>CM022403.1:34606124-39606124 GCA_011833715.1 Carcinoscorpius rotundicauda
TTTGCAAAATATTTCTTGAGAATCGAATACCGAATTGTTGTAACTCTCAAGTATTCCGATTCTGCGCAGTGATTCACGCACTACTGCAAAAAGAAAGTTGCGGGTATTTTAACCTGAACATATTATGTGATACTTGGGCTAGATGAGCCCCAAAATTCCCTAATATTCAAGAATAATCATCATCGATTTAGGACCGCTGACCAAAGAGAAAAATAAACAGCCAGAAACACCCGTTCCTTGTAAGACTACTTTAAACTGAATAGTGAAATAAACTGTCACACCTATAATGCTGTTACAGATGAGAATTGCGAAGCGTGGTTCAGCGACACATCACAGCTCGAACCTTACACCTTATGAAGAGCAACCAGTGGCAACGCCTGATCCTCGAAGTAGACGGGGGGGGGGTACTCCAGCTAATATATACACATCACTGGGCGGTATTTTTACCTAGTTCTTTATATACCTTCTGTAGACATGGCGGGTACCCCAGCTAATACATACATATCACAGAGTGGTATTGTTACCTAGTTCTTTATATACCTTCTGTAGACATGGCGGGTACCCCAGCTAATACATACATATCACTGGGCAGTATTGTTACCTAGTTCCTTCTCTTTTTTTTCTCGTTTACTTTTATGTTTATTTCACTCCTGTCAAATTGAGATTGAAATATTATAGGAAAGCTGAACAAAAGGCTGTATTTATAAAACGATTCTGTATGCTTTATTATTTTAATCATTGTTACCCGATAAAAAAAATGAATGTTGATACACTTAAAACTGAATCTTACAACAACGGAACATTCTCGGCTTTCGTTACCAAAAAATAAGAAACAGCGATGAACAACAATTACTTTTCAACCACTCCTTCATTCTAGTTGGTTTAGACTATTCGCCAATTGTGTGTCGTTCACAAAAAGTATCCGCTGAGGTCATATCTTCTGCATTTTAAAATTACGTTCTAATCCGTTAAGGAATGGATATTTACAGAGAGAGAGAAAGAAAAGAAGAAAATTCGAGAGTATGAATTAGATGCTCGGAACATTTAAGGCACGT
This sequence comes from Carcinoscorpius rotundicauda, assembly GCA_011833715.1. Classification (NCBI taxonomy): domain Eukaryota; kingdom Metazoa; phylum Arthropoda; class Merostomata; order Xiphosura; family Limulidae; genus Carcinoscorpius; species Carcinoscorpius rotundicauda. Next base: position 34,607,180 of record CM022403.1, read on the forward strand.
TGTCCTTTGTGGTAACGACAGAGTTCGGGGTATTTTTAAAGCACAATTTTTTCTTCTTTGTGATGATAATCATCTTAGAAACGTGTTCACGTCAGACAGCTCCCCACGCTCTCACGTGAGAAGAAACTCTACGTGCTGAATGAGTATATAAAATACATATTAATGGGGGAAACAAATTACTTAGGATTAACGTATTCGTTTCTTGTTACGTGCATGAATTCACCGTAGCCCCCATCTTTCACAAATATTTACTGAATATGACGTCTCGAAAAAATGCAAAATATTTCGAAACTAATTTTCTCACAAGTCTTACTTGAAGTATTTCAAAAGTGATGCTATTGTTTGTTTCTTTGTTTTTCAATTTCAGGCAAAGCTACACGAGGGCTAGCTACTCTAGCCGTCCCTAATTTTGCAGTGTAAGACTAGAAGGAAAGCAGCTAGTCATCTCCACCCACCGCCAACTCTTGGGCTATTCTTTTACCAACGAATAGTGGAACTGACAGTCACATTATAACGGCCCCACGGCTGAAAGGGCGAGCATGTTTGGTGTGACGGGGATTAGAACCTCAGGTTACGAGTGCCTCAACCATACGGCCACGCCGGGCCAGACGTTGTTGTTAAAATTAACATTATTACAGATTAATAAAACGGTCGAGAGCACCAGATAATATTAAAGGTTGTTTTATTTGCTCAACATTTCGACTGTTCTCTTTCATAACAAGCATAGAATTTCGCTAATAAATTCTACCATTCAGTGTACATCAGCATTACATAAGTGTAAAATTCTCGTCGTTAAAAATCTATTGAAGTTATTAACTTCTTCTAGTGATTCGGGAAATATCAAAAGTTAAGGAATTCGCGCATAACAACAAATACGGTCTATTTCAAGTATGTTTTGATACTGTCTCATTCTTAGTGAAAGTATCACAAATTCGTGGTTGGCAATGACGAGAATTATTTTACAATTAATGTATGACTTTTATCTTATGTAAAACAGGCCCAGCACAGGCAGATTATTAGTGCGCTCGACTCGTAATCTGGTGATCGCGGGTATGAACCAGTGTCCCACTAAATATGCTCCCCCTTTCAGCCGTCGTGGTGTTATAATATTACGATCAATCCCACAATTCGTTGTTAAAATAGCAGCCCATGAGTTGGCTGTGGATGGTAATGATAATAACGCCCCCATGGCTGAAAGGACAAGCAACTTTGGTGGAGCGGGAAATGAAATTCACGGCCCTCAGATTACGAGCGAAGCGCCCTAAACACCTGACCTGTCAAGTTAATCTAAGCATCCAGTAACCACGAAATCGCACCTCACACTCTGGGGCGCTACAAACCTTCCTGTGAGATCTCACTATTCTGTAAGACAAGATTTGGTGAATGCTGTTGAGCTTTTCAATACGTTAGGAATGGTTGTGCACTTTGTGTGAAAAAGTTTAAAACAAACAAAAGTTTCTGAACATATCCGTATATGCAGCAGAGTTGAGGCATGCGACTCGTCTCTCTACCAAACAAATAAATAGAAACTGATATTTATCATTTAAAATCGCGCTAAACATGCTCACCCTCCCAGCCGTGGGGGTGTATAATGTGACGGTCAATCCCACTATTCGTTGGTAAAAGAGTAGCCCAAGAGTTGGCGGTGGGTGGTGATGACTAGCTGCCTTCCCTCTAGTCTTACACTGCAAAATTAGGGACGGCTAGCACAGATAGCCCTCGAGTAGCTTTGTGCGAATTTCCAAAAACAAACAAAACAAACAAAAGAAGAACAGACGATATACATATAATATTTTGGTCTCAAAGTAAGGTCACATGTTTAAAAAACGGTTCCGTGAGTTCATTATTTTATGAAAGATAAATAGGGTTGTAGTTATTTTATTATCAGACAGAAACGGCTTAATCGAGGAAATTATGACGTCACTTGCTTTTGATCAGTAAAACCAACCATTATCTTCGATTAGCTTCTGTATCTTTAAAGAAGTGTGACCTCATTGTTTGCGACAACTTTAAAATTAGAACAGTTACGTAGCTTTTACTTAAGCCTACTACACATGGAATAATGAGTGGAGTTGATGGCCAGTGTCAATGGGTGATTACGTTTCAGATCTTGTCGTGAGACGTTAATAACAGAACTTTGCCCACATTTCTTGTTCTACAGAAGTAATATTGTGTTCTGAAGACAACAGATTTTACACTAATACTGGTCAACTTGAAATTCATAAACATGTTTGTAAGTAGAGCTAATAATATGTAGGCATTTTTTGTCTTTGTCAAGTTCATTTCCAGGAATTTTTCAATAATACAAAACTTGACGTTTTATTACAGAAACTCAGTTTACAGAAATTTTGTTTGTTTTTTGAATTTCGCGCTAGGCTACACGAGGACTATCTGGGCTAGCGGTCCCTAATTTAGCAATGTAAGACTAGTGGGAAGGCAGCTAGTCATATCACCACCCACCGCCATCTCTTGGGCTACTCTTTTACCAACGAATAGCGGGATTGACCGAAACGTTATAACGCCCCACTGGGTAGTGATGACAAGCTGCCTTCCCTCTAGTCTTATACTACTAAATTAGAGACGGCTAGCGCAGATAGCTCTCGCGTAGCTGTGCGCGAAATTCAAAAACAATGTTAATGATAAGATAAACTAAGGAAATAAAACATGAAACAAATGTATTTCTTAAAAACAACTGATTTATTATTATTATTTATTTATTATAGCCACAATCAGCGGTGGGTTCTGGGCAACTACCCCTTTTGTCCATTGCATAAAACAGCCCTGATTCTGGCACTGAGTTTAATCACAAGAAACAATTTCTTTTAGCAAGTAAAGTAGGGCATGTAAATGTTAAATCCAACAGCAAACAGCACCGTCTTGGTGTGGAATTTAACAGCAAACAGTACAATCTTGGCACAACTTCTTTCTAACACACATACTGATCTATACTGACACGATTCGAAGATTTCACAGAGATGAGGGCGCTTCTTTAGAACAACATTTCTAAACATTTTCTACTAAAAACCAGCTTTGAGTATTGAAGAAAATGACAAAAAGAAAAACAACTAATTATAAAAATAATGAATGAATGCTTACATTCCAAAATAATATTATAAATATAACTTACGAAGCCGTGATGTAACACTGATGCATCCTTATTTAGAAACAGAATTACTGGAAGTAAAATCTTGATGAATATAAAACAGTCTCAGTGATATAAAAAAGAGATGGGATAAAAACATGAGCAGATCTTTGATGTTTTAATGGTTATACATTATATAATGTATAAAACCATAAGTTCTTGCAAGCAGACAGCATGTGTAAAAATGTATTCTGTCGTGCAGAACGAGATGTTTATTTGTTTCTAGTTAACCACAAAGCTACATAGAGGACTAACTGCGTATCGAATCCTGGTTTCTAGCGTTGTAAATCCAAAGACATACCGTCCTGCCACTGAAGATAGCAAGAGAACGAGATTGCAAGCCTCGTAAAATTTGATGGGTTGGTTCAAATAAACCATTTATCAGTTCTAAGAAGCAGCTGTATGTTATATACAGGCTGAAGTACCCGTCCCCTGGACAAACGTTATGCAAATTCATGATTAATGAAATGTTATCTTTGGCCACAAAAAGTTGCTTTTCTAAAATGTAATTGTAAAAAACGCATGAACTCCCAATAAAACCGCAACATTGAATTTTCCGTGCATCTCTTCATGGAACTGACGAACCTTGACACTAAATTTGGTGAAGTTAGATTAACAAGGGGAGAAATAGTGATAAAAAAAAACTGTAAAGTGCAATGCAAAACTAAATATTTGTAAGTTTCTTTCAGTGGACAAACCAAGTATGTTGAACCAACATCCACAGAAGGTGAGGTAATGGTAAAATACGTAATACTGTATGTACCTCGGCAAAGACCTAATTAACCTCCATAACACTTCTAGGAAGTAGTTACATGAACATACAACAAACAGTAATACTATATTTATACAGATATTTCCTTTATACAGATTTAGTTCGTTTGCTTGTTTCTTTTTCAAACATTAACGGCACGTCTATTGTGTACCTTTCTGCATTTTGGCATAGTATCATAACTACACGTAGCAATTTTTCCATAGTGCAGCGTGGGATATGATTCAGTTTGTGTTCGACATTTCCCCAGGCTTAGTTTGAAAAACTCTTATGCAGCTAGACCATTATCAATTAAATAAACTATATTCTCCAAGCAGTCGTCCATTGATGGATAACAATAACATCACCATATTGTACTTACCAATTGGAGTTTGGAGTGGTATGTTGTCGCCAGTGGTCCACTTTTGGATCTTATATAGCATCACCATATTGTACTTACCAATTCTGTCTCGGAGAGAGTTTTTGAACGAGTTTTAACTGGTATGTTTAAAGACTTGGATTCCCAATGTATATAGCACTACAGATAATACAACTGTCTTCACTTTACCACAGTCAATCCCAAGGACATTGCTGAAAGATACACGTATTTCACCCGTTTCGTGGAGTTATCGCAATCTCTTTGTACACGCATCATCAAACAGGACAGGATTTTGAACCGAAACAACACGTTCTTCTAATCCACATAGCTTGTCTAATTGGAATATATGTATACGGAGTGCTAAAGATGAAACGAATTCCTTATCGTAAATGAGATGGATCGTGAAAAAGCTAATAAAATGTCGAGATGAACTGATGACATCACAACCACTACAGTTACGACACGTATACACAAACCGCCATGTAATTACAAATCTATATCATGTCATCCATTTTATCACAAATAGGCAGCACGCAACTCATGGGAGGTTTCTTCTTATTAAAGTTCTCTCACACGGGGCTTCAATTACATTGCATATCTAATGTACAACATCACGCTTAGGTAGTTGCTTTCTTCCCTATACCCAAATGTTCCTTCTTTTTGGAGTATAATGCCTAGCCATCCCTAATTTAGCAGTGTAAGACTAGAGGGAAGGCAGCTAGTCATCACCACCCACTCGTCAACTCTTGGGCTACTATTTTACCACAGAATAGTGGGATTGACAACAAGTTATAATGCCCCCACAACTGAAAGGGCAAGAATGTATAGTGCGACGGAAATTCGAACCCACGACCCTCAGATTATAAGTCAAACGCCTTAATCCACTTGGCCATGCCAAGCCAGGATTTAATGAAGAACACCCTTTGTAAACTTTGCGGTTTAAGAGTGTAAAACAACTCTATATTAGTTACAATTGTGACTTTAGAATGTGTCAAAAAAAACTTTGTAAACTTTGTGGTTTAAGAGTGCAAAACAACTCTATAATAGTTACAATTGTGACTTTAGAATGTGTCAAAAAAAACTTTGTAAACTTTGTGGTTTAAGAGTGCAAAACAACTCTATAATAGTTACAATTTTAGTTACAGAGTTTGTTGAAGAAAGACACTTTGTAAACTTCAGTAGTCATTTCTTTAAATTCTCTTTTCTTGGTAATCGTTCCAAACACTTCCACGTACAAAAGATCTTACGACTCATTTATTAAGCCAAATATATACTTTATTCTTTATATCGTATAACGCTTTTAGGCTTAAAAGCTGCCCATGATGACTATCGAAATCAATAATTTTGTTCAGTTGTCTGACGTAATTGGTCGACCTACAGCAAATTCACAACATTGCTTGTGTTTGTTTTTGTTTTTTTTCTTTGTTTTCGAACTTACAACCAAGATGCGGGTTTTGATTCCCCGCTGTGCTCAGAGATTTTGAGCTGAAACAGCATCATCAACAACCCTAAAAAGAAGTTTTTTGTTTGTAGTTAATTCCTCGACAGAAGGTTGGCAACTTTGAATCTAATATTCGCAATAGTAATTTTACATTTTAATAGATTATATCTTGTTTTTAAGTTCTACTGATTATTTTTTTTAATTTCGCGCAAAGCCACATGAGGGTTATCTGCGCTAGCCGTCCATAACTTAGCAGTATAAGACTAGAGAGAAGGTAGCTAGTCATTACCGCCCACCGCCAACTCTTGAGCTAGTCTTTTAGCAACAAATGGTGGGATTGAGTGATACTTAATAACATCCTCGCGGCTGAAAGGGTGAGCATGTTTAGTGTGACGGGGATTCGACCCCACGACCCTCAGATTATGAGTCGAACACCTTAACCCACCTGGTCATGCCGGGCATCTACTGGTTAAAACAGAAAATAAACAAAAATATAATACCACTCTTTTTACAACTTCTGTTAACAGACAAAGAAAACAAGGCAATAACAGGGGTAATGGGAGTCAAATTATTAGAACTAGAATATTAGACACAAATTAAAATAATAGCAAACCAGTAACTAACAGTAACAGTAACTAATAGTGACAATAACTAACAGTGAAATTCAATGAAATGAAGTTACTTTCTGTTTCATTCTGATAATATTTAAATAACATATTTTTTATGTGAGGGCGGAAAACACTTTCATTGTCAGGGCGTCAAATAGTCTACCTGAGCAGTGCCCTTTCTGTGAATTTAACCTGGGAGATAAGACGTACAAATTAAAGTATAAGAATCGCGAATTACTTACATGTTTGATATAATCAAATAGGGACCATAAATAAACCATAGGGATGCTATGGTTCCAGTGCCTGTTTGTTTGTTTGTTTTTGAATTTCGCAAAGATCTACTCGAGGGCTATCTGTGCTAGCCGTCCCCAATTTAGCAGTGTAAGACTAGAGGGAAGGCAGCTAGTCATCACCACGCACCGCCAACTCTTGGGCTACTCTTTTACCAACGAATTGTGGGATCAATCGTTACATTATAACGCCCCCACGGCTGAAAGGGCGAGCATGTTTGGCGCGACGGGGATGCGAACCCGCGACCCTCAGATAAGTAGTCGCACGCCTTAACACGCTTGGCAATGCCGGGCCGGTTCAAGTGTTGCTGTTAGCGTTTGCAATAAGCTTGTTATCTACGTCAGTTTTGTTTTTTGGTTGGTTGGTTGTTTTTAATTAAATACAAAAAGATCGCCACGGGTATCGAAACTAGGATTATAGCGTTGTAAGTCCATATACATATCACTTTTTCAACTGAGAGGTGTTAGTTTAGCTGCTAGAGCTTGATAGCTAATTTGTTGGACACCAGAGTTAACAAAAGAGTTTGAAAGCTTATTTGTTGACATGAGTGTCCACGAGACAGTTTGAAAGCTAATTTGTTGACACCAATGTCCACAAAACCAGATAAACCGAAGAAAACTAGACGCTTCCCGAAAAATTAATAATGTTTTAAAAAATAAGACACAAAAAAGAAGTTATTGCTGTTGTTTATTATTAAGCACAGAGCTACACAATGGGCTATGTTTGCTCTGCCTACTACGAGCATCGAAACCCTGTGTCTAGGAGTACAAATCCTCAGACATACCACTAGGAGGCAGAAAACTATGAAACTATTCCAACCACGTTGCTTTTATTTCGGTCAACACGATATGAAACATAATTTACCTCATTACGAAAGAAGGAAAAATATATGGTTTTTACTTTCCATTCCGAAGGTGAACATATAATATGAAATTAAAGAACGAGCTGAACAAACTGCCAAGTTTTTCTTATATTTTTGTTTAAAGAATGGTGAAGTTTAGAGTCAACGCTCGTCGTCAAGTCATACAACTTACAGCCTAGCTTAGTTCGAAACGCCACACTTCTTTAAATAAAAATATCACAAAACTTGGCGACTATTCAAATTGTTCTTTAATTGTCGCCTGGGAAGTTTTAACTACATATACATTTCTATTTGTAAAATACATAATATGACACCACTCCATGCTTGGCTCAATTAAAACATCAACAACTCCACCAGCATCAAGCTAGGGCCATGTACCCTCCAGTCACACGACAGTACAATTGAAAGGGAGGTTGACAGAAGACACACGTTGCTGACAAGTGTATATGTGTCACATTTAGTTATCACGAAACGACAAGTGTGTTTTGAGACTCTAAAGGCATGAACTCAGTCAGGGCTACGACATATCATCACGCTTTCTTACTTTGTCATCGTGATAACTTGTGTTAACACACGTGGCATCATCTGTCAAAAATCGAAATTGAGTTGGGTTTTTATGTGGGTGGTTTCCCCACTGATGAACAAATTACAATGATGGTGGGGGGAAGGGGACAGTAGAAAAATCACACAAGCCACGTGTTAGACTATTCAATAAACTTCAAAAGCTTTCTTCTACTAATCGTAACCTCTAACTCAAATACTGACAAGTACAAATATTAACATTATATTCAGCAAATGAACGTCTTTAAAAGGGGAATCCCAAACCGATTATTCAAAGCAAAACAGCTTACCCATAAATCTCTACAGTAAGATCAAACTGACGTTAATATGCTTTTTCACTCGGGATAACTGTCAGTTTGTATGTTTAGAACCATACGGACCTTAAATTTGTGATGGAATCTTGTGGTATACACAGTTTAACTCTACATGAACACTAAGACTGCACGAGGGCAAATATAACAAAGTTTTCCTTGTTTTCATCCGAAGAATTTAAACGTGATCCAAAAAATGTTTAACTACCCTGAATGTTCGATACCCTGAATCGAATACGTAAGTTAGAAACATACTTACACGTAAGATACTTTTTAACCAATGTAGTATAGGTAGCTTTAATCGTTTGTTTTGGAATTAAGCACAAAGCTACAGAATGGGCTGTCTCTACCCTGCCCACCACGGGTATCAAAACCCGGTTTCTAGCGGTGCGAGTCCGCAAATATACCGCTGTGCCACTGGGGAGGGATAATTATTCACTCCAACATGTTTTTCAATAATTAATTCAATCATTAATGTATTAGAACGGTATTTAAAACGAACTCATATACAAACTAGAATATTTCCAGTTTAAAGTTTTCTTTTTACCAAGGTATTTGGATGTTTAACTAGAAATTCTGGAACAAATAACTGTTATTTTATAATGAGTTACAACCACAGTATACTAAAAACTGCTCATTAACAACAAAACTTTCTCCACTACCTCTTGGCTATTACGGTATTTTCGAACATGAAATATTTATAACGTACTCATGGTTACGCAGACTGTGTACGAATATAAAGCAACGAAACGGACTTTACTCCAGACATACTTCTAGTATCTAAAACTGATACAAATTACAATTAATCACTTTTCACATCGAAACGTCCCCTGATAGGTCTTGTTTGGTTGTTTAATTTCGCGCAAAACTACACGAGAACTGTCTGCGCTTTCTGTCACTAATTTAACATGTGTAAAACTTCAGGTAAGACAGCTACTCATCACCACCAACCGCCAACTGTTGGGCTACTCCTTTACCAGTGAATAGTGGGATTGACCATAACATTATAACGCTCCCACACTGAACAAGTGAGCATATTTTGTGTGACAAGGATTCGAGCTCGCGACCCTCAGATTACGAGTCAAGCACCCTAGCCACTTAGCCATGCCGGGCCCCACTGACGAGTCAGCGGTAAGTCTGTAGTCATACAACTCTAAACTCCGAGGTTCAATCCCCCACAGTGGACAGAACGTAGACAGTCCATTGTATGGCTTTGCGCTACAAACGTATAAAAACAACTTCTATTGTTTGTCGCATCTCAGCCGGTTTGGTATTAAATGAACTTCGTCGGGATTGGATATAGTGATCAACATGTTACCACATTATTATTTACCTTCACTCATACCTTCTTATAAATACTAATATCATAATCTGCATTTAATGTTGTGGTCAGTTAACTCGGTCCGGGATCGCAAATACTAATTATCCTGAAACATGAGTGAAATTAATTAAAGAAAGAAAAATAAAACGTTTCACATTAAAGTTGTTGTTGTTTTTGGAATTTCGCACAAAGCTACTCGAGGGCTATCTGTGCTAGCCGTCCCTAATTTTGCACCCACCGCCAACTCTTGGGCTACTCTTTTACCAACGAATAGTGGGATTGACCGTCACATTATACACCCCCACGGCTGGGAGGGCGAGCATGTTTTAGCGCGACGCGGGCGCGAACCCGCGACACTCGGATTACGAGTGCACGCCTTAACGCGCTCGGCCATGCCAGGCCGTTTCACGTTAAAACAAACGTAATTAAACTGCTGCTAACAAAAACCGCAAATCTAATTGTGGCGGGCAACGACCTAAATATTACAGGTCAACAGCTGTTCAAGGTATAGTTGTGTGGTTTTTTAATGGCAGAGCAACATTAGGCAATCTGTCGTGTTCATCGCGGGGGAACCGAACCCCGAATTTTAGCGTTGTAAATATCTAGATTTATCGTTCACCCAGTTGTTAAAGTAATGAGTGATACAAAAACTGTGTTTGTCCTATCCAAATCGAGCTGATGACCCCCAGTACTGGGTAACGGACCTTCGCAGCAATGAATGTCATACAGTTCTAAAAAATAAGTCACGAACTGTAACAATCTACAAATCGCCATCTGGTGTATGATATCGGAAGCTAGGGATCGTTTTTAAATCGTTAAATGCATCAATGCATAGTATTCCGCCTATCTTGTGTATGTGTATGGAGGGAGAGATTGAACAATATATTCACGCATTTATATTAACTTGATGAAACCCGAAGTAATTGACCTCGACTTTCTCTCTCTCCTCACAATGGAACAATCGATCTGCCAATGAACTAGCTTCCACCAATGAGATTGCAGGTTTACTACTGGAAGAACAATTTTTATTCTTCTGCTAAAAGAGGTCCTTCTAACAGTTGTAAAAGATTTAAGAACAAGCCGTCATAGTCTCGTGACGAAAATATAACAACGACTTCTGAATCTCATTTTGTCACATAATCCCCTTACTCGTGAGTAAAGCTGTTGTTGTTTTTTTTAAACAAATTTCATACATTTTGATTTAGTTTATATGTAGCAACACGACCTACTTCACAGCTACAAAAAATGGCCAAACACAACAACAAGAGAAAATTTCAATTTTCACATAGAATAAATATTAAAAGATAATGAAATAATATAGATGAACGATTCTCCACTACCCAAAATAACAAAGATATGTTTAAACAAAACGATGATATATGGGAAGAATACGACGAGAAGATACAACAGATGTCATGATGACGTAAAACCTGGTTAAGATAATAATCGGGGGAGGGGGGAAATGTACTTATTGCTGCGAACATTTTAAGACAACAACATCTAGCAGCTTGACAACGTGACAAGTGAAACCCGAGACACGAAGGTTATTTTGTTCTTTGTAGTTAATGGCTGCCGTGTTCCTTTTGGTAAATAAAAATCTCGTTAACTCTTGGCATAGAATAAAAAAACAACACATTATTATCAGATCATTAGCTATCTAAATTGTAAAGAAAAACAGAAGCATACAAACATTAATTACAAGTGACTTTCGCCATTAATGTTGATTGCAATAAAAAAGTCCCGTCAGTGACTCAGCAGTAAACTTGAAGACTTATATCCCCAAAATTTGGGGTTCCATACGCTAATAGCTCATCATTGTGTAGCCCTATTCTTTGAAAAAAACAAAAAAGTAACAATTTCAGGTTCGAAATTCAGGTTATATCTATATAAAATCAGTTATTTCAACCGATTACAATCACTACCTTCACAACAAACTCGATTTAGATTAAAAATAAACCTAACTATACACTTAGGAACAATCAGTTATTTTAACCGATTACAGTCACTACCTTTGCAACAAACGTGTTTAGAGTTAAAACTAAACCTAACTGTTCATTTATGTACAATCAGTGATTTTAATTATCTTTACAACAAACTCATGGTTAAAACTAAACCTAACTGTACATTTACTTACAATCAGTAATTTCAGTTGATTACAGTATTTTGATTACATGCTCGCCCTCCCAGCCGTGGAGGCGTTATAATGTGACGGTAGATCCCACTTTTCGTTGGTAAAAGAGTAGCCCAAGAGTTGGCGGTGAGTGGTGATGACTAGCTGCCTTCCCTCTAGTCTTATACTGCTAAATTAGGGACGGCTAGCACAGATAGCCCTCGAGTAGCTTTGTGCGAAATTCCAAAACAACCAAACAAATTTTGATTACAGCTTTTACAACAAACTTGTTATTATTGGCTATCTAAATTGTAAGACAAAACAGAAACATAAAAACATTAATTACATGCGACTGTCCCCATTAATGTTGATTGCAATGAAATTCGACATGTCTATTACATTATTCTATTACATCTATAGATTGTCCATCTAGAGACGCATCAAGTTAAGCTACAATAATTTATTTTGAGACTTTTATCAGTTTTTTATTCACTGAGGTATAAATAGCTTTTAGAATATATAAGGTAAAAAAGAAGCTTTCGAAATAACTTTCATAACATCCAAAATATTTGCAATATAAACAAGCATTTTTCTTGCTACAAATTGTTATGCCAAGTTTAACACTAATGTGCAAATTTGTACGCATCACATCAGTAAGCCTAATCTCACACTAATTCTTATAGGGTTTTTGTTTTATCAAGGCAGTGCGTAAGTACGTATAAACAATTTGAATGTTTTATATGCAGTACTGTTTTTCAAAGATTCAACTTTTTGATAAAAATATTGAAAACATTAGAAACAATAGCCACGACATTTGAAATTCTTTCAGGCAGGATTAAAGCTTGAGGCCAGAACTTTAGTTAGATATCACATCGACCAAGAGATGACAGAGCTATGTGTGTGTGGTTTTCTTATACCAAAGCCACATCTGGCTATATGCTGAGTCCACCAAAAGGAATCGAACCCCTGATTTTAGTGTTCTAAATCCGTAGACTTACCGCTGTACCAGCGGGAAACAACGGAGCTAATGAACTAGAAATTCGTGAACAAGAAAAAAACTTGGAACCATTTTATATATAATCCGTTATGTCGCAACTAAAATTTACTTATGTTGGCCTAAACATTTATTAACCACATAAAACTTCATGGAGTATTTGTGTTGAAAATGATGTTAGTTTTCTTTCGTGACAATAGTGAAAGATATTAAAATAAGTGTTATCGTTTATATTGTCATCCAACTTCCACAAACATCAGATAGTTGTAAGTAATTTTGTATAGTAAATGCGTTTAAATCATATTTATTCAACTGGTTCACACAATTTCAGTCACAGTCACCCAAATATAGTGTCAATCAAACTAACAATTACAAATGACCGAAATTTTAGAGAAAAGAAAAGGGAACAGTTTAACAGAAATGTTTATATGTATAGAAATTAATCACAATATTCTGAATTACGTTTGTGGATGTTTGCCCCTATGGAGAGAGCTCCACCTTTTGAAAGTACTCGGGTTATAGGGTTTTTTATTCATTTTGTATCAAGACTTCTTGAACTCACGTGTTTTTCTGATATAATCATAAGCCTGAAACTGATGGTTTGTGCAACTCATTTCACATTTGTTCGACTAACTACCGACAACTGGATTTTGATATGTCTACTTCTATAATTTGAATGCAATGTAGTCAATGAACTAAACGCTATAAACGAAGTTTTAAAATCATCTAAAACCAATGTTTGTGTACATATACTGTTGATTTATAAATATCCACGTACTTACACTCATTTCTTCTGTAGGATAAAGAGTGAATGAAGAAGCATCTTGATTCAGCACACAATAGAAAGGTTCCCAGCGTGGTTCTAACTTTGGACTGCGTCGTGAATTCCACTTCCCACTTGTATGGGGTTCCGGAAAGTTTTCTTTGTCTGAAGTGAACAAAATTAACATTACAGTTTTCTAGATTACCCAACTTACATACTTTAGATTACTCAAATTAACATACCTTAACTTCACTTTTCTTGCGCCGTATATTTATCAGATTAATATCCACAAAAGTTATATGTTATTGGATAGTTTCATCAATAGATTGAATCGACGTGGGATAAAAAAACTGTCGTTTAAAGAAAGTAAAACGATAATGGTAACTATTGTTGTCTTACAACATTTTCAAATTTCTGATACAACGATCAGCGAATCATATCAATTTTCTTTTGTTTTATTTACGTGCAAAGTTATTTAAGGGTATCAGCGCTAGCCGTCGCTATTTTCGAAGAAATAAAGTAGACCGAAGACCATCCGTCCACACCACTCACCGCCAAATTGTAGGCTACCTCTTACCAGAGAATACTGTTTGTTTGGAATTTCGCACAAAGCTACTCGAGGGCTATCTGTGCTAGCCGTCCCTAATTTAGTAGTGTAAGACTAGAGGAAAAGCAGCTAGTCATCACCACTCACCGCCAACTCTTGGGCTACTCTTTTACCAACGAAAAGTGGAACTGACCGTCACATTATAACGCCCCCACGGCTGGAAGGGCAAGCATGTTCAGCGCGACTTGGATGCGAACCCGCGACCCTCAGATTACGAGCGCATGCGTTAACGCGCTCGGCCATGCGAGGCCCCAGAGAATACTAGTGTTGACTATTATACATAGTTGTCAAGCGACAAAGATAGATTTAAAGAACTAAACTTAATAGTATGTATATTGTCTAGCACACTCTGCTTAGGACGTTCGACTCGTAATCTTAAAGTCGCGGGTTCGAATCCATGTCACACCAAACATGCTCACTCTTTCAGCCATGGGAGTGTTATAATTTGACGGTCAATCCCATTATTAATTGGTAAAAGAGTAGCCCAAGAGTCGGCGGTGAGAGGTGATGAAAAACTACATTCGCTCAAGTCTTAAACTGCTTTGAGCAAAATCCATAGAGACAAACAACCATCCTCCAGGTGGTCCAAAATGCACGTCACTAACGCGCAACGCCACGACCGCGGCCATAAGAGAGAACAGGGCACAACTGAAGTTCTACAGCTAGTAACCAGACATCACTTGCTTGATGTCTAATCCAAAACAAGCAGCGACAATTTTTTACACTAAGTTTGATGAGTTGTTGTGTTGTTGTTTTTTTGCGGTAGCAGGCGAAGGCATATTGGGTAGGACCGGTAGGTGGTCCGTAGGGTCTTTTACCCTCCGAAGTAGTGTGGTGACGAAAATGTTTGAGGGCCACCAGTCTTGCACGACGAGATTTATGTGTACAGGAGCTAATTTATTGATGTTTTATCAAACAACACTTACAGCAATATTTAACGGATTTCATTACCTATATCGCTGGGTTATATCTAACAGTAAAGTGTGTGTCTGTTTTATACAAAGCCACCTCAGGCTGTCTGCTATGTCCAATTGAACCCCTAATTTCAGGGTTGTAAATCCGTAGATTTAACAGCTATAAACAGGAAAGTTTGTTTGTTTGTTTTGGAATTTCGCACAAAGCAACTCGAGGGCTATCTGTGCTAGCCGTCCCTAATTTTGCAGTGTAAGACTAGAGGGAAGGCAGCTAGTCATCACCAGGAAAGAGAAAACAAAGATTGTTCTATTTAGTCGTTACGTATTTAAATGTAGAAACCTGTTAACTGTTATAGCTTAGACACAAGCGCCACAAAGATGTTCGTCAAATTTAAATTATCTGAAATAAAATGCTCTGTGTTAGTTCAACCGAGTTGGTGTGGCTAAGTGGTTAGTCCGTCGGGCTGTAAACAGTGGTATCCAGTGTTAACGTAATAAAGCTCGTCATGATCCAAACTTTCACTGTACAGCGTTATACAACTGACGATGTTATTTGCTTCAAGGATGCAGATAAAACTCTTGTGACGGCGGGTGTTGTTTGTTGGCTACCTTCCTTCTGATCAATAGTTTGAAATTAGGGATAACTTTACCTGAATCCTGAGAGTGTTTAGCCTGATCGTTGTGTAAAGTTAGTTGCTTTGGAGGATGAGGTCGAACGTATCTGACCCTCCCAGGTTTCTTAGACCCGAAACTCAACATGGGAAAAACTACTTACTTGAGTTTAGTCTAGGAGAAGAGTATTCGAAAGTTAAAAATTAATATTTGTCATAATATTATATGCAATGTAAGTTTAACAATGGGACAAATTTATAACGATATATTTCTATGAATCATCAGTTCGAGCCCTCAGCTCGTTGTGTCTATTTTGTGGACAATGCAACAACGTGTCACAGCTGCTATTTATCTGTTAACGTCTTTTTCAGGCCCTGTGATTACTAACACATTAGACAGTCTTTATATGGTCAATGCGGCATACGACCGCCTATAACAAATGCTTTAAGTAGCACATCCGTGAGGTCTGATAAAACAACAACAAAGGAATCATTAAAGTTTATAAATTATGAACCATTGAGTCAACCAATAGTAGGACGAATGTGGTTTTTAATACATTACTCTTCTATTACGATTTTTAAAAACTATACATTAATATATATATATTAAATATGACAATTAAAGCATTGTCCTCGAAAGATGGCGCTGCCAAAATAAATCTAAGAGCGGTAAAGTACAAACGTTTAGCTCAAAGCTCCGTCATCTTTTGACCGATTTAACATCTAATTACAAGGTCGAGCTCAGAAGGTCAAACCACTTCTATTGATGTATTTGACCACATCATAGGTCTCGTAAATTAATTTAGATTTATACTAACTAAATTAATTTCATTTTGAGATTAGGCTGGAACAGGTCTTGATGAGTATAAAAACCGAATCGGGTATACGCATGCCCCACTCTTGGTATTGTGGCGCACAAATATAACTAATAAAACAAACAAGCAAAAGATTAATTTACACTAATCCTGCCGAAAGGAATTTGAAGTGTCGTGGCTATTGATGATTCCTTATTGTTTATTATTATAAAATATATTTAATGTCAGTTTATTTTAAAGCGTACATGGACAGCGCTAACCTAGAATAAAAATTTCCTTATAACCTAATCAGAGTAATGAAAACCCCACGTGTGCATTAACTGACAGCACTTTATTAACATCTTACTTGTGTTTCATTTATCATTTTTTAACCTTGTAAGTGAAATGCTACTTTTGTCTCCTTTGTGAAATATGAACATTTAGATCGATTTGGGTGAATTGCTAGTATAAGATCTCAATGCGCATGAGCAATAATCTCAAAATATCCAACTCGGGAGTTTCATTTCACCCATAACAGAGAAAACGGAAATGTGAGCCCTGTAGCATACACACTTTCACTTATTTGACTTATACAGCAATTGTAACTTATATTATTATATTAATTTCTGGGGACATGCCCCCAGACCCCACTAGATTGAAGCGATTAGCAGCTCCTCATACATTTAATCTATCATTGTAAAATC
The DNA here is from genome assembly GCA_011833715.1 of Carcinoscorpius rotundicauda. Taxonomy (NCBI): domain Eukaryota; kingdom Metazoa; phylum Arthropoda; class Merostomata; order Xiphosura; family Limulidae; genus Carcinoscorpius; species Carcinoscorpius rotundicauda. The sequence goes on from CM022403.1 coordinate 34,624,341, forward strand.
TGCATGTCTAGTCAAGTACATCCCCACTTTACAACTCCTTACCACGCCACTGTATACGATTTTTTAAAAATTGAATATTTGGGTAAAACGAAAAAAGCGTTATACTTTGGTTATATTTTACTCTATCACATTCCAGCCATTTTGATATTTCAAGTGCATTAAGAGATAATACACAAATTCATTCTGTTCTTTAAGATACGAAACTACCGATATATTTATCAAACTCTTTAGAACATTATAATTAGAACAAGATAATATCTGAAAGAACTAATGAGCCTAAATTTGCTAACTTCAAGTCTAATAACTAGTCACTCTTTCACGTTAATCCCCGTATCTCTTTCCTCTTGTTATACTTAAGCCTAACAGCTCATAGCTTCGTGTTTTCATGATCACAAAGTGCTGACCTCTACTGACTATCCAAGTGAATCAAATATAATACACTTTAAATAAAAAAATCTGTGCTCCAATTCCATGCAGTTTTCACTGGCGGAATAACCGCTTCCTGATTGTTCCAAACATGAAAGACAATAACAAGTACTAGCACGATTTCTCTCATCGTGAACGAGATATCTGTCCCTGAGGCTTGAACAAAGGTAGACAGGTGAGTGACCTCTATACAATTTATTCTCTAGTATGTTTATATCTAGTTTAAAACAGGATGCAGATAGATGAATATACAGATAGGCAGAGAGATAGATAGACAATGTTCGTTGAAAACAGAATCGTAAAATGGAAACTCGTAAGTTGTAGTTCCGAAATGTTTTATTTTCCGAACCAATAAAAGTTTTAAGCTCTTCAAAGAGTTCTTTGTCAGCCGGAATTATATCATTAACGCGTACGTTTTAATTAGTTATATTCAAATTATAACGAAAATTTTTATTTTTCTCTGTTGTTTGAATATGATACCGATGAAGAGGCTTAAATAATTTTTTATCTTATTAAATATTTTATAGGTCATTGAATTTCGCACAAAGCTACTCGAGGGCTATCTGCGCAAGCTGTCCCTAATTTAGCAGTGTAAGATTAGAGGGAAGGCAGCTAGTTATCTCCACCCAACGTCAACTCTTGGGCTACTCTTTTACCAACGAATAGTGTGATTGACCGTAATATTATAATGCCCCCACGGCTGAAAGGATGAGCATACTTGGTGTGACGGAGATTCGAACCCGCGACCCTCATATTACGAGTCGAGTGCCTTAACCACCTGACCTCGTCGGGGCCTGTGAGTTAGTGAAATAAAACCAACATTTCCTAACGTGGTACTTAAGCCTACGAGATTTATTATTACGATAATATATAACTCATTTTAATTGCTTTTAAAACAACAAAGTTGTAATTCGTAACGATTTAAACAGCTCGTTGTAATATATGGGTGTGTCACTAAATGACTTTTTACGTCAATGCATAACTATAGCTACTAATTTTGTCGCCTCCCCCCCTGCAGTGGCTCAGCGGCAACTGTGTGGGCTTATAATGGTACAAATTGTGTTTCTATTCACGATGTGGTCTGAATCTCGCTAAACAATTATGTAGTTTTATAGTTTTTTTTTAATTATGTTATTTGCATAAATGGCACTCAACTAAACCTACAGAGCCCAGTAAGGTCTCAGCATTCACGTTTGGTTTCATCTCAAAATAAAATAATTTATTATGAATTTTAATTAATTTCTTATTACAGTCCATGATATATTTAAACTTCTGTTAATATTTCGAGACCGAATAACAATCCTGAGGTTATTATTTGTCCTCATCAGATAAGCCTACTCATCCAATCAAGTGTCTAGAAAAACGTAATAGCAAAACGAAATGGGAATTGGTTGACTGTTCAATTGAGAGGATTAAAGATGTAATAAACCGAAACGTTCACTTTTCCATAATTTCAAAAGCATTATTATTTTTAAATAGTAAAAGCAGGGTCTTTAAAAATATATAAAAAGAAACGTGCACATAACAATAAGAGTATTTAGTTGTTGTTTTTCTGGCATTTCAAGCAGGAAACCTTTATTATATTAGCTTTAATGAAAAACAATTATCTTTTATTTTGCGACACCTGGGGGGAAAAAAAGAGCATACTTACGCATATCTGTCTCTGATTTTGAGCTGAGAGATCAGAAGAAATTCAACTAGTTAACAACAATGACCGCTAACTCTTAGGTTACTCTTATCTAATCGAATAGTGGATTTGACTTTCACTATTATAATACATTCAGAACCCCAGTTTGCAGTGTACGGAGTGCATTTTTGTCTCAACGGTTTGTTTGTTTTTTGAATTATATAAGGTTTATTTTTTCCTTTCAAATTCGAAGCCACAGTTGTGCGTTAATGTTAACATGGTGATATAATAAGAGCCATGAATTACATATAGGTTATACATTATACATTAACATAGAGATATAAAAGCTGAGGACTAGCTTTAGGTTATAGATTAACATGTAGACATAATATAAGTAAGATTTAGATTACACATTAACATGTACATATAATAAATATTAAGGATTTTCCGAATTATAAATGACAATATCATTTCGGCTTTGTTCCAGAAGTGTTAGGAAATAAAGGATAAAATCCTGGTGTATCTAAACAGGATGGCCGATCACTTCCTGTTCTATTTGTCAGTTTCTGATACCCCATGATCCACTAACTATTCTCTCTTTCCCCTTTTGTTAGACCATTTGTCTTTCCTTTCAGCCGTGTGGGCGTTATAATGTGACAGCCAATCCCACTATTCGTTAGTAAAAGAGTAGCCAAACAGTCGGCAGTGGGTGGTGATGACTAGTTGCCTTTCCTTCAATCTTACACTGCTAAGCTAGGGACGACAAGCGCAGATAGCCCTCGTGTAGTTTTGCGCAAAATTAAAAACAAACCAAACTGGTACACTTAAATCTCCTCAACAAGAGTTTGTTTTAAAACAACAATGAAATTGGACAGAAACTCGAGGTCAAGCTGAGAATGAGAACAAAACAAAACAATAGTGAGTATACGAATCTATTGTCATCAAGTACTGTTGACCAGGCACTGTATTTGCACATTAATAACTTTAATTTCATTAAATGAAGAGTACATTGATTTACAGAAGACATAAAGCAACGTTGTACACTTTATGGACTACCTGAGTTCATTGTTTATTGTTCACAATGACGATAATATATACAATACAACGTTTAACAGACGTCACCTTTCTGTGGCTGCAGTTATGTTTTATTAGAAAGCCAAACCGAAAAAGGATATTTACACATTATATTCATTATACAATAAAATTGAAAGGGCATTTCAACAAAGTGAGGTCAGTAAAGATGAAAACTAAAAATCGGAATTTCAAGGTTGCATGCCTTATCCGCGACAGTGTGATACGACAATACGTTGAGATGTTTGTTTTAGGGTGTAAATAGGGTAACATTCTGATAGCAATATCGGTTTTTTAGGTCATATAATTTAATGTAGTTCAGCTCGAATACTATTATTTTTTCATCTCACGCGATCACTGTCTATTTTCTGTGTTCCATAATCATATCGTTACAACGCTCTTAGGTCGAGAAAACTAACCTCTCGAACTTTTAATGATTGATACGTGTATAGAGAAATGGTATTAAATTTTACCTCGTAATTTTTTGTTTTTTTATTTGTATCACTGAATAGCATTACGAAATTTATAAACGGGTAAAAAATTGTCAAATTATTTTTAAACAAACTTTTACTGGTACTTATCACATACACTTAATACGATAAGTAATTTCTGTTTGTTTGTTTGAAGTTAAGCACAAAGCTATACAATATTCTATCTGTAGTCTATCAACGTAAATTGTAATGTATTAAAGTTAGCTAGAGAACTATGCTAGTAAACATCACCATTGTACGAGTTTATAAACGTAAAGTGTAATGTATTAAAGTTAGCTAGAGAACGATGCTAGTAAACAAAAACATTGTACAAGTTTATTACTTAAGTAGCAGCAAAACACTGCAGTCTGCTCGTAAACAGATAATTTCTTAGCATATTTCTTTAATAATAGATCGGAGCGCGCGCGCGCGTGTGTGTGTATGGAAGAGTTCATGACCCCGAAGAACTAACCAACCAATCCTGAAACAGTTATACCTCTCATAAGTGACTTTAAAAACGTCTAATGTACCGTGAAAACCGACAACTATCAGGCTGTAAGTATAGCAGCGACGGTATTCACGTGCACCTCAGGTGCCCACGTGTAAACTCCAGATCTCGAGGGTCTCTCGTACAATAGCGAGTAGCTGTACTTACACCCTGTAGATTCTTTGGTTGTCTAGGGACAGAGAGGTTACTACCACCAATTATGGTTTATCTGCAAGAACTTTAAGTAAAACTGTACTAATAAAGATAACCAACACGTTGTTATGACTTCATCTCGGTATGCATACCACAGAATTGGAGAATACACAAGTGTGAGCGAACGTTGAACGAATGCGCGCCGGTCCAGTCAATTTGCACGAATTCTTTATGATTTTTATTATTATTATTATTATTCGTAATCTCCTTTTCTCAAAAAGAAAACATATTTTGACTTTGTGCTGGACCTTTCATTAAAGATAGCATTTCCATATCCGCAGAAGGAAGGGCACAAAAGACCCGTTGTGGAACTCTGGGCTTAACAGATAAACAAAGCTTTTTAATCATGGCCTGGTAATCAGAATACTCAATTCGTAATCCGCGGGTTGCAGGTTCAATCCAGCCGTGGATACATTACAACGTGACGGTCAATCTTACTTTTCTTTGGTAACGAGCAGCGTAAGAACTGGCGGTTGGTAGTAATATTATATGAGCCTCAGTTAAAAATGGGCTTTTTTTCAAATGGTTTTACGCCTTCAAACTTGACACCACCTAGTGTCCCAAGAGAAAGAAAACATGAAGTAATATTACTGCGTTATATTATATGTATCAAAGGTTCCAAAAATAGGTAAAGATATATCACACTGTACCCTACTTTTCAACTTAGATTTCTTGAAACTAAAATCAATTATAAAAACAATTCGAAAACCAGATTACAACGTGACTTAAAAGTTTCAGATGCTAGGAACGTGGTCTTCTTTTCGTGTAGACGTTCTATTTGATATCAGTTACCTTCACTATTATACATTTAGTGTAAACTCTAAAAAGTAAAGATGAAAATTGTGGTATTTTGAAATTTAATTTTTCGGTGCAACTGCACGTATCACGTGCGACACAGTAACAGCTGGTGATGAGTCATCCTGTATTATGACTAGTTTTCACTCAACAGTTGCACTTCTCATCTTGTGTTGCTCGATACCTGATGTCCCCTGGTAGGACAGTGATAAGTTTATGGACTTACAACGTTAAACTCCGGGATTCGATTCCTTACGGTGGACAACTGTTATCTTAATGTGGTTTTGCTCTAAGACAAACAAATAGTACGTAACGATCTAAACCATCATTTGACAAAACTTCCTTTGTGTCCCCTTATAACTGTCGAATAACTTTAGGGACCCTGTGAGGCGTGATATAGGAGTCGGAGTTCGAATCTTGCACCCTATGTCATAGCCCCCTCTCCCCCAAGTATTTCCTGTGCATTGAAAAGGTAAATCAGTCAGTAAATCATAAACTGACTCAGAGAGTCGGAAAATTTTGCTTAAATCTTAAGAAATAAAAAGGGAATTTTTATTATCAAACGTTCTTGGACATTCTGGAAATAAAAACAATTGAGCAGTGGCATATTTTAGTGTAGGAGGAGTTGCACGGTTTACTTTCAAAGTAACATCAGGTGTCCAATGCTTGTGTGTCTACCTATGGGAATCGAACACTTACTGAAGTGTCCATTTCATGGACAGTCTCTTTTGATGTTAAAATCAACAGACTTTAACTAGTCTGCTTAACAGAGTATCTTCCTTTCTACAACAGACTTTCTTGGTTCATGATGATGGTTTGTTTGTACTTAAGCATAAAGCTGCACAACGAGTATCGAAACCCACTTTCTAAAGTTGTAAGTCTATCTCTTTTTCCTGGGTACGAGAAGAACAGTCACATAATTAATCAGATATCCTTTTATATATATAATCGTGTAATGGCAAGCCGAAAATTTAGGAAAGGGGGGTTTCTGAAAATGTAGTCCAAATATAAGCAGATACAACGTTTTTTTAATACTTTTTTTTCAAACGATAAGTTATTTTAAAATATTTTGAAATGAAACTTTTAACATTTTCGATTGGTTTTTAATGTTACAATAAATACCATTCTTCAATGCAAAGAAATGGTAATTTTTTTTCAAAATTACTACCTTCAAATTTATTATTACTAGCACATTACTTTTACCACTTCTGCTCACAGTGTTTTTCTTATAGCAAAGCCACTTCGAACTACCTGCTGTGTCCATCGAGGGGAGTCAAACTCCTGATTTTAGCGTTGTAAATCCATATACATACCGTTTACCAGAGGAAAACTTCTGTTTATATCACTTAAATAAAGTGGCAACTTGTCTGTTTTTGCTTTTTCCATGAAATCAGAATGCTATTACTTGTCTCGCATTAAAACATATAGGTAAACACAATCACAATATATAGTAAGTTTCAATCCACTGGATACATGGCGCAGCTTGGAGCAACTCAGGACTATACACAGGCACAGAAATCGAGAGAAATACGGAAGATCGTGCTCCCAACTTTTGATCGGTAGTGATGGATACATGGCGCAGCTTGGAGCAACTCAGGACTATACACAGGCACAGAAATCGAGAGAAATACGGAAGATCGTGCTCCCAACTTTTGATCGGTAGTGATGCGCTCTTTTGAATAGGAAATAGACTTGTGTATAAATATCAGGGACAATCACTGTAACAACATAACAAATAATGTGTCCTCAAATCATCAATACTCTACGATTCAAATTTGTTACGCTGCTTGGTGTATCTTTATTAAAAGACCTATAGATTTACTTATCCTTCCCAATCGTCAATACTCAACAATTTGTTATGCCACCTGGTGTATCTTCATTCAAAGACCTATATTTTTACTTAATTTTCTTCTCAATCGTCAATACTCAATAATTCAAACTTATTACACCACCTGGTGTAACTTTATTCAATGACCTGCATATTCCAATCGTCAGTATCCTCTAATTTAAATCTGTTACGCCACCTGACGTAACTTTAATCACGCAGATCTTCTTAATTTTCGAAGTCCTCCTCCTTGTCATCATCAAAGTTTGCACTCTTAACTGAATAGGTGCATGCAACACCACAATGTACACCCACACACCTTTCTAGGGTGGTTATGCAGCTGGAGCAACTGCTTGCTACATCAGGATTAGTTTTCTGGAATCGGATGGAATCATTCTGATAATCCAGTTGTATCTGTAAACCACACATTAAGAATTAGCGTAGATCTAACAGGAATAGGACCATTAACCTCCTTGTCAAATAGTGGTCCAGCAACTTTAAGAATTCCGTCGTTGGTGGTCTCTGCTCTTCTTGAAATATTCTCGCCTACAAAGACAAGTTCACTATTCGTCCTTACTTCAGGCAGCAGAGAGAAATATATAGAGTTATAAAATACGTTATTTCGCTCTGTCGGACTCGTACTCATCATGTATACTTGTCACTTCGCAAATAGGGCATTAGTGGAATAACCTAACATCATTTTCAAGCAGCTACATTCACTTTTCTCTAGTCTGTTCCATCGTCAGATTTTATGCAAGAAATACAATATGACGTGTGAGAAGACAAGAAGACGTGCTCGCCCTTTCAGCCATGAGGGCGTTATAATGTGACGTCGCACCAAACATGCTCGCTCTTTCAGTCGTTGGAACGTTATAATGTTATAGTTATCCCACTATAAGTTGGTAGCAGAATAGCCCAAGAGTTGGCGATGGGTGGTGATGACTAGCTGCCTTCCCTCTAGTCTTACAGTGTTAAATTAGAGACGGCTGGCGCAGATAGCCCTCGAGTAGCTTTCGCGCGAAATTCAAAACAAACCAATTTTCTTCATCGCTGTTTGGCGTCCAGCAAAAAATTATATGACCACGTTATTAATCTTTTAAACAGTATTTCTCAGAGATAATTAACCGTTAAGAATAGGCATCGCGTTTTTCCAAAATTCGGTTGTTCATTTTGTTAACACACATGGACACAGAAGGCCCTTAGAGACAACGATGTGATTGGTAATATATAATTGATGAATCCTCTAATTTCCTCCAGTTAACTGTGTAATCTGATATGAACGAATAACTTATCGTTTTTACCTACAGATGTACCATCTAAAATATATATTTTATAATTCTAACTTTAACCCAAAACAAAAGAGAGAGAAAAAAACAGATACCTCAGTCTCAATTCGAGATATATATACAAGTTGAATAGAAATATAATTCGGATCGTATAATATTCAGACTCTGTACTGGAAATTATACTAACCCTTTCAGACTGTAAACGTAAAATTATGGAGAAACGCTACTTTATCACAAGCTGTTTTAACTAGATAGCCCGATAAAGTGGAAACTGATCATTTGTAGAATGAAAATAATAACATTGTTTTTATTTAAATCAAAACGTGAATAAGTCTATTGTGAAATAATAGCCCGATAATGTGGAAACTGATCATTTTAAAATTATTTATTAAAGATTTTCCAGAGAAATGAAAGTTATTAAATTCACGGACATTTATGCATTATATATTTACCTTCCCCCAAGTAAAACTAAAGGCTTATAACGCTAAAAAGCGGATTTTGATACATATGAAAGGCATATCACAGCCTATTGTGTAGCTTTGTGTTTCAATGCAAACGGACAAAATATTCCTTTAACTGTTAACACGCTTTATATCTAACGGATTGATTGTTTGAAGTTAAGTACAAACCAGCACCATGGGTTATCTGTGTTCTGCCCACCACAGGTATCAATACTCGGATTCTGGCGATTGTAAGTCTGCAAGCATATCGCTGTGTAACTGGTAGACATGTTTTATATTTGAGTTACTGCTTGTACATTCAAGACAAGATAGATGTTTGTTTGCAGTTAAGCATAAAGCTGCACAGTGTGCTATCCTGTGCTCTTTTCACCACAGATATTGAAACCCGGTTCTTAGCTACGTTAGTCCGCTGTGCCACCGGAAGGGGATAAAGAGTCGAAATGACTCTAAAAGATCTATCATCGTTTTAAGATATTACCATGCAGAACTATCATGAAAAATAGGCATTTCTGTTGGATAAAAACATCATAACTTGCAAGCAGAGTCCATGGTTCAAATCTCGCCTGCATTCAGTTTTCACTTTTTCAGGTTAACTTCGTACCAGTATGAAGCTCAGTGATCCGGCTTGTGACCAACACTTCTGGAAGTTAATCATATTTCTTATTAATATATTAATACTTTTTTTGCTTGAACTGAAATAACTGGTTATAAAATAAACGTAGCCACTTCCTGTAGTTAAGCCTTAACTACTGACAATGAGGTGATTACAATAAAACAGAATTAACATACCACAACTTCAAAGAAAAAAAGTTTATTCACCCGAGAAACTTCTAACATTACGAACTCTCGGTAGTTTGCACTCTCTTGAAAGGAATAACTTGGACATAAAGAAAACTTAATTTACTTTATGGAGGAGTTTACTTACTTATATTTTATGCTTTCTTAGCATCTTTTACTATAACTATTATACATTTTCGTGGTATGTAATTTCCACAGTTATGACCATCTTAACGATGACCCAAGTTTTTTGTGACAGTTATTGCTGGTAATAACTTTAAAAGACTCATTAATTTAGTGATTTATAAAGCCGGCTTCCTGTGTTAAGCCTTTCTTCCAGTAAATATAAGCCCCCTGACCACGTTAAACTGACATATAGGCTTAGGGAAGAAGATAGGAAAAGTAATTGTAATCCAGTTTTCTGAATGAAATACCTTCACCATGTACTTTATGAAACCACAAGTTACTTTTAAATTACTCATGAAATCGTACAGACTTCTGTCGAGCACGAATTATTCAATTCTCTACCCTTCTTCATCTCTTACTTTCACCCCTAGTGGCACATTGGTAAGTCTAAAGGCTTACGATGTTAAAAATCCGGTTTTGAATAATTATGGTGGGCACAGCACAAACAGCCAATTATGTAGTTTTGGGTTTAACCTTATCATCTTTTATACGATTTCAATTGTTACATTTGCTGGTAAAGATCTGGTGTGTCCTCAGGTGGGCCATCAGTAAGTTTACGAGCTTCCAACACAAAGATCCAAGGTTCAATCCCAGCAGTTAACAGAACAAAACTAATCAGTTGTGTAGCTTGGCACTAGAAAGACAAGACTACGGCAATCAGATAATTTAAAGTATCTAAGCGGACAGCATTTATCAGGTAATGTCAGAGTAAGTTGTCACAGGAGTTCAAGTACGCACGATGATCATAAATATATTTTTAAAGACACTAAACATAATCCTTAAAATTCATGGTTAGAGTCGTTTCTGCGCCGTTACTTAATAACAAATGTGAGGTAACAACCAATTCTGGTATTTTGATGTCATAATATTGTTATTAAATTATAAGGAAAATTGAAAACACTAGACGTCAGAAGTCGAGGATTGTAGAAAGGTGGTTAAAAAAGTTAAACAATTTTTTTACACATCCTCTTAATCTGTTCATTGCGACTCGAAATCAAAAGAGGATAAAAATAACTATTTGAGATTCATCTTTTTGTCACCGTCCAAGTAAGTTTTTAGTTCAATACCAGAACTCAAAGAAATATGGAAAACAAAAACAAAAAAACATTTACAATTTTGTTGTTTTTATAACAATTTTTTAGCCTATTAGCTTTGCGATATTACGCCACCTTTCAGATAAACCAGAACTTTTAAAATTATACTGTTTGTAAATAAGCAACGTTTCATAAAATATTTTGTCTCTCATCGTACAACCTAACTGGCACGTGCTGTTGACAGCAAAGCATTTTACGTTTACGGTTTTAATTAACCTATGTCCAAGTTAGTTTCAGAAGCAAGGAAAGGAAACAAAATGGTTGCTACCATCTCTGATGGAAATCTATTTATATATGTACCTATCCGCTCTCGTGAATCTCAATAATTACATGTTCACTGCAGCAATGGATACAGATGGGGGATGTATCCCCATCACTGGTCATACCAAAATTGTGTTGGTTAATGGAAAATGAGAAATATAAAGTACTGATCATCTCAATTAGAATATTTTGCTGTATGCTTACTTGTAACATGTAATTTAGGAATAAATGAAAGCTCATTGTCACATGCAGTATGTTAAGTGATTCAGTATAGTACTGAACGATTACTTTGTACTCGATATTTTAGAATAAAATCAATAAATGACAGTTCATAGTCATACATGTTTATTTTTGTTTCTAAGTTAATTCCATGAAATTCACGTTGCAGTAATAAGGAAAAGTTTACTTGGGGTCGAGTTGTTACTTAGTAGATCATAACCCCCACCCACCCACCAAAAATCCTGTATTCACCCCTGGTTCACTGATAAATACCTTTAAGAGTTTTCATATTGAGCTGACTGTGAAGTGGGCGGGAACTGCTTATTAGAGAAAATACTCCTAGAAAGTTTACTGGTGACTATACAATCTACCATTCAGCTGACCGCGTGAGCTCAACAAGTAGATTGTATAGTCGCCAATATATTTTCTACAAGTATTTTCCTTAATTAGCAGTTACCGTCCACTTCATAGTCGACTCCATTATACACGTTCAGTTTTTTTTTAAAAAAAACGTGAAATGGGAGACTACGTGAAGCGTGTTATTGTAAAATCATCTTCGGCACAATAGTTTTCTAGGTTGTTCCTTTTTTAAAAACAAACTTATATTTCTTAAACAGATTTTAGAGGATAAAGCAATGGTAATTGTGTTGATATCCGTAATTAGTGGCCAAGATCTAACTCACAAGAACACCCACGAGATTTTAGGAGATTTTATCAAGGATAATAAACCACGTGACTCATACGTGGGAAAATAAATACATATAGATTTATATCAGTATTTATATAGAAATAACGTTTATGTATATGCAAGTTATATGTTGTAGTAATTTGTTTTTCTTGTAGAATGAAAATAATAACATTGTTTTTATTTAAATCAAAACGTGAATAAGTCTATTGTGAAATAAATGACTGAATAACGGGCTTCGCCACAGTGCACTCTCGTGAATCAAGCGCGTGAGAATGTTCAATTCAGTGTTCGTATGTTGGAACAAAGCCAACGCCGTAACCCATCATCCAACATTTTCTTTTAACCTAGCTTTGGGTTTTCTTTATATGCATTATGCTATATTATTTTAGATAACAGGAAAATATTTTATCACGAGATAGCGAGTGTGGAAGGAAATGTTTGAACAAATTAAAAACAAAAGTTAAACTATTTCTAAAGGAGCGGAAATTCAAAGCAAACAGTTGTAGGTTTAAGTTTTCTGTAATTTCGTGCAGTAACGTGAATATTTTCAACCAGATTAATGGACCGGAATAAATAGTGTGTATTGAAGAGATTTTGGTCACAATAACCCACAGTTTAACCATAAAATTGTTATTGAATGTTAAATAACTAAGTTATTCTTTGACGTCTATTCAAGGATAAGTTGAAATTTTTAAACACTTTTTTTACATAAAATCTTTTAATAAACACATGAGAAATACAGTTAAAATTTACTAATGGAAATTTCAGGTGTTTTTTTTCTGGAATAGCATTTGCTGCTTTAAACAAGTTTTTCTAAACATCAAATATAAAAAATTAGTTGTTAATTCCAAATCTGAACATGGGACGTTTACTTGTCCTCAGTTAGAGTTACTTTGTTTTTCAGATACTACACAACAGTTGAAAAAACTTCACTTGGAACCGTTTACACATCTCTGTGTCATAACAGTAGACACATATGAATGTCTTTCGTACATATTGAATAAAATGCATTCCATGGTCGCCACCTGAAGATACAATTTCTAACAGCCTCACTTCTCGTCATTACCAAGTAGTGGTGAATTGTGTGTTACTTGGTTAGGAAGCCTCCAGGCACGTGCAGGAATTGATCATCTTTCCACAATGGTTTTAAAACTAGTTAGAACAGCAATGCTTGGCCCTCTAGCGGAATAGCGAATGTACACATATTTCACAAAGACTAAAACACCAGCTGTACAATTTAGACAGAAGAGACAATAATGTTGAATTAACTGTAGGTGGCCAGAGCCAGTCGGTCTGGCGTCAACAGTCACCATAAAATGGTGAACTACCGAGACAGAGATTATCTTCATGGACAAAAGGACCGCCGTGTGTACTGTGGTTAGCCAACCTCAGGGTGGCACACCACCTTAGTGGGTGGCGCAAACTTCTTCAGAGAGACCGAGAAAAGAACGAAATAACTTTAGTGATAAGCAATCACATTTAAAGTAAAACTTGTGAAACAGAATACCTGAAGCATAAGTGGTATTATACCTATTAGTGTACGTGTGTGTGTAAAGAAGCTTTAATAAAAATCCCTCCAGGAAAAATATTAAGACACACGGAAATGTGTCGTGCGGCCAAAACAACTTGTAGGACAGTGTGAGATAACAGATGACGAGAAACCCACTTGAAGTAAAAATGTATCTCAGAAAGGTTTTTACTAATAAGGCAGAGAGCAACAAGTGTTAATACCCATACCAGCCGTTCTGAGATACGTTGTGTTATTAACAGGAGTGACAGTTCAGCGATTTTTTACTTCCTGTACCTCAGACTGTAACAGTCCAAACTACCACATATTTTCAGTGGATATGCTCTACTGGGATGTTACTTCACGTCACATTTAATGGCAATCAATTACAAAACATACGAGATATAAAATCTCAAATTTTGATTTAAATTCCCACAGAAAGTACGAAAAACTTACTTCTGATAGAAAACATTATTAACTTTTTTTCGGATTGGTTCTTTTTTTTTATCAGATTTGGTAGAGAAAAATATTTTCAACCTATAATTAGGCTGTGAAATTTGGTTTACATATAAGCAACATGTGCAAAATTATTTAACAATTTGACCAAAAATTTTACGAAAAAAATCACGTGAGTTATCGGTCAGCTTCATTTAAAAGTAGTTTTTACTTTGTTAGTCTTGTTTTTTCAAGGCTGAATTGGATTAGCAAAACTATAAGGTGAAAGGACGTGCAGACACACAAGTATTGGTTAGGCAAACTAGATTAACAGTTTCTAGCTTAAGTTTTCAAAAAAATCATACGGGTACACAGTTATTATTCATTGCTAACTTTTAAGCATAAATCTTCTCAATTTCATGAAATTCTCCCCACTAAAGAGTGTTTAACGTTACATGATATTACCTTAAGCAATTAGTATGAATAATGACACTTGATACGGCTGCACTAATGAATGCATGAGGGCGATGATAAGAAACTGTTGATATATATTCCATGACGTTACTAAAAAGGAAGTTATTATCACTGTTTCAGAGAAGAAAAATTTCCACCATATATTTTATCTGGTTGGTTATGTAAAGTATAGGGTTGTAAGTGTTGCAACTTAATAAGGAATTTACAGCAAATATTCATTCCTTATTTAGCTATGCCGCATGTCTTATCTACTATCATGCTAACTAATGATTATGTATTTGCTGTAGGATTCTTATCAGTGCTATAAGTGTAGCTACAAGTTTTAATGATTATTTTGATTTCATTCCTTTAAGTCACATATTCAATCCTTTTTTTTTGGCAGCACTTCTATTCACACCTAAGAAGTTTGTGATTAAATCGATCTTTGCAACAGCAATAAAAATTAAATTTGTTTTATTTTTCATAAAAATGAATTAAGACAAGTTCGAGGACTCCTTCTAGTGCCTCCCTTCTAGTTTTACATTGCTAAATTAGGGACGGCTAAGGCAGATAGCCCTCGTGTAACTAACAAATAAAAACATTCAAATTAAATAGTATCTCGTTTATATATATATCCGTTCTGTTCCCTCCACTCAGCATGTCCAAACGAAAAACAATATTTTCCTATCTTACCTACCTGCTCAACGTAAGCCCTTCCAAAAATGGTCAGATGCAAATGTTAACCCACCTACCAATTCCTTTCCCTGAGTGGCGCCAAGAGTGCATGCCAGGTTTGGTGATAATTGGACAAGCACTTTACCAGTTGTAAGTGGACTCACATAAATAAAGTTTTGTCAAATAATAGTTAGTTATGTTACCAACACATCAATATTTAAACCGCTCTGAACTATGTTAGAACACGACTGCAAGATCGGTGTTTCCTACTTTATCATTGTGTATGACTAACCAGAAAATCACAACTTGAGAAATTAACACAATATTTTCACATTATACGAATACTGGTTTCTAAGGAACCAATATAAAATATTTTGAAAACCTATTTGTCTCTAGGGCTGAGACGGAAACACAGAATAAAGTGGAAATGCATACATTCCCTAAACCTTATGCACCGAAATTTTCGAGTGGATTCTTCTGTTATTGACGCAGACTTTGGAGACTGAAGAAACAGGAAAACTTAACTTAAAACAGTTTAGTTGCACAAACCTAAAAGAATAATTTAATGTCTACCTTTTCCAGGTTTAAAACAATCACAATTCCAGCTAGACTTCTTCTCAGTTTCCACAAATACAGCAAAGCTTACTTTCAATCTCTCCAATTACAACTAGGACTACTTTGAATTTCCAAAATTACAACAACGCCTATTTTCAATCTTTAAGATTATAAATAGAATGGCCCAGCATGGCCAAGCGGCTATGGTGATCGTCTTGTCATCTGAGGGTCGCAGGTCACACCAAACACGCCCTCCATTTCAGTCATAGGGGCGTTTTAATTGTACGGTCAGTCCCACAATGGGATTGTAACCCGCGACCCTCAGATTACGAATCGAACGCCTTAACCCACCTGGCCATGCCGGGCCCAACACTGTTATTAACGCTAACTTTTGTGTATTCTATAATCTAACCCGAGATATGTATAAAATTGTTATTATCATATTATAAACATATTTGTATAAAAACGTACAGTGAGAACATATAACTTCTAGTACTGTAGTAGTACAGCAATGCGATCGTCATCTTTGCTACTAGCGACATCTCTGTAAAATATAATTTTTGTTGTAGAAGAATATCGTAAATTTTCTTACGTGAAAATAATTACTAAAAACGAGTAAAAATTATTATCCAAACACTTTGATTAAATAAGTGACAGTAGATAGCGGTAGTAAAAAGCTGGTATACAATCCAAGAATTGGTGAGTGAGTGAGTCAACTATGTTTATTAGTTCTTTACACAACAGTGAAAGTACTTCCATTAACATTCATAATTCTATGATGTATAGTTGTAATTTACAAAAATAATGTTCACGTCAGTGAAAAAAATAAAGGTAAGATGAAATGATAAATATGCACAGTGAAAAATATCAACAACACTTAACGGTAGAACCTCAAACATTTGGTCATTTTTTTAGACTTTGGTGAAACAAAAGGGTTTGTATTTTAGTAGCGATTATCCTCATCTTTTGTTTTATTTGAAAGACTTCATTATAATAAGATAATAGAAGCACTGAATTATTTGCTAATGCTACCTGTTGTGTTGTTTTCTTCAAGCACAAAAGATACACACAATTCAGCTATGTTTATTCCAAGTCCACACGAATTAGGACAACCATCGGGGTTGTCTGGCCATCCAGAGGTAAAACAGGTGGTCAAAATAAAAAAATGAATCTCAGCTGAGATGGTTTGGAATTAAAAAGGATATGCAGTGAAAAAAGTGGACGAAGAAATGAAGGAAGGAAGAGAATAGGGGAAGAGAGATGATGTACAGGAATGATGGAGGTAGATGTAAATTAAAATGATGGGCATGCAACTGACCACTTATCAGAAAAAGGTTACGACGAAGATAAAGCTATACAATGAGCTATCTGCTATGCGCCCATCACGGGGATCCAACCAAAATCTTTAGCGTATAAGCATTAAGGACAATAATTTTAATGCTGTAACACGAAAATTATCACTTAGAACCATAAGGAATGTCTATGAAAAGGTAAAATTTCCTCCTAGAAACCAGGAAGACATCATTTCAAGTAATTTCTTTAGCTGTAATATTAACAATCACCAGCGATGGGTTCAACGTACTGACTGGTATACGTTTTCACATGAACTGACCAAACAAAGTGTAAAATCATTCTCTTTACGCGTAAAATACATAAGGATCTGGAACAGTGAGATTAAATGCAATATTTATGGCGCTTTTGTTTAGCTTTTGTATGTGCGACTCGTACGTTTATAGGAGCCGTCTAATAATTTTAATTACAAAAGCAATTTTATTCACAAATAGTTTTAAAAAGCCTTAAGGGTTTAACTGAATTTCGTCAATATTTCAACGACAAGAAAAACTTCCATGTCTACACACGCTTATTGGAAAAAGTCTTTATTTTAAAGTTTTATTTGTAATTCCATTTTGTTACTTAACATTTCATTGTATCTAATCCTAAAACTCGTACTCTATTCGGATCTAGTTCAACACCAGCGTAAAAAAACAAATCGACTTAATCAAATCACGGCGGACGTAACTAAAATGGTGGACGTTTTTACATCCGTATTTCGTGTTGTTGTTGTTTTTTAATTGAGAGAATGGAGTTCAGCTCTTGTCTCTGATAATTAAAACTTAAGAGAAACCACGGAGAAACAGGCGAAGTGCTAAAACACGAATTACATAAAACTCTCGTGACCGGTGAGCATCAATGTTATTAATCAAAGACATCTTTGTGTACTCCGGTAATATTTTCTTGTCACGTTCTTTAGACAAACCAAACCCATACATCATACAGTATAAAAGCGATGAGGAGAGATATTCCAATAAATATTCAAGGTGTTTGGAAGAATAATTAAACATCACACACTGTACAAAAACAAGTTTAGTGATTGTGTCGTCTTTTATACCTCGTTACGTTACTTAACTATATATATATATATATATATATCATCATGCCTAGAAGTGTTTTTCTTGCATGATAAAATTAACATGTTCCTTACACAAACACACACGCATACGTATATATAAATAAAATGTCTGAATTAATTACAATCGATTGTCAGAATATATGTTAAGATGTGTTTGTTTTCTTGTGTTTTTTCTTAGTTAAGCACAAAACTACACAACGGGGTATCTGAGTTCGTCCCGGCACGGCCAGGTGGTTAAAGAACTCGACTCGTAACTTGAGAATCACGGGTTCGAATCCCGATCGCACAAAAGATGCTCACCCTTTCAGCCGTGGAGGCGTTATAATGTGACGGTCAATCCCACTATTCGTTGGTAAAAGAGTAGCCCAAGAGTTGGCGGTGGGTGATGATGACTGGCTCCCTTCTCTTTAGTTTCACACTGCTAAATTAGGGACAGCTGGCACAGATGGCCCTCGTGTAGCTTCGCGTGAAATTAAAAGAAACAAATCCTTTTATCTTGAAAATAAAAACACCCAAATACTTTGTTTAGATGTGTTGCCTCCAGTGGTACAACGGTATGTCTGCGGACTCACAATGCAAGAATCCGGACTTTCATATCCGTGGTTGGCAGAACACAGATAGCCCATTGTGTTGCTTTGTGCTTAAATTCGAATAACAAATACATGTAAATATAATAGAAAACGGGAAGAAATTCTCAATAGCCTCGGTTGTAATTAGATCTCAAATCAGTCACTAGATGGAGGTATAGGCTGAAAGTTTGTACTTAGAAAACAAAAAACTCGAAGACATTCTATGAGCCGTTATGTCGCAACTAAAAAAAAGGAGGGCAGAGAAAAGGAAAAATGATGGACATATCCTATCTTGGTTAGTGTATCCAGAGGGTTCACGATGCGCGTTAAACTACCTTGGTTAGTGTGTCCAGAGAGTTCATGATGTGCGACCCATTGCCAAAGAAACGTACTCCGCACTTTAGGGCCATGGATACCCTATGAATGTGACTATTTTTGCAATTACACTACTCTATCAGTTAAATGTCGCCAAAGAGTTTGTGTTGGACCCTAATGACTATATCTTCCTTCCCTTTAGTCTATCAGGTAAAAATCAGACAGCTATAAACAGAGAGAGCCTATACCAATTAATAACCTAACATCCACCTGCAACGCCACCTACAATTCCATACCCGTTTATACTCTCATCCCTAAGACATGTATCCGTCAACGGTCACATTCAAACTCTCTCTTTCTTAACCTGAAGATGATCTCGAAGTGGCGAAACGTTGTTCTCTGTTTATCAATGAAAGTTTCAATACCCATACCAACCGTTCTCGTCATCAAGATAGAGCCTTCGTGTAATTGCGAGAAATTGTGAAGCAGAACTAAAATGTCAGAAGGACAGAATAATCCTGTGTATGCTTCAACACAAACGATTAAATTTCTTTTAAAAACAGTATAATTTTATCAAGCGACAAACAAACAAGTGTTCTCGGAGACTGGAGGACTAATGTTAATTTTTAAATTCTAAATGGTTGTTGTTTTATTTAAATTATTAACACGAGGTGGAGACATATAAGTGGAGTTCACACTTTTCTTTTTTGGGGTTTTTTTCGTCCTTGACCTACGGAAACTAAGGCCGGACATGACAGAGCTAAAAGTACTGCATGGCGGTACGTCACACAAATGTTTGGTCTGCGTTATTCATTTAGTGAAATGACGTTAGTATTTCCTATCTATGTCTTTTCCTTAAAGTTCACAGAGAGCTCTAAATACTTGTTACCTATAATCCACTTTCCCAGTGAGAACCGTGGGAACATGTATCAGCAAATATTAAATCCCTTTTTACGTTTCTTCTTTTTTCTGTTTCAATCGGTCCAGCTCAGTATCCTTTGGTCTATATTGCATCCAATGCTAACAAACTGACGATAATAAGTTTTGTTTCTTTGTTTTTGAATTTCGCGCAAAGCTACACAAGGGCTACCTGCGCTAGCCGTCCCTAATATAGCAGTATAAGTCCAGAGAGAAGGCAAGCTAGTCATCACCACCGACCGCCAACTCTTGGGCTACATTTTTACCAACGAATAGTGGAACAGACCGGCACATTATAATGCGTATTTAGTGTGACGGGGATTCGAACCCGCAACCCTAAAATTACGAGTCGAGGGTCTTAACTACCTAGCCATACCGGGCCGCTCGAGGGTCTTGACCACCTAGCCATACCGGGCCGCGAGAGTAGGTGTTACAACTTCCGTTATTTAACAGCTTTTGAAATAAAATCCTAAATTAAAGTATATTGTAATACAATAATATGAACCTGGTATTGTTACATGTATCTGTGTTACGTTATTGGTAAGTTATGTACTCATGTTATACAACTTAGGGTCCGTACAAAGTTTACAATAAAAACTGCCAAACCCTTTTGAGACTCATACCAAAAATTTGCAGGATTCTGGAATCTTGCAGTTTAGGACAAAACATGTAATCTCCTAAGATTTTCGTTCATCAACTGTATTCGTGAAAGTTGTGACTGTCTCTTGTCTCGCAAGGCCTCAGATTCATAATGGCCAACAGGAAATGTAAACAAACCCAATTTTCAATAACCATACCTTTTGTTGGACAAACAGGAATCCTCCAGAAATAAAATGTTTCTCATAGAATATCATTCTTAGCATTTCAAAAATACTATATTTGTAACAAAATAGCCTACCCAAACATGCCTGTCCAATAATCTTAATTGTAGAATTTGTTATCCATGACTTTCCAAGGTTTTAATAACTGTACAGGGATACCATTCTATACAGAGACCATTCTTGAGTTCGGGAAATTAGAAGTGTTCAGGCTATAAGAAAATTCCTAAACAGAAATCACAAGGTGGGTTGTGTGTAAAGAAAACCGAGACCTTAAAAAGTGTCAGCGGACTAATCGAACAGCCTGAACAGATCATTAGAAGCAGTATTTATGGATCAGGAGATCTTAAACTTCACGAAACTGACCATACAACTACTGTGTGAGGCCGTTATGGAGGGTGGGATGGAATACCAACTTCAAGAGATAAGTTTTTATCAAAGAGTCTCTAAAACAAGGGAGACGTAATTCCCGATAGATTGCGCATAATTTAGCTATCACAGCTCTGTCAAGTTGTCAGTCAAAGGGAGAATGGTTTTCAGTACAAGTAACAGTATGCGACGTTCCACAGTAAATTGTGTAAGTGTTAGTAATACTAAAGGGAAAAATAGATGCAATCACAGACGTTACATACCCTCGTCACGCGGTCTTTTTAGAAAATGCATGTATATGTATCGGATAACGAAAAATTTCACCTTCCAAAACTTGGAAATTCATTCTCAGATCCATAGTAATCAACCATCCAAATCACATCTTGTAATGTGGTGAGGAGTCTCAATCTAAACGTACCTGTGGGATTTAGTACAAACCCGAAAAATACTTCAAAAAGTTATTAACGCAAAAACCACGAAAGTGTCCTACTTCTCTATTACAAAAAAAAATTGCTTCTAGTGTCCGAATTCGGATCAAATTTGGGGATAACTCTCCCATAATGACTTCTCATCTTGCTTAAAATTTTCGTGTCCATCACTCAAGTTTTCGAGATACCTTGTTGTTTTGAATTAAGCAAAAAGCTACACAATGGGCTGTCTGTGCTCTGCTTACCATGGGTATCGAAATACACTTTTTAGCGTTGTAAATCTGTTGACAAACCGCTGAGCCACTGAGGGGCATCTTCGAGATACACGCGTGGGAATACGTGTATATCAGAACGGCTGGTATGAATATTAACACTTTTACTAATAAAGCAGAGAACAACGTTTCGACCTTTCTAGGTCATATTCAGGTTAACACATACACGAACATGATTGCAATATCCTCACTCTTCTACCTCTGGAGACGAGAGTAACCATATAGTTTTGTTATTCAAATTCCCGAAAGATTCAGAGACTAGTGTCAGAATGTACTAATAGTGCACGTTTCCTTTAAGCTTAGTGTCGTGAGCAATCAGTTCCCAGGTTTAACGACGCATTGCTTGCGTTTTTAATCAGCGCATGATAACTGTACTGACATTGTTTGTTACAAGACAACAGTGCTAACAACGCTTGCATTTCGTTATGACCGTAATAACGCTGCCCGTGTTTTAGTGAAAACACAAATGAAATTAAAAACGTCGGAAAGAAATGAAAACGACTCAAATTATTAAAGTTAAATAATTAATTTTTGGAACTTTACTGTATTAATCAGTTTGATTCAGACTTAAACTACAATATTAGGTAAATCTGGGACCGCCCCCAGTAACACAGCGGCATGTCTGTGGACTCGCACAGCTAAAAACCGGGTTTTAATACTCGTGGTGGGTAAAACACAGATAGCCAATTGTGTAGCTTTGTGCTTAATCCCAAAACAACAACAAATTTGGAGAATTGCACTTACCTCAGCTTAAAACTAGACTTCACTTAACTCACATTACGGCCATTTTTAGACTCTCTGATCCATATCTACCATATTTTCAACATACAACTTCTTTTGTTTGTCTTAGAGCCAAACTGCATCAGGCTATTTGCTGTATCCACCAAGGGGCCTAAAACCTCGGAGTTTAACGTTATAAGCTAGTAAAGTTACTGCTGTCCCTTCACGGGATAATTTGAACGAGAGACTTTCCTGTATATGAAAACGTGTTGATAAGCACATAGCTACACAATTAGCTATTTGTATTCTGTCTACCACGGGTATCAAAACCCGATATTTAGCGTCGTAAACCAGCAGACTTATCACTAAGACGCTGTAGAACTATTCGTTGTAGATTCTTCCTTTGCCAAACTAGATAGTATACATGTAGAAAAACATCCAATCTACATACATCTTTATAGATACTTAGATGACGGTATCTTGTTGGCAGGATATTACACGTGTACTAAATAAACAATATTTAGATTATACAGGAGTTTAACTGTTACGTTAAACGTTATTCACATTCAGTCCAATCCAGAAACTGACACATCACATCCCACATGTTATCCTAAATCTACTTGACACAGCTTCCTTTTACTCTTATATTTTTTTCTATAAGATGCATTTTTCTCAGAATTATATAGTTAACCCGTAAAGTCAGAATTTGGGATTCTATTATGATGAACTCACTACTGAATATCTGGGGCTAGCCCACCATTCACCACTGAATATTTAGAGCTAGCCCACCATCTACTACTGAATATTTAGTGCTAGCCCACCATTCAGTATGGGGAATAAACATCCTGGAAGTAACAAGTTCAACACATAGTGTAACGTGTATACGCCTATCTAATGATGGAATTACGTGTGTAGACCTACCAATACGGTTCACTATAAATAAGAATTTCATAAAAAAAAAACTGCAAAGATGAATGCGAAAGTTGTTTTCTCAAGATGCTGGTACCCAGAAGAAAAGGTTACTACCGGATATGAACTTTGTCTCAAGATGCTGGTACACAGAAGAAAAGGTTACTACCGGATATGAACCTTGTCCCGGCTTACTTCTCTTGTACGAATAATCTAAATGCGTGTTGACTTTTAATTAATCGTTTCTTATTCAAAGAAGTGCAGCTAATAGGCGTAATATTTCAGTTAAAATTATCCAGTTTGCATCTTCTCGTATACCACATTATTCTTACCCTGTCCATTACGGATTTAAAAATCAGAGATATATAAAAATGTGCAATATGAAAATAAAGAAAATGAATATATGGAGGCAAAATTATTTCTGTCGCAGTTAAACGGCCGAATTGCTTCCAGTGGTTCACCAATTTTCGGCGTTTCAACGGCAGCATTGAGTAACAACGAACCGTTCTTTGTTCTCCACGTAACGGTTTCCTATACTACACACTCAAGTCGTCTTCATTTAGTGGTAAAATGATTACTACTTAACTCTAATGAAAGTGAAACAAACACCGTCTTGTTTGTTAGAAAGCAGCGCGAGACTGAAATAAAAAACGGAAGTGACATAAATATTGAGCTGAATGTCGTCTCATAGATATCGAAGATTGTACTAATAATACAAAGTCACTTTTTAAAAGTGGTTAAACCTGTCAGGTAAAAATGAATCAAATAATCAAAGACAAAAACGATTGATTAATCGTGATTAATATGCATGTGTAAAAATAAACGTCTTTAAAAGTGGTTTAAACATCAGTGAGCTTTCTGTATCTTGTAATATATTCAACGTCAAAACACGACTGGTGTTTTTTGAGAAAAATAGCAGGAAATAAACATATAACTCGTTACTAAGTGTTTATTACTAACCGATTCTACAGCATGTATTTTTGTTTTATTATAGTTTATACAGAAATGATATGCATTATGCTTTATAAAAACATGATACATGTTATGCTTTATATAAACATGATACACGTTATGGTTTATAAAAACATGATACACGTTATCGTTTATAAAAACATGATACACGTTATCGTTTATACAAACGTGATATACATACATTAAGTACAGGATAACGACATTTACTTGCTCTGGAAATTATAGAGCTAATTGAGATACAAGGTTCATGTCTATCAGGGAAACTACAGGGTTAACTGAGGTACCAGGTGCATGTCTATCAGGTGAACTACAGGGTTAACTGAGGTACCAGGTTCATGTCTATCAGGGGAACTACAGAGTTAACTGAGGTACCAGGTTCATGTCTATAAGGGGAACTACAGAGTTAACTGAGGTACCAGGTTCATGACTATAAGGGAACTACAGGGTTAACTGAAGTACCAGGTTCATGTCTATCAGGGGAACTACAGGGTTAACTGAGGTACCAGGTTCATGATTATTAGGGGAACTACAGAGTTAACTGAGGTACCAGGTTCATGACTATAAGGGAACTACAGGGTTAACTGAGGTACCAGTTTTATGACTATCAGGGGAACTACAGAGTTAACTGAGATACCAGGTTCATGACTATCAGGGGAACTACAGAGTTAACTGAGATACCAGGTTCATGACTATAAGGGAACTACAGGGTTAACTGAGGTACCAGGTTCATGACTATAAGGGAACTACAGGGTTAACTGAGGTACCAGTTTTATGACTATCAGGGGAACTACAGAGTTAACTGAGGTACCAGGTTCATGATTATTAGGGGAACTACAGAGTTAACTGAGGTACCAGGTTCATGACTATAAGGGAACTACAGGGTTAACTGAGGTACCAGTTTTATGACTATCAGGGGAACTACAGAGTTAACTGAGGTACCAGGTTCATGATTATTAGGGGAACTACAGAGTTAACTGAGGTACCAGGTTCATGACTATAAGGGAACTACAGGGTTAACTGAGGTACCAGTTTTATGACTATCAGGGGAACTACAGAGTTAACTGAGGTACCAGTTTTATGACTATCAGGGGAACTACAGAGTTAACTGAGGTACCAGTTTTATGACTATCAGGGGAACTACAGAGTTAACTGAGATACCAGTTTTATGACTATCAGGGGAACTACAGAGTTAACTGAGGTACCAGTTTTATGACTATCAGGGGAACTACAGAGTTAACTGAGGTACCAGTTTTATGACTATCAGGGGAACTACAGAGTTAACTGAGGTACCAGTTTTATGACTATCAGGGGAACTACAGAGTTAACTGAGGTACCAGGTTCATGATTATTAGGGGAACTACAGAGTTAACTGAGGTACCAGGTTCATGACTATAAGGGAACTACAGGGTTAACTGAGGTACCAGTTTTATGACTATCAGGGGAACTACAGAGTTAACTGAGGTACCAGTTTTATGACTATCAGGGGAACTACAGAGTTAACTGAGGTACCAGTTTTATGACTATCAGGGGAACTACAGAGTTAACTGAGATACCAGTTTTATGACTATCAGGGGAACTACAGAGTTAACTGAGGTACCAGTTTTATGACTATCAGGGGAACTACAGAGTTAACTGAGGTACCAGTTTTATGACTATCAGGGGAACTACAGAGTTAACTGAGATACCAGTTTTATGACTATCAGAGGAACTACAGAGTTAACTGAGATACCAGTTTTATGACTATCAGAGGAACTACAGAGTTAACTGAGATACCAGTTTTATGACTATCAGGGGAACTACAGAGTTAACTGAGATACCAGTTTTATGACTATCAGAGGAACTACAGAGTTAACTGAGATACCAGTTTTATGACTATCAGAGGAACTACAGAGTTAACTGAGATACCAGTTTTATGACTATCAGAGGAACTACAGAGTTAACTGAGATACCAGTTTTATGACTATCAGGGGAACTACAGAGTTAACTGAGATACCAGTTTTATGACTATCAGAGGAACTACAGAGTTAACTGAGATACCAGTTTTATGACTATCAGGGGAACTACAGAGTTAACTGAGATACCAGTTTTATGACTATCAGAGGAACTACAGAGTTAACTGAGATACCAGTTTTATGACTATCAGGGGAACTACAGAGTTAACTGAGATACCAGTTTATGACTATCAGGGGAACTACAGAGTTAACTGAGGTACCAGTTTTATGACTATCAGGGGAACTACAGAGTTAACTGAGATACCAGTTTTATGACTATCAGGGGAACTACAGAGTTAACTGAGGTACCAGTTTATGACTATCAGGGGAACTACAGAGTTAACTGAGGTACCAGTTTTATGACTATCAGGGGAACTACAGAGTTAACTGAGATACCAGTTTTATGACTATCAGAGGAACTACAGAGTTAACTGAGATACCAGTTTTATGACTATCAGGGGAACTACAGAGTTAACTGAGATACCAGTTTTATGACTATCAGAGGAACTACAGAGTTAACTGAGATACCAGTTTTATGACTATCAGAGGAACTACAGAGTTAACTGAGATACCAGTTTTATGACTATCAGAGGAACTACAGAGTTAACTGAGATACCAGTTTATGACTATCAGAGGAACTACAGAGTTAACTGAGATACCAGTTTTATGACTATCAGGGGAACTACAGAGTTAACTGAGATACCAGTTTTATGACTATCAGAGGAACTACAGAGTTAACTGAGATACCAGTTTTATGACTATCAGAGGAACTACAGAGTTAACTGAGATACCAGTTTTATGACTATCAGAGGAACTACAGAGTTAACTGAGATACCAGTTTTATGACTATCAGGGGAACTACAGAGTTAACTGAGATACCAGTTTTATGACTATCAGAGGAACTACAGAGTTAACTGAGATACCAGTTTTATGACTATCAGGGGAACTACAGAGTTAACTGAGATACCAGTTTTATGACTATCAGAGGAACTACAGAGTTAACTGAGATACCAGTTTTATGACTATCAGGGGAACTACAGAGTTAACTGAGATACCAGTTTTATGACTATCAGGGGAACTACAGAGTTAACTGAGATACCAGTTTTATGACTATCAGGGGAACTACAGAGTTAACTGAGATACCAGTTTTATGACTATCAGGGGAACTACAGAGTTAACTGAGATACCAGTTTTATGACTATCAGGGGAACTACAGAGTTAACTGAGGTACCAGTTTTATGACTATCAGGGGAACTACAGAGTTAACTGAGATACCAGTTTTATGACTATCAGGGGAACTACAGAGTTAACTGAGGTACCAGTTTTATGACTATCAGGGGAACTACAGAGTTAACTGAGGTACCAGTTTATGACTATCAGGGGAACTACAGAGTTAACTGAGATACCAGTTTTATGACTATCAGAGGAACTACAGAGTTAACTGAGATACCAGTTTTATGACTATCAGGGGAACTACAGAGTTAACTGAGATACCAGTTTTATGACTATCAGAGGAACTACAGAGTTAACTGAGATACCAGTTTTATGACTATCAGAGGAACTACAGAGTTAACTGAGATACCAGTTTTATGACTATCAGAGGAACTACAGAGTTAACTGAGATACCAGTTTTATGACTATCAGAGGAACTACAGAGTTAACTGAGATACCAGTTTTATGACTATCAGGGGAACTACAGAGTTAACTGAGATACCAGTTTTTATGACTATCAGAGGAACTACAGAGTTAACTGAGATACCAGTTTTATGACTATCAGAGGAACTACAGAGTTAACTGAGATACCAGTTTATGACTATCAGAGGAACTACAGAGTTAACTGAGATACCAGTTTTATGACTATCAGGGGAACTACAGAGTTAACTGAGATACCAGTTTTATGACTATCAGAGGAACTACAGAGTTAACTGAGATACCAGTTTTATGACTATCAGGGGAACTACAGAGTTAACTGAGATACCAGTTTTATGACTATCAGGGGAACTACAGAGTTAACTGAGATACCAGTTTTATGACTATCAGGGGAACTACAGAGTTAACTGAGATACCAGTTTATGACTATCAGGGGAACTACAGAGTTAACTGAGATACCAGTTTTATGACTATCAGGGGAACTACAGAGTTAACTGAGGTACCAGTTTTATGACTATCAGGGGAACTACAGAGTTAACTGAGATACCAGTTTTATGACTATCAGGGGAACTACAGAGTTAACTGAGGTACCAGTTTTATGACTATCAGGGGAACTACAGAGTTAACTGAGGTACCAGTTTTATGACTATCAGGGGAACTACAGAGTTAACTGAGATACAGTTTTATGACTATCAGAGGAACTACAGAGTTAACTGAGATACCAGTTTTATGACTATCAGGGAACTACAGAGTTAACTGAGATACCAGTTTTATGACTATCAGAGGAACTACAGAGTTAACTGAGATACCAGTTTTATGACTATCAGAGGAACTACAGAGTTAACTGAGATACCAGTTTTATGACTATCAGAGGAACTACAGAGTTAACTGAGATACCAGTTTTATGACTATCAGAGGAACTACAGAGTTAACTGAGATACCAGTTTTATGACTATCAGGGGAACTACCAGAGTTAACTGAGATACCAGTTTTATGACTATCAGAGGAACTACAGAGTTAACTGAGATACCAGTTTTATGACTATCAGAGGAACTACAGAGTTAACTGAG
The DNA here is from genome assembly GCA_011833715.1 of Carcinoscorpius rotundicauda. Lineage (NCBI taxonomy): Eukaryota > Metazoa > Arthropoda > Merostomata > Xiphosura > Limulidae > Carcinoscorpius > Carcinoscorpius rotundicauda. Next base: position 34,653,263 of record CM022403.1, read on the forward strand.
ATACCAGTTTTATGACTATCAGGAACTACAGAGTTAACTGAGATACCAGTTTTGACTATCAGGGGAACTACAGAGTTAACTGAGATACCAGTTTTATGACTATCAGGGAACTACAGAGTTAACTGAGATACCAGTTTATGACTATCAGGGAACTACAGAGTTAACTGAGTACCAGTTTTATGACTATCAGGGGAACTACAGAGTTAACTGAGGTACCAGTTTTATGACTATCAGGGGAACTACAGAGTTAACTGAGGTACCAGTTTTATGACTATCAGGGAACTACAGAGTTAACTGAGGTACCAGTTTTATGACTATCAGGGGAACTACAGAGTTAACTGAGACCAGTTTTATGACTATCAGGGAACTACAGAGTTAACTGAGATACCAGTTTTATGACTATCAGGGAACTACAGAGTTAACTGAGATACCAGTTTTATGACTATCAGGGGAACTACAGAGTTAACTGAGATACCAGTTTTATGACTATCAGGGGAACTACAGAGTTAACTGAGATACCAGTTTTATGACTATCAGGGAACTACAGGGTTAACTGAGATACCAGTTTTATGACTATCAGGGGAACTACAGAGTTAACTGAGATACCAGTTTTACTATCGAGGAACTACAGAGTTAACTGAGATACCAGTTTATGACTATCAGAGGAACTACAGAGTTAACTGAGATACCAGTTTTATGACTATCAGGGAACTACAGAGTTAACTGAGATACCAGTTTTATGACTATCAGGGGAACTACAGAGTTAACTGAGATACCAGTTTTATGACTATCAGGGGAACTACAGAGTTAACTGAGATACCAGTTTTATGACTATCAGGGGAACTACAGAGTTAACTGAGATACCAGTTTTATGACTATCAGGGAACTACAGAGTTAACTGAGATACCAGTTTTATGACTATCAGGGGAACTACAGAGTTAACTGAGATACCAGTTTTATGACTATCAGGGGAACTACAGAGTTAACTGAGATACCAGTTTTATGACTATCAGGGGGAACTCCAGGGTTAACTGAGGTACCAGGTTCATGACTATCAGGGAACTACAGATGTTAATCTGAGATACCGGTTCATAGGTTCATGACTATCAGGGGAACTACAGAGTTAACTGAATGGTACCAGTTTTATGACTCATCAGGGGAACCTACAGAGTTAACTGACGATACCAGTTTATGACTATCAGGGGAACTACAGAGTTAACTGAGATACCAGTTTATGACTAATCAGGGGAGAACTACAGAGTTAACTGAGATACCAGTTTTATGACTATCAGGGGAACGAACTACAGGGTTAACTGAGGTACCAGGTTCATGACTATCAGGGGAACTACAGAGTTAACTGAGATACCAGGTTCATGACTATCAGAGGAACTACAGAGTTAACTGAGATACCAGTTTTATGACTATCAGGGGAACTACAGAGTTAACTGAGATACCAGTTTTATGACTATCAGGGGAACTACAGAGTTAACTGAGATACCAGTTTTATGACTATCAGGGGAACTACAGAGTTAACTGAGATACCAGTTTTATGACTATCAGGGGAACTACAGGGTTAACTGAGGTACCAGGTTCATGACTATCAGGGGAACTACAGAGTTAACTGAGATACCAGGTTCATGACTATCAGGGGAACTACAGAGTTAACTGAGATACCAGGTTCATGACTGTCAGGTTAATTGAGGCACTGATATCATGCATTAAAAATGTCAGTATACCCATGGATTAGTTTTTAACTTTATTTCTTTGTTTACGTCTTTCATTATTTTCTGTATCAATGAAACACTAAGCCGTTCATTGTCTTACTGTTTCGTTGAGTGTTAAAAAAAACACAAAAATCTGAATTATTTAATATCCTGAAAATACTTGCAACGTCATCTAAACTTTTGTTACACGTCGCAGTGAGCAATATACAATGTTCATATCCGGTAGTAACCTTTACTTCTTTGTACCAGCATCTTGAGACAATGTTCATATCCGGTAGCAACCTTTACTTCTGTGTACCGCTGGCGATTACTGAACACTGACCTAAGACTGGTTTGAAATCTTTCAGTACTATATAACACGTGCTGGGTTATAACTGATTTTATTTGTAAAAATCAGTTTACTTTATAAAAGTATATTTTAATATAACAGATATCCATTAATGACGACACAACATATCGAATAATTTATTAAATTATAAACAGTGCGGCAAGCTTAAAATACATAAAGAGCACCGACAGCTTTTATTTTCAATAAACTGTCTTTTAGACATCGGAGTTTGCCCCAAATCGCTTACTATGTCTGATCTTACAAAGCTTTATTTTGTCGTATCCCATTAACATTTATCTACGCCAAGGAGATTGTGATTTTGAAAATGATACCCAAATCAGGATTAATACAAGGGCTTCTACTCTCCAACTCGGAAATACACTACCTTTCTAACTACAGACCACCCTAACCATCTCCACCATCTAACCACACAAGTATGGTTTAGTTCGTGTCTCCTCTATGCATTTTATAGAACTAAGCATCAGTATACCTTAATCCCTATAAGTTTTAAGTCTCGCTAAAATCCGGGATTCGATACCCACAGTTTGTACAGTACAGATAGTCCTTTGTGCATATTTTCTCTTAAAAATAAACGAAGCGTATTTATTAAAGATATTGATTAAGCATTTTAATTGGATGGGTAAGATTTTATTAGTACATTAACAATTTCGCTATATAGCATGAGACAGGGTTTTACTATTACCATAACAACACTGTTAATCAGTATCAAAGTTTTAATGCTATTACCATAACGACAAAGTTAGGTTGTATTAGACAGGGTTTTAATGTTACCATAACGACAAAGTTAGGTTGTAGTAGACAGAGTTTTAATATTACCATAACAACAAAGTTAGATTGTATTAGACAAAGTTTTAATATTACCATAACGACAAAGTTAGGTTGTATTAGACAAAGTTTTAATATTACCATAACGACAAAGCTCGGTTGTATCGTACAGGGTTTTTAAATGTTACTCTAAAGACATTTTTAGTCGGCCTACTGGCTAGTTCCAATATGTCGCAGTAAATCATTTGGTAGTCACGTGATCGTTATTCATGACGACACATATACAAGAACTCTCTGGTCATATTTATGCAATCAAGAAACGGAAACAGAAAACGGATGTTGAAAAACTTCCATGAGAAAAAAAAAGAAGATCACAGTAATAAATATTGTAAAGTAGCATAAATGAAAATAACATCGTACTGACATGAAATTCAGACATGTCTGCTTTTCACACAAGATAAAAAAAACACAAAAGAATTACACAACTTAAACCAACACAAAATAAGGAATAGAGCAGTGGCATATTTAGGTAGAGGCTAGAAGGGGCTCAGCCCCAAAGCCCGTGGCCTTAATGGGAGCTCATTGATAGTTTTATTCTATGTAAAATTACGTGGGATGTAGAGCCCACAAAAATTATTAGCCCGTGAGCCCACACAACCTTAAATCCGCCACTGCGATAGAGATGTCCTCAATTTCACATGGTCTTGATTTGGTAAAATCAGTCATGTAATGGACATTTACTGTACTCCCAACTCCATTTTTCACATGAAATCTAAATGAACATCGGCATTTCTTCATCTGGTTAAGAACAACAAACTATAACCAAAGCACTTTAAAAGGTAGATCTTTCTTTACAAACTGAGAATGAAGAAGTAAAGTGTGATAGAGGTGGAGTAATACAAAGGATAACAGGTGAACCTGAGAAGGTCGAAACGTTGCTCTCTGCTTTATTTTGGTAAAAGCGTTAATACCCATACAAGCCGTCCTAAGATACATTTTTACATCAAGTGGGTCTCTCGTCATCACGATGGGAGGTGGGTTGTCGTCATGAAACTGTTTCCATTGAACACAATCGAAACCACTGAATATGATAGGTTGTTGTTTGTGATTAAGCACAAAGTTGCACAATGGGGTATATGGGTATCGAAATCCGAATTCTAGCGTTATAAACCACTGTGCCACTAGGGTAGGGGAAGAGAATATGATGAGAACCACGTCAAATCAGAAATTGCTGTCGTACTTACAGCATTCGTGTCCTTTTCCGGATATCTTTATCCAGTTCGATAACCGTTTTTCTTTTTTTACGCACTTCTGGAATACTGGAAGTAAAGCCTAAGGCTACATTCAATACTCATCGACATAAACACAAAATAATGAGCAGTTTTTCAAACTAACAGTATAAACAAAGATGATAAGTAAGAAACTAAATATCTCTACCATTATGTCTCACGTCCTTTATACACTCACACATCACACCGACACATACAGCTTCACAGCGAGTACGTCATCATGGACAGTCGTAACACGCTGGAAATAACCGGTTGAAGTCCTGCCCTAATACCATGAAAGTTAGCCCACATCTGTGAATAACACGATCTACATTTTTATACGTACAATATTGTTTCACTGGATTAATATCCAACATTAGTATTAATTCCAAAAACATGCAAACGCACGTTCTTAAAAATACAGGTACCTAGTAAGATTGTTAGCTATACGAAAGTACTGTACGAGACGGGGTCAGAGCAACAAATGTGACAAGAAACTTAGTATTTAAATTTTTAAAATAAGAATTGAAGTGATTATAAAAACATGAAGGAAGAAATTTTACCTAAGAGGTAGAAATTGGGTCTCATTATGCATTGTTTCGTGGATCTTTATTGGTTTGCTTATGGCCTCCTTTAAGGTCAACATTTTATCTTTACTATATTGTCTCTAGAATCACTACTACAGAAGTAAAGTGAAACGAGCCAAAATGATCGATAGCAGTTTAGGTTTAAGGCCGCCGTTTCTATTCGGTCATCCAAAATAAATTATTTCCACTCCTTCGTTGTGCTGTAGGCTACAATTACTGTACAACTTTGTTCAGTAAAATAGAATGTATGGGGGATCCTGGGGCAAACAAAACTCCCCAATACTAAGAGGAAACTGTCGGCCATACACCAGCTGGTTTCCACAAATAGAAATAATAGAAACACCACGTTCTAGAGAAAGGAGGATTAGTGGGTTATTTCTATTTGTGAGACACGACTAGTGTTAGATAAACACAGTAACTGGCTTTGGTTTCTTTTGACTCATGACTCATCGTCCACTCTTAACATAGGAAACCAATGATTATGATCGAACTGACAGCACGATTTCTCATTAAATTAGTTGGTTTTGGTCATTTTATTCAAAGTTTATATCACGTGATCTTTAAGTATGTAGTTCGTTTAAAACTGCCGTTGTCCTTATTGAGAACAATATTTGATTTCATTTTTCATTAATCACATGATTACTGAAAACTATCATTACTACTTTAGTAAACTGATGACACTAAAAAGATTGATAAAAATAACAAAGATAATGATGGCGAGGATGATCTGAACGTGCTAGGAATCTTACTGGTTGTTTATTGATAATCTATATAATCAATATGTTTACTACTTTCAATAAGGTTACACAAGAACTATATCTGCGCATAACCGTCCCTAAATTTGAAGTGATGAACTAGAAGAAAGGTAACTAGCCAACAATACCCCACCCTTAACTATTGGACTACCCCTTTCTTGATCTGCTAACGTGATTTGCCATTCACTCTTTTAGTGTACTCATGGCATCAAAGTGTAGATCACGTTTTCTCAGCAACGACTATCGAACCATCAATCCTCTGGTACATTTTTATGACTTACTAACCACAAAGTAACGCGAGGGCCAACGTATACAAATGATTTGTTTAAAGCTAATAATAATCTAAGCAAAAATACCTCAACTGTGAAAAAAAGATATGACCACAAAATAATTGAACGAGCGACTTAAAGAAAAGAAATCAAAACTGACAGCGGCACTTATATCACCATTAAGAATGGTACAGTATATACTCATTCATTAGCTGGCCAGACTGAGTTTTCAGTTCAACTTGAACACGTTCGATCCTTTTTTTTTCCGCAACTTTTTTTCACGTCTAAGATGTTTTTATTTAGGAATCATGACTTCTTATCAATACACGCCAACAAAGTACAGCACATAAGAAAGTGTTTGCTAGCCGTCCCTAATTTAGCAGTGTAAGACTAGAGGGAAGGCAGCTAATCATCACCATCCACCGCTAACTCTTGGGCTACTTTTTTACCAACGAATAGTGGGATTGACCGTCACGTTATAACGCCCCCACGAGCATGTTTGGCGCGACGGGGATGTGAACCCGCGACCCTCAGATTACGAGTGACACTTAACAGTAATCAAGATTAGTTTTAGAAACACAATCCTATTATTCTGAATAAACCATTACTTTGCAAAACCAGCCATACTCATTAAAATATATGATTGTAGAATTCCTCTGTAAGCAGTTTTAATAACGTCCTTTATAGTAACACCATGGAATCTAAATTAACAGTTTCTTGTCATTACCTGCATGTACTTGGTACAGGTGTATCAAGCATTATTATTTACGCTAATTGCTTAAGATAACATCACTTGAAGCAAAAAATTTGTAATAATAAGAATTTAACAAAATTTAGCAAACTTGTGCTTAAAAGTTAGCAATGAATAATAATTATCCACTCATATGGTTATTTTGAATTTTCACTCTATTACTTTATCTCTCTAAATCAGCCGTCTTTAATCCGAATAACAAAAGAGTAAAAACAGTCCACCTTTACTCTTAGTTGAAGCTGTAGAAAAAGTTCAGATCGATAGGTACTTTTTGTGGAGGCGTGCATAACATTTTTAGTTACAACTAAGTTTGTTTTTGTTAAATAACTTTGCACATGTGAATTATATTTGGACAACATTTGACACCTAATCGTAGGTTGTCAAAATTATATCAGTATACCAAATTTGAAAAAAAAAAATCTATGTCAATTTTTTCCGTCAGATGAAGTTTCCGCACTTTCTTGAAATTGAGTATAAAAATAAAAGAAATTAATCAAAATTGGATATTTTATATCTTGTGTACTTCTTAAAGGATTGCTTTAGCACTAATTTTCTGCAGTAAATCCACTAGAGCAAATCCATTGAAAATATATGATAGTTTTAATTACCACAATGTTTAAACAAATGAAGTTTAATTTCAATTCGCACAAATATAAATAACAGTATTAACTAACAAAATCCGAGATTTTGTAAACAGAAACAATTCTTTTTCAAAAGGATATCAATATTCTATACTTCGAATTTATTATAGCAATTAGAATTATGGCCAAAAACGTCGATAATAACAAAATTACTCAAACGATGGCTCAGTGAATTCTAATTATTATAAGTCTTCGTTTTGTGATTTTTTACACTCTTATAAAGAACAGTATAGTTGACATATTAATTACTGTTCTATGTAGATGGCTTTCTTAGATCAGAAGCTTTTTATAATTACTTTAATATCTGAAAATTGTGCTACTTATAAATTATTCAACTTTTCAATTTTTTCATTATGGCTTTACAATGTTAAGTAAAAGCTCCTGTAAACTGACATATATATAAAGTTTCCGTTTCTAAAACGTAAAAAAAAAATAATAATAGCTAATTAAAGTTGGAATAAATGTAACTATTCACTTAGAAAAGAAATATGGATCTAAATCAGTGTCTGTTTTTGTTTGTTTATGAATTTCGCACAAAGCTACACAAGGACTATCTGCGCTCGCCATCTCTAATTTAGCAATGTAACACTAAAGGGAAGGCAGCTAGTCATCACCACCCACCACCAACTCTTTTACCAACGAATACTGGTATTGGATTGATTGTCACTTATAAAGCCCCCACGGCTGAAAGGTCCGGCTGAGATTCGAACCTGCGACCTCAGAGTACGATTCGAACGCCTTAACCCACCTGGCCATGCCGGGCCTCTAAATCAGTGTCACCCTCCCTCTTCAAGGCACACCTGGACATGCTAGAAAACGGGTGATACATCACTTAATCCTAGCCACACCTGGACGTACTAGAAAACGGGTGATACATCACTTAATCCTAGCCACACCTGGACGTACTAGAAAACCGGTGGTACATCACTTAATCCCAAAGACACCTGGATATACTAGAAATGAATGATACATCGCTTAATCGTAGCAACACTTGGACGTACTAGAAATGGATAATACACCGCTAAATCGCAGCGCTCACAACAAAGCGAGAGTAAAGCCACATATACACACACAGAGAGAAAAAAAAACCGTGATTAAAAAAATTCTTATAATTGTATATTTATATATCTTATGCTAATCTATTTCATAATAATATTTAAATTCGCTAACAACTTATACATTTTCGTATTAAAATGAGTAATTCCCCACTGCGGTTCACCAATAAGCCTGAAAGCTTATAACACTAAAATCCTGTTTTCTACATCCGTCGAAGGAACAACACAGACAACCCATAGCGTAGTATTGTGCTTAACAACAAACAAGTACGACCACTATTGCAGTCATTTTCAACAGAATGTATTCTAATTTTATCATAATTTCTACCTATCGGCATTATTTGTGTATTTTGAATTTCGCGCACAGCTTCTCAAGGGCTATCTAACCTAGCAATCCCTAATTTAGCAGTTTAAGACTAGAGGGAAGGCAGCTAGTCATCACCACCCACCGCCAACTCTTGGACTACTCTATTACAAACAAATAGTGGGATTGAACATAACATTATAATGCTTCCACAGCAGAAAGGACGAGCATGTTTGGTGCGACGGGGATTCGAACCCGTGACCCTCAGATTACGAGTCGAACGCCTTAACCCACCTGGCTATGCCGGGTCTCTCTATCAGCTTTAAATTCTCAACTAATTTATATATTCCTATTTGGCGGGTAAAACTCATCCTTAATTTCATAAACAGTTGATAATTGTTTATTTTTATTTTAAAAGCTGTTGGTAAGAAAGATTATTGCAACAACCCAACCAGCTTACTCGTGTACTCGTGACATACTCTGTAGAAAGCATTGGTCTAGATTAATCAAACATTGAGCTAATTTACTGCAACAGAACACAACGCGATGCCAAGCCTGGCTGATAACCGTGTGTTTTTTCTTCTGTTCTAAAAGTAGCCTACGAAACGGAAACATTTACGGGCCCCCCATACTGCAAACACCCCCAAGGCGGATGATGTAATCTGTTTCCCTCTCGAGAGTTGAACTTCACTATTCTTATTATGTATTTTCACATGACATCGTGGTTAAGGCGCCAGAACTCGCAATATGTGGACAACTGGTTTGAACCCCCTCAATGAGCATATTATCCATGTGGGGAGGGGACATTGTAGTGTAACAATCAAACCCACTACTGGTTAATAAATAGTAGTCCAAGAGTTGGCGGTGGGTGGTAGTAAACTAGCTGCCTTCCCTCTAATCTTTCTCTTCTAAGTTGAGGACTGATAGCATAGATAGAATCGAGTAGCTTGCGCGAATTTCAAAAACAAGCAAACTGGATGTATTTGTGTCAGATTTCTAACAGTCAACTCAGGTGCGAAATCCATTGGATCAAACAATGGGAATTAGTATCACTGGTAAGAATTGGACAAAAACAATTTCTAACAAAAATATGTCTTACTGTTATGTACCTGGATTTAGAAATTTCACCACTTAGTACGAGATACATTACTGTTCTATACCTGGATTTGCACATTTCGCCACTTCATACGAGATGTCTTACTGTTCTATACCTGTATTTGCACATTTCACCACTTAATACGAGATATCTTACTATTCTATACTTGAATTTACACATTTCACCAGTTAATACGAGATATCTCACTGTTACATACCTGGACTTACAAATTTCACCACGTAGTACGAGATATCTTACGGTTTTATATGTAGATTCAGAAATTTCACCATTTAGTACGCCATGCCTTACTGTTTATGGTTGGTTGGTTGGTTTGGTAATTTATGGTACAAAGCAACTAGGCTACCTGTGCCAAACATCTGGTAAAAAGTTAAAATTAAACTAAAACAAAACAAAGTTTAATTTTTGAATTAAAAACACAAATAAAATTAAAACCAATGTTGACATCTAGTCTACAGCAGTGAGAAAAAAACTACAGTAATACAAGTTGTAAAGAACTTTCTGTAGCATAATTTTAATTATCATAACTCGCCAGGATGACTAACGGGAAGTTCAAACATCAGCGTTATTAACTGAAGTTGACCTTTTCAGTCCTGATTCCGAGTTATTTGACGTTATGGCCGTTTTCTAATTTGAAATCGAACTAGATGGACTAAAGGGAACCACATTAGAAAAAGTCGAATGCATAAATTTAAAAATTTAAATAGCATTGAAAAGTTTAATGGCCTTTAAAAGCTAAAAACATTTCTAAGGTGGACAGTGTCACCATCGCAAATAACACTGTCAAACATTACAGATAAACCTTGGGACAGAACATGTTTAAAATGGTGTCGTTGTTGAGAGTCATAACGACGACAAAACAGTAAAGCGTTGCTTATTGTGAACTGAGTGTTACACATACAACACACTAATGCATCAATCCCAGATAAAAGAAAACGATGAGTTAGAAAACCGTGACCAATGCGTAGTCCAGTTTGAACTTCCTCTTTCCGATCCTAACGGAAGCAAGACGGCCAAAATCCACTAGGAGGTTTTATTTGGAAAATCCTGTTTTCACATTGCTCACTCCAAGTCAACTGCCAACTGGTACAGAGCCGAGCCTTGAACACAGGACCACAATCCATGTATGGAACAGGCAGAGCAGTGATAGTGCCACAGCAGACAGATTTAACTACGGTGTCGACGAGCCCATTCCTGCAAATACCAACGTATCCAGAAAAATTGGATAGAAGTAAGCGTTAAAGAGAAATGGGCCAGTCAGTTTTGAATATCAGCGAGAACTAATGTGAAGCTATTCTAGGGCCAGTAGAGAATTAAACGAATCAACATAAATAGTGCAGTTTGAGTAGTGTGTAGCTTCTATATGATCCAGGACAAGAGAAATGGCGTACAGTTCAGCAGTGAACACATAAGCTGTCGAAGGGGTTCTGCAAGCAACCACTGAACCACAACAAATCATGGCATAGCACACACAGTCACCTGATTTCGAACCATCTATATAAATAGAAATGAAAAGATGGTTCGAAAGATGTTCAGCAAATAACAGAAAGCATTTCCAATCGTGAGTTTCTTCTTTTCTCAGATGACTTAAAGACAGGTCACATTTGAGGACTTTAATAAGCCATGGTGGGATGGGCCGACCAGAAAATACAGCAATATTATCCAAGGACAGGCCCAATTCAATTGCGCCTGGATACAAAGGCCAAAAGGAGCAATGGCAGATCGTCTATTCTGAAGAAGCATGATCCATCGAGGAAGGAAAACACAACCATAGGTGGGATGCTTTGGTAAGGAACGAAGTTTCGAAGCAAATGATAAAGACAGTTACAAACGGTGCAGAAGAGGTTCATGAGACTCTTTGTAGAAGCTCTGAACTTATGATGAATGGAGCCCAGCATCTTTAAGGCCAAGGTCCTGGCACAGCCATAGACCGTAGTCGACTTTCGATCGAATAAGAGCACGATATATCTTTAGTATAGAACATCGATCTGCTCCCCAAGTGGTAAAAGAGAGGACACGGAGGATGTTCAGTGCTATTGTACATCTGACCCTAGCTGTTTGATGTATGGTATAAAGGTCAGCTTACGGTCAAAGATAAGCCCCAGGAACCACAGGCAGCACAACTTCACCGATACAGAGTTCAGTATCAAGGTGAATACCTAGTTAGCGGCAAAAGTGCATGCAAACAGTTTTAGAGAGAAAGAAGTTGAAACCGTTTGCTGTAATCCACTTTAGTAAACGATTGAGGGCAGTCGGTAGCTGCTGCTCAATATACTTCATGTTCGATAACTCAAATGAGATGCAAAAGTCGTCCACATAGAGCCCGTTTACAACAGTAAGAGGGAGTTGTTCAGTGATGACATTAATCTTTATACTGAAAAGTGTTACACTCAAAACACAGCCACGAGACTCCAAGTTCCTGTAGAAAAGAACGGGAAAGTGTCGAACCCATACAAACTTGGGATCGCCTGTCCATTAAAAAAAATTAATAAAAATGGGCAAATGGTCACTTAACCCATATTAATGGAGGTCTTGCAAGATGGCACACCTCCATGTTGTATCATAAGCCTTCTCAATGTCAAAGAATATTGATATAAGATGTCGTTTGAGAAAGGCTTCTCTGATTGACATTTCAAGTCAAATCAGGTGGTTTATGGTGAAGTGGTGTCGTCAGAACGCATACTGGGTGGGCGAGAGAAGATTGTTTGATTGGAGGAACGAAACAAGACGAGTATTAACCATCCTCTCTTACAGAGACAGCTCGTTAAAGCAATTGGACGGTAGTTTGAAGAAATCTTGGGTTCCTTCCCAGGCTTAGAGAGAAGCAGGACAACAGCCCGGCGCCAAGCACCAGAAAACACATTCTCCTGCCAGATCCGGTTAAAAACAATCAGAAAAATAGCAAGAAAAGTAGAAGATAGATGGCGCAGCATTTTGTAGTGTACATCATCAGGTCCGAACGATGTACTGCAAGACTGATGAAGGTCCAGTTTGAGTTATTTTTATTTTCCTTTTTCTTATTTTCATCTTTCGAAGCTTTACTCAAATAAGTGATTGAGTCTAACAACTCAAAATGCATATTTTTTCTTGATGTTTATTGGCTTTAAGATTTTGGCTAGCAGTGTACCTTGATTTATAAACTGCACCACTTTAACAAGTGATATCTTCAGAATATCTTCAGATTGCTTAACTTTAAATCATTGCCTTTATCCTAACATAGCCTTGATTTAATTCTTTGTCGGGTGATTTCTGATAAAAATACATTTTCTTGGCCATAAACAAAAATAATAAACCAAAATTTGAATGTTCAATGAGAACGGCCAGATCACTGGTTTCCACGATACAGGTACAAGCTCTGATTTTTAATTATTACGTAGAAAGAATGCTATCAACTAGAAGCATCATCCGCAGCTGCATAGACTTTATCCGGCACCTGGAAACAAATAATGGAATTGTCTGTTGCTTTAGAGCTCGCCTACACCTGCAAGTGTGAAGCGTGTTCATGCCATTAAACGTCTTAAACCGCGAACCCTCCCATACACAGCCCAGCACGTTATCCATTACGCCACGCTCGACTCCAGTGGTGAAAACTGTGGTTTTTATGCATTATATATTTTCCTGTTGACTCAAAGTCCTATTCTCCTTACAACACTTTCTATAAACTCTCAGGTAAAATCATATTAACCTACTGCTACTAAAGATATAACGAAAATCCTTTAAAATAAATGTTCGTTATCAACTTGTCCTAATAATAATCGTTCATTTAAAGCAACAAATCGTTAGTTTTGATCCAGAAAAGGTACAAATACTTGTTTTCATGCTGTGGTAGAGGGTTGGATAAAAGTAACTATACACTTTTTATTTATAACTTTCTACCACAGAACAAACAATAATTAAACTGGTTTCAGTTGTTTTCGCATTATCTTCTTTAACACCAGTCGTACTTGGTACCTGAACCAGCTGTAAAGTAACTTTCGCTACACCCTGTATATACATCTGAAGTCTGGAATAAAGAAAAATGGTTTTAGAAGAGATGCCAAAATATTTCTTTTTTACGTACACGGTATCTAAAAAGTGTGGAACCACAGGCAATTTGCAACTCGGGAGTCCTAGCTCGGATTGGCAGACGTTATCCCCCAAAAGGGTTCCAACATCTCCAATCTTGTCTCTCACGGATTTCTTCTTCTGGAGATTGCTCGATGAACTATGTACAAAGGGACACCGAACATTTGAAACAACAACTTGTTTGTCTTGTTTCTGAATTTCGCACAAAGCTACTCGAGGGCTATCTGTGCTAGCCGTCCTTAATTTAGCAGTGTAAGACTACAGGGAAGACAACTAGTCATCACCATCTACCATCGAATCTTGGGCTACTCTTTTATCAACGAATAGTGAGATTGACCGTCACATTATAAGCCCCCACACGACCGAAAGGTAAAGGATGTTTAGTATGACGGGGAATCGAACTCGCGACCCTCAGAATACGAGTCGAGTGTCCTTACCACTTAGCTATGCCAGCTCCTGAAAAAAATAATTGGTGTGGTACTGTTGACAATGACACGAATTTGCTTCTCACAGTTCAATGAGAATGGAATTACCGTCTGTTAATATTTCTTTACGTACAGCGTTCTACTATCACGTACTAAAAATACGCTGCCGTAAAGAAACACATCACGTGGGTCTGACGGAAACGAAATCTATGACAGACCCTCTTACAACTATAAATACAACATGTTCTACGATAATTACGCTGTAATGAGCGATCGACTGGTCAATTGTAATCTATAATTACTGCAATTACAATTATTATTTTCTCGCAAAGATACACAAGGAGCTTCTGCGCTCTGTTAACTGAGGGGAAAGGAACCTCGTATTTAAGCACTGTAAGACAAACTTATAGCTGATTAACTGGGGGACTCCAGTGAAAGTTTATTTATTTGCTTGTTCTTGAGCATAAATATAAACAATAGACTATATTTATTCTTCTCATCAAGGGCGTCAAAACCTGATTTTCAGCTTTGCCAGTTCGTCCCTGAAGAAGAAAGATCCACCTTTCGTAAGCTCTTGGGTTGTAAGGTTTCTTATTTGCTGCCATCAAGACTTCCAGAAGCTACCTGTTTTTCTAACATCGTGGATGATCGATTTTTAATGTTAAAATTCCTCAGACATAACACAGAGTCACCGGTTAACTTCAGATTAAAGAACATGGTGACAGCGACTTATGTTTTTATGTTTCGAAAGCCGACATATTACTTAGAAAATCGAACTAAGCACATTTTTCTGTTTATGATAACAACTAGTTGTTTTATAGTCAATGCACGTGAACATACACATGTGCTAATGAACAAGCAATTTTCAGCCTAGCATTTTTTGTGTGTATGTGCGAGAGCACGCGCGCGTGTATATGTATGTAAAATAAACAAGCAACTAATGGCAGTTTTAACACTGGACCCCACTGAAAAATTTTAGGGCAGGCTTAACAATGGAGACCACTAAAACATTTTAGAGCAGGCTTAACACTGAAACCTAATTAAAACATTTTGGGGCAGTTTTAACACTGGAATGCACTAAAACATTTTAGAGCAGGCTTAACAATGAAGCCCACTAAAACATTTTAGAGCAATTTAATTTTTTCGTTCTTTAAAGTTAAAGGAGGGGAGTCCAGCTGTGTCATTTTTTAATCTCTCATTATAATCCAAACAAAATATCGCGACTCTTACAAAAAAGAAATGACCTACAGTTAAACAGTGACAGACTAACTAGTTGTGTTTAAGAAGTTTATTCGATGACATAAAATATCCCACAATCGTTAGCTTGACTTAGTCAACATATGAGACATTAAACAAGTCACACAACATAACTGAATACCAGAAGTAAGATTAATATTTGAGCGCTGTATAGCCACGCCATCAGTTATTCAGAAAACAAGTGTTCACGTACTTAAACAACTGCTATCTGAGTGGTAGTTTTATTCTGTGTAGTTCCTGTTAACTCTTCCACGAAAGTCTTCATATTAAAAGACTCACTTAGAAACTACAAATGAAGAGGAGATATTTGTTTACCGACCTACCTGCCTCTTTCCTTCTTTATATGGGGCATCCGTAACAGAATATCCTATATCAATTCAAGTGGCCAGCTTGTGAACTTCTGTGTCCGTGTCCAATGGATTTGGAACTAACAAGACCAAGCTTGTTAAACGAATTCAAGGTGCCACACAGTGCCTGTTTACCTACAGGGCGTAACCTCTATTACAGGGGAGGGGGTCAAAACGCTCTCTAAAGATTAACCAAGTATGATGGGGTATAAGATTGTTTTCAGGGCCGCTGAATCCAAATCTGGCATCGAATTTTGTGTTACTGTCCCCTCTCAAGATCACGATGCACCATGTTTGAAACTGTGTTCACACCAATACTTACAGGGATCTAACGTGGAAAATGTGTTCAGCTACCTAGACCAGGGACCTGAAACGATGATAGATAAGAAAAGAATTTAATCGGTAAGATAAGGCCCCTGTAAATCACAGGGAAGAGATAAACCCTGTAAAAAGACTCAAGTACTTTAAACAATTATCTGTCCAGCTGCTAATGTTGTTTTTTCATTCAGTTTTTGTTATCGAATCTACACAAAATGAGAAACCGTAAATCTGCATCATCTCCTCATGGATCCAAAAACCTTCATACCAAATTTGGTGAAAATACATCAACAGGGGCGCAGGAATGGTTAAAAAAAACAACCAAAAATACCCATAAAAATCGTAAAATGCAAAATTGAAAATTTGCATGTATTTTTCCATGAACCTAATAAACTTCCACATCAATTTTGATGAAGATCCATCAATACCCTGCGAAGTATTTAAATGGACACACAACAGATAGTACTGTTATATCTATATAGATGGCGTCGGTGCATTAGTTCCGCGTGTGGCATATTTAAGACGTCATATCTGCACCCTGAGAATGGAGAAAAGTAAAGTACTCGTCGATGGGAAAAGGAGACGAAAGGAAAAAATCGTGACCCCTGTTAAAAATATGCATGCATACAGGATAAAAATTTCGCGAAGTTGAGGGTTGCAGATCGTGTAATAAGAATGTTTTTTTCAGTATCATATAAGCAAGAGTTTCACTATAGTGTTATTACAAAAGTAAAAAAAGTCCAAATCCAATATCAGTTTCAACATGGTTGTGCTCAGTAGATGTAATTGATCTAAATTTTTAATGGAACTGCCATCAAAACAAAGCAAGTTTATTCTATATAAAAGCTTAAACATTATATGTGATTATCAATATCCCTAAGTTTTCAGGGGACCAGGACCTCTTGCCTTCCACACTCGGCTACGCCTCTAGCTGTACGGAGTCTTTTAAATGCATAATGTGCGTTTATAGTAAGATTGTATAAAATAATAAATTGTTCTAAGCAACGTTTTAAACATTACTTATACTTTTTCAAAGATTGAAATGCTCTAAAAAAGAATAATTTCGTTAAAACCTAAATACTCTGTCTTCTTTCTACATTATAACTCAAATATAACACAACCTTCGCCATAACTCGAAAGTAGTTCTTTTTTTTATTAAAAGTGACTTACATTCCTTATGTAAGAAGTTATTAGGTCTTAAAGCCAAATCTTACGACACCCTGAAAAACGGTGTTATATTGCATAAACAACCATTTCAACAAAGCCCATCTTGATCACAGATAAATGCACTTCGCTCAAGCACAAAACTTTACCCAGTAACCAAGATCTCACAAGAAACACCGAGAACTGTGAATTTATTTCATTCTTAAAGCTCCTCTCCACCAGTGGCACAGCGGTATGTCTTCTGACTTCGAACTAAATAACTCGGGTTTTAATACCTTTGTCGTGTTGCTTTGTTCTCGACTATAAACAAACAAATCATTTTTGAGATGCAGATGTCATTCAACATAATAGTTTGTCGTATTTCGATGACTGTTGACGTCGTGCAGTAGTGTTCCAATGACGCACGAATCAGTTCTATTCAAATCAACGATTTATTCATCTCATTTTTCTTTAGCTCTTACGTAATTTCTTTGTAGTCAGGGCTTAGTTTCTTCGTTTGTGAAAGTTCACGTAAGTTACTCGAGGGGACTATCTATCCTTACATTCAGAGGGATAGATTAGAGGGAAGGCAACTAGTCAACAATACCCACCATTAATTAACTTACCCTTTAGCTGTTATTTTGCCAACGAATGGTGAAATTGGCTATCGCGTCATAACGATCCCATGGCCGAAAAAGCGAGCATGTTCAGAGGCGGGATTCGAACCCGCCACTCGCAGATTGTGAGGCGAATGCCCTAACCCTTAAGCAAACGGGAAATTCGTCGATGTTATTTATAAATGAAAAAGAGAGACAGTTTCTTTCTTTGTAAGTAGATTTTCAAAAACTTAGGAAACTGAATAATGTTTAATGATGAATTACATAGATCACATGAACGTGGTTGTTTATAAAAGACTGGTTGACATACACGTTCAACACATGATTAAAACACGGGGTTTAACGTAGGAATCTAACTGCAACATACTACCATCGATATCAAACATGACCCAGACCATTCTTCAGGATAAGAATTTGGTAATAATCAATCCTGTGGTTTGTCTATTATAACTGGACACACACGGAAACATTCAATAAATAATTGTAAGAGACCAAAAGTTCCAACAATATATCAACATACGTTGTCACGTTATTAGCCTGCTTAGATATTCAAACGCAATTTATGTTTGTAAAGGAAATCTAGGCTACAGCTCATTTAGTAATACGAGTGAAGAGGTGACGTGTGCACTCAAGCTGGAGTCATCCTTACAAGTAGCTTGTCTATCGTTAAGAAATGGCTATCTTTCCAAGATTTATGACGCACACTCTGTATCAACTGGCATCTCTATTTATATAACATTAAGGAATTTACTAAGAAATCTTTGTAGTTTTTTTAAATCACAGATGAGCTATAAATGTAACCCACATAAAATCCAGTATGTATCACGTCACGTAACGCTTCATTTCTCTTGATATATCAAAATAAGAAGAGTCATAAAAAACAAAATACACTAATTCAAATTCTATCACTGTCTGCCCATTAAGATTTTAGTGACAACGATGAAAGGAGGTTGTTAAACCTTACAAGTGTAGTAAGTGTTGGGATTACCTGGCCTACAGCTGAGTGCATAAAATTTATCATGAAACTAAAAATATCGATTCAATTTTAAACTTAAATTGTTTGTGAACTACTTTCTGTTATATCCACAACGCTTTTAATAAAACTCAAACCCCTTTAATCAATGAAGACTGTAAATTAAGAAATCAACAAATTTTTTCCAGTTTTCTTGTCTAAACATTTCATTTTACACTTTTAGTACATAGACTAACAACATTATTAGATTATACTTTTGTTGCTAAGCAACATGACATAAGCCGTCATTGAAACGTAGTGTTATAAAAACGCACTGGCTTTTTATGTATTAGAAATTGTTGTTTGTCTGTTTATTTTTTTGAATTTCGCACAAAGCTACTCGAGGACTCTGTGCTAGCCGTCCCTAATTTAGCAGTGTAAGACAAGAGGAAAGACAGATAGTTATCATTACACATCGCCAACTCTTGGACTACTCTTTTAACAACAAATAGTGGGATTGAACGTCACATTATAACGCCCCCACGGCTGAAAGGGCAAACATGTTTGGCGCGACTGGGATGCGAACCCGCGAACTTCAGATTACGAGTCGCACGCCTTAACAAGTTTGGCCATGCCGGGCCTATTAGAAGTTAACCTGCTTTTTACCAATAACTATAGTATGTATACGCCACGAATTTATTTCATGAATAATCTTAACTTTGATGGGTCAAGCTTCATTTCGAGAAAGTTATCTATTTGATTTAGGTATGAAATGTGAGGTTAGGGTACACTACAGGGTGGGTGGTGGTAGTAATACAGGGTGGTCGCGAGAAAAGCGGAAAATTTGAGGGTCAGATGAGATCATGAATAAAATGCGTGCTTACTCATTTCTATTTTGATTTCTTCACATCATGAATAAAGTGCATGATTTTAATAAGTTTGAGCATCCATGAGTGTAATATAACATATGCCTTTAAAAAAAATTTTGTAAAAGTTATTCTTTGTAAAAATAAATAGCTGTTTGACAAATTTTCCGCTTTTCTGGCGACCACCCTGTAACTACCCCGCCATTTTTGACGGGTTATAAGCTAATGTGTGTGTGTGTATTTTACAGTTGCACGCGCAAGCTAAACAATTTATGAATTCAATTTTATAAATAACAAATCGGAAATAAATAGTAACGGCATGTTTTTGTTGTTTATTTTGGGACACTGTTATGAAACATAACAACAGCATTACTTGCAGGCATCCAATTATCAGTTTTATAACTTTTCAGGCCCGGCATGGTCAGGTGAGTTAAGGCGTTCGACTCGTAATCTGAGGGTCGCGGGTTCGAATCCCCGTCACACCAAACATGCTTACCCCTTCAGCCGTGGGGGCGTTATAACGTGACGGTCAATCCCACAATTTGTTGGTAAACTAGTAGCCCAAGAGATAGCGGTGGGTGGTGATGACAAGTTGTATTCTCTCAAGGTTTACACTGCTAAATTAGGGATAGCTAGCACAGATAGCCCTCATGTAGCTTTGCGCGAAATTCTATAACAAACAACTTTTCAAAAGTACTGAAATTTCCGTAAAACTTTGGACTGTATTGGTGAATAAATAATCATAAAGAAGATATTTTAAAAATAAATACGATATACCTACAGACATTAAATATTTGGCATTTTCAACCTTAACGTAATTTCATTCACACAAGAGTTAAACGTACAGGTCAGAAACCCCTGTAACTCAGGTATAGTTGTCTCTAACTTTAAACCACTGATCAGAAGGAAAACAGCCACTTAGCACCAGGTTTTTGTCTGACGTTTGGAACCGAACAATACGATTGAATGTCACTTTTATAATGCGTAAAAATCTGCAAATATTTAACATATTCAGCAACATCACGACTCGAACCTTAGACCTTTCGATTCGCAGCCCAGCACGCAAACCACTAGGCTAAGTTCTGCCTGTCAATAATTCATGCCTGATCGATGCGTTCGACAACGAACAGCAAAGATAATAATTGGTGATTTTGAAATGACAGCAAAAATTGACCGCAAATTAACCTATGGTTTTATTCTTTGTGTGACTATTTCATGATAACGCTTTAATATCAACCTAAAATATCACTGCACTTTCAGGGGTATCAAAGAACAAGGCATATTCCAAATTCGAAATCGGTCTATTACTACTTTTTGAACACAGACGTCATAAACTGTCCTGTACAAAGTGTTGTGGTACCCCACCAATTCCATCTTGTTCAAATACAACCCGTTGCCTATAATTGTTTGTTTTTGTTTTTGGAATTTCGCACAAAGCTACTCGAGGGCTATCTGTGCTAGCCGTCCCTAATTTAGCAGTGTAAGACTAGAGGGAAGGCAGCTAGTCATCACCACCCACCGCCAACTTTTAGGCTACTCTTTTACCAACGAATAGTGGAATTGACCGTAACATTATAACGCCCCCACGGCTGGGAGGGCGAGCATGTTTGGCGCGTCTTGGGCGCGAACCCGCGACCCTCAAATTACGAAGCCTTAACGCACTAGGCCATGCCAGGCCCATTGCCTATAATACGCATGCGTGTGACGTTGAGGAGATTCGCCAACTCATCGGTTCATTTTCGCTCTATTGCCTTTAGGATTGAAAAGATTTATTTATTTCCCACAATAATGCTCATCACGGGAATCGATATCCGGATTTTAGTGAGTTAGAAATAACATGACTGCATAGTAGGTTCTGCCCGTGTCTTTAACAAGCTAAGTCCTGGTGAACAAAGTCGACACTATAAACATCTACCAAAAACAAGCGAAAATATGCCCGAGAGTTAATATACCTGTAGAAAACTTTATCTCGTAAAATCATTTGTTTGATTGATAATTAAAACTTATAAAAGTGGATACAATGAACAAGTTACTGATTAACAATAATCTTCGTATGACCTTAAAAAAGAAAGGTCATTGTCAATTGGAAAATAATCCATCTGCGTAAATGTATTTATCAGGCTTCTAGACTAATAATAACATGAATATTTTACAATATTCATTTAACACCACCTTTCTTTAACCAAACACAATGCTTCCTTTCCCTTTTTAAAACAACACACGGCTTACCACTCAAGGAAACAAATGTTTCATCATTAGCGATCCATCGAACCAAACTCGCTGATTGTTGGTTTAATACAAAAGTTTCAAAATAATTCGAGTCTGCGCAATAAGACGGTTTTTTCACGCGAGAACATATATAAGCGTTATAATTTAAGACTCTGCTTTCGTACAATAGTCTGAGATACTTCTTTCTTTTCTATTCTGTGATGGCTTTACTGTATCTCGTAGGAAATCTGGTTTAGAAATATCGAATCGTATAATATGTAGTAATAAAAACAAAGATTTCTCAAACAAAATGGAGTCGCTTCTACAGGTTCACTGGTAAAAATAAATCTCATTTAGTCACAACCTACAGTAGTTAATGCAACGGATAGGTTTGCTCAATTTTCTTTGAACTGGGCGTCTCAACACAAGTGGTATGATGTCATACCATTGAATACTGACATCATTTGGCTAGAAAAACCTGCATGTTATATGTTTTTTTTACCACGTCATCTGCCGGAAGTGTGTTAAAACTGAAGATTGTTTCACCTAGAATCAGATCAAATTTGAATATTGTTTGTTTGTTTAATTATGCGCAGAGCTACGCGAGGGCTATTTGTGCTAGCCGTCCCTAATTTAGCAGCGTAAGACTAGAGGGAAGGCAGTTAGTCATCATTACCTTCCACCAACTCTCTTGGGCTACTCTTCTACCAGTAGACTTGACCATCACATTATAACGCTCCCACGGCTGAAAGGGCTGGCAAATTTGGTGTGACGGGGATTCGAAACCGGGACCTTCAGATTACGAGTTGAGCGCCCAGTAGCTTCGCAGTAAGTTTGAAAGCTTGCAATACTAAAAACTGAGTTTTAACAGCCGTAGTGGGCATAGCACAGACAGCCCACTTAGAAACATGGAAAACACTGATCAGCCTTGTTAGTACTGGTTCTGTTTCTGTAAAACTATCTTCCAACTACTAAGTCTTGTTAGTACTGGTTGTGTTTCTGTAAAACTATGTTCCAACCACTAAGCCTTATTAGCACTTTGTTGTAAAATTATCTTCCCATAAGAATCGTTGGTAAAATAAACGGTTTTTCCTGAAGGTCAGGTCGTTACTGAGTGAGCAACGAGTTCTACGCATGTGTATTTTACTACGTCACATACTAACCAAAGTTAAAAGAGATACCTAGTTAGTTTAGTTTTCTACGTCGTGAAACATCTCAAGGGACTCTTAAGTATTTATTATTTACAGACGACTTGTGTAAGTTTTTGTAACGCAATGGGCTATTAGGAGTAGAAACACATGGCTTATATATTTCAGTGTCAGAGCTCAAATATAAATATAGCAGTTTCTGTAACATGTTTGGCTCTGATTCAAAGTTTAGTTGTTTTTTGCTTCACTCTTGTTGAAAATATTTCTATCTTCTTTTTTAACTCTCTAAATACTTATTTTTATTTATGCAGAATTAGACTCGCCTCTTTTTATTCGTCGCCTTCGTTTTCACATTCATTATTCTAACGTCAGTTGTACTTACACTTTTATAAATTTGAAATACCTTTTTACTCCTGTATTTGACACTTTGTTTTATTTTTTACCACCTTTATATGTTGTTCCACTGTAGTTGTGTTGCTGTAAAACTATGTTCCAAATGCTAAGCCTCGTTAGTTCTGGATGTATTGCTGTAACACTATGTTCCAAACGCTAAGCCTTGTTAGTTCTGGTTGTATTACTGTAAAACTATGTTCCAAATGTTAAACTTATTTACTTCTAGCAGTATTATTATAAAACTATGTTGCAAATGCTAAGCCTTGTTAGTACTAGTTGTGTTGTTGCGCAGCTGTTATATCACCGATTTCTATATTGTTCTATGTGATAAACCTATTCTTGTGATGTTCTTCCACGGTTAAATTACTCTATTATAAATTAGTTACATGTCTTAACCCTAACCTACCGGTATTAGTGTAGCTGTATATCATAATCTTACCATGCTATTTGTCGACATTTCTATCGTGTATTTGTTTTTAGTACCGAATCCATGTTTGTGTTTCTAAACAACTTAAAGTTTCCAAGTAGGTTAATATTTTGTTAGTAGTTTCGTATTTCCCTTATTTTTCCAACTTATTATACCTTACTGTTGTCAAGACCGTGTGCGTAAGGAACTGCGTCACAAACTCTACAAACTATACCTGATAAAAAGCAGTCTAAACGAAGGGGTTTTCCGTGTAAATGTTTCTAAAGCACGTTTCTAACATCACGATTAGGAAGAGCTCCGTTCCACCTAAACTCCATTTTATGTAAACCATACAATTTAAATGATTTTACATTTTGTTCGAGCACAAATGTCGCACGCTTCAGAATCAACATATATGCCAACTCGTGCAATCCATGCTGCACGTACACCAACAGCATCACGAGCACACGTCACGAGAATGTGGTTTTGCCTTCTTACACCTTCCACCCTGCACGTGGCTGTGTGTCAGGTTTCATCCATCACGTTCATACTTTTTACGAGCTCCTAAATATTCCAAAGTTAGTTTCTTTATTTAATAACGTTTAAAACTGACGCAGCTGTTACTTCTGCGAAAGTTCGACCCCGTTTCTTTTGAAATGTTAAAAAAAGAAAGAAAACGAAGGTCTTTAGCGAAGTAAGTGTGTCAAGAACAACTATATGTATATACTGTAGAAACAACAAACCTTTTGTTATAAATATTCAGTGTTCTTTCATCAACGTTGTTTTTAGAGACGTATTAATTTGAAATAGTTAAAAACTGATTCAACGCGAGTAGGCCCACAATGTATCTCAATAAGCTTGAGAGCTTATACACTCAAAATTGACATTCGATTCCTGCCGTAACCACAACATGTGTTGTGTAAATTTCTGCTGAAGAACAAACAAACAGGATCTGGTGTACACGTTTACTAATATATAAAATATTATATATTATATATATACATTCGATTAAGGAAGTTCTTAAAAGATTTATGTTCATAGTTTGGGAAGCAACTAAACCATTAATTTCGTTAAGGAAGGAACCACACCTAAGCTCGTGTCAGATAATCCATGAAGGTCCTGGATGAAATCAGTAACTGTAAGAATGTAAACACAGAGATTCCCCCTTCTCCTCCCACAGTGGCTCAACGCTCAGCTTGAAGGCTTAAAATGCTAAAATACGGCATTCGATTTCCTGTTTTGGGCACAAACTCATAACCCATTCGCAGTTTCCACTTAAATCTCAAGCACTTAACAATAAACAATAATTTTACACACAAACCAAACATTACAGATTTCAATATTCAGAGCTGAACAATAAAGTTTCACAGATAAACCAGACATCATAAACATAAATGTCCATCACTTAACAATAAACAATAATTTCAGAGACAAACCAAACACTACAAACTTAAATCTCAAGCAGATAGACCAAATATCACAGACATAAATCCAACTCTAAAAACAAATATTTGGGACTTAAACTCGAATCGCTCCACCAAACGTGCTCACATTTGTAGTTGTGTGGGTGCAGAACGCTACAAATAAATCCCACTGTTCGTTAGTAAAACAGTAGCCCACGAGGTGGCGATGGGTGGCGTTAATCAACTACCTTTCTTGTTGTTTTGAATTAAGCACAAAGCTACACAATGGGCTATCTGTGTGCTCTGCCCACCACGGGTATCGAAACCCGGATTTTAGCGTGTAATTCCGCAGACATACCGCTGAGCCACTGGGGGGCAACTACCTTTCTTCTCTATCTCTTCAAAACTAAGGGGGGCTAAGGCTGATAGCCCTCGAACAGCTTCACGCGAAACTCAGCACACTAAGAAGTAAAAGTTATAAGGTCACTATTTTATGTTTTTTTTTTACTTCAAAGCCTCGGACAAAAAAAAAGTCCTCGCAAATATAATAAAACCTGTCAATGCAAACATGGACTGTGCAGAAGGGCTTTCGCTGTCGGCTGTACAAAACCCCTATAACATAGGGATAAACAATTCCAACCCCAGAAAAATGCCTTCAATTTCTAGTTTTATAACGTACTGTAACTGCTATATGTGAGACAACAGATTTATTATGATAGAACGTTTCGTCTGAGACAAACTCTTTGAATGTTATATATGATCATGTCTCACCGTCAGAGACAAAACGTTCCACTGAAATAAATCTATTTTCTCACAAATAGTTGTTTCAAAATTCCATGCAATTTCGATAATTCAGCAGATGGCTCTTTAAAAAGAAAGCACTTCTGTTGTATAGATTTATAAATTTCAGATAGGATTTAGCAGGCGTATTGTTTGACAGCTTTTATTAATATTCAAAATAACTTCCCGTTCTTTCAAAAGAAGTTTTTCATAGTTGCTTGCACAAACCACGGTCAACAATGGAGTTTAATATCCTATAACTGTCACATATGACTTCCGCTTTAAGTTGCTTCTCTGAGTGACTTTTAAGTGTGGTAACATCGAATTTCATAGAAAATAAAATGACGTGAAAAAGTGGGAAGGGTAAAGTTTGAGCTTCCTAAAAATGTAAACTTACAAATTTGAGATTTTGTCCAATCGTATGATCCTGATGTGGTTGGTCAACCTCTGTATGTAGTTGTCGGCAAAATGAACGCGATCAGTTGATTATACACACACACACACACACACATACAATTGTAAGTTTTCAACACCACATGCGAGTGATGTCATACTGCTTACGTCACCATTTCGCAAAATTTAGGGCCCAGAATAGATCCATTAAACCCGTCCAGTTATATAGGCTATTTCCATTTGAATGTTATCCCTCGGTTACGGAACGTTTAACAGAACGAGAACATGTTCACTACTAGATTCTATCCCCCCCCCCCCGGATGTGTATTGTCATACGAAAGTTAAATGAGATTTTGTTGGGTTTTTTTCCGCTACAGTTCGTAAAGTCAACATTCTGCTTTTGCAGTTTGTTTTGTTGTTGTTGTTATTTTAATCAGATAAGGTAATATTTAAGAGAAGGATAAGTGTGAGATAAGTAAGAAGTTCGGATGTTGGCTGACTCAACATTAACATCTAAATTTAGCCACCTAGTGGGAAAAGGAAGAACTGTCAGATCAAATAATTACGTCGCGATGCATGACTTTTTACTCTCGAGTGTTTGTTTGGTTTGAATTTCGTGCAAAGCTACACGAGGGTTATCCGCGCTAGCCGTCCCTAAATTAGCGGTGTAAGAGTAAAGGCGAGGCAGCTAATCATCCCACCAACCGCCAACTCTTGTCTACTCTTTTACTAACGAATAGTGGGATTGACCGTGACTTTATAATGTCCCCACGGGTAAAAGTGTGAGCATGTTTAATCGCACTAAACCCTCGACCCTCAGATTATGAGTTGAGCGCCTTAACTGTTTCTAATTCATCACTTGCTTTATAAAGAACAAATGTGGCCAGCTGGTTAGGCGCTCGATTAGCAAGCTAGAAATTGAGAGTTCGAATCCCCTGCACCGAATATACTTGCCGTTTCAGCCGTGGTGACGTTATCATGTAACGATTAATCTCATTATTCGTTGGTAAAAAGTAACCCAACGTTGACGGTAGGTGGTGATAACTAGTCTATCACGCCTAAATTAAGGATGGATAGCGAAGAAAGCCCTCGTTTGAAAAACAAGTCCTTTATAAAGGGCAGACACAACCATGTAAAAATCTAGCTGTGTGTCGCTTACAAGCCAAAGGATTACCACGTAGATAGTTTTTCTGTAACACTTACGTAAAACATTTGATAGAAAAACAATCAGAAGTGATAAACCTCGTTCACACGAGCGACAAGAAAATGTAATTCTATATAAGATTAACATTTAATGTCTTTTAATGCAGGTAAAAGCATGAAAAACCCATGCGCAAAAAGAAACAAAAAATTTTAGAAGAACAAGTTTTAGAGATTGGTTACTAAGTGACGAATACTATATTACCCTTCTGTTTGCGTCATCTTAGCTTTCTGGAATGGGAAGAAATATTTCGTAGACATATTTCAACTATAAATACACATATATTAACTAGAATCGACAGAAATTCACCAACCTATTTTTGCTTCAGTAAGTGATAAAAAACAACACTTGAAAGATCATCAAATGAAGGAAAACATTCTGTACAGATAAAGCATAATTTGTGTAAAAATGCATAGTTCCAAAAATAGCCACCTCAATCCATGAAAAAGAAAAAGGAAGCCAAAGGTCAAAATCCAAAACAGTTGACCTTGTGGTAGAGGTCTACAAACTGGAGAGTCGGGTTCGAATCCATGCATTTTTAGCTGAGAGTATGTTATTAGAGTGACAGTGAAGCCCTTAGTAGGTATTCGGTTAGTGCCAAGCTTCCTACTTTCTTCTGGTCAGCAGTTCAAAGTTATGAACGTAACAGATGACCTTAATAACTTTATCGTAAATACCAAGTACAAATAGGGGGTCAAAATTACAGCAGAAAAAGACCTTCGGAACCAAAAGAAAATAGGTGGCATGTCAATTATTTCATTGGGCGATCTCCCCGCCAGTGAGAGCCTGTTATTGTTACATGTTCAAAAACTAACTATTAATTTGCTACAAACACCAAATTCTACCTCCATATACAACATAATACATGTGAGATAAACAAGTAATTGAATCTGTCCACGAAACAGACGTTGGGGTGGGAGAGAAGAAACTCTCACGCCCTTCGTTCACTTTTCAAACAAACTGGGAGTTCACTGAATAGCTAAATTGTTTTTTTTTTATTTCAAAGAAGCTATATTTTGTGTTTCATTAACTTACATATACTCCAGCAACCACAATTAGACACACAAGGTTGATAACGCCAGACATCTACAGTAAACCTTTAAACAAAAAAAACAAGAGAAACTCTTCAATAATTGCGGCTGTAATTAGATCTCAAATGGGCTACGAATTAAATGTTACGTAAAAAACTCGGTTTGAGGGCTTTAACGCTAAATTCCGAGATTTGATCCTTGAGGTAATTAATGTTCATAAGATTTGTTTCTGCGTAACTAGAACATTTATAATTCCAGAGATCCGGAATATTTTTAGATAACTGATTAGAATTAGGGATATATCCGCAAAATGTCTTCAACATTCTGTATGTCTTAATAAAAATGCTGCCACCAATCAGATTAGGTGGAGTTCTGTTTTATATCTGGCAGAAGAGCATTTCGAAGTACATCACGTTCTTCCAAAAGGGAGAGCAACAAATGTGATTTTATTCAATACAAAGAAACCTGATTATCGCCACCTCCGCATAAATTACACAACTTATAATGAGTGAGAAAACAAGTTCTTATTGCTTCATCCCACACAGAACTCTTTGACTGGAATTCTAGTATTACTTGCCCTGACGAAACTTAATGGTGAAACGTTGGTTGAAATAAAACGTTTTGCTATTATCATCTGCATAATAAAAAATATTTTTATTTCTAATTTTCTTGCCTAGAAACAATACTAATTGTTTTAATACTTTGTTAGTTATTACAATGTTAATTTTACTACCTTCATAAATTGTTTCACAACAGTATTAATTGCAGTTACAACGTTAAATGGTTTCATAATGCTAACTGTTATTCTAGAGTATAAATTGTTCTCTTATTTAATAAAACGATAACATACATCTTTTAAAATCGAGGTGAATTTTCCTTGTCCGATTATTATCGTCCAGCAAGCTAAACCTTTCATGCATATATATAGAAAAACGACCTTGTCTGTCTATTTTGAGAAAGACCATCAATTACAAACAAAAACCTTGGACACACTTTTTACAAACTTCAACCTTTCAAAGGAAACGTGCAGCAATTATCTCTTTAAAACTAGCGGAATGCCTTTGTTATGATTTTTTTATTATGCTTTGTCTTGTCTTTTTTTTAAGAAATATTTTTAAATTCCAAGAGGATAAAGCTAATAAAAAATAATAGTTAAAGGCAACCATGTGTTAGTTATTTAAAAAGCATTAACTTCAGTTTGCTCAGAAGAGAGAAAACAAATACTGTCTACTCCCGTAAACCGCTGTATATTAAGTGTTGTTTTTTCTAGAGATTTGTTTGTTTTGGATTTTGCGCAAAATTACACGAGGACTACCTGTACCTAATTTAGAAGCTAGAGACTAGAGGTAAGGTAACTAGTCAACATAATCCACTGTCATCTGTTGAACCTCTCTTTACCAAAAGTCACATTATAAAAACTCACGGATGAAAGGACGAGTTTGTTCAGTGACAGATTCGAACCCGAGAACCACAGATTTCGAGTTTAGCGCCCTAACCCAATAGACCATCAAAGGAGAAACACACATACAAAATAATGTTCTATTAGATCTTAAAATTGTTAAAAGACACACAATAAACTATTGAAGTATTTTACAGCTATACCGAGTTTTATATCTTATATGTCTGTTTTAAAATAAAGATTACTCAAAGTAACTTACTTACGTATTATAATTTATCTCGGATGAGTTTCCGAGTTATTATCTTACGTACGTTAAGCATCACAATTTCAAATGACCGGAAATTTTAATTTAAAAGTTTATTCAATATTAATATCGATCAAATCTATGATATTTGCCAACAAGATCGATACGCACAACTTTCTCAACATAAATATATTTTAAGATAAAAATAATAATAGTAACAGTACAATTTATAATAACAGTAATTACTAATATTGGTTTATTTACACTAGTTTTACAAACTAAACTGAGTCTTCTATTCGGTCTAGAACTGAATATTGCATCGACGGTCCAAGTTTACAACAAACAAATTAATTCTGAATTGGTATTATTACACCTCTTTAAGCTAGCTAGCTTGGTTGGTCTCACGTCGCTGACTTTTTGCCGATGAAGATATTTAATGTTCTCATAGAAATACGAAGTTCATTTACAGAAGTTGAAGGGTTTGTAATGCTCAAAATCTATAAACGTTCCTGGTCCAATTCTGTAGTTTTCCGATTAATAAGTGTTAATTACAATTTTAGCGTCCGAGGCTGTAATGTTCTGTCTAACTGTGCGTCACTTTATATTGGTTTATATACACTAGTTTTACAAACTAAACTGAGTCTTCTATTCGGTCTAGAACTTAATATTGCATCGACGATCCAAGTTTACAACAAACAAATTAATTCTGAATTGGTATTATTACACCTCGCTTAAGCTAGCTAGCTTGATTGGTCTCCAAATCTATAAATTTCATATTTTAAATATTTCATATTATAAATTTTCATATTTATGAAACTAAAATATATAGTTTAAGGCGAGATTCTCAAAGGTTCAACAATCTTCGAAAACACTATCGTTTTCGTAAAACAAATATTGTTGATTCTTATTCTAAAACATCTTTTACAAATTTAGAGAACAGGCCAGATTTGCGCAATACACATCCAACAATATACATATAATGGTAAATCCGTTGCAGTAACACATTACGAATAATTAAAATACTTATCGTAATTAATACGCCACGAATAATTAAGTTTAATTCTGAGAGATATAACGAAATATCAAACCTATACTTGTCATTTGTGACATAATTATTTCATTATGAAAACTTTATGTCGTAGGCTAAATACTTAAAATGGTCAAGAAAACATCATTAGTTCCGAGTAGTCGCTAAATGTGTATGTATGTGTGTTTTCTTATTGCAAATCCACATCGGGCTATCTGCTGTTTCCATCGAGAGGATTCGAACCCCCCTGATTTTAGCGTTGTAAATCCGTGGACTTACCGCTGTACCAGCGTGGAACCGCTAAGGGTCTCTTTAGAAACTAATGTGCATATAAACTGAATGATGGTTCACATTCAAGAAGCAGTAGAAAGCCCAAGTTTATGACGCAAGTGATTTGAATTTTTTTTCTCTCTTTTTATAATCATACATTTGGTGAAGGATTGGTAAGTTTATCGAATATTCAGAAAAGGATTCAAAATTAAGGTTTACGTTAAGAAATAGGCAAAAGATTTACGATATTTACGTAATTATACTTCATAATTAAAAAGTGGAAAGACGAGAGCTGCCACAGTGAGATCCGTTTCCCACGTGAAATTCCGCGTCATATTAAGTTCTTGGACAGGCATACGTTACGGCTAATAAAACTACCCTTCAACTTGGCAGTAAAACTTCTTTATGAAATGTGAGATTCAAGTTCTAGTATTTTTAGTGGTACAGCCGGGTTCTCCGCTCGAGGAGGGGGGCGAATATTAAGGGGGCGATAAATTTAGAGGCTGAAATTGGACTAAATTTTAATAAGATAGTCAACAGAATAAATCGAATATAATAGTGTTTATAGAAGTTTTGTTCTTTTTAATTAAATGACAAAAATAGTTTATTATATATAAAAGCTGAAAAACAATACATGATCAATGTGCCTAAATTCTTTTGGAGAAATGGCCCCCTACCCTGGATACGCCTCTTAATGTTTCCATTAAAACAGAGTGACTATTTAAGCGGGATAAAGAATATAGCACTCATTGTTCATTTTACAAACCTGTGCGCCTTCGGATAAATTTTACGAAAACTCTAAAGACAGAGTAAGGTTAATAAAGATAACGACATTACAAAAGTTGTGTAAAAGTACCCTGCAGCTGTTAGTTGATTGGCGTGTAATTATTACAAATTTATTTTCAAGTGAGAAAGAAGGTGGGGAGGGGACATTTATCAAGTAAAACGTGACGATTACGCGTCCCGAATAGTCTCAAATTTTCGAGACACACCAATAAAAGTGTGTGAGTACGGACTGTCACCTCAGTTATAAACCGTTTCCATCCTCAGTATTTTTACTGTTCCTCACAAAGAAAAGATTGTTATAAAAGTAAGACACGGGTTAATCAGTTTCGGTTGACAATTAATAAATGAAATATTTTTTCATCAAGTTTAACATACACAGAGCTGCCCTCCACCCCCAACCCCATTGGCTCAACGATAAACCTGTAGGTTACAACATTATATAAGAGGAAGTCTTCAGTAACCACGGCACTTGAAATTCCTTCAGGCAATTTTTTTTTAAAAAAGGTAACCCATTTTACCTTTTTTTTATTAACTATATTTTTGTGCGCCACCAAGCGTGGGACGCGCATTTACTCGATTCCATTTTATTACTCATCAGAATCTCTACTAAGCTACCATAAAACTGAAATTATTTTAGGCAGGATTGAAGCAAATTAATTTATGATACCTTGGGCGTGGTCAAATATATCAATCAAAAGGGTTTGACCTTCTTTCTCCAAAACTGTAATTAGATTTCAAATCAACCCAGAAATGACGGAGCTACGAGATAAAAGTTTGTACTTGAAAAACAAAGCAAAAGAAAAAAAAACAAACAAACTCGGAGCCTTTCTATGAATCGCGGCTAAAAATTGATTCTCGATATCTTTTGTGGACAAAGTATAGATAGCCCATTGTGTAGCGTTCAACGACAACCATGCCTTAGAATTTTTAATCGATTTTTAAAAATTGACGACAGTTCACATTTTATTTAGCACTTCAATAGGTTCCAAGTTCTACGAAATGTCATGATCTTCACTTCACTCAGAAATCCCCTGATGTAATTTTGCGCACGTGAAGTGAGACTGATGAAGCAGTTTGACATGATGAAACAAAAGATAAATTGTTCATACAAGAGATTTAATATTTAAGTATCTCACACGAAATGTTATAAGATGGTGTTACATTTAATGAAATAATACAGAGTGAACAAAAATAGTAGTTCGAACCTTTTTATATATTACACTAGCCCCCTATCGGTGGCTCTGTCATCAACTTATAGCACCAACTATCGAGCTTCGCTGGCCACAACTCATATGACACATTGTATAATGTTGTTGTATTCTAAATATAGCACACTACATTTACAGTGGTTTAAAGCACAGATTTTATTTAGATAAATCAATTGAGTAGTTCAAATAACACGAGTGAAATTTAACTACAAGACAACAGAAAAACGAACATCCTTCAATTTAAAGCAGCAAATATACATCTAGATATCATGCGGAAAGGAAGATAAGACATACCATTAATGTTTATTTCTAAAGGTACGTGCCAAAACAGATAACCTATCTATCTCTGAGGGTGTGGATGAATAGAAATAGTTTGTCTATCTATACGGGTATGGATGAAGACATTTTATATCTATTTTTAAGTAAATGTGCGATAACCTGCGTCTCTAAGAGTAAAAATGAAAATACATGGCCCATATTTCTCTGAAAACACTCATGAAAAAGACGAATAATTAATAAACTATATAGCCTTTAAATCATATTTAAACATCCGTACACTTACACATGAAGGTGTGTTTATTAAAATACCATCTACCTGATCAGTGAATAAGGACAATAACAATAATAATAATAATATTTCGTATCGGAAATAATTATAATTCTTTATTCTTATTCAACATTACTAATCAACAGAATAACCATTAACACAACTAGCGTTTCAAAATTACGACCTCGTAAATGACCACAGTTTATTACTAACTCCGTTGACAAAAACAAAAATGAACTATTCGTTGGTAAAAGAATAGCCCAAGAGTTGGCGGTGGGTGGTGATGACTAGGTGCCATCCCTCTAGTCTTACACTGCTAAATTAGGGACAGCTAACGCAGATAGCCCTCGACTAGCTTTGCGCGAAATTCAAAAACAAACAAACAAACAAACAATCACCCTAGTTGATTGTACCAAGTCGCTAAACGAGTCTAATTGGTCAAGCTACACTGCTTTTTGGATTATGATTCGGAGTTAAATTAATTTTTCACGAGTACCATAAGTCACTGAATACCCTATCAGAGTAGCTAAAGATAGTGCATGCCAATTTAATTTCGTTTTCCTTGCTACTCAAACGGAAACGAAAATTCGTTTTCCTACGCCAAGTTCTTTTTTCTGGTCACTATGCATCCCAATCGATATGAGGATACAATAAACCAACCAGGAAATATTTAACACAACCTACATTTTTTTAGGTAGGCTAAAGCAACAGAATGAAACATAATAATTAAGCTCAATCATCAGGTTTTTTGTATGTGTTGTGGTACCTCTTGATAAAACGAAAGCTCTGAAGCGTTTCATATGAACTTAGCGCTTTTCAATCAAAACATTTGATGAGATCGACATATGTCGCGTGCCTTTAACTTTATCTAATGCTCAACTCTAAGATTTTTAAAACAAAAAATAAAATAAAACAAGTTTCAATGACCTTGGTACAAAATTTCAGTGTGCATTCTAGAAATATTTCAACGACAGTTGTACATTACGTTTTGTTACAGCGCTGGAAACACATTGTCTATTCCCGATCGCCAATGTTTCGCACCATGGTGTTAGAAAAACATGAAGTTAAAAAAATAAATTTAACATAAAAACGCAAAACTCTGTAACCTGATCACTTGATAAAGTTGGACCTTTAGAAAGCGTTCGGATTAAAAACTTCGTACAACATTTAGTATAATACGCCCTTTACCCTCGCTGAATCAGTGGTACGTTTGATGACTCATAACGCTACAAATCGAAGTTCGATACCCAATGTAGACGCAACACAGCTAGATTATTGTGTATCCTAAGGCCTAAAAAGTAGCAACCAAAACCCGTATAATACAGAATGGTCAAATGTGAACTACCCAACTCTTAATGTTCTTTTCGTTGGTCATTTGTCTGTTAAACTTATTTATATTTGTTCATTAACCTGAAGCAGATGCAATTTATTTACTGCTCTCGGAGTACTAAATACCTTTTGAACTACACTCTACAATGATTATCTAATACCAGCCTGTTTCTTTTTCAGTTGAAGTTCGAATATAAAGATATGGTGATACGGCGAAACAAAAATCGCATCCTGAGCTGTGTGTGACACGATTGTATCAATACATCGTCTGATACGCTAAGATTTGAGAACGTTCACAAAATTTAACAAGCTTTCAGTAAACATTACAAAATAAATAAAAAAATCTAATCATTCTGTTTTGCTAAAAGTTAATGATTCATAAAGAAAGATGATTATTTAACACATTTGGTCTTCCTTTGTTTCATGAGAAACATTACGTATAAAGTAACATAAATTAACAATGAGAAACACTACGTATAAAGTAACATAACAAATTAACAATGAGAAACATTACGTGTAAAGTAACATAACAAATTAACAATGAGAAACATTACGTGTAAAGTAACATAACAAATTAACAATGAGAAACACTACGTATAAAGTAACATAACAAATTAACAATGTTATTTTTTTAATTTTTACTTCTCTTTCCAGCTGCTATTTAGTTGATCAAACCTGAGAATTTGAATCGGCACTGTGAAGTGTGAAGTACTTGGATAAAACAGTGTTAATAATATAGAGAATAAACTACAGACAAGGCTGTCAAACTTCATAACAAACTGTTAGTAATACGTACGTATTTAGTTACGTATCGTATCGACCATCTATGACGAGATACCCACCCCTGGCATAAACATATACGTTATCTTTATCTGTGGTAATTTCATGCGAGAACGTTTTAAAATCGTTATCAATTATAAGAATTAAAAAATATGTGTTTTTCAAATGAAAACTGAATGTTCTCTAATTTAAAGTTTGTTAAATATGATAAATAATAGATCCGCTGACTAACTTCCTTACTTTTACACTACTGTCTTTTCATCCTTAATCCCAATATTATTTACAATGTAACACCCAACTTGTGTAGGTGTGCAAAAACTACCACAGAGGAATTTTTATCTTAAAACGTTCAACGTTCGTTATATAAGTTAGGTCAAGTGGGGGAAAAGTTTTTTGCTCATTTTATTTTCTCTTACACAATGTTTCTCATGGCAAAATAATTATTCAAATATGGAAGAAACAGAATAATGTAACGAAAGACAAAACGTCTTTCAGTTCATTGAAAAAACAGTCTGACGCTCACTGAAAAAACAAAAAGATAGATTAAACAATTTTTGTTCATAATTACAGACGACAATGTTTTTAAAAAATTTCGGCTTTCTCCCACATACCGCTTCGTTCGTATGCGTATGTAAAGTAATTTATACTAAACTCGCCTTCTAACGACTGTAAATATAATTATGTCAACATGCAACATTAGTCGGCACCCTGTTACAAAAGATTCCTAAAAATTAGTCCTTAACAATAATAAGAAATACGAATAGTAGCTGTAAATTCAAATATGTTTTATAGCATGATTATTGGTTTTATACATATGCAAAATATACTGCGGTTGAATAAAAAACACTTTTCTTTTTAACTTCATCTCAGTGGCTCGGGAATCGATGAATTTCTTCTTCTCAGTACGAAAGGTGCCTATGGTTTCAATATTTATCAACTAATTGAATACATAAAGCATAAATTACCGCTCAACGACAAACTACATTAAACCAAAACTTACTGGAAAAACTAAGGAATAAGTTGAACGAGAATACATAAGCAAGTCAGAGTTTACAACTTCTACAGCTTGGGCAAGTCCGCGTGTGTGTATAAAGGTGTGTTCAACTTAAACAATGCTCTCAAAACCCTTACCCTAACGACGGGAGCATCAGCGATGCTCGTGAAGAGAACCCTAGTTCCGCGTTGCGTCTTACTACTGCCGGGAGAACTTACCACAAACGTTCATCCAGCCTTCCACTCGAGAAGGAAACTCATACCCTCCACGTTTATACGAAATAAGTCGATCCATATTTGTTGACTCTTATTACGTCCGTTGTTTTGTTTTCGGTTTCATTGAAATCAAATTTTTCACATTGCTCAAAAGCAATACCTAGGCCTTTCGTTGCAACATGGCACGCCGTACGATCTCGCCCGTTAGGTTACAGATACTAGAATCTTTCTGGCGACACATCGTTGTATGCGTTCTGACGTATGAAGTGTTTCGCCGCGAGAGAACGCTACGGTCTGCTTAGCACCTGCATTACCATGACGAAACCGTCGCAGCATGACAAAACTTACACAAGACATCCAGCAAATGTTAGGATACGAGTAAGAAACTCAACGTTTTACGAATTTGAGCAGTGTATCGCCGCGAAAGGACGCTAAGGTCTGGTTAGTATTGGTTCACCAACATTGGATTTTGATCAGGGCTTCCTTTTGATGTAAATGAGTTTTGCAGCATTTATAAACTTATACAACGTTCTAGTATGCACTAAATTTAAGTTGTTCCTTATTTCAAACATAAATTTTGACCAATTCTTAAAGTCTGAAATACCACTTAATGTAATTCGTCATATAATACTTTCACCAATAATTAGGTTACTAGAAAAAATATTATTAAAAGATATTAATGTTGTTTTTTTTTCTGTTGTTGAATTACACAGGACCAGAATCTACATCTAAACAAATAAGACGCTTCCAACTCGAAGTAATTTACCACTGAACTCGCGATAACAAAAAGAAGCACTCAGATCATTAGTACCTTGATTAACTTCTGATGCTGATAGAATGGGCTGTTCGTTCTAAATCAATTTTACGCTGACAATGTGCTAAAATGTATTGAAACGTAGCTTCCAACAAAGAAACGTTCTAGCAGGTTAGCTATTATAAATCCATTTTGCCAAATGACCATCCTGCTACCTCAGACCTTTAAAAATAAATCGCCTGTTTATTAAATACTTAGTTTGGTTTGTTTTGAATTTCGCGCAAAGCTACACTAGGGCTATTTGCGCTAGCCGTCCCTAATTTAGTAGTTTAAGACTAGAGAGAAGGCAACTAGTCATCACCACCCACCGCCAACTTTTAGGCTACTCTATTACCAACGAATAGTGGGAGTGACCGTCAAATTATAACGCCCCCACGGCTGAAAGGGT
The DNA here is from genome assembly GCA_011833715.1 of Carcinoscorpius rotundicauda. Taxonomy (NCBI): domain Eukaryota; kingdom Metazoa; phylum Arthropoda; class Merostomata; order Xiphosura; family Limulidae; genus Carcinoscorpius; species Carcinoscorpius rotundicauda. The sequence goes on from CM022403.1 coordinate 34,691,799, forward strand.
GAGAATGTTTGGTGTAACGGAGATTCGAACTTATGGCCTCCGGAATACGAGTTGAGTGCCTGAACCACCTGGCCATGCCGGGCCTTAAATACTTAGTACAATCTAGAACACTTGTACATGGTGTCTTTCTTGGTTGGTAGTTAGGGCACGTGAGTCGTAGTACGAGGTTTTTGGATTCCTCTCCTTCCACCAGTCCAACTTACGCTTCCAACTGTAAGATAAGAGGGCGCGTTATGACATGACAGTTGATCCTACTATTTCATTGATAAAAAGTAATCTAAGAGTTGGCGGTGGGTGGGATTGACTAGTTATCTCATTTAATTCAAAATTATGATGACGTAGCGCAAATAAACCTCAAATATCTATGCACAGAATTTAAGCACTAGTCATTTTTTGAACCCGAGCCTGTTAGGAGATTAATCTACTATAACGTAATGACAGATACCGTAAAATATTTTAGTTATATTGCGAGAATAATTATAGCACTTTCTAAAATTCCTAAAATACCGTAAAATGTTAATATAATTGATGTTTGTTTCGTGATAAAACAGTCAGGTTTTTATTTAGTAGAACCAATGAGCCGTAGTGTCTTGATTACAATCAATAAATAATTTTCAATGAAAAATCGTATAATCTTTAACTTGCAACCACAATGTAAATAAGACCATTTGCATTCAATAATAATATTTTCGGTTATTGCTATGAACTTCTGGTTTGTATTTTCAAAGCTTATATTTTACATTAATGAAATAATTGAATGGCTATATGACTTTTATTGTATGGTGACCAAACATCAACATATTATTATAGTCACAATCACCTTACACCACTAATTTACATGTAACCTTTTAGTTATCGTAAAAAAACAACATGGTATATATATATATAACCTATGAACTACAGTGATAAAACATCAATATATATATCATTGTGACTCAGAGTCATTGGTTTGTTTGTTTGTTTTTGAATTTCGCACAAAGCTACTCCAGGGCTATCTGTGCTAGCCGTCCCAAATTTAGCAGTGTAAGACTATAGAGGGAAGGCAGCTAGTCATCACCACCCACCGCCAACTCTCGAGCTACTCTTTCATCAACAAATAATGGAATTGATCGAAACATTATAATGCCCCCACGACTGAAAGGGCGAGCATGTTTGGTGCGACCAGGATCCCAAAGTCATCGGATGCTATGAACACTATTTACAACAACAAAATTATCACAGAACAATATAATGTTGTTTTTTAGAAATGAAGCAATTTTACTTTTATAATGTACATAGGTACTAGCTGGAGTATCCGTCCCCTGGACGGAAATTATGAGCACTTATAATAAATGAAAAGTTATCTTAGGCCTTAGGGCGTGAAAGGTTGCTTCCCTTATAGGTAATTGTCCAGGAACACAGCAAAACATAAAATGTGAAACTGAAACTTTGTACGTATCTCCACAAGAACACCATAAACCTTCATTCGAAATTTTCCATTTACAGGAAGTGAAGTATTTGTAATAAACGTTAAAAAATTAAAAATATATATGAACCTCAAAATGCAAAACTTAGCATTTGTTTGTATCTCCCCATGGATCCAATAAGCCTTCATACCAATTTGGTGGCCCCCAGTGACTCAGCGGTATATGTGCGGACTTACAACGCTAAAATCCGAGTTTCGATACCCATGGTGGGTAGAGCACAGATGATCCATTGTGTAGATTTGTGCTTAATTCAAAATAACAACAATAACATAACAATAACCAATTGGCGAAGAGCCGTTTACAAACTGCGAAGTACTTACACGGACAGACAACAAAGAGCACTATTATATTTACATAAACATATATAACAGCCCGTCTGATAGCGACACGTCTTTATTTATAACACTCATAAATAAACGAGCCTATTTTTTATTTCCTAAAAACAACAAGTCAAATTTTATTCTGTTAAGAAACAATAATATTTATATATATATTCGTTAGTTAAATGATTAAAATCGTATCTGTTAAAACTTTTCTAGGATATATTACAAAATAGATTTACACTTCACATTAATGTCCGTTTATTTGCTTTTTGTGAAACAAAGGCATATTTGGTTGTTTCCTGCGTCTATCTGTTCTCAGACTTACCGTTGTCCTACCGAGTGATGCATTCGATGTTTATTAATACACATTGCATATCAAAGATTACAAAACAAGATCTGAGTTTTTAGACTGTTTTTTTAAATGAATTAGTAAAGTTATTTACTTCGTGATTTGGAATAAATTAGTAAAGTTTTGTAGTTTTTTATTTGAAATAAATTAGTAAAGTTCTGTAGTTCTTCATTTGAAATAAATTAGTAAAGTTTTGTAGTTCCTTATTTGAAATAAGTTAGTAAAGTTCTTTAGTTTATCATTTGGAATAAATTGTTAAAGTTTTGTAGTTCCTTATTTGAAATAAGTTAGTAAAGTTCTGTAGCTCTTCATTTGAAATAAGTTAGTAAAGTTCTGTAGTTCTTCATTTGGAATAAATTGTTAAAGTTTTGTAGTTCCTTATTTGAAATAAGTTAGTAAAGTTCTGTAGCTCTTCATTTGAAATAAGTTAGTAAAGTTCTGTAGTTCTTCATTTGGAATAAATTGTTAAAGTTTTGTAGTTCCTTATTTGAAATAAGTTAGTAAAGTTCTTTAGTTCTTTATTTGAAATAAGTTAGTAAAGTTCTGTAGTTCTTTATTTGAAATAAGTTAGTAAAGTTCTGTAGTTCTTCATTTGGAATGAATTAGTAAAGTTTTGAAGTTCCTTATTTGGGATAAATCAGTAAAGTTTTATAGTTCGTGATTCATTAACGTTTCCAGTTATTGTATCGGCTTCGTTCTTTCGTAATATCTATGGATATTTTTTTATAATAACTGAAGATACGTAATAAACATGATGACTAAAGTTGCAGCGATGGAAAATCCCTTGAACAACGTACTCTTTCTGTAGGTGGATGACGTCATACCTTAACAAGAGTCTAGAGCAAGCTCCCATCCCCTTCCCTTCCCCGACACAAATTTAAAGTGCAACTAATTTTATGTCTCCTTCAAGCAGTAAATAGAATATTTATTGGTAAGGTAGAAGCTATAATAACGGACTTCTGTCCTCTGTCCACCACAGATACGTAAAACTGGTTTTCATAAGCCTACACATTTCATGCTGCGCCGGGGATAACGGTTGAATGAATGATTTTAATAAGTCAGTAGCAATGTTGCTTAGACTTGACATCGGTCACCTTTGATATTCAAGAGCTCTCGTGAGAGAGTCTTCCAAAACAGTTTCAGTTTCCTCTTTTCTGTGCTTGTAGAGGGTTTTCACCTTACTGGGGCCGGGCGTGAGTTAGTGTTAACATGCCCAGAAGGTGGATCTGAAGATTTACTGTTTATGCTCACTTCCACACACACACATACACAATCTTTTCATACTTTTAGACGTGCGGCGCTGTGACGGTAAAATCCTACAGTTCGATCAGACAAGAGTTGGTGGTGTGTGGTGTTGACTAACTGTTTACCTTCCTTTTAACCTACCACTTCAAAATATGCAACGAACATGCGCATTTTGTGTAATCTTGCGACAACTTCCGAAAGCAAACAATTCCTCCCAGCGGCAAAATAAGGAAATCTGATAATGACAAGTTCTTTAATAGCGATGGCCATAGTACACTTCGTCTCGTGACGGTCTGGCATGAATTGGTAATTAGGCGTTTTGAGGGTCGGAGGTTCGAATTCCCGTCCCATCGAATTTGCTCTCCCTTTATTTCATGATGGCATTATAATATAACGGTCAATCTCACCATTTGTTGGTAAAAGAGTAGTCCAAGAATCGGCGGTTGGTGGTGATAACTAGCTGACTTCTCTCTAATCTTTCCCTGTTAAATTAAGGATGGCTAGCAAAGATAGCCCTCGTGTAGCGGGAAATTCAAATCAAACCAAAATGTTATGTGACACTCGAGCTGGAGTTGCTCAAAGCTGTTGAATAAAATTTGTTTTGTTTCCTTATATCTTTCACAATATCACTAAAATTACAATAAGCTTAAGACAACTCTCATGCTACGTATTGGTAAGAAATAACGAATTCAGTTTTGCAAAGAAAGAATCTTAAAAAATGTTATAAACAACTGCTCTGAGATGACATTTACATCTAGCATGATAACATAATGTTTTGGGACAGCACGTGACCTATTGGTGCATCTCGATTATCCAATCCTATAAACTAAAACTATGATTATTATTACTTAATCTTGGAGCCAAATCTTATGATTCATATACTTATCAAGCTTCCTCTTAAACTAACTTAAATTTACTGCCTCTATTCAAAGGGCCAACCACCCTATTAGAAAAATAAAACTGTTTTACCTGAAGATGACTCCCACCCTGCCGGAATTTTAATCGTACTATTCTATAGAAGTATAAAGGTACAATTGTATAACTCTCTTAGTCATCAACGAAGCTGGTCTGACGAAAGCTGACATTTCTCCAACCTGCTCTGCACAACAGGTTGTGGAATGAGTTTTGTGTTACGTGATGCGAGACAAACAATAAAGGTGTATTTATAAGTGGGTGGAGGAAATCCTGATTCACTAATGAAGACTCCTTACAGAAATAAGTTCATGCGTTTGTCGTCTTCGAAATGTGTCGAAGGTTATTTATTTATTTATGTACGAAAACGTGCAAAGCAAAGAAAAAAAAAAGAAGCCAGAACGTAAAAAGGTGTTGAAGGCACTTTTTGTTGTTGTTGTTATACGGTATTAATTAAATGTTTATTTTGGGATTTAGTATCAGTTACAGTTTTCGTTTATTCGTAACATAAAGTAATAATAAAAGGGCTATGTGTAACGCTCCTATCCCAAGTGGGAAAACGGTGAGACTACGAACTTATAGTGCTAAAATTCGGGGCTCGATTCTCTGCAGTGAACACAGCAAATTGTTCAAAGTGGCTTTACTCTGAAAAACAGCTCCTGGCAAGAAATATCATTTTCTAGTTAACAATTGTTACAAACAAAATATTCTTATTTCTTTCATCGATTTCAAAAGACAACAATCACAATTTTCCTCTCATTAAGGCTCCCCCCCCCACACACACACACATCCAATGGGTCATCAGCAGGTCTATGGGCTCACACCGCTAAAAACTGGGTTTTGATACGTTGTAAGCACAGCACAGTTGCGTGTCTTTGTTCTTAGGATATGTTGTAGGTACAATACAGGCAGTCTGTTGCGTGTCTTTGTTCTTAAGATTTGTTGTAGGCACAGTAGAGGTTGTCTGTTGCGTGTCTTCGCTCTTAACAAAAAGAAAATTTTCAACAGATATAAATAATTAAAGTAGATAAATTAAATGTTTTTAATAAGATAAAATAATTTTTTTTTCTTGTTATGTCGAAATATTATTTAATAAAACAAGACCACATTGGACATTTTATATTAACTTCACCATATATAATTATTAAATGTTATAATAACTGATCACCAGTTATCTGTTGACCTAGCACGTGGATACTGTGTGTTACATCGATGTCAAGTAAAAGTTTAGGTAATGCAAAAAGGAAGGTTGACCCTAGGGTAGAGATCTAGCTTTCGGAGGTGGAAAGACCGACTCAGGTTCATACAACATCTTAAAATGTTTTCAAACTTTAAACTATGGTTGCTTATAAGAGTGACAGTCAATACCTTAGTTTATATAGCACTTGATGGGATGTTGTTAAATGTGTATCTTCCCTCAGGTTAGTAGTTCAAAATGAGGAACACAGGTAGATAACCTTTTAGTTGTTCACGAAATATAAACTGAAACAACTTCTAATAGGTACGATGCTTAAATATCTATCTATTGCAGTGATACGGAGGAATTTATTTACGTTCCATTGATTTTGGATATTCTATATTTCGGATTTAGTTAAAGTAAATAAACTACTAGTGTAATTTTAGACGTTAAAAGAAACACGTACTTGGTCAATTAAAGAATTAGTGAAGTCTGTCTTTTCCACACACGTGCCTCACAGCATATCGGCGGACTTACAACGTTAGAAATCGTGTTTCGGTACCCGTGGTGGGCAGAACACAGATAGCCCATTGTGCAGATTTGGGCTTTATTCCAAAACAAACAAAACGACAACCTACAAACACGACTAGCCAAACTTATAAAAATGTAGCGCCACCTAGTGTCAAGAAGCTACTTTCTTAATTTGTACGGTTAATAATCACCTTTCTTGCTAAAAGAAATTAGAACAGTGAAGATATCAAGTCTCATTGATTTATCGATAATATTTAATTTATTTGTTGTTAAGGGCGAAGCTGCGTATTATGTAACACGTTCAGTGCCAACCACAGAGACTGAACTCAGAATTATAAAAGTTATTTGAGCCTAATATTAGGCTCACCGCTGGGCCCGTTTGGGGAAGCCTATATAACAGAAAATTTAATATAGTTGTTGCTGTTTTAAATTAAGCACAAAGCTTGTTTTGTTGTTTTGAATTAAGCACAAAGCTACACAATGGGCTATCTGTGCTCTGCCCACCACGGGTATCGAAACCCGGATTTTAGCGTGTAAGTCCGCAGACATACCGCTGAGCCACTGGGTGGCATTTAATATAGTGTAAAACAGTAAACTTAACTTAATTAATATTTGTGCGTCTGTAACCTCACTTCTGTTCGGAAGTGCACAGTTTTCTCTTTCCGTACGAAAACAATTGAAACGTAATTATAAAACTTTGCAGATGAATTACTTTGGTATAAAACAACAATAACCACATCCCCACTTCTCCAAACAAAATATCCCTGTCACACCAAACATGCTCGCTCTTTCAGTCATAGGGACTTTATAATGTTATGGTTATCCCACTCTTGGTTATCCAGGAGGTCTTGGAGCTTTCACTCGCAAATGGGCCCGGCATGGCCAGGTGTTTAAGATACTCGATTCGTAATCCGAGGGTCACGGGTTCGAATCCCTGTTGCACCAAACACGCTCTCCCTTTCAACTGTGGAGGCGTTATAATGTGACCGTCAATCCCACTGTTCGTTGGTAAAAGAGTAGCCCAAGAGTTGGCGGTGGGTGGTGATGACTAGCTGCCTTTCCTCTTGTCTTACACTGCTAAATGGCTAGCACAAATAGATCTCGTGTAGCTTTGCGCAAAATTCAAAAGAAACTAAACCAATACAAACAAAACTACTGTAAAGATCAGGTGCACCTGGTGGATTCATTTCCGATCAGAAGCCCGGATCCTGCTATTCTGTCCATTTGTGTAGGTTTCTAGTTTGGAACCTAAAATTATGTTAGCTTATGTTGCCTGAAAATATTTAACTTTAAGAAATCACTGGGTCTAATATTTAATTTATTTCTAAAACCTGTTGTTTAACTCCCTCTTACATGTTCTGTATATTTCACCTCAGAGTTTGAGGCTCCTTTGATGTGAATGAACCCGTACAAATGTATTTGTGATGATATTTTTTTCTGTTTAGAGGAGGCTACAAGGTAAAAGATGGTATAAACAAGGAGTTTTGTGTAAACCTGTGACAACTTCATACTGACCTCAGGCCACTTGACTTCCTGAATATTTTTTTGTCTTTGAGCTGCCCTATGTGCCGAACTTACTACATATAGTTCAGTTTTCTGTTTACGAACCGCTACTATTCAAGATAACCTCAGAATGACGTCAGAAGCAAAAAAAGCCTTAAAATGTGATTCATTAATTTAAAAAAAATAAAAATTGATTACCTTTGATGATATCTATGAAATAATTTTATATTAATTTGTAATTTAAAGTGGTTTCTTTATATTTGTTACAATTAGACATTAACAACTTTCTGTGTTTGGATTAATTTCTAGACCGATGAGCTGATACATACACACTAAAATTCATGTGAGGTTATCTTATTTCAGTTATCTTATTAATCTTGTAATATGAGTAATTCAGCCCACTTTGTTTTTATCGGCTCATAATTTATATAGAATCATTATTAATTCAACATATTTGTTTTCGGCTCATTTTTTGGCAATTCCCCTGGTAAGGCACGATTCCCATTGAGTTGGGGTATCCGGAAAGGAACCTTCTAACCGATTTTAGTGAATTGTACCCAACATACTGCATGCAGTTCAGTTTACTGTTTAGGGTCCGCTACTACTCATGATAACGCCAGAATGACGTCAGAAGTAAAACCATAATTAAACCTGTTCATTTCCTGTGACATGACTTCTCAGAAATTCGGGTCACACCACTTCGGACAACATAGGGCAGCTCAATGACAAAAAGATCAAATTTTATTCAGGAAGTCAAGTGGCCTGAGGTCAATATTAAGTTGTTACGGATTTACACAAAACTCCTTGTTTACACCCTCTTTTACCGTGTGGCCTCCTCTAAACAGAAATAACATCAGAAATACATTTGTCCTATTCATAAGTCAACCATGAAGCTTTGTTTTTTCTGAACCTTCATTGTCCTGTAACTGATTGAAACATTAACGAAAACTATTTATCTACTTCTTGTTGTTTGCAAGGTTAATGTTTGGATTTTTTTTCATAAAGTAATCAAAAAAATAACACAACACTTCATCGCCAAATTTTCTTCAGAAACTGTGAAAAATATTATACACACATACCTAAACCAACAACACAGTCAACAAGAAACAAACAACAAAATATAATACCTTACAAATGACGAACCATATAAGCTGCTGATACTGACGATAAAATAACCAACATTTGAAAAAAAACGAACTTATAACAAAACAAAACATTCCAATAAACACCAAATTTATTTAAAAACCAGGTACAAAACTAAAATCCAGACTATGTAAAAACTACACTGATAAACACAACACCAATATAATTTGTAAAATACAATGGAACAACTTCTGCCACGACTTCTATGTTGGAGAAAAAACAGAAAAATGGAAACCACATTCAAAGAACACAAAAAACACCGCATGTTTTTTGAGAACTGTAGCCCCCCAGTGGCTCAGCGGTATGTCTGTGGACTTACACGCTAAAATCCGGGTTTCGATACCCGTGGTGGGCAGAGCACAGATAGCCCATTGTGTAGCTTTGTGCTTAATTCAAAAACAAACAAACAAACTGAGAACTGTAAATCACATAAACACAACATAACCATAAAAAATACAAACATACTAAGTAGGGAAATAAATACAAACAAACGCAAAATCAAAGAAGTTCTACTTCTACAAGAAGTCAAACCAAAATTAAAACAATATAAAGGAACATACCTATATTTATTAATAATCTATCATTTAACTGTAACGCCCTCTACAATGTTGTACTTACCTCTTCACATACTCATTCGTAAAACGTGCCCAGGAACGGTCAGTTGCAAACTCTTTTTGTTAACCGTAACATGACCTTAAAAAGCCGAAACGTTGTTCTGTACTTTATTTTTATTAAAGTTTTAATACCCATACCAGCTGTCATTAGAACACTTTTGAGGTTTTTCTTAATATTCTGCAATATACGTAGTTATAAACCATTATTTAAGAAAGTTCTCTATTCTAACAATAGTTTTACTTAACTACTGATAAATTCTGTTGTTAAAATGTCCCTTGATCATACAAATTATGCTAACCAGAAAAAAGTTTCATCCTAAGTTAATAAAAAATATATTAATCCTTGATATGAATACCTACCTACTCATTAAAATTTGTTTCACTGAAAGTACTGTATTTTAAAAAGTACAAAACGTTGAAATTAGAAAGTCAAAACTATTCGTGAAATGTAGTTTCGGGACATGTAATGTACAGAATAATTTTGAACACGGATAACAAAGTGTAGAAAAATCGTAATGCGCATGATCAAATAAAAGCAAATATTTATTCTAAACAGTGTGGATGTTCTGTTCACTTTTGGTGGGCTTCTGTCTTGTTGATTAATGCTAATTGGCTGTTGGTATGAAAAGATATTCAAATATTTGTTTGTTTAGAATTAAGCGCAATGCTACACAATGGACTATCTGTGCTCTGCCCATTACGGGTTTTTTTAGTGGTGTGAGTCCGCAGACATACCGCTGTGCCACTGGCAGGCTTCAAGCATATCTGCTCTGAACAAAGATAAGATGTCCATATAAGTCATGGATCAAATCAAGGACAGCGAAATACACAAATTTAAATAACTTAAATCTTAAAAATTTGTTTGATAGTCAGGGCACTCGAGGTTCTCAGGTTCGAATCCCCGTCACCGACCATGCTCATTCTTTCATTCACGAAGCCGATACAATGTGACAGCCAATATTACTTGTCGTTGGTAAAATAGTAGCCCAATTGTTGGCGGTGGGTAATATTGACTGGCTGCTTTTCCTCTAATTTGTCACTACTAAATTAAGAAAAGACAGAGCATATAGCCCTTGCGTAGCTTTGTGCAAAGTTCAAAATGAACCAAACTTTGAAAATCGAAATTAATGACCGAGTTTAAAGACTTCCGACATTGTTTTCACCAGATAAACTCGATCTCTCGGTCTCATCAGCTTTCTTCACATGTGTGATTTTTATAACAACATAAAACGTTTTCTACTGTGAACGAGATTATGAATGGACTGTCCTGAATAAAGTTTTAATATAGGCTAATAAAAAATGAGAATGCCTGCAAGTAGATAAATAAAAAGTACCACTAGCGTTAATAACTTGAAAAGAAATTCTCTGTTTGTAATTAAATATAAAACTTCACCTGTGCGCTGCTCACTACGGGTATCGAAACCCGGCTCCCAGCGTTGTGAGTTTGCAAACTGTGCCACTGCGGACAAGAAAATGTCAAACGCAAAAAAGAAAAAAAAAACATGCCAGTGCCTGGGACATCTGTACATCATCCTGGTGGTTTTAAACAAGTTGTCCGAAATGTTTTTGTTTTTTGAACCAAAGTCACATTGGGCTATTTACTGTGCCCACCACATTGTAAGTCCGTAAACTTACACCTATTCCACCAAAGTACTTCTCGAAAATTCATAAAAGTAAAGGAATTATCATATCGCGCTATCTCCTGAATCCACTGAGGAGAAACGAACCCCTGAATTTAGCGTTGTAAATCCGTAGACATACCGCCGTACCAGCGGGAAACAAGTTCCATTTGGTTTGGTTGTGTTTAGATTTCGCGCAAAGCTACTCGAGGCTATCTGCATTAGCGGTCCTTAATTCAGCAGTGTAAGACAAGATGAAAGGCAGCTAGTCATCACTACCCACCGCCAACTCTTGGGCTACTCTTTTACTAACGCATAGTGGAATTGACCATCACATTATAATGCCCCACGGCTGAAAGTACTAAAATGTTTGGCGTGACGGATATTTGAACGTGCGATATTTAGAGTACGAGTCAAATGCCTTAGCCATCTGGCCATTACGGGTCTATATCTGATGCCAAATGTTCTAAAACCTAAACATTTAGTTTAGAGGAGTGTGTATGATAAATATATGTTGTATCTTGGAATTAAATAAGAAATGAGAATTTATGGGACTGTCTGAAACTGGGATTTAGGCTAACTGTTATAGTACCATTGGTTCAGGCATGTCCTCCTCTGGAGCTCTGTCAGGAAAAATACAATATAATTGTTAGTTTGTTAACACGTAATTACACAATGAGCTATCTGTGTTCTGGCAAAAGAGTATCCCAAGAGTTAGAGATGAGTAGAGATGACTAACTGCCTTCTCTCTTGTCTTATAATGCCAAATTAGGAACGGCTAGTGCAGATAGCCCTCGAGTAGCTTTGCGCGAAATCTAAAACAAACCAAACCAATCTGTGTCCAGCCTATCTCGGGTATCAAGACCAAATGTTTAGTGCTACAAGTCCGCAAAATTACGTGTTTGAGTTTGGAATTTTGTAGAATGTTCGTTCCTGGTCAAACTTACCATAATTTATCGGCTTCTAAAAAAGTAATGAAAAGTTAAAGAAACACGCCTACTCTTTTACCAACAAAAAATGGGATTCACCGTCACATTATAATGACCTACGACTAAAAGTAACAAGCACGTTTGGTGGTATAGGGATTTGAACCCGCGACCTTCACATTACGAATCGCACGCCTTAACTCATCTGGCCATCCCGGCTCCTGTGATATATGAATCACCATAAGATTTTACGTTTTCATGTTTAACATCACAAAACAATACAGACTCTGGAGAATAAATTATTTAATGTTAACTTCTTACACTATAAAATATCCATCTAGGACGGTTATTGTGTATAGAAAATTAAGTTTGTTTTCTCTCTATTTTCTCCAGACTGAGACCTCTTGAGACAGTTTGAGTTCAAATTAACTTTATATAGCGTCTCTTATGTTACTCTTAAAAGATCTATGTGTGAGGTCTTCATAACAAGTGTCACATAAATAATTTTCGTACCGAAAAAATAGAAATAAAACTTATACGGTTCGTTACAGATATTTTGAAGTAAAAATTTTTATCCTTTGTATAGCGAACATTTAAAAGAGACTTCTAGTGGATTAGCGATAAGTTTGAAGGTTCATAACGTTAAAACCCAGGTTTCGATACCCATAATTGGCAAAGCAGAGGAGGTTTATTGTGTGGCTTTAAGCTCAACAAACAAAAATATGAATTAACTTCGGGATACTTACGTTAGTAGCGGCTAAACCATTGAATGTTTACGTAGACAAAATAGTTAATTAAATACTCCCTAGATGCCACCAGCATAATCTCTTATGGTAGAAGCAGTCAACAGGACGCCGAGCGCTCACACCACATGTGTTTTCTATAACATAAGTTTAAATTAATTATGAAACTTTTTCATTACGTTAATTAGCTGTAATCTTCATAAGAATGATGTACAAATTTTATGTATATCTATATTGTAAGAATCCCTACAAATATATTTTATTGTATTCTCAAGACGCCTGGTTTTGGTATTATAACTTTAATTAAAATGAAGTACAGAACAACGTTTTGACGTTCTTACATCATCTCCAGGTTAGCAAGAATATTTAATTAACTATTCTAGCTGTACAAACTTTCAGTCGTTTAGGCGTCACAAGCTCAAGTGTCTCTCTATATATATTTATATATATCTTGTTGATGAATGCCATAATACCAGAAATTTAACGTCGAGTAAACAGAAATATTTGACGTCATTTATGAAATTATTTAAGAAAAGGAGACATTTAAAAACAGTTCCTGATTGTTCCCAATATTTCTGTTGCGCCTTACAAGACAGCGATGGAGAGAAGTTTTTTCTCTTGAACAATATTTATTAATTTCATTAAAATTTCTGTCGGTCACCTTACATAGCTCTTTAAATATAGAAGATGTGTTAAAAGTAAAAAAAAAAAATGTATATTTAATCCCAGTATTATCCTTATTTACACCAATAATAATTTTTCTTTGAAACGATTGCATTTCCGTGACACTTGTGAAAACAAAAAAGCATATTGGAAATGTACTTCAAAATTATGTGAATAAATATATGTATATATATATATATATATATATGTATTTCTAACCTAATTGTGTCTATTTCTTTTCTGAGACTTAACGAATTAAATCTTAAGATTGATAGACGGTGTCTCCCCACCGCAATGTGGGTCCTAAGTTTTCAGTCACCTTCAAAACCTTGAATACGTTTTATAATACTACGATGCAGTTTTTACCCTAGAACCTTTTTTTAATTTTAATGTATTTTGCTATGGCTTTCAAAAATTATGGTTATAATATGTATATGTATATTTAACACAACTGTTTCCTCTGTTTCAAAATTTGATAAACCTTTTCAACAACCACAAGATGACGCCACTTTCTAGTTTAATGCAGCCATTCAAATAATGTTCCCACGTGTATCGCGGTAGATGCGTTCCAAAACCCACCGCGAAAGGAGATTTTTCGCGAAGTGGGATCGCCGAATTTTACGTATATATTTATGCTCATTTAGACTTTTAAAACCCTCCATGTACAGCTATTTAACCCTCCCATTACAATACTGTTCATTATTGCTGAAATAATAAGAACAATTAATAAGATATTAAGCCTTAAAATTAAAAATTACATATCTTCAGCAGGTGGTGTCTTTTCGAAGGACACCACTTCCTCTTCTGTGGAAGGTGAATCGGCAATTTCTTCGTCGGTCGTTACAACTTCAGGAACAGTACTTGCCACCGGTACCCTTTCTTTCTTGCTCGACTGGAAAAACATTGTTATTGGCAGTTGTTTTCTCTGCCTCTTTAGCTTATCGAAAATCATTTGATAAGGAGTCATCAGTTCTTCTATTTTATTGCAAAATTGTACTGATCGAACCATATCGTTGTCCCATTCCTGTGAGCACTCCTTCACTTCATTAATTAGTTTCATTAGTTTACCTAACCGCTCTAACGACCATCCACTTTGCTCGATTGTTTCCTCGGCTTCTTTCGGTGTTTCCTCTTCGTCGTCTTCCTCGGCAGCAGACTTCGTCAGTGCTTCTAAGTCTTGGTCAGATATCAAAATGGGTGCCTGTCATTGGCCGTCTCTAACTTCTGCACCTTTCATAGCCCGTCTTACACTTCGCTACGCAGGAACCAGAGCCCGCGAGATTCCACAAGGAAAGATGCTGCCATGGATGAAATCACCAATCACAGGCCAGACATAAATATTAACAGCACCAATCACAGGCTTGATTGCCTGGGTAGCTGTCATTGGCTGTCTTTCATTTCTGCACCAATCATAGTCTGTCTAGCACATCGCTACGCCATGAAGCTGATCTCGCGTAGCCTTCGCAGACGCACAATGCGTACATCTATAGCCTTTCCAGTTGGTTCTGTTTCCATTTTTACGCTGTTATAAACTCAAATATATGTTTATATCTCAAAATATACCTGTTTTCTTTCTTTACACTATTAATTATATTTATTTTTAATATTTTAATGGTATTTATGCTATATTTTAGATTTAATGTTTATTATTTTATTTATATGTATATATATATATATGCCCCCCACCAGTGGCTCAGCGGTATATCTGCGGACTTACACGCTAAAATCCGGGTTTCGATACCCGTGGTGGGCAGAGCACAGATAGCCCATTGTGTAGCTTTGTGCTTAATTCAAAAAACAACAACAAAACAATATATATATATGTGGGGGTCGGCCGAGCTCGCGAAGTGGCGAGGGAACACTATATTATTAAGCGGCAACAGATTCCTTGCCATTTACACATAAATTTAGTTTCCTTTCAATATTAAAAGTCAATGTAAGTGTAAACTTCTTCTTGTTCCTTGAAGTTTCAAAAGCACCGACAAATAGACGGACACACACACAAAATGTCTTTTATTCGGCATCATGTTCTTGTTTTTCCTGTTTAATCATCATTAACCTGAAAGGAGGAAGAAGATCACCATTGCGTTGTCTGTCAGTACCCACTAAAATAACTTCACATCGAGGACGCTTAATGTTACAATTTGTACCGTCTGGACGTCTCTGAAACATACATTCCACGAATCACAAAAAATTATGCACTTCGTAGGCTACAACATAGCAAGGCCTAGAAATTTGAAAGGCTTAGTTTGGTTTATAATCAGTGATGACGAGAAAACCCATTTTTAGAGAAAAAAATTTATATGTAAAAACGGGTGGTTTGGGTTGAGAACATTTTTATGTAGAGGAGCGAACAACGAACATTTATACAAAGAAACACCTTTATACCTATATTAATAAATATAATCAAACATTTAAGCACGCTCTCTAAATTCCTACACTCAGTTACACAACATCCTTCAAACATGTAATCAACTATCGGTCGATTATCTCTTTCTTTCTTTGTGAACCTGACGATGACCGAAGAAAGTCGAAACGTTGTTCGCTCCTCTATATAAAAATTTTCTCAACCCACACCAGCCAGTTTTAGATATATATTGGTTTGGTTTGGTTTCAGTTTCGCGCAAAGCTATTTAAGGGCTATATGCGCTAGCCGTCTCGAAAGCAGTGTAAGATTAGAGGGAAGGCAGCTAGTCATCACCATCTATCGCCAATTCTTGGGCTACTCTTCTACAAACGAATATATATATATATATAGTGGGATTGACCGTCACATTTTAACGTCTCCCCGGCTGAAAGGGCGAGCATGTTTGGTGTGACCGGGATTCAAACCAGGGACCCCTGGATTACGAATCGAACGCCTTAATACGCTTGGCCATGCCAGGCCCAAATCTTGAGCTAAAGCTTCCAATTTGGCTAGAACCCAAATGGCCCATTAAGTAACTTTACGCTAAAACCACAGTATCCAATACGGTCACCAATCACCACTTGTGGCAAAAATGCTTCTGACATGTAGCGAATTGGTGCTTTATAGATAGAATTAAATATATATATATAAAGTAGAGGGTATAAATAAAGCACCAATTGCATATTTTTCTACCACTCTATTATCTATAAAAATGTAGTTACTTTTTTGTCATGTGACGAAAATGTTAGATTTTCCACCATTTGGTGATTATAAAAAAACTATTGAACACCGCTGCGCTAAAATATTAAAAAAAGCTTCTTAAAGTTATAAAAAAATATTAGAATAGCCTTCCTTTATGTTTTATTTTCGTGTCTTTTTTTTACGTTTTAAATTTCAAGATGGCGTCTATAGAGGAAGGCCAAGCTATCGCTAGGTCTTTTATTTATCTTATTTAGTCTTTAGAGTAAACTGAATTGTGAAAGTCTATTTATTAGTTACACCCTGTATTATACGGTACGTTGCATAAGTGAGCGTGATGGCAAGTAGGTCACAGGAAGTTATTCTGTTAAGGTCATTCTACACCACTTGGTACGGTTTAAGTCACCGGAAATCATTCTGTGGAGGTTACTCCATACCTGTTGGTAGAACAATATTATATATTGTTCAAAGTAGTGCGAAAGATTTGGTGAAAAGAATTATCTGTTTGTTGCTAGGTGTTAAAGTAACCAGTGTGCTAGCTATCACTTGACCACCGCAGTTATCGAAACCTAAATTGTAGCATTATAATTCATGAGACTTGCCAATCTCCCACAGAGGGCTGATGAAAAGGAAAAAAAAGAAAGAAAAAGTGGAGATTTAATGCAACTCTTGCTGAATATTTTTCAAAATTTAGACCCATAAAAATACTATCAGATATAAATGTGTAAGTACACGAAAATGTATTCCAATTTGGCATACATTTCTAAAAAGATGTCAATAGGTAGATCGTGTTTTTCTTATAACAAAGCCACATTTCGATGTCAGCTGTGTTTACCCACTTGATTTTAACATCGTAAATCAAAGTGACTCATAGGTGGATACTACTTCCTTCTAAAAGTAGATGTTTGTTTGTTTTTTAATTCCGCAAAAAAAACCAGAGAGCTATCTACGCTAGCCCTCCTTAATTTACCACTGTAAGAATAGAGGGAAAGCAGCTAGTCATCACCACCCTTGCCAACTCGTGGGCTACTTTTCCACCAACTATCACATTATCCCCCCTCACGGCTGAAAGAGTGAGCATGTTTGGCTAATTCACATTAGGCCAAGTGGTTAAAGTACTCGACTCGCTATCCGAAGGTCGCGAGTTTGAATCCATGTCACACTAAACATGCTCACCCCTTTCAGCCGTGAGGGCGTAATAATGTGTCGGGCAATCCCACAATTCGTTGATAAAAATGTAGTCCACGAGTTGGCGGTGGGTGGTGACGACTAGCTGCTTTCCCTCTAGTATTACTCTGCTAACTTAGGAACGGCTAGCGCAGATAGATCTCGTGTAGCTTTGCGCGAAATTCCAAAACAATAATTCCCATTATGTTCTGTGTTCATACCCCCTCTATGAGACAAGTTTAATGTTAAATATTCTCATTTTGAGAGTCGCTCATTCGCATTCCCGTTATCGATCATACTCGTCTTTTTTTTAACCATTGGTACGTTATGATGTGTCGCACAATCTCCATATTCTTTGGTTTGGTTTGTTTTGAATTTCGCGCAAAGCTACTCGAGGGCTATCTGCGCTAGTCGTCCCTAATTTAACAGAGTAACACTAGAGGGAAAGTAGTTTGTCATCACCACCCATCGTCAACTCTTTGGATTTTCTTATGTCCACAAATAGTGGGATGACTGTCACTTTATAACACCCCCACGACTGAAAGGGCGGGCATGTTTGGTGTGATGGAGATTCGAACCCGCGACTCTCATATTACAAGTCTGATGCCTTAACCACTTGGCCATACCGGGCCACCACATAATCTACAGGAATAATAAAAAAAAGATTTGTTAGTTTTAGTTCTAAAAATTGTCACGTTCAATACAGCAATAAAAAAGGACTGAACGAACGCTTACTTACATAATGTTGTTTTGTTTGCCAAATGCAAATGTTCAGTGAATTATGCATCACGACAGTCACCATGGTGTACATGGAATATGTCTATGATGAATGTTTATAGATGTGTTGTTTGTGTGGCATTGTATCACAGTGTAAGGTTGAGTGCAGTTGTTCAACAAATATTTTTTCTAGTCTTATACGTGTTTCTAGAAGAATAAAATACTATCTCGACCAGAATCAACTCACACTAACGTAACTGAAAGATGACCAAAATGTAATCATGTAGGCGTAACTGAAAGATGACCAGAAATGGATAATTTGAAACTTAATGTCATTGTACCTGAAACTTGATCAGAATTAGATCACACTAACGTAATTGTAAAAAGGCACGTATCGGATCACACAGGTGTAACTTAAACTTGATCAGATTCGGATCACGTTAGTGAAACTGAAAAATGACCAGAATCGGATCACACTGATATAACTGGAAAATGACCAAAATCGGATCACACCAGTGTAACTGAAATTTAATCAAAATTTATGTACAGTTGTTCAAATTAAAAGTTGCATAAATCAAAAGGTGTAAATATAACAACTGAATAAAACAACACACGTAACTCCCTGTAATTAACAACACCAAACTGAAGACTTTTAAACATCACATAGTTTTCATGAATGTACTTATTTATTCGGAATATCAACCATAAAGCATATTTGTATAAGTAAATCTAACTGCAGTGTATAGTTACTTACGTAGTAGACTGTATGATGTTTTACAATGATTAATAGTGTAGAAGTAAATCTAACTGCAGTGTATAGTTACTTACGTAGTAGACTGTATGATGTTTTACAATGATTAATAGTGTAGAAGTAAAGCTAACTGCAGTGTATAGTTACGTAGTAGACTGTATGATGTTTTACAATGATTAATAGTGTAGAAGTAAATCTAACTGCAGTGTATAGTTACTTACGTAGTAGACTGTATGATGTTTTACAATGATTAATAGTGTAGAAGTAAATCTAACTGCAGTGTATAGTTACTTACGTAGTAGACTGTATGATGTTTTACAATGATTAATAGTGCGTGTGTGTGCCGAGAACAACTTGTTCATCAGAGCATGGGAACATGGATTGGTGAGCATGATCCATCTAGCACGTGACTACATGCACTTTAACCAGCCTGTAACGAATAGTCACACTTCATTTATAACGAAACTGGTCTGTTATAATAGTGGTTTCTAAAGGTAGGAAACAGGAAACATGTCTCAAAAAATTGGGTCTTTTAAACAAAAAAACAAACGCTGCTTTCCCATTTGGTTTATCCACGACCTTCTTATCCCCTAATAATCTTAACAGGTCGAAATTTACGAGGCACAAAAATATAAATTATTAATTATTAACATCGGGGTCACAAAGCCGTCTTACTTTGACCTCTGTTCTCCCTTTAATAGAGTAGAGTGTAAGAGTCGGTCTTTGTTTTAACGGTATAGAATACAAATCAGTCCTGAACATGGCTATGCACAGTCTGATTTCAGTCTTCACTTTGACGGAATAAAATGTAAAAATCGATCCTCGTTTAGAATGATCAGACTCACATGCTATTGTTGTTAACCCAAACTTTAAAAAAAGAGCATAAGTTATTCAGTGCTCGCTTCTTCCACAAACGCCATTACAGACGAGTGTCCAATGTGCGATTGTTAACTATCGGTTATTATCTGAAAAATACGTACCATGCAGTATGTAAGAAATATCAGAAAGAATATAAATCCAGTTTAAGTGTGAAAAATTTTGGTTAAAAAAATAAATTGTCATCAACAGCTGTAGCTAAACTGTATTAAGTACATTTCTTATATATTACCTTAACGCAGGGGTTCCCAACCTTTTGGCACTCGCAACTTGAAAATATAATTGATGAAATAAAATTAATGTTATCCCAAGCTACTTCTAACAAGGCTTCGCGACCCACCGGTTCAGAACCCCTGCCTTAACGGATTAATATAAAAATGATTTATTTTAGCTGTATATAACTACTATTGTTAACAGTAAGGTGAGACGTAAATGGAACATTTTATTTCGAGCATAACAAATAAAAAACACGTGCATTGAAGCAAGTAAGAAGCATTTGTATACACTTGTATCTGGTGTGAACGACACATTATCTGGAAAACGATGTACGTGGCTCATATACAGTGAACCTATTTATTATGGTAGAAACGTAACTTCTGATACAGTCGACCTATCAGGCAGTGAAAACGTTCGAATGTGACAAAACCTCGAGACAAGCGAGTAATCACAATCTTCTAAATCTCGTAAAATGTCATGAATTTTAAAACAGTAGACTCCTGTTTTTCCAAGATGTTCCCACGAATTTCATAAAATAATGAGAAACTTTGTTTTGGTAAGGAGTGAAAAATCCCGATTTTTCGTTTCACTTTCGAAAATCCACACTCTTGTTTTGTTCTTGGATTAGCAGTCTAGCAACGAAACAGTAAATTACAAACAACTTTATTCAACCAAAGGTGCAGGTAAATTTTGTCCACATTTTAACTGTTCTAAACGAGAAATTTTTGAAATGCACCTCAGTGGTTTCGATACCCGTGGTGGGCACAATACAAATAGCCCATTGTACAGTTTTGTGCTTGAGCTTGATTCCCAAGAAACAAACCCATTTGAAATGTAATCGGAGAGGGGGTAACAAGTTTTTACTAACGTCCAATCACGATTACGTCCTTGAAAAGCAGGGCCCGGCATGGCCAGGTGGTTAAGGTACTCGACTCGTAATTCGAAGGTCGCAACTTTAAATCCACGTCACACCAAACATGCTCGCCCTCTTAGCCGGGGACGTTATGATGTAATGGTCAATCCCACTTTTCGTTGGTAAAAGAGTAGTCCAAGAGTTGGCGGTGGGAGGTGATGACTAAGTGCCTTTCCTCTAGTCTTACAATATTAAATTAGGGACAGCTAGCGAAGACAGCCCTAGTGTAGCTTTGCGCAATATTAAAAAACAAATCAAACACAATGAAAAGCTCTTGGAATTCTTAAAATTGAGAATGTAAACGAATGGTGTTTAGTTATTCATCGTATTAGAGTTCTACAAAGCATACAGTAAGACCCATTTGACTGTTATTTTTCAGCATCCACTTACTTAATAACATATCCAAAAGACCTCAACTCTCAGATTGGGTGTCAATCACCTTAACCACCTGGCCATGCCGAGGCCTCGCTATCTAGAACTTGTACGACACAGCACACTTAGTGGTGGCTCAGTAGCAATACTGAAGTCTTATAACGTTAGAATTCGGGCTTCCAGCTTAAAAAGAAAGAGACAATAGTTCAAACTGACTCAGAATCATCCGAAGATAATAAAATCCCCATCGGTCCCCAAGCTTCTTATGAGTGCTTGATTAATTATTGTCGTCATTATTTAAACAAAACATGTAAATATGTCCGAAAAAAATTCATAATTTAACAGAAAATACTCACAATAAAAACATTTTGTTTACCAAATTAATGCATACCTGTACTAAAATATCATAAGTCGTTTTCGTATTAATAAGTTTAGTTGTGTGAGGGAAGATACATACATTTTGTAGCTTATTATTATTAAACTGCTTTAGGTACCAGAGAGCTCATGACTAATCGTGTGGTATATCTGAAGTTCTTATTAATTTATCAAACACCCAGAACCTCATGAAGACTCCTTTATAAATTATGTGTAGAATTCTTTGTTTGTTTTGGGATTTCGCACAAAGCTACTCGAGGGCTATCTGTGCTAGCCGTCCCTAATTTAGCAGTGTAAGACTAGAGGGAAGGCAGCTAGTCATCACCACCCACCGCCAACTCTTGGGCTACTCTTTTACCAACGAATAGTGGGATTGACCGTAACATTATACACCCCCACGGCTGGGAGGGCGAGAATGTTTAGCACTACGTGGGCGCGAACCCGCGACCCTCGGATTACGAGTCGCACGCCTTACGCGCTTGGCCATGCCAGGCCATATGTAGAATTCTGAAGATTGAAATTACGAAGACTGGTAAATTATCACGTTACGTCTGTTTGTGGTACAACGGTGAATCTGCGGATTTATAACGCTAAAATCAAGGGTTCGATTCCCCTCGGTGGACTCTGCAGATAACCCAGTGTGGCTTTGCAATAAGAAAACACACAAACATTATATTATTATATAATATAATTTACACATGCAAAATAAACTGGAAATATTCACGCTTTTTAGATTGGCCCAATTACAACGGGAAAAGCAGTATTATATATTGAATCCACTGAAACGTTTTATTTAACGTTATGTTTGTTCGTTTTTGAATTTCGCGCGAAGCTACACTACAGATAGCTGCACTAGCCGTCCCTAATTTTACAGTGTAAGACAAGAGGAAAAGCAGCTAGTCATCGTTACCCACCGCCAACTCTTTTACCAACGCTAGTCGTCCCTAATTTATCATTATAAGACGAGAAGGTGACAATCCACGAAGATAAATGTTGGTAACAAAAGCCATCCAAGTGGTTCAGGTAATAGTATGAAACATAACTGAAAAAGGTTTCCACCTGAAACGAGGCTAAAAAGGTGTAGGTTCACCAACGCAATTCTTCTAATCACACCTTTTGTTCGACCACCTTTTAAAAAGCTTCAAAATGCCATGGGTTATTCATACAATTCCTTAAGAAGTCATAACATTAAAGACAACAGATTATTTTGGCGCCGTCTATAATATTCTGTTCTATACCTAATTACTTTTCAAACATCTACTTTAATTTAATGACCTTCGTTCTAGCTTGCGATGGAATCCACTGCAGTATCTCAGTGTTTTGGAAAAGATTTATTGCAAAGTTTCTCACGCTTTTAAACTCTCTCACACAAAAATGCCAGTTACTTCTCACGCTCACTAACCTCGTTTTCTCAAAATTTATATTTATTAAGCAACAATAATTAGGCCTAAAAATATGTAGCGATATTACATTCAATACCAGCTACTTCAGCTCAGAATATGGCGCCATTATAGAATGCGAAGTCGTTTCTTCACTGCCCTTTGTGTCGTGGAAATATTTACTCGTCACAAATCGATGATCACACGAAAAATTATTGCATATCTAATATTTTAATAACGAATAACTTGGACCAGTTTTCTCCATTTTAATTACAATATTCTAAAAGAAGAGAAAAGAGAGAGAAATATTTTATACAGCCAAACATTCTACCAGTTGAGGTTATTCTGAAAAATGTTTCAAGCATCTGCGAAGAAATATGTGCGTTTTTTAGCGTCTTTAGAACAAATTATTGTGACTGATTTCATAATGTTGAACCAAATATACTGAAAACACGAACAAGTCTGATGGTTCGAGCACTTGACTCGCAATCAATGAGTCGAGGGTTAGAACCTCATTTACTGAGCTTGCTTGCCCTTTTAGCTATGGTGACGATGTGAGTGACGGTCAACATTCATTGGTTGAAGAGTAACCAAAGAGTTTACGGTGAGTGTTGACTTCTGTCTAATCTATCGCTGCTGAATTAGAAACGAATAGAGAAGATAACATTCGAACAGCTTTCCACGAAATTCAAACCAAACCTAGGAACCATCGAATGAGACTCCAGACCCAACCTCACGACGACTGAATGATCCAATGAGACTCCAGGCCCAACATCACGATGACTGAATGATCCAATGAGACTCCAGGCCCAACATCACGACGACTGAATGATCCAATGAGACTCCAGGCCCAACATCACGACGACTGAATGATCCAATGAGACTCCAGGCCCAACATCACGATATATGTGACTTCCAGCAGCTCAACGTAAGCACGAAAGCTTATAACGCTACCTTTTGAAGTTCGATTTCAACGATGAGCACAGCACAGATAGCCCATTGTTTAGCTTTAGGTTATTGACAATTAAATGTATTTTAAATTATATGATAGATGCGCAAAGAAATAGTTTCGTCTCAGAAAATTGTCCTCATTTTCTTATTGTAAAAGCTCAATGATGTAATGTTCTAAATTCATAGAGAAATGTTTTTATCGTAGAAAATAGTTGTTGTTTTTCTCTTGCAAGAGATCAAGGGTTTAATATTCTGTATATCATAATGCGTATCTTGCATGGTCCACTAAGACGGATAAATGTTCCATGGAAGAGTACATCAGAAGCCTAGAAGTATAGACTTGGAATGCTACTAAGTTCTGCACTTAGAACAACATAATGCGTTAACGACAGCTAACTGAAGAGTGATGACTTTATGTTTCTGAAAGTATGGTGCTAGTTTGAGAAATATTTTGTTGTAGTTCAAAGTTTTCCTGAAAATTATTCGCGTACAATAAATGTTTGTTGTCCTAAAGAAAGGAGTGGACAGTTTTATAATTAAAAATAACACAAACTGGTTATGTGTGTGAAAAAAAAAAAGCTTGCATCGAACCAGTTTCCAACTGAAACGTACTGTTCGATTTTTTTTGTCCTTCACTGGTACAGCGGTAAGTCTACAAACTTACACCGTTAAAATCAGGGGTTCGATTCCCTCGGTGGACACAACAGATAGCCCTATGTGGTTTTGCTATAAAAAAAAAAACATATGCACTCGATTTTTCGGATCATGAGAAACTAGTGACATCTAAGGAGTAAGTCCGAAAAAATTTACTGAAACGTTTCCAACAAAATAAACATGAGTTTAAAACTACACAGGCACTAACACGAATAAAAAGTATTTTATTTTTAACCTAAAATATACCTTATCATGGAGTAGTCGATCAGGTTAGCGACCCAAGGTTTCGTTTAGTCGTCTCTCATTTCTAACTACTGACCAGAAGAAGAACAGCCGTCGACAGCACCTGCTGTCACAACATCTTTGAACTAACGTAAGAAATTCATGTATTCGGAGGTGAAACTGTGGTGCGAACCTCGAACCTTTCGAGCTGCAGCCCGTCACTCTGACCACTAGAACAAACTAAACCTAAATAAATGTATAATTTCTAGTCTTATAGGTACGAAGGAAAGCAAGTACTTGTGATACTGGTGTTAAAGTAATCCATGTAAAACGCTGGACCGGGTGTGGGCTATAGTTCAATGTGCCCAAACTGTAAGTTTGTAAGTTAAAGTTCGAGTCATGTCGTTGATACACGCTTCGTATTTTGGAGGCGTGGTTGGCTATAAGAGTGAAAATCAAATCTTACAATTCGGTTGGATAAGGGTAGATCAAACATTGATAGCAGGTACTCCAAACCAACTACCTATTATCTAGTCTATCTATATTAGTTGCTCCCCAGTGGCACAGTGGTATGTCTGCGAACTTACACACTAAAAACCGGGATTCGATACCCGTGGTGGGCAGAGCACATATAGCCCATTGTGTAGCTTTGTGCTTAATTCAAAACAACAACAAAAAAGTTAACAACCTAACATCTAACTACAACGCACCCTACAATCTCATACCCGTTCACACTCTCGGCCCTGAGACGTGTGCCCAGCAACGGTCGGTCGCAAACTCTCTTTGTTAACCTGAAGATGACTTAAGAAGATCGAAACGTTGTTCTGTACTTTATTTTAAAGTTTTAATACCCATACCAGCCGTCTTTAGAATGCGATTTAAAATTAGAAACGACTCTGCGCAGATAACCCTTGTGTAGCCATGGATGCAATTATAAAAAAAAAAATGAACTGTACCTTCGAAAATAAATTTACTGCTACTGAGGAAACGCTTCCGGCTCTGTAGTCTCTGTTTTATTTTTATTACGTTTCCACCAGTTCTTCCTTTAAGAGATTTCTTTTGGTAAAGTTGGCAACAGGTGTGCTGAAAAAACAAAGCATGACGCCAGCTTAAAATAATTTATTTGTTCAGTGCTTTATATTTCCTACTTCCTGTTTTCCGGTTGGTTATGTTGCAACTTGGAGCTACTGATGCTTTGTGACGAAACTTGTTCGTGTTTTTTTTTTTTTTTTCATGTCTATATAGTTTTCTAGCTCAGCCTAACCATATCAAAGGCAAATAATAAACCGTTACGGTCAACAATACACAAATATAGAGATGTTCTATGTATAAGCGATAACCAAAAAGTTTATTTGTTTGTGTTGAATGTTGCACCAGGCTATACGAGGGCTATCTGCGCTAGCTGTTCTTAATACAGCAGTGAAAAACTAGAGAGAAGTTAGGTAGTTAGCCATCACCACCCACCGCCAACTCTCGACCTACTTTTCTACCAACGAATAGTGGAACTGACCTCAGATTATAACGCCACCACGGCTGAAAGAGCGACTATATTTGGTGGGAGGAAGATTCAAACCCGTGACCCTCAGATTACGAGTCGAGTGTCTTAACCACCTGGCCAAGAGAAAAAAAAAGTTCAGATGTATGGTACACAAAATAGTCCTCTCTTCAAGTTACTGGATTTTTTTACTCTGTTTCTTGTAAGAGTTATAAAAACATATACCAGTAATTACAGCTCATTTCAGTCCTTGGCTTAACGTTTCTTTTTATTATGAAGAACCAAATGTAACCTAAATAAAAAAAAAACTTACTTTTTGGAATATAATAAAACCTTTTAATGTTGCCAGGATATAAAAACAAAGTAAAGTCTCTAACTCTACGTTAAGTTTAATATAAATAGGTACATGTTTTTTAAACAACTAATATGCTGGTATTCAAGTGGACAACAACGGTAATAAGAGGAATGTATTGATAATATGGCGTTCTTTTTTATTGGACTTTAATAACAATAAAACTGTACTGTATACGTGAAGAGCTAATGACTGCATCAAATATTTAATAAAAAAGTGGGGGTAGGGAACAGCATTAGTGCTACATAAATTTTGCACAGCTCGCGCAAGCGCGTGAATCTCTTCATACCAGTAAGTTTCCCTGCTTCTGTTGTACTGTACTTAATAAACTTGATCACAAAGCGTAAAAACAAATGTGTTTACTAACATTCCGCAGAAGAAATGCTTTAATATTAAGAAGAAAAAATGTAATATTACTTTAAGGCTATTCACATTCTAATTATTTCCTGACTTGATAGATAACATTATCCAAATATAATATTTTTAGAGCAATAGAATATAATGATACGACAAATATCAAAGTTATTCTATGCACTATGTAACTACAGTACATTCTGGTGAATTAGGCGAAAATTAATTTTGTTTTCCTGTATTTATGCACATGCAGGTTATTTTGTAAATATTATACACGTGTATGTTTCTGAGTTTTTTTATACCAAAGACACGTCGAGCTATCTGCTGAGCCCACCGAGGGAAATCTAACCTCTGATTTTAGGGTTGTAAGTCCGTAGACTTACCCCTGTACAGGAGGGAGAGCAATTTTATACGTAATAAACAGAAATACGTTATTCAGTTATTAAATTACAGTATCAATACCCATTACGAAATCACTGTTACAGATATTTATTTGTTTTAGATTTATTCAAGGAACTGGATTTCAATACCCGTGGTGGGAAGAGCATAGACAGCCCTTTGGGCTTAATAACAAACAACAAAAATTTTCAGATTTACCATTTGAGCGTAAATCACAGAATACAGTAAGAACAACACGCTGGCATAGCGGGCAGTTTCAATGCCCATGGTGGGCAGTACAGTTGGCTTGTTCTGTAGCTTGTAGAAAAAATGATTTTATAAACGTATCAATGAAAAACAAAACCATATCATATTAAGTTTTATTGTAAAAATATATCGACTAATTTTACTTTGCCCGGCATGGCCTTGTAGTGAATGATTGACCTCCAACAATAAACATGATTTTAGCCGTGAAGGAGTTATAATGTGACGAGAAATGCCACTATCATTTGGTAACAAGTAAACCAAGAGCTAGGGATGAGTAGGGTTGATTAGTCCAGCATGATCGGATGATTAGGGCGCCTGAGCCTCAATCTCAAGGTCACGGGTTTGTTTCCCAATCGTTCCACAAAACATACTCGCTCTTTCAGCCGTGGGGTCGTAATAATGTGATGGTCAGTCCCACTATTTATCGGCCATGCTGGGTTCAGTGTGTGGGGAGGGGGAAGAGGATGCTGAGCATTTAAATGTGACCAGTTCTGAAAACGTTTTTAAACATTTTTGTAACTTATTGAGGGGAGGATATATGATTTACTTTGTTAATTAGCTGCAGCATGCTATACAAGTACATGATCATTTTAATTTCAGTTTTAATCAAAAGGAAATCAATACACACAGTGTAAAATCAATTTTATTTTATTTTTAAAATTCCAAGAACGACCTCTAGTGAATACAATGTTAACCATATTTTTTGGCAGTTTGTTCATATTTACACAAAACTTTCGCAATTTAAAATCTAATATTAAATTTTATACAAATGATATTCGGACATAACTAACTTGCCAACCAACAGTATAAAAAATCGCTTATAATACACTTTTAAAATTAATCCTACTCTCGTACCATGCAGAGTTTAACAACGAAATTACTGTTTACAATATCACACGAGCCGCCTGGCATGTTAATTGTAAATAAATAAATAAAACATATAAGTGACGTACAAGAACTAAAAACGTAATATGTAAAATATTTACTCCTACTCTATAAGTAGGCTAGCTTTGGTTTTTGTTAATTTGGTCAACTTCAAGTTTCCTAGCTTCTAAGCATGCGTGACCCACGCTAAAGTGTGATGCCAAACCTTCGAAAATCACGCACCAGATAGTCATGGTGATTCGAACTGCTGTTAATGTTCTGTAAGTTAAAGTGTTGCCCACTGGTCAGTTTATCTTCAGTATGGGCGGAACTTTCAGACGGTATTACAACCATCGATGTAGTTGGTCTTTGGCCTACAAAAGACGATTCCACCCAAATGACCTGTTGATCAACGGTCACTTTCGGCCTGTCTTCTTCTGAGGCTATTCTGGAATTGTTTTCTTTGCAGTTATTTACCATTAGTTGATTTTCATGGCTTTGAATATAAGAATATCGCTCTCTACTGATACTTTTTCCACAGTCACTGACCTCTGGTGAATATTTTTTGCAGCAGTCACTAGAATCCCTATATAAATGATCATACTTTTCTAACGTCGCTGAACTCAATATGTCGTTCTCAAAATTCTGCAACGCAGAATAGTTCTTGTTATTGCACATCGAAACTGAGGGATCAGCCGATCCTCTGGAGTAACTTAAACTTTCGGTGGTGCCATTGAATGGGGAAGATGAACAACTAATGTGTGAAACGTTGAATTTGGTCTCATCTTTGAATGGATGGTAGCTCTGTAAGGGAATTTCTAGAACAGTTAAATCACTCTGTGAGTCAGGCTGTGGATCACACGAGGAAAGAGATGTTTTCCATCTTCTCTGCACATCACTTGAGTAAGGATGAGAGAGAGACAAAGTCTCTCCTTTATAACTCGTAAGTTCTTTGTTAGTTATCTTCAAAGTGACGTCACGGTCGTGGTGACGTACTGAAGCACGAGAGGTGTCCATAGAACATACCTCGGGAGATCCAGAAAGGCTACCTGGCCTTGGAAAAACGCTGCCGCTGGTTGTTGGAGTTACCCTGGCTGCCCTCCACCCCAAGTAGGGTTTCTTGAAGGAGCCACACTCTTCCCAAGCGCTACATGGAGGAGCACTATGGGTCGATAAGCGGGAGCTACTCCTTCGGGAAGAAATGTGATGATCTTGAGGAGACACTACTCCTGAAGTACCTACCGAAAGACTTTCCTCAGACAAATCTGTGTATTGCCATTCTGGATGAGCTACTTTTTGAAGAGCGACTAAATTTCTACTCGAAATGGAACTGGATGCTAAACTAGACGAAGAAGGGGTTTTGGAACCCAAACCTTGCCATGAAGGGTGCCGCCCCTCTCGACGTTTCAAGATGAACCCTTCTTTAGCTGATCCTTTGTACCATTGAGGAAGGGTTAGTTTGTTTAGAGACCTCTCTATACGTAATTCGTATTCAGATTTTGTCTTCATACAGCTTAAAGTGTTTTCGGGGGGTAAGGTGGCCTGACGATTTTCCTCGTCCAATAAAAAATCCATACTTCGAGCACGTGAACTATCCAGGGTCGTTAAGGGGTGCTTAATTTCATTATCTGCTCTCAAAACTGCCATGCTTTGCGCACGCGAGAGTGGACTGTGACGTTGTGGCTGGTCGCAGATACAAGTTTCCGTTCCTAACACTTCCCGTGACTCTAGAGTGTCCACGTTGGTTTCGAGATACCCCAGACTTTTGCTCCGTTCCTGTATAGATTTTATTCTCACCGAATTTTGCCGATTAGCTCTTTGCACGAGGCTCGAGGGCCAAACAATTTCTCCGGTACATCGCCGATAAGGTTTCGCTCGGGGGTTGCCGAGTTCTCTGTTGTCATCGTTCCCAGTCACACATGTACGGTTTCCACCTCTCCAGCTACTTCTTACAGCGGCTTCCACCGAAGCAGCTAGATCGGGAGTACTGGCCATAAGTTTCGCCCGATCTACGTGCATTCTCCGACGGAAGCTTTCCAATTTTTCGAAAGCGTCCACCTTTTCTTTGTTAACTTGTTGGGTCTCCGAGTTTTTCTTTTCGTCAAAAAATTGATTCCTAGCTTTAAGTATTTTGTTTCTTACACTTCTGTTTGATGGAGCTAACCCAGCCTTAGATTCCTCTGTTGTGGTGTGGTTACTGTGTCGTTGATGAAATGTTAATCGTTCATTTTTCTCCACTGATGCCACAGAATCAGTTGTTTTTGGAAGCAGGTACGGTTCCCTCGACGAAGAGTTATCATGACTAGTTGTTAACAATGCATCCTTTATTTCTAGTTTCGAGTTCACTTTGAAATCACTAAGTTTTTTCCCATCTATTTCGTCACTAGTCAAACTACCAACAATTTGATTTCCACTACATTCATTCACAGTTATTATATGGTAGCCTAAATCCCCATTATTTCTACTGGTGTTTTGTCTATTATTTTTATTGTCCGTTGTGGTGTTCGTGCCACTTTCTGGAGCTACTAATGGCACAGCACGAGAGATGTTTTCAATACCGTTGATAGTTTGACACACTGGCACATCAACCAGTGAATTATCCTCGCGTGCAGACTTAGGTGAAACTGTCGACTCTAGTCGAAGAAGATCCTTTTCATGTGCTGGTTCTTCGATTTTCCCCCTTCTTTCCAATGAAGAAAATATCTGATATTTAGGCTGAGCTAATACGTTTTTAGTCAAACTGTGCAAAACGGGAAAATTCTGTAACTTACCTTTATCTACGGTGACGTTATTTCCTGTCTGTGAATGTTTAGGTGTACAAGTCCCCTGGCCATCACTGGACAGTATTTGTTTAACCTCAAACCTAGCAGCTTTATCTTTCACACTCTGTGTGCAGCTACATTGTCGTTTTAAAAGACTGACCTTTTCATCTGAAGAGGAAAGGTCTTGACCTTTAGATCTTGTTTTCAGTTCCTGAATCCTCTCACTCACCGGCTTTGACAACAAGGCAGAGAGAGGGACAGAGCCAAGACACTGGACAACGTAGCCAAGTTGTCGAAGATCTGGAGAACTGCGTGTCC
This sequence comes from Carcinoscorpius rotundicauda, assembly GCA_011833715.1. Taxonomy (NCBI): domain Eukaryota; kingdom Metazoa; phylum Arthropoda; class Merostomata; order Xiphosura; family Limulidae; genus Carcinoscorpius; species Carcinoscorpius rotundicauda. The sequence goes on from CM022403.1 coordinate 34,723,502, forward strand.
GGCGACGTCGGACAAGCCTGTCTTCTCCAAGTGTTCGGTGAAATCTAGATGTATCGTTATCTTTCCTGACGGAAACTCGTTCTGGTAAAACGGCTGAGATAACGGAAGAAAAATCTGGGATTGATCCACCCAGTCCAGTCTTGGGGTTTGGTTCGATATTTTCTCTCATTTCGGCGCCACTGGAAATATTTTTGTTGGCAAGTGATCGTGAAACATCTTTTTCATTTTCTGTTCTTTTTACGACAGTAGAGCTGAAGACCTTGGCTGTACTCACAGCAATTTCGTAGTTCACGGAATGTTTTGATTCACTCGAATTCAGTGATGTTATAACCGTTTTCTCAGATCCACAGTGATTGTTTTTAGGGTAGAAAATAGCAGATTTTAGTGTATGTTTGCCTTCTGACGAAATGTTATCTTTTATGTTTATATTTTTATTTTCGTTTGCTTTCGCAGACGAAACATCACGTTCGGTATTTTTTGAGTCATCGTAACTAACAAGATGGCACCAATCTACGTATCTGGAAACATCGTTATAGTAGCAATTTTCTCCGGTAGGTGATAGAGATTTTGTCTTAATATTTGGTTGACATAATATATTATCGCGTGCTACAGATCCTAGGACGTGTCTTTTGCTTGATAAAGTGGTGTATTTGTATAACTCGTCATTTTCGTATTTCTTGTTCTTCGGAATAGTTTCCCAGTTATAAATAACACCTGAAGAAATGGGAGGGAATGTATTTCGCCGCCAGTTTTTCCTCACGTTCTTTTTTAGTTCTTCTGGTTCTGGGGATGCAGCTGAACCTTCAGGAGATACACGACCACCAAGCGTTATTTCAGATGTGCGATGACTTTCTTCCTGTTCAGAACTCTCATAATGTTTAAATTGGACAACAGATGACGCTACTGCAGCCTCCCTACTGTTTACTATTATTTCACTGGTCTTGTCTTCATTACAGAGTGCTGAAAATAATTTAGAAGTTCCAAGTTCGTTAACATCGTCTAAAAAACATTTTCCCTTGGTTAAAGAAGACTCATTATCGTATGTTTTGCTGTTGTAATTCTCTGCAGGAAACACGACTCCTTTTGTCGTAGTTTCCTGCGAAGATGATAAGCGTTTCCGGGCTTTTCTTTCCCTGTCTCTCTCGAGAAGTTTTTGTAATCGCCTACTTCTGTCGTTTTGGATACTAATTTTATCATCTGCCGAGAAGGAAGTTGGAGCTTTCCCATTGCTAGTGATTAAATCTTTGTCGCGAACTGCACAGTCGGAGATGAGCTTTTCAGAATTGTAGCAGCTGTCCAGTGAAATATCACCCCTGTGTGCAAATTTCGAATCATTTTTAACAAGCTTCGAACATGATAAAGGAAGGTCTCTTACGTACCTCGTGTTCGGTATTCTCACACGTTCCGAAGCTGACTTTAGTTCAATATTATTTACTGAGGAGTAATTATTCTTCTGTTTGCAGTTGAAGTCCGTCTGAAACTCTACCGAATTAAGTTCCACGACATCCTGTTGTGATAACAATAGCTCATTGTTTCCAGAGCAAATGCAAATCTCATTCTCTACATTTCCTTTCTTTCCTTCCAAAAGATGGCGATCTTGGCTGTTACTGCTAATGTATTTCTCACACATATTCATTTCGCACCTTACAATCAGGTCGTCAAATTTCGGATGTTTCTTCCTCTTCTGGTAGTTTGCTTCTGAAATAACAGAGGACAGAACAGTTAGTTGCTCAGCAGAACTGCCATCTTCAGCTATTAGCTTTTCTTTCGCCAATGGGGCTTCTTGTAAGATGTTTCTTTTCTCATCCTTCATGTTAGTTTCATCACACACGTAGTTGATACTTCTAGCTACCTCGTCTCTTTCAGTCAGTAAGCCAGAGTTTGCAATGTTCGTGTTACCATCACTACTGCCTATAAAATACGTTGTTTCACTGTTCAATTCTTTCAAAGCCGAACCTGAATTATTCATGATGTAGTTACGGGAGTCGCTGCAGGCGTCTTCGTGAAATTTAACAACCTCGTTCGGCCAATAAGCGTCTAGCTGATTGGTTTGAAAACACGATGTCTGTTTATCTACATCTCCTAGGCTTAGTCCTTTATCGTCAGCTTCTTCGCGATCAGTCTTTTGGTAAAATGACACGTTGTTGTGACACGAAATGCCGCGTATAATGAAGTCTCCCAACGGGTTACTAGCTGTAGAAGATAGGCACTTTCCAGTTTCTTTAACCGTGTTCTTACTTTCTTTCAGCACGCAGCCCTCCTCGTGAAAAGGACTTGTGACTCCTGTCTTCCGGCCAGGTGTGAAATCCACGAGATTGCTTTGTACGCAAACAAATCCATTTCCTGTTCTTTCCTTGGGTTCTAACGTAATGTGAACACTTTGTGTATTTAATGTGTCTGAATGGCACTGCACTAAATCTGGCCCCCTAGTGCTTCTGTGACAATTTTCATTGAAATGTGTAGTATTTGTTACAGAGTTTAGGATATCGTTCTTAGATATTGATTCAGGAATTAATACAGCTGGTGAATAGTAAGGTGACAACTTTTGCCTACTGACCTGGTCTGATAGTCTTGCTAAATAATCCACAGCACTAAATTGTTCCTTATCATTATCTTGCAAGGCTAATGTCACCGCCCTGAGGTCGTTGTTCTGAAGAGTAGTTAGGCATGGGTAGTGTACTTCTGGAACGTTCTGACCGTGAAAGGAGTAGTTTTCATCTCCTGAGAGACACCCATTGTTTGGCGATTCTGTTCTGTGATTAGCCTCTCGCTTTAAAATTACTTGAGCGTGACCACGTTCTAAAAAAGCCGATTTCTCGGACTTTACACACGTTTCTGCCACCAAACAAGGTTTATTGTCCTTTCGAGTATTGCTATAACTATGCATCAAGACGTCACCATCGAAGATCTTTAAGCACGGGTTATTTTTTGATTCTTGAAATTTAATTGCGTCATTAATGTTATTTACGCAATCGCTAAAGCTGTTTGAAATTAACGTGCCTTTGCTATCTTTTGCACATTTTTCTAAACCATCATTGATACACGCTTTATGATTCTGGTCTCCTTTATGAATACCATTTTCCTTTGGGCTATTTTCGACTAACATGAATGCACTGGAAGATATTAGTGGATCCGTTGTCTTCTCACTTGATAAAGTCTGATTTGACATGAATGCACTGGAAGATATTAGCGGATCCGTTGTCTTCTCACTTGATAAAGTCTGACTTGAAATATCTGAATCACTATGGTGCGGTTCTTTTTTAACTTTTAATTCACACACATTTCCATCGACGGTTTTAGAATGATTTGATAAAAACAATGTTTTCTCCAAGTTTGTTCTCTCCTCTTTTACAGGAACAATACAGTTCAATTTCCATTCACGTGGTCTTTGTAACTGGCGGTTGTCAGAAATTGATTCTTCACCACACAAGTTGTTATTTTTTAAAGTAAAAAAATCAGAAGTGGAAGCATTGCTGTAAGAAAAACTTGGTTTTTTGTCTGCTTTTAATCCAAAAAATTCAGCAACTTCCAAGCTGATACTGGCTGAATTTGTCTTAGAACCAACCTGAGTTTCAGTAACAAACTTAACACGTTCATCTTTCACATCTTCCTCTTCAACTCGTATTGTTGTGTCTCCTACATTATCTGTTTCGTTTGTTTCAGATACAAAAATGGAGTTATTATTGGGTACATGTTCTTTCGTATTATGTATCATGTATTCATTTTCTTTAACACTACCTTTGCTAACGTCCTTTGCGACAAATTCGGACGTGCGTTGTACTTCATACTCAGTTACGTCTTCTAACATAAACTCATTAATACCTTCAATCCTTAAGGTACCCCCGCAATTTCCTCCAAATCCAGGTATATCGTTGGTTACGATATCGGTCACGTGATGTGCACCCGATGTAAACACTTCCAGTTTTTGTTGTATACCTAAAGGGAGCTCCACCACAGTTGCACGGTCGTCACTAGACCCCGTGCTCTGATTATCCCACGACCCCCAACCTAACGAACCCCCATCACTGAGACTGAAAAGATCATCAGAATTTTCCTCCTCGATCGTATCCAGTAATCGTGAGGATCCACAATCAAGGTCCTGTAGGCTTGTTATGTCCGGTCTGTTGTTGCCACATAACAAGATGATCTGGTGTTCTTCGGGTGTAAGTTCCTCATAACCACGTTTTCCTAATTCGACAGATTTATGCACAAAGTTATCGTCACTTTGGTAAGCACGTTGCCATAAAAAAAATTCGTCTTCGTCCTTCAATTCACAATAACCAAATTCAAGTTGTCCGTTTGCAGTCATAGTAACGTTTCTCCACAACTTTAAGCAGTTACCTTCGCATAATCTATATCTCACGACACACTAGGTGAAGCAACGACAGCGACAGTAGCGTCACTCCACGGAGGGAAAGTCGCACACGGATTTCATGATGACTTCAACCAATCACGAATAGCTTTCGATGGCATCAATCTACGTCACAGTCATGCGCCAGGTGTCACCGGCGGTTTTTATCTGTGGAGTAGTTCGAATTACTGAACTGCTTTCTCTGCACATTCATTGTCCCTATTATAATGTTAGCCATTTCTTCGAGATAATATACGACACTACAAACAATGCATATCGGTTATATATTATAATCACAATATCACATAGTACATCTACACAGCTTATATAAAATTAACACTAGTTTAATCAGTGTTGAAATTATAAACCTTGTTAATATTAAAGTTTAAGCTTAGTAAAGAATTACAGGGTTTACTAGTACTATTAGTTAGTACACGCAAACTTTTATAGACTGGATACAAATAAAAAAAAACATTAAAAAGTTTGGTATAATTATTAGCTAGCACAAGGGAGTAGCGCGTGCGATTTTTTAACCCGGTCTTTCGGTGTCTGTATTCGTTATTATTGAGCTGCCAATTCGGCTTCTGGTCATTAAAAATAAAAATAACTTTTATTTTACATTTTAAAGAAGCAAAGTGTTTCGTGATGAGAAAACCACTTCAGGTAAAAATGTATTCTCAAGATGGTACGTGTGTTAAAACTTTAATTGAAATAAAGTACAGAACAACAAGTTTTAACACCTATACCGGCTGTTTTAAAAATACAGAAGCAAAATGTTATTTTCACACCTTAAAGAAGCAAAGTGGTATTTAAACATCTTTAAGAATCAAAATTGTATTTTTAAATCTTGAAGACGCGAAGTATTATTTTCAGACCTTTAAGAGGCAAAGTGTTATTTACACATTACTTGCGTTATTCATTACGTAGTCCTAAGGGCTAATGGGTACGCTCCAAGGGGGTTCTAAAACTCTTTCCTTTGTATATTTATTTTTCCATGACACAATAGTCTGCCTGCAAACCTACAGCTCTATAAACTGGGTTTCGATATTCATGGTGGGTAGAGCTCAGAGTGTCCACTGTGTCGCTTTGTGCTTAACTCGAAACAGACGAAATTTTTTTTTTCGTGCATCCGTTTTTATATTCATTTTACAAATAAACATGTATAAAAATATTTATTGCTAAAGTGGAAAAAAAGTATTACAATATCACTGAAAAAAATATTTGTTAAGGCATTTGACTCGTAATCCGAGGGTCGCGGGTTCGAATCCTGGTCGCATCAAACATGCTCGTCCTTTCAGCCCTAAGGACGTTATAATGTTACAATCAATCCCACTATTCGTTGAAAAAAGAATAGCCCAAGAGTTGGCGGTGGGTGTTGATGACTAGTTGCCTTCCCTCTAGTCTTACACTGCTAATTAGGGACGGCTAACACAGATAGCCCTCGAGTAGCTTTGTACGAAATTGAAAACAAACAAACAAAAAGACCTAGAAGTATCATTTAAAAATATACGTCATACATTCTTGATGACGAAAAACCCACTTGAAATAAAAATGTATCTCGGAACGGCTGGTATAGGTATTAACACTTTTATTGATAAACAGAAAACATTTCTTTGCTTATCAACAAGTGTTAATACCCAAACCAGTCGTTCTGAGATATATGCCAAACATGTTTAACTCTCCCCTGGGGGGGTCCACATATTGTATCATATTGAGCAGTGTACAAGTTTTTGTTTGTTACAACACTCGGAGTAAGAAACTGAACTAAAATTTTCTGCGCGAAAAATATTGGAGACAACAGATGTAGTTTGCAGAATTAATTCCAATACCAGTGACATTTTTGTTCGCAATTGAGTGTGTGACTTGTACTTCATTAAGAACCAACCCTTTAATTAAACCAATAAAACCATAGACCTACAAGCAGTTTGGTGTATAAAAACATTTAGAAAAAATGTTCTCAGAAAAAAACACACGAAGAAAACCTTTTTGGTAAATATAGGATCGATTTGTTGATAAAATATACTTATGGGATTTTCTAACTCCAAAAATATCGCAAAAACATACTTAATTTAAATTGTGAATAAATAGATTTACAGCTTTTTTTTTTCAAAACGAAGGATATTTTGTAAAAATTAAAATAACATCCTTGTTCAAGCAGTAAACAAAACTGCAGTTAGATATTTTTTAGACCAATAATGTCATAAAAATATACGTGTTCTAAATATAACATACTCTACATAAGACATGCTGAGATATCACGGAAAAATACGTTTTTAGTGGTTTGAATTTTGCGCAAAGCTACACGAGGGTTATCTGCGTTAGCCCTCACTAATTTAGGAGTGTAAGACTAGAGGGAAGACAGCTATTCATCACCACTCACCGCTAACTCTTGGGCTACTCTTTTACCAACGAAGAGTGAGAGTGACCAGACATTATAATGTTGCCACGGCTGAAAGGGCGAGCATATTTGGTGTGATGTGGATTCTAACTCGCGATCCTGGGATTACGAGTCATGCGCCTTAACCAGCTGCCCATGCCAGGCCTGTTATAAGTGTTTGGAATATCAAAAGTGATTAAGGCTAGATCTTAAAGTGGGGAAAGAAATCAGTTTTTATAATCCAGTTTGTGGTAACAGCCTGGTATGCAAAATAACAGTTTTTATTCCTGTCAGAAGACCAAGAAAACCAATGGTTATTGATCTGTTGTCTCAACTTAACTCAAAAATGTAAATAACAAACAAATTCCAATTTTTTTTGTAAGACTTGATGGCTTAATGTGTATCTTCTCTCTCAGAAGAAGGAATCGTATAAATATTGATATTTTTATGAATAGCAACTTACTTAAAAATATAATATTCTAGATTTAATTTTTAATATCTACGAAAAAATGTTTAATTTATTTCGTTAACCTATAACAATTAGTTTGTAAAGACACGTAGTCTGCCCCAAACTTTCCGTTAGGCTTAACACGTAATAATTATCAAACATTCTACAAGTACAGCATGGATTTTCGACTTCTCTCATATCATATCTTATATGATAAAACAGAAATCGATGATCTTTGCTATGTTTACATATCGATAAATGTACATAAATATTGAGATACACAGGTTACGAAATCACAATATTTGTTTAAAGTGATACAGCATTTCAAAAATATGTCCCCCAGCCCCAGAAAAGGAACAAGTGATTGTAGATGAGTAAGAGGTGGTATAATGCGAAATTAAACGTTTTAACTTATTTTCTATTTAACCAAAGTAATTAAATGCTTATTGAAATTCACATAATGTTTTAATGAATATCCGTGTACTATTTCTCGTTGTTCAACTCACTCTTTATTTCACGGCCCAGCATGGCCAGGTCGTTAAGGCATTCGACTCGTAAACAGAGGGTCACGGATTGGAATCTCCGTTCTACCAAACGTGCTTGCCCTTTCAGCCATGAAGGTGTTATAAGTCACGGCAATCCCACTATCCGTTGGTAAAAGAGTAGCCCAAAAGTTTGGCTGTGAATGGTGATGGCTGGACTAGATGCCCTCCCTCTAGTCTACACTACTAAATTAGGGACGGCTATTGAAGATAGCTCTTGTGTAGTTTTGCGCGAAATTCAAACCAAACCACTCTTCAGTTCATTAAAAAATATAGGGGGGCTTGGATTACAAAGATTTGGGTAACGCTGCTGTTATAGATACACTTCATTTTAAAAGGGAAAAGAAAAACTATGCACAAATAACTTACTACTTAATACACTAGTTAATCTACGCAACTCTTTTGTTAAAAGGTAAATATAGAACTAATGTATTAAATTCTAAACGAGACGTCTTTTAAAACAATATTCATTTCTATATGTCAGTTGCTATACATACAATGATAAGACTACAGCAAATGTTACTAGGGCGATTCGAATGCTTGTCTGTAACGTTCACATTGATAATCAAACTTCTATATAAGTCTTACACATCACCATTATCAGAGTTAACCATAAAACTATATAATGGGACCTATGCTGCGCTCACCACAGGTATCGAAACCCGCTGTATAGCGTTATAAATTTTCAGACTTGCATGAAAATGTTTAACGTCTCAAGAAGTTTGTAAGGAGGTGCTAATAGAAACGTAAGCCGGTTGGTATGTAAATACGACTCACTTTCAAATGTTTGTGTGAAAGTTTTTATAAACTGAAGAACTTTTATCACATTCGTTACGTTTTGCTTGTTAAAAAATTCACGTAGCCTATGACCTACAACTGACAGTAAGACGAAGGGCAGTTACCCTCCGTTAACTGAATTACTGTTTTTCTGATTAAATAGTTGGTAGATGGATACCACCACTGTTCTTACAGTATCCACGCAACATCTTGAGGACGGTGAACTGCGAGTCTGATTAATTGGTGGTTCAGAACGTAAATCTTCGTGTACGTAATTTCATGGTTTCAATAACGATACATGAAAAATGTACAATAAACAACAAGAAACAAGAAGAATCTCCATTCATCAATCCCCTACTCCTTCAAAAATAATTGTATGAAAAATATACCTAGGTTTTTAGTACATCCAAGCCCCCCAGTGGCTCAACGGTACGTCTGCGGACTTACACGCTAAAATCCGGATTTCGATACCCGTGGTGGGCAGAGCACAGATAGCCCATTGTGTAGCTTTGTGGTAAATTCAAAACAACAATAGTACATCCAAACTGAAAGTACCATAACAACAATAGTACATCCAAACTGAAAGCACCATAACACCATCATAAAATTAATATTAATAAATGGAGGTTTTGAAGATGATCTTTTCCCTGGACGCTTCTTTCTTTTTTTAATTTCGGGCAGAGCTACACGAGGGCTATCTTCGTTAGCCATATATAATTAAGCAGGGTAAGACTAGATAGAATAAAGACAACTAGTCATCACAACCCACCGCCAACTCTTTTACCAACGGATAGTGGAATTCACCGTAACATTATAGCGCCCCCAGGTCTGAAAGGGAATCGAACATGAAATTCTCAGATTATGAGTCGAGCGCCATAACAACGTGACGATACCAGGCCTATGTAAATGAAAAGTACCACCTAGCCGCCAACTCTTGGCCTGTTATTAATAAGATTTAATTGTTACTCTTATAGCGCACATATTTTGCGTTGAGAACGGCGGAACCACAGCTCTGCACTTAGATAACTGCAGTCTCTGGGTTTAACTCAGCCTTTTCCAGATAACACACTGCATTTATTCGACTTCGACACTTTAGATTACATCACAAGTGATAAGACCACGACCATAAGGAAAACATACTTAAACCGATTATAACAAAAAAAACACAATTTTAAAAAAATGGTCATTGTAGCTATAATATACATCTTAAATTGTGTTTGTTGTTTGGTATTAAACACAAAGGGCTATCTGTGCTTTGTTCACTACAGGTATGGAAACCAGGTTTATAGCGGTATAACTCCGCATATTTAAAATCATATATATAAATAAAAAGAGACGCCCACGCATTTGCCTCTTTTAAACATAATTGTAGATGAAACGAAATTTCATATTTTAAAATATTTGTTTACTTTTGTTGTTATGCGCAAAGTTACACAATAGGATATATGTAGTGTGCTCACCAGCAGTGTCGAACCCCGATTTTTAACGCTCTGAACACTCTAGGTCTGGCATGGCCAGACAGTTAAGGCATTCGACTCGCAATCTGAGTGCCGCGGATTCGATTCCCTGTTCCACCAAACATACTCACTTGCCCTTTGAACCGTCATGGGGGTGGCGTTATAATGTATCAATCAATTTCACTATTCATTAGTAAAAGAGTAGCGGTGGATGATGATGACTAGCTGCTTTTCCTCTAGTCTTACAATGCTAAATTCGGGACGACTAGCGCAGATAGCCGTCATGTAGCTTCACATTAAATTAAAAGCAACAACAAACACATAATCCCTATGACTTGCAGCTGAAACACTGAAGATTGTTCTCTAGCTATTGAATTAATCAAGAAACAAATAGGTCGATGCTATAAACATAAAGCATTTTAAAGTCACAATATTTTTGTTTGGCGATGTTGAAATTTCAGCTACTTGTTTTCTTTTCGACAAACACAACGATCGTCTAAGCCTAAACTACTTACACTGTTTTTAAGACAACAGCAGTAATTCACACAATACACTTTGTAGATGCATACACCTTTCTTTATACCTACTTTTGTGAAGGGTGATAATACCTATTAATTACTGCTCGGTTAAATAAAAGCATAAATATTAATTATTTATATAGAGGAAAACAGTACCAGTGGTTCCGCCACAAGACCACTTCCGGTATTTGAAAATATACGAGAAAATTGCGATATATTACGAAAATTGGGCAACACTCAACCCGTATTGCACATTATAAACTTAGGAATAAGCTGATAGATAACGCCACAATATATCAATCTGAATTTTAATAGTTTCAGTAAATCTTTGTTGTTACAAGTCTAGATTAGCAATTTGTTATAGATATATATATAAAACATTTTTAGAATTTATTTTATTCTATTTATATACATGTTTACTCACTTCATCAGTCAACTCTTGGGCTACTGTTTTACCAATGAATAGCGGGATTGGTCGTTCATCAAAACACCCCCACGGCTGAAAGGGCGAGCATATTTGGTGTGACTGGGATTCCAACCCGAGACTCTCGGATGACGAGTCGAACGCCTTAATACGATTGGCCATGCTGGGCCCCTTATGAAAGGCCGCGTACTTATGTTCCATTATTTTGTGTTTCCATTGCTACTATTTTTTGCTTGTAGAAGTTTTTGTTTTTTTACCCAAAAGCTACGTAAATAACTGTGTTAGCTAACCACTGTGGGGAATTGAGTCCCGAATTTTAGCAACTTGCAAGTTCCTAAATTTAACATTAACTCATTGTGGTTAAAATTGTAAGTTTAATGTCCCCAGATTTAAGACAATCGTTATTTCAGAAAGTCGCAAAATTCTTCTCTACTTATTATTCATATAAAATGTTGTAAATATATAACAGTCACGAGCACAAGTTTCTAAGAAACCGCAGTACACCTCGGGCTACAAAATGGAGTATCAAAAGACAAGCCACGTCCATTCAGCATGCCACTTGTTACATCACGTGACAGCCACAATAAAGATATACCTCCTACACCACAATCTATATTTTTTTATACCACACGAGAATCACAAACAACGCATCTTATGGCACACTCTGCCGCTAGGGCTGTATTTACAGATCGCACATCACATTCGACGCCATGTAACGGTTTCGACTAACCAGGCTTATTAATTTAAGTTACAGAAACAAAACAAAAAACACACACCTTATTATATCAAACGTAAGACTTGTAAAATAAAATATAACCACCATGTACCTGTAACATATTATACTGTTTGTTTGTTTTGGAATTTCGCACAAAGCTACTCGAGGGCTATCTGTGCTAGCCGTCCCTAATTTAGCAGTGTAAGACTAGAGGGAAGGCAGCTAGTCATCACCACCCACCGCCAACTCTTGGGCTACTCTTTTACAAACGAATAGTGGGATTGACCGTCACATTATACACCCCCACGGCTGGGAGGGCGAGCATGTTTTAGCGCGACTCGGGCGCGAACCCGCGACCCTCGGATTACGAGTGCACGCCTTAACGCGCTCGGCCATGCCAGGCCTCATATTATACTGACTAAAGATTATGTTTTACCAAACGACTGGCAATATGGATGAGTAGTTTTATTTAATTACCAGGAGAAACATCAAATTTAATGGTAAGTTGTTCTCAAACATTTGGTAATAAAGAGTTACCAAAAGCTAAATAAAAAAATAATAAAAGGTGGCCACTAATAGTTCCAATTAGTTTCTTCGTTTTTGAATTTTGGGTAAGCTACTCGTTCTTAAATTTACAGTGATAGAATAATTTGGTTTGATGTGAATTTCGCGCAAAGCTACACGAGGACTATCTGTGCAAGCCGTCCATAATTTAGCAGTATTAGACCAGGGAGAAAGCAGCTAGTCATCATCACCAACCGCCAATTCTTGGAGTACTCTTTCACCAATGAATAATGAGATTGACTGTAACATTATAATATTCCCACAGTCGCGGAAAGAGCGAGCATGTTTAGTGGGACGGGGATTCGAACCGGCAACCCTTAGAGGGCAAGTTTAGCGCCCTGACTATCTGACAGGGATGCGTTACAACAGTAGCAGTAAAACTCAAAGTCCACTATTTGATTAGAATATCACATCAGTTGGCAAAGAGTGTATAACCCAAGAGTTGGCGGTAAGTGTTGTTGTCTATCTGCCGTATTTTCCAGAAACTGAAATTAGAGTGTTTGAATTTTCAATAATGGCTGAGACTATGAGGGCGAAGGTGGGGCTGTATGGTACCGTAATGAAACCTGAAAAACGTTTCACAATCATATTATCAGTTGAATAATCTCCATAACTATCACTACCATCTCGCTTTGTTGTCAGAGAACAATTGGAAAACAAAAGGAACAGCAAAGGCGTTAAAATTATATCATAAAACTACATTTTCAGCCAACTAAATAGAGTCTTTCTCAAAGTAGAACATTTTCAACAGTAAATCTAATTTTTAAAAACGACTAAATTTTTTGTTGCTAGAAAACAATTGTGTGTTAAAGAAAATAGTTAAGCTGCCAATAATGTAACAAAATATTCCAGCGATATGGAATTTCTTTCTAAGTGGAACATTTTAAAAATTAAAGCTAATTTAAAAAAAAATCCACTTAATTAGCAACACTGAATTACTAATTGACCTACAGCGATATGACGTAGTACAAGTAGTTAAATTTTACTCAAACTTTGAACTCAACTATCTCACAGGCGAGTATTTGGTCTGGTCTGTTTCGAATTTCGCAAAAAGCTGCACGAGGACTATCTGTGCTAGCCGTCCATAATTTAGCAGTGTAACACTAGAGGGAAGGCAGCTAGTCATCACCACCCACCGATGACTCTTGGACCACTTTTTTACCAACGAATAGTGGGATTGACGATAGCATTATAACGCCTTCACAGTTGAAAGGGAGAGCGTGTTTGGTGCGACGGGAACTCGAACCCGTGACCCTCGGATTACGAATAGAGTATCAGAAACACTAGGCCATGCCGGGCCCATAAGCGAGTGAAAGCTCCAAGACCTTCTGGATTGTCACATTTATAAAATATTCTATTTTCAATTTTACGAATATCATAAACCTGCTTAAATTCTCTGTATGTTTGTTTGGTTTTGAGTTTCGCCCAAAGATACAGGAGGGCTATCTGCGCTGAAATTCTCCGTGTTTCTGTAATAATATAGAATAATCTCTTATACGCTGCTCGCCAATAAACAAAGAAAAATATGCATTTTGCGTTGTTAGACTCAACCATTTATTTGAGTAAAGCTTTAGAAGATGAAAATAAGAAAATAAAAATAGGCTTTTTCGGCGTTTAATAGGAAAAATATGAACACTATGAAATTACCCTAAATACTAGCTGGTCTGAAGTTTAAGACTATACTGAAACGAAGCGTTAATCGGTAAACACGTAACGAAATTTAGTCATTTGTGCTCAAACATTAGATTTGTCAACATCTCCTGTGTTACATTGGGTAAAAACATGGCAAAGACTAGAAAATTGACAGTTTGAACGTGGCAGAATTGTTGAGCTGCAAAAGCAAGGTCTCTTTCAACATGCCATCGCTGGTGAGATTGGGCGTAGTAAAACTGCTGTTGCAAATTTCTTAAAAAGAGCCTGAGGGATACAGAATGAGAATTTCAAGTGGTCGGCAAGACATCAACCAATCGTCGAACCAGATTAAGGCCCTTACGGACGCAGAATGCAACTCAAGAACAAGTGGTTGAGTTTAACAACACAAATTTTTTTCTTTATGTTCATTGCATTTAAGATTTTGGCCAGCGGTGTATAGAGCAATACGATATCTCGTATTAAGTGGTGAAATTTGTAAATCCATGTATAGAACAGTAAGCCTTTCGGTGTGGATTCCTGTACATGGTATGTAGATCTCCGATAAAAGGTTCCGTTCTTTCAGTTTACCTCCTCTGGGATCTAAACACCCGCCCACGTATTTGCCGTGCGTGATGGGGAGGAGAGGAGGATCCTGGTAGTTGACGGGTCTAACCCTAACACACCACTTTGGCCTTGAATTCCTATAGACTAGCAGCCTTAGATGTTTCCAGTGTCAGTGGTTTAGTCATTTAAAGACGTTATGTCGTGGTTTATTGACATGTGCTCGTTATGGTGGCAAGGACCATGATGCCTATGAGTGTGAAACAGACCCTTATTGTGTCAAATGCAATGGCTCTCACCCCTTCTACTTTCGTTCTTGTCTTAAATGGTTGGAAGAAAAAGTCGTACAGCATTTGAAAACGATTCATAATATTACTTATCCTGAGGCTCGAAAGTTGCTGTCCACCACTTCATCTTGGACGTTTGCTGCTACACTTCGTTCTACTACTACAGTGAAAGTGTAGGACAAAGGCAGCTAGTCATCACCACCCACCGCCAACTTTTGGGCTACTCTTTTACCAACGAATAGTGGGATTGATCGTGACATTATAACGCCCCCACGGCTGGGAGGGCTAGCATGTTTGGCACGACTTAGGCGCGAGCCCGCGACCCTCAGATTACGAAGCGCACGTCTTAACGCGCTAGGCCATGCCGGGCCATTTTATCAAGAAGCTACACACATTCAAAAATAAATATTGAAGCTAAAGTGGAATTTCTCGTGATTTAATATCCTTTTTTCTTTTCTGTTATATTCAGGTACAGTGATGCCCAACAAAAATTCTAAAGCACTTGCGACATAAAGGTCCAGATGGTTGTGACGGTCAAGGGGAGAATCAAACGTTGAAATCAGGTCAAAACCAACAGAAGATTCTGAAACTATTCCTACGTAAGTAAAAAATAATAAATCACATGAAGAACGCAAAAATACTGTATCACTTTAGGTGGTAGCGACAGGTTTGATGTAAATATGAAGTCAAACTTTGGAACTAAGCCACATGAAAACTTAACAGATATGAGGATTAAGCTCAAGTTACTGGCAGAATATTAAAGCATCAGAACATCCTATGATAAAAGTAAAATAATTCTGTTTTGATGTTAATACAATCCCCTTAAAAGATGTCAGCCAAACAATAGACTGTTGAATGCTATTTTTCAACAATGGTTCAATATCATACCATGTTTTTCAACTAAAAAAAAAGGACAAATGTATTTCAAAAGTTAATCTTTTACTAACCCTTTGTGTATAATCAAAATGATTTTTTGTGTCATAATAACTATGTACTGTGTCAAAAATGTAGGATTTGTCATAGTTGTATTTAATCAGGTATACATTCTTAACAGTTTCCAAAAAACTAATACCATATGCAAAATATTTGCACATTTCCAAAACATCTTTGAAACATTTGTTCTGCAGATTTCCAAATAAAAATCCATATATGTCAGCAACTTCTGCAATGTTAACAAAGATGCTTTTATCATCCACTGAAACAACTGTGAAAATCACTATGTATTTTATTCATATCTATCACCTTGTATGACTTCAACCCATTCACTCTCCCAGTTTCTTCACATCTTTCCAACTTTCTTCAAGGTGTCTTCAGTGTTAAATGAACCAAACAACGTAAGGGATTGTGAACACATCATAACCATCTTTTTGAGCTATTAGACCACCAAATAAGCTTGTTATGAGTTCCCATTAATGACTCATGTTATGGTAACAGATTATGGCAAAACCAAACAGCCTACAGAGCTCCTGTCCATTTCTTAGTCTCTAATATCCGGTCATTATCAAAAAGAACACTAATAAAACATTTTAAGCAAATGCACTCACAAAAATACCATTTAGCACAAAAGTAACTTCATCAAACATTGTTTTTACAAAACCAAAAGTGTTTCCAAAATATATAAAACACAGATGCCTATCTCCAACAGCTTGCACTAGGAAAAATAACTTATTATTATCCTGAATATGCCAAAGATAATTCTCTGGTGTTGTACTGCCAAAGAGATAATAAATGGTCCTTTTACTGATACACAGACAAATGAAGTGAACACCATACAAAATGTTCTCCGATGTTAAGTGTATGAAAAAAAAATCTAATGTATAATCATTACAATTTTAATCTTTTTGGTCATAAAAGATATAATATATAGTTTTGAAAATAGAAAAAAATATCTACAATTCCTCTGCTTTGTAATAACAAGAAGAGTAAACCATTTAACACAACTTTGAAAAAGTTATCCATTGACGAAATAATTATAAAAGTCATTTAAAATATTATTAACAGCTTCTGATAAAAGCAAGCTATCTACTTATATCAGAATTGAAATTAAAATTAAACAACATATTCAGTAATAATGTAGCTAATGAATTGCTCTCCTCTGTTTAGTAGCATAGAGAAATAAAACTAAAAAATTGTTTATATTACAGTAATTAAAATGCATACTTCATCAATATAATAACTTTCAGTGTTATTAACAATTACTTTTGGTGGTAATGCAATATGTTAATGTTCCAATTTGCAAAGGTCAGTGTTATAAACTTATTAATTTCTATACACTTTTTGTTACACTTACTTAAACTTCAAGTTTTAATGTAACACACACTTGCTACATCTCTTTCAGTTTCATTGCTTATGATTTATAACAATGTTTAGGTACAACAAAGGACTTGCTGGTTTATCTTCCCATCCTCTAAGTCAAACTAAAACTATTAAACACAAATTTAAAAAATTAAAGTCAGCTCTTATCATTCAAATATATCGATTAAGCTTTCTTTAAAACTCAATCAAGTTTACTGTCTACAACATCTAAAGGGAATCCATTCCACAGGCTAACTGCCCTATTTGAAAAATAAAATTGCCTTAGCTGAAGACAACTTCTACCTTGCTTAAGTATAAATTTGTCCCTCAGTTCTATAATTTTTCCTGTTAAATGTGAAAAATGTTGATGCATTTACATTATGTATTCCTTTTATAATCTTAAACTCCTTAATCAGATTTCCTCTAACTCATCTTAAAAAAAACAAAAACAATTTTAAGATGTTAAAATCTCCTCTTGTGACAGTTCTTATATCCCATGTATCATTCGAGTAACTTGGCTCTGAACCCTTTCCAACAATTCAATGTCTTTCCTGAGGTAAGGAGCCCAAGACTGAACACTATATTTCAAATGTTGCCTAACCAGTGACCTGTATAATTAAATAACAACCTCTTTAGGTTAGTATTCAATATTTCAGTAGATACAACTTAAAATTCTATTTGCCCCACCACAAGCAAAAGCACATTGCTTAGATGGCATTAGAGACGGATCAAACATTACACCAAGATCCTTTTTTTGTGACACTGTTAAGGTTATTCCCATCCAAATTATACTTATAATTCAAATTATAACTAACATGCAGTATTTTGTATTTTTAAAAATTAAAACCCATCTATCATTTATTTACTAAACTTAGTAAATGATCTACATCCTTTTGTAAATCAGCAATATCCTTTTCACATTCGGCAATACCCAAAATTTTCAGTGTCATCAACCAATTTAAGTAATTTACTGCCTTTTCCATCAACTGTGACTGAGTCATGAAGTACACCACTTGTGATACTGATTCAACATGACTAAACTTCATCTATAACAATCTTCTGATTTCTTTCATCAAGCAACTCTTCTATCCAATTAACTTCATTTCCCACACCTACAGAAAAGTTTTTCTACAAACTTTATGTGGCATTTTGTTAGATGTTTTCTAAAATCCCACACAGGAGAATGTCTACATGTGCAGCAACATTTTTAAAGCATGTCAAAAGACTTTTAATGTAAGATTTCACCTTGGTGAAACCATTTGATAAAATCATAAACTTTGTAAAGCATCTTTTATTAGATTTTCTAAAACTTTTCACACAACTGATGCAAGATTAATAGGCCTATAATTAATGGTATGACTTCTATTACCTTCCTTGAAATAGGAGTGACATTAGTTAATTTCGGATCTGTCGGTGGTTATCCACTGTTCAAGGATATACAAAAAAATTATGGCAACTGGCTCACATATCCATTCCTAATCATTGACCTCCTTTAAAACCTCCAGTGAAATATTATCTGGCCCAGGAACCTCATCATTCTTTAAACTTCCCAGTTTTAACAAGCTCAAAATTTATTTAGTTGTCTTATTCAACTTTTTTTTCACTTGTCAATTTCTCAGGATAAGGAATACTGCTTAAGACTTCATTAGTAAAAACTGAAGAAAAAGCATAATTTAATAGCTTAACCAATTCATAATCATCAGATACAAGCTGAACTGAATGGTGTCCTGTTCCTCATCCTAACATTTTGTTTTGACCCTAATGTACTTTAAAGAATCCTTATAGTCAATTTATGTTTTCATCCTCCTTTTTTCACATAAAACTTACTAGATGTCCAATTTCCTGTTTGACCAACTTTCTTGACTTCTATAATTTTCTGTAATACCAGTCAATTTACATTTCTTAAGTATGTAATACTTTTCTTTAATTTTATCTGCTATAACCTTTGTGAGTCAACTTAGATTTTTAAATGCAGCTAACCTACTGCTCCTGCAAAGAATATAAAATTTTCCACATTTGCTCAGTGTCTCCAAATAACTCACTGCCCAATTCACAACAGATAATTCTTATTGCATGATTTCAAAATTTGGAATCCAAATATTTCTTGTTTCCATATGTAGCAAAACATCAACTATAATACAGCAAAGATTACTTGCTCTTAGGTGTTCCACGAGTTCCACCTTATCAGCCATTTCTACATTAAAAGTTAACAATAAATATATAATAGCATTAATTCTAGCAGGTTCCTTGACCTTTAGTAAAGAAATCCATCCTAAACAGTTTCCAGAAACCTCTCACTTCATGGTTTGACTAACATTTCTCAATCAGTATGTTTGAAATTAAAATCACCCAAAATTAACATCACTAACAGCTGAAATTTTAATATTTTAAAGTTTTTCACTAATTTCATCAGTTCCATCTGGTGGTTTGTAACAAATTCGTACTAAAAGCTTTTGTCTTTGATATCCACTACCTCAAACATAAATGGATTCAGTCTCCTTGCTATTATTCTTAATATTTTCAACTTCAACAGGATGCAACTCACACCTTATAGAATACTAGTAGGAATACAATATATATATAAAGTAATTACTTCTTGTACTTCTAGCATTACAACAATACCAATTAAGCCTATTTTTTATAATTACTTATATACTGATTTCCTATACTAAACTTTCCTCTAATCTCATTTACTTTATCTTTGCCCTCATCACTAACTAGTCCTGGTTTAAAACTTCCCTTACAGCTGAGCTAATAGCCCTTGAAAACATGGCACACCCTTTCCTATTAAAGTGTAGACCATACTCTCCAAAGAATTCCCTCCTCCATCTGAACTGATTCCACTTGTTCATCCTTAGATATTAATTTTAGTCTTGCATTTAACCACAGTGACATACTCAAAACTTCACTTCCACAATTAATTCTTGGCATTATCCCTGACAATTAATTTATAGCCTTTATCTTTCAATGCTTTTATCAAACCTCTTGTGCTCATTAATTAACTCTTCTGAGTTACTCTTCTCTATGTGCAAAACAAAAACTGCATCACTGCCAGTCCTCTTCATTACATCTCCTACTCTGTCAGTTAGGCCTTCCACCTGCACCCCAGGGTAGCATAATCTAGTTCTTTTCTCCATATTTACATCCGATATCAAGGAATCGTGTATAATTATAATCTCTAAGTTCATAACCAATATCCTTCTGTATTTCTTTTGCTTTCTTCTTCTCTAGTAGTTCCTCAACTACATAAGCCAAGGGGTGAAACCCATTGCTTAATAGAATAATCTTTACTATTACGTTCACTACTTTTAACCCTAATATGACTCTAATTTCCTCAGTGTTATTGTTAACTTTAGTTCATGTATTCCTCACATGTAGAAGCTTAAAGTGTTCTTGAAATCACTGTCATTTATCACAGTATACATTTCTCTTTATTTCCTCAACTTTAGTTACGATAGTCTCCAATGTTTCCTCCAACCTGCAAACTCTATATATAAATTAAGCATACCCACTACTAGCTTCCTTAAAAGTGCATACTAGTCCAAAGTTACCAAATAAAACCCATTCATTACACCTATCACACCTGAGAACACTTAACTCCTGAACTAGTCTTAACCATAAATATAGATTTTGTCACACACTTCACTTACTTTTTTTGAGCACTTTTTTCATTATCTCAGTCTTTACTATTGTATTATTTGTATTATTAAAATAAACATTTAATACTATGACTAAATACCACTAGCCTGCTGTTAACACTGTTGAGCCCAAGTTTGACAATTAAATAGTTTTAAGGCTGTATTTACTAAATAAACCAATTAATTTAATTTGTTTTAGAATCTCACTGCAAGTTTAATTATAACTAAGTCTAACATAATTCTATACTATATATTAAAATACTAAATCCTAAGTTAAAAGCTTATGCTTATTTCAGTCCAAAGTATTAGTAAATCTAGTTAGTTTTTGTTATTCAATTATAATTTCTAAATATTAAAATAATAAAGCCAAATAACATTTAAAAAATCCACCATAAGTTGTAATGTGTTTTCTTTTGAAATATCTTGGAATAAATACCACAATAATTTAAATAATTAGGTTTGTGCTTATTTCATGTAGTAAAATAACACTAATAGTAACCTACAACTGACATATTTACTTCTTTCCTCTCACTTACCTGTATAATCCTACAATGCAGCTGAGACTTGCACTAGAAATGCTAAAATCATAAAAACCTAAAAATACAGTAACATGTTTGTGTCTTTTCTTGTAGTAAAAGGCACATCAATCTACCTGTTTTGTCCACCAAGGAGAATCAAACCTCTGATTCTAGTATTGCAAATCCAAAGACATATTGCTGATCTAGTGAGGAACAACAACAACCTAAGTGTAGGGAATATTCTTTCTTACCTCTACTTTAAGCACACAAAACCATAGCAATATTAAAAATAATAATGTAATATAATAATTATATATGCAACTGTATCTTTGTTGTTATTAATTTCTTAATCAATCTCACATAAAAAAATCAAAACTGACACAACAAACCTTTCTTTGGTTGATGTTGAGCACAGAACTACACAGTGACATTATTGGACATCTGTATATGGTTTTAGTATTTAAAATCTTTAAAAAGAAAAGTACACTTTAACTGTACTGACAATGAAATTTAAAATTTGATGAAATGCAACACAGATCTGACTCTTGGGTAAAAAGTTTTGTTGTATACATATAAATATATATTATGGGAACAAACTTGCATGTAGTGATTCAGGAAAGAAGAACCAAACACCAGTATGTCCTGAGGGTTTAATATAGAGAAAAACTCGTGGCTCTGAAGAATAAAAATATCATTGAGGTCATCAACCCAACAAACCAAAGAATCCAAATCAAGTCCAGGTGGGATATTACACAATGTGAAGCTATGTAAGTAGTACATCCATATCATGTATATACAAAATAGTCACCTTTGATGCAATGTATAGGAAATCTGATGTTAAATTCTCATGTAAGAGCATTTTACTACATCACTTATAAGGAGTGTATAACTGGAGTTGTGGTTTTGATCTCAGAGTAGTGAGAATTGGAACCAAGTACTACAGACTTTGGGTCCTCAATGTTGTACAAGTGTGGGCGAGAAGAAGATGAATGAAGTTACACAAAATGTCAGTTACCCAATACCCAGGATTTACTAATACTTTGGCTTCTCTAACATAATCAATACGTGTTTCAGAATTAAATGTTAAGAGCAGATATTGGTAAATATAGGTCAATGAAACAAGTTGAGAGAAAATACTCTTTACTGCAGGGAACGAATAGTTGCAGTTTGTTGTTCTATCATTTGGATTATGTAATTTACCTGCTCCATCTCAATGACTAATGGGGCATGCACTCTCTCTCAATTACTTTGAACGTTGTACTAGTTCACTTGGATTACATAACCACATAAGGAAGAACTTTGATAAAGCTTATGATGGACTAAGGAAAGTCATAGAAAGAAAACATTAAGCTGATTTATTCTGTCAGCAGATGAGTTTCCCAAAACTCATAGAAGGAGAGTCCACAGATTTAAGAATGACTGTCTAGAATTAATCAACATCAAAAACCCGCATGAAGTAAGATGATTTCTTGAATTCTGCTCCAATTATTACTGTTTTGTAAAATCATTTTCTGGTGTAACTGAACTGATTATCTGCACAAATTATTCAAAAATAAAATATGTTTTGCAAGACTGTTCATTGTAAACAAACATTCAACAAGCTGAAAACAAAAATTAACCATTTCTATTGTGTTAGCACACTCAACTCCTGAAAATATACTCATTCAACAATACCACTGATTTTGTAGTGGAATCAGAATTATTACAAGTATGACATGGAAAAGAACAAGCGACTACTTAATACATGAAACTGAATCCTGCAGAAAGGAGGCATCCTACAGTTCAAAAGGTGTGTTTCTTTGTAGTTAAGAACAAAGCTACGCAAGGAGCTATCTGTGCTCTGTAACTTGCAGGTATTCAAACCATGTTTCTAGAAGTTCAGCATAAGTTAGTAAAGGTTGTTTGAGCCTTGCATCAATTTCCTTGTTAGCTTTATGAACAAAAGTTTATACTAAACACATCATAGTTTGAAGCAATTGAAGAATTACTGAAGGACAAATATAAAGATGTGTTGAGTAACTTTAGAAGTACAACTTTTACGTTATGTATGGAAACATTGGCACATTACCCCAAAAACAGTATCTTAAAGACTAGTTTAAACAGTTCAGAAAAAAAACAAATATAGCAAAAAGATCAACTTAAAGTAGACGGACTGTAAAACAAGAAGTGACATCCACAAGTAACGACAAAGCCACAAGCTTCCAATAACTCGATTCCTGTCAAAAAGAACATTGGTTGAATATCACATATCTGTAGAGAACTAATATAAATCCTGTGAAAACAATTGTGGACAAAAATATCTATAAAAGAAACATGAAAAACTACAGTAGTTTTTATGTTGTAGCATCATTTAAGAGAGTTGCTACTGACATACAGTATGTTAGAAATAGATACATAATGATTCTGATTGACTATTTCACCAACCAAATGGCTAAAGCAGTAGAAACTATCAAAGAATTTTGTCAACAAACTTATTTCAAAATTTGGGGTGCTTATGGAACTTCAATCAGACCAAATATGAAATTTTGAATTAGCCTTGTTTCCAGAACATAAAACAACCAAGACAACAGTTCTTTAAATATCTTGTGATAAAAACATGATAAAATGTGAGATTAAGATCTATTGCTACTTAGGAGTTATTAAACAGCAGTACATAAACCTACAGACAACACACTATCACCACCAATGTACTACTGAACATTTTGTATTCGCATCCAGAAGACAGTTACATAGTAGTCTTGCACAGAGACTCTGAACACCACTGATGTCATTCATAATTTCACCCTGAAAGAACTTAAATCAGTTTATGGTAAAATAAAAAGTCACTATCACAGTCATGCTTATAAATGTAGATTTTATAGGTATGACTAAATTATTACACAATCCCTGCTGCATGAAAGAACAAACTCCAAAATTAAAGAGATCCACGTGTTCTACTGAAAATTATCAATGATGTGGTTTCCAGAATCCAGAAGTACAGATGGCCCAAGCTAAAGGTCATCTTCTGTGGTTGTCTTGGAGAGAATGGCTAAATGGGAAATTTCAGAGAAGAATTTGGCTTCAGAAAAGTTAACCTGCTGAAGATTCCAGAGGATCATGGAGGAAGGAGATACCAATGGATTTCTTTAAGTACTTACTCAGAGAGAACTCTACCAGCGACAGAACAACATGAATGGTAAGGGGTAAGAGGTCATCAAACATACATACCATAACACTCAGAGAAGGAAACCAGCAACAGTACTTAGTAAAGGAACAGTGCAGTGCACTTTTTATTAGTATATTCAGAATGTCTAAGCAGCACTATAACAATCAAGAAACTTCATCTAATATCTAGAGATAAGAGTACGTTATTTACAAACACAAGTGATCAGTTAAGTGAGAAAATATTCTGTCAGTTCACAAGTTCAGTGGTCCAAAAATATTTTGAATATTAGAAGTGAGTTTTAACACATCTCTTTGGTTATACATTAGTAATGATAAACTTCTGTAAGATTATTTCTGATTTAGGTATACATAGCCTTAATCATTGAAGTTTCTGTTAAATGTTACTATACATATAGTAAATTATATATCTTATCAAAAGATTGCACTAATAGTCTGACCTACAGATGAAAGTGGTCATAGAAAACATTAAAGAAATTAATGAATTTGTTAGTTACATTGATTAGTTCTGGCATAATGATCACTAAATAATCCATCCAATGAGAGAAAATATTACAATAATAAGAAGACATTTTACATTAAAGTAAGAATGTGATAATACACACACACACACATTTATAACAATGCAACTTTCACATATTGTAACATTATTACTAGATTTTAATGCTCCTAGTTTAAATCGAGTTCCTTAAAGAGCTTTAGGTAAGTCAGCTGTTTTTCTTAATTAAAGTAAACAGTGCATACATGGGTTAGAGCATTCTATGGTAGCTCGCTAATAAACTTACAACTGATGAACAACTATCTACCTTATTATACATGTATAAAATGGCTGGTATGGATAGAGAAAGCACTGTATAGAGGAGCAAACATTTCAACCTTCGGCTCATTATCAGGTTCACAAAGAAAGAGAGATAACTGACAGAAATCTTACATGTTTGAAGGGGTTGTGTAATTGAGTGTAGGAATGTAGAGGGCATGCTTAGATGTTTGATTATATTTATTAATATAGGTACAAAGGTGTTTCTTTGTATTGGTTTATTTTGGGCTTGAGTTGTTGTATAAGTAAGGCTTCCTTAATTTTGCGTTTGTCTATGTTTGTTTCTTAATTTAGTATTTTGGTGTTTTCTATGGTTATGTTGTGTTTATTTGATTTGCAGTGTTCAAAAACGTGTGAAGGTAACTTTTTATGTTCTGTGAATCTGGCTTCCATTTTTCTACTTGTTTCTCCAATATAGAAGTCATGGCAGTTATCAAATTGTATTTTATAAATAATGTTCATGTTGTGTTTGTCAATATAGTTTTTACATAGTATAGACCTTAGTTTTGAGCCTGTTTTTTTTAATAAATATGGTATTAATTGGAATGCCAGTTTTTGCCAAGTGTTGGTTATTTTTCTATTGATGTTGGAAATATAATATGCAGCAGTATATGCTTCATAATTTTTTTAAATCATGGGGCATATTTACTTTTGTTAGTTGGTTTTGCTTTTTGTCCAGGTGTGTGCATATAATGTTTTCTATAGTCAACGAAGGAAAATTGATGTTGAAGAAGTATTGTTTTATTTTGTCTAATTAGTTGTTAATTTTATCTGATAATCAGTTTTATAGCTGTGTTTATTTGATTTCTTAGTATGTTGAATTTTTGTTTTGTTTCATGTGCTGAGTCCCAAGGAATGTTTAGTCCAGTATGGGTGATTTTTTGGTGGATTCCTGTTTTAAATTGTGTATTGGTTCTTGTAATTTTGAGGTTAAGAAATCATATTTGATTGCTTTCTTCCTGTTCACATGTGAAGTTAATGTTCGGTTGTATAGAGTTAATGCCATTGAAAAAAAATTTAGCGTGCGTTCTGTAGATGTGAACCCTGCAATAGCGTCGTCTATGTATCTGTACCAGTATAGTGGTGGATGTAATGCTGGGTTAATTGCTTGTGTTTCAACTTGTGTCATCAAAATACTGGCTAGAACTGGTGATTTGCTCCTCTACACAGTGCTTTCTCTACCCATATCAGCCATTTTATACTACATAATTTTCTTCAGAAGTGGGTTTTCTTGTCATCATGGATTATCTACCTTATTGTCTTTCCATCAGCAAAATTTCTTAAAACATGTCTGAACTATTTAAATGTGTCATGTTGGTATATCACGCATATTTTCAACATCTTTATTGATACTGTAATTTTTAAAAGTTTTCAGTCTGTTCCTATGCATTTTAGAATAAATATAGGGTTAACAGAAGTACTGGAACTGTTTCATTCTACTTGCTTTTTTGTGTTTGGTGCTCTTTACAACAGATAGCATCTATTCTGGCAAAAGTGATGTTGCTGTAATTATGCACATCTGTGTATAAAAGGTAACTGACTATGCAGTGTTAGAGCCAACCGATTCTGTGAGTGAATAACCAGCCACGTAGTTATTATCATAGAAAGAATACAAGGTTTCTCGGAAGATCTGTACTTTCAGAGTACTACTTGACCAGTTGTAATGAACACTTCCATAAATGTCTGTTTCAGAAATGGACGTTATTAATCCACTAGTAAGGTAACTGTTTCATGTCTACAAAAGCATGCATACTTTTAATAGACTGTTTCACTTGGCATCATGCACATGTTCAGTTTGTGTATTTCTCACTTTGTTTACAACTCACCTGAATTTGCAAGTTATTATAACTCTGTAAATTTCCTATATTAAACAAGCATATCACAAACTTGTGTAAATCAGTTCATCTGAGAATACCATGTATATCTAAATACAGAAGTCCATAAATAACTCATAAAATTTTCAAACACTACTAATACATGTTAATAAAAGTCATGTGGATTATAAAAAAAAAATCACATTGTGCTACAAAAGCAAGGCCTATCAGAGGGGATGGGAGCTGTTGGTCCTAAAGAACCTGAATCCAACTCTGGGGAGGAAAGCAGAAAGGGTTTGGTTTTTGAATTCTGCACAAAGCTGCACGAGGGCTATCTGTACTAGCCATTGCTAATTTAGCAGTACAAGACTAGAGGGAAGGCAGCTAGTCATCACCACCCACCACCAACACTTGGGCTACTCTTTTACTAAGACAATAATGGGACTGACCATAACACTATAATGTCCTCACGGCTGAAAGGGACGAGCATTATGAGTTGAGTGCCTTAACCAACTTGCTGTACCAGGCCTAGCAGAAAGGGAAGAAAGAAAGAGGGAAAGACAAAGTAAATAAAGATAGATGGAAAGAGACAGACACACATACACACTTTGATAGTACCTGATTAAAAGAGAAAAACAGCATTTCCTCATATTTGACAACAATTGAAGGAAATATTACATCATGCATCACAGGGCTGGAAGAACTGAAAACTTTTTTGCAGTATGACATATTACAGCTTACACATGAATAAGCTCTAAAAATACTGTCGCATTTTCTCAATATTCAAGGGCACAAATTATTCATGTAAATTCCTTATTTTTAAAATGTAGCACATTGTGGATAAAAACACTAGAAATAACATTTATTACATATTTAAATACTAAAAACTTTTAAACCTGTAAGCTCCTTCAAAGAATTACACACCATAAAACATGTAAGTGAATTAATTTTGGATAATGATCAGATCCCCCAAACATTTTTTAAAATTATTTTAAGATATACATGTTTCTTACAAAACAAAAAACAGGATATGGTGAATGAGATTATACATGTATAAAAAAATCTGGACCAGATATTTTATCCAAGGGATTGGAAGGAAAATAATGAAAGCTATTTATATACTGTTTGTAAACCATAATTTCTAGGAATGGGTAAAACTGACAAGACTGAAGGTTAGTCATTAAAATAATTCTACCTACATTTCTACTGAGAATTTCATAAAAAAGAATTAAACTTTACTGCCCACAGGAAACAACTATTAGAAAGTGAAAAATTACTCATTCTACAAAAAACAGGAATACTGATTTTAAAGACCAGCACTTTGGTATAAAGATTTCCATTGTTATAGCAACAGTTGAAGGAAATATATCAGTCTTAAGCATTGTAAAATACTAAACAACATCTCTCCACAAACCTAACTTTACCCAAGAGAAATTGTACCCAAACAATGATTTGTTAAACAAGATCTAATACTTCACAAACTATGTGTCTATCACAAGGAAATATGTATTTATGCAATGCAAAGTACTTGATGTTTCCACTTATTAAAAAAAAAATACAAAAACGTGTTTCCCCCCCTTCAAGTTACAAAACACTCTGAATGGGACATTTAATAAAAAGAAAGAATAGCAGCTCTGATGCATTTTATCTAAACATGAATAATTTCATTTTTAAAATAAAGGTGAGCAAAAAATGTTTAGAGACAAGGTTACAAACAATTACTTTATTAAAATATTCACTAGGTGAAACATGAACAAGCTGTTTGCTTTGCATAGCATTCCTTTCTCTTAATATCAATATACAAACACGTTATATTACCTGGTTGTTCTTTAAATTATTTTTTTAAGTTTTAAAGTATGGTAATCAATGCTGAGAACAAACCTCAAAATGTTTGTTCACACATTTCATAGTAAATATCAACAACACAAGTCACATCTAATAAAAGACAGCTATCTTCAACTTGTAAAGCACAACATTCACTGTTTGATTTTTTCAACTAAAAATATAAACCAAAAAGCAATAGCCAGCTGCTGCTTTCATATCCACTTTAACACAGACTTATTTAAAATATTTATTTTTACACAAACTCTAACAACCTTTTTTTCAATTTTTTTTATTAATGACAGAATAAAATATTTTCAAACTTATGTAATGTAAGCAATTCTGAAGGGGAAAATAAAAAATTTTCCTCTCATCACCAAAGTTTTGGATTTATCATGTGTCAGTAAGATTAGTTTAGGGATATTTCACCCACCTTATTCTTAACCCTAAACAGGAGTAATTCAAAGAAAAAGATCAAACACAATCATTTTCTTTTTGCCTTTGTACAAGGTTACTATTAAGGGGGTGGAGGTTCCTTGACACTTCTCTAACTGAAAAATAGGTTGTAAATCTTTCATTTCTTTCTTGCCTGAATTCATAATTTTGATATGTAGAGAAAACAAAAAGGACATTTAAATACACCCTTTCCTAAATACACCCTTTCCACCGAGATGTTTAGTGAATAAATTTGTACCATACATGATATTTACTCATCAAACAACTATATTAATATAGATAACCTGTGATGGGTAAAAGACAAGCCAAACACAATACATTTTAAAAATCATTTACTTGCATTATACCAACATCTTTGGTTTTAATTCTAGGTTGACAAAAAAAAACGTTTACAATCACTAGTTGTTTAAATATAATTTTTAAATGAAATGACAAATTTGCATATATATCTTCTCTTAGAGACAAAAAAATGGTTGAGGAAAATGAGATTTTTTTTACAGATTCGGCGAGATTCAAAATTATGATAAAAGTTAACTTTAATATTCATATACTGCATGATCTACGAGGTACCTGGACAAACAAAAATCAAGGAATGCAAACTAAACGTGATATTTTGTGCTGTAAAAAAAAGCACTTTAAATACGTTACAGTTCAGACATGACATAACTTTAATATGTTACAGCTCAGACATGACATAACTTTACAGCTGACAAGAAAATAGAATAAAAGTTTCACTACTAACAACTGGTTTCATCTTTTGAGTGAGGTTTGGTGATATAAAGTGAATAGTGAAATAAAACATAAATCACACTATACCTTCTGATAACTTAGTTTGTCCTCCATTTCAATGGCTAACTGAAATTCTAGTACTAAAACTAAGAAGTGAACACCATGTCAGAATAATGGGCATACAAATACTGCCAGTAACTTTGACATGTGAGATTAAAAGCAGAAATTCTTTTCTGAGACATACTCTAGAAAAACATTTAAAGACTTTTGTGGGTGTAAAAAGTGGCAAAAGTAAAAATCTATATAATTTTACAAAGTGAAATGTGTATTTGAGGTCATGGTAAAGAGTCATGAGTATAACAAGAAACTACGTGTCTACCAAAATCTTCAGTGCTTTGGAAAATGGCCATTTTTATGGTTTATAACAAAAAAGCTACTGAAATACAAACTATTACCCAATAACAGGTATTACAGTACGTTACTATAGTCCTAACAATAAACTTAATGAAATCCCTCTTTACTGACTATGAGCAATTCAGAGAACACAATGAAGTGTAGCTGGTTTTTCTTTTGCCTTTACCCAAAGCTAGTGACAAGAGGTAAAACTCCCATCTAGACTTGTTCTTCAATTTGCCTTTGTTCAAAGATATTTTTTATTGGCCAGTAAAGAAGGATGTGACAAACAGTCTTACTACAATACCATATTACTTTTGTTAACAACTAAATACTACTCAATAGTTTCTTAGCACCCATATCCACAACTACATAATACTGATGTTTGAAAGACAGCTTTCTTCTTTCTACAATATAGTGGGTAAGCTAAACTAGGTTATTAAATATAGAGGCAATGGTATACAAAAGACATTCTATTACGTTGAGGCATGAAATAACTTGACATATCTACAAGTCCACAGAACAACATTGTCGACCTACAACTGAAAATAAAGACGTTGAGTTGAGCAAGCTACTTTCTCAGTCAGATCTGAAACGTGTTTTTTGTTGGGTTTTTTTAAGTGGCTGCATCACCACATGGCACTACATGAATGTGGGCAAGTGTTCAACACAAAACCCTAAATAACTTACATTCATCAACCGAGCAGCTGCTTCGTATAAATCACAGATACACAACCGACAAAGACGAATTTCTGTATCACAAATACGTCAGTGGTCACCTCGAAGTAGCGCCATCAGAAGGTGAAAACTAGGAATCTCTCCTCCTTTCTGTTTGTTACACAGAGATTCTTTCCCAACCTGACAAGCTCGTTCCAGTTCTGGTATTCGAAGCAAGAGTTCTCCAAACTTGCTAGGGTTTTCTGGATAGTGAACCCGGGTGTAAGTTTGCAGAGCTTCAAGAACTTGCTTCTGATAAATACGAACCTTCTCTATCTCCTTTAGTCCACTGACATCTGATTTAAGAGTGAGTAGATTATACAACTTAATAATCTGAAGTATGTTAATATATCAATTAAGATTAAAGCACAAGAGATATACCAACAGAGATATTAGTGTAAGTGCATCACATTTTTGTGATACCCACTTTCTGTTTTGCTTCATGTATGTGTATTACATTCCAATACAAATTAAACATTTGGGTATATAGCAAGCTACACTTCTAATACTTTAATACAAATATTAATGTTACTATATTAAGAACATGACCAAAGGTAATGAAAAGGAACAATCCTAGAGCAGAAGGCTAAACCATAATCCCCAGTAACTAGTAAAAAAACTGTTAATGTAAATTATAATATTGTCATTACTGGAAAAAATAGTTTATTAGCCTTCAAACTTGTTTGGTTACATAGTTATAAAATAGAAAATCAGAACTATCCAACCACACCCACCTGTCTTTCAGGATTTCTCAGTACATTTAGTTCTCTCTCACATATTCAACTATTTTAAATAAACAGGCAAGGTTTATGTCTATTCAGTGATGAATTGTCTTTTTCTGCACAGAGATTTGCAGATTGTTTTCTATGAAAATGTTTTTTTTTTCTTTATCACAGGAACAAAGTTATGTAGATGAAGAATATTTTAATAGTTCACACTGCATTCTTAGAAACACCAGAAAAATTATGATAGTTACAAAAAACTGTCTGCTTTTGGCACGTTGTATTACATTATTAAATAAAAATTATTTAGTGCATTACAACCATTAGTGTTCATAAAGAGATGGATTTTCATACTTTTTTCTCATTTGTGAAAAAAGTCTCAGGAGTCAAGAGCTCTATAACAAATTAGCTTAAAGCATAGTGGTGTGATAAGTGAGGTCTTACTGAAATTTTACATTGAAAATTTTCTGGGTATCTTCAAGTTCTTACTTGAGAATTATATTCTTCATTTTAATATTTCTATTCTTGTCTATAAAATATTAAACAGAATCCCT
Organism: Carcinoscorpius rotundicauda; assembly: GCA_011833715.1. Lineage (NCBI taxonomy): Eukaryota > Metazoa > Arthropoda > Merostomata > Xiphosura > Limulidae > Carcinoscorpius > Carcinoscorpius rotundicauda. The sequence continues at coordinate 34,755,791 of CM022403.1, forward strand.
TTTTATAAATGTGTATACAGTTTCAGTTAGCCAAACAGTGTTCATAGTGAAGAATCATTTTCAGGCTTTGTTGCCACAGAGTACAGTAATAATATATGGTTCAGTGTATGCATCACGGATAACCACCATCATTTCATTTTTTTACTTTAGCATTTAAATTGCATGCTAACATTCACAAAAACATACCTGACGTTAGCAAAATAATGACTTTCAGGCAAACATATTCATACTGGTCTATGTCCAACCTTCGTAAATGTTCCGTTAAATTCAACATTCTTTCCACCACTGGGCCAAGCCCAACTTTCTGAGCCTGTTCTAAGGTCATGGATTTTCCTAATGAGATTCGAACTTCTTTTGGGGTTGGAATGGACCTATAGCAGCAACTGAGAAGAAGCATCTCACACCAAGAGTTGAGCAAGAGAGCAATCTGATCATCTATCTAGTTAAAAAAAAAATTTTCCCATTTGAAAAAAATTATTTTGTCAACTTAAATAACTTCTTAATAAACATAGAAAGAATACAATACATTTAAAAAAGTCCCATAAAATATTTTAAGAACTTATTGGTTTTCCAGCCCCTTCATCCAGAAAGCTTTATACTAAATGCCAATTTCTCCAATAGGTAGGAGAGTAAATATAAAGTGAACACTGTCTGGCTGCATCGTGGTTTCAATTTCAATCCCATCTAGTAATGATTTCTGATTAAGAGGGCATAAGTTTGACAGTCTCTTGCCTTTACTATAAACCACTTTTATACACACACACATTTTTAGAGAATATTAATATTGACAAATTTAAGTAAATTAGGATAAAACCAAAAGGAAGGACTGCATTAACAACAGCAAATTTATATCTCTGACTATATATTAGTTTGTTATAAGAAACTACTACTACACACACAGTTAATTTACAGGCTTCTATTGAAAAAACAAAAAGTTTTATTTTGATATTAAAGGTATTATTCTTATCTGTTAGTATTCTACATACATCCTACTTAACACTACTACCTGACACTATAGGCTACAGCAAATGTGAGTCTGAAAACATCAAGTAATAGCTTTCACCAAAAATTTTTTTTAAATCTTTAATAAAAATCATAATTAACAATAACTATTCTTACTTATGAATAAAAAGTACATCATAAAAAACCTCGTACAATTCTGATTAGGTCATCAGTTGGGTATCTCACTGTTAATGGTGTTTTTTAGTCACCATACCAGGAATTTCTGACATGGTTGGACATACATTGCATATTACTAAGCATTGAAGCAGAAATGTCACATGCAAGGCTTCATACACCATGTATATTATGTTGGGCCAATGCAATTATTCCTATGAAACTTGCATGACCTTGTTAAAGTCAGCCTACCCAACAGATTAGCTTGAAAAAGAGACTCATGAAGAGAACAAATGAAAGTTAACCAGTAATTGAAAGTGGAAAGATAATTAATGTAAACACTGAAAGTTAGAAATAACAAATATAGTTTTAAATCTTTGTGTGATAAATGCCTACAGTAGTGTTGAAACACACAAAACTGGGATAAAAAAATACACTAACATGTTATGACAACCATGTTAATCATGTGACATATATTAAATCAATGACCACACCATGGTCAATGACTGATCAAGCATAGTTTTAGGGTGTATGTATGCATGTCTATTATATACAGGGTGTTTGGAAAGTCACTGTGCACTTATACATTTATTAATAGAAATGTTTAATACATAATGCAGGAGATAAATATGAATGACAATAACAAACAATGCTGAAAGTGACCCCCGTTGGCATCAATACAGGCTTGGATCCTTCTTATATTGTTTCTAAACACCACAATCAGTTGCTGGCTTGAAATAGACCAAATAAAACATGATTACAAAACTGCAGTGACTTTCCAAACACCCTGTATATGTACACACATACACACACACTTCAATATAAGGCCAAGCATTTATATACTTTTATTTATATTCTACATTGATTATTTCCTTACGTGATCTATACCGAGTCAATGACTACAATAAAAACTTGACCACTGGCAATAACATTGAATAAAATCTCTCTGAAGGTTGTAATGTGCAAGTTTGAATAAGCTTATGCAAGTTTTTGTGATAAGAAACCCACACTGAAGTAAAAATATCCATACCACCCATCCTAAGATAAAGAAAGACATGAATAATCTATAACATGGCTATTATATTTATTGGTAAAATCATCTTTCAAATAACCAATCTGCACAATGTTACACATTCTAGTTAAATATAAATCACACTAACTATAAAATTAAAAAAGGCTGTGTGTAATTTGTTGAAGAACTATTTCTACTCATAAATTCACATTAGCATTCTAGCTCTCTGAAAAAAAATCTTATAAATTAGAAAAAATTCTAGCAAATCTATTAACATTGTGCTAGGAGTACATAATAATATATTTTATTTGGGATATTTAGGTTGGCAAATGTACAATTTATACATGAAATCTTCCATTTTTTTTACATAAATCCTAAATAAACATATTTGATTAATAAAACTAATGTTTAAGTCAATGTAACATGGTTCATCACATTAGAAGAACTTTCTAAAACACGAAATCTGTCTGATAGATATGTCAAGAGATAAGTTTGAAAAATTTTGGTGGAGCACCAGTATGTCCTGTTAGTTTATAAAGCTTGACAGTTGTCTTTCTCGAAAAGCTAAGCAATATACTGATATTGAAGTTTTAAAATAAACATCCTGTATTTGCACTGGAGTACCCAATCATTGGTAAGGATTTTAAATAAACTTTTTAATGAAACGTTTTAATTAAAGTAATAAATTTAATACTTTCAAAAAAACAACTGTATTATTGATTATTTCTTTATACATTTGAACCATTACAGTATGATATATTTTCACTCTAACTTCATGTCAGACATTTAGTGGTATGATCAAAATGTTTGTAGCATGTGTTTCCAGTTAACATCCAGGTTAGATACTCACAAGAGCCTTAAACCTTCATCTTAACAGATGTTAGTTTCTAATAATGTCATGTTATATGGTTGAGTAACAACTAAAATAGTAACAATCTGATGACAGAATTTTGTTCAAATCTATCATTACTAATTTTATCTAAAGCTCCTTTATGATAAACAATTATGATTATGACAGATTTCTGTAGGTATAACTTACAGCTGGAAACTTAACATTATGAGATGCAAGTAGCAATTAGTACATGGATTTAGTCCTAATGATAAATTATACAATAGTAAGCTGCATGCTTTTGTTAATAAACAGAACAACAAGGAATACTTCATATTTGTTACATGTTTCAGGTAAGACTGCTGACGAGTAATATGTTATAGATAATTTAAATATATTATCAATCTCTGTGGCATTTGAATTAAACTAGTTTAAACATATTTTAGCTGTTTATAATTTACTAAATAATCATTTACTTTACACAAAAGAACAACTACTTTCTTCAGATGATTAATTATATCTGATTAGCAAAGCTTACTATAACCTTTGTTTATCAAGTTCTTTGACCCTCGACAAAGTATACACCTTATCTACATTCAAACCACGCTTAAAGACGTTTTTTTTTTTGTTTTTTTTTTAGATGGAACTTAGTTGCAGTTCATGTTTGTTCAAATAAAAGATGGTAGTGGTTTGAGCTTCCTTGGTGATGACCTATTTCCATTGGCTGTTTAATGGACTGTACAGACTATGACCTAAAACCTATTACAGAGAGTTCCGATTATATTGTGTTTAACCAAACACTTAAAGTACAAACAACAGCTGAAATTTTTTTTTTTATTATTATTTGGTTTGCTACAGATTTGACTTATAATTTAGTGATAAGTTTCAAGGTTTGTCTGTTTTTTCAAGATGTAGACAAATTTTTGTTATGCTATCTTTCAGTAACTAAACTGTTATATAATTTTTCATGTCCTGATGACTTAATTTGATGCAAGTGAATGTAACATAAAACAGATATGAGTGAAATAAGTACAAGATTGTGGCCAGCACATAAACAACATCAAAAAGTTAACAAACTCAGATCCACATCTAAATGTAAGAGTAAGCAAGCCAAGATTTGACTGATAACACAACTTAGTAATTCACATTCAGAAAATGCAGTTAACTATCACCATAATCAACAATTAAGAGCCAATGCTGATTGACTCTACACCAGGGCCATCTCAGAGTTTGGAAGAGTAACTTTCAGCTCATTTTCCTCCACCTAGAAAAATATATTGTCATCAAGGAACTAAATGATGACACAAAGAAAAGTGTACGGGTCAATATTCAAGCAAGTCAAATACAAAGCACACTACAGAAAAACAGAATGTAAAGATACCACATCCTTAGCATTTTCTCAGTGCCATTCATAATTAATTCTATATCTTTATAAGGCACTGGCTCTTCTGCTGTTTCCCTTAAACAACTATAAACTTTACCTCAATTTTTCGCTTTAAAATTCACAAGTACAGTTGCCTTACCTGAATTTCCTTAAATAGAGGTAAACTTTTGCACCACTTGACAATCTTGTAGAGTCGATTGTCAGCAATGTTACTAAAAAAGTCCGACTCGCTGTTGTTGACCTTTTCCTCACTTTTGTTTAAGTCTTTGTCTGAATACTGCCACAGGTGTTCTACTGACAGAATCTCTTGAATAAGTTGAGGAACTTGTTGTGATCCTTGTGTAGAAGATACTTGTATACCTAGAGATTCTAAAAAATCAACAATATTTATAACAAAAACAAGAAGAACATGTTCGGTAAATGTCTGGACATATTATAGTTGTATGTAAAGTTCCACACAAGATATCACACATGCACTTAAGCCATGTATCGACATAATAATATTAAGATAGAAAAAACTGATATGAATATCTGATTCATTTTTTTTGTACTAAATTGTTTAACACCAGTTTCATTATTTAAGGAAGTATAAACACCTTGTGCTTTACCCTGAACAATTCCGACAAAAAATGTTTGGAATTCAAGAATAAAAATAAAAGCCACCTAAAAAGTTGTTTTAAATTTTTAAAAATTTAACTCTAATTATAAAAAAATGGAAATCTTAACACTTAGTTCAGTTCCAATGGATCAAACAACTGTACACTAAAAAAAAAATCAAAACTTGTATTTATGAATGGTTTGAACTTCAAGCTACCATGAGCATTCAGATCCTTTAGTTAAGTAACCTGATAATTTAATAGATTTTTTCTTAGACAGTGCTAAAGAAAATGAAAAGATTTTTGCTTTTCTTAACTTAAAGCTTCACTCCATGTAACTAATTGTCTAGTTTTAGGTAAACTCCTCCAGTAAATGAAATTTGTTTGTTTTTTTAATTTTGCACAAAGCTACATAAGGGCTATCTGCATTAACCATCCATAATTTATCAGTGTAAAACTAGGGGTAAGGCAGCTGTCATCACCACCCACCACCAACTCCTGTGCAACCTGTTTAACAACAAATAGTGGGATTTGCCATCATATTATAATGCCCCCATGGCTAAAAGGGCAAGCATGTTTGGTATGACGGGGATTCAAACCCACGACCCTCATGTTACCAGTCAAGCACTTTGATCGCATGGCCATGTTAGCCCAATGAATGAAGTAAATAAAAGTGTTTTAAAAGGGTTCATTTAAACCCAACCAGTCATCTAGGTGCAGAGCCCCTGATGAATCAAAGAGCATTCATGAATTATTAAAAATAGGTAAACACACAAACATCCTGTGATTACATGCAAAATATGCTGTACATACTCGATGTTAAAACAATAAAAAGAGAAACTAACAAAGATTAGTGCTGGTAGCACTAAACACATTTTAATACCCAACATGTGAGTGTAGTAAAATAAAAATAAATTTGGGATCTGAACTGTCCCTGCATCTCTGTTATCAGAAGCACTGCAACCTCTTTATTTTGAATAACTTGGTAATTCAGGCTTCTTTTTTTTTTTGTTAACAATGTCAGATAGTGTAAAATTGTATTTTTCTCTAATTGTAACTCAATGTTTCACCCTGTATAACTAACAGTACAGTCTAATACCCACTTCTGTAGTTACTGACGTAACCAAGGCTTAGCTCACTATACACTACTGAAACTTTTTAATACTATCTAGCTTATTGCTAATAGATTATATCACCCTATTTTAGATAGTTATTTCACGAAAAAGATTTCAAACCTCAGTGGTTTGAATTTCAAGTTATAAAGCACTGGGAACACTACACTTTGACACTGAAGAAGTATTGCATTTTCTGCAGTGTCTAACAGTTTTATCAAAAGAGATGGCTGATGAAACAACTTCACTAAAGCTTACATGCAACTGCAAAAAGTCTAAGAATAGCACATGCATAAGAAACAGTTGATATGGATGTGATAATGATGACATTACTACAAAGGTAAACATAGAGCCTAAAAGTGACCATCCCTGTGGAACACGGGAAGTCTTTGCATTAGAGATAAAAGCAGCACAACTTAAAAGGTTCATTCACTAGGATTGTTGGCTAACAAGATATGCTGCATACCTGTTTATTTAACCGACATAAAATGCACAGATAAAAGAAATAACAACAGTTGACAGCACTTCTTGTATCAGTCTTTCATTAGCTATCTCAGAACAATGATGCAACAGTCTCGAACCTGGTCCCCCAAAGAACATTATAAGCACGTCACTAATAATGAGATACAAACAAGAGCAGAAAGTGGTACACACAGTACAGAAAGCAGAGAAGCAGAAAGGCATTTGCTAAAGTGAGTGACAGAAAAACAATACTGTCTTTTAATTAGAGCAGAGCCACAAAAATGAGATTCATAATGATTAAAAATTATTTACTTTGTTTGGAATTTTACACAAAGCTACACAGGGGCTATCTGCTCTAGCAGTCCCTAATTTAGAAGTAAAAGACTAGAAGGAAGAAAGCTAGTGATCATCACCCACCTCCAACTATATGGCTACTCTACTACCAACAAAAAGTGAGATTGACTGTCACATTGTAATGTCCCATGGTAAAAGGGAGAATACAGTTGGTGAGACAAAGATTTAAACCTGCAACCCTCAGGTTGTGAATTGAGTGCCCGAACCACCTGGGCCAATATGTATGAGGTGAAGCATCCTAGTAATAAGAGCTGGCAGATACAACAAGAACAAGAGTAAGAGAGTATCTTACTATTAAACTCTCCCTCACCTGTATCTTGATTATTAAAGAAAGCTATAATGCCAGAGGGTAGATATTTCTCACATAATTGTTCAATCACATTTTTTTAATTATTACCCAACTAATATAACGTTTTATGTTAATATTTCTTGTTCAATCATATCATGAAGAGTATAATAATTTTACTCGCTTATATCGAGAAGGCACCATGATAAACCTCCATCACCTGCATATTTGAGGCCTGGGTTCTGTGTGTGTCCGAGTATAAATACAATGCTGGCCAAAATCTTAAGACCAATGAACATAAAGAAAAAATATGTAATTTGCATTGTTAGACTCAACCACTTATTTAAGTAGAGCTTCAAACAATGACAATAAGAAACGAGAAAATAAAAATAAACTTTTTACCATTTAATAGGGAAAATGTGAACACTATGAAATTAGCCTAAATATAAGCTGGTCAAAAGTTTAAGACCATACCAAAATGAAGTAGGAAATGTCCAACAAGTGGTCTCAGTAGCGAGTTGCATAACCATCATCATGAATGACTCCAAACATTCGCTTTGGTATGATCAATATAAGCATTTTCACAAGGCTGGCTGGAATGTTATTCCAAGTGGTGAAGATGGCTTCAAGAAAATCATGCAGTGTTCGGAATTGACATCCATTCTGCAGACATCCCTTGCCATCCACCCCCAAATATTTTCAATGGGGTTCAGTTCATGTGAACACGTTGGATAATCCAAAAGAATCACGTTATTTGCCATGAAAAAGTCCTTTCTTATACAGGTATTGTGGATTTGCAGCATTGTCCTCCTGAAAAATCAAGTCATTTCCACAAAAGCAAGGGCCTTCAATCAATAAGGATGCTCTCTCTAACAAGGCCAATGAAGCCAGCTGCTCTTTGACATCCCTGAAGCTAAGCTCCATTGTTCCAAGGAAGGAGAAAGCACCCCACATCACGATGAAAAATCCTCCAGTGTGTCATGTAAAAAAGTCTCCAGTGGGATATCCTTATCATGTCAGTAACATTGGAAGCCATCTGGACTGTCCAGGTTAATTTTTTCTCATCAGAGAACAAAGCTTTCATCCACTTTTCTACATCTCATGTTTGGTACTTCTCAGCAAAGTTTCATCAAGCTATTTCGTGGTGTGAAATGAGGCGTGGTTTTTTCAAGATGTTTATGGTTTTTAAAGCTTTTCTTTATTGTTTTTGAGCTTCATTCTGCATCCATAAGGCCTTTAATCTGGTTTGACAATGGGCTGGTGTCTTGCTGAACAACCCGTTGAATCCTCCTGCTCAATACCAACAAAATTTCCTTGGGCTGACCACTTGAAATTCTCGTACCGTATCCCTCAGGGTCTTTTAAGAAATTTGCAACAGCAGTTTTATTATGCCCAATTTCACCAGCAATGGAACTTTGAGAGAGACCTTGCTTTTTTGCAGCTCAACAATTCTGCTGCATTCAAACTCTGTCAACTTTTTAGCCTTTGCCATGTTTTTACCAAATGTAACACAGGAGATGTCAGTGAGAGATGTTGACAATGCTAATGCTTGAACACAAATGACTAAATTTTGTTAGGTGTTTACTGCTTAATGCTTTATTTCAGTGTGGTCTTAATCTTTCGACCAGGTAGTACTTAGGCTAATTTCATAGTGTTCACATTTTCCTTATTATAATGCTAAAAAGTTTATTTTTACTTACCCTTTTCTTAATTTTATCTTTCGAAGCTCCACTCAAATAAGTGGTTGAATCTAACAATGCAAAATGCATATTGTTTCTTTATGTTCATTGCCCAGCAGTGTATGTGAAAAGCAATAAATTTTGCTATAATTGTAATACAAGATATGTTAAACACCTTCAAACCTTTATACTACACTTCCACTTGGTTTGCATTACAGATATTAAAAACCACAAAATGGGAGACGTACTGGAGTTGTGTGTGGTCAATATTTTTTTTCCATTCATTTCTTCAACTTTCATTCTAAAACCTTTAATATAAAGGCTGCTTTGCATTAGAAATTTTCTCCACCTCTCTCAAATAAGACCCATCCTTGGGCCTTATCTGAAGGTGGAATGGAAGACCAATTACTGGGCTTCAATGTTTGTGGAAATCCAAATCTCCAATAAACAAGATCAGAGCTGGGACTTCAAGTACGAAGTAAGTATTCTACCAACACAGCAAAAAAAATAAACATTCTAGCTAATGCTGCAAAGACACTTATTAAAAAAACAAGGTCATCAAGTCACTAATTAACCAAACAAAATGTATACTGATAAACTGAAGGAACTACTAACCTCTACTACAGCCTGGTACAGGAAGTCCTGATTTGATATGTAACTGTTCTTTGCTAGAGGATGAAGAGACACTATTTGTCCCTTTAGAATCACAACTTGACTGATTTGCCAAGGCATATGAACACTGGTACGTGCTGCGGCCACCTCGAGTTCTGTCTTCTCGAATCGCTGAAATTGAATTCACTTTTTAATATATTTACGAACAAAAATGGATAAATAAAAACATCAAATTCTAATTTTTATGAATACCTCCTACGTACAATAATTCAATGACAAATATGCACGAGAATGATGAAAACTATTTAAAAAATTTGATATAACCCATTCTGTCTCTAATAAATATATAGAACATTTTTTAAAGCATAATTGCTTAAGACAAATATTTAATGCTATTCAAGCTTAGCAACATAATACGAATGACATCTAGAATACTTCAACAGAAAATTAATAGAGATTTTAATCTGTAGCTATAGAGCAACATGTAAGAACACAAAATTAGCCCTGTTCGTACTATTACCTTTGAACCAAATTAGGCCTGTGCATACTATTACCTTTGAATCCCCCACAATATACCCCCAATAAATTATGATATTATGTGCCTGATGGCATGACTTAAAAAAAAAAAATTTCAAAAATAGATAGGGTTTCTGTTTGAAACATTAAAAAGCTCTGAAAATTGTGTTTGAGAAATAACCAAGCACTTATTACTCTCAAAAGGTGAAGACTTTCTTTAATATCTTACAAAATTATTAATATTTAGTTTGCACGTTTTAAAATATGTTACATGCAGGATTTAAATTATTATTATATAAAAAAATCAAATGAGCACTGTACATTTTCCATGCTTACCAATTTACTCTGTAAATTTATATCAACTACTAATCATTTTAAATAAATTTTACATAATTACAGCAAAATCTTACCTTCCAGTTTCATGCCCATTTTCAAGCATTTATCAAATCTACAAGCTGGACACTTCTTTCGAGTACTTATCACAATCTGACAACTAGCTCCTCGCAGACAAACATAGTTCTTTTTATTTTGTACAGTTCTTTTAAAAAACCCTTTACAACTCTCACAAGAAAATATTCCATAATGAAATCCTGAAATACGATCTCCACAAATGGGACATGGTCCATTCAGAAGCTGTTGACGAGATATTCCAGTCATGCCTGATGCTCCCAAAACACTCGATGGTAAGTCCGGAATTTGGCTGTCCTCACAATTTTCAGGTGGCATCCTAGTTGGACTTGCAAAGTCACTAGTTGTAGATTCATCTGAGGCACTTGAAGCTATGCGCAAGAAACAAAATTACTAGATAGTTAATCCATCTGAGGCAATATGTAGAAATTTTCAATTTCTTTGGGATTGATATCTTGACAAAAAATATTAGTGTTAATTTGGTGATATATATCATTGAAAAATAAATTACTTCATTCACCTCTTCAAAAATTATGTAAAAAATTCATCAATTCTCCCACAAAGGAACTATGGAATTCAGCTTGACTACTGGTTCAATCACAGGCTGTGCCAAGGTACGAATCAGGCTTAGTGTTCGTGCTTTTAGTGACTATGCTTTCCTTTAATTAACAAAACGTAATATTTCACAAAATTTAAATTAAGGCTTAATCAGTTTCAAAATTCTCACTCAGCAGGTTTTGTGAACTCTAAACTCCAATAAATTTCTCATTTAAATAATTCCCAATATAATTATATTTTTTTTGTCCATGCATTTCAAAATTCACTTGCCACATAATTTGCTACCAATCTCAAGTACGTTTCTTTCAAGTGTTTAGGTATCATTTGTTTGCAATTTTCATAGTGTAAAACATGGCTATATTCTCTCTAAGTCTTACACTTCAACATATATTCTATGATACTGATATCAGTGACATAACTATTTGAAAGTTCTTAAAACTATAAACTTGTGTTAGATTTGGTTTGTAACTTGTATAAATATTGCTGTCATAAAACTTACCCAGGTAGTTTTTAGCCAGTTTAGAAAACTATTACTTTGGTTAATAACTTAACATAAAATTATTAAAATTCTCATTCAGTAAAACTGTCAAACTGGTTTTGATTAAAATATTTTCATTCCTTAATAGGTGGAATTACTTTTTTCATTTAAATCAGGTTTTAATGAAAGTGAATACTGAGTAGAAAGTTCTGTGCCAGTGGTAAAACAAAATTCTTAGAACTAAATTAAAAATCAAGTAGCACTTTATAATCTTGAATGGTTATTTTCATTTATATTTAGTTGAAAATCAATTAAAAATAAATAAAAAGGGGCAAGTTACAAAGTAAACAAAAAAGTTACAGTTTAAATTTTAACACACAATATCCTCAATGTTATTATGCACTTTCATAAAAACTGTGGTCTTTGCGTTTTTTAAAGATTTTCCATTTCTGGTTTAATTTCTAATTTGAACCTAGAATGGAAGAAAATTAAATGCTAAGCTGCAAATATTTTTATAAGCTGAAAAACTTTTATAGTAAACAGAAGTGCATCAAAACTGAATAATGAAATAAAGTACTATCTTCTATTTTTTAATTTCAGTTTATTATCTGAAACATGTCTCATTTTTGCACATCCCAAGAGTGTATGTAACAAGAATTGTTTTTTTCCACCATATTAATTTATTCTCCACTTAAAGTGTTTACTACTTCATAGGTGTATCAAAGATAAACATTATGCCATAATTTTTTTTTTTAATTAAATGGACATTAAAAATTCTCACTTGCTATTGCATTGTTTCACTAACCTGTTGATCTGGACTCTTGTCCTGAGGGGTGATAAGACAATGAAGAACAAGTTTCAGGAGAACTATACTTGTAAGAACCGGACCTTTCCAAAGCTGAAGCCAAGATGTGGTCTTGCTTAATACCTGCAACATGTTGGTGAAGAGTTGGAGATGGAGATGCCCCAAAAGGTATAGGTCTATTAAGGGGCATGTTCCTGGAATGAGCAGGACTACAGTTAGGAGATGCCACAGCATGACCATCAGGAATATGGTGTCTAACCTGGTTAGGACCCTGAAGGGCAGAGTAAAGGTAACCTTCCACTACCAAGGGTCTATCCTACAATCAACACACATCAAAATAAGTGTTTCAAATAAATTTAAAAAACAAATATTTACAAGTGATGTGCAAGACATATGAATACACCTAGCTCTCTCCCTCTCTCTATTCTGTAGGCTTCCATCATCAAGAGCTACAAAAATGTAACATATTTCAACTTATTTTATTTAATCCTGAATTTGTAACTTAACTTGTACCACAAGATCTGATAATGTGAACATTCATTGGATCTTGGAATACAATTTTTCACTTGTAGTTATTGTAACATTCAGACTCGAGTCTATAGAAGTAAAACTGAAACTGGTTTTGACACAACATCCAAACTGGTTGTCAAAGACAGCCTATTACAAAGAAGTTAAATTAGTGTAAATACAACCAGAAATTTTAATATTTCAGCATAAACAATTATCAAAAAATTTAATAAGAGCATAAAATTATTGACATTTGTATCAAACATGTCAGTAGAGGACAACTTTCACTGATATCCTAATAACCATCTTCATGATCCAAAATGACAGTAGCTTTTATTTCTGAAGGCATAACAGAAGAACCTTTCTATTTGTTCTTATTTTACTGAGAGAGAAGACAATTCTGTGACCTCTTTTTCTTTTCTTGATAACTTTCTTTTGTTTAATATTCCATCATGGTCATGCTCATCCTTAATGCATTTATCAAATGTACTCAAAACTCCTTTTTGAAATTACACTTGCAAGTAAAATGAAGGCTATGACAGTCTTCTAATGTTTCTATAATGTTCTGCTTTTGTATCCTACACTTTAAAAAGAATATAGCAAAAGTACAACAATTAATGCTTGGCCCTAAAAGAGAAAATGATGACCAGATATGTAAAGAAAGCTGAATAACACCTTAGTAAATTAAATTACAGAGATTTTGTCTCTGTAAAATGGACACCCTAAGCCACAGCTTTTGTTCAAAAATATTTTTAATAAATACAAACTTTTTCCAGATATTACATACTCCAGTTTTATCCCCAACTCCCCTAGTAAAATAATAGTATGTCTGCAGACTTATGACACTAGAAGCCAGGTTTCAATACCCAAGGTGGGCCGAGCACAGATATCCATTTGTGTAGCTTTGTGCACAACTAAAAGCAATGAGTATCTCAAACTTCCCTATGCTCTATGATGTAGAAAGCTAGTAAAAAAATTATTTCAGTGAATGTATATATATAAAACATATGAAAATTTTAGAAAATCAAAAAAAAATGGCATGGCAGTATGCTTATGGACTCACACTGCTAAAAACCAGGTTTTGGTATCCAGTGAGCAGAGCATAGATAGCCTATTATGTAGCTTTCCATTTAATTCCAAATAATCAAATCAATTAAAATGAATGTCTTGAGACTAGCAAAATTTTTATGTTTGTTATTTTTTTTCAACAAGGTTTAATCTGATCATCATACCTATCAAAAACTGACATTCACACAAGACAGATTCATCACAAACTGCACAGTTGGATTTAACAAATTACAAAATTTATTTTAAAAACCTGCAAGAAACTGAAGTCTCTTTTTTCCTATCTAATATGAAAAACAAAGATTCATAAAATGTGTCTTACAAATATAATATTTTACAGTTACATTAAAATATTTTTATATTCAAACTTTTACTTTTAATCTTGCGTTAAAACATTTTAGCTTTGAAAATTATTTTCCAAATTAATAATTATTACTTGAATTTAGTACCTTACCACCCTCATTATATTTCTTAGAGCTTACAATTGAGACAAGTGTACACACCATAATGGACTATTGAAAAAATATGCCAGTCGCTATTATTTTCAGTAGAAAAGTTTCATTGTAGTACCTATCATTTGATTCACACAGAAAGTTCAAGGCAACAATTCTTGAAAATCAGGTTGTACCAAAGAGAATAATTTTAAATGATTTTGTACAATATACCTGATGAGGACTGTTTGAGGGAGTATAGCCAGCTCCCTTGCTTACAGTTTTACTCTTTCTTATAGGAGGTGTTAGTGAATTTGGACTCTGTATAACAGGATACACTGCTGATGGTCCATGATGCCTACCAATGCTTGGACTTTCAGCAGGAGAATAAGAGGACCTTGAACTGGGTAGAGTAACTTCAAGGTTTGGGTTGTAACTGCAGGTATTTGAAAGGTCCAGTGATTGTCGGGAAGAGTGGACATCAGCTGGATAAATGGCAGATGGTGTAAGAACACTACTAGAAAACTGACTACAGCCTGCATCTAACACAGAAGGATGATGAGTTGAAGATGTGATCTGAGGACTATGAATGCTGCTACCACTGTTATTGCTTCTTTTCACTGCACCAAAATGGGACAATACCTAATAAAGTAAAGCAGAATAACATTATACAACTGAAAATTACACAGCAGCTAATGTCAGGGATCAAATTACCACAGTAAATTAATTATTATTGTTAATAATCAACAGTTTTTAAACTATAATTCTTACATTTTAGATAGTTCACAAGTATTTTAAACAAACGTTATAATTGCTACAACTTAGATTAAAAAACCTATCTGCAAAGCTGTGTATATAGTTTCTAAAGCCTGGCCACACACTATTACCACAGGTCAAAAGTATAGCTATTAAAACCTTGTTCATGTATCATAAACAGTGGTGTAACTATTTTAATGCAGTGGAATTGAGGGCTACACCTGAAAGAAGTCCAAACACGGACATCAATAAAATAAAAACATTCAAAATATAAACATTACACACCTGTACGACAACAACTGCCAAAAGATGGTGTAAAAACATCAGCTGTGGTACTTCTGTCTTGAAATGGTTGTGTAATAATCTTTATAGTCTTTTGTGTGTCATGTCACTAAACATAATGTTCATTTTAGTGTTTTCTGTATGTTATAAAGAAATAGAGAGTAAACACTTGTATTATTACACTAAAACCTTAAAATATATTAATAAGGAGTATTTAGAAATTAAAGTTAGCTTTCAGTGCACGACATTGTTAAGATCCACAAGAATGGTTTTAAATCATACTTTGAAAAATCTTGCAATGATAATTTCTTTTCATTTCTTTACTTTTTTGTGATGTTTGGAATGTATGTAGTATTATAGGTAACTGCGCTGGAGACAATATCCTCTAGTTACACCACTAACCTCAACTTAAAATTGTACAACTACTAAAACCTGATAATGGAGAATTATCTACAGTGGTGGAATTCCAGCCAATACAGGTCCCTTGGCTATAATATTTGACAAAAGATATAAAGTAATATGTCAACAGGTATACTAATATGCACTTGCATATGTAACAGCTATTGGTTCTCTAATTTAAAGACATTGTTTGCTCACTTTCATACTGCTGAATGCTGATTTAAATACGAAAAACCCCTACATCATTAAAACCTATCCACTTAAGAATGATAACATGAGTGGTTGAAACATTGTACCAAGTCCTAGAGTCTACTCAGCTGCAATACCTTTCTCTATTTACTATAATTATTTATATCAATATTCACCTCATATTTTTCATTAAAACACAGCACATGTGGTATAAACTCTGTACTTGTATCAGGTTTGTTTTTGTTTTTTTTATACAGGGGTACATGTGCTGTACACACTGATAAAAGTAGAATGATTATAACTTTGTATCTCACTTGAATCAATCTACATTCTCTCACTGTGTACCACCACCACATGTATTATTTCACATATCAAAACTAATTATCAGTTTTCATCCTTTTCACTCATAACTGTCTGGCTGCACACATCGTCTATATCGTTAAACCCCCATATTAATATTCACTTCTTGTTAGTTTTAGTATTTTATCAGCACACTTACCACTTATTTCCAAAAAGATGTAAATTATGTGAACATGCTCTTGGTTAAGAATTAACATCTAATAATAATAATACTGATAGCATAACAGAAAACTAAAAAAAACACAAAAAAACACAAGTTATTGTCTCAAACCATCCCCATCAGAGTGCCTTTGTATAGGATTAAAACTAAATGTATTTAATAACAACATAAATAGCAGTAAACATATTTTGAAGTGGTAATATTAAAACTAAGGCTTATTACTGATAATATAAACAGTAGTAAGCTTCTCTTTCGTCCAGTGGTAACACTGGAACTAAGCCTAATCATTGCTAACACTATGTAACAAATTTTGTTCCTGGATAGTACCTGTTATTTCTTAATTGCTTATGTTGTAAAAGTACAGAAAATAACCATTATTCCCTTCAAACTTTGCTTTTGTGACCTGAATAATGAAATTTAGAAATTAACCTACTTTCTATGTAACAACAGGCAAATTTGCACATTTTCATTTACATAAGGTCTAAATAAGACAACATGTGAATCGAGATTTACATGTATTTATTCTAAAGTTGTACACAAATGTTTAGAAGTGAGTAGTTTTTCGAGATTTGCGACTTTAATGTAAATCACTTTCACAAATATAGTCTCCCATCATGTTTTCATTTTATGCTCTCAGGTTACAAAAGTAAAGTTTTAAGAGAAAAATAGGTATTTTCCCATTTACTTTATGCATAAGCAATTAAGAAATAACACTTTCTGCCCAAGAACAAGAAAAGGTACAAAATTTTTTTACATAGTGTATTAAACAGTAGTGACCTTTTTTGTTCAGTAATAACACAAGAACTAAGCCATCTTTTGGTAGTGGTAACTTTAATCCTAACCAAACACCATCACTTTACCTTAAAGTTTTCTGTGGTTACATCCACGTCACCAGAATTAACCATATCACTATTCTTTACCATACATAAGGATTTTTTTGTTGAATGTTCAAGTTCACTGGAACCTTTTAGCACACAATGATATTTATTCGAGTCATTTGATGTTGGGTTTTTCAAATCATCATCAGACAGTTCTCCTTCCCAAGACATAGGTCGTTCTTGACTTTGTTGATTATCGTTAACTATCATTCCATTCACTTCACTTTGCTGTTTCCTCAGACGGAGGTTGACTGCCTCATTGGCTACAACCTGCATCACCTCTTCATCACTACCGTCATCATCTTCCATCAGCATAGTATCTATCTCAGTCTTAGTCATGTTTTGAAGACCTTTGACCATGCAGGGTTCGCTTGGTCCTCCATGATTTTTCTCCATTATCATAAACTAATCTAAATTCATTAGAGACCAAAGTTGCATAAAGATAATCACAGATGAGTAATAATTTGTTATAAGCATTTAGCTTTGGTTACTGAAAATAATGAACTAATGTTTTTTATTCATGGAAAACATGAAGAAATACTCTTCCTCAGGTACTCCTTTCTTCAGTGATGTATTCCATATATGTACCATTTCTATTGCCACAATCTATTCTGTAAAGGAACAAGTCTTTTCATTTTCCAAGTTCTTTGTTATTTGATATCTAAAATGGAAAAAAAATGACATCAATGAAAATGTAATAAAATTCACACATACATAAAATATCCATTCAATCTTAATGGTACAAATCAGATAAGATATTTTAAAAACATTATCACCTGTGATTTAAAAAATTCCTGCATTATACACTTATTTTTTTAATGTGGCTTTCTCCAGGTAGACTCGGGTCAGCAAATATTCTAACTAATATGCTTTCCAATGGTTATAAACATTGTATTTTCATACATTTATGGAAGAATCTTAATTTTCAACATCTCTTTATTGATTTATCACAAATACTGTTTGTTTTTTGATATTTAACACAATACACACACACCAAAATGAAATCAAATACATAAAAATAAATATAAAGGATGAATAATTATTTTGAAATATATCGTTTACTTAACCAACTGCATTCAAACTTCAAAGTTCACAAAATATTCTTGCTTTAAAACACAGTATAATTTTCTTACACAAGAGGTTACTAATAACAAATTAACTGTGAACTTCAACTATCAACGGTAAGATGGAACATTAGAAAATCTTGTGGCTGTTCATTTTTAACAGTTCACAAAACTTAGAACTACAACGTTTTCAATGTGTTATGGTACTTTATTTTCAATTAAGAAGTTTAAGTTTTATGCAATGGTATTTTTATGTGTGTCTGATTCTATTACAAAAAAGTCTCGTTTTGTGCAACAGAAATCAAATATGTTATTTCCTTGAATGCATGCTATTATTTTTGTGTCTAGTACTATCACCAAAAACCCCATACTTTCATTTCCTGAAATCAAAGCTGTCACCTGCTAAACGAACAATCCAATTGTAGCTTGATTTCTTTTTTTCTTCATTCAAAATTCAATATACTTGGAAGGGGAGGGGAAGCAATAACCCACACATATTGGAGCCAAATCTAAAATCAGATTAACGAACTACATTATTTTGGAGGTTCTCCCCCATAAATTAGTGTCCCTATGTGTTGTATATTTTCTCTAAAACTTGCCTATCTTAAATTGAGTTAAAGTATGATAACCACTTTAACAGGCCTAACTAAATTATTTAAACTAATATTTCCTGAGTATTTTATGACTTGCTTTATTAGTTCACTGGTTAAAATTTACTTTTGATATGTGCATATCTACTGTATAGT
The DNA here is from genome assembly GCA_011833715.1 of Carcinoscorpius rotundicauda. NCBI lineage: Eukaryota > Metazoa > Arthropoda > Merostomata > Xiphosura > Limulidae > Carcinoscorpius > Carcinoscorpius rotundicauda. The sequence goes on from CM022403.1 coordinate 34,774,835, forward strand.
TATCTAACTTGGGGATGGAAGTCACTGAACATATTAAAACTCAACACTAACACAGTAATGATATAATAAACTTGAGATTTTTTGTCAAGGTCAAGGTTATACAACTGACAACCATGAGTATTAAACAACTCGATTTTTAGCCATCTAAAGTAAGCAAGAGAGTAAATAAAAAAACAGAACTATCAATACATATATTATAAAACCTTTACAGCTGTGATGCATTATTCTGTTTATGAGACTCTACGATAGTATTACTAATTTCAAATTAAATCGCACGAATGTGTTTCTGTTGTTTACCTATATATAAATTTTCATACTTATATCAATAACGGCTGAAGTAGGCACAATTATTCACGATGTTTTATCAAGTAAAGAAATTTTGAAGCCTGACGGAAAACCACTTCTAAATGTATTTAATTAACAATTACTTAAACCATGAAAATCGTGAAATTAATAACATCTTCAAACAGAGTAAAATCAACCTCGACCGACACAGCACACTTTTTTCCGGATAGATTGCTGTGTTGATAATGTGAAGAATATATAAAGATACACATTAAATATATTATGAAACTACTGCATTTTTTGTACTGACTTTTTAAAAGACGGATAAACAGCTGAAACAAATTATCTTGTAAAGTTTTAATATTTCGATACAAGTTCAGTTTTTGTTTATTCGTTTGCGCTGGTTTTACTCAATACGCTAATCTTTTTCTCGGAAATACCAAGTCAATAACCATTTCTGTACAACATTAATATAGAAGTCTTTCCCTCTCCCTCTTTTATACCGATGGATGTCGGTCCGTGGGTGGTGTTGTGAATACGTTACCTAAAACCGTATAACAACACAAATGAATCCAATGACCTCGAGTGACTTGTGACCTTATGATGAGTCAGAGACCTGGATGTGCACGTGAAAATGACGATATACCTTAAGGGGCAACACCGGCCATAGTACCACGTGCTTTCTCCCGCAGTACATCACCACTTGAGGGGCCCAACAACAAAAAAATCACTATTTATCTTATAAAGGCTCTTCAGACCGCGTTCAATAACCCCACATTGATCACGACAAAGAGCAACCAAAGTAAAAAAAACAAACAAAAACGAAAAGTTCATGCATGATCCTTCGTAAAATAATAAAAATTGCAAAGACTAAATTGTTTTTTAGCTTTAAAAATTCTTATTTAAACATTTAATTAGTTATCAGTATGCATTTAATAATTATATTTTGTCATATTTTTTCTTACATAGCTTGCGGCTACTAATCATTCACTTTTATCAAATTCTCACTTCTTGATCTTTATTTTAAAACATTACAGTTCACGTGTATATTTGTAAGGTTGCATGTACACATCTTTGTGTTTATACATACGTTATGATATCCCGTGACTTTCAAAATAATACCTCGTTAAAAGATTCATGAAATACACTCCCCAAAACGTTGTAGCAACAACTGTATATTTGTAATTAACAAGTGGTAATGTTGGAATAGTGTATTTACTTAACCTGCACCCATTACTGTGTAAAAATCTGGTTCTACCTTGCGAGAATAGTTTACTTTGATCAGAAGTCAATTAACACTGAATTTACGAACAGAGAAATAACGTATGTTAAAACAAATTCATTACTCGTGGTTAGAACAATCGTCTGTCTAACCAACCACTTCGAAATCCAATTCTGTTAGAACACATTCCACGAAATCGTTCAGGGACAAAGTTATCAATCTAAATTTTAATGAACGTTTCATATTTACTGAACACGTACCCAGATTTTAAGAAGTCACAATTTAAATTTGATGCCAATATTATATTTTAGTCATTTTCACAGTTAAAAGTTACAGAAAACATTGATAACCTTTCTCGGTTATTTTTGTTAGAACATTTATTTTTTAATAGTCTTATTTTCTTAGAAATTAAAGCCTTTACAGCAGGGTAGAATTTCTTTTAAAACAGATTCAACTTTTCCAACACTAATGCGATCATTCTCAACTACACAAGCCGAGCGCGTTAAGGTGTGCGCTCGTAATCCGAGGGTCGCGGGTTCGCGCCCGCGTCGGGCTAAACATGCTCGCCCTCCCAGCCGTGGGGGTGTATAATGTGACGGTCAATCCCACTATTCGTTGGTAAAAGAGTAGCCCAAGAGTTGGCGGTGGGTGGTGATGACTAGCTGCCTTCCCTCTAGTCTTACACTGCTAAATTAGGGACAGCTAGCACAGATAGCCCTCGAGTAGCTTTGTGCGAAATTCCAAAACAAACAAACAAACTCAACTACACAAAGGGTTCTTTACCCGGTTTTAATACAGTTATCTTTCACTGCCTAGTAACATAATAACAGCAGCAAAATCAACACAAAACTATTAACTTGCTTGCTCTTGTTTAATTGTCTTATTTCATCATATTCCAACTGAATATGTATTAGGTTTGTTGTTTTTTCATCCCAAGCTCTAAATTTACGAGAATACATTCATAAACGGAAGGAAGATGGAGCCAAGCACAGAGATTTATTCATCGAAATAACCGCTATGTATTTATTACAACGTACCGAACGTAACTAGTTCACGTAGAATTGTACATGCAGTTGATATACACTTGAGATAAAGTATGTTTGATGACAATGGTTGGTAGTAAGTGTTCTTAACACTTGCAACTTATGTCATAACATTGCGTAATCTGTGTATGGACGCACAATACTTCATACGTAACAAACACATTACAAATACCACAAACAATATTAATTCTAATATTATGAAATCTCTTGTTGCATCAGCGATTATTTTACTGACTTGAAAAAGCGGACGCTTGGTGTGCAGAAAACCGATGGCCCACCGTGTAGAATAACGCTATAAAAAACTAAAAATGATAAGCGTATATCATAAAATTACCACGAGAACTTCTGTTAAAACACGTCGCGAGATGAATCAAGAGCGTCGTCTACAAAACAATTCTACATTATGCAGAGCTCCAAATAATAATAAGTGAATTATATTTGTTAATGTGTTAAAACGCAACAACTTTTAAGCCTTACTCTCTCACGTACTAATAATTACTTCAGCTAAACAAACTCCACTCCAGCAATATAACTGAAGGAGTGGTTTTGGTGATTCCCTAGATCAGTAAAAAGCCTACAAATCATTATAATTTTAGAATCCTCACATTTCAATCCTGTTTAACTAAAAAACACGCCCACGATCGCAAACTTTCTCACCAACGTGACACATTCTATATTCCAATTAAACCAAGTGAACTGCCATTTTAAGGGTAAGTTATAAAAGAGAAGTTTTGTACGTGTATCTTATTTCGAAAATGCAGCGAGCGCCCCCTGTTCCGAACGTCGGCGCCGCTTATTGTACTCTCGAGATTTCGCAACACTAAGCCTCACAGTTTAGATGGATAATACACATGAAACTACAGCCGAGGACAGCTACGCCAGTTCATAGAGCGGCAATAATTGCTTTATGCAATGAAAAATAACCTACGTAAGAAAACTGGAAAAAAAATAATGAAACTTCATCTGGAACTTCTGCAAATAGGAAAATAATAATAAGTTATCAACGGTTATAATTATAATTAACATTCATTACCCTTGTAGAAGTAAATGATAGCAGTGTAATAGACATTCTAAGAAAAACGTATGTATTATAGAAGTAAAAAGATTTTAAACAATGGTAAAAGTGGTAAAATCTTTTTACTTCTATAATACATACGTTTTTCTTAGAATGTCTATTACACTGCTATCATTTACTTCTACAAGGGTAATGAATGTTAATTATAATTATAACCGTTGATAAAATTATTATTTTCCTATTTGCAGAAGTTCCAGTTGAAGTTTCATTATTTTCATTCCTTGTCTATCATAAGCCTTCTGTACACACAGCTCGAAGATGTTATTCAACTATGCCTATTTAAATTAGCCCAAATGAAAGAGAAAATGGGATGATTTTGAGGTCCTAATCCTATATTTGCACCATAAACAATTTGAATACACAAGAAGCTAAAACAATTCACGCATTGTACGTTGTGTTATTATATTGCATTAATATATTACATATATGGTTCGACATCACACTTGTAGTTTCCTCCAAACTGCCCTTGTAATAAATTGAAAACATTCTATACGTAAGACTTTGAATCTATCGTCACTAACTGCCCTAATTTAATAGTGTAAGACTAAATGGAATGCAGCTAGTAATCACCATCCACCGCCAGCTCTCGGGCTACTCTTTTAACAACAAATATTAACATTGAGCGTAAAGTTGTAATGCCCCCATGGCTGTAAGGGCGAGCATGTTTGGTGTGACGGGAGTTCGAACCTACGACTCTCAGATTGCGAGTCGAGCGCCTTAACAACCTGGCCATGTCGGACCCTATAATTTAAATCCAGGCAATTAGTGCCTTTCGAACCTTAACCCTCTTAGTAATTCTCTTGAACTGTTTACAATAATTATTTTTGATAAAAGATGCGATGAGCGAACGTTTTAACTACTTTTGTCAATAAGAAAATATAAAAAACTCACGGCTATAATACATACTTTTATCTAAGAGACTGTTTTATTCACTTCCACTATCGTTTCAAACAATAAAAAATGTTACGTTTATAACACGTTTTTTTCTTATGTATGGTCTTGTTCACTTTTACCATTGTTTAAAATCTTTTTACTTCTATAATACATATGTTTTTCTTAGAATGTCTATTACACTGCTATCATTTACTTCTACAAGGGTAATGAATGTTAATTATAATTATAACCGTTGAAACTTGTATGTGACTCCTAACCGGATATGATATAATTGCAAGAAAAGTTGACGTCATAAGTAACGCGTAACAAATCAAGTCAGTCACACAAAATTAATACATGAAACATCCAAAAGACGATATCACCGACAGCTGTGTGCTTTTTAACCCAAGACTAATTTTAAACCAAATATTAATAGTCGGTAAGGGCGCATCCATTTTCGCTATTATACATACTTATACAATACGAAAATATTTACGCGCGCATACAGACACACTAACAAAAATATAAATGAACAGAAGGATAGTACAAAAACAAGATTTTCAATTCTTAAAATATAAGTTATCGCTTCACTTTGTCACATAACACTCGGTGTCGTTGGAGCATTACTAACGACTTTACAACCACCACTCTCCACTTTTCCCGATTTTTCACCACCCTCTAGGAATTGACTAATTCCAGGCCTGTTCACTCCTTAATGTTGTCTTCCCACCTCTTCTCATTTTCTCTCTCACGGTGTCTTCACAAGATGGTCTCTCCCAAGCCAGATAACCGTGATTGGTAAACATACCACTTCAGTTTTTTTTTTTTTTACAGTGGTCAAGAGATCTTCGTATGGCCTAATACTCTAATAACGTGTTGGATTTTCGTTAGCAACATGATCTTTATATGAGATTCGCAAGATCTTTGATCTCAATACTGATGTTGTTTGTCATCAGTTTAGTCTTATCAATACTACGTTAAGCTGTAGATGTTTTATTAAGACATTCTTCTTATCTGGCTAGTTCTGCTTTTCTCCTGTTAAACAATCAGTGTCGTCTGCAAAGCAAAGGTTAGCGATTGGCTTACCTCCGATACTTAAAAGTACCTGCATGATTTTCCAAGGCAGTCAATTGTTTCTATAAATATGTCAAAGATGGTTGGCGAGAGCAGACATCCCTGTCGAACTGTAACTGTCGTTTAAAACCAGTCGTCTAAGTTGCTATTTATAAGGAATCCACTTATGGCCTTGTCAGAGAAGTTTTTAACGACTCACCCAAGACAGTCGCTGATGATGTGTTTCTTCATGGTTATATACCATAATCCTCTTAAAAGCCTTTTGATTTCGAAGATATTTCCCACAAAAAATACCTAAGATTGAAGATCTATAATATTTGGTTTTGTTCGAAACAACGCCTGTTATTCAGCAATGTTTTTTGTTGTTTCTTTCCTTTTGGGGTTTGAGTCTCTTTCATAATTTTTAACATGACTTCACTCTGGTAACAGAGTCCAAGAGATGGACCATTCTCCTGTCTGCCAGATCTTACTGCAGATTGTTCCGAGGGCAGTGATCAAAGATTCTCCCCCAGCGTGAACTAGCTCTGCTGTTATATTGTCAACTGTATCTGAATTCACTTTGTTCACTGATCTCACTGCATTCCCTACTTCCTTACGAAGTACAGGATAGTTATCCTCTTCCGTTGTTTGAGGGCAGTGTAGTATTTGTGGTCTCGTGGTTGTATTGTTCTGAGCAATATTCTGTACAGCGATGAGGGATATATTGTTCTTCTAAGAGACTTTTTTTTCTGATTTGTCCTGGTGGTGTGGCTAGCCCTTGTTTTACGAATGTTAAATATTTTAGAAGTTACGTTTTTTTTACTGCTATTCTTATTCAAGACTTTTTCAATTTCAATGGCCTATTCTTACATCCAGTACTTCATGCCTTTATTTTCTAGTTGACTTATCTGTATCTTTACACTCTTTAAGGAATACCTTCTCTTTTTTTTCACCATTCTCACTATCTTTTGTATACCAGTCTCCTTGTATGACGAATATATCCTTTTGGGTTGTTTGTTTGCTTTAATTTCGCGCAAAGCTACATGAGGACTATCTGCACAAGCAGTTCCTAATTTAGCTGTGTAAGACCAGAAAAAAGGCAGCTAGTCATCATCGCCCATTGCTAATTCTTAGGCTACTCTTACCAACGAATAGTGGGATTAATCGATATTATAATACCTCCACGGCTGAAATTGGAGAGCATATTTGGTGTGATGGGAATTACAACCCGAGACTCTCAGATTGCGAATCGAGCGCCTTAACCATCTGGTTGTGCCGAGTCTTTTTGGGGTTGTAAAAGTCTTCCATCACATTATCATCGTTGTTATAAGTTGGGGCATACACTTGTATTACTGTGATGTTGAATGGAGTTGACCTCAGGCAAATGGTGATGAGCTTACTATAGACTGGACAGCATAACAACGTTTATGATATTGTTTGTACACGGAATCCGACGCCATATTCATGCTTATTCTCTTTACCACTGAAATAAACCTTACGTTCGTTGCTTGATGTTTTCCCAAAATGTTGAAATGCAACTCTCAGAACCCAGGGGTACTTGTCCATCTCATGTGAAAGTTCAATTTCCTTGAGATTCTCAATGTCCTTACGTTCCAAGTGCCGATGGTAATGTTTCTTTCATAGAGCTTATTGGTAGGAGAACAAGTAGCATACTTACCACCTCCGACCTGGTGTGAGACTAGAAGGCGTGGTCACTGGCAACCAAGGTTGCGACTGACCCAGTATGAGTTAAGTATTGGTTGTCATTACGTGTTATGACGCCAATTTCCTCTTTCACTTGATTGACCACAGCCGAAATCCATCATACAGTGTGTCACGCCCTGGTCGGGAACAAGTGACCACTAAGCTCATCCAAGAACACTCTCGACCTGGCCGTTAACTTCAAGGAAAACGTGATGTGATATTACAATCACACAAGTTCATTAATGGTTAAAAGGCTCGTGAAGGGCGTGTTAATCAATACCGTGCAAGTCCATTGGACCTGCTCATATATACAAGTCAACTAAACATCATGCTACTTTTACAATTCACGTAAATTTAGTTCATCAGCCTGATGTGTTGTGTAAAAAAATATTATTAACCGAGTCGCAGGTCGAAAATAATTTGTGTGAAATATAAATACAAAGTCAGAAAACTGTATTATTAAACCCACACAGAACTGAAACAAAATATTTCTCACTTTTATGTTGTGAAACAGTTTTGATGTTATTAAAGTCACAAATTAACCTTCCAGAAAACGAAAGTGAATTCGTTGATAATCTCTTGATCATCATATTTATAATGATTTCCAGTCTTATCCAGATTTTAAATTTTACCGTTATTTGGAGAGGAAGAGGGCGTTACACACACACACACACACACATTAGATATATCTGAACCATATCAGCACACGTACAACCATATGCATGGAAACAAATATTACACCCACCAAAAATAGAGAACTTCTACACTCAGCTACTGAGAGAGATTCTCCCCTTTCGTTCACACCCTGGTGATTTCCAAATTCCTCTCTACAAGTTAATATCTAAACCCCAATAAAAGTTAATATTGCGCGTTTTGTATTCAACCAAAATTTGTCATCAAACAATTACACTAAATGTTCTGAAGACGCTAAAACAACTTTGTTCGTGCACGTGCGATATTTCGCGAGGGATTTTGTGTGAAATTGTTAAACAGTGCCGTTCAGCATAAAAAGCTCCAATGTATCAGGATGCAGAGGGTATCATTCTACCCCTACATCTAACAAGCTACTGTAAAACGACTATTACAAGTGCATGCTACTGAAGTTCCTATAAAAAATATCGGTGTTCCCGTGTCCTTGAAAAAATCTTCACACGCTATTTAAGACGCATACGAGGAAATACAGACAAGGTCAAGCTTTTACTCAACAACGTTTACTTGCGTAACATAGGCTGTGGGTGCTGTAAGTCTGGGAGAAAAACACCAGCTAGTTTATTCTTGACGATTCGTATTGTTAATAATTACGTTTATGTCAGGTTTCATGACATTAATAGATCAGGTAATGTCACGAGAATGTGTGTGACAAGAACGATAATTGAGAGTGGGCGAGACAAGTTGAAAGGTTATTAGAATATATGAATGAGAACTGACGCCACTGAAAATAGTTCTTGGTCTTGCAGACCACGAATGGTCAAGGCTCACTTTGACCTCCTCCTCCTGTCTGTACTGTTGTTTTGTTTCCTGTTGATGCTACATGAGCGTCATGAGCTCTGAAAGGAGTAAGGGCACATGTCCATGCAGGTTTCCAAATTACCATTCTTGTGTTGTGTATAACGTTTCTAACGTTCGGTTTTGAAATCTCTCTCATTCAACGAACAGTTCGGTATATACAGTAAACACATTATCAGTTCTCGACTAACACAAAAACAAATTACATTTAAAATCATTTTTAAAATGTTAATATATTAACCCAAAACTTGTGTCGGTTTTATTGTTCAGTAATAAGTGGCCTTAAGTATTTTTTTTCTAAAATACATATTAACAGAAGAGAGGTACTTCGGTCTACTTTTATCATATATATAGTAGCAATCAATTACTCACAGCAGTGTTGTTGTTTTTTACCAATTTCTTTCTGAAAGTTTGTGCTTGCGTGTTTTTTTTCACATAGCAAAGCCACATCGGGCTATCTGCTGAATCCACCGAGGGGAATCGAACCCCTGATTTTAGCACTGTAAATCCGTAGACTTACCGCTGTACCTTTCCGATAGTAATTTAGAGAATTATGCAAGAGTGTCGGCTATGGTTTGTATACTTGCATATAAAACTTTTGACGACGTACTGCAAGAACTTGGTATGCTACAGTAATTGTATTGATTATTTTACTTGTGTTAAGGTACTATGCTGGGCATGCATATTCTTTGATAGGTCTTACATATGTGTTGAAGATTTTAATATATTATCTGTTTCGCCCACGATAGCAAGTTGCCTTCCCTCTAGTTTTACACCGGAGCGGCTAGCGGAGATAGCCCTCGAGTAGCTCTGCGCGAAATTACAAAAAATGAACAAAAAACAAACGTTAACAAAATAGTATGGTGTGAAAATTAGGCCTACTAGTTCTGTGTTCATAAAAAATTCCAATTTATCAGCAATGTAAAAAGTTAGTCCAGGACTCTAACAAATATTGTAATGTAATAATGATCACACTATGGGTGACATAGTAAATACTTAAATTTAACTTAAGATATTTATTTTTAGGTACTTCATTCAAATTTAGTATAATTAACTATGGAGTCACTACTTAAGAGTGAAATACCATCAGTTTCAATGTTTGTATGTGTGATAACATAAGCTTTAAACACGTTATTGCAAAATCACTCGTAACATTTTATATGCAAAAACGGCTGTTCTGGGCCCAGAAAACACTTCAAATAGAAGAGCGAACAACGTTTCGACCTTCTTCGGTCATCGTCAGGTTCACAAAGATGACCGAAGAAGGTCGAAACGTTGTTCGCTCTTCTATTTGAAGTGTTTTCTGGGCCCAGAACAGCCGTTTTTGCATATAAAAGTTCTCAACAAGTGGGTTTCTCGACATCACTGACTCGTAACATTTCTCCAGGTTGTGGATCAGACCTGTTGGTAAGTTGATTTTTTTTTTTTTTACAATCACTTTTGATTACAATAAACAATTTTCTGGTCACCAGTGGACTGATAAAACAGTTTGAAATACATTATTCGAATAAGAAATGAACAAATTACGTGATAAAAGAAAATTAAATATTTCCAAAATCCAATTCAAGTTCTTTTATATCACATTAAATTCTAAATAAATGAACACGCAGTCATCTGACGTCATAATACCACCACTGAACCATCTTCACATAGAAACTAATCAATGCACAATTTTCACTTAGTTACACAATCATAACCCAGGTCTTTACTGAGATCATTCACAAGTCCTTACCTGAACGCACTAACTACTATAATCAACGTCTTACAGTCTGAAATAATTAGTTTCAGTTTATTCCATTTGGTTAATGATTATAGGGGCGCTACACTTAGTTCTCTTAGGGTCAAAGACATTTGTCGATTACAAAAAATATACAAAACTAAAATTTCATTACATTTAATAAACTGAGATTTCTTAAAGCTTTTAAAACTTGACGATAATTGATTTTTCTGTAAAATAGAATAATAAATGTACAAACAGTTTAACAACTGTCTTTCCACAAAGATACTTACAAGCATGTATTTCGTCACCAGATGGAAAACAAACTCCAAATTCACGAACTTTTGAAACACGTACAAGCTAATGCGTTTTTCTCTGTTGTCTGAATCATTTACTATTGTTTTAAAAGTAACCCACATCATGGAAACTAAAACGTCACAGTTTCAAAATTGTGCATTATGACGTTACTTCAGAAGACTTGCATGCGTGAGTTGCAACGACGCCTATAAATATAGACCGACGTCTTTCTCATGGATATCAACTTAAGAGCCCAATAAGGCACATCCAGATTTGGTTGTACGTAACCACGCAACGGATGACATCACTCCACGAGACAGAAAAATTACCATACATTTTTCATGTCATTTATCTATATTTTTTTTTTGGGGGGGGGGGGGGCAAAAAGGTTTTAAACTAAAAGCGTATATAAGAATCTACAAAGACAAAAAAAAATAAATTGTTATTAATGTAACATTTCTCCAGATTGTGAATCTGACCTGTTGGTAAGTTGAATTTTTTTCTTTTCACAATTACTTTTGATTACAATAAACAATTTTCTGAATGTAATAATGTATTTACAGCTTTTGACTAGGATAAAAACCATTTTGATTTGTGAGAATATATATTTAGGATATACTTGGCGAAAGATGAGCTAATAGCCTATTGTGTGATGTAACGTGTCACATATTGCTTTTGGGCTAAACAGTTTACAAAGTTGAAATCGGTGGAAACTAGTAGCTAGGAAGATATTCTTGGAGGATTAGTCTATAAAAGTCGTTCTCTTCAAACGTCACTCAGAACTGTACATTTCAAGCACACTGTTTATCGTGAAAACTCTGCGGAAGCCAAATAGAAGTTTGTATTTCATCCACCCAAATTAACGCACACAGTTTAAAATAGCTCAATTCTCACATACCAGAGGAAGTGTGCATCTTTAATCATTGCATTAATACAAACTGAAATATTTACAACTTGTATACATTTTTACTGATTCGTCATTAACTTAAAAGAACAAACAGAAAGACGCCATCTTTATTTTGCGGGAAATTTAATAAGTAATAGCATAAATCATTTTTCGGCGATAGTTTTTGGTTCCATTAGATAATGAATTCAGCAATACTTAAAATGTATCGATTTTACCCGAAGGAACAAAGAAGCCTTATATGAGGTTTAAGGTTACAGTCACTTTTCATTTATTTACTTGTTCTAACACTCCTATCGACGAAATTTCTGACGAGCCTTAAGATGGACTGAGATCTTTTATAACCTAGCTTACACGTATACACAAACGGATGTACTATAGTATGCGCATATTTTAACAGTTGCTGTTAATAACTCTTATACATCATGAATAAATGTCTTGGTTTTTACTAAGAAGTAGGTTAACTTACAAAAATATGTATAAACGGCTTACGTTACATAAGAATTAACGTTTGCATTTCCTCAAATGATTAACACAAGACATCGGAACATACCGCTTCGAATACGTTCGTCAAGATAAATGTATCCACGTAAGCTAGGGCTCGTGCAACGAAAGTGACTAAATTAAGACAAGGTATATATTTCCAGTTTATATACACACGAAAAAAATATTTTTATACGACGAAGAATGAAATATTAAACTTCTTTCTGAGCTGATGTATTTTTAAATTTTCAATTAACTTTTCAATAGGCGAAAGTCAAACAGAAATTTAAATGGCGAAAAAAAACCCAACAACAATTAGTGGAAGACAGATGGACAGAATGAAAGACGAAAAAATAACAAGTAAAAAAACTCACACGTTTATAACTCAAACTGTTCTCACTGGAAGCGACCTTCTCCACAGTTATATTGCTAGACGTCACGAGAATAAAGTGAGAGTACGCGGTAGCCTTCACGACCCAGTGTCAAGGAGACACCATGTACGTGTACACGCGCACACGTGCTGAAGCGTCAGAGCGCCTGTACTCAATAACCACAGCAAGCGTGATTGGATAATGCTTCATAACGTCATTGATGAAAGGTGGTGTACTGTCTCTTAAGCATGGCAAAGCTATCCAATATTTAGGCTTAGTTGAATAAAATCTTCGTACAAGTGGTAAAAGTTTATACGCACATTATAGATTTGGGCTGTAACAGTTTATCGTACTGTGAGAATTATCTAAGTCAACGGAGTGTCCACATACAGAATAACTACAGACAAAAGGTAATCCTCAATAACCGCGATATTTGAATTTTTTTAGGGAGAATTAGAGTAAATCAATCAGGCTTTATAAGCTATATTTTAGTGTGCCAACAATGCTAAGCAAGGAGGGGGTCATACATATACTCAATTCGATTTTACCGCTCATCAGGATCTTTACCAGCCTACCATCAAACTGAATTTTGTAAGACAGACTTAATCTACGAGATCTAGGACGCGGTCAAATACATTAATCGAAAAGGTTTGACCTCCCAAGTCGAAAACTGTAATTAGATCTAAAATCGGTCAAGTGATGACAGAGCTATGAAGTAAGAGTTTGTACATTAAAAAACACGAACATTGTGTAACACTTTTGGTGTTAATATAATTCAGTTGGGTTACGCGTGACTGTAACAAGTCCCGCTGATTATCTGAAAGTTGACCACATGATTAACCAACTGACTCTTCTAAAATTAAAAGTAATGCTAAAATGAATTCGAACTCGCAACTGCTGTTTAGACGAAAAAACAAAATGGTATCAGAGTTCGTTTCTCTGAAAAAACTAAATCTTGAGTTCGAAACCTGTTTCTGTCCGTTGTACTCGTGGAAAAGTACAGAATAATACATGCACGTGGATCAAAAGATGAATGTAAAAAATGTGTATGTGACGTCACAGGGTAACTGTTGAACTACAGCACCCTTCCTGGAGAAGACAACAACTGTACGGTAATGGTAATTAAGACCTGATTTCTTAAATAACAAATGAAGTAGACCAGTTGTATCATAACATTTCAACAAGACGACTTTCTAGGCTCGTGCAAGAAGAGAGGTATACCGATCGCTTGAATCGAAAAGGAAGAAAGACAATGTTTAAGTCAATAAATGAATGAATTATTATTGTAAACTTATAACAAAGGCAAGCTACCAATACAGATCTGAACTGAAAACTCCCCTGGTTTTTTGTTGCTCCAATAATTTTTGAGCAGAAGTTACCTCAGTTTAATGATACACATACTTCGGTTTGGAATTTTGTACAAAGTTACACGAGGGCTATCTGTGCTAGCCGTCCCTAATTTAGTAGTGTATGGTCATCATCACCCACCGCCAACTCTTGGGCTACTCTTTTGCCAACGAATAGTGGGATTGACCATAACTTTATAACGCCCCCACGGCTGAAAAAGCGAGCATGTTAAGTGTGACTGGGATTCGAACCTGCGACCCTCAAATTACGAGTCGAGTGCCTGAACCACTTGGCCATGCCGGGCCATTTTTGTAAACAAGCAGACAAAGTGAGTTACATTTTTAGAATACAAAATACGATCTGCTGAACGCAAATCAAATATATATTACGAAATAATACGTTACGGCTAGATCAATGGCTAATGCGCCCCTTTTGTCTTTCAGATTTATAATCTGAAACCAAGTGTATGTTATATATATTTTTTACATACAAGATACAATATTCTACACGTTATTTCAAAAACTGTTTATCTGTAATGGAAAAGCTATCATTCCTAGTTATCCAATACGATTAATTTATAATAAATTATATCCTCTTATTTAAACCCAGTAGCTTTATGTAGTTCACGACTTTATTCGAGCCGTAGAAATTAGCTTCCATAATTTTTTTTTTTCTGATCAACACGCCATATGGTTTCATTTATTTTCCTTTTTAAGGTTTCAACAAATATACACTTCAGTAAAATTTATTATATAGTTCTCAATACAGTATTGTGGAGGTAACTATTGTACCGATAAATTTTATTACCCAGGTAATTTTGACGTAAGAGAAGCTGATTGGATGATTCAGAGGTCAAAGAAAGTGTTATCCAAGATAAATTTAAAAAATGTTCAACTGCTTCTCTCCACGAACTGGAACGAAATGACGCGTGTATGTTGTTTTATAAAATTTACCTTGTTAATACGATTTATTTTGTTTATTTGTATTTAAACACAAATCTACACAATGGACTCTGCCCAATACAGGTATCGAAATCCGGTTTCTAGAGTTGTAGTTCGAAGAAATAACACTGTCACTAGGAACACTGTTAATAAAACCACATTGTAAAAACAGTAGTACAGATGTGAAGAAACAACAACATAAGATGATAGACAAACTGTTGGGCGGAGAGGTACCAGACAGGCATTACCGATGAAAGTGTATTATTATCGAGAATGAAATGTCTACAAAAATGTAAAATTCACTCATCCTGCCAGTATTAAGTTGAACATCAGAAAAAAAGTCTTTAAAATGTTGTGTATTACTGAAGAAACCGCAACAGCGAAACGATGGTTGAAAATAAAATTATTTTATAATTGTGTGGAACATAAAAGTATTTTGCTTTTTTATATTTTTTTTATTAGAAAGTGAACTCTCCATATTAGGCTAAACTGTTTTCCCCACTGAAGAGTAGTGACATAATTTTTATATGAGCCACGTGCCAGTGAGACACGGCTTCATTACGTCTCGCCTACAACTACTTATCCAAGTCAATATGCCAGTTCCTATGCAAAACACAAGTGCAAACGTTAATTTATGTTATACTAAATTCATAAACATCTCCCATGTACTTCTGTACATCTGCGTAACCGAAACGGATCTTCGAACTGGGACAACATGACATCAGAAGTGTAAATAACACTGTAGAGCAAAAGCCCAGAGTCAGACCACGACAATAAACTCCAACACCAGACTATATTTGGTCTGGGTATCGTAGGTCACGAACACGTCTTTAGTTAAAGGTAATTTTTAACCATATTATTTTTAAAATATTTAAAATCCACAAAAAATGGAAAAAAGACCAAGGTAGAGAAAACACTATTTCAGAAAGTTCGCTCATAACTTAAATAGAGTCCTGCGAATTTATACTTCATAAAAGTTGTTTGGGTTTTAATAACGAATTTTCCATAATTTATCTGCGCAGGTTTCGAAAATATTAATTTTTTTTCTATCACGTAAGGATGTTTTAAAAATTGGAAAGAAAAAATTGTTACTTAAATCAAATTATTAATTCGTTTACCACAATGCCAATGTTTATGTTATTGTTTATTGCGTTTGGATTCTAACACGACCGTTAAAGCTCTCACGTCACGATTGGTCTATAGAAACTATATCCAGTGGTTATCAACATTTGAAGCATAACAACATGTGATCCGACTTCAGTGAAAACGATTGGCTTATGTAAAGTGCAAGATATTTTGTGAAAATTTTGTATGCGATGGAAAGAAATGGACATCGTTGTCGGATTCAGTGTACAGGTGCTACTGTAGAATAATGTAAAATATTCTAAACAATAAAACCATCGCAGGCCTGTGTTATTTAAAAGCCTGTATATCGAATAATGCGCAAAAAAAACTAAGTTTGCAAATATTTAACATAAAATTCAATGGGCCACCCGTACCTTAATATACAATACTTATTACTGACACACCCCCAAGAAGGGGCCGGGCATGGCCGAGCGCGTTAAGGCGTGCGCTCGTAATCCGAGGGTCGCGCTAAATATGCTCGCCCTCCCAGCCGTGGGGGTATATAATGTGACGGTCAATCCCACTATTCGTTGATAAAAGAGTAGCCCAAGAGTTGGCGGTGAGTGGTGATGACTAGCTGCCTTCCTTCTAGTCTTACACTGCTAAATAAGGGACGGCTAGAGCAGATAGCCCTCGTGTAGCTTTGCGCGAAATGCAAAACAAGTTCCACGGTGTAGGGCAATGTCTCACCAGGTTTGGTAATAATAACATAAAGGGGTAACGTTCCACCCAAATATTTTTATATGGTCTAAAAAGTAATAAAAATATATGAAAAAGACATCTTGAAAATTTGTTCGTTTTTAAGTGAGAACTAAATTACGTTAACAAACTTACCACAAAAGTGTTTGTTTCCAAGCTAAAATCAAACTAATTACATCGGTGACTTAGTAATTACAGCTTGTGTTTTTCAAGATGAGAAAGTACACATCACAAAATATCGGCACTTTGTTGCATAAAATTGGTATCTCGTTAGTTAGAAATGGTTCTATTTCAATACAACAATTGTCAAACAAATTTTTAGTCGTATACAAGACTAAAAATTTTGAAAAAGTGATTGGAAAATACAAAATACATAAAAAAATTTCTAAACACAAACAAAAATACGACAATTCAATTCCTGAAGAAAAACTTAAGACCAAAGGCTCAAAATTGAAACATCGTTAAAAAAAACTTAAATATTTATAAAAATTAGAGAAATGTTGGTGGTCGACTTTATTTCATTACTACATGCAAATTCTTTAGTTATAATTTTAAATAAGTGCACCAAATTTTTGCAAAACTCTACTTATGAGCAGGAATGCAACATCAAAAGTTAGCTTGTTTTACAGCGAAAGTGAGTAAACATGAAAGCAAGACATTTTCCTCGATCCAAGCTTCAAACCATGAATCTGTATGACAAATTGATAGGCGTTACTTACTGTCTCAGTAAAACCGTGCAAAATATAAACACATGGTTTATCCAATGGTCATTCCAAATTTGTTCTCTGATAAATAAAAAAAAATAACTCGTTTAGTAATAAAAACAGAACTATTTATTTGTAACGTAATCCTCAAATTTGAATACTTTGTAAAGTGAACTTTCCTGAAAGCTGAAATGAAACAAAATATACGCTGCTGTTTGCCCGATATTTTCACGAAATGCTTGACCAATAAACATCAGAGCTGCTTCTCAACTCGGTTCCCACAATTCCCTTAAGGCCACAGAGAAGGCATGCAAATTCTGGGTTTCAAATTTCAAGATTAATAGTTTAGTTTTCAAATACATAGTAATTTTTGCAATACGCTATTTTCTATCATGAAGAGATAAAATATTCTTATTTATCACCAAGTGCGTATTTCGTGTTTCTATTGTTCAAAGTATCACTTTTTTCTCTCTTGGCTACAGTATGTAACTACTGTTTATATGTATCTTTTACTACTTTGCTTTTACGTTTACAACAATATAACAGTTTTTTTTCTCTCTGTTATATTTTAATACTCTCAAACGTCCACAATTGGGAATAATATCAATATTATTACACAAGCAAAAGGTATTGACGTCATCATATAACGTCTTGGCAACAAAATGCTGCTCTGCGCCAGCGTAACGAACGGCCTTGTGTGCTCTATATGACGGTCACGTGGTTCCTACACCTGTGGCATATTGTGCACTTAATGCTAAAGGACAACTACAAGGTCTCCTAGATGAATGACCTTGACAAGTTCATTTCAAAACACTGATTAAGAGTGCAAGAAAAAATGTATTAACCACGCTCGATAAACAATTCTTTATGGTTTTCAATCTTCCTTTTTTTTTTTTTTTTAACAAGATAGAAATTTCCTTGTTTTGACCTTGAAAGAACGTCGTACTGTACACTACACTGTAAACATTAATAAAAAAACACTGCAACGTGTTTTCTTCTCTCTAAACTAGCTGAATGTTTTGACTTTTTTGTCATTTGGCTAACTGCCACAACAAATTTAATGCACAGTTATACCCCGATTACTAGCAGCCATATACACATTAAGCCTATTCTGTAAAAAAAAAAATCATATTAATATAGTGTCTGCATCAAAAATAAATACACTAACCTGTCACAAACGCTGATTTAGGAGGTACTGCAACTACATTCTTTGTTGCATGAAAATTAGCTTGTAAGCTTTGTTTATCACAGATGACGACACACGTATTCAAATCAATTTCACTTCTTGAACATGGATTCTTTCAGTAGTGAATAAAGCATACAAATAGGTCTAAATAAATAATACATATAACACGTAAAAACGAAATAATCTGTTTCAATCATCTTTCATTACCCAACATTAAACCTAACGAACACAAACCAATTTCGATATTTGTAAGTTAGGAAGCTTTTTGTTTCAATTTTAGTTCTATCGTGATTTATTTTGAGTATCAATTTAACTGAAAATACTTCTCTGTAAACAACACAAAACATCATAAGAATTAAAATCAATATTATTTTACAAATATTTAAATTATTTTATTTATTACTTTTACAGTCAACCATACTTTTAATTACAGTAATTCTTAGTACGGAAAAATGTATTTCTAGGTGTAAGTTATAACCACAGACACCTTATACACATTGCGTATCGTGATGTCTATTGTTTTTAAAAGCTGCGCACGCAGACAAAGCTCAACATTACCTTTTGACACCAAGGGAGAACAGACATGGATAATGTTGATACCAAATGCTATTTCCCATTTCGTAAGCAGGATATTCTAAACTATATTGTTAGGAATTAACCACACTCCTGATGACGAGAAACCCATTTGAAATTAAAATGTTTCTCAGAGAACAACGTTTCGACCTTCCTTGGCCATCTTCAGGTTAACAAAGAGAGTTTGCAACTAACCGTTGCCGGGCACATTATCATGTTTATATTTATGTCCCTAAAACAAGCTCGACAATGGTCAGTTGCAAACTCTCTGTTAACCTGAAGATCCAGGATGATGGAAACGTTTTTGTTCTTTTTCTCAATAAGTGTTAATACCCATACCACCGTTCTGAGATATAATTAATCACACTGTCTTTTACAATTCAAAATGTGACGTAACTTAAAAATAATAAAAATGTAAACCTACCATACGTTATTGTTGAGCATAACTCAAACACTAACAATTACTTTTCTCCGAGGGCGGACTAAATATCCCATTGCAGAAACTGTTAATCTCCTGCACTGTGATATACTACAGACTGTAGAAACTGTTAATCCCCCGTTCTCCAATATACCATATACATATTATTATAGATACTGTTAATCCCCTGTTCTCTAATATACTATAGATTATAGATACTGTTAATCCCTTGTTCTTTAATATACCATAGATTATAGATACTGTTAATCCCTTGTTCTTTAATATACCATAGATTATAGATACTGTTAATCCCCTGTTCTCTAATATACTATAGATTATAGATACTGTTAATCCCTTCCTCTACTGCCATGAACCAACAGAACATCTGTTCATTACATAAAGGATGGAGGACCTGTCTTCAACAACAATCTGCTTCAAGGAAGCTCCAAATTCTTTGTTCTACTTCCATCATCCAAGTTCAAGGACACTCCAGAGCTTTCATTCAATGTCTTACTATTTCCACAAAGCTGAAGTCTCTGTTGCGTAGAAACAGCTTTTGAACAAAATGAGAAACTTTACTTTCAACAGATGGTTTTGTTTGGTATTTAGTTAGTTGTGAGAAACTGCATATTCCTTACTTAATATTAAGTACTTTAATTCTTGTTCAGTAACTACCTGCATAGTTAGGAGTTGTTTAACCAGTCCTACAACTTAACACATCTTACACTTGATACCACCAATTATTATAGCGATCAATCTCATTATATAGTCTCCTCTGTTCATTATCCTAAACATTTCCAGGGAGACTGAATCATATGACCAGTACCTTAAAGAATCCCAGGGAAATTAGATCCTATGACCAATACCCTAAACACATTTCTAGAATGTTACCTATCACAACTACAATACTTGACTACCTTTTATTTTACATTCCATATATAACTGCATGTTTCAAATACAATTATCCGAGTATGTTAATGGTTGGAAAAAGTGATAACGGAAACAATACGATTACTGTTAAACTCTTTTTTTTTTTTATATATATATAAATGTACAATTTGACTAACTTCTGCTACTTTATCCTTATTCATGTTAAAACAATGAAATCAATAACCTAACCCTTTCTTAAATCTTTATTTGAAAAACTATTGTCGAATTTGTTTTGCTTGAGATACAGAAGGAATTAAGACACCTTTACTGTTTATCTTACCCACCCCTATATTCCAGGAGTACCCCTTTATTGTTTACCGTTTCCACCCCTGTATTCCAGGAATACCCCTTTACTGTTTACCTTACCCACCCATGTATTCCAGGAATACCCCTTTACTGTTTACCTTACCCACCCATGTATTCCAGGAATACCCCTTTACTGTTTATCTTACGTATCATTATCCTTTTGATTGTGAACCCTCTTCACCTCATCCAGAAAGCATGGGCACGTTGACGACATAGTTATTCAAAACTTTAATCCTCTTTACTCTTAATGTTGCTCGGTCATATTAGAACGATTTTCTAAAGTAAAGAGTTGCCAATATTTTGCACGTCCGAAAGGAATTATTGTTTAAATTATCTGTTTAGAATTCTTGGGATAATTTATTCTGGTATAAACTTCCCCGTCCATTACAAGAGCTTCCCAGTCGTATGAATATTTCTCTTGTTCAACGTGCCCATCCGGGTTCAGTTGTCCTACGGCAAAAGCAACTCTTACTGCATAGAAATTAAACACGGAGAAATAAATAATTAGGTCCGTGTCGTAACGTTGTTAGCACGAAATACACTAGTTTTTTTTTTAATTTCGCGCAAAGCTACTCGAGGGCTATCTGCGCTAAGCGTCCCTAATTTAGCAGTGTAAGACATGAGGGAAGGCAGCTAGTCATCACCACCCACTGCCAACTCTTGGGCTACTCTTTCACCAACGAATGGTGACATTGACCGTCACATTATAACGCATCCACGGCTGAAAGGGCGAGCATGTTTGATGTGATCAGGATTCGAACCCGCGACCCTTAACACACTTGGCCATGACAGATCAATACACTAGATACTTTTTTGGTCGTTTTTTTTTTTTAATTAAGCACGAAGCTATGCAATGGGCTACCTATTCTCTGTCCACCGTGGTACTCGAAACCCGGTTTATAACGTTGTAGGCACACAGACATATCGCAATGTTACTGCAGAAGGTGGGTACTAGGCACTACTCCTTTTATAAGCAAAAGTAAAATTTGAATTGATTGATTGATTGATTGATTGATTTAGTGTTTTATGGCACAAAGCAACGAGGCTATCTGCGCCAAACAACCGGTAAAAGTGAAGTAAATGTAGTAAGACATAAATGGAAATGAAGGTAAAACAAAAAAAGTATAAAACCAATGTTGACACCTAGTCTACAAGGTTAAGATAGAAGGCAGAGTGTAACAAGTTGTAAGGTATTTACTCTAGCAAAAGGGTATAATCATAACCCGCCAGGAAGACTAACAGGCAGGTTCAAGACCCACCGTCAGTCACTTGAAGTTGGTCTTTCCAGTCCTGGTTCTGAGTCGTGTGTCATAGCAACCAGTATCAAAATGTAAAATAATAGAAGTATTATAAGACACACAGTAAAATCACAACAATGAGTAGCCAAATGTTCAGTAAAAAGAGAAAAGTCACGTAAATGGAGTAAAATTTGTAAAAGTAAATGAAGGTAATAACAAAACAGCAATTAAAACAGAAAATGGTGTAAAAACCAATGGTGACATTGTCTTCAAAGTTATAAACTATTTACTCTAGCATAATAATAATGATCATAACCCGCCAGGAAAACTAACGAGCAAGTTCAAGAACCACCGTCAGTCACCTGAAGTTGGCCTTTCCAGTCCTGGTTCCGAGTTATGTGTCATAGTAGCTATTATCAAAATGTAATGGAATAAAAGTTTTAAAAGACACTCAGCAAAATCGTAATAAAGAGTAGCCAAATAGTAGTCCAGTAAAAAGATAAAAGTCAAGTATATGGAGTAAAATGTGTAAAGGTAATTGAAGATAAAAGCAAAATGGCAATTAAAACAGGAAATGGTGCAAAAACCAATGACGACATCCAGTCAACAAAGTTGTAAAGGACAACCTGTATCAGAATGGGAATGATCATAACCCGCCAGGAAGACTAACAGGTACTATATAAACCACCGTCAGCCACCTGAAGTTGGTCTTTCCGTCCTGGTTCCGGGTTATGAGTCAATATGGCCAGTACAAAAAGGTTGTGAAAGTGCGAAATGATATGCAGCGAAAGTATAATAGTAACTCGCCAGGAAGACTAACGAGTAGTTCAAACAGAAGCGTTAGTCACCTGAAGTTGGCCTTTCCAGTCCTGGTGTCGAGTTATTTAATGTTCTGGCCATTGTTTAATGTCACATTGAGTGAGTGAGAATAAAACTGTAAAAAAGGAGCCACAATTAAAAAGGTGTAATAAATAAATATACCACACTTAAATGAGATTAAAAAGATTAATGGCCATTAAAAATTAAAAACGTTATTAAGGTGGACAGAGTCACCATCACCAATAACTCTGTCCAATGTTACAGACTGACCCTGGGAAAAAAATATGTTTAAAGTATTGCCGTCGTTGAGAATTGTAACGATGGCAAGAAAGTAAAACATGGCTGATAGTGATTTGAGTTTTACACAAACTACACATTGGTGCATCAGTTCCAGATAAAAGAAAATGATGAGTTAAAAAACTGTGACCAATGCGTAGCCTAGTGAGAACAACTTCTTCCCTCCGAACTTTACGGAAGCTAGATGGCCAAACTCCAATTTTGGGTTTAATTTGAAAAAGTTTATTGTCACGTTGTTCACTCCAAGTGGACTGCCAACTGGCACGGAGCCGAGCCTTGAAGACAACACCATAGTCCATGTACGGAATAGGCATAGGGGTGATGGTGCTGAAGCAGACATATTTAGCTGCCATGTCTGCAAGCTCGTTCCCATGAATACCAACATGGCCTGGTATCCAGAAAAACTGGGTTGAAGTAGCTGCTAATGAGAAATGGGCCAGTCGGTTTCGAATATCTGCGAGAATAGGATGTGAGCTGATGTGAAGCGATTCCAAGGCAAGTATAGAACTAAGCGAGTCAGTATAAATAGTGCAGTTGGAGTACTGCTCAGCTGCAATATGATTAAGGGCAAGAGATGTGGCATACAGTTCAGCAGTGAACACAGAAGCTGTAGAGGGGATTCTGTGTGCAACTACTGACCCATAGCAAACCATAGCAGAAACCACTGAATTACCTGATTTGGAACCATCTGTATAAATGGGAACTGAATGATTGTTTGAAAGATATTCATTGAATAAAAGACGGTACTTCCAGTCTGGAGTATCCGCCTTTTTTAGGTGATTGAAAGAAAGGTCACACTTGGGGGCTATAATAAGCCATGGTGGGATGCGTCGACCTGTGGAATCTGCAATGTTATCCAAGGGCAGACCCAATTCATCCAATTGCGCCCGGATGCGAAGGCCAAACGGAGCAATGACCGATCGTCTGTTCTGAAAAAGTACTACCCACCGAGGAAGGAAAACACATTCCCAGGTGGGATGCTTTGGTAAGGAACAAAGTTTCGAAGTATATTGTAAAGACAGTTGCAAACGGCGAAGGTGTAGAGAAGGTTCATGAGATTCAATGTATATGCTTTGAACTGGAGAAGTACGGAAAGCTCCAGTGCAGAGTCGAAGTCCTTGGTGATGAATGGGGTCCAGCATCTTTAAGGCCGAGGGTCTGGCAGAGCCATAGACCATTGATCCATAGTCAAGTTTCGATCTAATAAGTGCACGATATATCTTTAACATTGAACGGCGATCTGCCCCCCAACTGGAAGAAGAGAGGACACGGAGGATGTTCAGTGCTCTTGTGCATTTGACCCGAAGCTGCTTTAAGTGTGGTATAAAGGTCAGTTTACGATCAAAGATAAGCCCCAAGAACTTTGTCTCCGGGACCACTGGCAGCAAAACTTCACCGATATGAAGTTCAGGATCAGGGTGAATACCTCGTCGACGGCAAAAGTGCATGCATACAGTTTTGGAAAGAGAGAAATTAAAGCCATTCGCAAGAGTCCACTTCCGTACACGATTGAGGGCAATTTGTAGTTGCCGCTCAATATATCTCATGTTTGACGACTGATATGAGATGTGAAAGTCGTCAACATATAGCCCATTCGTAACGGTGAGAGGGAGTTGTTCAGTGATTGCATTTATCTTTATACTGAAGAGTGTGACACTCAATATACAGCCTCGAGGGACTCCAAGTTCCTGTACAAAGGAACGTGAAAGTGCCGAACATACACGAACTTGGAATCTCCTGTCCATTAAATTTTTTTTAATAAACATGGGAAGATGGCCACGTAACCCATATGTATGGAGTTCTCGCAAAACGCCATACCTCCATGTTGTGTCGTAAGCCTTCTCTATGTCAAAGAATATCGATAGAAGGTGTTGGCGGTTGAGAAAGGCCTCTCTGATAGATGTTTCAAGACGAATTAGGTGGTCTATGGTGGAGTGCTGTCGACGGAACCCACACTGGGTGGGCGAGAGGAGGTTGTTTGATTCAAGGAACCAAACAAGACGAGCATTAACCATCCTTTCTAAGGTCTTACAGAGACAGCTCGTCAGAGCAATTGGACGATAGTTTGAAGGAATCTTCGGATCTTTCCCTGGCTTAGAGAAAGGTAAAATAATAGCCTGGCGCCAGGCATCAGGAAAAACATTCTCCTGCCAAATCCGGTTGAAGATAATCAGAAGGACATCAAGAGAAGCAGGAGAGAGATGGTGCAGCATGTCATAATGAATATCATCAGGTCCAACAGATGTACTGGCAGACCGATGAAGAGCCATTTTTAGTTCCACCAGGGTAAAGGGACTATTATAATCAAAGAAACAGTCAGTTTGAAAGGAAAGAGGTGATCGCTCTGCCCGAGTCTTGATGGCCAGGAAGGTGGAGGAACAAGCAGAAGTGCTAGATACCCGGCAAAAGCTTTCACCTAGAGTATCAGCGATGCTTCGGACATCAACCACCTCCTGACCATCAAAGAGTAAGATCGAGAGGGAGACAGAATTGTAGTGCCCACTGACCTTTCGAATCTTGTCCCATATGATCTTGGAACTAGTGGTAGAAGATATGCTGGTTGTGAACTTAATCCAAGATTCCTTCTGGGTTTGACATCTTACCCACCGAGCATGTGCACAGGCCCATTGGAAAGCAACGCGGTTCGAAAGTGTGGGATATCTACGGCCCGTTTTTGAGCTTTCCGTGCTAAGTGGCAAGCAGGATTCCACCATGGACGAGGATATCGTAGAAAACGTGTCGAGGTTTTAGGAATACACTGAGCAGTTGCATGTATAATACAGTCAGTTACCACTGCCACACAGTCGTCTATTGATGGCAGGATCAAGTTCTGCAAGAGCAGCGAAAGTGGACCAGTCTGCCTGATCCAGCTTCCACCGGGGCACGCGGGTAGGGTGGCATCGACCACGGCCAGTCTCTCTCAAAAGGATCGGAAAATGGTCACTGCCTAGTGGATTACTGTCAACCCTCCATGAAAAATGGGAGAATAATGAAGGGGAGCAAACTGAGAGATCAATAGCGGTGAAGGACTAACTTGGTGCATGAAAGTAAGTAGAAGAACCAGTATTGAAAAGAGAAAGATTGTGATCAGAGAGCATCTGCTCTACAGATCGACCCCTCCCATCAATAACAACACTTCCCCAGAGGGGATGGTGTCCATTAAAATCCCCCAGGATTAGAAATGGAGATGGCAACTGTTCAACGAGAGCATCCATGTCTGATTGATCATATGTCTCTCCAGGGGACAGGTACAGAGAACAAACAGTGATGGTACGACCCAAGGAAATACGGATGGCTACGGCCTCCAAGGGTGTGTTGAGTGACAAAGACAGGGTGGGCACATGCTGATCAACTAATAGTGCCACCCCTCCATGTATTCGTCCATCACACAACTTGTCATTTCTGTACAGAGAAGACTGTCGAATGAAGACTGTATCAGCATGTTTGAGAAATGTTTCTTGTAGAGAAAGAAACAGGCTGGTAGGAAGCAATCAGCGTTTTGATATCATCCAGATTAGAACGTAAACCTCGACAGTTCCATTGTATCAAGGTGGCCATTTTTAAGGACGGGCAGGTGAAGTGGCTGGAGAACCCTTCGGTTTACGACCTCGTCTTTTTTCTTTACTGTCTTTCTTCGGAGGAGGTCTATCAACCTCCATGGATCCTGCTCTGGGTCGAGTGGGCAGGTTTTTGTTATTGGAAGAGGAATCCAGTGACTGAAGACGCAAACGAATAATTGTTTTGTTTATTGTGGTGGGAGAAAATGATGTATCAGAAGAAATGCCTGTATTTGAAACTGAAGGACATGGATCTTGAGGTTTGTTGGAAGAAATGGGAGGAACAGAGATGAGTGTGGAAGTCGATTGATCTACTTTTTTAACCACGGAGGTCAAAAGGCTTTTCATTTGTTTTGAAAACGATTCTCTTGGAGGCACAGAGAGATCTGTCTGCACTTCCACTATAGTTGTGGAATGGAGTGCAGCAGCATATGTCCGAGTTGGGATTGTGGACAGCAATTTCCGAGCCTCAGGATAACTAATGTTATGTGTCGTTTTCAAATGCTGCACTTCTTTTTCCTCCAACCATTTTGGGCAAGAATGAAAGTAAGAGGGATGAGAACCATTGCAGTTGACGCAATGTGGGTTTATGTCACAATCATAGGCATCGTAGTCCTTGCCTCCACAACGAGGTATCAACATTTCATGTAATTATTATATAACAATCTCAGTTTCAAAAATTACATTATCATGATGAGCACATAATCGCAATCAACTCTCTCTAGAGTTCTGTAAGTGAAAAACAAAATATACATTAAAACAGCTCGTTTCAACGAAACATTTACGAGTAGTTTTCATATATTAGATAAACAATAGAAAAACAGTGCAAGGAAAAAATAATAATTACATATACATTTAAAACTTAGTCTTAAACTTTTATCCACAATAACTGGTTATCCATTGATTTTTAGAAATACTGTTCATTAGTTTTCAATACTACTTATCAAAGAATGCATTATACCTGTACTTATATTTGTACCTCACTGCAATCTATATTGAATAGAACCAAAATGTTGTTTTAAAACAGCATTGTGATACTGTAAATTAAACTGGAAAACAACCATGTAAAAATAATAGCTATGCACACATTCTCAAATTATTTAAGGTTAGTGTCTCAGCAGAAAGAAAGAAAAATGGCATATAATACAGTCAAATACTCTCAGAATACTTCAAACAGTTGTTTTTGAAGAAATTTCAAAAATTCAAGTTTCAGAATCATCACAATAGTTGATAGTATAAATGTCAGGTACACTACTTTTTGACACATATATTTCATTGCTTATTTAATGTTAAAGTTATCAGCTCCAGTATTTGGTTTGAATTATGTTTAACTCAAAAACAAAACAATTAGCTATCAAAATTAACAAAAACTTTAGAAACCCATAAGCAAGACCTTGCCAAAAAGATGGCCAGTCATTACCGGCATTTTTAATGCATAGCAGCTCCAAAAGGACCGATTGATTGATTACTCATTGTTATGCAAGAAGCTGCAAAACACATGCTTAATGTAAAGTTGGATTAAACCATGAATCTTAGCATGAAAATGAGTTTGAGAATGAAAAAAATACTTGATTGAAAACAGAATAATCAATACTTATGGGATCAGAAACCATACTGAAGTGGAATTAACAACCATAGCTTAACGTACAAAAAAAATCTATTTCAAAACTAGCAACTTCATACAATTTTTCCAAATGACACCTAGATTAAAATGTACACACTTATGGCTTTCTGCTTTCTTAAACTACACTTCAGTTATCACTAGAGTTATCTGAACTCAAAGTATTTCATTATTTAAAGACAGTACCAAATTGCTCTTTGAAACTGAAAATACAATAAGGTAGAAGTAATAACAATGCCAGGTTAACATCTAGTTTGATTCTGCATATTTCATACTCTAAATGATTTGGCTAATTTGAATATTGTCACAACAAAAAAATAGAATTAAGCACCAACACGCAAATACTTAGCAAGAATACACTTTCCAAACCTACAGCAGTTCAATTAAAACAGGTAGTGAAACATAATACATGAATTTAAATTTCCAAATGTTTCATACTTACAATGAAAAATGAAGGTAATACTTAACAAACCCATGATTTATGCTTCATAATGCAAAGTAGATTTTACTTGTATATTTGAGAGATAATTACAAAAGTGCAAGTAAAACATATGAACATGAATAAAAACAGAGTGCCATAAAAGATGCACCAACATTTTCATATACCATAAAAACTGATACTGATAAGAAATCAGCATTTAAAGAAATTACTTCATAGAAAAAAAAATACATTTGATGCAACTAAGTTTGTAAAGTTTTAATACAAATTCTAATATGATTAATATAACTATGAGTATTCTAATTCACCCACTCATTTTAAACTCACAATTTACAAATAATTTTATCCTAATTTCAGCAAAATAATGTACATTTCAGTAACAAGAAAATGTTCAGTTATTCTTTGCACAAGTCAATTATCTATAATATATATCTAACTAAAAATTTATGTAAAAACTGAATTTTTGGAAGAATAAAAATTAAATGTACTTTCTACAAAATAGGTTACTATCATACTCTTTCTTGTGAAATTTATACTAGCTTAATAATATCAACAAAAATGATGAACACGTATGATGTAATGTAAGTGTGAACATATATTATACATACACAAATTTTAAAATCATGATGTATTTTGGACACCTACTAAAGTTCTTAATAATGTATGCATAGCACAATATAAATTCTTTGTTTAAATTCCACACTACAAAACTTAAGGAGATTTTGGAACATTAACAGTATTATTGTCCATACTTTCACTAAAAAAAATATTACTACATTAAAAAACTTTTTTTTAATAAAGAGCCATATACACAATACTTTTTATCAGTTTTGTTATTAATACCACATATGTCATAATACTGAATTACTAGATTTTGTTAAATATCAAACAATAATGTAAATGTTAACAGGCTGTTACTGATAGAAACATTGTACAAATACTTTACATTCTCATAGTATGGTTCTAGCCCCTGGATACAAGTATTTATGTATATGTATATGGTAAAGTTCATAAAAATTATATACATATATGTTATGAAAAACTATTAGCTGAATATCCAAACATCGTACAGTATTGAGTCAGGTGTATATATGATTCACACATATAGTTGTTATTGCTGTAACAGCGCCTAGAGGTTAGTGACATGTACTCCTTTTACTATCATTACACTGTAATCTATTAATCTCAATATCATATATTCACATGTCACAAGAACCATAAAAAAAGTTGTAATGTATTCATTTCCATAACCTCTCAAAAGACACGTATGTAACTTATGTAATAATTTGTTAAAAGTATTGAATTAGTTAGCTCTACTAGAAGATTGATAACTTCTATCCGAGAAGTAAATCATACCACCCTACTAATACTTGTTTGTTAGCTGAAGAATTTTTAACTTATTAAAAGAGTAATCGAATATAAATTCACAACTATTATTACAATACTAAATAATAGTTAGTAATATTCGATTACTTGTGATACTGATAGTAATAATGAATAGTTCACTTTGAATTTATTTTTCGCAGAAAGAATTTCAATAAAAAAAATTTAACAAATTTGCAAAACCGAATCCTTACCATAATATGCCATGATACTGAGAAAAGAACTGTTACATCACTATTCCACCGAAATTCACTCACTGTACTCTACGCCAAACACCGCAAAATCAACATTTTGATGATTCCACGCACACGACAACCGCCCTCTGTAAGACTACAACATTTATTTTAAAAAAATCCAAGAATACTCAAAATATAAATAAATTTGAAGCAGTTAAATTTAAATAAAAAATGCTCAAAGAGGGTTTATTTAAGAATGTACTGTATTATTTTTGAATTCATAATTAACCAGGTTTAAACTTAAACCTTAAAGTTTTATTTTTCTAAAGATAGTTCAAATTAAATATAATCCATACTTTATTATTTGGTGTTTTACGCGGTCCAAGGGGTTAGGATATTCAAATAGGATACTCGCAATCTACGAGTCAGGAGTGGGATTTTTTTTACTTAACACGTTCACTTCTTTCAGCGATGGGGGCGATATGATGTCACTGTCAATCATTTGTTAAAGCGAGGTCCAAATTAAAGATTCCTATCACAAATAGTTCTCGAGTAGCCCAAATTCAATGAAGAACAAACAACACTAAAATTCGTTTTTTTCTGCTACTCAAACATAAAAATGAATGTGGTGAAGGATATAAAAATATAAATTTATTATATATGACATCAAACACATATTTTAAGAGTATTAATATTTTGATTGTTTCACCACATTATTCTCATGTTACATGAATTGTTATTTATCTTTGCATGTAACTTTTAACTAACAAAGATACCCATTTGCGTCGTTCCTACAGCTGGAACATGAATATAATAAAAATAACTTTATTTAATTTACCAGAAAACATAGTATCACAAACAATGAGTAGTGGCAGCCGATAGTAAATTTATTAATCGTACGAAACACGACTACAGAAAACTTAAAAGTGAATACATTGTATAATACATTAGTATTTTGCACGTGAGCCTTTGGTTCCATTGAAGCATTATTTATATGCTTCAGTACAATTTACCAATATACATTTGTGAAACATCGTCTCTTAATCCTGTATTATTCCTCACAGTTCAGTCAAGTTGTGTGGTTGTCTTTGGTTTTCTCAGTTTCCGTTTAAACCCTAACAGATTTATTATACTGCACATATAGGGAATTGAATACAGCTTTACACAAGGGTCTCTCAAATTTTTTGTTGTATTTTAAAAGTTGTAATGCATGCTGGAGGGACATGCACATTTTAATATAAATTTAAAAAAAGACCTTTACATTCAAAATAAATGTAAAATATTTTTATGTAAACTAACGTCTCGTATTGCGGCTTCATCATGGTTAAGATACATATGTCTAAAAGGTTTTATCAAAAGTTCACCATCTGCTGTATGCTCTGAATATGGGATCCTGGTCCCAAGGGAATGGCACAATAGATCAACATTTATTTGTAGATAGTCAGGGTACCATCAGTTGGCCAAAAACACCATTGCCTGAAATTCGTGATGACGTGAAACCCATTTGATGAAGAAACTTTTTCTCAATACGGCTGGTATGGATATTAAAACTTTAATTAAAATAAAGTACAGAACAACGTTCCAACCTTCTTTGTTAACATGAAGGTGATTTAAGAAGGTCAAAACGTTATTCTGTACTTTAATACCTACATCAGACGTCTGGAGAATATATTTCCTGAAATGTAACTTCAAACTTATATCCTTTACCACGCTTTGCAGTCAATATTAATATTTAAAGTTAAACAATCTATCGTTGGTTGTTGCTAAACAATACAAACTTGAATTAATTTTTAAATAACATACTTTTAAACCTTTTTTCAATACACTGATTATTGTCAAATACCAATTTCAATATTTTAATTTATTTATCTTTATCAGGAGAACATGACCTGCAGATTACAAAATGCTTGTGTTTCAATAAACATTAACCCGGCATGGCCAGGTGGTCAGGGCGCTCGAATCATGACCTGTTGGTCACAGATTCGAATCCCCATCGCACCAAACATGTTCGCCCTTTCAGCCATGAGGGCGTTATTACGTTACAATCAATCCCACTATTCGTTGGTAAAAGAGTAGCCCAAGAGTTAGCGGTGGGTGGTGAAGACCAGCTGCTTTCCCTCTAGTGTTACACTGCTAAATTAGGAACGACTAGCGTAGATAGCCTTCATGTAGCTTTGCGCGAAATTCAGAACAAACAACTACCATTAAGTGTATCAGTTTATCGATCAATCAGCCCGACCAGTGTTGTTGACAAAATTCTTTAATGAATAATAAGTAATAGATTCTCCACGTTTGGAGATAACATCAAAATTACCTGAGGAACAAAACGGATTCAGAATATTCAGACAGACGACAGATCATTTAGTTAGGTTAACTGAAAAAATAATAAATAGCTTTAAAAAAAATGCAGTCGCTTGCTTCTTCGATATCGAGAAGACATTCAACACTGTATGGCATAATGGTCTCCGTTCCCCTATGAATGAAATGGAACTATCGCGTGAAATTATTCGCTGACTCTCTAACTATTGGAAAAACAGACAATAAAAAGTAAACGTAAACTTTCTCGGAGTTTTTCACTCCAGAAGCCGGCATCCCTCAAGAAGGGGTGGTTAATCCTATTTTCTTCATCATGTATGTGAACAATACGCCTTTTAAAGATCCAAATCATGAATACTCGTCACAGTTCGCTGATGATATAGCAATCTGGAAAAGTGTTCCAACACAACCAATAGTAGCCATGAATATACAACAGCAGCTAAACAGAATATGTGAATGCTGCCAAAAATATAGAATCACAGTAAACACAGCAGAAACTCTACTAGTGTTATTTTCAAAGTCAACGAAACATCAAAAAGCACAAACACAGATTTAGACTAACGTATGATTCTAAACTTACTTGGACAAACCACGTAAATAACATAAAAACTAAAATTTGGCAAAGAAAAACTATGTTAAGAGTCTAATTGGTAAAAACAGTGGAGCAACACTTGTTTGTTTTTTTTAATTTCGCGTAAAGCTAGCCGTCTCTAATTTAGTAGTGTAAGACTGGAGGGAAGGCAGCTGGTCATCACCACCAACTCTTTCACCAACGAATAGTGGGATTGACCGCAAAGTTATAACGCCCCCACGGTCGAAAGGACAAGCATGTTTGGTACGACCGAGCTTCGAACTCGCAACCTTCAGATGAGGAGTCGAACGCCATAACACATTTGGCCATTTCGGGCCTAAAAGCAACCCTTTAAAACATCCTCAAAATATACATAACATACATAAGACCTGTAACAGACTATGCAGTTCCAGCATAGATTAATGTAAGCAAAGAATAAATGAAAACCAAACTACAGTCATTACAACATACACTATTTTCGACAGCACGCAGAGTACCTAAAACCACCTCTCCAAAGTTTATGAATAAATATTCAAACACACAAACAGCAGCAAATACACTCCTACATAATATAATAAAATATTTTAATAAAAATCGGAGAAAAAATAAACTACTCGTATTACGTGAACTTGACAGATACTGCAAATATGATGAAGATAGTCTCTCCGATTAATTTATATATTAGATTATTAGGATAAAATTATTAAATACTTCAAAAAAAATATGTATAACAATAATAATTAAGTACTAAAATATAAACATGCCACTTATGAGATAGACATTAGTGAAGGAACCGATGGGGCAAAATACAAAGACATTGCCCTGAAAGGGGTCAGAGTAAGTGTGGGTTACTCTAGCCCTCATGTAGTAATTATTAATACACTAAGCAGTTCACTCAAACAGTGAAAACGAACGAAGAGGAGGTGAAGTGCACCTGACCCTCCTGGGAATACATATATATCCAAACAACTTTTTTTAGTCGTGCTACATTATACACACAAGTTTTAATGAAAATAAGTTAATGAAAAGAAACAAAATAAAATGTTAAAAGTAACAGATATTCACAAATATTCGATGGCAAATTAATACTGGTATGACAATATCTTTTCTCTAAATACAGTATTTCTAGAACAATGCATAATAATTCTAATCGCAGACACCGAAATCTAGAGCGAGTCTACTTGTCTTAGAGCTAATCTTAAGATTTTTTTTGTTCTATAATTTCGTGCACTGCTATACAAGGGCTATCTGCGCTAGTCTTCCCTAATTTAGCAATGCAAGACTAGAAGGAAGGCAGCTAGTCATCACCACCCACCGCCAACTCTTTTACCAACGAATAGTTTGGTTGGCCGTACATTACAACGCCCCCACGGCTGAAATGGAGAACATGTTTGGTGTGACTTTGATTCAACTCGCCAATTCTAGGTGACGAGTCAATCGTCCTAACCACGTGGCCATGCCAGGTTCCTTTGTGAAATGCTGCCTCTATTCAATAAAAAAGTAGATTATCACTATACAGTTTCAATTTATTTAAGTATAACCTTCAATGTACTTTATACTATTAATACATAAACTTGTATTGTTATTATTAAACTACCTGTCGTTCCCAGTGGTACAGCGATATAGATGCAAACGTCTAACCCTAGAAACAATGTTTCAATTCCCGTGGTTGGCAAAGATAATACATTGCGCTTAATTATAACAATTAAACTATCTGTCGTTAGTTGTTTTTTTAATGTTAATAAATTATTAATTCGTTGTTTAAAATATTCACTCAAGTATATTTACACACTTCATTTACATCCGCTGAAACAGTGCGCGAGCATGCGCATTTTTAGGACTGGCGTAAACAGGGTATTATTGTAATAAACCTTTTGTGATATTTTGTGTTCATATTTATGGCAAAGTACTATTTTTATCCGTTGCTGTCCATAATTTTGAACGCAGACAGTCAGAAACATCCTATCGCCCACATATGATGAATTGCTGGTCACTTTTGTAACACACTCACAATTTAAAGTTTGGGAATATTTAATAGCATCACACAAA
Source organism: Carcinoscorpius rotundicauda (assembly GCA_011833715.1). NCBI lineage: Eukaryota > Metazoa > Arthropoda > Merostomata > Xiphosura > Limulidae > Carcinoscorpius > Carcinoscorpius rotundicauda. The sequence continues at coordinate 34,810,063 of CM022403.1, forward strand.
TTCGGAATTAGCTTACCATGTCAAAAATATTACTACAAGGTTAACCCACACCCTGAAAATAACAAATTTCAATTAGTAGTTCCTGTCTCACAATTTACACGTGCCTACAGAGGGTAATATTATGAATCTCGATAACTTTGTAAATGTTTAGGAAAATCAAAAATGCTTTTGTAACTTCTACTTTACCAAGGGCAGTTACATGTGGTTCTATAACATTCAGCAATTTACATCCACAAGTGATATGCTCATGTTAATTAATTCATTCATTCCTTGTGGTAAAAATTTAATCTTAAATCATTTTTTTCCGAACATGCTGTGTGTGAACAAATGTGTAACGATAGAATCTATCCCCATAAGACAAACAAGTTATTGCCTAGTTGAAAGACAGTGGAAACTAAGTTGCCACTAAATAAAATTGTCTCATTTGGGCTACACAATACTTTATAATCATTGATTACATTAATATCTATATAAAAAAAGAAACGTAATATTCAATTTTTACATTTAAATCACAAAATACTTACCCTAAGCCAAATATCATTTCTGTGTAAACTGTCTTACTCTTGCTTATAGTGAAGAAATAAAGTTAATCAAATACCCATAAACGAACAGTAACTACGACACGAGGCGATGAAAGAGTTCAAATGTTGGTAGAGTAGTTACAAAGAATTGTTCATTTATCCCCCATTTAAATTTTAGATTGGAATGTGTAGCAACGGATACATAAGAAATATTAATCAGTATTGTAGAGATGACCAAAACAAATGGCAGTTTGTACATTTTGAATGTTCAGAAGAACTGAAGAGAACTGTGGTACCTCTCACGGAAAAGACGGAAGGATGGTAGTGACCAATTGTATCAGAAGTGTTTTCTATACTGATCTTCAACTGCTTCTTATTACAATTATTCTAAGTTAGGTTTAAGGAGGTGAAATGACAAACCTAAATAATATACAACACAAGAAACACGTTAATGTACACAAAGAAAGAGCTGCATTGAATGTAGAAAAATATTCTATGACAATGAATACAATACAGCATAGAAGTTACAATATCCAGAAGGAAAATAACCCTAATTCTACATAGTTAAGTTTAGAACTAAAATTTCAATATTGATAGTTGAAAAAAATGCAGTAAACACCATGGAGCCCTTGTGATTTGAAAAAAGTAATTTATAATAAATATAAACTTTGAATTTAGTGTTACCTTTTGCAAAACACAATGTATACATAATCAGCATTGATTGCAAATAATTATTTAACAGATCAAAATCAGTCCTTTCACTTGTTTTGAGCAAATGTAAACAATAAGCCCAATGCCATCAAGCCATTACCAACCAGAGAATTTTCTTTGAAAAATAACCTTCACTAGATTGCTTCTTTTTCCACCATAGTTGAAAAAAATTTCTAAATTTCAAAATCAAAGTTTGCTTGAATGATAGTGACATAATCTTTATTACAAATATACATCATTTCAACAAGATTATATGATCAAAGTGTTTTGTGTCATCAATTTAAATTCCTAGACTTACAATGTTATTAATTTGAAAAATTACTTATATGTTGGAATTTTCTAATTATTGAAAACTGCTGATCTCACAAATAACACACCCAATACTTCCTCAGAGTACGAATGTAAGTTTTATTCACTTTTTCTTACATATGTTCCAAACAATAATTTTTTCTTAATCTGCCTTCTTACGCTGTCCTTTTTTTGGTAATACAGGTCGCTGGCTGCGGAGAATAGCACTGGCTCTACGGAGTGCAAGCTAGAAAAATAAAAAACAAAAATCACTACATGAGGCCCTTTATGAGGGTACAATTTACTTGCACATTTTTAAAAATACTAACTTAATCCTCCAAAAGAATTTTTAAAATCAAATCACTTCTTCAAAAGATTACATTTATAAAGAATGTATGAATATTGTTGAAAAATGTGCACTTTGCTACAAGAGAATACTACCTTGCTTATTAATTAAACAATCAACACTATGTAACAACAGTTTTACTTTTCTTGTTTCTGGGCAGAAAATGTTATTTCCAAATTGCTTGTGCCTAAAGTAAATGGAAAAGACCTATTTTTCCCTACAAACTTTGCTCTTGTGAAATTTTCAAAATTACCCATTTTCCAGAACATTCCACTTTGATTCAGTGCTGAGTAGCTGACAAATAATTTTCAGGAACTTTCTAGAATGTTGTAGAACTTACAAGAATCTTTTAGAATTTTCTAGAACCTTCCATAGTAATATATATATACTGGGGCTCACCACTTCCATTTAGTTCTAGCTGCCTAAGTGAACACATAGACCTATCTGATTTTTTCAGAGATAGCATCAAGAAGCCACAAGCATTCTCCAGATACATTCTGCTATGTAGCCAATTTATCAAGACAAGAGCAAAAAATTACTTTGTGACAGCACCTGCTAAAATGTGTGAAGCCTACAGAGTATATTTCAGCATGCCTGTCAGGAATGAAGATAAACCCTAGAAATCTCATTTAACCTGCAAGCACTGCAAAAACAGACAATTTTTGCTTGCTTGAATAGTAAGATTTTATTTTATACAAATTTTAGACCTTTTAATATTCAGTGCACCTCAAAGAGGAATACAACAGTGTGAAGACCTCACTGGAAGCCTTGAAGTGTGATGAATGTGGCTGGGAGATTATCGGAGATCTTGGGTCTCCAAGGAGGCTTTACCAAGTTTCCCTGTTATTTTTGGGACAGCAGAAACACCACACTGCACTACAACAGGAAGCACTGGCCATAACGAACTGAGTTCTCTGAGGGGAGACACAATGTCAAGTGTGAGCCACTAGTGGACCTCCAGAAGGTGTTGTTCCTACCACTGCACATAAAATTGGGTCTTATTAAACAATTTGTTATAACTCTTGATAAGGAGTCTGCAGCCTTCAAATACCTTCAAAACCTCTTCCCTGAGTTGCCTGAGGCAAAAGTCAAAGCTGGTGTTTTCGTTGGACCATAAATAAAGATCCTGGAGTGTACAAAATTCCCCAAATTCAGTAGGAAGGAAAAAAAGGCTTGGAGTAGCTTTGTCGCAGTTGTTCAGGGCTTCTTGGGCAATCACAAAGCCAGAAATTATGTGGAACTGGTTGACGCTCTCTTGAAGAACTACAGTAAAATGAGATGCAGGATGTCCCCGACAGTCCATATCCTTGTTGCTCATCTTCATAAGTTCAAGGAGAACATGGGAGTATACTCAGGAGCAATAAAAGCACTTTCACCAAGATATACTGGACTTTGAACGTCACTAACAAGGAACGTATAACGAAAACATGATGGGAGACTATATTTAGGGCTGATATGTCAAAGTGATTTACATTAGAGTCGCAAATCTCAAAAAAATACTAACTTCTAAACATTTTTGTATAACTTTAGTATAAGCACATATAAATTTTGATTAATATGTTGTTTTATTCACAACTTATGCAAATGAAAATGTGCAAATTTACCCATTTTTACATAGAAATTTCTACACTTCTTTATCCAGGTCACAAAAGCAAAGTTTGAAGGGAATAATGGTCATTTTCTGTATTTTTACAACACAAGCAATAAAGAAATAACACATACTATCCAGGAACAAAACTTGTGTTACACAGTGCAACCTGTTAAAATAGTGTATGATGTTCCCTTAAAAACATTAAACAATCATACAGAAAACAAAAACTTCTCATTTATTTCTTGTAGAACGATAATGTAAGCTGTTATTACTTTCACACTAAAATTGAATGCAAGGCTTTTTTCATTACACAAAATCTCACTTTTACAACAAATATTGAAACACATTTACCAACTCTGACCACAAAGAAATAATAATTAAGTGTTGTTCCTTAAAAAGACATACAGATATATTATTGCACAAACATAGCTAGAATACCCCTGAGTATGCTTATCAAGATACATTCCATTTCTTTCAGCATTGTAAACATGGTTGATATGAATATTAAAACTTTTTAATTAAAATATTTCAAAATTCTTAGATTATCTTGAAGCATTTACGTTGGAAATCAAGAAAATACACAGTTTAGACAGCCAAACATTCAATGAGAAACATATGGTCTGCTATGGCTAAATGAAATCAAGTATTCATTTTGAAGGGACAATTTTAATTGTCACATTTAAATAGTCATAACAGTATCAACAATGATACCAACATCCAACAACAGATATATTAAGACTGTAATTATGGCAGAAACTACCCATTTGGCTCACTTCCCAAAACAAACTGATTCATAAATATGAATCAGGTAACAGAGAAAACATATTTACTCAAAAGACCTAAGTACAGATAGAGAAATAAGGGTTTAAACACTTAAAACAAAGAATAAATGTAGTAGCAGTAAAACATACTAAAATCAATAATTATTAATAACTAGCATTACAGATAACGCACCATGGAAAAGGCTTTAAAAAGTGAAAAAAACCACCATTATGACATTTCATAATTAAAACAATCTAAGAGTAAGGCTTTTCTAAATATCAAAATTCATATAGTAATAAGTTGTAAAAGAACAAAGTATTATAGTTCTTTTTACAAATATGAAATTATTTACTAATTCTGTAAATAATTAAACACTTTTGAACATCTGCCATCAACTTGAATTACCTGTCTCTTAATGTATCATAATTTAAAACAGATATTATAACTTTATGAAAACAGTCAAAATCTTATTTAAAACAAACCCAAACTAACCATTTTAAGATCACGTCTATACCGGTTGGAATTAACAAATTTTTTAATGCCTGTCATAGTGCGACGGGCATCTCTTGTGAACTGTATACGAGCGATATTCTTGTCCGGCCGAATCTGATCTGAATGTGCAATAAACAATATAACAATCAATACTTTTGTGTTTGCTAGCTCCAAGATTAGCAAAGCATCAAAAATAAGAAATTAAACAAAATTTCAAACATCATATTTTCTTTTGGAACTTATATATTGTAGGTTAGAATTATCATAACTAAAAATCATTCAAGAATTGTTTGGTAATTGACAATATTTTTAATTTTTAAGCAATAACACACACACACACACATTAAAAAACAAACAAAAACCATACACTTTCTCTTCTTGTACACCAAATTCACACCCTTCCCACCAGGGTGTGGCTCCACAGTAAGAGCTTTCTTATGAATAGTACCAGTGTATCTTGGAGAATGAATATTCTTGGGATTCAGTGGTTCCTAAATTTAAGGTAAAATAATATCATATAAATTTTATCTTTCACTTACATTAAGTTAAACATTGTCAGAATGCTCAACTAACTTTTTTATGAATGTCTAAAAAACAAACAAAAAACCAATATAATTATTAGCAACTAATACTAACATCCTGTTCTTATTTTACTTGACTCTATTTTTGAAATAGAGCTTGCAATCCTGCTTTATAAATAAAAATTAGATAATTTTCTTTATTCTGAACTCCAAAACTTTAGCATTAATTCCTAAGTTGTCTTAAAAGCTAAGAAACAAACTCTAAACCCACTATTTATACTCATTTCACTAAAAATAACTATCCGTATATTTAACAAGAGATTTTTTACTACATAAATCTTTAGATATCCTTTCTCACTGCAAGCAGATGAATTCATGATGCCAATGTATTCCAAAGATGGCTAGTTTGGATATTAATACTTAATTAAAATAAATTACAGAACAACATTTCAACCTTCTTAGGTTACCTCCAGGTTAACAAAGAGAGTTTGGAAGCTTTATTTTAAATAGTTTTAATATCCATACCAGCTATCTTGGAAATACAAATGTTTAAATATTTTAAAAGTCTGGTATCAGAACACTAACTCATCCTGACTCTAAAGTTACAACTTTACCACTGTAACAAACAGGGCTTATATGTATATATAAATATAAAATAATAGAAATTTGATTTCTGTGTGAAAATGATGTGATAGCAATATAAATAACTGAGAAATAAATATATGTACATACATTTTTGAATGAATATAATAAAATTAACAAGTGTAAGCCATTTAGAATTTGAGAAAATATTTACTCTGCTGAAAAACTTCTTAATATTTCTTTTCTTCACAATGAAACTAGAGCAGTTTCTCAACACCATCCATTGCAAGTCTGCTGACATGATGCTTGAAATCATAAGGAAAGAAACAAAACAAATAGTAAATACTGTCCCTCATGAAAAGTAAAATGTACAATTCTTAATAACCTAAGTAGACAAATGTCAGATGCAGGGCAGTTGAAATTTTAATAATTATACATCAAAGCCACAAGACAACAACCAATACTCCTAAAAAAGTCAATCACTAGTTCTAGAGTTTGCTTTCTTCTTATTATTCAACTTTTACCTCTAGAGAATTATGAATTTTTTCAAAAGACCATAATGTAACATCAGACATAATTTACTATGTTTTTACAAAAATCCTAAATTACCATTGAGCTTAAACGTATAATTGCTGTTGTGTTCAAGTTTTGGAATATCAAACTGTAAATTGTAACCTCAACTTACCAGTTGAACATTTATGAGGTCTATTCAAAAAATATGCGGACTGTTTGAATTGCGCGACTTCAGTTGGTTCCAGGGGAATCCACTTAATGTCACTAGGTTTGCACAGATCAGCTGATTACAATGCCATTTTCAATTGCAGATATCTTCATTTGTGCATTACCTACACAGTTTTAAGTGAAGTGCGATTTTTTCGTTTGGCGGATTTCAGAATGAATGGCCTGAAGGAGCAACGACTTGCTGTGAAATTGTGTTAAACTTGGAAAATCTGCAACTGAAACTTTTGCTATGCTTAACATGGCTTACAGTGAAGCGTAAAGCATGAACGTTTTAAGGATGGTCGACAGTCAATTGAAGATGATGAGTGTCCTGGACGTCCTTCCACATCAAATGATGACCCACACGTCGACAAAATCAACACCCTGGTGCGGGCAAATAGACATCTGACTGTCAGGGAGCTTGCTGAAGAGTGTGGGATATCAGTTAGATCTTGTTACGAGATTTTGATCAAAAATTTGAAGATGCACTGCGTTGCTGCAAAATTCGTGAGTTTTTGGCCAAACATTCGATCAATGTTCTTCTCCACCCCCCCTACTCATTTGACCTTGCTCCTTGTGATTTTTTCTTGTTCCCCAAACTCAAAAGACCCTTAAAAGGAAGAAGATTTGAGATGATTCCCGAGATTAAGGCAAATGCGACAAAGGAGCTGGAAAACATTACAAAAGAAGCGCACCAGGACTGTTTCAACAAGTGGAAACACCGCTGGGATAAGTGTGTGCATTGGGGAAGAGAGTACTTTGAAGCAATCCCAGACCTCTAACTTCTAGATAAAGTACATTTTGTTTTATGATGTCTGTTATGTAAATGTTTTGTAACGACAACATATTGTGTTGTGTTTAAATTTTCATTTCTATTATTTATATTTCCATATTTATATTATTGTTTCAAAGCTTAAACCAATAAAATATGTTGTTTTTCATTTAAAATAACATTTAGAAATTTCTACAATTAGGTAGATCAAATATATGACTATAAACGGAAATGTATGGCGGCCTAGTGTCTAGACGTTGAGTCTTGTGCAAGAAGGGACATGCGCGTATTGCTCTGGAGCTCTGTGGAAGTTACGCAATGGTTTAAGAAGTCTAGGCCTACAAATATATAAACAGACGGAGACGCGAGAAATAAGAAGAGTCATTAGTTTTTATTCAAAGAAAAGAAGAGTCAGTCATTCGTTTGAGAAAGTTTAAATGTTTGCTGTGAGTTTATTCAACTTGAATTTGTGACTGAAGCTAGATCTACAGAAGCTGTGATTTTGTCTCATCAATCTTTGCGATTCTTTTGAATTACTGGTTGTGCTAAGAGTCGACACGTACGGACTATTTAGGGGAGACTGGGAAAATCGGAAGGCGGCAAGTTTGAGACGTTAATCAAGAAGCACCGTAAAAAGAACTTCGTCATTCTCCATTCAAACTTTGGTATTTCTTCGTGGGACCAAATTCACACCCTAGATCAGAATTTTGGATTTCTGATCTGAACTTTTGGACTTTCATTCTAGATCATATTATTAAATACAGGCCAGTACCATTTTGTATTGTAATTAATTTTGAAGGTTTAAACTTAATATCTGTCATTGTTATGTAATTTATGTTATATCTGTTACATATATAATAGTTTAGTGTAATAAATTAAACAAGCTGTTATCTGTGTCTTTCTGTTGCATTCAGTCTACAGTCAACATACATAAAAAAACGTAACGTCAGTCCGCATATTTTTTGAACAGCCCTTGTAAGCACAAATTTATGGTGAAAGTTAAAATATAGCATATATTATAATAGTTAATAATAAGTTATAGCTTGCTAATACTACTATTTATATTTTTATTCTGGTCAATCTAAGATTAAATTTTCTGACCATACACACACAACCAACCTTAAGCCTCATCACCATAACTTGGAAAAGTTACACCATGGACCAACTAGTCACAAGTACAAAATATTCATAAAAATAAGAAGTGGAGTGAAACTCAACAAACCAATTACATCATAACTTTTATTAGGATTAGCACACAACATGAACAACAAAAATATATATACCATAGAAGAAATGTGGTGACAAACTGAATAATTACAAAATTACATTATTCCTCAGTGTACAAATCAATGTTATACACTTCTAATGCAATGTATCACACAAATGAAAGTTTCTGTACACTCCCATATTCAAGTCATTATCTACCAATTTATGAAAGTTTCTGTACACTCCCATATTCAAGTCATTATCTACCAATTTATGAGAGAATTACCATGATGCTGCAAAATTTATCTCAAAGAAAACTGAAAGTGTAACAGCTTAAGTCTATTCAGACAACACAAATGTATCCCTTTAGTGGTGTTTTATGGCATAAAGCAACTAGGCAATCTGCAGTATCCCTTTAGTAGGCTATGGATTGAAAATTCAACAGCTCTTTTCAACAAATATCAAACATGGTTTCTATAAAATAGGGCATTATTGTTTTTTTTAAGTAATCATCATAGAAAACACTTGAAGAATAAGATGTGCAAACATGCTAACCCTAAGCAGAAATATCGGAATACTTTTGATAAATTATCCTCTACAACAGTCTATGAAATAAATGCGTAGAAATTTGTTTCATATATGACAGAGAAAACTGCATGTATAGTGATGGTCAATGATGGCATGCAGACCATGTAGACCACAGACAAATATCAGATTATAGTCACAAAGCCTGTCTTGTCTGTTTCAAAAACAACAGTCATACTGATCCAGGGTTTCTGTTTGACAAATGTACTCCAGATGTCTTAATGTTGGTTAATAGTAATTATTAGTTTCTTACTGTCACAACTGTGATTGTTTGACTCATTTCTGGATCAAGCAGACCTGCTTGCAGGCTGTCCGTTTTAGTGGATAACGAATAAAACAATATGAAAATATAAAACATTCTTATTGCTGATGAAAATTTGTAGAATTGAAGGCAACTGCCTGTTGTGGAGATACAAGTGTAGATGATGATGTTTCTAAAGTCTTCATGTCAGTGTGCGTGCTGATAGTCTTGTATTAACACACATTGACTTGAAATGTCGTCCTCCACACTAGTGTCCCCACAACAGGCAGTTGCCATCCGTTCTACAGAGTTTCATCATGAACACTGCCTAAACAACCTGCCAAATAATTCTTATTGCTAACTCAAAATATTATGAAAATAAGAAACTGGCCAACATTACAGTTTCATATTTAATGAGTAATCAAAATATTTTCCAGTACAATTTGTATTATTTATGATTGCACCAATAATGCCAGTAATAAACAATCTCATAAGATCGATCTTTTTCCTTTTCTTTATTTCGATACTTAAAGTTTCGATTTTACATATTTAAAGTAAATATCGCTTAAAAATTTAACGTGTCAGATGCAGAACTGTCTACAATTACAAATCAGATTTTAGCACGTGGCGATGCAATTACGCCTTAAGCCTAACACTAAGTAAAAGTGTTAACGTTACTGGGTCTAATATCACTTAACTTTTAGTTTATTAATTTTGTTTTCATTCATTACCACAAGCATAATTTCAGGTATCAAAAACCATAATTTATTTTTTAAATTGTGTGTCATACGTAAATACGCAACATTATTTTAAAAAATACTTACAATAATATCGTGCAGTCTCCCAACACACGTTCATACAAAAATGGTGGAACAAGAAAGGAAGAATACTTTCAGCGTAATAATACATTACTTTGAAACTAATATAAAACTTTTATCATTACACCGATTAACCCACATAACAGTAAAAATCATTGTTTTAAATTATGTATTATTACATATAGATATATAATTCTTTACGTCATGTAATTTTAAAATGTATGGTAGAATTATATTTTTAATCGTAAATTTTATTTATGGTGTTTACAGCGTAATGTTCCTATTCAGTTCTATCTTTCCTAATAGGTTAGAAAATACTAAAACAAAAATCCGAAACAAACTCAAATGTTAATTAATATTGAAAAATAAGTTATATGTAATACATTAAACAGAAATTGCGAAACAAATTGTTTTCATAAATTGACGCCACTTTGTAAGCTCTCAAAGTCATTCACTTTCCAAGTTTATTTTCAATGCTTAGTTTCTAGAAAAAATAATACCTAATGCTTTTTGTCGGATGAAAGGTGGGAGAATTCTGAGTTTTGGAAGGTAACAATTACAATACTAATTCAATGGGAATAGAGTGGAATAATGTAGTTGAATATGCCAGTCAAATACCAATTCAGACTGTAACCGAAGTTTTTCTCCTTTAGATATTAACATAGTCCAAAAATAAAATAAATCTTTGTTGATTAAGCACAAAACTGAATAATAGGCTATTTACCCTGCGACGATTGCTGTGACCGAGACACGAATGTAAGATTTTAGATTTATGTTATATTTATTACGAACTGTGGTGTCTGTCTGAGCTTTCATCTGTCTCCCATTTGAAAAGCTGTATATACAAGTAAAACTTAATCTTCACTCTTGAGATGAAGGAATAACAACTGTGAATAACGTTGATAACGAATTTTATTTCGCAAGCAGGAAATTATATATTAAATTATTATAAATTCACCATACTATCATTCACATTTTAAGATGTGGCGTAAGTTAAAAATAAAAATGTAGATTTAGTGTACGCTATTGTTGAGCGGCTCTTAACATAACTGAAATACTCACCAGTCACATTTCTCAGTGAGTGATATAAGTTTGTTTTTTTTTTAATTTCGTGCAAAGCTACACTAGGACCATCTGCGCGAGATATAAGTACTTCAGACCTTTGGCTCTGAGTGAAACCAAAAGTACGACACAATTGATATTTTCAAAGTTCGTGAAATTATTTTAATTCTCAGATTAACTTAAATTCTTCGCGTCACTGGGGTTGGTCACTTTTGCTTGTATTTGTTTGTTTGTTTGTTTTTAATTTTGCGCTAATCTACTCGAGAGATATGTGCGCTAGCCATCCCTAATTTAGCAATGAAATAATAAACAAGAGGGAAAGCAGCTAGTCATCACCATCCACCGCCAACTCTTGGGCTACTCTTTTACCAATGAACAGTGGGATTGACCATCACATTATAACTCCCCCACAGCTGAAAGGACGATTATGTTTGGTGTGACGGGGATTTGAACCCGCGACCTTCTGATTACGAGTCGAATGCCTTGATCCACCTGGCCATGCCAGATTCTTTTGCTCGTAGCTTATAAGTTTACTACTGAACCATTTTGATACTATTTTTAAATTGAAATCATATTCAGCTGGGTGTTTGGTTGTTTCTTTGAAGTTAAGAACAAAGACGCACAATGGGCTATGTCTGTTTTGCACAGCATGGGTATTGAAAACCAGTTTTTAGTGTTTTAAATTCATAGACATACTGCTGTGCCACAAGGGTAGTAGCGAAAAATCTGATTTGATTTTTGTGCAAAGGTACGCGATTGCTGCCTGTTCTAGCTGTTCCTACCTTAACGGTGTAAGACTAGAAAAAACAACTAATTATCACTACCGAACCACTTAGCTGGCTTTAACAACAAAAACTGATATTAAATCATTTTCTGAGCACTTGTAATAATCAATCTAGTGGACAAACAATGTATGATTTTTAGATGTATTATGTCAGGGTTGAAAGATCGGCAGAAAGAGTGACCAAATCTAGGAAAAGTTCTATCCTGGATCATAAACTTTCACCAACGATACTAAGGTTCGAGCTAAACATAACAGTTAAACTTAGAATTTGGTATGGGGACCAAGAAATATCTGAGGCTTTTGAAAGGTTTTTTGAGCTTTACCCCTTGGGTTAAATTTTGGAAAACAAGGTAACCAGATTGATCAAGCATTGTCAGGGTGACCTGTGTTCCAGAACCTCCAAGACCATGTGATATAGTCTTCACAGTACTTCCAAAGAAGTCAGTGAATAGAGAGACAAAATCTAAACTCTGATCAAAGCTGTCTACATAGAAGAGGCGTGAGGAACAGTTAAGGAGCTCCACATGTGCATTTTCTTTGCCAGAGGTAAAGCCCAAAAGGATAGAGCTTCTCAAAAACCCCAGATGAAATTCATAGCAATTCACATTGAAACAGATAGCGATTTTAAAGAAAAACTGTTAGGTGGACGGAAATCCGGGCACTTTATAATCGCGAGGAAAGCTGTCTGTTGAGGTGTAGAAATCAACACAACTTAAGGAGGAAGTGTGTTTTACCTGTATTGACCTGATGGATACTTGTAAAGATTGTGCATGACGTAAATAAAATATTTGGAAGACCATCTTGTTGCAACTTAAATCTTCATCTGCACTGGAGGATTTTTTGCCAGGGTAGAGGGCTTCTTAAAATTAAATAATAGTTGACTAATTGTATTTTGGTTCGGTTTCTTTTGAATTTCGCACAAAGCTACACGAGGGCTATTTGTGCTAGCCGTTCCTAAATCAGCAGCGTAAGACTAGTGGGAAGGCAGCTAGTCATCACTACTCACCTCACATCTTGGGCTGTTCTTTTACCAACGAATGGTGGGATTAACCATAACATTAAACCGCACCCTCGGCTGAAAGAGTGAGTATATTCGGTGCGACGGGAATTCGAACCCGCCACCTTCAAATTAGGAGTCGAGTGCCTTAACAGCCTGGCCATGTTGGACCTGAATTGTATTTAAGTACTTATTTATTTGTTTAATGCAGCATTTTAACTTATTGTTGTAAAGCACGTGTTAAAGACCAATATTTTTTGTTTCTATAATATACAGATGCATTTCCTGTCATACTTAGGTTAACATATTTATTTGTGTATACCATTCAGTAGTTTAAATGTGTTATATGGGAATGTCTATATTTAGAGCTATGTTTCATATTGCTTTTTGTTTTTTTTAGATTTCAGAATTATGTGTATTTTTTATGCTCTTTTAATTTATTCATGACAAACTTGTAGGTTTCTAATGAGTTTTCTTTGCTTTAACTTCCATTTTTTCAGGGGCATTAAATTTGCAATATAGATTTAATGTGTTTCTGAAATGCAATTATTCAGTAAACCTTCAGTATAAGCTTCTATTAACTTCCTTCACTTAGACTGTTTGAGACCGTATTGACATTTAGAATTCTCACAAAATTTATTGCAAACCTTCAACTACAAGCAAATTTATTAATTAATTCATTGCTTGTTCTTGTTGCTTTATTATGTTTGTTTGTTTGGCTAATTTTGGATTCTGATCTCTGAAGGAGTCAGAATTTTGTGTATTAATGAAAGTAGGCTAAGTAAAATCTGAACTTCCGTCAATTAAATCTCTTATATATTTATTACTTTTAGTGTATTTGTTTTACTTTCAGTGAGAAAAGAGACATGTTCCCCGCTGGCACACTGGTAAGTCTATGGATTTACAATACTAAAATCGACGGTTCGAGTCTCCTCGGTGGTGTCAGCAAATAACTCGAAGTGAATTTGCTGTCAGAAAAACCACATGCAATGGAATTAGTTTGAAAACGGTGAGATGTTTAATAAAGGATTTTTTCACTTATTCTTGATACACTCACTACCAGACAAACGTACACACAGAGATCACTTGCCCATTTATTCATTGTTTATTGGACTGTAACAGTTGGTGATTCATTTAACTTGTCTCTTTCTTCATAATTCATATCTTAGATTTCTAAGGTCCTGGCATGGCCTAGCGCGTTAAGGGGTGCGCTTTGTAATGTGAGGGGCGCGAATTCGCGCCAAACATGCTCGCCCTCCCAACCGTGGGAGCGTTATAACGTGATGGTCAATCCAACTATCCGTTGGCAAAAGAGTAGCCCAAGAGTTAGCGGTGGGTGGTGATGACTAGCTGCCTTCCCTCTAATCTTACGCTGCAAAATTAGGGACGGCTAGCACAGATAGCCCTTAAGTTGCTTTGTGCGAAATTCCAAAACAAACAAAAGAAAAACCTTATGTTGTTAACTGGCCTTACTTTTCTGCTCTACACATGATGCGTGAAATACCACATACATATTTAGAGGGTTTAGGTTTAGCGGTTTTAGCTACTTTGTACAGAACATCTATTTATTTTCCTAACTGGCTTATGCTTTGTGTTGTATGTGTTCTATCAATGTTCCCGCTTGTATTTTGTTTTGTTACATTTTCCATTTAGACGTAGTTAGGTATTAATAAAATAACACTTTATTGTATGTATAATTTTAGTTAAAAGGATTTGTTTTGCAATTATTCTGTTAGTTATTGTGTTCTGCAGTATGTTTTATATTAATTTGAGGGTCTAATTTTCTGTAAAGTGCTGACTTTAAATAACATTTTTAGATTCACTTTTTTCCTTAAAGACATCCATTTTTGCCAGTTTATAAGATAAAATGTTTATCATATGTTTTATTGTTTAAGGGTTTTCATATTATTTTGTGTTATGCAATTAATCGTCTTTATTAATGATACTTCTTCCTAAAATGTAAAAGTTTTATCTTTTTTAGAACATTATTATAAATACATTTTTTTTTATTGAATGGTGCGTTTTGTTTTATTTTATGGATACCTAGTTTGTTAGATTAACCATACTAAAGGAGGTTAGGTGAGTTAAGATTTGTTTTTGTGTTTATGTAAATATGTTTTGTGTTATTATAGTAGGTAAGTGTTTTTACTGGATTGAGAGACTTCTATTGTTTCTTGAGCAACACATAATTTAAGGCTGATCTGTTGTAGTTCTAGATTTAAAGATGGCTGTGCTGGCTTGGAGGTAAAGGGGAGGGAGTTTGTAGTACAGGATGGTTTTATGAACGTGGTATCCCATTACTTACGATTTGCATATATTTTTTCAAAATTATTATTTTTCAACATCAACGACCTTGTGGCTAGGGTCTTTGATTCAGTATGTGGGGCAGGAGTTCGTATCTCGTCACCAAACATTTTACCCTTTTAGCTGTCGGACATTGTAATGTGATGGTCAACTACATTTTTTTTGGTAAAGAGTAGCTCAAAAGTAAGAAGTGAGTAGTGTTGAATATCTACCTACCCTCTACTCAATCACTTCAGAGTTAGTGATGGCTAGAGTAAATAGCTTTCGAGTAGATATCGGAGAAATTCATCAAAATTTGGAGGCATAGATTCGCTGAAATAAAACGATAGTAACAAGTGATGTTAAAAATAGAAATGTTATATGTTGGTTTATTATATAGTTACTATCGTCATAAAAATCATTTTATTTATATCTATGCAACTGAGTATGAGCACGTGGCCCATCAAACGTTTTGAGCTATTTTGTTCTATTTGCCTTCGTATGTTTGTTGCTATTATATAGCACACAGTATCAACCTTACACACAAGAAATCTTGCGGCATCTTCACACTTCAACACTATGAACGTTCTTGACTGATAAACTAGATGATTGCTGAATGAAAAAACAATGAATGTCGTAAGAGAATGACTAGTTACTTGTTGATACTATTAACATCAATTACATATTTCAAATTAATAATTTGAACACAAACTTTATAGCCATTTTTCAATAATAAAAAACATCTTAATAAACAACATTTGCAGCTCACTTTTCATCTACCAAAAATAGAGATTTTGAGTTGATTCCATCCTTAAATACCTTACATCTATTTAACCATGAGAAAAATATGGTTGTTTGAGAAACAGTCTAGCAACTTTCATACTTTGGCCTTAAAACCCTATAAAATGTTTAACATAGTTTAAAGCGTAAAAGTAAAAAGATTGGTTGAGATTGACTCGATCGGCTGGGAATAATTAACCAACAGGTTTTACAATAGAGAAATAGGGTTAAGTTTAATTTTGACTCCTAAAGACATTTCCCATAATTCATGGTGTTTACATACGAATTTTAGTTGAGATTGGTCCAATTGGCTCGGAGGAATTAGAGTACAAACAAATATCCTTCATCTTTATACAAACAAAGGACTTACAATCTTATGGAATTTAATGACACGATCAACACTACTTTAATTTAGCATTTAAGTTTCAGAGGACGCTGAAGCATTTTAAAATATCCATTGAATCAAAATAAATGGAAATAATAAGTTCAGGTAATTTTATTCTTGTTCATCGTGTTATTTTGATGGAACTTTAACCATAATGCAAAACATACAAACGACTATATTCCAAAAAAATCATCAGACGTGATTTGAAAAAACGATATCATTTTTGATAAAAACGTCAAAGTATAAAATACTTTACATTTCATACTGTTTATTGGTTGAGATTAGTCTAATAGTTTCAGAGGGTTCAGGTTGCAAACAAACGCGCATTTCTCCTTTATACATGTAGTTATAACGTAAAACTCAATCGGCTTCCAAATTCAAAATGTCCTGCGCATTTTTTATTGAATTCTCCGGCTATTTATGGAAATAAGATTATCTGAGAATACCCCTTAAAAGCTATCTCTGTTGTCGGTAAATCACATGAGGCACAAATCAGTCACCAAACATAACTTAGATTTTTGTCACATTGCTTTAGCTTAACTTTAGGGTTTTTCGTATTACAGGTGTTCTTTAACGTACGGGGAATCAAACCCCAGGTTTTAGAGTTGTAAATTCATAGACTTACCACTGTACTAACGGGGAACTCTCCAGTTAGTAGGCTTGTCTGAATACTATGTGTGAAAACGCTTTTGTGTTGGAAATACCACACGGCTACTAAATAATTGGTTATGTTTGGTAGTATTTTCTATTCGTCAGATTTTTTTTCCAACATCACTGTTTGTTTTAACTTTAGATAACTTACTTTACAATGCTGCATGTTGGCAGTCATATATAAAAAGGTTTGTTTGTTTGTTTTTAAATTTCGCGCAAAGCTACACGAGGTCTATCTGCGCAAGCCATCCTAATTTAGCAGTGTAAAACTAGAGGGAAGGCAGCTAGTCATCATTACCCATCGCTAACTCTTGGGCTACTCTTTTACCAACGAATAGCGGTATTGACCATTACTTTTTAAGGCCCCCACGACTGAAAGAGCGAGCATGTTTGGTGTGACAGAGATTCGAACCCTCGACTTTCAGATTACAAATCGAGTTTCTTAATCACTTGGCTATGCCAGGTCTGAAGATTTGTAAAATGCGATTTCGTTTCTTACGTGTGTTGAGAAGAATCCTATTTGGTTTTTTCTACCGAAATGACATATACAACACATAGATTGAATGGCCAGGTCAGAGACATTCAAGATTCAGAAGAAGTGATTCCTATATTTATAGCTGCTGACCAGAGGGAAGATAATTGTTAGCCGTATCCGCCACCTATGAGATAGACTACCACATTTATAATACTTTTATAGTTGAAATCAAGAAACATGTTCACAGACTAACTGGAATCTTGGACTTTATTATTAGCAAGCGGCATGGTAATGTTCAGTCCTAAGATTGGTTTGGTTTGTTTTAAATTTCGTGCAAAGCTATACGAGAGCTATCTGAGCTAGCCGTCTCTAATTTAACAGTGTAATACTAGAGGGAAGGAAGCTAGTCATCAGCACTCACCACCAACTCTTGGGCTACTATTTTACCAATGAATGATGGGAATGACCGTAACATTATAGTGCCTCCACGGCTGAAAGGGCGAACATGTTTGATGTGACGGGAATTCCAGCCCGCGGCCCTTAGATTACGAGTCAAGTGCCTTAACCACCTGGCCATGCCAGGCTACAATGGTTTGATATTTCAAAATTTATTGTAAGAAGAGAAGAAAATCCTGGGCTTGCATTAAAAGAATGTTAAAACGTTCAGTTGTAAACATTTATGATAAAAAACAGTATTAAGTCTCAAGTATTTTGCATTATTATTAAAATGACAACAGAATTTTATTGTTTACATTTGCTTTGTTTATGTTATTGGTGGAATATTGTGATCTGTTCCAAATCAAAAACTTTTATGCATCACACATATACCTATAATGTTTCTTTTTATGGTCTAAAATCGTAACTCTAGTTTAAAAATCTGTTTAAACGTTTAATTCTTTAATTTTATTAACCCTTTCAACAGATCCTCAAAGCTTAAAGCCATCCACATATAACTAGAGGTACGTATAATGTAATTTCCAAATCAGTCAATATCCTTCTAGGTGTCTTGTTGCTACTATGTCTACCTACGTTGATGGTTAGAACTTACTCAAACTTCACTAGTCTAGTCAGAGAAGATCCTGACAAAAATTTCCTTTGACGTTTTTGCAATTTCCTGCAGTATTAAAGAGAACAGAATTGATATGTACTGTTCTGTTTGGTTGTTTGTTTTTGGAATTTTGCACAAAGGTACTCGAGGGCTATCTGTGCTAGCCGTCCCTAATTTAGCAGTGTAAGACTAGAGGGAAGGCAGCTCGTCATCACCACCCACCGCCAACTCTTGGGCTACTCTTTTACCAACGAAAAGTGGGATTGACCGTCACATTATACACCCCCACGGCTGGGAGGGCGAGCATGTTTAGCGCGACCCGGGCGCGAACCCGCGAATCACAAAGCGCACGCCTTAACGCGCTAGGCCATGCCAGGCCCTGTACTGTTCTGATCTCACAACAAGCTATGGTGAATCCTGGGATTTGATAAGCCACAGCTAAACTTGGTGATTCTTTATTCCTGCTTTACTATTAGTGATAGTGCATCTGGACCTGGAAAGTATCTTTTCACATTAAAATACACAGTTTTTACATTTAACATCATGTTATAAATGTAGAAATGAAATTGTCTGCCAAGTCTAAATGATAATTTTTAACTTTTGAGGATGTTCAGGAATAGAATTAGCTGCTATCATTATTCACATTTTTCACTGTCAGATTTAATGTAACCATTTCAAAATATTGTGCTACAAAAACAGTTTTTATTATAGATAAAATGTTAATGTCTATGTATAGATTCACTAGGCATTTCCTTTAGAAATATTTCCTGAAGAACAGCATGTGACATGATTACAGAGGCTTTTTGATGAAATATTTTCAGGTAACTTATTCAAGCGATTACATTCTTATGAGATTCATGCCTTTAAGTATTAGGATGCTTGGGTTTCCCATGGTGTCGAAGCTATGAAACATCTCAACAACTACCAGTTCAATTTAATGAATTTCTCTTAATAAAACTACTCTGAGTCATCAGTACTGAACTGCTCAAGCTTAGCATTATGTTGCAACATGGAAGATGTCTGAAGCGTTTGAGGAAACATACCAATCTTTCCTTTAACCTGCTTCACCTTACCACTTTCGTGAAATTGGAGTGCAGAAAGATACCCGTTGCCAGTATTTATGATGCTGTTTATCTGAGATACACAATTTAATGCTTAAAAGAGACCTTTCTATTTTTTCTCAAATTTACGGACACGCAAATCTTGACAAATTCATTTCCTTTCGTGAGGACAACTACAAGATGAAGTAACATCTAAAGACTAAGATTACTCTTTACTAGTGCATTTCACGTCCACTTCAACTGTAATATGTGGTCTTAAGCTCTCGTTAGTAAGTCTTGGTGGCATGGAAGTCTTCTTACTATTCCACGAATTTGTAAGATCGCCATTACCTGTTGAGTGCTTTATCCGATTATGTCATGTTTTTTCCTTGCATAATTCTTCACCACGTGCATCTTTCATTTCTCCTGTTGATTTTTACAAATGAAGGTCAAGTTGAGGATATATCCTCCCTTATTTTGTTTTTTCACGTAACAAATTGTAATGAAAGTACTGAAGTATCACATTAATGAAAAGTATTTGTACGTGTGGCAAAGCTTGTTTGTTTTGTTGTTAGGTACAATGCTACACATTTTTATATGCAAAAACGGCTCTTCTGGGCCCAGAAAACACTTCAAATAGAAGAGCGAACAACGTTTCGACCTTCTTCGGTCATCGTCAGGTTCACAAAGAAAGGGTTACTGGTCGGAAGCTGACCACATGTTTGGGAGGGGGGTTGTATAATTGAGTGTTGCAATGTAGAGTGTTGCTTCCGACCAGTAACCCTTTCTTTGTGAACCTGACGATGACCGAAGAAGGTCGAAACGTTGTTCGCTCTTCTATTTGAAGTGTTTTCTGGGCCCAGAAGAGCCGTTTTTGCATATAAAAGTTCTCAACAAGTGGGTTTCTCGACATCACTGACAATGCTACACAGTTGGCTATTTGTGTTGTGGCCATCGTTGTCACTGAATTACAATATTTAGCTTCATAAAGAGTTCTACTACGGAATTAAAAATAATGCGACTGGTAATTAAACTGTTCTAGATTTTATTATTGAAATAATGTTTTGTACGTAGCTGTCACAGTCTTGGTAAAATAATTTTGATATACATCTAATAAAATCCGCATATTTTTAAATTTTAAAGATCTATATGTGATACTTGCATGTAAAATAGTCAACTAATCTACATAACAAAAACATGTTCTATTCTACAACAACGTTTGTTGTTATTGTTTTAAATTAA
This sequence comes from Carcinoscorpius rotundicauda, assembly GCA_011833715.1. Lineage (NCBI taxonomy): Eukaryota > Metazoa > Arthropoda > Merostomata > Xiphosura > Limulidae > Carcinoscorpius > Carcinoscorpius rotundicauda. Next base: position 34,830,966 of record CM022403.1, read on the forward strand.
GCATAAAGCTATACAATGGGCTATTGGTGTTCTGCCCACCACGAGTATCGAAACCCGGTTTTTAGCGTTGTAAGTCAGCAGATATACTGCTGAGCCTACCACAACTGTATATAAAATCACGTTATTAATGAATAAATCTTACTTATGTGTGATATAAAATTTGCAAAATGTTAAATCGATGCAATTCAAAATTTAAATAATATTTTATATTCTGTGAAAATACTTCTTATTTTGATTTTATTGTACTTACAACAACTCCCGCTGGAACAGTTTTGTTTGTTTGAAGTTAAGCACAAAGCGATACAATGGGCTATCTATGCTTTACCTAACTCGAATTACAGCGTTGTAAGTTCACAGACATATCGCTGTGCCATTGGGGTGCCTGGTGAAATAACAGTAAGTCTGATATATAATAATGCTAAAAATCGAATTTCAATCCTCACACTAGGCAAGGCACAGATAACCCACGGTGTTGCTTTGTGCTCAAAACCAGACCAAAAAATCCCTCGCCAGTACAACAGTAGGTTTACGGATTTACAACGATAAAATCAGGGGTTCGATTCCCCTTGGTGGATTCAGTAGATATCCTGATATGGCTTTGTTATAAGAAAACACACAAACCAACAAACATATTTAAAATAACAAATAATTTGAGTATATCTTATGCACCTTGAAAAAATATCTTTTTTCTTCAATTTTATAAAAGGAAACGGTGACTCGTTTGAGAAAAGATAAAATTTAGCATTTTGCATATCACGAAAACAGTGGCTATATAACTTGCATAAATACATATACACACAAACACAAACTTCAACCTAAATTAAAACAAACGTTTTAAAGAATCATTATTATAAAAGTCGTATACTCATACTAAACACCCCAAATCACATGATTCAAATAGAACAGCAGTACCTCTTCGGATTTACAACGCTAAAACCAGGGGTTTGATTCTTCTCGGTGGACACAGCATGTAGCCCAATGTCGTTTTGCTGTAAAGAACATTCACACATCCTTTCAGCCCTAAAATTGTATATTTCGGCGAGAAAAATTAAACTTTCTAGTAGTTAGTGTCAAAGAATAATTACATTAGCATATTTAATTTACCATATTTAATACATTTTCATGTGCAGTATAATATTATTATTCAATAAGTTTTCATTTTTTTCGCAGTTGATCACCGTTAACTATCAGACTGGACGGTGTGTTATTTTCTTGACATGATATAATACGTTTTAATTATTTTTATTATTTGTATCTTTGAAATGCGTCACCTAGTGCTCAGGTGTGGTTATTTTGCGCATTGAGGATTGCGCATTGACCTTGTTTCTTGTCGACATTTTGGGGTGTAGTTATTAAAAAGCTCATTGATTCAGAATATTTTAGAATTGAGTAAACATATAGAGATATATTGTTAATATAAGTTTTAAATATTATTATTTACATGAATGATTGTGTCATTTAATTGCAAAAGATTAGATGGTGGTGGATACGTTTATAATCTGTTGTTACTAATTTAGGGGTAGTTTAGACCAAGATATTGCTGAGTTGGCGCTTCAAGCAAAGAAGGTAGGAATGTTCAGCCAGATAGATTTCACGCTTTTTTTTTTTTATCATATCAAGTCAAATTTATTTTATTTCGTGAATGAAAATACAAATGTTTTTGGTATCTGAAACTCTGCTCGGTGTCAAGCTGAGTACAATGATAACCGGGCTTAGTGATATAAAATAATTGTTAAACAGTTTTAAGCGGATATAAACAGGAGAGAAGTATTAAGCTAGGCCTAAAGTAAAAATGGCTCCCAGTTTTCTGTTCTTTGACTTCGAATAGTGTTCCCCCCATTTTTTCCTTAAATTAACCTTGAAAGGTACGTGTTTGCTAGTTAATCAGAATTAAGTTTTTATATTTTGTTAATTATTTAATCGTAATGATTGTTGTAACTAAGGAATTTTTGAGATTTTTTTTTATACTTTTCCATATTTGTGACGTTGACTTTAAGAATAGGTGTATAAATATATGTATTTGTGCTATAGATTTGTTCAGGACAGAAAGTTCTGTGCTAAGTTAGAATTACATATTGACCTTTGATGTATTAAATTACAAAATATGAATTATTTTTCAAAATAATCCGTGACTCGTTTATAACGTACATGATTATAGTAAAAGTTCTCAGAATGTGTAATTTAGATTGTTACACTTAATTATTTTGGACTAATACTAGTATATTAATAGCAGGACTAAGGAGTTAAGATTTTTGGATATTTAAGGTCATAGGAAATATCCATAATTTGCAGAAGTTACACTTGACTTTTTAGTAAGTCAGCAGAAAGTAGGTGTTTTATTTGGCAGTTAACCAAGTTTGTTTTCTAAACTGGCTGTGCCTTTCTTTTAATTCTATCTGGGTTGGAGAATATCTTAGAGTATTAAATCAGTCTTAAATATTCCTTATTCAAATTTATCTAACAGTCTGTTTCAAAGACAGTTTCATTTACTCTGTTAATATTCAACAAAATGTCTTTACCACAAATAAAGATTAGTGTGTATCTGATTTAGCAGACATTGAAGAAACCTTTGAAAACAACTTGTACCACTATTGCAGTGCTGGTGAAGAAATAACAAAAATTGAAAATCCAACACAACATGACTTGTGGGAATAAGTTGGTCACAAATAAAGCATTGCATTCTTTTTGTTTTAATACAGCATATCATTGTAACTTTGAAAAGGACCTATTGAAAGTTGCATTGTAAGCAGTACGTTGTATGATAATGGACGTACAGTTATAAAAGTATGTTCTCTAAATAACAATGTATTGGTTTTATCTGGTTTGTCATCTTGTAGATTATGCATAAATTTCTTAGTTCAAAAATAACAGTAACTTTTAAATTGGGCATGACCTAATATGAAAATGACTAACATTTTATACCCATGGTTTTAGTTCATCAGTAAATAAATTTTCATTTGAAAAGGCAGTTGTATTTTAGGGAGTGTTACTTTTATTTCATTTGGATAACCTTTGGAAGTCGTAAATGATTATGGAAAGTTTTTCTGTGGAACTTTGTAATCTCTTTTCATTCATAGCGAAAAGAGATTAAGGGTATGAAATAAAACCAGAAATGTTTGTTTCTTGGAATGTCTGCAGATGTTAACAAAGGATTAAATATTTATCCTGAACAGGCTCGAGTTCCAGAGTGTTTCACATTTGATTTAATTATTTTTTTTTACTTAGTTTCTAACCTTTACCTCTGAGTTACTTTTGTTAAATATATAACAATAAACAGGAAATATGGTACTAATTTTGGGGTGGATGGTTTAGTGTTTTTTCCCCTCACTGTTTAGATTGTTCGAAAATTAATGTATCATTTAGTTATGTGTTGTAGAAATGTTTGACACTGAAATATAATGTTCCAGAACTGATTTTATTAAATTTTTCAGTTGATCTGTAAATAGATTAAAACTTCTTTGCTTATTGGAGCAATTTTAGTCATAGAAGCCTTTATTGAATTCTTCACTTTTAGTGGAAAAGCAGTGATCAGGTTTATATAGTGAAAATTTTTTTCTCTGTAGACTGTATGTCGTTAGTATTTGTTGTATAGAATTAGTACATTTCTTAAGACAGTATGGAAAGATCATGTTATAATGGGTCAAATGAAGCAATATCAAATTAAAGCAAAATATGTTAATTTTGTAATTTGCATGTATGATGTTTAATTTGTTGAACACAAAAGCCTCTTTGAAAGCAGGGAAATGTTCGTGAACTATGTCATAACTTCACTGTAATTTGACTGAAAAATGTTTTCTTTTGAATTTAGGAAATTTGTTAAAAATTGTTAAATTTTATTAATGTGAAACCACTTTAATACATTGATAGTAATTTATGGTTTGAATGCAACTACAAAAATTAACCAACATACCTTGACAAACCCATTTCCAGAGAGTTGATAGAAAATGTCTTACATTTTTTGATAAGATGGTTACTTTTGTGATACTAATCATTGTTTTGAATATTTTACTTGGTACTAATCAGTGTTGATAGATAATTGTCATCCAGCTCTAAAGACATGTCTTTTTCATATCATAGCATTTGATCTGTACAGCTAATGAAGCTCAGCTTGAAAAATATCTAAATATTTTGGGTGTAGCTAGCTGAAACCATTCACATCAATGTATTCAATAAAATGTGAAGTAATTTATGGTTTTATGGGAAAGTGATTAGATGTAGCTTCTGCAGAGAACAGAAAAACACTTCTGAAATTCTTTTATGGACGTTTTCTGTGACATTCAAGTTTGAACATGCATAATTAAGATGTCTTAATGTGTTATACATAAGCTAACATTTTGTAAAATTGTGATAATTTGCTTAATGTACAAGTGCATGTACATTTAACTTGTAGTTTGTCCATTGATGGAATTAATGACATTAGCAGTAAAATATACAACTATATAAACAGTAAAGTATAGCAGTAAACTGTAGTGGCATAGTTTAATGATAAGGGAAAAGATAGTAAAAGCTTACTTCCTAATCGCTGTTTAATTAAATTTGACTGAGAATATTTCAGGACTCTTTCAAGAAACAGCAGCCTTAAAATGTACAAGTAACTTGTAAAACAGATTGAGCATAATTGTATTCTGTCAAATAAAATATTTTTATCTTCACGCTGAAAAGTATCTATAATCTCTTAAGGGTGTTTTTCAGAATTTCTGTTTTGTCCACTTAATTTTGATACAAGTTGTTGGTTAGCTATCTTTTTAGATCCAAAATTGTTCAGTTTGTGACATCTTAATTATCACCATACCTAATAAAAGTTTCTGGTTGATTTATATTGGATTTTGCTATTGGCTGATGGGTAAATCAGAATACCCTGGAATTATCTGCTTGGGCTGAAGGACTTAAATATCACAATCAAAGAATAATGAAAACAATGACTTCTGTTCAAAGAAAAAATAGATAAATTTAATCAGTATTTCCGCTGTTATTGATTAAATTTAGAAACTCGTTAAATCAAATTTGGTAATAAAGTATTTAATTTTGTGTATAACATTCAAGATAATGCATTAGTCTTTTAACCAACGTATGCTCTGTGTATGTTGTGTTAAAAGATAGGTAGTTGATTTTTTTAGTTCAGAAGGATGCAGCACTCATTGAAGGAAATAAAATATTTTTTTGAAACATCTTGTTTTGTGATAATTTGTTTAATGAGTGATTTACAACTTAGAAATGCAGAGTACTACTAATTTTATAAACCACTGCACAAGATTTTTGAAGTCTGCCATTGTGTACACATGAAGTTTAGAAATGTAAAATACTTGTTACATGAATAAAATTACACTGTTTCTAAGTTATGGGCTGGATATCTAATCTGTAACTAAAATTTATATATATGTGTATGCACAATTTATCTGCACTTAGTTATACTGAAACTTGGACCTCTTAAAGGGTATTTTCATCAGTTAATGCTGGGTGAAATTTAAGTTTATTTTTTTATGGTTTTTCATTATCAAAAGGATTTATATTATAGAGACTTTTAAACAGTTGACTCACATTTTTGAAAAGCTTTTACCTTTACAAAACATTTTCATGGGCCAGACTTTGATACAAGACTATAAATCTTTAAAGAAACAAAATTCATTGTAACAAAGAATATTTGAAAATGGCAAGACAAAAAGTAACAGTTGAAGGCTAAGGAAAATTTGTTTGCAAGACTCCTGGTCATGAAAAACTGACCCAAACTTAGGGAAAGCCAATAAATTGTCACTGTAATTCATTAACACAGTCTAAAAATGGTTTTTCTGATTGAAAAAATGTGAAGTCTGTAAAATGCCTAACCAAGAACATAAACATAACTTCTTTGCCTGTGGTGTTTGTAGTTGCTACTTTCGGATTTTTGAGTGAAGCAATCGTTAATTAGAAGAGAAGAAATGATGCTGTAAGAAGAGAAATGAGAAGGACAAATGTTCTGAGAGGTCAAAATTGAATTAGAAAAAATAAGGTAAGGAGTATGATATTGGTTCTGGAGAAGATGGGAATGCTAAAACCATTACTGTTGCATACAGCTGTATCTCTTACTTCATGGATTTCATGTGAAAAATGATTTTGAATAGTATGCAGGTAGTTTATTTCTACTAGTCAGCACCTTCTAAGACAATTTTAGTTTGACCTCGGTGCCTAGAGGGTGCAGTATTTCATGACCAGAAGTCATAAGTTAATCTCTTACATATAATTATTACAAAACAAAACATTTACTAAACTTGGCTTTTCTCTTTAATGCAAATTCTAAAAGTTATATCTTGTTCAGTAGCAAATCTTAAAATAAGACAATTATTCCTTGTTTTGTAATTTTACCATTATGAATTCCGTTATTTAGCCATGTGGAATTTTGTAAGTTTTTTTTATTGGCCAGTGTTTTGGTTAGTTTCCTAGAAATAGTTTACTGCTTTCTGCTCTGCATCTCAATATTACAAATGTTTGAAATACTCAATTAAGAAAAAAAATATTTAGAGTGCACTGATCATTTTATGAGGAAAAAATGATGGGAAATGACAATTGTTTGTCCCCAATAACTAAAAGTAGGTAGTGAGTAAAAGTTTAGTTCGAGTATTTATGAAGGTTCAAAGATGTGAAAGGGTTAAATATGAAAAAGCAGTTTATTACGACAACAAAATTATTACCAATGTAAATTTATAAATTGGTTTCTTTTTTCACAAAGTCTAAAACCAAATCAGAAAAATCATTTGATTAGATCATGTTTATTTTATTATGGAGAACAATCTTGCAGTTTTGGACAGTGCTTACAAAGTGGATTAGATGAATGTTTTTGGATTCAGAAATTGCTAGAAGATGCAGATGCTTAAGAACCGAAACTACTGCAAAAGTTAAAGAATTAGACAGCAGTGGAACTAAGTGAACTACAAGTAATGTTAGCATTTCAATTTGTCCACTGACAGCAGAAATGGCACTGACAATAATCTGTACACCATTGTAATTGCATACTTCAGTGATGACAAGGAAAAGGTAGTAAGTGCATTAATTTCCAATCTCAATTTAATTGGAAAAATCAGCTGATGAGAATATTGCAGTACCCTTTCAAGAAGTAGACTTAAAATGGGACAATTGTGTATTGTTAATTGTTGATAACACAAATTTGATGTTAGGGAGAAAAAAAGTTGTAGGTTATTTTTTGAAACTTCATTCTGACCTGGTGATTAGTGGATTCCCATGTTATTTCCTTTATTTGGCAGAATAAAAAGGAGTAAATGAGTCCTTGTAAACGTATGAAACTGTTTGGGCAAAAGTGCAAATCGGAAAGATTAACTTTGAGAATTCTAAAATCTGTTATGTGGATACCCAAAATTATTTCGAAGCATGTGTGTACAAGCTGGCTTTCTCTTGGAAAATACTTGCAGTGGAAACCTTTGAAGCAATGCTTTGCAACTAAACATGACGAAAAATATTCTCATAAAGGCTTAGTCTATTCTATGCCAATAATCAGTGGAAAAAGGAGTGATTGTTTAGGAAAGAAAAAAATTTCAAAAATTATTTCTAAGCGTGTTTCTTGGGCAGAGATTTGGATTTCAGTGATGTCGAGAAACCCACTTGTTGAGAATTTTATATGCAAAAACGGCTCATTTGGGTTAAAAATATTTCAAATAGAAGAGCGAACAACATTTCGACCTTCTTCGGTCATCGTCAGGTTCACAAAGAAAGAGGAAGCTGACCACATGTTTGGAAGGGGTTGTGTAACTGAGTGTCGTAATGTAGAGGGCGGGGTTAGATGTTTGAAATATATATATATATATATATATATATATATATATATAAAAAGAGATCTGGATTTGCTCCGAATGATTCCTCTGAGAAAGTGGCAGACAAAATTGCAAAGGGAAGTAAGAAGGCATGGAACACGCATGATACCATATCACCAGGAAACTTGTATGTGAGAGGAAAGACAAATTGCTTTAAGGAAATGTATGTGAATTATTACTGAATACTTGTATTCAAATCTTAAGTATAATTTAAAATTAGTTTTGCAGAGAATCATGTTTGTTTTATTTTAGTGTTTGTCAAGCAATTTGAGACACCAAATGCAATATTGGATTTGAATTTCAAAGACAGAAAACTTCAGATAAAACAAAGATCTTGAATATAAAGTTAAGTCTTTCATTGCAAAGCTTGACAAAGGAACCCAGCTTTATCTCTATGAATATGCAAGAAATTATTATAAAAACCTCATTAAAATGTGAAGGTCATTTTCCAATTCAGGAGATACAGCTTTGAAGCATGCAAAAGTAGCAGTTGTGCTTGTCAAAAAAAAGTTCCAAATGTATAATGTTGGACAATTCAAGCCTTTATATATATACAAGGGATGCACCTTAGGTCAATATGATAATTGCCTTTAGAAGCAATTTCTTATCTACCAGGCTGATTCAATATAATGTTTCTCATTGAGTTAGCAGATGAGTGTTTGTATAGTATTGGAAAAGTGAAAGATGAGCCGTGTAACTTTAAATATGAAAACTCTCCAGGGTAAGGAATTCTATGCTTGTAACACCATACAGCAGTGTTGTATGTCAGGTGGTTTCCTTGCTTGTCTGTTAAAATGGGACAACTTAGAAAAGCAGTATGAAACTACACTTTATAATAAAGGTGAAAACAAGATTACTTAGATTACATAAAAATCATGCATCTGCTGATAATTTACAGACATCCTAAAAAAAAAAGTGCTACTTACAGGGATTTTAATCTTTAAATAGATGCCATCATTTGATCCTACTACCTACAACATTTCTGCTACAAACAATCATTAGTACACACTGATATTTAAGTATTAAATAAAATACATTAATAGCAATACCTTGTAAATTTAGATTGTTTGCTATTTTTTCCTTAAGCTATTGGGATTTACAATTTTTTTTAATGTAAGGTTGATAAATGTGAAGTTGTGTTAAATATTGCGAAACAATAACATTCCCTAAAGTACAAGCAATCTTAGACAACATTTAAATGGCAGACGTACTATCAACTAAAATCCATGTTTTCAGTTTCTTGTAAAGATTTTATTAAATTGATAGCTTTTACCAATTTGAAAGCAAATTGTGTGGTTATTCTGAAAAGAAAAAGATGTCATTATGTAAGCCATATTTATTGTGAGAAGCAAGTATTAGTTCTGTAGGATTTCCACATTTTGTGGATGGGTCGGTTGGCCCAAGCAGTGCTGTTGAGTCTTAAATTGTCATATTTGCATTTCACAGTACCAAGTATAATTTAATAAATTTTTGTATATAATGGCATTACCTCTACAACACTGCAGATATCTATGTAAGCATTAATTAATGACATAGAAAAGTTTCTTGGTTGAACATTTGTTTTTGGTAACTTTTGTTTGGTTTTATGTTAGTTACAAAAGTTTTCAAAAACAAGATCATGTTTAAAATTGTCACAAGCATTTTGCTGCTAACTGCAATCACATAATCATCAAACTGTGATGATGGTTTTATTTTGCCTTGGTATACCATTATAGCTACATTTGTTGATGAGATACCATGAGCTTTTTGAAAAGTACATTTGCAGTAAAGTTTCTCTCACAATGTGTTCAACCCATCTGCAAACTTCATTACAGCTTTGCCTGTGAAGCAGAGGCCCATCTGGGATTGTGGGGCATTTATACTTTGTACAAGCTGGATGGCATGGTTGTTGAACCTACTCAGTAAACAAGAATAGCTGCCAGTTGTTATGATTGGAAGTAAAGTTAATTCAAATAAATAGTTTATAAAAATATGTATTTCTGATATATACGATTAATTCTTATTGAAGTTTGATTTATAAGTTATTTCAGTAATAGTCATTCATATGTTTAGTTTTTCATGAAATTGATGTAAATAGTGCACAGATTGTTATATCTGAATTAGCTGAAGGCCTCATTGGCACTCGATATGACAGATATTCCTTTCGTGTTTTTCAGAGAATGTATTTTTATCCATTTTTCCTAACCGTGCTATTCAGTTTTTTTCCATTTGATAGGTATACAATACAATTTTTATTCAATGTTTATTTACAATTTATTTGACTGTTAATTTTCTTGAATTTTGAAGTTTTATTCAAGAGGGATTCTTTTTCTTCAGTTGTTGGTGATTAAGAATCATTTGCTTTAAAAACTTTGTGGTAGCAATGTTCACTTTTGTGATTATGGAAATTGACAATGATGAGAATGTGTTTATTTTTAAAACTACTTAAGATGGAGCATTTGCTTCATTACAATGATTCTTTACAGAGACTAATTATGAGTGTGTATATTATATGTAACATTCCAGGAATCTTGTTTACTTATGTTCCATGCCTGATCCAAAGTGTGATCTTTCATGTTGTCTAACCCAGATAGATATATTTCAGAAACTGATATAGTGTGTAAAACCGTAACTGATTATTAGAAACTGATATACAGTGTGTAAATCTATAACTAACATAAAATAGGGAAGTTAAAACATTTTCTCAATCATAGTGTTGCTTTTCTTTAATATGGAAACTATTACAGGCCACACCCATTAGAATGCTTAAGGATCCCCAAAGATTCACAATCTCAAGTTGAAACACCACGGGAAAGTTCATATTAAATGAAAATGTATGGTGTAGAAACCAAATTCATTTAGTTTTACCATCAGTAATACTAGAACAGAAAATAGTAGCATTCTCTACTCCATATTTAAAATAAAACTATATAGGAAAACAACAAAACCTAAATGACCTCTAGTTGTAATTTCCAATTCAATTTGATTTAAGTAGCTGCTGGCCCCACTTCCATCTACTTTTTTTCTGGGCTTCCATTTTACTACTGTTTTATGCTTAACTATTTCTGTGATTTACATGGTCTTTCATTTTGGCTAACCAGATGATTGGTCCATATTTTCATTGAATGGTATGCTGACCTTAAATAAATATTATCATACAAGATGTCAAGTTTTTCAAAAGTTTTGAATGTGTCTTTGGACAAATTTGTCTCCAATCTTGTGATAAGGTTTAGGAATTTTGTTAAAAGTGATCCTTTCATAATATTTACTTTTATTGGACAACCAGGCGTATATATCCTCACATTCTGCTCTAATAAACTGGATTGTGAAGTTTTTATTATTGATCAATAAAGAACTAAATGTCCATGGTTGCTGCCAGAACAAATGCATCTTATCTGATTAAGTTTGTTGCTATGACCAGTCATGGTTCTTCCTTATGCATCCATTACATGACTTGGGATGTGTATTGACTAAACCTTGCTCATCTCTCAAACTTTTGTTGCTAGTATTAATTTTGTTTACCTTAATGATATCTTCCTGAGCCCACTCAATACTGTTGATACAGTTCAGTCAAAATAACTTTCCTGTATCTTTCTTGGTCTCGCTAACCCATGACTAATTTTGTTCTCTATAATATTGTTTTATTTGCCTTTTTTTGTAGTTGATAAGGTTTAAGTGTAGTTTAGAATTTTCTCAAGGAGTGTTTGGTGTACTCTAATCCTTCATGTTATAATAATGCTTCTAAAAATTAAGTCAAAAATGTGATGGGTGCTACTATTCTAATGCCTGCTGTATGTAACATTTGTAATTTTGTCAGTCACTGATTATCACCAGTTTATACCATACTCTCTTCTGGTCATGACTTGATTTTAAATTTTATGGATTAGGTGTGGTCATCCATATTGGATTGAGAATAATAATTTTACTGTTATGATTATATCTTATGTAAATCAACTTTTTGGGCTTTCCTATTGGAAATTACTGATATTTCTGTCTTGTGCTATTGTATCTACTGATTTAGATAGGAATTTTAGTTATAAATGTTAATAGATTTGCATTAATCTTTGAAGTTAACTTTTCAGAAGAATAATAAACCTCAGAGTTACTTTAACATTGCATTATGAAAGTGGGATGTCATATTTTAAATGGAAAGTAAAACTTGGGTAACAAGTTTGGTGTTAATTACAGACTGGACATTACTCTAGGTTCTAGAAGAACAGACCATCACTGTTTGTAAAAAGCTCTGTTTTTGAAGTGTGATAGTGATTGGGAAGTTATAATGTGATCTAAATTCTACAAAGCATTGGTAAAAAGAGAACAGAGTTAGCAATGGGTATTGCTAAGCAGTTTCCATCCTTTTGGTTGACAGTTCAAAATTGTAAATTATGACATAACCTAAGATTTGTATTAAAGTAAATAGTTAAGAATCTTATCTGTGAATAGTGGAGTATAGTTCAGAATGTCATATTACTGATAATATATTTGTGGCTTTAACTATTCCTAGTGTACTAGGTCCACCCTAGTTATATCTGCACATTATTACCTCATAATTCTTCATGGTTGAGAGATAATCCCTCCCCCTATTCTTTCTTTGGGTTGCTCTCAAAACCAAATATTTTGATTCTAAGCAAATAATGAAGAGTAAAATCCATTACCCCACATATGTTTTCTGTTTTACATCCCAGTGTAGATGTTCAAGGAATGGATGTTATTTGTGGGGCTTGAAGAGTGATTTAGTTCAGATGAATGGGCTTGTATTTATCATTAGTGTTTTGTGTTCCATTTCTTTAACAAATTACCCAAAGTAAATTTTGGTGATGTAAGTAGAAACTGCTTTAAGATACGAAGACTTCCATTCAGTGGTAAATAGTTTTAGCAGACAGCTAGAATAACAACAATAGTGGGAGCAATAAATTACATCTAACACAGCTGTCTGTGTTAATCATTTGAATAAGTTTGTCATTGTCAGGTACATGTAGTTCACAGTATGGAATAAGTTTATATGATTGGAGATAACTTGTCAGCTTAGTAAAAGTGTCTTGGTACCTTGGGTAGAGTTACCATTTTTTAAAAATTTTGAAGGACATTTTCTTTTTGTAAAGAGCCATCTGTAAAGGATGCCACATGATTAAGAACCATTTTGTCTCTTTTTCCCCATCACACTTAAAGTTTTTTTTGTTAATATTAAGAAAGAAACAAAAATTGCACTGGGGAATATAAATTAGAGAATTGAGGTTATTATGATAAATGTTGAGTGCAATATTACAAGATTCCTTTATAGGATCTTTGAAAAGTAAGACATCAAAGCTAACCATTAAGATCAGATTTTAATGTTTTTCTAAATATAAAATGTCTTCAGAAAAAAAGGAATTACGGAAGTTTTGTAAGGTGTGAAAGCATAGGCTATCTACTTATATTGTAGTTAAATGAGTCAGATGTGGTTAATATATGTCACATGAGGCACTTCTCTGTGTGCAACTTGGAAATGTTAGAGTTTTGGTGTTTCAATCTATTTACTTAAGGTAGTGTAATTACTGAATATTTTAATTTTATTTTTCATTTGTTACAGGGTTCTTTGTTCATTTTTTTTTGTACTTGGTGGATTGTTTGGGGTGTGTTTAAATTTCATTATCTGGAAGGATGTCATTAATTTTGTCAATATTACATGTTCATGTTTACAGTAATGCTACTTTTACAAGAAATTAAAATTATCTTAAGTGCTTATTTTTCATATTATGGGTGCATTTTATCTCATTGGTTGTGAGATAAGTCTTAGGTTTATAGGTTTGGTTGACTTTTAATGGTTTTGGTAAGTAATTGTTTCAAATACAGTTTTTGGAAACTTCAGGAAACCACATTTTGTTATAATTACCCTTCATAAAAGTCCTGTGGCCAGAGTTCTAAATGTCTTGTAGTTGAATGCTGTATAATGTGGAGGATACCATTTTATGCAGTGGATCACTAGTTTTCTGGATAAGTCTTCAGTCTTGTAACTCTAGGTGGGAAACTGTCTAGTGGTTGACAGCAAAATAAGGCCTTTGAGATATTGTAGTTCAGTGTCATTTAGTGATCAGTCTGGTTTGTTGATAAGGTTAGGTTGTCTTATGTTTCGAATTGTAGTTTCCTCAGTTTAAGTTCTCTGTGTTTTGATTCAACACTAAATTTTTCTGTTTGATGCTGTTACAGTAACACTTCTGTTACAAAGTGTTAGAATGTCTTTTGCATTTGCATTAGGTTATTTATTAAGTAGCTTTTGAGACATGATAAAATAGCTTATATTAAGGCTATACTTAGAAGAATTGTATATTTTTGGTCTTTTTTTTATTGTGAGTGTAATAATTCATGTCTTACAACTATTTCCTGAAAATTGTGATTTATGAATTGTAATATTTTGCAAAAATTTAAGAATTTGGATTTTTGTTTTTTTCTTGTAAGTAATTAATTTTCTTTTTCTTTTTCTTTTAGACATGCTATATATCTAACTTGACTGAAGAGATAAAACAACAAATACATCATGGTAAGTTGCAGTTCCAATATTTATTGGCTTAAAAATTGTTTGCTTACACTTCATTGGACATAACAATATAAATTATTTTCTGATTGATGCGACATGTCTTCCTAATTCAGCTTGTTTTATATTTGGTACTTTTACCTATAGTAATGGTATATTTAATTAAATGTTAATTTCTACAAAGAAAATGAAGCAAAAGGTATCTAAAGAACAAAAAGTGGAACTACCTAGAGTATTTCATATTGTGTGTGGTCTAGGCATGATAGTTGGTGGTTAGACATGTAAATGATCTGTTTATAGCAAAAACATTAGAGATAGTGTATTAAACATATTGAGATGAGTTTAACAAATTGTTATGGATGTGTTGGTAATTTTCCATATCAGCTTTTTTTTTTGTTCATAATAACCATGTGTTATTACCTACTGGCATAACATTAAATTCAGTTAAATTTTAACAATATTTCTAGATTAATGTATAAATATCACTTATATTCTCAATAAACTGATAGCTATGAGATTTCACACGAGATACATTTAGTATGATTTTATAATAAATTTAGAATTACTATTTAGTACTTTCAAAGAACACAAATATTTTCTGTCATTTGCAAGATGTCTTCAGATAATGTTTCTTGGCATGCAAGTCCTTTTTCTTTCTTTTTTTTTATTATTATTATTACAAATTTGCCCCAACCTTCATTTTTATAATTACAGCAAATTGCAGTTAGTTACTAACTAGATAGTGATGCTGTATCATTCAATTGTATTGTAACATGTTAAGGTACAAAATACCATCTTGATCATTGCAAAGTGTGTTGTGACGACCAAACTCTACCAACTTGTTTAATTTGTTTTACAGTGAACTGGTGTGCAAAGTACACTGTCAGTTTTTATTCCCTTGTTCTCACTATGTCAGTATTCCTGTTACAGTTTTAATACGAGTGTTGAAAATTTCATGAAATTATTAACTGGCAGAATTTTTTAATTTTTGACTGAGAAAACAAATCAATGTGGAAATATTGGGTGTAACCTTGTCAACTATCTGATTGAATGATTTGATCTAGTTGTTTTTTAAGGAGTCATATTTAGTGAGCTGTGGTATGAAAGGATATTTGTATAAATGATCTTTGTGTTTGTGAGAGTAATGGATATTTATTTATGATTTCATCTTTAAGTTTAGAAACTTGTAATTGTACCATTTCAAGATATTTGATATACTTGTTTCTTTATTACAAATCAAGTAATCCCATAATTCACGCAGAAATTTGGAAAGAAGGCTCAGATGCATTATATAGTGATGGTATAACAGATTTCCATTTCTTTTTGGCATTTGAGGGTATTTGATTTAGGCAGAAATTGCAGGATTATGTTTGATTTTTGTTTTCCTAGGTAAACAAATACACTGTCTTCTTGAGTAAGACACAAAACATTTTATTAGACTAGTATGGCAGTTTCTTGAACCTCAGTTTGAAGAAGCTGCTTTCTGTTCTCAGTGTTTAGTCTCCAGATCACATTCAAAACCTTTTTTTTTATTATTTCTGCAACACAGATTTTGCCTTCTCTTTTAATGAAATAGTGTTGTTAAACAACTATTACAATGGTAGTGTGATTGCACTGACTGACTTTTTATTGCACATTTGAATAGAGTATCTTTTTGTGATGGCTCACAAATTTTCTTTTGTAACATTCTAGCATTGTAGTTAACTCATTTTAATGGTCATTGGACCAATCTGTGAAAGGCATCTGTGCATGAAAAAGGAATCTGGAATTTTAATGGAGTATTTCTACCAAAGATTTGTCTAATTTTCTGAAACCTATTACACAGTCAGTTTGAGTAAAAGTTGATTCTCTTACTTATATCAAAACATTTAAATTTTTTTTCCCCATCTGTTTCAACTTTTTAAGTGGACATGAAGTGGTGGTCTTTGACAAAATTTTATATTGTAAATCTTTCTATGCTGTAATACTATCATCTTACCTGTTTGTAAATCTGTAGAGACTCATCAGTGTATAATAAAAAATATATATATGAAATTAAGCTGTTAATACCACCTATTTATCTTAACCAACTACAGTATTGATTAGAAAGTTACATATTATGTACATTAGTACTGGTATCTGTTAAGCATGCTGCATGCTTTCTTATTGCAGTATTTTGTGACCTATGGATCAGTAATTTTTACGTACACAAAGCAGTTAATCATGATGGAGAACCATTAGCTGTTTCACTTAAATATGCATGTGTGTTAGCTCCACATTGCATTTTAATTGAGCTTTCTTTAGCTAAGCTGACAGGTTTGTTTTTTTTACACTTCTTTTAAAAGTACATGTAATAAAAGGGAAGGATTTGTAATAATTCTTGGACTCAGTGGTATTATCCCCTAACCCTCATTGAATGTTTGAGACTTGGGTGTTCAAATGATTTGTCATTTTCAAATAATTCATTTTTAAACACACAGCATTGATCATTTTAATATAATTATATTTATTTGCCATTTGTTATGTTTTATAAAGATTCATTTGCGTATTCTTAATATTCTTATTGATGACTAACCTAACTCGTGAGCTGAACCTCATGGACATTATTGTGTTCATATTAAACAATTTTAGAACCTTGTAAGGTATTGGGTTTATGGCAAAAAAATACTGTTAAGAACAAGAATTCCCAGCTGTTGAAAAATTGCATTATAATTTATAAGGAGTTGTGTAAGAAAAAGATATTCAACCAGTTCTAATGATTGTCAAGTTCAGTTTTTTAGTTTTGCTTAAGCTTACTTATTACTATAAGTTATTACTATTTAGTCACTAATATAGGATGTCTCAAAACCAGAATAATTCATCTGGCTTTCTTGTCCAATTACTACTTTACTCTAAATTATGAACATCATGTGTAGGAGAGACCATTTTTTCTGTAATAAACATGTCTTCCGGTGTTAGAAAACTGATTGTCAATTAATCCTAGAAGTCGGATGAAAACAGACTTTTTTGATAGGTGTGACAAATTGATATGTCCACAAATCTTTTCAATACTTTTTGTATCTCATTGACTAAAAAATAAAGCAGTTTATTTATGAAGGTATATTCTGAAGGTTGAATATTTCATGACAGGGAAATTTGAAGATTGAGAATGTTTAATTTCTTTTTTGAAACTGAATACTTAAGTGTAAGAAGATGAGGTAAAAAAATGTATTATTAACGATGTATTAATCTTGAGTTTATTGGCATATATTAATAATAATAATAATAAAGTTAATTAAATTTTGAATGCAACACAAATATTATTGCATGCACTTCATCTCAGTTGTAACCAAAATAATATTTCAAACTTATATGGAATGAACACAATACCTTGGTTATCTTGAAGCAGTATTGTGGACTCTCTTCCACTGTGTGCTTAAAATCTTTTCTATATGTGCTCTGAAAGAGTTAAAAGTGCAGTGTAAGATTTCAGTAACAGTTGCTGATTCATTTTAGTGAAGGAATGCAACATTTCTTCTAATTATGGCTAGTACTTGTATTAGTTTTGTAATCCTCAATGTTCTTTGTACAGCTATTACATCTTCTCCGAACCACTAACCACCTTCCAAGTGTTGTTGAATACCTGCATAAGAAATTTAAGTAAAAGAATGAAAATTTTGTTATTGTGTAACATTAATATGAAAAAAACTTCTTGCTTACCTGTGCAACTTGGAGTAGTCTCATCTGTGAATGGTGCACTTAATGAGATAATTTTTTTCTAACTATACTAAAGCATATAGTTTGTCTTATTATTTTATTTTTTATAATAAACTATTTCCCACTGAGAATATGATTATACAGGCTTTTATTCACTTGCAAATTTTATCCCCACCCGTTTTATGCAGTGTAAAGTGAACAGTAATTGTTGTTGTAAAGAGATAAAATAAAGATGGACAAAAGAATCTCGTGAAAACTTTTAAAAGCCTGAGATTTGTAGTTTTATTTCATAAGTCTTTTTTGTGAAAATATTTTCTTGTGAAATACATGTTTTAATGTTGGGGAAACTTTCCTCTATTAAAACATATCAAGTTAACAATAATATTTAGTAAGTGAGGAATTGAATCATTGAAATATTTTGCCACCTATAGTACCTAACTAAGCTTACTTGACTTGCCATAGAAGAATATTTCTGTAGCTTTCAAGTGCATATAATTTAACACATGTTCAGTGATGAGATGAATGTGCAAAGAAACTATATTAAAATCCTTGATCTTTAAATTGATTGTCAGTCTTCTGACCTTCCTGTCAAATACTTTTATTCACTTTTGGTATTCCTGCTAGATGCTCTTTAAGCCATAAATTACACTTTAAATGTACTGAACATTCACCTGAGTATTTTATAATCTGTATAATAATATTTTAAGTGTTTGTAGCTATTCCTAAATGTGTGCTTTATCAGTAATTCATGTCATATTCTATGATGTTGTGAAAGGCTACAGTGGAAGGCTGTAGTGAGAGTGAAGGAAATCTACATAAGAAGTAATACATGTATAATTAATTTTCAAGGGGTGTTAGTTCCATACCAGGCACAAATTGTTTGAAATGGAAAGAAAGCAAAAAATGTTTTTCCTGGAAACATTGTTCTGTAAATAACACCAAAATGATATAACAAAACATCAATTCTGAAATATCTTTGATATTTGAAAGGCATGGTGTTAAACATGTGAAAGGTGCCGTGGGGTAGAGATAGGGTTAATGGCATGTAGACTGCAGTCACGATGTTAATTTCAAGGATTAGGAATTAAAATGTTCAGATAGGGTTTTAACCTATTTTCATGTGAAAATCAGGTATCATGTAACATTAATTATTCTATTATGTAATTTTACAACTGTTTAAGAAATTGCAATAAAGTATGTTTTCATGTTAGAAATTGTAGTCTTCCTTCTAGCTAAAATAAAATTATAGTTAGAATTTTGGACTAATTATTTATTTTATCCTAGAAAGTGTCAACAGATCTTTATTTTACTTAGTGCCAAAGGAAAATTATGATAATTAGTGTAACACAATAATTGGGGGATTTGAGTCAGTTGCCAAGCTCTGACTATTAAAAAAATGTTCTGATTTTGTTACTGTTCAATAGGTGTCCTGACTAAATATAGTAAAATTGAAATCTAGTCAGTTTATCATGAGGGCTCATTCTTGCTAGTTTAACTATAGTTAATTCAAGCTTTCATTCTTTTTCTTTGCTATATTCAGTTATGAAATATTTATTGGAAAAGATGTTAAATTGAGTAGTACCTTAGTCAACCAATTGAATAGTCAGCACCAATTTTAAAAACTTGTGAAATATTTTATTTTGAAATGCATACAAAAATTAGAAATGGAGAACCCTTTGACAGATATTTAGATTGTGACTTTTTATTTACTTACATGGGATTTTTATTAGAGAGATGCAAGTTAGAAATTTTATTGGATACGTGTATTTGAGAGTAAATATAATTACAATTGATTTTTTATTTTATGAGTACATGTAAGTTAAGTTCTTTTACTGTTTGTTAAAGTATCTTAAAATGTGATTAACTTTGATATGGTTAGTGTTAGCAACATCCATGGTTAGTTTAGTTTTGAAAGAGCAACAAACTATTTAATCTTTCTCTCAAAAATCATTTTCACATTTTAAAAAAAGATGATCTTAGACTGACATTTCTTTTAAACAATTGTTTCATGAAAATGTAAAATTTAGTTTTAAACTATTTTATAGTTAGCACTAAGAGATTTCATTGTAGTAATACACTAAGAAATGTTCAATATAAGTGTTATAGGTACTTTGTCTTAGTGAAGCTACAACCCTTTCAAAAACATTATGGAGAACTATTTTAGTCATGATCACAAGCAATAGTGAGTGTACAGTTACCTCCACATGTTTTTGAACACTGCAAATCAAGTAAACACAATATAACCATAGAAAACACCTAAATACTAAATAAACAAACATAAATGCAAAATTTAAAGAAGCATTACTTATACAACAACTCAAGCCCAAAATAAAACAACATAAAGGAACACTTTTATACCTATATTAATAAATATAATCAAACATCTAAGCCGACTCTGTACATTCCTACACTTAATTACACAACCTCCTTCAAACACGTAGTCAGCTATTTATCAGTTACCAATTTCTTTGTGAACCTGACAATGACTGAAGATCAAAACATTGTTTTCTCCTGTCTAGAATTTTTTCAACCCATACCAGCCATTTTTATATTTATATTTTACTCTGCAAAGGGGTTTTCTCATCACAGATTATGAGTGTACAGATTGCCTTACTCTGAAATATGCTTGCAACACAATTGTCCAAGTTTGTCAAAGGAATACTCCCACAACGTCATTGCAATAGGGCAAAGTATTGTCAATAATTAAATGTATCTTAAAGCTAGATATATTCATGATAGGTCACATTGTTTTGCTTCTATAATTGTGCTGTCATATTTCCTCAACTACATAGAACTGTTGAACTTAATGGTGATTCCTGTCTGCACTTTCATGGTTCTGCCTACAGTTACGTTGTGCAGGTTTATATATGCAGGATGCCATGTGTGTAAAATATATGTTATTGGTCAGGTGCATTGAGACTCAACTGGAACAAGAGAGTGAATGTTAATCTAATTTGGGTAACTTTTTTAATCTCTGGGTTTAAGCTAGATGAAGTTCTTTATGGTACAACTGATTTTTCTAATTATGAGTGACACATGAACATTTAAAAAAAGTGTGGCTCTGCTGCTACGTGAAGGTAATTGGTGGACTGTTGTAGTCACAAGATGATGTAACTGTTTGTATCTGGTGCCTAAACAGTGCCAACTTATCTGACATTCCATGTGTGATGTACAATTGTGCCATATGTTTTTGCATGTTTTTTTTAATTATACATATGTGAAATTGACAATGAACCACTTATCTTCTCAGGTTACCTTTTTGCATGTGTGAAGTGGTGTCACTAAGATTTGTATACTTGGGTATCCTGTGACCATTTTGCAAATAATCAGTTTAAAAAATTTTTGTACTATTTTTGAAGTACTACTAAGCTGTTTATTTTACATTTTTAAATCATATGAAGAGCCTGAAAACAGAATTTTATTGAGGTAGTAAACTCGTCTGTGATACATGTGTACAGCTATTTCTAAGAAGTTTGTTAGCAGAAATGATACTTGGTGTGTACTGTTATTTAACAATTAATACAACTTTCAACATATTGCATTGCCTTGTGATTTGTGTACTAAATTTGTTTGCATTTGAATTAGTTTTAAGGTTTGCTCTTACTGATGACATTGAATTTGTCCAAATAATTTTTATTTTAATTTGATATCAGGAATGTGGTATTTATAAGGATCCATTCCACATAATACATGCAGAATATTCACATACTACTGCCATTTAAAGTGAATATAATCAGTACAGTATTATTGGTCACTCAGTTTTGTTGGGAATAGTATATTCTGCATTTTTATGTAATTAAGGGTTTTAATGTTTACTATTTAAGCTTTTAAAGCTTGGCCTGTAGAATATCCCATGCATGAACAGAAATATTGTTTCAAAATGTTATTATCAATATTTGTTGTTTTTTTAATTTTCATAAGCTTAGTTGCATCTAACAAACATTTTACTGGACTTCTACTACAGATGAAAACAGTGTGACAGTTTCATTAATTTAATACGTGTGTGTGTGAGAGAGAGAGAGAGAGAGAGAGAGAGAGAGAGAGACAGACTTGGGTTTTGAGAGTTAGAGAGATGTGTATATAGTTTGGGTCTGACATTTAAAATGTTTGTGTCAAATTTGTATGTGATAGACTTCTATGGTTACTTACAAGTTATCCTGGATGCTGTTAAGACAATTTCTTTTACTGTTAGTGGTTTGTGTGCTGAAAAGCAGTTTGGCATTCCTTTATTATATTCAGGAACCAGTAAAAGATGCATAATAGAAGTTTAATGATTGAAGCAATTGGTATATAAAAATAGAAATTAATTCCCAGCAGTTCTGTGGGGTCAGGCACAAAGCTGTTCTAATGTCAGTCTGTTTATAATAAAAATACTTCTAACAGGCAGAAATACATAGGTTTTACTAGTTATAAGTGTTACATAAACATTAAACACTAACAAAACTATCTCATGTATGCTCTTTTAATGTTTTTCTACTTAAAATGAGCTGACAAAAAACTATTCAGATGGTGAATGTAATTTTTTTCATGTAGAACAGTTGAGGCTGACTCAAAGCATACAAAATAATGAATACACCTGTAACCTAATTAAATGTGCATAGTATAACTACCTTATAATAATTTTTTTCACTGATTCTTTTGTAACAATTTGTAAAAGGGTTTTTTATCAGCTCAAATATAGGAGAAGCATATAAACAACAATGTATGTACTGAATATTAAGTTTTATTTTATTCAAACAGTGCCTGATAATGAATTTACTTATTTGTTGAAAAGAAACCAATTATTATATAAATTGATCTTGACTTTACAATGTTTCTGCCAAACTAGAGAAAGGGCAATAGTCTGCAATACTTTGGCCATTTGAAACTGTGGTTTTTAAAAATTAAGGTTAATTTCTTTGAGAAATTAAGTTCATAGCTTCATGCTTGTCATCCTCTGTTTTTAATTTTGCTCCAAAACAATATAAAAGTCAGTTACAAATTATAATGTTTTTAAAACTTTATTTTACGAAAATGAGTACATTTTCAAAAGTAGGTACGAAAATAAAGAAACCTTTATCAGATGACTTTAAGTTAACATGTAAACATGTCCAAAGAAAGAAGCTGTTATTATTTTATTTTCCTACCTGTTGGATTTTAGGTATCCCATACGTTTAAAACTGTGGAAAACTGAAGCTGCAAATTAATTGTTACAGAACATGTTATATCTTTATACTGTATTAGTTGTGGGAATGGAAGAAATGTAATTAAAATGCTGCTGAATGCTCTGTTCTTATTAAGGTATTCCACTAAACATTTAATTTTTAAAAAAACATCCCAGTGATGTGCATGAAGTGGCAAAATGGATTAAAATGGTTAACTATTTACAGATTCAACAGTTTGTATTGTCAGATGAAGGATGTTTTGTTAGTTTTATAATATATTAACATGTTTTTAGAATAATAAATTATTTACTTAATGTATATTATGATAACTAGCAGAAACGTTGCCTCATAGGAAGTTGTACTAGTAACTAGTAATTGCAGTATTTACACCTCATTGTAATAAATTGTAGAACAGTGAACACTTTAAAAAGGTTTTTTTTCTTGGAATCTTGAAAACCTAAAGTGTGAGATTTGCTAATGGAATTTTGTTTGTGGTACTATCAAATAGATGGCGCTACATTTCATAAGCCTAAGTCACTATTTCTGGCATTGAGATCTTGTAATTCAGCACAAAAGATGTTGCCATTGTATTTGTTTTGGTTGCATGCATAGATAGATGTATGTACACCCATGCAATTGCTCCATCATAACAAGATTAATTTTTCTTAATACTGTGCAAATGCATTTGTATAGTAAAGAGCCCATAGAATTTCACAAAGCTTTTTGAGAGAGTTTTTAGTGTTAACAAGTCTGTTCTCTCATTGCTTTGTTTCGGAAATCTAAAAAAATTGTGTCCATAGTTTGATGCTGTACCAAACAAAATATACCTTGATTTATAAAATGAAATTCTACTTAACTGTAACTCTCAGGTTTAGAAATTAATGGTGAATATGGCTTTTACAAACCACCACTTCTTGAAGAAAACAATAACAAATATTTAGCCCATAGATTTTTGCCAGCAAATTTTAAATTCTCTTGGGCATAGTAGTATAACAAATGTATTAAGTGTCTTTGTCCAAATTCCATATAAATTTTTTTTTATTTTGAAAAATTGAAGATTGTATTAATTTCTGCAGTATATAAATTTATCTCAAATTATGAAATAATTGAGGTATGGATATTTTAAAATTTAAACAGTAAATGGAAAAAGAGTAAGAAAATGTAGTGAAAATAATTTATTGTTAAAAATTACTTTAACAAAGTAAGCTCTATGCATTTTTAATATGTATCAATAAAAGTTTCATTATAATAAAATCTGCTGAAAATGCTTGTCGGCATTATTGACTCTTACTGCATTCCATATTGCATGAATAAACCACTTATCAGTTGTCATAAGGCACTGGAACATACCTTCTATATTGTAATTGATCCAGATATTGTTATATTAGTATTACAAGATTAATGTATTATGCCACAAAATTATGCAACTAAATAACTTTAACAGTTACTGCTAGGTAATTGTTGTAAACATTCAAATGTGTTTTCATTTATTTTCACACATTCAAAATTTGAAAGTTCTTGACATTTAATGAAATGTTGACCAAATCTGGAAAATGTTTTTTCTTTGTTTTTAAACTTCTGTGTAAATGCAACTAATGTTTTAATGAAATAAGTTGACTCTGTAACAGCTACAATGAAGCTAAATAAATTTTAAATGTTTTTTAAGTTTGGGTAAAACTAAATTAGAGGTTGTGTAAATAGCTGTTTTTGTGTTTCATAGTTCTTTGCTGTTGTGGGAGAATATCTTTTAGCTCTTTAATCACATTTTCATTAAATTGTTTATTCTCCCTTTTTTTATTTGGTTGTATTATGAGCTATGCTTTAGCTCATTTTAACTGTTTTGTACAACATTTTTGTAAAATCATAGGTTTTGTTTTGAAGCTTTTGTAATTTATTTGCTGTTGTGAAATTGTGTAAAAAGTTTTATCCTTTTCATTGTTGTCTTTCTCATTTGTTAGGACTTCTTATTTGAATTTTGCTCAGTTTTCATTTCTTTTGAGTGTATGTTATAGATATAATAGTAAATGTATCTGCATTGCATGTGGCATCCATTTTATTAACTTTATGGGAATGGTAAATTAATAGGCATTCTCTAGGCATGTCTCCTGAATATAGGTTATCAGAAATATATATCAAATCGTATTAGTTTTTCTCTCTCAGATAACTAATTTTGTATAATATTTCTTATCTGATCTTTCAAAGCAAGGATTTTTGTTTACTATTATTTTGGACAGGATGGATTGTTTATTCATCATGTTCGTATGGCGGCATGATCTCTTGAATTTTCATTACTGTAGAATTCTAGTTATTATGGTTTAATATGTGGTATGTTAATAGTTACCACTTCTTTTTTCCCAGAAGTTCTGTATTTGTTTCTTTTATCCATAATCCCTCAAACCTTTTTCAGGTTTTTTTTGGCCTATGACTTCATTAATTTTTTGTGGGTGATCTTTGGGTTTAACTGTTTGATCTCTCCTGTTATGCTCTTTTGTGCATGGTACATGGGGAAGCCACAAAGTCTGTTGATGTCAGACTTTTGCTAGTTTTTAAATTAGATCATTAGCTGATTATTTTCAAGAAAGGCATTTGAGTAACTAGCCATTTTCAATTTCTTCAAGGTTAAACTATGAAAGTGATATTAGTAAAACCATCAAATGTGTATGAAATCTTGAAGGGAAAACTTGTGTATTTTACGGGACTAATCACACATGCTGAATATTGAGTATAGCCTATACAATTTTACTTTACCAATAGCCAGAGGTAATCAACATCTGGATTGAGTTTCAGTTTAGGTTTTTACAAACAATTTGGTAATTATGAATGGGGAGGTATGGTTATTTTGAGATTAACTTCTTGAAATTAAATCTAGTTTTTCCATTGTCTTTTATTTGGCTTAATTTTAAAAAAACTTGTTTTATTAGGTATTTAGAATAAATTTCTGGGAATTAGATTTTATTCAGTTTTTTGACAGTTGTAAAGAAATACAAAGTTAAAAAAAACAAAACAGCATTTCCTCTTTTTTAAAAATGGCTGCTTTACAGTATATGAAAAATTTAACAATCACCATCAAACAATTTCCAATAGTTCAGAACTTTTGAACCAGAAACTTGTCCATGTTAATGGGTAAGCTCTATCAAAAACAAACTTTAAGCATATACCTCTAATTAAAAGGTATGAAAGTAGATAAAGAAACTGCATATGAATTGGCTGTTGAAATTTTGTTTTAAGTAGCCACATACAACAAATGCAAATTGTGAAATTATTACTTGCATTAATAACTGTAAGCAACTGTGGTATATTAATGTCATTGTAAGATGAAATTAATGAGGGTGCCTTTTCACAATTTTTATAATTTGTTTTTAAATTAAAATTTTAATTTTGGTTTTGTTACTAGAGGGGAATGTTTAGTAAATGAGAAATATAGGCTTTTGATCAGAATAATTTTTACATGTTAAGGGGATCACTTAAAGATGTAAATCACAAATAAAGCAAAACTAGAACAGACTTCTCATTGTTTTGTTAGTCTTAATAGTAATGGATTGATGACTTAGTCAGAATGTATTAATTTATTTCAGTTTTGTGAGTATTAACTTTATATCTCAGTAAATACAACTCCACAATCCTTTTTCTGAATTCGGAATTTTTTTGATTTTAGAACAAAAATGTATCACCCCAGGAGGATCCAGGGTAGCACCTCATAATTACATACAGTAATAGTTCCAATACCATATTCTTCAGTAAGATGCAACACACACACACACACACACACACACACACACACACACACACACACACACACACTTCTGCAATAATTCCACTTTCATCATTACTGATAACGTCAAACGCTTTCTTTTCTAACTGTTACCTATAGGGGTATCTGTAGCTATTTTTGAAATTTTTAAGTGAAATTAAACAGTCACAAAATAAAAAGCAGTAACCAGTAGGAGCACTGAGAGACAATTAACATGCCTGTCAGACTGCTGGGCCATGCTGCCATGTCACACCTGGGTGATATAGGTCAAGTGTATATGAGAAAATAGCAAGTGACTGGTTATTACCTTTACACTGGTAGTGTGAGCAAGGATATTGCAATTCGTGCATGCTTTTGTCTATTTCTGCATGCATATTTCAAACTAATAAACTGGTTCAAACGCTTTTCGGATGAAAAGAAGTTGGTGTGCGACAGCCCTTCAAGAATTGGGTTGGGATCCAAATCTTGATTCTGAATTGCTTCAAAACATTTTTGTAGTTTTGTGTTAATAACTATATAAAGTGTAATCAAATTTTTACAAATTTCATGGGCATATTGAGGTTGAGACTCATTATATTACAAAAAAATTGTGATTGATTATTCTGGATTTGAGAAGGATTTTCAGTTTTTGATGAAATTTGATGTTATTCAATATAAACACATGCAATATTGAAAAGGAGTAGTGGAGCAAGGGTAAACAGTATCTCTGATTGCTCATTTTTTTAAAGTCAGTTTTATTGTTGATTTATGAAACTGTGCAGACAATTAAACTTGTAGTTGAAGTAATAAAAAAACTTGTTAAATAGGCTGGATTTTTTGTTACTTTTTACTCAAGAGAAAAACAACTAAAAGTATTACTCAGCAATGTGCCACTGTATCAGAAGTGAAAATATTTCAATAAAAATAGAGCAGAATCAAGACCCAAAGTGAGATCCACAATTTGCTGGAAATGATGAAATAGTAGAGAGATGACCAATAAATATGAAACAATTTAAAAGGTTAAGAGGAAAGAAATATGAATTAGAAGAATAAGATTGTTTAAAAAGAATTACAAATAGAAATTAATGTGGTCAGTGATGTGTTAGAAGAAACCATAGAAAATGTATTGAAAGATGAAGTGAAAACAAAGTATAATGTAATATCAGTGAGTCAGTGAAGTAAAAATGTATGTAAAAGGTTATTATCATTGAGGATAAACACAGCCACATCTGCAGCTGCTCAAAAAGTGACCTCAAATTCAGTAAAATAGGAAAACTTGGTTAACATTTGTTACTACTATTATTAAGTCATTTTTGGCTGCAGAACCTTCTAGGGTTAATCCAGTTATGCCAATAATTGAAGTTACTGAATTAAACATGCCCATTCAGCAACATTTGTTAGTCAAAAAACTAGCAGACAATGATGTTAAAGTACCATGGGAGAGAGATGAACTGCAGTTTGAAATAAATTCTAAGTGAATGGGTGGAATAATGGATATAAGCCTGTTCATCTTGCTGTTTTATTTAAAATATTAAGTTTTAATAAAATAATGAACCTTTCCAACTGATAGCCAGAAGAACTTGTCAAGCTTGGTTGGTGCTATCAAATATATTTGGAGTTTCATCTCATAAAAAGTTTCTTAAGCAAAGTTTATTGTTGTAGAATTGGGAAGATGTGAAAAGAACACTTGGATAACATTATGGGTGTTTTTTGTGTATTGATGGATTCACGAGTTTCATGATGGATAAGTGTGGATTAACAAAATATGGATAAAGTAAGCAACACCTACACGTGTTGGTAAAACTTAAATCAGTTTTTTACATATAAACAGTTGAAAGTAATGTCAAAAAATTGTAAAGTCATTAGATCAAATAGTGTAGAAACCTTATCTTTCTGGATATAGAGAACAAAAAGATCGGTTAAATTATTCACTCAAATTAGAAGAAGGATATGGTCATGCTAAAATAAAGCATTGCCAGGATATATAGAAAAAAACCTTTTGAGAATAAAAAATTCTGTTTTTGAAGGTTGACAGAAAAAAGGAAGTTTCTGTAGGTGTGGAATACATGGACATTACACATTAGATTATGATGAATTGGCTGTTTATAATAAATCAAGATATATTTCTTATTTAAAATAATCTTATTTTTGTAATCACATCAGCTCAAGAAGATGTTAATGGGAGGTTTAAAAACTTGTGTTCAACATTTATTGAAGGAAGGGGGCTTCATCAGCAGTGATATACAGTGTATAGTCTGTGCATGTGGTTGAAATACCATTTTACATTTAAAAACAAGCAAGGAAATCAAACTCTTATTCTGAACCCTCCTGTCATCCTGTCTCTCAAAAACAAATGTTAGTTCTCTCTGATATTTGCTATTGAATTGTTTTTAACCAGCAGAAAAAGGTTCTGTATTTGATTTCTTTTGGGGACTTTCATTCTGATGATAGTCAATGAAGTATTTGGCTTTAGCTTTGTTACTTGCTGTTTTGGAGATTGTTGTAACCAGTTAACAGATGGTACTTAACTGTTTATGGCTTATTTAGAAAACCAGATAAATTATAGTAGTTCTAGCACATTCTGTATTTTGTGCATAAAGTTTTAAGATGCATATCTGAAATAATTTCTAATCTGTCAGTTCTGAGAGGAAGAAAACAAGCCCAAATACAAGTGCAAAATTTGTATACATGTTCTACTAATTATAAAAGTTACTAAAATGTAAAAATTAGACAAAATTTAAAGTAAATGGTTATGGTTATGAAATTTGAACATGTGATAACAGATCATGTACTTGTGAAACTGTCCCGTTGTGGTAAATGGTTTTACAAATAATCTGAAGGGTCTCATTGCAGCTGTTTAAACAATTAAATTAATCCAGACTTTGAGATTATAAAGTGTGTAAATAATTGTTACAATATGCAGTCATAAAGGAAATTTTAAGTAATCTAGATTTTAAAGTTTAGAACTTTTTATTTTACCCTCCATTTCTGATTTCACTATAGCTAGTGTTAGGATGGAGAAAGTATCGTATATTTATTTATATTGGAAAAAATAAAAATTTCATTGTGCTTTTATGGAAAGTATAACGTAAAAAATATTTTTAGCATGAATATCACATTTACATCCAGACTTTCAGTTATGGTTTCATAAATTCAGAGAGAAATCTTTAATAAAAGCTGCCAAATTTCCTGAAGATATACTAACTGAACATAGTTTAGTTTCATGGTTATTAATTTGCTCAGAATTACAAAGCTTGTATCTATAGTTAATACATTTAGGGTTAGTTTTTGATTTGTTGCTTACTATATGATCCTAAATGACATAATTGATTATCATAGGTAATTATTTAATAATCCAGCATTAACTGTGTTTCTCACCCTTTGATTGTGTGATGTGTAGATTCATGGCTAGAATTTGATGTCATATCTTTTTCCAAGAGAAATTCATATTTTTACACCTTAAAGTAAAAGTACTCTTTGTAATGTTTTCCATGAAAATGGAAAGCTTTTGAGGTATTACGATTAAATAATAATCCAAACCTGCAAAGTAAAAGGTAAACCTAATATTTGAAACATTGCAAGAAAACTGGATAGATCTTCTATCATCAGTAAGGTTATTAGAATTTGAAGTATTTCATGCCAAAATTTTACAAGCAATTAACTGGATGTCAGTATCAGCCAGTGTTCACACATCTTTCAGTTCTTGCTAAGAAACCCCAGTAGATTTTTGCCTCTTTGGGTCCTAGAGTGTTAAGATGTGTGGTATAAGACTGATCTTATCACTTTTCTCAGGAAATTGCAGTATTAGGCAATAATGCACAAAGCCATTAAAATTAACCCAATCAATAGTGGAGGAAGTAGTTCCCATTACAGCACAGGGATCTGGAAAATGATTGAAGTGATTCACTTCAGAATAAGCATATAAAATTATTTAAGAAACTAGTATTTTATTGTTGCAGAACTAATGTTCAATGGCAGAGGTTTTTCTATTTAAATTTGTATAGACCTATTAAACATCAGGAGTATCCTACAACATTTTTCAGATTGTATAGCAACAAATTTTGTACTTTAAAAAAAAAAAAAAAAGACTTCTGCTATGGTAATAAAACTTGATTTGTGCTTTACTAAGCCTGTACACTTTTCTAGTACCAGGTAATTCTTGTGTACATTTTTAAGTTTCTCATAATTTGAAAATATTAAGTTTTAACATGCAACAAGAAATTTTGGTTGGCTGCATTCATTATTAGCTAATAATTGAAAAGAACTCCATATTTAGAACATGTAACACATTTGTACAGTATCTCTTTTTCTAGTTATGGTTTACGGGACAAAAAGCACAGGCTTTTCTATGACTTTATGTGGCTTGTGTTAAATGGATATTTGTAAAGGTTGTCTTTAGTGTGTGTAGATGAGGAATCACCATTATAGTCATTCTGAAGCCTTGAAATTGACAATTCATAACTTAATGACTCAAGTTGAAATGGATGAACAATGAAAGTTTGAATAATAAATTCAGGTGTTTTTATGTGTAAAATTAAGTGCTGTTACACAATAGTTTTGTAAATTATGAAGACCTGATGTAATTTGAAGTGCTTAACTTACAAAGTTACTGTTGCCAACTTGACATATATATATGGAAGTTACTTCTAATAATCTCTGAATAATTTTATTTTACTGTTTTCAAGGCTGCTGTTCTAAGTTTAAAAACTTACCACATTTATTTAAAATGTTTATCTATGTAATATATTCTTATGGGTTTAAGATTTAAAGTTTTCTCTATTGTTTTTATAGACGTTTAGTTAGTGTTTCACTTCACGGTTCATTTATTTACAGGGAGTTTCTCTAACCGTAGAGTGGTTACTTATGCAGAAGGCCATTGCCTGAACTGTACATTAACAATAGTTACTTTTATATTTACAGAAAGCATGCTTATTTTTCTAATCCAGACAGCTTATTATGAATTGCAGGTGTGAACTGCTGTGAGTGGAGGTGATACTTTATGAAAGTGCAATATACCTTTCATTATGTACTGTTTTTACTTTTATGTATCATTGCTCACTTCTGAAACTTTTCAGAGAAGGGTTGCAGAAATAAAGTGTTCAACTGAATATTTTCAACTTCTAGTGTTTGAAAATCATAATTTCTTGTTTTTCAGGCTCCAATTGATCCACTACAGCTTTTGAAGGCTTTAGGATCTTTACTTTCAGAAGATGGTGGGATTAAAAGTGGTGAAGAAGTGGGAAAACTCTCAAGGTAAATACATGTTAGATATTTTGTTCTCTGAAGCTTCTACACTGATTCAACAACCTGGTATGATGGAAATAAAGAGGGAAAAAGTGAATTTTTAATCAGTCTTGATAGCTACTTGGTAATTATAAAAATAGAAATTGTTGAGTAGATAATTATTCCTTATTTTTGGTGTATGCAAGACATTTTGATTAAATTTTAAGTATGTTGGAAATTAGTGAGAACAGGTATGGAGAACAGTATACTTAAGCTGTGAGTGGGGAAAAAATTAATTAATTCAGATTTTGAACTGTTTTTTATTTATTCCATGAGAACTATGTATTGAATAGTCATTCCAGAAGGGTTATAATTTGGAAGGATTGCTCATGATGGTCTTTAAAGTGAAAGAACTTTGTTTGGGGGAGCACAAAAAATTAAATTTTAAGTAGACTTGGGGAAACATTTTTCTGATTTTGGGAAATTGTGTTTTAAGTGTCAAGAGATTATTATTAGACAAGTGTCACAACAGAAAAGTAGAGTATTTTGTTGGATCCCAAACTTCTGTGCTGTTACTTTAGATGCCACTACTATTAATGAAACATTGATTAAGAGTGTGAATGTTATTTTTAGTCTTTTATGAGTAATGTGAAAATCAAAAGATTATTTATCAAAATAAGTTTAAGATTAAATGATGTCATAAACCTTTAACAAGTTATATGGACCAAAGTTTTGTGTATCAGACTTAATAATCAAATAATTTATACTTAAACCAGTTTTAAGCACAATTTGATTTTTGCTTCTGGTTTTATGAAATTAAATTTTAATTATTTGTAAAAAAATACAACAGAGGGAATTGAGTTGCTAATCTCATTGTGGAAAATAAAACTGAATTGTGGAAGTTGTTTTTCATTAGTTTGACCATCAAGATGGAAAGGAAGATGTACTATTCGTAGCCTTATGGTCTAACTATTGGCTAATTGTAAGATGGATCGTAAGGAAATTGTTTGCGAAAAATCAAAAACTAAAAGAATACACAGTTTGCAGATGATATAGTATTGTGGTGTTTATCAAAATAAGTCAATTCTTTTCTCTATGAAATAAGAATGTCATATTTGAACTGAAGGCTTTTGTGCTCAAAACATGAAAACAAACCAAAGACACTATTGAATCTGTAAGAAAAATCAGTTGGAATCATATTTTGAGGAAAGAAAAAGTATTTGACTTTATTGATGAAAGAAAAGTACTTAATTTGAGTAATTTGTATAACTATATATTTATTTATGTAGCTTTCACAACACATATTTGTGAAAATCTTAAATGAGAATATGGTGAAAGGTTTCACAGTGGAACCCCTCTAAGTGGCCACCCCTCAGATTGGGTCATCCCTTGAAGAAAGTGGGCATTCAATCGCAGTCCCTTTTTTTGTTTACATAATCCCTAATTATGTACAGTAGAACTCCTCTAATCAGGCCAGTTTGTCTCAGTTCTGAAGGTGGCTGCTTTAGAGGGGTTTCACTGTATTTAACTTTCAAATGTTTCATAATGCTATGGTAATTCATGATAACTGTAAAGTTGCCAGTGTGACTGGCTTAAGAAAAAGAAAAGTGAATTAAGGAAAGAACAGGTTATTACAGGTCTTGTTAGTATTGCATTATGATCTGTAGTTAAAATTCCATTAAAAAGCATGGGTTGTTTGCAGTTAATACACAAATGATTTTAGAAAGTGATATAGATATTTAACATATTTTAAAAGATGTGATATTTAAGAACTAAAGCTGCTTACTGAGTGGAAACTTGAACTAAATCAGATAGTTCTTAAAATTCGCTTATATAAGGTCCCCACAAAACATTTTGCATTGTGACTTAATAAATCTACTTTACTTTCATAGCAAGCCAGACATATAAGGAATACTTTAAGATTTGTTCATTATTGTTTCATCTTTGATTTTTATTATTTTGCATGCAATATTCTGTTGTTAAATAATTATAATTTGTTACCACCCAACCCCAAAGCATTTATGTGGTCGCCCTAAAGTGTGTAGCTTGCATTTGAGGAGTACATGAATTAATTACCAATTCTGAGTGTCACAACTCAGTTGTCATGCCAGTCAGATTTAAATGGAATAACTGAAAAGTGTTGTCACAGAATGTATTTTCTTATTTTATCATATTTCTATAAGGGAATTCATCTAATTTTAATTGGCTGTATCTTTATAAATTGTTTTATTGTTTGTAGTAATTTGTCAGATTCCACACACATTAGCTAATCTCACCAGGTCAAAAAGAATCGAAATAATTGAATTATTTGAAATATAAATGCACATTTTGAACTTGCTCTTAAATTTGCTGGGTAAGCCATTACTGTTAAGGTATTTTTATTGGATACATAATATAATAATCACAACTGAAATATCTTAGTGTTTGAAAAAGTTCAGAGGAATGTAGCAGTGATGTCTGTCTATCCATCTGACATTTTATCTCCATACAAGTTTCAAACAGCCTGAGGAGAAAGAACCTTACTGATTTTCTGATAAAATGTCATGATTATCATTTCAGGAAATGGAAGTAATGTTTCTTATATAACAGAATTACAAACTATATACACAGGATATTTACAAAATGATAAGAATGTGGTTGGAAGGATTAGCCACTCTTTTTATGTCTATTTTTCATTATGCTTGAAAAGTGAGGACTTTAAAATGGGTTTAAAAATAATAGTTATGGTAGTCTAGAAAAAGCTTTACATCATTAAAAAAAAATGTATCTAAATTTATGTATTTACAGGTTTGGTCATGACTCTGCTTATAGTGCTTTTAATGGCTCTAAAATCAGTTGATCTTGAGATGTGCAAGAGATGTTAAACTTCATTTTGTCCTAGTTAATGAGATTAGTAAGTTGGATTCAGTGTAAAAATTATTATTAAACCTATATAATTAGTAGTATTAAAAAAAGAGGCTTTGTCATAATATTAAATGGCTTTTTTTCTACTTTTTGTATTTTATTATTTGTGATACATTTTAAAACAAGGTGTATTAGCGCCATACACTTTATTAAATTGTTTGTAATAACATTTAACATTGTTTTCTGTTTAGTATGCAAGATGTTCTGGAAAGTGTTAACAGATATTTGTAATGTTTGTGCTTCATTTAAGTCTTTTTGAAATTTAGTGGTATAGAAGTTATGGAACATTGTCACATAATAAAATTGAATGGGGCATTTAGCTATGTACTGATTACAAATTTGCTAAAAAGGAAAGAAAACTATGCTCTTTGCCTTTTATGTATATATGCCATATATTGTATTAGGTGTTGATTCAGTGTAGAAATCTGATCTTACTGAAAGTAGATTACTCCATAATTCACAAGTTTCATTTGTGGATTGCCTTTCAAATCACTGTCTTTTAAGACAAGTTTCAAAAGCATAAATTATATTTGTAAAATTATTGTTAAACATGATTGTCAAATTTTGAGTGGAATTTTTCTTAGCCTAAACAGATTTTGTGATATTAAAGGTTCGACCTCATTATGGAAACTGGTTACTGGTAATTTTAGATTAATCAAGGCTCTGCTTAATAAAAGTTGTCACATTAGTTCTAAGTGTTGTATTGCTGTTAAATATTCAATTTGTTACCAATTTCATCACAATTTAGTGCCTTCTATTAACATAAAAGATATATTCCCACTCAAGTGCTAGTAGTAATACTTAGTTTTCTACATATGTTTAAAATTTTCATAATTTCATTCCATTGCAAGTAAAATTTATGTGAAACCTGAATGTTGAAGTTAAAAGATCATTTAGTATTGATTTACTTGAGTCCTTTGTAAGTGTGACAGTGTTCTTGTGTCATTGATGTTATAAATATGGTGTTGAATTATCTGGAATCTTGTACTTTCATAATTGTTTATAAACTAGTACATGGAGTTCAGTTTTTCCAAATATTTTGTAATGGTTGAGCAGTTACTAATCTTCATTACTAAATATAAAATATGGTGCCAGGTGTCACTAATCTTGATTGATTGTAGACTAATCTTTAATTAGTAGTCACCATTGATGATCACTAGTTGTCTGCCATATGTTTTTAATAGTTTAGTACCCAAAATTTTGGGTGTGTGCAAGTACTGTAATTCCTAGTTCTAAAATTTGTTTCCATGTGTATCATGAATATCTGGTTTTGAGCCAGGTCTCTAGCAATATTATAATTTATAATTAATGATGAATAGGTTCTGTAAAGCTTGATGCCTCAGTAGTGTGCTATCTGCATTTTCTGGACACGTTTTCTTTTACTTCCAAGAATGTGCTAGTAATGAATGTGCTACATTTCCTAGTTAATCAGTATATTACACAAATATTTTTTGGTTTTAAATGAATTAAAGAAAGAAAAGAAGTAAAGGAAAATTGTTCTCATCCAGCTGTGCTGAAACATACAAGTATAGTGAAATATTTTATCTGCTTTAATAAAAAAAAAAGTGTCAGTTTTATTGGTTTTTTTTTTTCTGGATAAATGTTGTATCTTAGCCTTTTTCTTAGACTTTTGC
This sequence comes from Carcinoscorpius rotundicauda, assembly GCA_011833715.1. Classification (NCBI taxonomy): domain Eukaryota; kingdom Metazoa; phylum Arthropoda; class Merostomata; order Xiphosura; family Limulidae; genus Carcinoscorpius; species Carcinoscorpius rotundicauda. The sequence continues at coordinate 34,867,565 of CM022403.1, forward strand.
TTTTATCTCTAACTGTTAATAGATAAACCTTTATTTTTGTCTCCTTGTGTTATTGAATGGATTGAGATTGAATACTGCTTTTTAACTAAAGGAACTTAGAAGGTGGTATCTTTGTTCTTTGTCTTTTTAATTTATAACTTGTTACAATGAATAGTCATGGTCATTTTGAGGATACAGAAGTAATGATAGTTGTGAAGTTTTCACCCCCTCCCTATGTTTTCTGCATTTTTTGTTATTAATTGTAGCATTTTCAATTTCCATTCTTATGATTTATTTTTCAACTAAAATCTTAATCTTTACATGATTATGCTATTTATATTTAGCTTTATTCTTGGTTCTTTTTTTGTTAAAAGGTGAACAGTAATGTCTATAAGCTGAGCTTATTCACATTTAGTGTGCCCCCTGCTAGTACAGTGGTATGTCTCCAGATTTACAATTCTAAAATTAGGGGTTTGATTCCCTTTGGTGGGCCCGGCAAATAGCCCAATGTGGCTTTGCTTTAAGAAAAAACACAAACATATTTAGTGAATGTTCTCTGCAAGATAATAAATAAATGGACAGGAAAAATATTAACTTGTTAATGATGACATTTTTAAATTATGTAGATGAACTAAATATATATTTAAAATATTATATAATTCAAGTTACCCTTAGTTGTTGAATGTTTTTATTAGTAAGATTTGTAAGATTATCTCTATAGGAAACAAAGCTCAGCCAGAAAGAATTGAAAATGCACAGTATGTTTAGGTGAACATAATTTTAATGTTTAAGACCTTTTTAATTTCAAGTTTTGATATGTCCAGACAGTGTGCAACATTGTTTGGAAATTTAATTTATTGTTGATAAACAAATGTTCAGTTTTATTCATGAGGTTTTATCATTTTATATAGATGGTAAATAAAAAAAGATGAACAAATATGTGATTGTGCAAAACATCTGTAAAATGTGAATTTCTTTTGTGCTTTGTCCCTCTGTGTGCAATTATATTTCTGCAAAACTAAACACAAAAATGTTTTAACTCCATGTGAATTTTTGTGCTTTATTCCCTCCCGTACATGTGTATTCCTGTAAAGCTGAACACAAAAATTTTGTACATTTATTTCAAACTTGCTAAGTATCTTAACAAAACTGCTTGAGCATTACAAATATGTTGTGCCCCCAAAATAAATTGTTAGTGTTTGTACTAAAGACTCCTCCAAGTATTCTGACATAATCTTATGTGGAATCTGATTAGTGTGAATACATAGCAGTTTTTTTCATGTTGAAAATAGAAATGCTTTTAAAACATAGTTTTTATGTTTCATTTTTAAATTTGGTAAAACTTCATATTTTATCTCTAACATTTTAACTTTCACTATAGTTACTGAATTAGTGTTACAATAGAGAAATGTGAAATAACATCAAAAACACTATATAAACATCCCCAAGCTTGTGAAAACTTCTGTTTCTTTTAATTTTAATGTTTATTTATTGCTCTAAAGAGCTTAATTAGCATAACAAAGTAATATTGTCACCTGGTAAGAGCTTGGTACAAGTTATGAACAAATTATTGAATTACATCACTGACAACAAGTGCCTTGTGCATGTCTTAAAAAGACTGTAATTTAAAATTTAATTTAGGTTTGTTAGCATGTTTCTAACTTTCTATGTGAATTTGCTTTTATTTTAACAATAAATATTGATAGAAAGATATTACTGTCCACAGCATGGCTCTTTTTGTTTTTTCTGTTGGGAAAATATGGACAAGCAAACTGAAGCATTTTTATAGTGACTTTGGGAATACATAATTTATTTATTTCAGAGATTTATTATTTAGAATATAGAACATTTTAAAACACAAATAGAATATTGTAAATCTTGCACTTTAACTTTTTAACTAAACTTAAATTGTGTTTAAAAAATTTCCTTATGTGATCAAATTGAATTCCAATTAAATTAAATATTGAAACTGGGAGTATTCCTCTTCCTTGCCACCAGAGAAAAGAAACTTCAGAATAAGCTAGCCTCTACAGTGTTTAATATATCAGGGTCTTCTTTAACTGTTGGTTATAAATAATGCAATAATAAATGTTAAAGAATAATTGATGATTTTTGTGTCATATAATTTGTGCCAAACTTAACACTGTAGGAAGGTAGGAATAAATGTAAAATAAGAAATTAAGAAAAAGTATAAATAAATTGCACATTTTTTACTGGAAAAATGGTTTATTTATAATTAGGCATATAAAAAAAGTTTTTGCTTAATTTTGAATATTTGTATAACCACTGAAGTCTAGTAATAAAAAAAGCAGTAAAGCATTGTAAGAAATCCTTGAATGTAGTATGAGCAGAGCTTTGATTAGTAGAATAATATTTTGATAAGTTTTATAAGCTGCTAAATTTACCTTAGCCAGGTATTAAAATGAATTAATTAAAAGCGACAACGAAATTAATCATACTTTGTTTAAAATGGAAAAAAAAATTCCACACTTTATACAGATTTGTAAAAGTATATTTTATTTTGCAGATATGAAAGGTGAGTTAAAGTGCATTAAAATGTTTTAAATTGTATGTAAATATAAGGATATAGTTTTAAAAAATTGTTGAAGAACCTGGGTTTTCAAGCATGCTGCAAAAAATGGATTTCTTGAAACCAGTGTGCCTTTGGTAATGCACGAAATAAAAAGTATGTGATCTGAAACTTAGAAATGTAAATGCAGTATGCCTTTGTGTTTATCCATTAAACTGGTATGTGCCATTTATTGTCATATTTAATTGTTGATTTCTAAAGGACTGACTGTTGTTTTTTTCTTTTCCAGCTGTGAACCTTATGGCTGATGGAAAATGATGATTACTTCGAACTTTATGACAAAACTAATGTTGCCTTTTTTTTTCTAGCATACTTTTTTTCAGTCAAACCTGATTAGTTAACCTATTGATGGTCTTTCCCCTACCTATGAGACACAGATTTTTAACCTTGTTTTTTTCCAAGTTATTTTTAAAATTTTTGTATGAATAGATATTAGGTTGTTTGAATATTTTATATTTGAGAATTGTTGAAATGAATGTTTAAAATGTGTTGTGTATGATTTGTTATGGTTGCCGAGATTTTTAACAGGGCGTTTTACTCACCGCTCGACCAGTTACACAAGTTTTGGTGTAGTATTGGTTGCTGTCGTAAGATGTCCTGTATGAATTTTTGTTGTAAATGTGCTGATTGAACATATGAACAAAATCAGAATCTTTGGTGTAAAAATTGCCACCATCTTTCTGGTTTCTCATTTTTTATTGTAGGTTAATGAAAGTATATAAATAATTTGCTGAATTTTGTATTTTAGCCATGCTGGTTAAATTTGGAGCTTAAACATTCCTCAGTTATGTTAATTCTTGGCAGGAAATTTATGGCAGCAATTGCACTGTACTTTTGAAAATGACCACGGTCAACAAAATCCATGGCCACCCTTTGGTATCCATTTGTCCCTCACATTCTAAATTTATATTGCATCTCTCAGTAAAGGGAAAATGGTTGAAGATCACAAACACTGGACTTGCAACCTACAGAAATTACCCCAAAACAAATACATTGCACAAAATGCATGTCAGTAAAACATTTGTGCAGTTTGTTGAGTTGTACTACAGGACCTTTGTAGCAGCAACCAATTGAAATTGAAACTCAAACAACAACAAGCCTGCAGAGCTTGCACAAAGCTCCACAACAATAGCTGGACATTGGCACGTATATATATTGTTTAGAGTGATGTGCACAACTGCAGATAGTCTTTGCACTAAACATCCCAAAAAAAAGGAACAGGTTAAGAGGGATAATATTAGGAACTGTTTTTTCTGTGGCAGCCAAATGTGAAAAGCTTGTTGTTTTTTGTAATCCATTGGTAAATGTATGTATTACAGCCTGACTTTAGATGCTGGTCAGAGAATGGTTAAGTTTGTTTTTTTTATGTACAAACCTTTTATTTGTATATCTATCTCTTAACAGATTTGAGACCTAATTAGTTTGACTTGAGGTCAAATCTTTTCAAATGATGTATTTGACCATGCATGTGGTTGTACAGACTAATTTTCTTTAATCCTGCCTGAAATATTGCAACTTGAGGGTAGGCTGGTAGAGATACTGATGGGTAATAAAAATCAAATTTTGTATATGTGCACTACATGTTTCATATTGCTGGTGCACAAAAATGTAACCAATAAAAAGTATTCTAAATTAAATTACTGTAATCCTGCCTCAAGGAAATGCAAGCTCCACAGTTACTGAAAATTCTTGTTCAGAAAATGAAGAGAAATAGAATATCAGTAATTCAGCTCAAAATATTTTTATGTGAAAGTCTACTACGTTACCTGACTAGGGTTAATGTTTCTGAATAACAAGCAGTGAGTTATGCAATGCAGTATGATATGTGATTTGTAGGTTAGGACTTTGTGCCATACTATAGTGTAGGCCTATATTACTCTTTATTGGCATAAGCCTCTGTTACAAATTTTGAGAAAAAATTATTAGTAGTATTGTTTAGAAATACAGTGTTGACCTTGTGTCATGGCAATGTGTCTGTTCGTCAAGATGTTTAAAGGACTGCCTATTTGGAGAACTGTGTAACATGTTTTCACCAATCTTAATGGTTGGAAGTATTTGGGTGAAACATCTCAGGGATCTTGTATGATTACTCAAAGTTGTAAGAAGTAATAAATGGATAGATGTATGTAAAAGTTGTGTACAATGCTTAGATTAAAAATCATTTCAGATCAGGAGATTGTAAAAGCCTGAGATCTTACTCTATTTATTTGAAATGTGTTCATGATTTGTAAGGTCAATAGAGGTCAAATCCTGTAAACCTTTAAATTGTTTCCCCAACTAGAAGTTGTTTGATTCTTCTCAAAGTTTGACAATTTAATGAGTGAAGAGAGGGGCCTAAAAATCTTTATATGATTTTGAGTTGAAACTTCTTTTAGAATCAGGAGGGAGCTAAAACTAGTAATCTTAAGGTTGCAATAGCACTCTGATCAGAATGATGATAATTCTTTATTTTGAAGCCGAAGCAATGTTATTTCTTAAGTTTCTGGCTGAAGTTACTACTTACCTACCTTATAGAAACATAGAAAGAAAGGCCAGCTTTCCAAGTCCCCAGTGAAAAAGGTTAATGCCATATTTACTAATATAATTGGGAAACTCATTTTCATTTTGGCCTTAATATTTTTTTTCCAAGGTCACATGGCTGCACCCCAAAAAAATGAATTTTCTGGCTTATAAATATTAGATTATTTGAAATATTTTGTGTGGATGTTAGCAACTTAAACTTCCTGTCTGCAAGCCTTAATATCTTATTTTAGTCAGTTTTGATTTGACATAGACTTGTTTTAACAAATGTTTTGATCAGTCTTGTTAGGAAAATTTAATGAAAATGCTATAAAACATTTTTCGACCTATTTATAACTACTATTCCATTACAGCAGTTCTACTTAATAAGTTTGTTGTTGCATTTGGGATTGGATGGCATACTTCTTTGTATTTGGGATTTCAGTGAAAATTTAAGGTTGATTTATCAGGTAGGTAGTATAGAGAGAGATGCTTCATGTGTCTTGATATATAAGATTTTATGGATAAAATGTTACTGAACTTTGTTGAAAATTGTTTTTTTCAAGCAAAGAAGAATAAATACAGTAATAACTTGCTTGATGAAAGTGACAAAAATCTAAATTATAAAATACTGAATTTAAAGTTAAACCTTTGTATAATAGGATAATTAACTTTTTAACTTCCTATAATAAAGAAACCTGAGCATTGAGCCACTACCAGCCTTTTTAATTGATTAGTTTTTAACTTAGTTATGACAGGAATGAAAAGTTTATAATACTTTTGGGTACAAATTAATGTGTAGCTGTTAATTCACTTGATTAATCCATATTCTGTAGAGAAGAAAGATAAGTAAAATACATTTATGTAGGGTGTTTGTTTTTGTAGTTACATTTTAAATTCATTTGTAATATTCTCACTAAGTGCAATCCATTTGAAAGAAAAACTTCTAAAATATTTTTGCAGTCCAATAACTTTAATGCTTTAGTGAATGGAAATGTTAATGACAGTTAAGTGGACTTTTGAGAACATCTTGTCAGCTTTGTTGTCAAGGTAAGAAGATCTGGAAGTAAACTGTGTTTCTGGTAAATGTTGCAACTTAACTCTCCTGTTTAAATTGTCCTACTGCAAATGAAATGTTAAAACAGTGATGGAGCATAATGTGATAAGAATTGTCTTGATTATTAACACTGGTGAAACCATTGGGTCTGTGCATGAGAAATTCTGTGAAGAAAATTGAAGGTTAAGGTGGTCCGTTTCCTTTGGACAAACCATTTTCCTGATCATTTGAAGTTTTCAAGAATACATGATTAAGTCAGTCCCAGTGATGGTCAGTACAAACAGAAGAGGATGAATTTGATTGGATGACAGACACCACTTAAGAAGAATTCTTAAAGATGTGTGATTTCATCTGAAGTTTCTTTCTCCTCGTATTTCAGAACAACTTACTATGTGAAAGGATGGTTATGGATTAATTAGCATACTGTGGGTATACTTCTTCTTATAAACTGTGAAATCTTAACTAATGCTCATCCCTACAGTCCATGGAATAGTTAATTTAAGAAGTAAGAGCTGTGGCATAAAATGGTTGAGCTAAGTGAAGAAAATTATAATCATAAATACAATACAAAGGATTAACTTCTATAAGAAATGGACGTGTAGCATTAAAATGAAATTTTTGGCTTACTGATTATTGTTTCACAATATACTTGACAGATTTTTCACTAAAATTACAGATAAAACTTTAACTGAAAATTAACATAAAGAATTACTACAGTAGTTAAAAAAGGAAAGCAGTTTCACAGTACATATCCTGTTAACTAGACCATTCTGTGCTGAAAGAAATTAAGTTTTGAAATATTGAGTATTTTTAAATCAATTCTCAAAAATATACAAGTAACTAATATTTTATCTGTTTCATATTTTGTAAGTGTGGGATGATTTTGTAAACTGAATTGCATTTAAAGGAAGAATGCTATGTCATGGACTTTTAGTTTTATTTCCAATAATATTGTTTGTTTTTTACTTGGAAGTTCACAGTAAGTGACACTAACCCTTTAACTATAGGACAGCTCCTCACAGGATATTACATAAATCCAAGATACTTTTAACCACCAGATGACTTACTGCTATAACAGGCATTCAGCTAAGTTAAGAAAACTATTACAAAGAAAAATAATTGTTTTTTTTCTTGACTTCTAACAAATGATTATCAGCCTTTTTGTATAAGTATTATACTAGACTTTTTTTTGGTTAGAAATGCCAGAATAAGATTCTAACTTTTACTAGAAGAAACAATACACAAATTTTCTGATTTTTTTTGCAGTCTTATTTTTACAAAATTTTATTAATGTAGTAGGAACATGTCTGCTTTCTTTGCCAAGCCATAGTGTGTTGTGTTATGTTTGTTTATGGATTTTTGTAGACAGTGCCTGTCAGCATAGGATCTGGCTAGCTAATTGTCCAACAATTTTTGCTTGCCCTAAGAAAAACCTTTGACAGGGAAGTTAACATATGCATTATTTATGTACAGTGGTAATGTACTTTAAAATAATCAATAACTTTATATAGCAAAGTGAAATATTTTATGGCATAATATATTCAAAAGGTTTTGGTAAGAATCATGAGTATAAAATATTTAAAGAATGAATTGCTTATACTGTGTGAGAGCCCAGAGATAAGTTAGTTATCTACATCAAATATTGGAGCCAAAACGTATTGTAATTTCACCAAAACGGTTGCTATATTGTTTGTGACTTTCTGTGGTTCTCTATATTGTTTGTGACTTTCTGTGGTTCTGAGATGAGTGTTAGATTTTTAGAGATAGTGTAAACAATTAACTTTATTAACTTGGTGTTAACAGTATTTCTTAGCTGCAAAACAAAATTTGAAAAGTAGGGTTTAAATTCATTGTAACTATTTAGTGTACAGTATGTCAAAGGTATGTTTAACAAGTTTGACATGGTAATTATATATAAAAACAAAAATGTTGGCTAAGAAATCTTCTTTGTTCTGTGGAAACTTTACACATCAACTTTCAAGATAATTTAATACTTGAGGTATGTTATGTGTACAATAAATGCCGATATTTCTTGGTTAGCTGTGTTACCATGCATTATCTACAACTTGATCAGTGTTAATTTGTTTCATTTCTTTGTAGTAGGTATCACTTAGTATTTTAAAATGTCTTATTTCTATTTGGAAATGTATCGCTTGGCTTGACCCTTGGATACCTTGTTTTATTTATTTGTAGTAGATACTACTTGGTTTTGAGAAGTGTTTTTCTGTTTGTTAATGTATCATTTGTTTTGGGCTAATGTTAATCTGTTTTATTTCTGTGTAAAAATTAGAGTACTTTCAACCCATTGTATGTAATTTATATCAGCAGTTGAACTTTCAAAGTATTCTTATTCAGAAATTTGACTGGCTTTCAAATTTTGTTCAACTTTCTTGTGACAAAAACTGGAATTTCTTGGAAATTTATTCTTTCTCTGTTACCTGTGATATGTTTTGTTTTTTTTATTGCATTTAAACTTCCATTGAATGGCAGGCAGCTACTCTTATTTTATTTTCCATGATTGACTAATGACTAAATGTAATACAATAATTGTGTTCAGTAAAAGACCCAAACATTTCTTAATCTGTAAGGTGACTAGGATTACTGATTAGTACATCCTTATGAGCAATTTGGAGTCATCTCAGTAAAGCTATGTTCAGTTAAACTGTATGTAATGGGAAGTACTATTTTGATCAGTATGGCAAAGCCCTTCTTGTTACTCACCACATTCACAATACAAAATAAAATACTGTAACAGAAGACTGTTCATTCAATGTAATATTTTAACAATTACAAGTTTTTGTATTTTTCTCATTTAGTCTTTTTCTGTAACAAAAACTATCAAGTGGTTACTTGCACACTAAACTTATTTTGATAGTGGGTCAGTGTATCATACAATGGAAATGTAATTTGATATATCACTTTTCTCTAGTGACTTTGAACATGTGAATTAGCTTAAAATATTTAACCTCGTGTATATAAAATAAATGTACATTACATTTATATATTAATTGGCAAGGTAAAATATTCAACCACGTATGTGACTATATGACATAACACTAGCATTATTCTTGTCTGTAGTAACTGTTAAGTAATTTTACATAATATCAAACCATGAGGGAATATTACTTCAATTCAACACTAATGTTAATAATGACAAATATTATCATAATCCATTTTATACATATAATTCTTTTCTTAATAGATATTTAAATAATTACAGTTCAGATTATCAATGCGTTCCTTCATCTACTGCTCTACATTTCCATTCTTTTCATCTCTATCCACCTGCATTTTCTACAGTAACACTTCAGTAATACATGTTCAGTTGACTCCTTTTAACTGTTCACAGCTACTGTATTTTTTCTTCCTTTTCCATACAGGTAATATCCCATGAGTAATATTGCGGCATCATTTTCTTCCATATGTCTTTGAAGCTCTTTCATTCACCTACATCAAGTATTCTCTCAGTCTTCTATTATCCCTGATCTTTATGTCATAATAAATTGACTTCTCTGCACCACCACTTCTACCCACTTGTTTTTATGCAACTTTCAATATGCTTATTTCTTCAGATTTTGTTCCTGGGCAACCAGTATTCTTTCATTCCATATGCCCCTTTTTCTCCTCTTGTTCTGAATTTACCTCACTGTTTTCAACATATGAGTATTTGTCCAGCCATTAAATTTTATTTTAACAATATTCAAAACAAATTTGCAGAAATAGTCTTTACACTGGTGGACATATTTAGCTTTCCTTTTCTTAATTACATATGTTTTCAGCAAATTTATATTTTGTCCCATTTAATTTCATTCAAGCTTTTTAGTGGTTTCTCTGTCATACCATCCACAGTTTTACAGTGCAGGTATGACATCTGAAACCACAAGTGTTTCAAACAAATTTCTTCTAATTCCAATCTTTTATTTAACTCATAATTATCCATGTTGCATTCAGTGCACACTACTGTTGGGTTTATTTGTATTTCAAGTTTTTAATAGCTGGACAATATCCTAAATATTTGTACTAATACAAAACTTTTTTGTATTTTCTGTTTGAGTGTAGTGCTCATTTCTTGTCCATCTTTCCTAATTTTGAAATAATGTGATACTTCATTTTGAGGACCGTTACATTTTTCTTTGATATAATTTCCAATTTGCTTATTGTGTAAATCTTTATCATCTGCCACAGTCATGCTGTGCTTGTATTTCAAACAATGAATCATGTTCTACTGTTACTATTTCTCCATTTTTATTTTCATATTCCTTTTGCAAACTATCCATATAAATTATAAATAGAATTGGAGTTGATGGATATAGTTCTTTGATTCTGTCTTTTGTCCAAAGGATACATTCAGTCTTCTAAAATTTATTTATAGACAGGTTGGTTATGGTTATATCATTGGTACATTCTTTGCTGCATTCTAGTTTCTTTCTGTTTTGGTAATAATCGTATATTTATTGAATACTGCTTTTACATTAACAAAAAATAGAAATAACTTTAACTTGTTTCGAGTTAATGAATTAAAAGTTAACATCTTGTTTCACATTTTTTTCTTCAGCTTGGCTCTTTAAATTTTTTCAATCAATTTTCAGTCTTTCTGCCATTACCATTTCACTTCTAGTTAGAAACTTCAAAAGACAGAAATTACATAAAATGTGGAACTTCACATGAGTATGAAATATAAATTTATCACAACATTTAGTAATAACATGAAGGGAACAATATACATTGGTTACACTTGTATTTCTCACCCTTCACAAGCAGTTTGCAAAGAATGAGATGACATCTTATGAAGTCATGTCAGTATATAACATAATTGAACCTACTATACAGTGATAAAATATTACTATTCATTGTTTTCTGTCCACCTTTAAACACTGAAATTAAAAAATATTTTATGGTGTGTAACATGATACTAAATGGTATGATTCCTCACTTGTTAGTAACTGCCAGAGCAATATCAAATATTTGAACTAACAAGAATGGCCACATGATGCAAAGTCAATATATTAATCAGTGTTAAAGTTTACACTGACCAGTTTTCTGTTGTAATTTCCAGATTAGTGTTGAAGGATATGTATATTACCTAAACTTAGTATACCATATAGTAGAAACATTTATCCCTATTTCCACTCCCCTCCTTTTCCCATAGAACTTTCATAGAAGGTATTAAGTATCTGCATATGTTGTACCCAGTTTAGCAAAATTTGGTCCAACACAAATGTACACCTGTAGATAAATGGGAAATTGAAACAACTAAATGATGAAATTTTAAGAAAAGCTGCAACAGAAACTGAGATGGTTTCATAAAAGTTGGGCATATTTCATTTGATTACAGTCCATGTTGTTCAAATATTTTGTAACAACATAGATTAACGAAAGGCTCGGGTAAAATTCTGGAGCCTGTTTTGACATTGCATTGATGATTCAAGCTGTGGATTTTACAACCTGCATCTTCTAAATATGTTAAATTTGACTCCTTCAGATTCTCCTGGGAACTTTAACATGAATTTGAATTACACTGATAAGTACATCAGGTGGCTTATACAACCCAATAAAGAGAAGTAAAACTACGAATAGCATAATAGGTCTTTCCTCATGAACATCTTCTGGAATATGCATAGGATAATATACTTTATTATGTTAACATGAAGCATCACAAAAGTTCATACTGCCATATCCAGTAGTGTGCCATGAATAATGGTACCTCTTGACAACAGTTCTACAAATTACATTGAAACATGCATGGAAGAATAGTTGTGTATGAAGCTTGTGATATTATGCCCACCGTTAAGTACATCAAATAAATTACTTTTATGTCTTCTGATGATAATACCTTGTTAATATGCACAGTAACTGAATTCTAGTGTGAATGCCCTTTCTCCATTTCAGTTAAATGCACATCTTCTAGTGATTACACACAACAAATTTTATATTCTGGAGAAAAAAAAATCCTACAGTTGTATACAATGGACCAATTAGATTTACAGAGGTCTCAGTGTATTGATTAGTCTTTTTCACTATATGCAAAAATGGACTATTGGAAACTGTGGAATTTGAGCATGTGGGCCATGTTTGGTCCTACTGGCTTGAGTGGAATTATGGACACAGATCCAAATCGTATCATCATGGGATCACAAGGGGAGGAGGGAATACACATTTTTATAGATTTGTAATCATCATTCCTGAGAAACCTACTTTTAAACACCCATTGTACCAAACCCTCTGGACAGGATATTAGCTCTCCTTAGCAGATGGCTACACTGTATAGATATGGCTGCATCACAAGTTACCCACATTCTACAAACTAAATTTGATGGAGTTCATGGACAAAGGCATAATATGAATTGTTACATATTTTCTTGTGATAATTCCATTATCATTACATATGCTGAAGGAATTAACTTTGCATCTTTTGGTATTATCTCAGTTATACACACTGAACAAAATTTACATTTTTCTTTCATTAATTTGTTTTATATTTTCTTATTTAATGATAATATCTATACACTAAACTGATTTTTAAAACAGATTTGTGTCTTCCGATATGTTAGTTGTACATTCTGAACAAATTAATTTTACACCTGAATTTTTTTGGTAGTAATACCCCCTATATTTATACACATTGAACTAATTTTGAAATTAATATGCACATTCTGATGACATCACATTTATGCACACTGAACAATTTCAGTTTTATTTATTCTGGTAATGATACCCTCCAATTATACTATAAAAAAATTAGTTGTACCTTCTTATGATCATACTCCTTAATTACACATGCTGAATTAAGAAATGGCATATGACATGCACTAATTATACACTAATCACATTAGTTATATACACCATTCTAATGATGCACCTTAGTTATATCCACTTAGCAAATTAGTTTTGCATTTTGTATGCTGAGTGAATTGATACACACTAAGATAACTAGTCTTGTATCTTTTTATAACACCTTCACAAACCAGTAACTGTTGTCATTTGATGGTGCTACTCTCACAACTATACATTCTTGCAAATTAGTCGTATCATTGATTAAAATACCAGATTGCCAACATACCCAAGTACATTGTAACTTGTATGTTTTCATACTAATAATGTTAGTTATGCACTAGTAGATGTTTATTGTAATTTTGTTTTGCGATAACTCATGGCTGTATACCCTAACATTATTATATCTTTTGGTAATGACATTTGCACATGTCTTGAAAAGTGAGTCTTCTGTCCTCTCAACTATGCACCCCAATAAATGTTATATCATTTTCTGATAACTACACATCTTAGCCTTTTATATTTTGGTGATAATACCCTCATAGTTATACACTAAAATGGTTTATCCTTTCATGGTGGATCCTTAGCACTATATATTCTAACAAAATAGCCTTCTTTCTTTTGATGATAATTTTGTTTATATTGAGTTAATTAGTTTCACAAAGTCAGGTAAATAACTTACTCCATCTACTTCTACCCCTTCACCCTCTGTGTTTTATTTGTATCTGGAGGTATTGTAATGTTCAGTATCTTATAGACTGCATTAGTATTCCTTTGAAAAGTAATTTTTACCATTAAATGTTCTAATTTTCTGGATACTAGTACCCCAGACTGTTTATGAAAATCGTTTTATGAGAAGTGATTCTGAGTGATGTTAAGCACACTGGATGTTACAGAAGTTTGTTTTTTTTCATTCCCCACCTCCCTAGATTTATCCGTTTTCTCTGAAGGATGGTTACAATCTGATACCTCAGTTGTGGTAATGGGCTACATGGAGAAGCTTTTTTTCTCATCTCATGATTATGAATTAAGATTAGCTAGTTTAGGTAACCACTGAGTAGTTTTGAATGAAATTCAGCAAAATGAATAATGTTTAAAACTTTTTTCTTTTTCTTTTTTGTAGAAAACTTTAAAATTTTGCATTTACTGAAATAGTGATATATCTTAAACAGTAATGACCACTAGTGTTTTCAAGTTTCTGTGTAGGGATTCTTGAATGTAAGTTTCAAAACTTTAAACAAGATTGTCTGTAGAAATTTCATTTGTGGTTATAAGAAGGAGTAATGTTTCAGTAGCTCTTCTGTTGTTTGGGGATGAAAGCCATTTGGTAGATTTCTGCCATTTATATTGTTGAAGTGGCCCTTTGGTTATTTTATTTTTTCGTAGCTGTTTTTTCTTGGGGAGGAAGGTTGCTGGAACCATAGAATAAGTACTAGTAAGCTAGATACAGGATTGACTTGTCTATTTTGATACTTTGGGCGCCTTTTGACTCAGACAGGTACCACTTGTAAAATGTCTCTTTGAAGGTAAATTTATCTGAACACATTGGATGAAGATGCACATTCTTGTCAAGTCCATTGATAGATGATGAAAAAGGACAAGCTAAGAGGTAGGCTTTAAGTCTTTCATCATCTGCCCTGAAGGTGTGTGCTTTTCACCGATTGTTTGAAGATTGGCCAAAAATAGACATTTTCCTTTCATTTGCTATTACTTTCATATGTGAAATAATTTGGACAGAATTTAAATGTGTATGATCATTGTTTATACACTTGTGCATTCTGGACATAATCTCCAACTGTGTGTGTGTGAGAATTTGTCTTGTTACCCCCCTTCATTATGTCATGTCTGTCTTTATCTGGTTTAACCCCTTATCATCCTGGAATGATTTATTATATCACCATAATAACACTCTGCTGACCACAAAAATTGTATATGAAGACATAACCATTATCATGTATTCTGAAATTAATGTCTGTTTCCAGTTGTATTATACAAGAAGGGGCCAAAATTGTGCCAGTGAAAATTTCAGACACATTAGAAATCAGTCATCATCTGTTGTCATTTGAACCTTTATTTCTTGTAATAAATAGAGTATCATCATAATCTGCCTTTTAAAAGACTATTATTGATTAGTGAGTTTCCCAACTAGAAATTCATTTAAACAATTATTTGCCACCAAGTTTCTTTACCATTTTTTGCTTGCTGGCCCAATCATGGCAGTTAGACAAACACTTCCATCTAGTATCAGAAGTATTTCATCAAATGACCATTTGTATTTTAACTGCTTTGTAATTTTCGTTATTAGAATAAGAGTTAGGGTGGCAAAGTCTGTTTACTGGGCATCAAATATAATGTAAACATTTACCATTTTCCACATGATTCATCTGCCTTAGGCAGCTCTAGGTCATTTATCAGCTGGGACTCAAAACCAGTAGCTTCCATTTCCTGTTTTCATCCCTGTTTATCAGTAAGGAGATTTTAATCATTTTGTTTGTAATACTTGAGTGTTTTTTTTTTCTACTAAGAGAACATGTATATAATATTTTGATGAATGGATTTTATTAGTATTAGCAGAGGGATGACTGTATATTGTTTTGTGTTTTTAATTAAATTTTGTTTATTATGGAAAGAAAATTTAAATTTTTTTAATGTTTGAATAATTATATTTTCTGTCATTAAAAGAAATAATCTCATTCTTTTTCTAATTCCAGAATTTTTTTGTTTCTTTGTAGAAAAAACTGTTTAATATTTTCTTAATTATTGGTTTTCTTTTGCAGATTGTATAATTTTATTATGTCAAATTGGTTTTCTGTTGTTAAAGTTAATATTTTACTTGTGTTTCTTCTCTTCAGAATAAGGGCTATTAAAATAATATCCTTGTGCCTGAAGGTTTTGTGGGTTTTTTTCCTGGGCTATATTGTGAATTGTTGGAAAGTCTATATATATATATGCAACATGTATTTGCATATAGTTTGTAACTTTGTTTCATTATATTGTCTGTTGTTAATGCTGAAGTTTTCCTTTTGAGGGTGTTTCTTTAATAAAATTATTGAAGTAAAGGCTGTGTTAGGAATCTCTTTGTAAAGTATTGTGGATTTATGTTTAGTAAAACTTTTAAATTATGTATAGTTTGTTCCAGTGTGTGTGCATTCTTTTGGAAAAATTTATTTAGATACTGAAATGTCTAAAATGGCTTGATTTCTAGGGTGGGTAGATAGTATTATATTGTCACAACTTAAGTTCTTGTTTTGCTTTTCTCAGGTGTATGTCTCCAATATTGTAGTTTTTTATACTGGAGTAGGAAATATTGCAGAAGTGTTCTATTTTGAAATATATTAGTTTGTAAAGTATAATTCTTACCTTTTTTCCTTTTGTGGTTATGTTGTAAATGTTGGTAGTAAATTGGATTGACAGTTGAAATACAATGAGCTGTAAGATCTGAATACTATACATTGTGATCTAACAAAACGTGTTACTGTACTTTACTGTTTTTTTATGAAAGTGAAGACCTATGTCCTTATTTATTTAATTGGTGTTTTTGGGGGTTTATTCGTGATGAGACAAAATTGAAAGTAGGTGTCAATTGCCTTGTGTATATGTTCAGAACTTAAATGAAATAGATTCCATAAAGAAGCTAAGGTGACATCTCAGGAATCTTCTTCAGGTCAGAATAGCAACTGGTCATTCTTTGGTGTAAGTTTTGTGTTATGATGGCAAGTGGAACCTCATTGGTTGATTAGATGATTCTTGTTCTTCATTTGTGGATGAAGTGATACTGGTTTTGGTTTGTTACAGTTTTGCATGTGATCAGTGGTAAACATAGACTGCTCATCACCAAACCTCTACTTTTATTGACTAAAAAGCAGTAGTGTTTATTTAAAACATTTTATTTCTAAAGCATGAGCAAAAAACTAGCATACTGCCAGAAATTTCAACCAAAATATCTGCTGACATTTCTGCAGGACAGTGGGATCTATAATGATTAAAACAACAGAAGACAACAAAAATGTATGAAATTATGTGTAATACTAATTGTACAGGATAATTGGATTCATGATGGTAAAAACACAAAACTAGAATATCTGTGAAATCCTTTGTGGTACTACAATCATGGATCTGTGTAAATAGATTTTCACCATCTGTGAAACCTTATATAATAGTAATTTTACAGGTTAGTTGAATCCATGATGGTAAAAGGAACAGGAGGCAAAAATATCTATGAAATCCCATATTTCTCCTCTGGAGAGAAGACAGCACAGTATTTTGGTGTGAGAGTATAAAAACACAGACAAAACTAAAGTAAAACTAAAATGGCAGAAGATGTAATCAACTGTGACAATTAGGCTCATTGGCATTGAAGTGAATTAGAAGTTCTAAAAAAACTTTGTACATAAACATTCCAAAGCCTTCACTCAACAGAAGTTTGGAAATTAATAATCTGTGGTCGTCACTGAAAAACACGCATGGATACGTGTTGGTTAAACCAAAACTGTTACCATCTAGATTAACTAAAGAGACTCCACTATCATCTAGTCACAACCAACATAAATATACCTATGAAAACATCTTCTATACCATTTGCAACCAGTTCTTATTGTGGCCTGAAAACTTAACTAACGTCATTACCTTGATGGTCTTATTGAAACTGAAAACTTCCATGTAATTGCCACCTATTTTCACCGTTATGTAGTCATTGTTTTTTACAGTCTGGTTGTGAAAAATAAATTCGTCTTCATAAAGATGTTCACTTGTGACGTATCTCGACCTTGTTGGCATAGTGTCTGTGATTATAAAGTGAACACGCTGATGGGAAGGAACTGTAATTTATTAATGTCCTCTGTGTGATTGGATATTGACGATAGTTATAACATTCTACATCAGGTTGTCTCATCTTTTTAGCCACACAGGTAATCCCAATGTTAAAACGCAACTGTAATGGTAGTACAATCTCTAGGTATTGTATAACAAATGACTATAAAAATGTTGAGGATCGGACAATAAGAGTGGTATTTATAAACAGAAAGAATAACAGGTTTGTTAATGAGAACACGTTTTTTAAAACAAGATCCATAAACCTTAGATTTCTTAACACACATTTTAAAAACTAATATTTAAAGGAGCGGCTACTCGTTTGATGTGGTTTTCAGAATAAAAGATAATTGGTGTTATCTAGAACAAATACGGCCCAGTTCATAAAAGCAATGATGTTTAAGAAACAACACACGTTCGTATTTTTCTTCCCGTACTTTAAGGTTTTGTTTATAATATTAGAAATTAATAAATATGAGCAAAAATCTTAAGTTTTTAATAATAAAAAAGTTCATATTTGCATAAAACTGATGAAAAATAATTTAAGTAAAATGACTTGAAAGTTCTATCAAATGTAAGTAGATGTGAGGTTGGGGGGTAATGGTGTATGTGATGTTTAAATATTATGGTAGGTGGTTGTAAACCTCCAGGAACTGTTGTTGCATTTAATGTTGTTGACTACAGGGTTGAAGTTGTGTGCTGTCGTTGACTACTGGTGGAATAGCTGAAAAGTGGTTGTGTTCGAGTTTTCTAGTAGGCCTTATCAAGTAAGTTTTAATCATCACCACCGTGTTCCTGGTAGTGATTTAGCTGGTTTCTGTGCGTAAGTACTAATTGAATGTTACTTGTGGAGTTCTTAGTACGTTATGGGTTTTTCCAAAAAGCGTCAATAATGACAGACAACATCGTATTCATTCTGAGGTTAGGATTATGTTCGTGGTTACTTTAAACAATTCCTCGTTTTTGTATAAGTTTTAAGTCTTGAAAGTTGACTGTAAAGTGTTTGATTTTCGATGTAAACTTAACTACTGGGTTACTGAACATCACAAGCAGGAAATAGGCACTTTTACTTACCTTGAACTATATACCATTGTTATTGGTGGAATTTTATATCACTACTGGAATATACTTTTTACAAATTTAAGAATGGCTTCAAATATTACTTATGGCATTTGGTACATTAATAAAAACTTAGTTAGCGTATAAGTGACGTTTCTAAGCCTTATGAGGCCCGGTGAAGTCAAGTACTTAACGCGTTGGACAATAATTCTGAGAACTTGTCCCGTTGTCGTAAAAAATTACGTTCCTCATTTGTGGTTATAGATGTGTTGTAGGTGTAACAGTCAAAGCCCACTATTCGGTCAATCAGTAGTTACAGTAGATGATATTGAAGAGTTGCCCTCATTTCTCATTATCAGGTAGGCTAGCACAAAGACCCCTTTTTGTACGTTATCGTGAATTTTCGAAACAAACTTAACACTCACGCTTTATTTTATGTCAGTCTTTATAATTTTGAGAGTGAAATTACAGTGCTGTCTGTTGAATTGATTTCATATACGTGTGAAAAGTTTAACATTTCTCGTTAAATGGATGGTAATTTTCTAATTATTTAACTTAAATGTGTATAGAGAATACACTGTTTAAATGTAGTTTGTTTTAAATAAATTGATTTAGGCTTCAGACAAAATCATATATAAGTTCGTTTAACTGCAAGTCGCTTGTGTTTGTTCCTCCAAATACCAAAATGTTTTAGTATTAATCGAAAATTGTCAGCGGTATAGAAGCTTGGTTTGTAATTTTAAATGAAGTAAGAGATAATTCCTAAATTCGGGTTTAACATTACCTGATGGTGAGTGAGGACGCTTAAATCTTAATCAGTTGGTCGTGGTTCGAGTCTCCGTCACTCCAAACATGCTGCTCTCCCCTTTCAACTGTGAGGGCATTGTAATGTTACAGTCGATCTTATTGTTCGTCGGTAAAAGAGTATCCCAACAGTTGGCTCTGAATGGTGTGAACAAGCTATCTTAACTTTAGAAAAGTCTCTCTGATAGCAAGCAGATATCCCTTATATAGCTTTGCGCAAACTTCTAAACAAATAACTTAGAATAAGGTAATGTTACATTATCTCGGTGCTTAATTTTGCTAACTTTTAAATGGCGGGAAACTACATGTGATGGTCGTTTTGTGTTGTCAGTAGCTTTTTTTTTTCTTCTCAAGTATACAGTTACATTAGTTTTAGATTGATCGCTTTGCATACTATAGCTCTAAACACTCATGATTAAAATACAATGAGAATGTTAAAAGTATTTCAACCACACTACGTCTGTTGTATGTAGTACCAACAAGGTTTTTGTCCGGTAAGTGTTCATTGACCCTGCTGACATATGACAGGCACAGTAGTTTAAGTTATATAGTATATCAATTTTCATGAACCAGATTGTATAATGAATTGTAATTTTCAATTTTATTTACGAATTCGTTTGTAGGGTAAAAAAGTAGCAACATTTCAAACACTTATAAAATGTTATTTTACTAAATTAACAGAACTACCATGCACAAAACAGGCATACCAGCAAAACTAGTCGTTGTCTTGTGTAATTGAGCTGTCATAGACTGCTGATAAGTTATTGCCCGATGAATGGTCATCGTGTTTTCCCAGTACTGAACATTTTGATATCATTGTTAGAATCAGTAATAAATAAAATTGAAATATTATTTGATTTTCAAAATATTTAATAATCTTGCAATAAATTTATTTATAAGGTGCAAACCTTTCTAACTGTAACAAAATTTTGCCTAAATTATTAGCTAGGTTTTCGTTGTTTGTAAGTTAGGTCTTAATAAATTCCTTCCTTTTACTGTTTGGTAAGAGACTGCAAAGTTTTGCTGTAGCTAGTTATATGTAACTGAAACCTTACGCCGTAAAACATCTCCGTATTCATTGTAGGGGTAAGAACGAAATGTTTGTAATTAGTCCTACGTGAATGGCGTGTTTTCATTGGGTACAAAATTTACACACACAAAGCCCTGTCTAATTGCCAACTATGTTATTATTGACCTTGTCAATAAGCAGCACATGATTTGTTGATCGGGCTTCAATACAACGGTAAAGGGGGAAAAAAAAAGTGAGAAACATACCACGTGACGTGAGCTCAGCCAATCACAGCAAAGAGTTAATGTTATGAAGTTTAATGAAAACTGTACGAGTGAGTCAGTCACGTTTAGGTCTAATGTAAATTTGTTTTGACGTTCGAGACTTGGTTAGGAATATACAGATTCTAACCTTTTATCATATGTGTTAAGGCTCATGCTTAAACTGCCGATATAGAAAAAGTACGGTTATGATTTTATTTAGAATAGTGCTTTTAACCATCTTCTTTGGCCTGTGAGTTCGAAAGTTGACAATTCAGGTCCTCGTGTGTGCTGTATTATAATGATAGTCCAATATCACTTTTCTATAGGACAAATTGTTGGTTAGCTGCCCTTCCTCTCGGCTTATCAATCTCTAAAAGTAGGGATGGTAGCTATGCGTAAGATAGGTAGCCCATGTGTAGTTTTGCATAAAACTTCTATTGCGAGATCACATTTAAACACACTACTCTGTGAATTATGTAGTTATTTGATATGCACATGTAATATGTATGTGAAATATTCTCACGGTGAGTTCAAATCCGTAGCAATTTGTATTGTTTGTAATTCTTAGTTTTCTAAATTACACGTTCGAATTTAGATTTACGTAAAGTGTTAGCTTATAAATAAACGAGTAATGACAGCTGCTTTCAGTTTTGTTAGATGGATCAGTCCCCGATGTAAAGACTTGTAATTCTAAAATCCGGGTTTCTATACCCGTGGTGGGCAAAGCACAGATAGTCAGCCCCTTGTATAGCTTTGCGCTTATCACCGATTAAAGAGTACACTAGGTTTTGAATCTTAATGAATACCAAAAAAATTACTTTAAACGTGTTTGTTCTTACAATTCAAGCCCGGGATCGAGAAAAGTGTAACTCAAATGGGTCATTTCTTAAAATATTTTAATGCCTAAAAAGTTTCCAGCTTTTTTTTAGTGTTGCTAGATTCTAAATAATATGAGAAGTTTTGGGGGTTGGGTGATACGTTGTCCATTTTGCCGTTATAGTAAGTCGCAAAAATAAAACGTAATCAAGGTCGAGCTATCGTATACGAAGCGCCGCCATATTTCAGCCGCGCACAACGGCCTATTTTACATAATGGTATCATTACAGCGTGGAGTTTTCAAGATAAAAATTCATTGAAAATGTTCACAGTAGTGTAATTTTAGAACTCATATTTTTATTGACAAAAGTGATCGAGCTACTAAATCTTATAATTCGGTTTAAATTAATCTTATAATGAAATAAGAATATAATAACCCCAAACATTGAAATCGAAATTAGAGAATTCATCGAAAACGTTTATTATATAAGGGAAAACTTTGATGCCCCAAATGTAACAAATTTATAAACTATACTTCCATAGAATATTATACAATTTTGATACATGGAATTTCTAAAGAGTATATAGAACTTCAACCTAATGCGCTAGAGAGATTCCTGTTTCCAGAAGCTGTTTATGAGAGGCATATCCTCTTGGTGTCCATCATTGGGCTAATTCAGTTTACAGTTTAAAACTGCTCTCTTGTTCTTTCAGGTATTCCTCTGGGGGTATATTGAAGTTAAATTACGGAAGGAAGGCGCGTGACGTTTAGACTTACATAACTTATAGGGAGATTCTTGTATACCTGGGACTGAGCATGGCGTAACGGTTGACGTACTGGGATGAGAGACAGTGCTTCACGTGTTGTTATCTATCAAAATAGCAAACAAGCGCTCTGAACATAAAGTGCCGTGGTTGTAGTACGATTGACTTGGTCAAATTGTGCTAAATTGAGAACAGTAGTTCCAACTGATGATAACTGGTTTTGATCTCATAAAGAAATGCTAACGTCAGCTTCGAAATTGAATAAACAGGAATATTTGTGTACTATTAGCCACTTAACTGAATAGATTCATAAAGTTAGGATTTGTCATTAGAACATGAGAATGTTATATATTTGTGAACGATTTAAACTCTGGCTTTTAGTCCCTGTTTTGAAACATTAATTTCAGGTTCATTCTTGTCAAAGTATTTTCAGATAAACTGTTACATAGGTTTATATAAACTAATAATGAAACCAGGAAAGAAGGATTAGCATGGTCTGAGACGGAAATTTGCTAGTATTGCCATTTTTGTGGAAGCATACTTTGGAAATGCGTATTTTGTTTATTTTATAACTTGAACAGAATTCATTGAAATTATATGGGAATAAATGTTCAGCTTTGACGTTAGATTGTTGGGATTGAACCATTATATTGTACTTTGTGGAAGATCACATTTCAAGTTAATTTATTGTAGATCCATTTAGAATTGTAATCCGAGGGTCGCGAGTTTAAATCCGCTCTCACACCAAAGGCTCCGCATGGCCAGGTGGGTTATGACGTTCGACTTGTAATTCGATGGTCACGGGTTCGAATCCACGTCGTACCGAACATGCTCGCCCTTTCAGCCATGTGGTCGTTATAAAGTTACGTTCAATCCCACTATTCGTTGGTAAAAGAGTTGGCGGTGGGTGGCGATGACTAGCAGCCCCTTCTCGCTAGTCTTACACTGCTAAATTAGGAACGGCTAGCGCAAATAGCCCTCGTGTGGCTTTGCGTGAAATTCAAAAAACAAATCTGTGTAGAGTTTTTCCTGTGATTTGGTTTAGTGAAACCGGTGAATTTTGCTGTTTTCTCAGCAAAATACAAGTTTTATACATACTAGTATTTCTACATTGTAGGAGTTAGAGTTAAAATGTAGTTATTAGAGATATTTTGTTAGAAATTAAAGTAATTTTTGTTATTCATTGTTAAAATTAAAAGCTAAAAATTAAGTGTTTTGTAAAAATAAATTGAATTTGTTCAAATTTCCAGCTAGGTGTAACAGTCAGGGTTATTTTCATGTCAGTTGTTCGTTACATTTTTCATAGATACGAGTTCAAGTTTTGTTTTGTACTCTTAGGTTTACAGGAGAAGTTTGCTGTAATTTGTATTTACGCTGAGAAAACGTTAGCAGCGTGTTTTTTAATAGTACGATAATTAAGTTACACAGACTTGTATATTTTGATTATATTATTTTTCGTATCAGTTGCTTTAAAAAGGTTCACTTAATATTGTCTTTAATTTTAATAATATATATATATATATATATATATATATATATTGTAATGTGTTGGAAGTGAAGTAAAATCGAGTGATTCGAACTTTATTAACTAAATGTGAAACTCAGGGCAGTAAATTTGAGTAAATATACGAAATTGTGTTGCTAGTTTTCTAAACCTAACATTAAAGCACCAATGGTTTCCGTGTAATAAACTGTGAATAGCACTTAACAAGTGGAAGGACAAAAAATGGATTTGAAAATTAAATAGTTTCTATACTTCTTTTTTATCAGTTTAAGAGTGTTTAAAAATTGAACTGATGTGTGCTCTGTTGTGGCTGTCAGTAAGTATCGCCTGACGTCATGGTTAGTTTGAGACAGTAATTAACAGTTTAGTTCTTTCATTAGGAATAACTCGTACAACTTCCACGAAGTTCCAGATCAAGGTAAATGTGAAATTGTTTATTCTGTAACATCCTGTAAATAGTTATAAATAAATATCTACTTATTAACCAACATTTGTGGTCTCATCTTTATTTTGCATTTTTGATTACCAGGACACCCAAAAAAAGGAACAAGACACTGCAGTTTAGTCGATACACACAAAAACTTGCTAAAATACATACTTCCATAGCAGTTTTATTGTTAAATGCAGTGTACGTGATTACGTGTTATTAAGTATTAGGAGTTTTTGTATTATTATTATGGTGAATTGGCTACCCATTAAAAGTGCGGGCCCAGTGAAGTGTAACTTTCCAAATAAAAACCGTTTCACGAAAACTACCAGCGATATAAAATGTAACTAATGATTACTGACGTAAAATTCGGTTATTTTACACTTGATAAGAAACTATTGATCGATTCATTTTATCACAAATGTTAACATATAAAATGCAATATTTAAAAACTGGTGAAACGTATTAGTGTGCATTAGAATGAAACGCAGGAAGCATCGAAATGTAAACGAGTAGTGGCTAAGGAGCATGCTATTTGTGATTGCAAGTAAACAACCAACCACAAGTACTTCACTGGTTATAGTTTTCGACGTAGGAAGGTTGAGCGTGTGACGTCATTTGTCACGTGACGACCTGATAATCTAATGGTAAGTTCACGCTCCAATCATAGGGCTCTGAGAGACGCGAAATGTGAAACTTAGATCTTAAAACGTAAAACTTGTACGTACCGAACGTACTTTATTTTAGACTTGAACGGAAAGAGTAATTAAGTGTCCCCAGTGGTTATATAAACTTCCGTTCCTGCGCAAAACGAGATTTAAGTGATGCTGAAAAGAGGGTTGGATGGAGTAAAGTTATCTGTTTTGATTACTTTTATTTGTTACACGAATTTAACTGTTATGAACATCATTCACAGACGTAAAATGTATTTCTCTTGACATTTTATGGAACATTTTTTGACTTATTAAATTGTGCCCCTCATACTTGAGAAAATATTTGTATTCTGACTTTTTATATATAATATTGTTTTGTGGGTTGTAAGATTCGTTCATCAAATATTCGTTTACTTATTTTACTCAGAAAACTGTTCAACCACATGAAATAAACCTATTAAACTGATGTGAAATTTACAGGATTTTTTATTTATTGAAAAACGTAATCACTGTCGATTATTTTAATACATTAAATAGTGAATTCTAGTGATAACAAATGTCAAGACAACTTTAGGCACCGGTAAAATTAAAAGTATAGAAGGTCAAAAGCAACGGCAAATGTAAATGAAAACCCAAGTAGAATTTTAAGATTCATTTAAGGAAGCTATTTACTGTACATATAAAGTAGCTTTGTTGGTGAAATGTCTATCCATTTCTCACTCAAAGAGTGAGTTGTGTATCATGACGAGGCTGTTGAAACTTCTCAAAAAAGGAAAGTGTTGACAAAGCGGTTGAAATGTGAATTTGCTTACAGTGTTAAATAGTAAAGTACAAAAGCTAACTCATTTTGATGTAAAATTTGTGTTGGCTATTTAAAAACAAAAGTATTTGGAAAAATACACTTGCATAAACAGGAGATAAGTTTTAATTGGCTCATCATAAATATCTTTGTGGAAATTCTCAATATCGTTCATCGATTAATTATTTGAGTAGTGTTTAGATAAAGACGACGTACGTTCCGCCAAAATCCAGTCTTTTAATGCGTGATTAACTGAGCAACTTGTTCAGTTTGAATTTACGTAGGTTAGAAACCTGAACAAGAAACAAAGTTAACGTATGGGTAAAGAAAGTTGTGTTTCTACTTCGTTTTTTCTTATTTAGCGTTTCATAAATTCAAAACTAATTGGCTCGAGAGTATGCACTAGTAGTTTAAGGAAATGTCCCTACCTCTTATATTCGTTAATAGGCATGCATTAATGAATAAGAGAGGCATAAACTAAGGATTTAGAGGGAAATACTATGGATATTAGATTTAAAAGGTATGGTTAAAATATCTATCATTCTGTTATGTGGTAGACTGGGGAGTATCCGGTTGTTAAACTAATTGTATTAAATACATTCCCATAAACACATTTAAAAATAGTACTTACTATTTTAACGTTAAAATTTGATGAAATTGCTTGTGGGCATTGGAAGGGGTAACTATGCAAAGGAAAAAAAAAAATTTTAAATAGCAGAACGCCTCCAAGGTCATTTTGATTCATCATATTACGGAGTAATTCGTATTTAACAGCTTTTTGTTTGAGGGTTTTTTGTTTTGTGGTGTTTTTTTGTCTTTGAGTGGCAACTCGAGGCACGATGGGAGAATAAATCGAACTGTGGGAAACTCGTGACGATCGTCAAGTGGGTAAGGGTGAGATTGTAGTGGCTCGTTTCGGTGTGACGTTAGTGGTTAGGTAACGTAAGAGGAGCCCCATACAGATATCACGTTAATCACTCTATAGACAAAATGTGCCCGACGTATTGAATATAAAAATGATTTTAAAATATTCTATGGGCGCTTAAGGCGTTGTTCTAATTATTTCTTTCACCGTCTTCCGGAATATATTTACAAGTCAAAATATAACCAATGTGTTTACTCTTGTATCACAAAATTTGAACTGCGACGTGCAACTTCATTAGTCAATCTTGTACACCCTTGAAAAAACATTTTCATGGTTCATTTATTTCATGTGTCAACAATTAATAACCCGTGAGGGAGGATGTAATTACCTACTAGGCCAAACATGGAGTAACGACCACGTGATTTTGAATGGGACATGTTTTTATGCAGTAGAATTGAAACAAGATTTTGTGAAGCGTTCACAGTAATAAAGTGAGAGTTATGTTATTTTGTCGTTATGTATATTTAAAGTGGTAAACTTGAACTCTTAAGTACTTTCCCTTACTCATCAGACCGAAATTATCCACATTACGTTGTCCGAGGAGCTGGGCGTAGCGGCTTATGAATCTGAAGGTTCGTGGCTCGCGCCCCTTTGGCGTATAAACACTGGGGACTGCAAATGCGTTTTAGGACTAATAGTAAAATCTTACTGTTGGAATAGAAGATATGGCGGTGGGCTAACTAGTTAACTCTCGTCTGTTATCAGTTCAATGTTATTTTTATTCAAAGTTAAATTTTAATTAAAAATTGAAAACAAGTGCATTTTTAAGTTTTTTCTAATGTATAAACGTAAATGTATTAATTTGAAATTTAGAGGCGGAAATACTGTATTGACAAGTTTTGTGTTTTAACGTTGTACCTCAGTCTGTGAAATTAATGAGACGATAAAGAAAGTTTCTGGACATTAAAAACTGTTGTCTTAATTTTGATGTCGTATGCACTAACTCGCCTATATAGCGTGTGTTTGTAGTAGCTCTAGAAATTACCTTTTTGAACTTAAACATCACGTGAATAATTAGGCAGAGTTTTACTGTCATTTCATTGTGATTGCTATTAAAGTGCACAAAAATAGACGAATATTTGTATCATTGTGGTGAAATAATGAAACTTGTATATTACAGTTTTATTATTGTTATAATTCTTTCGTTTCCTGTTTTTTTTAAATTTTAAACAGAACTTTTGAACCAGCTTCTAAAGTTTGTGGTTTAAATAAATTATACATTGAAATATTGTGTGGTTGGACATTGTGAACTGTGAGATTTATAGTTTTATGGCTTGTGTGTGTTTAAATTGTGTTTATTCCTGCTAGTCAATAGTTCTGTATAATTTTGGCTGACTGAGTTGTGTCCACAATTGATGTTTTGTGTTTACCAGTTGAAGTGATGATGTGTCTGGGTGTGGCAGATGGTCCTAATATGTACATTTTGTGTTTAAGTATTTCATATATTGGCCTTTATATGTTTATTACATTTATTGAGTAATTAATATCCCCTTTTCCTTATAGCATATTTTGGACAAAAGAGAAACAGCAGTATTATATGATCTTATGTCATTGGCATTTATTTTTTAGATACAGTTTTAATTATTTGATTTCTATCTCTTACAGTCTCATGAAAAAGTTTTCCAAGAAACTTGTAAGTCGTTGTGTCTACTGTAATGTTTTGCGATCAACAAAACCAGAGATTCTTAGCTTGTGAGTATACTTCTGTAACCATGTATTATTGTAAAATAAAATTTTTTAAATATAATTTTCACTGTATCTCTTTAATTGCAAGTGACAATAATTTAGATTTTGCTCCATTTCTTTTTGTGTACTTAGTTGGAAACAGTGTATTACAAATATGTCTTCACATGGCATGTGTTTTGAGAATGTTTGTTATCAATGTAATCCATTAATTCAGATGAATTAAATGTAATGATTTTTACATATGTTTAAAAAGATAATTAAATTCAAAGAAGGGTTGCTATTTATTGAAAAACATAAAGAAACTGTCCTATTGGAATACAGCTATCCAACTTGTATATTCTTTAATAGTATTACTGCATTAAGTTTCCACATTTTTTTTGGTACAGTATTTTTCTAGTAATGTCTTTCATTATTTAAATATGAATTTATATCAGTGTACATAGTGATTTAAATTTTTGATTAACCACATTATTTAAGGTTGAACTTTGTCATGACTAGCATTATATTTTGTTTATAAGCACCATTTTGTTGTTTAGCTTAAAATTTGGTCTTGATAATATTTTAAATTTGTTTATGAAGATTTCTCCATAATTCAATAAGATATCTCAATTAATGTTCCTATTTTCATTATGAGAGTTGGTGTTAATAATTTTAGTTTCTTCATAATTTCTTTATTATGGATATGTCTGTTTTGAGCATCTTCATTTACCTGATTTTAAGTATCTTACATTATTTACATATTTTAATATCACCTTCCATGTTTTATTGATATTTTAATTGTGAAATGTATTTCTTTAGAGATTTTTAAATAACTTTAGTTTATTAGAAACTGTTTGTTGTTGAATGTTTTAATATATTTAACATGAATTTAATGTATTAATATGTTACTCATTATTTTAATGTATTGCTCATGTTATTTTTTGTCATCCATTTTTGTTTATTAAATATTTCTTTAGAGGGATATTCTGTTTGAATGTGCAATTCAATAACAGGTATATAGTATATCTTGATTGTTTTGTATGGAATGTTTTTGATAGGTTTTTAAATAGTGATGGCTGGGGAACTCTAAATCATTGGATTCAAGATGCCAAAGACACAGAAAATTATCCTTTTGTTTTGGAGCTTCTGAAGCTTTGCCATTTATTACCTATGACAGTAGAAAGACTTAAGGAAAATAACACTGCAAAACTTGTGAAATCATTAACTAAGAGCTCAAATGAAGGTTAGTTTCAGTATCTTATGATGAACTTTATGGTCTAGTTTCCAAATGAAATGTATATTTATAGGTGATTTTACTAAAGTATTGTTTTTCTTCCAGTTTTAGCTGTTGTTACAATTAATAATTATGGAAGGTGATTCAGCTTAAGTAAAAACTAATAATATTTGACCTTTAACCATTAGCTAGCCACTGTACTGTTGGTTGTGATATATAGAATTTTTGGCCAGTTCCTATTTCATAGAATTCTACTTTTATAATTTTATTGTAAGAAATGTATTTCATCAAATTTTAAGATAATGGAAGCTCAAAAAATCTATTGTATGATACGTGAATTATGAATGAATTTTGTGTCTCTGGATTTTTAAGAAAACCTTATGTTATAATTTTTTTGTGATGTT
Source organism: Carcinoscorpius rotundicauda (assembly GCA_011833715.1). NCBI lineage: Eukaryota > Metazoa > Arthropoda > Merostomata > Xiphosura > Limulidae > Carcinoscorpius > Carcinoscorpius rotundicauda. The sequence goes on from CM022403.1 coordinate 34,897,597, forward strand.
AAACCTATGTTGGTAACCAAATTAAGTTAAAATGTACTTCATTTGTTTTAACTAAATCCAATTATTTTCAATGATGCATTACTTGGTAGTGTTTGAACATGTATTATAATTAACTGAAAAACACAGTTTCTGCCCATATTGGACATTATCAATGCAGTGTAAATTACTATAATTTTAATAACACTACAACATGAATATGTAATCAATAGTAGTTTATACATTTAAGTAGAGTATGTAGGTTTGCATAAAAGAAACTTAGTAGTCTTTATACATGCTGTTCCAGCATGGCCAGGTGGTTAAGTCACTAGACTCATAATCCAAGGATCATGGATTTGAATCCCTTTTGCACCAAACATGTTTGCCATTTCAGTCTTATTGAGACAGTAATTTCCACTATTCGTTAGTAAAAGAGTATCCCAAGAGTTTGTGATGGGTGGTTATTACTAGCTGTTTTCCCTCTAGTCATACACTGCTAATTAGTGATGGCTAGTGCAGGTAGCCCTCATACATGCAAATTATAACAAAATCTTTAAATTTCGCTATTTAATAATCAGTACTTTTATTTAATTCAATTTTCTATTATTATTGTAATTAATTTCATTTTCTAGATATTAAAATATTAGCATCTGAAGTTGTTGAAGAGTGGATGAAATTAATCAAAGGAGAGAAGGCTGAAAAAACTGAGAATGTTTATGAAAAATTGGGTATGAGTTATCTGTATTTTAGTTAAATATATTTTATTCAGTTTATTCTGATAATAATTTATTTCCTGTAATATAAGATTACCTGGATAGTTAATTTGAAAATTTTGATGCCACAATTTCATAATTTTTATTATTCTGAAATTCAGCAAATGAATGATGACTTCGGATAGTTCAACTCATTTTCTCCAGGTACCTGATATATTTCAACCAAAATTTTACTGTTTGATTTTTCATTGTAAGAATATTATGATGTTTAATTCATCTGAACAATTATCTTATTATTTATTTTTCTATTATAACCTTTTTGATGTTTAACCATAGTTATAATGATCTTAATTGAAGATTTTGTATTGTATAATTTTTAATGTCCAGCATTTTGTCAGTTTTCTTTTTTTGCAAATTCCATATCATATTTCAATTCATGGTTTTGTTTATGATATTAATATTGGTTTTAGCTATAGTAAAGAGAAATTTTTATTAGAAAATTGGCTTCCATAAACAGTAGTATAACCGATGTTTCATGTTAGTTGAATTGTTTCATATTTTGTGGTTTATAAATATCACCAATGTAAGGCTTAAATTAATAAAAATCCTTGTAGTGATAAAATTGTGTAATGTTATTTGCATTATCTGTAAAGTGCATATGTGAAATTAATCAAAAGAAAAAAGGCTTGAAACTTTATATTTAATTTTAAATATCCATCATAGATGTTACTTTTGTGTTCCAGAATATAAATAAACTTTTTTCTTTCTTCACATATATATATAATTCCTTATAATTATATATAGTTACATCTGAATATCAGTTTATTTAAAAGTTTTTTTGTTTTGAAACTTTTTATTTACTTAATTTTGTTTAATGTTACATGTTCATGTTGTTTCAGAAAAAAATAAAAAGAAGAAAAAGAGAGAGAAAGAGCAAAGCAAAGTGAGAGAAAATAAAACTGACAATAACCATGAGAAATTTAAAATCAGGGAAGAAAGTAAGGAAAAAATTCGACTTAAACAAAAGATTGTAGATAATAGTGATCTAGAAGATGTAAAGCCAATACTTTCAGAAGAACCGCAGATTAAAAAAGTTAAGACTGACAGACCAAAAACAGTGAAGGCTTACCAGACAAGGTTCCGATCTACAGGTAAAAAACTGTTTTTCTCCTCTTTCTTCTTAGTACTTGTGAAAGTAAAGAGTAGGTTAACCCTAGTGACCTGAATGATGCATTTAAACATGTTATTATTCAACAGATATACTTGCCTTTGTTACAGGATTGTTTTTAAGGTATAGCAAATATTTATATTACTTAAACATGTAATGTAACAAATATACTGTCAATTATTTCATGTTGTGAAATAATAAGAGAATTTAACCTTAACTTACTGAAATGTTATGTTTTGAGAATGATGAATGTATGGTTATGGGCAACTTTTTGGTATTGTAAGCTTTTTACCCCATGTTTGTGACTCAAGAGGGCTTTAATATTACTAGATTATCAAACATAGGTTTGATTTGATGTTTACTAAAGGTTGTTCAAATTAACTGTTTAAGGTTTGAGTTTCAATGAAGTACCTTTCTTATTAAGTTAAGGTTGCTTGAACTGACTGTTTTACCCAATAAGCTAAAGTTGCATGACCTTACAACATTTTTTCCCATGAAGCCAAAGTTGCACGAGTTAATTACATTTCTTCCTGTTAAACTAAGATTACCTGAACTTTAGTACCTTTCTTCCTGTTAATTAAGGCTGCTTGAAATAAGTACATTTATTATAATTAAGCTAAGATTGTTTGAAATAAGTACCTTTCTTTATATTAAGCTGTTTGGTTGGACATAAGTACCTTCCTTTCCCTTAAACTGTAATTGCTTGGATTGAATATTTTTCTTCCAGTTAAGTTAAGATTGTTTCAACTAAATTCTTTCCCTTTGAATGAAGGCTGCTTCAACCTAATACATAATCTTCCCATGACCAAACTAAGATTGCCTCAGCTAAGTGCATGTCTTTCCTGCAGGCTTAGAAGAGGCCACTCCTTTACCTAAAGACGTTCATAAAAAAATTCCTACAGTAGACAAAACCGCTGCTGTGGCTGCAGCTAAAAGTGCTGTGAAACGATTTAATGTTACTAGGGAAGTGAAACCTCCAGAAAAAAGGATAAAACCTTCGAGTCTGATTACTGCAGTGGAAGAAAACAATACAGGCCCTGGGATCAAACTGATCCCTCCAAAACCAAAACGTACGTTATATATTTCCAATGTTGAAACAGATAATGCATTTTATATTTTTGTAATAAAATTATTTATGTTGTCTGCTTAAACTGTTTTGAGTAGGTAAGACAATTTTATAAAGATATTATGATTTTTTTTTGGTGTCCAAGTAATTGCTAAGTCTGTTATTGGTTTTGTAAAAACTGAATATAAATTTCTTTTCTTTTTCAAAAGACATCTTGCACTTTTTCAATAAAAGTGTCGAGTTTTAATTTAATAATGTTAAATATCCATCGTGGAAATTGTTTTACTTTTGTGTTCCAGGATATAAATAATATTTTTTTCCCTTCTTCCTATTTTATATGTGTATCATTTGTTGTTTGTGTTTTATTTATCTAAATATATTCACAAATACTCACACAAATATGCTGTTTGTCAATATTAATTCCTCAAAATTCGTTAGTAGCAACAGTTTCTCTTCGTGAAAGTTTTCTTATTTTCTGTGAGGAACAAACTATATTCAATGTAAAAGTGGCTTCGTTTTCTTTGGAACCACTCTGTATTCTTCATAATATTTTTCTCTTTGGAAGAATTTACCTTTTTCTTCTTCTTTCTCTCTTTTAACTCGGGTTGTAGAAAGAAGCTTGCTTTCTAACTGGGGACTTAATTTAATTCTTATTACAACTGTTATAGAAGATAAACTTTATTTTTGAAGGAAGTTTTTTTTACTTTATTCAGTTCTTTATTGTTGAGGCCCGTGAAGATTTTTATTTTGTCTCATTTAGAAGCACGGTTTCATCAGATGTTTATTTCTTTTTTTTGAGCAATGCATCTGTTGTTACAAAGATACTTTTGTTTTTAGCATTGCATTTTATTTGTGAAGATATTTTTATGTTTTTAAAAATGCTGTTTCAACTTCTTTAAGTTGTAGATATTTATGATTGTACTTGTTTTGTTTTTTTGTAATAAATAATTTTAAATGTTTTATGTGAAAAACCTGTGAACAGAAAGTAACTAAGACTTGTACCTTGGTTTCCCTGGTTAGCTCTGCCATTGAGCTAAGTAAATGTACAGCTTGTTCCCATCATGACTACTTGTAAAGTCTCTTGCTGTTAGTATGATCACCATGCTACTTTGTGATAGGTGCAAAGACTAAATTATATGAATTTATCATAGACTTACAATTATTTATTTAAAGTCGTCATGACGCTTGTTTTGTTTGTAGCGGTTCATGTTCTTCACGAAAGTGCTGGATTCATGGATGCTCTTGTTGCTACTCCTACGCCTACACCTCGTAAAAAAAAGAAAGCATCAGCTGCAGCTAAATCCCCAACCACTCCTCCATCTCCTACAACTAATCCTCCAAGATTTCAGGTTAGTCAGAAGGTATTTTGTGCTACCTATTTGAGATTTAAACAAAAATTGTATTTAATTATTTACATGGAAACGTCTTTCATGAATACAAATTCTGTGAAGTAGGATCTTACTCAGAATGATATCTTAACATTTTTATTAAAACTCTTCCATTGAGGTGTTGTAGTTTTTCACAGGCTTGATGTGTTTAAAATGGTGATACCAGTAGTATAGATTGGTATCCCACTGTGTGTTAAGAAGTTATTTTTTTAAATATATAATAGCTATCTGGGAAACGTGTTTGTTGTTGTAATATTAATCTTTTATGCTATTAAGTACATCTCTCCCCACTAGAAGTTGACAGTATTTGAATTATATTAATTCCCTTTGAAGGACAGATTAATTTACGTTTGTGCAGGTTATAAGTAATTAAGTCAGGTTTTAATATTCATAATTACAATAGATATTGTATTCAGTATAACATTATTTGGTTTATTTAGTTCTACAAAGATACTCTAGAAACTTCCACAGACGAAAAGGAAGAAACTGAAGGAGGGGAATCCAAGGTGTCTGAAAGAAAAGAATCCACTTCCTCCACTATAATTGAAGAATCCCCACAATCCCCAACAGAAACATCATCAGTGCTTGAAAGCACCAAACAAACAATAAGAGAGCAGCCAGTTGATGACACAGGAGAAGCTGGTAAACATTTTAATGTTTCTTCTAATTTTCTGCTGTGATGATAAAACTAAATTAGTTAATTTCATGCACATAAACTGACTTCTGTAGACTGTTAATGAATAGAGTCCTGAGTAAGAAAATTTAAGAGAATTACCTGAAGTGTTAACACAATTATTAAAATGTTTCTGTGATCATATCAATAACATTTGTGTGTGTGTGTGTGTGGCTAAAAAATTTGAAAATCCTAATTGTTTTTTTCCTGTGTTATTTATGTATTCCTGAGAATTTCATATAAATAAATAAAGCTACATACATTAGTGTTCACATGAAAACATCATAGTATGTAAATAAAATAGCAGTGGGCATTTTTATGTAATATCCATAGAGAAACATTTATACATGTTTCATTGTACTTTTCATTGTGCATTACAATTGGCATGTAGCAGCTGGTCACGTCTTCATTATTTTGGGTCATATAAATTGGCTTGATAATGTTGCCTTGAGTGTTATCATTTGGAGTTTGCACTTTTCACACAAGTTAAACCAATACTGGACAGTGTTTGAAGTTTCGTTGACTAATTATTAGGCATTTGTGAAAATGGAAGCTACCCAGAAGAGAAAAAAAACAGAAAAAGTTGTAGAAATGATAAACGTTAATACTGTTTGTATAATGTCATTTAAAAAGAAACTTAAAAATTTGTGAAACTATTCTAATTGTTTTCTTGTTCTTATAGCGGACTGGATTGATTCTGAAAAGGATCGAACTATTCAGTATCCACTGCAGTCCATTTTGTCACATGGTAAAAGGAAGAAAGAAAAGAAAATGGTGAAGTGGCCTCAGGAACACAAACTACAACAAGTATATTTTTTTGAAATGGATGAAACTGAGAGAGGTAAGTGCACTTTAGTTTGGTTTATTTTTAAACGAATTTTGTTACTTTATTAATCTTGATATTATGAAAAGACCAACAACCTAAATTGTTAGAAAAATCTGCTCATGAACATTGTGTTCAAAATTATAACAGTATACTAGTTTGTTTTTTTGTTTTTTCATATACTTAAGTAATGTTTTTGTGTGTTTGGATGCAAGAGTTGTTTTCAATGAACTGTCTTGTGTGTATATGTTGATTTCTGTTTATCCTTTCTTGGTTCAGTAATTTTTTAGTTCCTTGTTACATTTATTCAACAGTATTTCTTCAGCCAGCTTTTTTTAAGTCAAAAAGAAAAATTAAAAAAGAATTTAAAAATATATTTTCAGACTTTTCCTCTCAGAAGTTATAATACTAACATTTTTCTTCACAGCCTTATTTTGCCTATGTATATAAATTACTGGTAATCATTCAATATTTTCTCTTGTTGTTTATTGTTATTACTGTCATCTAGGTTTCTTAAACTACACTAAATTTATTAACATTTTGAACTTCTGAGTTATTCTTTTCATTTCAGTAAATGTGAACCACACAAAAGAATTTGGAGATATGAAACACATAGAAATGAGATTGGAGAGACAAGCCAGAGAAACAGTTCGTCGATTGATGGACGACCACATGGAGGAAACTATTCCTGTAAGTTCATTTATGGTTTGTATAAAAGTTGAAAATGTGACATTTGGTACTACATGAAAAATTAACAATTAATTGCTGTTATGGACAAATCCTGTTTATTAATGGGGCTGCTTCCAATTATTTCTTTCTTGATAAATATACCCAAGTGCACATAGACATTGTTAGTAGCTCTGCACATACACATAATTAGACCACAAGTGCATGCACACATGATTAGTAATCCCTAAGTGCACTAAGTCATAAGTAGAAGCCTCCAAGTGCAAGTACACATGAGCATTAGTCCTTGAGAGTGCGCATACACATAATTGGTAGCCTCCAAGTGTATGTATACATAAGCAGTGGCCCCTAAGTGCATCTACACATAAGCAGTAGCCCCTAAGTGCATCTACACATAAGCAGTAGCCCCTAAGTGCATCTACACATAAGCAGTAGCCCCTAAGTGCATCTACATATAAGCAGTAGCCCCTAAGTGCACATACACATAAGCAGTAGCCCCTAAGTGCACGTACACATAAGTAGTAACCTCCAAGAAAGCATAAGTAGTGACTGAAACGTATCACAAAAGGACTGTTTTTACTCAACCAACGGGTTTTATTATTCTACAAGAAACTAGCACAGTTTATTGTTAAGCAATCAATAATTGTGGTATAATTAGCAAACTATTGCATCATTTATACTCTACATAGTTATTTGAAAGTTAGAACACTTTAGCAATTGGGAGGCACTACAAGCATTGTACTTCAATAACTTATTACCTTCTTTAAATAAAATGATAATTTCCATAAGAAATGTAAGAAGCATTCACCATATACTTAGAACACTGTTTTACCCTTAAAATAGTCCCCTGTTGTGTAGCTTTGCATTAACAGAAGAAAATTCATAAAATAGTGCTTATTTAGCACATCTATCCATATGCTCAATTAATGTTACTTACAATGTTGTTTTTTTTTCCTCCTTTTGTGTAGTGTACTCTGAATAACTGTATTTTCATTTTGAAAGTTCTAATTATGTAACTTAATTGGTTATTTTATTAACAGTGGAAAGTTCCATACCCCATTGACTTTCTGCAACAGTTAGTAGTTCCAGGGCTTAATAGTCAGGAGAAAATATTACAACAGGAGAAACAGCAAACCACCTTGCAGGAGATCTTTTTCAATAAGAATATGTAAGTTGTTATTAACTTGTATTGTTTTCTCTGCATATTGGGAAATGCAGAGACATCCTTATAAAAAGTGTTTTGCAAAAAAACAAAAACTAACCTAGTTAATGTTAGTGTTAGTTGGTGATTAAACATAATTTATCTTTCTCTATCTTTTTAAACAAATAAGATACCAGTTAACTTAAGAAGTAATTTTTTATTTGTAATATTGCTCCAAAATAATTTTACTGTTTGTAATAATATTATGTAATATACTTTTATCATATTTTACTGTGTTTAATGTTCCTTGATATGGCCTTGAAGAAAAATGGCAGTCTCCTCTTTAATATAGAATTTACAGATTATTACTTTTTGCACTGCTTACAAATGTTGTGGATTTTCTCTTTTCTTGAACCTAAGCCTGATTATCTGTACCAGGATATTTTTGTACCATAACACTTAGCCCAAAATAGATTACAAGTTTCAGAAAAAGTGAACTTGTTTGATATAAAATTGTGTACCTTTATGTAGAATTCTCAAATTCTATAACTAATATGATATATATAATATACATCCATGACATGAATGCTGATATTCAGTAATTGTAACTATTTAGATATGTAAAAGTTTTTTTTTCTTGAAGGCTTCCAGACACACCCCAGGAACCGGAATCTCAGTTGTTTCATGCACAGGAGCCTGTAATCATTCCTCTGGAAGATGTAAGAAGTTTTCTTATATATATTTTCAGTACTTCTTGCTACCTTTCTTATGTAGAATTCATGTCTTAAAGGTCATAATGTCAACCACCATGTAGCTTTTCACTTAACAACAAATAAACGTGTTATTAAGTTTCTTCACTTTTAGAAAAACATCCATATTTAGAATATATCAACAACACAGTTTAGTCAAAATAATTACTTAAATATTGATTCATGGATACCTGCAACAAGCTGATTGGTAGTGTATTATATAAAAATAACAGTCCTTGTAATGAAGAATGGAGGTTTTTTGTGCAGGATGCAGTTTACTTTTAGTAGTTGAATACAAATGTGCCATAGCAGCTGGAGTCAGTAGGTTAGTATATAATAAGAAAGAAAATCTCAGATAAAAAAGAAACACAACTGATGAATATGTGAAACATGGAAAGAAACTTCTGGTAAAGATGTTTTAATTATACTTTGTATAGCTTTTATTACGGGTTGATTATATGAGATAGTGTTAGCTAAACTTCAAAATAATGGCTAAATCTTACCATTATTGTTCAAGGACTGTCCAGAAAGTTCATTCTTATTTGTAGAAAATATAACTTTCAAAATTTGGAGGGACTACGTAGTTTATCCTAAACAACAAGTGTGATTAATTTGTTATTTGAGTAAAAAAATAAATTAGGCTTCATCAAATTCTATCATAACAATAAGTGGGAAGAATTAAAATATTTAATAATGATTATTACCTTTAGAATATTCAATTTCTAGTTTGTTTTATGCATAATGTTGCTTTTTTTAAAGTGAATTGTGTTGCAACTTTTGACAATAAAAGATTCTTAAATATTCAGGAGAACAACCCTGGGGCAGTAATTGACTATTCAACAGTAGATTTGCCTCGACCAAAACTGGACCTTCCTCCTGTATTGTCCCATTTAATGGTGTCTCTGTCCGAAAAAGGATACCCAGTAGATCATGTAAGCTAAGTGAAAAATTTATTCTTAGATGACGTTGTGTGTGTTTTAAGAACGATTTCATAACATATCATAGTTTTCTTCAATCTTTATAACTAATACTTGACCTTTCCCTATTCTATTTTCTTTCTCTTTCAGAAATTATATATTGCCTTTTCAAAACCCCAGTGTTTCTCTTCCCATTCAATAAAAATTAAGATAAAAGCTATTAAATCCTGTATTTTGAAAGTAGTTCTATTATTTCGTGAAACTTAGTTATAAAAACTCAGTTTTTCAGTCAGCCTGAACCTCACATGTATATATTTTTGTTTATGTGGAAATGTATTAAAATATAGGATTTAAGAACTAGTGATAATAAAAATTTTAACTTCAATACTAAACAAAAGTTGTAACAAAAGCTTTAAGTTGGTAAGATTTGTTTTTAAAGCATAAGAAATGTACTTTTGTTCCAATAATATTGTGATTTTTATAATTGCTCAAGTTGGAAAATTAATTGTTTGCTTAAAGAAATTAGCCAGAAAAATCTTTATACTTCTGATTAATGAACCTGTAAAAAATGAACACTTTCACATTACAGCCTATTGTTACCTAGAAATGGACAGTAGATTCTCTCCTCTAGGTTCAGTATTATTTATAATCAATCTTATGATGACCACTGAGTTCTAATATCTGCTGTAAACTTTCTGATACATCTTCATAGTATTCTATCAAAAAAGGTATTCTGTTGCAAATTAAATACACAACTTTTTTTGTTGTGATAAAATCTGATTTTTAATTTTTGATTTTATTCATCCAGGTTTCGGACTTCTTTCCAAATAACCCGGATAGTATAGTTCATGCACCTGATATTCCTTCAGGTAATATATGATAAGATCTACATTGTAGAAAATATGAGTATAAATATCTTTATGATACAGAAAACCTTGAACCTATAATGCCAAAGTAAATAAAATTTTCTGTACTAAAAACTTTATGCAGATTGATATAACAGTAAAACAAAATGTATATCTTTAATATCCAAACACGTACCAACCAACAGATGGTTAATACATTATCTGAGTCAACACCAAAGTGTATATATAAGAGATACGCTCATCTATTGTTTTTGTATATTTATTTTATAAATGTAGAAGTTGATATAGATAAATGCAACATTGTTCGCAAAGTTAAAAGTGATATCAAAATTAACAATGTTTTATGTATGTTAGGTATATAATAGAAGTGTATCAATACATTTGTACAAATTAAAATCGAACCACCAAAATGTATATATTAATTGACCCTTTCACAGCAGGCTTGCACATTTTGCAGAAATTTAGTTGCAAATTTCACTCTTACAACAATACGTGCAGTAACTCAGATTTCTTGAAATATCCTGTCAAAAACTGGTAATATTTTGTTTAGGTTCTTAAGTATTATGTACATAAGCAAGGGCAGTTTTATAATTAACTGTTTTTACTAAAAAATATTTATTTGTTATAGTTACTCGCATTAAAATTATTATGATTTACATTTTGAGTATTAAAATATCTTAATTTGTCTTGCAGTTTTCATATTTTATTTCCACAATTTCTGTAACCTCATAAAGGAATATCAAAAGTTAATTTTTTATTTTTTATTTCCTCTTTTGTCCTTTATCACTTGTTATTCATCTCAACATAAATCAACAGGTGAGACCCTTCTGCAAAATATTCATTAAGCATGTAATATCGTAAGCCATGAAAAGGAATGTAAACTATGATGTATCATGTGTTTACAGATATTCAAACTTTTAATTATGCATTTTAAAACGTAATTTAATACATAATTGGCAAAATCTATCACTGACTATAACATATTTATGTAAGAAACAACTTTTATGTGCTATAGTCGATCAAGCAGTGAACAACTCCAAAGCTAATTTCATGTAATCCGTGACTACTTGCCAATTTCAAAATAACTTTTGTCAATTTATAGTGTTAAATGATCTCTTTGTAATGACTATACGCATGTATATGTAATATCTGTGTATAGACTATAAAGCTTAAACAAACCTGTTCAGAGTGAGTGTGGCAGCTGTATCCGTTCAGAGAACTTTGAAATGAGTAAATGAAAATGTTAGATGAGCATCTAATTGTCTGGACGTACCTCCACTCAACTATCTTTGTATTATTGAAGGTACAGAGAGCCAAAGTGGAGAATTTTCATTGAATGTTGGTCACATAACAGTAAATCTGAAATTCTAAGTGGTGTTTTAAAGGTGTATTTTGAAATAAAGGACGTAAAACTTGGATAACATAAAAGACTTCAGATCATAACATATATTATGATATTAATTTCATTTGTGTACATTAAAATAAAGATAATTAATTATGTTTTGCATCTAACACAGTGACTTGCACATAAATTATTTGAATGGGTTCCTGTTGTGAATGGGTTAATCAATATCTAATAAAGATGTTTAGGTGTGTTATATTTTGTTTTTCTTCATAACGCTAATGTAAACATATATGTTAATGTTAACTCATATCTTTGGAACCCACAGTGTTAGTTTTAGTTTTTAATTATTATGGATATGTATAAGTAGGGATTGAAATATTCTGGATATCTGTTACTTATTTCATTTCTTATTCTATCTCCAGTTTATCACAATGAATACAACCCACCATCACAACCACCACGACCTCAAGGGCTTATTGGAAGCTCTCCAGTACACCAGTATAACCCTCCTCCACCTCCTCCAGTCACTGAACAGTTTTACCCCCACGACATCCAGTTGGGTGGTCAGTGGGGTCCATTTGAACAAGAGCTGCCACCCCCTCCAAAATATCCTGAGAATTTCTCTCCTCAGGGGCCACAGCCTATATTCCAAAACTCTAGGCCTCCTCCCATGATGAGTGGCCTTCCAAGAGGAAACAGACCATTACCACCACCGAGGATACCAGACATGCCCCCACCAATGAGACCACCCCCTATGAGAGGAGGTTAGTGTTAATAGCTCTTTTGTTTTTTATAATGTAGTTCTTCAAATGTTTATAAGTTAGCCAGTCAAGTGCTTTATTGGACTTGCATATTCTGATATCTGTAGAGAAATCAAGAAAGTGTATTTGTATCATGCATGGAAATTACAAAAACTGTGATTATTTTAGTACTTGATGAGAGAAGAAGGTATCAACTACTTGCCAGGTATAATTTTTGCATCTGTGGAAACTATTTAAAATTCTGTTAGTTCACTTCACTTGTAGTATAAAAAAAAGTATTTATATTGTAACCTAACTTGTGTTTTTCAGAAAATTACAACAGGTATATGTTATCATTTTTCAATAAAAAGGAAGGGCTGTATGAATATAAACATATTTTATGTTTTATGAAACTCATGAAAGGAAATATACAAAGACAGCAATTTCTTGTTAGAATTTCCTATTTCCTGTACAATTTGTTATATATGAAATTGTCCTAAAGTAATACAGCTGTAAGTCTACGGATTTACAACACTAAAATCAGGGGTTTGATTCCCCTTTGTGGGCTCAGTAGATAGCTTGATGTGGCTTTGTTATATGAAAGAACACAGTGTAGTTTTAAATGATTAATGATTGAGGCAAATTGAACACAATAATGAGATATTTATAAATATCTAGAAATAAACTGAGATTTCATAACAGATAGAATTATAGCAGGATTATGTTGAATTCTGTTATCAAGTCTTTGTTTGGTAATCAACATGAAAGTATAAATTGTTTAATTAATTTTCCATTTTATCAACAAATTACAGTTTCTCAGTATATGCAAAACAGAATAATTCATCTAAAAAAATGTGTTTTTAACGGAATATTTCTTTCAAGTTTCAGGACCACCAGGTGTAAGAATCAGGAGTCAGCCGTGGGTTCCTTGCAGACACTTTGTGTCTGGAGGTTGTAGGCTTGGAGGAAAATGCAAGTTCCTCCACCCAGGAGTCAATGGCCCTCCTCTGTGAAAGAAAGAATTGTGCTCAGCAAAGATCGTTCCCCACAAAACGAAAATTTTCCATCATCAAGGTAATGGTTCTTTGTTTATAAAACAAAGGATCTGAAATGTTTTATTGACACAGCACTATAAATTCCGTAAGCAGGAGGGTCAGATGTAAACCTTAAACCTTGTGAACATCCACCATCAGTAAATATCCAGAGGTTAATATCTTGTGAAAAACTAAGGTGTCAACCTTTTCCAAAGTATGGGGGATGTAGATCTGGTAATAATAATGTTACGCACCAAAAATCATGCAAGTTTGTCTCTGTTGTAAAATATATATATATATATATATGAATATATTTTTGGACTGGTACGTGTACAGTGAACTATTCTGACGAACAACAAACAGTTGCTGCTCATCTGCTGTTAGAAGGAAACATTATGCTAGTGACCTGTACATGATGTGAAGTGCCTTCAAAGGACCTTTGTGGTGTTCAACATGAATGTAAATTGACCTGGGAAAGAAGGACGTTGTGTTCTTTCCATCTGTGTTCATTCAACCTGTACTTTTACCATCTGATAATTCTAGGTTTCAGTGTACGAAAGAAGACTCAAGTAATGGAATTGTGTGTGTAGAACTTGTGTTCTGAAAGAATACTTGGCACAATTTGAAGGCAAGACACTCCATTTGTGACTTTCCATACTATGTAAATATCTGAATTTGTAATTCTGTTTGTAGTATTCAGTGTGATATTACTTTAGTTACATGTTAATGTGTCTTTAAAAATTCCACGTATTCCTTTTAAGGAAGTGCAAATAAAATGAATATACATCTGTGATGCACATGTGTGGCCTTTTCACTTCAGTTTAATTCTACAAAGAATAATGCTATTGAAGTAACTCTAGCCTGTTATTGTTGGGAAATTTTATTAATATTTTTTTAGTGATTACGTAATTAACTAGTACCAGACTTCAGGTATTGAAACTGCAGTAGAGAACTGGTGCTAGAAAATTAAAGGGATTTTGAAGTTTTAATAAGCTGAAAATATGTGGTGTCGCACAGTTCTTATTTCACGTTTTCTGAGAAGACTGAACATTTATTGTTATATATTTAATATTTTCATTAATTTAATTTATTACTGTAATTTATGGGAAACAAACAAGAATTTTGTGTTTTAAAAGATCGCTAAAAATAATAGTAAGTCCTGACTAAGAGAAAACGATGTATAACAATTATTGAGATTTCTATGGCAGTATTAAAACTTTCTTATATTTTTATGGAATAATTTATATATTAGAAAATTTGAAACAAAATATTCGCTTAAAAATTTATTAATTGTTTTTTTCAAGTGAAAATAATTTTATACGCATTGGTTGTTCAGTGTTTGCTTTCTTCTAATATTCAAATGCATTTACAAATACAAACAATACTTTTTTGTTTATTTTCATATAAAAAACAGCATAAATATCTTGCTTATGCACACATTAGAGTTTGAGTTAAACCCTGAGGACTGAAAACTTAACAGCTGAGATGAAGAAAAAAACCAGAGCTGTCAAAAGTTTGAAAGGCCAGTTTCGTTTAGAATGTACAGAAAACCTTAAGACTAGATTATCGTTATTATTATCACAACTATAAACATTAATAGTAGTTACAAATTTTGTAAGTTTTTATTATGAGACTTTTAATGTTACATCCATTTCCTTACATAAGAATGCAACATAAGGCAAAACTCAAAAATCACGCGGGGATGCTTCCATCACATACTAGTTTGGTATTTGTATATTATATATTACCTGTAGCACATTCCTATTCTTCCTACAGGAGAAACAAAATCACCAACTTAGCCTGATGTACATGATCTAAGTTCATTGGACTGACTTGGTATTAGCGAAGGGATGCTAACTGTAATTACACAATTATTACATTTATCTGCACGAAATGTTGTAAGCTTTTATAAAATGTACACAAAAATCCAGATGGGGATACAAAAGTATTTGTGCTCAGGACATCAGTCGGAGTGTTAACTCTCTGAGTACAATGTGTACTTAAGCCTATAAGCTATGATTGGTATCAATGGTTACGGCAAAGCTGATTATTGGCAATCTTATCCTAGAACTGAGGTTCCACTGATATTACATGACGATCTTCCATAGTGTGTTGGAAAAATTGCATTTCCAAAGCCACTAAAATATATTTGAGTAAAATTTATTGAAAACAGTGTTTGGTACTAGGTTAGTTAGAAATCGTGAAGTCGATAATAACTGCCATGAAACTATCATTTCAAAAGACGTTACTTGCTATAGGTCAAGATCGATTTTGAATTTTCCATATCAGGCGTGACTCATCTGGATATAGCTGGTTCGAACTAGTTGAAACTGCTTTTATTTGATTTGGGAACAGTTAGAACCAGTGGAAACTAATATGGAAGAAATCGGTTTCGTGAGGTCTAATGTGGAAGGGTCGAAACACGTTTATGACATGGATATACGTAACGAGTGTATTTTAGTTTCAGATTTACGTACAATTACTCGACTAGCAAAATTATTTTTTGTTTTAAAATATGCTCCGACAACTTTCAGAGAACAAAAGATGAGAATAATCATTTTCCTAGTGTTTATGCATGTGTGGACATGGTTTTAATCTCCTAACCTAATGTATTATTAGAATTATGGTCGACAATTTCGATAATAACGAGAACGTAAAAATGGTGGTTCAAATACAATTTAGCCCTTATAAAGTACCGACTTAACACCAGTGACATATACTGTCATGCATTGCATGACGATATAATTATATTCGTTTGCCTGTTATAACACTTAGTGTAAGTCGTGACCAAAATAATCGGATTGGGTGAAATACACAACAGTCCCTCGTGGCACTGTAGTATTATTAAAGGTGTTTTCCTTTAAAAGGTTTTATTTTGTTTAAATCCGGTGATGTGAAATGCCCTGTAGTCAACAAAACCATGGGCATACAGCATTTTCATGCATTCAAAGAAATGTATTTAAAACACTGAGTAGTAATTTTAAGGTTTATCAATTACAAATTCTAATATATTCACCATTTTCAAATTCTAATTATTATTCTTTCAACTTATAGTAAATTTTTCATATCTGTTTAATTCGTACTACTGCACCATATCCAATAGCGCATTTTCGTGAGATTTCATTCGGTTATCAGCTTATTATATTCCTTTGGAATATATGGCCAGGTTGTTAACTTGTAATCTGGGGGTCGCGGGTTCGAATTCCCGCTACACCAAACATGCTCGCTCTTTCAGCTCTGGGAGTATATAATAATGTTCCTGTCAATCCCTCTATTCTATGATAAAAAGATAGCCCAAGATTTGGCGTTGGATGATGGTTACTAGCTGCCTTCCCTGTCGCCTTGCACTACTAAATTAGAGACTGCTAACTCAGATAGCCCTCGTGTAGCTTTGCGCTAGGGCCTGACATGGCCAAGCGCATAAGGCGTGCGACTCGTAATCCGAGGGTCGCGAGTTCGCGCCTACGTCGCGCTAAACATGCTCGCCCTCCCAGCCGTGGGGGTGTATGATGTTTCGCTCAATCCCACTATTCGTTGGTAAAAGAGTAGCCCATGAGTTGGCGGTGGGTGTTGATGACTAGCTGCCTTCCCTCTAGTCTTACACTGCTAAATTAGGGACGGCTAGCACAGATAGTCATCGTGAAGCTTTGTGCGAAATTCAAATCAAACCAAAACCCAATCCTTGAGTTACTCTTTTACCAACGAATATTGTGATTGATCGTAACATTATAACGCCCCCATGACTGAAAGGGCGAGCGTATGTGATGTGACGGGGATTCGAACTCGCGACCTTCCGATTAAGAATCGAGTGCCTTAATTCAAATTGCCAAAATGAGTTATGGGAAAACATGTAGTTCTTGCCAATATATTTATAATAAGAACTAAATACATTGCCATGTTAAATTCACTTTTTTTTTGTTTCGACATGTTGATGACATTTTCCCAGCTTTTGATAACCTTAGCATTATTCACGAGTTTTTCTTTCATCTAAATCAGACAGAAACATAAAATTCCCGATGAAAAAGAAGTTAATAACAACTTGACATTTGTAAATATTATTGTTAAAAAGATAATCACAGCCTCACAAACCTCCGTATTTCGTAAGAACACTCTCAATAAGTTTACGTTTCTTGGAATTTCCTTTACGACAAACGTCTGAAGCCAGGTGTATTCAAATGAGATATCCATACAAACGAATGCTTAAAAAATAATAAAACCTCAGATTATTAGTTTTGTGTATAAAACAATTTACCTTTTACTGTTTTTAATAAAGTTATCGCTTCTTTTGAAAATAAGCCATAAATTTACACAGAAAATATTTTTTTTTCGAAGATGTCCTCGTTATTGTATTCCATCATTCATCACAAATTTATCACATGCTATAAAAAAACATAGTTAAAAACAGTCAAAAAGGAAAGTATAGGGTAAAGTTACAATTAACGTTTTTACCTAGACAGAAATTAGGCTAATTGCTATCCAAAAAGTACATGGATAATGGTACTTCAGTATACAGGAGTTTTGATTTTAAAAATAGTTACTGTTTAAAACCTTAAATCGAGTGTAGGTTTCTTGCAAATAACAATTATTTCTATTTCATTTATACCTCTTTTATTTTGTATTGAAGCTCACAGTTGGCAACTGTTAAAATTTTTCTCCATATTTTATCACAACACTGTCAGTCTTCACGGATTAAATTCATAACACGATTAGTTTGTTTGGTTTGTTTTGAATTTCGCGCAAACTTACTCTAAGACTATCTGCGCTAGCCGTCCCTGATTTATCAGTGTAAGACTAGAGGGAGGGCACCTAGTCATCACCACACACCACCAACTCTTGGACTACGTTTTCGCCAACGGACAGTGGGATTGATCGTAACATTATAACACTCCCACGGCTGAAAGGGCAAGCATGTTTGGTGTGAGAGGGATTTCAACCCGCGACCCTTAGATTACGAGTCGAGTGCCTTAACTATTTGGCCATGCCGGGTCTTACACAATTGGTGTCTATAAGTAATACATGTTTGACATACGGATGTTTATATTAGAAGTGAATGTTTAAAAGAGTTACATCTAGAAACTTGTATTTTATAAAAGAATTTTTTTTTTTTAATTTTCATGTATGACATGGCTCGGTGGATTAGGCACTCGATTCGTAATCTGAGAGTGGCGGGTCCGAATCCCCGTCACACCAAACATGCTTGCCTTTTCAGCTGTGGGGGCGTTATAAATTGACGGTAAATACTACTATTCGTTGGTAAAAGAATCTTACACTTCTAAATTAGGGACGGCTAGCGCAGATAGTTCTCGTGTAGCTTTGCGAGAAATTCAAAACAAACAAACAATGATGTATGAAAAAATGAATACAGTAAATAAAACTGTTATTTCATTCTGGCTAAAAAAATCAATGTTCTTTGGAAAAGAAAGGACAGATTGGGAAATATCATAATTCAATAAGAATTAAAATATTTAAAGCATTAAAGGTAATTAGAGCATATTTTATAAACAAAGAATCGTTAAAATGATTCGTTAAATCTCTTATTTAAAAAGTAAAATTGAAATAAGCTTGGAAAATTTACATATATTGTTTATCTTTGCACACACAGTTGGTTTTAACAACTGCTATCTTCTAAAATTCCTGGATTGCTCTCATGAACAAAATGACATACTCTTAGAAAATATTTACAGTATGCAATTTCGGTATTGTAGAATCATAATCGATTACTGACTTAATCTATTTAATCACCACTTAAACATTATCTTGAGGTGGTTAAATATATTTATATCACAGTTTGTTTCTTGTTTTTATTTATTTTTTACTTGCACGACTAATTTAGCAATGAAAGACTAGAGGGAAGTCATCATCACCTACCGCAAACTCTTGGGCTACCTGTTACCAAAGAATAGTGGAATTGACCATTACATTTTAACGTCCCTACTGCTGAAAAAGCGAGTATACCTGATATAAAGTGGATTCGAACCCGCGATCCTGGCTGTGCCGGACCTATCTATTACAATATTGATGCTTTAACTATATATGTTATTGTTGTTTTTCTGGGCCCTGTAGGTTTGTTTTAACTAAAGAAAATGGATAACTTGAAAAATATCCAAAACTAATCCTGTCATCTTAGTCAATATTCAGATGCTTAAACAACTTTCACAATCGTTTTTCTTCTTGTGACGATGGCACCATCATGTTAAGGGAATGCCTCTCATCAGCAGAGACTAGGAAGCTTGTAAAGATTGATGGTGAAATCCCAGGCGAATCTTTAGAAAAACCTGCTTGAGTCAACCAAGAATCTAAAACTGGGTCAAGAATTCACATTTCAGCAGGACAGTAACCTGATGTATGAAAGCACAGTAGTTTTAAAAGTGGAAACCGAATGTCCAGAAGCGATTCAGTCAAAATCCTAACTTGAATCCAATAAAACATTTATGGCTAAACTTGAAGATTGATGTCCGTCAAAGACCCCAAAACTATTCGTAAGAATTGGGAAATTTTACTAGCAAGAATGGACAAAAATTACACCATCCATTTGTGCAAAGCTGGTATAAACCTATCCAAAAAGACTCACAGCAGTAATTGTTGCCAAAGGCGCTTCCACCAAGTAATGACCGATAGGGGTGAATACTTTTGCAATCAACAAATTTCAATTTACATATTATTTGTAGGTTTTACTTACTTTCAACTTCCTTCTTACACAAGTGTTAAGTTTGATAGTTACAATTTAAAATAGAAACGAGTTAATTAAAAATTGCTTGGACTATTTGTATTTCATCAAAATGTGACATTATTGGTAGGGGGTGAAAACTTTTGCAAATCACTGTACTTTTACCTGAATGCCACTTATAAGTACACATTATAACGTTATTATGACGAGAGCTGGTCACACAGTACAAGTAATAATAATATTGATTACAAGATGTAATTCATGTTACTTGTTGTTGTTTTACTATAAACTGAAAAAACTAACAAACTTACCTTAACAGTGTATTCAAAATTGGAAGGAAAGAAACATAAGGCTTGAAAGCTTGATGCATCTGGTTGCAATTTGGGTTTTGCGTATTTATAAACTATTTGTTTTGTTTTCTTAATTTACTAAAGGGATCTTGGTCGTCTTATTTGGTGAAAATGTGTTAAAAACACACACACTATAAACTTTGCTGTTTTTCATTTAACATCAAAAGAGTTCTTGAATTATCAACGAACCAGGGAAATCTGTAACAATAAACATACTGGTAGTTATGATACTCGTCTCGCAATCTGTATGTCGCGGGCTCAAAAGCCGTCACTGAAAATTTATGCTATTTCTGCCGAGGGAGCTATGCAATGTAACAGTTAAGTCCACTATTCATTGTTTGTTTTTAAATTTCACCCAGAGCTAAACGAGGGCTATTTGCTCTAGCTGTCCTTAATTAAGTAGTATAAAACTAGAGGGAAGGCAGCTAGTTATCAACAACCACCGCCAACTCTTGAGCTACTCTTTTATCAACGAATAGTGGAATTGATAATACCTTATAACGCCCCCACGGCTGAAAGGGCGAGCATGTTTGGTGCGACGGGGGTTCAAATCCGCGACCCTCAAATTAGGAGTTGAGCGTTCTAACCACCTAACAGTATTGAACCCCACTGTTCATTGGTAAAAAAACTAGTGTTAGTGTTTACTAGCTGTCTTCTCTCTTGTGTAACACTTTTAAATCAGAAACAACTAGTATAGAAAGCCCTCGCATATCTGTTCGAAACTCAACAGCCAAATAAACCAGATAAATATATATGCATCTAGTTACGTCAGTGGATATCGTTTGTTTGTTTTGGAATTTCGCACAAAGCTACTAGAGGGCTATCTGTGCTAGCCGTCCCTAATTTAGCAGTGTAAGACTAGAAGGAAGGCAGCTAGTCATCACCACCCACCGCCAGCTCTTTTACCAACGAATAGTGGGGATTGACCATCACATTATACACCCCCACGGCTGGGAGAGCGAGCATGTTTAGCGCGACGCGGGCGCGAACCCGCGACCCTCGGATTACGAGTCGCACGCCTTACGCGCTCGGCCATGCTAGGCCAAAGTGGATAGCAGCGAATGCATCTTTAATATTCAGCACGTAACTTGGTTTATCCAACTGCTTATTTCATAAATAGTAATTAATTAATTAGTTTCTCAGACAAGCCACGATAATAGTCCGCAATATAATATTGTACAAATACGTGTGCATTTTGTAAAGAAAAAGAAAAACGTCGATGTGACGTAATCGAAAGTGGGCGTTTGATTACTATACGTAGGCGATTTCCGTAAACAGTTCTGTTTTCAAACGCTTACGTCAACAGTTAGTTGTTATTCATAAAATCACAGCAATCTCGTCTCGATTCACGTCCTTTAGATTCTCACGAGGTATTGTAAAGTTACAACGGCTGATTAGCTCAAAGGTGAGCACTTGGAACATTTTCTAAAGAAATACAGGACTTTAACCTAATTTCTTTACCAAGGTATGCTTATGTTTATTTATACTACATACTATCATAAGTCTGCTTTTGATTTTTCAGAGGCCTTCATGACATGTAACTGAAATAACGTAAAAAATAAGACAGATAAGAATTCCGCTATGCATAAGTGCAGATCATCAGACGAATGTGGTTCTCAACTAATGTATACCCATATAAAAGTTGAACTAGAATTCAAATAAGTTACTAGATTCGAATAAGAAATACGCCCTATGCACTATATAAAGGTATACTGGTACAGTATAAAGGTATACTGATCATCCACAGTTCGCTTCTTCTTTGTGAGTATTTGGGTATGTTTAATTTTTGAATACCCAGGGAGGTCAGGTGCACAAGACCTCTTTCTTCATCCCTAACTTTCATATCGGCCACTAGTAACAATTTATTGTTGTTGTAGATTTTGGGCCAGAGTGTCCCACAATACTCCGGCCCTTTTCAGGGTTTCATGTATTGCCTTGATTTCTCCTTTATTTTTCCCCCTTATCCATTTATTTTTTTTCATTATTTTTTAATTCTATTCCTTTTTTAAAATATTTTCTATTCGTTTATGCCCCCCAGTGGCTCAGCGGTATGTCTGCGGACTTGCAGGCTAAAATCCGGGTTTCGATACCCGTGGTGGGCAGAGCACAGATAGCCCATTGTGTAGCTTTGTGCTTAATTCAAAAAACAACAACAACTATTCGTTTATATATATACTTATATGCGTATATTTTCCCTTTTTAGAAAAAATGTAAGATGTATTGATTTGATTTGTTATGAATTTCGCGCAAACCTACAAGAGAGCTATCTGCGCTAGCTGTCCCTAATTTAGCAGTGTAAGACTAGCGAGAAGGGGCTGCTAGTCATCGCCACCCACCGCCAACTACTTGAGCTACTCTTTTACCAACGAATAGTGGAATTGACCACACATTATAATGCGACTAAAGGCTGAAAGAGCGAGCATGTTTGGTGGGATGGGGATTCGAATCCGCGACCCTCGGAGTACGGAGTCGAACGTCGTAACCCACCTGACCATCCCGGGCCTTTTACAGTTTTAGGACAGGATGATGGTCTAATGTTTTTACAACCTCATAACAGTGTAAAGGTCTCAATCAGTGATGTCGAGAAACCCACTTGTTGAGAATTTTATATGCAAAAAACGGCTCTTTTGGGCTCAGAAAACACTTCAAATAGAAGAGCGAACAACGTTTCGACCTTCTATTTGAAGTGTTTTCTGAGCCCAAAAGAGCCGTTTTTTTGCATATAAAAAAGTGTAAAGGTCTAATGTTTTTATAACAGGAAAGCTAAGGCATAAAACTGACACCAGATTGAACGTTTTTCAACAACAACATCAATAAGTGTTTTTGTTGTCATACGGATTTATTCTGTTGACAGGTACCTGTAATGAAAACAGCAAACAAAACCAATACCTTGGCATAGAAATATATCCAAATAAAGCACCATTATCTATTTGTAGTATATTATTCCATGATAAAGCCTTATAGAAAGTGTAGCGTTTTAAAATGGTTGTCTCTTCATAACTTTGCATAACTCGCAAATCAAAGTTAAACAGAAACTCTTAGCTCGCACTGCAAAGTCAAAATGGCTTGAATCACCTGCATAACGATATGGAACAACAAGTTCCAAATATGGAATCAATACACAAAGAGTATTTCATAGCAGAATTTCCAAGTTGTTTCAATATTGCGTCCTGAAGGGCTTAATTGTAAGTGATCATCAGAGGTGTTACAGTTTGCATTGCAATCTTGTCACGATTTTTCTTTTGTTATCCCCGTCACACTAAACATGCTCGCTCTTTCAGCCGTGGGGGCTTATAATGTGACGTTCAATCTCACTATTCGTTGGTAAAAGAGTAGCCCAAGAGTTTGCAGTGGGTGGTGATGACTAGCTGTCTTCCTCTAGTCTCTCACTGCTAAATTAGGGATGGTTAGCGCAGGTTTGCACGAAATTCATAACAAAAAAACCAAATTAATATACCTTACAAATTTCTAAACTCTAACAAGTCTTCAGGTCGAGATAAAACATCGTCTTGTTAAGTATTACGATTCATCTCGGATGAATCTCCAATTTATTACGTTATGTTTTAGAATTTGAAATAGCCTTGAGTGAGATAAAGTATAATTTGCATTTATAGGTTAATTAAAGTCGATATATTTCAAATTTGTGATATTTGTCAACAAGATTGATACAATACGCATAGTTTTCTTTTTTAACATAAATATATTTTAATACACACGCTATAATATAATTTATAATAACAGTTATTACAAATCATAGTTTATATACAAATGTTTTATAAACAATATTGAGTATTGTATCTTATACAGATGTTCCTTGAAATCCTATCGCGGGTTCACGATGAGCGAATTAATTTCGAGTTGGTATGGGGACAATTTACTTAACGGGGATCAGGCTAGTTCTTCGCTGATTTCACGCGAGTTTTTCACATTTTAAGTTTTATATAGTGTCTTCTTAAAAATACTAAAGTCCAATAGTAATCCTGGTCCAATATCCGAAGTACCTGATTACTAAGCATTAATCACAGTTATAGTTTCCGATGTTTATTGTATACCAACTGTAGGAAACCAACAACATATATTGTCTCATGATGCGTCGCATTGATTTATAAGCATTAGGCGAGATTTTAGAATTTTTGCTTAAAACAACCATACTGGTATTTACCTACACGTGTACATTGTAAATACTTACACTCGAGAATCTTCTACAATTTTAGTGGATAGGCGGGAATTTCACAAAACACATTTAACAGCACAAGTTGGACGTATTTCTAAATATATATTTAACTGAAACATCGATATTAAAATTAATGTATAATAGTAAATTTGTCACAGTATACTCGTACATATACCAAATATGTGGAAGAGTATTTGTTGATGAAATTGGTAGATATCAAGACACAAGATTCACACTACATAAACAAATAGTCAAGCATTTATGTTGTTTTTCTATACATTAGGAAACTTGATCATAGAATCAACTAGAAATTGGCGAAAATAATACAATAAAAACACTAGAAATTATAGTAAAAGACTGGTTTGTTTTGAATTTTGCGCAAAACTATACGAGGGCTATCTGCGCTAGCCGTCTCTAATTTATCAGTATAAGACTAGAGGGAAAGCAACTAGTCATCACCACCCACCGCCAACTCTTGGGCTACTCTTTTACCAACAAATAGCAGGATTGACCGTCACATTATAAGCCTCCACGGTTGAAAGGGAGAGCATGTTTGGTGTGATGGGGGATTCGAACCCGCGACCCTCGGATTACGACTCGAACGCCTTAACCCACCTGTCCATTCCAGGTCTTAAATGCTAGCTAATTGAACAAAACACTTCGAAATATAGGCTTTTGAGAGTTTTAAAAACTCCCACCAAAACAAATTTCAGCCAAAAGTCTTACCATAAGAGTAATATAATAATATGTAGTGTTTTAAACATATCACTTTTAAATCCTGGTATTTATTTAAGGTCGTAATTATGATACACAACGTTGAAGAAATGTATTACTTATCAAAAATATCGTTACTTCCAGTCTGAATAAAATATTCTTTCTTTATAAATTGTCAATAGACGACTAATAGAGGTGCTACCCGATGGCACAGCGTCGTTTCTTCGCACTCACATTCTCGAAAACAGGTCCCGTTACACGTGGTGGGCAGAGAACAGACTGTCTAGCTTTGCGCTTAACTATAAACAAACTGATAGAGATCGGAAGAGCCTTGTATTAACTGTGTCTCATCATCAAGCCATAGGCAAGACACACCACACAAGCTATCCATCACCACCCACCGCCAACTCTTGGGCTACTCTTTTATTTAACGAATCGTGGGATTGACCGGAACTTTATAACGACCCAAGGCTGAAAGGGCGAGCATTTTTGGTAAGATAAGGATTCAAACCCGTGTCCCTCGGATTACAAGTCGAATGTCTTAACCACCTTGCCATGCCGGATCTAAGTAGTTAGTACAGGCATTCGTAACGATACGTGTACAGTTGTGTTAGGGTTACGTGAATGTGACCAATTATCGTTTTCCGACTTCGTTTTTCTTAATATCAACTGTTATTACACTATTCAGATTTCCGTTGTATATCATACAAATATCACGGTCGCCCACAATGTTATAATCTTATTTCAAGTAACAAAGCACACAAAATCATAAAAAAGTCTCAATATTGATGAAAAGTGTCACTTTTTCATGTGTTATATTCAGTGTTAAAGACCAACCATGTTAGACTTGTAAGTTGTAGTTTTTTCATAATTTCAATGAACCAGGAATACATGACAAATCTGTCGTCCTTTTATTTTTAAATATATTTACTGTTAAACCAGTTTTGTTACTAATAAGTTGCTCTTTTTACATTGGGTAAAAACAATATAACTGAAGTTTTATTTCTGAGACAACATCCTTACTCGTTTTTTAAAGATTCCCCCATCGCGAAAAACCGACCCAAATTTAGTGACAAAAAACAGTTGGAGACACTAAACTACGTAACAATAATCCAAGAATACTATCTAAAAAGGCTTCTTCTTCTGATTAAAAATATACTCATAAGTGAAATTTGTATGAACCCAAAAACAAAGAAGACTGTAGTGTTTATAGATGCTGTTTATTTTTATTTATGATTGAATGAAGTAGATCATAGTAACTGAAAGCAAGAAATGATGCTGAAAGTGGAGAAAATAGATTAACAATAAGAGAGGTGAGAGGTCAGAATCAAATTAGAAGAAAGCAAGATGTATTATATTGATTCTGGGGAATATGAGAACGCTGAAACCTCTAAAACCATTACTACTATATACAGCTGTATCTTTTCCACACTTCATGGATTTAAAATGTTAAAAGAAAGTTCTGAATAGTGGAGTCAAGTATTTTATTTCTACCAGTCAGTGCCTTCTAAGACAACTTAAATTTGGTGCGACATCTAGAGGGGTCATTATGTCTTGACTTGAGTTCTTAATAAACATATAGTTTTCTAAAGAGAATTTCTACACTGATACAGCTCACGTTATTTTTTAATAGATAAAAAAACAAACGTGTAGCTCGAGATATTTTGTTTACTGAAATAAGAATCCAGCAGGATTCCACTATTTTCATGAATTAATTTCATGATTGTTGAAAATTAATTAGAGTTTAATTATTTCAAGATGAATGAATCACTCTGATAGTGTGATCTGTAGTTACTCGATCAATACTTCGGAATACGAAGAATCAGAACACATATTTGCTTTGGTGGAAATTTCTAGATTTATTTTATCATTGACTAGCTCCTTTTGTTGTCGTTGTTACAAATATTCTAATTATCTCAAGTGGATATACCGACGATCTAAAAAAACAAAAAAACAGTAAATTATCAAATGCTCTGATTGAGCTTTGCCCACAATAAAGACGTGTTTAAAAACGAACCAGTAAAACTATGTCTAATAGTTGGATGATAAGCAACTATTCGTTATTGCCTTGTGTTACTATTGTTTGTTTGTTTTTAAAAACAGAATTGCCTTTGTCAACGCTTATCATATGAAGTGGTGTGTTTGTGTTTTGTTTTGAGATTCCACAGGGCAGGAGTCCGCAACCCACAGCTCTCTGGCTATCTTCTGTGTGGGAATAAACGCATGTTTTAACTGTTATAAATTCGAATTGCTACTGTCGTCCCAGTTTTTTAATGTTAGAACACTAGCGCAAATAGCAGCTCTCAAAATGTTTTGATCTTAGACAAAACAAAAGTGTCTCTTCTTTGAAGGCGTGTCTTTGCTGCAAAAAGTGACAGAATTGCTGTCCTTCACCTAGAATCGAACCCCGGATTTTGGCGTTGTAAGTCCGTAAACGTATCCGTGACCCACCGCGGGCACCAGTAACTTCCGTTTAATGATTGAAAAACTATCAAAATTTGAATAAGAAATCAATAAACGATCAATGTTTTACATTTATGGTTCATAGTTTTGAACGTACAAGCCCCCCCCCCCGCTAGTACAGCAGTTAGTCTACGGATTTATAATGCTAAAATGAGGGGTTCGATTCCCCTCGATGGGCTCAGCAGGTAGCCCGATGTGGCTTTGCAATAAGAAAAACACACAAACACACAGTTTGTTTGTGACACAGGGCGGGGCGAAGTCAAATGGATACTGTTCTGAATCTGAGAATATGACGTTCATGGCTGATCCCAAGTGTCATAAAAAAAAGTGTGCTTTTAATTTATGGGTCACGAATGCGCCATACAGACGACAGTGAAGTCCCACTATTTGGTCCAATAAGACTTTGGAACCTGTTTGTCCATTGATTTACTTTGTTAGGCCCGGCATTGCCAGGTGGTAAGAACGCTCGACTCGTAACTCTGGGTTTGATAATCATACGGTATAGGTAATACCAAATATTAGTAGAATATTGCTGGTTACAACCAAGAAGAGTATTTTAATAGTGGGGTGTAATGACGTATTATGTAATTATTACATTCTGAGCTTCCTACTCGAATGGCCCAAATATTTATTTTTTGTTTCCTCGTTTTTACATGGAGATAATTTAATTTATCCTGCGTAGATAAGAAAAAAAAGTCACAGATATAACCATCAATAAGAACTTCCTAGTAAAAGTAAAGTAGCGTGTATAACAACCACACCATTACTACTATATCCAGTGACGACGAGGTGGTTCGGCAAATACCAAGACTATACAAAGTGAATGAAGTAGTAGTAGTAGTTGAGACACTTGATAACAACCGTTAAGCGGTAAGTTTATGGATTAGTATTGCTAAAATCCGAGGTTCAATTCTTCGCGATGGACATAGAGCAAACGGTAAAACAACTACAACAGTTAATTCTATATTGCATACTCATAGTTAAATCTTCGTATGATAGTTCTATGTTGAATGAAGAAATCATGATTGAAGCGCCACAAAGTGCACCAATCGGGACCTTAAAGTTACAAGATTTTTGTTTGTTTCTTTTGAAATTTCGCACGAAGCTACTCGAGGGCTATCTGTGCTAGCCGTCCCTAATTTAGCAGTGTAAGACTAGAGGGAAGGCAGCTAATCATCAACACTCACCGCCAACTCTTGGGCTACTCTTTCACTTACGAATAGTGGGATTGACCGTCACATTATACACCCCCACGGCTGGGAGGGCGAGCATGTTTAGCGCGACGCGGGCGCGAACCCGCGACCCTCGGATTACGAGCGCACGCCTTAACGCGCTCGGCCATGCCAGGCCTAGAGTTACAAGAGGTTAATGAAACATGAAAAGCAAGTTTTGCCAGCTAGCTACGACCCCATAATAATTATCTTGTTGTTGTTGTTGTTTTGAATTAAGCACAAAGCTACACAATGGGCTATCTGTGCTCTGCCCACCACGGGTATCGAAACCCGGATTTTAGCGTGTAAGTCCGCAGACATACCCCTGAGCCATTGGGGGGCAATATTTATCTTATACAAGTATGTTCCAATATTGTCTCAATAGATCAGGACAAAATTAACCCTGAAAAGGGTGCCAGTTGCCCTATTGACTAACAAAGCGAACTAATGGGTTAAGTTGGGGCGCATAATTTATACGTCATAAAGGGCGCCATCAAACATTGGTACAGTACTGTGATGTAGTATTGAACTGCAAAACTTTCAGGCGAATTTTTTTTTTCATTTTCTTTGTTTACGAAGCGCGTAACTCCACCATGGGCTAATTATACTCTAACCACCGTGGGCATAGAAATCCGATATATTTTACTTTATAAGCCATTATATGGTTATTACAGGAATATTCTAGGAATATATGAAATCTTTAAATATATTTTTATTACATATACTTGTAACGAATTTACGAATTTACCCTTATAAATTTATTTTAGTACCCACATATGTTTCAGTTTGATGCATGTCTCGCCTGTTCTCTAAATTTGTAGAAGATTCTCGAGAGCAAGAAACAACAATATTTGTTTTATGAAAACGTCAGCGTGTCTTCGAACATTGTTGAAAGTTCTAAAATCTCGCGTGATTGGTATATAAAAGCGACACGCCGAATAGACAGTTATTATTATTGGTTAGGTGCAGTCAGTATATTATAAGCCTTGGAAACTATAATTGTTGCTAACGCTTATTAATCAGAAAACTGTATAATTTGACCAAGAACGTTTATAGATCTCGAACATTACAAACTCTCCAACTTCAGGGAATTAACTTCAGACGTTAATATTTCTACGAGGACATTAGATATCCTCCTAGGTAAAAAGTCACCTGGTAAGGGTGTGAGGCCAAACCAAGAAAAAACAGAGCTAGCTTAAGCTAGGTGTGACAATATGAACTCAGTATTAATCTGCTTGTCGTGAACCCGGATCGTCGATAAAATATTTAGTTCTAGACCAGATTGAAGACTTGGTATAATTTGTAAAACTATTGTATATAAATCCATATTTGTAATAACTGTTATTATAAACTATATTGTTGTTTGTATATTAAAATATATTTGTATTGAGAAAGAAAACTGCGCTTATTATTCTTTTTGGTAAATATCATAAAATTGATACATATCAAAATTAAATTAACTTATAAATTAAAATAAAAAGTTTCAGCTATTTGAAATCTTAACATGTAATGCATGTAACATAATAAATCGGAGATTAATCCGAGAGTAATTATAATACATAACATACTGAGCAAAGTAACATTAAGAAATTAAAGAATATATTTTAGAATCAGTTAGGGATCTCGAATTTGCAGGTTGTAAATAATAACCAGGTCATCAAATCGTTCATTTTATGCTGAAAAATATTCACATGCGAATTTAACTTGATACATATTTATATAATTTGCTACATTGCAATCGGAGATAATTATCTTAGACGAAAGCATTGTTTTCTTAAAGGGCACACAAAACATACAGCTCTCAGAAAATTAATCCTTTGTGTAAACTTAATTATGTAAACAAATAAGGGGTATCCTTTCCTTAAAGTATACAGATTTCGTTCATTGTACAACGTGAAGCCGTTCTTTCCTTTTGGAATCTTAAATCCCTTTCAAGTGAATGGCCCGGCATGACCAGGTGGTTAAGGCACTGTAATCTGACGGTCGTGGGTTCGAGTCCCCTCGCATCAAGTATGCTCGCCCTTTCAACCGTGGTGGCGTTGTAATGTTACAGTCAGTCCCACTGTTCATTGGAAATTGAGTAGCCCAAGAGTTGGCAGTGGGTGGTGAGGAGTAGCTGCTTTCCCTCTAGTCTTACACTGCTAAATTAGAGACGGCTAGCGCAGATAGTCCTCGTGTATCTTTGCGCTAAATTCAAAACAAACAACCATTATCACCATATTTATTTACTTCACATCACCATCTGCTAACTATGGAACGTTATTGTACAGTATAAAATATTCAAATATTTCAAGGCTTGTTAAGGACAGTCATGGTTCAAAACACCGCCCTTTCGGGTCTCTTTGTTTGTTTTTGGTCACACGTGTCTTTAATTTACAACAGACGTGAAAAACTCAGACGTAAGTTTTCCGTATCTTTGTTTCAGTCATAAAAACAATAGGAGGGAAGACGCTCGATATGATGTTCTCACACAAGGAGAAGGGGAGGACAGAAGAGAACTCCAAGTTCCTGTTCGAAGTGATGTTTTAAACATCACATGCCAGTTGGCAGGAAAACTTAACGAACATAGAAGCGAATAGACATCGATATTTTCCATTACTTAACACTGGATAATTACATACATTTTGTAAATTTGACTATATGTGTTTCTTTGTAGTTAAGAACAATGTTACACAATAATCGTAAGTACGTAGATATGCCGGTGTGCCTCTGGGTGTCAACATATAGAGAATGTACAGGGTGTTCGTAAAGTCACTGTGCACTTATATATTTATTAACAGACATGTTTCAATATTGAATACAGGAGGTAAATATGAATTACAATTACAAACAATGTTTAAAGTGACCCCCGCTGGCATCAATACAGGCCTGGATCATTCTTATTTTGTTTCTAAACACCGCTATTAGTTGCTGGCTTGAAGTAGACTGAATAATATATGATACAAAACTGCACAGTGACTTTCCGAACACCCTGTAGTAAACAGCCGCAAGCACAGTGACTTTCCGAACACCCTGTAGTAAACAGCAGCAAGCACAGTGACTTTCCGAACACCCTGTAGTAAACAGCCGCAAGCACAGTGACTTTCCGAACACCCTGTAGTAAACAGCAGCAAGCACAGTGACTTTCCGAACACCCTGTAGTAAACAGCCGCAAGCGCAGTGACTTTCCGAACGCCCTGTAGTAAACAGCCGCAATTTCCACCGAATACACGTGCTTTTTTGCAGTTTTGTTTAGAATAACTCAACAGATATTGGCGATAGTCTACACCCATATTTACCATCGCATAACATTGTACATTTTTTTTTGTTTTTTTGACTGGAATTTGCGGATACCCTCTTTGACAGTCCCCTTCCTCCTCCAGCTAACACCAGTTTTGAAGTAGTGTAGATATTGAATATTGTTTATGGAACTGTGAGATCTTATTCAGTTGTACGTTTTTCAACTAACGAGGTTCGTTTAAAGACCTTTTGATAAAATTTTAAAACAACTTTTTGTATGTGATTTATAGCAACTTCGTTTGAACTCGACTGAGTTTCGAGTATCAATCAGAAAGTAACACTGGTGACCTACTGATATTTAGAGTCGCGTTAATTACCTAAAAACTCTCTCTTTATGAATTCATGGCACCTTGACTTTTTAAATTCTCAAAAGAAAATTCCAGTTTGAGATCGTATTAAAACATTTTCAAGTCGAGAGTTTACTGACCTCGATACTTACCTCTTTTCAATTTATTGGCTGAACAGAGTTTATACAAACAATATTAAAAACCACACAGAAACAAGTGGCTGTATACAGTAGGAGTGGCGGGGTTTTCCATATTGTTTTTCACACTCATATACACGAGTTGGTTGGTTCCGATGAATCAACAGCATCTAGCATTGTTGCTGAAAAAGCAGACTGTTTCACACTAGTCTGTAGAGGGAAGGAAGGAGAAAGAGATACCGTGGGTTGAAGGTTGTCTACACAACTTGTAAAAAAATGCGCGGAATGCTGCGTGGTTGTCGAGTGGGCGAAATGAGGTGGGAAGTTAAAAAAGCATACTTTCTCTGTGAGATAATAGTTGACAGGTCAAATACTGATACGTAAAACCGAAAAAAAGATAAAAAAATCATCTTGTCTCAGCACTTTTAGTTGTTATTAAATATTCCTATCATATTTAGTGACAATTTGTTATTGAAGTGCATTTTTCTATCATAAATAAAGCTTTAAGATTAACTTGTAAATTTAGAAATGTTAAGAGCCGTCAAGTGCACACTCGTGTTTTAAATATATTTCCAAATGGATTAATTTTTTTTC
Source organism: Carcinoscorpius rotundicauda (assembly GCA_011833715.1). NCBI lineage: Eukaryota > Metazoa > Arthropoda > Merostomata > Xiphosura > Limulidae > Carcinoscorpius > Carcinoscorpius rotundicauda. Next base: position 34,930,759 of record CM022403.1, read on the forward strand.
TATTTTTGAAGCATACAGTTTACCATAATATGTTGCATGTAACCTTGTAACTGCACAAATAGAACAATATCCAGAATGATAGTAGCATATTAAAGTTTCCTGGAAATGTCTTTCTGTTAGCTGTTTCGTTCAAACATTAGTCAGCCATTTAACAATCGAAAATTTAACCTTGGTAACTAAACAACGTATACCAGTACACGCATTGACTAAATCACCTTCGAAGGCTCTTTGTTCTACGTCGGTACTAAGAGTAATTTCAAACGAGTAATTGAAGGACAATATAAAACGATTTAAACATAACAAGTTGTGTTAACCTAAGATCTGTTCCCTGTTCAGTATATATTACTATATTATACGTTTTATTATTTATTGTAATTCGGGCTTGGTACAGAAATGTTGCGGTTATTTATTTCTATTGAAGTAAATGTTGACATGCATAATTGCAGTAAGTTATTAAAATTTTGAAGTGTTTATTTTAAATCGAGCTTAGCTACATTAATGATACAACTTAATTTGCGATTTTCGAATCCCGGTCTCACAAAACATGCTCGCCCTTTCAGCCGTGAGGGCATTATAATGTTACGGTCAATCCCACTATTCGTTGGTAAAAGAGTAGCCCAAGAGTTGGCGGTGGGTGGTGATGACTAGCTGCCTTACCTCTAGTCTTACACTGCTAAATTAGGGACGGCTAGCACAGATAGCCCTCGAGTAGCTTCGTGCGAAATTTCAAAAGAAACAAACAAAATGTGGTTTTAAAGTTATTTAGTACCCTTAAACGACAGTCACATAAAAGTTCTTAATATTTAATTGCCGACCACGGCTACTCTTGACCTAATAGCAGGAATAACTGTCTTGTTTTATAGTATCGCGCTCAAAGTTAACAGTGTGAAGTGTTCAGCGACAGATAACGGGTTTGGACCTTTTGATTTGCAGTTTGGCACATTAACCACAAGTCCTAACTGTGTGAAACAAAAGTTTCAATTACGTCATTTAAAGATCCCGTGTTGTTGTTGTTTTTTTTCCTACCACAAAACAACCCGTTTTTAGAGCTTTAAGATAAGTGTGTAATTAAAATTGCTTATCAAGAATTAAGTGCCATTGTTTGGTTTTTGTGTGTTACAATTCAAAATATACCATAATTTTTTTATTAGTCTACAATCATTCTGAAAGCAACCGAAGAGTACTTGACGATGTATGGGTTTGAATCCCCGTCACACTCAACATCCTTGCCCTTTTAGCCGTGGGGGTGTTATAACATAATGGTTAATCCCACTATTCGTTGGTAAGAAAGTAGCCCAAGATTTGACAGTGGGTGGTGATGATTAGCTGCCTCCCATCTAGTCTTACGCTGCTAAGTTCGGGATGATGAGCGAACTTACCTCTCGTGTAGCTTTGCGTAAAATTCAAGACAAACAAACAAAAGTTATTGATGAAAGTAAAATGTTGAAGTGTATTGCGTATCGTTATCGCACAAAATCAGCAAATCAGAAAACAAAAAACAATAGATAGTGTGTATGTACTAAAGTGGGTTCAAGACAAAGTAAAGACCTAAAAAAAACATGGCTATTAATGTATACGTTTTACTAAGTTATTAAAGCACGATCAAGAAATTGAAAAATGCATCTGTGTTCTGCCACCTCAGGTTTCGAGTGTTTTTAGCAATATAAGTCCTGGGGCGTCTCTGAAAGGAAAAATTGAACAAAACAATACCCAAAGTAATTTTGCAGCACACACTAAAAAACAAATTAAACATTTATTAAACAAGTGTAAAATAAATTTTAAAATTTTATCCAAAGATTATAGTGTATTATTTTAGCCTCCCACTTCCCCTAAAATTCAAATATACGTTTGTGAGTTTATCATGCTATAAACCGAGTTTCCACACCCATAGTGAGTACAGCATAGATAAATCATTGTATCTGTTATATAGCTTTATGCTGTATAATAAACAAATATTGTTTAAAAGTTACAGAAGTCAGACTTGTAGCTTTTCAGTGAACTACAGATTCTAAGATGGTAGGTGTGAGAACTTTAACGAACTGCAACTACCTGTCGAAAGAAAATGATACGATATTTCGACTTCTATTTGACTGAATTTATGGCATGGTTACTTATCAAAAGAGCCCCCCAGTGGCTCAGCGGTATGTTTGTGGACTTACACGCTAAAATTCTGGTTTCGATACCCGTTATGGGCAGAGCACAGGAAGCCCATTGTGTTGCTTTGTGCTTAATTCAAAACAACAACAACAACTTATCAAAAGAATAAAAGTATGAAGTACTTCTCAATCAAACCAATATTTAGAGTAAGAGAAGAGGGTTTTTGTGTTACCTTAACTGCCTAAGTATCTTCTTCGATTTCTCCATTTACCATAACAGCAATGTCCATAGAATTATATTTATTTTTAAGAAGGTTATAGTTGTTTTGAATTAAGCACAAAGCTACACAATGTACTCTGCCAACCATGGGTATCGAAACCCGATTTTTAGCGTTGTAAGTCCGCAGACATACCGCTGAGCCACTGGGGCGCAAGAAGGTCATATATACATAAAACTAGAACGATTTTGAATATGCAAATAAGGAAGTTGCGTGACAACTATAGCTGATATGAAGTCGATAAGTGCGTGGAAAAAAATTCGAATTAATTAAATTATACAGTGTCTGGGTGAGAGAAATCAAAAGAGTTTTATGAATAGAGTTTAACCAAACTCAATGCTTGTTATTAGAAGAGTGACTCAGCGGTTAGGGCCTGAGCCTTTTTTTCCATCTTTATACAAATGATGTCGAAAGAGGCATAATTAGTAAACTGACAAATTTTGTTAATAACATTATAAATTCTAGGGTACTATTTGCTGCATCGATGACTTTGAAGTATTATAGAATGACTTGGAGCAGTTGGTAAGTTGTACAAATGCTTGGTAAATGACCTTTAATACCGAGAGTGTTCATTTAGATTGTCATAATTTATATGTAGATTTTATATATAGATGGCAATCTGTACAATAGTGTGCCAAAAAATGGATATTGGCATGGTGATAGATAAGTTATTCAAGCCATTGAAGCAGTGCTCTGTTGCTAGAAACAAAACCAATAGAATTCCATGGTGTATTTATAGATATATTACGAGTCAAATTGCGTAAATCACTTTTCTTTACAAATTACTGGTTAGGCTTCGCTTGGAATACCGTACACAATATCGTTCAACTTGAGAGCGAGAGAGAATCGGAGGAGAGTTGCCAGTAGTTTATAATTAGAAAGATAAGGAAATGTTTACTTTTCCTGAGGGTCAGTGTGAAAGAACAGCCTTGAAGGGTGAAGTGGCTCCTTGTCGAAACTATGTTAAGGTATGAGAGAGAGAGAGAGAGAGAGAGAGAAAAAAAAATTAAACTACGACTGGGTGGTGTCGCTTTCGGCTTATCACTTGACGCCATTTGTAAGTTTTTACCAGTGTAGGCCTAGCCAACGACATTATTATTAGTTGTAGAGCGTAAGGGGTAACGTGTAATTTGGTGCTATAGTGTATATAATAATCTGAATGATATTAGATTTAATGTATATCTTATTCCTCTAGCTCGGAAACTGAAGTGAAGAATGGTAATTTAATTTTTCTTCAGCTGAAATGAAATACTTTTTATAAAAGTTTTTCGTGGAAAGTAAAAGGAAAGTTAGTAACAACTTTCACACTCTTTAGTTACACCAGTTTCCTTTTCGGGTTTTCCAGTTATGTTGTTATACTTTATCTTGTAGTTTTATTCTATTGTTACTGCCGTTAACTTAAAAGTAATAGAACGTTGTTGAAATTTTACGTCAGTCTGTTTTATATTTTGCACAAAACCTTAGATGATAAATATCATTTGTAACATTGGTAATAGCGAAATTAAAAAGATTTACCCGCATAATTTACGGCTGTGGTCAAAATATTTAAGTTTAATAAACTTGTTTCAGTATTTTTAAAACTGAAATATTTTAGTAAGTATTTTTTATGATAAATTTAAAATGCATTAATTAATTTGGGTTCATAACTAATCAAAAAATAATTATATATAATTGAACCAAAAGTAATAAAATTAAAACTTGGTGGGTGAACGTAATTTAAAGAATTGCATGATTTTAATGTTACTATAGTTAAATTTTATAGTATTGTAGTTCGTAGTATTGTTTGGGTGACAGTGGCTCATTTTAGAAATATTATTGACTAACAAAGTTTCCAAAACAAACTGTTACAGTGTACTAGTGGGAAAAATAACCTATTTTCCCTTTCTTTCTGTTAAACAATTCTTCACTTTTTCCAAACTCCTTATATTGAAAATTAAATTTGTATAGCAACTTATAAATTACCTTAATCAATTAATTTATTCTTGTAATTGATAAGTGTGAACAAAGATTCTGGTAGATCATTCCATAATCTTTCTTCCAAAACTATGATTGTATTGGTTTAAGTAATTTGAGGTATTATGTGGTTAAATCACTTGTGCTTGATTTTGCTGTAGGATAAAACCAAGTGATTCTAAGAGTATTAAAAATGGTGTTCTTTCATGGGTCTTTAATTGTATTGTAATTTCCTCTGAAATTAAGTAATGAGTTGAGGTTTTTTGGTTAATAAAACTTTTCTGTGAAATAAACACTACTGAATTCACTCTCGTTTATGTAAACAGTAATTGGAGTACTTTTCAACATATCATTATTGATCTACTCCCAGAACATTGGTTAATGTCTGTATGTATGTTATACAGTTTACAAGCTAGTCTTACAACATTTTTCTCTTAGATATTTCTTGTGCATTTATTATTTTATTGTAAACAACTTATTGATACTACATATAGGTGAAATAATAAAATTTCTAAATAAGTTTGAAAACAATGACCACTAAAATGTTTTCAGACAATATCGCATGATTGTTTATCAGTTACTCAACAAGAATGATTAATTACATGTGGGAACCATGATTCCTGGATTGATGGGGTAAAAGTAATTTACAAAAATAAATAGAGTTGTTTAGCCTTCATTATAAAAGATTGGTTGTTATTTACCTGGGAATTTTAAGAAACCTCTGTATTATAATATATTTCAAACATGATTTTGTATGAGGTTTAATACAGTACTTGTTAGTTGCTATTCATTCATACAAAATAATTTTTTTTTAATTATTTAGGAAACGAATCTACAGCTCAATAAATATTTAAAAAACTCAAAATCCTAATTCACATTATGATGGCTATGGAAAGTTTTAACTCAGTCATACAAAATTACTTTTTAAAAATTTGAGGAATCTTTTAACCATATCAAAATTTTCTTAATATTCTTACGAAAAAAAAAATGTTGGTTTACTTCGAATTTTAATAGTTTTAAAATTTTACAAGATTGCAAAATGCACATGTCAAACTTAATTACTTTAAAATACTTCATGTTTTCTTAGTCTTTCCTTGCTTTATTGTTTTGATGTGATTAAAATAATGCTGTCTTGTTTTATCACTACTTATTTATCAATGCTGAAATACCTGAGCTCAGAAATGACATTAGGATGGATATTATAGTATGTCCCTTATCTAGTTAAGTACTAATATTACTAACTGTTGTTAGACATGGGTAATGTTGTTTCATACCACCATTGTCTTCTTTCATTGTAGTTTTACTGTTTGCACTTATTGTAATAACTTATGATATACTAAAAGCGAGTGAACCATTTTTGTTGTTTATTTGTTTTTCAGATATTCTAATGTTTTTCAAGACTGAGAGATCAGATTAAGAGCTATTGCCATGGTGGTCAGTTTTTGCTCAAAAAATATCCATACAAATTGGTCAAGGAGAAATGTCTTTTATGTTAAAAAAGAAAAAATACAAGTTTCAAGTGGACCTCATCCTAGAAGATCTAACAGCGGTTCCTTTTGTAAATGGAATCCTGTTTGCAAAAGTGCGTTTATTAGATGGAGGCAGTTTCTCTGAAATGTCATCAAGGTCAGTAGGTTTTACATAGAAATTAATATCAAAGTATTAAGTACTTGCTACACACCTACAGGATTTACATTATTCTCTCCTGAACTATTTAAGCTTAAACCATAAGACCTTGGTTTTGGTTTTTTTTCTTCTGAAATTGGAAACAGAACTTCCAAAAACTGGTGCATTTGAAGTTTTGAGCTGCCTGTTTTTACAAACTAGTGGAAGAGCTGACATAAAGCAAGTTATCAGAAAATGGGATTCCAGTATATGATTCTGTGAGTGTATGAACAACTATTTCTACCCTGGAAAGAAGTGAAGATTTAGGAAAGTTAACTATGTGTATTTTATATTCTTTCTGGACAGTTAAGTTTTCAGTTTTAGATACTTTTACTACTTTTACAAGTGCTTACATGTGAATTCCCATGCTTATCAGGATATTCTACAACATGCTTATCAATGATTGGACTGTCCCTAGTACACTTGCTTGCTTGTGTATGTCTAAGGAAATTTTCTTGTTACAATTTGTATGAGAAAGATGAAGATCAGTGTAGGACGTTAACACTTGTAATTATTGGACTAAACAGTTCATAAATGTTCATTTTTGAAATGGATACATGTTCAGAAATTATTATTGGAAGGACCCAAGGTCTTGTAGTTGAAGTCAACTTTTTATAGATTCACAGCATTGTTTTTTAAAATAACTATGTAAGATGTATCAAGCCATATTATATTAGTTTTTATATTTTTTTCCTCAATATAAGGACACTAATTAACTGGTGTACACAGCCATTAGAACAGGTTATTGTAGTTGCATATATTGTTACAAATTCTCAATATCTCTTAATTACATAAATTATCCCATATTTATTTTTCTACAAGATTGTCAAAATGTATCATGTATATTTTGTTTGTAATTAAGCACAGAGCTACACAAAGGGCCATCTGTGTTCTGCCCACCAATCAAAACATTGTTTCTGGTGTTTTTAAGTTTGCAGAGGTACTGCTTTGCCACTAGGGGGCAGTATGTATGTAAATTTGGTCAACTGTTATAGATGAATTTAAATTTACAGCATATAAAATAAAAAGCTTCTTATGACTATCAAAAACCTTTTTAGAAATTACCCAGCCATTTTATAATTATTCTGGAAGAGTATGTTTTGGTATTGATTATTATTATTTTTTTAATTTAACAACAAAATCAAATTGCAAAAAGATTGAAGTTAAATGAAGTAATATTTATTCACTTATGTTTAAACATCAGAGTAACAGCGTACAGAAGTATAGAATGTGAGTCAACATTCATGTCTTAGTCTTACTATTGTTAAGTTTATATTTGTCTATCTTTATATAGCAAATGCTTTTGTAAGCCTCATGTTTACTCACTTTACTGACCTCAAGGGGTTTGAAGTGTTTGCTTCTTCTGGTTTCTATACAACATTTTTATTTAATGTATAGATTTTGCACATGCAACTTAAAATTGTATTTTGGTAATAAAATCATTTGTTTACACATTATTTATTTTAAACAACTTCTTTTGTATTTCATTTCTTTTTTAATAAAAAATTGTTCAGTTGCAGGTTTTTGTGTGTTTTTTGCATGGTTGAGTAAAACTCTTAGAAAATTTGACCTGAATCAATGGAAGTGGATGAAGATTGTGAAAAAAAAAACATGTTTTATCATTTCAGTAAAGAGGTGAAAAACAATTGTATAGAAAGATGTTTTGTTTTTTATTTCAGGGAAGAGGTGAAAGGCCACTGTGTAAAATGGGGCACACGGTTTCGGTTTTGTTGTAAGATGAGCACAAATGTTGTAACAGGAGTTTTAGATCCCTGTTTGTGCAGAATTTCAGTCCGAATGGTAAGCTTTTTTTTTCTCTCTCTTTCTCTTAAGAGTATTTCATTTGAATGTTCAAGATGGAACTTTGAAAATGTTAACAGTTTTGAAATATATTTAGAGGAATTTAAAAGTTAATTTATTTGTTGTATTTTTTAAAGATTTTATTTATTAGGATGTTTTACTTTGATATTTATAACTTGGCTTGTCCTTGCAAAGCAGAGTAATAAGCAAGTAATTTTAATTTGCATTCTTAAATGCATTAGAAGAAATATGCAATTCACCCTGTTTGTTTATTATTTTGGTATGGATATTGGTAAAATATCGAAGAGCTTGCATCTAGAGATTTGTTTCTACCTGTTTATCATCAAAACCTGTCCTTTCAGAATATTACACACACACACACACACACACACACTGACTCCTATTCCTTAATAGGATCTAATTTTTTTACCTGCGTATAGACAGGACTTTGAAGACACATCTATTCCATTTATATATTTCCATAGAACATATGTACAATTCACTGTGTACAGTATTACTGTTTTCAGTTTTGTTAAAATGTTTTCACATTTTACTCTTTTTATATTCTGACCATTGTTTGTGACTGTCATTCTGCAAATGTAGGATGGTTGACACAGTATCCTGTAAATCAGTTCTAAAAAACCTGTTTTATTACAGATATGCAGTTAAATAGAAATGGGTAATATATGTATCTTCTGTATACATTTAAAAGTTGATTAAAAATGTGGTATAGATACCATGAGTTGCAACATAAACTTTTTCTAAATTTCAGAATATCAGGTGTGTTAGTAATAGAAACTCTGATCATAGCTAAGATTTTAATTTTTTTTACTTATTTACTTCCTATTTTGTTTTTCGTGTAATGTAATTAAATTATGAATTACTTGTCTTAAATGATAAAAAGAAATGATACAAATTCAGAATATTAGTAAAACTCTTATTATTCACGCAACTGCAAAAGAGAAAAAAAAAAGCCATGGGTATTGCTTCGTATTATTGAATTAAAGTTTTACATCTTCTGTTTAAAGTACTTTTTTAATCTAAAAAAGTTAATTTTATGTTTAATATTTTAATATTATCTATGCTACTAAAATTCTGGATTGCAAAAGGGATTTGATGCATCTTAAATATGTTTGCATAATATTCTGTGTTGGATAAGATTGATCAACATTAGCTTATAATGTTTATAAAGCATTATTATTAATTAATGTGCTCATCTTCAAAATCTTTCAATGTGATAATTATAAAACATTTTTATTAAACTGAAGCATTAAAGATGTAGAATGAAAAGATTTAGTTTAATTATTTCTGCATTTTATAATTGAACTTGGGATATTAGATTTGCCATGATTTACGTTGAGTCTGTACAGGTGTTCCATCAGCTTTAAGTACATTTGAATATTTTCTTCACTTTATATCAATTTAAACATCTAAATTTTCCTTTCTTGAGAACGTTAATTTCTAAAGTTTCTGAAAGTCATTGTACAGAAAAGTTTTGGATTTTTTAGGAGGTAAAGGGAGGCAGGTCCTTCCTGAAGCTGGGCTTTGTGGACCTCAACATGGCTGAATCAGCTGGAGCAGGTGTACAGACTCGCAGGTGTTTACTTGAAGGTTATGACACTAAGCATCGACAAGACAATTCCATACTTCAGGTGACTTTACATATGATTTTGTTGTCAGGAGATCCTTGCTTTAAAGTGTAAGTTCACAGTCTTTGTTTAGCTAATAAAACATATTTTTAGTTTTAACTTAGAAAAAGTATTTTAGAATGAATGTTGAATTTTTCTTGTGAAAAAATACTTCTAAGTTGAGAATACTTATGAAATGTAGAATTTAATCTATACATTTCACATGTTATTATTGACATGTAAACAAACAGTAGCCTTTTTTCTTTAATCTGTTTACAGCCTTATAGTCATTACTGATGACTTTTTTATGAATGTCCATATGTGTATGAGCAGTTGGCAACTATATTTTAAACTCAAACCACCTTTTAATAATTGTTATATAATAAGAAAAAACTTAAAAGGTTTATTTAAAAAAATTAATTTTGGAGTTTGTATGATGATAGAAAATTTGAGTGAATATCTTAGTTATTTCATGGTGAACTTTAAGTGCAATATTGTTGTTCCCTGACATGCTGAACAACATTTTAACTCAAAGTGCTTCAAAACAACAGTGTTAGAGAACTACAGAACAAAATATTCATAACCTGAACTCTAAAATCATTCCTTTTAAGTTGTTTTGGACTGAATTGCTAATTGCTTGTTAGCTTGTGCTTATATTTCATAGATAGGTGAATTGTAATTTTTTAAGTGTTAGATTGAAAATTTCAATCAAACATTTATTACCAATGTATATCAGTAAAACTGACTATATGTTTTGTATTCCACAATGCTCCAGTTTCTCCACTTAAGAATTTTCTTACCTCTAAGAGATATTGCTTCAGCTTTTAACTAATTGGAAATGCATAATGAAATTGGGAAGCTAACATTCAAACCCCTTAACTTCATGATTTGTTGAAACATCAGTAAATTTGTGAGAAACCATCAGATAAACTTTCTCTTCTTTCTTTCTTGACTTTGGAGGTTATTTACTGAAACTTTACATGTTTATAACCAACAGAAAGAGTGGTCTCGCCTTCTTGAATATTCTAATTGGTTGTTTGTTTTGATATTTGGTATCTTGAATATTAGGTTTTTTAAAAATATTTATAATTTATACAGAAGTTCAGGTAAAGTGTTATAGGTTCAAAACATTATATTCTGTGACTGGCATACATTTTGAGTTCTATAACCCATTTCTAAAAATTACACAATGATGATCCATAGTGCATTTCTAGTTAATGCTCAATACTTTGTATGCTATACCAGTAGCCTTGTGGTAAATGCTACTGTATTGGTTAGTTTATTACTTGACTGGGTTTGCTTTATTTTTTTTCCTGATTTGTAGTAATTGTCATCTTACTGGATGTGACTTTACAAGGCAATGACAATACTGCTCTGATTTCTAAACTTTCTAGATTCTAGTTATATGTCTAGTTTCAAGTAAAACTTCCTTAACTAGAAAAAGTTCATCATTGACACCTAAAGTTTGTTTAGTTGGTGAAAAATTTTGTCACGTAATACACGTCATTACTGTTACTTTTCCATGCATAATGCTGTTTGAAAAAATGTGCTGTATCAAATTGCAAATTATTCTGATTGAATCTAATAGAAACAAAACAAAACTGCTAACATTTTAAGCAACTTTAAACAAGTGCTAAATTTTTATTAACACCGATGTTCTCAAAACTGTAAATTATTATTAGAGGATTGAGATTTGTTATCATAGTAATAATTAAACTAGTAATGTGTTTTTAAAAAAAAACATTATTACTGTTTATTATTAATGGTTTTTACTTCTTTGTTTGTTAGTTTTTCATGTAATTATCAGTTTTCTTTCTATACACTTGTATATGAATGAATGAATGAAACATTGTCAGTAACCAGTAGTAAATTAAAAGTTTGTGTAACACATAATGTGTCTTTAAAGTCTATCCACAATTTTGATATATCTAACTTTAACGTACTGTATAAGTACAACAACTTCAGTAATTTTAAGTTCTAAAAATGATAGTTTTATTAATAGAAAGGTTAGGCTGCTGTGTCTTCAGAATAGAATAGACAAGGTACATATTTCTATTTTTCTATTAAGTAAAAAAAAATTTTTAAAACCCATTTCCTTAAACCTGAACCTTTATGTCAGTGTGACCGATATATTAGGTCATCCCACAACTAATGTCCAAATAAATTTAATAAAGTGCATCATCAATTCTGTCTTTGTACAAGACTTTAATGACTAAAATATTTAGTAGGACATGTACAAAAATATTCAGAGAAATAAAAGAAAATAACCCTCTCTACTTTTTCAGATCATTAATCAAATAAGCTCTCATGAAGATGGATGTGTCTGAGGAGCACATTAGGTATATAATGCTTTATGAGTTTGAAAAAAGGCAATATTGCAGTGGAAACTACACAAAACATTCAAATTGTTTATGGTGTGGAGTCTCTCAATGAAAGAAAATGCCAAAGGTGATTTCAAAAGTTCATATCAGGTGACTACAGCTTAAGTGATGTGCCACATTCATGTCATCCTGTTGAGTTTAATGATGACTGCTGCTCACTGTACTTGATGAAGTTGAACTAGCACAGAAGCTTAATTTAACCCATTCAACAGTTCATTATCACCATCATCTGCAATAACTTGGAAAGGTCCCAATACCTGGAAAATGGGTCCACCATGATTTAACAGAAGCCAACTTTAGGGCAAGAGTGGACATTTCTACTTCTCTGCACTCTCGTGAAAGTAACTTACCTTTTTTAGACAGGTTAGTGACTGGAGAAGAAAAATTGATATATTTATAAAAATTTTAATCATTGGAGACAATGGCTCAGTGCAGGTAAACTGGCTATAAAGCATAGTCCAAAATGGACCTCCACCCTTGGGATATTGTTGGTGTGATCCATTTTGAGTTGCTGCCACTCGATGTAACGATTACATCAGACTTTTATTGTCAACAGTTAGTGTTTGAATGTGGCACTGAAAGAAAAGAGGCCTGTTTTGATCAGTCATAAAGGCGTGTTACATTAGGATAATACTTGGTCTCATACAGCAAAAATCATGTCTGCAAAGATTGAATAGCTAGACTGGGAAAAACGGTCACATCCTCTTTATTCTCCAGACCTGATTATCATTTGTTCTGAAGTTTGCAAAACTATCTTGATGGAAACGAACTTGGAACACACGAAGATTTCAAAACTACTCTCTCTACATTCTTTTCCTCCAAACCCCAAGAAGTTTATAGAAGTGGCATTAAGAGGCTTGCGAATCATTGGCAGGAAGTAATTAATAATAATGGAGCATACGTTATTGATTAAATAACGTTAAAAGTGTTTGAAATCATTTCTCTTTTTCTGAACCTAAAATTGGACATTACTCAAGCGATGACCTGATATAAGTTATGAAGTCATTTACATGTATTTTAATTTGAAGAGAGGAACTTTGTACCATTATTGTTTATAATTATCACTTTTAAGATAAGTTTTGATATATGTGTATACTTGGGTTCTGTATCACAGCAGTACATATTTTGGGATACAAGAATAATTTGGCTCATAATTAATGAAGAAAATATTCATAAATCTGGTCACCAGCGAATACCAGAAAAGTTTCCCACATGATGTGTAACAGTTCCTTGTATGGAAAAAAAAAGTATTTTATAACAATTTTATGATGTACAAATAGCAAATACTTGAGGTAGATCTGTTGTTGTTTTTTATCATTAAAAACAAAACAAAAAAAAAAACGTTGTGGTTTTCTAATGACTTTGTTCTGTTTTGTCACAAAGCTATAAAATCAGCTATTATTTTGTAAGAAACATCAGATTTTAGGATTTCTTTTATATATTTGTATTACTTACTGTCATTTTATTAGTGTACTATTTTTTATAATTTATTTTTTAAGTCTCATGAGAAACGACAACATTTGTGGCCAGTGTTGTGTATCCTGGAGTTTGGCCTAACCTTGTGTTCTGATTTGCTTTTCTATAAAACAATACATAATATTTGCCTATCAGTTTATTTTCTTGTAGCCTTTATCATCAACTTGTGGAGTTCCTTTTGAATTCAGTTATAAGAACTTTTGAATGAAAACAAAGAATATGGAATATGCCAACCACATTACAACTGCTATATCCTCTGCTGTTGAGGTTTTTTTGTCCAGTAAACAAGCTTTATGAGGCTGCCTAAGATGTAATAAGTGTAGTAGTGGTGTAAGCACTCTTTACATCATCAGTTGCATGACTACAATTGTTATGGTGTGGATGAGGTTACATTTGAGGTGTAATTATTGTCAATGTTATTTAAGTCAGAATTTTGATAAGAATTAATAGTAACATGATTTTATTTATTTATTTTTATCGATATTGCAACATTTAATTGCATGAAACCTTTGTTAATAATAACTGAAAGGTAATCAAACTTTTATTTTCTTTCCAGGCCCTTTGTGAGGCCATCAATTGTTCCTGGAGAACAACCAGAAGAACAGCTTCTTCCTGAAAGAAAAACTCAAGATTACTCAGAAAATAGTTTAACTAGTAGTGGATTTGGTAGTCTCCCTAGGAAGCCAAAAACTGGTGTGAATTTATCTTATTTGCCTTGTTAAAACAAATTAAGTAGTATATGTTAAGATTTTCTTAGTTTGAGAAGACTGTGTGAAAATATCTGAATGAATTTAAAGTTAAAATCTAGTATGCTTTATAGACCAGTAATAAAATGGAACCAGCTTAACCCTTAAACAGTGGCATTGTTGTGGGTAGCAGCATCCATTGATGATGGCTGTTTTTTAAGGTTAATATAAATTTTGTTACTCTTGGAAAACCATTGTATCCAAAGACAATGTATTATATTTTTGTTAATGTTTTCATAATCACTTAAATCAATGTGCATGAGATCAGAAAAAGGGAAACATATTGAATTCCTTTGTATAAACTGACAGTTCTGTTTATTTAGCATGAAAATTAAATTATATCACATTCCGCCTCCCTGGTATAAGAGTGTTTTAAACTACTAGCTTCCTTTAGTGGACATCTGCTCTAGACATTGTTCCCAAATAATAACATATCTTTTAAAAGAAAGGTGATAATAGGGTCCTGCCTGCCATCTGTGTGTATAAAGAGAGTTACACAGACCATTTACGTGTTTGAATGTGTGTATCACAACCAACAATTTCTAAGATGATAACAGCATGTTCTACATTTGGTTAGACTTTAAATGCAGGTGGGAATGAAAGTTTACTACATTAATTTCTGAAATTGAAAGGTAAGACAAGAAGAACTGAATTTCTTAGAAACCAGCAAATGCTGTTGGAGATGACCCAACAGAGTTATCTGGTTCAGTGACAAGAAGCAAAAACCACCCATTAAATGTGAAATGTTTCAGTGATGACAAACTTTTAAACTCTGTTAGTGATCAAAAGTAATCTAATCACATAAATATTCTATAATGAAACAGAGAGCTGTAGTTAACTGAAACAGCTCATCTTACATCCTCAGTGCCTTAAACATACTGGTATTAATTTATCTGGTTGTAGCACTGAATGATAGGTTTACATTGACATCGCACAATGCCAGGTTTACCCTGTGAGTTGATTTCTTATTTTGTTCAGTCCCTGTTTGTTTTGTATAATAACTGTTGCTGTAATCGCAGAGATTTGTTTTTAATAATTTAAAATAAAATGTATGCTTATCTTAATATGTACTAAATATTTTAAAAAGTGGAATATTAAATTACAAATCTTATTTGTTAGTTGATTTAAACATACAATATTTTAACCAACATTTTTTGTATGACAGACTGACTTTTTATTTTATGTATTTTCTTAAAGTTTAGGCTGCAGTCCATTTAATAAAGTCAACTCGGTAAGATTTATATGCATAATAAAACAGATCTGTATGCAAAACAATAACTGAGCTATAATGTATCCCTTATGTTTAGTAGTGGTAAATCTCTTCATAACATTTGGAGAGAACAAAAAAAATTTGTACTTTAAGAGAAAGAGTTATGTGTCCGTATCAAACATGAACTATAAGTATGCATTTTGGCAAATAAAAGAAACAAACCTTTTTGGAATTAAAATACATTTTAGAGGAGGTTAGATTAATGCAGAAAATAATATTTTCATTAACAGACTCCACAACTACACGAGGTGAAAGTGAATGGAATAAAGATCCTTCTGTCCATCGTACGGAGAATGAGTTAGGCCATTCTCGGAATTCCAGTTGTGCAAGTCAACAATCCCATGTCTCTGGTTATAGTAGTCTCCAATCTCATTCTAGACAAGGAAGCTCAGAGTCGGGACACCTCCGGTCAGTTGACATTCTTAGTTATAATAGTTTAACACTTAAATAATTACTAACATTCATGTTTTAAACCTTGATTCTTAAGAAAGACTCCAACTGCTTTTTAAACTTTTTTTAAAACCTATTTTTGTATCAACTTGCTTGCAGCCATGACTTTGTTGTTTTAAAAGGTTACCTGATGAGTGTTAGTCAAAATATAAACACCATTAATATTCCTACTAACTATTGTTAAGGACCTACGTGTGTTTTTATATAGAAAATGAGTAATTTAACCCACTGTTTAGTGAGTTCTTTACAGAGAATATTGTAATTGGCTAAAATAAA
Organism: Carcinoscorpius rotundicauda; assembly: GCA_011833715.1. NCBI lineage: Eukaryota > Metazoa > Arthropoda > Merostomata > Xiphosura > Limulidae > Carcinoscorpius > Carcinoscorpius rotundicauda. The sequence continues at coordinate 34,946,778 of CM022403.1, forward strand.
ATAAATTATTTAGTACAATACATTATAAAACAGGACAATAGTTTTGAAAGTTAATATTTTGAAAATTCTTAAGTGCATGTGCTGTTTACTTAAATTTAATTTGAGTTTTTAATGAACTGAAAACTGTCACCAACATAAATCTCAAATAATGTGTCAAGGTTCATTGAAGTATTATTCCAGTTTTGTTAATGAGTGATAACTTTTAAAATGTTCTAGGAATCTTAGTTCAAGCTACAGTGACATGGGTTTTCTAGGAATGCCTAAGCTGGCAGACAGAAAAAGGATAGTGGGAAAGGTATGTTTAGTTGAATAATAGCATACCTATTTATTCACTGTTTAAAACCAGGAGTAAATTGGATAGTGGAGTATTTACACGTGATGAATTTACCTTTATTATGTTACTTGGATTAATATACTTTGCAACTTAAAATGAGTTTTCAAATGAAATAAATAATGATATTGCTTTATAAATTAGAATTTGTAGAAAGTTCGATAAAATAAAACTTATGATTGTAATTAGTAGCTCATGAAAGTTTTATTTCTTGTTATTTTTCGGCGTGGCCAGGGTATTAGGGGGCTGAACTTGCAATCTGAGGGTCAGGGGTTTAAGTTCTTATCTCACCAAACATGCTCACCCCTTTTAGCTATGAGGGTGTTATGATGTTATAATTAATTCCACTACCTGTTGGTAAAAGAATAGCCCCAGATTTTCTCCAAGTTTTTTTTGCTGCTAAATTAGCAACGACTAGTGCAGGTAGCACATTGTGCACAAAGTTCCAGACAAACCAAACTCATTATTTCTGATCTGATTTCTAATTATTGTAAATTATATGCAAGTTTTATAACTGTTTTGCTTTGCAGTGTTTAGTGTTTCATTATTATCATTTTCATGAATTAAATAAAAATATAAATTAATAACATGCAAGTATTTTTATAAGTTTTATATGTCTGTAATTGCTTTTTCTGTTGTGTTTACAATTAAATCATGTCCTACAAAAGACTGAAATGAAACTGTTTGTAATTGGCTAAGTTCCATAAGTGTAGAAAGTTTTAACATCAGTGAATTCTTACTATGTAATTATACTTTATAATTTTGAATAGAATTACTTTTATGTATAATAGATAATGAGAATTAATACAAAGCCTGTTTTCCAGGTCCACTCCTAGAGGTAAACTTAAAAAGAAACATGTTTTATGTCTATTATATGTTCTCCCAACATTAAAAGAAACAAAGCTGAATTGTCAGTACAAAACGAAAGATTTGGATTAAATTATTAAAAGCAAAACAAAACACAGTACTTCTGATGTTCCTTTCACAAAACTGTTTAAATTTACTATTCATAGAAAATTTCCAACTAGGATTAGAATTTTCTTTTATAATCTAAAGAAGTTTGAAAGAGAAAATAGCAGTTAAGCCTACTCATTTTTAGAAGTCTAGAAACACTATGAAAATTGTATGATTTTCTTTACATTCTGTCAGATTCTAAAAAAAACGTTTATTTTGGCATTTGCATCATCTGTAAATGTATCTATCCTATTTGTAAATGCACAAATATTAAATTTCTCCAAAAGCTATAATTTGTATTACCAAAAATGAATTCTAATAATTTTATTTTAAATTAATAGTAAAGGGTTTCCACTTGAGTTTGATTCAACCAGTTGGAAAGGACTGTTTATGAATTCTATTATATTAATCTATAAATAATTATAGGCTTAGTCTCTTTAAAAATAATTTAAAGCAGGTGATTGTAATTATTTTACTTCCATTTGTGAGCCTTTAATGTTCACAAACAGCCATCTTGTATTTTAAGTTTAATAGGTTTAAAGTTTAAACCCATACTTTGGTTTGTATGTATTAGACTTGTATACTTGAGATATTGTTTGTGTCAAATTATCAATGTCAATTAATGAGGTTCATTACAAAATTTGTGTACGTGTTTGTGTTTCTTAAGATATTTTAATTCATGTATTAAGCATGTCGTTGAGACACAGCAACTGCAGAAGGCTGTAATATTTCAAACTCTGTTTCTATTTATCAGTTAACTGATATTCTGTGTAGTTATATATTACTGACATCTGAGATCACAAAATTTAACTAAACTGGTAGGAATCAGTTGGATTAGACAGTTTAAGAAAAACATCAAAACTTTATTTTTTCTCATGAACATGGTGAAGTTTGATTTTAAAAAGAACAACCAAGTTCTTAGTATAACATTTACAGTAGTTGTAAATGTTCGTAATATTGTTATTTTGTTAAACCGTTTGAGAAACTTGAGATAATCTGAACATAACATTGAAAAACAAAAAAAAAAAAGGCAGAAAAATATTACCGAAATATAGAATAAAACATGGTCGCCTCGTCCTGGACATATCTGTTTTTGATCAAAACTACATTCATTCCAAATTTGTGCAGATACAAAAGAGTAAGATTGTAAGTAATTATTGTTTATTTTGGACAGTCTCTGTGTTTATAGTGAAGCTGTTACTAATCTTGGACTGCAATTAATATATTGTTCATGGTCAAAGATATTAATTAATTAATTTCTTTTTCCATATGATGAACTGTTATTTAGTTTTAGTCATATAATTTTCTTATTAAGCTTTACGAGTTTTTAGAATTGTTGTGGCTTATAAGATAAAATTTTGTTTAAAATTATAAACTTTATTTTCTATGTAGGTTTTATGAATCTTTTTTTTATTTTTTCTAGAAACAGTTAAAAGAAGAAAACAGAATAGATTCCACTAGGGTTAATGCTGATCAACTAATTAAGGAGCTTTTTGAGGCCAGTAATTTTGACGAATCTGAGGAATCTACAGAAAGTAAGTTCACAACTAAACTTTTTGTTCAGATTATGGTTTACGAAACTAAAAATCGTCAATAAAACTTGTGAACATTTTCTAGCTTCAAGACTCTTCTACAATGTGCACGATTTTAACTACTTGCTGAAGTATGTCTGTTTTTTGTAGAAATAGTGTTTGACCTTCTCCATATTTACTTAAGTTTTTTTAGTGTTCTTTTCCAGGCATACTGGAGCATTGGTAGTCAGTAGGTTTTTCTCATTGTTGCTTTGTTATTCAATATTTGTTCAGTGTTAGCTAAGCTATCCATGGACTTCGGTGTAATTGAATCTGAATTTTAAGTAAACATTATTGATTGTATTAATTCAATAACTTGTTCGTGTATGGTATAACACTGTACAATGGTATCAGTTTAGTTCATTAGTCATTTATTATGAGCTATAAATCTTCATACTTGAAGAAGGTAAAATAATAATATTTGGAACATGATAAACATGCTTATTGTATCAAACTTTTAGTAAATGTGTAATGTTTCGTATTATACCATTGAAAAGTTGGTTTTCTGACCACTTGGTAAGCAATAGTTTCTAGAGTTAACTGAAAGTAAAGGCATTTCTGAGAATTGTGTTAATTACTGAAAAATACGATTTTCTTGTATAAAAATTTTGATATTTAGACACTTTTGTCCAGTAAATTTTCAAATTTGGTCATTCTGCAGATCGTGGATTACAGTTGTTTATTAACAAGGATGGGAAGACTAGCTTGGGAAGTCAAAGCAGCAAGTATCACTCCAGTAGAACCATGCTGGAAAAAGTGGTGATTGGATACAGGTAGCATGATGTAGCAACTGTTGTATTGGTCCTGTAAGTGTTGTGGCAAGCTGGCTGCTACACCACATTGTGTGGAAAACCATCTTCTAGAGTAATTATTTTTAATACCTTGGAATGACAATCATGTATTAAAAGACAGTTCTTTGCATAATTAACTTCTGTTGTAAGAACTAAGACAACCTATCTTTTCCATACTGGACACTGTTACCTTTAGCTGCTGGAGTACTGGCTTTGTTGCTGGAAAGACAAGAAAAAATCAAAACATTGTTCTTCTGAGCACCATTTGCTATGGTAGTCATTTTAAAAACTATCTTGTATATTGTATTGATCGTACACTAAAGGCCAGGGTTTGGGTAATCCTCTCTGTATTTAGTTCTGTGATTATAGTCTTCTGTGAAGTTTGTCGGTCTTTTTGTAATTTGTTGATAGTCTTAAACTTCTCATTAAGCTGGCTTTTTACCTCTGTTCATCTATCTAGTAACAGTGAGCTGATAATAAGAAAAATTGCCTTTGCAAATATTATCTATCATATTTAGAGCTTATAACATGGACAACCCATCAGTTGTGATTAGACCGAGGATGGTTAATGTTTAGAGCTCAGACAGGGTGATTTAGTATGTAAAAAAAAGAATCTGCTAATCCTTTTGTCCCTAGGTAAGGGCAACATTTGCACCCTCTACTTGTAAAGAATGTCATTCAACATTGTATTATATATGTGTTGTTAACGTTATCAAAATTTTATATTAAAATAAAGAAACTGCCACATACAGGAATCCTGACAAAACTGTACATAGGCTGTAGAAATTATAGAGATGCTACTTTGAAACTGTATAATGGACAAATGTGTTTTTATCTTTCGTCTTAACGTAATCTTACACTTCGATGTATCAAGAGTCCAGTTGAATTCAGTCACTTATGGGTCTTCAGTTCAAATGCATTAGTAACACTTTTTTTTCCATACAACAGAGAAGTTATTAGAAACTTGCCACATTTTATGAAGATGCACTTTGTAACTATACTTAACATTACTTTAATACTGGACAGAATGTAAGATTAGTTGACCCATTGACTGGTGATTCAATGTATACAGCATGGAGCTTGCAAAAATTGTTAGTATTGAAGCAGTCACATTCAGAGGGTTAATAATTATCATGAGGATTTACTGACACTTACACCAGTTAACGATTTTTAAGGTTTCACTAACAAGAAGTTGAGCATTGGTAAGGTAATTAAATAACTGTGGGGGATTTTATTGTTATATGCTGTTGTATAACTTGTTGCTGTATTAGAAGTTTATAGATTTATCAGATGGTTTGCTTACATTGGAAAATGTAAACATTACTGTGCTATTGTGTCAAACAAGTTTTAAGAGTTTATTGTCATCTGTTCTGTGTCGAGGCTTAATTTATTCTTGTATGTACATGTGACTATGTATTTGATTCTTTTCAAGTTGGCCCCCTAGTGGCTCTGAGGTATGTCTGCGGACTTACACGCTAAAATCTGGGTTTCGATACCCGTGGTGGGCAGAGCACAGATAGTCCATTGTGAAGCTTTGTGCTTAATTCAAAACAACCTTTCAAGTTTTTTAATACTCTGTAATTATTTTTGGATTAAATAATTACAACCTGAATCTTTTAAGAGAAGTAAGATGTATTTTAATATACTAGTAATTTTCACTTGTGTGTTGTACAACAAACTAAGTTCTTTTCAGAAAAAAATATTCTTTTCTACAGTCCAGCTATTTGTTACTTCTAGTTTATAAACAACTTAAATAAAAAAAAAGAAATTGAATTTATTTGAAAATTGTGATTAGTACTGTTAACTTGAATACATAAAAATGACAATTTATTTTTAGGTTATTTTTTTTTATACATTGGTGCTGAAAATTCACATATTTCTTGGTAATTAATGATATGTTCTTCAAAAGTATGTTTGTTTTTGAATCCTGATAATGTTAACAGTAGCTTTCTTAGTTAGATTAGCCACTCTGCTTGACTTAAAGTCCCTATCACTAAGCATGCTTGCCCTTTCAGGCACGGAGAGGTTATAATGTTGTGGTTGCTTTCACTGGTTCAAAAACAAAACAAAAAACAAGAGTTAATTGTGGGTGGTGATGACTAGCTGCCTTATTTTTAGTGTTTCATTGCTAAATTAAGGATGACTAATGAAGATAGCCCTCATTTAACTTGCCACAAAATTCAAAACAAACCAAACTAGTCAGTCTGAATGTAAAAAGTGTAAATTAATTTCCAGAAATACTTAAATCCTAGACACCAATGTATAAAATTTATTTATGAAACTGAAGTTAAAAATAAACTCGTTCTGGATGCAATCCCAATATTTGAAAGTACATTATTTATTTTGAAAATAAATGCTCTAACTTTGAAAAGCATTGTTCATGTATACATTTACTAAACATTACATTATTTCTTAAGATAATTGTTACTTAATAATTAACATATTTGGAGACCAACAGGATGTAATTTTTGTTTGTATTATGGTTCATTGTTGAAAGACTAAACTTCCAAGTAAAGAGGGTATCCAGTTTTATTCACTATAAAGGAATGAATCACATATTGCACTAAAGTTTCATGATGCTGAGATTTTTTTTTGTGGTTTACGAGCATGAAATGTTGAAGGAACTTTGCAATCATATTCAACTTGAAATTCTGAACATCTTTGAAATGACTTGTGCATACTTACATTATTGTTCTAGCACTGTGTGGAGCAACTGAGCACTATTTTGTTTTTTAACATTTGACCAGCCTAGGAATTTTCTTAAGTTGACTTGGTAAGCTTGGCATTAGCACCTACAGATATAATATTACTTCTCTAAAATACAGTTACGTTTGTTATTCAAGGAAAAACACTGCCTTTTATGTTGATTCTTTTATGTATTGCTGGTTTTCCAGACCCGTTTTTTTAAATAACTAACATTTAATTTGGCAATATGATTTAAGTTTTACATACTAAAAAATATGCTAGAACTAACTTTAGCTGAGATACCATGGTACAAATAATACAATTTAATGTTTTTATAATGATACTACTAGGATGGTTGGAAACTTAGCACTAGGTTTTATTAAAATTTGATCTTACAATGTATATTTATAAATACAGAAAACAATAAAAAATGTACACATTTGTGAACTACAACGTTAGCAAGTTCAGTGTAATTTTCTGTTAACTGTTAAGTTTTTAGTTGTTGTTTGTAAGGGATAATTTAAACAAACCCATCAGCGATTTTTTACAAAGTGCATTCTTTATCACTTGAGCTTGAAAAAGTGAGGAAGGTTGCATGTTTTTTATGATTTTCTTAATGATCAGAAATAAATTATGGAAGTTTATTGAAACTAACACTTACATAACCAAATAATGAAGACACTTCCTCCAAAATATTGTATTTACCAAGTCTCAAACCTTCCTTTCGAGAAGTTCTGTCACCAGAGCCAAGGTTTTCATCGCAATTTAATATTTCATGATGAAACTATTCCGGTGTTTTTTGTATAATGTATATGTGATTTTACCCTTCTACGATTGTAAACGGTTATTGAGTTAAAGCTCTTGTTTACAAATAAAGACTTCATATGGTTTGTTTCTTGTTTTAATGAATTTCAGAGCTTGAAAGTACCAGTTTTATGTTACAGCTGTTTAACGTGTTCGATATGTTGTTTTGGAAGTTAAGGTTTTTGATCTGCAATCCTGGACCAGGATCGTTTGACCTTTATGTATACTAGTATTTGGTTTCTTCTTGGAAAAAGAAATTAATTTTAATTTGAGAAATATTTTCATATTAACTCTGAATGAAATGAGTTTTACACTTGAACTGATGTGGTATTAAAACAAAAGAAACATCTGAGGATGATGGGAAATAAACTAACATTTTTGAATAAACTTTATGTGTAACGAGTGCTTGAATGCAGCAAGCGAGTGTAATTTGTTAATTTCATAGTTCAGACGTTGTAAATTTATTGTGTAAAACTTGTTTAATGACACTGATGTGAAATACGTATTAGTAACCATCCTGAGGATGTGCGCGCGCATGCACACACATACTTTTCCCCCTTTTTCTAAGTAACTTTCCTTCGATTAGAGTAATGTGCTACATAGACAACACAGCTGTTGTAATATTTAGACAAATGAGTAAATATTGACAACTCTACTGTACCTCGTAATATACAGGTATCAAACCTATATTTGTTACTATAACGCACATACAAATATTCATGCTTCCTCGTAACGGTAAACAAACCGTGGAATTTACTTTCGTTATGTAATGAATCTCTGTATAATTTACAAAAATAAAACTTGTATTGTACAACAGCGATATACTGTGGTTATACTTCAACTTGTAACAAGTTATGGTTTGTCACGAAGTACAAGAACGTCAATCCTAAGCCTATTGCAACGTAACAAAGTTGAAACATCCACAACATTCAGACAACTGACTCAGATAGATAGTATACTATGCTTGGCTGGATTTCATTCAAAAATCGTGTGGATTCAATAAAACGTATTTTCTACATTTAAGTACATCCAATTGTAAACTGCTGTTAACGGTTTTTTTTCTCAACTTTATTATCAGTACTGACAAAATTGTGTAATCATTACGTAGTAGCAACCTCACAAAATGCTTAAGGCTTAAAGTAGGCAGGTATCGAATTCTGGCTTATCCACTTCTTAACTGTTACAACATCAGTCCAAGCTCTCAGTATACTTCCCGAGTAAACTTCTTCATCAAACATAACATCTTAGTTATTTCGTTGTAAAGTTCAAATGTGTAATCTTTTTATTCAATACTGTGTCCATTAAAAATATCTTAACATTACTTAAGAAGCTATTGAAAGTAAAATGTGTTGCCGGTGTAACTCTGTATATAGCTGAAGTTTTTGCTTCAAAAATATGTTGGGAACGAAATGTTTAATTGTATTTCGTAGAGAACGAAGAAAGATTTCTTCGATTCAGTGTTAACACTAATTTCTGAAATGCCATAACATCATTGTCTGTATCGACAAAATCGTTTTCTGCTTGTTTGAAATCAAGTATAAAACTACACAGTGGACTGCCTGTATTCTGCCCATCATGGGTATCGAAACCCGGTTTTTAGCATTGTAAGTCTGCAGCCATGCTGTGTCACTGAGGAGAAACAACCCGTCGATTGGTTGAACGATTTCTTTCGTCATTTGGCCTCAGTCCCATATTAAAACAAATAATACTGAGTATGCCATCTATTGAAGTTTAGTTGTTAATTAAAATGTACCATCTTAATTAGAATTTCGAACGTGTAATAAAATTTACAATGTTTTACATTATTCTAAAGAGTGACGAATCATTACATTTCACTCAAAATAATTTTAAAATATAAAAGTTTCGAAAATCAACGTGATATCAGGAAACTTAAATGTGCGAAAGTTTTCTTTTTATGTTTAATGAAAACAAGCGCCATGAATAATTTTATGACTCGGAAAACAAAACTTTATTTTTTCTTGTTACAAAGAGGTATTCTGTGATTGATGGACATCAGTATAACAGTTTAAAGACAAGCTTTAGTCAATGACCATTGAAATTAAATTACAAGGAATTCGCCGTGAATACTTGTATTACAAAAACGAGGTAATTATTTTACATTGGGAAATTTACACCCTATAATTTCTAGTACATACATTGTTTTCTACCTCTAAAAGTCTGTCATCTGTTGGGTCCATTGCGGAAAACTGGACTCCGTATTTTAACGTTTTAGTCTATACAAATAACGCTGCCCCACTTTCATCGGAAATAGTTTATAAAAATTACAAGGTTTTGAGTGAGGTTTTGCTAACATAACACCCGAACTTGATTTTGCCAAAATTTGTGATACGGAAATAAAAATACTTAAAAACATTACCGTTACTTTCCAAGTGACTGTTATAAGAGTCATCTTCGAAACCAAGGTTTCAATTCATAACAAACAACTGAGATTTATCATTAAAATATATATTTAAAAAAATTGGCAAAGCCAAGAATTAACACTTAAGAAAATTACTAATAGTAAATAAACCATCCAGTTTGCTTACACTTTTTCGTTTTGAATTTGTTGGAGGAAACTCGTCAAGTCGTTTGTAATTCCATAGTAATGTCATTTTTCTACTTTAAAATTCCAAATACACAAAATCTTTAAGCATTCAAAAACGGTCTATTAAAAATTAAACTCATTCTGGTACTAAAGGTCTTTGGATTTCACATCTGGCTTACCAGTGTGGATAAGACATGAAATCTTTTATTTTATATACAAAAGTAAGAGGTTTGATATCTGGAAGGCTCAGGATACCCTTATTCCTGTCACTGCACTATTAGCGTTCATTCTTCGTGCGGCATCTTTTGTTTTGGTAATTTTTTAGTGGTGGTTGTGGTTTTTTTCCTATACAGTCTCAAAACCATTAACAAAGGTTGTTTACGACTTAGTTGCAGAATCCTCTGTTTTGTGACGTCATACGTATTGATATTTTAGTTTTCTCAGCGCAGGACTACACCATGGGCTATCTACGCTCTGTGCATCATGGGGAATCGAGCCCCGGATCAGATGGTTCACAAAAGTCACTTGCTCGGCACTTTAGGTCTTCCATGATTTATTCAAAGTATACATACATGTAACACAAATCTTATAGTCATCCAGCACGGTGAGGGGTGAGGAGATTGGACGGCGAGTAATTATGGGCACCGCTATTTAATAATTGTGGTAACAGATGGAGACATACTAATACTATATATATATTGGATGGACCACTGGAATCCTTTGGTATTTAACTTGTGTGAGTTTAGGGCCATATGGAGGAAAACATGTTGCACAACAGAAAGCAAAATTGATATCCTCACATTTCATGATGGTTAAATGAGGATATTCCACTGCAGTCGTGAAGAAGTTTAAAGTAAAGTCTTATAATGTATTCCAAAGTTTCTGAGAATGTTCGCATATTATTCTGATAGATAGACATGCAATAGTCATATACACGTAGTCAGGTCAAATACATCTGTAAAAATTTACTATATGCCACAGAAAACGATACCATATCGTAAGCCTTACGAAAATGGTTAAACTACTATTTGACCGTGTGTCACGTGGCCTTAAAAGAACTAACCCATGACTGGCATAACATGGTAGAACTGGACAGTGATCAGCAATATTATATATCAAAAGTAATGAGATTACCGATAGACTGTACAAGATACAAACATAATGTTAAATTCAAAATCATGATAGGCACGTTGATAACGAGTGACAGTTCGATAAACACGAGCTACAAAGCATTATGATTTTTAACGAGCCACTGTATTATGCTGCATCCAACCACATCCAAACTGACCTGTGGTCACTGGCTGGGAGGAATCACAATGGCAGTGCTGCATTTTCACAATGAATGCTAACCTTATAATAGCAGAAATTTGTGCGTTTTGCAGCATCGAAAATAAAACAATATTTATGTACAATTTATTTCACATCTTTCCAAGATACCCGATTAAAAAAAGTTTAAAACTATACTCGGGTTGTTGGTTGTTTATTTTATTTTAAAAATCCCGCCCCCCCTTGATTTAAAGATATTTTGTACTCCAATTCTACCACAGGAACTTACATCCGAACCTTTAACAAATTGCTTCGCTTTTCTTGGAAAGGGTGAAATGTATTGAACACCGACATACTCACAGGCCTATTCTTCTGATGTCTATCAGCATTTCTTACAAAAAACTCTTAAAAAGAAGATTAAATATTTCTGAGAGTAAATATTTCCATAAAATCTAATAGGGCCCGTCATTTACAGTTGCTTTTTATGCTGTTGGTGCAGTTACAATGTTAATAAATCACCATGCTGCCTTATCTTTAATAAATTTTAGGCAAATAAAGACAAAAATAAAAAGGCAAATGAACCACAACTATATAAAGTGGACAGTAAATATTTGCTTTGTACTAAAGACAATCAACGAACTTGCAGTATTTTTTACATATATCTCATTATATTACCCAGCACCAATAACACCCAATAAACAACTAAATGGCCAAACTGGATGAATAATGGCCTTACTTACTATAACAAAATACCAGTCTTCCACAAGGAATGTATATTCATCAACAACAGTAGCACCTCTTCCTCACTAGAGGCCACCTTTAGCACAATAAAAATACAAAATCCAGTTTCTTATCTTGGAAGACAAGCATCATTAACTACATTGGTCACTAACAATTTAAGTTTCCTTCTTCAACCATTCTTGGCTCCGTTCCCGATATTAAAGTCAGCACTTTTTTGTTGTTCTATTAATAAACTTCAACCATCAGTTATCATGGACTTTAACACAGATTTTTTTCATATTTGGTGGTAAAACTGTGACACAATATTGATCAAGGAAGAAGGATAACATTCCTCCTGAAATCTTTAAAAGAAGTCTTTACCTCAAGAATACCGAGAACACAGAGGAGGAGGAAGGCCCAGCAATGGGCTATTAATGCACTTGAGGTGTACAAAGCCCTGATCTCACCGAAGATGCTGCTAAGTAGTTTGAGTCGCACACAAAGAGGTCTTACGTTTCCTATATGATCCACAGTGGTTATTTCTTTTTGGCATGCAGCATCTCCATCAGAAGAGTCTGTGTAGGAGCATTACCGTTGAGGTGTTTGTAATAAAGGAACTCCTCGCCTCTCATACTAATGTGCTTCAGTTCTGGGATACATTGAACCAGCTGGCTGAATTTATCCTGAAACAAAAGAGCTAATGTTTTACATAAGCACAAAGCACTGCAGTTTCGAAAAAGAATAAAAAAAACCGCTAAAAAGACAAAAACTTCGAAAATGAGGCTATAGGAGTAATTGTTGTAAAAGTTGTCACCTACTACAAAGTAGCTGATATATTTTTAACGTACTTACTGTCATTTGTGGATAACAGTTTAAGGTGTATTCTAAAAGAGTTTGCTTGGTTTGTTCCTGTGCTTCATGAACTAATTTGATATTTGACAGCTGTCGAACTTCTGCAATAAAAATACAAACAAGTTATTCCTCTGCATAGCAGTAGTTTTGTTTCATAACTTTTTTTCATTGTTGGCTAGAAACTAAAGCCAATGAAACAAAAGTTAAGAATATACATTTCAACGAGTAAAAATTCATAACAAAAACATTTGGGAATTTTATAATAAACATTTAAAAAGTTAATTCTTAGCTATTTATTTGCAGGAAGAATTTTACAGGCCTTTTAAACAAGACAGTGTGAAAAACAGTCCTTTAACCTATCTTAACGTTTTCAACCTTTTGTTTGTTTCTGAATTCGGCGCAAAGCCATACGAGGACTATCTGTACTAGCCGTACATTTTAGCAGTGTAAGATTAGAGGGAATGCAGCTAGTTATCACCACCCACCGCCAACTTTTGAGCTACTCTTTTACCAACGAATAGTGGGATGACCGTACCAAGGGCGAGCATATTTGGTGTGACGGGAATTCGAACCCGAGTGCCTTAGCCACATGGTCATGCCGGACCAATCCATTTTTTGTTTTTATACAGAACGAACGTAGGGCCTTCTTATCTTGGCGAGTAAAAAAAAAAAATTACAACTTAATATAGTAACGAGTATGCTATGTTTATAGACGTTTAGAAATCACGTACATACTCTAATCTTTTCCGGAAATTTACAGAAGTTTACAAGTTATACAGATACTCATCCCTTCATCAAGTTTACAAAATATTAGATATTCCACTGATTTGGTTTGTTTCTGAATTTCGCGCAAAGCTAAACAACGGCTATCTGCGCTAGTGGTCCCTATTTTGGTAATGTAAGACTAAAGAGACGGCAGTTAGTCATCAACATCCACCGACAACACTTAGACTAGTCTTTTACCAACGAATAGTGGGATTGGTCGTGACATTATAACGCCCCCACAGCTGTACATTTAACTGAAATACTGTCGTTTCACATTTACAAATCGTTTATCACCAATGTTACAATCTTTTATGCAAACACTCAATCTTTTAAAAAATACAGACGTTTCAAGAAATTCAAGACTAAGTCAGTTATTTAGAAGAGTAAACAAAACAAACAAAAACAATAACGTGAAAACATGAAATTCATGCTTACCAGGGTTCAATAAAATTAAAAACTTTAAACAAATGTAATCCATCGGATCAAATTTTAGTTCCTGGAGTCGTAGAGACAGTCTATGAAAAGGTTCAGCCAGAGCTGGAAGGCCCATTAAGGCTAGGGTCAAGAGATCAAACTTCTGACCATTAGGTAGTGTGGTTTCATCTGGTAGACCATTGTGAAGCCTCTGGTGGAGATTGTCTAAAATAAGCATGTCGCTCCAGACATGCTGTAACAATTTCATCTGATCGTCTACCTAAGATAACAGTTAAACTTCAGTTTTGTAAAAATTAAAATTAATTTTTAAGTCTCAACTTTATTATTATGAGCTCAGTGATACAAAACTTTTATTGCACAAAAGAGTTAAAATAATAATATACTTTTTAAATGGGTTTAATTGTAAGTTAAAAAAGAACATTCATATACTTCTATCATGCATTATTTGCCTCTGGTAGACAGGAAAAGAAAAATTAACTAAATACATTATTTTCTAACAAAAGGTGGCAGCACTATTTAACTTGAACGGCTATTAGTGCTCTACGAATCGCAGGCATCGAAACCCAATTTTTTGTGTTTCAAAAAGCACATTAACTGCAGATATTTAATGAACTAAACTACTATGATGCCCTGATGGGAATGTTAGTTCAGAGTTTCTTCTAACTTTAAACCTTTGTTACTTTTAATTTTAAAGTTAGTTTATTATAAGAACTTAGCACAAGGTGACTAACATGTTATCAGTTTGAATTCTGCTGATGTTTAAAACAAACACACAAGTTTTCACCTTCGAGATTAAAGCGCAGAGACTTTATTGATATAATAGCTAATTGTAAATGTAAAATTCGGGTATGGTTGAAACTTTGTACAACAAAAAAATTATGAATAATAAAAACTTGGATACAGGGCTAGAAAATTTTATTACTTTGAATGTCAGACACACACACTTATAACTTACAAAAAGAGAATATGAAAAAAAAATCGATTTTCAAGTTAAATAAAATACTAAAATGGCATACGGGTATAACGTGACTTTGTACATAAATGTGCATGTTATTATACGTTAAGAATAGCAGTAGTAAATTATATTCATAGACTACACTGGCAAGAAACAGACATGGCCTACTGACCCACTTTCTCACTCGTAAGCTTCGTGAATAGTGAAAGTGCTTTCACGTAGCCACTAACGACGTTAAGACCCAAGACTAGGCAATGCAATTACGTGGGTCTGAGATCCCCCCCCATCTCGTTCACGTGACTAAACCGATAGCAGCTGTTCCACAAGGCCACATTCGAAGGTATCTCCTCCAACAAAAATTTCCCTAATTGTATTATTACTATGTGTAGCAATTAACAATTTTTCAAGGACTTATGCTGTCGAATACAAACCGTTTAATTAATTCGAATATTATCACCACACAACATCATAAAATACCAGTTGGTTCTTTGTTTCGTCAAATGAAATAACTTACATCAACCCATCTAAACAACTGAAACATTTTTAGAAACAAAATAAGATTATAAGAGTTGAAATTATTTTAAAAATAGTACGAAGGTCTGATAAGTTTAAGTTACTAGTTGTCGTCATGGGTAGTAAACTACACGATCGTCTGGGTCTAATTACTAATTACGATTTTAGTTTCAAAAAGAAAAGAGTAAATTAAATAATAATTAGGCTTAAGTGATTATACAGACTAGTCATGATGACAACGATGGTATCCAATTATCACAACTTTAACATAATTACCTGATTAATTTACTAAGTTAAATTAATTTAAATCAGACAGAAGCCAAAACCAACTCAGTGATGAGAATGAATTGCAAATTAAAAGTAGCCCTGACAATCGAGATGGAAACATGCACTTAACAAGTCTACATTGGCCAGTGTTCTTAATATCTACATGTTTATGTTAATAGAATTTGAAATTTTTATATTACAAAACTAAAATAACAAACAACGAACAATTTAAATATCATGCACCATCACTTTAATATCATTATGGATATAAGAGCACGCCAGTCTTTCGGAACTGATTGGAAATGACTTACGTTTCTCATCAGTCCAGGAATGTACTCACGAAACACGCTGCTATCACTTTATCCTTACTGCTACCTTAGCAACAGCAGCAGCGGCGTTAAAAAATATCCAACAAACTAAACTCGCAGTTTAATATGTGAATTAACATTTTAAAAGTTTCATATTTTGTTCTAACCTCAGTTTGTGAATAAACCAAGAAGTTTCTAATTTTTTAAACTATCACAGATTGTAACAACATTTACTGAAAGTTAGGCCTAAATATTCCTTCAGACGGCAATATCTGATCGATAAAGCCTAAATATTCAGTAAGATGGCAATTCCTACTTAGCAAACAGCAAAACATTATAAGCAAATTTAAACATTGGTATTATGATGCATGACAGGAATAAGTAATAAAAATATGACCATGGCATTCCACTTAAATGGCATATATGAAAATAAAGATAATAGTTGTTTTAATATACAGACGAACAGGATGCCAGGTGTTTCTGGATTGCTATATTAGCACCCTTTTCACTAAAGCCACGTTAGACAGAGAAGTTTAACTAAACCCACCAAAAACGCCTAGTTTGTTTTGTTTTTTGTTGTTTTTTCCCGCCATATTCTCCACAACCTGTTGGACAACAAAGCTGGCACTTCGCCAGTATTGTACAAAATACTTCACAGGAATGTAATACCGTTTGCTTTCAAGAGTACAGACGTAACATTTCCTTTTCGCTCCACACTGTCTCACATATTCCTTCTTTTATTTATTTATTTATATAAATGTTTGTATGTTCCAACTTAGGTCAGGGCTAAATTACCTTTTCTCATTGAAATGCTAGTTTCCTGGCCGCCAGACTCCACAACTAATGGCATCAGAAACCTAACTTGTAACTCTTGTATTATACAACTAGAATGAAAAGGTACAATTTTTACCCTATGGTGAGAGAGAGAGAGAGAGAGGGGAATGTTTTAAATTTAACGGTGATAATAATTTCATAAATTGTAAGAAAGATTCGGATGACATACCAACCCCTTTAAGATAACAGATACCTTAGCTCAACTTTTCATCACAGATGTCGTTAATTTTACACCTTGGCACATGCGCGTTTTCAGAATTCCTTCAACTTTCATTCCACCAGCAGACATTCGTCTATACATTATGCCACGCCTCCAAACAAAGATCAGGTGAAAAAGATGAATGGTATTAGCCCTCTTACCTGTTGCTCTAACTTGATTAAATGAACAGAAAACTTTGTAAGAAGTCTGACTAGAACAACATAAGACGTGTATTTTCTACGGGCATGGCGAAGGAAATCAGCGCGTGAAACTTGATAACGTGTCATGTGAAGTAAAAAAACAACAACAAAAAACTAAACATCATTTCAACAAGACGAAGAGTGTGGGTTCCACTGCTACTATTAGCAATGTATGACCTAATCCAAACACACATACACTTAATATTTATTCTGAACCATTTGATAACACAACACCACACTGATAAACAAACACAAAGATACAAAGTTTCACTGGTAACATATATTTTCTCATCTGAATGTAGAGGGCAACACGATAGTTGACAAAAAAAAAACAAAAAAAACTAAGCCACAAGCTAACTATATGGACAATACTGTTTTATAAGAATACAAAGTTCCTTATTCGTAAAACTATATCATTCTTTACCACATGAGGGCTTATAGTCTCAAAGTTTCCAACATTGGGTGAACTGTGGTCAATTTACAAAGTAAATTATTTATACATAATCAATGAGAAAGGGGAGGCTTAAAGAAAGGAACAGAATAAGCCAAAGAATGTTTATTTATATAGAACCAAGGAAAAGGGGACAGAGCAAGCTGAAACATGCTTACACTGCTTTCAAGAAAGGAAAAAATAAACCGAAAAATGTTTATTTATATAGAACCAAGAAAAAGGGGAGAGATTTGATTTAGAGTTAGATTACGAATTACACAGTTAGTATTCGATTCAGAATTATATCAAACACATGTCCCTTTCTTTAAATCGTAACGATAACGTTAAAAAACTTTTATTTAAAGCGAAATCAATCATGTGTTTTGTTGCTTGGATAAAAAACGACAGAGAGCGAAAGGCTGAAGGTTTACCACGGCTGGCCTTGGCCTAGTCCCTGAATCAATGCCACTTGGCACCTTACCGAGAACAGTTAAGATGTAGTCATTACTAGCCTCCCATAACTCGTAAGCAGTGATGCAACATACCACATCATTGTCATACTGCGCTCAAACGTTAGATTTCAATCATCCTTTCGAAAACGTTTCAGTCCTTAAACTGGATCGTTTTGTTTTACCCGTCCCATTTTGCCATTACATTTGACCACAATATTTCTGTTGTTGTTTTTTTTAAATCAAATGCGGTTTTAAAATCCTACAAAAAATTACTACAAACATGTTGCTTTAGTGATGGGTATGTGGGGGTTGAAGGAGTTGCATTTATACTTTTGTTTTCTTGGTCCTGTTTCCGAATTTAAAGCATACATAAAAAAAATTGTAGCTATTCTATTAGTTCCGCCACAAAAACGGCATAAATTCTTTCTTCTATGTACACTTGTTTGTTTGATTTGGAATTTCGCGCAAAAGAACACGAGGGATATCTGCGCTAGCCGTCCCTAATTTAGCAGAGTAAGACTACAGGGAAGGCAGTTAGTCATCACTACCCACCGCCAACTCTTGGGCTACTCTTTTACCAACGGATAGTGGGATTGACCGTCACATTATACGCCCCCACGGCTGAAAGGGCGAGCATGTTTGATGCAACCGGGATTCAAACCCGCGACCCTTAGATTACGAGTCAAACGCCTTAACCCACCTGACCATGCCGGGCCCTATGTACACTTTACTCGTTACACACAGACCCATCCTCCTTTACTAGTTTTTTCACAAAGAATGACGTTCAAACTCCAGAGGTCTCTAAGTCGTGGGTGCAGGAACTACCTGTACTATCTTGTACGTTCTTAAAAGGAACTACCTCTGCATTATTATTTTGTTGTTTTCAAGCGTAAAATTACATAGTTGCCTGTCTGTGTTTTTCCCATCACAGTTACTGAAACCCTGATTTTGGTGTTGTAAGCAATGCTTTCCCCCAAACTGCGCGGTAGCACAACAACCAATCAAACACTACTTGGACAAGACCCTCAAAACGTTGACGGCCATAAAGATCCTGGCAGTTTCTTTAAAATATTATTTATGTGTTGGTTACTGAGACAGGGGTGGGTTTCAAGGTTACAGATGGATGTTTATTTTATATAACTATTTATAACCTTTTCTTTTCAGTCTCTTTTCACACACTGAAAAAAAAATCAGTCAATAGTTTATATTACCTCTAGTTAGGTTACAAAATTCTCTCGAACTAGACAGTGGTCAGTTTAAAAAGAGCTGATATAACACCGTTTTAAAACGTGCCAATTTTGTAGTTGTAAATAAATAACGAGGCTTCATTTGCAAAATATTTAAAGGCATTATTCAAAAGTAAGAATTGTGCATCACGGAACATATACATTAGCTCACGAAAAGCAGCTTAAACTGTATTGTATAATTTCGTTATATTTCGTAAACTGGTCTACCAGTGTGTGTAATTTACCTCGTACACATTTCTATTACCACGAACAATCCTTGAATCCAGAATATGAACACCTTAGATGTTAATTTGGTTTTAAAACGAGTTTCACTCATTTATTTTCTATTTGTGGTACAGTTTTTAATGTATTCGCGAATATATAATAAATATTAACTGCGTGAAGTAAAAAAAAAAAAAGGAAGTAGTTGTATTACATGTCAAGAAGGTTATTTTAGTCAGGTTTTATTTAACTGCGATAGTTTGCCCATGGCAACAAGACACAAGCGAATCAGCCTACCCATGATAACAGCAGTTTTCCTGCTGACCTACTTTCTGACGTACAGCCCTGAGGGCGAGGCTTGTTAAAGTCATCTTGGCTTCGTGCCAAACATGTTCAACCAAGCAAATCTGTTGGCTCGAGGTAGACATTAATACTTTACTATAAAACCAACCACTTTATCTAATTAATAAAAAAAGAATCAAATCGTACCATCCGTTTTGGTACAAAGAAACAGGTTTATAATAAAGGTTGACAATAATGACGTAAATATTCGAATGATTTGTATAATGTCATGGTATAGCGATAACCAGAAGAACTGATTTAAAATTAACTCTTAGGGAACCAATAAACACACAAAACTGCATGTCGTTTCACTAACAAATTGTTTGTGAGGGTAAATATGTATAATGTGGCTAGTACACGTGTTTGTCTCAATCTAATTAATACCAGAAGGTTACTTCTCAGTCGTGGTGAGATAATAAAAAAAAAAATCATACCCACCAAAGCTCATTCAACCTAGCGCTATCGAGAAATTAAACATATTTTAACAATGCCAGAAAAGCGCTAGAGAATTTGAAGAGAAGTTTGTAATGCCATAGCAGTACAATGAAACGCCGAAGAGTTTCCTACAACTCACTCTTGTACTTTAAAATATGTGTCAGAAAAACTTTACGATACTCTGTTACAAAATCTATGATCTTTCTGCCCTGCAATGGCACAATGTTTAATACCATACTGACACCTGATGACATCAACGGATTTCTAAAGATCACTGTAAAAAAGAAAAAAAAAAATTGTTCTGACAAACATTTCTTAGCAACAGTTGAAAAAGAAACAACTTTGGAATATCTTTCTTTGTTTTACTGAAGTTAAGATTAAAATGTTCTACCTATAAAAACTATTATCATCACTGCACAGTGAGTAGCTCCGAATGTAATAAATAAATGGACATTCAGCCATTATTCATTACAAACATTTATCAGTCAGCCATTAATCTTTTTATCACAGTTCTGTCTCTCACTGAAACACTTCCTTCAGTCATGTCCTGTCTTGTTAACCAGTCAGACACTATCATATTCATCATAGTTTTTCTCTCATTAACATACTAAGTACCCGCTGTTCCCTTCCGTCACGATATGTTCTGTAAATAAATGTTAGCCAGTCACCAACTGTTTCATCATATTTCATGTTTTATTTACATTGATCAAGTCCTCTCATCATACTGTGCTTCACTGTTATACACTAACTAACTATTGTTTTTGTTTCGGCCAGTTCCCCCCATGTGACAATTAGAAAGTCCATTTTATTTCCATTACATTGCATAATTTCTGAACAAAACACTTAAAATCGTTTTACATAATTTTTTTTTCTGTATATAACCGTTCATATTTCCCCCTACCAACCCAACCACTGTTCTTTAGCTGCTGATGTCACTACTTAAGTCACAACGACTTTTCAGTTAATTTGTCAAACACTCTTCTTTGAATATGTCTTAACAGGTTTGGTTTGTAAGTCACAGTTATATGTTACTTTATTAAATATCTTACAATGATAATTTAGTCGGCCACTGTTCTTCGTATTAAATTGTGCGTGTTTTATTAGGATCAATTTGTTGGCCACTGTTCAACGTATTGAATTGTGCGTGTTTTATTATGATCAGTTTATCAGATACTACCATTTGTATTATTACATCATATATTTTATCTCAATCAACATAAAAGTTGCATTGCATTACATGCTCTATTAGTGTTTGCAGCACACTATTTTCCCATTCAGACACACACAATACACAGCGCCCTTGTTTTCATTACCAGCAAAAAGCTAACGAGCTTTTAACATTTTCTATTCAGCAATGCCAGTAATATTTAATGAAATCCCGTATCAATCAAGTGTTAACTGCAAGACCTTAACCTACATTTGTGGATAAAAATCCAAAGTGGGTCACCCACTGAAGACAGATAGCATGTGGGCTGGTGGAGTTTTTTTTTCCCCTCCCTTGGATCGTTAAAGTGTAACCAGTGGTGAGCACGTGTTTTAATGCCACATACTGAAGTTACGTAGACATGTTATATAAATTATACAATACCCTTATGACGACGTCCAACCTGTACGGTATGTGTTACACCTAGTAAATATCTCTTCGTTGCAATTATCTTGAATATCATGAGAAATTATAACACGCACTTGAGTTAGACTAATATAATAATACGAAAACAACGATTTATAAGCAAAAGGAAGAGTTTTTACTGGTGATGGAACATACTTCATGTTTCAATGGAACATTGGGTCCGTCTTCTTCATATACAGCAAACTAAGTTAGTTGGCCTAGTCACAGTTGAATCTGTTCCATTCTTCTGGAGTTCACTTGTTAGCGTCTTCTAGATGTTTTTTGCCGGTAGAATTATACTTCAAACTTTTTTTTGTATGCCCTCTATAGTGGTTCTTAAGGCAGACCAATGTTTTGTCGAAAAATACATTATTTTTCACCACCAATAAATATAAATCGTTGTTTGCCAACCTGTTATTATAGCACATGTTCATGTCTCGTCTCCTTCCGCAGATACAAGTTATTACTGTATTTAAATTTACCCACAGTCCAATTTGCTTGTCTCTTCGTCTTGTACGTATTTTTAATTATCTTAATTTACATTCCCTTTTCCCTGGAAGAGTTATTAATCTGGAAACGTGAGCTAGTCGTTTGTTGCAATGAAAGAATCAACTTGGGGTATGGAACTATCTAGAAAGATCTGCAACAAGTCGTACCGTAGCCATTATAAGCAAACTGCAGATGAGAATAGAAAAACAAAATTCAGATCCATAAGCAACTGTATGTACAATAATTAATAAAAGCCTCCTGTTGTAGATAAAACAAGTCATGTCTATACAAGTTGTTTGCATGGTATATCCGTTCAATCGATCGATCCTTGCCTCAAATAGCTAGAGAATGAAAAGAATATTCATACTTTTCTATACACATATATGCTAGTCACAAAACTCGTGAATTTCTATGCAATCTAACTGTTAAAATGGGAATTGCAAAACTATTATTATCCTACACTAATGGTTTATGGGAAGCTTGGAGATAGGAATGTCGTCCTTTAACGTAATAGTCTTACGATTTGAGTTTTTCTAACGAAAACTACGTTGCAGGGCTACTGTCAAGATGTACGGTCGTCAGATAGAACATAACCGGACGTGGCAAAAACACCCGTAAATACGTGGTACGACTCTAAAATGGTTTTAGTATAGAACTATCTCAACCTCCATATTTATCCATGATAGTGAATGAACTAATTTCTCTTTAACAATTCATTTACGTAGCAAATTAAATAACACCTTGTTTGACACTACATGGTATTTCGATATATCTACACTTTGATAAAACGTTCAGGTAAGAACTTCAAGGTTGCATATTCCTGTAGATTAGGACTCATGTGACACAGACACTTAAGTATGAATAATGAATCTACTACAAGTGGACCCGTCCTATCCAATTTTCATGAACATTAGAAATAATTGAAACTCTAGGTGGTTTTACTTCACAAATGATCTCGGTTTCCGGCAATCAGTAATATAACGTAATTTACAAAAGTTGTTACTCAAAAATTAAGAAATATCTCCCTAGAGTTGTATCGAAGTCTACCCGGTTATATTTCTGATTATTAACTAAATCCATATTATTCTGAATGGTCGTACAGCCACACTCTGAACTACCTTCTGGTAGGTCAGTGGTAAATTTACTGGCATATATTGCTAATATTCGGGGTTCGACTCCTCCCAGTAAATAGCGCGCCGAAACAAAACAAAAAAGGGACACTGTATTGTTTTCTATTACCTGCGATTTTCACGGTTCCGACAGTTATTAGCTCATGTAGCCTAAGTGTTTCTTCTCTTAGTGTTTGAAATGAATTAGAGCTAATGGTTTTATTACTAGAAACACACACAAGGGTAATATATCTATTCTTAGTTACCTATCCATGATACAATCTATAATTACACAACATGAATTTAGTTTTATTATTAATTAGTTATTTTACTTCTGTCTATTTGCTGCTAAGCACAAAGCTACACAAAAATGGGTTATCTATTCTGAGCCCACTAAGAGTACTAAAATCTGGTATTTAAGATTATAAGCCTTCAGACTTACCGCAGAGCCACTGGGGGTTAAGAGGAAGAATCAGTGTACGAATCCGAGTTGTTCCAATAATACTTTATAATTGAAGTCCCACGTGTTTGAGTTGGGTTCTCCAACAATACTTTATAGTATTGAAGTTAGTACTGAAGTCCTAATGCATCTAGTTTATGCATCAGCGCTTTGAAAATAAAACATTTCCTCGCAACATTAATCTACCAAATGGCGCATGACCAGAGGCCCTTTTTACACTTCGTGATTCTTGCTAAAAATATCAAACTATTTGATCAATAATGCAACGGTAACACTATTACAATACTCTCATAGATGAATAACTTCAAATAGTTGCAATGTACTCTTTCTTGCCATGGTCACTGGTTAGAAACAATCCTGTACTTATAGTATGCAGATAAGATCTGTTTTATTGTTTGTGTTTTATTCAATGTTTGGTAATTATAAATGAAATGTTTCGGGCACACCATGGTTGGCAGCTTATGAAGTTACGTAACAGATTTGCCGCTATATATTTATTATAATACTTACACTTGTTTCCGTATAGTTTTTGTTTTTTTTTGTATTTTGCTTGTTTCATATATTGTTGGCTGTGTATTGCGTAAGTCCAGCCTGTTATCGTAATTTTTATAGGAAAGATAAAAGTAACAATCAACAATGTACCAGATGTATATTGATTGACAGTACTGTTGCCAAATGAACTAAGGAAATTCGCGTGATTTGTATATAAGCAACGCGTCAAGACAAGAGATTATTGTTGTTATTATCAGCGGTCAGCTACAGTTAGTGTGCTACAGGCCTAGGAAGCTACAATTGAGATTAACGCTTCTTAATCGGAAAACTACAGAATATGTCCAGAAACGTTTATAGATTTAAACCATTACACACCGTTAAACTTCAATGAAATACTTTCTACATTAGAATTTCTACAAATTTCTACAATGGCATTAACTATGTTCGTCGGTAAAACGTCAGCGGTGTTAGGCCAACCGAGCTAGCTAGCTCAAGCAAGGTACAACAATGTCAAATAATTTTTTTTCATCGTGAATCTGAATCGTAAATAAAACGATATAGTTCTAGACCGGATATACGACTCAGTATTGTTTGTATTGTTTTATATTGTGTATATAAACCAATAGTTGTAATAACTGTTATTATGAATTGTGTTATTATTTGTATCTTAAAATATATTTGTGTTAAGAAAGAAAATTGTGTGTATCAATCTTGTTGGCAAATGTCATAAATTTAATACTTATTAACATTTAATTAACTACTAAATTCAAATTAGAATTTCCAGTTATTTGAAATAGTAATACGTTAACATATATATCATAGTAAATCGGAAGCTCGTCCGATATAAATTATAATACGTAATATAACAGTTATCACATATTCGGCGAATAGGAAAACAGATTACCGCTCCCAGTAAGAGGTCAAAACTTTGTTTCTGAATATCGCACAACGCTATACGAGGGCTATTTGCACTAGCCGTCCGCAATTTAGCAGTGAAAAACTAGAAGGAAGGCAGCCAGTCATCGCGACCTAACGCTAGACTCTTGGACTACTCTTTTATCAAGTAATAGTGGGATTGGCCGTAACTTTATAACAAGCCCATCTCTGAAAGGGCTAGCGTGTTTTGTGGGACGGGGATTCACACCAAACATCGTAATCCGTGGGTCGCGGGCTCGAATCCCCGTCACACCAAACACGCTCATCCTTTCAGCCGTAGGGGCGTCATAATGTTACCGTAAATCCCACTACTCGTTGATAAAAGAGTTGGCGGTGATGACTAACTGCCTTCTCTCTTGTCTTACACTGCTAAATTGGGGACGGCTAGCGCAAATAGCCCTCGTGTGGCTTTGCGCGAAATTCAAAAGCAAACACTGACCTTGGTTTGAGCACACCGAGTTTATATACACCTGACGAAGTAACTCATCAGTATGCACCTAAAACTATTCGTGATGACGAGAAACCTACTTGAAGTAAAAATATATCTCAAGACATTGGTACTAATGATGTTAAGAAAAGATAGTATAAAGCGACGTTTCGACCTGAATATGACCTAAGAAGGCCGAAATATTGTTCTGTACTTTATTTTAATTGAACTTTTAATAGCCATACCAGCTGTCTTGAGATACAAACCTAAAACCAACGCAAGTGACATTTTTAATCTGCTGATGTTTCCCTTGAGATTAGGCGCTATACGTTAATTCAATGTTTGAATCAGCTTCGCTCAATATAAACGCCTCGAAAATATTTCACAACAAAAACACGTTATATTTATAACCACCGAACACATTAATAAATTTGTCGTATTCAAAACAAAGCTATATAACTGAATTGAATGACTTGGAGAAATGAAAACACACACACGATACCTAAACGAATGACTTTAGCCTACTAGTATATTTATAATAAACAGTTGAACATATAAACCTAAAGCTCCATCTATAATATTGATACATGTTCCGATGTAACATAAAATTATCAAATAATGAAAAAAAATCTGAAATACTTCTCACACATACACACACACACAAATGTAGACGGTAAAACAAGAGGGAATATTCAATATCAGCGGCACTTGAAATTGTTTTAGGGACATTTATGAATAAAATTAATCTACCTTTTTACCTTTTCGTTAGCTATATATTTGTTCCAGCAGTACTTAGCGTGGGGGTGCGCGTATAAACTATTCAATTTTATTACTCATCAGAACTTCTACCAGCCTGCCCTCAACTTTGAAATTATTTTATGCAGAATTAGTTTAAATTAATTTATGTGATCTTGGGCGCGAACAAACACATCAATCGAAAGTGTTTGTACTCCTGAGTACTCGACTGTAATTATATCTCAAATCTATCAGGAGATGACGTAGTTATGATCTAAAAACGTTTATACTAAACTGACTCGAACCACACTATGAGCCCTTATGACGCGGCTAAAAAATTACGCCATTCGTTATATGTTGGGAAAATACTTGTTAATTCAAAACTTGAGTAAAGTACCAAAGTGTTAAATAACACTGGAAAAAGTGCATTTTATATACATGGCAAGACAATTTATTTTAATTATTTTTATGGCGTATTTTATTCATGTCTTTATTAACGACCAGTTGCAGATTAACAATGGTACTAGGCCCACACATGAAAAAGGCCCATTACGATGTAAAAACAAAGAACCAAAATATTAGTAGCACACAGTGCCTTGTATCTTCATCAACAACACGTATACTTTAAGAATGTAATTTGTCCTAAACAACTAACACGGTAAATATATGTCAAATCGTTTTAGTTCATGGTCTGCCTATGTATCCACCATCTGCGTTTGTTTATAGTTAGTGTTAGTCGTTACTGGAATCATAAGTTATGTGCAAGTGTTGTGTTAACAGAGGCAGATGTGGCTTCTTTGGCTGGGGGTGGGTGGGGGTGTAACATGCCACACCTGCCTACTATAAGAGGAGGAAAGTCAGTGTATTTTCTTTTGAGAACCAGCTAGCAGTGAGCACTTGGTCTTTGCAAACAAACTACAGAGGATTATTTAAGTATGTATTTTATTATTTCTTTGTTCTGTTGGTTCAAGTGTTTGTGGAATGTTTAAAGTTTTTATTTATTTATTTGGAGTTTTGCACTTTTCAGGCTTTGAAAGAAGAAAAATAACATCACTCCAAGACGTATTTCCGAGTCTGCTTCCGTTATTTCGAAGGGTTAGACTTCCCCCACAAGGATGCACAGTTTAATGCAGTTGTAAAATTTTGTTTATTTAATATATTTCTGTTGTACTTGAATAAAATAGAAAATAAGTGTGTGTGTTTTCTTATAGCAAAGCCACTGAGTCCACCGAAGGGAATCGAACCCATGATTTTAGCATTGTAAATCCGCAGACTTACCGCTGTACCAGCGAAACTAAATGGAAAACGTAAAAACGGGGTGGGAGCACAGATAGTTTCGGCGTTAGGCCCACAAAAATGTTTATTAAACCCTTATTTGGGCAAATTAATTCAATCTAATCTACCGGCAATATTTCCAAAAACCTTTTCATTGATATTATTGGAATACTTCATAGCACCGTAAACATTTAAACACATACTGAAGATACGTGGAACAATCAAAGGCTGTGTCAGGTTTTCCACCTTGAGGAAAACGCGATTTGATGACCTCACTTTATGACTATTTCTTTGATTACTCTTGATTTGAGCAATAGCCAGTTATCACCTCATCAGTAACTAAAATTTCGAGAAGGGGAAAGTGGTGAAGTCTACATTTTGTGTCATAGATCTAATGACAAGGAACTGTGTCAAGGCCTAACTTCTTAACAAAGTAATGTCACTGATCGATGTGGTTGTTAAGATATTAATACACGACTGCCATCCATCTACATTTACTGTAAGATTGGCTCCAGCTGTAAAGTATCAGATACGATGGTGTCTTACCGCTACCAAGTTTAAAACTAGTCTTAAAACGTCTCTGTCTGTTCAAGTTAATGCTCAGCTTAAAATGTCCTCTTTCAGAGAATAGTTTTATTTACAGGCTACACTGCGTTCCGAAATGATTCTTTCGTTTTTTAAGAGTTGGAGTTACATTGATCAACTGAGGTATAACTTAAGGCCAATAACAAAGCGAGCAGTAGGAACATAGCAATGTACATACAAGATTTTGAGCTTACCTTGAGGTCTTTGAAGAAGATGCTATTTCTTGCCCAGTCCACTTGAGCGAAGAGGGACTGATCAATGACTTTGCACATGAGTTCGAAGAGATCTACTTCACACTGGTTATACGTTTGGTTCTGAAGAAGACTGAACAGCTGTGCCTGCCACTCTTTATCGTCAACCATAGACATTTGGAACTCCCTGATGAGTGAAGATGTCTTGCCACTCCCTGTTACCAAAGCAACTGGAGCAGTGAGAGAACTCCCGGCATCGTAGTGGAATACTTTGGGCGAACAAGGATTGGCGGTAACTTGGTGTGTTGGTGATGTGGTGACCCAGGAGATTTTGACAAGCTCTCCCGGATGTGGGTTAGGTGAGTTGAGCTGAGGAGCAGTGTAGGGGACGGGCAGGGAAGCTGTAGTTGGTTGAGTTGCTGTGGACAACGGTGAAGGTGAGGAATCGGGAGAGCTGGTAGACGAGCTAAGTTGTGGAATCTGGATGAGTTCTTGCTTGACAGGCGCAGACTCCGGAGAGTACATAGGCGGAGAGGAGACAGACACAGAGGCAGCAGGAGGTGGAAAGACCACTGGGGGCGGGGCACCGGGTACCACCTCACCCCCGGAAATCCCTTGGCACTGAGACCTGACCAGTTGTGTCTGACGCATTAGCTGCAGCTTTCGCGCCCTGTCCCTCTTGTACATAGGCCCAAACTTGTTCCTTCCACCCCTCATCCGATCAGCCCGCACCGCTAGAAAGAAGAGTTTTTCATTAGAATAGTTTATCAAAATCAAGACAAAGAGTAGGTTACATTCAGAGCACTGTCATTGTTAATTAAAGGAAAAAGTGTCTAGCTAAACCCTGTGTTAAAAAATATTCAACAACCAAATACAGTCACTAGAAAATGAATACTGCAAAGATATCTTAATTTTCTGTGCAGTTTGTCATAAGAAAAGCCAATATCGTGTACTTTCCTTTTTGGAGAAAATTAGTGCTGTTAGTGAATCTGTGAGTAACTAGCCTTCAGTCCAGGAAGTATTGTTACTATTACAGTGCTACTTGTAATTTCCGTTTTTGCCATACAGTAACTTCCAACCCAACCCAGCAGGTTTTGTCATTAGTGGTAACATTACGGTTATCTTTAGGTAAATTAGCTTCAAACATAATCCTGTAAATTCTCACATCAATTTTTAATATAATGTAATATAATCTACCCCAAAATCGGATATTTTCCGTTATTAGTCCGTTAAAAATGGTTCTCAATTAAACTAAGAACTTGTAGGGACGTCATCTGTAAATTATAGAAGTTAATACTAACGAACGTTCGTTCGGTTAATGTGTTCCGAACCATCGAAAGACAAAATCTATCCCTTGTCACAGCTATAAAGAAAGTAATGTGCTAAAAATAACCTTATAAATAAATAGAAGTCATATCTTCTCTCAAACTATTAGAAAGGAGTGTTAGTAGTTTTAATGCTCTCGTCTTACTAGAATTGTGAAATGAAATTCGTTTATGGTATACCAATAAAAACCGATTCAATGAACCTAATGAATCTCAAGATAAAGTAAGAACGTGCTCGACTCAGTCGCAAGTTATCCAAAAACAGTAGGAAATTAGTTCAAAACCAAACTTAATAAATGACAAAAACAAAATCAATCCTAAACCGAACCACAATACATAAAATAAATTAATACCGAAGCTGTCACATTGATCACAATTTCATTTCACAATTCTAGTAAGACGAGAGCATTAAAACTACTAACACTCCTTTCTAATAGTTTGAGAGAAGATATGACTTCTATTTATTTATAAGGTTATTTTTAGCACATTACTTTCTTTATAGCTGTGACAAGGGATAGATTTTGTCTTTCGATGGTTCGGAACACAATAACCGAACGAACGTTCGTTAGTATTAACTTCTATAATTTACAGATGACGTCCCTACAAGTTCTTAGTTTAATTGAGAACCATTTTTATAGTTAACCATATAAATGAAGTAAAACATTAACGTTTAATAGTTTAAAAATACGTTATAAAGAGCAGCCAATCACATTCTCATATTTTTAATTATCACAAATGCCGGTCCTTTAAGTAGAAGTTATACAGAACAGTGTTTCCCAAAGTGGAAGCCTGGCTCCTTGGAGGAAAGGGGCGAAAAAATGCTCCATTAACTTTAATTCTAAATATACAGTACTTCGATAAAACTTGTATTAAATTACTTGAATCATACAGTATGCTGAAATACGAT
Organism: Carcinoscorpius rotundicauda; assembly: GCA_011833715.1. Taxonomy (NCBI): domain Eukaryota; kingdom Metazoa; phylum Arthropoda; class Merostomata; order Xiphosura; family Limulidae; genus Carcinoscorpius; species Carcinoscorpius rotundicauda. The sequence continues at coordinate 34,977,420 of CM022403.1, forward strand.
GTTTTTACTACGGCACTGGTTTTCGATCACCAAGTTAAATTTATAGGTTGGGAGAGTCTCAAACATATTTATTAATTACATTAACAGAGTCACAGACTGCGAGAGTTTAAGGACCGCTGACAGAGAGAAAGCTTCCATTGCAAAAACGCTCTGTTGTTTTCATTTAAAAGAATTGTAATTAGCCTAAGAGGCCCGGCATGGCCAGGTGGTTAGGGCACTCGACTCGTAATCCTAATTTTACAAATTCGAATCCCCGTCACACCAAACATGCTCGTCCTTTTAGCCGTAGAGGCGTTGTGACGCGACGATCAATCTAACAGTCGTTGGTAAAAGAGTAGCCCAAGAGTTGACAGTGGGTGGTAATGACTAACTTCTTTCTTGTCTTACACTGCAAAATTAGGGACGGCTAGCGCAGATAGTCCTTGTGTAAATTTCTGCGAAATTCTTAAACAAACTGATGCTAGAAAAATAAATCTTTATTTAATAGTCATAATGAACGTTATCCTACTTCGAACAAACTCACATAAAACTGTTGATTAATACACAAATAAAAATAATAAAACAACAGCAAAGTAGAAAATGTTCACTAACAGTTCGATTAGAACATAAATACGGACATTTAAATATAGCAGTAACAAAAGACTTGTTATCCGTCATATTTTCAATAAATTTCACGATTAATCAAAAACGTTTGGTTTGAATTTTGCGCAAAGCCAAACGAGCGCTATTTTCCTTAGCCGTCCCTAATTTAGTAGTACAAAGTTATTGTGAAGACAGGTGATTATCACCAACCACCGCCAATTCGTGAGCTGCTCTCACCAACTAATAGTGGAATTGACCATCACATTATAAAATCCCCATGGCTGAAAGAGCGAGCATGTTTGGTGGGGTGGGGCTTCATTTAAGAGGAATAAACAGCAAATCAGAAGAGAAAGATGGTTGTACGCTGAGGATTTCGTCAATTTACTGAAATAATGTAGCTATTAATTATACTCATTTTACTTCACCACCGTAATCGTCTCCAATACACAGACGAAGCAGCTATGTGTAACACTCTGGTGATGTGCATGCGTCTCTGTCTTTTAATACAGCAGTTTTTGTATAAATAACTATTACTATACCAATCAAGTAAAAACACCAAGAGAGATACTGTATACTTTCGTTCCATCACACCTCTACGAGATTTCACGCATTTATACTGGATAACATCGAATTTCATTTTCAAAAAAACCTTTTCAGATCCAGAATAATCAACGATCCGGATCATATTTTCTAGTGTGATAAGACGTCTAAACCTTAATGTGCTCGCGAAATTTGGAATAAATCCGATCACACTTTATAGAAATATTAAATCCCAAATAGTAAAATTCTCAATCTTCTCATTATTAAAAAAAAAAAAAGTCTCCAAGGTGATCCGGAATCTGGATCAGATTTGGGGAGAAATGTCCCATCTTTCTTAAAACATTCGTGTACATCGGTCTATTTATTCGTTTCCGAGACACGCGCGCGGAAAAACACATAGATTTGGGCATGACTACAATACACTCGCATAGGAGAGGGGTGAAGGGCAGTTTTCCCATGTGAATATCATGTAATATGCGATTGCTATTAAAACTCTGTCAAGTTTTAGCTTTTTTGTGACAATATTTGTAAACTGCAAAAGGTCCGAAAATTTAATTTTTGTTTTTGACTAAATTATTCAGCCCTTTCTACTTTCACGTAGCACTTCCTAGTCGTAGAGAGGTACGAAGGGGGCTGGCTCTTAATCTTCGATCACTTCAGATGTTTAATAATTTTAATAATTAATTTAACCCAAAGTACTGCCAGTCAATGCCACGTATTTTTTCGTTTCAACATTGTATGATACGCCACTTTTAGCCCGTTAAATGTACGTATTTATTCCCGTAAAAAGATATTTTATATTTCCACCATATTACTTGCAAAAAAAAAAAAAAACTAAATGAAAGAAAATTGTAATGCTGTCAGACGTACTAACATGTAAGTATATCAGAATGTTGTCAGACTCGCTGCCCCACGTGATAATATATCTGAGAAGTGGTTCTCGGTATTCACTTTCTACTAGAGTGACCTTGAACAAGTTCTCTGGCGTATCTCAAGAGTAATCTACGATTAAAGTTACGGGTTCTAGTTAGTTTCACCAACTGCTGATTTCGCTTAACGTAATAAATACACTGTAAGCAAACAAGAACGATTAGGTAGGTGCATACTTGGTAATTAATTACTGTTACTCAATTAAAGTTTATAGCTGTATGATTCACAGAAGCAGATGTCTTACACCTGGTGATCTTCGACAGAACTACTCACTTTAAAAGCATTGTACACGAAAATTATCTAAGTAATATAAATATATAATCGGTGATAAAAAATGATCGCATTATTAATTATTGCACTCAAAATCGATATCTGTGCGAGTTTTGGTACTTTACAAAAGGCCTCATCAGCACTTGGAATGGCAGCTGTGATGTGGCCAACATTACAATAACTAAATGCTGACTACAACACAATAATTATTGTACACAAAGCGTGTTATATATGAACACCTGTTGAACGAAATAAAATTAAAATAATGTATACATGTTTCATTTTTGTTTCCTCGGGAAATGAAGCAGTTGTCATTCCTGTAGTAATATCGACAGTTAAGCCTAACAATAAAAAGGCAAATAAATATTAAAGTTTGAGATTTTACATACGGTATCCTGAACAGATTAAATACGAGAAAAGCTACACATAACTAGAAACAACTTGGAAAAGAACAATAAAAAGTGTGGGGAGGATGGAAAATAGGAGGGCGAAAAGTAATTTGAAGAACAAGGAAGACATCATTTGTACAAACCAGATGGATGACAGCTTGTCAACAGGGTCTGTCACTAATTAATTGCATTGGCTTCTCTCGTTTAATTAAATAGTGGGATTTGACGGTCACTCTTATAGCACACCTGCAGCCTAAAAAGTGTGGAGCATGTTTGCAATAACGGGATGCGAACCATAAACATAAGGATTCTCAGTCCGAGGAATCTAGCCCTTTAGCCACGCTTGCCCCCTCTTTATCGGCTTAAAATAATACATAAAGTTACAAACAATTATAATTACCATTTATATAAGTTAAAGTATAGTTAGTTATTGTTATACAATTAACATTAATTGTCTGCCTGCCCCAGTGGCTTAATAACGCTACGCCTGAAGGCTTATAATGCTAACAACCAAGTTTCCACATTAAAACTGGTAGCCCATTGTTTTTAAATTTATGCTTAACTACACACAAATAAATATGACTTTATGTAACCTCGCGGATGTCTGAGCAAGAAAACTCGAATATCTTTTTTTTTTCCTTCTTCAAACAACTTTTATTGAAAGATTGTTTTTTAATTTTGCGCAAAGCTACACGAGGGCCATTTGCCCTAGGCGTCCCTAATTTAGCACTGTAAGACTAGAGGAAAGGCAGGCAGTCATCACCACCCACCGCTAACTCTTAGGCTACTCTTTTACCAACGAATAGTGGGATTGACCGTCACATAACGACCCCACTGCTGAAAGGGCGAGCATGTTTGGTGCGACGGGGATTCCAACCCGCGACCCTCAGAATACGAGTCGAACGCCTTAATCACCTGGCCATGCTGGGCCCATTATGGATAATGAACATTAAATAATTCAGAATACGACATAACTATTTGGATATCCTCTTATAAAAGAAAGATAATTGAATTACCCACGCGAGTGGATCACTTTTAATCAATCCCTGTTCATCTAATTAATACTAAACCTAAGTCAATACGTATGGAGGAAGTAAAACCAGTTAAATAACACCCAGATCGGAAACAGGGTACAGAAAACAGTTACATTTGCCTTCTTTTACCAATACTTATTTTCGGTTCCTAACATTTTAGAACTTGTTTTTCTTTAATAATTCTGATTCGTAAATAGCTTAAATAAAATTGATAATAATTAAATTTCAATTACTTTAGTTCATACCATAAAAAGTTGTTTTTCGTAATGAATAGTGCCTAGACCATCACTATATATTTCGTATCCCAGCTGGCCTGGTGAGGCATGTTGCTGGGCGAAAGGCAAAGGCCTTGCTGGCACTAGATATGAAAAATTTAATGTGATTGTCACATTATTACGTATTTTTTTTACATATACTTTCTTAGAAATACAAACCAAAATCACGTACAAGTCTTTCCACCACGGCATCATTTACGTATTCAAAATTCTGGATAAAGATTTAATAGCACTAAAAAACCTCTTTCAACATTTACTTCTAATAAAAACGATTTTCACAATTACGCGATGTAGATGAGTGTAATGTAACATGCACGCATTCATCACAGTGGGATTGCTGGTTGATGAACAAGAAGTGTAACTGACACTTACACCTGCCACCACACACTTATTGGGGTTTCCGGAAGTAGTCCTGATGTTCAGATATTAAAGAAATTTTAATGTCCAAGGAAAGGTCGAAGAAATATATTGAATATATTTAACAAAATGGAAGATTTAGCCTTTTCTTTTCTTAGGTATAACATCGTGTGTTGGGCGTGCATTACTGACAAATGTACTCGAGTAATTATCGTCCCTAATTTTAAAAATGTGACAGTGAAGAGTGAATGTAGCTAGTTAATAATACCCACCGCCAACTCTCAGGCTATCCTTTTCTTAAAGGAAAAGGAGGATTGACAGTCACATTAGACTATCCTCACGGTTGAAATGGCAAAGGAATTCAGTGACGAGGTTCGAACTTACGACCCGAAGATTGCGATTTTTCCACTCTAAGCTCTAGGCAATGGTAAGCCAACTAGTTTCATACATACATATCGATCTGTTTATTTAATACTCTCGACAATTTGATAAAAGAGAAATTATTGAATTCCCTCAGGCTCACGAGTGAAAACTGGGGCACGATCTAACAGTGACCTACTAAAGGGCTTACTCTTCAAACAGATGGTGGAAAACGGCAGAACTTTTATGTAGGTCATCATTTACATCACAAGTGGGTCGACTTTCGATTCTAAACGCACTGCTGCTAGCTGTAATATGTTGGCGAACGTGGTAACTTTCCCTACATACCATCTTTTGTTTGTTCGGGTATTTCAAGACGGGCAATGCCCAAATTTTATTTTGATCGTCTCTTTGTTGTTAAGCGCAAAAACTACATAATGGGTTATCTGTGTTGTGTTCACCATGGATATCGAAACCGCGTTGCTTTTAGCATTACACATCTTCAGTCCTCTAGCCGAGCCATTGGATGAGGGATATATCTTATGTAGCAACAATAAACAAGTTCTTTAATATATATTTACATATTTTTCTTCTCTTATACTCGTTACAATGGACCATTAATTTATATGGAAATATTTTAACATAACTGTTATAAACCACAAATATACAAAAGTTGAACAGTATTTCATTTTTATGTAATAAATTATTGAATGTTTTATACTGAAGGAACTGAATATGAACAAAGATTACTTCTTGACTCGTGACAAAACCTCACCTTCTAACTTCATTCCAACGTCCAAACACTTCTGGAAGCGGCAGTAAGGACAACGTTTCCTTTGGCTTTTGTCAATGTGACAGTTCCTGTCTGCTACGCACGTGTACACCTTTTTGTTCTGTACTGTACGCTTGAAGAAACCTTTACACGATTCGCAGGTCAATAAGCCATAGTGGTAGCCGGAAACCTTGTCCCCACACACTGGACACAATTCCTCCAACCCCTCCTTAGTGTCCGGTGGCTCGTGGAATTCCTGGGTGGAGGCCGGACTGCTCAGCATGTTGCTCGCTGCTGAGAAAAAACAAACCATTGGGTCCATTAGAGAAGGGGTCGTCATTAGAGTACAGCCAGAGGAAAACATTTTATACTTAACACTATTATAATTCTTCAAAGTTCGATCTTAAATGTTTCACTTGTTAGCAGAACATTGTACAATTACACATCTCACACACAAATCACTAGACACTATATCTAATATGCTGCATTAGTTCTCTATACTTTTACACCTTAACCACAGCCCAGAGAAAGTGACGGTAGATACGACACAAACAGAATGCACACTAACCTCTAGACACACTCTAGAAGTAGTGGGTCTATGTCAAGTGTTGCGCGTGCATGCCCGCAGCCTAGTGACCTACTAAAGAGTAATAGCATTGCCCAATCATGTTCCGTCGTACGTTACTGAAGGTGAGCCTAAAGTAAAATTAACAAAAAAACATATCCTAGATTTGGGTATTAGACAGAAAAGCGAAAAGCTTTTTCTCTGGGGGGACGATGGGAGGAGAAAATAAAACTAGTGGTATTACGAGACGAGAGAAAAATTTTACTTTCACTTCGCCATACAAAAAAAAAACAGTGGTACTAACACCACGAGCAGAGAGAAAAACTTTTACTTTCACTTCGCCATACAGAAAACACCAGTGGTACTAACACCACGAGCAGAGAGAAAAACTTTTACTTTCACTCCGCCATACAGAAAATACCAGTGGTACTAATACCACGAGCAGAGAGAAAAACTTTTACTTTCACTTCGCCATACAGAAAACACCAGTGGTACTAACACCACGAGCAGAGAGAAAAACTTTCACTTCACCAAGCAGAAAACGCAAGTAGTACTAACAGCACGAACCAGAAAAACTTTAACTTCGCCAGAAAGGGGAAACCGGCAATATTAACAGTGTAGAAGTAAAGGAAAAAAAACTGTCTTTCAACTTGTATTTAAACAGTCTCCCACGCTTTCCATCTGAGGATATCCCAGTTAAAAAGTAACAGTTCCAAGAAATTCGTTGATATATAGAATAGATACATGATAAGCAGAATTCTAATACACTTAGAGCTATCTACACAACACAAACTGAAAGATATTCATAACTTATGACCGGTGCATTAATAATGAAAATAGTTCATAGTCCTATAAAATGAATATTTATCATTTTTGAAATACTTATTTTGCAAGTACGTGGGTAGCATTAACTAAGTTAGGTTTAATATGCGTATTGTTGGATATTCAAGGGCAGTTGTTATTTTATTAATATTATTATTACTATTGTACTCTCTAGATTTTCAACAAACAGTGACGTGCGATATTCGACGATGTTCAAACATTATATCACTTCTTTGACGGGTTTTTATGCAGGTCAAACATTGTGAAATGTGGTTTGTTTTATGAAACGCTGTTTTACTTATTAATTTGTCAATGTATAAAGGGACAAGAAATGATTTTTATTACCAAATGTTTAAACAAGTGAAAGTAAATACATTTTCAACAGAGCTCGAAGTGTTACTTAATTAGCACGTTGAGGGTTTTTGTGTCAGAATAGCGACTGTAGTTGCAAATGCTGTCTTTGTGTTTGTTTTTGAATTTCGTGCAAAGCTACATGAGATCTATCTGTGCTAGTCATTCCGAATTTAGCAATGTAAGATTAGAGGAAAAGCAGATAGTTATCACTACCTACCGCCAACTCTTGGACTACTCTTTTACCAACGAATAATGGGACTGACTGTCAGATTACGAGACGAGTGCCTTAATCATCTAGCCATGCCGGGCATATCTTTGTGTACGAAATGGCTGTTACAATAATTTACATGCGCTACATTGCACGTGTATTGTTTCTTAAAGACAGAAGTATTATTTTATCTGATGGTATTACCTGCCAACACAAAAGTTAAAAATACAATATGGCATAGACTCCAGAGGAAGGAAAAACGGTTAATTTTGACACAACAGTATATATAATTGTTTTTCCTAATTCAAAACAGAAACGGTAACATAAACTGCTCTGGTTACAAAGATATTCCAATGCATCAGTCCCTTGTGTTATGGGTGTCTGTTGTACAGTCCATTGGATACGAGAACTTCAGACTGAAATGGTATAAACACTTTTTAAACGAGGGCTTACAGACAGCATAGATTTTCATACTGACAACATTTTACGAATTTAAACCGTAATGTTTCTATCTCTAACGTTAACTGTGCACATGCCATTATGTGTGTTGTGCCACTTGTCTTTCTCTCGAACTCCCATTTATTGAAGATTGTTCAATTTTGGCTGTCGGTTTCTGTGATTGTAGTAAACGAAGGATTACCAACACAGTTTGTACTGAAGGGTGGAGTTTTATATACATAAAATGGACAGCAGAGATTATTGCTTATTCCTACCACACACGATGTCATTGACAGAGGAAAACACGACCCTGAGAAAATACGATATTTCAAAGTTGCACCAATGTCTTTCTGTCACCACCTGCGACCTCACAGATGTTGATTAGTATAAGAAATAATATCCAAGCAAGCTTCCGTGCAAATCACAGGATCTTCTTTAAAATATCCCGATCCGAAATGTCAAACTTCTAAACTCCTGTAATTTAAAGCTGCCCAAACATGAATGTCCATTCAGTGGTAATTACAGACAAAGTTTGTCACAGAAATGGAGGTATTCTTCCAAATATTACTTGACGAAATTCTCGGTCAGTTATTGATTCCGATACAATGGGTCCATTTCCTTCCAGTAGCCACGGTAACTATAGGAATGCCAAACACTCTCTCCCTCTCTCTCTCTAGGTGTTTGGGTATATACATTAGTATACTTGGGAGGGACAGGTACACTAGATCTCTTCCTCCTTCCTGTTCATTGTTAGAGTGGACTTGTTAGTATATTTAAAGTAAATACATAAATATAACTCTGGCCCTCATGTATTTACCTTAAATATACTTACAATGCCAAACTGAAGTTAAAAGTTTATTTTGAATTTCACGCAAAGCTACACGAGGGTTATCTGCGTTAGTCGTCATTAATTTTGCAGTGTAAGACTAAGGGGAAGGCAGTTAGTCATCACCATCCACCGCCAACTCTTGGGCTACTCTTTTACCAACGAATAATGGGATTGACCCTAACATTATAACGCCGAGCATGTTTGGTGCGACGAGGATTCGAACCCGCGACCCTCAGATTAGGAGTGGGACTTCTTAACTCACCTGGCCATTCCGGACCTTACCGACGATACTTACACAAATGTAAATGTAAGTACGAGAATATAGAATATATTACATCATTATTATAACAAGGGAAAGTAAAATTACAATAACAATTTAGTTACAAATAAATTTATACATGGAATGTATTATATGTTTGTGCATAAATATTTATATAAAAATGTAATTTATCTACGTGTAGATCATAAACGGTGTTTGTATGTTTTGTTATAGATTCTCGGTAAAATCATATCTTGAATAATAAATTAGCTGTAGTTCTATTACTTGGGTGAGAGGAATGCATTGTTAGGATAGTTATAAAGTGTGTTGCTATAGGTACAGTGCATTGTTAGGATAGTTATAAAGTGTGTTGCTATAGGTACAGTTGTAACTTTGTTACTGAGAGCGAAGTATTCACAAGCATTCACAGCCCTAGTTGAAATTTGTTGGTGAGAAAGAATATGCTTACAACTAATTAATAACTTTGTACAATAAAATTAACCTCTCTAACGGCGATGAACAGTGCAAACTAAAAACATGTAATTTTACACGCGTATTAGAAAGATTTAGGTCACCCACATTCCAGAACTGCGTCGAGCCAAAAAAGCAATTATAATACAGTGAGTTAACGTCGACCCATAGTCCATTGCGAGTGATCTGATCTTGAACTGAATACACAGTAACATACATTTCTGGCCCATTTATTCTCGTTGACAGTGACATACTTTCACTCTTAAAAATCTTACGATTTACCTATATAATAAAATATAAGGTGATTTCTTTAACATCGTAACTATCAAGTATTTCTTCTATCATAAGAAATAAAGTCTAGAAAAATATAAAAGATTTTCTTGTACTTCGAGAGCATTTAAAAAAGAATATATATATATATAATTTTTATGCAAAGCACTGGTCTTACCGAAATATACTATTTCATATTATAATTAATCTGGGACGAGTCTCCAATTTATCATGTTAAGTACGTTATGTATAACAATTTCAAATAAACGAAAACTGGAATTTGAATTTTGAAGTTAACTGAATGTCAATGTGCATCAAATTTATATTTGCCAATAAGAGTGTTCTTAATGTCGCGCAAAGCTACACGAGGACTGTCTGCGTTAGCCATCCCTAATTTAGCGATGTAAGATTAGAGAGAAAGCAACTAGTCATCACCACTCACTGCCAACTCTTGGGCTACTCTTCTACCCACGAATAGTGGGATTGACCGCCACATTATAACGCCCCCACGACTGAAAAGGCGAGCATGTTTGGTGCGACGGAGATTCCAACCCGCGACCCTGAGATTACGAGTCGAGTGCCTTAATCACCTGGCCATGTCGGGCCGCCAACAATAGTGATACAATTTTCTTTCTGAACACAAATATATTTTAATATACAAACAACCATACAAATTATAATAACGGTTATTACAAATAATGATTTATATACAAAAGTTAAACAGCAACAACTTACAAACAATATTTACGTCCTTTATCTGGTCTAGAAGTAAGTACTTTGGCAACGGTTCACGAGGCGCAAATTACTTTTATGTCGATACACAGATAGATATATTTAGTTTGAAGGGAATGCTAGGTATCTCTATCATTCACACGAGTTTTTTTCCCAACGAAAATATCTAATATCTTCGTAAATATAGTGACGTGGAAAGGTAATTCACTGAAGTTTGCAATGTTCGAAATCTACAAACGATTCTATAGTTTTCCGATTAATAATTTTTTGTCACAATTATAACTTCCAAGACTTACAGTAAAGTGACTATAGGAGGCCAACAATATTCTATATAACTGTCTCTTGGCTTGTCGATCCATAAAATTTCATGTTACATTCTCGAAAGATCACCTGACAACATTTTTCGAAAATACGGTAGTGCTTTGAAAAACAACAACGTATTGCTGATTCTTACTCTCAAGAATCTTCTACAGATTTAGAGAACAGGTGGGACTTGCGCAATACACATTTAACTATATAAGTTACGTACATTTCCAAATATATATTAAATTGAAACAAACACAGATATTAAACTAATATTAAATCCGTTACATTTTTTTTATCCGATTAATAATTCATTGCACACACTACGCACTTAAATTTCGTTTTATCTTTATGTTGTAATAACCCGTTCGAGATAAAGCACATGTGAACCAGTCGTTCCTGTAGTTTAATGTAGTCATGCATGCTTGGGACCATTGTTATTATCATCTGAAGTACTCATACTTATTAACTTATCTACCATGTGATTCATTGCTATAAAACGTGTAAAGTAATCAACAGTCCTGGTATTTATTTTGTTTTTGAATTTCGTGCAAAGCTACACGAGAGCTATCTGTGCTAACTGTCCCTGACTTAGCAGTGTAAAACTAAGGAGAAGGCGGTTGGTCATAACCATCCACCGCCAACTCTTGGGATACTCTTTAATCAATAGATAGTGGGATTGGCCGTTACATAATAACGCCCCCATGGCTTAAAGGGCATGTGTGGTGTGATGGGAATTCGAATTATCGACCCTCGGAATACGAGTCCAGTGCCTTAACCACTTGGCCATTCCATGACTCGGTCCTGGCATACTGTGGTTCTTTTATGTTTTGATTAGGTTCAGCTAAGTAATCATAAATATGTAGCAAACCTAAGATTTCCGTTTAGTAAACAGTGAATGAAAACCCTAACCATGACGTATATTTCATCAGTAATCCCCAAACGTGCTCGCTCTTTCAGCCGTGGGAGCGTTATAACGTTACAATCAATTCCACTATTTGTTGGTAAAAGAGTAGCCCAAGAGTTGGTGGTGAGTGGTGATGACTAGCTGCCCTCCCTCTAATCTTACACTGCTAAATTAGATATGGCTAGCGCAGATACCCCTCGTGTATCTTTGCGCGAAATTCAAAACAAACCAAACATATTCATCAGTAATACGAGGTCATTCTCTCTGTTTTTTAAAGGCTAATGTATAAACTATTATTTAGTTGAGATCACTGATAAACCCTTGTACCTAGGAGATACACATCACCTGTACACTCAAATACAGATCTTCCTAACGACGTAAAATAGAAGTACTTGACAATTAGTTTCTGCAACCAAATTACTAAAGATACCAGAAGAAGAGAAATGTGATTTATTTTGAATAAAAGGAAGTCAAATTTTATTTGGAGAGGACAGAGAAATTACATGGTTTAAATGGAAGGTTTATGTTTCTTTTAAAAGAGAGATTTTTTATAGCTTTATTTAAGTATGTTAAAGTACTATATAATTATTTTTATCGGAAGTACTACGATTTATTTCTACACTGTAGGTTTATTTGAAAGGGGGTTCTATGGGTGGTTTGCGGCAGTGTGGATTTATTCCAGGGTTGGGGGAGTAAGTTTCTTTTTTTCAAATATAAACCAACATTATTATTGTATTTGTGCCTTTTTGTTTAAGGTATTTTATCGAAAATTTCCATGGAACTTGTTAATTAAATGAAACTGGTCATAATCGTACGGGCCCAGCATGGCCAGGTGGATTAAGTCGTTCAACTCCTAATCCGAGAGTCGCGGGTTCGAATCCCGATCGCACCAAACATGCTCGCTCTTTCAGCCGTGGAGGAGTTATAATGTGACGGTCAATCCCACTTTTCGTTGGTAAAAGAGTAGGCCAAGAGTTGACGGTGGGTGGTGATGACTAGTTACCTTCCCTCTAGTCTTACACTGCTAAATTATGGACGGCTATCGCAGATAGCCCTCGAGTAGCTTTGCGCGAAATTCAAAACACAAACAAAAATAAAAAAACATAATCGTACACTTCACACACACATAAGGTTTAACCAACAGTTTAAAACGTAAGGTGACAGAATATTGAAATATGATAACTTACACTTTTATTAAACTACGTAGGTTAAACTGCACAAGAACATTTTCGATCTTGACTGAGACTCCCATCACCCATACCCATTGAATTTATAGACAGTGGATAATTTAACCGTACTGTGTATCTTACGTAGCTGCTACGGTCTCCCTGACAACTTGCTTCGGCTCTCTAGGGCTTCGCAGCTTCCAGTTTGAGAAACCCTACTTTAATGTATAATTGCATTGACAAACATTGTGTTCTGCTTCTACCTAAAAACAGTTAATCTATTTGTGTTTAAAATATTAATTCCGAAGGCTAACTACTTATTACTTCGAGTCCTTTCGATCAGTCGTCAGTGAAATACCTACTTATCTCCCAACGTATCAAGATGTTCGGTCTAATAAAATAATATGTAATTTGCTAGACATTATCGATTTTGAATAAATCCTTCAGCAGTCGGTCCACCTCTGAATGTTGGCATCGTTAGGTATAAGTTGGTGTACGCTTCTAGCTGAACTACGTACATCTGTAAGGATATATTTATTTCATTCCATCTCGGAAGAGAGGTGGGAGATGGTGGGTTAGATGGTTACGTTTTATCTAGTGGTTATGAGATCCTGAAGAAAAAGACGAGCCTGTGAAGGCCATGAAAAGTGTTAGAAGAGTGGATATGGTATTGATAAAACTGGTAGCCGGAAGAAGTTTATCATTAGATGAGGTATCAGTCCTCGGGATAAACGTCACCAACAGTTTTGGTTGTAGAGAGGCATTATATGAAATAGAGGTTCAGTAATTTATCAAGTAAGGCTTTACGAGGGGTTCTCGCTGACACGAAGAGAAGGCCAGCAAGGGTAATTACAAAAAAGGATGTATTAACAATAATAATGCACTGTATTCCGTATGATACATAACATCTATAATAACGTAAAGGTCAGTAATTTCTGTAATAATATACCAAAATAAAATTAATAAAGAAGTTTTGACAAACTTTCTTTACACAGCAAGGATACTATCATAACTTTGCCAATACCAATGTCGTGTGCCCAAAGATATAGTATCGATTTTCATCAGTCTTATTGCGATGTCATACTGTACAAACAACTTGTCGGTAGTTTTGTTGTTGTTTTTTTGAATTAAGCACAAAGCTACACAATGGGCTATCTGTGCTCTGCCCACCACGGGTATCGAAACTCGGATTTTAGCGTGTAAGTCCGCAGACATACCGCTGAGCCACTGGGGGGCAAACTTGTCAGTAATACAATGCTATTACTGACAAAAACAAACAAACTATGGGGTTCCCGTTGGTACAACGGTAAGTCTACGGACTTACAATGCTAAATCAGGGGTTCGATTCCTCTCGGTGAACTCAGCAGATAGCCCGATGTGGCTTTGCTATAAGAAAACACACACACAAACTGTATGGTACCGGAAGTTAAACTATCTCTATGTCATAATGAAGCCACGCAGGTATACTAACACGTAGTTAGCACACTGGAGTTGTTTAGAGGTATACAAGAACATTTCTAACAGTTTCACTTTTTTTTTTAAACCTGGGTTGGGGAGTATAAGTTAATTTGGAGCAGAAAAAAATAGGTTCACGTCAATGGGAGTCACAAGTAGATAATTTAAATATCTTAATAAGTTACCTCAAAGAAGGTATCTACAAAATACAATGATGTCACTAATGGCAAGTGGTTTAACTAAACTACGAATAAGTAAAATTATAGATTTCGAAACGGCTACCCTCAAAAAAATTCTAATAAGTTACGAGTGACATTTAGCAGTAAGAAGATTAGTAAAGATACTACAGCTCAACTTAAAGATATCACCAATCAACCACTCAAAAGCCCAGCATACTTTAATTTTACGTTTCTAACCAGTTCACTATAATCGTGTTTCTTACACTAACTTTTAGAAAAGGGTTAACCTTTGAAATAGAGCCAAAAACGTTAAAATGACGTTTAGTATCTGACACTCCCCTCAGCTTCCAAACTTCAATCTCCATTTTTCTCAAAAACTTCTTTTTTGTCAGTTCACCTTTTACATTACAACTAGTTTAACCAGTCAACCAATCGTTCACATTGCATCATTGAAACAGTTTATTTTAACCTCTGTTTATCAGCATAACTCTTGCACTGAACCAATTTTACCAGTCTCTTAACTCAAGTTTTTCAGTCAGTTTTTATACTAGATCAAGTTTAACTAGCTTAATATAATACATTTGTCAACCTCAGTTCTAATTACGAACTACATTTGTCGGTTAAACTTTAAAGTCTATTTTAACCACTTTAGATACTGTAACTGTATTTACATATCACCAATATACCACCTTAGCCCATGTTAATCAGTCTGACACTTGTAAAACGTTTCAAATGTCAGTCTTACTTTAAAAACTGTTTCACAAGAGGTTTCAGGAATTATCCTCACTATATATGGAGTCTCGTAAGCTCGAGATTTGGTTATATATTTAAATTCAAATTAATTTCATATAATTTTCTCTCCTACTTTCCAACAGAAGTTTATTTTAAGTGATAATCAAATAAATAATGTGTGTGTTTATGTCATTCATAAAATTCCTATGCATTAGTTAACCCTGATGAAATAACTTTACAGTCTGCTATACTTAACTCTCGAAACATGTCTATTCATCACAATCTTTCAAAAAAAGTCATAGTCTTGTGGAGCCAGTATGGCCAGGTGGTTAAGGCACTCGACTCGTAATTTGAGGGTCGCAGGTTCGAATCCCGGTCGCACCAAGCATGCTTGCCCTCCCAGCCGTGGGGGCGTTATTATGTTACGGTCAATCCCATTATTCGTTGGTAAAAGAGTAGTCCAAGAGTTGGCGGTGGGTGTTGATCACTAGCTGCCTTCCCTCTAGTCTTACATTGTTAAATTAGGATCGGCTAGAGCAGATAGCCCTCGAATAGCTTTGCGCGAAATTAAAAAAAACAAAAACAAAAAAAACTGTGGTTTTGTGAACTTTATCTGTAAAGAACTTTACTACTAGATGTCGCTCATGCATATTATATAAACTTAAACGCGCCAACAGGTTAAAAACCACGCTGTCTGGCTCGAGTGCACTGGCTCGTGCAAACACGATTTCAGTGAATACATTCGCAGTAAAGCATACAAAATCAAATATCCTAAACAATTCCTGTCTGAAAATTGCAAACTACTTACTTAAAACACATACAATGACTCACGTTTTACGTAGAATAGACAAGAGGTATATTGTGCAACAGAAAGAAAACAGTTCTATTTCAAGAAAATTTATTTCATCCATTAAGTTAAGAGACGATTACAAATTAAACACGGAATTTGGAACTAGTCACACAATCACTTATCTACTAAAGATGACAAAACAACTGACTACTTGGTTGGTTGTAAGCAAAGAGCTCTGCTTAACATAAGTTCGAAACCTGATTTTTAGCGTAGCAAATCTGCAAACTTATTGCCAAGTTTCTGATGTTACATTAAAATACAAAGATACTGTAAACACTTCACAGATATTAAAACATGATAAAGTTATATTAATTTACTTCTTATCAATAGCTTAAATTATACATAACATCAATACTGCCTGTAGAACAACCGTTTCTGATATTTTCACACAATTTTTCGTCTTTAAATCTTATTACCTGTTTTGTTTCCAGGTGGTTAGTAAAAATAATACTGTTTCTCTCTCTAAAAAGAAAATCGATTTAGGTTTGGTATTAGACTTTATTTTAATACAAATTTGAAAACTGTATCGAAACGTAATTTAAGCATTGTTGTAAAGTATATTTTTTAATAATTTAATTTAAATGTTTGTTTGGTAAAGGGAGCTAAATAATGATTACTTAAGGATCTTGAAATTATGCAGTAAGTAGAAATAAGGGTATAATATAAAATTGTCCAAATAAATTCAGTTTATGAGTAGCAACCAACGAGTTAATCAGTTTAGTGTCTGTTAGTGAATTATTTAGCGAGTCATTTTGTATTTATTTAATCAGTTATCCAGTGTGCTTTTTATCTAACGATTAGCGAGAAAATACTTCAATAAGTTTACAAATAAGTACATTAGCTTCAGAGTTTCTGTTGAAACGTTTTTCGTAAAGTCAGATCTCCTAGTGAACATAACCTGTGGCAAACATTAACAACCAGTTTGTTATCCTTAGATAGACTGGACTTAGCATTATTTTCATCAAATAATACAAAAGAAATCGAAAGACAGAACACGTTACAACAATATATTCACACAAACGTTGGTTCAGCAATTATTACAAAGCTTTTTAAGAATGAAACATACTTTGGTATGAACTCAAAACAATGAAGGTGTTACAAAAACAGTAAACTGGCTCTAGACATATTACATTGAAAGTGGTACTAAGTTTTGCGATTGAAAATATATCAGGCAAAGAAAAAACAATACTTCCTGAATACTAGATAAATTAACTCAGAAGTTACTACGCTCTGAATATTGCAAGACTAAAATTTCATTTAGACTGTCAGTACGAAAAGGCAAAAACGGGATTCATGAGTAATGTCAACAAAATAACTGAAAAATTTACATAGGCTAGGAATCAAACCCGCAACTCTACCGGTTAGATATATCCTTCATCCAACTGAACTAATACATCTCGAAAGCTGCGATAATGTGGCTTAGTTATTGTTAAGCACAAAGCTACACAGTTGGATTTTTTGCTTTGCCTACTACGGGTATCGAAACCTGATTTAGTGGATTTAACGTTGAGTCACTAACAGAACGAGGCTCGATAAAGTGAAAACCGAAATTTTTGACAACTGAAATTCCGTCTGGGCCCAGTTGCCTTCTTTTTTTCCGGATCACGTATAATTTTAAGACGAAAAAAAAATACTGACATTTAATAATAGGAAGGCCGAAAACTTATTTCCCCATCTCATACTGGGTTTCTTGTTTTAAACGTTTTTCTAACTAATTAGGTGAGACTAAAAAACGGCTTGCAAAGTTGAAAAAAATTTGCATTTTCGTATTTAATGCACGTGGGTTGATGAAGAAAAAAATCTCCACAAACTTAAATTTTATCTTAAATATTTGTAAAACACAAAGAACACATTTACTGTCGAAAGTATCTTAGAAAAACGAAAGCACAACTAGTAAATACTTTAAATCATATCCACACTTCAATATTTACCCATTTATAAAAAAAAAAGGATAATGAAACAGTTTGAGGAGAATACGAGAACTAAGCATCTCCACGATGCAAGGCTCAGATTGTTTTTTTGTTGTTTTTTTTAAGAATAAAATTTGGTAGGAATCATGAACAATGCGGACTGGTGATGTATCCAAATAATTTTACTGTTGTTGCTTTTTCGGAAGTATCCATGTAAAAGTATAGAAGTATGTAATGTACTGAAAACAATGTAAACTATATAGCGTATCATACTATGATGGAGCTCTTACTTACATGATACTAGAAAAACCGTTTTACTACGCAAAGTGTAACCCCCAACATCGCGAAATGTTTATCTTATGTGCATGTAGATTGACAACAGGCGTCACAATTTTCCCGTTTCGCCTCTGTTTCCCGTTTTCTCCATTCTCAAGTTGCATATATGACGTCATGAAAAGTCACACGCAGATCTAATGCACTGGCGCCACGAGAAAACGACTAGTAATTGCAAGTTACGTCTAAATTCCAATGGTTTTAAATTCATAACGGAGAAAGTAAAAAATCTGATGCGACTGTAAGAACTTTTTGTATGTATGTGCACGGCTACAGAACGTAATACATGCTATTTAACTAATTAAAAATATCGATTCAGAATTTGTATTATACGGTACTTTAATAACTTGATTTGAACATGACGTTGATATGCAACCCATGGTAAAGGACCATTGAAACTGCCGAATCAACATGAGAAGGTTCGTTAATAGTCCCTTACGACGTGTTTCTTCGAAACATGATAATACTTTAATACAAAGTATGTATAACTTTATTAAACTGTTTTTGGTTGTTTATTTAGAATTAAGCACAAAGCTACACAATGAACTATCTGTGCTTTGCGCACCGCGGGTATCGAAACCTGGTTTCTAGCAATACGAGTCTACAGACATACCACTGTGTCACTTGGGAGGGTCTTATTAGAATGCCCCACATCACTTGTACTGTTGACTAGTTGTGCTCATCAATGTACTAGAGTAACGTAAAATGTCACAGGTATCATCTAATTATTAACTTTATTCCTGGCTTGACATGGCCAGTTGGGTTAAGGCATTCGACTCGTTACCTGTGAGTCGCGGGTTCGAATCACTGTCGCACCACACATGCTCGCCCTTTTAGCCGTGGGGACGTTATAATATTACGATTAATCCCACTATTCGTTGGTAAAATAGTAGCCCAAGAGTTCGCCGCGGGGGGGTGTGATGACTAGCTGCCTTCCCTCTAGTCTTACACTGCTAAATTAGGGATGGCTAGTGCAGATAGCCTTCGTGTAGCTTTGCGGGAAATTAAAAAACAAACGTTTCTTCCACTTTATCTACGTCTTTAAATATGCAACACATTTAATTAAATTGTTTGTTATGTCTAATTTATATTCACAGCATTGTCACACGAATGGTTTCAGTTTCTATACCAGTCTTCACTGCTTAAAGCTTTAGATTGTCATATTTCGAGTTTTACATGGAGGTATATTAGCAATGACTTTCCCGCGAATATCGATCAGTACCGCTGATACAGTATGTTGTCATCAAAACAACACATTATTGTACAGAGACAAGGTTGGAGTTCAAGAAAAGTTGCAAGATGGCTGCGGCTAAGCATCAAGAGCTCTGAAATACGCGTTGGACATGTGAAAAGGAATCTGAATATCATAATATCATAGAAAAGATGGGACAGAGAATGAAACCTCACTAAAAATAGGTGTTAGATACCTGAAAATAAATTCCCAGAAAAACTGAAGGAAAACTTTGAAAAACCTTGTTGATGACAGCAACATGCCACTCACGGATAAAGTTTAAAAAACAGCAAACTCAAAAAGGATGTTGAAATTTGACCTTTGGAGAAGTAGTAACAGCAGAAGGCTCTCAGTGTACAAAGAAAATATGACAGAGATTAGTTCTTACGAAAGAACACATATGATGGGTTGTTCGTTAAATTTCACACAAAGCTACTTGAGGCTGTCAACGCTAGTTTTTCCTAATTAAGTAGTGATGGACTACATAGGAGGCAGCTAGTCAACATCATCCACAATCAACTTTTGGACTACTCTTAACCAACGAATAGTGGGATTACTTGATTACTTGAAGATGACCTAAGAAGGTTGAAACGTTGTTCTCTGCTTTATTGGTAAAAGTGTTAACATCAATACCAGTCGTCCTGAGATACATTTTCACCTCAGGTGGATTTCTCGTCATCACGAAATATACACTTTGGTGACATAACATTTGATTTGTTGGCTATAAATTAGATTAACAATATTGACTATGTTTTATTTTCAGGAAACAAGTAATTTGTATCTTCGCGAGATTCTACACAAGTTCTGTGACTGGCTAGCGTCACTAAAATCCAACCAATCTGCTCACAGCAAGTGAGTTAGTGATTAACCATACTACCAACTGATTTAGCAAAAGAAAAGCTTCGACCTAAGTGATCGTTAATATAAACTTTATCACCGACTGTGTCCGTCTATTTCTATATCGTTTATTTCAAATGTTCAATCTCTGCAGCTTTTCACTCGACGATTATGAATTATTACTAAGTTTTGTAAAGATGTTTAAAACATTCAGCCAATATGTTTTGTACAAATTGTATACTTAAAACTGTTTTAAAATTTTCACAAATTTTTATTATTACTACAAGAGAACAAATACAAATTTTAACAGGTTCATCTTGCGTCCCAACGGTTCAGCGGTAAGACTGCGGACTTATAACGCTAAAACTCTGATTTCGATACCCGTAGTTAGTATAGTACAGGTAGTTCTTTGTGTATCATTGTGTTTAAATACAAACAAAATAAATGAATAAAAACAACAAATGATTGTATTGTGCCTAAAATGTTTCGGTTAAAGCCGATTTAATATTCCAAACTTATTATTATTAGTAGTAGTAGTATTACCAAAAGCGAGTGAGTACAAAATAATAAATACACGAGCCACATAACGTTAACTTTTATTCTGAGATGTTACTGAATTATTACAGGTGTTGTGCAAGGCATTATTTAAATTATAACCTACGTAAACATAGGCAGGCTTAATCGTGATTATGGATAGTAGGTAGCGTGAACGTTTCGGGATAGACACAGATAATGTTGTCTCTTAAGCTAGCCTGTTGACACAACAGTCGAGTGTGTAATAACGTTCATTAGAATGTGATTCGGGTTACAGTGAACGACACTTGTTTATAAAAAAAAAAAGAAGTCGCACGAATCTCACTCAAGCATGATGGTTCAGCCAACACCTTAAAATGTATCAACGTAAGTGTTAAGTCCTCTCTCCCTGGTAAAATAACAAAAATAACAACATTGTAGCTTAATATTCCTTATATGGACTGGTATTGACAAATCTATTACATGGTTTTTTTCACATGCAATCTGAGTATGTGTAATTTTGAATTCGAGATTTAAAATAATTATTCAGTTCTTATCTTGCTATCTTATCACCACACATAATCGTGACATAACTCTTCCAATTATTCGTGCCAACTCGATACTGACTGGATTGTGTCTCGAATTCGTGGATAGCGAAAGCGAGGAATTCTTTTCCTTAGCAGTTCCTCATGTAGAGAAAACGAAATTCTGGTTGACCCATAAAGTAAAGGATTCAACGTAAATAGACTTGAGAGTTTTTTAATTTTTTATTGAGGGGTAGTACTTACTGGTATACAAGTCTTTGGTACTTGTGGGCAAGCCTAAATCAGCTACATGATAGCTATACGAAATTATGTAGTTTATTGCACGTCATACTTTTGTCGTAATGTTAACGGCGTTAAAGGGAGTATGAAGTTTCCAAATTCCAACATTAGTTCACTTCTGTAAAATATAAAACAACGACAACGCTTTTCTCAAGAGCGTAAAACCTGTCTTAACCTTGGAAACTGTACAAAAGCACTAGACCCTAATTTTTTCTTTTTGTAAATATATTTTTGAAATAACTAAAGGTCTATACTTTTTCTGTTCAACGCAGAGAATCGACCCTATTATCTCTGACCCATCGGGAGACATACGACATAATATAACACGAAGTTACACTGTGTTATACACATTTAACTTTTTTTTTCCTAGTCGCTAATAACCTTATTCACTGTAATTTTTAGTTGAAGTGTCTTTAGCCTAATGTGTGCGTTTTACTTTCCTGAGAAGTTTTATTTAAAATAAATCAAATTAACAAAAGAAATTCTACGAGAGTGATCTAGTGTCTGAAAAGTAATGTGTAATTCAGTATGTTTATCTGTTTGTGTTGAATCCAATTTGAAGACCTCTATAGAAGTTTTAATACACAAAAATTCGTAACCATAATGTAAAACAAGAAATTTTTCTTCGTAATGAATGAAGAAAGAACAGATGAACTTCTACGCAGCAAAATACCTGATAATAACGTTGTTAAGCCCAATTTTGTTGCACAGTTTTGTACAACGGGCTATCTATGCGATGCTCAGCACGGATATCAAAACCCAGTTTGTAACATTAAACCCAGACTTACTGCTCACTGAAAGTAGGGAATGAGAATTAGGTATAAAAAATGAAACTAAGGAATTCTTAAGGTTTCGGGTGCAAGTTAGCCACATTTTAATGTAATATAATACTTGTTCACCTAGATTCATTTAGCAGCGATGCATGATAAAATGAATTATATGAACTTTCATATATCTTCTAAAAAACACTTTACCGTATATTTTGTGTATGAATTAGATGAAACTCTGATTTCTTCTTCAATGTTAAAGGAACGACACAAGTAAGGCATTCGTATATACTTTTATGATACAACCAAGACTTACATCATAGTATCTTCGATTGTTACAAAAACAAAACAAAAAAACTTACTAGCAATAGCTAGTATGTTACCCATTCATTAGTAGAGTATCTGTGTTTAACCCTGCTCACGTGAGACAAAAAACTGGTGTTAATCACATAAGAAATGGCGCCAAAAGAGCTTTAGAAGAGGGTCGAGGACAGGGTTTTGTTTGTGAGAGGGAAAAATGTGGTAGCTTAAGTAGTTAAAATTAATGTTCTGAAAGTAACGGGTTCCACCGAATTTTAAGAAGTAGAAAAAAAACTTGTGTGTGTGTGTATACTTACACTATTTCTTTATACAGCTTTCCCGTATAAAAACGTAGTTTTCAAATTATAGAACATCAATAACAATGTTGAAACTTTTATTTAACACTTAGCTATTAGATACTTCATTATACAACAGTAGTAAAACACTTAGCAGGTAGATACTTCATCACACCACAACAGTAAAACACTTAGCTATTTAGACACTTCATCACACCACAGCAGTTAAACATTTAGCTATTTAAAAAACATTTATATTTAATTACTTTTATCTCATCAGACGTTCTTGCACGTTAATCACTGAATGGCTATATATCATGGTATACATAAATTGGTAGAATGTGAATGGGGGGTTTAAATAAATGTCACAGGGATGTAGGAACACTCCAAGTAAAAAAAACCTATACCTCTTGCATTCACACCTTAGTTATATCATTGTAACCACTATGCATTCACAAAACGAAGCTAGGGTGTCAACATTTTCAAAGACACACAGACATTCTTTATTATTTTAAGCTTATCTGATAATCTATCTTTTAGAAATGTTATGTTATTAAATTTAGTTATATTTGATTTGTTTAGAGTTTTGCGAATGCCATTTGAGAGCTACCTGCGCTAGTCGTCCATATTAACTTGGTAAAAGACTATAAGTAAGACAGCTGGTTAACACCACCCGCTTTCAACTCTTACCATTAGAATTTTTAATATGGAATTTTGTTATGATAATAAATTTACTTATAAGTTTAACTGTTATATTAACAAGACAAGCTGTTACAGATACATGTATATATTTAAAAGAGTACAAGCATTATCGATCATTTATATTCCCATTTGTCACCAAGTTATATCCGGTTTCGGAGAACTCCAACCGTCAAAATTAGACAAAATTAGATAAAAATACACAAGGTTATTGAAATAATGAAAACCCGCATATATATTAATTTTTACTAATCTCAAACAGTGTTTTTAATGAATAATTCAAAGTTAAGTAAAAGTATCTGTAAACGGCGCTTAACAAACATGTACACACAATTTTCTTTTCCCTTACCTAATAAAAGACATTACACTTATCACGCTATGTTACACATCATATAATACTGTTATTACAAACAATAACAAGGAGAGTAACATATATGTTTACAGACATACTACGTTAGTAGAGTTACACACATAAATGTTTATTTTTAGTACATAACATCAGACGAAAAGAAAGAAAAAACAACACATTACCAATATTATAAATCGGTGTTCATGTGAGTTACCAATGTGTATTCAAAACCTACAATGTGTCATTTACTCTTCCCGCAGCGTATCGAAACAGGACTTTTAGTTCTGTAAACTGTAAGACTTACCCCTGATCCACTGGAACAGGGGGTCAACGATGGGGAAATAGAAAACAAACAAAAAAACTGTTTACCAATAACAGATGGATACATATGCAAATTATATTTCTATGTAGAATATTTTCTCCACAATACCTTTGATTAATTCACGTTTATGGACTCGTGTTTCTAAGCCATGAGAATTTAAGAAATTTTTTTCGAAGTTTAACAACTTGAATAAAAATGTAGTAAAACATCAAAAAACACCTGTTCTTTTTAGTTATTATTACTATTACCAGAACCTAAACCTGAATCTGGTACTTGGAAAGTATCTATAAACAATCAGTGATGTCGAGAAACCCACTTCTTGAGAATTTTATATGCAAAAACCGGCTCGTTTGGGTTGAGAAAATATTTTACATAGAACCCAAACGAGCCGTTTTTGCATACAAAATTTATCTGTAAACGTTGTAGATAAAAGGTTAAAGTTTGGTTCGTGTCACTCGTAACACTTATTTTCAACTGAAATCAATGTCAACTCGAACAATAGTAGCTTTGTTTGTTACACCGTGTACAACCTTAACAATATCTGAAGTTTGAGTAAAGGTCAATTAATTCCCTTATCATGGCAAGCCACTGAACAAAGACAAGACTATAACAAAACAAGACCAGGTGACTATCAGACTTGTCATGGCACGTTATTCAATGAAGACTACAATAAGACAATAAAACAAGACCAGGTAACTATCATACTTGTCATGGCACGTTATTCAATGAAGACTACAATAAGACAATAAAACAAGACCAGGTAACTAGACTTGTCATGGCACGTTATTCAATGAAGACTACAATAAGACAATAAAACAAGACCAGGCGACTATCAGACTTGTCAGTTAATGAAGATAAGACTTTAGGTAAGTAAAAATACACCAAAATAAATAAAAAGGACAACAACTTCACTGACTCGAGGGGCTCAAAGAAAACCCAGAACTTAGCTCGAGGTCAAGGTTGCCTGCTTCCTACCTGATTCGGACCAACACCACAGATGGTCTCTCTCTTGGAACCGCAGCACTTCCCAGCTGTTCCCAATCATACCGAATGCTACTAGAGAACTGTACTGACACAGTTTCAGTCGCTTTACACAGATGGATAAGACCCAAGTTGTACTCGTTTCGACACTTTCCCCGTCAGAGAAACATCAGTGTTCTGGAGAGAACGGCGCCATGGTGAAAGGGTTATAGAAATAAATAGAGCTCGGAATGTGCAAGTTGTGTGATTAGTACATGCTGTAATCGTTTATTCAAATGCATCTAGCGTATCAGATTACGTTCTCTCTCCCACTACCCCAGTCAGTCAAGTGCAGTTCCCCACAAAAGGGTGGCACAGCGCCACCCTTTATTCTGGGTGACGCTGCCGAGACCCCGAGAACAAGTAGCGTCACGCTCGCCGCCTCTTTTGTTCTGCTAGACTGCTCCACCCGCTCCGTATTTCTTCCAAATTAATATACACTTGGTAGAACGAGCAACAGTCTTACAAGTAGCTTTGTAAGCGACCCCACCTACTTAAAATATTTTAATTGAATATTTAGAGTAGTTTAAACGTCAATACCACACTCAAATACAGTGTAAGGTGTGTGTTTTAATACTGCTAATATCTATAAGCTATTGTATTCCTTTTTCTGTTTGTTTTTTAAGGGAAAAAGAGCAAGATTCTTTCACTAAGGCATGTCCGTCAACCATAATGGTTATATTCCGTATAACGCGGTAACAGTAAAATTAAAAACAAACGACAAGTAACGAAGTAAAACAGACCAACAACGAGTCATTCATAACCATTTCGGATCACATCACTTATTAATTTGTGGTTTTTTTAGCCCTAGCGCAAGGCTACTCGAGGGCCATCTGCGATAGCCGGACCTAATTTAGTAGTGTAAGACTAGAGGGAAGGCAGCTAGTCATCACCACCCACCGCCAACTCTAGGTCTACTCTTTTACCAAAGAATAGTGGGATTAACCGAAACTTTATAACGCCTCCACGGCTGAAAGGACGGGCATATTTGGTGCGACCGGAATTCGAACCAGCGACCCTCAGATTACGAGTCGAACGCCTTAACACGCTTGACCATGCCGGGCCCACATCACTTATTAACTCAACAGTGGTTGATAAAATGTCTCATACTACCATGTAACATGGCAGTTGGACAGGGCATAAAAGGGAATCTTATGACAAAAGTTGTGAAAATTAATATATGATAGCAAATGAATAATTTTCAAGATACAGAAGTGACAACACTCGGCAGGGTTGCAGAATGTGGTGACTATCATGTGCAACATTTCCTTATCAACTTCGTTCTGCACAGAAACGTGTTTTAAAAAAAATCTAGTCATAAAATCGGGTTCTCAGAAGCCGATAAATGCATTTCCATTAACATATTTATTTTACATATAAAAATATCTTATAGAAGTTAAATACCTTTCTTAAAAAAATTGTCTAGCCAGAGCATCTAGTACACACGAATATATTAGTTTAAATATATGTTTGGTTGGTTGTTCTCTACTCACTTAGTGAACCTATACGTACACAGGCTTTTTGAGGAATGCTATTCCTTTACATTATTCAATATACAAAAGTTTGTTGTTGTTTTTTATAATTTCGCGCAGTTACTCGAGGGCTATCTGCGATAGCCATTCCTAATTTAACAGAGTAAGACTAGAAGGAAGACAGCTAGTCATCACCAGCCACTTTCAACTCTTGGGCTACTCTTTTGCCAACGAATAGTGGGATTGACCGTAACTTTATAACGCCTCCTGAAAGGACGAGCATGTTTGGTGTGACGGGGATTTGAATCCGCGACCCTCGGATTACGTGTCGAGTGTCTGAACCACCTTTGCCATACTGGGCCAAGACTAGAGGGAAGGCAGAAAGTCATCACTACCCATCGCCAACTCTTGGGCTACTCTTACCAACGAATAGTGGGATTGACAGTCACATTATAATTCCCCCATGGCTGAAAGGGCGAGCATGTTTAGTGCGACGGGGATTCGAACCCGCGATCCTCGGATCATAAGTCGAGTGTCTTAACCACCTGTCATATACAAAAGTAAACATGAATTTAAACTTGTCATTCGAATGATACCTCTTATTAGTTACCACGAACAAGAGCAAATAAGTTAAAAAAAAAACATTTATACACAATATGCATATATCAGTACATTTTATAAACTGGTACTGCAAAGAGTGTCGAATAGAAATATTATATGGGTTGTATTTTTTCTCCTAAATAACTGACGATTCCACAGAGTTAAAAGTTGTTTGCTTTTTTTTTTGTAAACATAAAACTCAGAAAAAAAACAACTTAGGTAATGTGAAATAAGAGTGAGAAACCTGGTATGCTACTATTTATAATTAAGTCCTTCACAATATATGCCTGCTCTAAGCAAGGTCGGATTAAGGGATTTATTGGCCCTAGGATTTTCAACGCATAGAGGCTTCCTCCAGGCAGAACCTCTACGTACAAAACATTTTTCGTCATATCTTGAGGCTTCTCAATCAGTGTAAGGCACTGGGCTTCAGCTCGATAAGCCCACGCCTTAATCTGAAGTTGGCTCTACGTAGATAACTCTTTCCAAGCCTGGCTAGTTTTAATTTATAAATCTAGTTTGCTAATATCCATCTAAACAACCAAAACAAGTCCAACAGTTATAATGACATGAGGCTAATGACCACTGTTTCTCCCCCTTACACTAACCACATAACGTACAACGTAATATTAAGTAACCGTTAGTTTTAATAAATGCGACAATATCTAACAATTTCCACGATTATTTTAATTTAATTTATGGTTTGCTTTATTTCGTCTAACACACGACAAACCAGAAAACCTTTTAAAAACAAGACAAGAGGCAAGTACAAAACAGTAATAACGTCTACAAAACTATAGTAATTGATCATAATCGCGTCTTTTTCTGTACAAGAAATATCTGATCTCACTTGTGATGTCGCGAAAAAGCTGTTTTTCTTTCAACGAATGATGTAATGATTCGCCACTGTATACTCGAATGTGAATAGTTCCAGGTCACTTGTAGAAGATGCATGCCGTGAGCAGCTTTGTTTATGTTACGGTATACGAAGCCAGACTCTCACCTATTAGGTAGATATTTATGACCTTACATACAAAATGTTTGCTGGTTTTAAATTTGATTTTGTTGTTATTTAGAATTGTTTTAAAAACTTATTTAGCAACTTTTCAACTGTAGTTTAATACCACAGAAGTTTATTCTTTCTTTTATAGCTTATTGGAAGCGTCACAATGAACTGATGAGAGAGAGAGGAAACCAACAAAGATTTCTCTTTTACTAGTTCAATACAGCCACTGTAAACACCTGCCTTTGTTGTGTGTTGAGTCTGTCTACTAATAAAGATTGTTGGTTGGTATATTTTGTGTACTTATCCTTCTTAACAACTCAAAATAGAAGTAACAACCCGCACTTTGTAAATTTTCGTAGACCTTCTGTTAAGTAGACCCAATATAGCACTGTTCTGAAAATCGAGCTACTGGAAAATGCCCCATTATTCACCTGCTTAGATACACATGCATCCTTCATTCAAAAACAATAACAACATGTTTCGTTAGCTCCACAAGGGCATTCGTTATAGTACTCTACAGAAGGCATGAACACTCACTCATTGTAAACCACAACTTCAATATTCAGTAGTAGAAACAACGGGAATGTTGTCTCATATCTCACTCAACTAGAACGAACCTCATAAATTTCAACACATCTTAACTTGGACTCTTTACTTGTAAACAACGTTATTTAAAGTTTAAAATGGAACACTTGTTACATATATATTGCATAAATTAAGCATGTCATGATTATTTAGTTACACACACGTAACTTGTAAAAGTAGGATTTCTCATATCCACGAAATGCTATTAGGAATAAAAAGGTTTCTTTTTTTAAACAAAAATTAGAATAATTTTAAATAAAAACAGTGGTCTTCAGATCTCTTATTCCAGTTTCCAAAGAAATACATATAATATTATTTGAAAATAATATAAATGGAAGAGAGTATCTGTTCGTTGGGGTCTGCACTTAGCCAAGCCCCCCCTCTCTCCTTCTCAACGTACAGTCATCAGAGTACAGTCGTTCCACAGATCAAAGTTTGTGCTCCTGAAGGTACAAATGTTGAAAGTGCTGTATACAAGGGAATTTTGTAAACAACTTTCAGTACAAACACTACTAATTCAATAGTCTTTAGTTTTAGTCTGTTGCCTGAAGTGCTAAAACTATATATTTTTGTCGAATTTCGACACCTTCTACAATAAATGCTATTGCTTGCAACAACCATAATTTGTGTGGTTTTCTTTCGAGTTCGTGCAAATCTACTCGAGGACAGGACTCTGTGCTAGCAGTCTCTAATTTAGCAGCGAAAGAGCGTGGTGGTGGTGGGAGCTAGTCATCACCGCCCACGGTTAACTCTTGAGCTACTCTTATCAATGAATAGTGAGATTGACCGTAACCTAATAACGCCCCCACGGCTGAAAAGGCTAACATATTTGATGTAACAAGGATTCGAACCCGTAACCCTCCGATAACTATGAAATTACATAAAGTGGTTAAAGTAAAAACTGAATCGGACCGTTGCTTTTTCGCTTCATACAGAACATTTTCACTTTTCCCATCGGAGTGTAGTTCCAAACCCCTATATAAATTCATTATTATTTGTTGTTGATTGTGAAATATTTATTATACAACAAGGAGTATATAACTAACATTTTCTAGCTTTCAATATAACCTTTTAATCTGTTTTCTCAACAGAAAATTAAGAAACCCGAGTGAAGTCCATTGTAACTATTTTATCACTATTAACTAAATAAACAAATCAATACTGATTATAAACTACAGCCACCAGGGAAAGTTTACGAATCCTCAACCAGCTGAGCTTTCAAAAGAAAGTGGGGGAAGATAAATCAACAAAAAGATAATTTTTGAAAATGAAACCCCCCCCCATACAGTTATTTAAAATATACCATGTTTATTAGTGAAAATGAAAATAACGTTACTAAGGTTATAGAAGGAGTGAGAACATTTTCAAAATATACAACGTTCGAGTTCATTAAGACAGTAAAAATAGTTGTTTTAAATTATTACAAAAATTAAAATTAGATAAAAATATTTATTTATCTGCGTAAATAAGATTAAATATGTGAATTACACCATTCACAAGATATGCTGTTGTTTTATAACCGAAATGTGTAGTTGTTTCTGGTGGTTATACCACTAACAATCAGGTTTCGATACTCGCGGTGAGCACAAAACAGACTGCCCACTGTACAGACTTGCGCTTCACAACGAATTCGTGTGGATGTGTACGCTTCCAACAATTTGGTGTGGTACTAACTTTGTAACCTGCGATTATACATAACCCGAGTTTTAAAGTTTTGTTTTTAGAATATGTGTCTGCTGATGTCTTCCTCAGTAATTTTTTTAAGTCACGTTTCCACGAAACTTGATGATAGATATCTTCCAACGCATACATATTGCTTATCAACAAAAGGAATCGAAATCATTTCACACGTGACGCAGTAATGCCTAACTTGGCTTTATGCCAGGTTGTGGGTATGACGTAAAATCCTATACACCCTTACTCCAAAACATCTAAATATATCTGTAAAAATTCAGAAGTTTTTGTTATATACATTATTTAAAAACGTAACTGAATGATGAAAAACCATGTACGATATTTTTTACAAGGTAAAGCAGATTATTTGAACATAATTCCAATATAGTTGTTAATCATTTCGAAATTACGCTTACAAAATTATCAACTATTTACTACAAATTACCCATTGCAATATCTCTTCTTGAGATATTTAAAAAAATTCTCTACAATTATCTTGATTTCTGAAGTTTAAATGCACCCTTCAACCGAATGTGCATTAGCACATTTGTTTTCGAAATTAATATCATTTAAGTATTACAGGCCGACTGTAATTCTTGCGATTATACAACAGTTGGATACACTGGATTACACTGGCCTCGATCATTTTGTAAACTGCAACTGCCTTAAGCTTGAGGTCAGAGGTCAAAATGTATG
Source organism: Carcinoscorpius rotundicauda (assembly GCA_011833715.1). Taxonomy (NCBI): domain Eukaryota; kingdom Metazoa; phylum Arthropoda; class Merostomata; order Xiphosura; family Limulidae; genus Carcinoscorpius; species Carcinoscorpius rotundicauda. The sequence goes on from CM022403.1 coordinate 35,008,903, forward strand.
TTTCACCTTTAAACCCTGGTATATACAATCAACAAAAGACCCAAATATTTACGTTAACATGATTACAGGCCAACAAAACAAGGGCGGAGTGTCGTTGCAACACATTGTAATATTTTAACTCACGAATACTTAATACAAACTGAATGCCAGTCTTCCCCAAATCACATATAAATGTTTTATGAACATGTTTTCAAAAATTGCGTATAATCTAGTAACAATATATGCATGAAGTACATTTTTAATGCATAGTTGGTTATTTCATTTAAGTATTTCCTGATAAGCATGTTGACCTTGTATATTTTTATGTTCAAATATTCTTACTGATAAATTCTTATAGACTGAAATAATCAAAATACTGATTCTCGAAGACATATTCCTACTCGGTCAAATGCATTACTCTAATTATCAAGTGTGATGGTAGAAGCTTGGTTTGCTTTGAATTTCGCATAAAGCTTTTGTTTGTTTGTTTGTTTTGGAATTTCGCACAAAGCTACTCGAGGGCTATCTGTGCTAGCCGTCCCTAATTTAGCAGTGTAAGACTAGAGGGAAGGCAGCTAGTCATCACCACCCACCGCCAACTCTTGGGCTACTCTTTTACCAACGAATAGTGGGATTGACCGTCACATTATACACCCCCACGGCTGGGAGGGCGAGCATGTTTAGCGCGACGCGGGCGCGAACCCGCGACCCTCGGATTACGAGCGCACGCCTTAACGCGCTCGGCCATGCCAGGCCCGCACAAAGCTACACGAGGAACATCTGCGATAGCCGTTCCTAATTTTGCAGCGTAAAACTAGAGGGAAGGCAGATAGTCATCACACCCACCGCCAACTCTTTGGGTACTCTTACCAACAAACAGCGGGATTGATAGTGACATTATACTGCCCCCACGGCTGAAACTGACAGCCTGTTTGGTGTGACGGGGATTCGAAGCCGCGACCCTCAGATTACGAGTCGAATGCCTAAACCACTTGGCCATGCCGGACCGGTGGTAGAGGCAGTGAATTTTTTTATGAATTTCGAGATGGGCCCTCTTCCCAGTTTTAATTAGAAGCACGCCATACTTTTGAAATTTGCTGCGGGTAAAACATGCAAGTTATTACAACATTGTAAGTGAGGGTTATGATTTGACAATAATATAATGGTTATTGCGGGAGTAAACGCCGTTGTTTCGTGCAAGTTGCATGTAGGTCGGCTCCGCAACGGCCAAGAAACAGACGAGACAAATAGATAGACATTCTTTCGTATTTATATAGTGGATTTTATAAATACAAAATAAAAAAAAAATCACTATAAGTTTAACACAAATCAAAATCCAATTTTACATCATACATCCTCAGGTTTAAGGCTGAATCACTGGTTAAGGAGCTTAAAAATAAACACAATTTAAATCATGTTTGTTTCATACAATTCTAATTTACGGAATGAAAACAACAATGGGACGAGTTATGTCTTAGCCCTAAATATTCAAACATTCTTTTTTATTGTCCTGGCGAGGTGGTGAGGACGTTCGACTTGCAATCTCTAGGTCAATTGTTCGAATCCCTCGTTCCAATCCCACCATTCGTTGACAAAATAGTTGCCCAAGTTGGTTGTGGCTGATGATGGTTAGCTGCCTTCTCTTGTATTTCACTGCTAAATTAGAGGCGGTTAGCGCAGATAGTTCTCGTGTAGCTTTGGGCAAAATTATTATAAACCTTAGAAAATTTGCTTAGTACAGGTACAACTTTGTTTTTAATTACTCAATAAAAGTGATTTAGGACTTTAAAATATTATGTGTGCCAAGTATATATTTTAATATATGTGAAATATGAAAAAAACATTAATTACTACATACATATGTTCATTTGTCCGGAAGTTACAGCTATTATTACCACTTGTCTCAATTCCGTGCTCTGCTCGTGTTTTGTGAATTAAGTGAATTTAAAAAAAATTGAAAATGCTTTAAAGTGAATAATTTCCACTTTCATCCGAGGATAATTATACTTGACGGATTTACCGAATTACTTCAAACGAAGGCCTTGTAATTTGATGACGGTCCCTTATTTAAATAACACAACTCCTATTATTAACAGTAAAATTCATAAAACTTAATGTTACATGATACTGTCATGAAATACGTTAATGATTAAAAATTAACTAATTCTTCATTTTCTGTATACATACCCCCAAGTCTGGTTTATATGTGCTTTTCTCTGCGCGAAACCTGGTAACTAGTAATTAATGCAATCCTTTATAAAATGTTTAGAAATAATTTCAACAGCTCATCGGTGCTCTGTCCACCACGAGGAATCAAAGCCCGAATTTTAGCGTTGCAAGTCCATAACTTTATGGAACTAAACTAAAAAGAGCCTCCAATAGTAGCTTAAGAGCGTTAGCATGAAAAAAACAAAACAAAAACGAACGAGATCACGAGACAACGGGCAGTTTGTTGGAGTAACAGAAACAAAAAATCTACAACGTGGAAACAAGCAATTCTACAGAAATATACAAACAAAATGGATAATTAGGCCTACATCTCGTTAACTTTCAGATAAACAGCGATAACATGTTGAAACAAACAAAACATCTTCTATAAGAAATCTGTTTGAGCTTTCCACTTCCCATAAATCGGTGATGTAACAAATTATCCCACCTATTATAACCAATGATTTTAGACAATGATATGTACTTAAAGCTTAAGAGAACCAGTTCGGCCCACTTTCTGCATAGTAATTTTAGATAGATATATATAAGGAGAGGAGGGAGAGAAATTAAACCTTAACTTTACAAGAAGTGGTCAACAAAAATAGATAAACGAGGGGTGTGGTCTACAGAACACTACCTACGGTCTGAGAAGACACGAGAGTAGTGAGGGCTGCTACAGGCTACAGACGGCTGGCCTACTAGCCTAATTTCCCGGCCATTGCGAGCACCACTTTCGCAAACCGGAGAACGATATGGTGGCCGATCGAGGCTGGATCTTTTGCATGCGTCTATAATTAAACAGACAGTACATTTTCTGTGACTGAACACCACTTTCTATACAATAATGGCTCGGTGCCCTGGGAGGGAACAAACAGCAACGACCGCACCAGCAACACTCTTATCACACTTTCTTTTGCTTATCACGACCTCTCCTTTGTTTTCCCCTCTTCATTTTTACTAAGGAAAACAAGCTAGTTTGAAGATGACTTTATAAAAACCCAAGATACTCATAAAATTATCATAACTAATAATCAATAGAAATATTTCTAATTGTGAATGCGTTTTTGGAGAACAAAAATGGAAATTTTCAATTTTTTTTCCTACTAATACTTTTAATTACCATACATTGAGTATATATAAATCGCTGATTCACGGGTCGTTTGTATTAGCATTACCATATCATTACATGTATATATATTTTTCATTCATTCTTAAATTCTAATGAATCACAATCCCATAAACACGCAGATGGTTTCGCAAAAGTACAACACCAGGTGACAGAATTTCTACTCATGGTTCCAATAAAGCACTTCACGAGCGAAATGTGCGTCGTTGAAAGCACGACTTGATTTTTTTCTGTGCGAGTTTGAAAATACGGGTGTCTCACATGTTAAGGACACACGTGTAGGAGGAAGAGGTGGGGAGTTTCTGTAACATAGTACAAAAAATAACAAAAAAGATTTAGATCTTACTTAGCAAAAGTAGTACATAACTTAAAACCACCTGGTCTGTTTGTTTGTGGGCTACACTAAACTATATTCTGTGTAATGATTACGATTCAAGCAAAAATCTTTTCTCTCATTAGAAGGTTCGTTCATTTTCTTTAATACCACGCTTCGTTATACTACAGTTGTTTAATATAGTCCTGACAACTGTACAGCTTACACTGAGATATGAGATTTTTTTGTTGTTATTTGTTCGTTTTCTTTGGGTGGATGGGGAGCGATACAAAACAATTCTTAGTTTGTGTTGGTTGTTATATATTCACCCTAACGATGCAGTACAATTATCAACTCATATTGGTTTATTGAAATAGTTGTACAAACAACACCACACGATACTCGTCAAATGAAAAAGCTAACAAGTCTTCTCCTACCTTCCACGTGTCATCTACAACACAACAGGAAATAGCGAGGAGTATCAACACGAGCATCTTTTCTTTAGCCCTAACGTGACATAAAATATCGTGCACCTACACATATATTTCTATGAACATACGTGTGATGATACAACTGTTTTGTATTACCAATGTCGTCATAAGCGGTGGAGCCGGGTGACAACCCCCTCACTAACCAGGAAGTAAAGGCTCTTTTGAATGGGAAATAAATTACCGTATTTTCCGCTTAATAAGCCGAATTTCTGGCCCTAAATTTTGGACCTGATTTTTGGGGGTCGGCTTATTGGCCGATCACCAGCTTTGGATCAAAAAATACCGAAGACCAAAATCGGCTCCAAAATCATACCTTTGATCTCACAGTTACGGCAGAGTTATTTCAGTTGAATAAACTTTATTTATTAATAGAAAAAGGTCTATACATTACGAATGACATGTATTCATAGAAATAACAAAATTCGTAAAAGAAATACACACTTTAATCTCAGAAATTTATTAAAATCCATCAAATTCATCATCTTCGTTTCTCTCGAAGTACAAGACTGTGTCGCTTCATGAAGCGGGTACACCAGCTGTAAGTCTCTTGAATTTTCTTTATTTCGACCAGCCCACTTTAGTGCAAAAATACAGATCTGGGCACGCGTGACAGTCAGGCCACTCTGCCGGTTTTCATTCACCCATGTTGCTACATCTTCTTCCAGTTTTGGCCGCTTCGGTTGATTTTTCTGGTTACATTTACTTGTTTTCGACATTTCTTTTAACACACATTCTACTTTCTTCCATTCACGGACCTGTTTTTCATTCACACAGTAATGGCGAGCGGCATTCATATTTGAGGTTTTTAAGGCTAGCTCTACTACTTTCAGTTTAAAAGCAGCATCATAACGCATTCTTTTTATGCAGGTGTAGACATCTTTGGCTTTTGACGGTACAATCATAAACTCCCACTACATACCTCTGGTATTTACACCCTGGGTTAGTGATTTTAATTACTGAGTAAAAATTCTGGAATTTCACTGGTCACCTAATTACAGTGAGTGGAGCCAATAACGAATGATATATTAATTCCATCTTTCCTCGGCTTATTGGGCGGTAATAAGCAAAAACCCTCATTTTCAGAGCTGAAAATTGGCCTCGGCTTATTAATCGGAAAATACGGTATAAGGAAATGTCACTGATCCAACTTTGATTTCAGTACTTACGGTTAGCATGGCAAAAGTTTGTCCCCAGTTGTCGATATTGACCTCCCACACACACACACACACAAAAGTTCTGCCGCCAATGAATGTTTTTCGAACCTTTTTCGTACGTTTGTTTTAGAACATGATTAACAGACTTAAAAACCTTAATCTAGCGCCAAACTCAGAAAAGTTAATAAGTGTCCATGACGTCATTAAGACGCAAATCCATTCGTGACTGAATGAGTCACTGAATGGATAGTTACGACTGAGAACTTAATGAGGTCTCAAAACTTACCTATGGTGAATATTTGGGTCGTGGATTATGGGACTGAATGTTGTTTCTTTTAGCATTCATCTACGCTTGGTTTATTTCAATTTTTGTATTATCAAACACTTGACCTACAAATCAACCTATATGCTATGCCATTTTGATTTCACTGTAGAAAGGCTAAGATGTACTTTAAAATGAAACTGTATATTGTATATATATTATGGAATGAAACTAATTCCATGCAGGTTAGAATAAACTGTACATTAAAGAAAAATAGAAAGAAAAGAGGCTTAAGCTTGACAAAATATGCACACACTGCACTTTTTAACCTTATTACATTTATAAATCCAGGCAGATGTCACTTCAGTTCCTATGTAAACAAAGCGCAATCGCGATTTTCCTGTTTTTGAATCAAGTCCAAAATTTCGTTTGTTGGCTTAGAAGTATATATATATAACGGGAATTAGATCAAACCCAACGTATTTTAAACGTCGGTCCAAAACCAAATCCACAAAGGCATTGAGTAGCCATTTAAAACGAGCATGTTAAAAGTGTTGCAGAGAAATCAGTTACGTAATCCAACTCATGTTCACATCAAATTCAAGCTCTTATTCTACCAATTAATAACACTTTATTCCAAGAAATATTTGTTTCACAAGTTCAAAGTAATACCCACACTACATTTGAGACTAAATTGTATTGATACAATAACTTTTAGATTGGTATGCTTAGATACAACTTAGTATTTCAGGTAAATTAATTAAATATTACAGGTATGTATGAGATAAAAGTAAACTAATCATGAGAACTTGAGGAATGTTAATCTTGCACGCTCCAGATCATTCATACTCAGATTTTTTTACCAGTCTAAGGGCCGTTCCATGTCAAGTCAAACATCGCGTAATATACCTGCGAGAGTTGAATAGTTACGGTGAAAAAAAAATAATAACGATTTTCCAGCTCAATACAGATCACCCAAAATTCACAAAGAAAACAACTCACCAAGATCCATTCTGTTAGCTTGTAACAGTTACAACTACTGTTTACGTAACATTTTAGCCTAACAATTCAACCAGTGTCTAAACGAAGCCGAAAGCTTCATTAAACAAAAAAACACGATCATGATTTAAGAAACCAACTGACTAATTGTAACTTTAATTAGCCAGTTACAATTTAGTTCTCCTTTTTACCATCCGTCTTAGAATCCTACAAGCAGTGTACATAATCCAAATTCTACACTCCAACAAATTTTCAAGAACAGGTGCTCTCTACGACTGTAGTAATAAATTTTCAGTTGATCCATTTTGCTTGTTTGTTTTGAATATAGTGTCTTAATACAACTAGTCCATCTACTTCACCATGTAGTTTTATAAAATTGAGCGTTGCGAAAAAGAACAAACAGTTCAGAAAACAGCCCCCAATAACCAGTACGTTTCTTGGAAGTCTGCTTACCCGATGAGACAGAAAGGAATCTTTGTTTTCTTCAAAACATTCACACTTTATGAATCTCCTGTTACATACACTTTCTTATTTCTTATAACAAGAACAAGGCAGATGTGAATATTTACAATTACTCCAAATCTGTCTTACCCTATTACTAGCTTAAAAAATAGAGAGAGAGAAAGAAATTTAAAGTAGAGTTGACAAGAAATACCAATTAAAATCACTAATACGATATTTCTCTCTTTCCCAATCCTCGACTGGAAGTTGAAGCCAAACAACCTGGTAGCTAATACTTCATGAAGGAAATTCGCTCAAGAATAAAGAGGCCTAGCATGGCCAGGTGGTTAAGGCACTCGACTCGTAATCTTAGAGTCGCGGGTTCGAATTCCTATCACACCAAACATTCTCGCCCTTTCAGCCGTGGGGGCGTTATGATGTAACGATCAATCCTACCATTCGTTGGTAAAAGAGTAGCCCAAGAGTGAGCGGTCGGTGTTGATGACTACCTGCCCTGCACTGCTAAATTAGGGACGACTAGTGCAGTTGGCCCTTGTGTAGCTTTGTGCGAAATTCAAAACAAGCCAAACCCAAGAATAAAAGAAATCAATCAAATAAAGTTTACCAAATCACCAGTTCGGATTTCTAAGCACAGGAGAAACGGACAGGGAAAAAAATTAAAAATTAGCTTCTCGGATATCTAAACGCAAGTCCCTCGAACGTTCGCGAGCATTTTATCACAAGATACATGATCAATTTCAACTGTCCAAAAATTAAGTTATAAAACCGGTTGTACGTTAAGAAACGCCAACGGACCCAACTTCCATCAAACGTCAAGTGCGACTCTTGTCGCTATTGGCAAGATGCTTACACTTGATTGGACAACTTATCGAAAAATGTCGACGGTTTTTACAAATTCAGATTATTCCAATTTCTTAACCCTACAATGTTCTACTTTTTTCGTATTTTCATCACCTAATGTCAGGTTAATAGTGGTGGAAAGTCGTGCAGTTTAAGTTTTGTCTACACTACCTCGTACAGCCCGTGGTTTTTAATCCAACACACGTATAACATACTTCGTACGAAATACCGAATATATTTTCACATATTTATATTATTCTACTCGAAGTAGAAGCACTCAGTAATTATAACAACATAACTTGAAATTCAGTTAACAATCCTTATACTGGATTATTATTATTAATAATATTATAACGGAACAACGCATCTTCCGTTATTATTTACGCATTAATAGCTTTATGCCTTCAACAGCTCCGTATGCACAGCCTGAGGCTTTTCTGAGTATCATATTTTTCTCAGCTCTACTATTTAATAAACGCACGTAATGACGCCTGTCTCTTAATAAACAAACGATTTGGATGTACCTGCAGAGGCCTCTAGTAAGAAATACGTTTTCCGATTCCACTTTATTTCGAAACAACGTTATTACTGTCCACGTATTTATTGTGTTCTCATATTGCAAGTATCAGAAATATCCTTGACTTGCACCCTTTTTCGATTGATACCAGAAATTTTTGTTTCCATAAGTAGAGTTGACATCCTCAGGAATGACTTTATTTGAAATTCACGCCATCAATCCAATTATGTCACCTTTAAAAGACCTATTTTAGGCAATATCGATAGGATTTAATGCCTGGATTATAAATCACTTTTATACTCTTACATCCACACTAAAACAATTGTAATGTTAGATCCCTTTTAACAAGTCTATTTCACTGAACTTCGACTTGGATGAATAACAATTAACCAGGATCCACTTACAAAAATTACTAAAATAAAGGAGGTTAGCTAAACACGGACAGGTATCCTGGGTAGAAAACTCAACTGTCCTGCTTCTGGCGAAAGGTTGTTCACAGGACATAAAACTCTTTAATATACAAAATATTAAATATCTTTTTCCCTTTCTTACCAAGTCTTAAACTTGTCTTAACAAAATAATGAAAACTGAGTCATACATTACGTTAGGATAATTTTATTTTTTTTAACACTACATTCTTAATATTAGAACCCTTTAAAGGAGTTTCAACAATTAGAATAATATCACTTCAATATTACACAAATGCAATTATCTTACGTTCTAGTGAAATGTTATTAAATACCTTCAAATTATTTAATATCCGCGCATTTAACACCGAATACAGAATACACGGGTTTCCAGATAGTAACTTGACGTTTTGTACAGCTAGCAGCATGGGCCATTATTTACGTCTACTACTTTGATTATACGACCATTTATAGCCTTCTGGCAGCAACTCCGAAGTTGTGAACTTTCTTTTAATATTTATCTACGAGAAAATTTCATTTATATCCCAAAATTACCAACTTGTTTATGAACATTTTACCACCACTAGGGTCCAGACACAAGCAAAAGAAAACCACTTAATGTAGGACAATTCCTGCAACATTGATGGCGTTTCTTTACTTCTTTTGAGTCAGTCGTAAGTTACTAGGATGTGGGGGTTATAAACTACAAAACTACGACTCCCAAGAAACTTGGTGAAAAATTAATTGTAAGCTAGAAAGAACCATCAACAGTCGCCGAACTTGAAATTCTATGAAGCAGGATTAGAGTAAATTAATTTACAAGACCTTTTTACCCTTTTTATAAGCTCTATTTTTGTATGTCAGCAATACCAAGCGTGGGGCACACGTTTACCGGATTCAAATTCAATTTTATTATTCATCGGGACTTCTACCAGTCGCCCATCAAATTGGAATTTTTTTTAGATCTGATTAGAGTAAATTAATCTACATCTTGGGCGTGATTAAATATATCAATCGATAAAATTTGACCTCCTAAGACCAAAACTGTGACAAGATCTCAAATCGAACAAAGTATGATGGAGCTACGAGCTAAAATTTATACTTGAAACAACAAACAAACCCAGAACAGTTTTATCAGCCGTTATGCTATGGTTAAACATGTGCCTAAAAAAAACTGATTGGAAAACCTCACCGGTAGTCCTTGAATTCGGTTAAACGAAGCTGGTGGGTGCGTAGTCATCGGTTGGAAGAACTACTTACACTATTTATATCTTTACATAAGACGCCCTAAACTTAAAGCTACTAAAATAATATTTCTAAGTGTTTGCTGGTATTTAGTTATGGTAAATATCATTACATATTTCTCACGATAAAAATATCCTACCTTTATGTTTGTCAAACCCCGCTTCTCACAACGCTGGATTGTTTGTCCGCTATACATTCATAGGTAACGCTACTTCCACGTGATCCAGAAACACCGCACGCACACACATACACTACAGATACATAATCTGTTTCCTATTCTTTATTAACTATATTTTCACGTGTGCTACCACACATAGAGACCTATCTTATACCCTCCTCCAATTTCCACGTAGAAACAAACAGAACTAAAAATACCTTACGAAGCTGTAAAAACGTGTTTTCTGCTCTATGTAAATACAAGTCTATTTCCACAAGAAAAGGAAGTCTATTCATACGACACTTGCTGGGGTGACTAGCACAAAATAGCAGCGGTGATCATATTACGAAACGTTGCAACGTATTAAACTGCGAGTATAAGACATCGCATCCTTCATGTTTACTGTAATTTATGTACCTATCACATTACCAACGTACTCTCGACAACAGCGTGTACCCCCGCTTCTTCCTGCTCTGGTGACGAAATAAACTTTCAGCTAAACAAAAACGTAGCAGCGCCAGAATGCCGCCAGTACGCGTTAGCTTCAGATTGGTTATCGAAAAGATCGCCTGAAAAATTTCAATAAACTTACATAAATACTCGAGGATCCACAGCTCATAGCTATTCAAGAATTTTAATAAAGCTTCAAATAATTACGAAACTACGACAAGATTATGTTTGAAATTTACATTGAAAATATTTGGAAAGAACAGCGGAACAATGCATATATTTGAAAATTAAGCTGTGACTAACGCTATACACACACACACTTGTATGGAAAGCCACCAAATGCATATTCAGATGTCTGACGCCACTAAAAATTACGACTGATAAAATCAGATAATATATTATACCAATTATCTTACCCCGGAAGGATCGAAACATACACGGCACTATCAAATTATGTATTAAATATCAGTACCAACATCTTTTTTAAGAGTGTCTGGATATATAAATTGTATCTAACAACAAGTTATCGAAAATGACAAAACTACCAACAGGTCTAAAGGTAGATTTCATAAACTATGGGGGCACGTCCCTAATAAGGTCGCTACCACTTTGGTCAATACTTTACTTTTATGAGCAATGTACATAAAAAAAAAAAGTATATTATATATCACCCAATAAGAATGAGATTGTATTTATCCTTTCTAAGATATCACGTTTTAAAAGATCCATGAACAGAGTTTGTTTTAGTAATGCAACACGGGCGAAGTCCAAGGGACTGAAAGAAAAGAAAAACGTCTACAACCAACGCTTGGGGAAAATATGCCCGCGAAAACAGCTTACATTAAACGTGTGCAACCGTAATCCTTACAAATCATTCATTCAACGTGTTGTTCCATTGCTTTCGATTTTACTATTGTAAACTTTAATAACAGATTTTTGTTCATTACTATTACAACTTCTCTGAAATTTTTTAATGTAGGGTTCGTGATTAAAATGGTATTTTTTCTAAACACACAAAAAAAGGTTGGTAACCTCGGTCTGAAAGGACCACACACAATGTATATTATATCACAAGCACCACGTTCTGCGCATCACGACTGAAGAGCTAGTACAATCATATTTTGAAGGACGGCAGACATTATATTAACCATCACAAAATATCCATCCTCTGCTGCGGAGCTCTAACGTCCTTTCCTGATTTACAGAGACCAAAACACACCAAATAAGTTCCTCCACTACCCCAAATTACCTCTATGGATACACTAAAAGATTTCTGTATCCGAGAACAAAAAATCTTTAAGGACACACATCATTAGTACTTGACAAGTAAAGTATGTCAAGTCTGTGAATGAAGTACAAGTACAGTGTAAAAAATGACGTTTCTGGAGATCCCGAGAGGGTCAAGGAACAAAACTTAAATGTCAGAAACGAGTTAAGAGACTCTGGAAACCTATTCACAGAATCTCATAATACATGGGTACCTCCAAAAACTAACCCAAGGAAAATAACCTGTATACAAAAACACTTCGTCAGGGCATCTACCTGAAGTAACCAAGCGCACAGCGCACCTACCTGAAGCAACCAAGCGCATGTATACAAAAACACTTCGTCAGGGCACCTACCTGAAGTAACCAAGCGCACAGCGCACCTACCTGAAGCAACCAAGCGCATGTATACAAAAACACTTCGTCAGGGCACCTACCTGAAGTAACCAAGTGCATGTATACAAAATCACTTCGTCAGGGCACCTACCTGAAGTAACCAAGCGTACGTGTAAAGTTTAAATTCTTTTAGCTTGTGAGAGGAGAATAGGAACAACAGTTTCATGTCACTCCTCTGGGTTCCTAAAAGAGGCCAGAAACACAAAATTCGATGTCAGATATGAGTTCACTGACCCTGCAAAGCAACTCCCAGACCCTCCCCTCACGCCTGGGTGACCTTCCATTCAAGTATGGAGCGTGTTTTTTGAGGTGGGGGTGAACAACGAACCCAAAGATCCCCAGTACGGTGTCACATTAGGTTAACTTCGGTACATTTAGTGTGTTTGTTGTTAAGCGCATAACTGTGCACAAGGCTACATGTGCTGTGCCCTCTCCAACGATTGAACCTCAAATTTTAATGTTATAAGCTAATGTTGAGCCATCGGGATACACTTAGTAACGAGACAGAAACAACCACTACTTTCTGAACAATAAAGTACAGAAAAACTAAGTAGATTATAAGTTCACTTTATACTTTCACAGGGACAGTAATTTTACAGTACTGTTTGCTTACTGAAAATTGATATTATTTGTTATTACAAATCTTATTTTATCAAAAATTAAAATAAATTTTAAAAGAATCATGAAAATAACATTGAAATAAGTAAATGACATGAGAAATCAACCGAAACAGAAAATGTTTTCATAGAACACCCAATATTACTTTGGCCTGCAAAATAGAAACAGGTTGGTGAAGAAATTACGGAGACGGAAATTAATATTACTCGACTTTGTAGTTAGTGATTTTTAGGCGGAACACAAAATATTCAAATTTCGATATCCGTTGTCGACAGAGCACATACAGCCCTTTGTGTAGCTTTGCGCTTAACTACAAACAAACAATTATTACGTATAATTCAGATAAGATATATCACGATATTATATACGCCTTTAGCTTCTCAATACTAAAAATATTAATCTCGTGCCTTTCCTTCAGCCTTCAGAGAAAATTGTACATATTACCCACGAGCCGAGTTACTAACAAATAATGAGACCTCAATATCGACAGTTGATTTTGACAACCATACAAACGATCTACGTCATCCAAACGTTCAACTGTTGTCGCATAAATATGCCTGGTGTGTCTCTCTCTAATACATAGATAAAACAGTCTACTAACTAAGATATTCAGAAAGGACTATATTCCATATAGGTAATGTATTCCACACGAACTAAGGAATACCTTGTACAAATAAAACCAAAGTGCTGAGTAACGCTCTCTTTCGTCAATACTGGTCTTCATTGACGCCTCCCTCCCTCCCCAAAAAAAACATATTCAAATTGTCTAGTTTAATATTTATGTAGGGCCGAGTCCTAGTGGGCTAGCTGCTGTCTTCACTGCGGGGTATCCAGCCTTGATTTTTGCGTTGTAAGCCCAAAAAGATACCGTTTACCTACCCGGGAGCAAGTGGAGAGAGGATATGGTGTCGTAAGTACGTCCATAAAAACTTACAAATCCACAGCAAAGGAAAAAAGAAAAACTCAGCTAAGTTTTTGCCCCCTCCCCCGCAGTAAATTCTGTTGCTGTGTTTTTTAAACTTCTTGATGCATCATTCAGCTAATAAGTAAAATTACAACTACCAATTAACTCGCTTACATAGACTGAACTTTAATAACCATTGGACCTGAAACAGACAGTATTCACAAGATCCGAGAATAATTCACTCCCCCCTTGCTGGCGAGGATGTGCGAAAAAAATTAACAGCTATTTAAAAACCACCTCACATTAATTAAAATATGTATCAACCAGTTGTCTATCAACATACTATACAACAAGAAAATTACCAGGTCAATTGTTAATCAGTCACAAGTTACACTTTCCATTTATAGCATTGATCTTTCCAGATCAACTCTTCAAAAGTAGTATTTTGAATGCGTTCGTACAGCCGAGAATTAACACAGATCTCTCTGCATGGTATGATAAACCCTGTAAGATATTATTCAATGAACACTCAGGGTTTGAGATATTCTGAGTAAATTATAAAAATGTTTCTATCCTAACCCCCTCCCCACGAAACCCAAGTAGCTCAGCGGTTAAGTCTCCAAAACCCGGATTACAAGTAGCCAACTGTATACTTTGCATTTAACTTCAAACAAACGAAACTATTCTAAAAACAAGGTTTTTGGCTTACACCATATTTCTTCAACAATTAAAACTTATTGTTAATGGAACTGCCATAACATCCTCAAACTTCGGTAGAGTTCTGTAGTCTCACTAAAACTGTCTGGTAATTCACTAAACCATTGATACACGAATGCACTACTTAACAATATTCTTAATACGAAAGTTCCCCCCCCCCAAAAAAAAAGACCGGGACGAGTACACGTTTCATGTTTTCATGACTAGATTTACTTTGGATAATTTCTGCCTTTCACTGATTCATTTCTTTGTCACCCGGCACGGGCAGACGGTTAAGGCACTCGACTTGTAATCTGATGAGTCACGGGTTCGAATCGCCGTCTCATCAAACGTGCTCGCCCTCTCAGCCGTGGGATAGTCAATGTGATGGTCACTTCCACTATTCGTTGGTAAAATAGTAGCCCAAGAGTTGGCGGCGGGTGGTGATGACTAACTGCCTTCCCTCTAGTCCTAACACTGCTAAATTAGGGACGGCTAGCTCAGATAGGCCTTGAGTAGCTTTGCGCGGAATTCAAAACAAACCAAAGCAAATGATTTCTTTGTATCGTTTTTAGAACAAATTCTCTACCAAATATGGTTGGGAAAAGAAAAAAAAGAGAGATCAAAGCATTCCACAGATCTTTTAATGGTGTTATACATTTAACCCATAACAGAAATATTTATTTGCTTAATTAATTTTGTGTAAAGTTTTTCGACACGTAGACCACGACTCAGTGATGTAGAAAACATTTATATAGATATACAAGTTTGTATAAAGTACAGAATGTATTTCATTATTTATTTTTACTTTATTTTGATAGTAAACTATTCATTGCAAGTTTAAAACTTCCATAAAAGAGAAAATATCTCCCCGACATCTTGGATTTAGTATGAATTGTTTACTGAAACTATTTGTTTTTCAGAATGGATTATTTTGGTTGCAGTTCGCATCCGATACTGATATGTAACAAAGGTCGTGTGGTTATTGAAAAATGTCACATTTCTTGAAAAATAATCAAAATGCAATCAATTTTCCCCGATACAAAGTTTATTTACATGTAAACATTACTCACAAACAGTAAGAGTTTCAAAAAGAAAACTATGGGCAGTCACTCGAGAAAGCAATGTTGGGTGGCACACCACGTGGAGTATACACTGGATCTCAAAGTTTTATACTCAGATTTGATGTACTTTACAACTGTAAAAACGAATATGTAAATACATTAGGAGTTTCAAACGTTGATATTTGTTTGGCACTTTTCAAATAAAGTTTTCCACACCCGTATCAGCAATCTCTAGTACACATTAGATGTTCTCACTGTATAGCTAAATAAATCGAATACAATTCAACATTTTGCTGCCAAAAATAAATATAGCGTATACACCAATACTTGTAGTGTATTACGTAGAATATAAATAAAGAGAAATTTGAACAGGGAATGAAATGTATGTTATTCGTCATTTCACGAGAATGAGAAGAAATGTATAACAATAATAAAAGTAACTTGAAAAAATACAAGACACAAGAAGGTTACGGTATGAAGCATAACTTGACAGCTTGGCAAATTCACGTACATTTTTCTCCTTCCCACGTTGATGTCTCTAATGCAGAAATAATGATTTGATACATAAAGTTCGCTTTTGCTAAAACAATAAGTTTTGTATTTTGTTGCGACTTCCAACAAACGAGAAATGTGGTTTCATCACAAACTGTTTCTTGTTTCACATATTTGAACTTCAGTGTTACTTACGGGCGCTCAGTTACAGCAAAAAACGTTCAACTTGAAAAGAAAAAAAAAAGGGGGTGGGAGAGTTAATGTTTTAGTCCCGTACACGTGGATGACAAGTATTAACCAAAAAGTGTAAAGGTACATCAAAATCTGCCAGTAAAAAACTGAAGAATATTAACACTATGGCCCCTGAACACGAGATATATACAACAGTGCGAGCTACAAGTTGTTCCACTGTTCGATTGGTTTGTCTGTGATAAAGATTCTCTCTCTTTAGCAACGACAAAATAATCACTTGTATTTACCCGTGACAAATATTCTCTCTCTTTAGCAACGACAAAATAATCACTTGTATTTACCCATGACAAATATTCTCTCTCTTTAGCAACGACAAAATAATCACATGCATTTACCCGTGACAAATATCTCTCTTTAGCAACGACAAAATAATCACTTGTATTTACCCGTGACAAATATTCTCTCTCTTTAGCAACGACAAAATAATCACATGCATTTACCCGTGACAAATATTCTCTCTCTCTTTAGCAACGACAAAATAATCACTCGTATTTACCCGTGACAAATATTATCTCTCTTTACCAACACATATTTCTTTGTTCTAACAGAGGAACTATCACACAACATACAATACGTAAATTTATAACCGTCTATTTCTACATGTGTGTTTTCCTATGGCAAAGCCACATCGAGTTGTCTGCTGTGTACCTCGAGAGGAATCGAACCCCTCATTTTAGCGTTGTAACTCCGAAGACTTAGAGCTGTCCCACCGTGGGACGTTCTTATATGAATATAGTCCTTGCAATAATACAATACACTGTAGTTTTGTTATTTCACTGCAAAGATAACAAATGGACTAACTGTGTTCCTATCTACCGTAGGGAATCGCACCTCGATTTTTAGCACTGCAAGTCCGATAACTTACCACTAACTCATCGGAGGACAATAATAAGTGGGCAAAGACATATGCTTATGTAGTAAGCAAATTATATTACAAAACAAGAGATACAAGACACTTAAGCAATATATCCAGATATTTAATTAGTCAGATCAAGTCGCTACTACAGTGAAAATAAAAATTGGAACTCTACACGAAATCTCTCTCAGATTATAAGAATCTACAGGTTTCATGTTCTTCTGAATCGAGAAATAACAAAACCACTTTTAATGAATTGTAGAAAGTTTTGTTGTTTTCTTAAATAAAAAAATTAAAAATTACAGTTGTACTTGTTCGCCTTAAACGCAATTATTCAGTTTAATTTAAATATTTCAACTGTATTGTTATCCACGTTTCGATTTCGTGTAATTATAATACACCACAAAAACAAATAATAGCCGCGTTAAACTGTACAGCTTACATACGCATTCGATACACAATTTATTTTTATGTAAAAATCTTGGTGTATTACTCATTAAAATTACTTTGTTTTATAATTTAGATACCAGTATTACACCACAAATTAAATACGAAGAAAACACAATATGTTGTTATCTCGTGATAAAAGCTGGGAACGTTTTTTCGTACCTGAATATCAAACAACATATACACACAGTTTTGTCTCTTATTAATTCTGCACCATTCTCACACCAACATTATTTTTTGTCACAATTAGACCTATAACATAAAAGCAAATATTATATATGCACTAATATATATTATCAGCTCATAGCAAGGTCTTTTTTAATTTCTCGAAAGAGTAGTTTATTTTAGGTTTCTGACTACGCCAGAAAATTAGATTTACCACACAATCAGACTGCCCCTATCTTTACCTCTGAGCCACTAGCAAGCAAATCGTACTCTATTATATCAAGGCTTGATAACTAAAGCAATTGTACTAAACAAGAAAATAAAAGTAATAACTAATATAAAAACCACAGCAAAAGATAGTGTTAAAAGTTTGAAAATTAAACCTTGTTGGGGCCTGGGCCTAAGCATATATATATAAAATATAGTATCTTACTAGTACTGTATTATCAACATGCATATAATTTCTGCTACAACACAATAACTTGCAATTTATGTAACCCTCTTTACACACTCTGCCACTGACATACTGACATTGGTCTACTTTGATTTGAACGATGTTTAAGACAAATATGTAATATTTCATATTAATAGATTTCTCTAACTTTAATAATATTTTTTTCATTAGAAATGTTAACCCACGGTATTCTGCACACAAAAACAGATAAGTATTCGTGAAACTTCTAAAGATTTGTTAACTTTTAAATTTAAGCGTGACGCAGCAAGTAAAATTAGGCTTAAGAGTTGAATAGTTCGCAATTCACTTTCTCTTTAAAAACGTGATCACATTATAAATTCTTTTCGGAAATACTCATACCGAAATAATATTTTAGCGTTTTATTTCGTAAGCATTCCAGTATATTTTCGAAAATTAAACGATAAGCCTTAAAATACTGAAAGAGAAGCCATTTTTTACGTACTTTTTGCAACAACATACTAAACAGTCACACCTGTTCACAATGTAGTTCAAAGTAATCAAATTAACTTTGTTATACTCCTCAAACATTTGACACACATCACTTTGAGCTTACATACATGTGAAACCTCTTGTATAATTATTTACTCACTAGGACCGGGAGATTCCTCTACTTCAGGCTGGGATGTGGCCGTAGAGACGTTAGCGTCGCTATTCATGGTGTCGGCTTGTTCCACGTACAGGCCCGACCCATCCACGAGCATTGCCTTGCAACACAGGGCCTCTTCTTTCTCCACTAATGCCCTGCCTTACCAATTTAAAACACAAGAAGTATTCCAATTCTGTAAAATCGAGTATTTGTTAAGATCTTTCCTTTAGCAGCCGTAACCAACCTCGCAAAAAAATAAGAGCTCCTCAGTTCTAAGCGAAGACTTTTCGCGTTACAGAGGTCGGTTGCTAGATCAAGGACAAGGCTTACAGCGTGTAGTCAACTTCACTTTCGGCTGCAGTGAGCAGGCGCGAAAGTGGGTTAGATGGGTCGCTTACATCCATGAAATTAGGTCATCGATGCCACTGTCTACATATTTTACTCAAAATATAAAATTATTTGTAGCATCACTTTCCTAATATTTAACCTTTGTAAAATGAGATAATAATATTAGGATAAAAATAATATTGTAAAAGTAAGGTTTAGGAACGATAGTTCTCTTTAACGTAAGCGACTGTCCAAATACTAAGTCACGAGGTAAATTCGTGAGCTGCCGCTACTGTAACACTCCTGGTAGACAAGTTGCAAAGAAGCAAAACAACTGCATTCCATAAAGCAAAGGAAGCCATTTAAAGATAACCAATTTTTTCTTTAAAAGATTATAGCTTTTACAAGTACCAACTGAAAGACATTACAAAAAGGGAAGGGGACAAAATTACATGGTATGAATAACAATATCGATACAGAAACACATGTGATGTATATTTTGACATTTTCTCGTACAATTATGATTCTTAACTTTGAAGATGGAAACTTTAAGTCATCTTTTTCAGCACTAAAAATATATTAATTAGCCACAAGCCCGATAATTGACAGTGATTGCTGGGTTAACTTGCAAATTCCAGTGGAGAGGACAATTAAACCATTTACTCTCTATACACATATAGCTTTATTGAGTTTTTTTTGTTTTTTGTTTGTTTGTTTTTATAGGAAAGTCACACCGGGTTATCTGCTGGGTCTACCGAGAGGAGTCTAGCCCCTGATTTGAGCATTATAAATCCGAAGATTTCCCGTTGTCTCAGCGGGGGAGGTCGGGGGGGGGGCAACGGAAAGTCTGAGGGATTATAAGGCTAAATTTAATATCCGGTTTCCAACGTGTGATAACCAGAAGATAGGTATGCTAATTATGTTGCGTTCTGCTTATCAACAAACAACTAACTGAATCAAGCCACTTCAATTTCTCACATACATAAAAAATAATTATAACTGTTTACATTTTTATTAATAATGAACAGTAATTATAAACCAAACATATGAACAAAAACTAACACAATAACATCATGATAATGTATTTACCTTTTAAAATGTCAGTTTTAACTTGAGGCCCTTGAACACGGACCTAGTTTGTTTGTCAGACTCTGGCCACAAACAAAACTGTGTAATGAACAAAAACTAAACCAATGGTGTCATGTTGCTCACATATACCGGGCATGGCCAAGTGGTTAGGTCATTCAATTTAGTAATCTGAGGGTCGCAAATTCGAACCCCCTGTCACACCAAGAATGCTCGCCCTTTTAGTCGTGGTGGCGTTATAATGTGACAGTGAATCCCGTTATTCTTTAGTAAAAAGAGTAGCCCAAGTGTTGGCGGTGGGTGGTGATATCTAGCAGCTTTCCCTCTTGTCTTACACTACGAAAGTATGGACGGCTAACGCAGATAATCCTTGTGTAAATTTATGTGAAATTCAAAAACAAACATTCATAAATACGGTAACAAAATATGCATTAAATTAGCATGTATTGTTTCTTATTGCAAAAATTATATAATAGCGTCACTTTAAGCAAAAATCTCAACTGCATAATTTTTAACGTTTATTTTAAATTCGTGCAACGTTACTCGAGGCATGTCTGCATAGTGTAAAAAAAAAATCGGTCTCCATGTTAACATATAGATTTTTTATTTTTCATGACCTTGGCTCTCCAAAAACTAATCACTTTTAAGCTTGGTCATAGTCCAATTTTATACCAATTTTCGTCCAAATCCATTCAACAGTTTTCGAGAAATCTTGCTGACAAATACACACGCTGTAATGAAAACATAACTTCCGTCCATCTTGTTGACGGAGGTAACGACAGAGAAACTCATCAGAGTGTATACCTCTGCTACACAGCGTTGATCATATTTGGCTTTCCAAAAAATATGATGAAAATGTATCCGTTATGTCCGTTCCTATCAAACGACACGGATCATTTTTGACGGAACAACGAATAATATTTTACATACATCCTCCAAGTTACATCAAAATCCGATCATTTTTGACTGAATTATAGTTTGGTTTTAGTTAAGCACGAATTTACACGCAGGGCTATCTGTGCTCTTCTCACCATGAGTATTTAAACCCAATTTACTTTTAGCAGTGTTAAGTCCACAGACATACAGTTGCCCGCTAGGGAAGCGACTGAGTTACAGAGCAAAAATAGTGTGAAAAGTCGGTCCTCGTTTTAATAGATGGGAATTTTTGTATTCTCATAATCCTTCTGTGCCCATGACCTTTGACCTTGACCCTCCACAAACAAATTACTTCTAAGTTGGGTCACAATCCAAATCCCTACCAACTGTTGTCCAACTTCATTCAGCCATTTTTGAGAAGGAGTGAAAACATTACCTTCGTCCACCAGTTCATTCTCTCAGGACTGTTGGGAAATAAAATATTGTTACTTTGTTAAAACACTTTAAGTATGACATGTATGCTATTACTATCACAGATTACCTGGTCAAACTCAATATCAACTTTACCTGTATTATATGACCTGTTTTTGTCAAATAAGAGCAGCTCACCAATTGCTGCTGGGTGCTTTTGACTAACTGCCTTCCCTTTAAGCTATCAGTTTAAAATTAGAGAAAGCGAGATTTGATAATCGTTATGTAACTTTGCACGAATATCAGAAATAAAGCAAACCAGTCAATCAGATATTGCATTGATCAGGTGATAAGTTGTATTTACTTAGCCCCCCTTTCTCTCCTCTTCAGTGACTCAGTTGTAACTATTCAGGCTTACAATGCTAAAATTTTGGTTTCGATACTCGTGGTAGAGAGAGCACAGATAGTCCATCGTGAAGCCTTGCGCTTGAAAATAGCCAAACCTTATTTACTATGTGAACCAATCCTTTTTACATTACATTTTATATTTTTTACAGTGCATTTTCGATTAAATTAAATATATGTTTGTGACCAGTGAGTCAGATACGCTAAGTATGTTGTTGATGGCTTTCTATAAATCAAGATCAGCCAATTCGATTCAACCCACAAAGTGTGTGTGATGTCTTTAAAACTTTGATGAAACAGGACAGGCAATGTCAGAAAAATGGCTTCAAGTCAACTTATAGGCGTTACTTATGACTGTTCTGTTTCAGGTTTTATAAAAACCTATGAATGAACGTATTTTTGTTGACAAAAGTCCGTTTTGCAAAGAAGATTTTTGTTGTTGTTGCTGTTTATTCGTTTAAATTTTTAATGTCCCCTTCTTTTAATCCATCAACAGTTTTTGTTTGTTTTGGTGGATCATCACACTTTCCCAAAAAGGTGTGATATCATTAACGTAGTTGAATAATGTTCCAAAACATATTTTGCTCATATCAAAAACTGTTGGACCATTTAACAATCTCAACAGGAAAACAACAAGCTGTCAAAGATCGATGTTTGCTTTAAATACCGTCCTGCTATTTTTTGACTAACTCTACTAGTCAATGTCCACTTTTCAGGTCAAAAAGTCTAAAGCTATGTGGACCTTAACATAATCTCCAAAATACAGTCAACACTTAATATTAAACAGCTTTTCTTCAGTCCACGTAGAAATCAGTTTTCTGATGATTCTTCTTTAGAACCAACATGGGTATTCTTCAAGGGCTAATGTTCTATTCCATACCTAGTTCTCATGGCTTTTATAAAAATCCTTGAATGTTTTATTTTGTAATTGGCTAAGTGAGGAAGTTTCCGGGGTTTGTGAATAGTCTGTGAATCTTCAGTAATGTATATTGTTTGCTGTTAGAAGATTATAATTGTATAAACGATTTTAGCATACCTTTTCCATCTGTTTCGAGCTTGTTTAATGGCAACATTCCGACCTTCTAAAGTAGGTTTTCGTTGGGATGTGATACATCTGGTTTGTTAGTTCTCTTTTGATATTAAAAATGCAGATCACGAGCGTCTAATGCGCGTGCCTTGTAGCTGTTATAGCTACGCAAGTGATGTATATATGGCCATATTTTTAGCCTGCCAACTGTTTTTGTTTGTTTTAAGACCTAGAATGATTATTGCAACTTACAACATTGTTGGATAAAATTCTGGATTTCCTTCCAATACACATTCCTCTCCATCTAAGATGCCAGCTTTACACACTTCAAATTTCAAGCCTCAATGGACAAATTGAGGGGAATGTGTAAAACCAAACACATCTACATTTAACGTGTTTAAATAACAATTTTTGGTTTATTAATTTCCAGTATATGGCCGGTTTTAGGCATTCAAACTGTAAATTTTAAATTCTATATCTTGTGGACTGGACTGCTTTATGGTACGGCCTGAAAATTCCCTAGTTGGTATCTCATGAAACTGACAGACAAAGGCAAAAAACTGTTATTGTAAGACTTGCCAACTGTTTCTTTAATTGGATTATTTTGTTTGTTATGGTTTACACCTGGTCTCACAGATCTTGTTTCTTGGTAAGACTGGTATATATAACATCTGTAATCCTCATATCTGTAGTTTAACACTATTCTAAACTTCAGACTTTCAATGCATTGAGTTTCCAGCTCTTTCAACGGTTGTTTCCTTCCACAGCCTTTTCTATATTTATGTTCAAACTTTCATTTTTGTTTACTCCACTCTATGTTCCTGGTCACATTTTTAATCTATTATGTCAAACTATTGCAAAACCTGTCTGTATATATATGTGTGTGTAATTTTACTTGCCGTGTTCCGGTAAGATCGTTTGTTTGTTTTAAGTTTCACACAAAGCTACACGAGGGCTATCTGTGCTAACCATCCCTAATTTAACAGTAAAAGACTAGATGGAAGGCAGTTAGCCGTCAATACCCACCGCCAATTTTTGAGTTACTCTTTTAGCAACGAATAGTGGGATAGACCAAACTTATAACGCCCTTACAGTTTTGAAAGGGCGAGCATGTTTGGTGTAATGGGATTCGAAACCGCGACCCTCAGATTATGAATCGAGCGCCTTAACCACCTGGCCATGCTGGGGCAGTTAAAAGAGTTCACTAGTTGTAAATCTCAACTTGTTTGATCAACATTCCTTGGTCAATGGTATTTGGGTATTTTGCCCTGGAGGGTCAGGTTCACTTTGACCTCTTCCTCCAAATGATCAACATTGTGTCAGTTCATAGGTAACATTTAACCGAATTTCCAGTTTTGAGCACTTGGTTATAACGAATTTATTTATTACATTGAATACAGGTGCATATAGCCTAGTTGCTTTGCGCTATAAAACACCAAACCAACCAACCAACATTGACTACAATAACAATCTTAAGGTAATAGAACTTTAGTTTCAGTCTATTGTTCGTATACAATGTATATATTGTTAAAGACAAGCTTGTATTTTATACACTTTTAACAATTTGCGAAACATTAAAATTCCAAGTCTCTTTGTTAATTTGTATTTTTGTCTCTGATGTATTCATGCTCAGTGTTCCACGTATGAACTAATAATAACAATGCTTGTTATGAAAACAAAATTAACAGACGCTGTTGTATGTAATGACGTCACTGTGCACTGCACGCAACGACTATACTAAAATAAGGGTTACGTAAAAGGCTCACGTACGTCACTGCCACTATTAACCAATATTAATTAGATTAGCTCGTTACGTGACTTTCGTGGGTGCATGTCCGTACAGCTGTCCTCTGTGGCCTTAGGGAGGCTCTTAACCATTAAATGGGTGGGTGTAGATGGGGGAATGAACTGTCCTTCAGACGTTTGTGGTAAGGCATGACATAATAAATAAATAGGACGACCATGCGTGAAGAGCTAACTGGACAGTGATTTAAATAAAAAAGTTGATTAAAAATTAATAAAGGAATAATCTTAACGCTAAATTGCTCTATTCGTGTTTGTTTGTTCATTTATGTTAAATTTCGCGCAAAGCTACTCGAGAATTATGCGCTATTCGGCGCTACTTATGGCGCAGATAGCCTAGTTGCTTTACGCCATCAAACGTCAAGCCAACCAACCAAAGCTATTTTTGAGTGGTAGGCTAGAGGAAAGGCATCTGGACTATTTTTTTTGTCAAAAAATAGTGAGATTGGCAGTCTTTTTTATAACTTCTCAACGGTTGATAGGACTAGCATATTCGGTGATGGGTTTTGATCCCGTTATTCAAGGATAGTGAGGAAGTCGAGTGACCTAACCACCAATCCACGCCAGACCAAGCTCTCTTTAATCACGAGAACATTTCATTTAGTTAATGGAGTACAAAACATTTTTTTTTAAAAAAACGTATAACTGACAAACGTTGCATAAGATGTGGTGATGCCCCTTCTGGCAAGTATGCTTTAACAACGTTACATAACAACCCGCGTCAAACTTATAATAAGATTATTATCAAGAAATACCACAGCGTGTTGTGTGGCCAAAACAACCTGCTGCAAGTGACACAGTGTGTTATTAACAGAAGTGACAGTTTTGCGATTTTTCTATCTTCTGTTACTGGAACTGTGGTAATCCAAGTTATTTCACATTCTCAGTGGATGTGTTCTACTGGACTCTTACTTCATATACCAAACCTCAAAATCAATCTATTACCAAATACCTAAGATATATTTCCAATTTTGATTGAATTACTTCTTTTCATTTTTTTATGTTCGCACAAAGGCACGGGACCTGGCATGTCCAGGTGGTTAAGGCACCCGACTTATAATCTGAGGATCATGGGTTCAAATCCCCGTCACACTAAACATGTTCGCCTTTTCAGCCGTGGGGGTATTATAATGTGACGTTCAACCCCACTATTCGTTGGTAAAAGATTACTCCAAGAGTTGGCGGTGCTAAATCAGGGACGGCTAGTGCAAATAGAGCTCAAGTAGCTTTGCGCAAAATTCCAAAAACAAACAAACAAAAATCTAATCAAAAACACTTTAAATGTGAAATAAAGTTCGGTCAAAAATTTGTGCAAGACTTAGAAGTGTGAAATGAAAGAAAACATTGGCAGACAAACTACTGTTTGACAGTATTAATCACTTAGCTTGGCGCCATATAATGTGTTTTACCCACCGCCATGCGCCGAGTTGAGCATTGCGTAACGTGTGGAATTCATAACCATATAGTTAAGGATATCAATAGGATTAAGTAGATCCATGATCACTGAAAATGCTCCTCCCACATTCCTCTTCATTTCTTCCATTTCAAATCTAAGAAACTTAAAGTGTTACACTGCCTACATAAATGGCGTTTCAGAGCAATAGTGTATACACGGAACATTAAAAGATGGTAGGTTCATTGATTAAATAAGGCACAATTAAGCTATTTATACAAAATTTTTAATGGAAGGGGAAGGTATTAAAGGAGGCTATGGGGATTGTGGGTTGCTTCTGGTACACACATTGGGAGATGGTGTTGGAATGGTGTTCTTTAATGTTTGTTTTCTGAGTTTCGCGCAAAGCTACACGAGAACTATCTGCGCTAGCTGTTCCTAATTTAGCAGTGAAACACAAGAGAGAAGGCAGCTCACCACCACCAGCCACTGCCAACTGTTAGGGTTCTCTTTTAGTAACGAATAGTGGGATATACCGTAACATTATAAAGCCCCCACGGCTGAAAAGGCGAGCATGTTTGATGTGACAGGGATTCGAACTCGCGACCCTCAGATTACGAATCGAGTGTCTTAACCACCTAACCTTGCCGGGTGCTGCTAATAGGCCAAGATTATTTGGTAAGTGCGGAACCAGGTGAAACCGTGGAATTTACTTGTGAAAAAGTGAAAACTTAATGTGAAACCAATCGGAACATGAGTAATCCTAGCCCAAACAAAAAGATGTTGCATAACATTAGTAAGTTTAAATCAACAAAAGTTAGCAGTTCTTATGACCTAAAATTTTGTGTTACATAACTTGACAGAAAGGTTGATGTTTATATTACGTTTAAGTAGGTGTATAGAATTAGGAATGTTAACTGTTACTTTCCATCTGTTACACCAGTTTTGTAAATACATGTTGTTCTTCAACCTATATTTCACCGTAATTGCATCCTCTTTTTTATTGTTGTTGTTGACACAATTCTCAATTGTCATAGGTTCCAAAACTACATAAAGAAAACTTAGGAAACTTAACGAAGAGTTGCCGGTTATAGTGAGTTATTAAGTTTACTAACTACTGAGCCCGGCGTGGCCAAGCGTGTTAAGGCGTGCGACTTGTAATCTGAGGGTTGCAGGTTCGCATCCATGTCGCGCCAAACATGCTCGTCCTTTCAGCCGTCGAGGAGTTATAATGTGAATGGTCAATCCCACTATTCATTGGTAAAAGAGTAGCCCAAGAGTTGACGGTGGGTGGTGATGACTAGCTGCCTTCCCTCTAATCTTACTCTACTAAATTAGGGACGGCTAGCACAGATGGCCCTCGAATAGCTTTGTGCGAAATTCAAAAACAAACAAACAGACTAGGTACTTCATGACAGTTAAACTTCGAACAGTTTTTAAAGAAAACTTTGAAAAGTACAGCCAATAGTAAAATAAGTTCAGATATACCACCATTTATTCACTTTTCACAGTTCATTATACCTACAGGGATATACCTTGTAAAATTATTTGAAAAAAAACGGCCGTTTTTTTCTTTTTTATTGCATTTCATGTGAAGCTACCGAAAACCTGTCAGCAGTCCCTAATTTTGAAATGGTAGACAAGAGAAAGGCGGTTTACTCAACATCACCCATCGCCAGCTTTTGGGCAATTATTTATCAACCGACAGCGGGTTTTACCGTCATGTTATAACGCTTCCATAGCTCAAAGAACAAACATGTTCGGCGACGGGTTTCTGTCCAGTAGTTTTGTGGCCAGAATATAAATAAAAAGAAAAACAATCCTACTGTGACGCCCCCAGCGGCACAGCGGCATGTCTGAGGACTCACAATGCTAAAAACCAGGTTTCGATATCCCTGGGGGGGGGGGGGGGTGTGGCAGAGCACAGATAGACCATTGTATAGCTTTGTGCTTAATTCTAAACAAACAAAACAAACATACGGTGATTTTTTTTGTTTATTACAGTGTTTGTTCATTATACATAATATATGTATATTTACCTTCTTTTTTTTCCAAAATTATAAATGGATAATTCTTTGCATTATCATGGATATTACTTATTTCTAGAACAGGCCTGTAAAATTTAATTCACCAGCTCTATCTATTTTTAATTTTAGAGCCAAGTTTCTAGACAATTTCAAAAATTTTCAGTACCAGAAGTTATTTTCTAATAATAGTAATAATAATAATTAGTGCAAATATTCTTTACTTTAGGAACTTATCTGAATAACATCTAACTTTTACAGCATATGGATAAAAATATGCAACGTGAGTAAATACAAATTAATTTATTTCCTTATGCTTATGAGATATCTATTGTTGTTCGAGTTTAAACAAAATTTTGGTTGTTGCTATCCGTTGAATGTTTCTCAATGGAGATGTGTTACAAAGTAATATGATTTGATTTCATTTTGTTATTCTTAGTATCATGAATGTTCTTTATGTGTACAAGTTTATATGGTCTTAATTTATAGATTCTTAGTGTGCTGAATGTTATTTATATACATAGTTATATGGTCTTAATTTGAAGATTCTCTGGCTCCACTCTTAGTGTGATGAATGTTCTTTATGTACATAGTTATATGATCTTAATTTGCAGATTCCATGTATTCTCAGTGTGATGAATGATCTTTATATACACAGCTATATGGCATTAATTTGTGGATTTCATGGATTTCTTTTTATGTATTTAATATTATATAGATGTATTTTTACACGCTCCTGTTGCTTGAAATTGGGATGGTTATACGATGTTAAAGACGTTAGTTATTTTCAAATGGATTACACTGCGTGTCAGCAATAAGTAGGCAGAATGAAAATTCTAAATTCCGTGGTTCGATTCCCGTTGTGAGCTAAGTGCATTGTGTAGTTCTGTACCAAGAAAACGGAAACAACCCGTAAAGTGAGATCACTCGACGTACAACGTGTTGCGTTTGCGACACAATAGATTAGTTCCCCGCTGTTACTTACAATCTCTTAATTTGGTCAATGACCTGCTTTCGAACCTCGCTTCTTGTAAACAACAAAGGAATTTAACTTCTTACGTCGAAACTTTCTACATGTAACTGTGTCACACCTGCGCGACAGATGTGCTAATGTGAACGTTGAGTTTCGGTCAGGAGAACCAGGCCGGCCAGTCAGCCTAACAGCCAATTTTAACCCGGAAGTGACGTTTTATAAAGATAACAAAGACCTGAAACGCGGCCCTTGTTCTTAGATCACGAAGTAAAAGAGGAATAGCCCAATCAAGGGAATCAGGATATTGAAATATATTTTTAGTGACATGTTTTGGTCGTTTTAAGACACAACCAAAAGGTTTAAAGTTTAGAGCAAGTGAACACACGAGAAGATATGCTAAAAAACAATGACTTTATTTTGCTATGTTAAAGTGAGGTGTTTAAATATTTAAAACATAAACATTACTACCATTTGTTTACAACAGAAATTCGTTTTTTCCAAAGATTGAAAATACCTGGAAGAACATGGTGGAAAACTGCGGTGATAATAAATGATATTTGAAACACATCTAAACATAATACAACATCCACTGAAGAGATCACTCTATGTGCAACGTGTTATGTTTGCGACACAATAGATTAGTTTCCCGCTGTTACTTACATTCCCTTAATTTGGTCAACGACCTCCTTTCGAACCTCGTTTCTTGTAAACAACAAAGGAATTTAACTTCTTACGTTAGACACTTGAAACGTATCTAAACATAACACAACATACAATGACGTGTGCACGAAACATATCTGAACGTGTGTTTGTGTGTTTTTCTTATAGCAAAGCCGCATCGGGCTATCTGCTGAGTCCGCCGAGAGGGATTGAATCCCTGATTTTAGCTTGTAAATCCGTAGTCATACCGCCGCACCAGCTGGGAACATATCTGAACGAAACACAATATCCACTAACGTGTACTTGAAACATATGTAAAAATAATACAACATCCACTGAAGTGTACTTGAAACGTATCTGAACATAACACAACATCCACTGACGTTTTATTGGATTTCATGTAATGTCACATGTGGTCTATTTCATCTGGCTTTCCTTTCCCTCAGTTTTGAATTAATGGGCTGGGGTACGGAACAAGTCAACACTAACCATCGTTGACAAAACAGTGGGATTTGATCTTCACTCTTATAATTTCCCACGGTCAACGTGAAAAAAGTTTTTCTTTTTCCACGATAACAAGACGCAAACTGTAGAATCGTAGCTCTACAAATTTCCAGGTCAAAGGTCACAGCAAAGATCACTGATAGTGTGGAATCACGCACGTTGAGCTTTCACTTACTATGTCGTCTGGGGTTTATATACGCTGTTATAAGTAGAACCTTTTGCAATTTTAAAAACTAACAATTAAAAATACCAAGTACGATGTTAAAAACAAAATAGTTCTAAATATATCAGTTAAATATTACAAAGAACCATGTTGTTTGTTAATCCATACAAGTTTTTCTTTGTTGTGCGTAATAAGACCTTTGTTGTTATTTTTTGTCCACAACGTTTCAATAAGTTTATTTGGGCCCGACACGGCCAGGTGGGTTATGGCCCGACATGGCCAGGTGGGTTATGGCCCGACATGGCCAGGTGGGTTATGGCGTTCGACTCGTAATCCGAGGGTCGCGGGTTTGAATCCCCATCACAACAAACATGCTCGCCCTTTTAGCCGTGGGGGCGTTATAATGTGACGGTCAATCTCACTATTCGTTGGTAAAAGAGTAGCCCAAGAGCTGGCGGTGGGTGGTGATGACTAGCTGCCTTCCCTCTAGTCTTACACTGATAAATTAGTGACGACTAGCGCAGATAGCCCTCGAGTGGCTTTGCGTGAAATTAAAAAAAAAAGAAGTTTGTTTGGCATCATTATGTGAGATACAAGACTCTGTGGAACGTTGTAAATAAAAATGAATAAATGTTTTACTATGGACAAATGATAGCAATTGTAATATAATACTTCATAAAAAAAAGCTATACGCAATCAATCTTAATATCTTTTTGTCTGAATGGAAAGGAAAATCGTGACCAGGGTTTTGGTAATTCAATGTGTCTTTTTATAAAACTCGACTATGTTCCGTTCTGAAAGGGGGATGAGGGAGGAGGGTGGTTAAAAGCTATCCCGCTGATTTATTCGTTGCATCTGTGGTTTCTCCACACACAAACTAGATTCACTAGACGCAGTGTCTCGACTTCCGGGTTTTGAAGACGCACGTAATTTGGGTTACACACTTCCCGTTCAATCTTAAGTCTCCTTTGTACATTTTTTTGTTTTTATAAATGGTTATATACACAAAGTATTTTTTTTAATGTTGAACCATTTTGAAGTTTAGACGCATTGGAAAGTTGCGTAACTTGATGTTTTTCTCTCTCTGTTTGATTAAGTGGATTTATTTGTTGAATTTCTTCAAAGCTATTCGAGGACTATAGGTGCTACCTGTTTCTAATTTAGAAGTGGTGGGTCAGAGGGAAGGCATCTAGTCAACACCCCCCACTGCTAACTCTTGGGTCACTCTTTTACCAACAAATAGTAGGATTGACCATCACAGTGTAATATTCTCACGGTTGAAAGGGCGAGTATGTTCGGTAACGTGATTCGAACCTGCGATCCTCGGAGTGTAAGTCGAGCACCTTAACCACCAGGTCGTGTGATAAGTGGCGAGAAGCGTCAGAATGGAGTCCGTTTTCAATCACGTATACGAAGAAAAAAATGATGTCCTTATTTATCCAACATGCAACACAGTTTCTCTGATTACATGGTAGTCTAAACAAAACTGACCACCAATTAGTCATAGATGTAATCTTTCTATTTTCGAGCAGTACGTAAGGGTGACAAAAAATTTCGCAGTTTGTATTAGAACGTCTGGTATGGGTATTAACACTTTTACTAATAAAGCATAGAACAGTGTTTCGATCTTCTTAGGTCATCTTCAGGTTAACAAAGAAAATAAGAAGAAATGACATTCATTTCATCCAACAGTGCTGAAAGAAAAACTAATCCCTAATTTTGTGAAGATAAAACTGTCCGGGAATTGTAATCAGTGTGCAAAAGTTATCCACAGTTTACAGTAAAACAACTACAAACCATGTTAAACTCGAAATATAAAGAACTAAATGACTTGCAGAAACAAAACATGACAAACTGTCTTTTTATTAACCTGAAGATGACCTACGAAGGTCGAAACACGTTGTTCTCTGCTTTGTTAGTAAAAATGCTAATACCAATACTAGCTGTTCCGAGATACATTTTTACTTCAAGTGGGTTTCTCGTCATCACAAATTTCGTAATTTGTTAAATTGACGGATACTAACATCAGAAAACACGTTATTCTGAGTGAAATAGGTTTCTTATACTTATCTTACTCTTCTATTAAATTTGTTGAAAACATGATAGACAGAACAGAAACTCCAACATGGCTTTTCTTTAAAACAAACAAACAAAACCATGCGAAGTTACTGTTACTATGAAACTGTTTTAACCACTAGGAGGTGTCCGAACTTTGGATTCCAGGGTTTATGCTTCGGGCTTGTTGCATCAAAAAACGCGTGCCCGACATGGCCAGGTGGTTAAGACATTCTATTCGTAATTCGAGGGTCGCGAGTTCGAATCCCCGTTACATAAAACATACTCGCCCTTTCAGCCGTGCGGGCGTTATTATGTGACGTTCAATCTCACCATAGAGGTTTTGCGTGTGACTTCACTCTTGACCTAGTTACTGATCACCGCCATGATGGGTGGCACGCTCGGCGTGTTTATATTCGAACACAAGGGTGATTTATAGTCAAAAGTGCGCGATGGTAAACTCGTGTTGTGCATTTAACTGTTCAAATCGACATGGACAGGTGGAAAATGTGTTCTACTACAGATTTCCTAAAGATGCCGACCGAAGAAGACGATGGATTGCAGCTGTCAATAGGAAAAACTGGACACCCACAGAGCACACCAGACTTTGTGGTAAACATTTTGTGTCAGGTATGAATAATTCATCTATAGCTAGACTGAATAAATTGAAACTTACATGCATGATATATGTATAACAGAACACACTGCAGCACCAGTCAAAGAAATTTTTTGCAAAATTTTCTTTTACTTTTAAATAACTGAATAGTAGATTTACTGAAGGAACATTATCATTCATGATGAATAGGTTATATAGCCATTTGTACATTAAGACAAAATGTTTATATCTCTTAAAGGACCAATTTAAGTGATTCATCAGAAAACCACAACTGGCACAAGATTAAAAAGTGTGCAAATAATTACTTTGTTGGCTGGACATTCAGTTGTTAGACAATGTTCAGCATATTTAGTTATATATTTATATATTCAGTTAAAAGTGTGCAGTGTATCTGTTATATATAAAAATATTATCTGATGATTCCTACAGATCTGTATCTTAACTGAAATATTGTACTTTGTTTCAGGGACGAAGAGTGATGATCTCCTATCACCTGACTATGTACCTTCCATATTTCATTTTACACGTTCTCCCCTGAAGAGAAGGAAAGCTGCTGAATTGTGTAAATATGAAAACAGGAAAGAAGTGACCAAAAGGAGAAAAGAGCAACAAAAGAGACATGAAGCTGCTGCTTGACCTTGACCTTGACCTTGCTTTAATAGAATCTGCTGACACTGACAGCAGCTCTACTGACTCTGCTGATGAACGTAAAGCTACATGTGATAGTTTTGACTTGTGTTCATCACAACATACAACCGAGACGTGTATGTAGACGGAAATATCATTCACAGACTTAGTTAGACTTGAATCTGAATGCCAACAGTTGCAGAATGAAGTCCTCCACTATAAAAGTATAGCAAAAGCGAACTGTTTCGAAGATGCTACTTTTGCAAATGACGACGAGAAGGTCAAATACTGTACAGGTCTGCCATCGTATGCAGTGATGATGATCATATTGCCCTGGTTATCTGGACATTCTGTACAAATCCTGCCACAAAGTACTTGTACGCATCAAGGCTTTTGTAACCTTTCAGACTTTCATTTGTATAGGTGGAAGTCCTGTTTATCAGATATATCTATATAAATGTCATCATATGTAATATTTGGCAACAGTCTGACTCTGAGCAACGTTGTCTTGGCTGGATATTACTGGCCTAAATACACGTGGCGGGAGCATATACGGGTCTCCTACACCCAGTTTTTTCACTTTTTCCTCATACCTGGCCTTTTCAGCACCTGTAAGGTGTGCTACAAGTGATGAAAAGCCAGCCACAGCCATTTACGCGTGAATAGTACTGAATACAGCAGTTGTTAACTCGTTCAGTCGTGCAGGACACTTGTCACCCATATGGCGGCATGTTTACAAACCTCGTTGTGGTCACGTGATACTAATAGATTCACGCAATCCGTTGATAAAAGAGTAGCCCAAGAGTTGTAGGTGGGTGGTGATGACTAGCTGCCTTCCCTCTAGTCTTACACTGCTAAATTATGGACGGCTAGCACAGATAGCCCTCGAGTAGCTTTGTGCGAAATTCCAAAACAAACAAACAAACTTGTTTAATTGAAATTTTTTTATATTATTCACATTTTGAAAGCTTTAAACAAATTACGATCGCATGTTGAACAGAATACTTAAAGTCAAAGGTTCGAGCTCCCTAGTGGTAGCCCGGCATGGCTAGGTGGTTAAGGCACTGAAATCGTAATCCAAGGGTTGCGGGTTCAAATCCCCGTTACACCAAACATGTTCGCACTTTCAGCCGTCAGGGCGTTATTATGTGCAGCCAATCCCACTAATCGTTGGTAAAAGAGTAGCCCAAGAATTGGGGTGGGTTGTACCTTCACTATAGTCTTACACTACTAAATTAAGGATGGCTGGTGAAATTAGCCCTCGTACACGAAATTCAGAAACAAACAAACAAACTCTAGTAGTGCTGGAAAATTAAAGGTTTTAACTATTAGACCTCCCTCTAGCGTATTACTTACAAATTACGGACGGTTATTGTGCAGAGACACTAGTGTGATTTTTACTTAAATTTTCTGAAATCAGAAACAAAATAAAGTGTAAAATATTAGATCTATTTAATTACTCAAAACTGTTTAAAAAAACAACAGATGAGATATGAAAGAACAGTCGTAACAGTTAGTTTGTGTGTAATTCTCATAGCAAAACCATATCGAGTTATCTGTCGTTCCCTCATTTAGAGCGAGGACTAATAGTTAAAACCTTGTTGTTGTTTAGAATTAAGCACAAAGCTGCACAATGGGCTATCTGTGCTCTGCCCACCACGGGTATCGAAACCCAGATTTTAGCGTGTAAGTCCGTAGACATACCGCTAAGCCACTGGGGGGCATTTCGAAAGATGGGATTGACCGTGCCATTATAACGCCCCCACGACTGGGAGGGCGAGCATGTTTGGCGCGATTCGGGTGCAAACCCGCGACCCTCAGATTACGCAGCGCACGCCTTAACGCGCTTGGCCATTCCAGGCCTAGTTAAAACCTTTAATATTCCAATTCTGCTAGAGTTTGTTTGTTTGTTTCTGAATTTCTCGTAAAGCTGTAGACAGTATTTTGTTTGTGGTTACGTAGTTCAGACTACATAGCTTTGAAAATAAAATATTATCTGTTGTGCCCGTGAGGGAGAAACGACTGCTTGTTTGTTTTTGAATTTCGCACAAAGCTACTCGAGGGCTATCTGAGCTAGCCGTTCCCTAATTTTGCAGTGTAAAGTTACAGGGAGGCAGTTAGTCATCACCACCCACCGCCAACTCTTAGGCTACTCTTTTATCAACGAATAGTGGAATTGAACCTGACATCATAACGCCCTCACGGCTGAAAGGGCGAGAATATTTGGCGCAACAGGGAGGCGAACCCGCGACCCTCGGATTACGAGTCGCACGCCTTAACCCACCTGGCCATGCCGAGCCAAGGGGAAACGAACCCATGATTTTAGCGTTGTAATACAATTTGTAGACTGACTGATCTTCCAGCGGGGAACAGCTAGTATGGAAAAAACAAAATAAAACAGTTTCATTTACAGGCGGGCAGAATTTATATTTATTTATGACACTTTCACTTCTCATTTTACGTATTAATCCATCGTTAATTTTTTCTACAAATCTACACCTACTAATTGTGTAATTAAAAATATTACGCTCTTTTTTTTTGGTGGTGGTGGTGAGGGGTAAATAAAGTATTTTATGTTCGATATTTCGAACACTTGAATTTATCTTCGAGTGGAGAGTTTTTGAATAACCAACGAGCAGTGTTCCAGTCACCTTCTAAAATTTACTCCCCCACAGAGAGCGGGATTTCTGCGGACTTACAAGGCTAGAATGCGGGTTTCGATACCCGTGGTGGGCAGAGCACAAGATAGCCCATCTTGTAGCTTTGTGCTTAATTACAAACAAGCAATTGGAAACTTTTCTGTGTCCTCCGCTAGCGATAAGTCTGTGGATTTTAAATGCTAAAATCAGCGATTCGATTTCCCTCGGTGGAATGAGTTGGTAACCAGATGTGGCCTTGCTATAAGAAACACACACTTTTCTGGAGGTTTGTATATGCTAAAATTTATAACTAATTTGTTTGTTTGTTTCCATTAATGACGCTGTCCTTATTTCAAAATTATAGTTTTAGCAAATTATATAAAACTGTTCTGAACTGTTATTGCTATAATTCTGTTGTGGACATTATTTAGATCTAATAAAGCGAAATCTATTAATTTAAAACGCTTAACTGCATATTATTATAAGTTAATTTAAATATCACGTTACAAAGTCCATTATAGGCCTACTTGAGATTGATTATTACTAGATAAATGATGTTTATAAAACATTATACCTTGAGTATTAACTCTAACCAACTTATAGCCAGGTGGGTTAAGGCACTCGAGTCGTACTCCCAGGGTCGCGGGTTCGAAACTTTGTCACACCAAACATGTTTGCGCTTTTAGCAACGTGGAGGCGTTATAATGTGACGCTCAATCTCCACTATTCGTTGGTAAAAGAGTAGCCCAAGAGTTTGCGGTGTGTAGTGATGACTAGCTGCCTTCCCTCTATTCTTACACCGCTATATTAGGGACGAATAGAGCAGATAGCCTTCGTGTAGCTTTGCACGAAATTCAAAACAAACAAACAAACAAACCACTCATTTCTGAAGTCTCAAGTTTCTTAGTAAAACATAGAACACTCTCCGTGGCCACATCTTAGTGAAGTTCGTACACGTGAAACAAGAGACCGTGTTTAGTGTAAACGTATTTCACATAAGAGTTATATGTTTCTGAGAAGATCACTAGAAAAATAAATGTTATACATTTTAGCTGATAAGTAGGTTTCAATGTAGTTTGAAGAACATGGACCAATAAACCTTTTCGCAGCTGGGTTCTTTTTGGTTTATTTATTTTGTTTTGATCGCGTTAATCTAAAGTGCGTGAAGAAAAGTGGTTGGAAGAAGTTCTGAAAGTGATTTGAGAAAACAGCGCCACCACTCGAGTAGTGACGGATATCTTGGTAGGAAGATGTGGACGTAAATGAAGATTTTATTTAGTTATAAAGTGTTAGATAATCACACACACACGCTACACGTAACATTTTAGGGCTTTTTTTTTCCACTCACGAAAGGCATGGAATAGTCTGGTGGTTAGGGCGCTCAGCTCTCAATGTAGAGATTGCGGGTTCAAGATCCGTTATTAAATATTTTAGCCTAGGGAGCGTTATAATCTCACAGTTCATTCCACATTTTGCTTGTAAGGAGTAGTTCAAGAGTTAGCGATGTGTGGTATTGACTAGTTGCCTTCTGTATAGTCTATCACTTCTAAATTAGATACATCTAGTGTAGATAGCCCTCGAGTAATCTTGTGTGAAATAAATCCATTTACCGAATTAACCGAAGTAATCGTGTCTTTTCTAAGTTTGATAGCTAAGTACCATCACGCAAGAATACTATGAAGTTCAAGACAAAATTCATGTGTTATTTTTTTAAAATTATAATTATTAGATATTTTGCTGATAAAAAACTACATTTTCGTTTTACTTCGGTGCGTCGTTTTACAGTAATCACTATAGTTCTTTCTTATTGTATATATTTAAAACTTCGATTGTTTTCAAAGTTCGCTTTATTAAAATTTCAAACAATTAGTTTATCGTTTTCACATAGGTCACTAATTATATGAGTACTCATAAAAATCAATATATGTATTCTAGTGTAAATAAATCAATATCAAACATAAAATATAATTTGTAATTTGTTTTCATTGTATAAAAATCACTATTTCTTACAACATTTTCAATTGTTTTTTTTTATTTGGAATTTCGCGCAGCTCTACACGAGTGGTATTTGCGTTAGCCGTCCCTAATTTAGCAGTGTAAGACTACAGGGAAGGCCAATAGTCATCATCACCTACCGCCAACTCTTGAGCTACTCTTTTACCAACGAATAGTGGGATTTGCAGTCACATTATAACGCCCCCCACGGCTGAAACGGTGAGCATGTTTGGTGCAACGGGGATTCAAACCCCTGACCCTCAGATTACGAGTGGAACGCCTTAACCCACCTAGTCATGCTGGGCCACAATATTTTCGAAAGTGAAATGTTTTTATAAACTACTTGAAAATGCACTTAGTCTCTCTTTCTCTGAATATATACACACACACATATTGAAGTCACAAATAATAAATAATGGATACTAGATTGTATGTTATTAAGTGTTAACCCCTCAGTGGCACAACGGTATGTCTGCGGATTCACATAGCTGGAAACCGGGTTTCAATACACGTAATGGACAGAGCACAGACACCTCTTCGTGTAGCTTTGTGCTTAATTCTAAATGGTCACTTATGTGGTGCAAAACATCATTATACTAAAATTAATGATATAAAGTTTTATAAAGCAATATTTTTTGTACGTAGGTTCTTTGTTTTACGTGATTTATTTTTGATGTCGGCGTGGCGTACCCAACGTTATCAACGAAGAAAGAACGCTTTACACAGGTCGTTATTTCTTATTTTCGTGTTGGTGCACCGTTGTTATTTTTATCTCAGTTTCAGATAAGTCCATACAGTCTAAAGTACGTTCGGGACACTGTACAAGTCAATCTGTGGTCTGAACAGTGTAGAAACTGTATGAGGCACTAACATAAGCAATTGACTGTAAGCCAGTACTATTCATACAACTATTACCAGATATAATTAATAGCTTCTTTTTCAACTTAACAAAATCTGTTAGCCAGTTAACACACGTACACATGACTAATTACAACTATTAAGTTTTTGTCTGTTTGCATTTAAGCCTAAAGCTAAACGTTGGGCTTTCTGTGCTTTGCCCACCGAATCTATTTCATAATAAATAATATGTGTGTTTTGTGTTTTTTTATAGCAAAGCCACATCGATTTCACCGAGGGGAATCGAACCCCTGATTTTAGCGTTGTAAATCCGGAGACATACAATAAACATATAATAAACAATGGGTGCTAGATGGTGAGTAATTTAGTGGTACAAACAAACATTATCATCTTAAATAGCTTTGCGTTGAAACCCCACAATGAGCTTTCTGTGCTCTGCCCACGGAATCTGACTTTATCGTTATAAGTCCCTCAGATTTACCAACGAGCGACTGATGGGCGCTAATGTTAAGAGCTTAAATTAATGAGACATATAAAGTCCGTGCAAAACTTCAGGTACCTGTAGCCCAAACAAATTTTCTCGTTCCTCCTGGACGGTATTAGATGATAGTTGAATAGAATGAATGAAAAATATTTACTGTAAGGTGTCTTGCGCGTGTAGTCAGTTCTTAGACCAGTGACATTTTGATTACAGGTTCAAAGCGCTAATCACTATGCCACACCAACCAGTTATTACTGTAGCTTGTTCTTGGGTTATCTGCACCTACCGTAAACTTTTCAGCTTCTGTTTTACTGACGAATAATTGGGTTCAACTTCACATTATATCTCAACCATAGCTGAATTGGAGAGCATGTTCTGTGACGGAATTCGAACCCGCGACCCTCAGATTTCGAGTCAAGCGCCCTAACCACCAGGCTATACATATAATTATTGTAGCCACACTTTTGAACTTTGATACTTTGATAAGTTTCCTTTCAGATTTTGTTTTCTTCCCTATGACAAGTTTCTTGTATGTCACTCCAAAACAACCAAACACAAGTTGCGTTGAGTTTGTGCTTGTTTTCTTGAATTTCTCGTAAAACCGGCTGAGAGATATCTGTGCCAGCCGCCTCTAATTCTAAAGTGAAAAACTAGAGGAAAGGCGTCTATTTTACACCACCCACCACTAACCATTGGATTACTCTTTATTAACGGATAATTGGAGTGACCACAACATTATAATGCTCCAATGGCTGAAAATACGACCATGTTAGGTGACAGGATTCATTCTCGCAATTTGCAGATTGTGAGTCATTCGTCCAAACCAGTATGTTATGCGAGGTCGTTAACAGAAGTGAGATTAAAAAATACAAAAGATAATGCGAATAAACAATGGATATTAAACGTAAACACTATGCTTAATCCCAGAAATGATGATGGGGTTTATATGCACCTCTTTGGCTAATGAAACACACTTTTATATTGTTCACTACATGTGCTATATGTAAAATTCCAAACCAATGAATCATATTCCTGAAAACCTACCTGTACTTGTTAGAAAAGAAGGTGCCATCAATTTTGAGTTGCTCACTGACACTGTTGACTGAGATGAAGATCCGTATTTATACTTATCTCTCACTGTAAGTTTGTACATTGACATAGTAACATTCTATTTTTCATCATTGCTGATTATTGTCTTATTGCCCCAACGCCCATTTTAACCTTTCACTTCAGCTATATTTTCCTAGTAGAATCTTTCGATCAGGTACAACAGTTTCAACATAGCTAGTTTTTGTTTTGTTTTTCAAACCACCTTTTGTTCTTAGCCAGTTGTCTATGTCTTTTTGTGGGAAAGTTTCATTCAGAATTGTACATACTATATGTGAAGGTAGCAGCGACCTTCTACATTAGTATGTCCAGTGATAGAACCTCCTTTATGATGCAATGGAAATGCCCAATTATCGTGTGGGTAGTTCATGTTTTCTAGCGTTATCGTATATAATATTATATTTTCTGAACGAACTTCTAAACACCCAACTTCACCTTTAACAGCCATATTTCGAGAGGTAAAGAAAGAGGTGTCGCCAGTAGAGGCGCTGCTCTTCAGCTGTACATTCGTTATTTTTATTGTGTTTTTGAGAACAAATAAAGATTGTTTCATTTTGTCTTTTTGTACAGTATATTTTATTCTCCAAACTCAGTCAGAGTTGGATTTCCTTTTCGAACACTTAATCTCCTGTTATCGTGAAGAATCTATCTAGTCACTTTTATGGGAATGCAGAGCACTTGAGAACACTTGCACGTTCACAGAGACCACTTGATGTTAACGCATTATTTTAATGAGTTAGTGATACAATTTACGTCTGTGTTCAGAGCTACACACAAATATTTTCTCGCGTCTGATCAGGTTATAGTTTTGAAAGGAAATAGTTTGAATTTGGTCGAATGTAAAATATAATTTTACCAAATTCAGTCAAACAAACCAATTTATATTATTTAAAGTAGAAACAACAATTTCCTTTTTTTCCTTTTCAAGTGTACAAACACTGTGTTGTCAAAATTAACTCCAAAAGATTGCGAAGAGTAAAAACGAGTTTGAATTTCAGAAGTAAAAATACAATAACACGACATTACCCCCATCACGACCAGTGATTACGTTTCAGGGTAAAGTGCACATAATAGTTATAGTTGTTTCAAAAGTTTTTACCTTGCAAATATTGTATGATCGATATTTTGTTAAATTTATTCAGTATAACTCGCAAAGAAAAAACACAATCTATATTACATATCTGCACAGCTCGTGGGAAACTGACCTGTAAACAACTCATTTGTAAAATTATTTTCGATTTTTTTTCTGCTCAGTAGAGAGAATTCATTTATGTCTGTTAAGAAATCTGTTCATCTGAGAATATATTATCCATGTTCCATTTTTACACGTGCTATTCCTTCTTTGGTTATTTGAGAATATACTATCCATGTTCCATTTTTACACGTGCTATTCCTTCTTTGGTCATTTGATAATGTATTATCCATGTTCCATTTTTACACGTGCTATTCCTTCTTTGGTTATCTGAGAATATATTATCCACGGTCCGTTTTTTTTACGTGTTTTCTTTCTTTTTCGCTCTATCCCTTTAATACCTTTCTGAGATGATAA
Organism: Carcinoscorpius rotundicauda; assembly: GCA_011833715.1. Taxonomy (NCBI): domain Eukaryota; kingdom Metazoa; phylum Arthropoda; class Merostomata; order Xiphosura; family Limulidae; genus Carcinoscorpius; species Carcinoscorpius rotundicauda. The sequence continues at coordinate 35,051,308 of CM022403.1, forward strand.
TGCTAAAAACCTGGTATTGGGTTGTGATGGGCTTTATACTTAAAAACATACAAACAAACGTTGTTCAACTGGTTGTATCGTTAATTTAATGTAGCCTTAACTTCCATATTTTTTTTTTCTAAAAGAATAGCTACGGTCAACGTTTAAATATAATTGGATAGAGCTTGTTATGAAGTATTTATTTTAACGTAGAGCAATTAAAGAGTATTCTGTAGCAATTTATGGTGTTGTTACCTCGAACTCCCATAAGAAAGAATAAGGTAATATAGTGGTAAATGTAGATGACCGTGAAACAAACTATGCATCTCGGACTTTTTTATACTTTCTTTAAACGTTATTTCCGGTATATACAGTACGGAAGAAAAAAAAGAAAAGAAAAAAGATCACTCGCTCAAGTATTTACTTAAAACATCACTTTAGAAAGTTTCGGTTTTATACCTCAACCATCTCTGTTAGTATTTTCCTTGACCATTCAAAACTTTGATTTCTCCACAAGAAACTATCATACGTTATTTCAGTCTTGGGAATCATAAGTAAATTCACACTTCTATTACTGGGCATTGTACGGCTATCTATATCTTTAAAGAGGCAGCGATACTGTTATACCAGCGTGGCACTTTCTTATTGGTTGGGTGACAAGCAATTGCAGTGCGAAGTATCAGGACGTGATTGTACTCAAGTTTATTTCTATACATTAAAGATATAGCTTGTTATACATTGTTTCTTCATTGTTTGTATAATTATTATCAATAAATAAAGAGATATAAAAAAGGCTAAAGTAGTAGTTGTTACATAATATGTTTTGCCTCAGAAAAGTATTGCTATTAAGCATCCGATTTTATACAGGACATGATTGCTCATTCATTTAAACTTCTATTCTTACAACGACTGACGCATTTTCCTGGTTACGTTAAAAACCGTTACATTTTCACAATTCAAGATATTTACGAACCTAATGAATCAATTAGTAGATAAAAACATAACCTATGTTCATCTACAGACCCCCTCCTTACAGTCGCACAGCGGTATGTCTGCGAATTTAAAACGCTAAAAACCGAGGTTCGATACTCGCGGTGGACCAAGCAAAGGTAGCCCAATGCAAAGTATTTGCTTAATTACAAACAAAACTTATCTTAAACAAAGTTCTCATTATTCAGACTACGAATTGTACCAATTATATTTCCTCTTATCCAATTAAAGTGGTCCGGCATGGTCAGGTGGTTAAGCACTCGACTCGTAATTCGAGGGTCGTGGGTTCGAATCTCCGTCGCACCAAACATGCTTGTCCTTTCAAGCGTGGGAGCATTATAATGTGACGGCCAATCCCACCACTCGTTAGTAAAAGAGTAGCTCAAGAGATGTCGATGGGTGGTGATGACTAGCTGCCTTCCCTCTGGTTTTATACTGCTAAATTAGGAACGGCTAGTGCAGATAGCCCTCATGTGGCTTTACACGAAATTCCAAACATACCCTATTAAAGTGTTTTCTATTGCAAACAACATTTCCGTGAATTAAAAAAACTGGCAGAAAGATACAACAAAAAAACAACCTGACTGTTACGTATTTTTTATGTTTTTTGTTTTTCTTAGACTAAACGCAACAGAAAAACACAGATAACAGCTTGTATAATTTATTACACTAAACTATTATATGTATATAACAGATATAACATAAATTATATAATAACAATGACAGATATTAAGTTTAAACCTTCAAAATTAATTACAAAACAAAATGGTACTAGTTTCAACCTTCATAATTAATCACAATACAAAATGGTACTGGCCTGTATCTAATATAATGATCTAAAATGAAAGTCTCAAATTCCAGTCTAGGAAGTGAATTTGGTCCCACGAAGAAATTCCGAAGCTTAAATGAAAAAGTTCAGAAACAATTTACAGTTCAATAAACTCGACGAAGTTCTTTTCACGATGCCTCCGATGAACGTCACAAACTTGTCGCTCTCAATTTTTCCGATCTCCCTTAACTAGTCCCGTACGTGTCGACCTTCATCACAACCAGTAATTCGAAAGAATCGTAGAGATTGACGAAATAAAATCACAGCTTCTGTAGATCTAACTTCAGTCACAAATCACAGCAAACACTTAAACTTTCTTAAACGAATGACTGACTCTCTTCTTTTGAATAAAACTAATGTCTGACTCCTTTTTTCTTTCTCGCATCTTCGTCTGTTTATATATTTGTAGGCCTCTTTTCTCGAATCATCGCGTAACTTCCCAACACTCCAGAGAAATCCGCGCATGTCCGCTCTTGCACGAGACTTCTCGTCTAGACACTAGGCCGCCAGCATTTCATTTAAATACATATGATTGGTCTACTTAATTCTAGAAAATTCTAAATGTTATTTTAAATGAATAACAACGTATTTTATTAGTTTAAACCTTGAAACAATAATATAAATATGGAAATATAAATAATAGAAATGAAAATTTAAACACAACACGACATGTTGTCGCTTACAAAACATTTACACGACATTTACATAACACTGACGATGACCGAAGAAGGTCGAAACGTTGTTCACTGCTCTACATAAAAAAATTCTCAATCCAAACGAGTCGTTTTTAAATATATAAAAAAACAATTATATGGAACACACGCTAATATCTAAACATAAGTTTTTAAAGCACATTTTAATCCACGATAATTATATTAGATTTTCAACTAAAAATGCCAATAACATCACAGTTTCATACACTTAAGAGGTTTGTTTGAGCCCCTTACATTTGCAATAAATTGAATTTTGAACTAAAATGTGAATGTTCTGTTTGTTTGTTTTGAATTTCGCGAAAAGCTGCACGAGTGATATTTGCGTCAGCTGTATCTAATTTAGCAGTATAAGACTAGAGGGAAGGCCACTTGTCATCACTACATACCGCTGACGTTTTGGGATAGTGGGACTGATCGGGACATCTGCAAAACTGAAAGGGCGGGAATATTTGATGTGACGGGGATTCGAACCCACAACCCTAAAATTGCGAGTCGAGCGCCCCAATCACATGGCCATGTCGGGTCCAAAATGTTGATTTCATCGACGCACACACTAACGTCTTAAAATATATTTTAAAACGCTTTAGATCTACCATAATTATGTCGAATGTTTAGGTCAGAGGGTCAGTATCATCAGTTTTTGTTTCTCTTCACACCAGCGTTTGAAATATTTTCCCGATATGACAATATACATTTTTTAATTTTTGTTGATTGATTGTTTAGAATTAAGCACAAAGCTACACAAAGAGCTATCTGTGCTCTGCCTTTTATAGATATCGAAACGCGGTTTCTAAAGTATGAGCTCAAAGACATTACGCTGTGCCACTGGGAGTTTTTTTTTTGGGGGGGGTCAACGTTTCTCTGTAAATAAATTCAACAATCTCCTTCACCAAAAGAAACACAACACAACAACAAATAAATGATATATTCTTATGATAAATTTTTATAGGGCCAACATTTTTTTAAAAAACTAATGTGTTACCGCAACACTTTGGTGCAACGGTTCTCTTGAAGTTTTACTTTCCTCTCCATATTCCAAACAACGCCCTTGTATCTCAAACTAGGGCGTAGCCCTTTGAATTGAAAAGCCCATATAGAAGTCCGTATTAGTGGATATGCGGGACTCTGGAAAACTGTTCACCTTTGAATAAATAAATATATGTATGTGTGTGTGTGTGTGTGTGTATGTGTAGTCTAGCGCAAGAGGTCTAGACCATTGTCTAGCCATTTACAGGTGGGATCTGGAAAGTTGAGTTATTGTTTGGTGTGTCGTTTAATAACATTATCGACGTTTCGTTTTGCATGCAGATTTTACTTATTTTTTCATAAGTGTAAAACATAGCAATAAAACATTTGAAAACATTGGGAAAGGCGTATAATAACTATTGTTGTAACACAAGTGAAATCACTGTTACTAATCGATCAATAAAAGTGAAATACAACGAAAGGGGTTCGAAGGGCAGGGTGTAATCGGTGGTAATTAGAGCGTCGGGCTGCAAATTGGAAAGTTTGTTTGTTTTTAAGACTAGAGGTAAGACAACTAGTCATCATCACTCACCCCCAACTTTTGGGCTACTCTTTTACCAACGAATAGTGGGATTGACCGCCACATTATAACGTTCCCACGGCTGAAAGCACGAGCATGTTTGGTGCGACGGGAATTCGAACCCGCGACCCTCAGATTACGAGTCGAACGCCTTAATCCACCTGACTATGGCGGGCCAAATTGGAAAGTTCAAGGTACGCTACGCACTTTTACCTATGGATGATTTATAAGACAAAAAAAAAGACAGTTATTTACGTTATTTGAAGCGACTGGTACTGGTCATTGTCAATAACACGTTATTTTAAGCGAATAAACAAAAAAGGCATGTTGAACGAAAAGGAAAACGTCTAATAAATATGTCTTTAATTAATTAATTTGTTTTCTTCTTCACTGAAGGGTTGAATAATTATAATTGTAATTGAATTTGTTTGTTTGTTTGTTTGTTTGTTTTTGAATTTCGCACAAAGCTACTCGAGGGCTATCTGTGCTAGCCGTCCCTAATTTAGCAGTGTAAGACTAGAGGGAAGGCAGCTAGTCATCACCACCCACCGCCAACTCTTGGGCTACTCTTTTACCAACGAATAGTGGGATTGACCGTCACATTATACACCCCCACGGCTGGGAGGGCGAGCATGTTTAGCGCGACGCGGGCGCGAACCCGCGACCCTCGGATTACGAGTGCACGCCTTAACCCGCTCGGCCATGCCAGGCCTTGTAATTGAACGTTGAAAGGTTTGGATCAGTTCTGGGTTTTAACGACAAATGTCATTATTACAATTTGCTTGACTCACAGTAACAGATATACAAAATAGATATATTAAACGTTTCACCGTTTTTAACTTATAAGAACTAGGTTTAAAGGACAACAAGCAAACACCAGCTCTTTCAGCCATGAGGACGTTATAATGTGACGGGCAATTCCACTATTTGCTGGTAAAAGTGTAGCCCAAGAGTTGGCGGTGGGTGGTAATGACTAGCTGCCTTCCCTCTAGCCTTACACTGCTAAATTAGGGACAGCTATCGCAGATAGCTCTCGTGTAGCTTTGCGCGAAATTCAAAAACAAGCAAACAAACAAACGAGTTTTTTGCATGCCGTATTTTTTCAAACAAATCACCCATTGTCACGTCGCTTGTTGTTCCAATTGGTATGTAAAACTATATTATGAAAATATTTCCAGATTTCATTTCTCGGTATTCTGTTCGAAAACTGTAATTTTTGGAGTGCTTTAGCTGTAATTTAAGATTGAATTTTCATATAATAACCATAGACACGAACTGGAAATATAATCTAAAAACATTTTAACTAAAAATGCAATTTGATAAACAACGCTGTCAGCGCAGAACGTATTATTAAGTTTTGAGAAGCCACAATACTGTCTTCTAGATACACCTTGAAACTATCATCAAGTAGGAAGTTTCTAAGACTTATATGTTTTTTATTTTTTATTGTTATAAGAGCTGAACCAATCAGAACGAAGCTCTTTCCGACTCACCCGACTTCAGACTGTCTATTTCTACACTTTAAATGTTATATTGATATATTTATGTCTACAGACAGAATAACTGCATCAAGACTCCCTCTTTTCTTTTTTTCTTGTAGATGTTTAATTTATTTCATTCGTAGTAAAAGAAATGCAGTTAATTCTGTTGGAACTGAAGTATCTACCTGTACTCTCCTCTACCCTAACTCTTCGACTTTTTGTAGTTAAAATATACTTACTTGTTATTCTGAGCAAAGATGATTCTTGACATGAGAGAAAATCGTAAAGTAAACATGTCTTAATCAAAGATTGTTCTTTGTCCAGTTAATAAACCAGCTAGTTTTTGTCACAAATACTCACAACTGTCTATCATTAGCTACTATTGTACGTTTAAATACATTGTAAGTGAATAAAAGTTGTTGAATTTCAGTTTCTAGTTATTCGCCAAATTGTCATCGTAACACTGGTTATGGTTTGTTTTTCAACTTTGTTATATGGCTTATTAAAAATAGTTCTAAATAACATGTGTTCAAGTGGTTCTGGAAGAATAAATTGTTTATTTTTGTCTGTACTTTATATTTAGAAATATGTTCGTTCGTTCTCTGTCACCGCGGGTATCGAAATCCAATTTTCAGCGTAACGAGCCATGAGACTTACCCATGAGCCTCGGAGGAGGATGGTCCAATGTGCAATGATTCGTACTATTCAAATCAAAGCTTAAAATTTACATAATGCACTGTTGATTCTTTTCTTTTAGTTTATAACGTTTACAAAAACAATTTTTCATACAAAATTTAATATCATTTCCAAAAAAATAAATTTAAATTAGAAATGTTACTAAATACGTGCTCAGGTAAAAGTTTTAACACTTGAGGTTGCTTTTAAAGTATTTTATTCATTTAACAAACCCACAAGTAATTCAAAAATAAAACATTTTAAAGTGACCAACCAGGAGTGAAAGTTCAGTTACAAATGTGAAACATAAATATATTTCTTTCATACACATATTTAATTGAAACAAAAAAAACCCTATTTGGATCCAAAAATATTTTTTCTCGATATTCGTTATAAAAACAAACAAACGAACCCTAATTTCATAAATAATGTATTTACAATCGTGAGCATTAGACAAAACCGCATCTTATTAATTTAAAACACAACAAATCATTACTTAAGAGCCAGATAAAAAAAAAATATATACATTTACTTTTAGGTAAAGTTACCAAAAGTATCACGCCAGGTGTCGCACTTATATAATTTGTTGACTTCAGAGAGACAACGTGTTTGTTTAATTCACCGGCATTCATTAGGAAAGAAATAACGAGCTGCGTGATTTTTAAAATCTGAAATAAAGAGTTTTGGAATTTTTCAGAAGTATACCGAAAAACTCCTGAGCATTTCGTGAAGATCAAAGATTTGGATGGTTGAGAATTTTAGTTAAAGACAGATAAATAAACAGACATAAGCTGTTTTATAGTATAAATATCTAATGAGAAAGCCATGTAACATTTTCCAAATTGTTCTGATCTCATGCAGTTCTAGTAATTCTGTTGGTGTCAGTAGACCCCTGGAATAGTAAAATAAATGTTATATTTATGTTTGGAATTTAAAGAAACAAATTTAAAATACAACAGATGTAATAATGTATTTTCTCGTGTTTTACATAAGCAAATTACTTAGGATTATTCTTTTGAGTTTCAATAGTATATCACCTCTTTTTCAAAATTACTGGACTTTTATAAAAGCCCACTTATTTTGTGTGTCCAACCACAAAATAAATATTATAGACAATAAAATATTGTTACTGTATCAACCTGTTAGAGCTTTAGAAACATCAAAGAGAGAGAGAGAGAAAGATGCATTTAGTTAATTATAGCATTTTTTACAGTTTACTACTTTTTTTTCCAAGCGTGTTAAGGCGTGCGACTCGTAATCTCAGGGTCGCGGGTTCGAATCCCCATAGCGCCAAACATGCTAGCCTTTTCAGCTGTGGGGGCGTTATAATGTCACGGTCAATCCCACTATTCGTTGGTAAAAGAGTAGTCCAAGAGTTGGCGGAGGGGTGTGATGACTAGCTGTCTTCCCTCTAGTCTTATACTGCTAAATTAGGGACGGCTAGCACAGATAGCCCTCGAGTAGCTTTTTGCGAAATTCAAAAAACAAACATTACTACTTTTATGGTATTGCCATCTAGTGGCATTAACTACCGCTAAAATAATTGATTTTTTTTGGTACTTTGAACATTAATATTAGCTTATAATATGAGGATATTTCACCTGTCATTAGATTACCAAAATCATACCGTGACTAGATGAGAAACACACTATTAAAAAGTGTGGAAGAAACATACAAGTCACAGACTCTGAAGTCACCAATAACACAAACGCACAAATTAACATCATCACAAAACACTTTAAAAATATTTTACATCAATACGAGCCTAAGAAAATCAGAATAGTCGTGGCATAATTTTTTAGCGTGCCAGACTATGAAACTGAGCATCTATGGTTCGCGTCCCTTTGTCGCAAAAACCCGCTCTGCACTTTAGAGACGTGGGAACGTTATAAGGGTGACAGTCAAATTCAACTCTTCGCTTTGACAAGAGTAACCAAAGATTTTGCGATGGGTGCTGCTGACTAGTTGTCCTTCCTCTCATGTTCATCAATTAACAGTTTGGAACAGCTAGAACGTAATTTCTGAAAGAAACAAACAAAAAACAAACATTTAAACACAGAAATCGAAACGTTTTTCAAACAGTTTTCAGGAGGCCACGTGCTGCACTAAATCAGTATATTTTTTTTCTTCGGGGTGTCTAATAGGTGCACACGTCATCTGTTTTATGACATATGAAAAACTGTTTTTCATCGTTGTAGAAAATATAAGGAGGGTGAGCAGTGGCCAAAGTTATGATGGGAGTCGTCTAACAAATCCGGCTGAGAAATACTGAATCAAAACTTAAGTCAGATGTAAGTGTGACTTAATCGCTCTTGGAAAATAATTAATTATGAAAAGAATCTAATTAAAGATGGCAATAAATAAATTTTAAAAGCTGATTTTTTACAATACACCCAATTTTTTGACCCTATCACTGCAACTGTTTCATGTGCATGAAGAATTTTTGTAAGCTATACACAGTATACAGTACACACATTTAATAGTCGGAGGCGGACAGTACTTCATGCGACAAATCAACAATCAAGGGGTTAAAATATGACAAACTTTTAACTTAGAATTTAACTTTATATTCGAAAATTATTTAAAAATACTAACTGTTTGACTTTGCACAAACATCCTGACACGAAACGAAATTTTTACCTTTTCAGGTCTTACTAGGTATCAACTAAACAAGGAAGTGCACCATTAATAGAGGTATTACACCTGAGAACATTTTTCATGATATAACATCCATCGTGACAATCAAACTTTCATTTCTTTATTGCCTTAATTTTGCACAAAACTACTTGTGGTTTATTTGCAGTAGCCGTTCCTAATTTAACAGTGATTGATTAGAGCAGCTATCGAGCGCCATCTATCGCAGACTATTGAGCTACTTTTTTTATAAAGAAAAGTAAGATTGATCGTCAAATTACAAGGCTTCTCCGCCCATAAGGGCGAACATATTCTGTGAAGAGATTCGAAAGCAATCTAACCACCAGTCTATCGTGCACGTTAGGCCTTATGGCCTTCAAAAACGATGATTAATTTTTTTTACCCTAATGCCCTGAAAACCTACATGCACCTGTTTACCGTAGACTAAAACTAAATATTAAGTTTTGACTAGAAATAGTATTTCAATTCATTTCTAGTTTGCTCCAGTCTTTTAAACGTAATATACACAGCAAACGAATACATTATTGTGATGTGCATTTGAATACTCAGAAAATATTGTATATTTGTCTTGACGTGACCAGGAAGTAATTCGGTTAATTTTATTGGCTTGGGTTTCATTTTTTGTTTTCACTTAAGGCTAACGATGAAGGCATGGAGTAAACTGAGATGGTATTATTAAATGATACCTTTGCTAGTTCCAAAATAGTTATTGGGTTTTAGCGCAAAGATAAACAATGAGCTACCCGCGCTCTGTCTACGGTGGAGAATCGAATCTCTGATTTTATTATTGTTTTTCCCCAAATTTTCATGAAAAGCCGCATGGAAGCTAACTGGATGTAACCGTCGTTGATTTTGAACTAATAAAATATAAGAAAGCAGCTAGCCAGTAACAGTCCCTAGAAACTCTTGGGCTACTCTCGTCTGACGAAAGAGTTAGATTTGAGTGTCACTCTTATAACGGACTCACAGCTCAAAAACTATGCAGCATGTTTTTATTTCTTTGGGAGAGTGGGCAGTTGAACGCAAACCGAGAGTCGTCAGATTCACAATTAGGGCATGCTGAGCAAAAATCACACCCGACTACGCGCGAAGGTGAATCTGATACCCAGAAAAAAACAACAACTAAAGCTAAATTATTATTGTCGTTTTTTTATTGTCATATACTTTAACCCTTTTTAAGGGAAGAATCTAACGTAAATGGATTATAATTTAAAGAAAAAGCAACAAATAGAAAAGCAAAATAATAAAACATTATGTTATTCGAAATGTACTCACCAAACTTTGTACTTAAACGCTTTCTAGTCATAGAATTAATGTCATTGTATCATTAAACTCGAAATTTTCTCTTTGATGGATAGATTGCACGTTGTTTTACAGACTCTTAAGTGACTGTCGAGTTATAATATAGAACCATTAAAAGTATAACTCTTCCACAGGGTCCCCAGTCACTTGATAATATCAATTGTTCTCTCTTTTGATTTATTTGTTGCTCGGAATTAAACACAATGAGCTAGCCGGTCTCTATCCACCAATACTGAAGAAATATATCTGTTGTTTTAAATAATAAACGTAGTTATGAGATTAAAGAATGACTGTAATTACCTTTGTGAAATATTGAATGGTGTTTTTTTATGGTACACCGTCAAACATTCTTTGAAAGTATTTGATGGGTCAGAAACCAGTGACGACATAACATCTTCAATTTCATTGGATAGTTTAGTAGGCTTTTCGTTATTCTGATCAAACTGCTCTCGTTGGTTATCTTCTTGTGAGATTCTTTGCTTGTTTTTTGAATTTCGAACAAAGCTACACGAGGGCTATCTGCGCTAACCGTTCCTAAATTAGCAGCGTAAGACAAGAGGGAAGGCAACTAGTCATCACTACCCACCGCCAACCTCACATTATAACGTCCCCACGGCTGAAAGGGCGAGCATGTTTGGAGCGACGGGTATTCAAACCCGCGACCCTTAGATTGCGAATCGAGTACATTAACCACCGGGCCATGCCGGACCCACTCTGGTGAGCTTACAGGGAGGTGTGTGAGAGTCTCTGAGTACTTTTTACAGTTTTCAATACATTTCTTCTTGGTTATTTCTTATCTGTTATCGTAGATATTATCTTCAGGTTCGTTATCTCCAAAAAGAGTATTTATACCACTTCTTAAATCTACCTTTTCACGAAAATCAGACAATTCACTAGAAGACTCGTCTGCAGGCGCTTACGTCACCCACGACCTTTGACCACACTCAGATGGAAGACTGTCTAATAACTGAAAACATTAAAGCAGTTGCTTGGGTAAAATAAGGTGTTTAAGGATAATCAGATTTATTATTGTTTAAAAAAACATAAATTGTTCGAAACTACTCGGCTTTTTTGTACTGTAAGTAATTGTGTTTTTTCATTGCACTATTCGGTTTTTGTAATTTATATGAAAGCAGTTCCAATTTCCATGCTTAAAGAAATCAAATTGAAAGAATGGCATTCAATAATTACAACAGTTTTGTTTTGAATTTCGCGCAAAGCTACACGAGGGCTGTCCATGATAGCCGTCCTTAATTTAGCAGTGTAAGACTAGAGGTAGGGCAGCTAGTCATCACCACCCACCGTCAACTCTTGGGATACTTTTTTACCAATGAATAGTAGGATTTACCGTCACATTATAACGCTCCTACGGCTGAAAGAATGAGCATGATGTCAATTTTACGATCACTTTAACGTAAAGGGTGAAGTGGTGTGTCAGTCATCTGTCATTACTGTTTTTTTCTGAGACATCGGTTTTTCCTCAAATTCTATCACGTCTCGTTTCAAACAAGTACTATATTTATCAGCTACACGGATGTACGCACGTGATGAATCGTCCACTTCGTCACCCCAGGAAAGAGTATTTATTATTTTTAATTTAAAAAAAACACATCCTTCGACGTTATTTAATACCATTATAAATACATTTTAACTTCGACATTCTACAAAAAGCGTTTTCAAACTGTGAGTCGTGAAGTCACGAGAGTAAGGGGTCACATACGGATGTCTGAACACTCACGAAAGATAAGTTGTATTTCAGTTTGTCACTGTAGTTAGAAAGTACAGTTCATGTGTAGAAATGTACTCAGTTTATCCTTTTTGGATTCATGAAAATTTAGAGGTCACAAATTATTAAGGTCCAGAAAAGGAGAAAAAAAAAGCTCAGATACTCCTTTTCTGCACCACAGGACATAATAGACAATCCAGATGAACAGCGCTTCAAATAAGACTTAGTATATTGTAACCCAATCAGTCTGATGAAATTTGGCAGACTTTTTAATAGAATGGCTTGATCTAGGTACTTTAATTACAATATGGCTGACAAAGTAACTTACGTAATGGATAGCTTCTGATGAAGATATAGATGGCAGTGTTTTTTGTTTTTTTTCCAGTTTGGACACTTCTTTGATGCCAGACTTGAAATGTGTAAACAAAAACATTCCAGCTCTAGAATAGAAAACATCAAATGTTCTCTAATAAAATAATTAATTTTTAGCATCGAATTAGGACAATGTCCCTAAATGTATTAGATGCTTATTCTCTTTACAAGACTCCAAATTCCTGTTGTTTTCTTGTTATTCCCAGGCATAGTGAGATAGTTGACTTGTAATCTGAAAGTCGTGGATTCGAGTCCTTGTCACACCAAACATGCTTGCCTTTTCAGCCATGAAGCCGTTATAATGTGCGAATCTCCAAAATAGGCTATTTGCTCGATATCCACTGCGGTGAATTGAACTCCGGATTTTAACCTTGTAAGCCCGTAAAGTTACCGTTGACCCTCAGGAGAACTATAAACTATAACAAAAATCATTGTAATTTCTTCTAGCGGAATTGGCCCGACATGGCCAGGTGGTGAAGGTGCTCAACTCAAGAGTTGGCCGTGGGTGGTAATGACTAGTTTCTCTCTAGTCTTACACTGTTAAGTTAGGGATGGCTAGCTCAAATATCCCTCGTGTAGCTTTGCGCGAAATTAAAAACAAATCAAACTTGTTATTCCCGTATCCGAGCAGCTGGCAACAAAAGAAGTGAAGCCTAACTTGTAGCGGAGAAATAAACGAGTAGACTTACTCTTAGACTTTTTTATTTCAACTGGTTTTAAATTCCAAAGAGCAATTTAAGAACCCCATAACGACGTTGGAGCTCCAGAATATTATAATTATTTTTTTAATATTATTCTTAAAGAACAGGGTTTGAACAAATACAGAATATTTAAACTCGACACATTAAATTATATATATATATATATGTTGTATTTAAATTTTAAATCTTTTTGAATCGCCAGCACGGTCAAGTGATTAAGGCACTAGCTGCCTTCCAGCTAGTCTTAGATAGCCCACGTGTAGCTTTGCGCGATATACTAAACAATCAAACACTATTCACTCATGTATGAATGTAGTCTTTACCTCTTCTTAAGTAATTTTCTCTCAACAGGTGATTTTATACTATCACATTGTGCTTTCCAAGAGTTTTGTTTTCCATTGTAATTTTGAAATGAATTTTTCTTCAGAATTACATCAACTACCATCTTTATACATTTATAATATTATGCGATTATTTCAGTAGTCATGTTTCTGTTTTTCTAAACTAATTAAATGAAAGACTGAAATAATTATGTTTAGAGAACTGTAATAAGTAGTATTCTGTTACTAACAGTAACACAAGTTAGTGAATTAGGAGTTAAGAGTAATTGCATTGAAAATTGTACGCTAACCTTTATTAAACTGTTCAACATTAAACCAAAAATTAAGAGTGACAAATATATCTATTTCTTTGTAGCCTGCGGAATTCATAATTATTCTCGTGATTCATGACAAGCGCACGTTTTATTGACATCATGACGGTACAAACTCAACGTTAAGTGTCCCCTATGTGATGTCATTTCAGTGTCTACTGACTGACAGACATCACCCTACTGGAAATTGGTGCAAGTGGTTCAAACAGGTAACTTTCCTCCAGACGGACTTAGGGCCTTCTCCGGGAAGTCTCATTACCTCATTAGTTTTCATTATTTTTTTTATCATTACTTTCTTTGTGATATTAACGAGTGTTGTAACTTTCTTTTCTAAATATTACTTTGTTAGACTTTCTATCATGTAAAAGCTTATTACTTTCATTTTAGGGTTTTTACAAATTATTTAAAGTTATTTATTGGTTCTGGAAGTCAAATCTGTTCTTCTTACAGAGAATAGTTAAAGTTAGAATGTTAACGTTTAAAACACACCACGTATTATGTTCAGCAACTTGTTTTATTTGCATTACATTTAATATTGTTACCTTTTGCATGTTATGAGTTTGGTAACAAGTGTTACAAGTGTCATTATTCGTTAACGTTACACAGTAGGAGTGGCTTAATGAGTTTTCATTGGTCAAAATATTGCAGTTAATTTCACAAATAGCTGTTGGAATTTTAAAATGTTTTATGTAGCAAATAGTTGATTTAATCCAAAGTTTTTTATTAATTCTGATAGTATACTGTACAAACACAAGTTAGTGAATTAGGAGTTAAGAGTAATTGCATTGAAAATTGTACGCTAACCTTTATTAAACTGTTCAACATTAAGAGTGATCTCTTAGACATTATCTTATACTACTGGAAAAACAAAACAAATAAACATTTATTGTTATTAGTGAAAACTGGAGAGTTATTCCTCAAATAAATAAATAGCATCAAATTTCTAACTAAACAAATTAGCATAATAGAGTACCATAATTCAGAGCGTAACAGACACACAATATCTTTGCATATAACAAATTAACGTAACTCAGTATAATAGCATAAAATAACAGATTTACATAACCTAGACGTAATAGATACATAACAAACGATTAAAGTAAATACTGTCTCATTAATCTCTGTTCCCTATACTTCGTCATTAGTTCTACCGTATTTTATTTAAAGTGTTTGGTTATAGGAGGTGTACGTACGTTCCACAGTTCTTATATAAGTTTATCTCTCATTCGTCTATTAGTAACGGAAATCACGTGAACAAAAAACATAAGCTGTGCACACTCACTAAGTAACAGAAAAAAATGCAAACAAAATGACATGCGATTCATAAATCAAATCACCATTTCCACCAAAAACTATAATTTACTATTATATTCCAATTTACAGACACTAGAAGATTTCTTTCCTTGAATATTCTTCTGTTTAAATTGGATTGTATTACACGAAGATAAACTTTTCGGTAAAAATATAACATTTATTATTGCCTTGATTATAAAAACATAATTATCTTTGATATGCAAACATATTTTTATCTATCAAAATTTTGAACAAAAAATTAAAATCACTGATAAATGTACGTTAAATAATTATTAAATAAAACAAACAAACCGCAATAAACAAGGATGAATTTAGGGGGTACAATCTAAAACCCACTTCTGACTGAACATGAAACTTTTGTTTTTGCACAAAATTGAAAGAACTATGAACAGAACCGATTGTTTTTAACAACACGGAAAAAAAAAACAATACCCACCCATGGTTAGTACTAAAACAATAGCGCCATCTGGCGATAAAGAGATAATTACTTTTTATTATTTCTGAATGTTTAATACAGGGTGGTCGCTAGAAAAGCGGAAAATTTGTCAAACAGCTATTTATTTTTACAAAGAATAACTTTTACAAAGTTTTTTAAAGGCATATGTTATATTACACTCATAGATGCTCAAAATTATTAAAATCATGCATTTTATTCATGATGTAAAGAAATCAAAATAGAAATGAGTAAGCACGCATTTTATTCGTGATCTCATCTGACCCTCAAATTTTCCGCTTTTCTAGCGACCACTCTGTATTAGGCAAAAACAACAGAACAGCCTAAGCCTGTTAGCTCCAGTTAGATCCATAATTTTAAAATCAAGGACCGACAATTCTAACAAAAAACAAAACCAAACCGTAAATGTCTGGTTTACAGGTTTTATCATAAAATATTATCATGTGTTACAGTTTTATCAATGGCGGTAAAGGTCGTTTTTGGTGCGCTGTCAGTGATCAGTGTCGTTTGCTCCATATTTTATCACAGACATTTTACAGAATTTGCTTACTTCCACGTGATTGGCTGCCTCAAGATCATGGAAGATTCTCAAGGTAACAACTAAATATTTAGGCTTGGATGGCGATTAAGTGAGTATAATGTAGAATTTTTAACTAATAATTTGAATCCTTCGCCCATGCGTTATCAGATCTTCCACACATAAACCTCCAAGAAAATATAGATTCTACTATGCATGATATTGTAAATGATAATCAAATATTGTGTCACAATTTTGTTTTCATCTTGGTGTTTATCTCAGATTATTCCCGAAAATCATGAATTCCTTGGACTTTCGTTGAAAGACAGTGACCAAAAGTAGATGACCGCTGTTGTATTCTAAGTAAAAAATAAAGGTATATAATGTTAAAAATACTTAGATAACTTACGAGACGTAAAAATTAATAATTTTAATCCAATTTTGAAGAAGTTTGTTTAAGTATGTAAATATGTTTTTACATCAATAAAATTAACGAGTTCTTGAATTTTAATTCTTTTTGGGCTTTTCTGTGCAATAAATGCTTTTTTTCTTGTTGAGCACAAATCTACACAATTGTTTATCTGCGTGGGGATGGTCGCAGGGATCGAACCAAAATTTTAGCGATATAAGATCTCAAACTTTCCGCTGAGACCTTCAGATGGCCATAAACTTTTGAGTTAATTTAGCTGCCAGAAAAGCCACCAAAGACAAATATATAATGAGTAGATTTCTTTACAAATATACTTTCAGTAGAATCTTTAGCATCGTCTTTTAAAAAATACAATTATTACACGCTGACGAAAAATACTCATAAAAATATGCGGTCAGCATACGAATAAAATACTTAAAAATCAACACGACCAATCACTGCAAAGCAAAAGCTGTGATTAGTTTCAATCACGAACGTGAAATATATAAAATTTAACAATCTTTAGCATCAATACAAAAATCCCTGTTTTTGACACCAGATGTAACTTTATTAAACTATTTCGGAGTTTAAAAATTTATTATAAAAATGTACACATCAAAATGTTCTCAGAAGCAGAAAGGCTAAAACGAGTCTTTCTGTTTTCTTTTAATTTCTGCTAGAACGTTGGACCTGCAGATCCGTGACTCATTTTTTTTAAGTTAAGAATACTCCATAGGAGGCCTCATAATCACATACATTACATAGGAGACAAATAAAAATATTAAGCAAACACAATTGTACAATAAAATGCACCTCAATAAAGCTATTTGTTATAGTTTGTATCATCAAGGGACAAACAAAGTATAATGAGGCTCGGCCTGGCCAGGTGGGTTAAGTCGTGTGACTCGTAATCTGAGGGTCGCAGGTTCGCATCCCTGTCGCACCAAACATGCTCGCATATTCAGCCGTGGGAGCGTTATAATGTGACGGTCAATCCCACTATCCGTTGATAAAAGAGTAGCTCAAGAGTTGGCAGTGGGTGGTGATGATTAGTTGCCTTTCCTCTAGTCTTACACTGCTAAATTAGGGACGGCTAGCGCAGATAGCCCTCGAGTAGCAATGCGCGAAATTTAAAACAAACAAAAAAAAAGTGTAATGTTCTGAACAAGATTTGGTTTGGATTTCGCAGAAAGCTAGACGAGGGTTATATGCGCCAGTCATCCCTAATTAAGCAGTGTAAGACAAGATGGAAGGCAGCTAATCATCACCACCTACCGCCAACTTTTGGGCTACTCTTTTACCAACGAATAGTGGGATTGACCGTCACATTATACACCCCCATAGATGAAAGGAGGAACATGTTTGGTATGACGGGGATTCAAACACGCAACCCTCGAATTACAAAATGTGTGCCTTGACCACCTGGCCATGTCAGGCCTCTGAACAAGGACGAACAAGTTTAGAATAAAAATAAAACATCAGTATTATTTCAAATAATCAAACTTGTTTTCTTTCTTATCTGTGCCTTATAAAAGAACAAGAAAGTTAAATTAACTTTTTTAGCTAAACAAATTTTGCCCCCCAGTGGCTCAGCGGTATGTCTGTGGACTTACACGCTAAAATCCGGGTTTCGATACCCGTGGTGGGCAGAGCACAGATAGCCCATTGTGTAGCTTTGTGCTCAATTCAAAACAACAACAACATAAACAAATTTTTCTAACAGTCATAATGCAATATTTAGTTGTGTAATAAAAAACATACATTCTAAGTTTCATCTCTTCGTAGGCTGTCAAGAAAGCCTTTTACAATAATCCGTTTTATCTGTTTAAATAATAGCGCTTTTCGAGTGATAAAGAAAATAATATCGAATGCTAATGTCCAGAAGGGTTGAACCAATGGACAAGTGCAATATAAATACCTTACTGTTTTCGTGTCTTTACGTGTACTCTGTAATGTGCATAAACCGGTGTCGTGTTTTTGCATGTAAACAAATTTATTGTTTGCCATTAAGGTATTGTGATAAAACAAATAATCCGCATCAACAAAGACAGAGCCCATAAATGGATGATAAGTATATTTATGTGTTTTATTCCAGTTAGTATATATTAAAATATCTTTCCAAGCAGTAATTTCTTCCGTAAGGGTTTGTTTTTGGAATTTCGCACAAAGCTACTCTAGGGCTATCTGTGCTAGCCGTCCCTAATTTAGCAGTGTAAGACTAGAGGGAAGGCAGCTAGTCATCACCACCCACCGCCAACTCTTGGGCTACTCTTTTACCAACGAATAGTGGGATTGATCGTAACATTATACACCACCACGGCTGGGAGGGCGAGCATGTTTAGCGCAAACTCGCCTTACGCCTTACGCGCTCGGCCATGCCAGGCCCTTCCGTAAGGGAAGTAGAGTTCTAGTGTAATAAATTATAAAGTGTTTTAACGGGTGGATTATTCAAGTGAATAACATTTTCACCGTCTGAATCGAACACATCAAAAGTAAATCGTGTCGTATTTGTAGTTGGGGGAATCTGTCTTTCAACTAAACTTTCCATTCTTGGGGAACATCAGCGTATAATGTTTTGAAATACTATTGAACGTGACTAAGCAGCATACTTTCACATACATCGTTAATCGTTGTATCAAGTTAGGCCTAGCGTATTCACTGAGAATTCCTTCCGTTACGTCTGTAAACCTACTTTATACTCGTTACTTGATTACAACGTAGTTCCATGATGCACAGGTTTCAATCAAGGTTTTACTCGTCAATCTCTGTTGGTCAGAATCTGTATAAATTTGTATCTTAAAGTAAAGGTGTTTACAATGGCTATTTACGTTATTCAGACCAGGTTATTTTTGTGATGTCGTAAGTGAAATACAAGAAACTTTTATTTCTCCCTGTAATAACATAGCTGCTCTTGTGATGAGAAAAGAAAAGAAAAATGGAAGGGACAAAGAGAAGCGATTTCTGCCAATATTACAATCTTATTTTAGCTAGTGAAAGAAATGCAGTCAGAACACAGTTTCTGTTACGGATATCAATGTCAGACGTTGAATCATAATTTTGTAGGGTGTAGAAGCAGGTACAGACAAGTAGCGAACATTACTTTAAAGTTATTTCAATAACAGTTATATATCTATATAAATATAACAGTACTATATGTTGTTTGTCCATTTAACTGGTTCGGTACAGATGGATTTTCACTAAAATTGGTCAGAGGGTTTATTAAGTCCATACGAAGTTACGTACAAAATTTCAGTTATGCATTTTCAGTTTTTCTGTGAATTCTTACCACTACATTTTCCCCTGTTCATAGATTTTCACCAAATTTAGTATGAATATTCATTGAGTTCATAGGGAGATATATACCAAGTTGCCGTTTTACATTTTATATTTTACAGGCATTTTGTGACTTTTTAAAAACAATTACATAAAAGGGAAGCAACTTTTTGTGTTCTAAAGTAACCACCTATTATTAATACAAATTTACATAACTTCCGTTCAGAAGACGGCTACTTTAGTTAGCGTTAAATAAAATAGGTGTAAGCGAAGTTTTCCATATGTATAATAATCTTCCAGAAAATCCTTTATAAAATTCTGTTCTCACAAACAAATAAAATTTAGTTTAAAAAAGTTATTTGAAAAAATACATTAAAAATATTTGCGTAGGTTCAACACACATTACGTCATTTATTCACTTAAAATAATATAAAATAATTACCTCTTCCAAGAACGCCCCCCCTGGTGATCACATGAAGAAGTATAACCACTTAACTGGTTATTTCGTAATGACCACTCGCTGGAAGGTGACAGACTACTATTGCCTGAAGATATTTGGCTGTCTTGACTAAAATTTCTAAAATCCTACGGAGAAAGAACAAAATAAAAATGTGTTTATTTGTTTGTTCGTTTCAAACGGAAAGCTGCAGGGTAGGTCGTCTGCGCAGAACTGTCACAGGAATCGAACCCCTAATCTTAACATATAAGCTCACCACTAGAAAAAAAACTGATTAGAAGTCTCCCTCCCTATCTTTCTTTCTCAGGATCTATTCATTTCAAAGTGATCGAAATGCGTTCTACAATACTGTGCAAAAGTATTAGAATAAAGACAAAAGTTGTATATTAGGTTACTTTAAAAGAACAGTGAAAGGTAAATCACATGGATTAACATCAACATTTTATTAATCTTTATATTTAGAACAACAGAAACTAAGTGGAAGTTCTTGAGTTCAGTAAATGGTTAATATTTTGTTTGTCCCCCATTTGTTTCAATGACTGCAGAGACTTTCAGGCATTGTTGCAACGTATTTAATCAAAGTGTCCTTTGATATTTTATTCCGAATGTGTCTATTACACTCCAATAAGTTTCTTTGGAAGTGATTTTTGATTTGTTAAGTTTTTGATCAATCAATTCCCAGATCCGCTTAACTGGGTTGAGATCGAAGTTCTGTGGAGGCTATTGCATCGTTTGAATGACTCCAATAGCTTCGTTCTCGGCTAACTAATTTTACATCCAACCTGTGTATAAGCAGTGGTTTCTGTATTATTGTTTAATGATTCTACCTCGGTAGATAAGTATCTGATGGTACTTGCGCTTATCTATTATTTCAAATATTTTGCAAATATATCCTGTCGCCTCAGAAGTAAGACACCCCCAAACCATCACACTGTTTCCTCCAAGAAACGCATATCGGCCTTCATGGAAGATGATATGCGTTGAAATATCTTTCACCTTCTTTCCGCTGGATGTATAACTTGCTTTTTCCAAATACCAACAGTCTAGCTTTTGTATTTTTTTAGCAAATTTCCGTTTCTTGGCAATACTTGGAGATCGAAATATAAGTTTTTAAAGTTCTACACGACCAAATATTCCATTATCGTTAAGTCTTCGTGACACTGTAGATCTGGACACTTTTCTGTCATTTCATACATGGTTGTTTATTTCATGTTTGAGATTAGTAGCGGTCTTTTTTCTGTCGTGAAGGCAACATATGTAACATTGAGTTTAGGTGTTCTACCTCTTACTTTCTTATTTTCAAATTTACTTGTCTCACGATCTAGGATGTACTGGACAGTGTTTGGAGAGCATTTCAAGTCTGCAGCAATTTTTCGGAGAGTTGCCTCCAGTCGATAGTTCTAAATTATAAATGGCTATACTTGAAACTTAGGATCTCTGATATTTCCGCTTTACCCATATGTCACATAAGGTGCCAAATACACTTCTTCTGAAGTTAATGTTCATATGTTAAAGAAAAATATTCCTGGTTAAAATGGTGGCAATGTAGAAGGCTTACAATTTACTTGATTTTTGTTTTTCATAAGTTTCATTATTGCAGATATTTTTTGGGTGTTTCTGGGTCACGAAGATGGTCTACATTTATGTATCCTAATAACATTATGTAAGGAAATTTAGGTCTTAGAAATTCAAAATCCCTAATCTCAATATACCTTTGTGATCTGAGTGTATGAATTTTTATCCCAAAAAGGGCTGTTACATATATTTCTCAAAATCGATTACCCACACACTACACGCTCACACTACTTACAAAATTCCAAACAATGTTAAAATGCAGTTCTGATACATTCCAATCTACAGCAATTCCTTATCGGCCTTGATTGTCACGTTATTTACTAATTTACATATTCACAGCTTTAGATACAACTGTGATACCCTATAGTGCACAGAATTATTATACATACGTTTGGCTTTATTTGAATATGTTATTTTCAGATGAGTGGATTGTGTACTGTCCTATTATTGTTCGAATTTATCGCCAGGAAGTCACAGACATCTACTGTAACAGAATCCCGGCCCCTATTCAGTGATTTTATATTTAATATTATCCTACCTCACAAAGTCAGCGTGTTCCTTATTATTCTAGCGCTCGATGTCAGAATGATTCGCATTATCTCAGTTTTTGATGCCACGTGTTTCATATTATTTCAGTTCTCGATGCCATTATGTTTCATATTATTCTAGTTTTCGAAGCCATTTTACTTCATATTATCAGAACAATAAAATATGAGAATCACAAATACATAAAAATAAATAACATTATAAAATTACTCACTTTAGATATTTTAACCAAATCCTCTGGTTTTGTTTTCTTACTTTGAAAGCGAGGCACAGATTCTACCCCATCAGTTTTACCAGGAACTGAAATTTCTACGCAAGTTTTGTTAGTCTCAACAGACTCGACAGGTTTTGCCCTTCTTTTCTTGTTTCCTGGTTAATTAAAAAATAACAACAAAAATCGTCGTGATGAATTGTATCACAAAGTTTGTTTGTTTTGAATTTTGCGCAGAGCTACTCGAGGGCCATCTGCGCTAGTCGTCCCTAATTCAGCAGTGTAAGACTAGAGGGAAGGCTGATAGTTATCACCACCCACCGCCAACTCTTGAGCTACTCTTTTACCAAAGCATAGTGGGATTAACCGTAACATTATGACGCCCCCACGGCTGAAAGGGCGAGCACGTTTGGTGCGACGGGGATTTGAACTCGCGATCCTCAGATTATGAGTCGAAAGCCTTAACCCACCTGGCCACGCCGGACCTTATCACAAAGTAATTAAAGAAAGTACTACGGCGAGAACAAAAGACAAGATACGCGTCTATAAAAATTAAAAATGTTCTTATCGATTATGGTATGTTATCGAATTAGTAAAAATACTTCTATCTTTATTTCATTAAAACAATTCTTTAGAAAAAAAAGATTTTCGTTGAAGCATATTACACGTATCAGAAACAGGTAAATTTATTATGGCAGTTCACAAATGATGTATAACTAATGACTTTAATAACATTCATTTATTGTTCTATTCACGGATTCATATTCATTTGTTTACGTGATCAACAGTATGACATTACAAACGAATTAGTTCGCATAGAAGATGTTTTTAAAGAGTGAAACGAACCTTTGTCCATCGGATATGGAGTTTTATTCCAGTTGCTTACAGCATAATACAAGAATGTCAACGTTACGGTTAAAAAGTGGGAAGTCGTCTGTAAATTTTATACTGAACGTGTCCACCCCTTTCAGCCATAGGAACGTTATAATGTTACAGTAAATTCCACTATTCGTCAGTAAAAGACCAGCCCGAGAATTGGCGGTACATGTGGTGTTAATTAGCTGCCTTTTGTCTGGTCTATCACTGCTAAATTAGGGTAAAATTTTATTTTTAAACGCTGAAGCAAAATCTGCGAGTTATTTTTAATGTTTTTTTTTCTCCTTTTTATCATAACTTCCTACAATATAGTCCGAAAGAGAAAGTTCTCTACTTGAGACAAATTCAGCAATTGCTAATTACAAAACTTGTACGGAGATATATGAAAATTCCAGTATTCTTTTCTGGTCTATATCTAACAACGCAACATGATCTAAACTAACGGTTAGGGCGCTCAAGTTGCAATATGTAGTTTTTATGTTCCTGATACCGTCACTGAACTTACTTGTCCTTTTAGCCACAGGAGCGTTGTAATGCAATCATCAATTCAACCTTTCTTCGTGAAGAATAGATCAAGATTTGGCGATGGGTGACGTTCGTCATTTGTCATCCCTCTAAATCTATCTCTTCTAAATTAGAAACAACTAGCGCAAGTGGCTCTAGTACCTGTGCAAATTCAACAAATAACTACGTATCCAGAACCCTTTAATTTAAATTTATATTGTTTTTATTCAAACATCGATTTATTTCTACAGTTGTTCGTGTATACGAACTGAAAAACAGCAATTCGTACATATATAAAAAAGTGGATATACATATCATCGAATGAGACTGTTCATGTGTAATATTTTTCTAATAGCATTTAAATAAAACTTAAATTTTTTTCACTAATTAATTTTTTTAATATTAATATGTTTTTTTCTAATTTCTTTTTCTAAAAAGAAAAGCTATAAAGAACTTACTTCGAACTTGGGTTTTTCTTGTCGACTGAATGTTCCTAGAACAATTTCGTTGCCATGGTGATGAAGGTCTTCGAAGGTCTGGAGATGGAATTTTAGTGGATAAGTGACTGACTGGGAAGTCGTCTTCTCTGCTTGCCATTTTAGAAACCATTGTTTCGACGTCACCATGAACTTCTTGGCACAGGAAAGACTTCCTTCATTTAGTTAAAAGTAAACAAATTATTTCTAGAGCATATTTAACCATTGATTCGATTTTTCATTAGGACATTCTGAATACACGCCAACTGGGGTACACTGAGCATCCCAAAATCAAACATTGCATCACTTAAGAAAAAAAACGGTTTATTTAGCGACATTTTTTTAAAAGTAGTATTTCATTGAAGAAACATACAATAAGTTATGTCACCTTAACAAAAATAATAGAAAAAAATTTATTTTTACAGATGCAGTAAGAAGTCATTCTATAAAATATGATTTACCCGGCATGGGAGCGCTCGACTCGTAATCTTAGAGTTACGAATTTGAATCCTTGTCACACGAAATATGGTTGCCCTTTCAGCCGTGGGAGCGTTATAATGTTACGGTCAATCCCACTATTCGTTGGTAAAAGAGTAGCCCAAGAGTTAGCGGTGTGTGGTGATGACTCGCTGCCTCCCCTGTAGTCTTACACTGCTAAATTAGGGACGGCTAGCGCAGATGGCCCTCGAGTAACCTTCCGCAAACTTCAAAAACAAACAAACACTTCGCCAAGTTTACCCAGTAACTTGGTTTGGTTTTGAATTTCGCGCAAAGCAACACGAGAGCTATCTGCACTAGCCGTCCCTAATTTAACAGTGTAAGACAAGAGGGAAGGCAACTTGTCACCACCACCTACCGCCAACTCTTGGTCTACTGTTTTACCAATGAATAGTGGGATTAGCCGTAACATAATGTCCCTATGAGTGGAAACGCGAACATGTTTGGTGTGACGGGTATTCGAACCTGCGACTCTCGGATTAGTAGTCGAGTGCCTTAACCACCTAGCCCTATCTGGCCTTACTCAGTAACAACATAAAATTAGGGACAGCTAGCGCAGATAGCCCTCGTGTAGCTTTGCGCGAAATTTAAAACAAAGAAACAAAAACAATGTAAGCACATTTTTACGTTGTGATGGTCAGAAAATTCATTTTGTATGGTATCGAAACCTAATTTTTCCTCACGTTCGAGATATTCTTGCGTGTTCTATGATAAGTAGTTTTGCTGGGTATAATCTTAAATTCATGTATTAAACAGTTATATATAGATTTAACAAAAGACTTTATTTAGAAACTAAAAATGTATGCATTTTACGATAGGCCTAAAACCTTATAAGAATTCCGAAAGTATATAAACAACCCATTTGAAACTTTGAACGGAATCCTTGGTTTTTATTTTTTTATTCTTTTTCTCCTCCGTTCGTTTTTCTGTCGTCAGGCTAAATGAGCACGTTGTTACTATAAGATTGAAAAAAATCATATATTAAAAAATAATAACTAACAAAACCTTACTTTATGGCTTCGATTAAAAGTAAGTTTCAAAACTTCGAACGTGAAAATTTTCCTCACGTCGTACATGGGTCACGCAGAACTCTCTCTTTTTTTTTTTTTTTTTTCTTTCGATTGGTTCTCGTCAGGGGCTTTTGATCAAACTTTAACTGGTTCGCTCGCTTTATTCCCAGCTTTCTCGTCACGAATTCACCTTTTCTTTTTTATCTTGCACGTTGCAAGATTCAGTAAATCAATTTCTCGTGCGATATGCTTATTTAAGTTTTGGAAATTGTTTCTGAATAAATAATGTATATATAAAAAAACATTTTATAAAAAACTATTGTCTTTAAAAATGTGACTAGTAAGGAAATTTGCGAAATATGTAAACTAACTTTAATAAATATTAGTCCAGGATTTAAGCGTAGTTAGGGTGACTTACTGCGTAAATGAAAACAATGTGAAAACAGTTAGACGAATATGTGAAAATGAAAGAACATGAGACATTTGAATTGAACAATTTGTGACAAAGACAACGGAATTGAAAACTGATTTAAATACATCAAACGGCTGGATCATGAGATAAACTTCTGTATGATCATTTTTATTGGAATTTTTATATACTGGTTTTTCATGATTAAGTTTACAGTTTCTTATCTCAAAATATATGAACATAAGTTGAAACTAGTCAAAAACAGTGTAGCATTATCTGTGTTTGGAAGTTTCATAAGTTTTGTTATTATTTTTAACTGGCGAGTAAAATATGGAAAATGATGATATCCTCTGGCGTTGTAAGGTGCGTTATTACTTTAAACGATAAGTAAAACATGAAAACAGTAATTAAATATTCTAAAAGAGTGCAGTATAATTGATCCAGGTATCATAAGTTTCGATTAACGTACTATTTACCCAATGTTTAATGTGGTTTGAGAAAGGTGACGTTATGCATATAGTGGATGGATGTGGTGGTGTGTGTGGGAAGTAAGGGGTGAAACGTGCTCGTGTTATAACTGTAGAGATGTTTAAAAACAGCTGCAAGTTATTTTACTGGAGCACGTTTCACCCCTTACTTTCCACACACACACACACACACACACACTACTACATCCATCCATCCATCTACTATATGCATAACGTCACCTTTCTCAAACCATATTAAACATTGGGTAAATACTTCGTTAATCGAAACTTATGGTATCTGAATTAATTAAACAAACAAACAAACGTATTCTTAAGCATCATCTCACACTTAATGTTTGATTGACAGTAATTACGCGTAAAGCAATGGGCTATTTGTGTTGCGCTCACCATGATATCAAGTTTGGTTTTTAGTGTTATAAGCCTCCAGATTTTACGCCACATCACTGGCGGAGGGTTAAGGTGTACGTGTAAAAAAAACTTTAGGTTTATCAAAATAAAGTACGAATTAAGTAAACTATTGTTGTAAGCGGTTGGATGACATTGTAAAGATTTAAATTTAAAGAAACTGATTTTCTGATTTAATACATGAAAAACAGATAAATGGATGTTTAAAACATGAAAATCAAACCAATTAGACCAGAAAAACATGCTTTTTGTCAGATCAAACAACAAATCATCATACTATAACGGAACTCTTGCTTATATGATACTGGAAAACCTTTTTTATCATGCAATTTACAATCCCCAACTTCGCGAAATTTTTATCCTGTGTGTATTTAGATTTGCAATATGAGTCAATTTTCCCGTTTCACCTCTGTTTCCCATCACGGAGAACTTTATTTTGCTCCATTCTCAGATGCTAATATGACGTCACGAATACTTCACATGAGGATCCAATGCGCTGGCTCAACGGGTAATCGGCTAGTACATTATAATATCAGTATCTCGAAGTTTATACAGTTAGTTCGTGTACTTAGTACTCTTAACGTGTAATTCTACCAAACTAACGTTATAACATATCGTCAAAAGAACATATTTCACCTTCTGCTCCAACCCTCTTGACCGTTTTGATAGTATAGTAGCGAATAACAGGAGCTGTCAAATTCAACCTTCTCTTCGTTATAGAAGCATAATGACCAAATAAATTATACATTTTCTTAGTACACTACAAAAATAACGAACTATATGATTCTCTCATAACCTGCCCCACCACATACTTCGAGTAAAGCTATTGGAGTGACTCCTACACTTGTGAATTTCTTTATCTTAATTGGTATCCCTTCTACCTGTCAATGGCTATACCGATAGAACCTCTGCTCTGGTGATTACAGTGTGCAGCTCAAAGCGAACCGAACGGCTTTCCTGCAGCAGCACCGAGAGATTGATTTTTTCTTCTGCGAAACGCATTAGAACTTGGTATTCACACATTAATTCATTTTCAAGTAGCAAACGGAACGTCTAGATTGGCATTTCTTTCTTCCTCTGACGGAATATTGTGGGGAAATCGAAAGTAGTGGTTTCGTGATTTACAAAGTCTCGCAAATTTTAATGATAGAGAAAGAGAATTTAGTAGTAATTTTTTTGTGTGAAGCACGTAGACTCCGTTTGAGGTATATCAAATCAAACCCACTAAGAATTGACAAAAATATAAAAACAAATAAAGTTAGACTTTAATTTTCTTCACACAATTAACAACAGCTGTTGTAACAAATTTAGCCCGGACAGCTTTTGCCGTCGCTTATATTACCTAACAAAATTAAATCTTAAGAAACACAATGAAAGAAAGTGTGTAATTCTATCGTTTCTAATGCTTTTAAAGGTAAAAAGGTCAACATATATTTTATTGTGCAAGATTCCGTCAAAAAGTGAACACACATTTTATTGTGTAAGATTCCGTCAAAAAGTGAACACACATTTTATTGTGTAAGATTCCGTCAAAAAGTGAACACACATTTTATTGTGTAAGATTCCGTCAAAAAGTGAACACGCATTTTATTGTGTAAGATTCCGTCAAAAAGTGAACACGCATTTTATTGTGTAGGATTCCGTCAAAAAGTGAACACGCATTTTATTGTGTAAGATTCCGTCAAAAAGTGAACACGCATTTTATTGTGTAGGATTCCGTCAAAAAGTGAACACGCATTTTATTGTGTAGGATTCTGTCAAAAAGTGAACACACATTTTATTGTGTAAGATTCCGTCAAAAAGTGAACACGCATTTTATTGTGTAAGATTCCGTCAAAAAGTGAACACGCATTTTATTGTGTAGGATTCCGTCAAAAAGTGAACACGCATTTTATTGTGTAAGATTCCGTCAAAAAGTGAACACGCATTTTATTGTGTAGGATTCCGTCAAAAAGTGAACACGCATTTTATTGTGTAGGATTCTGTCAAAAAGTGAACATACATTTTATTGTGTAGGATTCCGTCAAAAAGTGAACATACATTTTATTGTGTAAGATTCCGTCAAAAAGTGAACACACATTTTATTGTGTAAGATTCCGTCAAAAAGTGAACACACATTTTATTGTGTAAGATTCCGTCAAAAAGTGAACACACATTTTATTGTGTAAGATTCCGTCAAAAAGTGAACACGCATTTTATTGTGTAGGATTCTATCAAAAAGTGAACATACATTTTATTGTGTAGGATTCCGTCAAAAAGTGAACATACATTTTATTGTGTAGGATTTCGTCAAAAAGTGAACATACAGTTTATTGTGTAAGATTACGTCAAAAAGTGAAAATACATTATATTGTGTAAGATTCCGTCAAAAAGTGAACACACATTTTATTGTGTAAGATTCCGTCAAAAAGTGAACACGCATTTTATTGTGTAGGATTCCGTCAAAAAGTGAACACGCATTTTATTGTGTAGGATTCTGTCAAAAAGTGAACATACATTTTATTGTGTAGGATTCCGTCAAAAAGTGAACATACATTTTATTGTGTAAGATTCCGTCAAAAAGTGAACACACATTTTATTGTGTAAGATTCCGTCAAAAAGTGAACACACATTTTATTGTGTAAGATTCCGTCAAAAAGTGAACACACATTTTATTGTGTAAGATTCCGTCAAAAAGTGAACACGCATTTTATTGTGTAGGATTCTGTCAAAAAGTGAACATACATTTTATTGTGTAGGATTCCGTCAAAAAGTGAACATACATTTTATTGTGTAGGATTTCGTCAAAAAGTGAACATACAGTTTATTGTGTAAGATTACGTCAAAAAGTGAAAATACATACGTTAATATAACCTTGAATTCGAAACTTTATAATTTTGGCAATAATAGCAATATTTGGGTGTTAGTTTATTTATTTAAACGATGTGGTTGGCTTCTGTGTTTTATTAAATTTCCTGTAATTACTTCCAATATCAACGAGAAGTCTGTAAACACATACAAATACTGCCTGACTTTCGTTATTCATTCCCTCTTTACCTTGACACTTGGTTTTCAAAGGTTGTTTGTTCATTTGTTTTGAATTTCGCGAAAAGCTACACGAGGGCTATCTGCGCTAGCCGTCCCTAATTTTGCAGTTTAAGATCAGAGGAAAGGCAGCTAGTTATCACCACCCACCGCCAACTCTTTTACCAACGAATAGTGGGATTGACTAACACATTATAACGTCTCCGCGGCTGAAAAAGCGAACAAATTTAGTGGGACGGGGATTCGAACCCGCGCCTATTAGATTGGGAGTCACACACACCTTCTGGCAATGTCAAGCCAGCATGAGAGAACAAGTTTGGAAATCTTAAATCTTCTCGAAGAACATGGCCCCTTTTAAAAGCACATAAGTTCATAAGAAAACCCCCGCTAGTACAGCGGCAAATTTACGGATTTACAACGCTAAAATCAGGGGTTCGATTCCCCTCAGTGGGCTCAGCATATAGCCTGATGTGGCTTTGTTATAAGATAACACACACTCACAAGAAGTGGCTTTCGTTTTCGTATCTCTCAATGAATTCATCCTTTACGTTTTCCCTATCAAAGAAAAGAAGACAGAAAATTGTGTGAGCCAAGGAGGCTCTGATAGGTTCTGCTTTTTGTTTTTTTAACAACACATTCAGGCAGAAAAGACTACTTTGACCTGGTCAACGTTTCAAACTGCTATCGCAGACCGCCATCATATTGTATTGTAGTAATAATATTCTTCACCAGTTGCAAAAAAAAAAGTGTTTCATATTATATTCAACATTTATACAAATCGATTTTGAGCGTGATCTCGTACAGATAGAATATAAAAGAAATTTATTTCGATCCCAAACTAATGCAATTTTGAATAATTAGATGAAGCAGGCTTCTTGTCACTGCTTTCAGTCGGAAGCAAAGTTACCAGTACATGCTTGTTGTATTCCTAAAATCTTGTCAAAACTATGTGTATAACAAAATTACAATCCATAAACAAATCAAGCAGTAAGATATATTTCTGTTACAACTTGCAAAAACTAAGGATATTGTTATAACATATTATGTTATTGGACAAGTTCTTTTCGATTATTTGATATAAATAATACGAAGTCGAGTCAACTTATTAACAACGTTCTATACATTCTGTATTCACTGGTAGGTTTAACTTTAAAAACAACCTTTCAACAGAAATTCCGAAATTAACTCGTAAATGAAGTTAACATCATGCATTTGTGAAACTTCCTCGGGAATTTATAAAGACATGCTATTAGGTTAAACAAATAACTTGTTACTTCGATTCATGACTAACAGATTTGCTAATTTTCACTGTTTAATTCACTAAAATTCTTAAACTAATTCTCAACTGATTAATTAATTCAACGCACCCCGTCTCGTATTTTCACGCTGTACTCTGCTTCACGAACCTTCGAAATGCGCCAAAGAATAAACATTTTTTAAACTTCTAGATTTCACATAATCATTTCACCATGAAACTGTGTGTGCGTTTTCTTTCAGCAAAGCCACACCGGGCTATCTGCTGAGCACACTGGGGGGGGAATCAAACCCTTGATTTTAGCGTTGTAAATCCGTAGACTTGCCGTTTTACTAGCGGGGTGCTATCATAAAAATAAACATTAGCTAGTAATAAAGCATTAAAATGTGAAAAATATAACTTACAAAAATATTTTTTAAAATAATGACCAAAACAGCTGTCAAGCAGTACACTTGTATGACAACTAACACTTTTCTTAAATAGAAGAGTAAGCACTTAACAGTTAAAATAAACTTTGTTAAATTATGCAGTTTTTGTAGGATATATTTGTGAATTATCTGTTTTTAACTATTTTATATGATTATAGAGATGAAATTATAAATAAATTACAAACGATTACATTGTTTGGTTTTGAAGTTCGCACAAAGCTACACGAGGGCTATCTGCGCTAGCTGTCCCTAATTTAGCAGTGTAAGACTAAAGGAAAGGCAGCTAGTCATCACCACCCACCGCCATTTATTGGATTACTCTTTTGCCAACGAATAGTGGGATTAATCGTCACATTATAAGGCTCCAACTGAGGAAAGGACCAGCACGTTCAGTGAGGAGATTTTAGAAAATTTAAGTAAAACTCAAACTAGTATTTCTGCGCAATTTTCAAGTAGTACGCTAGAGGGAGGGCTGATAATTATAACTTTTAATTTTCCAGCACTACTAGACTTTGTTTGTTTGTTTTTGAATTTTGAGGAAAACTACACGAGGGCTAATTCGCCAGCCATTCTTAATTTAGTAGTATAAGACTAGAGTGAAGGCACCACCCACCCCAATTCTTGGGCTACTCTTTTACCAACGATTAGTGGGATTGGCTGCACATAATAACGCCCTGACGGCTGAAAGTGCGAACATGTTTGGTGTAACGGGGATTTGAACCCGGAACCCTTGGATTACGAGTCCAGTGCCTTAACCACCTGGCCATGCCGGGCTACCACTAGGGAGCTCGAACCTTTGACTTTAAGTATTCTGTTCAACATGCGATTGTAATTTGTTTAAAGCTTTCAAAATGTGAATACTATGAAAAATTTTCAATTAAACAAAGGTGACATTTTGTAGTAATATCAGTTACCTGCATTTGACTCAAGTGGGATTAATCGTAACCTTATAACGCTCCCACTGCGGAAAGGACCATCACGTTCAGTGAGGAGATTCTAAATTCGCGATCTGCAGGTTGCGATTAAGCACCTTAATCACCAGTCATGTAATAGACAAATTGCGTATCATACAGCTTAAAACAATATACGAAACTACATGATTTAAAAAACAAAAATGAACCTAGACCATCAACTGGCATGCTGCATTAAACCAGAGATTTACGGACTTACACAGCGAAATATAAACCAAATCAATACTAAGAACGACAGAGACAAAAAGATTTGCCACAACAAAAACTAGAAAAACTAAGATGCAAACAACAGAAAAGACACCAACAGGACAAACCGTTGACTAACCTCATAATTAACAGATCCGACAGACAATTAAATACAGACGAGATACATCTACTAAACAAAGAACTCAATTTCGTAATAGCACCTAGGTACATTTCAACCATAGAAATCAAAATATGTTTTGAAGATTTACCCAGAAGACTTGTGATATTTTCTACAGAAAACAAAAACAAGAAAACAACCAACAGAAAGAAGACAACTTAGATAATTTTATTGACATCCAACAGCCAAACTGCCCAAATAAAATTAAAAATTTATATTTTCCAGAAACACCTAAAAACAACATCTTAAACGATTTTTTAAAGAATTTTCTCACAAATCCATCAATATAATTTCACAAAACAGAAAGCTAAAAACAATCTTGCAAAAAGAGACATTCATCCCATTAAAAACCTAAAACAAAACAAAAGCAAAAATTCTAAAAGCAGATAAATGTAACGCTATAGTCATAATGAACACAAATGAATACATCCAAAAAATGAAGAACATCCTATCAGACACGAACAATTTTAAACCAATACACACAAATCCAACAAAGACGCACGAAACACAACTCAACAAATTATTACTAAAAATGGAAAAAAGCCAACACAATTTCACAAACACTTTATTCCTACCTACTTAAAACCGACTCACGCACACCACAAATATACGGCATCCCTAAACCTTATAAATCAGATTGTTCATTACGACCAATAATGTCCACATATGAATCGTTTAATTACAATCTTGGTAAATACATAGCACGGACACTCTCCAAATATGTAACATCAGCCAGCTCATTCATCAAAGGTTCTTTTAATTTCAAGTCTAATCTAAATCAACTTAATCATAAAGCCTTAATAGCTAGTTTTCATGTTATATCCCTTTTTACAGAAGTTCCAACCACTGAAGCCTGCAAGATAGCCTTAGAACTCTATATCCGAGACCCTACCCCAACTATAGATATTTCCAGCAACCAATTAGCAATCCTCATAGAATTCGCCACGATAAAGACAAACTTCATGTTCAACAACCACAACTATATGCAAACAAATGGCCAAAGCATGGGCAACCAAGTATCACCAGTTCTAGCCAATATTTTTATGATACAAATTGAAACACAAGCAATTAACACAGCATTACATCCACTACTATACTGGTACAGATATGTAGATGACACGGTTGCGAGATTTAGATCTACAGAACACTTAATTTTTATCAATCACATTAACTCTATACATCCCAACATTAACTTCACATGTGAACAGGAAGAAAGTAATCACATATCATTTCTTAACCTTAAAATTATAAGAACCGACACACAATTCAAAACAGAAATCTACCGAAAAATCACCCATACTGGACTATACATTCCTTGGGACTCAGCACATGAAACAAAACAAAAACTCAACATACTAAGAAACCAGATAAACACAGCCATAAAACTATGCTCAACAGATAAAATTAACGATGAATTAGACAAAATAAAACAATACTTCATCAACATCAATAAGTTTCTTCCACAAACCGTAGAAAACATTATACGCAGACTCCTAGACAGAAAGCAAAATCAACCAACAAAAGTAAATATATCTCACGAATCAAAAAATCACGAAACCATATACTGCTGCATACCATATATTCCCGACATCAGCAGACAAATAACCAACTTTCGGCAAAAAATAGTAAAAAAATGTGGCATTCCAGTTAATACCAAATTTATTCAATAACCAGGCACAAAACTGAAGTCTATACTATGTAAAAACTACAGTGACAAACATCACACCAACATTATTTATAAAATACAATGTGATAACTGCCACGATTTCTATGTTGGAGAAACAAGTAGAAAAATGGAAACCAGATTCAAAGAACATAAAAAGTCACCTTCACACGTTTTCGAACACTGCAAGTCAAATAAACACAACAAAACCATAGAAAACACTCAAATACTAAATAAATAAATAAACATAAACAAACGCAAAATTAAAGAAGCCTTACTTATACAACAATTTAAACCCAAAATAAACCAATATAAAGGAACTCCTTTATACCTGTATTAAATATAATAAAATAAATTATATGTTCAAACATCTAACACCGCCCTCTACATTCCGACACTCAGTTACACAACCCCTTCTAAACATATGGTCAGCTTCTGGTCAGTTACCTCTTTCTTTCTTTGTGAACCTGACAATGACCGAAGAAGGTCAAAACGTTGTTCACTCTTCTACGTAAAATATTTTCTCCACCCCAACGAGCCGTTTTTACATACAATATGCGAAACTCACACCTGCAGGAAAACGACTTTCTGACGTTTGTTCTAACTGCCATGAATTTCGGAGAAAAGTTGGTTAAATTTGGTGAAAGTGAAACTTTATCAAACTGATCTTCATATGAGTTACATTCATAGAATGTTGTCTGGAGACACTGCACGTAATTATTAGTAAGTAATCAAAAGCAAGTTAACTCTATTGAAGTGAATGCACCGTAAAACCAAACACTATGATTACTGGAATGTGATCAAATCACCAGTTGATAAAGAGTTTTAGTTTTGAATGAACGTTTAATTTTCTGATTAATTTATTGTTTGAAATAAGCACAAAGCTACACAATGGGCTAGCTGTGCTCTGCCCACCACAGGTATCGAATCCCGGTATCTAGCGATGTGAACACGCAGACTTACCGCTCTAACTCTGGGGTAGGGGGCTTAATTTTCTGACTGAAGTGTAATTTGATAGTACACCGTGTTACGTTTTTTTATGTATGTAGACTGAACGCAACAGAAAGACACAGATAACAGCTTATATAATTTATTACAATGAACTATTATATATGTAACAGATATAACATAAATTATATGATAACAATGACAGATATGCAGTTTCAACCTTCAAAATTAATTACAATACAAAATGGTACTAGCCTGTGTCCAATATAATGATTCAGAATGAAAGTCCAAAAGTCTAGATCAGAAACCCAAAATTCCATTCTAGGGTGTGAATTTGGTCCCACGAAGAAATTCCGAAGTTTGAGTGGAGAAGTCCAGAAACAGTTCACAGCTCAATAAATTTGACGAAGTTCTTTTCACGATGTTTTCGATGAATGTCTCAA
Organism: Carcinoscorpius rotundicauda; assembly: GCA_011833715.1. Lineage (NCBI taxonomy): Eukaryota > Metazoa > Arthropoda > Merostomata > Xiphosura > Limulidae > Carcinoscorpius > Carcinoscorpius rotundicauda. The sequence goes on from CM022403.1 coordinate 35,087,447, forward strand.
ATTTGTCGCTCTCCCACTTTTCCGGTCTCCCCTAAACAGTCCTATACGTGTTGACTTTCAGTATAACCACTGATTCGTAAAGAATCGTAAAGATTTACGAAATAAAATCACAGCTTCTGTAGATCTAGCTCCAGTTATAAATCCAAGTTGAATAAACACACAGCAAACGTTGAAAATTTCTCAAACGGAGACAATATCTCTTGAATCGAAAGTAAAAACGAATGATTGACTCTTCTCATTTTATCGCTGTCTGTTTATATACTAGTAGGCCTACTGTTTTCTCGAACAATCGCGTAACTTTCACATAATTCCAGAGCAATCCGCGCATGTCTGTTTTTGCACGAGACTCGTCGTCTAGACACCAAGGCAACATATATTCTATTTACAGTCAAATGATCGATCTACCCAATTCTAGAAATTTCTAAATGTTATTTTAAATGAATAACAACGTATTTTATTGTTTTGAACTTCAAAACAATAATATAAATATAGAAATATAAATAATAGATATGGAAATCCAAACACAACACGACATGTTGTCGTTTACAAAACACTTACATGACATTTACATGACAACCAACATTAGTGAAACAGATTTACTTAATGGTGTTTCTCGGTAAAGTTCGTTCGTTAGTTGATGAATACAAAGCTAAACAATTGGTTATTTGTAATAGGTCCGCTAGGGGTATCGAAACTATACGTTTAGAATTATAATTTCACAGATTTGTTGCTGAGCCACGGGGGGTCACTCTTGGTTAAAAAAAGTGCTTATTCAAGTTTAAGGTTTTCAAAACCTTTCCCCAAAAGTTGCATGCTGTGTTCCTAGCCAATTAACGTGGGCATTTAGATTAAGGAAATTCACGATATCTGTAACCGTATTGTTTTAATCTGTTTGTTTTAAACTGACACTGAATAAATACTTTAATCTTACCTGCTCATACGGCGAGCTCTGTGCTTCAATATTCTGTCATGTGAACGCCTTTTACTGTTATTGGACGAATGTCTTCGTTTAACGTGTTCCCTTGACTTTGCTGAACTGCTGCTATGAAGGGGTACTGTTAGTTTACGTGTCTTCTTCATGATGTCTTTCAGCTGAGTGTTTGCCGTATCTTCTTTGTCATGTCTTAGTGGCCCTTTCTCTCCCGGGCTTATTCGTCGGTTTTCCACGACTTTTGGTTTTTCTGCCGGTTTCTTTCTGGCTCCATTTTCACTGGACACAACATTCAGAGCATGGTCGTCGTCCGTGGACTCGTTTTTTTCCGATTCCGAAATGCGAAGAAATTTCAACATACTTTCCTTCAACAGACGAAACCTACTTTCCTCGTCTTCGTCATTCACGTTTGGTAGTATTCTAAGATCCTTTTGTTTTCTACAAAGATTTTCATCCATCGTGATATAACATTTTTTTATCGGAGAAATGGTCATAGCCGTACCTGATACTGCGGGTGTTGAGCTCGACTAAAGGTCTCGGCATCTGGCAAGAAAATATAAAATTAAAAGTCTGTTCTCAATGTTTTTCTGTATATAAAATATAAGATTTTTAAATTTAATTTGAAGTTGAAGTTTTTCAAATTTTCATTGTAATATGTGCTTCGAATCAGATGACTTATCACTAAATGCCTAATTTTTATAACAACGAACATAGTGAAGTGATGTTATTATCTTATAACAGCTACTTTACATTGATAATTGTAATATTACAACTTCACAATTATACTTTCATTGTTTTGGGGGCAGAGAAATTTTTGGTCCTAAAATAGGACCGTCCGATTTCAACTTTTCACTTTTGTCATAATTCGAATCCAATATTTGCGATGACAAATATTTACTTAAATATAGTGCGGACTTACAACGTTAGAAACCTGGTTTTGATACCCGTGGTTGTTAGAGTACAAATAGCCCTTCTTGTAGCTTTGTGATTATCATCAAACAAACAATTAAATACAGCTAACTTTGAACAAATTTGACGGACAGTAAGTGAACAGGAAATTAATTATTAAAATTTTTCTGTAATATTTCTGAACAAACTTAAAATTATCGAACTTCATACCGAAAGCAGTTATCAAACATATAAAATAACTTACCAATATAACTTATTACACAACTATTGGTTATATTGCATTAGATTCATCAACGTCTATTTTTTTTCCTTTGAACGGCACAACTCTAGTTGTTCTAGAGGAGACATTGGTAATGTTAAGGATTTACAATAATAAAATCCAGGTTAGATTTCTAATGGTGTACACAGCAGATAGCCAAATGTGGCTTTGCTTTAATCAACCACGACAAACACTTATCAAAACCTGTTAAAACCAACGTTTCCTTTCTACTCTGTTTCAAATTATTCGTAAGTGTTTTAGCTAGTCTATACAACTTCAATCTACTATCTAGAGGAACAGAAGCATAGGTACTTCAATGTTGAAATTTGTTCTGTGGTTAAAAGTTAGACTTTATACTAGAAAACGTTTACAACCACAATTGAACTGTAAGATTTCGCTGTTGATTTAACTTCAGCCAGGATTTATATTGACATCAAGTTGTTACTGTAATGAAATTGTAACCAATTTAAGAACTCACACTTCCTTCTGTACAGGTTTAAATATGTTTGTACACGTTTTTATCTCACTGTTGTTGTGAACTTGTTTTCTACAAGACGAACCCCTAACACAGTACACTATAGTGTCATGATAGAACTGAAGTTGTTACAACTGAATGAACAATAGAAACGTAGTTGTTTAGTTGTTGAAGCGTAGTGGGAATCTAAAGAGTATCTCAATAGTCAGACAGACTAGGAAGGTAAAAAATTTCTCAATTGTCAGATAGACCAGGAAGGTCAAAAGTTCCTAAATTGTCACACAGACTATGAAAGTAAAATTTTTCTCAATAGTCAGACAGACCAGGAACACAAAAGGTTTCTCAATAGTCAGATGGACTAGAAATATCAAAAGTTTTTAATAGTCAGAAAGATCAGGAAGTTAAACAATTCCTGAATAGTCAGACAGAACAGGAAAATCAATTTTTTCTCCACATTCAAAGAGTCAAATAAAAAATTTCTCAATAGTCAGATGGATTAGGAAGATAAAAAATGTAAAAATCTGATATTAGAGCACGAAAAAATTTAATTAGGAAACATCCATTCACAAATACAAATACCTTTTGGAGAAAGAGTAGATTTAGCTGTAAAATATTAATTGTTACAGAACATATATTCCACATCAGTCACTTACAGCCTCTCTTTAAAACAAATATGCAATGAAACAAACAAACAAACAAACACAAATTAACGGTAATTTGGAAAAAAAAAATACTTCTCTTTCGTTGAATCAACACAAACGTAAGAAATATAGTTTTGTTTTGTTTTTGATACCGTCTCAAATTAAAAACACCCATCATCTTCCTAGAGGGCTCGGGATAATACATATGGTTTGGTTTAGTTTGTTTTGCATTTCGTGCAAAGCTACACGAGGGCTGTCTGCGCTAGCTGTCCTTAATTTTTCAATATAAAACTAGAGGGAAGGCGGCTAGTCATCACCACCACCGCCAATTCTTGGGCTACTCTTTTACCAACAAATAGTGGGATTAACCATCACATTATAACGTCCAACGGCTGAAAGGGCGAGCATGTTTGGTGTGACGAGGAAATACATCTGTGTCCTTCTTCTATCTAGACAAGTTCCCATGAATGATGGTAACACTTACGAAACTGCCTGTTACATGTTGAACCTCATAATCGCATTTTTCGAGAGACGATGACGAATGTACGGCTTAGGAAGAAGGGGGATGTGCCCCCATAGTTATTTGATGCAGATCAAGAAGTATAAATTATCTTTTCTGGACTTCTTATGAAAGATAAAATCGCCTCGTCTCCCTCGTGGTACGTCTGCAGACTCTTTCTGGTAAAAACCGGCTTTGATGATCGTGATGGACATGGCACAGATAGCTCACTGTGTAGCTTTGTGCTTAACTACAAGCAACCGAAATTGCCTCGTTGTATTCGGCAGTTGTCACCCCTACTTTCAAACATAGTCAGGCTTCCATGAAGGGTTTAAGATATCCTAAATTTGTGTGGTTAAGTTAAAACTTCAAATGTTAAAAGAAATAGCGAATGTTTTTACTATTTAAAGTGTTAAAAATTAAATTTCTTAAAAAATTATATTAATCGACCATTTAACAAAAAATCAAATTAACCACAGTACTTAATATATTTGAATCTGTACGTGTTTCTTATAAGTACAAATTTGCATTTCTTCTCTCTGTATATATTAATCTATCTACATTTGTTTATATCTGCTTCTGAAGTGAAAGCTGAAGAAAATAGTACAGGATGACACACATGTATACCTTACCTTGTTTTACATCTCTTCAGAATTCCCTAATAAAACGAATTTGAGGTCCGAACTTTGTACATTGGGTTATTACGTAACAGGACCACAGTTCTGTAACCGAAGGTGTAACGTCACTAGGCTTCGCTTCGGGTCTGAAATACGTCCTGCAAGTGCGTGGACTCGCTTAGAGTGTCGCTGCTTTCTCGACCAACAATAATTTCAACTGAATGAAGAAATCAATTGGGAAACTAACTACATGAATTTAATTATCTACATCTGTGACATGCGCAATACAGACACATGTATGAATGCACATGTAAAGCGATTAAGAACTCTTCTACTGATTAATTAAATTAACCTCAAACCACTTTTAAAATCAAACTAAACGTTGTTCTTTCAAAAGCACATACTTGATACCTTTTTTAAGTAGAATGCCCTCTTGCGGTATAAAAATCAACGTTCATTGCAGTTGAAGTAAAGCTACTTAACTATCAGATATAAGATTGTTTTTATCCATTTTGGTACCAAAAGAATGAAACAGGTAAAGAAATCAAATAACAACAAGGCTATCGCGAACGACAAACAAATACGCTGGGAGACGACAGGTAATGTTTGTTTGTTTTGAATTTTGTGCATAACTACACGAGGGTTATCTACACTAACCGTTCCTAATTTAGCAATGTAAGACCAGAGGAATGGGCAGCTAATCATCACCACCAACAACCAACTCTTTAACCAATGAATAATGGAATTGACCATAACATTATAACGCCCCCACGGCTCAAAAGGCGAGCATATTTAGGGTGACAGGGATTTCAATTCGCTACCCTCAAATTATTAGTCGAACGCCCTAATCACCTGGCCACGCCGGGACTAGTTAACGCTGTGAACGATTTGTGTTTAGTCGGATAAATGTTCTGTGTTTTCTCATTTAGATTTGAGAAAATATTCGCTTTAAAAGTTGAAGACATTTAAAATATTTTATCTGTATAGTGGGTAACAGGATCATGGTTCCAACTACTCAACATTTGCTTCCTGTTGCTGTAAACTTCGAAATTTTGAGTGCGCTATAAGGGTAGCAGTCACGTTCCACTATTCGATTCGACGAGAGTGGTCCAAGATTTGGCGGTAAACGCTGTTGCCTATTTGCGTTTCATATAGTCTTGACCCGGCATAGCCAGGTGGGTTAAGGCGTTTGACTCGTAATCTGAGGATCGCTGGTTCGAATCTTCGTCCTTTCAGCCGTCGGGACGTTATAATGTGACATTTAATCCCATTACTCGTTAGTAAAAGAGTAACCCAAGACTTTGGCGGTGGATGGTGATGATTAGCTGCCTTCCCTCTAGTCTTACTCTGCTAAATTAGGAACGGATAGCACAGATAGCCCTCATATAGCTTTGCGCAAAATTCCAAACCAAACTAAACCCTACAGTCTATCATTTTAAAAATAGAAAAGTTTAGTTTATTTTAAATTTCGCGCAAAATTTCACTAGCCGTCCCTAATTTAGCAGTGTAAGACTAGAGGGAAGGCAGCTGGTCATCACCATCCACCAGCAACTCTTGAATTACTACTCTTTTACTAACAAATAGTGGGATTGAACGTCACATTATAACGCATCTACAGTTGAAATGGAGAGCGTGTTTGGTGTGACGGGTATTAAATAGGAAAGACTAGAACCAATAACCCTTGAATTGGTTTGCGCAACATTCAATAATTGGTTAAAAGAGAAACTTCATGTCCAATGATTTCCCCAAAATGAATAGGTGAAAAGTTGAAAATTGAAATTTCTAAATATGTTCACCACTTATTTGATCATTTTAGTGTAAAGTACCCTAATGTTAATTTTTTAATTTATAAACCTGAAAGCTTCGAATTACACGAACTTGAATTTAAAAGGTGAACTTAACGAAACAAAGATTGTTTTTGAATTCTGTACAAAGCGACACGAAGACTATCTGCGCTAGCCGTCTCTAATTTGCAGTGCAAAAAATCTCGTCATCATCACCCACCATCAACTCTTTTTACCAACGAATAGTAGGGCTGACCATCACATTGTAACGCCCCCAAGACTAAAAGGAGCGAGCATGTTTGGTGTAACGAGAATTCGAACACGCGGCCCTCATATTACAATTCGAATGTTTTAACCACCTGGGTCCGTAAAATAAAGAAATTATGAAAACTCGCGAATTGCATCACAACCCGTGAATACATAATAACGTGTGGTAGTTTAATAGATTATCTACCTTTCCACAAATATATACCGCGTTTTGTTTAAACAGGAAGTAATTAATGACTATATCTACCACTATATTCATTTCAAATTACTCTTCTCTTGACTTTTTCGACGACTTCCACGAACTTTTTAAAAGGCCATTTCTAGTGTACCGCGACGTCCACGATAAGTTACACTTCGATTTTACTGTCTCCGCTTTCAATTAACTATATTGTTTGTGCCAGAATTAGGTTTAGCAAGGCTTGTTCAGTCTAAATTATAATTTTGTGCACGTTTTCTATTTTCAGGAGTCCACAGATGGCGTCATGATGTCGTTTTCACTTGTAGCTATCCACATAAAAGTACATTCTTAACGCCAGACTTTACAGTCTACTTAAATTAAAAAAAGAAAAACAATTACATAATTTTGTGTGTTTCAAATCAAATTACAAATTGTGTATTGTATTCATTATAAATAACAAGAGAAAAAATAACATTTAATTAGATGTATTGCCTATTTCTAAATATCATAAAGCTGCTTAGAGCGCAGAAAAAGCTATTAAAGCTTTGGGAAAAAATAAAATAAAGCGTTGAATTAAGCAAGCTAAAAACTTACTTCACTGTTACAGCTCCCATCTCTTTAAAAAGCATGGTTGCGTCCTCAATACAGAACAAAAAACACAAAAGATGGGAATAAATCATTTATTAGGTCAGGGTTGCCTTGAGCCAAAGGCTTAACCACCTGGCCATGCCACGTATTGTCACAACATAAACAAACAAAATGTTTGGTGAGCAAAATATTCTTCGCTCTGTTGCTTAAAATCAAGAGGTAATGAGAGGATAGCATTTAACGTAAAGAAACTCCAATTTAATTTCGGGCGAAATTATATCTGTTTTTAAAGATTGCCATTTCACTTCATCTTATCGAAGGCGTTCTGTCTGTTTCTTTATGGTCCGGCATGGCCACATGGATTACGGTGTTCAATTTGTAATCTGAGGGTCGCACCAAACATGCTGATCTTTTCAGCCGTGGGGGGCATTATAATGTTACGGTTAATCCTACTATTCGTTGGTAAAAGAGTAGCCCAAGAGTTGGCGGTGGGTGTTAATGACTAAATGCCTTTCATATAGTCTTGCACTGTTAAATTAGGGATGAATAATACAGATAGCCCTCGTGTAGCTTTGCGCGAAATTAAAAAAAGTTTGTTAATTTTTTTTTCGTTTAATAACTCAGAGATTTGTATATTTTGCACAAAAGAAAACAAGGGATATCTGCACATAACCATTCGTAATTTCGAATGGGAAGAAGATAAGAAGTATTCAACACCACTCACTACCAGTTTTGCCTCATTCAACAGGGGAATTAACTTCTCCTCTCATAGCTCCAAAGTGTGGGAGGCTCCGCATGGCCAGGTGGTTAAGGCACTTGAATCGTAGTCTAAGGGTTGCGGGTTCGAATCCCCATAGCACCAAATATGCTCGCCCTTTCAGCCGTGATGGCGTTATAACGTGACGGTTAATCTTACTATTCGTTGGTAAAAAGGTAGGCCAAGAATTGGCGGTGAGTGGTGATGACTAGCTGCCTTCCTTCTAGTCTTACACTGCTAAATTAGTGTTGTGCGCTTTTTTGTGTGTGTGACAACAGAGCACAAACTGAGAATTCTCGGACTTACATTATGGGACAGCTAACAACTAGACTCATGTTAATGAAGAAAAAAAGTCTAAGTTCCAGAAATACGAATAAAATTATAGTGTAGCGAATTACAAATATTTTTTTATCAAACCTTTTGACAATGAAGTCCAAACGAAATTAATAATATATTATAGTTTGTAGCTAAGCACAAAGCTACACAATGGGCTATCTGTACTTTTCCCACATTGTTAGTCCACAGACATGCTGCTGTATCACTGGAGGGCTAATAATATAGTGTACCACCGTTACATTGTGAATTACACGAACTGGTCTCAACACTCATGATAATTTATTATTTTATTCACACACTTACGAAATCAGTGTGTTACACACTAGGTGCTTATAATGTGATGTCTGCAGTTCAACATGTGATATCTCACAAATGTTATGGGCCCAATAGGCAAAATTGCACGTGGATATTAAAAGAATATCTTGCGAGTGGAACTTCCACATTCTGACACCAGGGATGCTACTGTTTATGTTTTTTTTTGCTTATTTGGAACATTTCTTATGTTATAAATGTGCCTTTCGATTTCAGTGCATCTCATTCAACCACCATGAAACTGACAAGTGTGTGACGAGGTAAACTAGTAAGATGTTATTGCATCAAAAACAAGGATGCAATGCCAAGGTAGCTCTCGGCAGAGGATACTAAAGAATGCATAATGTTTGTGAAAGGCCTTGTTTTTGTGTTGCTGTGGAATAAAGAGGAGTGTGTAATTTTCGTATAGCAAAGTCACATCGGGTTATCTGCTGAAATAAAGAAGATACAGGTTGTGATAAGCCATGTACACCAAGACCATCGATACCTACTGAAAGTATCAGCGAGGCCAGTCATGTTGTAACAGAACAAGCCAGCCCAAGTGAACATGAATGCAGTAGCGCACGTTACGTCACTTGATGTTTAGACTTGCCAATTTTAACTGTTTTATTATGGTTCTCCAATCAACCAATGGATGTTTCCTCATAAGCTGCACCACGTTCAAGCATTAAAAAGAGACAATTTAATCCAATCTGTTCATTTTGTGTTGCAGTTCTTGGCAAGAATAGAGAGCAATAGCCAATGCCTTACAGACACAGTTAACTGTATTATCTTGTCAAAATCTAATACACACTCAACATTTCTACATGATGCTGAGATGACAGTCTGGTGTGGTTTCATCATTTTTTTTGAAGAACCATCAATACATGAAATTTAAACCTGTATAGTAAGTGCTGCGAGTTACCACAAAATTATCATAACCAGAGTAATTTCCACACTACATCAACAAAATGTGACAGTCATTTTGCTTTTTATGCAAGATGGCACCTCTCCACAGGTAAAAGACGTCTTACTAAGACACTTTACGGACAGATACATTTCTCGTCACTTTTCTTGTGAAAGAGTGTGTGTGTGTTGTTTTTTTCTTATAGCAAAGCCACATCGGGCTATATGCTGAGTCCACCGAGGGGAATCGAATCCTTGATTTTAGCGATGCAAGTCTGTAGACTTACCGCTGTTATGTGGGACTCCTTGTAAATGGTCACCTCGTTGTTTGAATTAACACTATCCGATTTTTGGTTGTGAAGATACCTAAAGACACGCATATCTTTAACCGCATGTATTCACATACACACACACACAAAAAGTGTTCACTTTAATTAATAAACAAGCTTATCATAACTTTTATATAGAAGGGTAAAATATTTTTTTTATTGAAACGTGAATTAAAGACAGAGTATTTAATGGGAAAATCACGTACAAATATACACATTACAACTAATAACTTAAGCTTTAAATTAAATCTTTACGTAACTCCATAAGTTCGCTACACTCTGACTTTCAAAACCAAAACCATAATGACTTTAAATTGCTTTAGAAAGATATCGAGCTTTTTAAACAGTTAACACAAATTAATTACCACACATTCCATTCCCATCTAAAATAATTACTCGTCTTTATAAACAAAACTGTTTTTGTAACACAGGTGAAACGTCACACACACATTAATAAATAAACTATTAATTTCACAATGTTATTGATACTGCCGTGCCCGCCAATACTTAAACCAAGTATGACTGAAAAATATCAATCAGATTTAGAGTAAAAAGGCACTGCATCTGAACAGTGAACAGGAGCAATACAGTTGAATCACGGTCAAAGTAACACATTCTAAATTGAAGAAACTACACGAAATGGTCAGTTAATGCAAAAAACTTCATCAAGTTTTCATTACTTTATAGAAACTACAATTTAAAGACACCTAGAAGAACATTAGGTTGATTTGATTATACAAAACATCATTTAACTGTTGTTTGAAAAATTTTTTAAGGTAATCCTGTTGTATTTATATTACATTAACCACATAAAGCACTGAACTGCAGGTGGGGGTCAAATTTAAAATAAGTTTAAAGGTAGATGAATGGCATTAGGTTGAGGAAAGGGCACACAAAGAGGCCCAGCTCCGTATAGTGCCAGCTGCAAGAGAAAATATGAAAATAAGCAACTCATTATAATATAATGACAGCAATCTATTCAAATATATAGATGGCATTTAACTTTGATTACAATTTTTAAAAAAGGAGAATTACATGAACACACTTAAGGATTATTCATATTAAAATAAATCACACTATTAAATATTCCTTGTAATCAAATCTGCAATCTGATAAACTGGTTCAATTGTCATGAAACTTTGTTGAAACCAGAATTTGCAAGTTTAACTTGTATATCGATTTTGTCTTTCTAAACGAAGAATAGTTATTCTAAACTCTGATATTATGAGAGTCCAGTGTCTCCAAAGACAAAACCTGGTTACTAAGCATGTTCCTCAAGTGAAGCTTCTCTTTCTGTCAAAATCCTGCAGTATTGTAATGATATATTTGTTCTGTTAAACCATTGAAGTAGGTTTAAAAATACAGAGATACCCAAACTATGATGCACTTGAACAAAACTTATCTCTAGTATCTCAAGACTTGTTCCAGTTTTCAAACTGTCAGACCAATACATAATTATCAGTGAGCAGAATGAGCAATTTTGTTAAGACTTACAATTGTTTTTACGATTACTACACTTAATCATGTGTCTCAGAGAAATCTGGGTTAAACCTTGTTTCATAGACACAACAGATGTAAAAAATTTACTTGGAGAGTTAAGTGTTCCAAGGCGTAAATATCACCTTTTAAACGTTAGGGAAAAAATTAAGTCATTAGTTGTAAAAAAATAAAAAACATTTCAAACACTAACTTCTATCACTTTGAAATGACAATGGAGGCATTTTAAAAAGAGATTAAAGTTTTGAAATGGAAATAAGATTTTTGTTTTTACATTGTATCATGAATATTTTTTAAATTTAGAACTTTTTTACAAAGCTTGAGGTCAAACTATTATAACTGTTCACTAACCTAGTCCTAATGATCAATGACTAACAAGATATCAAAAGTGTCTTGTATTTTGGCTATGTTGAGCTAACTCAACGTAACATTATGAATTTGATTTTCTAAAACACTGTTCTACTTCAATAACCTATTAATGCCATTTGGATGACACAACAGGATACATTAGATATTTGAACACTTGAACAGGTTATCTTATAGCAACATGAAATATGGTAATTCAAGATGGTTGTCATTTTGTTTTACTAGTTTATTATTTAATTAAGGTTTCAGATATCACATTCAATATATTAAAGAAAAACATAAAAAAACAACTTGAAAATATAATGCATCAGTTAAAACAGCAGATAATTATGGTAATTTATTAATCTTTGAAACAAATTTAACCTTGTTAATATTTACTGGGTATTTGGAGAGGTGTTACCTTCTAACTGATAGATTAATTCACTCCACAAAGATGTATCTGCATCTGGATAAGACAAAGCCAGTTTTGACACTTAGATAAAACAAATCCAAACTGTGACTTACCAATAGCCATTCAAAGTTTTAGTTTATGTAAAGAACTACAAGTATTTATTACAAGATACAATAGCTTCCTTGGTCATTGATGTACTGTTAAAAACTACAGACACCTAATGATCAGATGAAATCACAAGTATTTTTCTTGGAAATTGTGCTATTGGTATAATTGACATCACTGAATCTTACACTGTTTTATCATTAATCAGATAAGTATGGTAAGGTGTAATGGACTGATAATTCCAATGGTCCCAAAGAAACTCCATCAAAGGTTTTCCTCTTTATACCTCAACATATGTAATAAATTTCAAGTATTTACTAACGCTCATACCATTTCTTTATTGGATTTCCACCATAGCTACTTAAATACTATCTGTTTCAGCTGTTCCTAATTTAGAAGTGATAGACTAGAGGGAAAGCAAATGGTTAACCCAACCCAACAATAACTTGTGGCCTATTCTAATTTTTTAACTGTGAGATTTGACCATTAAACTTATAATACATCACAACCCCAAAGTGTGAAGCACAATTTGTTTTTGGCAGTAACGAGACACAAACCACAGAACCATGAATCCAGAGTGCAACATGCTAACCAATGGTCCACAGTCCAGTTCCTCTCCTTCGTTTTAATTAAACCTTGAAAATCACATATTCTGAATATTATAACATGTATACAATACTAAACATTATAAAGGAATAACACATTCACCTCATAATCAATTCTAGAGCAGCTTTATAAGGGACAAACAGCTATGCTTAAACACTGCACCATTTATAAAAAGCTAAGTGGAGTCAGAGAGATCAGAAGCAAAGATTTATTAACAGGCATCAGGGATCAAAATTTTCAACATTTTACCAAATGTTTTCAAATCTTTAAAGTAAATCTAGGTTTGTTTTAATAGGTTTTAATCTAGGTTTGTATAAAAACAGCAGTTTACTCATAATTTTTTAAACATTTTATGATTAACCCTTACAGCTTATACACAGCAATAAAACAGAGATTTAGGAACATTTAGTGAATCTTCACTTCAAAAGCCAAATAAAAATGTGTACCTTGTAAAAAAATTTACAAATTATTATTCATACTTAGATGTTTTAAAAACACCTTCTTTTTTCTAAATAATACAATGAAAATGCTGGAAACTGACAGATAGTTGAAATATTTTGAAAATTAATTATCTAAACACTTGAAAAACAAAGATGACCCATAACATATTAATTCCTTCTTTGTGAAGTTTCTCTTGGAAATGAGCTCAAGGTAGCACTAACCCTTAAAACTGGGCAAATTTATATGCCAATTAAACAAATTAAAACATTTCTTATAACCTTCAATTTGAGCACAAAATGAAATCATGATGTTGCAATGTCTGAAAGTATGTTTTCAGTCATATATGTTGTATGCATAATTAAGACAGCTAAAATAAAGAAATATTTAGCATAAACTGTTTTAACACCATCAATTTAGTTAGGAATGATAGAAACATTTGAAAATTGAGCAATTGGGTCACCAATATATTAACGTCATAACTTCACCACTGAAGCTAATATCAACATGAAATTTAGCACACTTGTTGATATTACATTTTTCCATAGTTTGAAGTTTTTTAAAATTGAAAAACCTTTACTGACTACTTTGTTACGAGTCTAATTACCAATAAGAAAGGCAATAATCAAATTTAATTGCTCATAGCTTGTTAATGTTGCAGACAGTTTTCAAAGTTTTAAATTCAGGGAATGAGGACATTCACATTTTAAAATTTCAAAGTAATGTTACAGCATTAAAACAGCTTATGCTGTGTATTTCTTTACTCCTACCACATTAATTACGCATATAACATATATATATATATGAATGAGAGTGTAATTTCAGAGATTGTGACATTATACATTTGTTTTATCTTCATCTTGAGGATTATAAGAAATATTTTATTGGCGTGCACATTTGTGGACTTTTAAAGGTCAATGATACTTTAAGTAAAAGGGAAGTTTTTTTCAAATATTACTTTTTGATAGTTGATTATATTATAATACATTACAGCATGCAAATAAGTTTGGAAAAATGTAGTGACAGTTGGTTTGTCTGAACAAAGTCAGAAAAACAGTTTTTGAAAAGTGAAGGAAGAAGACCAAGTTATTTTTGAGTGGACAAATTATAAAGTGGGTGATAAGGAGATGCAGAGTGTGTTTGATTATAAAACATACATTACTGTACTGAAATTTGGTTTTGTTTGAATTTTGCACAAAGCTACACGAGGGCTATCTGCACTAGCCGTCTCTAATTTTGCAGTGTAAGACTAAAGGGAAGGCAGCTAGTCATCACCACCCACTGCCAACTCTTGGGCTATTCTTTTAATAATGAATAGTGGGATTGATTGTCACTTTATAATCACCCCATGGCTGAGAGGGCGAGCATGTTTGGTGGGGTGGGAATTCGAACCAGCAACCCTTGAATTACAAGCTGAATGCACTAACCACCTGGCCACACCAGGCCCTGTAATAAAATAATGATTTAATCATTATGTCTAAATCAGTCAATCAGACAAAATATTATATGTAATAAGTAGTTAAATCAATTTTAATAAAGTAAAGGTCACCTATTCCGTATTAAATAATTAACAAAAGAAATTCAACTGTGATTTACACTTTTAAGTCATTGTAAAATTAGAAAATTTCACCAAACATAATGAACTCTTTCCTTTCACTTTGAAATAATCAAGAATCTCTCATGTAATATTACTCATTCAAACTTATTCAAAATAAATTATTTACTTCAGATAAAAGAAAAAAATATTGAATATTATCACAAACATAAGATCTACATACTCAAATATATTAAAAAAAAACTTCAACAAGGTGCTATATAATCTAAATTTATATCAGTACACAGACGTCCATGCTGTTGCATTTTTCTTGAATGCTCTTCAGTGGTATCTTTGGTCTGTTATCAAGGTTTTTTAAATATGCTGTTTAAAGTGTAAAGATTCTTAGGCAGTCTTCCTTTATGATTGAAAAAAAATGAAACCTAACCCCAAAATATATTTCTACTTGGATGTCAAAGATTATCAGAATTTGAAAGATATGGTAACCTCAACTCAAGATCTTGTTAAAATGTTATATTAAATTACAATATTTGGAAAACTAAACACTTTTTCTTTACATTTCTATAAGGTTTAATAAATTATTAACCATAATTATTTGTATTTTTATGGTCTGACTCAAGAAGATAAATCAAATGTGACTTATAATATTTTACCATCAAAATTACTCAAGTTTCATCTTTTTAAGCTTTTTAAATTGTTAAAACACTGCAGTGTTCACAGTAAGTAAAAGGTACAGAAACCCAGTTTTTCAATTCCTCTCTCTTCCTAATTACAGAAAATATTCAGGTTTCATCAACTCGTTAAACCAAGTGGTTTCAATCAAATTGATAGACATCATTATTGACAAGGATAGTTCTAAACAAACAGAACCAAATACTAAGGAGGAAAAAAAGATTTATTTCCTCGCAACTTAAATATGGATACAAATGTTCTCGGTTTAAGCATCATAAAACTTTTGGATTTAAATATGTAATTTCCACTCCCCACTCCCAAGGAAAAAAAAATCTTCACAGAGGTAAAAAAAAAAGTTCAATTAAAGGAATTTAAGATGAAAATAAATAACTGAACAAAATGGAAAAAAAAAAGGTTCTGTACGTTTTCCAGCATTTATTCATTGTTAAGAAAAATATTAAATATTTCCTGTCACAAATAAATCTAAGACATGCATGATATATTCCACTGGCCTCACTCCTGATATTAATATAATAGTTTTTTTTATAATGTTTTTGATTTAAAGATGGCAGCTTATTCCTTGATGGTTTCATGATCATCACTTGATTCAGAGTGAGTCAACAGTGATTTGGGATTCCAAGGTTGTTGGAATAATTCTACTGGTAAAGGCGTGCAGTGGGTGGAGTCAAAATCAACCATATGCTTTTGAACCTGAATAAAAAAAACAACTTACCAAATATATGAACATAATTGAAATTTTAATATCTTAAATATAGAAATATTTAGTCAAATGATATGTATAACAATATAATAGATTATTTTACAAATTTTGATTTAATCTGAGAAAAAAAAGATAAAATCTGATATAAATTATTGAGTAAAAATAAACCCGACTTCCAAGTTTCAAAAATTCATTATAGGTATTTTAAAGTACCCTCTGGTGATAACTTTCAGCGTTACTGAGTGAGCAAGAATAATCCAACAAATTGCGACTGAAAGTCTTCATTATTAATTTAAAATAAATCAAAATAAACACAGGACACAATCTAACTTGACATATTTCAACAGTTGTACTTAAGAATTTATAATAGTAAACTTACAAACGAAGTTTCATAAGTGTAATGAAGGGATTTTATTTTGGGGAATAATTCTATCTGTTTAAAACTATAGTGGTCTGTTACCTCCAGAATCTTGGTCAATTTATCATCATATCAGGATAACAAGCTTACAAATACAAGCATGTACACCAATGTAATGATAACAAGTGTCTTTACTGTGACAATGTTAGTTAAACGTTAGGTATGTCCAAGCAACATAACTCTATGCATTTAAATAAAAATATACAAAACTTACCAAGTAAAACATGAGTTGTAATTTCTGTTCAGTTGTCATACCTTCACCTTTATAAACAAAGAAAAATTAATGGTTAAAGAATCGTGACAGCAAATCAATAAAAGACAGCTTATTTTCTCATTTCAAACTCATGTGCAAGTACCGTTACATCAAATATAATAAGAAATTGGTAATTCTAAATACTGTTACTTCAAAATCTTAAATTCTAATGTTAACAATTTAATAAACAAGTTTCTTTGATCTCAACCAAACAGTATAAAAAATTGTACTACAAAAAACCTCCTTACTTTAAAAAAATTTATTCCACCATAACTGGTGATTTAAGTTTGTTTGTTTGTTTTTGAATTTCGCACAAAGCAACTCGAGGACTATCTGTGCTAGCCGTCCCTAATTTAGTAGTATAAGACTAGAGGGAAGGCAGCTAGTCATCACCACCCACCGCCAACTCTTGGGCTACTCTTTTACCAATGAAAAGTGGGATTGACCGTCACATTATAACTCTCCCACAGCTGGGAGGGCAAGCATGTTTGGCACGACTTGGGTGCGAACCTGCGACCCTAGGATTATGAAGCACACGCCTTAACACGCTTGGCCATGCCGGGCCAGGTGATTTAAAACATACAATTTGGATAAGAATATTAACACAGTGCTTATCATTGATAAATTTAGCTACTGTTAAGGAAGAGTAGACTTTTTTTTCCAATGCTTAAGAAGCTAAAATTTATTAATGTGGAAGAACGATTACAACAGTACTTGAGTACATTAACATCTTTACCAAGGAGATGTCAAAACTATAGTTACCAAGAACCAAGGACATCAGGTAATTCAGATCTTTTGACAGAACATATTTAGATATTTGTGTCTATTGAGTGTAAATTTAAGCTGTATAACAAAACAAGTGTAGCTCACTTTAAAAAAACAATAAACTTTTTTATCTTTTGGATAATCAATGAAATTAAATTATCTATCTCAGATTATAAACACATTTGTCTCAGGACCAAAACTGGTGCATTCATGCTACAATGATCTGCATAATGACACCTGTGCTACAACAAAGACTCACCACCACCATGCTACATTTTTCTTCACAATAATGCATACTGCTGCAACAAGGACTCCATGCAACACTACCTTAGTCTGCACAACATGTGTGCTGTGACAAGGACTCCATCACCATACTACCTTGGTCAGAACAACCAAATCTGTGTTGTAACAGTGACATAATACTATAGTTTGTAAAGCATTGTGTGATAAAAACTCAAACATCATGCTACCTTGGTCTCAACAACCAAACCTATGTTACAGCAATATTAAAGTCTGTATAATACATCTGTACCATGACAAGGATTACATGCCACAATATTGTAGAGAGAAGAAAAACATGTTAGTCTGTTGATCACCATGTATACTGTGACAAGGAATCAATTTCACAACATTGTAGTCTATAGAACACGATGTATACTGTGACAAGGAATCAATGACACAATACTGTAGTCTACAGAACACAATGTATACTGTGACAAGGAATCAATGTCACAATACTGTAGTCTATAGAACACAATGTATACTGTGACAAGGAATCAATTTCACAACATTGTAGTCTATAGAACACGATGTATACTGTGACAAGGAATCAATGTCACAATACTGTAGTCTATAGAACACAATGTATACTGTGACAAGGAATCAATAACACAATACTGGAGTCTATAGAACACAATGTATACTGTGACAAGGAATCAATAACACAATACTGGAGTCTATAGAACACGATGTATACTGTGACAAGGAATCAATGTCACAATACTGTAGTCTATAGAACACGATGTATAATGTGACAAGGAATCAATGTCACAATACTGTAGTCTATAGAACACAATGTATACTGTGACAAGGAATCAATTTCACAACATTGTAGTCTATAGAACACGATGTATACTGTGACAAGGAATCAATGTCACAATACTGTAGTCTATAGAACACAATGTATACTGTGACAAGGAATCAATGTCACAATACTGTAGTCTATAGAACACAATGTATACTGTGACAAGGAATCAATAACACAATACTGGAGTCTATAGAACACGATGTATACTGTGACAAGGAATCAATGTCACAATACTGTAGTCTATAGAACACAATGTATACTGTGACAAGGAATCAATAACACAATACTGGAGTCTATAGAACACAATGTATACTGTGAGAAGGAATCAATGTCACAATACTGTAGTCTATAGAACACCATGTATACTGTGACAAGGAATCAATGCATTTAATACTATTACTCAATTTTTTTACTTTATATTTTTATCAAATTTTAAAATGTTACACAGACAAGCAATGAAATATTTTTGAAATATGTAAATGAAAATAATTACATTATGTTAAACATCAGAGGAACATGTAATAACTCAAACTCATGACTTAAAATAATTAATGAGTTTACCACTCTATCAAAACACAGCAACAAAATAATAAATCAAACTCATGATTTAAAAGTAATTAATGTTTACCACTATATCAAAACACAGCAACAAAATCATAAATAAAACTCATTACTTAAAAGTAATTAATATGTTTTCCACTCTATTAAAACACAGTAACAAAATAATAAATGAAACTCATTACTTAAAAGTAATTAATATGTTTTCCACTCTATTAAAACACAGTAACAAAATAATAAATGAAACTCATTACTTAAAAGTAATTAATATGTTTTCCACTCTATTAAAACACAGTAACAAAATAATAAATCAAACTCATGACTTAAAAGTAATTAATGTTTACCACTATATCAAAACACAGCAACAAAATCATAAATAAAACTCATTACTTAAAAGTAATTAATATGTTTTCCACTCTATTAAAACACAGTAACAAAATAATAAATGAAACTCATTACTTAAGAGTAATTAATATGTTTACCATTCTATCAAAACACAGCAACAAAATAATAAGTCAAACTCATTACTTAAGAGTAATTAACATATTTTCTCCACAATCCAGAAACAGTAACAGGTAATAAACCATAAAAATATAAAACTGGGTTAGTTCTAGATGTTTCAATTTTAAAACATTCAGGATGAGGTGGAATAAACAAATAAATTTAACATTACTTACCTATAGACATGGGGAAGGAAACAGACTTTTCTTCAACATAAGACCTAATTGTTGCTGCACAAATGTCTTCATCTACTTCATACTGTTGCCAAAGTGTCACTGGAAGTGTATAAATAACATTTACCAACTTTCAATCAGTTATTTCTCTACCTAGAGCAAAACTAAAATCATTCCAGCATTGAATACAGTAATTAAATATACTTTCCTTACTGTCTTACTTATAAAG
Source organism: Carcinoscorpius rotundicauda (assembly GCA_011833715.1). NCBI lineage: Eukaryota > Metazoa > Arthropoda > Merostomata > Xiphosura > Limulidae > Carcinoscorpius > Carcinoscorpius rotundicauda. The sequence goes on from CM022403.1 coordinate 35,107,549, forward strand.
ATTAAAATATACTGGCTTAAACAGTTGGTACTCTCAATGGTAAAAACATTTTTGGTCATAAACCCAATCACACCTCATGAGGTTCAGCTAGCTTAGGAGACTGATAGTTTCAAACATTGTTCCAGATTTAATCTTCCATTACTTAACATCTGAATAAAAAAGTACAGCTGATTTCTAAAAACAACAATTCTAAATAATGCTCATCCACATAAGACACACACAAAAAGCAGTACGAATTAAAATCTGTAGTTACAAAGTAGATACACCCAAACATGCTGTAGACTGAATAGTAGAACTTCCTCTCTGAACTCTTTGTGTTTTCTGTATCTCTTCTTATGAACATCTTTCTTACCAGTTTTCCAGTAAGAGTTATTCCACATACCTTAATCTGTTTTTTTTCTTCATTCCACACAGATCATGCAACATTAATATTAATGTCTTTATACAGAATTGAGTGCAAGTTCTAATCATCAATATATATAAAAAAATTAGGTCAAATAGTATGAGTAAGAGAAATCTCTAAACACAAACCTAAGCTGTTGAGACTGTTAAGTGGTGTTATATGATTACAGTATTTCAAAATGTCTATAAAAGAAAGGCATTTTTACTTTGTTAAATTTTGGCAAACAAAACTTTCAAGAAATTAATGTAATTCTCACATTACTTTTCCCACTGAACTTAAGAGTTCTATTATGTATCAAAACCTTTTATCTGTTATGTACCAAAACCTTTTATAAACCAAATAATCAAGTATATATAAAGAAAAACCATCAGTTTGATCATCAGCATTATCCTTGTGTCTTACATATATTTAAAACTATTCTGGCATACAGCACACTCGCATTGAACCAAAAATGAGCAGAAAACTAGTTCAATCTTTGAACGACTTTCACTTCTGAGGCCTTTTTAGTTTTTGCGACCAGCTTATCATGTGGTCTAATGGTGCATCAAAGAAATAATACAATGACTATGACCTCTGAAGGTCTGACTGACCATATTTAGGATTAATTAGCTGCATATTTATGTACCAGTTCATAAAATCACTATTTATTAACTTATTAAACTGATTGAAGTTGTACTCATCTTGGTTTTAAGACTTGTATGGTATCTGAGTGATGTTCATAGCTCATGAACAATGATACCAATTTAAATAGGAATCCTTTTAAACATGTAGCAGAAACTCACAAACAACTACATGCACACTCACTGAATGTTAGCTACCTTATCCTCTAGTCCAAGGTAATATAGCTTTAATATTTGGTATAATTACTTTACAACTACTACAACAGCCAGATGTATAAAACTACAAAGCTTTTTGCAGCAGAAACATGTTGGGAGTGTATTAACTTGACCAAGTTGAAGTTACCAAGTAGTGATGGCTTAAAATACATTTTAAATTATATATAATACTGATATCATAGTAAAACACGAAAGTAACACAAGCATTTAACAGCAATGACTCCACAGTGCAGTGAAAAGTAATAATAAAATTATATATGTCATCACAGTAACATGTTTCTACCTGCAACATTCCCAATGTGTAAGGGTTAATAGCAACAGATCAACTATACAACTGAAAATAAGAACATTACTTAACAATAAGCTTCAAATGAAGTTATTACTTAATGTAAAATTTGAGATTACTTAATAGCAGTGGCTTCATAAAATTCCTGCATATTATATAAATTATCAACAGTAGCTTTAGCATCAACACATCAATGTAACCAACCTCTGCAAGTTACTTGATCTCAGTGGTGGTTCTGGAGAATAAATAGAATAAGTTAAGGTAACCACACATATTAGCAATAGTGATTAAAGATAACATTCAGTGATCACTGTTACACCTTTAATCTTCACACACATACATCATTAAGCTACACAAGACTGGTTTAATTCTGGAATAAAAAACAAAGCATAGGAATATAACACAACATAAAACATTACACCAATAATAACAACTAAACTTACATAAACTATCTTTGTCAAGTGTCAGTGAAGCTTCCAATGCCCAACGTGTCTCTGTAGTTATTAATTTTGGATACCTGAAACAAATCAATAAACAAGTTTGGCTGTACCTGGTAAGTTCTGAAGTAAAATTTAAGTTACAAATTTAAAGGTCTGTTAAAATTTCTCATAAAAATATGACAAGATTTTTTATTAACAAGAACACAAAACAATAATTACTTCATAGAAACAACAGTAGTATTTAAAAGATTATTAAATAAGATTTAAAATTGTAAATTATAAACAATAATCCACTTAACTGTCGTTATAAAAGAACAATTACTTTATTGAAACAACTCATAGCACTTATAGGACTATCAAATAAGATTTCAAACAGTAAATATACACAAAATGTGTATTTATGTAATTCAGAAGCTGTGTACCGACCTGTACTGGAGAACCTTTGATAACAGATCATTGCCCCGATTCGTCTGTAGAGGACTACTCTCACTGAAAGCAATACAAAGGAATGTGTGATAGGCTTAACAAACATCAGTTATTCCTTCCTATTTATACACAACTGTTAATAGTAGCTGCAAGCCATTTGTTGCTGTGTATGTCACTGTGTTTTTACATACTGCAAACAATGTTTAACATTATTTCTAGAAGACAAACTAAAAGGATAAAAATATTACAAATATTTTAAGAATCCATAGTAAATAACATTAGAAAATGAGAGATGTCAGAAGTATATCATCATAAGGTATTATACTGTCTTCGGATATAACTATGTATTTCGAAATTAAAAAAACAAACAAACAAAATAGTGTATCAAAAATGTTTTTTTTGAAGTAAAATATGTGAAATACAACTTTTATTAAGTGTGAATGAATTACTAATCTACTCATATTCAAACTCCATTTTCATAAGTGTGAAATAGCGTGAGCAAACCTTAACCACAAAGGAAAATTATATTTTAAAGGAAAAGAAAGTTGTTTTCTTACTTAGTGCAAATCATTTCATCACGAACCCTACGGATTAGGAGGAATGGTCCTGGATACCTGGTAAATATAAGAACATTATTTTTCTGAAACATTATAAGATGTTAGAAAGCAACAAGTCAAATGTTTTTTATAACCATATCATAAATACAATGTTGAGTTCTGTAGACACCCTTAATTCTATTCAGTAATGTTAAATTACTATATTTACATTAGCATAAAGTCCCACAAGGTTTGATACATTTATTTTCTGTTGATTTTTATTTTCACTAATAGATCTTACATACCAGACATTAGTATAAATTTATAATGCAAAACATAAAGCATAATAAATTACATGAATTATAACTTTTATGTAATTTAAAACCCCTGTTCATCAGGTCATGAACTTTTCAAACTAATCAGACGTCACCTCCTGATGTAAAAATATAAAAACATACAAGTCCAATTAGGACACATTCGTACTTTCAAAGAAATTCAATTCATTTCTTTGGAAACACAATCTTAGCTGTTTATTGTTTTTTTAGGCAAACTCCTACTATTAAAGGATCCATTAAAATTATCTTAAGCACATAAAAACTTAAAAAACTAAGTTTGTCTAATCTGAGGTTTGTCAAACCTAACAAAATCAGTGTAAAATGCTGAGTCATAAAGACGTTGATAGTATACATGAAACAACAAGTTCAGAAGACTTGAAAAGTCATGTTGAACACAGATTCTTCATTATTCTTTTAGCACACTTAAAGTACAACCAATAATTTTACAAGACACTCAGCTGTAGGTATATTATTTTGTTCAAATATTTTCACTATTTGGTTACTTGTCCTTTCTGAAATAATTTTAAATTACTTGTTAAGTGTATCATGAAAAAAAACATGATTTAGGTTTAATACAAGATCATTTGACCTAGTGCCTTGAAGTACATGAAACTGAACACCAGAGGTAGACTTCAATTATATAACTTGTTTTGTCAAACTACAGTGACCAAATTAATGTTACCATTCTTTTTAAAATAATTATGTGAATAACCCGGTTTAACCAAAAAGTCCAAGAAGTTAACACACAAAACCTTGTGGATTAGTTGGGTACATTTCAATGGTCTGATTAATAATAATATTTGTCTTTTAATTTACCTCCTTTATAAAATCCAACTAAGCCTTATTTATTAATTCCGTTATTCACAGTTACTCATGGTTATATTGAATCAGCTGTAAATCACCATGATTGAAATAACTTTTAAACTTTTTAATAACATATGCTGGACTTCAATATGGAAGAGAAGAGTTGCCACTTCACTACTATTAGTAGTACTGTTGAAAACACACATTAAGGACAAGGGAAACATTACTGATTAGACACTTTCTGTTTCTAGCATAATTTAGGTTACACTTTTAATTTTGTAATGAAGTGAGTGTGTGTATAAGTCTATATGAAAACTACATCTACATAATTTTTCATAAGTCAACAACTTATATTAGAAATATAGTATAAATGACATGTTAACACAAATTTCACTTTATTTTCACTCAAATGTTCTTAATTTTTCTACAACTCATATTGTGGTTGTCCAACCCACCACAAAGATGGCTACCTTATTGCTTCGTCAGTTGTTCTTAATGATTGTAAAGTTGATTTAAATAAAATAATCATTGGAAGAAATAAATAATAAAAGAATAATATAGTTACAAATCCCTTCTCTAAAAATATGATTTGTAAATTGACAATAATTATAATTCACTTAATCATGTTTGCACCAGGTTCATGAAAGTTGATATAAGTAGCCTAGACCACCATGCCTATTGTATCCCAGCTAGCCTGATAAGCCCTGGTATCGGACATAATATATCATTGGCAATGAATACTTTCACTCATAAATTTTGAGAAATGGCCAAATTCAGTTAGAGAAACTGTTTAAAATTCCAATTCTTAGTTGCCCATGACTGAAATGAACCCAAGGTTTTGTCATGTCTCAATTAGGAAATACCCGTATTTCTTAGTTGTTTATGATTTGTTTGAACCCGAGGTTCATGACTGGTCATGATCACGAAACACCTGTAGTCCTTATTTTTTTATTATCTGTATGAACTTGAGGTTCTTAATTGGCCATGATTAGATAATACCCGTAGTCCTTAGTTCTTTGTGATCTATATGAACCTGAGGTTCATGACCGGTAATAAATGGGAAACACCTGTAGTTCCTGGTTTTTTTATGATCTATATGAACTTGAGGTTCATGACTGGTTATAAATGGAAACACCTGTAGTTCTTGGTTTTTTTTATGATCTATATGAACCTGAGGTTCATGACTGGTAATAAATGGGAAACACCTGTAGTTCTTGGTTTTTTTATGATCTATATGAACCTGAGGTTCATGACTGGTTATAAATGGGAAACACCTGTAGTTCTTGGTTTTTTTATGATCTATATGAACCTGAGGTTCATGACTGGTTATAAATGGGAAACACCTGTAGTTCTTGGTTTTTTTATGATCTATATGAACCTGAGGTTCATGACTGATTATAAATGGGAAACACCTGTAGTTCTTGGTTTTTTTATGATCTATATAAACCTGAGGTTCATGACTGGTTATAAATGGGAAACACCTGTAGTTCTTGGTTTTATTATGATCTATATGAACTTGAGGTTCATGACTGGTTACAAATGGGAAACACCTGTAGTTCTTGGTTTTTTTATGATCTATATGAACCTGAGGTTCATGACTGATTATAAATGGGAAACACCTGTAGTTCTTGGTTTTTTTATGATCTATATAAACCTGAGGTTCATGACTGGTTATAAATGGGAAACACCTGTAGTTCTTGGTTTTATTATGATCTATATAAACCTGAGGTTCATGACTGGTTATAAATGGGAAACACCTGTAGTTCTTGGTTTTATTATGATCTATATGAACTTGAGGTTCATGACTGGTTACAAATGGGAAACACCTGTAGTTCTTGGTTTTTTTATGATCTATATGAACCTGAGGTTCATGACTGGTTATAAATGGGAAACACCTGTAGTTCTTAGTTTTTTTGTGATCTGTATGAACCTGGGCTTCTAAACTGGTCATTACTAGGAAAGATATGTAGCCCTTGACTGTTGATAATTTGTATGAACCTGAGGTTCTTAACTGGTCATGGTCACGACGAAGGCACAATTTTAAGTGGTCTTGATCAAGGATAACAGAAATATCTTAAACACTGATGTTAGCAGCAACACAATTGAGTGCCTGATTCTTTGTTGATATAAAAAATTTATATTGCCAATAAGACAGGCAGATTACATACAGATTCTCTTAGTCTTCTGAGAAATGATACATTTACTTCATTTGATATATATACAAAAGTGCTGTAAATAATAAATAAATTTTTCCACTACAATAAATGTGGTCCTATACCGTTCACTGTTGACAAAATAAAATTTACAACAAACAAATAACTTTATGTAAAAAAACGCCCATTTACTACTTACTTTAGCAGTTTATCAACACTGGCTATAGCAGATATAGTGTGATTGACAATATACAGTCTTTTTACATTTAGTTAAAAGTTCATATTTATATACAAGTTTGCTTATTCCTTCAAAGAGGAATTTTTTTTTCATACAAAGTATTTGTTCGCTCTAGTATCTTTGTTCACTCATAACCTTGGAAATAACCTTTCTTTCTGTGGAGAAACAGGAATCTACCTGACATTTCCTTTCTGACTCACAAACATTAAAATAATTTGTAACAGGTGTGTTATTAACACAAATCCCTTTGCATATTTTGTGACATGGATGTAATCCTACTTTCTTTAAAAGGAGCATGTGCCTATTCCATTATTTCCTTGTAGCATAAATATTTTATACTTTGCACTAAGTGTGAAATTAACAAATGCATGCATATTTATTTTGTTGTTAATGAAACTGGCCTTCTTTTCTGTATCAGAAATAATCCTCATCTCTTTATAAAAACTGGAATATTCATACGAAGTGTTAACACATTCCTATATCTTCTTGTTGACTTTCTGACACAGGCAAAACTACTTAATCACATTTTACTAACCTGATAACCTGTTCTGCATTATTTAAGTTCATGTAGTTCCTAATTGTTCTTCCAACTAATGGACCTGTACATAATGATAAACATTTAAGCACAGATACCTATCACTTGTTTTTAAATGTTATTAATCATGAAAATAATGGTGATAACTACAAAAACTGAAAAGAAAAATTTAACTTAACATTTATTGATGCTACGTTTTTAATAAACATATTACAACAAAAAACATTAAAAATCTTAAGGCTATCTTCATCATAATGTTTATATATTTTTTTAGTATTATACTTTTCATTTTTTTATTTAGCTTGTTATTAAACAAAAACATTTTTGAAGAGTTTTGTTTTAATTTTTTGTGTTATTTGTTCTTAAGCATTGGGCTGCATAATGATCTATCTCTTCTCTGCACACCACAGGTATTGAAACCTGATTTTAGCATTATAAGTACTCCCCAGTTGCACAGCATTACACCTGTGGATTTAAAATGCTAGAAAATAGGTTTTGATATCTGTGATGGGCAGATAACAGATGACCTGTCGGAAAGCTGTGTGTTTAATTATAAACAACAGCATTATAAGCTTTCAGACTTGCTGCTAAGCCATCACTTTTTTTAATTTTTTACTTGATAATAGAAGTAACTTTTTGGTACAGCTCCATCTTTTGTAGTCAGTTGTGCTAAGTTAAAAATTTGTCTTTCAACTAAAACTGAAATGATTCTAAATGAAACAATCCATAGAAATAAAATGTCTAAGTGACAATCAGTGATGTCGAGAAACCCACTTGTTGAGAACTTTTATATGCAAAAATGGCTCTTCTGGGCCCAGAAAAACACTTCAAATAGAAGAGCGAACAACGTTTCGACCTTCTTCGGTCATCGTCAGGTTCACAAAGAAAGGGTTACTGGCCGGAAGCTGACCACATGTTTGGAAGGGGTTGTATAACTGAGTGTCGCAATGTAGAGGGCGCGGTTTGAATATATAATTTTATCTATAATATTAATATAGGTATAATGGTGTTCCTTTATATTGGTTTATTTTGGGTTTAAGTTGTTGTATAAGTAAGGCTTCTTTAATTTTTCGTTTGTTTATGTTTGTTTCTTTATTTAGTATTTTAGTGTTTTCTATGGTTATGTTGTGTCCATTTGACTTGCAGTGTTCGAAAACGTGTGAAGGTGACTTTTTATGTTCTTTGAATCTGGTTTCCATTTTTCTACTTGTTTTTCCTATATAGAAGTCGTGGCAGTTATCACATTGTATTTTATAAATAATGTTGGTGTGGTGTTTGTCAGTGTAGTTAACATTCCAGTTAACACTAAATTTATTCAAAAACCAGGCACAAAACTAAGGTCTATACTATGTAAGAACTACACTGACAAACACCACACCAACATTATTTATAAAATACAATGTGATAACTGCCACGACTTCTATATAGGAGAAACAAGTAGAAAAATGGAAACCAGATTCAAAGAACATAAAAAGTCACCTTCACACATTTTCGAACACTGCAAGTCAAATGGACACAACATAACCATAGAAAACACTAAAATACTAAATAAAGAAACAAACATAAACAAACGAAAAATTAAAGAAGCCTTACTTATACAACAACTTAAACCCAAAATAAACCAATATAAAGGAACACCATTATACCTATATTAATATTATAGATAAAATTATATATTCAAACCGCGCCCTCTACATTGCGACACTCAGTTATACAACCCCTTCCAAACATGTGGTCAGCTTCCGGCCAGTAACCCTTTCTTTGTGAACCTGACGATGACCGAAGAAGGTCGAAACGTTGCTCGCTCTTCTATTTGAAGTGTTTTCTGGGCCCAGAAGAGCCGTTTTTGCATATAAAAAATGTCTAAGTATTTATTATTTTCAAAATTAAACCAAATAAGTTGATATCTCACTCCAAAAGAAAAGTAAAGTAAAATATTTCTTATAAAAGAGTAAATGTTATTGGTGAATACAAAACAAAAAATAGGACTTTGTTCTCGTAACTCACCCCAACTAGGAGGCATTCTGGATTTGGCTAAGGGAAGTATGTCATCAAATGTAGCATCCAATATCTGGATGAATACAGAACAGAAAAATCACAAGTTTATTTACAATTTACTCTTTCACAAATTAAACACTAAAAGAGAAAACTGCAGTTAAAAACATTTAACTTAAGAATTCTTCTCACTGAAAATCAATACAATATTAAAAGTTTCTACGGCTTATCTGCATACAAATTAGCTTAATAATGACGTGTTGGTTTGAAATTATTCGGATAGGATTGTTTTTCACTACATATTTAACTTAAAGAAAGAGAGTATATTATACATACTGTATAGAGAGTGGTATGTTTGTTGATATAATTTTGAACAAAGCTGTACGAGGACTATCTGGTCTAGTCATTGTTACTTTTGGAAAAAGTAATTATCCCATGGTCACATGTTGACCACATAACTCACTTATTTTACATTCAAGAGCCAGTGATTAAAAGTCAGCACTTACCAATTTCATGGAAGGTCTGAGCTCTTCCGTCAGAGTTTGTCAAAGTTAGGTGTAAGCTTTGTTACACCAAAAATAATTATTGTAATGAACTGTACATTTGTCACATGAACTTAACTCATAATTACTCTTTGAAAAACGTTGCTTCACAGTTACAAGCACTTCTGAACATATATACAAATTGTCATATAGGTTTCAAGAAGTTAAAAAATTTCTTAATGAGTAGAACTTATAAAACACACACTAAACTGTCTTTGTACAAGTACATTGGGTACCTAAAGCTACAGCTTGAGTTAACTTGTCAGAATGAATAATGAGATTTGGCAATTACTCTTATAACACACTAACAGCTCCAAAGTGCACAGCTTTTTATGTTTACAGGACGTGAGCCACATAACCTCAGTTCCATAGCCCAGCACATCAGTCACTGAACTGTGGTTATAAAATCTCAGTACCTTATCATTATAGTTACAGAGGCATGTTTTTGTACAGCTGAGAAACAAGTAGTTTACAAAGCAAGTGGTATGATGACAGTCCTGCATTTAGTGTAAAGACTGTATTATTTGTGTACTTACCAAACCCTTGATATCTGGATAATTCATGGCTGCCCAAGAGGCAGGAAACCCACCTATAGACCAGGCATAGATCAAGATATTTTCAGGCTTAAACCCAAGGCGATGAATAGCAAGTTGAATAACTACATCAATAGCATTGGTTTCTTGGCTAGGAAAAGGCACTCCCTATTTCAGTTCAACAAAAAACTAGATAACATTTTATTTTGCGAAGGAGAGGGAAGACACTAATTTTAAAACTCAAATAAATTTGTTGCAAAGCATCTATTAAACTCTAACACACCTAATTTTATTACCTTCACAAACTGTGACTGTCACAAGCTGCACATTAATAACAGATAACCCAATTATTTATTGATATCAGCTCGACACATTAATCTATGTTAATTGCATAACTGATGTATATATAGTTTAAAACACTACAAGGCTGCCAACGTATTTCCTAGAAGTCCTTGGAATATTAACAAAAATATAGGGAGATAATATATTTTAATTTTAACCAGAAAAGATCAGACAATTACATAACATCTTTAAAACCTCTGTGACAGTTTATTAAATACACTTCCAAGTTTATAGTTGTTATACCTTAGTGAAGAATAGGTGTTAATTAGTTGTTATACCTTAGTGAAGAATAGATGTTAATTAGTTGTTATACCTTAGTGAAGAATAGGTGTTAATTAGTTGTTATACCTTAGTGAAGAATAGGTGTTAATTAGTTGTTATACCTTAGTGAAGAATAGGTGTTAATTAGTTGCTATACCTCAGTGAAGAATAGGTGTTAATTAGTTGCTATACCTCAGTGAAGAATAGGTGTTAATTAATTGTTATACCTTAGTGAAGAATAGGTGTTAATTAGTTGTTATACCTTAGTGAAGAATAGGTGTTAATTAGTTGTTATACCTTAGTGAAGAATAGGTGTTATACTTTAGTGAAGAATAGGTGTTAATTTTAAAATAAAAAAAGAAGAATGGACCATTTATTCCAGATAAATCAGATTTATTTTATTCAAATTTTTCTTTATTTAGAGAATTAGTTTTTGTGATTGTTTATATTTAGATCCTAAATCAGAATTTATGAATTTTACTTTTGAGTATCATATCAAATGAATTTCTAAAATTGTATAGCTACTACTGAATAACAATGTTTTACTATTATTACAACTTGTAAAGGACATAACTAAAATTTATAATAGTTACACATTACTAACTCCATTTCACATCATAATAAATACTGTTCATATGAATGATGATATAAACAGTGCCTAGATTATTACTAAATCTGTTGTATCCCAGCCAGCCTGATCAACCCTCGTTTTGGCCAAAAGGCAACAAAAATATTGGACATGACAGGTATAGTGTGGTTGAAAAATATCACATTTTCTTTTTTTGCTTTCACTCATGAGTTCTTAGAATTACTAATGCATTTTCTCTCACTGACACTATGTCTGCCTGACCCACCCTGAGAACAAGCTTGCTGGTTTACAATTTTTTTTTTATGAATGACAGTAAACTTAATTGAAGTTAATATAATAACACTAACTGATGTTAAATGTAAAAAAAATAAATAATAATGCATTATTAATGCTGACCTTAATTCTGAGTTCTAAATGATTGCCATAAAATTTACAATGCTAATTAAAACTTAACTAATTTCATTTTCAAACTGACTGACTTTTTCCTATATCACAATATGTAACATTGTCCACATTACAACCCTATATCACAACATGTAACATTGTCCACATTACAACCCTATATCACAACATGTAACATTGTCCACATTACAACCCTATATCACAACATGTAACATTGTCCACATTACAACCCTATATCACAACATGTAACATTGTCCACATTACAACCCTATATCACAACATGTAACATTGTCCACATTACAACCCTATATCACAACATGTAACATTGTCCACATTACAACCCTATATCACAATATGTAACATTGTCCACATTACAACCCTATATCACAATATGTAACATTGTCCACATTACAACCCTATATCACAATATGTAACATTGTCCACATTACAACTTTTTTAACATTTCAGAAGCTGATCCTTTTCTGCAAACCAGACAACAAAAAACAACAGGTTTCTTTAAACTACTTTCAAAAAATTGATTTCCAAATCTGCATGCTGATTTCAATTCCTCACAGTGGAAATACTTAACCAAACTGCATATAACTTAGTTAAAATTTACTGCATAATAGTTTAAATCCACACTAATGAAAAAAATACCAAACATAAATGGACACTAGTTTCAAAATTTCACATGCTCTTCAGTCCAACATTTGTAATTAAATTTGATATTGTTCCATTATGTCAAATTAAACTTCATTATAAATGACTTTGCACAGTACTGTATGTTTATCTACAATTACTAAACAGCATGTATTTTTGGCTTAAAATATTCATTTCAATAAACTTAGTATTTCTACAATCCTTGGTTTGTGAAATTTCCAAAATTTTACTTGTAGATTGTTTAAAAAAAACCCATTAAAACTTTGGTACTTTGGTCTCAGATTTTTAATTTTTTACTGTTGATTAGAAGGTTTCATTTTATATATCCAGCTAATTTCAATTTGTTAAATATTCATTAATAAATTTATTTTGCTCATTGATGTTTCACATAGTTTCATAGTTAAAACTGAGAAAGACTTATCATTGGTCTAGACCAGGGGTTTCCAACTTAAGATTGCCCGAGGGCCTCAACTACATTCACGAGTCTAATGGAGGGTGGCATTATATTTTTCTCAGATTAGGACTTGTTGGTGTATTAAGTAAAGCAAAATAAAGAATAAATAGATCCATGGTAGGGTAAAATGAGTCATGATTGGGGAAGGAGTTAATCTGAATGTGACTTACTTTACATTACATGATATTTGGATGGACATATTTGTGAAAAAGATGTATTTCATTGTGATAATAAAGAAAAATGTAATTTAAACACGTTCAATTTTGTTATGTATAAATTTAATGAAAAAAATGCTACATATAAAAGAAACTAGAATAACAAACAATCTGATGTACTTACTATGATATTTAACATAGTAAGAACATAACATTTTTAATGTGAACTTTAAGACTCTCTGAGGTCTTTCAGAGACAGCTTTTCAAAGCAACTGGACAGTAGTGTGAAGGAATCGTGGGATCCTTCCCAGGCTTGGAGAAAGGTAGAACAGTAACCTGACACCAGGCATCAGGTAGAACATTCTCTTGTCACATCTGGTTAAAAGCAATCAGAAGAATAGCAAGAGAAGCAGGAGATAGATGATGCAGCATGTCATAGTGTATATCATCAGGTCCAACCAATGTACTGCCAGACGGATGAAGGGCCAGTTTGAGTTCCACCAGTACAAAGGGACGATTATAGTCATAGAGAAAATCAGCTCAAAAGGAAAGAGGTGATTTCTCTACCCGAATCTTGATGGCTAAAAAAATGAAAGAAGTGCTAGATACCCAGCAAAAGCTTTCACCTAGAGTATCAGCAATACTCTGGTAATCAGCTACTTCTTGGCCATCTGAGAGCAAGATCAAGAGGGGGACAGAGTTATATTGCCCACTGACCTTTCGAATCTTTTCCCATATGACTTTGAAACTGGTGGTAGAAGATATGCTGGTTGTGAACTTAATCCAAGATTCCTTCTGGCTTTGACGTCTTACCCATCAAGCATGTGCAGGAGCCCGCTGGAAAGCAATGGGGTTTGAGAATGTGGGATATCTACGACAAGTATCCCAGGCTCATTTTTGAGCCTTCTGTGCCATGTGGCAGACAGGATTCCACCATGGATGAGGATATAGTGGAAAATGTGTTGAGGCTTTAGGAATACATTGAGAACCAGTATTGAAAAGATAAAGGTTGTAATCAGACAGCATAGCTCTACAGAGCAACCCCTCCTATTAATATCAGCACCTCCCCAGAAAGGATGATGTATATTAAAATCCCCCAGGATGTAAAAGGGAGACAGCAATTGTTCAATGAAAGCATCAAGGCCTGATTGATCATAGGCCTCACCAGACGACAGGTATAGAGAACAAACAGTGATGGTATATATGCAAAAATGACTCGTTTGGGTTGAGAAAATATTTTACATAGAAGAGCGAACAACGTTTCGACCTTCTTCGGTCATCCTCAGGTGGAAACGTTGTTTGCTCTTCTATGTAAAATATTTTCTCAACCCAAATGAGCCATTTTTGCATATATATTTCTCTACAACTGGGTTTTCTTGACATCACTGAAACAGTGATGGTATGACTCGAAGAAACACAGATGGCTATGGACTCCAAGGGTGTGTTGACTGGTAAAGACACAGTAGGCACATGCTGATCAACCAACAGTGTCTCCCCTCCATGCACTCATACATCACACAGTCTGTCAATTCTGTGTAAAGAAAACCTCTGAAAGGTGACTATATCAGCAGAAATATTTCCTGTAAGGAAAGACAAACAGGATGGTAGGAAGCAATCAGTGTTTTGATACCATCCAGATTAGAACAAAAACCTCAACAGTTCCATTGTATCAGGGTAGCCATTTTTATTTACGTGTCAGTGAATTGAGTGGAGAACCCTTCTGTTTACAACCATGTCATTTTTCCTTACTGTCCTCATTCAAGAGAGGTCTATCAATCTTCATCGAATCCTGCCCTGAGTCGATTGGGCAAGTCTTTGCAATTAGAAAAGCATTCTAGAGACTGAGCATGTGAACGAATGATTCTTCTGCATCTTGGGGTAGGAGAAGAAGATATATCTGAGGAAATGCCTGTACCTGGAATAAAAAAATGTTGATCTTGGGGTTTGGTGGAATGTATGTAAGGGACAGAGATAGGTGTTGAAGTTGATTTATCAACGTTTTTAACCATGGAGGTTAAAGGACTTTTCATTTGTTTGGAAAATGATTCTTTTAAAGGCACAGAGAGATCTGTTTACACTTCCACAGCATACGTCCGAGATGAGGTGGTAGACAGCAATTTTTGAGCCTCAGGATAAGTAGTGTTATGAATTATTTTCAAATGCTGCACCTCTTTTTCTTCCAGGCATTTAGGGCAAGAATGAAAGTAGGATGGGTGAGAGCCACTGCAATTGATGCAATGAGGGTCAGTTTTACATTCATAGACATCATGGTCCTTGTCACTGCAACAAGCACATGTTAAGGAACCACGACATGACGTCTTCAACTGACCGTACTGCTAACACTGGAAACATCTGAGAGGGTTTGAAATGTATGGCCGTACGTACCTTGCAATTAAGATAACCAGCCTTGATGGTGGCAGGTGACCGTGGTGATGTAAATGTCAGAATGAGAATTCTCATTGGTCGGCATCATAATTCCATTTGAAGAATGAAGAAACTCCTTCGGTGGAGAAAGCAGTGAAAATCTCTGACTCAGGGATTTTCTTCAAATCCCTCTGAACAATAACTCCTCATGATGAATTCAAAGTAGCATGAGGTGCAACCTCAATAGATATATCCCCAATTGCCTTTGAGTGCAAGAGGAGTTCACTGTGTTGAGATGTGGATGTTTCCACCAATATGTCACCAGATCGAAGCTTCTTTACTGACTTTAGAGAGCCAGCAAGTCCCTCTTGTCCCTTCTGCATGAAATAGGGAGACATTTGCCCTAAAGGTTTGTCTGAAAGTGAATGCAATATAAGAAAATGAGGTACAACAGGTGGTACAGATAGTGAGGGTTGCTGCTCAGAATCTTCAAGACATGGACGTTTACCTATAGACTGTTTTTTTTCACTATTTTATTAAGATTTTTAATTGGAGTATCCATAATAAAGAGAAGGAAGTTTCAATGCCCACTGACCACACTCACCATGAAGCCCTATGAGGGGATGCACTACAATGTCAAACAAGAACACAGCAGCAATGCTCGGGTTTCGTGAGCACTATACCCAAACACCAGCATCAGATACAATGTCCACAACACCTGTCTAGAACATCCAACACTGTTACTTGGTTGACCGTAGCTTGAGTGAACCAGCTGACTGACCCAAGGGGGCCACCCCAAGACTGTCCGTCTACAGGAATTCAAGGCCAAAGTGGTGTGTTAGGGTTGGACCCCTCAACCACTAGGATCCTCTCCTCGCCTTCACAGGTTACCATGCATGGCAAACACATGGGTGGATATTTAAATCCCACAGGAGGTAAACTGAAAGAACAGAACCTTCCCTGGGAGGTCCTCTCACCATGCACAGGAATCCACACCAAGAGGTACTTGAGAGCTATCTGCATTAGCTGTCTCTAATTTTGAAGTGAGAGTGGGTAAAAGATAGCTTTAACAACAAATAATAGGAATGGCCATTGCATTGTAACAACTTTGTGACAAAAGTGAGCATGTTTGGTGCGTGTTTTTCTTATAGCAAAGCCACATTGGGCTGTCTGCTGAGCCCACCAAGGGGAATTAAATCCCTAATTTAGCATTGTAAATCCATAGACTTTCTGCTGTACTAGCAGGGAGCAGCATGTTTGGTGATGGATTTTGACCTCACAACATGCATGTTACAAATCTAGCACCTTAAAACACCCCATAAATAATTATGTTTTGAAAGGGTGATAAATATTTGTGAATATAAACTTGTACATTGGGATGGAGAGAGAAATTCCAAAAATTTAATAAATGAATTGTTTACAGGTAAAAGTCCTCAAAGTAGCAGCATGTAACTGAAAGCAGGATTTTAGTTCTAGATTTTACAATGGGAATTATACAAAATAAATATTAAAAAATATGAATTATGAAATATTTTAGGTTAAAAGTAGTTGAAACAGAACTAGATTTGTTATTTTTACTTAAAATAAATCATGAAACTTAACATGCAGTTGTGCACTTGACACTTGGACATCATTAGTTCCTGATATCAAAAGCATTAAACGAAGAATTTGATACACTTACCTTTACTTGTTACAGCTAATAACCTATTACTTTAGTACATATAGGACTGTGCTTCAAGTTTGTATGGTTTGATCTTGGTTTAAGATTAACAAAATTCGACTAATTCTTGATAACTATTCCATTTGTATTTATAGAAACCAGTTTTTTACCACATAAAAACAAACTTAGTGTTCAGTGTTATACAAGTGTACTTACGGTGCTTCCCCCAAAGCCAGGATGATTCCAACCAAGGACAGAGTACCCTGCCTCAAGGGGAGTTGCCATAGCTCCATATTCATAGAAGCCTGCATTTCCCTCACAGCATATGACCTACGTAATGGCACAATGAATATATTACTTTAACAACATATTATTAATAAACACAAACACTGGACAAAATATTTGTAATAAACAAACAATTCAACACTATCAATAGCCATGTCAAGCATAGGTGAAAGTAGTGAAAATAACTTTGAAAAAAATGACTTTCTCTTGCAAACAACATTACCAGTAGATTCTTTGTTGACCTCTAATGTTCATCAATAAGACAGCTACGTACAGTTACAGAAATCTTAAAAATACAACTGCCATTATACATACAAAATTCAAAGACACTAACTTATCAGACACTCAAATGTTTATTGGTTAATTTGTCAGTTTTTAATTTCAACCTAAAGTGATATTATAAACGTCTTGTTTCACATAACAACCAGAAACTTAACTCAGGTACTTACTAATGTTTTTCTATTAGGATATTCTTTTTTACTTCTTCTATCTACAAAAACAGAATCTATTGCATTTCCATCACGTGTAATCAATTTAAACCGCTCTGCTCCATGCTGAAAAAAGGTGGAGTACACTTCATTAGAAATCATTTTAAACTATTTTCTATATGAAACATTTTTATTTTATTACTGAAAAACAAAAATTACAAACACTCTGAAGTACTTGAGGTGGTGATTTTAATTTTATATTAACCATAATATTTGTTGAAAGAAACATTTATATTTCTTTGCAAGTCTGTAGTTATTTTTAAGTATAAATTTAACACAATGATAAATGTGTTAAAATATTCAATTAAACTCAACTATAAATCTAGCCCTCTTGTTGTACCACTGTTCATTTATCCACATAGATACACTTAACTAATTCTCATAAAATTATCTTTATGTACTAAATAGTCAAAGAGAGATGAAACTAAAATACACATAAAAATACATCTAAAGAATTCAGTTGTTTCATTTTCACAGAATGCAGGAGTTTTACAGAAAAACAAATTCTTGGTTACTGACGAGAAGAATAAAAACTTTATCAAAATTTTCTAAGACTTTGTCCACCCTTACAATGAAATTTACACAAGGTGTTCACAGTACTTAAATATCTAAAATTAAAGTTGAGGTCTGCCACAAGACTCATATACCAAATATATTTCATGATGTGTACTTGTTTGAAAGAAATAGAAATCATAGTTCCACAAAACTGATTAAAATATGCATACTTCATAAGTTCAAAAACCATTCAACTGTAGATGCTACTATATAACATTGATGCATTTAAATATGTAAAAACTTCTCTGAGTGCTATTAGACACATTACAGCCAATTTCCTTACCTGTTCAATTAGCTTAGCTCTTCCTTGAATAAGCATAGGACCTAATTTTAAAAACAAAATTTCTGTATGTAGTATAACCTCCTAGAAGATTTCATAAAATTTAGATAAATACAAAACATGTTTAACTTTTTTTGTATTTTTCAACAATTTAAGGGCAATTCTGAAGTATCATGCAATAACTTTCATCTTCATTATTTTTTAGGGGTGTGGTTGGTGCATTGAACCTAAAAGAGTTTAGGATAAATAAAGAAAAATGAATGTTAGCCCTCAAATCTCTTTTTCACACTTTTATGTGCCAAACTTAACTAATTAAAAACTATTTACCATTAAACAACAAAGATTATAACTGAAAATATCACACATATAGCGGTGGTGCTAACTGATAAATCAATGCATTTTAATTACTGCATTTTAAAAAAGTATATTAAGTTCTGTACTAATTTCTAGTTTTGATCTATGTAAACAATTTACCTGATCATAAGCTGTTAATTATAAAATAAGATAATAAATAAAAATATGGGAAAAATGAAATGTATTTATTTTAATTAAACCTCAATTTTTTAAGAAACTGAGCATGAATATTTCAACATTCCTGCAGTTTTTGATGGTTGCTTCATCTCATGACCTCACAATTTTCACCTTAGTTCACATAGTATACAGTGAGTTTCTGTATTTAAATACACTGCTAATTTATTTTTTAAAACAGTAGAGAAGAAAATGTCTGTGATGAAAACTCTTCCTTGAATATTTCAACAAATCACAACTTTTATACACAGTTAAAGTTTTTTACAGTGTTTTTCATAAAATTATAAAATGGAGAAAGCTAGAAAACCAAATGTCTTTTAATGTAATCTAAAATCAACAAAATCCACGGAAGATTTAATGGTGTGTGTGAGTAACAGTTTTCTTAGCACTCATACTGTTGTGGCTAAAGTAATATTTTACAATACTACAATAAAACAACACTGCAATAATGCATCCGAGTTTGAACAAGAACTATTACTAACATCAAAATTGAAAACAAAGTTCTCTTGTTATCTTTCTAATACAAAGGTATGTAAATATACTTAGGTTTTGTAATACTTTTCAAAATTTTTGATGCACCATGTAGAAATAGAAAAAAACTAGTCTGAAAGGCTACATTACTAGAGATGAACAAAAACAAGTGCAAAGTACAATCCTAATCTTGACTGTTTAAAAATTAAGTCGTAATTCATACCAACAGCTGCTTGGAGAAGTTTTACAGTTCCTGGGTAAATCAACCTGCGGCCAAAAGTATGGATGGCTATGTAGCTGAAATAATTTAAAGATCATCCAGGTTATAAGAATGCAATGATGACAATCATACAAGTTTTTTTAAAAAAAACAGTTTACAAATATAAAATGAAAAAAAAAAAAATTAACTTTACTGTATTATGGAACTTGTCCATCCGTAAGATGAGTGTAATGAACACAACGTTAGTTTAAATGATGCATGATAGCTATGCATAAATACTAACTAATCAAAATTTTAATTCAACAAATATTTGTGAGATAACATCAACAATGTGTATCAGTCAATATGTGTGTGTGTGCACTAGCTCACATGGAAATCCAATTTTTCTATTGGCTAATTCTAAAGTGGCACTTTTAAATTTATGCAAATGTAAAACTGTAGCATTAACTTCAAATATGTTTATTTCTGTAAAATAAACAAACATTAAATGGAACAATAAATAACACAATACCATTATATCTCAAAACAAATTCCAAGAGATGCCTACATATCTCTTGGATAAACACACACACATATATATATACAAAAATTACACATGACAACAGCTGATGTCACTTCTTGATCTCATGATTTTGAAAATTCACTATCTTATAACATTGCTTTATCAAAAATTTGATACAAAAATCTCATTCTCTTCATCAAATATGGCATTCATCCACAACAATAATGTGTATATTAAAATATCTTGTATACAGAGATTATTTCATTTATTGCCATTCCATGTTTTCACACCTCTACACTATTAATCTAAATACAACAACTATATTCTACTTAGTTGGTTTTTGTTTCATTTATGTCCAGCTACATAATAAAACAGCAGTACTATTTAAAGGGTTCATCTATTCAAAACATACATAATGTAGATGTGAAAAAATTGTTCGAGCTTTGGTTTACACGACATAGCACATGCTTCAAATGTAGGAGGTCAATTCAATTTCTTGTGTGTGTGTGTGTGTGTATATATATATATATATGTGTGTGTGTGTGTGTGTGTGTTTATGTGTGTGCATGAGTCTATATATGTACATATATAGATCTCTACACTATTATATATATGTACATATATATATCTTTTTTCTAAACAATATTTTAGTATTCAAATAATTTTAACATCTACGATGTATGTGTAACCTAAGTTTATCCTCTTATGTATATATACATTTACATACCCACATATATATTACAAACAATACCTACCTTAAAATTTCACAAGGAATTGCACCTAATGTCATGAAAATAGAAGTTCTAGACGATGTTTTTTCCACATATATTGGAGGCTTGCTATTGTCACTGCACACATTTAAAAAAATTACTTTAATAACAAACATTATTAACACAAACATTCATGGAAATTACGAATTACTATTAATAGTCATAAATGAGCTGGAAATTTGATTCTTACCAGCATTTTCTCAGTTTTTACTGAGCAAGGTTTCTATATTTCCCACACCTACACTATTAACATGTTAGGGTATTAAAGTTGATCATTTCTTTTACATACTGGTGAGGCTGGAAATTTAGTGTAGCATTCTTTAAGTACCACATTACAGGTAGTTCGCTAATAGTGTATCCACTACTACCATGCTAGCCTGAGGTACCTTGGTATTGGACAAAAATGCCTTGCTCCATTGCACTATTTTACTATTTCGAAATAAAGAATGTAAAAGCTAAATAACAGAGTTTTGAATTATAAACTTTTACAAAGATAATAGTTGTTAAATTTTGAAATTCTGTACAAAAGAACAGTGACAATATCACTAAGTGATTGGTCAAACTGTGAGAGTCCATGTGCATCAAATTAATAAGTGAAACAAAGTACACAAGACAACCTTCATTAACATATGAAGAACCTCTTCAAGATAAAAAACAAACAAACAACAGAAGCATTTACTTTACAGGGAACAAAAGTTTTCTTCTGTATTCTTTTAGTCTGTTTATATAATTCAATTAGCTCTTTTTGCCCATCTTTTTGTGATGACTTTTGCAATATTTTGTAGTGGTAACGACTTATTTCTAGCACTTGAAAAACCTTTTGACTTTGTAGTTGTATGTAAGGAACAGTGTTGACCTATAATATTTACATAGTAATTTACACTTGTCTTCTAAGCTATAAAACAAGAAATGGAAAATAAAAGAGTGCCAGAAAATGAAAACTCTTCATCAATAAAGAATAACTTTCCACTAATCATTCTAGCACATTTTTATTAAATTCAGAAGTTTTCAGTATGTTACACTCTCCATATTTTTTATCATTCCAGATATGATTAACATATGAATTTCAAAGTTAAATATGATTAGACCATATAATTGATACTTGAAACTATCAGTAATTGGTGATAATCCATAATTAGAGAATTGAGGAAAAATGAGAAAAGTGTATGCTTCACAAATACATCATTTATCAAACTCGTGATTTTGTCAGCAAAGGCACACATGTTGTACGTACAGAAGTACATTCTTGTTTCAGACTCAACAAGTACATAAACATCAATGTTCTTATACAACTTGCATGGCACAAAAATTGCATGACTTGTCAAATGAATACAATCTCTCTGTGTGATTTTGCATAAAATATTTTAATGTTGTTCTATATTCATTTTCTACACTTTAAAAGTAGAAAGCAAAGAAAAAAAGTGCTAAAAATGGAAAATATTGGTCAAGAGAAGGGCAAAACACATATAATAACTCACCCTTCAACATCATTCCATCTGAATGAAACAGGCCAGTCATGGAACTCAAAATCATATCTTTTTAATCCAGTCTGTAGAAAACAAAACATTACATATGAGAAAAAAACCCAGAAAAACAGTAATGTGTTGGACACATACGAGTATCTCAGCCACTGGCTTATGAAGAAACACATCAACACCGTGATTATTCTAAGCCATTAGGTCATACTTGAGAATAAATGTTGCCTGAAAACAAGTCTTGTAAGCCTCTCTGTATGTGTATATTACTATAAAATAAAACTTAATGTTGTTTATGTACATTTTAATAAACGTGTTAAATTAATAATATCAAATGTTGATCCTTGTGGTATTTCCTATTTAAGTTATTTTTTGTTCTATACTTTATTTTTGTAAGTTTGTACTTTCATTTCATTTTGGCTGCATGAGAAGCACTCCAACCTACCACAATTCAAACATGTGTTTGTGAAAGTTAGTTTCATAGGTATATCCCAGGAGTTCAGAACACAGTAAACAAATGTTAATAAATATGCCTAGATGTGTTTTCTTGACAGTAACACTAAATGGTGAACCTGCTAACACTAGTTAAATGTACAATGCTCAAGATAAGAGTTACTAATAAATTATATATGGGATCAGCACTATTTTCCATTTTATTATTCACATTCCCTAAGAAACAGAAAATGTTATTTAAAAAACAGAACATAAATAAAACTAGTGAAACATTTTAAAATATTGTATTGAATATAAGACTGAAACTGTAAAACAGAACACCAATAAAACCAATAACTAATTAAACAATATGTGGTTTAAAATAATATTGAAACTGTAAAGCAGAACACCAATAAAACCAACGATATATTGAACAACATAAGATTTAAAATAATATTAAAACTGTAAAACAGAACACCAATAAAACCAACAATAAATTAAACAATATAAGGTTTAAGATAAGATTGAAACTTTAAAAAATACCCACAAAAATTACACAATAACAGCTTGTTTTTTTGAAGTGTAAAGTTTCACAGTGGGCTACCTTAATTACACCCCCTACTGAGTTTAAATCCCAAATGTTAAAATTATAAGCTCTCAAGCTTACTGTTAAGCCATCAAAAAAACCAGAAAGCAGAATAAAAGAGAATATCACAAGAGTTAGTAATACCAAATACTAAGTACAATGACAGACCTTAAGCTGCACTAATTTTACTTTTAGTTGTGATCATATTGTATGGCTGTAAACTTTAAAAGGATATTAACAGAACTTGCAATAATTATCACTTCTCTATTAACTCAATTTGTACGAAACATATCAAACGATGTTTTTCACAGCATTCAAAATGTCATTTAGATTAAACAAGGACAAACAAAATTGTACCTGCAAAACACACCCAAACAAAAGAATTGAATTCAACACTACTTGAAACTCCACAAAATCAAAAAATAAATGAATGTACCTTTATTACTTTGTTAATGTTGATCTTTTCTGATTCCAATACATTCAAAAATGTGACATAATCATAGTTCATGTATCTTCCTAAACCTAAAAAACAATCCTTTGTCAGTAAATCATTACACATAAACAAAATTAGAGTATGCATAGGTATATATATATATAAATATACTCGTACATACACATTTTTTTAACATAAGGAGTAATTATGTATCCTTTAAAATACTAGCAAAATGTTAACATGTTCTCTAAAGTTATATAACATTAAACTACAAAATACTTCTCAAGGAGTAATTCAGACAACTCAAAAAATAATTTTTAATTTTTCCATTTCATTTAACTTTATAATTCTAAAACTATTCTCAAACTATTGCAAGAAATACAATAAACTTATTTAATTTTTCAAAAGTAAAACAGGTAACTTAACATATTTCATCAATCAAACTTACTCATTTATTTAACATTTGTTTATCGTTATTACATTGTGAAGCTAAAAGAAATATCTGATATACATTATATAAATTATCATATGCCTGTATTCCTACATCATGGGTTTGAAACTTGATAAGTTCTTTATGATGTTAAAAACTAAACAATCCTAAAAAATACAATATTTTAAACCTGACTGCAGGCTACAGAGGAACACTTAATATAATATCTCTATAACAAATCTAAAACGTTTTTGGATGAAGAGCAGGTTTAGTATAACTCACACTTTTATTTTATAACATAAATGTTTTTTATGATGCCATCTTTCTTTTCTTGTAAAATATGATTGTGTTTTAACTACAAAACCTCTCACCTCTAAAGAATATAGTTCCCAGAAGAGTAACACCAACTATGCAGACGAGCCGACCTAGGCTTGATATTCCGTCTATTGTAAAATATCCTGCATTGAAAACAAGAAGAAAGGAAACTGTCATACAGTATGTTCAAGAGAAATAAACATGGAGTAAGATAAGAGTGAATGAATTAAGTACATAAAAATAAATCCATTTTTTCATTTCCTAATGCATTTTTAATGTTCAAATATATTCAAATATTACATGTAAGTTTACACTTTAAAACCTAGAAGTCTGTAAAACTGATAACAGCACTAAACAGAAGTCTGTTCAAACTTTAATTTTAGCATAATTGTTGCCATATTTAGAACAGATGAAAAATCAAATTACATATTCACTCTAAAAACGTAGTTTTTTTTCAGTAGCTTAAAAAACAGTGTGTTACTGGTTAAATTGAAATTCCTATTTATTTACTTCACAACAGATAACAGAAGTTATATAGCATAATCTTATACAACACTACAATATGTTAATAATGTCTAATTGTAAGTAAATATTTTAATTAAGAGGCTGGTACATTTTCAGCAATGAAAACATGCTCATTGAATATTTTGTTGCAGTATAACATTTGATGGGTGCTGCTAGATTGTTAAATATACACTACCAAGTTTAAGGTCAGTGCCAAATGTATAAATTTTCTATAGTGATAGTTTATCACAGGTTTGTTTATGTAATTGTTTATGATTCATACCTTATGTGGTTCTCATGTTATGAATTGGTGATTGTTATATTGTATAAGGTTATTAGAATCTTCCTATTTTTTCTTGTTTTATTGTTTGTTTTGAATTTCAAGCAATGCTACTCAAGGGTTATCTGTGCTAGCTGTCCCTAATTTAGCAGTGTAAGACTAGAGGGAAGGCAGCTAGTCATCGCCACCCACTATCATCTCTTGGGCTACTCTTTTATTAATAAATAGTGGAATTTACCTTCATATTATAATGCCCCCAAAGCTGAAAGAGCAAGCATGTTTGGTGCAACTGGAATTAAAACCCATGACCCTTTAATTACGAGTCAAATGCCTTAACACACTTTGCTATGCTAGGCCTACTTGTTTTATTCCATCATATTAGCTTGTAGTAAGTGGAATATTCTAGACATCTGTCAGGTATAAATACCTGTTGCAAATGTACTTTCAAAGATATATCTAGACTGACTGTGTGATTGTGAGTTTTGTCATAACAACCATATAGTGGTAATTTTTAAAGTGAAATTATCACAGATTGTATTGTAATAACAAATTAGGGAAGAATAATTCATCTTGTCAAATGTTCTAAAGTAATTAAACCAGATTATATTGATTTTGACAAAAAATAGACAACTTTGAGGCTCTGGACACAACTGTAATAACAAACAGTGAAAAAGCATTTGTATATACATTCGACTTGTTTTAATACATTATTTAAAAACAGCTAGATCTTATATTGTTTGTTTATTGTTGAAAATTATCAACAACAAGTCCCAAATGCTTACTAAAAAGAATCTGACCAATTCACATACATAAAATCTGACTTGAAGAAATGATCAGCAAATCATGAAAGGAAGGTGTTGGATATTTTCAATTTACATTTGCTACAACTTATTATATAAGCATCTTGTATCAGGTGTGTGATGTAAATAAATATATTTTGGTAACAAAGATCAGAGAATCATCAGTTTATTAATTCTGTATTTTTCTTCTGATGTTCCAGTTAGTTGTGACCAAAAATAACACCCAAATCTGATGACTTGTAATGATGAGACTAGATTTAGATAACTCAGTATTAACTTCAGGAAAAAAAGAATGGCATTTGTTACAAACATTACCTTTTCTATATAAAATAGCTGCTACTGCAGGTGAGGAGTAGACTCCTATGCCCCATGCCAGTGTTAACTAAAAGAAATTAAAAGAGTAGAATGTTTTGTTATTTTTAAAAATTGTTTATATGAAGCATGAAATTAAAAATAAAAGTGAGTCTCCACATATCAAACTGAAATAAGTGAAACTCCTGAAAAGCACATTATTATAAAAATATGTACCAGAAGAATCAATATCACTTCTTGAATCATTAGGCCTACTGGAGTTACTAACAAAAAGAAAAAAAAAGACCTTTCAGCATTCTGTTAGTTCAACCTTGAAGCAATTTGCCGTATGTTAATGTCTAATTGTAAGCAAATATTTTAAGGATTTACATTCAGAAATTTACACTTGCTTGTGTGACATATGCAAAATGACACAAATAATAACTCAATTTCTTTGATCAGGAATAGTAATTATAGTGCACTCACTGGCTTTTTATGAAAATTGAGTAAAGACTAGGCAGGATCGTGTTACTGAAAGTGCAATTAAATTATTTATTCAATTTTAGTGTGATATATTTACCACTAATTAGAAATCTGTATGAACAGTTCAGGGTTTACTTTCACCCAAAATCTCATCATATTCCTTGATATCACCATAATAATAAACTGGATGCATCAAAATAAGATGTTATTTGTACTGGAGGTTATGGTTTAAAACAGTTGAGCATCTCAACACAAGCAACAGTAATGAGATCAACTGCAGATATGATGGTGTCCTGTTTTAAAACTGAAGCTTTCAGATATTTTAAGGGTAAATTTGAGATGCAGAATAAGTGTCAAGTCTGAAATAAATACATGTAAAAATAACTTAATCACTTAATAAGAAACAAAAAGATAAACTTAGCATCTCAAAGTTTAAGTTCAAGGTAGATTGGTTCAATCTACACTTTGATCAACGTGTGTTACTGGGTTATACTAGTTTCACTTGTCATTAGCAACCCTGAGTTTAGACTTTGAGATTAAACAATTTTTGGAATAAAAAGTTTATTTATTATGTCTCCTATACATGGAAACATAATATGAAGAAATGATTGTTGGCCAATGACACTTTTTCTTCAGTTCACCTTTGGTATATAGGTTTTTCTCCTAGTGACTACAAAGCCCATTCATATCAACAGTATGTTTGAGATTAAGCACTCCTGACTAGTACTGAGCAATTAGCTGAATTTATTAATCTATGGATAGGGTGCATTATGTCGAAATTTTGTGGAGATTTACATCCAAAATGTAATTATTTTATTATCAATGCATGTTAACAAATTTATTATCAAAACATAGTTTTAATTTGAAATGAAATATTTAAACACATTCTCAGTCTGTGTCCCTCCGAGTCACATTACATTGTGGTTCTGTAACTTCTAACTTGTAGATTTGTTTCTCTTCCCTCATAAGCGCTCACTGTTCAACCCATTAGGAGCATATACTACAGATATCTACCAACTAAACTATGAAATTTCAAACTATTACCTTGTTGCTTCACTTATATACCACTACATTTGTTCAATCTACTCCCAGACACCCCTCCCATATCCTTCATCTTTGAAGAATTGTCTATAATTCTATCTGACATTACTTCAAGACATACTTATTACCAATAGAAAGAACATATCCTAAATTATACAAATCAACAGTCTGTTGTGTTTTAGTGGTTCAAGTTGATACTTTACTGAGAAAGTTTTGTGTGTTTAGACTAAATACATTGTCATGAACAGTAACTGAATTTTTTTAACCTATTTATAAGATACTTAGAAAGCCAAGTAAAGTACAGGAGTTTTGAAATATTCTATTCTAATGTTTGATATATATTTATGTTCTAACATGCATATGTGAAAGTTACAAAAAGTATTTTTGGACAACCAACATAGTAAAAAAAACTTGCTTAACCATACACTCAAATACAAAAGGCCTCAAAGCTAAAGTATTAAATTTAGTTGTTTTAAGCAGATTACTTATTTACTGTAATATATTTAACAAATATAGCTAAAATTTAAAAATTTTAAACTTATTAGGTTGTACAAGAAACACAATCAAGCAATTTATCAATAAAAATTGAATATAGAATGCTATCACACTTGATGCAACTCAAAAGTTTGTTTATCCTAGGTTCTTACAGGGTGATTTATTGTGTTGGTGCTTTAGTTATGAAGTAGCTCAGAGAGAAATAAAAAATAAAAGTAAATGAAGGATAATGTGAAATCATTAAGATATTAAAGTTGGTTAGAATAAAGAATTATAATAGTCTATTACAATTTAAAGACAAACCAGAAAAAAAAATATTTAATATTTTTCAACTATTGCTACAAATGATTTCACTACAGTCTGTGTTAGGGTAAAGAATATAATAAATAAATGTTTAAAGTTTGACAGAGAAACTTAATATTCATAAAGAAGGCCCTAGAAGTTATGAAATATAAAACCACTAGATGACAAGTGTTTACATTTTTAGTAAGAAAGCAACTTTTATTCAGAATCACTCACTGAAGGCTCTGAAAATTCATAGACAAATCTTTAGTAAAAAATACTTTATTAAAAATTATGATTTTTTTGTGTCCGACACACTTGTAACACTTAATAAAAACATACTAAATTTTGTGAAAATATACTTGGTACATTCAGAGTTATAGTGTGTACAGTTTAATGTTTACATTGTGGTTTCAAAGTTGGCAATAATGACAGGGAGTTAAACCTATTGGCTGCAACTGCTTTAGAAATTAAATGTACCAGCTGTACACTATATACAGCACAATGACGTTCAACTGTTGAAGGCAGATCATATCCTACATGGTAAATCAGCAGTTAACAGGTTACTCTTCAGGTTCTTCAACTGTATACATTCAACTTATCTCATGTGAAAATAATCTCTCTTTTTTCAGTTTATTTTGAGAGTTTTAAAAGAAATTTTCAAATTCACCTTCATTTGATATGATACATATCCTTCAGCAACAAACACTTAGCATTAAGTTAGTTACTTAATCCTAAACTATTAGATATAAAAATGTGTTGTACATGCAATTTAATATAAAACCTGTAACAAACTGAAAATATTAAAAATTATTAAAGCTAAATAATATCTCATTAAAAATAATAGTTCTTTGCTTTTGTGTGATAAAACCAGTAAATATTCTTGTCACAACGTGTGATAAATAATTTATTGAAACCTTGTGCCTCAGGTGTTTGAAGTACAAAGCTACACAACAGGTTATCTGTGCTCTGCCCACTACAGAATAACAAAACAGTTCCTAGCACTTTAAGTCTGCAGACATACAGATATGCCACTTAGAATTTGTGTGTGTGTGTGGAAGGGAGTGGGTTGTGCACTGTATGAAGGTTGGAGTGTAACTGTTTTTGCACACGAGATATAATATTGAACCATAAGTCACAAACATACCCACTACATATATAATATCACAACATTTTTGCTCATTGGATAATTGTTCATATTTGAGAAATGATGCATTATGGGACATAAAGTCAAGGGGAAACTCAAACATTTTGACCCTTTCTGCCCAGTAAAGCACAATTAAAGTGAAACTGTTATTGGTCCCTCAATTTTGATTTAATATAAACAAATAAATCTAATTGGGGCTGTATGGCAATTTCTTAGTAAAACATTTAACATACATAAAAGCAACATTTCATAAAGAAAAGTGTAATGCAGGCATGACTTGGGAATTGTTTGCTTTATCATACCAGACATTCATTTTATGCTATATAATGCATTGTTGCCAAATAAACAATTCTAAACATTATTAAACTTTAAGTATTAACTTCAGTTCCTAACAAATTTAAAATTGAATACATATACCTTGATTTGCTCTAAAGAACAAACTTGCACCTGAAAAGTTATTTAACAAACATATCAAGTTGTTCACAAATAATTAAAATAATCAGAATTTGCATCTTGTACACTTCCTGTACTATTACAGTACTCAATACAACATTGAATAATAAGCACTTGAAACTGAATAACATCCATCTAAGATCATAATGAGCACATGGATATCAGTATAACAATGTTTTTTTTAGATTCTGTGTAAGGATCCAGAATAATGTCTCACTCCATGATCACTGACTCATGCTTTAAAACAAATTAACTTTTGATGTTGTGTTGCTATTCATAACTACAGATTTTTGCAAAGATTTGGCATTACTTTGTGAAAACTATAAGATTTGATTACAATGATCAAATGAAGTCGACAACCAAAATTTATTTAATTTTTATAAATATTTAAGGCATTTTTTAAGCAATATTTCAACTGTGGACAGTTAGCTCTAAGTTTTTCTTTACATGAATTGAAATGTCATAGTTTTTGTTTTATGTTCAATTTTTTTTTTATATAAGTATGTATTTTGTATTTTCCAGTCATATTTTGAACATTTTTAGTCTCTTGTGTTCAAACAAAAAATGTGTTTTACAATTGTTTTATTGAAATAGAACCATTTATTTATAATGAGATACCAATTTTATGCAACCAAGTGCCAAAAGTTTTGCAGTAACATGTAATGTAAACAAACACTCTTTTGAAGTAATTTTACAAACATAATTGAGTTTTCACTTTGAAACAAACAAATCTGAAATTACAAACAAACTTTCAAGGTGTCTTAAACAAAGATTAACAAATAAAAGGTAAACTATATAAATGATATTTGGGTGAAATGTTGTCTCTATCCCTCTTTATCAACCACCAGAACAAAAGTAAATTCTTAAACTGATAAAAAAAAAACACTTACCGATTTTATAATATAGTCACTCCAGGCTTCTAAGACATTTGGATCATAAATTCTTCCCTGCATTAAAAACAATAATAAGAGAGACAGATAGATAACCACTAAGCACTTAACATACAAGTTAAAATCAAATTATCACACACACTGTTTTCTCATAAACACCTTTCCTCAGTGGTACCTAATCAAACAACCATTATTATCCAGGTTATTACTTTCTGTTTTATTAAGAACATTGACCATATACATTTAAAACAAACTTTTTATAACTTTACAGCTAAAAATAGAAAATAGAATGGTGCTCAGGTTAGGGAGAAAAGAAGTTTCATCATTGCTACAATCTTAAAAAACAAACTCTGACTCATTTAATATTTATATTTGAAACTTATAAACATTCTCAAGTGAGCAACAAAAACCACATGGAAAATAATGATTCTGTATGATCATCCTGAGTACATCCATTATTATGAAGATATGAGCCAACAGTTGAAAAGGTTGTTCCAAAACTATCCAATAAGATCTATTGTGAAATATCACAACAAATATCATTTATATTTACTGAAAAACATTATGTCATGTTAAGAATTTATTGGGTGAAGCATAACCTCAAGGGGCCTACATTAAGTGTCAAGGAACCACAGAAAGCCACTCCAGCAACAAACTTCTCTCTCTCTCTCTCTTTTTTTTGCAAAGTGGGGCATAAGGTTGCTATGCTTTATGCTAGACTCATGTAGAACATTTAATATTTCATTGTTCAGGCATTGCCTTGTGTGCTATTTTTCACAGAAATAACTAGTTCCTTCAATTTTCATAAACTACTTTCAAATGAAAAGTTGCTTAAAACTAGTACAGGCTTCAAAGATTTTTAATAAAAACGAAAATGTAAAGGATAAGAGTCACATCTTTAATAATAAGAAATTGTTAACTTCTTACATCAGTTCTTTATATTGATTTTTGTTTGTCTTATACACAGAAACTTTCTTAATTTAAAATGCTCAGAAATGTAATTTTATTTTAAACAAATACAGATTCTTTAAAATTCAAAATTTCAGTTACTTCTTTTCTCATTCATTATACATACACACACATATATATAATTTCAATTAACGATATTTATTAATTCAATGACAATTCATTATTTGGTAAATAAAACAACCATGATAAGGAAAAATAATGCACAATTAGGCTTAAGAAAATGAAGACAACTTTTTTTCCAAATCTTCGAAATTACGATAAAATTAGAAGTGTTTCACTCAACGATGAAACACTGCATGGTGAGACGTAACTCTTAATCTTATTACGTTATCTTGTACCTCTTTGCCATCAACGGAGTTAATTCGGAATAATCTTGGCCCGATGATACATCTTACAAAACAAAACAAACCCATAACTTTGAAATTCGAATAGAATCTACTCATACAATCTCCACTTTCACACTTTTCAATGAAAAAAGATGTAACACTACTTTCCTTCAATTTTTGTTGATCGCGGCGCCCCCAAATAATATTTCCGTTTCCGGTATATCACGTGACCACAAAACGAAAAATGGCGACACATGTAAACATCTAGTAAGTGTTTGTACTACGTTATTCCTTTTTTAGAATTTAAGCGAAGTATCTTATAATTGTGATTTCTACGTTTCTGATTAAAGTTAGACGATAAAAGGTAGAAAGACATTGAAAAAATGAGTAAGTCACAGAAAATTAGTAAGACTAAAGCGGTAGGAATGTCTCCGACTGTGGAACAAATAAATGCAGATGTGGTAACACAATTAGCAAATCAGTATTGGGCTCCACACAGCAGAGATCCTTGGCTAGAATTTGATTCAAAAGTAATTGAAAAAATATACGTTAACGAAATTTTAGGTTCGGGATTCGCTATACGTCGAATAATGCTGTTAGAGTTCAGCCAATATCTTGAGAATTATTTATGGCCTAACTATCATCCAGAAAAAGCAACTCATGCCCACATCATGTCAATTGTTATAATGGTGAATGAAAAGTTTAGAGAAAGAGTACCAGCATGGTTGACATTCAAGAAGCAACCTACACACTTTCCAGCATTTTTTTGTCAAGTTATGGAAAAAATATTGGGTGAAGATGACAAAGTACTTCTGAAAGAACAGACTGCATTACTAGTATTTTTTATTCATTGTTTTAACAGTGTTGAAGTTGATCTTATTCGAGAACAAATACAAAGACTTGTTTCACTACCTATTTGGATAAATCTTCTTCCGGAAAGAAGAGAACATGAATTCAAAGCTTTACCTAAGTTAAAGAAGTTTTGGAATATTATAAAGAAAAATGATAGTAAACTTGATGAAATGTCTTATCAAAAAGTTAATTATGAAAGAACATTTTTGGCAAAGCTTATTAATAAATATTTTGACTATCTTGACTTGATACCGACAAAGGAAAAAAATCCAAAACTAGACAAGGACACCCTAGTGAAAGTTCATTTCTGTGAAAGGTTTTTAGAACTCATGATAGACTTGGAAGCTTTAATGCCAACACGAAGGTTTTTTAATACAGTCATGGATGATTGCCATCTAGTTGTTAAATCTAAACTTTCTAACCTTGTTCAGAGAGAGGAAGGAAGATTGTTTAGCCAGCTTTTAGAAATGCTGAAGTTTTACTCTAGATTTGAAATCAATGATCAAACTGGTGAGGCTCTTACAGATCATGACATGATGCAAAATCACTATGATCTAATTACTGCATTGCAAAAAGCAGCATTTAAAAACTTTCCAGAATTACTGAGGTTTTCATTATCTACTGTTGCAAGTGTAGATACAAGAAATTCATTGAAAAAACATTTTGAACCTTTAGAAAGTGAGAAGCTTCATGAGATTGCAGCTTTTCTTAAACTGTTACCAACACTAACTCCTGAAAAACAAAATAAAGCTGATAAAGATTTTCTTTTGGAGTTATTAATCTCACGGCATGAAAGAAGATCTTCTCAACTGGAAGCATTGAATGAAATGCCTTTATATCCCACAGAATCTATCATTTGGGATGAAAATATTGTGCCCTCAGAATACTTCTCTGGTGAAGGATGTTTAGCACTACCAAAACTTAATCTGCAGTTTTTGACTCTACATGACTATTTGTTGCGAAATTTTCATCTTTTCAGACTTGAGTCAACGTACGAAATTCGTCAAGATATAGAAGATAGCATCAGTAGATTAAATCCTTGGAAATCAGAAGACGGAAGTACGATATTTGGAGGCTGGGCAAGAATGGCTCAACCAATTGTAAACTTTGCTGTTGTAGAGGTTGGGAAACCTAACATTGGAGAAAAACAACCTTCTCGTGTAAGAGCAGATGTAACTGTAAATCTTAACTTGAGAAAAGAGATAAAAGCAGAATGGGAAGCCCTTCGAAAGCATGACGTCTGTTTTCTTATAACTGTCAAGCCAGCTTGCCCTCCTGGTACCCATTATAATTACAGAGAGCCGTTTATACCTCAAGTTGGACTTACGCATGTTAGAGGCTGTGAAATAGAAGGTATACTAGATCAGAGCGGCCGTGTTATAGAGGAAGGACCAGAACCAAAGCCTGACCTTCCTGGGGATACTCGTACTTTACGTGTGTGGTTGGACTGTAATCAGTATAGATTAGATATGGATCAAAGTAGTCACAACAGTGAAGATATTTATGAAAATTTTAATATAATCATTAGAAGAAAACCTAAAGAGAACAATTTTAAAGCTGTCCTGGAAACAATTAGAGACTTAATGAACACAGAATGTGTTGTTCCAGATTGGCTTCATGATATTATACTAGGATATGGTGATCCTGGAGCAGCTCACTATTCCAAAATGAAAAATGAACTCTCAATTTTAGATTTCAATGACACTTTTCTGGATATGGATCATCTTCGTGAGAGCTTTCCTCAAAATGCAATTGAAGTGGATTGTGATGATCCCAGAAAGCTTGTCCCTCCATTCAAAATCAAGTTATCCAATGCCGAGAAAAGCAGTAAGCGAGAACATGATAGTGATAACGTAAAGACTGACATGATGACAATAACAGTAATTCCTTATGTTCTTCCAAATCGTGGCCCTTACCCATTTGAACAACCTAAAAAAAATCTTGTGAGATTTACCCCAACTCAAGTTGAGGCAATAAGGTCTGGAATGCAGCCTGGGTTAACCATGGTTGTAGGTCCTCCGGGTACAGGAAAAACTGATGTTGCTGTTCAGATAATTTCCAATTTGTATCACAATTTCCCTGAACAAAGAACCATGATTGTCACTCATTCTAACCAGGCTTTGAATCAGCTTTTTGAAAAGATTATAGCTCTTGACATTGATGAAAGACACCTTCTTCGTTTGGGTCATGGAGAAGAAGCATTGGAAACTGAGAAAGATTTCAGTAGGTATGGAAGGGTTAACTTTGTTCTGGCAAAACGACTAGACCTTCTTAAGGATGTTAGCCGACTGCAAGACAGTCTTGGTGTTATTGGGGACGTTTCGTATACCTGTGAAACAGCAGGCCATTTTTATCTTTATCAGGTTTTAGCACGTTGGGAAGAATTCCTAAGTAAAGTGAAACCAGGGAAAGGAATAAAGGCACCTAAAGAGGAAATTTCAAAACTCTTTCCTTTCACAAAATTTTTTGATGATGCTCCACAGCCATTATTTCATGGAAAATCTTTTGAAGAAGACATGGAAGTAGCAGAGGGTTGTTTTCGTTACATTAGGAAGATTTTCACACAATTGGAAGAGTTTAGAGCGTTTGAATTGCTAAGGAGTGGCCTTGACCGATCCCGCTATCTTCTTGTAAAGGAAGCAAAAATTATTGCCATGACTTGCACACATGCAGCTCTTAAGAGAAGAGAGCTTGTTGAGTTGGGTTTTAAATATGACAACATTCTGATGGAAGAATCTGCGCAGATATTAGAAATTGAAACTTTCATTCCACTTTTACTTCAGAACCCAGAGGATGGATTTAGTCGACTGAAACGCTGGATCATGATTGGTGATCATCATCAGTTGCCACCAGTTATAAAAAACATGGCTTTTCAGAAATACAGCAACATGGAACAGTCCTTGTTCACCAGGTTTGTACGTCTTGGAGTGCCCACAGTTGATTTGGATGCCCAAGGACGATCTAGGCCAAGCATATGTGAACTTTATAACTGGCGTTACAAAAACCTTGGCAATTTACCTCATGTCACCAATTGGCCAGAGTACAGAACTGCAAACCCAGGATTCTTTTTTGATTATCAGCTAGTTAATGTAGGAGATTTTAATGGTTTAGGAGAGTCAGAGCCAAATCCATACTTTTATCAGGTAGGTTAAGTTACAGAATTCTTCTGTTTATTGTTTTTGCATGTAGAAACTGTTGCAGTACCTTTTCAAAAATGGGTACACATGTTAATGTATTGTAAGCAGGTAACATTGCAACAAAACCCTGCTGTTTATTTTTTTTTCAAAAATATTTTAATATTTCATCCATGGAACTTAGGTTAGAGAAAGCTGAATAGATATTTTCATATTTTGTTATCCTAATATTGAAATAAATTTAAAATTACATTTTTGAATTTTATATTTGTTTCATTTCCCTTGGATAACACTGGGTCATTTAATCCATCATATTTTGTTATTCCTAATGTTGAAATAAATTTAAAATTAAATTTTTGAATTTTATATTTGTTTCATTTCTCTTGGATAACACTGGGTCATTTAATCCATCTGTGTCATCTGATTTTATACTATTACCCAATCTACACTGCTTATAGGAGTCCCTTTTCCTACATCCAACTCTAGTACTCCTAGACCAGGGGTTCCCAATCGGTGGGTTGCAACCCCCCAGGGGATCGTAAAACCTTGGCAGAGGAGTCGCATAGCCTTGTTAGAAGTAGCTTGGGATAACATTAATTTTATTTCATTAATTACATTTTCATGCTCTTACATTTTTTTTGTTTTGGTGCAAAGCAAAACGTGTCCTACGTTAGTTCAATGTCATTAGGTGATATCATGGGTGTATGAACGGTGTCTTAAAAGCCAAAGAATCGATAGAAGTGGGTCATTTCAGCAGCAAGAGTGCAGCCGTAGTGGAAGCTTCATATGAGATTGTATTCGAAATTGCTAAACAAAAAAGCCTCACACGATTGGAGAAACACTTCTTAAACCCTGCATAATGAAAGCAGTAAATTTTATTCTTGGAGAAGCCAGTGCAAAGAAGATGCAGCAAGTATCCCTGTCAAATAATACTATACAGAGGCGCATTTCCAAAATGTCTATGGATGTGAAGGAACAGATTTTGACCGATCATTTGGTTGGACCAATGCGATTCAATTTGCTAATAAATAATTACAGAATTTTTAAATATTTTTTTTAGATGTTTCTTTCCCTCTCCTTCACAGAAAATAAAAGAAAAATTAAGCTGCTGATAGTAAATCCTAAGTAGGGGATCACATGGGTTTCAAACTTTCAGGTAAGGGGTCGCGAGTGCCAAAAGGTTGGGAACCCCTGTCCTAGACTATCAAACGGATAGTTAACAGTAGTACTGAAAAATTGTATATTGTTAACAGCAAAGATATTTTAATTCAGTACATTTTTGTAACATATTCCTACTTCTGTTTAGACTTCTGCATTAAATACTGTATGTTAATTACTGAGCAAATTTTAATTATTGTTTGTGATGACAGTTTTATTTGACCAGAACTTAAGGATAACCACATTTTAATCAGTGTGTCTATTTTTAGACTTAACTTTGTTCTTGAAACAAACTTTTCTCACTGTTGATGCTGCTCTCTCACAACGTACCTTGACTAAAATGCTAAAATTCATGCAGATTGCAAAGGATCATTACGTGTGATGTTTCCAGTACAGTGTAGTGTCAGAAGAATAATTACATCAAGTAACATTATTAAAAGTGCTTTCATTAATATTATGTTCTAATAAATGTGTTATTGTGCCCAAGTAGTTGTAGATTAAATAAATATTAAGGAAATGGAAGGCATCTAAAGTTCTGCTAACTTTCATATTCCTCATAGCATCTACAATGCTATGCTGTAAAATGAGAAACTGTTAAATGTAAGTTAATTGAAATTCTTTCATTATAACCAAGCAGTTATTAAAAACCAAATAAAATAAGGTCACTCTTTTTCGAAAAAAGTGTAGTGTTAAAAACTGAAGAAAAAAAGCTACAACAATGAAACACATTACTCGGTGAATGTCATTTAATCTTTTCTTATATATGAAATTTAAGGACAGTAAGAGACCTATCTGTCCATCTAGACCATTACATTTACTAATTTTTTAATATTCATGACATATTATCTAGATGAAAGAAAGGGTTTGAATTCGATGTTCATCATGTTGGTGGGGTGACAGAGAACTGTTAAATTGGATTGAAAATGTTGTTATTAATAACTTTTAATCAACATAAGATGGAGAACCTCAGCAGTTAGTGTTTGGGCCTTTTTCCTGTTTGCATTAATGATATTAATAAGGGTAATATTACTAAAGTATGTACATGACAATAAACTCTTGGGTATTTCTAAATGCTGAGACACTGAAGAGACTTGGACAGTTGGTAGGTTTTTGTTATTTATAGAAAATGCTAGGTAATGCATTTGTGTTATCATAATTTTGATCATATTTTTAATAATGCAAATAATAATAGCTGGTTATATATATAGGGACTTGTTCAATAGCACAACCAAAGAAAAGGGTGTTGATATAGTGACGGATAAGTTGAAGAAGTCAGTTAAAGAGTGATGTGTTACTAATGTTATAAAGTTAATAGTAATAAGATCTTATGATGTACTTATAGGCATATTGATTACAAACCAACAAAAAAAATCACCTTTAAAGAAATTGCTAGTTAGGACTCACATGCATTAGAGTTTCGGTTTCTTTCAGAAAGGATGTTGAATTATTGGAAAGGGATCAGGGTAAGGCTACTATGATATAATTTCATAGGGCAAAGAGTCATCTTATGGGAATAATTTGAGATTTCCTATTTTCTCTTAAGAAAAGAAGGATAACAAGTGATCTTTTTGGTGTTTACAAGAGCATCATTAGAATGATTGATTTTGATATATTCTGAAGATAATAAGGTGAATAGACACAAGCATAAAATATAGAAAAGATCAGCCATGTTACTTAAGACAGTTTTTTTTTTCTTATGATGGAATGAACATCTGTCAGAAGTAGTAATAGTAGTGGATGTGGGCACTTTACAAGAGGTAAGATGGAGAATTTATCATTCTGATATGATACCTGACACTAGCCTTCCATCTTCTGCTTCTGTATAACTAGCAGCCTTCCATCAGTAGAAGCACAACACAATCCTTCTTCTTACCAGTACCCTCCACATTTGAACTTATTAATCAGTTCTTGAATGACACTGGTACTAACAGACATGTTGGGTTTTGCTTGCAGCTTTGTTGATATTTTCCTTTCTACTACAGACTTCAGTCTTTCTTCACAATTTATCTAAATCTTTACATTTGAGAATTGTAAAAGCTTTTTGTTTTTTCAGCTTTCATATTTTTTTCAAGAGCCTTTTTGGTTAATGTATTGTGGATCTCCATTCTATGGTAAGTGTTATTTGACCACGTATACTTAAAAAAAAAAAATCTATACTATTCATCCTGTGACCATGCTCAATGTCAAATATGTTAAAGCCCTT
Source organism: Carcinoscorpius rotundicauda (assembly GCA_011833715.1). Taxonomy (NCBI): domain Eukaryota; kingdom Metazoa; phylum Arthropoda; class Merostomata; order Xiphosura; family Limulidae; genus Carcinoscorpius; species Carcinoscorpius rotundicauda. Next base: position 35,147,576 of record CM022403.1, read on the forward strand.
ACTTCTACTGATCTGGTGAATAATTGCAGATGCCACTCAGTGTTAGTTGTGTGCTTCTGTTCTGTAGTCTTCTATGCCTAAACAGTTACATTGTAGGATTTGGTTATACACACAGTAAGGATGGGTGTTATATAGACTGCCAGTAGTTCTCTCTAATGGCTTTTTGCTTCATAAATATGTTCATCCCTAACTCTACTCGCGTGGACTAACATGGGAAGAGCAGACATAAGATTACTGTCCATCTTTGATTCCCTGTGGCATTGAGACTTTTCCTACTGTAGATATGGTTTAAACACTCTGCCATGTCATAACAATATAACTATAACTGCAATTTGCTTCTCAGGTAAGACATTCCTTTTACCTGCTATTCTCCAGATAAATGTTCTTAGTGGGTCCAGTGTTGGCTGGTATTTTTCTTCTCAGCGCAGACTAGAAATTTACTCCAGACTTGTGGTCCCTTTCATACCGTCTGCTGGATGTTGATTCCCAGTGAATCTGGTGTTGGTTATAGCTGGTTGCAAGACATTTTCACACTTGTGTATAGTCAGGTATTTTCTTCCTACCCGGGACTGGAAATACAATACCCATTGCTACCAGGTTTTGGACTGGAAATGTCATCCCACAAGGGCTTTTCACCTTCCTACTATCCATTGACTGTTGGTTCCCAGTGAATCTGGTGATGTTTGTGCTGGAAATGTCCACAAGTGTAGACAGACTTTGGTATGGAAGCTTGTTTTTCTCACCAGTTCCAATTTTGAGGTGAAGAGGTCCTGTTCCACATACTGCATGGTGTTAAATAAAGCCAAACTACTGCTGTTGTCTGTCATGCTCTAACCACTTGGTACCAAGGGGTATCATTACTTGTTCATGCATATTCTAGGATTCCTTCATGTTTTTCCACCTTTTATGTTTTGGACACAGTCATAAAAGAGAGAAGAGTATACTTGGATCAGATATGATGCGGTCTCCTACTGGAGTATGATGTTTTCTGTTTTGGTTCCACACCATTGTCTCTTTTCAGATGCTTCCTTAAGAGAAATCATTTTTCCACAAGCTCTCCAACAGTTCAGTGTGGGATTAGAGCTATTTTATGATTGGACATAAGATATTGTATCAGAAGTTAGTATTTTCTTATGCTAAAATGTATTTCCAATAGATAACTCTTGTTGAATTTTCCACCTAGCATCCTTACTTCTTGTGAGATATGGTGTATATCTTCTGATCAGTCTCAAAGTGAAATATGAGTACAACTGTGAAGAGGGCCTTGTTTATGGTAGGAGTACAATTTTGAAATAATCTATGAGTCCCATTGAAATATTCTTATCAGCCTTTACCATATATTCTTACATCTCTGAACATGATCTCCAAAAAAATCAAGGTTGTGAAAAATAATACATTATCAAATTTTAAGTGTCTCTGATATGTACCATTGGGCAAAGAACCACATTCAGGGCATTCAGTTCTTTCTTGTCAATCAGGAATCAGTCCTGCAGAATTGTGTAAACTTTGACCTACTTTAGCCCTATGAAAAATCCAAAACTGTGGCAGGTATTAGGTCACATCATAACTTTATTTCCCATTCTACCAACAAATTGTATATGAGAAGATTATCAGATGATGATGTGTATACAGTTGTAACTGTTGGTAGTAGCAGTGAAAGTGATGCTGCAGCAGCTCAGATAGGGTCTAATGATAGCAATGACAATTATCAGCCAGGGAAATATGTGGCATGCATATAGGATCATGAATGGTATGTGGGAAACATAAAAGATAGATCAGATGGACATTCCAATGTGTTGGTGTCATTTATGAAGAAATCAAGAAATGAACTGTTCTCGTGGCCTGCAAGGTCATGTAAAGATGAAAGATGGATTTCTTTCCAACATATTCTTTGTCAGATAAGTGCACCTACCGTGCAAGGCAGTAGTGCTTGCCACTATGTTCTAAGTTAAAGTGATTTCAGTATAATCAAACTTGAATTTTAGAAATGTTTTCAAGCTGTCTGTACAAAGCAATGTTTATTTGATGTTGTTAAGGTTAATTTATCACCAAAGCAGTTTTTGAAACATTTCATTGTCATGATTATTGCAGTTTGGTGTAACTATAATCTTTTTCAGTTATCCCCTGTTGTAGCACTGTGCTTTTTGTGTCTGATTTACCTTTGTATTTATTATATAATGAATCTTAAACCCAGCCATATCTGCATAACAATATATTTGCATTGCCATGTGATCTAACTAGTTATGCCAATAAACTTGTTCAGAAATGAATTAATTCTTTCTTGTTTCTTACAACTTCATTATTTAACACTGTGAAAGGCTGGTTAGAATATTTCAGTGGGATTCATAAAATTCTGACAGGCATTTTTCAAAATTGTATAGATATATTTGCACACAGTAACACACCTGAACTGAATTTTGTTTTAAATAAAAAATGTATGGTCAGAGGATATTTTAAAAAAATTATAACTCAAAAAGTAGGTTGAATACCATTTTCTTTTGTAGACATATTCAGAGATGTAAGAATATATGGTAAAAATCTGAAAAGGCTGAATAACTGGTGACATGGTCATACTGTGACCTGAAGTAGGGCTATTTTTAGCTGAATCTTAAAAAGTTGCATGCAACTACATGTTTTTACAGGAGGTCTAATAGACTTTTAATTACAACAATTGCTGATTTATCAACTGATATGATATAGGAAATTTGAAAACAAAATTCAACTTTGTATCATATTAAGTCTTAGAGCTATGGCTTATTAAATAAACCAATGTTGTTTTATGATTTTGGGTTTTCAGGTGATTTTACAGCCTCACTATGAAAATCCTAAGAGAGATAAACTTGATTTGAGACCATTTTTTAATTATGTGAGATTAATTTGGTCAGTGTAGCAAATTTAAGCCTTCTACCACCATTACTCTTGCAGCTTTAAGCAGCCAAAGTTGCCAGAAAATGAATTTGCCAAAAATAACAAAAAATTACTTTAAGTTTACAGAGCTGTAAATCAGAAACTATTAGAGATATTGAGCTAATCTTTGGCAATTTTTTTATTATATGGGTAGATGAGCACATGTGATTTTTTTCAAGGCATTCTGAAGGGGTCACCTGGAAATATTTCCAAAATCTGGATGATTTGACATGGAACAACCTGCTTGCAAAATACTTGCATCATATGATGCCAAACATTCTTCTATGCTAACAATGTATGATGTTAATCACTGTTAAATTGTTAAGAATAACTAGGAAATTCTCAAAATGTTCATTTTAGATTGCAATAAAATAACCCATGGGGAAGTCTTTGATCCATACAATAACTACTTGAGTTTTTATTTTGTATTCTCATATGTTTTACTGTATGATTTTGTCAGATATGTAGTTACCTTTTTTCCAATCAAACTTGAACAGAACATTAACTAACTTGTTACTAGGACTGTCTACAGTCTAGTAGTAACTTGAGTTGAAAATAAGGATACTTTTATATAAGCTAAAGGTCTAAAGTGTTACAACACACTCTTCCATAGTTATATCACCATTATCCCCAAGCTCTCCTGCAAAATATGTCTGGGTACCTTTATTAAATAAACCCTACTGAGACTAAAGAAAAACAGTTAAAGTTAGTAGTAACATATTACTTATTTACCAAATGGCATTTCATCTTGTATTTAATACCTTCTATATATATTTCATATTCAAACACTAGATATGATAATCAATGTTCCTCCTAACTTTGATTTCTAGTGGGTAATTTCAAATACCTTGTAGTCCTTAAATTTTTTCTGTCTTTAGGCATTTTCAGTTATTATAATTTCCAATAGCTGAAAAGGATTTTTCTTTAAATTGGTTATTGTATCTATTTGCCTGCCTTATGCTTGTACTTGTTCAAATTTTCAGCTGATGTCTTACACATAAAGCTATTACTAACTGACTTATTAGTGACCATCCTGTTGTTTTTGAATGCCAGCTTGTTGTATGTGTATGGAGCTTCAGAAGTGAATTGATGAGAATGCTTTTTTTATTGCATCACACTTACTGGTAGAGAACATTTATTTTATATTCCTTACCATCCCGGAACATAACCATTTGTTATTATTTTCTTGGCTATGACTAATCCTTGTGCACTGTGACACTATATTATTGTTGAACCAATATAGCTATGAGAGAGTCTGCCATGATCTTAGAACAGTGCAAAAATTTTGAATTATAAATTATAAACTAAGGAAATGTCTTATTTTTTTTAATAGGGTTTGCCATGAATGTTTTAGTACAACTGTATGAATGACAAATTTTCACATGGGTGATATTTAATACACTGCATGCTTATGTACAAAGTTGTTTGTGCCATCTTTATGACTTTGAATGATGATGGCACCATTTTAGACATGTTTTTCCATGGGTTTACCCCTAATGCTGGACAGTGTCATCAGCAATGGTGACACTGTCCACCCAACTTGTGCTTTAAATTTTTGAGGACCATTGGTCTTTGTAATTCTATTTAAGTTTTGTTTTCCAAATTCTGGTCATTTTTTTGTTTTAACTTGATATCTTTTTACATGCTTTAATAATTTTACTTGTATTTTTTTACCAGTTGTTTGGCACAGATAGTCTAATTGCTCTGTGTTAATAAATGACAACCAACCTAAAATTGTCTTTATCCTTGTTTCAGAACCTTGCAGAAGCAGAATATGTTGTAGCTGTTTTCATGTACATGCGTCTCATTGGTTATCCCTCAGAAAAAATTTCAATCCTCACAACATACAATGGCCAAAAACACTTGATACGTGATGTTGTTAACCAAAGGTGTGCCAACAACCCTCTGATTGGAAGGCCATCCAAAATAACCACAGTGGACAAGTACCAAGGTCAGCAGAATGATTACATTCTCCTGTCTCTAGTTCGTACGAAAGCTGTGGGTCACCTTCGTGATGTTAGACGTCTCGTTGTTGCAATGTCTCGAGCGAGACTGGGACTGTATATTTTTGCCCGTGTTTCTCTCTTTCAGGATTGTTTTGAACTCACTCCAACACTGAACATTCTTATGCAGCGACCTTTGCAGTTGCATCTTTCTCAAGATGAACACTACCCCTCAACAAGACAAGCTGCAAGTTATCCAATTGGAGACCCCCTTATTATTCAGAGTATGCCTCATATGGCATCATTTGTTTATGACTTTTACCAGCACAAGGTGAACATTATGAGAGAGCAGGTGGTCATCAACTCGTATGAAATTTCATCTCCTGGAACAAACCTTCAAGATCCACCAGAGAAACCAGTACCGCAGCATCCTGGAGCTGAAACAGATAGTGAAAATGAAGAAGACAGGACTGAAAAATAGTTAACATTAATTGCTATGTTTTTGTCTGCCATTTTATTGTTTAATACAAGGTGAATGTTTAAGTAAGAAAAGCTTTTTTCATAATTTTTTGTCTCGGTGTCTGATTGTTTCATGAAAAGCATAGATACATACATCAGTTCATTTTTCCAACTTGTATCAAAATTAAAACTTTGATGAAATCATTTTTACAAAAGATAAATATATATTTTGTTTTTTTTAATATTTAATTACATTATTACACATCTTTAAGTTTCAGGTGTAGTCTTCAGTGATGTTAGCATAAAAGCTAATTTATGAAGCTCAAGAAATATATACTGTAAAGTCTGGCGTATAAGAACCCTTTTCAATAACCAAAATTTAGCCCCAAACTTGAGGGGGTCTTATACGCCGAGGAAGAAAATCATAACTCAATAAAACAATCTAAATTAAATTAAAATGTAGTGTAAAATTATTTAATTTGTTTAAAAAAGGGTATTGTGTAAAAGTATTTATGTTTATTAGGAATTTGGCGCTATACAACAGTTCTTTACAACAGCGCTATAAGTCAATTCTAAAGTCACGGGATATTATGACGTGTGCCTTGTGCAAAGCGTGTGCATTTCATAACGATTTTCGACCTGCCAATTCTGTGACAGTTTTCGAAGCATTACGAGAAAGTGAGTGAAAGCAAATATTACTTTTAATGTATTTGATTATATTTGTATGCAAAATATTTTTCTTTCGAATAAACAACTACCAATAGATTTTTTCATCTTCAAGTATGTATATTTTAAATGAGGGGTCTTGTATGGCAAGGATATGCTAAATCCTAGTTTTTACTTTATAATTTAAGGGAGGGTCTTATACGCCAGACTTTACGGTATATCAATGCACTCTTAAAGCACAATAATGAGAAAGCATTTGGTGAGGTACAGATACATTATATATCAAAGTTTGAAGCTCCGAATTACCAAGGAATAATTATTTATGTAGCCACTGTACTTCATGTTTGGTGTATTTCACTAAAAACTATGGATAATGTATAGTATTCACTTCTTCCTGAAATCAACAAATTATTAAAAACATTGTTCATGATAGTGAAGCAAGGCCAAATAATGATGATGTGATTTGTGACTTGTTCTTTCAAATTAAGATGTTGGTAGGTTTACCATTGGCAATTTCATCTAATGTAAGAAAGAAAAGATATATGTTTATCACTCTTAAATAGCTTTATGCTCTGCTTTTTGAAAACTGGTATAAAATTTATGTTTGGTTACACAAAATAGTATTTATATGAGATTTAATCTATATTTCACCTTATTTTCACAATGCTTTCGGTTTTGTCACTGTATTTCAAAGTTTTAATTGTGACAATTCATGGCATTTTTCTCAGTAACTGTTGACCCATGGACCAGTGTTAAAAGTTAAGTGTTTCATACAGTACTGTATGATTAATTTGTTTTGTTTGTAAATATATGTTAGTTGTGCCCCTTTTTATCTTTATTATAGATCTGTTGAGGTCATATGAGAGGAATAAATGTTTTCTTTTTTAGAATTAAAAACTGGACATTAAAAGTTTTTTGGACATCCATTCAGTCAGTTTATGAAATACTTGTGTGCTTCTATAGAGATTATGAACATGCTATTCAAATAATGCATTACACTTATGTCTTGTGAAATTTGAGAAAAACTTTTCTAAAACTGAAAATATTACAAATTAGAAACATTTTTGGAGAATGGATGGCAACTGCTGAAGACTTTCGAAATGTTATCCTCTACACTTGTGTCTCCACAACAGGCAGGTGTTGTCTATTCTACAAGTTTCATCATGAATACTCTGCCTAAAAAATGTATTAAATTAGAAAAATATTTCTCTCTGAGTGTGTGCTGGACTTTGGAACTGTGGTGTTATAAGAGCAATGTTAAAATCCCACATTTTGATTAGGCTTGTTTAAAAGTTGGTGATGAATACTGTTGACTAGCTGCTCTCCCTATAGTCTATCACTTCAGAATTAGGGATAGCAGCATGATTAACCTTTGTTTAGTTTTGTATGAAATTCCACAAAAGCAGGTTTATATGGTGAACAGATTTGAAATTGGCAGCAATTGTCCAATACAGAGTGACATTTGTGAATAGAATAAAGTGTTAAAGAATTAATTTGGAAAGTAGCTTAGATGGAAAGGATGTCATTGTAATACAAACTAGGTAAATTATAAAGATTACCTGTTTATCGAAGAAGAAAATCCAAGTTTATTTCAAATACTAACGTGGTGTTGTGTGTCTGTTAGAACCTCATGAAATGTTTTGTTTTTATTGCCTGGAGGAATCTAGATATACCAGATAAGAAACGTGTAAAGCTTTGTTTTCTTGGTCAAGCACAACCTACTGGATCTGTGGTTTTTGCACCGTTATCACACACACACAAAAATTGTTCATTACGTTAGAATTATGAGTGTGTTTTAAAAGAAATTGTTTGTTTTTGGAATTTCGCACAAAGCTACTCGAGGGCTATCTGCGCTAGCCGTCCCTAATTTAACAGTGTAAGACTAGAGGGAAGACAGCTAGTCATCACCACCCACCGCCAACTCTTGGGCTACTCTTTTACCAACGAATAGTGGGATTGACCGTCACATTATACACCCCCACAGCTGGGAGGGCGAGCATGTTTAGCGCGACTCGGGCGCGAACCCGCGACCCTCGGATTACGAGTGCACGCCTTAACGCGCTCGGCCATGCCAGGCCGAAAAGAAATTGTCAAATCCTACTTAATTTAGAATAGTCTGAGAGCTGACAGCAGATGATGGTGTTAACTAGCTGCCTTCCATCTATGACTTCAAAGTTAGGAATGGATTGTGCAATGGCCTTTGAATAACATTGTGTAAAATTCAATAAACAGGTCTTTTAATAATATTAGCAAAAGCAAAATTTATCTGTAAAAACGGCTTGTTTGGATTGAGAAAATATTTTACATAGAGGAGCGAACAACGTTTCCACCTTCTTCGGTCATTGTTAGGTTCACAAAGAAAGAAAGAGATAATTGACCGAAAGCTGACGACATGATTGAAAGGAATTGTGCAACTGAAAGTCGGAATGTTAGATGTTTGAGTATATAAATTATATTATTTATTTTATTATTTTTAATATAGGTATAAAGGTGTTCCTTTGTATTGGTTTATTTTGGTTTTAAGTTATATAAGTAAGGTTTCTTTACTTTTGCGTTTGTTTATGTTTGTTTCTTTATTTAGTATTTGGGTGCTTTCTATTGTTATGTTGTGTTTAATTGACTTGCAGTGTTCGAAAACGTGTGAAGGTGACTTTTTATGTTCTTTGAATCTGGTTTTCATTTTTCTACTTGTTCCTCCAATAAGCCTTACTTATACAACAACTCAAATTCAAAATGAACCAATACAAAGGAACACCTTTATACCTATATTAAAAATAATAAAATAAATAATGTAAAATTATATACTCAAACATCTATGCACGCCCTCTACATTTCGACACTCAATTACACAACCCCTTTCAAACATGTGGTCAGCTTCCGGTCAGTTACCTCTTTCTTTTTTGTGAACCTGACGATGACCGAAGACGGTCGAAATGTTGTTCGCTCCTCTACGTAAAATATTTGCTCAACCCAAATGAGCCGTTTTTACATATTTCTCTACAAGTGGGTTTTCTCGACATCACTGAAAAGCAAAATTTGTAAAAAATATGAATGACATTAACGTTTAAGTATTTCTACCTGCAGTGAGGATGTTGGAGTATTATAGAATGAATTGGATCTTTTGGTTACAAAAATAGCAGATAATTGCCCTTTAATAGTATTAAATGTAATATATGACGTTAGGATTACCATACGTAGTTAATATGTTTGATACAAGTGGAAAGCAAAACTGAAGAAATAAAAAAAACCCATCAAGTCAGTGTTTTGTTGCCAATAATAAATATTTATGGCGTTTTATAATAGACATACTAATAACAAGTTAATTTGATACACATAACTAGTGTTGTGTCTCTTGGAAAACTGTAAACAGTTTGATCTCGTTATCTTAAAAATGATATTGACTTATTGGAGAGGAGGGTTGATTAGAAAGAATTCGGAGATGAAGGGGTCATCATATGGGTATAGGATATGATCTCTTAACATTTTTCCTTAAGGATGAAGATGGGAGTTTTTGTATGAAATATGTTGCTCTTGACGATAGTGGGTTGATGTTTATTTTTTGAAGAATTGGTGTGCAAATACAACAGTGATGGACAAAGTAGTTCTCTGTATGTTTTGTGAAGAATTATTCATGTCTGCACAAAATGGTGACAAGAACTATGTCAAGCCACTCTTTTAAGTTAGACGAAGACTTTCTACAGTAGTGTGTATCCCATAATTCAACACTTACCTACTTCAAAGTGGTATGCAGAGCGGAGTCAATTCTGAACTCACAGTATCTTGTTATCTCTTAAGATTGGTTTACCTCATTCCGAAAAGTGGACACAAAATCAAAGTAATACAGGTTTCTATGGCGGAGAAGTTGGATTACTACATCTTTACAACTATTAAATAAGAATGACGTAACTATCTCCAGAACACTCGCACGAACATGTATTTAAATACACATCATTATATAGTCACTGGAAATGTGGGAGACAATGAACTGTTTCCAACCCAATCTTGAAAAGGGAATTCTGCCTTACACTTTTAACGGCAAGTGAAGGAATTTCTTAAACGAAACCATTAACGTTTGCTTGAAATTTGTGGTAACTTAAAGCATGGCTATTTTAATATAAATTATTGACAAGTTCTTTTAATTGGCAGGAAACTTAGTTACGTAATCTGAATAAAATTCCAACAATAGACCAAAATTTTACAATAATGCTAGTATGCTATTTTTGACTTGTTTCTTCCAAAACAAATGTCAGTGAAATTATAGTCTCCTGGAGAAGTTGTGTATTTCATCACACAAACACATTTTAAAAGATTGATGTTGCACAATCCTTTGTAGCCAGGACATTGTACAATGGACACCTGAGAATTAGTTTAGATGTTTAGAAAAGTTGAACCGAAAAACATCTGCAGTTGACATGACTTTTATTACAAATTTATTGACTTATTGGTTTATAGCGCTTGCCCTTAAAGTACTAGCAAAAATGTTGTTTCGCGAATTTTTTTGTGTGTGTGTGTCATAGACTAAGTGATGAGTACTATTATTGAACAAAAGGATTTCTGGAAGAGACACATGAAAGATATGAAATGTCTCTGATTTTGAATTCCAAATGAGAGGAAATTAAGAATAATGGAAAAACAAATAATAATACGGCTAACGTAATTTTTATCACAAATTTTAATCTTATTATTTTTATTTTATTTGAGACGTGTAGAATAGCTGCAATGAATTCAAAACGCATTGATATAAGTGAGCTGTTAATAATTACAGTAATTAAATACGATAAGACCTGAGAAAAATTTTCCTTGATAAAATCCATTATATGATAAATCTTTTCTAATTGTTACAGATTTCGTTTTTAAAACGAAAATACTAGTTTCTCGTATTTACGTTTATGGTTTAAAGAAGACATTTATAAAATTACTGTCACTTGTTACTGTAATGAAACAATGGTTTGTTCTTCTGTATATCTTTCTATGTATGTGGGCTAAACAATAAATACAATGATGTCATCTGTTATGCTAACGCACAACAAGGTCTCTATGCCAGAATTGGTCATCGAAGCTTATGAAATGTAGTGTTATCTATTGAATGAAAACACAAATTTCATAAAATATTCATATTTGGGGTATTCAAGATTCAGAAAATTTGAAAAACAACCGAGGTATGCCCAACACACAATTTGAAATAAAAGTACTCTCTTCACAACAAGAACACGAATTTCACTAGACTGTACATGAGGGTTTGATTATATCTATACTGATGTAAGTTTTTAGTACTAAAAACTAGAATTAAAAATATTTGTCAATAAAGAGCAGCACTTAAAATATAAAAATATTACAGTTTGTATCGGTAAAATTTTTATGCAATGAGTATGACTGAAAAACGCAATTTGAACACTTTTTACCATGTAGCACTTCAGAGAAAAAATACTTTTTGAAATAAAATGTTCCTTACTTTACAGTTTTTTATAATAAGGTATAAATACTGCGATTATTAATTAATAGTACAAACAATCACTTCTAGGGTAGGTTTTCCGCTAATATTATCAACGTTGTAAAATATTTGTAGTCTTATTAAGAAAATGCATTGCAAAATATTTTTTCTCATGTATAGGCTGTTATTTCTCTGAGCATTTTTTTTAGCATTTTCATATTACTTTAAGCACATTTTTCTTCTAATTTTTAGTCATAAATTTAAAGTATTTGTTTGTTTTAATTTATGGGTAATTATAAACATATGAAAGTGTTGATGAGAAGTTTCCTTTTAAATAGTCGATGTGGATCGTAATTTTAAAAGATCGAGTTAGGTTTTAACGACTTGTTTTTAAAGGTATTTCAGAAGAAAAAGGTCACTAAATTAACAGTGAAAAATGCTGACAAAGTAAAACTTTTCAGTAATAATTATTTTTACGGTGGTGATGATGATAAAATATTTGTCATTTGTTGCAAGTCGTAATTTAAATACTTTTGAAATTGTGTGACATACTTTTGTTTGTTTTTAACAACTTTCAAAGTTGTGACAAAGGTAAATTATAAACAAATTATATCCAATAATTAGGAATTTTATCCAAATGCAATTATAATACAAATATGTTTTTTAATGCGGTCATTTTATGGGACAATGTTTAAATTTTTTTCTTGTAGGTGTCCTTGTATTTATTTATCATCATTGTTAACACGATGTGGTCAGTTTGTTTCCTACCTGAATTTAGGGAAGTTACAAGTGACAAGAGGTCGTTCTACTTATTTGTTTGGACTATGTGCTACTGTAGATGATACATGGACAACTACCAAGACTACATCAATACATTGGGCTGTATTTCTCAATATAAACAAGACTATACCTCCCTTTAATGTTAAGTCAGTATTATCTCTAATTTGACATACTAACAGTTGTGAAACAAAGTTAAATTTGTACGTGCAAAAAGGGCTCGTTTGGGTTGAGAAAATATTTTACGTAGAAGAGCGAACAACGTTTCGACCTTCTTCGGTCATCGTCATCTACGTAAAATATTTTCTCAACCCAAACGAGCCGTTTTTGCATATATATTTCTCTACAAGTGGGTTTTTGCGACATCACAAATTAAAGTTAAATTTGACCTTGTCAAGGCTTAGCATTACACAACTCGTCCAGTGAAGAATGATTCTTCTGTGCACCCATAGTCTGTGGCTAACACCAACAAAGAATCAAGCCATTTTCAAATATTCAATGGGGGTAAATTCAAGAGTTACGTCATCAGAACCAGTAAAGTACATTCATTATTGAAGATCTGTGTATAGTATCTTTACTTAGCTGGTCTGTGTTTAATTGATTCCATACTAAAAAAACTCCTTTCATTCCAATTTTTATCTATGGCTTATAGCTTGTCTGCCAGACATCAATACTTCTAACCGCTACACTCTCTCAAATCATCTTTTAATAATGAGGAATTACCGACAATCATTTCAGTCTGTGTAGCGATGTGTAACATCATAATAAAAAGATATTAAGGATAATAATTTGAAGAATCTCTCTTATGATTCCTGAATTTAGTTTAAGTAATATTTAGGGATTTTACTAGATATCTTTAGTTTCTTCTTTTATATTTTTCAAAAATATTGTTGTTTAATTTCATCTCTTCACACTGTATTGTTACAACAATATTTTATTGTAACCATGCATGTGTAATAAATCATTTATGTATTGTGTTTATAGTGAAGTTTTTTATCGCAAGATGTAGGCTTGGGACTATTAAACAAAGAGTTTGGTTTGAATTTCGCACAAAGCTACTCAAGGGCTATCTGTGCTAGCCGTCCCTAATTTAGCAGTGTAAGACTAGAGGGAAGGCAGCTAGTCATCACCAACCACCGCCAACTATTGGGCTACTCTTTTACCAACGAATTGGGATTGGGACGGGAAGTAGAATCCGCAATCCTCAGATTATGAGTTGAGTTCCTTAACCACCTGACCATGCCAGGCCATTAAACAAAGAATAAATTTATAAGTAAATATAAATGTAGATGGAAAAACGAACATAACCAATTCTTTATTAACACAAAAACAATGTTCTCTAATCTCAAATATTGTGGGTCTTCTTCCCTGTTGATTTTTTCCAGATCGTTTCCTAAATTACTTTACTCGACAGCCTCAAGCGGATTGGCTGTTTCATGTTGAGTCAATGATGCCATCATTAGCGTCATAGTTTCAACATTTGCTGCCAGAGGGAGCGTTGCTAGCCGTCATGATAGGTCACAATGAGATCATAGTTCTATAAAGTGTCACTAGATGCTACTAGATGACGTCATAGCGTTAAAATGATACTTCGATACTAGGCACAACTATGGAAATATCTTACATAAATATTCTAATAAAATAAAAAAAACAGATATATCACACGTTCACGGGTTATATTCTTCAACAAATGTTCCATATGCAATCTTAATTTAAGCTAATTGTACATGTTTCTGTAATGTATTTTAATGGTATATAATGTTTATGTACAGATACTTAAGCCGTTATCGCAAAAGAACACCGTTTTCAGCAGGTTTGTTATTCCAGTTTAAAGGCGAGAAGAAATCATAAAGAACTACAACTGTGTACTTTAATTATTAAAATAAACCTTCAAACATTTGGCTAAGCCTTATTTGTTTTTCCGTTACGAAACGTTTAAATTTGCTAGACGAAAAATCCTGCAATACAAGCGTTCTATTGTTAAGTTTATGCTCTCGCTTAGGGCATGTATCTTCTAAAACTGACCTCTAGGTTTTGTGGTGACATTTTAGGTACATCTGAATCGAACTTGTTCAAACCAGTTTACTCGCGAACTAGTCCAAGGTGGCATTTGCTTTGCAGATCATCAAAGTCAAAACATGAATGTATTGATCTGTTCGAATACCAAGAATTGTCAAGCACGTGCAAGTCATTGATTAACTTTAATGATAAGTTACATTATCAAACATGGGCTTAAAAATCTATAGTTTATTAGTGTTTACATATACAGACAAATTTTTATTTTCATGAACTTGAGGCAAAGGAACCAGATGGCGTGAGCTTTTTATTTCATGTCCGTCCTTTCAAGCAATAATATTTAAACAGCTTTTCTCATGAAATCGAGAAGCTTGCTCAAAACATTTTCAGACTTGAGTCTGAGTGGCAATAGAGCAAATTTTGAAACTCACATAAAAACCCCCTTTTTTGTAATTTTTAATTACCAGAACATTTAGAAATTCCAACTATATACAGTGAGCTATTTATGCTGTGCCCATCAAGGGTATTGAAAACAGTAGTTTTTTTTGCGTTATAAACCTTTAGACTTAATTAATAGGTAAAGGTATCTTAATTTGTGTGTTTTTTTCCTCTGTGGTAAAAACAAATAAACAGAATTTTTATATTTTGGCATTTCCCTGTAAAAGGTACTGAGTATCATGTGTGCATGTATTTTATTATAGCAAAGCCACATCAGGCTATCCACTAAGCCCACCAAGAGGAATCGATTCCCAGCTTTTAGCGTTGTAACTCTGTTGACTTATCGCTGTACTAGCGTGGGATTTTAAGTGTCATACAAAATAATAAGTACCATCTTCTAGATTACATGACAAAAGGGAGTTAATTGCATAATATGTGATAATACGTTATTCTCTGTCAAGGGGTCAAAGAACGTTGAACAAATATTTGTACCGATTCTTTACGTTGGCAAAATTAATTGAAAAACATTACATAAATATGCCCTTTTTAAGCATACTATTTTGTATAAGAATACTTAATGATTACCATTTAATGAGTTTTCGATATTGTATTTATATTCCAGTTTAAATCTTGGAATTATAGAATTTTGTTACTACGTAAATGTTGTTAGTAAGTATTTTCAAAGTCGTGAATATTTTCACATGCATATAAGTTCGCATGAATTCTCATTGCTTGGTCAAACATACATATTACAGTATTGTAAAGTACCGTAAAGTTCAGAGTTTGTGAAAATAAAAGTCGTGTATAATAAATAAAAACGTGTAAATTACATTACAGAAACGTTGACGAAACCTTAGTGTTTTCAGTGATTGACCCGTCTTTTTTTTACATTACCATTAATCTAGAATACTTTTCACTACTTTGTAATCATCAACCTAGAGATAGGATGATACTTTTCAATATTTTGTTACCATTAATCTAGAAATAGAACAATACTTTTCAGTATTTTGTAGCCATTAACCTAGAGATAGGATGATACTTTTCAAGGTTTTGGTAGCTATAACCAAGAGATAGGACGATATTTTTTATGAGAATTCGTGATTTTTAAAAGTTCGTCATTCAATTCAGACACTACACATTTTTCAGAAAGGATGGGGTAGGGATGAATATAATTTAGTGTTTTATGTTATTTTATATACGTGTACAAAACCCGTGCTGTTGAAACGTTTCATGGTGTAAATAAATGTTTCAAGTATTACTGAAGAAATAATAATTAGACTTGTGAATGAAAACCGTAAGCCTACTTACAGTGCACTAAATCACCTTTAGCGTAACGCAATGGTTCTATGTAGAATGCAGGATAAATAATTCATTTTCTGGAAAGACAACCATAAATTTTTGAAATATCGTCTGGAGTTTAAATAATATATCAATATAATGTTGTATCTAAGAAAAAAGTTAAGTAGTTTATTTATAATAAGCAATCAAGAATTAATCTTGACCGTAGTATGACTAGTATTGATATTTTTGTTTTTGAGTATGAGAAAGACCTGTTAGATGGCGCAGGTAATAAGATCTTAAATTACGTATCAAGCAAACAAAAGCAGTGTTACAACAAATTTCGGTAATTATTTTCTATTTAAATAAATGTAAATATTTGCTGAACTTAGTAAATAAGTTTCCAAACTAAAGTTAAATAGCCAGATTTTTACGAAATGTTTTTTTTTACTGAGTCATTATTTAACGAAAATGACTGAAACAAAGATGACAAAATATATTGGGCTATTTTTATTATTATTATTGCACAACAAGAAAAAAAACCCTCAAAATTTATCGTATTATTTGTTTCTAGAATCGTGTTTTTAGCCTAATAATAATTTAGACAATTAGAGCTTCTATCTTACATTAGAACAGGTTGGTACAAATCTATTAATTCGCTGCGAACGTTTAGCATTATTCTCCACGAAAGCAAATTGTAGCTAGGAGGATCGTGCTCGCTATAAGGTCGTTATGAGGGAAAACCAGAATGACCGGTGTAAACCAGGTTTGTGTTTCTCTTCGTTTCCATGGGTACAGTATCTTTAAGTTATCTCCCTGTATGACGTGTACCTTGTATCCATTGCATGAAATGATTGTTTCTTTGCATAATCACGCTGAAAACTGCTATATAAACTCAGGAGCTTAGGTTGTTTTGAGCGAATTTTATTTTAGTCAACGAAAAAGTAAATATTTACAGTTTCGTCAAATTAACTTTCGGAAACAGGTGGGTGTATTTTTGGTTTACACGTTAATATAACCTCGTTGTAAACGCTTTTAACCATTAGAAATAAGATGTAAGTCGAGTGCTAATTACTGTGTCAACCTATATCAAGGTCCTGTCTGATAGATGATTTTTTTTTTAAATATTAGGTGAAGTTTTATCAATGAAATTAATAACGTTTAAATTCAAAGAATTGACAGTGTGATTTAACGCAAAGCTACGTAACAAGCTATCTGTGCCCTGTCTATCACGGGGAATCATTTTCCAAACTATATCGTAAAGTTACTCATAACCTACTGGAAGGGGGGAAGACATATTTAAAACAACAATAAACAAACGATATTTTAGGTGTCAGCCTTGATCTCAACGTTAGTATAATCTTAATAACTTTATAATATCACGTTTGCCTAGAAACAATGGACTCTATGGACAGTCAACGTCATGGCGGAATCCAGAGCTTTGAGAAACAGCAGAAGAGGAACACAAAACAAGAAGAAACAGGAAATCACCCAGAAGAACACAAAGACCATTCTGAGGGGCAGACCGAGGTTCCTAGGAAAGAGGGACAAGAAAACACTCAAGAATAATTAAAACAACGATTTGTGTGTAATAATGTTTATTTACCACACATGTTACTTATTCTATTTTGTATTTGTATCTGAAGTATAGTTAAATTACTAACACGATGAGTAGGCACGTGAGATATGAGGGTTTTCAGTTTGTCGTATTTATTGTGAAATAAATATATTATTAACATATAAAATTTGTTGTGTGTTATAAGTTCATATCTGATGCTCAATCAGTTCATCTTTCTTTGGTTTATTTCTCCATAGAGTAAATATTTAATTTTCCAAGTGTTTGTTTACCTATCTCTTCATTCAGTTTGGTATCACATAGACCAAAACCTGCAGTTTTTTTCTTTGTTTTTAGCCATGTCGTTGTCCAGTGTAAAAAGTGCATAGTAATAAAGTGGTGTAGCATTAAGTAATTCATAGGTCAGGAATACATCTGAAAAATTGTGACTTCTCCCAGTAAAACCGGAATAAAATTGTTACTGTAGTCATTAATATGATGATAAGATTATATGCATTATCCCAGTTATACAAAACCTTTTTTCTAATTGGCAGTCAGTCACAATATACACATGGCAGAGAGATATTTGTTTGTTTTAAAGCAAAGCCACATTGGGATATCTGCTATGCCCAACTCGAGAATCTAGCCCCGAATTTTAGCGTTTCAAGTCCGTAAACTGATTTTTTTTTCTCACCGAGATATTCGATAAAGTTTGGTTTGTTTGAAGTTAAGTACAAAGCTACCTAATGGGCTATCTGTGCTCAGCTCATCACAGGTATCGAATCTCGGTTTCCAGCGATATAAGCCCGCAGACATACCGTTGTATTACTCGGGAACATTTTATAAGAAGAATCGATAATTATTATTGTAGCATCGTCTGTTGTTTGATTACAAGTTCAATCATGAACAGTTCGTTTTAAGATGTGGAATAAATAAAGTTAATACGAGTATATAAACTTGAAACGGAAATCGTTTCACCAAATACACGTGTAAGTGAAGAGAGATGGTGGTTATAAGCTGACCAGAAGTTCATCTGACGAATCATATTAAAGTAATGAAAATGGTGAAACTTAGTGTTGGTGTTAACCTAAGTTGAAAAATAAAAAATAGTGTGGTTGACCATACATGGATAGAAGTCATGAGCTAATTTTTCTGGTGGCAATGACTTACTTTATGAACTTTACAGTATTAGCGAAACGTTGAACAACTTACGAATATTATCTACTTGGTTGTAATCTTGTAGTTTTCTGTTGTTTTTTAACTTTGTAAAACCCAAAGCAAAACTGATATAGACGTGAAAAAGCACAAAATTAAAAAAATCTTATTACAAACCTGTCAAATGGAAGACAATATATGAAAAAATACAAATAATATCTGTAAATGAAAAACAATAGGTGAAAACTAAAATAATTAAATGAAATTTATGATTATGTAAACTACGTAAGATGTTTAACGAATATGAAACATTTAAAACAAGCGAGACGCATATATAATTTAATAAATATAAAATGTTGGAAGTAAGCGAGATTGCATATAAATAATAGTATAAATTGAAATGTCAAAAGTAAAGAAGTATAAATATAATGTCTGACTAAAATAGATATCCCAACTGGACTTGCAATACTCAACTCCAAGGTTCAATCCACCTTGATAGAGAGCACAAAGAGCCCATTTTGAGCTTTACTTTAAAATCCCACAAACCAAATTAAAAAAATATATTGAAAATTTAAAGTGACTTATGCCGGAATCAAAGTTCATATTACAAGGAGTCCGGCATGGCCAGGTGGTTAAGGCACTCGACTCGTAATCCAAGGGTTACGGGTTCGAATCCCTGTCATCAAACATGCTCACTCTTTCATCTGTGGAGACGTAATAACGTGACGGTCAATCCCACTATTCGTCGATAAAAGAGTAGCCCAAGAGTTGGCGGTGAGTGGTGATGACTAGCTGCCTTCTCTCTAGTCTTACATTGCAAAATTAGTGACGGCTAGCGCAGATAGCGTGCAGCTTTGCACGAAATTCAAAACAAACAAATAAATATTGAAGACCTACTCTCATTCTTTGTCCAGAAATAACAGTTGTCTGAATTCGTTACTGCCAAAAACTTGAGGTGGATACTGTTGACTAGCTACTTTCCATCTAGCCAGTCAACTCAAGTTTAGGGACGACTATTAGTACATCACCCTTGTATGACTTTAAACAATACAAACATTGTGTAACAAGTGTTACGTCAGATGAATAAAGGGGTTGTTAGGACTCTCAGACTGCTAAACAGATTGACAAAACTGACAGTAACTCTGAATCAGAACATGATTTCAGAAATACTTCTTCTCTATCAACTCAACAACCTCTCACATTTTCTAAAAATCCATGTTCCCAAGAGGATCAGCGATAAATTCAAGGATTTACAAAAATAAAATTCAAGGCTCGATTTCCTACGGTGAACAACGTACATTGCACTACAAAATCAACGACTTTAACTTAATAACTGGCTAAAACTAATTTTCTCCGAAACTCCTCAGTGGCTAAGTATTAAACTGTAAAGAATTATAACGCTAAAATTAAGGTTTAGATACATGCGCTAGACGGAACACAAATATCCAATCGAGCTTTGTGATTAACAACAAATAAAATGAATTATTTCGGAAAAATAATATCTCTAAGATTTTCTGGTTCGTACTAAAGTTAACTACACATCCTCACAAAATGGTTGCCGACCTTTTAACAAAATTTACTGTCGGATTAAAAGTTCGTAAAAAATAATAACACTTTATGTGATAAACATAATCAAAATCACTGAAAAGTTAAAAGGAAACCATTTACACAACATGAAATACTGACTGTATACGTCATAGACTCTAAAAAGAATAAAGTAAATATTAGTATGATGAATAAACCCACACAAACTTTAGAAAAGAGTTTCACAGCCCAAATTCTTCTACCAAGAATATTAATAATGAAAAATCTATATGTTGCTGAACACTTCGGTCATTCTGACCGATTTTTATTAATACTATAGTTCTTCTGAGTAAAGAAACCAGATTCCAATCTGAAGCAGCTACGTAAGAAGATGATAGGGGCTGACGGTGTTACCATTTCTAATAAATACTTTTTACCCTTATGATATGTCTGTTTGTTTTGAATTTCGCGCAAAGCTACACGAGGGCTACCTGCGCTAGCTGTCCCTAATTTTGCACTGTAAGGCTAGAGGAAAGGCAGCTAGTCATCACCACCCACCGCCAACTCTTAGGTTACTCTTTCACCAACGAATAGTGGGATTGACCGTCACGTTATAACGCCCCCAGAGATGAAAGAGTGAGCATGTTTGATGTGACAGGGATTTGAAGCCGCGACCCTCGGATTACGAGTTGAGTGTCTTAACCACTTGGCCATGCCGGGCCACGTCTTCATACATAAACCTTTTATAATAATGCTAAGTTTATCTGTCCTGAAAAATGGATGTACACCTTACTATTTAAGAGTGTATGAGTGCGCACTTATTCCAATAGAAGTAAGTAAAAGGTAGATAAAATTGCACTTTAGTAAGCATTTTGCCTAAAATATTAAACGCCTATCAAATTTAAGTGGTAAAATATCATCATACGTTTATTTATTAATAGTATTAAATATGATAAAGTTGATCTCTATGTAATCTAGAGCAAAAAAAACGAAAACAAGGTGCAGTGTTAATTTACTTTGTTATTGAATAGAGGTCCTACTTAATAACAGATTAACTAATATTAGATTTAAGAAGATGGTTTCATAGATTTTGGCGTGTGCGCTTATAATTATTTTGTGTTAATACTAGATTTAATGCTTAACTAATGTTAGACCTAAAAGAAGTGGACTTAGAGATTTCGGTATCTAGAAGTAGAATTCTATTCTGTTATTCTACAAATACTACATTTAAAGAAGTATTGTTGTAGTAAAGACATCAGTTCTATTGTACATATTTTGAAGGTCTTTGTTTTTACACATGTATATCGCACAACATAATTTTTTCTTCACGTCTTTACAGATAGAAAATTCTAGAATTTTCTAGAAAAGAAGTTAAACCGATTATCGCCCCGAAATCCAGAAAATATGTTGTCGACGTTCCTTCGATTTATAACTGATATTAACTCGACTTTAGAGCTCATTATGAAAAAACAAAACAAGAATTATAGGTGCAAATATATAACGTAACCCTAACGCGTGGTTTTTAACGTTGGCTAAAATGATATTAAAAATACAAAAAAGAAGATAAGTAAATAAAATGGAAAAGAAAAATGCCTAACGAGTTCAGTAAATGTGGTATTAAGATTCTAAGCCTAACTCTGAGTTATTGATTCCAATAGACGTAAACCAACATAACTTGATATTATTCCAATGGACGTAAAATCAACGTAGCCTAAATATTGTTATAATGGACGTAAAACCAATATAGCCTTAATATTCTTATAATGGACGTAAAACCAATATAACTTGATATCATTCTAATGGACGTGAAACCAACATAGCCTTATAATTGTTATAATGGACGTAAAACCAACATAACTTGATATTATTCTAAAGGATGTGAAAGCAACATAACTTGACCTTATTATGATAGACTTAGCTCACTTATCCATGGTAAAAAAGTGTATTAATTTTTCAAGTTTGAATCTTCCTTTACTTAGAGCCCCTCAGTGGCTCAGCGGTATGTCTGCGAACTTACAACGCTTAAAACCAGGTTTTGATACCCTTGGTGGGCAGAACACAGATAGCCTTGTGTAGCTTTGTGCTTAATTTAAAACAGCAACAACATCCTTTACTAAGGTGTTTTTGAGGCGATGTTTAATAGTGATTTTTGTATTACACTGAACACAAATCTATGTTTAAAAAAATCGTAACTTGTGTTCACAAGTCTAATATTTGAACAGTTACTATACAAGATGAAGTTGGGTTTTAACAAAACACAACACAATTGTGTTAGCTGATATTTGTGTTGAATTTTCATGAAATCTAGATGTACATGACAAAATAAAACTTCACACCACAAAAGCTATTACTAAACAGATTAAAATTGAAAATCGTAAGTGGTTTCGCTTGTTATAAAACTTACAAACTTATGCGTGGTTATATTGCTACAGCAATTGTACATTTTGTTCACCAAGTCTGTGTCACAAACTATTTGTCATAACACAACTTTTTTACTGTGTATTCATTGGAACGTGATGAAGCATTCTGATTTATATCAAGAAAAGACGTTTTAAAAATAAACAAGCTGGTAAGGTTGAACTTCTTTATGTACAACGTTGAATTACTCAACAAAAACACAGCTCTGACTACTGAGCCCGCCATGGCTTGGTGGTTAAAGCGTTCGACTCTTAATCGGAGGGTCGCAGGTTCGAATTCCCGACAAACAAACTTGCTGTGTCAGCCGTTGGGGCATTATAGTGTGACGGTCAATTCCACTATTTGGTGATAAAAGATTAGCCCAAGAGTTGGCGATAGGTGGTGCTGACTAACTGCCTTCCCTCTGGTCTTACATTGCTAAATTAAGGATGGCTATCGCAGATAGACCCTCGTGTAGCTTTGTGTGAAATTTAAAACAAACTTTGACCACAAAAGGAGATAACGATTTATTTAACTACTCATACAAAGGGTCAGGGTAATTTCTAGTTTCACTTTAAGCACCCAGCCTTTGATCGGAAGTTGTTGTTAGTCACCATGACAACAAAATGAAGAACCGAACAACAGTTTCGTTTTGTAACCAAACAACAGGAATTCTACAATGGTGTGATGAGTCACTGGCGAGCCAGTTTTGGTGAATGAACTTGCAATGGGATGATATTGCAAACCAACTGATTTCATAACTTTCAAGAAACAACTCATTCCAGAGTTAATGATCGTACATTCCAAATTTCTAAAACAATCTTAAAACGATGTTAGAAACAAGAAAAAAAAAAGACTACTTCACGTTTATTTGCTTGTTGTTAAGCTTAAAGGAACACAGTGAACTACCTATGTTGTTCTCACCATGGGTATTGAAACCAGTTTTAAACATTATAAGCCTTTATACTGCCCGATGGAAGACAATATATAAAGAACAAGTTTACAATTTGAAGCTAGGCTTGCTAAATAAACTGGACACACTGACAGAGGTGTAATTGTTTTTACAGTAAAAGTCAAATAAAATAATGAATTCTAAACCAATGTGATATGCTTATACAACCTATATAAAACTTAATGTGTGTCACGTTACATCACACTAGATTTCTTGAAATAGGAGAAGTCATAAAAGCTAAAATACATTTATTTAAACAGAATAGTTCGATTACTATCTGCCCGTTATGATTTCAATGTTATGAGTATAAGAAGACCGTGAGGTATTGTGCAATGAAACCTTATAAGTGTTGTGAGTGTTGATATAATAAGCCTAAAATAAAAACGTAGCGTGAGATCATCTAGCTTAGAACCAAGTATGTAACATTTATCACTAAGTAAAAATATATATGTTTACTTTTAAGCGTAAATCGTTTCTGAATCAATCTATGTTATAACGTTTTCCAATAAAAACAAACCTCTTTAATGAAAGGAAAGTCTAAATTAAGAAACCAACAAATATTTTTCCAGTTTTTTGTCTAAACATTTGAGTTTTATACTTTCAGTAGATAGACTAACAACAGTATTAAGTTTACTTTTGTTACTAAGTAAGTTCACATCAAAACATTGTTGAAACGTAGTGTTAGCAAAACGAAATGACTTTTGTATCTATTATTTTGTAAGTGATTAATTTAATTGATGATTATTCTATGAATATGTCACAATTTTATTTTGTGAATGATCTTAATTTTGATTGGTTCACAAAGGAATTCATTGACACTTGACTGGCTCTACTCTACTTTTCTGTCTCTTTATTGGCAAAGCCTGATTTTGCAGAATTTATTTATTGCATTCAGCTATAAAGAGCGAGTTAGGGTATACTATGGAGTGGGGGTAGTAGTAATTACTTCGTCAATTTCGATAGACTGTATGCTAGTATATAGAAAGTTGTAACTGTTCTATCGACTAAACAGAGTGAGCTATAAACTCAGCTCGATAGTTGAACGTAATATATAAGTGTGCAAAGTTTAAATGATAACTAATTATTTTTGTATTGTGAACATGAGTTCAGTTTACAAAGAAGGAATCATATGTTTCAATATTCTGTTTATATTCTAAAGAGAATCTATTAAACAATGGAAAGATGTAACTACTCACTATCGTTTACGAAAATAAGGGCCCGGCATGGCCAAGTGGGTTAAAGCGTTTGACTTGTAAACTGAGGGTCGCATCAAACATGGTCGCCCTTTCAGCCGTGGGGGCGTTATAATGTGACGGTTGGTAAAAGAGTAGCTAAAGAGTTGGCGGTGGGTGGTGATAACTAGCTGCCTTCTCACTAGTCTTATGCTGTTAAAGTAGGGACGGTTAGATAACCCTCATGTAGCTTTGCACGAATTTCCAAAACAGACAAACAACTGAAAAGAGCAGGAAAAGTAAATGATTTGTTTGTTCTTTAATTTCACACAGAACTACACGAGGGCTATCTGCGCTAACCGTCTCTAATTTAGCAGTGTAAAACTAGAAAGAAGGCAGCTATTCATCACCACCTACCGCCAACTCTTTGGTTACTCTCTTACCAATAAATAGTGGGTTTTTCCATCACATTATAACGCTCCCCCTTCCACAGCTGAAAGGGCAAGCAAGTCTGGTGGGATGGGGTTTCGAACACGCACCCTCAAATTAATAATCAAGTGCCTTAACCATCTGGCTATACCTGGCTCTATCTAACTGTATGCTATGATATTCGATCCAGGTAGTGGACTAGGTCGGAGAAAACCAAACCAACCAGTCCAAACCAGGTTTATGTTTCGTAACGTTTCTATGGAGATGGCTTTCTCATGTGATCCGGATATTATTGTTGATACGAGCTAGCATGTCACTTTGGATAGAGTACAATCAAGCACTTACTTTTGCTATAAAAGCTCGGAGCTCAGGTGGTCTTACGTACACTCAGTGAACAAAACTTTCACAAAATATAAGACTCCAGTCTATCAACAGTTCTACTTTTCGGTAAGTTTGAGAACGTTTTTATCTATAACTTTAAAAAGCGCCTTCTCTTCGAAATTTTGTTTGACGAATTTAAACGCTTGGTATATTTTGTTCTTGCTCAGTAAAATCAATACTTGTAGTTAAAACATAAACAAAAAGCAACTTTGCTATTTAACTTAGAATTATACACGGACTTCCCTTTACGTTAAAATATTTTTATTTGCGAACCTTTGGCCCTGTTTCCGGAGCCTTCAACGGGCAACAATGTAGTGTCCATCTTTGCCGCTTGTTAATGACATTTGTCTTAAATATATATTTTAACACAAATTCTGTTTTATGAATTCCATCAAAAGAATTTTATTATGACCATAAAGATGTAATTTCGCTAGTTTGTAGATAAACACAAATGGAGTATATATGCTCTTCCCACTACAGGTATTGAAACCCAGATTCTAGAGTTATAAGCCTGCAGATATGCCGCTATGCCACTGGTGGGCAGCTTTCCTAGACTAGAAGTAGAAGTTATAAGTTATAAGTAGTTAAATACAAATCTATGATGGGAACACTATAAGAAACAAACTTTGCAATACAAATCTATGGTGGGAACACCATAAGAAACAAACTTTGCTACTAGTGGCTCCTTCATTCGGGCTGTTTAAATGCCCCCTTCTTTGGCGTAGCGGTATGTCTGCGGATTTATACTGATAGGAACCGGGTTTCGATATCCGTGGTGGGCAGGTCACAAATAGCCTGTTGTGTATCTTTGTGTTTAATAACAAGCCAACAAGCTGCTTAAATCCAGAGAAGAGTGATTCCAACAGATGATCACGATAATAGAAATCTGTTTTGGAATAACAGTGGTAGTGAATTTCCGATATAAAATGTCTGAGATGTTGAGCTGTCAGCTCGAAAGATGCTTAAGAGTAGAAATTGTTGTTCCTTCCAGGTTCAAACATAGAATAATTAAAACATAAAAACTGTGTTATGGCTTTACTTGTTTCTCACCAAACACGATTGCTTAACTATTGTGTTAATGATAAACCCATGAGGTATTATAAACACCGAATACTTTACCGTGAGGTTGCTCATAAGTTGTCTACTTTAACTATGGGTTTTCCAGAAACCGTCTACTTTATCGTAAGGTTATCAATGACTGGATTCCTTGATCTTGAGCTTACCTGGAAGCCTTCTTCTTTATTAGATGTCACATGGAAACCGATTACTCTCCCATGGGGTTACCAGCGACTTGTTTTCTTTGTCTTGAGATTACCCGGACACTGTCTGTTTACTCAGAAACCGTCATGGAGTAATCCAGAAACTGTTTACTTCACTGCGAGGTTACCAAAAACAATAAATGATACATTTATGTTTCCACTTTAATGAATATGTTTTTCAATATTTTTGAAGGATTTTTCTCGTAACTTGTTTTTATTAGAAATGTGAATGTGTAAGTTGTTATTTTTTGCTAATAATGTGAAAAACGTTTTAACTTAACACATTCCTACAATTTATTGCTTTTATAACAAGCAAGAACATTTTTAAAAACGGGTAGGTCGTTTCAATTATCAAGAACAAAACGAGATTATAACTTGACGTATATTTTCCTTCTTTATAATGTAACAGACATCATGGACTCTATGGAACATTTGCAGCGTGGAAAGCAAGGAAATGAGAAGCAGAGACGAGGAAACCAAACGCAGGATGAGCACGTGAAGACAGGACCAAACGAAGGAGCTCCTCAGGACCAAACTGAAAGTCAGACCGAAACGTACAGCAGTCAGGAATCTGTTCAACATTAACGTTGAGAAGTGACAGATCTCATCAGAATATTACATATGTTGTGTGATAAATTTGTTTCTCTAGTTTCTTTTCTTTTGCTTCTGTTTGATGATATAATTAAACAGTGTTAGTTTTGACTGTCATTTTCGCCCTGAAACTTAAAGCATTGTTAGTTTCGATCTATGGTTTCTGGAATATAACTCAATTTAAATTTGTAAGACTTCATTATTTCGTTTTAATTAAAAAGAAAACTTTTTTGCTGTCTGATATGTGTGTCTTGTCCATCGATTCGTCCGCGGTAGATTTGCAGAACTTCAACGATAAAGTTCGGTCAGATATACCAACGTACAGCTTTACACTAAAGCAAGCAAACATTTCATGTAGTCCCCAACTGCTACAGCGGTAAGTCTTCGGACTTACAATGCTAAAATCAGGGGTTTGATTCTATTCAATAAACCTCAGCCCAATGCAGCTTTGTTATAAGGAAACGAAAAAAAAACACGAAAACATTTAATGTATACACGTATGACGTATGACACTTGGTTAGCGTAAACTATAACTGTAATCCAACCTGAGCTGGGGGTGGTAACCTGCCTTCACAGATTTCAAAGTAGTGGGTGGAGATGTCTTTCCGTTCCTTTAGTTTCAGAGCTACATCACAGAGAACTTTTAGCAAAATTGATAATTACACGCATGATAAAAATACTTTGTTGAACGACCTCTAAACAGTCCCTCACCTGTATCCTCACCCCCTCAATTTGATATATTTAGTAATTACTTCTTGATTATCCAATAACAAAAGTCTAATTAAAACCTCTTTAGCGTAAAACTGGAGACAAACAAAGATCTAATCACATATGCTTTGCTGGTGGCGCCCACAATGGCTCAGCAGTAAGTCTGAAGGCTTCAGACGTTAAAATGTTGGTTTCGATACTCGTGGTGGGCAGAGTGCAAGTAATCCATTTGTTTGTGCATGGTGACAAACTGATTACTTTTTATAACATTTCAACTACTTTTACTCGAGGTGTAGATATTATTGAAAATCTTTAATTTTCGTAAAAGTTTCCTATAAAGAATAATAAGACTCGACATGACCAGGTGGTTAAGGCACTCGACTCGTAATCCGAGGGTCGCGGGTTCGAATCCCCCTTACACCAAACATTCTCGCTCTTTTCAGTCGTGGGGCATTATAATGTTTCGGTCAATCCCACTATTCGTTGGCAAAAGAGTAGCCCAAGAGATGGCGATGGGTGGTGATGACTAGCTGCCTTTCCTCTAGTTTTACACTACTAACTTAAGGATGGCTAGCGCAGATAGCCCTCGTGTATCTTTGCGCGAAATTTAAAAAACGAAACAAACTAAACAATAATAAAAACAAAATTGAGCTGAATTTATGTTCTTGAAAGTATGTGGAACAAATTCTAACTCGAGAGTACAGCATGAAATATTCAAGATAAAAAAAACTGATTTTGAGTGAAGGTTTATTTAAAAGAACACACATTTACGTATATATATTAATGGTGGAACAATGATGTTTTTTAATAAGGGTGCTGAAAACCTTTCAACAAAATCAACTCCTATGTACACTTATACATTAAGTCAGGAGGAGTTGCCCTCAACACTTTTAGTTGTTGTACCCTTATGTAAGTGACTGGGATTACAAAACAAATGTTAAATTGTAGGGAATTTTTAAATTCTGCGATTTTCGTTATAGCTTCCAAAATCCGCCAATATTTGCATTTTGTAAACTTTATTAACATCTATATTATCTTATTAAATATACCAACATCTCTATCTCCTAAAATTTGTCTCTGGCTACAGTAAAAACTATGTATTTTTTATTTGCAAAATTTCACGTAGCTCGGTTTTCTTCTTCCTACAGCGCCCCCAGTGACACAAACAAATCTTTCTGTTATTTTTATAAAACCATGACTCACTGTACAACTAGTTTGAAACTTGTAAACACGTAATCTCAAACTCTATTGACACATAGTTTAAAACTCTACAGACATGTAGTTTTATTTTTAAACCTTATGGACAACTATTCTAAAAATTGTAAACATGTAATCTCAAGTCCTATAAATAAGTAATTTTAAACATTACAGACAAGTAGTTAAAACACGGTAAATACGAATTTTAAGCTAAACACGTAGTTCAAACCTTACAAGCAACGTGATTTAAAACCTTGTGGATGCACAGTTTCAAAAAATGCATACAGATAATTTTAAACTTTGTAAACAAATTAATTTAATTGTTTTATAATTATAAGTTTAAGATATAAAGACACGCAGATCTAGCCTATCCAAATACGTAGTTTTCAGATTTACCACGGTGAAATTAATTTGTTTTTCTTTCGAATCCACAATCAAACGGTTTTCCGTATAATCTTTATTATTATATCTCCATCTCGCGAACGATTTGAGAACTAATTACAGCCGCGGTTATTGATGACTCTTTCTTGTTTCATATTGCTGAAAAATTATATGGTGCTAATTGGAGATTAAACTACATTTAAAAACACCTAAAATTACGGTGAAGTAAACTACTATGAAGTAAAACATATACACTGCTGGCCAAAATCTTAAGGCCAATAAACATAAAGAAAAATTATGCATTTTGCGTTGTTAGACTCAACCACTTATTTGAGTAGAGCTTCGAAAGATGAAAATGAGAAAAGGGGAAAAAAAAAACAAAAAACTTTTTTAGCATTTAATAGGGAAAATGTGAACACCATGAAATTAGCCTTAATACTAGCTGGTCAAAAGTTTAAGATCATATCAAAAAGAAGTCCTAAACAGGGTAGGAAATGCCCAACAAGTGGTCTCAATAGTGAGTTGCACGGCCGTCATTGCACGAGAAACATTCGCTTTGGCATGGTCGATATAAGCGTTTGTAGAAGGCTGGCTGAAATGTTACTCCAAGAGGTGAAGATGGCTTCACGAAGATCATGCACTGTTTGGAATTGACGTCCATTTCTATAGACTTCCCTTGCCATTTACCTCCAAACATTTTCAATGGGGTTCAGTTCGGACGAACACGATGGATGGTCCAAAAGAATCACGCTATTTGCTATGAAAAAGTCCTTTGTCCTGCAGGCATTGTGGATTGCAGCTTTGTCCTGCTGAAAGGTCCAGTCGTTTCCATAAAAGCGAGGACCTTCAGTTCAATAAGGATGCTCTCTCCAACATGCCAATGTAGCCAGCTGCTGTTTGATGCCCTTGTATAACCTAAAGCTCTATTGTTCCATGCAAGGAAAAAGCACCCCAGATCATGATGGATCCTTCTCCACTGTGTCGTATAGAAAACGTTTTCGGTGAGATATATTTATTGTGCCGGTAACGTTATAGGCCATCTGGACCATCCAAGTTAATTTTTTCTCATCAGAGAACAAAACCTTCCACTTTTCTACGTCCCATGTTTGGTGCTTCTCAACAAAGTTTAATCGAGCTGTTTCATGGTGTGGAAGGAGGCGTGGACTGTGAAGACATTTACGGTTTTTAAGTCTTTTTCTCGTAAATGCCGTTTATTGTTCTTGAGCTGGATTATGCGTCCGTAAAAGCCTTAATCTGGTTCGACGATCGGCTGGTGTATTGCCGGACAACCTGTCAAATCCTTCTGCTCAACACCAACGAAATTTTATTGAGTTGACCACTTGAAATTCTCGTTCCTTATTCCTCAGGGTATTTCAATAAACTTGCAACAACAGTTTTACTACGCCCGATCTTACCAGCGATTGCATGTTGAGACAGACCTTGCTTTTGCACCTCGACAATTCTGCCACATTCAAACACTGTCAACTTTTTAGCTTTTGCCATGTTTTTACCCAATGTAACACACGAGATGTTGGCAGCGCTAATGCCTGAACACAAATGACTTAATTTCGTTAAGTGCTTACCGATTAATGCTTCGTTTCAGTATGATCTTAAACTTTTGACCAGCTGGTATTTAGGCTAATTTCATAGTGTTTATATATTTCCCTATTAAATTCTGAAAAGTTTTTTATTTTTATTTTCCCTTCTCTTATTTTTATCTTTCTAAGCTCTACTCAAATAAGTGGTTGAGTCTAACAATGCAAAATGCATATTTTTTTCTTTATGTTCATTGGCCTTAAGATTTAGGCCAGCAATGCATATATATATATATATATATATAGAAATATATATATTTATGATACACAAGAAGTCATTCTCACATCCACGTGTGCTTGTACTTTGTATTTATGTCAAAGTGACTAAAGCTATTCGTCGTAGTCATTATCACGCTACCATTCGCGCTGAAGGATTGGTTCTCACTCTTATAACGCAGCTACAGCTTCACTGCGAAAAATACTTTGTGATATGGTAAAGATTCGAACCTTGGTTGGTGGTTCTGAAATCTAGAATTTCTACTACAGAATCCTAGAATACTATGAACGTTACCACACCTAAATCTATTACAGATAAGGAATAGGACAAGTCATAAGAATTGGTTCAATGAAATCTGTCTATCTTCATGGTTTAAAACCGGTTTATGGATACAAGGGAATCAAACTAGTATAGATCTTACGAACTCAGTTATTTATTGTGATTTGTCAGTAGTAGTAAAAGTATTGTAAGGCGACGTTCGTTTATTTATTCATCTTGAACATTTTGAACAGATGGTTTGAACTTCGCGCAAAGCTGCACGAGGGTTATCTGCTCTAGCCCTCCCTAAGTTTTGCAGTGTAAGACTAGAGGGAAGGCAGTTAGTCATCACCACCCACCGCCAAATCTTGGGCTACTCTTTTACCAACGAATAGTGGGGTTGATAATCACTTTATAACGTCCTCAGGGCTGAAAGGGCGAGCATGTTTGCTATGACGGAATCCTCAGATTACGAGACAAGTGCTTTAATCACCTGGCCATGCCGGACCTGAAGAGATGGTTCCATAATAGTAATGCTAAGAAATATGAGATAAATTTATCAAATGGTATAGCTTTGGAACGCTGAGGTCTTAAAACAGGTGAAGCAAACCTTATTTTTACAGGTTTGGTAACGTTACCAAAGGAGAAACATATTTACTTTAAAGTGATGTGAATCTGTATGGAAGAAGGAAGTTTTTATTATTGAAATATGAATCTGTTTGGAATACTGATACAACAACTTACTTCCTAAAATATGACAATATTTATTACAAAGGCCGATAGTGGTTGGTGTGTAGCATGGATGGGCCCGGAATAAAATGGTCTCCGCATACAGTCTACTATTTTACGATGCTAACAATTAATTGGTATAGTTGTAGTATAGCCTTTTTAAAGCACATAATTACCATTATCGAGTAATTTTAAGCTTTCGTAACACTAATACTATTCTCTTTATTTACCACATGTATCTTTGTGAGTAAGTAATCCAAAGAAACTACTATCTAGCGGTGAGTTTAGTTTATAAATATATATTTCCTTGTTTCGTAAGTAATAGTTTAATTTATGGCCACTAGATGCCAGCACACATATACCTTAAATGAAACAACTTGCATGTTTTTAAGAATTAATAGTAAGAATGTTACGAAAGAAAAACTGAAACTGTAAGCCATATTTAAAAAAAAGATTAATTCAAAACATGAATTCTAATGTTCATGAAATTATAAAATTTGTTTTTTCTAGTTCACGTAAGTAAAAATAATTGAAATTTATATCAAAGTTAAAGAAAAAATGAGTTAAAAAAAGAAAAACACTTCATTTTAACAATTGTAAAATAAGCAAAAATAAAAACAAGTTTCTATTATATTCGTTTTCGTGTTTTTGATTTGGTTATTAATTTGATTTGGCTTTAGGACAGTAAACTGTTATTTTTGTTCGCGAAAGTATTTATATTTTTATATCTGTTGCAAAGTTGTTAGGACTATCTGCAGTCGTCCTTAACTCGGAATTACCGGCCATGTATTCTTATGGCGTGCAAGAGTTTCATTGTGTCGATTAAGCCCCTAATACTTATAGTTATCCAAAAATATCCAATCAAAACGGCCTGGCATAGCCAGATGATTAGGGTATTCGACCAAAGCGCTAGCTAGTGAGTGGAGATATGGACATAGTTTAATTATGGCGCTCCTGAGATCTCGAAGGCGCCAAGAATACAAACTACAATACTTAATTCGGTTTGAGGAAACATGGAAACCTACTCATAAACACCATCGTGCTTGGGTGACATTCTGATTGTATTGTTATTTTTCCTGTTTGATATAAATAACAACACCACATTCTTGAGATACAGCAATTTATTACATTTTTAAATAAAAATTAACTGCTAAGTTTCAGGAATTTTGACAAACCCACTAGTCATATATCATGTCTTTACCTTGTATTTTCACCAATGTGTCTTCAGAAAACAGTGTCTCGTGGTGTCATCTAACAATAAATAAACATATGAATTCGTGAAACCTGCTTGAAGTAAAAATGTATCTCGTGACGGCTTTTCCTTAAATAACGCACAGAATAACTTTTTGACTTTCTTAGATCGAACTTTGTGAATTTTCAAAATTTTTGTCAAAAATGAAACAAATATATACGTCAGAATATCAGTCATACAATTAACACAACGATTCAAAATGTATATCAATTTATCTTTAAAAAACAACTAAAAATTTATATTTCCACTTCGAAGAGATTTTCTAATAACGCCTGCTGAGAATTAAATGTTTGTATTCAATAAACTGTTAACAAATAGCAATATAGTATTAAGACCATAACTATAAAATTCTCTTCGTTTGATTTAGCAGATCGCCTGATGTGGCTTTGTTAAAAGAAACACATACACCCTAAGCATTTCTAAAAATTCTGGTGCATATCTTGGATTTTTAATGACTTTAGATTACTTTTAATATTCATAGCCTAAAAACAGCATTATTTTTGTTTACTGACGTACGAAAGAAATTTTAAAATTAAATTATAAATTAGGTTGAATATTTTATATATTACAGCATGCACTGATTATTATTTTTTTGTTTTTGATTGTCGTAGCGCGTATGTAATCAACTGTAACTGAGTTAATTGTATGTTCATATAATTTGGGTGGAGGAAGGCATGGGTCCAATAAACGATCCCTTGATATCGATCCAGCCAGCATTTTGTTTCTCTCAGTCCATGATTGACAGAGTATAAAGCCAAGTTTTGTTTCTCTCAGTCCATGTTTGACAGTATGTAAGACCAAGTTTTTGAGTCCTTCAGTCCATGTTTGACAGAGTGTAAGGCGAAGTTTTCGTTTCTTTCACTCTGTGTTTGGTAGAACATTAGAACAAGTTTTGTTTCTTTCAGTCTATGTTTGACAGTATGTAAGACCAAGGTTTTGCCCTTCAGTCTCTGTTTGACGGAGTGTAAGGGCAAGTTTGTGTTCTTCAGTCCATGTTTGACAGAACGTAAGAGTGGTTAGATAAGGTGTTATAAATAGAGTAATTCCAGAATGGGCCTTACAGGAGAGTAGCTCCAGATCAGGTTATAAGCTTGGGTTTGGAATTGAAAGTGAACTCGGGTCTTGTATCCTTCCATATAAGTTAAGAGGCTGGTTTTCTGAATCATGTTTTTGATGTTGGGAAGTTACGTAAGTCACTACTTCAAATTGGATCGATGTAAGTGTCTTATGTCAGACACGATATGGAATAAAAACATCCTTGATACATTTTTTGAAATAACATCAAAATAATTAGCGAATAGTGTCAAAGTTTTTAATAAAGAACTTGGTAGCTAACACAATACTATTGTAGAACAGTGGTGAAAATGGAAGTACGTTGAACGATAACACTGATGAAAAGAAACAAAGATCGTGTAACAACACATTACAAGGATGAAAATATATGTAGGTTGTTGTATAATAACACACACAAGTAACGTAATTATGTCTAGAGTGTGTAATATTTGTTGTTGTTGTTGTTTTGAATTAAGCACAAAGCTACACAATGGGCTATCTGTGCTCTGCCCACCAGAGTGTGTAATAACACATAGCAATGATGAAAATAATGTAAATTGCGTAATAACAGATAACAATGGCAAAATAGGTGTAAAATGTCTAAGAACAATAACAAAGGTAAAAATAATCTAAATTGAACAGTAACACAACACTGATGAAAATAGGTGTAGATTGTGTAATAATATACAATAACAAAGATAGACGTAGAATGAGTAATAAGAAATACCAATGAGAAAAGTAAGTGTAAACGGTGTAATAACACATAATAATAATGTCAATAGCTGTTAATTGCGTAATAACACACAACAATGACGGATTAGGTGTAGATTGAGGAATAATATATAACAATGACGAAAATTTGAGGGCGTTTCTGTTTGCAATTATAATACAAATTATACAAACTGGTCGTTTTGATCGGATTTATTTTTCTTTCAAGTCTAACATGGATTGTTTTGTGCACTTTTTATGTGGACAGCCTTAGTAGTCAATAGTAAAGGTTAAAGTGTTATTTGAATTGAATCTTTACTGTTCAGTGTTTTTTGCCCGAACGTTCTATGTTCTGTTAGGGTTTTGTTTAATTCCTTGCAACCCCATTCATGAACCATGATAGTGACTCATAATAGCAAAGTTACCTAACGGATGAAATTCTACAACGAAGCGTCTCCTTCAAATTATACCTTTAAAATTTACGTTTTTATTTTGTTTGTATGAAACAGTAGACCAAACCCGAATTGGGGTGATTTAGCTTCTTTTAAAATATTTGTTAAATCATCTTCTATATAACCAATGTAATACAGAGAGTCAAGTACGTTATATTGAAACATTTAAAATATATAAACCAGTAAGTCATGTGATAACCACAGCCTGTGTAAAGTATTGGTGGGATGAGATTATTAGAACTGCATTTTGACATTGTTTCGCATATTTATCGATAGCACGATGCTACCGAAATTGGATCACTTTTGGGAAATGTAAATAAAGCTCTTTTCCAGTGCAAAATTTTCAATTACTCAGATCATTGACATGTATTAAGATCGGGAATTTGAAATTTCCCAGCCAGATGCATCCCTTGTTTCTCAATGACGTTGAATACAGAGAATGTGGATCAACTTAGAGATCCAGGACCACTTAGAAGGAGATCTGCAACAAGTCGTACCCTCAAATAAACGAAATTTTTGACAGTTGAGAATTCACAACTAGAGAGGTCAGTGGTAAAAGCCGCTCATGTGCACCTGACAAAAGTAAACAATATAATAAATAAAAATGCTTCTACGACACACTCTTGTAACAATTGCGTACCTGAAGCAACTGTAGAAATGGGCATCCATAAGAAGACATAAAGGTCACATCGTCTATTCATTTCTGTGTTATAAGACTGTTGAAACAGACATGGAAAACCATCGTTCTCTTATGCTAAATATATTATGGAAAGCAGTAAGGAGGAGGTTTCCGGTTTCAACTTGATAAATTTGGGACGGCATCTTTTGCAATGCAACCTATACTGCAGGGAAACAGTCATCTGAGACAGCATTACCAAACGTGGCGACATGAGCTGCAACGTAGTGGTGGGGTTTAAAATTCGTTCTAATATAACGTGCTCAATATCTGAACTTAAATATTGTGCAATTGAAAAACAAACAAAGAAATAATATAAAGTGTAACATTTTCAAGACAATCGTTTCACGGCTTTTATTAAAAAGAACAACACACGTCTGATCAGCATTAAGGTTTATTCGTTTGTAGTTAATCACAAAGTTACACAATAGGCTATCTGTACTCTGACACACCCAATAATCTCATTTTACTAGAAACAAACATGCATCAGACTCTTAAATCTAAAGACCTAAAAATCCTTTGATGATAGTTTCCAATTGAATCAGGAATAATAACTCTTGATACTTACAGAAGAAAAGAACTAAACAAACAAAATTTCAGAATATTCGGAGAAATATGGCTTTAATTTTTGTAAACGTTAACTACGATTATGCGGCCCAGCATGGCCAGGTGGTTAAGGCACTCAACTTGTCATCTGAGTTTCGCGGGTTCGCATCCCTGTTACACTAAATATTCTCGCCCTTTCAGCCATGAGTGCGTTATAATGTGACGGTCAATCCCACTATTCGTTGATAAAGGAGTTGCCCAAGAGTTGGGGGTGATTGATGATGACTAGCAGCTCTCCCTCTGGTATTACACTGCTAAACTAGGGACGGCTAGCACAGATAGCCCTCGAGTAGCTTTGTGCAAGATTCTAAAACAAACAAACTTTTTATTTTGTTTGCTTAACTCTTAGTATTAATTTTCTCTAAAAAATACATATATTGAAATATTTACTTACGTCAGAGATTCTACAGTGTTTTAAGACTTATAAAGGTATATTTCCTAAAGTAAAGAAAATTACAACATTTTGAAGATTTTATGTATTTATTTTTATTCATTACGTAGAAACTTCATTTTTATCAGTTTTATAGAAATCTTATTCTATGATATCGATTGAAGTGAACTGAGTTTTATATACGTCTGGCTCTTGGGCTGAAAGAAATCGATCTTTCAGAAATTTGATACACATCTGATTTCCATTTTGTTTTGAGGTTTGCTTTGAATTTCGAGCAAAGCTAGACGAGGGGTAACTGCACTAGTTGTCCCTAATTTAGCAGTGTAAAACTAGAGGGAAGGCAGCTAGTCATCACCACCCACTGCCAACTCTTGGGCTACTCTTTTACCAACGAATAGTGTGATTGACTGCACGTTATAACAACCCCACGTCTGAAAGGTGTGACGGTGATTCGAACCCACGCTCTCAGATTGTGTGTCAAGCGCCCCCTAACCACCTGGTCATGCCGGGCCTTGTATATGTTGATAACAATTTTTCAAAACCTTAAATATAGAACTTAGAACTTTCGAAACTTTCCATATGTATAATCTACGCAAGCAAACCGGTATAACACGTTACTCCTTCACGTTTATACAATGGTTTTTTTGTAGCGTGTATATACGTGTTTAAAGACGATGTAACATTTTGACTCAAGTGTTGTTTTTCTTTTATTTCGTTCCTGCAACAGAATTCTGTTTTCTGTTCAGAGCCATTTCTGAAAAGGAGGCCACACTTACAAACACGGCATGGTTTTAAATTGCCAAACAGTAGCGCTGGTGGTTTGCATGGCTTATCGTTTCCTAATGGAAAAGGTGTGTTGAAAATTACAGTAATATTGTGCTCTAATTATGCTATCTTCCCTCTTCTATGCAGAGAAGAATTTTCTCTTTATCAGCCTTTTGTAGCGAGGTTGAAGCCTGTTATTTATGAAAGCGATAAACGCCGTCTATAACATGAATTACGGGCGAATTTATTGACTGCACGCGCTCCTCGCGCGATGAAGAGTCCTTTCATTCCCTGATTTTCAGTGTTTATTTTTTCTTTAAATTTCATATTTTTGGAGTCATTGCGAACGAACGTAGTTTATCCTTCTGTTGTCTTTAATGTTTGGACTGAGGGTGGCGAGAATGATAGATCTCATGTGGCCCCAACGCCACAGCTCTTTGTACTTACATCAATTTAAACGTTATAATTTAACAGAGTCTCTCATTAGAATTACTCCATAAAATCTAAATAGTTGAGATTATCATGCGATAAGTAATAACGTAAAATATCACGGTCGTACGGTACTGTCCCTTATGGCTCAGAGTTGTAACTTTAATATGTTTTATTACTCTATATCTGTAAACTTCCAACTCACAGTCTGTGAAGTCGAAAATTATAAACCAACACTTTGAAAATACACGCAGATGGTCACCGTGTGTAATATCTAATTTCAACATATAGTTTACAGAACAGCTTGTACTATGTCTTTAATTTGAAGTGCATAGAAAACAAAAACACATTACAATGTGCTTGTTATGTTTATTTACGCTTTTAATCAAATTACAGAAAATTTCATTTGGTGTTCTTCATTATTTATCAGTCTGGAAAAATAAAAGGCCATATCATTTATCTCAGTTGATGTTTCACAAATTATGAATTCAAATTTGTTATTCTTGTTCGTGTTTAACAAAGTGAAATACCGAGTGTTTCCAATCCACGTTTAAAAAAAATAGAAAGTAAAACTGTTTCTCATTTCGATTCATGTTTCTCAAAGTGGTTTTGAGTCTTGAAGTTAAACACAAAGAAACGCAATGGGCTATTTGTGCTCTGCCATTCATAGAATCAAAACCTAGATTCTGGCGCTGTAAACCCACTGACAAATAGCTGTGCCACTGGTTTGTTTGTTTGTTTTTAAGTTCGCGCAAAGCTATACCAGGACTATCTGCGCTAGCCGTCTCTAATTTAGCAGTGTAAAACTAGGGGGAAGGCAGCTAGTTATCACCATTCACCGCCAACCCTTGGGCTACCATTTTAGCAACGAATAGTGGGATTGACCGTCACTTTATAACGTTTCCTCGGCTGAAAGGACGAGAATGTTTGGTGTGACAGAGATTCGAACCCGCGACTCTCAGATTACGGGTCGAACCCTTAAACCACCTAGCCATGCTGGGCCAGTGCCGCTGTAGGGCGACATCAAGTAAAAGGCCAAGTTTTTGTTTATCAGTCTTTATTTGACAGAGTGAAAGGCCAGGGTTTGTGTCTTTTAGTCCATGTTGCGGCCTGCATTATCAGGTGATTAGAACGCTCGAATCGTAATCTGAAGGTTACGGGTTCAAATCTTTGTCACACCAGTTGTGAGGGCGTTAAAATGTTATGATCAATGCCACTATTCATTGGTAAAACAGTACCCAAAGAGTTGGCGATGGGTGGTAATTTTCAGCTGCCTTCCCTCTAACCATACACTGATAAATTGGGGACGGCTATCGCAGATAGTCTTCGTGTAGCTTTGCGCGAAATTCAAAAAACAAACAAAGAGTCCATGTTTGCCAAAATGAAATAAGAGATTTTTGTTTCCGTAAGTCCATGTTTGACAAAGTTTAAGACCAAGTTCTGGTGTCCTTCAGTCCATGTTTGACAGAGTTGAAGGCCAATGAGTTTAACTTCTGAACACAAGTACGCAATCAAATTAAAAGCTACGTTCAAATCATAATACGAAATATTAATTCCGGCTTATTTTTTTTTAAACGACACATGAAAATTATGTATATTTCTGAGGTAAATTTTCCATAACTGAATACTTATCTCTTTACTATATCTGGCATGGACACATGGCTAGGGTGTTCCACTCGTATTCTAAGGTTCAAATCCCCGTCACACCAAACATGCTCACCCTCTCAGATGTGGGGTATCATAAAATCGTATTAGCGTGGTTCGTTGTTAAGTACAAGGCTAGAAAGTGAGTTATACGTGCCCTCCGCCGATATCAAACCCTAAATGTTAGCGGTACAAATCTTCAAGCTTACCGTTAAGCCACAGATGGTGTTTTAATATAAACTTCTTCCTGCTTGACACACAATATTTATATTTTTAGAGAATATTATTACTAATAGAGTTAAGGAAATTAAAACAAACTCATAAGGAAGGACTCTGTTAAAATCAGCAAATCAAATTCTCTGATTGATTAGATTAGTTTGTTATACCTAAAAATAAAACAAAAAACACTGCACTACTTAAAAAGATCCCAGAGTACAAGCTATAACACGGGATATAAAATGAATCCAAAGTTTTGGAGGTCACTGTGGAAGTAGAACCCACACTACGATGGAGATACACCGTCTATCAGTCTTACCCTCCATTTGCCAGTCTCACAAAGAAATAAAATAGAATAAGGGAATAGCAATGGAAATAAATATAGAAATAATAGAATTAAAAATTAGTAGAGCAAGATGTCGGTGCTCAAGTCCACAACATCACTATTTATTGACTATCTATGCTGTGCCTATCACGAGTATCAATAACTAATATTTAGCGATGTGAACTCTAATGCTTAATGCTAAGCCTTTGAATGTACAATAACAAACCGCATTAAAGCCTTGATCTGAATGAAAAACAAAATGTTATTGAAATATTCTATCCTTTTAAGTTAAATTCTGTTTTTTTATGTCCATTTTCGATGATAATGCATAAATATTCAGGATGAATGGTTTTGTGTCGGAATCTTAAAAAGACTTTCGTTGAATATAACTGTTATATTAAAATATAAAAGTCTGACAAATGTGACG
Organism: Carcinoscorpius rotundicauda; assembly: GCA_011833715.1. Classification (NCBI taxonomy): domain Eukaryota; kingdom Metazoa; phylum Arthropoda; class Merostomata; order Xiphosura; family Limulidae; genus Carcinoscorpius; species Carcinoscorpius rotundicauda. The sequence goes on from CM022403.1 coordinate 35,188,935, forward strand.
AAAATCGTGCTTGATTATAACAATTTGTAATCATATTCGCCAATATTCGTTCATTATAGAAATCCGTTTAAACTATTAATTCACTTTGACCCTTAACTTTGAAAATCTGCTTAAACCTATTGATTGAGTTTGATTCTCAACAGCCGCACTAAAAGGAATGATATAAAATATTTTTTAAATTAAACGCAAATGTCGTGACATCTGTCGGTGAACTCAGCAAATAGCCCAAGGTGGATCAACTACGCTTCAGAATCGAAGTTAGAACAACAACTGAGACATTGAAAATTACAAGAAAAGGTCATACTCCCCCTGTAGGTAACAGATCATGACTGTAAAGAACTGACCTCAGGGGTCAGTGTTTTCCAGACTCTTGACTAAGAATGTGATATTTAATTACAATTATTCTTGTTCGTGTTTCCAATTATGTTTAGAGTTATATGATACCCGAACATTGTCGCCTTCCCCAGTTTTGAAGTGACATAATAGAAGAGTAGAAATAGTCCACTGTGTAGCATCGTGCTTAACTCTACAAGAGTTAAAGGAGCAAAACTTTAGAAACCGTAGTCCGTTTAAAGGTTTCATAATTGCAAAAGAGTATATAGATTTCGGAGTGAACTAGAACATTGAGACTTTAAAACATTTAGCTATATAAGCAATAAAAAATACGTATACGTGGAAAACCTGTAGCTCTCTTCGCTTCAATGCTTTTGAGTTATTGTGGTAGATATACTTAGAGAATTGTATCTTGAGTTTTTTGAATATCTTAAATAATGATGTGTCTACTGGTTCTTCTATAAGGAAAAAACACTTATCGGAGTTTCATTGTGACGTCAGAATTTAAAAGAAATCCACTATTACAGTTTGTATTGTATCTAAATTCATTCAATTCATTGGCTTCATTAAATGCAATAAATATAATCTAAAAATACGTATGTGTGTGATAATATTATTTCTTGCTTTGTCGGTATTTTAAAAATGGATTTGGAAATCTGTCCCGAGTTATACATAAAATTTTGATAATACATTATGCTTTTTATCAGATAATAAAATCATTTTTCTGTTTAAAAAACGAAAACCTCCTTTAGAAAATCGATTGCTAGGGCTATAATATTATCATTTATATGGGTAAAATTGGGCGAAATCTAACTGTTGGAATCGATATATATACGTACCCCTCTTTCTTATGTTTGTTTTTCTCGAAGTTCTCACAAAGCAGGACATAACACGATGTACAAATTTATATCTGGTACAAAAGAGCTCAACTCTAGCGAACGGAAAGACTAAAGAATTTCTTTTATTCAAAAATATAAAACATTATTCGCACGCTTTAAGGGTGATTATGAAAACATCGTTCAAAAAGGATTTACCTTAACAACACATTTGTACACACCGACAACACTTGGCAATTTACAATAACAATAATTTAATATCATAATACAGAAAACTGTAATCATTGTCGTCTTTTCCCCTTGTGAAATGGTTAGGTTTTTTTTGGAATTTCGAGAGAAGCTCTACGAGAGCAATCTGCGCAATTTGAACCTAATTTAGCAGTGTAAGGCATCGAGTCATCACCACCCACCGCCAACTTAATTTATATACACTGAAACAGATGCAAATAATCAAGCAACAAGATATACCAGTTTATAAAGCCTAAATAATTATCGTTGACCAGAAATGTCTTTTATAAATAATTTGCAGAGACATCTAACTTTTTAAAACTGAGACTGAACTGTCTCTTTTTGTTTTTTACGATATAAAATTCTTTTGTTCTTAATGTTTAATTCCGTTTGTTTACCCAGACAATATTTTAAGCAATGCATCTGGTTAAACAGGAACATCACTAGCTTCTGTGTTTAAAAATACTCCGTTCCTCATTTTAACTGAAGACATGAAGTAAGGTAGTTGGCAGAGCCCGCCACCTCAAGCGTCTAAGCCTAGCATGGCAAAGTCGTTAAGGCGTTCGAATCCCTGTCACAAACTATTTCAGCCATGGGAGCGTTATAATGTTACAGTTAATCCCACTACTCGTTGGTAAAAGAGTAACCCAAGAGTAGGTGGTGGTGATGGGTGGTAATGACTAGCTGCCTTCCCTCTTGTCTTACGCTGCTAAATTAAGGACGACTAACGCAGATAGACATCGTGTAGCTTTGCGCGAAATTCATAAACAAACAAACAATCAAGCGACTATTCTGAACCAAGTAGTAAGACTGGCTGTCACGGTTATAACACCTCTCACGGCTGAACGTACAGAGCATACTTAGCGGCTCGAGCCTTTGATATTTGAATTCGTAGTACCGCAGGTTAGAATCATATGTATAGCAGAACTGGAAGAACATGAAAAGATTACAGAAAGTATATAAGACGAGGTATTCGGTGTTTATTAAAGTAAGATAATATGAAACACTAAAGTTTACTCGGCAGTTAGTGAAAATGTTTGTCTTTCATGAAGTACTGTAATGTACACTGACGAAGGATAATGTATTATCGCCTTTACCATTAGGTGTCGTTGTACCTCTTACTTTCTGTTTTGTTATATAATAGTAATTTTAAGTTATTTACCAACGCTAGTTTATTTTATCCAGGGAGCGATAATTAGCAGGGTCCAACTTTGGCCCCGTATTTGTGAAACACTAGCTTAGAGATTTGAATAACTACGAATCACAGCGAAAGATACTAAAGTACATTTATGTAATTGATCTAAAACTAAAAAGTAATGACTGTTCCTTCCACACCAAATACCGTAACACTTTGTACAAGACGGTATACACTTGGTCAATGGTATCTGGGTATTTTGCCCTGGAGGGTCAGGTTCACTTTGACCTCTTCCTCCAACGGTATACAGAACACGAAATATTTTGTTGTTTGAATTTCGCGCAAAGCTACACGAAGGCTACTTGCGCTAGCCGTCCCTAATTTAGCAGGGTAAGACTTGGGGGAAGGTAGCTAGTCATCACCATCCAGCACCAACTCTTGGGTTACTCTTTATAATAGTGAGATTGAATTAATGTGAAACTGTAAATTGAATAAAGAAAACGTATAAATATGCTGAACGAATATTTTTTTTTTCTCAATTTCTGATGGGGAAGGAAACACTTGTCTTTTCGCGTACACCTATCTGTCACTTTTTCTTCATTTTCTTATGGGGTGGGAGGTGTTAATAAGCCTTGAACCACGAAATTTCAGATCTACAGGCCAAAACTAACAAATCCAGGAAGAAAGTCACAGGTTTATTTATAAAAGTCGGAATAGTACGTAAAAACATGATTATAGTTATAATTAATTTTCTTTTTTTTTGTACACCTAGAATTTATAAATTAGATCTACAATGACTACTACCAAATAACGATGCATTTAAAGAAAAACATAATACTTCCCTCTAGTCTTACACTGCAAAATTAGGGACGGCTAGCACAGATAGCCCTCGAGTAGCTTTGTGCGAATTTCCAAAAAAACAAACAAAAAACATAATACTATTAAAGTTATGGTGATAAAATAAAATAACTTCAATGTTGTAATACCGGATTACTTTACATAATTTTCTAACAGAGCCTACCCCTCATTGGGAAGCAGCGTTAGGCTTACTAACTTAAATTCGGGGTTCGATTCCTCGCAATGAACACAGGAGATAGGTCATTGTTGCTTTACTCCAAAAACAACTTGTAACTAAAATGACCTTTTCCGTAATTCAATATTAACTTATCGTAGTTTTTATTTACGATATCCATATATACAAAATACATACTCAGGATTTTTTTTTAAATAATTTGGCTTTAAAAACCGTGAACATTAAGATGGCAAGTTGAAGTCTTTGTGACATTGTGGTTTTTTGTTTAAATATGAATAAAAAGCGCGATTTATTATTCTGAGAGATAAACAGTATTACAACAAAAACTGAATTTTTCCAAGTAGTAGTTTATAATCACATTAATCTGGGCGGCTCCATGTCAAGACTTTGTTTTAAAATATTTGATTAAATCCTTGTAACTCTTAAAACTACAAATTTCTACAGATGTATTACTTTAGCAGTTATATTAAACATGCCCCCCAGTGGCTCAGCGGTATGTCTGCGGACTTACACGCTAAAATCCGGGTTTCGATACCCGTGGTGGGCAGAGCACAGATAGCCCATTGTGTAGCTTTGTGCTTAATTCAAAACAACAACAAAACAACAATATATTAAACATAAGTTAGTTTATGAAACACTGTCGTAATGTTGCCACTGGCATTTCAATTACAACAGAAACAATAAATTAAGGTTTAATTGTGAAATGTAGAGGACGTGAGCTCGTATCATTATTCTTGGTAAGTTTTTGTGTGAAAGTCACTGTAGGCTATTTGTTATGTCCTCAATGGGAACCTGTTCTGAGTAAGTTACAGAACGGGTAATATCTGAAGGTATATAAAACATCAAGAGTACGTTTGAATCTAAATCAACATAACATTTATTTTACTTATGTTCTAAGTAAAAAAATACTACTAAATACATTGAAAAATATCTGGATGTACAGAATAAATACATCAAATAGGCTTACAATGTTTCCAAACCTAGGTACTTGAATATATTAAATGGGTTTATAATATTTTCAATGCAATGAAGTGATGATACTTAGTTGGTTTTACACTGTTCATACCTTTACAATGATTCTTTGGGATTTTGGCATTTGGACTAATGCTATGGAAATATGTTGTATTCTGTGATACGACTGGCTTATAAACATTGCTACGTATTTAGTAAGAGACTCTTCTAGTCCCTCATTAAAAATGTGGTGACTTGATCTTCCAATCATGATGCTTGAAATTTCTTCCTGTATGATGAATCACCAATTAAATAGCTTCACTGTTGTTTCATACACACACTGTCAGAGAAGCAACCAATCAAGTATTAACATATTCTTAAGATGGCTGGTGTGGGTATTGAAACTTTAATTAAAATAAAGTACAGAACAACGTTTTGATCCTATGTCCTCTTTGTTAACCTGAAGCTGGCCTAATAAGAGCAAAACATTGTCCTGCACTTTATCTTAAAGTTTTAATACCAATACTAGCCATCTTAAGAAAACATTTTTACTTCAAGTGGAATTCTTCGTCACGAATAATAAGTATATATTTTCAAACTCTGGACACTGTCTTCTAAGCTTGAGATCATTCTAGAGAGTCAGTAACTTGCCGTACATTCATTATTATAAATCTTGAATGATAATTGTTGCTTCTGAGCCAATATATCTGCCAATGTTTCAGTATGAATTGTTTTTATCTCTTTCTACTTATATTCTTATCCATCTTTATAACTTCTATCACAAGTTTACCAATTTATTTCTGCTGGGAAAGATTAATTCCTTATACCCAAGTGAAAACTCCTGATGTCTGTTACCTATTGGATAGTGACAGTGTCCAATAACATTTATGTCTCTCAGACTGAAAACTAAACCACGTTATTATTCACCATATATAAACAGACCAGAAATTTTGTAAGATAGATGTGATAATTATCAGGAAGTAATGAAGATAATTTCAGCAGAACAAGTAAACTGTTATGGGTTTAAAGAATTAAGAAGCTAAATTTGGTGTTTGACAACCAAGTAAGTAAAAACTTTTTAATGATAAAGTTGAATGCAAGCCTATTCTTAACAAAAAGGATCAGAGAGTAATACAGATTTGTAATAAATCCAAGCAATAAGTAAAGTAGAGTAACCTAAGAAAAACACAAAATAAAAAATAAAAAACAAACAAACATATAGGCAGTCTATAAAACATTTGCTTATTAATGAAATACAATGGTTTACTGAATAACTCCACACGTGAACATTGTACTTTTGTTTTTCAAGTTAAAGCTCAATATATCTGATCTTATGACTGAATTATACTCAGAGAAATAAGTAAATGAACAAAAAATATTTCTTCAAATCAGGGTCATTTATCAGGAACATTCTGTGTTGGATAACAACAAAAGACCCAATTAGGAATACATGTCAGGGAAATTAACTATTACCTTTATTAGTTAAAGAAATGAGGCACATATTAAAAGTTACATGATTAAAACAGGTCAATTAAATAAGAGCCTTGCAAAGCAGTCCAATTGACCTAACATTCCAAGAGGACTAACACAATGGGTCTGATGAGGTGAATAAGAAGAAGAGATTTTTTTGGTCTACTATTAAAGAAGGTGTGAACAATAGAGACTAGACTAACACGTAAGTTTATAACAAAAGTAAAAATATTATTTTTATTGCAGTAAAATTCTGACCACTAAATGAACTTGTGAAATTATTATTTACTTAAGTAATATTTCTATGATAATTTTAAAAGCTGTTATATTGTAATGTAAATTTTGTTTTGTAATTATTGGTTACAACTGTTACTTACAAATGTAATCACCTACTGAATTTAATTATATTATTTAAATATATTTAATTAGCATATATTTTATTCCATTTCAGTCTTCCATTTTTACTGAGATATTGGTATGAAATATAATCAAGATATGCCTAAATGAAACTGTTACAGAAATGTTTCATAAAACAGTAGAAGCACAAAAAATCAAGGGAACAACAAAAACCCTTTTGGACTATGAAAGTCACCCTTCCCCCAAAAGCAGAAGCCAAAATTTATAAATTTAAAATTATATGTAATCCTTCAGATCAACATTCTTATTAACAGAATTTCAAAAGATTGTTTGTTTTGAATTTTGCGCAAAGCTACACGAGGACTATTTGCGCTAGCCATTCCTAATTTAGTAGTGTAAGACTAGAGGGAAGGCAGCTAGTCATCACCACCCACCACCAACAACTCTTGGGCTACTCTTTTACCAATGAATAGTGAGATTGACTGTCACATTATAACACCCCCACAGCTGAAAGAATGAGCATGACGGTGAGATGGGAATTCGAACCCATGACCCTCAGATTACGAGTCGAACACCTTAATCCATCTAGCCATGATGAGCCTAATTTCAAAGGAACTTTCTAACAACATATATCATGTCATCAAATAATCATTCCAAAACTCTAAAAATAATGGAAAACATAAATGAAAAACTTTGTAACAGTAAAAATCTAATCTAAATTTTCAAAGCCTAAAATAGTTACCTTGATATTCAAACTTGAATTTCATAAGTTCACTTCAATCAATCAAGCAAACCATAAATGGTCAAATCCTTGAATAATTCCATCTAAGTCACATTGTATTCAACCTACCCATGTTTCACAAAAAACGTCTTTAAACATTTTATTATGGCCTGCCTATGCAATTTTCTCAAAATGTTAATGTTTTTTATAGTAAACTGGCTAAAGCTGGACATAATATTCCCAGTATCTTGCACAATGTACAATAACCTTACTAAATTCATGAGCTCTATAAATAAAACCAAGAACTTTTCATTTTTTTTTCAACAAACTAGTCTTCCAAGACCTCATACTCAAAGTGAGTAATTTCATGGTACTAAGTGTTAAAACTCTAGGTTCCAAGCCAGTTACACCAAGATTGTCTTCTGTAATAACAGGAAGATTTAAAATATAATAAGCTCGACTATTTTTTATTACATCCTTGACTTAGAATTGAACTTATTACCTTTCAACAGCAAGTGCACTGTTAACTAAGCTAGAGGGTTTAAACCTTACTTTTTGTTAACAAAAGACCACCACATTTTTCCTGGGATCACAACATCACCAGTAAGTAATGTTCCAATGAATTACATTCATTCCAATTCCACTTTTAATCTGAAAGTGCCCAAGGTACCAGAACATAAGTTTCAGTGGTAAAAATAAATAATCACAGTTTGCTGAAATACAAAAGGCGTACTGATGGTAAGCCAAGGGTAAACATTAGCCCTTAAAGAACCTACTGGGGTCTTAATATGGCAAAGTGGAATGTACTTTATTGAAAAGTTATTTTTCATATTCTAGCTGATGGATTTATTTAAAATTGGAGAGACGTTTGAATTAAATTATGTTTTAATTGAAAAAGTACGTTGAGTTCTTGATAGTGAAGCTGTGATTGGTAGAGATTACTAGAGAATTACCAAAGGAAAATAATGCTATTTTACAAAGGCCTCCTTGCCAAAACTGCTCTAGCTTATACTTTTCATCCAATCAAACGTTTGAAATATGAAAGAAATACAAAAAGTATTTGTTGATAAAAAAACTCACAAAATTTTCCTCTAGTGGTACTTTAAATCAATGTTGATCTCTTGAAACCAATTTCCTTCTCTCCCTGGTCAGCAACAACCTGTCTTTAACAATTGTTGGAGTAATGTGCTTATGATGATTTGGTTTGTTTCATTTAGAATTTCATGCAAAGCTACTCGAGGGATATCTGCACTAGCCGTCCCTAATTCAGCAGTGTAAGACTAGAGGGAAGGCAGCTAGTCATCACCACCCACCACCAACAACTCTTGGGCTACTCTTTTACTAACAAATAATGGGATTGACCAAACATTATAACACCCCCACGGCTGAAAGGGCGAGCATGTTTAGTGTGATGGGAATTTGAACCTGCGACCCTCAAATTAGGAGTCGAGTGTATTACCCCACCAGGCTGTACTTATGATGATAATGCTACTTTAGACAATGAAAAATACTGCTGATTGTCCTCAAATTGATACCCATCATCTTCCTCCAAGAGAAAGGAAAACAAGAATCACTAATAACATCTTTGTAGGGCACACCACCTTTCTGTTGTAACTGAAACATATCTCTCCTTTCATAGGAAGCTTCAGAAGTAAATTTAATAAAAAGGAAATATCTGGAAATTTTTCAAGAATGAAACAGCTAGAATTTTGAATTATTTCTGATTCACACTGACTTAATTAAATGAAATAAAGTGCACTGGGTAGTGTACATAGTCAATAGCTACCTCAAATAATGGAAGTTATCAAGATCTGAATATGATCTATGTTTGTTTACTTTGGGGTTTTATCAGCTTAACCAAGCAGAATGTTATGCCTGTAAACAGTTCTGAAGGTAGGTGGTATAATGCTAAGGAACCTTGACTGGTTAATAATTTATTTTCCTAGAGGCTTGAAGAAGTTTAAGAGCTGTACATATGAGCCACTTGCAGGTGTCAAAAGATCCAAAGTCGACTAGTCACTTTTCTTCTTTTAAAAGGAGGTGATAACCAGTGTTCAGTCAATTATACATCTATTAGTCTTAGATAAGTAGTGAAATAAGTTTTCAAAAGCCAGATAACGGATGTTCTGCAAATTTAATTAAGAAAGTAAATTTTGTTGGATAGTCAACAATGTTTACAATATTTTGTCATTCTTTGAAGAGGTTACGGCTTATGGAGATTAAGGCAAGGCTATGGAGTTGGCACATATAGATTTTCAGAAGGCACTTATTAATGTGCCACACGAAACATTTGTTAAAAAATTACCTCTGTAGATATGAGGTCAGGGGTTGGAATCTTGGACAAGGAAGTACAAAAAAATGGAATTACTGCAGAAACTGATTCTATTAGAATCTTCCTGTTATTTCAGAATACAATCTTGGCATACCCAGCCTAGAATGTAGAAAATGAGCTTTAACATGAGAATTGTAAAGTTATTCAAAATAGGTATTAAGTCTCTCCTAGACTTATTACGTGAGAATAACAATGTGTTTACTTTCTTGTGGAAAAAAAAAAGAGGAGAATTTTGAGGTATGGTTCTAATTAATTTATATGGATTTTGATGAGTACTTAATGTGATAAAAGAGGGCAAATAAAGATCCCAGTGTTATTTGTAGGACTCATAAATTTGGTAAGGTTACTGTACCTTGCATAAAATACTGGTAAAACCTAACTGGAAATGTTATGTTCAGCTTTGGCCAATTTTCTACAAGGAGAATATCGGCAAGTTGGAAAGGCTACAGTAATGATAACTGATGTATGTAACCTAAGTGCTAAGAAGGTGTTCAAAAATAGTGTGGATATGTTAAAGATCATGAAATTTAGACGATAAAGTTATTAAATGTGTGGACAGTTTTCAACATGTAGTTTAATTACATTATGGAATGGAAGATTTGAAATTGAACTTTGAATACCAAGGAAACAGTTTTAAGCTCTGAAAGTCTTGGAGGTACATTTGTTCTGTGGCAAAGTTTTTGTTTATAATATTCTGTTGTCATAAGAGCTTAGAACTTTTGGATTAACTTGTCAGTTGATATGTCCTGTTAAGACTTCTTTTAAACTTCTGCTATGAGGAATATTGATATGAATGGCTAGAACTAATTTTATGTTAACAAGTTTTGGCTGCTACTTCTGGGGAAAAGGGAACCTTGATAAAGTAAATGGTTTTTGTTGCCTTAATTTTTTTTATCATGACGTTTTATAAAAGTCCTATTTAGATACATCTTGATTATATGTTATAGAAGTGTGTCAAGTTTAATCTAGTTTTCTTATTTTTAGCTATAAATAAATAGTGTTAATATGTGCTTATTAAGTAACCACTATTATCCTGTTATTGATCGCTATGTCACAGTATTGAATGATGATATAAATATGAAACCTTTTTTACCATTAAAACCTACGTACTTAAGAACGATTACACTACTGATTAAAACACTGTCTGTTTAAATAAAAATTCCTCCTTACTGTAAAACCTACATGAAAAGATATTCATCAGTAAGTTAAACACAAGCACAAGCATCTATATTAGTCACATAAAAATAATTATATCCATCAGTAATTGTGATATGAAAGAGAGGATTTTGTTGGTTAGCAGTTACCTAATGTTGCTGTGTAACCATGTTAGATGCTTGCAAGTATATGACTTGAAAACATTCAGTGGCATGAAAACAAAACTTCACAGCAAAATAAGTTAACTTGTTAATGAGCAAGATAAGTATCTGAAAAATGGCAACAGTGAGGACTGTAAAAAGAGAGTGAAACCTGGTATTTTCAAACCCTAGCACGATTGAAGACAGTAACTGAGAGTGACACCAGATGGGGAGAGTAGTGACTTACTGTGACTATTATTAGTTAAAGTCATTCAGTGTTGTTACAATTGTTCAGAAATACAAAAAGTGCATTAAGAAAAATATTACTGTAACAAGTGGAAAAATAAACAAATTACTTTTATAATTACAACCATGTATGTAAACCAAGGTTTCTTCAATAAATAAATTACTATCATTAAATATGCACACAAGAGGGTTCTGCATCCAATCTTTACCAGTGCTAATGCAAAAATTGTATTAATACAAATAATTACTTATTTCTAACTAACAATCATGTAAACACTCTGAAATGAGACCTAAAGATGGGCCTCACTTAAAAGAAGTTAAAAATGAGATAGTTCAAGCTGTTAAAAGGTCTTACTAATGAAGGTATTTGGTTAACTGTTTAGTTCAACTGTTATGTGAAAAGTCCCAGGTTCAATCTTAGTCAAAAAAGTCATGGTGGAAACTTAGGAATGTCTGCTTGTAGTTAAGATGAAACTTCATTATTTTTTCTCATGTGCTAAAATCATCAATTTGTTCTTAAAATATTGGGCCAAACTCTGAATATCAATTTTTAATTTTTTAAAACCATAGGAGCATACTGGATTGAATACATTACCATTTAAGTGTATGACAGAATTAAATGTTTAACATTGTTATTTTGATATATTCTTTTTGCCCCTTTAATGTTTTTCCCATTCAACTAAAATAATTTTAAAATTTTTTTTCACAGTCTGGAAATCACAAAAGAATTTAGCTTAAAAAACAACATCTACACCAATCACACTATAATGAAACCCAGAACAAAATTAATTTTCCAATCTGTTCTCATAACATCAATACAGAGAAACATACGGTGACTTAAGCCTACTGCATATGCTTTGATTATTCTAATTATGTTCATAACTGTCACTTTGATAGTTCTCAAACCAGGGTAAAAAAGAAGAAGAGCAAATCCATTCCATTATTGTCACTGCTTCTGTGGTCTCATTAATTAGTTTATAACAGGTATGGATACCTTCAAAGTAATGCACTTTTTTATACATTGCCCTAAAATCATGTTTAACAGTCATGTCAAAAAATTCAGACTGTTATTTTAAACAATAATAACAAATGTTTTAATTGCAGACTAGACTTGATCTATTAGAGAGAAATGCTAAATGAGGATAAGGTAAATTCATATGGAAGGGTGTCTTAAAACACTTAGCAATTGGTGAAAATCAAGCAGTTAGAAAATTTAGAAGGGAGTCACTTCATGTAAAGAAGTTTCTTCTCTCACACGCACACACACGTATATTTAGAGAGAGGGTTATACACACGTGATTGAAAAGAAATGTTTGAAACCTTGTGCATGGTTAATAAGACTAACTTGATGCTAGTTTCACCAACTGCTGACCTCTAAGATGGTCATCATCAGTTTGGATAAGACTGTTTATATATTGTGAAAGATACAGTTTTTATTCAAACAATATCAACATATTTTATAAAACATATAAAGAAAGGTCACCAAGATATCATCTGTTGTTGAAAAAAAAGCAAAATATGTTATAATAATAGGCTTAAGTAATAGTATTTTATAAAATGTAAAGAGAGGTCACCAAAATATCACCTGTTGTTAAAAAAATATATATATATACAAGTAATAAGCTTAAGTAACAGCATTTTACAAAACATGTAAAGAGAGGTCACCAAAATATCATCTCTTTGGAAACCAAATTTTGGAACTGTTCAAATACAGTTTTATTTAATTTATATGACTGTTACTTTAGAGAATAACTTGGATGTTAACAGCTTCAATTTTCTGACTTTTGTTAAATAAGTACATTTGATGAAAAAGCCACATTTAATTAGGATTAAGATTACCTTGTCCAAAAAGTGACCTAGATGGACAAAATGTGTGTTACTTACATTATTTAGCTAAAAATGAAAGATGAGCAACTTAACTTTCTAAACTTGAAGATGCGAGGTTGTTTATGAAAACAACGATAACAAAATTTTCATGTGTTGTTTGGTAAAAAAAAAAAATCACACAACAGTTCAAATATTTTTCTATCAAATATTTAAATAAGTAATACTTAAAATTGCAGTATTTTAACTAGCATGTCTTAACCTGAAATATGTTCAGATGGTTAAAACTGCTTGTTTGTTTTTAAATTTGGCACAATGCTATCTGTGCTAGCTGTCCCTAATTTAGCAATGTAAGACTACAGGGAAGACAGCTAGTCATCATCACCCACTGATAACTCTTGAGCTACTCTTTTACCAATGAATAGTGGGCTTGACCATCATATTATAATGCCCTCATGGCTGAAAGGGTAAGCATGTTTGGTGCAACTGGGGTGTGAACCCACGACTTTCAGATTACTAGTCAAGCGTCCAAACCACCTGGCCATGCAGGGCCCAGATGGTTGAAAAAGGAGATATTCAAAGTAAAGGAAATATTATACATCACAAGAAATTTGTTAAGCTCCTCTGCAGTTTTAGCATTGTTTTTGGAGGCACTGACCATTACATTTGTAAAGATGAAACACAAAAGGAGGAGGAAAGAAGAGAAAGGAAGATGTGTTCCGAGTTTGTTCACACTCTTCGGTTTACACTTACAACTAGTTTTAGGAAAACATTTAATATTATCCATAAGCCAAACTTGAATGTTCTATAATTTGATATGAGATCACAGAAGCAAGGTAAGTCATTAAATTAAAACAAGTAGGATGCTAAGTTGGCTGAAAGCCATGGTAGCCCAGTTATTACAACTATATATTAACAGGGAACTCAAGTTTACACTCCAGTCACGGCAGACTTATTTCACCTTATTTACATTGCTACAACTAGTAACCTTGAAAAGAAATAATGAAATAGCCACTGTGACAATTAGAGTGAAGAGTTTCTTTGTGGGTTGAACAAGCTCAGGTACTTTAGTTTGTAGGTCACCAGTTTTAAAAAAACATAATATACAGACTCACCAAAAGACACTAAAATAAAAATAAAGGATTCTCTTCAAAAACCCACTGATCTCTTTTTAGCTGGGGGTGGCTCAGATTTGTTTCGTCCCTTATACACCATTCTTTAGCTAGTTAACTAATACACTTTACAATCCTTGTTTTATAAGCATTCACGATATGTATAATGTATCTCTACATATGCTTCATAGCAAGCTTGCTAGTAAGAGCCAAAGATCTGGGGTTTAATATTTGATTAGGAGCTGGTTGTTGTTCAGTTATGGGTAACTGACAGTGGAACTGAGTTAAGAACATGGTACAAGTCTTCTGACTATAAGATCTAGCAAGACTGTGCAATTAAGCTGAGAAAAAACAACATAGAAACTACAACATGAAAATCAGTCAATGAACTCTTTCATAGTACTTGAAATATATATTTAATGCCATGATTCTTTATAAGAAATCAAGTGTAACATGCAAGCATCAATGGGCTATTTGGTTCTTCAAAGTTGTCCTTTCATGTTCTCTCTAAATAAGTTAAAACTTAACATATTCCTTATTTTCTGGAAATCACAGAGTCTCTTTTTAAACTCCTGTTAGAAGCTAGTCTCCACTGCAGTTTGTGACAGTTTAATTCATTATTAAACTACCTGTAAGAAACATTACTTTAAATAGAGTTTCATCTACCTTTTACAAATATTAAGACTTGTGCCCTCTTGTCTCTAAAATGTGACAACCCAAAGAATCCAGAGGCTGTTACCCAACTGATTATCCAGGTAATCTTGTTTAGTGAGATCATTTATCATTAGTATAAAGAAAAAAAAATAGTTGAAAGGGTTTTAACCTGTTCCTCTAAGTGGCTCTCCTCAGAACCCTTTCCAATAAGTTAATATCCTTTCATAGATAAGGTGTCAAATTATATATACAGCATTCCAATCATAAGAGCTTGTAAGCAAAACCACTTGTGATATGCACTTTATCCAGTGCTAATGAAGCGTCTTATCCAAGTTCAGCATTATTAGGCCAGTTAACATATGACAAAGTAGTTGTCCAGATGCTATTAGATTATCAATTTTTTTCAACAACAACAAGTTTCAGAATGGACTAGATTAAGCTGGTAATATTTATGAATTTTATTTGAATCTTAATCCATTAAATTATTTATTAATTTTAATTCCAATGTGAAGCCTAACTGGTAATCTGTAAATCGGATTTTTTGACTTGTGATTATTCTCTTTATTAATATATCCAAAACTTCCACCAGCTTTACTACCAGCCACAGAGCCTGCTTCAATGGTTTTATAGTGACTTATCAACCACTATGATAAGATTCTTTTCTTCTAACACACCACTGCATGGGTTCCCATCTTTACATGTAAGTGGGAGGATATCTTTTGCAGTTACGCCATTGTCAATTTACCAATTTATCCAAGTCACTCTATAATAACTCAAAAGAAACACCCACAAATTTAATGTCACCAATAACCTACTAGTTTTGTCCATAACAATATTGTTACAGTACATGGGTAAAAAGTTAAGGTTTGACCACTGATTGCTGACGCTCTCCACTAGTAACAAAAGTTGAGTTCACTGGAATCCATCAATAAAAATATTTCTTATATCCAACCACCCCCACAATTTAATCAACCAGTTTTTCTCCAATCTCTGTCAATGTGATTTTATTAGCTAATATGTTGGGTGTCACTTTATCAAAAGTTTTTTGAAAATCAAGGAACATTAGATCAGAATTCTTCAGAAACAAATTATAGGTTAGTAAAGCGAAATTTCCCTTTGGTGAATCCACGTCTATTTTCAGGTATGATGGATCTTACTAGGAGATTTTCTGAAAACTTTTCATAAGACTATAATTTTTTTCCACTTAAGGAGTAAAATTATCTAACCTAGAATTTCTAGAGCAATTCCAAACTTCCTCACTAAAAGTATTAGTAGCATTAGCAAATGTCTAGTCCTTTGGAATTTTTTCACAGTCTAATAACCTACCAAAAATAAGAGGAGGGAATTTATATCCAATTTTGGCCTTTTTAAAACTAAGTGGAAAACCTTATTTAGTGGTGGTGCTACAACTGTTTTCGATCACTCAGTCCTTCTCCTTACCACTACGATATTAATCTCAATAAGTTTAGACTATCAATAATGGAGGATGTTTTATTATTTAAGGAGGAGGAGGATGCTGAAACAGATACTAGAAAATAGTGCATATCACATGAGTCCTGGTAGCTAATTATTGTAAGCTTTTGGTCAAAGTACACTACTTACACAAGTCAAATCTAAGAGTTGATTCTGTGATGGATACAGTTAATAATAATAAAATGCATTAATCAAATCAGTCATGCACCCTCAGTGTTAGTATTACTTTTGGTTTTAATACGAATATTTTGTGAAATATGTCTAAGTTAGATTAGTCATAAATTTATGTACTAAGTTAGTACAACATAAGGCAATTAATATAAAGCCAAAATCCCAGGCTCAAATTTATATTCACACAGATCTCTTTATGTTTAAATATATTTATATTGTGTGTCCCGTTAGCAACACATCT
This sequence comes from Carcinoscorpius rotundicauda, assembly GCA_011833715.1. Classification (NCBI taxonomy): domain Eukaryota; kingdom Metazoa; phylum Arthropoda; class Merostomata; order Xiphosura; family Limulidae; genus Carcinoscorpius; species Carcinoscorpius rotundicauda. The sequence continues at coordinate 35,205,347 of CM022403.1, forward strand.
GGTAAAAAACAAAATATGATATCTAAATACGTGCACAAACTTGACTGACAAATTAGGTTATTTTGCATGTACGGTTGTGTTTAGCGAGATATAATCAAAATTTAGGCTTTAGTTCTTATTAGTTTTTCTAATTACTTGACATATCCTGTAAAGCTAAACACTGATACAATGAATAAACCTGTTTCTTTTCCATTCCTTCTCCACTTTCAATTGCTAATTTACAAAAAATAAGAATTACCTATATACTGTCAGTATCAAAAGTACGCTGAACATACACAAACACTTGGACGTCTGTTTTAAAAACGTACCCGTACACATTTACTAAAGAAAAACCACCCTTGGTTCACAATAAAAACGACATTTTATATACATTTTTAGTATATATATTACACAGAGGAAGTCAAAACCTTGTCCAATTATATAAGCTTCAAGCGCTTCTGAATCTAACTAGAGTAAGAAAGTAAAAGCCAAGATAAAAGTAGATCAGTAGCCTGAATTTTGGGTTACTATGATACAGGTACGATTAAGTAACAAAATACAGTAGTCGGGACAGGTCTGTTTCGACAGTATTTGTAACTAAGTTAAAAGTAACAGAATATTAGCTTTCAAAATAGCTCACAGGTTTCACTGCCATTCAATATTTTAAATTCAAGCCTCAGTAAGTATTTTTAAAGTAACTTAGTAATTAAATAAAGTGATGGTGATACATGGTATTTAGCCTATAAACTGACAACGTTTCACGTGTTCGTTAAACGTGACTGATAAATTTTCTTCTTTAACTAATATCATGAAACCTAGTCTCTCACTATGAGTGATCCTATCACAATTGATAGCGAAAACTATTATTAAACTTCCAAAGGTTAGTAAAAATAGTCTCATTAACAGTATTAGTAATACTAATAGTTCCATAAGTTTTAAAACCTTACGGCCCCTACCTATGCCACTGGATGATGTCCATGATAAGTAACGAAAAATATAATTTTTTTAATGATATACACTATACAATAAACTATAAGATTAAAACATACTACTTATTTAGAATTACATAATAAATTCGTACAACCACTTGTAGTTCACATATGCGACTTTTATTTTATATGCCTGGAATAAATAGTATACACTTTCTACTCGATAGATGGCATTCTTCAAACAAATCTGAGTTTTTGTCATTCTTATTTTTATTTGATAATTAAAATTATAAATTAGTATTATTTCAATGTTTTCGCCAGTTATTAATGGATTGATCGATAAGTATTGTTCCCTAAACAAGATATAAATTTTTTTGCAATATATCAGCTTCTCTGCCTTAGATTAAAATTCTTGGGTATTATATACATTTTAGTTTTATATTAACATATAATAAATGGTTAAGATATTATAATACATTCTATGTCTCTCATTTAAAAATAATTCCCAGTTTTTAAGTAAAAGTGTGTAATAAGCTCACGCTAATCTATTAAATTACATTCATTTGATGAAGTACTAATGTTACATTCTTGACCACTCCCACCTTGACGTCCAAAAGACAGAATGTCCTTTGTAGTCCTTTAAAACAATTGTATTATATGATGAAAGAAATGAATATCATCTCGTTATGGACAAAAAATCATCTTTACTAACTTTTCTAGCTAGACGACTTGCAATTTAGGCGTATGGATTGCATGCACGAAAGAAAACAGAAATATATATATTCCACGCTTTAAAAGTTCTATACCGGGACTCGTATAAACTAATGTTGTTTTACGTTTTACCTCATTTTCATTCAAAACGTGTTGAAACACACTTTATAAAATTCATACCCTCTGATTCTAATTATTTTACTGAAATCAATTAAATCTAGTATTAATTTAATTTCAAAATATTACGCATGTGCAAAACGAAATATCATAAAGTTCTTTTGTCATCAATCACACCATAGGGCGGAGCTAGTGTAGATAGTTTCTAATGCTAAGTACAGTGATTGACATCCATCTGAGGCTGAAATGTGAGTCTCATGTTCGATTCTGATTGGTTAAAATTGAGAGCTGACGTTGATTTCGTCACAAGAGACGCTCATCTTTTATGGTGAAGTGTCTTGACTGGCATTATCGTTCAACCCACCCTGAAGTCTCTCGGTGGACGTCAAAAAGTATTCCTATCAAAACAGTCAATCGTAGTGGTTTCTAATAACGTGTGTAAAACTCGTAGTTTTACGGATAGTCGTGCGCCTGTGCTGTGGTGAAACGTTTATGTTGGAGACAGTGTATGACCTTCGCTAGACCGACAGCCACGCCGTTGTGTCTGTACGGTGGTGTTGAAGCATGGACGATCAGCGAACAATGATGCATCCCACGGTCAGTATGGGAGGTCATATAGTGCCTCAACACACTTATGGTATGGATCCTACAAATCAACAGCTTACATCGGACCAGGAACCTCGTAAGCATGATATATCCGAAATACTGCAACAGATAATGAACATCACGGACCAGAGTCTCGACGAAGCTCAAGCGAGGTATGTTCGCGGTATTTTCCGCTACGAATAACTACTCTAGCCTTGCTCTGCATGATGTTTCGTTTATTGTTGCTAATTTTTTGAAGCTTTAACTTAGGCATAGAAAATTCAAGATCATTTCCTTTATTACAGGAAACATACGCTTAACTGCCATCGAATGAAGCCAGCCCTCTTCAGCGTTCTATGTGAAATAAAGGAAAAAACAGGTCTGTATATTCAAAATTTTCCCTCATTCGAGGCTCAGCATCGCAGACGATGCCTCATGCCTATCGCCATCTTGTGGCAATATTTATAAGTGAAAACTTTCACAGTTTTATCATTATATTTTCTCGTTTCTAGAAAAAACTTCCAGTAAAAAACAAAATAAAACAACAAACTTATCGGAATATAATATACCTCGTTATTTTGCGTCATGGTAAAGAATAATTTAATTACAAAGATACATATCTAAGAATGAATTTTTAATGATTAATGTGTATTAACGTATTACTTAAAATGGTGATTTTTTAAAAAAGTGAAAATCACAAAAGCAAATTTTGTAAATCTTTCTCAAGTATAACTTACATAAATTTAGAAAGGAAGGTTTCCCAAACCTAGATACCTATTAGAAACAACAAGCAAAGCTATAACACTATGAAAAACCAAGAACTGACCAGAACAAACAAGTTCAAACTGAGATAGTTTTATTAACTGTATCAACTTGCAATTTCTGTTAGTGTTTGTTATGTTAAAAAACGTACAAGTGGTAGTGTTTTGGGGTCGAGAATATGTATCTAGCTTTAGATAAAACACAAAGTTAATAGGTCTGTGTGTTTGTTTACAATTATAGCACAATTAAAACGTTCACGTCATAACATTCAATACATTTGCTTTAAGCTAATCCTCTTAAATTACCTCCATGTCATGTTAAAGCGTTCTGTATATATGTATATATTTCTTTCTCTCTGTAATTGAGAAACTTTCGTGCAGCACTATTACGAACGTAACACAATTGTCTTTCGATAAACATCTGGGAAAATATGGTGCCAAGTAATTGTGGAATTCAACCTGTTACAGCCAGCTGGCTACCCGGTAGCACAGCGGGATGTCTGCGGACTTACAACGCTAGAAACCGAGTTTCGATACCTGTTGTGAACAAAATACACGTAGCCCATTGTGTAGCTTCAGATTAATTACAAACACACACAACAACAGTCATCTGGTGACCAAAACTACCTATAATAAAATCCCTAAGAACTCGGTGTTAATATGTACATAGAAACAGATTGTGTATACTGATACACCCATTTTTATGAAATAACTAATATAAACTATTTTAAATTGGAATTGTAAATGTTTAGTCTTAGAAGACAAAACTAGAAATGGTGTGATTTTTCAAACTTCCAGGAGAAATTATGATACATAAAAAGAAAATTTTTTAAATTAATAGTCACATGCGCATTTACATTAGTGTGTTATGATTCGTGTATTTTATGTCTGGCAATTCAAAACGTGTAAATACATTCTTTACTGACGGCTAGAATGTAACGGTAATGACAGTATCATTACTTTGAAAACTTCTGTTTATGATACATTAAGTATATCTTCAGGTTAAGTAACTATCTCTTTCTCTATTTTACGTTACAATTGTCCAAGTTCTGAGAAAAGCCTTTCTTTAGGAAACGTAGAGTTTTTTTAAGAACTCCTTTTAGACCCATCAACTTACTCTTACGAAGGTAAATAAAATTCCCAAGCTAATGGAATTACTAATACACCTGTTTTTATGTTCAAGAGGTTATTGTTGTCGTTTGTGTTTTTGCAATTAACCGCAAAGTTACACAATGGACTATCTGTGTTATGTCAACCATTGGTATCGAAACCTGGATTTTATCGTTGTAAGATCAGCTGACATACAGCTGTGCCACCTGGTGGTGCGCAATATGTTTTACTTCTTGTTCCATTACTCAACTGATGAACATAAATCACATACTCTGAAAAAACAAAAATTCGCGATCCTAACTAACATGACCCGGCATAGCCAGGTGGCTAAGGCGCTCGACTCGTAATCCGAGGGTCGCGAGTTCGAAACCCCGTCACACCAAACATGCTCGCCCTTTTAGCCGTGGGGGCGTTATAATGTAACGATTAATCCCCCCACCATTCGTTTGTAAAAGAGTAGCCCAATAGTTGGCGATGAGTGACAATGACTAGCTGCCTTCTCTCTAGTCTTAAATTGCAAAATTAAAGACGGGTAGCGCAGATAGCCCTCATGTAGCTTTGGGGGAAATTTAAAACAAACAAACAAAGAAACCAATCCTAGCTTACACACGTACAGAACGAATGTGAAATCCGTATTTAAAAGAACGAAATCTTGTTTGTTTTTTCACCATCTGATGAAACAAGTCTGCGTGTTAAGTAATGATTTATTATCGAGATAGTATACATAATTATAATGTCCAAAAGTCTCCGGTTAACTAGTTACCAATAATTTACGTCCATTTCCACCTTTTGTTTTTAACAACCAGCACTTTTTACCTATAGGCTGTTCGCGTTTTAAATATCTGTCTTGTTTTTTATTGAATTAGGCACAAAGCTACTCAATGGGCTATCTGTGCTATGCCCACCACGGGTATAGAAACTCGGTTATTAGCGTTGTAAGTCCACAGACATACCACTATGGGGCGTGTGTATATCTGTAAAACACTGAATTAGGAATTTCTTTGTTCTCTCCATTCTTTTTTTTTTCCTCGAATAAAGTTATGATTTTACAGATTAAAGTAAATGGCTAAAGTGCTATAGAAGTATTGAAGTGTGTACTTCAAAGCAATAAGTAATCATTTGGATATAATTTTTATTTTAAGTTTCAAATTCCAACGATCTGGATAAAACATAGGTTATGCACTATAGAAAGTCTTCACTAATATTTAAACACACAATCATCTTTTGTTGTTTATCTAAATTCAATTATTAAATTCTCCATGATGGGGGAAAATACGTTTAATCCCAACTGTTATGGCGTCAATATACCTGCGAATACGAGGTTCGTCTGCTCTGTTAGTAACCTAATTCGTTGCTGAAGTATACTTTGGGGAACAGTGAATTGAATTACAGTTAAGTGAGAGAAATGTTTATTGTTAAATGTGAGTATCGTTTCTTGAAGTTTAGTGGAACTAATTTTATCGCGAGAGGCTCAGATGATAAATGTTTCCATTTGACTCTTTACATTGGACGTCTGTTTGCTTGTTTTAGAGAAATACTAAATTTCAATATCTGTTGTGTCCACCGCAGGGAACCAAACCCATGATTTTAGCATTGTAAGTATTAGATGTCAGTCACTATTCATACAAATGAGTTTTTTGACGTTGTGCGAATATGAAACGCTTACGACCACGTGTATCCCAGAACATTTGATAAAAAAATTAGAACTTGTTAGATATGATAATCTGGGGTTTGTTAGAAATGCTATTTTGAAATTTTATTGTAAGTGTTGTGAAACTGTATGTATAGACTAGTATGGCACGGATATTGGTTATCATATCCTTGCTGTAGTCTGTCTACAGTCGTAACACGTCATACGAGGGCCGGCACTGTCAGGAGGTTAGGGCTCTTGACTCGTCATCTGAGGATCTCGGATTCGAATCCTCGTTCCACTAAACAAACTCTCCCTTTCAGCCGTGGGAGCGTTATGATGTGACGGTCCATCGTAGTATTCCTTGGTACAAGAATAGCCCAAGAGTTGGCGGTGGTTGGTGGTGATGACTAGCTGTCTTCCCTCAAGTTTTTCACTGTCCTATGAGGGACGGCTAGCGTAGATAACTCTCATGTAGCTTTGCGCGAAATTCAAGACAAACACATCACATCACACGCCGCCTCACACACGGTCACGTCGATCTGCAAGACAAATTTCACAACATTGTATCCGTAAGTTTCCGTTTCTAACTAGTTCGTGGTTCTCGATCCCTTTCGTCTGCAGCCTGCTTCGGCAGCGCAAAATATCCCCAAATTACGTAACCAGCCCTAACTCACCGTTTTTACAAAAACACAAGAAAAACAAACAAAAAATATCACCAGAATTGTTCCCCGCTTGTGCAACAATAAGTCTACGGATTTGCAACGCTAAAATCAGTGGTTCTATTTCCCTCGGTAGATATAGAAGCCTGATTGGCTTTGTGCTATAGGAAACGCATACACACTCACCATAATTAACGAAAAGGATGACGCTACATCTTCTGTCACTTGCATTTTGGTCCAGTCCGCGAATCGACAGTGGTCATCAAACCTCCCATTGAAAACCATTTCACTCGTCTGAAGTGATCTGGAGTACGTCCAGTGTACGACAGTCTAGCGCCATTCGGAAGTTTTACGAATTATTATATCGAAAAATAGTAAAATTATAATCTAATTAATATTTCTATGTTTCCTAAAATTCGCGCTGTTTATTTGCAGTTACTGGAAAACGTAATTTTCGGGTAGAATTACACAATGAAGATTTCGTTTCATACATTTAAAAAATGTGTTAATGTACAATTTCTCTTAATTAGAGTGCCAAACTAGGATATGCATGTGTGTGTGTTAATCTATATTAAATTATAAGCAGTTATGTTTGAAAAACCTCTTTATGGGCATGATACATGTAAGTTTTACAGTTTCATTCTTAAAACTAGGGATCTTAACATATCGAAATAACTGAAGAAATGAAATATTGTCCAATACTGCGGATTGTGTATGAAAGACGTGTTAATTTTCAACATATAACGTCAGTTTGGTTCCCCAGTTATATAGAAATATAAATTAATTATATTTTCGTAAATAAGAATAAAAAGTATATAAACAACAACATTTACAAATGCTACCTTCCTGCACACCAGCAACAAATGGTTTCAGTCGTTACCTTCTGGCAGGAAGTTTCGATTTTCTAAATACCGACAAGCCCACCAATGGCACAACGGCTTTTCCCGCCGACTCACACCGCTAAAAATTGGGTTTCAATATCCAGGGTGGGCAGAGCACAGATAGCGCCTTGTGTAGCTTTGTGCTTAATTCAACACAAACAAACAAAATACTGACAAAGTGAAATAATGACCGGTCGGTTTATTTCATACGATCTCCAATGGACAAAATCCATTCACCTTCGTAAACATTACTTGACCAATAGTATCTTAAAATACACACTAGTATCAGCTTCCTACTTAAATTTATTAATATCATATTTTGAACGATTCTTTATTCCTAGAAAAAAATATATATTTTAGGCTTTAGTTAGTAATGAATACTTAAGACTTCAGAATAATGCTCTAATTTAAATTAGTCCAGAATGGATAAGTAGTTAGCATGTGCGTACTAGTACTCCGTAGATTCATGGTTCGTGACCCGTTGCTGAAAAAAAACTCGCTTACTTTAGGGTTGGGGCGTTATAATATTGACTGTCAGAATCTGACCTTTGATCAGCCAAGAGTTGACGGTGGATGTTGATGGATAGCTATCTTTTCTCTAGTCTAAGAAAGTGAGAGTATGTTGTGCCCAGTTGCCCTCAATGACTTAGCGGTAAGTCTCCAGGTTTATAATGCTAAAAACTGCCCACTATGCATCTTTTTTGTTGAGCAACAACTATACCTATTCGCAGATAGCACTCATTGAGTAGTTTTGTTCGAAATTGTGGAATAAGCAAGCCTTTGGTGTTTTTGTTTTATGATAAATCTGTTTACTGTCACCTGGTTTTGACTATTTTTTTACCCTATGGATTAAACTTTTGATCTTCAAGTAAGACGTATTTATTTATATATAGAGTTTCTTTTTTGTTTACTTTACCAGTTTTTTGTGATTCTGTTATTTTAATAATATATAGATTATTTTATAAAGCTTTTACCAAAAAGCTTTTAATCGTGTTTATTCACTCTGATTTTTATAGTAGCGTGAACATAGATACAAAATTATTATAACACCTATAGCCCTCATTATTCTGGAATGGTGGGGATAACTGGATGAACCTTAAGACTTTTTTGCTGCAAGAACATTACAAATCACTGATTTCACATTTATCTTCTCATATTAAAAGTATATGAAAACGTCCCTTGTTTTACTGTTGCCAAGTTTTATAATAATATAGTCTTTATACTTGTGATTTTTTTTCATTTTTTCGCGTCTCAACACTATTATTTATTGTTTTAATTAGGATAATATTTTGTCGTGTCTCAATAAGGTTGCTTATTGTTTTAATGAGGATAATATTTTGTCGTGTCTCAATACGGTTGCTTATTGTTTTAACTAGGATAATATTTTGTCGTGTCTCAATACGGTTGCTTATTGTTTTAACTAGGATAATATTTTGTCGTGTCTCAATACGGTTGCTTATTGTTTTAATGAGGATAATATTTTGTCGTGTCTCAACAGTTTCTTATTGTTTTAACTAGGATAATATTTTGTCGTGTCTCAATACGGTTGCTTATTGTTTTAATGAGGATAATATTTTGTCATGTCTCAATACGCTTGCTTATTGTTTTAATGAGGATAATATTTTTTGGGTTCTCCATGAGTACGTTTTTCTTGTTAAAAAAATTATCTTAAAAATGCATCGAAATTGCAATATATTTTTGTTCAGAATATATTTATAGATGTCATACATTAGATATGACAATAATATGATAATTTACCATGAAAATATGTTATGCATTAAGTGTGTTCCTTCACCAACGGATGTATCCATATATACATATAGACACAGTGTGTTTCCGTCCATTTTGCGCTGCCAGGAGAATGTGTTTATACGCATCCGATGGTTAAAGCCAACTCCCAGTTACACCCATGAGACTTTTCGTCGGTCCGCTGGGCAGGGATCTTTTCTTTACCGTACACCAAAAAATGGAGATTGGTTCCATTTTTAAGATTTCTGGAAACATAAATTCATATATACACAGAAGTAAATACGTGTTTATCTATACATATAAATAAACTTGTATTTTTGTCCTCATAATCGCTACGCATAAGTTCACTTTTCATGTACATTTTCAACTCAAAATAGGGCAAAACCACTAATTTATTTTTAAGTAGTTGCATTTAACGATAATATTCTTATTGCCGAAGTGAATATTTAAAAACCACAAAAGCTAGATTTCAAATTAGGAAGAAAATTAGCAAAATATGCCAACATAACGCTAGGTGGCATTCATTTATAATTGCGTTGATTTAATAAATGAGATATTTGTGCACGATATGTATATGTATGCACACTTTTGTGATAGTTACGTATTCAGTTTTACATTTGTGTATCAGTATAACACCAAGTGACTTGTTTAGTGAGGTAACGTATTATCAGCACATGCGCACATTGAAGTGTGCGGGACGAATTTGATTGTATTGATAGAAGAGATTTTTAGATCTAGTCTTATACGGTTCGACTGCAGTATATATATATATATGTATATGAGTGTTAACACAAACCATTGGCGAATGGAGTTTAAATTTTTAAGTAGTACATATAATACTATATATATATATATATATTAGTTTGTTATAACTCAAAAAACAAGCCGAAACAAAAATAAATTTAAAAAAATAATAAACAAAAACGCTGCACTAATTTAAAAATTCCCAGAGTACAAGCCATAATGTGGGATATAAAATGTACACTAGGTTTCGGAGGTGACTGCGGAAGTAGGTCCTACATTGCGGTGGGGATACACTGTCTATCACTCTTATCCTCCATTCCCCAGCCTTACATGAAGAAATAAAATAAAGTAGCGACAGATATAGAAATAGAAATGAAGAGAGCGAGATGTTGTGGTGTGAGGGTGTGTTCTATGTAGAATGAAACAACAAATTCGATCAGTAAAACAGAAGATATACAGTGTTGCTGACGTATACGTGGACATTTTAAAGAGTGTAATTTAGACGTGTTCCTTCCATCACTGCGTTCTCCATTCCGAGCTTTAATGAACAAAATATAAAACCTGATCAGCTCTTCTTTGGAACAATAACTTGGAAATAGCTTTTGCAACCGTTGATATCTGTTGTTTCTTAAATCTTATTGCTGTAGTTTAACACCGTTGGTTAGTGAATTTTCATCTAAGGCCTAATAAACGTAACATTATTGTACGTTGTACAAATAAAACATAAGAAATTCCATGTTTTTACTGTAGTGTAGCGTAGAAAAAACAAACAAACCACTGCTCCAAAAATAGAATAACATGGCTTAATAAATGGAGAATTTACATTATTTTCTTGTGGTTGTTTACAAACTCATTTTTTTTTTCGTTTCTGGGTCCGCGAACTTGTACGCGTAATATTAATCTTAATGAATAACACTAATTGCATATGGCTGTCAGTATGAATTAATGAAGGTCGCTACCGAGAACTCGGTAAAAGATGCCGACGCAAGTCATCTTGGTGACGGAGCGAATTCGTGTTCATCCCCGTGTCGAGAGAAGGCCATGTCTGTCGGCCTTTGCGGAAACAAATAGTGCAGTTACGTCTTAAGGTCGTATTGCAACGTGTATAATAGTTACGTGAACGTGCACTAGAACTTGAAAATTAATTTGTAAAATAAACCTGGAAGAGACTGATAAAGCCACGAGTTTTAAATTAGTGTAAACTACGTTCATGTCTAATTTAATTACAATTGTGGAGACGCGAAAGTTGTTTTGTTATTGAATAATACAGTTTTGGAATTTAATTGTTTAGGGAGACCTGTGAATATGACCCAATGTGTTATACTGCGTGTTGTATTTTAGGCACATATATTACACACACAAATATCATGTTATACTATTTATTACGCTTACTGAATCTCAAAGCCGATTAATTTAATGAAAAAAATGTCATATTAAAGTTGTCTTTGTATTTTCTAGTACACTTGGCTCTACTGTGTGGAATTAGTAATTTAGTATCGATCAAATGACAACTTCGATTTGATTATTTTGATTAAATTCAAGATTTAACAAAGGAAGCGAACAGTGCACGTGGTTTAATGCCATTATCAGCTTGATAAATTAACTATCTCATTCTATAAATTCTATAGCTGCAATTCAAAACATCGAAACAGATTCAACGTGCAAGTGATAATGATTTTAAATGGAAATCCGGGTATATAAATATGCTAAAAAGTTGAAAGTGGAAGACCTTTCAGGAGTGAACGTTACGTCAGCTAAGAACAGGTAGAGGCCCCGTATGGACCGAAAAACAACAAAACATTGCTGTGATTGATGAGAACCAAGTAAAGTGGTAATAATTGCGGCACTCAGTGTCCAGAGAGATACGCGTGTGGAACTATATTTCTACCCCGTGTCAGTCTACGTTGGTAAATGAAGAATAAGTGAAGACACTGACTGGTACGTATAAACATTCCACGTGCTATCTCATGGTTGACGAGTGAAAGTTACTGATTACAGGGGAGGTTCTGTGATACACGTTGCACCCGTTTCTCTGTACAAGTTTCTCCCTCTATACACATATTCCCTCACAGACACACACACACTCATCTTTATCCCTCCTAGAGAAATGCGCAGAAAGCTCAGAGATGACAGGTCCTTACAAAGGCCAAAAATATAGGAACAATTTATTTTTTGAATTTTTGCGTAAAGCCACGCGAATGCTAACTGTGCACAATGTTTTAAACCGTTGTTTTTTAGGAGGTTAGCGGGTAGGCAGTCAGACAACAGCATCCGACGTTAATTCTTGGGGTCTCTGGTTTTATCAGCGATTGTAAGGAGTGAAGCGGCAAAACACGTATCAGTAAATAAATGTGTAGATAGGTAGAGAAACTAGATGCTGGTTTATGTTGCTTTTATATGCAATTTATTTACAGATAGCCTAGTTACTGCAAACTAGTCAATTAATTAGGCCTATATCCTATATACAAGTGGTGTGGATACCCAAGTCAGAGACTGGTTTTACATCGACCCATACACTTTGTACTATATGTTCATTTTCGCGTATATTATATACGTAATATGCGTGTATACAGTGAGTTGATTCGTTTTCGCCAATATTTGAAAGTCCAGGTACACTTCTGACAACCAAATGTGGTAAAGTGACGAGCACGGTTTGTGTGTGCTGGCAAGACGAGTGAGTGCATTGCAAGATGCACGTGTGCACCTAATGTGAATCTACGTAGCAGGTGTTTTGGACGGTGTAGGTGTTGTTGGAATCTGCGGACATTTTTTTTGTACCATTTCATGATCATTTTCCACATGTATAAAATGCGCCTAAATTGTTGACCTAACTCCGTTTATATAGCACAGTTTCTTTTTATACAAATAAACATATGTATATATCTCGTTCTATGAAAAACTCAGTTGTATACATACACACACACAAATACATATATATATTTTTCAAATAGATGAATTTATATATATATATGTATGTATGTATACACACACCTACACATCAGTACGATCTGTACAATGTGGTAGGGTATTTGATTTTCATAAAAAAAGAAAACGAACATGAAGTTGTGTACAAGAAATCATCTCCCTCTCTTGGTCCGGCATGGCCAGGTGGGTTAAGGCGTTCGACTCGTAATCTGAGGGTTGCAGGTTCAAATACCCGTCGCACCAAACATTCTCGTCCTTTCACCCTGGGAGCGTTATAATTTTACGGTTAATCTCACTATTTGTAGCTAAAAAAGTATCCCAAGAGTTGGCGGTGGGTGGTAATGACTAGCTCCCTTCCCTCTAGTCTTACACTGGTAAATTAGGGATGGCTAGCGCAGATAACCTTTGTGTAGCTTTGCGCGAAATTGAAAAACAACACAATACAATCATGTGTCTCTATGTATAAACTGTCTCTTTACAATATATACAGGCGTACAGTACATTTATCGTATGATTATCTTTCTAACATTTCATCGTGCATGCACGAACCGATTTATTTCATTAATTCTCAGTTTAAATATCAAAGTCCTTTTAATACAAAAAAAATTCTAGAACATACGGGTCACATATTACTTTAGCCCGTGAGAAGAATTGTATTTCTGTCTTTTGTTTCCAAGTTTGTGGGCGTACCTAGTGCTATGTGTCCATGATATCTTGAAAATCGTGATGATTGTCTGTAATACACATGTAATAGTGTGGCATTAAGTAAATAAGGGTCAACTACACCTAAACCCTATAATTTCAGTAGTTGACTATTTATTCTCTTCCCCTTGTAGACTTGAGCAGGTCATGTTGGAGACCACCTCGTGCACTTTAAATGTGCACGTGGTCTTCCAAACATTTAGACAACGCTTCGCAGGGTCATTTCGTGTAAGATGTAACTGTAATGAAGTCACGTGCTTGCGTTGATGTCACACACAAAGTGGAGAGTCTATACACCCTTCAATCTACTCGTATGCTGTGGAGAGTGCCAATGTGTTTTATTATAATTTTGTGGGTGCATGTGTCAGTGTGTGTAAGATATATCTTCACATGCATGTACATCTGGTCATTTTGAGTAACTTATTGTTTGTGGACAAACACGGGCACATATTATATCTACACAAAATATACGAACCTAACTCTACACAATATATTTTTTAAAAAGTTACTTGTCTCTCTTTTCGTGATGGCCTAGTGACTGAGACACGTGACTGTCAGTCTGGGATTTTTGGGTCCAAATACATTTATCATTTATGCTCGTCATTTAAGTCGTGTGGGCGTTATACTAGGGCACTGGTAAAAGAGTAGCCCAAGAGTTGGCAGTTGGTAATATTGCCATCCCTTTAGCCTATCTCTACGTACAAACAAACTCTGTATAAACCCGTAAAAACTTATTACGGGAAAAAAACTTATGTGCAATATTAAGTGCACGGAATTGGAATTAGAAGGTTATTATGTGAGAGTTTCAATATCAGACGAACCTTCTTTTTTGGTTTCGATTCAGTGCTCTAAGGTTTACGTATGTATTTTTCCCAGTATACACTGTATGCAAATAAAATAAAAGGCTGTACTTACTGAGTGGAAAGGATATAAAAGGCAGTACTTACTGAGCGGAAATGAATTAAAAGGCAGTACTTACTGAGCGGAAATGAATTAAAAGGCAGTACTTATTGAGTGGAAATGAATTAAAAGGCAGTACATGCTGAGTAGAAATGAAATTAAAGGCAGTACATGTTGAATAGAAAGGAAATAAAAGGCAGTACACGTTATGTACGAATAAAATCCTATGGAAATATAACAACAGGAAATAATAATAATATTAAACACAGAGTGATTTCTTACATAATACTCAAGTGTGTAATCGGTAGAAATGGAACAAATAAGTCCTTACTTGTAATATTTGAAAATTTATGGAAATTAATGTTAAAAAAAGAAGAAATCCTGGCCTTATGATACTAAAATCGGGTTTTATTATCGATGGAGGACACAGCAGAAATAGCCCATTGTACTCGTACGCTTTATGCTGTGGATACGTTATAAGAATGACAATCAATCCCATTGTGTGGGCGTTTGGGTTTGTGGCTACCTTTTTTTCTGGTGAATATTTCAAAATTAGGGACAGAGAGCTTTCGTATTTTTGCCATAATAATAATAAAATACTGATAGAAAAGTAAATTAAAATGAGGTGTTTTAATGATATCGAAACAGAGTTGTTTAAATGTTGGTAATTACCTTGATACGAAAGAGGTATATGTTTTCAAATCCAGTTTTTAATCAGTATGAAAACCTCCCAGCCAAAGCTCTTTAAAAACAAAATGGTGGCGAAAACCACTGCGAAGCTGGTATTTTTACCGATGTGTGACGGATATGATGAAATACCACAATATCAGATTACTGTCCATCTTCTTTTCATGCTAAGGTGGTAATTTTTACTTTAAAAACATTTTAAAGCTGTGACAACAGATTTCCACCAAATGTTTACAAATATGTTTCTATTACTGAATCACTTTTGCACTTTTGCAGCGTCTCCGAAAGCGTTTCAAGAGTAAATAAAACCAAAATTATGGGTAAGAAATATGTTTATTTCTTGCTTTTAAAATTCGTATTCCCTACCCTATTGTATCTTACAGAGTTCACAATTCTCGTTATTCACAGCATGTCACATTTTTCTGACATCACAGCGGTACAAATTGCAACGTTAAGCGTTCCTTATGTGACGTCATTTCAGTGTGCACTGTGTAACTGACAGACGACACACTACTGTTTATTGGCGCAAGTGGTTGTTTTTTGTCCCTCCTTTGTGGAGATTATTATCATCTGGGTTTTTGAGAATAATTTTAATAAAAATGACAAAAATAATTTATCGATTTTACTGATATTTGTTTATCTGATTGGAAAAATGTGAGAAAACATCCCAATAAAACCATAAATAACGTTTCGTCTTCAACCTGATCCATCTTTTGTATATGTACATATATATATGATTCAAAAATACAGCTCTTCATCCCTATAAACATTTACAAAACTTATTATTTGAAAATAGGAAGATAAACCCATATTATTAAAGGTTTTATAACGCAGGGCGACTGGCCATTTTCTAAGGATATATGTGTATTACACTGGATTTTGATGAACCTCGATGCGTGAGTTTATGTTTGAGGAAAGCGAAATTTCATGTATTTTGAAGGTTTATTGTTCGTTTTCGTTGGGTTTTTTTTAAAGTTAATTGTCTGCTGTTAATTGTTTTTGTTTGAGTGTTTTAAATATTCGTTCACAACAATAATATCTTTTTGTTTTCACTTTTACGTAGTACTGTAGTTCTTTCTTACCCGGTTGATGTACTGAAGATTATAAACATGAATATCTATCATGTTGAAACACACGTCTGATCCATGAAGGTTGATTCCAGTTGAAACACACGTCTGATCCATGAAGGTTGATTCCAATTGAAACACACGTATGATCCATGAAGGTTGATTCTAGTTGAAACACACGTATGGTCCATGAAAGTTGATTCTAGTTGAAACACACATATGGTCCATGAAGGTTGATTCTAGTTGAAACACACATATGGTCCATGAAGGTTGATTTTAGTTGAAACACACGTATGGCCCATGAAAGTTGATTTTAGTTGAAACACACGTATAGTCCATGTAGGTTAACTCTAGTTGAAACACACGTATAGTCCATGTAGATTAACTCTAGTTGAAACACACGTATGGTCCATGTAGGTTAACTCTAGTTGAAACACGTATAGTCTATGTAGGTTAACTCTAGTTGAAACACACGTATTGTCCATGAAGGTTAACTCTAGTTGAAACACACGTATAGTCCATGTAGGTTAACTTTATGCCAACCGATTTTTCCCCTCAGGGTATGTAAATATTTCATCGTACTACCCGATGTTTTAACTTATGTAAATCCGTTTACAGTGTTTTATATCGATACAAGACTAACCTCTGGTGTGTTAGATTTACGTACGCGTACAGTTAGGACCTGGGTTACACGAAGGCTTATGGAACTTCTTACTGAAAGCCACACATTCCAGATGTTGTAATTACATTATTCTTCAGCACCCTCTAACAACACACGTGACGTGTATTGTTCCTCTTTGTGCATCGAGCTTGTAATTTTCTCTTATATTTGCCATTGATCATTATCTGTTTATTAACCTGCTAATGCTAAGCCTGTTATTTTCGTAGTTGTGCTATAATACAAAACAATCTTTTTTGATGTATTACAAACACCGTAACGAGAAAACATTTTTATCGGGAACATGGTTTTATTCGGATATTTTTTGTTTCAAATACGTGTATACGTACACACACATGTAAAGAAATAAATTATTTCAAGATCTAGATTTATCGTATAATATGTTACTACGTTCTATCATCACTAACGAAAGTAGATATTTTGTTAGAACTGCAAAAACATTGTTAACAATGGAAGTATCCTAATTAATGACTTAATACATTCTATTATTTATGTCAAATAGAACTATTAAATTAACCATTATCAGGTGCTTGTTACATAGGATTGTCGTAATTAATATCCCAGTCACACCAAATATGCTCGCCTTTTCAGTCGTGGGGGCGTTATAAAGTTATGGTCAATCCCAATATTGGTTGGTAAAAGAGTAGCCCAAGAGTTGGCGGTGGGTGGTGATGACTAGCTGCCTTCAATCTAGTCTTTCACTGCTAAATTAGGGAGGACTAGCGCAAATATCCCTCGTGTAGCTTTGCACGAAATTAAAAAACAACAACAACATCGTAATTAATTTGCACGTTATTTTTTAAATTATTTTACTTCTTAACGATGCTATGTTTTGTTATCAGAGGTTCCTAGCAATATTTCCGGGTGGTCTGAGACTGTTGCATGGAAAGTAATTTACAAATTAGTGAATTGGAAATTAAAATTTTTCGTTTAAAACCATGTTTCTATTGTTAAAGTAAATTATCGTTTATTTGTGTATACAGAAGTCACTAATAGGTTCGGGAAGTTATTAAATATTGCAGATGAAGAGACAAGCGTTCTACAGGTAATATCTGCGTTGATTTCCATTTCGGATTTTATGTGTTGTGTTTGAAACACACTGGGTCTGATTTTCTCTTCGTTCGTGTTGTTCTCGTTTGAACGTGAAACTGTTCTATGTTGGATTCATGAATATCTGTGGAAAGAGAATTGAAAAATATAGGATTTTACATCCTCGATGTATATAAACATGCTGCTATCTGTCCTTATTAGAACAGTTCAAATCCTCAACAAATGGTCCTTTTCTCTTCTCATTAGAACAACGTTCAAACCCTCAACAGATTGTGTTTTTATTTCTTCATTAGAAGAACGTTCAAATCCTCAACAAATTGTGTTTTTATTTCTTCATTAGAACAACGTTCAAATCCTCAACAGATTGTGTTTTTATTTCTTCATTAGAACAACATTCAAATCTTTAACAAATGGTCTTTTTCCGCCCTTACCATTAAACATGTGCATGACAATCGTGTTTGTAATTTTTCCATCAGAGCAATCGTAAAACTCCATATTTCATTATACTTAAAAAGTGTCGTCTTGTGCAAATACGTATATATCACACATATAGAAAGACCCAGTCACTTCGGTTGGAAAAGTTTTAGTTAAAGGCTAGTTGCTAGCGGTTGAAAAAAAAAGATTTAAATCGGGATATCGAAAGCTTAAGTATGAACGAGCCATTCAGTTTTGTAAAATGTTTGTTCAAAGTAAATTATTTTGGGTTTATAATGCCTAGTTTAAGGCAGTTAAAGTTACTTGAGTTCGTAAAAATTCTAACTATAAGCCAACCACTTTGGATAGTAAAAGTTTGAGATAAAGGATGTCGAATATTTGAATTAAGTATTAGTAACTTAATCTTTCGTGTTTTAAAAAGGTTAATAAAAGACAGCTGATTAGGGTTGTTAAAGTTTTAGATAAAACCTTGCTGCTGTGGTTGTTAACGTTCTAGCTACTGACCCGTAAGAAGTATTGTATGCTTGCTTTCATCATTAGAACTGAAGAAACAAATTATGTGGTTACCTACTAAGCCTAAAACATGTTAGCAACAAGGAACCATTCATCTTTGTTTTCCTTTTTATAGGTTGAAATATGCATTCTATCAGTGCGAATTGGGGGTTGTTTTTACCGCGTACCAGTCTTGTTCTGAACTTGTTTCTAAACTGTGGGCTTCTTAGTCCCTAGATGACCCCTAGGCCAAGGAGAAATTACTTCCTTCCTATCTGACCTCTGACCCTCCTTGACTCATGGGGTTCTCGTATTACGTGTTGTTCTGATCTGAGTTAGGGGAGACCGAGGGTGGGAGTAAAATAGGTCTTAGCTTCTTGGCATTCGACCCTCCTGTCCACAGCACTCACTCTTTCGTATTGGTTCATTAGCCAGATAGTCGTTGGCGCCGTATTTAGCAACTAAGTCATGTATTTCACACTGGCAACATAGAAACAAAGCATATATTCTGAAAAAACAAATTAAAAGGTTTAATATACGTGACCGAGGTGGGCGTTTTGATAAACCGATCTTCTATGGTAAATTATCAGTGGAGTTACTTGTTCTCTGTGAATTTATAGCTTGTTGCGTTAAAGAGTTGAGCGTGTTGTTTGAGGAGTTTAATATAACCACAGATTAATAATGATAAAAAAAATGTTTCAGTTTATCGTGTTGGTTAAAAAAAGAATTTTTAACGTATTTCACGTTAAATTTTTGTGCGTAAAACGAATTAACGTGGTACAGAAATATTAAAGATCGAGTGAAAGTGCGGTTTGGTGATATTTAATACAGTTTAGGGATAATAATAAAGAAGACAATATTGTGTGTATGGCAAAGTAGTGAAAAGAACTCCATTTAAATGTTTTAATATAGTTTAAGTATGGCTTATGATTAGTGTGCCTTGATCTAAAATCCGTAAGATCAAAGCTCGCATCCGTTGTCCAGAAACGAGCTTCACACTTGGGATCACGTGTTATAAGAGAACTGACCAGTAAATTGTTCAGTTAGACAAAAGTAGCCAAAACAGCAGCTCAAAATTATGGAAGGCCATGCACGGGTAATCATTGTGTAACTTACCGCGAAAACATTGAAAGTAAGATACAAAAAAAGAGAAAGAAGTTGAAAACCTAGACATATTTAAAGTGTTCATGATGATTATAGGAGAAAAATAGGTAGTCTCTAAGTGTCCATAATGATTATAGGAGAAAAAGATAGATAATCTCTAAGTGTCCATAACGATTGTAGGAGAAAAAGATAGATAGTCTCTAAGTGTCCACAACGATTGTAGGAGAAAAATAGATAGTCTCTAAGTGTCCATAATGATTATAGGAGAAAAATAGGTAGTCTCTAAGTGTCCATAATGATTATAGGAGAAAAAGATAGATAATCTCTAAGTGTCCATAACGATTGTAGGAGAAAAAGATAGATAGTCTCTAAGTGTCCACAACGATTGTAGGAGAAAAATAGATAGTCTCTAAGTGTCCATAATGATTATAGGAGAGAAATAGATAGTCTCTAAGTGTCCATAATGATTATAGGAGAAAAAGATAGATAGTCTCCAAGTGTCCATAACGATTGTAGGATAAAAAGATAGATAGTCTCTAAGTGTCCATAACGATTGCAGGAGAAAAATAGATAGTCTCTAAGTGTCCATAATGATTATAGGAGGAAAAATAGATAGTCTCTAAGTGTCCATAATGATTATAGGAGAAAAAGATAGATAGTCTCTAAGTGTCCATAATGATCATAGGAGAAAAGATAGATAGTCTCTAAGTGTCCATAATCATTATAGGAGAAATAGATAGTTTCTTAGTGTCCATAATGATTATAGAATGAAGAATAGTCTCTAAATGTCCACAATAATTATAGCAAAGATGGATAGATAGTCTTCAAGTGTCTATTATGATTATAGGAGTGAAGGATGGTCTTTTGAAATAAGAAATAAAAACGCTGATAAAGAACAAAACATGATTAAAAGTTACCCAGACATTACTAATCCTTTTAAAGCTATGTTTGACTTGGGGTTTTGGAAGATTATTCGTGGGTTTATCCTGTGTTTTGAGGATTATGGGTGCATCTATTCTTTTTTGCAGCATGATGTTCTAAATGTTCAACGAAAATGGTCACTTTTTTATATAAATGTAAACATATAGTGACTTTTATTCAACTTTAATATGGATTTTTTTTAGAAATGTTTTTGTATGCAATGGAGGCGTTAATAAAAGATATCGTTTCATACCCACAGCATAACCTTCTTTTTTTCTCTTTTTCAATGGAACCATTTAAACTCGTAATACTAGTATCGTCTCAGGCTACATGAAATTGTTATGGTTTTGACATAAATACCGATTGTGAAGTAAAGAGAACAGGTAGAACTTTCTAGAATTTTCTAAGAAATATTCTCCGCATCCTTTTTATTCTGCATGTTTTCGATCATACGTTCCTGTAGGATTTTTCTTCTATTACTACTTGAAACTAATACGGAAAAGTGCTATTCATTTAGTCGGGGCCCGGCATGGCCAGGTGGTTGAAGCGATCAGGTCGTAATCTGAGGGCCGTGCGTTTGAATTCCCGACACACTTAACATGTTTGCCATTCAACCGTTGGGGCGTTATAACACCCCGGTCAATCCCACTATTCGTTAGTACAAAAGTAGCCCAAGAATTTGCGGTAGGTGATGATGACTAGCTGCCACCCCTCTGCTAAATTAGGGACGGCTAGCGCAGATCCTCGTGTAGCTTTGCGCGAAATTCGAAACAAAACCAAAAACCTTTCCTCAAGTTCAAGGCCGTATTCATGTAATTAGAACATGTCTTTGTGTTCTGCCCATACGTGGCTGGCAAGACGGGAGCGACTTACGTGTACCTAATTATATATGTTATACAGTATTTTTTTTCACTCTCCGCGGGAGGGCACTGTTACTGTTTCCATATCACATTGAAACTATATATATTCTGATTTTTTTTTCTGAATATCTAAGAGCAGAAGTTTATTTTTACATAAAGTCAGTGCATGTTACCCAAGGTGCGAGTTTTACTTGGTTGGCTTCCCTGGTAGTAGGTACTTCAAATTGCACGAGCTAAACACAGCTGTTTTATACTTACTGTGGCATTACGACGGGATGTCCCGCGACAGCTACCTATTCCTTTGGCCCTGACGGTCTTGTTGTTGCGTGTGTGTGTGTGTTTGTGTACTATACAGCTATAAACAGCAGGCTCCTGGCTCCTCGCCATACATCGTTTCCGAGCACTGCATGGCGGCCGGAGATATCGTTGAGAAACTCAGTGTAGTGAGGCTTGCACGAGACATCGTCGTGGGTTCAATTTCTCTTCACAAAACCCTCGGGCTTCGTATGAAGAGCAACCCATGCAGCTGCCAACTCATCCCGAACTGTAACAATTGGGTTTAGAGAGAGCCTTAGGGATAACAGCAGGGGTTACATGAGGGACTTGCCACGTCCCTCCCACTTCTTCCTTCCCCATCTCTCTATGTATGTTACGAAGTTGTTGAACGTGCTAGGCCTACCATATTTGTAATTTTCAGACATGTTAGGCTTATGTAAGATACTTTATTTTACAATCTGCAGCAGGTATAATGCTTGCTCTAGGTAATTTTTATTTTTACAGACATACTGCACACTTATTCACAGTGCAACGTAAGCAAAACTGTACCTAATCTCAGGTTTTCTGTTGTCTTTCTCATTATAACGTTAGCAACAAATAAACTTATGTGGTGGGAAGGATGTTCACTTTTTAAAACAACTGTTTACTTTTCAGTCACTTTATATCAATTCAGAAAGTCATCAACTTAAGACAAATAAGTGTTAATAGACATATTACACATATGTGGGGATAAGTAGAATTATCTAATGAATAAAAATGTTTGTGGATAGGCAAAAAATTTAGGTTAATAGTAAAACATGTGTAAAGAGACAAGGTAACCCGGCATAACCATGCCCTTACGGTGCTTGACTCGTAACCTGAGGGTGGCGGGTCCTAATCCCCATCACACCAAATATGCTCACTATTTTAGTCTTACACTACTAAATTATGGAAAATAACCCTGGTGTAGCTTTGTGTGAAATTAAAAACACAGAGACAGGGCATATTTTAATCGTACCAGATCCAAAGTAAAATAAGTAAACAAGTTACGTGTGAAAACTAATTTGTTCTTGTTTGAACAAGGTTCATAAAATAAATTGCATCACGAATCAGGTTGAAAGTAATGTTCTTGCAGTAAAGATTTCTTGCTGTTTGATAGCGCCAACAGGAAATACCAGTTGCTTCAACCGGAAGTTTCGATTTTTATTTTCTTTCTTTTACGAATGAAAAACGTGGATTAATGTTTAGACGCTATTTCGCGATTTAAGTTTAATGAATCCAGAAACAAAAGTGAAGTTTAAAAATCCGTTATATGATTGTTGGTCGAACATTTTTAACGTTGTTGAAATTTTAGGAAAACTAAACAGATTAGCTGGACAATTCTTTTCCTTTATTGGTTTTTAACAAGCTGTTCATTACATTATAATTCCATTTGCTTGGGTTATTAATTATTCCTTACACTTTTTTATCTTGGTAATTTTTGTTTGTAATAGCACTTCAGTGGTACAGCGGTGTGTCTGTGGACTCCAGGTTCCGATATTCGTGGTGGGCAGACCACAGAGATAGCTCATTGTGTAGCTTTGCGATTAATTCCAAACATAACAGAACAAACATATTTGCCATATGGTTTTGTTTATTCGTTTATTTTTTAAACACTGTGCGTATTTATACAATGATTTGTTCGTTTGAATACATTTTAAACTTTTAAAAATTATATAGTTGATATTCGTGATGCCAGAAAAAACACGTATGTTTCGAGAAGTCTAGATAGAAATTAAATGAAAATTCTATAACCCGAGCGCTTTCGAAAAGCGGACCTTTCTTTTTCAGGAGCAAACCATATTATTATAGTTGTGAAGATTTTTGAAGAAGACGATTTTCCTCGAGGCGTTGATACAGGTATTGGAATAATTGCGAGTTTGAACAGCGTGCGAACGACAATAAACTGGTTTCTGATGTTTGTAAGCAAATGTTAGAGAAACAGGCACATTTGTGTGTAGACAAACACCCGATTCACCTAATTCACGTTTTTTCTATATGCATGTTCATAGTTCACGTGCCTTTGTCCAATCATGAACATATATGGAAATAAATTAGAAAGATACATATAAAGGTGTGTGTGTGTTTCGTATAGCAAAGCCACAAAGGACTATCTGCTCAGCCCACCGAGGGGAATCGAACCCCTAATTTTAGCGTTGTTAATCCGTAGACATACCGCTGTACTAGCGAGGGATACGTTTTAAGGTAGCTAGTAGTGTACGAGAAGAAAGTGACAAGAAATGGAAAGTTAATTAGGAAGTTTAACCTGTTGACTGCCAAGTATTTCAGCTGCTACAATACAACTGTAATGCTTCTTCATTTTGTAACTTTTTTGTGACGCCATTTTGGATCGAAAGTGAAACAATTTGTAAGTAGGTCAGATGCATGTATGGTGCTGGCGTCTAGTGTCTAAGTTAGGCATCATTAAGAAATAATTAAATCGTCCGTGACACTGTGTTATCGATCGGCTTGGACGAGTTATCTCGTCTACGGCAAAGAACAGGCTAAATATTAAAAAAATTAATGACAGCAGGAATAGTTAAGGACAACATAACGGGCCACCAGGAGAAATATAGCAACGAAGTTGAAAATAGTATAAAAGAAAAACGAAATTAAACACAGTATTGGCGTAAAGTATAATAAAACAATAAGTCGAGATGTATCGCAACGTGATGCAAAAAAACAACAACAACAAAACAAAACTCGCTCTGCTCTTTCAGATCGTGAGTGAACCATAAGAGTGACCATCAAATCGCAATGTCGATCAGACGAGGGTTGGCAGTGGGCGCCTTTGAATAACTGCCTTTCCTCTAGGCTATCAAAATTCAGTTAGGAACATGCACAGAAGTTCGTGTGTAGTTCTGTCCCAAAATTTTTAAATGTGTAAATACGTCTTATGAAAGAAATAGACGAATCTTGTGGATGTTTACTTCGCATCAGACAAGCTTTCTCAATTTTATTAAATTCTAATTATTCCAAATGTGGTTAGGACTTTTATAACTTTTCATAGAAGTACATATGTGTGTGTGTGATAGAGAGTGTTAATGACCTGAGTAATAATTGAGTTCTTAATGCGCATTTGATAAAATATATACATATATTGTTGATTTCCTGAATAACATAGCAAGAAGAAAAGTATGTAACCCCTAGTAAATATTAACAGATAATAATGTCTTCTCATCTTCCCCTTTTAGGTGTCGGTAAGTCTATGGACTTGCAACGCAAAAATCTGGGATTCGAATTCCCTTGGTAGACAAGATAGATAGGCTTTGCTATAACATAAACAAACAAGCCTCTCAAGGATTTTTACTAACTCCGACTGCTATGGTCTTCTTGCCTCCAGTATTGCCTATAGATGGCGTTTTATTTATTTCTCAAATAACTCACTACACTTTCTCAGCGACTTTTTGTTATCACTGTGCGTATTTTCCAGGTTTTTCGTTTATAACCGAGTGACTTAAAATATGATTTTTAATAACACAGCTTTAATCATGTAACATTTTGAACTAAAGGAAAAGAAAGAATTTGGGAATTTTATAAAAAAAAAAAGAACAAGTTCTGTCACAGAAAAGGAAAAACAAGGGGAAATGGAAATAGTCTTCAGTATGTAAAACAGCAAAGGATAATAAACCAACTTAAGTTTATGACCAACATACGGGTCGCTCCCTTTCTCTACATATATATATATATATATATATATATGGACGTAAAGAAATAGGTTCATAAACAGGTCTCGCCTGTTGCAACAGAAGCGTGTACCTCTGCAAACACAGGATGACAATTTTTTAAAGCTCATTAGCTCTACTGTGAGGATTTTGTACACCCATCTTGTCAAAAACAGGCCATCTTCACATGATTTCTTTGCTTAGATTAATGGCCTGCATACTTAAAGAATAATTACCCATATTTTTTATTGGTAGGAGGATCTGGGAAGTGAGAGAAGTAAGATATTCATGTGCAAAAAATTATATAAGTAGTTATAAAGCGTAAATGCACTTGTATTTAAATGTTATCTCTTATGGAGATGAATGATGTAAACTAGACATAATATTCATCCGATTGTTATTTCTTCCGACTGAGGAATATTAGTGCTTTACCGACAAAATTACATGTGATTGAAGTGAAGAGTCTGTTTCTTTGTTTGAAGTTTGTACAAAGCTACACATGAGATGTCTATGCTCTGCCCACCACGGGTATCGAAGCCCAGTTTCTAAAGTGAAAAGAAGGAACAATACAGAAACAACCAAAAAGTATTTTTGTTCAACACTGACAATCGTGGAATGCCAGTAACTCTGGGATGACAATGATCCTGGAGTGACAGAGATCCTAACAGACAGAAACCCTGAGGTGACAAGGAACATGATATGAAAATGATGCTGTAGTTACAGAGATCCTGATGTAAAAATAATCCTGGAGTGAAAAAGAACACAAGATGACAAGGATCCTAAGGTGACAAAGATCTTAGATAGACAGAAATTCTGAGGTGGCAAGTAACAGACACTCTGACATGAAAAGGACTCTGGGTTAACAAGGAACACGATGTGACAAGGAATCTAAGGTGACAAAGTGACAGATATTCTGAGATGACAACATTCCTGGAATGGCAAGAAACATGATATGATAAGGATCCTGGAGTGACAAAGATTTTGAGACGACAGGTATTCTGAGATCACTTGGATTCTGGGGTGGCAAGAAACATAAAATGACAAGGAATCTGGTATGTCAAGAATGTTGGGAGTAAGAAAGAACTTTGGATCGCATGCTGACTAAGTTATTCCGTCTTGCTCAAATGATAAAGTATTATATTTATTTATAAGTTTAAATAATAGGATACTTGTGAGTTTAAAAATCATTTCGGTGTGTGAACAAATGACATGATTTGATCATATAATACCATCGTGCCCCTAGTGACATTTCGTTAAACCTGATTTCTGAAGCTCGTTACCAGCCTGACATGGCCAAGTGGTAAAGGCACTGACTCATACTCCGAGGGCCGGGGGTTCAAATCCACGTCACACTAAACATGCTCACCCTTTCAGCTGTGGGGTATTATAATATGACTGTCAATCCCACTTTCGTTGGTGTGTCACAAAGAGTAGTCCAAGAGTTGAAGGTGAGTGGTGATGACTAGCTGCCTTTCCTCTAGTCTTACACTGATAATTAAGAGCGGCTATCACAGATATCCCTCGTGTAGCTTTGCGCGAAATTCAAAACGAACCACACCAATTGTTACCACCTGCGCCACCAGTGGTAGCTCATGTGTACATTTAGAGGCCTACATTGCTCAAAGTTATTTAGCATGAGATGCATCAGTTTTAAACGATTTGAAGATCTGCTGTCAGTGAAATTATATAATGGTAAATTTCATTTTTCTCAAAAGAAGTCAAGTATTTGTAGCTTTTAAGTTGTATTAGGAAACAAAAATTCATTTTCACATTCATTTGTTGTTTTGCATGTAGAAATATTGCGTAGGCCTAACATGGGTCAGTGGTTAGAGTACAGAAGTCAAGTATTTGTAGCTTTTAAGTTGTATTAGGAAACAAAAATTCATTTTCACATTCATTTGTTGTTTTGCATGTAGAAATATTGCGTAGGCCTAACATGGGTCAGTGGCTAGAGTACTCGACTCGCAATTTGAGGGTCAAGGGATTTTAGACTGGGACGTTCAGCCCACGCGCGTTTAAGATGAGGTTCCTTTCAGATATGAAATAGACATACCAAAGCTAAAGAAACGAATGGTTCGTTTACTGACTTACAGCAATAAAATCTGGGATTAACTTTCCTCGGTAGACAGAGCGCACGTAGTCTGTTAACAACGGATAAAATGTTATTCACGGTACGTGTACAAAGGTATTACATAACTTTTCTATTTGTGTGTGTATATTTTCTTATAGCAAAGCCACATCGGGCTACCTGATGACCCCACCGAGGGGAATCGAACCCCTGATTTTAGCGTTATAAATGCGTAGACTTACCGCTGTATCAGCGGGGGACTTTTCCTGTTTTAATGGCGAATTTCATCAAAGATGGAAAGTATTAAAATGGCTTCGTGAAAATTCCAAGAGATTAGAGAAGTCATCACTAAATGAAGTGTGAAACAGGTGGCGTCATAGGAGGTTTGTGTTTATTTTGAATTTCGCGCAAAGCTACTCGAGGGCTACCTGCGCTAACCATCCCTAATTTAGCAATGTAAGAATAGAGGGAAAGCAACTAGTCATCACCACCCACCGCCAATTCTTGGGTTACTCTTTTACCAACGAGTAATGGGATTGACCATCACTTTATAACGCCCCCACGGCTGAAAGGGCGAGCATGTTTGGTGCGACCGGGATTCGAATTCACGACCCTCGGATTACGAGTCGAACGCCTTAACACGCTTGGCCATGCCGGGCTATGTGATACGAAGTATATTCAAGTGACAGGACGTGATGTGTAAGAATAGCCACAACAGCTCTAACAAACATTCTCTCTTCATGCACCATATTCAAAGAGGAAGTAGATGGTTATGGTCTTCTACATATCTCTCCACGAGGCGTGTAAGTGCATTGTTTATAGTAGAGACACATCCAGCTGTTTGCTGTATCTACCAAGGGGAATCGAACATCTGAATTTTCGCCTTGTAAATCCGCAGTCCAACCACTGTTCTAATGGGAGATTCTCATTGAGGAACGAAGTATTTCCAGTCTCTTTACATTCGTTCATTTACATAGATTATTGGTATAAGCCAAACTCTGCTTTCTACGAGGTCTTTCTTTTTTTCGATATTAACAACTACGACTAGATTTCATATTATTCCTTCCTCGTGACATGCCCGAGAAATTTCAACTTTTTTTTTTCTGACGTTTCTTCTGCAACTTACTCTTGACAAAACATCTTTATGTGGGGTGTAACTTGTCCAACCTACCTTTGTACTCATTTCATATTCGAATTGAATTCTCTTTTCTTCACTTGGTGCTATTGTCCAGTTTTCTGATGCATGCGTGATAATTAGTATAACACAGAATAACGAACAACAAACTGCTCGGTTTATTTATTTCTTTTCTGGAAATCCAAGAACGTCGAACCCTGTATAAACAACATCTTCTCTACGTAAAATGTGATTTGGAAACGTCAACACAGTGAATTCTTGGCATAAGGCTCCTAGTGGCACAGGGGTGTGTACTCTGACTGACGACGCTAAAGCCGGGTTTCGATAGTTGTGGTGGGCAGAACACAGATAACCAAATGTGTAGCTTTGTGCTTAACTTGAATAAATCAGTCTTGGTTACATGACACTAGAAATGCACGAGTTTAGTCTGTAAGCATAATAAAGTAAGAAACGTTCGCCGCATTACTGGAAATATGTGTGTGTGTGTGAGAATGGGTTTTAATAACTAAATATGCAGCTCTTTTGAACATACATTTGATCGGAATAATTTATGTATTTTAAAACTGACCGACGTTAAACGCACGGATAATGTGTAGAGGCTCAAACATGAGTTTCAAATCCGACCTTCTATTAACATTTCCCAGCGTGCCCCAGGAGTTATATGCCATGATAACTGGTTTATTGGTTCGCCAGTTGTAGCTTTTTAAATAACGGTTTAGGTTATCAGTATGGCTAACATCTTTCGATGTCGAAAATAAGTATAAAGTGGCATGCTTTCGGACGTGATCAGGTGGTTAGAGTGCTCGACTCGCAATGTGCTGATCGCAGGTTTGAATCCTCGTTACCGAACATGTTCTTCACTTTAATCGTTTGAGTGTTATAACGTTACTGACAGTCCCATTATTCGTTGGTAGAAGAATAGCCCAAGAGTTGGCAGTGGATGGTGATGACTTGCTGCCTTCCCTCTAATCTTACGTTGCAAAATTAGGGACGACTAGTGCAGATAGCCCTCGTGTAGCTTTGCGCGAAATTCAAACTTTGAAATAGTTTTACTATGATTATTAAACTGTATTCTTATGGCTGTTAGTAACTAGAATTCACAAAAAAACATTACAAATATTACGCAATTACAACATTGAACAGCGATTGGAAGGTTGTTTTTCCTTCTTACTTCTTTCATTTCGCGTCTTCCATGCTTAACTATAAAGTTTCCCCCCCTCTCCTCCGAGGACTTTGCACAAAATGCCAGGTCACTGTGACGTGATGGAACACTAACATGTTAAGTTGATAAACAGCCTGGTGGACTTATGAGAAAACAGCTCTGTCACGACAAGATTAAAGATTAAAAAGCTGCTTAAGTAACCGTCTAAGCTCTTGTACAGTGGGCAACATATACTTGACTCTAGTCGTATGAACAAACTATGCAACGTGATAAGGCTATGGAACTATGTTTTGACTTTCTCTTAAGCAAGTAAGATAACGAATAGACGTGTTGGTTTCAACGTGACTATCATTTTCTACATTTATCTTAAGTTGGTAGAATTTCTCTTCAAGACGTAGTTTTTAAGCTAGGGGTTTACATGGTGGTTTCAGCTTAGCTGACAGTTGACTCTATCTTTAAAATGTTGATATATAATAACTGAGGGATGCTTCGTCGTTTATTGCAGTCGATCATGCTCATTCCAACTGGGGTCGTGTACTTGTTCAAAACTATCAAAATATTTTGTACACATTAATAACCAGTCCTATTTATAAACAACAACAAATGTCTTGACATGAAATACAATGAAAATTGTTATCATTTTTAAGTCAGGAATTGCGTTTGCACCAACTTTGTCGTATCTTCTTGTCACACTCCATTCAACAAGTGTCTCCACAACAGACAGTTGCCGTCAATTCTACAAAGTTTCATCATGAATACTCGACCTAAACAATCTATTAAAGGATTTCAGTATATAATTTCTCCTAAAGGGTATCGAAGACCGCCTGGAGGGTTCACCTTATTTTAATCACTCGCATCATTATACAGAAGTGTTTTGTCTCTCAGTCAGTAAGTAGACACAATAATGGTATCACATGTGGGACGCTTAACGTTGCAATTTGAAGTGTGGTGCGGTAAGTAAAGTATGCGCATGCTATGAATCACGAGAAGAACTATTCACTCTTTAGCCTATAATACAGCATGAGACATGAACTTCAAAAGCAAAAAAAGAAAATATTTATTACTCTTAATTCTAATTTTGGTTTTATTTCGCTCTTTGAATAGAACGTTTTTAGAGAATCTGCAGAATTACATCTAGTTGTAATATTTTCAGATAAAATATTTAGTCACAAACAAAGAAATGTATTAAATTAGCCCTGCATGGCTAGGTGGTTAGGGCACCTGACTACAAACATGCTCGTCATTTTAACCGTGAACGCATAATAACGTGCCGATCAATCCCACTATTCGTTGGTAAAAGAGTATCCCAAGGGTTAATGGTGGGTGGTAATGACTAGCTGCCTTTCTTCTAGTCTTACACTGTTAAATTTGGGATGGCTAGCGCAGACAGCCGTCGTCTAGCTTTGCGCGAAATTCAACAAATAATACATTAAATCATTTATTTTTTGTTTAGAATTAAGCACAAAGCTTCACAATTGGCTATTTGTGCTCTGCCCAAATGAGTATCGAAACTGTTTTTAGCGATCTGGATCTGCAAATATGCTGCTTTGCTACTGGGGGCTCTAACTTGTTCATGAGAAAAAGTACGAAATTCATACTCATTGTTTACATGGAGATATTTTCTGAATATTTTGATATATTTTCAACTTTTAAGAGCATGGTTATTTCACTGATTATTAATTCGCTGTAAAAGATTTATAAGTTTCGAAATTTGGCAGGGATTAATGGATTTAGAAATTTATTGATAACGGTAACAGATGAAGAAAGTTTCATTTATTTGTATCGTAAAACTACTTAATGAGCTATTTGTTCTTTAGTCACGGTGGAGAATCGAACCTCGGATTAACCTAAAATATAATAATTAGGTAGAGAAATCATGTTACAGTGCAGTTATTAAAAGTAATAGTAGTGATACATTCTCACTTATGATGTCATCAAACTATTTTTATGATACGTATACACGAAAAACTAATCGTCTAATTATCAGATCCACATAAATTTATTTGAAAAAAGATCTCATATATGACAACGAAGATATAATGAACAAATTAAAATAATACGCAGTAGATATTTGAAAACTTATTACTGATGGTAAAGGAATAATGAAAAAATATTAAATACAGAATAACTATAATATAATATACGGGGAATAGGGAGGTAGATGAGTAAGAGTTAGCCAGTTCTGACGTTTTAGGTACACAGACAAAAGATAAAAAAAAACCTTTAAAATATGAAGTATCTAGAGTTAATAGCATTACAAGCTAATTTCTGATTTTTAAGCGATACCCAGGCTATCTAATGATAAATTTAGCAAACGATGTACATATAACTGGAAAAATTAACTTAAACACAAAAAGAAGTAATTAACATTCTTATAATTAGCAAAACGAGAGAACAATTACTTATTAAGCTTCGATTATAAATTTTAGCAACAAAATTAGAACATTCTCATTAATTCACGAGGATAATACATGGGATCACGTGCTTATTGGGGAAAGTGTATGTAAAGCTTTCTTTTTTTAATGTTAAATGGTTTAATAAAACAAAGCACATAACAGGTCCATATGTGTTCTTTGCGGAATATTGAAGTAAGTTAATGGAGTTAATAAGATTGTAAAACACCGTGTAAAGGGTTTTATTAAATAAGCGGCTGATCATACTTCCAGGTTGCTTCTCAGTGAAATTTTTAAAGAAAATGGGTTTACAGACAGGAAAACATTTTTTTTTTTTTTAAATTTCGTCCAAAGCTGCACGGTCTGCGCTAGCCTTTCCGAGTTGAGCAGTGTAAGACTAGCGGGAAGGCAGATAGCTATTACTGATTAATACCAACCGCCAACTCTTGGACTGATCTTTTGCCCACGAATAGTGGGATTGACCGTCACATAATAACGCCCCTGTAGCTAAAAGGTCGAGCATGTTTGGTGTAATGGGGATTCGAATTCGTGATTTTCAAACAACGAATAGCTCTCTAATCATCTGGTCATTTCGATTTTGTAATTAATTCTTACAATTGTTGTAGTTCTAGGTGTTACCACTACAAAAAGTTTTTTGTTTCTTTTTATGCTTGCCCCCCAGTTGCTCAGCGGTAGGTCTGCGGACTTGCACGCTAAAATCCGGGTTTCGATACCCGTGGCGGGCAGAGCACAGATAGCCCATTGTGTAGCTTTGTGCTTAATTCAAAATAACAAATAACAATATCTTTTTATGCGATTTTTTTTTACATTTTCTCTGTGTTTCAGTGTGTAGATGACAGAAAATTTATTTGAAATAAAATTAAGTTTGTTTTCTTTCTCCAATGAACTTGATACTGGTTAGTGGACAAATTCATTATAGGATATACACAATAGTTTAGTGTGCGTATTTTTTATAGATAATTTTAGCCGGATCGAAAACCGCCACCGAATGTATTCATACTTTCAGCGGTGGAGTTATGGTCAATCCCACTGTTTGTGCTCTCAGTGACACAGCGGTATGTAGGTCTGTGGACTTATAACGCTACAAACCGGGCTTCGATGCTCGTAGTGGTCAAAGTACAGGTAACCTATTGCGTTGCTGTGTGCTTAATTCTAAACAAATAAACACACAAACAAATTTGCTGTTAGTTAGTAAAAAGTAGCCAAAAAGTTGACGGAGTGTCGTATTGACTAATTGCTTTCCCTCTAATACTTCAAAGTTAGGGACAGATAGTCCTTAATTAGCATTGTTGTGACCGATTAATAATTTTATTTCATGTGGTAAACTAGATACAATATTCAGAAAACATAATGCTGAAAGTTTGTAAACATAACTTGAAAGGACTTTAAAGAAATACTTTCGTGTATGTGTATATATATATATATATATATATAGATACATAAAGATCAAAAGATGGATCAAAATCAGGCGAGAATTCAACGAGCTCAAAAAACAACTTGAGTTGTACAGATGCGACTGGAACTGCTTATTTGTCAGTATTTTCACCTATCGGGAACATACTTGTTTTTTGTGCAAGTTTTATTGGTTTTTGAATCTGTTTTTGCAAATCTACACGAGGGCTATCTGCACTAACCAACGAATAGTAGGATTGATTGTTTCATTATTGCACCCCCACGGCTAGAAGAGCGATCATGTTTGATGCAACAGGGATTCGAACCCGTGATTCTCAGATTACGAATCGAGCGCCCTTACCAGCTGGCCATACTAGGCCCTAGTTTTATTGCTTAGCCAAAACTGAGGGACGGGCTTAACTATTTTATTTTTACAATAATAAAAACGATCTTCCGATCAGTTCCACCTGCTCACTTAGAGCGAATCTAAAAATCAACCTGTTAACGAGGATAGCTAACTTTTCTTACGTTCGTACTTCATAAAGCGTTGTGTAATCAATTCAAAACCCTCACTTTTAACGATACCTCGACGACGTTCAAAACTACTACCACTGTAACATTTCTGTTTTCCTGTTGACCTTCCTATCTGCTGGGACTTTTATCTTACAATGACTCAACTCATCGAGAGGACTTTAATGGCGTTTTTAAATAAACTATCGTAACTGGAATACTTTGGTGAAACTAAAACACGATTCTGATCTGAGCTGCGTTACACTACTTATCTCATAACTAGGTGAGCACAGACGATTTTTAATTTCTTTTCTAACTTATTACGCATGCGCGTTTATAAAAACCAGTTATAAAACGATTTTTCCATTTTTTTGCATGCTTAAGGTATATGAAACATAAACATATCACATATCTAGTGATATACGCAGATATTCCGATGACTGCAACAGAAATGTGTTGTCTATGAATATAAATGATGTAATTGAACTCTCTCTCGCCTTTGGGACTTTTACCCGAATGTCTGGATATATAGATATATGTTGTTTTGCATCAAAATACAGTCCAGTCACTAAGCCACGCCTGATACTATTTTCACTGTACTGTTACACAAATCAGTCTGTTCTAAATCATTACAAGGAAGAAAGTTTGAACATTATATCTAATTAGCTATGTTCGTAACTGGGTGTTTAATTTTAGTTCTGGTTTATGTGAATAAGTTACTATGATTAGAAGTTAATATTAACTGTATTTTGGTTGTATTCTGCTCATCTTTGATTTTTAAGTATTTTATGACAATCTCTACATTGTTATCACCTACGTGTTTGTACTGACATTTTCCCTTCCTGATGGCCCAGTATGGCCAGGTGATTAGGGCGCCCAACTCGTAATCCGAGGGTCGCGGGTTCGAATCCCCGTCACACCAAACATGCTCCCCCTTTCAGCCGTGGAGCGTTATAATGTGATGGTGAATCCCACTATTCGCTGCTAAGAGAGTAGCCCAAGAGTTGGGTGGTGATGACTAGCTGCCCTTCCCTCTACTCTTACACTGCTAAATTAAGAACGGTTAGCGCAGATAGCCCTCGTGTAGCTTTGCGCGAAATTCAAAAACAAACAAATCCTTCCTGATACCCACCTTTTTTCTCAGTGACGTAGTGGAAGGCCTGCGGGCCCCCCAGTGGCACTGTGGTATGTCTGCGGACTAACACACTAAAAACCGGGTTTCGATACCCGTGGTGGGCAGAGCACAGATAGCCCATTGAGTAGCTTTGTGCTTAATTCTAAACAAACAGACAAAAGAAGGCCTGCGGACGTATAACATTAGAAAACGGATTGTGTAGCTTTATGCGAAAATACAAACAAACAAATAAATCTTCATTATGAATCGAAACATTACAATTATTTCGAGAAACGTGCAGCATCAGTAACGAGAATTGTTACTGTTAACGAGAATGTGGACAAAATATTTATTCATAATCACGATGTGTTTGAACAGGCCATAGGATACTACAAATTACAACGCTAATCTGTATAGCCCAACCTGTTGGAGGTTTCAGATAAACACGGTGTAACTCTGATTGTAATCAAGTGACTAGATCTAGTGAACAGATACTAGAATTGTTTGTTTGATTCATTTTTAAGCGCAAAGCTATATAATGTGCTCTATTCATCGTGGAGGATCGAAACCCGGATTTTAGAACTGTAAATCCGTGTGGTTATCTCTGAACCGGAGACTAGAAAATGTAAACAATTTTTCAGCTTTGAAAAACTTACCCGTTGTAGTTTGAAGTGGAAATTATTTGAATTAAATCTCACATACATCCACAAATTAACTTTCGGTGGCTCCCCAGTGGCTCAGCGGTATGTCTGCGGACTTACACGCTAAAATGCGGGTTTCGATACCCGTGGTGGGCAGAGCACAGATAGCCCATTGTGTAGCTTTGTGCTTAATTCAAAAACAACAACAAGAACAACTTTCGGTGTCTTTCGTTTCGTTGCTTACGTTATTGTTGCAATGCTTAAAAAACGTTGTATTTGATGGAAAGCTTTATTTTGATAAGGATATATCATGTTGCATTTTAAGAGCTGTAAAAGTCTCCTCATTCTAACGTTCTAGATCACACAGCAGTAGCTCTCGGTCTGGGGTCCACGAATATCCTCAACACATTTACAAGTTTTCTCTTTAAAAGTTTCGTGACACCACACAAAGAAGTAGTTTCACGAATAATTCTATTTATTTACATATGAATAAATAACGTTGTTAACGCTTGATGTTTTATTATTATTATTTTACAGAACAAACTGCAACAAAAGTGTGGTACCTCAGAGTGACTATTACTTAGAATATCCACTAAATCATCAGGGTGGGGTTCTCAGCCAGGCTGTTTAAAGCCTTGGGGGCCTCAAGCTATAAAATTTGAATATCCCTGATTTACAGGGGCTGTTTTCTCGAACACACTTCAATACGAATGTACAAGACATTTTATTTTTACTCCTTTCAGTAATGGAACAAAATAAAAGATTAATATTTATAAATTATACGCGTTTTTAAAATAAATAAATACAATTAAAAGTCACAATTATGACATAGTCCATGACTAAGTCGTTGGAAAAAAGTCATACTTGCCAGTTTTCTCTTGAGGTTAGAAAAGAAAATGTTGAAAGAAGGTTCATTGCAAATATGACTCAGCATCTACACATAGCTCGTCTAGTGGTATGCTACACTGAGATCAGTTCCTGCACTATTTTGTAGAACATTCTATTTCTGTACTTCACCAAAGCTAAAAAACTGAGAAACAATCTGCATATCATAAAACATAAGATAACCAACGATAAAACTAGCATCCACGTGGCTGTATTAACACAAGTGCAAAACATTGACTATCTTGGAATATTTTTTTTAAAACTCTATACCTAAGAAACAAATTACACATTTTAAGCTCATCAGAGAGTTAGTAAGACATGTTGTCCCCCGCTAGTACAGCGGTATGTCTCCGGATTTACAACGCTAAAATCAGGGGTTCGATTCCCCTCGGTGGGCTGAGCAAATAGCCCGATGTGGCTTTGCTATAAGAAAAAACAACAACACGTAAAAACACGTAAGACATGTAACTCGTATTGTTAATTCATCCAGAAAATACGTGTATAAGTTGATCTGAAGTGAAAGTTTAATATACGGTTGAGTGACAATATACACAAGGGTTGATTAGGCTCAGCATGGGCAGTGGTTAGGACGCTCGATCCATAATCTGAGGGTCGTAGTTTCGAATCCCCGTCACATCAAACATCTCCGCCCTTTTAGACGTGGGGGCGTTATAAAGCCACAATCAATCCCACTATTCGTTGGTAAAAGAGTAGCCCAGGAGTTGACGGTGGGCGGTAATGATTAGCTGTCTTCCCTCTAGTTTTACACTGCTAAATTAGGGACGGGTAGTGCAGATAACCCTCGTTTAGGTTTGCGCGAAATTTAAAAACAAACAAAGGTGTGATTAGTGTTTCTTTTCACAAAACTTACACCTTGTTTACACTAATGACTTCAGAAGAACACGTGTTTAATTTCAAGTAAAATAATAAAGAAAGTCGCTATTCAGTTGATGTAGCGCTTAGGAATTAATGTTTGTTCGTGGAAGAAGCACTACTAATGTTTTTTTAGGTTTTTTTAAACTTAACCCCATTATCAAGAAATTCATGGCTTAAACGAGTACTGTCATTAGTCTTAACGCACTGTACACACGGAACCCACACTTTACGAAGTTGAAAAGTTTAATTTTAATTGCGTAGTAATCAACACGACACTACAGTCGAATTAAATATATTAATTTAGTGGTTTAGAAATTCAGACGTCGCTGAATTGCCAAAAGTAAAGATTTTCAAACGTGTTAAATATATTAAGAACCATTCTGTTAGTGAGGATGGAAATTCGTTCCTTAAATCAGGAGATGGCTCGTAATTTTCTTTACCAAGACAGCACCTGTTTTTCGAAATAGTGTAATAGCCAATAGAATGACACAAATTCATAACTGGTTATTGCGTTACTACACTAGTTAAATGGATACTGTAATTTTTCCGTGCTGTTTACCAGCTTAACGTGTTGTTTGCCCATCAAAAGGTAAACATATGTTGTTTTGTTAGTGCTTTGGAGCAGGTGAGCACAAGGAATTGGCAAGAGTTTGTGCATTTGCATGTGTATGTTTTAACTTCAAACAGATTGTATGATTGTTTTGGAATTTCGCACAAAGCTACTCGAGGGCTATCTGTGCTAGCCGTCCCTAATTTAGCAGTGTAAGACTAGAGGGAAGGCAGCTAGTCATCACCACCCACCGCCGACTCTTGGGCTACTCTTTTACCAACGAAAAGTGGGATTGACCTTCACATTATAACGCCGCCACGGCTGGGAGGGCGAGCATGTTTGGCGCAACTCGGGCGCGAACCCGCAAATAACGAAGCACACGCCTTAACGCACTAGGCCATGCCAGGCCGTTAACTTCAAACAAATGGACCACGCTTAAATGTTGTTTATGAATGTTTATGTGGTAACTTTACAAGTTAATGTAAGTCTTAAAACGCTTTGCGTAATTTTAAAATGTAAATTAATGATATTGTACTAAATTGTGAATGGAAATGTATTTTTATTTTCTGGATGTAGTTATGTTATACTTTTTGTTTATGGCAAAAGACCTTAGAAATACGATTATTTTTTGTAATGTAACATGAAAATGAATAATGTTGATTAGTTGCTACCCACAAACATAATGTTCAATTATTTGTTGCTACAATTTAAAATCGACTGACTGCAAGGTAGCGCCTGACTTTGAGAATACGCACCCAATACGCGTGTAACGATGAGGCTTTTCGTCAGTCTTGTGCTCTCATAGCAACGTCGTGATTCTGCATACATGCGTGACAGAGCGTGAGGAAGGGGTAGGGGAGGTCATTACTTACATCGAAAAGAAATTATTCAGGTGTTTTAAAGAAAAGGTGGTAGCATATTAGAATGGTAATTATGCAATTGACCTTTGGAGGCCTTACATAGATAATCTAAGTTGCAAGCGTAGCCTCATCTCAGGAATCATGAAGCCTTCAGGCTCTCAAATTGATACGTAGGATCTAATAAAGCGCGGCGAAAAGGTGAAACCATTAAATTATGTGCATAACAGGAAGCTCATTAGTTCCAAATTAAGATGATAGATGGCCCAGTATTGAAATTTATAAAAGTTGTTTAATATTTTTTACACAAATATGCATTAGTCATTAATGAATACCTTCTGTAGTGTCTCATAAAGTAATCATTAATAATGGTTTTTATGGGTTAAGAAATGAAAGTTATAGCAATTGCTTTGTCTGTGTTTGTATGAAATACTACTATTCAGAAAGCTTGAATACAGTGCATAACATATTATACGTAGTCTTTCGTGCATGAAGTAATTCCCTCTGTGTGCTCGTCATGAAATTTTAACGTTTTATTGTCACCAGTAAAGCAATTATTTCGTCATTATTAACTAGAAGTACTTAAACAAATAGTAAAACAAAAAAGATTGATAATTTGGTTTGAATTTCTCTAACCCTCCCTAATTTAGCAGTGTAAGATTAAGATTAGAGGGAAGGTAGCTAGTCATCACCACCCACCGCCAACTCTTGGGTTACTCCTTTACCAACGAATAGTGTGATTCATCGTAACATTATAACATCCCCACGGCTGAAAGGGCTAGTATGTTTGGTGTGATGGGGATACGAACCCATGACCCTCATATTACGACTTGATCACTTTAACCACCTGGCCATGCCGAGTCCCGCCTGAATGAATAGCACTTTTCTATACTAGTTTCAAGTAGCAATAGGGGAAAACAAATCCTAGAGAAATGTATGACTCGGATCACGAGTTAAGTTCCTTAATCACCTCGCCATGCCGGGCCTGATTATTTGGAATTAAGTATAAAACTACACAATGGTCTATTTGTGCTCTGCCCACTAAGGTATCAAAACTCGGTTTTTAGCACTGTGAGTCCACAGACATATCGCTGTGCCACTGGCGGGCGCAAAAACACGATATTTTAAATGACCCTAGTTACGTCACTGACCAGATTCAACCTCATCTTTCAATAGATTTAAGTGTCAATGTAAACTTTATTTGACCTCTTATTGATACCTTTGTTTGACACTCTCGCACCCTTCAAGTGGCACGGCATACCTGAAAACTGACAAGACAAGAAACCGCGGTTCGATACTCGTACTGGGCAGAACACAGATTGGCCATTGTGTAGCTTTATACTTAACTTTAAACAAACAAACTGTTTGACTATGTTTAGAGTGCCGAATTATGGTTTCGTGGTTTGCTTCCCATTACCGCAAATCTGTATGTACGTGAAAATGAATACATTTTAATACAGTGAAATAAGCAAATTCACAAGGAAGGGCTGCGTTAAAAACCTCTGACTGATTATATTAGTTTGTTATAACTTAAAAAACAAGCTGAAACAAAAAAAAACGCTGCACTAATTAAAAAGATCCTTGGGTATAATTTAGGGTTATAAAATGTATCATAGGTTTTGGAGGCGACTGCGGATGTAGGACCCACATTGCGGTGGGGATACACCGTCTATCAATCTTCACCTCCATTCGCCAGTCTCAAGAGATATAGAAATTAGGAGAGTGAGACGTGGGTGCTCAAGCACATAGCGTCACATAGTGAAGGGTAGCTCTAAGCGGTCTTGCGCGGATATCCGATAACAAACAAACGGTTCAACACCTGTTGGAATGTTTGTGGAGACGGAGTTTCGATACACTAGTTCAGGCCTTCGTCAAAACCTAGCGAAAATTTCGAGATTATCAGATTGAGATGTTGATATGAAACATTCTCAAACAGCTGAAAGATGCCCGTTGGTTCTTCCTAAAGATATTATATATATTTTGAAAAATCTGTTTTTTAATGAAGTACCAGTACTGTTAATCTGCTAACGTTTTTATGTTGAAACTTGCTGGTC
Organism: Carcinoscorpius rotundicauda; assembly: GCA_011833715.1. NCBI lineage: Eukaryota > Metazoa > Arthropoda > Merostomata > Xiphosura > Limulidae > Carcinoscorpius > Carcinoscorpius rotundicauda. Next base: position 35,246,644 of record CM022403.1, read on the forward strand.
ATTTATTTTGATAAAATCAAATGTTATAGTGAACTGGTATGGAACTGCATCCTAGTTTCGGGATGATTTAGGAGTTGTGCAAGTCCAAGAGAGTGAACTATTTGTGCTTTACGAGCAACTGATAGTTTGCCGCTATGTAACTCAGTATTAGAGAGAAAAGTGATATTACATGTCACTTCAGAAGTCTGAGAAAGTGTCATTAATCAAGAATATTATTTCAAATGATATTAAATATAAGAAATATTACATATCAATATAATATTATTTTGAATAATATGCGATATGATAAAATCTGGCATATCAGAGATATTGTTTTGAATGTTCCCCAATGGCACAGCGGCATGTTTGCGAACATACAACTCTCGAAACTGGCTTTCGATATCTATGGTGGGCAGGGCACAAATAGCCCTTTGTGTAGCTTTGTGATTAACAAATAAAAGTTATTTTAAGTCATGTGAAATATGTTAACGTTTAATAAATGAAAATATTATTTTAGATAATATGCGATGTTAGAAAATCTGATATAATATGCGTTATGAAAATTGTGTGTGTGTTTACGGCAAAGACAAATCTGGGCTATCTGTCATGTTCACTGAAACAAGTTGAATCTTTGACTTTAGCGTTGTAAATCTGAAGACTTATAACCGACTAGCAGGGGAACACGTGTTATGAGATAAGCTTATGTATCAGGAATATTATTGCGAATAATACGCAATATATAACTATATCATTAATATTAGTATCAAGTAACACGAGATTAGGATTACATTTAGTTTAGACATCTATAAAAACGAACTTAGCCATTTTTATTTAAACCGCACACAGAATTATAAAAATATTGCCCTCTGGATGCTCAGCGGAAAGACTGCAGGCTTACGACGCTAATCTATAGGGTTTCGATACCCGTGGTGAGCAGAGCATTGTGCAGCTTTGTGCTTACTAAGAACAAACAATAACAGCCACGAAAATGTTATTTTAGAAAAAAAATCCTTGAAGCGCTACTGCTAATTGTGGTTTGTTTGCATCCGTTACAGCAATGCTTTATTGTATTTGAACATTCGTAACAAAAACTTTTAGTTACAAAGTATTTCTGTGTTTGCATTTACCGTATTCAAATATGGTTGGAACAGTACGAATAGACTATTTCATCTTCTTTCTAACAGCATCATAAAGAAATAACCTGTGTTATCATAATGTATACTACCACCATGCCGTTTACCCTTTAGTGGTATTTTGGCTCAGAGAAACATTTCATCGGTCTGACACTAGTCTTACTACTTCTAAAATTAGAGGGCGGTGAGGGGAGGGGGTATCTATATTCCGACAGTGAGCTAGCGTGTACTATCACAGTAAGCAAGTGCTTCTACCCACCAATCTGTATATATCATGTATGGAAATAGTAAGGACGAAAGCAGGTCTGGTCCGGAAATATTAATGAGTCAGAGTTGTAGTTTTTCAGCCAAGTCGGAGAATATGCCTGCTTATTCAAATGAGAACTGATTACCTTTAACCACACTGCTACAAAACACACTACTTGTCAGTGTAAACGCCTGTTTATTTCTAACTACGCTACCTATAAGGTAGAGAAGGTTTGAGTAGACAAATATGAATATAATGAATAATTAGAAATTCGAGATCAGATATTAGATATAGTTTGATAAAGGCCAAAAAAAACGTTTGAAAAGTGCAGTAAAAATTTCTACAAAGAAGTAACAAACACAGAACACGAAGTTCTCTTTATTACGTATATAGGCTCAATTTAAAAAACTTCAATTCGATTTTTTTTTCAAATACTGGTAATGCTGATTTTGATTTAAGCGTCACCTATTGCAGGGCTTTGGAACGACTTCCTGAGGATGGGTTGTATGTAGACAACTTTAACAAAAGGAGAAAGGGGACAATTAATCTGTATTTTTTCAAAATTACATTAAACGCTGAACTGACGGTAAAAGATTATCAGTATAAGGTGGTCACAAGAGAGCTAATTTCTAACAGAGAGGATAAACAAAGATTTATCGTAGCGGTTGCATTGAATATAATTGTTTACTTCATTGTTTGATGCTTCAAGTAAAGTTTAACCTGAAAATAAAATAATAATCGTAGTACACAGTTCAGGAGGTGTGGTGTTGAATATACGTTTTTTTTCGAGACTGTGTATATATGCACACATAAAACGTGTGTGTATGTCTGCTCACGCTCTTGTATGGGAATATATGCAAAACAACACAAAACACAAAACACGTGGTGTCAATAAATCTTGATATACTCTAATAGAAACTCTCTAACCCTAGCGCCTTCGAAAGGTCCATAAAGTCTTAAAACCCGAACTAAGCTTTCGGAAGCGCTCAGTTTATGGAGTCTTTATCATTTGATATACATCAGAAATAGCTTGGTTTACATATTACACTTTTATTTACTTAAGTTACATGTGTCTTTCGTTTGGATTTTTGTTTCTAAGGTCTTTAGAGCTGTCTCGACCACTCTGAGTATGTTTATGTGATACAGAAAGGTTAGCTAGAACTGATTATGACGTTTTCACGTACACCCAGTTGCTCGTGCTGGCTTTCGTCATTCTTGGGTACTTGATACATTTATTGACGGTTTTACAGATCGTAAACGTGAGACGCATATTATTTTCCATATGCACCAAGAAACGTCAGAAGTTAGAGTGCAAGAACATATTTTTAACGTATTTGTTTCAGAATATTTCGCGCAAACCTTCACGCGCTATCTCTGCAGGTAAGGTGGAAACTTAACTAGCAGCAACATCCAATGTTTCCAGCCTGGAAACTTCAAACACTTTAATTGCTTTCGTTAGTCTATTAGGTTAGGCAGTGGGAACCACAATCGAGTCTTGCTACTTTCGTCTGAGAATCTTACTGGATTTGACTGTCACTATTAAATATAGTAAATATGGCCAAAATTTGCATAGAGCGTGTGAAGAAACAAAAACGAATTGTGCATTCTAGAATTCACAGTCTGAGCACGCTAACCATTTGGACACGCCCACCTGGGTACTTTATGGGGAAAAACTATTTTTAGTTATATACGCAGTAATTTACGAATTTTTGGACTATATGTACCACAGGTCTACGTACAGGTCCAAATTAAAGAGGGTGGGGAATGGGTACATTATACCAGGGCCCAGGAAAAGGAAATTAGGCTGAATTGTGGGTCTTTGATAAAATGTTGCACATACTGCCAAAAAGCACACCTATTTCTGCTTCAAAGCCTCATATTGTATAAGTTTTAACGTGCTTCAAGTGTTTAAAGTTTCCAAGTTGGTGATATTGGATATTGCAACTAGTGTGTTATAGTGTTCTCTTATAGCAAAGCCACATCGGGGTATCTGCTGAGCCCACCGAGGAGAATCGAACCCCTAATTTTAGCGTTGTAAACCCGTAGACTTGCCGGGGGCATTGCAGCTAGTTTGGCTTCCTTCTTTTTAATGTTAAACAAGTTAAGTTTTAGAAGTGACGTTAGTTTTACCTTGATGTGCATATTCATTATAACTTTATAAATATATTTCAGAGGAGTGAATTCTTGAAACAACGTATTTAAATACACACACACACACATATATATATATATGGAGAATCAATTATCCGGTACTACTATTTATTTTCAGGTGCATACAGGAAGTGTACCAATATACATTTGTAACAACCAATATACATTTGTAACAACCAATATACATTTGTAACAACCAATATACATTTGTAACAACCAATATACAATTGTAACAACCAATATACATTTGTAACAACCAATATACATTTGTAACAACCAATATACATTTGTAACAACAACATTTTCATTATTATTGAGTATTATTGAGCCTGGTATGGTCAGGTGGCTAAAGCACTCGACTCGTAATATGAGGGTCGCGGGTTCGATTCTTCCTCCCACCAAACATGTTCGCTCTATCAGCCGTGGGGGCATTATAATATTACGGTCAAACCTACTGTTCGTGGTAAAAGAGTAGCCTAAGAGTTGGCGATGTGTGGTGATGACTAGCTGCCTTCCCTCTAGTTTTACACTGCTAAATTAGCGATGGCTAGCGCAGATAGCCCTGGTGTAGCTTTGAGCGGAATGAAAAAAAAAAGACAATATTATTGTGTTACAGTTGTATGTTTCGGTAAATGTAATGTTGTGTGTGTGTTTTGATGGTTAATAAGAGTTCTATTATATTATCATACGATATCAATATTTTATTTATAGCTCTAGCAAAAAACTAATTTAATGACATCATTCGTGATTTTGCAACGAAAAAGTCCAGAAAAGTTAAAGTTGTACAGTGAAAAAGGTTAGCCCACCTATTTCGGAAATAAAAACACAGAAATTCGTAAAATATTTTGCACTCACAAAACGATTTCCGATCAGCTCGTTACTTAAGTTCACATCTTTTCTTTCATTCATTACTGTGTCTCCACGTGTGTGGGATAAAGTTCTATGTTATGAGTTTGTGAATTCTTGGAAATGCTACTTAAGCGATGTTGTGTGCATAAAATAATGCTTCCTTCTTTATCTTAATATTGTTTTGTGATTTTCAAATCCAGCTATAATAACTTATGTTGTTAAACGCTATAGAAAGGAATGTTTGCATTGAATCAGTTTATTGTTTCGCTAGGAAAGTTCTATCTATATATATATTAAACAAACATATTAAAGAAAGATTAGCTGCGGACGATATGAATAATATTGCCAGAGCTGAAATGAAACGAACACATGATTTTAGGAAACAGACACACTGAAATATCGTGCTTTAAGCACGTGAATAAAATTGTTAGAAACACCACTTGGTCTGGTAGTTAGGGAGCGCTTGACTCGCAATTTGTACGTCACGGGTTCGAATTCCTGTCCCATTGAATACAGTCGCTCTTTTTTTTTAGTCGTGAGGCAGTATAATGTGACGGTACGTCCCATTATTCGTTGGTAGAAGAGTAGTCCAAGAGTGGTGATGACTCTGTACCCTTCTTCTAGTTTTTCACTGTTAAATTAGGAACGACTATAGCTGATAGTCCTCGTGTAGCTTTGTGCGAAGTTCAAAACAAACCAAACCGCAACAAAGAAAGATTGTGTTGTAAAAAAGAACACACGAACAGGCTTATCAGATCTGATGTGATATGAACATATAATGGTACAAAACAGACAAACTGTGTGAATATCTCACTGCGAAGCGCGAACAGGATCGTGAGATTCGAGTACTCGATTTTCTTTCGTTACGAAACAAAGTGAAAAACTTTAATAAAAGTAACTTGCAAATGTTTTTGTAATAAACCTATTTAATGTGCGACCATAAACCAACGAGGCTGTGGTTTGATTTTTATCTGTTACTAGATTACCATATTAGTTATATGTGACCCCCGCTATCCCTCCTACAGTTCTAATTAATTTTTAAGATTTATGTACAAGTAATGTTTCTCTTTTTTAAACATGTAAGATATATAATGTTTGATTCTATTCCTTCAGTCTCTGGTGAGTTCTCGCTTATCCCATTTGAAGGCATTCAACCTTATCATACCTGTAACACCTTGCATGTAGGCTCTACGTATATACACACACAGACATATACCTAGTGGATGACGTGATTGATGGAGGAGTAAACCCCCGAGATGTGCCCTGGTATATTGCTCGTGGCGCACTGACCGTTAAAACGTCATGCATCACTTTACCTGCCACAGAGTTTAGGGATGTTGATGTATAATCCACGGTCTTGATGAATGTCTGTAACGGCTGACCACATGGCCTAATTATAGTGATTTTTTTTAACGAAGTTTGGACAGGCATCAAACTTCTGTAGTTAGAAGTGTCTGTACATAGAACATATCAATCTAAACACACGTTCTGCTGTATGAAGAATCTCCGTATAAACGTATATAGCTATAAAAACTTATAGTGATATTGCTAGAAACGTCTGTACGTAGAGCATAACAAACTGAACACAAAGTTGTGTATGTTCTTGTGTGAAAATTTCCGTGTGTCCTGCGGCTAAGAATAAACAACCTGTTTTTTTAATAATTTTGAACAAAGCTACACGAGGGTTATCTGTGCTAGCCGTCTCTAATTTAGCAGTGTAAGACTGCTAAAGGAAGGCAGTTAGTCATCACCATCCACTACCAACTCTTGCACTACTCTTTTGTCAACGAATAGTGGGATTGGTCATGACATTATGACGCCCCCACGCTGAAAGGGCGAGCAGATTTGTTGTAATGGGGATTCGAACCCGCGACTCTCATATGACGACTCAAGCACTTTAACTACCTAGTCATGTTGAGCGCAACCTGTATGACACATTGTGTTATTTATTAACATAAGTGTTAGCCTAGCGATTTTCCATCTTCTATATCTCGGGCTGTGGTAATCCGAACTACCACATATTTTAGTGGATGTGCTCTAGTGGACTCTTATTTCACATATCACACTTCAAAGCCAATCAATCAAGAAATACCTGAGATATAACACTTCCGATTTTGACTGAGTTTCTTCTTTGCACCCCCAAATACGGAAACGTTATTTGGTAGAAAAACATATTTAACTTTTATAGAGTATTATTTTCACCTTTATACACAGTTAGTCCTTTACAGCCTACAATTAGGAGTCTCAGTTGGTGTAAATATAAATCACATGTGCAAAGCAATTCAACAAAAAACGTTCATATTTAATGAAAATTTTTGCGCACGCCAACAAAAAATGTCACGTGAGCTATTGATCTAACATTTTACTGCAGCTTCACCCAATAGTACAAATTGACCGTTTTAGCTTTTGTCATTCCGATTAAAGATGGGTGATTTAGAGCAACAAGAACTATAAGGTGAAAGAACATGTAGATACACAAGAATTGATTAAGCTAAGCAAACTAGATTAGCAACAGTTTCTAGCTCAAGTTTTTAAAGGAATCATACCGATGGATGTTTATTACTGGTTATTCATTGCCAATTTGTTTATAATAAATTTACTAAATCTTATGAAATTCTTCTAATTAAAGAACAATTAGTATAAATAATGATGCTTGCTATGGTTCTACCGATTGCATGGGGGTGATGACAAGAAACTGTTAATCTAAATTCCACGGCGTTACTATAAGAGAAACTGTTAACTCTGTTTAAGAGAGAAAAACTTCCACCAAATAGAACCTGGTTAGTTCTTCAAAAGCAAAGATTGGTTCTGAATAATAAGGCTGCTGTCATAAAGCTAATGTTGGTTACTATCAAATGCCATTTTTTATCTGGTGTGATTTGTTATTGTGTATTGACAAAAAAGGATTTGTGTGCAACTTAAAGGAGTGAAATTAAAATTAATTGCCAATATGAACGCGTAGTTAATATATTGTGCTGTATGAAGTATATCCGTGTAAACCTTTTATTTTTTTATTAAAACTGTAAAATAGTTTTACTTTTGTTGTAGAAATGTCATCCAGTTTTATGTCATGCTCACATTTAAGGAAGCGTCAACGTTATTTTTAAACAAAGAACGGTTTTTATCAATGCACATGCTTATGGTTAGTGTGTTTATTTGTTTAGAATTAAGCACAAAGCTACACAATGGGCTGTCTGTGCTCTGCCCGCCACGGGTATCGAAACTCTGTTTTTAGTGGTGTGAGTCTACAGACGTGCCGCTGTGCCACTGGGAGCACATGTTTAGGGAGGTAGAATTATCCTGTTTCATGATTAATATCAGTGTTGTATTTAATACAATGTCCCAAAGCTGCAGATTTGAAGTTTTGAAGCTGTTTTGGTTCGTGTATCAAGTCTGCTGGTATGAAGTTTCCTTTATGAACCGCTGTATAGACCTAGTCCTGTTTCCTCTGTCCATTCGTATTTAGTACTAGAATATATAAAGTACTTCTACGTTTAATTATAATTTGCTTGTAGACTGCTATTTATGTACATTGTAACACTAATCAAATTTTAGAGCTCGAAATATAAATATAAATGAACAGCCAACTTACACTTATTTCGTCTATACCACTTACATAACGACATCTTCACCCTGTTTCTTGTGGTCTTCTTTCTTCTGAGTGATTGGAATTGCCACATGTAATACCGCGATACTGGAATGTATGTTTGTTTATTTGTTTTGAATTTCGCGCAAAGCCATACGTGGTCTCTCTGCGCTAGCCGTTCCTAATTTTACAGTGTAAGACTAGAAGGACAGTAACTAGTTATCACCACCTACCGCCAACTCTTAGGCTGCACTTCTCCCAACAAAATGTAGGATTGATCGTAAAATTATAACACGTCTGGTGTGACGGGGATTCGAACCCTCGACCCTCAGATTACGAGCGAGGAACGTGGGAAAAAAACACGTCACAATTTGAAAATGTAAGCTTATATTTTTCTAAGTTTACAGAAATAAAATTATTGAAGTATTCCATATCTAGGCGAGTGGTTTTGTTCGTTTACTTACATATAGATATCTTTGAACAACGGTTATGTAAGTTGTCCTATTAATAACTAGTCGATTACTTGTGGAACCAGTGCTCACTTGGGATGCCAGCAAATGGTACGGATGACAGTGCATGGTAGCTATTAACGATTTGTAGGCTTGTCTAGTAAACTCTGTTGATTTTTCTTGTACAAAAACATACCAAAGACAATAGACAGCAATTGGTGAGCAACGTGCTAAATGATGGTAATATTTACCTAAAGCTTCAAGAGCTTGCATCTTATCTTATCATTCACCATACTGATAGTATAGTACTGTTTTTGACGCTATTCATCACTCTGTAACTTTGTAATTTGTGAAAAAAACTAGATCCGCATGTGACATGCGAGTTTGTAAACAAATTGCACCACTTTGAGAACATATCTCCAGGTTTTTTTTCCAATATCTATCCACAAATAACAGTTTTTCACTTGAATACTCGGTAGATAGTTAAAAAACTGAAAACATATAACTCCGTAAACATAGAATATACCTGTGATATTTCTACCTTCGTTTGGTTCCACTACGTGTAGCAAATTCAGCTGCTCAGTTTTTTCTGTGCATTCGAATGGAGAAAAATAAAGTTCTTTGACGGGAAACGGAGGTGAAACGGGAAAATCGTGATTCCTATTGCAAATCTATATGCACGCAGGATAAAACTTTAACGAAATTGGGAGTTGTACATTGCGTAATAATAAAGTTTTTCTAGTGTCATATAAGCAAGAGTTCCATTATTGTGTGATAATGTTTATATGTCATGTACTATTCACATACTCTTACGTATCGTGCATTATGCTATTATTGCAATAAATAAATAACTTCAAAATGTTTTTGTTGTATTTCTTTACATTGTATTAGGGTGTTAAAAACATTTGTGTTTTATTTCCGGCCACCTGATACAGGAGGCTCCCTTCTCTGGTGTTCAAGGCTTTCATGCAGTTTTGCAGGTTGAACCTATCTAAGTCACACACTGCGAATCTAATGATATGCTCACAGAGTATCAGCCTTGGATTACTGTGGCTTACAGATCATTTATTGTTTTGTCGTGTGCATTAAAGTTGGCACACAGCTACACAAGTGTGTGTTTGGGTTTACGGACGAAATTTGGTGTTTTTTATAATTTGAACGAGATGGTATTCATATTGATAAAAATTATTGAAGTTGAAGAGTACATGTAACGTGTTATTCATATCTTTGGATTTTGTTGATGTTTTTAAACATCTGTTGCCATGATTGTTAAAAGATGTTTCATAATAATTTGAATATGTTTATTCTCATGTTCCACTTCTACTTAAAGAATCTTGCATAACATCATCATATATTTTAAACCATTATCTTGTCCCCCCTCTTATGTACTTCTGAAATTGATTTTACTTAATGCTGTTCCCCGATGTCGAGGAAGTAATATTATTTTCGTAGGAGCGTCCGCATAAATATTTGTACCGCTTGTTTTGTTTGTTTGTTTTTGAATTTCGCGCAAAGCTGCTCGAGGGCTGTCTGCGCTAGCCGTTCCTAATTTATCAGTGTAAGAATAGAATGAAGGCAGCTGGTCATCACCACCCCCTGCTTACTCTTGGGCTACTCTTTCACCAAGAATAGTGGGATTGACCGTAACATTATAATGCCCTCACGGCTGAAAGGGCGAGCATGTTTGGTGCGACGGGGATTCGAACTCGCGATCTTCAGATTACGAGTCGAACGCCTTAACCAACCTGGCCATGCCGAGCCTGTTCGTACTGGTTATCTTATGTTACATATCAACGATATGATCTTCAAATAAAAAAACGTATTAGCACGTGTTGAACGCCCTAAACATTCATAAAATATCTAATAAAGTAATGTTCCGAATATGAATGTTGAATGATAATAATTATTCTTTACCAGCTTGAGAAAGGCCTTCCAAGTATTTAGTTGATTTAGGAAGTGTTGAACATTAAAACCAAAAATCATGGTTCTCTAACATCTCTAACGCCAATAGTAAAGTAGGTTACTTTATGGTGAATACTAATTTTAAGAACACAATATACAAAGGTTTTGTGGATTTGTTAATTTGCCTGTTTATCAAATTTCCATTGAAATACTTTACATTTTTACAAATTTTGGGTACAGTGGAAAAATATTACTTTTATGGCTGTCATTATGTATACGTAAAAATTAATTCGTCTTTTCCTTTCCATGCAGATAAATCTCAATGGGTCGTCAACGTGTTTCCTTTATGAGAGTTTTGGAAGCAAGTGTTATAGATGAGAAATAATAATTGAAAATGAATGTTTTCTAATGAAACCTAAAGGTTCTTTTTAGTACAAACCATAAAACTTTACTGATTTCTTCGTGACAGGTTCTAATCATTTATGACAATTATCAACAGAAGATTCTATGTTAGCCCAAAATATCGTATTTGTTGCCATTTAATGACAGCCAATTGTACAAATACTGAAATATTTTCGTTTTCGTGTAAGGATAACGATGGTCATTGTACATAATACAATGAAATAGCTTCGTCTTCGTGTAAGGATAACGATGGTCATTGTACATAATACAATGAAATAGCTTCGTCTTCGTTTAAGGATAACGATGGTCATTGTACAAACACTGAAATAGTTTCGTCTTCATGTAAGGAAAGTCGTATCCTTCCTTCGAGCTTGATTACTATACGGAAGTTAGACTCTAATCTTCCAAAATTGGTAATCCTAAGAGGTCCATAAAATTTGCCAGTTTCTTATGTTAACGACATAGACATATGGACTATATTAGGTTTGAAATTTTAAACGACAAGAAATGTGTGATTTTATAAGTTGCCCCGGAAGAGATATATTCGCCGAAAATGTACTGTATATGCACAGTACAATAATAGTGTTATAATAGGTTATAACACCAGTAGACAACCTAACATATAAATATGTGACATAAACAACAACAGATTTCGAAAACATATCTGTAGTTCACTTTTATAATAGTTTAGGCGTATCGGTTCCAATATGTCAATTGTTTTTGGTGTTTAAACCTTGAATTTTTAAAGTATTATTCTGAATCTATAAATAGTTGGTATTGAACGAAATTCGATTTTGATAATTTTTGTGAGACAAAAGTTAGAATCAGAAAGCTATTGTATTTACTTTTTTCTGATTTCGAGTTACAATGGACAAATTAAGTGAAATGGATTTTTAAAAATTGTATTTAACTTGTCGTAGTAAGTATACGACAGATGATACGATGCAATTTTCACTGTAGCAGATTAGTAACACCTCAAGAAATATTGTAACAGCTGTAGATATATATATATACGTACGTGTGCCACATTGGTGTGATTTATTTTTCACTGTAACGGAAAAACCGCATTTGTAAAAACTGACACATTTATATGTAAATATATGAGACTTTGGTGTGACACGGTGTTTACTGCAGCATAACAGAATACCACATTACCAGACATTGTGATATCTTGATATTCTCGACAGAACACAATTATGTAAAGATCTGAAATATACAGTTCTTCTAATTTCCTTTTCTGATCATGCTGTCTGCAGGATTGGTTTTATTCAAAGTTCTAAACATATTTTTTTAATTGCGAAAATTAGCATAACACCCAAATAATTAGCTACCCGTTCGGGTGATGGTGATTGATAGTGATAAATACTAATACAAGTTCAATTAAATGAGTATTTGTGGTTAATACTATTTATGATCAGACTAGCTGCGACCTGCAAGACATTGCGGCAGTTTTGATGCCTTTAATATGAAGTTTCCTTATTCTATAATTTTTGTCACACACTGTTTAAGCTACGCTTTCTTGCAGGCATTATGTATTAGATGATAAATCCTGGTGTATTTGAAAAAGTTTCACACAGTCAGATAAACACAAATTCATGTAGACGTTGCTTCATTTAAAATTTTTATATGATAGTAAAAATTTTAAACAATTATGAGCGTTCAGTGTGTGACACGTTTGTATGAATGTAAACAAAGAAACTCCAGAAATGAAGAGTAAAACCTGTACTTAACAACAACAACAAAATCTCAGGTTCAAATCTCCGTCACATCAAATATGCTTGTCTTTTCAGCTGTGGGGAGTGCGTTATAATGTGACGTTTAATCCTACTATTCTTTGGAACACAATGTATACAATTCGGACTCCTCGGACAAAGGCCTTTCTAACGATATGTGATTTTTCGCGTTTGATCGAAACATTTGCGAGAAACGTTCTGGACAAACAAACCCAAGTGTACCTGAAATCAGCTAACAATCATACGTATAAAAACAATAAGTTAAATCGTAAGATCACTAAAGAGGCATAGGAATCCGTTAAGATTATGTAAATATGTAATACAAAACTGTAACTCTGAGGCAGAAACTAACCAATCACATTTGATTTTATGGAGTAAATAACGACAAGAAACAATTTAACCTTGATATTGTTGGATAATTACAATGAATTTAATTTCACGGCATTTTTAATTTAGTCACTTTGGTTATGAGAAAGTGCCATTGAAACAAATAATTCGTAATAATTCAAAAATAGTGTTATGCTTCCTTCCATTTAGCACATAGATTTCAATATCATTCTACTGTAGTTAGTTTATTTTTATGGTTATAGTTTAATTAACACAGTACCATTGACAGAGCGATTTATGTGGGATACGACTGGTATAACACGAATGTTCCAAGTACACACAACTCGTTATCTGCAGATGTCGCGTGTTCTTTTATATACACCTGTATATTTATCTCTCAGCCCTGACTAGGCTTAATGCTAAGTGTTATTTGTATAGCAAGTCAGTAATAAGAGAGCGTCGCGATTTCCCTCCATGCGAATAATTCATAGTTTCCATGTAACGGGTGGCCAAGTAACAGTTTTGCAGTAACCCCCAACATACCGGTCGGTAATGGTTGTGTATGTGGGTCTCGATGTTCAGCTTACTATATGCTAAAAAAACGTTTTAGGTATATAAAGTTATGTTGAAATCTGTTCTCTTTACAAAGTTGGTTAAAAGAAGAATGGATAAATGGTTTTCTTTGATAGATTGTTTAGGCAGATTATTCATGATGAAACTTTGTAGAATGGACGACAACAGGACCACATAAGGCAGTTGCCCTCAATTCTACAAAGTTTCGTCAGAAGAATGGTTGCCTTCAGTAATAGAATATTATAACGTTTAACGAAACCATTAGTTTCCATGCATGTTATATTTATGTTACACTAAGATGGGTCTTAATATTACATATTAATTTACAGTCCACAGTCCATACAGTCAGCAACAACGTCTAATTAAGTTTCAATACGCTTCTGCGGAATTAATTATTTTCGCCATTTGTGTTGCAACCCGGTGACTGTGAGTAAACATCCTGGTGTAATGCAACATTATCTTACTTCTTTTCATTACCTGAACAATAAAGTATACCGTACACCCCCATTTTGTGTAATGCAACATTCATTACTCTTTTTTTTCAGCTTTACTGTTTGATGAGTACGTAAACTCCACTCAACGTCAGGCGTTAATTAGTCTTACAAAACAACAAATTAAAATGTTGCATTATTTGATTTTTAATCTTTCGTTTATATGCTTAACATGTTGTATAGATAATCGACTTGCTGGTTAAGGAACTGAATAAGATTGCAAACCATTTTTGTTATATACACTATGTTCTTACGTTATTTTTATTTGCTTGTGTATCCATTCAATCACACATGCATAATTTATTTATCCATATTTAACAAGGTTTACTTCGTTACTCTAGTCTTTTGTATCAACCTTCCGCTTTAGCTACCTATTTGCACATAGGGTCAACCTTATACATTCTACTTTCTAGTATGTCCCATGCTAATACAGCGGTAAGTCTACGGATTTACAACCCTAAAATCATGAGTTCGATTCACCTCGCTGGACTCGGCAGATAACTCGATGCGGCTCTGCTATGAGGAAACACACACATAAACACTTTCTAGTATAAATACACCGGTACGATTTGCCCTAAAAACCTATTTGAAAAATGTATTAGAATAAACATCTTTTGGTCCAGCGTGGCCAGGTGGTTAAGGCACTCAACTTGTTATCTGAGTGTCGCGGGTTCGCATACCTGTTACACCAAACATGTTCTTCTTTTCAGCCATGGGGGCATTGTAAAGTGACGGTCGATCCCACTATTCGTTGGTAAAAGAGTAGCCCAACAGTTGGCGGTGGATGGTGATGACTAGCTGCCTTCCCTCTAGTCTTACACTACTAAATTAAGGACGGCTAGCGCAAATAGCCCTCGTGTAGCTTTGCGCGAAATTCAAACCAAACCAATAAACACCTTTTATCGGTTGACACTGAAAATTTACACGGAGGATCACTTCTTCTGACTATAGATAATATTGAAGTTGAAGGCGTGTTTAAATACAATATTTTGAACTAAAAAAATGTCTTAAGTTCAGTAGTAATTCAGTTTCACTGTGCTAGAAACACAATTCGTAAGACGATTCAGTTTTGTGTTACATAAAGCAATTTACTGAGAAGCGCGAAAGTTAATTATAAATTAATGTTTAATTTAGATAATATGATGACAGAATAAAACACTTTTATTAGTGACCATAATTATCGTAGATTTCGCAGGCATTATATCTCACGATAGTGTACTGTGTAACGATTTATAACATACTGGAAAATGTAAATATTTTTCACAGTCTCGTCGAATATGGTAGGTACGTGGGCATGTTTGTGGAGTGATAGTTTCGTGATAAAGTTATTCCCCATTGGAAGTCCATCATTAAGTCATATAGATGTATATATTTATATACATGAGAAGAACAGTGGTCCTGTGTGTTGATTGATGACAATACCGGAAGTTAGCTATTGAAAACGCCATGTTTTTTGTGTTTTTTTTTGTGTGTGGGATATATGTGAACGGAATTGCCTTACGGCCTCATTTTGTATAATATAGCCTTTTTACTTAGAGCACTTGGATATATTATCACAAGTGTTGAAATAGACATGTTTTGTCGACTCTGGACCTTGTCACCATTGCTTGTAGAGCGTGTCGTCGTTGCTTTGGTTACATGAATCTTGTTTCTAAAGCGCGTGCTTGTGTATGGAGCTAGGAAAACACTTACCCCTATTCTCTATCTCAGCTCGTTCATGCTTTCCTACAACTCTAGTTAGTCTAAAAGTCATCAAACGGAAGTAGGGGTCATCTGGAAAATATCTCCCACGCCTATGAAAAATTTTTCGTCAGGGTTCGTGACCCTCTAGTAAGAAATAGGAGTTCGGGCCAGAAGATTTAAAAAATGGCGTTTCATAGCTCTTGAATGTGTAGTGTCATGTTCAATGGTGCTGTCTTTTGAAGTTGACTAATTAAAGTTTTGAAATGATGACTGCACGTGCAACGTGCGACACACATGGCTTATGACAGATGCACGTGCGCCATGCGGTGATGACGGGCGTATTATTACATCACACTTGTCATCTTGTTAGGTAGAAACTGAAATTGTTGAATTCAGTCGACTTAGTTCTTTTGCGTTCTTTCTTTTTATTGTTTAGTCAAACACAATAAATTAATACCAAAAGAATTGAAGAAAATCACGTATTTTTGGTGTTGTGTAAAGACAACATTATATACACATATAGCCTTATTGCTTCTTGTTACGAGTTAATTATTATGTTGCTCACTTTCAATTCTTAGTTAACTGGATTTCAAGCAACCATCATGTGTGCCTGTACATGTTTGTTTTGTTTTTTTCAACCCGTTGTTACATTTCTAGTGAATGACTACTACACAAAATAAATTTTATTAAACCTATTTGTTCATACTCATTGGAGTATGGAGTTTGGTCGTCTGAGTAAGACGTTTTCAGTGTGTTACCCACTCTTCCTATGTGCTACTTACCGCTCTCATTGTGTTGTTTATTCCTTAAGTCTGTTATTTGTACTTAGTGTTTTAATATTATAGCTGTTGTTCTGACTGATCAGTACCTGAGATAAATATAAAACGTATTTGCAATTCCACAGATGGCATAATAAATGTTATCGGTTAGAAGAACTACGTGTACAGAAATGTATTTACCAGTGACAGCCACAAATGACCGCTTTATAGCCTGGCTCTAATGACGTGTGATTCGCAGCATCACTTTGAATTTAAAGTACATCTTTTAAGAAAACTGTAACAGCTCTGACATTTACACATTACACCTGCTTAAGGGTGAGATCATGAAAGGAAGCCTAAAAGTTAGTCTGTTGAAAATACCGTGCTCGACTCAATTAGGTTTATTATCACTAACTGAACATTTAGGTTTATTATCAAGTAACAGAACATTTATGTTTATTATCAGATAACTGAACATTTAGGTTTATTATCAAGTAACAGAACATTTAGGTTTATTATCAAGTAACAGAACATTTAGGTTTATTATCAAGTAACAGAACATTTAGGTTTATTATCAGATAACTGAACATTTAGGTTTATTATCAGATAACTGAACATTTACGTTTATTATCAAGTAACAGAACATTTAGGTTTATTATCAGATAACTGAACATTTAGGTTTATTATCAAGTAACAGAACATTTAGGTTTATTATCAGATAACTGAACATTTAAGTTTATTATCAAGTAACAGAACATTTAGGTTTATTATCAAGTAACAGAACATTTTGGTTTATTATCAGATAACTGAACATTTAGGTTTATTATCAAGTAACTGAACATTTAGGTTTATTATCAGATAACTGAACATTTAGGTTTATTATCAAGTAACTGAACATTTAGGTTTATTATCAAGTAACTGAACATTTAGGTTTATTATCAAGTAACAGAACATTTTGGTTTATTATCAGATAACTGAACATTTAGGTTTATTATCAAGTAACTGAACATTTAGGTTTATTATCAGATAACTGAACATTTAGGTTTATTATCAAGTAACTGAACATTTAGGTTTATTATCAGATAACTGAACATTTACGTTTATTATCAAGTAACAGAACATTTAGGTTTATTATCAGATAACTGAACATTTAGGTTTATTATCAAGTAACAGAACATTTAGGTTTATTATCAGATAACTGAACATTTAAGTTTATTATCAAGTAACAGAACATTTAGGTTTATTATCAAGTAACAGAACATTTTGGTTTATTATCAGATAACTGAACATTTAGGTTTATTATCAAGTAACTGAACATTTAGGTTTATTATCAGATAACTGAACATTTAGGTTTATTATCAAGTAACTGAACATTTAGGTTTATTATTAAGTAACTGAACATTTAGGTTTATTATCAAGTAACAGAACATTTTGGTTTATTATCAGATAACTGAACATTTAGGTTTATTATCAAGTAACTGAACATTTAGGTTTATTATCAGATAACTGAACATTTAGGTTTATTATCAAGTAACTGAACATTTAGGTTTATTATCAGATAACTGAACATTTACGTTTATTATCAAGTAACAGAACATTTAGGTTTATTATCAGATAACTGAACATTTAGGTTTATTATCAAGTAACAGAACATTTAGGTTTATTATCAGATAACTGAACATTTAAGTTTATTATCAAGTAACAGAACATTTAGGTTTATTATCAAGTAACAGAACATTTTGGTTTATTATCAGATAACTGAACATTTAGGTTTATTATCAAGTAACTGAACATTTAGGTTTATTATCAGATAACTGAACATTTAGGTTTATTATCAAGTAACTGAACATTTAGGTTTATTATCAAGTAACTGAACATTTAGGTTTATTATCAAGTAACAGAATATTTTGGTTTATTATCAAGTAACAGAACATTTAGGTTTATTATCAGATGACAGAACATTTAGGTTTGTTATCAAATAACTGAGCTTTCCCATATTAGTGAAGTTTGATATCCTGAAGTTACTGCTGGGTGTGTTGTTGTCAGATTACAGAACATCCAATGCAAGTAATAATGTGCAACTATTTGGGTTCTAGTGAAGTTTTATTGATTTAGATTATTTTTTTTGAGCTTTCAAGATGGTCGGCCGGTTACAGACAGAAATGTGCGATGCTTAAGGTTTGATATGTCTATAGAATTGCACCGTAGTTTCAGCTGTGAAAATGTTATTTAGATATAACAGTAAATTGTGCTATTTGATTAAAACTAGTCATCTAAACCCTCTGCTTCTGATCAGAATGGCCATATTCTAAATCTCTTAACTTATGTTTAGCTCACGTGCCGCATATAAGATACCGCTCAGTGTGAAATTACTTCACATGAGTGGACGTATTACGCTTACGTAAGATTGTTGTCCAGTACGTCTTGTTAAAACAAATGAATCGGACGTGTACATGTGCCTTGCGTTTGTTTACACTCAGTATACACGTACTGATATATATAATGGTTCTGTACATACATACTGAATCAAAGTCCTTCTGGCATAGCTTTTAAGAGTTTTAGGATTATATGAAATAGTGTGAATAATACACATATACACATATGTATGCGCGCGTGTATGTATATATATATATATATACAGATGCAAGGAAAATCGTATTTTATAGCTGTGGTATTCATCCTGTAATTTGTGAACCTGAGGGCTTTTATGCTAAACTTCGGGTTTCAATACCCGTAGTTCGTTATGCCCGTCAGGATATACTTAGTTTTGTGCTTTAACAACAAACTAATTGCCGTAGTTCGTTATGCACATCATGATGTGCTTGTTATTTCTTATCAGTTTGCTCTTCTTGAATAACCCTCTTCAGTATGGTGGGTGTAAAAAAAGCGAAAGGTAAACATTATACGCAATTAAGACTCTTCCCCGACAAGAGATGACGAGATTAGAAGAGAGAATTAATACATTGATTATCAGAAGACTGTGGAAGCATCCGGTAGTAACTTAAGCTGTTCGTGTAACACTGAACTATGTCTAGGCACTAACCCCTTGACAACTGTTGGTCCGACCATTAGTCATAATCTATCAAGACCGGAGTGGAGGTTATTGTGATCAGTAAGAATAGCGTACATCATGTTTAAATTTTCTGTATTCTAAAGGCGGCTGGTGTGGGTATTAAAACTTTATTTCAATCAAAGTTGTTTAATACACCAGCCGTCTTTAGAATACAGTTTTTGTTTCAAGTGGGTTTCTCGTCATTTTGAATGTTGTTTATTTTGCTTGGATAATAAGTTAATTAAGATGCATTTTCCTAAAATCCACATAATTATGTTCGTTCACCATCACTTGCACACCTACTTATTTACAAAGAAACCTGTGTATATAAAACATGTACAATGTTTCAGTCTGTGAAAACATCGCCAGTTTACTTTTTGCTATCTATCTACGTCGTTTCGTGTGTGTGGATGTATTGACTTAAGCACTACTACGACCTTAAGTGTATACAAGTTTAAACTTGTATTTTTTTACGTCTTTTTTTTTAAATGTTTATTTAATTATTTTGTGTTTTCTTACAGCAAATCCACATCGGGCGGTCTGCTGAATCCACCGAGGGGAATCGGACCCCTGATTTTAGCGTTGTAAATCCGTGTACTTACCGCTATACTAGCAGGGGACTTATTTAATTGCAAAGAAAATGTGGCCTGGCATGGCCAAGCGCGTAAGGCGTGCGACTCGTAATCCGAGGGTCGCGCCAAACATGCTCGCCCTCCCAGCCGTGGGGGCATTATAATGTGACGGTCAATCCCATTATTCGTTGGTAAAAGAGTAGCCCAAGAGTTGGCGGTAGGTGGTGATGACTAGCTGCCTTCCCTCTAGTCTTACACTGCTAAATTAGGGACGGTTAGCGCAGGTAGCCCTCGAGTAGTTTGTGTGAAATTTCAAATTAAACAAACAAAGCAAAGAAAATAATTATTTACTTTATCACGATGGTAGGTTGTACGTATATCTTTGTGAATGTCTGATAACAGATAGATGAACAAACAGATAGGCCCACAAATATTAAATCCTTTTCTACATGGTCATAGCTCGTAGTCATTTTGTTTTCTCATTCCAACAATATCGTTTTGGTCTTACGGCGTTTATCAAAGCGACTAAAATTACAGGTTTTTTTTCTTTTTCTTCAACTTAGCGTAGTCTCCTTTTATTGGTCCACCTTGTTCGGTAGTGGTAATAGTTTCTCTGTCAATAGGCTTAAAAGTATTCAACGAAGAATGGAAAAGTCAGAGATGGGGTGGAGGGTGTGGAGAAACTAAATTTACGAAGTACATTTTTTTCTTGGAATGAAAGGAAAATGTTCGCTTTGACCTTACTCAGCCTGTAATCTTCATTACTTGTGTGGAACCTGTTAAACACATTTGATATTCTAGAGGCCTCGTGGACAGAGTATGTTTACTGCGCCGTAACAAGTAGTTCTACTTGATGAGGCACGACTACAAGGACATGGTGTCGCTGTTTATCTCTGCCACAGCAACCTGTTTCAACAATACCCTTTTTGTTAAGTACATTAGAACCCGCTCGCCCACAGTGAATCCGATTAACTCGTATTCATTCTTGGGTAGGGGGTGAGGGTGAGGGTAGAGAAAAGAGTGAAAATGCTGTTTGTTGGTGGCCGTCATTTTGATAAACGTTAGCTCCTCTAGTGTGTGAAGCCTTATTGGGGACGTAACATATTTCATGTTAGAAGCGAATGAACAATGCTATATTTTGGAATTATATCAACAGTCCGAGAAAGTTCACCTTTGATCTAGCTTAGAAAAAAAGTCCTGAAAACACTCATGAAGTTGTGCCTTGCTTACTGAGGTTATATTTTAATTTGTTTTTAATTTTGCGCAAAGTTACACGGGAACTATCTGCACTATCCGTCCCTAATTTAGCAGAGTTAGATTAGATTGAAGACAGCTGGTCATCAACACTTACCGCCAACTCTTGGGCTATTATCTTACCAACGAATATTTGGATTAACCGTCACATTATAAAGCTCCAAGGCTGAAAGGGTGAGAGTGTTTGGTGGGGCAAGGATTCAAACTTGATACTCACAGATTGCGAGTCGAGGAAAGGTAGTGGAAATCCAAATTATCATCATGGAATTGTACCAAGTTTAATGGGAAAATCGAGTATCACACTGTTTACGATGATGGAGTAGGGTACTTTATTAAAGTCGAGATAAGATAAAAATGTAGTTTAAAATTCATGAAAGGTGACACTAGGTTTGTTTTCAACACCTTAGTCTCTTGAGGTCAAGATTCTATAGACCTCCAATGGCTCAACGGTAAGCCAGAAGGAATATAAAGCACTAAAAATCGGGTTTCGATACACGTGGTAGGCGTAACATTGATTGTGCAGCTTTATGCTTGAAAATAAACCAGCAGGGATTGTACATACATATACAAAAAACAGCAACTTTTAATTACATATGAATTTATTTATTTTTATAAAGTACCGCCCAGTGGATGATGGGGAAACCGTTTCGAAAGAACGAGTTCTTCATAACACCGAATGAACCAGTGCAGTATAAACACTGTAGCAAAAATCGATGAATCCCATTTACTAACTTTTTTCTGACTTAGCGAAGATCGTATTACCCAGTACTTCTCTACACTATTATGGCGTATTAAGTAACATCATATTAGACAGAATGCTGTTAGGGGTAGTTTTTCAGTGTTGGTTATACAGAGTTCTTCCTTTATTGCTATTTGATAGTTTCTTGAATATATCGCTGTGTCAAATCGGTTGTCAGAAGTTTTATGTTACAAATTAACTTCTTAAAGATGTGATAGTTTGAGTCATAAGAGAATAAAGTCTCATGCTAAGATGGTACGGGTACTCGTGTGATGTGTAAGAGATCTCGGGTTTGAAACAGAGTCGGAGATGTAAAAATTATTTTCCAGAGATTCTATACCTAGTAATTAATTTGCTATTACTATATTTATGTACTTCAGAGGCATTTGAACAAGATAAATGAAAGGTGCAGTGTTTTCTGAGCCTTAGTTTTATGTTTGAGGGTTGAAAATAATTACATATGTAATTGGTATCTTATAGCTGGTGGGTCTTCTTGGCTTTTTATCTATGGGGTAGCGATTTAGAAATGAAAATTCGCTGAGGACTTAGATAACAACTGTTTGTTTGTTTGTTGTATAGGAAAGTCTTATTAGTTGGTTTGTTTTGAATTTCGCACAAAGCTACACGAGAGCTGTCTGTGCTAGCCGTCCCTGATTTAGCAGTGTAAGGCTAGAGAGACGGCAGCTAGCTAGCCATTATCGCCAACTCTTGGGCTATTCTTTCATCAACGAATAGTGGGAGTTGCCACACATAATAACGACCCTATGGCTGAAAGGGCGAGCATGTTTTGTGCGAAAGGGAGTCGAACCCGTGGCCCTTAGATTACGAGTCAAGCGCCCTACTAACCTGGCCATGCCGGGCCAAGTCATTTTGGATTATCGGGTATGGCCACCGTGGAGAACTGAACTCCGAGTTTTAGCTTTATTAATCCGTAATCGTACACTGGGGGAGGGTAAAAGTGGAAGTCATGATTATGTTGGATTTATTAAAATTCCTCTAACTTAAACAAAAACGTGAATTTTTGAGAAAATTTTAACATTCTTAATTTTTATATAAATTATTTGTGGGATTTTATAATCAAAATTGTATAAGAACATTTTTGTCATTTTCGTAGATATGTTGAATATGTGGAGACACGTGCTCTTGACAGATGAACCCAAATATAAACTGTTCAGCAACAATAGGCGCGTTAAATATGTTCAGTGAAACATGGTAAGGGTTCTGTATAGCTTGGAGCTGCATTACGGTCAACGGTGTTTGTGATCTATATGAAATCGATGGCACCTTGACTGCTGAAAGGTACATGCTTCTTATGATTCATCACGCCATATCTTCAAGAATATTCACAGCCACAATGATCTCAAGCATACAAATAGTGCAGTGAAAAATGTGTCTTAACGCTAAAAGGTCACTCACAGTCATATTTTGACCTGTACAATGATTTGATATCAACACTCTTGAGATTGTAGGAACTTATATAAAAACATAGAAGGTCAAAAGGCAACTATACTGTTACGAATATTGCAGGAGATTTGGAAGGACATTCCACCATCGTACGTTAACAAACTAGTGAAAGACAGAACAAAAACAACATGTAATAATGCTCTGTGTAAAACAAATGACCCACAGGCACGTACATTGTTCATATTACCTGCTTTTTTATATCTTCTGTGACAATTCTTTTTAACATTAATACATTCACCATCCGCGTCACACTGCTTGTTGTTTGTGTCTCCTGCACGTGTATCGTTTATTTTTATTACTTTATATATCAATACCAAAAACAATCAAGGGAAGAAATAACAATAATAGCTTGTTGGTATTTAGAGAAGCTAGTTTACTATATCGTGACATTCGTATATAATGTGTTTTCTTTAAAGTGTTATCTATAAAGGTACCCAAATTGACATTTCATTTTGAGCATGAAGTGCTCTAGAAAACTTTGTGTGGTATAATTAAAGCAGGTTCTTGACAAACATTCAACCTAGCCTTCAGTAAAGTAATAAAAGACTGATGTCAGGTGTCTGGTTCACAGGAAAAATGAATCTACGAAAATCACTATATCGTCGTATGTTTTTCAGAAAAGTTTCGATAGAAGGTGAAATAAAAAGGTTATTCGAAGACATGTGCAATTCCTCGATCACCTAGCATATGTTTTTTTAAAAAAAATATTTTATGATCAATTATCAAATAAAATATGTAATTAAAGGAGAAAAATTTAGGTCTTGCTACAAAGTTTATATATGTACTGTTCTTCTCACTGTGGTTAAGCTAATGACCAACCTATTTTACCAAACAACTTTGAAAATGTATCCATATTTCTTTCAGGCATCTTCCCGAAACATCTAGATTACATGTGTAGTCTGCGGACTTACAACGATAGAAACCGGGTTTCGATACCCTTGGTAGGCAGAGCACAGATGGCCCATTGTGTAACTCTGTGCTTTATTAAAGCAGATAAACAATCAGATGTACAGTAAGCTCTGTTTACACAAGACGGAGTGTTTGTATATGTGTTTAATCGTAAAATTATTGTGAAAAATACTATGTCTAAGGAAGTTACTCCTATTTATTCGATAAAAAACATACCTGAGAGCACAATAAGCAAAAGTTAAATAAAATATATTTCCTAAATAATAATAAATACAACTTAATTACAATAAACATAAGTTCAGTATTAATAACAACTTCAAGTGTGGTAATTATAAAAGGGGAGAGAAAGACATGAATGTATGTTTTAAAACATAAGTAACCTATAGTGTGTTTATGGGTATGGGCCGGAGTGTCGCTATTGAAAAATTTATATGAAAATGAGACGCTTTAATTGAACAGAACGTAAATTTGTTTTGATTTTTGTTTGATTTCTACAGTGTAATCATATCCAGTTGCAATACCCCACATATATTTTGTTCTTTACGTGATAAATTATTTTAACTTCAGAGCAGTTGCAATATAATGGTACATTATAGTTATTTTTAAAAGGGATCTGACATGGCCTGGTGGTCCGGACGACAGATTCGCAGTCAGCGGATTACGGGTTCGAATCCCTTTCACGAAACGTCCTCGTTCCTTCAGCCGTAGAAGCATTGTAATATGATGGTCCATCCCACTCTTCGTTGGTAAAAGAGTAGTCCAAACGTTGACAATGGGTGGTTTTAAGTAGTTGTTGCCTCCCCTTCAGTTTATCGCTTCGAAAATAGAGACGGCTATTCCAGATAGTTCTCGCGTAGCTTTGCGCGAAATTCTAAACAAACCAAACTTGTCGAAAAGTTACATAACATCACATCCGCCTCAACTATAAACATCGAAAGTTTATTCATTGATTATTTGATTAAGTACTTACGAATTTGAAATATTCGTAGTGAAGTTCCATTTGTTAACATTGATATCAACAATTTAGCGTTTATCTCGAAATATTGAATTATAAATATAATACAGCTTGTTTTATTTTAAAGTCATTCAATACTGTTTGATTTTAACACTTACATTAAAAGAATCAACAGTTGTGTGATTTTTTTAAAATATCTATACAGTTTCCAAAGTGACCACTGTATAACAAACATTCGCTTTTCTTGTCAGACATCTTTAATCCCACAGAAAAAAAACCCAACAAAAAATAGCCAACGAAGAAAATTGGTTGTGTATGTGGAGTTTAGACTGTGTGGATGAGAACTCTAAGCAAGAATTATTCGTGCGCGCATGACGTCTTAATTTCATAGCTGTGTCACGACAAAGAAAATTCCAGAATTTATATCGTTTAGGCTTATACGAATATCGAGTTATGTATATTTGACACGACAATCTTTTTTTATTATTTTAGCTTATATAATTCTTTAAAGTTCTATCTTTTCATCATATATATTTCACTTATTGAAAATAATTCACATTGTGTTTAAAAAATATCGGATGAATAGATTCGATTTTTATTCGTTTATTTATTTTTGCATTTCTAACAATTTACACAATACAATCTGTAAACTTCTGTGTTTTTCCTTGTTTTCTTCTGATGCCAATAGCAACCTACCATATAAGTTTATTTAGGATGGCTGTATGGTGAAGTTTCTGGCTTCATCAAGTTTTATCTACATATTTAATTACCTTAACTATTCGAATATCAAAGGTTTATGAACAGAAATTAAGTGAAATAAAAACAGTTAAATCTCTTTATAGTGGGCAATAATTTGTAGCATAGAAGTACTATGTCAAAAATAATCTTTTGTATATCGATAAGATGTTATTCAAAATCGTAAATCTTAAATAATTTTACTTTATATATTTTAGTGTAATTTTTATAGGCATTAGCCCCTTTTTATTATTTTCGTTTTAAAAAAAAAGTTGGGATGATTGCATCTGTTTTTCAACGAACCACACATAAGATTAACAGAATTCGTGAGAATGTCTTTTTTATTTTTTTATTGTATCTCTAATCTCGTAATTGCAGATTTTAAGAGATTTTGATTGGATGTCGCATGGTGACTGATCAGATATGGTCTTAGAGTTGTTTCTTTTAAAATCAACCCCTCCCCTCTATATCATATACGTTAGACAAACCACCAGAAAAATCTTTATTGGAAATTGGGGGTGCAACGCCTCGGCTTAGAGCCAGAGGTTTCTTGACTCACCAGAAGAATGCAGTTAAGCCTAAAGAAATGGTTGGCATTCTTAAGTACTAGATCTTTTGAAATGGTAATTTGGGCGTTGAAGGACGAAGCGAAAAGCCGATGTGCAGAGGGGGGTTACTTGGTCAAAAAGAAGTTTGATTTTGATCTTTTCAAGTCTAAATGTTATGAGCAACGTCTGTTTGTGTGTTGCTACGAAGATTTGTAGTTATGGAAGTCCCATGAAAAAACCAAGACAGAAATATTGTTTCATATGTAATTAATGTTTATAATTTATTTAACTTTAAGCAGAAGCCTCGTGGCCCACCTTGTTTGCTAATTATCTGGTAATGTTTACGCTAGATTGCTACTGCAGAGTTGCGAAGACTGTATTATATTCGCTATTTATCTCCTTCCTCAAATCACTTTTATTTCTCCTACTAATTATAAGATTATGTGTTTTTTATTTTTACTGTATAGCACCGCGATGGGATAGATCATATATTTCTGGCTCCATGTTTTTTTCTCTTAATAAGAGTATAAGAGTTCGAAAGGCAATTATTGGCAACTGATTAATTGTGAAAATAATTTGATAAACATGCTAAAGCATTCAGGTGTAATGCATAATCAGGGTTGTGACATTAGTTAGCTATGTAATTTGAGAGACGGCCCCTTAATATTTATATATATATAAAAAAAGGCAAAACATGAAGTTTGTCAGTTCAGTTAATTTGCTGACTTTTACTGAACAGTTAATATGAATTCCCGCTCAAAATATGCTTTATAATTACATGTATATTTACATGTACTGCTCTTGCGCGCGTACTCGTAAAGATAATAGTGCATTGTTTTGTGATTTGGATACTCTCACGGCTAAGGACATTTTCGGCCGTAAATTCAAACATGTTTCACGAGGGTTGGTCAGTTTAGGAGATTTAGGCCAGTTCTGAATTCTTATATAAAGTTAACAATGCAAAATAATATTTATAAATAAACGTACAGCAATAATTAAAAATACTAAAAAAAAATATTTCAAACACGCCAACGAAAATTGTGAAGGAAAAGAACATTAAAGAGAAATTACAGCGAACAATACTTACTTACAGATGACTTAAACAATAGTTTTATAAATCTATAAGGCGCACTAACAATGAAAAATAAACTTTATGAGAAAAATACAATAATAAATTCAATAAAAATATGAGAAACTTCAACCGTCTCTTACAAAGAAAGAAACGTTACACCAGTGAAAGAATAGAATAAATCTGTGTTGTTGTGTTTACTTGTAATAAAATTGCAGTGTACCCGAAAGTGTTTTGTTTCGAAAATAAATAAAACTAAAACTAAAACTGACAAATATTTTTATTTCTTTCCTTTGAAAGTTCTTATCTTATGCTGTGTTGTAGCCTGCAAAATGCATAATCATTTTCATGATTCATGGTATGCGCACATTTTCATGACGTCACGACAGTACAAATTGCAACATTAGGCGTACCTTATGTGAAGTTGTTTTAGTGTCTACTGACTGACTGACAGACAGACAATACGCTACTGTACATTAGTGCGAGTGGTTAAAACAGATGACCCTCCTCCAGGCGGTTTTCGGTGAAATCACTATAATTTTTTTTTCCTTTCTTAAACCCAAATCTTGTGTAGTATAGCCACAACAGAATCTGGGCTGTGAATCAATATCTCCAGGTTTTCAACATTTAATACTTGCATTTTCTAAAATGAAATAACCCTCCTGTCTCTCTCCATTTCCCACTGTGCTGGACAATATTGAAATTTTTTAAGATTAATGATTTTTTTAAAATGATTTTACTGCTCTAAATAAACTAACATATATACTTGCAAAATTTAATCGTCGGTTTGAATATTATGAACATTGTTGTCAACATAGTTTTGGGGTTTTCTCAGTTTATCCTTCTTTCCCTAGCGCGTGAGCTTGTATGTTGAAATTGACTGGCCACCCGCAAATTTAATAGTATAGGTCTTATTGGTCCTATGGGATAAGACTTGGCTGGCTAGCTATTTTGTGTTCGATTCTACGTTCTGTGGTATGGGTTTTATTTGGGGGTATCGCTGACAAAGGGTTAGCCTTCGTTAATTATTTACTGCGTACATCTAATTACAGCTGCACTAGATAGGAAATGAGAAAAGGGGGTCGTGACGGTCCTTAATCCTACCCGTATCGACTTTCTTGTTAATAGAACTTTAACGTAGAGAAGTACCAATAACCGTACAGCTGTCTCAGTCGGGAACACGCTGAGCCTTTGTATACACGTAGTTGTCTACCATGGCGAAAGGAACCTCTGAAGAAACATGTATGTGTGAAGCTCTTCAGCAAGATGTTTGAGAAAGCTTTACAAATGTGATATTTACATTGAAATTAAAATACCTGAGAGTGTAGTATGTCTAATTAGAGGACAGAGAGACATAGACAAAAATAAGCGTATGCTTACTAATTTTCCTGTTTAGAATTACTTTTTACTTTTCTTGCGATTCGGGGTAATGTGATACGTATTTACAGATGTAGCCATCTGAGGGCGCCACTTGTGCTATGCGTAGTCGTGCCTAAACGAAAATGCCACTAAATTTTCTTCTGAAGGCGATGTGTAAAATGAAAAAAACAAAGTATTTATCGATGCCAGTTGTTTTTTAAAGAAACTCCACTTCCTCCTTATTGGCTCAACGGTAAATGTGAGTGTTTATAATGCTAAAACTCGGGACTCGAGACCTGTAGATATATCCATTATGAAGGTTTGCACTTAAGACAGAAAACAAACCGTCTTTAACCCTCTGCTGGACTGCTTTAACTAATCATACTAACTATTCTCAAAAATATCTTCTACAATTCATGGTGTATCAGAGCCTTCATATAACCTCCATAAGCAGTTATACGCAAGTGTGAGATCTGGTACAGTGGCTGATTACTGTGTAGAAATTCCCTACTGGTGATGCGTTTACCAATGGAATTGCATAGCTGGTTTTTTATTGTATCGGCAACAGTGTGGTTGTACGCCATTTTGCAGGAACACACAGTGTCTTGTTGAATGACCCTTATAAGAAACACTGTGTTAACTAATGCATGTTGACAGAAGGCGCTAGTGATCGTTATGATGATGATGATGATACTACCGATAAAACTAACCCACAAAAGTCACCTTTAGGTCATGAATAGATTAATCACGTGGATTGGTCTAACCCTATATGGTGCAGTGTGGCTGGTCACTTTCTCCTTGATCAATTCATCGAACGTTGTCATAACATTTGTCATATCTTTGAACACGTGAAATGTATTTCAAGGGAAGGTTTAGCCTCTTTTTTTTTGTGGTCACCAGAAAGAATATCCCGAAGTCGTC
Source organism: Carcinoscorpius rotundicauda (assembly GCA_011833715.1). Lineage (NCBI taxonomy): Eukaryota > Metazoa > Arthropoda > Merostomata > Xiphosura > Limulidae > Carcinoscorpius > Carcinoscorpius rotundicauda. The sequence goes on from CM022403.1 coordinate 35,276,484, forward strand.
CATGGAGTTAGCTCCACTATTCTGCGCAACAACTTCCACACAGTTTATTGGTGTCGTCCAGTGAGGCCTGACACCTTGGTAATTATCTTGACCAATTGTATCTGGTGAATTCCACTAATAAGTTCTACAAGCGTAGGCGTATGGCCCGATTATGGTACATCAGACACAGATTTATTCTACTAAAATTTATGGTTAAGATTAGGCCAAACCTGTGGGCTACCAGAGCTTCGACGAACACCTGTGTCATTATGAGTAGCACGTAAAGTTCAACCAACCCCCCTCTAGAAAACTTCGCAAGTACTATATAATCTGGGGGGAAGGGAACTGTTCGCAGGTGTTTTACGGATAAATTGACACGTATGACAGCCTTGTCAAGTTTCAACATTAATATTAAGGAATAGCGTTGGTGTGACGTCACATACCGTAAGTGGCGACCTCAAGTTGCAAAATCTGAAAACCCTGGAAATACGTTTGCCATGATCCTGTGTGTATTCATACTTCATTTTGGTAAAATGCCTGCTTCGATTTGTGTTGCTAAAGTAACATAATCAATAGAGTTCTTTTATGGCTAACCTGTATAAATTTCCTCTCTGTATATATTTCTTTATGTATGAGTAATTAAACGTAATTATATATGTAAGATACATGGAAACTTTTGTCTCATTCTAATTAAATAAATCCGTTAATCCAACTGCTTCCCCCAATGGTACAATGTTTTGTCTATGGACTTAAAATGCAAAAAACCGTGTTTCGATACCCGTGATATAGCCTCCTGTATTACTTTGTACTTTCAGCAAATGAACAAATTAATCGAAATAATTTGATTAATAATCGTTCAGCTGAATTTCCATCAATTGAGAGAAACAGTGAGTAAGTTTCAAACAGGTTATGAGCACGTGTCATTATTTTGTGGTTTCCATTTTATCAGGGTAAACCTTGCAAGATTCTTTGCTGATACATATGGTTATCAGGGGGTCACCTCTTCATTTTAGTACTGCTTTAATCCCTCCTCCACCATCTCCCCCTGTGAGGACTAGGAGCAGAAAATGTATCACAATCATAAAGCCTGAGATGACGTTTTACAGCTAAAATATTTTAACAAGTGCACATGTGACGCTTTCTACACGTATATACATTTTTTATCGTTTCACAAAATTAATAAATAATAACAACTCTTCTTCTTTTTTCACTTGGGAGGTAGGTGGGGGGAACAGGTCTCTTTCCAAAAGTTTATAGTGAGTGCTAATTGCATTCTAGGTAGTTTTCAAAGACGCTGCAAGATGCAAACAAGCCTCACAATGAGAATCATCAAAACAAAATCAACAATGTATTAATCATATATAAAAACGCAGTTAATTTTTTTTAAGTGCTTGTGTATATGTGCACACGTGTATATTTATTTAATTCTTTGGCTTCGTCTTACTGTTCTATTGATACGACTGCAGATAATAAAGATATGTATGCTTTAGGCAAAAATTCTTGTTATTTCTCAAGTGCGTAGGTTGAAAGGATTATTGTATTTTACTTTAAACATCAGCAGGGGTCGCTTTTACGACTGTTTTTGTGCTTAGTTTCTACAAGTGTACGTACACGAATTCAGTTCTATGTGAAACAGATGATATAGATGGTTATAAACCGTATGTGATGGTAGTTTGTTTAAAGTCGTTTATTTTTATACAGTTATCACAACACGCAGAGCCACTCTTTTGATTGCTATGGATCGCAGTTGAGGCTTTCGAAAGAGGCATTGATTGGATGATTATTCCTTGTTGTAGGTCATCAAAGGAACGGTTACTGGTCTGTAGTTCCTCACAGCGTTTTATACTGGAGGAATGTGAGTGTATTGAGAAAAGTGATGTAGGCGTAACAAGGTAAAAAAAAGTAAATGAATTTCAAGAAGAAACAATAAAACTATATATTATTTAGGTGCAGTGGAACTTATACAAATAGGATTAAATGCTAAACAGGCTTTAAAAGAAATCAAACCTAGGCAAATAAAAGAAGATGTGAGTTATTGTGGATAGTTTAATAATGACAAGGCTTTTTCTTTGTTTTGAATTTCGCGCAAAGCTACTCTAGGAGCTATCTGTGCTAGCCGTCCCTAATTTAGCAGTGTAAGACTGGTCATCACCACCCACCGCAAACTTTTGGGCTACTCTTTTGCCAACGAATAGTGTGATTGACTGTAACATTATGACGCTCCCACGGCTGAAAGGCTACGTTTGTTTGGTGTGACGGGGACTCGAACCCTCGACCCTCAGATTACGAGACGAGTGCCTTAACCATCTGGTCATAACTGGCCGACAAGGCTCTTTGAGTGATTTACGTGATATATTAGGTTAATGTCTTTGGATGCTTGTCCCGAACTTTGGATGCCGTCTCTCTTCATCTTGTCATTTTTAGTAATTAAACGAATTCTTCGAAGTGGAATGTTAAATTTGTACAAGATAACACGCTTTATTAATTTCCAGCATACGCTCAGTTTATTAAACAGCGAGAAAGATATTGTGTGAGGGAATCTATTTACCTCAGGCTTATTCCACTACCTTTTTTTAGTGGAAGTTATATTGCATTATAAATATTAATTGCGCAGATATTGTGCAATAAGTTTTCAGTCTTAGAACCATGTCGACGTTTATTTGAATTCCATATGCAAACGTAAACCATATTTAAGTAAAATAAGCCCGAAACTAACACTTGTTTACTTTTAATAACGTATATTGATGATAAATCGTAAGTTTAATCAACCCACAAATTATCAGTAATACCTCCACACACAACAGCGGTTTTGTGCGAAATTCCAAAACAAACAAACAAACAAATACACCAGCGGCACAGCGAAATTTCTGCGGACTCACATCGCTAAAAACCGGGTTTCAATAGTTGTGGTGGTCAGAGCACAGATAACCCATTCTACATCTTTGTGCTCAATTCCAATCAATCAGCTATTAGTAGTGTTTCATTATGTCACAGGCAAAGAAACCATCAATCAAAATCCTCTGGGAAAGAATGAATCTTTTCCTACATTTAAAAATAAAATTGTAGTTATCCTGGAATAGGTTAATTTTGAATTCGCGCAATTTAGCAGTGTAAGACTAGAGAGATGGCAACTAGTTATCACCACCCACTGCCAACTCTTGGGCTACTCTTTTACTAAATAATAGTGGGATTGACTGTAACATTATAACGCCCTCACTGCTGAAAGGGCGAGCATGTTTGTTGCGACCAAGAAGAAGGAGGGCGTATTTTCCTTGAACATTCAAATTATTGAGTTTCTTATTCCGATTTTTATGTATGTTTTCATATCTTACCTATTTTCTTAGAATATGATTAAATAACCTTGATCATCGGTCAATCCAAATATTCGTTGGTAAAAGAGTTCTTGGCAGGTGGTGATGACTAGCTTACTTCCCTCTAGTCTTACACTGCTAAATTAGGGACGGATAGCGCAGATAGTCCTCGTGTAGCTATGCGCGAAATTCAGAACAAACCAAACCAAACGGTGATCATAATCTAAGAAAAGCAGAAGAAGAGAGAGAAAGTTGAATAACAAAATATAATTAAAGACATGTTACTATACAACCGTTGTTTTTTATCTGATTTTTAGGAATGCATATTATAGGTAGCTGAGTTATTGATATATGATTGTTGTTTTTTTAATGTACCTTTCACTGTTTAAATGATACATGACGCTGACTTTCTTATTGATTCGATGCCTTTTGAAAACTACCTTTCGTGACTTGAATAAGAAACATGGGCGTGGCACTTTTAGAATAAGATAATAAAGACACAGTTTTGTAAATCTTTTATTATAGTGGAAGGCTTTTTATAGGTTGTGTTTTCATTTTAAATTAGCTACATAACGTGCAAATTATGATTTTAAGCATGAGTTTGAAACATAATAGTTAACTATTAGGATCCTAAAACGTAATGCTGTTATACAGGGTGTTCAGAAAGTCACTGTGCAGTTTTGTCTGTTAATAAATGTGTGCACAGTGACTTTCCGAACACCCTATATATAATTTCTTGACTGTAGAATTATCAATGACATTTTAAACACATTTATGCACAGCATTGCTCGAATGGTTAAGGGTACTCGACCCGCTCTCTGCTGGATCCGTCACCAAACATGCTTGTCTTTTCAGCCGTGAGGAACGTTATAATGTAACGATCAATCACACTGTTCGTTGGTAAAAGAGTATACCAAGAGTTGATGGTGAGCGATGTTGACTACTTGTCTTCCTTGTAGTCCACCGATGATGAATTAAGGACGGCTAGCTCGAATGAAATGCGTATAGCTTTGCGCGAAATCCAAAACAAATCGAACCAAACCACGGCCTTTCCGGTCATAGTGCCATTGATAGTACACAACCATGAAAACTAATTACCCTGATGTATTTTGTATATTGTATGGTCAGTTGTCGCAAACTGAGTGTTACGACAGGCCGGAAACAAAGAACTACTATGTTTCATCCGGAAATTACAGCGATAATGAACGGATGCAATGAAATTCACAAAAAACAGTTTTCTTCTGAGTGATGTCTGTTTTAATATTCTTCTGAAATGTTACTGTTGTATTTATAATTTTTGCTCAAAGTTACGTAAGAGCTATCTACGCGAAATTCGTCCCTTAATTTTGAACCGGTAGAAAAGGGGGGAAGTCAGCTAGTTAACAGCACCTATCACGAACTCTTATGGCACATTGGGTGGAAATTGGCTGGTCAACAACACCTATTAATAACTTTTATAACGCACCTGGGGGAAGTCAGCTAGTAAAGAACACCTATCATTAACACTTATGGCGCATCTGCAGCCCAAAACTGCACATTGTAATATTTTTCCTCCTGATGCAACGGGACTCGGTCCAAGAACATTTGGATTCACAGTCTAGCCATGCATACAACTAGCTCGCTACCCCAACCCCGTACTCATTGCTACGTATGATGCGTGAAATCACTGGTTACGTTACTAGTACATAGGAAACTGTATCTGTAACTGTGAGGATATAAATGCAGTAATATTTTTCCTAGGTGGCGTGTTTATACAGACTTGCACCTACCATATGTTAAACTGCTTTAGGTGATTTATGTACACAGGCGACAAGGTGATATTTGATTTCCTTGTTTATACTGATTTATGTCTGTTTCTCGAGAAATTTATTTCAGCCCACGGAGGATGCAAAATAGACTTAAATTGTTTATTATTTATATATTCATGAGAGAACTGGCACTTGGATAAGTTTTGCGTTTCCTTCTGCACCTTGGTAATTAGGCTCTATATTCGCTGTTAATTGTGCATTTTTAAATTCTCGCATAAATGGAAATTCACGTGTACAAAAAAGCGTACATTTATGCGGATTTCACGAAATACATACTTCGAACGAGCAAAATGTTTCTTTCGGTTTCACTTCGTAAAAGCCCGGTATGGCCAGGTGGTTAGGGCGCTCGACTCGTAATCTAAGGGTCGCGGGTTCGAATCTCTGTCGCAACAAATATGCTCGCCCTTTCAGCCGTGGGGGCATTATAATGTTTCAGTCAGTTCTGTTCGTTGGTAAAAAGTATCCGAAATGTTGGCGGTGGGTGTTGATAACTAGTTGCCTTCCTTCTAATTTTATACTGTTTAATTAGAGACGGCTAGCGCAGATTGCCATTGTGTAGCTTTTCGTTAATTTTAAAAACAAACAAACTCATCGTAAATTACAGATAATTAAGTGTTACTAGTGGTTCAGATAAAAACATCGTTTGTTGTGGTATTTTTCACTATAAGTTGTACTTTAGCGTTTCTGTAATTGATTTCTAAAGACTTGAGCGTATGGCAAGACTTTAAGATTTATTTTATAGCACTCTACATATCTGCAATGCAGTTTATATAACCTAAACGATATATTATAATTTAAATCACCGTACAATGTCAAACATTATATACATTAAGACTGCTTTGAGGCCAAACTAGTTACGCATTTTCCTTAAAGAGATTTAAATAAAATATGTGGTTGTACGACGATATAATATTTTGTTATTTAATTAATTAATACATAATTGTTATTTTCCTCTGGTTTAGAGACTGTGAGTAAACAAGTAGAAATAAATTAAATATTGATTTTTTTTCTTTTTGTAATTTCATAATTTAAAAACTATATAGACTTTTATCGATAACTGATGTATCCAACCATATAGACTTCCATCTATAACTGACATTTCCGACCACATTTCCGTCTTAATAGTTTACTGCATTCAATATACATTGTTCACTGGTACGTTTAAGGACTTACAACGCTAAAACCCGGAGATCAATTTTACGCGGTGGACACAGCAGTTAGCCTAATGTGGCTTTGCTGTGAAACAAACAAACACCAAATATACAAACTTAATTTTCATCTTACCTAATTCTTGGTAGGTCCGTCATGACCAGGTGGTTAAGGCACTCGACTTGTAATCCGAGTGTCTCGGGTGCGAATCCCCGTCACTCCAATCATGCTTACTCTTTCTTTTAAAGGGTAGTCCAACAGTTGTCGGTGGGTGGTGCCTTCCTTCTAGTCTTACACTGCTAAATTAGGGACGGTTAGCGCAGATAACCCTCGTGTAGCTTTGCGCGAAATTAAAAAAAAATATTAAAATCACGTTTCTGCAAGTACTTTTGCTGTTCGCGGGTTCGCATCCGAGTCGCGCTAAACATGCCCACCCTCCCTGCTGTAGGGGCGTTATAATGTGACGGTCAATCCCACTTTTCGTTGGTAAAAAAGTAGCCCAAGAGTTGGCGGTGGGTGGTGATGACTAGCTGCCTTTCCTCTAGTCTTACACTGCAAAATTAGGGACGGCTAGCACAGATAGCCCTCGAGTAGCTTTGTGCGAATTTCAAAAACAAAAAAAACTTTTGCTGTTGTTGTTGTTTTTTGTTCCCTCCGCAATCTTCTTAATTAGCTGTTAGCTGGAATTCGAAATCAGAGGTGTATAAAACTAGAACTTCCTATAATTTTTCCTCTGCCCCACAAGTTGTGGTTAAGATGGTTTTCATTTAGTACTTTAACTTATCACGTGGAGGACGGTGAAAAACAAAAACTGTGAAACGCCATTTTGACAGTGCTTCGAAACACTAATATGAAAACATGAAACTAAAAGCAACAACAAAAAGAACACACACTCGCATATCTGCAGTTAATTTTATTTTTATAACAGTTTTTAAGCCTGGTAAATGTTTTTAAGACTTATGACGTAGGTAAATTAGTATGTACATAGAAATTTTGTCTTCAACATTTAAATCACATTATAATTCTTAGCATGTTAAGCTGAAACCTTGGCAGTTCTTATTCCCATATTCCCATGTTACAAAGTTTATTAACCCGTTGATAATCGTATTTATCTTTTTACTCAGCCTGTACTATTGACATCTAGTTCAAAGGTTTGGGGAGAAGAAGGGGGGACTTTATTTATTTATGTTTTATCCACTGCTTGCATGTGACAGTTTATCCAGCACCGTTAACTTGTTTATGTATTTCCATAATTCTGATTATAAACACTCGATGGAAAAAGAGCTAAAGATGTTGCCATTATATCGCAGTATTGAAAAATATTTATACCTTCTTATGTGTGAAAGTTTGATTTTGTTTTTTTGGAATTTCGCGGAAAGCTACACGAGGGCTATCTGCGCTAGCCGTCCCATATTTTGTAGCGTTAGATTTGAGAGAAGGCAGCTCGTTATTACCACCCACCGCAACTGTTGGATTACTATTTTACCAGGGCCTGGCATGGCCGAGCGCGTTAAGGCGTGCGCTCGTAATCCGAGGGTCGCGGGTTCGCGCCCGCGTCGCGCTAAACATACTCGCCCTCCCAGCCGTGGGGGTGTATAGTGTGACGGTCAATCCCACTATTCGTTGGTAAAAGAGTAGCCCAAGAGTTGGCGGTGGGTGGTGATGACTAGCTGCCCTCCCTCTGGTATTACACTGTTAAATTGAGGACGGCATGCACAGATAGCCCTCGAGTAGCTTTGTGCGAAATTTCAAAACAAACAAACAAACTATTTTACCAACAAGTAACATCATAACGCCCACACGGCTGAAAGGGCGATCATATTTGGTGCGACGTGGATTCGTAATGTATGAAAGAGAGTCAGCAATATTCTGTTTACCAAACTAACCTAAACTCCTTTGTTTCATAATGTGAAGGAGTCGAACAATATACTGTTTTCTAAACCAACTTAAACTCCCTTGTTTTATATTATAACGAGCCAGACAGAAGTTATTGTTATATATTTGCATAAAAAGATTTATCGATTTAAATATGTTTGACAAACAGCAGAGATCTTGTTCAATATTTATTTTTCTCCACTGCGCTTGATAAAAAAATACATTTTTTATTGTTATTAACGTCCACCACATGGATGATGCATCCTCAAATAAAACTTTCATGTGCCCCCTTTCCGAGTTTTTTGTTTTTGTTTTTTACTTGATGTCAAATAAGGAAATACGGCGCCACGTGGCTACGTGTTCCGACAATTCGTTACAAGTTTAAACGTCGCGTGACAGCTGATCTTTTTCCTCAAAAAAACAACAAAAAAACACCAGAAAACTTCACTCTCTTCCATCTTCTAGTTTAGTACCACAAGCATTCTGTTCTGTGAAGTTTATAATGTGTAGGAGGTTTTGTCTGTACCATAAAACCCCTGTAATCATGACCACAAGCTTGTCATACAAAACTAGTCCTAGTTAGTACCTATGTCAGCTGTTGTTATCTTTTACTTTCAACGTGCAGTTGACACTTCAGTATGAAAAGAGCCGATGTTTTCATTCTTTGAATGTTGGAATGTTTGTTGATATCCATTATCAAGAACCTTTTTTTTTCTTTCCTGTTGTTAATATCTGCATCTGTGTGTGTGAGGTGAAAACAAAGATGTGGTAATGGTAAACGCAACGTTCCAAGTGTTCGTCAAGCATAAGACGCTTGGATATTATGCAGTAGGACAGTCAGATAAATACATATCCACGAGCTAGAATATTCGTCCTTGGTACGTTTTACCGTCCTATAGGATCTTTCTTTGTTTCTGTTGTGCACATTTTAACATTCATTGCTGATCATTCAAGCTTAAAATTGGTACCCTTGAGTTTCTCTTGAATTATGCTGGATAGTGTAAAATGAAGCTCGAGTTCGCTTCACGAGCCACTTCTACGTCATGAATGTTTTGCCTCTTTTGTTTGATCTGACGAATATTTGATGTTCTCTTGTTCAAAATAACACGTTCTTGTGATTTTTCTTACACATTTTACGACGCTCTGATATTTAAAAAACACAAACATAATTGTTATTGTTTTCCTTATTGCATGAGAAATGAATTTCATTCTGGATATACGAGTTGTACTCCTAATTAATATTTGTAAAATTTATCCCTCGTGGAGTCAATTCTATGAAGTCTATTCCCCTCTGTGAACACAGCAGAGAAGTCCAAAGTGATTTTGCTCCAGCATGAATAACAGTAACGAGTCCGTAAAATTTAATGGTTAATTGAAATAAATTTGGCGAATATTTGACCTGTAGTAATATATGTATTTTATCTAAAACTTACGTGTTATGATCGAACTCGTAAACGGCTAATGGCAAATAAATACAGAACAACAAACACTCACACACACACACACACATCATGACACGGACGTTGTAACATAGTTTAGAAGTTATATATTATTGATTTGGACGCTCCAAAGTGACCATAACATGAACTAAAGCAAGACCGCGATTCGTGCTCTTTCTATTCGTATTTTGGCCTTTTTGCACCTTCCAGATCACAATGCGCTTGTGTTAATATGTGTTTTTAGACCACTTAGATTTATTTAATGGTAGTCAGTTATTTATTTATATAATTAATAAATATGTACATGATGTATACGTGTAACGATGTGGTAGATAATGCGCACGTATATATTATATTATATTATAGCTATTTTTTGACTGGTCTCCTTGCTCTTCTAACGTAATTTCGAATGACGTAATATTCCTCAAAATTTCCTCATATATCTCAAATATGTTAGTAATACAATTTAGTGAATACATATATAAATATATGTCTTCAACTGCAGATTGCCATATTTATGTTTTGGTTTCTTAGCGTAACATCTATCCACCGGAGAGAATCGAACCTCGGATTTTAGCATTAGTAGTTTGTAAATTTACTGCTGACCACCATGGAACATATTATTTGTTATATGGGTATTTCTTAAGATTATTGATGAGTATCCCTTGTTTCTGGCCCGGCATGGTCAGGTGGTTAAGGCGCTCTACTTGCAATCTGACGGTCCCGGATTCGAATCCCTGTTGCACCAAACGTGCTCGTCATTTCAGCTGTAGAGATGTTATAATGTGACGGTCAATCCCACTATTCGTTGGTAAGAGAGTAAATAGCCCAAGAATTGGCAGTGGGTGGTGATGACTAGCTGCCTTTCCTTTAGTCTTGCACTATTAGAGTAGGGAGGGCTGGTAGAAATAGCCCTCATGTTGCTTTGGGTGGAATTCATAAACAAACAATAACTCATCTTTTACGCAGATGTTAGATTTTTTGATGTAGTTTTTAACCGTCAGAAATGTGTTATTTTAAAATGCAGTTTCGTATAAGTGCAATAAATAAAATAACGTGTTTGTTTGCGAAAATGTATCCGTATTTAATCACTTTTGTAAGCCTCTCAACTATCGGCCGCTCAGTGGGCTTATGTCGTTTAAATTCGAGTTTCGATACCCGCGATGAGCAAAGCGTAATTATAATTAGTACATATTTTATCATAACATAAAAGTTTTAGACTTATTATATCTTTAAACGATATATTTTTGTTGAATTTGGTTGACATAGTGTGCCTAAAATACACCTTTCTTACCGAAAATTATCTTAAGATTACATATTGTGAAATTGCGAAACATAGTAAAGTAATAAAAGTTATAAAGAAAAATGGTTTTGAGGTTTTCTAAGTTTCAACTTTCATTTTTTTTTGACTTTGCAATGAAAAACATAGATTTATTTCTGGGCGACATTAAACTGACATTTATCAAGAACCATGTGTGCGTTTAGAGTGTATATTTGCATTTAGCACTAAAACCGATTAGTTTACATGTTTACATTTTAAGAATTCCCAACGGTTGACGAGAGGAACTACAACTTAAGCACCACTGGATTTCTGTGCGATTACCATTCGGTCTTGTATGATTAACTTTCATAAGTTTTCACTCTACTTACGTAATGCATGTTCGTATATATATATATAAATCGAAAAACAAAAAAACGCAGTCACAGTTCTTAGAGCAAATACCTCACGATCCAAGACCATCAGTGCACCATTAAGTCTCAGAGAGTGCCTCAAAAAAATAAGGAGGAGGGGGGTAGGGAATAAAACGATTCGCGCTATTCAGTGGGAAGGTAATCACTTGAACGAGGACTGACGAGAATATGTAAGATGTCATTATTAAACCGTTTAAGCTGAAAATACTGATCTTGACTACAGTCACAGATGCATGCATCTATATCGTCCATTTTGAAGACGTTTATTCTGCTGTCCACAGAGATTTCCCTTTCCTCTGAACTCGTTTTTGTTTTTATGTTCTTTGTTTTATATTACAGAAGTGAAGCGTCGTTTCTTGACGACGGGGATAATATATATATTGCATCAAAGATTTAAGAAGGCTTATCTTGATGAAAAATAGAGGATTATTAGCTGGGTAAATACTAATATAGGTTGTTCATTTTCAGTTAAAATTGTCCGTAGCCCAAAAATGTAAGGACCTTAAAAATGAGAGTTTTTGTGTGTACAATAGTGTACAAAATTATTAGGACACTCCGCTGTTCTTACCGTTTTGATTTTCCTATAAAACTAAAACCGTCGTAGTTTAAAATCCTAATAAAGTATAAAAAAGGTAAGTTATTTGTTTTCTTTGTTTTATCTATGAAGTTATTGTGCTACACATTTGACTGGTTTCGAATTTTAAGAAAAAAGCAACACGTATACAAAGATTAATTGGAGGAGATTGATTTAAAATTTAAGAAATGAAATCCAAGTTCAATTCAGGGCAACATTGTCTTACACGAGTATTTCTAGTTTCTGTATCAGTTTTTATCTTAATTCAAACCAGGTGCTACAAAATCTCACACGACTGTTTCTAGTTTTTGTACCAGTTTTTATTTTAATTCAAATCAAGTGCAACATTATCTCATACGACTGTTTCTAGTTTTTGTACTAGTTTTTATCTTAATCCAAACTAGGTGCAACGTTATCTCACACGACTATTTCTAGTTTTTGTTCCAGTTTTTACCTTAATTCAAACCAGGTGCAACATTATCTCACACGACTGTTTCTAGTTTCTGTACCAGTTTTTATCTAAATTCAAACCAGGTGCAACATTATCTCACATGGTTGTTTTTAGTTTTTGTACCAGTTTTCTCTGACAAAAAACAAAACAGATGTTAATAATTGGATTTTTTACATGCTCATGTATTTATATAAGTGACTATTGTTTTTCTAAAGACATCGTCCAGTGCAACTAATATATTTTTGTGTTACTACTAAAATAAAGAGAATACTTTCTGATAAAATTAGAGAAAAATCTTTACGTGATGCCGGTTCGAATTGAAGAATTTTTTTTTTTTAATCTCAACTATTCACCAAGTACTGTGAAAAGCACATTGGACAGATACAATGAGATATCGTCCACAAACCTCAGAAAGGACAGGGAAATGGACAAATCACTCACTGAAAGAGCTATTAGAAAAACACCTAAAAACTGCCAGAAACCTTCTTGATGAGTTTAACACTTTAGGTACAATTTCTAGAAGAGAAGTTTTAAGAATGTTAGAAAAAGTTGGCCTTTGGGGAAGAATAACATGAAAAATTCCCTTACTTCTAACAGACATTACAGCAAAGAAATATCTTCTGTGAAAGAACATGTAGCCGAAGAGTTTAATTTGAAATAAGCACAAAGCTACACAATGGGCTATTTGTATTCTGCTCACCACGAGTATCCGGACCCAGTTTTAGAGAAGTCAGTCGACAGACATACCCGCTGATTGGATGGGTAGATCTTTTCGCAATCGCTTATTTGTGCTCCAATTAGAGAAACGCGTGTTAATTTATAATTTTTGAATTTCTTAACTAATATATAAATCGACCATGGCCGGGTGTTTGGAGCAGTAGATTCACGATTTGAGGGTTGGTGGTTTGACTCCCTTTCGCACCATACATGCTCGTCCTTTCAGCCATAGAGGCTTTATAAAGTTACGGTCAAACCCACTATTCGTTGGTAATTGAGTAACCCAAGAGTTGGCGGTGGGTGAATGATGACTATCTGCCTTCCGTCCAGTTTTTTACTGCTAAATTAGGGACGGCTAGCGCAGTGTAGTGTTGCGCGAAATTCGAATTAAACAAACAAAATACAAAAAGACTTAATTACTTTGTAAACTAATATCTGTTTTCTTAAGCCAAAAGAATCAATATACTGTTTAATGTATAAAGCTACGATTACCAAAGAAATACAACCCCGCTTTGTAATCTGATTATCTGAGTTTAAGAACAAAAAGAAATGAACTGTCTGCTGGATAAATGTGGAACATGTACTTTATAAGAGATGTTTGTTTGTTCATGCACATAGGTAAAAAGAGAGAAAGGAAAAAGATACGTTAATATTTTTTGGAGTTAAATTGGGTGAGATTGTATTGTTGTTTGATACATCTCAAAGTGACTGAAATTATATTTTTCTATATGTCCTTTAGAGGCTGTTGGTAAAGACGTTTCTCTTTGTAACAAGACATTGTTATTAGGCCTATTTTACTTTTAGATACTAGGCTTTTTATCTAGGAGTTTTTACACATTTTCAAGAATTAGAAAGTGTTTTTGGGTCGGCACACTATTTCATATAAGCTTTTAGACAGAGCAGTTGTTATGGTGTGTATGCCATTTACAAGCTAACGACGAATGGTTACAGTTATATTTGTCATAAGGTTTATTAAATTTTAACTAGTCCCTTATGAATTTTCAAGAAGTTGAAGAGCATATACTTCAAGTATTTTAACCACACACGCTGTATTTGTTATATCCATTTCCAACGACGCATTTCACTCAATTCAGAGCTCATCAGGCCGACTGTACTACAAACCAAGTAAGAATTACTGAAAATTCCAAAATCTAGTGAACCTTGTTCTTTACTTCTCGTCTGATTATTTGTGTGTATTTTATAAGAAATAAGCCAGAGATTTACAACACAAAATATATATTTTAATAAACTTTAATGAATGCAGCTCATACGTCAAGAAATCGGTTAAATTACTAACAGCAAACACATTTTGAATAAAACAAATAGATTCGAATACTTTTATACATCACTATCTATAGATATGGTTTTTAATGTATGTGCAGGCGCTTATACGGTCATTAGTTTGCCCTATCATGAATATGAGAGTTCATGGTATGCGTTATGTTGCCGCAAAATTATCTTTGGAGATGTGGATGCGTTATAAGAATGACTGTCAAATCCCACTATATGGTTAAACAAATGTAGATAAGAGTTAGTGATGAGTGCTCTTGGTAAGCTACTTTTCTACTGTCCTCCTGGTTCATAGTTAAGGACCGCTAGCGCATATAATAGGCCTGGCATGGCCAAGCGCGTAAGGCGTGCGACTCGTAATCCGAGGGTCGCGGGTTCGTGCCCGCGTCGCGCTAAACATGCTCGCCCTCCCAGCCGTGGGGGCGTATAATGTTATGGTCAATCCCACTATTCGTTGGTAAAAGAGTAGCCCAAGAGTTGGCGGTGGGTGGTGATGACTAGCTGCCTTCCCTTTAGTCTTACACTGCTAAATTAGGGACGGCTAGCACAGATAGCCCTCGAGTAGCTTTGTGCAAAATTCCAAAACAAACAAACAAACAAGCACATATAATATGTTGTGTAAAAGTTCTAAAACAGACATGTAAACAGTCTTCTGATACAATTTTCAGGACCGGCAAGTGTGGCTTGTGCAAATATCCAGAACAAACAATTCAATGGGAGATTAAAATAAGTGTCTTATACCACAATAACCTTCCAATACCTCTCCTGCATGTCAAATATTCCGAGATTAACTTTCTTTCGAAATTTAATGTTTGTAGTGTAAAACTTGATTAAACCGTGTCTAGTATAACGTTTGAAGTGGATGTACGTGTTGTTTCACGTTTGATTAAACAGACACCTGCTGCTGCTTACCAAGAAAGATTGTATTGTGTTCCAGAGCTGTACGATCCTTAGCCCGTGTGACTTCAAATTAAAACAATATACTAGAACTGTTTCTTTTAAGTTTTTGTTTCTGACAGTGGCTACAGTGTTTTGGTTTTATTTTATTTAAAATTGCGTATAAATTATTCGTGACACTGACTGATTGGTCTAAACGACCAGGTCTTGTACGTGTGGTTGTAGCCTTACAAGCGCTAGGGGTTAACCATTTCGCACAGTTGAAAGAGGACTCGTTTGATTTGTGATAATACAGGGTTCAGTGACCTAACAAGAACCAATGGAACAAAAATTAACATATGATCCTTTAACCACTGTTGTGAAGTATTGTAGGGATCCCAAAGACACTGAGGTGAGGTGTCTCCGGGATCCATGGATTTCATCAACCACATACGTTTGTGGAAAACGCAAAATTTGGATTACCATACAGGATACGCTTATAATGAGAAATTATTATCTGAATAATTCTCGTCATTTTCTACTGAAACATATGGTCATGAAAGTAACGTAGGTGTGAGAATAAAGACGAGAAAAATCGACGTCTAGGTTAAGATATGAATCCATTTTTTTGTGCCAAATATGCTCACCCTTTCAGCCGTGGGGGCGTTATAATGTAACGGTCAATCCCACTATTCGTGGGTAAAAGGGTAGCCCAAGAGTTGGCGGTGGGTGGTGATGACTAGCTGCCTTCCCTCTAGTCTTACACTGCTAAATTAGGGACGCGTCGCACAGATAGCCCTCGAGTATCTTTGTGCGAAATTCGAAAATAAACAATTCTTTGTGCCATTAAGACCTGAACGGAAACGTTGCCCTATAGCTCCATCTGTGGTCTTTTTAACCTTGCGACGCTACAACATTTATCTGCCTTATCAGAACTCTTTAACATTCATACGTTACAATTTTTGTCTGGCATAACAGAATTCTTAAACGTTCAGATGTTACAGTATTTATCTGCCATATCGAAAGTTTTAAATCTCCCAACCTTACAATATTTGTCTGTTTTGTCAGAAGTTTTTAACCTTGAGACTTTACAATATTTATCTGTATTATCGAAATCTGTGAGCGGGCAAAGTTACGTGAATTATTTACCAGTACTTTTGTATTTTAAATGTTTTATTGGAGTAAAAAGTTTAATTACCTGCCATCCTTTCATACGAAAACAAATAATCCTAAAACAGTCGGTACTAAAGGGCTGATACGATGAGTGCGTATGCAGTAGAAACATTTTATTTGTAGTTTGGACGCATGGGCTACTTTCTGTTAAGTATGAGACTAGCCATCTGACCATTATGTTCCTTTGGAGGGAAGATAGCTTTATGGTTGGCGTTCTATACTTGAACAATCCCTAATTCTCTCATACCGTTCTTGTAATATCACATTCAGCAGTCTAGGATCATTACTATACTATAAGAGTGACAGTCAAATAACACTATTTGATCATAGTAATATGAGAATTGGCGGAAGGTGCTATTGTGCAGTTGCCTTCCCTGCTGTTTATTAGTTCGAAATTAGGGTTGGCTGTGCGAAGTAACCCTTATGTTTTGAAACAGAGAATCATTTATTACGATTGCTGAGATTGGACACGTGTAGCTGGGTGAAACTGGAGGTTTGATATTTTGTCCCGTTATGGTGGAAGGTACACCATGAGTGATATCTTCAACTTCCAAATACAGAAAAAAACGTTTGGGCATGCTCAGAAATGTGAATCTAGTGGGTAGGGCTGTACTTTGGATTTCGGTCTTGCTTGTGATTCTGAATGATTTGTAGTTTCTAAACTCTACACTTTTCACACTCTATCTTACAGATGGAACATTGCCTCACCAGATACCATAATCCGATTGATAACGTGTCATTTTGAACGGTGTGTGGTTTCTAAACTCTACACATTTCACACTCTATCTTACAGATGGAACATTGCCTCACCAGATACCATAATCCGATTGATAACGTGTCATTTTGAACGGTGTGTGGTTTCTAAACTCAACACATTTCACACTCTATCTTACAGATGGAACATTGCCTCACCAGATACCATAATCCGATTGATAACGTGTCATTTTGAACGGTGTGTGGTTTCTAAACTCAACACATTTCACACTCTATCTTACAGATGGAACATTGCTTCACCAGACACTATAATTCTGTTGATAACATATTTTCCTGATTCCTTGTGTCGTCTCTTTATTTCGTTGTTCGATGGGCCTTCTGTTAAGCATTCACATTGACGACATCTTGAATCTTGGTTTTAAGCCAGAATTTGTGACATGAAATTAAACTGAGGGCTCCTACCCCACCGTATATACATATATCTACTATACACAAGCGTTTTATTAAGTGTTAGGCGCAAATGATTGCATGAGATTATGTGAGCGATTATGATAAACTCAGTAGTCCAGTGACACAAAATTAAGCGTTGTATCATATTTTTCATTAATGAAAATGATAAATATTTACTACAGCACATATAGTATTTTAATGTGTATTCTTGTGTTACAACTGGTCGTGTAACTCGTTCTTTCACCGTTCAAAAAGAAACCTTATTAATTTAAGAGGGATATGGATAAAATATTTCGGGAGACGCTGCTTTACACTATTGTATTCATTCATAGTTGTTAAAAAGTTGCTACGTTTCGAAAGGTGTGTAATCATTGTTTTGTAAACACCCCACCCCTTCCACACTTTTCAATATAACAACTGTTATTTAAAAAAACACACAAAACCTTATGCAAAAAAACGAGCAAACCCTCCCAAAAAACAACATTGTAAAGCTACCAGTGATGGCTAAGATGGTGAGTTTGGCCACATCAGCGGTCACTGTGCTTATATCGTTAAAAATGGAGTTTCAATACTCGCGTTGAGTGTGTCATTGATAGTTCATTGTGCATCTCTGTGTCCTACAAGAAACACCATAAACATGTCTTGTCAATTCGTTATTTTACACTGCTGTGATAACGAGTAAAAAACAGAAAAGGTTTACAAGTGTGATGAATCTATCACACACGCACAAACAACACTGACTGACTCTTTCTGCGATAAATTTTGTGTTAACACATGAAGGTTAGGCATGCCAGTCAAGTGACAAATTTTTCTTACACTTCAGTGCAGGCTGTAAAGAATGAAAATGTCAATTACTCTAGACAGAAGGCCACGTTTGTTTTGAATAGTTAATCAGGCATCCTACAGAGGTCGACAGAATAGCGTGCTTTGATTATCTTGTCTCATGTTAAAGTGCACCTGCTGTCTATCTGCGTATTTCTACTCTTCCCATTTTAAAGTTGTCATAAATTTAGTCACAGTTTGAATATAAAGTAGTAATTATTCGCCATTTTATATTATATAACATGTTGTGTATAAACACACGTTATGTATGTATATATTTAGCTGGGTTAGTTTTCGCTCTAATCTTTCTTTTATTTTTAATCTACTTCCTATTGCATTTTTTTCCTGTTCCTCGTTCTACTCATCAATTTGCCACGTGCCAAGGTGAGTCACTGTGGCGCTCTAGCGGTTCAGCAGTAGGTCTGAAGGCTTATGATGCTAAAAATCAGGTTTCGATATCTGTTGATGAGCAGAGCACAGATAACCTGTTTTGTAGCATAACGCTTAACAACAAACAGGCATTCGGCTGTTAATCGTGGTTCTATGTCATGACGTTTATTCTGTCGAGTTTATCAAATATATTTGTCTGAATACATATTTAAAGTACATTTATAAGTTAACAACGCTCTACATATGGAGACTAGAACGTTTTTTTACGCCCAGACAGAACGAAGAAGAGTTGAATTTGTTGAAAACATACCGTCTAACAAGTTACTGCTTGTTGCTTATCAAAACGAAACGACCCATACTATACAACAAAAACGCGAGAGTAAACTGATGTCAGTGATTGTACTCTGTGTTTTTTAACTGTACAGGTTTCGCTTAATTTGGTCGGGTGAGTTCTTGCAGGATGAACAAGGTTACCATCATGGTTTTTGAGAATATTCTGTTCTATATTCGTCCGTACTTAAAGCAAGTTTAACGGGAGTTGCTTCGAACAGACAGACATTCCATTCAACAATTAGCATCATTATTTGAAACTCGTCTTGAGACGTCACTAATCTCATACGGCAGGCTGCCATTTTTGACTTGTCGATCCGTGTTTCTTTCACCATTAGTTCCAGAACAGGTGCATCCTCTTCTGTGCTATCTCACGTTTTATTGTTAGGTGTCGCTGTATTCTCTCCATCCAACCTATAGCTAATGCTAATACGAATATGATAAAGTGTATAATTCGATAAATATGCTCTAATTTTGTTTTGTTAATTTGGGAAAATATAACGAGCTATACTTCACGTAAGACAAAGAAAATTAAATATTTCCGTAATTAGGACAACACAGATAATTAATCACTAAACAAGTCATAGACAAGAAAGATAATATGTTCTTGTTTACGACTGGGTGGTGACGTTTACGTGTATTTCATTGGTTTGAGTTTTAAAGAAGACAACCATTGGCTATGGCACATATTAAAAATACAACGTAGTTCGTTATTCATCTGACTACTCAAGGGCCCGGCATGGCCAAGCGCCTAATGCGCGCGACTCGTAATCCGAAGGTCGTGGGTTCGCGTCGCGCCGAACATGCTCGCCCTCCCAGCCGTGAGTGCGTTATAATGTGAATGTCAATCCCACTATTCGTTAATAAAAGAGAAGCCCAAGAGTTGGCGGTGGGTGGTGATGACTAGCTGCCTTCCCTCCAGTCTTACACTGCTAAATTAGGGACGGCTAGCACAGATAGCCCTCGAGTAGCTTTGTGCGAAATTCTAAAACAAACAAACAAACAAAAGACTACTTAGGGGTAATCTTTTAAAGGAAATAGATGGCACCCAAAGAAAGAGGATATCCATGGAAGTGGGGGAAGGTGGGGAGAGGTTTGTACAGATTGTCAAGTCAGCAGATTTGTGTTTGTGTGTTTTTCTGATAGCAAAGCCACAACGGGTTATCTGCTGAGACCGCCGAGAGGAATCGAACCCCTGATTTTAGCGCTGTAAATCCTTAGACTTACCGCTGTACCAGCGGGGGACCAAGTCAGCAGATAGACCAAACGATAACAAATCCAATATCTATGGTGGTTTCGATTAAAAGTAAATGAAGAGAAAATCATTTATTGGTTGGTTAGCCATGATTAATTCTTAACCCTGGAATTATCGGTGATAACGAATTTCTTTCTCTAAACTGTTTATGCATGGTTCAAACATGGAAGCATTAGAAAACAAAAGATACATCACGCAAATTGCATTTTTTCACATTTTTTTCTATTTTGTCCGTTTCGGATTAAAAAAAAACACATAAAAATGGTTTGGGGGCAGTAATTTTACCTTATTGGCTAAATAATTACAAGTTGTATATTAGCAAAATAGATTCTGGGATTGTTTACTTGTTATGAAGGAAAGGAGTGATTTGACCTAATGTTTTGGGTCACCTGAGTGACTAAGCGGCTAAGCTCGCAATCAAAGGATTACGGATTTAACTCTCCATCTCCGAACATGTTCGTTTTCTCAGTCATGGGAATGTTACAGTGTGACAGTCAGTCCTGCTGTTCGTTGGTAAAAGAATATCGCAGGAGGTTGGCGGTGTATGGTGTATACCCGACTTTCCCTTAGTTTATCACTGCGAAATTAGGAACGGCTGGAGCAGCTATCCTTAGAGTATTTTTACGCCAAATTCAAAACAAACCAAACCTGTATTTGTATGTAGTAATAAACAAAAACAATACGTGATGCGATATATGAACCTTGCCAGCAGTGATCATCAAGAGGGGGACTGGTACCCGGTGCATAGTAGCTATTTCTTTCTTTCTAGAAAACTTTTTTGATTTATACCCTACGCAGCAAGTCGTATGAAATTTTAGGAATATGTTTTCAATGAAGTTTTACGCGGCAGATCTATACAAATAGGGTTCGCATCCCCGTCGCGCCAAACATGCTCGCCCTCCCAGCCGTGGGGGCGTTATAATGTGACGGTCAATCCCACTATTCGTTGGTAAAAGAGTAGCCCAATAGTTGGCGTTGGTTGGTGATGACTAGCTGCCTTCTCTCTAGTCTTACACTGCCAAATTAGGGACAGCTAGCACAGATAGCCCTTGAGTAGCTTTGTGCGAAATGTAAAAACAAACAATCTATACAAATAAAAGTGTTCAGAATGTTTATAGGCTATCACATTGTTGGATATTCACTCCCATGTAGTTGACATGGCATAAGCTATACAAGAGATGTTTGACCCCACGTGTGTTGAAAGGAAACTTATTAAATTACTCGTGTTTTTTCTTTTATTTTTCCTGTCACCCATTCAGTTTTATTTATGGAGTCTTTTTGTTTCCCTTTTACTTCTTTATTTACCCTAGGGTTTAATGGACAATCTCCTTTTGACTCCTTTAGTGATAACTGGTCTGTATTCTTAGTATTTTACTTTATGGCTTTGATTTTGTTATGATGTGTGTTATTTGCACATCTTAATAGGATAGTTCCATAGCAAGAAGTAAAAGATGTAGATACTATTGACCATAAGATTCTTATATAAATTACGCTATTTTTCAAGTATTAGACATTTAATGAATTGGGCTGCGGAGCGGAAGGTCCAAGTTTAGAACCATCTAATATGGTGTGGGTGCATCGTGATTATTAACTGTAGTCGATCTAGTGGTTAAAAACCTTTATAGGCAGCGAATTCTATGAGAGTAAGTTACGCCTAAATTTTGTCGTTTTAGTCCTGGCTGCTTACGTCAGTGTTTCGTGAAAGGCGCCATTGAGGTTGAAATTACCGAATCTAGGACTATGGATTTATAAATTTGCTAAAAAAACGTGTAGTGTGATTGTTTGGAAGAAGTAGAAAGGTTAAACTATTCTGAAGTGAATGTTTTAATAGTCGTTTTTCGGTAACTGACTACAGTACGGTATAATATTAATATATTTATATTGTTTGTCTACGTTTGTTTTTTATCATAAAATTCAAGTCTCTTTCTATTTAGGGTTATTTCGGATAATTGTAATTCGTATTTATAGTAAAACTACTAAGGACGCGTGCCGCCGTCTGTTATTTGGAATTACTGACTAGAGGGAAAGCAGCCAATCAACAATATCCTACAACTCACCATTCACACTAAGTGATTGACTATCACTCTTATAACGATTCAAGATTGAGTAATATTTCGCAGTATCGCACGAACACACTAACTCCGACATCGCATGGCTTGCCCGTCCCCTGGAAGATGAAATTTGATTGTTGTTGGTTTGTTTTATAACGAGGAAAAGAAGTTTAGATTGTTTATGACAATAAGAAAAAGCTTAGATTGTTTATAACAATAAGAATAAGTTTAGATTGTTTATAACAATGAGAATAAGTTTAGATTGTTTATAACAATAAGAAGAAGTTTAAATTGCTTTTACATTGAGAACATCGTCCGTTACTGTGTGTGTGGGTACCCAGTTTTCCTTGTGTTACTGAAACCAATCCTCTCTTACTGTGTGTATGTTCCCAGTTTTTCTTGTGTTACTGAAACGAATCTTTTGTTACTCTGTAGGTCCGGTTTTTTGTGTTATTGAAACCCATTCTCCGTTACTGTGTGTGTGTGCCCATTTTTCCTTGTGTTACTGAAACCCATCCTCCGTTACTGTGTGTGTGTGCCCATTTTTCCTTGTGTTACTGAAACCCATCCTCTGTAACTGTGTGTGTGTGCCCAGTTTTTTGTGTGGTTGAAATCCTTCCTTCGTTACCGTGTTTGTGTATGCCCAGTTTTTCTTATGTTATTAAATCTATTCTTTTTTCAGATATACTCAACACCAAAAATAAAGGAAGTGTCCATATTTTTCGTCAAATGAACGTGATATTTTGAACTTACTATTAAGTCGCTGACATAATGTTCTTCTCAATGAATCTCAAATCTTGCTATTCTGTATGTCGGGGGAAGGGTGGGCCGAAGATCTCCATGGAATCGATCGTTACTCGATTTATTATATATATATTGAGTTATTTCCTAAAAGGAATCTCATGAAGATACATGGAAAAAGAGTAAGCAATATATATATATATACACACACAAGAAATATCCATGGTCTGCTCAGAAGTTCCTCTATGTCCACTTTTTTGTTCGCTTAGTTTTTCAGGCAGCAATAGATAGTCTACGAGTTAAACCTACAAGAATTGTTATGGACGTACGTGCTCTCCAAGATAGCTGTAGATTGCCTTCTCCGTT
The DNA here is from genome assembly GCA_011833715.1 of Carcinoscorpius rotundicauda. Taxonomy (NCBI): domain Eukaryota; kingdom Metazoa; phylum Arthropoda; class Merostomata; order Xiphosura; family Limulidae; genus Carcinoscorpius; species Carcinoscorpius rotundicauda. The sequence goes on from CM022403.1 coordinate 35,299,937, forward strand.
CGTGGTTATCTGTTGTTAGAAAACGAATTTCCAATGAACATACCATCTCTTCTTACCTTATCTTTGCAATAACTTGTCCCTCTGCGCCTCTTTTCTCTCTCTCCTTGAGGGTGAGTAACGTGTATTATATAGGAACCCATTTTGGATAGATTCTACATTTTCATTGTGGTGTATTATGTAACAACTTCCTAACTTCATTTTCCCACACCACCTGGGACAAATAAAAAGGAAGGTTTTGTTATCCGTAAAGTTATGTAAAAACTATTCATATATCAGTTATAAACTAGATGTCGTGAAATCCAATCGTATGCTACTTATACGTTAAATATTATGAGAACCAATCATATATCAGTTATAAACTTGATGTGAAAATCAATCACATGCCAGTTATTCATTAGATATTGTGAAAACCAATCTTATATCAGTTACAAGCTAGATGTTGTGAAAAGTACTCTCATATATTACGCTAGATACAACAAAATCTGTCATCCGCTGGGAGTAAGTCTTCGGATTTATCTTGCTGAAATCAGGGGTCCGGTTCCTCTTGACGGACACGACAGAGAGCCTGACTTGGCTGTGCTATAAGAAAAACACACGCACATACCGTAAAATCCAATCATATATCAGTTATATGTATTTAAGTTTGGTATCGTGAAAACCACGTGTATATCAGTTACAAGTTAGATGCCGTGAAAAGCCAGTGAAGTATATTTATATATATGCGTGCATGTTCACATATGTGGATAACTTGTTATACAGCAACTGTGTGTTTCTGAAGCGAACTGCAAAATATTGTTGGAAATGAATATGTATTGTATCTGTAATCCATAACATCAACTTCACACCGAGGTTAGCTTACTGTCACAGATACCCGCGCGTGTGTGTGTATCTGTAATCCATAACACCAGTTTTATACCGAGGTTATCTTACTGCCACAGATAGATGCATGTGTGTGTTTGTTCTTTTATTCTTTTTCGTCATCGTCTGTTGTTTGATCTCTAACGTTCGTGACTCATGATCTAACAGTATGTGTGACGCTATACAGCTGGTTGACAAAGATACTGACGTTCTGTCGTTCAAGATGTCAATTGTGTAAGATTTAACGATTTGACGTTAGTTTTCGGTAATAAGGAGACAGTAGGCCATGACATGTGTCACGTTTTACTCTTGTATTAGGTACAGATGGTGAGGGGGGATTGAAAAAGTGAACTGAGGAAATGTCCATTAGGGTACGATCTAATTGCAAGTCGACTATCAAGCTTAACACACGCTCGTGCTTTCCTCTTCCATTTGATTAAGGACCAGCAGGTAACCTGAACTGGCATCAGAACGTGCGAGTTAAGCACCCGAGCTTGCACTAATTACAGTAAAGGGCACTTCTTTGTTTCCAAATGGTGACCTAACTGGAATTTTATCCACACTTACCCCTTTTCTCCAAGCGTTATATACATCCGTAAGCTGTATCTCTTCTTGTTGATTGAAGCCACGAGGGTTGATCGTGTTTAGTTTGGCCACTGATAACGTACCTCCACTGTAGTATTTTTTCTTTCTCTTTTGGCAACAAGACGTGTTCTCTTCACATAAATACTGTGAAATCTACTGTAAATAAGAAACGGTGTCAGTTTTATTTCGCTGACCTTTCTTCAAACATCAGAGACATAAAGTTACATATGATGCTTTTTTTTTTAATAGTTTGAATGATTTTATAAGCAGTCTTTGTGCAGTGTTGTTCTCTGTCGAAATAAACGAACGCTTGGTTTGTTTTAGCGCAAACCCGCATTGCGTTATGGTCTCTCTACACCTCGAGCTCGGTAGTGGTTAAGGCACTCGACTCGTAATCCGAGGATCGCGGGTTCGAATCCCCGTCATACCAAAAATGCTCTCCCGTTCAGCCGTGGAGGCGTTATAATGTTTTGGTCAATCCCACTATTCGTTGGTAAAAGAGTACCCCAACGGTTAGTGGTAGTTGGTGAAAACTTGCTGACTTCCCTCTAGTTTTACATTTCAAAATTAGGGACGGCTAGCGCAGATAGCTTTCGTGTAGCTTTGCGCGAAATTCAAAACAAACAAACAAAGCTACACTGCGAAGAATCGAACATCGAATTTTAACATAATAAATCTATAATTTACCGTGCACTCATCAAAGTGACTGGCTGTAAATAAAGACAACCGGATAGTATAATGGTGGTGGAACTTTATAAAGTCAATGTGTTTGAAAAACAAAAACATTACTGGTCGTTTATTTCTCAGAAACAAAAATGCAAACGCGTTAATATTTTATATGGTAACAGTAACACCATAACTAAAAATTTGAAGAAATAATGCTTCGTAAAGAGCAATATATTATAAAGAAATACGCTCCTCAGTGTTACATCGATGCGTTTGTGAATTCACACCCTCTAGAAACATGGTTTTGATTCCCGAAATAGCAGAGCACAGACAGCCCGTTGTGCAGCTTGGTGCTCAATACTAAACAAGCAGGTAAACACAAATCGAATGGGAAAATATATAGATTCCACCGGCAGGTTTTATTTGTCGTAAATCTCACTTTTGATTGTGATTAGAAATATAGTAAAATACCATAAATTAATACGTATATTCTGATTTTACAGAGAAGGTTTTATTTTAAATAACTTTCATCTCTGATTATGGTTGAAAATATGTTACTTACATATTAATTTACAGTGTGGGAAATAACAAGCTCGAAGAGAAACATATAATTTCGGAAGTAGGATAAATATGTATAAATTTGTTTGTTTGTTTTTGAATTTTGCGCAAAGCTTCCACGAGAACTATCTGCGTTAGCCGTTCCTAATTTAGAAGAGTGAAGGGAGCCAGTAATCACCGCCCACCGCTAACCCTTGGACTACTCTTTTACCAACGAAGATTGGGATTGACCGTCACACTATAACGTCCTTACGGCTGAAAAGGCGAATATGTTTCGTTTGACTGGAATTTAGACTTGCGACCCTCAGATTACGAGTCGAGCGCCTTAACTATTTGGCCATGCCGGGCCTCTTAATTTGGTAGTGAAACACTAGAGAGAAGGCAGCTTAGTCATCACCACCCACCGCCAAATGTTTGCCCACCCTTTCACCAACAAATAGTAGGATATACTGTCATGTTATAATTCCCCCACAGCTGAAAGGGCGATCTATTTGGTGGGACGGGATTAGAACCCGCGACCCTCAGACTGCAAGACGAGCGCCCCTAACCACCTCATCTTGCCGTGTCCTTGAAAGAGAGATTAAATCGTATTTTTTGCACGATGGACAAAATTTGTAATATCCATTGGAATCAAAGTTTGTGTTATTAAATTACTATCATTTTATATAATGTTTTACGAACACAACGAGAAACGTCACCATGATGAATTTTATTAAAAATGTTCAAATTGTGAGAAAAGTATTTACAAGCCACGATTTTTAACGCTGCCTTTAACTGGTATATAGTTTCCACTGACGATGCGTCTGATTTGCCACTCGATAATATGAATTCCTTACACGCGAACAAGAAATACTACGCAATATGTGGATATATTCATTTAAATACGTAGATATTAGGCTAAAAGTTTCGCCTTCTGTCCACCGAAACATTGGAACAAGAAATCTCTCCTCGTGGAAACAACGATAAAAGGAAAACGAGATATGACAGAGCTGTAATATATCATACAAGAACACTATTAAGTAATCGAGAAAATCCAAAAAGTTTACTTATTTTCCACTCGTACGTTTTTGCGATAAACCTTAAGTTTCTCCAGTGTCGGTACTTTTCGTTAATTATAGAAATGACCCTTACATGCGTATCTATCAACCCACAGGATAGAAATGCTGTATTTATTCCATTCGTCTTTCTTAATTTGTTCACCAGGTTATTTCGAGGTTCTTTTCTTCACGTTTGATTCTCGTTATAATATTTAGATCTTAGAATTTGCTCTCAACACCGAATACTATTTATAATTTTGCTCGTCAAAATGTCGAGTCAGTTTGAGTGGGGAATGAAAATATTTATGTTTGTAATGAATTATGCAGGAGCATAGAAAGAAATGGGTTGATTATATGTTATTTGCAACTTTTGATTTATTATGTACATGCTACTTATACTGTAGTAATTACCACGTGCTTTCCTTGTGCGTTTAAGGTGTTTGTTTCGTTTCCCACCTCTAATGTTTTCTATTGCTTTAGCTCAACTGTCTTTTCTGGCGTGACGTCACCCATCCCCTCACCTCCTCTCAGTTATAATTTCGTTTGTATTACGCTCACTTTTTCGGTTCTTACTCAGTTTTTCTATCGACTTTACATTCTGGTGATCCAGTTGGCTACAGAAACGACCTGACGTTGGTGACGTCTAGCAGCCATACTTGAATTTCATGACCTGGAAAGCTTGCTGTAAAGTTTCACCTCTTACTCGGCTCGTGAAAGGGCTGGTTATTATGCTAGACTTAGCGTCCAGTTCTACACGCATGCGTACTGCTATAGGTCTCAACGCTCTCTGTTTATGAACATGGAAACGACCATGCTGTAGCAAAAGGAAACCGAAACAAAAAGGTGGAACATGAAAACGTTTCTTTGGTATCAGCTGCAAAGTCCGCGATGTTGTCGGAAAATGGTTATAATGGCAAATGGGCACGATGCGTGTCGTTTTAGTGGTCATTTTATTTTTATTATAATTATTTAAAAATAAATAAATGATGTATTGCAATGGAACACGAAAAATATTCCAGAGAAATGGCAACAGATACATGCATAGAAAGCGTGATTAACAAAGCGCGTGTTAAATGAGAACAGATACATGGAAAGAAGGCGTGGTTAACAAAAGATGTATTAAACTATACAACTCATGCTTAATCGGTTATTAGGATTCGCCTTGCTATTGTCCCCTTTTTTTTTATATTCATCTTAAGTTAGAAAACTTCCGTCTCCACAACTATAAGTGTATAATGAGGTCCATTTGTATGTTTCATCGCGCTATTTCTAAGTGTGCCTCTTCAGGGGGAATTTTTTTTTAATTTTATAGAAGAAGAATAAATTGATTTTGATTACAAAAACCCATAAGTTGAATGTGACCTCCCCAAAAAAACAAACACACTTAGTTAAATATTAGAGGTTACAAGTACAAAATATTCATTAGTCTGGATTTTGAAATGAAATTTCACATTAGTTCTCTTCCATATGAAGTATTAACATGTAATTGTTCGGCAGAATTTTGTGCACTACAAACTGGTTTATTGTTTTTTGAAGAATTCTGGTTGTCTTAGAAGTTACACGTACTTTTATCATAATATTTTACTAGGAAGTTTTTAAAGCCGAATATTATATTCCACAAGCTATTGGTATGAAATGTAGTTATTGTTGACTTTGGATGAGAAATTTAATTGCTGGCTCTGTGTGGGAAATATAATTGTTAATTTTAGTGACAAATATAATTGGGGATAATAAATATAATTGTCAGATTTATGTGAGAAATATAATCATGTCGTTTCTGCTTTGTTATTTCATCTCAATGTTTTTCACACATTTAATATTTAACACAGTTTTTCAGTGTAAAGGTTGTTGTTGTTTTGAATTAAGCACAATGCTACACAATGGGCTATCTGTGCTCTGCCCACCACGGGTATCGAAACCCGGATTTTAGCGTGTAAGTCCGTAGACATACCGCTGAGCCACTGGGGAACATGTGTAAAGGTAAAAGAACATTCTTTATACCAGTTTGTGTCTTTAATAAAAGAATACACTATGACACTGATTTTGATTTATATTCTTTCTTCATCAGTGGAACCTTTCTCTGAATAAGAGATTTAGTAATTGAAATTAAAACTAGGGGGCTTATTTGATGAAGTAAACAATGTCAGCATTCAACAAGTAAAAATCTCGATGTATGGCGTTTTAAAAGATCATTTACACACACTGTAATCCTTCCCTATGTTGGAATTTCGATAATATGCAGAACTGACGCCACTAATCTGAATCTTAAACGTGAAGTCCAATCTGTGTTTGATGCCCCCTCCAATGGCACAGCTATATATCTGCGAATTTGCAGCGCTAGAAACTGAGTTTCGATCATGGGCAGAGTGCAGATAGCCCATTGTGTAGCTTTGAGCTTAACTACAAACAGGATATCCCAGCAGACACTGGACATAAAAAATTGTACACTATAGTACGAAACGTCTATGACCGAGGTTTCGTTTGGTTTGTTTTGAATTTTGCACAAAGCTACATGAGGGCTATTTGCGCTTGTCGTCCCTAATTTAGCAGTATAAAACTAAAGGGAAGGCAGCTAGTCATCAACACCCACCCCCAACTTTTTTGCTACTGTTTTATTAGCCAATGGTGAGATTGTTAGCCACATTATAACGCCTCCATGGATGAAAGGTCGAGTATCTTTGATGTAACTGGAATTCGAACCTGTGACTCCCGCATTATGAGTCGAGTGCCTTAACCACTTGACGATGCTGAACCTATGACCTAGGAAACAATGGAACAACGATATATAGATATAATCATACATCGACCCCTACGCCTGTTTTATTATTACATATATGTATACACACATTGCATCACTTAAAGCTGCCTAGGGGTCTATAAAGATGAATTATCCGTTTACTGATTAAATATAGGTGTTTTTCTTTTAGCTCAATTTTCTCCTCTATAGACAGAACCTGCAGCGCTCACAACCCTGTGAACCTACGGATTACTCGCCTGATGTTTGTACAAATCAAACTAAATGTTTGCTTTCCAAATAAAGGTGTTTAATTAACAAGAAATGGTAGCTTTGTTTTTGCATAAGTGATAGATGGAGTTTCACTTTTATTTTTAGTATTCTATACAGCTTGCTTGGCTTAATAAATCACAAGAACAAATTAGTAGCGTCAATGCTGCATGTTTTAGAAATTCCTTTATAAAACTAGGCTTACGGTGCGAGGAGCACCATACGTAGAATATTCATTTCACTACCCTGTGAAGCCGAATCTTATTCGTTTTATTTGCCCTTGTGTAGGGTTGCTCATCGGGGAGGGAGTTTGGTTTTAATTTTGCGCAAAACTACATGAGGTCTATCTGCACTAACCTTCCCTAACTTAGCAGCTAGATATGAACTCGCTCACTGATTATACAACAGTGAAAATAATATATATACACTACATGGCCCAAAGTATGCGGACACCTAATTATCACACCCATGTGTGCTTTTTGAACATCTCATTCCAAAACCATAAGTATTAATATGGAGTTGGTCCCCCTTTGCTGCTACAACAGCCTTCACTCTTCTAGGAGGAATATTTACTCGATTTTGGAAGATGGCTGCGGTGTTTCACTTCCATACAGGTACAAGAGCATCAGTGAGGTCGGGCACTGATGTCAGGCGAGAAGGCCTGGTTTACAGTCGGCGTTCCAAAGGTGTTCGATGGGGTTAAGGTCATGGTTGTGTGCAGGCCAGTCACGTTCTTTCATACCAACTTCGACAAATTATGTCTTTATAAACCTCGGTTTGTGCACAGGGGCATTGCATGCTGAAACAAAAAATGGGCTTCCCTCAACTGTTGCCACAAAGTCGGAAGTACATAATTCTCTAGAATGTTATTGTATGCTGTAGTATTTACCTTCACTGGGTCTAAAAAGCCTATTCCAAACAGTGAAAAACAGCCTCACACCATTATTCCTCCTCCACAAAACTTTACAGTTGGCACTATACATTCAGTCATGTAACGTTCTCCTGGCATCCACCTAACCCAAATTCGTCCGACAGACTAGCAGATAGTAATGCGTAATTTATCAATTCAGAAAACACGTTTACACTGTTCCAGAATCCAAAGGCGGTGTGCTTTACACTACTCCGGCCGACGCTTGACATTGCGCATGGTGATCTCAGGCTTCTGTGCGACTGCTCGGCTATGGAAACCCATTTCATGAAGCTCCCGATCAACAGTTCTTGTGATGAAATTGTTTCAAGAGGCAGTTTGAAACTCCGTAATGAGTGTTCCAACTGTGGGCAGTCTATTTTTACGCGCTATGCGCTTCAGCACTCGGCGATCCCGTTTTGTGAGCTTGTGTGTCCTGCCGCTTCGTGGCTCAACTGTTATTGCTCCTAGACGTTTCCTCTTCACAACAACAGTATATACAGTTAGTTGACCGGAGCACCTCTGACAGGGCAGAAATTTGACGAACTGACTTATTAGAAAGGTGGCATCCTATGAAAGTGCCACGTTGAAAGTCAGTGAGCTCTTCAGTACGACCCGTTCTGCTGTCGATATTGTCTATAGAGATTGCATTTTATGCACCTGTTAGCAATGGGTGTGGCCGAAATAGCCGAACACACTAATTAGAACGGGTGTTCACATACCTTTGGCCATGTAGTGTATATATGTATACGAGCCACGACCCACAAAACATTGCGGTAGTTTCTATGTCCTTCGCTTGAATTATTCTTATTCTATCATTTTCACGTACTCCATCTAAGAAACGTTTCCTTGCAAGCATTATATGTTAGGTCGTTAAATAGTGGTCCACTTGAAATGAAAAGTAGACACAACTTTATTTTATAAAACTACGCGTAAACAATAAGGTAATGATATTTATAATAGTGTACAATGTGTGAAACAATAATCAGTGATGTCGAGAAAACCCGCTTGTAGAGAAATATATGTGTAAAAACAGCTCATTTGGGTTGAGAAAATATTTTACATAGAAGGTTGAAATGTTGTTCACTCTTCTATTTTCTCAACCCAAACGAGCCGTTTTTACATATATAAAGTATGAAACAGTTATGAGCGTTTAGTGTACGGCATGGTTTTATGAGTTGAAACTAAGAAACTCAAAAAACGAAGAAAAAACACGTAGTAAAAAAAAAAGTAGCTGAAATCTGTTTATAGTAGTTTATGAAATGAACCGAAGCCAAGTTATTGCAAAGTAACGTAAACGTAAAGCTGTAATTAAGGCAAACACAGCTGAATATGTAGAAACATTTCAATGCATGTTGACAAAGGGATGAGCATACGACTTTGAAGGAACTGGGCATGCGTACTTTAGATGTAACTAAGTCAAGAAAGTCCACAGAAATTATATTTATAGTTATGTCAATTACGGGGGAGGGATTACACGTACTTTAAATATTATTTATGTGAAATACTTTGCAAATAAGAAACTAAAGTTGAAGTAGAAATCAGTCGTCAGTCATCACATTATGATAACTACATTGTGTCATCGTGTAGCATTCGTATCGCATCGAAGAATTTAACTGAGCAAGAAACAGGTTGAGCGATTCCGAACTGAAAAGCCAATATACACAATCTGGACATCTCAGACAAAGAAAGCCCTCTCTAACGATGTGAGATTTGTACTTTTTAATCGAGACATTTGCTGGAAAAGTTCTAGAAAAACGCTAGTGTATTATCCACATGCATAGATGTATTTGCAGCAGGTGATAATAAAACTGTGTCAGTTTACTAGTCTATATAAAAGTAAAAGTAATAATAGGAAGAAAACGTAAAAGTTTATTTATTTTTCTATGTATAAAAGACGCATCGAATTTCTGTTTCTTTAATCTTAGATGAATACTTCAAACGTTGTTTTCTTGTCCTGCTTCAAGGATAAGCGTTGTTCGTTTTTGTTTGTTTGGGAATTTCGCACAAAGCTACTCGAGGACTATCTGTGCTAGCCGTCCCTAATTTAGACTAATGTAAGACTAGAGGGAAGGCAGCTAGTCATCCCCACCCACCGCCAACTCTTGGGCTACTCTTTTACCAGCGAAAAGTGGGATTGACCGTCACATAATACACCCCCACCGCTGGGAGGGCGAGCATGTTTAGCGTGACGCGGGCGCGAACCCGCGACCCTCGGATTACGAGCGCACGTAAAATTGTTGTTTGGATAAAAACGTTACGGATAAACACGTGCGAGTGTATACGTATACATTGTCCTTAATGTTTTTTTTCATCTGACATTGAAGTGCCCAAGTCATCTATATTCTTAAGCGTCTGCTTTCTTCCACAGGCACTGGTCACCTGCTACTCTTCACCTTTACAATAGAATCAGTATGTTTATATTCATAGCTGGAAATCTGAATAAATACTGTAACTGACTGGCAATGCAACGCTTATAAAGTTAAAAAAACAAAACTGTGACCCAAGAGAGTGTAGAAACTTTTCAAACTTTCACGTGATTCAGTCGTCTCCAGTAGACCTACATGTCTATATCTTCTTCCCTTTCTCTAAAATTCTCTTCTATTTCTCTTGCATTTTTGTATATACGACGTAATTCAAGAAGTTCCAATAGAAAGCCGTTTTTTTGTTTCTTACAGAGACCTTCTTGAGCAATAAGACCGTTGTCTTTTATATGCGTGCAGTTTAAAGTTTTAGGGTTAAATTTTTCCTTTTTTGTAAAGGACATTTTCTCTTGTGTTTCCTCTGAACTTATTATGAATGGTACAGTATGATTAAGAAGTTATACAAATATTTATTTATTAGTGATAAAAGTAAATGGTAACAATATGTGTATATTATACAGTGTTGATATATATGATCTTACCATGTAATCTTGAATAACTGTGGTTAACATAAAACAAGCAAACAGTTGAAAGAAATGGTATATTGTTGAATAATGTAATAAATCGTGGTATTTAATTCATATAAATAGAATAAAAGCTCAATAAAAAAACCATGACTTTGAAAACAGAATGTACGCCTGCGCTCACATATTTTAGGTGAATTGTATCCTTTAAGTATGTTCCCCAGTGGCTCAGCGGTATGTCTGTGAGCTTACAACGCTAAAAACCGGGTTTCGATAGCCCCTTGTGTAGCTTTGTGCTTAATTGAAAACAACAATAACACCCTTTAAGTATATATTTATTTCTATCTTAAATTTTGTCACGAAATATATAAGCTTGTACGGAAAAGTGTCTTTATCTAGAGCTTCGTAAACATATACAGAAAAAAAAACTGTTGGAAAAGTGTCTATAAAAATTAGGATTATATAAGAATTATAACTGTGTACAACCTGTGTTTCTATGTATCTGTCTGTACACATCAAAAGAGGAACCAAGCTGTACAGAGGAAATACGGTTTAAAAGGCACAGCTTAGTACACATATACAGAAAAAAAAATGTTGAAAAAATGGCTATAAAAATTAGGATTATATAAGAATTATAACTGTGTACAACCTGTGTTTCTATGTGTCTGTTTGTACACATCAAAAGAGGAACCAAGCTGTACAGAGGAAATACGGTTTAAAAGGCACAGCTTAGTACACATATACAGAAAAAAATGTTGAAAAAAATGGCTATAAAAATTAGGATTATATAAGAATTATAACTGTGTACAACATGTGTTTCTATGTGTCTGTACGCATAAAAAGAGGAACCAAGCTGTACAGAGGAAATACGGTTTATTATTCACTCTTATTTTAGAAATGTATATAATTTACATAGTAATCAAGCTAGCCTGCGAGTTGTCTTTGATTCAATTTCCGGAAAACGTTTTCCGGTACACTACTTCCGGCTTACTACATCCGGTTGTCCTTACAAGAACGATTCACAGAACTGCTGGATACTGGCGACCATATTTCGTCTCCGCCAGTATGACGTTTAGAATGAATTTTGCATTATTCTTCATTGTTAATTATTTACACTCTTTGTTTTATGTCTATTAATATTGCTTATTTTGTACGTCAGACCCGATCACAGATTATTTTCGATAAGTGTGGCTTTAAATGAAATGCATCGAATGCTTCTATTTTAATTTTACAGTCATACAATATTTGTAACAACTGTATATAATACTGACTTTAGCAAGCTGTACTAGGTTAAGAATTATTTCATTTTTCGAAAATAAAAGTGTGTAAATATGTCCAAGAATGAAATAAATCATTATTGTATTCATGTATATGAACGTATATACACACGTGTAACTTGTATATTGTGTGGCTTTGAACAACAAAGTCGGAAATTTTGAATACTTTGAAATGAAATCAGTTGTTGTTGTCTGACGGACGATACAGCAGTGATTAAATATCCGACACAAACCGGTGCAACAACAACAACAGAAAGGCCTAACACTAATAAAAGAAGAGGACAAGATATTTAACGATGGATTAACAACAGTTCATCTGACAAAACGAATAAACAACAATATATTTTCATAAATATGTAAGTTATAACCTTATTTGGGGACAGTTTGTTTGTCGTTAAGCCCATTGGACCATTTGTAAATAATCACTTTTGCGAAGACGTAAGAATGTTTTGCAAATGGAATTTTGTTTGTATTGGAATTAACGTTATTTAAATTTTAAACTTTACATCAAATGCACGTAACAATTGTGAATATAACACATCATTTCTTGTTGTGTGTGTATGTTTTCTTGTAGCAGAGCCACATCGGGCTACACTTTGGCATATGACTGCACTGCAAGGCTGATGACCATATTTCACTATTAGTTCGAATAAGAATAGTCAAAGAGTTGGTGGCTGGTGCTATTGATTATCTTTTTCCCCTCTAGTCCATCAGTTCAAAATTATGGACGATTGTGCGCATTTATCCATTGTGCGAAATTTCTAAAAACAATAACAAATATTTAATGATGTCTTTTGGTTTTCGTTTTTTTTTTCTTCATTTGCAAGCTTCTTAAACGAGGATAAAGATTGCACTTAATAGCTTCCACTTCAACATCCCCTACAATCATGGAGGGAGAGGTCGCTTTTGTAGGTACCAATCTCGCGGTGGAGTTGCTATGGCTACCGAATATTGCGTTTTTGCCTACTTGATATCTTAGGATGTTTTCTTCTCTTTTGTGGTGGTTTCTTTTCTTATCTGTCAAATCTGTTTTAGATGCGTTTAGTGCTATACCACAGAGAAGTTTTGTCAAAAGCAAGTGTAATTTCTAACTTTTTCACCTCTCTGTCCATTTTTATGTTTGTCTGACTTGTCTGCTAACAAGTTGTTAATTATTTACCTATTCGTGGATTTGATAAACTTATCAGGCAAAGTTTATCTTTTTCCCCTATAGTCCATCAGTTCAAAATTATGGACGATTGTGCGCATTTATCCATTGTGCGAAGTTTCTGAAAACAATAACAAATATTTATTGTAGGTTATAATCATACATCGACCCCTACGCCTGTTTTATTATTACATATATGTATACACACATTGCATCACTTAAAGCTGCCTAGGGGTCTATAAAGATGAATTATCCGTTTACTGATTAAATATAGGTGGTTTTCTTTTAGCTCAATTTTCTCCTCTATAGACAGAACCTGCAGCGCTCTCTACCCTGATATAAGAATAGTCAAAGAGTTGGCGGCTGGTGCTATTGATTATCTTTTTCCCCTCTAGTCCATCAGTTCAAAATTATGGACGATTGTGCGCATGTAGTAAACTTAGATTACAGTCCTAGTAATCTAAGACGTGTACTTGTATTAGTGTTTAAAGCACATCTGGATTTGTGACTGTACAGGGTACTCAACTTGTAATCTAAAGGTTGCGGTTAGAATCCCTATATGTACAGTTGTTGGAAGCCATGAAAAGGGAACTATTCAGTCTGATTATTGGAACTTTTATTGTCAACTTACATTACATAAACTCAGGCTTTCAGGAACAACAACAAGGACTAGACTTTTCTGTACTTCTCTCTAACTTTCGAATTTTTTTTTAAGTTTTAGGAGGAAAAGCTGCTCTAAAGAAAGAATTACATTAGATGGTATAGTTTGGTTTGTTTAAATTTTGCGCAAAGCTACCCTAAGGCTATCTGCGATAGCCGTCCCTAATTTAGCAGTATAAGACTAGAGGGAAGGCAGCTAGTTAACACCACCTACTACCAACTCTTGGGCTGCTCTTTTGCCAAAGAATAGTGGGATTGACTGTAACATTATAACGCCCCCATGGCTGAAAAGGACGAGCATGTTTGGTGTCACAGGGATTCGAACCGGCGACCCTTAGGTTACTAGTCGAGTGCTTTAACCTCAGGGCCATGCCGGGACAGAAAGTATAGCTACTAATGTTTGCATTATTCTGTATTTTGAAATAACAAATGTGACTTAGCACAGAAGTAACTAGGAGATTATGCCTTATTTGTCTTACCTGAAATCTCTTTAAAATTGTCCACGTACACCTGCATATTTTATAATATTGTACATTCTATAGTATTACGTCTTTATTCTCGCTGGTGCATTGCAACTATACCAAAAAGTTTTATTCGAATATTTTCTCACTTTAATCAACACCCATTAATTAATTAATTAAACATTCTTTATGCTAATGTGGTAGTATATAGCTGAATATTTATTTTGCTATATTTTCTCTCCGTATGTTGATATCATGTCTCTTGTAAAGGGAGAAATACAGACCTGATAGGGAGCAGACCTTTATAGTAATTTTAACAACTGTAACCCTAACCAGACTTGACGATATTCTCATGAAAAGAACGTTTAGTTTTGGTTCCAGTTAATCTATTTTGTACGAATAAATTACACTTCTGCACAAACCTATCTTCAAATTTCCCCTTCGGATTTGTCTTCCTTTTATGGACTCAAACACTCTGCTAATTAAATACAGCTCTCTTCATTGATGGGGAAGGTGGCGAATCTGCCCTTAATTTTGTTTCTTATAGAGCTTCAAGTGTGGCTTTTTCTCTCCAATAGTCCCAGACATTTGTTTATTTTGCGAGTCATGGAGTTACGTTTTATCAGGTTTCATTTATAATATGAGATAACTGTTTGTCGGATTGCCTGAATGTTTGCTAAGCTGTTTTCGCTAAGTAAAATTATTACATATTTATTGTTTGACACACGAGCATAAATATAATGTTTTTTTGAATAATATAGTGTGCTTACCTCGTGTAATCAGTTCGTGTTACACATGAAAAGTGTGGGCTTCCTCCTATTGTTTTGAAAGTAACAATACAGGTTTTTGATCATACATTGAGTTCGTATTACACATGAAAAATGTGTTAACTTCGACGTCTGTCACTGTAATACAACTTGTAATATATATTCCCTGGGTCGTTCATGTGTTTCATTGAATTAGTGTAAATTGCCACATGATCAGTACACGATTCTATTCATGTCCTCACTGTTTTTGTGAGTTATTTTGTATCTTTGGTAACCACATATATATATGATGTGTGTGTGTGTGTGTGTTTTATACAGTCCAAGGAACGTTGACTTTCACCTGTTCTAAGAAGCTAGACATAAACAAGTCTCGTGTTTGCGCAACTGAATGTACATTATATTAGAAGCTTAATACACAATACTATCTGTATCTTGAGTCAAGCAGCGAATCACGATAGAGTAGGTGCTGTTTTGTATACACAGTTAATTATAATTTATGTCAAATCTGTGATTAAGCGGATTTTGAATATAATTAATTGCGATGAGCTGTAGCGAGCGCTGGAGGCCTTTCTTCAGAGGAGCGTGTCCGTCTATTGGGGAAATTTGAGTTAAAAAGAAAAAATATTTGTATGAAACCAGTAAGCAGATAACTAATCTTTATAATCCCCTAGGCATCTTTCAGTGATGCAATGTGTGTATATATAATTAATAAAACACAAGGCACAGGAGCTGATGCATGATCATGCCCGTTTAGCCACACACATGTGTTTATATATATATATATCTTAGTAAAAGTGTTAATACCCGTACCAGCCGTCCTGAGATGCATATGTATATAATAGTTTGTTATAACTAAAAAAAAACAAGTCGAAACAAAAATAAATTAAACAAAACTTGCTGCACTGATTGAAAAGATCCCAGGGTACAAGCTACAATGTGAGTTTGTAAAATGTACACCAGGTGTCATTAGTTAAGGTTATTACATAAGGTATATTTTATAATCCTACAATAATCTGCATGTGAAGATGACCTGGATTTGGAAATATATTAGGTTGTCCAGAAATAAATGTCAGAATTCTCGCAATGATATTTAGAAGCTGAATATTGAGTAACTTATTGCTGGTTGGTTGGTTGGTTGGTTGGTTTAATTCAACGTTTGTCGCGTACAAGGTTTGTTGATTTCTACTGTTCCAACTCTACTTAGAGTGAGTTTCGCAATCCCCAAGGCAGTATGGACAAGAAGGATTTTCGTCTGATTTTCCTCTACGACTTCAGACTTAAACGAAAAGCTAACGTAACTACACAGAACTTCATCCAGGCATTCGGTCATGGATCTGTTACTGAACATACAATTTAGTGTTGGTTCGATATGGAGCCAAGTCTTGAAGACCACGGGAGTCGTGAAAGGAAGCCATCCTTAGGTGAAAACACATTAAGGGAAGTAGTTGAGACAGACCCTCGCACAAAAAAGTACATGAGCTTGCAGAAAAACTATACACAAGCAAATGAAGCATTATCAACAACATGAGTGTGATTGGAAAGACGAAAAACCTGGATAAGTGGGTTCTGACTGAAGATCAAAAAATCTGCGTTATGAGACCTGTCAAGGATGACGCTCTAAAATTTATTGGATTGGGAATCGAGCTTCTGTCTCATCCACCTTATTTCACAGACCTTTCCTCGACAGATTTCTATTTTTTCAAGCACTTTGACAATTTTTTGAACAATAAATGCTTTCAGGGAGTTTCATTGACCATAGAAACTCTTGATTTCTACAGCAAGGTCATAAACAGCATCATTAAACGCTGGCAAAGGGGTGTTGAAGCAAATGGTGTTTACTTTGATTAAATCATGTTTTACAACACTGGCTTATACTTTTCCAAACTACGCAGTTTCAAAAGAACATTTATTTCTTGACAACCTAATAACATTAGTTGCTTATACTGAGCGCAGATGGGTGATGGCAGTAACATTTTAAAGTCAAATCTAATTTATTGGACAGAAAAGCACAATAAAGAAGGGGATTTGTTAGTTTCATATAAATGGTGAAATGGTGTATAAAATCTTATCAAAAGTTTTTTTTATTTCACTTTTTCCCATCTCAGTGAGTTGAATCCTGAAGACAGAATGACCACTTTTTCAGGATCATGTTATTGTGTTTGTTAATGTCGAATAATACAGTTTTAGTTGTCTATTGTGTGTTCAAATCAGGCTAAATGTTTTCTTCCCAAATAAGGTGTTTAATTAGCGAGAAAGGCCCCGCATGGCCAGGTGGTTAAGGCGCTCGGCTCGTAATCTGAGGGTCGCGGGTTCGAATCCCCGTCACACCAATTCTAGCCGTGGAAGCATTATAATGAGACAATTAATCCAACTATTTGTTGGTAAAAGAGTAGACGAAGAGTTGGCGATGGTTGGTGATGATTAGCTGCTTTCCTTCTAGTCTTACACCGCTAGATTAGAAACGGCTAGCGCAGATAGCCTGTGTGTAACTTTGCGCGAAATTCAAAATAAATAAACAAACAATTAGCGTGAAATTTTAACCTTTTTGTTTTGCTTTAATTAAAACATTGCCACTTATTTAAAATAATAAAATCTAAAACATTTTTGATCAATAATTACTTTACTAACGAAAGAAGAAAAATTTTGTGTACAGTGTTTACATAACTATCAATTTTTTGTGAATTATTAACTTGCTTAAGGAGATGTGAATACCTGTTTCCCTGTTATATTTAGTAAATAACCCACAGTGAGAATGAGTTGTTTTGTTATACATATATTATTGTGTTAAAGAAAGGATAATATACCAAATGTTATACATTACATCATAAAACTGAAGTCATCTTATTAAACATTTTGTACTTTTTCTAGATGACTTTGCAGCTGTAATAAAAATATTCAGGATAATTTGTAACCATTCTAGATATTAATATGAAGTGAAAAAATTCTTGGTCGTTTCGATTTTTAGTACTTTCGTTTTACGCATACTTCAGTTTAATTTCCTGTGTTGTGTTACCAGAAGTGGCAGTTAGAAACTAAAGCCACAGGGAATGGAACGTCATGTTTGTCTTGATAGATTACTTTTTAGAGGATAACTTTGACCACACACTGCCGTAGGTTGGTAGGTCGATAACTCTGACCACACTGCTGTGAGTGGGAAGGATGAAGAGGTTATGCTTTTCACATTATAACAAACCAAGCTTGACAGAATGAATACAAAACATATACAACTATATAGAGCTATTTATGTTTGGTGAGGATTGCTGTTCCAGATTCCCTCTTTGCCCTAGATATCTTGGAGCATCTGAATGCGTACTCTGTGATACCTTGGACCCGTCGCCTTGGTTACTGTATCTAAGGTGAAGTACAGAGATTGCAGAGGATGGGAGACAAATATTTGTTTACAGCCGACTAACATATTGATAATTTAGTTTTGTAACACTAAAATTTCTTTCGCGATCTCTGCCAAGTACTTCGGTCATTTTATTTTCCGTGATTCTAACTTTTGCAGCACATTTGCTCCCGGATTCTTAGTTGATCCATACTGTTTTTCGTTCTTCTAGCTTTCAATGTACCCTTTATTTCGTACGTTTGCTGTTTTTGATACACGTACCTCTTAGTTGACTGCCAATTCGTATGTTTCAACATGTGAACTGTCCTTACCGTTTATGTTCCTTAGCTTATATTCTCCAGTTTGCTTTTCCTTTGGGTATGACTTGTCACGTTGTTTGTCAGGCAATAAAAAAAAATATTGTTACGTGGCGAGGACACTTAAGTTTTGTATCTACACTGTCTTTGGTGATTTTTAAAAACTAACTACTTTTCTAATAAAAGGGAAAAAAAAAAGAGATCCAAAAGTCACAATTTACGTCAAAACTATAAAAGGATAATAAGCGGAAAATGGATTGTTAATGAGTTTTAAAACTATGGTTATTTCAGGGTGGAATGTTTGTGTGTTTGTTTTTGGACTTTCGCGCAAAGCTACATGAGGGCTATTTGCGCTAGCTGTCCCTAATTTAGAAGTGTAAGACTAGGGGGAAGGCAGCTAGTCACCACCACCAACTGCCAACTCTTTTACTTTTTTACTAAAGAACAGTGGGATTGACCGTAACATTATAACGCCCCCACGTTAGCATGTTAGGTTGGACGGGGATTAGAACCCGCGATCCTCAGATTATGAATCGAGTGTCTTAAACACATGGCCATACCGGGCCCCAAATTCGTGAAGAAATCGTAGTTAGAATATGAATTGAATGTTTCAACTATATCAAAGTTCAAAACCTCTCTGTCGTCTCTGAACACCAATACCATGAATATATCTTATTGTATTCATGTAGGAGTTATTTCCTCTAACATACTTAGTTGTAAATGTAACATTTACTTCTATAACGCTTGTAAGGGATAAACGTGCTTTGCAATAACGTAGTGCACAGAGATAGCTAAAAGTCAGCACTGATAGAGTGTTATTTTTAAATATTGAGTCTCCAGTGGCACAGTGATATGTCTGCAGACTTATTGCTAGAAACCGAGTTTTAATACCCGTGGTAAACAGATGGTCGCGAGTTCGAATCCCCGATTTTCCAAACAAGCTCACCCTTTCAATAGTGGGGACATTATAACGTGCGACCAATCCCTTTATTCGTTAGTAAAAGAGTAGCCCCACTGCTAAATTAGGAACAGTTAGCGCAAATAGCTCTCGTGTAAGTTTGTGCGAAATTCAAAACAAACAAACGAACCAATCACATTTTATTTTTTCCTGGTTTGTGTGGTGTCCCTTCAGTTTTGTACAGAACGCCTGTAAATGATCTTTCTCTGCACTACTAATGAGCTACCCGAGGAAACTAAACATTACAATGATAGCTTTTATTTTTTATTCTCATTATTTTCTTTTATTTCGTTAATATTTCACCCAGAAATACCTCGAAATATCAATTTTTCGTCCTGTTAAATGAGTCAATACTAATTATGGGTTCAAAATTAATAAATATTTTGTTTTATAGACAAATGAGGTTTTTCAAACACTGAACGAAATCTAATGGGACAAACGTCGCAGGAGGTTTTTCTTGGAGTTCCTCTTTTGACGACTAGTCTGGAAGTGACGCCAGCTGTGCGTCCCAAACTCTAACTAATGAGAAGGGGTATCGTTATGTCTGGTCATCCGGGTGTACAAACCCTGACTAAAACCAAAATATGAATCCGGGGTCTACTAGGAATGATACACAGGACCGTAATTTATGGACAGCGAAGGAACACTTGAGAGGCTGAATCCCGGCATGGAGAGGTGGTTAGAGGGCGGGTTAGATTCTCCATCCCTACCAAACATGTTCAGTTTTTGAGCCATGGGAGCTTTATAATTTTACGGTCAATTCCACAATTTGTTAGTAAAAGAGAAGCTCAAAATTTGGAGGTGAGTGGTAATGATTAGCTGCTTTACGTCTAATCTTACACTGCTATATTAGGGACGACTAGCGCAGATAGCCCTCGTTCAGCAGTTGTGGATTCAAACCAAATCAAGCAGTTGACACCACACCAGAATGAGAGTCAGGTCATAAGAAGAACTCGAGAAGTCGCGCCATATTTTACTTTAAAAGCTCAGTTTTCCATTCACTCCCATTATTATCGTTATGACTGCATAATTTCTATCAGAAAATACTCTCGTGTTTTACTCTTGACGCACAACCATTCAACCGTAACGTCTATTCTCAAACTCCTGTTTGAAGCAAATAAACCAAAGCCTACATGCGTTTCAATATAATGTTTCTCTAAACTTCTTAAAGTTTGCAATCCTACTTTATGACTCATTGAATATCAATACTGTATAAGGGATAGGAACGGAAAGTACATGTTTGATTGGTTTAGTTTATTTTGAATTTTATGCAAAGCTACACGAGGGATATCTGCGCTAGACGTCATTAATTTTGCAGTGTTAGGCTAGAGGGAAGGCGGTTAGTCATCACCAGCCACCATCAACTCTTAAGCTACTCTTTTACCAAAGAATAGTGGGATTGACCGCAACATTATAACGCCCTCACGGCTGAAAGGGCGAACATGTTTGGTTTGACGGGGATTCGAACCCGCGACCCTTGGATTACGAGTCGAGGGCCTTAATTACCTGGCCATGCCGGACCACATGTTTGCTATTCGCCCTGTGAGGTATATAGTAGATCTAAAAAATATCTGCTCATGAAAAGTTGCTTGGCCGTATGTATCGAATTAATTCACTCCATTTTTACGTAGCCTTCATCTGGCAGAAAAGGTTAGTAAATCAGTGTTATTTTTTATGTGCTCTGATAAGAAATGATTTTTTTGTGTTAGGATGTTGTACAAGTTTTCATTTGCAGAAAAAAACACAAATGCAATAAATAACCCGCAAAACAAAGCAAACAGACATGATGTGTTTTGTGTACAGTTGAAACGTCATAAGAACTATTAAATAAACGTTCATACCCACAATGAACTAGGTATAAATGATATGCAGATATTTTGTTAACCGTCTTTGGTATTTATACCACTACTACTAATAATGTATCAGTGCTTGTGTTCCATTAAAAAGTAAGGTAAATAACACAGTAAAATCCGGTAACTGAACATTCCTGTCTTGCAGCTATGAAATACGTAATGTGACTGCGTAATTATTAAGTATAACCAGTTTAATAAGTAATGACTTTAAATGAGAAATGTTTTCTTTTCATTATCAGCTTTACTCACATTATCAAACGTGTGTAAATGTTACGTAATAATCCACATATGTATTAGACGATAAAGTATGTTTTAAATATAATTATCACAATGTATTTTAACAATCCTTTTGGTTGACGAACCCCTTGGGTTCTCCCTTTTCACCAAGTGTTTAATCTTACGCTGTATTACTGCATAAGCCAATTTATTTTCTTGTGTGTCAGCATTAAAACCTACAGGCCTGTGTACTAATAGTTCTCATAGTATATACATAAAAAGCTGTAAAAACACCAATATTCGAATAGCTTAGATAATTCAGTTTGTTCTCAGTCTCATTGCTATGGGCTACTGCATTTTTTTATGGGGGGATACAAATAATATTAGACAAAAGAAGAGAGTTGAACGTTTAGGTTTATATATACATACAGGGTGTCCCAAAATAACGCTTACACTCTTTGGATCATTATAACTTGCCTTGTTTATTGATTTTAACAATGAAACAAGATACATATGATAGCCAAAGGATTTATTTAAAGATTTAATACTTAAATCAAGAGAAAAAAATAACAAATAAAATTCGTTTCAAGGAAAACTCTCCTTGGTTGAAATTGTAAAATGTCACAATTTGCTTGCTTCACTTCAGGTGTTCAAACTGAAATCCGTTCTGCTCCAGACACATCTCATAATGAGAAGAAATGGCAGTGCACACATCAAACACCATCTCATCTGGTATTAAAGCACACTGTTCTTCAATTACAACTCTCAATTCGTCAATTGTTGCCCTTTTTGTGCTGTAAACTTTGTCTTTCAGAAACTCCCACAAAAAGAAATCCATGGGTGTCAAATCTGGTGATCTAGCAGGAAATTCTACATTTCCTCTTCGTCTCATCCATCTGCCTGGCCTAGATGCATCCAGATAAGCTCTCACGTCGCGATGGAAGTGGGGAGGAGTGGCATCCTGCTGGAAGAAACACTCTTCTTCTCCAAATTGTTCTTGGATGCGTGGCATGGCAAACTCTTGTAGCATGTTGAGATAATTCGATCCTGTTACGGTGTCTTGGAAAAAGAATGATCCGATGAGTCCCCTAGCAGACAGAACACACCACACAGTCACTCCAGGCAAATTCAAGTGATATTCCTCTGTAACATGTGGATTTTCTGTTGCCCAGTAGGTGCAGTTGTGTCGATTTATTGAGCCATTCAGCTTAAACGTTCCTTTGTCACTCCAAACAATTTTCAGTGGAAATCCATCATCGCATGCACATCTAGCAAGATACCATTCACAGAACTCAATCCTTCATTCAGAGCGTAAACAAGCGATGGGATGAAACTTTTGAATTGGGAAAGCTTCAAAATGCGATGAAAGCTGGATTTAGGGATACCTGTTTCACGAAACAGTTGGAGCACTGATTTTATTGGAGAATTCAGAACATTATCAATGAC
Source organism: Carcinoscorpius rotundicauda (assembly GCA_011833715.1). NCBI lineage: Eukaryota > Metazoa > Arthropoda > Merostomata > Xiphosura > Limulidae > Carcinoscorpius > Carcinoscorpius rotundicauda. The sequence goes on from CM022403.1 coordinate 35,322,869, forward strand.
CTCTTACTCTCTTGTTGGGCTTGTTGATGATCTTTTTCGACCGGAGCGACTCTTTTTCATATGGTGGAGAGTTCCGTGTTCATCAAACTTGGCGATGATGCGTGAAATGCTGGGGCAAGATGGCGCATCCATATGGAACTTTTTAGTAAAACGTCTTTGCACTTTGCTTTGTTTTAGACTTTCCAAAAAGTTTTGAGAATGAATATTTTGTGCTCGACTGTAAGTTGATTATCCGCCATCCTTGGACACAAGTCAAATTTGAAACAAAAGAAACGGTTTATTAGCTATACACAATCAAAGAGTGTAAACGTTATTTTGGGACAACCTGTATAATGCTAATCGCTTTTAGTATGTACTTATTCACTAATAATATTGGTTTAACTATACATAACGAGATTTACCATAACTAACATGCTCATAAATAATGTTATTGTGGTCATTTATCAATTAAAGTTCGTGGGTTTTTACAAAAGTAAGACATCACTGAGATTTTTAGAACGAGGTTTGAGCAAAATTACAAAAACATTCACGTTTTTTACACGTGAAACGGAATTTTATCATTATTCGTGAAATAAACTTTCACATTGTTTAAGGTAGAATGTTTAAAACACGCGTAACGGTATATGTTTTCCTTAAACATTAAATTGCTGTTTGTAAATGAGGCTAAGCGATTCTAAGCTTTAATTTTCGCTGAGATGTAGATAATAATTTGAAATTTGAGGTCGTAGTTTTAGCTGGTTTGTTGTTTGGGTTGTCTTCACTGTCTCTATTATCACAACAAGTTCTAAGACAAACAAAAACAGTCACAAAATTAAGACTATTTATAGATTTACGAACTGCATACTTTATTGTTCTTTTCTTTACTAGTTTCCTTCAACCTGCTGTAGTAAATTCACAGATCTAAGAAGCTGACAGACGCACTCTAGTTATTTGAGCTACGAAACATGCTTAAGCGTTATTAGTAATCTCGAGATCAAAGACATTGTGCTACTAGTTCGTGTATTTCACTTGTTATTTAATGAGGATATTCAGGGCGTGGTGTTTTAGCCACGCGTCTAAACTGTAAAAACCCTTGCGTGGTTTGAAGAGGGATGTGTATCTATGTGTTCTGGTTGGTTTCGAGGGGGATGTGTATTTATGTGTTTTGGTTGGTTTTGAGAGGGATGTGTATTGATGTGTTCTGGTTGGTTTCAAGGGGGATGTGTATCTATGTGTTCTGGCTGGTTTAAGGAGAGTGTATATCTATGTGTCAGTCATGTAGTAAGTTCTGAGTTCTTTCTGTCGGAGCAGAGCTTCACGTTAATAATTAGACCATGGATTTATCTGTCATTCTTCTTCTGGACAGGATCATGTGTCAATAAAAAAATTTGTTTACAGAGCAAAGAATAAATAATATCAACTAAGTTCAGCACGAGTTCTTCGTTTACAGATCAATGTATTATCTTATTAACATAATATCAGATCCTTGTTGTTTGGCCTCTTCGTTCACACACCAATATATTATCTTACTTACATAATATCAGATCCTTGTTGTATGGACTTTTCGTTCTACTCCACTGGCGAATGTTACTCGTCTTTTCATGCTTTTGTCATGATTGTTTCACTTCATTTTATCAATAATATTACTACGAGCATAAACTGGGTAAGAAATGAAGGATTTCACGTGTTTCTCAAGTTAGAGTCACAAATTTTAAACAGGATGTTTTTCGTATACAAATTTCTGCCAGTTCAACAAGATTGTGAGAGATCCAGTTACTTAAGATATTTATAAGTTTTTTGTGTCTCAAAAGTATGTATTTAAGATAAACGTTTTTCTTTCTCATTTAACATTCAACAAATTATACAAGGTTTTTGAAGATTAGAGGACACATCTTTGGAAAGAAATAGCCCATGGCTGTCTGTATCAAGCAATGTTAAAACCATTTCACCATGTCCTTTGCTCGGTAGGGCCAGGTGGTTGAGGCGTTCGACTAGAAACTGAGGGTCGCAGGTTCGAATCCCCATCCCACCAAACATGCTCCCCTTTCAGCTGTGGGGACGTTATAATGTACGGTCAATCCCACTATTCGTTGGTAAACAAGAAGCCTGTTGGTTGTGATGACTAACTGCTTTCCCTATAGTCTTACCTTGCTAAATTGGGGACGGCTAGCGCAGATAGCCCTCATGTAGCTTTGCGCGAAATTCAAAAACAAAACAAAGTGATGTGTTAACTCGTATATTTGTAAGTTGTTATAACATTACTTATGAAGACTTATGAAAAAAGACAAACAACATGTTTTTTTTTTCCTTTAGTGAATGAAACTAATTGGCAGATAAAACCTAAAACAGAAACAAAACTACTTATCACTGAACATTTATACAAAACCTAAAACACAAACAGAAATAGATATCAATGTGCTGTTTGTCGTGTTTAGTTTGAATTTCGCCCAGAATAACTTGATGGCTATCAACGCTAGGAATGCAGTTCATCGACACCCTCCCTCCTAAAGTTAAGTTTAACAAACGAATAGCAGGATGTATCGCAACACTGTAACTCCCCTCCGCTGAAAGGACGAGGTTGTCTGATGTAGGAGGCTGATACCGCAATCCACAAGTTGCAAGACGAGTACCCTTATTATTAGATTGTACCAGACCAACTTATAAACAGAAATATAGCCGTATATTCTACTCAACCAAGCAAGCTGTGCTTTCTTTTAAAGATGGTTTTATTTGCTGTATGTTAAAAAATTAAAAGTTTAAAAGAACAACAAAATAACGAATTGATTACTTCGATAAGCTTAGTTTTAAAATGTTTCTAATCTTTCACATGGAATTTAAAAATAAAAGTTTACGCTCATACGTTGGTGTTGTAATTTCCTCATTATATTTTACACTTACTCTTTGTCAGTCAAACTGATGTGTGGTGATCACGTAGAAACTGTTTATGTTCGCTTTTGATGTTTGGAATGAAGGGCCCCTCTAGGACCTAATAACGCCCTTTGAAAGAACCCTGTGGCTGAAAACTCGTAAAAACTCGCTTCTATTGTTCACCACCTGCAGTGTAAGAGCAATTTTTGTGGGCTTAACGACGGTGGACGTTAATTCTTAGTTGCATTGGACGTGAGAAACGTTTTTTTCGTTGCTTAGTGGGTTAATTTACTCGTGTTCATGGAGAAAAACGAAACAGCTTTTTCACAACCGAAGTGCTGTTCTAAAAACAAACATATTTCCCACGACATCTCTTCGCTATGTTGTATTAATGTGATGTCCTGTAGTGGCTACATGAACTATAAATCAACAACGCCCGCATGTAGTCTTACAGCTTTGTCACAGAAAATAAAAAGAAAGTGAGAAGAAACTTCACTTGGAGATTTAACAACTTTGTCATTGAAAGTGTGGTATGACACATCTCTACTCCATTTACCTGTTTATCTTTTGAGTCAATAGGATGACACATCTATATTCCATCTACCTATTTATCTGTCAAGTCAATAGGATGACACATCTATACTCCATCTACCTGTTTATCTGTTGAGTCAATAGGATGATACATCTATGTTCCATCTACCTGTTTATCTGTTGAGTCAATAGGATGATACATCTTTATTCCATCTACCTATTTATCTGGCAAGTGAAAAGGATGACACATCTATACTCCATCTATCTGTTAATCTGTCAAGTCAATAGGATGACACACCTATACTCCATCTATCTGTTAATCTGTCAAGTCAATAGGATGACACATTTATGTTCCATCTACCTGTTTATCTGTCCAGTCAATAGGATGGCACATCTATACTCCATCTACCTGTTTATCTGTCGAATCATCTCTTCATTCACTTATCTTTCGCTTTGTCCGCTTATCTGTTTATCTATTTTTGTTACGAGTACAATTAACCAATTATTAGTTAACACGACTAGTTTTAAAAGAACGTTTCGTATAATATTTAATTTCCCAAATACCCATTTGAAATCACACACTTATATATTTCCTGTTTGCGTACATCAAGGATATAATGTTTGAACTTTACAGTGTATACAAAATTTTATCTTATAAATATATGTGTCACAAGTTATTAAACACAAAGTTCCTAACTGGACGTAGCCTAGTGCTTAGTGTACCGGATTTTAAATTCTGAGAGTCATGTTTTTTTTATGCTTAAAGACGCTCTTACTTTGGGGCCGTGATTGCGTTATAAGGGTGACAGGTACATCCTTCTGTCGGATCAGGCGAGATGAGTTCACGAATTAGCGGCATGTGCTGCTTACCAGCTACGTGATAACCGATCTCCAAATAGTCAGTCAAGCCTGCGTCACATTACTGATATTTTTACGTAGTAACTGGTCATGAGACGACCTCTGCACATCCTGCCATTGACGTCTTGAACAAATTGATAATCCAAACGTGCACATGTCTGTTCTGGTTGGTTTCTCGGGTTTCATGAAAAGCATATAACCAGAAGTGAAGATTTGTTTTAGTAGTTGCGTTGTACGAATCTTTGGATTATTTCCTAGATTGTTTTGTTTTGTGTGTGTGTGTGAAAGAGATGAACAATAAATGTGCCCGAGTTGGTCGTACACGGAATAATTGGTTGGACAACATTAGAAAAATAAAGGGAAAGGGTTGATTGTAGATGAAATGAGAAAAAAAGCAAGTGGGAGATTTAGAAGTGGAGAAAGGGAGAATGGAGAGAGAAGAAAGAAATATCAGATATGATAGACAGAATGTAAAAGATGTGAATCGGTAGGTGTAAGAAAACAGTTACTGAATAAGATGAAAGAGTTGATAAGAAAAAACAAACGATTGTTTAAGAAAACGCGAATGTGAAGACGATAATAGAAAGAAGGTAGAAAAACGTCACGTGCGAAAGAAAATGAAGATAACGAGGATTTCCAGGAGATAGTAAGAAGAAGAAAGAAAGAATAGCGAAGTGGATAAAGCCTGGCAGGAAAAGAGAATAGGTTATGAAAAATAGCTCTTTGAATAATAAATTTCAAATTTTTGAACCAAAGAAGGAGAATTGAAGTAGCTAAAAAAGCCACCGGAGCCACAAGAATTGTGAATTCTTTGTTTCTTGGGCTCTTCTAATACTCGGTCCGCGATTTTAAAAGTATTCACTAGGGTGAAATCGCGAGGGAAGCCTGCGCTCTCCGCTGTCGTTAGTCTGATTGGGTAATAATAGCTTTCCACTCGAAAGGATGGACTTCTGTCTTCCAGATGTTATCGCAAGATGGCCTCCTCAAATTATCAAAGAAAGAACACACACAAAAAAACAAAGAAAAGGTTTAGAGGTATACAATCTAGCTACTGAGAAAATTATACTGGGTTCGAACGAGGGATGATAACACTATGTAACAAATTTTGTTCCCGAATAGTACGTGTTATTTCTTAATTACTTATGTTGTAAAAGTACAGAACATGGCCATTATTACCTTCAAACTTTGTTTTTGTGACCTGGATAATGAAATTTAGAAATTAACCTATTTTCTAAGTAAAAGTGGGCAATTTGCACATTTTCTTTTACACAAGGTCTGAATAAAACAAGTTATGAATCAAGATTTACATCTATTTATACTAAAGTTATACAAACGTGAACAAAAATGTTTAGAAGTGAATAGTTTTTCGAGATTCGCGACTGTAATGTAAAATCACTTTCGCGTAATAACCCCGAAATATAGTCTCCTACATGTTTTCGTTATACGCTCACAGGTCACAAAAGCAAAGTTTGAAGAGAAAAATTTCTTTTTTACCCACTTTAAGTACAAGCAATTAGGAAATGACACTTTCTGCCCAAGAATAAGAAAAAGTAAAAATTTTGTTACATAGTGTAATCCTAAGAAGAGAAGATTTAGCCTATGAGTTTTATAGATAACATTTCAGGACGAAAACAACATAATTTTGAAAAAAAAAACATTGAAATATATGAAATCGAATAAAATATGCTTGAAAATTTAGCTTTGAAAACACTTTACGGCAGGATTACTATGAGTTAGTAAGTTAATTAGGTTTATCGTCTGTGTGTTGGTAGGTAAAGTGAGTTTATCGTCTGTGTGTTGGTAGGTAAATCAGGTTTATAGTTTGCGTGTTACTGGGTAAGTTTGGTTTACAGTTTGTGTGTTGGCAAGTTTGGTTTATAGTTTGTGTATTGGTATGTTTGGTTTACAGTTTGTGTGTTGGCAAGTTTGGTTTATAGTTTGTGTATTGGTAAGTTTGGTTTACAGTTTGTGTGTTGGCAAGTTTGGCTTATAGTTTGTGTATTGGTAAGTTTGTTTTATAGTTTGTGTATTAGTAAGTTTGTTTTATAGTTTGTGTATTGGTAAGTTTGTTTTATAGTATTTGTATTGGTAAGTTTGTTTTATAGTTTGCGTATTGGTAAGTTAGGTTTATAGTTTGTGTATTGGTAAGTTTGTTTTATAGTTTGTGTATTACTAAGTTTGTTTTATAGTTTGTGTATTGGTAAGTTTGTTTTATAGTATTTGTATTGGTAAGTTTGTTTTATAGTTTGCGTATTGGTAAGTTTCTTTTATAGTTTGTGTATTGGTAAGTTTGTTTTATAGTTTGTGTATTGGTAAGTTAGGTTTATAGTTTGTGTATTGGTAAGTGTGTTTTATAGTTTGTGTATTGGTAAGTTTGTTTTATAGTTTGCGTATTGGTAAGTTTGTTTTATAGTTTGCGTATTGGTAAGTTTCTTTTATAGTTTGTGTATTGGTAAGTTTCTTTTATAGTTTGTGTATTGGTAAGTTTGGCTCATAGTTTCTTAGTGGAAATATTCTTCATAGTGTTCTTTAATTTATTCATCTATTTTTTCTATCTTTTTATTCAAAGGTAATAATCCTTCCAATTATTGTATAAAAATACTTTTTTTATTGTTTAACTTGTAAAATTAGAAGTTTCTCAGAATGTGAATATGTGAAATAGACGACTTTGTAATCTTTCACAAATACTCTTTGTCTGCTAAAATTCTATTTGCATATTTCCATACATAAATATAATAGAAAACTTTCATTAGTCATTATTTTTCCTGTTGTAGGACTTAAAGTTGAGAATTTTTTGAACTACAGTGTTAAATAAATACTTCGTTTTTTATTGGTATAGATTACATTCTAAAATTAGATTGTAGCATGGGAATTTTTATGAAGATAAAATAATGTATTTACATATTAACTCGCGTGTGTGTTTAAAGATGGTTAGTGGGGGGTAAATAAATATTGGTGTAATATGCATTTTTTGCTATATTCTGATGAACACCAGTAAGACGTGTACATAAACCAAAGAATGATGGCGCAAGCAATATAATTAATTATAGGCAGTGCATATATGTTGCCATGGTAATTAGGACCATCCGTGCATTCTGACATCTTGGTTGATAAGGGGTTCGTTATACAGGCTTCAAACTAGCAAGAACACACGAGCTACGTGGAAACAATGTGCACGCCTTGCTGTCAATATCATTTTAATCTCACTGACTGTATTCTTACTTTGTTTTGTCTTCGAATTCCGGCGGTAAATGGAAACCGGAGAAAGTTATTCAGCTAGAACTAATCCTCAATGTCTTTGTTGAGGGTTTTATTTAGACTGTTGATTTCGATGAAAGACAAGCAGAAAGTGGTTGAAAACCAAGCGGTTTCAATAGGAAACAAAAGTCGCCCATTGCAACTGTGTCTTTAATACTCTGTATTTACGTTAAAGATTATACTTTTCAAAGACATGTGCAAATATAAAATATATTTTATGTATGTACTTTCTATACTAAGATTAAGCAATATGGATTAGTGGGACGAAAGAGAATCAACCAGCTTATCAATAAATATATATACAGTTATGGAACAAGAGCACGGGTGAAGTTGAAAAGAAATTATTGTTCCAGAAAACATGCATACAAAGTATCGAGGATTTATGACAGAAAGAGAGAGAGAAAAGAGACAGAGTAGCGAAGATGAGGATGGGATAGATAAAACTTGGAAGAGAAAAAGAATTCGTCATCAGATACGATTAATATATAATTTCCAAATTAAGGAAGATATGTGTGTGTATCCATAGTTAGCGTAAAGTTGGTTACAAATTTTAGACACAATATGTACACAAGTTTGAAAATTACTTATTTCATCTTAACGCCTGTCACAGATACCTTATATTCTTATGTGGACGTAGATCGTGCTGAAAGGTTGAATAATTTACTAGACAACAATGCGTTACAGTTATTGTTTGTTTTTTAATTGCGCGCAAAGTTACATGAGGGCTATCTGCGCTAGCTGTTCCTAATTTAGCAGTATAAGGCCAGATGGAAGGCATCTAATCATCACCATCCACCACCAAACTCTTGGACTGCTCTTTTACCAACGAATAGTGGGATTGGCCGTCACACTATAAAGCCCCCACGGCTGAAAGGGCAAGCATGTTTGGTGTGACAGTGCTTCGAACCCGCGACCATCGGATTACGAGTCGAACGCCTTAACCACCTGGCCATGCCGGGCTTCCTGTTATTGAATTAAGTTATCTTAAGTCAGATATTATTACGTATATTAAGAGCGAAGCCACGGCTCTTCTCATTGCGAGTGGCGTAGATAGCCTAGTTGCTTTGCGCCATGAAACGTCAAACCAACCACCACCACCATCATTGCGAGTATTCGTTTACTAGGGTATAGATAACTGTGCTTAGTCTGGTCGCTGGGTAACAAAAGGGTAAGCGTTTATCTGCGGAAGGTTTAGGTTTAGCATAGTTGGAAATGATGCTCACGCTTTATAGAGAGGCGAAAATAACGTACTAAAATTTAAGGTATACGTGTTAAGATATTGTTTTATATTGGATATACAAATGGTGTCTCAGTGGCTTCATGTTCCTTTTTATATATATGTATACTTATAATGATATGAAACAAAACATGGCTATAGAATCGCGATATTTACTTGCGAACATTAAACGTTTCTTCTAGTAATTGGACAAATATTTCCAAGAATCGCGCGGCTGATACTTATGTTAAGGCCTAAAACTAAAAGCCGTTGTTTGTTGAAGAAACCAAAATAAAGATATGGAATTGCTAAGTTAAGGAAAATATGTAATATTTATAGTCGACTTGAAATTTCATCGCAAATTTGAGAACTATTGATTTTTTTAAGGTTTTGCCAGATTTTGGCGTTTAAACTATAACAGTTAGAAACAGTGCCAGTTGAACCTTTAGTAACACGTTTTGTTAGCAGTTGTTATGCTAAGAAGTTAGGTTGCAGCGGTTGACAACGTTGAAGGCCTGGCATGACCTAGCGCGTTAAGGCATGCGCTTTGTGATCTGAAGGTCAGGGGTTCGCGTCCGAGTCGCGCCAAACATGCTCGCCCTCCCAGCCGTGGGGGTGTATAATGTGACGGTCAATCCCACTTTTCGTTGGTAAAAGAGTAGCCCCTGAGTTGGCGGTGGGTGGTGATGACTAGCTGTCTTCCCTCTAGTCTTACACTGCTAAATTAGGGACGGCTAGCACAGATAGCCCTCGAGTAGCTTTGTGCGAAATTCCAAAAACAAACAAACAGACAACGTTGAATTTAAGTTGTATTTAACTGTGTTCAGATTGAATGTTTACTTACCCCGCAAATGAAGTGAAACACACGCTAATTTTTTTACTTTTCCAGTTACTAAAAATTTCTCACATTTGAGCTGGAAACATACTTAGGAATCCCAAATACTCGCGACATTATTTGTAGTACTTGTGTGAATGGGCGTTTATCCTGCAGAACTCTGTTTGGAATATATAACACTTTGAAGTTATGAATGTTTATTTAAAAACCTAAACCAGGCGTAAATAGATCTTTGAGACCCAAATATCAAAACGTAAGAATGCAAGACATCGTATGGGTAAATAATTTTCAAATGGAATTGAAATTTATAGTTTGAGCGACACCTTATTAGTGATACTTGTCAAGATTAGAGGCAATTACATATCCAGTCCTAATTTTCAAACGTCGAACAGGAGGCGTAGGGCAGTCAGTCAGTAGCACTCGCTGTCATGAGGTCTTCGTACGGCTGTGATCTGGATAACACAATTATTGGTTTTCACTCTGATAACGCGACCATAGCTGAAAGTGCGGGATGTTTTCTGTCGTATCACGGTTCGAACCGCAACCTGGTACGTTAATCTTTAAATAGGTTGCTTTAGGTGGGGTCTTATTTCATCTGCAGTCTGCACGTCTTTGTAAATGCCAAAGTACAAAGTAAGACCACTGTTGATGTATTGCTATAGTAACAAAGAAGTCGGTTTCCTGGTTGTTGAGCATGCGCTGTTTAGAACAGTACTCATGTTCGATGAATACAAATATGCTGAACATTAATCGCTATTTCTCCGATTTAAAATAGTAATTAAGTGTTTATGGTTTAGATGTATGGCCAGCATCGTCAGCCAATCAAATAGTATTTAAACACCAGTCAGGACTACATACTGAATGAACTTAATATATTCGTACTTGTCTATTTTTTAGGAGTATAGGAAAAATTAGTAAGGATTATTCTTTGTATTGTTTTTGTATAGTTTTTAGATAATTTTGTTTTCAAACACAAACTAATGAAATAATAAATTAAAAGATATGGGTGTTATTCTACCAGATGTCGCTGCAAATTATTTTAAAATTAAGTTAGGGATGTTATCTGTTTGAGTTGTCGAGGAAAGGAGATTTTGGTTTCTTTTTTCTGGCCCATTTTAATATTGGAATTTTTAAAACTAAGCCTACAGTTTACTTTCTTTATTTGTGTCTCACATTAAGTTTTGCTTGACGAACAATAAGATATAACAGTAAACATGTTCGCCCTTTTTGCCGTGGGGGAACTTTACAAAGTTACGGTCAATACCACTATTCGTTGGTAAGAGAATAAATAGCCCAAGAGTTGGCGGTGGGTGATGATATCTAGCTGCCTTCCCTCTAATATTGCATTGCTAAATTAGGGAAGGCTAGCGCAGATGGCCTTTGTGTAACTTTGCGCGAAATTCAGAACAAACAAACATACCCATGGGTAACATGTATATTTAACGGAATATATATGCAGTTTTAAAAGTTTACTAGTCCTAACGAATTGTATGATAGTGAGAGAACAATATATATAGGCATGTATGAGAGTATGAGCAGATAGTTTTAGATGTTTGTATCAATATATACAAAATTAAACAATTTTTAGTGTGGTAAATAATGGCAGTCAGAATGCTCGTGCACTAGAAATGCGTCTGTTTGTGTTATGTGGTGACGGGAAAAGGTCATGTCCAGTGTTGAATGTTTATCAGCGCAAGAACTGTTGTCGGTCTCCAGCTCGTTCATGTAGAAAACTGACGACGAAGAGGAATGAATTACATTAAGTTAGAAGAGCGAATCCTCTTGTTTATCCTGTTGTTGGCCATGACACGAACATCCTCCACTGGCTAATGAGCAATATGACGATTCCATTAGCTGAGTGCCAAACAGCCTTCCAATTTTATGCCCAACCGAACACTAGTTTTATTTTCTCTTTCTCTTTTTCTTCTTCAGTGCAATGAAAGTGCGTACAGTTACAAGGTATTAGGAGAGAATGTTTTTACGTTGCTATGGAAACCAAAGCATCTTAACAATGGACGCAGACAACCAGGTTTGTTTTTGGACTTTAGTCGGACATTGCAGGAAATAAAACAAACTCGGGAACTGCGAAGGAAGAAGTTAATATGTCTAGTAAAGAAATATAAAACGAAAGATAGAACGATAATAGAAAATAGTTGATTGAGAGATTGGGGAAGAACATATTAAAATAATGACAGTCTTCTAATAAAATTTAAAAATAAGAATTATCTAAAGCAAAGAAAGATAAAGCGGGAAGGTAGAGGGTTTTTTGTTTTTTTTTGAAATTCGCGCAAAGCTACACGAGGGTTATTTGCACTAGTCGTCCCTAATTTAGCAGTGTAAGACTAGAGGGAAGGTAGCTAGTCATGGCCATCCCCCGCCAACTCTTGGGATACTCTTTTATCAAGGAATAATGGGATTGATCGTAACGTTATAACGCCCCCACGGAAGAAAAGGGCGAGCATGTTTGGTGCAACGGGAATTAGAAGATAGAGGGACAAAAGATAATGAATTACTCATTTTAGCACTGTATTAGCACGCAGCTACTTTAGAGAGAAAGATAGGGTAAGGAAATAAAAAATGAGCTAATTCAGAAACTAGAAGAAAGAGATAGATAGTGAAGTGATGAATAATAGGTGAAGAGGCACACACACAATAAATGTTGAACAATAAAGTTTAAGCGAAATAAAATAAACATTAATCTATGTGATGGAATTTAATGGTGAAAAAGAGAAATAATACAGCATTAGGTTGAGGATGAATGAACGAATGAATAACTGATGGTAATAACTGAACATTTGATTTTCATTTTTGCTCGTATTGGTATACCGATCAGAGCTGTTTATTTACGTGCGTACTTGTTTAATACCCCGGTTTTTAGTTACGTGAGAAAGAATGAGGCTAACGCTAACCAAATCTGTGTGTTAAATATATTTTGACTACGTGTATTATTGTTTGTGTGTAACTCTCTTTGTTTAAATCTCTCTTTTAACTGACGTATTTAGGGGTACCAAGATCACACGAAGTTTGATACAGTACCACGTGCCATTAGCTCGCGCGCGTGTTTTTTGCTTTGTTTTTATTATGAGCTTTGCAAGTTTCGAAATACCTAAGTGAAAGTTATTGGCTATTTTATATTAAAACATGCACTCAAATTCACGTTTAATTAGAATCGGTGACCTTTTTTACTAGCTTTTATGAGACCCATTTGTTTTGCGTTTCAATGAACCACTAATGAACTAGGCAGTATCGTTTTATTACTAAGGAAATTGCATTTGACTGATAGCAGGTACACCGTTAGTTACAAAGCCTGCTTGTTTAATGTGGGCTACGTATTATACAGCTAATTTTGGGGAAAAGCATATACAGGTTAGCGGATGTGCCATCAACTGAGTGCTAGTGTTTTCTGTTGTTACATGCACCTAAAGTCTAAACATCTTTCGTAGGCGCTGTCTATGTTTCAGGGAAATATAAAGGGCTCATAAAATATATTTCAAGCTACTTAGAAGACATCAAGTTTTATAATCTGTTTTGTCAGGGAAGTCTTTTCTATTAAATGAGCATATAAGATTTGAGGAATACGTTACAAATGGAACGTGACAGTACATAAAGTGATCTGAAGTTTTGCTGGTGAAAGCTGTTTGTTGGTGACTCAAGCTAAAAAAGGGTCATGTGGTTTCTTTTCAGTCAAGTCTGTCTGTACATACGTGTGTCAGCGAACAAGACAAAGAGTGGTTTAGAAAAGATCTATCGGTGAGAACACTGAAAAACTGAATATTTTACTAACGCAACACAAGATTTTTCCAGTATAAGAGACTATAATTTTAGTTGTATACCAGTGCAGAAATATAATTTATCCAGGCATTTATTGCGTCTCCACTGAGAAATATTTTGTTCAAGCGTTTGTGGTGATTGCTAAAAAAAGATTGCTGATATTTCTTTTTTACTCCCGAGAATGAATACTTATAATACCAGCTGTTAACTATTAAAATTTCGAATATCTGTCATTACATTTCTCCGTTTCGCTGCGTACCTGTTTGGTGCTCACTCTGGTGGTGAGAACTTTAACAGATAGGAACTTGTAAATTGAAATCGGTTATACGTTTCATATTAGCTCAGTTTGTGACGGAAAATAACAGAGATATCCAGGATCTTATATACGCGTTTATTAAGAAAAGAGAAAAAAAATATCTTAATTTTTTTCGCACTGTATTAGAATTTACGTATTCAGTTTTGAAATTCATATCTTTCGTTTAAAGAATTTGTCAATGTAAGTAAATTTGCTTATGCTTGACAGAAATATTCAAATTAGGTTTCTTTTGAATACTTATGTAAATTAATAACTGGAAATACGAGACCCTGGATCATTACTGTGGCGATTTATTTCGTCACTCAGAAACGTGACTGTCAAAGTTAAGGGACTGTAAATCTATTTATCTATATAACAGCTTGCCAATCACAATCCAATTTTTTTTAGATAAATTTATCTGATAGTGGATTATTAATTCATTTTAAAATGTCACTTTCAACTCGTTTGTTTGTTTGTTTTAGCGCAAAGCTACACAACAGGTTTTCTGCGCTCTGTCATCAATGGGAATCAAACATCGGATTTTAGCACTGCAAATCCTGGGGGACACTTTTAAGGTCATCGAATGTAAATATATTGTGTGTTTGTTTTTTAACCTCTGTATTTCCATCCATAAATTACTTTGCTACTTCGTCCGTGATTTACTTTTCAAATTATTTTTATTTTTGTTTAGGCCATTATGGTTAAGGCAATGGATTCGTAATCCGAGGGTCGTGGGTTCAAATTCCCGTCACATCAAACAAGTTCGCCCTGTCAGCCGTGAGGCCGTTTTTAAGTAACGGCCAATTCCACTGTTCGTTGGTAAAAGAGTAGCTCAAGAATTGGCGGTGGTTGTTAATGACTAGCTGCATTCCCTCTAGTTTTACACTGCTAAATTAGGGACAGCTAACGCAGATAGTCCTCGTGTAGCTTTGCGAGAAACTCAAAACAAACAAACAACGATACAGGTTGAACAGATAGCCCTCGAGTTAGCTTTGTGCGAAATTCCAAAACAAACAAATCATCTGTTACTTTACTTGTGTAAGCTCTATAGAAACAACAGACCTTTACCGCACTCTGTTCTGTTTATTGCTTCGTGTACAACGACTGCCGCCTTGATACCGTTATTTATAACACTATAATTATAGTTTGTATGCATTTAGGTGTTGTATCTTAATTTTCGCGGGATCAAATAGCTGATTTAATACTATATATCACTGTTGTAGTACACTGTTGAGTATAATTATATACTGCAGTCTACCACTGTGCTGCCTACCTTGCTTGGTGATGTAAACACGCTTTTCTGCACGTGCGTCAACCGGATCACACTTACAGCACATCAGTCGTCAAGTGTTCTAATCACGTTGGATATCTAATTAATCTTAAACTACAACAATATGATTTGAGTATTCAAAGATAAACACATCGTGTTATGTCTTTTGTGTACATACCTAAATTTATAATGCTCTTAGATTATGTAGTTTATTTGCTTTTGAATTTCACACGAAGTTACACGAGCACTATCTGTCCATAATCTAACAGTTTATGACTAGAGGGAAGGCAGTAAGTCATCACCCCCCGCCAACTCTTGGGCTACTTACTCTTTTACTAAATAAAAGTGGGATTGATTTTCACATTATAACGCCCCCACGGCTGAAAGGGCGAGAATGTTTGTTGCCACGGGGATTCGAAACCGCGACTCTCAGATTACGAGTCAAGCGCCATAACCATCTGGCCATGCCGACCCTAGATAATGTATAGAAAAAATAAACTAATGTACTAGCTGACAAGTAAAGATCACTTTGAGATTTTTAAAGGCACCAAATAACTTACAAATACGTCTATCTGTAGTTCAGCCATTAATGATGAAGAAGGAAAAATGACTGACTCTGGGATTAGTGGTCCCAAACCACGTATAATTCTTGTCATAATGTAGTTTAAACTAAGGAGGGGTCTTATTACTTGATAAAGTGTAAATGAACATTAATTATGAAGTCGGTTTACTCCCTTTTTCTCATTATTTCTGCCTGTTTCTCAGTTCGAACAAAAAGTTAAAGCACGTGAAATGCAAAAGAATTCATTTGAACTTGTATATTTGTTATATATAAAAAAGACGCCTCTACATCAAAAGTGTTGCATGTATTTTTATCGAAGGAGTGAGGCAATGTCGATTTCTTTGTTAGTGGATTTTCGTACTTGAAACAGACGCCGACACGACTTATCGATAAAAAGTGCATCGCTGGAGAAAGCACTGTAGTGTAGCATCGTTCACTTCACTTCATCTGGAAATGCATTCTTCGTAATAAATATTGGAATTGTAAATTGACTGAAACGGGGTGTACGTTATAGTAATTTCTCTTATGATATATGATCGTTTGTTAACTGAATTCGTTCAGATAAAACTCGTCTAAAAGTGTATTTAAAACTAGTTTGAATAGTACGTGTAGTTAAAAGGACGACGCTCGCTCTGAATAAAGCTGGAAATATTCATATGTAAATTTGTGGGAAATTATCTTTTGTGTAGTCAAAGTTTTACATAAATGTTAGATTATGAAGCTATCTAGTAATGCAACACTGCGCGTGCGCGTCTTCTGTTGCTATGGTAATTATATATAATATTTAAGTAAAATATTAGACGGTGAAGTTAAATACTGGTATTTTTATGATCATAATTTGAACTTTTCTGCATTATCAAAAAAGTTAGCTGACCAATGAAATTCGTTTTCACTGCGACACCTATCTTCCTGTTTTGTAAATATCCTTTTGATACCCTGTCTGGCACGTAGGTGCAATTGTGTAGGAACAGGGGAAATAATCCCCTCTAGACTTGTGTAGAGGGAACGAACGGCAGTGAACACCATCAACTAGAAATATTCAGATGGAGACTGAAACTAAAACAACAACACTCTCAGTTTAGATGTTCCAAAATTAGAATTGTCAAACCTTTCAGAAAATTCTCTCTCTATATATATATATGTGTGTTGTACATTGTCACTAGTTGCCACATAATTATGTTCTTGTGTGAGTGATATCTATCAACTTAATGTTCCTTGAAATTACGATAAAAAGAAGTTTCTACATTAATGCGTGAGTTGGACTTGTAGGGAAACAAAAATTACGTATGCTCGTTGATTTGAGGCAAACTCAATCTTGGAAGCTAATTGATTAAAAAAAAAGGTTTGCTACACACGCACACAAAAAATTAAATGTTGGTTTTACTCGTGGAGACTCGATTTAACTTTCAAATCCTTTAATTTTTGTGATGTGTAGTATCTTTGTATATAGATGTAATACGTATCGACAGTAATATTCTCTCTCTTCAAATGTGTGGATTGTATTTGATCTGCAACATTTTGACTCCTAATCCACTCAAGACACGCTATCTTTATCACAACAGACAGGAACTGTTTCGATGTGCATTGCTGCGAATTCGAAGTCGTTATGTTAGCATAGCTTGGAAAGCTCGACGCAGTCTTTAAAACATCTCCCATCAAAGAAAGCGAACACTGGATTTCTGTAAGTATTTTTAGATGTGGGTTACGAGCTTTGCTTCGGTCTTTATCGTTATCTGTTCGTCGGTTTGCTCCTTCCGAATGCCATCCTTCCAACTTAAATGGTTGCCTTCATTTGCATGGGAATAAGAAATTAATGGAGTGGATGATGCTGTTCTGGCAAACAACAACGAAGTATCCCCCTCCCATTTACATTCTTTAACCCCTCCTCCTCTCCTCATGCTACATTCTGACAGAATATCCTTTAAGCTGCACTCCCAATCCTGTGCAGTTCTAGCGGAAAATATAAATGGCGAAGCTTGCTTTAGCCAAACCTCGAGCCAGCTGAATGAAATTGAAACAATAGCAGGTGTAAAGTTAAAATACAAAAAAGAAAGTTAAAAAAGGGAAGAGAGGGTGGAAAGAACCGTAACTTAAAATCGTGAATTAAATGAGCTCCAAGAGGCGAGCTAGGTTGTTCAAAATAAGTTCTTTCGATCGGAAAACTTGAAAGTCTTAACTTACTCTTAAGGCAGAGTCATTGATTTTTGAAAGATTTCATGTTTTTGATAACCTGTCCCATTTTGTGTTCATTTTATTTGATGATGCATTTAGGCACCAGTTCTTGCGTATGACTAGATTATTATTTTTTTTTATCTCAGGTAGTCGTTACCCACTGTTAAACTGAAGTATGATAATGCCAGAACAAGAAAATAAAGCTTTCTTTTGTTTTTTTACTCGGTTTGTTTGTTTTGAATTTCGCGCGAAGCTACACGAGAGCTATTTGCGCTAGCCGTCCCTAATTTAGCAGTTTCGGATACCCGAATGAAAGATGAACAGTGTAAAATATGTAGAAAAAAATGTTTCTACAATTTTATGGTCGGACGTGGCGTACAGTAAACGTACCCGTACCATGAATCCGGGGGTTTCCATTTTGCGTTAAGGAGACATGTGTACTCTAAAAGTTGGCGGTAGGGCCTTTGACTAGCTGCTTTACTTCTAGTCTCTCAACTCGCAGTACTGACGGATTTGAGTAGATATCCTTTGTGAAGCATTGATTGGACGAAAATTCTGAGGAAGACTCGAAATGATAAAGTATTAATAAATGTTTTTGTAGAAGAAAGTTTTAGTTTATAAAAGACGTAAGGTTACTATGTTTAGTAACAGCTAAATTTTTATTTCAACCGAAAAACTTATGGCAGTAAACTTGAAAACCAAAATAAACGTCATATACGCGTTCGTAAGTATCATAATCAACTACAATACATATTAATCATAAAAGCAAATGTTTATAGTTTTATAGTGTACCAGCAGGTGTAGAACATAATTTATGTTAATTTTCATTTATTACTTTCTTTTCTATATGTATATATATATATCCACATTTATATCAACTGTCACGTAGGTCTTCATGAATCGCTGAGATGACATAGTTTTCACTGATAAACCAGAGAAAAATACATTTTATTAACAGCAGTGCAAAAAATATACTGTTTAGGACAGTAAGTAAAGGAAATTGACATTAGTTTGACTTAGCTAGGTGATTAGAGTACTCGACTCGTAACTCGAATCCCATTCACACCAAATATGTTCGCCTTTTTGGCCTAGAGGTGTTATAATGTTACGACCAATCTCACTATTCGTTAGTAATAGAGTAGGTCCAAGACTTGGCGGTGGATGGTGATGATTATCTGCCTTCCCTCTTGTTTTACACTGTTAATTTAAGGATGGCCAGCGCAGATAGCCCTCGTGTAGCTTTGCGCGAAGTTAAAAAACAAACATTGGTTTGTATTGTTCCTAACCACTGTCTGAGTGATGGAAGAAGTGGCAAAAGGTTCTTCATAATTATCACACTGCCTACAAGTAAAACCACATCAAGAGCGATTAGCCAAGGGAAAGAAAATTCTGACAACCACTTAAAAAAAAAACAACCACAAAAAACCTTCATCCAGAAATCTAATGAAAACCACCAAGAAATCCTTCAGATAAACGAGGGTGCTGTGGTAAATCCAGAAAAATAAAAAGACAGAACTATGCAAGAGAAAAGTATCTCAACAGAGGAGTCCACTGCTAGTTTGTCCACTGCACGAAGTTCATCGGTATAAACTGTTCCTTTTATCGCCACATCTTTACTGCAAAGTTTATTCATTAAGTTAGTGTAATCTTAACACTGTTCTATTCTCGCTGAAACCTTTGTGTGTGTGTGTTTCGAGCAAAGTGCTCAATTTCAGAATCGAATTTAACGTCTTTGGAAAAATCGCTTTGGCTTTTATTGTGCCTTTATTTATTTAGTTATTTTTGCCAGAAACATAGAACCACACTCATATACTTGTGGCGTTTGTAGTGTACAGTGTATGTTTGCTTGTTACAGAGAGAGATTTGGATTTTAGCTTGGGCGTAGTATAATACTTTCAATTTTTTTTCTGGATTTTGGAAGATAGCTGTTTCAAGTAAAATATCTATGTTGAAACACGCTTCAATTTTCACAATTGGATGGTACTTTAACCCATATATTTATTCAAATATACGGCAAGCCTGAGGGACTGCGTGCTTTCAGTTTTCTCAGTATTAGTTTAAAGGAAATAGTCAATGTTGAATGGCATTTCCTTGGCAAGAATGCAGAGGTGAAAACACCACCTAAATGTTTTCTAAAAGAGTAACCCCTATATTATGCGTGCTATGTACGTAGCAATGTGCTTCGAAGATAAACACGACCTAACGAAATTCCTTGTCACATGCTCGCTTTATTATTTTTGAATGTTTTTTTTTCTCCCTTTCTTATTCAATTACACCAGTTTGGTTTAAGATCATTGTAATCAGATATATCTCCAGATAGAATTGTTAGTTTCAGGCTTTCCAAATTAAAAAGGACTGGCATGGCCAGGTAGTTAAGGCACTCGACTCGTAATCTGAGGGTCCCAGGTTCGAATCCCCGTCACATCAAACATGCTCGCCCTTTCAGCCGTGGGGACGTTATAATTTGAAGGTCAATTCTACTATTCGTTGATAAAAGAGTAGCCCAAGAGTTGGCGGTAGGTGGTGATGACTAGCTGCTTTCCCTCTAGTTTTACACTGCTAAATTAGGGACGACTAGCGCAGATAGCCCTCGTGTAGCCTTGCGCGAAATTCAAAACAAACCAAATTGATGTAATTTTTTATCTTAATCTGAAAAATTGTTGTTAGCTTTCAGACTGGCCAAAGTGTGATTCTCTGTTTACCTTGAAGCACATTTTCAATTAGTGTGGTAATAACAGAGAACTGAAGAAGGCACTGAATTTTAGGAAGATTTGGTATGTCGACCAGTTTCAATCCACGTATAGCGTGGAAAAGACTATTTTGGGTCTTAAGGTTCTTAAAATGATTATTGATTAAATGATTATATATAGATTTCTGTGTGCGCCTAATACACTATTAGTCATGTGCTATGAAAACGATTTTCTGATTTGTTAAATGTAATTCCATAGATGCTGTTAATATTCACTTTTTGTGATTGTAAAGAAAATGTCTTTACATTTAAATCCAATAATAATTTTATTCGTTATTTGATCTGAAAACTATAGAAAAGTTTATTCGTTGTTTGATCTGAAACCTGTTGTAAAATGTCTCTAGTCTTTTGTTACAGCTCTTTATTGTATAAATAAAATTAGAAGTGTGTGTACTTCTACAGGTATGAACGAAATGCATCTTTTCAGAGTTCGTGAACATTTAATGGCACTTCTTATACCAGTGTTTTGTTAGCGAATCAAATGAGCAATACAGCTGTTATTTTGGCTGCCTTTTAGTGTGTCACATACATTTTGCCACAAGTCAAACTCGTAATCATCCTGCTCCCCTCTTCCCCGCATACACACTAGTGACTGAACAGTGAATCTAAGGGCTCACACTGCTAAAACCGTGTTTTGATATTCGTGGTGGGCACAACACAGCTAGCCCATTGTGTAGTTTTGTACTTAACAACAACAAACTTCGATGTCAGTTGCGTTTTTGAAATGTGTATATATGTGACGTGGAGTTATTTTCTTAGTACAAAGCTGCAAAATGGGCAATTTGCACTTTGCCCGCTGCAAGGAATCGAATTCCATAAAATAACTCTTGATACGCTGGAGAACTGATATTGAAAGTATGTCAGAGTTTTATGGAAAAGAAGAATGCACAATTTCTAAAATAGGGGGCATTACCAGTATGCCGAAACTTAAGAGAAAATAGTGCGACTCCAAAACAGAGTTTTCAAAATGTTAGAGAAACGTTTGTAGTTTTAAACTGCGACTTTGAAATAGGTAGGTGCATAATGTATTGTATAACAATATTTTAAAAGTAAGTATGCGGTTTTTATTTGGAACTTTGAAATTGGTGGCATTGGTGATATGACAAGATCTTGGAAAAGGATTCACTCTCCGAGGAACTGATTAGGATATCATATATTTAGGTAATTATACTTCTCCAAAATAATAACTGTCATGATTTTGAAATGAGTTTGCTGTTTGTTTGTTTTAGAGCAAATTCATATTGGGATATGTGTTGTGTTTATCGAGGAGACTCGAACCCCGTATTTCAGCTTTATAAGTCCCTAACACTATAGTTACCTTTTTGCGCGTGAAACACTCTATACTTAAAGGTACCACTTTTGCTTCTTAGTTTTAAAGGTTTTAATTTCACCAACTCTAGAAGCAAGCGAATGTAACTAAACGCTATTGCTATTACACTTTTTTTATTCGTTCGTATTTTCTTTCAAATCTTCGGAATAATTTTTACAACTTCTTACAATCTAGGTGGAGACACCATCCAGAGTGACGTTCATAAAACGTGCAGGTATTAGTTTTTAGCTGTCATAGCCAATCAGACGGGTAATTTGCAACATACCAAGAAAATTATTTGGAGTCGACAAGTTTTCTTAAGAAGTGTATTTGCTCATACTGACCAACCGAGTTTCTTGGTTATACACGTAATAACTAGTGAGAGAGTATCTCGAGTAATTTGTTTCAAATTTATGTAAAAACAATTTTTAAAAAAATCAGCTTATTGTTAGATTTTAAAATTGACGTCTCGAACATTGCACTATTATACAAAAAAATTTGAGGTTGTCTGAAATAGATGTGAATGCTTATAGATGAACATAATTATGAATGCTGTTTTGTTTCAAAACAAGACTTATACTTAACGATATTTGGTTGCAATATGTCGTATTTTTATCCCTGAAATCGTAAACTTATAGGTTCTACTAAAATTATAGGTTTCAATGGCCAGAATTTTCGATCTGTCAATCAGAGGATACACGATTCTCGATCCATTGTCGCAAAAACGTAGTTCTCACTTTGAAGTCATGGATGCGGTATAAGAGTGACAATCAAATCCCATTAATCGGTCAGACAAGAGTAGCCCAATGGTTGGTGGTAGATGCTGCTCACTAGTTGTTTTCTCTCTAGTCTATCACTTCAAAATTAGGGACAGCTGTGCCCTTGTGAAATTTTTGTTCGAACATTCTGAAACACAGAAACAAGGGTAAAGGTATATAAAATGGAAAAACAGCAACAACTACAGAAAAAATATATATGTTTTTTATATTGATGACTATATCGTAAAACTGATTTTCCAAGTATTTCGTTTCGTGACAGAAAACTGACTTGGGAGACAGATTAGACATGTACGAGCCATTTGATTTTACGGGTGTGTTTTAACAAGTCTGTACTTCTTTAGTCTGTAAGTTTGTGTAGTTTCAAGTGTTATATCCTTTTAGAGGGTAGAGATGCGTGAGTCGTTTGATTTGATGATTATATTTTTACAGGTTTTTCTTGATTATTCTGTAAGTTTGAATAGTTTTAAATGATACATCCTTTTATTTTAAAATAAAAGCTTTACGGTGTAAAGAACGCTGGCAGTGTTTCTTTCGTACGTTTTAGTTTTTGAAGCTCTCTCGTACTAAATTAAGTGTCTGAAAACCCATGCAGTAAATAAAATCATGTAATGATTGCTTGTTTTTATAAAACTTCCTTAATCAGTCAGCAAACTGTTATATTTCCTTGCTTTGTAATTTATTGACTCCAGTTCGTAGCAACATAATTTAACATGCAAAAAATCCACTTGCTGATTATTGGTTTTAAAGTATTTTCTTTTATACTTTTCTTTTTATCGATTATTTGTAGTATCGTAGATAACCTAAGGAACTTTTATGTATTCGCCCTCATAATTCCCTTAATGAAGAACAAAACACAAACACACAAACAAAACATTTTGAAAATATAGTTAAAGAGCTCGTGTAACTTGTCGCTACTGTCATACTTTTAGGATTTGTCGAAACGTTGTTAAAGATGGAAAATTATGGCTGTAAATATGTGGGCTGGATTTGGAAAACCGGATGTTCAAATGAAGAGCATATTTTATGAGACTGCAAAACTGTATTCCGTTTTACACTCCTTTTATCTCATTACATTTTATAATATTTTAAGAATAAGTGAAACAAATAATTGCACTTGACTGAGAAAAAGAAAATAAAAATTGTGTGTTGATCACAGGGCACGTTTCATTGACCGTGTGAGTATGCTTTGAATTTCTATAGCTTCTTGAAGTTAATAAATTCTGCTTGGAAAAAAAGTATATTTACTTGCACACAATCTTGATCATTTGGTAATAGAGAGGCAGACCCTTCCCTTGGGCTGAACCTAATAATACTGGCGCGCTGACTGTTTCAGTTTCATTAATGGAGCTTCAAGTTTATAACGAGGTGTCTGCACCCACAAGATAGGAGCAGTCTGCACCCACAAGATAGGAGCACTTTCCTTCCCGGCTTTGAGTAAATTTGTTTTCATCACTTCGAGAGGGCTTTAGCTCATTACGATCGCGTTTGTTACTGCACGAATAGGAGTTGCAATAAATCACGATCTGGAGAAGTAAATCTCTCCAGAAGGAGTGATGTGTACCTAAACCTAGGTTTTTAACGAGTTAGGTTCACGTAAACCTTGGTTTATAAGGAGTGATAGATGACTAAATCTAGCTTAAGAAGGAGTGATGTACACCAGATTGTTAAAGAGTTATGTATACCTATACCTAGATTTTCAAGAGATGTTGTATATCTAAATTTAGAATTTCAAGAAGTGATAAAATATATATATATCTAAACTTTGGTTTCTAAGGAGTGGTGAATACCTAAACCTAGGTTTTGAAGAAGTGAGGTATATCTGAACCAAGGTTTTTAATCTAGCTCTTCAAGTAGTGGTGTACACCTAACCCAAATGTTTAAAAGATAATATATACCTAACCTTGCCTTTCCGGAAGTTACGTCTATCCAACTTAGTTTTCCAGGGAGTGAGGTATATCAGGCTTAGCTTTTCAGGAATTAATGTGTACTTTGCTTTCCAAGGAGTTTATTACTCAAGTCGCGTATTGCTCTTCAAATATGCGGTAACTCTTCTGAGCACAACTTTACAGGATTTTATTGCGTTTTTGTGTTTCCTAATTTGCATGTGTATTTATGCCACCTGGAAAACTCACGCGATGAAAACCGTTACACAAGATTTACCGTGCACGGTGGGTTTCACTTGATTTAATTTTAGAAAGTCATCTGTTTGTCTTGCTGTCAAAGTCACGAGGTTTTTCCTTCTCCAAATACTTCATACGAAATTTTCAAATAAAACACAGTCGATTTGAGCAGCTATTGAAGTTTTTAAAAAAAGTAAAAAATCTAATAATTAGCTTTCACTCAACGCACTTTTATCTGGAAGTGCTTTTCGAACAAACGAACATTTAAAGTTTCGAGGGATATAAAATACATGAACTGCACTTCCTTTAATCCTATCTCAACTGTAAACTCTATGCAAAGACTATTAAATCATTCCATGCATTATTTATGTATCCCAGTACTCACCAAATAATCCCATGAAACTGCTAAGCTAGGCGTACGTTTGATGTGACCATAAATCTCTTAGAATAACTATATGGCATCATACAAACTAAACGCTAGTATATGCTTCAACTTGAGTGTGTATATAGCACACCATGAATCATTGCAAGCTTATTCGAAATCCATACAACCTTTTTTTCTGTCTGGAGCTTAGAGAGCATATTTTGGAATATTTCAATTTCTACACATATGTAAAATTTCCCTTTTGATTATTTCTGGATGCCACATGTGAGGCATTTGTTGATTTCTTCGATAATAAAATTTGTCTGACGAGAGATGTTCGGAGAACGTTTGCATTTAATCTGAAGGGTATGAATTCTATTTTTTTTATTTTTGCAGAACCTGCTTTGAAAACAAATCAGATTGAAAGTAAATGTTGGTTGAGAAAATGAAAAGAAAATCAAACTGTTTCAGAAATTCAGCATTAAGTATCACGATAAGATAGAAGAATTAATTACATTTTAAATTCAGTTCAATACAAATTTAATGAATATGAAATTAATCGTTGTTTTGTTTATTTGTTTTTAATCGCAAAGCTACACAATGGATTATTTGTGCTCTGCCTATCACGGGTATGAAACTCAATTTTGGACGTTGTAAGCCTACAAACTTAACACCGTGTCACAAGAGGTAACTAATTTTGAATGGGAAAATTTTAAGTAAAAAAAAAATCAGAAAAAATGGGTGCTTTCCTGAAAAATCTTTAAAATAAATGATGAATTGACGTCCATATAAGGTTAAGATGTTTGTAAGATCCACTAATGCTCTGTAATTTGGGACAAAAAAAAGTGCTGAACATCTTTATCGTATCCACATATGACGTATTTTATCATAATGAGTACCTGATCTCGCGACATTCGTTCTGACATGTGACTCATGAACGTGAAGAAAAAATGACGCTAACCCACATCACTAGAGGTGAAATTACGGAGTACATTTAAAATCTTATGTAATGCCCAATTTCAATAAAGACGGATACACCAAGATGAATCTGTTCGTAGCATTTGCCTACCGAGAATTTTCATAAGTTCGAAACAAAGAGACATTAAAACAAATTAAGTTTGACTTAAATTCGTTAAGTGTTAATTCGGCTTAATGAAAACTGAGATTCAGATAAAAAAATTATGCTCAATAATTAATTCTGTAAATAATTCATTTTCCCGGGGCGTAGTTTTTATTTTCGATTATTTTAAGGCTGAAATAGGTTTTGGTATTTGAAATCTCAATTGTTTAAATTAATTTTGCTTAAAAGCACGTCACTGACGCATCGCTTAACATTAGAAATCAGTTTCATCGGTGATACATGTAATGGATGTAATTGTATTCACAGGATTATTTGAAAGCTGTGGAACCAAATATTCGCAAAGTAGAGATTGTCTTGTAACGTTCAGAAAACGATTTTAATTTGTATACGTTCATTTGACGAATAGATTTTCTTGACGAATAAATCAATAAACTTTTTTTTCATCTAAAATTTTGGCTCGATTTCGTATGATTACTGACTAATATCTGATCATTCTTTTTTTTTTCTGCTCTTGTAGCTCGTTAGAGACATTAACTTTAGATTATCGTCCTTATAGCCCATGAGAGACATCAGCCTTAGATTATCGTTCTTATAACTCATTAGATACATCAACATTTGATTGTCGTCCTTATAACTTATTAGAAACATCAACATTTGATTATCGTTCTTATAACTCATTACAGACATCAACATTTGATTATCATCCTTATAACTTATTAGAAACATCAACATTTGATTATCGTTCTTATAACTCATTAGAAACATCAACATTTGATTATCATTCTTATAACTCATTAAAGACATCATTTGATTGTCGTCCTTATAGCCCATTAGGGGCATTAGTTTTGCATTATTTAACGCTTTAACTTTTCTAAACTGAAAGATTATACTCTTATTGTTTTAACACCAGTGAAGGAGACATCTTTGGTGGGTTGATTCCTAAACAAAGTTTTCCCTCACCCTCACTTATTTTAACTTCTCAGTAAAGATTTCACCTCCTTGCGATATCTGAAGTCTTTGCTGTCCACCAGAGTGGCTCAATTCGCATCAAAACATGGAAGTGACTGCTGGTTTCTCAGCTCCGTAGATTCTTTTCTTTTGCGAATTTTGAGAGTTCTGTTCAGGTAGGTAGTCGAGATAAGCTAAGCGAAGCTTACTGTGAGCTATAACGTGACTGAGGGCTGAAACAGTATCAATATAGTCTAGTCAACTTCCTAAACTCTGTATCTTCATGGCCAAATGCTATTGAGAGGTAAGTTAACTTTGATTGTGTGAGTCGGACACTCGAATTTAACAGTAAGCGATGTGTTAACGTATACGACTGTTTTTCTTTGACTTGTTCCAGGACTGTATGATCTCATTTACTTACAAAATCCCATGTAACTGATGTAGTTACTTTGCTACACGTATTATAATCAAAAACAAAAAAAATCCGAATCAGTGATAACTGAGAGCAGACGTAATTTGAACCCGGGAAATTTCTAATTTGACAGGACGGTTGGAAACACCTATACTTTATGCAGTTAAAATGTATTTAAAAAAGTGGAAAATAGTGCACATACTGTTTTCCCTCTTCAGTGTTGAAATGGACAACTGGTTTAATCAGCAGGCAGGATGCCTATTTTAACGCGGTATAGCTGTTCATTACATAGTGTTTGGTACGCCTTTCAACTGCTTATTATCTGCTAGCTACTATGTTTTTCAACTGTTTGTTTGTTTTTTCGAATTTCGCGCAAATTTACACAAAGGGTATCTGTGCTAACCGTCCCTAATTTAGCAGTGTAAGACTAGAGGGAAGGCAGCTAGTCATCACCTTCCACCGCCAACTCCCGGATTACTCCTTAACCAGTGAATAGTGGAATTGGTCGCAATATTATAACGTCCCCACAGCTGAAAGGCGAGCATGTTTGGTGTGACGGAGATTCGAAACCAAGATCCTCGGGTTACGAAACGATTTCCCTAACTACCTGTCCATACGGGACATCAACTGTTTATTGTTTAGTATCTGCTGTGCCTTTTAATTGTTTGTTTTTTGGAACTTGTGTCTTTCAACTGTCTGTTGTCTGATACTTGCTGCTTTTTTCAATTGTTTATTACCTGCTACATGGTATATTTTACAGAGTTTCATTTTATCTTTCAGTTGCCTGTTGTGTGGTACTTGCTGCTTTTTTCAATTGTTTATTACCTGCTACATGGTATATTTTACAGTTTCATTCTATCTTTCAGTTGCCTGTTGTGTGGTACTTGCTGCTTTTTTCAATTGTTTATTACCTGCTACATGGTATATTTTACAGAGTTTCATTCTATCTTTCAGTTGCCTGTTGTGTGGTACTTTGTGGTCTTTTAAATAATTCTGTCTCGCATACAGCAGTTTGAAAAATAACACACAAAGACACCAAGATTGTTATAAACGTTTTATATCCACACTGAAGCTAAAATACAACCACAGTTATTATTGCAACTGAGAAAATGTTTTACGTCTGTAAATTCAATACTTTATCATTTGTCTTTTTGTTATAACTTAAGGTAGAAGTAATTTGTGATTTAGATATTAAAGCGTGTGGGTGAGAAACATGTAGAAATATTGCTACCTAAAGTGTTCCAACTTACGACGAAATAAAAAAGACCAAAGTAGACGCAGTAATAGACTGGTGCTAATACAGAAGCGTTGCTAAAGTAGACGCGTTAGTAGAGAAGCACTTAGACAGAGTAATTATTAATGATGCATTCAGGAACAGCGTTACTGGACGCTCGCTAAGACGAACGCGTCAGTTAAGAGACTTTGGGACAAACACACATACGTGATACTGGAAATACGTGAGTACATCCAATGTTAGTAACATTTCTGAGCTTCTCCGTTGTAGCAGTTATTATAAACTTTTATTTTACCCCACTGTTCATTTACTCTGGGCGTGGCTTAGTGGCTGATGTGCGGATTGGGATCGGAGGTCCCTAGTTCGCACGCCAAAAAATGTCGTGCTCCACGCTTTAGTTTAAAGCCATGAATGCGTTTTAACAGTGACGGTCAATTATGATTATTCGATTAGAGTAGCTCGAGAATTTTAAATGGATACGATTGGCTGGCTAGCACCTTTTTTTTTTAGTTCTTCACTTGAAAATTAAGGACGTCTGTGCGCGGTTAGATCATGTATTGCATTACGAAAAATTCTGAAAAAAAAATGTCATAAATTAGTTCGCGCCAAAAGAGTAAGCTATGTGAGATGTAACTGAATTATAACGAAAAAATGATGTTTGTTGTAACTAACATGAAGGACTGTGGAAGCCTCTTGATGAAGAGGATTGAAACGTCTGAAGATGTGACCGTGACCAAAAGAATTATCCCAAGTCACCTAAACGTTTTATGAAAATATATCATTTAAATAATTAAAATACGTCGGCGACAGAACAGATACATCACGTTAGATGAGTTCGAGACAGATGGAAATGTAACGACATTTTATAACTGTCTTATTGATCTAATAGGAATCAAACGATGTAATGGAGGATAGTTTATGCCAGTCACGAGTAAATAAATATAGTTGTATAATCTTCAGAAACTTTTAAGTTTTAATTAATTAATTTGAAATGGTAAATATGTTACTGATTTACATTAATCATTTTTAATCCTGTTTAGAAACATAAATGCTTATGATTTATGATTTTATCAGTATCAGAGTGAACAAGCTAACTACAAACATCATACTCGTGTAAAACACGTATGGCTATCAGACATTACATTAAACAACACACTTTGTGTTCATATAAAGCACGTGTATAGCTAACATGAATTATATTAAACAACAAGATACTTTGCACTCATATAAAACACATGTCGAGCTAACACAGATTACATTAACCAACAACAAACTTCGTGTTCATATGAAACGCGAGCAAGTTAACGCGGATGTTACCTCGACCGCAAAACGAGCAATGTATAGTTTCTAAAAGTGAAGATAGAACTCGTAAAGGTTTATAGTATTCCTAAGGTGGTCGTTTCGACCGATATAAATACATTGTATGAACCATTTTCCTTTAAAATAGCGCCATCAAGCGACAAGTAAATCAAGAGAAGTGGGGGAAGGTTAAGGTTTTACTACTTACCATTGACTGCGGTGATAACTATGTGTTCCTTCAAATCAGCGCATTTTGTAGTCTTATCCCATAGCTCGTGAAGTAAAAGAGGTGAAATATACCAATAAATTAACCCGAACAGCATCTTTATGATGTAGAATATATTAAAAACAACTGCTATTCGAAAGCATCTGTGTCAGCGTATTTTCCTGGGTTCTTTATCTAACGTGTTTGTGTAGGTACTGTACGTGTGTGTTTAAGTAATGTTACCTTTGCGAAATTCCCGGCATGGCCAGGTAGTTAAGACATTCGACACGAAACCTGAGTGAGGTGGGTTCGAATCTCTGTCGCACAAAACATGCTCACACTTTCATCCATGGGGGGGTCATAATGTGACGCTTAATCTCACTATTCGTTGCTAAAAGAGTAGCCCAAGAGTTGGAGATGGGTGGTGATAACTAACTTCCTTCCCTCTAGTCTTACACTGCTAAATTAAAGATGACTAGCACAGATAGCCCTGCTCTAGCTTTGCGCGAAATTCAAAACAAACCAAACCTTTCTGATATCCAATGCGTGCTTTGTTAGTTTTTATGTCGTATATATTACGTACATTAAAAATCAAGAACTAAAAGATGTACGTGATATTTCTAAAGAAATATTTGAAACGAATTTCCGTAAATTACATGGAAAGTAGGATATACGTATTTATGCAAATTGTTTTTAACATTTATTGTTGGCTATGTTTCATCTGACCGTTCTTGACCATTATTTTGTTCGCATAATTTATTGCAAGGTTTTTAATGGGTAATCTAAGTTTCCTCTCTTACTGATACGTGCATCTGGAAGGAAACAGATAAGATACGAGCGAACAAGGTGAAAACGTTCGAACACAAAGAGAGATGAGAGATAGAATAATGTCTTGGTCATGTCGGCACTCTTTATCAGTGTGACATGCAATCGATTCCTAACACGCACTCGTATGTATAGGGTGGAACAAAAGTGTCGACACAGTTTACACTATATGGCTGGTGTAATTAGTTCTATACGATTAACATGACTGTTATAATACGTTTGATACTAAAGATAATTGCAATTATTTAAAGTGAAGTTTGTGTAGCCACTTTTACATCACCCTGTATATAGTAGCTTTAGTTATCAGCTGCTGAGTCTGTCTATAACAAAATACCTTAAAATAAATATGCATTCTGTAAGGATGAGCATGTTGTATTCAAACAAACAAAAGTTTGTTATTGAATAAACATGGAACTGAGAAATATGTTTATCTCTGAACGTGGTGTTAGAAGAGATAATTATCACATAACGACAGATAATGCTGTCGTCCACCAAAAATTAAAAACAACTGACATAAAAAGAAATTTACCAGTACTTATTAACTGACCAGTAGTTATTAATCGTTTTGTAGTTGCATTCGCAGTTTTTGTTTTCCTGATCCAAAGTTTCTCCCAACCGTAGTATCCAAGTTTTCTGTATATAGCATATGACGCTATAACATGAGTTGCAGATGCGTGTACTTAATTATTAATTATCGTACATGTATGTGTATAGTTTATCGTTTTGTAACACAGATATCACGATCTGTACCATTGATGAGGAAATATCAGAAATTCTGCTTTTTTGTATTTAGTTTTAACTGTGGAAATATTCAAATTAATTTATGGAGTAATGTGGACGTAATGTTAACAGTGGGAAGATTCAGTTTAATTTATGGTGTAATATGAGTATTGGAAAGATTCAAATTAATTTATGGAGTAATATGGACGTAATTTTAACATTGGGAAGATTCAGTTTAATTTATAGTTGTAATATGGGCATTGGAAAGATTCAAATTAATTTATGGAGTAATATGGACGTAATTTTAACATTGGGAAGATTCAGTTTAATTTATAGTTGTAATATGGGCATTGGAAAGATTCAAATTAATTTATAGTGTTATATAGTTTTAATATTAAAAAGATGTAAAATCAATTTATGGTGGCATATAGACATAGTTGTAACATTGGAAATGTTTCACATTAATTTATTGTGTAATATGAACACAGTTTTAATGGTGTAAAGATCTAAAACTAATTTATGGTGTAATATGGACACATAATAATATATGTACAGTTATAACAGTGGAGATATCTCAATTTAATTTATGGTGAAATATGGACATAGTTTTAACATTGGAAAGGTCTCAAAATAATAAATGGTGTAACATGAACATAGTCATAACAATGGAGAGATCTAAAATGAATTTATAGTGTAATAGAGACACAATTTCAACAGTGGAGAGTTCTCAAATTAAATTATGGTGAAATATGGACACAGTTTTAATAGCAGAAAGACAATTAGTGTATTCTGTACTATGGACATAGCTGCGTGGTGTACTATGAGCATTTGTCATGAATAAAGGGGAGTTTTGTGTCTTTCAGAACTTGTAGTGCATACTGCAGGGACTTGCTAATAAAGTTAGAATAAAAACGACATTTACACTTTAAGTAATAACAAGAGAACTTCTATTTTAACTAACGTTTCTTCTTCGTGGCTTCTTGAGAAGAAGAACAAAACTCCTTCTCAGCTAAGATAAAATTTATCTTATAGTTGTATGCAATGTAAAGGTGTTTTTTTTTCTCTACCTAATGTTGTTCTCAGAACGTTGGTATTTTATGTGTCTGAAGTTCAGTCCATATTTCATAACGTCCTCCCTTCCCCATTGGCACAGCGGCATGTCTGCAGACTTATGTTGCTAGAAACTGGGTTTCGATACACGTGGTAGGCAGAGGACAGATACCCCATTGTGTAGCTTTGTGCTACACTACAAAAAAAAACAATAACACTGAAAACATTTAATAAATTTCTGTATACAGTTTTATTCTTGTTCAAACATACAATATTAACTGGAATTGTTAACGTAAATGCAAACCAAACTGTTCATCTGGGACTTTCTGATCTTCAAAGCCTGCCTTGTTCAATGAGTTTTCGTGTTTACTTTATGCACATGGGAATTGGTATAATTCTGAATGAGATGTTCGCTAAATATGGGAAACGCATTCGTACACGAAAATCAAGAAGCGTCATAAATAGATAACATTTGGTTTTTAGGATGTGTCGAATCAGAAACCTGAAAACAGAGGAACTCTAAATCCAGGAAGAATTTCAGTTTTCAGCAGAGGTGTTTGCTGGAGGTTTAAATTAAATTAAATGCATGGTTAGGGGATGCTCGACTCGTAATCTGAGGGTTGCGGCTTCGAATCCCCGTCACACCAAACATGCTTGTCCTTTCAATCGTGGGATTTATACTATGACAGTCAATCCCACTATTCGTTGTTAAAAGAGTGGCCCAAGATTTGGCGGTTGGTGATGATGAGTAGCTGCCTTTCCTATAGTCTTACACTGCTAAATTAAGGACGACTAGTGCAGATAGCCCGTGTGTAATTTTGCACGAAATTCAAAACCAGACCAAATTAAATTCGCAGTAAATAATAACAGTTTGAACGCAATAAGATGTATCGTTCGTGTCATTTCCTTCGTCATATATGTACATATTTAACTTGTTTATTACCCAATCATAAACCTAAGTTACGTTTGAAAAATATATATCAGCTGTGTGTTCGGAAAGATGATAAACTTAACCAATACTTATAAAAAAAAAAAAAAGCGCACGAGGGAGTTAACTTATCAAAATGAATATCTTTTTCGTAATTGTGCTTTTTAACGTAACGACATTCCCTGTAACATGATATCCACGTAGAAAACTTGGATGATATCTGTGTACATTTCTCTTTTTCCAGGACAATTTTTCATATCTCTGATGCAATTATTACACACCCAGACTGTGAAGGGTGTCTCTTTGAAATATGCGAAATTTCTCGAAGTACAGATATTAGCCCGAGATCTTCAGAATCAATTTCATCTCGCTACTTATTTCAATTTCAAACTGACGTTTTCTATACGGATGATTTTGATGGACGGTTCTAACGTCATTCATCCCCCTCCATCTTTTTTTTGTAATATAACAAGTTCGCGTGACTTGTGGCTAGCATGATAAGACTGCCAGAAAAACACTGGCAACAAACACCTTGTTAAATGTTCAGTGTGATTTTATATTTCTGTTTTAGTTCTGTATTTTTATACGAGTTTTAGCTGATCTATCCTTCCTTATAAACCAATACAAAGGAACACCTTTATACCTGTATTAATAAATATAATCAAACACGCCCTCTACATTCATATACTCAATTACAAAACTTATGCATATTGTTTCTCAGCTTTAAACAAAATAGTTTTCAATAAATTAGCCAACGATGTGAAACGTTCTATTCTTATTAAGCATAATGCCACACAGCTGACTGCCTTTGCTGAAACCGCCACGGGTATCGAAACCATACTGTTACCGTTCTAAGCTGTGAAATTTACAGCTGAGTCTTGGGGGGGGGAGATTTTCTGGAAGTTTCGTGTTGTATAGGTAACTTTTATTCAGTGCAACAATCATTAAACTTTTTTTTTCTTTCGTAACCTGTCCCTCCGTGGGTCACCGATGAATTTACGGACTTACAACACTAAAGTTTGGGACTCGATTCCTCGTGGAAGACAGAATGCAGTAATTCATTGTGTAACTTTGCTATATAAAACAAAGACACCTTCATATCTTATTTGATTTGTAAACAAATATGAAATATCGCAGATGAGCAGATTTGTGTTCTAGATGTTTCGTTGATTCTTTCTTGAAGGTTTAACAGCATTAAGTGTTCAAGGATTATATGCGTATAAACGTATAACCAAAAGAAACTGTGCATATATACACCTAGTATCTGTTTTATAGATATATAAAGTGAAGAATGATTACTGTAGCATTCTTATTCATATTGAGATTATGTGTTAGGTAACGAGAATGAAAAAAAAAACCCAAAGAAACAAGACACTAGAAACTTAATATTTAATGATCATATATACTTTTTAATACACTAGTATGTGTATATATCTAAAACATGACAAAGAGAGAAATCAAAATGTTGAAGTGTGGGCTAGTGGTTAGGGTACCTAGACTGCGGGTTCGAAGCATTGTGGTTTTTGACCAGTTGCTTTATTTCGAAGCGGCCTGGTATGGCCTAACGCGTAAGGCGTGCGACTCGTAATCCGAGGGTCGCGCTAAACATGCTCGCCCTCCCAGCCGTGGGGGCGTTATAATGTGACGGTCAGTCCTATTAATCGTTGGTAAAAGATTAGCCCAAGAGTTTGCGGTGGGTGGTGATGACTAACTGCCTTCCCTCTAGTCTTACACTGCAAAATTAGGAACGGCTAGCACAGATAGCCCTCGAGTAGCTTTGTGCGAAATTCCAAAAAACAAACAAAACAAGCATTTCGAAGCCGTTTATGCGATATAAGTTTAACGGTCGTATCCCACTGTTTGATCAGATAAGAGTAGCTGAAGCGTTGGCGGTAGTTACTATTGACTAACTAATTTTAAGTTTTTCATAACTAAAACCCGAGGTTCGGTTGTACTTGCGAAGGACACAACAGCGATAGCATGTTAGGTAGGTTTGCGCTACAACCAACCACCCAGTCCGCAATTACAGCTTAAAATACACGGTGGTCGCTAGAAAAGCGGAAAATTTGAGGGTCAGATGAGATCATGAATAAAATGCGTGCTTACTCATTTCTATTTTGATTTGTTTTAACTTTGTAAAAGTTATTCTTTGGAAAAATAAATAGCTGTTTGACAAATTTTCCGCTTTTCTAGCGACCACCCTGTATTTGTTGAGCTCCTTCAATGGTTGAATGAGCTACAAAATATGAAAATCCGGTTTTTAGCAGTTTGAGTCCACAGACATGCCGCTGTGTCACTAGGAGTGCCAAAAAATGAAATCGGAGTTTGAGAAGCTCTCTTCCAATTCTAAAAGAAGTCAACATTTGTGCTTATAACGTAATATTCATCTTATTTTTTTCTGTCTCTGCGTATTCTCGGTGGTTGGGATGACTGAAACATATGGAAAGAAAGCACTGCTGACGTTATGGTGTATAGCGAAGTCTCAGAAAATGTTGTAAAAGGGTAACTAGGAAGCCACAGTCTACTGAACAGTAGTTGCTATGGAGACATTCATTGAAATTTCGGTCCACTTTTCAAACAGTTATTTATAAAAAGCAAGTTCCGTTACGAAGTAGAACATTCCTTATAGATATAAATTTTCCTTAGCTTCATGGATATTATTGGCTTCCATCAGTTCTTTTCGTAAGTTACATCTACCACTGTCTTCTCACAGACTGAGTATTATAGAATCTTTTTTTTTTTGGTGGGGAGGGATTATCTGACTGTTACGTGATTCGTGCCGAATTGAGACTCGGATTATGAAAAGCCCATAAAGATCTTTGGTGTACTTTCGACGTTTCGAGGCCAGTTCCAACTAATGTGTTTTACGTTCGTTGCATACAATCGAACCTTGAGTTCTCTCCTAGAAGCCGAGGAGTTACTTGTATGCTCGCTGTGGCTTTGGCAACGACAGTAATGGGGTGTATTTCATTGGTCTGCGTTTTGAAACTTAAAATTAAACAATCTGTACGTATCTTTTTTTTTAGAATTTGTATTATCTCCGTTGATTTTGCTTTGATTAAGAAATCAATTTTCTCATAATGAAATGTGCTCAGTTTAAAGATACGATCATATGTTTCAAGTAAAACTTAAAAAAGTGTGATGGAAGGATGGAAACCTAAAAATTGTATAACAACTTTACAGTAGACGTGTGTTGCACATTGCGAGTGTGAACTCCTTAAACGTAGTTTTAAATGTACCCCCCTTTTCTTTCCCTCGCTGCATACTTGTCTTCTGAAAACAGGTTTATCCTTGATGCCAGATTGTTTGTTTGTTTTTGAATTTTGCGCAAAGCTACACGAGGGCTATCTGCGCTAGCCGTCCCTAATTTAGCAGTGTAAGACTAGAGAAAAGGCAGCTAGTCATCACCACCCACCGCTAACTCTTGGGCTATTCTCTTACCAACGAACAGTGATGATTGAATGTCACTTATAACGCCCCCACGGCTGAAAGGACGAGCATGTTTGTTTTGACAGGGATTGGAATCCGCGACCTTCAGATTGAGAATCGAGTGCCTTAACCACCTGTCCATGGCGGATCTATTAATGGCACAAAAACCCTAACAGAAATAATCCAGTTAACGTATTTACAAATCACGTATAAACAAACACTTTAACTTCGAATATATTTTATTAATTCGTTAAAATTAGTCCCCACCAGCAGTAAGTTTTTAGGTAAACATACATAGCTAAAAACTGGGTTTCGACATCCGTGGTGGACACAGCTCGGATAGCCCATTGTGTATCTTTGTGCTTAACAGACAAAATATAAACAAACATTAAAAATTCATGTCAAGTCCAAACTACCATTTTATTTACTTCTTGTACGGGTTTCAGGGTATTCTATCCCCTCATAAGTAACCCTCTACAAGGGCAGTTTGACATTATTGCGATAGATGAGGTCGTAAAAGACGAAATCTTTGTAAGAATTATCTCGCACTGTCTAAGATACTACCTATCATATTATGGGTATGTTAAAGATAATAAAAGACGGGTAATATTAGATAAAACAAACTGGTACAACTGAGAACGAAATTATTGGTAAACCATCTGACAGAACTGAGAAAGAACACGTTATTTCTATTTGTCACAAAGGTATCATTTATTACGATCATAGTTTCTCCAGTAAAGGCAGAATCAGGTACGTTGCTCAAACTATACTAGTAATAAATGATATATGTCTGAAACGTACAATTGTCTTGTTCTTCAGTTCTGTGATTATCGAGTTTCATCAATTGCCGGCGGTTTCAAGTATCAATTATGGTAAATCATCTCTTGATTCGTTTGCTTGTTTCAAAATTCAGCGGAACGAGTGTCTACACATATCACTTACCAAATTTTGAAATGATAAATTAGAAGCCAACCAATTAGTAAATAGCACACGCCGCCAAATCTTTGGCTATTCTTGTGTGACGGAGTAGTGGTGATTCACTGTCACTTTTATTACACGCGCACACCATCTCACTCAAATTGTGGGGCGCTGTTTTTGTTTTTTCTTTTTTGTAAAAACGCGTCTCGAACCACGAATTCTCGAATTGTAAGGGAAAAAACACTTCTTTACTGATTTATATAGAATTTTAGGCTTAACCTCAACTGCTTTTCTTTGTTTTTGAAGCTGTGTAATGTTTTTCGGTGCATACTATTTTAACGTCGAAATAACAAAAGTTTTTTTCTTACTATGGTTATCATATTCATCCACTACTAAGCGCAATGTAAATGTGTTAAAAATGTATTACGGACCAGGAAAACTGCAGGCATAAATAATTTCGCAGATTGCTAAGCCTCACCTGTCAATCACTGTAAATAATATATACTCCTATAGTTGCATGATACGTTTTATAAAAGCTTTCTAGATGATTGTCAAGTAGAATCCATGGGGTAGTAACTGTTTTACGTCAGCTTATTGATTAATATTAATGCCCTGAATAGCAGAATCTAGAAATGTATTTATTCATTTTTATTGTTGTTAAAGGCAACAAAATGACCAAGTGTTGTTTTTTTAAATGTTGTTAGTTATTGTACGGAGGTTTGAATAACACTGGTTTACAAAAAAATATTTTTTGTCTGAGGCAAGAATGTGAATAGGTGTTTATTTACTAATTTGGGTGTGCTGAATTCAAATTTATAAACAGTTTTGCTCTATCACTTCTAGT
Source organism: Carcinoscorpius rotundicauda (assembly GCA_011833715.1). Lineage (NCBI taxonomy): Eukaryota > Metazoa > Arthropoda > Merostomata > Xiphosura > Limulidae > Carcinoscorpius > Carcinoscorpius rotundicauda. Next base: position 35,361,698 of record CM022403.1, read on the forward strand.
TTTCTGGCTTTTAAATAGTCTCATTTCAGTATATACAGAGTATATACGTGTTTATTTCAACAGTTGCAGCAGCTTATTACAGATAAAACAGGATAGATAAAGAACATTGACGGAATAAATATACTTGGATGACACAATGTACACAATTCATAGTACCGCAGACAGTTAGAAGTGTGTTTTCTTAGATAACCTGGTGTATTTTGCCTCCGGAATGTCACGCAAGAGCATCCAGCAGAAGTCTCCCATCATGCTGAGGTTCCACTTGCCTTGGTAGTTGCTCTCCATCTTCGTAATGTCTTGGTGGAATCTTTCTCCGTGCTCATCACTCACTGCTCCAAGGTTTGGAGGGAAGAAGTTGAGGTGGGAATGGAGAAAATGAATTTTGAGTGACATTCGGCATCCCATATCCTCATAAGTCTTTAGCAACTTCTCAATACAGGCTTGGTAATTTGGTACGCGTGTGTTACCAAGGAAGCCACTACAGACTGACTTAAATGCTTCCCATGCTCTCAGTTCCTTTAAGGTAAGAAGCTTCTCAAAATCAGTATCCTTCAGCACTTCTCGGATTTGAGGTCCGACAAAGATGCCCTCTTTGAGTTTAGCAGCACTGAGACCTGGGAACACAGCAGAGAAGTGTGTTGGAAGGCAGCAACATTTTTGTCCATGGCCTTCACGAAATTCTTGATGTAAAGAGGAGGAAGAAGCACCTTCTTCATGTCAACCAGAGGATTCTCCTTGACGCTATGTTCGCCAGGAACGAAAGTGCTTCTAAACCCCCAGTCTTTCTGCTTGTAATGCTGGGATACAGCTCGACTATCCCAGAGACAGAGAAAGCAACAGTACTTTGTGAAGCCCGCTTGCATACCCATAAGAAGACCAATGACTTTGAGGTCCCCACACAGACTCCACTGGTAGGTACTGGTTGTACTTAACAGCTTCTAAAAGAAGCTCCATATTGTCATAGGACTCCTTTAGATGGACAGAGTGTGCAGTGGGAATGCTGGAATATTTATTCCCGTTGTGCAGAAACAGCCTTGAGACTTCGCTTGGTAGAGTCTGTGAAAAGACGCAAGTCTGAAGGATTATGTGGCAAACCAAGGAAAGTGAACAAGCCAAGTACATTTGTGCAGTAGCACAACTTGTTTTCCATGTCGAAAAATGAAGCAAGGTCTTTGTTCCGATTCCTGAAACTGGTGATTCTTACATCTTCCTGGACTAGGTTCCACTGTTTAAGCCGAGAAGCCAAGAGCTCTGACTGCTGTTTTGACAGATACAAATCACGAGCAAGGTCATTCAGGCCTTCTTGCGTGATCCAGTGTGGCTCGTTGCCACTTGTTCCTAAATAAGAAGAGTCAATATCTTCGGAAGAGATTGACTTGGCAGAATCTTCCCTTGGAGGCATTTCTTCATCTGATGAGGAAAGAAGATCCTTATTTACTGGAGGTGTTGGGACAGGAAGATCATCTGAATGGGGAACAGGTCTCATAGCAGATGGAAGGTTGGGATATTTGATCTTTTTTCTAGAAGATGCATTGAAACCAGTTATATTTGTTAGACAACAATAACAATCATCTGCATGGCTTCGTGGCTCTCTCCAAACCATCGGGACTGCAAAGTTGAAAAAAAACAAAGTAAAATTAAATCATATGTAAGGCAATAATAATTATGTGCGTCGTTGGAAATTGTAATACAATTTGTATTATATGTATATAATTGTATACCCAAAAGATTGTGAAACACAATTGTCGAGGGACACCAACCTCCTGCGCTGACTGCCAGTGCACTACTGGCTGTTGATTGAGACGTGTTGGCTGCGCTTAACTGCCAAAATCCGTTTTGATATATAGCTATATATATAATGTAATGCTATCACTTACATTTATTGCATAATAACTAAAAAAGAAGACATAAGTCACACAATATTAGAAATTAACCCTGAATGCATATACGCCTTTATGTACAGTATGTGTACAAAATGTACAGTATGCATATCTAAAAAACTAGAGGTGATGAGTAAAAACGGATTTCAAATCTGAATTCAGCATCCCCAAATTAGGTTACAACAGCTATTTTTGTGCTTGCCTCAATTTCTTTGTAAACCAGTGTAATGAAAGAAAAAATGTGGTTTGCTTTAGTGACCAACCCAATGTTGGATGAAAACAGAAATTAAATTTCGTCGTTGTTTGAATCCAAGAACTGTGCTGTTACACCAAACATGCTCGCCCTTTCAGCCGTGGGGGCGTTGTTACGGTCAATCCCACTATTCATTGGTAAAATAGTAGCCCAAGAGTTGGTGGTGGGTGGTGGTGACTAGCTGCCTTTCTTCTAGTTTTATAGTGCTAAATTAGGGACGGCTAGAGCAGTTAGCCCTCGTTTAGCTTTGCGCGAAATTCAAAACAAACCAAACCAAACTAAGAAATGTGTGTTAACTGCTGACGTGAAACACTTACACAGTTTTAACTTGATTATTTAACTTATTGGCCAATAAGTCACACAAACATGCTAACATTTACCTTGATTCTAAAACTTGTTAGTTGACTGTGTAAACAGTTTTATCTTAACTCTACAGCTTCTTAGTTGATAACACAAGACACTGACACAGAACATTTTCTGATGTTTCCATATAAATTGATTAAAATGACGTATATCTTTAGTGCCCTGAGACATTTACAGCTAGTTATTTTGTACGAACTCCCAGTGGCTCAGCGGTATGTCTGCGGACTTACAACGCTAAAAACCGTGTTTAGATACCCGTGGTGGGCAGAGCACATATAGCCCATTGTGTAGCTTTGTGCTTAATGCAAAACAATAACAATATTTTGTACGAAGTTGCTTATCACTGCTTGAAATCTTAACCATGATTATGAATGGCCAATGTGTTGATCAGCATTATGGTACGGTAATAAGCTAGTTGTGTAGTCGTGAAGGTGGATAAAACGACCCCCATCAACTCTAATGATAATAGTATAGGTTTCTCAATTCGCTGAGAACTTAGTTCTGAAACGTGGTTTGTGTTTCGTATTTACATAAAGAGGATTTTGTGTTTCATCTTTTTCATTTGCTGCGCATAATTGTGAACCTCAGTTCTAATATTTAGAATCCCAGAAACCATAGAGAGTTTTTATATTGTTTGCAGATAATAGCTTCTGTTCTTTTATCCAAATCATGCGGTGACTAGCGCTTGTGATTTTGATGGCATGATTATGGAAACTTTTAAAGAGCTTTGTATTGTAATGCATTAACAACTACTGCTATTTAAGAGTTTAAAAGATGGCGAGGTGATGATGTTAGATGTAAAGGGGAATAAGGGACAGTTGACTTAGAAACTTTTTATTTTTAAATCAGATCGAGGCGATGATATTTTTTTCGCCTGTTTGTCGGCTTACAACGCTAATATCGGGTTTAGATACCTGTGATTGCGCAGAAAAAAAGATCGCTCATTGTGTAGCTTTATGCTTAACATAAACAATTAATCCTCTTTCCAAACGCGAATAAACACCAATGTAGGCAAAGTTTGTAGAATTAATGATTTTCATTTTCTAATTGTAATGTTTGTACCACACAAACTAACAATACTTATGAGGTAAGTTCGGGCGTAGCGTAGTTATTAGAATGTCTAGTTTGTGTGTTTCTAAGTTTATGTGATCGTCAAATCCCACTGTTCGTTCAAATATTTTCGTCTGTCACTTAAGTTTCAGGGACGGCTGTACATATACAACCCCTTTTGTACCTTTGCTCGAAAATTCTGAAACAAACGAACTTATTCTCGTAGGTTTCTTTTCTACACAAATTAAATAATTATTAAATTGTTTGTTTGTACACAAACTTCTTAATTTTTTTTCTTTTTTGTATATAATCTTACAAACAAAACTTGTTTATTTTTTGTTTGTATAGAAACAAGAATTTCGTTTTTGCATGAAAAGACAATTGGGAATTATTTAATAAACAAGAGGGAATCTTCAATACTTGAAATTCTTTTAAGCAATATTAAAGTAAATTAATGTGAGAGACTTTTTCTTCCTCTCCCCTTTTATTAGCGATATATTTGTGCGCTAGCAATACCAAGCATGGAGCGCGTGCACACCAGATTCGATTTTATTACTCGTCAGGATATCTGTCAAACTATTGAAATTATTTTATATAGGACTAGGGTAGATGAATGTATAAAACATAGGCGAGGTCAAATACGTCAGTCGAAAGGGTTTGACCTCCCAAGTCCAAAACTGTAATTAGATATTAAATCGGTCAAGTTGACAGAGCTAAGAGCTGAAAGATTGTACTTGACAAAAAAGAAATAAAAGTGAAAACTCGGAGTTGTTATATGGGCCGCTGTGCCGTGGCTAAAAAATGACATAATTAACAAGTAAGGTTAATTTACCTATAGGTGTACCTAATGTTTTGACCCGGAATGGTCAGATAGTTAGGGCGCTTACTCGTAATCTGAGGATCGCAGATTCGAATCCCCGTCGCACCAAACATACTCGCCCTCTGAGCCGTGGTGAGGGACGTTACAAGTGACGATCAATCCCACTATTCGTTGATAATAGAGTAGACCAAGAGTTGGCGGTGGGTAGTGATGACTAGCTGCCTTCTATCTAGTTTTGCACTGCTAAATAAAAGACGGCTATCGCAGATAGCCCTCGTGTGGTTTTGCACGAAATTCAAAAACAAACAGACTTATGTTTTATCAGTATATTTTATTCCACGTTTTTTTAAAGACTATGCAAGCCTCTGAGTCGGATATTTTTTGTTTGCAAAATTTAATAGAAACTTATCTTTGACTACCTTAGCATCTGCAAATACACAAACAAACTGTTGACCCCCCCCCCAAAAAAAAATGTTATTTGTTTTCTTACTGTAACGTCATCTTTTGGAGGATGCACAAAGCTATTAAGTTTTAATTTTACGGATTAGTTGAACGTGGCCAGTTGGTTGTTTTTTTATGTGAGAATCTGTGTGTGAAGAATCACAGTTGGTTGTGAGCTGGAGTGACTTTCTCCGTTCCGAACTATCGAAGCACAAGGAGGAGTTGTGAAGATAATTGAATTAATCGAGCGATTTTATTGGTTAGATTCCGTTAGCGAATTAATTGAATTTCTTATACAGTTTTTTTTTTTTACTTTGCGTATGGATTAAATTTTATGTGGAATAATAAATACTCCATTAATCTGGAATATTATTTTAATCTTCGAGACTTTTAACGAGTGAACAGTGTGGTTGCGGCATGACATGACCAGGTGGTTAAGGCACTCGACTCGTAATCCGATGGTCGCGGGTTCGAATCCCCGTCACGCCAAACATACTCGCTCTTTCATCCGTGGGGACGTTATAATGGTACGGTCAATCCTATTATTCATTGCTAAAATAGTGGCCTAAATGTTGGCGGCGGGTGGTGATGACTTACTGTCTTCTTTCTAGTTTTACAATGCCAAATTAGGGATGGCTAGCGCAGATAGCCCTCGTGTAGCTTTGCGCGAAACACAGAACAAACAAACCTGCAGACTTATGTCTAAGCCACTGGGAGGGGGAGGATATTTATAGGTGAAACGTAAGTTTTGTTGGTGTTTTTCTTCTGGTTGCCTGTTTAGTTTGCTATTGCTGGATTTTCGCTTTCACATTTATAAAAGAAACCTCAATTTTTTTTATTGTTGATTTTGGAACTTCTATTGCAAGATTTTAACATCCACGCTTAAGAATGGAATCTAAAATCTTTTGGTTATCCTTCAGATCTGTTATTGAAGGATTTCAACTGCGATAACGTCCCTGAGTTGTGTTCTAAAGAGTAGACCATCCTCTTCTAGGAAATATCAATCTTTATATATATACATATAGAGTACATAATGGTAAAGCTTGAGAGGTTTAGCCGTGCATGGCGTGGACGTAAATCAGACAAGAAATTCCTATCTTTTCAACAAACGTGTCTGTCTATGGTGTTGTATCCCGACGGCCTCCACCTTAATAGTCGTTTGCGTTACGATACTGTCGTCTTTTGTCGGCATTTTCCTAATTAAAAGACCAATCTTCTTGTCACAGGGAGTGGCTCTTGCTTGTTTGGGATATGGGAAGGAGGGGAGAGAGGTTTTAAAAAAAACAGAACTAGTGATGCGATAACATCAGTACTGCCAAAAAAAAAAAATTTGCAAGGAAATAATTGCAACGTGCTATAAAATATACAGGCCTTTTGCTGATTATTGTATTTACTTTGGAACGTGGCTCACATAATGAAAAAATTAAAGAAATAAAGATTGAAATTAATAATTTGCTTTTAGTCACTTTATGGGTTGAGATATAACTAATAGCAGCAGCTTCTGTTTTACTCAAGTTTTACTTTAATTAATATTTCGTTTTTCTACGTAAACCGTCGTTAATTTAAAGATTGTTTGTGTTAAATTCCACGCAAAGTACAGGAGGGCTATCTGCGCTATCCGTCCATAATTTGGCAATGTGAGACTAGATGGAAAGTAGCTAGTCATCACCACCCACCGCCAACCCTTGGGTTACTCTTTTATCAACGAATAGTGAGATTGACCGTCAAATTATAACTCCCCATGGCTGAAAGGGCGATCATTTTTGGTATGACGGGAATTCGAACCCACGACCCTCACAATTACTAATTTAAAGATCAGAGGTAGAATAAATATTTCTTAAAATTTATATCGAACAGAAAAATGTTTGTAATTCCTGCGCATTTATTGTTATTGTTTGCTGTTTATGTGCGTCAAATCAGCACTTCCTCATCTGAGGCTCAGAACAGTAATTGTACGGACTAGGATTTCTCAAACTGGGATACTTCAAGGGATCCGCGGATCATGTTCGAAATCTCATAGGAATATCTTAAAAGATATAGTTTATAGAATAAAAATACATTTTGTAAACTTAAGTTTACATGAGTTGAAACATGTAATTTGAAATACAGTTTTTTAAGTTCATGGATTTTTTTTCCTAAATTTAAAACATCGACTGGTTTGAGTGTCTGCGAAGAAATATTAAATCAAAAAGGGTCATCGGATTATTAAGGTTCAACAAATCAACGTAACACAGTAAGAAACTTGATTAAATAAACAAGTATTTAAATATGGATTTGTGTAACCTTAAGCGCAAAGCTACTGTGTTCTGTCCAGTACGGTTTCATACTGCTGTATCACTCGGGGGTGTTATTTAAATATAAATATACACGCAGCATCATACGAAATACCTCGAATCTTTTCATTCGATATAGTTTATATTTTATAATACCTTTTTGATCGCCTGATGATTTCCTGTTGCCCTCCCCACCCCAGTGACTCAGCGGACTTACAACGCTAGAAACCGGGTTTCGATAATCGTGGTGGGCAGGGCACTTATAGTCCATTGTGTTGCTTTGCGCTTAAACTTAAAAGAACAAGCAAACCGAGTTTTCTATGATACTAAAGTTAAAGTAAACCTAACACCGCACAACTGCATCTTATTACATGTTTTGGACCGGATATAACAGATTATTATAACACACTTTTGTTTATTTTCATTCTGAATTTCTAATTGTAATGTGAAGACGGCTCTGATTTCTGTTTTGTCTGTGGTTAAGCATAATACTACACAGTGGGCTATCCACTTTTTGCCCATCATAGGTATCGAAATCTTATTTTTATCATTATAAGTTGGAAAACATATAGTTGTGCCTCTAGGGGTGTGCAAAAAACATGTTGTAGTTTTCTGCATCGTTGTTTAACAGTTGTAATATTTTTTTCAGGGAAAGCTGTATTATAATACTCTCTTCATTGAATAACGTAATTAATATCTTAAATGAAATACGCTAGTAACTGGACACGACTGTAATATTTTCTATGACGTTAAGTTACACTGTATTGTTTCATTTCATTTTTCATAACTTTTGCTTACACGATAAAGGAAGATGTCTTTTTAGACCGGCAAGGCTAGGCGGTTAAGGTAATTAACTTGTAATCTGAGGGTCGCGGGTTCGAATATCCGTCGCACCAAATATGTTCGCTCTTTCAACCTTAGGGGCGTTAAAGTTACGGTCAATCCCACTAATCTTAGATAAAAGAGTAACCCAAGAGTTCACTGTGGGTGGTGACGATTAACTGCCTTCTCTCTAGTATTAACTGCTAAATTAGGAACGGCTAGTGAAGATAGCCCTCGTATAGCTTTGCGCAAAATTAAAAAAAAACAAACTATTTTAAATGATATTTAATTAACTCTCTTACAATTGTAGTCGAAATTCAAACACACTCCTTGCGGTGGCCATTTGGTTTGTAGAAATGTTTGCTGCACGTATTTTGTTGTTGAACAAAAGGTACTGTTTGCATCCCCCTTCCATCCTTCGCTGAAAATGCTTGTCCTTTCAGCCGTGGAAGCGTTATGCTGTGAAGGGTAATTCCACTATTCATTGGCAGAATACTAGCTCCAAAAATGGCGCCAGGTGGTGACGACTAGTCAGCTTCAGTCCGTGTAGTCTTTGCTCGAAATAGAAAACAACCAGTTTGCACCTAAGGTGGCTTACAAGATGAAGTTCTATACGCTCGAGAAGAATGGCGCCAAATTTCGCGCCAAATATACTTAGTTTAAATAGCTCCTAACAGATAACTGTGCGCTAGTTACCAGACGAAAGTTTGGCATTCAAAGTCAAATTAGGTGTGGTTTATATGAGCACATAATTGAGCAGTGAGGTAGATTTTCCTTATACGTTTTAACAGAAATAGTTCTCTGGAAAAATTGAAAATATCGGTACATACGAGAGTGCGTGTGTGTGTTTTCTAAAAGCAAAGCTACATCGAGCTATCTGCTGAATCCACCGAGGAGGATTGAAGCCCTGATTTTAGCGTCGTAAATCTGTAGACTTAGCGCTGTACTAGTGGGAGACATATATATACATATACGAGAGAAATACATGTTTTAAAACAAATGTTTTTTGTTATTTATGTCTATGTTCTGTGGGCTGTGGACTTCCCTTTTTATTCCATTGTAACGTTCTAGAATACTAATGTATTAACAATCATTTAATGTGTAATATTGAATACTTTGAAGCATATATAATATACTTCCATTTGGTGACGGGTCGAAATACCAGTCTTAAAGACACTTGTAGTTTGTTTTTTGTTGTTCGTTTGTTTTCTATCAGTGACTTGGTGAAAGTGTACCACATAAACGTCGATTTGAAAATTGTATTTCTTTTTTCAACGTATAGTTTAGTAATAGGAAAGTAAAATGTATTGGAGAAGGATAATTATTTTATAAAAACAACTACAGGAAAACAAAAGTTTAAGATGCACTGGGATCGTGTCTCGTGTTTCTTTTTATTATTTTCTCATTTTATCTATTTCTGCTCCTCGTATCTTCTCCAATCACGTGACATTAAACCCCAGGGCTGTTGATGATAACGTTAGGCAAGGGGAAGTATTTCTGAAGCCAGCGGCTCTAGTGATGTTCCGTGTCAGTACTATTTCTTTTCTAGATGTGTTCTCTAGGCTTAGTCAGCCTGGAATGTAATATTGGCAAAGTTCTTTATTCTTAGTCATCGTAGGGTTTAATAATAACAGTAATGCCATTGTAACCTGCAGAAGATTTTGACATGTGTGTTTCAGTACCTCTTTACTGTTTAGAGAGGATTTTTTGAGATAATTCTAGCAGTGCGATATTCAATTTCATTGAAATATAATTAAGGTTTTCAAAAATTATAAGCCTTGCCTTCGCTATTATATATAAAAACGTAGGCACGTTATATTAAAACTATTTTGAATGCGCAAATCAGCAACACACGTGACAATTGCAGTCAATATAATGTCGCGGTGGAATATATGAGAACCATATTTGATCGAAAATCGATTGCTTTTGCAACAGCCTTATCGAATGCAAAATATTTATACATTAAAAATCATGAAATGAGTTCATATCATGGATTTAGAATTTACGAAAAAAGAAAAGAATATGAATCAACTTGGGGTGCCAGTACCATCCAGAAGTAGGCATGCAATAAGTCGTACTCACGTAATGAGGAAGGTGCGGTGTCTTGTAACAAATGGGAATCCGCCAAATTCAGTGTTAAATGCTGTTCATGTACCCTAGGCAACATAATCAAGAAGGATCTTTGTCTCTAAACGAAGCCAGTAGGGTATGAGTTCGCCAAGATAAAGTTTCTAACTATATCTGCAGTTTAAATGTCATATGCCTCAAAAGTTGGAGATGATTTGTGTGCGATCACGCTATGATACCGTCGTCGTAGATGGGTTATCAAAAGTCAGCAGGGAGGAGTGGTATACTTTGAACATGGTATTCTTAGGACGGAACTTTTTGTGATAAAAATTACACTTCAGCTATTTTCAAGATGTGCGGTCCTTAAATGTGGCAACATGGACCATAATAACGTGACGAGGCTAAAATATAATTTTGCTGTAACGAGCTCATTCTCTGTAGATGTAGGTATTTGAGCGCGTATCACACACAGTCCAGCTCAAGGTAATGCAGTCCAGTTATTTGTACTTACAAATCATACAAGAAATCGTCCCGTGAAAAATGTTTGTTCCTTAGAGATAGATACAAAGGACGCAAGCTTACGGCAACTTTTGCAGTGCTTTGACCCTTATGTCACTCTTAATTTCAACTTTACAGATGTCCAGATGTCAAATTGCTCACAGTTTTAATTTTGACGTTTTTGCCCAAATGTTAAGTTAATTTCAGCAGCTTTGATTCTGTGTCCAGATGTCAAGTTACAGTTTCAACTCTGATTCTCTGTCCAAATATCAAATAAGTTTCAGCTTTGATTCTTTGCACAGAAATCAAGGCACAGTTTCATTTCTGACTGTCTGTCCAGATGCCAAATTACAGTTTTAGTTCTATTCTCTGTCCAAATGTCATGTTACTATGAGCAGGTTAATTAATGACTGCGAATGCAGTGTCTCCAATTTTTTTTTTTGAATTTGGGGAATGACCTATACAACATGACTTTCCTCTTTATGTTTATTTCATACGAGCTAATTGATTGCACAAATTCGATGGGTATTTGGGAAAATATATAAATAATCAAATACACACAAAAAAGAGAACATATTCGGTTAACCACATTAACGGTTCAAAAACATTGTTAAGAACAAAACTAAACGTGTTAGTACTTAAACAACAACAACGACCAATAAACTCAGAATAATTTGTTTTTTATTCTGGTTTACTATGTAATAATTATAACTTACTAAACTTAATATGTGCATTTCTCTTTTGGCCTAGTAGTTAAGGCACTCGACTCGTAACCTGAGCGTCGCGGGTTCGTATCCCCGTCACACCAAACATGCTTGCCCTTTCAGTCGTAGGAGTGTTATAATGTAACGATCAATCCCACTGTTCGTTGGTAAAAGAGTAGCCCAAGAGTTGGCGGTGGCTGATGGTGACAATCTGCTTTTCCTCTAGTCTTACACTGCAAAATTATGGAAGGCTAGCGCAGATAACCCTCGAATAGCTTTTTGCAAAACATAAAACAAATCAAACCATTTTTCTTCAGTTTTGTAACGAATATCTTGATCGACTGTCTTTTTGAAGCATATATTTTGAGCTTTTACTATCGTTTCGGCCATGTTTTGCTCACAACATTTGAAGAACGTTTATATTTCCACTATTGCGATCTTTTATGATTTATTGTCTGTCTCACAATATCTCGTATTCTTTTGTTTTAGTTTCTAACTTTTCTTCGCCAGTGAAATAGTCTCTGTTATATATATGTTATTGATGTCGCTATCGGTTCTTGTTTCCTCTCACTATTTTTAGGTCTGTTTCAAGGTATTTCTTTTGGAGGGGGGATCCTCGTTCTACAGAGTAATGCGCAAGTCACACCATCATTATTTTTCTAAGTCTCGTTGTTACAGCTGTTTGGAATGTGTACCGTCGCTAACACGAGACAATGTCACAAGAAGATCACTTCCACACGTTGCTAGGTTGGTTAATGACATCCCGACCAAACGAAAGAGACAGTGAAACACAAAAATGGTTTGTAAACATCATGGCGTAAGAGCATCATATAGAGAAATATTATTGTGTTGAGTGACTTTTGGAATCACGGACATTTGTTATCTTTTCGATTTGTTTCTTAAAATATTCCCCTCTTTCAATAGATGTTATTAACTCGAAACTTTAACGAGCATTTAATTACTTATGTTTTCTGTACTTGCCTTCAGTAACCACTAAAGGTATAGGTTTTCGTGAAGTTTTATGGTGTCAGATTCCTGTTTTTATCATAACATTATTTGTATTACACAATTTCAGTTAAGACTGAGCCGTTACCTTCATTTTCTGTAGTAATTATTGGCTAATCTTATTGTTTGATGACATTTCTGTAAATACGTGCAAAATATTTTCCTTGACCCAAAATATTGTAAGTGTGCAGATCAAAACGAGTTACTTTTACTTACTGCGCATAGATAGAATTGTTATCGTCGAAAATGTTCTTCGATTCCATATTATGTATATTTTGAATTTGGTTGTATGAAGTATTACATTCTAAAGAAATGTATTGCATATATCTGTAAATGCGAAAAAAATATAAGGTTATATTGTTTAAGATTTCCGTAAGTGTTTCTGCTTAAAACTAAGTGTGTAAGAAGTCCTAATTAATATTTGTGTCTCAAGCGTTTTGGATATCTTGATTTTTGTCGTCCTTAATTAATTTCCTCCTGCAAGCTCTGGTGTGGCCGAGTTATTTAGCACGTCGGATTTTGAAGTTTTTCTTGACGATTTTAGTAGTTAACTGATTTGTTTGTAAAATGGACTGCCTTTTCTTATGAAGTTCCCTTAACGCCATCCAAGAAAAATGTTTCTCTTGGCCTTTTTAATGGTTGGCTGACACTTTTCAATATGAACTGTCTTTGCTTCTGGAATTTCTTTAACGCCATCCAAGAAAAGCATTTCTATTGACTTTTTAGTCATTAAATAATAATTTTGTAAACTGGACTATCTTTGCTTCTGAAGTTCCCTTTACCGTCCTAAAAGAGAGCTTCTATTGCCATTTTTAATTATTAAATGATACTGTTATAAAGTGAACTGTCCTTGCTTCAAGAGCGAGCTTTTCCTTGATGCGTGTTTCTATGGTTAATTAAACGGAACCCAAACTTTGGTCAACTGGTTGCTAATTGGTGTACATACTGTACGTTCCTCCTGTTGCTATGAGAAAACCTGATACCTTTAATTTGCGGGTTTCAAGCAAGTATATTTGCTCGCCTGTTTTCTTGCTGTCTTCACTGTATGTATATATATATATATGCATGCGTTGTGTCTGTGTGTCCATACCTGCGTGTGTGTTTATATGTATATATGCATGCATGTAGCGCTTAATTAAACCTGCGGGCTTGGATGACACGTCTCCCATAAACTAATCAAGTAAGCTGCATCGTGTAATGAAATCTGCCGTAATTAAAGTACGGTCCACGGATGGATAGGTTTGCAGTAAAAGCCACCTAAATCTTTACATTGAATTTAACTCATTCAATGATAGTATCTGGAAATTCGTATTCTAGTAAACGTAGAATCTTGGGAAGTTATCTGTCTTGGTTTACCTCCTATTAAAGTAATTTGAGTTTAGAAAAGCTTACATTACTGAATAAATCGTGCTGAAAAATGTCCCATGTGTCTAAATGCACGAACACAGTCAAGTTTCTTAAGGTTTTTTTTTATTATTATGATTTTGCGTTTTCAATCTAAGATTTCAGTTTTATGGAATTTTTCGTAACGTAATTCGCCATCTAGTGCGTACAATTTCCATCAGTTAAGCCATGTGAATTATAAAGTACATGTTTATAGACATGGATTAATAGTACTTCTTATCAAAAAATACAAATGTTATGAATTCTGTCAATTTCGGCAGCAACGCGTAATTCACTGTCAATCACTTTTTCGTCGGGAACCTAATAGAACGGTTCCACGAAGTGTTATCACAATCTCTTTTCGCTGTTGTTTGTATTTTGATGGAAACAAATTAACGTAGTTTGCTTATGAGTGAGTTCTATTAATGCACCGGTAATGGAATGTTTCCTACGCTCCCAAACCCTAGACCCACAATCTGTATAATTACAGGGTTTTGGCCTTTAGGATACAAGCCTCCTTACCATACTGTTAAATGTCGAACTTGGTAGATTTCAATCAAATATTTCAGAACATCCCTATATTTGTCGTTTCCAAATTACACGATATTTTACTCACGTCCTTATCGAAGAATGAATCTATTTTTAGTAAACTTAACATCTTTGAAGGCTTGTTTATTACATTGAACTGTAAACAGAGTATCGTAGCTTTTTATAGATTTGATCAAATTTGCGAATAGGTTGGTGTGGAGGTTTTGTTTTGAATTTCGCGCAAAATTACTCGAGGGCTATCTGCGCTAGTCGTCCCTAAGTTAGCAGTGTAAGACAAAAAGAAAGGCAGCTAGTCATCACCACCCACCGCCAACATTTGGGCTACTCTTTTATCAATTAATAGTGGGATTGATCGTGACATTATTACGTGACATTATAACGCCCCCACGTCTGAGAGGGCTAACATGTTTGGCGTGATGGGGATTCGAACCTGCGACCATAATATTACCACCTGGCCATGCTGGGCCTAGAGGGTAGGGGAATGAATATTTTCAACTTTCATTTTTGTAGAAACCGGCGTGGTTCAGTGTTTCGCGAACCGGACTATGGAAGTAAACCTCTGGTTTTAGAATACACCCAACAATAGTTATGTTCTACATACCTCCATGTCATCTCGATCTGAATGACGTCAAGCCGTTCACTTTTAACAAAACAACAGGTTTCGTTCACGCTTTGATACTTGAAAACTATTTTCACGTTTCTAAGAATTCGTGCGAAGCTACACCAGAGCTAGCCAACATTACTCACCGCTAATTCTGGGGCTTCTCTTGTCAGACAGGATTGTAGGTTATAAACGGCCATCCTTATAACTTACCCACAATCCAAAGTGTTTTGTCTACCAGTTTCTTAGGTTTATTTACAGCTGATTTTTTCAAGTAGATTTCTTTAAATAAATAGAAGACATCTGATTAAAGATTAATCATATCTTACCAGGAAGGACAACGTTGATCAGCTCAGGACTTTTGTTCCTAGAAGTCTCCCGATAGGAGAATGCTAAAATTCGGGATTCGATTATTCGCGGTAGACACAGTAGATAGCTCAAAGTGGCTTTGCTCTCGAAGAAACAAAGTTCCCAGAAAATTAAGCACTGTTGTAATAAATATTATTGAAACCTCAGCTCCTAGAAAATTAAGCACTGTTGTAATAAATATTATTGAAACGTCAGCTCCTAGAAAATTAAGCACTGTTGTAAAAAATATTATTGAAACGTCAGCTTCAGTAATGCTAGTCTGGAAAAGTTAGATCTACCTTAGCCCAACCCCCGTCACACCAAACATGCTCATCCTTTCAGTCATGGGGACGTCATAAGTGCGGTGAAGCCCACTATTCGCTGATAAAAGAGTAGCCCAAGAGTTGTTTCACTTAGCTAAATTAGGGACAGCTAGTGCATATGGCCCTTGTGTAGAGTTGCTCGAAATTCAAAACAAACAAACAATAATACAGACTAAACAGAAATAAGTTGTGTAAGCCTAGTTACAGTCATTAGTGCTCACTTATTTGTGTGTCAGTTTATTTACCCTCATACACACACACTCACACCCACACATTCATATATATGTAGATATGCCCCCTCAAAGGCACTGTCTGTGGATTCAGACCGTCGGAAACCGGGTTTCAATACCTGTGGTGGGCAGAGCACTGACAGCCCATTGTGTAGCTTTGTACTTAATTCCAAAACACTAAATCAATCATATGTATTTATATATGTATAATATTACATATCAAATTGAGATTTGTTAAAGTGTAATGAAATGCAAGTCTGATATAAATTCATTAACACAGGAGTAAATCAATGACCCAATGACCAATTTATCATGAAAAATATGTTAGATTACGATGACATAAGTTTAAGTTTGATACGTTATAGCCTCAAATGTTGTTGCAATCCACATGAAAGTAAATTTATTCAAAATATTCGTCCCCAACGGGTCAGCGGGAAGTATACTGACGTATAATGGTAAAATTCGGGGTTTGTTTCCATCCAGTGACCAGAACGAAGATAGTCCATTGTGTGATTTTACCTAAAACAAATAAACATCATTTGTTAACTTGTGGACGTTTAAGTAGATTGAACTCATGGTATTTTGCTCTATGAACTTTGCACACGCAAAAGTATCTAATTAGATTTCGGTTTTGTTTTTCATTACTCCCTCCTCTTTTATAGTATCTCAATGACGTTAATGGAACAGAACACTGTAGACAAAAGACTGTAAATTTATCTTATACTTTAAATTTTATGTTGTTTTTTAACCGCGGTATAACGGCTCATTGAATGACTCTGGGTGTTTTGGTTTTGTTTTGTTTTCAAGTACAAACTTTTATTTCACAACTCCATCATCTCTTAACCGATCTGAGATATAATTGCAGTTTCGGACTCAGGGGATCAAACCCATTCGTTTGATGTATTAGACTAGGCCTAAAGTCTCATAGATTAATTTACTGTAATCCTCCCTAAATAATTTCTATTTCAAGGTAGGCTCGTAGAGATCCTGATGAGTAATAAAATGAAATCGTGTATACGTGCGTCCCACACTTGGCATTACTGACACACGAAAATATAGCCAATAAAAACGAAAAATAGTCTCATAGGCTAATTTAATCCTGCTTGAAAGAATTTCAGGTGCATTGGCTATTGAGGTTTCTTCTTGTTTTTCTGTTTTAAAGCCCTATAAATTTCTTTATATGCTAAAGTTTTTAGTTTAGTCAGAAATAAGGTGAATAATAAGATGAAAACCAATAATAAGTGACTTAAGAAGATTACAGTATCGATTGTCCATCTTTCTTGTTTTAGCTACGAAATTCTGGAACATTAAAAAATGTCTAAAGCATTTTTTCTTCGTAGCTTCTACTAACATATTTACGAATGTGACCTACTTGATTGGGCCCGGTATGGGTCGCGGGCTCGAATCCCCATCACTCCAAACATGCTGGAAGCGTCATAAGTTCGATCAATCCCGCTAGTCGTGGGTAAAAAAAAATGGCCCAAGAGTTGGCGGTGGGTGTTGATGAGTAGGTGCTTCCCTCTAGTCTTTCATTTCAAACTTAGAGACGGCCAGCGCAGGTAACCTGAAATTTAAAATGAAATTGTGATGTCATGTTGAAAATATGTAATTGCCATATTACAGAATAAACAATACGTTAAGACTTTTTTCTGGCAAGTGTATGTGCGTTGGAACAGCAGTAACTGCTGATGTTGTGTTAAACAACTTGCACATTGCGACTGTATATCAGTTGTTAACCATAATTCGCTAACACGGTCAAGCATCAAGACATTTCATTTTAAACAAAGTCTTACTGTGGAAATGTACTTCACTCCATTACAAACAAGTATATATATGAGGTTATCTTTTGGCAACTTGGAGTCAAACTTGGGCCATGCCAAAATTTTTATACGAGTATATGAGTGGACCGGTCGTGGGTTATTGTTTAGCGTGCCTGGACTATGCTCCTGAGGACATCAGCTTCGCGATTCTTGCCAAGGAAACGCACTCCTCTCTTTATGGCTGTGGGTGTGCGCTGTGAAATTGACAAAAGTATTTTCAAATCAGAGACGGCTCTCAGCTTATAGCTGCTGTATGACTTTGTAGAGAATTCGGTAAGAGACAAGATAGCTGGATTCACGGATTCCGGTTTTTGTTCTAGCTCACTTTGGCTCTTCACTTCTAATATCACGTAGCAGAAGAAAATTCCCAAGTGTTGTTTCTCTTCTACGGTGATAATCGATAAGTTGACTCATAGCGTGTATCAGCTTCGGTCACATTGACAATTTTGCTTCCCTCCTTCCCCACTCCTCGTTTAATTTCGTTACTGCACTTAACGTGAGTTTCATGAGGCATTAAAGACTGAGACATCGCCGCGTTTGATGACCACCCGTTGCGAGAGGTGAGCGATGTTTTGCAGCTCACCTAGTGGAAGCGGTGTTGTGGGTGTCTTTTACAACATAAGTATAGTTTTATGAAGTGCCACCTGGTATTAAACCTTAATTTCCTGGTAGTTCCGTGCTCTGTTTTATGAAGTAGTAAGGACTTGGTCAACTTGAATGCCATCAAGCTCTATAACGACATACTGTTCAGCGTTATATTTAGGCTTAACTTCTTTAGGTGGCGTTGTTTTTTATTGTTAAAAGGTTTAGTTTCGTATGGGGCTAAACCTAAAAACGTGCTGTGTGTATGACACGAATTACAGACACGCGTAGGACTTTCATCAGTTTTTTGGTTGAATAATACATACTCTTTTCTGGTGAAATATCCATAGCTGTGTTTTACTCCATGATTTTACATATATATATATATACTGGTTCTTTCTAGCTATTTAACATTTGAAAATGTGACGACATTTGAATAGTATAAAATGCAAGACTCAGTCTTGTCTATCTATTCGTCCATCCATTTACCCACCTATCTGTGGTTCTATTACCGGTAGTAAATAAAACACCATATTTTGTTCGTCTACCACTATGATATAAATATGTGTTGGAGAAGGAAGCCTTTAGGTCCGGCATGGCCAGGTGATTAAGGCACTTGACTCGTAATCTGAGGGTCGCGAGTTTGAATCCTCGTCACACCAAACATGCTCGTCCTTTCGGCCGTGGGGGCGTTATAATGTGATGGTCAATCCCACTATTCGTTGGTAAAAGAGTAGCCCAAGATTTGGTGGTGGGTGGTGATGACTAGCTGTCTTCCTTCTAGTCGTACACTGCCAAATAAGAGACGGCTTGCGCAGACAGCCCTCGAGTAGCGAAAAATCCCTGTGAGGGAGGACAAAGAGTAGACAAATACATTGTTTATTAGTGTGTATATTTTGACTCACCACAGAACTGATCTCGTCGCTCAGTTTCACGTCATAATTTTTCTTTGATTTTGCATTTTCATTCTTACGATTTCCTTGTCATAAAATATTAAAACTGTGTTATTATCGTGGTATCCAGAATGAAATCACTCTTGTTAGAATTTTATTACAAAGCGAAACAAATGAGGTTAAAATATTTATAACATCTCTAAAGTTTCTGGTTATTCCTTTTCTCCTGTTGGGAACTATGTTCTGTTTAGGTTTCTTTCCATTTCTAAGGAAAGTTGAGAAAGTAAAATTCTCTGTTATTTCAGATCCACCATCTCATCAGGACTCAGTAATATATGTTTGTTAAAGGTTCTATTTCAGATCCGTCATTTAGTTATGTTTGGTTTAGTTTGTTTTGAATTACGCGCAAAGCTACACGAGGGCTATCTGCGCATTTAGTTAGGATACAGACAAGTAATATGTGTTAAAGGTTCTATTTCAAATCCGTTCTTTCGCCAGAGTTCAGACTATGAATAGTACGTACGCGTCTGACGTAAAATGTGTTAAAATAACCATGCCAAGTGAAAAGTTTTCATTTTGTCTTTGTACAGGTCGGAATGATGTATGCCAAAAAAAAAAAAAAAACTGACAAGAAATAAACGCGTGCACGTATCTTGTTTTGAAGTGTTTGGGGCAGACAAACAAGTGCTGGGAAGGAAAAAGAAACTCGAGCCGTATCTCAGACTTGTGGTTATCATTCTTCCAGTGTTCTCGTGCTATCGAAACTTTTACTATGGGGGTAGAATCATATTGTCACGACAAATGACTTTCCCGTGTCAACTGTAATCTTTGTGCTGATGATAAGAAACTTATCCTGGTGGACTTCTGTTGATCTGCTATGTATGTTGCAGATAGCTATACCCGTAGACTAACTTCTTATGGTATAGGACAGAGGAAGCTCGGAAAAAACACAAACACATCTAAACGCGCGTTTTCTTGTAAATGTTTATCGTAATTCCCTGCCAACAATTAGCACTTGTAAAAGTACGAAAACTGTGCCTATTTTTGTGTAATTGCTTGTTTAAATTTCTCGCAAAGCTAGACGATAACTGTCTGTGCTAGTTGTACCTGATTTAGACGCGACAGGCTAGAGGGGAGGTAACTAGTTAACATCACTCACTGCCAACACTTGGTCCGCTCTTTTACCAATGAAAAGTGGGATTGACTATCCTATTATACCACCCCTACGACTGAAAGGGCGAGCGTGTTTGGTGGGACGAGGATTAAATCCTACGACCCTCGGATTGCAAATCGAGCTTCATAACTACCTGGTGATCCCACATCTTTCTATGTAACAGATTTCAGTATACTTAAGTTATATTTATCTATTGTTTGTAAGCTAGGATTAATTTTTGATGAACGGTAGATACATGTTCTATCAAGCATACAGTGACGTTAATAACAGATCTGTCTACAGCTTTGTCCAATAATAATAAAAAAAATATTTGATTCAACACAGCTATAAAATCAGTGATTCGAGAAAACCCATTTGAAGAGAAAAAACAGCTCGTTTGGGTTGAGAAAATTTTTTACGTAGAGGAGCGAACAACGTTTCGACCTTCTTCGGTCATCGTCAGACTATAAAATATTGTTAGTTATATTTGTTTAAAATACACATTGTTACGAAACATAGAAGAATAAAAGTGTAAATCTAAGTTACATTTAAACATGGAGGGTAAGATATCTATGGATGTTTCGCTAGCAGAATGGTTTCATTTTGTTGTTGTTGTTTTTAGTTATCGACTTCTGTTGCTAAGGGAGAAATTGTGTTCCCATTGTAGTCGACCTTCCATTTACTCATAGGTACTTAACGTATATGAGTGTTATTTCCCATTAAAAGGTGAGGAAAAAAAAAAGCATAGTTGATAAATGAATAGAATAATTAACTCTCGCCCACGTAGTCAGTGCTATTATGGAGAGGTGATAACGGTATATCACCTGCAAACTAAGGCGTTGATAATTTAACACACTCCAGAGAATGGCAACGCCGATTATGGCAGTTCAGAAAGAGAGGTGTTAATAGACGTGAGATAATACAGTATTTGACAATTGGTTAGGTAGGGTTCTGAACTCTGGTCACTTAATATACTATGTAAGAGTGGGCGTGGCACTTATTGGTTACGTCAGCAACAACAGTTTTGAACTGATGGTCGACATTGTGTTCCTTCAAGGTGGATTAATTTTCTCGGTAGTTCTTCTGCGACCCCTCCCCTTCCCTTGTTCTTTTTTTTTTTTTCAACCTTGACGAATTATCAATAAGAACTAAATAAGGTCTGATATCCTAATAAAATTATTATGATGTATTTTAGAATCTGTAGTGCATGCTACATGAATATAAGCATTTTTGTAATTAAGTTAGAAAAATGAACGTTTTTACAATAATCTGGAGTTTAAAGGCCTTTTTTCCTTATTTGACTGAAGGGTGGGATTTAGAGTAGCTACCTCATTACTTATAGCATGCTATTTGACTGAAGGGTGGGATTTAGAGTAGCTACCTCATTACTTATAGCATGATATTTGACTGAACGGTGGGATTTAGAGTTGCTACCTCATTACTTATAGCATGCTATTGATTTTGTTCCTTTATATTGGAACGCCATTATACCTATATTAATATTATAGATTATTATATATTCAAACATCTAACCGCGCCCTCTACATTGCGACACTCAGTTATACAACCCCTTCCAAACATGTGGTCAGCTTCCGGTCAGTTACCTCTTTCTTTGTGAACCTGACGATGACCGAAGAAGGTTGAAACGTTGTTCGCTCTTCTATTTAAAATATTTTCTGAACCCAAAACGAGCCGATTTTGCATATAAAATTCTCAACAAGTGGGTTTCTCGACATCACTGATTGCAAAAAGGACTATATACCTTCGTCCGTAAAATATGTCGTGAGCATGCGTGTGCTTTCTTATAGTTTCTCTCTGAATTTCGCGCAAAACTACACAAGGGCTATCTGCGTTAGCTGTCCATAATTTAGTACTGTAAGACTAGAGGGAAGGCAGCTAGTCATCACCACCCACCTTCAACTCTCGAACTACTTTTTTACCAACTAATAGTGGGATTGACCGTCACATTTTAACGTTCTCACGGCTGAAAGAAGAAGCATGTTTGGTATGATGGTGATTCGAATCTGCGACCCTCAGATTACGAGTCCAGCTTTCTTATAGCAAGGTAACATCGTACTCTCTGCTGTGTTCACCGAGGGGAATCGAACCCCCTGATTTTAGCGTTGCAAATCCGTAGAGTTGTCGTTGTTCCAGCAGGGGACAGACATGTCGCGTGCACTTGCTTTGCAGCTTTTATGTGTTAAGATGGAAATTCGTCTACCAGAATCCTTATTTCTTTAACACTCTTCACACATTTTAATTTTAGGAGCATACAAAATAATAAGACGAGGTGTACAAATATATATTACCATGTATAAAATATTGTAAACTGCTGTTTCAAAAGGAATATATGATTTAAAAAGTGTTGTTTACGGAACTCAAGTCTGTCTTTGTATGCTAGTGCGGTAACGGTTTTTATTCATTTTAATTAATTTAATATCGTTAACAACTCTTCTTCCTACAGTTCTAAGTCTACGTAATACACAAGACGACGAACCACCTGATCCACAGTTAATGAGACTAGACAATATGTTAATAGCAGAAGGAATTGCCGGTCCCGAGAAAGGTGGGGGCGCTAGTGCAGCAACTAATGCCTCTGCAGCGGCCTCGGGTGGACCAGGTCAACTTGAACAAACGATAGAACATTCAGATTACAGAGCGAAACTGTCTCAGATTAGACAGATTTATCACCAAGAGCTTGAAAAATACGAACAGGTAAAGAAATAGTGCTGTGAATAACTTTTGTTTTGTAATGTGAAAAATGAACTGAACAATAATTGTTTTAAGTTGTTTTGTACTGACTGTAACGTTTTTAAATGGTCAGTTACCACACTTTATTTACTGGTTACTTGTTGTAATGTTGATTTTGACGTGTTAGAGAACTATACATTTTTTACTGATTAATTGTTGTAATGTTGATATAGATGTGTTACAGAACCATACGTTATTTACTGACTAATTGTTGTAATATTGATATAGACGTGTTACAGAACCATACGTTATTTACTGATTAATTGTTGTAATCTTGATATAGACGTGTTACAGAACCATACGTTATTTACTGATTAATTGTTGTAATGTTGATATAGACGTGTTACAGAACCATACGTTATTTACTGACTAATTGTTGTAATCTTGATATAGACGTGTTACAGAACCATACGTTATTTACTGACTAATTGTTGTAATCTTGATATAGACGTGTTACAGAACCATACGTTATTTACTGATTAATTGTTGTAATCTTGATATAAACGTGTTACAGAACTATACGTTATTTACTGATTAATTGTTGTAATGTTGATATAGACGTGTTACAGAACCATACGTTATTTACTGATTAATTGTTGTAATGTTGAAAAAGACGTGTTACAGAACCATACGTCATTTACTGATTAATTGTTGTAATGTTGATATAGACGTGTTACAGAACCATACGTTATTTACTGACTAATTGTTGTAATGTTGATATAGACGTGTTACAGAACCATACTTAAGGACCATATCTCAAGAATGTTTTTAGATTCGTACAGGTAATAAAAAAAACAACTGCGAACTTTGAATTTCTTGTGATGTTTTTATTCATTTGTTTACAAAATAATGAAGTGTTGTGTAACGTTTTTAGAGTGTTTATGTGTAATAGGAATTAATTTCTCGTGTTCATAGAGAAAAACCGATCTTATTTTTGTGTTTTTTTCTTTTGCCTGGTTTGGAGAGTGTAAAACTAAGTACCGTATTATTTTTGTGTTTTTCTAATTCAATTCCTGTGTGTAGTATGTATGCATTCAGTCTTTCTTCGCTTTTGGTTTTCATTGTTAATTTTTTAAGAGATATAAACTTGTCTCTTGCTTCTTGTTTCTACTCTAACTGAACGTGACACTTCCCGCTTTCTGGCAGCATTGTTACTTCGTTACGTTCCGTGCCTGATTACATGGGAGAAAAAAATGAATATTTAATTCCGTTTGTGAACGGTTATACATTTTAAACGTTGTAAAATGTGACTGTTTTTTTTCGTCAAAAAATATTAATATTCCAAAATGCTTGCACGGATCGCTGTAAATAGGTAAGATGGTTTAAACTGAAAGCAATTACGTTGTTTAAAAATGAAGCACCAATTTCACTTCAGAATGAAGTAACTTTCGTACAAAACCTTTCAGGACGAGTTAATTCGTTTGGTTTTTTTTTAAAACAAAAATAAAAACAGGCATATTGCTGGTGTATTTATCTTTCAAAGTCCATAAAATAAGAACTTTTAGTTTGTTTTTAATCTCTTTCCTTTCTCTGAATTAAGAATTTAACTTTTTCACTGTTTTAATGATGCGTCGTAATCCGAGGGTCGCGATTTCGAGTCCCCGTCACACCAAACATGCTCGTCCTTTTATCCGTAAGGGCGTCATAACGTGACTGTCAATCCCATTATTCGTTGGTAAAAGAGTAGCCTAAGAGCTGGCGGTGAGTGGTAATGACTAGCTGCTTTCCCTCTAGTCTTAAATTGATAAATTGGGGACGGCGAGCGCAGATAGCCCTCGAGTTGCTTTGTGCGAAATTCAAGACAAACCAAACCAATTCTTATGATATAAACACGTCTCACTGCTTTCAAAATGGTAGAAATTGTCATGTGCAAAATATAACTTTATATTTCGTTTTTAATACAAACCACAGAGGACTACAGTATCAGGACTTTACTGTTAACGTAAACAAATTATTATAGATTATTCGTCAGTAAATTCTGTAAAGAACGTATGATTAAAATGTGTGAATCTTCAGTAATCGCTGCATGTGAAATTCTTTTAGGTAAAATGAGAGTAAATTAATCTATAATGCTACTCCCCCCCTCTTTTCAAGCTGTATTTTTGTGCGCCACCTATACCGGACGTGTGGCACGCGTATATCCAATTGTTTTTTTGGGTTTTTTTCACTCATCGGGTTCTCTACTATCCTATTCTCAAATGCAAATTCTTTCAGGCAGGATTAGAGTAAATTAAGATGCGAGATCATTGGCATGATCATATACATCAGTCGAAAGGGATTGACTTTCTAAGTCCAAAACTGCAATTATATCTCAAATCGGTCAAGCGACGACGGAGGTAAAAATTTGTACTTGAACAAACAAAACAAATTTGAGGGACATTCCATAAGCCGCTTTGCCGCAGCTGAAAATATTATACTGATTCGTAAGATTAAGACTGACCATATAGATTGAGTAATATTATTCGTAAATAATATATTTGTTTTGTCACTTTATTAGGATGTATGTGGCGAGAGATAGTTATATAGTAAAACAAGTTTCATACGTAAATATTAGACTGAGATGTATTTAATGACAAAAGGCAGAGGGTTCTTTGTTAGGAATGTATATGTGATGTGGATAATTATTGCAATTGGATGATATCTTTGCACTGACTCGCCATATTAAGAAAACAAAGAATTGCCTGTCTCATGACTACAATAGCTCGTGGAGTAACTAAAAACTACTTTTAATTACCTTATTAACTAGAAGGTTCTCCATCTCTTCTGTTGATTGTTATTTATTTTATTATAATTTGGATTAACATAAAAATCCGTCGCTGAGTTTCCTCTTACCTAAAAATAAACAGTATTTCTTATCGCACGTTGCAACTACTTTAAAATCGTTATGTATACTGACACAGCTTTCTGCTAGTGTTATACAAGTTTGAGAAAGTAAGCTATACTTAATGTATATTTCCATCATAGTAGCACCTCCTCCAAATCACCCAGTTTATTTTGCAACTGTCTTCCTAATGCCACCATCGGTCCCCGTATCTCCCCCAAGCCACCCGATTTATTCGACGACTATCTTTCTTATGCCATCATAGGCTCCTGTAGTCCCTCCCTCAAATCACCCGAATTTTTCAGCGACTCTTCCTAATGATATCGTAAGCTCCTGTAGCCCCCAAGTCACCCGATTTATTCGGTGACTGCCTTCCAAATGCAACCATAGGTCCCAGTAATCTCCAACTTAAAAGAAAGTTCTTTTATTAAGTGGCTGAAAACTTAATATTAATCTTAAAGCGCTGTTTGTTTGTTTTTTGTTGGTAGAGTAACAATTTATGGGGAGTTTAGAAGTTGGTTTTTTTTTTTTTGGTAAGAAAGTTGCCCAGTTTTCCACAGGTATAATTATAAAGCATCACATTTAGGGTTTTAAATATTTCCTGTCGCTACTGTTAGTGATGACATTCAAGATGTTGAATTGAAGTGGATTCAGTGAATGTATTAGTGAAAGAAATAACACAAGGAGAAGACAAAAAGGTTTGGTTTGAATATCGCGCAAAGCTTCTCAAGGGCTATCTGCGCTAGCCATCCCTAATTTCGCTGTGTAAGACTAGACGGAAGGCAACTAGTCATCACCATCCATCGCCAACTCTTGGGCTACAGTTTTACCAACGAATAGTGGGATTGAACGTCACATTATAACGCCCCCACAGCTGAAATGGCGAGCATGTTTGGAGCAATGGGGATTCGAACCCGCAACACCTCAGATTATGAGTCGAGTGCCTTAATCACCTGGCCAGAAAAAAACAAACATTAAAGCACGTAACAGTGTCTCTTGGAATATTGCCCACTTTCGATGCTCGTGGTTGTCAGAACACAGATAGCTTTGCACTTAGCAGAAACCAAATCAAATATTTCTGGTCTTTTACGTATATGCTGTTTTTTAAACTAAGTTTTTTATTTTGTAAAATATCTCACTTTTGAATGTGTGGGTTTGAGTCAGTGTAATAAACTTATCAGCTTATCTTTGCCAACAGCAAAGACTGGAAGAAAAAGTTACTGTCGGCCACATGTGATGTGTGTCATCAAAACTGATAAAATTAAATTCGTTAAATGTTTCCTTTGACGTAGAAATTATTTTGATACATTTCAAATTTATTGATTTCCGTTCCTTTTGTTGATGTGCCTTTCACATCAAGATGGCCCGGCATGGCCAGGTGGGTTAAGTCGTTCGACTCGTAATCCAAGGGTCGCGGGTTCGAATCCCGGTCACACCAAACATTCTCGCCCTTTCAGCTATGGGGGCGTTATAATGTGACAGTCAACTCCACTATTCGTTGGTAAAAAGTAGATCCACAGTTGGCGGTGGGTGGTGATTACTAGTTGCCTTCCCTCTAGTCTTACACTACTAAATTAGGGACGGCTAGCGCAGATAGCCCTCGTGTAACTTTGCGCGAAATTCAAAAAAACAAACAAAACAATTTACATGAAGGTGAACACCATTGCAACAATACATTAAAGTTTTATTAAGAACTTCTGTTAACATCAACGTATTGGATTAACTTTCTTCTGTAGTAGACAATATCACTCCTGTACCCATGGTTCGGAAATGTTAACACTTTTAGTTAATGTATTAAGGGCGCCTCGCCCTCAGCACGTATTATGCACCTGCATTGGTTTCTTTCTTTCTTTCTTTTTTTACCCTGTAAAAAAAAATTCGAATTAGCATTAAGACGACAAAATAAAACAGAAGTTATAAATAAAAAGTTTCTGTTTAGTCATGGAGCATTCGGGAGGAGGATTCGACAGTTTCATTTCCTTCCAGATACTCTGCGCATACGGTGCCCCTGTGTTAACAAGTTCAGACTGTACGATTAAATTTACGCATGTTACGTAACTCAATCTGAATCAGTGTTGCATACTTGCTTGTCACTGAAGCGATTTAAAATTGTAGTTGTTAATTTTCAAGAGTCGAATGAGATTTTCAATATTTTTTATAGTAATAGCTACTAAGAATTTATTATTTTTGTTGCCAAACTATTCTCATTGTAAACAATGATCCATGGTTTTAAAACCGTTTTCTTTGTGACCAGTAAGTTGTCTTGAACGTTTGAATCCCGCTTTTTGTTGGTCTACTTAGGAGTTTCATTTTAATCAGCGAACTTAACTTGTTAAATAATTTTCCGTTAAAACATTGTTTAACCGAAACGTTCATTTATTGTGAAATTTAATCAACTACCTACATTTGGATGATTTAATGTACCTTAATAATCCCTTCGTATGTCTAGCCGAAATTGGAACCAATTTATAGGCCAAAGAACTGAAATCATATATATCTTTTTTCTGCAAAATTATTTGATATCTTCGGAGGGCCTATTCTGACTTAATGGCAAAAACAATCGATTCCTAATCTGTTGGTCTCGGAATCGACCCTGTTCGTCCTTTCAACTGTGTAGATGTTATAATGTGATGGTCAGTACTTTTATCCGTGTGCGTAAAGAAAAGTCCAAGTGTTGACTATCTTCCTTCCTTTCAGTCAGTCTATCACTTCTTAGTAATGGAAGGATGGTGGATATTTGTTCTCGAGTGGTTTCGTGCGAAATTCAACAACAAGAAATCCAACAATTTTTAGATTTTAGTTTTTCACGAATGACGATGAAATTGGAAAACTTTATGGTTATCGTTACAATGAGGTAGAAATAACACTGAGAGTTTATGGGGGTAAAAAAAAATGCGCTTGTTTGGCAATACAATGAGAACTGCGAAAAATTGAATTCTCGAGGGCAATTCCTGCGTGTTGGCTTTTATCTATCTTTAACTCCCCTTGGACATGACTCTGACCATTAGTAATTACCGAATGCCACAGCGGTAATAACGCACAGGGACATGATTTCCTTAAGGCACTAGTGTATTTTTGGACTAATACTGGTCAACAAAAGATTTTTATATAAGCTTCAAAATACCTAAATAAATAACAGTAGCAAGTATTATACCGATTCCCCTCTAAATAAAACACACACAAAGCCATTTTCTGTTTCCACATGATTTCTAAAAAACATAATTTCATCTCATGCTGATAGATGTATGTTAATTTTCTACTTTGTCTTGAACGCCATCATTACTTACGTGCAACTTCCAATGTCCATGTGGATGAGTTGATGTTTACTAAGATTGGATGTAAGTGGATATTAAGTGCGATATCGTATCGTATTAATTGCTGTAAAGATGATGACCAACCTTCCACTTACAAGGACGTCAATACCATTAATTAGATCCAAGCTGAAGTCGATATGTGACGTATATCTGTTTATTCTTAAATCTGTTCACTCCCATATTTCTTCGAGGATACGAGTTATGAGAAATGCTATCGGTGCGTACCCCTTTTCTCCCCTCAGGTTATTTTCTGTAACAGTTTTCCCTTTTCAAGCTATCCGTGACGGATTCCACAATCATTTTCTAAGTTTACATACTTACAAGATCATAAAGTATTTTCCTTAGTGCGTCAGCTTGCTCATTAAAAACGATCACTCTCTGGACTAGTTGAAGGACTCCTAGCTACTTACAGCACTTATTCTCATGGGTGTTATCAATCTTAAGTCGAATCAATGCCATTAACCACGCGTGACTTTATATATATATATGTGTGTGTGTCTTCACGTGGATGGTGTATGTATGTGTAAGTTTCTCTTTACCTACCACCATCTATCCACAAGGAGTGAGGAGGGTGGAATAATTCATAACATATTTTAAAGTATAGACAGAATCGATCGATTGTAATGTTCCGGTGTTGAAACTCGATTGTTGGTGGGCACGCCCAAGAAGATGAAGGAATGTATTATTATGGTTTTCAAAACCTTCTTTTTTTTCTTTTTTTTTACATTTTACTTTTCTCTCTTTCCATTTACTTCTTTTGTGCAAATAATATCTTTTACCCCTCGACCTTTGGTTTATGTAGGTGCAATTCATAATTGGATTATTATTGCGTTTTTATTAATATTGTAAGACAGTTTTTTTTTATTTCGTGAAAAGCTACACAAGGGCTTTCAGCGCTAGTCGTCCCTAATGTCGCAGTGTAAAATTAGATGGAAGGCAGCTAGTTATCACCACCTACGCCAACTCTTGGGCCACTCTTTTACCCACGAATAACGGGATTGACTGTCACAATATAACGCCCTCATGGCTGAAAGGGCGAGAATATTTGGTGCGACGGGGATTCGAACCCGTGACCCTCGTATTACGAGTCGAGTACCTGGCCATAAAAGCTATATGATATTTTATAATCTTTATTTATTATTCCGTGACACACACACACACACACACACAGACACACACACACACACACACACACCAGTAAAAATTAGATTCTCTCTTGTGGTCAAATTGATAGGAAAAGGAGGTTTTGAATACACACGAGAATATCTAAACAAATTAGAAGCTTCCACATGGCAATTCGAAGAACTTATCAGTCAATATAAAGTGTATATATATCATATGTCAACCACACTCTATCTGTTACATCCAGTGCGAACAAGGCCTTTTGATATAATGGAACATCATGCTTGATGGTATATTTGTGAAGATCGTTGCGTGTTTTCGAACAATTTATTAATTTTTTCCTTATATTTCAGACCTTCTTATACGTATTGTATTTTCTAATTATACAATACTAATTGTGCAAAGATTACTTATGCAACGAAAATTGGTATCACATTTAAAGACATTTTGAATGAGCGATATTGTATGTTGACAGTATAGAAAATACAAAGTATAGATGAAACAAAAAGGTTACTAAACCGATTTAACATTATTCATCCAGAGTGATGAGAGTAAACGTCGTTTTCATTTTTCTTTCAGTTCAAAAATTATTTTGGTTCTTTGAATTTATAACTTTCCTTTTTCCGTTTCACATTCATTTCTCGTTTTTTTCTTTTTTGCCATTTCCATCCTGGTTTTGTCTGGAGTGGTTATATATATCTACAACCTTCTTCCTTCCAGCTTATAATCATATGAAATTCTTCAAACAAAAACTACTTAATTATAGTAGCACTTTGTGTACTTCGACACTCTTGACTCTCGCTTATATATACCTTAGTTTATTTTATCTCAAGTTTGCACACGTGCATATCAGGCCCAATTTTGACACTTACAGTAGTCTGTAAGCCAAAG
Source organism: Carcinoscorpius rotundicauda (assembly GCA_011833715.1). Classification (NCBI taxonomy): domain Eukaryota; kingdom Metazoa; phylum Arthropoda; class Merostomata; order Xiphosura; family Limulidae; genus Carcinoscorpius; species Carcinoscorpius rotundicauda. The sequence continues at coordinate 35,392,655 of CM022403.1, forward strand.
TAAGTCACGTGGTACAGCTTATCAGGTATAAACACTAACAACTGGCGAGAAAGAAGCACGTGCACCTCATCATATCGTGGCGACCGTGTATATGTTTGTAAATTCTTAGTGGCCAATAATTAACAAAATAATAGCGCGTGTATGTTGTTAGAATCGTTGGTTAGCACTTGAACACCAATTGAGGTTGGTACTTGATGGCTGGCCTCGATAGAAACCATGGAAATAAATGTGCTAAGCTGTACAAACTCTAGACAGTTTGATGTTATTAGAAGAGGCCAAACGACACCGACGTTTAAGGGCGCTGTTTCAGGCCTTCGCTCGTAAAAGTGAACGAAGTTGCTTGAAGCGGTTTTACGCGACTTTTATGGCCTTTCATGATCCGTAACTCATCTAGGCAGTTACAACGAACTACGGACAACTCCTCGGGACTTGTCATTACTTCGCCGATTAGAGTTTAAAACGAAAAGATTAGATGTGTTTGAGCGATTTTGAGCGTTAGGCTGATCGTTATAGATTAGAATGAATATTAGTACTTGTCCACAAAAAGATTTCTTTAGGACTTATACGAATGTTCGTGCTAAGGATTTAGGTAGGCATTGGTGATGTTTAAAAACCTAGACAGCCCCGGCAACTGGTTATAAAAGATTGTGTTTCTAAGGTTTATAAACAGTGTTACTAACATAAGCTTTAGATGATCTGACACTCAAAAGATCCTAGGTAGTCTGATCGTAAGGAAGAGTGAAGATACCTATACAGTGATCTCAAATTTAGAAAGAAAAATGAAACCAAGCAAAAGTGTGCCTAAGTTATGGGAAAAAAACGGTCTATGAAATTTAGGAAAATTGTAGGTCATTTTGGAGATTTAGGAAAACCAAATAATCTTGGTTTCTTTTGTTTTGAATTTCACTCAAAGCTACCCGAGCTATCTGTGTTAGCTGTCCTTAACTGAACAGTGTAAGACTAGAGGGAAGGCAGCTAGTCATCACCACCCACCGCCAACTCTTGGGCTACTCTTTTAGCAACAAATAGTGGGATTAACTGTCACATAACGCCCCCATGACTGAAAGGGCGAGCATGTTTGCTGTGATGGGGATTTGAACCCGCGACCCTCAAATTAAGGTAATCTCGGAAATTTAGGGAAAATGCAGGTAAAATCTTTGAGACTTTGGAAAAACGTAAGTAATTTCTGAGATTTAGAAAACTGTTAATAACCTTTGAAATATAGGGGGAATGTGAAAAGTCTCTGAAGCTAAGGAAATGGAATACTGAGACTGGTTTTTGAGATCGAAATGGACTATAAACTTATCCGTATGTTATATTCTGTTCGTGTTATACTAAAACGAATTGTTTTAACGTTTCAATTGATATCTAAAGAAAACGCTAGCCCTCATCAATTTTCCTAGTGTGTTTGCCTGAAGTCTGTCTGTCACACTTACGTACACAATACTTCTGTATCCTGTTTTGTTTTGTTGTTGTTTTTCGATTTATAATCGCAAGTAATATTGTGAAACCAAGCCAACGTCTGACGCCCTCTAGTTTAAAGAAAGTTGCAGGAAACGAACGTTTCATGACCACAAGTGAAAATAATTCTGAAGATTAACATGTTTGCTAGATTAGAAAGCTGTAGTTTTGCAGAGGTAAATTTAACCGAATCTTGTATTTATAATATAAGAAAGTGCTTATTCAATATATCATTGTACGTGCATATATATATTAAATAAAATTAGGAACTTCCTAAGCACATTAACTAAAACGGTAGCAGCACAGACTGTGAAGATGGTACACACACACACACACAGATACTCTATGGTTCTTATAATTATTCTGTGATTATTTTATAAACATCCATCGTTGATAATGTCGAATTATGTTATCATTGTTAAGTGTGTTTTCCAAGCAGCACGCGGTATTTTTAACATCACTCGCACCGTTTATTTTATTTGTCAGTTGTTTTTTTTTAAATATCAATAATGCTACCATAAAAATGTCAGGTTAGAAACCGTAGTACGACAAATATCTGGTTCTATTTTATTTGTGTTTATTTAGTTGTTGTTTTTTTTCATTCTGTAAAATATTAATCCAGGGCTGATGTTTGAACCAAAGAATTTTCAGCCAAGACGTAAAGGCTCCAAGGGCGGCTCTGAGTTGTCGTTTTTTAAAATAAACTTTTAGCTTATACTTACGTCGTCTCTTGACCAATTTGAGATGTAATTACAGTTTTGTACTCAGGAGGTCAAACCATTTCGATGATGTGTTTATTCACGCCCAATATCTCTCAGATTACTCTAGTTCTACCTTAAAGAATTTAAACTTGAGGGTAGTCTGGTAAAATTCTTGATGAGTAATAAAATCCATTCGAGTATACAATTTACTCAATTCGTGCCTAGGCCCGGCATGGCCAAGCGTGTTAAGGCGTGCGACTCGTAATCTGAGGGTCGCGGGTTCGCATCCCCGTCGCGCCAAACATACTCGCCCTTTCAGCCGTGGAGGCGTTATAATGTTCGGCCAATCCCACTATTCGTTGGTAAAAGAGTAACCAAAGAGTTGGCGGTAGGTGGTGATGACTACCTGCCTTCTTACACTGCTAAATTAGGGACGAGTAGCACAGATAGCCTTCGAGTAGCTTTGGGTGAAATTCAGAAATAAACAAACTATTCGTGCCTAAAATAATTTCAATTGCCGCTGTTGATAAGGATTCACTCTTGTTATTTTTATTCAGTAATATCGTGAACATTTAGTAATAATTCAGATCATGGGTCCAAACTAATTTCGTTCTTTCTCCCATTATCAAACCCTGTTCACTTGCTAAATTATTTACTGGGAGTTGATGTTTGAGCTGGTTAGTTTTTATTTATGATGCACTGCTATGAAGGGTTTAGTAATAAGTGTTACACAAGTTCTAGGTATGGACTGACCTTTTGTTTTCTGCTTTATAAATTTATTACCTATTTTGTAACACGTCCTTATTTTGTTATTCTGCATCATTCAGGCATGTAGTGAGTTTACAGCTCATGTCATGAACCTTCTCAGAGAGCAGAGTCGAAACCGACCAATCACATCAAAGGAGATTGAAAGGATGGTCCAGATTATTCACCGGAAGTTCAACTCTATCCAGGTGCAGCTAAAACAAAGCACGTGTGAAGCAGTCATGATTCTGAGGTCGAGGTTTTTAGATGCCAGGTTTGTGCATACTTCTTTTGTTGTTAACATGAATTTTATTTTTCTATACAAGGAAAAACAAAAGATGGAATACCATTACTTTTCGTATCTAGACTATTTTTTAATTATCTTATTCGAGCCGTTATGGAAGTTAATTGTACTCAAAATCCCGTATTAGAGTCAGCTTTATTCTTTAAAGTATAAATTTAGAAATTAAACTATTTTAACTTGCTAAAATCATATTTTCTGAACATCCCTTTGTTCTTACACACTGTATTACAGAAAAATACTAAACCAGTTTATGCTTTACGGTATTTATAATGTTTTATTTCCAAACTTTTGAAAGTTTTTTTTTGTTGTTTTTGCTTTTCTTATTTCTCCGACTGAATAAGATTTAACGAGTTTGATCAAATTTGATGCCCTTTATGTGGTAGAAAAGGCTCCAAAGAATCTTTACCATTAAAACTATTTAATTTTAATAGCTTTCTAAAAGGACAGCGCTTCTCTACATTTCCAATTTAATTTAAATGACCAGGTAATAAAAACAAAGCACGTTTCCAGAGTTACTCAAGTGTTTTGATTTTGGTTCTTGCTTTATATTTTAAGAGCATTAAAAGCACTTTCTGTTAAGACATGTCTTTAGTTTTACTAATTCGTTTACGTACATTAGTTTATAACGTTTGTACATCTTTTTACAAGGTAGTTGCGTTTGGTTTCAATTAGTTACCAACCACAGAGGAGCTCAACAGTATTTGATTGTCTTATGTACTTCTTCATTATAGTACAAGGGGAGGATAGGCGGTTACATATCAAGTTGATACTTTAGACCCAAATTTTATATCTGCCCCTCCTTTCGCGAATGATTCACCCAAAAATTATCTTCCAACCCCAATACATTAAAATGCAATGAAACTGATTAAAATTTGTTTTGAATAGTTTAACATATTTTTATCTCTGAGATGCGCCCCTCAAATTGTTATGCTCTAAACGCAAGTCTATTGGATAATGCTCCCTTGATGGGACATATGAGAAACGAGATTTGTAAGAAATATTAGGTATCACTAGAACTTTGTCTTATCACGCATCTTGTTTTAACCGTTGAAATTTCTTCCTTATAGTTCAAGTAGATTAGAGCTTGTTACAAAGATTAATGTTTAATTCCAGTAATAATAATTTATACTAGCAGTCAGATAAAAGGCCCAGCATGGCCAGGTGATTGAGGCGCTCTATTCGTAATCCGAGGGTTGCGGGTTCGGATCCCAGTCGCACCAAACATGCTCGCCCATTCAGTCCTGGGGGCCTTATAATGTGCGGTCAATCCCGCTATTCGTTGGTAAAAGAGAAGCCCAAGAGTTGACGGTGAGTAGTGATAACTAGCTGCCTTCCATCTAGTTTTTCACTGCTAAATTAGAGACGGTTAGAGCAGATAGCCCTCATGTAGCTTTGCGCGAAATTTAAAAAACAAACAAACAGGCAGATAAATTCAGATAATGAATTTATTACTTTGTATTAATCTTTTTTTTTACCTACGTTCTCTAAAGTCACAAACATTCATAATACTAACAAAAGCAATGTGATATTATCACAATTTGTGAAACTGACACGAATTACGTGTGCACACGTGCTCCTTCTTAGCAAGCAATAGAATTGTTTAAAATCCTAGTTATACAACTTTATTCAAAATACTTGTGATTTTGACCAGATACAATAGGGTGTGCGGAAAGTCACTGTGCAGTTTTGTATGTTAATAAATGTATAAGTACGCAGTGACTTTCCGAACATCCTGTATATATTTCAACGCTTGATGATTCCGTTTCGTTGAAATCCATTCTGAGGCAGCAACGCTTTTTTATTTTATTTTTAAAGACTAGAAGTTTTCACATACAATACGAACAGTTTAAATGGATTTTATTGATTAGAATTAGCCGTTAGAAATAGAAGTATGTGTGTGTTTCTTTTATAGCAAAACCACATCGGGCTATCTGCTGTACCCGCCGAGGGGAATCGAACCCCTTATTTTAGCGTTGTGAATCAGTAGACATACCGCTGTACTAGCGGGGGACTATAAGAAAGTATAAGATAAAGATAGGCAGTTGTTAAATGGGTGAGACGCACAGAATAATGGTGAAGAAAAGTGCAGAATAATACATTTGTTCTCGGTTGATTCTTCCATTTTATAATAACCATGACTTTAAACTCGACGGTTTTCGTACTGCCTTTGCAATTTGATCTCCATCGTATATTTTTCAGTGGAGCCATCGCTTTCGTAATCAGATCAGTTCTAGCGATTCAGAATTCTTGTAATTGCTGTTGTTTGCTCCTCTTTAAATTATCTTTTGATTACACCAGTATCTTATGTGTACATCAACATGGTTTAGCGAAAGATTAAAAGAAACAAGAATATTTTAAGTTCATGGAAAAGACTTACCTTCCACCCAACAAGATCAACAAAATATTTTCTATTCGGGACACGAGAATCCATCTAGTGGTAGGGGGATTTATCGTTATACACGTGCACCAGAACTTCCTTTTAATTTATGTGCATTATTACAGAGAGCTAATTAAGCTACGCTAGAGAAAATACGTTGTATTCTGTATCCATCTACAACGGAACTTTAAAGCCCGTTATTGTTGGTCTCCAAGTTCTGAAAGCTTTGGATCTGTCCATAAGTAACTTAAGTAAGATTGTGGTTTCTATGAAAGCTTTCATCTTCTCTCATGGAAAACAAGCTTAATCAATAAAAATGGAAAGCTTATGTAAGACTAAAAGCATGGTGTTTTTTTCATTTCATCTGCTTTTCTTTAAAACCTTGCCAGAGAACTGTACAGTAAATCCGACAGCGCTGGATGGTCTATAATTGCTAAAAGCAGTGGCTGTTTAGCACCGCGGGGGTTCATTTTTAAAGGCATCTCAGTTAGGACACAGTTTTTGTGCGTCGGCTAAAAGGATAGAAAATGTTGTTGTTGTTGTTTTAAAACGAAACAATTTCAATGGAAAGCTCTTTAGTGCCTGTTGAATTGGTTTTTATAGAGATGGGAGTCCAGTTTCAAAATAATGAAAGTGATTGTTCTAGTTAAAAAATTTTCCCTGCTTCTCCCATTTTCCCTCCTTTCTTTCCTGATCTTTTGTTGCCAACGGGTTTATATTTCGAAAACGATGTATCTCAATCAAATAAGGGCTGATGAGAGGTTTCGATCACTCTAGTCATTTACCGAATGGAGGCACTCGGGCATGTTACTAAATTTGTAATGTACGAATTCACTAATGACTTCGGATCAAAAGGATTGGCCGTCGTTGATATATGTTCTAGAATAATTCTTTCATTCGAACGCCATCCCCTGCCGTTTCTCGAGATATATTTAAAATTAGACAGCAGTACAGCTAGATTGCTCATAAGTAAGTATGTAATCTTCCTTAATGTTTTATAATGTGATTTGAATTGAATTTGGTTACAAAAAAGTTTTGTCATTTATACTTTTCTTGTTCTCATTTTTTTTTCATTAAGCCTAAAAGATAACATGCTATATCCGTAAATGCTGCTCATAATAAATTGGAGAATATGGTTAACTCCACCACCACCACCCATTTAAAGAAATAACATTTTTTATGTACAAGGTTTATAAAGAAGGATAAGCCAATGGAGGAAAGAAACTTTAAATGTAAGGAACTGTTTTTTTTATTGATTCCAAAAACATAATTATAATCTTTCCATGTAATATTGGTCAACACGCATCTCTTTTTTTTTCTTTCTTTTGGCAAAGCCACATCGAGCTATCGAATCCCTGATTTTAGCGTTGTAATTCTGTAGGCTTACCGCTGTACTAGCGAAGGACCTTGCGTCTCGTAATCTACAACAAGCTAATTATTTCGTGAAATTAAAAACAATATACATATGTACATTTTAGGTCGGTAGTTTTATGTTATTTTAGTTAGACTTGCAATACTAACTAAAATGCCAGGTGATTAGGGCACTGAACTCGCAATCTGAAGATCACAGGTTCGAATCCGCTTCACACCAAACGTGTTCGCCCTTTCAGCTGTGAGGGCGTTATAATGTGACGGTCAATCTCACTATTCGTTGGTAAAAGAGTAGACCAAGATGTGGCGGTGGATGATAATGACTGTCTTCCATTTAGTCTTGCACTGCTATGTTAAGGACAGCTAGCGCAAATAGCCCTCGTGTAGCTATGCACGAAATTCAAAAACAAACTAAAATTTTAGCTTATTTTTACGTATATACTATTTTTATTTTTAAATGCATTTGCCTCAAGTGAAAAAGATAAAACTTTAGCAGCTGAGAATTCTGGTTATAGAAACTAAAATAGCATCCTTCAGACACTGCACAACATGTTTGTTTGTTTTTTGCTAATCTGATGATGACCTAAGAAAGTCCAATTGTTGTTCTCTGTTTTATCAGTAAGTTTTAATATCCATAGCAACCGTCCCGTGATGCATTTTGACTTCAGTTGGGTACCTCATTTTCACAAGAACTTATGTTTATTTACTTATTGAAGTTTGTTTTTTTACAGGAGAAAAAGGAGGAATTTCAGTAAACAAGCAACAGAGATATTGAACGAATACTTCTACTCCCATTTAAGTAACCCTTACCCCAGTGAAGAAGCCAAAGAGGAGCTAGCTAGAAAATGTGGAATTACCATTTCGCAGGTAACCGTTTCGTTCCATCTCGGTTTTTCTGAGTTCGTTCCAGCAATGAATTTTTGTCCACGTTCTGATACTTGTTATTGTAAAAATGGAACTTTGTGATTGTTTTCGAAAGTTCAAATTGCTAATTATTTCTTACTCTCTATAGTTGTTGTTTTTTCAGTGTTAAATTAAGAAACTTGTTTCTAAAAATATAATAACTTCCATCATTGTACCACGTGCGTTGTATCAGATAATTTGTCTGATATTCAGTTAGTATTGAAAATGAACTTAAGGTCAAGTTTCTCACTTATTTTTGTATCATTGACCGTTATAAATTCTAATTAAGGTTTTCTGCCAATAATTTTAATATACTTTGGGAATGTTTATTACCGTTACGGCGTCTTAAAAATATGATTTCTTTTTGTGAAATATAACCCGTCATTCGTAGCAGGTTAGCTAAATTGAAGTATGATATAATATTGTATGTTATTTACCTGATATCATTCGTTTTTCGTAATAATAATAACTACCAGAAAGTTAGAGTAGATAAAAGTGGTTGAATTCTTCTATACACTAAGTTGTTGTTTTGAATTAAGCAAAAAGCTACACAATGGGCTGTCTGTGCTCTGCCCACTACGAGTATCGAAACCCGGATTTTATCGTGTAAGTCCGCAGACATACCGCTGAGCCACTGGGGGGGCATATACACTAAGACATGAGGCACTATCCCTCTACACCCCCGCTAGTACAGCGGTAAGTCTATGGATTTACAACGCTAAAATCAGGAGTTCAATTTCCCTCGGTGGGCACAGCAGATAGCCCAATGTGTCTTTGCTATAAGAAACACGCACACACTGTCCTCTGATAATGAGTTATAACAGATTCATCAGTATATTAAAATCATAGACCTAAACTATAAGAATAATGAAGTTACAAGTCAACGAAATGTTGACTACATTCAAGAACTGAATGTTTCTTAGATTCGTACATTTAACAGCAAAGCACAGTCATGATGACGAAAATAATAAAAAAATAGAATGTTACGCATTCTCTTGTAAGTTTTTAGATTGTTTGCAAATTGTTTGCTCTCGTTTTGAACAGGCATGTAAGGTTATATATATATATTAATTTTCTGTTACTATAAAATTTGATTATAAAGGATATTTTATATCGTTAGCTTAGTATATGAATTTAGAACTGACGTAAATCTCTTGACCAAGCTGAACCTTATGAGATGATATTTCGATTATGATCGAAAATATCACTAACGCAGAAGGTACATAGCTGATGAAACAAAGTATTCTAATATTTATAAATAAGAACGCAAGGAAAGTATAATGTAACTGTCAATCCCACTCACTATTCGTTGGTGAAATAGTAGCCCAAGAGGTAGTGGTGGGTGGTGATGACTAGTTGCTTTCCTTCTGGCCGTACACTGGTAAATTAGGGACGGCTAACGCAGATAGCCCTTGTGTAGCTTTGTGGGAAGTTCAAACCAAACCAATTTCCAACGTACAGTGTAGTACTATTTGTCATAATAAAAGCGTCCCCCGTCTGTGGATTTACAACGCTAAAATCAGGGATTCGATTCCCCTCGGTGGATACAGTTACATAGCCCGATGTGGCTATGCTACAAGAAACAAACAAACATAACAAAAGCACTCAAAAGGTAATTAGTAGGCAAGTTACACACTTTGTTATCACCTGCGAAAGTTTAATCAGACCATTTTGAATTAGAAACCAGATACTGAAAGGTAATTATAAACTTTTATGCGTAAGTTATTAATTACTTACCAAGTTACTAAACAACTAAGCTCCACAGCACAGCTACCGAGCTAAATATTTGACACATACGTAGACAAATATTCTATACTAATGTCGTTAAATGTATTTCATCAAAGTCGAGGACATTAATTACATCGGGGGGGGGGGCTGTTCAGCATTAAAAATTCCCTTATAGTAATAAAGTATACATAACTATGTCTCAGTGACAGATAGCAAGTATAAGGTTCACATCAGTAAATTTTAAAACTGTTATTTCTGTCTGTCATAATATAATGTTATGAAAGATTGGAAAACATTGACTTTGAACCTTTTATTCAAATAGAAACCGTTATCCTTAATAATGGAGTCTCTACTCGATGTGTTGGTGGTAACAGTATTTTAGGTTTTCAGATGTATTGGTGTGTAATAGTGATATCATGAATAATAACTGAGTCGTTACTGGGTGTACTGGAGTAACACTTAAATATTCATAGAATGTTTTGGTGTGTAATAGGAACAGTGTGTTGAATGTATTGATGTGTGATGGTGAATGTTTTGGATGTATTACTGTACGATAGTGACAATGTTTTAGGTGTATTGATTACTTCTTTAAGAATAATGACTTCCATGTATTTCGTGGAAAGGTTTGTCGAATCATCATAAAATCTTTCTCATGACCTGTTTAAAGTTGTAGTATTCTAGAACTAGTCTTGGAACAGAAACAATGATTGTTTCCTAAATATATCATCGACAAAACACAGTTGACAATTCTGTATGATATGATATGTAGACTTCTTATGATAATAATCGTTTTTACACTGATTATAATGGTTTGTTTTTCTACCTCTAAAGATTTCTAATTGGTTTGGTAACAAACGGATACGCTACAAAAAGAATATAACGAAAGCTCAAGAAGAAGCCAACATGTACGCAGCCAAGAAAGCAGGTAGGCAGTTTTATTTGTTATTATTACTCAAGAACAATTACTGCAAAATAGCGTATCTCAAACAGATACTTCTAAATGTTGGTAGTGTACATGAATGTGCTGTACAAAAACACCGAACGCCAAAGCCAGTTTGGCTGTGAAACGTAAATATTTCATTTTCCTTTTTGATCGTATTTTGTTTGTATTTTTAATCTCGTATGATTTCTTTGTTGAACTGTACGCATTACGAAGTTTTACGTGTTTATAATTTCAATTATATATTTTTACCTTTTAACGTCAGTTTTGTTTTTGTTTTTCACTAGTCTCTATGGGTAGTCTCTAGCCGAAATTAGTTTTCGGTTTTATTGAGTCATTTGTTTATGTTTCGTACTCACTAGCTTTATACTTTATAACATTCACGTGTTAACGGGTAATCATTTAACACTGACAACACAATATTTGACCTTTGAGTTTATTTAGTCTGCTTTACACACACACACACACACACACACACACACACACACACACACACACACACACACACACACACACACACACACACACACACACACACACACACACCACATAACCTAACATTGTCTTTTAGTGTTCACGTGCTTTGTGGCAGATGATTTTGAAGGAACAGGATTTCCTGCATAGATAAAATTTGTAATTAGAACGTTCAAAACTGTGTAATTTTTAGATTCAAAATGTATTTTATCTGTGAACAAGAGTCGTAGAATTTCTATATATATATTGTTTTAACGATTAATGAATGGTGCTTAACTATAACTTAATATGGATGTAAGAAATGCTAGGACTGATCAATGATAACTCTTCTTATTTGTCTGTGTGTTGTTTAGAGTAACGATGTAATTTTAGTTGTAATTTTGTTAGTTTAATCAATTGACTGTCGTATTTTACTATCTAAAAACAAATAAACTTGTGGTGTAATCCTACATTACGATAGGTGTTGACTTTTAAGTTTGACGAAATTACACATTTTAAATATAAAATTAAGAAAATCTACACATTTTTGTTGCCAGGGCGCGTTTAATAATGAATCTGCATCAAACAGTTTGTTAATCGGATTTTCAGTTAGAAACAAAAAATGCACGAACTACAATTACAGTTCCCTTCAGTTTGTAGACATCGGCAATTTCTGGTTCTGGTTTCCACGCGCTCTAGTGTCAGTTACCAGATCGTCATTCACGTGCATTTAGTGAGAAGGAATTATTTAATATATTGTTCCTTCAACCAACTAGACGATCTCACACGCTCTTCAGTCGTACAAGTTTTTCGATAAAGAAAGAACAAAACCTTTACAGTTATTAACTTCAAAGTAATTACCGTAAAGTCCGGCGTATAAGACCCTCCCTTAAATTATAAAGTAAACACTAGGATTTAGCATATCCTTGCCGTATAAGACCTCTCATTTAAAATACACGTATAAGACCCCCTCAAGTTTGGGGCTAAGTTTGGTTATTGAAAAGGGGTCTTATACGCCGGACTTTACGGAACATATTATTCTGTCAAGAGAGGAAAAATGCCCAACACACAATGGAGAAACTTTTAGATTTCGTGTTTGTTAAATACATTAGTGAAAATACAGTATTGTTGATGCCAATGACTGACGTTTATTTCAATATTATATTGTTGGAATACATCTTAGTATACTTTATTGTTGGTGCCAGTGGCGATATTATCATAAGTACAATATTGTTGGTATAGCTTTATAAGTTGGTGTCTGTCTTGTGTAAACAGGATTTTTCAAACTTTACACAAATTTCAACTGGATAAAAGACTATTAAATTAAAACTGTTAGTCACTATTGAAGTGTTCAATGAACCCATTGTAAGTCATGTCGCTGTATATTGAACAGAGACGGGGTGGCTAAATCTATAACACGACCTCTTATTTTTGTTGTGATTGTAAACTGGAGGTATTTGCAAGCTCGAAGTTTTAAAATGTAAGTACGTACACAACTTTATATAAAAGTTATTTAACGTTTCTCTCGCGGTTTACAGTCAACATATCGTACCCATGGATATCTCTTATTAAATTCGTGGTGGATTATATTAAGAACAAAGAAGGCTGATATAAAAACTAAATATAATGTTCCCATGGATGTTGTAGGATATCTGTTATTAAACTCTGGAATATATAAAAACGTATAAAACCAGAATATAGTTCTACGTTAGATTACGTTCGCCAGAAGACTAGAAATCAGCTGTTTATTTGTTGTATTGAGAGTGGGGAACCATGGATTCCAGTTCTCATAACGCCCACATTTCCGACCTATACTTGATGTAGCATAAATTACCATCATTTCACGGACCATGCTATCAGTAAAGTACAATGATTTAAGCTAATATGATTAGATCCATGGTGGTGTGGACAAGTCTGGTTTCTTCACCATTCATACACCCTGTCATTACGTACCTCGTGCTCAGAACTTTCATATCGTGAGTGTCTGGGGGCGGGAGGAATACTAACTATATGAAAAATACCTTTATAGAGACGGGTGTAACATTTGCACGAGACCTAGCCACACACGAGGTGAGCGTAAACTCCAAGGTAACAATGAACTGAAGGAATTATGAATTCGTCTACATAAATGTAAATATACTTTCATTACAGATTTTAAAGAAACGAGCTGTCAGTATTTTAAAGAGCTTAGCTCAGCTAGTGGGGTGGAATTGTACTTCGAGATATCTTTAGATTGCTCGATTTCAAACTGGATGCTCAGCGGCAGTTTGTTTTTGTTGTTGTTGCTAGGAAACAGGCGTGTTTATAATTGTTGTATTTCGTAATTAAATGTCTGGAAATGGACCATTTCATGTTTTCTGCCACGAATTTTAAGTGTCTTCTTTTAAGACTTTTTGAACGACTAAAACTTAAGTTTTATATAATAAACTTTTAATTAATAAAGTTCTAAAGTAGATACGTTTTTCAGGGTTACAAGTAAAGAAAAGATATATTAAAATGAAAAGGTATTTCCTTTTCTGTAAATATTTACAGAAACATTTCTGAGTTCAACTTTAGTAACTATTTCACGCCTGAATTATTCATCTGTCTGTTTATGAGCTCCAGGTTAGTAGCTGCTACGGATCTTAACAGCAGTGATAAACTAGAGGGAAGGCACTACTCACTGCCAACTGTTGGACTACCATTGTACCAGCGATAGTAGGATTGATCGTTGCATTACAACACACCACTACTGAAAGGGTGACCATGTTTAGTGACGGGAGTTCGAACTCGCGGATTGCGAGTCCACCCACCGTCTTAACCACCAGACCGTGCCAGGCCTTTCTGCATGAGCTACAGATTCAAGGTCATGGATATACTTGGTAATATGGGTAGAAATGTAGAAGAAAAAATCATCTAAATTAATTTCTACAAGTGGAACGTGTAGTCTCATTTCCAGGTGTCTAAAATATGTGTACTACTGACTGCATGCTTTTGATTTATTTTCAAACATGTATCTTCCACAGTTGATTGGACAACCTTCAGGGTAGAGGAAACTAATCATGGGTCCGCAGACTTCCAACGTTCTGAGAGAAGTAGGTTCCATGAAGCAAGCTTTAGAAAATAAAATCTTGTGTGTAAAAAGAACCCCCCAGAAAAGGTAGTACCTATAGGAAGATATCATGGTTGACTGTGACTGCCATGCCTTACGTCGCATTATGAATACAATCGAAAACGAAGAATTATAATGAATATATGCCAATAGTCCAGGGTTATACCCTAATAACCACGTGTCACAAAATGTTTTATAATGGGATCTTAGAACCATTTGGGGTGTCACGAGAGAACACAAACAAACGTACGTCTGCGCATGCAACAATGTTAACCGTCACCAAATACAGCGGTGAATGGAGATTTAGCTAAGTAAATCAAGGGTTAATCATTTTCATTAGATAAACATTTGTATGTTGGAGGCAGTTCAAATAAAACTTAAAACCTAAGAATGTGTTTTTTTTTATTCGCTTGGATCGTATGGAGTTCAACTTTAGGCCATTCCAATATAGGGTGGGCCACATTTTATTGGCAGGAACCTGCCTCGTCATTGACTTGAAAAGAAATTTAACAGCTGGACATTGCAAGACAAAAAATAATCTTAGGAGGGCAGGTTTATCTGATTTTTATCACCCTTTTTCTTTTTTCTCTCGTCAGTGTCTTTAAAGATAATGATACAGTGCTAGAATCCTTTCAAACAGTCAAACAGGTTTCCTGAACACGAGGGCACCCTGAGTCACCCTCGGGTAAAATCTCAGGGTCCCAAACCCTTACGGCATTTTATAGACGTGAAACTTCGGCTCCTGTCACGTCTCTAAGATGTTTCAAAGAGATTCTCACAGAAGTGTGCAGTAGTCCAGTCGATGTTTTAAGGAGATTCTCACAGAGGAAGTGTGCAGAAGTCCAGTCGAAACCTTTCAAATTCTTGATATTTCATTGTGTATTAGCATCAAGTTTGTTTGTTTTTTGCCCTCTGATAAAAACAAGCTTGGCTTTATTTTGTCTTTCGTCGTTTTTAGCTAAAGACATGAAATGACGTTCTTATTTCTTATTGTCGAAAATGTTTTTATAATACGTTTCAAATAGTTTAAATATTTTGAAAACTCGAAGAGCTTGAAGTAACTTCTTGACACATCAATACAAATCGTAAACAAGAACAGGAAAACCATCGATTGTACTTACTTCTTAACATCTCTGTAAAATAACGACAGATTAACATACTTAGAACAAAAAGAAATATGAGACAAAATCTGCAATCCAAGATTACTGAACCATTTAATCTGTATTGGACTGGAATCATGGGCAGCGAATGTTTTTAAGGAGAAAAGGAGAATGAAGAGGGTTAAGTACAAAGCTACACAGAGGGCTGTCTATGCTCTGCCCACCACAGGCGTTGAAACCTACTTTTATGTTAATAAAGGAACTTGAAGAAATAAAACGTTTTTACTCTCGTTCATTATTCTACTGATAGATTAATTCAAAAGAAACTTCCCAATTCTAGAAACCAGCAAATAATAGTATCAAGAGTGGGATCATTGTGTTTAAAAATAATATGAGACCCAGATTGGATTTCCGCATCACAACAGATGGTATAATAGGTATTAAAAAAATTGATTGAAGTGATATCCTGAGGGTGGGGATATTCCACTCACGAGTCCCCGAAATCACTGATGAGAAGCCTTGAACCATGTTTGTTGACTGATAAAGATTTTGTAAGTCCGAAGATATGGTAGTGCTGTGCCACTAGGAGACGGTGAGGAAGGGGCAGGAAAATGAATAAGACAATGTGTACAGAGGGGGAGAGGGGGATACACCCGTATTTCTTTTTTGTTAACCAGAATGTGTCAGTTTTGGTTCTAGATATAGTGTAGAAGACTTAGGAATCCCTTAACATTAAGCACTCTTAAATCTCGTTATAATCTGTATTGCCGAGTATTATCGAGGTTTTTGTAATAATCTGTCCTACATAAAACCATGCTGGTTGTGACTGTTCTTGACTTGAAGGAAGATAAAGAGTATAATGTGGTTGTGAATTAGGCTTAAGAATGACGTGGTGTAATAAACAGCTCGACATTTATGGAGCTTATGATACTATATAAGATTAGTTCTTTTGCGTCATTGGGAAAAAAGTAAAACGAGATTCATTACTGCTCTGTAGACTTTTTTTTTTTTACGTCACCAGCTTCGAAAGTTACTTAAATATATATCACTTTCGAAAGATTTGTTTCATTGGTAGTAACCCAATTCATCTTTCGTTCTTGGGCAGTTTTCCAGATATATACTGGGATGACAGCAATGGAGAAGGAATGGCAGGTTCAGAATAACTACGTATAAACATTCAGTTTTTTTGCAGATTTGAAATAATGCAAAACTTACGAAGTAGTTTGTGTTTTTTCGTTATAGGCTTTACAACCACGAGTGTTTCTACTGGTTGAACGCAGTAATTAAGTTGCGCTAAAGAGGTGCAGTATCGGAAAACGTTTCACATAAAACGAATCCTTGGCTCAACAAACATACTCACCCGTTTCGACCAATCCCACTATTCGTAGGTAAAATAGTAGTAGCCCAACAGTTAGCGGTGGGTGATGATGACTAGTTGCCTTTCCTTTAGTTTTACACTGCTAACTTATGGGAGACTAGCGCAGATATCTCTTGTGTAGCTTTATGCGGAATTCAAATAAAAAAAAAAAAGAAGAAAAGGACATGAATATATATATTTTTAAAGAATGCAACGTATTTAATTATGTGTATTATAACCATAAATTTTAAGCCATAAACAAAACACATTGAAATTAAATAATACGCTGCATATTTTGAAAAGTATCCTAGGGTACAATCTACAACATGAGTGTGTTAAATGTATCCTAGGTTTTGGAGGTGACTGAGGAAATAGGACCCACATTGCGGTGGGGATAAATATGTGTGTGTGTGTGTCAATAGGTTGATAAAATTTATTCACTTCCTTTCAGCTGGTCCATTTGTGCTTTAAAACCCTGTATTTATACATATAATGTAATAAACTGATTTCGTTTTCCTAAAGTACTTACTTTACCGGGATAGAGCTACGTGTCGTGTAAATGCTAGCGTGTTTGAGTTGTGGATCGAAATTGCTCAAGGCCAGCGACTAGGTTATGCCCTTGGACACGTTCTGATCTCTCAGCTGCTATGGACATATCATAAAACTGACACTAATCTCGTTATTCGGCTGAGAGAACTGGACACAGCCTTACTGGTAGCGGGCGCTATTGGCTGGTTATTTTTCTTCTGGTCAAATTAGTTTAAATTAAGTGCGACTGTATGTGTGAAGCCTACGGATTCCCTGACTTGAGAGCGTGTTGTATCTAAAATACCGTTTAGTTTCAAAGTTCCAATTCGAACTTTTTCTCTTCTTTTTTCTTTTCGAACAGTATAGTGATATGAACTGTAAATATTGTTGGAATGGTGTGTTGATATGATTTGGGCGAATATTGTTGGAATGGTGTGTTGATATGCATCTCTGATCGGATGGTATGGGTATTAACACTTAATGATAAGGAGAGAGTAACATTTCGACCTTCCCAGGTCATTTTCTTATTTCAAGTGGGTTTCTCGTCATCAAGAGTGTAGTGCTATGAATAGTGTGAATATTGTTGGAACTGTATAGTGATATGAACAGTGTAAATATTACAAAACGGAAAGAGACTTCTTCGATTTTCGACAGTATAGTTGAGAACTCTGTGCCCGGAAGCTGTTGTTACTATGTGTTATTTATAATTTTTTAGTTCCTTTTCTTACAGAAGTTGTGAAAATAGTTAAATATTTAGAAAGTGACCAGCAGCATTCTTATGGATATTTTGGGAAGATAAACAGCACATTTTATGCAGATGTGGCACTCGTCCATCAAAAGCTCGACGTATAATATGAACTGCTTCGGCTTAAACAATATGGCTAACCCCACTACTTAACGATAGACGTGGAAGTAAAACCCGAACGATTCGAGCGCCATTACGACTTTCTGATGAACTTTTAACGACGTACGTTACGTTTTATACCCCATTCAGGCACATCAACTGGTACTCGCTACTCGTCGTATAAGTTACTAGTGAAAACTGAAGTTAACATGCAGGTTTCATAAACTCGGGGAAGTTTTTTTACCACCAATGGTTGGACAACATTACGTTGGAGTGAATTCTCTCGTTGATAGAATTGTTCGTTCACAGTTAGATAAACAAAATCTGTGCATTAAAAGTCCACTATTTCCATATCTTCTGAATCAGGAAGAGAAGAACTTGTGTTTAGTCTTCCTGGACTTGTTCTTAGTCGTAGAGGAAATTAGTCCCAACTGGTGATAAACGGAAGAACTAAGTGCAGTGCGGATAATCCTATCCATTAAATCAATCTTTTTTTTTTTCCGTTTGTTTTTGACTCTGAGAAGAGCAGTTGCTGTCATTTATTTCTTAACATCATTTTCAGGGTTGTATCTAATTGTGTTTCTTTCTCTAAGAAATTCTTACTGAAAATACAGACGAATGTATAATGTGTCAATTACACTACATCTGCTATATGTGACAAAGGCTTTTTCCCGATACCACATCTTTTCGGTGGGATACGACAAGCGTAGGAGTGGTTGAAACATCATTCATATTAGCGAATTGCATTACAACAATTTCGATGTGAGCTGTTTAAACTGGTTAAATATAACAGTTCATCAGATTTATCAAGGTCGTGACGTATCAGAATTAGGAAACTTATTTTAACAGTGTATTTATTTCATTTATTTTTTCACCAACACGACCAATTCTTTTTTTCTCTGCCAATTCGTTGCACGCCCAGAACAATGTTTAAATTTTATCCCAACAAAAAACAAAAAGGCAGACAGATACGTGTAAAATTACCGAAGTTAACTTAAATATTGTTATTTGATGGAATACTTGTGAAGTCTTAACTCACAAAGCTATTTGAGCGTAACTGCTGCATTGCCCTGCAGATTAGCTAGTCTTTAAATCCATTAATTAAATTTTTAATTGACAAAATTGTTACTAGAGGGCAGTTAGTACATTGGTGCTGATATATATGCTGCTTCTGTATTATATACCCTCTCTTGCACGTATTTTGTTAATTATATCGAGAAAACACTTTTAATTTAATTAGTAATTCTGCCGCTTGAGCACTCCTTTTCTAGAAAATTTGCTTACGGATTAGTTAGTTTAGTTTTGAAACTTAAGACGAAGGCCTCTGATATAGGAACGTGAGACTCGCGCGCGAGGTTTATATTTTACAATAATTATCACAGTCTGAAATGTTCGTTTTGGCTACTGAATGTAATTCATCAGGTTTTCCTCTTCTGTTTTCAGTCAATGACTTTGACTCTGTCATTTTTCATTATTCATTGTTATAACTAGTTGTGCCCTGGGATTCATTCGTAAATAGATAACTGTTTGTATACCCAGTTTGTGACACTAGCTAGCGGTCCCATGCATTGTAAGAAAAGCAACATTATACTTAGTTTGTCTTATTTCTTTTCGCAGGAGTCTCTAAGCTTTATTTTCGTTGGCGTTTATTGTAGCTAATTGAATATTATACGATAACGACACTATGGGAACAACGATTTACAACTCTGGCGTCATTTGTTACCTAACATAATCTACTTTACACTGATGAGTTTGTTTTTCTTCTTTTGTTGGGCTTATTTGAATTGGACTCCAGACCTGTCGACTCGGATGTAGTTTTGTAAGCAAGAGACAATCATTCATTTTGTTCACATTTCAAAATTAAATAACATCAATACGTCAATGTTGACACTAACTCTTTAATCGCTCGTGCTTTTCGTACTGTACTGTATGATGTATTGAGGAGAGAGTGACTAGATACCTCAATACATTATTCGACATGATGTATTAAGACATCTAGTCACTCTCTCCTACACACACGCCCGTTTACCCTGTTTCTCCTTCCTACTCCTTTAATATCATCACTTTTCTCTTGCAAATGCCCAAAAAACTGCTCGGTTTTCCGTTTCTCTTGGGATTACATTGTGTCTGGGTTACGTCACTGACTCCTTTTTCTTGTTTGTTTCATTTGTTGATGGCTTGGCTCCAATGAAAGGAATGGTGAGTGGGAAGGGGGCAAATAAAAGAAGGGAGAAAAAAAAGAGGCTAAAACGACGGAAAAATTCTTTTAAGCGATCAAGCGAGTTTCAGATCACATGTATGTATAGAGATGGAAGGCGTTTCTCGAATAAACTGTTTTGATGTTATAAGAATCATCTGTCTTGATTACTCTAACGTTTGTTCAGTATTAGTATAGTTTCACAAATACTAAGTTATCTTGAAGCTAAATAAATCACTTTTTGCATTGTAAATATATGACTAATTATCCTAGTCTTAGCGTCCAGAAATAGAACAGGGACCACTTATCTTCAGTAACAGGACAAGATCATTGTGAAAAATATGTTACCAGAACAATTTAGTCTCAAATCTCGTCTATTGTTTAGTAAGGCTGTGAGTGTAAATCACTAAAAGCATTAAACAGTTATGAATACAAGCAAGAAATGTCTGCATTTTGTGTAAGTAAGCTGTGAAGTGTCGCATATCTGAGGTTTTGGGTGGTAAGCTCTTTAAGTTTCGCATTTATGCAGTTTGTGTGGGTAAACTCCTGAGTATCACATATATGTGGTTTGTGTAGGTTAAGTGTCGCACATTTACAAATTATGTAGGTAACTTTTAGATGTCGTATGCTTGTGAATAATTAAAAACTAGTCTTTCCGAAAGGCAACCAATGTTGCTTCTTTTCGAAGGTATTTGAGTTGAAGAAATCTATACTCTTCAAAAAAGAGAAACGCAAAAGGGATATTTTTGTTATTTTAAAGAGAAATATATGTAATAACGTTACAAGCTCAGAGTATGTGATGTTTCACCTGTTAAGGCACTGATTGTCAGATCAAAATGACAATAAAAGTTGTGCACTTTGAAAACGGAGGAAAAAATTGGATTTTTCGCCAAAACACATTCGTGTTTAATAAATTTGTTTGAGAGATCTGCGTGTTCTGCAAGTGCAACATGTGCAAAATCCCAATAAAAGTGACGGGTTCTCGGTTTTTAAAGCTCAGTGTTAAACCACCGACACGCAATACAGTTACGCCAAGACCGACTGAAGCACAACGCAACAACGCCATTGGTCGTTTGGAATCGGGTGGATCTCAATCAGATGCTGCCAGAGCTGTTAATGTCCACCCAAGCACCATCACAAGGCTATGGAATCGTCACCAACAACATGGATCAACTTGTGACCGTCCACGATCTGGCAGACCTCGTGTGACCACGCCTGCACAAGATAGGACCACCACTGAGACGTTTGAAAAAGAAAAGAAAATAACTGATAGGAAGACTAAGAAATGTGTATTCATAAATTTATTCTTGACAACTGTTAGTAGGTTACAGCTGTGACCAGGTTCATGTTTAAAGTTTGCCTGTGTAAACTCGACTTATTTTCAGATGTCTGTTTAGCAAAGAAAGGGAGAAGGCAGATGCGCCATTTTCGGTTAATATCGATAATTTGCACCGGTTAAACGGTTGAAGTTTATTAGCAAGAAAAAATGTATTTTATCGAGACGTCCCCCCCTTTTTGTTGATCGACAAAATATCGTGATAACTGACAGGAACTGATGTATTGGTTTAAAACTCGATCCTTTTCAAACACGTGATTCGTCTGAACTCGAATGAAACACTGAATAACGTTGATTTATCATTAGGACGAAAGCAGATGAGAGAAATAAATAGATTTACAGCTTATAAACATTTGTAAGTAATCGTAAATATCACGAATGTAAAGATTCGTAGTTATTCTGGTTAATACCGCTTTAGCGCAAAGAAAAATAATAATTTTTAATTAGTAAGTACAGCAGGCGTTAAGTTGTTAAACTTACGTGGCACATGTTCATGTGTAATTAGTCTCTAAGCCTTTTTCTTTCAACATGATAAATCTATTTTCCCTGTGTATCCAAACTACACAGATACTAAGTGAAGTTATGTGGCTTCTATTCTGCTTTGTATTTTCCCACTTAAAGTTTAGTGATGTAGTTTAGTAAACTTGGTGCTAATCCTTAATACATATTTGTAACACACTGTAAACATTTTAAGTATCTGTAGGTGGCGCTGCTGCATACAGTATGGTGCCATCAAGCCAAGGACAAATGATCAGTCCACCTCCACCACCTGGAGCAGTGCCACCTAATGACGGAATGTATAACATGAGCATGAACGGTGGTGACTCCTACCAGTCCGTATCCTCACTCGGAGCCAATGTCCAATCACAGGTGGGAACAATAACATTTACATTAATGTGACGATACTGAGTTAATCTGTTGTAATGGGTTTCCATGCTAACCTGTCGACCAGAGTACGGACCTTGCTATAGTGTCTGCGGATATACAATGATTAACAAAGACGATTCTATGAGTTAATATAATAGGTTTTCGAGTTAAAACTAGTATTTGATAATGGTATTTTGAGTATTATATAAAAACTGACTAGGCATTCCTATCACAGATGAGTGAAAACGCCAGGTTATTTCATTCTCATTAATATCCATTTACAAAATGTTGCTTTGTTTGTTTATAACCATAAAATTACACAACGTGTTATCTGTGCCATGCCTGTCGCAGGTATCGAAATCCGATTTTTGGCACCGTAAACCCTTAGTCTTACCATGGAGACAGCGAATTACTGTGTGCTTTGCATTTCGTATAAAGATTAAGAAAAGTAATTTACGTGTAATCTCGCATACCCATAATTATTACACTAGTCACGTGACCTCGATGACGTTTTCCTTCCTCTACCTCTCCCGTAGCACAATAGTAAATCCGAGGGTTCATAACGGTAAAAATCAAATTTTGATACCCATAACAGTTAGACCACAGATAATTTATTTTGTATCTTTGTGCTTAAAAACAAATAAACAAACAGAATGTCGCCATTTTGTCACAAATTAATTTTGTATATTCAATCTCACAAAGCAGTCACTTTCAGTTTCACGAGTTAGCGGTTAAAATATATTTTAAAAACGATGTAAAGACCTAATCCTATGACGAGAGCAAAGTTTTTAAGATCTTAATTTATTCGCATGCTCTAATGGTTAACAACAGTAAAATATAAAGTATCTTGTTAGAAGACTTCAGATTTAAAATCTAAGAAAAACTTTCAATTATTTGTCACAGTCTACTAAAAAAACAACCAAAAAACATCAAGCGTTACCATGGAGAAATCCTAAGTGACTCTCTCTAAAAGCTATACTGTGTAAGTCTGGGAAAAGTTGATACGTTGGTAACAAGGAAAGTCCACTATAGCAGAATCTAGGTACAAATGATAAGACTGAAACAGAAACACAGCTTACTAATCTAAGTTCGATTACGTGTCGTTAGTTTTTCTTTTCTAAATCTTGTATAAGAGCTTTCTGCTGTTGATTTCCTTTTTTTTTTCCATCTTTTCTGGAACAACAAAAATCAATCCAGATAAATTGGAGTCAAGAAAGAAATTTTCAAAGAATAAATAGTACCTCCCTCAGCGGCAGGTTGGAAGTTTGTTTGCGACATTTTGGGTGACAAACGTAACCAAATTCTGCGCCCGCAGTGTCACGCCCCCAGCCCTCCTATTCTTCTTCATAGTGCCACTTTCCCCCACCATTAAGGAAACCTAATCTGGTTTTATCCACGCCGTCTTGACGGAAAAGGTCCCTTGCCGAAAACTGGGCAAATCGCTAGTGAAGGAAAATAACTGTTTGTTTTTATTAAATTACATTTTCTTGTCTACCGTATTAGCAGACGTTCTGACGTCCTCTGTTCTTATTATCTCAGCTTATCTGACGTGTGGGAGTAGGTTTATTATTAACATAACAAATGACATAAACGTTTCAAGCAAATAACCGCACCAAAAATGTTTGTAGTCCAGGTCGCTTATTAAGAGATAACCGTCAACTCTGTTTATGTAATTACTGCAGTAGATTACTAGTAAAAAGTTCCAACTCGTTTCTACAGTCTGTAATTGAACTGGATTTTGAATTAACGGGTGACTTGTTTTGGTTGCGACAGTTATCTTATGGTAACATATGACAGAACACTTGATATGAAAAACTTTAATTGAATAATATCCTACATAGGTGTTTTAGTTACCTTTCTCTCGTTACAATATCCCTAAATAAATTATAAAAAAAAATCATATACATGCATGTGGCTCCGAGAAAACTGTATTATTAATCAGTATATTTGTTCTTCTATTGCAATTTCATAAATAAAAAAAATCGGGGTCTGTCAGTCTGTTTGATACGATTAACTGAACTGATTTCTATCAAAATCGAACATTTTTAATGTGTCATTTTCACTTGTTTATTCAGCTCCTTTCACTTGTACGTTAAAAGGCTTAACTAGTAGAAATTATTGGTTGAAACTTTAATTACTGTTTCCTCCTCATGTAATACATCTTTTATAAGTGTTTGTAGTGTAACTACAACTTATGTGTAAATGAAATATATTAGCGTAGTATGTGTTGTCTATTGTTCCGTTTGAACTACAAATGTATGTTTGAAACATCTTTAGTTGATCTGATTTTATAATTAACATTTGCCTGCGTCATTCATTTTTATTTGTTCTCCCATAGGTTATTTTCGCTCAGGTAATGTGCTTGAGAGAAAGAGTGGCACAGTAAAGACAACTAAACTGATACCAAATTTGTCATTACGATGTTGCTTTGTGAAAATTCTGAAGTTACTTGCATGCATATATAAAACACATATGACATGTAACATATATCAAAACTAGGTTCTTGAATAAGCAGATACATTGTAATAAAACCTCCTTCTAGAACATTATGTGACACTAATTTCATTCCTGGATAGTATGTGTTATTTTTTAATTATTTATGTTGTAAAAGTACAGAAAGTGACCAGTATTTCATTCAAATTTCGCTTTTGTGACTTGGATAATGACATTTAGAAATTCACCTATTTTCTATGTAAAAATGGGCAAATTTGTACATTTTTATTTACAAAAGTTCTGAATAAAACAACATATGAATCAAGATTTACATGTATTTATACTAAAGTTATACAGAAATGTTTAGTAGTGAGTAGTTTTTCGAGACTTGCGACTGTAATGTAAATCACTTTCACATATCAGTCCCCAAATATAGTCTCTCATCATGTTTTCGTTATACGCTCCCAGATCACAAAAACAAAGTTTGAAGAGAAAAATAAGTCTTTTCTATTTACTTTAGGAATAAGCAATTAGGAAATAACACTTTCCGCCCAGGAACAAGAAAAAGTAACAATTTTGTTACGTAGTGTAATCGCTGCATAAGCTAAATATGAATCCAAAATTACTGGAAACATAATTTTTATAATAGGTTAGTATTATAAGTATAACATTAAACACCTTGTTGGTTGTAAGTGTTAGTATTGTAAGTAGCACATTAAACACCTTGTTGGTTGTAAGTGTTAGTATTGTAAGTATAACATTAAACACCTTGTTGGTTGTAAGTGTTAGTATTGTAGTTACTTCCTTAAACACCTTGTTGGTTGTAAGTGTTAGTATTGTAGTTACTTCCTTAAACACCTTGTTGGTTGTAAGTGTTAGTATTGTAGTTACTTCCTTAAACACCTTGTTGGTTGTAAGTGTTAGTATTGTAAGTAGCACATTATACACCTTGTTGGTTGTAAGTGTTAGTATTGTAAGTAGCACATTATACACCTTGTTGGTTGTAAATGTCAGTATTGTAGTTACTTCCTTAGACACCTTGTTGGTTGTAAGTGTTAGTATTGTAAGTAGCACATTATACACCTTGTTGGTTGTAAATGTCAGTATTGTAGTTACTTCCTTAGACACCTTGTTGGTTGTAAGTGTTAGTATTGTAAGTAGCACATTATACACCTTGTTGGTTGTAAATGTCAGTATTGTAGTTACTTCCTTAAACACCTTGTTGGTTGTAAGTGTTAGTATTGTAAGTAGCACATTATACACCTTGTTGGTTGTAAGTGTTAGTATTGTAAGTAGCACATTATACACCTTGTTGGTTGTAAATGTCAGTATTGTAGTTACTTCCTTAGACACCTTGTTGGTTGTAAGTGTTAGTATTGTAAGTAGCACATTATACACCTTGTTGGTTGTAAATGTCAGTATTGTAGTTACTTCCTTAGACACCTTGTTGGTTGTAAGTGTTAGTATTGTAAGTAGCACATTATACACCTTGTTGGTTGTAAATGTCAGTATTGTAGTTACTTCCTTAAACACCTTGTTGGTTGTAAGTGTTAGTATTGTAAGTAGCACAATTGTAGGTAGTACCTTAAATACTATTTGAATGCACCTGTTGAAATCATTCGAATAGTATGTATACGAATAGTTGGTTTCATAGCTATATTTTGCTCTTGAAAGTGCAGTTAAAATGTTCTCTATAGAGTTTTTTTCATATAAACGGTCATATCCTACATGATAAAATAGCATTTTACGAATGCCTACAGTTTATATCCCCCGGTGGGATAGTGGTAAGACTTCGGATTTACAACGTTAAAATTGAAGGCTCGATTCCCCTCGGTAGATAGCTCAATGTGGTTTTGCAATATGAAAACACACACACACACACACACACACACACACACACACACACACACACACACACACACACACACACACACACACGCCCTACAGATTATAAACTTCTTAACATGTAAAAAGACTTATTTTTTAGGTCTGGTTAGCAATTCAATCGTTCTCTTTTAGTTTTAAAGGCTATTTATACAATGAAATATTTCACATTTCAGTAGCGTCTGGTTTTAATCTACTTTTATGATACTGTCATCAATGTAAGTTTGTTACATGGTTTTAATTTCCAAGGTCCTAGTAAAGCTAATTGTTAGTAAAGTAGAAGTAAGAACGACAAATACTGCATGCTGACTGTGTTTGTTTACACTTGGTTTAAGTGCTTCTTGAAGATGTTTTTTACCTTGAAGACGTGAAACTGTTTTTATGACTCGAACTCGAGGACACAATTCGAGTGCTTTGTACATGATACAAACACGAGAAACTAATGACGCTATTATGGATTTCGTGCGATTCGTATTGAGCTTAAAGTTTTGAATTTGTATAATATTTACACTAACAACTGATTATACAAATATTTTCATTCAGTGTGCTATCAAACTACTCTGAACAACCTTTAGTTGACACTCCAGTTAAGCTGAAATTGACGACTTTTGTTTTAATATTTATTTTTCAATTATTGTTTTCTTCCCTTTGTTTAATTAACAGCATGTCTGTTTCCGCTCTGCATGGGAAGAATGAACTACTGAAACGTGCATGAGTTTCATCTGTTTAAAACTTTTAAACATGATTTCTTACTGATATTCTCTTGTTTATTATAAAAACGTGTTTACATTTTATACTCGACTGTACTATAACTTAAAACGAAAATGGTCGCCATATCTTCAGTTCAGGGCTGTTTTCTCTCCCTCAGGCCCAATCTCAGAGGCACATTTTCAACCAGCCAGCAGGAATGTCGGAAGGGTTGGCTGCAGCTAGCTTGTACGAGCCGGGCGCCCATCAAGTTCAGTATGGATGAAGCGTATGAGAACCATTACTTTATTCTTGCATGCTTTCTGTGTGGTGGTGGTGGATCTGGGGGTGGGAGGGTGTCCAAGAGGGCCAAGCAGAGTAGGCAAAGTGCGCATGTTTTGTCCCTTAAGTTTCAGATTATAGTGAGATAGAAAATTCGCGTAATACGTTATATTGAAAAATGTGTACGTGTTATGACGTCATCTCACGCTGTTTTACTGATGCGTGTTTTTCAGAAGTAATATATAGTGTATGATTTAACATTTGTCATCTTTAACATAAATGCTTTTCGAAGTGTAAATTTCTCTGTAATTATGTAATCTTTGTATCTACTCTTGTACTAATAAAGTATTTTCGTCACTTTCTAATAAAACTATTATAATATTTTAATAAACAAATAAAACTAAAACGGTGTAGGAATAATCATATTCAGTCTTCCAGAGAACTTAACATTGTATTTATTTTTTGTGTCTGTTTGGTTAAAAAATTCGTGTTCATTTGGTAAAAAAAAATGTTTTTATGTGAGAAAATGTGTTACTTAACATCATATTGTGTGTTTTTTTTTGGCTATTGTGCGCGTAATTATAAACACAAAGTGGCAAAGCGTGTTATACTTTTAGAAGTAAGGAATAATATTTAATACGCTGTTGTGTTGCGGGAGTTGATTAACATTCAATCACTCGAAAACACACTTCAGTATTTTACACCCTGACCTTAGAGTGTAATCTGAAGTGGAGATACAGGTAGGCATCTGTTATGTTGGTTCTCGTTTTTAGGAAATTCAAGGATCTAAGTCAGTGAAAAAAAAGTCTTACGAAGGGTTCTTATGTGTGGCTTACCAAAATAACTGCTTGTTGGTAGTGATTTATCGGTAAACCCTATACCTATCTGCATGCCATAAAC
The DNA here is from genome assembly GCA_011833715.1 of Carcinoscorpius rotundicauda. NCBI lineage: Eukaryota > Metazoa > Arthropoda > Merostomata > Xiphosura > Limulidae > Carcinoscorpius > Carcinoscorpius rotundicauda. The sequence continues at coordinate 35,421,143 of CM022403.1, forward strand.
CAGTATTTTCAAATTCTTTCATAATTTTATGTATTAAAGTTGGTTCTGTAAGAAATAAAAGCACAGAACTTTTGTAACGAAACATTTTATAAGTCACAATGTATCGTTCAATAGTTACTGTTCAGTTTTCGTTTTATTTACACTGAATTTGCATGTGGGTACATAATACCAATATGTCTGCTGTCGTTCTAGTCACGTGACATCTTTGTGTTTCTCCACCACAGGTCTGCGGACCAACGTCGATCCATAGTTTCACGAAACCAAACAAGAACTTCTAGAATATTCATGTGTAACTCATAATGGTTTTTCGTTGTACTTGTATTATGGTGGTCCACAACAGTTTAAAGAGGCATCTAGCCGGTTCCTTGTAAAGAATAGGTTGAGAAACGCTTGTCTAGGGCATGTTATTTTTTTGATATTGTTATGACTAACTTTAAAAGTAATTGTGTGTGTGTCTATTATAACCATAAAATGTTTCACCCCATAAACCCAAACATATTAACATGAAATAGAATAAGTTGCATATTTAAAAAAAAGGATTTTAGTGTACAAGCTACAACATGGGATTATAAAATGTATCCCAGGTTTTGGAAGTGACTGAGGAAGTAGCACTCACATTGTGGTGGGGATAACACTATTACTCTTAACCTCCAGTTCGCTAGTCTTGCATAAGAAAATTAGAAATTGGTTAAAATAAGAAAACGATAAACATAAAAAGATGAAAATAAGGCCTGGAAGGGCAGTTAAAGTAGATTTTGGCGATATGAACTTCCACAACTGCTGTATTGAAAACCCAAAATTGTTTGTGAACAGTTTTATACAAAACATGTGGAATAATTGTAGGTACTTTTTTTTTTAAAGAAACGCTAGTGCTATATGTATAAGTATCATGTTTTTCCTCTGACTAAATATGCTAAATGTTTATAAACATCACCCATTATTTTTATAATGTTTAATAAATAGAATTTAACACCATATTAGGGTTATGTATTTCAGAAAAAGATTATAATATAATGTGTACAGCAGTGTTGATTAATGTACTAAGTCATAGTTTAATTGTTGATTTTTCTAGAATAGTTTTTTTCCATGTACTTGTGTTATAGCGTTGTAACTTTAATTGTTTCTTTTTTGGTTTTCGGCTTTTAGAGAGGAAGTGATCATCGCCATCTTTAGTGGGTGCACTCGAAAAGCTAAGCCTAATTTCCGGCACATGTGTATCCACATTTGTACGTGCATGTACAAACGTTTTGCTCCAATATTTTGTTACTGGTTGGCATAAATGTGGCCGTACACATACATACGAAAAGAAAAACAAAACAGATAAACAAAAATGAAACACAGTAACGTGCACCGAACTTCAGTTGGAGACACAAGAATAGAAGGATAACAAAACGTTTTGTGCCATATCTCAAAACTACGACGTTTTATGTGACAGACGGTTTTTTTTTTCGTTTACTACCCTATCATTGTTTTGTTTATTGCTGGTTTTATTATTGTTTTCATTTTAAACTTTTGAGAATCTTATTCTCGCGTTGAATATAGATATAATTATATAACAAAATACTTTCCCATGATTAAAAAACAAAAAGGGACTTCCGGAAGTAGTATTAATCCACGAATAAAGCTTATCCTGTTGCTGGACTGACATTGGACTTCAGAAGTTGATCCTTTCATATTACGTAGTTGCTGTTTTAGCTTTACTGATTGGCGGATAGAAAGCAGTGAAACCTGAACGCAAAAACTCGAATCTTCTGTTAAAAATGACAAATTACAGGAATATGTCGTCACAGACGAAAAGTTGTGTATATGATGCGTAGTCAGATGTCTTTAAATAGACGAATTACGTGGCCAGTAAGGCTGTGTAACTGAACTTTTTTTTGCCAAAATTCTAAGAAGAAAAACTGGTCAACACTATTAAAATAGCTTCTTGTCAGTTTTGAAAAATTGTGTGTTTTTAAAAAAGGTGACCAAATTCATCATGAATTGTTAATCCTTTGCATAAAAATCTCTGAAAAATTTATCTCGAGTCTTTTGGTAACGTACCAAGATTTGTTTTAATACACATATTGACAATTTTTATATTATTTTATTTTCTGATCGCTGGAAACTTTAATAAAGTGGTTAGAGTTGAACTTTGTGTAACTTTCGAACAATTGAATTGAAGGAATGAAATTACTTAAACATTCGATTTTGAGTAAACTAATTATTTTTTTCTTGTTAACCCCCTTTTTCATTAACTGAAACGATTGGATGGAATTTCCAAAGTATGTTTTATAATAATACAATAAAGGAAGTAACTCTTTTCTTATAAAACTACTGTATATTTCAGTTAAGACTATATTGTTATTTTTGTGAACTCGGAAAAATTAATATTTGATACTAATCTTAAACACAAAGTATAAAACAAGACAAATATGTTTCTTTTTAATTAAAGTAAAATATATCTGTTATACTTTTTTTCATTACTTATAGAGTGTCTGTTTGTTTGGACCTCTATCTCGAAATGATCGTAAATTTTCGAGTAATTTTTTTGCCAAATACAGTGTCTTAAAAAAATACTTAAATTGTTTTGGTAGAATAAAAAATAATAATCCGTTATCTAAGCTGAAAATAATCGTAATTATAAATCTGGCAGGCAGTAAGACTGATATTTATGATATTATGACGTAGTCTAATATATATATATGCATAACAATATTTTACCGTTAAAAGATTTTTTTGCTTATGTGAATTCTTAGTTAAAAACTAAAGTGAAATCTAATTTTATTTTACACACCGTTATTTCTAAGTAAAATTTCATAATTATTTCAAACATATTTAAACATAACTGTTTTGAAATGCGTAATTCACGTGCTTTCTATTGTTGAGGTAAGTTCATGCCGAAAGAAGTTGAATGTATTTCACTTTTTGATGTGTATATAAAACTATCGGCCTTAATCTGTGATGGACGTATTTAAGTATCCTGGAATGTTTAAGATTGACTTAAATGGAAATCCACAGCAATAGTTAATTCGAGCGCTCTTTATGCGCAAGTTTTGCAGCAGAACGTTTCATTCAAGAACAAAAGTTATGGTTTAGTACATTTGTTTACTTCGGTTAATAATTCAACATACTTTCTAAAACATTAAACGGCCAATAAAAAGGCAGGGTCATTGCACGTTAATTTTTGTTATAACGTCATAATATCATGTGATCTCACACTACTAATTATCTAACATCTGGGTGTGACAGAGGAATACTATTGGTTGTTTGATGCGAAACATAAAGCTGGTATCGATACCGAAATTTTATCGTAATTTACATAAGAGCTAGTAAGCTATGCATTTCCTATTTTGTGACTAACGCATTAAAATTTAAAATATCAAATCCCATAACGTAAAGATATTTTGTAATATTTAATATGATGATATCATTGTATTTAAAAATAAAATATTCAAGAACTATATCTGTTAATTGGACTAAAAACCTGCGAAATGATTTAACCTATGAACTCTCGAGCTTTTTTGTGGGATTTTATTAAAAATCAACACCTATTTTGTTGTTGTTCTGCAAATGGTACAAAACCGTGTTTATGCGAAATCTGTGTTACACAACATAAAAATCCCTTAGTTTTATTTCAAAAATGAATAATTATATAGTTTTACCGGGGTTTGGAAACAACTGAATTGGAATTCTATTCGTTTTGAAATATTGAAAAGTAATTTCGTGTTTCACTTCAAGATCCAAATTGGGACTAAACGTTTTCACGATAAAAGTTTTAAATAGCGTGTTTTATTGGATTTAAACAGCAAAGAAAGTATTAGACTTAAAGAAAAGCATTTTAATGGAATGATGTACACAGAAGAAACCTTGAAATACGATAAAAGAACAAAGACGATCAGTACGGAAAACTTGAAAATAGAATTGTAATTTTCTTACAGAAAAAAAGTGGGGTTTATAAAAACAACAACAAAACAAATTCACCGTACAGTGAAATTGATCCATAACAACCATTTCCTGCAATTGAATCGCGAATGTTCAATTTATTGATAGGCCTGTGAGGGTTAAAGTAAATTAATGTAATGTAACAATCTGATTTATTCACTTTAAGGTTATGTGTTGAATTCGTTACCATCGGTGTTTCTGTACAGTATGAAAAAAAATCGATATTAAAGTCAGTGACTTTATGTGTAAATGTGAAAAATATCGATAAGTTACACATTCAGCTTTTAGGATAAGATTTGTCCCGAATAAACAAAAAAATGGGGTTTTGTCATAAATATTTTCTGTCTCGTTCTTGTCTCCTGGCATTGAAAAATAAATATATATATATATATATATCAAATTCTATCTTATCTTGTTATTACATTTTAAAAAATAAATACAATGTTAAAGTGTAAATTGTTTACTAATAATTTAATGGTTGTTGTTGTTTTCTTTGTGCAAATCTACACAATAAACCATCTGCAATGTATCCAGTGAGGAGAGCCGAATCATCATGGATTTTATCATTGTTAGTCGATGAGCTGCAGGGTACGTGGAAAAGTAATGGAAAATGTTGAAATCCTTTAAAAATACCACGCCGTGAATGTGTATAGAATTTAGAAATTATGCAGAATACATAACTGCAAAAACACGCTGGAAGTATAATAAATACAATACGCTTTGTACAAAAGGATAACTTTATGGCGTACCATGAAATTCACTAATTATTAAACTAACAAACTATTTCTTTTTGCGTTGTTTTCTGTGTTCTGTATTAGGGGACCTCTAGAAGCTGGTGCACCTTAAGATGTGGGCGTGTTATAAAAGTGGCAGTCAATTCCTTAGCATGAATAATTGGTGGTAGGGTGCTTCCGGCTGGCTGCCTTCCTTATGATCAGTAGTTCAAAAATAAGGATGGCGAAATTAGCGTGCCATAAAATACACGTTATTAGGAAAATTATCTGTACATAGATTTTAAAATATATTTTTAATATGTGTATTAATTTGCAGCTTTCTATGGATAACCTGCTATCTTTCAAATTTCTTATGAGTTAAGTGTATCGTCTCGCAATATTGCTTCACCAAAAATATATCATACGATCCTCATAAAATATGTTAAGTAGCAGGAATTAATACGTAGTAATGTTATTTATTATAATCCTTTACGTATCAGTCATTTTTCTTTTCTTAAATATGTTTACAAAGTAAAAACAATTTTTAAAAAAGTGGACATTGTTCGAGAACAGACGTGTTTGTTTATCCAAAGGGAACTAACTCTCATTCATGCTGGTTTGGAAATGATCGATTAAACGTGAAGTGGCATTAATATGGGTATATGTTGTTATTCACGTCTAATTTGTTTCTTTAGAACCGCAGTTTTACGTTGCTTTTTTTAAAAAATATTATCTTCTTTGGACGATTACCGTATTATTACCATATTCTGTTTCTAGAATTATCTGAAAGTTGCAACAAATATCTTAATAGTTTGTTTTTTTAATATTTCTTCAGAAATAAATAAATGAACGTTTCAGCTTCACGAAGCATTTGAAAAAAGTAAACATTTTATCATAGTTGAAATTGCTGTGCTGTATTCGGCTTAAAAATGTGTACATCTTCGTTTCAACTTAAGCACAAAGAGCCATCTGTGCTCTTCCTAGCGTTGTAAGTCAATAGACATACCGCTATGCCAGTGGCTCTCCTACATCTTCTGCAAACATCGGGCAAGAAACATGGCAACCAGTCGCAACTCCCACCTGAAGCGCTAATTAACCAAATAAACGGGACTGACTGTCAAGCTATAGTTAACACCTGAGCTAATAATAACATGAAATTTTGTCGCTGCTACAATGGATACCCTACTTCATTAGCAGCAGATTTAGTACGGAGAATAAACTGCTTTAAAGCATAGTTAACACTGAGTTATGATATAATTTGTAACACTCACAGGCAAAGGGATAAGTAGAGCACGTGTTAAGATGTTAATTATCAGATAAACTTTGACGTCATTGAGTGAAACAAGTTACTAATTAAACAGTATTTTAAGTAATTCATGTACAAACAGTTTTTATAAACATTGTTGACAGTAGTTTAAAATTATATGTTTATCTATCTATCTATATATCATTATTATTACATTCTTATTGTGGATGATGCAATACTCTTAAATAATTTGAAAAGAGAAGTGGAAAGCTTGCTCAGTGTATATCGGACGTGAAGATAAAATTCCGGTTGGATGGTTTGCACTATTATTAATTTTCATCATTAATTAATCTGTGTCGTTAATTTCTAACAGAATATTAGTCTATCTTGAGCTAGGGTTTCTTTTGGTTTGCTTTAAATTATTATATTTTCCACATGACAATTTCTGCAACTTTCAGTGCACATGAGATGTGTTTACGTCATTAGGATTAGTTTGGTTTAAATTTTGCTCGAAGCTACACGAGGACTATCTGCGTTATCCGTCCCTAATTTAGCAGTGTAAGACTGGAGGAAAGGTAGCTAATCATCACCACCCACCACCAACTCTTGGGCTACTCTTTTACCAACGAATAGTGGGATTGACCGTAATTTATAACGCCCCTCACGGATGAAAGGGCGAGCACATGTGGTGTGACTGCGATTTGAACCTGGAACCCTCAGATTAGGAGTCGAGTGCCTTAACTACCTGGCCCTTGAGCTAGGATCAAGGAGTTTTTCAACTATACCACGAATTAAAAAAAAATGTTTACATTGCTCTTTACTTTTGTGTATGTATCAGAATTGATAGAGGGAACAGTCAGATATACAGAAGTATTATACAATGCATTGGCCAAGTCAAGCAAGATATTGTAACTGTAGATAAGATGCATGTACATATCTTATTCTTCAGACCGCGAATCGCGGTTTTATAATATAACGTAGCAGGTCATTTAATTAATAGAAATCATTAGAAATCACATTATATGTTATATACCGTGGCAAAAATATTTATTATGACATCTCCAACTATGTAACAATAGTACTCATTTTCTATTATTGGTCACCAGTTGCCTTCGCCTTAAAACTATCCACAACTCCAATATGAATAACAACTTATTCATGTCCGACCCTAACAGATACGCACGCTTCAAACTATTTTTCATTACTTGTTTTAGATTCGCAAGAAAAATAAATTTTGGAAGCATACACCTATTAAACAAAAGTCTCCTAACGACTTGACCGGATTTATTCTAACATTCAGCTCGATTTATGTACGTATATTTATTTGCGATGATAAGAAAAAGATAATACGTTTCAGATAATATATATATTTTCCAAAAATAGAGGAGTCAACGCTTTAGCTTTTTTCTATCAACGAATCTCAAAATATCTTCTCCAAGCAGGGATTCGATGGTGACATTATCGTCATAAAACGAACCAAAAGCGTGATTCTAAGACACGCGAACACCCCTCGTGGACCGTCTGAATTTTGCTCAAACGAGTCATTTGTATTCATGGGTTCTTTTCGGCAAGTCAGAGTTTCAGACTTATTTATAAGATTGGTTATTACACTTGAAATCCCGGTCTTGCTGGCAGGGATTTCATAGAATTATTGGCCTGTACAAATGCTCGAATCACGTGAGTTATACCGGCATTGCAATCTGACCCTGCGAATTGTTTAAAAATGATGATATACGTTTATTACCAACGCGTTATTCTGGTCTCGTTTTCTATTGGCGAAAGCGAATAAGTAAGGAACTCCCGCGTTCTCACGAGAGTTGTTATTCTTAGTAGAACTATGGTTATTACAACAATGTTAACGGTTGCGATGAAAAGAATTGTTATTCATATTTTAGGGTTTGTGTGTGTGGTTGTTTGTTTAGATTAAACACAAAGCTACATATTGGACTATCTATGCTCTGCCCACACGAGTATCAAAACCTGGTTTTTAGCGGTGAAAGTCTGCTCTTCTGTGCCACTGGGATTTTGTTTTGTTTGTAGATTTAAATCACTGGCCAGATCAGAACCGTTTTTATTACTATCATAACATTTATATCTTTGAATTAACTCATCTCACCATTATTCACTGGTAAAACAGTAGCCCAAGAGTTGGCGGTGGGTGGTGATGACTAGTTGCCTTCTCCTTAGTAAATAATCGAAGATACGGACACTGGGTGTTTGTTGTTATGTGCAAAGGTATAAGAAGTTCTATTTGTGAAGTGCCAAACTCAGAAATCGAACCCAGAGTTATAAACCTTCGAACGCATTACGAAGCAGCTGGTGTTTTAAGTATGCGCTGACATATATCTCATTATACATAACTGGATACAATATAATACATCTCTTTATAACCCTAAAAGCCAATCATAAGGACCCTCGGTAAAACAGTGGTTAGTCTGCGAAATAACCAACGTTAAAATCAGGAGTTCTATTGATCTCGGTAGATACAGCAGATACCCCAACATAGCATTGCCATAAAACATAACACACACAAGATCGCACAGAAAATTGTCGTGTCATGATGGTAAAATGGAAGAAGAGAAAACCTACTAGACCAGTTTTTCACATGAAGGTATAGATTTCTATCTCATGCTTTGAAAAAAGTTGTAGCAAAAATCACCAAAATGTTGGCCTTATACTATTTGAACCTTGATTTCAACATAAGGATGGTTTTCAACATGACATACAGGGATTTCTGTGCACTGAAACAATAACAAACATTCTTTAGCTATATCTTATAACATTCGTTGGCTGAGATCTGATCATTCATACCAAGAACAGTCTAAGAGTATTTTCACTCAGAAGAGCCAAATATCTTGTTTTAACGTTTTTTCTGCTTGCAGTTTTCTTCTTCTTTTTTGATTGGATGACAGCTCTTTCTTACTAGCTTAAACCAATCGAGGACTCAGTTCTGACTGCATCCAAAACTTTCCAATGTGTAATTAACATTTGGCTAAACATGGTATTCCTGTAATGTGCATTGACTACTTTAGCACTACAAACAAGTATATGAGTCAATTATTTTAATATGGACTCGTTTTCAAATGAAGCAGCAAACCAATCAGTATAAAGAATGTATTATTCAAAAGAGGTGAACCAATCAGTATAAACGATTTATTATTCGAAAGAGTTTTATTATTGAGTTATCAGTGAAGAGTACCTTTCGCGCTCTTTATCTTTTCAGTATATTTAGTGTTAAACGATCCTAAGGTTTTACGTCACACGCTCACTCACGTTACTATACAGTTAAAAAAAAACCCATCAGTTTCATTAGTTATGTTGTTGTTTTTAATTAAGCACAAAGCTACACAATGGGCTATCTGTGCTCTGCCCACCACGGGTATCGAAACCCGGATTTTAGCGTGGAAGTCCGCAGACATACCGCTGAGCCACTGGGGGGCGTTCATTAGTTATAAACGTGTTCTAACCCATTTTGAATACTAACTGAAACCACTCATTTTCTACGTAAAAACGGTTTGGAATGGCCATGTGGTTAAGGCGCTCGACTCGTAATCTGAGGGTCACCGGTTTCAATCCCTGTCATACCAAACGTGCTCACCCTTTCAGCTCTGGGGGCGTCATATGTTACGGTCAATCCCACTATTCGTTGACAGAAGAGTAGCTCAAGAGTTGGTGGTGACGAGCTGCCTTCCCTCTAGTCTTATACTGCTAAATTAGGGACGGCTAGCGCAGATAGCCCTCGTGTAGCTTTATGCTAAACTCAAAAACAAACAAATCTATGTAAAAATATTAGCTTACTTTCTATGTAAGATACGTAAAGAAGACAAGTAGTAATTAATTATATTAACTGTATTATTTATGGTGCTTTTATTTACATTTTGTTTCCTGTCTCATGAATCATTAAATAACCAACATGCAATATGATAAATAAATAGTTTGTTTGTTAAATTTCGCACCAAGTTGCCCAAGGGTTCTCTACGCTAGCAGTCTCTAATTCACAAATAATAAATTAAAGGATTAGGCTGTTTGTAATTGAGCACAAAGTTATACAAAGACCTGTCTGTATTCTGCCATCAAAGGTATCGAAACCAAATTTCTAACGTTGTGAGTTCGCAAAGATACTGCTGTGTCTCTGGGAGGTTAGTTTAAAGTGAAGGCAGCTATTCTAAGGAGATAGTATGATTGGTCCTTGCACCACAACTCTTTTTCACCCAACGATAGAGTGATGAGATTCGAACCTCCAATAAATGCTAGTCCTGAAGCTGTTTAGAAAAAATAAGCGCAGATTGGACTTATTGAAATTTTTAAGACTAGCTAAATAAAGTTAAATTATTCCAACACCATACATGATGATCTTCTTCATTATTTCAACACCTACACGATGGTTCTCTTCATTATTTCAACACCATACATGATGATTCTCGTCATTATTTCAACACCTACATGATGGTTCTCTTCATTATTTCAACACCTACATGATGGTTCTCTTCATTATTTCAACACCATACATGATGATTCTCGTTATTATTTCAACACCTACATGACGGTTCTCTTCATTATTTCAACACCTACATGATGGCCCTCTTCATTATTCCTACACCTACATGATTGTTCTCTTCCTTATTCCAACACCATACATAATGGTTCTCTTCATTATTTCAACACCGACATGATGGTTCTCTTCCTTATTCCAACACCATACATAACGGTCCTCTTCATTATTCCAACACCATACATGATGATCCTCTTCACTATTTCGACAACTACATGATGGTTCTCTTCGCTATTTCAACACGTACATGATGGTTCTCTTCCTTATTCCAATACCTTACATGATGGTCCTTTTCATTAAAAAATTGGATTTAGATTTGCTTGGAAATGGGAATTTTGATTCGAATACGTATAAACAAACTTTGAGCAGGAAGTATGATTTTGTGTCATATCTTTCATCATTCTTCTGCCTTTTCATCTTTTCCCTCTTAATAGTGATATCTATATATACACATGGTTGAGAGCTAATATGCATCTGTGTCATACAGTACGTACTTCTGTGGTCACGTGATTCATAAGGGAACGATTGAAAACGGGAGCAAAAATAAACTGGAAAGAGTAATATAAAGTTATGTGACATCATAAGCTGGATTGTTTGAGGTTGGCCAGATGTGAAAAATTAAGAAGAACACAAAATGGCATAAGAGACAAAGCGGGTGCTCAAAGGAAGAAGTTTCGACTGTTCTTGTATGTAATAAAAACGGAGAAAGCATCAAATGAAAACAGCAAGTGTCGATAAACTTGTGGGAAGCTAGAGCTGAAAAGGTTTACGAATGTTTGGGAAATCAGTTCTCAGCTTCAGGTGTTGATGAGGTATATGGAAATGGTTGTAAAAGAAATAGGGTGCTATAATGTACGAGTTGAAGGTTTTAATAGAATGAATTATATAAATAGCATCATAAATCTTTAAAGTTTCGGTTTTCCTAGAGCGAATTGGGTTTGGTTGAAGAAAACGTAATGTGCATCCATGAGCGCCCGCAGAATTTTTTCCAGGGGGCAAAAGTAGTGTGAGATTATGAAGTGAACAAAAAGCTCATATACATTTGTGAATGAATTCCATTATGATTCTCATTTTTCAAGGTATACAAGTGTTCCCTTGTTCTCCCCATCACCACCACCACACCAACCAGCGTCGTATAGATTGAAATTGAAGATAATATTTTAAAGTTTAAGTTGTTTGAGAACTTTCAACATGGTATTTATGATTTTCGTTAATATGAATGTTACCGCTCAAAATGTAAAAGTTTTATTAGTAGCTAAGTTAAGAAATTTTCACTACAAGAGGACTCTAGATGATTTTTGTGGGGTACCTCTTGGGGATCACTGAAAATTTAAACGAACTTCAATTTTTAACAAAAATCAGCACTAAAAAATTAAGGTTCACCTAAAAAAGGTTTCGTCACGAATCGTGGAACTAATGTATCCTCAAGACGGCTAGTATGGATATCAGAACATTAATCAAAATAATGCACAGAACAACGTTTCGATCTTTTTAACTCATCTTCAGGTTAACAAAGAGAGTTTGCAACTTGTCATCACAAGTTTAGTGGTACTGTTCAGCGAGCGTGCAGTTTGTCCCGCCGGTAAGAAGCGGTAAGTTTAGAAGTTTACATCGCTAAAATTCAAGGTTCGATTCCCGTCGTGGATACAGTAGCTAGCCCAATGAGACTTTGCTCCAAAGTAAACAGAAACTGTGTTTAGTTAAAAATGAAAAGAGTTTTTACTGATAAAAAAACGTTTTTTTCTTACTTGTAAATCCCCCCAGTGGCTCAGCGGTATGTCTGTGGACTTACACGCTAAAATCCGGGTTTCGATACCCGTGGTGGGCAGAGCACAGATAGCCCATTGTGTACCTTTGTGCTTAATTCAAAACAAAACTTACTTGTAAAACCTTAGGCATATTAAATTGAAATATTTTAATGTTTTTTTTGTTTTTTCTTTTCTCCTGACAATTAACGAGTGGTTAGATTTTTATTCTTGTAATTTTAGATGTGTGAGACCCCTTTTTGGATTTCAAAAAGTTATAGGTGTTGAAATGAAGATACAAATTATTATGAGAATGCACAACAGTTATTATAAGTTATTTTTTGTTTTTAAGAAAAGAAAATTTAGCCTCGTGTTTCACAAACTGTAATATAAATAAAAGAAAGTCATGCCACATATAAGAAACGCAATAGAATTATTTAAAACAGGAAGAATATCCAATCTATTACCCCTTCCAGACAACTTGTGGATTTACCGTACACTAAGAGAACCACGTCGAATGGTTATAATGCAAAGATGTTTGTAGAATGCTCTAGGTAATGTACGTTATGGTGTTTCCGAGGCTGTGTTGTAAGTTTACAGCGGACATGAGGTATATGATAGAATAGCAGTTCTGCGGATATAACCTAAGTTTATAGAAAGCCCAATGCTCCGTATTTTAATTAAATTATAAAAAAATTGTATAAATACTGAATAAGTTAATAATTTCAAACTTTCCCAGTTATAAAAAGAAAAGCGAATTTTATCCTTTAAAAAGTTATTATAAATTTTGAGGAAGTTAAGTCTATGGACCACTCACTTTATTGCTAAACAATATGGACCATTCACTATACTGGTTAACGTTATGGACAAATTTAACTTCATATAACCCTCATTGTCAACTTTATGGATCACTTGTCGTATTGGTCAATTTCATGGACTACTCATTGTATTTTTTAACCTTGTGGACCCCTTATCCTATTGACTGACTTCTTGTTGTATTTTGCAACTTCGTGGACCACTTACTGTACTGTAGAAATAATGACATCAAATGAAATTTTTAGCTTTCATACACGCCATTGTTTAAGATAGTTCTCTACCAGTGCAGTTTACACGCAGAGTAATTTCGTTTGGTATAACAAACACTTTAGGCTCAGACACTTCTCTTCAATCATTTAAATGTCATTCATTTTGATAAGAATTTTACAACAGCTCACTGTTCGTTCGGAAACGTCCCCCGCTGGGATAGCGGTAAATCTACAGATTTACAACGCTAAAAGCAGGGGTTCGATTCCCCCCGATGGACACAGCAGAGCGCCCGATGTGGCTTTGCTATGAAGAAAACACACACACTCGTTCGATAAAAAAGGCATAAACACATTAAATTAAAAGGTAAAATTATTTATTATGACTCAACTATACATTAAACTACAGCTAAAATGAATACATCATAAAATATACATTAAATACGAAACTCCAATTACAATAAAAAATAACAATAAGTGATTTTTTTTGCTCTTGGATTTGTTATATAATTCATAATTCTCATTCACACTGATTCTTCATTGACCCATGTGTGAGCCACTCACCAAATTGAGAAACACTGGTCTAGAAAACTGAGCCATTCTTTTTATTCTGTGTAAAATATAAAAAGGGAAAATCAAGTCTTGATTAATGATAGCAAGAAACATACAAATGTATGTTGTTTTTATTTACATTATATGTTATAAACCCTGGAAATATCAAAGCCATGTAACTTCAGACAATTTAGTATCCTAAAAATAGTTTAAAAAGCTGTGTGATCTCATTCGTTTTTCTGAAGTTGATAAATGATTTCATACAAATGGATTCTAAATGATTATTAATTATTATAGGATGTTCAAATAAAATGTGTTATCTAATATTCAACAAGACGTACTTGCAAATAACATTCAAAATAAATTTGGTACAATTTACTTTTTATATATACTGAATATGAGAGAACTATATAATAACCTGTCAGGCAGTTAATGTCAAAACCAATCGCTTCAAACTCGTTTCCGTGTCTTAACTTCTGTTGTTTTTTCAGCAAACTTCTATTTTGGTTTTTTCTCTCTTTATCTAAGTTTCTACATCAAGTATTATAAACATTTCGTTTTAAAGAGGAATCATATCGGTATGCGATGAATCACAGTTTCTGTAGAAATGAAAACAGTTACGTAGATAGCGTAGCTTTACGGAATGAGTTTACATAACGAACGTATTTATTCGGTAGACATAATATTGATCTACTGGGATTTATGTTATCAGAAAAGTGTTTGGAGTTTCGTTCGTTCCTTGTTATATTGTAGAAACTTAATTAAGACAATATTTTATTGTGAATACACAGTGGCATTCAGCTACGTAAGGGGAAACACTGGGCCGAGATTGTTTATTGACCGTATGTTAACAACGGGAAAAAGTTAAAAGTTTCTCAAGTTTGCGTAATTTCGCATTTACAATAAATCATCACGACATTCATGAATTTTTCAGAAAATAAACTAATAAAACAAAAACACTTCCTATCTTCGATATCGAACGCAGAGATGGTTGTGGAGTTTAACCAAAGAAAACTAAGTGGATTACTTCAAAACATTTGAATGTTGTCTAGTGATAGCATCATAAGGTATAACGTTAAATTAAATCATCAAGAATAATGTTTTGTTTTTAATTTCGCGCAAAGCTACACGAGGGCTATCTGCGCTAGCCGTTCCTAATTTAGCAGCGTAAGACTAGAGGGAAGACAACTAGTCATCATCACCCACTATCAACTCTTGGGCTACTCTTTACCAACGAATAGTGGGATTGATTGTGAAATTATAACACTCACACAGCTGAAAGGGCGAGCATGTTTGGTACGACGTAGATTCGAACCAGTGATCCTCGGATTACGAGTCGAGAGCCTTAACCACCTGGCAATGCGAGGCCCGAGAAGAATGTTAATGGATGTAGTTTTAACTTCAAAACTAGCTATATACAACAGAAAGATATCCTTGTTATCAAACTTGTTAAAAAGTCCGTCATATTCTTAATGAGCAAACTGACAAACTTTCTCATGACCCGACTACTTCTAAAAAGCCAAAACTTCCTCTTGACCCAATTATACCACTAATGAGTCAAAGGTTTTTTTATGAACAAAACCACCAATAAGAGTCGAAACTTTCTTATGACACAAAGTATTCCACTGGAGTCAAACTTTCCTCTTGACCTAGATATACATTTACAGAGTCAACACTTTCTTATAATCAAACTATCGATAACAGTAAAAATGTTCTCATGATACAACTATATCACTGAAGAGTCAAAGCTTTCTCATGACCCAACCATATCATTCTAAAGAGACAAATCCTTCTCATCACCTAACTACACCTGTGGAGTGAGAACCTTTTTACGACCCAATTAGACCAGTAAAGAGTCAATATCTTTGAATGACCCAACAGTTCACTGAATTCTAAAAACCTCGACTATTTCTTCTCATTTAAGGAAAAACAAAACGTTTTTTTCTTATGTTGTTTACGCTATATCAGGTTCATTGTCTTTCCTACAGGCATCTCTTATTAGCTTACCAAAACATATAAAACTACACCCATGAGGCCTTTTATTTCAAATATATGAACCTTCAACTGCAAGTTAATCGATATTATATTTCACCATCACTACTGAAGGCAGATTTATATCTTAATTTTTATAGAACCGGCCACAAATGTTAAACGTATTATAGATTCATATGGAGTGAATCAGGAATTCTAACTCTTAGCTCTTCTATCGTTTATCTTCTGTATTATTTTTAATATCATTCCATTAAATTGTTCCCTTCTGGTTTAGAGTAATTTTATTGACTTTTATTTTTTTATATCTTACTTAAACAACATAAAAATATAACATTTCGACACAAATGCATGGTTTAGGGAGCATTTGTCACCCATTATAACGTACAATCCACTATGAATAAGGTTTCCCTAAAGTCAAACCTTAATTTTCTGGTAGTTGTCATTATAGTAGGAATTACTGAAAAAAATTCATGAGTTATGAACATCATATGTTTGTGTACATATCCGTCTGTTTACTGTTGCAAGGTTAGATTGTTGGGTGAGTAGGAAATGAAATAATAGAGAACTGTACAGTCTAAACTACATCACGTGCAATCATGTACTCTATTTTCTTAGAGCAACAGAATTATAATTTTAAGCGCAAATCTACACCATTGGTATCGAAATCTGTATTTTAAAGTCACTGACCATCAGATTTACCGCTGAGCCACTGGGAAACGAGTAAAAGATTTGTTTGTTTGAAATTAACCATAAAACTAAACGATGAGCTCTGCCCATCACGGGTATAGAACCTCAGTTTCTAGAGTTGTAAGTTCGCAGACGTACATACCGCTGTGCCACTAGGGTGGGCCAGAGTAAAAGACAGACAGAGAAGACAACATATAACGTCAAATCTGGTCCTCTGGATTCAGAGTTCAGTACGCTAACAAATGGATCACTCCCGATTCAGATAAAAATGTACAAAAATTTAGTTAACACGTAATAATAACAGATAATTAAGAAGGAACAAAGGGACAGACATCATAAAACTATATTTAAACCAGTATCACCATCTTAGGGTAGTCCGCTCCGTTCTTTCTGTTGCTGTTGGTATAGGATGGCCTTGATGTTATGTTTTATGTACTTTTGCTGATATTTTCAGGAGTTCACAATCAAGTTTTATAATCTCTCCATAAATTGTTACAATTGTAATATTACGAAATTGTGTGAAGTAAGCTTCAAATATCAAGTCATAGTTTTTAATACAACTTCACAGCAGAAAATGCCATTTGAATTGTTTTTAAAGAGAAAATGTGGCCTGGCATGGATTGCATTGTGACGTCAGAACGCATCATTGAAAAAAAAGTGCAAAAGTGACACTTATTGTCAAGTTTATCACCTTTTCCTTCATTTACTGTCTGCCTTTAATATCTTCTTGAATAGACTAACAACTATACCTGATATTTTAATAAAGTTAATTAGAAACAATGCAATTTTTTTCTGGACGGTCGGAAGAACTTGATTAGTTGCAGAGATAAATGTGGCAGAAGAGAGTTTTGATGAAGAGCTGATCGAGGTAAGTTGTTTTCTGAAATATTTAGAAGTGTTTTTATGCATTAATACAAAGCAGTAAAAACAGCTAAGACAGTTTTGTTTAACAAAATAGTTCTTTAGACAAAATAACGTGCAGTTTCTGGACAATCCATATACGTACAGTGAGAAGTCTGGCTTTGTTAAAAAGTGCAAACCCGTATCTCTGTTAACCCGAATATGACCTAGAAGGTCCAAACGCTGTTCTCTGCTTTGTTAGCAAGTGTTAAAACCTACACCAGCCGTCCTGAGATACATTTTTACTTCAAGATGGTTTCTCGTTATCAGGAAGGCAAACCTATGTCGTGTGCTATCTATGATATGCCTACTGAAGGAATACAACATATTTTAGTGTCACAAGCCTTAAGCTTACCACTGAACCAACAGTGGACGTATTAAGAAGTGTGTGCGTGTGTTTGGAATGTGTGCGTTGTTGTTTTTTTTATATAGCAAAGCTATATGGGGCTATCAGGGGAAATCGAATCCATGATTTTAGCGTTGTGAATCAAAAGACTTACCGCTGTCCCACCAGGGGACTTATTAAGAAGTAATAGCTAAAAGTAAATCTTCATTTTTTTTCTTGGAATAATATTCCGAAAAAAAAAAAGAAAATATGAAAAAGTTGTCGGTTTTTTTCCCTTTCATCACCAGTAAGGTAAGCTTAGTGTAAGAAAGGAACGAAACTCATTAAGTAAATTTTGATCAATTCAAAATAATTAAAATTCCATACACACACTCAAAATATTATTGGCTTGGTTTATTTTTAATTTCGCGCAAAGCTACACAAGGGCCATCTGCGCAAATAATTAGCAACTGTTTTCTAAGTGTTGTATGCTGAAATAAAGTTTGAGGAAGAAAATACTGTTTTATTTTGTTTGAAGTTTTCATACAGAATGGAGTAAGATAGTTAAAACGACCATGGTAATACTAATTCCAGAATAAATTAAGTTTAAAACAAGTGTTAAATAATGGGAAAATAATTAATGTAAATACTGTTTAGTACTGGTTTTGGTTGAGTGCAAAAATACACAAGTACTGTGCTCACTACGGGTATCTGAACCCGATTTTTAGCATCTTAAGCACACTGATTAGAATTTAATGTGAGTTTCTAGCTCAAACAACTTTTTAGGAATCCTTCCTAAGTCAAAGAGGCTCTGATTCAGACGCGTGTTAAGAGTTATTTCTGAATGAAAATGACCCTTTGACGCGTAGAATACATTAAGCACTCTTCCTAGATAAAACGATTCCTTGGTTTAAAATGCGCACCAAGATTTCTTCTCGAAGTAAAAATGAATCGATAATTCAATAATAAAACTATTTAAGCAAGTTCATTCTTCGAAATCATGATTAACATTTCCCCTTGTACTGGTCCAGCATGACCAGGTGGTTGAGACACTCGACTCTTAATCTGAGAGTCGGGGGTTCGAATCCACGTCACACTAAACACGCTCGCCCTTTCAGCCTGGAGGCGTTATAATGTTTCGGTCAATTCGACCATTCGTTGGTAAAAAAGTAGTCCAAGAGTTTGCGATGGGTGGTGATGACTAGCTGTTTTCTCTCTAGTCCAATTAAATTAGGGACGGCTAGCGCAGATAACGCTCGTGAAGCTTTGAGCGAAATTCTAAACAGGTCACTTGAAAGTATTCTTATTTTGACTTCGTACCGAAAAATACAGGTCTTAAGAGCCAAGAATTGTTACTTTTATTGTTCTGAGTTTTGCTTGTTGCATAAAAAACTCAACGCTCTTTGGGGACATGTGCAGTTTGAATCTTGATGTTGTGTCAAACGGTAAACTGTTAGGAATAATTCTAAAAACCTGGTGCGATTATATTTATTGTTCATGAATCTTTGCCTTTTAAATTTAAAAACAAAAGAGGAATTTAATTTAAAAAAAAGTACCGGACGTGGCCTTTAGTGGTCAGCGCGTGTATTTAAAACAAATCAACTGACAACTTTAATGTCCTCTTGTTGTTGCTAAGTTTGGGTGTATGAAGTTGAAATGCAGAGGAATTATTAGTTCTGAATAAATGTTTGTGAAACTTCCAGGTTGTTGTTTTTTTTAAAGATATAGAGTCTTTATTAATACGGGAGAAAATCCTGGATTCTTCTAGAAAATGAAATATTCAACTGCATATTCTTTACGTTGTTACTGAATGTGATTCCAGCTGAAACAAGCTATCATGTTGCGGTTCGTCTTTTTAGTTTTTGTCGTTTTAGGACAGAACACGAAGCTGGTTTCCCCAAGACAATGCTGGCAACCAGAGGAAATCCATAGCTGTAATTTGCATTTGATTACACTTTTAGGATTAATGCTAAAAATAAAAAATAAAGAGCAATCCTTTCCATGCCAAAGAACCTTGACAATCTCCGATATTGTCTTCCACTGATAGACAAGACGACAAAATGCTCTACCGTGTGAGTAGACTCGCTGGCTATATGAGAAATCTTAGAAATACGGCGGTTTCGTTGCTATGGTAATAAGCAGGATGGTTTTTATGCTCTATAAAGTTTTACTGGTAATAAAAGTTTTGTGGGAACTCCATAATCGCTCTTTTTGTTCCCTGTCGAGTGTCATCTTCGACCTTTTACGACAGCTAAATTGTTTTGACGAAACTCACGCTTTCTACTGCATATAAAGCCACTGGAATTACTGTTATTGTAAGACTACAGATAGTAACAAACCTTTTATTCGCAGTTTCTCGACCCTGCTTCACAACGATCATTTTACGTTTCGCGCAATTACTAATAATTACAAGTCGGCAAGAATTTCTATCTAATCACAAGGTGGTAAAATGTTTTGTTAATGTTCCAACTTACAACAGACTATTGTTGAGTTGCCAGGCAACCCGCTGATATGTGGGATAAACACGTAGGGCAACAATCACTTAATCGTATTTTACGTTTTGAACTTTCACACAACAAAATAATACACAAATCGAGTTTGACCGAAGGTTTAATTTTTCACTTTGTCTCACCAAAACATGTATGCTCACCAAGCTCATACAGCTTTCACAATATACGTCTATCGCATGAAGGTTTCCACAACTTGAATAACGTATATCTACGTTGACAATCAGGTACAGTTTAGCTCTTATATTAACATAAAAATAAATATTCACGTGCGCGTATTACATGTAGGTTTGAAGAAATATGAGAAATTAGCATAAGCAGCTTTTTCTAAAATTGCAGCATTGTATAACCTAAATATATGAGTAGCCAGCGCCAGTTACAAAAATTAGCATAAGCAACTATAATCTAGTAATAAATATAACGTTAGTTGAAAGTTCAAGCAGGCAGCAACAGATAATAAATTAACGTAAGCAACTTTTATTTAAACATAAATATAACGTAGTTTGGAAGTCCAAACAATTAACGTAAGCAACTTTTATTTAAAAATAAATATAACGTAGTTTGGAAGTCCAAGCAGGCAGTAACAGATAATAAATTAGCGTAAGCAACTTTAATCTAATAATAAATATAACGTAGTTTGGAAGTCCAAGCAGGCAGCAACAGATAATAAATTAGCGTAAGCAACTTTTATTTAATGATAAATATAACGTAGTTTGAAAGTCCAAGTAGGCAGCAACAGGTAATAAATTAACATAAGCAACTTTAATCTAATAATAAATATAACGTAGTTTGGAAGTTCAAGCAGGCAGCAACAGATAATAAATTAACGTAAGCAACTTTTATTTAAAAATAAATATAACGTAGTTTGGAAGTCCAAGCAGGCAGCAACAGATAATAAATTAGCGTAAGCAACTTTAATCTAATAATAAATATAACGTAGTTTGGAAGTTCAAGCAGGCAGCAACAGATAACAAATTAGCGTAAGCAACTTTTATTTAATAATAAATATAACGTAGTTTGGAAGTCCAAGTAGGCAGCAACAGGTAATAAATTAACATAAGCAACTTTAATCTAATAATAAATATAACGTAGTTTGAAAGTTCAAGCAGGCAGCAACAGATAATAAGCTAGCGTAAGCAACTTTTATTTAATAATAAATATAACGTAGTTTAGAAGTACAAACACCAAGCAACAACATTATTCCTACATTTTTTAAACGTATGTGATTTTGCGCTTCCTTAACTTAAAATGCCCGGATTCTGAATTCGGGTGTTCATGGTTAGCATCCCCTCGTTGTTAACATGCAATACACCCTTTGAGACTGTGGATGCGAATATTTTTTCTCTGTTTGAAGATAAGCACAGAGTAAACAATGAGCTATCTGTGGTCTGAACACCATAGATATTAGAACTCAGTTTATAACATTTTTAAGTCCGCAGATATGCCGCAGTGGCACTAGGAGGCTGGTTCGAATAGTTTGATGTAAAGAGTGACAGTCATTTCCCTAACGTAAATGACTGAAGTCACGGTTCTGCTGACTGGCTATCCTTCCTCTGATTGGTTGTTGAGACTTAGGCTTGGCAGTATAAACACAAAATCAAGTAGCTTTGCGCAAGAATTCTGAAACAAAACATAAACAAAATCCGAGACATTTGGTAAAATGATATTTTTATGTTCTAAATTCGTCCTGGTGGTTTAGTAATGTTAAGAGTAAAATACAGCTTTATTCAAAATAAGTTGATAACTTGTTTTCCAGTTAATTTTGTCTGTTTAGTATATTCCCGTGATAATAAATGCTTTCATTTCAGAATGTTCTTCTCTGGTGGAACCATGTTCTGGTTGGTGGGCAGGACGCTCGAGTGACGGGCAAGCTGTCAGTTGTAAAATTAAACATACTGGTCCTTTCAGCCGTGGGAGTGTTAAGTTGGGAAACGTCTGTTTGTTTGGAATTAAGAACAAAACTACACAATGGGCTATTTGTGCTCTACCCACCACGGGTATCGAAACCCGGTTTCTAGCGATGTGAGTCCGCAGACATACTGCTGTGCCACTAAGTGTCTGTGTTGTGAAAGTCTACTCCATTCTTTGTTGGTAAAGATTAGCCCAAGAAGTCAGTGGTGTTAACTAGATGCCTTCTCTCTGGTCTATCACCAGGTTTCTAGTGTTATACAAAACTTCTAGTTTATTATTTCATTAGGCTTAACCCAAACGCTTTCTTTCTTTCATGGTGTACAGAATAAATAGATTTAAAAATAATTTTGGAGTTTAAGAGTCACCTGTCAGTTTTGCGGACAGTCGGATACATGATTCAGTCTATGCCGTTCATGCCTTTCCTTTTTTCCCGCAATTTAAGTCACTAGTCGTCAATATACTTATTAATAAATTCCATTGGTACAAAGAGATCCACCCATTCATCTTGTACAATCTCATGCATAACTGTCGTCAGCTGGTCTGTGCCAGAAATAATAAATGCCTGGAAGTTTTTATGCAAGGCTTGCCTACCTTTGAAACTTAAGAAAGGACTTGGAATTCCACTCTATTTTGGCCAATATGTCTTCAGTAAATAATAATACCGCCCCTGACATATAGTTAATGTTTCAGCTACAGACCATAAATTAAAATGAACAGCGATTTGTGTCGTTTCGCTGAAGGAAGTTGTGGGTGCTGTTGGTGAAACCGATACATCTCTTGGCAATCAGTAAATCTTCGGTTTCATCGAACCACAGAGAATATAAATGAAACATTTCTATGTCAAAACTGGAAACACTTTAGAGCATTCTTTAATTTGAACGAAGTTTCTTTAATTTCCCGAGTCAATAACATGAGTAAGTCCTCTCGTAATTTACTTTTATGTGAATCTAATTTTCGTGACAAGAAGTCTTTTGAAACAATTTATTACCTCTAACGTCTTTCTTTAAATATAACTCATATTAAATACAGCAGTGTATTTACGGTGTCAGAGAGTGCAATCTCCGATATTTTGCAATAAAATATCAAAGGAAAAAAAACAACATAAATAGTTATTAAGATTGATCAATAAGTAATAATAATGACCTGAAATGGAAGTTCTTATGTTAGATTATTACCCAAATTTTACTGTAAATAATAAACGTAGTACATCAAGATTCCATTTTCCACGAAAACGAAAATATCCAGTAAAATATTAAAATATATACGTAAGCCTTGACAAGGAGTCGTGTAAATAACATGTCTGTTATTTCTTCTTTGCCTTCTTCTTCATGCCCTTCTTTCGTGTGTGTGAAAATTAAACGAAAACCTGATTGTTATCTAAAAAATTGATAAGAGTGGATGATTCTGAAATGACATACCTAGCGTCCTCTAGTGACAGTGTTAGAACTTTTTGTGACTTCTTTATCAGTTCTATTATTTTTTTTTTACAGTTCTTTGGGAATGTTCAGTGAAGATGGATACGAGATACAAACACTAAAATTAAATTACTAATTTTCTTAAATATTTGCAAAATGGTGCCATTTATTTTCTTGTTTTTGTTTAAGTTGCAACGGTTGATTTAGACAGAATAAATAACGTAAAACGTGCTATTTCTTTTCACACACAGACCAAACAATGAGCGGACCTGGTCGTGAATTAAAAAAAAATTCGTGGTCACACGCCTCTCAGTTCTAGTTGTGAGAATAACAGTCGACTTCTATTATACAACAGACAAGAGTAGTTCAAATGTTGACGGTGGGTGCTGTTGACTAGTTTCCTTTCCGTTAATTTAGCAGTACAGAGGCTATGTGTAGATAGATAGCTCTGGTATAGCTTTGGTCGAAGTTCTGAAACAAGAAAAATAACTTGATGGAAAATCAAATAATTTTAAGTTGTGCTTAAAATGCGCTGATATACACATCGTGTGTGTGGTTTCTTTTTTATATCAAAGCCACATTGAGCTACTTGCTGTGCTCACCGAAGGGAATCGAACCATTGATATCAACGTTATAACTCCGTCGACATACCTTTTGATAACAATGGAAAAACACTCATGTTCTTTATGTTATCAGTTTTCTTTTGTCAGCATCTGAATGAAGGCCCACTTACAATGCGATAATTTAGTGTTGAATTTTTTTACCTTAAATTAGTGTTATATTCCTGAATTACAAATTTGACAGCAACTGATAAAGCTCACAACATTTTGTTTTACTCTTAGAATCTTATCTACTGTAAAAGGTTTGTAGCTTCTTTCTTGGCTAGCACAAGAACCCTTTGGAACTAGGACTTGGAAATACATTTTTTTTCTTAAACACAAGTACGAAACTACTGCCAAAAAAAACTATTCCATTCTTGTGGATCATTTTTAGTGACTATTTTTTTACCGTGCTTACTAGTTTGGTTGATTTGGGTTTTTTTTCATGGTCACAAATAAGCGATCAAAAAAGAATGACAGTGAATCTCATTATTTGAGTAAGACTGGTTGTGAAGGCGGCGAATCCAACTGACTCTCTGACTTCACTCTGGTCAGCAGTTCCAAACCAGAGACGACTGTACTTAGACCTCAGTGAAGAGCAGCATTGCTCACAAGGCCAAGTATTAATACTAGAATTTACAGCTTCCACAGTGGCATAGCGATATGTCTACGGACTGACACCGCTAAAAACCGGATTTTGATACCCGTGGTGGGCAGAGTACAGAGAGCCCATTGTGTAGTTTTGTGCTTAATTCTAAACAAACCAACAAAACAAAAAAGTTTGGTTTGGTTTGAATATCGAGTAAAGCTACACGAGGACTATCTGTGCTAGTCGTCCCTAATTTAGCAGTGTAAGACTAAAGGGAACACAGCAAGTCATCGCCACCTAGCACTAACTCTTGGGCTACTCTTTTACCAACGAATAGTGTGATTAACCGTAATGTTATAACGCCCCAACAGCTGAAAGGGTCAAAAGAAAGTACAGATATAAAGAATCTAACTTATAATTTTTTTCGAAGACAGATTGAATGTAAGAAAAAATAAAATCTGCGTTTTTAATAATTTTGCTGCAATTTTTTTCTTCAATAGATAATTGATTAACTGTTTCAATTTTGTGATCTATGGATAAATATTTTAATTTTTTTTCTAGTTATCTTGTTTTACCAACTTCAAGTAACCCTAAGCTTCTAAGTACCAACGCCATCTCGTATGACTAAAAGAGAAAAAAAAATAAAGAAAAAGGAAAATTCTGCATCGATTATATGTGTAGTTAAAATTTGTTTCTTTGTTTTTAATTTCGCGCAAAACTACACGAGAGCTATCTGCATTATCCGTTCCTAATTTAGTACTGTTGGACTGGAAGGAAGGCAGCTGGTCAACACTACCCACCGACAACGCTTAGATTACTCTTTAGGGGGATTTGCCATCACATTATAACGCTTTCACCAGTGAAAGGACGAGCATGTTTTGTGTAAATGGGATTCGAATCTTCGACCCACATATTACGAGTTGAGAGCTCTAACCACCTGTCCATTCCGGGCCAAAACTTCGAGTAAATCTCTGTGTGTACCATAAACTACTTATTTCTCTTATCTTCGGTTCAGTTACTGATATGGTTTGGCTGTTGGTAAGCGCAAAGCTACATAATGGAATATCTGTGTTCTGTCCACCATAGGTATTGAAACACTGAGCCACTAGGTGCGAGGGTGTGCACTACCGATACGTAATTTTATAAAAAAATTATTACTAAGTTCTATGTGTTTGTCAAGTATTGTACAATTTGCGAGAAAAAGTATGACAACCGAATAAAATTACATTTGTTTAAACTACAACGCAGAATTCAGAGTGTCCGGATGAGGATCAAATAATCTGGGATTCGACAGTAAATATTTGATATAATATCAGTCGATCCCATTATATGTACATATCTCTGTGGCTACAGATACTGTTTAATGTCTTTCCTCTGATTTTGGCCCAGCATGGCCAGGTAGTTTAGGTAATCCGAAGGTCGCTGGTTCGAATCCCCGTCACACCAAACATACTCGTACTTTCAGCCTTGAGGGCGCTATTAGATGTCTGTCAATCCCACTATTGGTTGGTAAAAGAGTAGCCCAAGAGTTGGCAGTGGGTGGTGATGACTAGATGCCTTCCCTCTAGTCTTACACTGCTAAATCAGGGGCGGCGAGCACAGAGAGCGTTCATGTAGCTTTGCGCGTGATTAAAATAAACCAAATCAATCCTCTGATTTTACATTATAAGTTGACAACTTTCTACAATATCACGATATTTAATAATTAGAGGTTAGATACATTTTTTACAAATATTTATAGGTTTTAATTGGTTCGTATTCTTGATTTTGTAGACTTATAAATAATAATCCTGTCGTTACCTTAAAGGTTTGATTTATTATTTGAAACGTTTAGATTAAGATTTTTGTAGTAAATAACAATGATTCGAATTAACTATCCCCGTCCCACCAAACATGTTTGCCATTTCAATCGTGAGGGCGTTGTAATATGACGGTCAATCCCACTATTCGTTGGGTTAGTTTGTTTTTAAGCCCCCCCGCTTGTACAGCGGTAAGTCTACGGATTTACAGCCCTAAAATCAGGGGTTCGATTCTCCTCGGTGTGCTCAGCAGATAGCTCGATGTGGCTTTGCTATAAGATAGCACACATTCGAATTAACTTTTATTATTGTACTGATATTACTGAAGAAAATTCCTTAACCTTTGCTTATGGGAGTATATATATGTACATATAATATATATATATGGCCCCTGGTTTGTCAATTGTAAGTTTATGAACTAACAACGCAAAACTCGAGGTTCGATTCCCTAAGTAGCTTTTTGTACACCCTAAAATCTTGAGAATGATTTGGTTATATAATATCAATAAAAGTGCCGTCGTTCGATGTATTTTATTTTAATAAATGTTTATTGCTATTTTTATTATTTGTTAAATAATTTCTTTTTGTTATTTTACAATAAAATTATTTTCTGAAAAGCGTAGTGAGAAAACACGATAGTAGGAAAACAAAACGTCGAACAACACATGTTTGTACGTGAATCAGGCCGGACTTTAGCCGTATGTCATCACACACAACTTTTATTTGTGATTCTGAGCACACACACATATGCGTGTGTGTGTGTGTTTATAAAATTAGACAATTTCAGTTAAGAAAGGATTATAACAAAAAGCACAATATGAGTAAATAAAGATTTCTTACATTACTTCAAAATAGGCTTTGACAATTGTTTAAAGATTACAGTTAGCGTTAGCCTTAGTAAAACCCTAAATAAATTAGCTTAACTAGTCCCATTAACTTAAATCTGTTAGACGCCAACTACCTATTCTTGAATAACACTCATCCATTTCAATTGCTAATCGTGGTTGTTTTGAACATACTGAGAAAACAGAACACACCAAAGTTTCCGAGCAGCTCATAACGTTGTTTGAATCAAGTCTGTTGTTGCAGTGTGGATTCAGGCTTAAAGATATAATCTGGAAATTTACGAGTAAAGTATCTTCGCTTAAGTAAAGTATCTGTTTAGGACAAAGTATTTCTGTGATTATTATTGTAATTGAAATAAAACATACAAGTTATGCTCAAGCTCAACATTTTTAGCCGCGGCATAACGGCTGACAAAACATCTTCTATTGTTTGTTTTTTCAAGTAGAAATTTTTAGGTCATAGTTTCGTCATCCCTTGTTCGATCTGAAATCTAATTACAGTTTTGGACTCAGGAGGTCCATCCAATCTTTTTGAATGATTTATTTGACCACGCCCAAGACCTCATGGATTAATTTACTCTAAACCTGCCTTAAATAATTTAAATTTGAGGAAAGGCTGGTAGCGATCCTGTGAATAATAACATCGTTACTGGTACACGTGCACCCCATGTTTAATATTACCGGCATACAAAAATATAGTTAATAAAAATATAAACAGAGATCTCAGAGATTTACTTAAATCCTGCCTGAAGGAATATCAAGTTTTGTAGCTACCGAGGATTTCCTCTTGTTATCTATATACGAAACAAAATTTTAACTATTTCTAAATACCCTCTGACCCGTCTTCCAACACACACAGAGAAAAATCTAAAGACTTATTGCGTAAAACTCTAGGTTTCGACACTTCTGACGTCCATTGTGTAACTTTTTGCTTAAGATCGAAAATACTATCCACAAATTTTATTATAAAGATTTTTTTTTCCATATTCCATTAATTAAATATCGTAAACAGGACCATATTCTGTACTTAAGGTGACAAGAAAACATCTTTCGTATCATTGATGGTAAATCAAAAAATGTCCATCTGTTTGTTTGTTGCCTTGACGGCACAAGTTGTTGCGAGAAGCTGGATGGATTAGTTTTAATGAAATCCGGTAGAGGCGCTGAGATAAATATTGGAAAAGGAAAACAATCGGGCCAACGGTTTTAATTAGGCAACCATTTCGGTCTTCATTACATGTAACCGACGACAAAAGACAACACTCTACCCTTTCTTCCTCTCTATGAATCTAACGCGGGGATGTGGGTATAGTTGGTAGTTTTATATATATTTAGCATAAACAGCTGATTAGATTAATATTGCTTTCAGATAAGTAAAACAAACTTACCTTGAGGCTACAATATCTTTTTAGAAAGCACAGATAGGTGTAATACTTTAGTTACCACTCAGATAGCTAAAACATAAAATAATGTTTTCAAAACGGCGGATTTTGTTTTGTAAATGTAACATGATATACTTTTTATTGAAAACGGAAATATAACATAGATCAAGCTTGAACTAGTATACACACAATAGACGATGGATTGGATTGGTTTGAATTCCGCGCAAATTTACTTGAGGACTATCTTCGCTGTCCGTCTCTAATATAGTAGTGATATACTAGAGATAAGGAGGCTAGTCAACAGCACCCACTAATAACTCTTGGGCTATTCTCTTATCATCGAATACTGGTATTAATCATCACATTATAACGCTCACATAGGTGTAAGAGCAAACATTTTTTTGGTAACGGGTATTCGAACCAACAACCCGCAAACTGTGAGTTTAGCCACCTAGCACCAATTCATGCTAGTCCACTTAGGTATAGAACTGACCAGTCCCTACACTGAAAAGAGATTTGTTTGTTTGTTTTGGAATTTCGCACAAAGCTACTCGAGGGCTACCTGTGCTAGCCGTCCCTAATTTAGCAGTGTAAGACTAGAGGGAAGGCAGCTAGTCATCACCACCCACCGCCAACTCTTGGGCTACTCTTTTACCAACGAATAGTGGGATTGACCGTCACATTATACACCCATAGGGCTGGGAGGGCGAGCATGTTTAGCGCGACGCGGGCGCGAATCCGCGACCCTCGGATTACGAGTCCCACGCCTTACGCGCTTGGCCATGCCAGGCCTGAAAAGCAGAGAAACAAACGTAGGTAATCAGAAAAACAACCGTTAGAGAAAACAGAAAGTTACTTTAGAATAAACCTAAATAACCACAAAAATAACAGTTATAAAAAACAGAATGTTACTTCACAACAATCTAGAGGATCACACAAAGGGCAATGGAGAAACAGAATATTACTTTACAACAACCCAAATGATCACACAAACAACAATGAAGAAACAGAATGTTACT
The DNA here is from genome assembly GCA_011833715.1 of Carcinoscorpius rotundicauda. Lineage (NCBI taxonomy): Eukaryota > Metazoa > Arthropoda > Merostomata > Xiphosura > Limulidae > Carcinoscorpius > Carcinoscorpius rotundicauda. The sequence continues at coordinate 35,450,867 of CM022403.1, forward strand.
TTACAATAAACCTAAATAACCAACAAAACAACTGTTGGAAAAAAACAGAATGTTACTTTTACAGCAAACCTAGATGACTATGAAAACAGCCTCTATAGAAAAGGAAGTTTATTTTACTGGAATAACACAGAGACAGTGTATTGGAGAACAGGAAACTATTGTAGAAAACAATAACTTTTCTTCCTTTACACCAATATCTAACAGAGTGAAAAAATAGAAGGTACCCCCAGGCAGGACCTAATGAACATCAAGAAGCGTATATATATATATATATATCAAAGTACAAAGTTTTAGACCCCAGAATTCTCGGATGCCACATGCCTGATTAGAATATTTTGACAACGTAAATGAAGGATGGAAAATGCTGTTTGTTACCAGTTTCAATTTGAATGATTATTGGCAGTTTTTTTTTAAATGATCTCGTATTAAAATATATGTTGTAATAAAGATAGTATTTAATAAATTTCGACAAGAAGCTACAACCAGCATTGAGGAGAGCAGTGAAAAACAATAGATCACTGACTGGATCATTAAGACTGGAAGTGGATTTTTGCTGCACGTGTTGTTTGTCGTTCTATCGAGACGAAAACGTTTAAAATTAGAACTTTCGGCTCACACTGTGTCTTGTCGTTCTCGTGTTTTCGTACAAACGAACGTTTATGAACACACATATAGACATCTGTATTTATTACCTTCGCTGTTAGTAAAGTCATGACCAATTAAGACCGTCAACCGTCTAGACGGAGAGGTGGAGAATGTAATCTGCCACCTGTCTGTACTGTGAAGAAATGAATTATACGAGAAGTGACAGAGACTTTCACACAAGTTAGCGATACTGTTATTTTCCAAAACAACACTGGTACCGTCCATAGTGAGGTCAAGGAACAGTCACAGTCATGGTCAAGACAGTTGCCAATCACAGCGAAGAGTGAAGTAGTGATGGTGACGTTGAAGAGTCATAGATGTAACAGTCATAAATTTAATATGTATATTAAAGTGACTGAAATGTGTAGGTCTTGTTTTATGAATACATTCTACTTTCACGTTAAGTTCCACGTTTCAAAGTACGCAATAAGCATAGTTTACTGAAAATTCAATGAGTGAAAGATAACGCTTAAGTTGTGCTGTTAATTTAAGTAGTAAATCGTGCACTAAAAGGATAAAGTAAAACTGGTGTTAATAAAATACACTTTTTTTCACTGGAATGATCAATTATCAGTTTCTGATGAATACACAATCACGGAATCAACCTTCGTTTTAAGGTTTCATGGTCAACAGTTGACTATATTTATTAGAGATTTCTGATGAAACTAACACAATCTGAGACACATGTTAATTGAAACAACATAAGTCTTTACTTCACGAATCGCTTATATGTTTAATGAAGATGAAAACAAAACACACAGACAGGTAAAGTGGGTTACTTAACCACTTGAACTCTTACACTCATTGGTTTGTTTTAAGAATCAGTCCCAAAACTCAGCTGAGAAAAATCAAGAAAACAAACATTTAAACGAAAAAGTGTTTGTTTTTTAATTTCACGCAAAGCTACACGAGAGCTATCTGCGCTAGCTTTCCCTACTTCAGCAGTGTAAGACTAGAGAGAAAGAAGCTACTCATCACCACCCACCGCCAACTCTTGGGCTACTCCTTTACCAACGAATAGTGGAATTGACCGTAACATTATAACGTCTCCATCGCTGAAATGGCAAGCATGTTTGATGTGAGGGGATTAGAGCCCGCGACCCTCAGATTACGAGTCAAGTGCCATAACCACCTGTTCATGTTAGGCCTAATCTGGTTATACAAAATAACCAAAAAAATACATGATTTGATATGCATAAAACCACACATGTTTTGTAGTTTGTTATTGTGTCACGTGATTTATTCTTAAAGTGATCACCATTTAATGACGTGAAGAGTTTTACTCTTATTTGAGTTATGTTACTATTAAATAATTCACTAATTTATTCATTTTTTTGCGTGGAGGAAATTGTTGTAATAATTCCTTGAAAAACAATAGATCCCGTTTAACCCTAGTTAACGCTAAGGGGCACTAATTATAGCAGTTGTGGAATGTGGGTTGTATTTTTCACATGTGACTTGTATGTTTCAATTCTAATGAGTATCTTTGTATGTATGTTTGACTTTTCTTTTTTGTTTTTATATTAAAATTACTGCAATAAAAGTGGATTATGTGTCAGGATATTGCAACTGTCTTACAAGGCAAGTTTTATAAAAATGCCGGGAGAAGCTATAATTGTACAAGAATAAGGCCCAGCATGATCAAGCGTGTTAAGGCGTGCGACTCGTAATCTGAGGGTCGCAGGTTCGCATCCCCCTCGCGCCAAACATGCTCGCCCTTTCGGCCGTGGGGGCGAAAGTTATGGTCAATCCCACAATTCGTTGGTAAAAGAGTAGCCCAAGAGTTGGCGGTGGGTGGTGATGACTAGCTGCCTTCCCTCTAGTCTTACACTGCTAAATTAGGGACGGCTAGCACAGATAGCCCTCGAGTAGTTTTGTGCGAAATTCCTAAACAAACAATACAAGAATAATATTGTTTGTCCGAGTTTTTTTTATCAAGTTCATTTTGTCCAGTTTTAAGCAACAGCTCATTATTTTCTGTACTAACAAATCAATAAAACTCATCTTGGGTTTCAAAATTTTATTTATTTTGTATTTTTGATTTTTGTTTAATTTCATAGATTTAATAGTTGCTTTTTAATATCACAGTGCCGTCTAGATTGACGAACGTTAAGCGTTATTATATTCTAAAAATATCTCCCATTAGGTCAGCTCTAACTCAGCCTACGGACTTAGAAACTAAAGTCCAGGGCTCAGTTCCTAGTAGTAAACAGAGGGCAAACAGCCAATTTTGTATGGAGCTTTTTTGCGTTTGGAGAACAACCGTTACTAATGTCGCTAAACATTAACAAATTTAGTAGTAAATAAGAAACATCGCTCGCAATAAAGATTTTAAGAAAACGTGTATATTGATTGATTGATTTAGTGTTTTATGGCACAAAGCAACGAGGCTATCTGCGCCAAAACGTGTATATATATATATATATTAGTGAAATTAAATAATCTATACCTAAATGAAGTTAAATGAATAAACAAAATCATGAGGAAGAACTGCGTTAAAAACATCAAATCCAAACTTCTGATTATTCATGTTATAACCACAGAATGTTCAAGCCATAAACAAAAAACACATTAACATTAAAATTAAAAAAAATACGCTGCACATTAAAAAAAAAAAGGAATCCTAGGGTATAGGCTACAACGTGGCATTATAAAACGTATCCTAGGTTTTGGAGGTGACAGCGGACGGTGTATCCCCTCCGCAATGTGGGTCCTATTCCACAGTCACCTCCAAAATCTAGGATAGATTTTATAATCCCACTTTGTAGCCTGTATCGTAGGATCCCCTTTTTTAAAAAATAAAAGTGCAGCGTATTTAAAAGAAAAAATAATAAAAAAAATCATGTTAACGTGTTTTGGTTTATGGGTTGAATATTTTATGGTTATAATATATATATATATATAATGTTATATTCATGTTTTACAGCGTGTCTTCCTCGTGAAACATCCGACATTCAAAGTTCAACGCGTTGATATTTGTCATAAATACTCATTTCTGTGCAATAATCACATTTTGCTTAATGGTAAATTGGCAGTACGTGACAGAATGCAAGAGATATCCAACCCTTAGCCTTAGCAGCTAAGTCACAAAGGTATGTCGATTCACAAAACATATCTTTTCCTTTATTCGGTCCCTGAAAGAGGATCTTTTTCTCAACTGAGGTATGTCATTTTGCTCTCTCGTAAATCTCCATGTTCCGCCGTCTGCTTGACAAGTAAGATGGCTGAGACTGCCGGGCGGTTTCTTTCTCCTGGACACCATGTCGCCACCCCCTACTGTGTGGCGAGCAGGGTTATCTTTCCGCGCGTGGTCAACCTTGCCAGACTTTTATAAACTGCATATTTCGTCTTCACCTCTCCCCTCCCCCGTTTCCCACTCCTTGTCTGCTTTTTCACCTGAGATTTTTCTTATCCCCAAACTCCAGAAAGAAAATTTAAGAAATTTACAAGTTAGCGACAATTAGATTGAAGCCTTTGTTTTCGCTCCTGAACGTCCTGGCTCTCTCACATTTATATACAATTATTTTGGGATTCCTTAGAGTCTACTTGCATTTCGAAACAGTTCTTTAAAAAGGGAACTCAAGATTTTTTTTTTAACCTGAGCGACATCTTATGTGACACACGATTTAATCGGATGTGTAAAATAAACCCTGCCTGAGGTTTAAGCCTAACCTATCTCATTAAGAACTATGGCTACTATTAACGGAAGAGCAGAGTGCCTATTACGGTTATAATATCCCACGAATGTGCAATGTTTTCAACACATCTCGGGGGTTCGAATCTTGGATCTTCCGATCACCGGTTCGCCACATTAACCAGTAAGCCACTTAGGTAGGTTCTATTTGTTATATGTGTTTATCCCGGCAAACTATTTCCCATAGTAGCAATAGCTACAGATATATAATATTTATTTATTGAGTATTCGTATGTTAACTTGTAAATAACATAAAAATACCAGTAATAAAAAGGCTATAATAATTAAAATAAACGAAACAACACCAGTTCGTGGTTAGGTTTAGCGAGGCAACTCCACTTCGTGGTAGGTTCAGCGAAGCAACGTCATTTCACAGTTACTGTGACCGTTGGTGTGACATAAGAGTGTTTGTCAAGTTTGTCCAATTATTCGATGAGACTAGCCCGTGAGTTGGCGGCTGGTGCTATTGACAAGCTGTTATTTGTATAATTCATCATTTCAAAAGTAAGAAACAGCCGTGCGCTGGTAGCACTTTGTGTAACGTTGCGAGAACGTTTTGAAACAAACAAATAAAAAACAGTATTTTCGGCCATTGTTATACTTATAACATGATCCACTCTGTAAGTTCGAGCGATAACAAAAATTAACGTTTCTGATGCTTTAGAGATAGAGAAGTTTTAAAAAACATTGAAATCATTATTGTAGTACTGAAAGCAACGGACACAACAATTGTTTTAACACTGTTCAATCAATCTATTAAGTTCGTCCAGATATTGTTGGTTTGTTTCTATTGAACACAGTTTCAAATTCAACAAATATACAAGTAGAAATACTTCTTCTGGGCTAAAATTTTAATCGAGACAGAAACACGAGAAATAAACATATTACGTCATGAAATCAAAATTATCCTAAAAGCTTTCAATGGAGGCCTAACATAAGTAGTGGTTAGGATACTCGACTAGCAATCTGCGGGTTGCGGGTATAAGTCTTCAACACCAATCATGATCGCCCTTTTAGTCGAGAGGGCATTACAATGTAACGGTCAATCACTTGATCCTTTGGTAGGGTAGGACAACAGTCGATGGTAGATGGTGTTGAAAAGTTGCTTCGCTCTAGTTTATGACTGTCAAAGTATATTTAAAAATCATTATTCAATACAGTTTGGTTTTGTTTTGAATTTCGCTCAAAGCTACTAGAGGGCTATCTGCGCTGGCCATTCCTAATTTAGTAGTGTAAGACTAGAGGGAAGGCAGATAGTCATCACCACACGCTGCTAACTCTTGGGCTACTCTTTTAGTAATGAATAGTGAGATTGACCGTCACATTATAACGCCCCCACGGCTGAAGGGCGAACATGTTTGGTGCGACGGGGATTTGAACCCGCGATTAGATTACGAGTCGAACACCTTAACCCACCTAGCCATGCCAGCTCTCTTGGATAATAATATTCAAGTCTGTTTTGTTCAATACCTTTTTTCAGGTCTAGTGTATTTCCTTTCCTCCTTTCCTTCACCTTTACGTGTTAGTAATCAGTTCGTACAAAACGTGGTTCAACGAGGTATTTTGGATTTTTTCTGTTAATTAATCCAGAGCTTTATAATTTTTTGCCAGAATGTGGTAATGCTGGTAATATTTTCATTCCATGAATTAAAATTGTAATTATCTTCTATGCACATCCTGAAAGAACGTATTATAAAATAATTTTTGTAAAGGGGTTGAGGGAAGATGGATGAACATTTCAACGAAATCAAAACTAACATTTGCTTAGACTTAAGTAAATACGCTTAACAGTAACATTGATTACTGCATTATTTATTTTCAGAAGCAAGCGTAGAGAGCGCTGTCTAGTAATCTGAGAGTTACGGGTCCGAATCCAAATCACACCAAACATGCTCGCCCCTTTCAGCAACAGGGCGTTGTAATATTACTATCAATCTCACTATTCAATCTGCTAAGAGAGTAGCCCAAGAGTTGCTAGTGGGTGATGATGACTAGCTACCTTTCTTCTAGTCTAAATTAGAGACGGCTAACGCAGATAGTCCTCGTGCAGCTTTGCGCGAACTTCAAAAACGAACTATTTTTCCATTGTAAAGAGTTTCCTCTTTTTTCTTTCTTTTTTGCATTCTGAAGAATAAATCACATTGTTGCTGTAACTATATGATATTCTTCTCACATTGTTGTTACTATTTCCTTGTAATTTGTTGCCTAAACTGTTTACCACAGATGGTAGTGAAACTTAGCAAAAAATCTAAATTTTACACCAAAAGAGCAATCTGCGTGCAGAATGTATTATTTATGTTTTGAATAGTGGTCATAAGTTTGTTTGTTTTTTGGAATTTCGCACAAAGCTACTCGACGGCTATCTGCGCTAGCCGTCCATAATTTAGGAGTGTAAGACTAGAGGGAAGTCAGCTAGTCATCACCACCCACCGCCAACTCTTGGGCTACTCTTTTACCAACGAATAGTGTGATTGACGGTCACGTTATAATGCCCTCACGGCTAAAAGTATGAGTATGTTTGGCGCGATCGTCAGATTACGAGTCGCACGCCTTAACACGCTTGGCCATGCCGGGCCGATAAGTTTGTTCACTGTTATAGTGATGCAGTATCTTGGGGTAACAAGATCCTGATATCAAGTTGTAGGCATATAAGTTTGTTTACTGTTATACCAGTATATACGATTAAATATGTACATATCCACACTTAAACCAATATGATTGTCCATGTTATACCAGTATCTGTTTGAATATATATATGCACACTTGAACCAATCTGATTGTCCATGTTATACCAGCATCTGTCTACATATACATATGCACATTTAAACCGATCTCTTCCTTATTAGCGACAGGTTTATACCAAGGTCTTTTGTAAGCTGTTACACACATCTGAAAGTCGGTTCTGTGAGTAGACTGTATAAAGAAACTGTTTCCGTGACGTTAATAGCACCAGCTTATATACGATGGTATTGGAGGGAAATCATCTGTTGTCGGTTACCTTCGTCATATCACAAGACAAAAGAGAATAATCTATAGAAGACAAAGCAGAAAAACTGAAAGGAGGGAATTATCCGGTTCGTGTTTACAAGTGTTGGACAAGCAAGGTCAAAGTGAAGCAGACTAACAGGCCATCCGACGTAAGCCTAAGGGCAACAAAGAATTATAAAGGTTGTTCCCTAGTAGAACCCTATAATCTGTAGATAAGTGAACGTCGGCGAACTGGTAGAGAGGAAGTTCTGCATTGCATGATACGTTGATTGTCCTTGGCAGGTCAACTTGGCCATTCCGATGATTGCGCTTTGTATTACAAAGAAAAGTGTTTCTTATAGTATACCTCAAATAATATAACTTATAATACGTAGAACTGGTAGTATATAGTCACATTTTGATTTTGATCCGTGTTATCTTTCACGATATTTATTTTACTCAAGTACAGGGTGGTCGCTAGAAAAGCGGAAAATTTGTCAAACAGCTATTTATTTTTACAAAGAATAACGTTTACAAAGTTTTGAAAGGCATGTGTTATATTACACTCATAGATGCTCAAAATGCATTTTATGATATTAAAAGCATGCATTTTATTCATGATGTAAAGAAATCAAAATAGAAATGAGTAAGCACGCATTTTATTCACGATCTCATCTGACCCTCAAATTTTCCGCTTTTCTAGCGACCACCCTGTATAACCTAACCAATTAAAAAAAATATGTGTAAAATGTACATAAAATATTGTCTTATTATTCCCGAAGAATACAACACGATTATCCTTCCTTAGAAGGCTTTTTTTTTCTTTTATGAGGCACATAGCTACACAATGGGCTGCTCGTGCAGGTATCTAACACCCAGTCTTTAGTGCAACAAGTCTTCTTTCTCCGAAGAGAGTGGAATCAGGAATTCTCGAGTAATATTTGGGTAGATGAAACAATTATTTGCTGTTAACTTTTAGGATAAAACAGGTTAAGAAAACTGACGAGAGGCTCTTGCAATAAATGTTTTACCTTTTTGTTGAAAGTGTTCAATTAATTTATGCCTTTAGCAAACATTCAGACAACCTTAGAACAGTCAAATAAACAGTCGGAGGAGAACAAACAAAAACTGTGCAGTTAAACTGCTATTTTTTCGTCTAATGCTCCATCTCGCCAGTAGCTCAGGTTTTCATATCCATGTTAGCCACAGTACAGATAGCCTATTGTATTGCATAGCTAGCTCTACGCTTACCGACAAACATGGCAATAAAAGAAAATTCTTTGATTATACAACACATCTTTCTGTTTAAGATTTGGAGAAGGAAAGAAACAGTAGACAGATAAAAACAAAATGGAGGAAATGCAATTATGAACCATTCATTTACATTTCAATGAGGCTTAAGACTAGATTATTCAAATAGTAGAACTTCCTTCGGTAACGCTAAACACGACATGGAGAGTGACTGGAGATAAACACAATAAATATTAAATTAAGAAATTATGATAATGAAATGGAAGATATGTACAGTAGAGTTTGTAACTTATATATTTATAAAACTATGTTTGAAACGTTTTTTTTTTTGTAAGACGAGTAAACTAACGCGTAACCATTACGCGCGCTTTAGCTCGTGCCAGAATAGTCCACTCAGAACAAAGGAATACGATGGGTAAAATAAAATAAAATACGAGGTTCATCGAAACCATTCAGTTTCAGAGTAAGCCGATATTTTCTCATTATAGAAATCTTCCCTCAAAACCAGATAAGATAGTTGACGTACAAAATGGTTCGTTCAAATATATTTGTAAAATAATGTGAACGTTTACTAAGGAAACGCTTTAAAATTGTGTCCGCCATAATTGTGCTTTATCGTCATACCCGCAGCACACCCCACCATCTTTGATCAGTAATCACAGTAACCGTGGTCCAGCCTGATGAATGATTTCGTTTGCTTATCTATTTATTTCTATGAGGAAGAAAGAAAAAGTCTCGTGCTTTAGAATGATACTCTCGACATTTATGTGTTATTCATTCTGCATTGTCTTTCAAAAGAAAAACGGATAGCTAAAACAAAAAAACAATTATCCTTCATACGTAAGACGTTTGCAGTAAATATATGAACTTAAACAAAGTGGTTAAAATGAATGTTTTATTTGTGACTTGTTTTATGGAATCTATTGTGTTGTTACAAAAAATACAACCAAATATATTTGAATAAGATAATAAAGTTTGGTCAGTGTTGGTGGAACGAAGCACGTGTTTTTATAACATTTTTAAACTACATTTTTTTTCTTGAAACCGAAAAACACAAAATCCGCTTCTTAAATTCAGACTTGAAAGATTTTCGGTAAAGACACGAGTTCGTTTGTCATCGTTTAGACTACAAATACGCGAATCGTTGCATATCTGTCTGAGAACGTATTCATTTTGATAAGCACGAGCCAGATGTACCACACTTTGTTACATATTTACGTCAGGAGGTTCCTATTTTGACCATTATTATTTGAAAAGATGGATAAAGGAATTCAAACCTCTGGATATATAAATACGCGGTTGAGAAAATCTTTTGGAAAGATGCAGATAGATCAGCCCGGATTCCTTTGAGAGAGTACATGAAATTTATCTGGAGTTTGGAGGATTGGGGAATATTCAAAACTCGCGTCAAGAGATTTTGACTTCTGCATCAAGTGATGTAGGATAGTTTCGAGTTTGTATCAATGATGTGATATGTGTCTAACAGGCTGTCGAGTTTGAACTGATTCTGTGAAACATTCAGCGATTATACTATAAAATCGCGAGGAAGATAAATTCTAAATAGATTTATGAAGATTAGACCCGTATAATTGTGAGGAATACGAAACCCAAATAAATCTACACCATGGGCTGTCTGTACTCTGCCCACCATGGGTTTTTAGCGTTGTAAGTCGGCAGACATTCGGCTGTGCAACTGGGATGGTCCCCTATTCAGTTATAATTTTGTGTATTAATTAATACGAGCTGTTTAAAAATTATTTATTTTAAGACAAGTTTTACTGATACACAGCTTAATTAATATATTAGAGAAAAAAAACCCACAAAAACTAGTTGTTTTGGAACACGAAGCAGTGCATGACGTACACGAGAAGACACGTGCACTGTGGTGACTAAAGTTATCTTTATTTTTAACACTAACGAGAACGGAAGCTACTAAAGTGACGAAAAGAAAAACATTTCTGGCTACTTGGGATGAGATTAGAAAATGAATAGACAGCAATGAAAGCGACTAAGATAAATAGACCTCTATTAATCATATCCTACCCCTAATGTTATCCCTGACACGATTTCCATTGTAGGAATGACTCAACCCTATGATTTGCTACACATCTGACAGAAACACACACAGAAAAAAAATAGAAAATCTCATTTCAACAAGTAGCCATATATAAAACTCAGAAGCCCCCTATGGCAAGGTGGTTAGTGCGTTTGATTCCTGACCTAAAACTCACGGGTTCGAATCCCTGTCATATCAAACACCTTTCAGGCGTGGGGGCGTTCTAAAGTTACGATCAATCCCACTATTTGTCGGTAAGAGTAGGCCAAGAGTTGGTGGTGGGTGATGATGACTAGCTGCCTTCTCTCTAATCTTACACTTCGAAATTAGAGACGGCTAACGCAGATAATCCTCGTGTTATTTTGCGCGAAATTAAAACAACAACAAAAAAAAACTCAGAAGAGGTAAGAACGTGGTGTATATCGAGATGTGTTAAATAAGATGCTATCATAAATTATTAAAACCAGTCTTTAAGAAATAATAAGAAACCGGTTATTTCTTTTCTTTTATTTGTTTATTGGTTTGGTTCGCTTTGAATTTCGCGCAAAGTTACTCAAGAGCTCTGCGCTAGCCGTTCTTAATTTAGCAGTGTAAGACTAGAGGGAAGGCAACTAGTCACCATCACCCACCGCCAACTCTTGGGCTACTCTTTTACCAACGAATAGTGGGATTGATCGTCACATTATAACACTCCCACGGTTGAAAGTAAGAGCATGTTCGGTGTGACGGGTATTCAAACCCGCAACCCTCGGATTACGAGTCGAGTGCTTTAACTACCTGGCCATATTGGCCCTTGTCTATTGGTTTTCAACTGTGTCCACCGTGGGAAGGGGATCGAAACCAGGATTTTAACGTTCCTTTTTTATAATATTTCCACATGAAGAGTATTACCGATTTTTAGGAGATATTGTAAACCCTCCTCAGATGTTACAACTTCCACCGAAAAGTGAAGAATATTTTATTTTTCTGACTTTTTTACGTGTTATTTAATTTCAAAAAATAAACCATAATTAGTACAACCTTTTTGTTTTATGTTTGTCAATTTACAAAACAAATGTAACGATAAATTTATTTCTTTTGTATTTACGGGACATAATTTTGAAATATACTTAACGAACTGTAAAAAAAAACAAAAAACATGTGGCGCGTTATAAACGTTTAAATAATTTTAGCGGATTAAACTAACCATTATTTATAATCCGAAAAACTTGTTATTCTCTTATTATCAGATCAAACTGACCATCATTCATATTATCAGAAAAAAATTCATTCTTCTGTTGTCATATAAACTGACCATCTTTCTGTTAACCAAGTAAAAGTAATTATTATTTTGTTATCAGGTGAAATTAGTCATTCTTTTACTACCAGGTGAAGCTAACTGTTCTTTTGTTCTTGTATTCAATATCTACAAAGTGTTGATTTCCAACACCGGATGTGTCGTTATTAAGTGTTCATACAACCCTTTTATACAACTTAGTCAGTTTCAAAATAATTAAAGTTGAACACCGACTTAAGAGTTTTATACATTTCAGTAAATTCTGAAATGTCAATGAATTGTCTGTTATACAAGTTATGATGCACATAGCCCAATTATTAACTCTAATTATTAAATCAAAAATAAACACAGCAATTCACTGTTGCGGTGTTCTTGAAATGTGCAAACAATGGATAGAGGGCACCAAGTCTTAAAGTCTTGAAGCATTACGTTTATTTGGATAATAACTGTGTTTCTCTGGGTGGTAGGTGCGTTTAATAGCTTCATAGTATTAAAACTGTTAATAGCCTCATAGTGATGTAATGCATCACTATTTACTCAAAAAGAGAGGAACCTGGTTCGAACCTTTTTGGTGGAAAGAGTTTACTTTAAGAACAATATTTTATAATTGAGGATATTTTCTTTGAACATATCAATACCTGTTCCTAATTTAGCAATGTAAGACTAGAGCGAAGACAGTTAGTAAACACCACCCACCGCCAACGAATACTCGGATTGGCAGTGACATTATAACGCTCCCACGGATGAAAGAATGAGCTTGTTGGTGACAAAGGCTCGAACCTGAGACCCGCAAAATACTAGTCGAGAGCCCTAACCAACAGGCAATGCCAGGCCCTTTCAAGTCACGGCCCGGTAGTCGACTCGTAATCCGAGGGTCGCAGGCTCAAATCTCCGTCACACCAAACATGCTCTCTCTTTCAGCCGTTGGGGCGTTATAATGTGACAGTCAATCCCATTATTCTTTGGTAAAAAAAGCTACCCAAGAGTTGATGGTGAGTGGTGATTAGTCGCTGCTTTCTCTCTAGCCTTACATTGCCAAATTAGGGACGGCTAGCGCAGATAGTGTAGTTTAGCGCGAAATTCAAAACAAACCAATATAAATAATTACAATTCATGTTCCAGAAAAAAATAAAACAAAACAAAAACATAGCTTTAATATAACGTAGAGCTAGACTTAAGTACATTTCATTCAAATCGTAAGCTATAGCTATAGTTGTAGGAACTTGGTTACAATCATGTGATTCCAGGGCTTTGAGCTTGGTTGTCTACAAACAGTATTCCCTCGTGGGATACAGTTTCAGTGTGAGTAAATAATTATCTCACCAGTACACAGCTTTAAAATACCCTGTATATTAGAGATAATTTTATTAATGCAAAATTAAATGAAAAATGTCATGTTGATCTTTGTAATATATCGTTAACACCGTACACTCTACAATACCAAGGGTAGGTTTTCGCTTTCGGAAAACATTAGGACGTACCTTGCACAGTCGTTATAACGCGCTGAAAGTCAATTCACTAAAACGTAAAGAAAATTATAGTTTACTTCAAGCAAAGGTCGCTACGCATCACTTAAGAAACATTAGGAGAAACACGGTTTTAGAGGTGCCCGGAGCATAAGTGTGAATACTCTCTGGTAAACTTAAGTATAATTCACTGTTTTTGATTGACATACCTGAGAGACGGATTTTCCTAGGGGCACATGGGAAGGCAGCTGCAATCCGCGCCAGCATAATCCGTGCAGAGGAGTTTAAGCACACCTAGACCCCGCCCAAAGCAACGAATCCTCTGGCTGGAAAGTGGAAAGCTGCCAAAGTCAATGATCAGTAAATGTTTATACACCCCGATTTTTTTTCTTCCATTGTACCGCCCATCAACTTTATGTTGTAAAGACCAGTTATTAGAAAATGCATCATACTAAACACAAAGAGCCATTAGGGTTTTACACAAGTTCGCTATAGAAGCTACACGAATGACTTTCTGAGGTACTTTCATTCAGGTCTGTAACTGCCTAACTGCTCAATAGTGCTGAAGTTATTCCATTCGGCTCAGGAATTGTTGTAGGATTTATTTTATTTTTATTTCTTTCGTTCTGTCGTGAAATTGGTTAAAAAGAAGCCTGAGTTTTTTTTGTTTCTGCTTTACAATAGGAATTAGTATATGAGCATTTTAAATGCAGTTTCTAACTTTGAAATTAGCCGCCATCGAAATTCCCGTTCCTCATTTTCTCTACTTCCATTCCTAAACACAAAAACGGTTTCACAGAACAAATTTTGTTGGTTTTCTTTACCTCATCCAATTAATCGTAGTGAAGTGGTTGGACTATGGTGCCTGGACTATGAATTCTAGTAATTTATTTTTCGCAACTCTTGCCACAAAAACGTGTTCCGCACTTTGTTTGGAGCCGTGCATGTGTGTACGTGTGTGGATGTACGCACGCTGTGAATGTCACGGTCAAATTACTTTCAACCAGATAAAAGTGACGCAAGATTTGGCGGTGGGTGCTGTTTCTAAGGTGTCTTCCATCTAGTTAATAAGTGAAAATTAGTTACAGTTAGGTTTATATAGAATTTGTGTAGCTTTGTGTGAATCAAACAATATGTTCTTTTATTATTTTCCCCCAGTGGCACAGCGGCATGTCTCTGGAGTTACAACGCTAGAAACTGGGTTTCGATACCCATGGTGGGCACAGCACAGATAACCCATTGTGTAGCTTTGTGCTTAATTCCAAATGATCAGTCAAGCCTTTTTAATTTTCACAAGATGTTCTGAGTAAAAAAAATGTACTTATTATGTAAACAAATCTAACTAGTTTCAGCTAGGATATAAAATATTAATTACTAATTACTGTGTAGTAGTCCAAATCTGTGTATATACACTGACACGATTAATTTAACTTCAAATTATCGAGTATTGTCTCGTGGTGATTAGGAGGCGCTCGACTCGTAATTTAAGGGTCGCTAGTCCGAATCCTGTCGCACCAAACATGCTCGCCCTTTCAGCCGTGATGGCGTTATAATGTTTCATTCAATCCCACTATTAGTTGGTAAAAGAGTAGCCCAAGAGTTGGCGGTGGGTAGTGATGGATAGCTGCCTTCCCTTTAGTCTTAATGCTGCTAAATTAGGAATGGCTAACGGAGACAACCTTCATGTAGGTTTGAGATAAATTAAAAAACAAACAAACAAACAAATCTTTCAAGTTCATCATCGCTAAGAAAACAGATATGATGTTAAGGTTATACAGTATTCAGTGATAAGCATATGTGTTAGGTAATGGATATGACTTTGAAACGAGAAATTTTAAAAGGGAAAAACGATTAAGGTATGAGATTATTCCATGCTTATTTATATAACTCATTTGCGAAAATGAAATTAACTGCTAAATAAACGTATTCGATGTGGCGCCATCTACTGTAAAATATAAGTAGCCTTTAGAACTGAGCAAGGAAAAACGTGCAACCACGGTAAGTCTCCTAACAGTATAGCGAGAGTAAAGAAACGACAAACAGAAAGGTTAGTATTAAAAACTAAATCACAATTTGTAGTACTCAACTAAACGCAATGATGAGTAACTAATACATTTTATTTGTTAAAAACAAAATAATATAACGAGTTGTTTGTTCATTTTTTAATTTCGCGCAAGGCTAATTCAGTAAAGACTAGAAGGAAGGCAATTAGTCATCACCATTCACCGTCAACTCCTGGGTTACTCTTTTGCTAACGAGAAGTGGGATTGGTTGTAACGTTATAACGCCCATACGACTGAAAGGGCGAGCATGTTTAGTGTGACGGGTATTCGAACCCGCGCCGCTCTGATTGGGAGTCGAGTGGCTTAACTGCCTGGCCGTTATAAAATGAATAGGAGTGACAAGAAATAGTTTTTTAGAAGATCGACATGTTTGGCTTCCCGAACATATGCGTGTTTATTTTTCTATTTTGAAGACTTTCTTCCAGCAATATATGTATTTCGTTCCATAAATTTTACTCCACCGGTGTGACAGAAGCAAATCTTCGGATTTACAACAGTAAAATCAGCGGTTCGATTCCAGTAGATAACCTGATCTTGCATTGCTTTAAGAAAAAAACCCATAAACACACACTCATAAATTATTGCTCATCACGGTTTAGCAGTGCATCTGGGGACTTACACCACTTAAACCCAGATTTCGATACTTGTGGTGGGAATAGCATTGACAGCCCAGAATGCAAGTCTTTGATTAGCAACAAACAACTTATGAATTATTGCAATAACTCGCATGTGTTGGATGTTTTCTAACTCGATGTACCAATATTAACTTTTTTCATGAAGTTGTCTGTAGCTCCAACCCATATTTGATACTCGAACCCTATATTTAACAGAATAAATGGTTTATGAGCGTAATTCAGACCTTTTATTAGTTTCATTCAATAGACTGTCACGTCTTCATGTATTCCTAGATATTCGAAATACCTGTCTACCAAAAACTTGGACAATATTACATATTCCATGATGTGAAATACTTCTTCACACGATTTAATAAGGCTAATGTTAAGTTTATTTTACATCAGTTGGTTTTAATAGCTCCAGGCCATATGTGATAGTGGAAAGACAGAACTCAGATTTAATAAACACAGGTCAAATTTGTTCACTTCACATATGGCTTTCCTCAGTATTTGAGCCCGGCATGGCCAGCTGGTTAAGACACTTGACTAGTAATCCGAGGGTCGCACCAAATATGCTTGTCTTTTCAGCCATGGGGGCGTTATAATATGACAGTCAATCCCACTATTCGTTAATAAAATAGTAGCTCAAGAGTTGGCGGTGGTTTGCGATGACTAGCTGCCTTCGCTCTGGGCTTATACTGCTAAATTATTGAAGGCTAGCGCAGGATAGCTCTAGTGTAGGTTTTCGTGAAATTCAAAAACAAACAAACAAACAATCTTTGGTATTTTTGTTTACCAGGCGTGTTTTGTAATAAAACAATGAGGGGTAAGTTTACGTGCGATTAAACAGTTCTGTGGTATAAAGATACCTGAGGTATTCCAAACAGCAAGGACCAAGCAGTGCGTGTTCAAATAACTTACTGTCAATTGGCATTTAAGTCGCATGGATCTCAGATTTACTTTCAATGTTTTCCACTGGTTACCATAGCAACTGACTCGGACAACGTTAACACACCTAAGAGGCGACAAGTTCGAAACATTCACTACTAGAGAAATCGGTTACAAACTCGTTTCTGATTGATCATGACGTTGGTCCATGTATATACACAAACAAGCTGCGGATCAAATAGTACGTAAGTATGAGAGATCTTACCGTACGGTTAATAACCACTTTACATTGTTAAACGTTAATAAAATCTACATCTGTCCAGACCACACAACGGAGCAATTACTTCCAACAACTGTGTAGTATTTCTTTTTCATGTTGTTCTTTGTTTCTTGCCAAGTCACCAACCAGTAAAGGTTTGTGTGCTATTTGCAACTAAAGCGGAGGCTATGAATATACAAATATTTTCGAAATAAAGTCACGAGTCCTTATTAGTTAGTTAACATTTCCCTTTCTAGTATACTCTGACGGACCTTATTAGTAAGTTAACCTTCCCCTTTCAAGTATACGCTAACAGACCTTATTAGTAAATTAACCTTTCCCTTTCAATTACACTCTGATGGACCTTATTAGTAAGTTAACCTTTTCCTTTCAAGTATACTCTGACGGACCTTATTAGTAAGTTAACCTTCCCCTTTCAAGTATACGCTAACAGACCTTATTAGTAAGTTAACCTTTCCCTTTCAATTATACTCGGATGGACCTTATTAGTAAGTTAACCTTTTCCTTTCAAGTATACTCTGACGGGCCTTATTAGTGAGTTAACCTTTTCCTTTCAAGTATACTCTTACGGACCTTATTTATTAGTAAGCTAACCTTTCCTTTTCAAGTATACTCTGATGGACCTTATTAGTAAGTTAACCTTTTCCTTTCAAGTATACTCTTACGGACCTTATTTATTAGTAAGCTAACCTTTCCTTTTCAAGTATACTCTGATGGACCTTATTAGTTAGCTAACCTTTCCTTTTCAAGTATACTCTGACGGGCCTTATTAGTAAGTTAACCTTTTCCTTTCAAGTATACTCTTATGGACTTTATTTATTAGTAAGCTAACCTTTCCTTTTCAAGTATACTCTGATGGACCTTATTAGTTAGCTAACCTTTCCTTTTCAAGTGTACTCTGATGGACCTTATTAGTAAGTTAACCTTTTCCTTTCAAGTGTACTCTCACGGACGTTATTAGTAAGTTGGTGAGTGTAAGGGTAGACTAAGAAGCTGGAATTCGATATAGCAACAGGAAGGAAGTTTTAATGGCTATTTAACTAAAGTTTTTAAACCACAGATACGCAGGTGTTTTATGGAAATAAAATTAGTCGTTTTCCACCAGGATACAGTTGTTAATGGACCGTAGAGTAATTAGAAGCTCAAATAAATATATTTAAGTCAATCAGTATTTTTTATGATTTACACTTCTACAAATTGTGTGCTGTGCATAAAATATTTAGATCACTATGGTAGAAAAAACAGATAATAACAAAAACACAGTTTCCATAACAACAAGCAGAAAGAAATATATATTAAATTGGTATCAAAATTATGATAACACTGACGCTAGTATCTTTGAATCTCTGCCGGTGTTTGGGTAAGAAAAGTTCATACCCTGGAGGGTCAGGTTCTCTATGACGCTAGTAACTTCATTTAAAAGTTTGTTTTGAATTTTGGGCAAAGCTACACGAGGACTATCTGCGCTAGCTGTCCTTAATTTAACACTTTAATGCTAGAAGGAAGGCAGCTAGTCATCACAACCCACCGCCAACATTTGGGCTACTCTTTTACCAACGAATAGTGGAATTGACCGTCCCATTCCAACATCCCCACGACTGAAAAAGCGAGCATCTTTGGTGTGACGGAAATTCGAGCCCGCAACCTTCAGATTAAGAGTCGAGTACCTTAACCACCCGGTCATGTCGGCCATCATTTGAAAGTAAATTTAGGGAAAAAGTATATTATTTTGTTTTGTTGTTGACAAAGATTAAAATCGTTCTGTGGATGAAAATCAGTTTCTTTTTGTTTTAAAACAGCCTGAAGGACGATTTAGCTGGTGTTTGAAACTCATTCTCGTTGGAATGTTTGAATGAGGAAATTACTTTTGCTTGTTGTTAGAAGATATCCATTGAACTCATGCAGATTTAGAGAAGATTCAAGCTGTTTATGCTGTGGTAAATGTTGTACTGATTGCCCTCAAAACAATACTACACAAGAGCTGCGTAAGTTTTGAAAAATGTGTGCACAAGAAATAAGGGAATGCAGAGAATGTAGTTTGTTTTTGAATTTCGTGCAAAGCTACACGAAAACTATTTCTATAGCCGTCTCTAATTTAGACTTGAGGGAAGGCAGCTAGTCATCACCACCAACCGCAAACCAACGAATAGTAGGATTGATAGTTACTTTATAAAGCCTCCATGATTGAAAGGCCGAGCGCGTTTGGTGTGATGGGAAATCGAGTTCGCGAAACTCGGATTACGTGATGAGCGCTCCAGCCAACTGGTCATGTCGGACCTGATGGAAAATACATGAGGGTTATTAAACTTGCAAAAGAGCAGAGGACATGTCCCTCGTGAATCTTAAGCCCATGAAACAGAACTTGGTTTGTAAAATACAATATAAGCTCTTAAAGGGTGTGGAGGTTTTCTTACTTAGAAAAAAAATAAACAAAGTAATCGAGAAATAACTACATTTTGTGAAATATATTAATAAAGTTGTTTCATTGACATTAAAAAACTCGATAAAGCGCAAAACATTCAGAAATAGTTTGGTAAATTTTAAAATATATGTGTACGTATTTGAAATAAATCAGTGTTTGAAAACACACACAATATATGCAGCTTTAAATAAAAGTATTATATACATTTAAATACTGAATACGTGTGGTCATTCATATCAATAGTACTAAACAATAGGTAAGTTTTTGCACAGGGTGCTGTTGTCATTAAAATGTCGTACTGGATGATTTATGTATTGGATGCTGCTGTTTAAATTGGTTGTACTCAGTATAGGATACATTTTAATACAGTTAAATTGTATCCTATTTCATACGTTTCAGGTCCTAAAACTAAATTTTGAACTTGAGTTGAATTATTCATGATTTAATTTTAGAATTCGTGGCTTCATGCATCTGTGAGCTAATGATCGCTTATTACACGCAGTCCCATCTTGTAGGTTCTCAGCAACTGGTTTTGCTCATCATGAGTTCTAGACAGAACTGATTCTGTCAATGGTAATTTCGACTTTAATTAATTTCTTACAGTTATCTCCATATATGTCTGAATATTTCTCTTATATGAATGTGGAATAGAATAAAAATAGTAAATACTACCTGTTTAAGTTATGCGTTAATTTGTTTTACCTCAAAAGTCTCGATAAATGAGAATATATTTTTTACAACTGGAGAAAGTTATCTTACTTAGTTACTTCAGTTGAACCTTCGTGATTTAGTTATAAATCACTACTCAGTTGAACAGGTTGCAACACGTGGTTTCCGCTTCACGAGAATCAAACATTGGAACGCGAGTAGCATCTGCTAGAAACAAGACCTTATACAAGTCTACACTTACTTAACAAGTCAATGGAAGGGAACCGGAGAAAACGGACTCTTTGTTTTAGTTTTAAATGAATCAACTTGACAAATGGACGTGTCTCACGCAACAGACAGTGGCCCTTACTTAAGATCAGAACATTTAGGACAGTCTCAGCTGTAAAGTGAACACCTAAATCTATCTGAAAGTCTGTCCGCCTATCTCTTGAAAGCATCAAGGAAAGAAGCAAGCTTTTGATAAGAGATTAGAAACATTTGCATTCCAGAAAAGTGTTCTAACTGAGAAGATTCTTTTCAGGCACCAGGTGGCTCTGTTGCACCTCTAAACCACTTATATTCTCAGTCGCTGATGGTGACGTTTGACGAAGAGAGGTTTGTTTGTTTTGAATTTCGTACACAGCTACACAAGGGCTATCTGCATTAGCCGTCTCTAATTTATCAGTGTAAGATTATAGGGAAGGCAACTAGTCATCACCAACCGTCAACACTTGGGCTACTCTTTTACTAACGAATAGTAGGACTGATCGTCACATTATAACGTCCCCACGGCCGAAAGGGCGAGCATGTTTGGTGTGTCCACGACCCTATGAAGAGAGGTAGGGTAAACAAAAGATATATCCGCATGAGGATGGATTCCGATGGCTTAAAATTTTTGTCTGTTCTTTTCACATAATCTCAGATCTCGTTAACATTTAATTTTAATTGTTCTGCAATAATTTAGTTTTTAAACAAAGACTTTTTAGTTGAAGAACGCGGATGCAGTTGATTAGTTCTTCAAGATGTTTAGTTTCAGATTATTTGTAAATGTTATAGGTCAAGTATCTTCCGCTTGTTCTGATTGGATCTGATATTTTAATACAATCTCTTTGATTGTAACCTAACCCACATGACGTAAAAGTAAAAGACTTGACAGGCTAGACAAATGACAGTGAAATCAGAAGTTCTTGAGAAAAAGTGAAGTGTTTAGAAATAATTATTTCTTCACAAGTGCTCGCAATTAAGTCCGGAAGTGAATTCAACCAGCTACCCAATTGTTATTTATATGTTTCATTAAGCACTCAATTGAAAGTTTTCTCTGAAACCATTCATTTTTAAATTTTTCGTCACAAGATAATAAACCTGAATGAACAAAACTTAATATGCTTGTACAGATATTTCTTTAAGTGATATAAACACGAGTGCAAAAAATGCAAAACTGTTTTTTATAAGTAAGCGGATGCAGAGTTCAGAGGCTCAGCCTACACCCCTTTTAAAGGGTAAACAAAAAGAAGACAAGTACTGAAATTTTATTCAAAAATTTGGTTTGTTTTGAATTTCATGCAAAGCTACAGGAGGGCTATCTGCGCTAGCCGTCCCTAATTTAGCAGGGTTAGACTAGAGGGAAGGCGCCACCACCACCTACCGCCAACTCTAGGGCTACTCTTTTACCAACTAACTGTGGGATTGATTGTGACGTTATAACGCCCTCACGCCTGAAAGGGGCGAGCATGTTTGGTGCGAAGGGGATTCTAACCCGCGATCATCAGATTACGAATTAGTTAAGTAGCTGTCCAGCACGGGCATCTGAACCCAATATTTAGTGTTTTAGTATAAAAGTAATCCGTTGTCTGATTTGGAAGATGAAAAGTCTCCGAATGAACTAGGAGAAAAACAAAAGAGAGCAATTGAAAAAAACAAAAAGTAACAGCATTATAACTGATTCTAGAAGTTGTGACGTGGACTAATTATTATTTTCTGTCGGATAATTTAATAAAAATTCAATTTTATTTCTACTCCCAGGTGCTCGAAACGCTTCCATCTAATTCTATATAATTAATGTTTTGTTTTATTACCACGGTGTTACGACACATATTTGCCATCTTTGATGGAAACAAGTAATGATGTAATTCCTTACTGTGTTTCTCTGGCCAAGTTCCTCGAAAATGGTGAATGGATTTAGACTAAAGTTGGCATACACTTAGACTGTGGCTCAATTTAGAATTGTTTAGTTTTCAAGGGTCAATGTCAAAGATCAAGGTCACGAAAAAAATGTTTATCTGCTGATTTCTTACACTAGAAATACTCTATAACTCACTCACAAATTAACGGATTTTAATGAAACTTGGTGGAGATATGTAGAATCTCTTTGTTCATTGTTTTGCTTATGGCGGACCTACGGACACGTATTCTTAATTTTTGAGAGCCGAATATAAGCAACGGTGCGTGACGGAGGTGGACTTTCCATTGAGTGACCCTACAGTCTGAGAAGAATTCGTTGTTGGAACCACTTCCTATATCACCTTAACGTTGCGCAATACTCCTGCTAAAAGAAAATTGAAGCACGCAGAAGGATTTCTTTTTTAAATGTAAAATCCGAAATAACTAAAAATTACACTGTGCAACACTCAAAACAGTACAAGAGTTTGTTTGTTTTGGAATTTCGCACAAAGCTACTCGAGGGTTATCTGTGCTAGCCGTCCCTAATTTAGCAGTGTAAGACTAGAGGGAAGACAGCTAGTCATCACCACCCCCCGCCAACTCTTGGGCTATTCTTTTACCTACGAATAGTGGGATTGACCGTAACATTATAACGCCCCCACGGCTGGGAGGGCGAGCATGTTTTGCGCGACTCAGGCGCGAACCCGGGACCCTCAGATTACGAAGCATATGCCTTAACGCGCTAGGCCATGCCATGCCGTAAGGACAACAGATCTGTGGCCATTTTTATATGCAAAATGACATGAGAAATCCATTTCTGGCCTTCTTTTTGTTAAATTAGGCATGGATTTTGCAGAATTGTCACTGTATACCCTTTTTGTCATTATTATTAAATAAAATTCTCTACCGCATTGTAAAATGGTTTTCAACCCAGGGCTAGAGCCCAATTTTAGTAACACCTACAATGTGATATGATAAATAGCACAGTACAGTTTAAAATAATATTTTCTGGTTTATTATTGTGTGCTTATATTTAATTGAGTTTATCACTTTATACTTTATGCTTCAAAGCTTATGTTTAATGTTATTTTTTTTCTTTCAGATCTTATTTGTTTTCAACAATGAGCGCAAGACAGTGAAAAATGATCCAAACAGATTCTGTTACATACGTGGGAATTAACTTTTGCTAAAGAAAAGCGCAGTTTTACACGCCATATCAAGAAAATGTACAAGGCGTACTTTGTTTGTGACTTAGGAGACCAGGACAAGTCATGGGCTCCTCATGTGTGTTGCCTTACATGTGTGAAGACAATAGTGCTTGGTATGCAGGAAAAAATGTTCACATGAAGTTTGGTGTGCCAATGATTTGGCGTGAGCAGAAAAAAAAACACTCTAATGATTGCTATTTCTGTCAGCAAGACTTTACAGGCTGTATTACAGCAAAGAAAAAGAAACACATTGTTTACCCAAATTTGCAATCAGCAATGCGCCCAGTAGAGCACTCAGAAAATTTACCTGTGCCCAAACCTCCAGATCAAGAAATGCAGAGTTGCAGCAGTGCAGATGAACATTCCAGTGGTGAATATGTGGAGCCCAATCATCCAGAAAGCGAGAATAAACCAATAACATTTTATTAAGAGGCTCTAAATGACTTGTGCAGGGATCTCTATTTAACCAGAGACAAAAGTGAGTTTCTGGCATCAAGGCTTCAAGAACGTAATCTTCTTGAGAAAGGAGTGAAGATAACACTGTACAGGAAACGTACAGAGGATCTGCTTGCATTGTTCACCATGGAGGATGACTTATGCTTTTGTAATGACATCACTGAACTTTTTAAACAACTGGAAATACCATATGATAACACCAACTAGCGACTTTGCATAGATGCATACAAGGACAGGATCAATGCTGTTCTGCTACACAATGGTAACACCCTGCCTTCTGTTCCTATAGCTTATAGCACAACCATGAAATAATCACATGAAAATCTGAAAGCAATTCTAATAAGCATACAGTATGATGACCATAACTGGCATATTTGTGCAGATTTCAAGGTTGTGGCCATGCTTACTGGCCTTCAGCTTAGCTATACTAAATTTTGCTGCTTCCTGTGCTTATGGAACATCCCAAGTGCAAGAACTGAACATTATGTACACAAGGATTGGCCGATCCGAGATGAAACTGAGCAAGGAAAACACAACATCATGCACAAACCACTTGTGAAAAGTGATAGAATTCTTTTACCACCTTTACATATTAAACTTGGTTTGTTTAAACAATTTGTGAAAGCCTTGGACAAGGAATCCTCCACATTTGTATATCTTGCAAAGAAGTTCCCTTCCTAAGTCAAGCTAAAATTAAAGAAGGTATCTTAATAGGTCCCCAAATTCGAAAAATTGTACTTGATGAAACCTTCATCACACATCTCAAGAGAAAAGAGAAGCTTGCCTTTGAGTCATTCAAGAAAGTTTGTGATAACTTCCTGGGGAACCATCGTTCAGAAGACTGTGTGCGTGAATGATCTGTTGAGTCATTATCATGATATTGGATGTAACATGTCTCTAAAAGTTCATGTGCTCCACTCTCATTTGGATTTTTTTGCGAAAAATCTTGGTGATGTGAGTGATGAACATGGCGAAAGATTCCATCAAGATATTTCAGTGATGGAGCGACGATTTAAAAGAAAATAGAATCCTGGCATGTTGGCAGACTACTGCTGGGGTATAAAAAAGAGAAGATCACACTCCACACAAGAGGCTTAGAAGAACAAAAGTTGTTTAAACTGAGTGACAGGTGTGTGTTTTTAATTCATAACCAATAAATGTTTTGTTATACCAACTAAATATTTGTTTGTTTTTGTAACTTTCAATACGCGCTATTTTGCTGTATATTATAAAACATATGGTTCATAGTACAGGAAAACGGTGCCTAATCTGGAGGAATAAAGGTCAGATTCAGAATCAGGACAATTTTTTGACCCAGAAACAAGTCTTACTTAACTTGTACTTTTTTGAACCTGAAATTTGTTGCACGGCGTTATAGAATACATAAGGTTTGTTTACAACGTTTGTTTTTTTTTATATTGAACTCCTAATTGTGATCATAAATAGCTGAATCAGTAGAGAACAGTTTAAAATTTGTAATAGACAAATCTCATAATAGTAAATATTCGAACATTTCATGAAAAGTTCTGACATAACAGAACAAACCAAAGTTTAAATTGTTGACTTTGACAAGACACAAACTATATAAAGAACACACTGTAAAGTTATTTGTTATCGCGAGATGTCTACTAGTTTACATAAATAAATTATCCACAAAGTGGAGCTCAGACTGCTGACTTTGATAAGATACAAACGGTACAAAGAACGTACCCTTAAGTTAATTGTTTTCACCAGACGTCTATTAGTTAAGATAAATAAACTATTCACAGAACAAACTGAAGCTCAGACTGCTGACTTTGATGCAGTTAGGGTTACATGTTATTAGTGCTGGCCAAAACAAAGGTTTTCACCTGCAGCAGCACGTTTGTTAATGCATGGACCAGGCAGCGTGGCACTGTTCTTAAATTTTCGAATCACCAGCAACAAAAAGAAAACTGATCATCAGAGAGCAGACAGTCTTGTAGGTATTTCGGTTTAAAATGATCTGACCCCAAGCCGAGCTCGAGGCAATATATAACCGGGGACGCTCAGAAATTTTGTTTGTTTTTTCTCCCCACTCGCCATTTTAACGTCTTGGTGGGCTTAATATTAAAACTTATGATGATAGAAAAGAAAAACATAAAACATAATTTGGACGCCGGGGATAAAATAAAGGTTTACTGGGGCGAAAGAATGAAGGCGTAAAAATCCAATGACAAGTTTTCACCATAGGGGAACAAAATCAACTACCGTGATTCAGGGTGGCAGGAGACTTGTAGATCCTACGCAGAGTTTTTTTATGTGAGGGGGAGGGGCTGGAGAACCCTGAGAAAACCCACTGTCTCTACCTGGTTTCCATATTACCAGATAGTGTCCAACAGGTATGGTGCAAACGGATCAGATATATATATATATATATAATTATATATATATGTCACTTATTAATCAATTACTTTTTTCTTTATTCAATAATTATTATTATTATCTATCTCTTCTTTACACTCAGTGTAAATTAGAGGGGGCTGCAATTTTAACATGGATGAAAAATGGAGAATCGTTGATCAACACAAGTTTAGTCCAGCATCAAGAACCTGTCCTACCCCTCCACACACAAACACAGCTGCTCAGCGTCAGGTCTGAAAGTTTATAACGCGCTAAAATCCGGGTTTCGTTACACATGGTGGGCACAAAACAGACGGCTCTTGGGATAACTTTAATCTTAACAGCAAACAAACAAAATAAACGTTGTGGTATTAGTTGCACAAACTAATCAAAGCAATCGAAATTAACTATTGTATTGCTGAATTAATTCGAAATTATGTTCAAGATAAACATCTGTAATAGATTAAAAGAGCGTATTAATACGTTTAACAACAGCCGCTGAGAAGAAATATTGCAAAGACGTAGCAAGTAACTAATACGTCAGATGCGTTTTATATTTTTCATTTAATTTGATGTAACCTATATTTAAAACAGTAAACTTAGTTTTCCTAACAGTACTCGGGCCTAACACTGTTCTTTTTTGTGTTTTTCATGACGTTAATATTTTAAGAGTGAATGTGTGTGATTTCTTATAGCAAACCTACAACAGGCTATAGGCCTGGCATGGTCAGGTGGTTAAGGGACTCGACTCGTAATCTGAGGGTCGCGGGTTCGAATTTCCGTCACACCAAACATGCCCGCCATTTCAGCCATGAGGGTGTTATAATGTGACGGTCAATCCCAATATTCATTGACAAAAGGGTAGCTCAAGAGTTGGCGGTTGGTGGTGATGACTAGCTGCCTTCCCTCTCGTCTTACACTGCTAAATTAGGGACGGCTAGCACAGATAGTCCTCGTGTCGCTATGCGCGAAATTCAGAACAAACCAAAAATTTCAGGCTATCTGCCGAATCCACCGCTTAAGAGTTAAGGAATAGGTCTACTGTTTATTATCTGCTAATACTACAATAACAGAGAAAACAAACACAGTCTCTGTTAGTGTTAATAATACTGTATAAATTGCACAAACTAAGTAAACTGATCCAAGTCCAGTGTTGTATTTTCAAAAAAATAAAGAGAATATACGAAATAAATTAAGTAAATTATTAATTGAGTCTTAAATGAAACAAAATCAAAATTACGAGAGTTTAATACAAAATGACTGCAGGTTCGAATTTTCGTACAGACACACATAATTTAAAATCAAATTATGTATTCACATACATGTTCTTCAGGAACGTCTGCAAGGGCAATGAACCCCTGCAGTTGGTTGTTGCTAAGTTGTTTATTCCAAAAACTGCAGTCAGGGGAAATCGTATAAATTATCTCAGTGCAGTTTAAGCCTCTTTTGGCAACTAGTCAGTCTCGATTTTACGTTAAACTAGATTATGAGTAATATTTACCTCACAGGTATGGGCGTTCGCGAGAAGTATTCCAGGGAGGTACAAAGTGTTTTTTTGTGTGTGTGTATGGGGAGGGGGAAACAAATAATGTGAAATTGAAAATTGGATAAAAAATCACACTCGTATATTAAAAAGTAAAGAAATAATTACGTCTCTCATTTTTCAAGGGGACGGCCACGTAATCAGAAGTATTTTTTAATTTTATGTGGTACGTTATTAACGTCGTTCAAGCACAGAGACCACTGAATAGTCACGTGCACTTTATCTTTCTATCTATATATATATATATATATATTGTATTGCTACAAATTATTTTTTATTTATATTTTAGTTATTCTGTATTCTACAACTTGCTAAACCTGTGTTCGTATTTTATTATAAAATTTTGTTTCATGGATTTCCCGCAAAGACGCACGAGGGCTGTCTGCGCTAGCCCTCGATGATTTATAAGTGATAGGCTAGATTAGAAGTTTCCAGTCTATTAGCAGTTTGGTACGATTATTAATTTTTACATCGTTAATTGCAGACTGTGTGTCTCCAGGAACAGAATAACTTTTAGTTGTTTTGTGAGTGTCCTGAAAACCACGTGACCAAACTCAGCAGTTCTCCGATTTTTGTTTTGAATTAAGCACAAAGCTATGCAATGGGCTATCTGTGCTCTGCCCACCACGGGTATCGAAACCCGGATTTTAGCGTGTAAGTCCGCAGACATACCGCTGAGCCACTGGGGGGCACTCCGATTTTTGCATTTCGAGTTATTTTGGGGTAAATCTGCTCTTTGTAGAAGTAAAATTTGTTGTTTTAAATTTCAAAACTGCCTGAAAAATATCATTTTATGTCGAAAAGTTATAACTGCCAAGTATCACGATTTTATATCACAAGTGATTAAATCTGGCATGAAAAGTAAAAAATACACCTAACAAAAACATGAAAAACCAAAGATTAGAAGCCAATCCACGTTTCTCTCTCCAGGATTAATTAGTAATTTTAACTTGAAAAATATATAATAGAATAGACCATACAGGCACAAAAACGTATTTTATTTTCGGTTCTCTTTTCGTTAGAGATATTCACAATAAATTATAAATGATAGAGAGACATCTAGCGGCCACGCTAGAAGCTCATCAGTCACGTATTTTTCCTTCAGCTAATGTTCCTTCATGCACACACCTAAATACTTATTGCACAGAAGGAATTTCGTTATTGTTTCAGAAGAGGAAAATATTACCTATTAAAGCAAACTTCGTAAACTCTCCTATCTTTTCCTGCTATCAGCCAACCTTAATCAACCAGGTAAGCTTAAGATAGACAGGGTAGCAAGAAACAGCAA
Organism: Carcinoscorpius rotundicauda; assembly: GCA_011833715.1. Lineage (NCBI taxonomy): Eukaryota > Metazoa > Arthropoda > Merostomata > Xiphosura > Limulidae > Carcinoscorpius > Carcinoscorpius rotundicauda. Next base: position 35,480,153 of record CM022403.1, read on the forward strand.
CTCACTGAATTCGTACCTCACACCCTTCTCTTCCTCTTTTTTAATCACCCATCGTTTTTCCACACCAAAAAACACCTAAATTTCAATGATGAATGGTTTTAAGAATGACTATAAGTAATGCTTAAGTGCTCCTTCACCTAGCAAGCCCATGAATATTGATACGTTGTTGGTGAGCCCAGCAGGCGTTAATGTTTTACCTCGGCAGGGGACTCTGTTCTTTAAATATTCATATAAAAGAAGAAGTCAGGGAAAGTTTTGTTTATAGCGAGAGATAATTTTAAACAGCATTTTTGTTGTTAATTTTTCTATAATTCCAAAAATATAAATGCATCGTCGGGCTACTGAAATGTGGCTGTCAAGATTTCCGTTTTTTCAAACATTTTTAATACCATGTGCAACACAACATAGCTGTTATTTGAGGTTGTGCTTCGGAGGTGATTTATATTACAACATACATAGAACTGATTTGTTTATAAGTGGTAGAGAAACGATCTTGTCATGATTTAATGGCTCTGTTAACCCTAACATTGTGTAATGTGTTATTCACCTGTTGTATCTAACAGCGAAACACATACACATGGAAACATGCATTAAGCCATTATACAATGTACATATAAATCTACAAATAACAGATGAGAATTTAAAAATTCAGGTACTATACAAGAAAGGTGATAACAGATCATGTTTTCAAAAATATCAGTAAATACAAAGATGCTACTTCCTAAATATACATGTAAATATATACTAGCTGGAGTGAACTTTCATTGTACGGCGAAATAACTCGTTTGTAACAAAGATAGGAAATTACGTTTTTATTTTTTGCTTTACTTACTAAACATCTTAAGAGCAATAAAAATACATAAATATACCAACATCGGAAAGACAAAAATAATGTTATCAAGAATTCTGTCAATATGGAATTAAATTAGGGGCTCCAACCCCTCATTACATCTCGCATCATTGTGTCAAGTTGTTTTAATATATATAATGTTTTTTTTTTAACTAAATGTGAAATTATATGGGCAGTCCACTTTATTGGACATGCTATACTCGATCAACAGAAATATGTTAACATTTAGCCAAAATATTACGAAATATAGATAGTTCTTACGTAGTGTTTAATGCATGACGTAGTTTCAACTGTATTCTCATGGCATACACAGAATACTTCCTAAATATAAGGAGACCTTCTGTTAAAGTTCTAATTTTACGTATGGAAACTGCATGAGATATCTCAAAATAATTACGACTTAAAATGAGCAAATTGTAACTCTGGCTACGCAACTTATAGAGCATAAATATGTGACGTTAAAACTGTATTACAACTCTTTGAAAACTGTGCATTAACACTAATTCATTACATAACGCTTCCTAGGCCTGAACACTTACATTTAAATAGCGCTTACTAGGCCTGAAAACTAACATTTAATTAGTGCTTACTAAGCTTAAACACTGACATTTAAATAGTGCTTATTGGGCCTAAACATTAATTCATTAAATAGTGTTGTTTGCTAGGCTTGAAACCTAATTAATTTAATAGTTTCTTTAACAGGCTAACTTTCTTATAGGCAGTCTCAACTTCAATGTTTTAACTCAAATCCTAAGATGAAAGTCAAATAGACATATCATTTAAAACGGTTTATTTCACAAAACAAAACCCACAAAGAAAGTTTAAACACATCCATTAACATTACATGAAATTTAATTTGTTATAAGCAACAATGTGCTTAAGACATTTGAAGTCTTAGAAAATATTATATTATTGTTTTGCAGGAATCCTAAATGTTTTTTGCTTGTTTGTTTGGAATGATATTCAAGTTTATATTTATATATTTAAATTAGTAACTAGTACTGTTTATATTATTGTAAATTTGAAAAATATATCTTTTTCATTTGAAATAAAAATGAATTGCTTTTAAATGTAACATTTTAAAACAGATTAACGACGAAAACTGAGTAGTTTTTTTTAAAAAGAAGTAAGACGAATCATATATTGTTGAATTGTGAACAGATCTGCTTTCTCTCACGCGTACCTAACATGGCAGTTGTATTTACATGTTGAGAGTATAAAATGAATACATGCGTACAGATATAGCCTTAATGAGACTAACATTAATAGACCCCCAGTTGCACAGCGGCACGTCTGCGGACTCACACCACTAAAAACCGGTTTCGATACCCGTGGTGCGCGCAGAGAACAGATAGATTATTGCGTAGCTTTGTGCTTAATTCTAAACAAATTAACATTAATAAATGAAAACAGATATCTCCGCATCAGAACACACATCAGGGTATTTCCAATTGGTTACAAACGTGTCATATTGATTATGCAAGTTATATAACTCGACATAAAACATTGTGTTTTCCAGACGAGTTAACCAATGTTTAGTTCTATTTAGTATAGTGTTCTGGGGGTCATTCAGATTTCTTTTGTGTTTATATATTTTACCTGTTACTCGGGTGTACGAAATTGTGCCCAAATTATGATTAAATCCTTTATAATCGTTATATGTTTTTATTTTATGAAATTATAAGATTCTATTCATGTCAGTATCATAAATTAATCTACGTTACTTACCGGAGCTAGTTTTTAGTTCTGATCTATTTATGTAGTTTTTAGTCATGCCAATGTGCTAGATAAAGCTACATCATTTACTGAGGCTAGTTTTTAGTTCTGATCTATGTTGATAGCTTCTTATCATGCCAATATATTAAATTAAACTATTAGGGCTGGTTTTTAGTTCTAATCTATGTAGGTAGCTTCTAGACATACTAGTATAATAAATCAAGTTATTAGGGCTAATTTTTGGTTCTGACCTTTATAAGTAGTTTATGTTTGTGTGTTTTTAATTTTCGCGCAGAGCTACACGAGGGCTATTTGCACTAGCCGTCCTTAATTAGTAGTGTAAGACTAGAAGGAAGGCAGCTAGTAATCACCACCCACCGACAACTCTTTTACCAACAAATAGTGGGATTCACCAAATGTTATAACGTTCCCACGGCTCAAAGGGCGGGCATATTTCGAGGGATGGGTATTCGAACCCGCGACTCTCAGATTACGAGTGGAATGCCTTAACCACCTGAACAAGCCCAGCCATATAATTAGCTTCTAGTCACGCCATTATATTAAATTAAGAGCCCGGCATGGCCAGGTGGGTTAAGGCGTTCTTAATATTGTAGATCTGGGAACTTTTCTGTCATTTGATACATGGTTGTTTATCTCATGGTTGAGTCTTCCTTCTGTCCTGAAGGCAACATAAACAAATATACTTAACATCAGTATCATTGAGTTCAGGTGTTCTGCCTCTTATTTTCTTATTTTCAAATTTACTTGTCTCGCTTCTCACGATCTAGCATGTACTGGACAGTGTTTGGGGAGCATTTCAAATCTGCAGTAATTTGTTGGAGAGTCCAACCAGCTAACTCTCTATTCTACTGACAATTCTCTACGTTTTTAGAACCATGACATGACAACAGAACTTACTATATAGAGTTAAACACAGTTTTTATTAAGGTTTATCTTTGGAGTGTTATTAAATTCATTCATTCTATCATATACCGGTACATATGCTAGCTCTTTGCTAGCTTCTTTCTATATAGTTAAGACAATGCATGTTATTAGAACAATAACATGACAATTATTTCAGACCCAAAATTTAATAAGTATGTTTATTTGAGCAGAACGTTAACAGGGACCAGTGAATCATTTCCGTAGTGTTGAAATTTACATTATATTGTGGCGTGGAATAATTAACACCATAAAATGGAAAGAATGACAAAATATTCTCTTGTCTCAACGCTGTGCCGTACACGGAAAGCTTACACAAAATGGGCTGTCAGTATGGGACAGTTTTCTCCAAAGTTGGTCTGCGTTCAAACATGAGCACATATTCTGAATCACTTTAAAGCATATTTCATAATGAGGAACCAAGGGTGTTTTTTACTGTTTGGATTTAATAATTGTTTAAAGTGTGAATGGATTTGTTTCACATTAAGAGACTCCTCTTTACACTAGAAAAAAATATTAAGATCCTTAATCATTTCTGGGCCTCAGAAGGATTTCCTGAGTTTTCGAATGTAAAATAACGTTATTTAATATAGACGCATTCAATCACGAAAAGGAACACTGGGTCGAAAGCTCTCTGGTTATTATCGTTTAGCTCTATAGCTCTATATTGTATAAGCTGAGAGCTGCTATTCATTTTTGCCACTGTATTAGACGAAATATGTTTGTTTGTTCGATGCTACGCACAAAGCTACACAATGGGCTATTTGCGCTGTGCTCAGCAAGAGTATCGAAACCTGGCTTTTAACGTTGTGAGCCGTTAGACCCAAAAGAGACACTGAGTGGCAATGTAAATATACATATTGTTAAGCACAAAGCTGTACAATAAGTTATTTATGCTGTGCCCACCACAGGTATCGAAACCCGTTTTTAGCTTTATAAACGTTCAGGAAAGCGTATGTTCTGTCAAAAGACTTTCCCAGCGAGACAGAGTTAAGCCTTCGGATTTACAACGCCAAAATCAGAGGTTCGATTCCCTTTGGTGGGAACAGCAAATAGCCTGTCAAAAGAAGGAATTTTAAGATTGTTGCTTAGTGCAGAGCTACACCACGAGCCATCTGTACTGTAATTAATAGAGAAATCTAACCACAGTTGTTAGTACCATAAACCCTCAATATTACCACTGATAAACCACGGGTGGGGTTGTCACAGGAAAACACGGTATACTAATTCTGAAAAAGTAATACCAAACACTTCTGCTTTCGCCAATGACGTGAGCTATCTTGACATTTGTAATAATATAACTTTTCACTGTCTTAAGAAGTCATTAAAAATGTTATATGAACCTTCATTGAGACTTGCATCAAGTAAAATGGAAATCACATTTCTATAATAATCAAGAACGATTAAAAATCGTAAATGCATTTCAAAGTAGTGATTTTGCCGGAGGCGCATCGCTGTTTTAAACTTTGACAATTTGAAGCACTTTTGTTTAAATATAGGAACTTCACCCATGTTGTGTGTGGGATATTTTTGTTTAAATATAGGTACTTCACCCATGTTCTGTGTGGGATATTTTTTGTTACCTTTCGTAAGTTAGGATCACAGAAAATGTTTTAGAATCTGAAACTGGTAATAATTACACTTATTTCTTCTACTCACCACAAGTAAGGAAACTGAACACTTACTCGGCTTGTTGTATCAGATTTTGGGAGGAAGATTCCATCATTTACGTATTGTACATACAGGCTAATCTGACGGTTTATTTATTGCTCGGTTTATAAACCACGAGCACCAGAAGGTCTCGGCGTTGTGTGTCAAATCGCCCGCCTTCTTGACTGAGAAGTTGCAAGTGATGCCGACAGATCCTGGCGGAGAAGAAGCCGAAAGTCGTTACCAATCGAATCTGACGGGCCGTATCTAACTAACTCGGTAATATTTTACTCGTTACTGCAAAGAACTTCCATAGATACGGTGAACGGCATCGAAGTTTAGGGGGGTTCGTTCCGTAGCGGGGCGGGAAGGCAGCCTAAGAGATAGCCGAGACACGATACCGGAAAACTGCGGTGATGGCGACACGATAAACTCCACGTAGTTGTTGATAAAGTCTGCGAGTTGCGGAGTGTCCTTCTGTAAAGACAAATTCGCCGCCCGAGGTATTAAGCGCTATGATTAGTATTCACAAGTCCGAGGCGGCGACTGCTTAACTGGGAGAGCGTCACTTTGTACTTCGTAACAGACGTTGATGTTTATTAACGATCGCGTATATCTGTTACAGTCTTAGACCCGTGTTCGCCATTTCCATTCCTTTTATCTGTATTTTTAAGTAGAACAATAACAGGTAATTGGGTGGACTTTTTACGAAAATACATTTTACTGTTTTTCATTAATAACGTCATTTCTGTCGGTTCTTAATTTGTGTGTGCACGTGTGTACAGAGACCCTCAGAAAAATATATTATAAGATCAAATTCAAAGTCACAGGTATAAAATTATAAGTATATTTGAATTGTTTAGGAAGTTGGATAATTCTGTTAATTCGATAATGTTGTACGTCTTAGACGTTTTTATCCAATAGAATCACACTATTGTGTTTTCTTATCGCATGTTAATTCTCCAATCGCATTTCCACATCCTCGTCGCGCCAAACATGCTCGCCCTTTCAGCTGTGGGGGCGTTATAGCATTACGGTCAATCCCACTATTCGTTGGTAAAAGAGTAGCCCAAGAGTTGGCGGTGGGTGGTGATGTCTAGCTGCCGTCCCTCTAGTCTTACACTGCTAAATTAGGAACGAGTAGCACAGATAGCCCATGAATAGCTTTGTGCGAAATTAAACAAATCAAAACTAATAGCATTTCACAAGAAATTTTATTTGTTTGTTGAATTTCGCGCAAAGCTACACGAGAGGTATCTGCGCTAGTCGTCTCTAATTTAGCAGTGTAAGACTAGAAGAAAGGTAGCTAGTCATCATCATTTATCGCCAACTCTTGGGCTACTCTTTTACCAACAAATAGTGGGATTGACTGTCATGTTATAACGCTCCCATGGCTGAAAGGGCAAGCATGTTCGGTATGACAGGGATTCGAACCCAAGACCCTCGGACTACGAGTCGAGTGCCTTAACCATCTGGCCATGCCAGGCCTTCACAATAAATATTTTCAACAATGGTTTTAATTTGATTGTGTAACTTGAGGATTGCTTATTAAAATATTTTGGGACATAGTTTTAGGCTGTACAGTGTTTATCTACACAAATGTCTATCTGTTTATATGAAGATTATTTGACCTTTTTCTTACCCCAGTGGAACATTTGTGTGTTTGGAAAATTATATTGCTAGAAATCTGAGTTCTACCCACCAAACTTTGTAGCTTTGAACTTAATAACAAAGGACATTTATAATCCTAATATTTGCCTTTTATTACAAATTAGTAGACGCTTTTCTCTCTCTTTTTTTCTCTCTCTCTATATATATATGTATATTATAGTTTGTTTTTTAATATCGCGCAAAGCTATATAAGGGTTATCTGCGCTAGCTAGCCATCGATACTTTAACAGTGTAAGACTAGAAGGATAGCAGCTAGTCATTTCCACCCACCGCCAACTCTTGGGATACTCTTTTACCAATGAATCGTGAGATTAACCGTCAAATATAATGCCCATGGCTGAAAGTGGGATCATTTTTGAGTCCAGTGCCCCTAACCATCTGGCCATAATGGAACCAATATGTACATATAAATTATAATTAGAAAATCAGTCGAAAAACAAAAAAATAATGAAAAAACACCCACTACAGAGAAAAGGAATAAGTTATATATTGGTACTGTAGTGTTTCCTAAAGACACGCTTTTCAATTGTTCGTGACTCATTAAATAACTTATTTAAGAATCGTATTTTATAATTTTGATGTAATGCTACTAATTTGGAGAATTAATGACACTTATATCAGTTATAATTTGTTTTATTGTGTTTTCTAACTCAAATGTTAACAATATACATTAGTTACATTTTGTTTTATTTTTGTATTTTCTAACTCAGATGTTAACAATATACATCAGTTATGTTTTGTTTTATTTTCGTGTTTTCTAACTGAAATGTTAACAATATACATTAATTATATTTTTTTCTATTTTGGTGTTTTATAACACAGATGTTAACAATATACATTTGTTATATTTTGTTCTATTGTGTTTTCTAACTAAGGTGTTAACAATATACATCACGTATATTTTGTTCTGCTTTGCGTTTCTTAACTCAAACGATTTATGTTTATTGTGCATATTTTGTTCGATTCTTGCTTTCTAAACCAAATAACAATGTCTACAAGTTACATACTTATTTATTGTTGTGTATTCTATAATTTCCATGTTAATAACATCGAATAATTAAACTTTCTTCCACTGCTATGTCTTCGATAACGCTGATAACAATATGTATAAGTTACATATATATTGGTTGTAATTGTTTGTTTTCTAACTCAGATAATAAGTTGACTCAGAAGTTAATAATAGCTAACTTCATTGTGTATCAGCAAAGGAAAAACAACATTTACGCTTTCAGAAGCAACATGGCATAATAACATAAAAAACATGGATAATAAATATTCCTTACATGTCAGATTTGTTCTCAAAATGATCAGGAAATAACTTATTAACATTTTTTTCCATTCTTGCGTACTGTGACAACGAGTTAAGTGATATGTACAATACAAAACTTGTATCTTTAAGCCATAAGTACAATGAAATTAGTACTTCGTGAATACTTACACTGTTAAATCGCGTAATGCGTACGTCGTGTAATTATAATTACAAGGGGCCCGGCATGGCCAGGAGGCTAAGACACTCAACTCATAATCTGAGGGTCGCGGGTTCGAATCTTCGTTACACGGAACATACTCGTCCTTTCAGCCATGGGAGCATTATAAGGTGATGATCAATCCCACTATTCGTTGGTAAGAGAGTGGACCAAGAGATGGCGGTAGGTAGTGATGACTAGCTGCCTTCCCTCTACTCTTACACTACTAAAGTAGGGATGACTAGCGCAGACAGCCCTCTTGTAGCTTTGCGCGAAATTCAACAAACAAATATATTTTTTTTAAAACGGTTCTAATTTAAAAAAACTAAATTAGTTTGGTTGGTGATGTTTGATATCACTATAAACTTTCAGTGTGATAGATTCAGAGAGCAATATTTAATGTGGTGTAATACTAGCGTCCTCTGGTGGGCAGTTCGAAGAAGGTTTGTTTTGTAACGTGATGTTAGCGTCCTCTGGTGATCAGTCTAACAAGGTTTGTTTTATATTCACTTATGTTGTGATATGTCAATGTCAAACTGTAGCAACTGATATGGTGACGAAAGCTTGCGTTTACTGAGTTATCGTGTTCTGTTGTGAAAGTTTGAACGCCCTCTTCAGATTAATTTAACAACATAGTCTGTTTAATGTAATAATATAAAAGGGTTAGCTCATATTTCCGCGACACTAAGCCATTCACGTATTTTCTTTCACGGCCATGTTTGTTCATTAGGATGTTAATACGTACGAGGTCGAACCGTTACCTCACATGAACAACAATACAATTTACAGCAAAAGTTCGTTTTAAAAATTCTGAATTGAAGGATTGTTTACGGTTATGGCATGGCACGCCGCCTAGCGGACTAATGAAATATTAGTTAAAACGGTAACTCATACGATACAAATTTAAAAGCTTTATATATATATATGTATATATATATAACAAACACAAACATATATACATATATCGCTAAATAAACACATAATTTATTTGAAATACCAAAGTCTTAAACCTAATTTCAAACTTCCTTTTCTGATTCATTATCCAACTTTTGCCTGGAATTAAACGTTTCGTGTCAAACTTATGAATGTTTTGATGCGTGTAAAATAAAATATAATAATTAATTTTACACAGTAATCCTTGTTTTTAATCTGCGCGCTCGATTTACTTGAAAAGCAGCCTTTTTTAACAAGCTTATAAAAAAGTCGATGGTTTAGAACTTGATATAAGGATAATTCATCTCACATACCTGAACACACGTGCGTGTGTTAGTCATTATAGTATTTCTAAGATTGTACAGCCTTGAATAACCAGGCTTTCACTAACACTTTTGTAATTATTTCTTCCTTACAATGACAAAATCCACAACAGAAAACATTTATATTTGTTATCTACCCAAATAAGTAGCCCCACATGGCCAGGTGGTTAGGGCGCTCGACTCACAATGTTCCCATCAAGCATTCTGGCCCTTTCATCTGTGAGAATGTCACGGTCAGTAGCCCAAAGAGTTGGCAGTTCACTGCTAAATTAAAGGCGCTTAGCGTAGATAGCTCTCTTGTAGCTTTGTCAAAATGCTAAACAAATCAAGTATCTAGACTGTGGGAAATCTCACACTTGTCTTAACCAATTCTCCAGGAGCTTTGTCTGAACAAACTTTACAACTTCAAGAGCCATAATACATCCTTTCTTCTAGGCTTGACCTTCCAAATCGCCATATTTTGTAGATTTTCTCCCCTCGATGTTTTGTTGGTTCCACTTCACTCCCAATGTGCCATAGTGTGGCGTGACGAAAATGGGACCCCTGGGGAATCAGAAATAGACAGTATACCACAGTTCCTTTCATTTTCAGACAAAAAAATTACAGGTTGTTCAGGTGGTTCTTGAAAGTCAAGAGGCTTAGCTTCCTGATGAAACAGGTTGATAAGATAGAGAGATAAGCATGTTTTCAATCACGGGAACCTCCTAACTCCCATTTTCCAGTTGTGGATGATTCTATAGCGAGATGTCCCAGAAGTTAAAATGTTTCTACCCCAGCCTCTCTTAGAAAGAAACGTTTTAACAATGTCTTGTAATGATTTTGTGTATTCTGTGACATACAAACCGTAAACACTACTTTTAATTATGTACGTTATAACAGATGTTTTTAATTTGAAGTTATTCGATTTTTAAACATAAACAACACTTAGATTAACCGCCATGCTAATACTCAAAAGTTCAGACGTAGCATAACCTTCCTTAATTCAGGACTGCTGTCCGTGTGTAGGGAGGTCACTCATACGACTACTCTTGTCTCTTTTGTAACACGCTCACAACTGAAAGTGTGCGGTTTATTCAGTGCTATATCGTGGCTCGAGCCTTGGATTTCTCATAAGCTGAATTATTTGTATTTCCGGATCTAGTCAAATACAGACGTAAAACCCGACACAAATGAGCTCTCCAGTTTCCTTTACGTCAACCAGTGGAATGCATTTATAATTTTTATAATGTGAAGTCGATAGTGCGTTCCAAACACTATCCTTGGCATGTGTACTGTGTGTAATAACGTATTTCTGTTGTATGCTTACATATGTACGCATGTAAATGTGAATACACGTATGTTGCTGACTTCTTACGAGGCCTGGTGGTTAGGGCGATCGACGCAAGTTCGATATCTTATCGAACATGCTCGCTCTTTAAGGGTGTTATAATGGTACGGTAAATCCCACTATTCGTTGGAAAAAGAGTAGCCCAAGAGTTGGCAATGGATGGTGATGACTAGCTGCATTCCCTCTAGTCTTACCCTGCTAAATTAGGGATGGTTAGCCCTCGCTTAGCTATGCGCGAAATTCAAAACAAAGAAACCAAGCTTTGCGCAAAATTTAAAACAAACGTCAGGACGGCGTCCATTATTTATTTTTATACTTCTTCCACAACTAATGCTGAACAATCTATTTTTTCGCACGGTAACAAATCACGGACTAAACATTTACTGAGACTGATACTTGTTTTGACTAATGTTCAATTTGTACAAAATAATAAAAAACAAACAAGGCTTCTTATGAAACGTAAAATAATTACGTAGAAAATAATCATATATTTACTAAACAAATTTTTATAACAAATTACGAAAGTACCAGATGTCATGCCCGCTAAAAACCGGGTTTCGATACTGGTGGTGGGCAGAGCACAGATAGCCCATTATGTAGCTTTGTGCTTAATTCTAAATTAACTAACAAACTAACCAAATGTCATAAATCCGAAACAATTGATAATCTACCATATCTCCCTCTACATATATATACACTCTCAAACCAAATACTTTTCAATTTCATCTGTGTGTAACAAAATAACAAAGAAATGTTTCGTTTTTTTTTTCTTTTTTATTCCATGATTTGTGGTCCACTTTTGAAATTTCAACCCACCAGACCCGGTACCTGTATTATTTCTATTCACGATGTGCGTATGTGTAGTGTTACATTATTTTACGTAACTACAAACGAAAGGCAAACAAATACGATTTGAGTACAAGGTCAGAAACAGGAGTGATTCATGTAGTTCAAGGTTTGCTACAACAACAGAGGTGTAGTTTGGTCAAGTTAAGGTCACGGCTTTGCTAGATATATGTAATGATAAAAAAAAAGATTTTCTAAACCTGAATTGAATTTATTTCTTACCTTTGTTATGTATTTAAAAACGGCTGGTGTGGGTGGTAAATATACAATTTTCTCTACAAGTGGGTTTTCTCGTCATCACGAATTCTTATCGATTTGTTTTCAACTAAACTAAAATAAATTATCGTTTTTCCATCACATTTAGTTCATTGCTTTCATTTTCGCTGAGTTAGACAATGAATCCATATTAATTAATTAACTGTGGTACCCGTCATCTTGTTGGAATTATGTATATTCACAATTAACAGAAAGGTTATCTCAGGTAGGACATGCAAAGTTGTTTCTCTTATACGTAATTAAAAAAAAAATCGCACATGAAAATTGCAAAACATAAAACGTGAAACCGTAAATTTGAATGCATTTTTTCATGGACCCAACAAACCTTCATGTTAAATTTGATGAAGATCCATCGACAAGGGCGAAGTAGTGGTAAAATAAAACTCGTAAAAAAAAGCTAAATACAAAATTACAAATTTGTGTGTATTTTTCTATGGACTCAATGAACCTCCATACTAAATTTTGTAAAGATCTCTCCACACCTTGCGAAGTAGTTACATGGACATACAACAGACAGCATACAGTACTATTATATTTATGTGGATGTATGTATACAAATCCACGTATCTTTACTGATTTGTGCAGGTGAGAAATGTACCACAAACTAATTTGTGACATCTGACAAAAAAACGCCCTCTGTGGGTGCACTCTAAGGAGGAACGTCAACCCAGTGGGTGCTGTTAACCAGCTACGTCCCTTCTTGTCTTTCAGTTCAGAATTTGAAACAGCTGTGCGCACAACCGCAGAAAGCAAACAGATATTATATGATACCCCTAAAAAAAAATGCACACTTGTTTGAAGAACACGTGTATAAATAACTTGTGCAATGACTGTAGTGAAAAATGTGTTTGGTAGACGAAACGTATCTTGTATTTTTATCTTACATTACCTTTACAAGACAGTAATTTCTGACTCACAAAGAGAGTTACACGTCATAAAAACTGAATGTCTGACTTTTGATGCATTGAATCATTGAATAAACAAACAAATACACGGAGACTTAAAACAGCTTCTAAACCACACCGAAATGCCAAGCGATATATACAAATACATATAACAGGTTTTCTGAAAAAGAAAAAGCCCATCTTTTATTGAATACCTAAATTGTGGACATTGTTATTGTTGGAAATTATCTTGTTCCATTGAACTGTCGAGTGTATTACTACTCCCTTCTAGTTATTGTTTTTATAAGCAACGTCCAAGCAAGGACGTTATTATATGGACTTATAATGAGGTTCGATTTTCATCGGTGGACACAGCAGATAGACCCTCGGAGTTTGCTGAAAAAAAATCAAACAAACGTGTAAGCACGATTTCTGTTTTTTTGTTGTTCAATGTATTAAATATGAACATATATTGTCACTCGAATTGACCAACTGTCTTGAAGTTGTCACTTTTTCAACACAACTTATTTTAATAACAACGTTTTTATTTCTTCTTTTTCTTCAGTACCTTGATTGTAGATGTGGTATAAAGTTTAATTTGTTCGCTTTGAAAAATACAGTTGTGTTCTTAGAACAGACGTATAAATATTCGAGTTACTTTCTGAGTACAAGTTTGCTTTATTTATACCTCTTAACCTTTAAATTTTCGTTTTGAAACAGACACGGACAAATTTCCTTTTTATACTCGTATTTTTTCACTGGAATAATCAAATTTACTAATTCTTGTGTTCGGGCCCGGCATGGCCAAGCGTGTTAAGGTGTGCGTGCGACTCGTACTCTAAGAGTCGCGAGTTCGCATACCCGTCGCGCCAAACATGCTCGCCATTTCAGCCGTGGGGGCGTTATAAAGTGACGATCAATCCCACTATTCGTTGGTAAAAGAGTAGCCCAAGAGTTGGCGGTGGGTGGAGATGACTAGTTGCCTTCCCTCTAGTCTTACACTGCTAAATTAGGGACGGCTATCACAAATAGCCCTCGTGTAGCTTTACGCGAAATTAAAAAATAAACAAACAAATTCTTGTTTTATGACTGCTTTTTTTTTAATTTCGCGCTTTAAATTTTTTTAAATTTCGAATGCTTTAACCCACCTCGCCATGCCGGTCCATTTTATGACTGAAACAATTTTCTAACTGTTAAAAAGCAAGGACAAAGCTATGTTAGAAAAGTGTTTTAAACTTGGAACGTTAACAGTTCAAAAATAAACAGTAGAAAAGTTGTTGTTGTTTTGAATTAAGCACAAAGCTACACAATGGGTTATCTGTGCTCTGTCCACCACGGGTATCGAAACCCGGATTTTAGCGTGCAAGTCCGCAGACATACCGCTGAGCCACTGGGGGTGCAGTAGAAAAGAAAATTATTTTTTATTTCTCAAAACTGAAAAACGCGCGCATAAAAATAAAAATAATGAAACACGACTCATAAAAGTTTTCAAATACTTGACTGTGACTAATTGTTATAACATAGAAAAACCTTCTTCCACAATGGACTTTTAATGTTGCACCAGGTTTATTGTGTTTAAGAATTTATTGTTCTTACACATTAAACTTACATATGTATTAACCTCAAAAGCAGTTTTAGAATCGAACAAAACTGTCCCGATCTTCCACTTGAATTTTAAAATTAAAAATAATGAGTGAATGAGTGTCAAAACAGAAATCTATCATTTACTGGGAATTTGATTTTTAAAATTATATTGTTGCAGTTAAATACACATAATAATATACCTGAATTAACTGACAACGAGTTTGTTATTGTTATTTTTTTAGAATGCACTAAACTTACGAAAGTAAATAAATCTTGAATAATGTATGAAAATTCAATGATCTGCTTACATGTACGATTAATTGTAACCGTTTAATATAGAATTTGTGTTTGATTTTATCAGTATCTACAAATAACAGAAGAAAGCTAAGCGAGAAAAAATTCAGTTGACTATTTTGTATCTTATTAATTACAAGACAAAAATTTATAAATTATTATGTGAAATCAACCCCGCCTAAAGCCACGCCTCCATAAAAAATATACTCACGCCCATTAATCTGCGAACCAGGAAAACGGTTCCTCCCCTTTACGCCCGCAGGATGTTTTGTCAAGCCATTAACGGGCAGTAGATAAAAACAAAAACAGACACATATAAGTTCTGTTCCCTCAGGCTAGAGCAGTCGAAACGATATATTGTGTAAATTTAAGCATATTTAGAGACGCACCTAAGATGATAGATTAACACTGGATGTTTTAATTAAAAATAAACAACAACATAAATAATGGTCGGCTGAGCGTTCGTCTATCATTAGCTTTATTTTTAATTCTAAGCAAGAATGAAAACTCTTAGTACAAGGCTTAAATTTTCATATGAATGACATGAAGGAGAAATTTGTATTGGTAATTTTCCTGGCTTAGGGTTAACGAAGTCTATATAGTGACGTATTCAGCTTTATATGTATTGTTATAGAGAAATACTAATTGCTTCATTTGTTTGAGAGTGTTCAGGAAACTAATTAAATGGTAACATAATAAGAACATTGAGACCCAAACACCACATCATTGAACGATTATGTGCAGAAATATAATGTACATGAGTATATATCTTCATATGAACAATCATTGTCTTCTTCGTGTTTCAAATTGCTTGATCATAATTGTGTTTTGTTGTTGATTATTGGATATTTGATGGATACCTTTCCTTGAGTGTTGCTTGTGATCAGATAATCTTATAGTTTAAACCACTAACAGCTTGAACTTATCCTACGAGAGCTGTAGGGAATTACCTAAACCTAACTGGGCAATATATGTCAAAACATTTTCAACCCAGGTTTGGACGAATTTCAACACAACTTTAACCAAAATCCATTACTGAACAAGCTTTTAACTAACTTAAGTTCAGTCATCCTTTTTTTATATTTTAACATTAAAAATAGTTTATTGTGGTTTGAGGTCCGCTGATACGAAAACGATCTATACATTTTAGGGCCATGTGTGAGTTCTAAGACTAATTGTCAAAAGACTCAATTCATTTTGGCAAGAGTAGCCAAAGACTTGGCCGCGAGTGCTGTTAACTAGCTGCATTTCCTGCCCCCCGCTAGTACAGCGGCATGTCTCCGGATTTACAACGCTAGAATCAGGGGTTTGATTCCCCTCGGTGGGCTGAGCAGATAGCGCGATGTGGCTTTGCTATAAGAAAAAAACATACAAAACTGCATTTCCTGTAGTTTATTGGCTCAAAATTAGGAACAACTTTGCGAAAAAAACCCTCGTGTAGTTTTATGCAGAAGGTCCGAAATAAACTTATTATGCCAGAGTTTTGGTCTTTATGGTCACGCCGTTATGATCTTTGTTGCCAAACCCAGTCATTCTTTATTTGATTACCGTATATATTGACAATGGCGCTGAAGAAAAGATTCCATAGCAAAAGGCTCAATCATAAGGCTGTAATGGACAAATAACATCATTTCTCCGTTAGTGCTTTCCATAATCCATCAAAAGCGCGAGAACGTCGATTTTTGAGTACCGTTTTCAATATACCAATTGTACAGAAAACCATAGTTACTGTATCCGGCGACTTAAACGATATGTTTTCGTATGGATTAAGATTCAGATGAATACTCTTTTTATCTTCCAGCTGCTTGAGGTATGTATTGGTTAAAAGATATGTATTACTACAAGTCTTATATTAGCACAAACCTGTACCGGCTGCATTTAAAGACAGAGATCCTTCTTGTTGTTGCCTGCACGTAGATAGTTTTGACTTTTGTGTTTGTGGATTCTTATTGATTGCAGGACAACAGCCTTTGCTTACCACGCCTGGAGTACGACTTACTGAAGCTCTCTTTTTGGATGGTCCTGGATCCCCATCTTTATCCATATTACTTTGTTTTTCTATGCCATTAGAAAAGAGGATATTTTCTTTTCAGAAATTCTAAAAGTATTAATATTTTGCGGTGTAAAAAGTTTTTAAAGGCTCTTCCGAAATATGATAAAATTTCTGTGAAATGACATTAGTGAATAAATACCAAAGAATGTCAAAATGTAGTTCTAATACATGTTGCTCCATTTCAACATTACATTGAACATTTACATTAGCTCTGGATTAGAGTAAATACTTACTCAGATAAAAAAGAAACGTCATATCAGTAATGAGTACAGCTAATTAAAAGTCATTTCCTTACCCTCATTATTACAAAGACTTTCAATGCCTTGTTTTATTAATTGGGCAAACTTGCTGTAAACGAAATTTTCGGCTGTAAACTCAATTTATGAGATTCCACCAACTTACGCTTCTGGTAAGTTCACAAATCGGTTATTATTTCAGTTTAGCAAAATAAAAAAAAAACATTCTCTGCTGTTAGGTAAATGTCACATAATTTACGAATAAGATTACACCTCAGCCTAACTGACAGGTGTTGACAATGTACAGGTGACACAATTCCGGGCTAATAATAACAAGTATCACAATTACGAAAACGAGGGTGGTCCATATGTGGTTAAATAACCGATATTTGGATGTTTTATTTCTCCACTTTTGGATATTCGGAAAAAGCTGTTTAAGAGTCATTTCCGCTAAGCGTTCCTAATTTTAAACTGACAGACTAAAGTGAAGACAGCCAGTTAACAGTATCTACCGATAACTCTTGGGCTACTCAATACTAGGATCTGACTACCATCTCGGTCCCAAAGTGCTAAGTACGATTTTTTATTTTTTATACATCAATGGAATGCGAATGAAGGACTCAGATCCACAGATCAGCAAGTCATCCAATGATCCACGTTTTGTAGAAGTTCAGAAACTTAAGCTTTCTAATACCATGTGTCACCTAATAAAGCACAATATAGTTGGTATATTCATTGTAAAAACAGCCACTAGTCAATATCTAATGGTAAATAAGACGTAGGCAACACTTTTGGACCTTACTATCAGCCACAAAAATATTAAATGTGACAAGGAATTCTGATGTTTAACGAGAACAGCATTTGATGTGTTCGTTAGCTAATTAGCAGGTGAAAGACCAGCCTGTGTCCGACATATAAATTAAAAAACGGAATTGACTTTCACTACTATAACGCGTCCACAGCATAAACGAATTAAACAGAGACACCCGCAGGTAAGTGTTGCGAAACGTGGTGAAATAGTAGTAACAGTAATAAATTATTTTAATTTGCAGTTAAAAAATATCGACTTGTTTGTTTTGGCAATATTCTAACTACATACTGTTTGTTAAACTTTTCAAGAGTATTACAGTTTCAAAACTAGTAGCCTCGTTTCAACCGTGCAAAGTAATAATGTTTACTGGATGTCACTTCACGTACCTGTTTAACACACGGAGAAGACATTGGGACCACATGTGTTTTACCCATAGAGTACAGGTCGAAACAATTCCCAGTTCACTCCTTGGAGGGCTCTAACGGTATATTGCAAGTTTCGTGACAATTGGTCCAGTTTATCGCTAGTTATAAACTGACACATAAACTCACAATGTTTTTAGGTAATTATTTGAATTTCTGAGTTCATGTAATTATACACAGCCACAATATTTCTTTTCTGTCATCTTTAAAAAAAACATTGTTTAAGACGTGGATGAGACAACTAAATAACAATGCAATTAAACATATTTAACATAGAGATCTTGTGTTGAACACGGATGGGAGAATTCACAGGTTTTAAGGTACTCAAGAAAACGTTTTCCAACATTAGTATTTATCCGGTAAGCTTTCAGAATACAGGCTCGATACCTGTTTCTAAGTTAAACATCTTGTTACCTGACTGATGTAAGTAAGTTACGTGTGTGTTACAAATTATAAATAGAAAAGTAACTTACATATTTGCAGCCACAACACATATAATAATAAATGTGATCATAAAATAAACTTTATAGCTAAAAGAATACCTCAAAGTAGAAAATAATTCCTAAGATTACAATAATAAAACTTCTTCAAATAAAGACAGAAAACAAAAAGATATATTTTGAGATCTGATGTATAAGTCTACTTGAGGTATATAAACTACGTTACACAAATGTAAACATCTATTTGAACATAGTTAAATGCAATTATAGACTAATATCGTTACGAAAGGTGTCATATTGTAGTATGTCAATATCACAGACATGACCTGTAGGTTTTATACATAATAATATAATTTGGGAAAAAGGATGTCTGTTTGTTTTAAATTTCGCGCAAAGCTACACGAGGGCTATCTGCGTTAGCCGTCCATAATTTAACAGCGTAAGACTAGAGGAAAAGCAGTTAGTCATCAACGACCACCGCCAACTCTTGGACTACTCTTTTACGAACGAATAGTGAGACTGACCGTGATGTTATAACACCTCCACGGCTGGAAAGGCAAGCATCTTTGGTGGGAAGGGGATTCGAACCCAGGACTCTAAGATTACGAGTCGAGTGCCTTAACTACCTGGTCATGACAAAGAAATGGATGTCTGTCCTTTGGAATTGTATATAACTGATGTGACGTTTTCCATGGTCATCTCTATCCTGAAGCAAAGTCGAGATTGGTTAAAATGAATGTCCCTGATGGAGAAAGTACTGTACACGTTATTTATAAAGAATATCTTTAAACAACTTTTTCATTGTTAATTCGATAGTATTTGGTTTTAACATAAGCTTGAAATAACACAATTTGACACGCGTAAGGCGTGCGACTCGCAATACGGGAGTCGCGGGTTCGCGCCCGCCTTGCGCTAAACATACTCGCCCTCCCAGCCGTGGGAGCATTATAATGTGACGGTCAATCCCACTATTCGTTGGTAAAAGAGTAGCCCAAGAGTTGGCGGTGGGTGTTGATGACTAGCTGCCTTCCCTCTAGTCTTACACTGCTAAATTGGGGACGGCTAGCACAGATAGCCCTCGAGTAGCTTTGTGCGAAATTCCAAAACAAACAAACCTTCCACTGCAGAATAATATTATTTGAGGAAACGAACGTATCTCCATTCATAGCGAACGATTATAAAGAAGAAGAGAAATAAGAAAAACAATTATATATATATATATATATAAGTGAAAGGATTTTTAAGAGTAATTCTGATAGGCAGTGTCAATTTCTGCGCATGTGTTTTGTTGAAATTTAAAAAGTTTTACAACTGGAAAATTCTTTCACATTAATTTTCACGTAATGCTCTAGCATTAAAGTGCTTTTTAAAACGCAGGCACTTTCCAGAGTCATCACTTACGTCGTTTTATGCTAATAAAAATACGTTACGTCTTTATATTTTAAAGAAAATGTTCGTGCGATGTTTTTATTTGATTTTCGAATAGGTATGGAGTGTACATTTTGTTTTCAAGTTTCGTATGTTAATGGAATAATATCAATGGGTTAGATAAGAATGCGAAATTAGCGACATACTGCAACTCTCAAATTGTGTCAAATTCCGACACGTTCTTCCTGTATTTAGGCCCAGCATGGCCAGGTGGTTAAGGCAATCAACTCGTAATCTGAGGGACGCGGGTTCAAATCCCCGTCACATCAAACATGCTCGCCGTGTGGGCGTTATAACGTTTGGTCAATGCTACTATTCGTTCGTAAATGAGTAGTCCAAGAGTTGACGAGAGGTGGTGATGACTAGCTGCCTCCCGTCTGGTTTTACACTGTTGGATATGGGACGAGTGACTTTTATGCGAAATTGAAAACAAACCAAGCAATTTGGTTTTTATGAATTTCGCGTAAAAGAGCTACACGAGGCATTTCTGCGCAAGCCGTCCCTAACTTAGAAGTGATAGATTAGAGGGAAGGTAGCTAGTGAATACCTTCCGTCAACAGCAATAAATGGTGGAATTGACCGTCATATTACAGCGCTCTTACAGATCAAAATACGAGCCTGTTTGGTGATTAAGATCCTGTAATCTGCACATCGAGCGCCCTAACCATTAGGCCATAATGTGGAACTAAACTGATTTCATATCCCTTATCCTAATCTGTGAGTACTATTTTGCCGTGGGATTTGAAGGGTTAAAGGCAATATATTTCTTCATATGATGTATCTGTGAATGGCTGTGAAAGTCTTGTTTGTTTTGAATTATGTTTAAAGATACACAATGGGTTATCTGTGCTTTGGTATCGAATCCTGGTAGACATGCCGTTGTGCTACTGGAAGCAAGTTGGCAAAGGACGCGCATATCAACACGTACAGTTGAAATAACTAAAGGAACAAAGGATTTGATGCACAGAGGGTACAGGTAAAGGTAGAAGTTAATGTTGAAAATTGTGATAAAACGCCATGAGTGACTTCAGTAGACACAGGAGTCAATATTAAACACGAAAAAATATGATTTATTTTACTGCATGCGACGGATGATTTTGACACAAGAATCACTACGAAACACAGAAAAAGTTTTATTTTGATGCACGCACGCATGATTTTGACATAGAAGTCAATGTTAAACAGAAGAAAAAGATTTATTTTGATGCATGCGACGCATGGTTTTGATACAGAAGTCAATGATAAATGCAGAAAAAAAATTATTTTGATGCATGCGACGCGTGATTTTGATACAGAAGTCAATGTTAAACAGAAAAAAAAAATTTATTTTGCTGCGACCGACGCACAGTCTTAGACATTTTGTCAAAGATTGCTTATACGAGCCGTAATCGAAACTAAATTTACAGACCATATACAAACAGACTGTACTCATGTATTCATAACACAGACTTCAGCTTAATTACGTTGTAAAAACTAAGGCTGATTTTCACGTATCACACACGTTACAAAAACAAGACACTAACAAAGTGTCACTTCCAAGTCACACCAGCGAGCCTAAATGTCGACAAGCCTACATTCCCATGAGAATATGATGTAGAACCCACAGAAGGTCACCAAGGTTCAGAAATCTCGTGACAAAAACCGTCTCAGATTAATGATAACTTGAAAGCTGTTACGCTCCAGGGTACTGGTTTGGAGCGGTCAAGACTGGACTTTGAACAACACGCAATCAATGTTTAGAAGCATCCACGAATTCTGACATTATTCTAATGATTAAAATGGTAGAGAGATAGGTTTGATATCTAAAATTATAACACATACTTAACTCTGTTATTTCATTTATAGACACTCAATTAGTATTTTGAAGTAAATGTATGTGTGTGTGTTTTCTTTTTGTACACCGAGGGGAGTTGAATTTCTGATTATAGTGTTGTAAATCCGTAGACTTACCGCTGTACCAGCGGGGGACATTGAGGTAAATCATATAAAACATGTGCTCTATCTATATTTATACCTATCTACACGTGTTGTTTTTTCTGCATTTAGAACACTAATACTTTGTCTATATACTTGTAACCCAAATATTCTATACATATATAGATACAAAACGAATAGGCCCGACATGGCCATGTGGTTAAGACACTTGACTCGAAGTGCGAGGGTTCGAATCCCCGTCACACCAGACATACTCGCTCTTTCAGCCTTAGGAACATTATAACGCGACGGTCAATCCTACTATTCATTGGGAAAAGAATAGCCCAACAGTTGGCGGTGGGTGGTGATGACTAGCTGCTTTCTCTTAAGTCTAAGACTGCTAAATTAGGGAAGCCTAGCGCAGATAGCCCTCCTGTAGCTTTGCGCGAAATTTAAAACAAACAAACAAACAAAACGAATAGGCCATCTATACTTATTTAACACAAGTACACAAAAAGTTTATATATGTTTAAAACGTATTGTGTTTAAACACTTCTAGTTTTTGAGTTTGCTGTGTCTGTACGTGTTTATCTTCTGTATATAAACATCACCACAAAGTTACGATAAAGATTCTTTGTGAGAATTAATGCGTTAATTGCAATTGTGTTTTCTCTATTGGTATTTATGATAATTGAGCAAATATATTTGCTGCTTTTTAACAAACATAGTAAATTCGATTAACTTATCATCATAAACCTAGACAGTCCTTTTTGAGAAATATAATATCACCTAAACTGAAACTGTTTAACAGTTTTCTTTGACCATATGATATCGTCTAAACTCAGGCTGTTCAACACTCCATTTTGACCGTATATCACCGAAACTTAATCTGTTCAACACTCCATTTTGACCACGCGATATTATTCAAATACAGGCTATTCAATCCACGTTGATTATAATATATCATCCAATCTCAGACTGACCAAGCAGTTCACTTAAACCATATAATATCACATAAACTCAGGCTCTTCAAACAGCCTAGTCGACCATATTATGTCGTAACAATTCAGGTTTTATAATTGGCCACTTTGAACACCCGTTTCGCAGACTTTTGGGAAGCACGCTCGAATCGTGTCCTAGATCAAAAGTTCAAAATGTTTTTAAGAATGTCTCTTCCGATACGAATAAACAGAGTACTTTAAGTCGGTAATTAACATTTTACCACGACCTCTTTTATGCGAGAATTATTGTGTTTTATGACAGTGAACTAGCCTGAAGCGAATATCAACAAACGGAAACCCATTAGATTAATTTAACAAATGTATATACAACGTGAGCGTAGAGTAAATGTAACATTTGTCTGCTAAAACTGTTTAGTAGTTAAAAACAAAGTGATTGGGTAACTTGTGGCGAAATTGTAATTGGTTTCTTTGGTTTTAATGCAATTTTTAATCTATTCATTTTAGTGTGTATGTCTGTCTAGTAATCTGTGCTCATTTGGCTTACAAAAATGGTGTTTTCTAATCTTAGGATTTTGATTTTCAAAACGTATAGAATGCTGTCGTTACTAAAAGTCATATTAGATAAAACTGGCCATATTACGTTAACCTACACTTCTGATAAAGCGTATATTGACTGTACTGGTCCTTTAAAAGAATTAATAAGCACTTAGGTTATTATAGAATAAGCTACGGACGTGAGTAAAACTTATTTTGATGAATGAGTGATAACACTTGCCAGTAATTACTTTTCTTACTGTTGTTTCGTTGATTTCAACGAACATTTTATTATCTTAACATATTTTATTATGAAGCAAGTAACCATGGTAACTCAGGGGCGGTAGTCAAGGGACAATGTACATAACAGCATGTACGCTATATACGTCTGTTGAGAATTACGTAAAGCTACACAATAGGCTGTTTGCGCTCTGCCAACCACAGGTATCGAAACCCGATTTCTTGTGTTATGAGTCCTCAGACATACCGCTGTGCCACTGAGGGCGAAAACATATATACGACCTTCTTTTTCTCAGCCCTTGAGAAACGTTACCAAATATTTCACAGACATGAGGTTAAATTTTGCCCTTATTTTATAAAACAAAAGGAAACAGAACCACAACGTATTTTTATATAATGGAAAACTTAGCCGCAGTTCACTTCGAGCAATCCTGATGTTAAGGTTTGGTAGTTTAGTAAACAGCGGAGGAAATAGACAACTAGTCTCGCGAACAACTGACGATAGAAATAGTGCTAATCGCTGTGAATGGGACATTATTTGATAGGGTCACAATAAAACACTGGCAAAAATAAAAAACATCTGACGAGGCTACGAAACTGATAAGGCCTGGCATGGCCGAGCGCGTTAAGGCGTGCGCTTCATAATCGGAAGGTCGCGGGTTCGCGCCCGAGTCGCGCCAAACATGCTCGCCCTTTCAGCCGTGGGGGCGTTATAATGTTACGGTCAATCCCACTATTCGTTGGTAAAAGAGTAGCCCAAGAGTTGGAGGTGAATGGTGATGACTAGTTGCCTTCCCGCTATTCTTACACTGCTAAATTAGGGACGGCTAGCACAGATAGCCCTCGAGTAGCTTTGTGCGAAATTCCAAAAAACAAACAAAACTGATAATACTCGCTTTGATAGAGACTGTTGTTGTTGGTTTAAACATCAAGACAGAAGTAAAATGGAACAAATGGGTCGCAATTGTAAACGTTAAATGGATGAATCACTCGTGATATTTTGTCTGTTTTTTGTTTTATTAGTTATAGCAGTAAATTATTGGAGGACCCGATGTTTAAAACAAGACGACACGAATGAGGGATCGTTTTGAAACAGAGTTCAGGACCCCGACAGCTGCCATACAAATCAAGAGGATTTATTGTTGTCTACTCGACTAAGCGCCGAACGACGAAATCCCTGTGACGTTTTAATTTACTGATGTATGATTCCTGCGAACAGGCGGACGAGCTCACGTTCTAGGGACCACGCGCTTGAGAGCCCAGCACGCGGATATCCGCGCTCTTCTTGCTGTAGGAAAAGACAGATGAACAATTCCGCTTACGCATTTTAATATATTACAACTGCTGGAGATGCCATTTTATAAGACGTTTTCATTTTGTAACTGTTGAAACAAAGTATGATGTACGTTGTTGTTTAAGGACGTCGTGAAATTATGACACTAACACGAACGTCGAAAGATTATGAAAAAATAAATTTGATAAAAAACGAAGACTTTTATCTACAAAAGTAGCAGCGTTGGTGTCTTGACGTTGAAAACCTTGGATTTTATTAAAGTAAACATTGGATCACAGCTGCTCAATGTTAGATCTTAAATGCCTTATTATATGAAATGATAGAATAACCTAACATATGTAATTATTAAAAGAGATTTTTAAAAATTGTTTCAACGAAACTTTCTTAAGGTTTCTAAAAAAATATTAAATTTCATATTATTACCCTACCATATCTACGGCGAACTAATACTAACCAAATGCATTAAAAGTTTATCAAAAACACGTAGATAATTCATATTTCACTACCGTTAACGAGGAGCGTCGTAAAATTCATTTTATTAAAGTATAATGCAGTATGATGTATTCACTCAACACGTTTCTATCAAACATTACACTATAATGTAAAGTATCCTCTTGACACGTTTTAATACTACATTACACTATAATGTAAAGTATCCTCTTGACACGTTTTAATACTACATTACACTATAATGTAAAGTATCCTCTTGACACGTTTTAATACTACATTACACTATACTGCAAAGTATCCTCTTGACACGTTTTAATACTACATTGCACTATAATGTAAAGCGTACTCTTGACACGTTTCTGCTCAATGTTAAAGTTCAGTGTAAAGTATCCCTTTGTCACGTTTCAACTCCAGATTACCCTACAGTGAAAAGTATACACTCGACAAGATTCTACTCAACGTTAACGTACAGTGAAGGTATCTATCTACTTGACACATATTACCGTACAGCGTAAAGTATTCACTTGACACATTTCTGTTGTAGTTTGAGTCGTTAAAAATAACAATTTGTTTACTAATATTTATTAGATAATTAATCTTTCAGAAGAACGAACCTATACGTTGTGAGAAGCATTAGGTCCAATTCCAAGAGATTCGAATGTTAGAATGTCTCCCAGTTATGATCTGATTCTCTTAGAGTTTGGTGTGAAACTTTCATTTCACACTTTTTTACCGTGCTGTTCATTTAACACTGTTCCCTTAAAAATTAAGGTATAAAGTATCGTATTAACTTCTGGATCTCTTTGAAGATTAAATGGTATCCACAAGATATATGTTAATACATCGATACATTAGAAGTCTGATTTGGCAAACTGCGTTTTGGTCACGTGACGTAAATGTAGTTTAAATCCCGTGTTGATACTTTATTTTTGTTAGCATTCGTTCAATTTGTTTGTTTTATGAATTTCGCACAAAGCTACTCGAGGGCTATCTGTGCTAACCGTCCCTAATTTAATACTGTAAGACAAGAGGGAAGGCAGATAGTCATCACCACCCACCGCCAACTCTTGGGCTACTCTTTTACCAACGAATAGCGGGATTGATCGTCACATTATAACGGCCCTACGGCTGAAAGGGCGAGCATGTTTGGCGCGAAGGGGATGCCAACCCGCGACCCTCAGATTACGAGTAGCACGCCTTAACACGCTTGGCCATGCCGGGACCATTCGTTTAGTGATATATGTGTATACATTATATTCCTAATACAGACTGCCATCGTGGGAAGGGATAAATGGTTGTAAATAAGAAAAGTAACTAACTGAACCAACATTAACCTTTTCTCGCGAGCCTCACGGGCGAGAAAAATAAAATAAATAAAAAGTAGGTGTGGATCCTCAAGACAACAAAGTTTCGTACCTGAATAACCATTTAAGGAAAATTTATGGCCTTGTTTTATAAAGGTTATTTTAAAATGTTATCAACGGTAAGGATACTCTGATTTTACTCTTTCTTCCCTTTAGGTGTTAAAATGAACACAACAGTTGTTTAAACTTTGTAAATCCTGTACGAGTACCATACATACGCACAAAAGTTTCCATTATCGTCCCCTGTTTATAAAGATGAATTTCAGGGTTTGATTCCTGTGGTTAGCCCGGCACAGATAACTCATTGCATGTCTTTTGGGCTTAGTCGCCCAGCATTGTCAGGTATTAAGTCTCTCGCCTCGCAATCTGAGGGCTGCTGGTTCGATTCCCCATCACACCAAACATGCTCGTCCTTTCAGCCGTGAGGGCGTTATAAGGTGGCGGTCAGTTCCACTATCCCTTGGTAAAAGAGTAGTTCAAGAGTTGGCGGTGGGTGGTGATGACTAGTTGCATTCCCTCTAGCCTTACACTGCTAAATTAGGGAGGGCTAGCGCAGATATCTCTCGAGTAGCTTTGCGCGAAATTCAAAACAAACAAACATCTCAAGTGCTATTTTTAAATATATGTTTATCATATTTGCAGATGTTGCTGCTTCATGCTACAGAGGAAGAGATGGTGTTGGGATTGTTTGGAAGCGAAAATTCCACATCAACGATGATTTTTCGAGAAGGTTTTTTTTCACCTTTTAAATAAGAAAAAATATTGTCTCTTTCACCTCGTTACTGCCTCTTTCTCATTTAATATTTTTAAAGTTTCGAATATGTGAAAACCACGAGTTTTTTTGAGGGTGCTCGGAATACACAGTTATATAATTTGTCACAAGTTTCTCGTTTAATTTCGCACGTGGAAGCTCATAAACTATACACGGATACCCAATTATTTTTTTTTTGTTTATCAAATTATTACTGAAAACCATTTTCTTTTTGAAGTCCCTTTCCCGGTAAGACAGCGGTAATTTAAGGACTAAAACGTTAAAATCCAGGATTTGATTCTTCCCGGTGGACTCAGCACCTAGCCTATTGTCGCTTTGCTCTAAAACAAATTACCTTTGAACCTTGCATTGAAACCTGTATAATCCAGAGCAGTTTTTCTACGAAATAAAAATTAGCCTATTAGGAATGTTATTTGTAAATATTAATAATAATTGTGGGGCTGCTGATAATTAGTATGATGATTGCCCATGAAGAAATAAACACTGGATCCACATGACAAACCACTGGTGTCTCGCAATAAAACTGTATTACATATTGCTAGATTTTCGTCAAGAGAGAGAGGAAAAATAAACCATTAAGGAAAGTTCTGGAACATTTCTCCAAGTAACTGTGTGACATCTTGTCTGTTAGAAACTCCAGTATGGAAGCGGAGAGCTTACTTAAATAAATAAACTAATATTTACGTTAAGAAATGTCCCCGTGTTTAAAACATCCTTCGTTAACTTTGTTAATAAAATTAAATCAGTTGTGTCCACACTGAATAGGACTAATGTAATTGTTTTAAGTATATTTGTTCCATTGTACCTATTAGGATCGAAGAGAATGTAGGTAGATATGCATTTATGATTTTACTACTTTTTAACAAGAGTTTGATTCTATGACAAAAATATATATATTTGTTTACTGAACTTATCAGATAATTACTTGGTTTTAACAAACCAATTCTGAGTTCGATCCAACATCTACTAATCTAAAAATAAGACAACCAAACGAATTTCGGGGTTTGGCTGTTAATTAAAGCTTGCAAGTCAATGTTTAACTACAAACAGAATTGTATTTCATGAGAATTAAGTTTGACGTGTGTGCGTGTGTTTTCTTATAACGAAACCACATCAGGATATCTGCTGAATTCAACCCCTGATTTTAACGTTGTAAATCCATAGACTTACCGCTGCACCAGTGGGGTACGAATTAAGTTAGAACTTATTTCTATGTGTTTCTGATACTGACCTCAGAAACGACCAATCTCATTAAGAATCCTTTCTTTCTTCTGTCTCTTAGAGGAAAAGATGTTGTGTTTTTTAATCCAATGAAGAATATCCTCTAGATCTCTGGAAAAGGAACCATGAAATTGGGCAAAGAGCTCTGTGTACTGTTTGATAGTTTATCGCATTAGCTAAAAATAAAAGGTTTCATTTTGGAAGTTGACCAACAAAGGTGAAAGTGTTGGTTATGTTTAATTTTTGACCTTCAACAAACGGTGGTCATTACATACTGGTGTGAAAAATGTGAACATTAACGTGTCACGTGACTTCAGAAAAACCAGTAATAAGTTCTTAATTTGTATGATTAGAATAAATAAAAAAGATAGAAGAGAAAACACAATATATATATATATATATTTATCTAGTTATGTGTTTCTAAAGTCATCTCCTTTGTAAGCTTTGATCTTTTCCGTCTTCGGAAAATGAAGTAACAATATGAACAAACATAGATTAGGTCAAACAGGGTAGGTAATGAAAGACAAGACACTTTAGAAGTCTAACGTTGAAAGTGGGTGTTTCATTGCTAGGTGTTCAAAACTTCCTTCCCATTGTTAATCCACAAGTTTATCAACGACTTTCAACACTAAAATAAAGGATTCGATTTCTCGTGATGGACGTAATGCAGATAGTCTGTTGATGTAGTCTTTTTGTTGTCGAAACAAACAAACAAAAATCCATGGTTCTCTTATTGAACGTTTTTGCGCAATATGTTTCTTGCTTCTTCAGGTGGAGTAAGCATACATGTAAAAAGGTATATATAGCTCTAGAGCTGGTGTTAAAAATAGGAATCAGTTGTGACGTGTTAGTTTTGAATTCTCAGAATGAGCAGTGTCACTGTGTTTCTTTCTCTCTTACCTCTCTCTTTTCTGTTTTTCTTAACCTAAAATAACAAGTTAGTTAAAATAAGAGATCTGGATGAGATGGTTCACCCTAATCACAGTTCTCTGTGAAAAAAATTGTTTTCTCTGAATATCTTTAGTCTGTTTGTTTGGAATTTTCTTGTCGGAACAGATTATTACAAACATAACACCGAATAACAATTAGCTAACATTGACTATTTGTTTTATTCTTATGAACAAAACTGCATAAATGGTTATCTGGGCTTTGCCCACAACGGGTAGGTATAGAAACGGGGTTTTTAGCAGTACAAGTCCGCATACATGCCACTGTGTCGTTGGAGGGGGCTAACACTGGATCTCTCTACATTCACTTAGAACAGAGTAGTTTCACACCTAAGTGACGTAGTTCACACACATAAGTCTGAAAGATTTCTCACTTAACTTTGAGTGATCTTACATGTAACGAAGAGTACTTTTACACCTATCTGTAAGTGTTATCACGCATAATATTGAGTAGTTTCACACCTATTTGTCAGTGATGTCATGCATAATACTGAGTAGTTTCACACTTATTTGTCAGTGATATCATGCATAATACTTAGTAGTTTCACACCTAATTATAAGTCGTCTCACACTCAACACAGAATAGCTTCAGATCTATATTTTATTATGCTTCTCTTAAGACTTACTTGTTAACAGAGTTTTAGAAGTATTGAAAACTACCTAATTATCTTCACAGTAATAAGTGGACGACATAAAAATATTAATCCACTGTTGGTTCACGTGTTACTAATAAGTTTATAGAATATAAACATTGAGATTAAAGTCAAGAGAAACCATAAAAATTACGGTAACAAGAAACGTAACAAATAACTACGCATGAAAGGAATTCAGATTGAAGGTCGAATTAAAGAAAAACACAATACATTTTTGTAATGTGTTTCTTTACACTCTATCTTAATGTGAAAAATCTTCTAACCAAAGCCCAGCATGACCAGGTGAGTTAAGGCGTTCGACTCGTAATGTAATAGTCATGGGTTTTAATCTCCGTCGCACCAGACACTCTCGTCTTATCAGCCGTGTGGGCGTTATAATGTTTTTTTCTTACGCTTTCCTCTCCACAGTAGGGTACTGTTGTTTTTATATAATTAGCTTCGATTTACGATATAAGTTTGAAATAAGTTATTTTTTGTTTGAAATTTGTTTTTTGAATTTCTCGCAAAGCTATTCAAGGGCTATCTGCGCTAGCCGTCCCTAATTTAGCAGTGTAAGACTAGAGGGAAGGCAGCTAGTAATCACGACCCACCATCAACTCTTGGGTTACTATTTTACCAACGAATAGTGGAATTGATCGTAAATCGAAGCTAATTATATAAAAACAACAGTACCCTACTGTGGAGAGGAAAGCGTAAGAAAAAACTCCGAATACTATACCTTCACTTCTTAAAAAACATTAAAAATTACACTGTTATTGGTATTACAGGACTAGGATTTTCTTGAGTGTAAGTCCTAGTAATCGGATCGTCCGTATGCAGTGTTTTTATTCTTTCTAGAATTATGGACTATTTTCGTGAATTCGTGCAACATAAAGCATCATTCGCTGTATATTTATGTTCAAAGTGTCTTACAAAACGGTGGCATAACAACCGTGGGTAATGTTTATAAGTCATCCTATTCGTTATAGGCTTTGCAGTTATCCGCTTGGAAATGGCCCAGAAAGTCGTTCGTAGTTAACGGACGTTTTAAATCATTTCAGCGTTGGTTTCCAACGGGCGTGATGAGAAGATAGAACTGCCACGTCAAAGTTTTTAAGTGTATCTACGCTCTCTTACAAGCCTGAACTCAAAAGATGAAAGGGTGGGATGTAGATATCTCTACCACCG
The DNA here is from genome assembly GCA_011833715.1 of Carcinoscorpius rotundicauda. NCBI lineage: Eukaryota > Metazoa > Arthropoda > Merostomata > Xiphosura > Limulidae > Carcinoscorpius > Carcinoscorpius rotundicauda. Next base: position 35,511,823 of record CM022403.1, read on the forward strand.
ATTACACATGGAAAATTTTTCGAACAGTTTTTCTCAAGTTCTAGGCTTAGCTGACTAATGCAATTGGTTTATTTTGGCACAAATAATTGTGCATTGACTTCGAGTCTTAATTTTCGTTGCATTTAATTAGCCGTTTTCCACTCTGAAGAGGTTAGATTTGTACTTTGCAAATGCCCCCCAGTGGCTCAGCGGCACGTCTGCGGACTTACAACGCTAAAAACCGGGTTTTGAAACCCGTGGTGGGCAGAGCTTGAGTAGCTTTGTGCTCAATTCAAAAACAAAAACAAACTTTGCAAATATTGAATTATAACACTAGATGTAGCAAAATTATAGTGTATGGAGTCATTCGTTGGCTTCTTATATTTCTTATTAAGTGTTGCACAAAAACAAACACTTTGAACCATACCACTGAAGATGAAACCCAAAACTGAAACGGCGACTTATGCAAAAGTGAGCTATACGACCAAGTCAGATACATTCTTTGGGGTCCAAATATAGCTTCCCATAATTTTGGACTTCAGAGAAGGTGACTAACTAGTCAAAAGCACAGCAGCTTTGCCCGACTTTGTGAACCGAGTAATGAAGGGACTGTCACTCTCATGATTCGCCCTGTACATGAAACTCGTGTCTCGAACCTTGAACCCTTCGATCCGCAACTCAAACGCTTACCACGAGGTCATGACTAGCTCTAAAGCCGAAACTAATAATTCAGGCCATGCATGCGTTTCGTTTCCTAGAGTCGGACGAAACTCACATCTACCCTTACGAACCAAGTTGCTACAATGCCCACCACGTTTGTGAGTTCGCAAATATCTCGCTATTCTACTGGGGGGCAGATATAAATGGAACTAACGATGATGTACATTTGAAAGAGTACCATCACCCTCACAGAAAAACATATTTATATATATATATATACACAAAAATTGTATGTTTATGATTTTCACGTAATAATAATTCCGTTATTAGTGCAATTTTTATTATAACCAGAGACACTAGTACCGAAGCTTTTTGGATAATCTCTACCAATGATATTATAACAGAATACATTGTTATCCAACATGACAGGATACATTATTATTCAATTGATTGTTATCAGTTCAGTTTTCTTTCCACTTTACATTGTTATTACAGTCAGTATTCTTGTAGACGTAAGTGTTGCCATTATAATTATTTGTTCCATTATAACACGATTTTATAACGTGTAATAAATTTATAATAAAATCGTCAACCATTGGACATCGCCCGCATCTCTTAGTTTATGAAATGCCTGTATCAAGGACTTTTCATTATGTTCGATATCAGCAGATGCAAACAAAGAATATTACTGTTAAATTTTGTGGCTCACATACACACGTATTTATACAGCTCAGACTGATTGTGCCTCATGCTAAAAACTAGATGTATAATAATATTAAATGACGGAATGATGTATCGCAAAAACCGAGTTTGGATGTGTTATTTATTGATGGTTTGTTTGCTTGTTGTCAAGTACAAAATGATACAATTGGCTGTTTGTGCTGTGTCCACCAGTGTTATCCAAAGTCTGCTGTTTTAAGATCATAAGCCTTTCAGATTTATTGGAATGAAGACAAATTATTGATAAAACCTAGTTTATATGATTTTTGTTCAATTGAAATCAGCTAAATAAAATGACTGGTTTAATTAACATATTTAAGATGAAGAACCAATTAAAAAACCTTTAGAAGATGAAACAAAGTTCATTTAAAGGATTTATTCGTTACCAAGTACAAAGCTATACAATGGGCTATCTGTGTTCTGCCAACCAAGTTTATCGAATCCCAGTTTTAAGCGTTGTAAGTTCTAAAAGATAAAACTGTGCCACCTGTGGGGGTTACTACATAAATATGGCTTACAAAGTCTTTTTTTCAGGGTTGTCATATATGAATATAATAAAAATTGAATTAAACAATAGATATATATATGAATCAAACACATTGAATAATACTTACCGCGGCCCGCCATGGTCAGGTGGTTAAGGCTCTCGACTCGTAATCTGAGGGTCACGGGTTCGAATCCCCATCCCACCAAACATGCTTGCCTTTTCAGCCATAGGGGCATTATAACATGACGATCAATCCCACTGTTCGTCGGCAAAAGAGTAGCCCTTGAATTGGCAGTGGGTGGTGATTACTAGCTCCCTTCCCTCTAGTCTTACACTGCTAAATTAGGGACGGCTAGCGCAGATAGCCCTCGTGTAGCTTTGCACGAAATTCAAAACAAACGAAACTAAAACTTAGCGACAGTTAAATCAAAGATAATCAACTGTTTATTTTAAATTTGTGAGAAGTTCCTATTTTAAAAAAAAAACTTTTGTTAGTCTTTCATTAAACATTGTGAAAATGAGGTGAAATTATGATCGAATATTTGGTGTCAAGGTAAAATGAAGCGCAATAGCAAAATAAACTGGCGTCAGAAACTGGAGAAAATGACGTACTTTATACGTATCGGACTCAGTATTTGAAAACCTAAGGTTCGATACGTGGTTTTACCAAACACTCTTTGCACTTTTCAGCTACGGTTTAAGAGTGGAATTTGATCCCTCGTTTCGGCTAGTAAAGCATTTTTCAGGGCGACGGGTGCTATCGCCTGATTGCTTTCCTTCTGGTTAGCAGTTCCAAATTAGGGACGTCTGTATAGAGGAAACTGACCTAGATGCTTGTTTGTTTATTTTGAAAATCTCGCAAAGATACACGAGGGCTATCTACGCTAGCCATCCCTAATTTAACAGCCAACTCTTGTGCTATTCGTTTACCAACGAATAGTGGGATTAACAGTTACGTTATAATGCTACTACGGATGAAAGGGAGAGCATGTTTGGTGTGACGGGGATTCGAACCCGAGACCCTCAAATTACAAAGTTGAACACACTAACCGCCTGGCTATGCCGGACCCTGACCGAGATGATTAACTTGTTGTGTGCATTAAATTGTAGTTCAGGTAATGAACCAAATAAATAATTTATAAAATAGTAGTAGGTTACAAACGAGCATTTTAACCCAACGTTAGATAAATTCTATTTTTAAAAACGTAATCGAACTAGTATAGTCTGCTAGAGTGTCTTATTTTTAACGTGATTATTTAATATAAAATATGTTGTTTGACCTGTTCTTATATATTACATACACTTAGAGATCAAACAAGAACAGTTAAAAACTTAATATTAGTATATTATAATAATAATTTTCACTTAAATTGCACAATACATATGCTTAACAACACTTAATGGAAAAGAGAGGTACTCACCCACCATTGGCACAGCGGAACGTCTGCAAACTTACATCGCCAGGTGGTTAGGGCGCTCGACTCGCATTCTGGGGATCATGGGTTTGAATTCTTGTCCCAACCAAACATTCTTACTTATTACTTATAGCTTACTCATTCAACTGTGGGAACGTTATAATGTGTCGGTTAATCCCACTATTCTTTCATGAAAGAGTAGTTCGAGAGCTGGCGGAATACGGAGATGACTATTACACTGTTAAATTAGGGACGGCTAGCCCTGATAGCCCTCATGTAGCTTTACACACAATTCAAAAACAAACAAACGAAACCACTTGACCAAACCGGACGAGATTAAACGAAAATAAATGTGAGCTTCAGTAGAGGCAGTAAAGCCTGGTGGTTATTTACAATAGTTATGTGAATATTTACAATAGTTGTTCTGCTTACTGTGAGAAGAAATTGGTCAGTTGATTTGAAAGGGGGCCCTAAAAGAAGAACCAAGGAACGTGTGGTTTCCTTTTTATCAATTGAACAATGATTTACGTCATCTGTGAAATCACAACAAGGGACGGCCGATAAATCTTCTAAAAAAACTGCTAACAAATCCAGTATAATTAGAAGGCATCACATATTCAAGTTTTTGACAGTTACAGCTTTCTATAATTATTGATGTGGTGTGTTTGGATGATTTAAGTTTCTAAAGGCAACACCCTAAGGGGATATAACTTGTGTGAAACTTGGCAAAGAAATCATAGCCTTTTACAACATTTGTTTGTTTGGGTAGTCAGTCGTTATGAAACAATTCATTTTAGCATATTATTTATATTTCCCACTGGAAGTAAGAATAATAAACGAAATCGTTAGAAAGAACTATTTCCTCCCATAAAACTTACTTTTCCCCAGTTACTAAACAAAGTGTTAAATCATTTTCCCAGAGGCTTGCTAGGCTAGAATACACTGTTTCCCGTTTCGAAGTCCAGCTTTAGTTTCGTGTTAAACCCCCAGCGGCTTATTACGTCAGAACGTACTCATGTTATTAACATATTCCAAACAACCTGACAGGCCCGGTATGACCAAGTGGGTTAAGGTTCGTAATCTGAGGGTCGCGGGTTCGCATCCCTGTCGCACCAGACATGCTCCCCTTTTCATTGGAGGGGCATTGTAATGTTACGGTCAATTTCAATATTTTTTGGTGAAAGAGTAGACCAAGAGTTGGCGGTGGGTGGTGATGACTAGCTTCCTTCTCTCTAGTCTTACACCGTTAAATTAGATACGGCTAGCGCAGATAGTTCTCGTGTAGCTTTGTGCAAAATTAAAACAATAAACAAACTGACAGCATGAAAATATAAATAAAACAACCTAACTCTGAAAGATTGACCTATATGCATCTTACACATTCATGTTTTGACTGCTTATTATGTCGTTAAATAGAACTGCAGATAAAGTTGATGTTTTGACTGCTTATTATGTCGTTAAATAGAACTGCAGATAAAGATTCAGGTATGTTGATCACGTCGTTTCTTTTTAGTTTTTATGTATAATAAACCTGTTTTATATCATCTAATAAAACAATAAAATCTATAAAATTAATTTTTCTTCTTTCTATGACCATTTTATTAAATAATTAAAATTGATTTCAGCTTTTAAATTTACAATTTCCCCCTCAGGCCCGGCATGGCCAAGTGGTTAGGGCAAACTATCCTTCCCCTTTAAAATGTTCTGTACACAACCCACCCCTGATTAAATTACAAGAATACGCCATTCGTAGTTAAGTGTGGAAAACTTATCATTAAAGGTAGGTTTAAGAATAATTATCCACCTATTACGGTCTATAATATGTACCCACAAGTGAGTGAGTGCGACACAAGATACCTAGCTTCGATACTTCTAGTGAACACAGAGTAGCTTTCTCGTAAACAAACCGACCAACCATCAGTAAATATATAAACATTTCGTTGTAAACAAAATCAAGCCCAAACAAAAATCAGAAACGCTGCTCTAGCTTAAAGGATCCCATAGCCCTCATGTAGCTTTGCGGGAAATTCAAAACAAAACAAACCTATTAGCGTACCGAAATCAATCCTTGGAAGCACAATAACTCGAGTCATTCAATAGTTTCTTGATTAACGTGAGAGATCTTAGTAATGAAATGTAATTATGTGAGTTATTAATGCTGAAATTCTCACTTAAAGTTACTGCTCGTGACTGTTGAAGTTTTCAGGTTTATCTTACAAACTCAGTTGCTGCTTTGCACGATTGGTATTCCCACCTTGACGATAGTGCGCGTGTCGCTATCTAGTAGTAACTATAAAAACTACAAAGTAAATTGTGTTAAATATGACACTGTATACAAGCCAGTATATTCTGCTATTACGTCACATTGTTATCCCATTACAATAATACATCGTAATTAAGATTGCAGTGAGCCAAAAAACATAAATATTTAGGGTTAAGAAACACCCTTTAATACTGATATTACCAAAGAATCGTTACAAGAGTAATTAATTCTGCATTAGATTATATTAAAAACAACACTTATGAAATCACTGAGAATAAAATAGAGATAATTTAAGACCGTACATCGATGATAAAGTTGTTGTTGTTGTTTTAGAATTAAGCACAAAGCTACACAATGGGCTATCTGGGCTCTGCCCACCACGGGTATCGAAACCCGGATTTTAGCGTGCAAGTCCGCAGACATACCGCTGAGCCACTGGGGGGCCGATGATAAAGAATTGATATAAAACAGGTTTATCATTAATTCCTAACCTAGAAAGGAGATTATATCTTTCAATCAGAGGAATATATATATCTTGAGTATCAAATGATTCGTATGGATGTTGATTAGTGTGACTAATCTGTGCACTAAAGGATTTATGGTTCGCGACACTTTCGAATTAAGTGTACTTATAATGAATTGATCCGTGACACTCGAAAACGACGAGACTTTAGTGGTCAGCACGCTGGACCTATACATCTTAGAGGACATGGTTCCCTTTCTTTTATAGCAAAAACGGGATTCGGACTTTGGAGTCACACGTGCTTTATGAGAGTGACAGCTATATAATACTATTTCATTAAAATAGCCCATGGGTTGGCGGTGGGTGCTTTTGATTAGTTTCCTTACTCCTGGTATATTAGTTCACAATTTAGGATTGTTAATACGTCTGTAACTTTGCGGGATTTTCTGAAATAAATACAATGTGAAAGTCAAAAACGACTCATACTGCTTGTAAATGAATGTTTCTCTTGTGTGTTTTCTAAAGTATGTCAAAAAACAATAAACCAAACCATGGATTCGTACAATGCCTTACAAAAGTATTCACCCCCTACTAATGATATCACATTTTGATGAAATACAAATAATGTTTTTAACGAATTTGTTTTTATTACAATATCTGATGGTCAAACTTAACATTGTTGTGTGAGAAGAAGATTGAATGTCAACAAAACTTTCAAAGAAAATACATCAATTAATTGCATATGTTCTCAGGCTTCTGAGTTAGTACTTGGTGGAACCATCTTTAGTTGTAATTACTGCTATAAGTATTTTTGTATAGGTCTCTACCAGCTTTGCGCAATGGGAAGGTGTCATCTTTGTTCGTTTTTCCTGACAAATTTGTTTCAATTCCGAGAGGACAGTTGGGGATCGTTGATGGACTGCAATCTTCAAGTTTGTCATACACTTTCTATTATATTCACGTAAATACTTTGACTGGATCATTACGGGACACTGACTTTTGAAATCACTCCAGTGTGGCTTTGACCTTTTGCTTCGGATCCTGCTGAAATGTGAATTTTCGACCCAGTTTTAGATTCTTGGTTTTTCTCTAGAATTCGTCTGCATTTTGCTCCATCTATCTACCCCTAACCAGTTTCCTGCTTGTCCTGCTTAGTTTAGAAGGATGGCTTGATCTGGGTACTGACTGGGTGGTGTGTAGCGTTTATATTCGAGTGTAAACGAAAAGGACAGAAAGACTAAACCAGGAAACATTATCAAAAATATATATAACTATTTTATTTCGGCTAAATAACTAAAGAAAAACAAAGAGAATCATTGTAAGTTAGTTTAATGTAACAATGTTAAACGCCGAAAGATGGCGAATAAATAGAAGGAATAAACATAATGTAAAAAAAACAAACCGTCCTTTTATTTCCCATCGTTAATCTAACGTAATTTTTATCGTGAATATTAAGTTTTTGAAAATTGATTTCTTGTGTCTTTTATTTCATTTATTTATTTACACCGAGAGAGTAGAAAATGTAAGCACATTAAGTGATGTAACATATTCACACAGAACGATGGAGGCTTTCTTAGGTTCAAGGGCTGAGTTATAATGAACTGCAGGGAAATAGAGATCGTGTTGCCTGAACTTAAGGTCATGCACGTTCAGCCTGTGTTTTATTCCTAGTAAAAGTTAACTCTTGTTGCTAGCTAACGATGTGATCAATCTTACGACTTCTTGAACTTATTACAGTTTAACACTTGTTAAAACACACCAGACATACCCCACACTTTTTTTTAACACCTAACTAACAGAAAAGAGGAACGTGGAGTTCCACCTCTGATGGATATTAGAACGTTCCGTGTGATGGTAAAATAAATCACTGGTGGTGAGTTTTTTAATGCGGGGGAGGGGGGCGTACTTATGTTATATTCAAACTGAAACCTACGATTTCATATGTCTTGATTTTAAACATGAAACATTATTGTAAGTGTGAAGTTTACGACTGTATCTTATTTTGGCATTCTTTACACTGATATATTTATGCTAGTAAGAAAAGTTCGAAAACATAACGGTTCCTTTCCACCATATCGGTACCTATAAGAGCTCACTGCTGTTAATATGATACTATCTAGTTTAAAAATAGTGTTAATACATGTATTTGGTCATGTTAGATATTTTAGGTTATTTCAGATGACTAAGTTATTTTCTCCCCATGTTACCTACATACGTTTACGAACTGTATATACGTATCGATGTTATGATATACAATCTATTTTCAGAAATGACGCGAGGAACACTCCCTACTTTTGTTTCAAGATAAATGTTTTATAACCACAAAAACTATCGTCTTCTTGTGGCACAGCAGTATCTCTGTGGACTTAACCCCTACAATCTGCGTTTCGATACCCGTGGTGGGCTGAGCAAAAGAAACTTATTGTGAATAAATATATCTCAAGACGGCTGATATGGATATTAATAATTTTACTAATAAAGCGGCCCGGCATGGCAAAGTAGGTTAAGGCGTGCGACTCGTAATCTGAGGGACGCGGTTTCGCATCCCCGTCGCAACAAATATGCTCGTCTTTTCAACCGTGGAGGCGTTATAATGTTTCGGTCAATCCCACTATTTGTTGGTAAAAGAGTATCCCAAGAGTTAGCGGTGGGTGGTGATGACTAGCTGCCTTCCCTCTAATCTTACACTGCACAACTAGGGACGGCTAGCGCAGATAGCCCTCGAGTAGGCTTGCGCGAAATTCCAAAACAAACAAACAATACTAATAAAGCAGAGAACAACGTTTAGACTTTTTTAGGTCATCTTCAGGTTAACAAAGAGTTTGCAACTGACCGTTGCAGGGAGAGCGTAAACGAGTACGAGATTGTAGGGAGCGTTGCAGCTAATTTTGTGCTTAACTTCAAACAACAAAAACTTGTTAGTATAAACATAAGCTAAGAAACTTATTCAGATACAATGATAAACTATAAAAATCCAGTTTCAGATATATATAAAAAATAAAAATAACTTTTAGTTTTCCCTAATGATTTTTGTTCAATAAAATAACTACTTTAATTGTCGTCTTCGTAAAACCATCCCCCTCACCCCGAGAGAACTAATGTGAAATTGTAGTCGACAATCTGTGACAAAAGAAATAGGTCGACCTATGTGATACTTCCTGGTCGTGTTATCATCAGCCTTTCACGTGCCTCTTTCATTGCATCGTAAACAACCACTTAATCTATTTACACAGTGTCATCATCAGGAGACGATAACACGTACGAATTCTTCAACATTCTTACTTAAAATTAACGAATTATTACTTTTTTACGTTTTCATAAGTGGTGAGAAAATTCGTTTAGCGATTGTTTATAATAATTCATATCGCCACTAGAAGTACTTCTGTTGACTGGTGTTGAATTCCTCGAAAAGCTAGACGAAGGACGTTGCAATAGTTGTCCCTAATTTGGCAGTTATGGAATAGAGCAGTGGTTCACAACTAGGGTTGCGAGATAACGTTTCGGTATTTTTTTCTTTTTATTAAGGGTACCGTTTTATATATTCAAAAATTGTGCCACGCTTTGAAAAACTCTTAAGAAATAAACAGGAACAAAAGGGTCATTAAATTTAAATTGACTTATGAACATTTGAACATTTCAAATTCAAAGAAATTTTATTTCATGCATGGATAAAAATTTATTTTTTGAAGGCCATGTAGGGTTTACGCAACTTTTAGTTTGTTGTAATATTTTATTATTTTCCAAATGTTTCGTTTTTGTTTATATATCATTAAAAACTAATTATAAAAATTTGTTTTGGCCACCTTCACATTTATTCTTAAATAAATAATTACTGTGAAGGGTGCAAGAACATATGACAATTTTTTAGGGATGCGGGGCATAAAAAAGGTCGTGTTGTTGTTTTTAATTAAACACAAAGCTACACAATGGGCTATTTGTGCTCTGCCCATCACGGGTATCAAAACCCGGTTTTTAGCGTTGTAAGTCCGTAGACATATCGCTGAGCCACTGGGAGGCAAAAAGGCGAGAATGTTTGGTACGACCGGGATTCGAACCCATTACCCTCACATTAGGAGTCGAATTCCTTAACCCACATGGCCATGCCGGGGCGAAAGGTTGGAAACCACTAGCATAGAAAGACCTTTTATAAGTCTCTTTTAATAACGAATAGTGGGACTGATCGGAACTTTATAACGTCACTATGGTTAAAAATGCAAGGACGTTCGGTTTAACTGGGATTCGAACCCGCAACCTTCAGATTACGAGTTGAGCGTCCTAACCATCAGATCAAATAGATCAATAAAGGTGACTGAACTGGTTCGCTCTTGAGTAAAACGCATTAGACTATCTACTTTGTCCATCGCATGAATTCGAACTCCGGATTTTATCGTTGTAGGCCCGTAAGTTTAATGCAACTCCAAGGGAAAACGAATCAACTTGTTTATTTAATTACAGAATACATTTTAAAGGATTTCCCACCGGATTTGACCTGTCATTGTTTTTGTTGTTGTTCTAAATCAAGGTCAAAGTTACACAATGGGGTATCTGTGTTTTGCCCAACACTGGTGTCAAAACCTGGTTTTTAGAGTTGTGAATCCGCAGACTTAATGCTGTGTCATTGGGAGGTTTGACCTGTCATATGCGAGTGCTCAAAGAATGAAACAGACCCAGGCTACGTTTATGAAATTAAAAAAACAACAACCGAGTTTTTGTTTTTCTACGAAAATGTCTGATGAAATATAAAAGTTGTTGTTGTTGTTGTTGTTGTTTTGAATTAAGCACAAAGCTACACAATGGGCTATCTGTGCTCTGCCCACCACGGGTATCGAAATCCGGATTTTAGTGTGTAAGTCCGCAGACATACCGCTGAGCCACTGGGAGCGAAATATAAAAGATCAAAACAATCAGTTTTAATCAGGTTTCGGAATTCCTCACCCAATTCTAATGGATAGCGTTAAGTAGCAAAAAAAACAACAACCTCTGACACTGAATCGACATGGAGATATTATACAGCTAATTTCGAAGGCTTTAAGAGGATAATAACTATACACAAAAACGTATCCAGTCCTGGTCAGTTTCGTCTTTCAGTGCTACCAATTTGTTAAAGAGAGAATAACTTTAAAATCTAGCTGCTTTAATACTGCAGATATCTCTTTCATTCTGCTTTAGAGAATGTATACCATCTAATCGTGATTAGCGTGCTGGGATTCGGATTGTTAACTCCAGGGTTCAAATCTCCATGCCACTGAAAATTATCCGTGGGTGTAATATAAGTTTGACAGATTATCTCATTATTCAGTTCAAAGCCCTTAGGGCGTTTGATACTGGATTTATGACACAAAAATATACTTAAGTCGAATACCTCCTAGCCTCATACAGCCTAAATATCTCAAGCGTTTGTTTAGATTATTGACAATGTTGATATATTTGAAAGTGATAAGATTTCAAATTTTACTTCTGCGTTAACTCTATAAGCGCCCCCATAATAATTCAAATAACTTTTCTCTGGCGTTTAAATTTGGCACTAAAAAAAAAAAGTTTCAAAAATTGTATCAAATTTGGTTTTTCGCTCATCTTCTCTTATCACGAGACAAAACTTATGAAATATGTTTTGCTTCTTTTACTTAAAAAGCAATTATTTATTAACGAACTATCGGATTTGTTTAACGGACCAGCAATCGATAACCGTCATGCACTGGTGCAAGCACAAAACCTAACAAAGAACACAGCATCGAGCTAACAACAGAGTCAGGCTTGATGGAGACAAGTCTCTATACGAAGCTCAGCCTGACCGTATATACAAGTGTCATTATAGAAAATAAACTTCTTGGAAGGTTATTTTTTTCCTCGTGAAGCAGAAGTGTTCTTGAAAGTTCTTGGGATGTACCACCTGGTGGAGACTTTATCAAGGCTGTATTGTACATTGTCTGTTTATTTACCCTTATGATAATTTTTGAATAGGGACCTCATGAGTATTTTGTATGGAACATTACAGAAAATACTCAGTATTGATTTTCCCGAAATGTGGAGGTGCCAAAACGACTAAAAATCGAACACAGACGATGAAAACATAACAAGTTCTTTGTGAAAGTTAATTAAAAACAGATAAGACGTGATATATCAAACCATATCTGAAAGAAAACCAGTATATCACTTAGCTTAGAATTATCAGGTTAACTTTATAAGTAATATTGATACACACTTGAAGTTGCCTCTTCCTTGCAATAAATACTAGCTATGTCAAGATGTTTTCAAGGTCGTGCTCCTTGTGTTATTCGCTAGGTCAAAAGCCGTGTTCTTTGTATTATTATTACAAGCTTTGTTAAGGTTTTCTTAATGCTGTGTTTCTTGTATTGTTATTACTAGCTGTGTTAAGGTTTTCTTAATACTGTTTCTTGTATTATTCCTCTTAATTTGATAGTTTTGTGGTTTTATTTAAGAAGAGAAATTTCCATATGTATGTCACAGAAGTATAATATATTTGAGTTGTAAATAACTGTGTGTATATATATAAAAAGGACTATTAAAAACATTCGTTTAATAAGTTGTTTATACAAAATAAAACAGAGCGTAATATGTAAATAGTTATATATGTTGATAGCACCCAAGAACCGTATGTTTACACGAATACAATAAAACGCTTATTGGCAGACATATTCACACCATAAAACTGCACTTTCGTTTTTCTAATCTTACAAAAGGTCTTTGTCACGATATTGAAGACACAAATTGACTGAAATACAACAAAATGTTTAAATGAGAGAACTTTAATGAAATTATTTATTTATTTATTTATTTACTTACTGTTAATCAGTGACCTAATTAATAAAAGTTAATATTTGGTTATTTTGGGATGAAGCCAAGTTTTATCATTTTCCCAGCAGATGGTACGAGTTGAAACGCGATTTCCGTTTGTCAGTTTCCGTCGCTTCTTCAACAGATTGATTCTTGTTTGAAGTGGTTGAGCACCAAAATAGATCATTATGCCCTTTTTAAAACCTATTATATTCAAATAGTTTGCACTGCCTCTTTTAGTCTCTCAATAATTTGTTTTCTGTGGACTTGGATAATAAGCATACAACAGTTTATGGGCCCCGGCATGGCCAGGTGGTCAAGGCACTCGACTCGTAATCAGAGTAATGCCTTTGGGCACGCCTTCCATCCTATTTACTTTTTTTTAAAACCAAAAGCAAGTTTTAAAATATTTTTCCAAATACAAGCCTTGGTGAAATCGTTAAATGTTTGAGAAATTTGGGTTTAGAGTGAAGTATACCGATTATAACTCTTAAAATTACCACTAGACCAGACCCAATCCCCTTTGTAAACACACTTTTCTAAACTGTTTACGTACCACGTAACTTGTTGGTCTACGACGCTGATGATTATTGGGTGTCCAATAGCACGTGAATCAAACGAAACAAGTACATGCAAAAATACTGTCAGTACTGCATTTAACCACCTCGTAATATCTGGGGATCTCCTATGTATTTTATACACAAAATGAGTGATTTCATTCACTTTCTTGATTCAGTCCCTAACATTCAGTGTAATAACATAAAATTATTCCCTGTGATACGACACGTAGGCCCAAATAACACCAAACGTTATAAGCCGGTAATTTGATTACTATTACTATAAAATGGACCAATATCAGGTTGGTTTTGTATGACGGCTAGGAGGTGGGTTGATATATTTTTGCTCTTAAATTGAAAGTTCCCAAAGGGTGACAGCTTAATATTTGTGACGTCACTAAGCTGACTGTCAGAAATTTTCTTACTCTCGTTCCGAAATGTTTACAAAAATATTTTAACAGTCATTTAGGCGTCACTGACTGTATATTTCAAAATTAACTGCATATTTACAACATAATGCTTAGGGACAAACAAGGGGCCTTTTGGTCCATCTCGGTTGTCCCATCCTCCAAACCAAACTGAAATAAACCAAAAAATATTAACGATAGCCTTTATCACCATTGCATCTCTTAAGCTCTTTTTTTTAATTAACTCGTATTTAATGTCTTCACAACAATTGAAGGCAACCCATTCAATAGACCAACCATTCCACTCATATTTAACGTTTTCACAACAATTGAAGGCAACTCATTCAATAGACCAACCATTCCACTCATATTTAACGTTTTCACAACAATTGAAGGCAGCCCATTCTATTATTCTAACCACTCTATTATTAGCGTCTCTAATCAGTGTTAATAACGATATAAATGAGCTTCATCTAAGTTCAAGTTTGTAAAAATAGTGACCAACGAATTATTTCTTCTTATTTTGTGATTTTACTTGCATGTCAACATGAATATACACAACATACTACGGTTCAATGTACTTTAAAACATGAATTTTCTAAAACTACATAATTACGCTAGGGTACATGCAAACATATAACAAAATACATAAGGTCTGTATCACACTCAGACAAGTTTAAAGTAGTGTACCTCTATTATTGAATACATTATCCTTTTAAACATAGATTAAAACCAAAGGAAATAATGTAAGACACGCAAATTTTTTTCCCACATCTAAACTCTAGTTGAAACGTGTAATACAATTAAAGTTGTATTTATAAACATACATTTTAACGTATTTCTTACCGTACTTCAACTGGAATGTTCTGAACGTTTACTCCTGAAACTTACTGTAACCAAAAGACCTGAGAACTCTACAACAAACACCACAATCACCATATCCGACCTCAAAAGACATATTTGTCTTAGAATATCAGCCTTTCTGTATGAAGGAACACCCAATTCACGATATCTGACTCCAAACTGACATTATTCTACACCAGTATGTAGTAAGTACAGCTTTGAATGTGTAAATCTGAATGACTTTTATACACTCCAATCTTCACGTATAATTTCATGTAGATTAAGAAAACACAGTAAAGTAATAACATTATACACACATATTATATTACAAATGTGAATATAACCATTCAATAATACCTATTTTATATTTTAGTAAAGTTAAAATAACAATAATAAAGACTTAATTGTAAATATTCTATAATGTTCTAGATTGAAAACTGGAGAAAACATGCAAAAAACAACAACAGATAGAACCTTCTCGAAAACTTGTATTTGGCTGAGAATAACTGGGTCATTGATATTGTCTCAGTTAATTTAAGCCTTGTCACATATACACTGAACTTGCCTTACATTTGGCCCAAGTTAACCAAACCGCTGCGATCATCTCAATCACTTAGAGCATAACCATATACTACAGCATTATCATTGACAAGTTTATCTAAGTTACCATATATTTGTTACAACAATATCATTGACAAGTTTATCTAAGTTACCATATATTTGTTACAACAATATCATTGACAAGTTTATCTAAGTTACCATACATTTGTAGCAACAATATCATTGACAAGTTTATCTAAGTTACCATACATTTGTAACAACAATATCATTGACAAGTTTATCTAAATTACCATACATTTGTAACAACATCATTGACAAGTTTATCTAAGTTACCATACATTTGTAACAACAATATCATTGACAAGTTTATCTAAGTTACCATACATTTGTAACAACAATATCATTGACAAGTTTATCTAAGTTACCATATATTTGTTAGAACAATGTTCCTGATGAGTTTATCTAAGTTATCATATATTTGTTACAACATTGTCACTGATAACATTATCTATACTTTTAATGAGTTACTAACCATTTGATTATAATATCGGTTTAAGAATGTTATTCAATTAACACAAAAATGTAAGCTTGCAATTAAAGTGAGCATTCATCGTCTAACCGTCTTCGAACTTATTAAAACATACTTACCACAGAAAGAAATATTGACTTTATTTAACTATACGAGAAGTTACTTTGGAAAAAATTTTTTCGCTTTCCTCAACACGTCCATTATTCAGTTCACAACATAGATTTATAAGCCTATTCTAATTGTAAATAAAGTTTTAACCATTTGAGCAGCATATTCCTCTGTTTTTCAACTATAAGGTACTAAGAAAGGCTGGTACATTTTTTGTGTCAAGTTGTTCATCTCCAGTGAACCAGGTTTTGGTGAGAATATGCAACCATGGGACTAAATCCACAGTTTATCACGTGGTTAATGCATCGACCAATGCTTTATATCAGGATACTGGATAGAAGGAGGATTTTTCCAAACTTGATTCAGAACAAATAAGTTAAACCAAACAAGTCGTTTTCATTTCAGTGATATCTGGTATTGGTAATATTATATATTTGCATGAAAGGATTTATTGTTGGTCTGAAAAAATAGTTGTTTGTTTGACTTGTAATAAACAAGGACCCAAAAGGTGAGGAGCTGTACGACCACTTAGACATATATCACTAATTATTTTAAATACGGATTCTTGAAATATTATGTCGTTAGAATTTGATCAAATACTAAAAAAAACCTTTGTTACACATAACTAAAAATGTTACAATTTAGGCTTGGTGACCAGGGATCAGAGATGGATTACTTATTAGGCACATAGCTATAGTACCTAGGGTTTACGAAAACTGTGGGTCCATGAAAATTTTCCTTCAAAGTTAATCTATGGTTTAATCAATACGGCTGGTAAGGCCTACGAACAGAAGGTTTCTAGGTTCTACGATCATCGTGATCCGACATGTCAGAGATAATTGGCTACTACATTCATACAACAAAACTGAAACAAAAACATGCATGTTTAATTAAGCTTAACTCTTTTATTTAAACTGGTTTTCTCGGCAGCTCATCAGTAAGTCTGAGGTTTTGTGTTGCTAAACATTTGGAGTTTGATACATGCTGAGGGCACAGCACAGATAACTTATTGTGTAGCTTTCTGCTCAAAAGTAAAGATTTGTTTGTTCCTCCTGTTGAATTTCGAGCAAAGCTATTTGAGGGCTATCTGCGCTAGCCGTCTTTAATTTAGCAGTGTAAGACTACAGGGAAGGCAACTAGTCATCATCACCACCCACCGCCAACTCTTACCAACGAATAGTGGGATTGACCATTACATTATAAACCCCCCCATGGCTAAAAAGGCGAGCATGTTTGGTGCGGCGGGGATGCGAACCCGCGATCCTTAGATTATGAATAGCACGCTTTAACCTACCTGGCCATGTTGGGCCTTAAAAGTAAAGAAACCTTTACATAAACATGCATCTAATTTATAAATAATACAAGTTGTTAGTATAAAGTTTAAAAGGGAAAACTCACTCTCTGCCACGTACACATTACTAAAAACTTAAATATCGTATTTGCCGGTGTATAATACGATGATTGTTCTTAAAACAATACCCGATTTTATCTCTCGCCTTATATTCTGGTTCAATCAAAACTTCGTTGTTCCTTGTGTTTGCGTCGACATTCGCGCCACTTACTACGTTACAATAGCATATTTGTAATTTGTCTCATTTGTTTTAATTCTTCACAACTACATTTAATCGAGACGATTTTATTGAGATCTATTTATCTCTTCCTTCATACTAAAATATCGCTAATATTATATCATAAAAGTTACTTACTGTAACGTACCATGATACTGTAAAAGTATTTTTATAGTAAATCACTCTGTCTTAATGTTTAGTTTCTTCAGTTTTCGTAATAGCAAACATTGTAAAGTTGCTTATTTTGCGATTGTCACTTAAGTTATGTCGCATTTAGCTGTTTGTAGCGTTTGATGAACATAAAAACACACGCTTGTAGTTGATTAATTACTCTAGAGCACAGGTTAGAATAATTTAAAACATAACTCATAATAATTTCTTTACAAAAGCAGCATCCTAGACTTGTTTCACAATAGATGTCGCTCTAAAAACCGAACCTCAAAGACATGCACTTGCTCACAAAATCCAGGGTTGTTTTACATGGTATATAAACCACTCATGCTTTAAACAACAAATAAATCTTTGTACTAGTACGAAGTTTGTTTACCTTAGACAAGCAAGTGTCAATTTCAACTCAGTTCAGGTTTGCATTTGCAAAACTAAACAAAGAAAATAACTTAACATCTAGGCAGGAGTTCTGAAACTTGTTATCAGCACAAGGCCCCTATGCCCAGAACATTCTGCTTTCTGACTGAGGCTCCCTCACCCAATTTATCGTATTTTCCGGTTAATAAGCCGAATCGCCGAATAAGCCGAGGCCAATTTTCAGCTCTGAAAATGAGGGTTTTTGCTTATTACCGCCCAATAAGCCGATATTAGTGTTGAAACTGTAGAGAAGTCATTTAAAAATGCAGCATCACAAATGCAATGGATGGAACGGAAGATATGTTGTGGTTGGACGACGACGAGAAAGACAACATTCCACTCACTCAGCTAATAACACCAGAGAATGACCCGTACAACGACCAGGTCTCTGCCGAGGATTGGAATCTATTATTTGGTGCTTCTGACGATGAAGATGATGAATTTTAATAAAATTCTGAGATTAAAGTGTATTTTGTTATGAATTTTGTTATTTCTATGAATACATGTCATTCGTAATGTATAGACCTTTTTCTATTAATAAATAAAGTTTATTGAACTGAAATAACTCTGCCGTAACTGAGATCAAAAGGTATGATTTTGGTCTTCGGTATTTTTTGGTCCAAAGCTGACCTATAAGCCGACCCCCAAAAATCAGGTCCAAAATTTAGGGCCAGAAATTCGGCTTATTAGGCGAAAAACAAAACGGTATACATAATGAATTCCGTATTTCTTACACCCCCCCCCTCTCTCACACTTTTATGCAGCCCTCCGGCGGTTCGCGGCCCCAAGTCTGAGAGCCTCTGATTTAAAGCATATTAAAATATAGATGTTGAGAACTTTAGAAACATTGTATATTTTCAGTATATGTTACGCCCCCTCCCATTATTTTCCTGCAAACACTTATTTGGGAACCACTGATTTTATGGCGTATTAAGACAGTTACTACAATGATTAACCTAAAATTAAATTACTTACAACATAAAAATACATAAATATTTAAAGTGACATGGATGCAAGCGGCAGAGAGAAGAGTGTACTTTTCTTTTACAAAACACGAAATAGATAGTTTCTGGATCTCACGAACTTTCCATTTAGCCTGTCAGAAACTAAGACATTCATAGAGCAGGTTATCAGTTATTACACCACTTAGTATTGGCACTACTTTATAATACTGATCAGGGTCGTGGAGCTAGGGACTAGATGAACTATCTTAGTATTTTGAGTTTTATTCCATTTTTTCCTCACGACAACGTGGTCTTCCACTGACTTCAACTAGGCGGGATTTTAACATGCTCAGCGATTGTTGCAGGCTCGCGTCACAAATCCAGGGATTCCCTGAAACATAAAACATTTGCATAAATTTAAAAATATTAAAATCAATATATTAAATAGTTAGTTCTAATTTATGCAGCAGGTAAAACAAAACAGAACATAAACCAATATCAAACAAAAAATACTAGATTATACATATTTATTATATACACACTTATTTAATATTCTTTGTATGCTTCTTTTTGTTTTTGGAATTTCGTACAAAGCCACTCAAGGGCTATCTGTGCTAGCCGTCCCTAATTTTGCAGTGTAAGACTAGAGGGAAGGCAGCTAGTCATCACTACCCATTGCCAACTCTTGGGCTACTCTTTTACCAACGAAAAGTGGGATTAACCGTCACATTATAATGCCCCCACGGCTGGGAGGGCAAGCATGTTTGGCGCGACGCGGGCGCGAACCTGCGACCCTCAGATTACGAAGCGCACGCCTTAACGCGCTAGGCCATGCCAGGCTTCTTTGTATGCAAAAGCCGTTTTTGCATACACATTTCTCTACAAGTGGGTTTTCTCGACATCACTGTTTGATATTCTGTTTACTTCCGCCTGTGCACAGAATATTATATTATATTCATATCAAATATTTGTTTCACAAAATCTAGCAAAATTGTACGCTATATATACGTCTTTATTTTACATTGCAGAAAAAAATAAAACGTTTTATTTATCCACATTTCTTGCTAACCCATGTTACTTAGCAGAGAAAATAATGTTATTCACGTTCTAATTTCTTGCTAACCCATGTTGCTCAGCAGAGAAAATAATGTTATTCACGTTCTAATTTCTTGCTAACCCATGTTACTCAGCAGAGAAAATAATGTTATTCACGTTCTCGTTTCTTGCTAACCCATGTTACTCAGCAGAGAAAATAATGTTATTCACGTTCTCATTTCTTGCTAACCTATTTATTTATCAGAGAAAATAATGTTATATATGTTGTCATTTCTTGCTAATCTATTTTACTTAACAGAAAAATTAATATAGTATACATGTTCTCATTTCTCGCTAATATATTTTTCATAGCAGAAAAAAATAATACTTAGGTCATTAAGGCTTAAGGTTTACTGTCACACGTGAAGAAGTCATAAGTTTAGTACATCACACGTTCAGGAAACAGATCATACTTCAGAAACAAACCAAAGTTTATGGGAATGTCCCTCACCCTGAACAAAAACAAACCCAAACGTTTCCCGACATTCGTTTGCAGTTGAAAAACCAGCTCTTTTAAAAAGGTGTTATTTAAAAAGAAGTGCACAAATTATCAAAAGAAACATATTATGGCTGCGAACTATCAATCGTGGTCGTATTCAGACTTTAGTTGGAAGATGAACACATTTCTATCTATCTGTTAAGATATAAACTGTTGAAAGAGCCCTGGTAAGTAACACAGAAACTTGTTCACTGTTGTCACAGTATTGCTTGAACTAGGAAAAACAATACGTACCCTCCAACCTAACTTTGTGAAGAAGTTGGTTTCCGTCGAACTCATGCTCTGAAAGGGTGGTCAAGAAGTTAAACGCAAGATCCAGTTCAGTCAAGTTCGACACACGTTTCAGAATTTCCGGGTAATAGATCAAGTGATTGTCGCGTAACTTTAAAAGCTTAATGTTAATAAGATCGTGTTCGGTCAGATTCAAGGTGTTTAGCACGTTGTGGGACAAGTCGAGCTCCCTCAGGTTTTTCAGCCACATCACTTCATCGTGCTTCATGGTGTGCAAGTGATTCATCGATAGGTTGAGATATGTCAAGTGTTCCATGTGACTCAGTGACGAGCCTAGAGACATCAACCTGTTCCCTGACAAATCCAACCGTTTCACTCTTGTCAAGGTGGAAAATTCGTGGCCATCGAATTGTGCGAGGTAGTTAAAAGACAAGTCGATGTACTCCAGGTTTTTCAGAGGTTTCAATGAAGATTCCAAGCTGTGGATGTTATTAAATGCCAGATTGAGGCGGTGCAGCTCTGAAAGTTGAGACAGAGACCGTCCCAACTTCGAAACCAGATTTCTAGAGATGTCGAGGCCCTTTAGATGTTTAAGATTGTCCAGCTCCCCCTCCAAGCTTATAAGACCATTGTTGCTCAATAAAAGCCAACGAAGATTGGTTAAATTCTGAAGTGAGCCGTTCAGAGTCGTCAACTGGTTGTAGGATAGGGACAGCATGTTAAGGCTCTCTGGAAGAGAACCCTTTTCGATACTAGATATATGATTTCCTGTTAATGTAAGATAGCAGAGACGTTTAAAACCACTTAAAGATCCGGACTGCACGTTGGTGATCTGATCGTATGCAAGGCTTAAAGTTGACAGATTTGAAAGCTTGATTAAAGCCTCGGTTGGAATTCTTTTTAGTGGGTTATCTTCTATTGTCAGAAACCCGAGATTCTCCAAGCCATCAAAGGCGTCATCAGATAATAACTGAATATTGCTAGCTCTCAGAGTTAGTCGAATTACAGACACATTGGCAAACGATGCTGAGGTGAGTTCCGATATATTACAGTTACTAATGTACAGCCGTGGAATCGGTTGAGAAAAGTGGTTCGCCAGTGACTTCTGGACATCAGAGATGTCTGATAGACCAGTACAACTGACAATCGTATAAAGAATCGACTTTTCGCAGCTGCAAGGTGCTATAAGGTAAGGAGACGGGCACTGAATCGACTGGGCTCGAGAAGAAATGAGAAGCCATGCCGAGACGATCAATAGTAGCACCGCTAACGAGTACATCGTCTTCGTAAGATTATTTAAAACTTACAGTAAGAAACCACGAAAGTGCTTAAACGGTTTTATCTTACAAATACTAATTATGATACTTTTCTCTCGAACCTTTTCCCAAATAAAATAGTGACGACTCTTGAAACAAACCAATATGAAGAGACGAATATCACGTCAGAAACAATGAGCCGAGCGTCATTGGTCTGTTTCCTTAAGAATTGACGTTTGGATTACAGCGCCCTCTTTATAAACTTGCAGATACTTACACTTGTAATTTTAATTTTATTATTTTACTGAAGTGTTATTCGACGTTTATTTACCAAAAGGCTTAAGCGTATTATAAATAACTTTATTCACGAAAATAAATAGAAAATATGTATAAGTATCAAAACTGGAATTGTTTCATGCTAACCAGTTACAGGTAAAAAGAAGTTGTAGTTTTATTTTAACCAAAAACAAATTTATTTAAACTTTCCCTCGATGGAGTCCTCATGTTTATATAGAATCACTACTAAACGAAACAGAATTCTACTGCGATAAATGGAAAATATTAATTCGCACAAAACACAGGTCGTATTATTTGCAAAACCGTAAAAAACAAGCACATTAAAACCACAGTTATATCCAGACAAAACTGTCTTACAAAAGTATTATGGATAACATTTCATTCAAAATTGAACTGTATACCACACATTAATAACATAAAAACCATAATTTGGAAAAGAGCGAGTTATCTTAGAAACTTGACTGATAACAAACAAAAAGATTCAACAGAAAACATGTTAACATTTACAGAACATATATAAGACCAGCCGTGCAATATACCTATATAATATGATAAATGTGTCAAACACACATCAACATACCTGTATAACATGAATGTATCAAAAACACACATTAACATACCTGTATAACATGGATAAATGTATCACAAATATATATTAACATACCTATATAGCATGGATAAAAGTATCAAAAACACACATCAACATACCTGTATAACATGATATCTGTATCAAAAACACACATGAAGAAAGCTGTATAACATGGATAAATTTATCAAAAACACACATCAACATACTTGTATAACATGATAACTGTATCAAAAACACACATGAACAAACTACAGTAAATATAAAATTATATTTTAACAAAAGCATACAGAACCCACAACGAACAAATTCAGTATTTCTACATAACTATTTAAACTCAATAATAACTCACTTCAATATAATAAGAAACATTAATAAACAGTAATTGGTGAGCAAATTAGAGAGTTACATAATACAAGATTAACCTACCCCTCTCCCTACTAAACACCATACCCAAGAATCTTACATACCAAACAATGTTAGGCTTACTGTATCCTAGACGAAAACGTGGCTCTATTTTAAAATGTTTTTATGTCAAAATATAATCGTGTGTGTGTGTGACTACTAATCAGAACTGTACTGTGAACATTGGCTAATTATGCAATCATGCATGTGTGAAGCTACTGAAAATACACAAGTTAATATTACCCCTTGTATTGGACAAGGTACGACCAAAGGATTATGTTAATTACAAACTGCAAATAATAAACAAAAGTTAACGTACTGTGAGTAATACAACAATGGGACAAGGGTTATTACTTCGGGTTTAGTAAGAGTGTGAACAAAGTAACAGGTTTTAATAGAAAGAAAAACGTCAACGATGACCCTGGCCTTCCTTGGTTTGAATCTCGACGAAATGAGAGAGCTTAGAACGCCAAAAGTCGGGTTTCGATACCTGCGGTGGGCAGAGTACAATAAACCAATTAAGTAGCTAGCTGTGTATTAGAACTAACAAAATCATTGGTGGAAGAAAAGTAAATATTATGTAAAACCTTATTAATCTAAAAATATTATTAATGAGGAGGCCTATGAAATTTACATGAACATAGGTCCTTAAACAGAAGGCCTGTGAAATCTCCATAGATATGCGTTGTTACACACAAGGCCTCTGAAATTTTCATAGACATGCATTCTTAAACAAAAGGTCTCTTGCAGTTGCTCCCCCCCAGTAGCTCAGCGGTATGTCTGCGGACTTCCACGCTAAAATCCGGGTTTCGATACCCGTGGTGGGCAAAGCACAGATAGCCCATTGTGTAGCTTTGTGCTTAATTCAAAACAACAACTCTTGAAGTTTCCTTAGACATACGTTATGAAACAGAAGTCCTCTGAAATTTCCATATACGTTCATTTTTAAGCAGAAGGCCTTTGAAATTTCCATAGACATATATTTTTCCATTATATTTGAGTAAAATTCAGAAAAATGCCAGTAAAAACTAGAAATTTATGAAATCAACAAATTCTCCTTTAAACGTAGAACTCGTAAGGGCATGTTATGTTAGATTTGACGTTAAGCTCTAAGCTACACAATGGGTTATTTGTGCTCTTTTCACTCATTGTATTGAATCCCGGTTTATAGCGTTGTAAGTCTGCAGACACTCCTCCGATAGTGTGTGTGTGTAATATGATTGACAGTTGCAGCTCCTAATATCACTTTGGATGTTTGTTTCACACCAGATGGTGCTGTTTCTTACAACTAAATGTCTATTCTGACTAATATCACTCTGGATGTTTGATTCACACCAGATGGGGCTGTTTTTTTACACCTAAATGTCTATTCTGACTAATATCACTTTGGATGTTTGATTCACACCATATGGTGCTGTTTCTTACAACTAAATGTCTATTCTGACTAATATCACTCTGGATGTTTGATTAACACCAGGTGGTGCTGTTTCTTACAACTAATGTCTATTCTGACTAATATCACTCTGGATGCTTGATTAACACCAGGTGGTGCTGTTTCTTACAACTAAATGTCTATTCTGACTAATATCATTTTGGATGTTTGAATCACACCAGGTGGTGCTGTTTCTTACAACTAATGTCTATTCTGACTAATATCACTCTGGATGCTTGATTAACACCAGGTGGTGCTGTTTCTTACAACTAAATGTCTATTCTGACTAATATCATTTTGGATGTTTGATTCACACCAGGTGGTGCTGTTTTTTACAACTAATGTCTATTCTGACTAATATCATTTTGGATGTTTGATTAACACCAGGTGGTGCTGTTTCTTACAACTAAATGTCTATTCTGACTAATATCACTCTGGATGTTTGAATCACACCAGGTGGTGTTGTTTCTTACAACTAATGTCTATTCTGACTAATATCATTTTGGATGTTTGATTAACACCAGGTGGTGCTGTTTCTTGCAACTAAATGTCTATTCTGACTAATATCATTTTGGATGTTTGAATCACACCAGGTGGTGCTGTTTCTTACAGCACAATAATGTCTATTCTGAAAACTTCCTCACTTATTCTTTATTCTTAACCCTATGAATGGTTTGGAGCTTTTGAGCTAGTGAGCCGGGTTCGAATCAGTGTAATACTACAAAACATTTGTCACTGTTAACTGTGGGTGGGTTGTAATAGTAACAGTTAATCCGTTAACGTGAACAATGGGCAGTATATTGATGATGACTGGATGTCTTTTCTCTCGCCAACAGTTCAGATAGACTTAATAGTTTTTCTTTAAATACATAAACGAACATACAAATTCACCAAACTTTCTTAAAAGAAGTAAACGAATTCTTGTAAGTTCGAGAAAATTCTTTATCAGCTATTCAGCACTGAATCTATCTGAAATGTTCTGGAAAATGGGTAAATTTGAAAATGTCATTACCCAGGTCACAAAAGCAAAGTTTGAAGAGAAAACAGGCTTTTTCCATTTACTTTAGGCATGAACAATTGGGAAATAACACTGTCTGCCCAGGAACAAGAAAAAGAAAAAAAAAAGTTACATAGTGTTATCGATTATATCATGATTAAATGTCGGGCAAATAAAATATATCCAATGTTTAACATCAAATCTATGGGTTTATTTGGAATTAAGCACAAAGTTTCATAATGAGCTATCTTTGATATACCCACCACGAACATCGAAAACCCGTTTCCAGCGTTGTACGCCCGCAGATATGCCACTGTGCCACGAGGGGCGTCTTCAAGAAAAAGTGTGTGCTCGTTTTCTTGAAGCAAAACAACTTCGTGCTATCTGCTGAGTCCACCGAGGGAAAACAAACCTCTGATTTTAGTGTTGTAACCCCCTAGAGTTACCGCTGTACTAGAGGGAGAATTCCAAGGAAAAGAGAATAACGGCGAAAAATATTCAACTAGAAATAATTTGTTTAAGGTTCAAAACACATAAACTAACAGGGAGAGTCAGTAACTGGTATATATAGAATAAAAAACATGAATACGTTTCAATGATAATCTTAATGCACACAGAAATCTGTAAAATGAATTTAAAAGTTTTAATGACACCTTATAAATACGGAATACAGTTATTTGTAAATTAAAATTAGAAAAGGGTTCAATTCTGTTCAGGTTCGAGGGTTCCTTGTTTGTAAATCAGGAATTTATTGAATTTATTAGAATTGTTCTGCCCATCCCTAAGAAGTTGTCGTCCCTTGAAAATATAATTGTTCAACACGCACGCGCATGTAAAAAAAAAAATAAGTAAAAAATGACTCTACAATTCCTGAATGATTATTTTTTTTATTAGTTAACGTTTTGTTATTTAACTTTAGTTGAAAATTAGGCACAGATGCTCAACACACACACACACACATATATGTATAAACTAAGTCATAGTTTTAATAAATGGACGAGGCCCGGCATGGCCATGCGTGTTAAGGCGTTCAACTCGTAATCTCCGGGTCGCGGGTTCGAATCCCGGCCGCGCCAAACATGCTGGCCCTTTCAGCCGTGGGGACATTATAATTTAACGGTCAATCCCACTATTCGTTGGTAAAAGAGTAGAACAAGAGTTGGCGGTGGGTGGTGATGGCTAGCTGCCTTCCCTCTAGTCTTACACTGCTAAATTAGGAACGGCTAGCACAAATAGCCCTCGAGTAGCTTTGCGCGAAATTCAAAACAAACAATATTAAATGGACGAGGGTAAATACAAGACGCTGCTGACCTTCACATTAGTGAAGGAGTGGCCAGCAGATGCTTTCAAACCAGGAAAAATTGAAATCCACCTTCCGGGAAGTAAGCCGCTGCCTAAATCCATTGTTGTAAGAGGGGTTCACCAGACCATAAACATAGAATTAATCACACAAGCCCTAAACGAACAAGGCATTCCACACAATAATATAGAACGTATAATCTCAAAGAAAACACAGGAACCTACTAATGTTATACGTATTGATATAGACGACAGTTACAACATACTAAAACTAATAAATAATGGAATAACGCTTTGGTATCAAAAATACCAAGTAGAACAGCTTACAACTCCGGCAGTTGTAGTAACACAAAGTTACAATTGTCAAAGATATTGACATGTTTCTGCAGCCTGCTTAGCAACACCGAGGTGCTGCGGCTGTGGCGGGAACACCATATCAACCAGTGTAAAAAAGATAAGGAAACACCCAAATGTTGTAACTGTGGTCAAACCCACACAGCAAATTATAAAGGATGTGATAAATACAAACAAATAAAACAACGTATTTATCAGATAAGAATACCATCAGAACAGAATCAACCTAATACAAACAGCCTACCAAAAACAGACATATCAACAGAATTCAATAAAAGAACAAAGACCACATATGCAGAAACGTTAAAAGGAAAAAAACCCACAAACAGCAAGAACAGAACATTAATAGTCAGGATAAGAACACCTTAACACAAACACAAGAGCCACAAGAAAACAGCACCGCTATACAAGAAACGAATATTAACACATCAGATAAAACAAGCCTTTTCACAACCACAATCAAAAACATAATTACAGAATTCGTAACAGAATACACCAAACCAAACAACTACTTCAAATTACTGATTAATATCTCCAAAACACACATCACACCACACATATCCTACATAATACCAACACTTACTGGTTATATGGTCACAGTACAATGATCACAGTAGTGTATATCAACATTCAAGGTGCAATAGCTTCCAAGAAACATGAGATCGAAGACCTGATACAAAAAACTAACCCCCATATTATAGTAGTAAGCAAAACTTTGATATATAATAACAATAGCTTTAAAACACCAAATTATACAACAATAAGGAAAGACAGAATAAATAAAAATGATGAAAACAGAGGCATTATGCTACTCTACAAAATGGAGCTTTCTTGGCAAAACTCTTAAAAGAATAATCAGTAATAGACACTCCACATTCTTGGAGATAACATCAAAATTACCAAAAGAACAAAATGGATTCAGAAAATTTAGACAAACGACAAACCACCTAATCAGATTAACAGAAACCATAATAGATAGTTTCAATAAAAAAAGAATGTACAGTCGCTTGCTTCCTTGATATCGAAAAAGCATTCAACACTGTTTGGTACGATGGTCTCAGGTTCCAAATGAATGAAATGGAACTACCGCGAGGAATTATTCGCTGGTTATCTAACTCTTTGGAAAATAGAAAGTGTAGAGTAAATGTTGAAGGAACATTTTCTGAATACTTTACTCCTGAAGCTGGTGTCTCTCAAGGAGGGGTGGTTAGCCCTATACTCTTCATCATGTATGTAAACAATATGCCACTGAGGGATCCAAATCATGGATTCTCTTCACAGTTCGCGGATGATGTGGCAGTCTGGAAAAGTGCCGCAACACCCACGATAGCAGCCACAAACATACAACCACAACTAAATAGAATAACTGAATACTGTCAAAAATATAAAATAAAAATAAACACAGCAAAAACACAACTCGTAGTCTTTACGAAATTGACAAAACACACAAAAAAACACACCCAGAATTATATATGAACGGCACCACTCCAGACTGCCCCATCAGCAAAATTTTTAGGTCTGACCTATGATTCAAAACTAACTTGAATCAATCATGTGAACGAACTTAAAAATAAAGTCTGGCGAATAACTAACTATGCTAGGAGTCTAACTGGTAAAAACAGTGGAGCTTCTACAGATAACATACTAAAAATCTATAAAACATATATTATACCTGTAATAGATTATGCAGCTTCAGCATGGATAACTGTAAGCAATAAAATAATAAAAACCAAACTACAAACAATCCAAAATACTCTCCTCACAACTGCATACAGAGTTCCAAGAACAATATCATCTCAGTTCATTCACAAATACTCGAACATACCAACCATACCAGATAGACTCCTACATATTACAATAATGTACTTTAATAAGAATTGGATGAAAAACGAATTACTATGCAAACTAGACAGGTATCTCATACATGATGAAGCTAGTCCTAAATATTTCTCCCCAGTTAACTTATATTTTAAATATAGAAATAAATAAAGAAGAAAAAAAATATAAATTTTAAATAATAAAAAATAATATATATATATATATATATATATATATATATGTATTAAACAATAAAAAAATACCACTAACAAACTTGACATTCTGCTGATAGAATAAAATAATAACTATATATAAACCACAATACATGGACATTGTTCTGAAAAGGACCAAAATAATATTCAGTTCCACAATTACAAATACCAGTCCGTCAAGAACACAAGTACGGGGAGGGGGAAGAGGTCACAGAGAATCTGACCCTCCAGGGTATGAACTTTGCTTACACAAACACCAACAGACATTCGAGGGTAAATAATTGACACTTTGAACCGTAGTTCAGAAAACCGTAGAGGGTAATGTGATGATGCTATTTTTGGAAGCCTTACAGAAAGGCCAGGGTGCATTCCGTTCAGAAAATGGTGTCCTTTGATGACACCTAAGGCTGGTTCTACATCTCTTAAGCTTGTTCTTTAAATGAGGTCCCCATTCCACACAATGAGAAGACAATAAGGACTTGTAGGTGAAAAAGGAGGTGAGGAGGTCAGATCCAAGCCCCGTCTCCAAAGGCCCTAAGGGTATGTCAGGTTTAATGACAATTGGCTCAACTGTTCTCGATTTATAGGCGGACTATAAACTCTAAATAGTATATTTGATCTTGTGACTTCTACAACGGTCACTAAAAATGGTGCATTCTGATGGTGTCCGATATATATCTATATATTTAGTGGCCTTCACTTTTATATTCGTTAGCTACATACTTGTGATACTAAAGGGGTCTGTCTGTAAGTGGTGAGATGTTGAAAAGTTGACAGGTTAAACCGGTAAATGTTTTAAGCAATGTTTCCCTGGCAACTTCTGCTATATAGGTTTACGTTTGTGACTTTAAGTACCTTCCTTCGTCATTGTTATGTTTAGTACTTCACGCAGTATTAAATATATTAAATATACTAATATCTCAGAATGAATAAATAAATTACTAACCTTCCCTTGAGGCTGATAAGATTATTGGAATATAAAACTAAAAGTCGGGGCTCGATCCCTGCGGAGAATACAGCTGAGTTAGTTAATCTATTGTCGTATTTGCGAAATACAAAGAACCAGATAAGAAAGAAGATAAGAATGGCTTCTGTTAACTTAATCGTGGGTATTAAGTGATACAGAATTATTTACTTTGTATGTTAATATACATATGAAATTTAACAATGTTTACACGTTTGATGATAATACCAACTATTATATATTCTGATGATGAAATCGTACTAATTTGTACCCTCGTTTTTTTTGTTGTTGCTTAGAGATATCCACTAAACCAATAAACGTGAAAAACATATAATAACACATTGCACGTATTGTACAATCTGTATTATACAACTTGTATTTTCCAGTTTTAGTAATATAAAACATAGGTATTCTGACAAACTCATTTTTTCTTTGTATCTGTATGTTCCCAAAATGCACGAACTAATAATAACCTTTGATCAGTATGATAGAAATATTTTGGCAGCGTTTCAGTTGAATTTAAATTTCTTTTTTTTTGCATTCCGACTGTCGCGTTTGGCATTAACGTAAGTCAGCACCGTGTTGGAAAAAACATAGATTGAAATTATATTCTTACACTCATCTGTGTTCAAGTTCGTAATCGTAAAATTACGATGAAAAAAAGTTGTTTAACGTAGTGTGTATTACAAATATTAGGCTTAGCGTTTTTTTTTTTCAATGCTTCGTCAGGATTCGGCGTTCAAGTCTTAATTCTCGTGAAGTATCCCCACTTCTTGAAGTCGAAATGGATTTAGAAAGAAAATAAAGACATGAGTTTTTTTTCGTAAATTACTTACAGGTGAGAAGAATACTGCAACCTTTAAATTTACCCCAGTTTTTGCCCAGAACCTGTCTGTTAAAAATCATTGGGTAGTTTAAAATATGCACGATTAATTACATTAAATAGCGTCTCATGTTATACATTCCGGCTTAGGAATAGCATATAGAAAAAGGAAAATAGCATTTGGTACTATGGTACTCATTTGAGAGTCTATGGTTCGCGTCCCGATACTGCAATACAATAGGGACGGGTCAAATGCTACTCTTTGATTAGAGTGGACACGGAATTTACAGTTCACGAGTTATCTTTCCTCTGGTCATATGTTTCTTTGTTTGTATTATGCACGATGTAAACAAAGAGCTATCTCTGTTATTTTGTGTGCGTTCATCGAAACCCGATTTTTAGCGTTATGAGCCTTCAAGATTATCTATTGTGTATATTTGTGCGGTGTTGCGAAGTAATACGAACAAAACGTTCTGTCCACCATTTGAACCACATTTCCATAACTTGAACCCATTTATTACAACACCTTTGTTTTAATTTTTCAAAAAAAATCAAAATTTAACGAGACTGAGTAAGGATATCTTAAACATACAGCTTTAGTACAAGTAATATTTAATAATTTGAGATAGAAAGTAAAAAAGAACAATAATACAACAATAATTTCATATTTATTAGCACGCTGTTTGTAGCGCCATCTAGTATACATACTAACAACAA
Organism: Carcinoscorpius rotundicauda; assembly: GCA_011833715.1. Classification (NCBI taxonomy): domain Eukaryota; kingdom Metazoa; phylum Arthropoda; class Merostomata; order Xiphosura; family Limulidae; genus Carcinoscorpius; species Carcinoscorpius rotundicauda. The sequence continues at coordinate 35,543,692 of CM022403.1, forward strand.
TTAAGTTTATAATAAGTCTAAGCGGCTATGCCTCGAGTACCTTATTTTATTCTTACAAACTCTATTATTTTCAATTCATTTGTCGTTTTTATATGCTGTAAAGCTTTCGCATTACCATCAGACTTACATGTTACGAAAGGCTATTTTTTTTCAGGCAACATTTTGAAATTATTTCATATTTCTGTTAAACATTTTCAATCACAACAGCAGATGGGTTTTAACTATATTTGTTCTAGTTGTAGCTGATGTAACAGCGACGACATAAGTTCACGAATATAACGAATTTGAATATTATACACTTTAAAACGTTAATATAATTGTTTGAGATTTTCTCTTTTTCGTTTATTTTATTTTTTTATTTAAGGTCATATTTGTTTCCGTTACATTGACCATGACATTGTGACAATCTCACAGCTGAGACAACAAGCTTGTTGGGTGTTGGGTTTCAAACCCTCGATCCGCAGATTAAAAGTTGAGCGTCTTATTCACTAGAAGTAAAATAATTCTAGATCTTATAAAGTTTTGAGATGGAACACTCACACACTATCAAAAATGTTTGTTGTTTGTCGTTTTGTAAAATAATCTTAATGTGTGTTTATCTTATTATTAAATTAAATTAAGATAGCGATGGACACGTTGTTAAACACTTACACATCAGAAAAGCTGGAACTATTATTATTTTTATTCAATTACATTTACTTTCCGACGTATTTCCGATGGGTCATCGGTAAGTTTGCGATTTTGGAACGCTAAAATATGGGGTTTGATTCTTCTCTGTGAACACAGCAAACAGCTCAATGTGGCTTTGCTCTAAATCAAATGAACAAACAATCCTTTCCGATACATATCTTTAAATAGTTGTATTAGATGAATGTAAAAAAAAATCTAGGTTACTTTCTATATGCAAGTTAAATGTTTATTGTGGTTTTGTATATTACACATATTTAAACATCTATCATAACGTGGCTCTTTTAACAGTTTCACGGATTAGTTTGAAAAACATTTACTTAATTTCATTTGTAAAAAATAACAGCCACTACTGGCAGGATTAACCAACAAGAGTTTTGTTATAACGTGCTTAAGATACATTTCTCCTAATTTTCTAGGTGTACCAGAAAAAAAAACTCCAACAAAATCAGGATTTCAAATGAACTTGGGTTTTAATGTGAACAGAAGAGTGAGAACAGCAAATGACTTCGACTACTGGCCGTCCTGACAAACAACGGAGGATCGTAACGTCAGTTATTGCTTTATGAATTTAGAAAAGGTAATAGTGCAGTAGAAACTACACTATATATTCAAAGTGTTTATGGTGTGGAGTCTCTCAATGAAAGAAAATGTCGAAGGTGGTTTTAGAAGTTTAGATCTGATGATTACAGCTTAAGTGATGTACCGTGTTGAGGTCGTCCTGTTGAGTTTAATGATGACTTGCTGTTGGCTGTAATTGATGAAGATTGTGCTGTAACAGTTGAAAAACTAGTACAGAAGCTGAATTCAACCATTTAACAGTTCACCATCATCTGCAACAGCTTGAAAAGGTGTCAAAACTTGGGAAATGGAATCCCCCTGGATTTGCAGGAGCCAGCCATAGTACAAGAGTAGACATTTGCACTTTTCTGCACTCTCGTGAACGCAACTCATCTTCTCTGGACAGGTTAGTGACTGGAAATGAAAAATGGATATATTATAAATATGTTAAGCGCCTCAGACAATGGCTCAGTGCCGGTAAACTGGCTAAAGCAAAGTCCTAAATGAACCTCCATCCAAGAAAAGTCTTGTTAAACGTTTGGTGGGATATTGCTGGTGTGATATACTTTAAGTAGCTGCTACTCAATGTAACGATTACATCAGACTCCTATTCTCAACAGTTAGAGTGCTTGAATCCTGCGCTGAAACTAAAGAGGCCTGCTTTAATCAATCGTAAATGTGTGTTGTACCAGAATAATGCACGGCTTCATACAGCAAGGATCACATCTGCAAAGACTGAATAGCGAGACTGGGAAAAACTTTCACACCCTTCCCATTCTCCAGACTTTACATCATCGCGCTAAACATGCTCACCCTCCCAGCCGTGGGGGTGTATAATGTGACGGTCAATCCCACTTTTCGTTGGTAAAAGAGTAGCCCAAGAGTTGGCGGTGGGTGGTGATGACTAGCTGCCTTCCCTCTAGTCTTACACTGCAAAATTAGGGACGGCTAGCACAGATAGCCCTCGAGTAGCTTTGTGCGAATTTCCAAAAAAAAAAAAAAATCATCTGATTATCATTTATTCTGAAGTTTGCAGAACTATTTTGGTGGAAACGAGCTTGGTACAGATGAAGATTTCAAAACTAACTTCTCTACAATCTTTTTTTTTCTTTCTTCTTAGCCCGGCTTGACCAGGTGGGTTAAGGCGTGCGACTCGTAATCTGAGGGCCAAACATGCTTACCCTTTCAGCCGTTGGGGCGTAATAATGTTACGGTCAATCCCACTATTCGTTGGTAAAAGAGTAGACCAAGAGTTGGCGGTGGATGGTGATGACTAGCTGCCTTCCCTCTAGTCTTACACTGCTAAATTAGGGACGGCTAGTGCAGATAGCTCTCGTGTAGATTTGGACGACTTTCAAAAACAAACATTCTTTTTCTCCAAACCCCAAGAATTTTATAGAAGTGATATTCAGGAGCTTGTGAATGTTTGCCAGGAAATAATTAATAATAATGGAACACGCATTATTGATTAAATAACATTAAAAGCGTTTGAAATCCTTTCTCTTTTTTTGAACTTCTTTTATCTGAAGTTTCACTTATAATAGGTCCAATACGTCTTTAAAAGCAGAGTTCAAACTTTTGGGTATAGCATTAGATCCGAATTCGTTCGCTCATTGCAGTCCTTGAAAAATTTCTCTCAAACGTAGAAAGAAATTATTTGGTGCACACTAGGTTTGAAGTGTTTTTTTGCACGCTTAAACAAGCAAAAGGCTGTCGATATCACTAGTTCACTTGTCGTCCAAATCGAGAAAATACAAGATAATCTGATTGGTGATTGTTAAAAATTAAGAAATTAAAATGTGGTCAGTTAACCCACTTGTTGCATTTGAAAACAAAATCAGCCCTTATTGAACTCCTACAATTAAAACTTATCCGTCTGAAGTGAGAGTACCATCAAAGCAGAAACAGTTACCCGATTCTTCAAGTATTTACTTTCTGAAACTTCAGAACATATCCCTACCGTAATTAATTATCACTAAAAAAAAGAGCCAAACATCTCACTATAAACCGCGTTAACGTTTCGACGGTACTCGTTATTGTAATTGAAAAAAAAATATCTTTAAGCCCATTTTCGGTATACTTTAAAGCAGCATTTGGAAAATATTATCTCCAGGTCCAAGAAAATGAGGTAGATGCTTTCCATCACCTAGTCTATTATTTAGTTCAAAATTAGGAATAGCTAGAGTATATATTTTTCGTGTAGCTTTGTGCAAAATCCGACAAAGAAACTGAATATAGCCAAACAAAAGTACCCCAATAATACTTGAAAAGTTGTGGAACTATTCTTTAGAATACGTTCAGTGTCAGCATTATTTTTACAATACAATCCAGTGAAGTAGTGAGTTTTTCCATGGTGATCGTAATACAAAATACATTATTCAAATTCCATAAGAAATAAATAACAGCTATAAAACCGTTAATTGAAATGCTGCTCCATATTTATGGGTAACTTTCTTTAGCAAATATCCAGTTCTTATGTTCGTACACTCATTAACACTCATGATATTATCCATCTACAAATACAAACCACCCCTTGTTCTATCCACCACCATCATTCCACTCCTTCGAATGTACAGCTTCATGCCATTTCTATTTGTTTTATCCACTTGCACATCTGATTTCTTCATCCACTTAGCATACAACCAGTTTTTCTTTCATTCAGCTGATTCTTTTCAACCACAGAACAATACCAAGTTCAACTGACAGGGTATTCCATGTTTTATTTCCTTCTTTACTACATTCATCAGGCAGTTCCATCCAACCATAGAACAACACCAAGTTCAACTGACAGGGTATTACCTGTTTTATTTCCTTCTTTACTACATTCATCAGGCAGTTCCATCCAACCATAGAACAACACCAAGTTCAACTGACGGGGTATTCTCTGTTTTATTTCCTTCTTTACCACATTCATCAGGCAGTTCCCTTCAAACACAGAACAACACCAAGTTCAACTAACGGGGTATTCTCTGTTTTATTTGCTTTTTTACTACATTCATCAGGCAGTTCCCTCCAAACATAGAACAACAACAAGCTCAATTGACGAGCTAGTAATGACTTTTCACCCCTTTAGAAACGGTTGTGGACTTTAGAGAATAACAACATAAATGTGTCGTCATTTTTAGTATGTTATTTAAGAACAACTATTTTACCTTGTTAAATACAGTTATTGTAGTGAGGAAAATATACCTGTTTGTTCATTGCAGAGAAGATAAATCTTGTTAGTTAAACAAAGGAATGTTGTGGATTACAACACAGACGAACCACAAAACAATAAACTTTGTAACTGTATGTTTTCAAAAGTTTCAGTTTTGTAGTTTTCCAACAATACGAAAGTTGCTAATTTATTACAAAGTTCAAAACACGTTTCTGATTATTTTAGGGAAGGGAAGAAATGAGAGAATCGTTACCTAATTAGTACATACTACGTTAAAGTAACAAAGTGACAGATAGAAAATGCTTTGGAAGAATAAGTTTAAACCTTTTCAATGTGGAATTCTCAAAATTCGCTGTTAAGCCAACAGATGGCAATACTAGCGAAAGTCCATGATGTGCTCATTTTTATCAAAAATAATAACTGTTAGATTCATGTGAGAGAAAGGTCTACATACCACCTGATCACAATGAAGATTCGTCGTTTGAAAAGTAGACTGGATAGACAAAAACACGTAGTTACATGTTGTTGTGTACTCGGCTACGGTAATCATGTTATGGTTGTTACTTTTGAGGAACACTGCTGCATGCAGTACGGTGGCGCTGTACGTTCTGCGGCCACAAGAATGTGCACACTAATAGATCTATATCTCGTGTTTCCAACTGTGTAGTGTGAAGCGTAAATAAAATTCTTAATGTAACATTTAAATGTCATGAAATAAACAAATCGGATGAGGTACTTATAATAATAGGAGATGGAAATTGAAAGCAACATGCTTGTGAAACGCGCACGTGAACAAAGAATGTCTGGACTGTACAGTTATTACTTCATTAATATTTAAAGTAGTTGATTGAACCGAATCGTTTCCTGTTTGCAAGTGATATGATTTAAACAAAATCATTTCTCGTTTGTAAAAACTAAATCATTTTCTGTTTGCAAGAGATGTTGTTTAAACCAAACCATTGCCTGTTTTTAAGAGATGCGATTTAAAACAAATCATTATCCGTTTCTAAGAGATATGATTTAAACCAAATGATTGCCTGTTTCTAAGTGATGTGTTTTAAATCAGATCTTTTCCTGTTTGTAAGCGATATGACTTAAATACATCATTACCTCAACATTGGCCTCATCGACTAACGAAACAACTATGATTTGCAAACATTTAAGCGATAATAATCGATAATCACTTTTAGTCATGATCGATTTACCAGCACTTGTGGTAGACGTATCCCATAATTACTTTTGCTGTTCTTCGCTTCGATATAGAAAAACTAGGGTTCAAAAATACAAGAACTAAATCAAGACAGAATATACGGAGAGAAGACCACACAGAACCACGTATTTTTTTCTCTGTAGCCGCCTAGTAACCGTTCATGTGTGGGTCTGTTTTTCCACCATCGGAGTGTATTCTCGGATTGCCACCCCTTCTCTCTAGCTCTGTTTTGTTTATCGTTATAATGCAAATATGTATAGAATGTTTTATGTTCATCCCTTTATTTTTATTTACATTCTATTGCGAATTAAAAAAATAGGCCAGTGAACTTATTGGGCTAACCCTTCTATTCTTGTCTTCAATCTGTCATTACTCTTAAGTACGTATGCGCATACTTATCGTGTTAATATCTCAAGCGGCGTATTTAGGTAAGGGCTAGAGGGGGCTCAGCTACAGGGCCCATGGTTTTACTGGGGGCTCATTAATAACTTTATTCTAATTAAAACTGCGTGGGATGTAAGGCTTACAAAACTTATTAGTCTCTGGCTCACACAATCTTAAATCCATCACTGGTTAACCCTTTATATTTTTGTCTATAATCTGTCATTACCCTGAAGTACGTATGTGCTTTTATCGTGTTAATAACTCTACTTTTATTTGCTATGTATATTTACTCTTACGTATATATCTGAACTTATCGTGTACAAACTGTGACTACCCTTAAATACTACTATTACATAACGGAAATAACGTAATACTATACGTTAAAAATGAATAATGCAGATATTATAAAGTAAAACAGCGATAACGTTCAAGTTAATCATTTGAAGACATATTTGTAGAAACTTCGTTAACTCTGAGCTAAACGTTTTAATTATTTTATTTAAAGATAATTTTCTGTAAGTTGGATTTCGCACAAAAGCTGTTACTTTATCATTAACTCGCTGTTTTAAACTGGAATGAATTATTCCATAGTATTTTTTTTACAAAATGCTAAAATGAATTTGTGTTTTGAATTTTTACGCAGAGTCTAACTGAAACGACGTGTGATGAACACGGTGTGCTTCGCAAAAACATAACACTACATAACACTTTACACGTAGCAAAACTGGTGGGATAATCAAGTTAATGACTAAATACGGACTATGGATTCATTAGCTCGTTTGGGGAATAACAATGCAGCTTATTTGAAAAGGAATATTTTTTATTACCGACCATATTAGGGAAACAAGTTAAATCAAAAGACTGGTTATTCCTTGTTAATATTATATCACAACGAAGTTTCATTTGTAACGTGGTTGCGCGAGAATTAGTTAGTGTCAAAGGCGTTGCTTACTGTAGCAGTATCTTGGAATCTGAAACCATTGGAAGACGACGTTTTACACACTGGAATAAAATTTCTATCCAAGGGTTTCCTGTTCACAGTATGCTACATGTTACAAACCTTTAAGTTTTGGTCGTAACCTGATTAAATACCATTTATATAGGTCTTTAATGCTCATCTGATATTTTTAATATGGTGAAATCTAAACCTCATATGTAAGACTTAGTTCAAAATGAACATGAAATGACAAAACAAACCCAACATATCTTAAACATCTTTAGATCTCTAGAGAAAAGTTTGGCACGGCCTGGATTGTTTGTTGTTAAGCTCAAAACTGCTCAGTTGACAATCTATGCAGTATTCATCACGTGTATCGAGACCCGGGTGTTAGTCTGTTATAAAGCCTTCCTACTTACCGACTAGAATCAGCGGATCGAGGATTCGAATCACGTTACGAAACATGATCACCCTTTTATCCATGTGGATGTTATAATGGCACAGTCAGCTCCTTTTTCGTTGGTCGAAAACGTGCCCCCAGAGTTGACAGTGGTTGCTTTTGATCAGCTATCTTCGTTTCCAGTTCTACTTTGACACTTCTAAATTTGGGACGGCTAATGCAGAAATTCCGCGAGCTTTGCACGAAATTTTAGGATTAAAAATAACAACAACATGTATACAAGTTATCAAGACTGGATTATATTTTTAAAGTGTTTACTATATGTAATTGTTATATAACTCATAGAAATAAAAGAAGTGCTCTAGGTAATTGTATATGTTTTTTAATTTTAAAATTTTATACCGTAGACAAGACAAGACAAAGTTGCAGTTTGTCATCGTTGCCAACTTTGTCTTTGAAGACCCTCATTTCCACTTCATCACTTTAAAACACGAAACTTCAGTCTTCCACTAATACTAAGATAGACTAATGAGAGAAGACCTTAGTAGAGGAAACCTAAAAATAAGTGGGACGAACATCCGTTCAGCTCGAGCACTTTCCCACTATTTTTCTCTCGTTAAGAGCTGGAGTGCAGATGGATGCACGTAGTATGCAGTAAACAAAGATTATGTGTGGATAAATATTAATAGAACAATCTATAGTCGAGTAGCTTGAGTATAGATCTATGTGTATATGATGTATTAACATATACGAGAGAATGTTTTCACCAAGTACTTTAATATTCCACTACCTCTCATGCATTTGTAACAAGTTTAACAAAGACTGGAAAATATGTATAGTTTCCCTTCAAAGCATGAAATCTGGACACAGTTTATTGGTCGATCTTCTTTATCGTCTTGCTTTTATATCGACCGATTTTATTCATTGGTCAGTTATATTTTATCGTCCACTAGTGTGTCTCTTTGCCCATCGAATAATTATTTTTTTTTTAACTTTCTAAGCTGATAAAAGTTTTGAAGTAACGTTTTGTTGATAATATTGTTTAAGAGAACATAACCACATGATTGCGCACAACGTGTGATATTTAACCTAGCGAAACTTTAAATACCAGGATCGAATTCACGGAAAGGTTACTGCTGCAAGTTCCGATTCTGTAAATATACGCAGCGAAAATTTCCTTTACTCGACACATTAAACCATAGGTATTGGAAAAACAAAACAACTCAGAAGTATTTATTCACACGAAAAGAGGGGTAAGTTATAACACGGTGTTGTAAGTTAAGGGTTAGTTTAGTTGGTTGCTTGGTTTGGTGTTTTATGGCGCAAAGCAATTAGGCTATCTGCGCCGTAAGTTAATGGACGAAGAACGTTATAATGCGGTGTTGAATTTCTAGAACTGAACAAAGCAGACAGTACTTTATAATTCTTTCTAAACACACACACACATACACCCTTATAAAGACACATATCCTTATAAAGATACACACACCTTTATAAGCTCACACACCCTTATAAACACACGCATCCTTATAAGCTCAAACACCCTTATAAAGACACATATCCTTATAAAGATACACACACCCTTATAAACACACGCATCCTTATAAAGACACGTACACACACTTATAAACACATACACACACCATTATAAACATTTTCAGTTATAAATGTTATTACACATTGAAACCTCACTCCTTTCTGGAAGATACTAAAAACGCACCATGAATTTCAATATAAAATATTCATTCTCATTATTAACTGAAAGGTTTATAACCTGACACATCAAAGAGGAACGCCCTTTCAGCCGTAGGGGCGTTATTATGTAACGGTCAATCCCACTATTCGTTGGTAAAAGAGTAGTCCAAGAGTTGGCTACAAGTTGCCTTCTCTCTAGTCTTACACTGATAAATTAGGGACGGCTAGCGCAGATAGCCCTTGTGTAGCTTTGCACGAAATTCAAAACAAACAAATATTACTGATATTACGACGTATGTTAATGTTAATTAATTTCACGCACCAGCTTTTTGTAAAACTCTCGAACCCCCAGGATTTCCATGCTTTACGTGGAAGTCTCGTGTGGTGATTTATATCAACCCTGACTGGAACGAATTCATCACTTTCAAAACACTTTTCACGCAACGCATGTTTCGACAGGTATACTGTCGTGGTTGGTTATCTTGCTCAGACCAAACTATTGCAGTCAATTTCGTAATGATCAAACCCAAACCTAGTTCTCAATCAGCCCTGGCCCAACTGTAGACAAAGTGTCTCAAAGTAGATAACATTGAATTCGATGTATAAGGCGATCTGTTGGAGGTCACGAGAATTTATATTCAAACTTACATTTATAGAAGATTACATGACGGTTCGAAACTACACTGATTTTCTTTAACAAGGGAGAGACGAGTGTTATAGGTTTATCGATTTTCTGTACAGCTTTCGCCAAGCACGAGGAACGTTATTAAGGGTCGAATATTAAAAGAAACGGAAGAACTGCCGATTTAAATTATAGTAAGAATGATAAATCTTCACCATCTTCATTGTGTTTACGTCGCACCATTTTTACGGTTTTATGTTCTTTAAACTGTAATGTTTGAAATTATTTTTATTTGTTTTTAACACTCCTATTTTCACAGAAAAAATAATTTTTATCAAGTACTTCATTAAAAGGTGTTAATATCCATATTTAATTAAAGTGGTTAGAATATTTTAAGTAATATAATAATAATAATCTAGAGCCTTTCTGATATAATATTTAATTTCCCCAGATGTCGTTTTCCTATGATTTATTTTTCACACCATTGCCAATGCTTTATTTTGTTAGACATAACGCTGGAAATATTTTTATTCACTAAAACATGCCCAAAATATAATCTGGGAGTTTTTAATACAATAGTTCGCACAAAACGTAATATAGGAATTTAATAGCAAAATATACCCAAAACGTAATATTGAAGTTTTTTAATTCTTTAGTGTATTCAAAACGTTTTTAAAATACTAAAACATACCCAAAACTTAATCTGAGAGTTTTTTAAATACTAAAACATACCCAAAACTTAATCTGAGAGTTTTTAAAATGCTAAAACATACCCAAAATTTGAATATTTCGTGGTGGAGTGGCTTTTACTTGTTAACCGGATTCATTCTAAGAAGGTCTAATAAAAGTGATAATATAAAAATTACAGATAGGAAAACATCAGTGTACACTTTGTTGCATACAAAAAAAAGTTTATTTTTCTCTTCATTTTCAGTTTCTGAGCTTTTGTGAAAACAAAACGGTATCTAATACAATTGGCGCTGAATCTTCCAAAGAGTAACACCTCTGCTTCAAAGCTACAGCTGTGAATTAGTTCAGTTGTTTGTTTGTTTTTTTGGAATTTCGCACAAAGCTACTCAAGGGCTATCTGTGCTAGCCGTCCATAATTTAGCAGTGTAAGACTAGAGGGAAGGCAGCTAGTCATCACCACTCACCGCCAACTCTTGGGATACTCTTTTACCAACGAATAGTGGGATTGACCGTCACATTATAACGCCCCCACGGATGGGAGGGCGAGCATGTTTGGCGCGACCCTCGGATTACGAGTCGCACGCCTTACGCGCTTGGCCATGCCAGGCCGAATTAGTTCAAAGCTACAATATTATATTTTATCCGTCAGTTATTCTATAAACATTTCTACAGTCTTAGACTGAGAGACAAAAAATAAAATGAGTAAAACAACTTATGTAAAACAACAACAAAAGTCTGAATCCTCAGACATTTCTCTTTCTTTTCCTTGTTATTATTTTCCATCAGTTTTGTGACTTCGAAGAGTGTTTTTCAGGATGTAATTTTGTATACAATTTGTACTAAAAACACTTGAAATATCATGTTTCAGCTAAACGTAAACAACTACAACTACAAACACATTTTTCTAAATGTATACCCGATTCTCGTTTGGAGACATCCGTTTACGGATTCACAGAGCTAGAATTAGGGGCTCGATTTCTTTCGAATCACACAACAAAAATGTCCGATGCGGTTTAAATACAACAAAACACACACACACACAAAATATGCAAATATAAAATAAGTTCTTAATTATATGTTATAGTAAAAATAAACTCTGAAATAAATTAATTTAGGGTTATCAAATATGCTTATATTATTATCTATTTTTATAATTTTTTTTATTTTGATTATATTAATTATGCGTTTTTCTGAAACGTATTCAGACAATTAATTAAATGTAAACCTTCTCCTCCAAAACTTAGATTATAAAATAAAGACGATGGACCTGATGGAAATGTTGTTAATAGTGGGTGTGATGTTTATTAATGTGCAAATTGATTTTCTGGTTATTGTACAAATAAGGGTTACTTGTTTGTTTTTTTGGAATTTCGCACAAAGCTACTCGAGGGCTATCTGTGCTAGCCGTCCCTAATTTAGCAGTGTAAGACTAGAGGGAAGGCAGCTAGTCGCACTCATCACACTCGTGAAGATGGCGCAATAATGTGCGTTGTAAAATATCGAGTGTGTAAGATTGTTTCCTAGTCTCATTGGGAGAGGCCTGGCATGGCCTAGCGCGTTAAGCCAGTGCGCTTCATAATTTGAGGGTCGCGGGTTCGAATTTCTGTCGCACAAAACGTGCTCGCCCTCCCAGCCGTGGGAGCGTTATAATGTGACGGTCAATTCCACTATTCGTTTGTAAAAGAGTAGCCCAAGAGTTGGAGGTGGGTGGTGATAACCAGCTGCCTTCCCTCTAGTCTTACACTACTAAATTAGGGACGGCTAGCACAGATAGCCCTCGAGTAGCTTTGTGCGAAAAACAAACAGTCTCATTGGGTTTTTACTAATTTTGATTATGTACAGTAAGATATGTGTATTTCGTTGTAATTTTCAGACTGTAAACTATTTTATCCACGTGTTTCTTGTTTTGTTATAGAAAAAAGTAGTTTATTTCCGTAATATTTAATAACGTGTATGAACACATGGTTAGCACGTGTTAGGATTAAATAATGAAACGGGGATTCAAATACTACGAAGTCGATAATGCTGACACAATTTTAACAGTTATAATATGGCACAGTACTGGTTCGGTGTGTTTTGAATGCACGCGCGAAGCTGCAAAAGCTGTACGTAATTAATTAGTGAATGACTAGAAGGACGACAGATAGTCATTACCACCCACCGCCAACTCTTGGGCTACTCTTTTCAGATAGTAATATTGACCGTCGATTATAATGCTCACACGGCTGAAAGGGGCAAATATGTATGGTGGGACAATGGTTCGAACCTGCGACTTTCAAATTACGAGTCAAGCGCCCCTACCATCTTATATTTGTACTACGACTTGTTGTTACTCTCTTCGGAATGCTATTTAGGCATAAAACAAAAGTAGAAAAGTACTTCTATCAATTAGTAATGCTGTCAGATAATGTAATAACCAAAAAACGCTATTTGAACATCAAAACAGATCATAATTAAAATAAAAACTAAAAAAAATGTAAATTAACAAAATATTTGACTGCGACGTGGAACCAGGAACTTTCCAAAAACCTTATCGGAAAAATAATCGCGAAACAGGCATAACCTTTTTTTATATACAAGTTGTGTAACTTTTCTTAGGTGTTTTAAAGTAGACGGTAAGTGGATTTTGTGAAATGATCGAACAATCGTGTTCAGAATAGAGGCGAAGATCAATGACTGATGAATCCTATCCTGATGAACCTCGTGTAACTGGCTGAACAAAGACCAAAAACTGAAACAGAAGGAAAGGAAATGAAGACGTAAATCACGTGCTAGGACTGATAATGGATGCTGGTGCGGATAAGAAAAAAACAACAATTTTTTTTTAAAAATGAGAGATGGGTAATTTATGAAAAGATGTAAGAAGTAAATTGAAAAATAAACCAAAAACATCACCACAAAATAAAAGACTTCAGGATGAAAGGAGAAGCGAGAAAACTTGGAACAAAATATATTTGAAATGTTATAATTTCTTTATAATTTTTCTTGTATTTCTTCCCGTATCTTTGTTTCACAAGAACTTATATTAACAAATTGGGAACCCGCCATTGGCCAGATGGTTAAGGCACTCAACTCATAATATAAGGGTCATCGGTTCGAATCCCCATAACACCAAACATTTTAGCTCTTTCAGCCGTGGGGGCGTTATAATGTACGGTCAATCCCACTATTCGTTGATAAAAAGAGTAGCCCAAGAGTTGGCGGTAGGTAGTGATGACTTCCATCTAGTCTTACACTGCTAAATTAGGGACGGCTATCACAGATAGCCCTCAAGTAGCTTTGTGCGAAATTCAAAAACAAACAAACGAAGTGTTAAGACTCGCTATTTTTAGAACATTTTAGTGTTCACTTTAACAAATATATTTTACTATCTATGGTCAAACGATATCGAAACCTAGGTGTTGATTGAAGTTAATGTATTTGACGACTTTTTTTATAGTGTTGTCTCTTTATGGAATTCAAAACGATTTAAAATCGGTATTAAGAGATTTCAAAATCCTGTTTACAGTATAAAATAATAGGCAAAATGACAGTGTTTTAACTCGTAATTACGTAAGTAGAAAATAATTTCTTTTCACTGCATTACTTTCTTCCGTCGTCTTTTAAAATTGAGAACGAATCTTGTACAGGTGTCATTTTTGATGTTATATTAGTTGCTTTAAATGTTCTGTTTTTTGTTATTTCTTCCAAATTTTAGCAGTAACAAAACACACCTATTTAGTAACTTTTAACCATGTGCTATATCTATAGAAAATATTTGATAAATTTGAAAAACTGCATCTGAATATCAGTCATTGATTTTTAACTATTTTTGTAGTTACGTTTTAGCATAGATAATGCTTCAACATGTGGCGCTAACGTTGCGTTGTACGGTTGCTCTGGAGATTGGTTCTTATTATCTCATCAATCGATTTCTTTCTCCCAAAGTATCACAACGATAAGTATGCAGACTTTAACGCTAACAACTGGGTTTCGATACTCGTGTTGAAGAGAGCAAAGATAGCACATTGTGTAGTTTTGTGCTTAACTACAAACAAATCGATTCATTTAACATTTTTTATTTTGTCACTTGAAATCAAAGATTGGTGGTTCACTTAATTCCAGTAGTTACGTAGTTTATCGAGTCCACTTAAATATAATTTAAATCCATTGACAAGATGAACAAACTAGTTTGTAAGCATTAATACGAAATACTGTAACAATACTGTAACAATGCTGTAAGACCGTTGTGGAACCTTCGATTTAGGTAATTGTTAGATCTACTTACCTTGTATCAATATCCGTTTATAAAATAATTTTAAGAATGTTGCATACTTTATATAATTTATTCCATATCGTGTTGAAATCTTCTTTATTTGTTTCAAAATATCATGCAAACCTTCTCAGAGCTACAGTCGTCCATAACTTTTAGCTTATAGACAAAATCAATGATTTACAAACTCTTTTAGTCTGAGGCTTCCTTGATGTGAGGCTCGGCATGGTCAGATGGTTGAGGCATTTGATTCGCAATCTGACGGTCGCAGGCTCGAATCCCCGTCACATCAACCATGCTCGCCCTTTCAGCCATGGGGGCGTTATAATATTACGGTCAATTCCACTGTTCGTTCGTAAAAGAGTAGCCCAAGAGCTGGCGGTTGGTGATGAAGACTAGCTGACTTTCTTCTAGTCTTGCACTGCAAAATTAGGGATGGCTAGCGCAGATAGCCCTCGTGTAGCTTTGCGCGAAATTCAAACTAAACCTTCCCACTTACCAAGATAAGCCTAAAGTCCTGTTGTAGAACCTGCCATTAAAGCGATAAAATGAAATAAAAAACGAGTAGAAAGGCAATCGAGAACGACGTCCTTTTCATGTTCTTCAGTTATACAGTCGTTAAAAAATGGCGCTTAGTGTTTCTTTGTTACTCTACCATTTAGAATCAGTTCACGCTTATGACAGAGGACTACACAGTTACAAGGGAAGGAAGGATTTCTTGCAATAGAATACTCAGTTATTGAAACACGTGGAGACTGAACTGTCCCGCCGGGTGGTTAAGGCCCTCGATTCATAATCCGAGGGTTGCGCGTTCGAATCCCCATCACACCAAACATGTTTGCCCTTTTAGCCATGCGGACGTTATAAAGTTACACTCAATCCCACAATTCTTTGGCAAAAGAGTATCACAAGATTTGGCAGTGGGTGGTGATGATTAGCTGCCTTCCATTTAGTCTTAACACCTCTAAATTAGGGACGGCTAGCGCAGATAGCCCTCGTGTAGCTTCGCGCTAAATTCAAAACAAAATTGTTGCACGAGCGGATGTAAATTTTGGTGGGTATTTTTATGCTAAAACAAAAATGTTCTTTTTGTTCATGATACATTATATTATCGATTTCGTCCCATGTAGTACAATGTCTTATAAATGGAAATTTATGCAGAGATGCTCACCACGTGAAACACGTGAAATTTCAAAACATCGGACGGCGTTAAACACCACAAATTTTGATGAGGAATATCTTGACTCGGATTTTTTGAGAAAGTTTTTGTTGTTTTACATGAATTATTTAGGTGATTTTTAAAGAATGAATTGGCAAAATCAACGCTTGTATTTTGACTTGTTTAGCAAAAAACAAATTTGAATTGGGATATGGTTTTACTGGATAAATTTTCATTGAGATATGATAGAACGTGCCCATCTCTTTCAGTCTTCTCGCGTGTAGCAAAAGTAGCTTGAAATTAAAACGTCATGTAAAATCTGAGGAAGTAAAAATATTTCCTGTGTTTCTGATAAAAGGTTCAAAAGTGGTACAATATAGAGTAATTAAAATGTAAACGTTTGTTGTTCCTTTTTTGGCTTGTTTTGGTTAAAATTAAATGCAGAGCTAGATAATGTCTTCTACCCACCATGGGTAGCGAATCCTAGATTCTAGCATTACATGTCCTAAGATATCCCACTGTGCTACCGGTGGACCCTCTAAGTGCAGCGTCTGAACGATTTATTGTAACCAAGATAAGCAATTAACCTCACGAATGTACACGAATATACGATATAGATGTTTATATAGAAATAATTTGTTTCTTTCATACCAAACACACAAAATTACAAATTCAAACCAGGATGAGCACAGCTAAAATTAGTTTTCAAACTAAAAAAACATTTTTCTTCGCAGTGTTTTGATAAAATCAGGTGTGATAATTTGTTTACAACTGCTTTAAGTCCATCAGTGGTCTGCAAGTGTTGGCTAGGCAGGTCTTCCTCAAGAGGAATATAGATTGAAGCCACAGAACATTAGTTCAGGACTCTATGCAGAATGAAGAACTAGCTATTTACAAACAGTAAAGACATAGGGGAAAAAAACATTCTAGTTGCGTACAGACCACTAACGTATTCATTCGTCGTCGACAACGCGCTCTAATCAGAACTTCAAGTACTTGGTTTCTCTATGTATTACCACATCTTGTTGGGCATATTTCTATAATTCTATTTAACACTTTATGAGGTTTCAAATCCGTATTATAAATTTTATTTGTCTTGCATACCACTGCATTTATCTGTTTGTTATCCCATATTGTTGGTCATTTTTACCAATGTTCTTAACTCTAATGTTCTAATAATATTTTCATTGTCTTTCTTTCGTCTTTCTCTATTTATTACGTCTTGTCGGGCTTGTTTTACTAACAGTTTTATCCATTACATCCTAATAATGTTTTCGTTGTCTTCCTGTCGTATTTTTATATTTTACCTCACCTTGTTGGCCATGTTGACTAACGTTCTTATCTCTCGTTTTGGTTGTCTATCTTTCGTCTCTATTTATTATGTCTTGCAGGGCATGCTTATTAGCATTCGTATCCTTCAGATACTAATAGTATCTTGTTTTGTTACCTGTCGTCTTTCTATTTCTTACTGCATCTTGTTGGATTTGTTTATTAAAGTGCTTATTACACCTTATTATTTATCTTCAGATTATCTTTCGTTTCTCCGTTTATCAGTTTGTTTCATCCTACCCACCCAAACACTTTCTTCACTGTTAATGTAGTTCTCTCTACTCTTTTTGTTTATTTTCTTTTTACTCGCAATCTTATTTAAAATGTTTATTTCTTCATGACACCTTCTGGTTAAAATCCACGAAAAATACTAAACTTGATTACGCTACGAAGAAAAGAAACTTCTAAGGTTCAGGAAGAATTGTGTGGGAAGAGAACTAACTGGTCATTCACCTGCTGGAAGATGTAGTTTGTGTTCTCTAACATTTCAAGTGAAATTTGATCATGCAAATAGATGAGATAGTTTGAGATAACGGAGCGGTCCCTGAAACCCATGCGTGTGTATCCTTACTGATCGATGCTCTTTACCCAATCAGTTACATTCTAATCGTATTCAGTGCTCGAAAACATGACGGTATTCATTAGAGTTTCTAATATGAGTGAACGTTTGAATCAATGAGCAAACATAGACGTGTTGTCCCCACGTGCCAATAAAAATTTAAAATTGATATCGATTACTTGATATCAAGATCTTCGACTTTAACAGGGACGAAATAAATGTAATATTAACAATGCAGTCCTCAAAGGTTAATATATCTATTCATCTATGCTGATGACACCTCCAGTTAAAAGGATTTCGTATATTTTTGTTAACCTGAAATGATACCTGTACTTAACATACAATAAGGGTTACGTGATCCGAAGCGTAGAGAATCTTGCATTTATAACAAATGTTTTTATTTTCACTTTGATCCTGTTATTTTCTACACACCTTAAAACTAGATTGAGACTTTGGCATTTGAAGTTCAAAGCTTTTTACTACAATTGTTCGTAGAAAGGTAAATATTTTGTATATTTATATGGAAGGTTTACTGTAAATATTATAGAAAAAAAATGTTAATGAACTTTTATATGTATTTGTTGCATAGAAGAAAAACATTACTGTACTTTTATCCCTGTTTGTTGCACAGAAGAAAAAGCATACTGCACTTTTATCCCTGTTTGTTGCACAGAAGAAAAAGCATACTGCACTTTTATCCCTGTTTGTTGCACAGAAGAAAAAGCATACTGCACTTTTATCCCTGTTTGTTGCACAGAAGAAAAAGCATTACTGTACTTTTATCCGTGTTTGTTGCACAAAAGAAAAACGCTATTCGTTGGTAAATTAGTAGTCCAAGAGTTAATGGAGGGTGGTGATGACTAGCTGCCTTCTCTCTAGTCTTACATTGCTAAATTAGGGGCGGCTAGCGCAGATAGCTACCCCTGTAGCTTTGCGCGAAATTCAAATCAAAAGCAAACTATAATTATAATAACACTAACTGAAATAATGATTTTGTTTTGAATTTCGCGCAAAGCTACAGGGCAGCTATCTGCGCTAGCCGCCTCTAATTTAGCAATGTAAGACCAGAAAGAAGGCAGATAGTCATCACCACCCTCCATTAACTCTTGGACTACTAATTTACCAACGAATAGTGGGATTGACCGTCACATTATAACGCCTCCACGGCTGGGAGGGCAAGCATGTTTGGTGCGACCGGGATTCAAACCCGCGACTTTCGGATTACGAGTGAAATAATGAGATTATTTGTTTATCATGGGGCTTCTATTTGCACTATTTTTAACAAATGATTCCTATAAGCGATCGTAAATAGAACAACAACAAAAAAACGAACAAATCGTAGTTGTCTAGTTGCCTGTTGTACCAACTTTTCTCTACTTTAATAGGTACTGAACGTCAGAAACACAGAACAGCGGAATTTTAAGGAAAGAAAGAAATTTCTGGTAAATTAGTTCCATTAATGGTGGTCGTAATTCTTGTACATTCTGAAGGCTCGGCTTTGATTTCATGGTGCACTGAAGCTCCATCTACATCCTGTATAGTTTAAGGAATACAGAGCTCCGCCGGTTCACTGAGAACCTCCTACTGGTGAAATATTATCGTGATAATGGAGCATCTTTACTTAACTGTTCCCCCTCCTCGCACATACAACATTCCAAGAAAGTTCGTTGCCCTTGGTTGTTTCGCTCGAGAAACAAACGATCTCCGAATCTTTCAAGACTTTTACACTTTGGTCGTTTAAAACAAACGTTTTATTAGCATACTTCCTTTGATCAGTACTTAGGGTATCAGCCGATACGGGCAAGAGTTTGGTTAAAAACTGCGAAAAATGCTGTATAAAAATAAGGACAGCTAGTAAAAATTTTGCAATAACAAAATTCCCTATAGATGAAATTTTCCTAAAAAATTTGAAACAACGTTAATAATGAACTTACCACGTTGTAAAATATCATTTTGAAGAATATAATATTCAACGTATGTTTAACTGTTTGTCCTCTTTAAAATAAATTGACCTATTCTATGAAAATCAAAAGTTTGAATCAGTTATTTTATTTGTCTGAGAGACATAATTAACAGATAGAAGTATGCTTCGTAGTAATGTGTATTAATTATACCGTAATAAAACTAGACCAATAGTCACTCGGGACCCGGCATGGCCCGATGTATAAGGCACTCGACTCGTAATCTGAGGGTCGCGGGTTTGAATCCTCGTCACACCAAATATGCACGCCCTTTCAGCCATGAGGGCTTTATAATGTGACGGTCAATCCCACTATTCTTTGGTAAGAGAGTAGCCCAAGAGTTGGCGGTGGGTAATGATTAATAGCTGCATCCCTCTCGTCTTACACTGCTGAACACTGTTGTTAAGGGAAAAATGCAACTAGAAATACCAAGAAAATTTATCTAACTTTATACTGATTAATATAATTTCTCAGAAAAAAAAACTATTAATAAATCCAGTATGATGAAGTCTATAATACTGCTAGGAGAGGTAGAAATTATATGTATATCTATTTATTACGTGGTATTTCCATATAGTTCTTCATAACGGTAGGTTATAACAAAAGTAATGTTTATATGCTTCAGTTGCGAGTACATTAAGACATAGCAACGATTATTACGGAAATAATTTAAGTATATATATGTTTTGTTGTTTTCGCACTCGTGCAAAGCTTCACGAAGACTATCTGTGCTAGCATTCCTAATTCAGCAGTGTAAGACTAGAGTGAAGGGAGCTAATAACCATCGCCAAACACCAACTCTTGAGCTACTCTTTTAACAACGAATACTGGGATTGACCACGAATTATAACGCTCCTACGGTGAAAAGGAGAGTGTGTGTATATATATATATATAATATGTGTGTACATTATATCGTTGGAGTGGGGTCGAACCCAACAGCTGTGTGGGCATGCTTAGTTCTAGACCCTGATTCGGGTCGTTTGAGTTCGAGTTCATGTTCATATTTACTTTGACTTCTGCCTTTCGGGACGGGACCCGGCCGTTCTCTCCGGTGCTACCTTTGCCTCGGTCTAGGATAACATTTAGAGTGACCTCCTTCACCCAAAAAAAGAGTAAAATTTATTTAATTAATAAATAAATAAAACTAAACCTAATAACCTTTCACGAAAGGGGACGAAGAGGAACCACAACGATCCTGAACACCCCAGTTGGAGAGAGAATTCTTACGATTCCTCTTTCTCTAAACTAAATCCCTGCCACGTTATTTTGCCCTTTGCTATTATATCGTTTAATCTTTATAGTGTTAAATGCCATTGCTTGAACTAATGACAAATTATTTTTGTTTTAGAATTAAGAACAAAGTTACAGAATGGGCTATCTGTGCTCTGCCCACCACGACTATCGAAACCCAGTTTTTTGCGGTCTGATTCCCCAGACATGCCTCTGTTACTGGGGGCTAACAAATTGTGTAAACTATAATTTAGCCTAACTAGCTCAGGTGTCCTGTCTAAGGACTTTTTAAATTGTGGTAACAAAAGATGTCTCACATGTCCCATCTCAGGACTTTTTAAATTGTGGTAGCAAAAGATGTCTTGCCTAAGGACTTTTCATTCTGTTATTCACACAAATTTATTTTGTAAAATTAAAAGGTTATTTATTAAATTGTGCAGAACGTAATATGGAACATGAGGGTGAAACTTAAACCTATTATATATACGTGTAAATTTGAATACATCTCAAGTTAAAATACATACACACCAATCTACAAGTAAGTGTTTTGCGATCGTTTTGAAAATCAAAATCCTTTATTCTATTAATTAATCCTCTTACTTTAGAAAAATTAAATTTACAAATATTTTGGTAAATTAATTCTCGTACACTAATACTAGAATAAAAAATACTGTCTAAATTATCACAAAATTTAAAAAAAATTAACCCATTTTTCTTTATTTTTCCTTTACCTCTAATTAGCTAATTTTTATGAAAAAAGTATCTATAAATATAAAACAAGCCATACGGCACCCAATACTCAAGGCAGTTTAGGTATTAAAATCTTAGTTTAATCCGTATTATGTTTTTATTAACAATTTCAAATATAATAATCTTAATACAGGTAAAATGGTGAATTCTTAAATGTTATGAATATATGGAAATAAATTAATAAATATTTTACTTGATAAAATTAAAATTGTAAATGTTAATAATAAAAAAACACACTTTTTTAATAATAAAAGTAATCAACCTATTTTATGGCATTAAAATCTGTGAACAAATAAATATTATTGAAAACATTTGATTTTACCACATTGTGCATCACAATTCCATTAAAAGATTTAATCTTTGTTTTAAATTCATTATTTGAACAGTTCTGTTATTCTTTTTTAGAACTGGAAAAAAGAAAATTTAGCTTTAGAAACAAACATAAAAGATATATTAAGTTTCTGTATTTACAATACTTTAATAAACAGGTTTCTAAACAAGCAGTAGGAGTTCCAATGAGAGCTAATTATTCTACTTGTATAGCAAACAAATTTATATCTTTACCATCATGCGAATAGATTTATTGAAAACTACATAAATCTAAATATTTTTACCTTAAATTACAGATATATAGATGATTTAAGTTTACAAATAATCCTGAAATAAATAATGTCATTAATACTATTTATCCAGCAGAATTAAAAATTGAAAATACTTCATTGTCTAATAGAGAAGCATATTATTTTTCTTTAGAAATTAAAATAATTGATAGGGGTATTAATATAAATATTTTTTGCTAAAAGAAATTATTTTAAATTTCCAATTTAGGCCCGGAAATCTGAGGGTCGCGGGTTTCTAATCCCCGTCGTACCAAACATCCTCGTCCTTTCAGTCATGGGGGCATTATATTGTGACGGTCTATCGCACTATTCGTTGGTAAAAGATTACCCCAACAGTTGACGGTGGATGGTGATGACTAGCTGCCTTCCCTCTAGTCCTATACTACTAAATTAGGAACGGCAACTTGTGTAGCTTTGTGCGAAATTCAAACACAAACAAACAAACCTTTCCGATTTATGGTTTGCCCTCTTTTAATAGTACTGTACCATATACTTCTGTTATAGGCATTATGATTTCGCAATTATTCAGATATTGTAAAATTTGTAGTAAATTATAATATGCTATCAGTAATGTTGAAATACTGATAAAAATTAAAAGATAATGGGTTTAATAAAGAAACTAAATAAAATCATTAAACTATTCTGTAACAAATATAAAAATGTATTAAATAAACATAAAGAAATGAAAATAACGCAACTTTCACTGAACATTTCTAATAATTATTTTTGGTTACGATAAGGTCATTTAACAACTTGGCACTTCTTTATGCGGATGTACATCTTTCTGCATATAAAGCCTTGTTTAGAGCATGAAAGTTACGGTAAACTTAATAAATGGGTGGTAATTGGTAATTGTACTTGTTTATTTAGATAACTGGATGAGACACTTCGTATTAGTTTGTTTACTGTGCTATCGGTTAGTGCCTTCTACCATATTGAGGACTAGAATGCTACTTTCAAGAGGTAAGTTTTCAACTTATTTACCCCAAAATGGCAGTACCTTATTTGTATATCAATTTTTCTTCTTCTTTACCTCGGAGAGCAATTACCTCCCCACAACTGATACAGATATGGGGCGTTGTAGGCTTGAGCACCCAAATCTTGTATTCTTAATTTCTATTTTTATATTTATTGCTACTCCTTTATTTTATTTCTTTGTGTGAGACTGGTGAATGGAGGAGATAAGAATGATAGACAGTGTATTCCCACCGAAATGTAGTCCTACTTTCTAGGTCACCTCCAAAACCTAGGATACATTTTATATCCCACATTATAGCTTATACCCTGGGATATTTTCAATTAGTGCAGGATTTTTGCTCATTATTTTCAATTTAATTTTGTTTTGACTTGTTGTTAACACAGTTCTTGCTTTTGATTTTGTTTATTTAACTTTATCTGTATTAATTTTTTTCTAATATATATTCAAGGCATGTGATTTGTTGCTGACTATGTCGCCCTTTTCCATTTCGCTGTTCAATCTTTATGAAGTTAAGTGCAACAGCCTTAACTAATGACATATTATGAAACTACTGTTTGTCTGGCGAGCTGATTAGAGTAGTTATTATTTTTTAATTTATTTTTATTTTTGTTTCGGCTTATTTTTAGATAATAACTAACAAATACACACACACACAGATAGCCCCTTGTGTAGCTTTGTGCTTAATTAACAACAACATACACACACACACACATATATATACAGAATAAAAATATTTTCTTAAACCCTATGTGTATATATTACAAAATGTAATATGGAATATCTGGGTGAAACTTCAAACACACATATAAATATGAATGGATCTCAAGTTAAAAAAAAAATGAATGAATTCCGTGGAATTAAGTTATCTTTGAATTCACTCTTTTGCTTTTGTTAAGATCTCTATATTAGAAATTATTATTTAAAACAGCGATATACTTCAACGAGAGAATTTATATATTTTGAAATTAAGAACATTATCTCCATATGGAGTAAGTGAATATTTTAATAAATGTAATGTTCGAAGATGAGTACTGCTTATTTTTTGTAGATGTCTTTATTGATACAAGTAAGAAAATTAAAGATAAAGAAAAATAAATTAAA
Source organism: Carcinoscorpius rotundicauda (assembly GCA_011833715.1). Taxonomy (NCBI): domain Eukaryota; kingdom Metazoa; phylum Arthropoda; class Merostomata; order Xiphosura; family Limulidae; genus Carcinoscorpius; species Carcinoscorpius rotundicauda. The sequence goes on from CM022403.1 coordinate 35,567,976, forward strand.
ATGGGTTTATTTTTTGAATGTTGTAATAATTCACTAAACAATTATTTATTTTATTAACAACGTATATATTTTTTATAAAGATATATCAAGTTAATACTCTTAATATAAGAGCGTTAATCAATACAATAAAAAAATATAATTTTCGAAACGATCATACAAAGCACTTATTTGTAGATATAAAATGTCGATTAAAAATCAAAGGCTTATCAACTTTGATAAAAAACTGCAAATGAAACTTTCATATTTGAGAGTTAATTTTGAATATAAAATATTCGATAACTTGCAGATTTCTAAAGTTACTGATCAATCTATAAAAACTTAAAACATAATGCTAGTTATAAATACGAAGTTCCAATTGTTCCACTATTATATGTATACAAAAATTTAACTAATCTAAATGTAGATGAAGTTAATAACTTACCTTGTGAGTGTGAAAATAGTTTATTTATTGGTACTTTCTGAAATATACTGTTACTGGTAACTTGGAAATTATAAAAGATAAGCTATTATGTGAAATACGTAAAAAATGTAAATAAGAGTCTTAGCACAGAATAGCTACAAAATATAATAAGCAAAATGACCTAAAAATCTATTTAAAACAATATTGAAACATATATTTTGGAACTTACATCTTATCCTTTAAGATGGTTTCTGGATAGGAAGTTTTTTGTCTTTAAGAATATAAAATTTAAATTATCCTGCATAAAAGTAAAGAAATAATAAAAAGATTTATCGTTTTAACAGTTGAAAAATGATATTCAACAACTGCAAGAAAAACGTATTATAGTTCCCTTTGATAAGGATAATTATAATTTTGGTATCATTTGTAAAAGATTGTATGCATTAATTATGATGTAAGAAATGAATGGTACACAACCATTTAAACTTATTGAGCAATTAAAGTTATGGTAATTAATAATTTATTAAGCTTATAAAAACTTCATCGTAAATCAAATTTCTGGTAGATTCATCTTTTCCACGTGCTATTCCGAAACTCCATAAATCTCCGATTAAATATGAATTTATTTCAAGTTCAATAAGAACAATTAATAATAAACCGACCATTTTATTAAATAAATTACATATTTTATTTTATGAAATTAAAAATATTAGTGTTAATAAAAAAAGATAATTTTTGGTTAATAAAAACTAATTATCCCCTTTTAGAATATATAAGAAACTGTGAACAAATAAATAATATTGAAAGATTTGATTTCACCACACAATACGCCACCTTTCCATTAAAAATTAAATTCATTGAAAGAACAGTACGTTTATTCTTTCATAGAAGTGGAAGAAAAATGTATCTCCGAAAACATTAAAGATATAAGTTTCTGCATTTATAATAATTATATATTTTTCGATAATCAGGTTTTAAACAAGTAATAGGAGTTTCAATGGGAGCTACTTTCTACTTGTATTGTAAATTAATATCTTTACTTTTGTGAGAACAGGTTTATCGAAAAATGATATAAAACCAGATATTTCTGTTTCACCTTACAAATATATATAGAATATTTAATTACTATAAATAATCCTGAAATAATGTTATTAACACTATTTATCCAGTAGAATTAATTACTGAACATTCTTCTAATATAAAAGCACATCATTCAGATTTAGAAATTAAAATAATAGATATTACGATATAAATATTTTTGATGATAGAAAATATTTTGCTTTTCCAACATTGATTTAAATAGTAATCTACCACACCTCTGTTATAAATAGTAATCTACCACACCTCTGTTATAAATAGTAATCTACCACACCCCTGTTATAAATAGTAATCTACCACACCCCTGTTATAAATAGTAATCTACCACACCCCTGTTATAAATAGTAATCTACCACACCTCTGTTATAAATAGTAATCTACCACACCTCTGTTATAAATAGTAATCTACTACACCTCTGTTATAAATAGTAATCTACTACACCTCTGTTATAAATAGTAATCTACTACACCTCTGTTATAAATAGTAACCTACCACACCTCTTTGTTATAACTTTCCAGTCACATTATAACTTGCATCTTGGGGATCTTTTCAATTGGTGCAGCGTTTTTTATTTTTGTTTGGTCTTGTTTGCTACTAGTCAAAGGTTTAGACTTTCTGTCCTTCCTTTTGATTTTGTTTCATTTTAATTTTACTTAACATTCTCTCTATGCTCTTTCTTTTTCTATATATATATATATATATATGTGTGTGTGTGTGTGTATAGAGATTTATGTATGTATCCCATAAGTAATGTCCCAGAATTTAATACAAAAAGTGTATCATCATTTATGTCTTTGTAGAAGGCTTTAATGACTAAAATGTGTAGTAGGACATGTACAAAAATGTTCAGACAAATAAAAAAACTAACTCAACTCCACTTTTTCAGCTCATTAATCAAATAAACCTTCATGAAGACGGATGTGTCTGAGAAGCATGTTAGGCATGTAATGCTTTATGAATATAACAAAGGCAATAGTGCAGCATAAACTACATAAAAATTCAAGGTGGAATCTCTCAATGAAAAAAAATGTCGAAGGTGGTTTCAGAAGCTCATATCAGATGACTCCAGCTTCAGTGATGCGTCATGTTGAGATCGTAATGTTGAGTTTAATGATGACTTGCTGCTCGCTGTACTTGATGAAGATTGTGTTGTAACAGTTGAAGAATTAGCACAGAAGCTGAATTGAACCCATTCAACAGTTCACCATCATCTGCAACAGCTTGAAAAGGTGTCAAAACTTGGAAAATGGTTTCCCGGGATTTGCAGGAGCCAACCATAGTGTAAGAGTGGACATTTACACTTTTCTGCACTCTCGTGAACGCAACTCACCTTTTCTGGACAGGTTAGTGACTATAGATGAAAAATGAATATTTTATAAATAAGCGTCGCAGACAATGGCTAAGTGGAGGTTAACTCGCTAAAGCAAATCCAAAATGGACCTCCATCCTAGAAAAGTCTTGTTAAACATTTGGTAGGATATTATTGGTGTGATCCACTTTGAGTTGTTGCTACTAAATGTAACGATTACATCAGACTTGTATTGTAAACTGTTAGAGCGCTTGAATGCTGCGCTGAAAGAAAAGGGCCTACTTTGATCAATCGTAAAGGTGTGTTACCCCAGGGTAATGCACGGCCCCATACAGCAAAGATCACATCTGTAAAGATTGAACAGCTACACTGGGAACAACTTTCACATCCTCCTTATTCTCCAGACTTCGCCCCACCTGATTTATCATCTACTCCGAAGTTTGCAAAACTATCTTGAGGGAAACGAGCTTGAAACACATGAAGATTTCAAAACTACCCTTTCTACATTCTTTTCCTCCAAACCCCAAGAAGTTTATAGAAGTGGCATTAAGAGGATTGCGAATCATTGGCAGGAAGTAATTAATAATAATGGAACATACATTATTGATTAAATAACATTAAAACATTTGAATGTTTTTTCTCTTTTTCTGAGCCTAAAATAGGACATTACTTAATGATATATATGCAAGTATGTTTATAAGTATGGTTGATATTATTGATAAAAAATGCCACATTGATACTGCATATGTACATGTATGTTTTTGCAATCAGTAATATTGATAAAAGAATGTGAGAATGGTACTATGGGTCGTGTACTGGCAGAATGTGTGCCTTCAGCAATCACTGTTTAGTCATTAGCGTTCACACTTTTGAAAGATATGATTCGTTGGTGTACGTTATTTGTTAAGGCAAAATAATATTTATCTAGTTTTGTATTTAAAGTTGCATTCAAATTACTGCGCCTCAGTGAAGTAACGAGCTTTCAATAAAAACTGTTTTCAGCTGCGGCATAACGGCTACCGAGTTATCTTTTTCAAATACAAGCTATTAACTCGTATCTCCGTCTCTCGTCCGATTTGAGATATAAAAAGGTCCGCGGCTATTGAGGATTTTCTCTTGTTATTGATGTGTTCACGATATTAAAAGCACATACAATTACAAGGCAACAGTGTTATGACAATATAGCGATAAAATACGCATGCAGTAACTTAATAAATTTTAGATTTGATATTTATAATCTATATAAATATAATAGGATTATCTCTTGTCTGTAAGTCAATGTAATTACATTGCAGGGTGTGGATGGATCTTCACCAAATTTGTTATGAAGGTTTTTAGGGTTCATGCAAAGCAAACTTCTTATATCGTAAGAATTTTCACTGATCATAAACTTGCATAAATATCGTCCAGGGGACGGGTACTCCACCTAGCATAGCATTATGTTTAGTTAAAAATGTGACAATTAACCATACGAAAAAAATGAGATTATTTTCATATAAGGTATTTAATACAGTATGAAACGATAGCTGGAGTTGTTAGGTTTTTAATGCAAAATAAATATCCACCTATCAGTAAATGAAGAACACACTGCATAGGTTGTTATAGTGTAATACGAAAGATATTATAAAATGGAAAAAAAGTAAGTGAATGTAAAAATAAACAACCAACAAAACCAGGAATAGTCGATTTTCTAAAATAACTTTAATTGTTTGGAGGATATAGTGCATACTTGATTAACAATGGAAGTGTAATAAAAAAAATCCTTTCTTTGTCCACTGAATACAACAAATTAAAACATATGATACAAGAATCTTGAATTGTTTTATTTTCTTAACAGAAATTGGAAGATACCATCCAAAGAAACGTGAGATCTAACAAGTCTATTCACTGCTGATGTTCTGAATGTAAATTGGGAGATATCACTCAAAGAAACGTAAAATATAACATCTCTTGTCACTGCTCATGTTATGAGTGTAAATTGGGAGATACTACCCAAAAAACGTAAGACAAAACAAGTGTAGTCACTACCCATGTTTTGAATATAAATTGGGAGATACCATCCAAAAAACGTAAAACAAAATATCTCTAGTCACTGCTCATGTTCTGAATGTAAATTGGAAGATACCACGCAAAGAAACGTAAGACAAAACAAGTGTAGTCACTACCCATGTTTTGAATATAAATTGGGAGATACCATCCAAAAAACGTAAAACAAAATATCTCTAGTCACTGCTCATGTTCTGAATGTAAATTGGGAGATACCACGCAAAGAAACGTAAGATATAACAAGTCTAGTCAGTCCTTAATTGTTGAGGATGGTAAAAAATTTCCCTTTAAAACTGAGTCATTTGTAAATTGACCTTACGTAATAAATAGAGAATGTGATGCTGTTTGTCTAGCTTTGGAGTAACGTTTTTGGCGTTATATAAAGTTTTAGAGTCAGCCATTGACAATTTGGTGTTGCATCATTGTTTATTCTTTTTTATACAAAACTGTTTAACTTGGTAAAACCGTCTGTACAGGAAAACTATCATTCATATACTTGTCTCTATAGACCTAAAGTATAGTATCTTATACAGCTCGTGTTTTTTAACCCACCTTATTTTATTTTTAATAAAAAAAATCCATATTATTAACTTTGTTTTTCTGAGAATTCATCGATATTTGTAGAAACTGCATGTGAATGTTACAAAAAGTTTAAAACAAAATTTCAACTAGAAAACCTCTGTAAAACATTGTAAAAATACACTCTAATTTTACTTTATTGTGAGCTCATTTTTACAGAATATTATTTTTTTTACGCAACTACAGTTTATTCACTATATACCACTTACAACTCTGATCCGGATTTTGATAACCGTGGTGGGCAGAGCACAGTTAGCCCATTGTGTAGCTTTGTGCTTGATTCAAAACAACAACAACAACTCTGATTCCAGCGATCCTACCGTTAATAGATTAAAACTTTTAACAACACCTTTTTTTATATTATGAAGAAAGAGTTTGTTTGTTTTGAAATTCGCACAAAGCTACTCGAAGACTTTCTGTGCAAGCCGTCCCTAATTTAGGAGTGTAAGACTAGAGAGAAGACAGTTTGTCATCACCACCCACCGCCAACTCTTGGGCTACTTTTTACCAACGAATAGTGGGATTAACCGTTACATTATAACGTGACGGGGATTTGAACCCGCGACCCTGAGTTTACGAGTCGAACGCCTTAACACGCTTGGCCATGTCGGGTCCTTGAAGAAATAGCAAACAATATTCTGCTTCATATTTCAGTGGGGATTCAAATATTTATTTAACCTTGAACAAAAGTTACAAAAATGTTAATAACACAGAAGTACTCTTAACAAACATTTTCTGGATATCTTTGTTTTAACCATAATGTTTTATATTGATTGGTCGGTTGATTTTACAAGAAATCAAAAAAGAATAGAAATCTTACATTGAAGACCGGAAAATAACAATTTTTTTTAAGATTATTTTTAACGGAAACTCTTCTAGACGTGTTTGATACACCTTGAATATTTTTTATACTTTTTTAGAAGATTACCAAAGATTCCAACTCGACCTTAATGGCTAATGCATTTTGCGTGTTCCCAGATTAAAAGTATATTAGTTGGAAACACACACAAAAAGGATTATATGGAGTAAGACGGCAGTATTACAGAAGAGAATTTAATCAGTCGAATCTACTGTAGAATTATTATGAACCTCTTCTTGAATACGTTCATAAAATAAAATTGAGTTAATGTATCAGGAGAGAAAACCCTAAGATGCACAAGCACGTACATTGTAGATTGATTGGAATGTAAAAGGATAGTCGAAGTAAAAATATATTTCTGGATAAACAGGAGTATAAAAGGATAGTCGGGAGTATAAATATATTTATGGTTAAACATTACTATAAAAGCATGTTTGGAAGTATAAGTATATCAATGGATGAACATAACCATAAAAGGATAGTCGGGAGTATAAATATATTAAGGGATAAACAAGAGTATAAAAAGATAGTCGGGAGTGTAAATATATTTATGTATAAGCATGACTATAAAATGATAGTCGAAGTAAAAATATATTAATGGATAAACATGACTATAAAAGGATAGTGGGGAGTATAAATACATTAATGGATAAACAGGAGTATAAAAAGATAGACGTTTGGCTTATTTTATTATTGACAACTGGTTTAAAGAGAAAATAGTTTGCAAGACGTTCTTTTAAGAAGATTAAATCTCGATTTTGAGCGAATGGTTTCTGGATCGGAAACGTTAATTTAACTTGAAAAGAATTATCATTGGGCTACTGAAAGTTCCCTCATAGTGGTTTCATTCCATTTTCAGGATGTTTCTAATGTAAAGATAACATAAAAACCCAATAAACTTTCAGAAATGTAACAAAATGTTTCTAGTAAAATTATGAAAATGAGAATAGTCTTCGAACTGGCCACAAAGTAAAAATTATTTGTACCTGCTATCCGCATAAGTTTCTAACCCACTAATTATATCATATCTTTGAGCGACGTTAATGTTCTGGCTACGATCCGCTTTGTTATGTAGCTTATCAAAGAATTGTTCGATTTTAAATAACAATCGTTTCTTCTATTCAGTTTTGGTCATTTGATATACTTGTATATTATAACCTTTAGCCTTAGTCTCCTATTTATATTTATTGTTGTAGTATAATTTATTTTCACTCTCTGTTATTAATAATATGACAATAAAATTTCATTGCACTGTTGTCAATGTTATTAAGTTTTGTATTTATTACTGAACATCTTAAGATCAAAAGGAAACATCCCAAGACTTCCAATAAAAGTTTCCGCCATTTTGATTATTATCATTACAAAGTTAACATTTTATTAAAATAAAAATTAACACAAAACATAACACTTTTATGATTTGATACAAAAATATTTTTGATTAAATTACAACTTACACGCTGAAATTCGTTTTTATATCCAGCTCCACTATTAAAGATATTGACTGATTTAACGAGTTAAATGTCGAATGATGTTCGAACTTGACTTCAACTCATTGTGAAGTCATCTCATCTTCAGTTTCATATATCGGGCATATTTTTTTATACTTAACCAGACGTTAGCCAGTGGGAGAGTTTGAAACGGTATATATGTTAAAATTAGAAGGTAATTTATCAGCTATACTGAACTTTTACGATACCAGTGGTGATCGTGATATAAGTGATTTTATTTAACTGGTTTGGTTTGTTTTGAATTTCGCGCAAAGCTACACAAGAGCTATCTTCACTAGCTATCCTTGGTTGAGCAGTGTAAGACTTAGAGGGAAGGCAGCTAGTCATCACCACTCACCGCCAACTCTTGAGCTACTCCTTTACCAACGAATAGTGGGATTGACTGTCCCATTAATAACGCCCCCCACGGCTGATAGGACAAGCATGTTTGGTGCGACGGGGATTCGAATCCGCGATTCTCAGAATACGAGTTGAGTGCTTTAACCACCTGGCCATGCTGGGCCTCCATTTAACTGAACGATTTCATTTTGTTTACTCAATCACATCATGAAAAAAATCAAGATCCCTTCCTTTAAGCCCCGATTCCGCCGACCCTAGTTATCATGGAACTGTATAAGTAACAACTTTCTACAACTTTACTGCTGTTACACGTTTCATCATTGCTCCCTGCGTTACCATAACTTCAAGCAAGTTTTTCTTTCTTGTTAAATAAGTGATAAACAAGGAATAAATCAGAGCGACTAAAGAGGTCTTCTTTGTGCTGGTTGTAAAAACACCACATTACTCGCAGCGCCCCCAATCTCAGCTCCGTAATCACTAACAGCTTAGTGGTCTAAGAAATATATATGTAGATAAGCGTACGGAGCGAGCAAAACCCACTTTCAACAGCCGCCCTTCCCACTCCGGAACAAGCGTTCGTTGAAAACGCAAGCTACTTGCTTGCTCTATTCCTAACGGTGTTGGATTTAGTCGACTAAATGAATCAGTGTCTTCTAACCAATGTCATCTCCTTTCTTGTCTTGCACTTTTTACGCAATATCTTCCACATTATGAAGAGATAGATGTTCAGGATTTGAAGATAAGAGCACTGTAATTTTTCTGAGATAAATTATCGCCGTAGATTCAGGTTTGGTTCAGTATGTTAAGGAACATTTCGAAGATAAAGGAACATTTGTGGCAAGTAATGAGTTTCGTAGGAATTTTAGTAAGTGCTTTTGGAGGTAAGTGTTACTATAGTCATTAGGTGTTCCTCTTTCTTTCTATGTAATTTTGCATAGATCTGTTATTAAAGTGGAGTTATTATGGGAAGTCATTTATGAATATTTAATTATTTTATAATCAACTGCAATTTAAGAAAAGAGATAGGTAGACTGGTATTAAAGTATACTTTTTATAAGAAGGTTTTTATGAATATTTAATCTTTCAGCATGAACTGTTGCTCAAAAACTAAGGTAAACAGATACGTGGACATATTGATAAACAGATATTCGTGTTGATAGGTAGGTAGACACACAGATAATAAAACCGACATTTTTTTCTCAGAAAATCCATACACATTTAAAAAAATTAGCAATGAACTGCTGTTTGCGGACGTAGTTAGTTAGACATATCGACAGGCGAATATGATGAAAAACGTACGGTAAAACATTTGTTAAATTACCTGAAAATCAACCCAAGGAAACCTTATCTCTGAAAAAAACAGGAATGTCTGACGAAAACGCTAGATAGAAATACAGATATGAAAATTGACTTTTTTGCGACCTAAATCAATATTAAGACTTTGTTAACACTGAAAGTCATTAATTCATATTGAATCACATGGCAATGTTCGGAAAATGCTACGTTAAGAAACGTAATTTGGGAGAAAACTGAGGGGGGGGAATTATTTCGAAGATCCAATAACGTAGTGGCCCTGAAAATCTCTGAGTTATCTAAAACACTATGTCACCCAACATTTGATTGTACCATACCAGTACACTACATCTAAAAAATGGTAAGTGATATCTTACTGTTAGGTGCCCAAACATTTGATTGTACCATATCAGTACAATACATCCAAAAAATGGAAAGTGATATCTTACTGTTAGGTGCCCAAACATTTGATTGTACCACGTCAGTACAGTACATCCAAAAAGTGGTAAGTCATATCTTACTGTTAGGTGTCTCAACATTTGATTGTACCATACCAGTACAGTAATCCAAAAAGTGGTAAGTGATATCTTACTGTTAGGTGTCTCAACATTTGATTGTACCATACCAGTACAGTACAACCAAAAAGTGGTAAGTGATATCGTACTGTTAGGTGTCTCAACATTTGATTGTACCATACCAGTACAGTAATCCAAAAAGTGGTAAGTGATATCTTACTGTTAGGTGTCTCAACATTTTAATGTACCATATCTGTACAGTATATCCAAAAAGTGGTAAGTCATATTGTACTGTTACGTGCCCCAACATTTGATGGTACGATATCAGTACAGTTCATCCAAAAAATGGTAATTATTACTTTACTGTGAGGTTTTTCTAAATATTTCGAAGCAGGAACACTTGCTCTAACTCTACAACTGGGGCACTTTCTTCTGTTGTGCTTTCAAGTGTACATTACTTAAAAATACTATATAATATATGATGTTTTTTCATATTTAAAGTAATAATCATATCCATTATTACATTCACTTGTGCGTCTAAAAGTCATGAGTAAAATGTATTTGTTTTTCAAAGAACTAAACACGTTAGCCATGAACGTTCCTCAGTACCACCATATCACGATACACCAGCTTAGATCGTTAGATGGGATTCATTTTTAATGATATTTTAGCAAAGTACCTTTAGTATAGTTGGTGCACAGTGACACTTAAGAACGTGTCTTTGGTGTAGTTGATTTACAGTGATATTTCAGAACGTGTCTTTGGGATGGTTGATTTACAGTGATATTTCAGAACGTGTCTTTGGGATGGTTGATTTACAGTGATATTTCAGAACGTGTCTTTGGGGTGATTGATTTACAGTGATATTTCAGAACGTGTCCTTGGTGTAGTTGATTTACAGTGATATTTCAGAACGTGTCTTTGGGGTGATTGATTTACAGTGATATTTCAGAACGTGTCTTTGGGGTGGTTGATTTACAGTGATATTTCAGAACGTGTCTTTGGGGTGATTGATTTACAGTGATATTTCAGAACGTGTCTTTGGCGTAGTTGATTTACAGTGATATTTCAGAACGTGTCTTTGGCGTAGTTGGTTTGAAGTTGTACTTCAGAACGTGTCTTTTGTGTAGTTGGTTCACAGTGACACTTAAGAACATGTCTTTGGTGTAGTTGATTTACAGTGATACTTCAGAACGTGTCTTTGGCGTAGTTAATTTACAGTGATATTTCAAAACGTGTCTTTGGGATGGTTGATTTACAGTGATATTTCAAAACGTGTCTTTGGGATGGTTGATTTACAGTGATATTTCAGAACGTGTCTTTGGGATGGTTGATTTACAGTGATATTTCAGAACGTGTCTTTGGGATGGTTGATTTACAGTGATATTTCAGAACGTGTCTTTGGGGTGATTGATTTACAGTGATATTTCAGAACGTGTCTTTTGTGTAGTTGATTTACAGTGATATTTCAGAACGTGTCTTTGGCGTAGTTGATTTACAGTGATATTTCAGAACGTGTCTTTGGCGTAGTTGGTTTGAAGTTATATTTCAAAACGTGTCTTTTGTGTAGTTGGTTCACAGTGATACTTCAGAACGTGTCTTTGGTGTAGTTAGTTCACAGTGATACTTCAGAACGTGTCTTTTGTGTAGTTGGTTTGAAGTTATATTTCAAAACGTGTCTTTTGTGTAGTTGGTTCACAGTGATACTTCAGAACGTGTCTTTGGTGTAGTTAGTTCACAGTGATACTTCAGAACGTGTCTTTTGTGTAGTTGGTTCACAGTGATACTTCAGAACGTGTCTTTTGTGTAGTTAGTTCACAGTGATACTTCAGAACGTGTCTTTGGTGTAGTTGGTTCACAGTGATACTTCAGAACGTGTCTTTTGTGTAGTTGGTTCACAGTGATACTTCAGAACGTGTCTTTGGTGTAGTTGGTTCACAGTGATACTTCAGAACGTGTCTTTGGCGTAGTTGATTTACAGTGATATTTCAGAACGTGTCTTTGGCGTAGTTGGTTTGAAGTTATATTTCAAAACGTGTCTTTTGTGTAGTTGGTTCACAGTGATACTTCAGAACGTGTCTTTGGTGTAGTTAGTTCACAGTGATACTTCAGAACGTGTCTTTTGTGTAGTTGGTTTGAAGTTATATTTCAAAACGTGTCTTTTGTGTAGTTGGTTCACAGTGATACTTCAGAACGTGTCTTTGGCGTAGTTGGTTTGAAGTTATATTTCAAAACGTGTCTTTTGTGTAGTTGGTTCACAGTGATACTTCAGAACGTGTCTTTGGTGTAGTTAGTTCACAGTGATACTTCAGAACGTGTCTTTTGTGTAGTTGGTTTGAAGTTATATTTCAAAACGTGTCTTTTGTGTAGTTGGTTCACAGTGATACTTCAGAACGTGTCTTTGGTGTAGTTGGTTCACAGTGATACTTCAGAACGTGTCTTTGGCGTAGTTGATTTACAGTGATATTTCAGAACGTGTCTTTGGCGTAGTTGGTTTGAAGTTGTACTTCAGAACGTGTCTTTTGTGTAGTTGGTTCACAGTGACACTTAAGAACGTGTCTTTGGCGTAGTTAATTTACAGTGATATTTCAAAACGTGTCTTTGGGATGGTTGATTTACAGTGATATTTCAAAACGTGTCTTTGGGATGGTTGATTTACAGTGATATTTCAGAACGTGTCTTTGGGATGGTTGATTTACAGTGATATTTCAGAACGTGTCTTTGGGATGGTTGATTTACAGTGATATTTCAGAACGTGTCTTTGGGATGGTTGATTTACAGTGATATTTCAGAACGTGTCTTTGGGGTGATTGATTTACAGCGATATTTCAGAACGTGTCTTTGGGGTGATTGATTTACAGTGATATTTCAGAACGTGTCTTTTGTGTAGTTGGTTCACAGTGATACTTCAGAACGTGTCTTTGGTGTAGTTAGTTCACAGTGATACTTCAGAACGTGTCTTTTGTGTAGTTGGTTCACAGTGATACTTCAGAACGTGTCTTTTGTGTAGTTGGTTCACAGTGATACTTCAGAACGTGTCTTTGGTGTAGTTAGTTCACAGTGATACTTCAGAACGTGTCTTTTGTGTAGTTAGTTCACAGTGATACTTCAGAACGTGTCTTTTGTGTAGTTGGTTCACAGTGATACTTCAGAACGTGTCTTTGGTGTAGTTGGTTCACAGTGATACTTCAGAACGTGTCTTTGGTGTAGTTAGTTCACAGTGATACTTCAGAACGTGTCTTTGGTGTAGTTAGTTCACAGTGATACTTCAGAACGTGTCTTTTGTGTAGTTGGTTCACAGTGATACTTCAGAACGTGTCTTTGGTGTAGTTGGTTCACAGTGATACTTCAGAACGTGTCTTTGATGTAGTAGGCTGCTGCATAACAGCTGTATAGTGTGTGGTTCATTTACATTTTATTGTTAAATTTTACGTACCGATAACGCATTGTATATGATTTATGCATATTTATGAAAAACAAAAAAATGTATAAAACGAAAGCTATGAGTTAATTAATTAACCTTTTAAAGTTTCTTTTATTTATTTCTGATCGCATCTACAGTTTCGTGACTTTTATAGCCACACCTCAAATATTTTCACGATTTTAATTCTTATTTTTTTGTCATTATTCATACATTTATATGAACACACATTACATGCATATGAGCATGTGTATTAATATATTCGTATATATTTCTTTTCTTTTGTCAAACAAGCGATCGTTTTTACAGTGAACACTAAAAATGTTCTCAATGACAACAGTGCAACAACGATATACAATTATAGAATTTCGTATTTATTTCTTTAAAACGAAGCAATGCTTGAAGGCCGTACAAATAACCCAGTATCAGGAAAGCTGAGAACATTCGTTCTTCACGTTCCGTTCTAGACTTGCTAGGTCTTGTTTGTTTTGATCTTGAGCAACAAACAAAAGCATAATTAAAAAAAAACAGAACTTGGTGGCTCATGATTTTCATGAAAGGAATGAACCTAAAGGAAGCTACACACTTTCACTCTTTGTCTTATCAAGTTAAAATAGGCCCACGTCTCTCTAGATTAAAGTTTTAAAACTTACACGAGGCCCAGCATGGCTAGGTGGTTAAGGCACTCGACTCGTAATCTGAGGGTTGCGAGATTGGATGCCTAAGAATGGTAAAAGTTATGAGTGGTTCTTGACAACAATTTCTAACATGACGTTCTTTTTAAAATCGTAAACTGATTGAAGACGGTGAACGGTAGTAAGTGTTGGGACATTGTGGGTTAAAGCATTTAAGCCTAACTGACGTTGTGATAGCTATCTCATTATTCATTTGTGTATTTTTGAGAATATTTTTGGTAGGTTGAGTATATCCAACGCTATAACCGCAGACCTTTTTTATTTAAAATTATACTCTGTTGACAGATGGTATATTTTTAATGGTTTTATTTAAATAGCCATTTGTGTTTGTTTGTTTATTACAGAGCAAAGCCACACTGCTCTGCCTGCTGTGTTCACCGCAGGAATCGAATCCTAAATGTTAGTGTTGTAACTCTGTAAATTTATCATTGCCTTACTGGGGGTAGTAATTTATAAAGCCTATAATGTTTAAGTTTGTTATGTGTATAGTAAACACAATGATTATTTTAACACAAAAATACGTGACTGACATGTACCTGCGGTTTCTAAGCAAGTCCAAACTTTCTGCTAACATTCCCCCCACAGAGTTCGTGGAATATGTTAAATGTACAGCTTTCCTACGTGATATGAAGAAGCAACACATGCCTGATTAACTAACCATATCAGCTTATTACACTCTAGTGAGGTCTCACCTATTGAAAATGTTTCCTATCTCTCTCTTTTTATTTTCTTTTTCCATGAGATCCTTTTTCGGTACCTGATTCAGAAAGCTGATTGTTCGGTACCTGATTCAGAAAGCTGTTTGTTCGGTACTTGATGCCAGGAAGCTGATTGTTCAGTACTTGATGCCAGGAAGCTGTTTGTTCGGTACCTGATTCAGGAAACTGATTGTTCGGTACCTGATGCCAGGAAGCTGATGGTTCGGTACCTGATTTAGGAAACTGATTGTTTGGTACCTGATGCCAAGAAGCTGCACTCAGCTGAACAGAAGCCATTCACGACAACCAGCATTCAGCTGGTATTTTAGCAACTTTAAGTTTTACCATTTTGTTAGATATTATTGGTATATTGTTAAAAATGGGACAATTTATGGTTGTGTAAGTGCCTTAGTTATGCATACACTATACATGTACATGTAGCACTAAATCTACATACATGTGTATGTGTGTATTTCATACATCACCCAGTTGTGATGAGTTTTCACCTGTAATACTCAGATATTGGTTGCATTGTTGTTGCCAATGAAAACAATATGAACTGGTTGAAAACCCGATCTATAAAAATCTGGCTTCAGTAAAAGATCAACTGTAATTATTTTATCTTACAGTATGGAAATCTTACGACGTAAATCTATTTTATAGCGTTCTATATCTTTACCTACATGTACTTATATGTATTATTAAAAAAAGCTACAAGTAGTGATAATGCAGGGTGCGTGAAAGAATTTTTTTAAACTATAGACAATCAAAGAATTTCACAGAATATGTTTTACTTGTTTTCAATGTAATTCAAAATAAATTTGAAATAACTCAACCTTCTCATGTTGTGATTGAGCTGTCTACAGCTTACAACTTTTAATATTTTTGTCAAGATAACAACTTTAATGGCAGATTGATTCCACCAAGTACAGTATGAATCAATATATTCAATAATTTATAAGTGCTACTGTCTTCACTATGACCATGTATGTGTGTACGAACAGCGATTATAAATATACCACGACAAGAAATGGCTTCTGTTAGTAATTTTACTGGAACAAAATATATGTTATCCTTTATATTTATTTGTAAATATCCATTGTACCATTTTTCTATCTATTTCATATGATGTCATATGTTTGACATTTCTATTATATTATACGTGTACTTTCACCTTAAAATACAACCGTTTCGGTGCTTTCTTTTCCATAATAAACTGGAGATGATTGCACGCACTGTTGATTTAAAATTCAAACGTTTCAATGTCTTTTTTTTGTTCTATAATAAATAAACTGGAGCGATTGATAAATAAAAATAAAATAAAACAAAAAATGCCAATTATTTTATTCTTTATTTGCCCTAAACTTACTGTTTTAACCTATAATTAAGGAGGTACATACATTTTAGTTGGTTTTGAATTTCGCGCGTAGCTGCACGAGGGCTACCTGCGCACATATATTTTGTCCCTTTTTTTACTTTTTTGTTCATATTCAAAGATTTAACAAAATATTGATTATAAATATAAAAATTAGTTTAATTAATAATACAGCTTTACCTACTAATTGGTCCGGCATGGCCAAGTGGTTAAGGCACTCGAGTCATATTTCGAGGGTAAGGGTCGAATCCCCGTCCCACCAAACACTAGCCCAAGAGTTGGCGGTGGGTAGTGATGACTATCTATCTTTCCTCTAGTCTTACACTGCTAAATTAGGGACGGCTAACGCAGATAACCCTTGTGTAGCTTTGCGCGAAATCCAGAAACAAACAAACATATTAGTTACGCTTTTAGTTTGTGTGGTTTCATATACGTAATTCCGCTTTTAAGAAATACGGCTTTACATATGTAAGGAATTTGCGTACGAATTCATTGTATTCTTGGGTAGGATAGCTTTATGCATGAATTCAGTTAATTGTAGGTAATACTAATCTACACGTGTACTGACTTTTAAGCATGACTGAGTTGTTCCATAGAAGCTCTAATGAACGTAATGTTTGCTAATCAGTTTCTATAAGCATACTGTGATTGATTTCCTAGTTCAACGACTTTAACAGATGCCTATCTCTGTTTGGGTAGAAATGCTTTATATTTTACTAGTCTCCGTAGTCTCCACCATATAAGATTCGTCTTTCCATATTAGCGAATTAATTCAACGTTGTTCATGATTGGCTGTAATACAAACAATAATGCTTCTTACTTCAGTATTTACTTTACATAAACCCTATCCTAAATCATTTATTTATCTGTCTACATCGTGATAGTTTGATATGTAAATCTATGGTTTTGACTACGCACACCGTGAAGATTTGAGTGTGTTGTGTGCGTGTTTTCTTATAGCAAAGTCACATCGGGCTATCTGCTGAGCCCACCGAGAAAAAATCGAGCTCCTCATTTAAGTGTTGTAAATCCGTAGACATACGGCTGTACTAGCGGGAGACATGTGAAGGTTTGATGCCTGATTGTAAGGTTTTGACTACGCACACAGTGATGGTTTAATGACTTATTGCACGGTTTTTCCTCACATTAGGAAGAGACAACTTTGCTAAACAAACTATAGTTACGTAAAGTTTCCTTCAACATTATTCGGCCTTGAGGTCAAGTCAGTTTGTTTGTTTGTTTTGGAAATTCGCACAAAGCTACTCGAGGGCTATCTGTGCTAGCCGTCTCTAATTTAGCAGTGTAAACTAGATGAAAAGTAGCTAATTATCACCATTCACCGCCAACTCATTGGCTATTTTTTTACCAACGCATAGAGGGATTGACTGTCATAATACAACGTCCTCACTGCTGAAAGGAAAGGGAAAACATTTGGTGTGACGATAGAGCATTTATTATACTTTAGGCTAAAAGAATATGATTTCTCTGTCTTAAAATGCGTGCGACTCGTAATCTGAGGGTCGCGGGTTTGCATCCCCGTCGCGCCAAACATGCTCACTTTTTCAGCTGTGGGGGCGTTATAATGTTACGGTCAACCCCACTATTCGTTGGTAAAAGAGTAGCCCAAGAGATGGCGGTGGGTTGTGATGACTAGCTGCCTTCCCTCCAGTCTTACACTGTTAAATTAGGACGGCTAACACAGATAGCCCTCGAGTAGCTTTGTGCAAAATTCCAAACAAACAAACAAACTGTCTTAAAAGTTAAAGCTCGAGAAAACATCAAATAAATGAGAACCGTTTCTTACAATTACCACCTAACTGTCACTTTGTGAATTAAGAAAATACCTGAAAATTATTTAATTTTAAATCCATCCGTAGTATTCAAATTTAGGGAAATGTTTTATTTTAATGTGCAATAACTCAGACATTTTAAACGCCAACTTGATAACCATTTCAAAACTTGTGGTCGAGAAAATCGCAAATAGACTAATTTTATAGTGAAACCGGTAAGAATAAATTCCGTTAGTTAGCGTGATGCCTCATTATTATGCTTATAAATACTGAAATTATTAAACATGAATATTTATGAACTCTAGAATGAAAGCTTTTAATTATCTGCAGCCGAGGTTCAGCAAGATTACTGAATAGGCGCAGATAGCCAAGTTGCTTTGCGCCGTAAAACGTCAAACCAACCAAATTATTGAATTATTAAGACAGGTAATTCAAATATTCCTTCACAAAGTATGCATCAACAGTATAATTGTTTTCCCGAGTTGTGATCTGTTATTTTTGGTCACTGATAACATTATTGACTTTGTCAATAAAACGGCCCATTATTTGGTAAAATCAAAGAACCACATGCTCAAAAGGTTTGAGCTATTTGTTTTGTTTGTCACACCAAGTAAGAAATACCATGCATTTAATTACAGTGTTCCACAATAGTTACATAATTCTGTCTTTGTTTCAGCCCCAAAGATCGGAGCGTGTATATTTTATTTTTTCATAGCAATGGGTTTCGAGCTCTGAATCCTCAGATTTACATTCAGAGCGCCTTTCAGTGGTAAAGCATTATGTCTGCATACATAAAACACTATAAACCGAGTGGGTGCGCAGAACACAGATAACCCATTGCGTAACTTTGTGTTTAACATTGAAACAAACAATAGTTACTTGGCTACGTTAAAGGCCTGGCATGGCCATGGGCATAAGGCGTGCGACTCGTAATCCGAGGGTCGCGGGTTCGCGTCCACGTCGCGCTAAACACGCTCGCCCTTCCAACCGTGGGGACGTATGATGTGGCGGTTAATCCCACTATTCGTTGGTAAAAGAATAACTCAATAGTTGGCGGTGGGTGGTGATGACTAGCTGCCTTCCCTCTAGTCTTACACTACTAAATTAGGGACGGCTAGCACAGATAGCCCTCGATTAGCTTTGTGCGAAATTCCAAAACAAACTGGTTACGTTAATTAGCGGGCTATTTCTAAAGACATTTGTTATGTTCCAGTTAACACCATATCTTAACATCAGTTAACAGCCAAATGTTCTGTTTATGAATAATAAATATACAGCAAGAACAGCGCCTTTCGTTACAAATTTGGTATACATTATCAGGCGGGAAAATGATTCTACTGATCAGTTACAGGAGAATGATAAAGTTATTAAAATCTCTCTTTCTGGAAGAACTGCACGTCGTGTGTCATCATGTAATTTCTCTGCTTGGGTGTATACGTGTTTGAAAACAGAATTCCTTCGCACGTCAGCATGATCTGTTCCAGACGAATTATTTCGAAAAAAATGTCTTGCCACCCAATCAAAGTTTAATAAAACCACACTGTTCTTTTGTTAATATTCAGACACGCGCATGGAAGAAGACAGACACCCAGATATGTATAAAGAAATAATTACTACAGAGAAAAGCTTTTTCTTGTCATTTCGAATGTTTAGAGTGTTTTAAATTAGATTCTTTAATAACTGAACAGAAATATTTGCACATCATGAACACGGAGGCTCTGCCCAGTAACTGAAGAGTACATTTATTTCCAACAAACACTTCTGAATATGTTCGATTTCTTCTTTCTTCTTCAGATATCATTGTCACTTCTTACCTTTGTTAATAGACCTTTGTTAAAATCTACCGTTTTTTATGTGTTTGATTACGTTAGTTTGGTTTGTTTTGAATTTCGCGCAAAACTTTGTTTGTTTTGGAATTTCGCACAAAGCTACTCGAGGGCTATCTGTGCTAGCCGTCCCTAATTTAGCAGTGTAAGACTAGAGGGAAGGCAGCTAGTCATCACCACCCACCGCCAACTCTTGGGCTACTCTTTTACCAATGAATAGTGGGATTGACCGTCACATTATACACCCCACGGATGGGAGGGCGAGCATGTTTAGCGCGACTCGGGCGCAAACCCGCGACCCTCGGATTACGAGTCGCACGCCTTACGCGCTTGGCCATGCCAGGCCTCGCGCAAAACTACTCGAGACCTATCTGTGATAACAGTCCCTAATTTAGCAGTGTAAGACTAGAGGGAAGGCAGCTAGTCATCACCACCCACCGCCAACTCTTAGGTTATTTTTTTACCAACAGATAGTGGGACCGACCTTCACGTTGTAACGCCGCTACGGCTGAAAGTACGAGCATGTTTGGTGTAGCAGGGATTCGAACCCGCAAACCTCGGATTTCAAGTCGAGTGTTTTAACCACCTGGCCGTGCTGGGCCAATTACATTAGAGACTATTTAGCAGCAGCGTGTACGTCAGTACTTTAATGTAAATATTAAATGCTATAAAAATATGAATGAATAGCAGAGGACACGAAACACTATCCTGAAATCGTGGCATTTATTGCTGAATAAATATATATATATCAATTTAAATATCTACAACTCAAGAAAAAAAACTTTCAAAACTTGTTAATTTGTTGTTAAGCGCAAAGCAGCTACACAATGAGCTATCTGTTACCATAGGTATCGAAACCCAATATATAACGTCATAACCATTCACACCTAACCCCTGATCCACCAAGAACGTTTCAAGGAAACTGAGTATGCGTACTTCTGTATGTGGGATTCCTTTTCATTGGTAAAGAGTGATACATGTTGTATAATATTTGGAATGCTAGTTATCGGATCTAAAACGGTATTACAGTCACGAAAAGGTAGATTAAAAGAGAGGAACATAAGACTTCTAACGACCTCTAGCAGAACAACTTGACTAAATAGAAGATTAACGCAATTATCGTCAATTTGAACGAGCAGTTCGTTTACTAATACCACCAGTCCGATATCTCAAATTGTATAACATCAGCTCCCTGTTTGACTTTTAGCCATGATGTTTACCATACATCAATTCACTCAGCCCAGCAGCAAATACTCAGGCACGCAACTCACAGATCGAAACGATATGATAGCGTGGCTGAGTCGGATCGTTTCAGATAAATAAACCGCTTTCGTAGAAATGTTGAAAGAGTCTCTGGTGTAAGTAAAACCCCTTTCAAAAACTTGTTTTTTCAATTTACAAAATACGTCGTCAATTTTGTTACTAGTTTTGCCAGCTCACTCTCTTATTGGCTGAATGAAACCACAGTATAAATCAAGAATATTTGGCCTTTCGTTTCGGAAGGCATAAATAACATTTAAAAAAAATTTTAGGATCATATTTTGATAAATGAAAGGAAAAATTAAAAATAACTTAGATGTTAACAATAGGTTTTTGTTTGTTTGTTTCGTAAGTACAGAGCTACATAATCTGTGCTGTGCCGTTTACGGTATCGTTGTTTCTCTGTTTGTTCTTTTTTTAAAATTTCGCACAAAGCTACACGAGGGATATCTGCGCTAGCTGTCCCTAATTTAGCAGTGCAAGACTAGAAAGAAGGCAGCTAGTCATCACGACCCACCGACAACTCTTGGGATATACTTTTACCAACGAATAGTGAGATTTATTTTACACTATAAAGCCCTCTTTGCTGAAAGAGTGGGTTCGTTTAGTGTGACGGGGATTCGAACCCGCGACCCTCAGATTACGAGTCGAAAGGTTCTACTAATAGTAATTTAAAACAATTTTTTTGCAATAAATAACTGCTATTTTTGTATAGCATTTAAGAAATAAATCTAATAAAAATAAGTTAGTTAGCCAGTACTATCTGAAATTATTTTTAAGCCAAACACTCACATTTCTTTCGAAAAATGAGTTTTGCAAGGAGTTTTAAAAAAAATTACATGTATACAAATGTACAAACATAAAATATATTAAGTGTAAGATTTTTATTACGAAACAAAATGTGTTGTCAAAAAATAAAATATTTGAAACTGAAACATTTTATGTTTGTTTTGTTGAATTTATATCTCTGGGACATTCACCTTTTGCTGTTATTTATTTTCAGCTGATACATTAGATAAAAAAGCAATTACCCAACAGCATCCGCCGCCAACCCATGAGATATTCAAATTTAATTGTTTGATTTGACTGTTATTCTTATTACGCGCACAATGTCCAAAGTACGGAAACGATTTTTTTTTATTTCGCGATAACAAAGCTTGAATCACGTAACGTTGGCAATCACTAGGCCACGTTCGCTCCTGAACCATACGAATGTGAAAACCCTGAATATAAAAAACGTTTGTTTTTGGTTTGAATTTCGCGCAAAGCTACTCGAGGGCTATCTGCTCTAGCTGTCCATAATTTAGCAGTGGACTGGATGGAAGGCAGCTAGTCATCATCAGCCATCGCCAATTTTTGAATTACTCTTTTACCTACGAATAGTTTGATTGACCGTCACTTAATAATGCCTCCACGTCTGAATGGGCGAGCATATTTGGTGTGACGAGGATTTAAACTCGCGACCTGCAAATTGTGAGTCCAATGCCATAACAACCTGACCATGCTGGGTAAGCACAAAGGATGGGCTTCCAATACGTTGGCCCCCATTGGCTCAGCGGTATGTCTGCGGACTTACACGCTAAAACCCGGGTTTCGATACCTGTGGTGGGCTGAGCACAGATACCCCATTTTGTAGCTTTGTGCTTAATTCAAAACAACATCAACAAAATCCAATACGTTTTCGCTCCCCGCTAGTACAGTGGTAAGTCTATGAGTTTACAACGCTAAGATCAGGGGATCGATTCCCCTCGTTGGGCTTAGCAGGTAGCTCCATGTGGCTTTTCTATAAGAAAACACACAAACCAATACGTTTTCTTAACAAATAACTAAGATTTAGCTTTCACGCCATTGTTTTCATTATCTCAAAATTCGCTTTCCATAGTAAAGACCCGGCATGGCCAGGCGGTTAAGGCGCTCGGCTCGTAATCTGAGGGTTGCGGGTTTGAATCCTTGTCACATCAAACATGCTCGCCATTTCAGCCTTGGAGGCATTATAATGAAAAGGTCAATCCAACTATTCGTTGGTAAAAGAGTAGCCCAAGAGTTGGCGGTGGTTGGTGATGACTAGATGCCTCGTCTTACACTGCAAAATTAGGGATGATAGTTTTCGTGTAGCTTTGCGCGAAATTCAAAACAAACCAAACCAATCCATAGAAAGAAAATCATTTTGGAACTGATGTTCGGCCACAAACAGAGAATAGCGAGAAATCGATTTAATTAACATTCTGGTTGCATGCATTAAGATTAATAGAAATACCAGTAGAAAACAAAGAGTCTTTAGAGCCTTTATCATCGACGGCTAGCTGGGCAGATCAGAACATAAAAATATTTCAACACGAGCCAGAATAATAATTAATAAAAGAATCTTAAATGTAATTAATTGCAAAACATTCTACTTATCTGGACTGAGCATGGTTAAATGGCTAGAGTCCCCGGATTGTATAAGTTGGTTTTGAAGCTAAGCACAAAGCTACATGATGGGGTATTTGTATTCTGCTCACCATAAACTTGGTTTACAGCGTTATAATTCTACAGTGGTAGAATAATGCTGTACCACTGGAGGGCGCTCTGAATGTGAATCCGAGGATTCAGAGCTCGAGATCCATTGCTGTAAAAAAGAAAAAAAATACACGCTCCGATCTTTAGGACTGAAATAAAGACAGAGTTTTGTAACTATTGTGGGACACTGTAATTAGATGCATGGTATTTCTTACTTGGTGTGACAAACAAAACAAATAGCTCAAACCTTTTGAGCATGTGGTTCTTTGATTTTACCAAATAATAGGCCATTTTATTGACAAGATCAATAATGTTTTAAGTGACCAAAAATAACAGATCACAACTCGGGAAAACAACTATCCTGTTGATGCATTCTTTGTGAAGGAATATTTCAATTACCTGTATTAATAATTCAATAATTTGGTTGGTTTGACGTTTTACGGCGCAAAGCAACTTGGCTATCTGCGCCTATTCAGTAATCTTGTTGAACCTCGGCTGCAGATAATTAAAAGCTTTCATTCTAGAGTTCATAAATATTCATGTTTAATAATTTCAGTATTTATAAGCATAATAATGAGACATCACACTAACTAACGAAACTTACTTGGCGTTCATGCTATTCACAAATAAAAAATATATAGAAATAAATGAACCACCTGGTCTCATTATAAAATTAATTTAGTTGCAATATTCTCGACTAATAGATTTGGAATACTTATCAGGTTTGCGTTTAAAATGTCTGATTGCAGATCAAAAACAAACGTAATCCTAAACTTTAATGCTACGGATGTTTTTAATGTGGAATTTCTTTAGATGCTATCCTCCGCGGTTATCGAAGTAAATGGAGAAATTGAATGGTGTATTCTACTAAAATAATCGATTTGCTATTTCAGTCTATTTCTGGTGCTTAAAACATTGAGCAAAGGTGCAGAAGAATTAGTCTAAAAGACGTTAATGAATTAAGTCTTGTATAAACGAAAGAAATAACGCAGGTGTTACAGAAGGATTAGGAACGTAATGATAAAGCTCTCACTGTAAGAATATATTCATGAATTTAATGTATTTAGGCTTACTTGGGAAATAAAGTTATTTAGGAGACCTCATTACTACCGAATATATATATATATATATAAATATAAAAATCCGTCTCAAAGAATTACATAATTATAAAACCCAAATCAAATTAAAATTCTGGGTAAACGTGGGATTATTAGCCTATTCACCTACTCGAATGTTCTACGTTAATAATAACCAAAGGGGTGCTTATCACAACTATTTTGTTACCCCCCACACATGAGTAAACGTTTTCAAAATTATTGACATGATGGTTAAGGTTCGACCGCGAGATCGAAACCTGGAACTGAACAAGCTCGCTATTTTAACCATAATATATTTCATATTGCTAGCTACTGAAGTTGTTAATATTTCATTGTAGAGACAAGAGGGAAAGCCACTTGAATGAATACTGGTTTTATAGGTTGTTATTTTCTTACGGAATTTAATCGTGTAACGAAGGATCGTTTTATAATTTCAGAATAAATGGTAAATGCTTATAAACTAATTAGTATTCGTTCTTTTTATTTTTCAATGTTTGGTGTTTGGCAATGCATTAATTTAAAATTTGTACTTTTTCTGGTCTGCTTATAATTTAAAATGTCGCCACAAGGTGGACATATAAAAACTTTAAACAGAAGAAGTCCATGATAGAATTTCCAAATTATTCTGCGTTTGTATCAACTGTACGAAACTAGACATAAAAACCTGTTTAAGGAGTTTCTAGATTAGCGAGTAAAAGCTATGTCTAAACAGTGAGAAAAGTAGGCGGGGTATACAGTACTAAAACCAACTATGATTTGTCTTTTTTGTTTTCTTTTTTTGTTTGGAATTTCGCACAAAGCTACTCGAGGGCTATCTGTGCTAGCCGTCCCTAATTTAGCAGTGTAAGACTAGAGGGAAGGCAGCTAGTCATCACCACCCACCGCCAACTCTTGGGCTACTCTTTTACCAACGAATAGTGGGATTGACCGTAATATTATACACCCCCACGGCTGGGAGGGCGAGCATGTTTAGCGCGACGCGGGCGCGAACCCGCGACCCTCGGATTACGAGTGCACGCCTTAACGCGCTCGGCCATGCCAGGCCCTTTTTGTTTTCAATCATTTGTTAAGTAAACACCCTGTTGTCGGCTGAAGGAAGCATCAAAGAACATAAGCCTACTGAATATCATTAGTTTCTGTTGTTTTTTTCGCTTCAATATAAAGAACTAACATTCAAAATATGATAAAACATCGGTTTTGTGTCTCACTTCGAGTTGTAAGTGTTACTTACAGCTTAAGAATGATACTTGTCGATGAATGGAATCCACCGTTCTTTCAATATTTAACCAATTTAAAATCATATTAGATGTGATGAACACATTGTGCGTTGTTATTAACAATTTACACACATCTTTTTTATGTTAAATACGGAGTTACTAAAGCTTCGATATCTGTTGTAAAGGAAGCTATTTGGAGGGGGTCAGTACCAGATTTATTCTACAGTCATCGATACAATGTATGAATAATTCTAAAAACATAATATCAAACGTTAAAACAAACCGAAATAATATATGAATATATATATATATACAAACACAATACTGTATATTATATATAGTATCTATAAACAGTTGTCTGTACAATACTTCTGCATCTGTGTATTACATATAGTTTCTATCAATACTTGTTGGTACAATACTCCTGCAGCTGTGTATTATATATAGTATCTATCAATAGTTGTCTGTACAATACTCCTGCAGCTGTGTATTATATATAGTATCTATCAATAGTTGTCTGTACAATACTCCTGCAGCTGTGTATTATATGTAGTGTCTATCAATAGTTGTCTGTACAATACTCCTTCAGCTGTGTATTATATATAGTATCTATCAATAGTTGTCTGTACAATACTCCTGCAGCTGTGTATTATATGTAGTGTCTATCAATAGTTGTCTGTACAATACTCCTTCAGCTGTGTATTACATGTACTATCAATCAATAGTTGTCTGTACAATACTCCTGCAGCTGTGTATTATATATAGTTGCTATCAATACTTGTTGGTACAATACTCCTTCAGCTGTGTATTATATATAGTATCTATCAATAGTTGTCTGTACAATACTCCTGCAGCTGTGTATTATATGTAGTGTCTATCAATAGTTGTCTGTACAATACTCCTTCAGCTGTGTATTACATGTACTATCAATCAATAGTTGTCTGTACAATACTCCTGCAGCTGTGTATTATATATAGTTGCTATCAATACTTGTTGGTACAATACTTCTGCAGCTGTGTATTATATGTAGTATCTATCAATAGTTGTCTGTACAATACTCCTTCAGCTGTGTGTTATATATAGTATCTATCAATAGTTGTCTGTACAATACTCCTGCAGATGTGTATTATATGTAGTATCTATCAATAGTTGTCAGTACAATACTCCTTCAGCTGTGTATTATATATATAGTATCTATCAATAGTTGTTTGTATAATACTCCTGCAGATGTGTGCTATATAGAGAACCTATTTACTAATTACATTTATATTGCAAAATAACTTAGCTGAGTATGGGTTTCGTTTCTTGGCACGTTTAATCTACTACGAGAGAGTAATATTTAAAAATCTATATTTTGAACTGAATTACTTCATCGGGTGAGTGTTCATGATGAGTAAATCAATAATAATAATCAACTTTCACAACTCTTTGTTCATGTCCCCCGCTGGTGCAGGGGTAAGTCCACAGATTTACAACACTTAAATCAGGGTCGACTCAACAGATAGCCCGATGTGACTTTGCTATAAGAAATACACACACTTTATTCATGTGTATTATTATTCGATTACTTAAAACTAATTAAGCCTGAATGATGCAAATCGGTCAGTCGTGCTCCACCTCCGGAACGACTCGTCTTCTCGGTCTTGTTTTGCTTAGTCATCTCGGTTTTTCAGCACTTTTACTACTGGCCTTTTTCCATATGGCATCTTTTAACCCTTTATGGCACATCTCTTGGCCTATTTCTATGGAACATCTATTTCTGCACCTCTCTCGTTAACTTTTGTTTTGTCTCCATTTACGTATTCTCCAGGTCAAAGCTACACCACTGTCTGTCCACACAATTTTCTCTGTCTATTCCTTGTTCACATCTTCTTTGTTACCATAACTTTATTCCAAAAAAATCTGTCTGCTCTTCTCATCAACGAAACCTGTTTCCCCATGTTCAAATTTCTGCATCACACAGTGCTACTGGTACTAGTTAAGCCTTACATATACTTTAATATTTGTCATAGCACTGGCATATCTTCGTTTCTACAGAACCTTATTCCAATCATGAAACACTAATTCTGTTAATGTCGCACACCAACATCTTATAACTTTCTTGCTTGCCGATTTTTTCTTGTACCTCACTTTCCAAATGCACACAAATGTAAGCTTTATCAGTCATTTCATTAGTACGTTCCAACCTCTCTTTTATCTTTACCCTATTCCTCATAACTTTTATCCATTTTGTCTTTGACATATTTACTTTGAAGCCAAAATATTCAGCTACACGAGTGAAGCGTTACATTACAAAACAACAGGACACACTTCAAACCAGTTTCATATTTTCTCCGACGTTTCGTGTCATTGAATTGTTTTCTGAAAAGTAGTATATATTTCAATAAGCTAACGGGTGTGTAATACATATTAACTGTATTTAAAGGTGGACGTGAGATACTGCACTTCAATATAAAATTAAACAAAACATTCTGTTAAAATAATGTTCATGAAGTATGTTATTAAACTGAGTACCATAGAATATCAAGATACCGTTTTCTTTAACAAACCAATTCAACTGGTAGTATTAACCCTTGTTTTATTATTTTACCCTAGAATATCATTTATAGAAAAACATCTATTTACCGTTTCTTGTCATTCCATAGCAAGTAGACAACATAGCTGTAACGGCGCCCTGAAGTATTATTTTAGATGTTACTTCAATACGAGTAGGTTTAACACTACTTGTAGAAATAAGTTCCTCATGACCATGTACGTCACTGTGCGACGAACAAGGTAGGCGCAGATGGTTCTTTACAGAGGGAAAGAATAAAACATAAGAAAAATTCGACGAGGTTATAAGGTCTAGGTATGTTCCTATCGAAGGTAAGGAAGTTAAATTTTAAAGTAACTTTTAAATTCTAAGTTGTACCAAAGAGTTGCGATTGATAATTATGGTTAAAAAAAACATAGGAAAAAAACTTTTTAGTTGGAAGAGTCGCTGAGTTGTTGTGTGTTTCCTTATAGCAAAGCCACAGGGGGCTATTTGCTTAGTTTATCGAATGGAATCGAACCCCTGATTTTAGCGTTGTAGACTTACCGCTGTACCAGCGTGGAACAAGAATCGCCGATCTTCAATTTAAAGAACCTCAATAAAAAATTAGATTTAACCAACTTTTATTAAACCTTATATTTAACCAACTTACATTAAACCTTATATCTTCAACCAGCATCCATTGAGATTCTTACTCCATTTCTTGTAGTCGCGGAAAGTCAAGTGGTTGGTTGCCAAGTGCCAAACTAACCGAAAAGAATTAAAGAACTGAAAGAAAAATTCGGTTCTCGTTGATTTGTAAGAGTAACATTAGGTACTAGTCACGTGCGTTTTCATAAGATTTCAAAGGAAAATGTGTATGATAGATGACTTAACGACCCCCAGTGGCACAGCGATAAGTTTGCAGACTTATAATGCTGAAAACCGGTCTTTGATACCCCCAATGTGAGCACGGCGCATTTAGCCTATTTTGCATTTTTGTTTGTTTGTTTTTGAATTTACGCAAAGCTAATCGAGGGCTATATGCGCTAGCCGTATCTAATTCAGCAGTGTAAGACTAGAGGGAAGACCGTTAGTCATCACCACCCACCGCCAACTCTTGGGCTAGTCTTTTACCAACAAATAGTGGGATTGACCGTCATTTAAGAACGCCCTCACGACTGAAAAGTCGAGCATGTTTGGTGCGACGGGGATGCGAACCCGCGACCCTCAGAATACGAGTCGCATGCCTTACCCCACCTGGCCATGCTAGGCCTTTGTATTTTTGTACCTAAGAAACATAAGAGCAACAGTGAGGAAAGGAAGATTCTAATTGTACGTTACGAAATAAAACAGCACCGGGTGTAATTGTTGTACGTTACGTAAAACAACAATATAAGGTGTAATTGTTGAACGTTACGCAACACAACATAAAAATATCATTATGTTACATAGTTTAAAAAAAATAGTAAAAAATATGCTCCGCTACAAATCCGCTCAGCGCAAGAGTAACAAATGTGATTTTCCTATATGACCCAATACAAAGTCATTTTTGTAGTTTTTTTATATATATTCCTGTAGAAATTAAAGTTTGGTTGAAAGTGATTTAGAGGTAGCTAACCATATCTTGAATTTTAACAATAGTTATAATGAAAATCAAGATAAGAAACAGTGTATATTAATTAGTTACTTTCGGTTCTGTACGTTCAGCCATAATTTATTTCCAATTACTAACAGCAAGTGCTGTTGTAATACAAACAGTACACTTTAAAGATCACAAGTAATCACTGGTAGCGCATTGAAGTATCCAATGTACTTCTTGTTACGTCCGTTTAGCGCAGTTAGGACGTTTTACTCGCAATATGAGAATCGCGGGTTCAAATTCCATCTCGATCATGCTTATCCTTTCAATCATGGCGGTGTTTTACAATGTGATGGTCAACCCAATTATTCATTGGTAGAAGAGTAATCAAAGAGATGGCGGTGAGTACTGTTGAGTAGCTGTGTTCCCTTTAGTCTATTGCTTCCTAATTAGGGATGGCTAACACAGATAACTTGAGTAGCTTCGCGTGAAATGTAACAAGCATCTTTGATTTTGTTTTCAAGATTATTTAAAATTCATTTTTCCGGTTTTTATCATTTTTTCTAGTATTTGGTAAAGCAGGCATGACGTAGAGAACCAAACAGCCAATATGTTTAAAACTCAGCGACACATCTCAAGCTAGTACAGGTCTACGCTTGAAGTCAAGTTGACTGTCATCTTAAGCAGAAGACAGCTCTGTATTAGAGATGAACGAAGTTGAATTCACAAGAATCGATAATTTTCAATACGGGTTACCTTGCTTAGATTAGAACCTCTTTAAATTGCTGTCTGACACTGAATATATACACAAATTAAATCAAACGAATCTTGACCGGAGTGGCCAAGTCGACGAGCTAATCACGGCTATGAAGAAAAAACCGTATAGTGAGTTTTTTGTAGAAACAAGAAGAAAAATAAACCTTCGATACGAGCTGGAGAAATCTATGAAAGTACAACTCAAACATCTAGGAGATTTTTTTTAACTAATATTTTTCAATTTATAGTTAGTATGGTGTTTAATAATAATATTTTAACTTCTTAGCTAATATGATATTTGATATTCATCTTTTAACTGCACAGTTAATATGGTAACTACGTACTGATCTTTTTCTTTCTTTGTTTTTGAATTTCACGCATAGCTACTCAAGGGCTATCGGTGCTAGCCGTCCCTAGTTTAGCAATGTAAGACAAGAGAGAAGGCAGCTAGTCATCACCACTTTCCACCAAATTTTGGGCTACTCTTTTACCAAAGAATAGTGGGATGGACCGTCACATTATAACAGCCCCACGTATGAAAGGGCGAGCATGTTTGGTACGACAGGGACTCAAACTTATATTGATCTGTTTTATTTGTTTCACTTGGTGTTACTGTATGTTAATTGGATTTACTTTTTCTGGGACCCGCATGCCTAGGTGGGGTAAGGCGTTCGACTCGTAACCAGAGGGTCACGGATTCGAATCTTCCGTTGGTAAAAGAGTAGCCCAAGAGTTGGCGGTGGGTGGTGATGACTAACTGCCTTCTCTCTAGTCTTACACTGCTAAATTAGAGATGACGAGCGCAGATAGTCCTCGTGTAGCTTTGCGCGAAATTAAAAAAACAAACAAACAATTTCTTCACTTCAGTGATATTTCGTGTATGATAAATGACAGTCATAGGCGAACGTGATGATGTAAGAAGCCAAAGTTATGCGAGTAAATACGATACAGTTATTACATAGCGTTCTTTTAACACTGGCCTTCTCTACGTCTCGAGGCGTTGGCTCCAACATGCAAGAAAACATTGTGATCGATTCCTTATAAGTCTAATTGTTAATCATTTCACACTTTCACACGGACTAACCACAGACTTAAGGCCGTGTTGCGAAATTTTGAGCCAATGTTTCGAATACACTTTCTCATGAGCTAAACTACCTCTTTAAAATAAATGCACCCTTCAACTAAGTTTACTTATGAACTGAGCTGTAGACTTTCAGACGTGTTGCAAAATATTAGTTGTGAAATGCTAAGAAGAGGTGACTTTGAACACACCTGTTAAGAGCAACTCGCAATTATTAAGTATTGTCTGTATACCAGTGAGAAAAGAGCAAATTCTCATGTTAGTTGATTCTAACTAGACGGTTGTCAAAACAAGTGTATTCACTATTGTGTTTGTTTCTTTTGAATTTCATGCAAAGATACACGAGCGCTATCTGGGCTAGCCATCCCAAATTTAGCAGTGTAAGACTAGAGGAAAGGCAGCTAGTCATCACCGCCAACTCTTGGGCTACTCTTTTACCAGTGAATAGTGGAATTGGCAGTCACATTATAATGTCCTCACGACTGAAAAGGCGAGAATGTTTTGGAGTGATGGGGACACGAACCCGCGACCCTCGGATTACGAATCGAGTGCCTTAACCACCTGGTCGTGCTGGGCCTTAAGGATGTGGAAGTACCCACAATACCCACCAAACGCCCACAGTGTGGCAACAAAGTCATCTGATTGGAAAAATGATCATATTATATACACAGTTAATCTTTTAGACGTTTGATGGATTACATACCCAAGACTGCCCTCTGGATGTTGAGAAAATGAAAAGAACTAATTTGATTTCCAGATTTCTCAAACCTCAGAAATTAATACAGTTTATTTAATGCATTGCGCTGACGAATAGTCGCCAAAAGGTGTCAGGTACAACCAAACGAATAAGTTATCGACGGCTATTGACGTTTAAATTGTAGCAACTTATAATTATCATTAGGAGCTCTATAAGTCTTGTAAAATCAAACGAAAACCGATTTATTAAAGTTTATATTGCTTGAAATATTTATGTAGCAGCGACAAACTGATGAACACTTTGGATATGATAAAAATATATTGACAATAATACAGAACGATTATGCAGCTTTAATTGTTAAAAATCGTACCACATTATAGGGTGGAACAATACAGCTTATTAAGTTGGATATGTGGAA
Organism: Carcinoscorpius rotundicauda; assembly: GCA_011833715.1. Lineage (NCBI taxonomy): Eukaryota > Metazoa > Arthropoda > Merostomata > Xiphosura > Limulidae > Carcinoscorpius > Carcinoscorpius rotundicauda. The sequence continues at coordinate 35,600,847 of CM022403.1, forward strand.
TCAATTTTTGGCATATAAACAAACAAATATTTATGTATACTTCAGTAAGTAAACTTTAAGTAATTCTCTGTGGGTACACATAACTTACAGTTTTTCTTTCCAGCTTTCAGTTACCAATAATTATTTGAGTGAGTAAGAAGCAAGGATGTGGTTCTCTTTGCTGTTACTTTAATATTGTTTTTCGTCTTATGTTGATGTGTTTAATTGTACGTGCACGTTTAAATAATATAACACATTTTCACTGGTTGTTGTTTTTTCTCATGGAACAAGCTTTGATTAGTGAGCAGGTAAAACGAACATGCAATACAATAGCGTTTAAAATAAATGTAGCATTTTTATTATGATGAAGAAACTTCATTCACTACGGTAGTTAAAGATGAACGCGCTGAAAGAACAAACACTAGTGGCCTGGTATGGCCAGGTAGTTAGGGCGCTCTACTCGTAATGTTTAGTGTGGTGACGGGTTCGAATCCCCTTCACACCAAACATGCTGGTCGTTTTAGCCGTGGGGGCTTTATAATGTAACATTCAATCCCACTATTAGTTAGTAAACGAGTAGCTCAAGAGTTGGCAGAGTGTGATGATGGCTAGCTGCGTTCCCCTATAGTCTTACACTGCGAAATTAGGGAAGGCTAGCGCGGATAGCCCTCGTGTAGCTTTGAGCGAAAATTCGAAACAAATTAACAAACTATTGTTAATAGGCACTTGGTTAATTTATTCTTACATTGTTTAGTATTTAATAATGTTTTTTCCCTCCCAGAATTCTTTTTAAAAGCTTATTACATTTTTGATCTTTCAGCGGAGTAAAAGGAAAACTCCGCTAAAAACTGGAATGTGCAAATGTTTCACCTTTTGTGTGTGCAACATTGCGCAAGTAGGTTGTTTTTTGCTAATAAACGTTAGAAACTTTCATGTACAAAACTAGCAAAAATGAACTATAATTTAAGAGAATGGAAATGGAAACGTGATACAATGAGAACATAGAAAAAACACCGACACCTGGTGGACGTTAGATACTAACATATAAGATATAGTAGGCTACGTTAAACCACTTATTCTGCTGCGACGTATCTTGATTACTCAATACGCAACTCGAGATAACCATGCTTTAGCTGGTTGGATAAGAACCATTTCGTTCTTTCGTACGGATCTCTTGGAAGCTTTATTGAAGTTTCAAATAATGTGATTTTTGTATAAAACTCGGTGGCTAATTTCGTGTTATCTGATATTGCATTTTGATAACTTTATAGAAACACATAACCGTCAGAAATGAGATTGGATGACCTTCGTGCAGTGAAAACCGGAACAGTCATAAAAAGAAACCTCGTATGATATTTTGAAAACCAACTTAAAATAAAATTAATTGCACATTGAAAAACCTTAGTTCATAAACAGTCAGACAAATGTGAACAGAACACGAACGACGAATATATGTTTACCTAGTTCATTAAATTAATTACTGGTTATTCACTTCTTTTAAGAACTGTTTATCTAGTCGTTACACTTCTAATAATTGCTTATATGGTGGTTACACTTGGAAGAACCCTCGTCTGTTACACTTTTGAGAATGCGTCATGTAATTACTAAACATTTTGCTATTAATAAGACAAAACTAATAAGAAATTTCCAAAACATTTCTCCACTTTAGAGAGTGTACTTTGTTATCAAGCACAAATGGCTATCTGTATTCTGCTCGCCATGGGTATCGAAACCTGGTTTATAGCAAAATAACTCCGTAAACATACTACTGTGCAACTGGAGGGGGCTTTTACTATAGGATTGTTTTTATTGTAATTATAAGAAATATTTTGTTAAGTCTTAAGAAACTAAGACCTAAATAACACATTTCAATATTTGGATTTGAAAGGTGTATTTGAATTCTGTTGTTGTTTTTGAAATGTAAAAAGGTTCGCAAGTTTTAAAGAGGTGAAGGACCTCTGAAAACGTAATTTTAAAATGACAAACGAGTTACTTGGACTTGTATTGTTTGTTTACGACAACTGTTTCTGTTAAACAAGTTCACACATGCATTAACATTTCCAAACCAAAGTTTCTTTTACGTTTCGTTACAAAAAAAAACAACCCATATTCTATTGGTATTAAAATTTGTCTCCCACTTTCTATTATTCTTTATCCTTATAGCAGAATTAACTGATTATCATTAGTTACGGTCTCACACAAGAAATAAATAACCAAGTACCTGACATTTCTGGTCTAACAAGACTTGGTGTTCAATGTGCATGACTGACAATTTGCGAGTGACCAATTGAAATCTTATCACCCAACACTTTGCCGTTTCAGTCTTGAGAGTATTAGAATGTTTTTTTTAGTCATAATAATAACCTAAGAGTTAGCGGTGAGTTGTTTGATTTTTTTTTTAGTTTAACATATCAAAATTAGGAATAGCTAGCGCAGATAACCGTTGAGTAGTTTTGCTCGAAATTCCAAAATAGACAAATGAAATCTGAACTCCAAGTTCTCATAATTTACGTGAATAGATTAGACAGGAATGATTCACCAATTTAACGAAAAGCTCTTCTAATCCTAGAAGACTGTGTAATAAATTGGATATATTTACAGGTTAAAATGGATCTATTTATTTATTGGATTACTGTATTCTAACACTTCGCCCGGCATGGCTAGGTGGTTAAGGCACGCGACTCGTAATCCGAGAGTTGTGGGTTCGAATCCTGATCACACTTAACATACTCGCTCATTCAGCCGTGAGGGCGTTATAACGTTACGGTCAATCCCACTATTCGTTGGTAAAAGAGTAGCCCAAGAGTTGATGGTGAATGGTGATAACTAGTTGCCTTCTCTCTAGTCTGACACTGCTAAATTACAAACAGCTGTCGCAGATAGACATCGTGCAGCTTTGCGCATATTAAAAAAAACAAATTTTAATACTTTATTTAATTATGCAAGTAAGTAGTTCTACCTGGATTAGAAATGGTGAACTGTGTTTGATTGGCTAGAAAATATACAACTAAGTGATGTTTATATCAATATTTATAGTGCTAATTCAATCGCTTCTAATCTTTTTGTCAAACTGAGTTAGATCACGAATTATATTTGATATCAGGAATGCATATCAAAAAATTCCTAGGGATTTCGTAGGGGTTTTGATAACTTAAAACATCAAAGATGTCTTGACGGTTCAAAAGAAGACATTTTGATGTTGGTAACAGGTGCTTTAACTCCTGCTCGTGTTGCTACGAAACTTTCCATTGAGCTATACTTTTTTCAGGGAATTCAACTCCTCATCAGTGCCAAGTGGCGAATATAATCACAGATTGAGCTCATAATGTGCTTTCAGAATGTCGTAAATGTTGGCTGGTGAATAAGTCAGGAGAATGAATCAGTAGCGTCGATGACACTCGTTCTTCAAATTCTATACCGTCGTGAGTAAAACACAACTAAAACGCCCTACGTGTAGTATACGGTATACGGTACATTACTACAAGAAGTCTAGTATACCGTACACCACTAAAAGAAGCCTAGTATACTGTACATCACTACAAGAAGCCTAGTCTAGTTTTATCGATTTTGATTTTGTCCAGGGTTACTGATGAGAAGTGTAATTTACACACTAACGAGTGCATGATCGAAGGATAACTTTGGTTTGGTTTTTAGCTCCTTTAAAACTACGATATGTAAAACATTTAGCACGTGAAGGATCACTCATTAACGACAAATTGACTGCAAGTGTGAACCGTTCCACACTACGTGTTTCACGCTTCACACAGACCATTGTACAGATCGTTGGTGGTCCCTCCGAGTTTGCTTTGCGATTAATGTTGACCGATTTTTTTTCGATCCACCAAGATCTTAATGTTACAAATATGAGAACAGTGGGAGACATCAAGTTTTACTACTCAAATCTGTACTGGAGATACGAAACGACCTGGAGAAGCCATAGTGGGTAATGGAAAAGCGAAATAAAACGACGAAACGGGTTTCATGAACAATAGTCGTAACGGAAGACATAAAAGTAACAATTTTTTTATTTCTATCACTGTTTTTACGTCTTTCTGTAACGTTATGACAATCGCAAATAATGAAATAAAATCCAATAAAAAACAACTATTCTGGTTTGTTTCAAGCGCCCCAGTAGCTCAGCGGTATGTCTGCGGACTTACACGCTAAAATTCAGATTTTGATGCCTGTGGTAGGCAGAGCACAGATGGCCCATTGTGTAGCTTTGTGCTTAATTCAAAACAACAAGGTTTGTTTTAAATTTCGCGCAAAGCTACTCGAGAGTTATCTGCGCTAGCCATCCCTAATTTAGCAGTGTAAGATTAGAAGGAAGGCAGCTAGTCATAACCACCCGCCGCCAACTCTTAGGCTACTATTTTACCAACGAATAGTGAGTGGGATTGATCGTAACATTATAACACCCCCACGGATGAAAGGGCGAGCATGTTTAGTGTAAAGGGGATTCGAAACCGCCACCCTCAGATTACGAGTCGAGTGCCTTAACCATGCTGGGCCATATAAGTAGCTTCTAGTTATGCCATTATATTAAATTAACGGGCCCCCCAGTGACTCAGCGGTATGTCTGCGAACTTGCATGCTAAAACCCGGGTTTCGATACCCGTGGTGGGCAGAGCACAGATAGCCCATTGTGTAGCTTTGTGCTTAATTCAAAACAACAACAATAAATTAACGGTCCTTGGGGGCGTTATTAAGTCACGGGCAATCCCACTATTCGTTGGTAAAATAGTAGCCCAAGAGTTGGCAGTGGGTTGTGATAAATAGCTGTCTTTCCTCTTGTTGTACACTACTGAATTAGGGACAGATAACCCTCGTGTAGCTTTGCTCGAAGTTCAAAAATTAACAAAATTACTTACTGTTACTTGGAAACATCAATGATAATTATTAAATGCTTCTCATTAGTTTAAAAATTGAATCGAGTAAAAGATCGTTTCGTTTTGAGCTCACGTGTAATAAAACGTATTTTATTACAAGTTAGAGTTAACACAGTAAGTAAGTTGTTTTTTTAAAATATAGATACGACATTTCGATCTCTAGCTCGATCATTATGTTCTAGAAACTAATCTTACTGCAAAAGCTGTAAAATTTAGTTTGTGTTTTCTTTTAATCAAATCCGACTTAGAATTTGGTTTATTTTTGTTTTGAATTTCGCGCAAAGCTACAAAAGGGCTATCTACGCTAGTCATCTCTAAGTTAGCAGTGTAAGATTAGAGGGAAGGCATCTACTCATCACCACCCACCGCCAACTCAGATTACGCAATCGCATAGGCCACTCACTGTTAGGTTTTTTTTTAAAAACTATCACCCTAACCTATACTGAGAATGCATCTGGTCATCGTCGCCCACGATTTTCGAATGATAGACTAGAGAGAAAGCAGATAGCTCACAGGCCTGCGATGGTTTTATTGTCTGGAAATTATTACACGTTCTACAGTAATTCCTATACGTTGAATTCTATGTTTTTACCCATCACATACAGATTTTGCCCAAAACGTTACATGAGCTTTTACATAAGTGAATTATTATTATTTATATCAAGCCACATTTTACTCTGCTTAAGATGTTGACAGTCGCTGCTTATAGATTTCTCCAGAGCAATCGGGACGCGAGAGTTTTATTGATCGCTTTAGAAACACGTCTTCATTATACACACGGTTAACAGAACTCATGACGTGTCATTTCTGGACAATATTTCGTTCTTTTTGATATCATTTGTTCGTTGCTACGACAACAAGAAGCTGTGTAAATTACCTAAACACATTCTGTTATATTTGTGGTAAAGTTGTTGTAAAGGAACAGAACAAAATATTCCAGAATTCGCCAAACAAGCGTATTACCAAGACTAAACATGGGCTTCGCACAGTTTGCGCTGTTTGTGTCGAAGTGTTAAGATAACGGATTACAAGGAAAGAAAAAAGTGTTTGCCTTTAGGAAATCCAGTGGTCTGGAATGAGCTTAAAAACTTTGGAGATAACTATTAGTTTTGCTCATGTAACATGCAAGGCTACAATACTCAAAAAAAAAGGAAACTTCTTACCCAAACCTTCAATCTGCTTTTAGACGTGTTGCCTATAGACCTGAGGCACCCTTGCCTATTCCATTGGAGGCTCTTGATAAAGCTTCATTTAATTCTGAATTTGATAGAAGCGAGGATAGGGATTGTTTTCAACGTGAAACATCTGGAAAGGTTTCACCAAGACAAAAGGAAATGGAAAGAAGGTTTCAGAGAAGGTGAAACGTGATAATGATGGCTTATTAAGAAATAAAACAGTACGCAGTTTCGAGACTAAAAGACATAGATTTTACGCACACGAAAATGAGGATGCATATTCGTTTGACACCAATGTCTTCCTTTTTCTTCAGTTTGTTTGTAGTTGTGTTTTCTTATAGTAAACCATGTCGGGTTATCTGTTGTGTCCATCGAGGGAAATCGAACTCCCGTTTTTAGTGTTGTGAATCCGTAGAATTGCCGCTTTTCCAGGGTCGGAATTGTGTTTTTGTTAAAAAACATAATAATAGTAAACGTTAATTGTGATAAACGAAATAATAATCTGGTCTACGTAAATTTTGCCGTCTTGATTTAAAACAAAATGTTTTTACGTAATAGAAAAAAAGAATACTATTTTCGAAACTAGCTACAGCTGAATTATAAAAATTAACTATTAAAACGTATGCAACTTTAATGAAGTTTAAATTATCAGAACTATGGAATCAACAGCACTCGTCACTAATTCTTGGACTAGTTTTATTTGAGCAATTAGTGGTAATCGACTGTTGCCTTTATAGTGCACCAAAGGTCTCTAAGTGCGAAACGAATTTTGTTTTTTTGTTTTCTGGAAGCGGGCCGCAAACCATAAACCCTTGATTTAGATTCCTTGTACTTTAGTCATTAGACTATGCCTGGACCTTACTGCTAGTAGATGTTTTATTTATTTATCTGGTTAAAATATGCAAAAATAATGCAAATACTTCATTTGCAAAATGGCGTTCTGTACGTAATAGAGTGGATTTGCTACTTTGAAAATAATTTTTTTTTGATGTTCGAATAGATTTATAAAATGTAAAAACCACACCAGACGTAGTTTATTGATATCGTGTTTAAACAGCTCTCAAATCGACTTTTATGGCAGCTATAAAAGGTTACATTTATCAGTAACGAAACGTTGCTTTATAAAAGAACAGTTAAAGTAAGAAAAAAAGGCAAATCTTGATAAAAGTTTCAGAAAACTCGCAGAGAAGAAACGCATTTGGTTATGAGAAGAGAGACGAACTTGAAATGTTGTCTGATTTATTGATTTACTCTTTTCTTTCTCGGGTATAAAACCCTCGAATTACGTCTAAATCATTTTGTTGTTTTGTTTGCAACTTAGCAAGAACAACATTTTGAACAGCTCGACTAGCTGTTTTATAATTTGATATATCAAGTTGAAGCCCACTCCACGTGGGCTGTTAACTTCATTTATGTAAAGGAGTTACTTTTGTGAGATTGTATAATTTATGGAGAGTTTATTACTTCGTGCTTTAGCTTAGTTAAGGTATAAATCGTACGTTTTAGTTTCACAAATAAAACGTTTGAACTTGCTGAAACGGAGATTTTGTTAACAAAGTCTGAAAGATTGATAACTTTTGCTTATTTGAGCGTGAAATTGTTTTGGGTCATGAAAAATGCGTCTTTCCTAATAAAAGATGCCTAAATCAATGACTAACAGGCAGATGTTTCAGAACATTTTATATTATTAACAGTAAGTCGAAACAACACACTTTGTATCGTTTGTTTTACTTTTGCATTTTGAACAAAGCTACGCGAGAGCTATCTCCCAACGAATAATGGGATAGATTGTCATGTAAGAACACCCTTACGGATGGAATAACACGGATCTTCGGTGACGGAGATTCGAGCCCGCGATCCGCAGACTGTGGGAGTCGAGCGTTCTAATTACAACGGTCACATTATCGATGTACTCGTGAAAGAGAAAAAATTCTAGCCTGGCTTTTGATTTTAGTTGATTAGATATAGAAGTTGTATTTTGATTTCAAGTAACCACGTGTAACTTTTCTAAAGACAATTTCTTTTACCAAAGACCACAGGCCAGACATAGCCAGGTTGTTAAAGCGTTCGACTCGTAATCTGAGGGTCGCAAGTTCGAATCCCCGTCATATCAAATGTGCTCGCTCTTTCAGCCGTTGGGGCATTACAATGTAACGGTCAATCCCACTATTCGTTGGTAAAAGAGTAGCCGAAGAGTTGGCGGTGGGTGGTGATGACTAGCTGCCTTTTCTCTAGTCTTACTCTGCTAAATTAGGGACAGCTAGCACAGACAGCTTTCCTATAGCTTTGCGCGAAATCAAAAACAGACAAACAAAGTGCCGATAGCCTTCGTGTAGCTTTGCACGAAAGTGAAAACAAAAACAAAATAAACCAAAGACAACCAAATGTTTTGGAAAGGTGCAGAACCTCGTGTATTGTTACTTTAACAACCGTTTTAATGAAGATGTGAATCTTCCATTTTAATTTTGATACAGCTAACTCCACGTTTTTGTTCGTTTCAGGCGCATCTTTTGTGTCAGAATATAGAGCCCCAAGAATTTCGTTGGAGCCCCCACCAAGAGTCACGTTCCTCTACGACTCTGGAACGTCGATTCACTGCCTGGCTATTGGAAATCCTACACCAGACATGATATGGGTTTTAGCTAATGGTACTGAAGCAAGCAATATACCTGGTTTGAGGGTTGCTTTACCTAACGGTACTCTCGTCTTTTCACCTTTCCGCTCGGAGTATTTTCGACAGGATATCCATTCCTCTGTTTACCGCTGTGTGGCTTCCAACTCTGTGGGTAAGGTTGGAAGTAGGGACGTCCATTTAAAAGCAGGTAGGATGGATATTTCAGTGTTTTTTAAGGCAAGAAATAGTATAATTAAACATAATGTAATCGTGCAGGCAAACATTATTTTCAAAAAGTATGTGTGTGTATGTGTTCCCTTCAGCAAAGCCACATCAGACTAGCTGCTTTGTACACCGGGGAGAAACGAACCCTTGATTTTAGTGTTATAAATCCGTCTTAAAAAGTAATGAAAAAGTATGAATATTCTATACCATTATGTACTAGAAGTATTATTTTAAAATTTTAAACCAATAAACAACGCAAAAAAGTTTTTTTTTTATTGATAAGTTTGTGTTTCAGCTGAAGTAAAGTTACTTGTGTGCTCGAAATAATGGAACTCCACCGGCATGTACGAATAAATTATTTATGTAGCTTTAAAAATATTAATAATTTTTTTCCTAGTCATAACGTAACTGAAACTACTTTAACTGATTAATAGAACTATATATCGTACACCCCATTAAATATATTAAGTAAAGGTGGTATCAATAGTTAATTCATGCACGAAAGCTGCAACGGTCTGAAATGAAAACACGGTTAAAATTAGGGCTCAATAATATTTGTTTGTTTGTCTTTTTTTAATTTCGCGCAAAGCTACTCGAGGGCTATCTGCGCTAGCCGTCTCTAATTTAGCAGTGTAAGACTGGAGGGAAGGCAGATAGTCATCACCATCCACCGTCAACTCTTGGGCTACTCTTTTAGCAAAGAATAATGGGATTGATCGTATCATTATAACGCACCCACGGCTGAAAGGGCAAGCATGTTTGGTGTGACGGGGATTCGAACTCGCGACTCTCGGATTACGAATTGAGTGCCTTAACTCACCTGGCCATGCCGAACTGGGTTCAATAATAAAAGGCCCTGCACGGGCAAGTGGTTAAGGCGCTTAACTCGTAATTCAAGGTTTGCAGGCTCAAATCCCCATCATACCAAACAAGGTCGCATTTTCAGCCGTGGGGCCGTTATAATGTTGTGGTCAATCCCACTATTTGTTCGTAAAAGAGTATTCCAAAAGTTGGCGGTGGGCAGTGATGACTAGCTGCCTTCCAGGTAGGTCTTACACTGCAAAATTAGTGAGGACTAGCGCAGATATCTCTCTTGTAGCTTTGAGCGAAATTAAAAACAAACAACAATAAAAACACACCTTATTCACAATAACAACACTTAAAAACAAATTTAACACTTAACAAAACGGAGACAATGTACCTGACCAGAACTTGACACCAATATTGAAAAACAATTTATCGTCAATAATAATAAAAAATACAACAAATTCAGTATTCAAACAATGCCTCTCAATGTCAGTAACAATATCGAGTAAAAACAACGTTAACCATATCCATCAGTAACTATCTTACGATTTTTGAAGCTTTTGAGGGTTTTAGTTTACTGAATAGGTCACGAGAGTACACCTCACGTGATAATAAATTTACAAGTCGTTATTCAACATTAATAGCATTTGTACGTCAGAACACCATTAAAGGAACGACTAACAATTTTCCAGTAATCATAAAATTTATTTGCCCCTAAAATTAGTAATTATAAATAACTTCTAAGCACACACACACACGCGCAAAAAAGCGTTAAATATTAAATTTAAAGAGCTTCGAGTAAAACCAGTCTAATTCCAAACATCACCAGATAGTCATCACCATCCACCGCCAACTCTTGGGCTACTCTTATACCAACGAATAATGGGATTGACCGTCACATATAACAGCGCCACGACTGAAATGGCATGCATGTTGGGGATGCGACAGGAATTCGAGTGCCTTAACTATTTGGCCATACCTGGCCCAAAAGACATGGAAAGAGATTTGCATTGTATCAAGCTAGTAAAAGTTGTTTCTTGGAGATATATGTATAAGCATTTTACCTTTTGTGAAACAAGATGTCTATTTACTCACTCAGATACATACACGTCTTAAACACAGTGTCAGTTTTGTGATCTACAGACAGCTTCACGTGTATTTAACGTGGTAACATGAATTTCTCAGAATATAAGTTAAACGCCTTTGGTTTTATTATATACCTTTACAAGTCTCTAGTGTTACGTCTTTCGCGCCATTGAGCTTACGCTGTAAAACTAGTTTGTGACTCTGGTAGGAAACTCCCACTCAAAGGTTAGAAAATAATGTAGGCTTAACAGCAATATTCTTCCCCGCCATAAGTGCAAATTTCCGAGACATCGATGATAAACAAATCTACAAGACTCTTCTTACATACCAAATTAGGCTTAGTTGTATCACTCTGCTATAGAACTTGTTTGGATATCACAAAATGCGAAGAAATAAAATTATGATTTCATTACAAGTTGTTTTCAGTCATTAAAAAAATATATCGTATGTTCTTATATTGTTAGTGTTACTTGCTATTGTTTTGTTCTACTTACAAATATATATCGTAACAAATAGCAAGAAAATTTTATCTAAACTTTATATTTTCAGAAGAGGGAACAGTAATTTTCCACTTTCGAGAGAAAAACTATTTTTATAAAACGCGCGTAATATTTTTATATAGTGTATATTTCAGTAAATTATATCGAAAAGGACAACGGCTGGTAATAATTTAGCGTCTCTAATTTAGCAGTGCAAGATTGGAGGGAAGGCAGATAGTTATCACCACCACCCATCGCTACCTCTTGGGCTACTCTTTTATCACCGAATAGTAGAATTTACCCTCACATTATAACGCCTCCATGGCTGAAAGATCGAGCATGTTTGGTGTGACGGGGATTCGAACCTTCTTCTCTTGGATAACGAGTAGAGTGCCTTAAATACTTGGCCATATTAGGCCTAGCTAAAATATGAGATTATTCACTACAATTCAGATTTTTTTTCTACCATAATTCAAGTTTATCGCTTCAAAATCAAAGAAAACTTTTAAAACCTTGCAAATAATGTATCACCTTGCAACAGAGAAAACATTGAATAAAACACTCACACATAAAGCACATAAAAATAAAGTCATTTAGTAAATCAGCTCAGCGGCAAGCTGACAAACTCGCAGCGCTAAAATCCTGGACTCAATTCCCCGCTGCGAACAGAGCACAAGTAGTTAAATGTGTAGTTTTATTTTTTTGCTAAAAAACAAACTTTCTTGAGATGTCTTGATAAACACGCGTATGGGTGAGATTTTAGATTATGCTGACAACATGCTTCATGTCTTAGCGGGCTTTTCTTGCATTAGGCTTTATAGATAGATGCTCTTATTTATTGTTGTGTAATGTTTTAGCTTTCTAATAAGACTGCGTTCTACCCGCCAATAAAAGCGCTGCACAACATTGAGAAAGAACACACTGAAACCAAGTATTAGCAAACTTGAACATTTTGAAGGATAAAACAAAAACCCATTTCTCTGAACCAATGGTCTGATAATGTCTTCAGCACGCGCACTGAATTTGTTCATTCTAGTTACACCAATGTCGATAAAACCTCTAAAAGCGTGGTTAATTCATTGCATCAATATTTACAGAGGATGAGCCAGCCATTTGGTAGTTCGATACGCGGCTGAGTTTTATTATCGCGTACGTTCCCTTCTGAATGTGAAAACGTTAATTAATTTTACGTTTGATACGTATATATATAGATACGTGCAGATTTGGAATTTGTTTTAAAGTTTAAATTTTAAGCAAGTTAAAAATAAAGAAGCCTGAGCTAGAAAATACGTGTTTGTTCCAGTAACGATAATGATTTGCAACTTTAGAACCGCTTTTCACCCAACATCAAAATAATTTTTTAAGCTTCCTATTAAAAGAGTTTTACGTCACGAACCTGTTAGAAGAAACCAATTATCGAACTACGAAATTATCTTTATAACCTGATAACATCAAGTAGTGTGAACATAAGTAACATCACTATACAGAAAAAATGTAGAAAATTTCAATTAAAGTAAATAATTGAATGAATGATATTGATTATGTATGTCCCTCACTGGGACAGCGGTAAGTCGCCGGATTTACAACTTTTGTTTTGTTGTTGTTTTGAATTAAGCACAAAGCTACACAATGGGCTATCTGTGCTCTGCCCACCACGGGTATCGAAACCCCGATTTTAGCGTGCAAGTCCGCAGACATACCGCTGAGCCACTGGGGGGCGACTATAAATAAAAGTGATATGATTACTTGAAATAACTTTTCGTTTGAATATGCTGGAAGATATCTCTAATTTCTAAACACTCGTCAGAACAGCTAAACGTATAATTGAATATTTTCATGTTAACTGATCAAGTTTATTAATTATTAAATAAATCATTTTTAATTCAGTAAAACCTTTACGTCTCCTAGTGGTACAGCTGTAATAATGTTTTGATATCCTTCGTAGGCAGAGCACAGATAGCCCATTGTGTTGCTTTATACTTAACTTCTAAACAAACAAACAAACCTATAACTACAGTTGAATAGGTAGTAGCCATTGATTTTAAATGGTTTTGTTTTTAATTTCGCGCAAAGCTACATGAGAGCTATCTGCGCTAGCCGTCCCTAATTTTGCAGTGTAACACCAAAGAGAAAGCAATTAGTCATCACCACCCACAGCCAACTCTTTTACTAATGATTACTGGAGTTGACCGTGACATTATAACAGCCCCACGACTGAGAGGACAAGTATGTTGGGTGCGATTGGGATTGGAGCCCGCGACCCTCGGATTACGAGTCGAGTTCCATAACTGCCGGGCCAGTGGCCATTGTTGTACTTTTAAGTTATATAGAACTTATGTTATTAAAGTAAAACTGATTATTAGATAGAATGAATGAAATAGCACAATACACAGATTGTAAAGCTGTTTGATGATGTAAATTTTTAAATGGGGAAGCTTTCAATGACGTGAATAATTGCAGTTAAGCCTAAACAGTCACAATATCAACATATAAAATAACAATATCAGATACACTAGAAAAAGAACACAATGAACATTCTCAAAACATTTTTAAAAATGTAGGCTATCTTTTGTAAAACTTTCAACTTCACCATGAAAGTAAATTTCTAAACTTATTAATTGATTAACTGTGCAGGTAACCCCTGGTGGCAGGTCTACTTTTTAGTATTAGAGAGCTTTTTCATTCTTACACAACTATTGCTTAGATTTTCACACAAATTAATACTTTATTTTCGTTAATATATTTTGGAAGTACAAAGGCATAATTCATATTTTATTCAAACTTCAATAAGTAGGAATTTTTCTTTTACATTTACGTATTATTCAAATTTATATTTTCCAGCTCTTTTCTTTACTGTTAGCAATTCTTTCGTAATTATTAAATATTGTAGTGTCACGTGACCATTTCTTCATAGAAATGCATCGCTAGTCACAATAACAAATGTATTTCCATTACCTGTTTGACTATATGTTATCTCTTTTTCTATCAAATGTTTTAAAACATCTATTTATTTTTTCAATCTTGGAATTTAACCGTATAAAATGCAACTTTTCATTTTGAAAAATATTTAATACCTCAGTCTTTTTTAAGTAGAAGAAAATTCGACTTTGACTTTGGAATGTGATGATCCAGTTTATTTGAAAAGACTAAAAATACCCTTAGAAACAAAGTCTATGTGTAAATCTTTTATTTACAGTCTAGTTACAGAAGTAAAATGGATGGAAAGTTACACAAGTATTAGGAAAGGAAGAAGAAGTAATTTTTTTTTAAATCTTGGTCTACATATGTTTACAACAGAGAACAAAGGTGAGAAGGGGATAATCTATCCTAGAAATATGTAAAACTAACGTGAGAAGAGAATAAACTATTCTAGAAATATGTAAAACTAAGAAAAGAGTATAAGAACCTATCTTAGAAACGTGTAAAACTATGGGAAGAAGAGAATAACTTATTCTAGGAATGATCAAAAAGAAAGGGAAGAGGAGAATAACCTGTCTTAGAAATGTGTGAAAGCTAAGGGGAGAAGGGAATAACCTATTCTAGAAATGTGTAAAACTAAGATAAGAGGAAAATAACCTATACTAGAAATGTGTAAAACTAAGGGAGGAGAAGAATAATCTACCCTAGAAATGTGTAAAACAAAGATAAGAGTGAAATAACCTATCCTAAATATGTAAAAAAAAGTAGAGAGGAGAAGAACTTGTAGTGGTAAAGTCTCAGTTGTTGTTTTGAATTAAACACAAAGCAACACGATGGGCTATCTGTGCTCTGCCCACCACGGGTATCGAAACCCGGATTTTAGCGTGTAAGTCCGCAGACATACCGCTGAGCCAATGGGGGGCAGGAAAAGTCTCATGGAGTAAATATGTGTCCAATGATTTCTTGGTTTACAGGCTTCAACCAGTAGTCATTTCTTTGAAGATGAGTTTTGTGATTTAGATTTATTTAGTTATTATATTTATGATGTGAATAAGTAATCTCTATATAAGAAGGATTCCAAATAAGACTTATGCTACCCAAAAATGTTATTATATTCCATATTTTATTTGAAAATCACAAAATTCCAAATAATTTCACTGTTTTCTTCTTCTATTTTATGATTATTTTTTTAAATAAATTCTTCCTTTATAAGGCATCAGGCCCGCATGATCAGGTGTTTAAAGAACTCAACTGGTAATTAGAGGGTCGCGAGTTCGAATCCCCGTCACACCAAACATGCTTGTTCTATCAGGCGTGTAGGCGTTATAACGTTACGATCAATCCCACTATTCGTTGGTAGAAGAGTAGCCCAACAACTGTCTTCCATCTAGTCTTACACTGCTAAATTAGTGACGGCTAGCGCAGATAGTCCTCTTGTAGCTTTGCGCGAAATTCTAAACAAACAAACAAACAACTACTCTCACGAATTTGTCCATGGTATTTTAAAGCTTTAATAAAAAGTTTCACGGCGGTTTCATTAAACACATTAAAAACAGATATTTTCTCAAAATCCAACACGATAGCTCATGCTGTCCTTAAGAGCGGCGGGAATTTACACATAAAATGTGTTTTAAGGCCCATTTAAGATTCATAAATAGATGGATACATTAATACATTAAGTTTTTATATGGTAATAAAAAAACTCTTGACTAGTTTTTAAATTAACATTTCATGTGTTTCTGGGGTAAACGATCTACTTGGTGCACCACAGACTTCAGAAATATTCTAAAGAAAATTTTAAACGACTGAAGAAAGACAGTTAGCCAATAGGATCCGCCGCTATAAAATCCATGTCCGGCCCTTTTAAATCATAAAACGGAATTGAATGTTACTGTTATAATGCGTTCCACAGTTAAAATGTGTAGAGCATCAATATTCGAACAGTGGACTTTCCAATCCATAGCCTAAAACGTCAACTACTAGTCCACAGCCGGCGATAACGTAATGCTTAAACCAAAACTACAGTATAGATACTTATTTATAAATAAACAATTAGATATACTGATATTATGTATATATGTTGTCTAACTTGCAGTGATCCACCAAAAGTACGAGGTCCAGGTTTATGACGAATTTGTTACGCGGGGGAACACAGCGATTCTCAGATGTTATATCCCTATGTACGTCAGAGACTACGTCATAGTGACAACGTGGGAGCGAGATGACGGTATTACCATTGTTTCAAACATAGTAAACGGTAAGTGTACGTTCAACAGAAGATTTATTTTCTGATTGGTATGTTTTAAACGAAATATCAAAATGGCCCGGTATGGCCAGGTGGGTTAAGGCGTTCGACTCGTAATCTGAGGGTCGCGGGTTCAAATCCCCGTCGCACCAAACATTCTCTCCCTTTCAGCTGGTAGGGCGCTTTTATGTTACGGTCAATCTCTCTATTCATTGGTAAAAGAGTAACCCAAGAGTTGGCAGTGGGTGGTGATGACTATCTGCCTTCTCTCTAATCTCACACTGCTAAACTAGGGACGGCTAGCGTAGATAGCCCTTGTGTATTTCTGCGCGAAATTCAAAACAAATAAAAATATCAAAATGGATGTACAGGAAGCGCGCTCGCGCACACACGTGGAAATACCGTCAACTGATTAGGAATACTTAAAGGTCATTTAAGAGTAATTATGCGTTTCAAAATAATAACTTAAACATAAAGTTCATTTCAAATTTTAAAATTATGTCCAAACCACTTTATAAACAATATCTTAAATTTGTTTTTCATCCACCAACAAATAGAGACTCTGAGGTGATGATTCCTACCCTTCTATACCATACATCTAAATTGTAACTGATTATGATAAAGTATGGCTGTTTTGAGAAACAGCCCAGCAACTTATATATTTCGACCTTAAATCCCTTTAAAATGTTTTACATTGTCTAAACCATCAGCCTGCCATGATTGTCTGGGATTGGCTCAATAGAGTCTGAGTAATTAACCAATAGGCTTTACAAAAGAGAAATAAGGTTAAGTTCAGTTGTGAGTCCTTAGGACATTTTCCGTAATTCATACTGTTTACATAAAACTTTTGGTAGAGATTGGTCCAATAGACTCGAAGGAGTTAGGGTACAAAACAAACACACATTTTATCTTTATATATATATATATATCGATTCGTGTTGTGTCTGTATGTGAGCTAATATAGTGTTGTTTTCGCTTTCATAAACTTCAGTATTTATATATTAAATGTTTTTATCTTTTAATTTATTTTAGTTTCGACTTGTTTTTTATTATAACAAATTAACGTATATACACACTCGTATATAGTTTGAGTATGTGTATTTTTTATTTTTGCTCTCGTTAAAAGAGCTTTTAACTTTTAACCATATTTGATGATGGCAAGGAACCAATTAGAAGTAAGCACAAATGTGTGCTATTTAAAACACAAAACATTTAACTTTTCGACCTCCTTAAGTCGTCACTTGTTTTGCCTTTTAATATTGTTATTATTAGCTGTCGCTGCTAAATATTAATCAGTGTTAAGTATGGTTTATTTGTACCCCAATATGGTACTTCTAGTTGTTTTTATATCTGGAACGATAGAGTAGTACACGTAAGAAAATATGTGTGCTTTATTGAGTTATGACATCTTGCAACCAGCAACATGATAAATATTAAAAACATCTTTGAGACCATATCATTAAACAGGTGTGTATAGATATTTAAAAAGAGAGAGAGGCAGACGATATCATATAAGAAAATATATTTTGCATTTTACTTCTTAATTTATTAAACAAGTATATTAAACTCACATGAAACGTTCTCCAACTTGAGTACCAATTTTAACAGCTGTTAAATTAATGTTATGAGATGTGGTTTGAGAGTTAATTGTTTTATATATATGTGTGTGTGTGTGCATATATGTGCGTCTATGTGAATATATGCATGTATGTATATATATGTGTGTGTGTATGTATATAAAACTGAAAAAACTTTGAAAATTTCATATTAGTGAATCGTGTTTTCCATGTAAATTTCATAATATTTGTAAATGAAAAATAATTAGGCACAGTAGTAATGTGGTCAATATTTACTTTTTTAGGCCTAATTAGCGACTGATGTGGATTTATGAGTTCGTTGTATTTTTTGGTACTATAATTTTACACGCGGCCAAACAACGTGCGGGAATAAGGGGGCTCGTGCCGCCCCATTTCGAATGTTTATTTAGTAAAAACATTTTTTTAGTTCGTGCCATTCGGCAGTTATTCTTAACACTTCTCTTTCCCCCACGTTTTTAAATAAAGTTAGATGTCCATGTTTGCAATGTAATGGAGTTAATATTATTTTAATGCCTATGTTTATTTCTGTTAACTATATATTTAGAAATGTACGTAATTTATATTGTAAAATGTGTATTGCGAAAGTCCCGTCTGTTCTCTAATTTTAAAAGATTCCCGAGTGTAAGAATCAACAACATACAGAACATCGCCTTAAAGTTTATGAATCGACCAGGCGAAGAGTAGTTACGTATCAGAACATCCCTTGAGTAATGTTCGATTTTAGGTTCAGAAAAAGAGAAATAATTTCAAACACTTTTAATGATTTTTAATCAATAAAGTACACTCCATTATTATTAATTACTTCCTGTCAAAGATTCACAAGTTTCTGAATGCCATTTCTATAAAATGGTTTGGAGGAAAAGAATGCAGAAAGGGCAGTTTGACATCTTTATGTGTTCCAAGATCTTTTCTATCAAAATAGTTCTGCAAACTTCGGAATAGCTGATAATCAGATGGGACAAAGTCTGGAGAATAAGATGGAGTGGAAGTTGTTCCCAGTCTAGCTGTTCAATCTTTACAGATGTGATCCTTGCTGTATAAGGCCGTGCATTATTCTGGTACAACACACATTTACGATTGATCAAAGCAGGTCTCTTTAGTATCAGTGCAGCATTCAAGCGCTCTAACTGTTGAGAATAGAAGTCTGATGTAATCATTAGATTGAGTGGCAGCTACTCAAAGTGGATCACACCAACAATATCCCACTAAACGTTTAACAAAACTTTCCTAGGGTGGAGGTCCGTTTTGGATTTGCTTTAGCCAGGTTACCTCTACTAAGCCATTGTCTGCGGCGCTTTACATATTTATAATATATCCATTTTTCATCTCCCGTCACTTACCTGTCCAGAAAAGGTGAGTTATGTTCACGAGAATGCAGAAAAGTGCAACTGTCTACTCTTGCCTTGTCAAATCATGGGGGACTAATTTTCCAAGTTTTAACACCCTTCCAAGCTATTGCAGATGACAGTGAACTGTTAAATGGTTGAATTCAGCTTCTGTACTAGTTCTTCAACTGTTACAGTACAATCTTCATCAATTACAGCCAACAGCAAGTCATCATTAAACTCAACAGAACGACCTCAACACAGTACATCACTTAAGCTGTAGTCATCAGATCTAAACTTCTGAAACCACCTTCGACATTTTATTTCAGTGAGAGACTCCACACCATAAACACTTTGAATATATAGTGTAGTTTCTGCTGCACTATTGCCTTTTCTAAATTTATAAAGCATTATATTCCTAATGTGCTCCATAGACGCATCCGTCTTCACAAAGGTTTATTTGATTAATGATCTGAAAAAAGTGGAGTTTAGTTAGTTTCTTTTATTTCTCTGAACAATGTTATACACGTCCTACTAGACATTTTAGTCGTTAAAGCTTTCTACAGAATGGTGATGCACCTTCTGTATTAAATATTCAGACATGACTTATGGGATGACCTGACGTTACGATCCTCTGTTGTTTGTCAGGACGGCCAGTAGTCGAAGTCATTTGCTGTTGTCACTCTTCTGTTCACATTAAAACCCAAGTTTATTTGAAATCTTAATTTTGTTGGAGTTTTCTTTCTGGTACACCTAGAAAATTAGGAGAAACGTATCTTAAGCACGTTATAACAAAACTCTTGTTGGTTAATCCTGCCAGTGGTGGCTGTTATTTTTTACAAATGAAATTAAGTAAATGTTTTTCAAACTAATCCGTGAAACTGTTAAAAGAGCCACGTTATGATAGATGTTTAAATATGTGTAATATACAAAACCACAATAAACATTTAACTTGCATATAGAAAGTAACCTAGATTTTTTTTTACATTCATCTTATGTGACTATTTAAAGATATATATCGGGAAGTCTGAACATTTTTTATACACGTCTTACCACATATTTAAGTCATTAAAGCCTTCTACAAGTCAGAAGTGATAATGTACTTTCTATATTCAATTTTCTGGCGTTACTCATGGGATGACCTGATGTAATATTACTGGTCTGTTGCAGTCAGTATACTATAAGTCTCGGAAGGTCTAATGGTGACAAACACTTATTAATCGGAAAACTACAGGAACGTTTATAGATTTCAAACATCAGAAACTTCAGAGGATTAATTTCAGATGTTTGTATTTTTACGAAGACATTAGATATTTTCATCTGAAAAACGTGTGAAGAATAGAGCTTCCTAGCTTTTCCGTTAAGTGAAGTATATCTGTGTATCAACACAGAAGTAATTTGTTCTTTGTAAATCGTCGACAAAGTATTCAGTTCTAGACCAGATAGAAAACTTAATAATGTTTGTATATTTCGTAACACTTCTGTATACAAATCATTATTAGTAATAACCGTTATTATAAATTATATCATTATTTGTGTATTAAAATAGACTTGTTTTATAAATAAAACTGTGTGTATCAATCTTGTTGGCAAATATCATAAATTTGAAGCACATCGACATTCAATTAACTTCCAAATTAAAATTTCCGGTTATTTGAAATCGTAATACATAGCGTACGTCACATAATGAATTGGAGACTCGTCCGGGATGAATTATAATACGTAACAGCATGTGTACTAAAGGTTTCAAATCAAAGCATTAGGTAAAAACTTAACTACCTGTGTTTTTAATATAATTAAGTTAAAAGTTAATTACACGTGTTTTAAATAAAATTACGTTAATCTATACATGTATGTCTGTGTTTTGACACACCTATAAGTGTTTTTAAAATCACCGGGATTCAATTGGACTGCTTGTGGTTTTAATATAATTGCACGGATAAGATACTGTGTAGATCGCTAGGATTGAATTCCAAGCTGTGGAAACTGGGGATTTTGATATAATGGGTATCTTTGAAACTTGGGGGAGATTTGATCGGGTTTGATGAGAAATTTTGTTTTGTTTTTTAAATATTAAACTATGTATTGTTTACTATAATTACAGTATGGAACACAAAAATTAGGAGCAGCTTTATATATGAAAAGTGAATTTTATTTTATTGTTGGAGCATATTAATGAAAAATAACACTGAGGTCGCTTCAGTTTGTGTTAGTGGATATAAAGGGAAAAGTCTTGTAATTGGGATTTGTTACAGACCACCAGTCAGATTGTGGAAGGTAACGAGAAATTATATAAAGAGATCAAATGATAACAAAAAAAAGATGAATGTTGTTGTCATTATGGAAGATTATAATTTCAAGAGTGCTGATTGAAAAAATATCGAGTCTGAGAGTGAGAAGGGGATAGATGTAATGGAAATTGTCAAGAAAACTTTTATACATCAACTAATGACGAAACTTACACCATATTTGATTAATTATTAGTATTTAAAGTGAATACAATAGACAAAGTTCTGATTGGTAAACATTTGACAAAGCCCGACATGGCCAGGCGGTTGAGGCATTCGACTCATCATTCGAGGGTCAAAGGCTCGAATCCCTGTCACATCAAACATGTTCGCCTTTTCAGCCGTGGGAGCGTTATAATGTGATGGCCAATTCCACTATTCATTGGTAAAAGAGTAGCCCAAGAGTTGGCGGTGGGTGGTTATGACTAATTGCCGTCTTTCTAGTCTTACACTGCTAAATTGGGGATAGCTAGCGCAGATAACCCTTGTGTAGCTTTGCGCGAAATTCTAAATTCTAAACATTTAAGTACAAACGACTATTAGGTTAACGATTTTACTACATGTAGAATTGAGGAACAATATAATCCTGATTACAAATTTCAGAAATGTCAGTTTTGGTGGAATGAGACATGATCTTGATTTTGTAGATTTGGCAAAAGAATTATGAAAGGGATCTTGAATAGATGCGAGAAGCATTTAGGGAAAAACATATCATTTTGGAACAACATGGGACCTACTGATCAATCTTGGATGTTCCATCCTCTTAACTAAATTAAAATATTTAAAATTGTCAAAAAGCTTGCTCTTATCATACAGAACGTACATATTCAGTACAGAAAAAAAAAACCATGGACAATGGAGCGGAACAAGCCAATATGGTTCAGTAAAGTTTCAATAAATTACCAGGGCTGTTGAAAAAATACGCGGACTGACGTCATAAAACAAAATGTACTTTATTTAGAAGTTACTAGTTCTAGGACCCCTTCAAAGTACTCTCCTCCCCAACGCACACACTTATCCCAACGGTGTTTCCGCTTGTTGAAATAGTCCTGGAACGCTTCTTTTGTAATGTCCTCCAGCTCCTTCGTCGCATTTGCCTTAATCTCGAGAATCGTCTTAAATTTTCTTCCTTTCAAGGGTCTTTTGACTTTGGGGAACAAGAAAAAATCGCAAGGAGCAAGGTCAGGTGAGTAGGGGGATGGGGAAGAACAGTGATCGAGTGTTTGGCCAAAAACTCATGAGTTCTGAGGCCCAAATTTCGCAGCAATGCGGTGCATCTTCAATTTTTTTCGGTCAAAATCTCGTAACAAGATCCAACTGATATCCAACACTCTTCAGCAAGCTCCCTGACAGTCAGACGTCGATTTGCCCGCACCAGGGTGTTGATTTTGTCGACGTGTGGGTCGTCAGTTGACGTGGAAGGACGTCCAGGATGCTCATCATCTTCAATGGACTGTCGACCATCCTTAAAACGTTTATGCCACTTGAAACATGCCGTATGCTTCATAGCAACATCACCGTAATCAGTGTTAATAATAGCAAAAGTTTCAGTCGCAGATTTTCCAAGTTTAACACAAAATTTCACAGCAAGTTGTTGCTCTTTCAGGTCATTCATTCTGAAATCCGCCAAATAAAAAATTCGCACTTCACTTAAAACTACGTAGCTAATACACAAATGAAGATATCTGCAATCGGGAAATGACGTCGTGATGAGCTGATCTGTGTGAACCTAGCGACATCAAGCGGATTTCCCTGGAACCAACTGGAGCCGCGCAATTCAAACAGTCCGCGTATTTTTTGAACAGACCTCGTATATCAGGGATAAATATAAGAAATGTAAAATTACTGGAAACGATAATAACTTAAAGGACTGCAGGAAACCAAGAGAGCTGGTTAAAAAAAGTTTTAAAAGGCAAAGATGTATCTGAAATATGGTTAACTGAGAAAGCTAAATAAAACAACAAGGTATATGATGGGTAAGTGAAGTGTAAGGATGGGGATAGAGTTTCTTAAAAGTAACAGTGGAGAACAGATATCAGAAGAATTATGAGATGATAAACTTGTTAAATTATATATTATCTTTAGTTTTTATGAAGGAAAATATAAGTATTATGTTTTAATCAAAGCACTTAATATAAGGAGGAAAATACTGATGTAAAGATGCCATCTTTAGTTCTGAAATTTTAAGAGAAAGGTTGGGAAACCTCAAAATTGATAAGTTCCATGGACCTAACAACTTTTATTTCAGAGTTTTAAGAGACCTTAATGATTTTAGTTGTGAACTGCTAGCTAATATCTCAATGGATCATTGAGTAATGGAAGAATAGTAGAAGATTGGAAGATGGCTGATGTTAGTCCAATATATAAAGAAGGTGATAAACATTTTCCAGTCAATTATAGGTCAGTTAGTCTTACATCAGTTGTTGGAAGAGTTTTGGAGAGTGTGGTTAAAAATATATGGCACTTCTTTAATTAGTTTGATACAATGTCAATGAAACACCATAGAAGACATGACATGGGCAAGTGGTTAGAACGTTTGAATCGCAATTTGAGGGTCGCGGGTTCGAATCCCCCTCACACAAAACATGCTCGCCCTTTCATCCATGGGAGGGTTATAATGTGACTGAAAATCCCACTATTTGTTGATAAAAAAAGTAGTCCAAGATTTGGCGGTGAATCGTGGTTACCAGCTGCTTTCCCTCTTATCTTACACTTATAAATTGGTGACGGTTAGAACAGATAGCCCTTATGTCGTTTTGCCCGAAATTCAAAACAGACAAAACAACAGGGTTTTTCACTTAGGGAAGGTCTCGTTTCACAAATATTCGGACATTCTTTGAGGATACTACTGCAAGTACTGATAAAAGAACTCACGTGCATTTGGTTTTCCTCGATTTTCAGAAAGCATTTTAATAAAGTGTAAAACTTAGTGATATCAAACCTTGTAGGAAAAAGAAACTGTTAATAAATTATCATTTTTTGTAGCTAAACCAAAATATATTCAACTTGGAGCTTACTATAGTAATATTTTTTAATAAGTTAAAAATTAATAGAGAGCATTCTACACAATAATGAACAAAGCTGATATTTCATTATGTTATGTGGTTTTTTCTTCTGTTTTATCGAGTTAAGTTGGAACCAAACAGTATCGACTTTCCGACTATAGAGAAGAAAAACGTAATTATATTAATACTGCCATGTTATCTCTTCTCTTTCATAAGTGTCTCATGGGAACGAATATTGGATATTAAATGATTTTTGAAACTTTAACTCGTGTCGCTTTGTGTTAGCTTTTCAGATGGCGTAAGATTTAATAAGAGGACTCACAAATGTGTAAACAAGCAAACCGCAAAATCTATATCATCAGTTTACACTAGGGGGAACTGAAATCCCCATGTTAATGTTGCACGCAAATTACTAATAAGCAAATATACGTGAAAAATTATGAATTCTTTCGTCATGTATGAATGAGTGTTAGCCTCACACGTGTTGAATGCACATATACATCTATATAATACCGATAACACATGTATATGTTTAGATGACTGATGAGACAGATACCTTGATGAATAGATACAATTGTTGTAATCATAGTATGGGCGGCAGTTCTCTGGTTGAAACAATATCCTTGTGTATGTATTATAATTTAGCATAGCTATAATTATTTATCTGAAACAGCTAATAAGGGCTTAATTATCTCTAGGGTTTACAGCGACTGTTTCCAAATGAAATTACCGGGCACGTGATTACAGCTGCCATGTCTAGGACTCGTGCTGTGAAATCTTTAGCTCTTAGACACATTGGACTGCCACGGAAATATGGAGAAATTAAGATTAATGAAATTGTGAAGCCCTCTAGCGTAGTTTTAGAACGCTGGCAAATTAATGTATCTTCGTCTAAGATTTTACTAATAAAATTTAAAATCACTGTCACCATTAAAGACCTTTATAAATCACGTTTCCTTTAAATACAGAACTAGTTATTAGTGAAACTAGCGGATTTAAAGTC
Organism: Carcinoscorpius rotundicauda; assembly: GCA_011833715.1. NCBI lineage: Eukaryota > Metazoa > Arthropoda > Merostomata > Xiphosura > Limulidae > Carcinoscorpius > Carcinoscorpius rotundicauda. The sequence goes on from CM022403.1 coordinate 35,626,484, forward strand.
TCTAGTCATCTTTTATTTCAGAATTAATATTTGGGCTAAATAACGGAAGTTGTAATTCGTATTTGTATTAACGTTATAAAATATACGTTTGAATGCCTTTTTACATACGTTTGTACTCATTAATAGTTCAGGGCTAAAGCACTGTCCGTGGAGAGCTTAGGACAGTATATACATAATTTACAAGTAATTATATTTATTCATTTATATTACGTTTTCTCGTTGATTACAATAACTTCAAAGTTGTTGTTTTTTTGGAGATATTTAAATTAACGGAATATTGAAGCGAATTATTAATTCAACAAAACTCCCGATTATGAATTTATTTTTAGAAAAAAGAAAAAAAATACTTCCAAGGTTATCGACGTTTCACTTATTTGCAACGAACAATTTTAGACCTTCTAAGACAATGGTTTGTTTGGAATTTCGCGCAAAGCTACACGAGGGTTATCTGCGCTAGCCGTCCTTAATTTAGCAGGCAAGACCAGAGGGAAGGCAGCTAGTCATCAACAACCACCTCCAACTCTTGGGTTACTTTTTACCAACGAATAGTGGGATTGACCGTCACATTTTTACGCTCCAACGGCTGAAATGGAGAGTATGTTCGGTGTGACGGGGACTTGAACCTGCGACCCTCAGAATACGAGTGAAGTCCCTTAACCACCTGGCCATGCCGGGCTTAAGATAACGGATATCGCGACTGTACAATATAGAGAGATAAATACATGTCAATTGTAATGTACCAGCTACCATTACGACCATTGTTTTTCAGTTTTCAAAATTATTCTTCAATGAAGATTTTTATTTCCATCTTATTTTAACTGTCGTTCTACCTCTTTCACTGATTATAAAAAAAAGTCTGAAAAAGTGTATTCTTTGCGAATGAAAGTTACCATTTAGTACATGAAAAATACATGTGTGCAAATAACGTGCAAAAAGAAGTCTGATCACTGAAATAATTTGTATTCCAAACATGTTTAAAATCTATTCCTTTTTTAGGTTTTGAATATTTTGAAAATATCGTGTATAAGAATATAGCATAATGAAATTTTCGGATTTTGTTAACATTCACGCGAAACTTAGGTTGTAGTCCTTAAAGTGATGAATTAATACAAGCTTTCTGTGCTGGATTTACCGAATGCTTTCTAACTGGGAATGAAAGAAAGAAAGAACAACCGTTTGTTTAGTAAACCAAAACTACAAGTTATATAACGTCTTCACCTTAAATAATTTCTTATTTTGACGTAGGAGGGCGTTTCAGTGTTCTTTCCCATGGGGAGCTTCATATCCGGAATACCACAGACGAAGATGGATTCAAAGGCTACTTCTGTCGCACCACTCATCTACTAAGTGGAAAATCCCAACTAAGCCTAAATTCAGGAACGCTAGTAATAACAGGTAAATACTAATTGAATATCTTTGCATTTTAACTTTTATTTAGGAATGTTTAAAAATAGTGTAAATCTGAACAAAATGTAGTTTTTTAAAAGTTTTAAAATGTTTATTGTTTGTGGGTTCTGACATTTTAACAGTTGCCAAACGCTTATCTTTACCTTCGTAAGAGCCCTTTCCTCAGTTTGGTTTATTTGAAATTTCGCCCAAAGTTACACGAGAGCTATCTACGCTAGCCGTCCCTAATTTAGCAGTGTAAAACTAGAGGGAAGGCAACTAGTCATCACTACCCACCGCTAACTCTTGGGCAACTCTTTCACCAACGAATAGTGAGATTGACCGTAACTTATAACGTCCTCATGACTGAAAGTACTCTTACCAGTAATGAATCCGCAGGATTACGACGCTAAAGTCTGATTTTGATACCCATGGTGATCAGAACACAGATATCCCATAATATAGCTTTGTGCTTGAGATCAACCAAATCAATCCACACCTATAAAGATATTGATGGGATATAGTTTAATAATTGTTAATAAATAAGTATATCCAATATCTAAGCATGCTCTCTACATTCCTATATTCTCTTACACAATCGTCTTCAAACATGTGGTCAGCTATCGATGAGTAACCCTTTTTTCTTTGTGAACCTGACGATGACTGAGAAGGTCGAAACGTTGTTCGCTCCTCTACACAGTGCTTTCTCTACTCATACCAGCCGTTGTTACATACATAATATTATCGTCATCACGGATTAAGAAACAATATTTCTGTACGAATCAATCAAACTACCTTTCTGTTTTATCATCACATAATTTGATAAGTTCTATTTTCATGACATTCATCATGTTTATAGTACGCAAAATTTACATTATGATCAGAAAAAATAAGTTAAATTTACTTCGTTTCATAATTTTTGGAATGTATATATATATCACACCTACATGTATCGTAATTTTTTAAATTATGCTTTTTTCTTTCTTATAGTAATGGTTTAAGAGACATTTTTTCTCAATGCGCATCTACGATATGGTAACTCTAAAAACCAATGGACTGAAGTATAGCAGAACGCACCATTTTATGTTAATTACACTACATTTGCTGTCTCTAGTAACGACGAGCCCGGTATTGCCAGGTGGTTAAAGCACTCAATTCCTAGCTCGAGGGTCGCGGGTTTGAATCCCCTTCACACCAAACATGCTCGCCCTTTCAACCATGGGGCGTTATAAAGGCACGAATAATCCCAATATTCGTTGGTAAAAGAGTAATCCAAGAATTGACGGGGAGTGGTATTAACTAACTGCTCTCTTATTATTCAATTCAAAGTTAGTGACGGCAAGCGCATAGACCTCGAGTAGTCTTCGAACAAACCAAACTTCTAAAAGAAAGGGGGTATAAAACAAAAAGTTTGTCATATTCTGGTGCTGTTTTTTCAATGAAGAGTGGCTGTTTTTCAATTAAATCATTAACAAAATCCTAAACTTGTTTATTACCTCTCAAATCATAACTGTAATATTTAAAAGTAACCTATGATATGATTTAATCTCGTCCACAGAGCCACAGATTAACCAGACGCCACGACTTTTAGAGACTAGGACCGTGTACAGTGTTGAAGGGGGAAAACCAGTTGAGCTTACTTGTGCAGTAGCCCAGGCTTATCCGCTTCCAACATACATGTGAATCACAATATTCTATCTTTTATTTGTATTTCCTTTATTTACTTCTCCACAGATATTATATATATATATATATAATGCACAGTTATTTTTTGCTTTCAAATATTATTATTTTTTACTTTTCTTTCTCTCTAAATATTAAATAATAGTCATTAGGTTATTATTTCTAATAAATATCTATTCACTTGTGATCATATCTTTATGTTTTGAAATGAAAACATGTATTCTTAATTTTGATATTAATTTTATTATGTTACTATTGGAATATTAAAGAAATACTAAAGCAACTCTCATTTAGAATAATAGTATTTATGAACAAGATAATTTTGTCAAGAGTAAGATATTGTATAGGTCATAGGTTTAGTACTTTTGCATTTACTAGGACAAATAATTCGTTTTATTACACGTTTTTAAAATTTACGTCGGAGAATGAATATGTTATCATTTCAGACAAAACGATACCATATCGAAAACAAGCTCAGCTGTATTTTTATTGGTTTTGATTAATCAGTGAGTTTTATTTTTATTTTTTAAACTATGAAAAACGTCTACTTGAGTAGTAAAATCATAAATACAGTTTATATATTTATTGGTGATAAATAAACACTTGTTAACACTTTCTACAAATAACTTTACTGAGCGTCTACAAACCGTTTTTGTTAGCCTCTATTTTGCTTTCTCAGGTTATCAAAGTTTAAAAATTGCTGTGAAAAACATAATTATTTCATTATTCTGGTTAGGTTTTAAATGCTTCGTTAACAAAGGTTAACAGTGAGCAGTGAGGTTACGGCCCACGTATTAATACAATATTATGTGATGTGGTATGCATTTCTTTGGGTTTTTCCACGCCTAATTATTCTCATAATATACGATTGATCATGTTAAAGTAACGTCACATTACAGGATTTGCTAATTTAAGAGGACGTGGCAATTTGAATATGGAACAAACAGCGGTTAAGTAGTGCTTAAACTAAAGATCTCCAATCATGACTTATGACTGTAGTCCAGGTCATCGAGGCAGACTGAGGACGTTGGATGCATTGGTTAACATGAAAGAATAATTCGTATCGGGATAGTAGTTATAAAATTGAGCAAACTCTTTCCTACTGTTGCCAGTTTGAAGTCCATGAAAAAAAATTCAAGTGATGCATTAATAAAGAAAAAACATTATAATTGGTGCTAACGATGCCCGTTCCTTTCAGCGCAAATATAAAGATATCCACGTATTACAACAATGAGTGATAACACTATTTTAAACTTGTTTTTAAATAAAGGAAAATGCTTGACTGGGCTTTTATTACATTCCAAAGTGTCACAAATGGGGAATAATGACACGAAACGCAATTGACGCTACAAAACTCGCCAGTTAACAGTTAAATAGCTTTCAGTTATCTTATCAGTTGCTCGGCAGTAGTTACACTCCTGTTGTTTCTAACAAATGTAAAATAGATGACAGCTGCCACACTGTCAGATACTGGTCATCTGTTTTCTTCTAAATCAGCTACTGAGTTTCATCATTAACATTTGGATTATATTAATACAAATGTGATAGTTTATCTTGTTTGCCCTTTTGTTTGGTAATTTCTCACATACAGATAATTGTTGCAATTCAAGTATAAATCTAATCTGGCAATTAGTCACTTCTGTTTATTGTATTTTATGTTTGAGTTTGGAACGTAGCAATCTGATTACATTAATAACAAAATAAAACTAGGCTGTTTTTTCTCCTTTTTTGATTTCATTAAAGAATTAGTTCTAAAGTAAAAGGTGCTTATTAGGACCTAGTAATTCGTCTATGTCAGATAATGAATGCGCATTAACCCAGTACATCCAGTTATATCATGTGCATGGCTAAACATGACCATGAGAACCTGGTAAAGTTTATTTATAGAATTTGGATTCATTTGTTTTGAATTTCGCGCAAAGCTACACGAGAGCTATCTGCGCTAACCGTCCCTAATTTAGCAGTGTACGACTATAAGACTAGAGAGAAGGCAGCTAGTCCTCACCACCCGCCGCCAACTCTTGGGCTTCTCTTTTACCAACGAAGAGCGGCATTGACAGTCACATTATAACGTCCCCACGGCTGAAACGGCGAGCTTGTTTGGTGTGAAGGGGATTCAGACCCGCGTATTTGTAGGGTGAAAAAAGACATGTGCTTAATTTAGGTTATTTATATCAACTTGAAAAGTTGTATCTGAGTGCTTTTGTTGTAGACCAAATATGAAAATAATTCCTGAGGATTAACTTTGAACTCACTAAAAGATCAAAAGAAAACAGAAAGAGTGTCTAAATGTTACAGCGTTTTGTAATCCGCATCTCATGGGTGGAGACGTGTATGAGTTATACACGTTGTTTATGTATACTTGTATATTTGTGTGTGTGTGTATTAGTGGACAAGTAATTATAATTAACAAATAACTGCTGATGGACTGTGGGATTAAATCAGTTTTGTTAAGTACACGTAATCATTAATTTTAAATTATTCAGGTCAAATTTTTTGCCTTCGACAAGAACATTTTATTCTACATACAAAGTTTCTAACTTACATTAATTAGTGTATTTGCTTTCTTCTTGTTAGCTGGTACAAGAAAGAAGGTACGAATCTTATTCCTGTTTCAGCCAGTGAAAATGTAATACTAGCAAGTGGCTCCCTCTTTATTCGGAAAACCATCATCAAGGATGGTGGGACGTATGTATGTTTGGTGAAAAACAACATAGGGCAGAAAAGAATGGAGACACATTTAACAGTCACAGGTAGTTTTTCTCTTTGTATGATAAAAAACACAAAAATTACATAGTGTTTATTTATCTTATAACTTCAGTTTCAGGAATATAATGATTTACTAAAAGATTTAGAAATAGCATGCGTATTTGGTTTAAAAAAACAATTAAAAGGAATGAAAGTGCTAAACAAAACCCGAGTTTCGATACTTCTGATGGGCAGAGTACACATAGCTCATTGTGTATTTTTGTGTTTAATTACAAACAAACAGACCATAATTTAGTTTCACAACCATTGATCATTTGAAATAAGATTTTTAGGCTTGGTGAAAAAATGTATAACTCCAATAAACTCCAATTGAATGTGTTATTCGTATTATTTTTGTAACAAATAAATAAAACTGCTATTTTTTCTCCTTGCTGATTACAGTAATTTTGTGTTATTTTCTCTTAGTTCCGTTAAAAGCAAGGTTTACTCCAGAGAGACTCCTTGTCGACCCTGGAAGAACCGCAATCCTTACTTGTAACGTGTCGGGATTTCCAGTAGACTCAGTAAAGTGGGTTAAAAATCAGCGACCTCTGACGCCTGATGGAATGAAGTTTCGTCTTCTAACTCGTAGTTCGCTTCAAATATCATCTGTTGGACGTGAAGATAAAGGCGTTTACCAGTGTTACGTTACCAATAAAGACGACTCTGCACAAGCGGCGTTAGAATTGGTGTTAGGAGGTAACTTGGTTTTGAGCACTTTTAAGTATCAACATTCTACTCGAAGATCTAAACATTACTAGTTAAGATGTTTATCAAAGATGAAAATAACAACTCTGAATAAAAAGGTGTATTTGTGTGTTTTTCTTATAGCAAAGCCCCATCGGGCTAGCTGCTCAGCCCACCAAGGGGAATCAAACCCCTCATTGTAGCATTGTAAATCCGGAGACATACCGCTGTACTAGCGGGGAAGGAATGAGAAGATGAAAAAAACAACTCTTGGGGCTTCATTCTTTATTGGTTTATATCCACTCCTTCTGGGATCCGTTATGACCAAGTGGTTAAGGCGTTTGAATCCCTGTCATATCTTATATGCTCGCCCTTTAAGCCATAGGGGCATCACAATATAGATCAATCTCACTATTCATTTGTAAAATAGGAGCCCAAAAGTTTGCGGTGGGTGGTGATTATTAGCTGCCTTTTCTTTTGTCTTACACTGCTAAATTAGAGACGGGTACGCAGATAGCCCTCGTGTAGCTTTGCGCAAAATTCACAAACAAATAAACACTCATTCTGGACAATATGAACTTTTAAAGCTCAGTGGTATTATTAATGCATCAGCATCGTATTACAAGAAACTCTTAAACATTTGAAACTCCAGAAAATACCAGAAAAGTATATAAAGACAAACATTATCTGCTATCGACGTTCGTATTTGGTTAATGGGTGATTGTAAGAAGCTGTAAAAAAATTAATGTTTCAACAATACTTTTCTTTAACAATAAGTTTTGCTGTGTAAGATAGCACTCTGCACGCCATAGATTCAAATATAATTTATTATTCAAACCATTTGTAGCTCTTTATTGTCAATTTCAGTTTGTGTGCTCAGTGAACTTTCCTGAAGAAGCTGTGTAACGAAACGTTTAATTAAATGAGAAACTACGTTTTAGTGTTATAAGGGCGTTTATTTTTGGTATTAATATGCTTTCTGTAAACCATTATGCACTAAATAAATCAAATATGTAGTTTCATTATTGTGCTAGGCTTTACTAATAACGTCGACGTCATTTCACTAAAAACTTCCAAGTGTTTGTAGTTTGGTGTGATGTTGTTGCTACTAGAGGGAACTAAGACAGTTTTAAACTTTTCTGTCGCGTATTATAAATACGTGCAGATACAGCAAGTTCAGTCAGAGAAAAGATATCCAGTGAAAAAAACAACAACACGCGATGTTAGCCAACGTGTGATTGATTAACCTTAAATGGTGATTTCTATAGCGTGTTTCTCAGCTGTATTATAAGAGCAGAGACAGGAATAATGATTTGTCTTGTCAGTTAGGTTCTAAAGTAACTGAACCACCCTGTGTGAACTTCTGAGACAATTATTTAAAGCTCTGAATACAGCTGTAACCAACAAAAATTAAGTGAATTTAAGCCAGAAAAAGGTGTTAGTTTATGTAAAGTTAGACTTGGTAATTGTTAGTTTAGCTCTAACGGGCGTTAAGTTAAAGTAAGTTTCACAGTTTAACATAGATAAGGAAAACTAATTTGTCCTATCAAAGGGTATTTTAAAATAATTGAACCTGCATGTGTGTACTTTGACGAAAATTAGATAATTATATAAAGTTCTGAATACATATGTGGTGATCAAAGAAGTAACTAATAAAATTATTTACTGGTAATATTTTGATAACCGAAGCAAAAAAAAAGGATTGTTTGGAGCTTTAGGTACAACTATGGCATCATATAGTGTAAAGAATTTTTGTAATAATGTTTAACTTGTTTTAAATGTGTACTATGTTTAGAAATAAGTGGATTGTGTGCTATCCTTTTATTGTTCGAATTAATCGCCAACAAATCGCAGGACTCTACTGTAAAAGCCTACATATATAAAAATCTAACAGTGTGAATGAACATTTTGATATTTGCCGTAATGCACAGTCTTCAATTTTATAACTTTGCAAACTGTCTCCAAACTATGAAATAAAGGTTCGTCATAAATTGCATCCAGTCAACACTTATTATACATGTTAGGATTGTGTTCATTTTTATATTTTAATAACAAAATTTCACATTTTCATTTATTTCTGATTTCTATCTTTACCCCTCCTCCGTATCTCAGGGTAACTCGGAAGAATTTCAAAACGTTAGAAACCAGGTTTTGATATCCGTGGTTGGCGCAGTACAGATAAGTCGTTGTCTAGCGTTGTGCTTTAGAACAAACAAACAAAAACTTGTAACTTCATTCGTGACGTCATGTTTACAACAATTACGTGTCTAAAGAGTCAACATTTTATGAAAACGGTTAAATTAAAGAAATAAAACATTTATCCAATTGCTATTAAGAGAATATTTTTTGTGTATTTCATTTGTACTGTACGTCTTAACCTTTCACTATACGTATAACATAACGTATATATATGTATTTCATTTCAGAAACTGCCCCAGTACTACTGGCGACATTCCCTGACCAGACCCTCAATCCAGGACGTAGTGTGTCTTTACACTGTACTGCATCAGGAACTCCACTTCCTCAGGTCACGTGGGCTCTGGATGGATACTCTGTACCAGACAATGACCGCGTACGCATAGGAGATTATGTCAGCCGCAGTGGAAATGTAGTTAGTTTCGTCAATATTAGCAACGTTCAAGTCCAAGATGGAGGAGCGTACGAGTGCACCGCCGAAAATGATGTTGGCAAAATACGTCACTCCGCCCGTCTGAACGTCTTTGGAAACCCTCTGGTTAAAAATATGCCAGCCAAAATTGTAGTGTCGGGTGAAACTAGTTACCTTCATTGTCGAGTTGCTGGGTACCCGATTGATCAAATAACCTGGGAGAAAGGTGGGACTAAAAACATCAGTTCGATTCTTAATGCGAGTAATATTTGAAAGCACACAACTGGAATTTCAAAAGTGGTTTTGTTTATCCTTATTCACACATAACACGAATTTCAAGAGTTATCTTGTTTATCTTTATTCACACTCAACTCGAATTTCAAAAGTGGTTTTAATTATCCTTATTCAAACACAACTCGAATTTCAAAAGTGGTTTTGTTTATCTCTATTCACACACAACTCGAATTTCAAAAGTGGTCTTATTTATTTCTATTCACATACAACTTGAATTTTAAAAGTGGTCTGTATCCTATCATACTTCGCATAGTTCTAAAAAATGTTACAATAATGGCTTTGTTCCACAAAAAAGATCGTGTCATGGATTTTTTTTTCCATTAAGATGTACATTTAACAAAATACCCATACGGGTTGTGACCGTAACTGTGTGGCGTTTACAGAACGAGTTTTCAAATGATAAAGTGGTTTTTTTTATAACTTTAAGTTAGGATTAACGCACTCATAGTTTGCTCACAAGATCTTACATCACAAGAAAGTCTTAGAGTTTATAACTTGACGACTGAAATTAAACTGTCATGACAATTTTCCTGGCCTATCAGATTGACGATTGGCTGTGGCTGCTTGTTATTAACCACGAGGTTACACAAAGGACTATCTGTGCTATCAAAACTCAGCTTATAGCAGTATAAGTCTGCAGTCTCCGCTAGATGTACGGTACTACAAAGCACCAAATAAATAAACTACATAGAAACACAAGAAGTGACAGCATAATTGCACTCGATCCTTGAACGAAGATCCCTGAACATGAAGTACAAAATATAGATATTAAAAATATTCGTTAGGTATTGTATGCTGTATAATATTAGCGAGAATCTTCCCATTTTTATTTTATTTTTTGCAAAATTTTGACACTTCCCCATTATAGTTACGAGAAACCTAATAGGTTTTAGTTCACCTTTAATTTCGTTCAAAGCTACACGAGGGCTATCTGCACTAATTGTTCCTAAGTTAGCAGTAATAGGCTAGAGAGAAGACAGCTAGTTAACATCACCCACCGCCATCTCTTGGGTTAGTCTTTTACCAACGAATAATTGGATTGGCCGTCACACCGTAACGCTATCACGCCAAAAAAGAGGGGGAATGATTTATGTAACAGGATTCGAACCTGAGAATCGTAGGTTGCGAGTATAGCGCTCTAACCACCAGGCCATGCCAATTCACCAATGGTTGTTCCTTTGACATTCATTGTTTTACAATCTCGTAACTTAAGATTCTGTCTTTTTATACAAAAGACGTTTTAAGGTGAATTTTATCTGCATACGTAGAACTATCAAGAATACTCATCGTTGATGATACTAGTTTATTCTTGTGAATTGTTTAGCCAATAACCTACATACAAATTTTAAAAATTAATCTAAATCCCAGTATATCCTCTGCTTGACTTCTTGTTACCGAGTTATATCACTTTCGAAGAATTTAACACTCATCAGCAACCCTGGATAAAAGCGGACGAACAAAATAAGACAAGACTTTGCAACTATATACACAGATGAGACTGAAAAAGAAAGATGAACACGTTCTTACTGAATATGAAAGTCCTTATAAAATACTCCTTTTACTCTTCCACTCAACAGGGGTCACTGTCTTTCACACCTGTTGCTCTCCTCCAATCATTTTTATTCATTGTCAGGTCTTTAGCAGTTCCTACTTCGTCTTGTTTTTCAAATTCCTTCCTTCCAACACTTTACTGGTCTTCTGTGTCTTCTCTTAACAGCGACTTAATGCTCTCCGTTTTACTGGTTATTCTCTTGACGTGACCAAACCAGCTTCTCTTGCCTTTCACTCTGTTCCATGGACTCATTAATTTCCTTTTTCGTTGTCATCACGTGATTTTTTCCATATTCATTTTTTAAGGTTTTTAGACGCGGATTGCAAGTCTTTACGACAACCACGCCTCCGATTTGGGACCTGCCATGACGAACTTGTCTTTATAAAGTACTAAAGCTACATAAAGAAAGAGGAATACTATAGTAACTGTTAATGACATGAATATTTTTGGAGAATATTAAAGTTTCATATTTTTAAGTTTAAGATTACCGTTTACCATTTCTTATTGTACTCCATCAAAGTCTGAATTAATTCTTGGAAATGCTCGTGCGTCTCAGGTATATTATAGAACCGGAGAAACTCTCTCTATAGATGTTTCTTACGAAATAACTTGTTTCTTGCGTGTTTTATTTGAAATGTCACTTAATTTCTTTGAATAAATCAGTATAGAAATATATACAGTATTTAACAACAAATAAAATTAAACCACGTTATTTAATAGGCTCCGATACCATGTGCTCAGAGCTGCAGTTTTGAGAAATAGTTGTTTTCATGAGTTCTGACAGTTGGATATGAAATGATAGAGTTACCAGCGATGCTTTTATGTTTCTATAAAGAGATGATTGTCACATGTACTTCTTGTATAATACGGCTGAATATATTTTCACAGTGAAGTAAGTCTTTATTTTTTAGAAATTATAGTACGACAGGATGAAAGTAGCATTTCTAAAAGAATTTAACTATCATTAGTTTATTTTTAGTAAAGCAGTTGTTACCTTTCTTAAATACACTGATAATTATATATGTTTGTTTTCAGTGAATATAATTTATTATGTGGTTAACATTCAAAAATGAACTTTAAAAATATTTGCAGCTAGTATAATTTTGTTTAAAGAAAATTGTTTTTCTAAACTAGATGGTCGCCAACTTCCATTTAACCGTCGCCAAAAGGTTTTCCCAAATGGAACCATTATGATTAAAGAATTCCAAAAGACAAAGGACGATGGTATATACACCTGTATGGCTACTAATGACAAACGAAAGAGCGCCTCTGGCAACGTTCATGTTAAGGTCAAAGGTTAGTCTTCAGAAAAATAAATCATTCGCATACAAATACAAAAAGTGAATTGTAAGTTAACAAAAACGTTGTGTTATTTCACATCGAAAATTTTGTTCTTAAACGCACAATTATGTAAACCATAACACTAGTTTCACGTGTTTTCTACAAACGATGTGTGATTTTCAGTTAAAACTGTGATTACTGTTGTGTTACGAAGTCACATTTCATAGTTTATACGTAAACTGTATGAAGCTAACACATCTGCGTGTGTTTTTTTTTGTAACTCCTCAACGATTTTATTGTTTCAAATTCGAACTTGTGTTGTTTTTATTCAAATAACAGGGTTGAATTTTATATAACAAACGTCGTATTATTTTATAATAATTTTTGACTCTACATTGTAGTGTTGCTATTTTAATTTTTACTGATTAATTTCACGATAAAAAATTTTTGAGATAATCTTACAAGTAGTAATTATTGGTGATATAAAAATCAAAGCATCTTAGTGGGAAATTAAACATTTTTCCAATAGGATCTCTACAATTTATTTATTTTAATGTAATATAAATTTAACTTGTAAAAAACATTATTTTCACACTTGTTTTTTTGTGCTTTTGATGCTAGAAAGTGAGAACAAATTTAAATATTTTTATGACATTAAACATCAAAGGGAAGGTAGTTATTTAGTGAGAGCACTTGATATAGGTGAAATGTAAATACTTCTATGTTGCAGTAAAGCCTCTGGTTTTACCCTTCGTGTTCCCCGAGAACGTGGAACGTGGGATGAAGTTAAGTGCTGTATGCTCTGTGGCAGTTGGAGATCCTCCAATCAACGTCTCGTGGATCAAAGACGGAACAACGTTGTTGTCGAGCGGGGATATTTCCGTTAAGACTTTGGCTGAAGATGCTGTTCTCTTGTCCATTGAAAACGTAGGACTTCAACACAGTGGAGATTATACCTGCTTAGCCAGGAACGAAGCTGGAGATGTGAATATTACTCGTTCACTGGTTGTTCACGGTATGGAACAGTGAATAGTTACAAAACTAAATAAAACACTTGAAGTACACGATAACAGTACCAAAAGTTAACTATTTTACTGTTATGTTAATTTCGATGTGTAGCAAGTGCTGATAAAATAACTCGATACATTAGTTGCAGAACCAAAGATACAATATTATTGGAAACTTTGGTAAGGTATTAGCAAGACAAATATGCAGTGGGAAGCATAGTAAGACCAGTTAATATAAACATTCACAGTGGACTGGATGATATTTGATATGGACAAGGTCTTAATACAGAGAATGCCCTGGGTGAAGAAACCCACCATATCTTCCCAGCAGTATCACATGGTAACCACATTGTGTATCATTCAAATATAAAAGCATAGATTGAAGAATAATGTGTCAGAATGCCTGTCTTATAAAACTAGGTAGTGAGTCTTCCATGTCAAATGCTCCTCATGGACTATAAAGTCCATGATTCCCATCTTAGGTAATAGACCACGAATGTTGGCTAATTGAACCAAAGTCTAGTTCACAACCATTTTAATCTCATCAGAAGAACAGGACACCACTCAGATGGTGTAGATACCAGAGGGCAATCTGAAGGCAGCAAGTATGTGGAAAAGTTGAGCCAAAGTTTGAATCATTACAATTACAATCTAAATCAGAAGAATACAACACTCATCTTTATTGCAAATATTCCAAAACCTCTGTTAATTTCTGAAGTACTTTACGACCTAAATGATATACACCATTTAGGTACTTTACGGTATAACTAATGCACCATTGAGGTGTTTTTTGTGTAACTGATGCACCATTAAGTTACTTTTGGGTACTTTATAGTATAATTGATGCATCATCAGTTTTGCAAAGCGTTGTCTCCATTATGCACCTTTATCTTCATATTTAATATAGCTGTGAAGCAGTGTTTTTTATGACACCTGTATAGAGTTGTCACACAGTACTGTAAAAGAAAAATTATTCGATGCATTAGACCGTAAGAAAATAATGATATATTTCACATCAAAGAGTTTCTTCAATCAGTTCAAGTTAAATATTGTATTAATCAAATAATGATGGATTGCAAATTATATGTTCTCTGAAAAACCGATTTATTGGAAGTTATACTGTTTTAATTAATGTAAAAAGAAAAAAAAAATTAAACTGTGCTTTAAAATCATTATTTCTCTTAACTTAATGGCTATTTTGGGCATTTTTATGTAAAATGGTCTTATATCAGCCTAGTTTTATTATTATGGAAAGGAATGTTTAAGTTCCTTAGGAAGCTTTCCAGGGCTGTGATGACTGCTTTCTTGCTACTCTGAAGACAATGCGAATAAAATGCCAAAGAGATAAATCCTTATGGACCAACGTGGAATAACAAGAGATTTTTTGAAGCTTATATTATTAATTGAGAGAGTGAAGATACAGTAGAAGCTATAGTTATCAATATAACAAGAATGAATTTATTAGGCACCATGGACTGAGATGAAAAGTCTTGTGTTTCTTATGGTTTTATTATTCATTCATGAAAGACAAGACTTATTAGTAAGTAAGAAAAGTTTTTTTTAAAAAGTGTAAAACTACATCAAAGAGAAGATTGTTCTGGATTAAACGATGTTTGAAAAAATATCAAACTATAAAAAAATGTCTAGCTTAATTTAGGTGGTGGATGTTATGCTGCAGGTTTATTTTAATAATTTCTTGATTAAACTCAGCGTAGTTCAGTGAAGGTCATCATTCTGAATCGATATGTTTGTTCAAATTCTTATCTGCTCTGTTTGCTTAAGTTAATCAGTTTGTTGAGTAGAGCTCTGTAGATGATAGGTGCTTATTTAAGGAGTAATGTCGTCGTTCTTTTCTTCCTTAGTTCAACTTTTGGACACTGTGTGGTAGCGTACTCGGTGAAAGGAAACGCGTGTAATAAATACAAAGTAAATAAAGTTCGAAATTAGTAAAAGAAAGAGATTTTTTTCTGGACTTAACAAACCTTTGTTCTCTGTAGAGTTGTAAGAGTTGTGTAGATTGAATGCTATACTGGTTGAAGATGAGCTAGTTTACTTCTCACAGTAATAAACCTGATTATATTTAATATACTAAATAATATTTATACTAAGTTTTACTTCACATACAGCTGATACCTGAACTGGTTTACAATATTTGACACTGAGCATACTTCTCAATATACCGTCAGACAGAATCCATTTCACTTTTTCTGGTGATTGAGAACTGATTTATAGGTTACAGTATTTGACACTGAGCATACTTCTCAATATACCGCCAGACAGAATCCATTTCACTTTTTCTGGTGATTGAGAACTGATTTATAGTTTACAATATTTGACACTGAGCATACTTCTCAATATACCGTCAGACAGAATCCATTTCACTCTTTCTAGTGATTGAGAACTGATTTATAGTTTACAATATTTGACACTGAGCATACTTCTCAATATACCGTCAGACAGAATCCATTTCACTCTTTCTAGTGATTGAGAACTGATTTATAGTTTACAATATTTGACCCTGAGCATACTTCTCAATATACCGTCAGACAGAATCCATTTCACTCTTTCTAGTGATTGAGAACTGATTTATAGTTTACAATATTTGACACTGAGCATACTTCTTTCTCAATATACCGTCAGACAGAATCCATTTCACTCTTTCTAGTGATTGAGAACTGATTTATAGTTTACAATATTTGACACTGAGCATACTTCTCAATATACCGTCAGACAGAATCCATTTCACTCTTTCTAGTGATTGAGAACTGATTTATAGTTTACAATATTTGACACTGAGCATACTTCTCAATATACCGTCAGACAGAATCCATTTCACTCTTTCTAGTGATTGAGAACTGATTTATAGTTTACAATATTTGACCCTGAGCATACTTCTCAATATACCGTCAGACAGAATCCATTTCACTCTTTCTAGTGATTGAGAACTGATTTATAGGTTACAGTATTTGACACTGAGCATACTTCTCAATATACCGCCAGACAGAATCCATTTCACTTTTTCTGGTGATTGAGAACTGATTTATAGTTTACAATATTTGACACTGAGCATACTTCTCAATATACCGTCAGAAAGAATCCATTTCACTCTTTCTAGTGATTGAGAACTGATTTATAGTTTACAATATTTGACACTGAGCATACTTCTCAATATACCGTCAGACAGAATCCATTTCACTCTTTCTAGTGATTGAGAACTGATTTATAGGTTACAGTATTTGACACTGAGCATACTTCTCAATATACCGCCAGACAGAATCCATTTCACTCTTTCTAGTGATTGAGAACTGATTTATAGGTTACAGTATTTGACACTGAGCATACTTCTCAATATACCGCCAGACAGAATCCATTTCACTTTTTCTGGTGATTGAGAACTGATTTATAGTTTACAATATTTGACACTGAGCATACTTCTCAATATACCGTCAGAAAGAATCCATTTCACTCTTTCTAGTGATTGAGAACTGATTTATAGTTTACAATATTTGACCCTGAGCATACTTCTCAATATACCGTCAGACAGAATCCATTTCACTCTTTCTAGTGATTGAGAACTGATTTATAGGTTACAGTATTTGACACTGAGCATACTTCTCAATATACCGCCAGACAGAATCCATTTCACTTTTTCTGGTGATTGAGAACTGATTTATAGTTTACAATATTTGACACTGAGCATACTTCTCAATATACCGTCAGAAAGAATCCATTTCACTCTTTCTAGTGATTGAGAACTGATTTATAGTTTACAATATTTGACACTGAGCATACTTCTCAATATACCGTCAGACAGAATCCATTTCACTCTTTCTAGTGATTGAGAACTGATTTATAGTTTACAATATTTGACACTGAGCATACTTCTCAATATACCGTCAGACAGAATCCATTTCACTCTTTCTAGTGATTGAGAACTGATTTATAGGTTACAGTATTTGACACTGAGCATACTTCTCAATATACCGCCAGACAGAATCCATTTCACTTTTTCTGGTGATTGAGAACTGATTTATAGTTTACAATATTTGACACTGAGCATACTTCTCAATATACCGTCAGAAAGAATCCATTTCACTCTTTCTAGTGATTGAGAACTGATTTATAGTTTACAATATTTGACACTGAGCATACTTCTCAATATACCGCCAGACAGAATCCATTTCACTCTTTCTGGTGATTGAGAACTGATTTATAGTTTACAATATTTGACACTGAGCATACTTCTCAATATACCGTCAGACAGAATCCATTTCACTCTTTCTAGTGATTGAGAACTGATTTATAGTTTACAATATTTGACATTGAGTACGTTTATTCCACACATCGATCCAGAGAGGCTTTACTTTACACTTTGAGCTCTCGTTTAAATGTTTTAGACATTTTAATCTAAGAGGATAAGTTTGTTAAATCTAAATTAAAATAAAATACATCCACATTTCTCTGTTGGTGACATTTCAGGTAAGTCTGTCAAAAAAGGTTTGAATAACTAACCACATAACTCTCATGAAAACTGACACATAAACACTTATAACATAGCACATTATTTTACCAACTGACACAAAAACACTTGTAAAATAGCACATTATTTTACCAACTAGCACACAGACATTTGTAAAATATCACATTATATTGCTAACTGACACACAGACATTTGTAAAATAGCTTATTTCTTCACCTACTGACAAACAAACACACTATAGTATATTATTATATCTAGCTAGGCTATCTTCATCATATTGTTTCCAATATTTTGAAAATTTCCAACTTAATGAAATGTATTTTTTCCTAATACATTTTTTTTTTACTTTATTTGTATCTAGTTCCACCATCATGGCGGATAGAACCAAAAGATGCCAGTGTAATTGTTGGACAAAGTGTCACCTTAGACTGTCAAGCAGATGGATATCCTCAACCCAGGGTTCGTTGGGAGAAAGCAGAAAGTAAATAAAAACTTCAAATTTGGAACATTTAACGTTGTATAAATAAATATATACATACCTGTGTGAACTGTAGTGAATAGTAATACTAATTAGAACTTTCTAACTCATTACTAAAGTGGAAGTATCTGAAACCAGAATGAAACACCACCAGTAAAACACATGATGTTGAGTATTATATGATAGAGAACCATAATACTATTTTAATCTGTAATAATATTTTAACTATATGTATTTAGAGGGATATAATTTTAACGACTGTGCATGGATGTTTCCACAGCACATTCAGATCGGTCTTGAATTTTCAAAATTAGCTTCAGTACCTCTCTTTTATAGTTATAGGTTTTTTTCTGTTTTATTTGATTAATAAGAATCTAATGCCGGAGGCAAAACTTCTTATCATTAGGTTTATCCTCATTTTTCACATTGTTATAATAAATGTAAATGGAGGTCTGTACTTGCGTGATGAAAGACGTTCCTTCCAGTTCATAAGGGGTGTTTACTACAAACACGAACTGGGCAATGTATAATTCATGTGATACTTTCATTCTGCCCTTTCGGTATCCGGAGACTTTCTCAATCAGAAAACTGTTTCTACATGATTTGTATGTTAACCTGATTATGGTCTACTGAATGGCCTCTTATAAGTTTTGTTGACTCAGAGATTTAGGAAAGTTGCATCGACACAATGTTTATTCGGCCTTTTTTTTTAAATAAAGGTACGGAATGCGAGTATAAAGGTCCAAGATTCGAACCCGTAATATGCCACAATGCACACTTTAAAATGACAATCCATTTTGCTATTCCGTTCGGCGTAATTATGTAGATGTGGGTGCTTCTGTCTGTTTTCTTCTCTCTAGTAAATAATTAATTCGGAAACAGCTTTTTATATGCCTTAACCTACGGGTTTATGAGTTGATCGTTTCTCCAATATATCGCACAAGGTGCTATTTATATGTTCAGGTTTCAAAATTTTCGTTTAAAGCTACACAAATGCTATATGCGCATGGTAATCTCTAAAAATTAACAGCACACATTGCTAACTCTTGGTCTACTTTCATCAGGCCCCAAGGCACAGGATGCGTTTTCTGTATCAAGAAGATGCGATCCATGGATACTCGGTTTCATAGTCCATACACGCCAGTCATTAAGTCACTTTTCACTCTAAGTTGCAAATAGCATTACCTAAATAAAACAAAACTAACAGTTCTTCATATCTAATAGCTTGAGGCCCGGAACGGCAAGGTGGTTAATGTGCTCGACTCTTAATTCGATGGTCTCGGGTTCGAATCCCCATCACACCAAACATGCTCGTCCTTTCAACTATGGAAGCGTTATAATGTACGGTCAATCCCACTATTCGTTGGTAAAAGAGTAACTCAAGAGTTGGCGGTGGATGGTGGTGATGACTAACTGCCTTCCCTCTAGTCTTACACTGCTAAAGTAGTGACGGCTAGAGCAAATAGGCCTTGTGTAGCCTTGGCCTTGCGCGAAATTAAAAAAAAAGGAACAAACAACCTAACAACTTAAATGAGATGACGCTGTTGACCTCTATCGGCACAATAATCAGTATTTATCGTTTCCCTCTTCTGAGATTTGCAAAAACGAAACTATAACGTGATTTGAACAACAATTAATCTTCTCAGCTGGGAACTACTTAAACTCAAACAGTTTATTTATTTATTTTTAATTAACACGTGAAGAACAGCAGTATTTTTGGTTGTCTATTAAGAACGGTCAGCCAGTGATGAAACTTGTCCAAAGTCTGTTGTAGCGCAATTATACAAAATAAGGAATACATCAAAGATTTATTATTTTTGTAAGTAATAATCAATAATCACAGTGACTTGGCTACGACTTTAAAGTACCTCTCATTTGGCTAGCACGTGGTCAGTCTTAATGACTGCTAAGTGTAAAGTAAACATAACAAAAAATTGTTTTAACCACTCGCATCACCATACAGTAATGTGTTGTCTATCACTCAGTCAGTAGATACTAAAATGGGCCTGGCATGGCCGAGCGCGTTAAGGCGTGCGCTCGTAATCCGAGGGTCGCGGGTTGGCGTCGCGCTAAACATGCTCACCCTCCCAGCCGTGGGGGTGTATAATGTTACGGTCAATCCCACTATTCGTTGGTAAAAGAGTAGCCCAAAAGTTGGCGGTGGGTGGTGATGACTAGCTGCCTTCCCTCTAGTCTTACACTGCTAAATTAGGGACGGCTAGCACAGATAGCCCTCGAGTAGCTTTGTGCGAAATTCCAAAAAAACAAACAAACAAAGATACTAAAATGAAGTCATGTGAGAGACGCTAAACGTTGCAACTTGTTCTGTGGTGACTTCAGAAAAAAGTGTGTATGCCGTGAATCATGCGAAGAATTATGCACTCTGTAGGCTAAAACACACATGAACTTTCAAAGCAAGAAATGAAAACAAAAATATTTGTTACTCTTAATTTTGATTTTACTCTTGAAGTAAAACTCTTTTTATTCCACTGCGGAAGAACATTTAGGTGATTTTTCTGTGTAAAATTTATCAAAGTTACACTGTTTATTACCATTACCCTATCATAAGTAAAAAATGTTGGATTTTGAATTGTTATTTACTTCTCGTTAAATTACGAAAGGGATACCTGCGCTAGCCTTCCTTCATTTAGCAGTGTAAGACTAGAGACAAGGCAGCTAGTCATCACCACCCACCGCCAACTCTTGGACTACTTTTTAACAACGAATAGTCCGATTATCCGTCACATTAAAACACCCCCACGACTGAAAGGGCGAGCATGTTTGGTGTGAGGGGGATTTGAAGCCGCGACCCTCGGATTACGAGTCAAGTGTCTTATTCACTTGGCCATGCTGGGCCAACCTTGTTGGAATCATCCATGACAATCCATGATGACTGGTTGTTTTTCCGTCAAAGTTAGAAAGTTAAGCTTTTGTCATCAGCTGGAGGGGACAGCAGTAAGTATACGGGGGTCAGAACACTAATATCAAGGGATGGAATACCCGCCGTGGAAAAATCAGATTGACCTTGGACGATTTGGTTTTTATTTAAAGAACTAGTACACATCGTACCCAACGGTCAATTAGAATGGTACAGCATAGCATTATATCGCAGTTAGATGACAGATATCAAACTTTTCAAAGATCCAAGTTATTTAAGAAGATTCTGCGTTACGCATGTCGCTTGGTTTGTTGAGTGCCCTCAAACATGGAAATATGTCTTCTTTTCTTCTAAGTAGTTTTCAGGAGACTGACATAGACAAGGAAGTCAAAGGAAGTATGAGAGTTATCATGACAGACGGGATATAATGTCACGTGATGCTTTTGTGTGGAATGTTAGTAATTACACGATATCTTAAGACGTCCTATGATATTATTTCATGTCAGACTCTTCACTACCACAACAATTTGTACTGCTTTATACATATACAGTCAGTATTCTTAAGACAGCTAACAGCATCTTGTTTCAGAAATACTTAAATGTTACAATTCACTTGAAAAATAAAACAAACAATGAATTTAAAGAATTCTGTCACATTTAATAACGACAGTCATATTTGTATAAAAAGTATAGAACATTTCCTGTTAAATATTCTGGAAGTAAGAACTAATCTAATTTTCATTGAAGTCAACATAATTATCAAAATCCAACAGCAGACTTTTCTGATCGTTGAGTAGATAGCTATACATCAGCGCCCCCTGTATTTCAGTACGTTCTCGTCAAATGTTTTAATACTGAAGTAATTCACTTTTAAGTGACACATAAAAAAGAGGGACTTTTTTAACACTATTCAAACATTTAAACGGTTGATTTTCATATGTTCGATCTTTTGAGATTACCATTGAAACAGTCGATTCTGTCAAGTACGACATAATGTGACTACATCCATATTACCACCAGAAAGGTTAATTTTCATAGATGCGGTCTCTAATGATCACTACTATATTACCATTTAAATGATTGATTTTACAGGTACTGCATCTAGTGATTACCACGCTATCACCACAAGCTATCATCACCAGATTTTTGAAAATGGCTCACTCGTCATCCAAGATGTAGCGAAAGAAGACGAAAGTTACTATTTGTGCCAAGCGACGAATGGAATTGGTTCTGAAGTGAGCGGAGTTATTTTGTTAACAGTACATGGTAAGTTCACTTTGAAGAAGTCCCATTAACAGTACCCGATAGATTAACTTTAAAGAAATCTTGTTAACAGCACCTGATAGATTAAATTTGAAGATGACCTTTTAACAGCACGTGATAAATCAACTTTGAAGAAGTAATGTTAACAACACCTGATAGATTAATTTCAAAGAAATCCGGTATCTGATAGATTAACTTTAAAGAAATTCTGTTAACAATACCTGATAGATTAACTTTGAAGAAGTCCTATTAACAGTACGTGATAGATTAACTTTGAAGTCCTGTTAACAGTATCTGATAGATTAACTTTAAAGAAATCGTGTTAACGGTATCTGATAGATCAACTCTGAAGAATTTCTGTTAACAGTACCTGATAGATTAACTTTGAAGAAATCGTGTTAACGGTATCTGATAGATCAACTCTGAAGAATTTCTGTTAACAGTACCTGATAGATTAACTTTGAAGAAGTCCTTGCAGCTTTATGATGCATGATGCAAAAACAAAGTTTATGTCAAGTGATATAATGATGAAATTGCATCTTTAATTTGTACATCGTTAGTGTAATAAAACTTTATTTGAATGTTCATTCAGAATATTTTTCTTCTAGGATGTTAATTATCCTTTCTTTGTTACGATGAGTGGATAAATATCATCGTTTTGGTGACCTTTTATCAGACTTGTTTAGTCGGTTCAGTACTTTAAGATTATCAGATTTGTTGAATTGGTTCAGAACATTAATATTAGTAGAGTTAGTGAATTAGTCTTTACACATTAACATTATCAGAGTTGTTGAATTAGTCCAGCACATTAATGTTATTTATCAGTGATGTTGAATTACCCCAATATACCATCACATTTGCCGAGTTGGCTCCGTAACATATTATACTTTCAAACATTTTCAGTTGGTCCGGTATAATTATGATTACGAGATACATTGAGTCGGACAAGTAAATACACAGTAATCAAGCTCAGATGAATGTTTTAACCTAAAAGACTTTCTGAAAGTTATGATAATATATTTTTGTGTGCGGTTACTCGCGTTGTTTCTTGTATTGGTGAAATAAAGTTATTGACTGTTGTAGTCACAACTCTAATGGGTGTTTAATATAAAACTTAATAATGAGCCGAAAAATAATGCTGTTCAGTTTCAGTTTTGTTCATCATATAGAATAGAGGAGAATCTTGAGATATAATTATGTCATGATGAACCATAATAGTAGTCGGTTTAATAGCATATGAAAACTTACAGTTGACCCACTGAGGTGGGTTAAGGCGTTCGACTTGTAATCTGAGGATCGCGGGTTCGAATCCCCGTCACACCAGTCATGCTGATCCTTTCAATCGTGGGGGCGTTATAATGTCACAGTCAATCCCACTAGTCGATGGTGAAAGAGTAGCCCAAAAGTTGTTGGTGGGAGATGATGACTAACTGCCTCCCTGTAACTTTACACTGCAAAATTAGGGACGGGTAGCGCAGATAGCCCTTGAATAGCTTTGCGCGAATTTCAAAAACAAACAAACACTTATCCAATGTGACGTATGTTAACCTAAATATGCCAAACATAGAAATGACTCATCGATACTAACTAACATATTATCAGATACGACAAGGAACTTGACAAATTTCAGTCACTATCATTTCATATCTTACGCCTTTAGCCAAGGATACTTTATTTTATTTTTAATATGTTTGTTTCAAGCATTCAGTGAAAAGCTGCACGAAGAGTTAGCTATCTACATGTATCTCTTGAGCTACTTTTATCTCCCTGAACAGTAAAATTTGAAAGTCATTCTTATGGCGAACTCACGGCTTTAACGTTCGGAGTTCAGTGCGAACTGAACTTCGGGACACACAATCCGGTTACTCTTCTAAATCCCTCTGGTCCATTTTAAGATGTACACTGGTAGCAAGTGTGGGCGAACTAAACTTTTATTTAAAAGATGCACTGTTTTAAAAACATCCTTTATTGGAAACTATTCATGTTTATAAATAACAACAAACTGTGTTGGAGATATGCCAATTTAAATCTAAAAGATTGAATCCTCATTATAAGCAGATCAAAGTTCATATAGTATTTGGCGTTTTACAGTGAATAATTAATAAAAATTATCTCTGTTACAGTTGCTCCCAAGTTTCGCAACAGATTCCAGACTCGAATGGCCCAGATAAATGGATCTGTTTTCCTGGACTGTAGCGTAACAGGAGATTATCCGATCCAGATTACTTGGTCACGTGATAAACAACCAATTGCATTTGACTTTGATCCCAGGTGAGTAGAAAAAGTATTGTTATTGTTTGAACGTAAGCATAAAGCTAAACAATGGACTACCTGTACTTTGCTTTGTCCACCACGAATATCTAAACCCGGTTTCTAGAGTTGTAAGTCCGCATACCACTGTGGCAATGGGTGGCAAGAAGTATTGATATATTGTTTTTCTGATTTTATCCAATAGAAATCAATGATCATGATGTCTTTATATTTTTTCTCTACTGACATTTGCATTGAGATACACTGAAGGCAATTCTAGTTCTACTCGACTGAATATAAAGCAAATTAATAAAGATGAGAGATATATTTAAACGCAACAAATCAATGTATATCTTACGATAGAAAGCCAGCTAATAAAACGAGTCACAATGGAATATTAAAAGAAGATCAAATAATTGCAAAAATTCAAAACCTTAAGGAATATAGACATTTAGAAACACTGCTCATAAGAAGTATGTTTGTTTATTTTTGAATTTCGCGCAAAGCTACTCAAGGGCTATCTGCGCTAGTCGTCCCTAATTTAGCAGTGAAAGACTAAAGTGAAGGCAGCTAGTCATCACCACCCACCGTCAACGCTTGGGCTACACTTTTACCAATGAATAGTGGGATTGACCGTCACATTATAACGCTTCCATGGCTGAAAGGGCGAGCATGTTTGGTGTGACAGGGTCATAAGCAGTTAATAAATTTAATTTATTTACTAGTTTTGTCTTGATTTGCACGTGAAAGAGAAATTTAAAATTATTATCACAATCGTAGAACTAACTGGCTATTTTATTTTTCCTTTTCCAGGATACGAATAAAAGAAGAAACTTCTGATGGAATGTTTAAGTCGCAAATGACTATTATTTCTGCTGGCAGAAGCGACTCAGCGCTATATACTTGCACGGCTACTAATGCGTACGGATCTGATGAATCTAATATACAGTTGATCGTACAAGGTGAGTGTTGTCAAAGTGTTAGCGAATGATATCCATTTATATCGTGGTAAACATTGACTATACAGATGAAAGTCGTCCTTTGTTGGTTTAGTAATTTTCTGTTTATTGAAAGTCGAAACAAAACAAATTTAGGTTTTCAAATTTTATACGTTAGCAGTGCCATCTGTTGAACGATTTGTGGAAACTGATGCAATTTCGTGTGATTCTTGAACGACAGTCTGCATTTTGTGTTACATTTCGCATAGACTAACTTACAACAGCATTAGTGTAAAACTACAACTCTACAGTGAAAGTATTTTCACAGATTTTGTTTACAAAGAGAAACTGAATCAGTGAAGCAGTTATTTTATTGGCCTTCTATGGTACAAAGAAAACTTCCCTCACTAGCTGCTATAATGTATCAAATAATTACATATAATTAAAACAATTCTATTACTTTACATATGTTATTAAATATAATTAGATTATTTTATGAAATGATATTTTCGTACTTAAATCATAAATAAACTCTATGGTTGTAATCAGCATAAAACAATTAAAACTGTTAATTGTAAGATCAGATTTCTTTACGTATTTGATTTATTGCTAATACTATCTCAGAGGACTTTTCACTTAAATCACTAGAACAAACGTCACCAGTATTTAAACAATTTTTGTTATATCTGTTTTGTATCTTCAGAACCACCTGATCCACCGAGAGAAGTTCGCGTCATAACCACTACTAGTCGCACGGCTAGAATCCAGTGGGATCCATCATTTAACGGAAACAGTCCCATCACGAGTTATAGGGTTCATTGGCAATTAGCCAACAATTCATCTTCGTCTGAAGGTAAAATTTCATTATCTTTCTTGTCAAGGTAATTAAAGGGTAGATTTATTTTTGGCTTGTGCGTTCACATTTACGATCAACTAAAAACTTGCGTAATCGTAAACGATGTGTGGGTCTCCCAGTTTTACAGCTATATTTTTGTGAAACCGTGTTTCGTATACCCGTAGTTGGAAGAACACAGATAGCCCATTGTGTAGCTCTGTGCTTAATTCCGAATAAACAAACGAACAATCTTTGTGCTATAAAGCGGATATTTATGAATATTCCCCCTTTGACTTTTGAACATTGTACCCATTCTTTCCGGGAAACGGATGCTGAGAAATAAATCCCAGTGGCCCAGTGGTGTTCCTGGGGACTTGTATTGCTAGAAACCGGATTTAGTACTCCTGGCAGGCAGAGCATAGATTGCCCTTTGTGTAGTTTTATGCTTAATTCCAAATAACGGAAATGAATAAATCGTTTATCAACTGGTTTGACAGTTCAATATTTTCTGTTGTGTGAAAGTAAACACAGATTTTGGACAAAACTATCTATTTCTTTTGAAAGCAGTTTTCTTCATAGGCATAATTTCTTGAGTTGTTATACTCATGGCTCTGTGAAGCAGATGCTAGAATCATAGTAATATAGAACTAATTACTGCGTGAAAGTAATTTATAGATTCAGTTATCTGGCAATTTATCTTGTCGGTACTTTCTCTTCAGTACTTACGAAGTTGATGTTGCATTAACACAGAGTATGGGTACAAGGGTGTTAATATTGTGAAGGAAACGACGTTTTAGTCGTTAAAGTTTAGCAGTTAATAGATAAAAAAGTGATTACTTACTCCCCACAGTTTGTAAACTGACTCTACTTTCACGCCTGCTCTGAATTTTGCATCACAGCTCTGCGAATTATCATCGTCTGAACCACACTGTTATCGTAAGATATTCGCTTGGAGATATCATCCAGTAACGAATGTATAAAGATGTTGAAAGTTATAGAGATATATGGATGGTATTACAGGGAAAAGGAAGGTTAATGTTGGTTCAGTTAGATACCTTTCTTATTTACAACCATTTATCTCTTCTCACGATGACAGTCTGTATTATGAATATGATGCATACATGCGCACTCATATATAATGCACTCGTATATATCACTGAACGAGTGGCTCCGGCATGGCCAAACGTGTTAAGGCGCGCGACTTGCAATTTTTGAGATCGTGCGTTTGCATCCCCGTCGCGCCAAACATACTCGCCATTTCAGCAGTGGGGGCGTTATAATGTGACGGTCAATCCCACTATTCGCTGGTACAAGAGTAGCCCAAGAGTTGGCGGTGGGTGGTGATGACTAGCTGCCTTCCCTCTAGTCTTACACTGCTAAATTAGGGACGGCTAGCACAAATAGCCCGCGAGTAGCTTTGTGCGAAATTCACAAACAAAACAAACAATTGCAGGGAAGTAGGAAAAAATAGAAAATCTAACGGATAATTATATCAGTGATCATATAAATAGAAAGATACGATTAATATATTTCAAGTTTCTCTGGTTGTTTGTCGATACTTATTTTTATATTGAATGAATGTTCAATATAAGTTTTAATAAACATAGTATACGTTCAAGAAAGATGGAAGAAAATACTAACTTAAAAAATAAACACTCATTATTGGAAGGATACAAAAATTAAACAGATGGATTTAATATGCCTAACATGTAGATGCACAGACTATTGGATGAATGAGTGGGTGGTTTAATGGATAAATAGATAAACAGATGAATGGATAAAATGTAACGTATTATAAATCCACTTTAAATAAAAATATTTTAATGTTATATATATATACATATATTATAAATGCACTTTTATTTTCCTTA
This sequence comes from Carcinoscorpius rotundicauda, assembly GCA_011833715.1. Classification (NCBI taxonomy): domain Eukaryota; kingdom Metazoa; phylum Arthropoda; class Merostomata; order Xiphosura; family Limulidae; genus Carcinoscorpius; species Carcinoscorpius rotundicauda. Next base: position 35,654,723 of record CM022403.1, read on the forward strand.
GATAACCACAATATTCTATACAATACAACAGTCTCTAGTAGAGATGTCGCTACCCGATTGGATCATTTAAGGCCTGCTACTACCTATGAACTCCATGTTACTGCAGAAAACATTATTGGTGTGAGTGGTATTAGCAAGAAAGTGCCCTTCACAACTGATACTGAAGGTTGGTCCTATTTCACCATTTATATGATCAAAAGTGTAGATATTATAGAAAATATAAGGTATGCAATGTATATCGTAAATTAATTAAAGATAGAATTAAAACGCATATGGTCGAATTAATAAAAAGCAAAACCCAAGCAACATTCATGCCATGGATAGTTACATTCTACTACTTCATTATCTGGTCTAGAAAAGTTATAATATTTTACTTACCACAAAGAAATGAATATACATTTGGCATAAAATCTATAAAAATTTATTTTGTGTGTAAGTTAACAAAAATTATTATTTATATAAATGTTTATGTATACGAATTCAAAATTGTGCTATATTTTAAAGTATTTTCAAAACATTACGTTGAGGTTAATATCCTTTAAAGCAATTCTTAACCCTATTTTCATCTCTCTAAAGAGGCTTTTAAGAAACATTAAAATGTTACAAATTCCAACTGACGTTTATCAGATTGCTTTATTAGTCATAAGATAACCAGTTACAGTATTTTATTGTTGACCTAATAATTTAAAGATTATGTTAAATTATAGTGATATTTTTTTTCCGCTAGCTCCTGCTGGTCCCCCGAGATCTATTGTTTTTGAAAGTATGACGTCAGAAGCTGTAAAAGTCACGTGGCTGGTACGTATTAGATATATATTTATTTTAGAGCCTTTAAAACTTTAAATCAGATGAAGACTGGACTTGTTTTCTTAAGTACAAATTGGCCCACTAATCATTAAAGTTTGTTAAAATGTAGATCTTCTATTTCAAGAAAAATAAAGAAAACTGGGACGTAAAATATTTGAACTACTTTAAGCGTTACAGTTTGTTGACATTGTTTATTGGTACGATATTGTTCCTAATAATATAGCCATGTTATTGGGAAAGTCATTGTTTATTGATACTGTTCCTTGTAATACAGTTGCTATATTGTGGATTTCAGTGTTCATTCATGTTGTTTCTAATAATATAGCTACTAAGTTGCGAAATTCACGGTTTATTTATATTGTTTCTAATAATACAATTGCTACTTTGTGGAATTCAGTGTTTATTGACAAGTAAGAGGTTTGTCTGAAAGATTAGCATCTCCAAAAACAGGACTTCAATACCAGTAGTGTAGCTTTGTGTTTAATAACAAGTAACTAAACTACTAGACATGATGTCAGAATACCAACATAATGAAACTGTGAAAACAATTGGATGCATAGCAAACATTACACGTGATAAGGGAAATGCTTGCATAGCAATTCGAGCTTCATCTATTAATAAATTTTATTTTGCAGTTTTCTTTCCGGGACTTCATTTGATCAGATACGTTGTATATTTAAACATTTTAGCAAGCAATAAATACGATTGCTCTAGATTCCTGACCTTTTAAAAACTCTTTTCAAAACTGAAATATATATGTACTATTGAGTTATAAGCATGCAGTTTTAAACTCTTTACTACTTTCATTATTGATTTTTGTTTTGATTTAACAAGCATTTCTGAAAGTTACTAATCATAATTTTTTTTTCCTGCTAGCCCCTTCAAATGTATCTGTACTTTGTATTTATGGGAAAATTATAAAGGCTACCTGGTGTTATCTATTAATTCACGCTAAGAAATTGACTGTCTCTTTTAAAATTAGGCTTGGAAAAACACTATGGAGCATATTTAATTTATTATAATTTCTGTTATAAATCTGTGTTTTTATTTTTTCATTGAATAAGGAGACTCCTGTTGGTAAATGATTTTGCTTGTAACTAAGGGAGATAATAAAACCATTTCTTTTCGAGCAATAATTAGATGTTGAAAATTAAGAAATTATCTGTTATAGAGTTTCATAATGTTGTTCCTGTTAAATTATAATGTAGACCTATCGTTGTTTAGTGATTAGAATAATTAGTTGTGCATCCAAATATCCATGGTTCGGGGTTCTTTTGCTGCATAATCATATCCCGTACTTTCAGTGAGGTTCAAATCATTCTATTTTATCAAAATGGCTAGCAAACTGGTGGTGGGTGCTTCGGCTAGCTACTTACCCTCTAGTCCAGTGGTTCTTAACCTGGAGGTCGTGACCCCTGGGCAGTCGTTTGAAGTTTCTCAGGGGACATGGAAAGTTCGTAAAGTATTATAAAGAGAAATCACGGAGTAGTTTGTAGTTTTTGTGACAAACTATAACTGTCCACCAATAAGAAACACGCTGAGTGACAAGTGCCTGTAACTGTCCACCAATGAGAAACACGCTGAAGTGCAACAGTTGAACCGCGTAGAGGTGCTTGTTGTGCAACCACCTGTCTAATTTTGAGTAAAAATGTTCATACATTACAACGTTTTAAATTGCCTAGATTTTTAAGCTATATAATATAAATAGATCGAACTTAAAATTTAAATACCAAAGCTTCCATCGTATTCAGTACATTTTCTCATTATATATATATATATTCACACTAAGTGAATAAGTAGGTTTTGTATGATGTGCAGTAATTCCATGGATTTTGCAATTGTTTAACACTTGTAGTATTTCTCAAGGTCATTTATTTGAAACATTTAAAACAATTAAGATCTTTATATTGTTTTGTTTTATTATACCTTTACGCAAAGTTCACCATTACAAAAATTATTAGAGTTGTCTCGGTAATACCCTGGAGAGTCTCAGGGGCTAAGACGATGAAAAAGGTTAAGAACCACTGAGTTTAGTCTATCATTTCAAAATTATGGACACCTAGCGCAGACAGCAGTTTTGTAGTTTTGCGAGAATGTACGAAATAATATTTTCTTCCAAGTTTCAATTTATGATCTTCTCTGTAAAATAATTTTAACAGTATCTCCTACTATCTTACCCTTAATGTTTAGGCTAGGTGGTTAGGACCCTAGATTCGTAATCTGGGGTCCCGGGCTCGAATCCTAACACACTTATCTTTTCATCTGTAAGGACGTATTATGCTACTATCAACCCAACTGTTCGTTGATTAAAGATTAACTCAAAATTTAGCAGTGCATGCTGATGACTAGTTGACTTTCCTTCAATCTCTCACTGCTAAATTAGGGACGAATAGCGCAGATAGCCCTCGAGTAGCTTTGCGCGAAATTGAAACTTAATGTGTAATTTAAACTAATTATGTTAGTATCTACTCCTAAACTTCTCTTAATGTTTAATTTAACTTAATGTTAACAGCAACAATGTTGCAATATTAATCGTACATGTTTTTCCTTACTTAAGTCTTAGGCTTTTATGATAATAATTTATTTAACTAAATAACATGTTATGTACAAAATTACATTTTTATAGTTAACTTTCTATTGGAAATCAAACAACTAAACAAATTTGAATTTAAACAATTCGTTTGTTCTTAAGCACAAAGTTTCACAATGAACTTCCTGTTATGTCGTCGCCGCATGGATCGAACTTTGAATTTCAACCTTATCAATCCTTAAATAATGAAGAGGGTTGAGGACAGAGAAGAAAGCAAACAAAAGAGGGAGCTGCGACTTCTGTATCTATTAATATTGTTTGTTTTTAATTTCGCGCAAAGCTACTCGAGTGCTATCTGCGCCAGCTGTCCCAAAATTTGCAATGTAAAATTACAGGGAAGGCAGCTAGTCATTGTCTCCCACCTCAAAGTATTGGGCTACTCTTTTAACATTGAATAGTTGGATTGATTGTCACATTACAACGCACCTACGGCTGAAAGGGCGAGCATGTTTGGAACGATAGGGATTCGAACTCGCGACTCCTAGATTATGAGTCGAGCTTATTAATATTGTAATTCACACGTTTGTGTGTGAATATAGTTAGCTTGAGATGAAATACTGAATGTAATTTTTTCATACTACACTAAAAAATTCCCTTTTTCGAATTTTTTAGAAAACGTACCAACAAAGAGCAAAAATATAAAAATCTAGCTTTTTTCTTACAACATACGCGTAATCTGAGGGTCGTGGGTTCGAATCCCCGTCGCATCAAACATGCTCGCTCTTTCAGCCGTGGGTGCGTAATAATGTTACGGTCAATCTCACTATTCGTTGGTTAAAGAGTAGCTCAAGAATTGGCTGTGGGTGGTGATGACTAGCTGCCTTTCCTCTTGTTTTACACTGTTAAATTAGGGACGGCTAGCGCAGATAGCCCTTGAATAGCTTTGCGCAAAATTCAAAACAAACAAACAAAGAAAATAAATCATACATTTCCCCTAGTTTCGATATAGCTATCCTAAAATTAACTACGAAGCAAAATTAATTTGGTTTGAATTTCGCACAAAGCTACACGAGGGTTATCTGCGCGAGCTGTCCCTAATTTTGTAGTGTAAAATTACAGGAAAAGCAGTTAGTTAGTAATCATCTCCCACCACCAACTCTTGGGCTACTCTTTTACCAACTTAAAGTGGGATTGACCATCACATTATAGCATCCCCACCGCTGTAAGGGCAAGCATGTTTGATTATGACAGAGATTCAAATCCGTGACACTCATATTACAAGTCAAGTGTTTTAAACACCTGGTCATGCCCGGCTGAGAGTAACTAATCATGCAAATGGACACTTTTTGTAAGGTTTTTATTTTGCCATGAAATAATTGTGCCCAAAGGATGCGTGACCGAATATTTAGGAAGTTGGATAGAGGTCCAAGTTCTAGATGTACTGTTGAGGTCACTGGACTAGCACTATGCAGATCGCACGTTTGAATCGCTCTCACCGAACATTCTTGCCCTTTCAGCTATGGCAGCGTTGTCATGTGTGATCAATCCCACTAATTGATGGTAAAAGAGTATCCTCAGAGTTGACGATTTCTTCTGGCCTTCTCTGATAAATTAGGGACGGCTAGCGCAGATAGCCTTCCACTTTCAACTGTCGGTGCGTTATAAAAGTGACAGCCAATCCCAGCATTCATTAGAGAATAACCGCTTCAGGTGATTGGTGCTGTTTACTTGTTGTTTGTCTTTTTTTTTTTGGTCTGCAGTTCACAATTTAAAACAATTATGTCTGAATCAACCAAGAAGTGAGTGGGATTAATTATTCTTAAAAAATAAATAAGTTGTGTTTTGATGTTTGAAACTTATTTTTGTTTTTTATTGTTAATTTCATATCAGTGTTAAATTATATGTAGTACAATGAAGTCAGGTAAATTAAGTTTTGTTAACTTTTCTGTGTCTTTCTGAAGAGATGAAAACTATTATAGCCCAATATTATAACTCATAAGCCCGATATTTAGCTACGTATTCTGTACAAAAAATGTTCTAAGCTGGTTAGAAGTACATATTTGATAAACTTTAGTTCTATTTATTCATGAAACAAAGTACACGCCATTAAGATGGGTTAACGTATTATTCTTAACATTTGTATTATATTATCGTTGCCCCCCAGTGGCTCAGCGGTATGTCTGCGGACTTCCACGCTAAAATACGGGTTTCGATACCCGTGGTGGGCAGAGCACAGATAGCCCATTGTGTAGCTTTGTGCTTAATTCAAAACAAACAAACAAACAAACAAAACAAAATTATCGTTTTTTGTTATATAAGCCTTATCGCTTGTCACGTGTGCAAGTCGTGGTAAATTTATACATTGTTTTGTATTTTTTAAATAAAATCAAATCAAATATAGTTTCATTTATGGTTTATTTTCTTTACCTAGATGGCAATTTTATTTTGTTTTTTTTTAGACTCCAAAAGAAAGTGTTGAAGATGGAGTTATTCAGGGTTATTACGTTGGATATAAAAAGACCAATTCCTCTGAATCGTATCAGTACAAGACTGTAGAAGCCAAATCCAGAGAAGGTGGTCGGATTAAATGTGTGCTTCAAGGATTGGAGAAATTCACATTTTACACAATAGTTATTCAAGCCTTCAACGATAAAGGTGCAGGGCCTCGTTCCGACCCTGTTATCGGAAGGACTCAAGAAGACGGTAATTTGGATTTTCTTTAGCATTATATATAATAAATACCAGTGACTGGTTTACTAGCGTTGAATCGTTTTAGACAATAGATTTTGCCCTAGAATATCGTATGATTAGGACAGTATGTTGGATAGCGTCTCGATAGATTAGCTAACGGTGAAGTCAGACTTCACAAAGAGTGTAGGTAAATGTGTTAAAACACGCTCATCTAAGAGCAAATTTCGGCAAAGTTAGGCTTAAGAAATTATGTGAGTAGATGTATTGAATACTGGCACACAACTCCTTCGAAAAATATTAGGTTTAACAAACTACCCGAGTAGAATACGTGTTTGAAAATGCTTCACCATAGCTCATATCTTTCGTGTTTAAAGTGTATTTTTCATGGAATCACTTTCGGTGAGTTAGGCTTAACAAACTGCGTAGCCAGACATATTTAAGCTCACTAGAAGTTAGGCTTAACAAAAATGTGCATTTTCGTACTACAAAACGTGATGTTTATGTTGTTTTTTTGTTTCGAGTGCAATAGAAAATTTCTTGAGAAGTTACAATTTTATTTAAAAGTTCTTAATAGCCAATGAAATTGTACATACGGCATAAATGAATCTGCATTGCAAAATTTTAAAAGGGCATAATAAACTTTGAATTTGCATCTAAAGAATTAAAAGACAAGTAAATGTAAATTTGGGTGAACGTAAATCAATAATGACTGCAGTAAGGTGGGATGTTAGGTAGATAGATGCTGAAAGTGGTACCGATACGCACAGAAGAAATGTTTGAAGCTTATATTGTAGAGGAGCAAAGCCTACAAACTAAACAAACAAAATTCAATACACGCTTAAAGAATTCGTACAAAAAATAGCAGTAATACATTCTCTCAGAGTGAACGAAAGTAAATCAATCGCACACGAAAAACACTGTTCTACAAGGACAGTCTGAAAGTGTAACACCAGCATATAAAGATGTTACAGCAATACGCAGACATGATAGTAGAGTTTATCAGTATATTGGTGCTGATAAAGTTAACTAGTTTCATATCAACATTTTTACACAAACAGGACTACCAAGAGCTTAATAAAAGGTAATTATTTTGATATTATTCTGTTATTGATAGGAAAGAGTTTGATAAAAGGCCTTTTAGAAGATATAATTAAAGTTATTAGAACAGTTTACTTGACTTTCTTTAGTGCCAACACTGTCCCCAAGAAGTGTGAAATGCATGCCTCAAACGTCACAAAGCATAACGATTACGTGGATGCCTCCGCCCCAAACATCCATTAATGGGATCCTGAGAGGATATAAAGTTTTTTATAGACCAGTGACGTTGTTTTATGGTAAGTTGGATGGCACAGGCCTGCGAATTTAAATTTCATAATAATTGTTTGGGTTTTAATAATGGATTTTTCATTATTGAGCTACGAAGATTTTGAAAATAATATTTTTTATTATCACTTGGAATTTCCTACAAATCGTGAAGAAAAATCCTTTGTTTAGATCTAATTATTATTTAGTTTACCAAAATAAACATTTTTATGTGTGTTTCTCGTGAGTTCTGGAGCGATCGATAAGATTCTCACGTCGCGAATACTCTAGGGAAATCTATAGTCAGTGATTGTCAACATTTTAAGCATAATAAAATGTGACCGGATTTAAAAATGATTCAGTTATTTGAAAGTAAACATGACTTCTTTTTTTAAAAAAATGTGTACATAACGGAGAAAAAATGATATCATTTTCAGATTCAGCGTTTAGAAATTGCTGTATAACATGTAAAAAATTTAAGTCAATAAAAGTACTGCATTGAGGTCACTGAGCTCAAAAATAGTGCATAATAACATCCTATCATAAGATAAAAATATTTTTTATTTTTTTGAACGTCTTCTTTACCAACTTCTTCGATAGTTCAACGTGTTCTTTCTATCGACACCAAGTTACAAGTAGTAAAATACAGAGGAGCCGCACTATATTGGAAAAATATATGAATAATATCACAAGGTCTTCCGTTCCGATGTGTCGGTATTTGAGTATAGTTGTTAAATACTCAGGAGGGTCAGGTACATTAGACCTCTTCCTCCTTCCCGAACAATCATAACATCAATACAAGGTCTTTCAGGTTTGGTTTAGTTTGGTTTGAATTTCGCGCAAAGGTACACGAGGGCGATTTGCGGTAGCCGTCCCTAATTTAGCAGTGTAGGACTAGAGGGGAGGCAGCTAGGAAATTGAAACTTTATTTGTAATTTAAACTAATTATATTAGTATCTACGACTACACTTCTCTTAATGTTTTATTTAAATTAATGTTAACAGAAATAATGTTACAATATTAACCTATATGTTTTGTTTTTTCTTACTTATGTCTTAAGTTTTTATGATAATAATTTATTTAACTAAATAACATGTTATGTACAAAATTACATTTTTATATTTAACTTTCTATTGGAAATCAAACGATTAAATAAATTTAAATATAAACAATTCGTTTGTTCTTAAGCACAAAGTTACACAATGAACTTCCTGTTATGTAGTTGTCACATGGATCGAACTTTGAATTTCAACGTTATCAATCCTTAAGCAATGAAGATGGTTGAGGACAGAGAAAAAAGCAAACAAAAGAGGGAGTTGCGACTTCTGGGTCTATTAATATTGCTTGCTTGTTTTTTTAATCTCGCGCAAAGCTACTCGAGGTCTATCTGCGCTAGCCGTCCCTGATTTAAAGGTCTAAGACTAGAGAGAAGGCAGCTAGTCATCACCACCCACTGCCAACTCTAAAGTTACTCTTTTACAAACGAATAATGGGATTAACCGTCGCATATAATGTTCCCACGGCTGAAAGGGCAAACATGTTTGGTGTGATGTGGATTTGAAACCGCGACCCTCAAATTACGAGTCGAGCGCTTTAACCACCTGGCCATGCCGAGCCCGATACCAAGTTACAAGTAGTAAGATACAGAGGAGTCACTCTATACTGGAATAACATGTAAATAATATTATAACGTCTTCCAGAATCTACTGATGAAGTATTATGACATATTTTTAGAGCGACATTTTTGCTTCATAATAATATTTATGTTCTTGCAAAACTCTACACATTCTCGCAGAAAAAGTAAGATAAAAACTTTAGCGAAAAAACAAAATGATCTTGTATGTAAGAACTTGTTTTTCTTCTTTTCGAGTTTTATTATTTTTTAATTCTTGGTGTATTTGTTCGTGTTTATTTTGTTCTTGTGATTACTTTGTCTCCTCTCTTCTTTGTTTTTTGTCCGTTTTTCGTATCTGATTGGCCTACTAATCTCTTGTCCCCCTTGTAAGAGAAAAGTAAAATACAAGTGAAAGACTTGTTTGACAGTAAATACACAAGGGTTATGACAGCTTAAAACAAAGGAAAAAGAATTCTTGGGGATTAATTAAGTTAATTGACTACAAGAAGAAAACACACAACTAAGTTTCAGTAAGGAAAACCGAATGTAGGAACCATATAATTCTGAACCAAGCGACTCGCAATTTGTCATAAGTTTTCTTGGTAAATCATTTTTTACAAAGAACTTTCGATTCTTAGAATTTGCAGTTATTTTAATTTTTAAAAATAATCTTTAATAAATAACGACTAATAAACCATTCACGAAGCTACATTCTTTTCAAAGTTCTATTTTAAATCGTTAACTCTAAAGCAGTTAATGAGTAAAATATAATTAGAATAATAACTAACTTAGTGCCTGTACATAATTAGAAAATAATCTGAAAAGATAGCTCTTATTGGTGTATAAATGCAAAAGACATTTGTAAAAATAAATTGTAGATGTCGCATTATTGAAAATGTCGACATTACCTCTTTGTTAAGAACTGTAAATGTGAGGCAAATCGATATGAACGTTTCGTTAACATTTAAATATATATATATATTATTTTGAAGTTGCAGTTAATGTTTTAAACTATTTCAAAGATATTAAATATTGACTTTAATGAGAAGAAATCTATTGTTAAGAGGTGTTATGAGTGTATTCATGTTTTGTAATTGTGGAAAAGCTACAAAGACTATTTATTATTGTTCTTAATTTTGAACTGATCAGAGGCGCTGTTGTCAGATTGTGTAATAGAAACCAGTCTCTTTATTAATGAGCTACTGCTAAGCAATGCAGTTCTGTTGAAAAGCGATAGTAAAATGAAATAGGGAATATGTTTAACACACACACATTATGTATACATATATAGCATATTTATCATACAAAACAGAGTTTAACCAAATGCTACACGACAAGACAAAGTCACCAAAACACAGGCTATAATGATTCGTGTAAGATGTGACCTGGTTCACGGATGTGTCTGATAAGTAGGACGAACATAGCTGTGGGGACACACTGTCTATCCTTTGCAGAACCTCACGTATAAAAATAAGGAAAGGTAAGAGAGCAACACGTGTGTGTTCAAGATCACAACTCCCAGATCTTTATTACCACAGTTGTTGTAATATGGTTACTCTCAGAAGAAAAGTGAAAAAAATAAATGATAGAAAAAAAAGTACTACCGTTAGGGGGTGACGAGTAAGAGAACCTCACCTCCCGAGTACTACCGTTAGTGGGGTGACGAGTAAGAGAACCTCACCTCCTGAGTACTACCGTTAGTGGGGTGACGACTAAGAGAACCTCACCTCCTGAGTACTACCGTTAGTGGGGTGACGAGTAAGAGAACCTTAACTCCTGAGTACTACCGTTAGTGGGATGACGAGTAAGAGAACCTCACCTTCTGAGTACTACCGCTAGTGGGGTGACGAGTAAGAGAACCTCAACTCCTGAGTACTACCGTCAGTGGGGTGACGACTAAGAGAACCTCACCTCCTGAGTACTACCGTTAGTGGGGTGACGAGTAAGAGAACCTCACCTTCTGAGTACTACCGTTAGTAGGGTGACGTGTAAGAGAACCTCACCTCCTGAGTACTACCGCTAGTGGGGTGACGAGTAAGAGAACCTCACCTCCTGAGTACTACCGTTAGTAGGGTGACGAGTAAGAGAACCTCACCTCCCGAGTACTACCGTTAGTGGGGTGACGAGTAAGAGACCCTCACCTTCTGGGTATTACCGCTAGTGGGGTGACGAGTAAGAGAACCTCACCTCCTGAGTACTACCGCTAGTGGGGTGACGAGTAAGAGAACCTCACCTTCTGAGTACTACCGTTAGTGGGGTGACGAGTAAGAGAACCTCACCTCCTGAGTACTACCGTTAGTAGGCTGACGAGTAAGAGAACCTCACCTCCCGAGTACTACCGTTAGTGGGGTGACGAGTAAGAGACCCTCACCTCCTGGGTATTACCGCTAGTGGGGTGACGAGTAAGAGAACCTCACCTTCTGAGTACTACCGTTAGTGGGGTGACGAGTAAGAGAATCTCACCTTCTGAGTACTACCGTTAGTGGGGTGACGAGTAAGAAAACCTCACCTCCTGAGTACTACCGTTAGTGAGGTGACGAATAAGAGAACCTCACCTTCTGAAGCTGACGTTAAGGGGTAACGCGTAAGAGAACCTCAACTCCTGAAGTTGTCGTTTCAACTCCCATTATGACAGCAGACATTTTAATTAATAATGTTATATGCGTGTGCATTATTATTACAACAAAAAAGTTGAACTCGAATGAAATACTTACTAAGTTTGTTAAACTAGTATGAGACCCATAACGTGTACTGTAACTAGTAAGTTTGTAAATAAAGCATATCAATACACGTACATACATCGAAATAAACACCATTATACTCGCCAAAATGACTAAGTTATTAGAGGAGTCGACTCCTTGTTTACCTTTTTGTCACACCAAAAATGCTCGCCCTTCTAGTCGTGGGGAGTTACAATACGACGATCAATCCCATTATTTTTTGGTGAAAGAGTAGCCCAAGAATTGGCGGTGATGACTAGTTGCCTTTCCTCTAGTCTTACTCTGCTAAATTTGGGACGGCTAGTGCAGATAGCCCTCGTGTAGCTTTGCGCGAAATATAAAAGAAATAATACATGGACTTGGCAACTGTAGAAGATTGTAAATCAACAGCATTCACACCAAGAAACTGACTATCACTCTTTTAACGCATCCACAGTTTAAGGTGCAGAGAACATTTTGTGGTATCGTACAGATTCGATTGTTTGTTTGTTTGTTTTTTGAATTTTGCACAAAGCTATTCGAGGGCTATCTGTGCTAGCCGTCCCTAATTTAGCAGTGCAAGACTAGATGGAAGGCAGCTAGTCATCACCACTCACCGCCAACTGTTGGGCTATTCTTTTACCAACAAAAAGTGGGATTGATCGTTACATTATAATGCCCCCACGGCTGGGAGGGCAAGCATGTTTGGCGCGATGCGGGCGCGAACCCAAGACCCTCGGATTCAGGGGCAGTAGGTATGTTAAAAGAATAACTGTCAAATCCTACTATTCGATTACAGTAGGCCACGAATTGACGGTGGGTGGTCTGGACTAGCTGTCATTACTTAAGTTTATCACCTCAGAAATGAGGGACGGCAGATAGTCACGGATGAAAACTAACAAAAATATATTTTTTCTTTCAATGATTATGGCATACCAAACATGCTCGTCATTTCAGCCTTGAGGGCGTTACAATATGACGGGCAATCGTACTATTCGTTGGTAAAAGAGTAGCCCAAGAGTTGGCGGTGCGTTGTGATGACTAGCTGCCTTCCCTCTAATCTTACACTGCTAAATTACGGACGGCTAATGCAGCTAGCCCTCCTGTAGCTGTGCGCGAAATTTAGTAAACAAACTCTAATTCCAACGGATAATGTGATTGACTATCACATTATAACGCCTCCAATGCTGAAAGGGCATGCGTGTGAGAAATATTTAAACCCGGGATCTGCAGAGTGAGATTTGAGATAAAAGAGTAAATAATTTAAAGATGTCATGTTGTCCGTCTTAATACATGGACTAATCTGGATAAATTGTTCCGAATATAAAAATTTAAATGATAAAGTTATTATAAATTACTATAGTAATACAATCAAATTACGCACACTGTTGTTGAAGATAGGACGTCACGTAGCCTATAACGTATGACTTCGAGATCCGGGTTTTAAAAACTTGAATTAATCAACTACTGTTATGTATCTATAGTAGGGAGATTACCTGGAGATATAGACTAGGTGTGGTCTTTAGTTAGTGTGTCGGAGTGTAAACCTGAAAGTCAATGGTTCGCGTCTTGTTTTCGTAGAAGTGTACGCTCTGCACTTTTATGCTATGGGATATAAAGTTGACCAAACCGTTCGCGGTTGGCGATGTTGACTGAGTGCCTTCTTCTTGTCTATTGGTACATAATTAGAGACGCCTATGGCAGATAGCGCTGTGTAGTTTAAGCAAATATGCGTAAGAAAAATAATATGGAGTTACATTCAGTTAAATTAATCTTTGTACCAAATAAACTAGTATAGCATATTTTACTAACTAGTGTTATTTAACTAACGTTTTAACTCGTAAATTTGTTTTTGTTAGGGTTAGGTTAGATAAAAAAAATATCTGAAGTTAAGTAAGTATTTTTAAAGAGATTAATTGAATAACTCAAATTAAAGTAATTTTATTGCATCACATTACTGTAATCATTGTCACGTGTACACAACCTAAAGAAAATGACATCGCAACTTTTACATTTGATATCATTATTCACGTAATAAATTTTTAGGTGACACAATTTAAACAGAATGGCGTCATGTTTCAAGTTTTATCTAAACGAAATCAGTAATGATACCTTATCGAAAACTAAGTTATTTTTAAATGCGACTTTATGTTATCTTATTTATCACTATACATGCAAGTATGTGTATGAACTAATTTTCAGTTCATATTTACCCAATATTAACATAAATTGTTATTGGAATGTAAGCTTTAAGATATAATGTAAAGATGGATGTAATTATTCTAATTACTGAGATCTTAGACTTGAATTAAACTATTCGTGTATAAAAAAATTAGAGCCAGTAATTTATAATTTAGCTAATATCACATTTCGTGTATTTTTAGATCGTTTATTCTCTCCACTTGTACTCAAAGACGATGCAACAACAGCTACACTACAAGATCTGAACAAATTTACTAACTACAGTATATCGGTTTTAGCCTTCACAAGAAAAGGGGAAGGTGTTTTGAGCGAACCTGTGTACTGTCGAACCCTACCGGACGGTATTTGTAACTTTGTTTATCTCTTTAATCATTAACAAAATATCATAACTTTTTAATATCTGATGAAGCCCGCGACTTGGTATGTAGGTAACCGTATAGGTATCTTCACATTTGAAGAGTATAATGTAGACAAAATACCCCCGGATAATGTTGTTTCAAGTTCCCCACCTGATCTGATCTCATAATAAGTACGCCATTAGTGGTCATCCTTTAAATTTAATGGTTTGTAAGGATACTAGTCATCCTTTAGGTTTAATGGTTTGTAAGGATACTAGTCATCCTTTAGGTTTAATGGTTTGTAAGGATACTAGTCATCCTTTAGGTTTAATGGTTTGTAAGGATACTAGTCATACTTTAGGTTTAATGGTTTGTAAGGATACTAGTCATCCTTTAGGTTTAATGGTTTGTAAGGATACTAGTCATCCTTTAGGTTTAATGGTTTGTAAGGATACTAGTCATCCTTTAGGTTTAATGGTTTGTAAGGATACTAGTCATCTTTTAGGTTTAATGGTTTGTAAGGATACTAGTCATACTTTAGGTTTAATGGTGTGTAAGGATACTAGCTAGCCTTGAAATTCAGTTGTATGCAAAGATACTAACCAGCCTTTAAATTTAATGGTTTGTAAGAATACTAGTCATCCTTTAACTTTAATGGTTTGAAAGGATACTAGTCATCTTTTAACTTTAATTATGTGTAAGAATATTTACTAGTCTTTATTTAAAGATGGATTTTATTTTTATGTGCTCTTTCTACAGTTGTATATTGTGTTTACATTTCTAGTTCCGAGTGCTCCTTCTGATATCAAAGCTATTCCCATTTTATCCAACGGTATCTTAGTGTCGTGGAGACCCCCAACTCAGCCTAACGGTTATATTAAACACTACACTTTGTACCAAAGATCGTTATTCCGTGGTCTTCAGGTAAGAATTTAATACTTACAGCCAGTAGCATATTCAGTTGCTACCCGCTGACTCAGCAGTAAGTCTGAGGGCTAACCGTGCTAATATATGATTTCGATATCTATGATGGGGAAAAAGAACAAACAACCCATTGTATGGCTTTGTGCTTAACGACTGACAAATGCATTCTACGATGTAAGTACTCATAGCTAAGATTAATTTAGTATTCTTATTTTTAGTTGGTCTGCCTCTATTTTATTATTATTATTGTTATTATTATGCAAAGCCTCTTTGTGGTTGTTACATTTCTAAATACAATGTAAAAGAAGGATTGTAATTATAATTCGACCATCGACCTTAACATCTATATTTCTTTTAAGCGCCTTTCAAAGAATCTTTATTTATCAGTTTCTAAGATGAAAATACAACTTAAATGTGCTAAAAACAACAACCATAAAAGAAAAAAAAAATTTTCTTTGGCGCCTGGCCAAAATATCACAACTGTATTTCCATAGATATATAATGTTGTCTGTTTTTTTATTAATATCCAGGATACCACATATCATCGAGTAGATCCATTTAAAAGCCACTTTAAAATTTCGAATCTCGAGAAAAACAAGCGATATGAATTCTGGTTGACTGCTTCCACATCTGTCGGAGAAAGTGAATCAACACGAGTTTTGTCACAAACCACTTCAGAAACGAGTAAGCTACTCGTTGTTTATGACAAAAATATTACTTTTAACAAAGCCTTAACTACGTTTTATCTTTTACTTTCTATTGAAAAGTTCGTGAATTGACGTTTACCAGCACTTGTGTTTAACTTTCTTCTGTTTAGTGCAATAAATGAAAGTTTTTACCTCCTTACAAAAGCAGTTCGTGTCAAGTAACATTAGGGAAAATATTGTATCTTCCAAGTTAATTTATCATTCTCGTGGTTGAAACATTTAAATTAACTTATTATGATCGTAAGAAGTACTTGTGTGTCAGTTGTGTTAAATATTTAATAACATTTCTTATAATTATCTGTATATCTTTACAGATATTATTGGTAATTTACAGATAAGTAGTATATTGCTTACCTTAGATGTTACAGTATCTTGACATAGTATAAGAGTAGTGTTGTCATACACATGACATTGGTGGTATCAACCTACAATACAACACAAATACAAAACACCGAACACCATCAGTACTTCGTAGATCCAAACTTGTTTACTGTCGGATGTGCAGAGTACAATATTTATAGTTAAAACTCTTTAACAGGCAATATAACTGGTACTTCCTTTGAATATTTATTTGGTAGTTTTATCTTTTCATGTTCAGTAGAATCTTCTGTAATAGGGACGTAGAAGTATTTTAGATATTACGTTAAAATAATACTATTTGCGCAGGTGCTTATATTTATTTGCCAATGTATTGTATAAACGTTCAGGAGGGCACATTTTATTACTACCTTAAATGTGGTAGACGATTGTGAACATTAATTTTGCCATACATTTATTATGTAATACTTAATATAGATACCATATACTGTTTTCTTTAGTTCAAATGTATATGTATATATGTGAGACTGGTGAATGCCGGTTAATACTAATAGATGGTGTATTCCCACCACAATGTGTGTCTTACTTCCTCAGTCACCTCCATAAGCTAGCGAACATTTAGTATTCCACGTTATATACAGCCTGTACTCTGAGGATCTTAAAGATTAATGCAGCGTTTTTGATTTGGACTGGTTTTTGTTCCTAATAAACTACCATTAGTCAGAAATTTCGATTTGCTGTTTTAATGCAGTCCTTGTTTTATCTTACATGACTATTTAGTATTATACACACACAGGTCAGACTTTCTTGTCCACTTCAGAATTAACAGACGTTATGAAAGTGAGATTCTGACGGTGAGTTTAAAGTAATTATTATAAAACTATTAAGGTTCTTATTTCTATTTAACATTATTTTGTAATAATAAGGAAGTGGAGGTTCCAAGTCATACAAATATAGAAATTTAGGGCGGTCTCTTTCTACTATAAGACCATCTTAGCAACAACCTTTCACGTTTAAATACTGTAGGCAGCGAAAGGCAGTAAGAATTGATACGCTATGAATCTAAACACCAAACTGTTGACCCTGAATTCGATATTCCATAGCAGCTGCTTAGTTCGATATCTGAGTTTGTATCATGTCTGATGGATGTAATATCTCTGACGCTTTTGGGTGCTATAACAACAGATATTTTCAGTTATGAGTTAACGGTGATAACAAGGACTGGTAGTAGTCATTTTTTTCGTTTTTTTTAATTTTCCGTGAATGTTTTAGCTGCGACTTATTTAGAAATATATATGTGTGTCTGTGTGTATAGGTCGGTAAGACTTGTTTCCTCTCCATATTAATAGGTATTATTAAAGTCAAATTTTGTTACTAGCCTTTGTTTAACTTTTTTCTGTTCAGTGTAATAAACGAAAGTTTTTAACCCCTTAAAAAAAGTAGCAAGTATCGGATAACATTAAGGAAGAATTTTATCCTTCAAGTAAATTTATCATTCTTGTAACTGAAACATTCAAATTAACTCGTTAGATCGTGGTGTACCCCACATGTATCTCAACTTGCCCATTATAGATTTCCAATTAGAGATGTGTAAAATAAATACTCATACATATATTTCTGCCTCTCGCATATCACTAATCAGAAGGCCTTTTGGTCAGTAACAAAACTGGTCGTTTGGGCTGGTCGATAATTGATCAAGATTTATCTTGAATACCATTTATATATGAAGTATAACAAGTCTATATAGTTGCAGTTTGAATGCGGAAAACGAACAAAGTACTTAAAATCGGTAGATCCATTGTTTGTGATAAAAATTGCTATTTCGCTAAATTTGCCCAATGCAGTTTTGTAAACCGGAGTTGTTATAAAACCATTTGGCATATATATTGATGGTCGAAAGTTTTCTAAACCACATTCCGGTTTTTCATTTCGAATATGTTAAGACGAAACCGAAACCAAGCTCATTCACAATATAATACACGCCTTGGGCACCAGTTTATGTATGAGTAATGGTGTTTTTAGATAATAAAATTCAATTGAAAACATTTTACAGGGGAGCGATTTTATAATTATGTTAATATTTTATATTTACAGTACCTGCAAGAATTGCTTCGTTTTCTGAGCACCTGACAATTAGCCGTGGATCTAAGGCTCATTTGCCGTGTTTAGCTGTAGGAATTCCAACTCCGCACCAAGAGTGGTCATTCAGGTAGGGGAGTTAGCTAGGCATATCTAACCTGTTTGTTTGTTTTCAATTTCGCGCAAAGTTACAAAAGAGCTATCTGTTCTAGCTGACTCTAAATCACTTGATTTCGCCTTCTGGTGGGACAGCGTATAAATTTATAGATTTGCAAAGCTAAAACAAGAGCTCGATTCCCCGCGGTGGACAAAAGAGATAACCCAATGTGTCTTCGCTTATAAACAGTGAAACAAAACAAATAACTGACCATATGCTACTGAATTATATCGGTGTCGTGAACCCCACTCCTTATGGGTAACCCGAGAAAATGGCAAATCGAGAAAAAAAGAGGATATGCCTCGTATGGTGGTAAAGTTTATATTAGATATGATATAAATAAAAGACATTTCAAAACACCATACACATCATTAAACACTAAAATACATGAAAACAAACTGCCCAAAGTTTAAATATCTTCTTATGAGATGCAAATTCGGAAAAACGAAATCGTTTCCTTAAAAGCGACGTTTTGGGTATACACCCTACATGAGACTAAAATACTTCGGTTTAGTTCAGTAAGCCTTATGAAAGGATAAACCTGAAACATCGTTTTTAAGACAATAAATTCGTTTTTCGACCTTATCCCTGGTAGCAGGTCATTTTCCGTTGTCCTGAAAGTTCAGGTTGTTACTCATTGTTATAACACGCACCGTCAACAAGTTAGGATATTAACGTTTATGGCTATGGTTGTTAGTCATTGTTAGCATGGATACCAACAAAAATTGATCGGTTTATTAACGTTGACAGATAAGATTTTGGTTTGTTTTGAATTTCGGCCAAAGCTACACGAAAGCCATCTGCGCTAGCCGTTCCTAATTTAGCAATATAAGACTAGAGGGAAGGCAGCTAGCCATCGTCATCCACCGCCAACTCTTGGGCTACTCTTTTACCAACGAATAGTGGGGTTGACCATCACATTATAACGCCCCCACGGCTGAAAGGGCGAGCATGTTTGGTGCGACCGGGATTCGAACCCACAACCCTCTGATTACGAGTTGAACGCCTTAACACGACGAGTTATCAACACCTAAACATAACTCACATATATGCATGCGTGCTCTCGTGCTAATGAAAAAGTACTAAAAATAATTAAGATAATTTTACGACAAATTAGTGTTAAAAACTCAAATTGACCAAATCTGCAGTTTTAATAAGTTTTGTACTTGCACTCAATAACACCACACAATGTTTGGCAGTGTTTAGAACGTATGGTAAGGCCTAAATCATTGTACTAAGAACTAAAGCGGTCATTAATTAGTTATTATGTTAGTAGACGTAATCTATGGCAATCTAAGTGTAAACTGATTTTTCCTTTTACAAACGTAAGTTAAACTAAAATTAGGATCCAAAACTTTCTAAAACGACAGATTTTTTTCTTCCTAATAACAGTATAGATAGTTAACTTTATAGTTTACAATCCTCACAGTTGAATTGTTTGTTTAATATTATAGCACAAAGCGACACAATGAATATCTGTGTTCCTTTCACCACGGGTATCGAAGCCGAGTTTTCAGAGGAGTGAGTCTGCTGACATACCGCTGTGCAGCCAGGGGACTTAACAGTTGAAGAATACTTAATTTTCTATGTGAAGAAATTTCGAAAAATAATCTTAAATGAATAACGTTAAGAATGTTGAAATGACAAAATGCTGAATGTTCTCTGGATAACAACTTGATCACAAACAAACAGGCCAGGTGATTATGGCACTTGACTCGTAATCTGAGGGTCATCGTTCGAATTCCCGTCGCAAACATGTTCACCCTTTCAGTCGTGGGGAACATTATAATGACACGGTCAATTTCACTATTCGCTGGAAAAAGAGCAGCTCAAGAGTTGGCGGTGGGTGGTGATGGCCTTCGCTCTAGTCTTACGCTGCTAAATTAGGAACGACTAGCGCAGATAGCCTTTGTGTAGCTTTGCGCGAAATTAAAAAAAACCCACCAAAATCTCAAAAATAGTGAAACATAGAAATCAACGAATAAAAATTAATTATTTAGAACACAACAACCTAATATTTCAAGCATTGAAAAAGTTGTTTGGACTTCATTCTACTTCATTCGCTATAGCACGTGATAAATGCATCTTTAAATCTAGAGTATTGCAATTGCCATTCCAATGCACACAGTTACAAGTTTATATCAAGTTAAGTTTTAACCACTTGTTTTTAGTGTAAAACTACATAATAGGCTAATCGTGCTCTGTCCACTGCTGGAAATCGACCCACAGATTTTACTGTTGC
This sequence comes from Carcinoscorpius rotundicauda, assembly GCA_011833715.1. Lineage (NCBI taxonomy): Eukaryota > Metazoa > Arthropoda > Merostomata > Xiphosura > Limulidae > Carcinoscorpius > Carcinoscorpius rotundicauda. The sequence continues at coordinate 35,675,334 of CM022403.1, forward strand.
AAGTACGTTAAGTTACCATTGAACGAAGTGGGAAGGTTGTATATTAGTCTGGTGGTGGGTGATGATGACTAGCTGCCCTCCTTCTAATCTTACACTGCTAAATTAGAGACGGCGGGCGCAGATAGCCCTCGTGTAACTTTACGCGAAATTCAAAAATAAAGTTTATTGGTCGATCTTTGTACTAAAACTTTGGGTAACCTTCTCGAGAAACCTTCAAGTGAGTTACAGTTCCGCAGTGTCTCTTTAAAAAATATTTAATACCGGATGTCATTATCAGTTCTTTTCTAGAAGTAGTGAACAGTTACTTAATACCAGGTGTCACTGTCGTCAGTTCTTTTTCTAGAAGTAGTGAATAGTTATTTAATACCAGGTGTCACTATCGTCAGTTCTTTTTCTAAACGTAGTGAATAGTTATTTAATACCAGATGTCATTATTATCAGTTCTTTTCTAGAAGTAATATACAATTAATAAATATCAGATGTATTTTTTATCAGTTCTAGAAGTAGTATTTTTGATCTTATTATTACTGGAAACTGAAATGTATTGTAAATCTTTCACTGAAGGGGTCAACCAATTCCGGTAAAAGGAAGCAAGGTACATGTGTTAGCCAATGGATCTCTCATCATCCCAAATGTTGCCGAAAGTAATTCTGGAAACTACAGCTGCCGTGTACGAAATACTTACGGAGCTGACGAAATTGGTTTCGTTGTGAACGTTCAAGGTACTGGAATTTTCTAACAATTATTTTTTTCTGACGCTCAAAACTCGGAAAAATGTATCTAGAAATAGGTCGTGAATGGTGCAATAATCCTGTAACTCAAATTGTGCAATTCAAAATACTTTATAACGTATCCAGTGACTAAAGTGGAAATTTGGAGTTTGGGCAATGCTTGGCACACTATATTTTTCTTCATAGAAAACTTTTTAAAAAATCAACTGTCTGCTGGACTATTTTTGAACCGTATACTCTACATTAGAGAAGGAAAAGTCTCTTTCAGTTTTAAGAACATCTAAAGTCGTATGGCCTTAGATAACCATTACGTTCCAACTCACCGAATTTTGGATATTTTATCAAATTCCAGTCATTCCCGGTGAAGACCAGTTATCACGTTCCTCATCCTAGGTTCTCCACATAGTTTCAGTTATTCTATAGTACTATTTAAGGTCCTCTAGGCTCCTTGTTACACATAGGGCTGGGGCTCTCATTAACAAATTGAGGAGAGACGATTGGTCAGCACTCACCACTGCGTTTTTTCAGTTGTATAATTCACATTAGTATTGGGGAGTCCACATACTTTTGGCCATGTAGTGTAAGTGTGTATATTGTCGTTTGATTTTTCGGTATTTTAATGTATTTACTTAATGTTTTACTTTATTAATTACGAGATTGTTTCATGAACAAAGATATCTGCAAATAAAGTTTGAAACATTTATTTTGTATGTAACAAACTGCATAATACATCTAATCAGAAATGTTTCAATAGCTAAAATAAAATTAAAATTAGTTTTAGAGAGTTGTAAAGAATAATTTTAAAAACAAAGTTAAAATAAAAATATAGACGTCGCCACTGTAAAGCTTAAAATCTATGTTTCAATTAGATTCTGTAGAAATGTATTTCACTGTTGCAAGACTTAGTGTGTTGTTTTTGTTGTTTTAGCGAAGTACACCTTTGGGAAAGGTAAGTGTTTTGTTTTGTATCACAGTTTTATTTGTACAGTTAGTTTTGCTTTAACAACATTTTCATTTTATAGTTATAATATTACGCTGTAGGTATACATTAAACGTTATAACATACTTATCTTTGTACATTACTCTGACATTTAGATATATAAAACTTACATTGGTAAGTTCTGAAATATGCTCAACATACATTATTGTTAATTAAGTTGAATTAACTACTAGAAATAAAATCTTGAAGCGGGTTATACGTTTGAAACATATTCGAGGTAAAAAACTCGGAAAAAATACGCTGTTATTATCACATCGTTTTAAGTCCAATGTAATCCTAATAACCGGTTTCATTAAGTACATCTCTGCTTTTATTGTTTTCTGGAAACGTATGAAGTCCGTAAGTTGTTGTAGCAATATGATTAGTAGTAGTTTAAAACGCTTCAACCATAGCTTGTTAGCACATTTTCTTTGTGTAGCCTTGTATCTGAGATAAATTACTACGTTACGTGTTACTGTTTAGATACAGAATCAAGAATCAGAACATTAAAGACAGAACAATAAAGGCGTGATATTTATGAAAATATAAATTAATAAATAACAAATATTTAAACCATACAATGAAAACTATAGTAATTGTACCATAATTAAAGTGTAACCAAGTTGAATGTGTTAAAAAGAAAAGTAATAAAACAAATATACTATGAAGCGTGCCTTTATCCTGGTGTGTTATAGCCTACAAAATGCATAATTTTTCTCGTGAGTCATGGCAAGCGCATGTTTCACTAACTTATGACAGTGAGTTAGTATGGTGCGACTGGTTAAAACAAGTGACCTCTCCGGGTGGCTTTCGCACCCCTTTCGTGGAAATAAGACATGCGAATCTTTGTTACAAAGATTTGTTTGAATAAATAAATACACAGCTGTTCCATGTTCTTGTGATAAGACGTTGTGATCTCAAGCAACAGTTCTACTGGGAGTTGTTAAATGTAAGACTTAATTGTCTGGTGTCTTACTTGTTTGAAAATCAAAACAGTTCAGATATTACATAATAAGATTTAATTGAATAAAATATCATAGTCTGATAAAACTGTATTGTGTGTCTTTGTGACACTATCGATTCCAAGAGATTTATATGGGCTTCCTGTGCTCTGCTCACCACGGGTATCGAAGCCTGGTTTTTAGTGATGTGAGTTTATAGACATACCGCTGTGTCACTGGAGGGCATGGGTCAAAAAGTTCAAAAAATAATCAGGCTTCTCGAGTATTGGCAGAGTAATATTTAGTAAATGGCCGAAAAAAACCATATTTTAATTCTCAGTTTCGGAGACTGTACTGAGAATAAGGCCTGGTGGTGGGAGCATTATAATGTGTCAGTCAATCTCAATATTCGTTGATAAAGACTGTCCCAATAGTTGGCAGTGAGTGGTGTTAACTAACTACCTTCCCTGTAGTCTATCATTTCAAAATTAAGAATGACTAGCCCTCGAATAGCTTTACACATTATTCAACAACAACTTGTCAATAGCACCTAAAACATAGAAATATAATTAAATATTAGACTTCTCGAAGTGGACCAGTTTAAAATGAAATATGTTTCAAATTATAGTCTTATTGACAGGTTTTTATCATGTTTAGTGGGTAAAATAGTATCACGTTTCGTCACTTTTAGTGCTATCCACCACGATGTTAAACGTTTCGTAAATGACTGATGCATAAAGAGTTCCGAAATTAAGACATTTATATATTGTCATTGTTTCAGCAGAAATAACATCAACATTGAGTTCACGATATCGATTGAAGTGGCGTATAACATATGATGTATATTTGAATTACTGGACCAGTTAAGTATTAAAAACTACTGCGATATATTCTCTTGTTGATTCATGGACAAAACAATCGTATTCTTATTATAGACATCACAGATCACGTTAAACTCTGGTATTTAATATCTAATTGCTATACAAGGAAAGAGAGAGAGAAATAAACTAAATTTAATTAAAGGAATTTGATACTTTAAAAATTAGAAATTAAAAAAAAACCTGTGTACCAAAGAGATAACTTATTAAAGCAATCGTGGTCCAAAACCGACTTACTTTAGCCAAACCTTTTTAAGGGCAGTAATTCGACTAGGCAATACCATCTCCTAAGACTTGAAAAGTGCTCTCTTAGGCCTACTATGTCCTAAAACATGAAAAAAGCTCGGTTAGGCGTACCGTGTCCTGCGATCTTGGCAAGACTCGGTTAGGCTTATCGTATTCGATTATATTTATCCACATGAAAATTCAGTTAGGCTTACAGTGCTACAAACCTCAACAAAAGTTTGTTTAGGCTTATCTTATTAAACTTTAACAAAAACTAGGTTATGTATTCTGCTCCCTAAGTTTAAGTCTACTGTACCCTAAAACTAAAAAAAAACAACTCGGCAAAGCCTACCATTTTCTAACAAACTGAACAGAAGTTCAAGTAAGAAAAAACATATAAAGTATTAAGTAATTATAAAAGTATGCTTAGTAATATTTTAAGTCTCAATCATAAATAGTCGAATGGACATTTTTAGAGCAGCTTGGCACAGGATATAAATTATTACGACACACGTTACTTTTTAACTATAGTGTGTAATATTTGAAGATAGCATAACAAAAATGTAATGTTTGTGAAAATACAAAATGATGAAACCTGAACAAAAGTTTGGTTAGGCTTACAGTGTCCTAAAACCTTAAAAAACTCAAGCTTCCCATTTCCTAAATCCTGAATAAAAGCTTGAATAGGCCTAACGTATTCTTAAATGGAAACAAAAGCTAGGTTAGGTCTACCGCATGCTAAAACATGAAAAAAGCTCGTTTAAGACGACTGAGCTCTAATATCTCGAAATGAAAGATTTAAGATAGTTCAATATTTCCATAACTAAAGTTAATTTTATCATGATTTTTATTAATTTATGTATAAAACTCCTAAACAGGTTTTCCTGCTCCAACTGAGCTTAGAGTTGTCAGAATCACATTTTCAAGTGTCCAGATTTCTTGGAATATGGATCCACGATTCAAAGTACAGCTGACAGGTAATAAATTATTCATAATATCTATCTATCATGCCCATTGTACAGATATATCTACTGCATTAAATTACTTTAGGGCACTCAAATCATAATCTAAGGGATGCAGGTTCGAATCCCCATCACACCCAACATTTTCACCCTCTTAGCCGTAGGAGCATTATAATATCACAGTCAATCCCATTATTCTTTAGTAAAAGAGTAGCCCAACAGTTGGCGGTGAGTGGTGATAAGTAGCTGCAATTCTCTAGTTTTACACTTCTAAATTAAGGATAGCTAGCGCAGATAATCCTGGTGTAGCTTTGCACGAAATTCAAAAACAAAACTACTTTAATGTATTATTTCTTGTTACATATTTCTTAGGCTCATTATATTATACTTTTCTACTCTTTTATCTCAAACAGTTTGCTATATAATATCCACTGAACACTAAATTTTGCTATATATTATCCGCTGAACACTATACTTTGCTTGTTTTGTTTGTTTGTTTTGGAAATTCGCACAAAGCTACTCGAGGGCTATCCGTGCTAGCCGTCCCTAATTTAGCAGCGTAAGACTAGAGGTAAGGCAGCTAGTCATCACCACCCACCGCCAACTCTTGGGCTACCAACAAATAGTGGGATTGATAGTCACGTTACAACGTCCCCAGAGCTGAAAGGACGAGCATGTTCGATGTGACGGGGATTCGAATTTGCCTATTACACTTGTTTTTTTTGGAATTTCGCACAAAGCTACTCGAGGGCTATCTGGGCTAGCCGTTTCTAATTTAGCAGTGTAAGACTGGAGGGAAGGCAGCTAGTCATCACCACCCACCGCCAACTCTTGGGCTACTCTTTTACCAACGAAAAGTGGGTTTGACCGCAACATTATAACGCCCCCACGGCTGGGAGGGCGAGCATGCGAACCCGCGACCCTCAGATTACGAGCGCATGCCTTAACGCGCTCGGCCTATACTTTGCTATATAATATCCACTGAACACTATACTTTGCTATATAATATCCACTGAACACTATACTTTAGTTTTATTTTAACCCAGTGTTGCTGCTATTTACTTTTTTGAGTCAGTTTTGGTATTTCAACATTTCTTTCAATTTTTTATTACAGAATACCTACTGTATCTCACTTTGTAGATTCATATTACACTATATAACACAAATTTTGTTCATGGATAGTATGTGTTATTTCTTAATTGCTTATGTTGTAAAGGTACAGAAAATGCTCATTATTCCCTTCAAACTTTGCTTTTGTGACCTGGATAATGAAATTTAGAACTTAACCTATTTTCTAAGTGAAAAGGAGCAAATTTGCACATTTTCATTTACATAAGGTCTGAATAAAACAAGTTATGAATCAAGATTTACATGTATTTATACTAAAGTTATCCAAAAATGTCTGGAAGTGAGTAGTTTTTCGAGATTTGCGACTGTAATGTATATCACTTTCACGTATCAGCCCCAAATATAGTCTTCTATTATGTTTTCGTTATATATGCTCCTTCGTAGCTGCGTTCAATGTCCAGTTTATCTTGGTGGAAGCGCTCGCCTTGCTCCTCTGAGCCCCCCAGTGGCTCAGCGGTATGTCTGCGGACTTACACGCTAAAATCCGGGTTTCGATACCCGTGGTGGGCAGAGCACAGATATCCTATTGTGCAACTTTGTGCTTAATTCTAAACAACAACAACAACAATGCTTCTCTGAGTATGATCCCACGTTCTGCTTGAATTATCAAGATGAGCGTCAAGGTTATGGACTTTCAGGGACATCCTGCAGCCCATTTTGCCGTAGTTCTTCACCAGAGTCTCAACCAGTTCCACATACTATTTGGCCTTGGAATTCCCAAGAAGCGACAAAGCTGCCCCAAGCTTTTTTTCTCTATCTATTGAGCTTCTGTTCACTCCAGGATCTTCTTTGTTTGTGGTCCAAAGAAGACACCAGCTTTAACCTTTGCCTTAGACAGCTTAGGGAAGAAGTCTAGAAGGTACTTGAAGGCTGCAGGCTCCATATCAAGATCTGTGACAAATTGTTTCATAAGACTCAATTTTATGTGTAATGGTGGAAACAACACCTTCTGGAGGTCCACCAGTAGCTCACACTTGACATTGTACCTCCCCACAGAGAACTCGGCCTATTGTGGCCAGTGTTTTCTGTTGTAGTGTGCTGCAGTGTTCTTGCTGTCCCAAAGGCAAAGATAACAGAAACTTGGTTAAAGCTCCTTGGGGACCCATAAGGAATGCCATCATTTTGAAGTCTTTGATAACCTCCCAACCATACTCATCATACTTCTAAAATTATAGAAAGGTCTTGTCACTGTTGTTTCCTCTTTGAGGTGCACCAGAAGTTATTTAAACTTTAAAAGTTCTAAAATTTGTATGATATAAAATCTTTCTATTCAAGCAAGGAAAATTTATCCGTCTTACCTTTTAGAGTTTATCTAGAGTTTGCCGATATATGCCTTAAAGTCTTCACACATTTTAGCAGATGCTGTCACAGAATAATTTTTCGCTCTTATCTTGATCAATTGGCCACATACATAGCGGAATGCTTGCAGCTTCTTGATGCCATTCCTGATAAAATCAGACAGGTATGTGTGTTCACTTAGGCAGTTACAAATAAATTGAAGTGGTGAATGGTGAGCCCTTGTATATATGTTATTCTAGGAAGTTGCAGAAAATTCTAAAAGGTTCTTGAAAATTTTTGTAAGTTCTACAACATTCTGAAAAGTTCAAGAAAATTCTCTATCAGCTACTCAGCTTTCTAAAAGCAAAGTTTGTAGAGAAAAATAGGTCTTTTCCATTTACTTTAGCCACAAGCAATTGGGAAATAACACTTTCTGCCCAGGAACAAGAAAGAGTAAAAATTAGTGTTGTATCACTATGCTGTAATTTCTCCTCTCTCGATGTCTATTTTGGAAATTATGTTACAGTTATTTATTGTAACACATTTTTATTTCTCACTTTATGATTTGGTCCATCTTGTTTTATTCTACAAAATAAACTCCGACAGCAAAAATACAAAGCTATGCCGGTTAAGTACATTAGTAGCCTTGAAGTATGAGCAGAATGCATTTGGTTTGTGTTACTTTTCATGATTCATGGTTTTCAGTGTCTGCTGGTGAGTGTCATTTATTGTGTCCTTCCGTGAGACAGCAACAGGTTCACAGATTTGCACTGTTAAAATATGGGGCTCGGTTCATGAACAGAGAGCAAATAGTTCATTGCATCAAAACATAACGACAACAGCTTTGATTTTTTTTAAATCGTCACAACACATAATGGTATAACATTCAATGTCGAAGCTTTGTATTCTGTCACATATTCAGAATATTTAATAACTTTGGATAAACATTTTAAGATTTAAATTTATGACTTGTTTGAAACGTTTTTGAAGATGATACAATATATACCCTTTATTTAATTAAAACATCCAACAGCACTTAAGGACGCTAAGCCTTATTTACCTGCAGAATGTTTTTTATTTTTTTATCTGGATACACTACTTTGCTCATAGTATAATTTCGCTAAATAGTAATGAAATTAGAACAACTCAGATTTCATACTTAGATCACTGTAAACATAAATCTGTAAAGTGATAACAATCTATGTGAACGTTTAAAGTAAAATGGTTTTTCTTTTGTATCTATATCAACAATTAGAAATCGCAAAAAAAGCAACTCCAATTAATAAGCCTAAAAAAGACATTCGAGTTTTACATTATAAACTAAACATTTATTTGTATAAATATTGACAAGACGTGTAAGTTTTACTTGAATAAATAGATTTCGATGAATGAGATCAGGTAAGTAGCAAACCTGCTTTAAGATTTTGTAAGAAACCTTTGTAAGTAAATTCAATAACCATTTTCACATACGCAGTTGTTGGAGCTAATCTAAACACGAACATTTTTGGATTTACGAACTACTAAATGTTTGATAACAACAACATACATTTAGAATAGCAAGAAAAGAACGGGAAACTTGGTAATTTTTTTTTTACGTTTATTGAAAAAAACCTGTCGTAATATACTAATGATATGTAACTAAATTTCTTCTCACCTGATCGATAACGCATACAGTGATTGTCAGCGGCTCTTCCAAAATGTCGGTTGTTAACACAAACTTAGTTTTCGATATCGGAAAGTATTTTATTTGTCCAAACTTAGATTAAACGTTTTTCATAGAAACATCCTGAACCAATAAGAATAAAAATGAATTGAGAAGATAGGTGAAAATCTATAAGTGTGCCTTCAAGGGGATCAAATATTCACATTGCCGATGAGAAGATTTAACCTAAAGATAGGAATGAGGGGGCACACCAAAATCCTCACGAAAAGTTTAACTAAAGTATTCTCTGACAGATGTTATATTAAAATAAAGTTATATTAATTTTAAGACTTCTGAAACAGATTGAACATAAGACATTACTGACTGCTGATTATCCACTTCAGGTGCTCACTGTTCTTTTGTTCCCCGCTAATACAGCGCTAACTCTACGGATTTATAACGCTAAAATCAGGGGTTTGATCCTAATTGGTGGATTCAGCAGATAGCCCGATTTAGCTTTGATAGCTATAAGAAAACACACACACACACACACACTGTTCTTTTGCTATTATTTTTTGTGCAACTTTGATTGTTTTGAATTTTGCGCAAAGCTACACGAGGGCTATCTGCGTTAACCGTCCCTAATTTAGCGGTGTAAGACTAAAGGAACGGTAGCTAATCATAAACACCCACCGCCAACTGTTGGGCTACTCTGTTACCAACGGGCCCGGCATGGCCAGGTGGTTAAGGCATCTCGTAATTTGAGGTCGCTCGTTCGAATCCCCGTCGCACGAAACATGTTCGTCCTTTCAGCCGTGGGGGACATTATAATGTCACAGTCAATCCCACTATTCGTTGGTAAAAGAGCAGCCAGAGAGTTGGCGGTGGGTGGTGATGACTAGGTGCCTTCCCTGTAGTCTTACACTGATAAATTAGGGACGGTTCGCACAAATAACCCTCGATTGGCTTAACCATCTGGCCATACCGGACATGCTTTGTATGTAGAAACTAACCGTACTTTATTTAAAACCCAATCTGACATTTATTTGTCTAGGGGGATATGTAACGGGTTCAAAATTACGGCTATTATAAGTTAATGTTATAAAAAAATCTTAAGGGTTGTATCTTTGTTGAAATATATATTTGGCAATTTTGAGGTTTTATGAGCCTATATAATAATACTTTAAACTTCCCATTTTTTGTCACATTTTAATGCACGTAAAATATTATTCATTTGTCTATTTTTTTGACATACGCGGCATAGCAGTTAGCGTAATTAACTGTTTTGTTTGAAGTTAAGCACAAAGCAACACAATGGGCTGTCTGTACCCTGCCCAGAACAGATATCGATACCCGTATTCTAGCGTTGTAGGTCCGAATAAGTTCCGCTGTGCCACGAGGAGGGGGGAAGGCACGTAACTATGGACCCATGATCCGTATCCTCTTGTCGTTACGAAAGCTTCATCTTTATACTTCGGGGCCATGGGTGCGTTATAAGAGTGACAGTCAAATACATTATTCGATAAGAGCATCTGAAGGTATGGATGGTGATAGATTTGTTAAGTTGTTGCTTCCCACGTAGTCTATCAGTTCAAAATTATAAGTGGATAGTGGAGGTTACTTTGGTGTGTTTTTCTTGCAAAAATCCGAAAGCACAAAAAATAATTCTGAGTCGTGTTATATTTTTAAGTAAATTCTGCTTATCGTTGTTTCCATTATCTTCCTTGTCCATGTTTTCTAATTATGCTGGTTCATGACTCTGATTTTAACGTAGGTTCTCAAACTTATTATTATTTGTCCAATTATTATTAGGTGCTCAATGTTTCATTGTTTGTTTTTGGAATTTCGCACAAAGCTACTCTAGGCCTATCTGGGCTATCCGTCCCTAATTTAGCAGTGTAACACTAGAGGGAAGGCAGCTAGTCATCACCAGCCACCACCAACTCTTGGGCTACTCTTTTACTAACGAATAGTGGGATTGACCGTCACATTTTACGCCCCCACGGTTGGGAGGGCGAGCATGTTTGGAACCCGCAACCCTCAGACTACGAGTCTCACGCCTTAACACACTTGGCCATGCCGGGCCCCAATATTTCGTAGATGCTATTGGTGATAGAGTTGCTACATATTTAATGTAAATATCTGCCTATGATTTTCCGGAGGAATGAATTTATAGGTATTTCTGATACTAAATTAAATCTGAAAGTTTTGGAACAGTTATACAGATTACCTTTTCATAAACGAATATCGATGACTGAATCTCAAAAATTGTCAATAACGCATTTAAATTAAAAGTTTTCGTATGTTAGTAAAAGTCAGATGGCTTCTCGATGGAAATAGAATGTTTATACGTGTTAGATTACGTTCAACGTATCTCTTTCAAACGTGGGACTATTACGATATAACGGTTTAGTTTGTTTTGAATTTCGCGCAAAGCTACACGAAGGCTATCTGCGCTAGCCGTCCCCAATTTAGCAGTGTAAGACTAGCGGGAAGTCAGCTAATCATCACCACCCACTGCCAACTCTTGGGCAACTCTTTTACCAACGAATACTGGAATTGACTGTGACATTATAATGCCCTCCACGGTTTGGTGCGACGGGAATTCGAACCCGCGACCCTCAGATTAGGAGTCGAGCTCCTTAACCACCTGGCCAAGGCGGGTCATGATATAACGGTCAACTTCACGCGTCGTTGGCAAAAGAGTAAACGATTGACGTTGCTGACTTCCTGTATTCCATGTAGGCAGCCAATCCAAACTTAGGAATGGTTATTCCAGATAGCCCTGGAGTAGGTTTGTCTAAAATATGAAATATAAGCTAATTCAAACCGAAAAGTTCATAAAGAAAAAAAAACTTTTTCCTTGTTCTGTTTTGTTTAAAACTGAGTTTAAAATTATGATAAATAAAAATGGAGTAAACGACAATATCTTGTTTTTCTCATGCCCCCAGTGGCTCAGTGGTATGTCTGTGGACTTAAACTCTAAAACCCGGGTTTCGATTTCTGTAGTGGGCAGAGTATAGATAGCCCATTGTGTAGCTTTGTGCTTGATTCAAAACAGCAACAGTTTTTCTCATAACTATTCTTGTGGTATTCAGTATTGGATGTCAACTTAAAGTAATGGTTTATTATTCGCTGTTTATTTTCATCTTGTTTTGTTTATGCAGAACTCAGTGAGTTGCGTTTAAAAAGGCTTTGTAGGGATTAGAACTACATTAAACTTGTATACGATTTTCAGGCTACGTGCTACGATACAAAAGAGACTTCGGCCAGTGGGAAAATGAAAAGGTCTCGCTCTCCGTTACCACATTTTCTTTAGAAAAACTGAGTTGTGGCACGAAATATTTGCTTCAGCTCATTGCTATTGGCAATGGAAATGAAGGTGACCCCAGCAACGTTTTGTCTGTTCGCACTAAAGGAGAAGGTAAGACATACACAAATTACATCACCTCCATGGTTTATTCATGTAAGTGTTCGTTTGTCTCACTAGATGACAGCACATAATGCGCATTTTCTATAAATCGATCCCATCAAGTAACAGAATGGATTATCTGATAAGATCATAATTATTTCATATCATTGTGAAAGTATTTGGGCCTAAATACTGTACAATAACATCTTTAAAAATACATTTATAAGTAACAATATCTGTGTTATACATTTTCAAAATGTAGCATGATGAAGTCGCTGAAACATTTTTCTGGGAAACAGAAGTGAAAGAGTAAAGATTCGTGTTATAGCGTCAGACCTGAATTGAAATAATATAATCTTTATTATTAGACACTTAATTCTTTACTTAAAATTTTAATGTGTAGACAACAATTAAAGTACCTCACTGGTGACTAATAACCTTCAACACATGCTTGGTAAAATAGCGATAGAACAAGTGACTCATCCCCATAAAAACCCTACAACCCCTCAGTAGCGTGTTTTGATAAATTAATGATCTATTACAATAAACCTTGTCCTCCAACAATGAAAAATGAAAAACTGTTTAGAACATTTCTCCCGATAGCCAAGCCAATTAAATGTATGTGAATCATATATATATCTTTCCCAGTTAAATTAGTGCGGTACTTTTAAAGACATTAAAATTGAGCTTCGAAAATATTTCATTTTTTATAATGTTACAAAGTAAGAAGAGATATACTTTAAACAGATATTGGATAATGCATTCTACACTTCTGATACTTGCATTATCTTTAGGACCTGTAGAAATATTTCTACGATTTTAGCTACACTTACGTTCATTTCCCAGTGTGACGTTCTAGTAACGGAGACTATTCTACGGTAACCCAGGTAACCAGTCCTAATGTTGCTAATGTGACATTCTAGTAACAGCGGTTACTCCATGGCAACCCAGGTAACCAGAACTTGTGTGAATGTGAAGAACGGTAGTGAAAAGTCTGTATATACACAAAACACCAATGCAGTCACTAAAATAACACAACAAGGGAGCAGTGTTAACATTAGTGAACTGTGTAAGAGATTGTATTCAAACACAAATATAATACTTTTAATTTTCACTTCAATTTCCTCTGCTTTCAAGAAATTCTAGATAACACGTACTTTATTTATTGTATTTTTCAACAATTTTTCTCCGTTTTAAAAATTAGCAATCCTCTCATCACAAATATTTTTCCTCTTTATAAACTGTCACAAAACTTTAATTTGAATGTATAATTTTCTTGATTTCAATAAAAATAACTAATTTGACTTTGATACAACAGTTACACAGAGTGAACGAACGGATAAATCATGTTAGAGAGAACAGAATTACATCAATTGATTTACCCATTAGTCTAGCTGGTTTAATTTTGTACTTTTTTCTTTATAGCTCCTATAGCGCCCTCTCGTGAAGCCTTCATTACTTTCAATTCCACTTTCGTAACTTTACATATGAATACATGGAATAATGGAGGATGTACAGTTAAATCATTCGTTATTCGATACAAACGTTTTTATACTACTGACTGGAAAGTGGCGGTCTCTGATCTTGGAAGCCATCACGACCACGTAATAATCCAGGACTTGTTGCCAAGCACGTGGTACAACTTACGTATAACAGCCCACAACAGTGCTGGCTCAACAGTGAAAGAATACAGCGTTTCAACTTTGACCTTAGATGGAGGTATGTAAACGATTTTTTTTTAAATCCTTGCTTGCAAACTTTGATATTCAATAATCAGCTTTTACAAAACTATTTATTGGTTTAACAGTGTATACGTAACGCACTTTCCTGTTGTTTTTATTGGTTTAACAGTGTATACGTAACGCACTTTCCTGTTGTTTTTATTGGTTTAACAGTGTATACGTAACGCACTTTCCTGTTGTTTTTATTGGTTTAACAGTGTATACGTAACGCACTTTCCTGTTGTTTTTCTAACCAGCATTCCAAACTGTAAATAATTACGACAGTTTTAAAGTTAAGCCTAACGTAGAACATTATAGTATGGGATTAATTTTAAATACAAGTACGAATAATTGCACTTCAGATCTAGATCTTTCCAATTGTCATCTTCACCCTCGCGTATATCTTTGTACTTAAGAAAGAAAATCAAGACCAATTGAAGACTCCATTGTATGACATACTTTATGTGTGTTGCAGTGCGACATATGAAACAAAACGTGTGGTGTTTCTAAGCGCAAAGCTACACAGTAACACGTCCGCACTTTGTGCACTACAAAGAATCTAATACTAAACATGCATGATAGCCATAAGTTCTTGTACGGTTGTAAACCAAAGCAAACTTGTCTTTTCTTGCAAAACTTGATAAACCGAAGATTCAGTTCATTTGCCCGTGATGTGTTCGTTGTTGAACTAACTACTAAACCTTTGCTCTTGTTATCTTTAGACTTCTCTAAGAATATTTAGTTTTTAATATTAGTTTTAAAGCTCTGATTTGGATACGTATATCTTGTAAGAGTTTTCTGTTGACTTACGTTGAGTAACGATCTTTGCTTCGAAATATTCCTTTTCTCTGACTCGGCATGGTTCGCGGGTTCGAATTCCTCTCATACCAAACATGCAAGCCCTTTCAGCCGTGGAATCATTATAATATGACGGTCAATTCCATTATTTGTTGGTAAATGAGTATCCCAGGAATTGGAAGTGTGTGGTGATGACTAGCTGTCTTTCTGTTAGTCTAAATTAGGGACGGCTAGAACAGATAGCCATCTTTTGACATTGTGAGAAATTAAAAAAATAAACAAGCAAACCTTCTCTCTTACTTAGTTGTAGAACTTCTCAAGTTTTGTTTCGAAATTTTAAAATGTCTATACTAAGTTATAGAACTTTGAATGCTAAGCTAAATTCAAAGCTAGAAATGGCTAACGTTCTTTTTTTTATATTTAAATACATTGATATCAGTTTGTTAATATCTCGCCATGTGTGTGTGTTTCTTATAGCTAAGCCACATCGGGCTATCTGCTGTATCCAGCGAGGGGGAATCGAACCCCTGATTTTTAGAGTTGTAAATCCAAAGACTTATCGCTGTATCAGCGGAGAACATCTCGCCATGTAATACCTTGTTTTCGTTTAGAATACACATTAGACACTTATAACATAGACGACAAAGAGTTGGTTTGGCTTGTTTTTAATTTTGCGCACAGCTACTAGATGGCTATCTGCACTATCCATTCCTAATTTAGCAATATAAGACTAGAGGGAAGGCAGCTAGTCATCAATGCCCTCCGACAACTCTTTGACTACTATTTTACCAACGAATAGTGGGATTGGCCGTCACATTATAATGCCCCCTCGGCTGAAAGGGCGAGCATGTTTGGTGCGACGGAGATTCAAACCCGCGACCTTCAGATTATGAGTCGAGTGATATAACCACTTGGCCATACGGGGCTTAGGTGGCAAAGAAGATCTCGCTGTTGTGCATCAGGTTAGTCAGTGTTAATATTTACAAGCCCACGAATTTAACTACGTAAAATATTTCGTTAATAATACGCAGAAAATAATTTATAGTAACACATGCGTGACGATTTCTCAACTGGTCCTTTTTTTTGTCACTTTTATGAAAAGCCACGATATCTCCAGTAGCCTTTGGAGGCCACCAGCGACCCTGGGAAGAGTTGAATATTATTATTCCTGTCGTTGCAGCTGCTGTTGCATTAACAGTCGTCTTGGGAGTGTCCATTTGTGTCTGCGTTAAACGACGACAGTCAGGTGGGTGTTCAGAGGTTCCTGTAGATTACACTGTGGATTTTGTGGTGTAATCTTGAAAAATTAATATATTTTTGATATTAAAAAAACAATTTTGACGGAAGTGGCAATTTTACTAAACAAAACATATTAGTAGGTTCGCAACAGAGTTATGTATAGATAAATTACAGATCTCTGCGTTTGTTTTAATCCCAGAGGGAAGGAGAGAGAGAAAATGGACATGACTGGTACACGTTTCGTGTAGTAATTACATGTTGTACGCACTAAGAAATATGACGGAGTTTTCGTATCTTGTTTCGCTGTCGTCGGCAAAATATGTCGTAGATGAGGCTTAATTACATCTGTACACTTATGGTACAATTAAATCTGTATGTGCCTGCCATCTTTACGATTTTGGATACATTTTATTCCATAGATGAACTGTATGAAAGAAATAGACCTGGAGGTCCAGACATGAATCAAAAGAAGATACAAGAACAAGTCCAGATCCGGGAAATGGCAACGTATCAGCGGGCCTCGAAAGTTCAGAGACCAGTTTGTACAGACCCAACTTTGGAACGTGACCATATTCTGCCCCTGTCAGAGGAACAAGACAATTGTAATGGTAGCTACATAAGTTAGATGGTTGGAACTAAGTTAATTATTTGAGAATAAAAAGACCAACTGTCTTCTGTAGGTTTTGTTTGTTTGCTTTGAATTTCGCCAAAGCTACACGAGGACTATCTGTGTTAGCCGACCTTAATTTTTGCAGTGTAAGACTAGAGGGAAGGCAGCTAGTCATCACCACCCACCGCAAACTCTTGGACTACTCTTTTACCCTCGAATAGTGGGATTTACCGTCACATTATAACTTCCCCACGGCTGAAAGGGCGAACATGTTTGGTGTGACGGAGATTCGAACCCGCAACCCTCACATTACGAGTCGAGTGCCTTAACCACCTGGCCATGCCAGACCTCTTTCTAAGATACTGAAAGTGTAGAAACCGAGTAAATGCAACCATCATTTCAGATTGAGCGTGACAGTAAAATCTTTAATGAGGGCCAGGTGGTTAGGGTGCCAGAATCCACATCAGCGAACCTCGTGCTTTAGGGTCTCTGTCAGGGGTCGGTAACCCGAATATAAAATGTTTTGGCTGGTACAAAATATCTTAGTGGCCGACTCCAGAACTAGATGCTACTCTGGTCGAATGAGGAAGATTGTTAATGAACAGCGTTGCCAAGTTACCGTGATGATGAACTATATAGATGTAGAGTTTCTAGATTAGGCTTCTAATGACGAGAGATATTTCTCCAGCTCTGCTCATATGGCCCAATTTTGTTCCTTGAATATTGTTCCAAATTTTCGTTTCCATGGCAATACACGATACATTTCAAAGTAGTTAATCGCTGTAGAAATACTGTTGCGTCTGTTGTGTCGCGTGCCTACGGACTTGCGACGCTAAAATCCGGGGTTCGATTCCTGTAACGGACACAGCAGATAGTAAGTAAGCCCAAAACGAAATTATCAGTTTTTAAATATTTGATAATACGAGAACCCTCTCGTGTCTATTAAACCAACCAAACAAACGAAAACATGTATTTGTCTTTGCAATACAGTCTGAAATCGCCATGGAACTGAGAAATAACATCAGCCACTTAGAGCTTTGTCTAAGATTTTATTGGGCAGTCAATGATATTGTGATGTTTTATTGTGTTAAATAAAAACCAACCAAACACCTTTAAAATTAGTTAACACAAGAATTGAGTTCTGACTTATAATTATTTTCAGGGTTTTCGAAAGCCATCTTGGAACCTGTAGAAGATTTATTATGTGACCCCTTACGAATCATTTCTTCTTTCAATTATGCTCGTTCTCTCATATAGGGTGGTCGATAGAAAAGCGGAAAATTTGAGGGTCAGATGAGATCATGAATAAAATGCGTGCTTACTCATTTCTATTTTGATTTCTTTACATCATGAATAAAATGCATGATTTTAATATCATAAAATGCATTTTGAGCATCTATGAGTGTAATATAACATATGCCTTTAAAAAACTTTGCAAAAGTTATTCTTTGTAAAAATAAATAGCTGTTTGACAAATTTTCCGCTTTTCTAGCGACCGCCCTGTAGTTAGCGGTGGGTGATGATATCTAGCTGTCTTCCCTCTAGTTTTACACTGCTAAATTAGGGACGACTAGCACAGATAACTCGTGTAACTTTTCGCAAAATTCAAAATAAACAAATACTTCGTAGATAAATACTCCCATTTATTGTGATGAACACAGAGTGCATCACAATACTTCCATTAGAATAGTTCTCATTTGTCACAACAAAGTGTTGATTCAGTTGTACATCCACATTTTAATTTGTTTTAAATTCCTCGCAAAGCTGTTTGAGGGCTATCTGCCCTAGCCGTCCCTGATTGTGAACACTATCAACTCGTGGGCTACTCTGTTACCAACAAATAGCAGAATTGACTGATTCACTGACGCTCCGATAGGTGAAAGGTCGAACATATTCAGTGACAAGGATCGAACCTACAACCTTCAGGTTGTTAACCGAGAGCCCTAACCAAAGACCATGCCAGGCCATTCATCGCAAGTATTTTACCCCCATTTTTAGCTTTATAAGCCCTCAACCTTACCAATGAGCCACCAGCGAGTTAACTAGTAACATAATAACGACCCCGTGGCTTTTATAGAAAAAAAAAAGCGACCGTGTTTGGTCATGGCGTTCCGAACCTAAAACCACTAGAGAGCATCCCCTTTACTCATATCCTTGTCTTTATGTACTGTAATTACAATTATGAAAGAAATTTGGCTTCGCACAGATATCATACATTGTGATTGATTGTTTGTTCGAAATTAAGTACAAAGTTATACAATGGGCTCTCTGTGCTCTGCTCACTGTGGGTATCGATACCCGGTTTCTAGTGTTGTAAGTTTACAGACATGCCGCTGTACCCCTGGGGCAGGAATTAGAGGTGAGGACTTTGAAGGAAACAAACGAAACCGACTGATTAATTCTTCATAAGTATTATTTTGATTTTTGTTTACTATCAGACTAATTGTTGACTACAAAATAAAGAAATTTTCATGTTATTATTAACAGTCAATGTTTCATTTGCAAACGACAATTTACTACAATTCAATACATTTAAAAACAGCCAAAGAAAAGTAAGGATATAGGCGGATCTTACTTGGGTTGAGTTTCATATTATATGTGACTTAAACCTGAATAAACTTAGTACATTATAAAAAAAAATGAGAAAACGAATTTAATAGCTGATGATTTTTTTATTGTTTTTTCTGCTTTTGTTACGGATACGATCCAGCACCTTACGCCACCTTTCGGCTACCCGGATGTGAGTCAGATACTGAAAGTTCCCAGGGTACAGTTCGTGATCTCCAGACGTTTGGCAATCAATACCACAGATCTTTTCCCGAATCCGCGGCTCAGTACGACGTTCTATTTCACGTTGGTCTGAAGAGCAATCTGTTATATTGTTTTCTCTAATATTTTAAAATTGTATAATTAATAAACCTTCGAATTCAGTAGAAAATACACATATAACTACGATCTATTTGAGAGAGAAACAAAACGTTTTTCTGTCTACGACATTAATTTTTAACCTTTCTCTTTAAGGACTGGTAAACTATATTCTTCGACCAAAATAATTTGTATCTATCGTATTTAAAGTTTAAAGTATAAATAAGGTACTTGGCTATCTAATTACACTTTATTCGAAACAATCTTTATCGTTTGTAGATAAACAAATTTCAATCCTGTTAGAAAATTATATGACATTTATATTATACCTAATGTTTTCCTGGAAAACCTGTTACACTTTAATCTATTTATTTTATATATTTCTCATCGGTTGTAATAAGGAAAAACGCCGTAGCAGCATATTTCGCAATGTCTATTTCATTTCTAGATTTTTTGGTGTGTGTGTGTGTGTTAGAAAATACATATTCAAACACGAACATTTCTTGAATAAAATGCCGGTAAATATTCTTCAAAAACTAGTTTTTACTAATTAATGTCAACATTTACCGATGTTTCTATGTTCCCATCCCTCGTTTGTATTTAGCATTTCTGACAAAGCTACTAAAATATGTCTGCTTCTAACCTTAAATTCTAACTAGTGACGAGAAATAAGGAAGCCAGTCAACAGCGCCATAAAGCTGACTGTTAGTCGTGTAACACACCCCACAATTGGCTAGCTCTGGAAACTCAGAACTGCACCACGGGGCGAACACGTGTCTTCTATTAATAAATAAATAAATAATACAACTGTATTATTAAAAAGTTTTCAATGTGTAAAGTAGACACAATCTATTCGGCAATATTAAGTGGTCCTTAATATATAAAAAATGGCGTTGAATGTTCATAATTACAGTGTTCACAAAATATCACACAAAGTCGTTAGTACTGCTTACATTTTTATTTCATCCTGTAATTTTAGTACACAAATTTTGGTTTTATGTCTCGCTGACAAACATTTGTTCTAAGACAACTTACGCCTTTCAGGGTGACCGCCGAAATGTGGGAAGGACTTGTTGTAGATCTTCAGCAAACACCTGGTAAGTCACTGACCAGAGTTCTGTTAACTTAGTCAATTCAGTCCACTCTTTTCAACTTATATAAGATCACAAACAGTTATCTTCGTATTCGAAAGCACGTAAGTCAAAATATTATAAAGTCATAGTTTCAATCGTATTCTACAGGTGATAATAGATAGTGTAGAAAATAGTTCAAGATAAGCTAAAATTTATATGATTTAGACATTGAAAAAAACGCACAAGTAATTGTTTTTGCCAGTTTATTTATTCTAAAAAGTATTAAAATGTCAAATATCTTAATATCACCAGTGATTATTATGTAATGAATAATTTCAAATACAATACTGATTTCAAAAAAATCTAAATATGTTTTAATGTAAAATTTATCAAGTAAATGTCTGTCATTCGTGGCTTTTGGAACAATGAATATATTTTATTTTTGTTTGGAAAACATGCTAAAGAGTTTACGTTTACATGTTAACGCAGTGCTATTAATTTAACTTTATTACGTATATGTCTTTCGTACAAGAGTTATTCAAAATATTAATGTCTGTTTTTGTTGTTGTTGTTTTTTTACAACTTTCGCTTTTCCCAGCAAAGTTACTGACATATGAAAGGAAATGTTCAAAGGCCACAAAATATATAAACTGTGAAGATCTGTACAGCGTGGATCAGGCAACAGATGGCGCCACAAATAAACAAAATAGGGAGTGTGTTACAATGTCGAGGGACTTTTCAGTGTCATATGGTGGGCCTGCATCGTAAAATATTTGCTATATATGCTATTTCGTAGAAAGGTTTTGATTTTATTAAAAGAAATCAAATGATGGAAATTATGTGATATATAAGTATTCTTCAAAATAGATATATTGTAATAGTTAATAATTCTGTCCCTAATTTAAAAATAATAATGAAAAACCAGGAATAAAGATGTGTTTGTGTATAAATATTCACGTATTAGTAGTATTCCCGTCCAACCCTTTGGCGCTGTTTGGAATTCTGAAACATTTGTCACTGATTGTGGCATGTAATACATGCATATGACACTACCAGTGACAAAATTTTACTTCTTTTCGTCTTTTTCATCTTGTATTAACTATAAATATCTTCCCCCACCTCCCAAAAAAGTCATTTTCTCAGTCGGTGTTTCTTTGATAAATTTCTTACCTGATAATTCAGATACTTGTGATTTTAATAAATTTTTGTTAAAAACTAAATCTTTTTCGTTGTTTTATTTTAAACAACAGTTTACACACACACACACATACATACAAACATAGACGTCATGTTAGTTTTTTTAGAACATCAGAAGTGTTTTCACACAACAATCTTATTCAAAGTCGATAAATTTATAAATAATATAGGTATTAAAGCGTTGAAAAAACAAATGGAAATAGTTTTATAGTAATAATTAGGCCTAACTTCAACTGTGAAATGTGACAAACTGCTAGATTAATTATAAAAACACTAGTATTGAAATAATGGCGTCTGAGCCAAAGAAGGAGGTTCATATAATCATATGTATTTAAGTTAAGATAAAAAATATAAATATTATATAAAGTTCACGTAAATGACGTGTTGTGAACCTGAACATAACGTTGTATGTGGTAAGAGAAAAATATAGAACTTATATACTGTTAAACTAAGTGTGTGCTTGTAAGACTAGCTGAGAGTGTCCCTTAAGGACACAAATAGGGCGCGGCATGGCCAAGCGTGTTAAGGCGTGCGACTCGTAATCCGAAGGTCGCAGGTTCGCATCCCCGTCGCGCCAAACATGCTCGCCCTTTCAGCCGTGGGGGACATTATAATAGCACGGTCAATTTCACTATTCGTTAGTAAAAGCGCAGCCCAAAAGTTGACGGTGGGTAGTGATGACTAGTTGCCTTCCCTCTAGTCTTACACAGCTAAATTAGGGACGGCCAGTGCAGATAGCCCTCGAGTAGCCTTGCGTGAAATTCAAAAACAAAGAAACAGAACACAAATAAATTTATATGTGTATTAAGTACGAAATCGAGTACCATTAGTAAACACTAGAGAACTTTGTAACTACGACAGATTTAAACACTTCATAGTTTCATTTTGAGTTTATTTACCGTATATGCCCCCCGCTAGTACAGCGGTATGTCTTCGGATTTACAACGCTAAAATTAGAGGTTCGATTCCCCTCGGTGGGCTGAGCAGATATCCCTTTGTGGCTTTGCTATAAGAAAAACACTTACCGTATACACTAGAGGGCTCTGTTATTAGAACAGATTTTAGCACTAACAGGTTTATTTTGAGTTTACTTAGTGTAGACACGAGAGGGTTCTGTTATTACAATAGATTTAAATACTAACAGGTTCGTTTTGAGTTTACTTACCCTAGACACTAGAAAGCTCTGTCATCACAACAGATTTAAACATTTAACAGATTCGTTTTGAGTTTACTTACCATATACACTAGAGGGCTCTGTTATAACAACATATTTAAATACTAACAGGTTCGTTTTGACTCTATTTACTGCTGTTACAAGTTGCAGATAAGGAAGAGGGTTTTTAAAACAGGAGATCGAGGCTAGAACCTGTTTAAATAAGATTTCTTTCTTGCTGTAACTTTTAATAAAAAAACGAGGATCAAACATTGGTGAACCAGTTGTTTTAAGAACTCTGATTGTAACGATGTAGTATAAACAATCTTTAATATTTTACTAGTGGTAACGAGTTTTACAGCATTGTTCATCCACTCTTTTCAGGCGGTAAACTTAAAGCATAAAGTGATGTTGTTGATAAACTAGTACAAAAAGTGATGTGTTGTTTTTGTTTTTTCTCTTCGCTGAACTTTATAAATGTTTTGTTTGTCGCTCACAGGGTATATCGCTTCTGTTGGGTGTTTAATTTTTACATAACTATAAATGTTCTGTTTGTCTCTCACGGGGTATGTTACTTCTGTTGAGTTTTTGCACTTCATAGAAATTCGTTGGTAAAATAGTAACCCAACAATTGGCGATGGGTGGTGATGACTAGCTGCCTTCCCTTTAGTCTTACAATGCTAAATTAGGGACGGCTAGCGCAGATAGCTCTGTGTAGCTTTGCGCGAAATTAAAAAAACAACAACAAAAATAAACAAACTTTACATAACCTTATAAATGTTATGTTTGTCTCTCTAAGTTGTGTCGCTTCTGTTTGGTTTTTACTCTTTACCGAACTTTGTAAATCTTATGTTTATCACTCACAAGGTGTGGCGCTTCTGTTTGGTTTTTACTCTTTACCGAACATTGTAAATGTTATGTTTGTCACTCACAGGGTGTGTCGCTTCTGTTGGGATTTTATTATTTGCTTAATTTATAAATGTAACATTTTAAAATGTTAAATAAGAGAAATATATATACAGTATGCCTGGACACGACAAAATTATAGTTAATGTTCTACTAATCTTAATACAGGGTGTTCGGAAAGTCACTGTGCACTTATTAACAGACATGTTTCAATATTGAATACAGGAGGTAAATATGAATGACAATTACAAACAATGTTGAAAGTGACCCCTGTTGGCATCAATACAGACCTGGATCCTTCTTATTTTGTTTATAAACACCCGCTATCAGTTGCTGGCTTGAAATAAACTGAATAATATATGATACAAAACTGCACAGTGTATTGTCATTCACTCTTAGTAGTTAGAAAAACAAACTTCTAAACTTTGAATGAAATGTTAATATACTAATAACTTACATGGTTGATGATTTACTGAATTACAATTACTAAACGGTAACAAGATACTCAGAATACGTAAGAAACACAACTGTGTATTATAGGTTGGTTATAATTGTCCACACCAGGAAAATGAGACAATTGTGACCTTGCTTGTGGCGAACTGTATTAAGCTTGTGAATGTTTTAATATAGATTAAGTGAATTCTTGTATTGCCAAGTTGTTAAGGCTAAAGTTAATTAATTATCTCCGTAATAAGCGTTTAATTAAGCTGTAGCTAGCTTAATCAGTGATGACGAGAAAACCCACTTGTAGAGAAAAATAAACATGTAAAAACGGCTGGTTTGGGTTAAGAAGGTCGAAATACTGTTCGCTCCTTTGCATAAAAAATTTTCTAAACCCAAACCAGTCGTTTTAGCATACATACATACACACACACACACACACACACACACACACATATATATATATATATAGCTAGCTTAGGTGTTGGTTGGGCCACTGATTTACTAAGAACTAATCTCTCTTAAAATAATCTATTACGTACGAAACATTTGTGTTAAAACTAGACATTATATAAGATTTTATTAGGCGACCTTCATTAAATACGGTTTTCTACTAGAAACTCGACCAGTGCAAATATTTATCAAGCACTCTCTCTCCGATTCCTTAGCCTCGTGATATATTTATATAATTAGTTCAAATATTAAAAATATGGGACTGAAACTCGATCAGTGATAAGTTTAAAATAAACATTTTATCCTTGTATAAATGTAAGAATGAATTAAACCAGGAAGTGATACTAGAAAATGGGGACTTCCCTCGGACATGTGCCGTAACTTTAGACATTCTACAACACGCTTAAAGTATACGTTCACATCTCGAGTGTGTTATTAACCCTACTCGTACGAACGAAGAAATACCGGTACAGACCAGTTTACTGTAAATTTTCTGTTTATTTCCAGCCTATTTGTGTATTTCGTCAATCTATTGAAAGCTACACTGCTACTGTGTATAAAAACTGGTGGGACGGGTCGTTTAAAGCTCCGAGAATTCGAAACGTTAAAATGAAGCGTATTTTATCAGCAGCTGAAAATGTGCTTTTGTCATTGAACTCTACAGTTAAATAGAAACTTTAGTTCACTGATGGTACTAGTCGTGAAACGTTTTTATCTAAGACTATATTCCGTCTTCACGAGTCAGAGGTACTGTATCTGTATAATTCAAGAGACTTGTTTGTTTGTTTGTTTAGAATTAAGCACAAAGCTACTCAATGGGCTATCTGCGCTCTGCCCACCACCGGTATCGAAACCCGGTTTTTAGTGTGTAAGTCCGGAGACATACCTCTGTGCCACTGGGGGGACTTAAGAGACTTGTGGCGTTTGATTAATGTCGCTCTCACAATAGAGCCGGAGAAAGAAAGCTATTGGGAAGAAATGACAATCACTTTGAGGACGTCCGAAAGTGAAACCACACCACTTTTATTGTTATGACATTCCTCTCAAAGGTTTTTAGTTGTGGCCTAGCCTCTTTCTTTATCAACTGTGTATTATCTAACCCTTCTTTACTTTCGTTAAATAAGTGCCACGTGTCATCGGTTTGCTCAAAGACAACGCTAATTGTATTTAAGAGCGTGATGGTCATTTTTTTCTTAAGTTCCGCTGCCATCCAGCACAAAGAGGGGTCAATGGCAAGGAAACAACGCGTACAAACTGAAAGAGGAAACCGTCGAAAATGAGGGTTTAAAAATCGTTATATAAAACAAAACAACCCACGTGACTCCAACGTCATCTAAGATGCACCTGAATAGTGCTTCTACGAGGAGAAGCCTGCGTTCTTGTGATAAGTCAAGTACCCTGGGAATGAGGTTCTTCAAAATATGTCGGCTTCCAAAGTTTTCTTTAAAACGCGAAAACGTTTTGCTTTAAAAGAACAAGAGAGGGGGAGTACATTTCCCCAAATACGTAATTTTTGTTATCATAAGAACGCCTTTATTAATTAAAAAAAAAAAAATCAGCATTTTTTTCCGATTTGAACTTTAAGCTCTTACACCCTTTGTGACTTTTATTGTTCGATTTTGATACAGTAACTATAGCAACTGAATTTGAAGATTAATTATGAAATGCTGTGTTGGATTTCAAGATCTGAAACGTGGAAGCATTTTCGTCTGTCGCTTTTCGATGGTAAGAAGCTTCTATGTTTTCTGTTTTGGTAAAGAAAAAAATCCAATCTTCTTTAATTCAAATAAAGCTTCCTTGGTAAATAAAACAAGAGAATCCTGTGTGAGGATAGTTGAAACATTTATGTGTAATAAACGAAACGACATATGACGGAATTACGTATCACATGTTTAGATAAAGCGCTAAACTCTGGGATTTTGTAACTACCGTGAAAATTGTGGTAATTTGGCGTGAAACGAAACCTAGTAGACATTATTATAGGGTGATCATATATCTTCTAGGAACGTCATATACACTAAAATAATTGTTCTTAATCGCTAATAGGTGAAATGCATAACATTGGTAAGAATTCAACCAGAAAATAATAGAAAAACTGGTTATTTTTTACTTTACTTCGATATAACCTGGAAGTGTAATAAACAATTCAGCCGCAAGTGAATAATAACAATAAATTAAATGTTTTATTACAATAGTTATATATATGTTTATTATAATTATTACTGTAATTTGACAATGAGTCAATCTTAACTGTTGTGAGATAAACCAATATTTTCGTCAGTTTATCTCAAGCACCTTGTACTTATTTTCCTCATGTATGATAACACATTTGATACTGAAACTGAAACCTAAGCTGTCTTTTTGACTCCCGTTTCGAATTACGGAATTTTCCTCGTACATTTCACGATACTGTGATTTTGTTGGCTTAAGCTGATGGTATAAACCGCATGCTTAGTGAAGCTAAAAGAGGGAATTACAATAACTTTCATCGCGTGTCGACAAAGGAATGTTTCCTTGTGAATTGAAAGAGTCCCTCTAGGGGTAAAAGTTAACAAACTGAAGAAAAAAAATCTGGCATTAACCTTGAAAGGTGTTCGAAGACTAAACAGACCTCCTTCGCCCCGCTCGTGGTAAAAGGTTTGTATTTTAGCTAAATGTCTATCATTTGTTTTGGGCTGAGTGGGCTGATATGTTTTACATTAATCTGGTGAGCGCAAGTCCGGTAGGCGTGGCACCTGGCAAAGTGGAGGCGAAGACAAAAAAGGGAAGTAGAAGCAAGTGATGAGACGAAATATTCAACAAAGCGGTTGGATTTAGGAACGGGTAAGGATCGATTGATCAAGTCGCCCTGGCTGGGATCTAGAAATACAATATCTCAGATTTAAGTAGAGGGGGCGGAGTACCCCGAGAAAACCCACTTTCAAGGCCAGGACGTCAAATAATCTACCCCGGCCGTGCCCGAAAACCAGGTGAAATGTCACCGTTTTTGCTTCTTTTATGGCCCCTTAGTGGCACAGCAGCATGTCTTCGGACTCATACCGCTAGAAACCGGATTTCGATATCTATAGTGGGCATAGCACATATAGCCCATTGTGTAGCTCTGCGCTTAGTTACAACCAAACTTCTTATATGAGAGATATAAACAAAATATTGTGAAACGTGCTGAGTTACTTAAACATATAAACATATACACACCCGTTTTTATATTCGTTGTTTTAGTTTTACAACTTCCAATGTACGTTAACTGAAATAAATCATTTGTTTGGAATTAAAAAAACAAAACAACAACTCCACAATGGGCTATCTGTGCTCTGCCTACCACGATTATCGAAACCCGGTTTCTAGCGGTGTAAGTCCTTACGCATGGCCAGGTGGTTAAGGAGTTCGACTCCTAATCTGAAGGTTGCTGGTTCGAATCCCCGTCACACCAAGTCTGTTCGCCTTTTTAGCCATGTGGTCGTTATAACGTTACGGTCTCACTATTCGATGGTAAGAGAGTAATCCTAGAATTGACGGTTGATGGTGATGACTAGCTACCTTTCCTCTATTTGTTACATTGCTTTGCGTGAAATTCAAAACCAAACAAACAAATCCTTACACATACTGCTGTGCCACGAGAGGGGGGGACAAACTGAAATGAAACTGCTGTAACTTACTTATTTCATCCTTGTACACAAGACACGCATGAACGGAGTTACCACATAGATTAATAAATACTTACATGTATTTCAGGCTTGTAGCCTTGAACTCCTGAAACAAACCTAGAGTGAAGGTCTTGAAAAAGAATCCCTCCAATCAAAGAAAGAGAATACTGTAATAAAAAAATGTAATAAATAGTGAGTCAACGTTTAGATAGTCCAGTAACATTGGGGTGTTAGGTAAAATATTTCTTCATACAGCGAAGTGGTGTGATGAAACATCAAAAGCCATTTAGTCAACACTGGTCCCTCTTTGGATTTTCACCCCTTTGAATACTTAAATCAATATATATGTATATTTTAATAATCAAACCATAAGATAGAGATTATTAGACAGAACACTGCCACTTCACAGATCGTATTAAGTCACGACACAGAATATTATCTGAACACTTAACAACAAATACCTCTGGATTTTTATTTGTTGATCTGTAAAATCTGTGATACTTTTCGTATACCATTCAATATTTTTGTGGCCCCTCATGGGCACGGGGTTCAGGCACTCGACTAGTAGTTTGAGGGTCGCGGGTTTGATTCCCCGTCACACTAAACATGCTCGCCCTTTCAGCTGTGGAGGCGTTATAGTGTTTGCGGTCAATCCCACTATTCGTTAGTAAAGAGTAGTCCAAGAGTTGGCGGGGGACGGCCATGACTAGTTAACTTCCCTCTAGTCTTACACTGCAAAATTATGGATGGCTAGAGAAGATAGCCCTCGTGTAGTGTTACGCGAAGTTCAAAACAAACCAAACTAGTATATCAGAACTACTCTAATTTGTTTTTTAGTGACATTTGATTTTTAATCGGAAAATTTTCCAAATCTGAAATATATCGAATGCATTTGTGCTTAGTTTTGATGAAGTTTTGCATTCGTTACAGTGACACACGGACTGGTAAACACTGCCAAGTTCTTTGTGAGTTTTGTGTTTTCTTATAGCATAGCCATATCGGGCAATCTGATGAGCCCACCGAGGAGAATTGAACCACTGATTTTAGTGTTGTAAATCAGTAGACATACCGCTGTACTAGCGGGAGGGTCTAAGTTCTTTGTTTGTTTTGAATGTCTCTCAAAGTTACACGAGGGCTATCTGCGCTGAAGTTCTTTGTTCACTCGTAGGACAGGACGTAAGATTATTTGTTTGTTTTTGAATTTCGCACAAAGCGACTCGAGGGCTATCTGTGCTAGCCGTCCCTAATTTAGCAGAGTAAGACTAGAGCACTAGTCATCACCACCCACCGCCAACTCTTGGGCTACTCTTTTACCAACGAATAGTGTGATTTACTGTCACATTATAACGCCCCCACGGCTAAAAGGGCGAGCATGTTTGGCGCTACAGGGATGCGAACTCACGACCCTCAGATTATGAGTCGCACCCCTTAACGCACTTGGCCATGCCGGGCCCAGGACGTAAGAACAATAACGCTTAGCAACCTCGACTTTGTTACTGAATATGTAACATGCAAAGTAATGGCACAGTAAAATGGTTTATCCACCCTCAAATGGAAAACTTTCGCTTTTAAAACTCCAAACAACAGCAGTGCGCCTTTATAATTATTTACAATATTCATGCGTGCGTTGAACTTCCACTGTTATTTGATAACGTTTCTGAAATAATCCTCTTATAATAAAAAAAAGTATTGAAATTTTGTTTTACGAGTGAATAAATTACTCACGTGATTAATTTGACAGTTAATGTAAACAACGTAAATAATCTAATTCTATTTCGCCCTTGGTCCCACCCCCTCGAGTAACGCCTGAAAGTAAACTTTTGCTCCTTTCCGATGGTGTTTGGGTATTTGCCCTGGAGGGTCAGGTTCACTTTGACCTCTTCCTCCTTCCTTAACATATTTTCCCTAACTCGTGATGTTATGTTAGGTTCTTTTCAGGGCAATGTCCATTTATAGTCTCTTATTCACAGTAGTCAAGCTTGCTGGTGGCATTTTTTTTTTTAATCTTATTATTATTTTAAAATACTGAAGCTGGTTCTATATTGTTTGTTTTAAATTTCGCGCAAAGCTACATGAGGTTTATCTGCGCTAGCCGTCCCTAATTTAACAGTGTAAGAATAAAGGGAAGACAGCCAATCATCACCACCCACAGCCAACTCTTTGGCTACTCTTTTACCAACAAATAGTGGGATTGAGTGTTACATTGTAACGTCCCACGACTGAAAGGGCGAGCATATTTGGTGCGATCGGGATTCGAACCTGGGACCGTCGAATTACGAGTCGAATGCCTTAACCACCTCGCCATGCCGGGCCTTTGGTGGGTGTCTACTACTAAAGGCTGCTTTCGTTTTCAACTGTTATACTTTTAACTGTCAGTTAATTAGGATCATATTTTGTATTTAGGTGTTATTTCTATTATTTTTACACTTAATATGTGCTATTTAGGTGTCTCTGATTTTGTACTAAACGTTTTAACCATGAAAAAAGAACAAAAAAAGAGGCTTGTGACTGTAAGTGCCTGTGCTTACTTGTCATGTGTAAAGTTATTGTCTCGTGACTTCTCAGTTTTGTTTTTACTATAAAGTTAATACTTCCTAGTTTTCCTTCTTCCTATGCGGCCAGTGTTTTTTTTTCTGAGTTCCAAGTAGAAAGTGATTTTTAACTTTCAACTCCGACAGCTTCTTCCTTAATTATTCGTGTTACGTCACTACACTTTCAGACTTGATAAAAATGTGTCTTTACGACTTGGATTTCTTGGAATGACTTTTCTTAGAATTAATAATGAAAGGTTATGTTATTTGAATTTCGCGCAAAGCTACTCAAGGGCTATCTGTGTTAGCCGTTCTTAATTTAACAGTGTAAGACTAGAGGTAAGGCAGCTAGTCATCACCACCCATTGCCAACTCTTGAGCTACCCTTTAACCAACGAATAGTAGGAATGACCGTCACATTATAACGCCCCCACGGCTGAAAGGGAAAGCATGTTTGGTGTAACCGGGATTCGAACTCGCGACCCTCGGATTACGAGTCGAACGCCTTAACCTACTTGGCCGTGCCGGGCCCTAATAATGAAATACTTTGGTTATTAAACACTGAACAAAATATTACTCAAACATTTCTTAACACCGATTTCACGCTTTGACTGATAGAACTGAGGTTAAATTATCCTCTTTAGAAGCGAGTGTTTTATTTTACAGTAACTGTTCTGTTAAGAAATAAAGTTTTATAATTTTAGTGTTTTTGTGTTGTTTCCGTTCGTCGTCTTTCCTGAAAGTCTTTGAGGTTTGTATTGCCATAGCAAGTGTCTCATACTTTTAATACGGTTGCAAATGAAGTGTGATTATCGACAATGACTAATCACGTTATCAACTGATAATTGTTAACAATGTGATGCATGTTGCTATAGCGACTGATTTAAACTTTTGTAGGTCAGCGGTGGTGAAACTTATCAGAAAGAGTAAACTATTCATAAGTGTGTTGTGTGTGTGTTTTCTTAAGTCACATCTGGCTATCTGCTGAGCCCACCCAGGGATATCGAACCCCTGATTTTAGCGTTGTAAATCTGTAAACTTACCGCTGTACTAACGGGCTGCGCTTTACTAAAGTAACTTATAAGATGGTTACTTGGGTTATTCTGGAATGGCTGCTGCTTTCTCTGGGACACAGACAATAAGGCACTAAGACACTACTTACATTTCTATAGGACACAGACAATAAGGCACTAAAACATTACTTACATTTCTATAGGACACAGACAATAAGGCACGAAGACACTACTTACATTTCTATAGGACATAGACAATAAGGCACTAAAACGTTACTTACATTTCTATAGGACACAGACAATAAGGCACTAAAACATTACTTACATTTCTATACGACACAGACAATAAGGCACGAAGACACTACTGACATTTTTGTATGACAATAAGGCTTCCAGAAAATTGAAAATATGAGAGTAGACACTTTGTAAACTATTACACGTTTGACAATAAGGCACGAAGACATTACTTACATTTCTATAGGACACAGACAATAAGGCACTACATGGGCTTCCATAGTTTTGAAAATAAGAGAGTAGATACTTCGTAAACTATTACGTGCTTGACAATAAGACTAAAAACACTACGTAAACGTCCAGACCAAGAATTGTCAAAGTGTGGTTCCCGGACTAACATTGACCCTTGGGCTGTGAGGATGATGCAGTTGGTCCGAAGGAGGATAAAAAATACAAGCCTTAAAGGAAGCAATGCCATTTTCCCTATTAATATTTATATATTTTTTTCTTCATTTACATGTGAGGAAAATAAGGTTAGCCGCGTATGACCAGTAGGTGGTTCAGAGATCTGCTGTCCCACCAGCATGATCTCCATACCAAAATATTTGAGAACCACTTGATGAGGAGAAACTCAATTGAAATAAAAATGCATCTCGGAATGGCTGTTATGGTTATTAACACTTTTACTAAGACGCAGAGAACTATGTTTAACCTGGCCAAGCGTGTTAAGGCGTGCGACTCGTAATCCGAAGGTTGCGGGTTCGCGCCCGAGTCGTGCCAAACAAGCTCGCCCTTTTAGCCGTGGGGGACATTATAATGGAACGAAAAAGAGCAGCCCAAGAGTTGGCGGTGGGTGGTGATTACTAGCTGTCTTCCCTCTAGTCTTACACTGCTAAACTAGGGACGGCTAGCACAGATAGACCTCGAAATTGTACGAAATTCAAAACCAAACAAACAATAAAAAAGAAGACGCTGTGTGAACTCAGGGACCAATGATTTTCAGACAGTTGGAAATTGTTGGCAGTAGACAATATTAAAATGCAAAAGCCACAGCTTTCATTATCTGGGGTTCTTGTATTATTGTCTAAAGATAAAGTTAAATTGAAAAAAAGATACCAACAATTTTCAAATCATTTTTGTTCTCATTATCCCAATATTATTGCAGTTTCTTGTAATATGTTCCCATCTGTGTCTTCATCATCACTGATAGGTCATAAATTTTTCTGGTTATTCTTTAATAAGAGTTTGAATGATAAGCAAATAAAACATTTGCAAACATTTCGATTTCAGTTTGAAGTTTTTCAGTAAGAAAGAACACACGTTTGGGCCCGGCATGGCCAGGTGGTTAATAAGGCACTCGACTCGTAATCTGAAAGTTACGGCTTCGAATCCCCGTCACAAAACCATGCTCGGCCTTTCAGCCGTGGGGGCGTTATAATATGACGATCAATCTACTATTCGTTAGTAAAAGAGTAGCCCGAGAGTTGGGGGTAGGTGGTGATGACTAGCTGCCTTTCCTCTGGTCTTACACTGCTAAAGTAGGACTGGCTAGCACAGATAGCTCTCGTGTAGCTTTGCGCGAAATTCAAAACAAAACAAACCAAACATATGTGTTTAAACAAGGTCAGTTTTTCAATCACTAATGCGATAACTGTTAAGTACCGAATGTGCCTGTTGTTTTTATTCTCTTTCTTTTTTAAATTATTCCTTACTCTAAAAGCTGCAATTTGTAATAGAAAATATTATAACGAGGAAATAAACTTGAAACGAAATATTAGCAGTTGTTTTTATAACGTACTCATTCATAAGTTTGGTTTGTATTTCGCGCAAAGCTACACGAGGACTATCTGCGCTACTCGTCCCTAATTTAGCAATGTAAGACGAGATGGATTGCAGCTAGTCATCACTACCCACCGCCAACTGTTGGGCTTTTATCAACGAATAGTGGGATTGACAGTCACGTTATAACGCCCCCACGGCTGAAAGGGCGAGCATGTTTCGCGTGACGGGGATTCGAACCCACAACCTCAGATTACGAGTGGACTGCCTTAACCACCTGGCCATGCTGAGCTGTCGTTAATAAGAGTTTAAACAACATTAGTGTAGGAGATCAACGAATATTCATTAATTTAGTTGTTAATAAGTTGAAACGATTTGTTGTAATTGTGGAATTTGAGGGTCGTTGTGTTCGGAGAATAGAAAAGTAAAAATAAAAAATAAAATAAAC
Organism: Carcinoscorpius rotundicauda; assembly: GCA_011833715.1. Taxonomy (NCBI): domain Eukaryota; kingdom Metazoa; phylum Arthropoda; class Merostomata; order Xiphosura; family Limulidae; genus Carcinoscorpius; species Carcinoscorpius rotundicauda. Next base: position 35,709,615 of record CM022403.1, read on the forward strand.
GAGCTGAAAGTCTCAGAAATTTTCTCGAATGTTTTTTCATGGCGTAAAAATGAAAGATAAGTAACAAAAAGCTTAAAAATGTAAAAGTGGAAAGATAACAGTTAGACAAATGTTAAAGTGTAAGGATATCAGTTAGGCAAATGTAAAACTGTAAGGATATCAGTAAGACAAATCCAAAACTGCAAGTATATCAGCTAGACAAATGTAAAATTGTAAGGATATCAGTTAGACAAATGTAAAATTGTAAGGATATCAGTTAGACAAATGTAAAACTGTAAGTATATCAGTTAGACAAATATAAAATTGTAAGGATATCAGTTAGACAAATGTTAAAGTGTAAGGATAGCAGTTAGACAAATATAAAATTGTAAGGATATCAGTTAGACAAATGTTAAAGTGTAAGGATATCAGTTAGACAAATGTAAACGTGTTAGTTTATCAGTTAGACAAATGTGAAACTGTAAGGATTTCAGTTAGAAAAATGAAAAAAAAAACAGAAAGAAGCGCGAAAAGAAAGATAACGGAGAAAATATGAATAAAATATGACTCGTGAGAGGAAAATGAAAATGAGAAGCTGAGAATTAAGGACACAGAGCACTCTGTAAAGACGATCTCAGGAGACAGTTGCTATAGTAACGGCATTAACTTAATAACACTAATAGCAATGATATAAAACTAATACTGGGTTAATTGTGAATTCCCACGGTATCTTTTAAATATTCTAGATGGTGGCCCAGAAGGGTCATAACGATTATATACTTTGTAACAGCTACTGTTATGGAGAATGAAAGATTTTTAATTTTAACGATTGTGATTATATGATCAGCATTTCCTTTCAGAAATAAGAGGAAATATTTTCTTCTTTTTTCAGGGATTTTCGTTCATGGTTCTCATTCTTCTAATAGAAAGACTGCATGACGTACACAGTCAGATACGCTTTCTCCAAACTGTGACGTCATTTTGGATTCCAAACGAGTATATAATAGATAGTTCAAACACGACCAATAACGTTGGCACGATGTCACAGTCCACTGGAGTGACATCTAGCAGTGATTGGCAATCCTATTCGTCTGCTGGCTTGTCTACCGTGAAGCAAATAAATTTAAGCAATTTAAAAGCAGATTTGGAAAATAATATTTGTAAGTATCTTACTGTCAGACTCATTTTCTTTTGTTTTAGCAGCTCAATCTCTTTATATAGTTTTTTAAATTTATTTTGTAAATAACAATAAGAGATTGCACTTTAAGGTAAAGCATATGGATAAAAGGTTCTTTCTTTGGGATGAATAGAAAAATTAATGTGAAACAAAGGGATCATCTTATAATTTACTTAGTAATCAAAAGTTTATTTATCTGCAACATGTAAAAAACCATGGATCAAATTACATAAGAAAGCTCTAACAAGGATAAATCACATGGAACTGAGTGTGAGAGCACACTCAAACAAAAACTTAACTCGGTGTGTTTTATTATCTGCGGTTACACCAACATTGATGACTTTTTAAAGTGTGTTTTATCTAGTAAATTCACGCTAACAAGTATAACTTACATGAATTGTTTTATTCTGTAAATTTAGATGAAGAACTGATTTCTTAATTGTGTTTTAACTTGCAAAATAACTTTAATATGAACAAATTTACTTACTGTGCTTTGTTATATAAAAATCACTTTAAGAAGAAGAATGGGTAACATATAAAAGAGTATATATTTTAGTTTAGAAAAACACAGGCGTCTAATTAGCGATCTTACACAGTTTGAAGCCTTGATGTTTTACATGTTTTAGTGGAAACTGTTTATTGATGGCCCTCAGGTGTTAGCACTTTGATTCTATGTAGTAAGTAAGGGATTGTTTTTATTTGCTGATTTGTTTTGAATTTCGCGCAAAGCTACACGAGGGCTATCTGCGCTAGCCGTCCCTAATTTAGCAATGTAAGACAAGAAGGAAGGCAGCTAGTCATCACCACCCACCGTTAACTCTTGGGCTACTCTTTTACTCACGAATAGTGGGATTGACCATTATAATGACCCCACGGCTGAAAGGGCTATCATGTTTCGTGTAACGGGGATTCCAACCCGCGACCCTCTGATTACAAATCGAGTGCCTTAACTACCCGGCCATGCCGGGCCGTAAGTAATGGATCTTCGACTGTTGCCTTATAATGTTTTGGTATTTATGGTGTCTTAAACATACTTTTGTGTTTGAATGTGGTCAGTTATGAAATGAATTACTAAGAAATATGATGATATGATGTCGTTCTCTTCTGATCTGACTTCAGTGGAATTCTTGTCTGCAAGAACAACCCTCATCATCAGTACAGTTTTTGTAGTTGTATTCATCCTCAGTTGGTGGTGGATGGCTATCTCCATTAACCAAGCCACTGAAGAAGTGAGTGTAAATCGAATTAGAACATTTTATTCTACGGATTTACTTACCTTTCTGTCTCATATTAAATAACGTAAGTTATGGCTTACTTCATTTTTCACAGGCTACTTTCATTAATATCATTTGTTATGATACTTACAATTTTTTTAAAAAAATATTATCGTTTTTTTTTTCATTTACGTGTGTTACTTGGTATGCTGATTTAAAACTAAGCTAGCTCTTTAATGTTGGTCGAATCCTGGGAGATATTGTTGGGATAACGGCCGAGAATATTATAAACATTATGATTTGATTTATGACATTATGCTCTTCATTGCATTGTGTTAAATATAATGAAATTTTAAATAACATCGTTTATAACGTATATACTATTGTTTGATATATAATAACCAATACATGCTTACCGTCACTAATCACAAACTTACATAAAGTTAGCTCAGTGCTGAGTTAATTAATCAAATCCATCATTATCGTACTTATGTAAACATGGTGGCATCTGTACAGTTTCATTGAAACCTGAATGTCACTTGATTAAGACCATTTTATAATCCTATTTATTAGTCTCAACTTATGCATTTCAAGTTTTATAACTTAAGTTTGTTTGTTTTTGAATTTCGCGCAAAGCTACACGAGGGTTATCTGCGCTAGCCATCCCTAATTTAGCAGTGTAAAACCAGAGGGAAGGCAGATAGTCGTCACCACCCATCACCAATTCTTGGGCTACTCTTTTACCAACGAATAGTGGGATTGACCGTCACTTATAACGCCCCATGGCTAAAAGGACTTACGAGTCACTGCTTTACGTTTTATCATGGCATCATCCCTTCACTAACAGCCTAACTTACAGCAAAATATGTGGACACACAAATATTAAAAGCAGTATCACAGAATATTATTATGACATTTGTCAGACGTACCGAATGTTATTTGATGTCTAACATTCGGTTCGCTTGCTCTCGCACGATAATCAACAGTTTATGTAATATCGTTTTCCTTGAATGTTTTAAACGTTTTTTTCCGATTGTCACATCTTGACTACTGATCGTCTTCTGATGCGACAACTGTAAATCTACGGAATTACAGCACTAAAATCTGGGATTTGATTCCCCACACCAGATAAACCAGTGTTGCTCTGAAACAAAAGCAAACAAACTAACTTACAAAACAAACACTGTGGATTATATGACGAGGAATCCGCTTTTTCTTTTCTGTAATAAATAAAGTTTGGAGGCGGCTCGATTAGGTAATGACAAAAAATATGTTATAAATATAAGACATTATGGCATGACTATGTCAGATAATAAGATACCTATATTAGACTGTGAAACAATTTCCGATCACGTGACCCCTTTGTTCTATACTATATACATGGTATTTATGTAAACTGTTTGTACCTGAGGATAGCATACTCTTGTCGAAACGTTGCAAATTAACATTAAGGTTGCCTTCACCAATGAGTCAAATTGTTTCCAAACTTTTATTAAAATATCCGATAATCCATGCTGGACTTTACTTTCTGATGCAGGGACATCTTTCCTTACGGACAGTTTTTCTCCTGGGAGTTTTTGCCGTCGTGGACATTGCTGCAACCATCGGATTTATTTTGCTTAGGATAGTAATGGTATGTCGCTTAGGATAGTAATGGTATGTTGCTTAGGATAGTAATGGTATGTCGCTTAGGATAGTAATGGTATGTTGCTTAGGATAGTAATGGTATGTTGCTTAGGATAGTAATGGTATGTTGCTTAGGATAGTAATGGTATGTAGACATTATATTATATACCAGAAATTTCGTGGAAAAGAAATCAAACAAACTTGTTTGTCAAAAAGATCTTTAAAAAGTCCCGCGAACTATCCGTGTTGAATTCACAACTGGGACCGAACCATGAGCTTTTAAAATTATAAGTCATTGAAGACGAGCCTGCAAGGCAACGTATATTTGAATAATATGTGCCATAGTCTGTCTTTTACTGTATTTACGTATTTATCTTCATTTCTTTAACACATGACAGTGTTTAATAACGTATAACCATCAAGCCACATTCTACTGATTCAATAGCTAGACATTAGATGAAGTGTCCAATAAATAATTTTGTTACTTATCTTATGATTTATAAATGAACTTGTAAGGTTGTGATTCGACTAAAGCTTTGGGCTTTTTAATCCATTCGATATAATAAGATCTGGAATTGAGAGAAATACTCCTCGTTGTTAACACCGTGCAATAAACAAGAAATATGCTTCTTTATTATTATTATTCAAATAATTTTTTCTATCTTCGCAGTGTTCCGTTAAAAATACCACGGAGTAAGTTTTTAGTCTTAGTGTAGAACACAATTGTACGTTTATTTGAGACTCTGTAACCTCTTGAAAACTCAGCATACTCAGTTTGAAATCTATTATTACGAATATAATAGATAAAAACTTTGGAAACCCACTTTTATATATAGAAGTAGCTATTTTTAGGTAACTGACTCTTAAAATGGATAACATAAACACTCGAGTTATGATCACACGTTAGTTAATTTCAGGTAACTAGTAACACAAGTTAGTTGGTTTTAACCTCTCTGAACGGATTATTCATAAATTCAAGTTATGATTACATGTTATTGTCCAAGTGAAATGTTATTTCTGGCTTACTAAACCAGGGAAAAGGTTCATATCAAATCGTCTCTTTTGTGTTTTTTTACATTTAACGGTTTTCTACTACAAATGAAAAAAGCCAACACAATTTCACAAACACTTTATTCCTACTTACGTAAAACCGTCTCACGCACACCGCAAATATACGGCATCCCCAAACCTCATAAATCAGATTGTCCATTACGACCAATAATGTCAACATATAAATCATTTAATTACAATCTTGGTAAATACATAGCATGGGCATTCTCCAAATATGTAACATCAGCCAGCTCATTCATCAAAGACTCTTTTAATTTCAAGTCTTATTTAAATCAACTTAATCATAAAGCCTTAATGGCCAGTTTCGATGTTATATCCCTCTTCACAGAAGTTCCAACAACAGAAGCCTGCAAGATAGCCTTAGAACTCTATATCCGAGACCCTAACCCAATTATAGACATTCCCAGTGACCAGTTAGCTACCCTCATAGAATTCACCACAATAAAGACAAACTTCATGTTCAACAACCCAAACTATATACAAACAAATGGCCTAAGCATGGGCAACCCAGTATCACCAGTTCTAACCAATATTTTTATGACACAAATTGAAACACAAGCAATTAACACAGCATTACATCCACCACTATACTGGTACAGATATGTAGATGACACGGTTGCGGGATTCAAATCTACAGAACACATCCTTAATTTTTTCAATCACATTAACTCTATACATCCCAACATTAACTTCACAGGTGAACAGGAAGAAAGCAATCAAATATCATTTCTTAACCTCAAAATTATAAGAACTGACACACAATTCAAAACAGAAATCCCCTGAAAAATCACCCACACTGGACTATACATTCCTTGGGACTCAGCACATGAAACAAAACCAAAACTCAACATACTAAGAAACCAGATAAACGCAGCCATAAAACTATGCTCACCAGATAAAATTAACGATGAATTAGACAAAATAAAACAATACTTCATCAACATCAATAAGTTTCCTCCACAAACCGTAGAAAACATTATACGCACACACCTAGACAGAAAGCAAAATCAACCAACAAAAATAAATATATCTCACGAATCAAAAAATCACGAAACCATATACTGCTGTATACCATATATTCCTGACATCAGCAAACAAATAACCAACATTTGGCAAAAACTAGTAACAAAATATAACATTCCAGTTATTACTAAATTTATTCAAAAACCAGGCACAAAACTAAGGTCTATACTATGTAAGAACTACACTGACAAACACCACACCAACATTATTTATAAAATACAATGTGATAACTGCCACGACTTCTATATTGGAGAAACAAGTAGAAAAATGGAAACCAGATTCAAAGAACATAAAAAGTCACCTTCACACGTTTTCGAACACTGCAAGTCAAATGAACACAACATAACCATAGAAAACACTAAAATACTAAATAAAGAAACAAACATAAACAAACGCAAAATTAAAGAAGCCTTACTTATACAACAACTTAAACCCAAAATAAACCAATATAAAGGAACGCCATTATACCTATATTAATATTATAGATAAAATTATATATTCAAACATCTAACCCCGCCCTCTACATTGCGACACTCAGTTACACAACCCCTTCCAAACATGTGGTCAGCTTCCGGTCAGTTACCTCTTTCTTTGTGAACCTGATGATGACCGAAGAAGGTCGAAACGTTATTCGCTCTTCTATTTAAAATATTTTCTCAACCCAAACGAGCCGTTTTTGCATAGAAAATTTAACGGTTTTCATCCACACTTCCTCTCGCATTCTCACCAGTCGTGTTCAGTAGTACATCAGTTGACGTTACAAGTTCCGCAAAAACTTTGTTTTTGTCGTTCTTTACATATTGTTTTTGTTTTCTCACCCGTGAACGTGGTATTTGTTCTGTCTCCAGCGTGCTCTGTGCTATACAGAATACTGTGGTTATAAATAACATTCTTGACGCTACACGTTTCACGTTCTTAATTATGAGACGATATCTTCTTCTTTTGAGCAAGAGGCTTCAGTTATAGATGTGTGGTCTTCATAAAAATCACACAATATACGAAGTTAGACCTTACTATTCGTTCTTTGAGTTTAGTCTTTTCGTTTCAATTAGAGGTTTGTAAAATTAATGGATTCTGATTTTTCATGACGTGGGCTTGTACGAACAGGTGTTTAGGCTTAGCTCGATAGATCGTGTTTTTAGTGTCATTTCTTTGTTTTGTATGTAGGGTTTGTCCTCTGGACTCTGTTTGTAGTTAAGGTTTGTCATTTGGATTCTGTTTTGTAAGTAGGTTTGTCCCCTGGACTTTCTTTTGTAGGCAGGGTTTGAATTCTGGACTTTGTTTCGTAGGGAGGGCTTGTCCTCTGGACTCTATTTTGTAAGGAGGTTTTGCCTCCTGGACTCTGTTACGTAGGTAGGGTTTGTTCTCTGGATTCTGTTTTGTAGATAGGTTTTGTCCTCTGGACTTTTCCAACCACTGTTTGCGAGTTCCATTTGTTCAATTCTCTGATGTGTAAATATTTTGTTATACCTGAGTAGCTCTTTTTGTGAACAAGTGCTTAAATATCATTGTGTTTTTTATGACAAAACTTATTATACATTCCTCATAGAAAATATATCTGCCAGTCTCAGTCCAGATGCTAGAGGAATATTGTTGTACTTCCATTACAGTTTAAAGTATACATTGTTGTAGTTCCATTACAGTTTAAAGCATACATTGTTGTAGTTTCATTACAGTTTAAAACATACATTGTTGTAGTACCATTATAGGTTATAGTGTATATTATTGTAGATTCACTACAGGTAATAGTATATGTAGCTGTAGTACCATTAAAGTTAAAGTTAATTGACCTTAATTTGGAAGTGACAGACTAAAGAAAAGGCAGTCAATTAACGTCACCCATCTCCAACCTTTGGGTTACACAAACAAAAAGTGGAATCGTTCATTTGTTATTAAGCACACAGCTGCAAAATGGGCAATCTCTGCTCTGCCATACCGGGTATGGAAACCCGTATTTTAGTGTTGTAAATTGTGAGAATTACCGCTGGGGATTGACTGTAACATTATAAAGCCCTTTACCTGCTGAAAGTAATGTTCAGTAATGATTTGGAAAACGGAATAAAAGCTATATGATATTGTTACAACAGTATAGGTACTAATAAAATATTTTTGCAGCATCATTATAGTTTATAGTAAAATATTGTAAAACTACTAGTTTAGGCGTGATATTATTAGTGAGCTATTATAAATGGTATGGGAATATTCTGTAGAATTATTCTAAATGGTGCAGAAACGTTCTTGAAAAACCATAAGAGACAGACGATGGAGAGAAAAAGTTTATTTATAGATATTATGAACAATGTCTGTATTACAATTATATAAGCACTTTGAGATTAGTTCTTTAAATATGAATTGCTACACCTATTAATCATTGTTATATTGGAGGAAACATTTAAGTTGCGTTGAAAATCATAGTTTTTCTAGAAGTAATATAACTAGTTAAGAACTTAGTTTTGTTCATTGTCTAAATCCTCATGTACCTGGCCTATCAAATGCGATAAATAATTTGGAAATAAATGGAAAGGATATATAAGCTTCGGTTGTAGAAAAATTTGAATTTCACGGGGAAAAATTTAAAATCAAACTGTCTACTACTGAGAAAGAAGTAGTTTAGAGTGTATCGTATACGGACTATTATAATCTTTATATAGGGAAGATTGGTAGAAAGTATTAGAATAGCAACATGTGGATATGCTCCGTCACGTTTAAAAACATTTTAAAAATACAGAAGATTGTAAAGAGAATATAATTATTAAAATTATTTATCGAGAACCTAATATTAGTAAACGCAAAATAAAAGAAGCTATTTTAGTAAAGGAATGCAAACCTTTAATAAATAAAACACAAGAGGCAGGTTCATGCTTATGATGGCTGAAGGTTATGTGGTTCTCGTAATCAGTTAGGTGTATTTAATTAAGTGGTTTGGTTTGTTTTGAATTTCGCGCAAAGCTACACGAGGGCTATCTGCGCTAGCCATCACTATTTTTGCAGTGTAAGACTAGAGGGAAGGTAGCTAGTCATCATCACCCATCGCCAACTCTTGGGCTACTCTTTTACCAATGAATAGTAGAATTGACCGTCATATTATAACGCCCCCACGGCTGAAAGGACGAGCATATTTGGTGTGACGGGAAGTCGAACTCGCGACCCTCAGATTACGAGTCGAACGCCTTAACCCATCTGGCCATGCCGGGCCTTAATTAAGTGTCGTGTACAATTGTTCCAAGTACATGATCATTCCACGTTAACAGTGGCGAAACGTTGGTTTTTAAATGATGTATTTTTTCTATCCTATTTTAGCTGCTTTCGAACATTTATAACTAGTATTTAGATGATATGATAGCAGTTATAAACGTTGTGATGTCATAGAATAAATACTGAGAGATGTTTAGATGTATAGATTGACGAAAGGTAATGTATCGTTACATTACTTGTTACCAATGGCAAACTTCTCCATTTTTTCAGGGGCTTGTTTTTCGTATTTTAGCTGATTTTTCTTTCATAATAACTTCCTACTTCTTGGAAGTAATTTTTGATATAAAATTATTTACACTTTTGCTAAAAATCATTTATTAACGTATTTTATTCGATCGTTAAACGTATTTAACAACTTGTTAATAAAAAGATAATAATAATAAAACTTCTAGCTTTCAAAAGAAGACAGCCCACTAAAAATAAACATCTTTCAAATGAGATGTATTTAGGAGTATTGCGTATTATTGTAATACGCTGGTTGAGTACGTTGTACTAAAACGACTTTAGAGCTTCACCACGTATGGGCATGCTCTATTTGACGGCCGTGCATCTTGAAAACAGTTCTATTTTCATTGCAAAAGGTTCTGTCGTACGGTTGTTTTGTCCTGAACAACCCACCTCTCGCCCTGCATTTCTCATATAATCCATCTAGTGTACAAAAAGTCCTATTTGACAACAGTCCTATTTTCATTGTAAAAGGGTTCGCCGTACGGTTGTTTTGTCCTGAACAACCCACCTCTCGCCCTGCATTTCTCATATAATCCATCTAGTGTACAAAAACGAGGATTTTCCAGCCACTGTTTCGACAGCCCGATCACATGGGAATTTAGAAATTCTGTTTTGGTGATTCAACCGGTTCGTCTTCGTGTGGAATAGCATAAGTCCACCAATTCATTCTCTGTTGCGCAAGCAACTTGTGTATACATGATTGGTGCCTTTTTTCAAAACGGGAAACAACAACGAACCTGGGGGTAAAGTATTGAACAAGTTCAGGTCAGTTTTACTTAAGGGCGTGACTCATGTAAGGCTAAGTAATTTATTGGGGTTCCTGCTCTCTTCTAGTTTGGCCCCATTTTATTTCTATTTTCTCAATTATTTATCATAGCTCGTTATTTTGTATGGATTCTGTCAAGCAATCCATAATTTTTAGAATAATAAAAAGGTTAACATCTTGTCCAGTATTTTTACGACCAATATCAGCCTAAGTAATAGAAACTAAGTCTTGAAAATAATAATAAATTCCTCTTGCCCATCCTAAGTTTTCAATATGTGAGACGACGAAAAACAATCATACATATAATTTAACGCTATTACAAATAGTGGAACCTTTCATTTTCTTTCTTATGTCAAAACAGCCATTTGCATACAAGACTCATTAAACCAATCGGCTTGAACCATCTTTCTCCTTTTCCATTTCAATCATCTAACACTGATTTGGATTTGGTATCTGTTGAATTCTAATTAACCTTGTTAATTGTTCGTCAGTATTTTCCGTAAACTAACAAAATTATTAGATAATACCAGAGAACTATGAGATGGCCTGTATCATTTACAATTTTCAAAGTACCTTTTTCTCAAACATTTGTGTTTCATTTCTTTCTCTAGCCGTGAAAAACACACTTCCTTTCAATACATAACCACTGTTTATAATCCAGATTAACAACAAACTGTTGACTAGTGAATTTGACGACTGGTTAAATAGGTTATGACATTATAAAACATGGTTGGTGAAAATTCCAGATTTTCGAGCTGCATGAGGATCTTTTATAGCTAATTGTACAGTTTACTATGATGCATTGGCTATATAATGAGAGAATGTTCGATTTCATAAAAGAAAAAATATAGTTTTTACCCCATGACCTGTGGTATAGAAGATAAAATACCATACAGCAGAGCAAAATGGTCTATTGCTTATGACATGTAAAAGGCTCTTGGCACTCATCTTTGTGTTTGTGATGTCTAATCTGTTGCAAGACGCCACATTTGGAGCATGATTTATTTGCAGATCTCTTTCCTGAACGGTCCTGGTGTCCCAAGTTGATCCTTTTCCTTTGTATTTCAACGCCATTAAGCATAAGAGTTATTTCCCTCTTGGAAATTATACATCTCCGGTCTAAACACATTTTTATAAATTGAGTATATAAATATTTTTCATCGGAGAGTACTGTTACATACTCTTCCAAAAACTGCGATCAATGTCTAGTAACATCACACTACCAACCAAACGCCAAATAATGTCAAAATATAGTTCTTATACCGTGACTTTTTACCGGTTATAAATTCGCAGTTTTGAGGATTGTAAAACGCTTTTATAGAACGTATACAACTGTTTTATATAGTAACTTACTCGAATTTAATGGAATAGTATTTGTTTGTATAAAATTCAGTTTTTTAATGTTTAATGATTTTTCAATAAAATAAGTTCTATCCGTCGTTGTAAATTATTTATTAATTTCTGTTTAATCATATTATCAGTAATTGTGGAGAAATTTTAATTTTCTGTTTATCACTGATATATAGGATACTTACTAATTCCTGTTCAATACTGGTATTATTTGTTGCTGTAATGTATTAATTTCTGTTTAATACAGATATTATCAAGACACTGTAAAATAACTTACTAGTTTCTGTTCAATGTTGATAGTATTACTATCATTATAAAGTATTTATTTCTGTTTAATAAATTGTGTTTAATATATATTTTGTCTATTTTTCGGTGACTTGGATGTTTATAATAGTACATAATGAGAGACCGCTTCTACCCTTGGGACGTGCAGGCCCTTTCTCCGCAGACAGGATCCGGCCTTCTAGGAGGACACATCTCTCTTCACCTTCTAAGCCTGAAGGTAAAATGGAAATGCTCCACTAGCTTTCATATGAGTCGTCGAACTTTGTTCAGAGCTTAACAGTGAAAGAGCAACTTTTTTGCATTAATTTACGTGTATCATCCGAAGCGTAAGAAACGCATGAGAAACAACACACCTGATACACCAGAGCCTTATTATGCACATCCAATTTTGTTGTTTTAGTTTAAAATATCATATTTGTTTTAAAGATATTGCTACGAGCTTAAAAGATTAAATTGCTTTCACAAAACACCTGTAGAATATATATCTGATTTCAAAGAATTAACAACTAGTTTCGGACCTGTTACGAGCTTATAACATTTGATCAGTTTTAAAGGTTTTGTTTGTTTGTTTATGAATTTCGAGCAAAGCTACGCGAGAGTTATCTGCGTCATCCGTCCCTAATTTAGCAATGTAAGACTGGAGGGAATGCAGCTAGTCATTACCATACACCACCAACTCTTGGGCTACTCTTTTACCAATGGATAGTGTGATTGACCGCACGCTATAACGCCCCAACGGCTGAAAGGGCAAGCCTCGGATTATGGGTGGAGCGCCCTAATCACCTACAATTTAAGAAAATAGATTATAATTTAAAGGAGTAACTTTAGAAATATCTGATTCGTATAAATGATTTAACGTATTTTTATTTCTTATCAAATATCTCGTAATTATTTTAAATAAAGAACGAAATACTTCTCGTTGAAGGGGTGTTGGAGCCGACGGTACTGGGGGTGTTATAGCATTACCAGTTTTTCACACACTGCTGGCCAAAATCTTTAGGGCAATGAACATAAAGAAAAAATATGCATTTTGCGTTGTTAGACTCAACCACTTATTTGAAAAGAACTGCAAAATATGAAAATAACAAAAGGTAAAATTAAAATTAAAATTTTTTTTAGCATTTAATAGACAAAATGTGAACACTATGAAATTAACCTAAATACTAGCTGGTCAAAAGTTTAAGATCATATCAAAAAGAAGTCCTAACAGGGTATGAAATGTCTAATAAGAGGTCTCAGTAGTGAGTTGCACCGCCGTCATTACGAATAACTTCATACATTCGCTTTGACATATAAGCGTTTTCAGAAGGCTGGCTGGAATAGTATTTAAGTGGTGAAGATGGCTTCACGAAGATGGCACTGTTTAGAATTGACGTCCATTTCTATAGACTTCCCTTGCCACCCACCCTCAAACATTTTCAGTGGGGTTCAGTTCGGACGAACACGCTGAATGATCCAAAAGAATCACGTTATTCGCCATGAAAATGCTCTTTGTTCTGCGGGCATTGTGGATTGCAGCATTGTTCTGCTGAAAGATTCAGTCATTTTCACACAAGCGAGGGCCTTCAGTCAATAAGGATGTTCTCTCCAACATGCCAATGTAGTCAGGTGTTGTTTGACGTCCCTGTATAACCATGGAAGGAGAAAGCACCCCTGATCATGATGGAACCTCCTCCATTGTTTCATGCAGAAAATGTCTTCGGTGGGATATCCTTATCATGCCAGTAAAGTTGGAAGCCATCAGAACCAGGTTAATTTTTTCTCATCAGAGAACAAAACCTTCCACTTTTCTATGTTTCATGTTTGGTATTTCTCAATAAAGTTTAACCGAGCTGTTTCGTGGTGTGGCCTTTGAAGACGTTTAGGGTTTTTAAAGCCTTTTTCTCGTAAATGCCGTCTTATTCTTCTTGAGCTGCATTCTGCGTCCGTAAGGGCCTTAATCTGGTTCGACGATCGGCTGGTGTCTTGCCGGACGACCCGTCGAATCCTCCTGCTCAACGCCGGCGAAATTTTCTCGGGCTGACCAATTGAAATTCTCGTTCTGTGTCAGGGTCTTTTATAAAATTTGCAACAGCAGTTTCACTACGCCCAATCTCACCAGCTCGACAACTCTGCTACGTTCAAACTTTGTGAACTTTTTAGCCTTTGCCATGTTTTTACTCAATGTAACACAGGAGATATTGACAACGCTGGTGCTTGAACACAAATGACTAAAGTTTGTTTTGTTTGTGTTTTTGAATTTCGCACAAAGCTAATCGAGGGCTATCTGCGCTAGCCGTCCCTAATTTAACACCGCCAACTCTTGGGCTACTCTTTTACTAACGAATAGTAGGATTGAACGTCCCCACGGCTGGGAGGGCGAGCATGTTTGGTGCGACCGGGATTCGAACTCGTGCCCTTCGGATTATGAGTCGAATGCCTTAATATGCTTGGTCATGCCGGGCCCTAAATGACTAAATTTCATTACGTGTTTACCAATTGACGCTTCGTTTCAGTATGGTTTTAAACTTTTAACCAGCTAGTATTTAGGCTAATTTCATAGTGTTCACATTTTCCCCTGTTAAACGCTAAAAATTTTTTAATTTTTATTTTCCCTTTTTTTACTTTCATTTTTCGAAGCTCTTCTCATATAAGTGGTTAAGTCTAACAACGCAAAATGCATACTTTTCTTTGTGTTCATTGGCCTTAAGATTTTGGCCAGCAGTGTATCTGACTTATATAGAAATTGTAAATTATATTAATTTTCTGAGTTACCTTTGGCACCAGAGCTCCATATAATTTTAAACTCTCATTCTAAAATCTGCATGTCTAGACAGGTGCTCTCACTTTGCAACATATTTCTAAATTATTGCGTTTTCAAAGTAACGAGTTTCTAATATTGTCGCCATATCACACACACACAAAATATCAGTATAGCCATAAACACTCGTAACATAAATTCATATGACGTATTTTATGTTTGTCTTGTTTTATGCGATATCAAGACAGCAGCATAGGTAATTCGATGTAAAATATAGCAACTAAGTTAAGATAATACATGTTCAATATTTGGACTAATCCTTTGGGCCAATAAAAGTAACGCCAGTTCTCGACTTCTGAGCTTATTGAAAAATATTTAATTATTTAAATGTATACGAAATAGGTATCTTATTTATAAACTATTATTTAGACATCGATATAAAATCTTAAGTTGAGTTGTAAAATTTGTAAAACGAAGGTAGTTTATCACAGATTACGTTTTCCTATATTTTTATATAGTTTTGCTGTGGGACAAACGATATTATGACAGCTGTTATCCTTGCATTTTTAACTGTACTCAGGGTAAGTATATATTAAACATATGAACTTAAAGAACGACAGTAATGTATTTCTTGATTTATTGTTACACTGGAATCGTGTACGTAATATGATGCTTAGAATAAGAGTTTTGCTGGGAGACAAAATATTTCAAATTTAAACAACTGTACAGTTGCGAAAATATAACAGACTGCAACTTGATTTGTAAAAAAAATCTTGAATCTAAATATTAAATGTATAACGAAATGATATGTTTACATGCTACACATGTCTTACCTGTGGTTTGGATATATTTTAATTCTGATCGTATTTTTCACACACTCACAATGATATCGCTAACAATTTGAAAACCTATTACTAACAATGTTTTCTGATGTAACTATTTCAGTTGTACACA
The DNA here is from genome assembly GCA_011833715.1 of Carcinoscorpius rotundicauda. Taxonomy (NCBI): domain Eukaryota; kingdom Metazoa; phylum Arthropoda; class Merostomata; order Xiphosura; family Limulidae; genus Carcinoscorpius; species Carcinoscorpius rotundicauda. Next base: position 35,725,283 of record CM022403.1, read on the forward strand.
GTGATTTCCGTTTTCTCATATTACAAGAAGGCAAAACGGTCTGGAGTGACGTCACTTCCGACAAGTAAGTACAAGATTTTGAATTAATACTCGCTAGTATTTACATTGGAGAATATCCCATAAAAAACCTTCCCAAAAATAAAATTATTTAAGAGGTCTCGGTTTTAATAATCCTTATGGCTAATAGAATTATAAAAATCAAACAGAGAATGTTTTTCATATCGTATCGCGTTTTCTTTTCAGCAAATTGCCAGCAGTGTCTAGAATGTTGTGGAACTTCATTGTTTGTAGCAGTGTGATATTAGGGTTAGTGTAGGTGGATTGATCCAACACTTTCTAAAAATGCCCGAGAACCGCATATGTAGAAACAAGTAAAAATTCAAATTTCAAAAACTGGTACACATGTTAGAATAAATAAATAAGCAAGTAACAAAACTTCGTTCGTTGTTGACCGAGAATAACGGAAAAACGTGTTTCGTAAGATTAGTCGTGTTTATAAAAACACTGCTCTAATTGTTTCATTAGGCACTGGCTACGTTTTCAGTGTCACCGAACGTTTACAGACATTTGACGAAACAAAGACGACTAGAAACAGAAAGTCCAGCCTGGACAAAGGTCAAGTTAAACTCAACAGAATGAGCGATGGATATGAATATATACCAAGACACACTTTGGGGATAACTACTATCCCCAGGCCAAACTTCGCATCTGACAGGTAAGTTAGACAGTTTTTCTATTATTTGTAACCTAATTTAAAACAGAAACTTTCGTCCAAAACGGACATTTGCTACTTGTTTCGACAGCAATTGTTTTGGTATTTTGCAGTAACCCTAACTTTAAATAGCAACTTTCAAACAAAATTCTTTACCACTTGTTTCAATAGGTTCCTTCAACCAGGTTGTGTATAGTATTGTTAGAATCAGCATGAATTATTTTGTTTATAATTTCTATTTATCCCATCCACAAATTTTGAATTAAAACACTTATTTTTTGGGGAATTTTCTGGACTAATACTATTATTAAAAATATCGTAACATAACATAAACGGATAATTAACACGAAAATGATTTGATTAACCTTTGTTGATTTCATATTTATCAGTGAAATTTTCTCCTTATGATCGTAAAACAAACACATCATTTTGTTGTCGGTTTTTTGTGTTTTTTTCTGGAATGATCATCTATACATAATCGCCCTAATTTTGAACTGCTGAGGTTAAGGGAGAAGGGAAAGACAGCAGGTCGATAGGACCCATCGCGAGTATATCACTTATTCTTGTCTGAAAGAATAATATAATTTGACTGTTTCTTTTTTAGCGTAATTTTACAAAAATGACGTTCGAAGCGCATACTTGCAGAAACAGGTTATGAACCATGAATCCTCGACAAAACTAAACTGTTCGCTATGTCCGGCCCAAACAAAAGCGAAATTTTTATGCTTGTATTTTCAACATTGGACAAACAAGTAAATCAGTGTCTATTGATTATAAATTTGTTTCATATATAATTTTTTTGTGTAATTTATCTAAAATATTCTTTAAAAAACAGCAGTCACGTTTCCACAGCGTGTAATATTTTTATTATTTTTGTACATCATACTTGTACTTAGAAATTCCTGGTTTTCGATCGAAATATTTCTCAGAAAATACTCCTCACGTACATAATAAGTGCATAACATAAAATTAACGTTTTTTTCAATGACTCGAGTCGTGTACAAACCGGACTAATATAGTTCGCTCGTCGGGTCATATCTCGTGAAGCGGGAAGCATGCAATTATAATAATAAGTCACAGATCAATATAAAATAATAAAATGTAAACTTGCAAGTTCACAGAGAGGTTGAACTCGAGATATCCACTCGTGGGAGAATATGTATTACATACCTACGTTCACAGACACAAACATGTGACATTTTAGAAGTTATTTTTGTGTTTATGGGAAATGATTTGATGAAACTATGTACTGTTGTAATTTTGATCATATTAGAGGAAACATCATGTGGGTTTGATGTGACCAGTTGTTGCGTGCCGACCTGTCAGTCCGAAAGTACACGGTTTGCGTCCCGATGTCGCAAATAAATAAAAGTCTTTGATTAGACAAGAGAAAAATTCACTGATAAATATGAAATCAACAAAGTTTAATCAAATCAGGTAGCTTTGCCTGAATTTCTACTCAAATTGAAACGTTACAAAGACAGGAAGGAGAAACGGGACATCCTAAATATAAAGTGAACTCAGCGGTATGTCTACGGACTTACACGCTAAAATCCGGGTTTCGATACCCGTGGTGGGCAGAGCACAGATAGCCCATTGTGTAGCTTTGTGCTTAATTCAAAACAACATCTCTCTCTCTCTCTCTCTCTATATATATATATATATATATATATATATACCTTACTGGCACGGTATTATGGATTTGATGAAAAATGAAACCAGTTTATTTGTAGTTCATAATATACTGTTGCTTATTTTATTGCCAGTAAGCAAAGGAAACATTTTCCTTACGGCCAATCCCATAACAGTAAACCTCTTGACCACCAGGTGGATAACAACTTATCAACATCTACAACAACAACTTCTTCCGAACAAGAAATCACACCTTACATCAGAATCTATGGAACAGATATGCCAAAACATATGCAACAGAGAGCCTTAATTAGCCTTACTCATGCAATTACTTCTTGTTCAACAGAGAAACAGATAGCCGAGAGTGTTAAACGGGACTTTGACTCACTTTACGGTGCCACGTGGCATTGCATCATTGGTCGAAACTGGAGCAGCGCAGTGGCTTCTTCCAAACAGTATTGTATAAAACTAGTGTATAAGGACTTGCAAATGTTGTTATATAAAATAACATCGTAATGCCATTAGAAAATTTATAAATTATTACACTATACAAAATAGCTAGTGTTTTCAGAGACACAGAAGAATGTTTACGGACTTGGCTAATTAGAAACCTGGTTTTGATATATTTGCTGGAGAGCGTATACATAGCCAATTGTGAAGCTTTGTGTTTAATTACAAACAATCATTGAGTTTTGATGAGGTTATTGTCAAAGCACAAAGGTGCCAATGACCTATCTCCACTGCGCACATTCCTCGCGCAGACGCATTCAACCGTTTAGGTAAATTGTTTCACAGCACTTTTGAATGGAAATAGGTTTTTAATGTCCAATATTGATTAATTAAGCGATATTTTAAGTTAATTAGTGGTAATGTTTTTTGTTATGTATCGTCGTTGCGTCGCTATATGACATGATGGTTGATATTTGTATTTGATTTTTATTTTCAACATCATTGGAAAGGGGCGTTACAGTGAGACATAACATCATTATGTTGTGTGAGAAATATGATTATATGTATTTATTTAATGCTTCATTTCCTCTACAATGCATAATATATATTAATGTTCAACTTAGTGGAACACCTAAGAATGGTAATGATTTCCTCGTTATGCTATTTTTTTTAATTGGTTCACGATGTACACATCATACTAGTTTAAAATCGATTATTTTTCACATATCATGATTAAACCATAGTAATATGTTACTTGGTATGCCACACCAGGCGGTGTTAGTGTCTTACTTTATTTGATATGTATGAATGATATAATTATTTTATTCAGTTTACCGTATGTATAAACAATATTGGGGTTTTACTCGGTATACGTATCGAGAAAAATGTCAGTGCTCGTTTTGACATGTCAGGCAAAACGACATTAATGTTTTATATTGTATGTATTTTGATTTTGTTGTAACACATACGTTTAAGTTATATATAGCTAACCTAAAGGTACACTAGTTTCGTGTGTAGATACAAATACCGCCAAACTGCAATACTCGAACTCTTTTGTTCTAATTAGAGATGGCACGTGGGAAATGTTATATTACGAGGTTTGGAAATTGGTAATAATGAGAAAAGTTTATTTGACAAACTGATTTATTTTTTGAAAATATTTCAATCTATTTGATTTATACAACTTGTGAATTTTCGTGTTAGCTTTATGGTGCAAAGTTTCATAATACGATGTGTATAATTTGTTCACCGCTTGGGATTGAACCACAAATGTTAGTGTTGCACGCTTGGAGACAAACTGCTGAGAACAAAGATTGTATTTATGTTTGTACATTTGGAAGAATATCCAGTTATATTATGTTATTTATGTTTGGTTGAATATTATATATTATCTGAAATATTACGTTCTTTGAAGCCACAGAACCGGTACAAAACAGAATGTATTGTGGTGTTTTGTTATATAAAGGTATATAATAAACTGCTTTTAAATATTTACTTTTATTTCTATAATATCTGCAGATGTGAATACTGAAATAGATTCTGGTAATAACTGTTACAATATGATTTTGTACCATCGCTGGCTTCAACAACAACTAAGACCGTGAAACATTTTTAAAAATAGGCTTGGGGAAGTGTCTGATATAGCTTGTCTTTCTAGATGTTTCAGAAGTTTAGAAAGCCGTTGGTAAATTTAAATTTACCTGATATAACTTTTCAGATGAACCACCTTCGTGTAATCCCACGTTTAAAACCTAGGTCTAAGGAGAGCCATTTTAAAATGTTAATCCTTTAGAAACCTTATGTATCGTGTTTTTTGTTGTGGACAACATTGGGACTTCTTAAACATTAATTCAGGTTGTTGACAAAACAACAAAAACGTTGCAATACAGTGTCACGGACAGGCTTCATAACCAGAACATCTTTAGACTTTAGAATTGTTTTGACACAACCATAGACTGTATGAACTCCAGCTCGAATATCATAATGAAATGAAGAGGCTATCGCTCCTCAAAGGGATATGCAATAAACTTCCAATATTTTAAGTCCTGAGATGACCTACTCTCCGTATATCCCAGTCCTTTTTAAGTACCCATACTCGTAGGAGAGTATGAAGCTGTTTACTTGTGGCCACATTAGAGGTGGTAAAGTCAATGTGAATGTTGTTAGGTTTGGAAGAACTTTCAAAGCTTGTAAACATTTATTATTCGTATTAGTGGTTTTTTGTTGTTTTTTTTAATTTCGCGCAAAGCTACACGAAGGCTATCTGCGCTAGCCGTCCCTAATTTAGCAGTGTAAGACTAGAGGGAAGGCAGCTAGTCATTACCGCCAACTCTTTCACCAAGGAATAGTGGAAATGACTGTCACATTATAACGGCTGAGAGGGTGAGCATGTTTGGTGCGATGTGGATTCAAACCCGCGACCCTCAGATTACGAGTCGAGTGCCTTAACCACCTGGCCATACCGGGCCTCGTTTCAGTGGTTCCCAATCATTTCACCAACAAGGACCTCCTTTTATTATTATGTTTTTCCCCACGAACCCCATGGTTTTGAATTATACCATCAACCTATCAAACTATTTTTATTAATTAATAATTAAATAAAACACGTATATGGCTTAAGTGTATAAAAGCAAACAAACAGTTGTTTAATGAGATGCTGTTACCTTCCCAGAGGTCCCGAGATCCCAGGTTGGGAACCACTGCACTGTTACTGATACAGTGGAATGGCCTCACGAGAGATAAATCGTGCGTGGCTGCTTGTCACACCTATTGTTTTTTTCACATTTTTATCACCGTATAGTCTCTTGCTCCTTGGGCGGTCAAAGTCCTATGTTCAAAAACATCCGTGAACATTTTGTGTTTGGCTGGAAATTTATTATGAAATGATATAGCTTACAATGCTGTTCCTTACTTTATGTTTATAAATCGTATATGTGATATTTGAGTGATATTATTTGTTGTTCTTCGAATATTTTCTGTAAATTATCGGTTTTTCCTAGAGTTATTTACGTGTAATAGCAGTAAATCCATCAATTTCTTGGGTAATTCTATAATTAGTGTATTATCACGGATGACAAATGAAAGTGATATGGACGGTTTATTACAAAAATATTCGAACATGTGGTCTTATATTAGAGCTCTGGATTTACGAGCTGCTCAGTCAGGTTCGAACCTGTGTGATATCAGAAAGATAGAATTCACAGATTCTAAAAGCGACGTTTCCTACACTAACGCTGAAAATGCCGATTTATTAACAGTAATACTGTAAACAATGTTTCTACCATATCACTGAACAATGTTTACACGTGACGCTGAAAATGGTACTTTATGTAATTACACTTAGGCAATGTTTTCGACAATTATTTCGAATAGTTTTTTACACAGGGTATTTGTTTTATACAAAGCTGTTAAAGTCGGTATTTTCTTACAGTAATACTCAATACGTCTTCCCATAATACAACTGAGTACAGAACTTTTTTGTAATGATATTCAACGTAATCTTTACATAATAAAAGTGTTCTCTACGGTTAATATAAGTACTTTTCGTATTTGGATACGAAAGTTAGGTCTCGTATTCCGATACATCGAACTCTGTTCAAGAAAGAAAAGTGTTTGGTAAAAGCTAATGATATCGGACCCCATTCTGGAGTTAAATACTGAGCATAGTGTTAAGTGTAGGCGTATTGTATTCAACGTAAAAGTTATGCATTTATTTTGTTGATAGCTTAAGCTGTGTATAGCGACTGTTGTTCTATATATTTTTTACAGGAGTTTACCGACAGAGTGACTGTCGATTATATTCAGTGTTATATCTCAAATTTAGAAACGTAGTAAACATAGTGAGAAGTAATATGTGATAAAATTTTAGAATGAAGTGTTCTTGTATGCATTTGAAATTCAAAACTGAAATAAAGTATCTCATTCTTGAAAGTTGACTTTTATAAGTACACGTGTGCAACTTTATTGAAACTCTACTGGTAACGACACAATAATTCAAATATTCAGAATAATTTGTCCTTTATATATATATATATAGACATAGCCATTGAAAAGAACAATAGGACATATGAAATATGTCTTATAATATCTATATTTATATTCGCTCCCTACATTCAATAAAAATTGCAGTTTTTTTGTCACCCCAACATGATTTCTAACCTCTCTTATTGACCACTGAAAATGTGTTACATTCGTTACTTAATTAGAATGGTAAACAAAACACTATAGAGTAAATACTGAATTCAGGGTAATAATAATAAGAAAAAAGGCTTAAGAGAAAATGGTGGTTTAATATCTAATGTACTTAAGCCTTGTTACAGATTAGCATGTTGAGTCAAAGTATTGAAAAACACAAGTTAAAAATAGTGAACACTTTACATAGAAAGTGCAGCTGGAGATCTCTGGTTTCAGCGGATATTTTAGTAGATGGTCAGTAACAAGTAGTGTCGAGATAAACGAAACCTTCACGTATTTAATACAATACGAAAGAAACTGAATACGCCCAGACTTCTTAAAAATGTAAATATAAAACAAGTTTATGATACACGAGAATATTTGTAGATATATGAACAGCTGTATCACAAGGAATTCACTTGTTTACTTTTTTAAAAACACAAACACTTTTATGTCACGTTTTCTACAATTATTGTACGCAGATGTAGGCACGTGTATTATAACGACATAAATATACAATATCACTAATAGATCCTGTCAATTATAGTTCTTAGTGTTCCCGTCCATTTGATCGAGTTTTGTTTGGAAATTCAGTCTCTCTAATCACTAGCGACATCTGCCGTATCATTTTGGTGAAACAAAATGACAGAACTAGAACATTCAACACCCTGCACAATCGCATTTAAAAGTTTAAACGTGTCTGTTATATATAATCTATGAAACAAATTCACTAAAGTTAAACCTTTTGAATACTGTTATATCATACGAACTATACATTCCACAGAACTTAGAAACAGTTCAGTTTCCATCATAACTAAGGAAACAATTTTACTGAAGGTAAAAAATTAGTTTTTAACACCCTACACAACAATCTATGTTTACAAGACGTTCGGTTTCCGTAATATCCTTACACAGTGTGTTCACAAGACGTTCGGTTTCCGTAATTAACCTGACACAGCAATCTGTTCAAAACACATTCGGCCGGTTTCTTTGATGCCCTACACAACACTGCGTACAAAACACGTTCGATTTCCGTGATATCTTTCAAAACAATTCACTAGAGTTAAACAATTCGGTTTCTTTCTTGTCCTTCGAAACAATCTGAATTTAAAACACACGCAGTTTGTCATATCCTACGAATCAATCTCAGTATAGTTAAAAATACAATCGACTCTTCTCTCCTTGTCCACTTCCAACGTTTCGCCAGTGACTACTGCCACTTGCCAACATCATTCCACCTGAACAAGCTTCCATGATTTTAGTCACCGAAATAAACTTTTTGTCAGCCCCACTTCCGTTTTCCAGTTTGTTACTATTATATTATAAAATGATGTAACTAAGAGAATGAAAACCACAATAAGAACGACACGCATAGGTTAATATACAAATACTTTCATGTATACATCAACAAAAGCTATTTCTTTACAATATTTAACTAACTTGTACACTTAAGCTACTCTCCCCTTGTGGCCCTTAGGGACGAACTTGCTTAAATTTCTCGCCTAATGCTATTAATTTACACGTTTGTTTTAAATAATTTATGATTTTTCATAGTTATTTTAATTACCAATTTCTCTTTTATATTAATTAATAATGCCGCCATGGAATATTAGCTTATTTCTGTTTGGTCCTCCAGATGGAAAACAGTAAGACTTTAGATTTAGAACGCTAAATTCAGGGGTTCGATTCTCCTCGGTGAACACAGCAGAACAAGATATGGCTTTACTGTAATAAGAAATCACATATGGATATTTGATAATTCTACTTAATTTGTCCCCCAGTGGCACAGCGGTATCTCTGCGAACTCACACCGCTAGAAACTGGGTTTAGATACCCGTGATGGGCAGAGCACAGATAGCCCATTGTGCAGCTTTCTGCTCAAATTCAAACAAAGAAAATCTACTTAATTTCGATTAGAACGTACAGATTATCTACACTATTTTCCTGCAGGAAAGGAATCCCGAATTTTAAAACATTAAACCTGCCGCTAATCCACAGGAAAACTTATTACTTTTTAACCTGTGAAATTATTTTGTTAATATGTTTGTTAAACGTTTGTCTCACAATAAAATGCTTGCTGAATCCCTTTGGTTATTGGGTTATAATTCAGAGTTGTACACAACTTTAAATCAATTTTCACAAACATAGCTTATGACGTATGTAACCTCATTACTTGTAAAATGAAACAAGAACAAAAAAATATAATTTCGCGCGAAGCTACAAGAGGGCTATTTGCGCTAGCCGTCCTTAACTTAGCAGTGTAAGACTAGAGGGAAGGCAGCCAGTCATCACCACCCACTGCCAACTCTTAATAACACCCCAACAGCTGAAAGGACGAGCATGTTCAGTGTGACTGGGATTCGAACCCGCGACCATCAGATTAAGAGTCAAGCGACCCTAACCACTTGGCCATGCCGGGCCTAGAAAGACAAACATTCCGAAACAAATTAAAATCAAACCAAGCTTTTAAATTCAACTAAAAAAATTTAAGAACGTCCAAAAATTTTTCAACCCATTTTTGACCGTTAAACAACATATACAAGTATTTATCTTAAATTGTATGAACCACTGTATTAATAAAAGCAAGAGCATAATATTAAGCCTTCTACAACAGCTTAAAAAACTAACAAAATCCTAAAATCAGCAGAAGAAAATCGTTCAGAAATCTGTGATAATATAACAGAAGAAATCAGGAAGTATTTGCGAAAATACAAACTACAGTTTTACGTTATTATTGCTTAGCGTCACATGTTTTTATCTAATTTATTTTCTATAGTTTTCTTTCTATCAATTTTTCGTTTATTTCTAACGGCTCCTCTCCACCATAGCTAAACTACACTTCTGCGTCTTTACCACTTCTCACTATCCACACTTGACACAGATAGCCTGATTGCTTTGTGCCATAAAACGCCAACTAACCAACCATCCTCTGTCTACCGACTCACAGTTCAACCATTGTTTCTCTAACGTTTACTAACCTAAGTATGGACGGTTCGTTGGACTTTAATAGTTGTTTTAAAGTTTCATTATAAACATGGACAACGGAATCTTCAGGAAGCTGGGAATCTTTCCAGAAACTTGAAGGAAATTTGTGTGCGTCAGTGACGTCAGAGATCCGATACCCTACTGACAAGAAATTAAAATACAGCATAACAATCAGAGCTTTCGGTAAGAAAAATTAAGTTTAAAGACAATAAGAAGTGTTCAAAGTTATGCTTAGTGCGTTCTATGAACTAAAAACAAGGGCATGCAATACTTACATTTGTAACGTCAATCTGTTATCTCACATCAGTTGTAACGTGAGTCTGTCTGTCTGTTTTGAATTTCGCGCAAAGCTACACGAGGGCCATTTGCGCCAGCCGTCCCTGATTTAGAAGTCTAAGACTAGAGGTAAGGCAGCTAGTCATCATCATCCACCGCCAACTCTTGGGCTACTCTTTTATCAACGAAGAGTGGGATTGACCGTAATATTATAATGCCCCCACGGCTAAAAGGGCGAGTATGTTTGGTGCGAGGTGGTTTCGGACCCGCGACTCTCAGATTACGAGTCGAGTGCCTTAACCATTTGGCCATACTAGGCCTTATAAGATTTGAATTATATAAATTAGTACCCGTGATACTGTTAAAACGATTGGCGGTGGGTGGTGATGACTAGCTGCCTTCCCTCTTTTATTACATTAGGGGCAGCTAGTGCAGATAGCCCTCGTGTAGAATTGCGCGAAATTAAAAGCAAACCAAACTAATTTATCGTCATATACTCAATTCAAGACTGATGTCCTTATATGAGACAAATGGTGAAGATTCGTGTAAGCCTCTTGTTCGCACTTTCATAACTCTAAAATCTTTAAAATAATATAAATAATAAAACAACAAGTAACGCATTATTTTGTCACAGTACCATTTCAAAATCTCCTGTCAATAATATACAAACAACTTCCAACTACAAACATTTGTGGGTATTTAAAAAAACGAGCGACAATTAGTTGAACTTGCAGGAAACTGGTTAAGGGATCAGTTGCATCTTGTTGTTTTTATAAAACATGTACGTTGTCATGGAGTTTCTAACGCAGTATCTTTCACTTCTTCCTACACTTCGATGCTTGTTTAGTAAGTAAAAATAATTTAAGCAGGGATTAACCCGCGAATACTTACAACGTTTTGGACGATTGTCTGTTTTCACGTTTTGCCAGGTTGGGTCTTCCTGCCTGAAGGTAAAAATTAAAAGCTTTGGAAAACACACATAATAGACAGTGGTGGTTACAATAAATAAATTAAAACAAATGATGGATTTAGAATTGTTTCTAATAATTTCTTGAATAAACGAAAACAGGATGACAATACAACGTATTCCAACTAATTAGCGCATGACCTGCAAATAGCTATTGTACAGTCAGTTACTGGTTACATGTTGATGTTACACAATACAGGTGAAGGCCACCTGGTGAGAGTTCATTAAGAAAAAAAAAAGCCGTCCGGTATCTCTGCAGCAAATCAGAGGGCTTATAACACTAAAAATCAGGCTTCGATAACTTTACACTTAACAAAAACCAAATAAAATATTATCTTTCTAACGCAAAGCTACACAATAGACTACAGGGAATCGAATCCTGGATTTTACAGTTGTAAATCCGCAAACTCACCGTTGATCCACTGAGGGGGGGGCAATTTCATATAATTAAAACTGGTACACTATTTTTATAAATACAAAAATATTTAAGGCAAGTTTATATGAAACTTTATCATTCTGGAATTATTCCTGTTACTTTATACGAAATATTTTAGAAAATTACGATTTCAAATTAATAATCACTCAGCACAGATTTTGTGGGAAAGAAAAATGAAACGGGAAAAGTTTTATTTTAGAATGAGATAGTGTTAAAAATATCGGTCCTGATGAAGTTTAATTCGTGGTACTGCTGGGTGGTTTGGTGCCATTTTCTAATTTGATTAAAGTATGTTTACGTGAAATAGAACGTCGTACTGAACCGAAGGATCTGGAAAAGATGACTCGTATTGGTTGTCAAAGGTCTGTAGTTCTCGAACTGTTCCCTGGGAACTTTCGGTGTCCGAATCACAACCGGGTAGCCGAAAGGTGGCGTAAGGTGCAAGTTCATCATCGTAATCTAAAGAGAATCACGAACATTATACTCCAGTATGACTTTTAAAATTGCGTTACGATATATTGAACTCCATACTTACATATTGGTGAGAAACAGAGGTATGATAAATAGATCAAAGAAAATATTTATCACGGAATAGAGATGTTTATATCTTGTGAAAACAGAACCCATAATATATTGCAGGCAAAAATTATAGCACAGAGGTTGAACTCAGTAACATATTCACCAGGGATTTTGACAGTCTATTCTATCTTCTGACAGTGACAAGTTGCTAATCGATGTTTCTGTAATTTTTATTTATAGCAAAACTACTAAACTAGTTTCTAATTTTTAACTACTGACCGGAGGGAAAGCAGCAGGTGAACAGTATTTTATCATCCAATCACTGGCTAAGAGATTGACTTTATGGCATCCATAACGCAAAGTGCAGATAATATTTTGTGGTAATGCACGCATTCGAACCCGGCATGCAAACACTGAAATTCTAAGCTTTACCAGAAAGTCAACCTATGATGATGTTTTGAATTAAGCACAAAGCTACACAATGGGCTATCTGTGCTCTGCCCACCACGGGTATCGAAACCCGGATTTTAGCGTGTAAGTCCGCAGACATACCGCTGAGCCACTGGGGGGCACCTATGATGAAATACAACCCAAATAACAAGTTGAATATAATTCATTGATATACACATTTCTGGCATTTTTTCGAAGATTTTATACGATGCAAACAACGAAATTTAAATGTTCGTCACTCGTTTTAGCGACAAATGTTTCATTCAATTTATTTAGTTTTGTACGAACGTGAATTTTTGGGGCCTGGCATGGCCGAGCGCGTTAAGGCGTGCACTCGTAATCCGAGGGTCGCGGGTTCGCGCCCGCGTCGCGCTAAACATGCTCGCCCTCCCAGCCGTGAGGGTGTATAATATTACGGTCAATCCCACTATTCGTTAGTAAAAGAGTAGCCCAATAGTTGGCTGTGGGTTGTGATGATAGGCTGCCTTCCCTCTAGTCTTACACTGCAAAATTAGGGACGGCTAGCACAGATAGCCCTCGAGTAGCTTTGTGCGAAATTCCAAAAACAAACAAAACAAACGTGAATTTTTGGTTCGGTATTTTGATGTTGAACCATCAGAGATCTATGAATCAACGATAAGTAAGAGCAATACTACAAAAAGTAGTTATCTTTTATTGTTGACAGTGTGGTCATCCTCTAATGTTGACAGTGTAGTGATCGTTTAATGTTGACAGTGTAATCATCTTTTATTGTTGACAGTGTGGTCATCCTCTAATGTTGATAGTGTAGTGATCGTTTAATGTTGACAGTGTGGTCATCGTATAATGTTGACAATGTAATCATCTTTTATTGTTGACAGTATAGTCATCCTCTAATGTTGACAGTGTAGTCATCGTTTAAAGTTGACAGTGTAGTCATATTCTAAAGTTGAGAGTGTGATCATTCTCTAATGTTGAAAATATTGTCGTCCTTTAATGTTGACGGTGTGGTCATCCTCTAATGACCATCCAGTACTGTCAGAAACATCATAAAACAAAATTCTTCTTAAGTCGCAGTTTGTTTGTTTCCAAGCATAAATCTGCTTAAAATCATTAATTTATAATAAAACTATTATCGTTATGTTTAATTCCAAATGTTATTAGAAGAATTACTTACATTGTCTCTGACAGTCATGTATCAGGTTTTCAGAGGCAGATGTAGGCTCAGGTAGATGTGTCTGTGATTTGGGAACGCTTTGATAAATAGAAGTATCTTGGTGCTGGACGGTATCCGGATATTTCTTAGGACCACTAGGTGGCACTAGTGCAAAGCTATTTGAATTACCTCCTCTTCTTTCATAGATCTCTTCTGTACAGAAATAACAAATAAAAATAGTTACCTTATATTGAAATAAAGCTATATTTGTACATTTCAGTTTATCGTCCAGTTTTTAATTCAAGGAAGGAAACTACTTTCATTCTTTTCAGTTATAATTTATAGATAACTACACTATTAAGGAGGTTGATTTTTTATCCGGTCCGAAATTTCGTTGACATATAAGGAGCTGACGACCAGCAAACGAATTTCTGAGTTGAATAGATACAATTCACTCAAGGGGGAGCTAGCTCGCTCTTCTCTGATCACACGCGAGTTTGTAACCGCTGAAGTTACATAATGTTTCCGTAAAAATACTAATGCCCAATGTTAATCCACTGAAATTAAACGGTTTATAATGTTCGAAATCTTATAAACGTTTATTGTCAAATATGTGAGGTGTCCGATTAATAAGCGTTAATCAGAGTAACAGCTTCTAAAGTTTCTAATATACCAACTGCAGCAAATCAACAATATATACTGCTTCCCGACGCGTCAGTTTATAAACATCAGATGAGGTTATAGAATTTTCACATAGTCCAACAATGATACGCTAGTGCTTTCCTTTGTTTGTTTTCGAATTTCGCGCAAAACTACACGAGGGCTATCTATGCTAGCCGTCCCTAATTTATCAATGTAAGACCAGAAAAAAGGCAGCTAGTCATCACCGGCTACCACCAACTCTTGGGTTACTCTTTTACCAACGAATAATGGGACTGACCGTCACATTATAACGCGTCCATGGGTGAAATGGCGGGTATGTTTGGCTAGACAAGGATTCGAACCAACAACCCACAGATTACGATTTAAGCGCCTTAACCACATGGCTAGTGCTTTCGTAAAACATATATTGTTGATTCTTACACTCGAGAATCTTCCAATTCAGTGAATAAGCGAAAATTTCACAATACATATTTTTAACGGTATAAGTTACATTTCTAAATCTATATTAAACTGAAATAAACATCAATATTAATATATATGTAATTTATGCAACTATTCATCCACAGTGAAGTTTATCTTACTTTGTCATTCTGTTACACTGAGTGTCTGTGCTATTATGTAGGGAGGATAGAAATGCCATCCCAAATGTCTTGTTTTCATTGTTTTTGAAGGACTGATGTTAGCCATCTCTACACTTAGATCCTTATTTGAAAAGTTTTTCTTTACTTTTATATCTATACATACGGAAAGAAAAGAATAAAAAGAAAAAAACACTTAAAATGTACTGAATTGTCATGGATAGTGATAAAGTCGTGTTAAAGACAATAGATAGATGTCGCTCAATTCACCGAATAATTTAAAAGTAAAATCAATTCTTCCAAAAAAAAAAAATTCTGGTTTTAAAACTATCACGATATTATTAATAATTTTGTGATTAAATTTTCTAGTATTCTCTGCAGCTGAATGTCGGATAAACGAGTAAAAATATCTCATTAATAAAATCAGGACATACCATGCTGGCGCTTCTTTAAGCATACGCAAACAGCGACACCTAGAACAACCGACAAAGCCACAACAGCAGCAACAATTGGAATAATGATGGTTAGATCTTCCCACAGGTTTGCTAGAGCTCGGTTACTTTCGAAGAAAACTGGAGCTACTGTGGCTGGAACAAAAAACGTTCAGTAAGGGTGCAATGTGTAACACCGATATCTTTAGTACATACATTATACGAAACAGCAAAAATATGAATAATAATACTGACTGGATTCTTAGAATAAGGTGGTGTGTAACGATTTGTTTGTTTGTTTTGAATTTCGCACAAAGCTACACGAGGGTTATCTGAGTTAGCTGTCCCTAATTTAGTACTGTAAGACCAAAGGGAAGGTAGCTAGCTATCACCACCCACGCCAAATCTTAGACTGTTCTTTTACCAATGAAAAGTGGGACTGACTGTAACATTATAACGTCCTCACGGCTCAAAGGGCGAGCTCCTCTTTTGGGATTGAGCGTCGTATTTTAACGTCCAAACGGCAAGCATGTTTGATGTGATGGGGATTCGAACCCTCGATTCTCGGATTACGAGTCTAGCGCCCTAACCACCTGGCGATGCCAGCCACTGTGTAAAGAATAACTACAACTATACAACAATAATTATTATTATTATTATATTATTATTTTTCTTGCCGCCCGTCTTTCTTTTCTTTGTTCAACTACAAGAAAAATATTTTAAATTATATTAATTTTTGATGTTATTATTGTGTAGTGTTTTGACACTGGTATTTTATAAATGTCTTCTTTAAAAGCATTTTATAAAAGGGTTATGGATTCTGTACATTACATATTTGTTAATTAGTATTTGCATTTATACCATTACAAGTATACAAGGTAGGTGTCACTTATGACGGTGCGTTTTCCTACGGACAGGTAACGAATAAATTGTTTATCTAAAACATTTTTAAATTAAAACCTTTAAAGAAGGGTAAGAAAGCACGTGTGTGTGTATATACACGCGCGTGATAGAATCGTGATTAGATGCAATTAAAAGTTAGTAAACATTATTAGATAGAGTCACTCACTACTTTACCATTCATATAGTGTTAGGCTTAGTGTACGAGTGCAAGATTAGAATAATTTCTTATTTACTTATGCGTATTTACATTTTAGAATCCAAGTTATATAATTAAGAAGGCAAAAAACATAAGTAATAATAATAATAATAATACTCGTAATTATATCGAGATAAATAAATTGTTTTTAACGGTACATATAAAAAAGAGTATTTTTAGAAGATGTCACTGTGATGCAAGTTTCAAACAATTCAGTTGACTATTTATACACCTTTTGTCACGAAGTTTCACTTTCTCTGAGCGGTTTTTAAAAATCTACCAATCAAAAAGAAAATCAGTTAGAACTGTAATACACATTACGAAAAATTTATGGCCTGGCATAACCTAGCGCGTTAAGGCATGCGCTTCGTAATCCGAGGGTCGCGGGATGCTCGCCCTCCCAGCCGTGGGGGCGTTACAATGTGACGGTCAATCCCACTATTCGTTGGTAAAAGAGTAGCCCAAGAGTTGGCGGTGGGTGGTGATGACTAGCTTGCTTCCCTCTAGTCTTACACTACTAAATCAGGGACGGCTAGCACAGATAGCCCTCGAGTAGCTTTGTGCGAAATTCCAAAAAACAAACAAAAACAATAGGAAAAATTTGGGTTGGCAAAACTGTGTACCAAATGAGCTTCTAATTTTTAAAACTATAAAAAGATTCTAACTAAAAAACTGTTAATTTTCCTGTTTAAACAATAAAAGGATATTGTACTTCAAGGATGTTAGATATTTGTATATTTCGCTTGTTTTAAGGAAATGGTTCAACCATGAGCTTAATACAATGCCTTCTGTAAATGTTTCACATTAGAAAATAAACACTCAAATAAGTTATAACAATCCGAAGTTTTTGTTGCTCGCGAATAATTTTATGTTTCAATTAACCCTTTGATTAATCAAAAATGCAATAAAAATAAAACAATTGCCAATTGTGCTTGTTATTATAATGTGAATTGTAATGTAATTACAGTTTCGTCACGTTATAATACGTGAACATGTTTGAAACGTCAGGGATAAGTTTCAGGTTTGTTTCTGACTGCCATGTACATGGAAATTGTGGTTTGTTTGAGAGAAAAACGACATTGGTTTATCTGACGTGTCCAGTGTGGGAAATCGGACCTCAGAGTTTAGCGTTTCACATCTGTAAATTTACTGTTGTCCAACTGGATGATAACACATAGAAAACGTACAGTTATATAAAGAGAATGATTCTGAGTGCAAAATGAACCTTATGCTAAAATTGTGTGAAATAGCAGTTTTTACCACCATGTAGTGTTAGCGTTGCAACGTCATATTCTGCTACAGTTGAGCCAGCTTCGTTATGTGACGTCACCCATACCTTATACCAGGTTCCGGGGGAGAGATCCCTAATGATTACATAAGATTTGGCATCATTATTTACTAGTGTCCAATCAGTAGCGTAAAAACGTTTGTAGCGAATGATAAACGATCTAATTGGACAGCGTCCGTTGTTCCATGCCTCCTTATAAAGAATCAGATATGTGGAGTTCGCGCTAATAAACGTTTCTTTTGCAGGAGCCTGTGGAGCTATGAAAAGAAGCAAAAAAGGGTGTTAAGCTTTTTAAAGCGGAAATAACACCTTAACCTACTGGCATTATAACATTAAACACGTAATTAGGCTTAACATCTGATACGGAGAAGTACTTCAATTTATAGAAAACAATTTGAAGATATTAAGAAAAATAAAAGTTAGTTTTGGAGTTAGCATTTTGAATCTTTAAATAATAAAGCAGAGTTTAGGCTAAAGGTATTGCAGTATATGGGCAAGAGAAAATTAAAAAGTTAGGCTTAGCATATTAGTAAACACTAAAATGGCTATCAGTTTCATATGTAATACTTTTCGAAAAAAACAGTTTGTTCTGGTTGCCCAAAACGACTGTTTTCATTACTTATCCAAAGATAGTTAAAGATCTAGCAATATGATATTAAAATTTGGTAGATTTATTTCATACCTTTTCCCTCAGTGCGACCATAAATAGGCTTGCTATACTCTCCTATGGAGATTTGACTGATTGCTGCTATTCGTAAAAGATACCTTGTTCCACAGTGGAGATTTTTTATTGTTGCTGTTTCTTTGTGGGGTGGTATTTTCATCTCCTCCCAACTACCATACTCTCGTCTGTAGCTTAGGAGATAACCTTGAAAAGTAAAAGTTATTTTAGAAATAGAATAATATATTACTGAATAATTATGATACTCAACAATATATATAAGTAGAATAACTAATACTTACAACAATACTTATGTCTCCAACAGATATAGTAGAATATTTCTATTAACCATAACAGTACTTATGTATTCAACAGTTTGTTTTGAATTTCGCGCTAAGCTACACGAGAATTATTTTCGCTGGTCGTTTATAATTTTGCAGTATGCAACTAGAGAAAAGACAGCTAGTCATCACCGCCCACTGACAACTCTTGGGCTACTCTTTTTAACAACGAATAATCGGACTGATCGTTACATTATAACGCCTTCACGGTTGAAAGGGCGAGCATATTTGGTGTGACAAGGATTCGAACCCGCGACCCTCAGATTACTAATTGTGCGTCCTATCCAACTGGCCATGCAGGGCCCATGTCAAACATACATTGTAGAATTGTCTACGTGCAGGGCCCATGTCAAACATACATAGTAGAATTGTCTACGTGCAGGGCCCATGTCAAACATACATAGTAGAATTGTCTACGTGCAGGGCCCATGTCAAACATACATAGTAGAATTGTCTACGTGCAGGGCCCATGCCAAACATACATTGTAGAATTGTCTGCGTGCAGGGCCCATGCCAAACATACATAGTAGAATTGTCTGCGTGCAGGGCTCATGTCAAACATACATAGTAGAATTGTCTACGTGCATATAAGTCAGTTACTAATATCGTTCTTTTTTATTTTTTGTACATGCTGGATAGATATGGATATCGTAGCAATAAAGTTAACGAAACAAAAAAAAAACACAAAACAACAAAAAAACTGATACTGCTTGATATTCACGAGACTAAAATCTAATTTTAGGGAATAGTTTTAGGACAGAACAACCTTAAAAGTATTTCGCTCGGCATAATTAGGGCACTCGACTCGTAATCTGTGGGTTGCTAGTTGGAATCCTAGTCACATTAAACATGCTTGCCCTTTCAGCCGTGGGAGGGTGGCGTTATAATATAACTATCAATCCAACTATTTGTTTGTAAAACAGTAGCCTAAGAATTGGCGGTGGGTGGTAATGACTATCTGCTTTCCCTCCAGTCTAAATTGGGGACAGCTAAAGCAGATACCCCTCTTGTAGCTTTGTACGAAATTTAAAAACAAACAAAACGTCTTTAAATATTCGAGTATATAATAAAGAAAATCCACCTACCAGACATTAAGCCGCTTGTATATATGTGTGAGTATCGGCGAATGTGTATAAGAGAAAATGTTGCACATTCTTTGGGTATAACTAATATCAATAAAGAATCTACATAATTTAAGAGTTAATGTATTTGAAATAATTATGGAAACAATGGTGAAAAAAGCACGAGAGACAAACGCATCAGCAACGTTACACCTTTATTGTTTAAAAATAAACCACACCTGGGACAGAAGTGACGCACGACAAACGTGGAGGTGTCAAAGTTTTGGGAGATGGGTCTACTTCAGGCGACAGGGTGGGATGATATTTTATATTTCAGCACAGTTGCACGAAATATGTCAGAAAATCGAAGCTTCTACGTATCTAGAAGTAAGTTTGTAAGACAAACAATGGTCAAGTACAGATCTTGTAAACGAGTTTGTTGCAGATACAATTGTGAATATTATGTCCAAAATATTAAGGTACACATTACTAAGAAGTGATCTCAATAAACATCTTGATTCACCAAAAAAAAAACAAAAAAAAACTGAGACGGTGTAGCCAAACTAAAAGGTTGAAATTGAATCGAACAACAAATAGCAGTGTGAGCAAAGTTTGAGACATGTCAACTTTTCTCATGAATCCAATTTCGAATTTTTGGGCAAAACTCCACGACTACTGCTCGACAGTGGCAAGGAAACCTATATTATAGTCAACACCTACAGGTCAACATTGTAGGGAATCAGAACACGTTCGGGTCTTCATCTCAGCCGACGGAATCGTGGATATATGTGAAATTGATGGCACCAGAAATAAATGTCGTTTTAGAGCTGCGAAGTTTGAAAAAGTATAAACCAGTGTTGTAAAACATGATTTAATCAAAGTAAGCACGATTTTGCTTCAACTCACTTTTGCCAATGTGTAACGATGTTGTTTATGTCCCTGCTGTAGAAATCAGAGTTTCTATGGTTAATGTACTCCATGAAAGTTTCTTTCTGTAGTTGTCTGGTTTTGGTTCAAAAAGTTGTCAAAGTGCCTGTGAAAATGAAAATTTGTAGGAGAAAGGTCTGGGGAATAAGGTGAATGAGACAGAAACTCAATTCCCAATTTGTTCAACTTTTGGTGTGTCATCATATGGAACCCACTTATCCAACTTTTCAACTTTCCAATGACACTCCAATGCTTGATTTTCTTTTGCCCAGCTTTTCTGCAAGCTCACGTATTGTTGTGTGAGGGTCTGTCTTAACTACTTCCCTTAATGGCTTCCTTCCATGACCTTCGTAGTCTTCAAGAATTTCATCTCCAAGTCGAAACTTTTGGAACCCACGCTGAACTATACGTTCAGTGACAGGCCCATGCCTAAATAATGAAGTCATAGAGGAAAATCAGACGAAAGTCCTTCTTGTCCATGCTGCCTTGGGGATTGCGAAACTTACTCTGAGTAGAGTTGGAACAGTAGACAATCAAAATACCTTGTAAGCGACAACACCAACGATAAGTTACTCAATATGTAGCTTCTAAATGTCATTGTGAGAATTCCGACATTTATTTCTGGACAACCTAATACATTAAGATTATTGTCCACTAAAACTGGTGTTGGCAACCTCTTTCCGCACAGAGGTCAGAGGCCATATCTGTGAACGGATGGAAGGGCCACATTCATCTTTGTAGCTAATAAATGAAGGTAATAATAATAAAACATAATGAACTATGAATTATGTTTATTTTATTTAAGTGATATTCATGTAAAGGACACAGCGATTAATGTGAGACTTAATGCTGTTTGTCGCTCGAAATCAAACCTGAGATAGAGTTACAAACATAAATTCTTTTTTTGGGACCGGGTGGGTGTGATATTTCTTTTGGGGACTGAGGGCCGGATGTGACCAGCGGGCCGTAGGTTGCCGACCCCAGCACTAAGATATTCCTTCAAGAATAAGTAGGATTCACTGAGTGGAAATCCATCTTACAGCAAGACAATGATCTCAAGCAGACAGAGAATATGATGAAACGATATATTGACAGATGGTACAACCGGCACAAAGTCCAGATATGAACTTTCTTGAAGCTGTAAAGACTTGTGTAGCAACTGATAAGGTAAAAACATGACCAAACTGCTTGGGTGAATTGTAGGGAGTAACAGAGGGCATTTTGAACAATACTACACGATTATAGATTGACGAACCACATGACAACATGGTGTACTCACCGAAATGCTCTGTGCAAAGCAAAGCATTGACATACAAAACACAAGCGCACTGTAACATATATTCGCACCTGTTTTTAATTACTTTTTATATACATGTATTTAAGTGTAATCCAAAAATGAGGAAAGACAAAAGTGCCCAACTTTCTCAACCACTTCATAACAACGTGAAGTTCTCACTTGGTAAACACATATTTATTATTACTACTATTTATTTATTACAGTGTACGGTACAGAAGTACGAAGAGGTTTCTTACCTTTAATGTTGTAATGGCTCCGTGGGTCCGCCTGCCACCTAATCTGTAACGTCGACATTGTAGCAGCAATTACTGTTAAGAATTTTGGAGGTTGTAAGACACCTAGACGATAGAACAAAGTAGTATTTAAGTTATACCGTGATATGAAATAATACGTCAATCCGACTCATACCGTAATATGAAAGATAAGTCAATCCAAGTTATACCGTAATATAATACGACAGCCAGTGCAGCAAATAAAAACAACGAAAGTTGATATCGTTTTTTTTAGACGTTTCGTAAAAAATATTTAAAATAATTTTAGACGTAAGGCTTAAGATACTTGATTTATCATTATGAACGGTAAATACAATAAACAAATCTAAGTTTCTGCTTATATGAATGAAATAATATATCAACAGATCCATAAAATACTTGTTTTCCATATTACTTCCAAACAACTGGTCAGTCACTGGGGGTTTAAAGTTCAGATTCTACTGACCTCTGATGGTAACAGAGAAGCTTATTTCGTCTGCTCCGTGACTGTTTTCCACGTGGCAGGTATAGTTTCCGAAGTCGTTGTCTTGGATATTTGAAATGTATAAAGAGCCATTAACTAAAACACGAAGGCGGTGTCCCCCTTCGACAACTGGCTGTCCTCTAAAAATACAATGTAATAAACTAAAATTTATAAAACTCCTCAATAAACTTATTTTCCTATAAATCAACATAGCTGTAAGGATTTTTTTTTAATTTCGCGCAAAGCTACACGAGAGCTATCTGCGTTAGCTGTCCCTAATTTTGCAGTGTAAGACTAGAGGGAAGACAACTAGTCATCAACACCCACCGCCAACTCTTGGGCTCCTCTTTTACCAACGAATAGTGGGATTGACAGTCACATTATAACGCCCCTACGGCTGAAAGGGCGAGCATGTTTGGTGCGACGGGGATTCGACAGGAAATCATACCTCAGATTTTAGTTTTGTAGGTTTTACAGACTTACCACTATTTCATCAGGGACACCTGATTAGTTAATGGGTAATATAAGTACTGTTTGGAATCATCTCCACTCAGCTGATGATGAGATGTTGAAAGAACTTAACTAGCTGAACCCGCGACCCTCGGATTACGAGTCGAACGCCTTAACCCACCTGACCATGCCAGGCCTAGCACCTTTTGTAACTTTAGAAAGTAAAAGAAAAAATACTTAATCTACAGTCATGTGAAAAAGTTAGGACAACCTATGAAAGCCTGTGTATTTTTATAACGTTTTTGGATATTTATATATATATATATATATATACTCACACACAGGTGTATCACACCAGGTGCACATGATTAGAATATCGTTACTCAGCATTTTGAAAGAGTCTTGCCCTATTTAAATCTCAGACATTTAGTTTAATGTGCTCCTGACTGTTGAAGTGAGAGTGAGCACCATGGTGAGAGCAAAAGAGCTGTCTGAGGCCTTCAGAAAGAAAACTGTAGCAGCTTATGAGTCTGGCAAGGGATTTAAAAAGATACCAAAAGATTTTGAAATCAGCCATTCCACTGTTCGGAAAACAGTCAACAAGTGGATGGCTTTCAAAACAACTGCCAACATGTCCAGGTCTGGTCGTCCAAGCAAGTTCACCCCGAGAGCAGACCGCAAGATGCTAAAAGAGGTCTCTCCAAACACCCTAACGTGTCACCATGGGACCTACAACAGGCTCTGGCTACTGTTGATGTGAAAGTGCATGCCTCTACAATAAGAAAGAGACTGTACAAGTTTAACTTGCATGGGAGGTGTGCAAGGAAGAATCCTTTGCTCTCTAAGAGAAACATAAAGGCCAGACTGAAGTTTGCCAGAGAGAATGTAGACAAAGACCAGGACTTCTGGAATAATGTTCTTTTGAATAATGTTATTTCCAACTGTGAAGCATGGAGGTGGAAGTGTTATGGTTTGGGGCTGCAGTAGGACCTGGACAGCTCACGATCATAGAATGCACCATGAATTCTATTGTGTATCAGAGCAGAGGGTGTTTGAGGATCATGTGAGACCATCTGTACGAAATTTAAGCTGAAGCAGAACTGGACCCTGCAACACGACAATGACCTAAAACATACCAGTAAATCCACCAAGGACTGGCTGAAAACTAAGAAATGGAGAGTCCTGAAGTGGCCGAGTCAAAGTCCAGACCTTAATCCCATTGAGATGCTGTCGGGTGACTTGAAACTGGCTATACATGAAATAAAACCCCTCAAACATCTCACAGCTGAAAGAATTCTACATTGAGGAGTGGGACGAACTTTCTTCAGATCGATGTCAGAGACTGGTAGATGGCTACAAGAAGCGTCTCACTGCAGTTATTCCAGCCAAAGTGGAACACTAGCTATTAGGGGGTAGGGTGTTCTAACTTTTTTTCTCAAGTAATTCTACAAAAATGCATATTCTACATGTGCAGAAAATCTTAAATAGTATTTTTTTCAGTTTTAATTGTTTAGTTATATTCCTATAATCTCTCAGTATTGTTGAACTTGGAGATAAAATATCTATATATCCAAAAATTTTACAAAAATACACAGGCTTTCATTGGGTGCCCTAGCTTTTTCACATGACTGTAATTTCAAAGCTAAAACAGGTCTAAACTCGACACAATTTACACAGATATTTAATGACATTTAGGTTTGCATACAAAATCTAAATGTTTTTATTTATAGTTTATTACATAATCCGTATTGTTAGTTTTTGTCTAATTATGTATCTAGGTATTTTGTTCATGGAAAAACTTCAAACTAAACCAGTCACTATAATTTTGTTACAGAAAAATCATTGAAATTGAATGAAAGTGTGGTACATTTTTGTTTCTTCGATAATTTCCAGCGCAGATAGCCTTTGTGTTGCTTTGCGCGAAATTAAAAAATCGATAATTTTCCCTAATAAACGACTGGTTGGTTAATAGGAGTCCAATGGCACAGAGAAACGTGGGTATCCATGTCTCGCCCCTTAATAACAGATCTGCTTTCTCAAATATTCAAGATTATTCTGTTAGGTTGTTTTTTTTTATGCAAAATACTGAGTGTCTGAAGGAAATTTACGATTTTAAAATTAAAAAATAATTGTAGTCATTTTAAATAACACTGATTTTCTTCTTACTTCTTTAAATTAATATTGTTAATAAATTTTTGGAATTTTAGCACTAATTTTACATAATTATTCTAATACCTTTTTATAGCATTGAATGATATATATTTTTTCTTATCTTTAATTTTGATAATTTATGTCTCCGCTAGATGCCGCTTTATATTTAAGTTTGTTTGTTTGCTTTGAATTTCTCGCAAAGCTACTCGAGGGATATCTTTGCTAGCCGTCCCTGATTTAACAGTGTAAGACTAGAGAGAAGGCAGCTAGTCATTACCACCCACCGCCAACTCTTGGGCTACTCTTTTACCAATACATAGTGGGATTGATCCTAACATAATAACGCCCCCCACGGCTGAAAGGGCGAGCATGTTTGGTCTGACGGGGATTCGAATCCGCGACCCTCAGATTACGAGTCGAGTGCCTTATTTTTACAGAACTGTAAATTCGTCTATTTGCTGTTCTGAATGGCAACTCGCATAACTTATTCCAGAACTTTTCTTCGTTATCTCAACGTTTCGATTAATCTTGAGGTTTTGAGCACAGCGAGTGTAAAGATTAAAATAACAAAAATTCAGGAGTAAAAAGGTCGAACCAGTTTATGTCATTACATGTCATCCTGTCTGTCGAATATCACAGTTTAACACTTGATATCACAGAAAATTGAATAAATTGCACATTACGTGGGAATTTGCCTTGGTAGTTTCCCTTAAGCGATAGCTTTGTTTTTAACCCCACTGACATGAGATAGCGTTTTTAATAATTAGTTTAGAGAGTAAGATAACCTAAGTTTTAATACACATTGTTTATAAGTACAATAAAAGTTTTTTTTAAATAAGTTAAAATAAGATAACCTTGTTTCTAAAGTATTGTACAGTAAGATAACCTTGTTTTTGTGGTATCGTATGGTAAGTTAAACTTGTTTTTAAAGTATCTCACGTTCATAAATCTCTATTATAATGACATTATTTGGAGCACCTGAAACTCCACTTCTTCTCAGGAGTTGGTATTCCGACTGACTGACATGGAAGGAGAAGACTCGGCCCTCTGGTGACTAAGAGATGTTCAGAAAACGAAACAATACGGGCAGGAACTGTAATACATCACATCAGATGTTTTAATAATTATCGTTTTCTTACAGTTCTAATAGACGTGTTTAAACCAAGCAAAATCACTATTTTACCTTCCAAGCAAGACAGAAAACGAGTTTTCATTAACTGTACATAAACAAGGTAAAATAAATTAATATAGCAAAAAAACTTTCATCTGAATAAGCCTCGGGAAATGGTTTGTTTTGAATTTCGCGCAAATCAACACGAGGGATATCTGCGCTAATTTAATAATGTAAGACTAGAAGGAAGACAGCTAGTCATCACCATCCACCGCCAACTTTTGGGCTACTTTTTACCAACGAATAGTGGGGCTGACCTATAACGACCCCGCGGCTGAAAGGGCGAGGATGTTTGGTGTGACGAGGACTGCATCGGGAAGTGAGATCATTTTGGAGTTAAAGTAGGGTTAACTGGCTTTATCCTTGTTCCCCTCAACCCCCCAGGGGCGATGATGTGTGTGCATCTGTTTCCTTTTTTTAATAGCATAGCCACTTCGAGCTATTTGTTGTGTCTATCGAGGAGAATAGAACTCTCATTTTAGCGTTGTAAATCTGTAGACTGCTGAACCACTGGAAATAGGGGGGCGAGTGTACTGTATTTAGGTTCCTATGTATGTATGTACACCCTTGTGGAAATTAATTGAAACAAATGGTCATTTTACAATATTTTCATTATGACGGCCGGTGTAGGCTTGCTGGACTCGCTGATTTCCTTTAATAGTCATTTTTTTCACACAGACGGCGTCATTAGCTGTGTTTTGCAGTACTGTCGATCTATTTTTGGGATATATGACGAAATTTTGAGGAATATTACGTCATTCAAAATTACGTTAGAAAGGCAAGGAAACCAGCCAAAAAACAACTTCTTACCGACTCAATGAAGAAAAAACAATATGAACGGGGTCTGAAATACAAGAACTGAACGCAAGAACAATGGAGGAAGGTGTTATTCAGTGACGAGACTCATTTCTTCGTACAGGGTCAAAGAAGTCTGCATGTTCGCAGATCTCCAGGTGAAAAACTTCGAGAATCTCACATCAATAAGTTCGTAAAACATCCCTTGAAGAAGATGTTTTGAGGTTTTTTTCAGCTACGATGGAGTCGGAGGCTTACATATCGTAGAAAGTATGATGCAAGGACCACAGTACATCGAAGTTTTGCAGAGAAGAGTCATTAAAGAATTGAAAAAAAAGAGATTTCCAGATGGATCTGGCATTTTCCAGCAAGATCTGGGTGAAGAATTTTATGACTACAACGCGAATAAAGGTGTTGGGCTGGCCTGGAAACTTTCCGGGCTTAAATTCTATTGAAAATCTTTGGGCGATTTGTGAAGAAAGACTTCGGGGAAAAAGACTGTACTACGAAAGATAAGCTAATTGAGGGGATAATTGAGGTGTGGTACCGCGATCCAAAAATTAGTAAAGATTGCAGTCAACTCATGGACTCGATGCCAAAGCGGATTAATTTGAGTAATTTTTGGATTCTCAGAAATAAAACGCAAAAAAAATAAAAAATCGTAATTTTTCGTCTTGTTTCAATTAATTTGCACAAGGGTGTACGCAAGTCCACGCGCATATTGCTAAAAATATCAAACCAATTGGCGTGAATGTTTATTAAACAGGAGATAGTGTCCAACAGAACCGTATTTCCAAATCTGGTTCGTATCCAAATTCAAATTTTGGATGAGTGTGCAAGTGCATTACGAGTGGATTTCAGACACAAATTGAAACCAAAAATCCAAATATTTTCAGCGAGACGAAGACGTACAATCTTTCTGGCTGCTGTTGATACCAATTGTTTTTACATGTTTATTTGCGAGTCTCGCTTTGTTCTATTTTTCACGAGTAGTAAACCACGGGTATTAACATAAACTAGTTCAAAAATGTACATTTCTTTACTTAATCTTATACAATAAGCAAAAAGACAAAAAAGTCGTATTTAATTTTGAAAATATACCTAAAATTCTAATACAACGAGAATGTCTCATAGATGTTTAAAAATATATTTCGATGCAAATTTAAAACTGTTAAAACAAAATTATATACATAATTGTCAGAAACAAAACTGAATAATATTCGATGTAAAAAAATGTAATTCCATATAATCAACAAGAAAACTGGCACTGGTAAAAGAAATCCCAAACTTAAAGAGTTTAACAACTTCTCACAAAGAGAAAGTATCAAATATTTTTAAATGAAAAACAAATCACATTGGCATATTGTTAGCACATTTTTATTAAAAGAAAGATGATATAATATTCTCACTCCACTGAAAAGTCAGAGAACAAACCTGTATCTGAAGTAGTTTGTGATAAAACTCTTGTAGCCTCGCTTTCACCTTCGGCGGTGGACGCCGTAACCCAGAATTCAAAGCGCCAGTTGCGAGGCAGTTTTTGCGCTTTATAATATCTTTGGGAAGGCGGAAGTGTCATCTTGATTGTGTTCTGAAATTACGTTAAAATTAAACAACTTTTAATGATGTTAATTGCAGATTTACGATTAGAATATTCAAATAAGAATACTTAGTTAAACTAAGGCATTTAATTATTTGTTTGTTTGTTGTTAAGTACAAAGCTGCACAATGGTTCATTTGAATTCTGCCCGAAACGGGTATAAACACCTACAGAATTACGCTGAACCACTGGGGACAGTATAATTTGTAAGAGATTAACGTTCAAAATAAATAATTTTGACATTAAACCTAAACATTCTGTTTACCTCCTCAATTAAGTGCATGAACAATCTGAGCTAGGCTAGGCATAGGTATCAAACCCCGAACTTTTGAGGCTCATGTCTTAAGTTTAGAGCTATTCCACTCGAACACAGTTTCTTGCAATATGTTCAAGGGTGATTTGTGACTTTGAGGTTCCAGTTTAACATATATTAAGCCATATAGTTATAACAGAAGTTGAACAGACTTTCTGGCATCTGCACATAAAATATTAATATCACTCGGTTTTTAGAATTATCTATAAATTACAACACTTTCAAAGATTACGATGAGTTCTTTTACGATTATTATTAATAATTACCAATAGAGCTACCCAATTAATTATCCATGCTATGCTCACCCGGTTTTTAACGTCATACGACAGACCTATTGTTCAGACAATGGGGACTTTTGTTCGTTTGTTGTTACTACGAGTATAGAAGAAACTCTTAAATTTACCGCTTAGCCACTGGGGGACACTGGGGTTACGACAAATTGAAAATTTTGTGGCTAGGGGTCAGTTAGATCTTAAACCGAAATACCCGACATGTTTGCTCTCTCTCTCTCTCTCTCTCTCTACATCCTAAACTGAATCAGTTACAGTTTACAAGTGTGTATGCTATAATAGTATGACGTCATATAAACTTTGTTTTACGTAGCATATTGAAATATTCAAACTGTTTAACGACACTGATGAAAGTTTCCTTATTTCTAAAACCTCACAAGTGAGTGACCTAGAAACAAAAACATTTAACTGCAAGGAGGCATAATAGAACATTTTCCATGATGCCTCAAATGAAAAATACTTTCCTTGGCCATCCACCCATTGCTTTAAAAACATTTGAAGTTCTATATTTTACAGTTATTTTAACCCATTGGAAACTGTTTCGGTTTTAAATCCTAAGTTTAAATTTACCAGCAGGGCTAAAGAAAAAGACGCGATAAATTTATGCTAGTTAGACCTAAAAGAATAGATTAATTTGTGATTGATTAATTAAAAGTGGATTGTTTTGGCGCTGTCTTGAGAGATGAAAAGATGGCCAATTCTGGAAAAGTAAAATAATATATCTATGTATACACACAAATTAAATGTTTAAAGTAAGGAGAACTGGAAGTATAATGGGAGAAATAAAAAGGCCTTTTAGAGGAAGGTGGGATCAAAAAATCCTATGCCTTGGCTGGGATCTGAGGATCCATATTCCGAGAGGTAGCTGTGAGAGTACCCCGAGAAAACCCACTTTTGACAAACAGGTATAAAGATACTTAGAAGTTTTTATAAAGTTCCGTCCCACTTAAGTATTCTAAATGATAGAGATTTTGTTTCATTAACCTCGAAGTTAACACCTAGCATGATTAGTGACTAACATTACGTTTTAATAACATCAATAATATTGGATGAGTTTGGCCAATAAGCTTCAATCGTGATAACTTCTTTTAGCAATGTGTATCCGACCTTAGCAGTTCCAGTTGTTGTCCGCTGGTATAAAGTGTATTTTCGTATGATCCCATTTGGATTCAGTGGCGGTCGCCAGCTAATCATTATAGCATCTGGTAACATTGGCATTGCTTTGATGTCCGCTGGAGGGCCAGGAACTGTAGAATTAAACAGATCTTTTATAATTATTATCATCATATACGTGCCATGTGTATTACTGTACTGATTATGAGTGTGGGTATTATTAATAAAACAGAAATAAGAATTTGTTTGAAGTTTGGAAATTTCTAAATTCCATATAATCATGTTTCTATTCGACTAGAAGTATCTCTGAGAGGTTTGTTTTTACATATTTTAAATGTCTTTAAAAACGATGATCACAACACTGGATCACATACAAAAGTTGTAATGGTTTTCAAACGAGACTCGAAACTCTGCATGTTTTCACATGCATTTACTTATTTTTGAATGTAGGTTTTACCAAATTAGCTACAACTTCTTACTTGAATAAAATGTTCATTTTTAAATTCATTTTATTGTTAATAAAGGATTGGTTATCTGGTGCTTTCAATCTAAACAGTATATTTACATGATGTATATCAGACCTACAAGATTCAGATATAGAAATACCTGATTTAGAAATAATGACAAAAAAGTCACCAGATGGCAACACCAACTCCCTACGCATTTTTTGTTAAGTTTTCAGACCTAATCCCAAGGTTCACTCTTACGTTTGTCAAGTGCCCACAACTGAGATTATGTAGTAGGTTGAGTGGAATTTTCAAAGTTAGAACCTTGGATCTTCCAATACATAGAAAAATTCACTATTTAACTTATCGCTACCCTCAGGATATATCCCAGTTTCTTGGAAGCTAGCAAATATATTAGTGTTCCATAAGGAAGGAAAACCAGCGAATAAACCAAATAGCTACCGACCAATCAGTCTGACCAGCTGTGTTGGCAAAATTCTCGAAAGAATAATAAGTAATAGACTCTCCACATTCTTGGAGGTAACATCAAAATTACCAGAAGAACAGAATGGATTCAGAAAATTTAGACAAACGACAGACCATTTAATAAGATTAACCGAAACCATAATAGATAGTTTCAACAAAAAAGAATGTACAGTCGCTTGCTTCCTCGATATCGAGAAAGCATTCGACACCGTTTGGCACGACGGTCTAAGGTTCCGAATGAATGAAATGGAACTACCGCGAGGAATTATTCGCTGGTTATCTAACTTTCTGGAAAACAGAAAATGTAGAGTAAACGTAGAAGGAACTTTTTCCGAATACTTTACTCCACTAGCTGGTGTCCCACAGGGAGGGGTGGTTAGCCCTATACTCTTCATCATGTATGTAAACAATATGCCATTGAAGGATCCAAATCATGGATTCTCATCACAGTTCGCAGATGATGTGGCAATCTGGAAAAGTGCTGCAACACCCACGATAGCAGCTACAAACATACAACCACACTTAAATAGAATTAGTGAATACTGTCAAAAATATAGAATTAAAATAAACACAGCAAAAACTCAGCTCGTACTCTTTACGAAATCGACAAAACACAGAAAACAACAGCTAGAAATATATATGAATGGCACTCTGCTCCAGATTGCCCAATCAGAAAAATTTTTAGGTCTGACTTATGATTCAAAATTAACTTGGATCAATCATGTCAACGAAATTAAAAATAAAATTTGGCGAAGAACCAACTATGTTAGGAGTCTAACTGGTAAACACAGTGGAGCATCTACAGATAACATTTTGAAAATATACAAAACATATATTAGACCAGTAATAGACTATGCAGCTCCAGCATGGGTAACTGTAAGTAATAAAACAATCAAAACCAAACTACAAACAATACAAAACACACTTCTCACAACAGCATACAGAGTCCCGAGATCAACATCATCTAAATTCATTCACAATTACTCGAACATACCAACTATATCAGATAGACTCCTAAATATTACAATTAGATATTTTAACAAAAATTGGATGAAAAATGATTTATTATGCGAACTGGATAGGTACCTCATACATGATGAAGAAAATCCTAAATACCTCTCCCCAATTAACATATATTTTAAACATAAAGAAAAATAAATTAAAGTAAAATATGTATGTATACAAACTTTAAATCTTGTATTTATTGTTTACATATTTATGTATTTTAAAATAATAATAAGATAAAATAAATAAATTGCCACCAGCTAGCTTGACTACTGTGAATAAGAGACTATAAATGGACATTGCCCTGAAAAGGACCTAACATACAAACAGTTAGGGAAAATACGTTCAGGAAGGAGGAAGAGGTCAAAGTGAACCTGACCCTCCAGGGCAAAATACCCAGATACCATTGACCAATACATAGAAATATACGTAAATATTTTATGACAATATCTTAAAACAACCATGATCTAAAACAACACGTGTCTCATACCATCTTCTAAGGTTGTACAATAAACCGGCTGGCTGGGTTTGCCATCTCCTTTTCTTGTAAAAGCCAGAACAGTTATGGAATAATTGCAAAATTTGACCAGCTTGTGCAAAATGGCTGATACTTTGTCGCCACCAACAGTTATTTCATTAGTCTGACGGCCTAAGAGGAGAAACTAAAACAAGTTACTTAAAAAGAGTATAGAAATTTTATTTTTATTTAAACGTAAAAACATTATACGATGGAGATGTGCCAACTATGAGTAATGAGCCCCGAGTTTATTAAGTTATAAGCATATTGCTGAACTATTGGTGGACAACTGCAGAAGAAATGAAATATTTATATTAAACAGAAAATAATAATTCAGAATTTTATATATTGTGAGATTTAATTTAAGAAATCTGATTTGAATTTACTCACATCTCACCAATACTCGTGGACACTCAACTCACCATGGACCACTTAACTTTATAGAAATACATTTTACTTTGTAGTTTATTTTTTCTATATATGCAAACGATATTGGTTGTTTAATAACAAACAAGTGATCGGATAAAATTTCGTAAAATAATCTGTTTAAGTTGTTTGTCTTTAAATATTCCTGTTTCTTCAAGTTATTTGAGAAATTCGACTAACAGTAGATGGAAAGCACTTTCAATTTGAACAGACCAAATGACCTAGTGGGAGATAAAAGCAGAGCCTTCGCGACTCTAAAACTGTTTAGTAAGAAGAGGGGAGGGCAACCAATCAGCCGCACCTGCTGTATGTACGACCCCTCATAAACGAATAACAGGATTGACTGTCATTTTTATTACAGCTACAATTGAAAGCACGGAGCGTATTCAGCAGTAACTCGTGAACTCAAACGCTGGACCTTTTGATCCGTAGCCTGGCACGTTATCTACTAAGTCACTGAAACTTGTTTGTTTGTTTTGGAATTTCGCACAAAGCTACTCGAGGGCTATCTGTGCTAGCCGTCCCTAATTTAGCAGTGTAAGACTAGAGGGAAGGCAGCTAGTCATCACCACCCACCGCCAACTCTTGGGCTACTCTTTTACCAACGAATAGTGGGATTGACCGTCACATTATACACCCCCACGGCTGGGAGGGCGAGCATGTTTAGCGCGACTCGGGCGCGAACCAGCGACCCTCGGATTACGAGCGCACGCCTTAACGCGCTCGGCCATGCCAGGCCTATCACTGAAACACGTTGTAGACGTAAACCAACCATCTTTATTCGCTGTTTGTCAATTGAACCCTCATTATGACGATAGCTAAAAAAAAAGTATATACTGAGACGCCAATTAGGAAGTTCCTCATTGGCTGTAGATATGAATATGTTACTTGTGATGTACACTTATGGCGGGCTCACAAATTTCGTTGTTTATGAAAAGAACAACCTGAAACTTAAAAACAGGAAACCAGTAATTAAAGTTTAATCAAAATCATGACGGAACTTGCACCTTTGTAATAAAACATACGTGCACATCACAATATGTTCTCAGTACAATGACGTCACTTCTTGGTACAACTAATACAATAAAAGATTTTTTATTATTAACTCATAAAATTCAAACCCTTTCCTTAGTCTTTTGTTATCTGCTGTATCTACTTGGAGATACTGAATCCCAGATGTCAACATTGTTAGTCCATGGACTTAACGTTGGGAGATGCAAACATAAAGATCATTGGTAGTTAATTTGTTATTATTAATAACAATCTGTCTCAAAGGTCGTTATTTTTCTTCAAGAATTCATCGAGTTCTACTTGTGAGAGATTGGTACATAAATACACAAAAAATATCTTACAATAGCTACCAGAAAAATCAATACTGATGTACACGATTAAAACAATTTATTTTGGCTTGTAGTTTGTAGTTTTTAACATCCATTCCCGAAACTGTAAGTTGTATTTTAAAAATATCTCAGGAACTGTAGGTTGTATGCTACTAATTTCTCAGTACTTACAATTTGTACGTTATAAACATCTTAGTACGTGAACATTGTATATTAAGATATTCTCAGTAATTATAAGTTTAGGGTTACAAACAGAAAATAATCTGAGGTTCGTGGTTCGAATCTCTCTCATACCAAACATGTTCGTCCTTTCAGCCGTGGGGGCGTTATAATGAGAAGGTCAATCTCACTATTCGTTGGTAAAAGAGTACCCAAGAGTTGGCGGTGGGTAGTGATCACTAGCTACCTTCTCTCTAGTCTTACACTGCTAATTTAGGGTCGACTAGCGCAGACAGCTATCCTGTAGCTTTGCGCGAAAATAAAACAAACAAACAAACAAAAGAAACAGAAAAATCTCAAAATACATTTATTGTTGCAAACATTCGAAAAATCATTACCTACCGGTAAAGTCATCATTAGAAACAAAGTGTATTTTATAACCTCTTAAAACACCGTTAATTGACTCGGGTGGTGGTGCTTGCCACGAGACCTTCATGCTCTGTGACGTCAACGGAATACAAGAGGGTTGTTGAGGTGGTAAACTGGGAACTAAAAATGGAATTATTTGGTAAACTTGTGTAAGTCGTGACACTTGAAACTCTATATAAATCAGCGTAGATACATTTAGGGTAAGCAATAATTCCAATGTAGCTTATAAATCATAACTATTTCTCACAAAGCCAAGACTTGCATAGAAGATTTTGTAAAACAAACTTTTAAATTCATGAAGTTAACAAAATTAATGAATCGATGTTTTACGTGGATATAACAAAATAATTTATCAACGAAAAATACCTTTTTTGCATCAACATTTCTGAAAGAGTTCTGGTAAAAAAAATAATTAAATTTAATTTATCAATATCTAAAACGCGTTTATAACCTCAGAACAATCAGACGATTATTGTATTTGAATTAACATGCTCGTTAACGTTTTTAACTATACTGCCATCTAGCGCGAAAGAAGTGTCATGTAAATGATTTGAAATACAATTTTAAGAATATATAGATTTATAATTTTTGATAGCACAGACAATTAAAATCGTATTACGTTTTCTTGAAATATTTTAAGTGACACAGTATATATAAGATAGAGACAATTAAAAGACGTACAACATTCAAAGGACTGCAAATAAATAATTTATTAAAAGCAGGGACCAGCCCTAAACACGCTACGTTTTGCGGTGTTCTAACGCCATCATTATAAATTTTTTAGAATAAAACTTTTTTTTTACCATCCTCTTGGGTTCTACCAATTACGGGATCAGAGCGTGGACCAGCACCTTTCAAGTTGAAAGCCTGAACAACTACAGTGTACGAAGTATATTTTTCCAAACCTCGAAGCTCACATTCGATTCGGGAAGTGCCTGAAGATTCGTTTTTCACAGTTTTATATTGAAAAGATTTTGTGGTATTGGTTGCTTTGTACCCTACGTAATAGCCCTGGATTATCCCATTCCTCACACGGTAAGGTAACGCCTATAAATAAAACAATATATTGTACACAGTGTCGATAAACACTAAAAAACATAACAAAAGCTGTTTCGAAATGGAAGTTTAGGTTAATTTCGTCTTTCGTTAATAAAAAATAAAGTTGCATTGAATATAATTCCTCATTGGTAATTTAATTTTAAAATTAAAACACCTGAATTCTTAACTATTGGACCTCAGTTATTGTTTAGTTGTTTCAGTGCAAAGTTAAACAATGAGCTACATGTGCTCTGCCCACTGAAAGTATATGATCCCGGATTTTAGGGCTGTAAGTCTACAAACGTACCGCTGAACCTGGACCTTAGACAAACTTTGCTTTTCTCACTCAGAACATGAAAATATATGGTTTTCAGTTTCTTC
This sequence comes from Carcinoscorpius rotundicauda, assembly GCA_011833715.1. Lineage (NCBI taxonomy): Eukaryota > Metazoa > Arthropoda > Merostomata > Xiphosura > Limulidae > Carcinoscorpius > Carcinoscorpius rotundicauda. Next base: position 35,762,206 of record CM022403.1, read on the forward strand.
AGAGTTACGTATAAGATTGAAAACTCGCAGATCTTATATCTACGCTCAGCATTAAAACTTGAAATACATCATATATATATACAAAGTTTTGTGCAATTACAAAATCATATAATAATGATCTAAAAACGTTAACGTTGGTAAATGAGCTTCACGATTCTTTATGCTGAAATCAACCAGTCCTCAAGATTTGGACAAGGTGATTTGCAATGCCTGACCAACTCACCTTCCAGGACACAAGCAAAGATTGTGGTTTAATAGCTTCCACTCGAACATCCTTAGGGGGACTTTCTGGTACTAAAACATTTAGAGAAAAAGAAAACTTTACTTCTTGAAAATAGTACAGTTTTAAAGTGTAATCCTGAAATATCGACAGAACTCTTACACTTTTATTAAAACGTTTTATAAATCCAAACAACTCGAATGGATTAGAGAGGATGTAATTAGTTCCTTCAATAGTAATGCTTCATGGGCAACGTTATACTTAAAAACGAATAATATGGTTGCCACACAACGTACCATAAGTTTATTTGTTCTGTTGGATGTTGCGCAAAGCTTCTCGAGGGTTATCTATGCTAACTGTCCCTAATTTAGAAGTGACAAGTTAAAGGAAAGGAAAGGCAAACAGTCAACGCCACTCACCATCAACTCTTTCTCCAATGAACAATGGGGTTGGACCGTCACATGGCTGACATGCGAACTTGTCCTGTGGAGCGAATACTGGTTGACAACACCAGTCCATTTATTCATATACAAATCCATTTTCAACAAAGTTCTAAAGAAAAAGAACTTCTTTGGACACGCTAATTTACAATAGAAGGCAACTCAATTTAAACTAGTCATTTCTATGGAATGCGAACTACTAAACTAATTGCGAAACTAAACTGTCTCCGATTCTTTCTTCACATTACTTTATTTAAGACTTCTTGACTGCATGATAACAGTCAGGTTATTCGCTGATTGCTTCCACAAGTGAGCTGAACCCAATAAGCCACGTAAGTCGCCACAAGAACGAGACTTCGGGCTGCCACGTTGTCTTCAATATTTAAGAAATGAATAAGGAAACATATCCGGTGGAGTAATGTATCCAGATGCCTAGTGATTGTTTTGGGAATACGGATCTTGGTTTTGTGTAACCTTGAGACTGTTTTGAAGTTCATACCTTGATTGCGGGAAGTGGTGAGGTTAATATTACAGTATTAACCTGTTTTAACAGGTTTGGTTTGCTTAAGTTAAGCGCAAAGCTACCCAATAGGCTATCTGTGTTCTGCCCACCATGGTGTCGAAACCTGGTTTCTAGCGTTATAAATCCGCAAACATACCGTTTCGCCACTGGGCAGCAGCTGGTTTGGATAAGTCAAGATAACATGAAGCATCATTACATTCTAGATAATACTGCACTAGTTTTGTCGATAGAATTATACGAGAAGTTTCTTTCAGAGTGGTAATACGTGATCCATATGACACGTCATGTTTAGCAGCAGTTTTAAACAAATAACAAGTACAATTTCCCTTCACTTCCAAAAATGAGGAATATAAAGAAAGATGATCCATTCTGAAGAGTTCTGACGCAGGAAGAATAAATTCAAATGGATTCTTTAAGTTGGAACTCCTTTGCAAGGAAAATAAATTGGAGTTTATTCCACTGAATGTTTAGAAAAAATATTCAAATGAGGCCCAAACGGAAAACAAACTGTTTGTATCTCAAGGTGTGCTACTATATATATATAACACAATAATTTACCTCGAATGAAGTAATTATTTCAACTTATTATAACATTTAGTAAATACTTAATATCAGTATTACGTGGTTCATACTTAACATTTATACAATTTTATGAAAAATACAATAAAACTACATTGTTAGTAACATGCCCTTACTTTCCTCTTCAGTTGAGAACATGAATATGTTTCCTGGTTGACTTGTACCGATGACGTTTCTTGCCAACATGCGAACTTCGTAAGTTTGTGCCGGATGCAAGTTACGGATTCTATAAGATGTCTCATTTGCTAGAACAGTGCATGTTTCCCATATCGTAGAGACACCTGACAAATTTAAAAAAAAAAGCAATAAATATCTTGTTTATAGCTTTGTTTTATATTGTTTATAAACTTTACGTTTACGATATCAGTTTTCATTATTATTTCCCAGGTTCGTGTTCGTTTGTTTTTCAATTTAACGCAAAGCTACAAGAGGGTTATCTGCGATAGCCGCCCACAGATTAACAGTGACAGACTAGAAAGAAACAAGTTAAGCATCATCACCCACCGCTATCTCTTATAGGTTATTACTTCACCAAGAGCCAGCGGGATTGGTCAATCATTATAACGCCCCCACGGCTAAAAATGCGGAAGCTTTTGGTGGGTAGGTTGTTGTTCTTGTTGTTTTGAATTAGGCACAAAGCTACACAATGGGCTATCTGTGCTCTGCCCACCACGGGTATCGAAACCCGGATTTTAGCGTGTAAGTCCGCAGATTGGTGGGTAGCGGATTCAACCCACGACCACTAGATTACGAGCCTAAAGTTCTAACCACCAGGTCTCCAGAATTACGAAACCAAGATGTAACATTTGCTCTGGAGTTGGTTTTATTTTTAAGTTACTTGAGGTCTATATGCGTTAGCCATCCCTGATTTAGGAGTGATAGACTAGAGGGAAGGCAGTTAGTCATCACCGCCCACCGCCATCTCTTTAGCTACTCTTTTTACCAACGAATAGTGGGATTGACCGTTACATTATAACGTCCCCACAGCTGAAAGGGCAAGCATGTTTGGTGTGACGGGGAAATCGAACCCACAAGTCTAGAGGGAAGGCAACTAGCCAACAGCACCCACCACCAACTCTTTAGCTACTCTTTTTACCAAAAATAGTGGAATTTATTGCAACATTATAACGCCTTCACAGTTGAAAGGGTGAATATGTTAGATGACAGAGTTTGTTCCGGAACGGTCACTTAAAAGTTTGAATAATGTTTCAGAATTTTCAGTTTATTAATATGTGTAATTAGCTCGAGTTCAACGAATTTAACTCTAGAATGAAAATCATTTACTCAGGCAAGTTCTCGTTTGCATAGTACATTGTACACACTTCGACTAAACGGTCATGTTAAAAACTACTAGGGTTCCGGTATAGAGATCTTTGGCCTTGAGCCACTGGTCAGTGGTAAGGTAACGAGCAAACACACTTATACCTGAAGATGCGTGTAGCGACATCGAGTTCCGAACCTTAGACTCTGATCCATTGAACGCCAACTTCTAAAGTAAAGGCCACACCCGATCCACTTTCTAAATCCTCATAGGAAACGTTTCTCGTTTTAAAAAACAAATACAATTTTCTTTTATAACATTCTTTCTAATTTTTCCACTTGTGTTTATCTTGACTAACATTTTGATAATGTCTAAAAGTAAATCAGCATCAAATGAAATATACTCTTGATGTACAAACAAGTAAACCAACAAACGAAACGTGTGCAGATGGAATCACGAGTGGTGGTCAGTGACTACCTTTAGCTTTCCATTGTATGGTGTAGTTGAGTATTAAACTGTTTCCGCTAAATGGTGGACTCCACGTGATCACCACTTCTCGACTTCCAGTTTCAAGCAGTTCGATTTCTCTGGGAGAATCAGGTGGTTCTGCATATTGACAAATAAACAGACATATAAATGGAATTAGACATACGTACATATATAGATAAATATAGGTCGATGTGGCCCGTCAGTTAAATAGCCAACGTTTATAAATATGTACGTCACTTTAGAGGAAAATCCATTAGTGTAGGCACAAAATTTCAGCTAGTATCTAAAATATTTTTAACAGTCACTTTATGATCAGGTACTTAATAGTAAACTGGTTAACACTAAACTTTGGCGTTTAATCCTCGGGTCCATTTAGTATTTTTTTCATACGACATCCAAATTTAAAAAACAACAACAAACTGTATTGTAAATATATAGTCTATCAAAGTCGTAACCCTAATTTAGAACGAATTCCAACCATCTTTTACCTTGAATTATTAGCTGAATGTTTGTCTCATCTAATCCATAATTGTTTGATGCAGTACAGGTATACAAGGAGGAGTCGCTCCGAGTCGCCGAAAATATCTGTAGTTGAGATTTCATCCCCCGACTTTCTGCGTGTTGTCTTATTTCGATTCTGTGTAACATTAGTGAACGATAAAATTCGGGTAGATAAAATAACTGGTCAAAGTATCAATCAAGTCTCAGAATATCATGTGACAGATAAAAAAATAACTTCTAATATGTGATAGACCAGTGTTTCTCAACCTATAGTTTGTCAGAATGTGTAAAAGGGTCCCGAGCACACATTGAAAATAAATAGTTTATCTATTCGTTTAACAAGTCAGGCTTTTTATTTTATTATTACTTTCCAGTAACGTGATTTATTTGGTCGCGATTGGACATCAGTTTATAAATGTGTCCTAAGCCTAAAAAAGTTGAGAACTACTCCGCTAGGGAGAGTATTAATGTAATTTCCTAAAAGTCACGAAAAAAAACAAACAATTTTACGTTTTGGTTTGTTTGTCTGTTTATGAATTTCGCCCAAACTACACGAGGGCTATCAGCACCAGCCGACCCTAATTCAGCAACGAATAATGGGATTGACCGTCACATTATAAGGTCCTAACGGTTGAGAGGGTAAGCATATTTGATGGGACGGAGATTCGAACCCACGACACGCAAATTGTCCATCGTTGTTCAATAGAAACACCAAATTGTTATATTAATAAAAATAATATACATACAGTTACACACATAAATGTCTTGTACAAAACATTAAGCGCGTACTGTGATACCATTAAAGTTACTTTATTCAAGCTTTAAACTTGATTCTTGTTCATGATTATACGTTCAAAACATTCGCTAACAAGTCTTTGTTAAACAATGGATCAGGCATCTTCAGAAACTCATTTTTACTAATAAAGCAGAAAACAAAGTTTGGACCTTCCTAGGTCATCTTCAGGTTAACAAAGAGAAAATTTGCAACTGACCGTTGCCGAGCACGTCTTAGGGACGAGAGTATACACGGATACGGGGATTATAGGGGGTGTTGCAGTTGGATGTTAGGTTATTAATTTGTATAGATTGTTCCTTTATATTGGTTTAATTTTGGTTTTATTTGTTGTACAAGCAAGGCTTCTTTAATTTTGCGTGTTTATATTCTCGTCCCTAAGACGTGCTTGGCAACGGTCAGTTGCAAACTCTTTCTTTGCTGACCGGAAGATGACCTAGGAGGGTCGAAACTTTGTTCTCTACTTAGTAAAAGTGTTAATACCCATGCCAACCGTTCTGAGATACATTTTTATTTCAAGTGGGTTTCGCTTCATCACGAAACTCATTTTTCATGATATAAAATAACATTAGGCAGTAGATAAAATAAAAAGAGTTGGAAATGTCCTATGAAGTAAGGGTGAAGAGTGACCGGAAACAATATTAACAAAGTTGTTTATTCGTGTTTCAGAAGCTATCATACAGTATTTCTGGACACAGTGTTTATGCATCACCCGAACCTAAGTAATAGTTGCAAAATAGACTTATTACAAGTTAAGCCTACTTTCTACTTTATGAGATGCAGCAAACAGAAACTAGGCTTACAAGATGTTTAAAACAACTTATACTTTTTAATGTGGCAAGCACAGACTAGAATTATTACATTTTAAGCTCAATTTGTACTTTATAATGTGGCAAGCACATATTACGCTTATTGAACGTTAAGCCTATTTTATTCTCTATAACATAAGCACAGACTAGGCTTATTTTTCTACACGTTAGGCGTAAAATGTTACTGATGTAAACACGTTATTAGGAAACATAGCTAAAAGTTTTTTTTTGGTAATGCAGCACATAATTACAACCTTGATTCTTGATCCATGTCCAGTGTGTGTTGATCACGTGACCAAACAACAGACATAGGCAGATCACCTGTGACATGACAGTCTATAATAAAAGTTTCTCCTTTCTGTGCCATTTGAGTTCGAAATTTGGTGCGAAACTGTGGAGCAACTGAAAAAAAAAATTGAACACAATATTAAACAATTCATTTTTATAAACAATCTGATAACAATAGCAAAAGAAGAGTTAAAAATAGTCCCACGTTTACCGATAGGATATGTATTTTTTAAACAAAATTTTTCTAAATTGTTGGTGCACTAAATTACTTGTGGATCAATGAATTTATTGTTTGCAAACAATAAATAATGTATTATTTATTTAACAGCACACGAGAAACAACAGTAAATAATATTTTAACTCATCCTACCAATGGTTGCTTAGATTTCCTGTGTACATAAAAGATTAACGATTCCTCTTAGTCAGTCCTTAACACCTAGTGTTATAACATGCTTGTTTGTTGATAACCACAAACATACACAATTGGCTATCTGCAGATCTAGAAACCCTGGCTTTTAGTGTTATAAGACGTCACTAAAAACTACCTAGGTGGCGCTGTAACAAAAATGAACATAAACTTACTCAATAAGGTGCAATATATGGCCCTCTCACCTGTAATGAACGCTGTAATGGATTTATTATTATATATTTAATATCTACGTTTGTTTCACTTTAATAGTTGTACTGAGCCAAATACATAACTTGTCTCTAACCACTTTCATGTGTTATGTAATTTTATGATCACAAGTTTGTGTTGTGTTATATACTGTCATGATTACTGAAGTTGTATAATTCTTTAACAATGTATGATGTTTAATGTATTATTCGCAATGTATATGTATACATATTTAAAAATGTTTAACATATACTTCGAATACTGTCGCCAACTGAACTTTCTAGGACGTCGCCTAAATTTTATAAACCTGTGTGTCAAGAGACAGTTTTGGGAATATTGTTGGTTTTCTACAGTTAGTATACTATAAACCTCGGAAGCTATAACTGTAATAAACGCTTTCTAATCGGAAAACCGTTGATATCTGACCGGGAATATTCATAGATTTCGAACATTAAAAACTGTTTAACTACCGTAAATTAACTTCATTCGTTAGTATTTCGACTAGGACATTAGATATATTCGTTGAGAAAAATTCACATGTGAAGAAGCTAACTAGCTTCCCGTTTAGTGTACCTGTGCATCATGCGAAAATTAATTCGCTCATCATGAACCGTCGATAAAATATTTAGTTGCAGACCAGATAGAAGACTCAGTATTTGTAATAACCGTTACGATAAATTGTATTGTTGTTTTTACATTAAAATATATTTGTGTTAAGAAAGAAAATTGTGTGTATCAATCTTGTTGGCAAATGCCATAAATTTAATACATATAAACATTCAATTAACATTAAAATTTCAGGCTCTTTAGAGTCGTAATACAAAACATAATAAATCGGAGATTCATCGAGGCAGATTATAATACTTAACACTTCCTAACAACTGTAGACACCCGAGGTACAAATAAATCTGAACAGAGAAATATTATTAAGGGTTTTCTCGTGTTGTAGCAACAACGTTTAACTTATATACGGACGAACTTTTCATGAATTTTCCTTTTAAATATTTCAAAATTTGTCGACTGTAGTGGAAAAGTATGAAAAGAAAGTATTTTGTGAACGTACAGTGTACAGTAAGGTTAACCACTGTGCTCAATTCTGGTCCAATTCCATTTGTCGCTTGACACAAGTATAACCCTGCATCTTGCTTGGTTACGCCCTCTATCGTTAATGACCCGTTTTCGAAGATCTGGTAATGGTAACTTGTACTAATATGCTGGTAGCCGTTTGCTTTGGATCCTAAGAAAAACCACAGACGCAAGATTAGTCTCCAGAAAATAATTATAATTCAGGGAAAATAAAAAATAACATTTACTCCGCTATATTCTGTAAATCTTACGTTTCTGAAACGTCTTCTTATAGATTTAATTAGTTGTTTTTAATACCATATTAACATTCATTTTGTGAAAAAATCCAAGAACATAAACTGAGATATATATTAGACATATATGAAATGTTTTTTTTTAATTAATTTATATCTATAAGTACATTTTTACTTCTAATATACGTTGTTAAGTTAAAAAAATACAGCTAAATAAAAAAATAGCTATTAAGTGATACCACTTCTTTACAATGCCTACCTGTTTTTCTTTCCCAGACAATCTGGGGTTGAGGATATCCTTCGGCTTGGCAATGTAAAGTGACACTTCTTCCCGCCACAACATTAAGGTCAGATGGTTTAATACGCCATCTTGGAGGAACTAAGTGAATATCAGTTAATTTTGGTTAAAAAAAATTTTAATACGCTATTTTAGAAGAACTAAGTAAATAGTTTAATTTTAGTTTAAAAACATTTTTAATATGCTACTTTAAAAGAACTAGGTAAATAGTTTAATTTTGGTTTAAAAATTGTAGTTTCGTACAAGTTTTAAATTCGAATAGCATTACGTGTAACTTCAACTTGTTATATTTTTCTTGATAGAAGTAAATAAGTCATCATAGCTCGTAAAAACAGTGCTTAAGTTAGTGTTTCTGTTGTTGATGTTTTAATAAAAACAACAAAAACACGCAACAGAATGTTTGTATGGTACCCACTTAGGGTATCGAATCCAAAATTTTATCGTTATAAGTACGTATACTTACGGGCTTATTACAAGAATCAAGATGTTTGCAAAATAAGTTGATAAGATTTATATCTCGGATCACTTGCATGTTACTTAATGATTGAGAGTACTCAGTAAAACAGCGACATGTTTGCGGATTTTTACTGTTAGAAATTGGATTATGGTACCCGTGGTAAGCAAAGCTCAAACAGCCAGTTTTGTAGCTTAATAAGAAACAAACAAATCATGAATGAGGATTACTTAAGTCATTTTGGAGTTCATATTTCTTAGTGTGTCCATCAAAGAGATTTATTGGTTCTATCTTATAAGTGCTAACGGAACAAGCTTTTATAATTTGAAGTAGTGTTACTTATTTTAAAGCACATAATATATATTCAAATTTACTTACTATATGTGAAGAATGTTTAATACCTTTGCAACATCAACATGTACTATATGAAATAATAGCCCGGGGTGGCCAGATGGTTAAGGTGTTTGATTCGTAATCCGAGGGTCACGGGTTCGAATCCCCATCATAATAAACATGCTCGCCCTTTCAACCATGTGGCATTATAATGTGACAGTCAATCCCACAATTCGTTGGTAAAAGAGTAGCCCAAGATTTGGCAGTAGGTGGTGATGACTAGCTGCCTTCCCTCTAGTCTTATACTGCTAAATTAGGGATATGTAGTTCTGAGCGAAAAAAAAAGAAGCAAAACAGCTGATACACGTAAAAGACAACAATTAGTAATTGCAACTAAAGGTTTAATTCGTCATCTTTACTATAAAAACGTCCTCGTACTTTGAATTCGCTTAAACAGAGCTGTGGACCTTGCTTTTATACTATTATAAGCTTATCAGCAAACGGCTGTGAAACATTTTTCTTGGTGTATTACATTATTTCCAACAATCCAGCTAAATCACACCATCTTAGTTTCTTTACTGTTAGTACATCGTATCACTATATTTTACTAGAAGGTGAGAGCCTGTCCAATACATCTTGTTTCTCAGGAAAGTAGGTGATGGGGAAACACCAGTTCGCGTAGATTCCTAACACTACAATACAAGGAACTATACGTTATAAACAACACACCTCGTGTTTAAATTTGATCAAGTTGGAGAAAGAACACAGTAATTTCTAGGCTCCGAAAACAAGATACAAACATGGTGATTGATGTACAGTCTGAGTGTTGGTTCTTGTACGACCGACTTACGATAAAAATGTTATCTTCATAGACAAAAATATTTAAATAAACAGAATCTTAAATTGAAACCGTTCCATATTTCTGTGGTTATATCACAACAGCACTCAACTGCATTATAGTTAACATTAGTTAACTTTTCGGGAATGGGGAGTGAACAATTTACTTTGTGAAATAATGTAGTGTTTCTGTTAATTCATAAATTTTGTATTATTATTTTTTTCTGTGTAATGACTCAGATGCACCATATATTTGTATTAATTCACATTTATTATTTTTACAGTAATCACTGAAATGCACCATAGATTTCCATTAATCCCCATTTATTATTTTTACAGTAATCACTGACATGCGCCCTAGATTTGTATTAATCCCCATTTACTATTTTTAAAAAGTGTAATGATTGAGATGCACCCTAGATTTGTATTAAACCCCATTTATTTTTTAGTGTATTGACTGAGATGCACCTCAGATTTATATTAATCCCCATTTATTATTTTTACAGTAATCACTGAAATGCATCAGATTTGTATTGATCCGCATTTATTATTTTTTACAGTAATGACTGAGATACACTCTAGATTCGTATTAAATGGCACAGTTTAGTAGGTCCCGGTATAACCAAGTGGTTAAAGCACTCGACTCGTAATGTGAGGGTCGCAGGTTCGAATCCCCGCCACACTAAACGTGCTCACAGTTTCAGCCGTGGGGGCGTTATAATATTTCGGTCAATCCCACTATTCTTTAGTAAAAGTGTAGCCCGAAAGTTGGCGGAGGGTGGCGATGACCAGTTGCCTTCCCTCTAATCTTACACTGCTAAATTAGGGACGGCTAGTGAAGATAGCCCTCAAATAGCTTTGCGCGAAATTCAAACCAAACCAGTTTAGCGATTGCAATTGGATAATTCTGTATGTGTGTTCCGTATTATTAATTAAATATTTTACCATCAGCGTATAGACCGAGTTATCTACAATCAGAAAGCAGCAAGATATTCAATTATCATAAGCTGTTCCTACATTTATTTCCAATACTGCGACTATACCATGACGTTTGTATTTCAAAGAGAGTATAATGAAAAAAAGATCGATATATAAAAACAAACAAGAAAAGTGACAGCTATATTAATTAATTTAACTGGGATACAAACCAAGTTATGCCAATAACTCGTCCATCGTTTGTAAATACAAATCCCGTTAAGCTAATAACTCATCCAATATTTGTAAATAAAACCAAATAGGGTACTAAATTATTAAGTTTGTTAACGACTAGTTAAACGTGCAATACGTTGTTGAGAGCTAAGAAATGGTTTCTTTTTAGAATGTAACTAGATTCTGTGATTATTATCTCTGCAACAATTTCGGATGAAAAAATAATTCTACGCTGGAGTTAGTTTTTATTTTACCTATCTTTCTTAAATTGAACCGGATAAGTGAAATATCACTTCTCGTCAGTATGCCTGATTATTGGTAAATAAAGTAAACAACTGATCTTTTAAGGTTTTTTACTGGTTGAATATCATATTGTGTGAAACTTTGGGTGTAAAAAACAACCTAGGATCATTTAATTCTCTGAACGCATTCGTCTCTTATCAAGCTGAAATTATTTACTGGAGGTGCTGGTTGGTTGTCGAATCGATGGGAGTTTTGTGACCTATTTGAAGTTAACGATGCGTGCAGAACCCTTCCAAGTCGCAGTGACATCTTCCAAACTTCAGGATAGGGTTCTCCAATAAAGTTAAAATTGACGAGGGCAGAACCATAAGTTACAAAAAACTTTATGAAGGATTAATTTATAAATTTGACCTTTGATAAATTGATTTAGACCTTATTCCGGGTCAAAGTCATCCGTGAGGAAAGTCACAAAACTAATTCAAGCCAACAGCTTCCTACTATCAAGTATTTAAGAATTATGTATATAACGTTTACATTTAATAATTATGAAACTTCATTTGCATACACGCACACATCTAGAAATTTAAGATGTTACTGTAAGAAATTCTTAAATACCATTTACATCTAATGACGTCATGTTTATGATGCATTTATTATACATCAATTCTAATTTCTATCAATTTTCTACATTTAGAAATGGGACAATATTATAATTTCAATCAAAATTACAAAACGATTTCTTACACATTAATACTAATGTTTAACAATCTTCTGCCCATAAATAGAGGGACAATATTGTACTTTCAATCAGAATTACAGAAACGATCCAATGAATGACGACTTTCGGTTTCTATTTATTTATCTTACCTCGTACCACAAGAGTCGACGTGTAGTTCACGGAAGACGCACCGTTCTTTACATTGCACGTGTACTGACCATTGTAGTCAGGCCTGGCACTCTCTATTATCAAGGAGCTATAATCTTCACCCGGAAATTTTATAATGACGTCATCGCGCCCTGGCAAAAGAGGCTGTCCATCTTTGTACCAGCTCAATTGAAATGGGGGATCACCGGCTGCGACTGTACAAAACAATCGAATCTTCATTCCTTGTTGTATCTCTCTTGGAAAGTTGAATGGTAGGATCACTGGCTTTACTTGAAGGAAGCGAGACGTTTGGAATGAGTGTCTAACCACACACAGAAATACTTAAACAACTGTATTTCTGTAAAACTCTTTGTGGGTTTTTGTATAAAACATATATTAAATTACAAGCGGTCATTCTCTTACCAACGTTTTGGGATTTATAGTTGACTTTTTATTTGTAAAGGATGAATGGGAAGAAAAATAACAAATTTTACTGCAGTAATTTTATTAACCTTAATTTGATGTTCAGTGTAATAACCATATAAATAGCATACTTATTACACTCTTTAAATTAAAAAAAATTACCTCGAACAGTAACTTTCACACTTCCCATGGCTGTGGCGCCATCTTTGTGTCGCGCTATGCACAAATATATTCCTTCGTCTTCAGCTTTCTGGATGTTACCGATGACGAGGCTTGCGTTTCGAAATAGCCGTTGTCTTTTATTCGTGGGTAACCGTTTACCACCTAAGTTAACAAAATACGTTCTAAAATAAAAGCTCGTAACCAAGGGATGGAAAAATGTTAAAAGAACTAATTAGAAACAGGCACGGCATAACGGTAATTAATAGTGAAATGTGTGAAACCTGTATTAAACCACTTCAAGTAATACACCTTTATTTGGTATACGCTCATATATACGTGTTTGTGTGCAGGTTTTTATAAACTAGTTTTTGTTTAACGATATATCGAAAAATAACATTAATGTATAGTAGACTGCTGCACTTTTTGTAAAAGGAGTGTTTCTGTCACATACACTTAACCCAGGAGTTGAGAACCTGGTGTTTACTTATTTTGTATGTGTACACGCTACAGAACAAAATATTTAATTGGAAACAAAATGTGCTACAAATAAGTAACATTACAGTTAAATCACTATTAATTTGATTTATCTATTTTGATTGTTATAGTAAATACCTACAATAATTTATAGCTCGTGAAGGAGCAACGGCGCAGGGCATTTGAGAGAAACTTACATAAAAACTTTTTTTTTTTTCCGTTTCACGCTAGTGAATATTAATATTAAAATATTTTTTTCTGCTAAACTTATTAGATTTAGATCATAGCGTGTGAAACGCAATACTAACCCTTACATGAACAAGGATGTTAGTGTACTCTAATGTTATTGTTGTTACCCTTAATATTACTAAATAAATGTAAAAGTCTTACTAGAACAATTCGTAAATATAATTTATAATACGACAGATATCACAAGAAAATGCTTACTTTCTTTTCTAAACACAATATATTGTTATGGTTTATTTTGTAGTGTTGTCATTATTCAATAGACAGCACTATATACAATTTTTCTTGAAGCTTTCATTAACTGGTGTTATTTAAGAAAGTTAAAAAGTGACATGATTATCCACTAGGACTTTTTAAAATGATAAAAAGAAATGCAATAGAGCGATATCTTCGAGAGAATAACAATTATAGAAATTTAAATCTTACCTTTTTCCCAAGTGACCTCTTGAATAGGATAGCCAGCTACACGACAATGAAGAAGTAAGTTCTCCCCCGCTACAACTGACGTGTTCGATAATGTTTTCACTGATGGAAATCCATAAACATTAAGCCTAGCGGAGTTTTCAATTTTCCCGACCTCGTTCGTCGCTGTACAAGTATACAAGCCACCATCTTCGACATGTGTATCAGTAATATTCACGTGACTCACAACGTCACCACTCCGACTGACGAAGTCTCCAACACGCACTCGCTCGTCATCTTGGACGGGAAACCCATCAACTGACCACGTGACTTGAGGCAAAGGTGTTCCAGAAGCAATGCAGCGGAAAGAAACGCTAGGTCCCGGCTGAATTGTTTGTTCGTTAAAACTGTCCAAGAACACAGGTACTGTTTCTGTTTGGATGATAGAATTTCTTCTTATAATTCAAGGATATTAATAACATTTATCGAAACAAACGTACGTTACAAAAGTATTTGACTGTTTATGCCCTGCCTACCGCGAGTATCAAAACCCGTCATTTTAGTGCTATAAGCTTTCAGATTTAACGGTGAATCACTGGGTATACAGTGTTTTGTTTTCATTTCTAGCTTAATAATATAGGCACTGAGGGCTATTGTAAACCTGATAAGCTGAGTGAACGTCGTGAAATAATTTTAGGATTATAGTGGAGAATATTGCTTATAGTCAGGTTGCCCAACGGATGACTGACTGGAAGTTAATATTATAGTGGAGAATATTGTTAATAGTAAGGTTGCCCAACGGATGACTGACTTGAAGTTAATATTAATTAATGGTAAAAAAACACAGTACGAAAGAGCTCATTTCGCTTGTTATAAGAAAAAAGGAAATCTATTACACCAGGGGTGGCAAAACCACGGCTCGCGGAAATATGTTAGCTGAGCTCCTTTCAGCATCACAATTAAAATAGAAGGTAAATAAAAAAATTCAAGCTTTATAATTATCTACTGGATATAAACAGAGTCAACTGGATCAAAACGCAAGTTTAATGTTCATGGTGAGTTAATATATTTAACAATTTAAATCCTCATTTTAATGTTAGATTTGAGTCATGAATTAAAGAAATTTCGGATTAGCAAGGATTACATGAGTAATAGTACAAGCTAATGCTGACAATGTTAGTTTTAGTAGGCATAACTTGCAATCACGCTTTTGTGGCGTGTGTGGCTGTGTTGCGAGCAGTGAACTTATCGGAGTAATAGTATGATACTGGGCGCTGTAGAGTTTGGTTGGGTTGTCCGTGTTGGAGCTTATTGTTTCTTTTCACTTTAACTTTTAAAAGTGCGTGTGAAAATTCTGTGAAGGATGATGGCGTCATCAAATTGTAAGAAGCAAAAGTATGAGGATGAAAACAGAAATTTTAAGCCAGAGTGGGAGGAAGATTTTGCATTCACCATTAAGGGAGCAAAACCTTTGCGTCTTATCTGCAATGAGTTACTCAGTAAATACAAAGCCAATAACTTGAAACGACACTCTGAAACAAATCACAAAATCTTTTCGTCTGATTATCCACTTAAATCATAATTTCGGAAAAACAAGTTAATTGTCTTAAAATTATCACTAAATAGCCAGCAGACACTGATGAAAACGTTCATTGAGGAAGTTGATACAACGACTGGAGCTAGTTTTGTTTTATCATGAAATATTTGTCGTACTAAACGGCCATGTTCTGATGTTCTTATGTAAATGATTTAAAGAATCTTTTTGCATTCAGCTTAGCCCCTGACGAATCTACAGACATACAAGGCAACCCACGAATGGCGGTATTTGTTCGTTATGTTTCCTCTAATAAAACTGTGAAAAAAAGATGTTTGACTTAATGGCACTAAAAGAAACGACTCGTGGTGTTTACAGTACAAATGCACTTGTTAGAGCCTTAACAAATGTTGATATTCCACTGGATAAACTCGTCATTGTTGCAACAGATGGAGCACCTGCAATGGTGGGGAAAAATGCAGGATTAATTGCACTTATGAAAAGTGATCAGTTCAAAATTCTATTAAACAACTGGAGCTTGAAGATAAACCCAATGATGTCTCTTTCTACTGCATTGTGAGGTGACTGTTTGTGGATCTGTTGGAACCTATTATTACTTTTATTGAAAAAATAAAATATTCTATCCTTAACTGGGTAATGATGAATGGATGCAAGATCTGATGTTCCTTACTGATATAATGAATCATTTACAAACTCTCAACTTAACACTCCAGGAAGGATAAGATTGCTTCTGATCTTACTATGACAGTTTTCAGCTTTCAGAATAAAATAAGACTTTTTCAATTTATTGTTAGCAGTCCAATTTAATGTTAATGATATGCAAATTTGCATATTTTTCTTGGATGTTTCCGTTGTTCATTACCATATTAAATACGCTTAATATAGTTAAAACAGTAATCAACCAGGATTTTGAAAACATTTGGTATATACATGTGTACTTTGTAATTATCGAAACTAATACAAATGAAGTTTAAAAACCACATACATGAATAAATATTATTACGTACATGTATTTCTTAATATTTATATAAAACTTATGTAACAAAATGTTCATGTATGTAATAGTTGCGGGTCTCAAACATCTGATGTTTATCGTATGTGACTGACGTAAAGCAAGCTTGGCCACCCCTGTATTATACCAAGGTGTACAAAACAGTTTCGTTATTTGACTGTTGCGAAATGTAAACGTACTAGAAAATTTATTTGCTCTTCTGGCTTTTGATGTAATGAACGTTATAGTTTTAAGAACATTAAAGTCCTCTTCAATGGTGAACTACAGAAATTGTTATTACAAAATAACCCGATAGATGACGCTATGCTACTCTATACATGTTTACCTACAGTAACAACACACGGTTAACTGCGGAAAGATTCTAAACTTTAAACTTTCAGAATCAGTTTAAAAAAACAAACAAACTTTTATATACAACATGCCGTTTCAAAAAAAATTCAGGTATTGTTGACATTTTCAACTTGATTTGCATCTTATGCGCATGCGGACTAAACGGCAAGAAAAAGACTAAGAGTGAGGTATAGTAGTCACAACTTTGAAATACTACTAGTACGTGGTCAGTGACTAGCATCCGCCACCAAACCGGGTTTGGTTAGCTTGGAATTAAACAATGAAGTTAAGTTTATTTTACGAGGGCCATCTGCACCAGCCGTTACTGACTTAGCATTTTAAGGTTAGGAGGAGGAAGGCAGCTAGTCATTACCATCCACCGCCAACTCGTGTTTCTCTTTTACCAAAATACGCTGTAATTAGCCGAAACATTACAACTCCCACGACTGAAAGAGCGAACATGTTTGATGTGACGGGGATTTGAACCCGCGACCCTCAGATTGAAAAGCTAACTGTCAGATGGAAAGTTGGCTATGCTGATTAGCGTAGCATCGCGAAACACGAGCTTTCTAATCAGTGACTCAGCAAGCTTCAGACTGGCTCATGCCCGCCTCTTTTCTTTAAGAGCAAAAGAGTAATAAAACGAAACAAAATATTACCCTTTTTACTATTACAGAGATGCCAAATATTTCAAATGACTGAGCGTAATGATTGTAGATAGAGCCCTTTATCATTTGCGGCTACTAGGCCTGACCAATGTCTCTAAGCTGTTTATTATTACATTATTATTATAACTATTATTATTCATTACTGCTATAGAATGCTCATTTACGAATGTGTTTTGTGTATTTAATAAATAAATTAAAAAACATTCATTTGAAATTATGTCTTATTTAGTTCAGAGTAATAAACATACCGGTAAAACAACATTGAACATACACAAACAGTAAGCAGAAAGTCTTTGTGTAAGGACCAGTTTATATCATGTTTATGACACTTATTGTAATAGTTTTGAAGCTGTCGCAGCCTTTGCTTTCATGAGAATGTCATTGGATGGTTGAGAGTTATAACAACATTGTCCATTTGACTACATGTACATCTTGTGTGTTATAATACTGCTCAAAACTGAGGTGCTCGAGCTTGGTCTGAACTTGCATTTGCTTTTAGTCACAAAACTAAATATCCTTTCACTGTCAGCATTAGGATGGAAGATTGTAAGAATTCCAAGCATAACCCTACACAGAATGTCATCCTTCTGGTTGTCATTTCCATCTTTAACTGTACACAGCTGAGCCCAAAACTTGTCAACATTCAACTGAAGGACAGTTTCTGAGAAAGTATCAATTTGATAGTTCAAATATTGCCCTTCCAATTTGTCAACAGTGTCATGCTCATAAATGTCATTATCTGCATCGTTTTTGTCTTCGCCTCAGCCTTTTGTTGGTGAGATGTCAATTTTGCGCCACAAAAAAATCGATGTGACAAACTGTACAAAACGCACGACTTTCACTGACTTTTCATGTAATGACCAGATATTTTGCACTATACTCTTTCCTAAATTTTTGATTTAGTTTTAGTCCTTTCAGATTTGCCAGAAACAAGACAATCTGGTGAACGAAGCCTCTTTTATTCCAACTTGTGAACAGTCGCATTGATGTTTCTATGCCGCTTAGAAAACGAGAAATACCTATCTATGCGAGCGTTGTTTGGCTGACAAGCACAGATGACGTAATTATGGATTCCTCACGTACCAGTATGAAGAAGCACCGCACTCAAACTTTTTGTAGACGTCGGAGATACAAATATATTTTTATTATTTCAAGCACAAACATGATTATAGCCAGTAGCCATTTGGATAATGTCTTTTATTTATTATGAAAATTTATTTGTATCTCACTAGAAATTTTCTTTTCACCCCTTTCAATTCCTGGGGGCACAGTTTATCACTTTATTGTATAGACTTATATAATATACAATAATTTGGGAGTTGCAACAAGTCGTAATATCTGTCTGTATGAGCGTATAGTCGTAATGTATACACCAAAATCGTAATGGTTACCATCTCTGCTATTATAATCTAACACTTAGTTTAAGTTTGATATATAACAAAATCTGAAAAACAACAACATTGATTTATTACCTCCTAGCATCAGTTCGACAGAAGCTTGTGTGGAACCGTACTTGTTTCTGGAGTAACACTGATATATACCCTTGTCTTCTTTTTTAACCGAAGAGAGGTGTAGTGTATTATGGGAAAGTACTCTAACTCTATCATTTCCTACTGCCAGATGGTGCTGGTCTTTCATCCAGTAAATTGTTTCTACTGGATAACCAGTAACGTTACACGTTAGAGTTACAGAGCTCCCTGCATCAACTAGGAGTCGTTTAGGGCCAATAAAAGCCTGTAAAGGGGCTAAAGAAATAAAAAAAATCATATTTAGCTTTTAAAAAAGAAAACTGGATTTTATACTCTCTACTAAATAGACATGTTCTCCAACAATTTCTTACTTATTAGTTATAACGTCTGATATAACCAAATTCTTGTCAAGTTTCAAATTCGTGGTCTTATTAAAACCTCTGAAATCTTAAGATATAAGCATCTAATCAAAGCAAGAAATTATATAAACATGGCTGTCAATTTGCTTTGACGAAAAACACACGAACCTTTTTTTGTTAAAGTTTGACTTGTTTTAAAAATAATTTGGAAAAAAAGAGACTATTAATTTAATACAAAAATTTAACCAATAATATCACTTTAATTCTACTTAACTCTAAAATATACAGTGCATTTATTGATTTTTATCAACTTTTAAAACGTAGAGGGCGCCCTGTGACAGCTGGTTCTGAAATAGTTGTTTAATTGATTACGGTGTCGAAAGATGTCTCTCTTATATTAGATTAAGTATTTAATTCGATATTTCTGATATTTGATTATGAGAGAAAATTTAAGATGTTAAAGAAAGATGAAACATCTAACGTCTAAAACCACATTCTCAACCAATCATAGGAATTTACGTCTTTTGTCGACTGGTGGGGTCCATAAACAGTTACCGTTTTGTTTGAATTTCACGAAGAACTATTCCAAGGTTCTATGTTCTAGCCATCCCTAACTTAGTAGTGACAGACTAGAGGAAAGGTGGCTAGTCATCACCACCCACCGTCAACTCTTAGACTACTCTTTCGCCAACGAACAGTGGAATTGACTGTCACATATTATGACGCCACTACGGCTGAAAGGACAAGCGTGTTCGATAGACGGGATTCGTACTCGCGACCACCAAGCTGCGTTTTAATTAAGAAACAAAAATGACCACTGCCTTACCTGTGACACTAAGTGTACTGTCCATTCTTCGTTCTCCAACGCTGTTTGTGACAACACAGATGTAAGATCCCGTGTCCTGAAAGTACGTTTTTCTGAAGTACAGAGATCCACTTACTTGGCTGACTCTTCCATCTAGATCCAAGGAAACCAGTCGTCCTCCTTCATTTTTGTACCATCTACCACGAAGAACGTTGTTTCAATAAAGGCAATTTCGCATAATGACTTTAAACAGTTCAAACTTCCATTATACATGCCGTCAAATTAGGCGTTAAATAACTAAATTCTTTGAAACCAAGCACAAACTTATGCAATTGGTTGCTTATGCTCTGCTCAAAGTTATCGAAAACCGGTTTTTAACATTGTATGTCTGCAAGACATCCTGCTGTGTAACTAAGGGTGGATTCTTTGTGAACAGAAATTCTAAAATGTTATTTTAAAATAAATTACTAAAAAGTTATAAATGGTCAGACAGTCAGTGTAAAGTACAAATATATATAACTTACAATCAAATACATTTTGTTATATTACTAATAAACACGCTTGAGATAAGATTTTCGAAAAAAATAGTGATAAAGTTAACTTTGTAAAAACTCAAAACTCCCTTTCTCCACCCCCACCCCCACCAAAAAAATAAAAATAAAAATTGCAAGTCAAAATTTCTGGGCTTTTCAGCAGGCAAAATTTTATGAAGCAGACTTTTGAAACAAAAGTCGAGTTCGACGAGTACGTTAAGTCCATTATTTTGTTTACCACGTGCATCTCTTCAAAGTCCTTAGTTTTCAAGTGAATAAAAATGTTTTTTTTTTTCAAATATCCACCAGTAGATTTGATTGTTTTTTAATACAAGATTCTAATTAATTGATGAGATATCTGACATATAAGCGACACAACGATTTTTTTCTTTCTCACGACATCTGTACATATATTTTCTCTGTATTATCTTCCAGCTTCTTCGGATTTTTCAATAACTTTTAGCGTAAACGTGTGTTTTGACATTCCTTTAGTTTGAAACGTTTTGTTTAAGTAAACTAAACTATCTGGACGAGCATGTTTGGTGTGACCGATATTCGCACCCGCAACTCTCGGATTATGAGTCGAGTGTCTTAACACTCCTACGAAAAAAATATTTACATCCACTAAAGTGATTTGGGGCCTATCAGGCCCCATATATTTTTCCAATAGAAACACAGTGATTTAGCAACATTCATTACAAACAACTTTAGAATGGCTCTGACAAACATTTTTTTTTTACAATTTGAGCAAACAATTTTCGACTGTCTATCTTTTGATCTCCCGCACAAATGGCATCGTCCTCTTTTTGCCCTCTTTGCCGGCGGTTCACATGAGGTTGTTTTGTTATTATCTTTGCAATAAATTTCTTTGATTTCAAGCACCAATTGCCGTATAAATTCTCTTCTGGCTCTTGATTTATGTTGACGAAGAAATTCTGGATGTTTTGTCAAGTGTATAACGAAAGCATTGTGCGCAGCAAGATCTAGAATGTAATAGAATATGCAGACTGACCAGCGCTTTGATCGCCTCTTTGTTGTGTAATATCTCACCATTTGATCGAGAGTGTCGACACCTGCCTTCGTTGCATTGTAAAGATTGACGATTTCGGGCTTTCCATTTTCTTCTACTTCACCAGACTGATGCTGAGAACTCAGTAGTAGCACATATTTTCCTGGTTTGTCTGAGTGCCTGAGAAGAGTGATGTCGTCATGGTAGAAAATCTTTGGTGATAAATCTCTAGATTTTGCATTTATTTCAGGAGGCAGGAAGGTTCTTGATTTCCGTATGGTTCCAACAAGTCCTATTCTTTTTGTTCGTAAGTAGTTGGCAAGTGACATTGTTGTGAAGAAATTATCTGTCGTTATTGTCCTTCCTTTTCCAAGAAATGGCTGACTCAGTTCTCTGACTATTCTTTCTCCTTGATTTGTTTCTGTCGTATTTCCAACCTTTCCAGTATAAATTTGAGCGTTGAGGAGTTAACTTGTCTTTGCATCTGTTAGGCACCAAATCTTTATTCCGTATTTGCCTGGCTTTGTCGGAATGTATGTTCTGAAGTCATCTCTTCCTTTGAAGTTACATAGTTGTTCATCCACTGTCAGGTATTCGCTTCGGTTGTAACTGTTTTTGCAATTTTCAATGAAAAAATTCCAGACTCCAGAGATGGCGGCATCATTGATTTCTCTATTTCTTTGAGAGTGGATGTCAAATCTAATTTTTGAGCACATTTTTTTGAATTTGTCTTGTGTAATCAGTTTTCGCAAAAATGGCAAACCGAATTTGGTTGAAAACATTTCGTCTATCGATGCATTTTCGGATTTGCTTATTCCAAGGAAAAGATTAGCTGCAATCCATTTCTAAAGGTCTTCTTCAAAAATTGGTTCTTTCATGACGGTGTTTGCTAAGTGAATGATCTGTTCCATCATAATATAAGAAATGAAAATTTTGAACGTTTCGAATGGTGTCGAGACTCTTGGAGCAGCTTGCCTTGTAATGCCTGAGTTCCCATTGAATATATTGAGAGCTGCGGTTCTCCTGTTGATCCTTGAAGGTGTTGCTGAATAACTAAAATTCTTATCTTTGGACAAAAGTTCGTTCACTGGCATCATAGTAAGATCTTGATTACTTTCTTCACTTTCAGAAGGGTACGGCGCGATTTGTTCATCATTTTCGGCTTCAGAAGGATCATCATCACAGCTTTCGGAGTAGTCTTCGACATTATCATGTTCACTTTCATCGTCGGATGGTTTTGTCAGTAGATGTACAGCTTCATCAAGAGATATTTTTGACACGGTTTGAAGATTTCAGCTCCTATATATATAGGATTTGTGGATTCTTCTAGAATATTCTAGATTATTCTAAATACTTCTGTAAAGTTTCTAGAATGTTCTAAAACAGGCGTGAGCAAACTAGGCAATAATCAGGACCGTCTAAAATTATTGTTGGAGTAGAGTTATTATCCTAATTATCCATCTTTTGAAAAGAAGTTGTAAAACTGATATATTTTTACTATAATTTGCTTTTTTCGGTTGCCCAGCCCTGTTCTAGAATTATTCAGGAAATAGTCATTTTTATGTTTTTGATCTGGGGCCTAATAGGCCCCTAAATACCCTTAGTGGATGTTTTTTTAAAAAAAAATTAAATATTATTTCGCAAATGTCTGAAAAGTCAAAATATTATTGCTCCTTAACGTATAAAGGGATAGGGTCAGTTAATGGCAATTTCATTTAAATACAAAATTATTAGCCTAATATTAATAACCTTTCAAGTTGTTTTGGGGCCTATTAGGCCCCAATTTTCGTAGGAGTGTTAACCATCTGCCATTGGCGGGCTAAGTCACCTAATCATTACGCGTTATGTATAAACTACAACCGATAATCAGATGAGAAATGGTCCGGCAATACCAGCAATTTGAGGGTCGCCCTTTCTGTCGTGGGGACGTTATAATGTGACAATTGATACCACTATCATTTGATAAACTAAATCGATGGACGGTGCGTGAAGATGACTAGCTGCCTTCCCTATAGGCTTTCATCGCAAGATTAGGAATATTTAGCGCAGACAGCCCTCGTGTAGCTTTGCTCGAAATTCAAAACAAGTTAAACCAAATGAGAAATTCGTAAATGTAATTAATTTCCTGCGTGATGTAGATTCTGTCTCTGTATGTAGTCTTTTCAAGGAGACTACTGTAAGACGTTTACACAACATAGAAGGAATACTTATAACATAGGAACAACTAGTACCGGAAACATAACTACGACATCAATTTTGGTCAGCTCATCTCTTCTTATTTTACCATTCTTATATTTTTCAGCATATTTATATGGAACACGCGAAGACAGAGATAACTGTCTATAATTTACGTGCCTTTCAATGCTACTTACGTACACGCTATATCTATGAGAAAAAGAGTAATTATTAGTTTACTAGTCTTTACGTTATAAGCAGCTTTTCATCAACTTACTTAAAAATTCATATTATTTTTCAATTGTTTTGTTCTCATTCGCTCGTTAAACACATGCACGCATATAAACATTGTTCAAGCATATATCTATATATACACACACACAATATAAAAGTATATATGCCTACAATGCAGACATTTATGCATATGTACTATTCAAATTTTTTTGTACACAATACACAAGCTTATCTGTACATAATTTATTTTTCTTTGGGCTTTGAGCTATACTTATACGTTAACCTCACTCATGAAGCTGAACCGTCAAATGCACGCGGCTTAAAAACCATAATTTGACTACCCTGATTAAAATATTTTTGTTTCACTTGACAAGTTCAAAACAATTAATTTAGTAAATAACTTTTCACGATTAAAATGTATAAAACGTCATTACTATTGGTACTGCCGTTTTCTTTCTGACAACGCATATGAAAATTGAATTTAAAACTGTCCTTTAAATAAACAGTAGAAACTAGAATTATGTCAGAATGTCTTCCTTTTAAAACTTATTTAAAAATTGTTTTCATTTATTTTCATTTAAAATTCTGTTGCTAGCTTATCTTCCTTTTTATTTTTTTGACGTTACTTGCAATCAGGAAGATTTTATTTTGTACGAGACTTGACTTACTGGTAACTGAAATCATCTATTATTAATTATTTATTTGACTTGACTTACTTGTAACCGTGAATATCTATTATTTCTTTTTTATTTGACTTGAGTTACGTGTAATCTGAAAGATCTATTACTTATTTTTTATTTGAATTAACGTACTTGTAATTGGTTAAATCTTTTATTTATTTTTCTTTTACTTGATTTCCTTGTAACCAGAAATATCTATTTATTGTTTTATTTGACTTGACTTACTTGTAACCAGGAAGAGGAAAAGCTTGAGCAGCACACGTCAGTTCCACTGGTTCTCCTTCCCGGACGTGGATGGAGTTTCTAGTGGAAGACAGTTTTGGAGCTTGTCTCTCTTTTGCATCTATGAATGAAAACAATAACAATCAGATATAAAAATAACATATCTTAGGCTTCGCCGGAAATTGACACTACTCATAATCAGTAGCTATGCAAGATTAAATCTTTATTCAAGTGTAAACAAAATTTCTTTTATGAAATATCTTATAATTCAGAATTCCGAACAGACTAGCCAAAGAATAGCTGCAACATTTTTTGAAAGAAACAAATTTGAAAAATAAATTTAGTTTGCAGGAATATCGGATCTAGACTGTCATATCGTTAAAAGTACGAGTTTTCTAAAATATCGAAATACGCATTGTTTGGGTTTTATAATTTATTTAGATAAGATATATATTTGTTTCTTCTGGCCTCTTTTGAATATTCTACCGAGTTACTTTAACAGACACAATGACACCCATTATTCACAAACACGACACCAGGTAACAGGATATATAAATTGTTTATTTTGAAATCGCATGCTGAGCTTCCAAGTGGATTTCTTTGTTACGACGAATTAAAACCATCTTCTCTTATAAGTTTAAAGACTTCAACCAAATCACTGAGTAAAAGTAATTCCAGCTGCTTATATTTCAGTGTAACATATTGTGTGTTTATATTTTAAGAAAAGGTGACATAAACAATAATATTTATAGCGATATACCAATACTGTGATACTAAGCCTTTATCACAACACCAATATCTCCGACTGACATTTAGCGCCGGGGTCCTTAGACGAATTGACACAGAATATTGTGAGGAGATGCCAACTAAAGCACCAACTAGCGGAAATACATAATCGTTTTTGTTTTCGTTGTTTTGTTTTTGCCGCTATTTTCCAGTAAAGGTAGCGTCAACACTTAATTCTTATCTCACCTCCTGGATAGCCCGGAATGTTCAGCTAATTAAGGCATTCGACTCAAAATCTGAGAGTCGCGGGTTCAAATCACCGTTGCACCAAACATACTCGCCCTTTCAGTCGTGGGGACGTTATAATGTGACAGTCAACTACACTATTCGTTGGTAAAAAGAGTAGCCTAAGAGTTGGCGGTGGGTGGTGATGACTAACTGCCTTCCCTTTAGTCTTACCCTGCTAAATTAGGGACGGTTAGCACAGATAGCCCTCGAGTAGCTTTGTACGAAATTAAAAAAAAAAAACCCTGGCGGAGCAGTTGCAAGCTTGAGAGTATACAACACTCAAAGTAAAGGGTTAACTCACTGCCGTTCGGCACAGCAAAAGTAGTCCACTGTCACATCTTAAATTGATAACAAAAGAAACAAACAAGATACTGCTTACATCTTTCTTTCTTCCAAGCACATTTACACTGGTTTACGCAAGTAAAACAGTTATCGCACTCCATATTACTATTAGACATATTTCACAGAAAGTTTAGTTGAAAATACCACATTATCAAAGATTCACTTAAATTTGTTACTATTTGTAGAATGTTACTATTTTGAGACTGATAACTGTCGATTGTTCCTCTTCTGTTCCATATTAGAGAAAAGGAGTTAGTTAACATTGTTTCTCATTTCTTACTTTTAGCTATATTTGTTTGTTGAATTTCGCGTAAAGCTCCATAACAGCTTTTTGCGCTGACCGCCCCTAACTCAACAGTGTAAGACTAGAGGGAAAGCAGCTAGTCATCACCACCACCTCTTATTGTTGGGCTGCACTTACACTAACGAATAGTGAGATTGATCGTGATATAATAATGCTCCATGGCTGAAAGGGCGAGCATGTTTGGTGTGACAGGGATTCGAAGTTGCGACCCTCTGTTTACGAATTGAGCGCCTTAACCACTTGGCCATGACGGGCCAAACTACATTTCAAACCAAGAGGAAGTATCGAATTAAGTTATGCTTCAAATGTGATTTAAAATAGCTATTAACCTATCTTAAATTTGATATATTCTAAATCAGTCTGATATAATGCTAGAAAAAAACAATTAAAACTCATTAGTGTAATTTCTAGGCTCCTAAGCCTTAAAACCTTGATTTATGTTAATCGTACCAATACATTTTATGTTACTCTACTTTAGAAATATTTTACACTTAATTTCACTGAAAAATAAACAACTATGATTCCGTTTAAATAGGCTAGCATATCATCTCTTCCAAATACAAAATTAGACATTTTCTCAAGTACTATCACTTTCAATAGATTCCTCCAACAATGAAGTGATTACAGTGTGGTGGGGAGATACAATTTAAATTCGTGCTTACAACTATTAATCGCGTAAAATGAGACATTTACAACGATGCAATTGTCAGCGCGTGCAACCATTTCAGATACTCACACTCGAATTAGATTACTTTCGTAGATGAATTCATCGTTTCGTTTCATTATTTCATTTCTTTAAACTCTAAAAAAAAATTAAAAATGACTTGAAAAGTTGTTGGATCCACTGCTATAGTTTTTTTTCCCATTAAAATGCGAAGTATCGAAAGTTGAATTAAATATTAGCGAAAATTCTTTTAATTAAGACAAAAAGATTTGAGTTTTATTCTTCATAAAATACAGATAACGTTGGGCAAATCAATGCTGTCTTATTTCAATAACGCGTGGCGCCTCACAAATTAATTTGATGACTTTACAACGTTAGAATCTGGGAATCGAACCTTTTAGTGGGCACAGTAAAAACAGACCCATTGCATTAAAACAAGTGTTAAAATTAATTAGCCTGCGCTAGCTTCATTGGCCCACCTCTTAATCGGCGGTATAAACGACCTGCGAATGTTGACCACTCCGTTAAACTTTCAATCGTGTAAAGTCGAGTCTATGCGATTTAATTACTTATTTCATCTTACATAGAGAGTTTAATTGAACATTTCTATGAAATCTTGATAACGAGTAACTCATTTTTAAAAAAAAATAGAAATTTGGGAAAGGCTTGACTGGGTAATAAAAATTATTACAAATGCACGACGTTTCGACAAGATTACGTCATCCTCAGGCACAAAGAGTTCACCATCCAGCAAAGTCGTCTCTAAACTTCACTCCTGTAGAATATTTTCTGTAGATGTTCCAAAAATGGTAAGACTAAACCATTTTATACAAGCAAACGTATTTGATTTTGACAAACTTACGGATAAACTTTTCCAAAAAATATATCTTTCTACGATGCACACCAAACAACATTAAGTCTAACCCTACTCAGCGATTTAGGCTTAACTTCGTAATCACCTTTTCAATGTCGGATTAGTCCCAATCAGATAATTCCCCACGAATACAACGTCGGAAACTGTTATTTGATTTTCCACAGATTTACTATACGCTTTGGAAAGAAAAAAAAAGATTACCTATTATGATTAATCTCCCTCGAGTCACGCTGAATCGGCCTTCGCCACTCAATGCATGTCTTGTGTGACATCTGTAAAAGTGAAATCCATCGTCCACCATAGTGTCACGAATATGAAGTTCTCCATTAGCAATAACGCTGTACCTGCCACCTGGTAGATATAATAAATATACCAGCCAACTTCAGATATTTATTAAAATAAAAAATATACATCGAATATTTCGATACATAAATAATTGTTTACTTGCTTTGGACTTTAATAGTTCCTCCTTGTATGATATAATTTTATTTTTTTAAGGTTTATAATACATTAGTATTTCATAAACTAAAACTCTGAAACGAAAACGGTACAGCTATGAGTTAGAGAAGCTAATTAAATAACGTTTAGCTAATCAAAATACATTATTCTGAAACGTAAAACGTCTTATTGAAGTTAGTACGAAATAACTTGTTGGAATTGTTCTACAACGTTCTTAAGTCGAATTAACAATATATTTTTCAACTGATCGCAACAAGATAATTTGATTGAATTTCATGTAAACTTCTTTCCGATGGTGTTTGGGTATTTGCCCTGGAGGGTCAGGTTCACTTTGACCTCTTCCTCCTTCCTTAACATATTTTCCCTAACTCGTGATGTTATGTTAGGTCCTTTTCAGGGCAATGTCCATTTATAGTCTCTTATTCACAGTAGTCAAGCTTGCTGGTGGCATTTTTTTTTTTTTTTAATCTTATTATTATTTTAAAATACATAAGTATGCAAATTATAAATACAAGATTTAAAATTTATACACATACATATTTTAATTTAATTAATTTATATATTTTTTTTTCTTTATATTTTATATATATGTTAATTGGTGAGAGGTATTTAGGAATATCTTCATCATGTATAAGGTACCTATCTAGTTCGCATAACAAATCATTTTTCTTCCAATTTTTGTTAAAATACCTAATTGTAATATTTAGGAGTCTATCTGATATTATTGGTATGTTCGAGTAATTATGAATGAATTTAGATGATGTTGCTCTCGGAACTCTGTATGCTGTTGTGAGAAGTGCATTTTGTATTTTTTGTAGTTTGGTTTTGATTGTTACATTACTTACAGTTACCCATGCTGGAGCTGCATAGTCTATTACTGGTCTAATATATGTTTTGTATATTTTCAAAATATTATCTGTGGATGCTCCACTGTGTTTACCAGTTAGACTCCTAACATAGTTGGTTCTTCGCCAAATTTTATTTTTAATTTCGTTGACATGTTTGATCCAAGTTAATTTTGAATCATAAGTCAGACCTAAAAATTTTGCTGATTGGGCAATCTGGAGCAGCGTGCCATTCATATATATTTCTAACTGTTGCTTTCTGTGTTTTGGCGATTTCGTAAAGAGTACGAGCTGAGTTTTTGCTGTGTTTATTTTAATTCTATATTTTTCACAGTATTCACTAATTCTATTTAATTGTGGTTGTATGTTTGTAGCTGCTATCGTGGGTGTTGCAGCACTTTTCCAGATTGCCACATCATCTGCGAATTGTGATGAGAATCCATGATTTGGATCCTTCAATGGCATATTGTTAACATACATGATGAAGAGTATAGGGCTAACCACCCCTCCCTGCGGGACACCAGCTAGTGGAGTAAAGTATTCGGAAAAAGTTCCTTCTACATTTACTCTACATTTTCTGTTTTCCAGAAAGTTAGATAACCAGCGAATAATTCCTCGCGGTAGTTCCATTTCATTCATTCGGAACCTTAGACCGTCGTGCCAAACGGTGTCGAATGCTTTCTCGATATCGAGGAAACAAGCGACTGTACATTCTTTTTTGTTGAAACTATCTATAATGGTTTCGGTTAATCTTATTAAATGATCTGTCGTTTGTCTAAATTTTCTGAATCCATTCTGTTCTTCTGGTAATTTTGATGTTACCTCCAGGAATGTGGAGAGTCTATTACTTATTATTCTTTCGAGAATTTTGCCTACACAGCTGGTCAGACTGATTGGTCGATAGCTATTTGGTTTATTCGCTGGTTTTCCTTCCTTATGGAACATTAAAATATTTGCTAGCTTCCAAGAAACTGGGATATATCCTGAGGATAGCGATAAGTTAAATAGAGAATTTAGATGGTCAAACAATTTCGGAGTGCCGTTTTTTAGGAGAATAGCTTGTATTTCGTCTTCTCCTGGCGCTTTGTTTTTGGTGTTTTTTATTGCTTCTAGTATTTCATGTAGGGATATTTCCTTTGTTAGTAATGTGCTTTCAAAATCAGTGTTAGAACATGTAAAACTACACGAGAGATATCTGTTTTGAATTTCGTGCAAAGCTACTCGAGGGGGGGGGTAACTGCACTACCCGTCCCTAATTTAGCAGTGTAAGACTAGAGGGAAAGCAGCTAGTCATCACACCCACCCACCCACCACCAACTCTTGGGTTACTCTTTGACGAATAGTGGGGTTGACCCTCACATTATAACGCCTTCACGGATGAAAGAGCGAACATATTTGGTGCGACGAGAATTCGAACCCGCGACCCTCGGATTACGAGTCTATCTCCTTCACTCATTTTGCCATGTCGGGTCGGCTACTCTTTTACCGACGAATATCGGGATTGACCCTCACTATATAACGCTCCTACAGCTGAAAGAGCGAGAATGTTTGGTGCATCTAGGATACGAACCTGCGACCTTCGTTTTACGAGTCGAAAACCTTAACTCACTTGGCCATGTCAGGCCAATATTAATGGTAAATTTCTTATTTGAGAAGTTATCGTAAAGGCGTTTAAAGAGTAAATATTATATACTTTAGTATAGGTATTGTAGATACCGAAAACCACGAATTTCTGAAAAACAGTTCATTAAGAAAAATTGTAACCTCAAAAAGTTATATCTGTGTAACCACAAATATTTGGCAGAGTAATAATATATGAAACGGTCAAACTAGTACACAAAACGTATGGATTTTTAAAAACTTTAATTATAGATTTCCACTAATAAGTGACTTTTATTATTGTTCATAAAGACAAAATTACTAGACTGTAACAAATAACACAGTGAGTTTTCTGCAGACTCACGTGCCTAGAAATCGGTTTTCGATACCCTTGATGGGCAGGCCACAGATAGCTTATTGTGTAGCTATGTGTTTAATTCAAGACGAATTTAAGAAAACAAAGTCAAGAACAGAACTTGAGAGAACTTTCAATGCTTCGTAGTTTGTATTTTAAAAATTACGTATTTATGTCAACAGCCAGTTTTTTGTGATTTGAGCTTTGGGAACTATCTCACCTTCCTTTAAATGTACATATTTGTTTTATATAATAGCTATTCGTCTATATACACCATATGCCAAAAGTATGTGGACATCTGACCATAATACCCATATGTGCTTGTTGAACATTTCATTCCAAAACTATGTATTAATATGAAGTTGGTCCCTCTTTTGCTGCTATAACATCCTCAACTCTTCTGGGAAGGCTTTTCACTAGATTTTGGAATATGGCTGCGGGGATTCCCTACAACTTAGCAACAAGAACATTAGTGAGATCTGACAGTGAGGTCTGGCTCGCAGTTGGCGTTTCAGTTTATCCCTAAGGTGTTCAGTCGGGTTGATGAGGTCAGGGCTCTGTGTGGGCTAGTCAAGTTCTTCCACACCAACCTCGGCAAACCATTGTCATGCTGCAACAAAAAAGGGCCTTCCCCAGACTGTTGCAACAAAGTTGGAAGTACACAATTCTCTAGAATGTCGTTGTATGCTGTAATATTAAGATTTCCTTTCACTGCAACTAAAGAGCCTTGCCCAAACCATGAAAATCAGACCCAGACCATTATTTTTCTTCCACAAAACTTTACAGATGGTACTATGCATTCAGACAGTTAGCATTCTACTGGCGTCCGCCAAACCCAGATTCGTGTGTTAGACGTCTAGATAGTGAAGCGTGATTCACCACTCCAGGGAACGCGCTTCCGCTGCTCCAGAGTCCAATGGCGATGTGCTTTACACCACTTCACCCGACGCTTGGCATTACGCATGATGATCTTAGGCTTGTGTGCACTTCATGAAGTTCCCGACGAACAATTCTTGTGCTGACGTTACTTCAAGAGGCAGTTTGGAACTCGGTAGTGAGTGTTGTAACTGTGGACAGACGATTTTTACACGCTACGCGCTTCAGCACTCGGCTGTTTCATTCTATGGGTTTGCTTAGCCTACCGCTTCATGGCTGAGTTGTTGTTGCTCCTAGACGTTTCCACTTTTCACAATAATAGCACTTACAGTTGACCAGGCCAGCTCTAGCAGGACAGAAATTTGACGAACTACTTGTTGGAAAGGTGACATCCTGTGACAGTGCCACGTTGAATGTCACTGAACTCTTCAGTACAACCTATTTTACTGCCAATGTTTGTTTATGGAGATTGCATGGCTGTATGCTTGATTTTATGCACCTGTTAGCAATGGGTGTAGCTGAAATAGCCGAACCCACTAATTTGGAGGGGTATCTACATACTTTTGGCCATTTAATGTATACCTGTCTGGGTATTGTTTCTTTGTTTTTGAATTTCTCGCAAAGCTACACAAGGGATAACTGCACTAGCCATCCCTAATTTAGCAGTGTAAGACTAAAGGGAAAGCAGCTGGTCATCATCCTCCACCGTCGACTCTTGGTCTACTATTTTACCAACGAATAATGGAATTGACCATCACCTACTGTTGAAAGGGAGAGTATGCTTGGTGTGATGGGGATTGAAGCCCATGACCCTCGGATGACGAGTCGATCGCCTTAACCAACTGGCCATGCTGGGTTCTATCTGGGCATTCAAAAGCCGTGTGGATTAACATCTTTATCTCATAAAAGGCGCATCATGAAATACTATTACCTCATTAAACATTGACATTTCTAACAAATATTTATCCTTATTTGGTGTTTAAGTAGAAGCTACATTAAAACACATCTAGAAATTGCCACAAAAATATCTTATTGGGGAAGAAATCAGAAAAAAATAGAAATATGGAAATAATAAAAAATGTTATAAACCTCAAAAACCTAAATCCCTAAAAGTGACCATGTAATATACGTACGAGGGGAAAATATGTCAAGGTTATAAAATAACCTTTAAGCTTCATACAATTCGGAAACACGTGATTCCAAAGTTGGGATTTCACCACAGGAATTTTCATAAATAGCTTTAGTTAAAGTTAATGAATAATAAATATCAATTTTTGAACGCGTTTAAAACTTGTTATTGTAAGTTTCAGAGTGTATTCAAATACCTCACAGGAAACTCCTTATCGCGAGGCATACATAGATAAATTTAATGACATTATGGAGAAATCATTGTATTCTCGTGAGTAAACCCATTATAAATATTTATTATGCAAGAGCGTTTCAAAAATCATCTTCCGTGAAACATTAGGTTTAAAGAAAAATCCATAAATTATTTACGACTCTTTTTGTTGTCTTATTTACAAAAGACGACCTCTCTTGGCAACGAGAAAAGTATTTGCCAGGAGCAAGATGTTTCGCTTGATTAAAAAAACAAATAGAAAAAGCCCGAAAAGGAAATTTCCCTGGTTGAGTTTTGTACAGTTGTTGTATATGCATCATTACTTCGATAATTAGTGAATTATTAAACGCTAGAGAGTTCTTTGGTTAAAACCCCTTCAAACTAGTAATCCGTCAGTTTGTACACAGTGCTGCACTCCATTAACCATTTAAAAATCGTATTGTACTGGCTCTTCAAGGGATAAAATAACTTCACAGATTTTAATGTTAGGAAGGCTGTGGACTTTAAACAACGCATGTAACATGTGTTTGTTGAAGGTATTTATGTTCGATTTTTTATTTGACGGGTGTATCGAAAATTTCTGTGATTTTCGCGTTGCAATAAAAAAGAACATAAAAAAACACCTTCACATGCTTTTGAACACTGCAAATCAAATAAATAGAACATAGCACTAGAAACCACCCAGATACTAAGTAAGGAAACAAATATAAATCAATGCAAAATCAAAGAAGCCCTACTTATATCACAACTTTAAATTAAACCAGTATAAAGGAACATCTTTATACCTGTACGAATTAATAACCTAACATCTAACTGTAACGCCACCTACAATCCTGGGGATGTTAACCTGGAGATGACCTGAGAAGGTCAAAACGTTGTTTTCTGCTTTATTAATAAAAGTGTTAATACCCATACCAGCCGTCCTGAGATGCAAAGAAAATTTTAATAAAATAAGGATTTCATACACCCACTACGCTACTTATAACCCAGAAACCTGTTGCATATATAAAGTGTTGTGTATGCGTCTTGTATAAAGGTTTTCAAGCATATATTTATATATAATAATTTCATTGTACTATTAATAAAAATTAGTTACACGTTATATCCATACGTTTACTACTATTTAAACTCGAGATTATGATATACCCACAAAGATTTAAATTTGATAGCAAGGCCTAACCACTGACTTGACACTGAATGACTAATTAAAGATGTTAGAGGAACACGTAGGTTCAATAAACCTATAACCAAAGTAGTTTGCTACAGAAGAAGAAAGATTTATCTGTCGAAAGCGCTCGTGATATATAGTATAATCAATGATATTACTATTTTCCCATTAGAGGGTGACCTTAGTTACTTAAAGCTCACTATAATCTAAATTTGACAATACAATATATTTTTCGTGTGTTACAATTGGCAATCCAACCCTTACCACGAGTCAAACATGATGTGTTAAGACTTAGAAAGCAGAACTCACCACTAGCCACATTTGATACGATTGTCATACCATCTTCTCTTTCCCATGACGTAACAGTGACGAATTCCTGCACGTATTTGGGAATATGACAGTAAATAATTGCAGTATTTCCTCGTATAACGAGCTCGTCTTTAGTCTGAACTTGATAATCTTGCTTTAAAACTAGAAATATATAAAGCTATAGTCAGTAATTTTAAAAAATCAAACATTTTGATTTCGATAATTCCAGACTAAGAATTAAAGATATTTAAGTTACATAAAAAAAAAATCTGTGATACTTAATGCAAATTGACACGTTGAGTGAAAAACTTAATTTACACAAATGTTCATAGTCTTAACACTAATGAATACCCAGAGAAAAATTTCACCATCTTAACACTTATAAACACTTACAGACAACACTTAGTTCATACACATTTCTACCATCTTAACACTAATGAACATCTGCAGAAAAAAACTTAATTCACAGAAATTCTCGTCAATGATAACAATGTGTTTTGTACCATACATCCTATCACATTTCACGTGTTATTACACTTTGAATAAATGTAGAGTAAAACTACATCTTAGTTCTTTGTTTTATTATTTTTTGTTACCACACTCTCACATTCATAACAAAATGTTCAAAATTAAAAAAAAAAACGTTTGAATTTACTAACTGTAGGAAGATGTAGATATTTTTAAAAATAATATATATATATATATATAGGTTAAGGTTTTAAATATCTGAAAAATTATTTTAAATATCTGAACAATTGTTTTTCGTTCATATAAATTTCGGATTCCACTAGAGTGGTTTGGTTTTGAATTTCGCAGAAACCTACACGAGAGCTATTTGAGCTAGCAGTCCTTAATTTAGCAGTCTAAGACAAGAAGGAAGGCAGTTAGTCAGTACCACTCACTGTAAATTCTGGGGCTACTTTTTATCAACAAATAGTGGGATTGACTGTCACATTATAACGCCCCCACGGCTGAAAGTGCAAGCATGTTTTGTGTGACGGGGATTTGAATCCCACAACTCAAATTACGAGTCGAACACCGTAAGCACCTGGTCATGCCGGGCTGATTCTTCTAGAACCTTTGAATTTAGTAACACTTTTCTAATTACGATTCAAGAGTAACTATAGAAAACAGTTCAGCGTTTGTCAAACTGGGCACACCAGAGGGGATCCAGGAGTCATGTTTGGAAATTTCACAAAAAATAGTTTAAACATACTATTCACAGAAAAAATATTTTAAAAATACGATTTATAGAAAAAATATTTTAAAATAATACGACTTATAGAATAAAATGTTTTAAAACATGATTTATAGAATAAAAATATTTTTTCACGCGTGTGTATATTTCCTATTGCAAAGCAATATCAGGCTATCTGCTGAGCCAACCAAGGGGAATTGAACCTCTAATTTTAGCGTTGTAAATCCGTAGACTTACCGCTGTAATAGCGGTGGGCTATTTTTCGCAAAATTACTTTTTTATGAATTAAAAGATCTAGTTTTGGAATACAGCTTTTCATGTAGATTGAAAAGTTTAAAAAAATAACACAAAAACCATTAACAAGTTTGAAGGGCCGTAAAAACGTTTTAACTCAAAATGGGGAAAGGGAGGGGTCACCTAAATACTGAAGTTTGAGAAGAGTTGAAATAGAGAAACTTTCTTATAAATCGACAAAAGCGTATATAGGTTGAAAAAGCATCCGTTCAATTTATATTAAGACCATCAGACGTTTCTACCTTGCACAGGGAGTTAGCTGTTATCCTTATAAATTACATGTATAAATAAACATTTTGAAATAATGATGCATTTTTGTTGTGGAATCTTTTATAAAGTCATATCTTCAAAGGAACACTTCTTTTTCATATGATGTCATCGTGTATGCTTGTGTCTTCCATCATTTAGAGTTTGTCTTTATGTAACCTTTGATCTCCTTCTGTGAACCAGTGTTTTAGTTCTCTAGGGTAAACACGTGAAATGGGTGAAGTGTGTTCGTATCATGGCTTGTCTTTGAAAGTGTATCATAGACTCCATTTGGAAATGTACCATAGACTACTTGAAAACGTACTGTAGAATCTATTTGAAAATGCACTATGGACTTCTTTGCAATGGTTTGAACCCGCTAATGATTATAAATGGGCTACTAATAAGCAACATTGTTTTCAATAGATTTTATCAATATTGGCTTGATAATAGTTTGAAAAAAACTTAAACAAAAGTGGTTTGTCTTGTTAATATTCTTTAGAGACACCTCTTTGGTACAACACAGTTTTAAGTCATGGTGATTTCAGCTAACTCATTTCATAGTGAAAAAAAACACAATCCGCCATATTAAAACAACTGGTTCTAAGCCATTCTTACTTCAGGATATCACTTACTTCTTCCATGTGGCCCAAGTTCATGTGTGACGACGTAAGCAAAGCATTCGCCGAACAGAGAACTTCCAAACGCGTATGGACACTTCGAATCAAATCTTGCCAACAAGATAACGCAATCAGCTATGTAATAAAAGAATCGAGCACAATGGCCAAGCTGGTTGCCCGTCGTAACCAAGTATAATATCTAACATTGTTCCTAGCTATGCTGTGGAAAAAGAATAGTTTGGGCAGACGAAGAACAACGCCGAGAATATGATGGCAAAGAGCCAAAGTACTATAATACTTTCCTTACGTCGTTTGAATGTGGCCGTTCTTTCAATGTATTTATATTTGTAAACACATACTTAGATACGCATGTGTATTATTAAAGGTTGTGTTCGTGTATATTCAATAAATGCAAAAAATACTGATAGCTAGATTACTGTCCATTTTCTTCGCACTACTTCTATAGACTACGAATATTACCTTAATTTTAATACCTAAATGAAAGAAAGCAGGACCCACGCAGCAGAAGGATACATTGTGTAAAATAAAAAAAACGTCTAAGTTTTACACGTGACCGTACGCGAAAAAATTAAACATTACTAGCAGAGTTTGATACTAAAGCCCACAGCAATTGTTATTAACTGTCTGGAGCCACGTGATATAAAAGGGCTGTCTGTTCCGTTCAGAATGTGTGATCTCCAAGTGACTTACAAGTAAGTAAGATTGGAGGCTATAACGCTAAAATCGGGATTCGATACCTACGACGACATGTAATATAGAACCCGTTTGTAGCACTGTACCTTAAATCAGACAAATAAATATTGTTTTCTGGCCGTGTATACAACGCTAAAATCAGGGGTTCGATTCCCCTCGGTGGACTCATCAGATAGTCCGGTGTGGCTTTGCTATAAGAAAACATACTGACCGTGTAGCTACATATAAAAGGCAGTATAACAACTATAATGAGGTTGAGATTTTAGACCCTAAACTAACCAGATCAACGCTTACCGTATAGACACGTAAAGTCGTGTTATCAAACACGAATAATGTATCACCCGCTAGAGGATAAACGCCTACCTTTATCACAAGTCATTTAGTGACCTGATGTATATTTGTCCCCAGAAGTTTGTCTTTCTTACAGGACACGCTCGGTTCATGTTTACAGTTATAAGAACAAACACGCATTTCAGTAAATGTCCTTAACATCTATCTCTATGTTGAAATATGCTCTTGGCGTTATTAAAAAAACTTAACAAAATAAGTTTATGAGATAACTCCACAACGTGTTTATTAAACACAAGCTTTTGAGTTTTTATTGCATCGAATTCACGAGCATTTAACCAACGTAGTATCATTATAGAAACACTCGCCCTTGGTGATTAAGGAAAGATTATTTTAGTTTTCACAAATATTTCACGAGTTAAATCTAAATGCATGGGAAAGTCATATTTAATACCTAAACACTCGCTTACAAGCACTTGAATTTCTTCGTAATGTCGCATGGCCAGGTGGTTAAGGCACTCACTCGACTCGTAATCTGAGGGTCGCGAGATTGAATCGCCATTACAACAAACATGCTCACCCTTTCAGCCGTGGGGGTGTTATAACGTGATAGTCAATTCTATTATTCGTTGGTGAAAGAGAAGCTCAAGAGTTGGTGGTGGGTGTTCATAACTTCCCTCCAGTCTTACACTGCTAAAGTAGGGACGACTAGTGCAGATAACCCTTGTGTAGCTTTGCATGAAATTCAAAAATAAACGATCATCGTAATGTCACATAGAATTATATACTTATCCACAAACAAACCTCACACATTACTGCAGTATAACATTTATATTATCTAAACACCAGCTAACAAACGCAGCAGGCCCTGCATGGCCAAGCGCGTAAAGGCGTGTGACTCTTAATCTGAGGGTCGCGGGTTCGCATCCGCGTCGCGCTAAAGATGCTCGCCCTCCCAGCCGTGGAGGCGTTATAATGTGACGGTCAATCCCAAGAGTTGGCTGTGGGTGGTGATGACTAGCTGCCTTCCCTCTAGTCTTACACGGTTAAATTAAGGACGGCTACAAATAGCCCTCGAGTAGCTTTGTGCAAAATTCCAAAACAAACAAACGTATCATATTTATTATGACGTCATATCGTCTTATCAAGCCCTAGTTCGTTTTTGTTATGTTTTTTTATTTCGCGCAAAATTACACGAGGGCTATCTGCACTAGCTGTCCCTAATTTAGCAGTGTAAGACTAGAGGTAAGGTAGGTACTCTTCACCACCCACCGCCAACTCTTGAGCTACCAACAAAAAGTGGGATTGATAGTCACGTTACAACGTCTCCAGAGCTGAAAGGACGAGCATGTTCGGTGTGACGGGGATTCGAACTTGCTTTTTACACTTGTTTTTTTTGGAATTTCGCACAAAGCTACTCGAGGGCTATCTGTGCTAGCCGTCCCTAATTTAGCAGTGTAAGACAAGAGGGAAGGCAGCTAGTCATCACCACCCACCGCCAACTCTTGGGCTACTCTTTTACCAACGAATAGTGGGATTGACCGTTACATTATAACGCCCCCACTGCCGGGAGGGCGAGCATGTTTAGAGCGACTCGGATGCGAACCCGCGACCCTCAGATTACGAGCGCATTCCTTAACGCGCTTGGCTATGACAGGCCTTTCTATTACACGTCGAGCTCTTTAACCATCAATTTACGCCCTTTTCTTCAATTACTGTGTTAATTATTTCTCCAGTGTATTTGTACTTGTACGATATAAGCTATTAAAGTAATATCCATATCCAAAATTTCGGTAAACATTTATTTTTTGCTACTATTATTAATTTATGAAGTCGATGATTTAAAATAATTGGTTTTATAGGTATTGTAAATCAATCAAAAACAACGAATTAAGGCTATATGAAGTCTGAACGCTCGGGAAGAGAAAATGGTATCTAATGGAACCATAATTTCGTGTGATATTTTCCAACTGCTTAACTGTTATTTATACGTCTATTTTTTCACTAGACGTTTGAAGATATTTAGCATTTTAGTCATATTCAAAATTTATATTTTCTATATTAACTTTATGGGTTGGTGAGAATTTTCATTACTTAGGTATTTAGGTGGTACGGATACGTTTTAAAACGTACTTGTTGAAGGCTTAAATGAAAACGAGAAAAAAACATCCTATTTTAGGTTTAGTAGTACAGTGGCATTGTTACGTAGTGTCAATGTACGTAACTAATATTACTAAAAATGCTTATTTTATATTTTGAAACCTACTGGTTTTTGTTATTGTTCACAAAATTTTAACTAGGCATGACCTGGTGGTTTAGGCACTTGATTTGTAATCTGAGGGTCGCGAGTTCGAATCCCCATCACACCAAACATGCTCGCCCTTTCAGCCGTAGCAGCATTGTAATGTGACGGTTAAAACCATTGTTCGTTGGTAGAAAAGTATCTCAAGAGTTAGCGGTAGGTGATGATGACTAGCTGTCTTCCCTCTAGTCTTATACTGCTAAATTAGGGACGGCTAGTGCAGATAGCTCTATTGTAGTTTTGCGCGAAATTCAAACTAAACCATACAATTCTGAAGTGCTTCGCGCGACATGTTTCTGCCTAATAGCGCCTTAAATGACGCATGAGTTAAACGACGTCAGAGACCACTTCCCTTAATGGTTCAGACACAACTATCCCAAATTTAAATCTGCTTATTAAATGGAGAGCATCCAGACAGCAGCACTCGCCGCCTCATAATTATATCCCTATATATTTGACGGAAAATTGGTTTTCGTATCTTGGACCTTTTGATCCGCAGCCCGGCACACTAATCATTAAATCACTCCCAACCCGTTGATGAACATTAATTTCTGCAGCGTCTACTATCGTGGCACAAATCCAAAGGAATTTAAGGAAATAATTGATTTATACATATGCACACTAGCTAATAATCATTTCTTATTTTCATCGAGTTTCGAAATTCAGTGAAACTGCGTATTGTTTAATTTGTTTGGTTGATTAGAAAGACAACCCGATTTATACGTTTCGCCATCAGGTGAAGACAGAACAGAAGACAAAAGGGGCAATAACAACTATTGTATAAAAGCACACATTTCACGAAGTACCAGCACTTTAGAAGTCGTTCTAGGTACAATAATGGCTTTCAAGATAATTTATCTGTTAATTTTAAATTTCTCTGCATGACTAAACGTCTTTTTAAAAAACTAACAAGGTAGAAACTAAATATCTGGTTGAAACTGTTGACTTAATTCGCACTTGCCACTACTATGAGGCGCTAGCAAACAGTTTGTTTGTTTTTGGAATTTCGCACAAAGCTACTCGAGGGCTATCTGTGCTAGCCGTCCCTAATTTAGCAGTGTAAGACTAGAGGGAAGGCAGCTAGTCATCATCACCCACCGCCAACTCTTGGGCTACTCTTTTACCAACGAACAGTGGGATTGACCGTCACATTATACACCCCCACGGCTGGGAGGGCGAGCATGTTTAGCGCGAACCCGCGACCCTCGGATTACGAGTCGCACGCCTTACGCGCTTGGCCATGCCAGGCCTAGCAAACAGAAAATTGGGATGTTGAGCTTGACATCAATTCGAGCTGATGGTTACAGGGAGGGAAGTCAGTCGGAACCACCGCACAAGACAGTGCGTACTGACTGTCACCTTTATAACGCGCCAACAGCTGTGAGTGAGGAACTTCTTCAGGAAGCATTACATCTTGCACTTCCTCAGTGCGATACACAAGGCCACGCCTAGTTATTACCATAAATGATGATTAATTTTATGAACGACGTTTTTATTTCGTAATTTTTTTAATAAAATATTTATCGATTGAAAAAACCAACCGCGAAACTCAACTCGATGTTTTAGTAGTAAGCTTCAAGTCTTATATAAAAAATTCGGGATTCGATCTCTAAAGAGTGCAAAGCGCTTATCGCCCACTGTTAAGTTCTACATTTAAATAAATTGTGTGTGTGTTTTTCGTATAGCAAAGTCACAAAGGACTATCTGCTTAACCCACCGAGGGGAATCGAACCCCTAATTTTAGCGTTGTAAATCCGGAGACACACCGCTGTACTTTATTTTAAATA
The DNA here is from genome assembly GCA_011833715.1 of Carcinoscorpius rotundicauda. Taxonomy (NCBI): domain Eukaryota; kingdom Metazoa; phylum Arthropoda; class Merostomata; order Xiphosura; family Limulidae; genus Carcinoscorpius; species Carcinoscorpius rotundicauda. Next base: position 35,804,578 of record CM022403.1, read on the forward strand.
AAGAATGAACAAACAATAAATCGAGAATATTCTGACCAAGAATGAGAACAAGTAAAAACACTGTTTCTCGAACAATATTAATGAACTATGCTGTCCTAAACAAATATGTTAGGCCAAATGCGAAGTTCGTAACAATGTCTGGAAGTATTCTCCTAACTGGCATTGCCGAGCGCGTTAAGGAGTGCGCTCGTAATCCGAGGGTCGCGGGTTCGTGGGGGTGTATAATGTGACGGTCAATCCCACTATTCGTTGGTAAAAGAGTAGTCCAAGAGTTGACGGTGGGTGGTGATGACTAGCTGCCTTCCCTCTAGTCTTACACTGCTAAATTAGGGACGGCTAGCACAGATAGCCCTCGAGTAGCTTTGTGCAAAATTCCAAAACAAACAAACAATCCTAAAGAAATTTCATTATAAAATTAAAACGGGTTATGGAGATTTCGCCGAAAATAACAGATGTGAAATGTTTGCCTGATTGTGTCATGCCAAAACGTTCTTAGATAGAGTCGCTTGTTGTTTATAGCTTCATCTCTTTGGAAGCATCTTGGTGAGGATGTAATTATTAATTCAGTTCTTAAAGTGTTTTATATTTATTAGTTATTTATTGCAGCATAACTTTTGTGTACATTAATTTAGCGGAGTGTGTGTGTGTTTCTTTATAGCAATGTCACATCAAGCTATCTGCTCAGTCCCTCGAGGGGAATCGAACCCCTGATTTTAGCGTTGTAAATCCGTAGACTAACCGCTGTAATAGCGGTTGAGTTGGCGGAGAGTAAATATCATTTTCGGGGGAAACGAAACAGTAACAGAAACGTTATGTGGTGTTTAGGCATAACTGAAAAAATCAGATGGAATTGTTGATATGGTAGTAACTTTTCAGTTTTGTTCTTTTATCAGCTTGAGTTAAAATAACACATTCTAAATTTTAGGGTTTCTAGAGAGTTACACTGTTCTATAATCTTGTTTATTGTGAATTATTTCTCGTTGAAACATTTGCTTAAAGAATGTGTAATTTATAACTTTAAACAGATCTACGAAAATTGATTTTAAAATGTTAATTAGATTAAAAGAGACTACATCCATCAGAATTTATCCTAAGAATTACGCTAGTGTATGCACGTACAGACACTCCTACAGTTCCGCACATGCGTTAAATTGTTTGTTTGTTTGGGAATTTCGCACATAGCTACTCGAGGGCTATCTATGCTAGCCGTCCCTAATTTAGCAGTGTAAGACTAGAGGGAAGGCAGCTAGTCATCAGCGTTAAATGAAGACGTCAATTTAAAAGCACAGTATGTCTTTCGCCAGTTTTCCGCGTAACGGAAGTGAAAATATTCGCGTTGAAAAGCGGAAAGCATGTTATTATCACGAATGTGTTTGAAAAAAGAACATTCCGTCATATGTTATGGAAGCCATCCAGAACCAAAACATTATGATTTTATTTTCCTTTATTGAATTAAAAGGTCTTCAGAAATGTGTCCAAATAACACACTGTTTCTGAAGTTATATTGTAATCTCTCATAAAGGATCTATCCACCTATACACACCATAATAAACTAACATATTTTTTTTAGTTTCTGGCGTTAGCATTTGATGATTTGATTGTTATTCTACCAAACGCTGGTGTAAAATGTTTCAGTCCATCACGCCTGCTTTTTGGTTGGAAATATTGATAGATCAATTTAGTGTTTTATGGCACAAAGTAGCTAAGCTGTCTGCGCTAAATGTCTGGTAAAAAGCTAAAAACAAATTAAATGTAGTAAAATACAGAAAAAGAAATGAGGGTAAAACAAAACATCATTGAAAAACGGAAAAAGCGTAAAACCAATGTTGACACCTAGTTTACAATGTCACGAGAAAACAGTAAATGAAGTTGTAAAGTATTTTCTCTTGCAAAATGGTAATGATCATAACCTGCCAGGAAGACTAACAGGTAAGTTCAAGAACCTCCGTCAATCACCTGAAGTTGGCCTTTCCAGTCCTGGTTCTGGGTTATGTACCATAGCAGCCATTATCAAAATGTAAAATAATAGAAGGTTTAAAAGACATACAGCAAAATCGTAAAAATGAGTAGCCAAATGTCCAGTGAAAAGATAAAAATAAAGTAAGTGTAGTAAAATTTGTAAAAGTAAACGAAGGTAAAAACAAAACAGCAATTATAAACAGAAAATTGCATAAAACCAATGTTGACAACCAGTCTATAAAGTTATAAAGGACTTCCTGTAGCAGAATGGTAATGATCACAACCCGCCAGGAAGACTAAAACAGGAAAGTACCAGCACCACCGTTAGTCACTTGAAGTTGGTCTTTCCCGTCCTGGTTCCGGGTTATGTGGCATTATGGCCAGCACCAAAGGGTAAAGTAATAAAAGTTTTAAACGACATGCAGCAAAAGTGTAATAGTAACTCGCCAGTACGACTAACGAGTAGTTCAAACAGCAGCGTTAGTCACCTGAAGTTGGCCTTTCCCGTTCTGGTGTCGAGTTATTTAATGTTTTGGCCATTTTCCAATGTCAATTTGAACCAGAGAGAATGAAACTGTGAAAAGGGAACCACAAGTAAAAAGGTGTAATGAATAAATATCCAACACTTAAATGAGATCAAAAAGATTAATGGCTTTAAATTAAAAACTTTATCAAGGTGGACAATGTCACCATCACCAATAACACTGTCCAATGTTACAGATGAACCCTGGGAAAAACATGTTTAAAATATCGCCGTCGTTGAGAATTGTAACGATGGCAAGAAAGTAAAATGTGGCTGATTGTGATTTGAATATAACACAAACTACACACTGGTGCATCAGTTCCAGATAAAACGATGGGTTAAAATACTGTGACCAATGCGTAGTCAAGTAAGAACAATTTCCTCCTTCCGAACCTTACGGAAGCTGGATGGCCAAAGCTCAATAAAGGGTTTTATATGAAAAAGCTTGTTGTCGCGTTGCTCACTCCATGTGGACTGCCAGCTGGCACAGAGCCGAGCCTTGAATACAGGACCATAGTCCATGTATGGAATAGGCACAGTGGTGATAGTGCCAGAGCAGATAGATTTAGCTGCCGTGTCTGCAAGCTCATTCCCACGAATACCAACATTGCCTGGTATCCAGAAAAACTGGATAGAAGTAGCTGTTAATGAGAAATGGGCCAGTCGGTTTTGAATATCAGCGAGAACAGGATGTGAGCTAACGTGTAGCGATTCCAAGGCTAGTAGAGAATTAAGCGAGTAAGTATAAACAGTGCAGTTGGAGTACTGCTCAGCTTCAATATGACCCAGGGCAAGAGAAATGGCATACAGTTCAGCAGTGAACATAGAAGCTATAGAGGGGATTCTGCGCGCAACCACCGAACCGCAGCAAACCATGGCAGAGTCCACTAAAGTACCTGATTTGGAACCATCTGTATAAATTGGAACGGAATGATTGTTTGAAAGATGTTTATTAAACAAAAGACGGCACTTCCAATCTGGAATATCCGCCTTTTTCAGATGACTGAAAGAAAGGTTACATTTGGGGGCTGTAAAAAGCCATGGTGGGATGGGCTGACCTGTGGATGCTGCAATGTTATCCAAGGACAGACCTAATTCATCCAACTGCACCTGGATGCGAAGGCCAAAAGGACCAATGACAGATCGTCTGTTCTGAAAACGTACAGCCCACAGAGGAAGGAAAACAACCCCCCAGGTGGGATGCTTTGGTAAGGAACGAAGTTTCAAAGAATATAGTAAAGATAGTTACAAACGGCGAAGGTGCAGAGAAGGTTCATGAGATTCAACGTATAAGCTTTGAACTGGAGATTTGTGGAAAGCCCCAATGCAGAGTAGAAGTCCTTGGTGATGAATGGGGTCCAGCATCTTTAATACCGAGGGTCTGGCAGAGCCATAGACCATTGATCCATAGTCGAGTTTTGATCGAATAAGAGCACGATATATCTTTAACATTGAACATCGATCTGCTCCCCAATTGGTAGAAGAGAGAACATGGAGGATGTTAAATGCTCTTGTGCATTTGACCCGTAGCTGCTTTAAGTGTAGTATAAAATTCAGCTCACGGTGAAAGATAAGCCCCAAAAACTTGGTCTCAGGGACCACTGGTAGTGAAACTTCACCGATATGAAGTTCAGGATCAGGGTGAATACCCCGTTGGCGGCAATAGTGCATGAAAACGGATTTAGAGAGAAAAAAATTAAAGCCGTTCGCCATATTCCACTTCAGCACACGATTGGGGGCAGTTTGTAGTTGCCGCTTAATATACCTCATGTTCGACGACTGACTCGAGATATGAAACTCGTCGATATACAGCCCATTCGCAATAGTGAAAGGGATTTGTTCAGTGATGGCATTTATCTTTATACTGAAAAGTGTGACACTCAAAACACAGCGCTCAGGGACTCCAAGTTTCTGTACAAAAGAATGGGAAAGTTTCGAACCCACACGAGCTGTCCATTAAAAATTTTTGAAGAATCACGGGTAAATGGCCACATAACCCATATGTATGGAGGTCTCGCACAACGCCATACCTCCATGTTGTGTCATAAGCCTTCTCAATGTCAAAGAATATTGACACAAAATGTTGGCATATGAGAAAGGCTTCTCTCATTGATGTTTCAAGTCAAATTAGGTGGTCTGTGGTGGAGTGCTGTTGTCGGAATTCACACTGGGTGGGCGAGAGGAAGTTGTTCGATTCGAGGAACCAAACAAGACGAGCATTAATCATCCTTTCTAAGGTCTTACAGAGACAGCTCGTCAAAGCAATTGGATGGTAGTTTGAAGGAATCTTGAGATCTTTCTCTGGCTTAGAGAAAGGTAAAATAATAGCCTGTCTCCTGGCATCAGGAAAAACATTCTCCTGCCAGATCCGGTTAAAGACAATTAGAAGGGCATCAAGAGAAGCAGGACATAGATGGTGCAGCACGTCATAGTGTACATCATCAGATCCAACAGATGTACTGCCAGACCAATGAAGGGCCATTTTCAGTTTCACCAGTGTAAAGGGACAATTATAGTCAAAGAGACAGTCAGTTCGAAAGGAAAGAGGTCAACGCTCTGCCCGAGTTTTGATGGCCAAGAAGGTGGAGGAACAAGCAGAAGTGCTAGATACCCGGCAAAAGCTTTCACCTAGAGTATCAGCGATGCTCCGTACATTAGCCGCCTCCTGACCATCAGAGAGCAAGATCGATAAGGGGACAGAATTGTTGTGCCCACTGACCCTTCGAATCCTGTCCCATATAACCTTGGAACTGGCAATAGAAGATATGCTAGTTGTGAACTTAATCCAAGATTCCTTCTGGGTTTGACATCTTACCCACCTAGCATATGCACAGGCCCATTGGAAAACAACGCGGTTTGAAAGTGTGGGATATCTACGAAAAGTATCCCAGGCCCGTTTTTGAGCTTTCCGTGCTAAGTGGCAAGCAGGATTCTACCATGGACGAGGATATCGTGGAAAACGTGTCGAGGTTTTAGGAATACATTGAGCAGCTGCATGTATAATACAGTCAGTTACCACTGCCACACAGTTGTCTATTGATGGCTGATTTACGATGGCAGGATCAAGTTCTGCAAGAGCAGCGAAAGTGGACCAGTCTGCCTGATTCAGCTTCCATCGGGGCACGCGGGTAGGGTGGCATCGACCACGGCCAGTCTCTCTCAAAATTATAGGAAAATGATCACTGCCCAGTGGATTACTGTCAACCCTCCATGAAAAATGTGAGAATGATGAAGGGGAGTGAACTGAGAGATCAATAGCGGTAAATGACTGACTAGGTGCATGAAAATAAGTGGAAGAACCAGTATTGAAAAGAGAAAGATTGTGATCAGAGACCACACGCTCTACAGAGCGACCCCTCCCACCAATAACAAAATTCCCCAGAGGGGATGATGTTCATTAAAGTCCCCCAGGAGTAGAAAGGGAGACGGCAACTGTTCAACGAGAGCATCAAGGTCTGATTGATCTTATATCTCTCCAGGAGACAGGCAGAGAGAACAAACAGTGATGGTATGACCCAAGGAAACACGGATGGCTACGGCCTCCAAGGATGTGTTGAGTGACAAAGACAGGGTGAGCACATGCTGATCAACCAACAGTGCCGCCCCTCCATGTACTCGTTCATCATAAAGCCTGTCATTTCTGTGCAGAGAAAGCTGCCGAATGGTGACAGTATCAGCAGGTTTTAGAAATGTTTCTTGTAAGGAAAGACATACAGGATGGTAGGAAGCAATCTGTGTTTTGATGTCATCCAGATTAGAACGTAAACATCGACAGTTCAATTGTATCAAGGTTTACATGTTTAATGATGGGCAGGCGAAGTGGCTGGATAACCCTTCTGTTTACGACCACGTCTTTTTTCTTTACTCTCCTTAGTCGGAGGAGGTCTATCAACCTCCACGGATCCTGCTCTGGGTCGATTGGGCAGGTCTTTGTTATTTGAAGAGGATTCCAGTGACTGAGGACGCGAACGAATGATTGTTTTGCCTCTTGGGGTGGGAGAAAAAGATGTATCAGAAGAAATACCTGTATTTGAAACTGAAGGATGTAGATCTTGAGGTTTGTTGGAATGTATGGGAGGAACAGAGATGGGAGTGGAAGTCGATTCATCAACCTTTTTATCCATGGAGATCAAAAGGCTTTTCATTTGTTTAGAAAACGATTCTCTTGGAGGCACAGAGAGATCTGTCTGCACTCCCACTGTAGTTGTGGAATGAAGTGCAGCAGCATATGTCCGAGATGGAGTGGTAGGCAGCAATTTCCAAGCCTCAGGATAACTAATGTTATCTTTGTCCTCCAACCATATTGGGCAAGAACGAAAGTAGAAAGGGTGAGAACCATTGCAGTTGACGCAATGTGGATCCATGTCACATTCATAGGCATCGTGGTCCTTGCTACCACAACGAGCACATGTCAGGAAACCACGACATGATGTCTTCGAGTGGCCGAACCTCTGACATTGGAAACATCGGAGAGGGTTTGGAATGTATGGCCGTACCCTGCAAATTATATAACCTGCCTTGATGGTGGCAGGCGCAAGTGATGATGTAAATATCAAAACAAGAGTATTTGTTGGCAGTGTAACTCCATTTTTGCGAGTGGAGATGCTCCTCACTGCAGAAACTCCTTGAGTGGAGAGACCAGCAAGAATCTCTGACTTGGGAATGTTCTTCAAATCCATCTGAACAATAATTCCTCGTGATGAATTCAAAGTAGCATGAGGTGTAACCTCAATAGGTATATCTCCAAATGCCTTTGAATTCAAGAAAAGCTCACTTGTTGGGATATGGATGTTTCAACCAATATGTTTCCAGATCGAAGCTTTTTTACTGACTTTGGAGTGCCAGCAAGTCCGTCTAGTCCCTCTTTGAATAAAAAGGGGGGACATTTGCCTTAAAGATTTCTCTGAAATCGAATGTAGGATGAGAAAATGAGGTACGACTGGTGGAACAGATGTTGAAGATTGCTGATCAGAATCTTCAAGATGAGTCCTACGAGGCGACGCACTACAATGTTATGCAAGGACAATGCAGCAACGCCAGGGTTTCGTGAGCACTATACCCAAACACCAGCATCAGACACAAGACCCGTTGAGAATTTCCAACACTGGTACTTGGTTGACTCTAGCCCAAGTGGGCCAGCCGATTGACCCAAGGGGGACAACCCAAAACCGCCCGTCTGCAGGAATGCAATGCCAAATTGGTGTGTTAGGGTTGGATCCCTTAACCACCAGGATCCTCTCTTCCCCTTCACGGGTCGCCACGCACGCCAAACACGTGGGTGGATGTTTCGATCCCAGAGAAGGTAACCAGACAAAACAGAACCTTCCCTGGGAGGTCCTTTCACCACGTACAGGAATCCACACTGAGGGGGTTGGAAACATTTTGATTCCCCTATTAATAATACAAGTTTCCGGATTTTGAAATATTTTTATCTTTCTAGATGAAATATTTTATGAGTTTCACAGTGTAATGTGTTGATACTTCTTTTTATATATATTACACCAAATTAAACATTCTACAACAAAAGGGTTTCTTAAATGTCCGCGGCTGTAATTGAATTTCAAACCTTTCAAGAGATGGAGTTATAAGTCAAAACAAGGGGTAATCCTCAATAACCACGGCACTTGAAATTCTTTAAGGCAGAATTAGAGTGAATTAATTTGTGAGACCTTTTCTTCCTCTTTATTAGCTATAGTTTTGTGCGCCAGTGATACCAAGCGTGAGGTGCACGTACCGTACACCAGATACGATTTTATTATTCATAAGGACCTTAACAGCCTACTCTCAAAGTTAAATTTTTTTACACAGACTTAGAATAAATTAATTTATGAGATCTTGGGCGTAGTCAAACACATTATTTGAAAAGGGTTTATCTATTGAGTCCAAAACTGTAATTAGATTTTAAATTCATTGAAGAGATGATAGAGTTGTGAACTAACAGTTTGTACTTGAAAAACCATTTTATGAGCCGATTTCCCGCGGCTAAAATCGAACGTTTCTTAGAAATTATAAAGAGGATGAGAGAGAAAGAGAAAGTAAAATTTGAAAACCAGGAGGCGTTTATCAAATACAGTTATATATATATATTACATGCGAGTGTGTTTGAAGATAAGCATTTTGAATCACTGTGACGCTCTTTTTATACGCACATTTCATATAATCAATCTACATTAATGTTACACCTTGAAACGTTGTTACTACGTATTCCATGGAGCTGTTAATATGAATCGTACACACTAGCTTTGCTATGGTTAAACTTTTCTCACGATAAACAAGAGTTGAAAAGCACGTGCTTGAACAAAAACATCCAATACAAACGGTTTGCTTTTAAAGCGTGACTAAAGTTTCAACAATTGCAGCCCTTTGTACAATTGCTCTATTATTTATCCCCAAACTCAAACAAATAATAACGTCAACAGTGTTGCAAAATCGACCCATGCAAAATAACAATTCCCTACGTGTACTGCACAACAGTAATGTTAAACAAAACAAGCGAGGAATGTACAGAACTATCTATCTGACTTTCTATACATTTTTACTCTAAGAAATATTTATCTCTATCTATTAACATGCAATTTTGTGGGTATCATTCGTTATACCCTTTGTCTGTCTATTTCTTCGTGAACAAGCTCCAAGAATGTAGTATATTAGTTATTAAAAAAAGAAGAAATGTTAAAAAATAATCATTTGCAACGAAAAAAAAACGTGATTAAAACATTAATTATCAAATCTGTTTACAACCTACATTGCTGACATAAATCAAAACAAGAACAACCTGTGGGCTTCAGGGGTTGGTACAGAGAAACCAGATACGAACGTTGACTCCCTGGGGTAGAGACCGCTTTAACAATACGGAAAATTGCAATATTCACGTCTGGAGAATAAATATGGTGTGAGATCAGCGCTACAAATCCCAAGGATTAGATATTTCAACTTTGATGACAATTGGTCCAACAGTTATAAGAAATACGTAAGACTTGTATCAGACAATATCTACAATTATTCGTTCATAAAATCGTTTCACCTAACAAGCGAACACCTTTTTTCTCTTTGTGGATCGTTCTTTCATTAAGATGAAATTAAACAACAATGAAACAAGAGAAATGTATGTATGAAATCCACTTCTCCGTGTTTTACAGATATTATTAATTATTGATGACGAGAAACCCACCTGAAGTAAAAATGTATCTCAGAACGGCTGGTAGGAGTATTAACACTTTTACTAATAAAGCAGACCCAGCATGGCCAGATGGCACACGACTCGTAATCTGAGGGTCACGGGCTCGAATCCCCATCACACCAAACATGTTTGCCCTTTAAGCCGTGGGGACATTATAATGTAACGATTAATCCCACTATTCGTTAATAAAAGAGTAGCCCAAGAGTTGGCGTTGGGTGGTGATGACTAGCTGCTTTCCCTCTAGTCTTACACTGCTAAATTAGGGTCGGCTAGCACAGATAGCCCTTGAGTAGCTTTGCGAGAAATTCAAAACAAACCAACTCCAAACAAAAACAAACTAATAAAGCAGATGAACTAGGAAGGACGAAACGTGTTATCTGCTTTATTTGTAAAAGTGTTAATACCTATACCAGCCGTTCAGAGAAACATTATTATGGTTAAATATACGTATAAACAAAAGAGGAATCAAAATAATAACTGATAAAATTTGTGTATATTTAATTTAATAAAAATGAAAATTATGTTTTAAATATACAGGAAATGATACAGCAGTCACCCTAATACCCCAACCCCCTAATAAATACTAAGGAGACAAATTCTGTTGTATTTTCAGACGACTTTGTTTTGTGGGGGCTCACTGATATGATTAAGTGTGGATTGGCTCAATGATTTGCAGATACAGTTCAAGTGTGAAGAAAAGTTGATGTTATTTTTCTTCTGGTAGTTAGACTTGTTCCACAAAAGAGTATCAGTTTTTTTTTTCCAATATTCCCACTTTTAAATCAGTCAAAGGGGAGTGAAAGAGGTTAGGTTTGAATTTCGCGAGAGCTATCTGTGCTAGCCATCCCTAATTTAGCAATGTAAAACTAGAGGGTAGACAGCCATCGCAACTCTTGGGCTGCTCTTTTACCAACGAATAGTGGGATTGACCGTCACATTATAACGCATGTTTGGTATGAGAGGGATTTCATTCCGCGACCCTCAGATTACGAGTCGAGTGCCTTAACCACCTGGTCATACCAGGTAAGAGAAAGAAAAACATTATTTGTAAAAACGATTTTGAACGTGCGAATCAGCAAATCTCGTGACGATCACAGTCGGTTTTGACATTACGAAGACAGTGCAGTGGCACCGAAAATTGATTAGTTTTAGGAAGGTTGTGACGCAAAATATTCATACTGAGGTATGTGTGTTCGGATTGCTGATTTAGAATTTCCAAGATGAGAATATTTCTTGAACTCGATGGCGTTTGAAAATAAATGAATATGGATCAACTTAGGGTACCAGAACATTCCATTAAAAAGAACTGCAATAAGGCATACTCCAACCGTGGCAAGTAAAGTACAGAGTTTTGTAACAGATGAGGATCTTTCAACTCAAAAGTCAGTGGTTAAACTTATCTACATGACACAGGTACCAACACGCAACATAATAAAGGAGAATATCTCTCTCTCTGGAAAAGAGACCAACAAGGTTTGATTCACCAACGTAAGACTTCCAGTTATATATACCCTATACACTGCAAACTTCAAGTAGCTGGAGATTGAAACGGGCACGGCATTCTTTACTATGACACATCATTAAAATCCCTCGATACAAATCCTATGAATTTCTCTATGATTGGAGTATTGAAACAGCGGTATACTAGAAGAATTATGGAAGTAAGCAGGCATGAGTGGTGTGTTTTGGACAGAATAGCCTTGCAACCGATAACTTTCGATGAAATTTACCGTTTGTTTATAGTCAAAGACATGCAGTGTTCAGGTAAAACATGTCCGGACATTGCGACTTGGCCTGTAACGATGCGGTGAATTTGCTTGTTTGAAATTAAACACAAAGTTATAAAATTGGTTGTATGTGTTCTGCTACCACGGGTATCAAAACCAGACTTCCAGCGTTTTACGTTCGCAGACACACCGTTGTGCCATAAAATACGATACAGTGAGACTATTATAGTTTTCATATAACGTACTTCACATCTATATACGGTAATGACTAGAAAACTGTAATTCTAACATATCGATCTTATTTAGAGACATTTCAAGATGTGTTGCTTACAAAAAGGTTCAACTTAAACGAAAATAAATCATCGGGTTTAATTTATCTTGGAATGTTCGGGTAAGGCTGCAAAATAACTCTCCATACAGAAACGTTCCCTATTTTGAACCGATAGGTTATAGAAGAGACTAATTAACAGCATTTATTACCCATTTTTGAGAATGTCTTCTTTCACTCTCACTGTCAAAGTGCCCGCGCCTCATTTTTTGGCATCAATGAGAAGCGAGCCACGAAACTTCAAATTAGCAATCCAAGTTCTTTTGCTAATAGATCAAATCAGGCCACCATCAACAAACTGAACCATGTATATAAATATAAAATATAACAAAACTGTGTTTCATGTAAAATCATTCCAAATACCAGGATCGTACGGTCTAGAAAATAACTCAAAATCTACTAACTAAATGTTATATATGTTATACAGTTTCGTATATAGCATTTATGTGTGTACTTATGGTGTGAAAATATCTGAAGTGAGTAAAAGTATCCGTCTCAGTGACGGAAAAAGTTTAGGTTAATTTATCAATATAAATTATTTCACGGACTTTAAAATGGTTAATTGTTAGCACTTGTGGTTCCACTCAGAGTGAAATACTTAAACCGCCAACCGAAACCAGTAAGTGTTGAATACTTCATTCATGCTAAGAGCCACTCAACTATAAATAACTGTAAACCCATATTTTTATTGTATAAGTTTTGTTACATTTAGAAATGTGAATCATAACGTGATTGGTTCCTATCAATTTAGTGGAGAATATATTACTTACAAAATAAAATTTGGCATCACCATTATTCATGCCTGAATTCCCGTCACTTCAAATGTGAATGTTGAGCTTTGCCTGTGTGCACAGCTTTTTCAAAGGGAAGTAGACGAACGCCATCTAGCGAAACACAGCTAAGGGAACTGGCTTGGAAAAATCAAGTATTCACAATATATATATAAAACACATTGTTTACTTTCTATACTTCAGGTTTACAATTATTTTACACCATCGCAGCCAAGACAACCTTCGTCGTTAATTAAGCATCATACACGACTTTTTTAACGTTTTCGACTACGTTATTTGTATTTATAATTTGCGTGTATGAGGCGCATTTCACTTTCGACTGATAAAAATATGATTTTCTTAAGTTTTCAAACCTCAATAAACACTAAAGTAAATCGCGTTTAAGGTTCTAACTACAACTTTTCAAATGGAAATTACGCAGTTTTCTGAAATATTGAGCGAATGCATTGGAAGCAGTAATCTAAAAACCTTACAGACGAGATACGTCAAGTGGAACTGCTGTGATATATTCAAAGTCAGTGATCCAGTCCATTTTAAGGAATCCCACAGAGAAATGTAATGTTGAGATTACGTTCACAGAACTCACAAACATGCCACTTTAATAAACAAAGTTAATGGACTTGCATTGAATTAAAAAAAGCTCTTTACGAAACATGCATTCGGACGAAAAAAAAGTACCCTTCTTGTTCGTTACTCATTTTTAAATGCACACTAAAAAACCCAGAAACTTTCGTAGTCAAGAATATTCATAAAGAAAGAAAATGCTATCTTCAGTACCGTCACCGTCTAAATAATCATAAAGTGAGATTTGCTTAAAAAATAAACCTTTAAATTGTTAAGTTTAATTATAATATTATCTAGTAGTCAAAGAAAAGTTGAAAAAGAAAAAAAAATCGAACCGACAGAGGTCGTAAGTAATGATAATAGTATGTTCTCAGCTTTAAGTATATTACCGCTATTTTATGATTCTAAGTACAATTAATACACATAGATACGGTTTTCCTTGTATGGTGTGTTGAGGTCATCGCAAAAATAAGGCTGCATATTTTTTGACGAGTAAAGAAAACAAATCTGTTGATTTATAGTGTCCCTAATTACAGCTAGTACGTAAGTCATCAGACGGTTAAACATAAAGATCCAAACACACAAATATAACTTACTCATTTCAAGTGTGAAGCATAATAGTGCATTTGTGTTCTTTAAGACGAAAATAAGGAGGTTAAAGGGCCATGGCAAAAGTTGTTTTTAGGCCTATATCATATTTGACAGCTATACACTTTACATTTGGCTGTATATGAACAAACCTATTACATATAACTTCGAGCTCTCCCTTCTCATTATGTTCTGATATTTATGTTTTAGGATATATTTAGAATACCTACGATTTACAACGGGATAAAATAATAGCATAAGAAAAGGTCACTGCTTATGAAGATGAAGGTAATGGTTTAGATTCAGCGTATCTGGGTTTCCAGAAAGCACGTGACAAGATGCCACATAAAAAGACTTGTAAAAAAATCTCTATAGATGCTGAGGTAAAGTTAACTAATTGGGTAGAAGAATGATGTAATAGTTGATTACTCGTGTAAGTCATCCAAGTGTGTTGTTGCTTGTGGTAGGATAAACAGGGTTTCACGTTATAGAATATAAAATTGTATCTGCTTGGATGGCTTAAGCGATTCATCAACCACAACAAGAAGATCCCTTACTTTCATGACATAGCTGAGGTTATTCCGATTGAAATTATATTTATAATTCAAATTATTATAACCCATATCCATTGTCTTGCATTTGTTATAGTTAAAAATATCTAAATGATCTAAGTTCTTCTGTAAATCAGCAACAGAGCTTTCAACACCCACAACTTTAATATTATCTGCATATTTAAGTAATTTATTGGCTATGCCTTCACCTATATCACTAACGTAACTCAAATAGCCAAAGGCTCTAAGACTGAGCTCCAAGGAACCTCATGCGCGACTTTAATCCAGTTTGACTGAACTCCATTTTTAATAACCCTCTGATTTCTTCCAACTAACCACCTTTCTATCCAAGTTGCTAACGTATTCCCGACGCCTACAGACGTATTTTTTTACAAGCCATATGCTTTCAGAAAATCCAGACACAACAAATTTCGTAAGACAAGATTTTCCCTTAGAGAAACCACGTTGACTATTCAACAGATTCTAAATTTGTTAAATGACTTTGCAAAGTATCTGTTATCAGACTCTCCAAAATGACTTTCGCGACTGATATTAAACTAATAGGTTTATAACACAGGCCTGCGATGATTTTATTGTCTCAACATGCTTACGTGTTCTAAAGTAATTAACAGTTGCCGAATTGTGCAATGCTATTCATTTTGCTTCATCATGTGCAAACGTTCTTATCCCAAAAAACATTATATTTACTTTTACATAAGTAAATCATTTTTTATTGAAATCAGGTCACATTTTGTCATGCTTAAAATGTTGACCACCACTGGCTCTAGATTTCTTTAAACCAATCGCGACGTGAGAGTCTTATCGATTGTTCTAGAACCTAACTAACTATAACACACTTATTATTAAAAAAAGAAGTTCACTGTGGTAAAGTAAATAATAATTTATCTGAGTTAGAGATTTTTTCTTATGTGTAGAATCTTCTTACGTAATAGAAAAAAATGAATATTATTTTTCAAATATGCGTGACTTAAGTGTGAAAAATTCGTTATCAAAACCGAAAACAACTATTGTGAAGTTTAAATTCGTAGGTCTGATGATTATTAGGTTATAATATACCCAGTAATTATTGGCACAAATGCTCTGTTAACATAATAATTACATTTATAGAGTTATAAAATTTTTGAATAATTAAATATAACAAAATAATTTGAAGGCATAATGATGGGCATTTATGCACCATTAAAGCCTTATCAAAAACCACATGATGGTTTGTTTACTTGTCAAAATAAACTAGGCCAGTATGGCCGCTAAACTGTGCCTCTGCAAATTAGGGTTAGTTGTAAATTACCTGCTTTCACTTGAACGTCTCTACTTCCGACTTTACCCAATGAGTTAGACGCCACACAGCGGTAAACACATGAATGAATGTCCTGCCGGAAATTTTCCGAACGAAACGGTGGAAACACTAGTGTACCGTTAGACAAGGAAATCCGTAAATTTGGGATGTCGATAGCTTTGGTACCATCTGTGAGGACCCAGTATATATCAGGGTTAGGCTTTCCTGTAGCAGAACACTGAAGAGATGTTCCCGAAGTGTTGAGGAAAGACACTCTTGACGGAGGTTCAAAATTTATCATAGGAGCGCTGTATTCGTTGAAAGTAGTGTCACCTACCGAAAAAAAAATTTAAATGCAATAAATATTTATGATATTTTAAAATAATTAAAACCAGAATTCAAACATCATACTGGCGTTAAAAATGATATGATATTTTACAATAAGACAAGTATCTTCTGCGTTGTAAATCAAGAGGCGTTGTAGTAGGTGAAGTAGCGCTCCTCGCAGAAAATATTTAAAATTTGTCAATAAATTACTTTTGTAATGTATTAAAGTAACAAAAATTGATGTAAAGGTGAATTTTCAACAAATTTAATAATTTCCTTGGAAACTGTACTTTGGTTGGATATAATTCCTGTGTGATTGCCATATTTTTAAACACTGGTTTTTGAGTAAAAAAATGAAACAAAATATGCGGGTCCTCGAGCTCAAGTTCCTCTTGGTTGTTCGGGGCCCGGCATGGCCAAGCGTGTTAAGGCGTGCGACTCGAAATCTGAGGGTCGCAGGTTCGTATCCCGGTCGCGCCAAACATGCTCGCCCTTTCAGCCGTGGGGGCGCTATAAAGTCACGGTCAATCCCACTATTCGTTGGTAAAAGAGTGGCCCAAGAATTGGCGGTGGGTGGTAAATTAGGAACGGCTAGCACAGATAGCCCTCGAGTAGCTTTGTGCGAAATTCAAAAACAAACAAAGAAACTTGGTTGTTCATCTCTTTTCGTGACAGTTTACAACTATGACGTAATAGTTGTCAAATACGCTTCGTTGCGCGCTAACCATTTTGTTCCTTTCAGTGCTGGTGTTTTATGTGAATCTGTCGGTGCTTTTTCGGATTACATATTTTGTGAGACTATTTTTGTCTTGATATAGCTACTTTATGTTTGTTTTATGATTACATAGTTTACTGTGTTGCTTACGGTTATAAAAACGGTTCGACATCGGGCAAAAGCTTCTTTTCGTTTCCATGCAAGGAGAAGGAACCGGAAAGGAAGCGACAGTGGGTGCGGATGGTCAATAGTAAGAGACTGGACTCCTTCACACCATGCAAAGCTTTGTCAAGATCACTTTGAACGTTTATGTTTTATGTCGGATCCCACAGTTTTGGATTCCGTGAGTTTCAAGCCAGGCAGGTTGAGACTGAAAAAAACATTCAAGTCAACAAATTCATAGAATGATGCTTCCAAGACATCGGTATTCAGGCAATTTCCATCAAAGCATCGAGTCTGGGTAATGCACTCTTCATCTTTTAATCGGTTTGACACCTTGTCGTATGAGCGACAATAAACGCATTCTCTCCTGGTTGGCATCTGCTCGTACAAACCACACCTGCACCTTGCACAAACATATGAAATATGTCATATAAATTATACATTTATGGTTAATATTAAATCAACTATTCAGACTGCTACATCTAGTTTGATTTTATAGACAGAATTATGACGTACAATTGAAATTCATTTTGTTACGCGTTATAAATACCCGGTACAATGATTGTAGAAGGTCCCGAGTATTAGTTACCATAGTCGGAAAAGTATGAACAAATAAAACCCAGTCTGCGATACCAGTAATTTATAAACACCAGACAAGTTTCGAGATGCTAAAATTGCACGTGAAATAATACAACATTTGTTGTCATGACTTAAGCTTATCATTCTTCCGCTGGAAGGATGACCGACTCGCAACCAGCCTGGGTGCTATGAGTATCACTCACAGTTCTGCATCTCGCTCGTGGAACAGTCCTCATCACTAGAATTTGTCAGATCTGTGTCAAAAGTAACTGTTCTAGGTTCGTTCAGAGTAGGTTTGAATTGATATGGCGCTACTCGACACTGTTCAAAACACAAAGTCAAAACAGACTCCGTCTCTCTTTCTCCGTATGCACTGGCCATGTTTATTTACATTCTACGCGCTGGCGTTGGCGGTTTGTTTGGCAAGTATTACGTCACAGTACTTTTCCTAGCGACAAACGTAAAACTAAAACGTTCGGATTGCCGCTCGGAAAGGGTTCTTTCTACACCAAGTTCTATGTTTCATTTATTAGCATATATTTTTTTTTTATAAAAAATGTGAACTTGCAAAATTCATCAGTATGAGTAGTTCTTTTGACTGCAAAGTTTTCTTTTTTCTTTAAAATTCACCTTTAAAGCTGTATATGAAGTGAAAAAAAAAGAACAAAAACACGAGATGTAATTTGTTTCTTTGTTTTGGAATTTCGCACAAAGCTACTCGAGGGCTATCTGTGCTAGCCGTCCCTAATTTAGCAGTGTAAGACTAGAAGGAAGGCAGCTAGTCATCACCACCCATCGCCAACTCTTGGGCTACTCATTTACCAACAAATAGTGGGATTGACCGTCACATTATACGCTCCCACCGCTGCAAGGGCGAACATGTTTAGCGCGACGTGGGCGCGAACCCGCGAATTACGAGTCGCACGCTTTACGCGCTTGACCATACAGGCCTAGATGTAATTTGAGAAAAAGTAAATATAATATAATATTTGTTTTTCTTGGGTTATTTGCATTCTGTCCACGGCGAGAATAGAACTGTGGATACTATTACTGTAAGTCTACGGGTTAGGCACAGCGGGTGTCTAATTGTAATATATTTGCTTAAATAAAGAAATGTAATTTTAGCCATGAACCTCAAAAAATAATGTTCTCTCCCCAGTGACACAAAGGTATGTTTATAGATTTACAACGCTATAAACCGGATTTCGATATCCGTGGTGGGCAGAGCACAGATAGCCCATTGTGTAGCTTTGTGCTTAACTACAAACACAAAATGTCGCTTATGCTGCCAAGCTTGCAGTCAGTGTGCCCCCGGCATGACCAAGTGGTGAGAATGCTCGACTTGCAATATGAGGATCGATGGTTCAAATTCCCGTCACACAGAACGTGCTCGCCCTTTCAGCCAGGCGGGCGTTATAATGTTACTCTCAATCCCATTATTTGTTAGTAAAAGAGTAGTCCAAAAGTTGACGGTGGGGGATGATGACTAGCTGTCTTCCCTCTAGTCTTACACTTCTAAATTAGGGACGGGTAACGCAGATATCCCTCGTGTAGCTTTGCGCGAAATTCCAAAACAAAACAAACAAATAAACATTTCTCTACTGAAGTGCAGACAGAAACGACGCTTTTCTCACCTAAGCAGTTTTCACGTTATCGATAATAACAATAAAAAGATTTATTAGAAATAAACCAGAAACTGTCACATAGGAAAATAATTCTCGTTGGATTCCTCTGAGACCATACTGTCTCGCGCAAATCCAAGATAACATGCCGTGTTTACGTCTAACGCTGACTCGTGCAATAAATTTACGCTAGAGGGTTTTGCAGAAGTTGAAAACAAAAAAATGAATGAAGCTAATAGGCCAAAGAAAGTGGGAGCTCTGCGTTATTTTCCAGCGTTCTTAGACCTTCCAGCGTCAAGGAAGACGATCCAATGAAAGATATTTTCTTTTCCTCTCTCTCCGCGCTTTGTTTCGTGTTGCGCTTGTCAACCTAAACACTCGCTATCTGTATGCTGCAAAAGCATCACATAAGCTCATAGGAGAGAGGAATGAAATCTCCGGAGTCGTAAACAATGTGTTAAGATTTGAGGTTATGAGCAAAGAGTAACCATTCCCTCTATGTCCATCAATCTTATTTTTCCTACTATAAAACGTAAGTCTGCGATAAGAAAAGCTACGTTCTCGTGCAACGCTTTTAGCAAGGGAAGTTTCAATCGGTTGATAACTGAATGATAGCTATTCAGAACGTAGGGTTAGAGACAGAGTAGTATTCAGATAAACCGCTATCCCTCTTAATTACGCGACTCTAACTTCTTATAATATTCGTAGATTATGTTATTACCCAGATGATTATGGAGGTCCAGGAGACAACCCAAACCACACAATTAGAGTAAAGCAATTTATACACTAATTTATCGACTAATCAGCACCGTATTCTAAAGCACGTAAAGTTGGGCATTTTCTCGTAATCTTACACCTAATCTTCATTGTATTCTTCTTTCAGAGTGATATGCATTTTTTAATCATTTTTATTATGTGTTTATTTGTTTCTGAATTTCGCAAAAAGCTACTCGAGGTCTATCTGTGCTAGCCGTCGCTAATTTAGCAGTGTAAGACTAGAGAAAAGACAGCTAGTCATCACCACCCACCGCCAACTCTTGAGCCACTCTTTTACCAACGAATAGTGGGATTGACCGTAACATTATAACGCCCCCACGGCTGAAAATGCGAGCATGTTTGGCGCTACGGGGATGCAAACTCGCGACTCTCAGATTACGAGTCGCACGCCTTAACGCGCTTGGCCATGTCGAGCCCAGTGACTCAGCGGTATGTCTGCGGACTTACACGCTAAAATCCGGGTTTCGATACTCGTGGTGGGCAAAGCACACACAGCTCATTGAGTATATTTGTGCTTAATTGAAAACAGCAATAACCTACCCGTTGAAATAACTTTTTTATTTTAAAAAATCACCAAACATTGTAAATCCTACGTGGTTTTCAACATCCTGGACATCTTTTCGTGTATTTGAAATATTTAGGAGTTATAAGAGTAAAGCCCAATCATTTAGTAGATATGGTTAGTGGTATGGAGCTGCTTGCTGGCTTCATTCCTTCTAGTCAGTTGTTCAAAATTAGGGGCGATTGTAGACGGTTTTAGTAGCGTTGTCATAAGGACATGTACATGTCCCCTTATGTCTTAATTAGGCATTTTAAACTTCCGACACTGTACAGTATTGGAATTATAACCAGGAACCCCAGTAACTCCTTTTAAAAGAAGAAATATCCATATGTTAATTCATCGGAGTTTAATCCAAATTACACCCTTCTCCATAATTATAAATTGCAAATCGTTCATATTTCATCTTAACTTACCGTTTAAATTTCATGTTTTTTAGCTGTATCCTAATAACTCGTTTATGGATAATTGTACATAATTGTCGAACATATATTAACAAATCTTCCACTGTGAAATATATTTTGCATATATCCATTTTAGTTATCATTCGGATGTTTGGTTACTTACAATAGTTATTAAACCTATACCTACTGATGAAGTAGACTTCTTACGATCCTGTAAACCGTTTAATTTCGGTACATAATGTAGAATCATATTTAATACCTATCCTTTACCACATGGTTAATTTATTACTGGGCTTCCTGTAAAAGTTCGATAATTTAAATGGCAAGTAGGAACACTACTAGGCCCGGCATGACCAAGCGTGTTAAGGTGTGTGACTCGTAATCTAAGGATCGGGGGTTCGCATCCCCGTCGCGCCAAATATGTTCGCCCTTTCAGCCGTGAAGACGTTATAATATGACAGTCAATCCCACTATTCGTTGGCAAAATAATCTTAAGAGGTAGTGGTGATGACTAGCTGTCTTCTCTCTAATCTTACACTGCTAAATTAGTATCGGCTAGCACAAATAGCCTTCGTGTAGCTTTGTGCGAAATTCAAAAAAATAAAATAAAACTACTCGTTCAACTATCTGTGTTCTGTCCGCATCGGGTATCGTAACTCGGTTTTTAATGTTGTGAACTTTCAGACTTAACGCTGAGCCACTGAGAAGGGGGATAAATGGTCAGTTTCTAAATGACAACAAAATTGACCAATTGCATTACATTTCCAGAATAATTTAAATGAGATTTGCGCAAAATTTAATTTACAACTCACCGAAATAATGCATAATGTTCTAAATGAAGAAAAGTTAAAGTACTGATTTATGTATGGAAGAGTACGGATCTTTTCTGTTTCATGCACCACGTTGAAATATAAAAAAAAAATATTTTTTTGAATAATTTGTACATAATACCAATATTATGTATATTACTTACATTTTATAAATGTAAGAGTTTATTTATAATCCAGATACTTTTTATTTTTCCAAATTTCAATTTACGTTTCTGAAATCAACATTAAAACACAAACACACAGACACACACACGTAATGTATGTTTGTTTTTCAATTACAACGTGATGCACAAAACACCAAAGATCCTTGTTGTTTTGAATTATGCACAATGGGCTATCTGTGCTCTGCCCACCACGGGTATCGAAACCTGGATTTTAGCGTGTAAGTCCGCAGACATACCGCTGAGCCACTGGGGGACCCAAAGATTCAAGTGTTTACCAGTACTATTTGATTAGCTTTATTTAAGCTTTATAAATGTTAAAAAACGTACATACACTTCATAGCTTACATAGGGTCGGAAAGGATATTAGTTTTCTTTCAGGATATCATACGTTAAAAGTTTATGATATATTTTATCGATTTTCTGAAAATGTATCTTTAGTAAATATCAGAAAAATTTCCTTTTCTTCGAACTAGCAAAACCTTCTTTCTACGCTACAAATTAGGTAGCCATATTGAGTGATCAATCATCTTAAATTTAAAACTGATATCATTTAAATTTGACTTTCTTTTTGTTTGAATCCCAGCAACTGCTACGTTATGTATACCTTACAACATACCAGCTTCTAATTAAATCATGTCATTTTTCAAAAGGTTAGTTGCATCGTATTTCATTACAGTTGGTATGGGTATTAACAGTTTTATTGGTAAGTAGAGAACAACATCTTTAGGTTAATAAAGGTCGAAACATTGTTCTCAGCTTATCAGTAAAAGTGTTAATAAAAATACCAGTCATTCTGTGTGTGTGTGTTTCTCTTATAGCAAAACCACATCGGGCTATCTACAGAGTCCATCGAAGGGAATCAAGCCCTTGATTTTACCGTTTTAAATCCGTAGACGTACCGCTGTACCTGTGGGGGAACCCAATCGTTCTGAGATACATTTTTATTTCAAGTGGGTTTCTCATCATCAAGGGTTAGCTTTATTTTTAGATTTTTGAAAAGCACGTGATTTAGGGTATTCCAACTAATACATCATCTTTCTATATTTTGAATGTTTATTCTATACAATTTGTTCTTATTCGAACACTTGAATTCTACGCTTTTCCTTGAAGCACTTGTGTGACCTTACACAGTGTATACCATGTTCTGAATCTTATAGATTCCACTTTTCCACTAGCCCCCTAAATATTTACATAACATCTGTATATCTTATAGATTGTATACCATGTTTTGAATCTTAGCTTGATACCATTCCACTAACTTATGAAATCGTTGCATTACGTCTGAATATTCTATACAGTATAAACCATGTAATGAATCTTATTTTCATACTATTTCACTGACCATTAAATCTTCACATTACATCTGTATATCCCATGCAGTGTATACCATATTCTGAATCTTATCCTGGCACTATTATACTAGCCTATGAAATCCTAACATTACATCTGTATATCACTAACAGTGTATACCGTGTTCTGAATTTCATCTTCACAGTATTCCATTGAACCATTAAATACACGGTGTTTAAATGACATCTGCTCCATTAAACACGCCCCACAGTGGCTCAGCGGTATGTTTGCGGACTTACAATGCTAAAAACCGGGTTTCGATACCCGTAGTGGGCAGAGCACAGATAGCCTATTGTGTCGCTTTGTGTTTAATACAAAACATCCATTAAACATACCACAAACAGACGTAATATTATATAGCGTAAATGTTTCAGTATGTTTTAACTTATGTTGGGCTATAAAGTCGACTAAAAGCACTAAAGGTAAACACTAAAATCACTTTATGATTTGATGTATAAAGTTAATTAGTTTTTTTAAAAAAACATGTTCGATATAGTTTCTGAAAGCTTTATAAGAAAGAGTAATGACCCATCGCGAAGACATCTTTAGAGTTTAAGAAAACTAGTAAGGTTCTACAGATTTTTCTGCAAGAAAAAAGTAAAGTTGTCCACAAGATTTTCATAATTCAAGCAGCTTTTAGAATAGCTTGTATCATCCACTCAAACGCATCATTTTTAGTTGTGTGCACATATATATATATATATATATAACCAAAATAAACATTAACCCCATTAATTATTCAATTATATTTATAAAACCAATCGAAACATTAATCTCATTAATTTTACAATTACATTTATAAAATCAATCGAAAGATCAACCCTCTTCACCATCCAATTATATTTATAAACCCAACTGAAACATTTACCCCAGGTCCAGCATTTCCAAGCGTGTTAAGGCGTGCGACTAGTAATCCGAGGGTCGCGGGTTCACATCCCGGTCGCGCCAAACATGCTCGCCCTTTCAGCCGTGGGGGCGTTATAATGTTACGGTCAATCCCACTATTCGTTGGTAAAAGCGTAGCCCAAGAGTTGGCAGCGGGTGGTGATGACTAGCTGCCTTCCCTCTGGTTTTACACTGCTAAATTAGGGACGGCTAGCACAGATAGCCCTCGAGTAACTTTGTGAGAAATCCACAAACAAGCAAACATTTACCTCATTCAATTATGTTTATAAACCAATCAAAACGTTAACTCTATTTATTTTTCAATTATGTTTATAAAACCAATCGAAAGGTTAACCCTATTTATTATTCAATTATATTCATAAAACCAACCGAAATATTAACCCTATTATTTATTCAACTGTACTTGTAAAACCAACCGAAACATTAAGCATATTCATCTTTCAATTATATTTATAAAACCAACCGAAATATTAACCCTATTCATTACTGAATTATATTTTTAAAACCGAATGAAACATTAACCCTATTCATTATTGAAAGTATATACAAAGCCAGCCGAAACATTAACCCTATTAATTATTCAATTATATTCATGAAACCAACCGAAAGATTAAGCCTATTTATTATTGAATTATATTTTAAAAAATCAAATCATTAACACTATTTATTATTGAATTATGTATATAAAATCAATCGAAACATTTACCCCATTTATAATTCGATTGACGTAAACCTTTTAAGTACCGAGAATCAGTTAAGGAATTTAACTTTATATTTGTTTTGGTTTTTACGCAAAGTTTCGCAAGGTCTATCAGGTCTAGCCGTCCATAATTTAGCAGTGAAAGAGCAGAGGGAAGGCAGCTAGTCATCATCACCCACCGCCAAATTTTGAGCTACTCTTTTGATCAAGGAACAATGTGACTGACTGAAAATTACAACGCTCCCACAGCTAAAGAAGCTGGTGTTGCGGGAATTCAAATTAGTGACTCTCAGATTGCGAGTTAAACGCCCCTAATCTCATAATCATGTCGGTCCTTTTATCTGGATATACTTATTGAAGGAAAATACCATTTGCAAAACCAGTTTTAACGTAAAGGCATTGTGTGTAAACGCACAGTGCGCATTAACAGTTGTAATCTATGTATAGCTGAGCCACAAAGGGACGCGAGCTATGATTCCGACGGTTTATAACGATAAAAATAGGGTAGGGTGATTTTCTTATAGTAAAGCCACATCGGGCTATCTGCTGAGCCCATCGAAGGGTATCGAACCCCTGATTTTAGCATTGTAAATCCGTAGACTCACCGCTGTACTAGCGGGGGGGGGCAAAATTAAGATAGGATACTCGTAGTAATCACAGCACTGATAACCCGTTTGTGTCTTTTTATTGCAAAGCCACGTCGGGCTATCTGCTGAGCCCATCGAGGAGAATCGAACCCCTGAATTTGCGTTGTAAATCCAAAGACATACCGCTGTACTAGCGGGGGGCACACTGACAACCCTTTGCACTAGTTTGTGCTCGGTAAACAAACAAATCAAAGGAGCGGTTTGCTTTTGAATTTCGCACAAAGCTACTCAAGGGCTATCTGCGCTAGCCGTTCCTAATTTAACAGTGTGAGACTAGAGGGGAGGCAGCTAGTCATTACCACCCACCGCCAACTCTTGGGCTACTCTTTTACTAACAAATAATTAGATTCACCGTCACATTATAATGCTCCCACGGCTGAAGGGCGAACATGTTTGGTGCGACGGGGATTTGAATCCGCAACCATTAGATTACGAGTCGAACGCCTTAACACGCTTGGTCATGCCGGGCTTAATAGTAAAGTAAAGATAGCTTTAAATTATGAATTATAAGTTTGTTTGTTTGTTTATTTGTACAAAGTTACTCAATGGACTATTCCCACGATGGGTATCAAAATCCGGTTTCTAGGGTTGTAAGTCCGTAGACACGCCGCTGCGTCAGTCAAGTGGCGGTGAGTTACAAGTAATTTTTTTATTTTTAAATTACATCCCTTTTTATTTTTGAAAACTTCGGGAATGATAGCATGAGGACATTTCAATATGTGAATTCATTGCGAAATTCAACTAAAATTGTTAATGAAAATATAAATAAACTCTTAATTGCTCAGAGTTATGTTGACTTGGGCTCTTATCTGTTGACTGAACTGTAAATTGGTAGAATAACTCTGAAGAAAAGTCAATTATTATATTATTCGAGTGTTAATAACTTAAAGTAGTTATTCCAATATTTTAATTAAATCATATTGATTTTATTAATATATTATTATTTTTTTACAGACTGCCAAGAATCAGAAATAGAAATTTTTTTGTTGAAAAAGTTTTCTTTAGGAATTAGATAAAGTTAATAATTTACATTTCCTACAGTAACTTACTTACAGAAATGTCACAGCCGAGGGCTATGATTTCTAAATCTATCGAAACATGCCGAATAATAATAACCAGCCAATCAATAATATTGATGTTATGCGAAACATCCAATTATGACCAATTTCAACTAAAACTTTACAAACATTTCTATGATACAAAAATATATAAAAAGACAAAATGCGCCTTAAAAGTACAATTGATAAAAACCTGTAATTGTAACGGTTTTGAAAAATAGATTTCATTCTTCCAGTAGGTTAAAGACAAAAGAAAAGTAACATTACCAAGTGTAGCAGAACTATATGTTTCGCCAGCTCCCTCTCATTTTTCCAAACGTTTTAAAATTATATATTATAATTTATTTTTTGATCTAGGTATATTTTATTTAGCGTCGTAACCAAATGTCTTCAGAAAATAAAACACAGATTTTTTCTGATATAAACATTTTATATTTCATTCTTTCAATTAGTACTGTTTACTTGTTAAGCATTACATTTTCACGTACCGTTAACATCGGAAACAAATAAACATTAAAGTGAAGAATATCAAACACCGTACAATTCACAAAATTGAAGCTTAATAAAGTTTAAGAAACAAGTCATAATATTAGTATACAAGTTATTGTTGTTTTTGAATTAAGCACAAAGCTGCACAATGGGTTATCTGTGCTCTACCCACCACGGGTATCGGAACCCGGTTTTTAGCGTTGTAGGTCCGAAGACACACCGCTGAGCCACTGAAAGGGGGGAGTATTCGAGTTCATTCTATGTTTGTTTATGGCCAGAAAGGTTTAAATTACGTGACCAGCGATAGTTCACGTGTTCAGTTTTGTGATCGCGGTAGAATTAAAGTACAGCAGAACATTTACATCAGGAAAAAGAAGACAAAGAAAATTATAAATTAATTTCTCTTCTCTCGTGGGAAGACAAGTATTGTATCTTGTAACGGAGATCATTTTAATGTCATCACTCCTTGCGAATCCCGAGACAGAGAAAGCACACAACACTGAACAATGGTATATGAAAAGTAAATATCCGTTAGTCTAAAAATAGTCCCTTCTTTGTATTGGCAAGGACAATAAGATTTATACACGCTGTTTAATAAAGTCCGTTTATATAAAAGGAACACCTCTTCAAAAGGCATGTTCGGTTAAGTACAGTCTTTGCGAATATTTCCCCTTTGAAATAATCTTTTCTCTCGCGATTTCCTTAAAAAAAAACATTTCTGTGATGGCTCTCTTTTTATATTTCTGACACGTCGAATTCTTCTATGTGGCAAACGTAGCTAACTGTTATCATGATGGTGAAAAATTTGTTTTATGGTTAAATTACAGAACGATTTAATTTCTGTACACGCGAAATCGCCTCGTACTGCATACGTATCAATATATTTTACGAATTAATCAGTATACAATTTTTGTCGAGTGTTAACACCGCATTAGTTACTCATCAGTTGAAGCATCATATTCACTTCACAGATTTTGCTAAATGTCAAAGTCACTTGGTTTCACTGAATGTCGTGTTGCTTTGACAGACTTCACTGAATGTCATATTCTCTTGACGGACTTCACTGAAGGTCATATTTCCTTAATATATTTACTTGAATGTCACAATAATGTCATAATGTCTTCAAGATCTCATCTTTCTCAGCAGACATGCTGTTTAAAGCTACTCTTTAATAATTAGTTTGGATGAAGAAAACCACAAATGTCACAAAATAGTTTCAATATTGGATCATTTCCAGCCATAGTGCCAGTTCAGAACAGTATACCATTATTAATAAACTCATGCTTGTGAAACTTTTTATGGAATATGATAGTCCAGCTCACCAACAGTAAAGAAATGTTGAAATAAACTTGAAAGGAAATGAATTGGTTGATGCACCTTAATTGTAAAGCTACACGAGGGCTATCTGCGCTAGTCGTTCCTAATTTAGAAGTGTAAAAATAGAGGGAAGGCAGCTAGTCATTACCATCTCCACATTACGTGATTTTAGTAAGATTGTATTATACGTGTTACTGGCTGTAACGTTGTTGTTGTTTTGAATGAAGCACAAAGCTATATGATGGGCTATCTGTTCTGTGCCCACCACGGGTATCGAAAGCCGGTTTTTGGCGTTGGAAGCATGCAGACATACCGCTGAGCCACTGGGAGGCGAGGCTGTATGGCGAATCACTTATAGATAATATTTCAGTTACTAGTGTCGTGTGATATGTGTATAGTTAACTCTTCAGAATTATTATATGACACATTTTGTTTAAATCAATAAAATGTGAACCTTTTAACCCCCAAACTATCGCTATGTTTACTTACATCTCACTTCACTACCTTTGAGATTTCCACGTTACATCACTTTGAATAATTTTATGTTGTATATATATTTTTATTACTGCCAGCACAAAAAAATTATGTGAAATCACTCATTTTCCGCTCTCCAGTGGCGCAGTGGTAGTCTGCAGTCTTACAACGTTAAAATTTGAGTTTCGACACTCATAGCAGCTAGAGCACAGATAGTTCATTGTGTAGCTTATTGCTTAACTACCGCAAAACGATAATTTTCTTTAAAAGGTGTGTAGAGGACTCTAGAAGTACCTAGTGGAATTAATTACGATATACTTTGGTTTGTAAACAACAAAATTACAAGTCTATTTTATTGCTTACGTAGTTTAAAAAATTACGTTTAAAAGTTCGATGGACTCCGTGTGTATTTTACAGCAACTGTCGTATTAATAGATTTACAAATTCAAAATAGTTTACTCAAGTAGCCATACAATTCTTAACTTACCAGTTTGTAATATCTAATTTTATGTCAAATATAATGCTAAGTTATGGGCTGAGCGTGGCATGGCGGTCAGCATTTCCAGCAGCAATCAGAAATTCCACAGTTCCGCTGAAAATTGTTAACCTTAGTTGCATTAACAGGGCAGAAAGGTTATTTCTCTGTCTCGTGTAAAAAGAACAGGACAAAACACTTGTGACAATGCGTAATGATGACTGACTGTCTTTCATGTGGTCAGTAGTTCAACATGAAGGCCGTCAAATTATATTGAAGTGTTCACTTTACTACGCTAAGAGTAACTTCATGTTATACATATGTCCACATTTCGTTGCGACTCTTTGATCGTGTGCCATAGTAATGCCCGACGTCAAAGTGACACCACGCCCCGGGATATCAAACATGTTTCTCGTACATTCATATAAAATACTTTATTTCTGATTTGTTGTTTACGAAGAGTGCTCGAACTCCGCGGTCATTATTCCCCAAACGTCCCATCCTGGATGCGAGGTACAAATTACAATATGCATCAGAGGGATGGCTTTACGTGATGCCCCAGGGTATAACGGTACCCAGAGCATAGTGTAACGGGTCATTAGTAGGATTCAAATGTATAATTTAAAAGAAGATAAAGATTGAACTTGAATGAGTATGAAGTTTCAGTCATCTTATGCTACCAAGACAACAAACGTATCTGTTTTATTTCGTCATGGAATAAATAATTTCTCGCTATCAGATACGAATGAAAGTTTTATGTTTAGGAAAAACAAAAGAAAAACCTGTTTATCTATGGATTAAACTTTCGCCAGAGCCACCTCAAAAGTTACGTCCAAATGTCAAGATCACTTAATATGCCCGGCATGGTTAGGTGGCTAGAGTGCTCGACCCGTAATCTGTTCGAATCCCCGTCACACCAAACATGCTCACTCTTTCAGCCGTAGGGGTGTTATAACACGACCGTCAATCCCACTATTCGTCAGTGAGAGAGTAGCCCAAGAGATTTCGCAGAGGGTGGTGATGACTAGCTGCCTTCCCTCTAAGTCTTACACTGTTAAATTAGAAACGACTAGCGCAAATAACCGTTGTGTAACTTTGGGCGAAATTCACAAAAACAAATTAAAAGTTACCTACATAGTCTTATTTCTAAAAGCATAAAAATGCTTTAAAAACAACTAAAATGCACACAAATGGTCCACTCCTTTTGAATGTCACGTTAGCTAAACTCTTAGGTATCAGATATAATTATAAATTAAATTAGAAAACCCATGTTAACCAGATCCAAACTAAAACACGAAGATACTTGCACAAAGCCAAGAACCAGTTACGTAACAATTCAATAACCTCAAAACAGAACGTTATCAAAACATACAAACAGTTTGTTAACAGTAGGTTAACAATAATCGCACATGCCAGTTCTACACGGGTGAAAATCACCTCAACCCTAATCGAAAAACAACAACCCATACAACACTGTATACTTACAGCAGATTATAAAGAACCACAATCTTATATTTCCTACACGTATACACAGCCAATGAACGTCAGGTTTTTACAATTCTCGTATAATTATTTTTTCAAAATATTTGAACAAGAATAAGTCATTGCCGTCACTGTCTCGTTGTGTCATACTTCATGAAAATGTCAAAATACCTTTCTCCAGTTAATACGACCTTTATAAGTAACAGCAGGCTATCTAATAGAGATTTTACTTGACAAGTTTGTAATAAAAGTTAATTATGGTGTATTTGTATCTAATACACCCGCCATAAATCAGGAAACGAATGTATGTAATTGTTTGTCATGTGTACGGCTATACACACCGAGCTAAGAAAAGTATATTCTGAGCATGGATATGGTAAAGGTTATAGAAACTAAAGACTGTAACAGATACATAACTCTCACATATAGTAAGTGTACCATTTAGTAGACACTATGCGTGTTGTAAGAATTGTGCTAGGGAGAGAAAGGGGTATTAAAGAGCACGTCTTCACTCTCTCCCCAAAGATACGAACGGAAGGATCTAAAGCCTGATCCAAGAACCCGTTTTAATGTTAGTATTAACATTTTCTGGTTTTCAGACTAGACTCGTACACGCTCTACAAACTTTCCGATATAAAACCATTCCTTTAGGTATATTAATTTTCATGTTTAAATCATAAACGAATACGCCTTTTCTGGTCAGCTCGAACAATAAATTAAATGAGCCCCTTGCAAAATATGATTAAACTCTATTATATTTAAAGTAGAAAAACTGTTTTCTAGTTAGTGGAACAGCAGTAATTAGCTTCGAGATGTCTTGAAATGGATCAAGGTTGTATATTTTGTAATAATGTACTTACACGTGTTTAACTACCTCTTAAAGCACGCCTTTAAATGACTCGTTTAACTCACGTCTAAAAGCTTATTTTTTAGAGTTACAACACTATACAAAAATACAATTAACAGAGAAGATGCGTCTGCTTTAAAAAGCCTTTTCTTAGATAAAGATGCATGTTAGGCTATTTCAGGTTCAATAATGTATTTTAGTTCTCTTTAAAGGAACATTGGACTGATATATTAAGAATTACAATTATTAAAAATAAAACACGTTGTTTAAAGTTAGCGACGGCAATACCTGCACTCCAGTGGGCGTTAAACTTGTAGTTTAGTACATTTGCATAATTTAGGGGCCATACAATTTATAAAATCATTTTCAAAATGGCGAGTTTGATTTTGGTGTACTTAAAAAGTACGAGCGATGATACAAAATGGATATCGATTTATACGAAGTAAAAAGTTGTTGGTGTTTTAAATTAAGCACAAAGCTACTCAATGGGCTATCTGTGTTCTGCCCACCACGGGTATCGAAACCCGATTTTTAGCGTTGTAAATCCGCAGATATACCGCTGAGCCACTAGAGGGCACGAACTAAAACACCATTTTTGTTATTTATCTTATACAGAGATAAACACCATTTTTGTTACTTACTTTATACGAAGTAAATCACCGCTTCTGTATCGATCTTAAACAAATTAATTTTTTTTCACGTTTATATTGATAAAAATACTTTGTTGTTGAATTAAGCACAAAGCTATATGATGAGCTATCTGTGCTCTGCCCACCACGGGTATTGAAACCCGGATTTAAGCGTGTAAGTCCGCAGACGTACCGCTGAGCCACTGGGGGGCGATAAAAATAATAATAATGTTACAAAAACGTCAGTCACCTGTCCAAGCAGAAGCTAACAAGTACTGAGTTATTAGTTGTGCATGTAACAGTGGCAAATACTGTGAAGTTGTATGAAGGTGTTCTAACTTTATTTTAAATTTCGCGCAAAGCTACAATAGAGTTATTTGCGTTAGCCGTCTTTAACTTCGAAATGATAGGTTAGACTCAACACAACCCACAACCAACTCTTGAGTTATTCTTTTACTGACAAATAATTGGATTGATCGTCACATTGCAACATCCTTACGGCTGAAAGAAAAAAGCGTGTTCACCTACGGTGACTGGAATTCGTAACCCTAGCATTGCGAGTCTAGTGCTCTCACCACCGAGGCAATTTTACACATTGCGGGTCTAGTGCTCTCACCACCGAGGCAATATTACACATTGCGAGTCTAGTGCTCTCACCACCGAGGCAATTTTACACATTGCGAGTTAGTGCTCTCACCACCGAGGCAATTTTACACATTGCGAGTTAGTGCTCTCACCACCGAGGGAATATTACACATTGCGAGTCTAGTGCTCTCACCACCGAGGCAATTTTACTTAGAACTGAAAGCATGAACTTTTTTACTTTAATTTATGAGTTTTACTTCGAAATTATATTTTATAGATAATCAAATCATTCTAGCCCGTATAGAGTACGGTCTGCTTCCAGTAGTTAAATGAAAGTTTCCCGCATACGGCGTCGGCTTGCAAAAGACTCCGCGCTAATTTGAAGAGCTGCAGTTATAAGTTAAAATTAGGGGTTCGTTTCTAAGTAGTCGATATGTATCGTATTTAGATACACAAGTTTTACCAACGGTTCATTTGTAGTTTACTTTCTATGTTACTGACATTGTCTTATTCAAGTACTTCACACTTTGCAGTGATTTTTCAAATTCTCAGGTTTAATCAACTAAATAGCACCTGGAAAGAAAAGTAAAAATTCAAACAGTTAATATATCACTGTTTTGTTATTGTTAATTTGTTATGTTACTTTTTATAAAATAAATGAAGACAAGATGTAGTAGTAAGTACTCATTTTCTTTGTTGAATCATTAACTTTTAGTAAAAATAATTTATTAGATGTTCTGATTTAGACCACGTAAAACTTATAATGTTTACTGAAAGTCTGTCGTTTTTCGTGGAGATACATAAATCGTACTTGACAATGTATCGATATCCAATCATATCACGGATTCACGATTTGATACTTATATCGTATTACTTCTCGACATCACTGAGTATTGTTGTATTGCTACACATTTAGTGCCCCCCTCTGATACAGCAGTAAGTCTAGAGATTTACAACACTAAAATCAGGGGTTCGTTTTCGCCAGGTGGACTCAGCAGATAAGCCGATGTTGCTTTGCTATAAGAAAACACACACATTAAGCATAAACGCATATTTTGACCTCGGTTTTCATTAGGTTCTGATTAGAGTCTAAGAATCACAAATTTAAAATTTGTAAAAGCCTAACCTATATAAAATTACCACAAAAGTATAACAATATATTACAAGAGACACCTTAGAGAACTAGGTTTTTCAGTCAACTTGATTCAAATTAATCATCTGAAAATATATTATAAAAAACAAAGTTATGTGCTCGTTTCACCGACAAAGACCAATAAAAATGTAGATTACACAAGCCTTTTCTTATTATTGGGTAACGACTTATCGATCACTTATCGCGGGTAATGTGCATAGAAAAAAATTAACTGACCATTAATGTGCTATATCGACGGAAGTATCACATTATGTGTCATAATACACACACAATTCTTTAAGCATAATACATTCATAGAAGTATCACAATATACACACAGTTATTTAAGCATAATACATAAACAGAAATATTACAATATACACATATTTCTTAAAACATAATACATATACAAAAGTACCACAATATATACACAATTCCTTACAAACAACATAAATACAGTATAATAATTATTATGTTGTTGAAAACCGTTAAAGAAACGAAATTTCATTCACATCTTTCTAGGATGCTGTGATGAAGGCACGTGCGTGAGGCTCGTGCATTTAAAAACTTCCACTTGTTCTGCCCATTCCCTTTTTTAACGTCCCCTCCCAGTAAATCAGAGGTAAATCTGCAGGCTTACGACACTAAAAATCCCGTGTTGAGAAGAACACAGATAATCCATTGGGTAACTTCGCACTAACAACAATGAAAATACGAACGAATCTTTTTAAAATTAAATTTAGAAATTTGCCTCATTTGTTTTCTTTACGCGAAGTGAATTATTTCGAACGAATGAGATAAACCAATAATTTAATGAATGGAGAGTTAACTGGATTACAAGTTTTAAATTAAAATAATTCATGACGATTACAATGACATAGTGCTGAATCAAACGTTAGGAATCGAACATAACTCTGAGGTGGACAACTTATATAGCATACTGTGAAGAATCGCTGTAAAGCACAAACGACAAAACAATGAAGCGTGATGAAAGAAACAACTTCCTTAAAAGTTCTCACTGTTGAGAAAAACAAAGATCATTTAACAATAATTATCCTTCTAAGTTACGATTAACCAATCACAAGACAGGTGATTTATACCGTCCAATGAAAGTGGAGCCTATCAGGCAGGTGATTTATATTGTCCAATGAAAGAGAAGCCTATCAGGCAGGTGATTTATACTGTATAATGAAAGTGAAACCAAACAGGTGCTTTAACTACATTATAGTAATCCTCTTCTTTGAAGCACTTTGCTGATTCTAAACATTGTCGTTCCCATGTTGTTGTTGTTTTTAATTTACACTTCAAGTAGCACATCAAATTTGTTCTAACAATAATAATAATAATCTGTGATGACGAGAAACAAACGTAAAATTAAAGAATCCTTACTTATACAACAACTCAAGCCCAAAATAAAACAATACAGAAGAACACCTTTATATCTGTATTAATAAATATATCCAACATCTAAGCACGCCCTCTACATTCCTCCTCTCAATTACACAACTGCCTTCAAACATGTGGTCAGCTACCGGTCAGTAACCTTTTTTATTTCTTTGTGAACCTGACGATGACTGAAGAAGGTCGTTGTTCGCTCCTCTATTAGTGCCTTCTCTATTCATAGCAGCCGTTTTTAAATATATAATAATAATAATAAATTCAGCTTTGCATCATTACTTCATTATGTCTATTTTCGAGACTAAGTCCGAGTAGAGCTAAGCTAAAATATTATATTATCCATGTAAAACTGTTCATAGTCGTAGTTTTAATGTTGTGTGGCTATCAAAACTTAGTGTCTTTCTGAACTCTAGTGGCATAGTTGTAAGTTTGCAGACTTATAATGCTAAAAACTAGGTTTCAATACCCATAGCAAGCACATAAAAAATACTCTATCGGGTAGCTTTGTTGCTTAACCACAAATAAATCATTTTGCTTAACCCATACGTTTTCAAAGAGAAAAACACTGTAGTTACCGATAAAAACTTTACATCTCATGTTTATTATAACGAACTGAATAAACATACGTAAAACACACACATAAATTATAGTTATCAGTATTTCGTACAACAGCGATTCTGGTGTGTCAAAAAACAATCATTTTGTTCGTCGGATCTCTTAGTTCATTATGTTCCCTTTCTACAGCTTTTAGTTATAAAGTAGAAAATACATTGTTTCACCTGTATTTTTATATATATACTTATATGATGTTACGTATTATAATTTATTTCGGACGAGTCTCCCACAGTCGAAAATCCTTTATACATTTAGAGAATAGGCGGACCTTTTGCAACACACATTTAACAACATAAGTTACGTGCTCTCCTAAATATATATCAAACTGAAACAAGCAAAGAGAATTAAAATAGCTATATAATAGTAAATCCGTTACAAGGACTTGCCAGATTAAGTTGGTGTTAGAAGTCCACTAACATTTTTGATGTGCTAAAAGTCCCTCCATTTTGAATCAATTGCTTCAATCAATCTGGCGTCGCTGGTGTGAGTTGAAGCCGATACATGTCAGCTTCCAGAAGCCATTCTTTATTTAATAAACGTGGTCGGGAAGCCCGTGAAAAGAGCGAGTCAACTGACTGGCTGGCTCATTGAATCTTGAAGGTAATAAACACAATTACCCCCCAACTAGCTGATTGTGTCTGCCATGTTCGAAAGAATGTATGTTTAACGACATGCTATTGTCGTCATACGATCACTAAAATGTTGAGTTTAAAACAGATTTGTACAATCTAAGTGTTTCAAGTTAATTTTGTTAAAGTTCCAAACAGAAGTACCTATCAGTCAGAAACGACCAAACAATGAAACGCGATGAGAGAAAAAACTTATCACTGTCGAGAAAAAGAAAAATAATTAAACAACACAGTAAGGTATGCAATTACAAAAATACAAGTATTAAATAAGGTATGTAACTAGTACCTATGTAGTGAAGTCTGTACCTGTTGAAGGAATACTAGTATGCAGTGAGGTCTGCATCAATTGAAGGAATAATAGTATCTCATGAGATTTGTATTTATTGAAGGAATACTAGTATGTAGTGAGGTCTGAATCTACTGAACGAATACTTATAGATAATGAAGTCTGTATCCACTGAATGAATACTATTGTGTAGTGAGGTATGTATCGACTGAAGGTATACTAGTATGCAGTGATGTCTGTGTCTACTGAATGAATACTATTGTGTAGTGAGGTATGTATCGACTGAAGGTATACTAGTATGCAGTGAGGTATGTATCTTCTGAATGAATACTATTGTATAGTGAGGTATGTGTCTACTGAATGAATACTATTGTATAGTGAGGTATGTGTCTACTGAATGAATATTATTGTGTAGTGAGGTATGTATCTACTGAAGGAACATTAGTGTACAGTGAATATCTGTAGTTACTAACCAAGTAGTGGTTGTGATGGTCTACGAAATGCTATACAGGAGAAAGGAACTTCCTCAAATTGCAAACAGTACAAATTAGGCTTAATAGAAAGATTATTATACTGTGACTAGATTACGTGCAGTCGTTCCTACTAAGAGAGCAAGCATCTTAATGAAATCACAATGTACGTCCATTACTTATTAAGAACTATAAACTGATTTGTCCGCAATGCGTCATATATCATCCACATAACATTTTTATCACAAACTACTTGACTAATGCTTCTTCAACAGATAATGACACATATTCCTTGTCCATACGATTCTTTACTTTAATTTATTTATAAATTATTGCTTTCTTTTTGGTAAGGGCCCGGCATAGCCAGGCACTCGACGAGTGTCGCGGGTTTGAATACCCGTTACACCAAACATGCTCGCCCTTTCAGCCAATGGGATTGACCGTCACATTACTGGTCGATAAAAGAGTAGCCCAAGAGTTGGCGGTGGGTGGTGATCTTACACTGTTAAATTAAGGACGGCTAGCGCAGATGCTTTGCGCGAAATAAAAAAACACAACAAAAATCAAACCTCTTTGATAAGTAAGCTGGTGCAGTGTAAAAACCAAAAATATACCTACAAAACTAGTTTATAAAACAATACGTTTAGGATAGACAAAAAATCCAACACAATAAAGATTCAACGCAGTTTTGAGAAACCTAAAACTATCACTCATACAAGCAACAATTCTGTATTTGTTTTTTTTGTGAATTCCAAATTTTAGTTTTTCTCGGAAAACGTTCGGTAAACATAGTAACACCCTCTTACGGAGTAAAAAAATAATATTTGAAAAACTATACGTCAGTTAGAAATATGTTATATTTTACTGCTCTGCCAATAAATATGTAGAAAATATGAAACATTAAGTTATTTTTTTTGTTTGGTTCTTGTTAACCATAACACTACACAATGATGGGCTGGCTGTTTACCATTGAATATGAAATCCGAATTCTAGCGACGTAACATTAAATTTAAAATAAAACAAACTACAGATGTCAAGCTATAAAATATATTGTTTCTAGTTCTGGTGAGCATACAGACAAAATAAAATAATCATAGCAATTTCTTTCATTTTTTTATTTCAGAATTATCTTGCGCACAGCACGACACCAGAAATATTTGCTCGGAGTAGAACCTAATTTTGAACTGATAGACTAGAGGGCAAATAGTCAATCAACAGTTTCCACCGAGTATTGTCCAATGAAAAAATGGAATTTGACCGTCATTCTTATAACACGCTCGTGACTGGAAGTGAAGAGTGTATTTTTGCTGCAATGGTCCATGAACCATAAAAACGAACATTGATTTCAATTATTTTGTTGTTTCAATGCATATTTTTATTTATGTTTCAACGTCAAGGAGATAAAAATATTAATAAATGTATTAACTATCCTCTGTACAGTCGAAAGAGTTGAACGCTTGTGTTCGAATGTTCACATTGTTTTCTACCTCCTGACCTGAAATAGTTTAAAGGGCTACAGAGTGCCATGTAAGTCTCTTTCTTGGTAAACTTGGTCAATGGTATCTGGGTATTTTGCCCTGGAGGGTCAGGTTCACTTTGACCTCTTCCTCCTTCCTGAACGTATTTTCCCTAACTGTTTGTATGTTAGGTCCTTTTCAGGGCAATGTCCATTTATAGTTTCTTATTCACAGTAGTCAAGCTAGCTTAAGTCTCTTTCAGCGTCTTTGCTTGTGTGTTTTGAATTTCGCGCAAAGCTACACGAGGGTTATCTGTGTTAGTTTTCTCTAATTTAGCAGTGTAAGATTAGAGGGAAAACATGCAACGCTAACTACTCTTTTGGGCTACTCTTTTACCAACGAACAGTGGAATCTACCTTAACTTTATAACCACCCACGGTTAAAAGGACTAGCACGTTTGGTGTGACAGGGATTCGAACCAGCAATCTTCAGATTCGAGTCGAGCGTCATAACCATCTGGCTTTGCCAGACCGCTCTTTTTAGCGTGCACATGAACTTTTGTTTACCATAGCATTTCACTTTCATGCGTAGTTTTTACTAAAAATGTGGCGATTAAAGAATTACTTCGAGACTGATGAACTAAGGGAAGGGTAGATGCATTTTGGAGGTACAGACAAATTCGTTATCAAGTTCTGTAATTTTCGTTACTCGCTCAATAATGGATAAAGGTGATGTTTTACAAGTGTTGCTATTTGTTATATATGAGATTAGGGCCCGGCATGGCCAGGTGGTTAAGGCACTCGACTTGTAATCCGATGGTCGCAGGTATGAATATGCACAAAATATGCTCGCCCTTTAAACTGTGGGAGCGTTATAAAATTACGGTCAATCCCACTATTCGTGGATAAAAGAGTAGCTCAAGAAACGGCGGTGGGTGGTAGTCTTACACTGCTAAATTATGGACGGCTAGTGCAGACAGCCCTCGTGTAGATTTGTGCGAAATTCAAAAACAAACACAAACAATAAAATATTCAGTACTTGCTGCAAAATTTATCCTGTTTTTCAAAGACACGGTGTGGAATTGTACGGCAGATACAACGGTAATACCATGATATCCCTATGTTTATATTAGTATTTTATCTATTTCAGAGTACACGAGCAATAAACCGTTTTGTGTACCGTTAATATTTACGTATTTATGAACACCTCGTTTCTGAAATGTCACAAAAAAAAAGAAAAAGAGGTAACATTACGAAACAATATCATATTCAAACTTACGAAATCTCGAGCATATGAAACAGTTGTTGTCTTTTATAAATATAAGATTAACAGTTTTGTGTTTGTTGTAATTAAGATTCCTCGTTTCCTTCCATTCTGAATGATCACGCATTGGTACCGGATTAAAGCCCAAAGACTCTAATTGTCATGCTAATTCATCTCTCTTTACGCATGCGCAGCGAGAGATAACAATCTTTATTCACATGCACGATGAGATTGCTGTCAGCTGGATGGCGCCAATGTAGACATTTAATGAATACCAGCTGAAATCGACGAAATGCTATTAGTGCACAGGTGTTTTATTAATTACAAATCGCTAATGAGAAAAGCTGTCAAATGACTTTTCGGAATGTGTGTCTATTTGCCGTTCCGTTAAACGTCTGTACGAGTGGAATAGAAAACTTTTTCCATTTGGTATTGAATAACGGAAATCATTGCGCGTGGATATTATTTCCGGACGCCTTAATCTCTGATTTCATTTTCAGGCTGAAAGAAGCAATTATTATATTTAATTAAACACCATGACAGTGTCTTTTTTATTTTTAAATATTCAAACAAATAGGCACAGAAATCAAATAAAAATTCACGTGTTCCGTTGGAAACCGATGCTAATTCTGTTGAAATGAAACTCTGAGAAGATTTAGTTTAAATATCTACCGACATGAAAATTAAAGATGTAACAATAAACTACTTTCCAACAAACTTCCACTTTACTACCCCCCTCCCCTCCATAAAACGATGATTAAAATGAGGTGTTAATGTACTTAGTTATACTGAGGAAATGAAACTAATTAATCATCGGAACATTTTCATTTCTCTAATGACTTCAAATTCTGAGTTAAATTTTAACGACTCTATGTTTAATGACTTACAAGAAAGATTTCTTCACAAATTACTAAACCTGTAATATTTTAAAATATTCGCGGTTAACGATCGGGAGTAAAATGTGTTTAAAAGGTATTATATTTGTGTTTTTTTTCGCGTAAAGCTGCATCATGACTGTAGGTGCATAGCGGCTAGTAATATGCACTGATAGTCTAGATGGAAGGCAGTCAACAGCACCCACCGCCATTTTTTAGACCATACTTGTCTGGACCTAATGATGAGGTTTAACCACCACTGTTATCGCGTATCTACGGCACCAAAGTATGGAAGGCGGGTTTAGAGAAAACGGGGCGCGAACAATAAATCCTCAGATTTTCCGACCTGGCATACAAACAAGTATATCACATTGATCTAGCATGTTATAGAAATGACTAAAGAATGAAATAATTATCTGTAAAACTGGTAACAAAAGTTCTGGAATTTCGTAATAGGTAAGTATGTGTCTGTGACTAATTTACTGGGTGTGACCGTTCTAAAACTTGATTACATCTGAGAAACAAGACACGGAAGATTAAATCCCATCGCCGTGGCTCAGCGATGAACACAAAACTTATAACGATAAAAATCTGGGCTCGATACGTCGGTAGGCACAGCGCAGATAGCCATTCTTTAGCTTTGTACTTAACACAACAGAGCAGATAGAATATTGAGTAGCTTTTCGCTTACCAGCAAATAAAGGATCGATATGGTCAGGTGGTTGAGGCGTTCAGCTCGTAATCTGAGGCTCACGGGTTCGAATCCTTATCTCACCAAACATGCTTGCTCTTTCAGCCGTGGGGGCGTTATAATGTGACGTTCAATCCCACTATTCGTTGGTAAAAGAGTAGGCCAAGAGTTGGCGATGGGTGTTGATGACTAGCTGCCTTCCTTCTAGTCTTAACACTGTAAAATTAGGGACAGCTAGTGCAGATAGCTCTCATGTAGCTATGCGCAAAATTCATACCAAACAATCACGGATATACGTCTTATTTAGAAGATAACACATTTACACCGCTAGAAACCGGGTTTCGATAGCTGGTGGGCAGAGCACAGACAGCCCTTTGTGCTCTATAACAATCAAGAAGAATTTGAAGATAAAATGAGATAAGAAAGTGTGTGTTTTAGAGAACGACTTCAAACCATAATAGAAGGCTTAAAGGATAGCAGTATTAAAATAAGAAATATGATGTACTGGCAAATGTTATGTGTTTATATAAAACATATTGTATGCATATATATTTATATATGATATTTCTCCATAGTATTAATAATGATATTTAAATGCAACTAATGTGATTAGCGAAAATATCAGAGTGCATTATAAGTTTCATAGTAAGTATAATATTTCAAACATATAAGAGGTGACATTAAGAAGTTATAGAATAATAATAATGAATACAATAATGACAACAAATATATCTCTTGAAAATAAGAATAAGCTATTGGATTGAGAAACTGGCGAATTAAACCAAAACCATTTATCACACTCTAAGGTATGAGAGTAATTCATGAGTGAAAGAAAACTCTTTAGCGTGGATGGTGGGTGATAGGTTGCACTCCCTTTGATCAGGACTCTGAAATCAGAGACGGCGGAAGATAACGCTGGTAGGTTTGACACAGATACAAGAAATAAACTGAACCGTAAGTCTAGAAACTGTTACTATGAACCAATGACAAGAGAGAAAACAGAAACTTAATGGGAAATAATGTATTGTAAGCTCCATTCGCAAGTTTTTGATCTCGAAAATTGTGCTTAGATAATGTTACAACAAGACTTTTTCTCACTTTATAGATTGTATTGGCACGTATGTTTTATATTCTAGTAAACACAAGTACTCTACTGAAATGAACGTTGGATACGACGTATACGAAGTATGTAAAATCAAAGAAACTAAAACCAATGAACGAAATACATAAAACTCCTGCCTGTTTAGTAATATGTATGTGTGTGTGTGTTTGCGACATATTCCTGGTATGTAACTATAAGATAAGTAGAAAATATGGAAGGTTTACTTTTTATATTCGCTTCCACATTTTATTTACCTCGGCTTTATTTTATACGAAGCCAGAAACGAGAGTTTTCCAAAAACACCTGCGCAATGTGATTTTTCTCATTATTCAATTATTAACATTATGGTTGTACACTTGAGAACAAATTGCAATTTTCGAGCTGTTTGAAAAGACAGAAAAGAAATAGAATAAAGTTTATAATTTTAGTAAATGGCTCTCGTCTTACGT
Organism: Carcinoscorpius rotundicauda; assembly: GCA_011833715.1. Classification (NCBI taxonomy): domain Eukaryota; kingdom Metazoa; phylum Arthropoda; class Merostomata; order Xiphosura; family Limulidae; genus Carcinoscorpius; species Carcinoscorpius rotundicauda. Next base: position 35,847,551 of record CM022403.1, read on the forward strand.
GTATTTTGCGCAACGTGCAACATCTAATCAGCGCAACCAAGAAGTTTTCAATTTATCTGAGTGACTTGATTCGCTCAAGTGACGTTTAAACAAAGTACACACATGCACGCTATTCGAATATTTCGCCTGTTAAGAAAAGAAAAAAAATTATTCCTTTATATTTAGTATTTATAGATATCTGGATTGTGTTTAGTATTAAACTTACCTTGTCAAAGGAAAGCGACTTCTAACCTGTTTTGATGCATTTTGTGCTTTAAGGGCTTGTCTAAGTCAATTTCAAAATATAAATGCACACATCCGATGTAGAAACATAAGTAAATTAAGATATATATATATATATATTTAAATTATCATTGAACTGAATTAGACTAGCTTTCTTTCTTTAGGAGACCAATGAAAGATATGGGTTCAGAAAAGTAAGGCTTCCGGCCATATTACCCAACTGTTCAAGTGTTGCATACCATAAGCAGCCGGAGAAAGAAATGAATATTCATACCATTCTATACGAGTATATACCAGTCAACTCTTCGGCCCGGCATGGTCAGGTTGTTAAGGTACCCGACTCTTCATCCAAGGGTCGCGGGCTCGAATCCCTGTCGCAACAAAAATACTCGCCCTTTCAGCCGTGAAGGTGTTATAATGTTACGGAGAATCCCACTATTCGTTGGTAAAAGAATAGCCCAAGAATTGTCGGTAGATGGTGATGATTCACTGCCTTCCCTCTAGTTTTACATTGCTAAATTAGGGACGGCTAGCGCAGATAACCCTCGTGTAGCTTTGCGCGAAATTCAAAACAAACCACTCAACTCGCCTAAAGCAGTGCATATGGATTCTGGTACAACTCGTTTGTTGAAAGTGATGTTGGGAAGCTGTCGCCTTAGTACAATACGTGATTAATGGAAAGAGTGCAGAGATGAATGGGGTGTTTTGGACATCACAATCTTTAAAGGAACATATTTCAAAGGAAACAGTGTTGTAAGGCCATTGTCAAGATGCACAGTTGTCAGATGGCGTATAATCTGTCGTGGTGATGAGGACTGTAATGATGTGGTGATAATCCAGAATAATTTTAATATAACTTGTTCAACTTTTTATATTTAATTATCCATTAGAAATACTTAATACAAATAGTAACTCATGCAATGCCACATTTGTTTAAATAAACCAGAAATAAAGATGAATGAAAACAAAATTGGTCACAAATATGTGCAGAACATAAGTCTAATATAACTAAAGTCACAGAAAGTTTCACTTATAAATTGCCCATGCAAACTACATTGATCCTCTTCCCATGTTTCAGCGGTAAGTCTGCGAGTCAATAACTCTAAAAATTACTTTCGATACCCCTAGTGAGCAAAGCACAGGTAGTCCATTGCGTAATTTTGCGCTTAGCAACAAAAAAAAGTAAAATACATGCGGGAAATGTGATATTCTAACATGAGCTACTTTCTAAATGAAATCACATCTGTCTGAAACAAACAAACCAAAAAAACGATTTGTAATTCTTTACATTTGTCTATATCACGTATGATATCTCTTTTCTTTTTACTAGCTGAATTTTCTATACCCATTAAGTGTCAGTGTCCAATTTCTATCCATTTTTTTGATCAATCACATTTTGCTGATTACAAAATATATTCGCTAAATTACCCACACCGTCTGCTTATAAATCGTTTGTTTTTTTAACTTCGCCCAACGCTACACGAAGGCTATCTGCGCTAGCCGTCACTAATTTAGCAGTGTAAGACCGGAAGGAAGGCAACTAGTCATTATTGTACACTGCTAACTCTTGGGCTACATTTCTACTATAGTAAGACTGTAACGTTATAACGACCACATGGTTAAAACTGAGAGCAGGTTTGATGTGACGCGGATTTGAATCTGCGAGCCTCAGATTATGAGTAAAACACCCTAACCACCTGGCCATATCGGACCTGTTTATAAATCATTGTGTGTCAATTTACTATTAGAGCTGCTTTAGTAGAGAACAGACAACTTATCAACGCGTGAGCTACTTTTGTCTGACTGAATAGTGAGACCACTGCCCATATGATGCATCCATGACAGCCAAGCGCAGTTCGCCTTTTGGCAGCAACAGTTCGTGAACAACGAACATCAAATTCGCAGTTCGGGCACACTAACCAATTAGCCACGCTGGTATTTGATCAGCGGAAGCAGTTTTTCATATTTTGGGGTGTTGTATTTTCTCAACGTCTGGTGTTATTCGAGGACAACTGTTAGTGTTAAATTAACGTTTAAATAATTCCAATTAACTATCCATTAGGCCTAGCACAGCCAGGTTGTTAAGACGCTCGACTCGTAACCTGAGGATCGCAGGTTCGAGTCCATGTCGTACCAAATATGCTCGGATACTTTGTCTTCTCCAATATAGTTTGATAGATTTATAATTTTGCCAACTAACTTTTAGTCCAAAATAATAACCGACGGTGAAGATAAAGATTCTAAAATGAATTCGGTAGACAGAACAAAGAGTCCGTAATCCGAGAGTTGCGGGTTCGAATCCCAGTCGCACGAAACATGCCGTGGGGGCGTTGTAATGTGACGGTGAATCCCACTATTCGTTGATAAAAGAGTAGCCCAAGAGTTGGCGGTGGGTGATGATGACTAGTTGCCGTCCCTCTAGTCTTACACTGCAAAATTAGCGACGGCTAGTGCAGATAGCCTTCGTGTAGCTTTGCGTGAAATTCAAAATAACAAATGACAAAGAGTCAAAATGATAAGATGGTGAGGAATTCAAAGGCCTTGTTCCTAAACGTTCCTTTACAATGCAATCCTACTGTATCAAAACAAGATCGCTGTATTACAATTAACTTTGTAAGGAGTTTCTAGAGAGCATAACCACGATTATTTTAAATTTCTATCTACCTTACACGTGGAACAAGCATCATTCACTTTCAGCTCAGACCGGGGGTAGCCCAATGGTCAACGTGCTCAGCAAGAGACAGTAGTTGACCAACTACTTTCTGTCCAGTTTATCATTTTTATAAACTAAAAAGGGACATGCGCAGGCAGTCCTTGTGTAATTTTTTGTGAAGATCTAAAACAATTACAAAAAAAAAACCAACAACTTCCGATTCCCAAACAATCTTGTCTACCTTTCATGTTTCATGTTCCACCAAAGAGAATTTTAACAAAAAGACTTACCATGTGTAAATGGTCTTTTTAAGGACCTTACGCAGAAGAAAAAGAATAATTTAATCCGTGTATTATAATGCAATTCAGTTTAAACTATTGAACTCATATCTCCTTGTAGATCAGTAATAAATTTATGGGCTCACAATGCTAAAATTCTAGATTAAATTTCCCGTAGTGAATAGAACACAAATATCACATTGTGTTGTTATGGGCTAATACAAACAAAAACACACAAACACAATCCCAAACACCACAAAGGACATCATTATACATCAGACTTTTATTTGTTACTAATTACAAAACTATACAATAGGCTATCTATGATGTGCCCACCAAGAGTACCGAAACCCGATTTTTAGGGTTATGATTAAGCCTTCAAACTTTCCACTGGAGACTAAGCCTTTTCCTTTTTATTTCAACTGATACTTTACTTGATCTAGAAAGATACTGATATCAAACAAGTTGACGTGCATACAACACTCTGACATAGACATGGGAATGTATCTTCTGCGACGTAATACCTTTTACAAATCACATTTAATAACGCTGTTTCTGTTGGCATCGAGTAGCATCATAATAAACAACGACGTAGTGAGGTTATGAAGTGATATATTTATGGTGGAACATGCTACATGTTTAGATAGAGCATTGGCCCGTCTTCTTCAAACAGTGTTCTGTTGTAGTATGTTCCACCAGAAATAAATCACATTATTATTCCCATAAATCATTGTTTCCCTGTTTATTACTACGTTAGCATAATGCGCTTCATAACTTAAGATAGCACCGGGATTACCTCACTGATTCAATTGTATAGTTTCCACAGTCAGCACATCTTGTTAGAAAAACCACAAAACATTTCAGAGAAGAAAAAGTAACAATGTATAATTGTACATAATTCTAAAGATGATACATTATTATTTGAACTACATACATATATACATACATTTGATTTACAGGAATATAGTCAACTATAATACGTTTTATATATAATGTACTTGTCTTATATGTATGAGAATTTTTGTTAACTTTTATATCACCTGCCATCAGACCAATTCACCTACCTGTCTGTAATCTCGTGAACAGAACCAGCCAGATTATTACGGTTGATAACAGCATCCTAGAAGTGAACCTGAACAGAATGGAGAAGCCGTTGGTGTATGTCGACATTTCTCACTACATTGACAATCAGACTAATTGATTAAAAAAACAACAACTGACACCTTTAACAGCTTAGTCTACACTTGAAAGTGTTGATGCTTCGGGCGATCATAAAGCCCACCAGTGTTTGGCAAATAACCCGTTTTTCACGAGGAAAGACAGTGCCGTTACACAGCACCTAAGTAATATCAGAAAGTATCTTTTGGTGGGGTTGTTTACGACTTCGACGAGCGCTTGGTCTTTACTGAACGCGAGTGAACAGCGGTTCTAGGTATAAGCAATGACTGCAGATGACCGAATGGTGGCGCTAAAAAATCAACGTATATATAACTTGCTACTACATCACACAATACTTAGAAATAAACAATTTACTTAAGTAAAGCCTTCATTTTTCTCTAAGGCTTAAAAGAAGCCTTAAGTTGTAGCTTTAAACATTGTATACGTAATTATATGTATATACTTTCATGACTCTAAGGTTTCCATCAAAGCTAAGCGTGAGATTTACACGTTCATTAATCATCTACAAACAGATTGACTAGCTAGTGTGTAAAATCGCTGTTAAGGATATGGCTTCAATACCACAACTACAGGAGAATGACAAAAGGTGTCGCTGTTAGATGAATTAAGTGTTGTTTTCTAAAATCTTCTCTAATTTCTTTTTCAGCAAAAATAATGCCCCCCCCCAGTGGCTCAGCGGTATGTCTACGGACTTAGATGCTAAAATCCGGGTTTCGATACCCGTGGTGGGCAGAGCACAGATAGCCCATTGTGTAGCTTTGTGCTTAATTCAAAACAACAACAACAGCAAAAATAATAATAAGAAAAAGTGTTTATGTGTGAGAGAGCCAACATTTGTATCTGCTTTAATTATACATGTTCTAATACCATTGTTTCAGTTTATCGATTCTCGCGTGTCAAGTACGTATTTCTGAGAAGGAAATAACAGATTTCGAAATGTAAGTATAAAAATCGAAAATTATCTCTCATGAAATTTGTAAAGCCATTTTAAGAATCAACTTCGTAAAACGTATTATCCAATATTTTGTGTAAGAGCGCCCTGCGTACCAAACTGGGGAACCGTGCAGACAAACATGTGAAAGATTTATCGATAATGAGCTAAGGAAACACTAGAATACAATTACAGAAATAAAGTACACAACGCGAAGGTGCATTTTTAATATTTTATTATATGCATATTTCATAAGAACAGTAAAATATTTGCTTACTTGTATGACTTAAAGTTACTACCACAACCGCAATATAAATATAGTACTGTTCCCTCTGGTGGAAAATCAATTTCAAGAATAATAGTTCTTATTTTTTTTTGTTAATTCTTAGACAATAAATATTTACATAGTAACTATAATTATACTTAGAAAGTTTCTCCAAAGGTAAAGGCTCGGCATGGTCAGATGGATTAAGTTGTTCGACTCCTAAACTGAGGGTCGTGGGTTCGAATCCTAATCGCACTAAACATGCTTATCCTTTTAGCCGGGGGGGCGTTATAATGTGACGGTTACTCCCACTGTACGTTGGTAAAAGAGCAGCCAAAGAGTTGGCAGATGATCAGCTAGCTACCTTCCCTCTCGTCTTACACTGCAAAATTAGGGACGGCTAGCACAGATGTCCCTTGAGTAGCTTTGCGCGAAATTCAAACTCGAAAGTTAAAATTTATTTCTCTTCTAATCCTTTAAGTCTGTTTACTGAAACACCACAAAAATAAATTTATTGCTTCTAAGATATTAGCATTTTCTCCTTGAAATTACTAAATGGATCCCAAACTCCATTCACCAGCTGTACATGTAAGTGCTAAGATATTTTAAAAGTAATTTGGTATTCTGTGTTTGGAGTGTAAAATGCCTTATTAGTTTTAGGTTTAGCAAGCAATGGTAAACTAAAGGTAAAAAAATTTACAGAACTGTAATTTATTTGTTGTTAAGCGCAAAGCTATAATTATCTATCTGGACTTTGCCCAGCACGAATATTTTTTCACCTGATTTTTAGTGTTATAATACAACAGTGGGAGGGGGTGTCTTCAGACGTTTATCTTTCATATTTAAATCATTTAGAGAATAAATATTATACATGATTTTTATTACTAACCTAAGTATTTAATTACTTTTGCAGCAAAGTGTGAAAATAAAACTTTATAATGCTACTATGTGGCTGATTGGTAAATCTGAAAGCTTATAACAATAAGAATCGGAGTTCGATTCTCTGGGTAGGCAAAACACAGATAGCCCGTTAAGTAGCTTCGTGCTTTAAAACAACGAAACGAAGAGAATGCTTTCGTTCTCTATTATTTTGATCACTGGTTTTTCTCTTTTTTTCCTTCCATACACACGCACCCAAACAAATGTATACATATTAGAAAAGGTACATAAACGAATTATGTTATAAACATTTCCTTACAAGGTATCATTCTATGTACCCCCCAGTGCCACAGTGGTATATCTGCGGACTTACACACTAAAAACCGGGTTTCGATACCCATGGTGGGCAAAACACAGATAGTCTATTGTGCAGCTTTGTGCTTAATTCTAAACAAACAAACAAAAAATCATTCTATGTATCAGTATTTTTACTAAATACAGGTATAACAAACGATGTGTTTAAAAAGTGTAATCGCACAATATTTTATTTAATTCTTAGCATAAACCTTAGTATGTTGAGGTAATCAAAGGTCTAGCATGGCCAGGTGGTAAAAGCAATCGATTTGTAAGCTGAGAGTCGCGGGTTAAAATCCCATCACACCAAACAGGCTTGTCCTTTCAGCCGTGGGGGCGTTTAACTGTCACGATCAAACCCACTTTGGTAAAAGATAGCCCAACAGTTGGTGGTAGATGGTGATGATTAGCTGCTTTCCATCTTGTCTTACACTGGAAAATTAGGGACGACTAGCGTAAATAGTCCTCGTGTAGCGTTGCGCGAAATTAAAAAAATAGCAAACAGTCAATAGTAACGTAGTAATAGGAACAGTTATTATAATAAGTAACATTAAAGGCAGTTGGGACTGTAACATTTTACAACATAAAAAGTGGGCACATTGTTAAAGCTGGCACTATTCAGTTCTTTAGATTCTATGTTTCCATAACGTGAACCATGGAACTAAAATGTTCCTTTCTATAAAATGTGTTTATAATTTTAAATGCATTTTTATTTATTAGTTTTCCTGAACCAATTACCTCCACATTTACCAACACGATATGTTGTGTATTAATTATTGAAACAAACATTCTCTTATCAATATTATGTGAGACTAAGTTGTCCCTGGGGGTACACCCATAAATCTGTGGTGTATAACGCTAAGTAATGAGTTTTGATAGCCACAGTGAGCAGAGCACAGAAATTAGGTATTTCATCATACAACTTTGTTAACTGACGATTAAAGGAATAGTCACAAGGCTTAGCGAAATTTATGGAATTATGGGAACCTAGTGAGATGTTAACTTTGAATTCACACGTTTTATTATGGTTTAAGCTTGTGCTCGTGCTTAGTTGTTCAATAACTTTTCGTAGATCTACACCGCCCCCTTAACAAAAGAAAGAAATAGAATTTTGTCAGCAGTTTTCAATCTGGTCGCGAGGACTTATCTTTTAACAATACTGTAGTATTTTGTTGTCGAAATTATTAATATATGTTAAGAGGTTTAGACTCAAAGAAACGTAAGGCAGTGCGAGTATGATAGGTTTTTTTTCAATGATTGACATATAATTATACCTTTAAAATAGTTCTAAATATTTAATATCTTAACTTAGTAATTTAGAAATCAATTCGAAATTTTCAGAGCTCTTAGCTGATCTTATCCCAATGTCGAAAACTCTTTATTTGATTGTATAATTCTCGTTTCAATTTCCAATACTTACATAATATTACTATTTATTTAAATGTTTTTTTCTTACAAAAATGAAATTTATATGATACATTTTGAATATTCATATATATGTACTATTACGTTTGTCTATACATGTATATGTGTGTGCGCATGCACAAACGAGAAATTACGAAAGCTTTTACTAGAAACTCGTAATCTACAGGTTATTTTTAAGATTATCTAACTTACGATTGTGTTTTCTTTATGTTTTCAAAATCTTAAATCATACAAACGCTGAGTATAAAATTGCAAGTGAGTTGCTAAAAGTTTGTTCCTAAAGGATTATTTGGAGATATTTTATGATTACCCGACTGTCATCCAGCCTGGATCAACTTTAAGTCCTTGTAAATTTTATGAAGTCATTATGTCATATGTCATTCTCACAAAGAGGTGGAATTTTGTTTGGTGTTTAATCTTAAGTAACTTTTAATCCAAATCTACAAACTCTTGTAGAAGTGTGTCGCTAGAACTAAGTGTCACTGTGTCTTTGATTGGCTGATTAAAAATACCAACATCTACGTGAGAGATAGTTATAATTCTAGCTTGTGTATGGCACTATACTTCATATAACTACAATTCCAAAAACCAAGATTCCAGATGATGCAAGTTTCTTTATGATGGCTACGATATAGTCACATTTCCTCACACGTTCACTCACACGTAATCCACTTTACACGTATTCATGGCTCAGCTTCTTCGTATTCTGGACGCAGACCTCTAGTAATTAATTTTCTGAGATCGTGAAAACTGGAAATGAAATTACGTCAGTCAATCGATCTGATAAAAAAAGCTTAGGAACTTGTTTTTCACGAGCAGTATCACCGAAAATTAAACATATTAGTTGTCTGTCAACTTCTCTCTCTACATTCTCGTCTTTTTTCTATCTACCCCGTCCTCAGTATAAATCTATCTATTTCTCGTTGATGTCGTAATCTATTTAGTTATATATTTTCCCGTACACCTAAGTAATTAAAGTTTAAACTGCTGTAAGGACATGTCATGAGAGCAATAGATGCAAATTAAACGAGTTTGTTAAACAGTAACAAGCTGTAAAACTTTAATTAACATTTGTTTTTTTCTATTCAAATGCAATTTTTATCTAAGCTGATAAACGAAGATTTCTTCTTCTCTTGTTTTAGTGACGAATCAGTCATGCAAGTGAACTCGATATTTATAAACAAATAAACGATAAGTAATTACATATTATTCACTAAAGGCAATTCAGTGACTAGCATTCCGGGCTGCTTACTAGAAGACCCAATGTTCAAGTACGCAATATGCCTATGAACACTCTCCGTACTTTCAGTAATGGTTGCTTTATGAAAGTGAGGGTCCAAAACAAGATACAAGTATGGGCGTTTATCCGTGTGGGGCGTAAGATAAAGTTCAAGTTCGAAATCCTAAATATATATCATATTGACATAATCGTTTGAAGTAAAATTTAGTGTTTCAGATTCTATTTCTTGTAACTAAATTCTCCAGTTTCTTGTGCATTTGTGTACACGCCATGTACACACAACAGGAGAAGCACGGCATGGCCAGGTGGGTTAAGGCGTTCGACTTGTAATCTGAGAGTCGCGAGTTCAAATACCCGTCGTACCAAACATGCTCGCACTTTTAGCTGTGGGGAAGTTATAATATTACGGTCAATCCCACTATTCGTTGGTAAAAAGGTAACCCAAGAGTTGGTGGTGGTGGTGATGACTAGCTGCCTTCCCTCTAGTCTTACACTACTAAATTAGGGATGGTTAACACAGATAGCCCTCGAGTAGCTTTGTGCAAAATTCAAAAACAAACAAACAAAGCAATTGTGCAGCTTTGCGTAAAATTCAAAAACAAATACTACAGGAGAGTAGACGAAGTAATTTTTATTTGAGACGTGTATCTTGGACTGCGCAAATTCCCAATGAAAGGTATGTGTGTTTGTTTTCTTATAACAAAACCACATCGGGCTATCTACTGTGTCCACTAAGGGGAAACAAACCCCCGATTTTAGTGTTGTTTGCTAACTTGAAGATGGTCTAGGAAGGTCAAAACATTTTTTCTGCTTATCAATAAAAGTTTTAATACCCATACCAGCCGCTTTGAGATAAAGTAGCTGAAATAGTCGAGGAAAAACCGAAAATCAAAGCAGAATTGAAAAAGAAATCTGGAGATATAGGTTGAAATTTTAGTTTGATATGATTTTATTATTCAAACTTCAGTCAAGTTTTATTTGATCAACTTACATTATTTCTTAATAATATAGAATTTATATATAAACTGCATACATACCAAAGCGTTTTGTTTTTCACTTCTTATTTATTTAAATACTCAATCTGTTTGTGGGTCGTACATATTTCCTTATTTCCATCGTTTTCCTGAATTACCAAACGCAGATTTAGTTTTAGTTTTTTTGCAATAAAGAGAGTTGAACCGAACTGTGTGTAATTGCTTTTCCATGTAAGAATACTTTTCTAAGCAAAACACCAAACACAATATGAGCTCATAAGTCACATCTTAAACGTACGTCTTTACAAGTAAAGAGCAAACGAAACGCTTTTGATTTTAGTGTTTACTAATGGAGCGCCGCGAAGGCACTTTAAAAAGATAAAAGATACTTTTCGTAACCGTGTCATAATATTTATCTAAAAGGTTTGCATTATTCTTAATGGAGGTAGGTGATATTTGTATAACGTCGTATCAAAGGCTCGTGCGTCTTTAATTTGTGCTTTACATAAACCAATAGATTAGTCAGTCTATAAACAAAAATAGTAGCACCGAAAAATGACAACGGTTGTGTTTGCATATTGTGAATACGTGCTCTAAGATAGAAAAAAAAAATTCTGGTTGGTATTTCATTACTGAGTTATGTGCTTCATGACTTCTGTATATACTTTATCCTCATATAATCTACATCTATGTTCACTAGCTGTTTTATTAATAAATATACGCCCCCCGCTGGTACAACGATATGTCTCCGGATTTGCAACGCTAAAATCAAGGGTTCGATTTCCATCGGAGGGCTTAGCACATAGCCCGATGTGGTTTTGCTATAAGAAAACACACACACACACACACACACACACACACACATTAATAAATATATTATCCTGCTTAAAAATGTCTCCTGTTTATGTTTTCCAAGTATAATGTTCCTTAAATTATAAATTATTACAATCTGCATTTGCGAAGTAGAAATGAAATTTTTGTATTGGGTTCGAAACAGGAAACAGTTTCAAACCTTAAAATCTCAAACACGATTTCAGTTTAAGAGCACAAAACTTTACTCTCCCGAAAACTGCTTTTCCAGGAATACATAGTGCTCACTTTCTGTCTGTTCTAGTTTGTCTCTTGTTGAGCACAAAACTACACAAAGAGCTCGCAGGAGTATCGAAACTCGGTTGTTGTTTTTCTTATCGTCCTAAGCTTGCAGACGTACCGCTACGCTGGTTGTTCATTAGCTACAATCTATTTGAAAATATCTATAGCAAATTGCTACGGTTTATTTACCTATCTGTTATTTAGCCTCACAAGAGAATCTATGGTTTTGGAATACAATTTACTAAGAACTTTTGTCCTATGCTATTTGAATAAAGGGCCTTTGTTCTTCAACGAACTTAATGTACATCACTGCTTCACACAGTTATAACTTTATAAAGCAAGTCACGTGCTATGTTTGGAAAAACAAAACGAAGGAGAAAATTATGAACTTCCTCGCTAATAGAGATAGCTAACAGTGATGTTATCGTTAGCTTCGTTCAAGAGCTACATTAGAAAGTTCTAATGAGAAAGCTAATTTACTTAACGAAAGCTTTAACGAGCAAGTCGGTCATGCACGTAGTTGGTTCGACACACACAAAAGTTGTCGCCAGATTCATTATAAAACAAGATGTGTCATTAAACCTATCTGACATTAATATGTTTCAGCGAAAAACCTGTCACAGGATAGTTGCATATAAAGTACAGCACGTGAGAATGAAGCTCAACCGTGTTCGGTCCAAGCGTCATCCCAGCAAGATAAATAGACATGTTAAATTAAGAAGGGTTAAAGTGCAGTGATCAAAAATGACTTTCAAATATCCACGTAATAAAAGTCTATTATGCAAAAACAACCACACAATTTCTGACTGTGAATTTGATAAATTCTTATGTAAATATGGATACATGTCAGGCTAGAATATACATTTTGTATTTTCTGTCTAAGTAAAGGGAAGAAAAGTAATACTGCATGATACTGTTGGTTCTCTACAGCCTGTTCACTGATTTAGGGCTTAAGAACATCCCAGCTTTGTGATGTTATTACATCAAGCATAATAAGTTTAATCTATGAAACCGATTTAGGTGTGTACGTTTTAATATCTTGAGGACAGCTTTCAGTCGATAAAGCGTGAATTCATATAACATTTATACCACTTCTTTGATAAAAAATGTCGTCCGAAAAAAAACACACAGAACTGATGTTTTTATAAATATATGAAAACAGACATTTTGAAGATTAACTTCAATGTAAGCGAAACGAAAACTTTTTATAAGCATTATTTGAAGTGCCGTGGTGTGACTTTCATTGTTCACTCCCACTTCTACCTTACTTTAACTTTGACATTGTGTTATAAGTGTTGATTGGAGTTTTATGGCTTGAAATTCATTGTTCACTTTTATTTTAATTTAACTTCGACATTGAGTTATAAGTGTTGTTTGAAACGTCGTGGCGTGACTTTCATTGTGCACTTTTATCTTAATTTAACTTTGATGTGAAACTTCATCGGTTTGCATCTTTCTTCTTTACAAATATACTGTAATCTGGCAACTAATGGGTAGGGCCTTCAACTCGCGAACTGAGGGTCGCGAGTTCGAGTCCTCGTCGCTAAACACACTCACCATTTCAGCCGTGGGAGCGATATAATGCGACATTTAATCCCGTTATTTGTTGATGAAAGATTAGCCTAAAGGTTTGTAGTGGGTGATGCTGACAAGCTGCCTTCCCTCTAGTCTATCACTGCTAACTTAGAAAGACAAATTTGGCAGACAGCTCTCGAATAGTTTTACACAAAATTCAAAGCAAACATAATTGCACTTTGGATATATACCTGCAGTTTTAATTTCTTTCGTATATTATTGATTGTGTGTATATTATAATCAATCTACATAACTCATGTGATCATTCAGTTATAAATTTATTTGAAGAACTCAAATAAAATCCAAAGAATACTATTTAACACGAAGAGTAAAATTTAAAATAACATCAGAACTTCTTATGTAAATCGAGCTGTTTACGATAAACGGTTTGTTTTGTTTTGAATTTTGCGAAGAGCTACATGAAAGCTATCTGCACTAGCCTTCCCAAATTTTGCAGTGTAAGACTAGAGGGAAAGCAACGAGTCATCACCCCCACCGCCAACTCTTGGGTTACTCTTTTACCAACAAATAGTGGGGTTAAATGTCACATTATAACGCCCCTACGGCAAAAAGAGCGAGCATATTCGGGGCGACGGGGATGCAAACCCGCGACCCTCAGATTACGAGTCGCATGCTTTAACCTACCTGGCCATGCCAAGCCTATGTTAGAAAAATCAAATAAAAACTAAACTGGCGTATGAATATTAAGTGGAATTATACAGTAGTGAAGTCATCTTTACGTTATCTGAAAAACGAATTTGTAAGTGGAAGGACTGAATAGAAAAATATTGTTTTATAGTTCAGAATAGATGGTCATCAATAAAGTCTAATATTTCTATTTAACTGAGCACATTATAGAACAGGAAAAAAAAAGAAGTCTGTATGATGCTAGCTTATCTACTATTGATTTATCTTCAGAATTGTCCTCATTATCTGAAGCAATTTCCATCAGTTTCATTAATTTGATTACGTCCTCACGGGTACAGCGGTAAGTCTACGGACTTACAACGCTAAAATTAGGAGTTCGATTACCCTAGGTGGACTCAGCAGATAGCCTGATGTGGCTTTGTTATAAGAAAACATCCACACACAATTTGACCACCATACCTATTATTTGTCCTATCGCTAACTTTGTCCTCCGGTAACTCAGTGGTAAAAGTAAATAATTCTAGATTTAACACTCATGTTTTGATACCCGCGGTGGGCAGAGCACAGATAACCTTCTGAGTAGCTTCCTATATCGAAAGCAGGCTTCAGTGTGATATTGATATTAGAAATATAAAATACCATGTTTCTCCTAATTAACGCCCACGAGGAAATTGAAAAAGGGGGCGCTAATTATAGTATTTGTGCAGTATCGCATTTTATTTTTCACAGGTGATTTGTTAATTTCAGGGTGTATGGTTGTTTGTTTTCCTCTTATTTTTTCAAATAAAAGTTACAATTATAATAGTGAATTATATAATAATTATATTATATATTATAAACATACGGTGGAGGTCGATAATTAGGGAAATGGTCTTAATTAGGGGCAATATGATAGCTCAGCTGCTATTTCCCCTGATGTTTTTAGTTTCCCTGATGGGACAGCGAAAATCGGGGGCTCGATTCCTTTCTGTGGAAACAGCCATTAGCCCGATGTGGCTTAGCTATAAAACACACACCATTATACTTTTAATGAACACTGAAGTTTCAAGTTGTTGTTCTTTGAAGTAAATCACAAAGCTAGAAAAAGGATTATTTATGCTCTGCTCATCACGGGTATCGAAACATGATTTCTAATGCTGTATGCCCACAGACATACTGCTGTGCCGATGTGAGGCGAAGTTGTAAAAATATACAGCATTACACATTGTACAAAGGTCAAACAGTATTAGGTGTATCTGCAATAACTTAGTATGAACTCCTTTGTTTTAGCCACGTATACTCCCGCTCATATCATTCCTCTGACGTCAGTAGTCTTCAAAAGGTATACCATATTTCATGACGCCATCAGAGCGTTATTATGTCACAGCCAATTCCACTATTTGTTGGTAAAAGAGTAGACCAAGAGTTGGCGGTGGGTGGGGACGAATAGCTGCCTTTCTTCTAGTCTTACAGTACTAAATAAGCGACGGCCAGGCGCAGATAGCCGAGTGTATTTTTTGAGCCCAATTAAAAACATACAAACGTGTTTCATGACCTTTCCAGGAATGACTTTTGTAATCTCCTCGACACTGAGAAAGGAAACTAAATTTTACTAAAGGTTTTCCTTCGTTGAATATTTTTGAAACTACTATCCATTTCTCTTGATAACTTACGTCACGTCTATTATAGAACTTCTAGAACAATATTATTAATGACTTCTTTTTAAAACTGCTCTATCAGTCCGTTTTAAATTGTAAGTACTCAAATAACGATGAATTATTACATTGTTTTTGAAACTACGAACGCATTCATTCATTAGTAGATCAAACATTGCTATCATTTCCACTCGAACTAAAAAATTCCATTTCCGGAATAATTTAATTCATGAACAATTTCAAGAAAAGCCAGACATATTTCGTCCTAATCATGCTACTAAACGCTGCTGTTAAATGTCTATTAAATGTTTGAGCCGTAAGATGCATATTGAAGAGTCTGCTTTGGACGGGCTCTCGAAATGTTTTTTTTCCAGGTCATAAGACATTACACATGTAAACCACTTTTCTCATAAAATTATAAAGTTATTTTAATATACAAGCAGAAATGAAAACCGTCGTCAGACAACTGTACTTACGTGTCTTTTTTTTACTATGTCAACAAATAATTAATTAACAAAACAATAGAAAACTACGACCAATTTTCACTTTTCAAAAATACTTATTAAACTGATTTTCATTTGGTAAGGAAACATTACCTTAAGGTTATACAGATTTGTGTTTTATTAATAAAATCCTTGCTTGATCCGCTATATTTTGTGGACATATATGAACGAGTATTAGAGGTTTTAAGTGCAGGTATCTCAATATTATCATAATTACTTGTTTCTTCAAAGAAAGAAGAAAATTATATTCAAATACATTTCTCTTTTTACTTCTGTACCGATTGTTGCTGTTTTTTCAATTCGTTGTCAGTTGATACCTTGGTTGAGGAATAAACATAAACAAAATTATTCTGGCGTTTTTTTTTTTCGACTTCCTCTCATTTTCTCTCCCCACACCAGATTTATATGCAGTTGATCTTTTACTAATGTTTCTACATAAGTGTTAAGTTGAATAATTATTAATTAATTAAGTTGTAATTAATTTAATCCTTGTTTTATTCCACTGCTTCAAGTAAGTTTCTCGCTTGATTAATTCTCCATTTTTTCAAGTATTTGCCTTCAAGATTTTTAGTTTTGTTTTGTTTTTGAAATTCGCGCAAAGCTCCACGAAGGCCATCTGCGCTAGCCGTCCCTAATTTAGCAGTGTAAGATAAGAGGGAAAGCAGCTAGTCATCACCACATACTGCTAACTCATGGGCTACTCTTTCACTATAGTAAGACTATTACGTTATAACGACCACATGGTTAAAAGGGCGAGCAGGTTTGGTGAGACGGGAATGCAAACCCACGACCCTCAGATTACGAGTAGAGCCCCCTAACCACCTGGCCATGCTAAGTAGATTTTTAGAATCACGTGCGTAGGTGTTCCGCACTCGTTTTATTTCAAACAGGTATCAAACCACGGATCGTCTGTAACATTTTTATCGAGATATCTCTAGAACATGCTGTTGTAGACATATTTTTATACACTTTTCCTTACTTTCAGGCAGAATATTTTATCAATGAATGCTACTCTATGCCTAGTGTGTTATGAAACCCACTCGCACTTGTTCTAGAATGGTCTATAATAATACTTATGGGTATATTATATTATAAAAGTTATAAGAAATGTTTTATATAAGGTATACAAGATGTTGTAACTTAAAACCTTTGTCAAATGTCCATTAGGTTCTGATGACTTGGGATCCTATCGGTTCTAAGAATTTATATATCAACAAAGATGCAGAGACATTTACAACAAAATTCTTTATTTTTTACTCATACGTTTCAGACCTTTTTTTATAGACATTGATTGTTTCTTTACTTTAAGTACAAAGCCACATAATGGACTATGCGTGTTGTTTCCACCGCAAGTATCGAAACGGAATACGAGTGTAACGAGCTATCAGATTTAGCTGAGCACTGAAGATGTGCGCATATTAGTAAATTGGCTTACAACTGTGTCGGGAAAAACGGGGAATAAAACACAGACATCACTAATTACAACTTTTAGATTTCCAATGTTCACTGAATGTAAATGAATATAATTTGTAATCCCCCTCCAACAAAAAGTAAATCCTTCAAAATGCCATTAAACTCTACTATGGATGGATCCGAAGCATTATTTAGAAATAAATAGATAAATAAACTCATTAACATCAGAATTCCTTATCGAAATAATAGCAACGTTTTTTTTACGAGTAAATTCGAATCTTTGGGTTTGGTTTGGTTTAAATTTCGCGCAAAGCTACACGAGGGCTATCCGCGCTAGCCGTCCCTAATTTAGTAGTGTAAGACTATAGAGAAGACAGCTAGTCATCACCACCCACCGCCAACTCTTGGGTTATTCTGTTAGCAACGAATAGTGGGACTGACCGTCATATTATAACGCCCCCACGGCTGAAAGGACGAGCATGTTTGGTGCTACAGGGAATCTTTGAGAAACCTGCTAGCAGATCAAGGCTCCTCTGAATAATGAGTTCTGAGTAATTGCTTTTAAGATTTCTACAATGATATTATCAGCGATAAATTCCATTAACATAACTTAGACACTTTCTGGTTACGAATAAATCTTGATTTAAGTGAACATGTTGGTTTCATTCAAATGCAGATCACTAAATCTTTTTATTATTTCCAAAATATTCCGCGCTTTGATTGATTTCTGCAGTTGCCTTACAGCTTTTAAGCTCGTTCCCAGGGGTTCTCTGTAACATTTCATGCTGGTTCCTTGGGGTGTACTCATAAAGAATTCAAGACAACGGAAGATGGGTATCTCTGGTCCCAAAGGAGACCTTCTATAACAGGCAATTCGGTTAATGGATATGCTTTGGCAGTAATTCTTTTTTGTGTTTATTCAACCAGGATGGTGTTCAAGCACACTACATGTTTCTTTCAGTTACAATGTTACAAAATATGTGAGTTGCTAAAACGTCTCTCAATTTGCACAGCTGCACTTAGTGAATTCAGTCTTATACGTTTTGTGCCATTTGCAGAAGCCATCTATTATTTTTTTTCGTGATCTAGCTATGTTTGATAAACAAGAAATTCATACATAAAATATAGACGTGTTCTAAAACATGTTGTGGTGCTTTTATTAAGCAAGATTGATTTTTAGCCTGGCAAACTTTAAATAAAAATATATGCGCTTCATAAGTTGTATAAAAATAGACTTAAGCGAAAATTAAAAATATGAAGAAGAATATAAAATAACAAGTTCAAAAAATTGTCCAGTGTTAGACAAATTAACTATCAATTCACCACTGTTTCTTTTATGCAACTTTAAATTCTGGGTTCGATCCTCGAGAAGAATGCATCGTTTATATAGTTTGTTTGTTGCTTTGTGTTAAGCTACAATGAAGCATAAACTTTGCAGCACGTGTGAGAAAGTGATATAAAACATTGCTTACTTACTCATGCACCACTGCTACAGTATCACGCTTAACTGGTTATACTGTGTACAAGTTTTGTGTGTCTGCCTTTCACGTTTAAGCCTCACTCTGAAATCTGCTAGTCGCGATTTCGAATCCCGAGAGAAGGGAAGATAAAAATAAAAACCTTTTTTAGCATTTAATGAGGAAAATGTGAACACCATGAAATTAGCGTAAATACTAGCTGGTCAAAAGTTTAAGATTGTACTGAAACGAAGCGTTAATCAGTAAACACGTATCGAAATTTAGTCATTTGTGTTCAAGCACTAGCGTTGTCAACATCTCCCACTGACATCTCCTGTGTTACATTGGGTAAAAACATGGAAAAGCCAAAAAAGTTGACAGAGTTTGGACGTGGCAGAATTGTCGAGCTGCAAAAGCAAAGTCTCTCTCAACGTGTCATCGCTGGTGAGATTGGACGTAGTAAAACTGCTGTTGCAATTTTTGTAAAAGACCCTGAGGGATACGGAACGAGAATTTCAAGTGGTCGACCCAAGAAAATTTTGCAGGTATTGAGCTGGAGGATTCGACGGGTTGTCCGGCAAGACACCAGCCTATTGTCGAACCAGATTAAGGCCCCCAGTGGCTCAGCGGTATGTCTGCGGACTTGCACGCTAAAATCCGGGTTTCGATACCCGAGGTGGGCAGAGCACAGATAGCCCATTGTGTAGCTTTGTGCTTAATTCAAAACAACAACAACAACAAGATTAAGGCCCTTACGGACGCAGAATGCATCCCAAAAATAATAAGACGGCATCTACGAGAGAAAGGCTTTAAAAACCGAAAACGTCTTCAAAGGTCATGCCTCCTTCCACACCATGAAACAGCTCGGTTAAACTTTACTGAGAAGCACCAAACTTAGGACGTAGAAAAGTGGATGAAGGTTTTGTTCTCTGATGAGAAAAAATTTAATCTGGATGGTCAAGATAGCTTCCAACGTTACTTGCACTGACAGTAAAGGTATCCCACCGGATATGCGTCTTGTAAGAGCCTTAATCCGGGGAAAGCTGTCGAAAGTGCACAGTAAATTAGCAGTTAGCTTTTTGGTGTATATTTTTGTTTGTGCTCTTAGTTATTTTGATAGAGAACAACATCTACAAACTACGAAAACAGTTTGTGTCTGTAAAATCAAAGCATTTTGTTAAGTTTTAAAGAAAAGCTTAAATGATTAAATGTCTTGCGAAACAAAAATAACCTAATTGATAATTTCTAGAATATTAGCTTCTCTCTTAAGTTATTTACAAAGTTACGACGTTGTTGTAGAGTCGAGAAAACGTTTAAATGTAACTTCTGGTACATGAATGTCTCTGTCAATTTCTATTGCGAAGCCACTTTGCTATAATAATGATACACCTGAGACTGCCTGTTTATAAGTTCCTTTTCGCACAGGTACGATCATTTCTGGTTTTCGCAGTTTATAATATACACGTCAATGTTTACAGTTAACAAACATAAGAACACGCAAATATTCTGACGTCATGGAACTTATCGTGTTTTTCACAGTAAAGGCGTGTGACGATTTCAGTTCCTTATCTTTTCATTGGCAACGAGAGTTCTTCATAGATCTTACTAAGAACTTCAGTGTTACTTACCAAAAAACGACCTAAGCTGAAGATGTAAATCCGTAAACAACTTGTGGTTGGCGCACACATAGGCCAGAGGTCATTATTAATAAAGTAAACATATATGGTGGAATATAAAGGCCAAAGTTTGTGTTTCTAGTGAATTATTGTGTCAAAACAACTTCAATGAAATTTCAGTTGATAAAATAGAATATTTATAAATACAGTATTACTAAATACTCTCGGAATATGTTGACGAAACCCATCACGACTAACCTTTCGGTTCTTATACTGTTATAGCCGTTGTTAGATTATAAAATTCACACTTCAAATTTTAATATAGGAGGCTTACTACTAAACTTTATTATGTACGTTAATCACGGAAAATTACTGAGCTCAAAATGTATAGAAATAACGTCTACATAGCGTATATTTCACATTAGCGTGATTGCTATGCTTATAAAATCAGTCACTAGGGGCTCAGCAATTATCACAGTGCTTTTCTAATGACTTTTAAAAGTAATCACGTGTTTTATGGAAACTAGGCCAGCGGCATTAAGCCGAATTAAAAGGAACACTTGCTGATATATATATAACCTCTCGTAAAAATAAGACTTTACAGCTGTTATTGCAATGGAAAAGCTTATGAAACATAATAACTGAGAAACGTTTGGTACTTTTTTATCTCGTATTTCTTAACGATTTCATTTGGAATAAGCTGCCATTAAATCGTTAATTAGAATAATAAACGCTATAATTACTACATGTAAAATAATTTAAACTAGGAGGAAAAATGTACATTTCGTTCATACCTTACAAGTCTGTGATAAATCATTAATATAATTATCTTTTATAACAAGTTTTGCATTTAAACCCTGAAGGTAAAAAGCTTAAAACACGTCCCGCAAATCGTCGGTATTTTTGTTTAGTTTGTCACATGATCATCAGAAATTGGACTAGACGTGACTGCAGCCATGTTTATCAGTTTCTGTTAGAAAAGCATTAATTACTAAGTATAATTTCGGAAAGCAGGAAAATTTGTTCCCACTGTTAGTTTCACTTTAATTTTTTCTGTAAAATGATTTGTGTCACTGACATAATCACGTGTAATCCTGAAAGCGTAAGACGTTAATTTTCACCTCGAATAAGTATCACATGATTCTACTAAACTCTGTAATAACTTGTTCAGAGACTTTCTGGCACTAGCTTCAGAATGCAGGAGGTATATTTCTCTATAGTTGTTAGTGCAAAGCTACATAATAGGCTATCTGCGTTCTGTCCACCGCAGAGAATCGTGCCCCTGACTTATGCATTATAAGTCCATAATCTTATTGTTAACACACATACCAGAGAACAAGATTTTCTAGAACTGCTATTTAAGTTGCGTTAATGAAATTGAAAGAAAGGCTTTAATTTATCACTTAAGAGTGATTTTATTTGCTGGTTTATCTACTGCACGTATTGCTCAGGGTTATATCGACCAGAAGGACGTTACAAGATTGCCGGTCTAGTGTAGCTGAGTTGTAGCGCCGTTTAAGTAGAAGTTGGGATTAAATTACGATCGACTACATCAATAACCTCATTGACAGCATACCGCCTCGCCTTGCGCTGGTTATTAGAATGTGAGGAAAACCAGTCAAGTAATGAATGTTTAATATGAACTGATGTGAGGTTACAGACGCTACGTATAATAATTCTATGTTATATTTTGTTCTTGTATATATTTTAGTAAGGTTTTATTGTGATAGGTGAGATGCCAAATTACAAATCTTTTTACAGGTGTATGATAAAAAAGTTCATGATGTCCATAGACCTGTCTCATTACACAAACCTCAAATTTAGGTATTTAATGTAAGATGCATTTCTCAGTTGGACAGCATTAAGTGTATTTGTATAATGATCTTATTTGTTACAAAATATGCAAAAATTTTGAAAAAGACTGTATTGTGTGTGTGTGTGTACATATATATATATATATACTAGTTTTTAACTTTTATTTCTGTAAATTGTTAGAAACGCTGTAATATAAACAAACTATAAAGAATACAATAAACACTGAAATCATGTTATACAGAGGTTGGGTACTTTATATTGAAATTGTGAAGTCTCATAAAACTTTTGCAGTTCATGTTCCCACGTCCATTCATGTAATATCTGAAGACAGTGCATTTTGACAATAGTCCTACATCGTGGTTTTTATTGAAAACTGCTCCATAGTAAAGCTTTCATACGTACAGCCCAACTTTTCCCTGAATATTTTTCATAAGCCATCTAGTGTATAAGGATGGCGGTTTCTCAGCATCGTTTCAATAGATCACACAGATATTCACAGGCACTGATCCTAGTGACATAAATGATGTGTTTTTTAAGGAATTGCATGCAACATACTTCATTTTTTAGCTTCTTGAGCACACTTGTGTATGTGTGGCATGAGTAGCTTTTCCAGACAAAAAAAAATCTTGATTATATTACTCACTGCTGCCTCAGTCATATGGATAGCGTTTGCTACTACTTGCGTCCATGGTCTCTCACCTGTTTCAAGATGTTGCACATTGCTTATAGTGGTTATTAAAGTACGACTTGTTGCTAGTCTCCGATAGTTCTAGTGTCCCAAATTGATACATATTCCATGGTTGTTGGAAGAAAGTAGGTTATGACCTAACAATGTTTTAATGACATGTATAGCTACAACTTATGTATTAAAACTTGTTTCTTTTAATTCAGTAGATTAACTTCTGTGTATATACAGTACTTGCAGTTAAAATGACTCAAGATTCAATCTCGTAGCATTAATTTTCAAAACTTTCAAACATTTTCTGGGGTACATGCACACAGAACCACTTTGAAATGGCAATATGGCAATGGTCTGACCACTTCAAAATTGCTTCCTATGACGATGTTTTTTTTTTGTCTAATGCATTTAAGTACATAGGATATCTCATCTTGGAAAGTATAAATCTCCGATCTAAGCATATCTTTATGATGCGATTGTGTGAATATTTTGTTCAGAAAGAATTGTTACATATATCGCTATCTATATGTCCATCAAACAAAGTCAGAAAGTCACTCTGATAAATGCCGTTCCCCTGCAGCTTTATATCATCTGTGGTTGTCACGTGATTTGCTTATTTGCATATTCAAAGCAGTTCTAATGTAACATAATTAATCCACTCTATTTAGTACCCCGCTGGTACGGCGCTAAGTCTACGAATTTACACGCTAAAATCAGGGGTTTGATTGCCCTAAGATGGCTCAGCAGATAGCCCAGTGTAGCTTTGCTATAAGAAAACAACAACACACAAACACACACCACTATATTTATTAATTAAATTAGCAAATTTAACTGCTGTATTCACTCAGAACTAAATAAAGCCGAATATTAACAACAATTTTGTTTTTTTGTTTGTTTTTGGGGAATTTCGCACAAAGCTACTCGAGGGCTATCTGTGCTAGCCGTCCCTAATTTAGCAGTGTAAGACTAGAGGGAAGGCAGCTAGTGACCCTCGGATTACGAGTCGCACGCCTTACGTGCTTGGCCATGCCGAGCCATTATTAACAACAACAAAACTTTATATGTTGTAAAGTACAAAGTTACACAATGGGCTTATTGTGCTCTGCCCACCACGGCTATCAAACTACAATTTTCCTAACGTCATAAGGCCTTAAACTTATTGCTGGATCACCTGAGTAAAAGCAACAACAACAACAACAAAGTCATATAAATATCTACAGAAGAATGAATAAACACAACGAGACGAGTAGTTTGACACACATTTTGTATTTCCCATTATTAAACTTATCTGTAAAAATCAAGCATCTTGTCATACGACATTTAAGACACATGAAATAAAAATTATAATATTTTGTGTTTAAAATGCCTTGATAATCTTAATAAACATTCTAAGAGTGTTTTTTGTCAGAAACACCCTAATGTAATGATTATAAAAATGAAACGGTGTAATTTATCCCCTTTTCACGTAGTCATTTAGATTGACTCTAAATCAAGCCCTGAACAAGCGAAGCAAACTTAATTTACGTCTTATTAAACTCTCCAAGATAAAAAAAAAAACTGCCCATCCTTATGTAGTCCATCATGTCTTGAAATAAACCCTGCTATTGTCAGTTTATACTGTATAATGCAACGTTCCACTGGCACGTGGTATGGAACTTGTTCCAGCTCATTTCCCAACTTCATTAAGATTTTCCAAAAGCTTTCTTGGCGATAGACAGTTCAGTACAATGTAATGATACTACAGGTACCTTCCCGGTCATTCGCTCATTTGTGTGTGTGTCTCGCTCTCTGTCTTTCTGTATAATTAAACGAACTGTAATGTTTTCAGTAAAAGTCCTAATAAGCGAAAAGTATAGTCTGACAGAAAAGAAAATATAGCGGGTTCGCTTAAGCGCATTAATTTTCTGTTTGAACTCGAAAAGAATTTTTATAAACAAGAAGGAAACGCACATTAACGGTACTTGTTTTAAACTTCAGTATAAAACTTTATATATCAATATGTACTCAGAAATATTGAATTTTGTGTTCTTTTAATTAATAAATAAGGCTTAATATTTTAGAGTTCGTACGAAGAATTACGGAGTGTTAAACGATTCTCAGATAATACAAGGTGAATTATTCACCAAAATTGTGCTGGAAATATACTAGTCAAGTTCAAACAGTACTGTTAACCCTACTTTTAGTTTGCTTATTTTGTAGAAACAAGCCATATTGGATTACATGCCGTGATCACCGTAGAGAATTGAACCTCGGATTTTAACGTTATATGTCGTCTATTTACTGCTCTTCCCACTGGGAAGATTACTTTCACTAGGTCTATTATTTTTAAAACTCAACGCCTGATCTAAAATTTATTTGGTGATACTTATAAGTTATGCATGTACAGATGTATTAACAATTTAGCACTTGGTACTGGTTAGAATAACAGGTGAAACACTGTGTGTTAAATGTACTACGTCTTTCGATAATTCACAGACTATTTCGACATAGCACACCGCGTCACATGTTTTGCAACACTTGAAGTAAATCCAATTATAGCGTTAGTTATTACATCAAAACTGTTAACAGACAGAGATAGTAATGCTTCTTGTAAGATTACGCCACCTCACAACATTGCACAACATACACAACTTTCGCGCCGCTAGGGTGCATCAGTGAAGCAGCTCATTTCTTATTCATTCTTGATTTATTTAACGAGAGGAAAGTCCACCTTCGGGTTATGTGATATTTGTATAAAGTTACATTATATGTATTGTAGTCCACCTTCGGGTTATGTGATATTTGTATTAAGTTACATTATATGTATTGTAAATCATCTTTAGGATTAATGAAGTAGTGTTACTTACGCTCTTAGGTCATACTTCTTTGCTAGCTTACTTTTAAGATACAGTTAATTCCGTTTCTCGACTTATTAGTAGATATAATGGAGAGTTATTACTTTAGGGAAAGAAAGGCAATGTCAACCTCTGAGTTACCAGCCGCCCCTCCAAGATGATTGACTCGTTTACCGTAACTTTCGGTTTGGCAACTCTAAACTGTCCGACGATGTACAAGGGGTATTTGGTTTTAGAATCATTGCCTGAAAAAAGTAAATAAAAAGTAACTCTGCAATAATTCATATTTACAATTTTTAAATAATTTTGACTTCGTATTCAAAAACATAAATACTTAATCTGTTCAATGAGTCAGTTGTTACTTTCATGTATCGGCCCGTCACGGCCAAACGCGTAAGGCGTGCGACTTGTGATTCGAGGGTCGCGGGTTTGCGCCCGCGTCTCGCTAAGCATGCTCGCCCTCCCAGCCGTGGGGGCGTATAATGTGACGGTCAATCCCACTATTCGTTGGTAAAAGAGTAGCCCAAGAGTTGGCGGTGGGTGGTGATGACTAGCTGCCTTCCTTCTAGTCTTACACTGCAAAATTAGGGACGGCTAGCGCAGATAGCCCTCGAGTAGCTTTGTGCGTTGTTGTTTTGAATTTAGCACATAGCTACACAATGGGCTATCTGTGCTCTGCCCACCACGGGTATCGAAACCCGGTTTTTAGCGTGTAAGTCCGCAGACATACCGCTGAGCCATTGGGAGGCAGCTTTGTTCGAAATTCCAAAAACAAAACAAACAAAACATACTTTTATGTAAAACGGTGTACAATTAGCATCTGAAGAGATCACTGATACCTTAATAATAAAATTATACAAGTGAACGTCACCTAACGTTGTCATTCAAATAATATTTACTTCCTTTAACTTGTAATTTCGTCTAATCCTTATACAAGCCGTAGTTACCGAAGTGAGAAAAATTGAAACTTACTTTTAAAATTGTTTATGATAATATTTAGCATCTACCCCTTTCGATGTAAAGTTTAAATTGAACGGAGATTTCTGTTTATAAACGTCTAAAATATAATTAAATATACATACAATTAATCGTCACGTGTTGAACCATTTTCGGTTATAATAGTTGCTTTCGTTACGGGGCCGTCTTATACTGCAAAAAAAACGGTTTTAAAGGCGCTCAAAGTTTTCAGTTTTCATTGCAAATTAACTTTCTTTACCATGTAAACTCTCTTTTGAAATTTATGTATATTATTTTTCATTTTTGAGAATATTAATACTAATAGAGTTACGTATATTAAAACAAAATCAAAATGAAGGACCAGGTTAAAAACAGCAAATTCAAACAATTATATAAGAGACAAAAATAAATAAAAAATAATAAACATAATAATAAAAATAAATGTTTTTTTATTTTTGTTTCGGTTTATTTTTGGTTATAACAAACTGATATATTTATTTACCAAAAAGGCTGCAAAATACATTTAAAAAATTTTCTTACAAATATATATATTTTTATTATTAGAGTGCAATAATTGAGTTCCCTCCCAGAAGGTCCGGCATGGCCACGTAGTTAAGGAACTCGACTCGTAATCTTAGAGTTTTGGGTTCGAATTACCGTCACACCAAACATGCTCGTCCTTTCAGCCGTGGAGGTGTTAATAATGTGACGGTCAATCCCACTATTCGTTTGTAAAAGAGTAGCCCAAGAATTGGCGATGACTATCTGCGTTCTTTCTGGTCTTACACAACTAAATTAGGGACTGCTAGCGCAGATAGCCCAAGTGTAACTTTGTGCGAAATTCAAACCAAACCCTTACAGAACTTTTCATTTGGTTTTGTATGTATTTATAACATTATCATGCAATTCCTTAAATTATCTTAATAGTGCACATAACCCATTGAACGGTTTCAACCTGTAAATATTTTGTTACATGATGAAAACAAACGTGTTTCTTAGATTACTTAGTTTCTTCAAGAATCGGTCATTTTAGATACATTCTATCAAGCATAGATGTCTGTTGCTTGCACGTTTTCATATTAAAACACATTTGTTAGATAAAAACAACGGGTTGTGCGTAGCAAGTTTAGAAATCTTTATAGAAAAACGGATTTTATTATTATAAAATAGAAAGTACTTCTTTCGTTTGATATAAGAAAAATCAAAAAACAGTTTCGACTAGTTTCAATTCTTTTGAACAACGTTTTCAACTGCTTTTTTATTTTTCGGAGACTGTAAATTAAGTCGAGTTTTGAAACACTCTTTAAAGTTCAGTATTAAAGCCAAAACATTTCTTATATCATTCAGGAATGGGACATCCGGGCAACAGAGAATCGTTCAGTATTCAATGCTTATTGACTGTACTGCTTTCTTAACATGTCAAATTCTTTTAAGGTTTCTCTAAGAAGTTTAAGCCTGGTTTTTCTTTCACTTATTTCAGTAGATCCAGGTGTGGCTTAGTGTCTACAGTGTGAGGACTGTGAACCTAGGGTTCATGGTTTGTGTGTCATTCCTGCTAAAATCCCTTGGCACTTTGGAGCTGTCGCTGCATTGTAAGAGTGAAGATCAAGTCCCTGTAGTCGGTCAGACAGGATTACTCCAAAAATTGACGGATAATTAACTGCTTTCTCTTTAGTTTACCAGATTAACATTGATGAATGGATAGTCTTAAACAAAAACTTACACCAAGAATGTTAACACTAACCAGCAAAACTTTGCACTGAGTCAAGCCAACAAACAAATTGTGTATTCCAATGGTACTCTGGAACGTTTTTAAAGTAATTAAACTACGGTAAAATAACATACGTATTCGATGTATATATAAGCATTAAATGTTCATTGAACGTTATTAGTGATATGCAAGTTCACTTGTGATAAGTTCTGCTTAATCGACACAATGGGCTATCTGTGTTGCGCCCACTACGAGTATCCAAACACTTCTTTTAGTGTTATAAGTCCACTACTGAACATAATTAACCTTACCTACAAAATATATAATAACTTTATATCACTCATCAGCTTAATATTATATTTTCTTTTTGCGTTAAACATTATTAATATAACTTTTTTGTTTGTTTGTTTGTTGAATTTCGTGCAAAGCTACACGAGGGCTATTCGAGCTAGTATTGATTATTTTTACTGTGTTTTGTTACTTTAGAGTATGCAGATAAATATGTTCAAAAAACAGTTCTTAGAAAATCGACTCTACTCGCAATGTGCGGATCTCGGGCTTGAATCCCGTCATCTAACGTGCTCGTCCTTTTAGTCGTCTACATTATAATACGACAGTTTACCCAATTATGCGTTGGTAAAAGAGTAGCCCAAGAGTTGACGGTTGGTGGCGTTAGTTAGCTACATTCTCTCAAATCTGTTACCTTAAAAGTAACCAGATAACCTGCATGTAACTGTATGAGTAACCATATAATCTGCACGTAAATTTATGAGTAACCAGATGACCTGCATGTGACTTTATGCAAAATATTAAAAAGAAACAATGAAAACACTTCGAATATCATACGATAATTTTCTTAAAATCCTTGTTCAGTTTAAACACAAAGTTTCACAGTGCTCCAAATGCTTATTGACTTCGTAAACGTAATCTGCAATACTGCTAATTTTCAAATGATTCGTATTAAAATCATTGACAAGCACGAAATCCAATATCGTCATGTGTTCGTAAAAAAAATCGACATAGGAAGTAAAATTTTAACGAAACGTTGCAATAAAAAACAAACCAGCGATCGAAGTGATGGTTTATTCACCTGAACGACATCTTAAACACACGATTGGCTAAAATGACAAGTTTGACATTCCTGTGATTCAGACATAACCGTCTCTAATTTTGAGCTATTAACCAAAGGGAAGACAAAAAGTTTAATGAGATGATTGGTAAGCACAATGCCTTCAATAACTACCATGCTTTTAAAAACAAACCTGTTATTTCAATAATCTATTCTACATTAAAAGTCACACTTTAAGAGGTTAAGCAAATACCAGTTTTAATAATTCAATGTTAAAAGTAACGAAGAAAAGGAAAATGATACACACTCTGTCGAACTTTTAGTAACAACAGGCTTCTGCATTAATAAACCTCACGAAGTTATACCACAACTTTAAACACGAGCTTAAATATACGAGGTGTCAGAAAAGTCTGAAACAGCACGTAGTTTGCAGTTTTTCTTAATTTGAGATACGTGACAGATTATGGCTCTGTCAAAACGTAAGGAGATCGAATTAGTCTTTCTGATAATTCAATCCTATTGTAACAGAGTTTTCAAACACAGTGTAAATATAGATACAAATGCATCGAAAATATTTAAATATCTGTGTTTGTTTAAGAGAAACAAATATGATTAGATGAATATTAAAAAAAAGCATTTTCATGTTAAAACAGATTTAAACAGAATATATTATACTTGAAAATCGTCCAAATCTCTTTTTCAGGATAACTAGTTCGTGTCTGATGAAAAGACAACCTTCGCCATTAAGTATTATACACATTGCTAGCAGGCTGAATGTTTAGTTTGTATGTTGGGGCCGGAAACTGTCGAGACAGATGACGGGAGAAGATAGCTGAGAAGGAAAGAGTTTCGAGTAACTGCGGCCGACTTTTATATTCTTATGTTAAGAATTTCTAAATTAATTCACATTTAGATAAACCCACCAGCTTTTATATTGTTTGGGCTACAGAAACACTTCAAGTTCTTGTCTCTGTTTTCGACTTTTAAGATTCTTTTAGAGTTTCGAGAAAATCTAGTGACCAAACTAGAAAACATAAGGAAATATCATACAATGTAAACAAACATGTATATACAAGACACAAAAGAAATAAAAAAAATATCATTGGTGGCCGGCCCGCCATGGCCATGTAGTTAAGGCACTCGACTTGTATACTGAAGGTTGCTGGTTCGAATCCCCGTCACACTAAACGCTGTGGGGGAGTTATAACGTGACTGTAAATCCCGCTATTTGTTGGTAAAAGAGTAACCCAAGAGTTTGCTATGGGTGGTGACGACAAGCTGCCTTCCCTCTAGTTGAAAACTGCTGAACTAGAGACGGCTAGCGCAGATAGCCTTCGAGTAGCTTTGCGTGAAACAAACCAGTGACAGTTTTGTGAAATGGTAAATTAAAATATTAATAGTTTTCATTACTGGTGAAAACTTGATATGCAGAACTTAAAGCAGACATTCTGATCTTACGCATAATACATAAAATACGTAAAATACATAATAAATTCGTCCATTGTAGTGAAACGGTAATTAAGATCCATTAATGAAGGATTAGTTCATAGTGTTAAGAAAACACGTAGGTTAAAAATAATAATTTTAAGACAAAAATAGAAAACCTTATAACTCGAGCGCTTTCGAAAGACGTACCTTTCTTTATCAGAGACAAACAGACAACAGTGTTTTAATGAATAATTGACAGTGTACAAACTTAGCAAAGTTACTAAGGCATATGTGTTTGCTTCGATGTACACAGATACTAAAACAAGAACGACAGGATAGACGTTTGCTGAGGTACGTACGACAGCACCTAATTTTTGGGACATAATAAAATAATGATGATGCCTTTCGGATATATTGTTCCTAAAACAAGAATGTCAGCACTTATTTGCACGGTATCACCTGAGCATTAACGTTACTCCCACAGGCATAATCACTAAAGTAATTACTGCTATTCTCATGCATACGCACACACATATATTGCTGAAAGTAAAATATTAAATTAACCTGTTAAGGGCAGATAATTTTGCTTAATATTGATTAAAATTAAGAATATTTTATTAAACATTTTAAATTGTAAATGTTGAGTTAAACTGTAAACTAGTTCTTCGAACGCGAAAACTGCATTATAAAATGTGTAAAATTAATTAAAACGTTAAATAACAGAAAATTTTACACGTCGCACGGAATTAAAAGACACGTAGACATTTAACAAATGTTCAAGAACTTTCTTTCTGCTTCTTCTGACACCGTGTATTTGTTAAACTTCTTTCGTCAGTCAGTCCGTATCTTTTTCTAACGAAGTAGCTGGTCGCTTATTATAAATATATACAGACAAGACGAAGCTTGTCTCAGAACAAAACATGGTCACAAGAAAGATTGTTCACTTCTTTCAGGTACTGTGTGTGTGTGTGTGTGTCTTTTTTTCTTATAGCAAAGCCTCATCGAGCTCTCTGCTGAGTCCATCGTGGGGAATCGAACTCCTGATTTTAGCGTTGTATATTTCAGGTACTCACGAGTCCATTATATACTTTAGCTCTCTAAATTTTTTTTTTTTTAATTTTCAAAAATGTTCTCCTTGTTGTTATCTGGAAAAAAAAGTATATTAATACAGAAATGGACTCTACGAGGCAATATATACGATTATTCTAAAGCCACGTGTAGCTTGTGATAAGTGGGAGATAACACAGGCCTCAGAAGGTGCTTAACCAACTCGTGCAACACTTGTTTTAACTGCAAAAAGGCCTCAAGCATGATAGTATACTTGGTATAATACCTGTAGTAAGCAGTGTATACAATAGCTTAGTCGATATAAAAGGCTTAACTGCTCATCGAACGTATTTTGTGACCGTTTATCCACCGCCTAATCAAAGCACTAGACACGACTAAGCGTCTGGCGTTTCATACAAATGCTATGCTGGGCTCCCTTCTGGCTACTAGATAAAGACGATTACTTCTGCTCACGCTCAGCAGAACTTATATATCTATGAACGTATTTATTGAAGAAAAGCACCAGTTCCTTGTGTGTTTTTTTCTAAACTTGAATGAGGACTCGATATGTTCTATAGTCACGTGATGTGTGTCTTAGTTTTTCTTTTATGGCTACCTTTTCTCTGAACATCTCTCGGTAATATTCTGTAAGAATATGCTTACGTCTTGTATTTATTAGAGAACCAAGCAAATCAACTCAGTTATATTGAAAAATAAATTTCACAAAAATAATAATTTTATCATGTTTGAACTTGGTTGGGATTTTTAAAAAAATTTTAAACGCCGTATTTCATTTTTAGTCGCTTTTTAAAAATTAAAGCACCGTAATTTTGATTCAGTTAATGGTTTTATTTAAAGCAGATAGTTTGACGTGCCTCTGCTATAAGAAAACACACACACGTTATTCGAAGCACCATATTTATTTGTTTATTTGATTTTATATTTAAAGCATCGTGTTTCTTTGTTTGCTTGCTTTAAGTACAAACCTGCACGGTCCGGCATGGCCAGATGGTTAGGCCACTGGACTTGTGATCTGAGAATCGTGAGTTCGAATCCCTACCACACCAAACATGCTCGCCCTTTCAGTCGTAGGTCCGTTATGATGTGACGGTCAATCCCACTATTCGTTGCTAAAAGAGTAGCTCAAGAGTTAACAGTGGGTGGTGACGACTAGCTGTCTTTGCTCTAGTCTTACACTGCTAAATTAGAGACGGCTAGCGCAGATAGCCCTTGTGTAGCTTTGCGCGAAATTCCAAACCTGCGCAATTAGCTATATCCCCAGCGCCTACTTCAAGGATAGAATCTCGATACGAACCGTTATAAAGTAGAAAAGTAAAAGTTCTTAAACTTCAAATACTTTTTGGTTGCAGGCTATTTGATACTCAGAACATCATTTTCTGAAGGTTTCAGCGAATTGTTCGATATATTTAGCGAAAGGAAAATTACGGCCATGTCTGTTCACATATAATCTCATTGTTATTTATATATAACCAAGAAATACGTTACAACAGAATCTCGAGTAAACGGGTTTATAAATCTCAACAGCTTTCTGGGTAAAATAACGCTTTTCTTTTGCGCTAAAATCCACGTGCGTGGTTTTCGCATCACGAAATGTGGTCAGAATTGTTATAAATTTCCCACTGAGCACAGGTTTACTTTGAGAACACATAAATAACATGAAGATATCTTTTGTTACGTCAAAGATTTTGGAACAAAGAATACTAGAAAGGATATTGTCCTCTTGAGGAACCCGTGTCATAATCTTTGAAGTTCAATAGACCATTGTTGTTTTGTACTACTTTAAATATTGTTAATCGATTTGTTTCTTATAAAGATGATATAGGTGTATATTCGTATTCAATTATATTTCTTTTACACGTTTCAAAGGATTTCTTTACTTTCCAAGCTTTAGTTTCAGATTTAACCGAATAGTCACGGCCGATCGTTGTGGGTGTCTTAGACAATATTTCAAATAGTATACAGCAAATAGAAATGTGATAAAACACAGAAATGTGGTGATTGGTCAAATGTGTGGTTTTTTGGCTTTTTCAGCCTCGTATTTTTTAAGGATCGTTCATAAAAATATCTATGCAGGTTCCTTAAAGCGAGTGATCCTCATCTCATCTCTTACCTTAAGATCTTCTCTGTTTAGAGTCTGTTATAGAATGGTTTAAAATATAAATAAATACTTTGATGTAATAAAATGCTTAGAAAGAAAAAATATAGGTTGTGGTTTTGCTGTTGTGATCGAAATCTGATGTTTAGCGTCGTAAATTTGCACACTTACCGATGAGACGCTGGAGTGGAGACTAGAGGCTCTGAAACTATCCGTTAAATATTATTATCAAAATTATCAGTAGAAGTATAGCACATCTGAAAGTGACATCTTTGTAGTTTACTTAACAGTGAGATTAAGCACGTATCAGTGGTTAACGTGTCGGGCTTTGGATGGAAGGCTCCGTGGTTCGTGCCCTTTAATTGACAAAAACAAAAATCTCAAAATGGTAAGGATGCGTTATAAGAATGACGGTTAAATCCAACAATGTGATTACAGTAGTCCACGAATAGATGGAATCTGCTTTCACTCTAATCTATCACTTCAAGATTAGGAACACCTAAGGCAGATAGTCCTCGGATAGTTTATCACAAATTCAACAACCTGAAGCTCTAAACAAGTTTTTAAACTAAACTAAAAGTGGTCCTCAGTAGAACGTATAACTCCGGCAGGTAGAGCTGATGATATTCGGCTTTCAGAAAAATACAAAAATGTGTACGTGTGCCCGTCGTAATTAACGGATACAAATTATTTTTGACAGGACAATGAAGAATAATGTTCTGCATATCTCTAAAATCAGATCATTTTTTACTGAGTTGCAGAGCAAAAATAGCGTGAACGAAAGGGGATCCTCAATAGTCGCGGCATTTGCAATTCTTTTAGACAGGGTTAGAGTAATTTAATCTATGAGACCTAGGGAGTGGTAAAATGCATCAATCGAAAGAGATCGACTTCCTCAGTCCAAAACTATAATTAGATCTCTGTCAAAAATGACGTAGCTATGAGTTAAAAGTGTGGACTAAAAAAAAACAAAAAACTTGGACCTTTTCTGTGAGTCCCATATTAATATATAAATATTTTTGAATTTTTCTTAACCTTGAACTCACATAAACTAATCATTTCTAGGATGGGTGACCATAATCCAAATGTATACCAACTTTCGTCCAAATCCATTCAGCCGTCCTCGAGAAATCTTGTTGACAAACACACAGTCAGAGGGTTGAAAACATAACCTTCATCCGTGGTAATAGTGATCGTATTTTTATCATACCTAGATTACTGTAATATTAGAGGCTGTATAATAACATTGATAATTAAGGCGTAGTTTATTGCTACCCAAGCTTTTGATTGTATAATTATATTGTTGATAATGTTTCACACAAAACTATTTTTCAGATCAGCAGACCACTTAGATCATTCGATCATTCGAAATTCACAGCCTTTATTGTCTAATAACATTGATAATTAAGGCGTAGTTTATTGCTACCCAAGCTTTTGATTGTATAATTATATTGTTGATAATGTTTCACACAAAACTATTTTTCAGATCAGCAGACCACTTAGATCATTCGATCATTCGAAATTCACAGCCTTTATTGTCTTTAAGCGTTTGGCTGGGCGAGGTCCAGTTATTAGTTTGTTCGCACTGTCAATCAAAGTATTCATTGTTCGGGACAAGTTGCCTTGAAACTACTCTCAATACTTTGAAGCTCTATATACGTTATAAGAATGACAGTTAAAGCCCATTATTGGATCAAATACGAATAGTTCAAGAGACGCTGTTGTCTTCCCTTTTCTCTTTTTGGTCAGTGACGGTCATGCGCAGAAAGATAGTCCTTGTGTAGCTTTGAAAGAAACGTAACACTCTTGTAATTCTAACTTTACTAACTTTGTTCAAAAACTCTTCACATATACTTGTTTGTTTCTATAACAACTTCCAAACACACTTGTTTGTTTCTGTCACAACTTTCACATACTTCTTTCTATAACAACTTTCACGGCCTGGCATGGCCAAGCGCGTAAGGCGTGCGACTCTAATCCAAGGGTCGCGGGTTCACGCCCGCGTCGCGCCAAACATGCTCGTCCTCCCAGCCGTGGGGGCGTTATAATGTAACGGTCAATACCACTATTCGTTGGTAAAAGAGCAGCCCAAGAGTTGGGGGGTGATGACTAGCTGCCTTCCCTCTAGTCTTAAACTGCTAAATTAGTGACGGCTAGCACAGATAGCTTTTATGTAGCTTTGCGCGAAATTATAAAACAAGCAAACAGCTGATACTGATAATTGTGAAACCAACTAAATACTATATAACAACTAAGGTTTACAACGTTTTGATATGCAAAAGAAGCTAATATAAAGAACCGGTTTTAATGCGCGCATCCAGACAGTCTGAATTGCCAGTAATTATCTGGTTACTGTATTTGATAAAATCTTCAATAATGACACACGATTTTCAACATGAAAGATAAAAATGAAATGTAATAACCATTACATAAATCGACCTAAGTCAATCTTTATTTTCGTAAAACCTGCTATACCAATTCGTGTCACGTGAAACTACCTCAGAATAAGTGTTAGTCGTGAAATATTTCGCGTGAATCAATATTAATTTATGGATTCTGAAATCGTGTTGGTTAACAGCTAGACATCTCTAACACGCTCGTGAAGATGAATCATTCACACGTCAAATGTATGCTCATATATATGTTGTAATTTTAATAAAGCAAATCATTAGCAAGATAAATGTCCCCTATTAATTTACAAGTAAGGGACAAAGCCACTACAAATAGGATATTAAAGGACAGTTAAAATGTGTCGGCGTTTTTCCCGCAATATCGTGTGTGTGATTTCTTACAGCAAAGCCACATTAGGTTATCTGCTGGGTTCACCGAGGAAAATCGAACCCCTAATTTTAGCAAGGGGACTACTCGCAATACCCCCGAATCGTCGACGTATTTTAACTATTGTTTACTTTTTACTATTAGATCTTTTGTACATTATCAGATATTATGTGGTTCCTCCAGGACTTGAAATATGTCCATTACACATCTAAACACATCTTGTAGTTCACTTGAAGATATAAATAACCATCTATAATACAACTGTTTGTTTAGTTTTGAATTTCGCACAAAGCTACACGACGGCTATCCGCGTTAGCCGTCCCTAATTTAGCAGTGTAAGACTAGAGGGAAGGCAGCCAGTCATCACCACTCACCGTCAACTATTGGGCTACTCTTTTATCAACGAACAGCGGGATTGATCGTCACATTCTAACGACTGAAAGGGCGCACATGTTTGTCCTGACGGGAATTTGAGCCCACGACCCTCGGATTACGAGTCGAGCACTCTAACCACCTGATCATGCCGGGACCGATATAATACACCTAAACACATATTATAGCATGGTTTATAAAAGTATGAATAATTTATTAAGAAGATAAACATTTATAACACTTAGACACGTGTTGTAACTTGGTTTATAAAACTACTAATACTGCATTAAGAAGATAAAGATCCATTACCGTCACGAAAACGTTATAGCTTGGTTTGTTAGGGAGATAAACGTTCATTAAATACCGAAAATCCCCCATCAATGGCAAAGCGGCATATTTGCGGACTCACATCACTAAAACCCGGGTTTCGATACCCCTGCTGGGCAGAGCACAATAGCCCATTTTGTAGCTTTGTACTTAATTCTAGAAAGAAATAAAATAAATAAACATCGAAAAATACGTTTTAAATTATTTTAAAAATATGAACAAGTCACATAAAGCTCAAATGAGCACAAAAACCTTCAGCGTATTGAATAACTATGCATATTCTCAAACCAGTGTAATCTCATTGAATACAGTTTCTGTGATTTGACGATAGTGTCGAAATGAAACTTGTATTACCAAAAAGTAAACACTTCGGTAGCTTACTTATGCCTGAAGAGCTTAACCAGATACACAACTGACATTTCAACGCATCAAACTTAGTATGAAATATAGCGTAAAATAAAAAATATCCGCAGTATCCGATATATTAGGCGCCATTAATTCCGTGGGGACATCAAGACAAATAGCAAAAGTTTTCCGTTATCCTGACGCTTGTAACAGATATCTGCCGTAATGGAATTTGACGAATTCTCCTCTCTACACAGCTGTGCAAAAACCAACCATGGCGTCAAGAAAAGTGTTTTTCTTTCTGTAGTGGAGGTGTCGGTTCACTGCGTTGTTGATATAAACTCTTATTTTTAAACATAACAAACAGTACCTATGGCCTTAGCATTAACAACTCCTTTTATTGCTCATACTTTTTATTTGTTAAAAAAACACCGAAGTGACAGAGCGAGTTCTTCTTGACAATTGTTTGGCTATATATTGAATTTATTGAAAAGTCCCAAATGTCCTATATTCTTAATGCCGCGCGTTGTGATATGATTATTTTAGTGGCATATGCTAAAAACTATAATATATAGATGTCTCATTCTGACCTGTGTATTAGGCGCGACTCTACTAACTAGAAAAACTAATAGTAGCAGTTATAAAAAATTGAAATATGTTTTCAGCTTAAAATAATTTATTTTTATTATTTTCTCTTTTTAGACACATACTGAAATATTACCTTGAACACAGACAGTTATTCATACCAGGGCCCGGCATGGCCAGGTGGTTAGGGGGCTCAATTCATAATCTGAAGGTCGTGGGTTCGAATCCCCGTCACACCAAACATGCTCGTCCTTCATTCCGTGGGGACGTTATAATGTGCAATCAGCCCTACTATTAGTTGATAAAAGAGTAACCCAAGAGTTGGCGATGATGACTAGTTGCCTTCTCTTTCATCTTACACTGCTAAATTAAGGGACGGCTAATGCAAATAGCCCTCGTGTAGCTTTGCGCGAAATTCGAAACAAACAATCAAAATTCTTAGGATAGTTCAATCACGAAAAGATATGTGTTAATTTAAAACTAAAGATATTGGAAAAAAAAACGTTTGAACTTATTTGAAATAAAATTTATATTTGTTTAACCACTAACCAACAGCCATATAGCGTCTAAGTTTGTGTGTAAACTTTCATTTCAGACGGTGAGAAACTCTTGAGAGGAGAAATTAGACGGCACTAAATTGTTCAAAATTTTACCACTCTTTTAATATTTCTTTCAATTTATCACTTTTAGTTTGCTAAAAAAAAAGAAGACAATATTAGCTTACCTGTTAACTTGTGTTAGAATTAGAAAACAGTGTTGGTTGATCTTGTTAAGTAAGGGCAAACCGACAATTCACTGAATTTTCTACGAAAAGACGCGAAGTTGTCATCTGTCTCCAATGTTATTTTCACCAACATTTTGGAAATTTCATCTTTTACGGTTAGTTGTCTCCAAGCAGCTGACAAACATTGTTTGCTTCAGAAGCCAATAGTTCTGGTCTGGTAAACTTTTCATCGTGCTCTCTGAGCGTCACAGGAATGTTTGCCAGCTTCTGTTTTTTGTGTTGTTGGTTTTTTTCTCTACTTATCCCCACGTTATTTTATTTAGTTAGTGTTTGTTCTAGTTAGTTAGCTCCCAGCATTAAGGTTCGTTGTTAGCACTGTTTACCTCGCTTCTAGTCGCGAGCCTCCTGGGTAAAGATTATCTAGTTATAGCAAATCCAACTGGTCACCCTGAGAACATAACCATCCGGAACCTAACAGAAAATATAAGATCCAAACGTCAGCAAAACATGACTGAAAACGATTTCGCACGAGCCCGTCTTTTTGCTTTCATGTCACTTCATTTCACTTTTCCTTGACCAAGCTACCTCTTTCCTGGATTAGTTCTACTGCTGTTATTTAAAATATAATAAATAAAAGCAATATTTAAACCGATTTTTTTATACTTGTCACTACGTAATCAAGATTACTTTTAAATTTCTTTACTCACGACCAAGTAAGTAGAAATAAACATTGCTCGTAATGTTCGAAAAATAAACAAAAAATATACAAGTCGACACTTCTTTTTAAAACTGAAAGAATACTTCATTGGTGGAACTGAGGAAATGTCGCTTCTAGTGTCTGGCGTGAACAACGCCGCTGATATTCAGTTAAGCGTTAGTTATTTTAAAGTTAATCACTCTCGGTAGGTGTCACCTCTGCAGCAAGCTTGTTGTAGCCAAACAAAGTTGTCGTTTAATGTTTCGAACCAACGGAAAAATGTATAACGAAATTAACAGGAGAAAA
Organism: Carcinoscorpius rotundicauda; assembly: GCA_011833715.1. Lineage (NCBI taxonomy): Eukaryota > Metazoa > Arthropoda > Merostomata > Xiphosura > Limulidae > Carcinoscorpius > Carcinoscorpius rotundicauda. The sequence goes on from CM022403.1 coordinate 35,887,679, forward strand.
GCGTGTGAACTTTCCCTTCATCCTTGTTGTTGTTTTTAAAGGTGTTCTGAACAAACTTTAAAAAAAAAAACACCTATTACCTGCTGCTTTTCTTCTCTCTTGTTATCAGTATTTATACAGACTTGTCTGTTTGTGGCCAAGTAATTTATATTTTGTAAAAATGAGGTATTTAGAGGGTAATCAAAATTAGGCTTATATTTACCATACTTCAAGTTTCTTGTGTTTTCTAAAGAGGAATGTCGCTAAACAGTCGAATATTTGCGTAGTGCACGAGAAGAATAAATATGACTGTAAGAGGTTAGTTGAAGCCACACTTAAAGTAAAGAGGTTACGTTAAGTCTCACTTAAAATAGGAGGTTAAGTTAAGTCTCACTTTCAAGTAAGAGGTTAGATTCAGTGTTACTTTCAGATAAGACGTTAGGTGAAATCACACATAAGGTAAGAGGTCAGGTTAAGTCACCTTTGCTCCTGTTCGTTTTTCCAGGTTTTTCTGAAGGATCGTTTGTAATAACAGAGAATCATTTCGTTTTTTTCCACCGAACATTTCAAGTTCTAGTTTAAAATGTTTATGTACAGTGTTAATAAGTGTGACTTTTATTGCTTTAGCTACAATATTCATAAATATAACTTTCATTGCGTGATTATAAAAGTGAGGATTGTTTGTCAGTGAAACGAATGATGACTTAACGGTAGAATTGGGGTTTCGATAACCATAGTCGGCACAACATAGACGTACTTTGTGCTCCTTAGAATTTAAACAAAAATAACAAATTAATTATTTTTATTTTGTTTGTATTTGTGTATTTAGTAATGACTGTAGATATGTATACATATTTAAGTATATTAATAATTCTATGCACAATTTGGAAATAGAAAAATTTCTGTCTTCAAGTTAAGGTAGTACACCTGACATTTAATTTTGATATAATTTTTAGATTTTGTCAGTCGCTTAGGTGCGCTATATTAGTATATTTACTTAACCTTTTTAATTTCGCGCAAAGCTACACAAGGACTATCTGCGCTAGCCGTTTCTAATTTAGCAGTGTAAAACTAGAGGAAAGACAGCTAGATATCACCAGCCACTACCAACTCATAGGCTACTCTTTTACCAAAGAATAGTGGGATTGACCGTTACGTTATAACGCCACGATGGCTGAAAGGGCGAGCATGTTTGGTGTGACGGGGATTCAAACTCGTTACCCTCGGATTACGAGTCGAGTGCTTTATTCACCTGGCCGTTAGTATATTACTTATGTATTTAATGTGTCATAATTTTTCGCTTGCAGTGCTCAAAATTTTGGAAATTTTTTTGCCTTTAATAAAAGTTATAAGAAAGTTTAGCACCTTCATTTAAAAAAAATTGGATAAGTTCATAGTTGAATGTTACAAATAGTAACCAAATCTGGTCATAGTGACAATAGTTGTTTCGCATCAAAATTTTGACAGTAGCCAAAGGCGGACCTATACACTGTATTTATTATACAATAAAGGTTCTGACAGTGACCAAAGGTGGACCTATACACAATATTTATTTTAGAATCAAGATTCTGACAGTGATCGAAGCTGGTCCTACACACAATATTTATTATAGAGTCAAGATTCTGACTTATCGAACCTGGTCTTATACACAATATTTATTATACAGTCAAGATTCTGACTTATCGAACCTGGTCTTATACACAATATTTATTATACAGTCAAGATTCTGACAGTGATAGAAGCTGGTCCTACACACAATATTTATTATACAGTCAAGATTCTGACTGTTATCGAAGCTGGCCCTACAGACAATATTTATTATACAGTCAAGATTCTGACAGTGATAGAAGCTGGTCCTACACACAATATTTATTATACAGTCAAGATTCTGACTGTTATCGAAGCTGGCCCTATACAAAATAATTATTTTACATCAAAATTCTGACAACGACTGAAGTTAGTTCTATACACACTTAGTAATTTTGACCAAAATTCACATAATACGCAAAATTGATCCTTATCTCACATAGCGGTCACCACCGGTTCTACACAAAAGTTTTTGCAAATCGACAATCTTATAACAATTATAAATAATCCCATGACAATAGCGTTTGTACTTCAACGTTAAAAGAATAACTAAATCTGGTATTATATACTAATTCAACATCAGGGTGACAACCATCGCTTGTCATAATCTTATCTTCTTTCAGCTCTTGTTCTACTGTAGTTTACCATTTAAAAAGTATACGAAAGTAACAGTCAATACAAATCGGTTACCGTTTGCATCCAAACATATTTGAATTTGAGGGTATACAAACGTCAGATATGCCTTATTTGTCATGTTAATTTCGACCGTTGAGTTCAAACCTGAAACAACAACTTTTCATTATAGTCATTCACAAGTCTCTATTCCACATTCAAAGGTATATTTCACTACGCTTCCAAAAAAGAAGGGGGTACGTGTCCCCAGTGTCCTTTTCCCGGTTCCGTTGAACGAAGACAAAAAGAGATATAAAATAAAACATATAAAAATATTTACACGTTGCTATCGTGTCTTTGCTTTATATAAAATTTAAAGTTTATAACACTATAATTAGAGGCCCGATCCCCGTGGCTAACAGCACCCGAAGAGCCCATTGTTTATTATTGTACTAAACAAAATAAGCTTCATTTTTTGTGAGAATGCAGAAGGTATAAACATGTAGAAAACTAACATAGGGGACCTGCACAATGACAGGAATACACCTTCTATGAAAGGGCTTTCATAGTATAGTTAAGTTCACTACTAAGTATGTATAATTATAGCATTTAAGCTCAACTAGATACGAAAACAACAACAAAATATTGAAGACCACAAACGAAAAACGTTTCATAACACACAACTAAAATCGTACTGTTTTTCGCACTCCAGAAGATGACGCAAAACCATGTTGAAACATTATGAGTGACTTTTATAACGGTTAATTGGCTTAAATAAGCCTTTTGATTATAAAATGTTGTTCATTTGAGAACTTCAGTATTTTAAATATAAACACGAGTTCCTTGAACTTTAATCTTTTAAATAAATAACAACAAAACCTGAGGAAAATTGCTGAGGGATCAGCTTTATTTCCAAGCCTTTACTGCCATTTAGCACCCAGGAAAAACTGTTGACAATACTACACAAAATATACCATGTAATAAAAAGACTCATAGAAAATATATTTACAAACTTATATATCTTCTGATAAAAAACCTTTTAAATTAGCTGGGCCAATAATGACCTAACGTTAACACAACTGAATTGTGAAGCGTTCGCTACATTCAGAGTATTTAAAAAGCTCAGCTGAAAACGTACACCGTACTTTAGGGGCCTTGGGTGCACAATAAAAGTGATTGTGAAATTCCTCTGTTTGATCAGGAAAAAAAATAGCTTAAAAAAATAACTGTGGGTACTGTCAGCTAACCGTCTTTCCTCTTGTCCGTCAGTTCAAAACTGTGTAACTTTTGAAACTTCTGAAGCAAACAAATGAATAAGTTAACTAGCTAAACCGGCTACAGAGGAATTTCGTGACAAGATGTTTCTGTACATTTCAATTACATGGTACCGCTTACTGAACTACGTTTTCTGCTATGATATTTAATGTTGTTACTCCCTGTTAGACCAAACATGCTCGTCCTTTCAGTCGTGTGGACGTTATAATGGTAGGTCAATCCCACTATTCGTTGGTAAAAAGTAGCCCAGGAGTTGGCGATGAGTGATGATTACTAACTGTCTTCCCTTTAGTCTTACATCGCTAAATTAGGGACGGTTAGTGCAGCTAGTCTTCGTGTGTCTTTGCGCTAAATTCAAAACAAACAAACCTATATCAGTTGTAATATGTGCATTCTTATAATAGGCTGAGTCAAATTAAGTTATAGCTTAGACCTTTCTGGAGAAATAGACAAGAGAAGTGGAATGTCGCAGTTCTTTTAACACCGAAAGACTCAGTTTTTAACGTAATTCGTCAATTAAGTTTGGTTAGTTTAGCTACGTAAGTGCTATATGTGATTCTTAATTATTAATTGATGTACTAAAGGGAAGGAAATTAGCCAATACAACCACATTGTTTAGAAGAAAATTTGGAATATATTGCATTACAGGTGGAGTTAACTTATTTTTATAGATGTAAATATCGTGGAAGATTACTTTTTAATCTGTGAATAACATATACGTATATGTATATAAAACGAGGGAGAAGGGGGGGATGAGAGAAACGAAGTTGATTCCCAAACCAATCAAGTATTTTATACTATAACTTGTTCCATGACTGTTTCACTAAATATATAACTTGATTTGACGTTTGACTGTGACTTCGTTTTAAAGCTTCAAATATATCCACAAAACAACATAAAAATATAAATAATAACACAACCTCTCGTCTTGATCTAAACACCATCACTGTTTACCATAAACTAAAAAAACAAACAAATATACTTCCTAACTAAAAATATTTTGTTCGCATGTCCGTAGACAGACACATATTCATTTATGAACACTCGGGCGTAATCACTCTCCCAAACAATCCTTTTACCTCACAGCACACCAGCGCCCTCTCTCTCTCTCTCTCTCTCTATATATATATATATATAATTTTCTTTTCTTTTCTTCTTTAATTCCTCTTTGTATTTTCCCTCTTGGAATAGCTACGTATGCATTGAACTTCTTTGATATTTTACGTAGCTTTAGATTCCTGTTGTAGGACTAAATTTATTTTCTTTGTTTTATATCAACAAAGATGAATGATCTTGTATTCGGTACAACAGCCTTTTAACAGAATTTTAGGGAGGAATTTGGTGCCGTGTTTTATTGTTATTGACGTGCGTGTGACACTTAATCTTTCATTAACAGATCATGTAGTTCATAAATCTAACACATCTGCAATCGCGCTTTCTTCAAGAGGTGTTATTCTTACTGCTAGTTTTAAAAATGAGATTATAAACAATCCTACTAAGACTTTTAGTAATATTTGTGTAAACATTAAAATCCCTCTAGCGATCAAAACTTATATTCAATAAGGTTTATTCACTTTTTTTACAGTTTTTCTTGGTTAACAAATTACAGATAATTTTTTGTCACTGAGTCCCAAATTGGATTACTCGCGTTGTATTAACTTTTTTCCCAGTTTTCCGTCTACCTTTAAAATGTTTTTGCTTAGTTTTGTTTTTGAGTCAGTAGAAAATGCATAACATAAACTACTGATCGTCTAAATCATATGTTTATGTAATATTCAAGAAAAATTCCAGTCACTGAGCTTAACGTTGGTAAAAAAAAAGTTGACTGATTATAGTGTATTTTTACAATAAACTACTTAAGGAAACCCCTTAAGGAAGGAACATTTCATAAAGGAAAATGTTAGGTAATGTTTCCCTTCCTTTGATATTAAATTATTAAAGATATCAATAGATGCTAATTGCATAACCCTACTTTGTGAGAAGTAACAATTGACTCATCGATTGTTTTTTTTTATTTCACGCAAAGCTACACGAGGGCTATCTGTGCTATCCGTCCTTAATTTAGGAGTGTAAAACGAGAGGGAAAATAGCTAGTTATCACCACCCACCACCAAGTCTTGGGCTACTCATTTACCAAGGTACAAGAGATTGTTTGTTTGTTTTTGAATTTCGCTCAAAGCTACTCGAGGGCTATCTGCGCCATTCGTTCCCAATTTAGCAGTGTAAGACCACAGGGAAAGCAGCTAGTCATCACCATCCACCGCTAAGTCTTGGGTTACTCTTTTACCAAAGAATAGTGGGATTGACCGTCACGTTATAACGCCTCCACGGATGAAAGGGCAAACATATTTGGTGCGACCAGGATTCGAACCCGCGATTCTCGGATTACAAGTCGAACGCTTTAACACGCTTGGCCATTCCGGGCCTTCATTTACTGAACAGATTAAGTACTTAGCTCTTTAAATTCAAAGTCAAAAGAATTTGTGTTATTAATTATTTAATTCTACTGACATACGTCCTGTTTTTGTTTATGACGATAGAACAAAAAACGAACATTAGACTTTTACCATAATGTGAATGTTTTTGAAAATCACTGAAGTCAATAAGAAAGAAACTTTTCCTGTGACAGATTTCTAAGACATTTATATAACTTTTTAAAAATTATACAAATACATTATTACTGTGTACAAAGTCTGTGACAAAGTTGTTTAGGCTTCCTAAACATGAACTCAGCATCAAAAACCCCCAGCATTTATGAAGTACATCATTAAAAGGTGCAACAGAGTCGGGGCTTTGTTATTTACGTACGTCTCGCCATCTTGTGAGTATACGGTAAATCATTCTGAAACTTCTAAATAAGTAATACGTTTGATATTGCCAGTCTGGAACTTTTCTCGGAAATTTCTCGATCAAATGCAACAAAACTCATATTATTAGAAAGGCATTTGTCTGTGAAGTCTGGATTCTATATCGGCTTTTTCATTTAGAATCACCTTACCTGTTGTTGTTTCTGCTTAGTCAAACTTTTTGTTGCAGTGAATGTGGTACACGGTGAAACGATGTAGTTGCCATCACGTGATGACTGGCTTCGATTTCCATTTTAGTTTTTTTCTTTGCAAAGCATTTCACACAAACAACACTAAATCCGCATGTAATCTCTTAAAAATGAGCAGTACACTAAATACAATTGCTGTAGGCTTTGTTGACTTATTTAGGTCCTAAATATGCATATGTAGTTCATTCAAAACTGTTCGTGAACACGCATTTAGACGTTTCTGCATATTTAGCTAAGTTTGTCTTCCTTACAACTTTATATTTACTTGGTTTTGTAATAATTTAGCTTCGGTTTATTTCATAGACTGCTGTAAACATCTTTTAGCTACGTATTTTTCACAATGGGTTCAAGTATTTGTGAATTTCTTTGTTCAAGTTCGTAAGACAATTTGATACAGTCAAAACTGTATCATACGCTGTTATAAAAAATATTACTATACTTATTATTTACTTTATACACGTGACATGTAAAATTTAAAAGAAATGAACCAAGATTTATCGTTTGTTTGAATTTCGCACAAAGATACAAGATGAGTATCTGCGCCATCCATCCCTAATTTAGCAGTTAGTCATCATCACCTACTGCCAACTCTTGGACTACTCTTTTACCAACGAATAGCAGGATTGACAGCACATTATAACTCTTCCACGGTTGAGAGGGTGTGATAAGGATTCGAACCTTCGATCCTCAGATGACGAGTCGAGTGCCTGAACCACCTCGCCCTCTCGGGGCAGAGGATTTATCGATCTAACCTATAATGCCTGCAAGAAAGCTTACCTTAAATGATGTATGTAAAAATGATAGAATAAGGAAAATTGAAGCAAAGAGTATGAAAACTTCATAATACGTTTTGCTGGTTGTGGTTAGTAATAAATTAGTATTTTCCTTATCTACTCCTTAATGTCACAAAATTGCTTCTAAAATATCAATTTAAAAAGTAAATTTTTCACAGCTAACAAAAACGAACAAACGATAGAAGTCATAAAACAATTGGATCTAATGCTCAAAATATCGTAGTAATAACTTAGAGACTGATCCTGAGCTATTGTTTTAAATCGTACTCAAGCCTTTTTTTTCTTGTTTGCCCTTTTGAACAAAGTAGATTCGTAAAATATTTCACACAATACCACATTCAGATATATCAAGTTAAGTCACTTCCGTTCTCATATATTTATTTCTCAACTCTACAAATATTTTGAAAAATCTTTTCACACATAAATCACTCAACGTCATAACTTTGACATTATCTGAAACAAAATTTCGAGTTATAATAATACCAAGAGATTCTTGTTTGTTTTGGAATTTCGCACAAAGCTACTCGAGGGCTATCTGTGCTAGCCGTCCCTAAATTAGCAGTGTAAGACTAGAGGGAAGGCAGCTAGTCATCACTACCCACCGCCAACTCTTGGGCTACTCTTTTACCAATGAATAGCGGGATTGACCGTAACATTATAACGCCCCCACGGCTGGGATGGCGAGCATGTTTGGCGCGAACCCGGAACCCTCGAATTACGAGTTGCACGCCTTACGCGCTTGGCCATGCCAGGCCCTCCAAGAGATTCTAAGCAATAACATTATTCTTATACGTTTGTTCAGGAGTCGATTAATAAAATTTTTGACCTTTTAGTGATTAGTCTATCTCAGCAACTACATTAGTTACAACAAGGCCCGGCATGATCAAGCGCGTTAAGTCGTGCGACTCGTAGTCCGAGGGTTCCGGGTTCGCGCCCGCGTCGCACCAAACATACTCGCCTTCTCAGCCGTGGGGGCGTTATAATGTTACGGTCAATCCCACTATTCGTTGGTAAAAGAGTAGCCCAAGAGTTGGCGGTGGGTAGTGATGACTAGCTGCCTTCCCTCTAGTCTTACACTGCTAAATTAGGGACGGCTAGCATAGATAGCCCTCGAGTAGCTTTGTGCGAAATTCAAAAACAAACAAACAAACAGTTCCAACAAAATCAGTCATTTACAATCTAATCAAACAAATTACACCAAATATAGTCTTAAAGTATGGCTAGAAGTTATCATTTCAATGGACAACACGATATATTGTTAGTAGGTTTGCCGTATTCAAATAAGTAAATACGATAATGCAAAGAAAATAATAAATTTTTGCAAACTATATTTTTATGGTAAAGTTGGATGAAAATGTTTATATTAGCTACAATTTTGCTAAAGGTCGTTAGCGCAGTTCACTTCGTCTTGTGTTGATATAAACAAAACAATTTAGTATCGTTTGCTTAGTTTCGGCATATTTTTTTGCTTTAATTTATGAGTCTATACAAATAAAATTATAAAGTATAATCATTTTGAAATTACATAAGTGAGAATATATATTTGAGCGCATGCAAGAAGATTCAATTTTAGTCATTGTTTATAGTATGTAAGTTGATAAAATTGAAACATTCACTATTTGTACTTATTTTTAAGTATAATGTTAAAAGTAGTTTAACTTCTTTTAAGCAATACTTAGAAGATCGGTGACCTTAATCAGAAAATTATAAAGAAATTATCTGTATTTGTATATATGTATATATTAAAACACTGATGCATATATAATTCATTGTAGTGTAACTGGTATCCTAAAATATCCTGTCACAAAAGTTCATAAACCTCAATAAATATGTAATGTGTTATATCTTTCGTTTTACGAAATGGGGAAGTGTCCCAAGTATTAAGTGGCTTTAAATACATTATCTGTCTCACTAATTTATGGATCCCTATTCTTTTATGTATTTGCTTATGTCTTCTTTGGAATCATTTTCCACTGCAGTTGCATCGCCCACATTCACACCTTGAATACACATTTTAGGGCTAAGACGTCATTTCCCATGATACAATGCGAGTCGCCATCCATGTTGTAGTTAGGCTACTTGGAGTTTAACGTTGAATATCATAGCGTGTTCTGTTATTAAGGAATGCAAGAGAAATTGTATTTTGTGAATTGTATTTGTAAACTTACTTTTCATCTCGTAATCTTTCAACGAAATTCCGTGAGTGATGATATTATGCTGGACTCATTGATAACAATGATATAATATGTTATTTATTTTATTATTTAAATATTAATGAACCACATGATCAGAACATTTCTGCACCAGTTTACCTAGTGCCATAGTCATAGACGTAGTGGCATTTAGTCTACTTGATTTTCATTTTGGAAAGATCGGCAGACTTAGGCCTAGGTGTATTTACCAATGAAATCATGAACTGGGGAGTGGAGTTGTGGGTGAGTGTTGCTGATTAATTAACCCTAATAATAACTAAAATATAGAATAGTTGCCGTAGGTGTGTAACAGATTTGTGAAGTATGCGTATAATACATGGTTCTTTGTTTTCATTTATGTAGGGTTTTGATAAATTATACTTACAGACTCACGTATTTAACTTAGTAGTAATGCTAATAGTAATAGTACAACGTTCAAGTATTATAGTAGTAATATTAAAGATTATTGACTGTGCAGTGTGCTGTGATTGTAAAGAGTGTTTATTAATATTAGGACATTCACAATTTCAACTATTTATAATTAGAAATTTTCAGGTGCAAACTATAACAAATGATGGAAAGAAAATTCTAACTCAATAATATAACTTTCATACAAGAACTTAAAAGTTAGGAAAATGAACCAGGATAAACAAAATCATTTTATAAGTTATCACAATATCTATTCAGTAATGTAACATTTTCAGACTGTGTGATTAATTATAACTCAAGATTTTAAGCTGTATCAAATCTGAAACTCCAGATTCACAAATGTCTGACTTATTACTTGAAATCTTTGGTTCTATTTTATTCTATACTTTTTTCACCATATCATTCATAAAACAAACAATAATAAAAACAACTAACAAAAAAAGTTAAAACAACCTCAAACTTGTCCTTATTTATTGAATATTTACTTCAGTTACCACTTACACTGATCTGTCATAATCTCTAACCAAAGAATAGCTGCTGTTTGAGTGAGAGTACAGTGATTAATTAATCTTGTTTCCTACACCAAGAATAATTGAAAAGTTAATATGATTCTTAATAAAAAAAAATTATTTATTAGATTTTCTACAAGTTAAACATGTAACCAATAATTGAAACTGCCATGCCTGTAGATTTGTTTATAATACTAACAGTAAAAGATTTTCTCTTGTACCTAAATTGAACTCTTTAATTTTATAAAATAAATTTCACATCCACTATTTTCAGAACAAGAAGTTCATATGGAAACAAGTTTTGACACTTTCACTAGTTCACTTCAGTTCAATTTTTCGTTGCGAGAGAAACTTGTACAGTTTATTTTATTATGGTCATACCATGTCTCTTGCTTGAGAACATGTTGTCAGTTAGGGTGTCAGTTTATAGTGATCTTCTGAAATGGTGAAGTATAGTTCTTCTTTTGATGTAATTTCTAGTTTATTTCATTTTGGCCAACTTCCAGTTAATTGTGATCTAAAATGCAAATGAAGAAGCTTCACCTACTGGAACATTCAAGAGTTACCAGTTAATGTTAATATTTTTGTCACTGTCAGTAAGTTTTAGGACTACTGGAATAATTTGTAAGGAACTGTTACAAGTAATATGTATGGAACTTGGAAGTTTTATTGGTAAGTGGTAAGGAAAGCTGGGATTGAAGTAAGTACCTCTACAGTTATGAACATGTTACGCTCTACTGGGTTCAAAGCATGCCGTCCTCGTAGAACTCCATATTTAAAGCCTGTTCATTTAGAAGCACGATTGGGGTATGTAAGAAAGCATGCTGATAAACCCTTTACTTATTGGAAGAGTATTCTTTGGTCAGATGAGAATAAAATCGAGCTTTTTGGCCACAGTGATGTTTGCTACATTTTTCGCAAGAAGGGGGAATGAAATCTTCCAAAGAACATCGTCCCTAGAGTTAAACATGGAGGTGGCTCGATCATGCTATGGGTTTCCTTCAGCTCTTCCAGTGTAGGCAGCCTTCACTGCATCAATGGAATCATGAAAACAAGAAGAGTACATTGATATATTAGGCACTTATATCAAGAATGATGCTCAGAATTTGTGATTTGGGTGTTGTTGGATCTTCCAGCACGACAATGACTCTAAGCACACATTGTAATATGTGGAGTTATGGTTGCAGAGGAACCATATAAGTGTTCTGGAGTAGCCATTGCAGTCATCCAGTCTCAACCCAATTGAAAACGTTTGGCATGAGTTGAAGACCAGGGTTCATCAGCATCATCTGAAAAACTTGCAAAAGTTGGAGGTCTTCTGTAAAGAAGAATGGAAGAAAATACTAGTCAAATACTATCAAACGATCATGGAGGACTATGAGGAGAGATTGTGTCAAGTAATTCACCTGAAAGGTTGCACAACTCACCATTAAAGTAGATGCATGAACACTTTCTGCCCTTCCTATATATGGTTATTTGTTTATAAACAGTTTGTCATTCAATTTACATAAAAATTTATGTAGAGGTGTGTCAATATAATATTTATAATATACTATAATTTGATTATCCTAATCATGATACTTTTTAAGTTATGAGGAAAAACTGCTAACGTTGCAGGGGTATGAACACTTTGTCGTAACTGTATATGCTTTGCTTTTGAAATCTTGGAGCATTCTGAATTTATTACTTTTAGTCTTTGAAGTTATTTCCTATTAAAAAATTGAATTTGAACTGTTATAAATTCATATAAATTTTTGATGGAGAAAAAGAGGAGTTTATAAACCCATCAAGGATGTCCCTTCCAGTTCCCAAGTATGACCAGCCCTTACTATTCATGTATTTATCCAATCTTTTTTTGAATTCAGTTTGAAGGCAGCTCATTAAAAAAGCCAGTCATCCTGTTTGAAAAGTAATACTGTCTAAACTTCATCTTACTTATACATTGGCAAAACTTGAATTTATGACCTGTCATCCTATTGTTTTCACCACTAAACACAAAATAGATTGATGGATATGTATTATCAATAAACATCTCATTCAAAACCCCTCTGACACTTCTCTCTAGAGAAAACAAGCTTAGATATTTTAGTTTCTTCTCTTGGGACAATCCCACCATCTCAGGCATCATTTTAGTGGCTCTTCTGTGAACCTTCACCAACAATTCAATATCTTTCTTGAGGAAGGGAGCACAAAACTGTACATAATACTCTGTACAAGTGATCTTTAGAGTTAAACAATAATATCTTTTGTTGTGTATTCAGTATTTCTGTATGTACTATCCAAAATCTTACTAGCTCCATTTCTAGTTACAATACACTGTTTAGATGATCCAAGTGATTGTTTATTATAACACCAAGATCTTTTTTCCTCAATCACAATATTTAACATATTCCCATTTAAAGTGTAATAGTGATTTGTATTGTGGAAAACATATGTACTTTATATTTTGTATAGTTAGACATGATTTGCCATTTATTGGCCCAATTTATCAAATTATCTAAATATCCCTGTAAATTTGCAGCATCTTTGAAACAGTTAGCTACCTTAAAAAATCTTAATGTTATCTATATATTTCAAAATTTTGTAAGTCATTAGTATAAATCACAAACAGCAGAAGGCCCAGCAAAGAGCTCTAAGGAAAATTGCTTGTTACTATGATTCAATCAGATGTAATTCTATTTATAACTACTCTCTACTTTTTACTCTCCATTTAATTATTTAATGAATTTAATGACAATCCTCCCATATTCACAGGTTTAATTTTTGTGACAATTCTTTTGTGAAGCACCTCATAAAATGAAAATTTGAAAATCAAGATAAACCAAATCCACAATGTTTCCTTCCTCAACTATTGCAGTAACATTATCAGAGAATGTTGAAAGATGTGTTGAACAAGATCTTCCTTTAATTAAACCATGCTGGTTCTTTAACATTATATCACACTGCTTCAAGTGACTGTAATGCATCCTTAACCACATTCTCCAAAACTCTTCCAACTACTGATGTAAAATTAACTGACCTATAATTGACTGAACAGTGTTTATCACCTCCTTTAAATATTGGACTAACATCAGCCAGCTTCCAATCTTCTACTATTCTTCCATTACTCAATGACCTATAAAGATATTAGCTAGTAGTTCACAACTCAAATTATTCAGCTCCTTTAAAACTCTATAATAAAAGTTGTTAGATCCATGGAACTTATCCATTTTGAAATTTCCCAATTTTTCTCTTACAATTTCAGAACTTAATACATCTTTTGCATCAGTATTTAACTCCATACATTAAGTGCTTTGATTAAAGCATAGTACTTCTATCTTCCTTCATAAAAACTGAAGATAATATAAAATTTATCAAGTTTATCATCTCATAATTCTTCTGATATCAGCTCTCCACTGTCATTTTTGAAAGGCTTTATCCCCATCCTTACACTTTACTTACCCATCATATACCTAAAGAATTCCTTAGTGTTTATTTAACTTTCTCAGTTAACCCTATTTTATATAAAGATTTCCCCTTTTAACTTCCTTTTTAATCAGCCCTCTTGGTTTTATATAATTGTCATGTCATTATTTCCTGTAAGTTTAAAATGTCTTGAGTTTGTTTTGTTTATTCCTGATATGATATCTTGAACCTTCACTAAACTTGTTCTCCTCCATTGTCCACTTTTTGGGCTGTAGAGAATATTTATGTTTTGTATATGTACCAGTTTATTTTCCTAAATGTTTCCTACATCTATTCAAGATCCCCCTTCTAACTCTTTAGTCCAACTTGCAGAAACAAGTTAAAATCAATAATACTATAAAGTATTTATAATTTGGGACATATACAGTAAAGCAATATATTATTTTACAAAAATAGTTTTGGTATAACGTATTAAAAATACATAAGTATAGAAAATGAATGTGTTATCATGTTTAGTCTGACGAAAAGAGTATTTTCAGAATAAAAGTAACAAAATGTGTAGTGCTTGCAGTAAAAGGTTTCTAACCTTGCCAGTGGTTACGGACACTTTTAAAGAAAGTTTAAAAACAAACTAGTGCTAATCCTAGTAATGCTGTTATATGATTAACTGAAGTGAACCAGTTTATTTTGATGCATTTATGGACAACTGGCTTTGAAATAGCTTCTTCCTGACTTTATCAGTTACCTTGATATACTGACACTGTGTGAAGTAGAATTATAAACAGCCAGACCTGTTACAATATAATTGCTTTCATTTGCATTACATATGAAATTTTCTTTATATACATGTTCTTATTTCATACTTACATTGTATAACATGGTTTTTATGTATTTTTTGATAGATTGTTTAAGTAGAGTATTCATGGTGAATAAACTCGAATGGATGACAACTGTATGTTGGAAACAGGATGTCATTTCAAAAGTTTTCCAAGTTTTCCTCCAAGAAATGTTATTGTTTATGTTTGGGATTTTAAGATTTTATGCTATTTTTTTATATTGACATTTATCCAGATATTTATCAAACATTTCCTTAAGCTCTTTAAATTAACTTAATCCTCCATGTCTTATATCAACCCAGTTCCAAAACCAACTACCTGTTAGAGAATAAAACTGTTTCATCTGAAGGTGACTCACACCATGGAATAATTTATATTTGTGGACCCTGGTCCTACCATTTTTACCATTAAGTATGAAAAAAAGATGTTGCATCAAAATTATCACTTCCTTTAACACACTTAAATACTTGAAACAAATTTTCTCTAAAGCCAGGCTTAAAAGTATTTCTGTTTGCTGTAATTCAACCAACTAAGAAATTTGTTTGACATTGTGACCTGTGAATTTTTATTTTTCTCAGTTTATATAACAAGATCTGCTGATTTTAAAATTTGCTCTTGTCATGTTATGGTTAGAAAATTTCTTATTGGAAATTCACATGGCCTGTGATAATGTGGGAGGGTATCACCTGATTACCAATTGACAGCTCAGTGCTGATTGGCCATTGCCATGAGGTTTGATTACATGACTTCTGTCATCCTCAGGACCCTTCTCGCTTATATAAATATATGACATAACAGGTGAGAATTTACTTTTAATGAGTGAACACAGGTTGAAGATTAGGATGAGTTGGAAACTTCACTGGTGCAGAGGTAGGGAAGTGCTTGTAGATTTACTTGGTGAATAAGATGAGAGAAAAATGAACCATTAAATTGTTTGCAAAAGTCAATTCAATTTTGCCAGTTGAGGTTGGTATCAACCAGAAAGTATATGCTGTAAAAGGATTTGAAATTTCTGTAATTTTCTTCATGGAATAAATGTTAATAGTAATGATTTGGTTTAACTCATTATATTTGGGTGATAATGGAACTAATGGTATTTTCAAAGTCATTTTTGCCACCCAATCTGAAAAAAAAAATGTTTACCAACTTAACTACATTTACAGTTACAGCTAACAACAATTCTTTTAAGCCTGGCATAACTCTTCGTTTTGTTTTTAAGAGAAAATAATTTCAAAGAATTTAACCTTATCTTCATGTGACAACTCTTCCATCCCAGATGTTATCATAGTAACCTTTCTCTGAACCATTTCCAACAATACCTTTCCTAAGGTAAGGAACCCAAGAATGAACAAAATACTGCAAATGTCACCTAACAAAGTAACTATACAATAAAATTTTCAGGCTTGTATTTAATATTTTTATTGTTGCACCCCAAAATCATATTTGCCTTCACACTGTTACACTGAGGATGCACATGCGCTTTAAGCATTCATTTATGTGTGCTCATGACACACTTGTGGATCTTCAACTTGTTGATATTCCTGACACCCATTTGAAGTGCATAATGACTTTAGTATACTGTGTGGGTGTGTGCATTAAGTATAGGTGTTGTACTTCATATTTCTGTGTGTACGTGAGTGAAGTCAAGAGTCTAGATGAAATATTACTGTGATGTCCTTGCTCTATAAAAATCTAATGCAGTTTAAGAGTATTTGTATTCACATATTACAAGTGACTGCTAATTTTTGTTCATTTATATTTTCACCACTCTGTGAACAAAATTATGATTTTCATCTGGTGGTAATAAAGGAGCATTTACTATTTTTAGTCGAAGTAAATCACTAAAAGCTAAAGATCTTGGACATATGCCAACAAAATGTAAGATTGGTCCAAGTGGTGAGAAAAAATTCAGATTGCGCAGTGAAAAGGGAAAATTCAGTGGTTCATTTTACAACTGTGATGTTCATAATTATCCACACTTTATTTGTATTCATACCTCACACTGAACCCCCACAAAAATATTGGTGTATTGATCACATGACATCTGTCTGATGATAGATACATATTCAAATTAATGTTTTGTTATTTTCTTTAGATAAAATTTTGTTTCTGCATATTTTATGAAAACAAATTTATTGATACATATCTACATCATTTAACCTCCATAACCTTTGTGTTAAGCTGGTGACACACATGTATCTTAAATATAAAAAGAAAAGAAATTAAAAATATTTTTTTAATTTTTATAGTGGTTTCAATCGATTGTTGTTGTTTTGAATTAAGCACAAAGCTACACAATGGGCTATCTGTGCTCTGCCCACCACAGGTATCGAAACCCAGATTTTAGCATGTAAGTCTGCAAACATACCGCTGAGCCACTGGGGGGCAGGTTTCAATTGAAAATGTAAGAATATTACATTAATACATGTATCAGCACCTATCATGGTCGACACTAAGTGTTAAGAGATTGATCAACCATAACACTGAGATTTTTTTCTTCCATAACACTGTTATTCTCTTCAAGATTACAATTACAATTGAGATTTTGATGTATTACTAACATTACCCTGCATTTATTAACATATGTTTTATTGGTATAACATTGAATTACAGTCTCAATCAATAAGAACTTTAAGAAAACAAGTTTAATTGATTATAGTCAGTGCTGATACCAGTTTGAATTTTAGTTTCACTGTAATTAGGTAGCTTGCTCTAATTGGAAGTTAATGACATATTTAGTTTTGCAGGGAACATTTTTATTACTATTTTGGTGTTTCTTTCTAAGATTTGGGCAATTTATATGAGTGACTAAACAAGTTCCATTATCTTACACTCCTTTTCATATCAGTACTCTAATCCAGATACTATGAGTACAAAAAACCTCAATCAAAAGTAAGTCAGCCAGATCAGAACATAAAAATAACTATTCATTAATGAAGTTGATTCCATGTAACAAATCAGTGAAGATGTTAAATATTATAAGACGATTTACAAGGAAACAGAAGCCTCTAACGATTTATGTACATTGTCATTTTGGTACTTTTGTTATTAAAAAACATGTTTGGGGTTGATTCTAATGGTAAGTTTGCCATATGAAAGGAGAAGATATTCAACTAAGTGTTGAATTAAAAATGTCAGCAGTACCTTACCAATGTCTGGAGCAAAAAGATTAGTACTATCTTATAAGAAAATATGTTCATCTTGACCTACATTCAATCAGGCTGTGAACCAGAGTGTTCTATAATACATTCTTTGTTTTTGTAGATTTATTAAAAATGATGTAATGTTCACAAGATTAGTAGATGGTATTCCAAGTAATATTGCAAGATGGAAAAATTTAAGACTTCATATTTAATGATTGTACAAGTCAAAATTGTAATATGAAATTTAAATTTATATTTTGCTATTAAAGATTACAAAAACAGTTATTGTGTAGACCAAAATAAGCATCATGCTGGGTGGAAAATTTTCTCTGGCATTTATGTTGGAACATGAGAATAATTTTATGACTTAAAGTTTAAATGCAAAGAAAATAAATTGATGAAAATATACAAGGTTGGTGTTGGATGGTCCTGTACAGCAAAGAGTTAAAAGAAATATATATTTATCACTGCCACAAATAGATCACACACATAAGTACTATCAGAAAAGTTTTATTTGCTAATTAAAAAAAACAACTTGAAGTTTATTGTATAGTTGAGTGAACAAAATAATTCAACTTTGAGCAATTGAAATATGTTGTAAAACTTGTTTGAAATAATTGAAAATTTTAAAGTTTTTTGTTATTCATTATTAAATTTAGTCTTAGATTTTTATGTTGTTCATTCAAAATCTTTCACCCTGGATTAGGTTAACACATGCATAACTATGCGAAAAGGAATTTTTAAACATTACCTGTTTATTGTTATTTGAAATATATATCTTAGTTACTAATGTTTATGTAATTCACAGTATGTTCAAAATTTAATACTAAATGCTATACATCATAAGTATCTAATAAATTTTCTTCTAAAAACAGTGTTTTTTTCTATGTTTTATAACTTGTGATTTTGAGTTACACAAGTACAAATGGAAATTCTGCTACAAATTATAAAAGAAATGATGAATGAAGGATATAAAGAGTCTTAATACTACCAGCTCTAATTAATAACTGATGCTTGTCATAAAAATCAAAATATGAGTTGCAAGCTTGAGAATCTTGTAAGTAAATAAATATAAGCTACTTACAAAATGGAATACCAGTTTTGTATTGCTAACATAGTATATAATTATTCTACTTTTAATTTGTGTATAACTAAAATATCTTAAATTTCTTTAGAAACTCCAATATTTCAGTTTACGTAAGAAAATACATCAATTTAAGTCATGAAAAAATATAATTAACATCCCTGCCTGTTTCTTTTTTACGACTGCTTTCCCTCCACTTTTTTGAAAATTTTTTTCCCTTGTTTTGAATTATCATTTTTCAGTCATAGAAAATTTCTAAATAAAAAAAATGAAATGAACACAGTTGTTTCTTTTTGCTCCTTTTTGTTGTTTGTCATGAATCCTGTATCATTTTATTGAAACAAAGAATTCTGTTTGACGTGAACTCTTTGAAAACAAGCAACAATTGTAAAAAAATGTCCAAACATTTTACTTAAAAGATCAGTTGAAGAAAAAAGGATCTCAGCTTTCTTCTAAAAAATTCCAGATCTAAGCATTTTTCCTTTGTCACATGGTATTGTAATTATTATTTTTGCATTAAATTAATGTGTTTCTTAAATGATCTAAGCAGTGTGCTGTTTCTGTAGTAGTGGTGTGTTCTATGTGTTACTTCTGCAGTAAACCTTGAATAAGTCATCAAAATCAAGACACGGTTATTATTGGTAGAATCTTGTTTATTTTCTTCAAAATGTGACAGCTTTACAATATACATCTGATAACTTATCACTTCTGTCCAATACCTAATAAACTAGTTAGTATCCAAAATGCACATTTTTTTATTGTACACACATTATAAATGAAGTGCTTCAGTTACTGTCTCGCACCTTTAGATGCTGAGATGCTGTAAAGAAATAAGCTCGCTATCTTGTACTTTGAAATGTAGAATCAGCTGTCAGATGTTTATGTGCAAGATAAAATGCTAAGGTAACACAATGGTACTCAGAAATTATGACCATAGAAAATTGTGTACTGTTTTTTTAAAAATGAAATGTTTTAGCACTGCTACACCTTACTATTAAGTATGAGATAGATTTAGAATAATAGAAATGACTTTTTTAACTTTAATATTTTTGAAACATTTTTCTAAACCACACGTGCACTGAATTACTTGTAGGTTTGTGGCTGTTTTTTTAAAGGGTCCCTAATGACGAGTTGCATACCAAAGATAAACACAAATGCTGTTATTATTATAATCAGTCCTACTAGCTACTATTGGGGGTTTGTCGTATATTTTTATATAGAAAATGATTTCTTTGTCATTTTTGTGGTCAGTGTTGTAAGAGAAAGACGTAAAATGGCTAAACATGATGCAGTATGTAGGCCTCACTGGAACTGAATGATATAAAAACAAGTTAGTAAAATGAGTTAATGATGAGATGTAGGTATTTGTTTTAAACAAGATTGAAATACTGAAGTAAGCTTAACATTCTTCTCAAAGAACCATGTGTGGAGGTGAATAGTAATACATTTGAGAATAAGCTAAACAGTAGTATTCACTGAAAAAAATATGTTCGGACTACTTCATTATAACTTTTTATATAGGTTTTTTTTTAGTTTGTTCATAAATCTGTTAGTGCCTCTAATAACAGTAGTTGGTTATCATCGAATAAAACTTAAACATTCTAAGAAGACCAGTAAATGTTTTTTTGCTTTTTTATTTATGTAAAACTGAAGTTGATATTGTTAGAATTACATTACAAGAACATCCAAAAGAAATGTAACAACACAATTATAAACCTAATCTTGTTTATTGCCTTTTGGACAGAGCCAACAAAATGTCCCTCTGTGGGACAGCAATAAGTCTTCGGACTTACAATGCTACAATCAGGGATTCAGTTCCCTTCAATGGACGCAGCAGATTGCACGATGTGGCTTTGGTAAAAGTAACACATATGTGCTTGCAAAGTGTGTTCTCACCATCAATCTTAGCACAGTGAAAGTAATTTCCTTCAAAATATTTTACGAAAGAACAGTTACCCAGACAACTTGCTACAGAAAGGAAATAAACTCTTTGGAAGGACACTTATGATTCTTGTTTGTGATTAATTAGTCCTTGCATCCTGTTTAAAGTTATTTTCCATACATTGGTGTTCAAGTGTTACTAATGATTTGTAGAAGTAGTTCATGGGGAAGTGTTTTTATTTCTCGTTATAATGTGTTACACAATAGTCCATCAAAGCAGTTACGAATTCTGGCATGTTTGGGGAAATTCTCTTGTTTTGATATTCGTAATTCGTGAAGTATCCATTTACGCATGAAGTATCCCCGGAAAAAGTTGTAACACTCTGTTTTTCACTTCGTTTAACACAACAAAATTAAATAATACCATCAACCATCCGTTGTAAACCACCAAGAAATAGTCGCCATTTACGAGTCAGTTGGGCAGTTTTAACACATTGTGATCATTGTATTGTTGGGTGTACATGAGTGGAGCTTTTAGAATTTTTTTTATTAGTATAAATATTTGGGAAACAGTTTCATCTTGAACTGATGACACAAGTACTTGTGATTACACGGTGAATTGCAGTTTATGAGCGAGTTAGAATATTGGGAACTGTAACAAAAACATTTTGTATCCGAAATCAGAAGAACGAGGACTACTCTGAGCTATTGTAACTTATTAACAGAGTACAAGTATAAATAATGTGTAGTTTCATCAGTTGTCAGCAACTCTTTTTAACAACAACAAAAACTTTTTAACGACCGATTATTATTTTCTAAATGATTGAGCTGCTACGTCAATAAACTGACAACGTATAATTGTTTGTTTGTTTTGGAATTTCGCACAAAGCTACTCGAGGGCTATCTGTGCTAGCCGTCCCTAATTTAGCAGTGTAAGACTAGAGGGAAGGCAGCTAGTCATCAACCACCCACCGCCAACTTTTAGGCTACTCTTTTACCAACGAATAGTGGGATTGATCATATTATTATGATGTCCCAACAGCTAAAAGAGCGAGCATGTTTGGTACGGCGGGGATTTGAACTCGCGACTCTTATATTACGAGTCGAGCGCTCCAAACACCTGGTTGCCGGGCCAAGCAGCATGTAAAATTTCAAGATATTTTAAAATACGGTGTGGAACAGTGTTTCTTACACAGAAGAACACTGATTCTCCCCCACCCATCCACACACACAAACATAAGATTTTCTCTCAGCTTCTGAACGAAATATTAAGTTCATTATTTAATTTGTGCGAAATGTTCTAGTTGACGAAATGAAAGTATAGTATGTTACACTTTATTTTGCATGGAAGAAAGATAACGTGACTGAAGATATTATTACAGTTTTACGTACAAGAGTACTGTTTTCTATAAACTGCTTAAGGGTTGTTGTTTTGAATTAAGCACAAAGCTACACAATGGGCTATCTGTGCTCTGCCCACCACGGGTATCGAAACCCGGATTTTAGCGTGCAAGTCCGCAGACATACCGCTGAGCCACTAGGGGGCGCTTAAGGGAAGTCGTACGCCAAACGAGAAAGGACTTTTGAAATTTAGTAAAAATATGTGCAGTTATAAATTGTGAAATTTAGCCATTTAAAGCGTGGGTATAATCAGGTCCGTCATTCTGGAGCCCCAAAAGATTAATGATAAGAAAACTCAGAAATAGATTAAAAGGCAAAGCATTATCCGGTTTGCCAACTAGGTAAGACCGTCTATGGAGGTAATGAATATAGACGGCAGCTCTTAACGAATCGTTCCGGTTTTGTGCGCAAGTTGACGTAGATCACACGAGTTTATCATTGAAAAATACTCCTATCAGGACCAGCATTCACATGAAGAACCCTTCAGGTCACGTGGTTGCTGCCCTTAATGACCATCCCCATTTTGTCTGGCTCCAGTTCAAAACTAGAAATAGTCAGCTGTGTTAAATGCTGCGTAATGAAAAAGTACGTTAATGTGATGTAATAGTGTAATTTGTGATTAAAAGTTTTGGCGCGAAACTGTTACTGCTTTGACCAGTGTAAACGTATAACTTGTATTTTTATGTATATAAGAAACGCTTCTACTCTACGCAAACGTATTTCAAGGTGGCTGGTATAGGTATTAAAATGTTTATTAAAATAAAGTCTAGAACAACGTTTCGACTTTTTATGTCATCTTCAGGTTAACAAAGAGAGAGTTTACAACTCATCTTTTGTTGGGATGAGAGTATAAACGCGTACATAATTGTAAGGGTCGTTACAGTTAGGTTATTAATTAGTAAAGGTGTAAAGATGTTCCTTTATATTGGTTTAATTTTGGTTTCTTCTTTGATTTTGCGTTTGTTTATATTTATTTCCCTACTTAGTATTTGGGTGTTTTCTTTGATTATGTTGTGTTAAGTTGATTTGCAGTGCTCAAAAACGTGTGAAAGTGTCTAAATATGTAACACGAACCGGCTCATTTTTCACAGATCCTTTTAAGAATAGATTTAAAGTTAACCTTATTTATTCTTAACCAACTAAATCATGAAGTTTTAATGGCCAATTTTGATGTAATTTACATCTTTACCGAAGTTCCAACCACTGAAGCTTACAAGATAGCTTTTCAAAACCCCACCCCATTGATATACATCCCAAGTAACCAATCAGCAACCCTTATAGAATTCACTACCACCAAAACTAACTTTACGTTCAGTGACTAAAACTACCTACAAATAAATGACCTAAGTGTGGGCATTCCTGTGCTTCCAGTTTTAGTCAAAATTTTTGTAACACATTGAATCACAAGTGATCATTTCAGCCTTATATCCGCTACTATACTAATACAGATATGTTGACGATACAGTTGCTGAATTCACATCTACAGAACACACACTTAGTTTTTCAACCACGTTAACTCGATACACCCCAACATTAAGTTTACCTGTGAACAGGAAAAAAATAATCAAATAGCATTTCTTAACCTCAAGGTCACAAGAACCGATACACAATTCAGAACAGAAATTCACAGAAAAAATCACCCATACTGGATTATACATCTTCTGGGACTTAGCACAAGAAACAAAACAAGAACTCAACATATTCAAAAACCAAATAAACACAGCAACAAAACTATGTTCACCCGATAAAATCAACAAAATAAAATAACATTTCAACATCAATAAATTTCCTCCAAAAACCGTTAAAAATATTCACACATACCTAAATCATCAACAATAAATTCCAAGATACAACAAACTACAAAACCTTACATTGCTAATTACCATAGATTTCCAACATCAACGAAAAAATAACCAACATGTGGAAAAAATACAACATTCGAGTAAACACTAAATTTATTAAAAAAAAACAGGTACAAAACTATAGTCCATACTATGTAAGAACTACACTGATAAACACAACACCAACATAATTTATAAAATACAATGGAACAACTACCACGACTTCTATGTTGGAAGAACAAACAGAAAAATGGAAATCAGATTCAAGCACCAAAAAAACAAAACAAAAAACAACACGTTTTTGAACACCACAAAGCAAATAAACACAACATAAACATAAAAAAGGCCCAGATACTAAGTAAGAAAGCAAATTCGTTCCTGAGACGTGTCTGGAAACGGTCAGTTGCAAACTCTCTCTAGGCTAACCTGAAGATGCCCTTAGAAGGTGAAAACATTTTTTTCTTTATTAGTTAAAGTGTTAATACCCATACCAGCCGTCTTTTTGCTTCAAGTGGGTTTCTCGTCATCACGGAGATTGTGTTTTGGGGCTAATTTGAATTGTAATAGAGAAGCCAATTGTTAACAGATTATATATTTTCTAATTAATAGAATGAATGAGGTAAAACACTACTAAAATTCAATTTTTGACTGCTGTTTGCTAAGAAGTCAAAACGGCAGTAGTTGGCGAAGCAACGTATTTGGAACTTGAATTGTCCTTGGTGTAGAGCTCTGGATTTCGAAGCTGGCGAGACAGGTTCGAATTCGTACGAGGCCTGGCATGGCCAAGCGCATAAGGCGTGCGACTCGTAATCCGAGGGTCGCGGATTCGCGCCAAACATACTCGCCCTCCCAGCCGTGGGGGTGTATATGTGATGGTCAATCCCACTATTCGTTGGTAAAAGAGTAGCCCAAGAGTTGGCGGTGGGTGCTGATGACTAGCTGACTTCCCTCTAGTCTTACACTGCTGGCCTGGCATGGCCGAGCGCGTTAAGGCGTGCACTCGTAATCCGAGGGTCGCGGGTTCGCGCCCGCGTCGCGCTAAACATGCTCGCCCTCCCAGCCGTGGGGGTGTATAATGTGACGGTCAATCCCACTATTCGTTTGTAAAAGAGTAGCCCAAGAGTTGGCGGTGGGTGGTGATGACTAGCTGCCTTCCCTCTAGTCTTACACTGCTAAATTAGGGACGGCTAGCACAGATAGCCCTCGAGTAGCTTTGTGCGAATTCCCAAAAAACAAACAAACTTACACTGCTAAATTAGGGACGGCTAGCACAAATAGCCCTCGAGTAGCTTTGTGCGAAATTCCAAAACAAACAAACAAATCGAATTTGTACGATACCACAAAATTTTCTCCATACTTTGCTTTGTAGTTGCGTTAATAAAGTGACACTAAACCCATTAAAGTGTATGGTATGGCGCTGCTGGCTGGTCGCCTTTTCTCTGGTAAAGTCAGTAGTTCAAAATTATGGACGGTGACAGATACGAATAATAGTTTTGCCATAAATAGAAATACGAGCAATGGAACCAATAGGCCTGATATTGGTGATAAACCAGTTTTGAGGTGCTCTGGCATCACTGGTTTAGTCTATGTTAAGTGAGATCCATTGTGTTACAATGGTAGCTTATAGTTGGTGTAAACATGACTGTCAGATTCTCAGGATTGATACAAACATAATTGTTAGATTATCAAACTTGGTTTTGTTTTGACTTTTGCCCAAAACTACACAGGGACTATCTTTGCCGGAAGTTCCAAATTTAGCAATGATAGACTGAAAGGAACGCAGATAGTCATCATCGCCCATTGCCAACTCTTGGCAAGATTCAACGAATAGTGGGATTGAGCGTATTACACTGCATAACAAAATATTTGCTTCTTGAACACTGTTGGATGTTTCTTATAGATTTTAAACTGCTGATCACGAAAATCACATTCATATTTGCCCATCACGTACCGTTTCGTCGAAATCTTCAGTTTCATCAGGACATTGCTACAACAGAAAAACGATATCAGGGCAACTGGAATCCGTTAATTTTTGTTGACTGCTGTTGGACACTGCAACGTTATGCACCGAATATCGAATACAAACGAAAATCAGGAGCAAAACATTTTTAATTATATTGAATTTAATAGCGTATTAGAAACATAAACGCATTTAACTACGCTGTTGCCGGTAAACAGTTAACTGTCTGTTTCTCAGAGTTTCTACGTGATGAAGCAAAACAAAAACTATATTTGTACATTTCCACCAGGTACCTGTCACAATGAGCAAAAACTTTTCAAGAAGCAAAACTTTTTAAAAAAAATGTTGTGTAGTGTTATTATTTCAGCCGTGAGAGCGGCTGAAAAGGGGGAAGTGTGTTTGGTGGAATGGGAATTCGAACTTGTGATCCAGAGATTACGACTCAAGCAACCTGGTCATGCCGGTCCCTCATAGTTGGTGTAAACATGGTTGTCAGATTCTCGTAACCCTTGTTGATAATTCAAGTTCTATATAAAAAAAAAAGTTCGCATTTAAAATACACATTCGTAACCAGTTACAAAATTTTATAAAATGTTGTAAGTTCTGTTTGGTCAAGGATTGGTTAACATCACGGCAGTGTCATGTGCTAACGAGACAGTTAATGTAGATGTTTATTACATAAATTGGGTATTATCTTTCTTAAAGTGGCAACGCCATGTGCCAAGGAAAACGCAGACAGTTAACGTAATAGTAAATGTTTGTTAAAATAATTAGATGCTTTTATTTTATAAATGTAAAAGGCGTGGCCTACCAACTTTTTTAATGGCCATGACAATTACGTAAAAAGATTTAAAACAAGTTATCTTCTCAACCGTATCGATTTGTACATGGTATACTTAGTACTTAGGATTATTAGACCTTAAATTCATATTTTAAGACGACCCAAAGCAGGCTGTTGTATGTTATTTTTTATGTAATTTGATCAGAAATTATGTAGCGACAATATACAGGGTGGTCGCTAGAAAAGCGGAAAATTTGTCAAACAGCTATTTATTTTTGCAAAGAATAACTTTTACAAAGTTTTTTTAAAGGCACATGTTAAATTACACTCATAGATGCTCAAAATGCATTTTATTCATGATGTAAAGAAATCAAAATAGAAATGAGTAAGCACGCATTTTATTCATGATCTCATCTGACCCTCAAATTTTCCGCTTTTCTAGCGACCACCCTGTAATATAATGCATGACATTAAAGTTTTAATACCCATAGCAGACGTTCTTAGGTACATATTTACTTCAAGTTGTTTTTTTTTTCGAAGATTGTGTTTATGGGCTAATTTGAATTGTAATAGAGAAGCCAAGTGTTAGCAGATTATATATTTTCTAATTGATTGAAAGGATTTATCCTTTCGTTAACTCACTTATTTCATATATTTGATCATTTTTACCACAACTATAAATTTAGATAGTTCTTTGCTGAATTAATAAGTTTATTGTTATCTGAATTTCCAATTGTTACTAGTAACCAATCACAACAGGTCTTAGTGTTTGTATCGACTGGGGTGCACTTTTCCCTCTCATTTCATTTTAAGGATAATAGTAATTTAATACAAACCATGCTTAATGTTGGCGTGTTGGTAGTGTAAATCTTCAAAGGATTCCATTATTACGTAATTTCATTACATGATCACTTAATCACTAGCAACGTTACAGATACCTCGTACCCATAATGTAATCTTCTATCTGTTGAAAGTTTGTAACAGAATACAGCGAGTTCTATACACACACACATGTATGTATATATCGTGGCTATATAAAAATAGAGTTCTCTTTATCACGAGCTTAGTCCCATGAATAAAGCGTGATAAAATGTTAACACGCTGATAAACTTTTAACTAAAGCAACGTTCAATTTTCATCTGCGACTGAGTTTTTTTTTTCAACCCGAGTATGAAATTGTAAACACTTGAAATGGTACATAAAACTTTTTTTCGCCCTCTTTCCCCAACCCTACCCCCACAGCCAAGTCTTACCGGAGGGAAATAACTCAGTTATAAGAGCTGAAAGTAGAAAGTTTCTCATTCGGCTCAGTTTTTATAACCAGTAACGTAAAGCAGGTTTAGTAAGTCAGAATGTATATTCCTATGTGGAGGGAAGCATTTTATATACATTTAATCTGAATAATTTGCATGAATATTTGCCTTAAAAATGAAATTATTTATTGTTTTAGTTTCATATACTTACTATGGCTCAGCGTAGCCAGGTGGTTAGGATGCTTGACTCGTAATCTGAAGGCCGCGGGTTCGAATCTCAGTCACACCAAACATGCTCGTTCTTTCAGCCGTGAGGCGTTGTTAGTCTATCCCACTATTTGTTGGTAAAAGAGTAACCGAAAACATGGCGGTGGATGGTGATGACTAACTGCCTTCCCTCTAGTGTTAGAATGCTAAGTTAGGAACGGCGAGCGCAGATAGCCCTCGTGAAAACAAACGAACATACGCACACTTGCTCGTTAATGTTATATGAAAGCTACAAAATTCTTCACCGTGTGTAAGATTTCGATAAATTTAAACAAACTATACTGTTAAAGCTCTGATATCGAAAGGGTAAGTGAAATACTTTATAAATAAAAGTTATAAACAAGTAAATTATACACACAGATAGTGAAATAAAATAACGTTATAAATCACGTACATTTTAAAGGTTAATCAAAACGAATTATTCAGCGTTTTTTAAAAATAATTTTAGTATTTCGAACAGCCTCATTCTCTTAACATTAATCCATATAAATATGGTTTGTTTTTAATTTTACGCAAAGCTGCCTGATGGCTATTTGCACTAGCCGTCCCTAATTTAACAGTGAAAGACTAGAGGGAAAGCAGCTAGTCATTACCACCCACCGCCAACTTTTGGGCAACTATTTTACCAACGAATAGTGGGATTGACCACCAATTATAACGCACCCACGTCTGAAAGGGCGAGTACGTTTGGTGTGATGGGGATTTGAACCCTCGACCCTGAGATTACGAGTTGAGTACCTTAAGTTTAAACCTGGCCAGACCGGGCCTATCCATACAAATGCATTCTTGTGAAAATAATTTAATGTTCGTATCAACCGCAGTACGATTATTAACTTTCGAATGCATACGGGTGTTTATGTAAATTTGTAGGAACGTAATTAATCTCGGTAACATTCCTGGGTTATCTTTGATGTTAATCAAAATATTGCAAAAAAAACAAAGACGAAATATATTTATCTGATCAAACATTCTACAGCTTTTTAAAAATATTCAACTTGAAGAAGTCATCTACATAAAGCTGTGATAATAAAGGTTCCGAGTTGTATAAAAGGACAAACATATTAATGTTAATCTGAGCAAGTTAAATAAGAAATAAAACTGGGTGAAACGTCTCGACCTAATTTTATTCATGCTGGTTCTTATTTCAGTTGCAGTAAAAGGGGGGTGGGGACTAAGTTCATGTTTGAAACATAATCTCGGATGAATTCATGTATAGCTCAGAAATGTATATACATTTTATGGTTTTTAATCATTTCGTAATATTTTTAAAACATGCCAAACTGTCTTAATTAGTAGAATTCCAAACTATAAATTCGTTGTGGGATCGTGGCTGTGTTAGAAGAGTGACAGTAAAATTACACATGATGATTTCAAAGTACCCCTTGAGTTATTGGTGAGGGAGTTATGATTTGCTTTCTATTTCTTTCTCTCGTCCATTAATTTAATATCACGAATGTCTAGCGCAACTACCTACCTTATGTGCAATTTTGCGTGTATATTTGAATCACTGTTAAGAGTAGTATTAGTTGAATTTAAAGTTAAATTATCGTGGTAGGTAAGTTACCAGGTTTAAAACCCTATTTAGTTTTTCAGTTTTAATTCTGGTCGATTAAGTTTATGTTAATTTTAAATTCATTATTTGCTTTTTTAAATTTTCTGTATTTCTTGTTCAAAGCGTTATATTTCCGAAAGTATATTTTCGTAGCACTTTAAGTAAGTTTTTGACCTCATCTCTCTTAGGGGTGACCTTTTGGCTGACGTGGTTTATAATACGTTTTTGAATCATGACAAATCATGGCAGATTTTCATGTATAAATTCGATAAAATTGTTAGTTGACTTTGAGAAACTTCAATATCCTCTTGAAACGACGTCACTGGTCAGTCATTATGGTTAACCGACTCTGTACGTGTAGTTAAAGTTGTTGGTAGTAGGTTGAACTACGTGTACGTATTACGTACGTGTAGACAAACTTATAGTTGGCGTTTTGTTGGAAAGATGTATGCTTTCATAGTCTAGAGGTTTTGGTTTTTTAATATTTTTTTTGTAATGAACGGAAATTTAATACACAGTTTACACTCAAACACAAGTGTTGATTTATGGAAACTTTTTCGTTTGGTATTGTTTTAATATATACGCATATACACCGCATTGTGTGTGCATAATTATTTAATAGCAGGAAATGAAATATCCAACAAACTTTGTGTGATATTTTAATATGGAACTCCTCAACCCTGAAAAAAAAAAGTCGTACGTTTTTTGCACGAACACATGTATGTGTACTAATACTTTATAATTAAAAGTTTTAAGAGCTTAATTACGTCTTTTAAACTACAGTTAATTAAAGTAACCAAAAACATGTACTTTTAGCCATTTATTGCTATTATTTTTGCTCTTTATTTTGGCATTTATAGTTTGTTTTTAAATATATATATATATCAGAGTGTGTATTTATTTTGGCATCAATATTTTAACCCGAGTTTTTAACAATTTGATTTTAAGAACAGGTAAATATTGGTAGTGTAAAGGGACATATTTTTCACTGAATATGGCACCCTAGTGGTAAGTTTGTAGACATAAAATCTAAAATCTGTGGTTCAATTTCCCTATGGTTGACACTGCTTATAGCACTATTTTCACTGCGATAAAAGACACAAAAACGTGGCACAACAACTCCTTGGGTCTCCATTTAATTTTAATGGTAATGTGTTTTAACTCTGACTCTTGGACTTTCTGTATACTTGAAAGAAGTGGCTAAACTGTTTTTAAATAATTTTAAATCAGTTATTCAGGATTGTGCACAAACATTGATTCAGTATCAGTTTTTTTAGTTTCATGTCATATCAGAGTAAGTAAAAATTAATTTTTTGTATCCTTTCATTTGTGTTTTAACGCAAGTCCTGATACAGTCACCTGTATAACTTAGAATAGTTGTATATCTACTCTGTCTTTATGTCCATAATATTTTTATGTAGGATTTACAGGTAAAGAAACTACTCCAATTGTATAAGGTGTTTAAAACTCCTACATGACGTGAAAGCATAATGAAACAGTTTTCTTTAGCATAACAGATGGGGGCATGGATTTACTCTTGAGTTCTTAGTTTCATAGGAGTTAGCGAGTTGAATTCAAATATGTGTGATAACATCAAAAATTTCCTGCACTTCAAGTTGTGGGTGCAATGTAAGAGTTATAGTAAACCCCTTAGAATAGGTAATGTAATTTGAAATTAAGAGTAGTGCAAAGATGCAGTACAAATCAACAGAAGTTGGAAGAAATACAGTGAAATGGATTGAACTTCTATGATTGTGTACTGTTCAGTTAGTCTGTAGCGTAGTTTAAGTGTGGTACATCAGTCTAACACAGTGAACATTTCTTCATTCTTCTGCTCCATGTATAAATTTGTTTTTGTTGTAAGAAACTGTGAAATGTAGTAAGTAAATACATTGTTATTATGTCTTGATAGTTATCTTCCACAGACAATTCTTTTGAAAATATATGTTAAAGTTTTATTTTCTCTTTGTTTTCATATTTAAACTGTTAAGACTTGTGGCTTTATGATTTTTATTATTTTGTTGTCTGGCAAAACATTCCGAGTTCATGTTTGTTTTTTTTTACCTGGTGAAAATATTGGTTTAATAAAATATGTAGTTTATGCAGCAAAGAATTATCCTGTGACAACTATCTATTTTGATATATTTTTCCTTAACTGACTAGAGGAATAGTGATTTAGGTAGTTTAAAAATATCAACACCAATTTGTACAGAATATGAATTTCAAGGCTGAATAACTCGTGTGGAAATTTTGTAAAATTAATACAAACATACAAACCAAGCATACTAGTAGATTTGTTCTGATGTATACAGGCAGCAGAGAATTTCTCTAACAGAATCTTTTAATTTCAAGCTTTGAAATACAGTTAAAACTGAGGATGGTAACCTCAACTTTTGTGTTGTGTGCACACGAGTAAATGTAGAACAAAATATCTTAAATTTGTTTTTGATGTCTTGTGAGCTTAAATAAGTTAGTCATTGCAGCTGAAATGGAATTGTGTTGTGGAATCACCTTGTAAAAGTAACATATTTTACTGTTGTGTATTTAATTTTGGATGACATATTCCACCATAAATTTTTGTTTTCAAAAGAGCATAAATGTTTAAAAGTAAAAGAGAGAAGGAAAAAGCACATTAGTAGATTGATAAATTTCAGTTTTTTCTTATGTACATTAAGCACTTGCTAATAAGCACATACGTGTATATGTGTTTGTGTGTGTATACATATAGACAAAATTTTTAATGTTTGTGCTTTGTATAGGAAAGTTCATCATATAACACTAGAGCATTTTGAAACATTAAACATCATATTTTTGAGAATTTAGGCTTCAGCTACTTAACTTTGTATAGTGTATATAAAGCAAAGTCAACTTTATCAACTGTCAAGAAGTACCAGTTGAGTTAAAGAGTAGGCTGAAAGGTCAAGTATTATTCAAGTGGGATGATTTATTTATAAAACTTTAGTGGTACAAATCTTCTATTATTTGAGATGGTTAATATTTTTTTTTATGTTTTATGTACTTATACTTTCAACATAAAGCTTCCTCTGTGTTCCAAGCCTTTTTTAAATGTTTTTATTTCTGGGTATGCTCTAACTATTTTGTGTAGATATATTGTTTTAAACAAATGTAACATTACAAAATAGCATTTTCCATCAGTCAATGGACTGTTGAATAGTTGTTTTGATGATGAAATTAAATAGCTAGCTTTTCTTGTTGCCTTTTGTAAATTATACTGTTTTGGCTCTCTTGTTATAAAACGTAGTTTTTTAGTTTAAAAGATTCATTGTTATGGGTTTGCTTGTTGCCTAAATTAAAAGTCTGTCTTAGCCAAAATTATATGAACAATTTAATTAATTTAAAATTGTTAGATTTGTTTTTCTAAAGATGTGCAGAAACATTTTTGAGCTTAATAATTCACTGTATATTTTTAACTTCAAAGTATTAGTAAATAAAGCATTACTATTCTTTAGTTAAGGCATTTGAGTCGTAATCTGAGGGTCGTGGGTTCAAATCCCGGTCACACCAAACATGCTCACCCTTAAGGCCGTGGGGGCATTACAATGCGATGGTCAATCTCTTTATTCGTTGGTAAAAGAGTAACCCGAGAGTTGGTAGTGGGTGGTGAAGACTAGTTGCCTTCCCTCTAGTTTTACATTACTAAATTTGTGACAGCTAGCATAGATAGCCCTTGAGTAGCTTTGTGTAAAATTCAAAAACAAAAAGCAATCAAACTGGAGATTAATACTTTACAGGATGAATATGAAAGCTTGTTTCATGTTTGAAGACAGATTTGTGAAAAGCATTGTATTTGTTTGTTTATGTGTCAATTTACATGCATATTTTGTGGTTTGTTCTTGTATGGTTATTTTTTTTTCTGGTGAGATTGTGTGGACACGTGTTTTTTTTATCTATGTTTTTTGGTGTTTGCTTAAGTAAACATTTAAAAGAATCTATCATTTGTATGAAGTCTTCATAGAGAAACAGTTCCTTGAACATTATTTATCTTGTTAAATTTGTGATAAATAATCATTGATTGATACGATAATCCCAGTTTTAGACAATAACCTCCATCACTTCATTAGAATTTCAACACAAGTAAACATAGCTCTGTAAAACGCACTGCTTATTTCAACCTAAAAATATTCTGAAATGTAGAGTAAGGTTTCAGTTACTTGTTTTACACCGTAATGTTTTCCTTCTTATTAGTCAGTTATTATGTATTGTTTATTTGGCACACATCATGTCATAGAAACCATTAAAAATATTTTCTTTCAATGCATTATATTTGCATATAAAATATACAGTTCTTTATATTTTTTTCTTCTGATTACCTTGAATACATGTTTTAAGTGAATTGCATAGTTATGTCTCTGCAGAGAGACATTGTTTTTATGTTGTTTTCAGTTATTTTTTTAATTTTTCTCAGTATTCTTCATTTGACCACCATTTTTTAATATTTGGGTAGATTGAAACTTATTAGGGATATACCACATTACAATATGCTCAGACAGTTTTTTTTAATTTTTGATTCAGGCCTTTTAAAGGATTTTATTTGGTTAAAGATAAAACAGCTCAGATGTGTATAATTTGGGCTCCTGTTTGGTAATATCAAGCTAAAAATTGGTACAAATGTAAGTTGTCATATACCCAATGTATTTACTTACAAAAACGTCAAATTTGCTCATTTTGAGTATTTTTCATAAAGGACAAACACATAATTCTGGGATATTTGGTCAATAATCACATATTTTGATTGATTAATATTGGATATGGTACACAGTTACATACAAAAATGATATATTTGTTCATTTTTAGTAATTAAAGGGGATGTCAAGGTATCACACAAAAAGAGAATAATTTTAGGATTTTTGAATACTATCATATTTTTGGCCAGTTGTAGTGGATTTGACACAGATGCATTTCTATAGGTCAAAGACATGCAATTCTTGTTTTTTTACTCAATTTTTCAGCAAGGAAAGCATAATTTTGGGTTTTCGGGAGCTATTCATATGTTTGTCAACCAATTACATGGGATTTGGTACAACAAAGTACTTTTTTGCAGCAGCAATTTAAACAGTTTAAGTTTATCATGATTGTACTGGGGTCA
Organism: Carcinoscorpius rotundicauda; assembly: GCA_011833715.1. Taxonomy (NCBI): domain Eukaryota; kingdom Metazoa; phylum Arthropoda; class Merostomata; order Xiphosura; family Limulidae; genus Carcinoscorpius; species Carcinoscorpius rotundicauda. The sequence continues at coordinate 35,922,622 of CM022403.1, forward strand.
GAATGGGCTGTGTTGGGACTTGATGGAAGACACATTACATTTGCCCATAAATCTTGGTCTCTTTAATGTTAAGTTAATTTTTAGGATCTTGATATTACTTTGAAGTATGTTGTTTTTTTTCAGACCGGTTACTCAGAATTCAAATTGTAAGCATAACCCTCTTTTATTTTAATGTACTTACTTATCATACAAATAAATACTAATGAGAAAGGATACTCTATATATTAAATGTATTAATTAAGAATGCAAAGCAATGTTTTATAACATACATTTCTTCTTCCAGGATCAGTATGATAATTTAGGAGCACATACTCAGCGTGGTGTAGATTTTTTGGACAAATATGGCCAGTTTGTCAAAGATAGATGTTCCATTGAATGTGAATATGCCAATAAGCTCAGGTAAGGATGCTACATCGATATTTATAGTTTAAAGTAATGGATTTTAGTCTTAAGGTTAAAAAAAAAATTCAAATAATTATTTCTAGATAGTTTTCATCTGTAGTACCAGTGCCTTGGCTTAAACACATTACTGTAAGATGTTTAGTTATGTTTCATGTCGGAATGTATTTACTAAAATGTGCCTTATAATTAATTAAGCTGATAATCATATGGTTAAGCAGTTTGTAAAGTTATGTTTATTTTTTATCATTGTTTCAATTTTATTTGGGGAAAAAAAAACCACTGCCCTACATTTAAGACTAAGTGTTCAAAGTGCTAATGTCGAATTTGTAAACTTGCAAACGAGAATGTTAATATGTGAATAGCAGTTCTAGTCAGTGGATACAAAGATAACTCATATTTATAGCTTATTGAGATTTCTGTGAATTGTTCTTTCATTAACAAGGTTTAAGACATTCCTCCCTCTATATTTAATCATCACATTTAAATTCATGGGTTTTACTGCAATAAAAATAAACATAAAATTTAGGTTTGGCATCAGATCCCAACTAAAAATGTAAAATTAATTTAAGTCAACTGATCAGTAACATGGGTTATGTTATGCAAGTTTTAGACTAGAGAGTTTATCAGGCATTTGCTAGGTACTGTTGAAATTTATTTCTGGAAATGCATATGTGTGTGTATTGTATATAGTGTACAAAAACAATCTTGGAATTTTTAAAAATGAAATTTATAATTTAGAAATTGTGTACTCTGTAAAACCGTGTATGTATAAAACAACTCTATAATATTGAAATTAGAAATCTTTCAACAATTTTACAGTAATGCTAGCCTTTGGTAATTTAAAGCAAACTGTTATCTTTTTAAGTTCTTGGTGACATACTTGCATTGTATGCACATTTCTGCTTTATGTTTTAACAGTAACTAGCATTACGTGAGAGTTTGAGTACTCAGCACACATCAATTATTACAGATTCTGAAGTTTAAGTAAGCACAAAGCTATATATGTGAGGCATGTTGTTGGAGAACACTGTCCAAGAGGAATTCTAATTTTCTTTCACAAAATAAATCTGATTCTCTGATGTTTCAAGTATCCTAGTCAGGATGTGACAAATATAGAGTTTTATGAAAAATACGGATGAAAGTTTATAACATTTTGAAATAAAATTTTCAGTAGTATACTTTAATCATATCTGACATGTTTTCTTCTTAAAATCAAAATCAAAATATTTCACAAATGTATGTGTATTTAACAAACTTCTGTAAAATATTAATTAATGATAGATCATGTTTGAGTTTATAAAATTCAAGGTTCAGTTTGATGAAGTAAAAGAACAGCCATGAGGTAACTGGATTATAGGCTACCCGTTGTTTCACAAGCTCACAAGAAACTTTCAGTTATGTTAATCTGCATTAGTAATTTTATAAACTGTTATATGGATTCTGAATATATTAAGACAAATGCTCATATCTAGTGTAGCCATTAGTGATATAATTGTACAGATATACTGTGACATAACATTTATATTTCTGTATTATTATTATTATGCTCTTACACTGCAACAAAATCTTTTAACTGAATAAATTTGTGGGAACCTGTTCATTGTAGCCATATAAAAAATTAATTTTAAGTCTGGTACTATTGATGAAATCTAAAGTTGCACTTTTTGTAGTGTCACCAAAATGTGTTTTTAATTTTAAGAACAATTTCATAGGCAGCACAAACTTGGTTATTGAATAATTATTTTAAATTTTAGACAAGTTATAACTCTATAGAAATATTTAAAGTGCATGCTTAAATTGTATAATTTTAAGTTTTTTATTAACTAATTAATAAATTGGAACTTAATTTTCTATATAATATAAACAACTAATTGCTGTAACCTAGGGTTTGTTCTTTTATATTGGTAAGCTAAACTGTGTGTGTTAAACAAAAGAAATTTTGTTAGAATAAATGGTTTGCTATTGCTATTTTTATATTTATATGACCTTTCGGTCATAAACTGAATGGAAAATACATAAAATGTTCTTTATGAATATGTCAACCAGTGTAAATTGTAGTACTGTTGTAAATTTAGTAAAATTAACTTCTATAGCTATGAGTCATCATTCTGAATACCCGTTAACTTAGTGCAAATTAAATGTAATCTATTACTTGTTTTTTTTTTTTTTAATTTTGATGTTTGCAGCAAGTCAGCTTGTTATAAATGCTAGCAACTTAAAATGATGCCATGTGCTTTCAATAAGGTGATAAGTCTGGTTGTTTTTCTGGATTACATTATTTTTGTTAAAAGTTTAACGCAACAGACTCAGTATAACATGCATGAGTTTGTCTACACACTTGCACACATTAAGTATTTGCATTATAACTTTTGATACAGCATGTGTATCTTCACAAACATAGACCTTTAGTAAAGATTACACATATTTTTAGTGAAATATTTTCACTAAAGATTTATTTGTGAATAGAGTCTGTTTCATTACTAGTCTTAGTGCATTTATGTTATGATTAAAAAAACTATTCATCTCCAAAATATAAAATATTATTTGCATAATCTCTAAAACCTCATAAATACAGTTCAAATATTTATAAATATAAGACTTTATATTTCTATATTTTTTATACTCTTAACTATGTTGGGTCTGTCACTTAACCAACTTCATAACCATCATAAATAAAATTAGGAAATAAATATAAATTTATGCTTTTTTCATTCAAGATTGATTACAAATTATAGCACAAATACAAAGGTTTACTCTAAGTAGCTTAAGTCTTGTAATGCTATATGTGAACATATTTATTATTTTTTATTATATTGACCTTTCAGTCATGACTAGCTAACTTTATGAAATTTGCATTGATGTAGTGCATATATGTACTTGGGTCACCTATCCAGAAATATAAAACTGTTAGTCTTCCCTGTCTTGGCTGTGTTTTAGTAGGATATTATTTTGTAATATAGTCACACTTCTATTATTATACGTTATATATATGTTAATACTATTTAGAAATAAATTATTGAAATTATTTTTCTTAAAATATACTACAATAGATAAGGTAAAACAATTATATCTTCTTGTTATGACCTATGTATTTGACTTTTGCTGGATATAGGTTGCTAATTGTTTTTAAATTGTGTGTGTGTGTGTATATATAGTTGAGTAACCAAACAATTATAAATAACTATGCTGATGCCATAGAATTCCAGTATAATTTGTTAAATTTGCTAAGATTTATTTAGATTCTATAAAATATGAAACTTCAAACACACTAAAGACATAACTTACCTCAATGAAATCTTGGGTTGAAAGAATGTGGAAGTTTTTTCAAAGATTAAAATGGTGGGGAAAACCATTCTGGGCACATTCTGACCTGTTGATTGTTTATTCACATGTCATATATTGAAGTAAGCGTATATATGTTGCGAAAAGTGGAAGGAGCTGAACAGCACCACCATGTCTGAATCAGTACGTAAGCCATATATCAGCAAAATAAAAAAAAGGTTTTTGTTTTATATTCTAGCTTGTGAATATTACTAATTTGAGTTCCTAATTTGTTTTGACATCACAAACATCTAATTTTAAACAGTGCTGCATTCAACATACCATGAGACTTAATAAAATCTATATTTAGATGTGTTTAATATTTACCTTAAAATTAAAAGTTTGTTTTTCTTGTAGCAAAGCCATATTGGGCTATCTGCTAAGCCCACTGAGGGGAATTGAACTCGTGATTTTAGCGTTATAAATCCAGAGACTTATCACTGTACTAGCGGGGGGCTAAATTTAAATTAAGAAATTAACTTGTATATAATATAAATGTTTGTATTGTAATGTACAGTTTGATTCCAAACTTATAAACTTGTTGACATAAGTTCATAAAATAGTAGTTCAATACAATTTTGAATATAAGTCAACAAACACAGTGATATGATCTTTGACCCCGAACCCGTTTTGAAAGGGTTAATGAAGAACCATTAACTTGCATACACTTAAATGTGCATGTAGCTTGTAAAATGAGTTAAACAGTTTAAAGTTCGTCTAAACGTTTACAGGTATAATGTACTTGTGTAATGTTTGTATCTTTTACTAAAAATAATCATTAGGAAAAAGTTAGTACCAAAACTTACAGATGATTTTTTTGTACTCTAATAAATTCTACAGCTAAACTTGTATCATTCACATTAGTGAAAAGTTACAACATTCTGAAACAAACTTTTTCCACTAATGTAACTATTTTTTAACCATTAACAGGAGACTCGTTAAGAACTATCAGCCGAAAAAGAAAGAGGAGGAAGATTTTCAGTAAGTATTTTATTATGATACAAAAGTAAAAGTTTGAAGCAGTTTAACTTTAATAGGCCTAAAGTACTCCTAAAATGTTTATATGATATTATAATAATTAGGAGAAAACCAGGATATCTTTTCATGTACCTTTCATTAATATTTGAATTTTGTGTAACTTATTGTATTTACTCTTCTTACATCAATACTTTTTGCAATTCATTATTTTTCTTTAAAATTTATTCACTATTACATGCATTACATTAAAAACTGTACCCATTAACTGATGTATTACCTGGAGCTCAATACAAGTTTGGTTCCATTAATTGCTGCTTGGGTTCATTTGGTTCTATGAACTGTGTTTTGTTGTCATATTTCACTAAAAATGTGGTTCTATTAATTACTGTTTGTCATATTTCACTCCACAGGAATTTAATAAATAATATTTAGACAGCTACTTTCATCCATTAATCAGATCTACTTCTGTGTAGATGTGTGCTGGTTCATAAAGTGGCAATTAAACAGATCTTTGGAAACATGCACAGACAGCCATATAGTTGTCCATTTCAACTGTTGGTTTCACTGTAATATGTTTGCTAATATATGTAATTCTTTACCAAATGATACAGCTATAAAACATTTTTGAAGCACTGCTTTGAACAGCACAAGTTTGATGTCTAAATATTCAACATGAAAACAAATGAGTTGCTGAAAAATTAACTGACTTAATGCAATCTTGAAACTTAAATTATCCTAATTGTTAGGAGAAAAAACTGCACCTTTTTTGTATAGTTGATAAATGGAATTCAGCAGAGTTAATTTTAACTTTCACAGTTTGTGTTCGTGTACAGTAAATCATCAATATAGCAAATTATCTCTAGCAATTTTATGGTGATTAAATTTATCTCATTGGAAAATTGGCACTTCTTAAAGATGTCAGAATTATTAATTTATAAAATAAAGTGGCTAACAATAACTGTTAAGTTTGACTATTATTTGCTTTTTGAAATGGGAAACCAATATGCGAAACTTTGTAGCATCTTTTAAAAGTTGTGTGATTAAAAAAGTGTCAGTTTCAGTAAACAAGTTTTATCTTCTTTTTTTAAAATTTTTTTCTAAAGGTTTACACCATGTAAAGCATTTCTTCAGATGATGAATGAAGTCAGTGATATAGCTGGTCAACATGAATTAATAGCAGAAAACATGACAATACAAATAGTAAAAGAAATAAATAATCTAGTAAAAGAGCTCAAAGATGACAGAAAGAGGGTAAGTTTTATTTAAAAAGAAGAAATATAATTATTTTATAAACATATATTTACATTTAAGTAAAAATAACATATGTAATTTTAACACAAAAGAGCAAATTCAAGTTTTAATTGTCTAAGAAGTCAACACAGAGATGCACATGAATTTACCACATGCATGTTTAGTTGAAATGCCAGTCACAGCCTGTTCCTTAATTAGTAGATGTGTTTTGCTTTCAAAAATGGTGGTTCACAGGAAAGAAAATTTATGTTGTGATTGTAGGTTTTCATGTTAAATGGAGTTTGATAAATTGTAAATGAGATGTGTACAATATTTCTATAAAATTATAAAAGTATTTTTGAATATATTGACAATAAAATATTAACATTTTAAAAAGTAAATAGCATCTGAAGATGCACAGTTTTATAAAGTGTTAAAAGTGTTAAGTGTATTTTATACTTTGTAAAAATATAAACAATTTGAGTGAAAATGTACTGCATATGACAGATGGAAATACATGTATGGAGTGTAAAGTCAAATGTCAAATAATAGAAGTTATAATTACTTTGTATAGAATTGTTTGGTCCATTTAGGTAATTACTCTATATAGCATCCTCTTGTCTATTATATAACTCCTTGCACACTGTTCTCTTGTGTGTAACTTCCTCCTCTAATATCCTCTTGTCTGTCATGTAACTCCTTGTACACTATCCTCTGAAGTAATCTCCTCCTCTAATATCCTCTTGTCTATCATGCAATGCCTTACACACTATCCGCTTAAGTAACCTCCTCCTCTAATATCCTCTTGTCTATCATGTAACTCCTTGCACACTAGTCTCTCAAGTAACCTTCTCCTGTAATATCCTCACTTATTTGTTGAGAATCTTTCATACATCTTATAGTATTGTATTGTTAACACATGTTTTAGGCCAGTGATACAAGACTTGTATTGTATGAAATAAGCCATCCAACAAAATGAACAGTTGATTACATAAAAGCTAACTTCAGTAGCAGTTCCCAATGTTTGGATTTTATTTAATAAAGAGCAGATAAAGAGAATACACTATAATATTTAACTATTTTATGTGAAATTTTTACAATTGTAAGTTATTTCTAGAGAAATCCTTGGTAAAGTTAAGGTTTATGAGCTGTAGAATGTAGTATATGATGAATATATGATTTTCAATCTCTTTGCTCATCATTACTTGAATAAAACTCTTCTTTCTCTCCTTTTTTTTCTGTAATTAATTTCATGTTTGATGAAACTGGATGAGGTATAAAAGAAATTTAGTTCTTGCATGTAATTAATTACAGTTTATAAAAAAACTTGTATATAATGTGAAGTTATCTTAAATGCTGAAGTTTACAACATTTAAAGTTGTTGAAACACCTGAAAAAAATTGAGAGACTTTTCATTCCTTCATGGCTCTTTTGAAGAGTTTGATTTGTATTAAATGTTTGTAATAAAAATCAGTTAAGTATGACTTAAAAAATGATGTATAGTAATAATTATAATTTATTGCTGGAATATCTATCAGTATTTCTTTAGTTTAATCAGTAGCGATAAAGTTAAAATATGTGAGACAATTTGCTAGAACTATTAACAGAAAAGTGTATTTTTATTGAGTCATCTAAGTCTTATCTCAGCACATACGTGAAGGTGTCAAGGATTATTAACAGTAAAATGAATTTTTATTGAGTCATTTACGTCTTATTTCAGCACTTACATGAAGGTGCCAAGCTTCAAGCACAACTTCAGGCTTCTTTGTCACAATTAGACAAGGTTTGTTTATGCTTTTGTTCTGTGTGTGTAAGCATAGCAGTATAAGAGGGAAAACGTAATTGGCTAAACTTTGTAACACATGCAGTTTTACCATATATTATTAATGTTTTCCTTTTACTTGCAGTATGATGTTTCTAACAAACTATTAAATATTACAACTTTAAGTAATAATGGTTTTCAAGTGAAGGATGTTTATGTTTTACTTCTATGTTTTTTGTTCTGGAAAAAAACTATGAAAGGTTTGTGGATAGCTGGCAGCTTGCATGTGTATTCAACAAATACAGGTATTCAGTGATGCCGAGAAAACCCACTTGTAGAGAAATATATATGTGAAAACAGCTCATTTGGGTTGAGAAAATTATCTAAACCGAGCCATTTTTACATAAACACACAAATATTAGATTATAAAATAGAAAATATGTATGTATAAGTTTGTAACTTATACATTGTTTGTACATTATTATCAGTTCTTTCTTGTGATCAGGGAAACAAGCCTAGCAAAGTTTAGCAGTAGACAGTCTTGCTTACATAAGTATCTTGGATAACTGCCACAAATTGGGAACAGATGGTAACTCTCAAAATCTTCAAGTTTATTATTTATGTAGTGTTTAACTGTGTGTGCTGTTACCAGCTGTAAAGTTTTTTCTGTATCAGTCTTCTTACTAAACTGAGCAACTAATTCCAGTGGAACTGTTAGAAACCAGAGTGTTGGTGCTTATGAGACAACAGTCAAGTTTTATGGATTTCTTTTTTTATGAATTACATTTAGGGTTTTAATGATATTTCATACTTCAGTTGTGTTGATGATTTTGTTAAAGAAAAGATAGACTGATGATATTATGTGTGCCAGAAAAATGAAAATTATTTTTTCATCAGAAAGCATTGTTATTTTTAATCCAGCGTGAATAATTACCTTAATACTTTATTCTTAGTGTAATAATAATAAAGGTTTATGAAATTTAGTTGTGAATAAAGGCAATAAATGCAAGGCTGTTTATCTCATAATTTCCAATATTAGTTATTTAAAATGTGCAGTTTATTTTGGTGTGATTACTAATGTTGTATAGCAACTCCTGGAGAGTGGGGAAGAAACTAAACTTGATCAGATGTCTTTAAACTATTGTAGATAAAAAGTACTTAATGAAAATATAAAAACTTAATTGATTCATTAGTTGGAAAAATCATTATAGGAGAAGTGTGAAATATTACTTTTATATTAACACTTACACCACTGAATTTTATATTATAGCAGAGTGCCTGTTATTTAAAAAAAGTAACATTTCATATGGGGTTGGGTTTCCAAGATTACCATCTTTGGTACCATGTTGCATTGAAATGTTGATTTTATGTAGGCTTAGAATAATACACGAAAAATTGAGTTTTCAAAAATGCACTTAAAAATTCTACCTATAGAAGGACTCTAGTTTTCTTACAAAAGAATACAGTCACCTTTGGTAAAAGTTTAAGCTGGAACAGAGACGATAAAACAGGTCTAGTGAAACCAAAGGAGTGTAGCCTAATTGCTTGAGTATCATTATTTTGATTCTTGTACTACACTCATCATTATGTTTTTTTGTTTTTTTACATTTTTTCAGTACAGGTTTATTAATATTTGATTAGGACAATGAAAATCATCCTAATGAACTTTTAATTCATTATAATTTACTTCATTTGTACAAACAAATTAGTATTGATTATTTTTGTTGACTTTTGGTCATTATTTCTTAATTTATTCTTTTATTAATCTGTGTTTTGCTAATGCACTTTAAACAGGCAAAAAAAGCATATGAAAAGGCTTTCAAAGAAGCAGAGAAGGCACAAGAAAATTTTCTTAAAGCTGATGCAGACCTGAATTTGTCCAGAGCAGAAGTTGAAAAGGTGATATTTTGTTCCATGGAATAATCTGTTTAGTACTTTTAAACACATGATAGGCTGAATTTTATTGTACAGAACCTGATTTAATTATTAGAAATCTGTAGACCAGAACAACTTTTTTATCACATGTAAATTAGCCAATATTTCCTTGTTTTGCTTACTCAAAGTTAATATTTATTTAACAGAAACTTTCTATTAGTGTATAGGATGTGTTAGAATATTAAAGAGTTGTCTGAGGTTCTCTGATGTGTTTAATAACTAATATTTATTGATGTATATTTTATATATATATATTAGTGACAATAAATATATTTTAATGAAGTTAAATAGTAAAATAAGTAAAATCACAATGAAGGACTGCATTAAAAACGGCAAATCCAAACCTCTGACTAATTTATTAGTTATAACTCGAAAACACGCTAAAACAAACAAAAAAAACTGCATCAACCGAAAAGATCCCAGGGTACAAGCTACACACTAGCAAGCTTACCCACACATTGCACAAGATGTATTTTAATGGTTACATGGAGGTAATAGAAGGACTTATGATTAGCCATATGGGTCAAGGTTAAATGTAGATGATTTACAAATGATCTTATGCTACACATGGCAGTAAACATTCTGTTCACTTAAAGATGGCTTTGTGTTAAAAACTAAAGTTGCTGCTGAACTCAAACCATTTGGTTGATTACTCATCCATTTAACCTTATTCTTTGTTGTTTACCATGTTCTGATACAAGATTGCATCAAAATTGGGTAGCCAGTTCATCAAGATAAGTGATGCCAAGAAACCAGATAGATTGGTGGAAAACTTGCTTTAAAGATATGTATTGATATAGATGGATGTACAACAAAGGGGCTGCTATTTTGTTAGGAAAAATGATCAAATCCAGATACTAGACAGACAGATATAGACAAATTGCTGCTTTTAATATCTAGATGGATATAGATACCAAATCAAACTAGTAAAGACCTTCATGTTGTATTTACAAGGGTAACTAAAAAAAATAACTTGTTAGCATGTCTTTCTAATTTTTGAGTTTGAAATGGTTATTTTGCAGAAATATGATATTGTTCAATCAATTATTTAATTTTGTTTTTTATTTTTTTCGAAGAAGAAATGATTTTTGACTTAAAATGTTTTTTTACTAGTTACTTTTTTAATATTTATATTGGATCATAATAAATTATTCACATTTAAATATAGTTTTGGTGCATCCTGATAAACAGGAGATAAAGTATATTGTTAAATTAATTAATATTTACTTTCTTTTGAAAGTTCTTTTGACTTTTCTCAAACAGTAAGCTTTTATTATTCCATACATTAAGCAGATTTGAGCACAAAAGCACGTAATCTTCATTTTAAACTCTCGGGGAATGGATAAATGTGTTCTGTGTTTTAAATTTATTGTGCCTCTATTTGTTCTTAGTTGAATTACAATCTTGGTCTATATGCATCATCAAAATTGTCCAGAATTTCTAAGATTATACAATTACATGTTGTGAATCTCTATCTGATGTCCAGAGTAAATTAATCTTGATATATTGTCACTCCATTTCAAGCACATCTTGAGTAGATGAAAAGTGTTTTCATAGGGTTTTTCTCCTCCTACATTAAATGCTTTATTGTAATTTTCAACCATTAACAGTTTAAAGTTTATACTATAGGCAAGGACTCTCTCTGTAATGAAAAGTCAGGCCTGTGAAGACTGTAAGACTGAGTATGCTAATCAACTCCAAAAAACCAACGAGTTGCAGAGGCAGCATTATACCACTACATTACCAAAAGTATTTCAGGTAATGTAATTTTATAAAGGAATTGGTTATTAAACCTTGTTTGTGCCTGTATATAAAATTAGTAAATCACTATAAAATTTGTTGTAGGCTTTCTGATATGTAATGCTACAATTTAAAGAAAGGTTTTTGATACTGCATTGTTTCTTTGTTTTTGTTGGATATATATGATAAATATTTAGTCATTTCCATTCAACTAAACACGATGAAACCATTGTACTTTAGAAAGATGAACCTTTCAAAAGTTCTAGGATTGCATCAGGTTTCTTTGAATGTGATTTACCAAACATTTTCTTTTTTGTCCTACATGTCTTTTTATCATGACAGAAATTATTATTTTATATTAAAATTGCCAATTTCATATGACAAAAATATTGGGCATTCCTTTGAACAATTCTCAGTGAGGATTCCTGTATCTTAAAGAGGTTACATCCCAGTTATTACGTCTTTTGAAATCCAAGCATCCATCCATGTGTTTCTCATCTTGCAATCCATTAAAGGGCGGAGAAGGATTCTGGGAAATGTGTGTTACTTGGGTTACTTATAGTGCACCTGTTTGACTTTGAATTCCTCTAGACTGAAGGTGCTAAGATTTATTTTCATGGTCAGTTATGGCTAGTCAGATTAGTACTAGTGTTATCTGTTTTCAATGGGTATTGTTGAGATTGTCTGGTACTAATATTTGGCTTAAGTTCTTGTTATTTCAGTGTTTTGATGTGTTGAGTTTTTGGCAGTGTAGATGATGGTGGGAAAGCTCAGTGAATACAGAGTTGCTTCCTCAGCATCTCTGCTGTTCTCCTAATTACTTGGCCATCAATACATAGGTTTAGAGAAACCACAGTCACTCTGATGGAACATAAACCTTTCTTACAGTTAATTTTTACCGTGGAGAATGTTGAAAAATTCTACAGAGGAATGTTATCTTTCATCATTCTGTTTTGTTTTTGCACGGATATTTTTGAATAGCTGTTCATAAACATCTTTAGATACAATGTGAATGCTTGTCAGGATTGGTTCTTTAAATCAAATAACCTTCTTCTCAACACACATCTTGGTTTTTGCAAGCAGAAATCCTACATGGATTACTTGATTCAACTTGACACTCAAGTGGGGAAACTTTTCTTAGGAGAGAGCATCTTTTTTGTTTTTCTTCTTAAGAAGATGTATAAAATCACAAGAAAGTTTGGTATGACACTTCCATTATTATAGAATGCATGAGTCATCTGCCCATTGTTATTTGTAACTTTATTTATAGAGAGGTCTATATTTTTATTGAGTCAGCAATATCCTCTACCATCAGAAAGTAACTTAAGTATTTCATGGCTGTGTCAAGAATGTCAGTTCTCAGTTTTGAGTTAAGTGTATGAGGGAGAAATTTCCTACTACCCTTGTAAACATCTTTTTTCTCAGCTTTTCTGTCAGTTGTAGAATGTGCAGTAAATTTAATGGCAAATCCAAGCATCTCCCCCCACCCTATCTTAATAATTTATGTAAGAGGGTTATTGCTAGTGGTTTTTAACTTGTAATCTAAAACCATTTGCTTGCATTTGTGCCAGAAATTGAAATCTCACTATGATTTCACTCTCAAAATTTATTTGGTGGCTGAGAGAAAGTTCTTAGGACTTTCCTCTAACAATAAGTTTTTTTATTCAATGCTGCTAAATGTATGGGGGTTCTCTTTTTAAACTCTTAGGGAATGGATAGATGTGTTCTGTGTTTCAAACCTATTGGGCTATTATTTGAACTACTTTTAGTAATAATCTTGGTCTGTGTGCATGATCAAGGACTTGGACTCTGTAAAATCAGGGGTTCAATTCTCCTCAGTGGGCTCAGCAGATAGCTCGATGTGACTATGCTGAAAGAAAACACACACACCAGTTTTGTTACCCATCGTTTTCTCATACAAAGAAATAATATGATGATGTGTGATACTGAAGTCATACTATACTACATCATTCATTAGTAGAACAGTGTTTGGGACTGTTTAACTCATGGTGTCCCTTTGAAACACTTTAAATTGACTAAGTTTTTAATTTGTTTTTTGAATTATAGACCTTTTAAATTATTTTAAATTCAGTTTATTTCAAATCACAAAAATAATTGCCTCGTACCTTTTTAATTTTGCATACCTTTAACTAAAAGGAAAAGTTCAGTGCCATAGGCTTTGCAAGTTTTCAGGTATTAAATATATATATTTATTATTGCTTTAAAAAGCAGTTTTTCTGATTTTATAAAGGCAGTTGCACCATTAAAATGTGAAAAATTAATACGAAAATCCCAATGCAAAAGTAGAAACTTTAAATAATGTTTTGATAGGACTTTGAAAGTGGACAACACTGTTAAAAACAATGCAGATTAAACAGCTTTCAGACATGTAATGTTTTGCAGAAAAGTGTTATATAGCCAAAAAATTAATATAGTGTTTCAGATTCCAGATGTTTTTCGTTATCCTCGCTGTTGATTAAATTCAGCAAAACATTATAACATGTTTCTTTTGAATTAAAATATAAGTAATGAATAATCATTTGTTTAAAAAACAGAAATATAATACTTAAAAACAAATTAATTTTATCTTATTGTGTATTTATTTTATCTTGACCTGTGATTTTTACAGCAACTACAAGAGATGGATGAAAGACGAATAACTTGCATCCAGAATTTTATTAAGTTATCCGCTGATATTCAGCGACAGGTATTTCCAGTAGTAAGCAGATGTCTTGATGGAATGGTGAAAGCTTCCGAAACTGTGGATCCAGGACAGGTGGGATATTAAAGGGTTATGTTTTATGCTAATATTTGTGGTTAAAGGTGCATGTGTAGTATAAATTTGCATGAAACCACTATGTTTTATTTATATTTTCCAAAACTTTGAATTTATGAAAATTTTTAGTTTTAAAATTTGAAGTTTTTTCATATGTTACATAATTTCTCTGTATAGAAAACATTATTTAAGTTGTAAGTGACTGACAGAGTTTGGTAATCTTGGTTTGTAGCATAAAAAGTTTTACATTGAAGTTTAGGTTGTAGTTCTAGTATGTTAGAGAGAGTAATATCTTTTTATTAATTTAAAAATAGGTCCTATGAAAAACATTAATTTTCTAAATTTGATTTGTTCTCTACTAATAATTTCTTCTGTTCATGAAAATGCTAATAAATCAGTTAATTCATAATATATGTGTGTATGTGTGTGTGTGTGTGTGATTTTTGAATAATTCAAGTTAAATGGTAAAAGTCGTGGCAATGTATCTTATGAAATCCTAAAACTATGATACTAAAAATTTAAAGATTGTTTTTGATTTGTGTATGTGTGCTTGTAACAGTAAGATTAGGTTAGGTTTGTTTTTGTATTTTTGTTTCAACTTAAATTACAAAAGAAAAGATATAAATTTTCATTAAACACTTCTAGGATTCTAGGCTAGTCATTGAGAAGTTTAAGTCTGGTTTCTCACCACCGGTAGACTACCCATTTGAAGACCTTAGTAATTTTAAAAATAGTGAAGGAAACACAGGGCTCCATCAAGTACCATCTTTTAAAACAGAAACTATTAAAGGCACCATAACAGCTGGGAAACTGAAAAAGCGTAGTGGAATATTTGGGATATTTAGTTCAAATAAGGTGAGAGAACCAATTGCGGAGTTCAGGTATTTTTTATATATAAATACATACATTACTTATAATTTTGAATTTTGTTAAAATTTTCAGGTTGGCATATCATCTTTGTTGTATCTAAAAGTTCATCTTTTTTTTATTGCAAACTATGTGAAATATTTGGAATTAGTTTTTATTTCAATTAAACTTGTCAAGCAGGTAAGCCTAAGAGTTGGGTGTTTTTCATCTGTGTTTTACAGATTGATTAATAAAAGCATACAGTAAAACCTTTGTAGATTGTTTAATGTGTTGTTCTATAAGGTACACAAGAATCTTTGTTTTTTCATTCATTTGCCCTAAAATTTAGCTCATTCACTGTGGCTAGTATATATATTTCTCAGTACTCCTACACAGCTTTGGCTGGTATTTTTATTTTGAACCTGGGAATAATGAAGTCTAAATATTATAAGAAATAAATGAAAATTATTTGCAAATACAAGTGTTAAGACTTACCCCCTTATATTCCTGATATACAACTTCTCCCACCCCCTCACATGTACTCCCTTTATATTCCTGGATATACAACTTCTCCCACCCCCTCACACTACAACCAAAACAAATGTTTCCCATTGTTGATGCTGTTTACACCTTCCTTTGTTGTTTCCTGGTTCATCATCATTGATGTAGAGCTAACATCCTCTTATTACAACTTCATCATAGTCACACATTTGAACACCATTTGACTCACTTTCACTATCTTCTTAGCTATCTGAGTAAAGCACGTAAAGGATATTTAAACAGTAATTTGGGTTATTACTTGTTTATCAAGCAACACAGACACGGTTGATAAGCTGTCATACATTCTGCGTAGGCATTTTGTTGGTTATTGAAGGGTTGTGTGGAAAACACTGAAGGAAACCATATACCAATATGATAATAATTTCCAACTAATTTTACTCCCATACATTATCCACAACAATTTTGAATAACAATGGAAAATATTTGCTCCATTTGCAGTATGTGGTGGGGGAAGCACCGAAGAAAATTGTCCTGACTGTAATGAAAGGATAATGTTTTCTAAATATATCAGTTTTGAGCAAATGCTTTAAATAAATGTAGTTTTACCTAAGTAGGGTTAATAAAGTCTTTTTTTCCTTCCTTTAAAGTAGATAAATATTAAAAAGTGTAAGTAAAACCAACTCAGGGTCATATGAAAAACCACTAATCTTTAAAGTTAGACTATTTCAATAAAAGATACTAATGTAAGATGCTTTGAATTAAAAGAATTATAACAACAGAATGGAGTTTAAAAATCTTTCAGCTCACTTTCAGGAAATAATTACATCCATATGATTTTTTACATGTGAAAGCCTGAAATTGAGCTACAGTCTCCTTTCAGTTTATATTCTTACTGAAACATTTAAGCCTTTGATGCTTGATTTAATTCATTCATGTCCCACATGAAAGTAACATGTAACTGTTCTTCCACAGTTGTGATGTGTAAAATTCTTTAAAATTGAAATTTATTCACAAACACAATTTTTTTAAAATTTTATAAATTTGATTTTTTAAAAATTGCAAATTCTGATTTTAGGCTTAATTTGATCAACCCTGAGTACAAACATTTGTGTTTGTACATTTTCTGATTTGATTTGATTCTGAGCATAATATGAGCAGTACTTGTAATCCTACAAAGAAAGGCAAAATGTTTTCGAACAAAACTTTTATTTTAAACCTAGAAACTCAGTAAAGTTGTAGCCATTCATTCGTTCCTAACTTGAATTGTTATGGTGTTTGATAAAGTTTCCAATATTTCAGTTTTTAGGAAGCATAAGCTTAGTGATCTAATTTCAATGCCTCTTTCTCTTGTTGTTTTCAACTTTTTATGAAATATGGCTTCATTGAATACTCGTGCAGTGAGCACAAAGTGATAAGAACTTGGGTTGAGGGTTGTGTTACAAGAGAAAAATGTGTTTGTGAGCATCTTCCACAATTATAGTCACGAGTTTTGGTTTTTTCATAAGTTTGTGAAAAGTTTGCAATGTGTGTCTGTGTAAGTAAACATTACCCACAGTTGACTGGTTCATTTACCTTACTTGATGTGGTAACATAGACTACTTTGATCCAGGACTTTTATCCTAGAAGAGGGATTTAAAAAAAAAGGCTCTAAAATAGGGCTTATTTTCATTCTTGTATACACCTTTGACTTTCATTACCTATAGTTGGCTTATTTGAATATCGTAATTTTTTCATATGATAACTGGAAACTGTCTGACAATGTGCATGTGCTATTTTGTTTAAGGGTTTGTGCTTGAGAAGGGTAATTTAAAATACCCTAAAATGGAGCAAGTTTCCTCATTTTTCTTTTTAGACACTTTTGGCTTTGAATATAAAGACAGGTACTTAATCAGTTCAATGAGACAGTTAACTTCTACAAAACATGGTATGCAATTAACATCTGATGATGTCATGAGTGATTTGATAACAAAAGAAGACAAACAGGTTACATTGCTTAACACTGTCCTTTGTACAGCTTTACTTTAATGGATGCCCTCGATTAGATAATGATTTCCTTCCAAACTGTATTTTGTAGGTGCACCACACATTTGTTACTAATGTAATTTTCAGTAAACTAAGTTGCTTTTGATAAAGCTTACAGTTGTGACTTTTATTTTTAACTAAGAACATCATTATTAACACTTAATACCATAATTTCATCTCTAATGGTTTACTTTTTAATGTAAAATTAATATTAACACAGCATATAATAATTTAAACTGTAATGTTTTGTATTGTTTATTATGATTTAACATTAATGTTTGAACTTGGGCTGCTTTTATCTAGTAATGACATTAATATGAATTATCGACTAATTAAAAATTATAAGAGTTGAAAATTTGACTTGTATATACCTCAGAACGGCTGTATTAACACTTTTACTAATAAATCAGAGAACAACGTCTTGATTTAAGTTGTCTTCAGGTTATTAGCGTAATATCTCAGCAATGCTTAAAGAACTTGAAATAAAAATAGTATAAATTAAATACTGATAATAAATAATTAATGCAATAATATCAACTTGTGTTGTCACTTTACCAATGAAACAAAATATAGAATATAAAAAGTTTTACAGTTTTCACTTAGGAGCATTTATTTCTCTCATATTTGCTCTTTAGTTCTTATATTTACAGTGTTTCACATATATACACAAGTTTCGAATTATCACAAATATGTTATTCTTTCCTTTTGTTAGTTCACTATGATAATTTATGGTAAATGATTTTAGCATCATATTGATGACACTAAAGATTACTGTGATCTGCCCCCAAATCAAAGAAAAAAGAAACTTACACAGAAGATAGAGTATATTCAGAACCAGATACAACAAGAAGCAGCGGCAAGGTGAGGTCATTGTTCTTTGAGCCATAATAAAAAAAACTTTTTTTCTGTGTTCATGCACTTGGTAGATATTCGTACATAACAAATTTAGAGTGTATAATTATGGTTATCATAATTTATAACCATCATTATCTTAAAGTAGTTGCTAAACTGGTTGAATTGCACTAAGGTCATTCCATGTCAAATCATCCAGATTTTGGAAAATTTTTCAGGTGACCTCCCTCAAAATGCCTTGAAAAAATTCACATTTGCTTATCTACTCATATAATGAAAAATTGCCAAAGATTAGATCAATATCTCTAATAGTTTCTGATTTACAGCCCTGTAAAATTTAGTTAAGGTTTTATCTTTGGCAAATTCATTTTCAGGCAACTTTGGCTGCTTAAAACTGGAAGAGTAGAAGGCTGACATTTGCTACACTGACTGAATTAATCACACAAAATTCAAAAATGGTCTCAAACCAAGTTTATCTCTCTTAGGATTTTCATAGTGAGGCTGTAAAATCACCTGCAAACCCAAAATCGTAAAAAAACATTGGTTTATTTAATAAGTCATAGGTCTAAGACTTAACATGATACAAAGCTGAATTTTGTTTTCAAATTTCCTATATCATATCAGTTGATAAATTAGCAATTGTTGTAATTAAAAGCCTATTAGACCTCCTGTAAAAACATGTAGTTGCATGCAACTTTTTATGATTTAACTAAAAATAGCCCTACTTCAGGTCACAGTTTGACCATGTCACCAGTTATTCAGCCTTTTCAGATTTTTACCATATATTCGTACATCTCTGAATATCACCTACAAAACCAATCAGGATGGTGTTCAAACTACTTTTTGAGTTATAATTGTTTATAGTATCCTCTGACCATACGCTGTTAACTTGAAAAACAAAACTTTCAGGTGTGTTACTGTGTGCAAATATATCCATACAATTTTGAAATAATTTATGAATCCCATTGAAATATTCTAATGAGCCTTTACCATATATTCTTACATCTCTGAACATGATCTTCAAAAAAATTAAGGTTGTGAAAAATAACAAATTATCAAATTTTAAGTGTCTCTGATATGTGTCATTGGGCAAAGGACCACATTCAGGGCATTCAGTTCTTTCTTGTCAATCAGGAATCAGTCCTGCAAAAATCTGTAAAGTTTGATCTACTTGAGTGCTATGAAAAATGCAAAACTGTGGTAGGTATTAGATCACATCATAACTTTATTCCCCACTCTACCAACAAATTGTGTATGAGAAGATTATCAGATGATGATGTGGACACAGTTGTAACTGTTGGTAGTAGCAGTGAAAGTGATGCTTCAGCATCTTAAATGGGGTTTAATGATAGCAATGACAATTATCAGCCAGGGAAATATGTGGCATGCATATATGATCATGAATGGTACGATGAAAGCATAAAAGGTAGATCAGATGAACATTCCGACGTGTTGGTGTCATTTATGAAAAAATCAAGAAATGAACTGTTCTCATGGCCTACAAGGTCACATAAAGATGAAAGCTGGATTTCTTTGTTTGCAAAGTGCACCTACCATGCAATGCAGTAGTGCTTGCCACTATGTTCTAAGTTAAAGTGATCTTGGTATAATCAAACTTGAATTTCAGAAGTTTATTCAAGCTGTCTGAACAAAGCAATGTTTATTTGATGTTGTTAAGGTTAATTTATCACCAAAGCAGTTTTTGAAACATTTCATTGTCATGATTATTGCAGTTTGGTGTGACTATAATCTTTTTCAGTTATCCCTTGTTGTAGCACTGTGCTTTTTGTGTCTGATTTACCTTTATATTTATTATATTATGAATCTTAAACTTAGTCATATCTGCATAACTGTAGTGCATACACAATATATTTGCATTGCTATGTAATCTAACTTGTTATGCCAATAAACTTGTTCAGAAATGAATTAATTCTTTCTTGTTTCTTACAATTTCACTATTAAACATTGTGAAAGGCTGGTTAGAATATTTCAGTGGGATTCTGACAGGTATTTTTCAAAATTTTATGGATATATTTGCACACAGTAACACACCTGAACTGAATTTGTTTTTAAATAAAAAACGTATATAGTCAGAGGATATTTTAAAAAATTATAACTCAAAAAGTAGTTTGAACACCATCCTGATTGTTTTTGTAGGTGATATTCAGAGATGTAAGAATATATGGTAAAATCTGATAAGGCTGAATAACTGGTGACATGGTCAAACTGTGGCCAGAAATAAGGCTATTTTTAGTTAAATCATAAAAAGTTGCATGCAACTACATGTTTTTACAGGAGGTCTAATAGACTTTTAATTACAACAATTGCTGATTTATCAACTGATATGATATAGGAAATTTGAAAACAAAATTCATCTTTGTATCATATTAAGTCTTAGAACTATGACTTATTAAATAAACCAATGTTTTTTTACGATTTTGGGTTTGCAGGTGATTTTACAGCCTCACTATGAAAATCCTAAGAGAGATAAACTTGGTTTGAGACCATTTTTGAATTTTGTGTGATTAATTCAGTCAGTGTAGCAAATTTCAGCCTTCTACCACCATTACTCTTGCAGCTTTAAGCAGCCAAAGTTGCCCAAAAATGAATTCGCCAAAAATAAAAAAAGAACTTAACTAAATTTTAAAGGGCTGTAAATCAGAAACTATCAGAGATTTTGATATAATCTTTGGTGAATTTTCATTATATGGGTAGATAAGCAAATGTGAATTTTTTCAAGGCATTCTGTGAAGGTCACCTGCAGCCTCCTGGATGATTTGACATGGAATGACCCATTACTGTATTTAATTCTTGTTCACCAGGGCTCATATTTATTGAATAACATTTGTAGTAGTGTCTAGTGATGTGTCATTTTGGAGTTTTTATTCAGTCTAGACAAAAGAACTTTGAAAGAATGTCCAATTGTAAATCATAAAACATTTTGAAGAAATCTACAGCTTTTTATTCTCTATTTCTCAATGAAGTTCAGGTATTTGCTTCAGAAGCCGATGCTTGTGTTTCTTTCTTTTTAGAATACTAACATTTCTTTCATACATGTTTACTTATTTTGTTATTTGGTGGTGGTATTCATTAGTTGAAATCTGATCAAGCAAAATAAATTTACTGTTGTAACCACACATTTAGATATTTTAGGTGTGTTATGTCAGTAAGACATTATTGCAAACAAAGAAAGTAAAAAATAGTTTCTCAAGCCTTGGACCTGTTTTTGAGCTGAAGTACACTTATCAGCTTGCAAAATTACATTTTTGCAGCACATTTCCAAGACCCATTATCAAAAACACTGTTCATTGTTGGGCACCTTCATTATTTGTATATTTTGATCCAAGTACCTTTTGTTTTTGAAGGTAAAAACTCTTTTTTACCTCTGTGGCCAGAAATTATTGTATGTCCATGTCTTCTGTTTCATCTCAGGGATGGCTTGATGAAGATGAAATTGGTGTATGAACAGAGTCCTGCAATGGGTGATCCACTAAGCATTGAGGGCCAATTAACAGAATGTGGACATAAACTTGAAAAGCTCCAAGCTGAGCTTCAAAAGTTCCAGGTACGCTAGCCCTGATGCTGTGTATTGCACCCTAACAAGATGTTCGTATCACATTTTATGACTTTAGCCAGCAGTATAACAGCTTTTACAGTGCATTAAACTGTTGCGCACTTGTTTTGTTTTTTTTTAATAACAGAAATTGAGTAGTTTGACAGAGGTTATGATGTGTATATGTATAGTTTGAAACTAAAAGCAAAAAGCATTACAGATAGGTTAATTAAATTCATATTAATATTGGAAGACTAATTCGTTGTGAACATGACCATATTTTGGTGTACATCCATATTTATTTTCAGTAGTAATTTTCGTAGTAAGTTTTGAATACTTATTATCAGTAATATGTTTATCATTCTGAATTAAGTGTGTATGTATAATATAAAAGTAATTTGTACATTTAGCCATCTAAGCTTCCAAAGACAAATCTTCATTGATGTAGAAGTAAAAAGAAAAAATATTACATTGAAGAAAAGCCTACAGGTCTTCAGAAAAAATTAATCTTATTAAGAGAAGCATGTAATATAAAAAAAAATCATGTTCATAAATTTAGGAAGCTTTGGCCCACTTTCAGAGTTACTTATCGGATGCAGAAGGTATAGCATTAACACCCAAAAGAAATAAAAAGGATAGGAACAGTATCTCTGAAGATTCTTTATCGAGGAGTGCTTCAGATTCCAGTGTGAACAACCCTAACAACAATAAAAATTTGGTATCAAATACTCCACCACAAGCTAATGGGTAAGTGGAGTGGACATTGGTAGGACATCTTTCTATTGCCTGTAAAATGCCTTTTAATTTCTCAGTAAACTTCAATAATCCTGTGCAAATAATACAAGTTACCCCTTTATCCTTTCACAATACAATCTGGCATTAAGTAACTCTGTTTTTTCAAACATGGACACTCTAATACATGCAGTTTATGAATAAAATCACTAATACAGAAGAGACTAAAATTGACTTGTAGAGAACGTCTTGTTTTGAGCTAATTTATAACAGCCTTGTGTCTGTATACTTTGAATATTTTTGGTTTCAGGCTTCTTTACCATAAGTTATTTCAATTATCCTGTAGAAGTAATACAAGTTACCCCTTTAACAATACAATCAGACACTGAATAACCCTGTTTTGTAACTGTAACTGTGGATACTTCAATATCTGAAGTTTATAATTAAAACTGCTGATAAAGAAAAGACAAAATTGGACTTGCAGAGAATAAAATACTGGGATATTAAAAGTACAATTAACACTTATTTTGCCCATTTGCATTGTATCAACCACTTCTGAATTTCCATTTGTAAAAGTTAAACTTTTTATCAAATGCAGACACTCTAGTTCTAAAACATGATAAGCATTGAACATTTCTTAATGTAATTAGATATTTTATTTAAATTTTTAATCAAATGAAGATCACTCCCAGTGTGGACATACAATTCTAGAAACTGGGTTTAGACACCCTTGATTAGCATAGCACAGATAGCCATTCTGTACCTTTGTGCTTGACATATAACAAAAGAAATCCTCCTCCAAAGGAAGATTTCACATACTTGTTAGCAAAATGCCTTCCTGGGCCCAGTGATTTCACACTTATCACTGATACAGTAACACCACATCTCTTCCCCTTTGTTTGAAGAAATTTTTTGTAAGTTACTAGAACTAACACAGATAGGGCTTTTTTGTTTTTGTTTTTCACATATATCTTATTAACTCCATGCCCATGTTGGAAATCTAGAACAGCTGTTTCAAAAAAAGACCCTTTTCAAAGGTCATGCTGGGAAGAAGTCAGCTGTAAGAATCAGTAACTTCAAAGTGGAAATTGCTAAACCAGGAATTTCATCAAATGTAACAAGTTAGTTCATTGGCCTTATGTGGCCTATGAAGAATACAAAACCATGATATATGTGATTATGAAAGCCTTCTGAGATGATAACTAAATGTTTAGATATTTATAGTTCATATAGGGAAGAAATTGAGATTTGCAGCAGATAAAGGGTAAATAACAAAACTTTAATCTTGTAAAATAATATATTTCTAGTTCTGGTACCTTTAAAAATATGAAAGTGTAAACCAATAATACATTGAGTTGAATGAAATTGTTTTTGGTGCCACCAACTTAAAAATTCAGTTTTAAAACTTTTTAGACCTAGGAGTAAAATGAAACTTACAAATGACACAAGTTTGTAGCTTTGTTTCATATTTGTCCTCCAGTGGAACGATATTAAGTCTTTGGATTTACAATGCTAAAATCAGGTTCGATTTCCCTTGGTAGACACAGCAGATGGCCCAATGTGGCTTTGCTAAAAGAAAAATGCACATTGTTTCATATGTTTACAAGTTCTTTTATCTGTGTTCTAAAGAAGTTCAAATATTTTTATTCTCTGAATAAAAATTACAGTTGGAAGGTGGGGGTGGTAAAAATCTGACTTGGAATCAGCAGTATAGATTTCTTTTATTATTACTTTACCCAGAACAAATGTTAATGAAATATACATAAAAAAAAAAAATTGTTATATGTTCATTTTACAATTTTATAAATTAATCTTATGGAATAGAATAGACAGAATATTTTTTCAGAGCTTAATGATGTCAGTTTTTCTTGATGATGAGAAACCTACTTGATATAAAAATGTATCTCAGAATGGCTGGTATGGGTGTTAATACTTTTATTGATAAGGATAGAACAATGTTTCAACCTTCCTAGGTCATCTTCAGGTTAAGAAAGTCAGGTTTCCTTGTATAAAGTGCTCATGATCCTGGACTGGGACTCCTGTAAGTTTTCATCCTAATGGCACCTGAGAAAGGTATCTTTTATACAAATGAAAACATGATATTCAATCATTCATTGCAATATTAAATTGACCCTCAAGAATGTATAAGTATAACAACAATAATGTAAATAACTCACTACTTGTTTCAACAGAAATTGGTCTATCCTTTTCAAGTCTGAAGACAGACTAATGTTCAATTTAATTATGTAGTTCTCTGTGCATAAAATAATTATTATTTTTATAAATCAGCAGTGCTTGATTTACTGTTATATCAGCACAATGTTCTTCTGTACACAAGAACCATCTGCTTCTTCTCTAAACAAGATTTTAATTGTTCAATCATAAGTAATTGCAACATAGAGTATCTTCAAAAATATATAATTTGGTCATGTATTCCAAAACGCTTTTTTTTACTAATAACAAAATATTAGTTCTTACAGGAAGAAGAACTGATAATTAACCAAAAGTAATTTAACTTGTGGCAAAAGACAGTTTTGAACTAACTGTCTTGAAGGCCAGCAAATCAGTAATTAGGTCTGTATGCTTTTTAATGTTTCCTTGGAAACTGTATCAAACTTCTGAACAAAAAAGGACCTTAAAAATTCATCATGAAAACCCATAATTGACTTTGATGGGTCACAAATAATTTTAAAGCTTTTTCAGTTAATGAGTAAAGGAAAGAGAGAGATGCATGTAATTAATTGCATTATGCAGTTATGTTTTTGATTAATGTATTTTCTGCAAGGAGAAATTTATTAAGATTTAAGAAACAGTTATTAGTCTGTTTAAATATTAACAATACTGTTATTAGATTTATCAGCACAAGTTCTGATCCAAAATGTAAAACTAATCACAAAGGAAACGGTTTCAAAGAGAAATATGCTACATAAAATTCATAAAGGTGTAAGGGTCGTAGGTCATGAGTGCCAGCTTTTCTCAGTGAAGAATGTAATTGGAGAGAAACTATTAACAAGTACAGAAACAACAATAATACTATTTTAACCTCGATACATTTCACACTTACCAAATTTTCGTTTACTTAATAAAAAGACGTAAGTTTGTTTAAAAACTCTTCTTTCAGACTTTCTCTTTCTGTCACACAACTGTAAAACTTAAAATTTTGAGGATACCTTACACTGTTGCTTTAGAAATGTTTAAGTTTTACTAATATTGTTGTTTACTCCCTAAGTGTACTTATGTTTTGGGCTCTTTTGGTTTCGTATATCATGGGTAAGAATCTGTCTTTGCATGTTTTGGGAATCTTTTTCTTGTTGCATATTTAACCAACAACTTAGCATAACTGCTTGAAGCTTACCTGAACTTAGCTTTTATATCTGTGTTCGTTAAATTCAGTGTTTTCATTCCCTAGTTGCCCAGAGAACTATCAGTTTCTGTGTTATGTGAATAAGGTGTTTTTTTTTGTGATTAATGTGCAGTATTATATTTTATATACTGGTTTAGGCTATCGTTACCTTGAAAGTGGATTTTTTTCTGTTAGTATGTTCATAATGTTTTTGTCTAAGATTAATATGGTTCATGGTAATAAAATATCAAAAAAAAAAAATAAATACAAAAAAGGTAAAGACCAAACAATTCTAAAGTAGTTTTAATGTATTCATGATTACCCAATATCTATA
Source organism: Carcinoscorpius rotundicauda (assembly GCA_011833715.1). NCBI lineage: Eukaryota > Metazoa > Arthropoda > Merostomata > Xiphosura > Limulidae > Carcinoscorpius > Carcinoscorpius rotundicauda. The sequence continues at coordinate 35,948,949 of CM022403.1, forward strand.
CTGCATAAAATTGTATAATCTTGAAAGGAATGTTATTCTTATGGTTGCTTTGGTTCTTCTGTTGAGGATTTATGGTATTCCCAATAGAGAATATGTTCTACAAATTCAGAACTTACAGTTTCTTTCAAATTATATAGTTAAGGAAAAATATATTTGTTGCATGATATATGTAGAATACAAAATTGTTTAGTACTTGAAAAAATGTGTTTGTTGTATTATATTCTAATTTTCTAAAAAGTCATAAAACCGTAAAAATGTTGTGTTACATCTGTAAGTAAAACTGATCATAGCTGTCGTTCCTCCTATAGTCCTGAGAGTGTTATCAATAGGAGTCGTACTAGTATCCAAGAAGTTGACGTTTACGCTGAAGAGGAAGAAGATAATCCTGATTTTGATCTGGAGCCACTCCCTGTGCTGGGTACAGCAAGAGCTCTCTATCCTTTTGATGGTCAGTTTCAAGTAATTCTGATTAAAACAGAGAAACAGCTGGAAATGTTTGTTTTTAGGTTGTTCATTTAGTAAACGTGTAGTTAAAAATCAGTGAAAATGTGGCATTTATTACGGCAGGAAAACTTGTGCCTCATTATTCAGGATTATTTTCTTCTGAAAATTAATTTATTTCAATCATGATTCAGGTTCTTCCCTTTTTCAGTTTTTCAATATACAGAAAACAATTTTTTATTTATTTCGTGTTTGAGAGTAACAGAAAAATTTTCGTTAATTTTGTCTAGTTGTGTTTGTTTTCAGCTTTCCCTCGCTACACTTACTATGTTTTACTGCCTTACCTCTCTTTGTAATTGTTGATTTGACTGCTTTTTTATTAACCACTTGTATTTAATCTTAGCTCATTTTTGTTTTTCCTGTAGTTGGTGGTAGGGAACACGAACTTTGGCCATCCTTTATTTTTGACAATTTATCAATTGTTTTTGTCGTTTTTTTCAGTTTGTCATTTAAGAAATAGTAGTAATTATCAGGTTTCTTTCACAATAATGGTGGTTTACTTTTGTGTCTATTTAAATACCTTTTATTTATTTAATTTTGTTTTGTGTTGACAGACTGATAATTCTATTGTATCTTCTGCACTTGATATTCATGAAATAAATTTAAAATAGTCCTTCTGAAATAAACGTGTGAATAAAGTAAAAAAGAACTCATCAAATAAACATTGTAAAAGAAAGATGTGAAAAGTGTGGATACTTTAATTCTGGCTAAAACTTTCGTCATTTTCACTGTAGTTTAAAATTTTTCTTTTATATTTAACAATCATAGTTTTGTGTTTTGTCTTTCCAACATTGTTAAGCGTTTCTATCATATTTTAATAATTATAAATATTTTGGAACTGCTGTCCTAATTAAAATAGTTATTAATATTTTGGCCTTCTTTCATTGCAAAAAGTTTTAGTGCATTGTATTGTTAACAGTATTAGATAAGCTTTGCTTTTCATTTGTTAATAAAAGTTAATCTTCAGTCTATTGTTTTTTTGGTTAATTATTTTACATACAGCTCAGAGTGAGGGATCTATTCCAATGGAAGAAGGAGAAGAGTTTGTTGTTGTTGAACTGGACCAAGGAGATGGTTGGACTCGAGTACGTCGTGGTGACATCGAAGAGGGCTTTGTGCCAACCTCCTATGTTCAATGTTTTCTCTATAACAATTGTTAACCACTAGGTTCTGCTCTTTTCACACACTGTAATATCAATTGCATATTCTGGTATGTAAAATTATTTTCAGTGATGCTCTGTATTGTGATATTTTTACTCTCATTAGCATTTGTTTTTTGGTTTTCACAGGATTAACTGTGGTGTATTAGTACAAATTTTGATTTTTTACTTGGATTTGCATGAATTCAATGTGGGCATAACTTGTGAATAATTTTCTGTATAAAGAACTCTTTCTCAACACCACTTTGAGACTTAAATGAGAGTTTTGACAATTTGGCCATCACCCTGTGTTCATAGTAAATTTTAACTATGCTCTTGGGTGTACATTGATTAGATGGACCCCTTTGTAACTATGTGTATGATGTAAGTACTTTGCTGTTGTTGAATAAATTTAGTGATTTCACCATAAAACTACTTTATTAATTGTTGAAAAGCTAACATTGAAAGTTCCACAACTACCAATATACAGTTTCAAGTGAGATCTGTTGTATTCAGGACTTGTTGAACGTGATTCCCATAGCTACAAAAAAACATAGGAATGTTTTTTCTAAAAAAAAAATAATAGGGTAGTGGAATAAGCAGAAACAATGTCTTGTAGAAGTTAATCATTTTACAGGTTTATGATTTGTGTTGGATACACACATGGATATTATTTGAATTGTTTTAGTAACAAGTGTAACCAAAGATATGGTGAAAGACATGCATATCTGATTATTTTTCTGTTTTATTCGACATGAATGTGTATTCTAGAGCAAGTATTGCAGACTCCTTTACTGTAATATGAGGGGAGTTTGTAGAATGTCTGAATTTTTTTAGAACCACATTAACTTTGTATCAATGTTTACTGATTTAAACAATGCTTTGTTCTGGTATAAACAAACTTTGTAATGAAAAAGGTTTAACAGAATATGAATGTGTGTGTGTGTTATGTATGCATTGCTCTTGGTTTATTGCAGGTTTCTTCAGGTTTATGCCAGTGTAACAGATTTAGTTCGGCTTCATATTCTGTGAATAAGAATGCTTTGTATCCGTGGGACATACAGGTATATTTCTTTATTTGATCAGTAAACTGCAGTCACAAAACAAAGAGGAACCAGCTAAGGAAAGAAAACAGGTATCAGTTTGGGAACATGTGTTGGCCAGTAATAAGCAAGCTTCTCTGTATATTCATTTATCCAACTGGCAGTCAGTATAATATTCAAATAAAAAATATATATCAAAAGATTTTTCAGGTTTTATTTCTGAAGAATTGCAGATATAAAATGTATTTAGTGGTTGGACTTTGTTGACAGTAAGTTTGTGTGTACGTTAATTTTTGTATAGTAACATAATAATCATGATGTTAAAACATAAACAGTTCATCTAACTGTTTTAATTCAAAGTGACTGCCGATGATACTTGTAAAGCAGCTTATAGATGTTTCTTTAGGAGTACGTGGTGAGCAGGTTGGTGTGATGTGTTGCAGCTCGGTTAAACAAGTTGCAGGTATCTGATAAATTGTTTCATATCAACCTTGAAATTTTGTTTTAATTCAAAACCAGTGTGTTCTGTTTTTTACTCTGAGCAGTGGGCTCTCTTCCCATTTACAGTTATACTCCTATTTGTTGACTTTTTATATACATCCAATTTTTGAGTGTCTACACATTTTCTGTGTATTTATATTGATATCTAAACAGTTGTTTTTTTATTTCCTGCTCTTAATCTGCCTTTATTTTTTCTTTTTATACAAATATGTATCAGGAGAAGTGTTAATGATTTAACCAAAATTAAAACAGATCTCCATGAGTGTTAAAAACTTAGTGCCCCAAAACCTTGAACACAAATACAGGCGTGTCAAGAAGACAACTGATCAGTTACTTCGTATGTTCATGTTTTTCTCCAGTGTTCTGGTGTTAACATAAACACCATGCAGGAAACGTCAGTTTCAGGTAACAGTATCACTGCATTAATTGTTAATGCTTTTATTAGTGTGTGTGTGTATTGTTGTTTTATACACAATATAATGACAAAAGAAGATGTGAAGTCAGATTTGTTTCCTACATGCAAAAGATGTATCCAGTTGCAAAAACAAAATTACCAATAAAACATTTAATACTCTCATGAAAACTCAATGAAGCCCATTTTTGATGCCTTTGTGGTAGATCTTGTATGATCTATCTTGCGAAATAATATACTTAAGAATCAGATTTTGAAGGTAGTGTAATACTGTTAATACTTATAGGTAAGTAAACAGTTCTCTGAATTTCATGTTTCTTCTAGCATGGGAAATTTTTTTCTCTCTCTTCAGGTATTCATTCTCTGAATATCGCTTATACATGATTACAGTTAGTTAAATTCTTCACTGGTATTGTAGAATTAAAGATTTTAAAAGGCTCTAGGCATTTTATTCTGGATAATTTGTCATTTATTAAGTTTACCAACACTTTCAAAAGTTTTCAGTACGAGTTCAAGATGATTGGACATTCTGTGCTGCTTAAGTTGATACTGAAGTTATTATTTTACTCATTTGTTTTTAAATTAGATAACACCTTGATTTTAAATATTTTTAAAGTCACAGAACAAGTGGTCAACTGTATAAAAAGTTATTAATTGAGAACTGTTTAACACTAAAACCAGTGTTTTGAGTTCTTGTAATGAAAGCACTAATCAATAGCTTTATTCTTTTTGTTTTTTATATAATGTGTATTTTTTAAAAAAAATAAGATTAAAGGAAACAAATTTCTTGAACATAAGGATGTCAGAATTATGAAATGTGTTCTATGAAAAGTAAAATAGACAAAATTTGATAGTCTAACTTAGTGTTCACTCTGATACGAGTTGAAGGATACTTTAAACAGTAGGCTTCTGAATTTCAGGATATAATTTATTTTTTGTGAAATTATTTGTACTTTAATTTTTCATTTCTAGATACTACACAGTAAGTTCTACTGATTTGTTTTAATTTACTAATATCATTTACACAACTTTACTTTCTTATTGTTTAAATGTTGCAGGTTTTCCTTTGAAGGTATCAAAATGTTAAGTTTATTTTACTTTTAAGTTCTTGATAAAGAATGTCACAGCTGATATTTCTATTACCATGTTTGTAGCTAAAAATATAGTGTATTAAATTTGTGTTTTTATATCAACTAAAATATATTGAGACTTTAGTCTCGCTTCAATAATGAATCAATTTTAATTTACATATACAGGTCAAGAAAGATTTCAAATTCAAAAACTAGCGTGTTGACAAATACAGATTTGGTTATGTCAAGACTAAACTTGAAATTAAGCAGTATAAAATGGTAATGGTTCTGCTTGAGATTTTGACACAGTTATATCAGTTTATTATATCTACAGTTTCAAGGTAGTGTATCACAAACTTAAATTATCTGAAATTACAGTGAAAATTCCTCTTAGCAGTTTCTTATTGAACCAGATTTAGTTTTCTTTTTAATACCAATGTAAGAAAAATTTGTGCTCTTTTATCTGTTAACTTTCTATCCGTGCAATTTATTCCTAGGTTACTACATCTGAGTTTTAAATAAGAAAAATCCTTGTTGTTGAACTGTAGTAATTTGATTGGGGTGTTTGTAAATCACTCAGTTAAAAAAAACTAACAAGCTAACTTATAAACATTTTTTTAAATAAACAAAGCTGTATATTTCAAAAATTAACTTTGGGAGTGCAAGTTAAAACCAAAGAACAGTTGCATCTTTAGTTGTTCAACTTCCATCCAACTGTAAAGTAACTTACTGTTGAGTTAATCTTGTCTTAAGATGTTTTTATATATATGTGTTACAAGTCAATTTTGGTTTCCTTGTATCCTCAGTCCAAAACTGTATCAGACTGTATCCATATTGAATATTATTCTATTGTATGAACTTCAACAAAATTCATCTGCTCTTTTTGCATATTAACCATAAATCCAATGTTGTCAGTTTTATGAATGATTGTTTACATTTGAATATAAGAAGCTGATTATTTGTTTATGTTTTAATCTTATTGCACAGCCTAACATGTGACGAACAGTTTGATATACAACTAATATACAACAGATTAAACAACTTGACATGTTTTGACGTGGTGATGAACAGTTTGATAGTGTTCTACATGAATGTTCCACGAGTAACGTACAACAGATTTAAACAACTTGACATGTTTTGACATGGTGATGAACAGTTTGATAGTGTTCTACATGAATGTTCCACGAGTAACGTACAACAGATTTAAACAACTTGACATGTTTTGACATGGTGATGAACAGTTTGATAGTGTTCTACATGAATGTTCCACGAGTAACGTACAACAGATTTAAACAACTTGACATGTTTTGACAAAGGGATGAACTGTTTGATAATGTTCTACAAGAATATTCCATGAGCAAGATACAACGCATTCTGACTACTTGTAATAGTATATTACTTGGGCTGTCTTTAAGTCAAAAAATGAACAGTCCTCGTAGTGTATTGTTTAAAGAATGATTAATTTTTTAAAATTAAAAAAAGTACATTATTTAGATGCATGCCATGTCTACACTTGTAAATCTTCATGATTGTTTTAAAGGTGCTTTTACATTTGTGAAAGGGTTCAAGCTTGTGGATTTTCGTGTGTTTTAATGCAACCATATAATTTTTTTTCTGAATTAAGGTTCAACACAATGTTTTTATTAGGTTTTTCAATCTTTCTTGAACATAGGAGAGCTTGGAAATTTCATGTATGCTGTATAAAGCATTTTAAAGTAATTTGTTACACTGTGTAATGTGTGTGTGTGTATATATAGATATGTGTGTGTGTGTATGAGAATGAACTTTTGTACAAATGTGATGTTCAGGTTTACATGTTTTGTCAGTGAATCCGGTAAACTAACTACTTTGGCCTTGTACCCATGTGAACATTGTTACAGAACTTTGCACTGTTACTTTAATGATGCTGAATTATGTAGAGGTCTGTTGGTGAATTGCTTAAAGCAGTATTCACAAACATGAACATGCCATGAATTCCTTCAGTATGAACAGTGTTAGGAGTAATTTATTCATGTTAATGTAGTTTTAAACCATTGTGGAAATAAAACATCTTGGTATTTAACCCTTGTTGTTAATTTTCATTGCTTCATTAGTGTTAGAAGGATAGCCATAATTAAAGTGATTTTTTATTCTGGTTTTGTTTGTTGCTTGTATATGATGTTTGAAAATTTTGGTAGTCATGTATACTTAATTAACATAAATATCTTTGTCCATCAAAGAGGAAGATAATTATTCATATTGCTTCATCACAACACCTGCAAGGTTCTGGAAAGTTCAACTTGCAACCTGTGGAGTTTTGTTTTTTTTACAGCTCTTTAAAGTTAAATCTATTAAGCCCCATGGTTAAAGATACTGTGGTGACACTCATAAACAGACTTGATGATAGTAATAGTAGCATTCTCCCGAATCAGAAGATCAAGGCTTCCAACCTCAAGTAGACAATGAAGAAAGGTCACGTAATTTATTTTAGAATAATAATAATAAAAATATCGTGTGTGTAACCGTTGCTGGTGAGGTGGTGCGGTCGCTTTGACTGCTCTTGTCTCTCCGTGGAAATACGTTACTATTATATGGACTGCAGGTAAGGAGACAGCATTTTCCAGACCTTTCAGTGATGTATGCAACACCTCAAAACATTACCAGAATTTCTTGTTCCTTACCATGCCACCCAAAAACATTACCTTCATCTGGTCAAGAGAGACAGAGAAATCTTGTCTTAAAATAAAGGGGTGAGGGTGGACGCAAGAACTTGAATGACTTGTCACCTTAATGGTTTCGTCTCTTAAAACCTTTTACGTGCGATATTAATGGATAGGAGCAACTTTGCGAGAATGTAAACATACTAGGTCAGTGCACCCCAGACTCAAGTTTTTTCGATGTACATTGGGTGAAACAAATACAGAACAAAAAACATATTGTGATACTGTAGCTCTAAAGTAATGCCATTCACGTTTGTAACTGCTATAACAATTCAGTGTTTTGGTCTTAGACATTGAAAACAATTTCGAGTGGGAAATTAAATTTCCACACGGTAGACGAAGTGACTAAAAGTCGGGCATGACCTAGGATTGTAACTCCGAATCCATCCAAAGGTAGCCAAGTGGTTAAGGCACTCGACCTGTAATCCGATGGTAGCGGGTTTAAATCCTTGTCGCACCAAACATGCTCGCCCTTTTAGCTCTAGGGGCATTAAAATGATCGATAAATTCCGTTATTTGTTGGCTATCTGTGATAGCCGTTCCTAATTTAGCAGTGTAAGAGTAGAGAGAAGGCAGCTAGTCATCACCACCCACCACTAACTTTTAAGAGTCTCGGATTACGAGACGAGTCTTTAACCACCTAGTCATGCCGGGTCTCGAAGCTCATGTATTAGCATTTTAAGCATTAAGACTTGCTTCTGAGCCACCAGGGGAAAAATATTTTATTTATTTCTCTCTAAACACTAGCCTGTGCGCAATGCAGGGAGTTGTATTCCCGATTTTAGGGTTGCAAAAAGAGACTAGGGGACAATTCAAATATTCAATATCCAATTACATATAGATTAACAACTGAGCGACTCTTTACGAACAGGAGAAAATATACAGGTATGTATAGTGTATACGAATATGCTATTTTATGTATAAAAGAAACCCATAAAATTATTATTATTTTCAAATAGTTTTGTTTAAATACACTTAAACCACTCATTTGTTATCGATAACAAAAAATCTCCATAAAAAGTACACGATTTAGTCATCCTACAACTATAGAATCAATGGGCAAAGTCTGAGCGTTTTAATCCTACAGTTCAACTTCCTGCAGCGAAGCTGGACTTTGTGTTTATCGTTGTTAATATTCGCCTGAGGAGATGTGTTTAATACTCCTGTGAATAAATCACGATGCTATTACTATGTTCATGTCACGATCTTTGTAATCCAACAGGCTTCGTATGATGATGATACAGTACCTACAAACCAATATTGTTTCACAAGTAAGACAAATAATACATAATCTTCATAAACTTTATCCTTCCTTGGTATTTCAGATTTAAACTAAAATCACCTAAGGTGCGAAAAAAGAGGTCCCAATAAGAATTAAGGGAACGAAATCAAAATTGTCAACGAAACTGGAAACTACATGAAGGACACTGTTAAAACTTTCACATCAAATATATTCATTCCTTAGTTAGCGAGACCATGTCTTTTGGTTCAACTATGACCATAGTGGTGAGAAAAACAAAATATATTGTCTCGATAATTAATGAATTAATATTCACTGTTTATTTCTTTCTTGAATTTCGCACAATAGTAGGATTGACCGTCACAATATACCGCCTCCACTGCTGAAAGGGCGAGCATGTGTGGTACCACGGAGATGCGAACCCGCGACCTTCAGATGACGAGTCGATTGCTTTAACCCACCTGGCCATACCATATTTGGTGTAAAATTCCTATCAATGCGATAAGTATAGATACCAGTTTGGATGCTAACTTTCAATATAATCCCTTAAAGACGCACGCTCAATCTTTTTTTTTTCAAGCCTAAGGTATGTTTGATTAGATATCTTCTCAGTCAGTAATGACAAATAAGAAAGTGACACTCAATAATAATCTACAGTAGCTTTAGAATGCAACCCTATTACTCGGAATAGAAAACTTTTTTTTTTTTAACATATCATACTTGATGGTACTATTTCCTCTCTTAAACGATGTTAATAACTTCACATTATAGTATCGCCATGGAAGTTCGTTGTCTCTCGCATGTATTCGGTATAGTATTATCGAGCATCATTATTTATACTAATTGCTTAAGCCAATGTTTCGTGACGCTAAAATTTCTGAAATTATGAGAATTTCATGAAATTCATCAAATTTATGCTTAAAACTTGGTAATGAATGGTAAGTGTCCACCCGTATGATTTTACCTTAACATGTTTATTAATTAAGTACAAAGGTACACAATGTGTTATTTGTGCTCTGCTCACCATGGGTATCGAAATCCGGTTTCTAGCGTTGTAAGTCCGTGAATATTCTTGTTTGTTAGTTTTGGAATTTCGCACAAAGCAACTCGAGGGCTATCTGTGCTAGCCGTCCCTAATTTTGCAGTGTAAGACTAGAGGGAAGGCAGCTAGTCATCACCACCAACTCTTGAGCTACTCTTTTACCAATGAATAGTGGGATTGACCGTCACTTATAACACCCCCACGGATGGGAGGGCGAGCATGTTTGGCGCGAACCCGCGACCCTCAGATTACGAAGTGCACGCCTTAACACGCTAGGCCATGCCAGGCCCGTGAATGTTCTTAGATAAAGCTGTTGTATAAATTTCAAACTGATATCTTACGCGACTTTTGGCGAACGCAAACATTTTGGTCAAAATTGGACGGTCTTTGTTAAATAATTGTGGTCATGTGGTTTACGTTTAGACCTAATTATAGGTTGTAAAGAACTATCAATGTACCAAATTATATATATGTAAAAAAACTCCGTATTTCAGTACAAAGAAGTAACAAAATAGGATTGGTTTGCTTTGAATTTTGCCAAAGCTACACGAGGGTTATTTGCATTAGCCATCCCTAATCTAGTAATGTAAGACTACAGGAAAGGCAGCTAGCCATTACCACCCACCGTCATCTCTTGGGCTACTCTTTTACCAACGAATAGTGGGATTTGCGTCACATTATAACGCCCTTACGGCTGAAAAGGCGAGCATGTGTGACGACGATTAGAACTCGCGACGCTCCGATTACGAGTTGAGTGCTTTAACTACTTGGCCATGCCGGGCCAACAAAATATGAAGAAATTCAATCAAATTTGGAAGTTTTATTTATATCTCGTGTGTTTCTTAATGGATTACCTTGAAGTCTGGTATGTGAAACAAAAGTCCAGTTGAACACATTCACTGATTATATGTGACAGTTTGTACTACTACGGACCGAGATATAGAAACTGAAAAAAAAAAGATAAACTATTACACCTTTTTATAACGGTGTGTCCTACGGGTGTCGTGATAACAACGTTTGTCGTATTTCCATTGTCCCATTTTAAAGTAAGTTATATTCAATGACTTTATAAAGGACATATAAAGGGTGAGTATGAGAACTTGTTTTTTGAAATAGATCCTTTAAGCTTACAATAAATACAATTTATTTTCAGTCAGTATCTAATTACATTCAAAACAGTAAATAACTGGCCTTTGATAAGATCTGCACCTTGTTACTTAAGAGTTCAACACACAAAATACTGAATTGTCCCTCGACCTGTACTAGTGTGCAGCAGTTTCTTATTTGTATTTATTTAAGAATCAAATGGACGAACCTTATTTATAAATGGTATCTTGATAAGATATTTGATGTAAATTAGTGCTTAACATTTTCAAAGTGCTAAACCTGTACCTGACTCCATTGTTATAAATATGTATTAGGAGCAGTGTCAATGAGTTAAACAAATTTAAAATAGACCTCCATTAATGGTAAAAACTTAGTGTTCTAAAAATTTAATCACAAATGCAGTTGTATTGAAAATTAGTATTCAGTGTTTTCAAGGTGTCAAAACTGTACCTGACTATATAATTTCATTATTCTTTATACCCTCACAAACATTTGAGGGTAGATGCAGTTCTCGTCTACCATCTTTTGTGGTTCTCCAACGAGAACCAGAACAATTGTCAGTGTTTTCAGAATATTTAGTTGTGATCTTCACATTAAAGGAAGGCTTTGTTTTTTCTCTGTCAGAAAATTATGTTGACTGTTAATGAGGCTTGCTTCTCTATCAGAAAATAATGATGAATGCTAATTAGATTTGTTTCTCTATCAGAAAATAATATTGAATGCTAATCAGACTTGCTATTTATAGAAAACAAAAGACGGCAATGATTTGAAGTAATTTTTATTGCAAAAGGTTAGATAAATTAAATAGAGCATTCCATCAGCAGATAAAAACCCTGAGAAAAGAAACAGTGAACAGCTTTTGCACATACCATTGCTGTCAAGTAATCTAGAAGTTGTCTTTGGTGAGTTTTATGTGAAAGTAGGTTTTTAACTTAGTCAAAGGATTAGCTCTATTTCTTTGTAAAGAGTGTGTGTCTGTATATACAGTTAGTAGCAAGCTCGAGCTTACAAATACCGTTGACTTACATTTCAAGATGTAACATAACAATTGCTTCTATGAAAATGTATATTTTAATAAAGAATACACGAGATGTAATCTTTAGATGTAAAATGATGGGGGGGGAGAAAAAAGTATAAAAGTAAACACCCTCCGTCAATAACGCTTGTGTAAATAATGAATTTTAAGAAAGCCATGCAATGTAAAAAAAATATATAGCTTACATACCTAATTCTGTGTGAAACGTATTAAAGATTCCACCTGTCATCATTATTCCTGAAGGGCTTCTTTCTGTTTTCATTAATGTTCCGTTTGTTTATTCCAAAAAATTACTGCACCTACAGAGTGGCACTTACGGGCCATCTATATCAAAACTTAAAAATGGCAAAATATCATTAACATGGAGAGTACCCAACTGATGAAACAGTGCATTCTGATCTTTGTACCTACAAAAATAAGCAAATATATTTAATTAGCTATAGAGATTGTCTGGTTGATTTTTATTTTTGTTCTAAATATACAGCTTGAACCGACTGATAGTTAAAATTAATAATATTAAAAGAGAATAACAAGTATTTGTAGTAGACAAGGGGCATGTGCAACATGCAAGGAAATATAACCATGTTTATTTGGGAACAAGATTGCTTCAAAACTATGAAATGTCATGTTAATCATTTTAGACGTTTATCATTTAGTAGAGTAGCAGTACGTAACAACGACTCTGGATACAAGAAATCTTTATGCTAGTCTGTTGGTCATCTTAGTACTCTGTCAACTGAGTTTGAGTTGCATTTACCATCTGGACATCCAGATACAACTAATAGGTTTAATAAACAGTAAAAGGTATTCATGATTGAGTTGTTTAGCTCATAATTCTTTCATTCAGTCAGATTTTTTAAAATAATCCAAACACACAGCAGATTATACTGACAAAGAAAATAATGTTTGTTGCATTCTAATGTAGAGTGAAAAACACAAGAGCCTCGTACAAAACATGAGTCAACAATTTTATTGAAGATTGTTAAACACTTCTGAATCAGAAGTTTCTCTTCTTTACAAATGAGAGCTTAGAGTAAAAAGGCAAATAACTTCCCAAGTGTAGTATAAACATCACCAGGCTTAATATTCCATCATTTTGTAAATTTTGTTTTTTTTTCTCACTTTTTATATTGAGAAAATAGGTAAAACTGGTGTAAGTGGTATTTTATAGATAATGACTCTTTCAAATTATCTTTTTCCAAGAGTAAGTAGATCTGAAGGAAATTGTTACATTATTTTCTGATTCACCTTGAAATCACTTTAATGATTATTTAAAACAAACGTATATATGTTAAGTCATCATACAATGATGAACTTATCCTTACATTATATAACTTATTTTTGATACTATTGAAGGTTAATCATGTTATTGTATCAGAACATTTCACATGGAACTTATTATCCGAAATCCATTCTTTTAAATGCTACTTCATATACAAAATGTGTTGTAACAAATTCAAAGACGTTTACAAATTTCGTGGATCGTATTTAAATTATTCAGAAGCAGAAATAATTGGCTCAGTTTACATATCTTTTTCCTTTTCTTCGGTGATATGGTATACGCAGACGCACACACACGCGCACGCACATTAAGATTGTTTTTATGCAAGTATTTTCCACGCCATGATACAATATTAGATTGAAAATTCGCCATTTTTAATACGTCAGTGAATACTATAATTACAGGTATTAAATAACTCGAAGGTGAGTTTTACAATGAAGCGGTAGAGACCGAAAAGGCAAGCACCTTCCATTTTAGTGATAAAAATTATAATGATTTCATAGCCTCATCAGACAACGTATTTTTTTAAGGTTTCTGAAACAACGTATTAGTAAACGTTGTAAGATGCTCGCAATGGCACAGAAAATGAAAATTTTGTTCAATATAACCTCTTCTTGGTTGTATTTTTTACAAATGATACAATAATTTAATACAAAAGAGATTTCTGATAGTGATATATATATATATATATATATATATATTTGTATATACACACAATTAAAATATTTATCAGCGAAACTTAAATGTAAAAAACTGCATGAAATTGGGAATAGAGACATAATATAAACGTATACTTTTTTAGGCTTAAGAAACACAACAATCAATAGCGTTACATGTAACAGTCTACATTTTAACAGCTCGACTGTAAAAATCGACTGAACTTGACAAGTACTTCCGTTGAAGGGTAAGGTTGAACACTATGCTGAAAGATTAAGAGAAAATTAGCATTAAACGGAAACAACGGATATTACGTACTAAACGTTTCAAGAATTCTGACAATTATATTTACATGGTATTTACAATTTTGTTAATTTTAACTCAACAGAAATCTTGATGAAACATTACAGGTTCTAAACTGAGAATCGACGATGAAAGAAAATCGTACTCTCGAAAATTAGGCACGATTCTTAAAAACTCAATACACGACTACTGGTTAATTGTTGAAACACGGAGTATTATTAATCCTTGCAATCAATATTCAGCTAAATAACTGAAAATTAATACGTTAAATAGAATGTTCGTTACATATATGGGGCGCTAAAGAAATTAACCCTATGCACAGAGGATTTCATCATAGGAGAGGGAAAGAAACAACAGCGAAGCTATTGTGCCCTGCCCCGATAATACGAAAAGTTATTTCTTAAATATCTGTTTTTCTTTTTTGTTTGTCCTGTTAAATTTGGTTTGAAAAGTTTTGTCGAGGCAAAACATGAGTATCGTCTCTAAAATGTATCTCGTATATTCTCAAATGAGATCAGTATATTTCCATTTTTCGGGTTGGAGATATTTTCTGCTTCTGAAATGTCATTGATTAAGAAATACGTGATTTGATTGAATAAAAACATTGGCTTCGAAAAGTTAAAGTTCATTAAATGTATTCGTTCTTAATGTCGTTATTCCCGAGCGTGGCAACCTGGTACTATTTCCTATTTTATTAAGCGATGTAGAGTTATGACAATTTGCTGTATGACATGTTTCCGCTTGGGCTAGTTACGTTCACTACTGCCTTATCTTGCAAGATCATAACCAGTTAGATTTGGAATCTTTTTCTTTTTTCTTTGTTCAAACAATAAATGATTAAAGTTATAACACTAAAATCTGGGTTCGATTCCATCTGGTGAACACAGTAGATAGCCTAATGTGGCTTTGCTCTAAACAACCACGCACTTTGTGCAAACATTTTGTTTCACAATTTCATACAAAGGCTATCTGTACATTGCCACCCCTAATTTTCAACTAATAAGCTAGAAGAATAAATGGAATTTGGATATTTCTTTTATCGCGCATCAACATTTCCAAAATGCAGAATGTGATTCTGAGGCAACGAATCTCGAGTCCTATGTTAGGATTCACAGTCCGAATATGCTAACATTCGGCCACGTCCAGCCATTGTATATAAGGTGCGTTTACAGAATTAAAGCACTAAGGAAGGGTAGTTTGGTAAAGCTCTAAACTCACGCAAAGTAGCTTTTCGAAACGATAACATAAAACGAAAAGCAAAACTTACTCAATAGTTTTTTGAAAGTTGAAGCGTCTGCAACTTTTCAAATAAAGAATATTTCTCATTTCACTTTTGATATTTTAGAAAACTGTTTTCGGCAATTAAAAGTAAAATAATTTTGTTTGCTTATGAAATGGTTTAAACGAATACTTTTTTTTTGTAATTTTAAAAGCCTATAAATATAAAATGAAATAAGGCTCTGGATATATTCCACACTTCGTAATCGTAAAACTTCTCTAAGATCCTAAATAATTATTTTAAAATTCCATAAAAATGATTTAAGTGTTATGAGAAAGCTATGTGTTCTCTGTTAAAAACGGTACATGTGATATGTTTTCAAATATACTCACGTTTTTGTAGCATTAAATGTATAACAATGCATATGCTGAGTACAATAGGTTATTTGCGCAGTGCCTATGGCTGGAGTCGAACCAGATATTAGTGTTGTCTTATTATAAACCCCTTAAACACTCTGTAATAACTTTTGACCACCTTAATTTTTAAACAGTCACGCAAAATAAGTACGAGATTCATTTTTTTTTATTTAACGTTTATTTGATATTCACACTTTTCAAAATTTTGTTGGAATATGAAGTTATTTTAATTTGAACTCTATAGTTTCGACTGAAATTTACACTGATAGTGAATATAATTCAGCCTTTATATGTAAAAATTTTAGCAACATGCTGAAAGTAAATGTCGAAAGTTTCCTATTTTATGTGATATTGCACGTCATCTACCTAAACACTAAGACAAATTTTCGACTCAGTGTGCTTCGTATGGCGTTTTTACCGCATCGAACATTTTTGTACTATACTTATTTGGTTAACAAATGTAAAGTTATTTAGTACAACAAAGTTGATCTATAGTATAGACAATTTTTTATAATTTGATTTCCGCACCTCATATATTTTGAATGCAGTTGAGTTTTATATCACGTTAAATACTATCCAAGTACACATTGAGACCTTTGTTTAAAAAAGAATCATGAGATAAGTACAAATGGTCCCGCCATCTCTCAAGTCAAGCTAAACGTGAGCAACGGTAGAAAAACACAAAAAAGGCCTAGCGAGTTTTCCGGTCTCGTCATATCTTGAGTCGAGCTTAATATACACAATGTAAGAAATAACAAAGTAGGCCTAAATAATTTTTAAACTGAAAACAGTGAAACAATGACTTGCAACATAATACTAAAAGTTCTTTCCTTATGCATAATTGCTATTCCATACTAAATGATAAACAAAATAATTAAATATGAGGTGTATACAACACTTGTATCTCGATTTTTAACGTACAGAAAAATGCCGCTTAAAGGATTTCTCGGTGCCTGGCTAGTACAACAATGTTGTCAGATCGCGGTTTTTCCGCATAGTCTAGCTAGTTGGGAAAAGATAGCTTTTGAGCTGTTTTTAACGGGTCTTGCAGACTTTTGGGCTAGATTTTGTATTTTTCACTAAAGGTTTCATTTATCTGCTCATTGTTTAGGGTAGGATATTGATGAAAGTGCACTAATAATTCCGAAATGTTGTTTTTTTTAAATAATAATAATAACACCACCAAAAACTTCGTGGTGCTTATCTTAGAGTTCGTTTTTCCCTATTGACTTAACCATGTACTTTGTCTTAAAGATTAACACACCCTTATTTTTTGGTGTAGAGGCTTACTGTTCTTTTTTTAATTGTTTAATAAAAGGTACTATTATCAGCGTTTCATTAAAAGAGTCAGATTGTAATCTGATAGAAAGGATTGTAAAGTTATTCCTTTAGACTTTAGAACTTCCATAATAATTCTGTGTTAATAGTGACGCGTGCACGAAATGGTAAAGCATTTTTCTTCAAGTGTATATAAAAAGCTTCATTTTAGTTTAGAAAAATTGGACTAGTTTTTAGGCAGTTGTGGGTTCTAAATACCGTAGGAATCTGGCAACACTGCTGTACAGTTAGAAACTTATTCCCAATGGCGTGAGATGCCAATAATGCACGTAATAATTAAAAAAAAGGGAAACATGCAATTAGCCTCATTTTATTATTATTTTCGCGTTACCTTTAAACAGATAAAACGTAGAGAACGATGTCGTGCCTTTAATTATACAGTAGCGGACAAACTACTGAAACTAAGGCTTACTGTGTCCACCGTGATGCTAAGCCTAATAAATACAAAGAGATTAAAAACGTTGATAAGAGTTAATATTATGATACACATAGGTATACACAACTGACAGAATCTTAAAAGTTTCAAGGGTCTAAAACTGGTTCAGTATACTCGTATTTCGAATACTGCTTTTTGATAAACCTTTCTAGATTATTAAAAGATCGTAAGAAAAACGTCTTAGATACTGGAAAATAATATAAGTTTATAAAAAACCTACTGTGCTTATATATATATATATATATTATAGTTTCTTGTTTGCAAATTTTGTGCAAAATGCAAAAGAAATATCCTATTGTTGAAACCATAGCTAATCGTATATGCAGAAACGTGTTCTATCACAGCAGAATCCGCGTGAAAGACAAAGGGTTAGAATCAGTAAAGATATATAATTAACAAACCAAGAAAGCTTTTACATCAGAACATTTGAGATTACAAAAACAAACGGCCAAATTTTGTGTTAAATGTAGATAAGAAGAGTAGAACAAATTGTTATTTACACATACATTTGTTTGTTCTGAAGCGATGAGATATACCACGCCACTCGTGTTCCAATAAGAATCTTGAATTTCCAAGTAGTAATTTCTTTATCAATACTTAAAGCAAGTATATGTTGTTCTGCACAAAGAGCAAGACCCACACTTAAATTTATTTTATACAAGAAAATGAGGGATTGGCTAGCTAGCACCAATCATCTTCGGAGTCACTTTGTGGCCCCGTACGACCTGTCCGTAAAGCAGCTAAAGGGGCTTCTTTTTCCAGCCTTTCACGTTCCTTTTGGCCCGGCTTGTAGCCATTAGGCAATGGAGATGGAAGCTGTCGAGAACCTCTTCCAATAGCTGCCGCAGCTTCAAAACTGAGCGGTTCACTATTATGGCCAAGAAGGCCAAAATTTCTGTCCGTATAAGGCAGAACAGATTGATAATATCGATCTATACTATGAGTCTTCTGTTGATTACGTGGCAAACCGATCTTTTCTCCTTGCCCTAAAGATGGGCTGTGAGGTCTCGTGCTTGAACACGTTCTTTGCCGCCATAACGGCAATTGGGATTTTGGCAAATGAGTGGGTGAAGCATTCACTTTGGGGAAATTTATGTTAAATGGGGACTTGTTATTAGGTTGGGGCAGTGTAGGCGAATAAGACACAACAGGGAAGTTAATTCCTTCCATCGATCGAACATCAAGACGTAAGGTTGAGGGTTTGTTTGGAGTTTGAGGTAATTTCCTCCCCCTTGGACCCCTTTGTAATGGTAAGCTGTGCGCGGACGCAGGACTGGGACTCCGGGATCTTTGTTCTAACTGAGTTTTACCATAATATTCACTGTGGGTTGGAGTTGTGTTTGGGCTAGGGCTACGGGATATCTTGTAGAGGCACGATGTCTTGTACTCTGGACTAATACTCCGACTTCGTCCAGGTAGTTGAGAAATGGTCTTCCAGGTTGATGGCTTGCCAAACGTGGAACGATTGGGTGATCTTCCCCGGAACTTCTTGCCCTGACCGGAAATGTCGAATTCATCGCCCCGGAGCTTGGCTACATGTTCGGAAAATATAGAAATCTTCAAAATTACGCGATTCCTTGTTCTCTTCACAATTCGTGTTTGTTCATAAATGTTACATGATTGGTTTTCATATCAACAACAATACCTAGATATATCTTTTCGTAATTTGTATTGTTACGTATAAAACGTTATGTATATACGTTGTTATTCATGTAGAAATTTTTAGAATTAGGTAGATCGATCATTTGTAATGGCCTGGTGTCTGTACGAGACTAATCGAGATTACTCTGTGTTATGTATGAAGCGTTATGCATATACGTTATTATTCATGTAGAAATTTCTAGAACTAGGTAGATCGATCATTTGTATTGGCCTGGTGTATGTACGAGACGAATCTAGATTACTCTGGAATGCTGGGAAGTTACGCGATTGTTCGAGAAGAGTAGGCCTACTAATATATAAACAGACGGCGATGCGAGAAGAGTCAGTCATTCGCTTTTATTTCGATTCAAGAGATATTGTCTTTGTTCGAGAAATTTTCAACGTTTGCTGTGTGTTTATTCAACTTGGATTTGTGACTGAAGCTAGATCTACAGAAGCTGTGATTTTATTTCGTCAATCTTTACGATTCTTTACGAATTACTAGTTATACTGGAGGTCAATACGTATAGGACTGTTTAAGGGAAAACGGGAAAATTTGGAGAACGACAAATTTGAGACATTCATCGAAAACATCGTAAAAAGAACTTCGTCAAATTTATTGAACTGTGAATTGTTTCTGGACTTCTCTATTCAAACTTCGGAATTTCTTCGTGGGACCAAATTCACACCCTAGATTGGAATTTTGGATTTCTGATCTAGACTTTTGGACTTTCATTCTGAATCATTATATTGGACACAGGCCAGTACCATTTTGTATTGTAATTAACTTTGAAGGTTGAAACTGAATATCTGTCATTGTTATTATAAAATTTATGTTATATCTATTACATATAGAATAGTTTATTGTAATAAATTATACAAGCTGTTATCTGTGTCTTTCTGTTGCGTTCAGTCTACATAAAAAAAACACGTAACAGTATAATTATAAATCTTAAAACCTCTGAGTTTATACATGTTGTACTCAATCTCAAGATTCGGTCATTGACTGAAAAAAAATAGCTTATGTTAATTATGAATGAAACAGTTCAACTTTTCAGTTCCACTAACACCTTTGCAATATCTTAGCAGTATTCTACAAAAAATGTGGGTGCAATATACCTCGCCATTTTCGTTGTACATTAGCAAGAGGTTTGGTTGTGTTTTTAAATTTTGCAAAAAGCTATACGAGAACTATCTGCGCTATCCGTCCCTAATTTAGCAGTGTAAGACTAGAGGGAAGCCAACTATTCATAATCATCCACCGTCAACTCTTGGTCTACTCTTTTACCAACAAATAGTGGGATTGGCTGTAACATTATAACGCCTCCACGGCTGATAGGGTTAGCATGTTTGATGTGACAGGGATTGGAACTCGCGACCATCGGATTACAAGTCGAGCGCGCGCCCTCTAATCACTTGGCCATGTCAGGCTTGCATAAAAATAAATTAAGGAAATTACATTTCAGACATTGCACAAACACCGCAGAGTCATATCGGTCTTTGATAATTTTAACATGCTGGGGTCACGAAATGACCAAATCCCAAGACTGTGAACAACATACAAAATACGTTTTGGTTTATAATGTTCTTACCTTTTGCTCTTCCTCTGCGACTTGTCTCGTATTTTACCCTATCAACAAGATTATTCACGGCTTCTGAAAATCCAATATCATGGCCGCCTCGTCGAGGAGAAGTAGATCTTCTGATAGGCGTGGGGGATCTTCCCCGTCGTGGGGGGGTTGAAGAGTCGTGCCTGACTCTTTCTGGGGAGGGTGATCGGGACCGGGTGCGGGGGTGGAGGTGAGTTTCCCTTTCCTGGTGTTAAGAAAAGAAAACGGTGATTTCACTTTTCAGATCATCCTGACAAATTTGGAAAAGTTGCATGACATGAGGACTTAAATAGGTACATAATACTTTACCCAAATATACGTACAAATTAAATATGCCCATCGTGGACATACAGACGTTACTTACATTCAGAACCCAAACACACTCGCGCATACACAGATTAAATATACACGCAACGTAAACATATCAGCATACAATATTCGAAATAATTTCAAAAATAATTATAGTAACTTGTTACACAAGGTAATTATTTGAGTATTATAATGCCCTCAAGAAGTCTAACGGATAATGAACGGAAACAAAAAATAATTACATTCTCAAACACTCTTTTTTGTAGTCTTTCAAAATATATACTTCACATTGGAGGAATTTAGGCATTTTGATAAAAACTACCTTTACACTCCAGATAAATATAAAAAAATGTATTTTTATTTAATCCAATGTATGTATAATATATTAACCCTGAATATTTTTGTTTGTTTTTGAACTTCGTGCAAAGCTATACGAGGGCTCTTTGCGTTAGCCGTCCTTAATTTATCAGTGTAAGACTAGAGGGAAGGCAGTTAGTTATCACCACTCACCAACTCTCGGGCTACTCTTTTACCAACAAATATTAAAATTAACCGTCACATTATAGCGCCTCCACGGCTGAAAAGGTGAGCGTGTTTGGTGTGACGGGTATTCAAACCCGCGACCCACAGACTGCAAGTCGAAACGTTGGTATAAATAAAAAAAAATGTTTATATTTATTTGGAGTGTAAATATAATTTTTTCTTAACTTTTATTAAATTTTCAAACACTGGTACGGATAAACATTAAAATAAAAAATATGTCACAGTAACGTGCAGCATGTTACAAAACTTTTCACGAATAGAATTTTTACTTCAACTGTCCTACCGCTCTCTGTAGGCCTCGGTGCATTTCAGCAGCCATTACATGAAACACACGGAAAAACACAGGATCTAAATTTCCTTTGTATGGTCTTTAAAACTTGCAAGTTCAAATGGGCATGGAATGAAACATAATAACTGTTTACTTAATTGTTTCTATATTATAAAGCGTCGTCTACCAGTTTGTAAAACACCGTTCAGCGTTTCACTAAAACAAAGTGTAAAATACGAGGTGTTCCATCTTGCTGTAAAAAAAAAGTATTATAATAACACTGTTAGCTTTCGACTTCTGAAATATAATTCTTCTCTAGCATATCCAGAGAATTTGATCAAGTTGCAATCATTTCTCAACAGACAAAAAGACAATATTTTTCAATAGTCCTAAATCAGCACGCAAAACGCTGAACTTTGGAGTGTGTTACACGTGCTTGGGTTCTGATCTCCACAGGTTTGACAGCTGGGTGTGTGATGACTCCTCCGGACAGGCGGAATGCTGACTATCGGATATGATAATTAAATTGATGGAAGTGCCGTACTAACTCTGCAGTGAAACATAACACTTAGCACGAGTTTCGTCTCGAAATATTCTTCAAATAGCTGTATAGTGTCTGAAATTTCTTCATATGAGAGTTCAGGTGTTAGTACGACAGGTTAAAAAAATTCCCCATAAAATACTTTGGTAAAATACTCTGAAGACTCGAGTTACTGTCCATGCTTGACACATTTCTTAAATTTGGAGTTTCGAGCGAACAACACACTTGAATTGCATGTAATGCTATCTATTGACAAATTTCTGAAGCTTCGTTTATACCACAATTTTCAAAGAAATGGAGTGAAATTTGAGAGCTTTGAACCAATATCTACTTTCTAGTGTGCTTTTATCTTTCTTTGCTTAAACGTTACTAAGTTTTAAAATACATACAACCATTTGTAACTTGTAAACATAATGTACAAAAAACAAGTCAAGACATTTAATGAGACATCTAACATTTATCAATCAACAGGAAGATGGATTGTCTTACCTTACACTGAAGTAAAAAAAAATCCAGAAGGTCTAGGATTGTGGTTGTGGCATTGCGTAATTTGTATTGATGCTTAAGAAATTAAGAAAAGTACACTTTCTAACAATTTATTATTTTTAAGAAAAACAAACGAAAGCTTCTAAAAAATTGTTGTTGAATTTCACTCTAATGTACTCGAGGGCAATCTGCATTCCCAATTTCTAATTTAGAAGTGACAGACTAGAAGGAAAGCAGCTAGTCAACATCATCCACGACTAACTCTTGGGGTACTCTTTTACCAACGAAATTTGGGATTGACTGCAACACTAACGCACTGCTGAAAAGGCACGTTCGGTTGTGGGATTTGAGCTTATGACCCGTACACTATAAGTCGAGTACCCTCATCACCAGGTTGCCTCGAGGAAAAAAGAAGCTGTTTTCCGTATATGAACTATAATTTCCTCTCCGAAGTGAATTCAGTAACAAAGTAACAAGCAAGAAAGCAGGCAAGGAACAAAAGACAAAGCAGGACAGGAACTGCACAGTTTCACTCACACGCACACCACAAGAAGCCTGCAAAACATTAATTATTAACAAGATTCACCCACTCACTTCCTCGGATCCTGGCTCTTCGCCTGTATTATCTGTTGGTGGCTGTCCTGTAACGTTCACGTCCAACATTTCGACGCCCTGTTTATACCCAGAGTCATAGTGTCTATAATTATACATCTCTGACGCTTGTAACAAGAAATACTTAAAAAAAAATCCCACTTAAGAGAAAGATGACATCACAAGTTTAACGATTACTTATCAATGCAATATTTAATCGTACTGTGAGATAAACTGGGCGTTTAAGCAATGAAAGAACTTCTGGAAGGTTGTGTTATTGCTTTCTGTTCTCATATTTCCTTTTGTTTACTCGTAACCAAATGCTTAAAGCCAAATCAGGGAACTGATATAAATAAATGAAGTCCTAATTGCAACAACAACAAAAGGTCCATGTTTATAATCATGCTTATGTAAAAAAAAAAAGAAAAAAAAAGCGATGCTGCCTGAAGACTCAACCCAGGCCAAATATTAATGAATGTATAGAGCCAGGTGTAGCGTAAGGTTGAACTGTGCTTTCATACTTACGTAAGTTGCACGGGTTCAACTTATTGGTTGTGGAACAATGACTGTTTGTTTTAAATTTCGCGCAAAACTATACGAGGTCTATCTGCGCATTTTGTGTTCTAAATCAGATTGTATTGAAAAAACAACACAGAATGTAGTTTGTTTGTTTTGAATTTCGCGAGGGCTGTCTGCGAATCGTCTCTAATTTAATAGTGTAACACTAAAGGAAAAGCAGCTAGTCATCAAAGCCCACCGCCAACTCTTGATCTACTCTTTTACTATGGAATAGTGGAATTGAGCGTCACATTATAACACCCCCACAGCTGAAAAGGCGAGCATGTTTGGTACGACGGGGATTCGAACCCGCGACCCTCGATTTTACGAGTCGAGTGCCTTAACCATCTGGCCATACCGGGCCTGTGGAACAATGAATATCTTTTATTTGTTTGTTCCTGGTTCAACATAGTCTATTTTTCTTTTTCTATCGCAAAAATATTATAACGTTCTTGTAACTTCACGTTTGGTCACTATATTTAATATCATTTAAGTAAGGTTTTGTGCTAGTAGATAACTATACAATGCCGTTATAACAAAATTAAGTGTTTTAACCCCTACACCAGGGGCACTCCTGTGAATATCAAAAAGAAAACTGAAGAACGTAAAAAGGAGATAATTTCTTTATAAAAATGTTTGGTAGAATTTTCGCAGTTGTCAAGCGCAAAGCTACACAATTAGTTATGTGTTTTGCCAATCGTGGAAATCGAAACCTGATTTTTAGCGTTATAAGCACTCAGATTTAGTGCTGAGCTGACGAAAGCTTATAGAAATATATCTTCAGAATACATAAGAAAATAGTTCAAATATCCCTCTTTCATCAGTTCAACACTGGAGTCGATGATAGAAAACAAACTTCCTGAGTTTTTATCTTTACAGACAAAACATCGAATAAAACACAAAAAATGCACAAAAAATATCTCTAATTTAAAAAAAAATCCACATATGGCCTAAAAATACAGAACATTGGAATATTTCTAGGTAATGTCATCCTACGTAACAATCTGTGTTAAAGAAAAAATAAAAAATTCTCGTTATTGAAATATACAACTCACTATTTTACAAAACGTTTTACGAAAAATCTCCGATAGGAAACGTATTAACAAACGATTATTTGAAATCTTAATTACTGAATAATTAAAGGATTTTCACTCTTCATTTTTCTAACGAGTTTAGCAGTCGAAAAGAAATCTGAAAACGTTTCGTTAGCTTCTAAAGATATATAAAATAGCTAATCAGGAAGGTTAATTTTATTTGGGTCGAAACGATGACCACATTTATTTTTTTAAAATTTCAACGGTTCTTATAACATTAACACAAACATTTTTAAAGCCTTCTTTGACACAGTAAGTTTGAAAACTCTTTTAAACATTTTTATACTTTTATCTGTACAGGATAAGTTTTGTTGTTTGTTGTTAAGCTAACAGCTGTACAATGGGTAATCTGTGCTGTGCCCACCGCGAGTATCGAAACCCGATTTTTAGCGTTACAAACCCTCCGATATGCTGAGGAGCCATCAGAGACGAAGGTACGCCACAAAATGTGATTTCTTGTTTGTTTTAATAGCTGTTTGCTGTGTTCACCGCGGAGAATCGAACCCCGGATTTTAGTGTAATAATTCAGTAAACTTACCACTGAGCCATTTAGAGAAGTAATTATTTCTTCTTTTTAACCATATCGTGATGACATTCAGTATATCATTATTTTAATGAAGTGTTAAAAAGAAGCACCCACATTTTGTATCAACTGTATTCGAATGAGTAGAAAGCGAAAAGCATTTTTAGATAGAATACTTCAGAAGAGATTTCTTTAAAAATGAAGCCACGAATTATGTTATAAATTTATAATTGAGGGATAAACCATATTTATTGTTGTTTACTAAAGGAATGTATGCGTTAGATAAAATAAAACATTAACAGAAAGCTTTAAGTGAATATCTTTAAGCGTAAAGTAAAAATGAGCCATTCTTCTCAATAAAAAATGTAAATATAAATGTAAAAGGTAAATATCATGCAGGGTCAACGTACCTCATAACACTCCTCAACGTCACTCAGTCTTCCGCATAAATAAACCTGTACCAAAAAGTAAAATATAACAAAAACACAACTAAACAAGAAACAGACTGAAGATCAGTTCCAGTTCTTCTGACGTCAACAATGTGCTCCACGTAAAATAAAATAATGGTAAAAAAAACATGCGGTAACATTTCCACCAATTACACGTGAGCATGCACTGAGTTGATCAAATGCAAACGTGCAAACAATGGCAAGATTGTTTTAAAATCACTTTTTAAATCTAAAGCTAACTCTAAGCAAAGATATGCTCTCTTTAATGTTTAGAAAACTGTTTTACTAGCATATCAAAGTAAAAGTATTTTATCCAGTCAGAAAAAAAATAATAAAACAAAAATAAAATTCACATTATGGACCTATGAATAAACACTAATTACTTATACCAACCAGTAATTTGTTTTGTTGTCATACTAATCAATAATTGTGCTTTGCTGTATTATTAAAAGGTAATTATGCTTAGTTATCATACTAATCAGTAATTATGCCTTCTTACATTATTAATAGGTAATTATATTTAGTTGTCATATTAGCCAGGTTATTAGGCCTTATTAACATACTAATCAGTAATTATGCCTAGTTGTCATATTAGCCAGGTTATTAGGCCTTATTAACATACTAATCAGTAATTATGCCTAGTTGTTATGTTGACCAAGTTATTAAGCCTTAGTAACATTGTAATCACTAATTATACGCCGACATGATGTCCAGGCTCAACTTTCTTCTCATACTAAAAAAAAATAAAAAAAATTAAGTAACTGAACATTATTTATATAATTTTAACCAAGTCTTTGTTTAATTGACAAGACACATCGGCTCGCCGTTGCTAAGCCTAGGTTTTCATTCTGATGCATTTTGAAAATAAGGGCTAACTGTTATCACTAAGACTGAATTGAAAGAAATACAAATTTTTACAAATTAATCCTAAAATATGTATTCGACAGTCTCATGAATGGTAAGAAATTTGTGGCGCGAGAAACACATTTGAAATGGTGTTTTAATGGAACGTTAGCAAGAGTTAGACACAATAAATTTGAGAACTTTAACGGGCTGCGACTGTCTGTTGAAAGAAAAGCAGACGACTTTTCGGCTTGTATACTGAGGCCTTCTTTTGAAGTCGAACCTTCGCTCTCTTTTCTTTCAACAGGCAGTTGCAGTCCGTTAAAATTCTTAAGCCAACTATATTCCAATTGGTTCTTTCTTGAGGTACAATAAAACAAACATATGAACACATATTCATATACCATTCTATAAAATGGTTATTTTATTTTTATGATGAAACTACGAGATGAAATAAAATGAACAAATTAATATTTTGGAATAAATAACTTCAAAAACGAGTCAAATATTATGAAACATTTCAGTTTAGATGAGGCTGAGAATGGACACTAAGAAATAAAAATATGTTGTATGAATAAAAAAGAAGTCATTTTTGATCGTAAAAATTAATACATTCAACGAACACTTAACATTAAGATAAAAAATGAAATTTCTTTGATTTCTAAACTTATTCATTTTATAAATATAAAATTTGTTTTAGCGAAGCCTTTATAAACATGAACTCTAACAACACAAAAAATCCACGTTACAAGTTAAAAACAGAACAAAGGAAAAAAACACATCAAGCTTTTCAATATCAAAGTTATTTCATAAAAAAATTTATTGTCATACAAATGGCATCTTACTGATTAATCGGACTTATTGATGACGAGAAACCCATTTGAAATAAAAATGTATCTCAGAAAGGCTGGTAATATTAACATATTCTCTGCTTACTAGTAAAAGTTAACACTCATACCAGCCGTTCTAAGATACATGATTAATCGGGCGTTTGTTTACAAATGACGAACCGAATACTGTTTATAGTTTATCAGTGGTCAACAATACTTTTAACTGAACAGCACACAATAAAAGTTCTTTATCATTCATGTTTCTATCTTCCTTGCTTAACACGTTAACACAATACAATATTCTTGACGAAAAAAAACAGAGACCAAACATTATTTTCGATTCAGCTTGAAATGATAAAAAGGTAGAAAGCGTTATAGACATTAAAAATGGAGTATTAGACATTTTGTTTGTTACTTCCAAAGGTTTCGGTAGTGACTGGTTATACTTTCACTTCACATCTCATTCCATTCGAGGAAAAACAATCTTCTTGAAATACTTCGTAGAGGATTTATAGTAGTTTTAGTCTCATACAGTAGTTACGTGGAACACTTTCTTCTTACCGATAACAGGAATGCAACTATTTTTTTCTTTTACGTGGTTGCCTTTAAAGTCGGAATCAACAGACCGTAAAAACGAATCATTTCGTCTTGGTCTTGACAAATTATTACAAGTTGTAAAGCTATGAACAGATAAGTCTAATTGATATCCTGTGGCTGATGTAACATTGTTGGGCAAAGTGGAAGGTGAATGCTGTGTAGTTCGATTGACAGAAGTAAGATGGCGGTAAGGGGAATAAGACAATAGTTTCCGATCAAAAGGCGAGACTCTATAGTTGTTTGATGCAAGACTAGTATCTTCAATAGTTTGAAGGCTAAAAGGAATATTGTGGTTGAATATGACCGATTTATCGTATCTTTCACTGAGGGCAAATTGAGGTCTTCTTAGGTTGTGGTTTTGTTTGTTGCTTTCGGATGGTGCATGATTGACTAAAACCTGGAATGAAACCGATATTTTGGTTTCGTTGCTCAATATTTTCATCAGGAACTTAGACCAACGAAATGACAGACAACAGAAACCCATAAAGACCGCACCTTGGTCATGCTTTCAAGAGAAACCAGCAAGTTTATTTCCCCATTGGAATAACAACAAAATATATTTAATAATACATCACAAACGGACTTTCCAACACATTAGCTGTACCAATACATATTAATCCACACCTATCAGTGACGTATTTAGGTTGGGGTTAGAAAGGGCTTATGGTCTTAATGACAATTTTATTCTATGTAAAATTACATGGGATGTAAGGCCCACAAAAAATGATTAGCCCTTGGACTCACACAACCTTAATTTCGCCACTAACAGCTATGGTTTTAAAATTGGAACAATGAAGGCAGGCCAACAATAAACCGATTAAATGAAAAAAAATCCAAGTTTTAATGCCATAACCAAAAATAATTAACACACTTAATACCCAAATAACATGCTTCTATACGATAACCATACATCTTCTATGAATAAGTTTAGTTTAAGGTACCAACTTCCTATAAGTTTTATTATTTAACTCAGTTACTGTCATTGATATAACGTCAAGATAGACACGATTCCTAATCAGGTTATATATGGACATCTTTACAAAAACTGAAGACATTACCTGTATATAATGATTCGAGAGACAAAAAATACCTTAAAAAAACGATACTCATAAAAATGGTTTTAGTGAAAACGTCGTAGTGTCTACATGCAACAAAACACCTTTCTGATCATGCTGTTTCAAACATGCTGATAAAAGTGTCCAAAGCCCAAAGGCGAGCTTAAACCATGCAAACTCAATCTTGTCACGAAAGGTGTCCAACCAGACCTGCGATCCGGAAATTTCACTATCCGCACTGTGTCGCTTCCTTCGACTACTTCCACGACGTAGAAAACTGAAAGACCGCTGCCACGTGCTTTCCGAATTGTCGTGGATTTTGTCAATGCTGTTTAGAAGATAAAAAACATAAGTTTAATTGTAACAAAACTGGACGAGTAAAAGTTGTGCTGTAAGTAAAAAAAAGTGTATCTTGAGATTTATTTGAAAATATAATTGTTTTTTGAGGAGGGTGTGAAAGTTCAGTTTACCTAACGATACGAATGAACTAAATTATTCAATAACATGTGTCCACTCAGAGGCTTAACTCAACTAACAACTTTACAACAGAAATTCTGAAACTAGTGAACGACTAAATCATAGATACATAATTTATGCATAAATTATCCGCTAATCGACTGAAAAGAGCTACACTGAGTGATTAACTTAGTAACTAAATCATAGATTAATTCACGCTGTTCGACTCGCTAATTAATAATGAAGTGATTAACTAATTTAACTCATTCAAGTCTGGCATTTTATTATCATACTAGTTGGTAGTGATTTGTTTTGAATTTCGCGCAAAGGTACTCGAGGGCTATCTGCGCTAGCCGTCCCTAATTTAGCAGTGTAAGTTTAGAGAGAAGGCAGCACTCATCACCACCCACCTCCAAACCTTGGATACTCTTTTACTAACGAATAGTGGAATTAAACGGCACATATAACGCTCCCACGGCTTAAAGGGGTGAACACGTTTGGTGTGATTATATTAGTTTTCTACATACTCCAGAAAACTTAGAAACGTTAATAGCGGTCTAAATTTTTATGAAAGTTCTATATTTCACACAATCATTATATCATATTAAAAAACAACATCCAAATTAACAAAACATGAACTATTAAATATATAGTCTAAAGCAATATACACAAATAAAACTGACAAATGATTAACCCAATCTTTTCTGTGGACCTCTGCAAAAATACGCGTATGTATGTTGTTTTTTTTCTTATATCAAAGCCACATTGGGCTATCTGCTGTGTCTACCGAGGAAAATCAAATCCTTGTAAATCTGTAATATATTTTCACTTTTCTCTGTAGGTTAATTGTGGTAATATCAAAGCGAAGACATTAAAACTTTTACATCCATTTTTTGTCTGGGGGAAACATAATTAAGTTTGTGTACAATAGTTTTAAAATATTCTGGGCTACTTTCAGCAAAAGTAAAGAAAAGTGTAAAGACGAAAGTAAAGTGTTTTTTTTGTGTGTGTGTGGAAGAAATGTTACAATTTCACAAGTGCAACCAAACAAGACCTAGGGTAGGTTGTTGGAATAAACAATATAACATTGTCTAGTGTAAACGTACCTAAATTAAAACTGTCTACACAATAACTATAAAATGTGTAAGTTACATTTAAGGTCATAATCAGAATATTCTGTTGGTTTCTAATGTTCTGCCACCTTTTCACGTTTAAACAGTAACTTTTAAAGTACTGTATTACAGACATAAAGTTGCAGACGTGAAGATTACCCAAGAAGGTCGAAACGTTGTTCTGTACTTTATTCTAATTAAAGTTTTAATACCCATACTAGTCGTCTTTGGAATACATGTTTACTTCAAGAAAACTTTCAGAGAATCTTTTGTCTCTCATCGTTCAGTTCAATTGACGATTTCTGGTACTGTAGGAAAGGCCTCTTGGACAGTAATTTGTGGGAAACAGAAGATGAATTTGAACTTGTTCTTACACGTCTGTGATTTTGAATTATAAACGATAAAATTAAGATGAAAGTGGAAAAAGAAATTTCCGCAGTTCACGTGATTTTAATTCACAGATTCCAGGCCCAATAGAATATCCCGTCAGTTTAATGACCTGTTTCAAATTCTCAAGAATAAGTTAACTGAATTTATCAGTTCTTCATTTCATTAACAGATGGAGTTTAATAATTGTGCTGTAAAGAATAAATTGCTCGTGAAAAAGTTAACTTCAACAATTAATTATTATTCTGGAAAAACGAAAATCCAGCAAAAATTCGAAAGTGATTTTTCATTAAATTTGTAATGTGTGACGAATTTTATTATATTGATAATAAGCAGCGACGTTAACAACTCATCAAGTTACGAACAATGACACGTAGGTTGTGGCTGTGACATAAAACTGAGGACTGTTGTCTTGGAATACGTGAGAGAATATTTGCACTAACTATTCGAAACATTGTCTCCGAACTATACTAGAGCGAACCCCAAAGAAACTTACCAAAACATTTAAAATTAACGATTACCTAGAACGCCTTTTAAACATGTTTAATAAGTCGAAATGTTACTTTAACCAAGACGAAAAAAACAAACAAAACCAAATCAGCTTTAAAAATTACACTGTGACAATGGTAAGACGTACATTTAAAAACAGTTATTTACCGATCTGATACACTCCGTGATGAACGTAACATAAACGAATCTCAGTCTTGGGATGCGAAACGATCCTCGTCATGACAGTAGAAATCAAATAATGAAGTGAAACGTTATTTACCTTAGTCTTGAATTGCGAAACGACCCTCTTCGCGACCGTAAAGATCGACTGTCAGCATCTTCATAATGTTCTTCGTCGTGGTTGAGGCTCTCGTGACTTGCTGCGCGCGAATTAGAGTTCCTGACTGCACCCACGAGACGGCGTAGCAAGGACGGCCGCTAAACCCAGTGAACAGATAACAGTTATTGATGCAACAATTAAAAACGTAAAGGAAAGGTGTAAGACGACACATAAAAATGTTGCTCCAACACTACAAGTATTTACGTGTATATATATATATATATATCAAGACAAAATTGTTAAAGTTGTACCATAATTTAGTAATGTTTAGTTCAGTGTACTCGTAGACATGAAATATGCATTTCTAAGTAACAAGAAACGAAGTGACAACGTTCAGGCCACGTTAATAAGTCATTCAAGCTAAAATAAAGTATTTGAAATATATAGCCAAGAATGAAATGATTACTACCTGCCACGAATGATAGTCGACAACCTTATAATAACGACAGTAAACACTTTACTTATTTCGAAATAACAAAACAAAAACCAACTAATAAACGATGCTTCAAATTCCTGTAAACAAAGCTTACGTATCAGATACAGGTTTGTAGGTTAGTTTCGAGGTCATAACGCTGCTGTGACTATTTATAAACGAAAAACATCAACTTACAAAAATAAACGGTAAAGAGTTTTCATTTTTATGTGAATAAAAGTCATGTAAATCAGTCATCACGCAAAAAAACAAAACGGTTCGAAACGAATCAAATATATTAAAATTCCGAACAATTATGATTGATTATTTAGGAGAAGAAAGGTAATAGGAGGTTAAAAATTACCGCTGGGTCTGTCTGAGGAGCAGATGTATTTTCTTCCTGTGAACAGAACAAATACACATTAATCTAGCATCATATACATTTATGTAAGTCGAAAACGAACTCGAAAAAAAAACATTTCAAACAAACAGTAATAATCGCACTACACAGGTTCCCTGACTTACCTAACATCACACCTCTTTGCATAGTTTAAATTATTTCGAATTAAAAAAAAAAGGTTTGGTTTTTGAATTTCGCACAAAGTTACATAAAGAAGCATCTGCGCTCTATCAACTGCAAGTACTGAAACCGGAATTTTAACGTTATTAGCCGAGCCATCAGGACAATTCTATGATCAGTAGATGCAAAATTAATAAACGAAAATAGTATTTGACAGCATATGGACAATGCAGACTTTGGTAAACAAACGCATGTATTATTTTATGCAGAAAAAAAGGTGACAAGCTTTTAAAAATAAATTAGAATTAAACGTGATTAAGAGATACGACATTATTAAAGGACACGCATCACAGTAAATTTTGGAAAATAAACATTCTTACATGATGTTAAGGCAACATGAAAATAATCATAAGCTCAAATTAAATATCATTTACAGACACGAGACAAAAAACAAAATCGAAACAGATCGATAAATTAATAATAATAAGCACGAAGGTAAATTTATTAACATATTGGGTCCGTTCAAATAAAAAGTATTTGGTACAGCAATGAACAAAAGTAATTAAAGAGTGCTTCATATTTTATTGAACAGATAAGATGAGACACAATGTTTCAAACATAATGTACAATAGCTTAAAACAATAACAAGATCAGATTCTGAAGTTTGTATATTTACAGACATAATGAAACACAATGAAAAGAAACTTGCCAAATGTATTCGAGGTGGAACTGAAATTTTAAGACAGGCAACAGTGAGGAAGAATGTTTAACTAATTCAAAATACAAATTAATCGAAAAGTACATAAAATTAGGTTATTTCATATCTGGAGGAGACGACTGTTAAACATATATATACGAATAACTAATTGTATTATTCAATTTAAATGATGCAAAAAAAAAGAAAAAAAGAAAAATGGCTACTCACTGTCAGATTACTTTCAGCTGGTAACTGGCCGAATCGTGAGGTTTTCCAATTTTCCAAGATCAATAAACCCGCATAAATTTTTCCAACAGTTAGATTTCCTTCCTGAAGGGCTATTTATTTAAAGGATTATAACAATGAAGGAAACAATGGTAAAATTTAAAATCATAAACAGAGACATTTAAGTATTTACAAAAAATCCAAATCCAAATGAGGGGGCTGTGTGTGTATGTGGGAGGAAGAAATGAAGTATGTGAGGGACTAGTGAAGGACTGTAACTGGATTAGTTACAGCTACAAATGTTGGGTACATTATTTTAAAATGATTTTGTAACTTCACCATGTCGTCATGATCTGATGGCTCAAGTGCCAAAAATATCAATAAGAGAAGATTACATTTGTTTATTTTCTAAAGCTAAACCACATCGGGTTAATTGCTGTGTTCATCGGGTTAATTGGTGTGTTCATCGGGTTAATCGCTGTGTTCAACTCAGTTGCTTGAACTACGTAACTCTGCATTTACTGTTGTTCCGTCAGTTTCATTTGTTATATTTCAGCACAAAGCTGGACAATGGACTAATCTACACTCTGCCTAGCTACCATAAGGAACTGAACACTGAAGTCCAGCGTTATAAAGCCGAGTAGGGTAACTATGGTAGTAAAAAAAGACAAAGAAAGAAGAGCAAGAGAAGAAATAAAATGGCACAACAGATAACGATTAAATAAAAAACGAATTAATGAATTAACATGTAACATGAAAACATACCAAAAGGGCAATACTAAATATTCAACCATTTACTAAAGTTCACTTGTTTAATATAAGCTCTTCCTTAAAGAAAACTGTTTGCTGAATAAATGTGAATTCATATAACACTGTGCAAGTTTCTTTAATGAGATTTCACATTTTTAGGAAGTATTAATAATGTTTGATTTTGCATTCGTGCAAAGCTACATGAGGGCTATCTATGCTAGCCATTCCTAATTTAGCAGTGTAACACTAGATGGAAAGCCACTAGTCATCACTACAAATGGCCAGCTCTTGGGCTACTCTTTTACCAACAAATAGCAGGATTGACCATCACATTATAATGCCCCCACGACCGAAAGGGTGAACATGTTTGGTGTGATGAGGATTCAAACCCATGACCATAGGATTATGAGTGATGTGCTTTAACCATCTGGCTATGCCAGGCCTGCATTAAAAATGGGACATTCAATAATCTTTACGTAAAATCTAATGCTGAAATAACACTTACCATGTTTTGTGTTAGGATACAGCATTAGAATACAAATTAAACAGTTTTACGATTTTAACAACATGAACTTGTTTTGTGAAAACACCTGATTTCTCTAAGAAGGTCTCATGTGTCAAAAAATGTTTAAAATGTTAACTAATCAGTTACTATGCAGTGGTTGATTTATGGGATGGCTAGCCCCCCTTTTGTATATGTTTAAAAAATTATGTCCAATTTTTGAAGATGCCTTATTTAACAAATATTTTTAAAACATGACGATTTTTGAAAACAATTAAAAAAGAGGGTGGTTAACCATCTTAGCCACCATCAATTCTAACCCCACCACTGCTCTGCTCTCTCTTGAGAGTATTTTCTTAACTGATCTTCTGAAAAAAAAATCCTAATAAATCTTACCATCATTATTCGGCAAAATCTTATCCATTAATTTCTTAGCTTGAAAGGGCCATATTTTTCTAATTGTTTCTCTAAGTTCTCTGTCTGCTATATCCATTTCCTCAGCTGAAAAGACAATGTCAAAGATATTAATAATTTGTATTGTACAAAACAAAAATAGCCAGAAACATAATTACAAATACATATTGCTTTAAAACAGAGTTGAGAATTATAACTACGATGGGTGTTAAAATAACTGTATTTCCTAACATTAAAATATCAGGTGTTGGAACACTTGAGCTCAAAACAGTGTTACAGTTTCATCTTGTAAACTGAGCATTTCAAAGGCCTTCATGCCTTTTGGGATGTTTTCCTCATTTTTTGACTAAGACATTTCATGTAGGTTTTCACTATCTCTTTTTGTTATATAATTATTTAATTCCCAAAGTATGAGATATAGAAACAGACAGTATATGACAGAATTTTATTTTGTTTACTGAAGTAAACAACTGTAAAGTACTGTTGTCTTTAGATTCTCTGACAGGATTCTGTTTTGGTTATTGAGATAAAGTTCAGTTGACCTGTTGTCTTTGGATTCTCTGACAGGATTCTATTTTGTTTATAAGAGTAACACTCAGTTAACTTGTTGTCTTTGGACAGGATTCTATTTTGTTTACAGAAGTAACAGTTAACCTGTTGTCTTTGGATTCTCTGACAGAATTCTCTGAACCCAAACGAGCCGTTTTTGCATATAAAATTCTCAACAAGTGGGTTTCTCGACATCACTGATTGAGAATTATATTTTTTTTACTGAAGTAATGTTCAGTTAACCTGCACCCTTTGGATTCTCTGACAGGATTCCAATTTTGTTTACAGGAGTAACACTCAGCTAACATGTTGTCTCCAGATTCTCTGACAGGATTCTATTTTGTTTACTGAAGTAAAGTTCAGTTAACCTGCTGCCTTTGGGTTCTCTGACAGAATTTTGTTTACTGAAGTAATGGACTTTGGATTCTCATCTTTAGCTTCCATTCAGTTATCTTTCATTAAAGTGTTGCAATAAACTTTACAAAAACTACTTTAAACATTGCCAAAATCCAGCCTTGAAATCTATAAAACTGAGTTGTATTACTGTTAATCAAGTTGACTGGGAAATAACAGTCTTAAAATAAATATTAAGCACATAATGCAGAGTAAATTATTATGACTTACCAGGCCTCATTTTGATGATAAGGTTTTCTCGGATCAAAGCAAACAAGGTTGTAGTAAAGCTAACTTTTCCTTCTTCTGTTATGGGCATGTTCATACGAATTAACTTCTGTAAGAAGAAGAAGAAAAACGTGTAAAGTAACACCCATTTTAGATCAGCTGAAACTTTATACAGGTTATCATTCAAGACATTTTTGAATAAAAGTTTGTGGAAAACAAACGTCTTTTCATCTATAGAACGTATGCTATCGATAACTAACTGTAATGACATGTTACTAAACGAAATGTAACTTGAAAGCTACACATGAAATATACGTCACAAAATATAATGTGATTTTAACGGTAATCTTTACTACCAATGAACAATACAATTAAACTCAGTCTTACTTTTATTATTCCAAAGAAGTCTGTCTTTTTTTTTTTTTTAAATTAGGAAACTTTACATTTGTGATAAGCATAGAATGCATTGTTTATCAAATCCTAAACTTAGAAATTCTTTTTTCATACAGTTAATAAGTTTTGGGTGATGACCCTCATAAAATTATAAAAATAAACATAAAAGAACCATTTCATGTACCAACAATTACCAACAATACCTCAATTACATTTACCTTGTAAGCTAGTCTATAAGGACATTTGTTACCAAACCCTAAAGGTGGATCCATGTTTCGTAGCATGTCGTACATTTCCGTGTAGTGAATGTAGCCACTGGAAATGATTTTATTAAATAATTAGGAATAATGTCCAACATTAAAAAAACTTCAAAGTTTAAATGGTATCAAATATAACAAGATGACAAAAAAAATCAAACATAATTACATGGTGTAACTGTTATTCAAATAAACATAATGGTGAATAAATAATACAAGCTTTAATGAAATAAGAAACAATAATCTTACGTAGCGCTGGGATCATATTCAGCCCAAACTCGTATGAATTCATCCAGGTGGTGTGCACCCAAAATGGAAGAATCTCGAGTTAAATAGTCGAAGTTATCCATAATGACAGCAACGAAAAGGTTAAGCATCTGTAAATTAAAACAGAAAGGATTAGTTACTTTTATATGAAGAGAAACGTAAAGGTTGGTTGGTTTGGTGTTTCATGGCACAAAACAACTAGGTCAAACATCCGGTAAAAAGTTAAAATTAAAGTAAAACAAAACAAAGTTGAATTTTTAAATTAAAAACATAAATAACATTAAATCCAATTTTTATACCAAGTCTACAGCGGTAAGAGAAAAATTACAGTAATACAAGTTGGAAAGGACTTTCTGTAGCATAACTGTAATTATCATAACTCTTCAGAAAGACTAACAAATATATTAATAAACCACAGTTCGTCACCTGAAGTTGGACTTTCCAGTCCTGGTTCTGAGTTATTTGATGTTGTGGCCATTTTCAAAAGGTTTCTTTGTTTTTGAATTTCGCACAGAGCTACTCGAGGGCTGTCTGTGCTATCCGTCCCTAATTTAGCAGTGTAAGACTAGAGGGAAGGCAGCTAGTCATCACCACCCACTGCCAACTCTTGGGATAGTCTTTTACCAACGAATAGTGGGATTCACCATAACATTATAACGCCCCAACGGCTGAAAGGGCGAGCATGTTTGGCGTGACTGGAATGCGAACCTGCGACCCTCAGATTACGAGTCGCACGCCTTAACACGCTTGGCCATGCCAGGCCAGTAAAGTAATAACACTTTTAAAATACTTGTAGCAAAATTTTAATTATAACTCACCAGGATGACTGACGGATAAGTTCAAAAAACAGTGTTAGTCACCTGAAGTTGGCCTTTCAAGTCCTGATTTCGAGTTACTTGACGTTACGGCTATTTTCTAGTTTCAAATTGAACTAAATAGACTTTGGTTCTTAAAAGGGAATCACATTAAAACAAATCTAAAAAATAAATCAAAAACTTAAATAGCATTAAAAAGATTAATGGTCTCAAAATCTAAAAACATTTCTTAGGTGGAGAGTGTCACCATTGCCAATAACACTGTCTTCCAACCATTTAGAGCAAGAAAGAAAACAGAATTGACGCAATGAGGGTCTATTTCATACTCATAGACATCGTGGTCCTTGTCATCACAACAAACACACGTCAAGAAACCACGACATGACGTCTTCTAGTGACTGAACTGCTGACACTGGAAACATTTGAGAGTGTTTGGAATGTATCTTGCAATTAAGATAACCTGCCTTGATGGTGATGCAAATGTCAAAAATGAGGGCACTAGTCGTCATAATCTCAATAGGTATATCCCAAATCGCCTTTGAATGCAAGAGAAGTTCACTGTTTTGAAATATGAATATTTCCACCAATATGTCACCCGACTGAAGCTTCTTTACTGACTCGGGAGAGCCAGCAAGTCCTTCTAGACCCTTCTGAATAAAAAAGG
The DNA here is from genome assembly GCA_011833715.1 of Carcinoscorpius rotundicauda. Taxonomy (NCBI): domain Eukaryota; kingdom Metazoa; phylum Arthropoda; class Merostomata; order Xiphosura; family Limulidae; genus Carcinoscorpius; species Carcinoscorpius rotundicauda. The sequence continues at coordinate 35,988,198 of CM022403.1, forward strand.
GAGACATCTGCCCTAAAGGTTTGTTTGAAAGAGAATGTAGTATAATAAAATGAGGTACAGGTATTACAGATGTTGAAGATTGTTGAATCTCCTAGACGTGGTCGTTTACCTATGGACTGCTTTTTCACTATATTAATTAAGTTTTTATTTGGAGAATCCATAATAAAAAATATATTGGTGCCCACTGACCCCACACACCATGGAACACTACAATGCCAAACAAGGACACTGCAGCAATGCCATGGTTTCGTGAACACTATACCCAAGCACCAGCATTGGATACATTGGTCTATAACACCTGATGAGAACATCCAACACTGGTACTTGGTTGATCCTAGCGCATGCGGACCAGTCAACTGACCCTAAGAGATCCACACCAATACCGCTCGTCTACAGGAATTCAAGGCCAAAGTGATGTGTTAGGGTTTAACCACCAGGATCCTCTCTTCCCCTTCACGGGTCACTACGCACGACGAACATATGGGTAAATGTATAGATCCCAGAGGAGGTAAACTGAAACAACAGGCCCTCTCATCACGTACAGGAATCCATACCGAGGAAAAAACGTAAAGGCTAAGCATCTGTAAATTAAAATACAATGGGATAATTACTCTTACATTAACAGAGAAACGTTAAGCATCCGTCAATTAAAACATAAAGGAATAATTACTGTTACATTAACGTAAAGATTAAATATCTATAAATTTAAACAAGAAATTAGTTTCCAATGAAACTTTTACGAGTTCTTAAATAAAAAAACAAACAATGTATCTTGGGAGTTTAAAAACAACCCGCTTCAAGCAAATATAAAGACAATTTAGAAATTCAAAGGTGTGAAAATAGACTCTCTATGCTTAATTAAACAACTATATTCTACTAAAGAGACGTATTTATTCTTTCTAATGTGAAAGAAGGAAAAGGAATACACAGAGAAAAAGAAAATTATAGATAACAGTATGCATACACACATACACGTACGTACGGAACGACTTAGTTGTAAGTACTCGCTGGAAGAAGAAAAAACGAAAAGATGTCAGAACTTACCAGAAAAGAACACAAGAAGATAAAACTGACGAAATACACGTAAGCTATGTTGCTTCCACACTCGTCCCCTGATTTGCTGGAACGAGGATCACATGGTCTACCTTTTATACAAGACAACATGATGGCTTGCCACGCCTCCCCGGTTGCACATCTAGATTGAAAGTTGTGTTTAAAAAGGCCGTATTGGACACAACAAGGAATTATAACAATCTCTTGGACACTACGTATTCTACAATTTCAGATGAAAAACATGTTTCTTAATTAAAGCAAAGCTGTTACGAGAAACCGTATGAAAAGATTTTACATATTTTTTAATTAAAATGTTATATTAAATCTTATATGTTGGCACTGTTTGTTCCTTTTTGTAGAATTTCTGTCAAAGTTGTTTGGGTCTATCTCTACCAGTCGTCCCTAATTTTAAAGTTATAGACTAGAGAGAAGGCAGTTAGTCAATACCACTACCACTAACTCTTGGAATACTCTTTATTCTCGAGTACTAGAATTTATCGTAATATTAACGACTATACGAAGGAAAGGGGCGAGCACATTTCGTAATGGGTTTCGCGCCCGGGAGCCGCAAACTCTGAGTGGTGCGCCATGACGTCCAAAACATGCATATTGTTTGTTTTTTTAATTTCGCACAAAGCTACTCGAGGCCTATCTGTTCTAGCCGTCCCTAATTTAGCAGTGTAAGACTAGAGGGAAGGCAGTTAGTCATCACCACCCACCGCAAACTATTGGGCTAATCTTTTACCAATGATTAATAGGATTGACCGTCACATTATAACAACCCCACGGCCGAAAGGGCGAGCATGTTTGGTGAAATGGGGATTCGAACCCACGATTCTCAGATAACGAGTCGAACGCCCTAACTCACCTGGCCATGACAGGCCACCATGCATACAAGTGTGCTGGTTTGTTATACTTTAGATATTCACGTAAAGCTTCTCAAACGCTCTCTGCACTAATTTTGAAATGATAGGCCAGAGATAAGGCAGATAGCCAACAGCACCTACTGTCAACTCTTGGGATACTCTAATCAAACTGTGAAAATTAAAAGTCACTTTAGAAACGCTCCCACGGTCCAAAGTGATAAAAATGAAATATCAGAGAGAACTGATGCATATCAACGTTGATTTTTTATACTTTGGTACAGGCCATATCAATCACGAGGAGAGAATAAACATAAAAGACTTGGAACCACTGTATAAGCCGTTATGCCGCGACTAAAAAACAAAAAAACGCCAGATTATTAGTGTTAAGTGTGTTACTTTTCTGTATTCATGCGCCGAGCCAAAGCACATAAATGGAATTCTTCCCAACCCCTTTAAGAATAACGGTGTAGGTTTCTTTATAAGTGAAACAGAAGTGCACGAAGACGAAAATACCCTGCCAAGTACATCGCTGATTTGTAACGGAAACCTGGATCAGGAAGGGCGTTTCGACGACCATGTGTTTTATGCTTTCCTGCACTAGGTCCTTTTTAATTTCAACATAGCGTAAAGTGTCAGAGGTTCTATGAAGGGGTCCGTTGATAGCTTATCAATAACTTCTGACTGAAAGCGGGTTATGTACAAAGATCAGAACTGAAACGTAACCCATGAAACAATGAAGTAATATATATATATATATTGGTCCCACGAGGAGTCTGCAGTCTTATGAAACAAGCCTTTTATAACGAGTATAGTACCCTTTTTATTGTTGATCATTTTGGCCGTAATCCTAACAAAACTTCTCGAAGTTCGACCAGCATAGATTTGGTTTAAATTTTACACAGTGGACTATTTAAACAGTTAGCGAACAATAACCATCGCCAACTCTTGTGCTACTATTTTAGCAACAAACAGTGGGATTGATCGTAATATTATAATGCCATCGTCGCTTAAATGGCAAACATGTTCGGTGACGGGGATTCAAATCCGCAGTTCTTAGATTACAATTCGAGCGCTCTAATCACGAGCATATGTTAGGCCTCCAAGTTACGAGACTAAAGTAACTCCTAAATTCATATAGTAAATCAACAGTGCCAAATAATTCTTATGTAAAAAATGTGTATAACAAAAATTAAAAAACTAACTGTTCCTAGTTTCTCGTACAAAAAGTGGTTCGTCATTGTGGCAAAGATGTTGAAACTTCAAATCCGAATCAAAATTTAGTTTGTTTGTGTGACAAAGGTATCTAAACATTGATTCTGGATGAAAAGTTTGTTTGAATTTAATCACAAAACGACACAATGGGCTATTTGTGCCCTGCGTACCACAGGTATCGAAATTCAGTTTGTAGCGTGATACGTCCGTAGACATTATCGTGCTACTGGGAGGGTAAGATTCTGAATGAATCCAATCCAGGCAATTTACCTGATAAATACATTCTTTAGTATTTCCTAACAAATTATTTATATAAATTGTATCGTTGGTTATAAAATGATTATATATTTTTAAGCACCGATGTAAATAAAACGCAATACTTTAAGAAAAATCTAAATAAATACTATATACATACATGCACATGTAAACAAGGTACAACAAATATATACATTACTGATCACTGAAGTCCAGAATTATTCAGACTGCATGACAAGATATTATCATACAATGTAAATAATACATGAAATAGGGTTACAATAAATACGTAATGTAATATTCAGGTCTTAGTAATTTTCACTGTGATAAAGACAAACATTCATTCTCCAACTCATTCAAATTCCAACTGAAACAATAACACAATAATAATAAATAGAAAACATCAAAACACTGTATCAACATGTGTTCTGACTTTCGCAAAGCTATGTTCGACAACTACATTCGCTAGCCATCCATAATTTTGAAATGAAAGACTACAGGAAAAACATATATTCAACACTACCCACTGCCAACTGATGGGCTATTCTAACAGTATCAACGGGCCCAAAGTAGGGAATGCAATTTTTTTTCTTTCAAAAACGAGTTGCGAACCTAGAGTCCACAGTCCAAAAGGTAAACCACTGGGCCAAGCCCGGCCCCCAAAGCGCTGCATGACGTAACAAAACTGTTATTTTCAATCATTAAACAATTAAAATATAAAACTATTATTGTTTAACGAAGTACCAAAAGCAGCTAATAAATTTCTTTTATTTTTAAGATTATTTCTAAACAACACACAATCACAATCTGCATGTGATACTAGCCCTAAATGTGGGCTAATAGACCATAGAAATATTGTTCTGTAACCAATGACACCCACTGCCAACTCTCGATCAAGCAGGATAATTTGATCGCCACTTTTACAGCATCCATGGCTGTATTTTTGTTGCTATGGGTCGCGAGGTGGGAACATTTAGACTCATATGCACAGCCCAGAACTGTTATAATCAATAACCACAATCTACTTCAACTTGAAAAAAAAAACCTAATCGTTACAATCAGCCCAACTACAAGTTTATACCCAAACTTGGAAAGAATCAAACATCCAAGTGTTACATCTCTATTGAAAACAAACAAATGAAAGGTCAGGTTATTAATCAGGTTTCTGCCCGCTAGTACAGCGGTATGTATTCAGATTTGCAACGCTAAAATCAGGGTTCGATTCCCCTCGATGGGTTATACAGATAATTTAATGTGGCTTGCCTATAAGAAAACACACATAAATACACATTACTCAGGCATACTAACAAAACAGTTTGAACTGAAGGATTTTAGGAGCCACTACAAGAAATTGCATAAACTATAGTCTCCTGACAAGTGGGCAATAACGAGTGTTATTTCATTGTACGGAACATAAATAACACTCTTCTATGAATCTCCCATATATTCACTGGAATATCCTCTCCATACACAGCGGCAGGTTTTAACAAATTACTTTCTGAGGTGTTATTTCAATTAAATGGAAATCAACGTTCTTTTCAAAGAACTGGTTTGGTTTGATTTTCGCGAAAAGCTACACGAGGGCTATCTGTGCTAGCCGTCTCTAATTTAGCATCACCACCGCCAACTCTTGAACAACTCTTTTGCCAACGACTAGCAGTATTGACCGTTACATTATAACGCCCACACAGCTGAAAGAACGAGCATGTTTGGTGTGACGTGGATTCGAAACCGCGACTCTCGAATTACGAGTCAAGTGTCTTAACCACCTGACAAAGGACATATGGCGACGGAATGATCTAAAGCAACATATAGACCTGAATTATATTAAACAAATTTAATAATATTGTATTCTGGACGTGAAACCATTGACAATTCTTAAGATATACAAACAAAACAGCCAATGTGATACAAAACGAAAACGATCCATGTAATGCAGAATATACCCTGGAACCGAAATGCTCCACGCGATTGAACTTATACTCTGGAACTAGAAACCTTTCAGGTAAATCAGGTTTTATTCTACAGTCACGAGAGAAAAAATTTCAAGGAAAAAAACTTCACACAACATGATTATAAGAGAAACAACCAAAGGACCGAACAGCTCACATAATACTGTTGAAGAAAAAACTTCACACAATAAAATTATACGAGAAACAACCAGTGGACCAAACAGCTCACATAATATTGGCATCAAATGACCGACTAGGAGATTTTCGAAGTGTGAAGTTCTATTCTGTCATTGCACACAATACTTCTGGACTTCAGTGACGTAACAAGTACAGTTTTAGAAACATGTTTCTGTGTTCTCTGTTGTTAATGTATTAAAGAAAACAATTATCAGAGTACCTATAACTCCTAAAGAATTAAACGTAACCAAGACTACAATAAAGAACTCAATTAATAATTATTTTGTCAGGGTCTAATACGCTTTACAAGTCTAAGTAAAAAAGTAATAAAACCTTTTTGTTGGAGTTTGAGTAAAGCATTTCAGAATTTAAATAAATCACTCGAATATATTTTTAACAACAGTCAATAAAAACAAACACGAAATCCCTAAATCTAAATTGTATTGTAATTATTTAAGTTATATTTCATTTTTGGAAATTAATCGATAATATTACACATTTTTTGTGATGCTCAATCAACGAAACCATTAATCTGTCATGCCACTTTTACTATCTCTGCACTGAAGTGCTCCAAGGGATACAATTATCAATATTATTGGTTATCCACTCTTTAAGACTGAAAATAAACAAAAACATGCAAAACACTTTAAAGTAAAAATACTTATACTTACTTATCGTGCTATTCAGTTGTTGTTTTTTAATAACACTTCATGAAATCAGTTAACCAATTGGGCAAAAATGAAAATTCCATCCGACCACATCAATTTCTTTATTTACATATCTGTGCAAAGCTCGACAAGGTTCATCTGCGCTATTTGTCCCTAATTTTGAGCTAATGGACAAGAGGAAAGACCACAAATTAAGTGCATCTAATGCCACCTCTTGGGCTACTCTAATTAAATAGAATTTGAGAGTGACTCTTATGACTCTCACATGTTCCCAAAGTGTTAAGCAATCTTTTTTTTTTTCTTTTTACTGTAAGGGAACGCGATCCATGGGCACTCGAATCCATGGTGTGATAAACTAAGCAACAGCCAAAGCCCAGTCCACAAATTTTATTGTTTTTTTTAGCGCAAAGCCACATTAAATTATCTGGTACGTCTACCGTTGTAAGTCCATAAATTTATCGTTGACCCATCGAAATACGGCTTAAACACATCAATAAACATGAAGAAAAAATTGCGTGTTTTTAATAGTACGTATAAATATACATTACCGTACGCGTGTGACTATATTCAGCAACACTATTTTTGTGGAATTCAAACTACATGAGTACTTAGATGTTTTACGGGAAACGTATCCTGTGGACACAATAGTTTGGTTCGGTTTATTTTGAATTTTGCGTAAAGCTACACGAGGGCTATCTGCACCAGCCTAATTTAGCAGTGTAAGACTAGAGAGAAGGCAGCGAGGTTCCACCCACCGCCAACTCTTGGGCTTCTCTTTTACCAACGAATAATGAGATTGACCGTCACATTATAACGCGCCCACAGCTAAAAAGGCGAGCTTGTTTGGTGCGATGGGGATGCAAACCCGCAACCCTCAGACTACGTGTCGCAGGCCTTAACCCACCTGGCGATGTCAAGCCATCAGAAGGTAGTTACTATATAGGTGAACAAAATCCCTGTTAGTGTTATGGATTAGAGTGTCTTTCACAATGTGAAATGTTTTCTTCTTACAAATGTATATCAGAGGATGACTATTGAATAAGTGTTAAAAAAAACTCAGGTAACTGTGAATTCAAAGACTTCAGTAAAATTAAGATATAGCCGTAAAGACTTTAGTGAAACTAAAATACTGACGTAAAGGCTTGAGATAAATTGAAATTCCGACATAAAGACTAATTAAAATAAAAATATTTACGTAAAGGCTTTAGTGATATTGAAATTCCGACGTAAAGACTTTAATTTAAATAGAAATATTGACGTAAGTGCTTTAGTGAAATTGAAATTCCGACGTAAAGACTTTAATTTAAATAGAAATATTGACGTAAATGCTTTAGTGAAATTAAAGTACAGACGTGGAACTGGATGGAACATAAAGCAGAAGTCTGTTGGATTTTAACATGAAACCTGATCGACGTGCAGATCATATGAAGAACGAACTTGCCTGAAGAGGAGCATGAGTCCTTGGAAGAAGCTACGGAAGTTATTATGACGTATTATAGAGGTTTCAGGATTGAGGGCGATATTACCAAAAACCTAATTGTGGGGAAGGAAGGACGTTGAAATGTTAGTACATCTACACCAAAAATATCGTTAGTCCTAGTAAAATTATATTCAGCTAATAATTATACATATGTGAGGACTAACATATACAATTACGTCTATACTACATTTAATAACCTAATAACATTATCGATACTAACTAATGATACACGAGGCAAGCAGAAAGTTCAGGTCAAAATGAACAAAAATGGGAAACAGGCAGACAGACAAGCAAAAGAAAAGATAAATGGACAACTAAAATCTAGAAGTCTTCAGGGTTTTTTGTTTGCCAAAAAAAAGTACACTTCAAAGGCTCTTTGCTAAACTACTACATACTTTTTGTTGGGAAGGTATACAATTTTCGTCGTTGCATTTTAATGGCTGACATTTAAAATAAATGCACAAGGACCATCTGTTCAACTGAAATATTAAACAAGCTTTACAACTTTAATTAGTCTTTGATAGCAAAAAAAAAGAGAGGTCGATTTCTGATATTTAAACACTCGTGTAATACTTCAGTGTTTAGCAGAAAACACAACGACGATTTTGTTGTCCAACAGTGTCTACCAACGCCCCCTACTGGTCAACTCACCTAAACAAGAGCATCAACGAAAGAATGAAGGTTTGGAAGTTGTTGTGCCGATTGATATCCGTATCTGGCTGACACTGGATGTTCCCAAAGACCTGATGTTGGAGAAATTCGTGCCAAGAATAGATGGGAAACATCAGAAGAAAGGTGGAGAAATTGTTGAAGAAATATCTTTTAAGGAGATAGGAAAGCACAAGTGCAAGAAAGAAAAACGAGTATGCGGGCGACTCATACTTAATGCATTCCTTAAGTATTTGAAAAGGAGTCTTTTTTCCTGCATTATCATTGTTCTAATTTTGCTGTAACTTACTCGATTTATAATATTATAAATTTGGAAGTCCTATATGACAAGAATTTTTTTTTAAATAATTTTCTGAAACCTTTTTTTTCTGCCAATACTGCCTGTCGAATTATTTAAAAATTACACGCCATGGTATTCACAAAAAATATTAGTTGAGTGTGATGAAAACAATTAGTATTGAAAACATCCAATACATAAAATAAGAAAACATTTTTTTAAAAGTTGAGACACGTGGTGAAAGGGTTAGAGATGAAATAAAACATATGACAGCTTTATGTTAACAATGGGTTTTATAAATTAATTTCAAATAATCAATAAAAACTAAAAGAAACAATATACTGTATATACAAAAAAAGCTGAAATACGATAATTAACGTTGTCACCTTTTGTAAGGTTTCATGATTATTATTTTTCTTTAGGGTATTATATTCATAAAACAATTCATTCTCGGCTATTTTGTGTCACAAATATTAGTAAACATTCAACTATTTTAACCAGTCGCCTTACTTTCTCTTCCTTAAAATTTCAATACGTTCAATGCTATTATTTTTTTGCGAAAAACGAACAACTCGTAATAAATAACACAAAATGCTTTATTCTATGTATGACTGTAAGGCAGTAAGCTTACATAACACTTTATGTATAACCAAACTGATTAGAAACAACTTTTCGAATACATTCGACAAGAGTGTAAGGAAATAGGTTAACAATGCAAAAGCGTTTTACCAATACTTTAATACTGGGAGTATTTTTTTTATATATAGAAATTAACCAAACTTTTATACGCGATCTCAAATATACAGAATGATTCCTTTAAAAACATTTATTAGAGTAAAACAGATCCTATTTGTTTAATTACTGAATTTAAAGTACATTTAAAAATGCAAAACGATTAACATTTGAAAAAATAAACATAACCCACAATAATGAGAGTTGCTACTGTTAACGTTGTCCCATGACAATATCAAATGGCCGTTTTATTGCGTATATAATAACAGTACAACAATATCAAAAATACGTTTCGTTCTAAAATCAAAAAGTATCTATTTAAGCTATTCACATAACAATGTATATCTTATGTTAAATGTTTTGTTTTTCAGCTATATATAAATTTGTTTACAGTAACATATTACAGTAAAACGAAAGGCAAAGAAAACTATTTCAATAAATTTTCATTTTTTAAATCTATTTATCTTGCAGAGTAGAAGGAAAGGGAAAAAAAGTTGGAATAAGAAGTAGTTGGTGACATATAATTCAAACTTCAACCATTTTTTAAAACAAAGGATGCTTTTCAATGAAATTTGTTTGTTTGAAATAAAACATAAAGCTACACTATGGGTATCGATTTGCAGTTTTTTAAGTCCACAGATATTCTGCTGTGTCACGGGGGAAGATGATTTCAGTGATAGCTCTTGAAATGGCACTAGATTCATCGAATATATCAGTGACCAAAAGAGATTTAGGGTTGTAAGTTAGAAATATTTATGCCAAGACAAAATATTTATTCTATTTTTGGTAAATAAAAAACACAAACGTAGAACACATAAGAGTAGCAAACATTTAAATGGATGAGCAAATGCTTAAAAAGGGCCTTTTTTAAAAGTCAAAATTATTCATTTGTTATAACGAAATTTAAAGTTAACCACTGAAAGATTTAACTTCTTCAAAACAATAAATTTAGCTGATATGATGCTGCTTTACAACTGACCTGCATTCCAATGATGGCGTAGATGAAGAAAAGCATAGCAATAAGCAGACACACGTAAGGTAAAGCCTAGAAATTTGAAAAAAATAGTGGTTAGTTTGTTAAGATGTGTCAGAGATTGTAAATTTTATCTCAAGAATGATAGAAAATGATAAAGCAGTTGAAACCTTATTTTGACCACACTGATGAGTCGGAACATGACATATTGGTAACCTAAAGTCACGTAGTCTTCTCTGCTGAAAGAGCACATTCAAGCAGTTGTTTAACGTTGCTAAAAATGCACAAGACCGATCAATGTTTAAGAATTGTTTCACTGTAATTAATGCGCTATTATGCTCCACCCACCACTGATATCGAAACCCAATTTCTAGCGTTGTATGTACGGACGATATTAAGAAAAAACATTTCGATATTTTTGGAGTTTAAAATTTGTTCAATTGTTTGAATTTCGCGCAAAGCTGCACGAGGGTTATGTGCGCTAGCCGTCTGTAATCTAGCAGTGAAAGACTAGAGGGAAAGCAGCTAATCATCATTACCCACCGCCAACTCCTGAGCTATTCTTTCACTAACGAACAATGAGATTAATCGTTATATATAACGTCCTTACGTCTAAAAGGACAAGCATATTTCATGTGATGGGGATTCGAATCCACGACCCTCAGGTTGCCTTAATCACATGATCGAGTTTAAAAAAACAAACTGGGGTTTTAAAAATTAAACTATCCCACATATTTTTATCTAGAACCCTATCGAAAATCGATTTAAACCAAATATTACATGAAATTTCGTTTGATTTTATCACTTAATAATATCTCTTGCCTCCTTATCTTTTATGAAAATATTTGATTTTAACCAAGCTTGTTTAAAATGTTACTTCTTAGAACACCAGATCAGAAACAGAGAAATAAGAATATAGAAAAAAAACAGAGAAATTTGTATTTAAATATAGGTCAGACGGTACAGAACACACACATATATGAGGTCATGGGACACATTGAATTATCAATCAAATGATAAGAAATGAAATCAGACTTACTTTAAAGGACTGGATGAAGGTCCATAACAAAATACGAATGGTGTAACCCTGGCGGAGAAGTTTTATCAAACGAGCAGCTCGAAATAATCTCAAGAATCCTACATTGAAAAAGTTCACCTACAAAACATAAACGTAAATAAATCGCCAGTGTCCTTTGGACAAGGTCACGAATTTTTCAAAAATTCAGAAAATAAATTATAATTCTTTTTAAGTTTTTTTTAATTTCAAGGTAAATCCACAATATCTTTATGGCTGAATACAGAATTAAGCACACTTTTATTTATGTTATTTTACTATTATTTTTTAACAGGCTAACTGTTAAAAAAGCAGTTAAGATTATTAGCGTGGCGCAATGCAAAATAATTAGTTTTCAAAACACACAAATGTATATAATGAATAAAAGCAACATTTCTTTGTTTTTTACTTTAAGTCTTGAAAATTGATTTCTTAAAATCGACAAGTTTAGTTTTTCCTTTTTAATATATGAATGTTAAAACAAGATCGAATCGTTACTATTATAGACGCTGAGAAACACGAGCTTTTCGATTTTTTTGCAGTTTTACTTCTGCTACATAAAGTGCTTTTAACAGGCCCTTTATGATCCAATGTGGACATTCTTGTTGAAAACAAAAATGACTACCCGATCTAGTTTTTCTTAATTTGAACTGAAAAATTTGGACATTTTTAATGGCTAACAAGAAGGCATTGCCCACACTATTTTAATGTTGGAGCTGCGGAAAGTGATTTCAAGTGGTAAGATGACTCAAATCAGTCAGCGCACCACGAGCTTAACAGCCAAGCACAAGAAACATGGAAGTCTCCTAATGACATGTATGCAATGTTGTGCTTGAAGCTGCTTATAGTGTTCTTCTCTGCTTATCCTACTGCTGACTATCGTAATGCTTCGACCTTCCCTACCAAAAGCAAAGTCGCTCTATCTCAATTGAAAGCTAAACATAAAACGATTATTGTAGAAGCACGAAAGGTTGACAGTTACGTAATTAATGATGCTAAAAATGTGGCTATATCAATTTTATTCTTAATTTAGAACTTAGTGTGGTATGCATACTATATTTCACTTAAAAATTTATTAATGGACAAAAACGAAAAATTGTCTCGAAAAGATTCCTACAAAACTACCCTCTTTGAGGTTTCAGGATTTAACGTTTGTATCTTTGATTAATATAGAGTAACATTTGTATAGTTTTAATAGCATATATATTACTGGTTTTCTGATCTGTTTCATCAAAACAAAGTACGTTTTCTTCAGTGAAGAACAGAGAGAAACGTCTAACAAAAGCAACTGTCTTTCAGCTCTAACCCTAATCCTCATTACCGAATAACTGAAAAGGATTTAAAATCATGATAGCAGAAACTGGAAAGCAATTAAAATGTGATTCATTAATACATAATATGTGCTGAGACATTTCAATTGAAGCACTATAGCTAAAAACATACATCAGAAAATGTGTAAAAATATTTTTCCATTTTTTTCTCATAAAACTTACCCCTATTTCCATCACAAGCGCATCAACCACACTTCCAACAACAGTAATAAAATCAAAGGTGTTCCAGCCATCACGAAAATAATTCTTGAAAGAAGGAAGTTTGACATTAGGTATTAAGTTTGACGAACTGTTTCAAACTCCAACTATAGCTAAAGTCTTCACATTTTTAATGTTATTATTTCTGAAGTAATCGAGGATATTTATCTTCAATAATAATTGCGTTACAATATTTAGATTGTTTAAATGTATTTATTGCAAACTCATTCCGTTCATCAACATTTAACGAATTTAGTTCTTAGAAAATTTCGTAATTTGCCAAAGATCCCTTTGTTAATATCAATTCAAATAATGAGCGAAGTAAACAGTATACTTAATTAATTAATTAAGTTCGAAAGCTATCAATGCGTGACATAAGAGAGAACACAAATATAATAACTTTATTACAAACAACTTTGCTGCATGTGAAGTGCTTACATTGGTTGATTTTATCATTTTTTTTAATTACTGGATTGGCCAAAGCTACTGAATATACGGTTTGAAATTATATTAACGATCTCTTATGTAAAAATATAATATTTATGATAAGATTGTTAAAATGAAAAAAAAACTTTATGAATTTTTTTCCCCCATTTTCATATAGACCAAATACTACTCTAGGTGGCGTGGGGTTTCATTTTAAGTAACGTGTTTTTGTCGTCATCAAAACTTTGCCATTTTACTGATAATGCAACCTTATTTCTTTTTTATTTTAGCTAAAAATGTATTATATTCTTTTCATAATTTAGTATGGTACTTTTTTTTCATAAATGGTAGATTTTAAGCCTATCAGTATTACAAGTACTTTCTGTAGTAGCAAGGTTGCTGCGTTAATATTTGTGAAGTTAGGAAAAAATAGACAAATTAGTTTTAACTTGTAGTTTCCTTAAATAATTTATTCATTCATACAAAATGCACTAAACACCGAGTGCTTATTTGATCAGATATATCTTGGTTAATTAAAAAACACATTTGATGAGAACATTACGATAAATTCAGGTTTGTAGCTAGGATGATTGAGTGGTGGGCGCAACAAAACGAGTCTAAACAACAGATACACGTACCAACGACTACCGGTATCGTAGGCTTCGAATATCATGTATGTTTGTTTGTTTTTCATTTCTGAATTTCGCGCAAAGCTACACGAGGGTTGTCTGCACTAGCCATCCTTAATTTAGTAGTGTAAGACTAGAGGACTCTTGGACTACTCTTTTACCCACGAATAGTGGGATTGATTGAACGTTATAACGCCCCCACAGCTAAAAGAGCGACCATGTTTGGTGTGATGGGGATTCCAACCCGCGACCTTGGGATTAGGAGTTGAGTACCTTAACTACCTGGCCATGCCGGGCAGAAAAAAATGTCACCATTAAAATATTAAATAACAGGAAGTAAATGTTTGAGAAGATGAATACAAAACGATATACAGTACTTGTTTTGAAAATGGAACATAAAGTTAACTTATTTCTCCCGGGGTGGGTCAGCGACAAGTTTACAGACTCACAATGCTAAAAATACAAAGTTCGATTTCCCGGAATGGTAAGAGGGCAGACTTTAATTAAGGCAACACTATTGTTCAGCCCTGAATAGGATCGTTTTACGTTAATATTTACGTTGACATCTGCTTCTCGGGCTCTGGCCTGGCTCACTTCTTCGGTGCTGCCTTTGTTTCGCTCTTTCTCACCCACTAATTTCGTTATACCCCTTCGCACTTTATCACCTTAAATAAGTAAAAATTAAGTACAGGCAAAGTTTCAAGTACAGTTAAATAATCTCTAACGTGAGGGAACGAAGAGGAACCACAACATTCCTGATCACCTCAGCTGGGGGAGGGAATTATCTTCTCTCTCTATAAACTAAACCCCTGCCAAGTTTTTAGTAAGGCATTGTGTTAGTTCAAACATATTTGAACATTAAGTGGCATTTCGTGCTGATTCTTGTTTAACATTGAGGTGCACTGTATATGATATCATAACAACAACACGTGTTCCACCAATAAACTCTTCAAATGAAAACTGTCATGGTGATAGGCATTTCGAAACAATCACTTTTAGGTTTAACGGACAATTTATTGTATATTAAAAAAAACGTTTCAGAGATGTTCGATAGACTGACACGAATGTGGTTTTTAGAAACGGGGTACCATCTCAATAAAATTAAACTACAATGTGTCACATATATTTAATCACATTGGATAACAATGAAGCTATGATTAACTTTTGATAAAAGCAAGAACTAACTTTGTGCAAAGTTACAAAACAAAACGTTATCGATTCGTGAGATGGGTTCCTTTGCTGCAATATTTTTGGCAATAATCCCAATAGAATATCACGACAATCTGTTGGTGTTCACGATTTTTAGGCTAATTTTAAATTCATATACTAAATTGACAATCCAAAACAATCATAATAACAACAAAAGAAATACCGAATAATGTGAAATATATAAATAAGACATTACACACACATATACAGAGTGGTCGCTAGAAAAGCGGAAAATTTGTCAAACAGCTATTTATTTTTACAAAGAATAACTTTTACAAAGTTTTTTAAAGGCATATGTTATATTACACTCATAGATGCTCAAAATTATTAAAATCATGCATTTTATTCATGATGTAAAGAAATAAAAAAAAATGAGTAAGCTCGCATTTTATTCATGATCTAATCTGACCCTCAAATTTTCCGCTTTTCTAGCGACCACCCTCTATATATATATATTCAACATTTTATTCAACACTATTAAAGAAACTAAAATTAAATAAATATAATATAAATTACTCGTGTTTCACTTCAAGGTTCTTGGAAAGTTCTGTTTCAGATGCTGAGCATTTCATTTTTATCGGAATTTTACTTAGAGAGTTTTGTCACGAATTTTCTCTTTCGTAACAACAGTAATATTAATAGCATATGGATGGGACACATGCTTAATTAATTTGGTAATGGAAGGAATGTCGCATTTTCTTAAGCTACTCTTAACATAACTTGGCATTTTAGTTTAACAAAAAACCTACTGGTCCATCTTGGTTGTTCCACAAACTAAACTAAGACTATTAATAAAAAAAAAAAATTTAAAAATGGGAAAACTTTTACACCTAACCCTCGTCATTCATGTACTTATCAAATTTTTTTCTTAAATGTACTGCTTCCACCATTTCCGAAGGTAACCCATTCCAAAGACCAACCACCCTGTTAGGAAAATAAAACTGTCTTAGCTGTTGACTTGCCCCCCAGTGGCTCAGCGGTATGTCTGTGGACTTGCACGCTAAAATCCGGGTTTCGATACCCGTGGTGGGCAGAGCACAGATAGCCCATTGTGTAGCTTTGTGCTTAATTCAAAACAACAACAACTTAGCTGTTGATGACTCCTACCATGTCAAACGGGAAAGTATGATCTGAATGTCATGTTAGTTTTAGTTTTGGCAGTAATGAGAATCCAGAGACGGTCACGCTAATCATCAGGTCGCACGTGGCTCACCTTTTAAATATTCATCAGGAATAAAGTGGTATGTCTAACATCTGTCAAGCTGGTTCTTTATGGTACTCTACTAATACAAAAGTAGACGAACGATCGTGAGTACCTTTCCCTTAGAATAGTACACAGTTGTGATTCTGATACTATTTTAGTACACGTGTGAGTACCAGCCTTAATAATTCACAACATCCACGTATAATTTGAACCATTAAAAAAAAGCATTTGTCAAAGGAGTTTGTCATCAAATACAGTCTCCTCTATAAACGGTGCGATTCAAAGCTTGACAAATGACAAATGCGACACACACAAGTGAGTAAGATATCATTTGCAATGATATAACTCCCATTGATAACAATTTGAGGAAAAGGAGGTAGCATCTGATATGGTCACCTTATTTAGCGTAATGAAGAGTTATTTATTATTAGCTACTGGTCTTTTGCAACAAAACTGTCCTTCGTATGCATTTATTTTAAATGCTTGGGTTTGTTTGTTTTGAATTTCGCGCAAAGCTACACGAAGGCTACTTGCGCTAGCTGTCACTAATTTAGCAGTGTAAAATGAGAGGGAAGGTAGCTAGTCATAATTACCCACCACCAACTCTTGGGCTACTCTTTTACCAACGAATAGTGAGAATGACCGTCAAATACCGTAATCACCCAAGTATAATGCTCCCATTTTCGTCCCAAATTTCAACATCAAAAGTTGGGGGAGCATTATACTTGAGTATGTGAGAAATCCCAGTTTGCAAAGTCAAATTCTGTGTAAGAGGAGATCAAATTATGTAATAAATTTTATTGGTACGTTTGTGGTATTTTATCAATCAGTATAATACAAGGAGGGAAGTTGCAGAACTCGAAAAATCCGCTTAATTGAGCATCCAAGTCGGAACGCCCCTATCGCTTGGTTTTTCTCAGCTACCGAATAATGCTTCATCTTATCGAGTAAAAGTTCACAATGAACAACTTGTGTAGGCGTCATTAATTTCATTCTTAATGGACAATAGAGGCGCCAGAAAGTCGACGCCCACGGATAAAGCCGAGTCTTCGGGTGATAACCAATCATAATCAAGGATTGCCTCGGTGATACAATCCTTTACGCTTTTCAAACGATAGAGTCGACCTCCAAAGTGGATACGGAGGTTATGCACTGATTGGCCTGTGTAGGTAAAGAAGTTACAGCGAGAATGAACGCACGAACTTCTGTGCATCGAAGGTTGTTAATTTACCTTTCAACAATTTTTTGAACGACAATCATTCTGTATCTCCCAAACAGGCATGACTGACACTTCAGGATTGAAAAGAAAGAGGTCTTCTTATGAGGCTTCCTTCAAGCTGAAAGTCATTAACTTTGCAGAAGCACATGGCAACTGGGCTGCTTCTAGAGAATTCACAATTCCGCAGGCAAATGTCAGGCTGTGGAGAAAGCAGAAAGAACTTCTGGTTGAGCTGCTAAAAACTAAAAGAGCATGCAGGGGCCTTCCAGCCAAGTACCCGGACTTGGGAAAGGAGCTTGTGGAGTGGGTGACTGACCAGAGATGTAGTGGCTACATTGTCACGATGCTTCACATCCAGCTAGAGGCTTTCAGAAGGAAGAAAGATCCAGGTTTCAAGGCTTCTCTGAATTGCGTCCACAGATTCATGAAGAGAAATGGCTTAAGCCTGAGACAGAAGACAAAAATCGCTGAAAAACTACCTTCAAAACTTACTGACAAAGTAACTTCATTTCACTCCTATGTGTTGAAGCAAAGAAAGCTGCATGACTTTGAACTCTCACAGATTGGGAACATGGATGAAACACCTCTGTGTTTTGACATGCCTAGCAGGAGAACAGTTGAGTCCAAGGGAAGCAGAACTGTCCAAATCAGAACAACTGGATATGAAAAGACATACTTCACCACAGTCCTGACCTGCATGGCAGATGGAACTAAGCTCAAGCCAATGGTGATTTTCAAGAGAAAGACAGTTCCAAAGGAGAAATTTCCAGCTGGTGTGGTGATCCAGGTGCATCCCAAAGGATGGATGGATGAAGAAGGAATTATGCTGTGGCTCAATCAAGTTTGGAATAGCAGGCCTGGAGCTCTCCTGAAGAAGAAATCCCTTTTAGTGTGGGATCAGTTCAGAGCACACAAGACTGACAAAGTGAAGGGAAAATGTGCTTCTCTCAACACCACCCAAGCAGTGATTCCTGGTGGCTTGACATCTATCCTGCAGCCTCTGGATGTCGTTCTGAACAAACCATTCAAGGACAGAATGAGGCAAAAATGGATGGCTTGGATGACCTCTGGTCTGCAAGAACAGACCAAGAGTGGAAACTTTAAGAGACCTAGCCTTTCTCTAGTCTCTACTTGGGTCAAGGAAGCCTGGAATGACATTCCGTCTCAGATGGTTGTCAAGGGTTTCCTGAAGACTGAAATCTCAAACAATTTGGATGGCACAGAAGATGATGAACTCTGGAAAGAAGACACAAAAGAAGATGAAGACCATGCTGACCCCAACTGGGATACAGATGAAAGACTGACTCCGGAAGAATTTCATGAACTTTTTGGTGACAGTGATGATGATGACTTTGATGAATTCTGATTGAAATGCAGAAAATGTAATTTTTTGTGAGAAATATTTTTTTTTCATGAAAAATCTGAAAACTTAGGGGGAGCGTTATACTTGGGTATGTCGAAAAAGACCAGTTTTCCGATTCAAAAGTGGGGGGAGCATTATACTTGGGTGATTACGGTAATAACGCCCTCCCGGATGAAAATTCGAGCATATGTGATGTTACGCGAATTTGAACCCGCGATCATCAGATTATGAATCAAGCACCCTAACCACCTGGCCTGAAAAAAAAACAAAAACGAAGTAAAACTGATAAAACAAAACTTGTATAACAACGTGAAAGTTATCAAGGTTGATGTGGAAAACAACAACAACAAAACTCTTATCAACCGCTCTGAAGGAGAGATTTAAATTAGGGATTTTCAACAAAACAAAAGAAATAAGACATTGACAAACGCAATGGTTACACTTGATGTCAAATAAACAAAGAAACCGAATAACCTTCAGCATATACCACATTAAAAATACTTATTAAACCTCCTCTGTATCTATTAGACTGAATATAACATTTAAGCCCATTCTCTTTATATTATCCATCCTACTACGTTTAAAATGTATCCCAATCCCTTGGTCATTATTTTTTTAGTTTAAATGTATGCCCTGAACGTTTCCTTATGCACCTTCTAGAATTAAACATCTAAGCTTAATCTTTTATTTTCTGTTTTTTGAAGTTAAGTACAGAGCTGTATAATAAGCTATCTGCGTTCTGCCCACTACGGATGTCGAATCTTGGTTTCTAGAGTTGTAAGTCTGTAGATGTACCGTTGTGTCACTAGGGAAAGGATTCTTATATTTAGCGTATAAACCTAATTCTCTTCTTTTATTTAATAAAGTTTGAGAATGCCTGAGCAATGTCCACCTAGACTTATGATTGGGTCAAAATCTTAAGGCCAATGAATATAAAGAAAAAAAATATGTATCTTGCGTTGTTAGACTCAACCACTTATTTAAGAAGAGCTTCGAAAGATTAAAATAAGAAAACCTTTTTAGCATTTAACAGGAAAAATGTTAACACTATGAAATTAACCTAAATACTAGCTGGTCAAAAGTTTAAGATCATACCAAAAATAAGTCCTAAACAGGGCAGGAAATGCTTAATTAGAGGTCTCGGTAATGAGCTGCACGGCCGTCATTGCGAATAACTTCTAATATTCGCTTTGGCATAGTCAATATAAGCGTTTGCAGGAGGTTGGCTGGAATGTTACTCCAAGTGGTGAAGATGGCTTCATGAAGAGCATGCACTGCTAGAAGTTGACGTCCATTTCTATAGACTTCCCTTGTCATTCACACCTAAACATTTTCAGTTGGGCTCAGTTCGGGCGAAGACGCTGGATGGTCCAAAAGAACTACGTTATTCGCCATAAAAAGTCCTTTGTCCTGCGGGCATTGTGGATTACAGTGTTTTCTGCTGAAAGATCTAGTCACTTCCACGCAAGCGAAAGCCTTCAGTCAATAAGGATGCTCTCTCCAACATGCCAATGTAGCCAGCTGCTGTTTGACGCCATTGTATAACCTGAAGCTCTATTGATCCATGGAAGGAGAAAGCACCCCAGATCATGATGGATCCTCCTCCACGGTGTAGTGTAGAAAATGTCTTCGGTGGGATATCCTTATCCTGCTAGTAACATTGGAAGCCATCTGGACCAGGTTAAATTTTTCTCATCAGACAACAAAACCTTCCACTTTTCTATGTTTCATGTTTGGTGCTTCTCAATAAAGTTTAACCGAGCTGTTTCGTGGTGTGGCCTTTGAAGACGTTTAGGGTTTTTAAAGCCTTTTTCTCGTAAATGCCGTCTTATTCTTCTTGAGCTGCATTCTGCGTCCGTAATGGCCTTAATCTGGATTAACGATCGGCTGTTGTTTTGCCGGACAACCCGTCGAATCCTCCTGCTCAACGCCGGCGAAATTTTCTTGAGCCGACCACTTGAAATTCTCGTTTCGTATCACTCAAGGTCTTTTAAGAAATTTGCAACAACAATTTTACTACGCCCAATTTCACCAGCGACGGCACGTTGAGATAGACCTTGCTTTTGCAGCTCGACAATTTTGCCGCGTTTAAACTTTGTCAACTTTTTAGCCTTTGCAATGTTTTTTACCTTATGTAACACAGGAGATGTCAGTGGGAGATGTTGACAACGCTAATGCTTGAACACAATGACTAAATTTCGTTACATGTTTACCGATTAACGCTTCGTTTCAGTATGGTCTTAAACTTTGGACCACCTAGTATTTAGGCTAATTTCATAGTGTTTACATTTTCCCTATTAAATGCTTAAAAAAGTTTTTTGTTTTCCCTTTTCTTATTTTCATCTTTCGAAGCTCTACTCAAATAAGTGGTTGAGTCTAAAAACGCAAAGTGCATATTTTTTCTTTATGTTCATTGACCTTAAGATTTTGGCCAGCAGTGTATTCCAAGGAATACTTTATTTCTCACAGGACGGATCATTTTATTACATGAACAATTTTTGGCAGGCGACACACAAGAATTAAAAATGGTACTTAGATATTCACATTTAAGTATCTGACACGAAAATCATGTTGAACACCAATCTCTCTGACCACAGCAACAAGGTTTAGTTTGTTTTGAATTTCTCGCAGACCTACTCGAGAGCAACCGGAGCTTGCCGTTCCTAAAGTAGAAGTGGTTTGGTTTGAATTTCGCGCAAAGCTAAGCGAGAACTATCTGCACTAGCTATCCCTAATTTAGCAGTGTAAAACTAGAGGAAAGGAAGGTATCATCACCACCCACCGCCAACTCTTGAGCTACTCTTTCACTAATGAATAGTTGGATTGACCCTCACCTTATAACGAATAGTGGGATTGACCGTCATATTATAATGCCCCACGGCTGAAAGGGTGAGCACGTTTGGTGTGATGTGGATTCGAACCCACGATTCTCAGATTACGAATCCGAGTGCTTTAACCACCTGGCCATGGGGATATGTAGCATTGATACTGCGACTGAATGACGTTTCATTGCGTGACTTAAAAGTCCAGTTCCAAAGATAACACTATGTAACTCAGATTTTGTTCCTGAGCAAGAAGTGTAACTTCTCAATAGCTTATATTGTAAAAGTACAGAAAATGGCCATTATTTCCTTCAAGCTTTGCTTTTGTGACCTGGATAACGAAATTTGGAAATTAACCTATTTTCTATGTAAAAACGGGCAAATATGCACATTTTAAATTTACATAAGTTCTGAATAAAACCACATGTGAATCAAGATTTACATGTATTTGTACTAAATTATACAAAGATATTTAGAAGTGAGTAGTTTTGCGAGATTTTACGACTGTAATATAAATCACTTTCATGTATCAGCCCCCAAATATAGTCTTCCATTATGTTTTCGATTTACGCTTCCACGTCACAAAAGTAAAGTCTGAAGAGACAAATAAATCTTTTCCACTTAATTTAGACATAAGCAATTGGGAAATAACACTTTATGCTCAGGAGCAAGAAAAAGTAAAAATTTTGTTACACAATGCAATAAAAATACACAAATGAGTGACTAACTGTACCATATAACTATTAATATTACTGATATAACAGCATTTCAATGGTATAAAAAGTTGAAATGGAGACAGAGGGCGATATTAAGTAGTGATTTACAGTTTTGTTGATGAAAAATGTTTAGATTATAATCACTGAAACACGATTACGAAAAATGATAATAATACGTGACTTGTGTGACTTTAAAGTAATTTCGATATTGAAAGCGGTATGTTAACTGACGAATGTCAGTTAGTAGAAGAATGAAGTTTCAGTTAACAATTTTGAAAATTGAGAATTAATAGTTTGTTTTGGAATTTCGCACAAAGCTACTTGAGGGCTATCTGTGCTAGCCGTCCCTAATTTAGCAGTGCAATACTAGAGGGAAGGCAGCTAGTCATCACCACCCACCGCCAACTCTTGGGCTACTCTGTTACCAACGAATAGTGGGATTGATCGTCACTTTATAACGCCCCACGGCTGGGAGGGTGAGCAAGTTTAGCGCGACTCGGATGCTAATCCGCGACCCTCAGATTATGAAGATTAATTGATGTTACGTAGTTGAAATTCATCTTGATGTTGGAGAACATAACTTAATGCTAATAAAGTATATAATATGCTTCCTTCCATTTTCATTTGCCCTATCATTCAATCTCAATATGATTTATCCATTTTAATTTGTATACATTACAATATTTGAATAATTATAATACGTATTATACACTGTATTGTTTAGCATAAGTTGATAATTTATTCAATATACTTTTTGTTAATCTTTAAAGATGAGATATAAGGTCGAAACAAACAACAATATGGAAAATAAATAAAATATTTGTCAAAATTTAGTGATTCTTATGTTCAAATATTTTTATTGCATTTGGAGATTCCATATATAATTTATACTTGTAGAAACAACACGGGAAATTAGGTTTAAGTTAACAGCGTTGTTGTTATCCCCATGTTACAACAATTTCTATTTCTCTACGTGCTTAAACGTAGCAACACGGGCCTAAATATAACAGATACAAATGCCCTGTAGCTGGCGAGTTTTTAATCAATTAATTTATAAAACTGGGATCCCTTTATAAAAGTTAATAACTTGTTAAAAAACAACAAAAATAGTGAAGTCATGAATATTGGCTTGCTATATTTTAAAATCTACATAAAATTTGATCATGTGTTACTGAATATTCAGATCAAAAATCAATTAAATATTGAATTATGAGATTAATAAGAAATAAATAAAGTCGTCACTTCATTCTTACCTTTAAAATTACTAACCTTTATTTAGTCCACAACTTGCTGTTCCCGTTTTTGACCCCTAGATTATTTTTGTTTAGGCCTAGGCTTAAGAGAGTCGTTTTAGTATCTTAAAAATCTAAACATTATACTAGAGATAACAAATAGTATAAAAGGTAAATAATAAAAAGTACCAAACCTTGCATCCGAAAGCCGCAAGTTTGAGGATACATTCGAGTAGAAAGAATGTTGTAAAAGCTTCGTTCATGTAGATTAAAAGATCAAGGTACAAATTGCTTGCCTTGTAGTACTACAACGGCGGGAAGGTGGAAATAGAGAAAAAAAAACAGAAGAAAAAACGGGGTAGCAGGACTTAAACTTATAACCAAATTTTACAAAAATATCCTTAGGATTGGAGGGTTTATAGGTAAAGAACTGCAACCATTTAAAACCAAGCAGCCGTATTTTAGAGTTTTCTATATTTTTTCTTAAAACCGGTAGAAGCTTTCAAAGGTAGCTTCCATTTGATTGACTAAAGCAAATAACTTTCAGTAGTTACTAAAATTGTGTACCACATTTGAAACAGGAAAATCAGTTTTGTAAATAAATTTAATCGAAATTTCCCAATAATATATAAAAAACTAAACTTAATTATTTGATTTCAAATCATACATTTTTTTCTTTCAAAAAGTCATTATTTTTATTTTTCAAAATGGCGCATGCATTATCCGTTCTTAGAATTTGTTGCTGAAATATTACCATGCTAGTTCTTAATTTCACACGATTTCATACTCAGCTAGGCTTAACCAACCAATCCTCTACGATACCGAGGAACTCTTGGTAGGTCTACCATGTGCTCGGCTTTATTTGGGCAGCAAATGCACGAGGCAGGCAGTAACATGCTATGTGGTTGCAAGCAAAGAAACGAGCAATAAAACTGAAAGAAAAGGTAAAATAAATAAGTGAAAAAAAATGCTTTACTGTAAACTTTTATACACCGGTATGTATGTCACTTGGCAACTTTTTTTTTTAAATCATCGTAAGGCCTACTAAAACATTGTAAAATAAAATAAGTAAAAATGTTCTGTGTTCATTAGGCTTAGTGTCCAAATTATATATTCTCATTTTACTTTCATAAAAAGCCGATAAAAAAGAAAGAAACTTAACTTTCTAGTGAACCAAAATTTTCATTAAATGTAACTTCCTTAATATATACGAAAACTGTTGAAATATGTTTTCAAATTAATAATTTAAATCAAAGGGGTAAAAAGAATACAAATAAAAAGATGTAATATTTTATATATATGTACAAAAGTGTAGTATTGGTGCCGTATGATTCAGAATTTTTAATAAAAAACTTAAAAATTGTGGTTAGTCTACAAGACCACGACCAAACCAATGTGAAAATTTATCACGGTGCCGCTACACAAGATATTAGAATAGTTAGCATCACTTTCACCATTCAGAGTTCAGTAAGCATAACACATGCAGCAATCTCTACGTCCTCTTAAGCCAGAGTACAAAATTACCAACTAAATAAACATATCTTATATTTCTTTTTTTCTTTTCTTTTCTTAAGGAATTCTACATTGGTGTAATTTTCAGTCAAATCCAAGTTTAACGTTGTTTGGAGGCAATACTAAATATACGATTTGCAATAAAAGTTGCAACGTAACTTTCAATTAATTATGCAACTCTGTTGTTGCCAGTCATAATTAAGTAGTTCTTTACGAAAACAGAAGTTTTTATTTTACAACTGTCTTCACTACGTTTCAATCAGGCTCAATTAAAGAGTCAAGTTTCCAAGGTAGATAATATCCCCATGTTGCTTATTTATACTATAACAGGTATGTTTTTCTGTTAAAACTAAAATCTGCGTTAAGATGGTGGTTGGGCGGGAAGAACTAAGATTTTTAACACATTATTATCAGATACAACGCCATTTGAAGCTTCGTATGCACAAAATTCTGTTCGTCGTTCTTTAGAATTAAAACAAAAGTCACCATCTCAATCCATCGTACGTTTATGAGACACATTGAGTCGCTCCTTTGTTTAACTTACTGAAATTTATTTAATGCTGTAGTGTAACATTAAAATTATCATTTAAAAATCACGGAAAACATTAAATGTAAGATCTAGAATTTCTAGATGGGTTATGAACTCTGAAATGAACAAATGACTTCGACGGCACTGAATAATTACAGACATGGTGCGATTAACATATCATTATGACTGTTATTGATTTCCATTAAAAATCTTTGTTAATAATAATTGAAGACACTGAAAGAGGTTCTACGAGGTCTAATCTACGCTCCTGTGGTCCACAGGTATTCTACTTTTAAGTCGATTCGGAGCTGTTTAATGTTAGATGTAGACAGCCAGATAACATTTAGCGTGATAAATGGATCAATGCGTTGCTGGTAAAACCATTTCTGAAAACGTCTAACCTTGGGTAACAGTATGACTTGCCAAAAGTTCATGGAAAACTAATTCAAAACATTCAATGAGAATGAAAACTTACAAAGCAACGTAGTTAACTAAACAGATACTACTTGTAAAATTTAAGTGATTTTGATAAACATATTACATCAATAGTTGAGAGGAAATCTAACGAATGGAATTTTCAGATGATCGAGTTTATTATAAATGACTTTAAGACGACGTAACAGAGCCTGTTCAAGTCCAACAAAAGATTTCGTAAGAAACGCAATATGGAAGTACCAATCTTAGAAGATTCGAGCAAACAAGGTGACACATAACCAAATGCAAAGTTCCTGTTATATATACAGTTATACCCACAACTTATTAACATTAAATCTTTAAGTTACAATTCTCGGTAACGGTGAAAACGTAATCCATTACAGCTTAATAAACTGAATTAATATACACAAGCTTTCTTAAGATAGACTTAATATCCTAGTAGCTTCTTTTTAAATAGCGTCAATTTTCGTTAGCCCTCTCAGGATGTAGTCAACATTACACACTTGCTTTTTATATAATCGGTTGTCGTAAGCTATACTTATATGCAATTAATGGCTGTAAACAATCTTTGGGTAACGTCAACCCTCAATTTTTTTTTCTTTTGACAGTCTTTTTTTTCTAATTGACTGTATTTACTGGAATTCAATTATTGTAAGGTTTCTTTAGATGGATTAAATCCTCATCAACTCTACTGAGAGAATTAAGTAGAACCTCATAAGATATCGAGCTAATCCTTGTTAACTTCCTTTAAACAGAATAAAGTTTTATGATTTTTACTCAGATGGAAACAATCTTCCGAGATCTATTTAAATGTAATTAATTTTGGTAGTCTGGTCAGATGGAATAAATTATCCAAAGATGTATTTAAATGGAATTATGATAATATCTTCAGATTAAGTCAATACTCACGCAATCCTTCAAAATGAAACCAATTGTGGTAATCTCCCATCAGATAAAGTTAATCATTGTAAACCTTTTTAATGGACTAAATCAGATTAAGTCAGTACTCGCACAATCATTTTAAATGAAACCAACTGTAGTAATCTCTCTTTGGACAAAGTTAATCCTTGTAAGCCATCTTTATTGGGTAAATCATGATAGGATTTTGTATACTAAGTCACGCTTCGCAGGCGTTTTCTATATTAGCCAATTCTTGTAAAGTTTTTTTGTTTTGGAAAAATTCAATATTATGGAAGATTTGAGATGGTGACTATTGTTTTGACAAACAAAAGATGCCCTCAACGTATAAAAGTGCACTTGAAAGTCATGTATGCACCACCATTGCTATTACGTTTCACTTATTTCTACGTCAGACTGACCTTTGTGGTGATGTTTAAAAAATACATTCTTCTGAGCCAGCATATTAAATATTCTATTAGTTCATGAAAAAAATACCGACATCTAGAATAAGAAATAATTATTCAAGCAGACAGTGTACATACTCGCAATATGCGTGTTTTCTTAATTTATTACACGATGTTTTTGGTTCTGATGACATATGATACATATAACCAGCCAATCTATCAAACATTATCATCACTACGGTCACGTCAGTCAGAGAAAGAAGTTAAGCCTGCAAGTTCTGGCAATGAAACCTACATCTGCCTCTATAACATGTGGTGACAGATATGAGCAAACAGCCTAACCTTGGCAATATGTTTTCCTTGTTTTTAACCAGCACATATACTGTGCCGGCTAGTTAGGTTTCAAAAACAAATGAGAAAATATTAAAGCAAAACTTCTTACATCGACACTAGATAACGCATAAAACAAAACAAAGAAAAAGGCTTACCGTAGATTTTACTTAAAAGTTACACATCAGTGGAAAGCAAAATCTAAGCGACAGCAGTGATTATAGCATGTGCGTGTGTGTGAACAGTCAGTTGGCGGGTGCTTGTCTTGCAACTAGCGACCTCTACTGGAGATATTATCTAACTTGAGTGAATTAAATACACACTTAATCAGATCCCTTTCCTTACCCTGACTCCAAATGCAGCCAACTTCAATAAGCATTCAACAGTAAAGAAAGCAGTGAAGGCGGCGTTCATGTAGTGCAGAATGTTCTTGAGAAGATTGTTCTGATTGTAAAACTAGAAACAAGACGAGACACAAGAGCAAGACAATAAAAGCAAGACAACATCACCCTGTATAAGGTATAAATACAGCATAAACACAAACACTCCACAAAATATAGTATAAAACTAAAGTTCAACAAAAACGAAATCAAAACTAAAACCCTACGATAAGTTACAACGATTTTGAGAGAGAGACAGAAAAATTAAGTAAAAGAAACGTTAATGCATTCTGTTTCCAATAATGCTTTCCTTTCTGTTTAATGCGAATTTAGAAAATTATCTTGGCTTACGTCAGCACAGGAGTTAGTTCATTATTTTCTCAATAGGTTTCAAGTCAAGCTAGTACGAAACAAAAAAATTCATAATGAGTAATTCTTACTGTACACATAAACGTATTTTTTTTTTCCACAGGCATAACACAAGACAATTATTCCAGTCATTAACTAGTTTATATTAAATATTTGACACTTTCCCAGCTAGCTGTTACCAATATTAAACGTACACGACACGATAAAAATGCATCATTAGAAGTTTTACGTTGTGATTAACCAAGTGGTCAAGCAAGCAGTTGCAAACAAATCGGCGAGGATGCTCTCTCCTCTGATTAAATTCATTAAAAAAAATCAACGTAAAAAACAAGCAGAGGGCGTAATCTACAGAAGATAGGCCGTGACATTGTGAATGAGCAGAAAAACCATCACGTTTTATATTCAACATTCACATAGCCTAGTTGCCATGCCAACACCACACACACATTCCCCGTCGGAAAATACATGCGTATTTTTTTTGTTTGTTTGTTTTAGTAGACAGCCGTGACGGGTTTCGACAATGAGGGTATTTCATGATCTTTCTCTATAATAAATATAGAGGATAAATAGTTGCTTGGCTATGTCTTCAAAATGTTAAAATATAAGAATAAGCTTAGTTTATCAATATATATTTTTAATATCAACGTTAGTTTTCTTTATACGATGTAACTTAAATTTGCATATCAAATCATGATTCGTTTTAATTTTCTGTGGATCATGAAATAGCCTTAAAGAGCATTCATGTAAAATAAAAAGTCAGTTCGGTGCTCAAGATTGGTTTGCATGCAGTGTAATTCATTTTCTCCCCTACGAATTTCGATCAGAGAGACTCTTGCCAAACTCCTACACTTTCGACTGAAGTTTAGTATTTTCAAACGTGATTTTACCTTCACGTGCTCAGGTTCATAGATTTCGAGGCATGGTTAATTAAAGAACAAAGCCACGTCTACACTGTGATAGTTTTCTTTCCGAATATCACGCATTTATTTCAAACATTTGGACAAAATGAACGATGCTTAGGTACTTTTAACATTCTGTAGAAAGTGTTTTGGGAAGTCCTGCCATAGTATATCATCAGACATGGCTACTTCCTGTTTATTGGTGTGGTTTGTTTTGAAATTCGCGCAAAGCTACACGAGGTCTATCTGTGTTAGCCGTCCCTTATTTTCCAGCCTAAGACTAACCACCCACCGCCAACTCTTGGGCTATTCTTTTACCAACGAAAAAATGGGAATGAGCGTAACTTTATAACGCCCTCACGGTCGAGCATGTTTGGTGTGACGGGGATTCGAACTCGTGAACCTCAAATTACAAGTCGAGTGCCTTAACCACCTGGCCATACCTAGCCGGAATGCGTTTGTAAAAAAACAGTTAAATTTTCGAACTGTTTTTTTTTTGTAAATTGATCATATTCTAGAAAAACAAACTATAACAGTGTAGACAACAGCTCAACTTTCATATCTTTAACTATAATACTTCCCTTATGTGTTTATAATACTTTCTATTTTGTGTAACAGTTTGACAAGAAAATTCATAAAATACTGCTACAAATATATGCATTTCATGCTAAAACGATTTTAAATAGCCGTTTTAAATACATTTAAATCATTTGAAATACGGACATATTAATCATTACCAACACAGTCTTTGATTTTTTCAACATTATATCAATAACAGTTAAGTTAATGAATAATTTTGAGAAATTACAAAAAATAAAGTATAATTTTGCTTGAAAACTTTTGCTCACACAAGAAAGAAACACATTCAATAGATAAAACTGTAAGTTAAAACATTAATTTAGGTTCTCATTTAACTCAGACTGTATAATATGAATCACATTTAATGTACAAATTAGTCACTAGAGGGACATTTGATAAATATCTAAAAGTAAGATGGGAAGTTTATGCAAACGGTAATGTTGAGAAATAACAGTTAATTTATTTCTCTAAATTCATAAATTAAACACAAGTCAAAATCTTAATTTCATTTTAATGTTAACAAAATTACCAATAACCCACCAAGAAAGTCCAAAATATTTGTTTTACTACTTGTTGAGTATCTCGTTTTAAATATTCAAAGAATAAAATTGCAAAAACTTCGTATCATGCTGGATATAACCGTACTGGCCCGATTATAAGGCGATGCTTTTATTGACAATTAGGCTATAAAATTCATAGTCAGCATATAATCGTGGACGACCACAGGCCCCTTCCCCCTACTCTAGTCTGTTACATTCATGATTTTCCAGATAATATCCATTTACATATGTGCATCAGATGTTTTCTCAAGGTCATTGTTAATTTTGGTAACTAATCTCCTGCAAGCTGTTCAGTTGTAATAAATGTCGTTATAATACCCATTTTTCTTTCCCATGATGACTAAAAACGGGAGTCGCCTTATATTCAGACTAATAAGATATTTATATTTGTTAACATGATAAAATTGATATTGTTTACTTGTATTTTTTCGAAGAGACAATTCTTTTCCTAATAGTGACATAAGCACTAGACATAAGTATTTTCTTAGAGTAGAGTACAGTAAAACGTATGAAACGGAAAAGATATATAACATATTTTACACTGTTGACATTCATATGGTTTAAAATTTTATGCTTTTGTACACATAGATGGCAGAAACTTTAATGAAATGATTACGATTCTTGAGCCATAACTACATTATTGAAAAATTAAAACATCTAAAAAATTATTCTGTACAAAACAACGTTTCTTCCAAATGATATACCACAATGAAAAATGAAAGATCTTTTTTTAAACCTAAAAAAAGAAAGATTCGCAACTTACCTTCATCATAAGTAATAATGTATTGAGAACAATGAGAACCATGATAAAGTACTCAAAGCCTGTTGACACAACAAGTTTCCACAGTTTGTATTTTATACTGTCTTTGTTTTTAGGCATATAGCGCTGAAGTGGTTTGGCTTGTAATGCAAAATCAATACAAGATTTCTGAAAACAGAGAAAGCCTGTTTTTATTTTTAATAGAAACAAACTTTCATTTTAAAAATACACAATCTTAATTAACCAACAAAAATTTCAAAATACAACCAAAATGAAGAAAATTTAGATGTACAGAAGTAGAAAAAATGGGACTGAAAGCTAGGAAAAAATGAGAAACAACAAGATACTGGAAATGTTAATTCATATGAATGAAAATGATTAAAACTAGAAGAAAAAAATATTGATAAAGTTGAATAGTGGAAAATGAAAGATACCATAGGCAGAGAAAGAGTTAAAACTAAATTTTAAAAAATAGACAATGCTAAAATATGTATAGAAGAAAAACAACTGAACAATGTTTTGGAAATTTGCACAAAGCTACTCGAGGGCTATCTGTGCTAGCCGTCCCTAATTTTGCAGTGTAAGACTAGAGGGAAGGCAGCTAGTCATCACCACCCACCGCCAACTCTTGGGCTACTCTTTTACCAACGAATAGTGGGATTGACCGTCACATTATACACCCCCACGGCTGGGAGGGCGAGCATGTTTAGCGCGACGTGGGCGCGAACCCGCGACCCTCGGATTACGAGTGCACGCCTTAACGCGCTCGGCCATGCCAGGCCTACAACTGAACAAAGGGAGAAGAAAAAGTACAAGAAGAAAATAGAAAATATAAGAAAGTTAATATTAAGTGTGGAGAGAGTAGTGTAAACAAAAACAACCGAAGAGGCTTAAACATATGTACAGAAAAATGGGAAAACAAAAAGGTAAAATACTTTGAGAATATTGAAAATTAGTACAGAACAAAGAGTGCAAAAAATTAAGAAAAAGTAAACAAACGCTCAAAATTGGAAAATTAAGAAATAAAAATCTTTAAAAAATGAAACTTAAAAAAATTAAGTAAATTAAAGAAATTTGAAGCGAACACAACTAAACACAAAATAGTTGGAGAATTTCTAATATTTTAAAATGTTATTATATACAAAGATACACTGAAATAATTTTATAGTTTAATTATCTTAGAAACTTTCTTACTGTGCTCTAAGGTTGTATTTAAAAAAAATTATAAGTATGCTATTTAAAATTAGATAAATCAAACTTTCTGTGAAGATGTTTTCATTAAAAGTTTACTTTTGTTTTGTAAAAAAAATATAAAATATTATTTGCAGTTTGTAGTATTAATTGCACTTTCTTCCAATGTTTTGAGGTTAATCTTAAATGATTACTCCTTATGTTCAGTTTAATTGTAATGAGCCAACCAAGAGCTCACAAAATGTGTTTTGACAACAGAATTGTATGAAACAATGAAGAAATTATTTTAAAGAAAGTTTTAAGAATATACGAATGAATCTATTATATGTATATTTTGTGTTTTTATTAATCAAAGTCTGACCAAGTTTGTGTTAGATGGGGAGTGGGTATCAAAAGAATTTTTATTTAGTTGATATGTGCTGAAAATAAAAGCTACACATTTCAACAACTATTACAATAATACCGATAACACACAGAAATATGACAGAAGTTTGAGGTAATTTAAAATACTAACTGCTTTTATGTTTCACTTTATTTTTACCTTTTTAAGTTTTCACTTAAAGTCCTAGTGAAAAACGTATCTTTGACCCTGCCTGCCTTTGCATCAAAACAGGATCTAATGATAACCAAGATTTGTTTTTTGCAACGTTTATTACCTTTTTAAGCAATTAGTTTTTCTCATTCTTTAAAAGTGCGAGGCTAAACAGATGAAATTATATAAGTAATAATATGTTTTTGCTTTTTCTGTGTGTTTTTAATTCATAAATAAATGAACCCCAAAACTTGCCTGGTTTTTATCAAGATCACCTTCTTCCAATTCCTTTTCTCCTTGCTCTTGAAAAGTGATGATAATCAAAGCCACAAAAATATTGACAAAAAAAAAAGGGAAAACAATGAAGAAGACAACATAAAAAATTGCCATTTCAATACGAAATCTGGGCAAAGGTCCATAATCTTCATATGTTGCATCCATGGAATTTTGTAAAACTCTGAAAATAAGATATGGGAAAGTTATTTTGGGAAAAAATTATTTATTAAACCATACTCAAAGAGCACTGGAAATTTATAAAATCTAGTTTCACTTTGTTATTTGATCCCTAATTTCATAATCTGGAAAGATTTTATAATAAATTTAATGCTCTAATTAAGTCATTATAGGTTTCCATGTGCAACTGTTGACAGTATGATTATTCACTCTTTTCTTAGATCACATAGTGTTCTAAACTTCTAAACACAATTACAATTAGCTTAATTCTTCTAAATTACAAAGGTATACAGGAATAATATAAATAATTATTTCCTTTGCAAAGCCACCTAAAGAAAAATTTGTTGTTGTTTTCTGATTTATTCTTAAATATAAATATTGAATTTAGAAAAAAAATATTTGTTTTCTTAAACAGCCAAAAGTTATAACAAATGTTGAGTATATATAATATCCCTCAGTGTCTAAGAAATAAATTTTGAAGTGAACATTTACTAAAAAATTAAAATGAATAAGTTAAAAATAAATAAAATGTTAAAGGTAACTGATGTGCAAACAGTATACAAGAAAACGTTTTTCTACAAAGTGGAGTTTGTATAGTTTTTTGAACTTACGCTGGCCAGCCTTCTCCTGTTGAAACTGTGAAAAGTGTTAACATAGCAGACATAACATCATCGTAATGAAATGGTCTTTTATCCCATACCCGTTTGTTGACTTCAGGTGGCATCCCATCTTGTGTAAACACAAAATATTCTCCTCTGGTTGAACAAAAATATTGTACACTTATAATAACATAAAACAGACAATTAAGGTAAAGAGCGAGTTTAGATTCTTACATGTTTTGTTTTTTTTGCATCTGATTTAAAGACAAAAGCAAAACCACATGGGAAATTGAGTATTAAGCACCACAGAACTTATGGTAAAATACTATACCTAATTAAAAACATAAAAATTTGTTTAATATTTTGGGAATGATGTGCAAATGTTCATGCCATAAATTAAGAAAAATACTCACTCGCATTCTTCTTTTGTGAGTTTCGATTCATCATTGCAGAAGAAGAACCTTCCGTTAAAGAGCTGTACAGCTATGACGGCAAAGATGAATTGGAACAGGATATATACAATAAGAATATTGAACACATTTTTCAGTGACGTCACCACACAATCAAATACAGCCTTTAAGAAAGGAAAAAAGGGTTATCAGACAAACACCTGAAACACAGATTGTAAAAAGAAAACTTAGAATGCAGTTATATGCTCTAAATGGTATACACATTATTTTGTACAATAGTGTATTTTATGTATACACTAAAACATTATGCCAAAAGTATCTGGTAGCAAGAGTGCATCATAACCTGCCTAATGTAAGAATCTTTATCAAAATCTGTATTAACACTAGGATATATTAAAAACATTTAGTGCTCAATAGTGTATAGTTCAAAATACAAATACATCTCTTAAAACTATTGTATAACCTACATAAAAGCTCATTTCTTGTACTGACTTTTGCTGGTTAATTTTTGATGTGACGAGATAGGACGTTTATTCCATGATGTAACACCATAAATTCAATTATGAATATTTTATGAAACACAATATTAGAAACAAAAATCACCAAAGTTTGAATGAAAACACTGTTACCTACCTATTAAACTTGCCTCAAAAAATAATAAGTAAATTTGTTATATGCTTCAAAGCATAATAGGACAATGTTTACGTTTGTATGTCATTGAAACATTAAGTATAATCAAATATAAGAGAGAAACAAACATAAAATGCATTTTGTATTTTTTAGCTGAAATAAAAAAAAGTATAGTGAAATTGAGATATTTGAGAATTTCACAGACTTCTACACTAACACTAATTCAAAACTGACTATTAGAGAATTAAGCATCACATTTTCTAATGTGATAAACAGTAACTCTGGTATTATACACGATAATCTAAAAATTTCTTAGTATGTTGGAAGTAGATGTTTGAAATGGCAAACCCCTAGAGCTTAGTTTAGTATAGGTTAATATCGCTACTTCAAAGTAATCAGGTTCTTTTGAGAAATACCAGCAGTGATGGTGTTTAAACATAAATATTTTCAAGGGTCATTAAGAGAAAATATCTTATACATAAAAAGAATACTTGTTAAACACCCTTCTACATGAAAACCATTGGACTAACCCAATATTTGGAAAGAAAAATTGATTAAAATCCCAAATTTACTCTGTGTATATACTGTGTAAAATTAACATGTCTGTTGTGCATAAAAGGGCTGATGTGTTAAAAATGTACTTGTATTTAAGATACAGTAGCATCAATCTAGCTAAGGCTCTGAGAAGTCAATGTATGAGGTGAAGAATACAAGTATTTGTGTCCATCATACAGTTTGAATATTGAACGTACATAACAAATAAAACCTCCAAAATGTTTAACCAGATTTCTGTTCAGTGCCCCAGTACATTGAATCTGGTATTTATTTTCCTTTACAATGAGCTGTTAGTTAATCAGCAATGCAGAGTAAAATAAATGGTTGAAAACTCTGACAGCAAATACACATATCAAGTTGAATGGAACTTTGTGAAATACCATGGCATCTACACCTTGACCACCACCTGTACAAATACATCTTTTTTCTGGACCATCATTTAATACACAGGGTTAGTTCTCCTAATAAAATAGAATAATGGTATTTAATTAATGAAATAGTATTTTTACCTTTAGCTTCGGTACACGCTTTATGGTTTTAAGAGGCCTCAGAACTCGAAGTACCCTCATGGACTTGATGGTACTGAGATTTTGCCCTGTACTGCTCCCTCTAATGATAAAAATAATTAGAATACAAATAAACTGAAGACTACTCTAGACCTCATAAACAAAGAGACCAAATAACAGGACTTCTTATATTATTTTTAAATCTTATTACATAATGTTAATAAATCTGACTGTAAACTCAATTTCAAAAATGAAATAACAGGAGCTTCTGATTTAGTTTCCATCTTTGTTGAACAGTATGAGAAAAAAGTTGTATAATGTATTAATTTTCTCATATAACCAAGTTATTACATTGAAAAAGAACAAAGATTTGAAAATATGGTTATAAAAGAACAGTACTTACGCATAAGCAAATGCAACAAGGGCACAAATCACAACAATAGCATCTAGTATGTTCCATGGATCTCGGCAGTAAGAGCCCGGATGCAAGACAACTCCTTGGTCAACAATCTAAAAACCCAAAAACACACAATTTAATAGCATCATTACAATAGCAGAAAATATATTCAGTTGAAAAAAAAAAAATTTAGATCAGATGAGATTCACTTCTCTGAGAGAAAAAAAAAAAGAGTATTTTTTAAACTTCCAACCACAGAATAATAAAAATACGTTGGCTTTATTTACAAGTTGCTGACATAGCTCAAGAGTTTCTAATATGGTAATTTAGATAGTTAATGAATTTGTAAAATCTATCCAGATTTAAATACTGCAGCAATGATGGGCGATGATAAATATGGTAATATTCAGGAAGACCTACGATGAAATAATGATGACATGATATTCAAGGTGTGGCCAAAAAGTTCAGTGAATGATCTCACTACCCACAGACAAATGGTGACAATGATGGAGGAATGCAAGTGGATGGGGTTATTGTGTAAATCCACTTTAATATGTATGCTGTGTCTAATATAGTTATTATGATCCAGTGTGTCGTGAGTTTAGTTGTATTCTAAAGTGTTTGCACCCTCCTTTAAAAATGCTACATTCTGAGTAGTGGACAAAAATGGAATTCTGTGTTAAGCTCAAGAAGATAGCTATGAAAACATATGAAATGCTAAATGGCAATCTTTGGAGATGATCCTGTAACAAAAAATAAGATAGTTTTCAAATGGTTTGACAGGATTCAACAAGGAAATAAGTCACTGGAAGACTGAAAAGGAGTGGTCACCCATCAAAATCACAAATGATGAAAACATTGACAAAGTCCACACACTGATCTGGTGAAACAAGTGTGTATGTGCAGGAGAAGAGTACTTTGGAGGGAACTAATCGTGTACACCTCTATTGTTAATTTTTTTTTATTTATGCTATCATTCATTGAGCTTTTTATCACCCTTTGTGTATTACATGAAGTAAATATCATTTCTAACAGCTGTTAATATTCAATAATTTATCTTTATAGAAATTTTACTACTTTATTTTACTTATTTCATAATTTAGTTTATTTTCTGATGGCTGAAAATTTACGTAATTTTGTTATTTACACACATATAAACCAATCACAGAATTACATGTTGTCTATGCATTTACATGAATCAAGCTTACACTTTCTGATCAATCTCAACCAAACACTACATGCACTCTTAGGACCTCCCAGTGAATGCAAGAGTTTCAGTCTATGGGGTATCACAGCCTATCTGTGTGCCTGCTTTTCACTCCTACAGTTTTTGACTGATCTCAATCAACCTTCTTAACGTGTAGGCCAAGGGAATGTCAAACAGAGAAAGGGGAGGATTAAGTTTATGTGTTTCCCATGTTATTCTGATGATCCCTACCAAACCTGGGATGTGACACAGAGGGACTGAAACCATCAATCAATTGTAAATTTTAAGGTTTTAAAAACAGGCTACTGAAAAGTTTTTATCAAGAACTTATGTTTAATCACCAATGATCTGCTTCATATAGAAAGAATTACCATTATTTGTAAAATAAAGTTATCATTAACAATTATAATATTAAGAGAATGAAAAATGTTAGTTGTGCCTGTAATTATACTACCTTTAACAACATTTCCATGGTGAAAACACCAGTAAATGCATAGTCAAAGTAGTTCAGGATCCTGTTTTTTTCGGAGTCTTCTATAACCGGGTCTTCAGCTGCTAGTGAAATACTGCTGAGGGAGATGACAATCATAATAAAGAGGTCGAAGTAGCGAAGACTAACAATGTAATGAGCAGCACGTCGGATCCTAGGTGATTTACAAACCCAATACTTTTAACTGAGCATAAAGTGATTAACTTTATCCACTTTTTAAAAAATATTTTAGGGTTTTGTTACAACATCTAATTGATATGGCACTTTGGATATCTTAGAATAAATTCACCTTTACAATCAAGATTTCACGGACAAAATTTTGACGTTATGAATATGGTTTTCTTTATGCTGTTTTAATTATTTTAAGTGGTACGTTTCTTGAGTTATGCATTAAGTATGATGTGCTGCATGATCAGTGACAATAACATTAATTAGTAAATTTAAAACATTCTATTGAAGTCACAGCTAACTTACAATTAAAATGTTCATTTGAAAACAAACTCTTATAAATAAAATTACTAAATCTGCACCTTCTGTGGTGCTAATGGGCACTAAAATAGATTTTTTTTTTTTGAATTTTGTGCAAAGCTACATGATGGCTATCTGAGCTAACTGTCCCTAATTTAGCAGTGTAAGACTAGAGAAAAGGCAGCTAGTCATCAACACCCACTTCCAACTCTTGGGCTACACTTTTACCAATGAATAGAAAGAATGATCATCACATTATATCATCCCTCTAACTG
Organism: Carcinoscorpius rotundicauda; assembly: GCA_011833715.1. Taxonomy (NCBI): domain Eukaryota; kingdom Metazoa; phylum Arthropoda; class Merostomata; order Xiphosura; family Limulidae; genus Carcinoscorpius; species Carcinoscorpius rotundicauda. The sequence continues at coordinate 36,027,285 of CM022403.1, forward strand.
AAACAACAAGCATGTTTGGTGAGATGAAGATTCGAACTCCTAACCCTCAGAAAATGAGTCAAGCACCCTAACCACCTGACCATGCCACCACTAAACTATATTTCATAAATAAATTTCATGAAACGAATTTCCAGTGATCACAACATATAATAATAATATACGTTTTTAGACGTTTGTACTTACGGATTTGTAGGTGACAAGACGAACATAGATGAGTACGGCAGCATGGGTTTAGGCCCAGTAATTTCATCATCTTTTATCTCCTCATCTTCATCTGGGGCATTCTCATCATCATCTGGAAATAATTCTCAATGTTGTTAAAATTTTAAATGGCCTTATAAAATTTATCATCTTTTAATATCAACGTTCAGACAAATTGTAGGAAATATATTATTTGATATTGCATGACATTTGTAAATATGTGACGTTTTTCAGCTTTCAAAAAGTTTGTTTTGAGAAAATACATGGGTTCCATATGAAATAAAAATGTCACCTTAACTTAATTTTCTAGTTAAAATAGTTTTACACACTTTTTTAAAAGAAACAGTTGGTTATATAATTAATTATTTTACTACACTTTGAAAACTGAAACATTCTTTCATAAATAACTTTTATATAAACTTTTTAAAAAAATAGAGAAAGGGAGTAAATAAATTACATCTTAGGGATAAATATCTCCTTAATAAATCTTTCCTCTTCTCAAAAGAAATATAAAAATATATTCACAAGTAAATTGAATGAAGGAATCAGTTACCATCTTCTGACAACTCAATGTTTTCATTCACTTGTTCTGGTTCATTGAATGATCTTTTGTCCACCTCCATATCAAGTTGTTTTTCCTGGCTACCCTTCCAATTTTTTGAGTTTTCTTTGTCACTGTAAAAAGAAGAATCAGAAACTGTCAAATGACAGCTATAAGAAGTGAGCAACAAAAAATTGCATCAATAAATAAATTACATTTATTCTAATCATGCTTGTTCTATTACAGTATTTCTCTAAAAGAAACTAGCATCAAGCATTTGAACTTTGTTGATGGGGTTAAAAGGCTCCTTTATAATTCCTTGAGTGAGAATACTGATCAAGCTTCTCCATTAGACTCAATTACCATATTTTTCAGTGTATATAAGATGCACCTTTTTCCTCAAATATTGGGTCTCAAAACTCTCCCGCATCCTATACACCTAAGGTCAAATATTTTGTACCTATACTATTTTTGAAGTATTCTAAAAAATAATAAAAAATTACGCTGATGTTGAACAAATAAGTAAATGATAACTGTGAAAAATATGTTTTTCTCTGAAGATAACGTTAAAATAGGGGTGCTTCTTATACAAAGGTGAGTCTCATACACCAAAAAATACGGTACTTCTACAGCTATCTTAGGAAAAGCCTGTACTCAAAAACAAATTCCACCAGGACACCTAGCCATGGTACCTAAGCAATGCATTCTAACTTTGGCACTGCTAGTTTGAAAGTTTTGGTATAAACCAATTTCAAACACAGTTCCTTCAGAATTCTGAGGGAGGAGAAGACAAAAAATCTTTAGTAATATATATATAATTTGTAAGCAATGCACAAAAATCCCTCCAGTAAACCTGGTGATAGGACCTTAACAGATAATGCTTTCAAGGTAAGTGCTATATATATATATATATATATATATAACACATCTAATAAGTTATACATATTACATTGTTGAAAGCATTCCAAAAAATGTCCAAAAAAACTTACAATTTGAATCGTTTTAATCTTCTTTCAGGAGTATTTTGAGGAGAAGGAGGACATATGTTGACTTGAGGAGGATCTACACTCGAGCTGTTAGCGTGGAATTCAGCTATTTCTTTTTCAAGCTCTTCCTTTGTTCTCTGAAAACAAACAAAAAAAAGTCAATTTTTAGTAGGTGTAATGGTAATAAAAACATTTCAACAGAATACCAAAATGAAAAATAAAAACTATATATTATTTAAGTGTACAATGGGTGTCACAAACTGTTAAAATATCAATACATATGATTTTCTAAACATAGTGTAACATACTAGCCATAACCTGTAAAACATCTGTAGTAGTTTTCATGCCCTTCATTAGAATGTTCATTATTCTATTACTTTCATGCATGATAATTAAACTACATTTTGTTGCAGATGGTGTTCGATCATTAAATACTGGTGTATTTGAAAACATTTTATGCTGTCAGACAACCAAATTCACGTAGTTGTAATTTTATATAATAAAATAACATGTAAAGTAAACAATAAAGTAACGTAATTAAATTTATAGTAATGTACAGAGTGTGAAGCACTTACAAGTATTCATTGTGTGAATAAATTGAAACGAATAAACTAAAAACAAGGAACAATAAAACCCGTTGTAATGGAAAAAGTAAAAGTACACAAAACGAACCAAGCTAGATTATTGCAAAGCAAACTTAAAGTTGTGTGTTCGAAAAGCGATAAGCACATGGATTTGAATGAACTGCAGGTACATATTTTAGACATAAACAAGTAGAAAAAGTACATACAAATTGTATTTAGTGTAATGTTCATTTTATTTTAAAACATTACAGACAGGTTAAGCAACGTTTGTGTAAATGATCTCGCAAATTATAAAAGTAAAGTTGATATTTAAGCCAGTTGTCACAAAATGTCTTTTCAGTAACAGAAGTTATGATTATTCAAGTGCTGACCTCTTTATCATCTTCTGCTTCTTCTTCCTCTGCTGCTGTTAATTCTTGAGCGTTGGCCAGGTTATCAACAGCGATAGCCAGAAATACATTGAGAAGAGTATCTTTTTAGAGTTCAAGTTAAAGAACTCTTCACTGAAATATGCTCAATTTTATGAAATAATTAACACCACAGATGTTATTTTGAAAAAAACAAACATATATCTGTTACTGTTTACTATTTTATGACATACTGATCTTCTATGCAAGAAGTAGACACAGAAAGGTTTCAAAACATTTAATATAAAATGAAAAGAGAGCATAAAATCATCATCTCATGACCTTCGATGAATGGTAGATTTTGATGAGAGAAGTAGGGCTTAAGAACCATACCATATATGTTTCATCATTATTATTTTTAAACATGTGAGGCTTTCAAACAGAAATTAATAGGATAGATGATGTATCTATGCTTGGGTGTAGGTTTTACTTCAACCATTCAAAAGATATTACTATAACTAATTAAGACACATTTTATCTCTTACTTATTCACTTATTTTAGCTTGCTTCTACTCTAGTTTGTTTACCTTTCTTTGTTTTCTTTTAATTCTCTTGTATTTATATATTTATGTCAAAATTCTTAAGGCTACCTGTTACCATCTCTAATTTTCAGCTACCAACCATGACGAAAACAGCCAATCAGTAGCATTCTGCCATCCATCATTTATTCTAAGGGATTGAATGTCACTCTTATAATATGCTCATAGCTTAAAATGCAGGGAATACACAGTTTGTGATAGTGTATAGATTTGAGCCTAGCTTACCACATATCAAATTCATACTACCATAGGACTAACCCACAGTCATTTGTTTTATATATATATATACTGATTTTTACTTTTCACATACTGTGTGAAAAGTTATTTTAACTTATTTTGTTCATTTTCTGATGAATAGGTTCACAACAAAAATTGAAGCATTGTACAAGTACAGCTTTGTGCGTCTTCTGCCAAGAGAGAGAATTATAATAGTGCAAACAATCTATGAAGAAGTAGGAGATGCACAGCAAGGATGGATCTGACATAGCCTTTGGTTAGGGTACCCAACTCAAAATGTATGGGTCATGTACAAGTTTGAATCCCACCAATGAACATGCCATCACCAAACTTGATCACCCTTTCAACCATAAGAGCTTTATAATGTGATGCCCAATCCCACTATTCATTGGTAAAGAGTAGTTTAAGAGTTGACAAAGGGATGATGTTAAGTTGTTTCCTTCTCTCCAGTTTATCATTTCAAAGTTAGGGATTACTAGTATAGGTAGCCCTTGAGTAGCTTTGTTGAAAATTCAAGAACAAACAAGCATATTTAAAATGGGAAATAATAAATTCTACTTTTATTTTACTATTACTTTTGTTTGTCACTCATTATTAATCCTTCTATCATTTAGTAACAAATATGAATATTCAGTTATATTAAGGTACCAATTCACCTTCTATCTAGAACCCATTGACATTGTGTGTGTACATATGAAAATAGCACGAGCTTCCCTTAGCAGTGATGCACAGCCATAACTGTTGTAAAAGATTATGTAGGCTTATGGTAATAACTAGTCACATTAGACATCGCTTCATGGTCTAACTGCTAAACAAAATACCTTCTTTGATGATGTAGTTTATGAGATATAGATAGAAACTACTATTGCTAATTATTGTTTGTTCTGGATAATAATTTTGAAGGATTATGTTACTCTCCAGTACATTAGAATTTAAATTCTTATGATTTTTTACCCTAATTCATTTGATGTTTATTAAAATGAGTCACACTGAGATATATATTTGATCCTTTGTTAACACTTGCACCAAAGTCTGGTTAGGCATGACTTTACTAATTGTTTTTGATGTTTTGTTGTAACTGGTAAAATTGGAGTTTTAAAGTTGTTTGTTTGAATTTCTGTTTTTTATTTAAAAAACTGTTTTTGTTTGACCCTGGTTGCAGTGGTGTTTTGATTTGGCCATTTACAAGGACACACTTTTAAACAAACCCCTTTACCCTATATATAATACACATCATATGAACTTAACTAAAAGTAAGAAATTAAGAGGGCAAGCAAGAGCATTTTCACACCTATCAATTAGCTAGCATGAACCACATCTGCATGACACTTTACTAAAGTGTATGATTTAATTATTATCACAGCTACCTTGAGTCTTTCTGTGTTTTCTAAGACATCAACCATTTATAAATTATTTTTCATTTGTTAGGGGAAATGGAAATCCTTTGACACTTAAGTTACGTTCATAACATTTTAAAATGGAATTGTGAGGTGTATGTTTGTGCTTAGTATTTGTTATTATAAACATAAGTAAGGGCAAGCAGGGTTCAGAAGTCATCGAACAAGATATTACTAAAATTTTATAGAAGCTTATGCCAGATTTTACAGCAAGTAAAAAAAGGTCATTATGTAACTTATTTTTGAAAAAAAAACATTTTCATATAACATTAACAAAAAATTTAAATTCAAATTAGAATGAAAAAATGGTTAAAATAGAAGAGATTAAAATTTTCTTTACATTTATAACAAACTTGTTTTGAAATCACATTTTTCTTCCCTCCATGTTCAGATATATTTTTTTTACTTTTACAGTGACCACGAAAGGTATCAAATCAAGTTTTTTAATGCTATTGGACGTATGGACATTAGTCTACTGCTGAGCCACAAGGGGGCTAAAAGGTATGTATATACATAATATGAGGCCCGGCATGGCCAGGTGGTTAAGGTGTTCAACTCATAATCTGAGGGTTGTGGGTTCAAATCCCTATTGCACCAAACATGTTTGCCCTTTCAGCCATAGGGGATTATAAGGTGACAGTCAATTTCACTATTCATTGGTAAAAGAGTTGGCAGTGAGTGGTGATGACTAGTTGCCTTCTCTCTAGTCTTACACTGCTAAATTAGGGATGGCTAGTGCAGATACCCCTTGAGTAGCTTTGCACAAAATTTAAAATAAACAAACAAACAATACAAAATATTATTTTTATATATGTATATTAAAGGTCAAGAATACTTAAAAACAATGAAGCATTCTAATTCATGTTAATTTTATTAACCTATTCTCATGGTTGAGCAGTTATCAAGAAAGGTTTCATAAGAAAGTTATTTTATTTTATCAGTCACGTATCACAAACATAATTTTTCAAAATATGTATAAAGAAGAATTTTGTTTTAAAATATCGACTGTCATGATGTAATTCTCATTTGCTTATGAATTTTAGTTTTAGGCTTACATACTATCAACTGTATCATTATCTATTTTGTTTCATACCAAACTTGATACTGACTTATCTGTCACACTACCAACTTACACATCAGTATTTCTCTAGAATATCTAAGCATATCTTAAATTTTTACAACTGCTTAACTCATAAGGAATATATTTTAACTCATTTCAAATGAGTGACAAAGTAAATTAAGAAAAATATGACACCTCATAACTTGAGCAATTTTAAAAAGTAAACCTCTTTTCATCACTTGCAAACTGATGAAGAAAGGACCACCTTTTTAGAGGGTTTCATATTTTCATTTTTTAAAATAAGTTAGTCCTAACTGCAATCTAACGCTCTGACAGAGAACTGAAACATAACACTGGCCAAACATAGGATGACTCGAAGAATGAGTGAAACTCATGAAGCTTATTTAGAAAAATCTTAGTGTTTCTCAAATAATTTAGTTAATTTCACAGTAAGTTTTATTAGATTAAAATGTCACATTCTAAGACATATGTAGATTCATAAATATCTTGTGTGCCAATGGTGCTAGTAATAGAGAAGGATACTGTGATACAAATTTGTACTTTAATCTCTGACAGGAACTAATTTTCATTAACTATTACTCCACAACTGAATCCATATTTTTATTAACCATACTTCCCTTGTAGTTAAGCAGTATTTAAAATAAAATAATCGTGGTTGTATTTATAATTACGACCCTGTAGTACTTATGATAAATTATACAGTAGATATGAAGGGCATTTGTTTGGGAGAAAAGAAAAACATTACACGAGTTATGTTGCACTTTAAAGATAGTTTAAATACATTCTAGATTCTAAAGGATACAGTTTCCAAAGAGGACAAGAATGATAAAATACAGGCTATAGACCATCCCTCCATGGATACCCCCTTGAGATTCTATCCCTCGGTACATTACTTCATTCCAATCTTCCCCTGTTAGAATCTAAAAACAAGGAAGATAATGTGAACTGAGAGGCTTGTGAGACCTATTTATATAAAGTCATAGCTGTACATTTAAATAAAAGCACACATACATAATTAAAGTTTAGTGTGCATTTGAAATAGATGAGATAAAGTTATAATATAGTGATGTTTAATAAACTCAATATATATATGCTTTATTTATTTATACTAAGAATGTTTATATTTTCAGCCTGATTACTTAAAGAAGTGGACAAAATCAATTACAAATCCAAATAATTCATTTTACTCTCATTGTTAAACATTATTGTTTTATGTATTTCTAACTACCTGCCAGTTCTTTCAAAAAGTTCCTATCGCAAAATTAGAATATTAGTTCACAGTGAATAGCAAAAACCCATATCATAACCTGCTCAAATCATTGCAGATCAAGTTACATAGTACTATATCTGGTGACAATAAATCTCTGTTATTGTCCAGTAATGGTGTACATACAACAACAATACAATCATACCTGAATATTTCAGATACAACACTAATCTTGTATGGTACATATTAGTAATAAAATAATATTTTAGTTATAAGAATAACTTATTACCTGGAACACAGTGAGCAAGGCAATAGGAAAAGTGTTGAAATTGGCAGATGGAGTTCCATCAGGAAAATTGAAGCTGGAAAAAAATATTATTATAGCAGAAAAAAAAGTATCAGATCTAAAACCATAAAAACTGCTAAAAATTTTAAAATTCAACTTTCTGCAATTTTTAAACAAAAATGTTTCAAAATTAATTAATTATCAATAAAATGTTTGCCATTTCTTTTTAATGGTTTGTTTTACATTTCTGCATAGAACTACGTGAGTGCTATCTATGCCAGCTGTCTCTAGTTTAGTAATGATAGATTAAAGGAAAGGCAGCTAGTTGATGCCACTCACCATCTACACATGGGCTACTCTTTCAAAAATGAATAACTGGATTGAACAAACATCACGTTATAATTCCCCCTTCAACTGAAAGAACAAGCATGTTTGGTGAAAGAGATTCAAACATGAGAGTCTCAGATCACGAGTCAAGCTCCTTAATCACCAGGCTATGCTGGGGGTCCCTTTTTTACGATGTAATTAAATAATATATTTAAATAATTGATGTAATTCATCCATTAAATATCTTTAATGAGCATAACCATACAAGATGTTTCAGTTGATGTTTGTTATTGTTTGTCTGTACAGATGGGAAACAACCAAGCTTAAACAGCTATTGTTAAAAAAAAAACTGAAATTTTATTTGTTTCTTAAAACATTAATTTAAGTTACATAAATTTTGATGGTAAAGTTACTACATAAAATTAAATCATTTATTTTTCTATTAAGTTTAAATTACATTTAATCATTCAAAATATTAATTCAGTAATCCATTATTGTTAAACTGAGAATTACTGGGGGAAGTAGAAGTGAACCAGAAAAGGTTTGGATTTCTTAAGCAGTGTCATGAGAAGAACCTAACTTTTAAAAAATCATGGGAATATGATGGTTTCTAAGAAATTATTCAAAGGACAGTACCAATAATAGGGGTCAAAAGAAAGAAAGTTAATTCTTTCAGGGCAATGAACAGAATTATATTTTTTTCCACAAACGTTTAGAGGTAAGAATTACATTTTTTGTTATCAAAAAAGTTTTTAAAGAGTTTAGCTCCAGCAATTTAATGTAAAAATAATGATAAAAAATCAAATTTCTGCATGATGTGTTATTAGAAACTTTAATAGAACTTATAATCATTGTAATTACAATATGAATAGAACTTACGCTCCACCAAACAGTTGCATCCCTAAAAGAGCAAAGATGAGGATGAAAAGGAAGAGCAAAAATAGGAGACTAATGATTGAACGCATGCTACTGAGAAGAGAAATCACCAAGTTTCGGAGGGATGACCAGTACCTGCATTGAAATAAGAGGTCATTTTTTAAATCTTCGTTTTGAAGTGAAAAAATTCAGAATATGGTTGAAAAAAAATACATTTAACTTAATCTGACTTATGTTATTTGATGTTTTAGGATAATTAATCATTTGTTTTAATGGTGCAAGGCAGTGACTTGGGATAGGGTCTATAATAGTAAAAGACTTCATATTGGAAAATTCAGTCTCTCCAATAAACTCCCCTCCTATCTGAGATATAGTATCTTAAGATGTTTACGTTTTTCAAACTGTGATTCCCCATTGGAATGGAAGTATTATAGTTTTTTCTTTTTTGAATCCCTTAACTAATTCATTACTTCCCCCCTCCAAACAGTAAATCCAACAAACCAACACTGAAATATATTAAAACACAATAATTTTCATAATTTCATTAGATAAAAATTAAATATCAATTTATCTAAGAGTATTAGTTTACAGTTTAAAAAATTACATTCAACTGTTTTATTTGCTAACTTCCCATGGATAAATATTAAAAAACAACAACAACTTACGTTTGAATCATTTTTCTCTAATAGTTTAATGCACTTTCCACAATTTCTTCTTAAAGTAATGAATTAGTTATTTGATTTAAGACAACTGTATTTCCAAGGAATTTTGACACATATAACTAGACTGTAAATTAATTCATAAATTAATACGACAAATATTATGTGTTCTTATGTTCTTGAATGTATATTTCTTTTATCATTTTATAAATTTTTTTATGTTACTTCAAACACCTACTACAGTGAAACAGTAAGAACAACTCACTTGGTAACTTTGAATATCCTGAGCAGCCTCAACGCTCTAAGTACTGAAAACCCGAATGAGCCTTCCCTCACACTGGACCACACAACCTCAAATATACTACCTGCTATAACCTAGAATATATTTTTAACAGCTTAATTTTACTTTCAAAGTAAAATACATTCTTAACTTTGGTATTCCTTTATATTAATTGACCATAATAATGGTGTTGTATCCATGTGTTTTACTGATTATAAATACTCAGTATTAAAAATGTTGTAACAATTTATATTTAGCACATTTATAAGGCAAGTTAGTAAGCTACCTTAAAAAAAGCACAAACCCATTTAAATTTCTATCTTATCATTTTTTCATAGTTTTAAATGTTCAACAATACAGACAATGCAGCAGTGTTCTTTGCTTATAATTAAGAAACTCTAAATGTTATCAACATGATTTTAAGGTAATACAGGTGTGGCTTAATCAATAATTACCTTGCAGCCACTTTGCTATATTTGCAAGAAAAATAGCCACTAATTAACAAAATTCTCTCCAGGCAGATCAAGAATACGAAATGTCAAAAACACTACTTACCACACAATCAAACCTGTTGAAGGAGGACTCGAAATAGATATGAGGTCCTAAGGCATACATTTTCATAAACATTTCAAAGATGAAGAGTCCCAAAAAAACAAACTCTGCCCAATCTGAAAAGATAACAAATGTTACTGTTGTTAATAAAAAGAGAAATTAACAATAGAATACATGCCTTTGAAAGTTAGGATTTCAAAACAGGATTTTTATTGCCAAGTTTGAAGCATTAAAGGGAAAAATTTAGAAACAAGTCATAGCTGTAATAAATGTAACTTCCTCAGAAATTTGTAGTTGTAAATCTCTAGACACAGAGTAAAACCCATTTTCAGAGGAAATATGGTTGTAAGGTAGAAAACACAATCATATTTCGTACGAATAAGAAGCTAGTAAACATGTTAAGTTAATACTCATTAGCTTTATATTCATTGTAAAATTTTTCTTCATATATTAAATAAAAGAAAATTAATTAATGATATTTGTATTCATTAGAAGGATTTTATTTTACAGTTCTAACATACTGAAAGTTTTTCTTTATGACATTTATGTTTATTACTTTTGAGGCCTTATTTTACAGATTTCTTTGGATACTTATGTTTGTTGAAATGTTCTTTTCATATTTTTGGGAGATAAAAGAATATATTAATGTACTTCAGACATTATAGGAGTTTTAACTTGAAACAGTTTGTAAAATCCGATTATTTAGTAGTTCATTAGGATGGATTGATAATTCAAAGAAAATACAAAGAATTATGTTGATACCTTATCAGTTAGCTTTGAGAACTACTAGATACAAGTCTGTACCAATTTACCCATAGTGTATTTTCTTGTATTGCATAGCATAAAATGCTATACAATGTAAAGTTAACTGAATAATACACAAAACATTCAAACACAAATTCTTGAACACAATTTGTTAACGTACTCCACACGATGAAACATATAAATCAAATAAAAAACTTGATATTAGTTAGATATCATATAATAAATATTTAAACAATAAGTTTATAATAACAGTGAAATAAGTATTACTTACATAAAAAAACTGTTAGCCACTTTGGCTGGTTGTAATGTTCTACAGCTACACATACAGTGTTAAGAAACACAAGTACAATTACAACCCAATAAAACACCTGGGTCTTTACAAGGTGGCGAATAAAAAACCTGAAGAATGAAATGAAAGACACACCCCATTAATACACAGTCAAAACAAAATAAAATTAGACAATAAATCAAAACTGAAACTCTCTGGTTTATAAAAAAAAATAGTTGTTGAAACATAGTGTAAAATCACAAGAAAACCTAACCTGAAACACAGAATCTTCACCAGTCTCATATGAAACACTGATATTATGAATATTTGGGTCACTTACAGAGTTTAAAAATTTACTGTATACAATTCAGTTTTTTAAAATTAGGAAACTCCACAGATTTTGCAATGATGTAAAGGGGAGAAGTTATTTGCTTGTATTATGGTGTTTTATATCAGCTTGTTGTGGGTTATTTCATTTAAAATCTATGTAAACTTAAATATTTTAACCTTTCAATTGAACAGTTTAATTTGAGGTTTTTGTTGTTATTTTTTACATTGTATTCTGCAAAAATTGGAATATAAATTAATATTAATACATTTGCATGTGCAGATAACACATACCATCAATATCATTTTTTCTGGAAGATAAAATTTCATTCTAATACAAACAAACACACATGCACACATTAATTAAAATTACTTCCACATTAAAGAGTTTAATAAAAGTACAGGTTGACCTTCTCATAAAGTTTTTTCTTCAAGAACATGAATTATTTTGATAGTTCAAGTCTCAATAAGAACTTTTAAACCATTATATCAATCAAGTTCTACAAGAAACGCACCTGAATCTTTTTTCTGCTTGCCAAAAGGACTTACATGCCCCTTTATTCTTGACTTTTGCCTTGAGGTAGGAAGCCCGTGCAAAACCTAAATATATTAAAATGTCAATACTATTGAACTGAAAACCAGAATATCTTTTATGTTATTTGCTTGATGACTACACTTTGATAAAATAAAAACTCCTAAAACACATCAGAAAAGGGAAGCAAATTACATTTTTACGATCAAACTGAAACTCGAAATATGTTTCAACAATGAGATGATTCATTTTATCTGTGAAAACAAAAACTTTAATTTAAACCAACATGAATAAAGAGAGCTGAATAAACATGATTTTATATATGGAAATCAGCACGTCATGTGGCAACACAGCAATGGAGCAATATACATTAGAATTATACTTTGACATTTTGTAAGTAGGGTGATGCCATCAAAATTTATCTCTTTTGGGAACAGTATGTAAAAGCAATTTATGATGAAAATATTCATTTATTTGCATAATAAAGATGTGTTTGGATCATGGATTCAAAATTTTAAAGATAGGGATTTGCTTACAAGTAAAATTGGAAAAAAAATAAATATTGATCAATATGGGGCACAAGGACTATCTTTATAAATAGAAATTTTCAATAGGTTGTAGCCAAAATGCATCTCAAGATGTCTAGTATGGGTATTAAAACTGTGTGGTAAGTTGCAAACTATCTTCGTTAATCTGAAGATGACCTAGAAAGGACAAAACATTGTTCTCTACTTTATTTTAATAAAAGTTTTAATACCCATACCAGCTTCCTCGACATGCATTTTTACTTCAAGTGAGTTTCTCGTCATCATGGAGTTGTAGCCAAGTCATGATAAGCAAAGTGTGGCTTCTTATAAAATTTGGTAATCCATAAAGACAAAAGTTAGAGGAAAAAGGGTGACCATATATTCCAGACAACAGTAGAGAACATAATCAAGACTGGTGGAAGAGAAAGCTTCTTATTTACATATCTCAAACAGCTACAGCATGAAACTTGTAGTTATGCTATTCATTTTATATTAAGACAAACTAGAAAAGTTATCAGATAAAGTGTCAATGAATACTTGTGTGATTGGATTGTTGAAATGAGTGTTGAGAAATTATTGTCCACATACACTAAACGAAATATGGAAAGAATGCAGGGAGAAGTGGTGAATTTATGCCACAAAAAACCTTATGACAGTCTTTTACAATGGAAACTATGCTGCAGGGCTATTGACAAGGTGCACAGTTGCCAGAGAGAGCATGACTGAATGTTGTAATATGGACTGTAATGATGAGATGAGGCCTTGAAACTATGTCAATATTATATATTCAGCCTTTGAATTAAGCTTTCCACCAATGTTCCCAAATTTTAAGAAATTAAAACTTGGATTTGGGCAAGTTTTAACACTGTGTTATGCTGACTTTTTTCTCATAACTGATTATTTTCAAACTTATAGACATTGTGTTAATGGATATATAGTGATTTAAGTAAATTTAAAAGTATATCTTTTTTTAAATATTAAGATTTTTGTTTTGTTTGCACAATGACTTCAACAAATTGGCAGACATAAAAGTTATTGTTGATGATGGAAAAACAAGTTACACTGTAAAACAAAATAAAATACATTTCGCATAAATAAGAAATAACATTTTATGTTACTCAAAATATCTGTATCCATATGAAGCAGCCTAAACATATTAACCATAAAAGTGCATATGCATACAACACAATGAGTTGTCAAAACTTGTTAAACCTATTTCTGCAGCAATTTAAATCCATATCCATGCTACACAATGAGTTGTCAGGACTGGTTTATTTTTTATAGTAGCTTCGACCTACATGCATCTTACACAATGATTTGTCTGGTTTGTTTTGAATTTCATGCAAAGCTACTCAAGGACTATCTGCAGCTAGTCATCACCACCAACCACCAACTCTTGGGCAACTCTTTTACTGATGAAAAGTGGAGTTGACTCTCACATTACAACACTCCCATGGCTGAAAGGGCGAGCATGTTTGGTGTGATGGGGATTCAAACCTGCTACCCTTGGATTATGAGTCAGGCATCTTAACCACCTGGCTAAGATGAGTTGTTAAAACTTAACTTATTTTGTAACAGTTTAGATCCACAAACTACAAATGTTTCATAATGAGTTGTCAAAACTTATTTCTTGTTGCAGCTTAAAACCAAAGGCATATTCCACAATAAAATATCAGAACTTGTTTAACTTATTTTTGTAACAGTTTAGATCCACACAGATATTACACAATGAATTTTCAGAACTTGTTTAAATCATTTTTGTAGCAGCAATCCAAATACATGTTACATAATGAGTTGTTAGAATGTGCTTAACTTACTTTTTGTAGTAGTCAAGACCCACATGCATGTTAATCATGATATACATGATGTTATCTTATTTCAGTCACTGACAATGCTCTTACCACTAAACATGTAAGTGTCTGAAAGTCTATGGCTTGTGATGTAAAATTAACAAGAAAATATATTTAAATGATTTTTAGTTCTAATGGATATTATACATGGTTTACTCTAAACCTTTAATTATGACGATTACATAATATACCTTAAAACTTGGAAGAAAACATGCTGACCTAAAAATCAGAAACAAGATGGTACTATAAGAGAATAATTTCTTAAACGTGGATAAATGTTCATGTCAGTTAATAGTGCTAACTAGTTCTCATTTCTCTCCTTTCAGGATAGTTTTGTTAATATGTGGCAAAAATAACAGGTATTGCTTGTGTAATCTTTGTCAATGGTATCTTGAATTCATTAAATTTTTAGCTATTGGCACAAGCATTCAATTTTAGCAATGTTAAGTCATGTATAATGACAGGAAAACAAAATATAAAAAAGCACTTTTTTTCAGAAAGGTACTATTGTAGGAAATATTAAAAATAATCCAAGGATTTTTAATGTTCAACTATGTATTATAAACTTAGAAACATTAAAGGAAACAGAGTTAAAAGGCTATCAACACAAAATATCAATATCACAAAATTTAGAATTTTGAATCAGTCAAAGATTCCCATAGATTAAATTGAAAAAGAAAGTATAGAACAGAAACATTATAAAATATCTGTAGAAAAAGAGAGACACGACAATTGACTTTTGCAGGATACTATTCAGTTAGGAGTAAGAGTAATGTTTTCAATGAAAATATACGAATTTATCTTGCAGTTTATTGGCAAGATATCAATATGCATTTCAAAAACGTATTGAAAGAATGTCTATATTAAAAAGCAATTATCTGCACTGGATTTTCGATCAACTCTTGCCAAAAACAGCTGTTACTTGCCAAAGTGTTTAGAGCTACACATGACAAAGTTTACCAGCTCTATGCTGCATTAATCTTGTCTGCTACAGCTGTATTATGTTGTGTCACATTTTGATTTAACTGGTTCTTGAATCCTAAAGTTTCAAGCACATTACCCCCAAAAATATCACATGTTTTGTTAAATAAAGGCAAGCTCCCAGTTCTGTACCTTTTGGTTTACCCGTCTTTGTGGGGGCTTGTGAGGATAAAAGAGGGCGTTGTGCAAAAACCAGGAAAGAACATGCAAAAGAAGAGAAAATGAAGAATATTAGTTAATGAAGACCAGACCAAACAAGCAAAGATACATTCTAAATGCCACAAGTATATATAGTTTTCTGTATCATCACCATTAATATATATAGATATTTATTGAAACAAATTCCAAGTAGAAAGAAACAAAAAGATACTTTAAAATACACCAAAATGTCTAGAAATATCACATTCACCAAGTTATCTACAGAAACACTTTAGAACACTTGAAGAAACTAGTGAAAGCGAGACAAAGTAAGAAAGAGTTAAACTTCATGTTACAGCCAATACATAACTTGAAATGTAATAAAACATATTCAGTTGCACAAACATGAAGAATATTCTAACAAAACACATACAGTACAGTATTCTAAAACATTTACCTAAAAAACTTTCATCTATCAGTTTAACTAGATCATACTTTCCTATCTATAACAAGTCTGTATACTTTCTGAAATTAGCTATTTTTATTTCAGTTGTCTAGTCTTCTACCTTTTTATCCTGATTTCTTTAAATTTATTTGCACATTTCAATTGGTAACAATGCTATGGGACTTTACCATCTTCATCTATTTCCTCGTCTTCTTCATCTGTGCTTTTACTGTGTGTTGTTTTCAGTTTTTTTCGCTTGGCTGCTGCTCTGCCTCTTGCTGAAGAAAATGAATAATAAACTACACAGTCAGCTTCAGAGATTATAACTTAAAATTTCAAGAAAAGTTACAATCAATAATATTTATATCTGTATATTTTTATATGTGGGGAAGCATTCGTTGGTTGGATAGTGTGACCTAAAATTAGGAAAAGATCAAAGTTTCAAAGCACCCATTTAAAAAGTGCTTACGAAATAAGAATAAAGTTTATTTGTTCTACCTCTCTCTCTCTCTCTCTACTTATTTGTTTATCAGAGAACTTCAATCTCTACCAAACAAAAAACAAATGAGAGATGTACAAACATTCCCACCTTCAATTATATGTATTTTTTCTTCTTCTGTTGTTCTTTCTTCAGCTAAGATTACCTCCTCTGTAAAATAGTAAGAAAAGTTACTTCTACATATTTCCTGTTTGAAGCTTCACATCTCAAAAAGACAAATTTAATGGTGATAAAATGTGTTATTTATTTTTTGCTATAACAATATTAACACAAGAAGTCTTATGGGTTAACTCATTAAGAAAATACAATTTTGTCTTGGAGCATTTTTGTGTTTCATCATTATCACAAAATTTTACCACTTATTGAAATATTATAAGTCTTGTATGTCTTCTGTTGGAACAGAAGTGAGTGTTTATTCATTACTGCTGAATTTCTTAGCTGATAATTGAGGAACTAGAACTTTGTTCTTTTTTTTTGTTGAATTTCATTCAATGCTAACGCAGGACTATATCTGCACTGGCCATTTCTAATTTTGAAGTTATACACTAAAAGGAAGGCAGCTAGTTGACACCACCCACTATCAAACTCAAGGTCTTGTCTGATTGAGTAGTGTAATTCGACTGTTAATATTATAAAGAATCCAAGGCCTCAAAGTTGGATACGTGATTTTTATCTTTTGGTAACTTAGCATAAGCCACAGAACTTTAGATCCAAATTCCAGCACACTAATCACTTGAATAGAAAAATGTTTCATTACCGTCAGTGAATTTCATTGTTTACTGAGACTCTACACAAAACTTAAGCAACAAAAATAAGTAGAGTTGAGATGTTGCACATACATGAAAATTATTTATGTGGCACAAATTATAAAACAAGAAGCTAAAAGATGATATGCAATAATTAAAGATTTTTTTTTTAGAAAGGCTGGGTTACACAGCACAATATTATGCTTCACGATGTCGTACATTTAAGTAAGTTGTTTCTCAAACTGAACTAAATGATTAGTTTGTAACTGTTCTATAAATATAACAATAAAAATGCCAAGAAGCAAACTGTCTTCAGAGTTTCAAATTTTAATGTTTTACATACATATAAAAAAGTCTATGTTGTTGTTTGTAATTAAGCATATAGCTTAAAACCCAGATTTTAGTATTGTAAGTTTTGTATACATATTACTGTACCAGTGGGGGATGAAAAGTCTATGCCTATAGCAGTTCATCCTATTCTGTTGGATCTCAAATTTTTAGATTTATTTTTTTCAAATAGAATCATTCTCTTCCCATCAGATTATTATTTTTATTTGGTACATAAATACTGACAGAAAAATATTATTCAAAAATTATTCTTCCTTCCATCAGATTTTCTGTTATTATTAGAAATAATATATCCATGTGTAGCACATTATATTATTTCATTCTCTTTTAGCAAGTGGTTTATAGTAAAGACACAGCTGTATCAAATAGTTTGGCAGCCATAATTTCAATTTCTTGTGAGTATTTCAATCAGTAAAGCTGTTTTGATTAGATGACATTTTTCTGAACTTATGAACTCCTGGTTTGAGAGTTGTCAACAGTTTTAAATCTTTTTTTCCCAATTAATGTTTTTGAATATGTAGAGATATATCCAGCTTCATTACAAAGACTTTTGAATCACAGGATTCTCTATCCTAACCACAATATTAACAATGGAAACAAACGGTATTTTTCCAAATTGGTTTGGAATGGGCTTTAGAGTTGCTTGTTATTTTCCTAAACACTCTGCTTTGTGAATTATTCTCTCTTTTCTTCAAAACATTTTATCATTTGAATCTAATTTACTTAACAATCTTGCTATTCAAATAAACTTCCTCAAAAAGACTATGACACGTGTATACAGCTATAGGCTATCTATCACAGTATTGCAGGGTCAAGTGGTTGGGAATTTACTATTAATCAAATACTTAGGTTTTATTACCAAGTTGCCACAATTCACGTCTGTGACAAAATAGCATTGCACTAGCATACAATAATTATTCTTGCAATGTTAAAAAATTAATCTTCTATGCTAATCAATTACATTTTATGTGCCATAGCTATAAACAAATCGGACAAAGCTAAATATAATAATGTATTTAAGTGTTACTTCATCTACTTGTAAATGTGGTTGTAAGTATTTATTACAAGTTACTAGTGACAGCGACAATTTTGAAACGTATTTTAATTTGCTAAATACATTAGAGTAAGGTCCTATAAAATATCATAATTTCCAAAAGACTTTGATATAACATTTATAAGTATGACTTCAATAAAACATGAATGTAACAAAATTAATTTTTCAGTGGATAGGTGATAATACATTTAAGTCAAATCTAACAGATTTGTGGAGATCAATATTCTCTATTGTAATAACTTTTATACACAAAGAACAGAATGATATATACATACATTAAAGGTTGGTAAGAAATATTCTGTTAAAAGTTAAAAGATGTAACCTAAAATATTGTTAATATATAATCCATAAAATGTTAAGAATTAGTTTATACTATAAAAACATGTTATTCTGAAGTTATTCAGTGTCTCAATAAAAATCCTTTTTTAAAAAACAATATAAGTAAAAAGCCATAAAGATGCCAATATAAAAATATTATGTAGAAACTTTATTACTGATAAATTTTTAACTAAAGCAAAAATATTGATTTGTAATTAATAATTCAAAAACACTACCACTATTTCATAATATAGGTAATTTAGCTTATTTGTCTGTCAGTAATAAATACACATTCTGATTGCAATGAAAGAAATAATCTGTAAAATAATCAGTAAATATTACTCTTACATGTAATTGTAAACTAAGAGACACGTATGCTTAGTTGATTCAGCTTACTGTTTTCATAAACACATTTTACCCCACACAGCTTACCAGAGCTGTTTTAATATGTGCTTCCTAGAAGTTTATTTGTTTGGTGTGGTTTGTTTTGAATTTTGTGCAAAGCTACATGAGGGTTCTCTGTGTTAGCCATCTCTAATTTAGCAGTGGAAGAGTAGAGGGAAAACAGTTAGTTATTACCACCCACTGTCAACTCTCGGGCTACTCTTTTACTAACAAATAGTGGGATTGACCATCACATTTAATGCCCACATGGCTGAAAGGGTGAACATGTTTGTCACAATAAGAATTTGAAGCCACGACCCTCAGCTATGAGTTTAATTCCTTAACTACCTGGCCATGGCAGGCCTAGGTTTGTTTGTTTCTGAATTATAATAAACGTAAAAGTAAACAGCTAAAAGTTATATGAATTACAAATCAACAATACTCAAGTTAAACATCTTTATACAAGGAAAGAGAAAACATCAGCAAAAACTTGAATTTTTAAATGTATAAGATAATTAAATGACATAAAGGCCAATATTCTGAAAACACTGTTCACCTGCCCTACATATCCACTCCACGTAGCCATTCAACTCCTTTTCTAATTGCTGCTGTCGTCGAAGTTTTAAATAGGCTTGTCGATTTTCTACTCTCTCTCTTTCTTTCGCAAATTCACTGTAAGCATGTTACAAATATATATACATACACGTATATTTTAATCCTAAAGCTAAGCTGCTACATAAAAAATTAGGTCTGATACTTTTGTATAAAAACTACATATATATATTATAGCTTTCATACAGTCAACCTCAGGCAATCTGTTCAAAAGATATGAAATTAAGTTACCATTAAAAGGCATACAGGCTAATAATATTAAACACTGTGAATGGCTAAACACCACATATACTTATTTGAACTTCACTATTATGACACTGACATAAAAGTTTTGTAGGTTCTAATATCTAATACTGGAGTTAGAAATCTGAGATTGAGAACTAAAGAATTTTTGGTAAAATGTCATTACTCAGAGGCTTTAATATGGTGACAAGTTCAGTAGCAGAAGAAAAAATAAATATAATGAGATTAACAGAAATGTGATACCACTTGCTACAACACAGTGAATTTCATTTAATATCAACTTCATTCAAAAACAAACTGAACAAGCTTTAGGTAAGTTATACAACAGGTGTACCAACATACATCTGGAATAAGGAAATTTAACTGTTGGATGAAAATGACAAGAAGTATTTAAAATAAAAAATTCAATTTATCTTTAAAATGTTCTATTTGTGGAGAATTACATATTGGAGAAAATGATAATGAGACTAAGAGTTAATTCATTTTAGTATCCAGTGGTCCTGGAGTTAGCTGGACCCTACTAAATTTTCAAAGGTCAAATGAAAAAAATAAAAGAAAAAAGAAAGCATTTACTTTGGTTATTTCCTGTATTAGTTAATATCCTTTCAAACAGGGCAAACTAACAGACAATACAAACGTATAAGTGGTGTCCCATGTTTATTGAAGGTAAACCTAAATCACTTACCCGCTTAGTACACCAAGAACTAAATTAAGCATGAAAAATGACCCAAGGATGATCAGAGGCACAAAGTAGATCCAGTTGAATGTACTTCCTAATGCATCATTTGTCTGAGTAAGAAAGATTAAAACATGATGAAGACAGTTGGTGGAATTTCATACAAGGATAACAAACAACTTTATCGTGAATTTTTTTTTTATTTTTAGAAACAGAATATCCGTAGAATGTTCAGGATGTGATTTTATTCAGTTTATGAAACGAATATCATGAACAAAAGTTAGAAAATAGAATTTTAATAATTTTTCCATAATTTTGACCATATATGATGTAAAAAGATATTCTTACTGTAAAATATTAGGTGAATTTAGTAATAGTAAAACAACTCACAACAGAACATTAACCTATCCAAAACACAGTAACTAACAGTACCTCTACATTTCTATGAGAAACATTGGGCTTAATAAAAATCATCTAATATGCATAACAATTTTCATTTAACAAATAACATTTCTAATATAAAAAAAACAATATGTCTGATTTCCTGGAGTTATAATATGTAGGTTAAAGGCATTGCCAAGTATTTAATTAAGAAGAGAATAATATAAGAATGTTATAAGGTATGTTTCTGTATTTACACCTTACAACTTTAATGAAGAAAGTGAGGTCACTGTGAAATTTTTTCTTACCCAATATAACATTGACGTCCACCCTTCTTGTGTGATGCACTGGAAAACAGTAAGCATGGCAAAAAAAATGTTGTCAAAACTGGTTATACCAAAGTTGGGACCTCTCCACTTTTCTAAGCAAATTGCTTCTTTTGGATCACATGTGTGTGCACCCTGAGGGGCATTTGTAGGGTCGAGGGTGTAGTAACAGGGGATTTCTTGTTCGCCTTCCTCGACTATTTCACCTATAGTAGGCAAAGAAAAAAATGTTACCACAGGATAACATTCTTTCAGATACTCCTGGATAACTATTAGACAAATAAAATACCTTATTAGCTCTTTCCTGCTATGTATACTAATAAACACTCTGGTGTCAGATTTATTTTGCATACAAAAAAATTAAAATAAAGAGCATGATTTAATATTCTGCCAATTACCCATAACTCAAGAGTGCTATTTAAGATTTCACTGAAGGAGGGAGAGATAAGATAATTGGTTATCCAGGGAATGGCTGGACACTTGGATTTTTTTTTAGTTAAAATGTAATAAAAAATAAACAGCATATTTTGAGGGTATTTCCGAAATTATTTACATACACGTATATATAATTTCCAAAATAAATAAAAATTGTATTAAGTGTTACCTAACTAGCACGACTTCTAAAAACTAGAAAACAAACACATTAGTAATTAAAGATGAAGAGTTTTGCAATAATTAATTCAGTCTGTTATGTATGTAAGCTGTAACATCAACTCAGAAAATGAAGTCACCGTTCCAGATGTCATAAGCAGAAAATGTAAAATAAAAATAAATCAAATCAGTACAAAAGTTTTTATAGAGGTGAAAATAATGTTCCATCTTGATATCTGGCTGAAACTAAAAAAAAACGACTTTAAGAAATTATGAAAGTGGTATTAAATTTTAATTCAGTTTTATGCAAAATATTCTAGCTTATTCAAGTATCTGTAACAGTAATGTATTTTTGAAACTTTTTTTGTTTCCTTGGAAATGGTAGGTAAGAAAACCATAAACATAAAATTTTGAATTTCTCTTCAGAAACCGGGTATAATTTATACAAGTCTTTTCTCAAATTACAAAACATTTATATCGACAGAAATATAAAAAGACTCAATCCAAACATGAATCACACTGAATTAACATCAAATAACTGACTCAAAATTCAGAATCCCTGATTTTAGCATTGCAAATCCTAAGACTTACCGCTGTACTATGGAGGCACAATTCAAAAATGATGTTCTACTCGTAAAAACACAATCTCTTAACATCAACATCAAACTGATATTAAAATATCCCAAAGTCAACTGTCCTTATTGCACAGGCTGTAGTTTAACAATTTAGCACAAGAAAATCAAACTGATAAAGTGAAAGCATCAAGCATGGCCAACATTAAGTTGGTTATTATTTCGTTACTGGGGAATGAAATAAACAAACAAAATCCTGAAATGGTACTAAGTTAATAATTTAAATTAATTAAAGTATAATAAATTATTGTGGGATAAAAGTAAATAAACACAAAAACACGGTAGTCTGAATTTCACTATTGAACCTGATTGCAGTCAAACAAATTCACAACAAAGGTTATCTGTTATAATTACCTGTTCTAAACACTAATTTTAGAGGCATACAAAAGAATTTCCTAACAAAACAATTGCTTGGTTTCTTTTTTTTGGTTTGATTTGTTTTGAATTTTGTGCAAATCTACATGAAGGCTATCTGTGCTAGTTGTCCCTTACTGAGCTGTGTAAGACTAGCAGGAAAGCAGCTAGTCATCACCACCCACTGCTAACTCTTGGGCTAC
Organism: Carcinoscorpius rotundicauda; assembly: GCA_011833715.1. Taxonomy (NCBI): domain Eukaryota; kingdom Metazoa; phylum Arthropoda; class Merostomata; order Xiphosura; family Limulidae; genus Carcinoscorpius; species Carcinoscorpius rotundicauda. The sequence continues at coordinate 36,050,645 of CM022403.1, forward strand.
TCTTTTATCAACAAATAGTGGGGTTGACCAACACATTATAACATTCCTGTAACGGCTGTAAAGGCGAGCATGTTTAGTGTGACTGGGATTCGAACCCATGATCCTAAGATTACGAATTGAGTGCCATGCCAGGTTTCTTTTTTTTAATTCTACATATATCTACACATATGTTAATAAACAGTTGGTTTATTAAATTTAACTTTTTCTTTTGCCCTGCTCTGAATTCACTAATGACAAAGGTATATATATCACTTATATCATGCTGGCAGTCCTGGTTTCAGTATGGTTGTGTATTTGTTTGTTACACAATAGTCTACATGTATCTTATCCACTGCAGGGAATTGAACCTACAGTTTATAGTTGTAAGTAGTCCCTAACCTTATTGCTGACGTACTTAAAGGCATTCCAACACACATAAATCGCATAAGCCTACAAAATGCATTGTTTTTGTTCTCTCCACTGCTGGTATCAAATCCCGTTTTTAAGCTGTAAGCCCGTGATCTTATTGCTGACATTGGGGGATTCCAGTATAAAGCACGTGTGGTAATAAAATCTCGTAGTAACTACACAGCACACTAGAGTACTTTATTCTCTGAAATGCCAATCAATAAAAAGTAAAATCACAATAATAAGTTAATTGTGGAGGTCTCTAGAGCACTGCCAGACTTCAGATGTTTTGTTAATGCAAAAGAAACTCTGTACTCTAACGGGAAAACAAAAAAAATTCATAAAAAGACCACTATATATCAAGTTTAAAATAATTACTTTATTTAAATTAAAAAGTTATTTAAATCACTAATTAAGGTTTAATGCAACTTTTAAGTATATTTAAGTATCGTTATATAAGCGGGCACTCTAGAATATTTATTACAAGTAAAAATATTCTAATAGATTAGTTATTCACAGCTAGAATTTTGTTTTAATGCTAAGAAAATGTTCAGTACGATTTCAGGGCATTTTTGAAATTATTTTTTATGAATTTTATGCCACAGAGTGTGTTAATATTTTGCATATAAGAACACAGCAGTTCAAGATCAAAGCAAATAATGAAACTTATTTTGTTGTTTGAAAAGGTTTGTTCTGGGTAGTAGTGAAAATATTTTTTTTATTTTAAAAGAAATTGTGGAAACAGTACAAAATATTGCTGTTTAACTTGTCAAATATTTGTTTTTTGTGAATTTTCGCGCAAAGTACACAAGAGCTGTCTGCGCTAGCCTTCCATAATTTAGCAGTGCAAGACAAGAGGAAAGGCAGCTAGTCATCACCACCCACCTTCAACTCTTTTACCAATGAATAGCATGTTTAGTGTGATGGGGATTCGAACCCACGACCCTCAGATTACGAGTCAAGCGCCCCCTGGCCATGCTGGGCCTTATCAAATGTCACAAAATTAAAAAAACAACACATTATATTAAGTGATCTTTGTTAACGTAAAATAACATAAATAACAATACTATATAACTTATGTATTTATAATTCCTGGTGTAGCAATTCAATGGCCGAAAATAAACATTAAAAATTAACAATAAACAACAAGTTAACGAACCTTAACAGTGGAAAAATAATTTTTGTTACGATAACTCTCACTTACTTGTATCTTCTAAACTGTAGCATGTTTTATGTAGAGCACCATTGTAAAACTCAAGGCCAATAATTGCAAAAATGACAATAGCGAACAGCACCAAAAGGCCTATTTGGAGAAGAGGCGCCATAGCCTTGATAATAGACTTTAATACTACTTGAAGACCTGAAAAACAGTATGATACATACATGTTTATATTATTTTTAGGTGTTGTCACAAAATTTGGATAATTCATACTCGGGTCTCTTGCAGAAACATGTTACAAAATACGTCAACTTTTATTTAGTTTATTTACTTTTCAAATTTCGGGTAAAATTACTCGAAGACAATCTCAAACAACCATCTTAATTTAGAAGTTTGGTTTATTTTGTTCTGAAGTTTGCGCAAAGTTACACGAGGACTATCTTCGGTAGGCGTTCTCAACTTAGCAGTGAAGGACTAGAGTGAAAGAGTGGGTTACTCTTTTAGCAACGAATAGTGGAATTGATGGTAACATTATAACAACCCAATGGCTGAGAGGGCCAGCATGTTTGGTGTGACGGAGATTCGAACATGCGACTCTCAGATTGCGAGTTAAGAGCTCCGTACCTGGAATATAATTCAGAAGTAATAGACGAGTGGGATTACCTTATGATAGTTAGTTAAAACCACCCACCGCCAAATGTTAGGCTGTTCTAACCAATGAGTAAGGCTGACCATTGCTGTTAAGTCAGATATAGGGGAATGCCTAGATGTTTGTTTGAGCTGAATTATTATTAGAAAAAAAAATTTACTAAATCTGCTTTAATTGTAAACAAAGAAAATATATTCATTTCTTATTCGCCATTTTTTCTGTCGAAACATTTGTCCGAATTACGATCATTGATACAGTTCATATAAGAAATTTATATATATATATTTCGCGAGTATTTTAGCGTGATATTTATTATATGTGGCTGTCAACATTGTCTATTGTACAAAACTAACACTATAACTGAAGTTTTCTCAACAAGTTTCAGTTTTTCCAAGTTAGTAAGTAGTTTCACTTGCTACTGATTTGACATGGATTAAAACAGCAATCGAGATAGCAAACTCACTACCGAATGTTAATACGAATCATTAAAAAATATCTAAATTATTTGCCAAATATAAATATCAACCCAATTCACCGCTTGTCACCGAGTTCACCATATTCGGAGAATTCCACCCTTCATCAGTAACCCTGGAGAAGGATTAATCGAAAAGCAAACCTGCTAAAGTTGCGTGTTGTTGTTACTTGCTTTGAATTGCTAATCCTAAGGAAGGTAACCGACCAACAACACCCGCCGCCAACTCTTGAACTACTCTTTGCATTGGTATTAAAAGTTACTTAATAATGCTTCAGTAGCTGATAAGCCGAGCATGTTTGACGACGGTTTCTATCCCTCAGTACGCCAATTACGAGTCGAGCGCTATAATCACCAGACGATGGCAGTCGCAGATCGAAAGCATTAAAAACATTATATATATACAGTGCATTGTATAATACAGTAAACACTATGAACATCTATACATATATATTTTATTGATAAAAAGATACACGATTGTTTGTTTTGAATTTCATGCAAAGCAACACAAGGGCTATCTGCGCTAGCCGTCCCTAATTTGGCAGTGTTAAGACTAGAGAGAAGGCAGCTAGTGATCACCAACCACCGCCAATTATTTGCCCAAGAGTTGGCGGTGGGTGGTGATGACTTGCTGCCCTCCCTCTAGTCTTACACTGCTAAATTAGAAAAGGCTAAACCAGATAGCCCTTGTGTTGCTTTACGCGAAAATAAAAAAAAAACTTTTATATTCTGATCAACAGTTATTTTAATCGAGATCGCGTACAAAGTTAATACAACAATAAGAATATTACATAAAACACATAAATACATAAAATGTTATTATTATTAAGATACTCATGAACACAATTGAAGAACGATATCTGTGTTTTTGTTATAGATTATCACTAAAAAATTACATCCTGAATAACTATACTTGATGTCACGAAACCAGTTGATGAGATTAATAAAAGAGGGGGAAAATAGAACTATCTAATGTTCTAGTGTTTTGTTATTCGTATCCACGAGTGAGACTTATTTGTGAAGCTGATATATCCATATTCGACCACAGAACAATTTTCATTAACCAAGCGCACAGATGCACATCAAAAAACAAAATGTACATAAAAACAGCAATAACATCTATATTTCAACAATTCTGAGCTAAATTTTATGACACATATTTGACAGAATTTGCAAAGAAAAATGACAAAGATATTTAACTTTTATTCTCACGCGGTTCCCGCGAGATTCGCTTGCAAATAACGCACCAATCACGTTTTTTGGAAAATTCTTTACTCATAGCAAAGCACAGCTTTATATTAGCTACGAACGCGTCATCATCCCTTGAGGATGTGATTATCTGTTTATTGTTTCTCTGGTGATCTTCCTTGTCTATAATAGTTTTATTACTGCATCCTTTTGTTTCCATTCTGTTACCAAGGAAGCACACAAAAAAATAGCTACAGGCGACGTTTGAATTGATTGTATAGAACACAGTATAAACTATTTAAGTCACTGTAAAGTAAATAAGAAGACGAGATCAGTATTATATGTTTTGCTGGGAAGTGACTGCTTGCAACTCCAATAGAAATGGACAAAGCAATGTAACTAACAGCCAAAGAGAAGTTCAGATGGTTTAAGAACAAACCACAGATATTCGACTTTTATTTGACAGTTTCTTTTAACGTCTTTCTCGTCCAGGAAAATACTTATGCTGAACTATATCTGTTTGAAAGTTTCGAAAATTTTGTTCCATGAAAAATATTGCGATGATTCAAATTATTTTCTTTAATTATTGAATATTATTGTTAAATTTATCGTACTAAAACAAGGCAAGTAAACAAAACACCATTTATTAAAATCAAACTACACTTTATAGATGTAAACTGAACTCCACCAGGAATATTGTTAGAAAAAAAAATGTTGTTACCTAGATTGATGAATGTAATGGTGAAGTAATTTTGAAATTTCAGATCTTAAGTCACCAAAACGTTTCTGAATTTTTAATTTTTTAACAGTTTATAACCGGAAGTAGCAACTACTGCAATTAACAAAATAGTATTTTAAAATAAATATTATACTGAATTGGACGGACAGATAAAGATAAAACGTTTTTAGTCAATAATAAGAATCTTAACATAAAAGGAAGTTTTTATAATATTTGTTGAAAAATGTTAATTCTGAGACTTAACCATCTAAAACTTTTAGAAGAACGAATTCAAACTGTGAGTTTTAACACCAAAGTTAGACATTATTATTATAACTGAAGCAAACAGGTTGTTTATGTCCATGTTTGTATTTGAGAAGGATAAATCTGAAACGGGAAAACTGGTTTGATTATTTTGTAAAGAAATGGACATCAAGAGTCCCTCACTTACTTGGAATCCCAGAAACGAGCTTTAGAGGCCGAAGCACTCGTATAGCTCTGAGCGTTCTCAGATCTACTTCTAAGTTATCGGATGCATAGGAAGTAATGAACCTGTAAGAAGGGAGAGCAAAAGAACAGGGTCTAGACCTACAGGACAACTACGGTTGGTACTACAACTATATCTTACAGACTACAGGAAGTTATACAATGTAGAAGTTAAGGAAGTAGGAAGTAGAAAAGAAGGTGCTTTATTAAAAATCCGACTGTTACTCATTCTTTGTTTGGACTACAGGAAGTTAAACAATGTAAAAGTTAAGGAAGCAGGAAGTAGAAAAGAAGGTGCTTTATCAGAAATTTGACTGTTACTCATTCTTTGCTTGAACTACAGGAAGTTATGCAATGTAAACGTTAAGGAAGTAGGAAATAAGATGCTTTATCAGAAATTCTAATGTTACTCATTCTTTGTTTGGAAACCGGCTTAGTGATTATGGTGTCACGTTGTAGATAGGGCTTACGGTCCCACCTTTGCCATTTATGGGCGTATTATAGATGTGATATTTAATTCAGATATTTGGTTATGTGTAGGTATATAGACATTGGGCGCTGTTGGTTGCTGAAACCGAAAATGGCAAGGAAAAAAATACAGATATATTCATGAAATTTTGCTACTGGTTTCTATCAATTGAAAAACGATAAGGATTTGTGTAAATCACAATTCATCCTGTCGCTATCTTGTAAAAATATACAGGAAAAATTATATGTTAATATGGTCAGCGAGAAATGCACATACTCAAATTAGAAAGTTAAAGGACTTCTGGCTGGCTGTCTGAATTTTACTCTTTAATTTTCCCCTAAACGTTCCCCGCAGTCTTTTTTTTTTTTCCTTAGATGAATGAGTTTGATTTTCTGATTGCACCCTTTCAAAGGAAAGTTATTCCTATTTTATAGGTTTGGTCTCTTGTTTGTTTTGGAATTTCGCACAAAGCTACTCGAGGGCTATCTGTGCTAGCCGGTCCCTAATTTAGCAGTGTAAGACTAGAGGGAAGGCAGCTAGTCATCACCACCCACCGCCAACTCTTGGGCTACTCTTTTACCAACGAATAGTGGGATTGACCGTCACATTATACACCCACACGGCTGGGAGGGCGAGGATGTTTAGCGCGACGCGGAGGTTTGGTCTCATCATAAACATTCATTTCTCTACATCTGATCTGACTACAATAGGAAAACCATCTTTGAACAGAGTAAAACATTAAATCAGAGAGTATAATAATGTATCTACTGCTTAGAAACACAAACAGTATTATGGGTTTCCTCCACGTGGTTGGAATAAAATGAGTCATATTCTAATGAAATTAATTTAAGTAGAAATGGTACCAATGAAACATATATAGAGTTTAACACTTGAAATATGGTAATCGTCAATATTCTATTTTGAGTAATAAATAAATATTTTAGGTTTTTCTGTCAGCTAGTCAAATGTTTGCATATTTTTGTGGAATTGTTCTGGTTGAAAAAAAAAGAGAGTAGTTTGAATGTTTCTGTCAGTTTTGTTATCTCAAAGCATAAAAAGTAAGGTCTCTATGAAACTATGATAATCTTACATCACACTGTTTCCTTCTTTTCCACTACAAGTCTTTTTAGACGAATCTTCCTACTCGAAAGTCACTTTAATAAATTCGTATTGTTGATGTTTTAATATATTTGGGTTTGGAGAGCTCACTGTATGTAAACTATAGCATACTTCACACACGAAAGCATATTTTAGAAGTTGTCTGGAATTTTTGCTAAAGTCTATGAAATTTGAATGACACTGAAAGAAAAGTTTTTAGGTTCTACTGGAACATTCAACAGGCTCATCTGTCGATACGTTTCACCACCTATTGTCTCTTTCATCCTACTCCATGAATCTTAACACTTTTACCGGTATCATACAACTGTTAACGTAATAACTCAGTAACAAACAACAGTGTAAAACAGAAACGAACATAAAACTCTGTTTGGATGACAAGTGGCTGATCATAGTATTTATTATAAATCCCTATATTTTTCACACTTCAGCTTTAAGATATAAGTTAAAATTACAAAATCACACTCGGCAACAGCTGCAATACTTACCCGGTGACGACAACTATAAAGTCCATGATATTCCAAATATTACGAAGGTATGATCCTTTATGTATTATAAACCCTAAAGCTAGAATTTTCAATAAGGCTTCTACGCAGAAAATACCAAGGAAATATGGTTCTGTTTTCTCCTGTTTAAAACAACAAGACAAAAAATGGTGATAAATGTAAGGCCGACCTAAGAATATGACATATGAAACTCCTACACCACTGTACTTCGTTCTATTTATATGTTATAAACGTACATTGTTATTCCAGAGTCGAAATATTAAGTTGGCATACGCGGAATCTAAAATCACTAAGAATATGCTTTCAAGATTAGCAAAAAACGTGTATATTAATCCAAGTTTATTTTGCAAATTAGAAATGTTAGCTTGATTACCAGTGGTTGTCTGTTATTTCACTCACCCTAAACTACTAGACGAGAGGACTTGTGATTGACCCTTAATAACTTTATTCAATTAAATAAATTTGTGGTCAGAACATATGTTACGTATTTCAGTATTTTTTTCTCTATAAAAATCCAAACAACAATAAAAATAAACATTTAAAAGCTAGATTAAAACAACAACCACACACAAAAAAACACCACCACAATAAAAAGTTTTGCCACTTAACGTAACGCCGTCTGGTGTACTCAATATTCTTGTATACACCTATCGGTAACGTCATAAATAGAAAGTTATCCGGGAAAATAAACCTGTGACTGTTATTCTGCTTATAACAAGATTATCTTTTATTCAACATTTTTTAACATCAGGTTTGCACCAAATGTTGCTTTCTCACTGCAACGTTGTAGCTTTGAAAACAAATGTTGATAAACCTGTGATAGAACACGTCCATGTTTAAATTCCCCCAATGTAAAAACTGTTACTGTTCATACATTCAACATTATAAACAGTTTTTATCTCGTTACAGCCAAATAATTTGTTTATTCAGAAGATTTTTCTATTTTTTGCTACTTATATTTTTATATCTTTATTTATATATTTTTGAAATTTTAGGTGCACAATATGCCTTGTCGAAATAAAATAATATCAGTATAAACTCACGAGAAAAAATCAAGAAATAAAATAATCCACTCAGTAAATGGTGCCTCTGGACATTAGTACGATATATCTATTTTGACACATAATTTAGTTTAGCAAAATGTTTCGATATTGGACTTCAAAACCAAAATGCTAATTTAGTTTACATAACAATCACATTCTTCATATTTGATTATTAGAGTAAAAGTTAAGTGAAAATCATAACTTAAGAACCGCATTCCATTTCAGAGAAGTATGACTGGCTAAGAAATTTAATTTCATGGAATGAAAATGTCAATTGTAAAATAATAAAATAATAATGCAGTGCATCTGTACGCACATAAATATAATATACAATTTAGATTAAATACACGGAGGTGAACAGTAATGTCTGTGGACAGACACATACTTAATTTAGATTAAATATATTTAGATGGACAGTAATGTCTGTGGACAGTTACATGTATATATTCAATTTAGATTAAATACATGTAGGTGAATAGTTATGTCTGTAAACAGATATATATTTAATTTGGATTAAATGCATGTTGTTGAGTTGCAATGTTTGTGGACAGATACACATATTAGACTATGTAACACAAATTTTGTTTCTGAATAGTATGTATTATTTCTTAATTGCTTATGTTGTAAAAGTACAGAAAATGGCCAGTATTCACTTCAAACTTTGCTTTTGTGACCTGGATAATGAAATTTAGAAATTAACCCATTTTCTGTGTAAAAAATGGCAAATTTGCACATTTTCATTTATATAAGATCTGAATAAAGCAACATATAAATCAAGATTTACATGTATCTATATTAAAGTTATAGAAAAATGTTTAGATGTAAATAGTTTTTGAGATTTGCAACTGTAATGTAAATCACTTTCATGTATCAGTCACCCAAATATAGTCTTCTATTATGTTTTCATTATATGCTCCCAGGTCACAAAAGTAAAGTTTGAAATGAAAAATAGGTCTTTTCCATTTACTTTAGGCAAGAGCAATTGGGATATAACAGTTTTTGCCCAGGAACAAGAAAAAGTAAAAATGATGTTACATAGTGTTAGAGTATTTTTATGTTGCATTAGCTTTTTTTTGTATGTTTATGATAACTGAATATTAAATATTTTGTTTTATATTAATAGTTTTCCAAACAGAACCTCCAGATGACAATACACATTTCTAAAGTATACAAAAACAAAATCTAGGAAACAGTGAGTTTATTTATTATTATCACACTTGTAATGTTTCTCTCATTACATTAATGACTTCTTTCTTATTTTATTTTTAATAATCTGTTGCAATATTCAAAATTAAGTGGAATAAACAACATCAACACTTTTTTGAATGCGTTAAGATTACACTGACATATTTCTGTTTGCATTTGATTTCTCAGAACATCTACTAAACGTTTATTTGCAGGTTATATCTTCAAAATTAATTTATGAAGTCCTAGTTTGTTTGTAAATTTTGATTTTTCTATGTACTTGGTGAAACTGACTAATATTTATGCTAAATACATATATTTTAGTTTACAGTAAAAGAAAAACAATTTGAAGCAGAAAAAAATCAAAGATTTTTCAATAAATTCCAATAACTATTTTTATTTCTACAATTATCTCAAGAAAGCATCATTGTAACTCTTGAAGCCTTTAAATGTAAACATTAAATCTGTAGAAAAACAAGAAGAGGAATAATGAAACTGGAAAATAAAATATTAATTCTTACGCGAAAAAAAAACCCAACTTTGTACACTTCCAGCTTTTTTATTCATTTTCATCTTCTTTTGTTTAGTTTTATTGTTTCAATTCAACTTCCATTTGAAACTGATTTCAATACTAGCTTATGATAATTTTAGATTTCCATATGAGTCTCACTAATATAATAAAAATCTCCATACATATAATATCTTAATCTAAACACTACGTAATTGTAATTAACTTGGAAATGACTTACTAATTTTTGAGCTAAAGGCGTTCTATCTCCTTTAGGAAGGTGCTCTTCCAGTGCCAAGACTATGCAGTTTGCAATGATTGTTAGCAAGACTGTATACTCGAAGGGAGTGAAGAATAGGTTAAGGATAAAACTGTCTTGGAAATAAACAACTATAAAACATTGTTAGAAAAAAAAAATGTAAAAATTATATTAAATATTTATTTAAGGTGTCATTTACACAATCAAGGCAGTAATTTGTTCTTACCAAAAGGCAATGTACTGGACCAAATTGAACAGTCTATATAAATCAACATAGAAATACATTTACTAGAATGAGCCAAAACAAAACATTTTGGTTTGTTTTGAATTTCGCGTAAAACTACACGAGGGCTGTATGCGCTAGCCTTACCTAATTTAGCAGTGTAAGACTAGAGGAGAGGCACTTGGTCATTATCAACTGCCGCCAACTTTAGGGCTACTCTTTTACCAATGAATAGTAGGATTGATCGTTATATTACAAGCCCTCCATGGCGGAAAGGGCGACCATGTTTGGTGTGACGGGAATTCGAACCCGCAACCCTCAGATGTGTTGAGTGCTTTAACCACTTGGTCAGGCCTGGGAGAAACATGTTTTTATTTTCAATGCAAAACACATGACAAAACGCTGGCAGATATGAAGTTTCAGTAGTGTTTGTTGATATGATAACTGTAGTTTTGAAGAAAAGAAACTGAAGAAATATAGATGTTCCAACAGATATAAATTTACAGGCAGACATACTTGATGTGTGGTTAATTAATAAATGTACAGGCAGACATACTTGATGTGTGGTTAATTAATAAATGTACAGGCAGACATACTTGATGAGTGGTTAATTAATAAATTTACAGGCAGACATACTTGATGAGTGGTTAATTAATAAATTTACAGGCAGACATACTTGATGAGTGGTTAATTAATAAATTCTAAGATGATAATTAATTATTTGTGATTTATCTTTATTTTTACAAGATTTTTTATTGCTGAAAATATAATTTTCAGGTAATACTTTTGTATTGGATTCTTCAAAATAGAAGATATAAATATAAACCTGTTACATATCTTGTGAATTAAAAAGTCTTTATCTGAACGAAAACATTTAAGTCTTATAAACTCGCCATATTCTAGCAACTCTATTTATTGAAAGTCTAGACAATAAACCCAAGTGTAAAAAAGACAAAGAAAACATACAAACGGGTTAATAAAGTCAAACAGCATTTTGGAAAACAGTATAAATAACAGTCAAATGTAGCCTTATTTTAACCCTTCCCAAAAATTCAGGTTTTCCTATAACATGTAGGTGGAATGTTCATTATCTTACAAGGATAATGCATGTATGTGATAATAAAAAAGTAAAATGCTTATTTAAGGACTTGTCATTTTATACCATCCTTAAGATATGAGATAACTTTTTTTAGATTCTTTCGTGTTTGTGTTGTTATTGTCTTCTTTTTCCAACATTATTTCCACTGCTCTTTCACCTTTCTGTATGTTTCGTAGCATAGCCACATCAGGCTATCAGCTGAGTGCACCGAGGTCAATCGAATCCCCGATTTTCACGTTGTAAATCCGCAGTTTTCCACTGTCCCACCAGAGGACACCCTTGCCTTATTACCATCACCGATTTTATTGAATACAGTTGAGAAAGTTTCAGTTATTAAAGGTCTACCGATTCGGTTAGATTTGTTGTTTTTTTATAGTTAAGCACAAGACCACACAATGTTTAATTTATGCTGTGTCCATTACGTTTATCAAAACACGGGTTTTCAGCCTTCAGACCTAAACTCGTGTTACTGAGAGGCCAATTTAATTAGATTTTTTTTTAAATTCGCGCAAAGCTACACGAGGGCTATCTGCCCTAATTTAGCAGTGAAAGAGTAGAGGAAAGGCACCTAGTCATCACCACTCACCGCCAACTCTTGAGTTACTCTTTTACCAACGAATAGTGGGATTGACCATCACATATAACGTCTCCACGGCTAAAAGGGCGAGAATATTTGGTGTGACGGGGTGTCAAACCTGCGACCCTCAGATAACGAATTAAGTGCCTTAACCAAGAACTTGAATAATCTGATTAAATTGTAATGAACCTTCGATAATAATTAGTAATACCAATTTAAAATTATATATATATGTTGATGTGTGATCTGTTTGTCATTACGGGTACAGCTAGACAATAGTCTATCTGTGTTGTGCGAACAATTGGAACCGGACGTTTTGTTACGACATTTTAGTTCTGTTTGTTTTGAATTTCGCGCATAAGTACACCAGAGCTATTTGCGCTAGTCGTTCTTAATTTAGTAGTGTAAAACTAGATAGAAGACAGCTAGTCCTTACCACCCGCCGCCTACTCTTGGGCTACTCTTTTACTAACGAATAATGGGATTGACCGACTTCATAACGTCCCATGTTTGAAAGTATGAGCACGTTTGATGTGACGGCCATTCGCTCCAGCGACCCTCATATTAAGGGTCGAGCACCCTAACCAGTTGGTGTTGCTAAGGCAACTTATGATCATTACATTCTTGTTACATTATATTTGCGAGAGACAGTTTTGTCACAAATACTAATTTTGTGATACGCAGTTTTGTCATAAATACTAATTGTGTGAGACGCAGTTTTGCTACAAGTACTAATTGTGTGATATGTAATTTTGTTATAAGTACCAACTGTGTGATATGTAATGTAGTAATTTTGTGATAGGTAGTTTTTCAATATAAAATTGATTGGTGACACTAATAAAAAACAAATTTTGCAATCATTTGGGGAGCCATTCAAAGAGTATATAACGCTGATTGTGAGAGGGTGTTTAAGCTTGTATGGGGGTGTCATTAACCAGGTTGCACAAAACATATTATAATGAAAATTATTTTTGTCTAGAAAAAAACAACATTTATTTGTTATTATACTCTGAGTTGAATTCAAAACGCCTTCAATATCTCGCATTAGATAATAGTGAATCTTGCAACAAAATTCACTAATCACATTAAGAACACGGTGACGAAACCTTTTTTAATGATTTGTTTGTTTCTAAACTTCACTCGAAACTACACGAGAACTGTCTGCGCTAGCTGCCCTTAATTTAGCAGTGTAAGACTAAAGGGAAGGCGGGTTGTCATCGCCACCTAACGCCAACTCTTGGGCTACTCTTTTACCTACGAACAGTAAGATTGACCGTCACATTATAATACCCCCACTGCTGGAGATAAGTTATATGAACGTGAAGTATTCACTGCACTTTAGGAATAAGATCTTTAAATGTCCTGAAGGCAAATTTTATCAAATTAAAAAAATGATAAGAAAACAAAACATTAATGATAGTCTTAAATGTCTCTCATATTATAAAATTACATTAATAACTGTTAGAAGGTTTGTTTACTTATGCAGTTTGTTTCTAACCTATGTCATTTTTAACACCGCTATACATGTATTCTACCAGTGAGTCACGAACATTTATGTTTCAGTAGCAATTTTCTCTTGTGCCATATAAGTCTGTGGCACTGTGACTGTTCCTACACACATTTTAAACCTTTAACTGTATTTATAGTTAATTTACTGTGTTGCAGACAACGTGTCAAACTATTCTACAACATAAAGTTTAGGGGACGTTGTTGTTTGTTTTTTCTCAATAAAAAGCAACAGAACAAGTTATCAGCTCTCTGTCCTCCAAAAAGAAAGCATTAAACTTTAGCGTTTTAAATATGTAAAACTGCCTCCAACCAACCAAAAGACAGCCCAGAAGAATCTCATTTACAATGAAACTGGTTCTACAAATTTTAGAAAGAGTTGTGAGTCGTGTGATTTCTTTCCCGTAAAGGGTTTTCATTTTCCGTACATTTGCATCCCAAGTTTAAGGAAGCAAATTTAACACATATATATTTCGTCAATACAACACTGTCTTGGTATTTCTCATGGGTGTTTACCAGAGTTTGTTAAAAGAAAACTTCGGGAAGAGAAAAGTTTAGTAAAGGGGAGTTTGGATTGCTACTTTCTTAACAAAACTAAACCGTACTCTCTTAACTAAATCATTAAATTCTTACTTTACTTAATTTATTTAACTTTATTCAATATCATAATTTTGCTCTCTGCTTTGGATATTCTCGCTAAGTTCATATGCTTCAAGCGTCCTTAAATCTGGAACTGACAGTACCCACTGCCAATTCTTGGTCATGTCAAATCGAACAGTGAGACTTAATCATCACCTTTAAAACGCCTCCACAGCTCCAAAATACGGAACGCAATTTTGTGGCAACAGGAAGGAAAATATGAACCTGCAGACTCAAAGTCCGGCATTAAAACCAGTGAGCCACGCCTGACCTAAATTTATACTGCAACTATTCGCTGTTTGTTAGAAAGGCCTTACCAAAGGTTGGATGCTCGATTTCAGGTTTTTCTAACATCAGAATACCCAAACTAACGTGGTTCGAGTGACACTTCCAAAAGAGAACCTAAAATGCACGTTCCATAGCGCTTCTTTATGAGGTACAGGTTTTACAGAGTGTACGTGTGTGGAGCACACAACATGTGCTGTCGATATGCTATTACGTAATTATATTGACAAGGTTCATATATTTCTTGTTTGTTTTTAAAAACAAACAAACCAGTCTCAGTGTGATGTGATGCTACATAAAGTATCGAACAAATAGCGTATTCTTGTCCTAGCTATAGCATCTAAAGATAAAATGAAAATATCCTGAACTACATTATATAAAGATAACAGCACAAGTTCGTTCCAGTCACATTATCTAAGCATTAATATAAAGCCATGTCCTCTTCAGAATGGAAGGCAAGTTAAGAAACATTCATGGAAACTCCTATTTTGAGAAGTTCAACATACGAAATGGCAATATAAGCCTCGAACCTCATAATCTTTTTCTTTACAGAATGGCAACAAGCGGTGAATCAAGTCAGCTTTAAAAATCAATACCTTTGTTTTAGTATCGAATAAACTGTTTTATTTTGTATTCAATCCTTTGAAACACCAAACTCCAATTAGCAGTATTATCGAAACACTTTGGAAGTCAAATGTCAACTTACTGAAAACCAGAAACGATCTGACAGTTAGTTAATACTTTCTTATTTCGAACACGAAGCTAGACCTAGCAGAAGAAACGAATCTAGGCCTAGAAGAATAAACACACCTACTGTTTTATAAAATTACACCTAGATGAAATGAAATTATGGCTTGGTACGTCAATATAACCCTTTTAAACCAACCTGATTTCATTAACCATTACTTTCTCTTTCAATCATACGATTAAATTAACGGAAACATTCTCGTTTATTTTATTCAAACTAATTACTTCAGCAGTTAAAGAGACAGCTGTTACCGTGACTTCGAATATATATTGTATTAGGCCCGTATGCAGGATGTTATGGGGGTTGGGGACATGTAACTATTTCAAGCCAAAAAAAGTTACCGATGCTCTATCTGAATAATGTTGATCATGTAGAAAATGTCAAATACCATAAGCAGCTGTGCTGTAACTACATAAGTACAATTTTTTAGATCACAAAAACACAACCAAAATGTCGCGAGCCCCCACTTGCATATGTGCATATACAGGCATTAAAGAATGCAAACTGACGTACACTACACCCACTTACAAAATATTTTATAAATACCTTCACTTATTTCAAATTCGTTAGTGTACTATTTTATGAAGTTTCAAAAATCTGAAGTGTATGCGTGTACTTAAACATACGTGCACATACACTAACCGAGATAGATTTACCGGTAAAAACAGAAATCCAATTTACAAAACACAATTGCCAATATTGTTTTTCATACATGTTCAGTCGAGTTAAACAAAAGTTTAAACTAACCGAACATCTTTTCTGGGCCCGGTCTGGCCAAGTGGTTAAAGCACTCGACTCGTGATTTGAAGGTCGTGGATTTAAATCCTGGTCGCACCAATCATGCTCGCCCCTTCAGCTGTGGGAGCATTATATGTGACGGCCAATCCCACTATTCGTTGGTAAAAGAATAGCCCAAGAGTTGGCGGTGATTGGTGATGATTATTTGCCTTCCCTCTGGTTTTACACTGCTAAGTTAGGGGCGGCTAGCGCAGATAGCTCTCGTGTAGCTTTGCGCAAAATTCGTTTGTTTATGTAAGTAAACCACTTTCAAGGAAGTTAAATTCTCTTTGAGCAAAGTGCACTGTACACGTTTTGTTTACGCGGTTCTTGTGGTTTGAGTTGTTTCTGCTTTTAACTTTATATGATCAATAATTTATTATTCAGTCATAATCATCAATGTAGACAAAGCTATTGCCCTTGTTTATTCGGAACTTTTCTCATAAATCAAACACTACAATTCTCACATCGTTAGAAATGTCTTTGCCCGAAGAGTCCAGATTTTATATTGATTTTTAAATTCAAAATTAATTTAGATGTTTCAGATCAGTCAAACTTTTTAATGCAATGAGTATAGTACAGGATGGCTTAATTTCGTTGTCATGACGACTGGTTTCAAGATTAGTATTTTTATTTACAATGTATTTTACACAATTAAAACTAAATTCACATGACATTTCCTTAAAAATGAGCAATACACTAAATATAATGTCTATGAGCTTTCTTGAGTTATTTATATTTAAAATAAGCAGATGCAGTTTGCTCAAAACCACATGCTTACAAAAAACCACACATGTTTCTATATATGTTCAGCCGAGTTAAACAAAATTTAAAACCAACTGAACGTGCATTCAGACGTTGCTGCATAACCAGCTAAGTTTGCCTTCATTACAGTTTTACATTTTCTTCACTTTGTAATAATTAACTTCGATTACATTCATAGATCGCTATAAACACATTTTAGGCATATTTGACTTTCCTACGGATTTTATTATTCGTTCTTATGAATTTATTTGTCTTAATTGACAAAACCATGTCATACACTAAAGGATCATACTTTGTATACTATTAAAAGTTCGTTACTTTACTGTTTACTTTATACTTAGTTTCATTAAATAATGTTACATCATCGCAAGTTTGTCTGACAACGTAAAAGTTTTTCAAGTACGTACACCATGATTTATCGATCTAATACATAATACCTGCAAGAAAGCATAGCTTAAGAAGCGTGCGTCGAAATGGTAGAATGCAAAACATTCAAGTTAAAGGCATAAAAACTACTGTAAGTGTTCTACGGGTAGTCGAGAATGTAGTATTAATAACATGTTGTATGGATTAACTTTGGTGTAATACAACTAAATGTTAAGAAAAAAAAGACCCATCCCCTTGCTAATATGTGTTTCAATGCTTGTAATAAGCTGTAAGCATCTGTAGTCAAATACTACCCTAGCGCCACCTATGTTAATTGAAACAATAATAAAAAACAATGTATAAATATATAATTGCTATGAACATTATTTTGAAATTTATAAGCAGTATATTTTCCCTCTGGAACAATAAATCTCTATTGTACATAAAAAGTTAAAAATAATCAGAAGTGATGTATCTTGCTCTCTTAATTAAAAAATAGCTTATAAATACAAAATTTATCCACTTTTTAAGCCTCCTTTTATCTTCATCAGATGCACAAAATAAACCGTGTAACGCTGGATGTATCCGAGAAAAAATTTCAAATTGCTGGTTTGTGAGGATCGTTTGTTTGTTTTGAATTTCGTGCAAAGCTACTCAAGGGCTATCTGCGCTAGCCGTCCCTAATTTAGCAGTGAAAGACTAGAGGAAAGACAGCTAGTCATCGCCCCCCACCACCAGTTCTTGGGCTACTCTTTTACCAACGAATAGTGGAATTGACCGTCACTTATAACGCTCCCACGACTGAAAGGGCGAGCATGTTTGGTGCGACGGGGATTCGAACTCGCGACTCTCAGATTACGAATCAAACGCCTTAACCCACCTGGCGCCGGCACGTGAGGAATACATTTTTTTCATGTGCCCTAGTATCAAGGCAAATTTTTTGAAGGGGGGATATTTTTAGGCCATCTACTCTGTTGGATTATTAGGCCATTTTCCAATACTACCAGCTGGTTATTTAGGCTTTAGACCTATCAGCTGCTCGGGCCCATAGAGATCACCCATTGAGACACCTCACCACAATTGAGGACGTGCGTGGCAGCAATAACGAGATGCGCAGCACGTGACTTGTTGTTGTAATGCCGCGCAGCCTAGAGGGAGCACTGGTTATAACGATAAGTAATATTCACTAATGGTTCATTTTGAACTAAAGTAGACTTTAGTCTAATACAAATTAGAAAGCGAGCACGTAACCATCTGACATGAAAAACTTTGCTAGTTTTTGAAGTATTTGGAAATTTATTTTACATTTTCTTTATTCACCTCAATTAGCTGGATATGGCTCAAGGGTATTAATCGGAACTTTATAGTATATATATATATTAATTTCGTGTAAAGCTAGTCATCACTACCCATCGCCAGGTGGTTAAGGCACTCGACTCGTAATCTAAGGGTCGCGGATTCGAATCCCCGTCACATTAAAGATGCCTGCCCTCAGTCGTGTGGGCGTTATAATTTTACGGTCAGTCCCACTATTCGTTGGTAAAAGAATAGCCCATGCGTTGGTGGTGGGTGGTGATAACTAGCTGCCTTCCCTCTAGTCTTACACTACTAAATTAGGGAGGGCTAGCGCAGATAACCCTAGTTTTGATCGAAATTCAAAACAAACCAAACCATCACTAGCCACCGCCAACTTTTGGGCTAGTATTTTAACCAACGTGAGATTGATCGTAACATAATAACGCCCTCACGGTTGAAATTACGAAACGTTTGGTGTGACGAGTTTCGAACTCGTGATCCTGAGATTACGAGTCCAATGCCTTAACCACTTGGCCATGCCAGGCCATGTTTCTCTGCCTATATAATATTGATGGAACAAGATAATTAATCAGACTAACTACTTTGGCATCAGTGACGGTAGAGAACTAAATACTCTGGATGTTCGTGATCATATAATTCATTTATAAGAAAACTTTCTTTTTGCATATCCGCTTGTTTTTTAAACTGATTCTAAACCATTTTTACCGAAGAAAACCTTTTTCAATGTTTTTTGCGTGTCACTCGGTTTGTTCTACCGTTTTTAAACTATGTATTATTTTCGAACTGCAAAAAAGAAAAAAAAAGATTCATTAAAGAAATTTCTAATAAAATATTTCTCGTTAAAATATAAACTTCAGGGAAGGGCCAGACTTATCTTGAAATGAAGCTATACTGGTTGGCCAGAAATTAGGGACAGCCAGCGCAGATAGCCCTCGTGTTGCTTTTCGCGAAATTCAAAAACAAACAAACAAACAAACCATGATGTTTTTCTCTGAACAAAATAATTATTCACTGTAAATTACTACTAGTAAATGGTTGTGGTGTTATGCACGAGATGAGTAGCAATGGACAAAATCACTGCAAATTGGGCTAAAATAGTTATTTTATTTTAGAAGTTAAAAAATATATACGGGTACGTTTAAGTGCAAGAAAATTATCTGTTAGGGACAATGTTCGTCGAGTTGATCGGTTTTTTTTTTTCATCTGTACTAAATATAACAATTACGTTCGTGTGGGTGAGAGAGATTTCCACTTTTTCCTCTCATTACATCCAAATCATTTGTTAATTGCCAAAGACTCGTACGTGACTAAACGTTTTACTATACCAGCGTGTTTGCCAAACAAGAGTCTAGAATTCGTATCTAAGATGGAGAAGAGACGTAACAAGCACATACGCTTGTAGTCAAAACCTGATAATAGATGACTCAATACACACTAACTCACTATACAGTCTTGCCAAGCGTTGCTAAAGTAAAGGGAAGATGCTTTGCTGGAAGTTAGAAATCATTTAACGTAAGTATGTAAACTGTTGCCATAGCAACAGCATTTAGGCCATGACGTGCGTTGCACTGCATTCAGTCACGTGCTAATAAACGAGAGAAAATCTACCGTACGTGTAAAGCTGTATTTATTTTTGAAAATACCTTAATTTATCAAGTTTTAACTATTCTTATGTGTAAATTAGGGATGATAACATTCGAACAAACGTCAATATAAAAAAAATATAGAAATCTATTGCTGCGACCTATTTGAAAATTATTTGCACTCAAAGGAATATAAATATTAGCATGCAATTAATTGTTGGCGTGTGGATGTAAATTTCATCCACAAAGCAAATTAATGACGTAATTTAGGTAAATAATACCTACATTGCATCTTTCTCCGTCACACCAAACATGCTTGCCTTTTCAGCCGTGGGGAACGTCATAATGTTACAGTCAGTCTCACTATTCGTTGGTAAAAGAATAGTCCAAGAGTTTGCGGTGATGACTAGCTGCCTTCCCTCTAGGCTTACACTGGTCAATTAGAAATGGCTAGTGCAGATAGCCCTCGTGTAGCTTTGCACGAAATTCAAAAATAAAACATTGCATCTTCTGCCATCATATATTATATCGTAAATACTGTTTTTATTTTTAAAAAATAACATTACAAATGAGAAAAATTAATTCCTCTTTAAAAATAAAAACCATATGTAACTTGCAACAGTTCCAAACTTGATACCAGTTATTGGTAAAAAACAAACAGCTGGTTACCTTTCGACTCAGCTCAAGTCCCAGCGTGATATTTCACAAATTTTCTTGGATCAAAATGTATTTCACCTACACGTTCAGGTAGTTGTATTCTAATATTATATATTTATGAACACTTTATTTATAGAAGGGTCTGGCATGGCCTAGCGCGGATTACAGATTACGAGTCGAGTACTTTAACCACCTGGCCATGGCGGGCCCACCACAAGAGGCACGAATACCTTCTGGTCATACCCGCTTCGTTACAATTAGCAGATGAAAACGGTCAAAGATGAGAAATGTTAAATTATTTCACGGTTATTCACAGTCTATTTCAACAACGCCAACAGTATTAGTGGCGCAGGGGTCCGGCATGGCCAAGTGTGTCAAGGCGTTCGACTCGTAACCCGAGAGTCGCGGGTTCTAATCTCAGTGGCACCAAACATGCTCGCACTGTCAGCCGTGGAGGCGTTATAATATTACGCTCAATCCCACTATTCATTGGTAAAAGAGTAGCCTAAGAGTTGGCGGTGGGTGGTGATGACCAGCTGCCTCCCCTCTAGTCTTACACTGCTAAATTAGGGACGGCTAGCACAGATAGCTTAGTTGCTTTGCGCCATGAAACGTCAAACCAACTTACCCCACAGTATTAGTACATTTTATTTAGCCTTTTAGAAATAACATAAAATCTGACTTAAATGGCGCTTTAATTTAGAGAGAACGTAAAACCCATATACATTTGCACGTGTTAGTCTTAAAAAGTAAGTTATGTTGTGCCACACGAAATTTAAGTTTGAACTACGAAACTACTTAATCACACACACACAAACTTAGCATACGACACTAATTCTGTCGTAAACACAGAAAACAACACTTCAAACTGTACACACATTTCTCCCAATGGCTTAACGGTGAGAAATGGGAATAAGGTTTTGAGTTCGAACCCTGTGGAGGACACAACGCCAAAACAAACCAAATACAACATACAGATGATATTTAATCGGTTTTTTTTCATACCTTTCGAACGTACTAAAATGAAAAACAAAACCAACTAAAAACCCATTCGTTTATTCCTGTTTAACTAGTCGAAAGTTCAACAAACTTATAATTGTAAAGCTTTCGTCATTCAACTTCTTCCAAAACAGCTGAAACGTTTATAACAAATGTTCTACTTGCACCTTAATTTCCTCCATTTTCTCGTCAATACAGCTGCATTTTGTACACGGGTAACACATGTTTTTCTGTTGCCATAGCAACGGACAGGATCAGTATCATGGGAGCAGCGAGAAGATGCGTGACTTTAAAAAAACACAAGAAAATGTTCGTTAGTAGTCTACGAATTCATTTCGCTTGGAAAGTTTGGTCGTAAAAATTCGTAAAAAATATAGTAAACACAGCATCTCATGAACTGATATGAGACGAGCCGGACAATGTTATAATATAATGCTATATAATGTTATATTTTGTATAATGACAATGGAGAAAGATATGAATCGACTTCACAAATTATAACTCAAGTTAAAGATTGTATTTTTTTTAAAGTTCAAATTATTAGGAAGAACAAAAGAATACTCACTGAACAGAATGCTTTTATTGCGTGAGAACGTTAGTTTTGTTACTTACTTATTCAGTCAAAGTTATAGATTGATTTAATCACTGACTTTACGAGCTTGTGATAAAGTTTTCAATGTAACATCATCGGAAAGTACATCACAGATTACTTTCTAATTTACAGCTTAAAAGTAACGTGGTTTAGATTCAGAAAATAATATTTGAACAACGTTTATTAACAGAACAATTCGCACCGACGCCAGTTCACGAACGTCGGAATAACAGTTGCTTTGAACTTATTTCAAATTCACCTTTGTTTAGTAATCGATTTACGAGATAATTTTGCAGGCTTAAATACATTAAAATGTGCTTTAAAAGGTTCATTCCGATTTGAAGAATAATAATGCTTGGTTTCTAACTATTGTGATAGACAGAACGGAAAAGAACGATCAATTTAATCTTAACTTCAAATGTTAAAAATCACCCATTTTCAAGCAAGCTCGGAGAAGTTTTATAGGGTACAGTAAATGTGTTGGTTAAACTGTTTCCTAACCTTTACTCCAACGAATTTACATATAGTTAAATGTTGGCTATAAGTGTAAGCTTTTCCAGCTCTTCGTACGCTGATTTATTACGCAAATCTTTTTCATTGGCATGCATGAGAAGGGTATATATTTATTCATTTCAACGATATATCAAATATTGTCTAGTGATATCCATAATTTAACTGTCCAAAACAGTCTCGTGATATTACAGTGATGATGTTTTGCATGTTCTGATTACATTCAGAGTCCAGAAGTTTATTCTGCGTCATCGTCTTCACATCTAACAGTAATATATGTACAAACAAGATTTATCTACTACCACTGTAGGAGTTTCTCTCCCGTTTGTTTGTATATGGCACTTCACCTTTAACATATGTGAAGAGTTTCTGTGCGGTGAACTTCCTAGTGCGACTAACTCAATCTTCGACAGGTTGCTGAATGGATTTGTTTGTTTGTTCAGAATCTGCGCAAAACTGTATAGAATGTTTGTGTACCTGATAGACTGGAGGAAACCCAGATATTCAAGGACGTCCATCATTAACTCTTGGTCTACTGTTTTCTGACCGAATAGTGATTGAAACATCAATGTTATGATATACTCACTGCCCTAAAGTGCGTGTTATCAAGCGGAAACGGGACGTTAACCCCGAATCCACAGTCCTAGCACGCTAAACTGGCTGGACCGCTTTATGTTTTAAAAATAATCTGACAATTTTTTTAAAAAAAAATTCTTAAAATGCATGAAATGTTTTTTTGAATGTCTATTTTTATATGTAATTAATTATCGTAAGGATGACAAATTGAAGCGAAACGACTACCATTCAAGTGTGATGAAACATAAAAAACATACGTTTTCACACAGATAATACAATGTTATAATAACACTAAAGAGAACGCTCTTAATAGCGGGTCAGTCCGCCACTGCCAGCGGTGATTTCAGCTGCGGCACATCGTAGAATCGTCTCTACTAGACGCTCACAAATGTTCGTCTAAGTATCGAACCAATCAAGACAATATCACCTGGGTGTATGTTGCTCTGCACGAAACGTGTGAAGAGGTGGCCTGAGTCTAATGCGATGTTCCACAACATTCCACATGAAGGGCTTAAGATCTGGGGGCTTTAGTGGCCACAGGATAGAGGGAGGGAGGATTGAGGTCCTTGTGTTCACAGAACCACTCTAACGTAAATCGTACAGTGGCGCTATCATTGTGGAATATGTCATTATCGCGCCTATAGATGGCGAACATTGGAGAGTGGGCGTGGTCAGTAACGACGCAAATGTTCAATACAACATTAAGTATATCGTGCAAATTAGAGATGTCACATACTCCAAACCATGATAAACACACAAGCGAAGTGAAAGGTGGACACGAGTCGCAAAAGGGCTCTCATCTCCACCCTGGTTTTCCAACAGTCCTGAATATAGTGATATGTCAATTACCCCACTATATCACATCCTTCCAATGCTTAAATGCATAATATATACATTCACGGCAGCATTGTAGGTGAACTTCGCGGGTTTTTTCGTGTTATTTTTTTCCCCAGACACAAGTGAGTTGCAGGTTGCTATTATTTTACTACGATTGCTCATTTCTTGCAATTCCTGATGCGTAGTTGTCACGAAAACAGGTGTTTCTTTACTAATGCTGAAGTCAGCTGTGAACTTGTACAGAAACATCTTTTTTTTTTCTCACGTGAAATCTGTCATTTGTCCTTTTAGTTCAGCAGCTTCCCAAGGCAACCAATTAGAAGCAAGAGAACTACTGACCAGGGAAGGCAACCAATCATCATCAACAGCTCACCATTCATTCTCCTTGTTAAAGACTACTAAACAAAGAAGGCAACCAGTCAGTAGCAAGAATCTACCATTCACTATCCTTGTTAAGAACTACTGATTAAGGAAGGGAATCAATCATCACCAACAGTCTACCATTCATTATCTTTCTGAAAAACTACTGACCAGGGAAGGCAACTGATCATCATCATCAGTATACTATTCACTATCCTTGTTAAGGACCACTGATCAGGGAAAGCAACCAATCAGCAGCAGTTTACCACTCACGTTACGGTTTAGAATGTCAGTACCTAAGCGCATTTATAGTTTAAAGTGTGAGAAAAGTTTATGGTATTGCATGAATTCGAACACGTATCGACAGCTCCGAAATCCAAGGTATATCACGCAGAGCCAACCAACGTCCCACAACTTAATAAACGAATAAAACAGTTATGCAAATCATTCTGAGGAGACTACTTTCCTCTCGTACAACAACAGAAACACCTGTTCAAGAACTGCGACATCTGCCGGACAATGTACGGAGTATTTTAAACCGTTTCTCTTTTTTCTTTTCCGCAGTAAAGATCGTGTTGCTAGAGCTTGCTTGAAACTAGAAAAAAGTTTGATCGCATTTCAATGTCGTAGAATCCACCTGTCATACAGATTTATCAAAGCAATTTTAGTTAATAAAGTTAATTAAAATGCTTAGAAAAGATGTTTATTTGGCAACCCTTGGCCCGGGCATGGCCAAACGTGTTAAGGCGTTCGACTCGTAATCCGAGGGTTGCGGGTTCGAATCCCACTCGCACCAAACATGCTCCCCCTTTCAGCCGTGGGGGCGTTATAATGTTACCATCAATCCCGTTATTCGTTGGTAAAAGAGTAGCCCAAGAATTGGCGGTGGGTGGTGATGACTAACTGCCTTCCCTCGAGTCTTACAGCGCTAAATTAGGGACGGCTAGGGGTGATAGCCCTCGAGTAGCTTTGCGCGAAATTCAAAACCAATTGGCAACCCTGGTGGTGAAAAAATGGTAAAGCGTGACTGTTGAGCAAATGAGCCCTTATGCAAGCTATGAGCTCTACGTAAATAAATTATTTATTTAAATCTTCTCATGGTATGATAAGATATAATATAATTACAAGGAAGAAGTAAAACGTTTGTTTATTTTTGCTTTCATAAATACGTCGGACAAAACTATTTCTTCTTGTAGAATTGTTGTTTCAAATGCATTACAAAATTATCCAACGAAAAAAAGCATTGCACCTGTATCAATTTGTTCAGTCTATCCCTCCCTATAAACAAACAAACGAATATACAAATAACACTTTTAACTTTAAACCCGTCTGGAACATGAAAGAAATATTTAAACATATCTTACAATTCAGTGAATTCTTTAAGTATGAAAAAGGTTTATCTTGCTTTCCAAAAATAATGATATAAACGGTTCATAAAATTTAGATGATTTTCATTGGCCCACTTGTCTGTTTGTTTGTTTTGAATTTCACGCAAACCTAAACGAAGGTTATCTGCGCTAGCCCTCCCTAATTTAGCAAGGCAACTCTTTTACCAACGAATCGTGGGATTGACTCTAACTTATAACTTCCCCCACGGCTAAAAGGGAGAGCATATGAAGGGGATTCGAATCCGCAACCCTCGGATTACAACTCGAGTGCGTTAACCACCTGGTCATGTCGGGGCCCACTTGTCTGAAGTAGATTATTGGTTATTAAGAGAAAACTCCTTCCCTTTTAGGTTTATCTGTGTCAAAAAAAGATTCAATTTCTTAAACATGTAAACACATTGCAGTTTATTAAAACAGAGCTTGCATGTCACAAACAAAGTTTTAGTAACAATTATTTTGATACGTAATTTTGTTTTATTAAATTATGCCTACCACTGTGATATTTATTTAAACGTTACTATCGTCTTAGCCTAAATATATGGGCGATATTTTTAGATCAAGAAATCCATTCCACCTACGTTGTTGGTAGTCAAAAGTGGCGTAGGTTTTCTTCAAAAGTTAAGTGTAAAGATATGGTGTACGTGACAGTGGGAATTGGAGAGAGCTAAGTTCTACGAGATAGGAACGCCCCTCATGCCAATGACGTTGATTTGATGTATGTCTCGCGTAAACAGCCTTGTGAAAAACCTTATCAAATATCCAGTCTTCTGTTATTCAGGATGTCTGGTTTTCAACAGTTAAAAGACTAAAAATGTCATACAGTGGACATTTAACATTAAAGATAATGAAAGGGAACTTGAATCTATTTTGAAGCACAACGGAATTTGTATTTATATATATATATATTTTAATAAGCACTGTATTTGTCAGTCCTACGTGTATATATGACATATGATATCCAATAACTAATTTTAATTATGATATACCCGTTATTCGTATTTTACAAAGAGAAACTTAAGTAACTGCATAACTTGAACGACGTCAGACGCCATTTTTTGCTGCTGTTTTTTTTTTTTTAAAGATTTTGGTTGTTGTTTTTTTAATTTCGCGAAAGGCTACATGAGGGCTATCTGCGCTAACCATCCCTAATTTAGCAGTGTAAGATTAAAGGAAAGGCAGCTAGTCATCACCATCCACCGTCAGCTCTCGAGCTATACCCTTTTACCAACAAATATTGGGACTGACCGTTACATAAAATGCCTCCATGACTGAAAGGGCGAGCATGTTTGATGTGACGGGGATACTTTTTTAAGAAATGAAGATACTGATTGGAAAATCTTGATATCTGACGTTTTGCAAATTTTAAAACCTTACTATTCAAACATATAAATAAACGCCTCCTATAAATACTTTTAACAGTCATTCTGAACATTGTTAAATAATAAATAATAATGGTCCGAAATAACGTTGCTGAACCTACCGAAACGAAACTAAACCCCTTCTAATTTTCGTAATAATTCAACAGAGTATTATAAAGTATTATATATATATATATATATACACACACACATATACGTGACAGGCAATGACGTTGGTGGGTAACTTGAGTATTTGAAAAACATCCGAGTGTAATATATCAATGCACTGGTTTTCATACTTTCAGTAAACTGTTCCAGTAGTGTAGAACGTCAGAGAGAAGTTTAATGAAAGGTTATGTTAGGACATGAAATTTACTTCACTTATATGCAATGCCTTTCCCGCCAAACATACTCGCCCTTTTGGCCGTGAGGACATTATGAGGTGATGGTTAATCCCACTATTCGTTGGTTAAAAGAACAGCTCAAGCGTTGGTGGTGGGTGATTATAGCTAGTTGTCTTTGCTCTAGTTTTTAAGTGCTGAATTAGGGACGGCTGGCACAGATAAGTCTTCGTGTAGATTTGTGCGAAAATCAAAATAAATCAAACACACAAAATACAAAAGGTACATAAAAACTGCAAAACTCAAAATGTGATTGAGAAAATGTCCATGTATCTCTGCATGGACTCTAAAAATATTTATGCTAAATTTGGTAGAGATCCACCAACAGGGAGCAAAGTAGTGGTAGAAAACGCAAAAACGCCCATAAAAAATCGTAAAACTGACAAATTATATGCATATCCACGTGGATCCACTGAGCTTCCATACCCAATGTAGCAAAAATCCAACCATAGGAGGTGAGATAGTGGTAAAAAAACATAAAACTGAAAATTTGCACGTATTCCTACATGGATTTGTTTCTTTGTTTTTGAATTTCTCGCAAAGCTACACTAATTTAGCAGTGTAACACTAGAGGGAAAAGGCTTTTGTTGTTGTTTTGAATTAAGCACAAAGCTACACAATGGACTATCTGTGCTCTGCCCACCACGGGTATCGAAACCCGGATTTTAGCGTGTAAGTCCGCAGACATACCGCTGAGCCACTGGGCGGCAAGGGGGAAGGCAGTTAGTCATCACCATTCACCGCCAACTATTGGACTACTCTTTTACCAACGAATAGTTGGATTGACCGTGGAATTATATCGCCCCCACAGCTGAAAGGGCGAGCATGTTTGGTGCGACGAAGATTCGAACCCGCGACTATTGGATTACGAGTCGATTGTCTTAGCCACCTGGCTATGCCGGGAACATGGTTCTAATCACCCTTGATACCAATTTTGATGAAAATGCACCCACACTTTACACCCTAGTTACGTGGTCATACAACAGATAATACTATTATGTTTATAGAAGGTAAAGTATTCTGTATGATTGTGCTAGAGACATATCTTTACGTTTGGTGACGTCAGAGTATAAAAACGAAATTTGACAAATTCTGCATAGCTTGAGATAATTAATAGGCTATACTGATGAGATATACAATATCAATATTGTTGATAATATATCTGAAAAACTTGTACCACTAATGATAAGTAGAAACACTTTTATATGAATAAAACAGTTTCTCGCTACAAATAAAATCAGCGGTTCACTGATTCCTGGATTTTTTGTTGTTTAATATATTCCCTACTGTAAAAATGTAAACATTTTCTTGTGTAAATTAGCGAATCGTTGTTTTACGTTTGCTATCAGTGAGCACATTATTAGTGGATCCTCGCAAGACTATGCCGAGCGTGGCTTATTGCGCTGAAGTGTGGAGGTATTTCTTGGTTATCCAAAAACACTTTTTGTTTTCGAATTTCGCGCAAAGCTACACGAGGGCTATCTTCTCTCGCTGCTGCTAATTTAGCAGTGTAATAAGACTAGAGAGAAGGCAACTAGTCATCAGCACCCGCCGTCAACTCCTATGCTACTCTTCTACCATCTCTTATTCAACAAGTGCTGAATTCTTCAATTATAATTATCTATTCAATTGCTACAGCCCATATTCATTAACGCTTCTTCATCAGATAAGCTATTAACACAGATTAAAAAGGCGTGCCAGTTCGTCAGCCATCTTTGAATATATACGCTACTAAAGAGCGCCATGTTGTTACCCTACTCAGAGACTAAAGTAGCTTTTGTATTAGCTGAATGGGTCAAAAATATATTAGATAAGCCGAGTATCTTTACAAATAACATTTAATGTTGTATGGCGTATCTAGGCAGGGAGCTTCAAATAATTAAGTTACTACGAAAGAAAAGGAAACATGGCGCTTTGGTTTACCATTTTGTCAAAAGTAAACATTTTATCAGCAACTGTTATAACTGAAACCAATATACATCGACATCAATAACCCACAAACTTAATTTTGGTAAGAAGACATGCTATAGTATCAGTGGTAACTTTGTTTATGACGTCTGGTAATATTTTATTATAAAAAGAAAGTTCTCTCTCACTAGTTTAGGGCTTAGAATTGTATGTCCTAATGTTTATTCTTTACCATAATAAAACAAGGTAAGTCGATTTGTTTTGTTTGTGTTTCTGTTACCGCAAAGCTACACAATAGGTGAGTTCTTTCCATCACGGGAAATTCAAGCCCCGGATTCTACCATAGTAGATCGATACAGTTTGTGATGTCAATGTGCACTAAACATAAAGAGTAGAATTCTTAGAGGAAAGAAATGTCTGATACCGTAACAAAAATATTGCTGTTTAAAGTTTGACTGTTCTTGTTTTTTGTTGTTTTCTCGTAACGAAATTGAAACGTAATGAGAATAAAAGAGTACCAGCCAAGCCTAACACTGCAAAAGAGAACAAGCCAAGCCTAACACTACAAAAGAGAACCAGCCAAGACTAACATTACAAAAGAGAACCAGCCAAGACTAACACTACAAAAGAGAACCAGCCAAGCCTAACACTACAAGAGAGAACCAGCCAAGTCTAACACTACGAAAGAGAATCAGCCAAGTCTAACACTACGAAATATTCGAATTAAATAAAATTTTGGCTCAATTCCCAAACTCAAAAAACTTCAAGTTTGCTTATTTTTTGTTGTTTTTTCAATCTACAACCACATTACTTCATCTCTATTATAATATTTTACGACAATGATAAAAGAAAGTAAGTTTCTGATGTATTTTCTGGTCTTTCATTAAAATCAGACCGCGTTCCTGGTTTTGCAGGAGTTGATGATACGCGTGCAGCCCTGCATAAAGTAACTAACCACCATTTCGTAAATACTTCTTTACGTCCTTGCACCGTTTTTCATTTCTTTCTCCAGGGCATTTTTTTTTCGTTTTAAATACAAAAAAGTTGCAAGAATGACGAAAAGAGCACGTGCGTCGAATATATTGCACTGTGAAGCCTACTTTCGTTATTATAAATTCTATATATTTTCTACGGAATCCATGAACGAATAAAAATACTTTAGGCCAGCGGTTTTCAATTTATGACAAGTGTGCTTCCTTCGTGTGGCTCGTGGAAAGGTTGCATAATTACAAAAACGAAGCGGCAGCGTATAGTATAGATCCCACTGTGATCCACACAAATAATAAAAAAATATATATCAGATGGTCCGCGAATAAAATAATTCGATAATCGTTACTTTCTGGTAGCTAGTTCCACCTGTAGCCATAAAACCATATTGGATGCTTGAAAAGATGAAAAACATGACATAAACAAACAAAGAAACTTGTAAGGAAATCGTAGTTTCTCTACAGACAACTATTAAAACAATAATCCACAAAAGTATCACCTAAAGTTTATTGCAGTTTATGGAAAGATCAAACAAAACGGAGTTTCTACTGAACAGAATATATTCCTGTTTATTTGTTTTTGAATTTCGCGTAAAGCTACGCGAAAGCTAATTTAGTAGTGTGAGACTAATGCGGAGGCAGCTGGTCATCACCACCCACCGCCAACGTTTAGGCTACTCCTTTACCAACGAATAGTGGGATTCACTGTGAGATTATAACGCACCCACGGCTTAAAGGGTGTGGCTATTTGGTGCGACGAGAATTCGAACCCGCGACCCTCAGATTAGGAGTCAAGCACCCACTAACCATCTGACCATGCCGTGCCGGATATTTTCTTCTAAAATTTGTTGTTAAAATACATACCTGTCCTCTGATCACCCGAATACTGATTTGTAGCCTTACAAGTTCTCAAACTTACCTCTTGATCTACGAGGATGGGATACTTTCTAAGAAAAAAAAAAAGAGATAGAATCGAGGAAAACTACAAATACAAAAAGAGCGAGGTTGAAATACAGTGTCCGAAAAGTCTGGAACCATAGGTTATCTACAACTTTTCTTAATTTCAGAAACGTGACTGATTATGGCTCTGTCGGAGTGTGAAAAAGTCAAGTCACTCCTGCTGTGTTGCCAGCAAAAATTGCTTCCGAATTTCAAGCACTACGCACAAAGAAAAGATGGAACACATTCTGTGAAATTCA
This sequence comes from Carcinoscorpius rotundicauda, assembly GCA_011833715.1. Taxonomy (NCBI): domain Eukaryota; kingdom Metazoa; phylum Arthropoda; class Merostomata; order Xiphosura; family Limulidae; genus Carcinoscorpius; species Carcinoscorpius rotundicauda. Next base: position 36,082,446 of record CM022403.1, read on the forward strand.
TTAAATTTCTATGGTTAGAGACTTTTCGAACACCTCGTATATTAAATTTTCAGTGAAGGGCAGTTGTTATTTTGGAACTCGTAAAACTGTTTGTTTTATGAAAACACAACACTTACTTTCGCCAATATCCTGATAAGATCAAATATAAAAACAGAAAACGATAATTCAGACGTTTCACATAAACTAAAAGTGCAATGTGAGACATCACTGTCATGTCTGGCGGCACAAAGAGACTAATTAATTCACATGTAATTAGGGAGACTAAAAGTAAACTCTACTTAATGGTGTAATTATTAAGACTTACACATTGAAGGAATATTGAAAACATTTTATAGAAATTAGTCCTAATGTTGGTTTTTTAAGACCTGCATAAAAATTACACACAAGTTATATTAATAACAACAGAAGTTACAGAATTAATTGCGGATGTAAAACTAAGACATTCACCATCTTTGCTAGTCAGACTAAACCCAAGTTAGAAGGTTATAGGAGATGCATGTTTTTTTTAAACAGTTGTCTTATTTGTACACGAATATTCAAAATGGAAAAACTAACAGGAGAATGGAGAATCATTATGACAGAGTTGTTATTATAAAGTATCCTTATGGTAAGTGTAATTTATAATAACACGTTTATATAATACATTGATTTAACATAGAAATATTCTTTATGCTTAATTAGCTATCAGTTTGTTGACCAATTTGTCTGTCTGTTCACTCACACACATACCCGTTAACGTATCCATCCCTATATGTAATATTTACAAGTATGTCATGTCTATCATTAAAACAAAACTGAAAACTATCTACAGCTCTAGAAGTTTAAGGACCTGTATTCACCTGAATGAAGCATGCGTAGTGTTTGTGTCTTGACATTGGGTTTTTCGTGAAAAGAGCCATATAGTTACTGCTGACTTACAGGGGGATAGTACTGACTGACTGTTCAGGATATCACTTTATATTTAAGCTGATACTAACCAAATAAACAAACTGAATGTTTATGCATGAACAAGGACAACCACAGAATAGATCCCAATACGATACAAACAATTAAACAAAGAAAGATCCATTTGTTTGCTCTCAGATATTCGCACGAAGCTATTCGAGAGCTATCTGCTCCTAGCAGTCAATGGCAAAGGAAATATTTTTAGCCAATGGCAAGCTCTTGATCAACCTTAGAATGTGCTCACTGCTTCAAAGCTCAAAACACGCGTGTGTTGTTTTTGGAAGGGGTGACGCGAACAATGAATCTTCAATCACATTAATCACCGGGTCACAATTCGCCTTAAAGTTTCATTCATAAAACTGCTAAGAAAAAAACGAACATTAGTTATACGTAGTTGAAATCTGCAGTACATTTAGCAGAGTAAAAACATTTACCAAAACAAACAGAAAAGGTTTTACAGAATCCACGTTTTTTTTAACTTGAAATACAAAAACAGAAGGTCAACAGAGACTCTCTGTTGTAAGTACCACGTCAACTTCTAAATACCCCACACAGCAGTAAGTTTACAATAGTCCTGTTACCTTTCATTATTTCGTTCTTATGTTCTTTGTGTGTGTTTGGTTTTCTTACACAAAAGCCACCTCGGGCTATCTGCTGAGTCCCCCGAGGGGAATTGAACTTCTGGTTTTAGCGTTGTAAATCCGTAGACTTACCGCTGTACCAGCGGGGGACATTTATCTTGTTGACTAGTGTATTATTAGATCTTTAACATGTTGACAATTTTGCTGTTAGCTCTTTAGTCTTAACTGATATCTTAAGTCCTCTAAAATCAATAAGTTAATCATAACGATAACACTAAAGTCTACTCAGCACGACGGAGACACAAAACTACTATGATAACATAAGAAAGTCGCAAAATAATGTACAAACTCCTACAGTTCCTTTGTATACAAAATCATAAAGAAATATGTAAATTTAGCGCTTTCAAAAAGTGAACCTTTCTTTTAATGGTACTTAGAAGAGTTCGAAAGAATTTTTCACGCCTTAAAAGCAAAACAATATTTGAAGATAAAACTTATAAAACGGTAACAAACAAGAGCTGTTATATTGCTCCTCGTATATTCTTTTAATGTGTTAGCAACACCTTATTAGTTTTCGTATCAGTTCCAAAATGTTATTTGTAATTATATTACTGGTTCTAAAGTCGGATTTTATAAGTTGGTATCTCAATCTACTTATACAGTATATCTCCTAGTGATTTAATCCATCAATGGACCAACATGTATTATTTTATAGAACAACTAGTGATGACAGTCAATCACTGGTCTAATACCTGTTATTTTATAGAATATCTCCTAGTGATTTAATCCATCAATGGACCAACATGTATTATTTTATAGAACAACTAGTGATGACAGTCAATCACTGGTCTAATACCTGTTATTTTATAGAATGTCTCCTAGTGATTTAATCCATCAATGGACCAACATGTATTATTTTATATAACAACTAGTGATGACAATCAATCACTGGTCTAATACCTGTTATTTTATAGAATATCTCCTGATAACTTAATCTGTTACTAGTCTCACATGTGTTATTTTATATATTGCCTCTTGATGGCTTAATCTATTATTTGCCCAAGATGTGTTATTTTACAGAATATCTTCTCGTGATTTCATCCATCGCTGGCCCAAACACATATTACTTTACAAAGTATCTCCTTATGATGAATCCATCACTGGTTTAACATAAATTGTTTTATAGAATATCTCCTGATGATTTAATCTATCACTGATCCAATACATGCTATTCTACAGTTATTTTTAATTCTAAATCCCCAATCTATATATCATTGGAATCTACTTGTATCAATATTTTGAGTCGGAAAGGGCTGTCTCCCGTCTCTCACAAAAGCGATCAATATTTAGTGGCACCACCTACCTATGTAACGACAGGTAACTTCACCACCACCTTACATCGGCTTTATACAACGTACTCAGACACGTATGCTAAAATTACACTGTTTGTTATCTATTTGTGATATTCGCGCAAAGTTACAAAAAAGCTATCTGTGCTATCCGTCTTTAACCTTGGGCTTCTCTCGTCACACTGAATAATGGTATTTAACAATTACTCTTCAGACATACACACGGCCACTTAGGTAATGTTTAGAATACATTACTTAGATCTTTAAGTAGTGGGTCAGTCTTTAATGGATTTTAGTTGGTTATTTATTAGTGGCACAATAATCAGTTGGGTTTTAATAACTGGTCAGTTCATCAGTGACTTTACAATTAATGTTAGTTTTAACAACTGTTCATTATGACAGAATTATATTTAATTCTTAGATATTAATTAGGCTTTAGAAGATGACACTTGGTAGTCGTCAGTTATTTTTAATAAGTGGTAAATTTTTGAATATTCAAGTTCGTAGTCCTTACAGAATGTTTTGCGTTTTTTAAATAAACAGTAAGTCCTGGAAGTTGTTAATTCTTAGAAGACAAGTTTTAACAGCTGTTTAACTCCATATTATTATAATTATTAGTACTTGGACGATTATAGTTATTTAAAGATTGGAGTAGTTTTCAGAAGATTATAGTTAGTAAGTTTTAATCTTTACCGATGGTAAGTCTCAGAAGATTTTACCAAGTTAAAACATGGAAGATTCGAGTTGTTTTTAAATAATTGTTCAGTCCTAGAGGGTTACACTAATTAACTGCAAAAAGAAAAAGTACTGAAAAATGGATAACACAGGAATTTTCCACGCACAAACTTAATCCCTTAAGTTTCTTAAGTTAATAAAAAAAGCAAATCAAACCAAATTAATGAACTTGTTGAAAATTTACACAGACTGTCATCCAAAAGACAAGAGTAAAACCTAAAGGCTTGCACGCTCTGACAATGTCATAAACATTGACATTGCGTTCAGTACAAATAATCAGAGTTACCGAAGGAGACATACCTGTTGAAATAGAACTGAAACCGACAATAAAAGTGCACGTCATGTGAAAGCAATGATATTCTGAACGAGTATGGCCTGGCATGGCCCAGCGCGTTATGGCGTGCGCTTCGTAATCTGAGGGTCGGGGGCTCACGCCCGAGTCTAGCCAAACATGCTCGCCCTCCCAGCCGTGGGGGCGTTATAATGTGACGGTCAATCCCACTATTCGTTGGTAAAAGAGTAGCCCAAGAGTTGGCGGTGGGTGGTGATGACTAGCTGCCTTCCCTCTAGTCTTACACTGCTGAATTAGGGACGGCTAGCACAGATAGCCCTCGAGTAGCTTTGTGCGAAATTCCAAAACAACCAACCAATCTGAACGAGTAAATGAATCACGCTGTATTTTCCACGATATGATTTGAAAACAAGCAACAAATAGCTGCTGATAGTGAAAAAAAAATCCAGTAATTCCGTATAGCATTTCCTTTGTTATTTCGTAAGCGCACTGACAAATGGTTCAAAACGCAAAGGAAGGTTTTAGTTGCGTGTTTATGTTCACTTGTAAAGCAGCGACGAGGATTTGGTTTCTTTTGAATTTCGCGCAAAGCTACACGAGGGCTATCTGCGCTAGCCGTCCTTCATTTTGTTGTGTAAGACTAGAAGGAAAGCAGTTAATCATCACCACCCATCGCCATCTCTTGGCGTACTCTTTAACCAACGAATAGCGGAATTGATCGTAACATTATAATGCCCTCACGGTCGTTTGTTTGTTTGTGTTCTTTGGTACTTTCATGAGGAAAATATTCGATTCTCAGCGTTTACACGAGCTGCGTCTCGTATACTGCACGAGCTTCGTTTACGACAATACATTGTCTACTGCGAACAATGATCGATAACTCATATAAATAGTTTATCTTTGAAGGTCCAACAGCTTAGAAAGTACTTGCTAAAGACAAACAATTTTCAGTGACATCATAATTACAACGTTTCGGGAGGTAATGAAGCGGTATCATACTGCAATAAAAGAAAGTCACGTATACTGCAATACAGCTCGACCCCCATAGACAATAAAAAACAACAAATAACAGAGTGATAAAAACGCTTTAACGGGAGTTAAAAATTAATTCAGAAAAACATATCTACCATTTCTTTGGAGGGAGAGAATAGAAGTTGAAAATTAATCGATTTACTTCTCCGTTTTGACCGCGATGTGAACTACACAGGAGCCAAAACTAAAATACTGTTAAAATCTACTGACACTGAAAATTACGCCTTTCGTTCGAAATACTTTTTTCCCAATATTTCATCCACTTTTGATATCTGATGCGTTACAAGCCGGTTATACTTTGCTGTTGGTGTACGCTACAAACTTGTAAATAATAGTTAACCAAAGTATTTCGGATGTAACGAAGCAAAACGATACGAGAGAGACAGAGAAAAATGTGTGTGTACAGAACGGTTTGTTTTTTGAATTTCACTCAAAGCTACACGAGGGCTATCTGCGCTAGCCGTCCTTAATTTCGCAGTGTAAGACAAGAGGGAAGGCAGCTAATCATCACCATCCACCGCCAACTCTTAGACTGCATTTTTACCAACGACCAATGGGATTGACCGTCACACTATAACGCCCCCACGGCTGAAAAGGCGAGCGTATTTGGTGTGATGGGGATTCGAACCCGCGACCCTCAGATCACGAATCAAGTGCCTTAACCACCTGGTCATGCCGTGCCTGTACAAAACGGATTTCCCACTTTTCACCCATGGATGCGAATTAATCCATTTTAAAAAATGTGATCTTTTGTTTTTTTATTTTAACATTCTGTGTTTATTTAGCTCAAAGGGGGGTAAAGAAGTTGAGTCTAAGGAAAGGGTTAAACACACACACAATAAAATCGACAAAACGTGTGATGTTTCTTTCTGTTTTATGCATAGTCAGCGTGAGTTTGCTGTCGCAACTGGGCCCAGCACGGCCAAGCGTATTAAGGCGTGCGACTCGTAATCCGCTCCAAACATGCTCGCCCTCCCAGCTGTGGAGCGTTATATGTGACGGTCAATCCCACTATTCGTTGGTAAAAGAGTATCCCAAGAGTTGGCGGTGGGTGGTGATGACTAGCTGCATTCCTTTTAGTCTTACACTGCTAAATTAGGGACGGCTAGCACAGATAGCTCTTGAGAAGCTTTGTGCGAAATTCAAAAGAAACAAACAAACTGTCGCAACTTCCAGAATGAGGGACAACCGTGATGTTGACATTCTTTGGTACACTTTCACATGTAAGTTGGTAAAATTCGAACACAGTTCGCTGAATTCTTTTAATTTATTTATTGTCAACGGGAGTTAAAAAAGGGCGGAATATCGGTCCGGCTACAAAAATAAGTGGCATATTAATATGATGAACAACGGGTACAGTGTTACCATGTTGTGAACTGCACAGTGTGATTTTCCACCTAGAATATGTTCACGTAAAGTCATTCAAATTTTACTCTAACCCTCCAGTGCGATATTGTGAAAGCACAATAATGGTACAGAGGGGGAGCTACCGAACACAAAACACGGTGATTAGAATTTAATGACAAGATACTCTCTTTAGAAGAATGACATAAGCTTGTCGAAACTTTCTACATTTGTAATACAGTTTTTTCATAACCCTTTTAAGCCATTTACAAACTCTATTAGCAATACGATCAGTTTTGTCGCCATCACTGATTGTAGTTCCACCTACCAGGAAGTTTGCTTTTGTGTATTAAATTTGGTTCAAAGCTTCACGATGGCAATCTGCACCAGCCGTCCCTAATTTAGCAATGTAAGACTGAAGGGAAGGCAGCTAGTCTCACCACTCATCGCTAAATCTTGAGCTACTTTTTTACAAACGAATAGTGGGATTGACCGTAGCGTTATAACGCCCCCACGGGTGAAAGGGCGATCATGTTTGTTGTGACAGGGATTCGAACCCGCGATCCTCAGATTATTAGTTGAGCTCCCTAACCATTTAGCCATGCCGGGACCTACCAGTGACTCAAATGTGTAAATAAAACTTTCAAAGGGAACAGTAACAGGAACCTAAAGACTGGGCAGTCAATGATGATTTTAGTAGCAATTACGTGGGTTAAAATGGACACATTTTTGTCAAGATAATAATTACCAAGTAAAAACCTTTTTCCAGGCATATCTTAGAAAAATGAAGCCACTTTTAGCGTGCTCCAACTGGCTTATTTCCTAAAATGTTATAGAAAAAAAAAAGGAATGTTCAGAAGTATATTTAATTATCTTGTGCATTCAATTTTAATGCGTAGTTTAGCGTATAGAATTCATCCTAGAAGCTTCAACTAATGGACAAGATGCACTTAATTATGCACCATTCTAATAATTTCGTGCATGTACATATTTTCAGAACTCGCAATAATGATAAAATAATAAGTTGTGATACATTATTAAATGTCTGTTTTTTTTTAATACCCAAAACTGTGTTCTGTAAATTCGGGGAAGTTAATAATATGAGACATATTTATATGTGAGGCATCCCGTCCATTAAATTGATTACTTTAATTCTTTTACAAGGAGCTTTTTTTCAAAGTTTTCTCATTTATTTAACTGAATTGGTTTTGATGTTTGGAGAAACAAGTATTAATTAATTATATAATGTGATATACTGTACACACACACGAACACATTAAAAATCATTCAAAACGAGAAAACGAAGTCTTTACTTCTTACTATTTCTAGTATCCTTGCATATTCATCAATTAGAATAATAAACAAAAAAATACACTTCGAATAAGTTTTCGTCTTACTTAAATAAACTTAAATATATTTATTTATTTATTGAAAATATGTGAACAAAACAGGTAAGCAAGTACCTGAAGAAGTGTTTTTCGAACAACCGATTCATAATAGTTTTCTTTTGTTTCATTGTAATCAGTGACGAAAGTAAGAAGCAATGTCAGCGATAGAAACATGTGCCCTTGTTTCTGAAAAAACTTCCTGTCGGTCACGTGCTACACCTAATTTTCAAAGTATATGTACGTGTTTGTAATTAAACATAAAGCGACACAACGGGCTATCTGTGCTCTGCCTATCACGGGTATCGAAACCTGTGCCACTGGGAGCGTGTGTGTGCGTGTATTTATAGGTTGCGATTTGTGCCACTGGGGGGGCGTGTGTGTGAGTATTTATGAGTTGTGATTTGTGCAACTTGGGGGCGTGTGTATTTATGGGTTGTGATTTGTGCCACTGGGGCATGTGTGTGTATTTATGAGTTTTGATTGGTGCCACTGGGGCATATGTGTGTATTTATGAGTTGTGATTTGTGCCACTAGGGCGTGTGTGTGTATTTATGAGTTGTGATTTGTGCCACTGGGGCGTGTGTGTGTATTTATGGGTTGTGATTTGTGCCATTGGGGTGTGTGTGTATTTATGGGTTGTTATTTGTGCCATTGGGGCGTGTGTGTGTGTATTTATGGGTTGTGATTTGTGCCATTGGGGCGTGTGTGTGTGTATTTATGAGTTGTGATTTGTGCCACTGGGGCGTGTGTGTGTGTATTTATGAGTTGTGATTTGTGCCACTGGGGCGTGTGTGTGTATTTATGGGTTGTGATTTGTGCCACTGGGGGCATGTGTGTGTGTATTTATGGATTGTGATTTGTGCTACTGGGGGTGTATTTATGGGTTTTGATTTGTGCCACTGGGGTGTGTGTGTATTTATGGGTTGTTATTTGTGCTACTAGGGGCGTGTGTATATTTATGGGTTGTAATTTGTGCAACTTAATTCCGCTTCTCTCGGTCCTGAATTAATCGGCATGTAATTAATTAATTTGGGTAGTTCTACTAATTATTGTTTTTGTTTCAACAAAGCACACAAATACTTAATCAGAAGAGCAAATTGTCGGATTAAGTTGATTTTATATTACAGTGAATACTTTATGTGCAGTGTATCTACATTACAATTAGTAACGTAAATAAATATAAAAACTATTAATCAGAGTTTATAAAGTATTTTTAATATTTTTGAATCTTAAAATATCTAAAAAATTATTGTCTGTGGAAAACACTAAATTACCACAGCCAGTTCAAACTAGAAACTATAATAAGAATTACATCCTATGGATCGTACAAAATCCAACAAGTTAGACCTCTCGCGTGAAATTATGTGATACTTGGTGTACACAAAATACGTTAGGTTCGGCATAGCCAGGTGGAATGGGTGCTCCAATCGTAATCTGATGGTCACGGGTTCGAAATCATACTCAAATCAAACATGCTCGCCCTTTCAGTCGTAAGGGCGTTATAATGTTACAGTTAATCTCACTATTCGTTGGATAAAAAGAGTACTCCACTAGCTGACAGTGGATGATGGTGACTAGTTGTCCTTCTTCTCGTCTTACACTGCTAAATTAGGGACGGCTAGCGCAAATAGCTCTCGTGTAGCATTGTGCAAAATTCAAAAATCAAAACCAAACCAAACCAAAATACGTTACGGGATACCAAACATCGAATCTGTAAATGGCGTCACTTTAACATTAACTAAACTACTTTAAACACATGTAAAAACTAACGAAGTTTATTTACACCTCAGTCATGTTTTGTTTTGGAAAGTTGGAAAACTGAAAACGATTTTCTTTCCATTACAATTAGCGTAAGTTTCCCCCTTTGGTTCCCTATCCACTAGAGATCATTCGAAGATTTGAGGGATTTATATCTAAATGTTAACATTTGGTGCAAAACAAAATATCGATACCCTTAAAATTGTAATATTTGAAGACTTACCCTGGAATATAACCAGACCATGTTTATCGACACGCCTACTGTACTCTAATTCTTAGTCACAGCGTTCACCATATTAATATTATTCCTTCTCCCTGTCTCTCTAAGAAAACCCCTGAAGTCAGCAACTTCGACTTCTTTAGTATTAGCACAAATAAATCACCACATACACATGCAGTAAATAAATAACCATATAAAAATCAACCATTTATTAACCGTCCTTTCTTATAGAGAAATAAATAAATAATAATATACAGAACGAACTTTCGATTCCAGTTTGCGTTCGTTGAGAAATACTGTAATAAATTAAGCTGCAGGAGGATTGACATAACTTACACCATCGAAACCAACATCGTAAGTACCCTACATGGCCAGATGGTTAGGGCGGTCGACTTGTAATCTGAGGATGGCGGGTTCGAATCCCCGTCGCACCAAACATGCTCGCCATTTCAGATGTGGGGCAGTATAGTGTTGCAGTCCATCCTATTATTCGTTGGTAAAAGAGCAGCCCAAGGGTTGGTAGGGAGTGGTGATGACTAGCTGCCTTCCATCTTGTCTTACACTGCTAAATTAGGGACGGCTAGCGCAGATAACTCTCGTGTAGCTTTGTGCGAAATTCAAAAACAAACTAGCATTGTAAAATGTTAAGCCATATGCTTGCAAACAAGCCTGCACGTGGTTTTAAATTTAACCAATTTAGAAAAAATTGATAAGGACACTAGATAAGAAAAGACTGACCCAATATAACTATATTTAAAATACATTCACGTGTATGCCTAAAGATCTTTGTCTGAAGAAGTACCCTAAATGTAAATTCTCCAAACCACATGGAAACATCTTACTATATTGATGTATAACTCAATGAGAAACTGTCAACTAAAAGTTGTCTGAAGTTCTGTTGTTTCTGCCATAACTGTCACATGATGTTTACAATACCAAGAAGTAACAAGTAGTTTGTTAACCGAACAGATATAGAAAAGTAAACACAGAGCAATAATATGCCAATGAGAAAAAGGCAGTTCAATGAGTAAAAAGAAATAAATACGACTGACGTATATTTCACTCAGAAGCAAATAAAATAAAAATATTGAGAATTATAGAGAAAAAAGGGAGGTAATACACCGAGGTAGATAAAATGGACAAATTATGCAAAATGTGCGTATCAAACGTTTTTATAAAAAAGCATTGTCAAACAGGAAAGACAGTTGTACAGGGGACCCATAAGGATTAAGATACAAGTTTTCACAGGAAACTACAAAAGGACGACAAGAAAAAAGACGGCAGAAAATTGAAAACTTACAGACACTGTAGTAGTGGTACTTGTTTGCAAAACATAGTAACTATGAAGACAGATGTACACAAATCAAAAATAAACATACAGCTAGTTTCACAAGATATTTACTTATCGTGTGATCTACAAATAATTTGAGTTGCTTATCACGATTCGCGTTACTATATCAACAGTAAACCAAAACCAACACACAATATTCTAAAACACATCAAACTGAAAAGAGGTTACTAAACTAGTATTATACTAAAACACCAGAGAAAATTCTAAAATAAATTAGATTAAGAACAAGTTACCAGCACCATAATATTTACAAATACATACACACAATTCTAAAATAAATTATACTATGAATAAATTATTAGCACTAATTTAATACTCAGAATCATACATACAAATTATTTCTAACTTATATTTATTGGAGAACAAAACAATACTAGATTCATGAAATGTACGAATAACAGTTTTACATGCATAGAAGCTCAAGTTATTGTTTTTAACGTTTTTTGAAATAATTCCAATTCAAACGTTCATTATAACCAAACCCACAATTTTTGATAAACTGACAGGTGTTGACAAACATATGTAAATTGTAATTGCTTTCTAACCACTGATACACATATCTACGCGAACTCCATAACATTAAATATGTTATTGTTATCAGCAATTGTATATATCTACCAATATTATACAGCCTGATTAACAACGCTAGATTTTTTTACCTGACACACGTAAAAATATCCTGATTCCAATGATATGCGAGGTCTGACCAAAATGTTCTCAGACTTCTTCTTTTACTGGTACCACTACAGAGGCAGTGAACTTCACTGAAGTGTGTACAAAGTACAAATGGTGATCTACCTTACCAACAAGCCATTTCTCCAGACCTTATACCTGTATTGCCAAACACGTGTTCAAAGACAGACGTATTTCTTACCCCTGTCATAATAAAATTGGACAGAAAAGAAGAAAAGAAGTTTTGTGTGAAAAATGGTAAAAGAGAAACAGAAATCCCTGAAATGTTAAGAAATGCCTTGGTTAATAACTGCTTAAGTAAGAATGTAGTTTTTCACGGGATAAATCCAAGATGGCAGGAAATCCGTCAAACATGATCGACTTTCTGTGCAACCGCTGACATCGTCCACTGATGAAACGGTCACTAAGGTAAAAGACAGTTAACAAGGCCTTTTATAAAGAGGTATTAAATCGCTTGAGGGAGAAAGTCAGTAGAAACTGTCTCGAGCTGTTGGAGAATTATCACTGGTTTCTTCATCACGATAATACACCTTCACACACACTGCTGTGTCTGTTTAAGAATTTTTGGCAGAAAAAAACATTCTTGTGATACACCCCTCTCCGTATTCTCCCGATCTTGCCCCGTGTGATTATTTTCCATCCATAAAAATTAAAATTAAGTTGAAAGGAGAAATATATCTGATGACATTCAAATCATCCATAACAATTTGAAAGCAGAACTTAGTCGCATAACAGCTGAGGACTTCCAGCATAGCTTCCGAAAATGGCACGAACGTTAGAACAAGTATGTATCAGCTAGGAGAGATTACTTTGAAGGGGATAGCATATTATACTGATATATGTACATTATTCTTCGGAATAAAAGTGAACTCTTAGAACTTTTTGATCACACCTCGTATACTAGCCGATTACCCGTGGCGCCAGTGTTCACTTTGGGTGCCAGAAATTGATAGGGATGGCAGTGTACAGTGACTATGAACGACTTGCAGCTTTGCATGGTAATCTCTTTTGAATTCTTTTTTTTTCTTGTTCAAAGGCAAAGAAACGCCAAATACTCCGTGAACGTCAAATTTTTTGTGACCTGTTCACGTTCGTTTTGCTTCACTCTTCGCAGCAAATTCAGCTGCCATTTTTTCTGTACATTTGAATAGAAAAAAATTAAGTCATCTGTGATGGGAAACGGGAAAATCGTAACCCTATTGCAAATCTGCATGAACACAGTATAAACATTTCGCAAAGTTGGGGTTTGCACATTGTGAAATAAAAACGTTGTTCCAGTATCATATAAACAAGAGTTCCATTATAGCATGATGATATATATTTGCATTTTATCAATGATTATCAATAATTCATTTTTTCATTTATTTACATGCCACTGTCTTTTTTCGCTTCTTTGTTTTTATTATTATTTAATGAGACAGAGAGAAAGAAATACAATTCTCAGTAAAAATTATTGTGTAATGAAGCTCAAAGTTTTACAGTGAACTGTGTTCTGCTCGTGACGAGTATCGAAACCCAATTTTTAGCTTCGTACGTCCACAGACTCTGTCACTATAAGGCCTCAGTAAAACAAAAAAATGCTAACAACAGCATAAATAGAATTAGAAATTCATAGCATAGCCTCACTGAACAAAGTGAACAATATACTAGTATACACAGAGTGAAATTATGAACAAAGAAACATCAAAATCCTACATCTGTATCTAACCGTAGTGCACAATACGCCGAGTTAAAATGTTATCAGAAGTCTCTTTCCGTGTGGCTTCTTAAATATGAGAAATCTTTATCACAAGGAATCGTAGAGCTTTAAATGCTCATAGCTGGGAAGACAATAACAGCTGGAAGAAACAGTAGCTTAGCACTCTAAGCCGCAAGTAATAATACCAAATAATCGCGGAGTTTCTTTTCTAACTGGAATCTACTAGCTATATTCCTCTGCTTATAATGCACTCTAAGGTATTACGATAACATGATACTACTTACCCTATAGCTTAGAGTAAATGTCTTAAGCAGAAGTAAGCAAAATCTATTGTGAGAAGAGGAAACAAAATATAACATATGGTTCAAAAGTTTTCGTTTTTTGTATGATAATTGAACAAGTAGCATACAAAGTGTTAAAACTTGGGATTATAATCATACTAGGTATTAAAATTGAGAAGGATAATGGTAAAAATGTGTTAAAAATTGAAAGGGATAATGGTATAAAGTGTTAAAAATTGAGAGAGATAATCATGTAAAGTGTTAAAGGTTGGGATGTATAATTATACAAGGTGTTAAAATTGAGAAAGATAATCGTATAAGTGTTAAAATTGAGAGGTTATCATGCAAAGTGTTAAAACTTGGGATGTATAATTATACAAGGTGTTAAAATTGAGAGAGATAATGGTATAAAATGTTAAAACTTGACATGCATAATCATACATGGTTTTAAAAATTGAGAGGGATAATCGTATAAAAAGTGTTAAAAGTTGTGAGGGGCAGTTATACAAACTCTTTGTAAACTAGTTAGTCTGAATATACACCATTCATTACCAACAAAACACTTTTCCTGAACGTTTGTAATCCACGTCCTCGATAAAATATACACTCTTGCTCAACCCACCCTTAGTTTTAAATGTGTGTGAGTGAGTAAGTGACGAGATGTAGTACACGGATACGCACTCAAATGATACACATGTTGCACTAATTATTTACCATTTTAATCGATAAAAAATTATTTCAACGCTTAAATTTTGCATTATTGTACTACTGACTCTACCCTTATCGCTTGCCCCTTCCCCAAAGAGACGCACCCAATATTTTGAGCAGCGTTGGTCTAAACTATTATTTGACCAAAGTATATGTGTGTAGGTGCGTCGTGTGTGTGCCCACTTACAACAGGGGTATCACTCTAACGACTGTCACTATACCATGAATGTATCATTAGGGCCCTTCAGGGAGTGTCGAAGGATACTGTAACTTGTTTCTCTCTGCGGGTGTGCTTACATACTCCTCGTTAGTTTAATAAATACATTAGCTACCACGTATGAAATTATAAATACAAGCCCAATTTTTAAAATTAACATTAGGGTTATAAGCGTCTATGAAGTACAAATATTCACACAAGCTCCTGTATACATTTCAACTTTCGGTACTGTGAATTATCATTTTCTCGTACCTTGGAGATTTTGTAAGCACGTGCGGAATAGATCAATATTTAGTAAACATATCATATGCATTTTAATCAATTATTCTACTTGCGTGCATCGCACTAAATCATATATGAAAGTTCACAGATAATTACTTCTGGGTACAGAAGACAATGTCAGAGTGTGGTGAAGTTTGTCTGTTTTAGTTGTGATGACAAAAAAGCCCAAAATTATTTAAAAAATAATAATCTAATACAACTATTTAACAATGAATTACGTTTGGAATACCGCATACATTCGTCTTATACAAAATAATACAATCACGCAAAAAAAAGAGTAGAAGGCGTAATGTTTATAGCCACGAAGACAGCTTGGCAGACGGAAAAAATAAGTAGATAGATACACACTCAAAAATTAACCGGAGATGATTTTTTTTCTTTAGCATGCACGCAAATAAACAACAGCAAGTACAAACAGTGATGCTGTTTGTACATGCAGAGACATAACATCAAATATGGATGCGCGAATAGATAGAAATAGAGATGGGTATGTAACGACGAATATGTACTCTTGTGTATGTGTGTGTTTATATTTTCTTACAGCAAAGCCACATCAGGCTAACTGTTGAGTCCACCAACAGGAATCGAATCCCTGATTTT
Organism: Carcinoscorpius rotundicauda; assembly: GCA_011833715.1. Taxonomy (NCBI): domain Eukaryota; kingdom Metazoa; phylum Arthropoda; class Merostomata; order Xiphosura; family Limulidae; genus Carcinoscorpius; species Carcinoscorpius rotundicauda. The sequence goes on from CM022403.1 coordinate 36,097,921, forward strand.
AGTGTTGTAAAACCGTAGACTTACGGATGTACCAGCGGGGGTCGAACTATTTTCAAAACTAAAATATATTAATTAGATAGCGTGTTTTTACTTTCAACCTCCAAATTGCAGTGTACGACAAATCATGTTGTCCCACATCGAGTTGGTTACATCAGATACGCTCGTATTTCTTAAGGAGACAGACAACATTGCTGTTATTCACCTGTACGAAATACAACAAAACAAACAGCTGACGTAACAAACATTTACCAATTTATAAAACGCGTTGATAAATTGTTCTTCGGTGTCGAAGAAAAACTCTTAAATCACTAGAGATTCAACGGAAAAGATAAACATTTGTATTTGTGTCCATAAACACACATTCTGATATTTTCAGAAATCCATAGCAAAAAACAAAACCAGAAGCAATATATTTTAAGACAGAAAAAAACCTAACCCTAAATGTTATTTAAGACGTCGGAGATAAATACTTAGAACTGAAAGAAACGTTATCCATGCAATGTGTTCATAAATAAACAATAACCAAAACAACATTCTTATTAACAACTCCACAAAGCACGTGGTTTGTTAGGGTAAAAACCAATAACGTTTCTGGTATCTCCAGAAACACAAAACAATATATATTACCTTTCAAACGTATTAGATTCCTGATATGTTAAATTATGTGATACGTACTGAAATAGTAAGTCACGTCTAGTACGTGTATAAAAATAAACGTGTGTGCCATTGGTGGCACAGTCTCCAATATATGGAGAAAAAAACACGTGCCAGCAGCAATGCTGTTTATAGTATGTTCAGAAACAAAGAACAAACCAATATATACACAAAATAGCAGCAAACAGCAGTATCTTATATACATTTCTAATACTTTACTCTGTGTGTACATTTGTCAGTGTATTTCATTACCAGTTACCGGGATAAATCTTTATAGTGTTACGACGAATAAAGAATCTCGAAGAACACGTTTAAAACGTATTTTCGATTTGGTTTTGTTTTGATTTAATTATAATTTCGTGCAAAGCTATACAAGAGCTATCTGCGCTAGTTGTCCCTAATTTAGCAGTGTAAGACTAGAGCATATAACCATTTGTCTTACTTTTGAAGAATATACAGTCTCAAGTGTTCATGGTGTTAGAAAAAAACGTAGGTTTAAGAGATAGAAATGAAACAAAAGCCTTATAATCTGTCTCAAATAGTTATGTGTGGGACAATATTTATAAACGCAGTTTCCTAACATCAGATACGATTTGAATTTCGCGCGAAGCTACACGAGGACTGTCTGCACTAGCCATCCCTTATTTAGCAGTGTAAGACTAGAGGGAATGCAACTAGCTAGTCATCACCGCCACCGCCAAATCTTGGGTTACTCTTTTATAAACGAAAACTGGGATTGACCGTCACATATAACGCCCCCATGGCTGAAAGGGTGAGCATGTTTGGTGCGACAAGGATTCGAACCTGCGACCCTCAGATGACGAGTCGAGCGCCTTAACCACCTAGCCATGCCGGAACTATTCCAAATTGTCTTCTCAAGACGGCTGGTATGGGTATTAGCACTTCAATTAAAATAAAGTACAGAAAAACGTTTCGACCATCTTAAGTCATCTTCAGGATAACGAATTACTCCAAATTAGTTCTAAATGTGAATTCGAAGCCCATAGCTGCTTTACCATTTCCGTGTGAACAGAGAAGTCTTTCTTCTCCAAAACATTGCATTTTACATCACCTAATGGGTTTTCTATACAAATACGCCTTTCTTCGTAATAGCTCTGACACAGTCACCTAGTCACAAACTACATGGGGCGGCATCGCGCTGTCGAAAAATAAATTTTCGTGCTAACCACATCGACCTCAATACCATCTGCATCAAAACGCCACAGAATCATTCTTACATTTGACAGAGATATAGATACACATACACACATGTATAATTATGTTTTTGCCTTCGCTAAATGCAGAGAAAAGCTGTACTTTCTATTAAATAAAACAATCACGTGGTAGTTTGTTTCTCCGATGTCATTCAAATATGGAGCACTGACACAGTTTGTCTTACCTTATAAGGAAGATTCACGCATATCAATCGTACTGACATAGTATGTTTTACCTTATAAGGAAGATTCATGTATATCACTGGTACTGGCACAGTTTGTGTTACCTTATAAGGAAGATTCATGTATTTCAGTGGTATTTTACGAATGATGTATATGTATAATTCTCAAATCTTTCAAAGATACAAATTACAACTAACACATTGTCTACACGAGTTTACCTAGAAATAATTTCCCAACAATTTGGATGACGTAAGCGAAAATAAAAACGACATGCGTTTTACTTTTTTCTTCTTCTGAGAAAAATCCTCATCTGGAAAACGCCCAGGAACCAAATACCTCGTTGTGGTCTGTATCTCCCAGACTAACAGAAATAACGATTGTTTCGAGACGCCTTACAAGGTATTCAATGATGATTATTTTTTTACAACTTAACACTTCACATTGATAACCAAACCAAACCACACTGATAAACAAACCAAATCCCATTGATAAATAAACCAAACCACACTGATAAAACCACTTACCTTTTTTAAAATTTGTAAACTGCGAATAAGTAACAAGATGACACATTGGTTATACAAACAGGGCGAAGGTATGTTAATATGCGTTCAATGTACTAACAATAACTTTTATAGCAAATGATGTCAGACTGTATTTGTCCACATGCATACAGAAGACAAAACTGATGAAGTTACGACATCGAAATGCAAAAGTTCCTCGTAATGTTATAAACAAATATGCGGAAAGCAGTTTACACTCCTCAAGTGCGTGAGATTTGGTTGGGTTTGAATTTCGCGCAAAGCTACACGAGGGCTATCTGCGCTAGCCGCCCCTAATTTAGTAGTGTAAGACTAAAGGAAAGAAGACTAGTCATCACCATCCCCTATTAGGCTACTCTTTTTCCAATGAATAGTGAGACTGATAAAACATTACGACGCGCCCATGGCTGAGAAAGGGAGCATGTTCGGTGTGACGGGGATTCAAATCCGCGACATGCAGATTACGATTCGGGTGCCTTAGCTACCTCGCCCAGCCGAGCCTCAAATGGGTGAGAGACAGTTCATTTCTGGTCGGCTCGAGGGGTAACTCCCCTTAAGCAGCTGACGTGAACATAACAGACAACATCCCTAAATAAAATGTCCCTTATAGAATGTTACTGTCACCGACTCAAAAATATTATACAGCACATGCGACACAGTAGCTTACCCAAATAATTAAAAAAAAGACTCGTGCACCACTTCTGAAAATACGAATAAATTTATTTTAAATAAAAGAAATACCCTGTAAAATAAACAGAAATAAAACTTTTTGAGGTTCAGTGTTAAACCTTGTAACCCTTAAACAGCAGCCATCATCAACTGATGCTGCTACCTACAACATTCCAGCTGTTTAAGGGTTAAGGTTCAGGGTCAATAACAACAACCATGGTTGGAGTATTTTTCAGCCATTCACTGCTCGCTGATCATTTTAGTGACGTTTTGTGATGAGTTTGAATACAGTCTGTGAAACTCAGTAAGTAATGTTTTTAATGTATTTTGGTAGATTTGTCTGAAAGATAATAAAAACCTGAAAGAAATGGAAACATACTGAGTTTTACACACTGATCAAAATACATAAAAATCTAACGTCTTCTGAAAAAATGAAATGTATACACTTTAGAATAAAACGGATAATACAGACGAGTGGTTCTCCCATGGAGGGCCACATGGCCTCACGAGGCTTATACCAACAACTAAAAAAAGAACTTGTGAGCAGACGTTCTGCCACGAGGAATTACGTAACAAATTTACTTTTTATCTTTCATTTCAATATTAGTTTACACAATCAGTCACAAAACTCGAGACTGTGTGTTGTGAAAAGCATTATTAGTGCACCGATAAGATATTTGGCCAATAATATTACTGTGTACGTTTTGATCTAAAGTCCTTTATCCACCGCGAATGACATAATACGCTTTTGGCGTCTAATAAAAATGTAAAAATAAATAATAAATGATAAATAAATACAATATCTTGCTTAACCTTCCTATTATTTAACACGTGTTTTATATTTGAGGTATGACAACCTAGTCTTTGAAAAAGTTAGGGTTTCGTATTTTGTTCTGTTCAATACTGATTACTTATTTGTATCTTTGTACGTGGGGAAATGTACACAACTTCCATGATGTACATTCACAGCTGTTATATTCAACGATTAGCCGAATTTTCTTTCATTTTGCTTTCAAGGAAATAAACAACAACCTCAGTATTCGCTTTTCCGATTCTGTTCTCTTCATCCCCAGAAAGTGAGGGAAAGTTGAAGACGCGGGGTAAACAACACAGCCAAGAACATGGAATGGCTCTGCGCGCGTTTGACGTCACAAAACGATCGAAAAGTCGACAAATACTGTTACCCAGGGAACGTGAGGTTAGGCGCCCCACGGGTAGATGTGGAGAAGTGTAATGGCGGGTAAATGATACGTGATACAAGATTCCAAAGTGCATAACTTTAGGCCTCTTGGATAGTGTATGGAATTAAATCAAATTCCTATAAAAACGATGCACTTAACTACACAGTGATATTGATTCTACTGATAAGTCTGCTATGCATTTAAAACCCTCTTGTAAATTCGATGATTTTATCCTACTACTCAGTATTAATATTATTCATAGATTCTTTAATAAGCTTTGGTTGTTACATTCATAAACTTTGTATTCAATGGTAATAAAACTATACACATTGTAACAGTCACTGTTGAGATGTTTGGATTGTTACAATAAAAACTTGGTATACAATGCGAAAACTAAACACATTGTAACACCATAACAGTCTCTGTTAAGATATTTGTGTTATTACAATTAAAACGTAGTATCCAGTGGCAAAAACCAAACACCTTGTAACACCATGAGAGCTTCTCTTGATACACCAAAAAACTATATATTCAGTGACAATAACTAAACATATTGTAACACAACTGCAGTCTGTGTTGAGATAATATTCATTATGAGTTGAAACATTTTTGGAGTTAGCTTTTATCCGTAATCACTAATTCTCATCTGAAATATATTCAGATTAAATTTCATTATTGCAACCAATAAGTATTCAATATACTCATGAGTTCTTAACATTAGTTAGTTCTCTGAAGGGACAGAAAGATGACTTTCGTACCTGTTGCAAAGAATAGACGTCACTGACGCATCGAAAACCTCGACTCACAAAGATAACATATCTAAAGCAACAATTGCTTGAATATTTAGGGCTAATTACATTTTATAAGAACGATGTTCTATGATTTTTTTCTCTGCAAAATTGAGTAAATATAACTTACTAATATATATATATATATATATATATATATATATACACACACACACACATATATACATATACAGTGTTTCACAAACCTACATCTTGAAATGTTTTCTTTACTGAATCTTTCTCATAATAAAAATATACCCTTTCTTTGAAAGTAAGGTTTAAATTATATTGTGTTTAAAAGTACTTCCATGTGACTTATTATTATTATTAATACCAAAGCCTGTTGTCTAATAATCCTCCATAAATGTGCCCCCCAGTGGCTCAGCGGTATGTCTGCGGCCTTACACGCTAAAATCCGGGTTTTGATACCCGTGGTGCGCAGAGCACAGATAGCCCATTGTGTAGCTTTGTGCTCAATTCAAAACTACAACAACATCCATACATGTAGGTAAATCTTCAAGCAAAGATATTTTCAGTGAACGAAACGCACCCTATATTGTCTATACGAATGTCTGTGAACGAATAAAATTAATTTTACAAATTATTGGAAATGTTTGAAATAATGAAGTATGTTAAGATTTTATTGGCACATTAACGTGTGTTTGTTTTAAAAAATTTGCACAGACATAACGAGTGAAGCCTTCCCTATACAAAGTAAACGTATCAGAAAAGAACAACCGTCCGTTATCCACTCTGTAAACCAGGCATAAAATCAATTAGAATCACCCTACGTTGTCTGCCACTTTATAATAAACAGTACCCTACGTTGTCTGCCACTTTATAATAAACAGTGTAAGCCGGTTGGTATAAAACAAGCTTAGTATTTTTCCGTTTGTATATCACCATCACGTATTTCCAGAACTTGCAGAATGGTTACAAAATACAACTACATTTACCTTATCTATGTATAAACAGGCACTTCATGATGCCTGCATATAAGTAGGTTCGTAAGAATGTTTTAATGAGTAGCGAAGTTTATTACCAACAAAACAATAAACGTGTGTTTATAGGAACGGTTTTCAAAAATACTTAATTCAAGCTATCATTTACAAAAGTACAGCGGTAAGTCTACAGATTTACAACGCTAAAATCAGGGGTTCGATTCCCCTTGGTGGTCTCAGCAGATAGCCCGATGTGGCTTTGTTATAAGAAAACACACACACACACTCATTTACAAAATTGGGAGAGAATATCACATAGCTTTCTAAATTAGCTATTTATCCATAACTCGGTAATTTTAAAGAAAAAAACAAATAATATGTGTAACTCGAACATTAAACCCTTTACCGCAGACAACTTAAAAAACTGGACAAGAAAGGTTAACTTACCCCCAATCACAGTAGTTTAGCGAACAAGTAAGAACACACCTTTTAAATAAAAAAATCAGGTACCTTGTTTACAATGTATAACTTGAACAATTGAAAAAAACTAAGAAACGTGTAATGCTTTGCAGTAGCTAAATTAATATTACTAATCAAGATCTCATATGGTATGCAGTATTGATGTTAAAGCGACGTTGAGCAGGCTTAGCTTTCACAGTATAGAGACAACTTCTATCAAAATCCAAACCAAAGGATATGGCCACTCGATAATAAACTTTGTGTATCTCCTGATGATGTTATCTTCTTTGAATATAAACAGGGAGGTTGGGGCCTTGCCCCCCGGGTAGTATTGGACTCCTTTCTTCCGTGGCATTGCTTGTAATACACTCCTTTGATTCGTTAGCCCTCCATACTCGCTGAACGTGGACAGCCCTCGGCCACCTTCACCAGCTCCTGCCTTCAGCGCCCTCAATCTGTAAAAGAAGGAACAATATTTTTTCTTTAAATTCTTTAAATTACTAAAGAAAAATAAAGATTATATTCTGCTTTAACAAAAACTCTTCACGGTTTGCAGAAAACCTGTACGTAGAAAAAAGGAAAGTAGACTAAATACTGATTCAAATACTGAAAAACTACAAATAAGAAAATGTGTCGTTCATTCTTTCGTGGAAGTTTTGTCAATATCTCGATAATGCATCTCTTTCAGCAGTTTTGTTTATATATGTAAGATATAAATGCTACTTCGTACGTACATAAGGACTGTTATTATAATGCTCTAAAAACACGGAATTGATGTAATACATTAATTTCTTAAGGTAAACCTTTGTAATGATACATAAAAAAGCATGCTTCCACCCCTAAGCATATATATACATATATATATCAAATACACGGAAACCGAAACTCACTCTAGTCCTCAACAAATTGTGATAGGCCTAAAATTACTTAAAGGTGAAGTTAATCTTAGGTCCAAGATATTTACTCAATATAAAAAAGATTAAATGAATGCAACAGCTGAAAATAAAAGAGTTGCAAATATAAATGTGGAAACAGGAGTAGAGGTAACATAAGTTGTCTTTTAAACTTTTCATTTTCATATTAATCTCGCATATAATTGTTCCAAATTTCAGCCTTACCTTCGTTCATACCTCAAGAAAAAAATACGCTCGAACTACCAGCCCTATTTCAAACATTTGTTGAAAGACCACGCCCCCAAACTCCAATCGTTCGTGTATGCCTTTCAACAAGTTTTGTTTCCCTCTTCCCATGAAAACTAGTATATTGCTTACGAAACCTAAACAAGTGACGCGAATACTATAGTAATATATATATAATAATATGAGTTATCAGGCTATAGAGAAAAAAGAGTAAAAACTTAACAAAATGTTAAAGCAATATGGATTATTTGACTTCTCTTTTATCCTGTAGATTCTAAACTAAGACAGAATCTGACCTCCGAAACCAATATTTTAACTTATGTATTACGAATGTCTGATTATGTTATGAATTAGCATAGACATAACATTTACTAAAGCACTTGTGTTGTAAACTCGTCTATTCCAATTCACGCTGAGTTGAAACGCAAACATTACTAGTTGAATGATAAAGACAGGAATATTATAAACCAAAAGCCAAAACATTCTGACTGCAAAATGCCAGTACTTGAGACACACACACACACGAAACACTAAAGACAGAGCCAATAAATACGTGCGCATGTGATAGGGTCATTGTGCAAAAACTTTCTAGCTACGCTGAGAGTAAAATATCAGAAATGGAAATGGAAATCTCATAGAACAGAAGAAAGAAACAACCAGAAGTATAAGATATAACTGTTAAATATATAGCTACGATACAACACACAGAAATAAGTTGTAAGATATAAATGTCATGACAGAAAGTTTTGAATTTCGCGCAAAGCTACTCAAGGGCTATCTGCGCTAGCCACCCCCAATTTATCAGTGTAAGAATAGAGGGAAGGCAGCTAATCGTCACCACCCACTGCCAACTCTTAGACTACTCTTTTACCAACAAATAGTAGGATTGACCGTATCATTATAAGTCCCCCACGGCTGAAAAGGCGCGCGTGTCTGGTGCGACGGAGATTCAAACTCATGACCCTCACATTACGAGTCGAACGCCTTAACCCACCTGGCCATACCGGGCCGACAGAATAATGATAAAACTCTATAATTATTTAAAATTCCAGTTTATCCCTCTTGAGATAGATGGTTTGGAACGTGATCAGAGTTCTTATATTAAGCAAGCAATACCAGAGTCAAGTTTGTTTAGCTGTTGTCTCCCCTTTGGTACAGCAGTAAGTCTATGGAATTACAAGGTTAAAATTAGGGGTTTGATTCCTCTCAGTAAACACAACAGATAGCTCGAAGTGGATTTGCTATAAAAAAAACACACGCACATTCTAGCTGTTCACGTGACCATGTTCCATAACAAAATAAAACTACATTGATGTAATTCTTATTTTTAAATGAAAAATATCTGAAAGAACCTCGTTGAAAAAAACGGAAAACCTGATGAATTTCAATGAAATTAGGAAAAGTATTCCACTTCTAAATAAAATTCTACAAAATATGTTCCATCAATAACAACAACAGAATATTGGGGAAATTTTCCAGTAATTATATAATAAATATTTATCTTTTAAATAAACTGTCATTAAATATTTTCCATTCGTAGAGAACTCTGTATCCCCCCCATGGCCGAGTGCGTTAAGGCGTGCACTCGTAATCTGAGGGTCGCGGGTTCGCGCCCGCGTCGCGCTAAACATGCTCGCCCTCCCAGCCGTGGGGGTGTATAATGTGACGGTCAATCCCACTATTCGTTGGTAAAAGAGTAGCCCAAGAGTTGGCGGTGGGTGGTGATGACTAGCTGCCTTCCCTCTAGTCTTACACTGCAAAATTAGGGACGGCTAGCACAGATAGCCCTCGAGTAGCTTTGTGCGAAATTCAAAAAAAAAACAACTGTATCCCCCCAGTGGCACAGTGGTTTGTTTGCCGATTAATGCCGTGAGAAACCGGGTTTCGTATTCCGTGATAGCCAGAGCACAGACAGTAGTTTTGTGTTTAATAATACACGACAACAGAATTCTGGAAATTTCATGCTGGCACATTTTATTAGTTTAGCAGATTTTGTTTTACATGCGATATAAAATGCAAAGATTCATTATTCAACTTTCTCTTATCAAAGAGAAATAAGCATTTGGTAAACATAGTTTGTTTTAAAATGACAGTTAAAACACTTAAATTATCTTTCAACTATTAGGCGCACTGAATAAGTTAGTCACTTACTTATTTAGCTTTCAGTTGACCCAAAGGCAGTTAAAAATCATTAGTTATAAAATAATATTTATCTTTTTGGTTTGAATTTTGCGCAAAGCTACTCGAGGGCTATCTGCGCTAGCCATCCCTAATTTAGTAGTGTAAGACTAGAGGAAAGATAGCTAGTCATCATCACTCACCGCCAACTCTTGGGCTACTGTCGTACCAACGAATAGTGGAATTGACCTTCATATCATAATACTCCCCCTGGCTGAAAGGACGAGCATGTTTGGTGTGATGGGGATTCGAATCCGCGACCCTCAGATTACAAGTAGACTGCCTTAACCACCTGGCCATGCTGGGCCTCCATCTTTTTATCCATGTATATGTATAAGTGTGTGTGCATCAACTCGTACATATATTACCAAATAACCGAATCCAGTAAGAAATCTATAAAAACATCCAAGCCTTGACTCTCATACTTAGACATACACTCACGTTACTACTTTTCTACTTGACAAATAACGTCATAATAATATTGTATAAAAACATCCAAGCCTTGACTCTGATACTTAGACATACACTCACGTTACTACTTTTCTACTTGACATATAACGTCATAATAATATTGTATAAAAACATCCAAGCCTTGACTCTGATACTTAGACATACACTCACGTTACTACTTTTCTACTTGACATATAACGTCATAATAATATTGTATAAAAACATGCAAACCTTCACTCTCATACCTAGACATACACTCACGTTACTGCTTTTCTAGTTGACACATAACGTCATAATAATATTGTATAAAAACATCCAAGCCTTGACTCTCATACCTAGACATACACTCACGTTACTACTTTTCTACTTGACAAATAACGTCATAATAATATTGTATAAAAACATCCAAGCCTTGACTCTGATACTTAGACATACACTCACGTTACTACTTTTCTACTTGACATATAACGTCATAATAATATTGTATAAAAACATTCGAACCTTGACTCTCATACCTAGACATACACTCACGTTACTGCTTTTCTACTTGACAAATAACGTCATAATAATATTGTATAAAAACATTCGAACCTTCACTCTCATACCTAGACATACACTCACGTTACTGCTTTTCTACTTGACATATAACGTCATAATAATATTGTATAAAAACATTCGAACCTTCACTCTCATACCTAGACATACACTCACGTTACTGCTTTTCAAGTTGACATATAACGTCATAATAATATTGTATAAAAACATGCAAACCTTGACTCTCATACCTAGACATACACTCACGTTACTGCTTTTCTAGTTGACATATAACGTCATAATAATATTGTATAAAAACATCCAAGCCTTGACTCTCATACCTAGACATACACTCACGTTACTACTTTTCTACTTGACAAATAACGTCATAATAATATTGTATAAAAACATGCAAGCCTTGACTCTCATACCTAGACATACACTCACGTTACTGCTTTTCTACTTGACAAATAACGTCAAATAATATTGTATAAAAACATCCAAGCCTTGACTCTGATACTTAGACATACACTCACGTTACTACTTTTCTAGTTGACATATAACGTCATAATAATATTGTATAAAAACATTCGAACCTTCACTCTCATACCTAGACATACACTCACGTTACTGCTTTTCTAGTTGACATATAACGTCATAATAATATTGTATAAAAACATTCGAACCTTGACTCTCATACCTAGACATACACTCACGTTACTGCTTTTCTAGTTGACAAATAACGTCATAATAATATTGTATAAAAACATCCAAGCCTTGACTCTGATACGTAGACATACACTCACGTTACTACTTTTCTACTTGACATATAACGTCATAATAATATTGTATAAAAACATTCGAACCTTCACTCTCATACCTAGACATACACTCACGTTACTGCTTTTCTAGTTGGCATATAACGTCATAATAATATTGTATAAAAACATTCGAACCTTCACTCTCATACCTAGACATACACTCACGTTACTGCTTTTCTAGTTGGCATATAACGTCATAATAATATTGTATAAAAACATTCAAACCTTGACTCTCATACCTAGACATACACTCACGTTACTGCTTTTCTAGTTGACATATAACGTCATAATAATATTGTATAAAAACATTCAAACCTTGACTCTCATACCTAGACATACACTCACGTTACTGCTTTTCTACTTGACATATAACGTCATAATAATATTGTATAAAAACATTCGAACCTTCACTCTCATACCTAGACATACACTCACGTTACTGCTTTTCTAGTTGACATATAACGTCATAATAATATTGTATAAAAACATGCAAGCCTTGACTCTCATACCTAGACATACACTCACGTTACTACTTTTCTACTTGACAAATAACGTCATAATAATATTGTATAAAAACATCCAAGCCTTGACTCTGATACTTAGACATACACTCACGTTACTACTTTTCTAGTTGACATATAACGTCATAATAATATTGTATAAAAACATTCGAACCTTGACTCTCATACCTAGACATACACTCACGTTACTGCTTTTCTAGTTGACATATAACGTCATAATAATATTGTATAAAAACATTCGAACCTTGACTCTCATACCTAGACATACACTCACGTTACTGCTTTTCTAGTTGACATATAACGTCATAATAATATTGTATAAAAACATCCAAGCCTTGACTCTCATACCTAAACACACACTCACGTTACTGCTTTTCTACTTGACAAATAACGTCATAATAATATTGTATAAAAACATTCGAACCTTGACTCTCATACCTAGACATACACTCACGTTACTGCTTTTCTAGTTGACATATAACGTCATAATAATATTGTATAAAAACATGCAAACCTTGACTCTCATACCTAGACATACACTCACGTTACTGCTTTTCTACTTGACAAATAACGTCATAATAATATTGTATAAAAACATCCAAGCCTTGACTCTCATACCTAGACATACACTCACGTTACTACTTTTCTACTTGACAAATAACGTCATAATAATATTGTATAAAAACATCCAAGCCTTGACTCTGATACTTAGACATACACTCACGTTACTACTTTTCTACTTGACATATAACGTCATAATAATATTGTATAAAAACATTCGAACCTTGACTCTCATACCTAGACATACACTCACGTTACTGCTTTTCTAGTTGACATATAACGTCATAATAATATTGTATAAAAACATTCGAACCTTCACTCTCATACCTAGACATACACTCACGTTACTGCTTTTCTAGTTGACATATAACGTCATAATAATATTGTATAAAAACATGCAAGCCTTGACTCTCATACCTAGACACACACTCATGTTACTGCTTTTCTACTTGACAAATAACGTCATAATAATATTGTATAAAAACATTCAAACCTTGACTCTCATACCTAGACATACACTCACGTTACTGCTTTTCTAGTTGGCATATAACGTCATAATAATATTGTATAAAAACATTCGAACCTTCACTCTCATACCTAGACATACACTCACGTTACTGCTTTTCTAGTTGGCATATAACGTCATAATAATATTGTATAAAAACATTCAAACCTTGACTCTCATACCTAGACATACACTCACGTTACTGCTTTTCTAGTTGACATATAACGTCATAATAATATTGTATAAAAACATTCGAACCTTGACTCTCATACCTAGACATACACTCACGTTACTGCTTTTCTACTTGACATATAACGTCATAATAATATTGTATAAAAACATTCGAACCTTCACTCTCATACCTAGACATACACTCACGTTACTGCTTTTCTAGTTGACATATAACGTCATAATAATATTGTATAAAAACATGCAAGCCTTGACTCTCATACCTAGACATACACTCACGTTACTACTTTTCTACTTGACAAATAACGTCATAATAATATTGTATAAAAACATCCAAGCCTTGACTCTGATACTTAGACATACACTCACGTTACTACTTTTCTAGTTGACATATAACGTCATAATAATATTGTATAAAAACATTCGAACCTTGACTCTCATACCTAGACATACACTCACGTTACTGCTTTTCTAGTTGACATATAACGTCATAATAATATTGTATAAAAACATTCGAACCTTGACTCTCATACCTAGACATACACTCACGTTACTACTGCTTTTCTAGTTGACATATAACGTCATAATAATATTGTATAAAAACATCCAAGCCTTGACTCTCATACCTAAACACACACTCACGTTACTGCTTTTCTACTTGACAAATAACGTCATAATAATATTGTATAAAAACATTCGAACCTTGACTCTCATACCTAGACATACACTCACGTTACTGCTTTTCTAGTTGACATATAACGTCATAATAATATTGTATAAAAACATGCAAACCTTGACTCTCATACCTAGACATACACTCACGTTACTGCTTTTCTACTTGACAAATAACGTCATAATAATATTGTATAAAAACATCCAAGCCTTGACTCTCATACCTAGACATACACTCACGTTACTACTTTTCTACTTGACAAATAACGTCATAATAATATTGTATAAAAACATCCAAGCCTTGACTCTGATACTTAGACATACACTCACGTTACTACTTTTCTACTTGACATATAACGTCATAATAATATTGTATAAAAACATTCGAACCTTCACTCTCATACCTAGACATACACTCACGTTACTGCTTTTCTAGTTGACATATAACGTCATAATAATATTGTATAAAAACATGCAAGCCTTGACTCTCATACCTAGACACACACTCATGTTACTGCTTTTCTACTTGACAAATAACGTCATAATAATATTGTATAAAAACATTCAAACCTTGACTCTCATACCTAGACATACACTCACGTTACTGCTTTTCTACTTGACATATAACGTCATAATAATGTTGTATTTAATTACTTGTGATTTATGATTTATAATTTAGATAGCATAGTTCAACTACGACGCTAAAAACATCAAACCACGAAAGGTCTAAACTTCAGAAGACAGGGTCTGATGATATTATATTAAATAGGGGAGCAAAAGGAGACAATTGTCTCCCCTTGAAAACAAAAAAAAAACGTAATTCTTTCTTTATTCAATGAACATATGTGTATACATATATATTTCACATTGGAAAACTTTTCCCCTCCCTAAATATATTTCTGCGAACGCCCGTGCCTTCAGTTAGACAATTAAGGTAGAGACGTACCCCTGACACATATAATTATTTTTTAAAAAATCAATCGTTTTATAAAAATAAAATGGTGAATTAAATTGGATAACTCATTACTCGAACCTCGAGTGGTATACATGTGTAGCTCACAGCAACCTCTCCCCACATTTTAAGCGAGGGATTTATCGTTTTTGAAAGCTTCTCACGTACTCTCAGAATAGCTGCAGACTAAATTATGTGCATAATACAATATATCTGGCTACACTGGAACTGAAAGAGCTTTTCTGAACCTCTGTAAAGTAAATTTATTTACATAACAGGATATCGTTGTTATGGTTAGCAGACTGTGAGATCACTTAAGTCTAATGACTGATTAATATTTTTGGTTGTTATTGGATACTAATTGCAAATTAGTTTTCATCCACCGCTTCGACTGTAAATCTATTGGCATGTTAAAAAAGATCGGGTTTTGTTAGTTACCGAAATTCGATCCAGGATTGTTTCTCATAGAAATGTTTGAGCTCTACGTATTTGTTTCAGGTGTCTTGATATAAATTACTGACTAAGACATCGGTTTGAGCTGAAGATGAAACCGCGTTTTAATTACAGGAATCATTGTTTGTGATCTGTAACTATCGTATTGTAAAACTGCATCGTCTAATCAGAAAATTGTTGTACTTGGTCAGATAGAAGTATATAAATATAGAAACAAAGGCATAGGGAGACTAAGTTATATATATATACAATTTATCTCTACACTCTAAGGTTCGATAAATAAATCAGCTGATCTCCTATGTATTAGTTAGATATAAATAAAACTTATTTCTACATTCTAGGATTCGATAAATTAGCTGATTTCCTACGCATTAGTTAGATATAAATAAAACTTATTTCTACACTCAAGGATTCGATAAATTAGTTGACCTCCTGTGTATTAGATATAAATAAAACTTATCTCTACACTCTAGGGTTCGATAAATTAGCTGATTTCCTACGTATTAGTCAAATACAAAATGAAACTTATCTCTACACTCTAGAATTCGATGAATTAGTTTATCTCCTACGTATTAGTCAGATACAAAATAAAACTTATCTTTACACTCAAGGGATCACTTCAGATTCAAGTAACAACAAATTCAAAACTTTACGACTCAAGAAATTGGTTGATCTCATTCGAATCAGTTCAGATACAAAGTACACTCTACGCCCCCAGTGAAACAATGATATGTCTGCGAACTTATACTGCTAGAAAATGGATTTTAATACCAGAGGTGAGCAGAGCACAGACAAACAATTGTGTAGCTTTGTGATTAATAACAAAACAACTTATCCCTACACTCCAAAGCTCAGGGAACCTTTCGAACTTTTACAAACTAATTTGTACACATAGGGCACTTGGATACATTAAGTTTACCCATCACTTCTGGGAATGAACAACACAAATTAAGTGAACGAATATTTTATACACTGAAACGTTTCTTGCCCCTATCCAAGTTATGTTTGTGTAGAATATACAAAACATATACTTGCTGAAAATCTGGAATATTCGTATAGTACTAAAAATGTCCTCCAGAGGAACAGCATGAAATTTACGGATTTACAGCATTAAAATTCGGAGTTCGATAACCCACTGTGGACACAGTGGTTCCAATCCCTATCACACCAAACATGCTCCCCCTTTCAGCCGTAGAGGTGTTAGTGAAAAACGAGATGGAAGGCAGCTAGTCATCACCACCCACCGCCAACTCTTAGGCTATTCTTTTACCAACGAATAGTAGGACCGACCGTAACTTTATGACATCCTTACGGCTAAAAGGACGAGGATTTTTGGTAGTTGGATAGGGATTCGAACAAACGATATATCATAGTCAAACATATTATTGTTACTTTTGATATCAGATATCCTAACTCTATTTACAATTGTATGTGTAACCACGGTAAATATACTTATTATTTGTGAAAGCTGTTGTTGTTGTTTTGAATTAAGCACAAAGCTACACAATGGGCTATCTGTGCTCTGCCCACCACGGGTATCGAAACCCGGATTTTAGCGTGTAAGTCCGCAGACATACCGCTGTGCCACTGGGGGGCAATTTGTGAAAGATAAACTTACTTTTACAATACGGTATCTTGAATTAAACGTCAACGCTTATTCATGATGAACAGATAGGAAAACCTTAACTTTCTTTTATTATCATACAACGTAAATGGTTCAACATGTTGCCATAAGACCGTATTTTATTTTTAGATAGCAAACTGTTTCTATGGCAACTGCAATCCCCAGACAGCGAGCTTGTATCAAACTGCCCTGTTACTAAGTAACTCTTAGTAACTACCATACACCCTGTATTTTACTTGGGAAAAGGCCTGCTTTAATGCTAACACTTTGCTGTTAGTAAGCGATGGTTTTAAATATGGCTATATTGTTATTATATGTAATATGTCCCCCGCTGGTACAGCGGTAAGTCTAGGGACTTAAAACACTTAAATCAAAAAGTTCGATTCCCTTCGGTGGAATCAGCAGATAGCCCGATGTGGCTTTCCTATAAGAAAACACACACTATACGTAACAACCAATGGCTGAATTTGCAGTACTAACAATAGTTGTTTTTCTTGTATTCACAGATCTTGACTACCTCATGTTGGGAACAACACGTTACAAGATTTTTTTATAACGAGCTGATCTGTAACAAAAAAGGGTCATAATTTTATAGTGATAGTATTTTCGTCCTCAACTGCTCAAGATGGCACAGGGTTATGTTTGCGGACTTACAACACTATAAACTGTGTTTCGATACCAGTACCTGACAGAGCACAAACAGCCCATCATGTAGCTTTGTGCTTCACTTCAAAAAAGAAAGAAAAAAAAACAGACACTGAATGTCGACATGTTTCCATAGCGATTAGGCCAGTGTGATGTCACAATATGAACAGGAAGTAAAATTAAGTATCTTGAGGCCCATATTTGACAAGTGGTTAAGACACTCGACTCGTAATATGAGGATCGCGGGTGCGAACCCCAGTCGCACCAAACATGTTCGACCTTTCAGTCGTAGGGGTGTTATAACGTGACGGTCAATCCCACTATTCGTTTGTAAAAGAGTAGCCCAAGAGTTGGCGGTGAGTAGTGATGACTAGCTGCCTTCTCTCTAGTTTTACACTACTAAATTAGGGACGGCTAGCGCAGATAGCTCTCGTGTAGCTTTGCGCAAAATTCAAAAACCAGATAGGCCCGGCATGGCTAGGTGGGTTTAGGCGTTCGACTCGTAATCTGAGAATCGCGGGTTCGAATCCCAGTCGTACCAAACATGCTCGCCCTTTCAGCCGTGGGAGTGTTATAACGTGACGGTCAGTTCCACTATTCGTTGGTAAAAGAGTAGCCCAAGAGTTGGCGGTGGGTAGTGATGACTAGCTGTCTTCCCTCTAGTCTTACACTGTTAAATTAGGGGCGGCTGGTGCAGATAGCCCTCGATAACCAATCTATAAGCCCTTGCGATTTAGTTCCGTTTCTTCTCTCTCTCTGTCCTTCCCTCTGAATTTTTCGTCACTCAGTATTAATCACTTTATAATCATCAACGTCTCCCTTGAAGAAAATAATTTAATTACTTAAAGTACAACGAAATGATTAATCATTTCCATTATCTTAACCTTTAAAAGGTGTCATTTGGAAGTCAATAATTTGTATTTAATTGCGTGTCCTCATTAACCTCATTAATGACATTAAATACGCCTGTATTATATGGATAATTGAAAAAAAAGAGAAACCAAGAGAAATAAAATATATACGGCGTTAGAAACCAGTTGAAGAAAGTGTTTAAAGAATGAGGTAAAAATACGTTAATGAATATGTTATCTATTTCCCCATATATCTATTCGTTAAAACTTCTATTTTTTACAAGAGATACCCCAAATTATTCAGCAATAAGTCTGGGGGTTTATAGCGCTGAAAACTGAGTTTCGATATCCATTGTGGGCACAGCACAAATAGTCTATTGTGTGGCTTTGTGCTCATGGAAAAACTTTAATATAGCAACTGGGCATCTGTGAGGAATCGAATCCTGAATTTTAGCGAAAAAGTTCGTAAACCTACACTCCTGATCTGTCGTGAGACTTTCACAGTAGATCCACTGTAAAAATATTACTTAGAACAATGTAATTCAGTGTTACAGTTATTAACTGTAAAATATGAATATCGGAATCGATCGCTGTTTCCTACAAGTTGTTTTCTTTTTACAGTTACTTCTGTTTATTTACTGTATGTGACTGGCCACTGGGGCCTGGTTTAGCCAAGTGGTTAGGGTGCTCGACTTGTATTCTAAAGGTTGCGAGTTCAAATCGCCGTCACACCAAACATTTTTGCCCTTTCAGCTGGGGGGCGTTATGTGACGGTCAATGCTACTATTCGTTGGTAAAAGAGTAAACCAAGAGTTGGCGGCGGGTGGTGATGACTAACTGCCTTCTCTCTAGTCTTACACTGCTAAATTAGGGACGGCTAGCGAAATTAAAAAAGCAAACAAACACTGACCACTTTGAGTGCCTGTCGACGATGGTCTACTGTTGAAATATAATAAAAGTATAAAAATAGGCAAAGAAAGGAGGAATACAAATTTATTTTTATTAAACACCTCCCTCCCTAAAAACACCCGCTAAAATTTTATATTCTGATTATTTGAAATTTTTAATTTTATCAGCCAGGTTTGGTACCTCACTTCTCTCGAGATTTTGGAATTGCGCGCATGTTGACCTTTCGTGTTTGAAACACACCTTTTACAACAAAAGTTCAGTGATTCATCATTAACAGGTGTATAGATATATAAGGTCTCTCTATATTTTGAAAGAGTGAAATTAGTTATGTTTCATCGTACAAACTTCCATCTGAATACCAAAGTTCAAACTAAAATTTGTCAGAGTCACTACAGTAAGCTGGAAAGCATAATGAAGAAAAACATAAACAATATTCTTTAATAAAGTGTATGAGATTTGTCCTTTAACCTTTTATGGAATCTTAGTCCATATGATTAGATAGTGTCACTCGTCAACTCACGTGTCATCGCTTAACCCTAAACCAACCTTTATGAAGTATGTATTACGAAAGAAAATAGCAAGTAAAAGGAGATTAGTATACAGTGCATATTGTGTGTGTGTATTAAACAAGTGATAAATTGTATATTCAAGGTATTTACTTTAATTACTCAATCTAATTTAGAACTTATAATACTAAAAACCTGATTTCGATTCCTGGGTGTTGGCACAGCACCAATAGCTTATTATTTAGCTTTGAGCTTCATTACAAACAATGCTTACCTCGTTCTGTAATGGCCAGTAGTGTAATTAATTATGTATATGTATTCATAGTGTCTATTGTATACGCTACTTATAAGAAGTTAGCCATACAGAATAAGACATTACTAATTAAGTTTATTATTTTATCTTTTTTTAAGGTACTTGTAATTAAATGAACTATAATAATAAAAGAGCATATCTGTGGATCTTTGTGACGTCTGTGATAGCCATAGCTTCAAAAGGAAAAAACACAGAAACCTGAAATTTGTACGTATATTAAGTGGATCATGAATATGGCCTCCAAACTGTTATTACTTATCTTATGAACATGCGTGCGCGTATTCGTGTGCGCATTTTGTTAACAAAGCAAGCTAGTGTAAAACAACACAGAAAGAAATTGGCTCTTTATATTACAAATAGAAATGACGGACGTAGATCCTGAGGGTATTCACCTGGGTATTACTTATCCACGTGAGTGCGTACCTTTTTTAATGAAGTGAACTAAAGAGAAACCCCATATAAAGTAAGTGATTCCTTTTATAACAGCTTTAAATATATAGAAAAGCCAGCGCGTTTTGGTAACAATGCATTCCATCAGTCCCCCGGTGAGACGGCAGTAAGTTTTCGGAGGTAAAACGCTAAAATCAGGGGTTCGATTCCTTTCGGTTTACACAGCAAATAGCCCCACGTTTCTTTGCTATACGAAAACATACACAAAACGCATTCCAGCAATGGCCTTTATGTCATGTAGCTTAGCAAAAATAGCATATAATTTATATTTTTATGCTAAAATGTGTTCAGAATATATACACAATCAACCTAATAACCCGAGAGAAGCCAGGTAGTTTTGTTAGTTTAAAATAAAAGAGTTTGAATACCAAACATTAAAGTTGTTGTTGTTTGGAATTAATCACAAAGCTACAAAATGGGCTATCTGTGCTCTGCCCACCACGGGTATCGAAACCCGGATTTTAGCGTGTAAGTCCGCAGACATACCGCTGAGCCACTGGGGGAACCAAGAGAAAAAACAAAAACAAAAACACGAATGATAGATTATAGAGAATGCTTGTTTTTATGGTAGACTGTTTGTTAATTTCATTAGTTAAGTATTAGTTTTGTTTTGCTGCTGTTAAGCACGAAGCTTCACAATGGACTATTTGGGCTGTATCCACCATGAAAATCGAAAGCTAGATTTTGGAGTTATAAGCCTGCAAGCTTAAAGCTTAGCCACGTGGGAAGGGGAAGGAACATGTTATTTCAAGAGGATTATAATAAACCACGTGTTCTAGTTAAGATTAGGGTTAACTAAATGCTAATTTTCATCATTGTTCTTTCTTGTATAATGCAAATTAGTGATCTATAAGTGAGACAATGCTCAGGCATAATACAAACTTTACACATTAATTTTGCCATTCACACTTTAGAAACTACACTTTCAACATAAAAGCAAGTGAAAGAAAACGTTTCCATACGAGGTAACGTTTTTGAAATGTTTTCGAATTTACAAGAATAGTTAAGCAAGATGGTGGATGGATGCGACGTAAACATGTCGAGATAACTGGATAACGAATTTGTGGATGATGCCAATGAACTTTCTATTACTACACAATACATGAAGAGTTCTCTCTTTTTTTTCTCGTACTTACACAGCCGTCCCTAATTTGGAACTAGTGACCACAAGAAAGGCAGTCACTCAGCAGCAACTTACAAGTAGTGTATAGTTAGAGTTTATTGTAACGTGAAGATAGGCCTTGTAGTATTATCAACTACTACATAGCTAAAGGGTTTACTGCAACATGAAGGTAGGCCTTATACTATAGTATTATCAAAGACAACATAGCTTGAGAGTTTATTGCAAAATGAAGGTAGGGCTTATACTATAGCATTATCAAAAACTACATACATGCACAGTTTACTGTAATATGAAGATATATGATGTGTCACAGCTAATAGAGAAAGAGTAACTGTTTACACTGTTTAGTGTAACATGAAGACAGATCTTATATCAGAAGTATTATTAGAAACTAGATACATACACAGCTTACTGTAATAAAGGTACACTTTATACCACAGTATTATGAGAAACCATATACATACACTAGTTACTGTAACATAAAGACAGGCATAATAGTACAGTATTTATTAGAGACTACATGGGCACTGTGTACGGCAACACAAAGCTACGTTATATATCACAGGTAATGTCGAGTGTATATAGACTAGTTTTAAACTACAAATGATACTAAAGAACATTTAATTAGATATGTTACTTTAGCATCAAGACAGTTTTGTACCAGAAATATATTTTTAAAACATTCTTATCCAATGTAACCAGCATTTCATTCTTGCAGACGCACTGTGTCTATGCTGCTTTACTGTAACGTAAAGAGTACTTGTGCCACATATCTATTGTAAGATATAATACACACCACTTTTATCATTGACTTGGGCGTATGTTTTCTTATAGCAAAGCCACATCTGACTATCTGCTGTGTCCACCTAGGGTAATCAAACCCCTGATTTTAAAGTTGTAAATCCGTAGACTTACCGCTGTCCCAGCTAGGGGACGATCGGATACAATAGAAAATAGATTATATACCGCAGTCACTATTCAGTTCCATGTAATACAGTGACTTTTAACATGAAGGAACACTAAAGATATTATTAAGACATGCAACTCTCAAAGCATTTTTGTAGCAATATACAGATAGGTCTGTTGAGAGCAAAACACTGAGACCCGTTATAACACAGATATAATTTAAAATAACATGTCTTAGCACACGGAACTTGTGATATGCTGTATCGTAACGCATGTACAGTGTTGGCGCTTTTAATCGATACAGAGCCCAACGTTTGGGAACCATACTATAGAGCACATATAACGTGTACACAGCTTTTAATGCGTAATAGCGTTGTGCCTAGCAGGTGTTACAGGCATATACAATCCGTCGTTCGAACTGTAGTGGATTGCACCTCCCACGTGCTTTTCTGTCTGTGGTTCGGCGAAAGAGCGTGACAAAATATATCTACCAACATAAACTGGAATGGGAGAAAAATAAATTATTCAAGATATGAAAAAGGTAAACGTTAACACCACTTTTGTACAATAGATAGAAACAGGGAAGTAATGGTGTCTATCAGAGTGCCTGGTTAACGACATGTAAGGATACTCTTGAAACTGTCTATTATATATCATAAATATACTCTTCTCACTTTTAGAACACTGAAATTTGTACAAACTAAACACAAATAAACAAATATTTAAAATAGGAGGTATTTACGATTCCTTTAAAATAAAAGGTATAAATAGCCACTGCTAATAAAATAAGCTATTGCTCCATTATATCCCTAGAATCATTTTTCATCCAGCATAATTAGCTCGAGTATTTGACAAGCATCATATTTAATTTGGCATCGTCAGTTCCAGTATTTGATAAGAGCCACTTTTCACTTGGCATCATTAGCTTCATCATACTTCACGAGCCACTTCTCATTTGACATCATTAGCTACAGTATTAAACAAGCGTTATTTTTTATTTGGCATCATTAGCTCCAATATATGATAAGAGTCGTTTTTCATTTAATATCAGTAGCTCCAATACGTAATAATTCACTTTTCAGTTGACACCATTAGCTCCAGTATTCGACAAGAGCCATTTTTCACTTGGCATCATTACTAAAGTATATGGCAAGCGTCGTATTTCATTTGGTATTATTTGCTTCATCATATTTCAAAGTCACTTTTCATTAGCTACCATTAAACCTTTTCAACCACAGTGCGCTGCAATAGAACACCAAAAA
Source organism: Carcinoscorpius rotundicauda (assembly GCA_011833715.1). Lineage (NCBI taxonomy): Eukaryota > Metazoa > Arthropoda > Merostomata > Xiphosura > Limulidae > Carcinoscorpius > Carcinoscorpius rotundicauda. Next base: position 36,122,113 of record CM022403.1, read on the forward strand.
CGAACTTTTGGTTATTAAAAAAATGCCAATTATTAATTTAACGTTACCAAGTCTAATATCCAAGAAGGTATGGAAGTGGTGAGAAATGTATTACAAAAGAAACCATAGCAAAAAAGCAAAATAAAATAAGCAAGATAATTTCAAAACTTGATCCAGACATTAGTCAAGTAATTTGGACACATTTATCAGACCTTGCAAGGCTGAACTAACTAAAGACAGTTAAGTAGTTGTTTATGATTTCATAATGTCAGAGGGTCCACAGTTATTATAACCCTTTTCCTGTGACTTTTCAAGTTGGAAATTACAATATTTTAAAAGTATTATATTAGAGAAAAATGGATCCTTCTGATGAATGAAAGTTGAATACAATAACTAACAAAAATGGTCTTTGGAGTAAGAGGGACCACAACGAGACATTTGGGCTTCTTGTGGATGTAATTCAGCTCTGAGACTAAGGTCATCAGTTTAATCAACAATGCAAAATATAAGTCGATTAAGAGATGACACTACATATAAATATATAAACATATAGGTGACCAAGACTGAAAGTCCACCAAGAAGTAAAGTGAAAGACCGAAAGGTCAACACAAAAAAAGAAAATATAAGCAATATTATTAGTAAAATATATATGTAACAACGACTAGTATGGATTGAAAATTATTTTATGTAAAGGAGTGAGCAACGTTTCGACCTTCTTCGGTCATCGTCAGGTTCACAAAGAAAGAAAGAGATAACTTTGTATTGGTTTATTTTGAGCTTATTTAATTTTGCGTTTGTTTGTTTCTTTATTTAGTACTTGAGTGTTTTTTGTGGTTTTGTTGTGTTTATTTGATTTGCAGTGTTCGAAAACGTGTGAAGGTGACTTTTTGTGTTCTTTGAATTTGGTTCCCATTTTTCTACTTGTTTCTCCAATATAGAAGTCGTGGTAGTTATCACGTTTGTCAGTGTAGTTTTTACATAGTATAGATCTTAGTTTTGTGATTGGTTTTTGAATAAATTTGGTATTAACTGAAATGTCATATTTTGGAACGAGTTTTTGCCAAATGTTGGTCATTTGTCTACTGATGTCGGAAATATATGGTATACTGATGTTTTGGTGGTTTCATGATTTTTTTATACGTGAGATATATTTACTTTTGTTGGTTGATTTTGCTTTCTGTCTAGGTGTGTGCGTATAATGTTTTTTACGGTTTGTGGAGGAAACTTATTGATGTTGAGGAAGTATTGTTTTATTTTGTCTAATTCATCGTTAATTTTATCTGGTGAGCACAGTTTTATGGCTGTGTTTATTTGGTTTCTTAGTGTGTTGAGTTTTTGTTTTGTTTCGTGTGCTGAGGAATGTATAGTCCAGTATGGGTGATGTTTTGGTGGATTTCTGTATTAAATTGTGCATCAGTTCTTGTAATTTTGAGGTTAAGAAATGATATGTGATTACTTTCTTCCTATTCACATGTGAAGTTAATGTTGGGATGTATAAAGTTAATGTGATTGAAAAAAATTACATGTGTGTTTTGTAGATGTGAATCCCGCAATCGTGTTGTCTACATATCTGTACCAGTATAGTGGTGGATGTAATGCTGTGTTTACTGCTTGTTTCTCAACTTGTGCCACAAAAATTTTGGCTAAAACTGGTGATACTGGGTTGCCCATATTTAGGCCATTTGTTTGTATATAGTTGTGGTTGTTGAACATAAGTGTGTCTTCATCTTGGTGAATTCTATGAGGGTTGCTAACTGGTTGCTGGGAATGTCTATTGATGGGTTAGGGTCTCGGATATAGAGTTCTATGACTATCTTGCAGGCTTCAGCGGTTGGGACTTCTGTAAAGAGGGATATAACATGGAAACTGTCCATTAAGGCTTTATAACCAAGTTGATTAAGATTAGACTTGGAATTAAAAGACTCTTTAATGAATGAGCTTACTGATGTTACACATTTGGAGAATGCCCATACTATATATTTACCAAGATTCTAATTAAACGATTCATATGTTGACATTATTGGTCGTAATGAACAATCTGGTTCATGAGGTTTGGGGATGCCGTATATTTGTGTGTGCGTGAGTCGATCTTACGTAGGTAGGAATAAAGTGTTTGTGAAATTGTGTTGGATTTTTTCATTTTTAGTGGTATTTTGTTTAGTTGTGTTTCCTGTGTCTTTGTTAGATTTGTGTGTATTGGTTTAAATTTGTTTATGTCTGATAGGATGTTTTTCACTTTTTTGATGTATTCATTCGTGTTCATTATGACTACAGCGTTACCTTTATTTGCTTTTAGAATTTTTATGTCTTTGTTTTGTTTAAGGTTTTTAATGGAATTAATGTCTCTTTTTGTAAGATTATTTTTTAGCTTTCTGTTTTGTGAAATTATGTTGATGGTTTTATGAGAAAATTCTTTGAAAAAATCGCTTAAAATGTTGTTTTTAGGTGTTTCTGGAAAATTTAAATTTTTAATTTTTTCTGGGAAGTTTGGCCGTTGGATGTTAATAAAATTGTCGAGGTTGTCTTCTATTTGTTGGTTGTTTTATTGTTTTTGTTTCCTGCGGAAAGTATCCCAAGTCTCCTGGCTAGGTCTTCTAAGCCTTGGAATGTACTTAGGTGCTATTGCGAAGTTGAGTCCTTTGTGAAGTAGATGTATCTCGTCTGTGCTTAATTGTCGGCCAGATCTGTTAATTATGAGGTTAGTCAACAGTTTGTCGTGTTGATATCTTTTCTGTTGTTTGTATCTTAGTTTTCTAGTTTTTTGTTGTGGCAGATCTTTTTGTCCCTGTCACACCTAGTGTTGATTTGGTTTATGTTTCGTTGTGTAAGTCAGTAAATCTCTGGTTCAGTGCACCATGCCAGTTGATGGTCTAAGTTCAATTTTTGTTTCTGTAAGTCATGTAGATTTTGTATTTTGTGTTCAACATGGCTTTAAGTAGTTGTTTTTTTTGTAAAGATTGGATAATGTTTGTGCACTTTAGTCACTTTTACCCAGATAAAAAAATCTGAACCCATACCGGCCATTTTTACATATATATTTTTCTCTACAAATGGGTTTTCTTGTCATCACGGATTAATATTATTAGTAGTAATATATACATTTCTGGTAAAAAAGCCCCTCCCCCACGTGGCACAGCGGCATGTATGCCGACTTAAACGCTAAAAAACAGATTTCAATACTCGTAATGACTTCATTGAAGATAGCCAGTTGTGGTTAATTGCAGTAAAGAATTTCTAATCAAAACTGTTTAATATGAAATATTATATTAATGTAAACACCGGCATATTGAACGGATGAAATAGAAAATAGTAAATTAAGTAAAATATCACTTGGATCAAAAGATGGCAAAATAATTATTATGTGATTGACATGAAATTAAAACGATTATGAAAGAGCATGAAAAATGTAATTGGATAAAAAAAATGTTTGTTTTGAATTTCGCACAAAGCTAGACGAGGGCTATCTGCGCTAGCCGTCCCTAATTTAGCAGTGTAAGACTAGAGGGAAGGCAGCTAGTCACCACCACCCACCGCCAACTCTTGGGCTACTCTTTTACCAACAAATTGGGTGGTTGAACGTCTCACATTATAACACCCCCACGGCTGAAAGGACGAGCATGTCTGGTGTGACCGGGATTCGAACCCGTGAGCCTCAGATTACGAGCCGAACGCCTTAAACCACCTGTCCATGCCGGGCCAAAATATAAGATATATATTTAATAACGGGTAAAGTCAGAAAGACACGTCTAGAACAAATCAAAAGCATAATAATGTGGCTCGAGTGTTATGTGTTTACTCAAGAAGTCACAATAACAATAATAACGGAACTTAGAAAATGCGACAAAAACATTGTAGTCATAGGGGATACAACAAGAACAACATGCCTTCACAACAGGTGGGTTCAGGCGTTTGACTCGTAGTCTGAAGGTCCTTAGTTCGAATCCCGGTCGCACCAAACATGTTCGCCCTATCAGCAGTGTGGGCGTTATAATGTGACAGTCAATCTCACTGTCGTTGGTAAAAGCGTAGCAGAGAAGTTTATTGTGAATGATGATGACTAGCTGCTTTATCTCTAGTCTTACATACTCAATTTGGGACGACCAGCGAAGATAACTTTTGTTTAGTTTTGTTCGAAATTCAAAAACAATCTACTGTTCTTGCTTTCGTAGGAAAATGGTAGATTTATGTATAATACGATATTATAGAACTGAAATGCTGTCAGAATGGATGTAGAATACAACATGCTTCTATTACAAGCTTTGTAATATAACAGGGCACAAATAGCAATATTGTTTCGCACAGACGTACACAAACATGTCTAAAATCATATTATATGTTAAAATAAAAAAAATAGTATTTCATAATGCTAAATATGTTATTATTTAATGATCCTGTAAAAATAATAATTTAGGGCGAAATTATTTTAATGTCAAATATCTGAGATGAATGAGAATGTATTGCAACTGTCTTTTAATTTTGATTTTTTTTCTCAGCCACATCTAGGCCTGCCATGGCCAAGCGCGTGAGGCGTGCGACTCGTAATCTGAGGGTCGCGGGTTCGCGCCCATGTCGTATTAAACGTGCTCGCCCTCCCAGCTGTGGGGGTGTATAACGTGACGGTCAATCCCACTATTCGTTGGTAAAAGAGTAGCTCAAGAGTTGGCGGTGGGTGGTGATGACTAGCTGCCTTCCCTCTAGTCTTACACTGCTAAATTAGGGACGGCTAGCACAGATAGCCCTCGAGTAGCTTTGTGCGAAATTCCAAAACAAACAAACAAATTCTCAGCCACCTGGTGTGTAATCAAAACTCAAATACCACTTTAGGATAAATACCACTTACTTGAAATACTCGAGTATCAAAAATGAAATAAATTACAAAATAAGAAACTCGATTGTTCGAGAACTCAGAAGGTGAACTTTCCTTGATTGATGATTAAACTTCCACTGTTCATTCTAGAAGAAAGAATTTGAAGAGCTGATGAGTGAACGTAAAGAATAAGGTATATGATACACCATCTAGTGAAAACGAAGCCTCCCGCCAAGCATTCAGAGCTCATTCGAACAGATGGAATATGAGAGACACGGTACTTGCTTACAAGTTATTTATAATATGAAATCGCATTAACGACAGTTGTTATGGTATAATCTAGATTATGTTGGGGAAGTGTAACTTTTATTATTTTTATAAGACTCGTTTACAAAACTGTTATGGTTTGGTTTGTTTTTAATTTCGTGCAAGCTTACACGAGGGCTATCTGCGCTAGCCGTTCCTAATTTAGCAGTGTAAGACTAGAGGGAAGGCAACTAGATATCACCACCCACCGTCAACACTTGGGTTTCTCTTTTACCAACGAATAGTGGGATTGACCGTTACCTTACAACGCCTCCACGGCTGAAAAGACGAACAAGTTTGGCGTGATGGAGATTCGAACCCACGATCCTCGAGTTACGAATCAAGTGCCTTAACCACCTGGCCGTGCCAGGCCCAGAGTTAAGATATAACAGTTGCCTTTCTAAAGCGGTATTTATTGAGTTTTATATTCTGCGTTATTTCAGTTTGTTCGTTTGTTTATTGAATTTCGTATTAGGTTACTCGAAGACTATCTGCGGTAGCTCTTCCTAATTCCAATGTGGTAAACTGGAAGAAATGTAGCTATCAACACCACCCACCATCAGCAATAGGGCTTTTATGTACCAACAAAGAGTGGGATTGATCGTACATTATAACGTTCCCGAAGGTGAAATGGCGTGTTCAGCACCTACAACCTCGAGAACGTGTAAGGTCTGTTACTTCATACACAAAAAGGTTTTCTGAACAAGGGTATAATTGTACCACAAATCTTTCAAATTCTCAAACACATATCATAGCAAAGAACATAGCGAATGAAAAACACTCACAATATTTTTTTTCAAAGTTCAAAATTACCCTCAGAACAAAAGACCTTTGTAATTCATCTTGAAATAGACAAGTAATTTTAACGTTAACATTGAACTGGCGTGGTTTCTCGCGCAGACGAGATTTCGCCGTACGAACTTCTGTGGTTATACCGTTATCACGAAGATAGTTTTCGCTCTTTCTTTCTCTTAATTGTGACGACATTTGCTTCAAGCACTGTTATATCTGTTACGAAACGTTTGTGATAAAAATACTGACAAATGACTGAGAGTAGCAGAAAAAAAATCCTTTATAGATAATGAAGTATTCTTCACGAGCATACATTTGAAATCCAGTTTCATTATATTCAAGGAGTGTCGGTTTGTTCCATTGTGGTTATGGCGTTTGCCGAATAGTTCGTTTGTTTTTTAATTTCGCGCAAAGCTACTCGAGGGCTATCTGTGCTAGCCGTCCCTAATTTAGCAGTGTAAGACTAGATGGAAGGCAGCTAGTCATCACCACCCACAGCCAACTCTTGGGCTACTCTTTTACCAACGAATAGTGAGCATGACCATTACATTATAAAGCCCTTACAGCTGAAAGGGCGAGCATGTTTGGTGCGACGGGGATTCGAACCCACGACCCTCAGATTACGAGTGCACGCCTTAACGCACTCGGCCATGGGGGGGATACAGAGTTCTCTACGAATGGAAAATATTTAATGACAGTTTATTTAAAAGATAAATATTTATTATATAATTACTGGAAAATTTCCCCAATATTCTGTTGTTGTTATTGATGGAACATATTTTGTAGAATTTTATTTAGAAGTGGAATACTTTTCCTAATTTCATTGAAATTCATCAGGTTTTCCGTTTTTTTCAACGAGGTTCTTTCAGATATTTTTCATTTAAAAATAAGAATTACATCAATGTAGTTTTATTTTGTTATGGAACATGGTCACGTGAACAGTCGAACTCATAAACCCACCTAGCCATGCCGGGCCTTGCCGAATACTCACTCGAAACTGATTCCATAGACATATGTGACCAGCGCAACAACAAACATTGCTTTATAAAAACTAAATAAGCATTTTTATAGTTATTTTAATATATAACCCCCATATATTTCAAAACTAGTGCTTTCATCGATACTGTGATAGCTAATACACAAATTTAAGAACTAGTACTTCAGAAAATATGATTTTTGTGAGTTTAAAAATAATTTATCCTAATATATGACCAAAGGAAATATTTTACGTTGTTGCAACAGAATCATACAGGGTAGTCGCTAGAAAAGCGGAAAATTTGAGGGTCAGATGAGATCATGATTAAAATGCGTGCTTACTCATTTCTATTTTGATTTGTTTTAACTTTGTAAACGTTATTCTTTGTAAAAATAAATAGCTGTTTGACAAATTTTCCGCTTTTCTAGCGACCACCCTGTATTTATGTGTTAGTAATTAAACACAAAGCTACACAATGGGCTGGCTTACTGTGCTTTGCCCACCATGGATATCAAAACCCGGATTATGGTGGTTCGAGTCTACAAATATACTGCTGTTCCACTGGGAGTGTGGGCAACAACAGGGTCACAACATTGTATTCCAGAATGAAGTGATGATACAATTTAATGGAAATAAGTTTAGTCACATCTATCTATGGATATGCTTACTTTTCTTACACATTTGAAAAAGAGTAAAATTATAGATAAATATAATTTTAATCAGTTGTTCATAATAAGGAGCCTCACTGAAATAGATAACAGTAAAAGAGTTTAGCTTTTTAAGATGAAAAGTTTTATTTTACTGGACTTTACCTGATATGGCTTATCTGCTTAAGATGTATAAACACCTTATATATATATATATATTTTTAAATACTTTATATTACACAGTTTAGCTCTTTAAGATGTGACGTTTTATCTTTAGAAGTCATCAAATTGAGACAGAACTTAGCTCGTATAGATATGAGGAGTTACCTTACCTGATATAGTTTAGGTTCTTAAGATGTGAAATGTTATTTTTAGACAGCTAATTTACTAACATGGTAATCTCTTTAACATGTGAAATTATATTTTTACAGGATTTATTTTGCACGACATAATTTAGTATATTAAGATGTGAAGTGTTATTTTTACAGGACACCTACTTTACCTGACATAGTTTAGCTTTTTAAGATGCGGAATGAAACCTTTACCAGACACTTTTCATGATATGGTTTAGCTCTTTCTCATATGAAGTGTTATTTTTACTGGACATTACCTCCTATTGCTTAGCTCCTTATGATACGAGGTGTTATTTTTACAAGACACCTAATTTACATTACAGAGTTTAGCATCTTAAGAAGTGAAGTGCTATTTTTATGAGACACCTGTTATACCAAATATGGCTCAGCTCTGAAAGATCCGAGGTGTTGCTTTTATAGGACACATAGTTTGACTGGTATGATTTAGCTCTTCAAGATGTGAAGTGTTATTTTTAAAGGACACCTACTTTACCTCATATAGTTTAGCTCTTAATAATATAAAGTTTTATTTTCACGGAACAATTACTAAACCTGTTGAGTACTTATTAGGTTTAGTTCTGGCAACACAGCATTATTTTGAGTTTTACTTATGGAATAAATGAAATTAGCCTGTGTGCTTGTTTGTTATCATAAATTTACACATTGAGCTAAATGTGCTGTGTCCATCATAAGAACAGAATCCTAGGTTTTACAAAAGTTTTTTCTGAATAGCAAGGTGGTAATTTTAATATAAATGTCAACAATTTCTCTCGGTTGAAATTATTTTGTTCAACCTGAGGCCATGGAATAAAGGTCATAAGAGTCACTTAAAGGGATTTGCAACGTCTAAGTGGACAAAAGGATTTAATGCACGAATGAGTTTCAAGATTCAGAGTAAATCGGTAATTGGTTAATTTTTTTATTTGTATTTGTAGTAAAATAGGATTACTTTTGACTACGAAAAAAAGTTTCGTGGAGGTGAAGGCGAGTAGAGCTTTAAATATTAAAATACACTGCACGTTTTATAATATTTGTGTTGTTGTTTTAGGTTAGGCCTATTTCTAACTGGATACTGTACGTGTACGTATCTGTCGTTTCACTAGCAACTGATGAACAAATGACCTTAAAAAGGTAAATAAGGTAGCTATGTAATATTTTGATCCCATGGTTTACATTTAATCTCTACATGATCAAACAGAGTTTCAGGTGAGAACCTTACATACGTACTAGGCAGTTTAATGGTTAGTTTATTTTGAGAACCAGTACCTAACCTGAGTCTGTGATTTGCAGAATCAACTAAATTTAGTTCATTACTCTTACACTACCTTTCAATAGTCCCTATATAACTTGTAATTTTCTTGTTATGAGTTCACCATTATATTCCTGTATTTAGATATTCTTCACTTTTATTCTACTGATTTTTTTCCTTCTATGGTTCCTTTAATATTTCTTTCACTAAAATTACATATAAATTTATTTATCCATATTTTAGCTACAGCAATGACCTTGATATTACTAAGACTTTTACTGTGGGTAACTTTAAGTTTATCATTTCAAGCGCCACCTGTATAATTCACAAAAAACGAAACAAGATATATTAATTCACCTATCAGTAAGCGGGCATTTTCACAGGACTCATAAGTCTTTTGAAGTGGCCCGGCATGGCCAAGCGTATTAAGGCGTGCGACTCGTAATCTGAGGGTCGCGGGTTCGCATCCCCGTCGCGCCAAACATGCTCGCCCTTTCAGCCGTGTGTGACGGTCAATCCCACTATTCGTTGATAAAAGAGTAGTTCAAGAGTTGGCGGTGGGTGGTGATGACAAGCTGCCTTCCCTCTAGTCTTACACTGCTAAATTAGGGGCGGCTAGCGCAGATAGCCCTCGAGTAGCTTTGCGCGAAATTCACAAACAAACAAGTCTTCTGAAGGCTGTTAAGGCAAATTACTATTAATTAAAGTGGTCCGTGACCTTTTCGAAACTGATTTTCAATTTCTTTCACACCTACAAAACTAACCACTTTCAACTATCAAAATCGCTGTTAACATTGACCCAAATCAATATGGAGTTAGATCTTTAGCTTTATTTTTACTCTTTTATCCCACTTGGTAACATTCTCAAAGTTTTAAGCAACAACAGATGTGTAAGTTAACGGCTAGAAACGTGATGCGGTTGTTGCTAAGCCTTTTTCTTGAAATTAGGAATGAGATGATTACAGTAAAATAAAACTACCATAACTAAACCAATAACGGTTGTTGCTAAGCCTTTTTCTTGAAATTAGGAATGAGATGATTACACTACAATAAGACTACCACAACTGAACCAATAACAATAAAGATGATAGCAACCACAACGAAAGTTGTCATTATAATTTGCAATAATTTCACATCTTCTACTTTGTAAATGAAATATAAATCAAATTAGTATAACTTTACGAGGAAAAAAAGCTACAGTTTCGGGTAGGCATTCTAATGACTGAACTGCAATACATAATTTGGTTGTTAAGAAGTTGTCGACAACTTTTTACGAAATGTTATTACATGGATAATATCTGAAAGACATAGTGCTTAGCTTACCTACAAATTAATATATTTTAATACGATATTTTATTATTATATCGCACTTTACCTGAGAGAGATCTTGGGGGGTCAAAGTCATCACTCTAGCTTCATTTTCTTTTCTTTTCGTAGGTTCTGTAACTAAGCGATAAAGGAATGCCCAAGACTTACAAAATCTGTTATTCTAATCTCAATACTTCATATGGGTTTGTATTGGTTTCAAAATCATATGCTGTTTCATTTTATTTTTCGATACATAACAATCATTTACTCCGAGCTAGCTAACAACCTAGTTACGTACTCGTAGAACGCAAACCACTAAGTACCACAGACGAAGCTAAAGCATCAACGTGCTCTTCCGGTAAACGTACAACCCAACTAAAAAATGGTCCTGGCTGTACTCTATGAGTATTCCTGCTGTGTTTAGACCTTAACACTTATCTCATTCGACAGGTGAATTAGTTACTTGTGCATTACACTTTCATCGTTATTAAATTCCAACTACAAAATCAGTCTCTTATAAAATAAAAGTTATATCAATAAAGAAATACAGAAAAAAACAATTAAAAATTGCTAAAATGAAAGAAATCATCTTATCCCTTAGTCTTTCCAAGACCAAATGCTGACGTAATTCGGTATACAGATCAATATATACATGCTTAAAAAAGTTATTAAGAATGACAAGGAAAAAAGTTTAAAATTTTAAAAAACCTTCGTAATTTTTTATTTTACACAAACGTATGAACAAAAATGTCTAAATAGAAATTGATTTAGGCCTAATTATTTCTCTTTTTTTTTCAATTTTAATATATGTAAGCGAGAATTCTTTTAATTTTTACTGCCATCTAGTGAATATAAAATGAAATAATTCACTTCTCTACAATCCAATTCAACGAAATAAAGTTATTTTCATCTGGATATCAATAAGTTTGGTGTTAAAATGATATGCTGTCTAAATGGTTTGAAGTAGTTTCATGCATTGTGAACAAGACACACAATAATGTGTTGCGCGGCAGAAACAACCTGCAGCACACATTGTGCATCTTATTTACATGAGTACTAGTTTAATAAATTTCCATCTTCTGTGTTTCGGACTGTGTCAATCAAAAAAACATATTTTCAGTGGTTAAGCTCTACCGAGACATTGCTTCATGTATCAAATTTCACTAAAATCCATCAAGAAATACACGAGTTATAAATTCTCCAATTTTATTTATAGGTTTTTTTTTAATCGTACCGAAACTATGAAAATTTCATCTTTCATGGATTTGTTTTCAAAATTTGATATACAGTTAGGTCTTTACAACCTACAATTAGAGGTTAACTTTGTTATAATTACACTTTGCATGTACAGATTTATTCAATTTAAACTGCTACTCAAAGAGCTTTGTGAGCTATCGATTTAAAAGTTTCACTACAGCTTCTTCATCTAAGAATAAAAGTTGTTTTGTCATTCGAAAAGATATAGGTTGGCTAAGCCTAGATTATCAGTTTCTAATTCAAATTTTAAAAAGAATCATACGGGTGGACTATTATTATTATTTATTTATTGCCAGCTTTTATGCAACATTTGTTGGATTTTATGGAATTCTCCTAACTAAGGAGCGTTTAGTTTCATGCAGTTAGCTTAAATAATGATGGCTGATATGGCTGTACCGAATACATGCGGCGATGACAAGACACTATTAATCTAGAATCTGTGGAGTTAATAACACTGTTTTAGGTAGAAAAACTACAAAACGTATTTTTAAAAAATCTTATTGGTTCTGCCAAATATAAATCTGATCTGAATAGTACGGTTGTGATCCTAAAGCTAAGATTGGATACTACTGAGTGTCATGTCACTTTCTTACTAGCTGTCGCTTGTTGGTGTGTGTTGACAAAAGGTCATGATATTTAATCAAAAACGCCTTAGATGTGAAAAAAAGTGCAGTTAAAAAATGATTCACCGTGGCCGAACTGGTAACAAGACTTATACCATTGATAAGAACTTTACAGCAAATATTCATTCATTAGCTAGCCAGGCTGAGTATTTTGTTTTACACACCGTTGTACTCCAAGTTTGAGACGTATCACGACTTCTTGTAAACCTATTTTTATATAAAACATCGTTGAATAAGAAGTAAAATACGCTATTGTGAAATATTTTACATTCAATAAAAAAACTACATTACAACTCAAATGTAAGCAAAACACTTGTTTTCCATTACGTTATTAAATTTAAAATACATATTTTAAACCTGTTAGTACTCTGTTTAAACCAGCAGAAGTGAGTCTCAAAGAGACATTGATATACATATCACCATCGAGATATTATAAGGTGCTTTTTTAAAATATAATAAGCAAGGGCTTGCAAAATATTTTCAACATTAAAGAACTATTATTTATTTTATTTTGTGAAACTTTGACAAATATAGATGATAAAATCATTTTCTTGCGTTTTGTGTATTTGTATATTGTGGCAGTTTTCACTGTTAAATATTTCGCCTGTAAAACTGTTTATTGAGCTTAGCAGATGTGCTCTAAAGGTACACAAAGTAAAGGCGAAGAATACCGCACAGCGGATAATTATTTCCTAATTCTGTGTCAATTTGCATCTCTTTACGAGCGTGGACTACAACACCTGGTTATTCATAAACAAGTTCATTCGATATCCAAATTAGTTTTAGAGAATGCCTGATTTTTATTTGTAACTATTTAATGCTAATACGATTAATAACTTATTATATGTCTTCCATTTTTTGTATATTCTTATAATACATGGGTATAATACTGTGCATTGTTATAGAAATATAATAAGTGTAAACAAATTATAAAAAAAATTCCGAATTTTACACTTCCATTAAAAGTGTATAGAGTTGTCATACAATTTTATTTAAGGTCAAATTCAAATTTGTCCAATCATATTCCAGTTTTTTTAAATATATTGAGTGTCTTCTAACGTGACTTTCAGTTTGAAAGACTTCTTTGAAATTGATAAAAAATGAAATACTTAACCACTGTTCTCTATAGTTGTTATAATTCCTTCACAAGTTTATTATATAAAAATGCACCTAAAGCAAAGAAAACAATTCACATTTAATCTGTAACTATGAGAATTGGAACTGGAATTTCTAACCTGAGCGGCATTTTATGTGCGCTTGGATTAAACGGTTTGATAAGATATCAATAGTTTTAGGTGTAGCCGTTATAAATTTTTGACAACTGAGAAAGTTGATGGTAACTAATGAACACCTACTAAATTATATTCACTTTCTGAAAATATAGTCATAACTTTCGCCAACAGATGGCAGAAAGGAAACTCAAACTTTAAATAAAATATCTGAAAGAGAAAGTATCTTTAATATTTTAAATAATAAAGAAAACAAAAATTAATTTTACGACATAACGTTTCTACTAAGAGTGTAACATATTTTAAAAGGTATGAAATTCAGAGATTCGCAAATAAAAGTTATTATTAAAGATGTATTAGCTTTATTGTAATGCAGTTGAACAGATACCGCACTTTGATAATAATTCGATAAAACAGAAATGAAAGAAATTAGTACAACATACCTCCACATTAATTAATTTCAATAACTGAAAATAATAATGTATATTATGTACCTACGGATAAAAAATAATTACATAACAAAGTCTACCCTAAAATTAGTTTTATTCATGGATTTAACTTGAATTTCACGCAGATGCAGAAGAGTTATCTACACTAGTAGTCCGTAATTTATCGGTGTACTCTTGTGCTACACTTTTACCAACAAATATTGGAACTGACTGTTACTTTATAACGCCCCCACGGCTGAAATGGCGAGCATATTTGGTGTGAGGAGAATACGAATCCGCAACCCCTCATATCACGAGTCAAGTGCCTTAACCATGTAACCATTTATTTTTTAAATAAAATAAATTTATATGGGTTTTATTCTATTAACATTATTTTGTTTATTCAAGCAAAATTATTTTTACTTGTTTTCTATGATCTGAATTCGAGGGGCGATGTGGATAAATTTACTTACTCCAAAAGTTCAATTACGTTTACTTTTATCAGATATAAACTCAAATTCCTAGTAATATTGACTTTCTTCATACATCATTTTTGTACTTGTGTAAAAAAAGCATTTACCTTAATGTCCTACTTTGTTCAAACAAATGCTGTTGGATCGGTAATTTATTCACTTTGGGATCGGATTTCCAAATTCTTTCAAAACTACCCATCAAAAAATATAAATAAACAAAATAATACAAAGCATTGTAAAACTATATTTTATATTAGAAAACCAGTGGATTAGAGACCTTATCGTGGAAACTTAACAAAAAAAATCGTTACGTTGTACCAAGACCTTCTTTCGGTGTTTTTTTATCATCTTCCCAACATTCTTGAGTATTATAGATTACAACAGCATGGTTTTACAAGTTTCTGTAAATCCTATTTCTGTGAAATATGGTGAACGAAATCCCAGTTTTATCCAAGTTTGTGAGTATGTGTGCAAGAAAAAGTGTATTGAAGGAAAGAGCGTTCATTTTTTCACCACCAAATTCTATGAAAGATGGTTTGGTTTTTCTGTTTGCTTCTTGATGGAAGTAGCGAGAACAAATAGTAGATTCAAGTCCATTTATTTCTGTGCTTATATTAAGTTCTGATAAAAACAAATGTAGTAAAAATTGAAAAAAACACAGTGAGAAAGCATATACTAGTTTCAATATATTTCAAAAGAGTTACTAAAGCTGCTTGATATTTATCTACACATTAAATTATAATCCAATAAAAATTCTACGGTCACTTCCGAGGTAAATTCGGACTTGGTAGAATGGTAAAATAGTTTCCTTATCTGACACGAGAGGAAAACACACATACGTAAATTTTTCAATACCATTCATTGTGAAAGTTCGATACGTTTATTTCAGTTATCGATAAATCAAAACTCATCATTTTCATCACATACGAAAAAGTTCTGTCTGACGTTAATGTTTAAAACGAACTAAAATTTCCATTAATTTAACATTAACAGAGATTTACCGGTTATCTGATTCGTCATATAGTAAGAAAAACACCACAAAAATTGATATAATTAATTTACAAAGCCATATATTCAAACAAACATCTTTCAGACCAGACATTACTGTACTTTGTTCCTTGAATACTGAAAACGTTACGAACCGTATTAAACCAATAATCAGATGAACCAAGAAAACAAAAACCAAACAATAAATCATTCTCTGATCACTTTCCGATACAAACATCAAAGGTTCAGTGATGCAGAGAGATATATTAGAAGCATATCCTGTTTAAAGTAATTAATCTTGGTAATGAAACAAAAATAAATTGGCAAAGATTTAAATATTGTCATTTTTAACAAACTTTAGCCTTTACAGTCATTTGCATATACTTATATATTTCTTTATTATACATTTATATCTCCCCACACACACAGTTCGTCATCAATACGTGAGATATGTTATATTACTCTATTTCGATAATTGCGGTAAGCAGAGAGAGCATAAGTAACTCATTTTGTAGCTTTGCGCTTAGCAACAACAAACCGAATCAGTAATAAAGGGAACTTTGTAGTTATTACCAACGAACTCAGTTTCTTTAGTTCGTTACGAATATCGATCTAATTGTATGTACGTAAATTAGGAGGAAAAACCCACTAATGATAAAATACCATAGAACACGATATTTGGATGTCGACTTTGTGGTGAATCCATACAATTATCTATTATGAAGAATAATAAGTACCATTCTATTTTAGTTTCGTTCTGTTTTCTATTAATATTTATGCATCTAATTTATAAGCTCATACATTTCATTTCCAAAAAGATGGACTTCTTTACAAATCAATGTTCTACTGCAAGTAATTGACTTGAAAAAACAACAACATTATTTTTATTAATATAAATGAATAAGTCACTCCCGTGTTCGTTAGCTGCTCATAACATGAAAAATGCTTATACTAGAATAGATAACTACGTTGAAAATTATATACGTGTGTGTGATGTACGTTTTTATAAAAGTATATTTTAAATCGTGTTGTAATATCTAGAAATATGACAACAACAAACACTTACTTTAGGTGATAGCCTAAAATTCTTCAAAACACCGGCCCGGTATAGCCAAGTGGGTTAAGGCGTTCTACTCGGAATCTGAGGGTCGTGGGTTCGAATCCAAGTCGCACAAAATATGCCCACCCATTAGCCGTGTGGGCGTTATAATGTGAGGGTCAGTCCCGCTATTCGTGGGTAAAAGAGTAGCCCAAGAGTTGGCGATGAGTGGTGATGACTAGCTGCCTTCCCTCTAGTCTTACACTGCAAAATTGGGGACGGCTAGCGCAGATAACCCTCGAGTAGTTTTGCGCGAAATTAAAAAGAAAACAAAAAATAAAAACAATCTTTAAAACCCTAGGTCAAATACAAAAGCACTGTACAAAATGTATAAATTATAAACTATTATCCAAAACTACTTTTCGCAATTTACAGGCCCAGCATATCCAGGTGGTTAGGGCGATCTATTCGTAATCTGAGGTTGAGGGTTCGAGTTCTCGTCACACCAGATTTGCTCGCCATTTCAGCCGTTGGTGCGTTATAGTGTGATGGTCAGTTCCACTATTCGTTGGTGATGGCTTTTGATGACAAGCTGCCTTCCCTCTAGTGTTACACTGTTAAATTAGGAACGGCTCGCGCATTTAGCCCTCATGTACCTTTGCGCTAAATTAAAAATCAAACAAAACAACAACAAATAAACACCATTCATGCCAGTCCTTGTATAGTATTCTATTTTAATTGTTTGTTCTTTACCCTTCTATTTCTTTACGAGAATCTCTTTTCCTATAATTGATGATAAGTGGGGAGTGAGTTTTGTATGTGGAACATTGTGGGTTTAAGCTCTGTATGAGCTTCTAACATTTTCTGTTTCAATTTTAATTCTAGTTACGTCTTGCAACTGGAGATGAAATATGAAAGTGTAATTAAATACTTATGACCAATAGCTCTTAAGCTTCTTTTTCGCAAACTACCTGATTTTGTTCATCATGTTGCCGCTACATTTCTGTAACTATACAGCCTTCCCTGGACCTCGTGAAGAAAACTACCAAACCACTTGATAGAAAATCCAGAAAAAGCTGACAACGTGAAGGGAGCCATCACTGCATCTGCAACACTTGATGAAAGATCCAGAACAAGTGTACCACCTGAAGAGACCATCAAACCATATGACGGATGACACCGGACTATCTGATGGAAGGTTCGAACAACCTAAATCATGTGAAGAGTGCCCTCCATCCATTCCACTAATGTTAAATTAGTGTTTTTTATTTATATTGAAATATTAGTGGATCTTTTGGGGCTTTTTGTCTTATTATTATTGCCAAGATTCTATTTTATTATATGAATCGTAACGTACCCAAAACTGGGGAACTGTGTCCTTTTGTTGTTTTTTTAATTTCACACATAGTTACACGAGGGCTATCTGCGCTAGCCGTCCGTAATTTAGCAGTGTAAGACTAGAGGGAGGGCAGCTAGTCATCGCCACCTACCACCAGTTCTTGGGCTACTCTTTTATCAACGAATAGTGGGATTGATCGTCACATTATGATGCCCCCACGGCTGAAAGGGCGAATATGTTCGGTGCGACGGAGGTTCGAACTAGCGACCCTCAGATTACGACTCGAACGCCTTAACCCACCTGGCCATGCCGGGTCTAAGTGAAATAAATAAATGAAATATTCACAAGTTTAAAGCTCTTGACCTGTCAGAATTCACTGAATGTTATCTTGTTATCCGACAGTTTAAGATCGATAGAATGATCCATTGTTACGCCTATTTTCTGAAGACATCTAATGCTCATTTTCAAATTGACATTTTGAAAACTCTGAGAACGTCAGTTCTAAATACATTTAAACACTATCGCGTGAAACATTCACTTGCTCTATAACCCAATTTTTGTCCCTAGCGTGTTCACGGCTTTGGCTTGTTATATTCTAGCTTGTGTAAATTACACTCATAAACCTGCATGTTTGTTTTGTTTAATAAATAGCAAAGTGTGTAATTTATCGCGTTTAATGTTTCTCTCACCGACAGAATGATTAAGTAAAAATCATTTATAAAGACATTTAACGTTTTCCTTACACACACAGAAATTTTCATTGCGTGCAAAATATTAAGTAGCAAGTAGTTAGGTGCAGTAAAAACTTCATATTTAAATGTTCACTTACTAAAAAAAAATGTTTTTTTTTCTAGAACCAGCTGTAAGAAACTCTAATAAAACTTCCTATTTTACTTGCAAAACTACAAGTCAAAATATGTATTAGGCTTAATGCATTATGAGAGCAAATGATGGCCTGAACTCTGAATCTTCGCATCCCACTTTCACGTCCCGTTCCCGCACGAAGACTCTTCACATATAAGACCCTTGGTGCGTTTTAACGGTAACGTCTAAATCCCACCGTTTCGTTAAAGTAACCCAAAATCTGGTGACAAGTACTGTTGACAAGCTACATTCCCCGTTATTAAAAGTGGAACAGGTGATACAGCTTTGGGCAAATTTACTAAACAAAATATATCATGCTTTGGTGAAAACAAAGCAATTATTCTTAGCTATGGAGGCAATTCATACTTTGTTTTCAACTAAAATGATAAATAAACGAATAAAAATTGCACTGATTGTAAAAACATACAAATTTTTAAAAGGAAAAAAACCCAACTATTTAGACAAGAGGGCTCACGTTTCTACTTTTAGGCTCAAAACTTTCACATTCATTCTCATGCCGAGTTTTAAGTAATTGTTTATGGTTTAGTTTGTTTTGAATTTTGCACAAAGCTACACGAGGGCTATCTGCGCTAGCAGTCCCTAATTTAGTAGTTTCAGACTAGAGAGAAGGCAGCTAGTCATCACCATCCACCACAAACTCTTTAATCAACGCGTAATGGAATTGACCGTATATTATAACGCCTCCACGGCTAGAAGGGCGGAGAAAAATAAAGTTCTCCGTGACGGGAAAGGACGCGAAAAGGGAAAATTGTGACTCTTACTGGAAATGTACATGTACATAGGATAAAAATTCAAGAAGAAGGGAATTGCCCATCGCGTAATAAAAAAGTTTTTCCAGTATCATATAAGCAAGAGTTCTGTTGCAGTATCCCATATTTTACTGAAGAATGGCTTTATTTCATTGAAATTTCCTATGTAGGTTAATTACAAGGTAAAGATAACATGCTGTCATTGTTTTAAATGCTAATCGTAAACTGGATGATTAAAATAAATACTCAATAAAACAGTAGCCCTAGAGTTGGCGGTGGATGGTGATGGCTAGCTGCCTTCTTACACTGCTAAATTAACGACAACTAGCACAAATAACTCTCGTGTAGCTTTGCGCGAAATTAAAAAAAACAAACCAAATTCTCCAAGTAATAATGATATAAACTCAAACCGTGATAACTTCCAAAAAGTATTTACACATTTTTTTTTCGTAGCCTTAAAATAATCACCCATCTTTATGACCTTCAGTTGGATCAGTGATAAGTATGTGGACCTGCAACGCTGAAATCAGTGGTTCGAATCACTGCGGTGGTCACAGTACAGATGACCTGTTGTGTAGCTTTACGTTATAACAGCAACAATCATTGCCTGATGCTACAACCGTCTACTTGTTATCGTGAAAAATGTAAATGTCGTATAAAATTATCTCTCTTTTCTTTTTGATGTATTGAAATCACTGAATTCGTAAAGCTGTTCTTTTATAGAAAATATAAACTGAAATTTCTTAGTTCCTAAAGCTTGTTTTTAATGGACAACATCTATTAAAATATTTCAAGTTATCTAGCTTTATTTTAATGAGCAATATATGCTGACATTTCTAAATTTTTTAACTTTATTTACTTTGATATACTGGAATATCTGAATTTTTAGCTTTACTTTAATGGATGATATGGACCGAAATCTCTGAATTTTTAGCTTTACTTTAATGGACGATATGGACCGAAATCTCTGAATTTCTTTAGATTGACTTTATTGGACAACCCATACTGGAGCCTGGCATGGCCAAGTGGTTAAGGCACTTGACTTGTAATCTCTTTCAGCAGTGGGGGCATTATAAAGTGAGGGTCGATCCCACTATTCGTTGGTAAAAGAGTAACTCATGAGTTGGCGGTGGGTGGTGATGACTAGTAGCCTTCCCTTTAATCTTACACTGCTAAATTTGGGACGGCTAGTGCAGATAGCCCTCGTGTAGCTTGACTGGCATCGAATGAGTTACGAGGAAATCCACAAGGGACATGTGCACATAAGTCAGGTGGACATTTACAGTTTAAATGGAAGGCTTAGACTACGCTGAAGACCTTTATTAAGGTGCTATAGAATATCTCAAGAGTTAACAGCAATTCTCACAAGTTAACATCGACAAATCAAAGTCACAGAGAAAATTATAAGAGATCGTTAGCTAGTTTACATATCTGTACAACATAGTTCACGAGCAAGGAAGAATAGATAGTGAAGCGAATGCTTGTACCAACAAAGGTGGGTGTGTGGTTGCTCAACTTAAACCACAGTACAGAACCAACAAGATTTCCCTCAAGACAAAGATGTGACTCTTTATTACTAATGCAATAATAACAACTAAAGATCCGTATTGTTTTATGGATCATACTGGTGGGAAGTAACAAAAGAGAAAACCAGTCCCAAATGCCTTAGAATGATTCTTAGGGTGTGATGGCCAAGAAAAAAGAAAGCCTCAAACAAACAAAAAAGAGAAAAAATGCAGAACAGACAGACATCATGTTGCTACAGATAGGATCTGTTGGGAGTAAACAAAATAGAACAGGATAATGTCACATGATGTCTGTTCTGGAATCCTGAGAGCAGAAGGACAATATCAGTCAAAGTCGAGTTGAAACTTGAGACAGAGTTGACCAGGAGATAGACACAGGTAATAATAACCCAAGAGAGAGTACGCTGGAGAGACCTTGTAGAGTCCTCGTGTATCATTTTGTGCGAACAAAAAATGATGTAAGGGCATACAATATTAAAACGCAATTTAATACTAGAATTGCAAAGTATATTAGAACATGCAATAATACCACATTTTTATACACATAAAAGACATTACTGCTATGTTTACATTCTACATTAGGATCCAGATGTAGAACACATTACATTATATTATCATAATAAAAATCTTACATAGTACGCATGTTAATAGTATGTTTACTTACACCTTCAGAATATATATTAATAGCAAGTTCGAATAGTACATTAGAGTTCATATTAATAGTGGACATGCGTACTACATTCTAGCATATGTTGATATAAGGCTTATGTAATATACTAAAATATGTATTGAATGAGGCTTCCAACCTATATTAAAAAGGAAAACAATTTACATTGCTTATATAGAACATTAGAACACAAAAATCGATACTAAACTGACATTACTTTAGGACACGTGTCTTAAGTACGAGGCTTAGATACTTTATTAGAATGAAACAGCGTGGTAAATGAATAAAAGGAGACAGTTTCATAGATGTAACTTACATACAAATGAATTTCCCAAATCACCAAATTAACACCGTGCGCTTCTGGGAGATACACAACTATCCGTGTTCCATTCTCAGAAATGCATGTTGTATAAAAGGACGAGGAAAGCAAGTTTATGAGTGAAATTATCTCTCTCAAAAGCCTTGGTCATCACCAGATGCTACAATATTAACCAGTTAGTTGCCAACTACAGATTTTACTGCGTCGACGTGTTTAAAGTCACCGTAAATGACCGTTTCATTATAAAGCCCCCACGGTGGAAAGGACGAGCACGTTCGGTGCGACGGAGGTTTGAACTGGCAGCCCTCGGATTACTACTCGAACGCCTTAACCCATCTGACCATGCTGGGCCTAAGCGAAATAAATTAATGATATATGTGATTAAAAAAAAAAAAGACTGTCCGTCCGCACTGTTTTCATTCGTCGAGAAGGTCGGTTTGGACATTTAAAAAAAAGGTAAGAAAGTCAGTCAACCTATGGATCATGGCATGTATATATGAATATATATAAACAGAGGTTACGTATATATATCAAACTGTATGTATGTTCCTGTTAATAAACATAAGTTGTAAATATATATATAACTTGATATCCTTGTTTAGTGTGGAAGTAAACTATATTATTTTATTAAACATAAGTTATATGTATATATAGTTGATATCCTTGTTTAGTGTGGAAGTAAACTATATTATTTTATTAAACATAAGTTATATGTATATATAGTTGGTATCCTTGTTTAGTGTAAAGGTAAACTTAAGTATTTATAACGATAAAACGTTGAATATTAAAAGTGAAGAATCAAAATCTAATGTTATGATGGCGAGAGACCGACCTGAAGTCAAACCAAATCTAAAGATGGCTGGTATGGGTATTAACAGTCTTATAAAAATAAAGTAGAGAACAGCTTCAGGTTAACCTGAAGATAACCTAAGAAGATCGAAACGTTGTTCTCTGCCTTATTTTAATAAAAGTTTTAAAACCCATATCAGCCATCATGAGATACAAAAATGTAATGTAATTGAAAGAAGTTACGATAACACTTGTGTTCAGGTTACGAACGGGAACAAATTTCTTATTCTGTCACAAATAATTTCAGGTTTGTTTGTAAACGCGGCAGATAATCCAGTACTTGAAACGAAATTCTTACACCGGTGTGCTGTTCATGGCCTGGTCAGAAGGTCAACCTCACAACAGTTTCTGGTCACACACAGTAAGAAGTAAACTTTCTTTTCTTCTTGAAAAAATAAAAATCCAGTATACATGAGGCAAATTCCGCGTTTTACTTAGTGCACGTGAATAACAATACATTAGACAGTGATTTTTGAAGTGTTTAATTTAGGTTTACTTTCTCTATTTGTTTTCTAAAGAAGAATGAAAAACTTGATTTAATAATATCTTTGAACGAGGACAACTTGCTCGTGTTAGTTAAAAGAAAGTATCGAACAACGTGCTCGTCTATCCACTGTGCTTCGAGCTCTTCTTATTTCGTACGTGTAAACAAATTCTCTAAAATTCGAATCTCGTTTTGCTTCTCTTTGAAACTCACATTCTCATAAATCACTCGTGGTTTAAAATGAAGTTTGATTTGTTTTGAATTTCGCCAAAGTTACACGAGGGCCATCTGCGCTAGTCGTCACTAGTACAGCAGTGTAAGGGAAGGCAGCTAGTCACCACCCCTCACCGTCAACTCTTGGACTACTCTTCTACCAATGAATAACGGGATTGAACATAACGTTATAACGCCCCCACGGCTAAGAGGACGAGTATGTTTAGTGTGCCTGGGATTCGAACTCGCGGCCCTCAAATTACGAATCGAGTGCCTTAACCACCTGGCCATGCTGGACCCTTTGAATAGTTATATATAGACATGTACTTAAGCTAGATGGTACACACAAATATCGTTTGTAGTTGATATGAGGTTCACTGATGTTTGTTTGCTTTCTTTACTTTCATGGAAAACTACCTGAAGGCTAGACGTCTCTAATTTTAAAATGAAGGAACAGTAGACAGACATCTGGTCAGTACCATCCACTACCTACTATATTACTCCAAAACAAATAGATTGTCATTCTTACTATCACCATCACGGCGTCAGAGTTGGAAGCATGATTTTGAATTGACGGTAATGGGATATAAACCAACGAGCCTCAGCTCCACGATACGCGACACCACGTTGGGACCGAAATCAGTGAAACATAATATTAAATGTCCCTATAAAATACAACACTTAGTCGAAATATTTCCGGTGAAAGTGCTCTTCTTTGTCCACGTAACTTTTAGGTACATTATTCAACTGTTATAAACATCAAGTAATAACGAATAAATGGAATTACCTTTCCGCGAAATTCAAACCATAGCTGATGTGATGAAACTGGGTTTGGTTATAAATATTGTATCACACATAATTATTTGAGACTTATTATACGGTTGTTTTTTTTTTACCCACGTTGTTTTTTTTTTGGCATCATGAACACTTGGAGCTGTATATTCTTCAAAAGTAAGACAAACGGCTGTATACTTATTCAATCTGATACGTTTATTGCTGTTTGAAATTGTTTGTTTGTTTTGAATTTCGCGCAAAGTTACACGAGGATTATCTGCGTTAGCCGTCCCTAACGTAGTAGTGTAGGAAAATATCGAAAGCTAAATAAAGGTTTGTATTTATGGCAAAGTCACTAAGACTATCTGGCGACTTCCCTCTCATAATGGTTTTTGTTGTTTGTTTGTTTTTAAATTCGTGCAAAGTTACACGAGGGCTATCGGTGCTAACCGTCCCTAAATTAGCAGTTTAAGACTATAGGGAAGGCACCTAGTCTTCACCAACCACCGCCAACATTTTTACCAACGAATAGTGGGATTGAATATCATATTATAACACCCTCAGAGATGAAAGGGCGAGCATGCTTGGTGTGATAGGGATTCAAATCAGCGACCCTCATATTACGAGTCGATCACCCTAACCACGCGGCCAAGCCACGCGTTTGAAATGGAAACTAAAAGTTTTATTTGGATCAAAGACGCTAGAACCAAAAACTTTTAAGGTGTATAATTTTTATAACTGTCGAAATTCTACCCTGTGATAACGCCTAAGGAAATTTCTTACACATCATACTGTGTTGTAGCTTACAAAGTTTATAATTCTTCTCGTGATTCATGGCATGCGTATGTTTTATTGACGTCACAACAGTACAAATTGCGATGTTTAATGCCCCTTATGTGACGTCATTTTACGGTCTGCTGACTCACTGACAAACAACACACTACTGTGTGGTTAAAGCAGATGACCCTTTCATTCAACCTTTGTCCACCTTTCCGGAAAATTATCTTCAGCTAGCACTCTGAAGAAACTGGATGTCTTCGAAAAAATACAATAGGTTATTTTCGGGAGGCACCTATTCCCTTAAGTACTGGATCTCTTCTTGTAAACAACTGGTAAACCAACACGATGACATTTTCAATTAAAGTCGGATAATGGAAAAGAAAACCTGTTCGTGACAAAGATTTTATATCTGAAAACTAAAACAGTTCGTGTCTACTACAGTTTGTCACCCGACAGGCGAGTAAACTTCTTTGTTCCTGTTATAAAGTAATTTAATCATTCATTTATCGATATAATTGATTTATTAAGAAAACCATCCATGCTACACGGTGTACCAACAAGTGAAATAATCTTTTGACATCGTTTGTTTGTTTGTTTGTTTTGGAATTTCGTACAAAGCTACTCGAGGACTATCTGTGCTAGCCGTCCCTAATTTAGCAGTGTAAGACTAGAGGGAAGGCAGCTAGTCATCACCACCCACCGCCAACTCTTGGACTACTCTTTTACAAACGAATAGTGGGATTGACCGTCATATTATACGCCCCCACGGCTGGGAGGGCGAGCATGTTTAGCGCAACCCTCGGATTACGAGTCGCACGCCTTACGCGCTTGGCCATGCCGGGCCGTTTTGACATCGAGGTGGTATTTTATCCTGATTATTGTATCGGGTATGTCACATTATTCGTGCATGTTGCTGTTCTGACCCCACTCTCACACATATTCAATAGTTACCCCCCTGACGAAGACTTTGATTCATTCTGGTTCTATCTTAAATAACAAGATATAACACTATGCCTAAGAAAAATAATTTCCCTGAGATATATTATAGGAAACAAATTTTGTGTTTCGCTCACTTTTTGCAAACAATATATCGTACCTATGGACAAGAGAATAACATATCGTAGGTTGTATGTGTAATAGGTTCCTAGGACAGTTGACTTGCGATTTAAGTAACTCGCTTATATCAAAATATTATGATTATTGTAAACCTTTCATGCGTTACAGTTAAAGTTTTGAGTTCAGTTTTATCACATTCAATTCCAACAAAACCAAGAACAAGAAATTAATTTATTTGTTATTTAAATTGTAGGACTAGTTTTGTTCATCTGTCTATATGTCAAGCTTCTGTCTAAGATCTGAGGGTCGCGGGTTGGAATCCCTGTCGCACCAAATATACTTGCCCTTTCAGCTGTGGGGGGCGTTATTATGTAACGATCAATCCCACTATCTGCAGATAAAACAGTAGCCCAAGAGTTTGCGGTGAGTGGTGATGACTAGCTGTCTTTCCTCTGGTCTTGTATTACTAAATTAGGGACGGCTAGTGCAGATAGCCCTCGTGTAGCTTTGCGCGAAATTCAAAACGAACCAAACCAAAACCTGTCTGGGATTTACAAAAGTTTAGAAAAAGTTTACGGAGATTTGAAGAGAGAAGGAGAGATACAAGACGTGTTTTGTCCGGCTCTTGGTTAAAGGATTTAGGCCTAATAGTGTTTACTTGAAAATTTAAGAAGAAGTATTAGAACTACTTGACAACTGTTCAAGACAGCAAATCAATTTGAGAAAACTTCTGAAATCAGGAACAGAAGAGCGGGAAACCGCAATAAACAACAACTACGGGTCCTACAAGACCAAACAAAGAAATGGCGGGAAAAGCCGTTAAGACTAACGAAAAAACTATTGCAGGTAAGTCAAGCACTACCGGTGGCAATATAATCACTAATTCCCCATTGCTAACTCTCTGTAGTTTAGCAAAAAGGGAATTAAATACTGTAAAGAAAGCAAAAACTGTAATAAAAAAAAAAGTAAAGCTAAGCGTAAATTAATTAAAGAAATAAATTCATCGGAAAACTCCGAATGTGAAGAAGAAGCAGTGATGGCTACCAATACTGAGGTAGAGGTAGCTACTCCTGCATCTAAAGTAGGGTTAAGTACAAATAATATAACAGTAAAAGAAATTAACACTATGGATGTTGATAAACATGATAGTGAAGAAAAAAATGACAGTGATAAAGAATTGGAAGAACAAGAATTTATCACTGTTATTTCTAAAAGGAACATAAAAAACAACAACAAACAAATAACAAATAATAATAATAATACTGTGACAAAAACTAGACCACCACAGTATGCAATTATTATAGAAGGCATTCCAGGTCAATATAACCAACCCCTGCTTGCCACTGAAGTAAAGAGATGCAAACCAAATGTTAACATAGTTAACATTAAGCGTTTGCCTAGAGGCGGAGTACTGGTGCAAGGGCACGATGTAGTCGACTTTAACCGACTACTGAAAGAATGGCCAACAGATGCCTTTAATTCAGCAAACATTAAAATCCATCTACCGGGAAGTAAGCCGCAACCAAAATCGATAGTGGTAAGAGGGGTTCATCAGACGATTGACCTGGACCTTCTAAAGCAGGCACTTGACGAACAAAACATACCACACACCAGAACAGAAAGAATAATTTCAAAGAAAACACAAACACCAACCAATTTAATAAGAATAGACATTGATGACAGTTACAACACCCAAAATTTAATTAATAATGGAATATTGCTCTGGTATCAAAGATATCAAGTTGAGCAATTGAAAACACCGGCAATTGTTGTAACACAGTGTTACAACTGCCAAAGATATGGACATGTTTCAGCAGCCTGCTTAGCATCACCGAGGTGTTGCGGATGTGGCGGGGAACACCATATTAATCAATGTAAGAAAGAAAAAGAAACGCCCAAATGTTGTAACTGTGGTCAAACCCACACAGCCAATTATAAAGGATGCGAGAAATATAAACAAATAAAGCAACGCATTTTTCAAATCAGAACACCAACAGAACAAAATCAATCGAAAACAAGTAGTTTACCTAAAACAGACACACCAACAGAACAGAATCAACCAAAAACAAGCAGCCAACCTGAAGCAAGCACATCAACAGAACATACTAAAACAACAAAAACCACATATGCAGAAATGGTAAAAGGAAAAGAAACACATAAACAACAAGTACAGAAAACTAATACACAAAACAAGAACACATTAACACAAAAACCAAAAGAAAACAACACTACCATACAAGAAACCAATAGTAACACAACAGATAAAACAAGCCTGTTCTCAACAGTGTTTAAAAATGTAATAACAGAGTTTATAACAGAATACACCAAACCAAATCAAACAACTAATTTTATAGAACTACTGATCACAATTACGATAAAACACGTCACACCTCATATACCATACATAATAACTACACTAACAGGTTACATGCTCACAGCTCAATGTTCACAGTAGTGTATATCAACATCCAAGGTGCAATAGCTTCCAAGAAACATGAGATCGAAGACCTAATAGAAGAATTAAACCCCCAGATTATAATAATAAGTGAAACTTTAACATATAATAATAATAGATTTAAAATACCTTATTATTCAATAATTAGAAAAGACAGGAAAAATAAAAATGATGAAAACAGAGGCATTATGCTGCTTCATAAAGTAGATTTATCTGTAGAAGAAATAGAATTAAACAGTAACAATGAACATGTTACTGTAGATATCCTCCAATCAAATAATACTAAAATAACAGTAGCAGGAATTTACTGCTCACCCAATAAACAACTAGATACAACTTTACTAAATAACATCTTTTCCCATAATCTAAACACCATAGTCATAGGAGATTTAAATAGTAAAAATGTTTCATTTGGATGCAGAAGCTCTAACTCAAATGGTAGAAAATTAATAAAATTTATTGATGATAATAATATAGCTCTATTAAACGATACTACCCCAACACATACATCCTATTCTACTAACTCTAGTGACATACTAGATCTGCGTATGTGTACATATAATTTAAGCCAGAAATTAGTAAAATTTCAAGTGGGAAAAGATGTAGATAGTGATCATCTCCCAATTTTTTGCGTCTTCGATCTCACCCCCTATAAAAATATAACATATAGGAAAGAAAAATTTAATTACAGAAAAGCAAATTGGCAATGCTATAAACAAGAATTAGATAATCTATTACCAAATGAAATTATTAAAGAAGTTAAAACGCAAGTCGAAATGGACAACTATTGTCAAACAATTACGGATTGCCTACAGAAAGCAGCCAAAGAAACAATACCAAAACAACACCACAAAACAACAATCAACACATGGAAACCAACCACAGAAATAATCAACCTAATAAAAAAGCGCAGACAACTAAGAAGACAGTACATGATTACAAGAAACAGAGAAACTAAAACACAAATAAACAACATTAGAAATCACATCAGAACTCAAATAAAACAACAAAAGCAAAATAAATGGGACAATTACTGTAATAAACTAAACGACATAACTGACCCGAAAAAATTCTGGTCACATCTTAAAAGATTCACAAGTGAAAACACAAACACAAAGAAATATCCTCCACTTGAACATAATAACAACATTGCACGTACAAATAAAGAAATAGCCGAAGCTTTCAAGGATCAACTCCAAAATACATTTAAAACTCACACAGATCCAGAAATGAATACAAACTTCTACAATAAAGTCACTAATCACATAGCAAACAATAAACATCAATATGAACCAATATTTCCAGTAAACATAACTGATACAAATACAAGTTCTAACACTGATTTTGAAAGCACATTACTAACAAAGGAAATATCCCTACATGAAATACTAGAAGCAATAAAAAACACCAAAAACAAAGCGCCAGGAGAAGACGAAATACAAGCTATTCTCCTAAAAAACGGCACTCCGAAATTGTTTGACCATCTAAATTCTCTATTTAACTTATCGCTATCCTCAGGATATATCCCAGTTTCTTGGAAGCTAGCAAATATTTTAATGTTCCATAAGGAAGGAAAACCAGCGAATAAACCAAATAGCTATCGACCAATCAGTCTGACCAGCTGTGTAGGCAAAATTCTCGAAAGAATAATAAGTAATAGACTCTCCACATTCCTGGAGGTAACATCAAAATTACCAGAAGAACAGAATGGATTCAGAAAATTTAGACAAACGACAGATCATTTAATAAGATTAACCGAAACCATTATAGATAGTTTCAACAAAAAAGAATGTACAGTCGCTTGTTTCCTCGATATCGAGAAAGCATTCGACACCGTTTGGCACGATGGTCTAAGGTTCCGAATGAATGAAATGGAACTACCGCGAGGAATTATTCGCTGGTTATCTAACTTTCTGGAAAACAGAAAATGTAGAGTAAATGTAGAAGGAACTTTTTCCGAATACTTTACTCCACTAGCTGGTGTCCCGCAGGGAGGGGTGGTTAGCCCTATACTCTTCATCATGTATGTTAACAATATGCCATTGAAGGATCCAAATCATGGATTCTCATCACAGTTCGCAGATGATGTGGCAATCTGGAAAAGTGCTGCAACACCCATGATAGCAGCTACAAACATACAACCACAATTAAATAGAATTAGTGAATACTGTGAAAAATATAGAATTAAAATAAACACAGCAAAAACTCAGCTCGTACTCTTTACGAAATCGCCAAAACACAGAAAACAACAGTTAGAAATATATATGAATGGTACGCTGCTCCAGATTGCCCAATCAGCAAAATTTTTAGGTCTGACTTATGATTCAAAATTAACTTGGATCAACCATGTCAACGAAATTAAAAATAAAATTTGGCGAAGAACCAACTATGTTAGGAGTCTAACTGGTAAACACAGTGGAGCATCCACAGATAATATTTTGAAAATATACAAAACATATATTAGACCAGTAATAGACTATGCAGCTCCAGCATGGGTAACTGTAAGTAATGTAACAATCAAAACCAAACTACAAAAAATACAAAATGCACTTCTCACAAAAGCATACAAAGTTCCGAGAGCAACATCATCTAAATTCATCCATAATTACTCGAACATACCAATAATATCAGATAGACTCCTAAATATTACAATTAGGTATTTTAACAAAAATTGGAAGAAAAATGATTTGTTATGCGAACTAGATAGGTACCTTATACATGATGAAGATATTCCTAAATACCTCTCCCCAATTAACATATATATTAAATATAAAGAAAAAAAAATAAATAAATTAATTAAATTAAAATATGTATGTGTATAAATTTTAAATCTTGTATTTATAATTTACATACTTATGTATTTTAAAATAATAATAAGATTAAAAAAAAAATGCCACCAGCAAGCTTGACTACTGTGAATAAGAGACTATAAATGGACATTGCCCTGAAAAGGACCTAACATAACATCACGAGTTAGGGAAAATATGTTAAGGAAGGAGGAAGAGGTCAAAGTGAACCTGACCCTCCAGGGCAAATACCCAAACACCATCGGAAAGGCTGGGATTTACATAGGATATTTCTTTGTATCTTATTGATAATCGAATTATAACAAAAAATATCTAACTGCTTTCAAAATGCTATCTATCTTTATCAGAAACTGGACAGATAGTTTCAATTTAGTTGTTTGTTTAGAATAGAGTAAATAATTCTCATTCTTGGTGGTTTGACACAATATTTAAACATTACGAAGACGAAGTACAGTATTCCTGCCTTACAGTAAGCGACGGTGTGTAACAAAACAGAACTGAAATGACACATTTGAAATTCAACAAACGTAAAAATCAACAGTAATATTCTATCAATTCAACTCCTGAATCTTGAAACACGAACAAGTAAACTTCTGTTAAATGATCCAGGAAACTATTCTTATTAACAAACATAATTTTATGTTATTAACACTCTTTCAAGCATTACATTAAATTCCACCTAACCATAATTCAAGCGTTGCCTTTTGACAGTATGGGTTTATACAAACCCGACCCATTTCAGCATTCTTCTGAGATTCGTTTGTAAAACACTAAATCACAGAATACCAAATGCTCACTGTTAAAAGAAAACTTGGTTCAGACATCTGTTGACAATTCTGAGATAATTAAATTCCAACTCACGTTTTTGAAACCAGAGTAAAAACAAATATATGTAGAAGTATATATGCTTTACCATTTAAATAGCATGGAATTATTTGACGAAAAAATTCAGAGAAGATTACAACATCGGAAAAAAATGTGAGATTACCATAATTACAACTAATACGTAAATCAGTTACGGAATTCCAGGAACGGCTTTTGTTTTGAATGGTTTAGAAAATACGTATTACAAAGTTGTAAATAACGTTCACTATTACATAAATAAATATTTATGAGGTTCATAAACTACAAGAATGCACCGAGAGAAATATGTTGTGTTATTAATAATTCTCTATATTTTTCTAAATACCTTATCCGTGTTAAGTCATATTAATAAGGCTGTACTCTGGTGGAACCTTACAAACACAAGGCGCCAAAATCCGAGTTCGATTCCCCGTGGAAGGCATAACAAATAGCCCGATGTGGCTTTGTTCTAAAATAATAAACAAACAATTAACAAGGCTGTAAGGACCGGCTCAGTCAGGTGGTTAGGGCGCTCGATTCGTAAACCGAGGGTCGCGAATTCGAACTACCGTCACACAAAACTCACTTGTCCTTACAGTTGTAAAGGCGCATTATTCGTTGGCAAAAGAATAGCCCAAGAGTTGGTGACGGTGTGTGTTGGTGACTAGTTCCCTTCTCTCTAGTCTTACACTGCTTAACTAGGGATTGCTCTGCGTATAGCCCTCGTGTAGCTTTGCGCCAAATTCCAAAAACAAACAAACAAAACTATAACTGAGAAACAATTGAATATTTGAAACATGTACAGTTCAATATTACAAGGATTTGTGTATTTATATGTAAAATAACTTTCTGAATTCACTACAAACAGACATATTTCAGTTTTAGCATAAACTGATGTGTTATTTCACATTTTTAAACAAAATGTTCGTTTGACTTGTAGTGATACACAGATAAGATGGAATTAGATCAACATTATTATAGAAGCAAATTGATCTTAACGCTAAGGGATTTCTTTAACATTTTCCCGCCAATCTACATCTTCTCATATCAACTGATCAAGTTAAATCCGGGGTTTGATTTCTAATGGGAAAAATCAACACATATAGGCCGTGTTATAACTTAAAGAGTAAAACAAAGAAAGCACGTTTGAACTGATAGACCAGAGAAAAGGTCAACAGTACATACCGCTAACAGTTGGGTTACTCTTAGAATAAATTCACAGCCTCAAAGTGCGGATATGTTTTATCGGCAAAGAAATGTTTGTTTGTTTTTATTTCACGCAAAGGTGAACGAATGGTATCTGTGCTATCCGTCCCTAATTTAACAATGTAAGACTAGAGAGAAGGCAGATAGTCATCACCACCCACCGCCAACTCTTGAGCTACTCTTTTACCAACAAATAGTGGGATTGGCCGACTTATAACGCCCTCACAGCTGAAAGAGCGAGCATGCTTGGCGTAACGGGATTTCGAACCCGCAACTCTCGGATCACGAGCCGAGTGCCTTAATGACCTGGCCATGCCGGACCTCGGCAAGGGAACTTAGATTTGTTCCAATAAACAAACCACTTGACCACGCTCAAACGATGCAAGAAGAGAACTAAATATTTTATAATTTATACAGTCCACAATTTCAGCTTCCGAAATAATTTATAAAAATTTCTATTTTATTCTCTAGAAACTCTTCGAGTACAGGCGATTATTTGCTTATGGTGTGCAATCGCCGTGTATCTTTGTTCTTTGAAAAAAACCAAACGTAAATAAGATTTGTATCAACACTAACAGACAGTTAAGATATTGAAATCTTAACTGTTTGTTAGTGATGACAGAAATATTATTTACGTTTAAAATATAAATAAAATGTTATATTGAAGTCAAAGATGTATAGTGTGTTACTTTAGACCTTGGAATGAGTCTTATCACTAAAACTATTTATGAAACTTGATACGGGTAGCAATTGATTGTTAAACTACTTTCTAAACTAGATGCGGGTAACAACTGTTTATTAAACACTGCTGTCTCAACTAGATACGAGTAACAATTAATTATTGAACACTACTGTCTAAACTAGGTACGGATAACAATTGATTATTAAACACTACTGTCTAAACTAGATAGGATAGCAAGTGATTATTAAGCACTGTTGTCTAAACTAGATACGGGTAACAATTGATTATTAAACTCTACTATTTAAGCTAAGTACTGCTCTTGAATAAAAATATTCTCTACGTTTAACAGAAACAGTTGAATAAAGATAGTTTCTAAGTTTAGTAGAACCTTTTTATAATCAACTGTGAATGCAGTGTTTTATTTATCATGATATTTTTGTCACGATGACTGGTCTGACACCAACCTTCTGATTGACTCAGAATCAAGAATTGAAAAGTGATTTCATAATACATATCGTAAGAATCAGTGAGCTTAGTTTAAAGTCATACAAGATTGATAGTTTTCCAAAATTATGTTAACTTTATAATATTTCAACCAGTTTTTTTATTATTAATGTTGCTTGATGATTTTGGTAAGAGCAGAGAACAAAGCCTGTAATAGCATCCGTTAAAAACAGTTAAATATGGAAGTGACTGTATTCTATATTATCGAATAAAATCTCGCAAATAACATAAAAGCAGACAAAGAAAATGTCACAGAACTTCTACAAGTTTCCAGTATTATTTTTTCTGATTTAGTCAGATTTATATTTCATAAAATAAATATGTTTTCCTCATGTTCTTTTCGAATATTTTTTCACCATTTCGAGAATTGGTTAATTAAAATTGTGACCTAAATGTCGATCTAGTTTGATTATTTTCCCTTATGAAATGCTTCACTAAAGTTGTTTGGTATGTCAGGCAAATAATTTCCATTACATGAATTGCATGAAACAAAGGAATCTTTAGTTAAAGCCAATATTTGTTTTTGTCAGCTCAGGTAGATGGTCTTTTTGTAAACATACACATCAGTCTTCCTTAGATTTTTCTTTAGAATCTAAATTTTCCTGTTATATATTTAATTGTAATTGTAAGATTTACTAGTACCTTTACGTGTAATTTTCTTTATAACCTAAATTTGTACTGTTATATACTTAGTACAAGGTAATTTAATAGTACCTTTTCACGGGATTTTCTTTAAAATCTACAGGTACATATTTTGAACAGAACAAGTAATAAATAAGGTTATTCACATTGTTAACAGCTCGACAATTGTGCTTACAACTTTCACAGAGGATGAAGGAGAAACGAATCGTTTCATTCCCAGGACCCACTTTAAGACACTCCTTTAATTATAATATTTAATGTTGTTGTTTTGATATACTTATACTTTAGTTTTAAATAGCATTACTTAAATGTTGACTTTATGTTACTTTTAATTGCTATATTACGATTAAATGGATATTAAACACAAAATTAAGAAGAGAGCAGTTTTATTTTTTGTGCATATTGACTTTACTTTTGAGTCTTCACCTTTGACCTGAAATTAGGTTCTACAAATTACAGATATCTAAACGTGAGGCTTATGGTTCAAGTGGCCTACAGTTTGTTGTGAATATACTCAGAAATATATGAAATGAATAAAAATATCGTTCTGTTATGTCACATATAAAATATTATACATTTTTGGTATTACTTTGCGACGAGATAAACTGTATTAGATTAATTATTAGTTGTAGTTTTTTTAACTAGAACCATCAGCGATTAAACTCTTCACTGTTGAAAGTCCAGTCAGATTCAAGAAATCTACACATATCGACCTGTCCACGTCTTTATTTATCTACCTTGAAGGTTTTCTTTTGCTTTTCTCGAAAAAAACAACTGTTTACGAGAAACATCAATTGAAACATCTCGTGCTCTGTTATGGTACTAGGATTCTTTGTTATTATTTTACGACATAACCCAGAATGGTAACTATAACAACGACGGATCACATAGATTCCAATGCATCATTAAAGTAAGGACAAGCATGAGGATTGAGAATATACGATATTTGTCATGTGGAAACATGCACATACATATATATATAATATGGTGAAGAGAGTTGTTACTGAACAAGTTCTGATAAGTGATGTGAGTTGGCACACCTGAAGAACTAGTTGTTTTCTGATTCAAAATATAACATCATTGTGAAATACCTGGCAATTGGGCCCGACATGGCCAGGTGGGTTAAGGCACTCGACTCGTAATCTGAGGGCCGGGAGTTCAAAACCCCGTTACACCAAAGATGCTCGCCTTTTCAGCCGTGAGGGCGTTAGAATGTGATGGTAATTTCCAATATTCGTTGTTAAAAGAGTAGCCCAAGAGTTGGTGGTGGGTGATGATGACTAGCTGCCTTCCCTCTAGTCTTACACTGCTAAATTAAGAACGGCTAGCGCAGATAGCCCTCGTGTAGCTTTGCGTGAAAATCAG
Source organism: Carcinoscorpius rotundicauda (assembly GCA_011833715.1). Classification (NCBI taxonomy): domain Eukaryota; kingdom Metazoa; phylum Arthropoda; class Merostomata; order Xiphosura; family Limulidae; genus Carcinoscorpius; species Carcinoscorpius rotundicauda. The sequence goes on from CM022403.1 coordinate 36,158,711, forward strand.
TACAAACCAAACCAAAACCTGATAATTTGAACTGTAAACCATGTACTTACTGTAACAGTCTAGTGCTACGTAAAAAATGACTACATGAACACTTAGGATTAGATTTGTTAGTTTGTCTTATCGCAAATGATTATCTGTGTTCTGTCAACCGCGAGGAATCTAACTTTGGATTTTAGCAGTGTAAGTTCGAAAATTTGTTATGAAATTATTCATTAATGTATTTCATCTTTCGGTATTACTGGTTTTATTCCTTCCAAAATGACCAGTTTTATTGTTGTATTGTGAAGGACAAACAAGCAAATTTGAACTACAATTAATTTCTGTGTTGAGTACGTTTGCACTTTTTTCAAGTATTATTTTTACAGTACATTCGTACTAAAGGTATATATTTATGTAATGATTAAGGAACACTGATATCCGATTAATCATCATGACATCCTTACTTATGCTGGTTATCTAAGATGGCGAAATTAGAAACAAAACTGATTAAACGAAAATGGCATATTTTCGTAAAATAATTATCATCTTGTCCTATCTAGCATACAATCTGATGTCGACTTTAATTCAGGCAACTTAGATTCCTCTCACATTTTTCAATTAAAAATAATGACGCGGAATTTCACAAAAATGAAAAACGAAGAAACGTGAGAACTGTGTAACTGTTAGCTTGACACGAAATAAAACTAAGGCAAGTTTTACGTGTAAAATTACTAGCTTGTTCACACAGTGTGGAAGAGGTGTTATGTTTTAAAAGAATTCAAAACGTTCAAACTATGTTGGAAAAGCAAAATAGTGAACGTTTGGCTTCATTGGTTCAACTATCGAAAAGCATTTGTTTTGCAACTAATATAAAGTCATTTTCTACGTTGTTTGCAAAAGATAAATATTATTGAGAAACATTCGTTGTAATGAAAGGAATTTTGAAAAATAATAAAACAATGAATATGCGATTACTGATTTAAGAATTAAAATTTGTGAAAGACCTGTGGTACTTTCTTACAATTGATAAAATGATATTTTAACAGGTAAAACAGTCAAATAACAGTCATTGAGTGATATTTTAATTGGTAAAACTGTCACATAAGAGTCATTGAAATATAGTTCAACAGGTAAAACAGTCACATAATAGTCACTGAATGATATTTTGATAGGTAAAAGAATGAATCTTCGTCATCAGAAACATAAGGAATATCACTTGATGATACATCATTCACAATTGTCTTCTCACTGTCAATAGATAAATAAAAATATGGCCCAAGATATATTTTTTTGCTATTTAAGTTAATCAATTTAGGTATCAAAACGTCAAAATTTTGAAAAATTCATCTTGAAAGACATATTACACGTTCGTTGCTCGGAAAAGACAGACAACTGCTCTCCTTTGATGACACTAAGCAATACTATGGTGAGTAATTAAATTAAATAAATTATAGCAGCTGCCCTCTAATGACGATACTAAGAAATACAACGGTAATTAATTAAATTAAATAAGGAAAGACAGCTGCCCTTCACTGAGGATGCTAAGACATGTGATGATAATTCATTAAAGAAAAGAAAAGACAGACAGTTGTTCACCAGGGATGATGGTAAGAAATACGAAGGTAATTAATTAAATTAAATTGTTTTGTGTGTAAAAATTAATAGCTGTACTACCAGAATTTAAAACCACAATGTTTGATTTACTGATCCAAGTGACTTCACTGAATATGACGATTCCATTGTAGTTTGCATTGAAGTATAACTAAAAACATTTTTCTTTGTAAGAATTAACAGGCCATATTACGTCTACCTTTAAGAGTTTCGAGATGTGTTATCGTAAGAGTATTGAAAGGTCTTTAACCATTCCAACTAAAACTTACTTTAACATCAAACGTAAACGAAATGCCTAATTAATTACTTCCTGAATCCATATGTGTGTTCTAAATCGGTTTTACTTAGTAAAGAGTTTGCGTGTAAAGCGATTTTCAGCTTATATTAAATAGGCGTTGAGCAATTTTGTTTCAGTGTTTAACAGGTAATTTAACGCATTTTAGTTCAATATCAATCAATATACAGTCATGTGAAAAAGTTAGAACACCCTATGAAAGACTGTGTATTTTTGTAACATTTTTGGATATATAGATATTTAATCTCAATTTTAACAATACTGAGGTATTATAGGAATATAACTAAACAATTAAAAGTGAAGAAAAGACTTTTCAAGATCTTCTATAAATGTAATTCTACAAAAATGTATATTCTAACTGTGAAAAAAGTTAGGAAACCCCCACATTTATTCCCACTTAAAATGGCTCAACTCACACACAGGTGTATCACACCAGGTGCACATGATTAGAAGATCGTTACTCAGCATTTTGAAAGAGTCTTGCCCTATTTAAACCTCAGACATTTAGTTTGATGTGCTCCTGACTGTTGAAGTGAGAGTGAGCACCATGGTGAGGGCAAAAGAGCTGTCTGAGGCCTTCAGAAAGAAAATTGCAGCAGCTTATGAGTCTGGTAAGGGATTTAAAAAGATACCAAAAGATTTTTAAATCAGCCATTCCACTGTTCGGAAAATAGTCAACAAGTGGATGGCTTTAAAAACAGCTGCCAACATGTCCAGGTCTGGTTGTCCAAGCAAGTTCACCCCGATAGCAGACCGCAAGATGATAAAGAGGTCTCCAAACACCCTAACGTGTCACCATGAGACCTACAACAGGCTCTGGCTACTGTTGTTGTGAAAGTGCATGCCTCTACAATCAGAAAGAGACTGCACAAGTTTAACTTGCATGGGAGGTGTGCAAGGAAGAATCCTTTGCTCTCTAAGAGAAACATCAAGGCCAGACTGAAGTTTGCCAGAGAGAATGTAGACAAAGACCAGGACTTCTGGAATAATGTTCTTTCCAACTGCGAAGCATGGAGGTGGAAGTGTCATGGTTTGGGGCTGCAGCAGAACCTGGGCAGCTCACGATCATAGAATGCACCATGAATTCTATTGTGTATCAGAGCAGAGGGTGTTTGAGGATCATGTGAGACCATCTGTACGAAATTTAAGCTGAAGCGGAACTGGACCCTGCAACACGACAATGACCTAAAACATACCAGTTAATCCACCAAGGACTGGCTGAAAACTAAGAAATGGAGAGTCCTGAAGTGGCCGAGTCAAAGCCCAGATCTTAATCCCATTGAGATGCTGTCGGGTGACTTGAAACGGGCTGTACATGAAAGAAACCCCTCAAACATCTCACAGCTGACAGAATTCTGCATTGAGGAGTGGGACGAACTTTCTTCAGACTGATGTCAGAGACTGGTAGATGGCTACAAGAAGCGTCTCACTGCAGTTATTCCAGCTAAAGGGGTAACACTAGCTATTAGGGGGTAGGGTGTTCTAACTTTTTTCTCAGTTAGAATATGCATTTTTGTAGAATTACATGTGCAGAAGATCTTAAAAAGTCTTTTCTTCATTTTTAATTGTTTAGTTATATTCCTATAATCTCTCAATATTGTTAAAATTGAGATTAAATACCTATATATATCCAAAAATGTTACAAAATACATAGGTTTTCATAAGGTGTCCTATCTTTTTCACATGACTGTATATATATATGTTTAAAATAATAAAGCTGATATGTATATATATAAAGAATGTTTTTGGATTCTTCAACTTTGTTTAATAGTAGAAAATTATAGTTTGTGGGGAAAACGTATGCTAAAGTTAAGTGATAAAAACAAAATTATTTAAGCAAACAGACAGAAACTCCAGTAATTATTAATTAGTACTTAATTATTAATTAATTTCAGTTGTTATCTTACTTGGAAAAACATTAAAACGTGAAATTTTTAGTTACAAATAAATTCAATAGAAAAAGAAACCTATCAGAGGTTTTATAGTTACTATTGTGTGGTAAAAATATCTTTTTTTTCGATTGGTTGTTTGAGGTTTTGAACTTTAGCGTTATTAATACTCAGTCATATCGTTGAGCCACCAAATATCTATTTTGATTGGATGTTTGAGGTCAGCGTTAGAAAAACTCTGATAGCTAATCGTATTCGTTGATTGTACCGACATTCTTATCTTTGGACAAACATGGACCAGAGGTATCTAATTTTTAAATTAATGACTAAACTTTCACATTATATGCGAATCGTGCAAGAAGTAACTTGCTTCGTCCTAACTCGTGATGGAGAGAAACTCGCATGAAGTAAAAAAATTATCTCAGGACGGCTGGCATGGGCATTAACACTTTCACCAAAATAAAGCACAGAGCAACGTTTCAACCTTTTTAGGTCATCTTTTTTGTTAACCTGAAGGTGACCTAAGATCGAAACGTTATTTTCTGCTTTATTTTGGTAAAAGTATTAATTACCCATAGCAGCCGTCCTGAGGTAATATTTTACTCAATGCTACTGTTAATGATTGTGAATTGCTGGTCACATTTTAACCTATCTTTTAACCGCTAAACAGACTTAACTGGTCAAATATGTCTTATGAAGTACGATGTGAGTGGTGTTAGTGAGTATCAAACGTACGTTGCAAGACAGGACGTGACAGTATAATACGTAGAGTAACGTAGATCACAAAAACACATAGGGACGTGGGAAGCGCAGAGGTTGTGTAGTTGATTGTTGGAAGTTCAAATGATAACTTAAGAAACCGATAGAAAATGGTTTGTTCGGAATTTTGCTCAAAGCTACACGAGGGCTATGTGCGCTAGCCGTCCTTAATTTAGCAGTGTAAGATAGAGGGAAGACATCTAGTCATCACCACCCACCGCCAACTCTTGGGCTACTCTTTTACCAACGAATAGTGAGATTGACCGTCACATTATAACGCTCCCACGGCTGAAAGAAGAACATGTTTGGTGCGATCGGGATTCGAACCTGCGACCCTAAGACTAGGAGTTGAGTACCTTAACCACCTGGGCATGCCTGACCGAAAATGCAAGAATAGGAGAATAAAAGAATAGATTGGAGATCAAAGTATAAGAGGAAAACCTACGTTTATTGTTTCTTAACAGCTTCAGTAACTTAAACCTCTCAATACTGATAGTTTGAAGAATGCCTTGATATTAATTAAAACATGGAGTATTTGTAATGCATAATACGATCACAGGGTTGAATTTTAAATGCTACCATACTAGTGTGTTTGTCTAAATGGATTAAGTTTTCTGTAAATACAATCATAGTAGAAGGAAAATAATTAGTGGAACAGGGTTTGTTTAACAATTTAACCTAGACATTTGTGGGCGGATAAGCAGTGAATATATCGTGTAAACTTCACTAATGACGGACTCTTTTTTTTTTACAGCTGATTCAAATGCATTCGATCGGTTTTTCATTAAAAGTTTCATATTTATGTTTTCAGTGGTTCTTTTTACAATGCCAGTCAAGTGAATTTATCGTTTTGATGGAGTACGCTAGTTGTTTTTTTAATAAATATTCTTTATTATTTTAATAAAAAATACACAATGTTTGAAAGGAAGGCTTGGGTAGTTGTGTGTGAATTATATTACATAAAATCATAAATTGTTACTTTATACACCCCCCCGTGTAATTGTATTTTGATTTGGTTTGTTTCGAATTTCGCGCAAAGCTACACGAGGATTTTTTGCGCTAGCCGTCCCTAATTTAGCAGTGTAAGACTGGAGGGAAGACAATTAGTCATCATCACCCACCGCCAACTCATGGGCTATTCTCTTTAACCAACGAATAGTTGAATTAACCGTAATATTATAACGACCTCAGGCAAGCATATTTGGTGTGACGGGAATTCGAACCCGCGACCCTCGGATTACGGGTCAAGTACCTTAACCACCTGGCCGTGCTGCGCCAATTGTATTCTGAAAGGGAAAATTTGTGTACTAATATATACAATGCTGGCCGAAATCTTAAGGTCAATGAACATAAAAAAAAAATATAACCATACTGAAAAGTGGCGTTAATTGGAAAACATGTAACGAAATTTAGTCATTTGTGTTCAAGCATTAGAGTGGTCAACATTTCCCACTGACATCTCTTGTGTTACATTGAGTAAAAGCATCGCAAAGGATAAAAAGTTGACAGAGTTTAAACGTGGCAGAACTGTCGAGCTGTAAAAGCAAGGTCTCTCTCAACATGTCATCGCTGGTGAGATTGGGCGAAGTAAAACTGCTGTTGCAAATTTTGTAAAGACCCTGAGGAATACCCTGAGGAAGCAGAATGCAATTCAAGAACAATAAGACGGCATCTACGAGAAAAAAGGTTTAAAAACCGTAAACGTCTTCAAAAGCCACACCACTAAACAGCTCGGTTAAACTTTGCTGAGAAGTACCAAACATGAGACGAAGAAACGTGGATGAAGGTTTTGTTCTATGATGAGAAAAAATGTAACCTGGATGGTCCAGATGGCTTCCAATGTTACTGGCACGATAAGGATATTCCACCGAAGACATTTTCTACACGACACAGTGGAGGAGGATCCATCATGATCTGGGGTGCTTTCTCCTTCCATGGATCAAAAGAGCTTCAGGTTATACAGGGGCGTCAAACAGCAGCTGGCTACATTGGCATGTTGGAGAGAACATCCTTATTGACTGAAGACCCTCGCTTGTGTGGAAATGACTAAATCTTTCAGCAGAACAACACTGCAATCCACAATGCCCGCAGGACAAAGGACTTTTTCATGGCGAATAACGTAATTCTTTTGGATCATCCAGCGTGTTCGCCCGAACTAAACCATATTGAAAATCTTTGAGGTGGATGGCAAGGGAAGTCTATAGAAATGGACGTCAATTCCAAACAGTACATGATCTTCGTGAAGCCATTTTCACCACTTGGAATAACATTCCAGCAAGCCTTCTGCAAACGCTTAAATCAACCATGTAAAGCAAATGTTTGCAGTTGTTCGCAATAACAACCGTGCAACTCACTACTGAGACCTCTTGTTGGGCATTTCCTACCTTGTTTTGGACTTCTTTTTGGTACGATCTTAAACTTTTGACCAGCTAGTAATTTGGCTAATTTCATAGTATTCATATTTACCCTGCAAAAGGTTTTTCTTTTTATTTTCCCTTTTCTTATTTTCATCTTTCAAAGCTCTACTCAAATAAGTGGTTGAGTCTAACAACGCAAAATCCATATTTTTTTTCCATGTTCATTGGCCTTAAGACTTTGGCCAGCAGAGTATATAGTACTTTTCTTGAAAAACGTAACAGTTTTTCCATCAGTGGCTAATATAATGATATGCTGTATAATGTACTGATATGTTGTATAATATAACAGAATTTGTGAAATCTTCAACACTCCAGATGAGTATAATCGTATCTAATATAATTTTGGTTGTTTAACCCTGTTGAAGCAGGGTGTGGTCAAAAGGTTAGATCGCTCGATTGGTGAAACCAATGATTCGTGGTCCATGTAAAAACGCGCTTTTCACTTTGGGTGCGTTATAAGAGTGACAGGAAAATCTCACAATTCAGAGAGATATGTGTTGCAGAGTATTTGCTCTGAGCAGATTGCTCTTTGTGTAGCATTACGTGGATATTCTGAAACAAACTGACTTTCTGTTCGAAACTAAATTTGCATAATCATACATAATACGCTTGGTTTAGAACGTAAAAAACGTTGCGCATTTACGGCGCTTGTGCATACTGTCTAGAGGTTTCCAGAATAATTACTAAAGAACACTAATGGATAAAAATGGTCAACATTTAAATATTAATCAAATGTTTATTTATCATCGACAAGGAATGAATTAATCAGGTAACGCAGTACTGACGTCTTTCTTTGAATTAAATACTGACACAGTTTTCCTATAACAAGAACACACGTGGTTGAATAATTCAGGATTGCTGATATCTTTTGTTTTATTTCTATCAAAACAACACGTTTCTCTATTTTGAAACAACTGGAACCTAACACAATTAAAGGCTTTCTGAAGTTATAATGAACTTTTTAGATGCTGACGAGAAAATGTTTAGATTTTCTCTGTTCTGTTTTCTCAGCTTTATTTGCTTACAAACATGAAAGTTTGATGAAAGTACAATGAAATAAGCCTTTAAAATTTGCTGAACTTTACGTAGTTACGTCATTGTAACATGTCTTCACATAAAATTCAACTTACATTATAAATAACACATCGCTTTTAAGCACAAAACTTTTGTATTGCAAGCCTTAAGTCTGCCACTGGGACACTGGAAAACGAGTAACATAAAACGTGTTAGTTTTTAAATTTCGCGCAAATTTACACGAGGGCTATCTGCGCTAAGCGAACCTAATTTAGTAGTATATGACTAGAGGGAAGGCAGCTTGTCATCACTGCCATCTCTTTTACTAACAAATAGTGAGATTGAATTACACACTATAACACCCCAGTTGCTTAAAGGGCGAGAATGTTTGGTGTAACGGGGATTCGAACCCGCGACACTCGGATTACTAGTCGAGTGCCTTAACCACCTGGCCGTGCCGGGTTCTTCGCCTACATGTGATGATCAGCCACAATTTACATCGTTCTAGTGCTGGTGCTTGTAACTAGCAGAACGAGTCACCAATAAGATTCTTGTACAAAAAAAACCTCTTCTTGAAAAGTAAATTTTGCTTAAGAAATTATTTTTTAAAGACTGAATTCCACTTTGTGTTCTTAGCTAATGAATAATGAATGTGTTTAAGTTGCAACTAAGACAATTAATCTCACAAAGGTGTGTGTATAATGTTTATGGATGTTTCTGTAGTTCAATAACCACTGAAGCGAGGAGAACTCAAAGCTCCTAAAGACAACATTAAATGTTTAATTCCGGTACTTTATTTATACGATGCTATTAAGTTAGTCACAAAGAGCTAGCTGTGCTCTTCTCAAGACAGGTGTCGAAACCTGGTTTCTAGTGTTTTACGTCTGCATATATATATCGCTGTGTCAGTGGGAGCATCATGCAAAGAAAAATTAGTGAAAGCAGTTTGATGGAAAGTATGCTGCAGGATTATTTTCAAGATGCACGGTCTTCAGTTAGAACATGACCAGACATGACGACAAGGACTTTAATTATGTGCTGAACACTCTGTAGTAAGCCTAATGTTGCAGATTTAGGAATAGCTGTACCTGTAGTTATAAGATTTTCAAGGTGTATTTGAACTAGCCACTTGTCCTTGTGGCTCTGAGAAAAGTCTTGGGGCTCGTCACGCTAAAAAATTGGGTTTCAATACTCGCTGTGAACACGGCAAAAACAGGTCTTTGTGTTGCTTTGCACTTAAAAACAAACAAATAAACAAATCAAACTAGTCTAACTAAAATTAAATAAAACAACAATCCCATACTGTCTTCATTTAACACTAATAAAAACAAAATAACGTTTATTATATAACAACCTTAAAATCCACAAAAAGAAACGTGTATAATCTCTCTGTTTCATATCTAAAACATTTTACGTTCAATACTTCAACAGCTCCCCCTAGAAAGACGTGATAGCCAGTTTCGCATGCGTCTTACACCTTTGTTTATTCCCAAGTTAAACATACTGGTATCAGTCACGTATGTATCTTTTGAATAAAAGCGCCTCACCGGCAACATTGATTATCCGCTAAACCAATTTGAACCAAATTTATATCAGGAACCAGGAAACCCAAACTTCCATTCTTCCTCTCTATAGAAAAAAGAAACCAGAACCTGTTCCGAAATCTGTCGTAAATAAGTCCCTGATGTATGATCTGTGGACTTAGAAAATCAAACAGGAAGCTACTTTTACTGAGAGTATCGTGAAAAGCAATATTCAAAACGTGATTTTACGTAAAAAATAATTTTATATTGTTTAAACTACACTACCTGAAGAGGAGATGTGAGAATATATCCTGACAAAACATATTTTATGTTTAGATAAAAATAATCTTAAGTCAGTCAGGATGTACGATATGCATTTTGAAAAATATCACAAAAATAAACATACATGTATATATATATATATGCGTGTCTGCTCCATCACATCAGTAATGGAAGTTGAAACATTAGACGGATTACCAATTTTCGCTTACTTATCCCTCATATCTTTCCCTATGCGTGCTCTACAATAGTGGTACAGCGGTATGTCTGCGAACTTATATCGCTCGAAATCGTGTTTCGATTCTCGAAGTGGGCAGAAGACATATAGCCCCTAGTGTATAACAACAGCAACCTACATTTACATCCAAAGTTGAGAGAACTGAATTTTTACAAACCCTCCCAAAATTTCATATTCAATTTCTGTTTTTTTTAAGTCCTCATGTGCAGAACAACATGCAACATAAATTAATCATTTTATTTGCGTCACTGACAATGATTGCCCTTTTATGCGTGAGGGCGATAGAATTATGACGGTCAATCTTACTGTTTGGTTAAAGTAGTCCAAGGGTTAGTTGATGTAGGTGGTTTTTAGTAATTGTGCTTCCTCCAGTCGCTTCTAAATTTACGTTTACGTAGTGAATATTTAGTAAGACGTCATCGTTCTTGAAGCTACAAGGATTCCTATTAATCCAAAGATCCTGGCAGTTGTCATTAAGTTTTGTAATTCAATATCTGTGCAAGTTCTGACCTTCTACCCCTCCTGTCCCTCAGTGACATAGCGGCACGTTAGTGGGTGTCGATGTCCATGGTGAGCAGAGCACAAACAGATCATTGTGTAGCTTTATACTTAATTCCAATCATTAATAACATCCACGAATTTACATTACTAATCACCAGCTTTCGAAATCCGTAGTGGGCAAAGCACACATAGCCCATTGCGTAGCTTTGTTTTTAATTTCAAACAAATACATTACTTCAAATCGTCATATATCTCTTAATGTCGGCTTTCATGCGTACATAAATTAGTGCTTCAAAATACGAGTTTATCTTGTCGTTTTTCATTTTTGACGCTGAAAGTATATAGGATGACGCACTGGAAAGTAAACTTGTTAGCTGTGTTTAGATCTAGGACCTAAATATTTGAAGAACAGAAATCCCACAATCTCATCTTTGTAATAAACATCTACTATTAGGCAAGTTTGAATGGTAAAAGAAAAGAAACCTCCTCAGGACAAAAGTGGCAGTGAAGTAAGAAATATATGATCAGAGAACCATAGTTACACTGCAATAGTAATGACTTCCTGGATCTGTTGTAAAGTAAGCATCTGGTATCCTTAGAGCAAAAGAAAGTATTATTTTCACGAACGTACTCACAATGTCAACACATGAAACCATATCAAACATATATAGAACTGACATTCAATCCACACTTTTTCATCACGATTATTGCCAAAGATGCCCTTTCTTATGGAACCATGTGAAACATCTCTGACATTCAATCCATATTTCGCCCTCGTGATTATTCGTACACATCTGAATCGTTAATGCTGGTTTTCTATCCACAGGACTCTTCTTTCAGCTTACTTATTCCCTCGGCTAAATCATAGGTTATCAACTAATATTTCTTCTTTTCCTCGGCTTCTGATTTCTATATTATGTGATAAGAGATGCCAATTTTACTTCAAGCCAATTTACCTACTGACCATAAAAGTACGAAAGCCATGGTTAAGTTGATCGCATCACAAACATCATTTCAATTAAACACGGTCGGTGTGACTCAGTGATTAGTTAATGGAACGTGCATCCTAGGTTCGTATTACAACATCGTCAAACAATTAAAAATATCACGTTACATACATTAAAACTATGGGTTTGTTACAAGGGTGACGGTCATTTATCACTATTTAGGCTGAGGTGAATAGTCCAATTGTTGATAGTGAGTGGTGTTGGTCATCTACCTTCTTTCTAGACTGTCACTTCGAAATTAAGGACAGCCCTTTTGCAGTGAAAATTCGACAAACAAACCCATTACCTACATTTTGTGTTGTCACCAGGATGCCGTGCAACACTGGAAGTAACGAAAAAGAAATATTCTTAAACACGTTATCGATCAATCATAATGCCTGTCCACTTAAGTTTTATTAACTGCGGTAAGCCTACTCTGTTACCTTTAAACTGACTTCAATCTATGTTCACATTAACTAGTGCGTAAACGTTACACGTGGGTTATAAAACACCGTTTACTGAAGGTTTCGTTTAGTTATAAACAACGAACTAAATCAATAAAGGATAGAATTAATATAAATTATAATTAGTCTTAAGAAATTCATGGATAGGCAATGAATAAATTATTTCATTCTTGTGACGAGTCGTGCAGAAGTTGACAACGGTAATATCCACGTTTCTTGAAGGATGAATTATTAATAGCCAACCAATAAAGAAAAGGGTTAATAAATATTAAAATTAGTTTAAAGAAAATAATAAATAGTTATGGAATAAATTATTTATTTCTTTTGTCAGTACAAAGGCGATTAGAATGGCAACTCTGAAAAGTACTGAATTTTTCGACAAGTTAAAACTTGCATACAAGTCAAGAACAAAATTTTATGCATTTTAGGTTATCTTAAATTTCTATCTAATTTGTTTTGCAGTTTACCCTCACTAATTCTTTTATACAGCCGGAAAGAAATTGAATGGATAAAAATGCTAATGAAAACCTCATGTTTCATTATTTTAAAGTTACTTGTTACGAGATACAGTTTGCGTTTGAAAGAAAATTATGTTTGCCTGATTGTTAATTATTACTAGATCCAATTTGCCTTTATGAATGTTTTGGTTTGTTAGACAGCTATTTGTTACTGGATCCAGATTGATTTCATGAATGTTTTGGTTTGTTAGACAGCTATTTGTTACTGGATCCAGATTGATTTCATGAATGTTTTGGTTTGTTAGACAGCTATTTGTTACTGGATCCAGATTGATTTCATGAATGTTTTGGTTTGTTAGACAGCTATTTGTTACTGGATCCAGATTGATTTCATGAATGTTTTGGTTTGTTAGACAGCTATTTGTTACTGGATCCAGATTGATTTCATGAATGTTTTGGTTTGTTAGACAGCTATTTGTTACTGGATCCAGATTGATTTCATGAATGTTTTGGTTTGTTAGACAGCTATTTGTTACTGGATCCAGATTGATTTCATGAATGTTTTGGTTTGTTAGACAGCTATTTGTTACTGGATCCAGATTGATTTCATGAATGTTTTGGTTTGTTCAATGGTTCATTTTTACATGATCCAGCTTGCCTTTAGTAACGTTTTGTCTGATTTTAAAAAGAAGAAAGAATCACGCACACACGTGCGATTTGAAAATACGTCGTCAAAACTGATAAATATCTCTTACTACGCCGACAACATGTGATTTGAAAATACGTCGTCAACACTAATAGATATCTTTTACTTTGCCGACAACATGTGATTTATAAATACGTCGTCGAAGGTAATACATATCTCTTACTACATTGACATGATGGAATCTATTGAAAGTAATGCCACTTCTGTTCGTGTAGACGTAAGACACGAAGTTATGCTCGTCAGAAAGGACTTACCTGCCTCTCTTGGCATCAACAGCGACAAATATGTCAAGGGAGTGATGAATCACTCTTCAGAATACAGCCTCAGGACTGGTTGACATGATGGGCCACTTTTAACACTGAGCTACACTTTATATATATGGATTTATATTAATATGGTGGCATTCTAGTCTTATTACTACATATATGATATCCAGTATATGTATTATGAATATTCTCTTATACTGACGAATAGTAGTCTAAGTTGTATTAGTCCTAATAGTTAGAGGAGCTTATGCCTAATATTACAATGAACTATTTTTAAGTCTTAAGTTAAAAATATATTCTTACAATAAATTACAATAGATTGTTTTCGTTAAACTCTACCAGATATATGAATAAAACTTTTAGATACTGTATAAATACATGCTTGTTAAACAAAGAACATCTGCTTTATATCAGTGGAAATACATTTATAAATATTCAAACTTTAAAATAAACCGTCTACCCTAACTTTTTTAAATTTGGAAATGAGCGATTCTTTTCCTTAAGTTTGAAAATGCATAATTTTAATAGTTTAGCTCTATGAGGTTACTATTAAACAATGGTTAGTACCGATTCTGAGTAACGTACGTCGTATAGCGCTATCAATATCTTCTAAATCAGTCTTTATATATTTAAGATAAATAAGTATTTAGTGTTGTTTTCATGTTTGAAAATAATATTGACTTTACTTGTGTTGGCTTGTTTAGAAGAGTCTTAGCTTGATTTATAAATTTCGAATTAAAGGACTTTCGAGATGCGACAACTCAATTTTTCGCAATTGCAACATCGATTCGGAGAAAGAAGTGATGTCTTTCAGGCTTTAAAATTATGATTCAAACCACGACTTGTTTCGAACACAGTGTTTACGCCTCTTCAACGTCACTGCTTCACCAGTTTTGAATTTCAAAGCTATAATACTTAACTTCTTGAACTGTAAACGAACAGCACTAGAAGCTAATGTCTGGCTACTTTAAGTCTAGCCTAATTGATGACTTCCGGTATTGTCCGAAGGGCCTTTGTAGGTAGTAATTTATGGCGAATATGATGCACTCTTTAAAAGCGATTTTTGCCCAAATATAATGTGAAATAAATCGTATTGGTGTTTTTTATCTAGCATAAAGTTTCGCATAAGCTATTTGCTCTCTGTTTATTGCAGGAAATCGAATTCCAGTGTGCAGAGTTGTAATTTTACAAATTAACCACTGATGTCACTGGGGACTTCAAGATAAGAAACTGACTAGTTGAGAGGAATGTGAGATAATTCATATGAAGCTAAACCTGATTTTAATTAAAAATTTTGGTCTCAATGAACTTACCCAATATTTCTGTTTCGGCACATAAAAATATCAAATATTAAAATAGATATATATTTTGTTCAAGGAGATATTTTTATGGCACTTGCTGTGTTTAAGTAAGTTTGTTTTTTGTTTCTGGTTTCTTCGTTGTAGTGTAGTAGGAAAAAAAATCATACATATTTTTTGTGTAAACTCATAATGTTAATTATAGACTGTTTCAAAGTACTATTAAATACAAGTGGATTAATTCTGAGCTTTCAATGATTGTCAGTTGCTACTTTCTGAGGATAAAAAAAGAGAAAATTAAAAACAACAACTGTGAATAGTCAATAAGACAAAGAAGAGAGTTTATAGAGGGAAAAACCACGAAAGTTTAGGGGGTATAAAAAATGTAGAACAAAACGATATAAAGTTTCAGTGACGTCGAGAAAACCCACTTGTAGAGAAAAATATATATGTAAAAACGGCTCGTTTGGGTTGAGAAAATATTTTACGTGGAGGAGCGAACAACGTTTCGACCTTCTTCGGTCATCGTCAGGTTCACACACACAAAAAAAAGGTAAATGACCGGAAGCTGACCACATGTTCGAAAGGGGTTGGGTAACTGAGTTTCGGAATGTAGAGGGCATACTTAGATGTTTGAATATATAAATTATTTTATTATTATTTCTTTATAAAATATGTTTATTGTTGTTGGGTTTTCAGCTTAAAGATACACTATGAACTATTTGCACTCTGTCCGTCATTAGGGATTGAGCCCCTTAGCGCTTTGATTTCGTAAATCTATCGGTAACAAACTAGAAACGTAATCTAAATGAAAGTCGGTCAAACTTAAGGAAAAATACGGAAAAGAAAGAATGATTAGATGTGACGTCGTGTAAACAAAAAGCAGCTCCGAAAACATGAAGAGCGAAGACCGCTTGGATAAACTGATTTGAAAAAAAAAAAAAAAAGACGTCAAAGAAACGAGAAGAGAAGCAAAGAAAATGAAAATGGAGTGAGACACCAATAGGTAATGAAGATGAACAAATTAGAAGTACCTAGGAGCAGGAGGTAATTTCTCCTAAAGGAGAGAAACAAGTGTGGTTTAGAGAATCAAGTAGTAGATAATGTCTCCTTAAACATTATTCACAATTTTTAATTAATTGATGAGGTGAAAGAACAAGAAATAAAATAAAAATTTAAGTAAAATAGTTTTGTCGCTAGAAATCATGAAAAGGTAGATTTACTGTCACCATACGATTTCTGTGTTTTATGTTTTTCTTATAGCAAAGTCACATCGAGCTATCTGCTGAGTCCACCGAAGGGAATCGAACCCTTCATTGTAGGGTTGTAAATCTATAAACTTACCGGTGTGCCAAGGGGGAGGACATATGATTTTTACTACATAGAATGTGTTGTGAGATTATTTAACAAGAATATAAAATAGTGCATACAAAATATACACACACTCGTACACATATATTAGCAAAACTAACGAAGAGAATAAATGTTTTATAAAGTGTGAGCAGTCACCTGTATTTAACCTGTTAATTTCCTAAAAATCTAATGGAATAAATAATTAGTTTTAGCACATACGAAATATATAATTAACATTCATTTAAACCGAGAACAAATTCATTTATAAGTACAAGTTTGTCTTAATGATTGAAATTCTTAAGTTCACAGTCTTTATAGTCATGCAAAATATTGTGGAGAAAGTAATCTTGTGAGCAATCGAGACTGTCAGGTCAGATTTGTTCAAACTGTATCACAAACTACAAAACAAAATATAGCATTTTATAACGGTGTCGTTACTAGTCGGTGTGAGATTAATTCTACAATGCTGCTTTAAAATACCCGAACCACTCGTGGATTACTGTCTATATCTTGGAGCCATTTTCCTTTCTGTGCCTGAATATGGAACATTCTGGAAAATATTACTGAAATATTACACTCAGGTTTCAAGTACTATGTACTTCATTATGTGACATGATGTTTGTAAATATGCCCATCAATTTCTAATGCGCATGTATGATTTTCTATATCTTTCATTTTTTATCAGTACTTACGATCAAAAGATTACAAGTTGTTTTTCATTGAAACTGTCAGGTTCTAGGCCTAAAGCCCGTGTTATTCCTATAGTCATTACATAAAACATAGAATTTTACAAACAGGTTGATAAATTAGCAAACATGGTTTACACAAACCTAATCGTAAAATCACCAAGAACGTTAAGTTTACTGTAATACACAGCTAGGGCGACTTCTATTTAATCGAAGATTGTGAATAAACTGAAACCTGGTTTGAGAGAATATATTAAACCCACAAAATAAATACGATTGTTCAAAAACAACAACAGTAACAAAATACAGGCAACCAATCACAAGGTCGGTTATAAGAATACAGTTAACAATCCAGGTAATTTTACGTGTAAATCTTTTCCACAGCACCTGATTTTAAGTACATTTAAAACTACTTGTTGGAAAGGTTACTGAAGCAAATCCTACCTGTTACTACCGTGTGAAGGGACTTCGAACGTAACTACTGGGCTTCTCTTTACATTTTCGGCCACAAGGTTTTGCTCTTCAAGAATATTGAGGTAAGCAGGAGCAGATGTTGCTTGGTGAACACCCATTTTTTTCTCGGTGGATTCAGTTCGGCCTGGTTCATCTAGTCGCATGCTAGCTGACCTTACAGCCGGGGAAGGGCTAGGCCACTCTCTTACGTCACTCTCTGCATCGTAACTTATTTCCTTCGAAGACGACTCGGGCTTTGCAGTAGAAATGCTGGGACTTCGAGACAGCTGTATAGAAGTCTTGACAGTTAAACTTGCAGCGGAACTTGTCTCGCTAACTTCGGTAGGAAACGTCCGTTTCATTGAAGACCGCGAAGGGGATTCTCTCGAACATTTCTTGCTTAATGACGAAGTCCCACTAGGTGTTCGACGACGATGCATGCTCTTACGAAAAGACGCTTCTAACTCTAAGTTCTTTCTTTTCATTCTAACACTATAAGAGCGAACAGGCAACATTGTGTCGATAAGACTGAGTGTCGCTTTATGTAATGACAAGAGGAAGTGTAGAGGTTACTCGAGTAAAAGAATAAAAAACATTTTCTAAATCACCTTCTTATTCAGATAGAAGTACGTTTTTTTTCTCTCTTTAGGCCATTTGAACAAAACATAATGAAAATATGAAGTACTTTAAAACTAAGAAGTTTTCTTGTAGGCCGTGCGTGATATTAAGAGGACAAACATTCCACTGTCATAATTTCGTATCTTTAGTTTAAGAAGAAATATCAGACGAAGTTATTCTATGTATTCAAACAGATTTACATTATGTTTGAAGAGTTCGAGTCAGGCCTGTGGCGCCATCTTCACATATTTGTCTCAGGTTATGAGAGTTCCTGTTTTTCCAGCAATATCCAGACTTTATTAAAGTCAACCAACAAACATCCGTAAACAGCTTAAGACAAGAACCGTGATGCTGTTACCAGATGGGTATCCAAGGTTGAGAACTATGCAAGTTCCTGCACTCCCAGAATTATTCAAAGTTTATTAGAGTCAATCAACAACTTTCCGTAAACAGCTTAAGACAAAAGCCGTGATGCTGTTACCAGATGGGTATCCAAGGTTGAGAACTATGCAAGTTCCTGCACTCCCAGAATTATTCAAAGTTTATTAGAGTCAATCAACAACTTTCCGTAAACAGCTTAAGACAAGAACCGTGACGCCGTTACCAGATGGGTATCCAAGGTTGAGAACTATGCGAGTTCGTGCACTCCCAGAATTATTCAAAGTTTATTAGAGTCAATCAACAACTTTCCGTAAACAGCTTAAGACTAGAACCGTGACGCCGTTACCAGATGGGTATCCAAGGTTGAGAACTATGCGAGTTCCTGTACTCCCAGAATTATTCAAAGTTTATTAGAGTCAATCAACAACTTTCCGTAAACAGCTAAGACAAGAACCGTGACGCCGTTACCAGATGGGTATCCAAGGTTGAGGATTGAGTGAGTCGCCACTCTTGCAGAATTTTTCAGTTTATCAACAGTCAACTAACAAAGAACCAGTAATCACGAATGTTATAAGGTCTATTTTTACTCTCTGGTGGTCTTTCCGTCAAAGTGGACTTTGGTCACGCAACGCTTCTTACACGAACGTCATCTAATGTGAGTGTGGGCGAGCGAGAAAAGTACGTTCGCAAATGTCGACCACTTAACAAGCTTCCTCACTTCGTGTTTCTAGTCACCACAACAGAAGCCTGGTTCTTCTTCACCATGTTAAGCCTAAGTTAGATCAATACCCTTTACTGAAGTGCTCACCTACCTTTATGATGCGGTACAGACTGGCTGACTGATTTGAGTACTTCTGCACTTGTTGCATCGTATTTATCAAATAGTTCCAAACGTAACATGTTAACTATTTCTAGTCTCACTTCTTTACAGAACTACTCAAGCAACAAAATATGTTACGTTCAAGAAAGACAACTTAGACGTTAGTAAAAAAAATGCATGTCTAAATGTATCATTCTTTTGGGGGGGGGATTCCATATATGTAAATTTAAAGTCTTCGTATTTCGTCACAGATCAAATACGGAAGTATCAGAGAACGTGCTCATAAAAATGGGTTTGATGTAAAGACTCGTTAGAAATGTATCTATAATGAATTCCTTAGAAGGATTAAAGAAACTTTTATCTTTTTTTGCAAATCAATCGAAAATTTCGATCGAGTTTCGAACAAATTTTTTTACAAATAAGGAGTAAACTTTTATTCTATAGGAGAAAAAGAAACTATTAATAATTAATCGATATCTATCGTTAAGTAGTAACGGAATAAAGACGTAGAGTTCCTTTTGTACCAGGAGTAAACTTTTGAATATCTTACTTGATTTGTACTCAAACACAAGTTTGTTTGTTCTTTCCTCGAAGCGTTTAGTTAATCACAAAATGACATCTTAATCACAAACACTCTTATCATCATTAACTTTAACGTCTTGAAATGTCTTCTTTCTCGTTCTGCTACAAATGTTTCCAAAACTTCGGGCAAAAATATTGGAAATTTTATGGAATTGAATCTGTAAATTTACCGGCGATAAAACAGCTGGTTTGGTTCAGTATTCTTAAAACTCCGATAGAAAAGCAGAGAAAATTTTCAGAAGGCCTGCTGTTTTCATTCAATGAGATAGTTTCTAAATGAAAGGAAAGATATCAGTTGTTTAAACCTCGAAAATATCTCGGCAATAGCAGCTAACCCTCACTAAGAATGTCGAGTCATGTCTATGCCTCGCGCATTGCCCGACGTTCTCACGAGGCGAGTCTCACGCCTTCGCGCATCTGTGGTAAATTATACGACTTTAGCCAATCAGAAGTTTTCATTTTTGCGAGCTTCCTTTTAACACAAAGGTTTCCTAATACCTGTCTTCAGATTAACATGTTTCGGACATTGTTCTTTGTCTGTTCTACGACACTGTTGCAACCGAAATAATTTTGTACAGGTTGTACGTTTGTGAGCTGTGTGTTTTTTTTTACCCTCCTTCCCCTCATCTCGTTTTATTTGACAGGATTAAACGTAGAACTAAATAAAGCATATTTAGTCTGTTCTTCCATATGAACAGACGGTACTCTGAAAACCAATAGTACATTGGTTGATACTTGTTGTTCAGATCCTGAGAAATTCACTCATATATCTGGAATTAATACATATTAATACATTAGTTTATGGGGTCGTCACGGCTCGATGTTTAAGGCACTCGACTCGTAATTCGCGGGTTCGAATCCCTATCACACCAAACATGTTCGCTCTTTCAGCCATGAGGGCGTTATAAGTGATGATCAATCCCACTATTTTTTGGTAAGAGAGTAGCTCAGAAGGTGAGGTGGTGATGACTAGCTGCGCTCCTTTTAGTATTACACTGCTAAATTAGGGACAGCTAGCGAAGATAGCTTTCGTTTAGCTTTGTGCGAAATTCAAAAACAAACAAAAAAATACACCAGTTTGTTATTTTATTTCCACAGAACAAGAGGTGCACCAGTTGAGACAACTTGTCTGAAGAGTGGTACAAACTACAAAAAAACTCTTTAGCAAATTTCTTACATTAAGTAAGTTTTTATCATTTGTTGGTATTAACCCTAAAATATGATATATACAATTATGTTACCTGAAATCTTGATTTCAATAATATCTTGCTGATAGTAATGTTACATCTCACTAATAATAATGCAATAACTTGTCAATATCAGTGTAACATCTCAATAACATTAGTGCTGCAACTCGCGAATATCATTACTACGTCTCGCTAATATTAGAGGTACATTTTATTATTATTAATGTTGCATCTCGCTAGCTTATTAGCGAGAAAATTTGTGACACATTTAAGTTGTGCTACATTATTAGAAGATGTTTAATGCAAATATTAAATCATAAAGAAGAAATACGAAAGTATATGGGTATATAAAGGTACTGATGAAATGTCTTAATTAAAATCTGAAACAAAATTAACAGTTATTAGCTAGTAGCCTGTACTTCAGTTATTAAGTTGTTAGTTATTAGTTAGTAGCCTGTACTTTAGTTATTAAGTTGTTAGTTATTAGTTAGTAGCCTGTACTTTAGTTATTAAGTTGTTAGTTATTAGTTAGTAGCCTATACTTCAGTTATTAAGTTGTTAGTTATTAGTTAATGGCCTATACTTCAGTTATTAAGTTGTTAGTTATTAGTTAGTAGCCTGTACTTTAGTTATTAAGTTGTTAGTTATTAGTTAGTAGCCTGTACTTTAGTTATTAAGTTGTTAGTTATTAGTTAGTTAGTAGCCTGTACTTTAGTTATTAAGTTGTTAGTTATTAGTTAGTAGCCTGTACTTTAGTTATTAAGTTGTTAGTTATTAGTTAGTAGCCTGTATTTTAGTTATTAAGTTGTTTCTGACCTTTTAGTTACTAAGTAATTGAGGTTAAGTGACAAAAAATTGTATAGCGTGTATTCCAAAGTCACAAAGCTTGTGCATGCAAGTGTAAATAAACTCCATCAGGGAACTTTTGTCATTTTTAAACCCAATACAAAGAAAACAAAATAACAAGTGAACTAGTTTTTTCAACGTTCCGTTCAGGTTCACGTGTGACAACAGAAACACAGACATGTTGTTATGGAAACGTTGACTCCCGTGGATCGGAATTGAAGAGGTTGTACACCCGCAGAGTGACGAGAGTGTATTAGAATATTTACATCGACTCGATCGTAAATTGAACTTTAGGATATCGTAAATAACAGTATAAAACAAACACGGCTAATTACGCTTGTTAAACCTTAAAAGCAGTTGCGAAAAACAGCTTTATTTGTTATGTTCCATTCAGTGTAGCTCTCACGTGACGTTTCATTTTGTCTCTCAAAAAGCTATACAGCCAAGAAAGATCTACACAAAACAACTTGTCTCGATGTCAGAGACTTTACATTCTACACATCAGTGTCACATCTACAGTCTTAAATAGTCTTTTGACAGTAACACTGACCAGCAATGGATCTTTAACGGAAGATCAGGATATTGTTAGGCTTAAAATGGCCTAAAAGGGTATTGAAACTAGGCAGGCGTTTGGATTAAGCAACGAAAATAACACGAGAACTTCGTGACAAGAATTTAGCTTTTAAAGAAATGAAACTGTCCGCAACTGGAGTGGGTGTTAAGATTGCTACACCCCTTCGCGTCGCCTCCAATAATTTTGTTTCATTACGTTCGTGGGATATTTAACATTTTGCTGGAGAGGTTGAACCTACGTTGTCCAATGAGACTAATGAAGATATGGGAGAAGAAAAACATGTCCAACGGGTTACAGGGCAGAGTGTTTGTTTTTTGAATTTCGCACAAAACTACACAAAGGCTATCTGCGTTAGTCATCTCTAATTAAACAGACTAAAGGGAAAGCAGCTAGTAGTAACCACCCACCGCTAACTCTTGGGTTTCTCTTTTATTAACGAATAGTGGGATTGCCAGTACATTATAAAGCCCTTTCATTGTCATAACGACACCACGGCTGAAAGGGCGAGCATGTTTGGTATGACAAGGAATCGAACCCGCGACCTATAGCGTCTACAGAAGTTACAGCTACTTGTTGCACAATGGTTATAACGGTAAAAGTTTATGTCACTATAGCGTCTACATGAGCTACGGCTACTTGTTGCAATATGGTTATAACGAGAAAAGTTTATATTACTATCGCGCCTACATGAGTTACGACTTCTTGTTACAATACGGTTATAACGGTAAAAGTTTATGTTACTATAGCGTCTATTGGAGTTAAGGCTACTTGTTGCACAATGGTTATAACGGTAAAAGTTTATGTCACTACAGCGTCTACAGAGTTACGGCTACTTGTTGCACAATGGTTATAACAGTAAAAGGAAGAGGCATGTGAATATGTCTTCCACTTATTTCCTGAAGGCGTTTTCTGATAAATAACGTAACGTCGCCATAGAAACAGTTGAGTGCTTCTGTACACCGTTTCTGTCGTCATACAGTTGTAGAAAATATTGTTTCTTTCAGTGAAGCTATGGAATGTTAGAGTAAAAATTAATGATTTTCGTCTTTAATTAAATTTCTGTTTTTGTCTTTTTTATTATCTTGGAGAAAAAAAAAGAAATAATTTAAGAGTAAAAAAAAACTTCCTTAGAATTACGAGATACGTGTGGTAACACATGATCGTGTTCAGGGTAAAAATTAAAGACAAAAAGTGTCCTTTGATTTTACGATTTTTTTATTGAGATATTTTATTTATTCGTGTATAATGAAAGGCTGTAATATGCTATGAACTTGGTTTTAGCCTTCAAAATGTGCACTGAAAAATAACGAAATATTAACAAATTTCGGTTACCCTTTAACAATAAATAGTGGAACTGATCGATACATTATAACGCCCACACGTATAAGATACGTTATAAATAATCCATTTTGAAATTCATATTTCTGCTGATTCCAGCCTTCAACACTCGAAAGTGATGTTATAATAACAAACTACAAATAGCTATTAACCAGTATGGATTTAGTTGTTTTTCTTAGATTTTGTTCCGGACTATTATATAAACGTTGTGTTTTTCACTCATTACAATTACTTCGAATGGATTATTTTTTTTACACATGGTTGGCGAATGAATCGAAGTTTCTTCGACTTTCGTTTTGTACTCTATACAACTATCAAATTACAGAAATTATTATTTTATAAGAAACAAATTTATTTGTCGTTTCACACTTCAGCTGTATGTTTGATAATTAATTCTTATTATATCCAACCGCGTGAGGTCGCTGGTGTTATATTCTACTGCATTTTCTTTTTTGCTATTTGTTTCCCGTGCATTCCGGTGACATTTAGGAAATTCAGAAGAAAGAAAAAGGTTCTACAGAAATAAGGGTATTTCGGGAAACTTGTTTGAGTCGTAAAGCAGCGGGTATTGACGGTACTAACAGTTGACTATCAGTGTTAACCAAAGACGAGAAGAAACCTGTATTTAGCTGATAAGAATTAATATTTCACCAGCAGCTACTAGTAGTGAAGACGGAGAAAGCCTTCTAATTAAAAACAACAGCTAAGGTAGGTACGTATTCAGATAAGTGAACGTGTGTACATAACGTATTGTTTTAATTCTTTGAAATAGCCTTTAACGGACTTTTTTTATGTTGTAGTCGAATTGTCGTTTCTTTGAAAATCACTTTGTCAAACAAAAAAAGTAATAAACAAAACACATACATGCACTTATATAAAAGTCAACAGAGATTAATTTCATATAATTGATATAAAGGACCCGGCATGGCCAGGTGGTCAAGGCGTTTGACACTAAATCTGAGGGTGACAGGTTTGAATACCCTTCGCAACAAACATACTCGCCCTCTCAGCCGTGTGGGCGTTATAATGTATCCATCAGTTCCACTATTTATTGGTAAAGGGTAACCGAAGAGTTGGCGGTGGGTGGTGATGACTAGCTGCTAAATTAGGGGCGGCTAGTGTAGGTAGCTTTCGCGTAGCTTTGCGTGAAATTTAAAAACAAACAAACTGAAATATATATGTAATTAAGCATCAAAGCTATTTGTTTTATTTTCTACGATTACGATGCGTGTGTACATATATATATTCTCACACACATAATGCCGCACACATTTCTTGCAGCATGACACAAGCATATATTCTGAAAATGCACTGTAAACAAACACATATATTCATTTATTACATGGTAAACAAACTTTCACATATCTAAGGTAATATAAACACATGCAATTCAGTTACTATAATGTAAACGCCCTCTTATATTTGCCTAATATCAGAGCATGCTCAATTTTTACCTATAGTAATCCAAAAATGTACTTACCGTAACATTAATACACGTAATTATACAAGGTCACGACTCATGGAGAAGACGGGAGCGTGTGTACTACATGTTAGAGTACCGGAAATAAAAATCTTAGGACACACGATCCGCATTCTGGTGTAACAAGATAGAACTACGAGCTTTGGGCGAGGGAATTCGGTGGTTAGGGATCTCGGGTTTGATTTACCGTCACCAAGCGTGCTTGGCCTTTTCGGTGGTGGGTGCGCTATAATGTGACGGTCAACCCCACTATACGATAGTCAAACAGTAGTAAAAGAGTTGACGACTGGTGGTGTTGTATTCCTCCCTTGTCTATCTCTGCTGACTTAAAGACGACTAGTGCAAAGATGTCTCACATAGATTTACATGAAATTCAAACAAAACAAACCGAACTTGGGGACAGCTATTCGGTTAAAGTTAGGGATGAGTGATGCTGACAAATCAGTTCCACATTAGAAATGGCTTCGTGCAAACACATGAAACAACCAAGCAAAAACAAATGTGGTTTTATAACCTTACTTCACCATGTTCTTCGAATCCCCGTCACATCAAACATGCTCGCCCTTTTAACCGGGGGGCGTAAATTTGTGACGGTCAACCTCACTATTCGTTGGTAAAAGAATAGCCTAAAAGTTGGCAGTGGGTGGTGATGACTAGCTGCCTGGCTCGCCACCAACTCTTGGGCTACTCTTTTACCAACGAATAGTGGGATTGACTATCATAATATAACGCCCCCAGAGCTGAAAGAGTGAGCATGTTTGGTGCAACTGGGATTCGAACCCACGACCCTCAAATTACGAGTCGAACGTCTTAACCCATCTGACCATGCCGGGCCTGTATGTTGTATGGAGATCTCATATTTGATGCTACAGGTATTCCATGGTGATTTCTCAAGTTCCAGGCTACATTTAAATATCTTAAGTAATCGTAACTAAAAACACACTTCATCGTAATTTCTGTGTGCTTTTATTTCCCTTTTCATGTTGAAAGACATAAGAAAATACGTTTCAAAACAGTTTTAGGAAAGTACATTTAATTAATCTGTGAAGCTGCAAACTATAAACGAAAATAAACTTCACGACCGGGTTTATTTATTTCAGTTTCCCGTCGGCCATATTTTTGTAGCTACTTGAAGTGCCTCAGAACACGATATTTGTTTCAACATTTTGTGACATTATTTGATGTGTTCACGTAATCTCGCGTGCACACACGTGGCACAAAACCGATGGTTGATCGAACTATTCTCTCCCTTCTAACACACGGCTTATTCTTAAATCATGTTCATGCACGTACGGACGTTCTCTACAACTTAATTTAAAACCTAGAGGATGTAACTTTTCAATGAAGATGAGTGTGGAAAACAAAGAAATGAAAGACGGGCTGCACAAGAGATTTATTAGAACGTTATAGCTACCAAACGCTAGAAGGCGCCTAGAGAGAGTTAATTAAAAAACTAACGTTATTACCAACCTTCCTAAAAAGAAGAACAGGTGTAATATAACGTCAAGTACAAAACAAACTGTACAACTTATACGTTCTTTAAATTGTTGTTTTGAAAATAGTTATTTTAAATATTTAGTGAATAATAAAAGTGAAACGAAACAGCAATAAACTGATGTTCTACGAATATTTAAATCTTTGTTCTTTCGTAGACCAGTTTGTTACGCACCACAATTCCCCGCAATGGCACAGCTGTAAGTCTTTAGGATTACAACGCTGAAAACTGAGTTTTTTTGGCTGGAGATGGCAGAGCACAGATAGCCAATTCTGTTGCTTTACGCTTAACACGTAAGCAAACAACATTTCAAAAAATATTTTCCAGTGGCAACTGAACCATAAACTCACGTATTTGTCTGTAAATGTTAATAACTGCCACGGTTCTTGGTTTGTAATTGTCTGTAAGTCTGTCTTCAACCTGGAAGACACCTTATCTAACGCATAAGCTAGAGTAAGACCATGTTATAGATAAAGTTCAGGCCTCTGAGGAAAAGGAAGACAACTAGCTTCGATCACTCGACAGCCTGGGTAGCCACTGTTAACGTGATGGTTTGAGGGGGAGAGGATGGTTGCTACAGTTATAACGTGTTCAGAGGCGTCTTGTGGCTTGAACTTTGGACTTCTCAATTTTCAGATTGGCATATTCACTACTGGGGTCACCCTGCCCCGTCTTTTCTGTGAGTGTTACATGAGATGTTTCAATATCAGAGCAAAAGAAACCCTTAACTAGTATAGTTCATACTGTACTTGACATAATTAACATTTGGAATCCTTGCCTTCGAGTTAGATTCTTTATTTTACAATTTTTAATTTCAGCGTTCCGTATTTAAAGTTGAAGTTTAGCGAGAAACGTTTCTGAGATCCACAAGGTTTGTTTTGTTTATACAAGCTCTCAGAAATACAAATATTTAGCCGCATATAGCTCTCGTGAAGCTTTGCGCGAAATTCAAACCAAAGAACAACGTGAAACATTCAATATTGTTTGTTGTTTTGGTAATTAGGTCATTATTTAGATTATTTGTGTTTGTGTGTGAAAACCATTCTGTTTACACATTCAGGTGATGAAAGAGAAGAGACAAGTACACAGATCACACTGAATTGGGAGTTGGAATGCCCCGAAGAAAATGTGTGTGTCGTATGTAAAAATTAAGTACGAAAATAACAATTAAAAAAACTACAATAAAAGATCCAGATCCAAGCAAACATTTAAAGAGTGTGTGTGATTGGGATTGTTGGATAGTTTTCTTAGAAAAATTTATACGTTTTGTATGGAAGTATACGAGAATAAAAGATGGCATAAATATAAAGAGCCAAGTTGAAGTAACATCGTGAAAATGATAGAAGATGAACGAATATATTGTAACTAAGGTGGAAAGAATGAATAAAAGGTGTTAAGATAAAGGGGAGTTTGGTAAGTAAGACTGAAAATGAGAAATGTGTGAAGATAAAATAATGTTTGGAAAGTAAGACTGAAAATGAGAAATGTGTAGAGAAAAAAAGGATGTTTGGAAATAAAGACTGAAAACGAGAAATGTGTGAAAATAAAGAGGTGTTTGGTAAGTAAGACTGAAAATAGGAAATGTGTGAACATGAAGTGGTGTTTGGTAAGTAAGACTAAAAATGAGAAATGTGTGAAGATTAAGTGGTGGTTGGTAAGTAAGACTGAAAATGATAAATGTGTGAAGGTCAAGTGGTGTTTTGTAAATAAGACTAAAAATGAGAAATGTGTGAAGATAAAGTGACGTTTGGTAAGGAACACTGAGAATAAGAAATTTGTGAAGATCACGGTGTGTTCTGAAAGTAAGATTATAAATGTGTGAAGATGAAGTGGTGTTTAATAAGTAAGACTGAGAATGAGATATGTGTGAAGATAAAATGGTGTTTGGTTAAAAAACTGAGAATAAGAATTGTGTGGAGAAAGACACAAATTGTGTGTTTGGTAAGAAAGACTGTGAATTAAAAATGTGTAAAGATAAATTGGTGTTTGGTAAGTAAGACTGAAAATGAAAAATGTGTGAAGATGAAGTATGTTTGGTAAGTAAACCAGAAAATAAGAAATGTGTAAAGATAAAATGGTGTTTGGTAAGTAAGATTGAAAATGAGAAATGTGTGAAGACAAAGTGGTGTTTGGTAAGTAATACTGAAAACGAGAAATGTGTGAAGATAAAATGGTGTTTGGTGAGAAAGATTGAAAATGAGAAATGTGTAAAGATAAAGTGGTGTTAAATAAGTAAGACTGAAAATGAGAAATAAGTGAAGACAAAAATGTGTTCTGAAAATAAAATTTAAAATAAGAAATGTGTGAAGAACAAATGGTGTTTGCTATGTAAGACTAAATCTGAAAAAATGTGTGAAAATGAAATGATATTTGGTAAGCAAGACGAAAAATTACAAATGTGCGAAGATAAAGTGTTGTTTTCTCAGTAGGAGAGAGAAAAAGAAATGTGTGAAGATAAAATGATGTTTCGTAAATGAGACTAAAAGTGAGAAATGTGTGAAGATAAAGTGGTGTTTGGTAGGTAAGACTGAAAATGAGAAATGTGTGAATAAAAAGTGGTGTTTGGTAAGTAAGACTAAAAATGGGAAATGTGTGAAGATAAAGTGGTGTTTCGTCGATAAGACTGAAAATGAGAAATGTGTAAAAATATAGGTGTTCTGTATGAAAGAATTAAAATGAGAAATATGTGAAGATGAAATGTCTTTGATAAGTAACACTAAATATGAGAAATGTGTGAAGATAAAATGCTAAATGATAGGTAAGACTAACAACGAGAAATGTGTGAAGATAAAGTGGTGTTTGGTAAGTAAGAATGAAAATGAGAAATGTGTGAAGATACAGTGTAATTTGGTAGGTATGACTTAAAATTATAAATGTGTGATGATGAACTGGTGTTTGGTAAGTAATACGGAAAATGAGAAATGTGTGAAAATGAAATGATGTTTGGTAAGTAAGACTAAAAATAAGAAATGTGTGAAGATAAAGTGGGGTTTGGTAAAAAAGACTAAAAATGAGAAATTTCTGAAGATAAAGTGGTGTTTCGTAAATAAGACTGATGATCAGAAATGCGTGAAGATAAAGTGGTATTTGGTAAGTAAAACTGAAAATGGAAAATGTGTGACGATGAAGTGGTGTTTGGTAAAAAAG
Source organism: Carcinoscorpius rotundicauda (assembly GCA_011833715.1). NCBI lineage: Eukaryota > Metazoa > Arthropoda > Merostomata > Xiphosura > Limulidae > Carcinoscorpius > Carcinoscorpius rotundicauda. The sequence continues at coordinate 36,188,354 of CM022403.1, forward strand.
AGTGAAATGATAAATGTGTGATTTTAAAGTGGTGTTTCGTGAGTAAGACTGAAAATGAAAAATGTGTGAAGATAAAGTGGTGTTTGGTAGGTAAGACTAAAAATAAGAAAAGTTTGAAAACACATTGGTGTTTAAAAGGTAAGAGTAAAAATGAGGAATGTGTGAAGATAAAATGGTATTTGGTAAGTAAGACTGATAATAAGAAATGTGTGAAAATGAAGTGGTGTTTTTTAAGATACACTGAATATGAAAAATGTGTGAAGATGAAAAAGAGAAATGTATGAATATAAAGTGGTGTTTGGTAAATAAGACTTAAAATGAAAAATATATGAAGATGAAGTGGAATTTGGTAGGCAAGACTGAAAATGAGAAAGGTGTGAAGACAAAATGGTGTTTGGTAGGTATGACTGAAAATGAAAAGTGTTTGAAGATAAAGAGGTGTTTGGTAAGTAAGACTGAAAGTGAGGAATGTGTGAAGACAAAAAGGTGCTTGGTAGGTAAGACTGAGAATTAAAAACGAATAAAGTTAAAATAGTTTTTGGTAAGTAAGACTGAAAATAAGAAATGTTTGAAGATAATGTGGATTTTGGTAGGTAAGACTGAAAATGAGAAATTTGTTAAGATAAAGCGGTGTTTTGTCGGTAAGACTGAAAATGAGAAATGTGTGAATATAAAGTTGTGTTCTCTAAGTAAGACTGTAAATGAGAAATGTGTGAAGATGAAGTGGTGTTCTGTAAATAAGACAAAAAATAAGAAATGTATGAAGATAAAGTGGTGTTTGGTCGGTAAGACTAAAAATGGGAAATGTGTGAAGATAAAGTGGTGTTTCGTCGATAAGACTGAAAATGAGAAATGTGTAAAAATAAAGGTGTGTTCTGTATGAAAGAATTAAAATGAGAAATGTGTGAAAATAAAATGGTGTTTGGTTAAAAAACTGAGAATAAGAATTGTGTGGAGAAAGACACAAATTGTGTGTTTGGTAACAAAGACTGTGAATTAAAAATGTGTGAAACAAAAATGGTGTTTGAAAAGTAAGATTGAAAATGAGAAATGTGTAAAGATAAAGTGGTGTCTATTAAATAAAACTGAAAATGAAAAATGAGTGAAGACAAAGTGGTGTTTGGTAACTAAGACTGAAAATGAAAAATCTGTAAAGAAAAAAGGATGTTTGGAAGTAAAGACTGAAAACGAGAAATGTGTGAAAATAAAGAGGTGTTTGATAAGTAAGACTTAAAATAGGAAATGTGTGAACATGAAGCGGTGTTTGGTAAGTAAGACTAAAAATGAGAAATGTGTGAAGATTAAGTGGTGGTTGGTAAGTAAGACTGAAAATGATAAATGTGTGAAGGTCAAGTGGTGTTTTGTAAATAAGACTAAAAATGAGAAATGTGTGAAGATAAAGTGACGTTTGGTAAGGAACACTGAGAATAAGAAATATGTGAAGATCGCGGTGTGTTCTGTAAGTAAGATTATAAATGTGTGAAAATAAAGTGGTGTTTAATAAGTAAGACTGAGAATGAGATATGTGTGAAGATAAAATGGTGTTTGGTTAAAAAACTGAGAATAAGAATTGTGTGGAGAAAGACACAAATTGTGTGTTTGGTAAGAAAGACTGTGAATTAAAAATGTGTAAAGATAAATTGGTGTTTGGTAAGTAAGATTGAAAATGAAAAATGTGTGAAGATGAAGTATGTTTGGTGAGTAAACCAGAAAATAAGAAATGTGTAAAGATAAAATGGTGTTTGGTAAGTAAGATTGAAAATGAGAAATGTGTGAAGACAAAGTGGTGTTTGGTAAGTAACACTAAAAACGAGAAGTGTGTGAAGATAAAATGGTGTTTAATAAGCAAGACTGAAAATGAGAAATAAGTGAAGACAAAAATGTGTTCTGAAAGTAAGATTTAAAATAAGAAATGTGTAAAGAAAAAATGGTGTTTGCTATGTAAGACTAAATCTGAAAAAATGTGTGAAAGTGAAATGATGTTTGGTAAGTAAGACAAAAAATGACAAATGTGTGAAGATAAAGTGTTGTTTTCTCAGTAAGAGAGAGAAAAAGAAATGTGTGAAGATAAAATGGTGTTTCGTAAATGAGACTAAAAGTGAGAAATGTGTGAAGATAAAGTGGTGTTTGGTGGGTAAGACTGAAAATGAGAAATGTGTGAATAAAAATTGGTGTTTGGTAAGTAAGACTAAAAATGGGATATGTGTGAAGATAAAGTGGTGTTTGGTCGATAAGATTGAAAATGAGAAATGTGTAAAAATAAAGGTGTGTTCTGTAAGAAAGACATAAAATGAGAAATATGTGAAGATGAAATGGTGTTTGATAAGTAACACTAAATATGAGAAATGTGTGAAGATAAAATGGTAAATGATAGGTAAGACTAACAACGAGAAATGTGTGAAGATAAAGTGTAATTTGGTAGGTATGACTTAGAATTATAAATGTGTGAAGATGAACTGGTGTTTGGTAAGTAATACGGAAAATGAGAAATGTGTGAAAATGAAGTGATGTTTGGTAAGTAAAACTAAAAATAAGAAATGTATGAAGATAAAGTGGATTTTGGTAAGTAAGACTGAAAATGAGAAATGTGTGAAGAGAAAGTGTTGTTTGGTAAGCAAGACTGATAATAAGAAATGTGTGAAGATGAAGTGGTGTTCTTAAAGTAAAACTGAAAAAGAGAAATGTATGAATATAAAGTGGTGTTTGGTAAATAAGACTTAAAATGAAAAATATATGAAGATGAAGTGGAATTTGGTAGGCAAGACTGAAAATGAGAAAGATGTGAAGATAAAATGATGTTTGGTAAGTAAGACTGAAAGTGAGAAATGTGTGAAGACAAAAAGGTGCTTGGTAGGTAAGACTGAGAATCAGAAATGAATAAAGTTAAAATAGTTTTTGGTAAGTAAGACTGAAAATAAGAAATGTTTGAAGATAGTGTGGATTTTGGTAGGTAAGACTGAACAAAGAGATAGTGTGAATATAAAGTGGTGTTTGGTAAGTAAGACTGAAAATGAGAAATGTGTGAAGATAAAATGGTAATTCATAAATAAGACTGAAAATAAGAAATGTGTGAAGATAAAATGGTAATTCATAAATAAGACTGAAAATGAGAAATGTGTGTAGACAAAGTGGTGTTTGGTAACTAAGACTGAAAATGAGAAATGTGTGAAGATAAAATGGTGTTTGGTAGGTAACTCTGAAAATGACAAAATGAGTGAAGACAAAGATGTGTTCTATAAGTACGATTTAAAATAAAAACATGTATGATGATGAAATGGTGTTTGGTAAATAAGACAGAAAATGAAAAATGTGTGAACATAAAATGGTGTTCGGTAAGTAACACTGAAAATGAGAAATGTGTAAAGATAAAATGGTATTTGGTAAGTAAGATTTAAACTAAAAAATTTGTGAAGATAAAGTGGTGTTTGGTAATTAAAACTGAAAACGAAAAATGTGTGAAGATAAAGTGGTGTTTGGTAGGTAAGACTGAAAATATGAAAAGTTTGAAGACAAAGTGATGTTTGGTAAATAAAACTGAAAATGACAAATGTGTAAAGATAAAATGGTGTTTGGTAAGTAAGACTGAAAGTGAGAAATGTGTGAAGACAAAAAGGTGCTTGGTAGGTAAAACTGAGAATTAAAAACGAATAAAGTTAAAATAGTTTTTGGTAAGTAAGACTGAAAATAAGAAATGTTTGAAGATAATGTGGATTTTGGTAGGTAGGACTGAAAATGATAAATGTGTGAAAATAAAATGGTGTTCTGTAAGTAAGAATTAAAATGAGAAATGTGTGAAGATGAAGTGGTGTTTGGTAAGTAAGACTGAAAATGAGAAATTAGTGAAGACAAAGGTGTGTTCTGTGAGTAAAACTTAAAATGAGAAATGTGTGAAGAAAAAGTGGTGTTTGTAAGTAAGACTGAAAATGAGAAATGTGTGAAGATAAAGTGGTGTTTGGTAGGTAAGACTGAAAATGAGAAAAGTTTGAAGACAAAGTGGTGTTTGGTAGGTCAGACTGAAAATGAGAAATGTGTGAAAATAAAATGGTGTTTGGTGAGTAAGACTGAAAGTGAGAAATGTGTGAAGATAAAATGGTGTTTGTTAAATAAGACTGAAAATGAGAATTCTGTGAAGATGTAGTGATGTTCTGTAAGTAAGGTTAAAATTACCACAATTTTAATCAAAATCCCAAAGAAAACAGCTTCAAAATTTTTGCGATTTTTAAGGTGACTCGTTTTGTCGATCAAGGATTAGAAGCAGATTCTATGTTTACACATGTGTACATAGATATTAATCTGTTACGAATACGGCTTTCTATTAACTCTTTGAGTGTTTGAGTGTAATCTTAAATTTCATTATGGTTTATGAATCCCAGAGCCTTTTGGGTGATTTTGTATTGATGGAGGAGACGATTAAGTAGCGTTATCCTAAATTACGAAAACTTATTGAAATAGTTTACTTTATTAAGTGTAATAAATTACGATATCATTGATGTAATTATTTTATAGAATAATTTTGAGGAGCTTCTTGTATCAATGTATATCACAAAATAGTTTTTTTAAAAAATAAAAGGCTGTAAACATGGACTAATGAAAAAGACCTCAGGTTTTTTAAGTTTATTTCTCAACTGAAGATTTATTGCCATCTAGTGCAGAAAAAGGGCATTAATAGAGCTAAAGCTTTCCAATAAATTCTACGATACATTATTAACGTTGCTGAGGCTACCACGAATAAAACATTAGTAGAATAAATGATTTTTGTTTGTTTGTTTGTGTTTCACGAGAAGTGAAGAAACTGAAGTCTTCTTTGAGTGGTAACAAATGTCTATACCTATCTATATTAGAAAGTTTTAGTGTTGATGTGATAAGAATGTGTTTGAAGTTAAAGTAATGTTAAAGTTACTGCTCCTTTGTAATATTTTCTTTCTTTAACTTCAACAAATATCTACTTAGTTTCGTTCCTCTAAGTTATAAATTTGTGTATACACGTACACCACCTCTCTTGTCTATCTTTTGCTTCAGTATATTCTATTTCTATATGACTTGAAATATGGAACAGGAACTTGTGAAACTAAATATATAAGCGTTACTAAAAGACCCTTGAAAGTTACGCTTACATTCTTTGTTTGTTTGAAGTTAAGCACAAACAATGCAATGAGCTATCTGTGCTCTGCCTACAACAAGTTTCGAAACTTTTATGCTGAAAAGATAATTCATTTGAATATTCACTACAGCTAAGATCAATCATGTGGCCAGATTGGTTCCATGAATACAAAGTAAACAACCATTGTTTACAGTTCTATAAATACAGAGTAAACCACCCATTGTTTATAGTTCTATGAATACAAAATAAATTACCCATTGTTTATAGTTCTATAAATACAAAATAAACCACCCATTGTTTATAGTTCTATAAATACAAAGTAAACCACCCATTGTTTATAGTTCTATAAATACAAAATAAACCACCCATTGATTACAGTTCTATGAATACAAAGTAAACCACCCATTGTTTATAGTTCTATAAATACAAAGTAAACCACCCATTGTTTATAGTTCTATAAATACAAAGTAAACCACCCGTTCTTTACAGTTCTATAAATACAAAGTAAACCACCCGTTGTTTACAATTCTATAAATACAAAGTAAACCACCCATTGTTTATAGTTCTATAAATACAAAGTAAACCACCCGTTGTTTACAGTTTTATAAATACAAAGTAAACCACCCGTTGTTTAAAGTTCTATAAAAACAAAGTAAACTACCCATTGTTTATAGTTCTATGAATACAAAGAAATCCATCCGTTGTTTATAGTTCTATAAATACAAAGTAAACCACACATTGTTTACAGTTCTATGAATACAAAGTAAACCACCCGTTGTTTACAGTTCTATGAATACAAAGTGAACCACCCATTGATTACAGTTCTATAAATATAAAGTAAACCACCTATTGTTTATAGTTCTATGAATACAAAGTAAACCACCCGTTGTTTACAGTTCTATAAATACAAAGTAAACCACCCGTTGTTTACAATTCTATAAATACAAAATAAACCACCCATTGATTACAGTCCTATGAATACAAAGTAAACCACCCATTGTTTATAGTTCTATAAATACAAAGTAAACCACCCGTTGTTTACAATTCTATAAATACAAAGTAAACCACCCATTGTTTATAGTTCTATAAATACAAAGTAAACCACCCGTTGTTTACAGTTTTATAAATACAAAGTAAACCACCCGTTGTTTAAAGTTCTATAAATACAAAGTAAACTACCCATTGTTTATAGTTCTATGAATACAAAGTAATCCACCCGTTGTTTATAGTTCTATAAATACAAAGTAAACCACACATTGTTTACAGTTCTATGAATACAAAGTAAACCACCCATTGTTTACAGTTCTATGAATACAAAGTAAACCACCCATTGTTTATAGTTCTATAAATATAAAGTAAACCACCCATTGTTTAAAGTTCTATAAATACAAAGTAAACTACCCATTGTTTATAGTTCTATGAATACAAAGTAATCCACCCGTTGTTTATAGTTCTATAAATACAAAATAAACCACCCATTGATTACAGTCCTATGAATACAAAGTAAACCACCCATTGTTTATAGTTCTATAAATACAAAGAAAACCACCCGTTGTTTACAGTTCTATGAATACAAAATAAACCACCCGTTGTTTACAATTCCATAAATACAAATTAAACCACCCATTGTTTATAGTTCTATAAATACAAAGTAAACCACCCATTGTTTATAGTTCTATAAATACAAAGTAAACCACCCATTGTTTACAGTTCTATGAATACAAAATAAATTACCCATTGTTTATAGTTCTATAAATACAAAATAAATCACCCATTGATTACAGTTCTATGAATACAAAGTAAACCACCCATTGTTTATAGTTCTATAAATACAAAGTAAACCACCCATTGTTTATAGTTCTATAAATACAAAGTAAACCACCCATTGTTTATAGTTCTATAAATACAAAGTAAACCACCCATTGATTACAGTTCTATGAATACAAAATAAACCACCCGTTGTTTACAATTCCATAAATACAAATTAAACCACCCATTGTTTATAGTTCTATGAATACAAAGTAATCCACCCGTTGTTTATAGTTCTATAAATACAAAATAAACCACCCATTGATTACAGTCCTATGAATACAAAGTAAACCACCCATTGTTTATAGTTCTATAAATACAAAGAAAACCACCCGTTGTTTACAGTTCTATGAATACAAAATAAACCACCCGTTGTTTACAATTCCATAAATACAAATTAAACCACCCATTGTTTATAGTTCTATAAATACAAAGTAAACCACCCATTGTTTATAGTTCTATAAATACAAAGTAAACCACCCATTGTTTACAGTTCTATGAATACAAAATAAATTACCCATTGTTTATAGTTCTATAAATACAAAATAAATCACCCATTGATTACAGTTCTATGAATACAAAGTAAACCACCCATTGTTTATAGTTCTATAAATACAAAGTAAACCACCCATTGTTTATAGTTCTATAAATACAAAGTAAACCACCCATTGTTTATAGTTCTATAAATACAAAGAAAACCACCCGTTGTTTACAGTTCTATGAATACAAAATAAACCACCCGTTGTTTACAATTCCATAAATACAAATTAAACCACCCATTGTTTATAGTTCTATAAATACAAAGTAAACCACCCATTGTTTATAGTTCTATAAATACAAAGTAAACCACCCATTGTTTACAGTTCTATGAATACAAAATAAATTACCCATTGTTTATAGTTCTATAAATACAAAATAAACCACCCATTGATTACAGTTCTATGAATACAAAGTAAACCACCCATTGTTTATAGTTCCATAAATACAAAGTAAACCACTCATTGTTTATGACATCTATGAAATAGTTATCTCGTTCTCAAATTGAATTATTAATTAAACAAATTTTGAAGTATTTTTCGTCGATTAAAATAATAGAAGGATTTTTGTCTGACATGTTTATCTTCAAGATTAAAATAATAAAATGATTTTCGTCTGATACGTTTATCTTCAAGATTAAAATAATAAAATGATTTTCGTCTGATATGTTTATCTTCAAGATTAAAATAATAAAATGATTTTCGTCTGATATGTTTATCTTCAGGTTATTAATACTTAATTCATATTTTTCTAGACATCTGGCATCTAATTTTATTTTCAATACAATGTGTGCATGCTTAATAAACTCTTGGTAAATAATTATTACTTGCGACTTCAGTTTATAAAGGGTTACATTTCCCAGATCTGAAATGTACAAAAATAAATATCGTCCGCTGGATTCATACTTCTAGTATTCTCCCATTTACTTTTGGAGGCCAAGTGGGTACGGCATTCTATTGGTAATCTGAGGGTCGCGAGTTCGAATCCTTATCACACCAAACATGCTTGCCGTGGGGGCGTTACAATATAACGGTCAATTCCATTATTTGTTGGTAAAAGAGTTACTCACGAGTTGTCGGTAGATGGTGATGACTAGTTGTTGCCTTCCCTCTAGTCTTACACTGCTAAATTAGGGACGGTTAGTGCAGATAGCACTCGTGTAGCTTTGCGAGAAATTCAAAAGCAAACAAGATTACTTTTGGATCAGAGGATTCGGTAAGATCTTAAATTGTCATAGCACCAATTATGAAGTAATAGAAACATGAGACACTTTCAGTTATAGTAATTCTTATTTTGTGTTATCTTCACACGTGACAATGTTATGGCAACACACAGTAAGCATTTGGTTATTGTTACACCTAATTAATTTGACGTCACGAGCAACAACGCAGCTTCATTAGTCTTTATTGTAGGGTAATAACCTTTCGTTTTTCATAGATTCAAAGTGAAATCGCGTGACGCGCATAGCGAGTTAATAAAAATATAAACACGACAATACATTTTAATTATTAGTAAATAAAGACCCCTAGTTTTGATCACTCAGTTCTGCTTTACACATGTTGAGACAAAACGTTTTTCTCTGGTTTCACAGGTGGTTCCTTTACATTGTACTAAAACCACAGAGAGAAGCGATTGAATGATGTTTTTCTTGGACAATAAACCGTTAAGTCACAACTGTTTATTAATGCAGTTACCTCCCCCTCATAAGCTATTGCTTTAGTCATTTCTATCACGTCCTATTTCTATAAAATAATAATGTTTTAGGTTTAGTGTTATGTGTGCATTTTGATTTTTCAGTGTAGTGTGAAATGTGTTTATTAATATAAATATAACAAAAGTAAGTTTCACAAAAATACAACTTTAATTTTTCTCCGAAATTTGTTTTTCATTTGATCCTGTGAAGAACATTTTATAGTCAAAAAACAGTTTCACTGATGTAGTCGATGTTCATACGTATTTTCCAACACCACTTAAACAAATTTCTAATTTTGAAAAAAAAAGAAACGAGAACATTTCTTTCTTAAAAAGTTATTTTAATGCTTGTCTTAACCGCCAGGAGACAAATTTGTACTCACACATTCTGAATTAAAAGTTTGTTTCTTTGTTTGTTTTTGAATTTCACACAAAGCTTTTCAAGGGCTATATGCGCTAGCCGTCCCTAATTTAGCAGTGTAAGACTAGAGGGAAGGCAGCTAGTCATCACCACCCACCGCCAACTCTTGAGCTACTCTTTTACCAGCGAATAGTGGGATTGACTGCACATTAGAACGCCCCCACGGCTGAAAAGGCGAGCATGTTTGGTGTGACAGGAATTTGAACCTGCGACCATCAGATTACAGGTCAAACGCCTTAACCCACATGACCATGATTGGCCCGAGGGGGTTTATCAACTAGTTTAAAGTACGTGAACATGCCTCTTTAAGTCTACATAAATTCATAAACTATGACGTCATTTGTTCAGACAAGTACCATTTATTCACATTTCTTCTTTGTTTCTAGACTTATTCTGGCTCGAAGCTACACGAATATTTATTTGTACTTAGCCGTTTCTAATTTTGAACTGACAGGCCAGAGGTAACTTCCGCCAACTCATGGGATACTCTTTTCTGGCATAATAGTGGGTCTCTTTTCTGGCATAATAGTGGGTCTTGATCGTCAATCTTATGGCGCATCCATAACCCTAAAGTGTAAATCGGGTGTTTGTGGTAAATAGAACAGAACCGAAAACCTTCAGGTTCGCAGTCCGAACATGAAAACACGGCCTGCAATTGAAGCTTCCAACCTGAGTGTCACTTGATGTGCACGTGGGTTAGTTACATAAGGTGTTAAGGCAAACTGGTTTTCACGCTAGCATTCTCTAAGAATGATTATAAAACGCACAAGCTAAATTGTCCAATGAGATCTTTCGTATCAAATATTTAATGCTATAATTATAAACTATTAAGAGTTTTGAATGATGATTTCAAAGTATTTATATGTAATAAACATTCCTCGAAAGACAGTTGAGAGTTTATTAATAAGAGGAGAAAGTTAAATTTTGACCACGATATAACAACTGCTTTCCTTTTATTAATATACCACTAGATGAGACTATTGAATTGTGTTTACAGTAATGAAGGTAAGTTTGAGGCTATACACAAAGAAATATTTCAGAAATTGTGAAGTAACAACCAAATATTGTTTGGTTAACTTAACTACCTGCTAAGTTCATCGAAATCAAATATCGGGTATTAGCTTTGTAAGTAAACAAAGGAATCACGTGTTTGTTTTCATTTGTTTGTTTGTTTAATGACAAGGTATGTAAACAAACAGGAGGGGCTAGTATATAGTTTTGCTGATATATTAGCAAAAGTATTTAAGTACACGGAAAGAGCTGATTGCAAAATGATTTTAAATCATCGGTATACAAAGAGAAAAATGGAGAGATACATTCAAAACGGACAAGCAAAAATATTTTTACTCAACATTCTGTCTAATTATATTGTCTTTCTTATAGCTTGTACCTTAGGACGGCTAGTGTGGGTATTAACACTGTTACTAATAAAGCAGAAAACGTTTTGGCCTTCTTAGGTCATCTTCAGGTTGCCTTCACGTAAACCTGAAATTGACCTAAGAAGTTCAAAACGCCATTCTCTGTTTCATTAGTGAAAGTGTTAATACCCATACTAGCCGTCCTGAGATACATTTTTACTTCAAGTGAGTTTTTGGTCACCTCGAATTTTTTGTAGCAAATCCATCTGATGTTAAATCTTAAATTTTACCTTTTAGCAGATGACTCGTACTAAAACGTGAAGATAGTAGTTTAGTTCAGTACGGTATAAAAAGTTTAGTTTAAGCGCATGAAGGACAGATATGTACGTATCTTGTGACAAAATATCAGCAAAGCTGAACGTAATGTACATAAATCACAAGGCTTAGCTAATGAGGACAGTTTGTTTTTGAATTTCGCACAAAGCTACTGGTGGGCTATCTGTGCTAGCAATCCCTAATTTAGCAGTGTAAGACGAGAGGGAAGGCAGCTAGTCATCACCACCTACCGCTAACTCTTAAGCTATTCTTTTACCAACGAATATTGGGATTGACCGTCACATTATAACGTCCCCACGGCTGAAAGGACGAGCATGTTTTGGCGCGACCTTCAGATTAGGAGTCGCTTGCCTTAACACGCTTGGCCATACACCGGACCGAAACAAGGACAGAGTTAAGATGCTATAGTGGAAATAAAACTCCTCTGAAACAAAGATGACTTCGTGAAAAGAGAAAAAAGGGAGGAATAATCTGATTATCACAATAGAATGGAGGTCAGTTTATTGTAACCAAACACACACTAAAAGATATGCAGGTAAAGCTTATCATTTGGTAGTTTTAATATTGATACCGTAAACCAGAAAACTTCCAAAACAACCAACTGCTTTAATTAGCGACATTAAATTTAATTAGAGAAATTGAACTTTCTACGATGCCTGAAACCAAACGTACTAGCTTCATAATATTATCATAATGTATTTCTTTCACGTTTAATAAAAAGTAGATGTATAACTTAATTACCCAAAAACTGCAGCATACGTAATTAAATAACTGATGTCTTTTATATGTTACATATAAAAATGGCAAGTTTAATGGTAAACAGATGATATGTAATCTCACCTATAAGTTTCTTATTCAATTCATGCAAATAAACACTGGTAAGATTTGTTTCGTGGACTAGCAAATAAAAAATATATGTTTGACTTCGGAGTGTGAGAATGTGTCATTTCTGGACAGTTTCGGTAACTTTCTGGTTTTGTCATTAAAGAGTTAAATTTCTCAAATCAGACAAACGAATATTTTACCCCATGTTAATATTCATAATCTTTACGTGGTGATTTGATGTATAATGAGGTTTGAACTTTTGCAAATCATAATCGCCCTTTTCGGCTCATTATCACGAAAATTGTTATAAGTTTAACAACAGGTTACAATAAATGATGGTTCTCATGTTAAAATTTATAAAAATTGTAGATTCTCTTGTTAAATGTTATAACATTTGAAAGTTCTCTTGTTAAAGGTTATAATTATTGAAGGTTCTATTTTTACAAAAAGCATGCCCTTTTTCTTTGTGATTGGAAAGTTAAAGTGACAAGAATGTTTCTTATGAATTTCAGAGCAGCATTATTTATTTCGGGTAAAGAGGGTTTTCCATGCAAGCTAATTTAGAACATTAATAAGTTCATTATTTATACCATTTTTCGCAATTCTAGCTTCAAAACTTTACGTCGTCACCTCTACGATTGAACATTTTGAACTGCAGTCATTGTTAATACCATAAAAAGGAAAACAGGGTGAGCATTCATCCGTATTCTAGGTATTTTTTCAAGAATTATCTTAAAAAACAAAAGCTAACGTCACTTCTATAATTTCTACTTACGCCACATCTTCCAACCTCATCCTCTTCAGTTTGGTCTGTACAAGAGCGCATGTTTTATGGTCTGAAGTGTCAACTGCCCTCCGCCTATTGAGGCTGACATCAGGGGGAAGATCTGGAATGGACAGTCGAGTGGGAGTCTTTGTTGCTGTCTTTTTCCTTTTTTGACCAAAGCTACTTTCGTCTTCTTCTTCGTGCGTGGTCAAAGATGTTCGGACTTTGTAATGATGCAGGGGAGAAGTATTGGGGGAAGAACCTCTCCTCCTGCTATTGAAATGACGGCTTCCAGCGGCTCCTATCATGATTTTGATGATAAAAGTAGCTCCCTCTTGTGGGCAGATTAAACACTATATCTGGAAAATCAAAGACAAAAAATCAAATTTCTTTACAAATTCATATGCACGATAATTAATACACCTCAATTTACATATTTCTGGTGCCTTTATACCATGATTAAAATGATATTTTAACACAAAAATTAGGGGCGTTGTTAGTTTTTGGTTGAAAGTAACTGAAACTAAAACGTTGTCACAAAGATGTATTAATTTCAGTCTAAAACGGCCGAATTCTTTAAGAATTTCAGAAGTAAAAGAAACAAAAAGCCATATTAGTTTTAAAACAAATTATTAAAACAAACTGTGTTAATTAAGTCCATCTTATGATTTTAACTTCGACTGTTTCTTTGCCTTCGAAATTCTGTAAGAATGTATGAGATTATACATTTTATTTAAATATTCTATGGATAGATGGCGCTCAATCAATTTTCTAGTCTTTTATTATTAGTTTCATTACACGTGTTGTTGAAAGATTAACAAGGACAACATGTTAATGCTTCCGAAAGGCACATTATCTGACACATTTCCACGTACTTGCTATATATGAAAGAAATTCTATAAGTTATGGATAACTGGAGATGACTTAAGACTTAAGATGACGTTGTTCTCTACTTTATCTTAATCAAAGTTTTAGTACCATACCAGTTGTCCTAAGAATAGATTTTTACATCATGTGGATTTCTCGTCATCATGAATAACAGTACGACAGGTTTGTTTCCTGATATTATTAATAATGTTATCCGGAACACTAATATTGAGACGGCTCGTCACGGAGAGGTGGTTAAGGCACTCGACTGGTAATTCGAGGGTCGCGGGTTCGAATTCCAGTCACACCAAACATGTTCGCTCTTTCAGCCGTGGGGGCGTTATAAAGTGAGGATCAATCCCACTATTCGTTGATAAAGGATTATCCCAAGAGTTAGCGGTGAGTGGTGATGACTACCTGCCTTCCCTCTAGTCTTACACTGCTAAATTAAGAACGGCTATCGCAGATGGCCTTCGTGTAGCTTTGCGCGAAATTCGAAACAATCAAACCTAACAGTTTGAGATATTACAAACAAATTCTTACTATTTTCAGATGTATTATCAATAGTATTAAATATTACTCTTCGCAGTTAAATCTGTTGTGCAGTGTTACCGAACAAAAACGCTGTTTTCTTCTAAATACAATCACAACCCTGATTTTAGAGCGAAATTTAAAGTTTCTTGACCAAAATATTTCGAAATTACGAAAAACCCAATACTAGATGGCAATAGCAGTGTTTCTGGTATATGTTTGGAAATATTTTTTTATATATTTAAATACGTTAATGTGTGGTGTTTCTCGAATATATGGAAAATAATTTTATTTCAAACTTGGTTTGTGCATCAAATTTTTAATCTGTTTATGTTGAATAAAAACTAGTCAACTTAAACTTAATATACATACATTAAAGGTTAAAAATTGGATGTAAGCAATGCGAGTATTTATAAACTAGGCTTTATAGTTAACATACAAGATGTGAATCAAAGGTTCCAAGATTTGTCACGTGGGCCACTGAGCATCCAGGCCGTTTTTGGTTCAAAGAACCGGATGAATCTATTGTTTTGATGCGTTCTTGTTGCTGTTTGTTTCAGACACAAGCACAAAGTTACACAAGGGCTATTTTGACTAGACGTCTGTAAATTTGATCTGGGTCGCAAGATGGGAAGAAGACTAGTCAACAACACTCGCAGCCAAAACTTGAACTAATTTACTCTAACTGAGCAGTAGTATTTAACAGTCACGCCTATCACTCACCCACAGCCCCACAATGAGAGAGCAAATTAGCAGCAGCGAGTCTGTGACATTGGACTCTCGGCTTTACGGTAGGGCAGGTATACGTGCCATCCAGGCCTTTTTTATTTTTTTTGGACAGAAGCTCAAAATAGGGTACTTTATATATGAATATTAAGTTCTTATATGAATAAGGTGCTATTAAAGTCGAAGTTTAAATCCTTGTTTAGAATTACGAATACATGATTTCAGACATAGTTTAGTTGAAATTACACTTGTATTTCTCTACAAAATGTTTTAAAAGAATTGAGAAATATACAAAATGTAGGATTTACATGTGATCATGCTTAAAACATAATATTTTCATATTAAATAAACATGATTTTAACATCAGCAGATGCATACACATTTACGTTTGTTTATTAGTTATTTATAAACCATCGTAGAATAACATATATAAATTTAAATGTGTGAAGAATGTTATGGTATTACGTCCAATTCATTATCCAGTAATATAATAATATATTTGGGGCCCAGCATGGCCAAGTGGCTGAGACACTCAACTCGTAATCTGAAGGTCGCGGGTTCAAAATCATAATTCCAAACATGTTCGCCCTTTCAGCCGTGAAGGTGTTATGATGTGACCGTCAATCCTACTATTCGTTGGTAAAAAGTAGCCCAAGAGTTGGCGTTGGGTGACGCTGACTAGCTGCCTAACCTCTAGTCTTACACTGCTAAATTTGGGACGGTTATGGCAGATAGCTCTCGTGTAGCTTTGCGCGAAATTCTAAACAAACCAACCAAGCAATAAATTAGGTTCAACGTCACAACATACTGACACAGTTAAAATTAACTTAGGTTACTGTATGGTGATTTAAATAAATATTATATACACGTCACCATTATAAAAGTTTGTGTTTTGAATTTCGCGCAAAGCTACACGAGGACTATCTGCGCTAGTCATCCCTGATTTTGCAGTGTAAGACTTAACTGTATTTCTTTAGTCACTTGACTCAAAGTTGTGCTGACGAACCTCGAATAGGCGAAACTGGAGTCCACAGTAAAGGATAACTTTTACCTTTTAAAATGGGAGCCCGGCATGGCCAGGTGGCTAAGGCACTCGACTCGTAATCTTTGGGTCGCAGGCTTAAATCCCTATAACTCCAAACATGCTCGCTTTTTCAACCATAGGACGGTTAATCGCAAAAGAGTAGCCCAAGAGTTTGCGGTGGGTGGTGATGACTAACAACTTTCCCCTCTAGTCTTACCTTACAAAATTAGGGACGGCTAGCGCAGATAGCCCTCGTGTAGCTTTGTGCGAAATTCAAACAAAACCAAACCTCTGATGAAAATGTAAAGAATTCATCAAATAAATACACAGATATTCGATATTACTTCTTTACACGCACGTAGATTCTAAGTTTCTGCTTAAGATCAAAGAGTGAGTTACACCTGTTTCCATTTTAAGCCTAAAAGACTGTAAGCTAATAAAAGTTCAGTCATGCTCAAGTGTTGTTACATGCATACCATAGTCTCAAGCACAGTCTGGAAAACGATATCATTTCGAACAATGCAATCCGCCCAAAAGATAAAACATATCATAAATAAAAACTATAGGTTAGGGACACAGTAGAGAACATAATGGTACTGAGATAGACTTCGTTTGTCGTATCTATTACGACAAAGATAAGATCTGTAAACGCGAAGTTTACTCCCAGTAATGCGATTAAAGAACTTTTTTGGAATAATCAGCGATTGAAAAGTTTTTTGCAGTGACTTTTACAGTAAAAACATGTTTACCCTTATCCCTACCAGACCTTTTGTCACTCAGTCTTCCAGCACGCTAAATTTCCTGGGTTATAAGAAAGGAGAGAAACAGTAAATCGGCTTTCCTGATAAACGGAAGTCCCGGACTCGAGCTCGAATATTATTCCGAGCGGAACTACTTGTTAGTTAGGCATTTGGTAGCTTAGGAATTTGGCGTATTGGATGGACCTTGCTTTAAAAATAGTAATAACAAAGGTTTACGACAACGTCAGATATAAATTACATAAGATAAGCGACGGGAACTTACATTGGATATAAGAACGACTTAGAAATATGTTCTGTCGATATTCAAAATAAATAATTAAATATCCCCTAGCGGCACAGAGGTGAGTCTGCGAACTGATAATGCTAGAAATCTGATTTCGATACTCGTCGTGGGAAGAGCACAGATAGCCCATTGTGTAGATTTGTGTTTATAATCGAATAACAAATAAAGTGAATTACAGTTTGAGCACAAAATTATGTGATATGTATTATTTAACTTCAATACATCACAAATACATTATTTTTTGAAAAGTGTTTTTTTAGGTGTTATGCGGAAGAAACAACAATTTGCTATACATAAAATCTGGATTATTTAAAATGACTCAAAATCTAACTTGGTGTTTTTGTTGCGGTGAAATTAATTACACATCATTGAAAAGTAATGATTAATTTAAATTCAAAACGTCCATATTTTCTGCAGCTTTCTCAAAATAGTGCAAAACATTTTAACACAGAGTACAATTTTCACTCTCTGTATAGATAGTTGTTGTTGTTGTTTTTTTCTAATTGGCATACAGCACCATATTTGAATGTTTTCATATTTGCTACTGGTGTTGATTTTCAAATGCAACATTCACTGAAGTCTTACAGCCTTTAATGTACAGGGTGTTCTGAAAGTCAGTGTGCATTTATGCATTTATTAACATACAGGGTGTTCGGAAAGTCAGTGTGCAGTTTTGTATCAGGCTATTTCAAGCCAGCAGCTGATAACGGTGTTTAGAAACAAAAGTAAGAAGGATCCAGGCCTTTATTGAGGCCAACGGGGGTCACTTTCAACATTGTTTATAATTGTCATTTATATTTACCTCCTGTATTCTATATTGAAACATGTCTGTTAATAAATACATAAATGCACACTGACTTTCCGAACACCCTGTATGTTAATAAATACATAAGTGCACACTGACTTTCCGAACACCCTGTATGTTAATAAATACATAAGAGCACACTGACTTTCCGAACACCCTGTATGTTAATAAATACATAAGTGCACACTGACTTTCCGAACACCCTGTATATTAATAAATACATAAATGCACACTGACTTTCCGAACACCCTGTATATTAATAAATACATAAATGCACACTGACTTTCCGAACACCCTGTATGTTAATAAATACATAAATGCACACTGACTTTCCGAACACCCTGTATGTTAATAAATACATAAATGCACACTGACTTTCCGAACATCCTGCATTTTAGTAAAAATTTGTACAGCAACTGTTATATGCGCCTTTAGTCTACCTCTGTCTTTGTGGGTTAAACGAAATTTTCAGAACATATATAATACGTATGAAATAAATATTGTTTAGTCCTCTGAGGAAACATGACATTAACCCATTTTTTGCCAATAAAATTAGAATAATACTTTACTTTCCAGAAAATAAAAAAACAAACTTTCTTTAAATCTTAACCAAAGTTGTTTCATCAAAGCTAGTGTTCCAAAGAATATTTTGTGTTGTTAGCCCTGACGAAGTCGCAGTAGCAAAACCTTGACTGAAATGAAAACGTTTTCTATTATTTTCTGTAGTTTAATAGTCGTTTTTACGTCTAAATTTATTGCCCAAATCCCTCAAGTATGCACGAGATGTTCTGGAAAGTAACAACACATCTTACCATCCTTTGTCTACAGAACAGACCTGTCTCGTTTCTGTTTGTTTTTGAATTTCGTGCAAAGCTACACAAGGGCTATCTGTACTACCTGCCCCTAATTTAGCAGCGTAAGACTAGAGGAAATGCAGCTATTCGTCACCACCCAACGCCAAATCTTGGACTACTCTTTTACCAATGAATAGTGTGATTGATCATACATTATAACGCTCCCACGACTGAAATAGCGAGCATGTTAGTTGTGACGGAGATTCGAACCAGCGACCCTCATATTGCGAGTCGAGCGACTCTGTTACTATCTGTTACGCTGTAAAACGCTTATCCTAGAACACAACGACATCATATTCACAACATACAGCATAAACCGTCATAACTTTACTTAGCTCTTGTTACAAGCGAATAGAGTGTCGCCTACCTAATGTCAACATTAACGTTTTTAGAAAATTTCTGGTTACGGACCAGTAGACAAGGCGATCGGTTCATAATCTGAGGATTGCGGGTTCGAATCCCCGTCGCACCAAACATACTCGCCCTTTCAGCCGTGGCATTGTAACGTAGCGGTCAATCCCACTATTTGTTGGTAGAAGAGTAACCCAAGAGTTGGCGGTGGGTGATGATGACTAGCCGCCTTCTCTCTGGTCTTACGCTGCTAAATTAGGGATGGCTAGCGCAGATAGACCTCGTGTAGCTTTCCGCGAAATTCCAAACAAACAAATATTGAAAAACAAAGTTATTGTTCAATTTCGCCAATGGGGTTTATAAGCCACTTATTGTTCTTTATTGGTTAAAACTCAACTGTTAAAAGTCGAACTGCTTTGTTTCAGACTAACTTTAACACGTGTAGTGAAGTTAAGGCTCTGAAATAAATCAGAAACAAATGTAAGCCCACAAAACAATATTAATATACCAGTCTAACTACAAGTATGCACGGTCTTAAAACAGAAACGTGCAATGATTAGAATGCATTGATTCATAGTTTGTTTTCGATATTTTCGGCCGTAATCCTATAATATCTCGCAAGCTTTAACAACCTTGAGAGATGTAGAGTACTCCTAAAATCAAATACTACGCTAACAATGCAAACTAATTCTGATGATAAAAATATATGGATGTATGTGATGAACTTTAACATTTGAATATAATTCATTTACACGATATAAAAAAACTAGATTTTTACCCTTAAAATCGCTTAATTAAGGCTTAGCCAGGTTCCAAATATATAAGGATCGTTAATACGAAAAGAACAGTTGTTAAAATTACAGACTATTCTATATAATGTCTAGCTGAATAAAAACTTTTTTTGTTTTCCAAATTGAATGGTAGAATTTTTCTACAAAAAAAAAAAAGACACGACGAGTTGATCTAATTTTTCTTTCGGATGTCGTAGTTATCTGTTTAAATGTGCTAATGAGTAACTTGATTAGGAGCTGGCACAGATGTAAATCTGAGCCCCAGTTAAAGTTGAGAACCTACGAACATATGGGAGTATGAAAGCAGACTGGGGAAAACAACATGTCAATTCCTCGAGGTAACTGAATGAAAAAGAACGTAACAGGCTCACCTGTATTAGTAGTTTTACATTCACAGCCTCCTGATTCTTTTGTTATGAGCTACAGGTCTAAAAAAAGCTTACTCGTTGACCATGACCACCCAACTTGAAACAACACAGGATATTGTTACCAAATCACCTTATTTGAAGTTATACTAATTTAGTATATGTATGTACGTGTAAATAATATCTTACTTTATTTTAATCTATACATGTACATGTACCTAATATGTTATTTTAATATATGTATGTACGAGTACTAAATATGCTACTTTATTTTAACATATGAAAACACGCGTACCTAATATGTTACTTTATTTCAATAAACGTATCTAAATGCACCTAATATGTTACCTTATTTTAATATATGTATACATGTGTACCTAATATGTTACTTTATTTTAATATGTATATGTACGTGTACATAATATGTGACTTCATTTTAATATATGTATGTACGTGTACATAATTTATTTTGTACGTTCATACACATGTACCTAATATGTTATTTTGATAACATAAGATGGTGAGTTTAATCTCTACAAAACTTTTGGGGCTTCGAGGTTTGTTGTACTAGAGAATTTTGCAAAAACGATAGCAACAAAATGAGTTTTGTTTATCCTTGGATAAATTATCGGATACAGGCTGTTGGTAAACCACTATTCACGTCAGTTAGTAAGATACCGACTTTGTGAGGTCAAGGTTTGATCTCATTGTTAAACATTTGATATATCTCAAGCGTTCTTTTTTATAGTATATAGTAACAGAAAATAAAGAGAAATATAATGCAATATATTCATTGTCTTCTCAACAAACCATGTAGGGAGTGGTTAGATAGAATCTTACGGTTTCTTGCAGTGTTAACATGTCATTTTATCTACTTTTCTAGATTTCGTGTAACACATCAGTGATTTCATGTGGGAAAAAGTTAACAAGTCTGTAACAGTCAGTCGTCCACAGACTACGTATTAACCTCTAACGAGCATGAATCGTTCTTGTAAGTATATCTATACTTGAAAACAAAACAAAATGAATAATAACCAAATCTTTGATGGCATTTTGCTGATTGTTTTGAGTCACGGCATTATACTGGGTCTCTACTTATTGTTTTGTGTCACGGGTATTATATGGGGTCTGTGCTAATTGTTTTGTGTCACGGATATTTTTTTAAGCAATAGTTATATGTTACCCAGTCTGTATTATTTTCTGATATATTTAAGATTTTTAAGAGCTTTGTAGTTTAAAGTTACAACATTAAAAATGTTTGATAAGACCTTGTAACGGAGAACTAATACACTCTTTTTATGCCTAGCACTAAGTAATAATTAGTTTTTTGCTTATATATATGTACATGATCAAGCCTAAGAAAACTAATTTATTTAATTATTAATAAAAAAGGTATTTTTAAAATTTCTCCACGTAGCTGTATTTTTTAGAAGTGCCTCTATACATTTGTCAGTCTGTACATCTAGTCATCAGCTTTATGGTTTGGGTTTTTTGTTTTGAATTTCGCGCAAAGCTACACGAGAGCTATCTGCTTTAGCCGTCCCTAATTTAGCAGTGTAAGACTAGAGGGAAGGCAGCTAGTCATCACTACCCACCGCTAACTCTTGACAAATTAAAACATCTCTTTGAGCTGACGTTTAGGACCGGTGAACCTGAGACGTAGTGTGTTGTGTGTTATTATCAAGTCAAAAGGAGATATTCGCCAATTTTCGACATTGAGATGCTCTGGATAGCTAAAAAGCGACATTTACACCGGAGAGAGAGTGACTGTACCAGATAGCTCTTCATGTCTAGCTTCTGATGAACTATAGAGAAGAAATTCTAGATGACTTTTGTATTACTTCAATAAGGACTTATGTGTCGTCTATACATAGACAGTATTAACATAATTGTGTCAAATACAATTATTTACAGAATATAAACTGTGGCATATTTTAGTTATCTAATTGAAACTATGGTATATTTTAGCCATCTGAGCGGAATTACAATATATTTTAGCCATCGAATTGGCACTGTGGTATATCCTCAGACATCTGATTGTAATGAAGTACAACATATGACTCAAAGAAAGTTAGTTGACAAAACATAGTAGTGAAAATGACTTCCAAGTTTTAATCATAACAAGTTGTTATTACAAAAGAATATTTTATATTTATGACAATGCTACTAATTTTGAATTACTCACCACAAGGAAGGAAGCCAGCCAATCAGCGGCATTCTACCGCCCATCATTCATGCTATTAAATTGATTTTCACTACGATAAAACACCCACTGCTCAAAGAGCGTATGATATTTCATGGAACCGTTTGTTTGTTTTTTGTTTTAAATTTCACGCAATACTACTCGAAGGCCATCTGCGCTACCCGTCCCTAATTTAGTAGTGTAAGACTAGAGGGAAGGAAGCTAGTCATCACCACCCACCGCCAACTCTTGGGCTACTCTTTTACCAACGAATACTGGTATTGACCATCAGATTACAACGCCCTTACGGCTGAAAGGGCGAGCATGTTTGATGCGACGGAGATACGAACCCGTGACCTTCAGATTACGAGTCGAGCGCCTTAACACGCTTGGCCATGCCGGGCCTTCATGGAACCGAATCAGAGTTGCCAACTTGAAAATACAGAACACTACTTCTAATTCAGTTCACGCTCTTTGTAAGAGTAACTCGTTAGATGATTGAAACATACCCGAACCAACTCCTACCCGACAGAGTAGCTCGCATCCCTCCGTCACTGATTTCACAAAGAAGATCTCCGTGTTAACTGTAACAAAAACTCAGAACGTTTCAGAGTTTGACATTTTGAAGCACCAACAACTAGTTGTTTTGCTGCCAAACTCCAAGGTGTACAACACAGATTAATCTCAACTACCACAACACCATTGTCGAAGAATGAATGATGTGCGGTTAAGAATCTGACAACACTGTGAACGGTATCTTGTATACGTAACTGCATACTCTCGAACAAGGAAAATTAATGTCTTACCGCTCGAGCTAAGAACTTGATTGACGCTTTCAATTCAAGGAGGTAAAAAAAATGACGGTACAAAGAACGTTATTTTGAGTTGTTGTTTAATGATAAACGTTACGTGATATTGTTGGAAAGCTTCTCTTAATTAGAAGCTGAACTATGTTTCATTTAAAATGGTGCAGTACCGAAATCATGTGTCAAGTTGAATAAAACATGGAAGGCAACAAGAAAAGGTGGAGCCTTGCAGAAGTGAGCAGGAAAAAACCTGGAACGCTCTAAAAGTAATACAACTATGAAAATAATGGGTTTTTTATTCTTTACTAAAGCTTATAATAACAAAATATGATAAAATCTCGGTTCATTTATATTTCATCATATACTACCTTCTGATGGTTATACAATTGATTGCTTTCTGACAGACATGAAGACTCTCCTTATTTTCAACCACAACTAGCGTCAGTCCGACGTTTTCCGAACAAAAATAAGTTACAGCGCTCTTAATTCTGTTAATAACAGGTGCTACGTGTAAGACTATATGTTAAGGTTGAGATAATGCACGTGAGTGAATGTTGACACATGCATGGCTTGGTTTGTTTTGAATTTCGTGCAAAGCTACACAAGGGCTATCTGCGCTGGCCTTCCCTAATTTAGCAGTGTAAGACTAGAGGGAAGGCAGCTAGTCAGTACCACCCACCGCCAACTCTTGCGCTACTTTTTACCAACAAATAGTGGGATTGATCGTCACATTATAACGCGACTATTCGTCGGTTAAAGAGTAGTACAAGACTAATGCATACAGCCCTTGTGTAGCTTTGCGCGAAATTAAAAACAAACCAAACCAAACACAAATTTATACTTTTATCAACGTCATACAAACAACAAAGACATAAATCAAAGCATCAAAACAGTACGGCCCAAAGCGTGGCATAAGCTGTTTCGTCAACGGAAATCCTTGGATTCATAGAAGGGTACCATAAATATTTAGTTACAACTGACCCAGATAAAACAATAAACTATTTAGTTACAACTGACCCAGATAAAACAATAAACTATTTAGTTACAACTGACCCAGATAAAACAATAAACTAACAGAGTCGAGCATAATATTAATTCAAAGTAAAACCAAAACTTATATAGTCTTACCGCTTGTACAAAGCCGATGTTCTATTACTTATTGGTTCACTGACGCCACGCAGACAAATTGAACCATGTACATATATTTTTGAAAATATTGTACGGTTGAAAGACACAGATGTGAAAACATCTGTAATGCTCTATTTATAACTAAAAACCCCTATCGGAGGATTTACCATAACTAGTGCAATAAATACACTGTTTTAAGGATGTTTATTTTAAGTATTTCCATTAGTCGTTTTCTAAAGCGACGAGTTAGAATTTTTCCGATATATTTTTTTAATTTTTCAAAGTTCATTCTATAACATACGATTCAGATAAACATTCTGCCTTGTAATAACAAAGTAATTTGGAAACGACAGTTTCTTGTTTGATACATTACCTCATGTTTGTCTACGTCGTAGATTATCCCCCTCTCTCCAATGACTTAACAATAACATTACAACACTAAAATTCGAGTTCCGATATCGTGGTTTGTTCGTTTGTTTCTGTTTTGAATTTCGCCCAAAGCTACAAGAGGGCTATCTGCTCTAGTTGTCCCTAATTTAGCAGTGTAAGACTAGAGGGTAGGCACCTAATTATCACCACCCACTGCCAACTCTTGGGCTACACTTTTACCAACGAATAGTGGGATTGATCGTAATTTTATAACGCTCCCACGGCTGAAAGGGCGAGCATGTTTGGTGTGACGGGGATTCAAAATCGCAACTCTCAGATTACGAGTTGCACGCTTTAACCCAACTGGCCATGACGGGCCTCGATAACGTGGCTGGTGGGCATAGTACAGATAACCCTCTATATAATTTTGCACTTTACAACAACAATCAAACCACAAACGAAAGCACCATGTGTTAAGAAATACACGTATAAGTTCAGCACAATCAAAATATGTTTAAAATGTCTTAAGTATTCACCGTTTTTATTCTGTTTATGTTCCTGAAACAATGGATAAAAGTCCATATTGTTATTAATAAAATAAATAACAAAACAAATTTCCAACGAGTAACTGGAATTTATATAAAGTGGATGTCTTGACTTTGATTTTACCCAGCTATGGATTACGACCGAAGATAACAAGAGAAGTGTTAGGATGGATAAAGCAACAAGCTTTCTTCAGCCAATGCTTTTTTGGTGTTATATTGATATTTTATATGAAAGATATTGACCAGAGTGTTATTGTAATACTTTACCAATTGCAACCTTCTTGCATGTTATTCTTATGTTCTTCGTACGATAACAGAAGCAACCTCTCTATACATTGCGGTTTTCCAGTCGGTCATGAATGTTCTCTTAATATTGCAACAAAAAGGGCCTTCTTATTCGTTGTTGACTAACCAGATGTTTTGTGAGTGTTATATTATTGCTGTATTAGACGTATTGTCCCAACAAGTTGCTTAATAACCAGTGTGTTGTTACTGTTTTGATGACACTAAATTTTTTGTAACCTTATTACACACTAATGTAACAAATCGATATATTTTTGGTATTTTGTTATGTTGTACCAGATTAAACCTCCTTATAGTTTGTTAACTAGCTGATGTATTATTGATAAACTATACAAACCTCTTATAACTTGTCAAATAATCAAAGTGTTACTGGTATTCTGTTGAAAATTGAAGAAAGGGGCAAGTAAGTTATAATTTGTCATTAGAGTTAATTAAAACATCGCTATAACTGTTATCTTTTATCATAAGCAAGTATTCATTCCTTCTGTTTATCCCTTTTACTTCCTCGATAGTTATTTATCTATCGATAGAGAGGTTAATTTATAAAGTGAGCGTCATCTCGATGGTTATAACGTTATGTTTCTTTTAATAAATGGGACAGATTCTTTAAGGCTAATAGACGTTAACACACAGCGACTTAATATATGAAATAAAATGTAAAAAATCAAATACAAATAAATATGTCTTATGAATGAATGGATTTTAATGAAAGTGTAATTTATCATTTGCTTTGCCTTTCATCCTAAAAATTACAAATTACTTGTAACAATATTTCTTATATTTATAGTTAACGAAAAATATAAAAATTAATAATAATTTTTATCTAAATAATCGTGATTTCTAACTTCTGTCATTTTATAAAGCCAAGAAAGTTTTGTAAACGAGTTCTGTCATAAAAACATTATACGTTGGTCTCTTCATCGTCAGGCCCTTCCATGGCCAGGTGGTTAGGGCGTATGACTCGTAATCCGAGGGTCAGGGGTTTGAATTCCTGTCAAACCAAACATGCTCGCCCTTTCAGCCGTAGATGCGTTATAATGTGACGATCAAACCCACTATTCGTTGGCAAAAGAGTAGCCCAAGAGTTGACGATGGGTGGTGTCGACTAGCTGCCTTCTCTCTAGTCTTACACTGCTAAATTAGGGATGACTAGCGCAGATAGACTTCGTGTAGCTTTGTGCAAAATTCAAAAACAAGCAAACAAATTTTGGTTTGGAACCCACGTCACATCAAATATACTTGCCTTTTCAGTTATGGGGGTCTTATAATGTGACGGTCAATCCCGCTACTCGTTGGTAAAAGAGTAGCCCAAGAGTTGGCGGTTGGTGGTGATGACTAACTGCCTTCCCTCTAGTCTTACTCTGATAATTTAGGGATGACTAGCGCAGATAGCTCTCATGTAATTTTGTGCGAAAAAAAACTTTTCATCGTCTAGAAGTTTGAAATAGCGTTACGCGAATTTTACGTTTCAACTGGTCTTAGGGGGATTAAAGTTCTACAATCAATTTAATGAAACGAATAACCAGGACTAGTTCTTAATATCATTTCTTCAGAAAATTGTGAAAGGTTTAAATAATAGGATATATATTCTTCTATAGCCAGAAGATCTATTAAGGTCTAGTAGCATTAACTTTGCTAGAAGGAATTTACATTATAAGTATTCCGAAACAAATACCACGAGAATAACAAATAGAATTAGAAAAACTTGTAAAGTGTTAATATATCAAAAAATTAAAAACATTACCTGAAGATGTTAAAGCAGATTAAACACACACGAGCTAGATGTTAAAGCAGATTAATTACACACGAGCTAGATGTTAAAGCAGATTAAACACAGACAAGCCAGATGTTAAAGCAGATTAAACACACACGAGGTAGATGTTAAAGCAGATTAAACACATATGAGCCAAATGTTAAAGCAGATTAATTACACACGAGCCAGATATTAAAGCAGATTAAACATACACGAGCCAAGTAACATTACTAATATTACTTTTTAATCTTCACAATTTACAGCTATTTTAGTTACATTAAAGCTGAGGTATTTCCCTATAGTCTCTGTTGTTTACAGGTGTTTTAGTTAGATTATTAAATCTGAGGTGTGTTCCTATAGTTTCTATAATTTACAGGTGTTTTAGTTACATTATTAAAGTTGAGACGTGTCCCAATAGCTTGCATGGTTTGCAGTTGTTTTAGTTACGTTATTAAAACTGAGGTGTGCCCCTATAATCTCTATGGTTTACAGGTGTTTTAGTTACCTTATTAAAGTTGTGGTGTGTCCCTATAGTTCCTATAATTTAAACGTGTTTTAGCTACACTATTTAAGTTGAGGTGAGACCCAACAGCCTCTATAGTTTACAGGTGTTTTAGTTGCATTATTAAAGTTGAGGTAAGACCCTATAGTCTCTGTTGTTTACAGGTGTTTTAGTTGCATTATTAAAGGTGAGGTGTGTCCCTATAGTCTCTGTTGTTTACAGGTGTTTTAGTTAAATTATTAAATCTGAGGTGTGTTCCTATAGTTTCTATAATTTACAGGTGTTCTAGTTACATTATTAAAGTTGAGGTAAGGCCTTATAGTCTCTGTAGTTTACAAGTGTTTTAGTTGCATTATTAAAGGTGAGGTGTGTCCCTATAGTCTCTGTTGTTTACAGGTGTTTTAGTTAGATTATTAAATCTGAGGTGTGTTACCTATAGTTTCTATAATTTACAGGTGTTTTAGTTGCATTATTAAAGTTGAGGCGTGTCCCAATAGCTTGCATGGTTTGCAGTTGTTTTAGTTACGTTATTAAAATTGAGGTGTGCCCCTATAATTTCTATGGTTTACAGGTGTTTTGGTTGCATTATTAAAGTTGAGGTGTGTTCCTGTAGTCTCTATTGTTTACAGGTGTTTTAGTTACATTATTATAGTTAATGTGTGTCATGATAGTCTCTACAGTTTACAGGTGTTTTGGTTCTGTTAAGGCTGAGGTGTGTCCCTATAGTATCTAAATATTGAGTTTTGAAACAGTTCTCCTTGTGGTGCGTCTATTATTGTTACAGCACGAACCATTGTTTCAACGTTCGAGCAAGACTT
This sequence comes from Carcinoscorpius rotundicauda, assembly GCA_011833715.1. Lineage (NCBI taxonomy): Eukaryota > Metazoa > Arthropoda > Merostomata > Xiphosura > Limulidae > Carcinoscorpius > Carcinoscorpius rotundicauda. The sequence goes on from CM022403.1 coordinate 36,216,963, forward strand.
GATAATATCTGGTGGTTAAATGTGTGCTGTGGGATCGAGACACGCCATCGAAAAAAGGTCGCCTCTTTTAACCGTGGTGACGACATGATGCAACGCTCAATCCCACTACTTGTGGTAGAAATAAATTAAGTGGTTGACAGTAGGTCGTAGTGACTATCTGTTTTACTCCTTGTCTCTCATTTCACAATTAGAGACGTCTAGCACAGATAACCCTCGAGTAACTTTACGCTTAGCTCAACAAATAACTTTGACGTAATGGAATGAGTGTAGCGTGTAACAGTGATACGAAGAAATGAATCTCTGTCAGATAATCAGAAAATAAACAGCCCCAAAACCAAGTTTGTCATACTTCAAGTTTCATTCAGTCGTTTAGAAAAAAATGCATACTGAGTTTATGAAAAGTTTATGTTTGATATTCGTCTTAAGAAAATAATTTTGGAATACATGTAAACATAAAAGATAAAAGGTTTTCTTCTTTCAACTAAACTGAGGCTTTTAGGTTAAATGCATTTTTTGTTTGTTTTGGAATTTTGCATAAAGCTACTCGAGGGCTATCTGTGCTAGCCATCCCTAATTTAGCAGCGTAAGACTAGAGGGAAGGCAGCTAGTCATCACTACCCACCGCTAACTCTAGGGCTACTCTTTTATCAACGAATAGTGGGATTGACCGTAACATTATAACGCTCCCACGGCTGAAAGGGCGAGCATGTTTGGCCCGACGCGGATGCAAACCCGCGACCCTCAGATTACGAGTCCACACCTTAACTCGCTTGGTTATACCGGGCCATGGGTTAAATGCATATAAAAAAAAACAATTCTGTCGTTCAAAGTAAGCGCTTATTTTTTATCTCTTGCCATTTACAATTATATGACATATAAATATTATAATTTATTACATTAAGACAAATACGTATGAGATATATGCACTATTCATAAGTTAATGTAACTGTATCTCTACAAGCCGAGAAATACGTTGTTGTTGTTTTTTTGTTTGTGTGGCAAGTTTTCTCAGTTGCGCTGAAAGTTTTCCAGTCTATAGTTTTTAATTATTGAGTAGCTAAAGAAGTATAACACAAAGGTTCTGCACCAGCAATGATAATTTGAAGTGGATGACCTTGTACGTTCACTGGGATCAACGGACGTAACATGTCTAGTTGGTTTTGAATTTCCCGCAGTGTAAGACTGGAAGGAAGGCAGCTAGTCATCACTATCCACCGCCTACTCTTGGGCTACAATCTTACTAACAAACAGTGGGATTGAGCAGACATTATAACGCCCCCACGACTGAAAGGGCGAGTACGTTTGGTGTGATGGGAATTTGAACCCGCGACCCTCAGATCACCAATCGAGAGCCCTACCCACCTGGCCATGCCAAGGTCCGAGGAATTTAACTGGTTATTTGTGAATTATAATTCAGTAATTATTGAATAATATTAGATTATTGCAATTAAACAGATTGATCACAAGTGATTAACTCCTTATATATTGGGTTATTTAACTGCTGTTGAATTCTTGGAAATATTACATCATTTATTACTGTGTGAAAATTATTCATGTATTAGAGCTCCAAGACAACTGGAGATAAATCACGGTTCTATTATAACGAGATATTTAATTTGTTTGAGAACTTGTACATTATTAATTAGCTAGTTGTTCTTGTTGTTCTAAAAATACGTAGGTTAAAGAAGTCTTGATATAAATGAAAAGAAACCCTATAATCAGAACGCTCTCGAAAGGTGGACCTTTCTTCTTCAGGGGCAAACTGGGAGTCACTATCCTATTTCATAATTAACTTGTTGTAGTACCCGTCACCTGGACCGAATTTATCTAAATTCATGATTAATGTAAGGTTATATTAAGGCTTAAGAAGTTGCTTCTATTATATGTAATGGTAAAAAAGACAACAACACCTAAGTACGTTTATAAAAACTTCAAAACGTAAAATGTGAAACCGCAAATTTGTATGTATCTTCTCATGGACTCAAAAAATCTCTATACCAATTTTGGTGAAGATCCAACGACATTAGATAAGGTGATAGTAAAAAAGACAAAAACGCCTGTAAAAAAATGTCAAATCCAAGATTAGACATTGGTGTGTATTTCGCATGGACTTAATAACCTCCACACCAAATGTGGTGAATATCCATCAACAACTTACGAAGTAATAACATTGACATACAACAGACGAGAAACAGTACTAATATATTTATATAGACAAATCATGGTGCTAGGAAAACAATATTTTTCTCTTGTTTACACATTATTTATTACAATATACGATTCTGGTTAACGCTGTCAAAGAGATTTTTCGGTTAGTCAAAACAGCAATAAAGGAGATATGAGTTTTCCAAATGTTTATCTCTGTCATCTCAGTATAAAATATTTATATTTCCTATTTGTTTACGGTACGTAAGTAATCACCTGGGTAAACAGCTGTTCAGTGGTTTGTTACCGAACAGTATTGTGCGTACGAATTTCACGTCACTCTACCAGCAAAAACAAATCGCGCATTTTGAAAATTGAGTGTGTTATAAGGGTGACAGTAAAAAGTAGCCCGACAGTAGGTGGTGTGTGATATTAACCACCTGCTTACCTCCGAATTAATTACTTCCAAAATTAGGAACAGCTTTGCCCGGAATTAAAAACACAACAAAATATACTTGTTAATGAGAGGAAAATTGAATTACGGTTAAGTGTTTGGGTTCCCCAGTGACTCAGCGGCATGTCTGCGGACTTATAACACTAAAAATCTGTTTTCGATACTCGTGGTGGGCAGAGCACAGTTAGCCCATTATGTAGCTTTGTGCTTAATTCAAAACAACAACAACCAATCAATTGTTGGGTGCTTGATATTTTATATTTTGATTCTTAAGTGAACTATTTAAATTTGCCTAAATGTACAGGAATTGTCAAGTGTGTTACTGTTGAAACAGAGTTAGATTCATCAAAATATTCTATTGCGGTTTAAGATTAAAACCACACGTCTTCCGTTCAGTTGGCGGTTAATTTACTGAATTACAACTATACATTTCGGGGTTCGATTTCTGAGAGCGAACAGAGCGCAACGACAGTTTAACTACAATTTCAAGTCAGAATTTTGTAAAAGTAAATTGTTAAAAAATAAAGCTAAAAATACTAACAAACAGTGTAAGTCTTACATCCACGGTCCGTTTATAAAGAAGGTACACTGATTCATCATATAAACAGTATCACGAACTTCATAACAAATAGCGTATCTCTTACATCCACGGTCTGTTTATAAAGAAGGTACACTGATTCATCATATAAACAGTATCACGAACTTCATAACAAATAGTGTATCTCTTACATCCACGGTCCGTGTATTTAAAGAATTAATAGTAGTCTTTTTATATCAGTTTCCATATGAATGAAAGTGTTTTAATAAAACATGAACCCAAGAAATATGTACGTATATTTAGAATTGTAATATGAATAATTTTATTTGCTCACTATTATAGTAAACGTTCCAAAGGTTTTAGATGCTTTGAAAATCACGGTAACATAAGACATGACAACTTCTTTCCTCCTGGATCATAAGTGCTAAACTAAAATAATTCAGGTTTTTTTTACACGTTCTTCAAGTGAGCTGTGAACGATAACTAAATAGATTTCTTCGCATACTTTTCCTGCTTGTTAAATGTAAAGAGTATCTATAGATCTACCTATAGCAATAAAGCATTGATTTTCGATATTTGCTTGGGTGTTTTCGCGAGATCGAAGCGCGCGCGCGCACGTATTACTGACAGACAGGACCCACCCTAACGTTTCGACTAAGGTGTGTAGGAGGTAATTTTCCACCTCTAAAAATCTGCAAGTGAAAAACAAAAAAATGATGTAGAAGCTTTGAGCTATTTTTGAATTTATTTTGTCAAAATTACTTATGTCTTAAATTGTATCTATAAAAAATAAAAAAAATGAAAAATTAAATGTTCACCAATAAGATCACGACGTGAGTCCTGACGTAAGATTGATATTTTATTTCGAAAATAATATTTATTATCTATCTTTTTAAAAGTATATTTGAACAAATAATGACCACAACCGGAAAATAAAATGGATTCCTTTTCATTGCCTTCTTCTCTATCACAGAACTTCCATTTCACGTATTCTTCTCCATCACAGAGCTTCCATTTCACGTATTATTTTCCATCACAGAGCTTCCATTTAACGTATTCTTCTCTATCACAGAGCTTCCATTTCACGTATTCTTCTCTATCGTTGAATATCTTGACACTGAAGACATTCCATACTTTGGTAACGCCCTACTTTTGACAATTCAATGTATATTGAAACATGATTCTGCGAAGGAAGGATAAGTAGATCATAGACCACAGACTTCCCATCAGTCCTCCACTGTATGTAGGATTCATCTCTTAAAAATAGGGTTAAGGAAAATCAAGTTTGTTGGGTCATCCCCAGTGACGTAACAATAGTGTTTTCGAACAGAATGTCTACGATTATGGTTTCTTCAGAACTCTCTTTTTTATTTTCTTTCAATGAGAACATCCATTGATTTGGAGTTAATGAAGTTTAATCTTGTGGGCCTTTGTCGACACTAAATCCTTATTTGTTATCTTGTTAATGGGATCTAAAGATACACCCTGTTTCATCGTAATATCCTTGGAGGTCGGGGAGTTTTCTCCTAGTCATAACTTTCACTTTGTAGAAGACGAGATTACTGCAGATTTGAATTTACTTTGTATAATTTCGAAGCTTTGATAAGTATAAAAGTCCATTAGCTATAGAAGAACATACAGCTGTTCATAAATATGGTGTTTTTATATATATATTAGAAGTTATTGGGGACCAACCGACGTTTCATGTCGTATGGCTTTAAATTAAGAGGAATATATATATGTATGTTTCACTGGTACAATAATGGGGTGTTTAATCCTAAGCATACAATGTAATGCTATTAGAAATATTCTGAATATTTAATACGAATAATGAGATCTGTTATGAGTTGCAGAAAAGCAATGTACCATTTGGTTTATTTTGTTCTTAAACGACCTAATGGTCTGTCTGTGCTGTTCTCACCTGGTTAGTTCTTCAGACTTACAACTTAAGCACTGATAGGCATAAAGTTAGTAATGTGCACAACAGGTTTGTTCAGTTAGTGACTAGTCAGTGTAATAAATGGTATATGTTTCGTTAAATACGACTTTTGAACAGCACTTTCGTGTTGTAGAGAATAAACATTTAGGTTATGGTGTTTTATTAAATATTTTGTGTTCTGAAGGATAAATATTTTAGTTAAGGGGTTTTATTACATCTCTGCGCCGGCATGGCCAAGCGTGTTAGGGTGTGCGACTCGTAATCTGAGGATCGTGGGTTCGCATCCCCATCGCGCCAAATATGCTCGCCCTTTCAGACTTGGGGTGTTATAATGTGACAGTCAATCCCACTATTCGTTGGTAAAAGAGTAGTCCCAGAGTTGGCGGTTGGTGGTGATGACTAGCTGCCTTCCCTCTTGTCTTACATTCTTAATTAGGGACGGATAGCACAGATAGTTATCGAGTAGCTTTGTGCGAAATTCCAAAACAATTATTTCATCTTTTGTGTTGCAAAGGACAAGCATTTTAGCTATGGTGATTTATTATTTATTTTGTGTTTTGGAAGGATAAATATTTTAGTTAAGACGTTTTCTTAAATCTTTTGTTTTCTAGAGGACAAGCATTTTAGCTATAGCGTTTTATTATCTACTTTGTGTTCTAGAGAATTTAAAAGTTTCTGATTAAAAACTCTCAGTCTATATAAAAAATACTCACAGAAACACATTAAGAGCTCAGATTCTGATAAAAGCTATGAAAGTAAATTCGACAGTCATATTTGGTAGACTAATCATTGAAAGGGTTTAGTGCTTAAACTTATCTCATTACATTCAGTTTGAAGAAGTTACATTCTATTGTTTTTCTACATATCTCGACGGGGAAGTTTAATATGAAAATTTCCACACATTCTTTCTCACATAGAAATGATACCTTTGCGTTCCTTACGAGGACTTTCCAAGACACAACGTAAAGTAGTTACGCGCAGAATGACAAGTTGTAAACCGTATAAGGTCCTGTTGATTCGCTTGCAAATAAAATGGTAGATTAAGATAAAGTAACGACTACCTTAACTCCATTCTCATGTTTCTATCACTTCGTAAAACAGATGAGATAGAACATTCTGTTTGGATTAAATCAATTTATTCTCAAATTGAAGAACCAGTTTGCCCAACACGGTGATTGCAATGACAGCTGGATGAAACGCGACGAGCCATAATTGAATCTTTAGGAGATCTATTTATTATTACGTTCTAGTTAGAGCTACGTGAACGTAGCCAGAACCACGTTACCATGAGGTAAACGAGAGAAAGCCCGTGCACGTGGCTTTGTTTATTGGTTTGTCATTGTTTATGAAAAATCAAGAACTCTTGCGTGTCAGTTCTATGATAATTAGAGGAATGATTCTGTAAATTAAGGGACAATGGTTGCTATTCCCTAAATCAAGATACCTTTCCTGGGCAGTGGCTGCTATATTGTAAATCAACACACCTTTTCTGGACAGTGGTTAATATTCTCTAAATCGACACACCTTCCCTGGGCAGTGGCTGCTATATTGTAAATTGACACACCTTTCCTGGACATTGGTATTTATTCTGTAAATCAACACACTTTTCCTGGACAGTGGTTAATATTCTCTAAATCAACACACTTTTCCTGGACAGTGGTTAATATTCTGTGAACCACCACACCTTCCCTGGGCAGTGGTTACCATATTGTAAATCGACGTCGACACACCTTTCCTGGACATTGGTTAATATTCTGTAAATCGACACACCTTTTCTGGACGGTGGTTGATATTCTATAAATATACACACCTTCCCTGGGCAGTGGCTGTTATATTGTGAATCAACACACCTTCCCTGGACAGTGGTTAATATTCTGTAAATCGACACACCTTTTCTGGACGGTGGTTGATATTCTATAAGTATACACACCTTCCCTGGGCAGTGGCTGTTATATTGTGAATCAACACACCTTCCCTGGACAGTGGTTAATATTCTGTAAATCAACACATCTTTTCTGGACAGTGGCTGCTGTTCTGTAATGAATTGTCTTGACAATTATTACTGTTACTTTTGATTTTATGACCAATTCATGGCGACTGTAAGATTGTAGTTTATCCTTTACAATTCATAGCTACTGGAAGACCCAAAGACGTTATATAGGACAATGTTTTATAAGGCATTGATACTTGATATTTTGAAACCATGCATATATTGTTCATATTTTGTGAGAGAGATCATGGTAAAACACATTGGTTAACCGATCAGAAATCGAAACACATACTCTGGGAGACGTTCATTAAACATCTCTTGATACCCATAAGTGCTCAGATGTGTATCTGGTTTAACAGAAAGATCCCACGACCTAACTACACAGGTGCAGCCAAAACAATAGTTCTTTCACATCGCGGCTGCATGATACAACATACTGAAGTACAATTGTTCTCCTTTTTGCTTCTAGATTTGTACAGAGCTCTCGTAATTAGTGTATTTACACATGTGGCCACATTGACATCATTTGTATATACTACTTTGTATGTTCGTAGATACTCAGGGGAGAACTACGCCCTTAATAGTGATCTGATAAACTAGAGGGAAAATAGCTGGTCAACATAACCCACTGCCAAAGTAGGACTAATTATCACATTAGAATAGTCTCACAGTTGATAGGGGTGGATATTTTCCGTGACACGGTTCGAGCCAGCTGCATATGTTACAAACACGTTCTCAGCATGTTCTCACGCTTCGTATTTGATTACAACTCCAGGACTGTAGGAGGTTTCTTCAGTCCCCTAATCACCAAGTTCCTTTGAGTGGTGTCAGCGCACTAGATGCGGAGCGACAACCACCGATGTTCGATGTCTTCTCTCTTCTCTCAGATAAACATACTTTAAGATGATTTGTGATCTTTGTCACATTTCGACACAACTGATCTACATGTGTGGTGTGTCTGTGTTCATACTTACTAATAACCACTTCACAAACAAATGTGTGGTGTGTCTGTATTCATACTTACTAAGGACCATATCACGACCAACTCTGTGATATGTCTGTATTTGTACTTACTTATAACCACTTCACAAACAATTTTGTGGTGTGTCTGTATTCATACTTACCAAGGACCACTTCACGATCAACTGTATGATGTTTTCGTATTTATACTTACTAAGGACTATATCACAAGCAAACGACACAATAAAACAGATATTATATACAAAATCAAGTTACAATGATTAGTAATAACCGGATGATGTAAATAAAAATTACGTAAGTTTGTGTAACTGGTATGTTTAACATTACGACTATTTTAGGATATTTATTAGTAATACATTCTTTGATTTCCAAGAATTTGTTATAAAACAAAAGTCTTAAAATGTTTTTTTTTATGTTAGCTCAATGTTTTTCCAATAAATTAAGTACCTTAAATATGTGTTTAAATAAAAAAACATTTCCTCAAATGAAAAGAAGTTGTTTAGTGTGATATAACATATGAGGTACTTCAACTGGTCCTCAATTTCTTGAGAAAAATCTAGAAAAATATTTCAGACTGTTTTGAAATCATATTCTATTAGTTGCTGATCTTGAATATTTCACCCTGTTGTCCTTCGATAAACCAATTTTCTCGAGTCTAAAGTTAGGTCTAAAACTTTAAAATATTATTAAGAAGTTTCCATTAGATTTAAGAATCTTAGGATATTAATAACACGTTTTTCATCAGATCTAAGAATTTGATAATATTAGTAAGATGTTTTCCGTTAGATTTAAGAAATTCATTATATTAATAATATATGCTCCATTAGATCTAAGAATTTGTTGATATTAATAAGATGTTTTCCACTAAATTTAAGAATTTTATGATGTTAATAACATGTTTTCCATTAGATCTAAGAATTTTATGATATTACTAATATGTTTTCCTTTAGATCTAAGGATTTGATGGTATTAGTAAGATGTTTTCCATTAGATTTAAGAAATTCATTATATTAATCATATATGCTCCATTAGAGCTAATAATTTGTTGATATTAATAAGATGTTTTCCATTAGATCTAAGAATTTTGATATTAATAATAAGTTTCCATTAGATCCAAGAATATTATGATATCAATAATATGTTTTCCATTAGATCCAAGAATTTTATGATATTAATAATGTTTTTAATTAGATCTAAATATTTGATGATATTAATAATATGTTTTCCTTTAGATCTAAGAATTTGATGGTATTAGTGAGATGTTTTCAATTAGATTTAAGAAATTCATTATATTAATAATATATGCTCCATTAGATCTAAGAATTTGTTGATATTTATAAGATGTTTTCCACTAAATCTAAGAATTTTAGGATATTAATAACATGTTTTCCATTAGATCTAAGAATTTTTATATTAATAATATGTTTTCCATTAGATTCAAGAATTTTATGATATTAATAATATGTTTTCCATTAGATCTAAGATTTTTATGATATTAATAATATGTTTTCCATTAGACCTAAGACTTTTATGATATTAATATACTTTCTATTAGACCTAAGACTTTTATAATAATTAATAAGATGTTTCCCTTGAGTTATTAGAACTATTTCTTGTGAGACCTCAGACATGAATTTTGTATAAATACTGAGAGCGATTTGACAAACTTGACCAATCGAGGTCCAAGTCATATCAACTATCATATGGCACTTAATATCAGTATCATGTAAATCCGTTAGATTAACATAAGTGTGTTAAAGATTAATATTAAACAAACAAACAATGAAACATAATTACTTTTGCTTTGATATTTTCTGTACATGCTTATATATATATATATTGTCTTTTTATAACTTAAAAACAACCCTTGGACCTTTTCAATTAGCGCAACATTTTTTTGTTTAATTTATTTATGTTTTGTCTTGTTTTTTAAGTTATAAAAAAACAATGTAATTAGTCAGAGGTTGGATTTGCCGTTTTTAACGCAGTCTTTCCTTGTGATTTTGTTTACTTAACTCTATCAAAATGTGCTAATTTTCACTAAAACCTATTTATATATATTCGTATTGTAACGAATTTACTGCTATGTATTTCTTTTACTTTTTATGTTTGTTTCAGTTTAATATATCTTTAGAAATGCATATGTTTATTGCAAAAGTCCTGCCTGTTCTTTAAATTTACAGAAAATTCTTGAGCGTAAGAATCAACAATATATATATACATATAAATTCCAGTGTAGTTGGGCCAACTGAACTTTTTAGAACCTCGCCTAAAAGTTTATAAATTACAGCATGCAGAGAGGCAGTATAATATTGTTGGTATGCTAAAGTCAGTATACTATAAACCTCGGAAGCTATAATCGTGATAAACGCTTTTTTATCGGGAAATTATAGATATTTGATCAGGAATGTTTATAGATTTCGTACATTAGAAATAATTTAATTTTAGAGAATTAACTACGGACGTTAGTATTTTTACGAGGAAATTATATATCTTCCTCATTGAAAATTTGAGCTTATAAAACGTGTGAGACCAGCCAAGAAAAGAGCTGCCTGGACCTTTTCGTCAAGAAAAATGTACCTGTGTATCAACATAGAATGAATTCGCTTTCCGTGAACCATTCATAAAAGATTCAGTCACAGATCACACGGAAGATTCAGTATAGTTTGTAAGTTTGTAAAACTTTTGAATATTAATTATTATTTATAATATTTATTTGTAACAACCGTTATTATAAATTGTATTGCCATTTACGTACTGCAATATATTTGTGCTAAGAAAGAAAATTGTGTGTATCAATCCTCTTGGCAAATATCATAAATTTGACACATATCACACAATCAGTTACCTTCTAAATTAAAATTAAAATTTCCGGCTATTTGAAATCGTAATACCTAATGTACATAGCATAATAAATCGGAGACTTCTCCGTAATAAATTATAACATAACAATGTATTAAACAAGAAACCACGCTACACGTTGTTATTCAAATCATAATGTTAAAAAAACAACCAGTGAATTAACGCTAAATATGCGTTAGTACTCTTAGCTATTTCCTTTTGATGTATTAAGATAAAAATTAGAAAGTGTTTGGTGTTTAAAGCGATAGTTTAAGAAACACATGACGATAATGGTCTTTCCAACAAACTCCTAGTCAGGCTTAAATAACAGCTCACGCAAAGATATCTTGAAGTACTGTAGTATTAAAGGTTTAATAATAAACTCTCAGATGTATTTTCTACAAATAGACTCTGAAATATTAGACAGGTGAATGGAGAAAAAACGAAGTAGAATATTTCGTTTAAAGAGAAGTTCCTGGAACGAAATTTATTTAGCAATAATGCATGCTGACGTCATAAAATGACTCGTGCGATATATTGGAAACGGACTTGTGGTTCTTTAGCTAATACTATGAAACGAAATATGAAATTTTACAAGTAAATAACTGCTGAACGAAATATGAATAAGATTTACTGAATTCCTTCATGTAACTAAAAATATTTAATTTTTTCCCCCTTGTGTTTTGAAACTTAAGTAATGTTTAGGAAGTTTGATAAAGAAATTTTGGAATGGGCAGAGAGCTTAGTATTAGTTATGAAGTGAATGCTAATGAATAGTATTTTGGTGTTTATTTAGGTCCCGAATTTTTTATAAAATGCACTCGTTTCTTATACGACTGAAATGGCTGTAATAATACGTTTTTATTTAAGGGTTGTCAATCAAGCGGAGAATTAATTGTGCACTACGTCAGGAAGTAACCATCAGATACAGTCAACCTCTCTGCGTAGTAAAATAGTTCTTTCTAAGTGAAAATAATTGCCAGTAAAATCGTAGTATTTTTAGGCTCGTATATCCAGTTTACGTCAACTCACTTAATGTTTTCTATCGGAAGAATACCTTCCCTCATTGAAACACTAAACATTTTACATCGGGAAAGTAGTTCCAGACTTTTAAAAGCCTCTCTGTCATTATAACATGTTACCATTCCAACATTTTAATCTTCATTCACGCTGTTACATTGAAGATGAGTTTCCTCGAGTGGAATGTACAACCAGTTTCCTGTATTTATTTTAACTGTTGAGTAAGAAATATAGAGCCAGGTTAAGTGGGACGTAGGTGCAGTATCGTGAATTTGTGTTTATTCTTAAATAGCGAACACAGAAACAGATGAAATGGGACGTAGTTCCAGTGTTACGTGTAAATGTTTCCATTGTTAACTATCAGACATAGACAGATGAAGTGGGACGTAGTTTCAGACGTGTAAATATTGTTAACTATCAGACATAGACAGATGAAATGGGACGTATTTCCATTGTCGACATATAAATGTTTCTGCTATTATTTAACAATCGGAAAACAGGTCAGATGAGATACGGTTGCAGTTTTTTGCATTTACATTAATTGTTAGGTAAAATATATACATGTATTAGCGGGTTATGGAGGTCGTAGCTGTAGTTTATATGTTATAACAGGCAGGTTAAGTTGAGCGTAGTTTCAGTGGATTTTCCATATTTAATGATTGGTGTAAGTAATACATCAAACTCTAACTTCAAACAAACACTCTCTTCGCATTTAGTGGCTGTTAATGCTCTATAAGTGTAACAGTCAGATCCTACTCTTCAGTCAAATACAGAAACCTAAGTCCTCCCCAGTTTCACAGCGGTATATCTGCGGACTCACATTACAAGAAACCAGGTTTCGACGATATTCGTGGTGGGCAGGACACAGGTACCCCACTGTCTAGCTTTGTGCTTAACTTTACATAACAAATAACCTAAGAGTTAGCGGTGGGTTAAATTGGCTTGATGACATCCCTTTAGTCTATCAGTTAAAAATAAAGGAAGACATTATGTAGATAGCGCTAGTGTAGCTTTGCTCGAAAATTTTGAAACAAACGTATTATTACCATTAAATACGCTTTTCTCTCGGTTTCACAGCACTATGTCTGCGGATTCACACCATTAGAAACCGGTTTGCAAAATTTGTGGTAAACAGACCCCAGATAGCCCATTGTGAATGATTCTTTTGCTATTTATATAGAAATATTCTTATTCACAATGGCGCTAGTGTTGTTCATCCACGCGCTTTACCACGTCAGTCAATGAGAAGTAATACTGTATGACAAATTATAATTTACTTGCTTTTTAATTATCTCAGTGTTGAATATTTGGGTCAATATTTAACACAGATAAAACGGAACAAGGTTAAGTTCATCTTTAACTTTAAATGGAAATGGGGGAAGGACAACGTAACGAACGGAAATAATTATGAAAAAGTTATTCTGAAAATGGTATGTAGTCTGTCCGAAATAGGTCTGTTTAAAGTCTATACGCTAAATATTACAAATATTTGGTAAGATTTTCTCTTGGTAGTGATATTAAGCTCTTATAATACTCGTAGTATTGATAAGTTCATACAGCCTTGGTAGTATTGATAAGTTCATATAGCCTTGGTAGTATTGATAAGTTCATATAGTCTTGGTAGTGTTGATAAGTTCTTTATAGCCTTAGTAGTATTGATAAGTTCATATAGCCTTGGTAATATTGATAAGTTCACATAGCCTTGGTAGTATTGATAAGTTCATATAGTCTTGGTAGTGTTGATAAGTTCTTATACCGTTGGTAGTATTGATAAGTTCTTACAGTCTTGGTAATGTTGATAAGTTCATATAAAATTAATAGTGTTGCTAAGTTCCTATAATTGTTTCGTAGTGTTGCTAAGCTCCTTCAAGCATTGTAGTGTTGCTAAGTTCCTATAATTGTTTCCCAGTGTTGTTCAGTTCATACATTTTTTTCGTAGCGTTGCTGAGCTCCAGCAAGCATGTTGCTAAGTTCCTATATTTTTTCGTAGTGTTGCTAAGTTCATATAAAATTAATAGTGTTGCTAAGTTCCTATATTTTTTCGTAGTGTTGCTAAGTTTTCGTGATCTTCCTAGTGTCACCACGAGAGTACTTGTATAAAGGAATATTTTACCACTAACAACCACTTTGAAATCATCAGGGAAAAGAAAGCATTATAATTGATAACATGCTATCTGGAGAGAGTCATTTGAAATTACTGTTCATAATATATTTTTGATGATTGCTATACAGAGAAACGTACGAAGATATGATAAAGTTAATAATGTATTATCCGAAGAAAGTCTTTTAAAGCATTGTTCCTGATACATGTTTAAAGTGACTGTTACGAAGTGACATTGGTGTACAGAGAGACATGTATATGTACAATAACATTACCAACAATTATCTGGCTTGGTAGACAGAAAACCAAATAAATAAGTATACTAATTAACGCATTGAAAAGCAGAGAGATAAGCGGATAGATAGATATGTTTTACTTTATCAAATCACTGACAAGAGGAAATGTAACAGAGAGACAAGTTAACAAAGTAAAGGGTGGTCTAGTGAGGTTTTATCTTGGTTGTCGAAAAGAAATACGTTTTGATAGATGGAAATCAGGTAAGCGAGGGTCCATAAATCAACTTTCATAACAGCAATATACGTTTATAAATAGCTGATTGCGTGATTAACGAAAACATAAGATACTTTAGTATGTATAAAGGCAGGTCCAGTCGTTCCTTAGTGTTTAAGGTGTGGAAATAGATAATTCGAGCAGAAGAAATGGACACTCTTCCTTTGTGTCCAGGAAACAAATCCATTATATCTTATTCAAGTATAAGAAACAAATGATAATTAAAACAACCTATAGCTTATTCTTATTATGCCATACGCTAGTTTCAGAATGGTCATTGTTGCCATTCAACCTTGTTTGTTTGTTTTTTAATTTCGCGCAAAGTTACACGAGGGCTATCTGCTCTAACCGTCCCTAATTTTAGAAGTGTAAGACTAGAGGGAAGGCAGGCTAGTCATCAACACCCATCGCCAGCTTTGGAGATAATCTTTTACGAACGAATAGTGGAATTGACTGAACGTTATAATGCTCCTACTACTGAGATGACGACCACGTTTGGTGTGACGGGGATTCGAACCCGCAATCCTCATATTGCGAGTCGAACCACCTGACCATGGTGGGCCTCTTTAGAGATTACATGATACAGACAGATTCTAATACGCATATGAACACGTTCAGACGGTTCGTGTATGAAATTTTATTCGGAGAGTTCAAACTGGAATATTCTACCTTGCATTACTTTTGTTTTGGTTTTTAATGATTAAAGTAATTACAAAATACGATTACAACTGAAACATCTTTCCATTGAATATATTTGCCGTTTTTAAATACAGTTTTACTTTAAAAGGAGACTTAAGTAGTGATGTTCGTATAACACAGATCCCATAGAAACAAGCTGTCGTCTTATCGTGTTTTCAAAATTTTAAACTAGGAATGACCAAATTTTTTCACATAAGAGGACTGATAGGAAAAGGACATAAGTTCTTAATTAAACGATATTCTGCCATTATTTTATTATTTTATACCCCTATCCCTGGGAATAGATAATCTAGAAGCAAGATTATTTTGTATAGAATTGCATCTGATAAATATATTTGATTGATTTGTCACAAAGATATAAAAATATACGACTTTAAGTTTTTTTTATTAATAGATGAGAAACATGATAAAAAAATCAGCCTATACAACTATATCTTTGTATTAATAAAACTAGAGGTCGTTATGCGTTAAATGATATGTTTTTACCATTCTGTGGGGTTTACTTCTGATTAATTAGTAAAATATTCATACAAAAACGCATTTTTACTATCATGTCATATCCATGAACGTATATATATAGTTAGTTAGTTGCTCGCTTGAAATTTTGTACGTATAGCAATAAGGACCTACTGTTTTACTCTTTTACGGATTCCAAAAAATTACATGAATGTATTATAACCCTAACGTGATTTTTATGCGTTACCCTCGCATAATTCAACATCTTTTCCTCTCCCATGATGATAATGTTAACCGCAAATAAATGTTATGTTTATTATTTCAGCTACTTGAGTGTAAAAGAACTTTCTGGTTATCCTCGTATATGACTACCAATTGTTACGTATTATGAAAGGAAAAGCGGTAGTTTTGGATATTTTACAAAACAGCTGTGAGTGACGAACTAGCTTTTATTAATATATTTGAAAACGGTGTGTGTATGTGTGTGTGCAACAAAGTCAAAGTAGTTTCATATATAATACATACCGTGTTGATTTTATAAGTGCACATCACAGACGTTGTCAGACACACTGGACACGATGTGGAGATGCGTTCAGTTTGTATTCAGAAAAATATTGCACCATTTTAAGAAAATGAATATATTTTTACCACTTCTTCGAAATCTCGTGTTATGTAATAACTGGGTTAATTGAATAGTTCTATCCTGTTTATACTTCTCGATCTGATGGAAATGTTTTGTTTTTTTGCTGTGCCTTTTAAAACCAAAGCTTGAGCCGAAACACACATAAAAAATTATTTGCTGTTCCGAAAATCCAATAATGTATCTAGTGACGTCAATGCACGCGCCTACAGAAATATTCTAGCACATTTACAATAACAGAGTTTAAGTTTAAGCCACTCACATAATCGTCTGTATATATATATATGTCTTCTTTCAAATCAATTTTTTTTAGACTCTAACCATGCAACATTTCCGTCTCTAACGATAACACTGCCATTTCTTCCATTGAGTTTTCTTTTATCTGGCCAACCTACACGTATTAAAGTGGCTTAAGGTATCTACCATTAACTCGAAACTGTTTCTTGTCGTCATACAGTATTATTCATGTTTCCACTAGTTTGAACACAGCAGATAGCATTTGCTGAGAAATCCTCCATAAAAGGCAGCTGCGTTACTCTGGTTTCACCAGTTATGAACTTATTTCAATAAGATGAGCTTGAATTACACCTATATAAAGAATACCATAAACAAGATTATAACTGAGACAATACAAAAGAAAGGCACGTTATGAGTGGTCAGGAGTAACTTCTGTTTGTTGTTATTTATTCTTTGTCATTGTTTATTATACATATTAGTTTGTGTATTCTATATTTTCTAACCGCGACATAGCGGCTCATAGAACGGCTCTAGGTTTTCTGTTTTTTAAAGTAAAACTCTTGACCGATTTCAGATGTTATTACAGTTTTGAACACAGGAGATGAAACCCTTTCAATTGTTGTATTTGACCACATCTAAGGTCTCATAGGTTAATTTATTCTAATTCTGCCCTAAAGAATTACAGTTTCAGGGTAGGCTGGTAGAGATTCTGGTGAGTTATAAAATCATATTTGGTATAACCGCACTCCACCCTTGGTATTGTTGGTGCACAAAAATATAGCTAATAAAAAGGATGGGTAACAGATGAGAGTCATATATATATATATATTTCTTTGACTGGAATTAAAGCACATAGCCATAAAATGGATTATGTGTGCTCTGCCCACAACGGTTGTCGAAAGTCGGTTTTTAATGCTATACCTCCGTAGACACCAGTGATACACCACTGGGGGAACATATACTAATTTACTTTATCCTTGTTGTTGTTGTTGTTTTGAATTAAGCACAAAGCTACTCAATGGGCTATCTGTGCTCTGCCCCCCACGGGTATCAAAACCCGGATTTTAGCGTGTAAGTCCACAAACATACCGCTGAGCCACAGGGGGGCATTACTTTATCCTGCCAAGAACAGTATCAAGGGCGGCAACTATTGAGGAATCCTTCTTGGTAGAACTAAAAATATTCATTTCGAATTTGCTTTGTTTTTTTAAATATTAAATGATGCATTTAATTTGTTCCATGTTACTATTAAAAGTGAGTTACTTAAGATAATGATTCTATTTGAATGATCATACATATCTAGAATTAACATGACATACTAAACACATTAAATCGGTGTGAAAATATCAATACATTAATAGCAGTATTTTTACTGATAATTTAAATTTAAAGCTGTATGTGTGTTTTCTTATAATAAAGCCACATCAGGCTATCTGTTCAGTTCACCGAGGGGAATCAAAGCCCAGATTTTAGGGTAGTAAATTCGTAGATTTACCGCTATACCAGCGGGGGACAAAATTTAAAGATGTCAAATTTTGTTATAAAAGTTAAGAACAATGTCATGAAGCGTGACATGAACTTGTACGATTAAGTCGTGGGTTCGAATCACCATCGCACCAAACATTCTCTTCATTTTAGCAGTGGAAACTTTATAATGTCACGGTCAATCACACTATTCGTTCGTAAAAGAGTATCCCAACAGTTGGCAGTTGGTGGTGATGACTAGCTGCCTTCCTTCTAATCTTACACTGCTAAATTAGGAACGGTTAGTGCAGATAGCCCTCGTGTAGCTTTGCGCGAAACTCAGAAACAAACAAACCATTAAGTTAACATGAAATAAAGTTAAGCGACTGACTTAAAAATGAGTATAGGTTATTCGGTGATTAATAGCCGATTTGTTCATTTATCAGCTGATTACGAACAAATCACTTTCTGAAAAGTTGTAGGAAAGATATATTAGCTCTAATTATTTTATACCAACCGCTAGGTCGCAACGGTAACAGCGCTGTGACAGCGGTAAGCCTCTAGATTTATACTACTAAAATCAGGGGCTCGAATCCCCATTAGTAGACACAACAACAGATAGTCCGATGTAGCTTTACCCACCAACCGCTGAAGACACACTTTTTGATATCACATTCTTGTCACAAATTTGTTACATGTTTCATACAGTAAAGAAAACCTTAAAAATTTGAGGTTAAAACGTTATGAAGTTGTCTCTGCTTTTTATTCTTTTTGTTTAGTTGTTTTTTTTTATTTCACGCAAATTTACAAGAGGGCTATCTGCGCTAGCCGCCCCTAATTTAGCAGTGTAAGACTAGAGGGAAGACAGCTAGTTATCACTACCCACCGGCAATTCTTGGGTTACTCTGTAACCTACAAATAGTGTGAATGACCATCACATGATAACTTCCTCACGGTTTCGAACCCGTGGCCCTCAATTTACGAGTAGAATGTTTTAAGCCATGCTCGATCAAACGGTTTGTGAGTACGTTTCGAGAATTTCCCCCTTTTCTACTGGTTATGCTGTAAGATCCTGAACTTATGACACTAAAAAGGCCATTGTGTAGTTGTTGTTGTTGTTTAACAACCATCAATTAACCGAGATCTCAAACATTTGGCATATGAGTAACTTCAGAGTATCAAACGTAGCTAGATAAATCTGTGAGAAATTCAATGGGTTTTGATCCTTCATTTTGTATCATAAACGAATTCAACAGCTGGATGCCATCACTCGTTACATTTTTACTCTCACACGTGTGTTACTGTGTATCATTTACTGTTTCCATATATATTTATATTATTGCACGCAAACATAAAGACACAAAGAGAAAAACGTACATACTACGAGTCTGTCGTGTAAGCGATAAGCCTTAGTAGGTGTTTCATGAAAAATAAATATGGCTGCTTTGGTACGAAAACAAATGTTGTTTTAAGATGGTCAACATAGATTCGTATATTTTTACGTAATGTTTTTTTCGGCTGTTTGTCGCGATTTACGCAAAAGATTAAAAAGCACAGTGTATGTAATAGCATGCTGTAAGGCACTGACTACTTCTTCTCCTAAACCGTATTTTTACAGTTCTGCAATAGATTTAACAGTGAATACGTCTCATATAAATACGTATATATTTATAACTAGCATGTTATAACGTGATAGTCAGTCACACAATTCGTTGATAAAAGAGTAACCCAAGAGATGGTGGTGTCTTAAACTAGTAAATTAGGGATGGCTATTGCAGATAACCCTCGTGTAGCTTTGCACGAAATTGAAAACAAACAATCAAATGGGTGTACATACTAAATCGTTGGTTGAAATCATTCTAAACTTTTTATTAAATAAATAAAACAATACTTTCTACTTCTACACATTAATGAATTGTCCCTATGGGCCAACGGTAAGTTTAGGGACTGACAGTGTTAAAATCCGGGGTTAGATTCCTTGCGATGGAGAGAGTGTAAGAAGAAGATACACTTGTTGTGCATCCAGAAAAAAAAAAACTTTTATAATGCCAAGAAAAAAAACTTCCAAAATTCTAACTGCGTCTCTTACAACTTTGTTATCAAATAAATGGCCGTGATACAACGGCGCTTATCACCACTATGTTTTCAAAGAGGTATACAATACACGTGCTCATAAAGAGACTGCATATCTAGAAGAACACAGTATTCATATAGAAAAAATTGTCTTTAGAATTTACACTGAAATCAGTATAATGCACTAAAAGGATATAACATAAGTAGAAACGTCCGTTTGTGGTAATAATCACAATTGTTTTCTTTATACGACTTAAGATGCGATTTTAATAGTTTGTTCGAAAACAAAAAAACTTTAATATTTAACCATTATGCGATTTCGTGTGAGTTCCTAAGTTAACGTATCACGGAGCTCTTGGTCTGTTTAAGATATATCAACTTAATAGTTTTAACAACCGAACATCACTGAGGGTTAAATATAGCACGAAACTAAACTAACCCTGAGGTTTATATAACAGTGCAACATACTGAATATGTAAACACACTGCTAAACTTGCAACAAACCAAATTGAAGAGCACTGTGCTGTTTGGTATTAAGCACAAAGCTACACGAAAGACTGCCTGTGTTCCGTCCATCACGAGTATCAAAACCCGATTTCTACCAGTATAAGTCCGCAAACACACCGCAGGTAGTGTAGTTTAAATAATATAAAATTATCTTGTACGTAAAATCACGTTTTGAATATTGCTTTCCACGATACTCTCAGTAAAAGTAGCTTCCTGTTTGATTTATTAACTCCACAGATCGCAGATTTCTTTACTATACCTTTGAAACAGGTTCTCTTGTTCTTTTTATCTCTAGAGTTCTCTAGAGAAGAAGAATAGAAGTTTGGGTTTCCCGGTTCTTGATATAAATACGGTTCAAATTGGTTTAGCAGGAAATCAATGCTGCCGGTAAGGCGCTTACATTCAAAGACACATAAATAACTCATACCACTACGTTTAACTTGGGAATAAACAAAGGCATAAGGCGTACACCAAACTGGCTAGCAAATCTTTCCAGAGGGAGCTGTTGAGAGCATTGGACGTATTTTTAAAAAAAATCTGAAACAGAGAGATTATAAATTTTTGTTTTTGTAAATTATAAGGTTTTTCTGGATATAATAAACGTAATTTTGTTTTTAATGGTGTTAAGTAAAGACAGTATTGGAGTGTTATTTTATTTGATTTTGGTTAGACAGGCTTGATTTCTTCATTTCTTTGTTTTAAGTGCAAATCTACACAAAGACCTGTGTTTGCCGTGCTTACAGAGACTATTGAAACCCGAATTTTTAGCGTTACGAGCCCCGAGGCTCATCTCTGAGCCACAAGAGCAGACGATTAGTTCAAATACACTTTGAAAATCTTATAACTGCAGGTTCAGTTACACCTAAAACTACGACATTAGGCTTATCACAGAGTGTTCAGCACATAATTAAAGTCCTTGTCGTCACGTCTGGTCATGTTCTAACTGAAGACCGTGCATCTTGAAAATAATCCTGCAGCATACTTTCTGTCAAACTGCTTTCACTAATTCTTCTTTGCATGATGCTCCCACTGGCACAGCGATATATATGGAGACTTACAACACGAGAAACAAGGTTTCGACACCTGTCTTGAAAAGAACACGGCTAGCTCTTTAGGCCTAACTTAATAGCATCGTATAAATAAAGTACCGGAATTAAACATTTAATGTTGTCTTTAGGAGATTTGAGTTCTCCTCGCTTCAGTGGTTATTGAATTACAGAAACATCCATAAACATTATACAAACTTCAAACAAGCAAGCCAGACATACTTTTCACAATCCGTATTGCGAACAAGGATAACGATTTCCCAGCATCCTTTTCAAAAGTCCAATTATAGAAGAATTCATAGATGCTACGTCCAGCGAGTTCATCGGTATATTTTTGTATAGAATAGCGTGAATACCCATTTTTGTGTTATTTTTTTCTAGCTGCTGAGCTGGGTGGCGATTAAATGGGAAGCATGACTGTAAGCCATACTTTTGTGAATTCATATTATTTTGGACTCGTTTCGAGACGGAGATCATTCTTGGTACATTGCGTACTGTTGCCCCTAGCCCGTGGATGCCTTTAGCCACTAACCTTTGTGTTCGTGGACTCTCTTCTGTTTCAAGATGCCACACTTTGCTTACTGGTACTTAACTTGTTGTAGATTTATTGTAGGTCGATTCTCCTCCTGTAGGGTATTCCATATTTCTTTGTTGTCCAATATCATTCCTAATTTTGAAGTTGTAACCTAGAGGGAATGCAGCTATTCTTCTCCGCCCACCGCCAACTCTTAAACTACTCTTTTACCATTAAAAATGGGATTGACAGCCACATTATAACATCCCTCGTTGCAGAAACGATGAGCATGTTTGGCGACAGGTATTGACTCCGCATTCTACAGCTTTAATCCCCCACCCTACGCTAGGCTTTCGTAAATTGCACAAATATATTTATTATAACAAGCGCAAAGTGACGCGCATGGATTATAATAATTTGATTCGCATCTACGTTTAACGTTTAACCCAGTCAATAGCCTGGCGGAAGAAAATGACCATTGATAACTCATTCAAATAATAGAAATAGTGCCCTTTGCCACAAGTAAAGCTAATAGAGGTGTAATATATATTCATAGACATATTGATTACAAGGTAAGAGTTTCAATCACCGTTCTATACAAATCACTTAGAATGTTATGTGCAGTTTTATCTCCTTGTCTAATGAAAAAAAAATTATTGAAAAAGGTTCAGAAGAATAATAATTAGATGATTGCATGGACGGAAGATTGTCTTATAGAATGAAAATAATATCTCCACTTATTTGTTGTTAACAGAATGGTAATAGCGGATCTCGTTGAAGTTTACAAGATCACTCAGAGGATCAAAATATAAAAAAATCCTCTGACATATTTGTTCTTATTCTCCAGGTGACGCAGATATAAGATTTGGAAACAAAAAACAAGTTACAGTTCTGTTAAAACGGTTTTATTTTTCTAGCTTCGTGATTGGCTTGTGAAATGATGTAGGTATAATTTTATTGTGTTTTATCAAAGATGGATGTACAAGAACAGCCGTGAGGTATCAGGGTGTCCCTTGATGTCCTTACGTTATGCTATAAAACTCATAAAAACTGATCTTTTAATCTGCTTGCTGAAAGAAATAACATTTTATTTGACAAAATTTTACCTAAATTCTTTCAACTCAATAATGATTTAGGAACTTATAGAAAAATTGAGAATTTTATAATCATTGGAAACATAAACTAATTACGTTCTTGCAACGGGTGTTTTGTACGAGTTCCATTTTAACAGAATAATTTTCGTGAATTTAAATACTTTTTGATAATTAAAGAGTTAAGATGTCTTAAGTTAATTACAATTCCAGGTTTTGATTACCTTCTGATCAAACATTTCTGCAGAGAATTTTAGTGCCCCACTTTTGACTTGATGTTATGTTCAATTCATTGGCTAACCTAACTAGGCCTAAGTCTAAATGGTATGTTAACACTAAGCCAATTGCCTTTCTCACGCCCCCCAGTGGCTTAGCGGTATGTCTGCGGACTTACACGCTAAAATCCGGGTTTCGATACCCGTGGTGGGCAGAGCACAGATAGCCTTTAATTCAAAACAACAACAACAACAGCCTTACTCACTAAGCCTACGAGATATCTAAAATCTAAAATGGCACTCTAAGTTTCTATTCGTTTATTGATTCTCTTCGAGTTACTCCTAGATAAAGACGATTATGAATAATCTTTTGATTATTTTCTTGGTAACTATAATCCGTTCTCTAACAGCCCTTTTTCGTAATATTTAATATTATTTTAGCATTTTTCTTGCTATTGCAAAAAATTCCAAATCACAAAAATTCCTATCGACCAAGTTAATAACACATGATTTAAAATATTAGTAAAGAAACACTTATATTAAAGAACATCAAAATATCCTCTTTTTTTTCTTTTCTTTTCATAAACCGTTAGCTCGTGCTACTGATATTAATATTTTATTATTTTCTCATTTTTTTCACGATAATTGAGTATTTGAAAACACAGTTTTTACGATTTAACCTCATGGAGATCTATTTCAGATTCTTCAGTTTTGTTATAAACATTGGAATGTAAAGATCACAATAAAATTCAACCGAAATATAAAAGTATTAATATAATTTTGCCGACGTTTTACTCTAAAATGAGTGACGGACATCCGCTCTGGTTGAATTTAAAAAGGCCTAGACAAAGGGTGATGCAAAATTCTTACATATTTAAACGATCAATAATACGGAACTCCACCCATCTGCCTATCTATTGTATTCCATTTTTTTTATATAAAACCCGAGTACTAATATAAAGAGTGTTTTAGGTTACTTAGAGTTTATTAGTCATTCAGCTGGGATCTTATTTCTGAGTCATCGATGATGTTTGTATACTTAAAATAATATTAACATAGTTGTCGTGTCGAAAATATGTTGGTCTCGTGGGATAATTGAAGCTAACCTACGTGAATTTTAATACATACTTGGAACATTTATCAATATTTCTGAGTTAGCTTTAGATAAAAACTTACAGTTACTGTAGATTGGGCTGAAGTTGTATTAAATAACTGATCACACAACTTACAATCTGATATCTTTAATAATTCAGTACAACAAACCTCTGTCGTCACCTACCTTTAGAAATGGATAGCTGTCTCGAGCTCGCGTGTTTACGCATATACCAAAGTGTGTGATGAAACAACTTTTCTTTCGCACAATTAAAATTCATTTCGTGTGGAAACAGTGGTCAGAGTATCGAACGTAAGAAAGATCCAATTTATAACAGAGAAGTTGCATTCTCTCCATTTTAACCAACTTTAAAAGTCCTTTGTTCCATTGTATATTTTATTGTTTTATAAGAATATAACTATTTTGATACAATGAAAATCTAAAAGAAAAACGTTAAACATTTTGAGATGGTTACTGCTTGTAAAACATTTATTTGACAATCTACTATTGCAACAGACGAATTTCTTAAAGTTTCTCTGCTGGTACAGCGATAAGTTTACGGATTTACAACGCTAAATAAGGGGGTTCGATTCCCCTCGAGGGACTCAGCAGATAGCCCGATATGGCTTTGCTATAATAAAACGCAAACATAAGTTTCTTAAAAGGCAAGATTTTAGTTTGCAAATTCCTCTAAGTAAATATATTTCAATCATTGCATATATGTAAGATGTTATTTTATTTTTTGTCTATTTTTGAATTCTATCTAAACACCAGCCCAACGACCTCATGCATTTAGATATAACATTATAACATTCATGAATTTTGATTAGAATAGCTCTTTCCGGTTCTTTTAAACTAAATAATGAGGGCAATTACCAATTTTATAACATGACTCTGTAGTATGGCACCCTAATCAAATTTTGTAACATGAATTTATGATTCTGTAGTTTGGCACAGTTGGATCCATGGTTTTATGAAGGACACTTTGATCATCGTTAAACTTCTGTAGCCTTAATCTCTAAACTTTTACATTCTGTTTCGTTTTTCTTCTTTGTTTACGTGATACGTTTTCATAAAGTACATGAACATTCCAATCTGTACTTTTTACGCAACAATTATGTTGTATTTTTGCAGAGCCAACAGATGTTTCACGTTTTAAATATTGTTTAGATCAACAATAGTTCAGGACATCCATGTTCTTTATGGAGACTTAGCCCCTCTAAGTCAGTCCTGAAGTTTTGCCACTCTGCAGCTAATTTAATCTATTGAAAGACATATCCCCATCATAACGCGTCTAACCTATGCCTCTGAAATACATCAACAAGAGCTTGTGTCCTCTGTATTCCTTTGCTACGCCCCACGTAATTTATGGTTTAAAACACATCTATAAAAGCACACTTCCTCCGTTCGTTACGTCGTATATAATTAAAGCTTAAAATATATCAAAAAAAATCCTACGCTTTTATGACTTGCGCTGTACCACAGATAATACATAAGTAACTATAAATATATATCAATAAAAATTAACGATACCTTTGAATCTGCTAGGGTTAGCCATTTTGCCCAGTGGCTCAGCAGTAAGTCTGAAGGCGTATAACACCAGGAACCAGGTTTAGTTTCTTCGTTTGTTTGTTTTAATTTCGCGCAAAGCTACTCAAGGGCTATCTGCGCTAGTCGTCCCTAATTTAGCAGTGTAAAACTAGAGGGAAGGGAGCTAGTCAACACCACACACCGTCAACTCTTGAACTACTCTTTTACCAACAAATAGTGGATTGACCGTCACATTATAACGCCCCCACGACTGAAAGGGCAAGCATGTTTGATTCGACCGGGATTCGAGCCCGCTACCCTCGGATTATAATTACGAGTCGAACACCTTAACCCTCCTGGCCATGCCGGCCATCCAGGTTTAGATTACATACACATAAACTTGTGCAGCTTTGCGTTCAACAACAACAAATGAATACGTCAGCGAGAAAGATGGGGTTTCACGTGACAGTGTATTTTACGAATTATTTTATGAATAACTTTTCGTTTTATTAATCTCTGAACTCTACGAAACGTTTAATAAAGATGTATTAATGACGACTGTTATTATGGCATTTTGTTTTATTTTATAACACTGTTACTGTGACTACTGTACTGTCGTACAAACTGATATTTTTGAAAGTTTAAGCATCACATTTTTTGAAATTAATTGTATTGTTGTATATTATATGTAACACTTTAAACAGCCAATGATAAAACAAAAAAAAATGTATATATTTTCCAGAACATTTACTGATAATATGTTTAAATGGTTATGGACTTTATGTATTTTACATTACTGTAAATTTGCTGAAGCCCACAAAACATTTGTGGTCAACTAAGCCTCTTTGCTTTAACCCGACTTCTTTAAATACTGGACAAAATAATACAAAGAAATTCAATTCGCAAACTACCGATATCCACAAATCCACTTATTTTAGGTTTAATATTGATTTAGTCTTTATTAAATACGGTCTATGTTCATAAAGAGACAAATTAACACTTTAACTTGTATACATTGTTTGCTCTAACTTAATTAAAGATAAACTTTACTGTACTTAACACTATCAATAAACAATCTTATAATGTTATTCTACGACCTAACGCTGCACTTTTTAACGTTTTAATAATAATTTAATATGTTACTGTACAAAATGTCTACTAAAGCATCTCACATTCGCCTTTTATTTACGACCATTGATGTTCGCGTGCATTTTCAGGACAGATAGTAACTGATCATCATTATAACATATTATATTGTAATTAACAGATCACAGTACGGACATACTTTTCATATATGTGAACATAAATCATTATTAATCAGAGTCACTATCCTTTACATTATAGCTCAAATCCCTATTTTTTTGTTAAATACAGAAAGATTCGGCCAATCGTCGTAATCATCGTAAAAGTACGTTCAATACGGTGCCTCAAACTTGCCAACCCTAACTCAAAATAACCCAGGTGGGTTAAGGCACTCGACTCGTAATCCGAGGGTCGCAAGTTCGAATCCCAGTTGCACCATACATGCTCGCCCTTTCAGATGTGGGGGGCTTTATAATGTGACGGTCGATCCTACTATTCGTTGGTAAAAGAGTAGTCCAAGAACTGGCGGTGGGTGGTGATGACTAGCTGCCTTTCCTCTAGTCTAACACTGCTAAATTAGGAATGGCTAACGCAGATAATCCTCGCGTAGCTTTGCGTGACATTCAAAGCAAACCAAACAAGCCATCTCTATGTAACTAACCAGTTATCAGGATTTTTTTATATTTTCTCTCTCATTTTTTTCTCAGTTTAGCTTCTCGTAAAATTCGCATTAATGTCAGATCTTGACAGATCTGAAATATACGTGCAAAGTGAATATAATTTAAAGCAATGTAAATACATCTGAATTATGTTGGCGTTAAACACACAATATGGAAAAAAAAGATATATTATGTACAAAAATAATCGTAACTTGTCTTAGAACAAATATAATTTCTTACTTTTTGTTTGTTGCAGAGGGCGTAGCTACCCAAAAACGGAGCAGAGAAATTGCACGTTATATTGCCTCATAAAAACAATCCTTTTACATTTCTTTGTGGTGAAATCCATTGTTTGTTTCACTGGTATGTTATTAGTTTAGAACTTGCACTGGAATCCTGTCAGCTTTTTAAATACGTTTTTATAAACTATTTATGCATCGTATTGTGTGTCGTCGGTCACAGAGTCCGTGATAATACACACACACATACACGTAAAAATTCTATTATCGTTCAAGTAAGTCCATTAATTTTTGACGAGACCCTTTATGAATCTTACACAGGAGGTGAGTTTTGACACTTACATAAAGTGGTGTAACAGAAGAGAAACAGAAAAATAACTCAATACCATATACTGTGTGATCACCAGGTGGTTGTGAACGGTATAAAACAAAATTGTAATTTGAGGGTTAAAATGTGTACTTTGTAAACTCCGTTTCTCCGGCGTGGCCAGGAAGTTAAAAACTTTCGATTTGTAATCCGAGGGTAACGAGTTCGAATTCTCGTTCCATCAAACATACTCGCCCTTTCAGTCGTGGGAGCGTTATCATGTAACGTTCAACCTCACTATTCGTTAGTAAAAGAGTTGGTAGTGGGTGGTGGTAACTAATTATCATCCCTCTATTTTTATACTGGTAAATTAGGAGCTATTAACGCAGATAGCACTCGTGTAGCTTTGCGCGGAAATTAAGAAAACAAACAAAAATAAAGCAATCTCAGTTTTTTTTTAGGTAACAGTGCTTTTGTGAAGACGCATTTCTGTTACAAGCACATATATATATATTTATTGTCGAGAGTAAAGTGAATAACAACGTACTGGCACTAACTTGATAAAGTATAAACAGACTTATAGGCAAAAGATCAACAATAACAATACTTTTAAACAAATAAAGAATGCTATTTGAATAAACTTGCATGCTCTTTATAGAGCATATACTGCAATCACAAAACGCCCCCCGCTAGTACAGCAGTAAGTCTACTGATTTACAACACTAAAATCAGGGGTTCGATTCCTCTCAGTGGACTCAGCAGATAGTCCGATGTACCTTAGCTATAAGAGAACACACACGCTCAATCGAAAAATTCGGTTTTTCCATGCTTCAATTTTACCTTGAATAATTTCTCACCTTTGCAAAAAAAAAAGAATTATGTGGCAGTCGCTTATTTTTAGCAGATATAAAAGTAAGTTAAGTCTTAATCTGCACGTGATTTGTAATACGAACAAGGACATTTTTACCGCAACTCAGATAAAGTGTTGGAAATTAAAGAAATTTAACCTTCGTTTTGTCTCTACCATGCACTAATTCTTACTCTCACTTTAATTAACTGTCAGTCGATGACAGCAGAGACTCTTAGATCTATCTCCTCATCTAATTAAATACCTATATGGATGATATTTTGACGAAGCAGAAGTGAAAGGAACTCTTAAATATTCGAAGCAATGAGGAAATACAAAGTGCTTCTTAGAAACCGGAGTTAACTAAGTTAGTTAGCTAGATATTGTTGCCAGAAAACAAAGAAAACATTAGCGGCGCCCTTATGAGTTCTCAGAGGTAAATGAAAATTTATTTGACACCAAAGAGGTTGGGGGAGGGTGGAGTAAAGAAGTTAAATTAGGATATTTTCAAAGTGTATGTGCTTTAATGATATAAAAATATATATATACATATATTAGACAGAGTTAGATTTTTTTCCAAACGTGTGGGATCAATAGCCATGTTTGTTTGTAGGTAAGCACAAAGCAGTGAAGTACTTGTGCTCTTCCCTCCGTGGGTAACGAAATCCGCTGTCACTGCACACCGATAATTAAGAGAAAAAGTTGTGTTTTTTTTAGTTTTTTACATATATGTGCTTTATACATCAAGGTCATAAACACTAATGGTTTTCAGTGGAAATACAGTTTACGAACAGCCTAGTATCATTGTATATCATCACATACGTATATATATATATAACACTGGGGAACACTTTTTCAGTAACTTTGAGTTGCAGTGGATATTTTAACTGATTTTGAAGGAGTTTTAGGCGCTGATTTCAAATCTGAAATTAGTTTTTCTCTACAAGCTCTAGTTTGTATGCAATTTGAGGTTAATGAAATTGTACAAATGTGAACTTGCGTAAACCATGTGTAAGCATTTTCACGTCCATATATATAGATAGCTTCTAATATTTTGATCATTCTTCTTTTGTTTCAGATCAAACATGGCTTCCAGAAATAGATATCATTGCAGAAACAAGCCTGATGCCTTCTGCTACATATGTGGATGCTACACACTCAATCGTCAGAAACGTAACATATCCTCGTTCGTCAAGCGTACCTACAAGGCATATTTTTAAGTTCATCTTGGTAATCAAGACAAGCAAAGGGCTTCTCATGTTGTGTGCCACAATTGTGAGGAAATGCTTTGAGACTGGACCAAAGGAAAACGCAATGGTCTGCCTTTTGGTGTTCCAATGATTTGGCGCGAACCCACCAACCATGTAACTGACTGTTATTTCTGCATGGTAAACACAATGGGTGTTGCGAAGAAAAACCGACATAAGATTACGTATCCGAACATTCCCTCAGCTATTCGGCCTGCTCCGCACTCTGAAGAAGTTCCTGTTCCAGTTTTCAAAGGCTTGCCTTCATTGGCGATAAAGACATTGGACACGATACAAGCGAACAAGACAGTTGTGACAGTGAATTGTCAGAAAAGTGTACACAATCGGAGAACTGTTCTTCAGACACTGAACCTTTCCCCGTCCCCAAGCCTCTTCCCCAGGGTGAACTGAATGATTTAGTGCGGGATTTAGGTCTTTCAAAGAAAGCAGCAGAGCTTTTGGAATCAAGATTACAAGGCAGAAATCTTGTTGATCACTTTGTCAAAGTATCATATTTCAGAAAGCGTGACCAGCTTTTTGTGACTTTCTTTTCAGAAGACAGACAGTTTGTTTACTGCCATGACATCCAAGGGCTTCTCAAAGAACTGGGTGTACCTTACTATAGTACTGCTGAATGGAGACTCTTTTTAGACAGTTCAAAACGCAGTCTAAAGTGTGTTCTTTTACATAATGGGAATGTTTATGGAGCAGTACCTGTCGGTCACTCAGTGCATTTGCAGGAAGACTATGATGATATGAGAATGGTCATGGACTTATTAAAATATCATGAGCACAATTGGATCATTTGTGTAGACTTAAAGATGGTCAACTTTCTTCTTGGACAACAGAAAGATTTCACCAAGTTTCCATGTTTCCTCTGTATGTGGGACAGCCGAGCACGAGACAGACATTGGGTCCAGAAGGACTGGCCTATTCGTGACACCCTTGAAGCAGGCATGCCAAATATCATACAAGACCCAATTGTAAGCAGAGATAAAATTATCTTTCCTCCTCTTTACATCAAATTAGGTTTGATGAAGCAATTTTTCAAGGCACTGGAAACCGAAGGTGAATGTTTCCAACACATCATCACAGCTTTACCAGGGTTATCATTTGAGAAGATGAAAGCAGGCGTGTTTGATGGCCCACAGATTCGAACCCTAATTCGTGATGATCAGTTTGTTTCTAAGATGACCGCTTTAGAAAAGGCAGCATGGTTATCCTTTGTGGCAGTCGTTCAGAACTTCCTTGGAAACAATAAGGCGAAGAACTAGAGTGAACTTGTGAACAAAATGCTCCTCGCTTTTCGTGATCTCGGGTGCAACATGAGCATCAAGCTTCATTTTTTGAACAGCCACCTTGATAAGTTCCCTGACAACCTGGGGGCTGTGAGTGACGAACAAGGAGAACGATTCCACCAAGACCTAAAGGTCATGGAAGAACGCTACCAAGGGTGCTGGGACAAAAGTATGATGGCTGACTACTGCTGGAGCATTAAACGAGATTGTCCAGATGAAGTATATAAACGCAAATTCCTACCTGAATAAAATACACAAACAAATTGATAAGCTATTCCTATAATTTCCTATAATAACGAAAAATTAAAAAATAAATAAAAATGTCAAATTGCATAAACTCTGTAGCTTGCAGACAAATACCGACTTCAGATTTGAAATCAATTCACTCAAATTGACTATAGAAAGGTCTTTTTTTAAATGCAACAAAATGAGTGTTCCCCAATGATAATACAATTAATATTAATTGACTATTAGTTACCTACTTGAAAGAAAATTAAAAATAAACTTAGTAAAGACAGTAACTAATTAAAATACTTTGCTTGACTTTTGTTTTACAAAACATGCTGCTACATAATAGTTACTACGGATTTATTAAAATATGGTGCAACATATATATTATTGACTGCAGGCAGAATGTTTTACAAAACATGTTGCTAGATAATTGTTACTACAGTCTTGAGAGTTATTAAAATATGGTGCAACATATATTATTGACTGCAGGCAGAATGTTTTACAAAACATATTGAGACATAATTGTTACTACAGTCTTGAGAGTTATTAAAATATGGTGCAACATATATATTATTGACTGCAGGCAGAATGTTTTACAAAACATGTTGTGACATCAAGGCGCTTTTTTGATAGATATAATTTCTTGTATTAATGTGTTTTTATGATATGTATAGCAGTTGTGTGAGTTGCTTTTACGATGTATAGAATTAGTTAAGTGACGATGTTTTCCCGACACATAAAATTAGTTGTGTCATTGTGGTTTTTGTCAATCATAGAAGTAGTTGTGTCCATGTCTTTTTGTGACACATAGAATTAGTCGTTTGAATATGATTTCTCCTTAAGCTTCGGCTACGTACATATATATGTAGTTTGTTTAATCCGAAGCTAAAATGCACAGTATCATTTAAGTATAGAATTTAATTGTGATATCTTTCCGCTATCTCAGTGAACTATGATGTAGTCACTACAATTGATCTGAGTTCGATCTTACAAGTAAAATCTTCGTGATGTTTTTGTCTATTCTATTTTTACTCTTGTACTCAACTTAAAAAATGGGTGGTTTTGTGGAAAGATATTATTTTCAAATAAACAATATTGTGTAATAAATGGGATAAGAGAAAGACGTAAATCTCTATAAAAACAAAGAATCATTAGCTCGAGAATAAGAAACGATAAACAACGTTTCACTTACCTGTTTCCCATTACTGCTTTGCCCTTGGCGTCACGACGTTTTTCGATTACCACCGTATTTCACGCTCCATTCAGCCAATGAACTGTATTAACGGTAAGCCAACTTCTCCACCTTGTTTTAGATACGATGCTCGCAATGTAAGCTTTAAGACTGAAAAATGTGTAAATAATTTAAAGGTCTATTTTAATCTATTAGCTTTGCGACGTAATAATTTATATCAGCATCACAGTAACGCAATGTTGTTATAGAAATTGTGACTCGTGATTAATTGGCACATAACGTTTAAAAACCCAAGTATAAATTTTTATCTTGCTGTGTAAATAACGCAATTTTTATAGTCTGTAGTGCCTTGGAAAGCGATTCAACACCTCGAACTTTACAATAGAAATCTGATGAAACCGAATCATTGAAACGTTGTACTTAAATCAAATAATAAATAATACAGTTTTGTATTTTCTCCTGTATATTCGTAGACAGTTTTCAAAAGCAAATCAAACATTGTACATCATTTTTTTTCGCGAATCTACGACTTAGCCGTAGCATACAAGGAGTTACAATTATCAAATTCGGTATCGTAAGGCTTAAAGAAGTGTAATGTGTTTTCTAGTTCGTGCATGGCTTAGTAAGAGGTTTACCGTTATCAACAGATGCTCACACTTTCGCGCAGATCAACACTTGGGAGTGGTTATCTCAGAAGTTTATCCTAAATCACCTTATCCGTTTGTGATTTTTTAAAACAGTTTCTGATAATAAATTAATATTTGTATTTACGCAACAATTATTAGGTCTGGTGCAGCTGCAACATCAGTAGTAAACTACGCCAGTAATGCGATAAAGCGCTATAATATTCCACTTGTGTACAAGAGCTCCGAGCGCACCTGCAACACTGCTTCTCTTCTAGGTACGCCCGCGCGCAGTTCTCGCTCGTTGCTGCACCTAACGTGTGGCGGCGCTCGCCAGATACACAAGAGCGTCCACGAATAAGCAGACAGATTAAACAGTGTAATTCCTATGGCAGCTGTTGTATGCTTTGCCCCCCATGTTAATATGTACTCGTGAGGAATGATGGGAACATTACGCTATAAACAAAGAATAAATACTTACTAAATCTTTTGGTCACCAGTCAGCTACACAAGTCCACTTACTTCAGGTTATTGAATTATTACTTATTTTTATTATTCGATGGCAAATAAATGGCATAAAATGGTAGTAGTTAAATAGGGACAATGGTGGATTACTTATCATTTCATGGCATTATATAGTACTTAATTAGGGACAATGGTGGAAGGAAGTTTCCTCACAAAAACTTACACGCGAATGCACCGATTGACTTGTTAATAAAAAGCCCAACTAATAATTTTGCCCAATAAATACATTATAAAATGAACGCGTTTCTATAAAAGCACAAGGATTAAAAAACAACAACAATACGTTCACGTGACAAAGGCACTAGCAATAAAAACACAACAAACATGTAACAAACCCCATTTGTTTAGGTATTCATACTGAAATTGAATGATACTGTATGTGAATAAAAAACATTCGCATGAAAATATTACAGTCTATGCAAATATACATAAAAGACGAAAAAAACTTTCCATTTATTTCAGTTATTACACTTGTTATCTAACTCTTGTAAAGGGCTATACAGTCGTACTGAGAAAGATAAATATTTGCTTGTATTTATATTAAATAAAGAAACACACGATTTTACTTTTTTCTATGTTCTCCAGGTTTGAAATCGTAAAATGAAATAGTGTTTTCTATGAATGTTTTTTTTTATCTGAAGAAATACTTATTTTATCAAATTCAAGAAAACTAATATTTAGTGAAGTTCCTACTGAACTGAATACTTATTTCGAAACTACAAAAACAGCAAAGTTTGCAGTACGGAAGTTTTGGATTAAGTAATCGGTTATTATACGTATTTGCTAAATAAAACACTTATTCGTTCTTTTAAATATCGTATACAATAGTTCGATGTTTCACGTTTGTGTGACCAACGGTTTACTACTTCTTACGGCCTGGTATAGAGAGATGGTTAAAGTGCTCAACTCCAACTATGAAGGTCGCGGGTTCGATTTCCCTGTCGCTCCAATCATATTTGCCCTTTTAGCTGTGGGAGAGCTGTAAAGTGACGGTTAATCCCACTATTCGTTGGTATAAGAGCGGCCCAGGTGTGATCTGACATATATAAACCTCCATATCTAATTATTAAATATGACGTGTTTTTTTACATTCCAATTGTTATTACGAACAGGAAAAGTTTAACATTTAAAATTTTGGGACTCCTAGTGGTACAGCGGCATGTCTGCGGACTCCCATTATTAAAAACCGGGTTTTGATACCTGCGGTTAGCCAAGCACAAATATCCCATTGTGTAGCTTTGTATTTAATTCAAAATTAAGAAATGTTTGAGATTAAACTTATTTATTTGAAAGAAAATGTCTTAATAATTTTACTCCTTCAAACTTTTATGGTCTTATGTAGTTTTTCTTAGTACTCATAATGAAGCTGTCAAAAACAGCACCAGTTATTCTTTCATGTACTGGCGTCTTGAAATGCATTAGGCTTAGCACACATGTAGTTTCTTTATTATGCTTAAGCAGTAGATGGTGTTCAGATTGCTAATATTTATACATACTGTATTAAACTAGTCTTTGAGAAATATAATAATCTAATTCACCTCCTGAAATGAGTAAACATCTACAAATTACTTATGATACACGTGGTTCTTAATAAGCCCATTTCAGTTTTCAACGAGAAATGTGTACCAGTACGTACTAAAACTTCTTTACCAATCACGTTTTGAGAATACAGTTATTATTTGACGTACATTTTTGCAAAAAAAAAGGGGACTTGTATCACATAAATAAACAGGTACCTAGCGTTGACTCAATCGATTTAAGTCTAAGAATGGTAAATAAGAAAATGACGTCATCGAATAAAGTGAGTTTTTGGAATGAAATGGATCCTAAGCAACTATAAATATATATTAATTTTACGCAGTAATGGGTTTCACCAAAAAATGGATATTCAAAATAACAAGTATTTTAATGAGGTTACAACGGGGAATTCCAGACATCAGAACTTGTAGAAAATAAATCTTAATTTACGTTCTAGAGGAGACAGCCTATAAATAAAGTCCATTAAACACTGATTTCAGAAAATTAACAAGTTTTAGAACAAGCCAAGGCTGCAAATGAATTGCAGTGGGTTGTATGCAGATCAACCAGTGAATACATGAATAGTTGGATATAGAGGCAGAGAGTATTTTTAAGTAAAAGCATCCCTTCATTCAGAGAATAAATATTTCTGAGATTGAAAACTCGAGACGCAGTGCTGAGTTTGTTAGTTTCTGAAGTCTGTGTAAAAGTAGTGTACACTTCTTGTTTGCCGTACTGACGTTATTTTAAATATTTGACACAGAAAAATATACACATATATTTATGTTTTCTTTTTATCTTTTCATGGCGTACGGTAAAGCAAGCAAGATCTTTACCGGAGCCACACACACACACACACTTTTTAATACGTTACCCAAAGCCTGATTAGAAACTATATATAAAGACTCAGAAAAAATAAGAACCTGAAAGTCTATTTCGTGAGCTTTGCAGCTGTTTTTCTTTAATTCTTGAATTTCAACGCAGACGAAAATGTCAAAAACTAAGATGATCAGCCATATTGTTGCAACAAATTCATTATTGTTATACAATACTTTGCCAGAACTTGAAAAGCTACCATACAATTTGAACTCGTAACTGCATACGTGCAAAAGAAGCAACAATATTTTAATAAATTATTTATAAGCACTTACGTCATCTTAAACATAAAATGAAAGAGTAAAGCTAAGGAAAACAAGAAACTGGTAATTCAGAACTACTACAACATCTGAATAAAACTACACGCATTTTGTTACCGTTTTATAAAACATTCGTTAAAATCACAACATTTTATTGCTCGCAACCAGGTGGCGGGTATGTAAAAAAAGTCCTTTCTGCATGCAAAGTTTAATTTATACAATTAGAAAGACAATTTTAAAGGAATACGACATTAAGTTAACGATTCAAGTTTAATTCTAACTTAGGTCTTTAGTGATCATATTATATATATGCTGGAAGTTTACTCTGCATTTTTAGCAGCGGCACATCGGCTCTGAGAACGGCTGTAAGTCCTTTTTAAGTACAAACTCCATCATCGTTTGAACGATTTGAAATCTAATTACAGTTTCGGACTCAGAAGGTCAAACTTTTAATTGATGTATTTTACCACGCTAAAGATCTCATAGAATAGTTTGATTTAATGTGACCTAAAAACATTCAATTTTAAGGTAACCTGGTTAAGATCTCGATAAGTTATAAAACTTATAAAGTATAAGCACGCCCAATGGAAACAAAGGCCTCATATATTAATTTACTCTAATCCTGCCTAAAGTAATTTGAAATACCTCGGCTGTTGAGGATTACCTCTCATTTCAAGGCCTCATCACTGAGAGGTACGAATGAGAGAACATTCCCACCTTTTCCCCCCGAATGACTCAGATGTAAGATTGAGAAGCTCATAAAACTAGACACTGGGTTTTCATATCCGCAATGAACAGAGCACAGCAGATGATATAGTGTGAAGCTTTGACTCAACAAGAAATAAACAATAATAAGTTTGTTCAACTTTTTATTAAAGTTGACATATCGCTGATTGCTGGTAAATCTTTGGTTATTTAAGAAAATTGTAATTCTAATCTTGGGTCACAAGTAAATTTACGTATTTTTGGATGAAATCCAAGGTTTGATTTCCCTCCGTGGATGGTGCTCAACAAACTACAATAACAACAATCTAATCCACTTTAGGGTTAACTGAAGGATTTCAGAAATATATGCCAAATAATTAATTAAATAACAAGAAATGTAAGTTATGAAGGTTATGTGGGTTTTACAACACTATTTTGCAAAACGTGATATTCCAACACTAGAATCCGTGTTTCGATACCCGTGATGGGCGTAGCAGAGAAACTCCTTTTTGTGTAACTCTGTGCTTAATTACAAACAAACAAACATTTGAAGTATGACCCACTTTAGATACATACATCTTTGGAAGGTCACTATCAAAGGTCGAGATCATAGAAAAGTCTCAAAATTAAGAAAATTATTTGTTGAAACGGGGAACTATTTTTCACACAATAATTACTCTATAACTCAGAAATTATTGATTTAAATGAAACTTGTTTGGTATGTGTAGAATATCATTTTCATTGACCTACCAAAAAAATCGGTGTCAGCTGATGATGACGAACACATGGACACTGTATTAATTTATTTTAAGAGCTGAATATGGCGGAGGTACACGCTCTACTGAGAGTTCCTCTAGTTTCAGATGCACTAAGGTTTGGTTTCTTTTGAATTTCGCGCAAAGCTACACGAGGGCTATCATAATTTAGCAGTGTAAGACTAGATGGAAGGCAGCTAGTCATCACCACCCACTGCCAAAGGCTACTTTTTTAGCAACGAATAATGGGATTGACTGTCACATTATAATGCCCCCACGGCTGAAGTAGCGAGCTTCGAATTACGAGTCGAGTGCCTTAACCACCTGGCCATGCCGGGCCCTACTAACTTTAAAGAGCAGAACAGAAATAATATAAAATCACTAAATTAATGGAGACTCAATTTTGTAGAATATCGTATTTTACAATTGCACAATTTTATAGAATTCTAAGTCATACCTTAATTGGTTAATCATTCAGCTGAATAGTCTTCACTTGAGGGGCTAACTTACGTTAGCAATGTTAACAATTGTAACAATGAAAGGAAATGGAATGTGACAACGTGTCATTATTTCGTAGACGAACAAAGATAAGAGTGCAAAACACGTGGAACATCTCTACAGCAATTACTTTTCTTGCGCCATCTTCAGTGGCATGAGAGATATTGCTCTCCAAAAATGGAGAGATCTATTTTAAAAATCTGGAACCGATATCGTGAGCATTCAATGTGAGCGAGGAATCCATTTTTCAAACACTCGAATCCTCTGTATTCTCTACTTAAGTAAGCTTTTCTGAAGGACACTGCATCTTCAGTTGATCGGGAAAGAGGAGGGAAATTGGACTAGATACATAGTTTAGTGTCAAGCTGAGAGAAGGCCTGTTCCAGATGGTTATTAAACCAATTTACAAGAACAACTTATGAATGTAAAAGCAACCGGAAGCCATTCTAAAAACCGAAAAGACGAATGTAAATATATGGATAGTATGTGAGATAAGGTCACCATAATAAAATGACCTGACAGACTAAAAGTTAAAATCAGTATGCTCTAGCTAGTCATATTTCAAACAAGTGTGCATTGGGATTATTTCGATAAGCTGGGTAGTTAAGAAAAAAGGTCTATTTAAGCCTTATTCCAAACAAGAATGTGTAGGTGAATAAACTGTTTATACATGTTTTATTTTAGCAACTACAGTCGCTCAGGTTGCATCTTACTCAGAAATATAGTTAACGTTTAGAACCCTGAACGTTTCTTCATACTGAGTCTTCAGTATTCGACGAGTTAGCCGAAGGTGCTGTCGACTAGCTACTTTCTCTTTGAATATATAGCGGTGCGTGTTGTTTACTAGCTACTTTCTCTTGAAGAGTTAGCGATATATGCTGTTGACTAGCGACTATCTACTGAAGAGTTAACGTTAGGTGCTGTTAGTTAGCTCCTTTCAATTGAAGAGTTTAGCGGTAGGTGTCGTTGACTACCAACTTTCCTGTTTAGTAGTGACCTTCTCTGAAAGTAGGACAACAGGGTAGATATTCTCTGTGTAGCTTTACACGAATGTCGGAAACGAACAAACTCGTGTAGATAGGAATGAACTCCTTGTGCCCCTCAAAAAATATAAAAAAACAGCAAACTTTAATTTTTCTAAGATTGTTCAATCCTGCTTAACTCCACTGTGTTGTGGAGAAACATATTAAATTTTAGGGGGATAAAAAAGTATAGTTCGTTTTTTTAAACGCAAAGCTACATAGTGGACTTTCACTGCTCTCGCCATCACAAGATGAGAAACCAGATTTTAACGTCAGAAGCCCTCAGCATTACAGT
This sequence comes from Carcinoscorpius rotundicauda, assembly GCA_011833715.1. Classification (NCBI taxonomy): domain Eukaryota; kingdom Metazoa; phylum Arthropoda; class Merostomata; order Xiphosura; family Limulidae; genus Carcinoscorpius; species Carcinoscorpius rotundicauda. The sequence continues at coordinate 36,257,227 of CM022403.1, forward strand.
TTAGCCACCGTGAAGCGTTTAATTTATCGTTGCTGACTTCTTAGTGAAAAGCTACACAATGGGCTAACTGGACTCTGACCGCCTCAGGGATTCGAACCTCGAATTTTAACTTTATAAACTCGTTAACGTACCACTAACCATCAGGGGTGGGGTAGTTTGGATTTAACTTGTTGACTGCTGATTCACCGTATAGAGTAGGATGCGCTTCCGGCAGTTGAGTGCGAGTATGCCGTATACTATGTACGGATCTGTATACAGTATAGAGGATGTAGGACCTTCGCGCGCGTTTAAAGCAGCCGCAGTAAATGGGTTAAGCACAATATATTAAAACGTCCTTTGACAATAATATAACAAACTTACACAGAATTGTTGTCTTCTCCTAATCCAATACGCATCAGCTGAACGTTGTATTTCTGAGGGGACCCGATCCTCTTCGAATATTAATTTTTAAGATTAAAACGTAAGAACAGATTTGTTTCTTTGGTTTGTTTAGAATTTCGTGCAAAGGTACACGAAAGCTATCTGGGCTCGCCGTCCCTAATTTTGCAATATAAGACTAGGGAAGGCAGCTAGTTATCCCCACTCACCACCAACTCTTTGGGTACTCTTTTACAACGAATAGTTGGATTGACTGTAACATTATAACGACCCCACGGCTGAAAGAGCGAATATGTTTGGTGTGACGGGAATTCGAACCCGCGATTCTTAGATTGCGAGTGGAGTACCTTAACCACCTGGCCATGCCGGGCTCGTAAAAACAGAAGACACGTAAAGAGTCCTAACATATTATCAATAGAGTTCGTACAAATATGATGCTTTTTCGACTAAACTATTTAGAAATCTTTAGGACATAAACACCTGTTTATACAATGTTTCTTGTTAATGCAAAAACCTTACTACATTTTTTACATTTATTGAGTCCCATATATTTTCCTTATTATTTTCCTTTCTTAATAGCTTTCAAGCTCATATTTATTTGATTTTTTTATTTATACGTTTTTGCACTCTTGATAATTTTATGCATACATTATTGTCACAATGTTCTATTTTCTTCTTTTAGGCTTAATTCGTTTGAAATTTCGAACAAAGCTGCACGAGGGCTGTCTGCACTAGCCGCCCTAATTTTACGATGGAAGACTAAAAGGAAGGAAGTTAATAAGCACCAATCTCCGCTAACCTTTAGACCACTCTTTTACCAACGAATAGTAGAACTGACCATAACATAACAACGACCCTCTCCCGCGACTAAAAAGGCAGCCATGATCGGTGACAAGTATTTGAGCCCACTACCCTCATTTTGCGAATCAATTGCATTAGGTACCAGCCTTCTAGTGCCACAGCAATGTATCTGCGGGTCCACACCGCTAGAAGCTGTATTTTGATACCTTTTACGGAATTCCCCTCTGGTACAGCGGTAAGTCTACGGGGTTTACAACGCTAAAATCAGGAAGTCGATTCCCCTCGGTGGACACAGCAGATAGCCAGATGTGGCTTTGCTATAAGAAAACACAAACACCTGTTATGAGCAGAGCACAGATAGCCCATTGTGTACTTTGTGCTTAATTACAACGCAGACAAACTTAGCCGTCACGCTGTGCTAGATTTTAAAGCTTATGATAAATTTCCCTATTTATTACGTATGTGTTTTGTATCAGTTCTTTATTTTATGTTCTTCTTTTATTTCTCGTCTAATGTTTGTAATTCCAGATCTTCATTTCATTTTCTTGTTTGTTTGTCTGCTACAACTTTCTCTTATTTTCCTGCCATATTACTGGCTCGGCATGGCCAGGTGGTTGAGGCATCTGGCTCGTAATCTCAGGGGCGCGGGTTCAAATCCCCATCTTACCAAACATGCTCGTCCTTTCAGTCGTATGGATGTTATAATGTTATTCTCGATCTCACTATTCGTTGATAAAAGAGTAGCCCAAGAGTTGGCGGTGGATGATAATGACTACCTGCCTTCCCTCTAGTCTTACACGGCTAAATTAGGGTCGGCTAGAGCAGATAACCCTCGTGTAGCTTTGCGCGTATTTCGAAACAAACCAAACCAATTTATCCACGTTATGCACTCTAACGTTGATGATGATTTAGTTGCCAGTTTCTCCACATCAAAAACTAAATCGTGTTTTGTGTTCAAGAAGAATGAACATCATAATTAAGAAGACATACTATGCTATGCAATCGCCAGTCCGTAACCTTCATTCATATTCGTGATAAATTTTAACACGAAACGTCAATGTCAAACGTATCCGCTTATCCGAAATTCTCAATAGCCTAGAAAAAAAACAATCCTCGAAGGGGGATGAATAAATTTGTTTGTTTGTTTTGGAATTTCGCACAACGCTACTCGAGGGCTATCTGTGCTAGCCGTCCCTAATTTAGCAGTGTAAAACTAGAGAGAAGGCAGCTAGTCATCACCACCCACCGCCAACTCTAGGGCTACTCTTTTACCAACGAAATGTTGGATTGACCGTCACATTATAACGCTAACATGGTTGAGCGGACGAGCATGTTTGGCGCGAGTCGGGCGCGTACCCAAGACCCTCAGATTACGAAGCGCACGCCTTAAGGCGCTAGGCCACACAATATGCACGTGATAGGTTAAAGAAACACGATTTTTCAGATGACACATAAAAGTAATAGAAGCTTAAGTTTGGTTTTTCATGTGCCTTGAAAGATAAAAACGTCCAAAATCGTTAGAAAAAGAATTCTAACTGGGTATATAAAAGGTAATAAAAAATAGAAGACAAACCAAGATTTTAATTTTCACCGATTTTTCGTCATGGATTTCTTGTGTTAGAAGTTTGTTTAAAATAAACTAAAATATGGCATAACTGAAAGAAGCCAGTATACATTAAATACTATTACACGCTAAAGTGTTCATTTATTCCCGCGAACCTGTACGAGGAATACCTGCGCTGGGCGTTCATAATTTAGTGCTGATACATTAGAAAGGAATACAACTTGTTAACGACACTCACCACTAATTTTTATGCTTCTATAATCGAATATTGCGACAAGACAATCAGTCTTATAATGCACTCATGGTACAAAAGTTTTGAAACGCCAAATGCAGAATAGAGTACAATTGAAATTTAATAATGACGTTTATGGAGTAATATTATCTGATGGTTCTGTTTAAAATTAATATTTTATTCTTCGAAGCATTGTTGTATGTATGTAAAAAAAAGTTATTACTTCCAAAAACGTTCATGACTGTTTATCACGACACATTCAGCTTATTAACACTTAAATATGTACCTTCCAGTGATTTGACAAACTGGATTTATTGATACTTGAATCCAAATTTCACAGTAATGTGGCATATTCAGTTAATTAACCTTTGAATCTTGGCTTTCTAGTGATGTGACACATTAAGCTAATTAACGATCAACCCATAATTTACAGTAAAGTGTGGCCCGACATGGCCAGGTGGTTAAGGCACTCGACTCGTAATCTGAGGGTTGCGGGTTCGGGTCCCTGTCGCACCAAACATGCTCGCCCTTTCAGCCGTGGGAGCGTTATATTGTTATGATCTATTCCACTATTCGTTGGTAAAAGAGTAGCCCAAGAGTTGGCGGTGGGTGGTGATGACTAGCTGACTTCCATCTTGTCTTATACTGTTTAATTAGGGACGTTTATCTAGCTCAGATATGACTCGACTAGCTTTGCGCGAAATTCAAAACAAACAAACAAACGATCAGCCGAGTGTTAATATTTGGTTTAAAGAACATTCTGCTAATTCAGTGTTCGAGTACCATTATTGCAAAAAATATTTGTGCTTTGCACTTTTTTTCATTCTTCTGTTGACTAACTGTCTTTCTTCTTGTCTGTCAGTTCGACGTACGAATTATTAGCTCAGATCAGTGGATCATTTTTTCGCGAATATCTCAAAAACATTCAAATATTCCTCAGTCCAGCTTCAATAGAGTGAAAATTGTAGCCGCAATGTTTTACGCTTTCTTTACGTTTTTATATTGATTGTTTAGGCAGAATATTGATGATAAAACTTTATAGAACGGACAGCAACTGCCTGTTCTAGAGACGCAAGTGTAGAGGATGACGTTTCGAAAGTCTGCCTTTCGTCTCCACAACAGGCAGCTGCCGTCCATTCAACAAAGTTTCATCATGTTTTACGTTGATTAAAGTGACAAACTATGTTAAATGTTATTTTGTTTGTGAACGTTACTGCGAACTGCGCGATTAACACCTGTGTGAATCTGATAACTCAGTAAAAAAAATTATTATTAAATACAACAACAATACAACGTAATGTAGACCTGAGTGAATTGTTTTGTTTTTAAGTTTCGCACAAAGCTACTCGAAGGCTATCTGTGCTAGCCGTCCCTAATTTAGCAGTGTAAGACTAGAGGGAAGGCAGCTAGTCATTACCACCCACCGCCAACTCTTGGGCTACTCTTTTACCAACGGATAATGGGATAGACCGTAACATTATAACGCCCCACGGCTGAAAGGGTGAGCATGTTTGGCATGACGGGGATGCGAACACGCGATCCTTAGATTACGAGTCGCACGCCTTAACATGCTTGGCTATGCCGGGCCAGACCTGAGTGAAAACTATGAAATTACATTCTGATGGCGCTTTGATGCAGCATTTATAAATAACGGGTGAACGTAAAGAAACACTATCCAGGTTATTGCAGACAAATTGTGAATGCGTTACATTAGTTGCAAAGTTCTGTTTGAAACAGCTGCTCTAAAATCGCCATTCCATTAGCCAGAGAACTTCATGACGCATGTAACCTCGCATTTCTGTGTTTAAATTTAGAAGACAAAATTTTGATCTCTCTATAAAAGCCTCTCTACTTAAAGACAAATCTGCCTTACCAGAAAATTGTTAATTCCTGGTATATCTGAGTAAGTTTCTTTATACAAAATAAATGTTTATTCTTGTCGCGTTCCTCTTTGACGTCAACAATAGGATCTGTTGCTTCTTACATCTCCATGGCAACAAAGTGATGTATTTTGGTCACCGGCGGGCTGAGTGGAACCTGTTGAGTGTGGTACTTGGATGTAATACGAACTGTCGGTAAAACGAGAACAAAAGGTTTAGCTGCTTGGAGTGTCTATAGTGTATAGCCTTCATCCACACCTGTTCAAACGCCAATAAAACACGTGATGCTAGACGGTGGAAACAAAATACTGTTGTATTTTTCAAAGAAACCAATCAGAAACTGCGATGGACAGTCTTACGTTTCAGTTATTTGATCATCTCGGTGCAACTATTCTGAATATTTGTTTAGGCCTTAGATGTATAAAACTATGAAAACTCTTCTTTTAAATTCGTGTATTTTAAATTACATAACTACATAATAGATTTAAGCTCATAAACCAAACATAACTAAATAAGACCGAAAACAAGTAATTCCTAAATAGTGGTTTAAGCTCGAATGATAATAAAATGGGATTATTAAATTTACTAAATGTGTTTTTATGTTTTAAGTAATGTTCTACGTGGAAAAGAAAGATAAGTTTATTGATGAGTGAGTTGAAGATGGCAAGTAACCAAGTTAGCGCACGGATCAGCCTCGTGCACTAATCAACTATTGAACGTAAGTTATAAACAATACTGCAGTTATTATCACCAGATGTATTAATTGTTTTTTCCCCCTTTGTAAAGAATTCTGTTAGTTTTATGAAAAACAGCTGGTTTAAGCAATAATGTAATGTAAAATAATTATTACAACATTAGTTCGCTGAAAATGGGAACGTAAGTATGAATTATATAACAGTGCACGTTTATAGGAAAACAATAATGTAATATAATTGTTACAACTTGGTTCGCTGAAGATAAGAACGTAAGTGTGAATTATAACAGTGTAAATTTATAGGAAAGCAAATACTATTCTGTGTATATAAATGTACTGTTTGTGTGGCATTACAAAGGGATACGCACTCAAAAATATTTCCAGAACGGGTATTTATTTATACTAATAACGAAATATTTGTGTAGTTTATAGTGGACTTTGTGGGAATAACTTTCTCAGTAATAGCTCTGGTTACATAGAATGTCTGAAATACCTGGAACCATGGGTAATATGTAGCTTTTCTTAATTTTAGAAACTTTACTGATAATGGAGCTCTCAGAGCATGAGAAGGTCGAAGTATACCGGCTGTTTGGAAGTGACGATTTTTTCTTTGTGGAGGACTGTTACCAAACGTAACACCCTCCGTCCAGAGAAGGAGAAAATACAGTGTTGCTTGGACTTTTTGGCTAAATGCCAGAAGACTGGGAATATTAAAAAGAACATGAACATACTTCCCAGTGTTCAAAGCAAGTGGAAATACCGTGTCTAAACTTTTTTCGAATTATAGGGACAGCACGTGGACCTTCAAAGTGAGTCTAATAATTCTAGCAATGCTATTAAATGTGTTTATTCTGTTTAATTGCATAGAAAGCAGGTGTTGTACTATTTACGTCGTCTCTCGTCGTAGTGTGTGTCCGAGAATATAAAAACATATATCTGTATCGAAATATTGATATACGAATATCGGTAATATATCAGTCTCTCTTCACCAACTCTCTCTTTGAATTATTATTCTTTCTTTAAAAAGTAAATACGAATCCTATTTAATCATCCGATTTACCATTGGTCACTAGGTTACAACAACTGCCTGGCAATTTCACCCAGTAACTTCATAGATAAAGCTCTACATTATTATTATTATTCCAAGCAGAGGCGACTGTTTTCCCTAACATTGTATCTACACCAGTTTTTAACGTGAAGGTGTTAAAACATATCTCTAACATCACTTGATTTTTACCGTATCTCTGGTCGGCATTTCAAAATTTGGACAACAATTTCAGTATCTTCGTCAAAAACAAAGGAAAAACAGATTTCAGTTACACATCCAGAAATATTTTTATTTATTACTTTTTATATGGTAAGTATGCGAGCGGAGGCTGGCCTCGGTGGCCTGGTAGTCATGGCGCTATATCCGATTATTTGTTTGTTTGTTTTTGAATTTCGCGCAAACCTACTCGAGGACTATCGACGCTAGCCGTCCCTAATTTAGCAAAGTAAGACCAGAGGGATGGCAGCTAGTCACCACCACCCACCGCCAACTCTTGAGCTACTCTTTTACCAACGAATAGTGGGATTAAAAATGATATTATCACGCCCTCACGGCTGAAAGGATGAGTATGTTTGGTGTAAGGGGGATGCGACCCCACGACCCTCAGATCACGAGTCGCACGCCCTAACCCACCTGGCCATGCTATATTCGAAGGTCGCGAGTTCAAATCTCATTATTGATGAGATGCCGGTCTTGGATAGCTGCCTGCTCTTCAAACGTAGGGATAACTAGAGTAAATAATCTTCGAGTAGCTTTGCACGAAATTCGAAACAAAATATGCTTGTCAATCTTTCCATCAGAATAATAATTTCCTACACCGCTACTTTTTCTTTTAGAGTAATTTTGCTTGTTACATTTTCCTTTTTTATATTATTTACGTTAGAGCAAATTTTATGTAAGACTAATGTTTCTAGATGGCGTTCTTTCTTCCCTCCACTAGTTTCACATAAATTATATCCTCTTCTGACACATACTTGCTCAATTTTTACTCTACAGTTTGTGTAAAAGTGCGGTCTCTTACAAGCGGCTTTTTATCTTCCATCAGTTTATTCTCAGTGGAAAATTTCAGAATGTTATGTATTCATCTATTCGATCTCAGTGATCTTACTTCACCCGTACTAATTTTGTCTTACACGACTCTTTCTTTACTTTTGGAAATCAAGATTCTCTTTTAAATGCGTTGTTTAATGTTCACAATTCCCTGGGGTATTTCCTGGAGTAATTCTTGTCTCCGCATTGACATCTTGTTCGCAAAGAATAAAAGTACTTTTGTGATCCATAAAAAAACACACATAATTTCGCTCTGATTTTTTTAGAAAGCTTTAAAGGACAAGATATTCAGCACCATCCGTGAAATGACAGTTCTCTTAATGCAGTGATAGCATAATTAGTGATAATTATTTATATTCTTTGTTAGGTTTTAAAATGTATTTAACTGACACCGTACAATCATTTCGAATTATGTTTGTTTTTTCACGCAAAGCAACACGAGGGCTATCTGCGCTAGCCGTCCCTAATTTAGCAGTATAAGACCAGATGGAAGGCAGCTAGTCATCACCACCCACTACCAACTCTTGTGCTACTATTTTACCAACGAATAATTGGATTGACCGTAACATTATAACGAACCCACGACGAATTTCCTCAAAAACAATGTCAATTTCTAAAAATAAAATTATTAAAATAGTTATTTATCTATTGAATCTGTATATATGTATCTTTTTCTGTACATAGTGATTTATCAGTTCATTCTCTTAAGAACGATCTTTACTTTGATTCCTGTAAAAACTCTTTGTTATGTTCAGTGTCTAAGCAGTCCCGGAAGTGTGTTAAGGCGTTCGACTCGTAATCCGAGGATTGCGGGTTTGAATACCCGTCACACTAAACATGCTCGCCCTTTCAGCCGTGGGGGCGTTGTAAATGTGACTGTCAATCCCACTATTCGTTGGTAAAAGAGTAGCCCAAGAGATGGCTATGGGGAGGGGGTGATGACTAGCTGCCTTCCCTCTGGTCTTACATTGCTAAATTAGGGACGGCTAGCGCAAATAGTCCTCGAGTAGTTTTGCGCGAAATTCAAAACAAATATATGTCCTAAGTTACTATCTTTAATTACTTTTGTGAACTTCAGTTACGCTTATTTCAAAGTAAACAGTAAACATAGCCAAGCTTTAATCAGAGAATTACATTCGCCTTTAACAAGCGTCAGTTAGAACTGAGCTTTGACATCAGGTGGCCGGAAATGAGGTTATTATGTGTAGTAATAACTGCTTCTGAATATTTAAAAACACCTGTTGCACTGTTAAGATGTGCCCTGCAACATAATGGATTAATGGTAGCCATTATAGCAACAATACAGTGTTTCTGTCTCCAAACGAAAGTTAAGAATTTTAGGAATGTAACTTTCAAGCACCCTGTATGTTTGTGAACTAGAAACGACTTGGGAAAATTATCTTAATGAAGATTCGTGATTAATTTTGAACGTATTCAAAACACAGATATGATTGTGCTATTATTTGTTTTTTTTTAATTTTGCACAAAGCTACACGAGGGCTATCTGCGCTAGCCGTTTCTATTTTAGCAGTATAAGACGAGAGGAAACGCAGCTAATCATCACCACCCACCGTCAACTCTTGGGCAACAATTTCACCAATTATTAGTGGGATTGACCGTCACTTTATAACGCCCCCACGGCTGAAAGGGCGAGCACGTTTGATGTGACGGGGAGAAGTAAGTAAAACAGACAAAACCGCAGTCATGAAGAATGTCGAGTTTTATACAGGAGTGCAACACCTGGTGGTGTAGATTAACATTGGCGAAACGTTGTTTTTTAAACGGTGCATTTCTATTCCATTTTATATGTTCTTGAATTTCAAAATTAAAGTTTCTACCACTTGATTAATGTTGTACTATCTCTGGTCAGTGGAGTACCTTATAATTCAGTGCCTTTAGGACTGAAGCAGTCTCAATATTAACGACAATAACCCAGTCAGTACGCAGACCAGACCAGTGAGAAGATGTACTCGGGTCAATACACCAAGACCGTAACATTTACACCTGATGAAAACACTCAGATTGCTGGTTTCTGCTCTGATCCTAACTTAAGTAAGGGATATTCTTAAGCGAAGTAAATAATCTTACAACGATTGATAAAATCCACTAAAAAGCTCTGGATTATGAGATGTAAGATATTATGCTTAGTGTAAATACGTTCTTAGTGTGTTACGAACAAGGGCCCTAGTTACTTCTGGTTTGGCTTGTTTCAAATTAGATGATGGATCCTACATGTGGTCCTTCCTTCTTCAGGTGACTTTCCTGAAATGTCCCCAACCAAAGTCCGTCTGAAATGTGGACATGGACAGGTTTTATTACATGTTATCTTTCTGAAGGATTCTATTATTTACATTTCTTATATAAGATTATGGAGTATTATATTATGTATGTGTTGTTATAAATGGGATGTTATGTATATATATATTATCCTTTTGTAAGATTATATTACATATTATCCTTATATATATAGTACGTGTTTTCTTTATATAGGATTATAATAATATTATTCTTGTATAGGATTACAGTATGAATTATCCTTATCTAAGGTTACAGTTTATATGTACTTTTATAATGAATATTTTATGTATATTATTTTTCTATTGGATTGTAGTAAATATTGTTTTCATACAGATTTGTAATATCTATTACCCTTATATGGGATAATAGTATATATTACCTATATATTAGGTTGTAGTGTGTGTGTATTATTATATAAGGTACGCTATTCTTATATAATGCTGTATTTTGTATTATCTTTACATAGGGTTATACAAGGTATTCAGAAATTATGTTACGTATTACATCTACGACAAGACAGCAGCGGTTACAAACGTTAAGTTTGTGGTGAATGAAGGACACGCGTGTGCAGTTTTTGCCTCACACCATCAGCCACGAGTACACCTGCACATGACGTTCGATCGTGGTCCATGTGTCGAGAGTCACAGCAGCTAATGGATCTGTTCACGTGGTGACCCAAGATTAGCCACCTTTGTTCTATAGACTGCAGGATCCAACCCACTATCTACAAGAGAGTTAGAAAAAAAAACGTTTGTTTTAAAATATATCTACTGATATTTATTGTTTCACAATGAAACTATAAGTACTTTGAACAGTTAATGTCGTAGGCTAGGTCCATAAAATTTTGGACTGATTTTCATTTAAAAGGTCCTTCACATTACCGTAAAGTCTAGAAGAATAAGATCTGACCAGCGTGCTCACCAGAGGATCTGTCCATCATGGCTCCTTTTTTTGTACGGCAGACTCTCAGGTTTTTGAAATTGTTAGTGCCAAGTCTTTATAGAACTCTTAAGTAGCAGGCCTTTACAAAACAAGGTGAATTCTGTATCTAACAGAGATGAAATAGACTACTCGAGAACTGACGCCATATTTATTAATGAGATATTTTGTGGGTGCCCATGCGTTATGTGTTCATCCTTCATCTGCCACGAACTACAAATTCCTAAATGCCTTGTTGTAGTTTAACTAAATTTGTGATGTGTGATATAATGTTTGAACAGCTTGTAATATGTTTAACTTTTATATAGGACTACGTTGCGTTAGGTTTAAAAGAGTTACAGTCTTGGCACATACGACTGTGGACTAAACGACTCTCTAACAATTAAACAGGAATGTAATAAAATAACATATGCTAGCATAGGCGTATAACACTGACACATTCAACCCAAGTGTGTTATTAAAATTAACCCAACGTTAAATGGATTACTGAAAAGTTATAGATTTAATCGTTAGATTAAAAAAATACATTTCTGTAAAAGGTATGTAGAGTTTACGTTTAAACATTACTGTAATAAGTTTAATTTTATAGCATTTTAACAGGTGATATTAAGTAACTACAGCGTCACCAGTGGCTCTACGTAAAGGTTTATAGCACTGTGTATTTTTCAAATTAACGACATAATAAACAATAGTATTTCGTGATGACGAGAAACCCACTTGAAATAAAAAATATATCTCAGGACGACTGGTATGGGTATTACCACTTTTACTAATAAGGTAGAAAATAATGTTTCGACCTGAAGATGGCCTAGAAAGGTGGAAACTTTGCTTTATTATTAAAAGTTTTAATACCCATACTAGCTGTCCTTAAACAATAGTATTACTTATCTTGTATTTTTATTTTCTCTCTCTACGCGCGAGTGGAACCTCATTGAATGACCAGTAAATATTTGTTGTTAAGCACAATACTACGCAATACTATAATCTGTGATGTGCCCACAAGGCTGTATCAAAACCCGGTTTCTATCGTTATGAGTCTTTGGAATTACTGCTCACCCACTGTGGGGCAGCAAATTTTACCAAAAAAAAGCCCAACAAAAAACGTGAACACCGCTAATCTCGGAATTTTTTTAGGGTGAGCTGCAAAACCTTATGATATCATAATATTAGGTTCTTGAAGGATTGGATGTGGCCCAGAGTGCCCGAACTGTGAGTTCAAGGTCGACTGTCAAATCCACGTTTGGTTGACTGATTAAAATTAATTAGAAAGTTTAAAGGGCTACCTGTGCTCTGCCCACCACGGATATCGAAACTCTGTTTCTTGTTATGTGAATGCTCCTCCAATGGCACAGCGCTGTGTCTGAGGTCTTAGAACGTTATAAACCGGATCTCGATCCCCGTGGTGAGCAAAGCGCAGATAGCCTATTGTGTATCTTTGTGCTTAAATGAAAACAAACTTTTTGGAGTAAGATCTGAAATGAAGAAAGGAATGCATAGGTGAAAAAAAAAAGTGTAAAATTTGAAACACAGAATCGTTTGAAAAAAGAACGAAATTTTTTTCTTCTTAATATTGTTGACGTCATCTTTACAGTAATTTTTTTCTTTACGACTTAATTGTTTGAGCATGGATGAACAATGTAAGATCTTAAAGGCAGTAAACAACGAATTTTTTTACCCGGAGTATAACAGTTTTCCACTTAAAGTTGTAGAGAGCGTTTTCATTAGCATGGCATATTCCTCTCTAAGTGATCATAAGCTTGAAATATACGAAAGGAAAAAAAAACAACTGTAATTGAATTGTAGATTAAGCCCGTCACCAAGTAGAATTCTGATCCTACTGGAAGAAAGTTTTCCCATTAAACTTGTAACTTCGGCTCGCAAACAGTATTTCTCATTGGTGAGGAATTTCTTTTATGTGGATATTATAAAGGAATTTGCTCCTGTGAAAGCACATATCATTCTCGTAAACACAAGTAGTATTTTGTTTTGAATATTTTGCACTAGTAAATTTAACCCGATAGAGGGAGAAAATGCCACCTAACTGATGAATTATTTTGTAAGATATCTTCTGACAGATTGCATAGTTCCTAGTATAAATAACTGTTCGTTTGTTGGTATTTTCAGAGCAAAGTTATATAATGGGCTATGTGTGCCTCTGCCACCGCATGAATCGAACCTTAATTTTTACCGTTGTAATTTTGTAAAAAAAATACCACTAATAAATAATAAAATATAGTTAATTGTTGCCATAACATAGTTTAAAATTTAATTATGAGCTTTGGACTTTTGTGGAACTTCGACTGATGTTTTAAAGACCTGTAGATATATTTATATCTAGGCGATATTTATTTTTGCAGAAAATACATTATTAATAGTTAACCATTTCGCACTGGGTGGGTATTTCAAATGACTAAAGGACAATATAAGATTTGTTTTAGAATTTCGCGCAAAGTTACACGAGGGCTATCTGCGCTAGCAGAGAAGGCAGCTAGCCATCACCATCTACTGCCAACTCTTGAGCTACTCTTTTACCAACAAACACTGGGATTAACCGTAACGTTATAACGCCCCCTCGGATGAAATGGCGAGTATGTTTGGTGCGACGAGGATTCAAACCCACGACCTTCAGATTAAGAGCCAAATTCATTAACTACATGACCATGTCTGGGCCTAATACGATTTGAAGTATGTCATTATGAAAAAAATCAAGTAGTCATATTGACGATAAAGTAAAGTTCGTATCTTTACTTCAAAATAATTTCTTTATTGGGGAACAAACAACAAAAGTCGAGACATGAGACATCTAGTTTAACTGGTTTTGGAATAAACATATCATTTTTCAATGTCTCATGAATCACTATTTCTATTTTGAATGTTTTGTTTTGTAACACATGTAATGAATAGTTTTTTTATAGCGTTTCTCTATCATCTGGTTATCTTATGTCTCTAAAACTCTTCAATTCACTTAGGAACAAAAGAAAAGCTTTATGAGGGTTTAAAATCTGTAAAAATAGAATACCATTTGTTTCAGCGCAAAGCCATTCAATGTCCACCGCTAAGAATCAAATTCCATATTTTTAACGTTTCAAATACATAATGCCTGGCATGGCCAGGTGGGTTAAGGCATTTGACTTGTAATCTGAGGTTTGTAGTTTCAACCATGGGGCGTTATAAAGTGACGGCCAATTTCACTATTTGTTGGTAAAAGAGTAGCCCAAGAGTTGGTGGTGGGTGGTGATGACTAGTTGCCTTCCCTCTAGTCTTACACTGCTAAATTAGGGACGGCTAGTGCAGATAGATGTTGAGTAACTTTGCGCGAAATTCAAAAACAAACAAACAAATGCGTAAACTTACCAACAGTTAACTGAATGCAATTAGTTTTTGAGTATTGGTTTTGGTTTGTTTCTTTTTATGGCAATACTGCTTAGGATATTTACTGATATCACTAGTTTTTAACTCGCAACCACAGGGAAGACAACTGGATAGCAACAGCAACAACTGCCAACGCTTAGCCTACCAGAGAATAGTGGAATTAATCTCACATTTCTATGATCTTGCGGGTTATGGGGAGAGCATCTTCGACACTGGTTTCGATTCCGCCATCTGAAGATTGCAAAATGAACTAAATCATACAAGGTTAAGTATTGAGTTAGTTTTTATTGGTGTCGTTAAACGTAAAACTACCCAATGGGTCATCTGTTTTGTACTTATAACTAATATGGAAGCTGGATTTTTAGCGTTATAAGCCCTACGAATAGTGAATTACAAATTTATTTGTCTCTGAATTTCATAATAACATTTCTGATCATGCATAGCTTTAAAATTGATTAATATCTTAACGATTAAAAATATAAAAAATTACTAGTGTTTAGGTATTCTAATGCTGTCGAAATGTTGGAAACGTAACTTTAAAGTTTAACAATATTAAACTTACTGTCAACCCCAGCTTAGTAAAAAAGGAAAAGAGATACGGAACATTATGGACATGCTAATGGTTCTTCGTATTCATCAAGCATAAATAAATATCCAATAATAATTTATGAAACCACATAATATGTATAGAGAGAAATGACGTCCTTCATTCGTAAGTCATATATCATGAGTAAATTTGTTCAACTTGTACCTAAGAGAAGAAATAAACTGTTATATTGTATTGAAAGAAAATAATTTATAAAAGTCATAGGTAATCGAATAAGATATGCGTTTTATCCTTCAAAAGCACCACCTTCCTTATTGATTTTTCCAACGCAATTGATGTTGGGTGTTTTCAAACTAATATACTCTTCAAAAAAAGAAACGGAAAAGGCAAAATATGAGACAAATTGTTAACACGTTTATTCCGGGTAGTTCTATATAACATATGTGAAATTTTGCACATTCACTGCTGAACATCCAAGGTCTGCAAAGGCGAAGTCCACGCTTACTAGTTGAAGTTTAACGTCACTCAACTTCAACAACGAGTATGCCCCCGTGAGCATCAATAATTGCTTGGCATCTCCTGCCCATGGAAGCGATGAAATGACGAATCACATTCTGTGGAATGGCTGTCCACTCAGCCTGCAAAGCTGCTGCAAGCTGAGGTAGAGTCTGCGGTTGAGGTTGTCGCCATCGTAGACGTCGGTCCAGCTCGTCCGAAAGATGTTTGATGGGGTTTAAATCTGGTGATCTGGAGGGCCATAGAAGAACGTTGATGTTGTGGTGTCTCAAGAAGACAGTGGTGAATTGGGCTGTGTGAGGACGGACATTGTCATGTTGAAAAACGTCGTCGACGTTCACGATGATGGGTTGCACATGGGGCCTAAGAATCTCGTCGACGTATCGTTGAGCCGTAAGATTTTCTCGAATGTGCAAAAGGTCTGTTCTGGCATTGTAGGCGATGACAGCCCAGATCATGACGCTGCAGTTTGCTGCAAAATTTTCACCTCGGCGACAGTAAACACGGGTTCGTCCATCTTACCTACGAAGCATAAAACGTGATTCATCGCTGAACCAAACATCCCTCCATCGTCAATGAGGCCATACCCGATGTGCCCGAGTCCACTGCAGCCGTGTTGACGATGTTGCTGGGTGAGGATGACGCCTCTGACTGGACGTCGAGGTCGGATTTCTGCATCTCGTAGACAGTTGCTTACGGTCTGGTCGGAAATCCTGCACAGCCCTGGTATGGTTGAGGTAGTAGACGTTGCAGTGTTGGTCCTATCCCGAAGGTGACGTAACCGGATGTAGCGATCTTGTGCAGGCGTGGTCACACGAGATCTGCCAGATTGTGAATGGTCACGAGTTGATTCATGTTGTTGGTGACGAGTACATAGCTTTGTGATGATGCTTGGGTGGACATTCACAACTCTGGCAACATCTGATCGAGATTCTTCTGCTTCCAACCATCAACGGCGTTGCTGCGTTGTGCTTCAGTCAGTCTTGGCGTAACTGTATTGCGTGTCGGTGGCTTAACACCGAGCTATGGAACCCGAGAACCCGTCACTTTTATAGGGATTTTGCACACGTTGCACTTGCAGAACATGCAGATCTCTCAAACAAGTTTATTGGACACGCATGCGTTTTGGCGAAAAATCCGATGTTTTCCTCCTTTTTCAAAGTACACAACTTTTATTGTCATTTCGGTCTGACAATCAGTGCCTTAACACGTGTAACATCACATACTCTGAGCTTGTAACGTTATTACATATATTTATCTTTAAAATAACAGAGATATCCCTTTTGCGTTTCTGGTTTTGAAGAGTATAGTTTAATTTTAATGCTAAGCTCAGTTGTCTTACTCGGTTTATTGAATTCTCTCTTAAATACTTCCAGAAACAAGAATCATTGACACAAAATTCTAGCACTAAAGAAAGAAACGTGTTAATTTTAGAATGATTTTATTGATGACCCTATTAAGGTGAAACATAGGTATTAAAGTTATTAAACAGTTTTCACGTTGTCTATTTCTTACCACGTTTGAAGTTTATTGTCAAGCGCAAAGATACTTAATAAGAAAAACGTGCTGATGCCAACGCATGACTCGATTCAAGAATTTCAAAGTTACAAGTTATCTTCATGTTTATTTGTCTCTTGTCGAGAACAAAGCTACACATTACTATCTGTTTATAAGAGGTATCGAAACTCTATATTTAACGCGGTAAGTGTGCAAGCATATCGCTGAGCTACTGGGGGATGAGGGAAGCAGAAACTTTTATGGAGAAATGTTAAAACAGAATTCTATTGCTTGAAGTGATTTCTCCACATGTTAAGTAAAGGTTTTAGGTTTATTGTAAAACACTATCCCTAACTTCTTCCCAATGCATGCTCAAGAGATAATTAGGAATTAATTAAATTATACTGAACCGTTATGGGACATGCGCGAGTGAATATTTCGAAAACAGAGTTTTGGTGGTCACTGAAGCGTCCTTATAACTTTAATTTCTTGCTGTCAATGCATCTCACCTGACAAGATTAATACCTGTGATCAGTGAGTGTGATCTTTAATCGTCTCTCTATACATAATTCACATTTGTTTGGAGTTAAACATAAAGCCACACGATGAGTAGAGTTACTAAGATGGAACGTAGGTGTTAAAGTTATTAAACAGTTTTCACGTTGTCTATTTCTCACCATGTTTGTTAGTTTGTTGTCAAGCGCAAAAATGCCCAATCGGAAAAACGTGCTGTTGGTAATAGAATGAATCAATATATAGTTCTGAATTTGACAATAGGCTGAATCAGTATATAGCCCTGAACTTCAGAATGAAATAAATCAACAGATAGTTTTGAACTTCAGAATGAAATAAATTAATAGACAGTTTTGAACTTCAGAATGAAATAAATCAATAGATAGATCTGAACTTCTGATTAAGATGAATCAATAGACAGTTCTGTACTTCAGAATGAAATAAACCAATATATAGATCTGAACTTCAGAATGAAATAAATCAATAGAGAAGTCTGAACTTCAGAATGTAGTTTTTTAATATTCTATACAGTAAGTTATTTGTATTTAAAAATTGCAATAAAATAAAAATAACTAACTGTATAACTAACGTTATTTTTATTTTATTATAATTATATAAATGGAAACATTTTTATTTTTAGAAAGATATAAAAAGAATCGATGCTTAATAAAATTTGTGTTTTTAAACGTCTTCGTGGAGAGATAAAATTCTCTAATGTTAATAATAATGTGCAAATTTCTGAAAACACAGAGAGTGTCGAAAAAACAGGTTTATTGTCAAGAAATGAATAAATAAGTGAAATGACACACTTGTGTGTACGTTAGGCTATTGATTTTGTTTCTCGTGTATACCTGAGAAGTTAGGGTGCTAATGACTAAAGTAGGCTTCAGTGATGGATTGGATCCATACAAGATACGATACTTATTCTGATTTTTGTTTTCGACTGTTTCAGCAATAATTGTCAAAATTAAATTTATAAGTGATTTAGAAACATATCTTTTAACCTATATGATTAGTCAAATTGAGAAGTTGTACAGCTAAAATTACATAAATGTCAGAAAGTGTAGTATCCGTTTGTATTAGCCTACCAAAAATTTGATAAAATGCTGCTCAACATAATCGTCACCATTTTCTTTTCTAAATGCTAAACGGCCAGGTCAAAGGTCTCCAAATCTTATTATTTCTAATCTAGATAATTCAGCACGTGTTTTAGTTATGTAAGAATACTGGATAGATTTAATATATAACATTAGGTTAATTAAATAGTAATAAATACATTGGAAAACTGTGATATGTATGATACGTATATGAAGTTTTACACGCGGTAATTATGTTTGTAAATTCTCTGAACATGTCTAATCTTGTCAGCATTGTTGGGTTGACACAAGCTAAATTGGGGACAGCTAGCACAGATACCCCTCGAGTAGCTTTGTGCGAAATTCCAAAACAAACAAACAAACGAGAATGTGTGATGGGTGTCTTGAGCATGCTTACTTTGTTTGTTCTTCTGAATAAATATAAAACAATAGTATTGTGTAGCGTGTATTGTGCAGCTTTTGAGGACGGGTTTCAGAACAAATGAGATTTAGAAAATATTAGTTTTTTTTTCTTGTGAGTGCGTTTATATTTGTGTCTGTGTACACTGCTCTAACATCTTGACGTTTGTTAAAGAAGACAGGCTAAACGACAGAGGCAGATAAAATTATATTCTCATACACATATTGCAAATACAGTCTTTTTTACACCGTAAGTTGATGAAAACAAAAGATTGATGCAAGTAGTGAAGACATTTAAATGTCTTTCTAAAAATTGCAACACAGAATAGCTTCGATAAACGAAATTTTCACAGATTTGTATTCAAATCTAACCAATAACATTTGATGATCATGACTAATTCTTCAAAGCTACAGGAGGGCTATCTGCGCTAGCCATCCCTAATTTAGCAGTGTAAGACTAGAGGTACCCTTTTACCAACGAATAGTGGGATTTACCGTCACATTATAACCTTCCCTCTACTCCTTACGCTGCTAAATTGGGGACGGCTAGCGCAGGTAGCCTTCGTGTATCTTTGCGCGAAATTCAAAACAAAACAAACCTCTTTTACCAACGTATAGTGAAATTGACCGTAACATCAGGACGCTCCCACGGCTGAAAAGGTGAGCATGTTTAATGTGACGGGGATTCGAACCCACGACCGTCGGATTATAAGTCGAATGCCTTAACCCTCCTGGCCATGCCGGGCCTTATGGAAAGATATGTTAGTTTGTTGATATTGAACACGAAGATACACAATGGGCAATCTCTGTTGTGCTCACCACGTGTATTTGAAACCTGATTTATATCATTGCAAACCTTCAAACTTATCTTTGAGCTACTACGAGACCGTAAAATAAGAGTAGAGTAAAATCATTAAAAATAAGTTGTTGTGTGTATGTGTGTGTTCTTGCAGCAAAATCACGTCGGCCTACCTGCTGAATCCACCGAGGGGAATCGAACTCTTGATTTTGCTTGAAAATCCGTTGACTTACCGCTTTACCGGCAGGGGATTCGTTAAAATGTGTGTTTTTTCTTATAGCAAAGCCATATCGGGCTATCAGCTGAGCCCACCGAGGGGAATCAAATCCTTGATTTTAGCGTTGTAAATCCATAGGCTTACCGCTGTACCAGATGGGGACTCGTTAAATGGTAAAAAAAGTTGCAAAGAAATGTGAATGGTAGGAAATATTTTCACTTTTGTTGTTTTAACAAAACAATGAAGTACAAATGGAAACTGTGAACAAGTGACTTCATCAATAAATAAGTGTAAGCTCGCCCATTTGCAAACAAGTGATAGATTTTAATAGAAATACCCTTTACATATACTGTCTTATTAATACAAGCATAGATCGAAAAAGGCAAATAAAAATTTTTTGTCTTACTAAATGGACTTACTCTGCTCCGTTACGACTTTATGTCCTTTACAGGCAAAGAATAAAATACAAGTGAATACGATGGACAATCATGAAATTGAAATTATGAGTTTATGAGCGTTTATTGTTGTTTAATTCTGTTCTTAAATGAAAGCTGCCTTGATATATAATTTTTATACCACGTAAGAGTTTTACCTGTCTCTGTGTTTGACACAAAAACAAGATTTGATTGAAAATAATAAAAGACAATGATCACTGAAATCACAAAATAAAACAGGACATACCCAGAGAGTCACAACGAGCTCACAACATCCTATAATGTGAATGAAAGGGAGGTTATGGACACTACAAAAGTAGTCCCATTGGCAGGAAGTTTGACCGGTAGATTCCAATTTGTGAGATCAAAAGCCAACACTATGTAGTGCAAAGCGCTATCAGCATGGAAAACGTACGGATGCTATGGGGATCTGGGGGCACGTCTCCCCAGAAATTTTTGTTTTAAAAAAAAGATACTATGAGGCTAAACCTGGAAGCGATTTTACGTTACAAATAACTAAAAAAAAACAGTTACATTTCTATTAATTTAAAATCCAAAAACAAAAATGCACAAAACTTGTAAACTTGTTGTGTCTACGATAGTTAGTTAACAGTCAGGTCAGTTGTTGTTGTTTTTAACTTTATATTGCAGTTTCATCACTGATTTATTATCAGATTGAAAGAAATAGTTGTGTTGTATGCAAGGTACATTTAGTGTTTCCCATTTTCCTTAACTCACTAGATGAGTTAAAGTTTCCAGTTTTCTACTTTTTTTTCCTTACATCAATGTTTGTAGCTGTGTGTCAAATTTTCTCACCACAATGTGTTTCTGTTACTTTAATCCTAACTACTTACTGTTCAACGTCATACCAGCATTATTGTGGGAAAGGCTGCTGTGTTGTATACCGTATAAACTCAAAGAGTAATTAGGCCTAAACGCAAAATGGTTGAAAGGAAGGAGGGTCTGATTTGTGAGATCAAAAGCCAACATATATTGTGACAAGAATAATTAGGGCGCAACTCATATCAATGCAACGACGGTCTGTGGGTATGCCCCCACAAAACATTTGTAAAAACATAGCCCTACGAGATTAAATTTTGAAGCAATTTTTCATGAAATATAGCTTAAATAATAGCTGTTCAGATAAGATCCACAAAACCTCCGATAAAAAGTCAACAAATTACCATTCTGTTGTAAGGTTGCTTGGGAAGTTAGACCATAAATATGTATGTTTTGTTATGCTAAAGTACTGTACTATATACATACAGAGTAGTTATTAATTGTTGAATTATATTACAAATTTAAACAATTCCGTGTAACAATAGTGTATTAGCTACGTGAATTATTGGTTACCATACACGTACCTGTATCTACTTCTAAAATAACATGTTAGCGTGCCACGTTATTCCGAGATTCTTTTCCGTAAATAACTTACATACAGTATCAATGTCGGTAGCAGTGATGTAATGTTTATCTATTAAAGTTAGAACATTCAATCTTTCTTCGATTTGTGTAAACCTCAAGTAATTACTCAACTTACAGAGAGCAGATGTTAGCGTTCATATGAACATGAACATAATAGAAATATTTTTCTTACATCACAAAAATAAGTCTTTCAGCCAAATCCCCCCCCTTTGCATATGTGCATACAAATACAACGACTAGGGAAATCAGTAGGATAAAAAACGCATCAGACCGTTACAGTAAACGCAGGGTATCCTATTATACTACTGTATTTAGATACGGACGCAGGAATAGCATTAATAACAAGGATTAGTAAAATACGTAACAAACAAGGACTTTCCGAGAGAGCTGCGGTGAACACAGAGTATCTTATTATATGAGCACATTTCGAGATGTTTGTTGCTACGAGACTGTATTGAAGGTGGAGTTCAGGATGAATAACAAAACCATCTTCCATTTGCCAATTAAAGATAGATCAGGAAACCACGTGTACTTTGCATTATTTAATTCCTATTTCTTTCCTCTTTATTATATCTCTAGATAACATCGTTAACTGGGGACATTTAGTAGGCTCACAAGTCTGTTTTTTTTAACAATACACCATAAAATCAATTAATATTTTTCTGTTTCCCTCGCGTCAACGGTTAGTGCGTTTACATGTTAATTGATCTGGTTTGTTTTGAATTTCGTGCAAAGCTACACGAGGGCTATCTGTCCCTAATTTAGAAGTGCAAGACTAGGAGGAAGGCAGCTAGTCATGACCACCCACCGCAAACTCTTGGGCTCTTCTTTTACCAACGAATAGTAGGATTGACCGTCATATTATAACGCTTCCACGGCTAAAAGGGCGATCATGTTTGGTGTAACGGGGATTCGAACCCGCGATCCTCGAATTACGCGTCGAGTGCCTTAACCACCTAGCCATGGTGTGCATTAATAGTACAAAAACTATTTCGATAAGGAACAGGTTTTAAGATTAAAATACGTACTGCCTGTCAAGACGCTTATCAAATACAACGGTTCGTAACAGCTCCCAGTACCTTCAGCTATCTAAAAACAGAATTCAAGATATCGTCACTTTAAAATTTCCTGTTAAAGAAATAAAAATGCGTTAAACTAGAATATATCAGAAGTCAAGTTCTGAGAGTTATTGCAAAATATTTTAAGAAATCTTTGATTGACCTTTTACATACGTGTACTTAAAAATATACCAGGCGTCTGAAAATCAAAATTTCCAAGGAATAGCAAATATATTTGCTATTTGATATTTGAGTTTATAAAGATAAGAAGAGAGTGAATGATATAATTACTAACCTGGCCCGGTATGACCAGGTGGTTAAGTCACGCGACTCAGTCCCACTATTCGTTGGTATTAGAGTTACCCAAAAGTTGGCGGTGGATGAAGATGACTAGCTGCCTTCCTTCAAGTGTTACACTACTAAATCAGAGACGGGTATCGCAGGTAGCCCTCATGTAGCTTTGCGCGAAATTAAAAAAGAAACAAACAATTACTAGCCACGTAATGACAGCGATAGTCTGCTCTAGCCAATAGGTACCATGTATCATGAATGCGTACTCAGCCCATAAGTAGTCGCAACGTTAGGCTTCTCTTCCTTCATGTAATGAAATGATTGTACCAGTATTCATTTTTAACCAAAGTTAATTAAAGTAAACCTCAAGTAAATATACAAATGCATTTGTCGAATATTGTTTTATATCTTAATTTCACCAAGTAAAATTTCAAAGTTTGATTTTTAATTAATTTTTATTAATTATTTTAAACACGTAGGTAGATATTGTTATTATGTACAAACATTGGCACCTATTTGTCGTCGTATTTCGTTGTTGTTTAACTGTTTATGCGTAGCAAGAACGAAACATTCAAGTCAAAGTCAAGTTATTGAACTGATATAAAAACAGTACCACACAAAATAATAAAATGGAAGAAGGCTGTTTTTTTATAAACTTCAGTTAAAAGTTCACAAGTACACTTTGTGTAACCATAACACTCGTCATGAGTATATAGAATTACTGATAGCTCGAACATTTAAGCTCGAAAACAAAGGTTTCTTTGTTTGTTTGTTTTGGAATTTTGCACAAAGCAACTCGAGGGCTATCTGTGCTAGCCGTCCCTAATTTAGTAGTGTAAGACTAGAGTGAATGCAGCTAGTCATCACCACCCACCGCCAACTCTTGGGCTACTCTTTTACAACGAAAAGTGGGATTGACCGTCACATTATAACGCCCCAACGGCTGGGAGGGCGAGCATGTTTGGCGCGACTCGAGCGCCAACCCGCAACCCTCAGATTACGAAGCGCACGCCTTAACGCGCCAGGACACGAAAACAAAGGAATACATTGAATATACAGAGTGTTCGGAAAGTCACTGTGCAGTTTTGTCTATTAATAAATATATAAGTGCACAGTGACTTTCCGAACACCCTGTATAATTATAATGTTATACGTATACATATATATTCTATCATTTTAATTTTAAAAAAGGCGTAAGATGACCAATAAACATCGGATGTATTTTCGGCCTATTGTAGACGTTTTAAATTCGACTCATTTTTCGTTTCAGATTCAATGAACAGCTTGGTTTTGATTTGAGTCATACATATCGCACCGCAACTCTAGAAGAGTCATACATATCGCACAGCAACTCTAGAAGAGTCATACATATCCCATTGCATGGACAAAAACAAAAAAAAGCATGCTTCGTGAGATTGTGCTTTGTTACCTGATTCTATTAGTGTCATGAGTTGCATAATCTTATCATATGCGGACAGAACTTCTAAAGGCGAGAAATACACTGGGTCCTTTGATATATTTATTTCCTTAAAACCATTTGCGGTCAATTTACCAATTTCCTCATTTCAGAATAGGCAGAGTTGTTTTAAAGTTGCCAACATTTGTAATATTATTAAATGTATTAACGTGTAATGATAACAAAATTCCTCTGTGTGCTTATTCTGTGTTGTTTACGTTAGTGTATATAAATATAAATAATATGTTATAACAATGAAAACCAGTCAAAAAAATTAAACCTATAACCATGAAACACTAGTTTAGTTTTCAGTTATTCTTGGAGGACTTTTTGTGTTTTGGTGGAAAATGTTTATGTAAAACTACGAAAAAGACCACGATATTTATAATATTTTGAGAAAATACCTGTGTGTGTGCGTTTTCTTACAGCAAAATCACATCGGGCTATCTGCTAAGGCCAGCGAGGGGAATCAAACCTCTGATTTTAGTTGCTACGTACTTTCCTGAACTTAATTAATAGTCCTCCATTTTGCTTCTCCGAATATTTTTTTTTACCTTTCTTCAAAATGTATCTTACTGGAAGATTTAAAATTAAAAATTTACAACTTTAAAATTTTGTGTTTGATCCTAGAGATAAAAAGAGTATAACTCTAAATAAAAATAATTATATATAATCATACAGAATAATCCTAATAATAAACTTCACTGACAAAAACTCAAACTTTTACTTTAATAAGGTTACTTGCTATGTAAAACTTTATTTTCGTATCTGTTTATTCAACACTCTATATGCACTTTTTATCAGATAATATATTACTGTTCAAATAATATTACATTTATTTTCGCAGAACTCGTCTTCTAAACCTCAAAACGACATGATGGACGATATAAGACGACTTGTACTATGAAGAAACTGTTTGTTGAACATTCTGTAAACTGTATTTTTCTTGTGTGAAATAAATAATTCGGACGATATATAACAAACAAGTGTCCATTTAAATGTTTGTCTACGAGTGTGGCCCGGCATCGCCAAGCGCATAAGGCGCGCGACTCGTAATCCGAGGGTCGCGGGTTCGAGCCCACGTCGCGCCAAACATGCTTGTCCTCCCAGCCGTAGGGGCGTTATAATGTTACGGTCAATTACACTATTCGTTGGTAAAAGAGTAGCCCAAGAGTTGGCGGTGGGTGGTGATGACTAGCTGCCTTCCCTCTAGTCTTACACTGCTAAATTAGGGACGGCTAGCACAGATAACCCTCGAGTAGCTTTGTGCGAAATTCCAAAACAAACAAACAAACGAGAATGTGTGATGGGTGTCTTGAGCATGCTTACTTTGTTTGTTCTTCTGAATAAATATAAAACAATAGTATTTTGTAGCGTGTATTGTGCAGCTTATGAGGACGGGTTTCAGAACGAATGAGATTTAGAAAATATCAGTTTTTTTTTCTTGTGAGTGCGTTTATATTTGTGTCTGTGTACACTGCTCTAACATCTTGACGTTTGTTAAAGAAGACAGGCTAAACGACAGAGGCAGATAAAATTATATTTTCATACACATATTGCAAATACAGTCATTTTTACACCGTAAGTTGATGAAAACAAAAGATTGATGCAAGTAGTGAAGACATTTAAATGTCTTTCTAAAAATTGCAACACAGAATAGCTTCGTTAAGCGAAATTTTCACAGATTTGTATTCAAATCTAACCAATAACATTTCATGATCATGACTAATTCTTCAAAGCTACAGGAGGGCTATCTGCGCTAGCCATCCCTAATTTAGCAGTGTAAGACTAGAGGTACCCTTTTACCAACGAATAGTGGGATTCACCGTCACATTATAACGTTCCCTCTATTCTTACGCTGCTAACTTGGAGACGGCTAGCGCAGGTAGCCTTCGTGTATCTTTGCGCGAAATTCAAAACAAAACAAACCTCTTACACTAGTCTTACACTACTAAATTAGGGACGGCTAGCACAGAGAGACCTCGAGTAGCTTTGTGCAAAATTGCAAAACAAACAAACAAACTAAATTGAAGTACTAGACTGAAAAGAACGCACCAAGTTAACATCAACTATTACCAATACATGACGTACTTGCAATAAATTCATGATGGGACAACCAAAGTTTAATAGTGAAAACGAAGATGGTTCACAAAACATACAACATTTTATGTACAAGTGTGAACGTTACGAAATAACTTATTCCATCATCAATAGAACCTGAAAACTTTGTTACAGATATGGTTTATTACCACACTGTTGATACATTATAACATAATTATTAGTTTATTTAGGTAGTATGAGAAGCGGTTGATGGATGAATAAAACAATTTTTATATATTACACTGTGGCTGAATTGCGTGTGAAAATTTAGGACAATTTTTGATCTAAAGGGCTTTGAGAATCATTAATATCTGGCGGTTTCAGTTGTGAGTATGATTCGTAATAACGTAATTTATAACAAATTTTCTTATTTCGCTGATGATGGAATAAGTTATTCCGAAACGTTCAGACTTCTAAATAAAATGCTTTATGTTTTGCAACCGTCTTAATTTCGGGATACGTGTTTTGATAACAAATAGTGGCATTGACCGTCACATTACGAATCCCTGAGTGGTGAAAAGACGACCATGGTTGATGGAGACTCACTTGAAAAGAATTCTAGTGTAAACACATTATGCAAGCGAGAGAGCTAAAGGTCAACAAGCGTTTCAGTAAATGTTCACAACAGAAAGAGGTGAAAACCGACCTAAATTAAATATTAGAAAGTATCGTAAAAACACCTGAATCACGGCATCGGTCAGGTGTCAAAGTATTCTCAAGACGGCTGGTGTTAAAATTAAAATGCAGAACAACGTTTCGACTTTCTTATGCCATCTTAAGGTTAACAAAGAGAGAGTTTGGAACTGACCGTTGCGAAGCACATGTCTTAGAGACGAGAGTATATACGTGTGTTTGATTGTAGGGGGCGTTGCAGTTAAATTATTAATTAGGAAAGATATAAAGGTGTTTCTTTATATTGGTTTAATTTTGGTTTCAGTTGTTATATAAGTAGGGCTTCTTGGATTTTGCGTTTGTTTATATTTGTTTCCCCACTTATTTGGGTGATTTTTATGATTATGTTGTGTTTATTTAAGTTGCAGTGTTCGAAAACGTGTGAAGGTGACTCTATGTTTTTTGAATCTGGTTTACATTTTCTGCTTGTTTCTCCAATATAGAAGTCGTGGCAGTTGTTACATTGTATTTTATAAATAAAGTGGGTGTCGTATTTATGTGTGCGTGTTTTTCTTATAGCAAAGCTACATCGAGTTATCCTGTAAGCTCACCGAGGGGACTCGAACCTCTGATTTCAGCGTTGTAAATTCGTCGACTTACCGCGGCACTAGTGGGGGACGGTTGTGTTTATCAGTGTAGTTCTTACACAGTACGGACTTTAATTTCGTACCTGGTTTTTAAATACATTTGGTGTATACTGGAATGTTATGTTCTGTTATAAGTTTCATCCGGGCATCAGTAAATATACGGTTGATCGGTTTAGTTGTAAAACAACACAAAGGAAGGCTTGAGGCAAATACCACAAAGTATCCAATCAATCTTATTGGAAGAAACGTCTGAAGAGTGACGTAAGCCAAACATGTGGAAGTTAATTAAAGCAAGATAAATAATTAAATTTATGCCATGATATCGAAGTCACTATATTTTAATCTGAAAATAAAACGATCAGGCTGAACTTTACTAGTAGCAAATAAGAGTCTCCTGGTGGATCAGTGATAATTATACTAACTATTAACTCTAAAATGCAGGATTCGAGTCCCTGCCATGGACAGAACATAGGTAGCTCAACGGCTGTGAAGGCTTTCCAGAAACGCTGTATTTGGTAATCCACACGAAATAACATTTTCTATTTTCTTTCATGAAACGTAAATGTATAAACAATTCGCGATCCAACTTCTTTTATTTCATGCGGAAACACTTTCCATTCTTTGAAAGAATTTTATCCATTTTCAACTGCATTCAGTTTGAGGATCAGGGGGAAAAGTTATGCACATTATCAGTCAGTTTTAGACCACTCATCTTGACTCATTTTCTACAAACCTTTTAATTAGACTAAACACACACACAAATGCGCAATAGCTCAACACCTTTAGCAGTGTAAGACAAGGGGGCAAGCGGCTAACTCTTAGCAACTGTTGGGCTACTCTTTTACCAACGAATAGTGTCATTTATCGTTACATTATAGCGCTCTCACGGCTGAAAAGGCGAGCATGTTTGGTAGAACGGATATTCGAGCCCCTGAACCACAGATTACGAGTAAAGCGCCCCCTAACTATCTGGCCAAGCCGTGCGCGTAGTATCATGTGAACGTCTTCAATTTTTGATTTGAAAATTTAGAAAATTTTCTCATGATGGAAAGAGAGATATAATTTATTTATCTTTAAACAAATATAAAAAAATATATTTATTTATCTTATCGAGTTCATCCACAAAGAAGATAAAGATAATTCAAGCTGCTTATCTTTTTATCAAATAATTTTGATTCTGCAGTGACGTTGTACAATTCGAGGGTTTTGTCCTTTATTTGACAAATAAAACGCTACGAAGATAAAGGTAATGTTTTATCTCTATGCCTAAATTATCAGTTACGAGTTAGCGATGGAAGATGATAGTTAGTTTTTATAATACATTCAAGAACTTTAAAGATATTCCAATACGGACCACATAATTCCTCGGTGGGACAATGGTAAGACAGAGCAGATAGTACAATGTTGGTTTGATGAAAATTAAACGGATTTATTGACAGGTAATACTATATTATGGTTGTAATGACGTTGTTTTTAGGCTATTTTTAGGTTGAAATAAATTACAGGGTCTCTTACGATTTTATCTGAATTACTACAATTACCCTAATGTGAAATCAATGTAAATTATATAGAAATATACACTTCAAAGCAATAATAATATAATACAGTTAAAGTTCTCAAACTGCTTTCATATAGTTTAGTTCACTGAGCTCAAGGATATATTTACGTTTTCGTCATAACATATTTAAACATTAACTGTTGGTAAACTGATAGTGGGATATTTTTATTTAAGACAACATTATTATAAGACTATGCCTCGACGTTTCTAATTTTTAACTATTGACCAGAGGGAAGACAGCCAACGCACGTGCAGATCAAAATGCGTTGAATATTTTGCGGTATCGTACAGTTTTCCCACAAGACCAACCAACTACTTTTTTTTTTAATTTAAAAAAAATTAAAAAGTTATTTGCTTCAAAAATTTGGTAATAAAAACTTCGAACGAAACGTTTTTGTTTTCTCTGCTTCGTTTTAGGACTCGGTAGTTTTTCTTGGTAGAAATGGAACTTACCAATAGTTCATTATATACATAACAGTAAAAAACGACAACAGGGAAACCTTTATGTGTCATTTTCATCTAACTACATGCTTATGAGGCACAGTTTCATACGGTTGCCTAGCAACCCTGATATTCCTTACCCAGTAAATAAACGCATATAAAATAAATGTATTTTATAACCTTTAAAATGATTCTACCAAGTATATTAAAGTTTAAACAAAACCACGTGTAATACATAACTAAGGTCTTACGTCAATATACGCGTAGTGAAAATAATCGTACGCTAACAATGCCTATTTCCCAAGTCGATGTTTTCCATTATATATATATATATGTGAAAACCATGAGAGGAAATACTTCGTAGGAAAGTTGACGGTCTGTTTTTTTTTCCATAGCACTAAGACATAACCAAAGACATTTCTTCACATTAAGTGTTCTTCAAAACTGTATTATATTAAACATGACAAAAAAGTGAACAGTAAGTCATTATTGAAAGCTTTTTTAAATACAAGTTTTTTTTAATAACAAAGAAATTTGTAATTGAAAATGTAAAGCTTACCTCCAAGTCATGCAGATGGTGTGTTTGTTTCTAAATTTTGTGCAAAGCTACACGAGGGTTATCTGGGCTAGCCGTCTCTAATTTAGTAGTGTAAGACAAGAGGGAAGGCAGCTAGTCATCACCACCCACCTCCAACTCTTGTGCTACTCTGTTACCAACGAGTAGTGGGATTGATCGTCACAGAATAACGCTTCCATGGCTGAAAGAGCGAGCATGTTTTAGTGCGACGGGAATTCGACCCCGCGACCATCATATCAGGAATCGAGTGCCTTAACCACCTGGACATACCAGGCCAATGCAGAAAGTGCCTCACGATATAGTTTGGGTTGTTTTTAAATTCGCTTAAAGCTACTCGAGGGCTATTTGCACGAGTCATCCCTCATTTAGTAGTGATGGACAGGAGGGAAGGTAGCTAGTCACCATCACTCACCGTATACTCTTTTACCAACGAATTATTTTGCCTCAGAAAGTGATTAGTATTCAACAGCATTGTCCAACTTAGAAGATGTCAGACAATGTCATAACTTAATTCAGAAACATTCCATTTCATAACGACTTTATATCAGGACTATTTATTACGTTCCTTGTTAATTTGCATATTCAAAATCGTTTTTGTATAATATATTCAACTCCATATTGGGCTAATGTAAGCAATGTAATTTTACAGTAATGAGAACTTTCAGGACCTAATACGCCTTTTTCAGAACTTCTCCTTTAACATAAATTATCATTTGGTTAAAGCTCTTAAAAATAATAGAATACCATTATAATCTTTCTATGTATCAGAAGCAATCGTTTTTATGCAGATATTGCTAAAAAATACTCTGCTATTGGAAATACTCTAGACATAAATCTGCTACATTTTGTTATTTGTTTGGACATCACAGTAAAACAAATGATCCATCCAAATGCAGCCTCATAATTCTGCATCCAGCCAAAACATTTTGGCTAGCAGAAAGTAAAGCACGATGTGAGATAGTGTGACACTTCATTTATATGATAAAGACTGGTCAACTCCCGTACGGAATATTCTTGACGTGACAAGGATTGGTCAACCCCAGTACAAAACCTTCTTGACATGACAAGAACTGGTCAACCCCAGGACGAAACCTTCTTGACATGACAAGGAATGGTCAACCCTAGTGCGAAACCTTCTTGGCATGACAAGAACTGGTCAACCCCAGGACGAAACCTTCTTGACATGACAAGGACTGGTCAGCCCCAGTACGAAACCTTCTTGATATGACAAAGATTGATCAACTCAAATGAATCTAATCGAGAATTAGATCGATCTTATTCAAAGAACACAGTTCCTGTTTGACACAAAAAGAATAATATTAACCAATTCAAAAAGTGTTGAGCAAACTGTTTCTTTTAAATAAGGAAATGCAGCATCATTTTTTTCCAGTGTTGGATGGGTTTATCCCTTTGTAGACCTGTATTTACTCATCAGTTTATTCTATGATAGATGAGCTTATCGACTTTGTACACTTACATTCATTCATAATCTTTCTCAGTGACAGATGAGTCTATCCTCTTTGTAAACCTAAATTAATTAGAGCAGATTAAAACAAAACGTATGTGTACATTATCACAAAGAACAGATCAAAATTCGCATTGATTGTGAGTTCCTATGACAGATATACTAGTACCCTCGTACTACGTAGAGTGCTATTCACCCATGGACATCGAATATTTTGTCTCTCTGTGTATGAACATTACAAGATAAATAGTGAAAAACTAAGAGAGTGCGCGAGTGATACATTAAGTGAATAAATTATTGTTTGGTTAAGCGAGTAACAAAGTGACGAGTTGTGTAATTAGTTAAATGATGGATTAAGTAACTGGACAAATAATGAATTAATTGAGCAAATAACTGTTGTGTTAAGTGAGTGAATAATTATTGGGCTAATTAAGTGAATAATAGATGATAAAATGAGTAAACAGGTGTATGAGTGAGTAAGTTAACGATTTAATGAAAAAAAGAAAAAAAACTTCCAGTGGTTTAGAGTTAATGCGAAGGCTTACAACTCTAAAAAATTTGACTTTGATACCTGTGATGGTCAAAGCTCAAATAACCCATTGAACGAGAAAGCCAGAGAGATGCCGAGTAATTATAAGTAATTAAACGAGTTAACAAATAATTCTGTACATAAATAAACGATTCAGATTTTTATCAATCTAAAAATCAAATCTTAATGGATAAACTAAGTACTGTGACAACATTAAGTAGTTTACTGCTGTACATCTTAATCTAGAGAAATCAAACGTAAAACTTAGAATCAGAATGCTATCTTCCAAAAGTAATTAACTACAGATGTGTCTGGAGTTGTTTTCTTAAAGCGACATCTTTCTTGAAACGAAGCTTTTACACTTCAACGGACACCGAGAAAAGGGAATAAAACGTTTTCCTTTAAGGCAAACACTTCCTTGAATCGAACTAAGACCTAATGTTCTGAAGGTGTAACTGTTTTACTGAAGTTCAACGGTTATTGACACGCCAGTAAGCCAGAAATAAAGCAGCATCTAACTCACTGCCCTCACATGTAGTCGACTCCAATAACACAGGTCAGCCTGCAACCATCACGTGTAAGAAGAGTAATATATACTTTCTCTTAAACGTTGTCAGATAGAACGGATATATAGATGGACAGTCTGATAAAAATATCAGATAGAAAGGTAAAAAAGCAGATAGATAAAAAGAGGTATAGACATACGGCTAGGAAGGTAACTATGTATGAGATAATTTGATAGACAGACAAACGTTACAAGAGTACTAGACTTTTGAAGATAAATAACCTTAAACCATAAGGGAATTCTCAATAGTCCAGATACTTAAATTGTTTTAAGCGAAATTAAAGCAAGTTGATCTATGATACGTTTTTACGTTCGTTTGTTTAGTAAGCTGTATATTCGTGTACCAACAACACCAAGAGTGAAGCGCGGGTTAACTCGATTCAGTTTTATTATTCATCCAGATCTCTACCAACCTACTCTCAAACTGATATTGTTTTAGGTAGAATTAGACTAAATTAATCTACCGTACCTTAAACGTGGTTATTTACATCAGTAGAGAGGGTTGGATTTCCTGAGTCAGAGAGTGTACTTGGATCTCAAATTGTTCAAACGATAATGAAGATACGGTATGAAAGTTCGTACTTGAAGGGGACAAAAGAAACACAACTCGGTCATTCTCTGAATCGTTATGTCCCAGCTATAATCTATGTTTGTTGCTCATTTTATTTGCGAAAAATTTTACATACATTTGTATAAAGAGAGAAAGACTAACAGATGTGGCCCAGCATGGCCAGGCGTGTTAAGGCATGCGACTCGTAATATGAGGGTCGCGTATACCCGTCGCGCCAAACATGCTCGCCCTTTCAGCTGTGGGGGCGTTATAATGTAACGGTCAATCCCACTATTCGTTGATAAAAGAATATCCCAAGAGTTGGCGGTGGGTGGTGATGACTAGCTACCTTCTCTCTAGTCTTACACTGCTAAATTAGGGACGGCTAGCATAGATAGCCCTCGAGTAGCTTTGCACGAAATTCAAAACAAACAAACAAAATAACAGATGTAGATTGTAGAAAAGGTTGTTTAGAAGATAAACAGAGAAGAATAAACTTATTTTAAAGTCCATAAACACTAAGAAACAAAATGTAAAAGTACAGCTTTGTATGTATTTCCGCATGGACCCAATGAATCTTCATACTAAATTTAGCGAAGATCCATCCACGTCCTGCGACCTTTTTACGTGTACAACAGTAGACAGTACTGTTATATTTATATATATTACCCAGTTTGTAGTAATGTTTATGTATAGCAGTCCAAATGCAAAATTGCGAAACTAATATATTAAGATTATAGGAGACAAGAAAACCAAAATCAGAGTAATACGTGGGTAACACAAGGACAGGTTTTATTTCTTCTTTATTGTGTGAGAAGACTGTAGAAAAATAAGATCTAAGATCATTCCAAAGTTCCATCTAAACTGGAAACCAATAGAATTAATCAACACAACTGGAGATGTATCAGTTTACATATTTACCACGTATTATCCATTCATACTGTTTCACAAACATAATATTGTTTTATGTCGTCGCTAAAACTTTTAATCCTTTTATTTGGTTTTGTTTCTTTCAAAAGGAACGACGTCTGTGAAATTATGAGAATTTAGTAGTTTGTTAAGACAGAACTTCAAATTCCATGAAATGTTTCTGATAACGTGTGTCAGAGTTTATCCAATGTCAAAACTGTCGAAACCTTTTGAGTTGTCCGTTAAATTCAAATCCAATGATGAAAGTGCAGAGATTTAGAGTATATAATATTTACATTGGTATAGCACCAAAGTGTAATAATCACCCTGACATTAGTTGTAAACTGAAGTGTGAATACCATGTGTATAATATTTACATTGGTATAGCACCAAAGTGTAATAATCACCCTGACATTAGTTGTAAACTGAAGTGTGAATACCATGTATATAATATTTACATTGGTATAGCACCAAAATGTAATAATCACCCTGACATCAGTTGTAAACTGAAGTGTGAATACCATGTATATAATATTTACATTGGTATAGCACCAAAATGTAATAATCACCCTGACATTAGTTGTAAACTGAAGTGTGAATACCATGTATATAATATTTACATTGGTATAGCACCAAAGTGTAATAATCACCCTGACATTAGTCGTAAACTGAAGTGTGAATACCATGTATATAATATTTACATTGGTATAGCACCAAAGCGTAATAATTACCCTGACACTAGTTGTAAACTGAAGTGTAAATACCATGTATATAATATTTACATTGAAAAGGCACCAAAGTGTAATAATCATTCTGACATTAGTTGTAAACTGAAGTGTGAATACCATGTATATAATATTTACAGTGGTATAGCACCAAAGTCAAATAATAACCTTAACATTAGTTGTAAACTGAAGTGCAAATTTCTTAACAGCTTAATCACTGCAATTTTGAAAATTCAAAATCACAACTGATTCGAATTAATTGTACAAATAGGCATCGATTGGATTTACATATCTCTATATCTTTCAACTTTGAAAGTGAAATGACTATAAAGCTCACGAGCCAACCACACAGCTAAAAACTTGATCTAATGTAGTATGTTTGTTTTTGAATTTCGCGCAAAGCTGCACGAGGGCTATCTACACTAGCCATCCCAAATTTAGCAGTGTAAGACTAGAGAGAAGGCAGCTAGTCATCACCACCCATCACCAAATCTGGGACTACTCTTTTACAAACGAATAGTGGGATTGACCATAACATGATAACGTCCCCACGGCTGAAAGGGCGAGCATATTTGGTGTGACGGAGATTTGAGCTCGTGACCCTCAGATTACAGGTCGAGCCCTCTCACCACCTGTCCATGTTAGGCCTAATTCATTATAGACTTTGAACTCTTGTTTTGTAATTTATATAAACTATATAATGTTTGAAGATAGTTAACACAAATAAAGAAAAAAACGATAAATATTTAAGTATCCCTGAAAGAAACTCAATATTTTAGAGAGAAATTTCGAAGTAACACAAACGTTCATAATAGTAAAATAAGAGATTTTCAGAGTGTCACTTTCTTTCTTTTCGTTAAATAATACTCAATACGTGTCTTAAGGTTAGACAAGGACAGGTTTTATTTCCTCTTTGTCTTGTGAGAAAACTGTAGAAAAACAGAATTATTCCGAATTCATGTCACGAAAAAAAATTTTTTGATAACAAGACAGGTTGTGCAAATATTTTCGTAAGAGTGCTCAGAAAATATGAGATACGTTTTATTGTCTATTTTTTGTCGTTTTTGAAAAGAAGTATATTTTCTTTTGTTGAATTTCATACAAAGCTGTTCCACAGTTTTCTACACTAGTTGTCCCTACTTTTGAGAAAATAGATTAGTTAGTCAACGACATCGACTGCCAACTCTTGAGTTATTTATAAACGAATATTGGATTGATAGTAACAATATAACGACCTTAAGGCTGAAAGGACGAGCTTGTTCAGGTAGGGGCTCAGATCGTATTCTTGAGACGGCTGGTATGTGTATTAGCACTTTCATTAAAATAAATAACAGAACAAAATTAGCTTGAAAAGGACTTAAGAAAGTCGAAACGTTCTCTACGTTATTTTCATTAAAGTGTTAATATCCATACCAGCCGTCTTGAGAGCACATTTTTACTTCAAATGGGTTTCTCGTCATCTCGGGTTCAGATCGATAAGATAACGCACTAGATGTCGTTTTTTTTATTTTAAATCACATTTCTGTTTAATGAAAATTAGGGTGAGGAGAACACGTTATTTTATTGGACAATAGTATTTATTTGTAATAAAGGATTTTTTGTTAAAAAAACAGTTAGGTGGAAATAAATAGTTGATTTTTAAACCCCATAACTAAAAGAAGCTTGTTTGTTCAAAGTATTAAATGTCGTCAAGGAAGCTTTCACACACCACACACAAACAAAGTGGTGCAATGACGTCATAAAAGACGTAATACTTTGATAATGAAATGCTCAAGCGCAGAAAACAAAAAAAAAAGACTCGTAACATGAACGACGTGAACTTCCGAAACTAACGGTGCAAACTTTGTTTCTAAGCGTACGAGTATTACTGAAAACAACACTCAATTGTATGTGATAAACTGTGTTTTGCACTGTTTGTGTATGGTTAGTGCACTGTTGTGTTTTTTTACACTCTTTGTGGGCCAAGACACCTTCCCTCTAGTCTTACACTGCTAAATTAAGAACGGCTAGCGCAGATAGCCCTCGTGTAGTTTTGCGCGAAATTCAAAATAAACAAACTATTGGAGATGGCTAGCGGCAGGTTGGCTTCGAATAGCATCGCACAAAGTGCAACAAAGAAACAGAATAAACACATCAGTTCTGTTTATCCAGGAAAGTCATAACAACAACAGTTTAAACAAACAATGCTGGTACACATATGTGTTGTTCAGTCCTAACACTTATCAATGACAAAATATTTATTACCGTACCAATAATATTACTGATACTTTGTAACGAGCTTTATACACGTTATATTTATCCCAAAATTCCTGTCTTCTACGTGTGTGTTCCTTATACCAAAGCCGCATCTTAGTACTTGCTGTGTCTATTAAGGGCATTCGAATCCCTAATCATAACGTTGTAAATCCGTAAACTTACTGCTATCACAGCGGGGGACAGTTGTCTTTGTGTCTTATTTCCTCTAAGAAATATGTCTATATGTAAAAAAATATATATATATATAACCAAACGAAACAGAAATCACTTTAACCTGAACTTAACGAAAAATATTTTTAAGTATGTAGTACGTTATTCAAAAGTAATACCACATATTAGGTGAAGTCAACTTTTATAACGTTTCGTCAAATATGATATTACAAGCTGCCTTTCACTTACATAGAAGAACAAGTCTACGAAACGTCTTTCATGATGTGTAGTTTTATGTTGACCTGAGTACTTTATGCAAAATCTTTTTACATTTGGAAATTGTGAAGATAGGTGGAGTCAATAATGAGTAATCATGACCATTAGACTGAGTTTTATTAATGACAGAAAAAGGATGTAAAACGTCAGCACGAGACTTTGGACATCTTTCTGTAAAACCAACTAAGAAAACCTCAGAAGAATCTCAGGTAGTGTCACTCAGATATTTAATTTTTATTCTGATCTTACAAAGTAGGATTTTTATACCGATGTAAACACGTGTGTGAGCTTGGGTGTGCTTGTTCGTCACTCCTAACACCCAGTATGGCCAAGTGGTTAAGGCACTCGACTCTTAATCCGAGGATCGCGGCTTCGAATTCCCGTCGCACCAAACATGATCGCCCCTTCAATCGTGGGAGCGTTATAATGCAACGGTCAATCCCACTAGTCGTTGGAAAAAGAGTATCCCAAGAGTTGGCAGTGGGTGATCATGACTAGCTGCCCTCCCTTTAGTCTTATACTGCTAAATTAGGGACGGGTAGCGCAGATAGCCTTCGTGTAGCTTTGTGAGAAATCCAAAAATGAATCCTGTAATCCAGTGTTTGTTCAAATACTCTAGATTTAATTTTCTCTGAATTTTCGTAACAGTTATAGAATTACTTTAGACTAATAATATTGTAGCACTTTAGTAAAAGCTCAGTTACTCTGTTTAATAGTATAACAAAACATGTAGTTTTTATAGCTGAAATAATTCTTTACACAGTAATAAGGTATTTGTTTAAAATTAAGCACAAAAATATTCAGTAGGCTATCTGTGCTTTGCCCATCACGGCTTTAGAAACCAAGTTTCAAGTGGTGTGAGTTTACAGATACATCGTTGTATCACTGGGAGGAAGGGGTCACAAAGTGAACATTTCTTAAAACGTTCTTGCAATAAAAATTAAAGTAAGAATAACATAGCTAAATAATGAAAATAAACTGACAGTATTTTAGTCACATGTTAATGCAATTCAGGAGAATAATTTAAAATAAATTTCGATGAAACTTATTTTTACGTGAAATAATTGTATATAGTTGTTTATATTTTTGATAATTTGTATATAACCAAGTGTTCTCAGGCTGAATTTAAACTTCTGAGATCATTTTTAGAAAAAAAAAATATTTAAACAAATCTTTTAGACTGAATTAGTAAGTTTTTCTTAGAAAAGTTAGGCCTAGCTGAGTCCATGATCCAATCTAAGATACGTTTGAAGCATATGAATCATTAAAGCAACACTGTCAGTTCAGGATAGTGTAAATAGATACACAGCACTCATTAAAATGAAGTATCTTATACACAAACCAGCTTCTAAACTAACGTTTAGGTAAGATAGAACTGGAAAAACGGTTTATACTCCGAAAAGATAGCTGTGGTGAGAAATATCCTTCCTATGCTGAATAGATTCACTTACACTAAATTCCTCGAAGTGTTAATTTCATGTGCAACGTCGTATGGCTTGACCGTTGCGCTGAGAACTAACATTCACAGCAGAGTTTGTTTGAAGTAAAGCACAAAACTATACAATGGGCCACTTGTGTTCTACCCACTGAGAGGAGACGATTTCTCAAATTAATTTTAACAAAATTGGAAAATAACACAAAATAGCTGATACGTTCATTGCGTTGCATTAATTTTGCAGGCAAGGGCTATAGCTAGTGAAAAACAAAACAGAAATAAAGCCGTAGATGTCACTGGCAATGTTTCGGCCCGATTATTTCACTTCGGTTCATAACCTTCAAGTGTGTCCCACGTTATAAGTTTTTCAACAGCTACATGTTAAATTTGAACGTTGGAATTTTCATTTTAGCTGATCGTGTACATTCTTCAGACCACTGAACTGTAAAATGAATGTAATCAAAGTGTTCTGCAGGGAACCGAAGACTTTTATGATCAAACTACAAAAGTTTGAGCCAATCAAAAATCGAACAAAGAGAACAAAGACCCAATCATAAGTCGGATTCGATAGTCAAAAGGTTTGTTGTTGTTTTTCTCTGTCGCACATTTTGCAGGTGTATTTTATAATCTTTCTGTTGGATCACAAGTTGCAAGACGTGTAGCGAAACTGAAATTCCTATAGATTTCTATGTTTAGTATCATTTTTCTCGTCTCAGTTATTGCTTTTCTCAACATTTTATGTCGGATCAAATTAACATTTCTTTCTAAAGTCTTGTAGTAATCTACAGTAGATCTCATAAAACATCTCCACTATTCAAATAAAGAATTGAGATAAAACAAGGTAATTGTACGTTTCACAAATACATCATTTATTACGACCATGGGGCTGATAGTGTCAGCTATTCAAATATATTACTGGGCAGTAATAAGTTACGAAATGTTGTAAACTTCTTACTTATTTAGAACTGTTATTTTGAATTTTGTCGCAACAGGCTTGTTGCAAATAAACTCCCTAGTTTATAAAATTAAAATAAAACCAAATTTTGTTCGAAGTCTCTTTGAATATTTTTTGTTTCTTTTTAGTAGTAATATGGAGCCAAAACAATTTAGTATGACTTTAAAAAGGCTAGCCACCTAGGCTTAATGAAGCCGTTCTGGATGACACGAACTGTATCACTCTTTTTCCTTTGATATTTGTAAGAAAACATTCACAAAAGTAATTTTGCACACGTTCCCTGTTATCCTTCAACTCATTGCACGAGTGTAATATATCACAAGTTGTATGTCGTGATCCTGGATGTCGAATCCTGTAAACGTTATACTTAAAGAAATCGTGGTATTAAAGTACGAAATAATAGTTATAAAGGTTTACTATGCGCCAAACGATATTAATTGTAATTAAAACAAGTTGTAAAACCTAATAACTTAAGCCTAACAAGATAGATGTGTTTCTTCACTTCAGTTCTGTAAACTCGAGGATTCTGGATGTTTATACATTACTGTAACAGAAATGTCATTTGTAAAAATATTTAACGAATGAAATCACAGTAAAAAAATTCAGAAATAAACAAATAAGATGAAGCTAACAGAAATAATAAGCATAGTATTAACAAAAATAATAATGTTATAGAATGAGATCGTATTATAATATTTGATTACATTTAAGCCAGGTTACAGTGCAAACGTTCTTACCGTCTAAAACATATAATAAGTTACAAATATTAGGTGCCTTTGTTGTTGTTGTTATTAATGCCCTAAATGTTCTTGTTATATTAGGGTTACGTCGATAATTAATCAAAACAAGACGAAAACATGATAATATAACAATGTGGAAAAAGGTTAGATATATAGACGTCTTTGTTTTCCACATCATTATTGGCTCGGCATGACCAGGTGGCAAGATACTCGACTCGCAATCTGAGATGCGCGGTTTCGATTCCCCGTCGAATCAAACAGGCTTGCCCTTTTAGCCGTGGGGGCGTTATAATGAGGTCACTCCCACAATTCGTTGGTAAAGGAGTAGCCTAAGAGTTGGCAGTGGGTGGTGATGACTAGTTGCCTTCTCTCTAGTCTTACACTGCTAAGTTAGGGACGGCTAGCTGAGATTGCCCTCGTTTAGCGTTTCGCGAAGGTCAAAAACAAACAAGCAAATCAGTATTCCTATCTAAATAAACCTTTCATATTTTCGACGAAAGTCGAACACTTGTCTTTTTAATCGGAGTTTAACACGTATTACAAAAGAATTCCTTCTGTATCTTTAGAGCTCGTAAAATAATTTATACTTCTATATACAAACACGTAGTGAGCATTTCGAGACCTGTTGAAAAGCATTTAGTATGAATGTAATAATTTTTCATTGTTTGAAAATATATATTTTCAGTTTTAAGACTGTTTATCAACCTGTCTCTCACCAGTTTTGCGATTTCTGTAGAAAGAAAGACTACGAAACATCTAGTAATATTTCCTTACAAAAAGATAAATAAATTTTTATTTGCGGAAAAACCAAAAGTACAATATTGGTTTCTATAAAAGTAGCTTAGAACTTTATTTTTTGAAGTCGTATGACATGTAACACGTAATATATGGTGTGATCAGCAATTTTTCAAAATTTATTTAAAAAGAACGGTAAAGAGTAAATGTCACAACATGGAGCAACAAGTGGAGAGTCGTGTTAAACCCAACAAAAACACAACCAATTACTTTCTATAGGAAACTTAAGAAGCAAAGAAAAAATCTAGAAAAAATAAAATTATCACTTGGAAACACAACCATTAACATGAGTAAAAACATCACATTCCTTGGCGTCACTTTCGACACAAAACTAACATGGAAAAAACATATAAACAATATACACTCATCCATCAGAAAAAGGACTTCATATCTAAAGACCATAACCGGCAAACAATCGAAATGCGCACCGAACACCATTATACAAATATACAAGGCTTACATCCGTCCACTAATAGAGTACGGATGTCAAGTAACATACATGTCAAATAACACTCTCCAGAAAATCCAAGTACAGCAAAACAGAATATTAAAATCCGCATTTGGCCTACCGTCATTTACGCCAACAAACTATCTACACCAGATTAGTAATTTACCAACGATAAGAGATAGAATAACAGAACTCTCTCTCAAATATTATCTAAAAGCAGAAAAAAGAAACAAACTAACGGCATCACTACACAAATTATCAAGTGCACCAACAAAATACATTTCACCGTACAACATATTTCAAGAATCACAATCTACTTAAAGAATCTAAACAAATACAATCCACGTCACTAACACGAATTCCTTTTTTTTTTCTCTTTCTTTTCTTTTCAGATACAAGGCACACGACAGGCAAAACTTTCGGCGCCTGTCCTGTGAAAGTGGGTTTTCTCGGGGCACTCCCGTTTCCCCCACATCAAAATCTTCAGGCATTGGATTTATAGATCCCAGCCCAGGCATCTCTTTTGCCAGACCCTGAATCGTGCCGTTTGAATTGTTTTATTTTTGATCTGGATTTGAACAATATTCATGTTCACACCTGCTCAACCTCTTCCTTTTGGGACAGTTCCCGGGCTTCCTTTCCACTGCTGCCTTTGCCTCCATCCAAGACAACATTTAGAAGAAACATCCTCCACCCAAATAGTCAAGAATAATAATTACAATATATATATATATATATAATAAAAAAACAAAAAAAACACCATTTAATCTTAATAACAATCCACGAAAGGGGACGAAGAGGAACCACAATGTTCCTGAACACCCCGGTTGGGGAGAGAACTCTTCTGATTTCTCTTTCTCTAAACTGAACCCCTGCCACGTTAGTTTAGTTTTAATTTAAATGTCACAGATTATAGACGGCGCTCGAGACAGTGTAAATGTCTTACATTTGTTTACTGCCAAGCGTATTAGTGCAGAAACGGTGTCCTATATGAATCAGTGATGTCGAGAAAACCCACTTGTAGAAAAAATACATATGCAAAAATGGCTTGTTTGGGTTGAGAATTTTTTTTACGTAAAGCAGCGGAAACGTTGTTCGCTCCTCTACATACAAAAATGTTCTCAAACCAAACGAGCCATTTTTACATATATATGTGTGCTGAAGGATGTTTTTTACTAAAATAGTAAAAATATTCAAACTTTTATCATACTTCTAATTACAACCAGTATTAAACACATGTGGCAATTAATGATTGAGGCGCGAATGGTCGTGAGAGAAACACTTTGAAGTAAGTTTATTGTTGTTTTTAAATCTGACTAGGTTTTCATAAAATTATTTGGTATCATCAAACTTACTGCTTGAATGGGTTGAACAGAAATATTCTGTTTGTTGTATATATGAATGTTTGAAGTTATAATGTTGCATACTAGAATCGTTTATATGTTTCTTTTAGAACAAAGCCGTAAGAAATCGAACCTCAGATTTCAGCTTTGAAAATCCAGTAACGGGAGTTCAGTAAAAATAAAGGTATGCAACCTGTATAGCTGACTTCTGAAATAACATCTTAGAAACATTAGAAACTTTGTTGCTTTTCACGTATTGAAGAAAACGAGGGCTTATTGTGGCGTTTAAAGTAGAATATAAGTCCTAGGTCAAGTAGCGGTAAGACTATGAACTACCAACATTAAAATCTGGAGTTAAATTCTCCGCGGTGAACACAGGTGATACTTTAACGTACATTTGCCCTAAAACAAACCAACATATAATGTATCTATGAGAATACGACTGGCCAGCCAAAAGTAAGCTTCTCCGTTTGATCACGAGAGGGCACAGTCATCGCTCAATTCCGTTTGTCGAACATGTGAGAAAAGTAAAAATATTAAAGAAAAGAGACACTGCTTCAGAGAATTTTGAGATCAGTTTTAGGGAAAATATTTAAGCTGGAAGA
Source organism: Carcinoscorpius rotundicauda (assembly GCA_011833715.1). Taxonomy (NCBI): domain Eukaryota; kingdom Metazoa; phylum Arthropoda; class Merostomata; order Xiphosura; family Limulidae; genus Carcinoscorpius; species Carcinoscorpius rotundicauda. Next base: position 36,301,413 of record CM022403.1, read on the forward strand.
ACTATTAATTTTGTTTGTTGTATTTAAATAAACATATGTATTTAAATTATCGGTATTAGGAATTATTTGATTACCATTGACTAAACACAACGCTAAGTTTATATATATAAATGACCCGCAAACAAAAAAGGTTGGCGGTCACTGCTTTAAAACCAACTAAAATGCGTTTATAGAAATTAAAAAACATATCACAAAAACTAATAGATTTAACTTTAACTATGTCTCTAAAGTTAAAACTGAATTGCCTATATTTAATCTTTTTACACGAAAAATCAATTTTTTAAACCCCGCCCAAATTCTGGAAAAATGTCTTAACGAACTGCTGTCACGAATGTCAGATGCAAAGAGAGAGTTTCGCCATCACGGCCTTTTCCTGTTCGGCTTTGCTGGAATAACGTACGAATGAGCGAATAGTGTTAAATTAATTATTGTGTACGTGATTACAATACCGTGCATGGTAACGCTGTTTCTGGTTCTTGGACAAAGCTGTTTAATTAATGTAATTAAGATCCACAGACTTCAGCGAATTTTCTAATTTAATAACGGATTTGTTTTACCTAGGAGAGACTCGCTGAGCTTACTGACTGTATTTTGGGCGACTACGTATGATGATAATTTAAAAGACTGTATCTGGACATGTGAATCTTTAATCTATCTCAATTTTTCCCTCTCCCTCTCTCCAGCAATGGTTCAACGGTAAATTTACGAGATCAAACGGGTAAAAACAAGATTTCGATTACTTCTGGCGGGTACGAGTCGAACGCCTTAACCCACCTGACCATGCCGGGCCTAACATTTAAAGAAACTAAATTTCTTCCCTGTGAGCAACTGTGGGAAACTTACGGAAGACCCCTAAACTTACTGCTTAGCCCAAGTTTCTCATAAGGGTACTTAATAGTTAGAAAATATCAAAAATCACTAGCAGATATGAGTGGGAATATTAAACAAGTGTCCACTGATGTTTGCTGACTAACTGAATAACCTATTCATTTACAAGTAAGTAGAACTTTAGAAATGAAAAAGAGAAAAAAAAACATGACAATCAAGGGACATTTATTTCATCGAATTTATTCATCTTTGGAAATCGCGTTGTATCTCAGGTCTTTAAATTGTCCACGATAGATAACGAGAAATTAACAATTGACTTAAGCAATTTATGGGAAATACAAAAGACCATAAAACAACTGATTAATGTGTCGAAATATTTAAAAAAAAAACTTTAAATAGTTAAATCACCCAATGCTATTTTTTATTATACTCCCCATAATTCTACGTTAATATACTGTATATAGTCGGAAAAATTGTATATGAAAATAAAAACAAATTGCCTTTATTGCATGCCCCCCAGTGGCTCAGCGGTATGTCTGCGGACTTACACGCTAAAATCCGGGTTTCGATACCCGTGGTGGGCAGAGCACAGATAGCCCTTTGTGTAGCTTTGTGCTTAATTCAAAACAACAACAACAACAGCCTGTATTGCAAAGGAGAGCATTTCTTCCACGACTTGTCGTCCTCCAGTTACAATCATTTTACTTTTCTAGGCGAATTTAAAAACTGCTATCACTCGCAACTTCTCTCTATATTACCTCATTATTAAGAAATTTATCCGTACTAACCTGTAGAGAGCGTTTTGAAAACAAAATAACGTAACAAAAGTCCTTAGTGTAAAAAAAAATATATATTATGGTTCGAATGATGATGACTAAATATAGTGGCTCTCGCATCATATAGTTGAAGACTCAGAACATCGACATTTAAACACTTTTATTATGGATACGAATGATGGTGTGCGTTTAGGGATACTTTCAAGTGAATTGAAAATGGTTTATGGTTGTATCAGATTATTTCACGGAACTGGGAGCTCAAACATGGTGCGATTATCCAAGCACAAAGTTTAATAAGTATCATGAGTTCAAACCAAGAAATAATGGAATGGATAGAATATATAATACATAATAAAAATGTTTTTAGTATAACTTAACAGAAAAACACAATGCACGTGCTTGTTTTATTTGCGACTGTCGTTTCTCTACTATATTTCTCACTTAAAATCTCAAAGCAGATTACGTTTTTTATGTGGACTGAACGCAACAGAAAGACACAGATAGCAGCTTGTATAATTTATTATAATTATCTACTTATGTGATAGACACAAAATAAATTATCCAATATCAATAACAGATATCCAGTTTCAACCATCAAAACAACTTACAATACAAGAAGGTACTGGCCTGTGCTTAATAATATGATCCAGAACAAGTGTCCAAATCCGAAATCCAAAGTTCCAATCTAGGCGGTGAATTTAGTCCCACGGAGAAATTTTCGAAGTTTGAATGGGTAATCTCAAACAAAAATTCACAGTCCAATTCGTATTGACTTTCGGTATGATCCGTAATCCGACTGAATTGTAAAGATTGACGGAATAAAAATTTCACCACTTTAGTCGATCTAACTCTATTCACAAATTCAGTTTAAACTTTCTCAAACTTCTTGATCCGAGTAAAAATGGATGATGACTTCTTGACCCGAGTAAAAGTGGATGACTCACTTCTTGACAAGAGTAAAAATGGATGATGACTTCCCTCGCATCGCCGTCTGTTTATATACTAATCGCGTAACTTCCCAGAATTCCACAGTACAAACACCAGGCCAATACAAGTGATCAATCTACCTAGTTTTAAAAATTTCTACATGAATAATTCTAAATGAATTTTAATTAATTCTAAAATGTTATTTTAAATTTCACTGGTTTAAACCTCGAAAATATAAATATAAATAATAGATATGGGAATTCAAACAAGACATGACATGATTGTCGTTTACATAACATTTACATAACACTCTCGACATGGTTGTCGTTTACACAACATTTACATGATATTTACATAACACAAATAAAAACTAACTAAAGAGAAATTGCTAGTCAGAATGGAATTTGGTATTTACCTATCTCGACTGTCCACCACGTAAATGGTCATTTTCATTCTAGAAAGATAGGTCGTAGCCTCTACTACAATCTGTACAACCATGAGATGGGATTGCCCTCACCTTGCACAAGGTTACCTACTAACATTTTTTCTCAACGAACGTTACCTGGAACCACCATATTTTAAGAGTGACAAAGCAAAAAGTATTGCCCCCCAGTGGCTGAGCGGTATGTCTGCGGACTTACACGCTAAAATCCGGATTTCGATACGCGTGGTGGGCAGAGCACAGATAGCCCATTGTGTAGCTTTGTGCTTAATTCCAAAAACAACAACAACCCAATGTAAAAACTCTAAAATGATAAATATTTTGCCCCCCAGTGGCTCAGCGGTATGTCTGCGGACTTACACGCTAAAAACCGGGTTTCGATACTCGTGGTGAGCAGAGCACAGATAGCCCATTGTGTAGCTTTGTGCTTAATTCAAAACAACAACAACCGTTCATGGGCCTGGCATGTCCAAGCGCGTAAGGCGTGCGACTCGTAATCCGAGGGTCGCGCTAAACATGCTCGCACTCCCAGCCGTGGGGGTGTATAATGTGTCAATCCCACTATTCGTTGGTAAAAGAGTAGCCCAAGAGTCGGCGATGGGTGGTGATGATTAGCTGTCTTCCCTCTAGATTTACACTGCTAAATTAGGGACGGCTAGTACAGATAGCCCTCGAGTAGCTTTGTGCGAAATTCCAAAAACAAACAAACAAGCAAAATGTAACTTGAAGTAAGATTTTCACGGTTTTTCTTTGCCATATTTATTGTGGAAGCTTGCACATATTCAGAACGAAAAACGAATTTATAATAAATATTATGACACTACACTAAGCCTGGCATGGCCTACCGCGTTAAGGCGTGCGCTTCGTAATCTGAAGATCGCGGGTTGGCGCTCCAGTCGCGCCAAACATGCTCGCCCTCCCAGCCGTGGGAGCATTATAAGGTGACGGTCTATCCCGCTATTCGTTGGTGAAAGAGTAGCCCAAGAGTTGGCGGTGGGTGGTGTTGACTATCTGCCTTCATTCTAGTCTTACACTACTAAATTATGGACGGCTTGCACAGATAGCCCTCGAGTAGCTTTGTGCGAAATTCCAAAACAAACAAATAAAGAGACACAACAGGAACAAAGACGTGTGATATATTCATGTTATGTTTTTTTATTTGTAATAAACATCTTTGTCATAATTAAATAAGCCTTCGTTTAAGAGGTTGTCGCGTACCAGACGAACAAACATACATACGCAAAGACACATGTAAAAATCACAGAAACGTCATAAGAGCCCCCTAGCGACAACAGTGTACAACACGTTTGTTAAGTGAAAGTTTGTTTGTTTTTGAATTTCGTGCAAAGCTACACGAGGGCTATCTGCGTTAGCCGTCCATAATTTAGCAGTGTAAGACTAGAGGGAAGGCAGCTAGTCATCACTACCCACCGCCAACTCTTGGGCTACTCTTTTACCAACGAATAGTGGGATTGACCGAAACAGAATAACGGCCCCACAGGTTAAAGAGCAAGCATGTTTTGGTGTGACAGGAATTCAAATCCGCAACCTTCAAATTACGATTCGTGTGGTCCCTAATCATCCAGCCATGCCAGACCTAGCTAGCAATTTAGCAATAATTTGAATACTTTAGAAAGTTACTGTATTCCAAACCTGTAGCTCTTGAATATTTGATTAACGATTTTATCCGTCGTAATGTGTGCCGATCTAAAGAATGAGGACTTAGGTAATGGGATAAATGGTTGTTAAAGCTCCAATTCGTATGTTCGAAATGGGGAAAAACAACAACAAGTATTGATTATTTTCTTTCTAGTTTATCCTATTATCTCTAATTCGTGTGCATCGTTATCCTAGAAAGGCTTAGTGTCTCTGTAATATTCTTACCAAAGTAACAATTTACCTCACGAATTTTTTTTTGGATAGATATAAAATACTGAAACTTAAATTAATGTATTACTTTTTAAGATCTTAGTTTTGAATGTGTGTGTGTGGGATATATAAAAAGCTATTGCAGCAGAATTTTAACGAAATATTTTCTGCCCTTTTATTGATCTATATTTCATAGAAAACATGGTAAGCGCCCTCCAGTGCCTCAGCGGTATGTCTGCGGACTTACAAGCTAAAATCCGGGTTTCGATACCTGTGGTGAGCAGAGCACAGATAGCCCATTGTGTAACTTTGTACTTAATTCAAAACAACAACAACAACATGGTAAGTTGGAATTTGCTATTTTTTTACGTAATTCACAGCCATGAGAAAGTTAGGTAGTATTTAGTTTTCTTAGCAAACAACGAATGTTCTAATATTTAAACTATATACATATATTGAGGAATTATCAGAGCTCATTTGTTTGTTTGTTTGTTTTTGAATTTCACACAAAGCTACTCGAGGGCTATCTGTGCTAGCCGTCCCTAATTAAACAGTGTAAAACTAGAGAGAAGGCAGCTGGTCATCATTACCCACCGCCAAATCTTAGGCTACTCTTTTACCAACGAATAGTGGGATTGACCGTCACATTATAATGCTCCAACAGCTGAAATGGCGAGCATGTTTAGCGCGACAGGGATGCGAACCCGCGAACTCAGATTATGAGTCGCACGCCTTAACACGCTTGGCCATGTCAGGCCTATTAGTGTTCGTAAACCCATAATATGGTTTAGACAAGGTGTTGTTTATAGATTTATTTTTCACGAAATTCCATAAAAGTTTTCTTCTCCTCTGAAAGTTCCTAATCTACAGTGAACAGAGCACTAATAGCATATAGTGTAGCTTTGTGCTTAAAACAAATTATAAACACAGAATCGTGTGTAGACTCAATTAAACTCAACCGTTGTTATTTTAATATTTTGAAACAAAAGAAGATAAAAATTAGACAAACAGTAATAGCTATTCGTTTTAACACAATACCAAAGTGAGATAATTCTACTTTACTGAATAAAATATGAGCTTAGGAGGCACAAAAAAGTAAAAAACTTAAAATAAAAACATGAATATGTTTGTACGATTTCTTGCAGCTCAATTAAATTCCGTCCAATCAACAAGTTGAACAGAAGCGCCCTCTAATTATTTGGAAAAATACTTTAATAAGATACGCAGTGAATTTTTGCAAGAAAAATAATAATATTCCAATTATTTCTCAGGTTCATGTTTTAAAGAAACGATATGAACATATAAAACATCAAACTAACACGTTATAAAAATATTTTATCAAACTACTTGTCGTTCATCCGTAGAATTCATTGAAAATTCCTACGTTTTTGCAACAAAATCGATTGATTTTCAGATATATTTATTTGTGTTTCATTTTCAAAGGGAAAGGAGTTTACACATATTTAATCATTATTAAGGAGATTCTTGAGTAAATTCAGATATTCTACCTGAAATATTGATGAAAAATACCTATAAATAAAAAAACAGTAAGAAACAAAACTCTATTATTTTATGATACAATTTAAAAGTTGCTGCTTACTGCTTATCTGTGTTATTCTTTCGTGAAATTTATTATTTGAAAAAATGACAGAGCTAATTTATTCTTTTTGCCAAATGGTTTCTACTATAAGAAAATTTATTTCGATTTTTCACAGTTTCGGTTGCGCGACAAAATGTCAGATTTCTATAGTATTTATCGCGACACTGAGCATTTGTTAAGGAAAAGTGTAGAGAGGTGTATGCTGTGTAGAGTTTTAGAATGGTAGTTTTTGTTTATTTTTATTGTAGTTCATTTTTTATCTTACAAGTTTGGTAATATTTTAAAATTTTATTTTAATATTATTTTTTTTGTCCCCATTAATTTTCTGTGTATGTGTCGCAAGTAATTTCTTCATTAACGCTTTATTATAATCTAGTCGTTATCATGAGAAGTGTTGGATCATTGATGTATTTTTATTTATATTCCTTCTGTGACGCTGGAATAATAAAGAAAAAATACTTTTTTTTTGCATTCCAAAGAAAGTTTCGCACTAGTTTCACCGCTGAACACCACAGATAGCCCCCTGTGGTTTTATTCTAAAAGAAAGAAACTAATAAAAGTTACGTAAAGTTATCTAGTAAATAATTCTCATTTTCACAGTAGTGTTTCATACATGAAATGCAGTTGTATGATTTTAAATGCGATTCATTTTCTCTAATAGCTGAATAGGATGACTAATACTATAACGAAAATAAAAATTAATTATAAATGTATTTTTTTGCCGGTTTAAAAAGTCATAAACCGGGTTTTGATACCCGTGATGGGCAGAGCGCACATAGCCCATTGTGTAGCTTAACTTTAAACAAACAAAAGTATAATCCGAGTATATTATGCGCCATCTAGTTCAGGAATATCGTAACTGTTTTTTTTCAAAAATAAATTTTATAGCAATTCAATCTTTTATCTTGAAGACTGTAAGTTTTTATTTCTTAGTATCACTTTTATGTAACTTGTTTAAATAGCTTATTATTAAACTATTGAATTATTAAAACAGAACATCAGGGTTTTTATGAAATGTAATCTATTGCAAACAATACTATTACCATAAATTTAGAATATCTTAACATGATACAGTTCAATGATTTGGAACATAATGAATATTCGTGTCTCAGTAACAGTTAGTTTTCACAATAAACCTTTTGTTTAACATTGTGCGAGAACCTCAAACGAAAAGTGTTAAAGTGCCTGGCGCACCCTATAAATAATGTTATAAAATTTGATGTGTTACTTTCACCAGTATTTAGGGTGTACTGAACTCCGACATATCAAGACAGATGCGAGTTCAGTTTTAATCTCTCCAGTTTTCAATTTAAGTGGATCTGAAGGTTTCTACAACATATTTCACTGTTGTTAACTCACAAACAAAAAAAAAGTCCATGAAAGTCAGCTGAAGGACTTACTAACTGGTCTTTAAGTAGGAAATCAACTGCCTCAACTGAGCGTTAGAACAGTTTTACTTCACCGTTTTGCTGAGGCTATCTACTAGCGCCATCTATGTGCTTTAACCATAATTATCGTGAAAATTGTCTCTCTCTTTTTTTTTTTTTTTCCTTGGAGAATTCCTTCCCTATGTGTATTAATGTTTTCTTAGTATTATTTATGGATTATAAATGTGCGTAAATTTTCAAATAAAATTTAAAGTATGCTTAGAGGGTTTTGTTTATTCTTTTACACAAGGCACTTCATAATAAATCATTTTAATTTTTTGCTAAAAAGTAATCATTTCTCATCACACGTATCGTGAAATCTTAGCTATAGAGACAGATAAACAGTTTTTTGTACACGCATAAATATAATTTGTTTCCTTAACTTTTATAAATCTGTAGTTTATTTTTTAAGTTTAAACTTAAGCAGTGAAACGTGATTGGTAGTCTCGCTGTTTTTCATTTTTTCCATCTAGGGTCTCGTTCTGGTGTTAATGGAAGATTGCGTACAGAGTCTGCCAAACTGATTATTGTTTATAAAGAAATCGTTACGTAAAAAAGGAAAAAAGTGTCAAAAATATCTCTTGAAGAATATTTAATTCGTGGAAGAATAGGCATAATATTACATTTTTTTTATTTTAGCACCGAACTCTATTCTAGTATCTCATTTTACGTTTGACACATCATTCTCATTGCTTTACTCAATTACAACTAGTTAATTATATTACATTTCAAGCCTCCCTGTGACACAGTATGCCTGCGGACTTATAACGCTGAAAACCAGGTTTTGATACCCCTGGTGGGTTCGAGGCCCAATCATGCTCACTCTTTCAGCCGTGGGAGCGTTATAATATGACGGTCAATCCCACTATTCTTTGGTAAAATAGTAACCCAAGAGTTGGTGGTGGGTGAGGCTGACGAGCTGCTTTCCCTTTAGGCTTACACTGCTAAATTAGGGACGGCTAGGGCAGATAGCCCTCATGTAGCTTTGCGCGAAATTCAAAATAAACCAAACCAAACCAAACTCCTGGTAAGCAGAGCACATATAACTCATTGTGTAGCTTCAACAACAGCATAAAACATTTTAAAATGCTGAAGAACTATTTTGGTGTAAGTATTTCTAAGCATGCATACTATATGATGTTGTACATGTTCTGTGAGTAATGCATCCATGGTCAAAACTATAAATATACATATTTAGCACTTCTGAAGTTCGTCCTAGAAATTTAAAGATATTACAAGTGGTGCTATCTAGTGAGTAAACATATAGTTTCGTTACTCGTTTTATTTATACTTTATTATGCATTAGCCCAAAAGTTTCCAGTGGGTAATCATCACTAATACATTACTTCAAAATTATAGACAGTTGTAGGAAATAGCCCTGTAGTAACTTAATACGAAATTCCAAGAATAAATAGGGGTCCTCAGCTCGTGGCCTCAGAACCCCTTGTGTTCATGACAGCAAAGGCCGAGTTCCCATATTATAGTTTTGAGGAAAAAAAAGAAACGATACTATTTGTGATTAAAAATAAGATTTATTAAAATATTTTATTCATATTGATGTCGTTGTCATGCAATGTAAGATCAGCTTATGTAGATAGGCCTATTTCAGTACATAAATCTGCGAAATATGCCTATTTGAGTATATAGGATAACCCATACAAATTTATCTGAGAGTATAGGGTCACCGAGGTGACTTATCTAATATAATGGGGTCTGCGAGATATACCCATCCGAGTATATAGATCTATCTAGTATATACGGACCACAGAGGACAGGGTCAGCAGACGGTCAGCAAACACACGTACACGAAATCAATGTATTTCTCATTTACTTTCTAAGTTTTAAGAAATATAACAAAATTTAAACATTTACAAGTAAATAGTAATATGTATATGCATTTTTATTCACATATGTAAAGTACGGTAGCTGAAATAGCATACTTTTGTAGGTCAATACATTGTTATTGACAAGAAACTTGACAATTTTAAAACAAGAGTGTAGTAACACCATAAACATATGCTGAGAAATTCGACAGACATCAAATATCTAATCAGTTGGACTGAAACACCTGTGATGTAAATGGATCATTGAGACTTAGAACCTACAATGTTTATGGGACCAGCGCAACTTTGAACCACATAATAAATGTTTTCAGACATTCTAATTATAGTTTTATTACCATTGGAAATCTCCTTTGTAAATGTTGTAGGAAACATAAGCCGCTTACTCCAATATTGTGTTCTACGTGCAAAGGCGTGTGCGAATGACACTTTATTGTTTTTGCTTTCATGTTCTCTAAAGTGTTGTGTTAGAGCAACTCTTTTTATTTCTGATTTTACAATTTTTCTTTTCATTATATTTGAGTTTTATACAGGCTGAGAATCAAGTAATAATAACAGAAAAAAAATGTATAAAGTTTCATTAAAAAAGTTATACATTCGTTTAAGAGATTATAGAAGTGTAATATTATATTTTTGAGACAAAGAAAAGTAATTTTAATCTCAAAATGAAAATCACTTTGCACTCGTACTGGTTTAAAAAGAATCGACAATTTCATGAACAAATATTAATAAAAATACTTTATGAAAAATCTGGTTTCTCGAGTACAGAAGCCTTGTAATGTTTACTAAAAGCTTACCAAATTTTGTGAACATACACTTAATATGTTAGAAGTTACTAGTATGTAAACTGTAACGAGCACAAATGGTTACGAGATAGGTCCGATGGGCCTAGGTAGTGTCCGTAAAAGTAGATTGGGTAGAGTTCTTGTTATATTCCTATTGCAAAGGTACACAATGAATTATCTATAATTTATCCACCATGGGGACTCGAACCCAGATTTTAGGCGTTGTATTTTCGTAAACCTAACTCTAACCCACGGTGTTTGAATATGTAAAAAGCGAGTTCGACAATAAAATGTTTATTTTTGCGAAGCTAATTTATAACATGCAGAAGTGTTATAGATAACCTTTGATTTCACTTCATAAAAGTATTTGGAATAATAGACTGACATAGGTCAAAGTTCTGAGCGCTTTGCCTCCCTCGACAAGGTCTTAAACTACTGATCGTGCTGGAGTCCTTGCACCACTATCATCAAAAAATCTGTTTGTTTGTTTGTTTTCATTCTTAACCAAAGCTAACTGAGTGTTAACTATGCTAACCTTCCCCAATTTAGTAGTGATAGACTAGGTAAAAGACAGCCATCACCACCCACCGCCAACTGTTGGGCAACTGATTTTTAGCAGCGAATAGTAAGATTGGCCGTGATATTATGCCACCCCGGCGGATGAAAGGGTAAACATGCTTGGTGACGAGATTTGATCCCGAGACGCGCAGGTCACACGTTGAGTGCCTTAATCTCGTGACCACGTCAGGCAACATCCAAAAATTCACGAGTATGACATACGTGATCAAATATATAGCATCTATTGGCAAACACTTCCTTTAGTAAACCTAACAGTTATGACTGTATCTAAATCTGAATTGTTAATATTTAGAACTCGATTATTCTTGTCTTCTTCAACTTTAAAGGCTCGAGTAACTTCTACAAAGTATATTTTCTGAAATTTAATAAACACTTGTTAAGTCCTTAATAGAATTGTTTTAAGTTTTGTGTGTCTATGAGCACAATCTCAACACAGAAAATAATGTAAACAAAATTGGACGAAATAATCAGCTAACTGCATCTCTCGGTTACGTGATAATCATTAAGTTATTTTTCCTCACTGATCTCCTAGCAAAGCGCTAGGTATGTAAACTCAACACCGCTACAAACCAGATTTCGATTTTTCGTGGTAGGCAGAACACAGATAGCTTATTGTGCAGCTTTGTGCTAATTCTAAACAAAGAAGCACTTCCCTCCTATTTCAAGTGAATGATTGATTGTTATTGAAACTATGTCTTTTTCGAAAATAACACTTGAACATTTCGATAAAAAGATTGATTTTGTCGTTGTAAATAACAAATGACTACACCGTGTCCCGTTTGAAATAAAACAGTATTTCTCTTTAGCTGTATTTCACCTTCAGCAAAAGAAGCAGAGTTGTTAGTAAACATTAATTATTAATACATCTAAGCATAATCTTAAGCCTAAACACGAAAAACAAACAAATTGTACGCATTCTTTAAAAGATTGATTAGGCAGAGTATTCATGATGAAACTTTGTAGAATGGACGGCAACTACCTGTTGTAGAGACACAAGTGTAGAGGACGACTTTTCGAAAGTCTTCCGCCTTTCTCTTCAGGTCAGTGACGTCGTCTTCTACAAACTGTACGCAAGTACAAAAGGTAGCGGTTAACAATCCATATAAACGTAAATTTTAAAAGCGCCAGTAAGAGATCAAACAAAATAAAAACAAGCGTGCTTCTAGTCCTAGCATTGTGTAAACATTTTACTACCAGAATTAACATGCTGATTAGAACGAAATAGAAAAAACTGTTCGCAGAAGCGACTTAATCAATAAACATCATTAAGTTGGAATTAGGAGCTAATATGTATCCTCCTGTTAGATTTCTAATAACAAAGTCGTATTTCTTTCCATAAGTTCTGTTATACTTTATTTTTAAAAGTTTATTTGAAACGGGAACTAATTTTTTTCTTTAGATTATTATTCCAGAATAAACACAATATTTGACCGTCTTAAAGTAAAGAATTATTAGCACGCCATTTTCAACCACAGTTCGTTTGTTAACTGTTCTTAATCGACTGTTTTTATGTATTTTGTACAAAACTATTTTTTTTGGAAATGGAAATTAATGATTTTTTGATGAACCTTTTAGCTAGAGAGAGACGAATAAACAGTTTTTGTATACGTATAAATACAATTTGTTTCCCTAACTCTTATAAATCTTTAAATAAACAGTTTTTGTATACATATAAATACAATTTGTTTCCCTAACTCTTATAAATCTTTAAATAAACAGTTTTTGTGTACATATAAATACAATTTGTTTCCCTAACTCTTATAAATCCTTACGTTTTTAAAAGTTTAAGACTGTCGAACGTGATTGGCAGACTCGCTGTTTTCCTGGCAATAGGTTTCCATGGTGACGATATCTAGGGTTTCGTGCCGCTGATAATCGAAGACCGTGTGTGTGTTTCAGAAAATGAACTAGCTTTTCCACCTTTCTCGTGTAACAGGCGATCACGTTCATATCGTTTTCGAAAAACCAAATAGAAGAAAGATTACCTTCAAAACTCAGTGTGTAAAACATGTACGAGATGAAGGGAAGAAACAGTATAGAAATTCAAAAATATGGCGGTAAGTTTAACTGTCCTAGTATATATTATACGGTGGCAAGCTGCGATATTTGAAATTTGCGTTCTTCCGCCAGCGATGTAAACGTGCGCGTTGCGACCCTCTCGCAAACGACGCAGATTTAAAATGTCATATACCAACCAGCCTGTACAAGTCTATCACGCTGTCACAATACGGTGTTGGTAACAGAATTGAGGGTAATGATGAAAAATGGTCGAGTTTGACAAAAGATAAGAGCTGATGATTAGTTATATGGAATACAAGCTGGCGTCGTTTTCAGGTGAATCTTTAAAAAAAAACACTTTAATCGAATGAAGATAAAATAAACAGTATGGTAACTCATAAAATATATAATATATAAATATAATAAAATATATTATTCCTTCTCGAATATTCTTGAGATCAACAATTTTAGATCTTTAAAGATCATTATTTGTGAATAATTCTTTTATTTTTACTTTACGTTTTAAAAGACAGACTAATAAAGTATTTCCGTTCCTAAAAAGAATTAAGCATGTCTCGTAGCTTCTGTTGTACCCTCGCTCCCTGTCGTTACACTATACTAAGCCTCCATTTCTGTGTATGCAGTGAATACTTCATCGTTTAACAGGTTTGCCTATAATTATTTATTATTTTGACATAAATTACACAAAATACATTACTTAGTTTATTGATATGTTCTGTTGCGTTTGTACCTCATTCTCCCCGACATACCACCGTGGTTTACTGATAAGTTTGAGAACTTATGATGTTAGAAAAGGTTTGGGGTTCGATCTCCGCGATACTTATAACAATGATCTTTTTATGTCTAAAACAAAGCAACAACTCCGAGTTGTCTAATATCGTATACATTGGTGGCAAAACATTATAAAACGTAAAACAAAATTGTCTGAATGAGTTAAAGAAAAGATAACATGATCTGATCAAAAATTTGTGTTAATATCCATTTAAGATCATTTGCATCGAACAAAAAGTGAAATAAGTTGTTTGGATCTCTATCTTTCTACCTAATGCTCTTGTGTTTCTCAAAGGTTAGTAAATAGGACCTGATCTATTACAACAGCCTATATAATGAGCCGAACATAAGTCTGTTGGGTAACACGAAAGGAAAACATAACCATAACTGTTGGTCTAGTTATGTCTTATCAGTTTAGTGATGTGATAACTTAACCATACAGCTTGTGTTAATAAACACTCTCTACGTCATTCAGTCTTTCTGACTGGCATAAACACAACATGAAGTTTTAAACTTGAAGTGACACAAACATTGTTTGTTTAAACACAAAGCTGTACAGTGGCCCGTCTGTGCTCTGCCCACCACGAGTATCGAAACTCGATTTATAGAGTTGTAAATTCACTGACATACCGCTGTGTCAATGGCAGGCAACAGCGTTAATTTGGAGTTTTGCTTACGTTATTAATTTGTTCATTCGATTGTCTTAAATTAATTCCATGAAAACGCGATTGAAAGTAAAACAGTAAACTGGAATCCAACTGAAAAGAAGAAAGTTTGTAAAAACATAACTGTTTACAAATGTTTTAGTAAAACAAATTATTTGAAATCAGTGTTACGGGATGAAATAGCACAAAGTAATAAATTCAGAGATTTTTTTCTTATATTTTTATGCGATTCGTTTTTCGTTTTATTACTTTCTAATTTTAAGAGCAGTTTTTTTCGGAAAAGAGCACCAAAATATGTCGCAAAATAAAAAGAAAAGAATCCACTATCAAATAAACATTTCAACTAAATGTTTAGCTTGGAGTGCTTTGAGATTAACAAAAGTCAGTCGGTAGAAATCTATATTGAATGGAGTATTGAGATTGTAAAAATAACTTGTTTCCTTTCGGTATGTTTTTAAGAGTCGGATGTTTTGAATAGCTGACATAACTTATAATTCCTTTCGCTGAGTATTGATACGCTGTTAAAGAAACGTACACACGTATAAGCTCTAAATGTTTGTATAGTTCCTTGAGAACCTGTGAAAGGTTTAACAACTCTCAGACCAAAACTGACATCTCGAAGTGTTTGTAATGTGTTTTCAACAAATCATTGTTTACTTCAGGAATATATAATAATCATTTGATGTTGTATTTTGCTTTACATTAAGTTTATATGACTGGTTTATTTTTTATTGAAAATATGAAAATAAAAAGTTTAATTTTTTTTAAATTTTGTTTTCGCGCAAAACTACTCAATGGCTAACCTGCGCTAGCCGTTCCTAATTTAGCAGTGTAAGACTACAGGGAAAGCAGCTAGTCATCACCATCCACCGATAACTCTTAGGCTACTTTTTTACCAACGAATAATAGGATTGATCGTTACATTATAACGCCCTCACGGCTGAAAGAACGAGCATGTTTGGTGCGACGGGAAGTCGTACACCTTAACCCACCCGGCCATGAACTTTAAAAAATGAATGTTCTAACTTGTTCAATAAAATTGATCTACTGATTAGGATTAAACACAAAGCCATATAATGGGCTATCTGTGGTCTGCCCACCACGGGTATTGAATCCAGTTTATAGGGGTGGGAGTCCAGTGACACATCAGTACGTCTGCGGACTCCCACTCCTATAAACACCTCCATCTCATAATAAATTCACTCATTTTAATTTACAAAACATGTAATAAAAATATTTATTACTTGAATAATAAAATACGGATTACTAAATCTGTAATCACCGTACTGTTCCTTTTGACGAATTATTCCTACCTCTCTTTCACTAAAGAGTGTTTGTGGTTTATTGTTATTTTCAAAGCTCGTGATGTATAACTGATTGTTTGCTTGTTCTGTTTTACGTCACAGCTGTCTATTTTATTTCAAAAAAAAATTCAGTCATAAATTTGTTGGCCTGAAGAAGACCTAAGAAGGTCGAAACGTTGTTCTCTGCTTTACATGTAAAACTGTTGACACCTATACCAGCCATTCAGAAATACATTCATTAATTTGTTCGAGCAGACGTATCATGTTGAATGTTTAACATTGTGATTATTCAGTCAACAATAACGAGGCTAACAATGTATGTAATATCTCTTTGTTTCAAATAATTGTATCTCTTTTTAAATCCTTATTAAAGTTCAGAGTAGGACATTAGGGCCCGGTATGGCCAGGTGGTTAAGGCACTCGACTTATAATCTTAGGGTCACGGGTTCGAATCCCTGTCGCACCAAACATGCTCGCCCTTTCAGCCGTGACGGCGTTATGATGTGATGGTCAGTTTTACTAATTCGTTGGTAAAAGAGTAACCCAAAAGTTGGCGGTGGGTTGTGACGACCCACCTACCCTACCCTCTAGTCTTACACTACTAAATTAGGGACGGCTAGCGCAGGTAGCTCTCATGTAGCTTTGCGCGAAATTCAGACTAAGACATTAAAAATCTATTGAAAATTTTTACCATAGTTCACTCCTAAACCGATACCTGACAACGACCGAAGAAGGTCAAAACGTTGTTCGTTCCTCTATTAGTGCTTTCTCTATCCATGCCAGCCGTTTTTAAATATATGATCGACATCTCGGTTTTTTGTAACTTATTGTCAAGAGGTTACTGTAAAACTAGATATTATTAATGCCATGTTACATTTTGCCTTACCTACTGTTCTGAAATATAACCACTGAACAGACTCCGTTCTCAAGGTGCACTATCTACGTTATGATCACTACAGATATCGAATTTAGCATCATAACCAATAAATCTTGCCTCTGAGTGACTGAACAGATACGTTTGGCTTTCACTTTGTGTAATGTTATATTTTATAAAACGTTCGTTATTAGTCTAATGAATAAACGAAAAAAATGTAACCTTATAGAAAATTTACAGCAGTACTTACACATAGTTCAGAAAACTAGAGACATGAAACAATTATTACAAAAACACATCCAATGAAAGTTGAACCTTTAAAAATTTTAGTTTCTTCACGCTTTACAACTAAAACCTGAGATACGATTTTAATACCAAGCGATTAGATTTTCTATAGTTAAACTTAAACCAAAGAATTATCAAGAGAAGAAATGTCGTGTATTTCATTCAACAATGTAGAAAGGAACAACTAACAATTAACTTTTTAAAGGTAAAAGTATCAAAAAAAATTAATAAATACACAAACATTATCCAAAATGTACAGGACAAAACTACTTAAGATCATGTTGAACACGAAATACAAAGAACTACATGACTTACAAAAACAAAAAATGATCCTAGACCATCAACTGGAATGCTGCAAATATGCAACATCAGCTAGCTCATTCATCAAAGACTCTTTTAATTTCAAGTCTAATCTAAATCAACTTAATCATAAAGCCTTAATGGACAGTTTCTATGTTATATCCTTCTTTACAGAAGTCTCAACCGCTGAAGCCTGCAAGATAGTCTTAAAACTCTCTATCCGAGACCCTAACCTAACTATAGACAATCCCAGCAACCAATTATCAACCCTCATAAAATTCACCACGATAAAGACAAACTTCATGTTCAACAATCACAACTACATACAAACCAATGGTCTAAGCATGGGCAACCCAGTATCACCAGTTCTAGCCAATATTTTTATGACACAAATTGAAACACAAGCAGTTAATACAGCATTACATCCACCACTGTACTGGTACAAATATGTAGACAACACGATTGCAGAATTCAAATCTACAGAACACATACTTAATTTGTTCAATCGCATTAATTCTGTATATCTCAACATTAACTTCACATGTGAATATGAAGAAAGCAATCAAATATAATTTCTTAGCCTCAAAATTACAAGAACCCATACACAATTTTAAATATAAATCCACCGAAAAATCACCCATTCTGGACTATACATTCCTTGGGACTCACCACATGAAGCAAAACAAAAACTCAACATACTAAGAAACCAAATAAACACAGCCATAAAACTATGCTCACCAGATAAAATTGAAGATGAATTAGACAAAATAAAACAATACTTCATTAACATCAATAAGTTTCCTCCACAAACCGTAGAAAACATTATACGCACACACCTAGACAGAAAGCAAAATCAACCAACAAAAATAAATATATCTCACGAATCAAAAAATCACGAAACCATATACTGCTGTATACCATATATTCCTGACATCAGCAGAAAAATAACCAACATTTGGCAAAAACTGGTAACAAAATATGACATTCCAGTTAATACCAAAACTATACAATGCGATAACTACCACGACTTCTATATTATAGAAACAAGTAGAAAAATTGAAACCAAATTCAAAGAACACAAAAAGTCACCTTCACACGTTTTTGAACACTGAAAATCAAATAAACACAATATAACCACAGAAAACATCCAGATATTAAGTCGGGAAAGATATATAAACAAATGTAAAATTAAAAAAGCCTTACTTATACAACAACTGAACCCCAAAATAAACCACTACAAAGAAATACCTTTACACCTATATTGATAAATATAATTAAACATCTAAGCACGCCCTCTATATTCCTACACTCAGTTACACAACCCCCTTCAAACATGTGGTCAGCTATCGGTGAGTTACCTCTTTCTTTCTTTGTGAACCTGACGATGACAGAAGAAGGTCGAAACGTTGTTCGCTTCTGTACATAAAAATTTTTTCAACCTAAACCAGCCGTTTTTATATATATATTTACTAGAGTGTGGTTCGATGCTCAGCTGAAAAACAGAAATGCCATAAGAGCCAGGATCTCCATGAAATCTCTAATGTATTGCAAACAACCAAACAAGTCAAATAAAGCTATCTGTCCAACAAACAAGGTTTAAAAAGAAATTGAAAATTTTTTCAAGCAAACATCCAGACAACGAGTGCATTTAATGTAACACTGAAGCAGAGAACGAGTTATAGTAGTAAAATATAAACAGTTAATATTCAGGAAGAATCAGCCAAACATGATATGTAGTTGTTTTCATTTAGAGGCCCGCTTTATTTCTAATTATTGATTGTTTCAGTTGTTTTCGTAACGTTATTTTCAGTTCCAACTGTATCCACTCCCCAGCGAGTCGGTGAACTTACGCTAAAGAGCTAAAAATAGGTATCGATATTCATGAAGAGTTATAGCATTGACAACCTATTGTATGTTTTGAAAGTTGCGCAAAGCTACACGAGGGCTATCTGCGCTACCCGTTCCTAATTTAACAGTGTAAGGCTAAAGGGAAGGCAGCTAGTCATCACCACCCACCGCCACTTTTGGGCTACTCTTTTACCAAAGAATAGTGTGATTGACCGTCAAATTTTAACGCCCCCACGGTTAAAAGGGCGAACATGTTTGGTATGACGGTGATTCGAACCCGATCTCTTTATATATTGAAACTCATAAGTCTACAAAAGTTTATTTAATAATATTTCTTTTGATGTGTTTGTGAAAAGGCGAGCATGTTTGGTGTGACGGGCATTCGAACCCGTAACTCTCGGATTACGAGTCGAGTGCCTTAACCACCTGGCCATGTTGGACCCAGCCTACTGTAATTTTGAGCATAATAACAAATAAGCAAATAGATCCAACTATATAGTTAGTTTTGTCCTACCAATTAAACGAGCATATTCATTCCGAATGGTTCGTTTGTCGTCTTTATTACCTCGTAAAATAAATATTTAATGACCCGTTATACCAACGTATTAACAAATAGGACCGCAAAATAAATACCTATTGTGTCTATAGCACTATATAACACACATTTTGTTCCTGTATAGTATGTGTTATTTCTTATTACTTATGTTGTAAAAGTACAGTAAATGGTCATTATTCCCTACAAACTTTACTTTTGTAACCTGGATAACGAAATTTAGAAATTCACCTATTTTCTATGTAAAAATTGGCAAATTTGTACATATTTATTTACAAAAGTTTTGAATAAAACAACATATGAATCAAGATTTACATGTATTTATACTAAAGTTATACATAAATGTTTAGTAGTGAGTAGTTTTTGGAGATTTGCGACTGTAATGTAAATCACTTTTACGTATCAGTCCCCAAATATAGTCTCTCATCATGTTTTCGTTATACGCTCCCAGGTCACAAAAGCAAAGTTTGAAAAGAAAAATAAAACTTTTCTACCTTACTTTAGACACGGCCTGGCATGCCGAGCGCGTTAAGGCGTGCACTCGTAATCCGAGGGTCTCGGGTTCGCGCCCGCGTCGCGTTAAACATGCTCGCCCTCCCAACCGTGGGGGTGTATAATATGACGGTCAATCCCACTATTCGTTGGTAAAAGAGTAGCTCAAGAGTTAGCGGTGGGTGGTGATGACTAGCTGCCTTCCCTTTAGTCTTACACTACTAAATTAGGGACGGCTAGCACAGATAGCCCTCGAGTAGCTTTGTGCGAATTTCCAAAACAAACAAACAAATACTTTAGACATAAGAAATAACACTTTTTGCCCAGGAGCAAGAAAAAGTAAAAATTTTGTTACATGGTATAATTTAGATGAATAATATAGTATTAATATATTTAATATACTACATAATAATATTATGTTTTACGCGAATCCTCAGGAAAATGAAACGCTGTTTGATTAATTATTAGGTTCATTAGACACTCAAATAAAACAAACTGAGTGTTTATAGATGTTTTTGTCCGAAGAAAACTCAGACTGTTCAACTATTAAATTAATCATAAATTTTATTAAACGAGCTACATAATGATTACAGATTGATCTGTTTAAATTAATTTATGTGTTTCAATAAAAAAATTCAAATAAGAATAAGGTTTTACCCATTAACTGAATGTTTAGCTATTTCGTATTCTGTGCCCCCTTGGGCACCGCGGTTTTTCTGTAGACTTACAACACTGTAAACCTCGTTTTCATACTCGTGGTGAGCAAAACACAGGTAGCTCACTGGATAACTTTGTGCTTAAATACAAACAAACAAACAAGTTATATTCTATAATATACATGTATTTATGAAATGCCATTTAGCCTAACGTAAAAAGCATTTTAGAGAGTCGAAGTCTGTAAATGTAATATAACGTATAGAAATATTGTTTCTCTTCTTTATATCCTCGTAAAAACATTCATTTTGATAAGCCCCGTTATTATTAATATATATATAATTTATTTTTAAGGCACACGTGTATAAGCGTTGCTGGTGATGATTTCAGAGATGAAAAGGATTTTTGCAATCCCCTCATCTCTGGTTTTACAGACAGCACGATTGACGTCACAGAAGTAGAAACCGAATCCACCTATCGGAAGTATATGAAACTGCGTTAACTTTTCTTCACGAAAAGCTTTTTTTACGTTAGGCTAACCGATGTGTCCCTTTTATGCAAACATTAGAATATACAATATTCTGAAATATTCCTTCAGTGAGTGAAAGGTTATATTTTATAATGGTAAAATGATTCTTTTAAAATGAATCTAGCAATGAGATATGTGGTAAAATGTTTTAGAAGACAAAGACTAAAGTTTGAAAAATGCCTTGAACAATTAGCATGTGTTAATGAGATGTACACGAAACAAGATAATGCCCAAATTTATAAAATTGGATTGAGAAACGAGAAAGTGGAATATGAATAGAAGAGAAGATACTAAAAAAAATGTTTCGGCAAAAAAGATGTTTCGAAGAAAAAAAAAGTGTATTTATGAACATAAATAAATAAATAAAGACTGGACGGAATACGAAAAGTTTGGTTTGGTTTGTTTAGAATTTCGCGCAAAGGAGAGCAGTTAGTCATTACCATCCACCTCTAGCTCAGCTCTTTTACCAACGAATACAGGGACTGACCGTCATATTATAACGTCCCCACGGCTGAAAGAGCGAGCATGTTTGGTGTGACGAGGATTCGAACCCGCGAGAGCAGGAAAGAGAATTATGGATAACTACATAGGAAATGTAGAATTACGATGGACATAACGTTTAAAACTGTATTAGTTAATTAAAAGGAAGCGAATGAGAGGGAATTAAAAGCTATATTAATTGATAAAAAACGACAAGTTTTAAAATAATCTTAAAGTTATAAATAAACTAATAAAAGGTTTAAATAAATCTATCATAATTCAAATTGAATCTAACTTGAAAACTAAATAATAAAAAGCACATATTGTTACAAGTGAGTGTTATACAATATTAGATAATTTTAAAAGTGGGTGTTGCACAATATTGAATAATGTTAAAAGTGAGAGTTGTACTATATTACATAATGTTAAAAGTGAGTGGTGTACTGTATTAGATAATGTTAAAAGTGAGAGTTGTACTTTATTACATATTGTTACATGCGAGTATTCTACTATATCAGATAATTTTAAATTATAAATAATAACAAAAATTATTTGAAATTTTGCAAAGTTTGAAGGAACAGATATTGGCATTTGCTTGGCTGATAAATAGAATTTATATTAAATTACATAATTTAAATTGAATTAAATAAATTAATAAATTTAATCCTATAAATAAACTTCACGTAACATTTCAAAAAAGGAAGACTTGTATAACTCTAACACTTTATGAAAAGGAAAGATTAACCTCAAGCAACTTTATTTCACTAGATTATATACCTTACCTGAAATTTTCGGGCCTACTGTATCCAATATTAAGAATTAAACTTATTATATAGAATGTACTAAAATTTACATCTAAAAAAAATTTCTTTTAAGGAATAAGAAACAAATACACTGTTAAGAATTAATTTAGATTTGTGGAAAGAATTGAGCATATAATTTTAGACCAAAAATATTTTGGTGTTGTGTTTGATGTTGTGTTAATGTTCATGAAAGTATCTGTGAAAAAAATAAGATGTAGTATATTTTGTGAAATAAATTGCAAGAAAATAATAATTCTATTTTAGAAATAATGGATAGGGTTAACGTGGTAAAAGTGTAGGTTTTGAACTCTTGTTTTCCCAAACTAATAACAAAAAATGGTATGAAGGTTTAGATATGCGTTCTTTTTTATCTCCGTTATTATGCGATTTATTTATGGACAGATTTGTAAGCGAAGAACTAAATAAACGGATAAAAACCTAACGTATATCGATCACATATTTTTGATTTAACAGCATTGTATAGATGAACTAGTTAATTTTGATGATTACTTCAACAGCACTGATAATACTGAAAGATTTAATTATGAAATTAAGACGAATGGCTGTTTAGATTTTTCATGTTCTAGTGAGTAAAAATAAGGATAAGTTTTAAACTACCATTTATTGTAAACCCTTCTCTGTAACAATTGCATCATGTCAAAAATATTGTCACACTAAACCTAAAAAACCTTATGTGGATGTGATACTAAAATAGGGTAATATTACCAGTGGGTTATTATTAATTAAACACACAACTGTAGAAAGAGGCGTTAGAATTAACTGTTGTCCACAAAGCTGTTAAGAAACTAAGGGGCCAGCATGGTCAGGTGGTTAAGGCACTCGATTTGTAATCCGAGGATGGCGGGTTCGAATGCCCGTCCTTTCAGCCTTGGGGTCGTTATAATATGATGATAAATCCCACTATTATTTCGTTAAGGAGTAACCCAAGAGTTTGCAACGAGTTGTGACGACTAGCTGCCTTCCCTCTTGTCTTACACTGCTAAATTAGGGACGGCTAGCGCAGATAGCCCTCGAGTAGCTTTGCACGAAATTCAAAAACAAACAAAGAAACAAACTTTTAATTCAGAATGTGTGAGTACGAAAGAAATGTTAAAAACAATAACATTACTATTTCACCTTTAGCAAAACTAAGTGAATAGTCAGTGAAATTGCCTTTACTTTCGATGAAACTTCCTGTACGAACGTTAGTTTGTTTAATTCAAATTACGATTAATTTAATAACTATGTAGGATAAGTTTGTGAATAAATTTATGGCGTTAAGTGTATGAAAAATGTTTGTTTATGTGTAAGTTAAACCATCACATCACTGATTTACTTATATACCACACTTTACCGATGGGGTCCATATGTTGTCCCACATTCCGTGATTTTATGTTTTGGGGGGCCTATTAAATCGCTCAATATAAAGAACTAACAACCAAAAGTTGGATTAAATCACTAGTTTTTTACATATAATATACATAAACCGATCAACAGTAATTAATGGAAGTCATTTGAATATTAATTGTAATTTTATGTAAACTTTTGAGTCTCATATTATTAGGAATACTGTAATCAACATATTTAAGGATCGATAAACAATTATGTACACATAGGTAATTCATCCTGGAGTTAAATAATGGAAATATTTGAGCATAGTAATTAATCGGTCCTCTTAAAATACACTCAATTGTTGAGTCACCGCTCTAGTATTTTTTCTATTAAGAGATTAAAACAGTTTTATCTTTATTAAATGCAAGTTTCAGGTTAATTAAGCATTGAGGAACTTGGAAGTTACATGCAACTGACATTTAAACTGATGTAAAATAAACTTCAAGAATAACTGTTACAAAGACATCTAATTCATTAGAATACAGGCAGACACTGTTAAAGACAAGTCATTAATTTTATCAACTCGTGTGAATGATATTTCTGCATATATAGTCGTAAAATGAAAACAAAAACTTTATCTCAAAGCTCTGGTTCAAGAATATTTTTTTCATCTACCCTAAATAGAAAGAATATAATATATACACATACACATTGTTTCGTATCCATTTGTTTAGTATTTCTTCTACAAACAACTGTTTAAATTCATATAAATTATTTCAAAATACCAGTTATAGTTTCTTTAAATGAAGAGGTTTAGTTCCCAAAACTGAAATCTCACGTCAAGGGAACCTAGTAATAAATAGTTTTTTTTTATATCTTAGACTGAATAAGTACTACTGATAAAGTAAACATTGTTGTAGCATTAAAAATCCTTGGTGGTTCAGTAGCCAACTACAGGTCTTATAAGGCTAAAACAAATGTAGTTTTATCCCTCGAAGAACGCAGAGGAAATACCCCACTGTGTAGCATTTTGTTAACTTAGCCCATAATGTCAAGCTGTTTCTTATGAAATAAAATCCAGTACGGTATGTTTCTTATTACTTTTCCAAGAACACTCCTTCAAATGTATTCTCAAGACGGCTGGTATGTGTATTGTATTACTTTTGTTAACCTGAAAATAACCTAAGAAGATCGAAACGTTGTACAGTACTTTATTTAGCTTAAAGTTTTAATATCCATATCAGCCGTCTTGAGAATACATTTTTACTTCAAGGATGTTAGCATGGCTTGGCCAGACGGTTAAGGCGCTCAACTCGTAATCTGATGGCGTGGGTTCGAATTCCCGTCACACAAAACATGCTCGTCATTTCAACCGTGGGGGCGTAATAATGTGACAGTCAATCCCACTGTTCGTTAGTAAAAGAGTAGCACAAGAGTTGGCGGTGGGTGGTGACGACTAACTGCCTTCTCTTTAGTTTTACACTGCAAATTTAGGGACGGCTCGCGCAGATAGCTCTTGTGTAGCTTTGCGCGAAATTCAAAGTGAAACAAACAACTTTGAGCGAGTTTTTCGTCATTATGGAACACTTGCTCACCTTTGATATTTAATACAATATTGTGTAATAAAATAATCGTAAGTTGTAGAACCGTACAAGTTTATTTCTGGCTTTTATTCATAAGCTGCACCTTCGGTTTATTTTGATACTTTGAAGTCGATAGTTTCCCAATGGTAAAAATAAATTTTCTAAACAAAAACGTACATGTACAGTGTTTAGAGCGATCTTTACTCGAACCTATATTAACATACTATTTTAAGAACATGCATTTTACGAGGCAAATGGTGTATTGTTCTGAAATATTTGTTAGATTACATATTTAAAATACTAAAAATAATTCCCTCGTCAACTCTGGACTGCCTGGCATAGCCAAGCGTGTTATGGCGTGCGACTCGTAATCTGAGGGTTTCGAGTTCACATCCCCGTCGCGCCAAACATGCTCGCCTTTTCAGCCATGGGGGCGTTATAATGTGACGGTCAATCCAATTATTCGTTTGTAAAAGAGTAGCTCAAGAGTTGGCAGTAGGCGGTGATGACTAGCTGCCTTCCCTTTAGTCTTACAATGCTAATTTAGGGACGGCTAGCAGAGATAGCCCTCGAGTAGCTTTATGTGAAATTCAAAAACAAACAACTCTGGACAAATCGAAATATTGCTATTGTTTTGTTTTGTGTATTGTCGGTGCTTACCAGGCTTATCGACTTATTTCTTTCATAAACTTTAATCTAGTTGAGATAGATGCACGGAAGGTTAAATGTAAACAAGAGGGAATCATCAGTATCCGCGGCTGTAAATAGAGATCAAGAGACGGAGTTATGAGTTAAAATTCTGTTTTTTATTATTGTTACTGTTTGTTATTAAACACAAAGCTACACAAAGTTCGCAACGATATCATTATGTTAATAGGAGAGGGGGCGTTTGTGCTTGTGAAGAAAAAACAAAACTTGAAGTCATTCTATGAGCTGCTATGTCGCGGTTAAGAGAAAAAACTTATTAAAAAGAGAGTTCCATAACTTAGGTCATTAAGAAATGTTTTAAGAAGAAATAAAAATTACAATGTATTGATAAGAAAAGTCCTCATTATAAACTCACGTATTACAGAGTTACCAAAAGTCGATGATTTGTTGATAAGTTTTTCACATTCGAATTAAATTTCAGAGAGAAGAGAGACAACATAAGGTGTTAAAGTCTATGTATGACAAGAGTTGGTGACAAGCGGGGACAATGGGGAATTACGTGACATGTAAGTTTGTACGCTGCTTTACAAAACTGACAAGAAAAAGATCCAGTAATATTCATTTGGTACAAATTAGCGTTTAAACAGCACGTGTCGAGGCTAAGATGTATGAACTGTCATCAAGACGTCGTCTATCGCTGACACAAAATGACAAAATTTCAAATGTGAAGTATCTATTGAAATAACGAGTCCATTCAGATAACCACATGCAATGCAAGTGTTTAATAACACTATTCGAACCATCAGAGTGTCTTAGGAAGAGAGTAACAGAAGATGTATTGACACTTACATTACTAAGGATTTCAACATCTCGTGACAAACAAGTAAAAGTTAGTAATATCAAAATGTACATTACTAAGGATTTTAACATCTCGTGACAAACAAGTAAAAGTTAGTAATATCAACTTGTGCATTACTAAGGATTTCAACATTTCGTGACAAACAAGTAAGAGTTAGTATATCAGCACGTACATTACTAGGGATTTCAACATGTCGTGACAAACAAGTAAAAAGCTAGAGCGCAGTTCAGGCGTTCTTGTTTTGTTTGTTGCATGTTCGCACAAAGGGTTATCTGTACTGAATGTCATTGACCCTTAAACGGCGCCCAACATCAACTAATGCTGCTACCGTTGTTTAAGGGTTAACTGTGAAGTGATAGACCAGAGCTGATCATAATCACTTCTATTCAACTCTTAGGCTACTTTGTATCAACGGATTAAGCCGTCATATCATAACACCTCCGCGGCTGAGAAGTCAATCGTGTGCAGAGAAAGGATTTCGCATATTACGAGTCGAACGCCCTTACCAAAACAAACCACGTCTAACATGCTCTGAAGAAAGTGACAGGCATTCACACACCAAAGCTGATGGCTTGTTTGTTTGAAGCTAAGCACAAAGCTACATACAATGGGCTATCTGTGCTGGGGGGGAGGACAGCTCATTGAGAGAAATAATAGGGGATAATAACTTTTAAAGCCTATGTTTAAGAGTCACAAAAATATATAAATATGTAGATATTAAAATTATATTATTTACTTGTAATCCACTGCAAAGTAAGAATAATGGAAATAAGGTTGGCTTAAGTAATCCTGTAGTGGGACCATAATGTGAATTAAAAAACCATCTGCAAATACGAACCAAGCAGCTTGGAAACTAGACATCATGGGAAGATCGCCTGTGATTAGAGGAATGAGTAACAACAGGTTGCGACACTAGTGGTAGAAATTAAGATATTCCTGACCTCGAGGATAGATTGCGAGAAGGAAAGTCTGTAAAATTAAAAAACCCAACTAAAAACAACTTGGAATAAGTCACCACATAACTCAAGAAGAGACTTGATTGGTAAAGTACTGGATAAAGTCAAGACGAGGCTCGGTATTAAGACCAGCGTTTAGGAATACAGGATACTCATGGCACAGAAACCGATGCTTATAAAATCTGATTGAGAGTTATTAACTTTATACACAACAATAACAAAAACAGAACATCAAAGAACTTTTGGCCAGAAGAGAAAGAATGACAGTAATCCAGAAGCTAGACGAGTCAAAATTAATCATCTGTTCCTTTGTCTCACGCCCAGTATTGCCAGGTGGTTAGGGCGCTAGCCTTGCAATCATAGGGTCACGAACTCAAATTTCCGTCACATCAAACATGCTCGCCCTTTCAGCCGTGGAGGCGTTATGATGTCACAGTTAATCCCACTATTCTTGGTAAAAGTGTAGCTCAAGAGTTAGCGGCGAATGGTGACGAATAGCTGCCTTTCATCTAATCCTATACTGCTAACTTAGCGACGGCTAGTGCAGACAGGCCTCATGTAGCCTTGCGCGAAATAAAACAATAAAACAACCAAGAGTATCACCAATGTAGAAAAATAGAGATTGTGCAGTGGGAGATGATAACGTGTACTCTTTTAACTTTTCTATTTTCTATTTGTACAATGTCATCATGTTTCCAAGAAGGAGGATAGATACTTGTTTTCTAAATATCATTAAATGTCAGAGCAAATTTCTAGAAGAGTTACTAAGATTTAACACAATAGGATAACCGACAGAATTCCTTCCAGAAGAGTAGTGTCCTTCGGATTAAAAGAATAAGATTAATGTTGGCATAGTTCTCCAAACAAGTGTCTAGGGATGTAGAAACATGAAACCGGACAATAAGAAAGATAAAAGACTTCTAGTGTGCGTGTGTGGTAAATAAGAAGGAAAGAACTTCTCTTTTATCCTGGAAGAAGGATTGAGGTTTTCCTTCAAATAACTATGTATTGTTTGTAGCATGTTGCAAATGACTAAACCTTTCTTATACTTGAGAAAAGAAAGCGTATTTAGTAATAGAGCAACAAAACTTCAAAAAATTAGAACATCCGCAACGTGTGATATGCTCTTTGGACAGCGATTTGTCTTATAGTTTCAAGGTATGTTAGAAGGTAGGACATCTTCAACGTGTAATATACTGTTTGGACAGTGATTTGTCGTTTAGTTTCAAGGTATGTTAGAAGGTAGGACATCTTCAACGTGTGATATGCTGTTTGGACAGTGATTTGTCGTTTAGTTTCAAGGTATGTTAGAAGGTAGGACATCTTCAACGTGTAATATACTGTTTGGACAGTGATTTGTCTTATAGTTTCAAGGTATGTTAGAAGGTAGGACATCTTCAACGTGTAATATACTGTTTGGACAGTGATTTGTCGTTTAGTTTCAAGGTATGTTAGAAGGTAGGACATCTTCAACTTGTAATATACTGTTTGGACAGTGATTTGTCGTTTAGTTTCAAGGTATGTTAGAAGGTAGGAAATCTTTAACTTGTAATATGCTGTCTGGACAGTGATTTGTCGTGTAGTGTCAGGGTACCTTGGTTGAAGAAGTGTCATATAAACTGTAGATGTAGTTTACTGCAGTACACCATAGTATTACTATTACTATTACAAGAAATTTTCCTGAGTATATCTAGTTTTGGCAAGCTAGAAATAGTTTCCAACAGAAGCTCTAAAAAGACCCAGAATGGCCTACACCTTCTAATTGATTACTCCTAAAAAGTACCTTAATTATGTGATTTAAAAGGAGTCTTAACAGTCAACACAAGAGAAATAAACCAGTTCAATCGATGAACAAAACATATGTATTTATACGTAGCTTTTCTTAAGTTTTGAGATCGTTTTCACAAATATCAATATAACTTCATCTAACTCTTTGATCTTTGCATCATTATGTCGAAGACATTAATAGCAGTGTTTCATAACACAACGTCGAATTTAATTAATAAACTCTACTTTAATTAAATAACTTTTGTTGGTGTTTTAATTATTTTACTGTTTTCTAGTATATTTAATATTTACTCAAAATAAATTGCTTGAGCATATGTATAATAATATGAGAGAAGAATGGGGCACGTCTCATTATTATACGGCTTTCATAATGACAGATTGTTCTCATACTTTGAAGCTTTATTATTTTTGGGAAATGACATCTTTACTTAAACTCCAGACCTGTAATACGTGACAATATAAGAAACCATTGTAAATTAATGTATTCACCCGAGTTCGTTATTGTTCTCATGTTTTAAATTATAAATATTATAAATTTAGACTGACGTGCAGAGAAAAGTTCTTTTCTAAATTAATATTAAAAATACAGTCTGTGAGATGAAACTTAGCATATATAAACAGATTAGGTAGGTTTTCCACGACTTCTATAAAATTAAAAAAAAAAATATTTATCTTAAAACCAGCTTTATGTTGCGTAATATTTCAGCAGGCTTTATAATTTACATACAAAAACAATTTCAACGATTAAAAAAATATATTTGTACTTAGCATTTAAAATTCCTATAAATTCAATTTATTTTTTCACATGAATTTGAATGGTTTTCTTTACATGTTGTAGCTTAATTCTGATACAATAACTGAGAATATTTCAATACTTTTATCAGTATTCGGGGTTTTAAAATCAAAACGAAAATATCGACTTACACACATATTGTGAGTGAGTTTCACAGGTGCGTATATATTGATTTCTATCAATAAATCGAAAATTTTTGGGTGTTTCTTGCTCCTTTATAAATGTTACCTCTCCGATAATAACAGTACATAGGTTCTAAACTTAAATTTATTCAGTATGTTTGTCATTGTCAAGCGCAAAACCACAAAACAGGACATCTGTATTATGCTTACAGCGAATATATAAATCTGATATTATTTAGTGTTGTAAGCACTCGGACTTATTAATTTTTCAACCTCAAGCAACACTTTCACAACTGATTTCTAACAGGTTTTAGGCACAATGAATCTTATGATTTCTTTTGTTCCGATTGTTTTAGTTTGTTTTGAATTTCGCGCGAAGCTGCTCGAGGGCTATCAGCGTTAGCCATCCCTAATTCAGCAGTAAGTTTGTTTGTTTTTGAATTTCACATAAAGCTACTCGAGGGCTATCTGTGCTAGCCGTCCATAATTTAGCAGTATAAGACTAGAGGGAAGGCAGCTAGTCATCACCACCCACCGCCTACTCTTGGGCTACTCTTTTACCAACGAATAGTGGGATTGACCGCCACATTATAACCTCCTCACGGCTGGGAGGGCGAGCATGTTTTGAATGACGGGAATTCGAAACCGCGACCCTTGGATTATGAGTCGAGTGCCTTAACCACTTGGCCATCCTTGGTTTCGAAGAACACAGCACAATCTTAGGACAAATCCCTGAGATCTGTCATAGCGTAGTGGTTAGGACACTCGACCTTTAACCTGGGGATCACAGGTTTGAATCCTCTCACTGAATATACACGTCCTTTAAGCCAGGGAAGTGGAATATATGTCACAGTAAATCTCAATATTCGTTATTAAAAGAGTAGTCTAAAGTTGATTGTGAATAATTGACTAGTTCATCGTTTTAAAATCAGAAATAGTTTTGCGCGAAATTCAATTAACATATAAAATTTTCTCAAAGCTGCAAATAGGTGTCGTACAATTTTTACGATGTTTTCTCAACTACTCACCAAAGTATAAATCAACGAAAAATATTTCTCTGGACTGGGATAAAGCTAGAAACATCAGTTGCTATTTCGGCTGATAAACCACTAACAAAAATAAACTTAAACGTTGGCCTAGGGGATCGGACTGCCAGACTGTTGCCATAAGGATCCGCGTGACGTGTCTCATTCCTAAAAAAACAAATAACTATAAAATCCAACTATGGTTAAGCGCGTAAGGCGTGTGACTCGTAATCGAGGGTCGCGGGTTCGCGTCCGAGTCGCGCTAAACATGCTCGCCCTCCCAGCCGTGGGGGCGTTATATTGTGACGGTCAGTCCCACTTTTTGTTGTAAAAGAGTAGCCCAAGAGTTCGCGGTGGGTGGTGATGACTAGCTGCCTTCCCTCTAGTCTTACACTGCTAAATTAGGGACGGCTAGAATAGATATCCCTCGAGTAGCTTTGTGTGAAATTCAAATTTTTTTTTGTTCAAAAGTCACTTTTTTAAAAATAACCTTAACCCTCAAAACTGGATTATAAATCGATAAAACTGATTAGATTCTCATCACGACAAAAGTGATTTTTAATTTTAATTATTTTTAAAATCTATTTCGATGCAGCTTCGTTTGTTTCCAGCATTTCGTGAAGAACAGAGAATATGCCTTATAAAATTATTGGTTAAATAGGTTGCCTTGGCAACAGCAGACGTCAACAGTACAACAAAACACTGTTGCTCAAGAATACCCCTTCTTCGCAAGCAGTTCTGTGGGTCTTCGCAAAAATGTTGAAATACGCGCATGGACACGTTTTAAGCTTTACTAGCATTTAAAGTCAATATTGAGGACACTTGTAAAGCAGTTTTCGAAAAACATTATTCATATTGCGTGTCTGTAACAAAAATACATCAATGGTAAACATAAAATCTTAAGTTTCATATCTTACTATTAACCATTTGTTTACTTATAAATAAAGTGCTGTGTATCACTTCTACTTGTCGATTTCTTTGTTTATTTTGTTTTTGAATTTCGTGCAAAGCTACACGAGGGCTATCTGCGTTAGCCATCCCTAATTTAGCAGTGTAATACGAGAGGGAAGGCAGTTAGTCATCACCGCCCACCGCCAACTGTTGGGCTACTGTTTTATGAACAAACAGTGCGATTGACTGGGACATTGTAACGCCACACGGCTGAAAGGGCGAGCATGTTTGGTGCAACCGTGACTCGAATCCGTCTACTTATCGAAGAATTATCAGTATTTTCGATACAAATTCCAGGTGGTCAATCACAAAGACGAATGAATAGAGTAATGAAGGTGTTGAGTGTACCATTTTTAGGTCTCCCGCTGGTACATCGGTAAGTTTACAAATTTACGACGCTAAAATCAGGTTTTCAATTTCCCTCGGTGAACTCAGCATACAGCTAGATGTGGCTTTGCTAGAAGAAAACACACACACACCGCCTTCAGTTTAACCACCTCTTTCGCAGAAGTAGATAATTTGATTTGGTAGAATTTAATACGCTTTTACTCGATTCTGGACTTTGTATCTTTTGGAAATGCATATTACAAATAACTTTCATTTAACAGAACTAGGGAAAACCATTGCGTGCTTTTTATTTTATGGATTTCACGTGGCATAGCACTCAGCGGGTTGCTAATCGATAGGTCCAAGGCTTGAGCAGCGATATGCGACTAAACACGCTCCGCACTTTTGAAACAGAAAGCGTTTCTGGCTTGACTGAGACGCTCAGCCCCACAGCCTCTCCACTCTCCATTTCAAACAGACGAAGATCCAAAATTTTAAAACTTCACAGTGATGACGTCTTGCTTGTGTTCCTATCTATGTGGTTCCGCATACATGCCGTCGTGTCATTGGAGGGGGGTGACATGTCACTTTTCAGATTATCTCTTTATTATTAGGGTTAGTATTTGTAGGTAACAAAAAGCATTTCCAACTGGGCTATTTAACCAGATGATTCATTTGAAGGAAATTTTTATTTCAAAGAAAGTGAAAACATGATTTGATAATTTATGTTAAAACACACCCAACGAGGTCTTGTGTAAACAAAATATTATTTTAGAAAGATTATAGCTTTATTCTAGTGATCACTTAATTACAAAGTTTAGATTATTTAACTCTTTTGTTTCATCTTCTTTTATCAATTCGTAAGGAAACTTGTAGAAATTTCTCTTTTATTTGTTTTACCATTGATTTTAATAGTTTTTTGAAGGGCCCGGCATGGCCAGGTGGGTTAAGGTGTTCGACTCGTAAGCTGAGGGTCGCAGGTTGGCATCTCGCTCGCACCAAATATGCTCGATCTTTCAGCCGTAAGGGCGTCATAATGTGATGGTCAATCCTACTATTAGTTGGTAAAAGAGTATCCCAAGAGTTGGCGGTGGGTGATGATGACTAGCTGCTTTTCTTCTAGTCTTACACTGCTAAATTAAGGACGGCTAGCACAGATAGCCCTTGAGTAACTTTGCTCAAAATTAAAAAAAAACAAAAAACAAGCTTTTGAAGAGTCACATCCCTAAATGTTTAATTACAATACAAAAAGTAATACAAAAACATCCTATCAAAATATGAAGTCACGTCCGTCATTGTTAAAGAACAATACGTATTGTAAAACAAAAATATGTCATCAAAATTTGATATTTGTTGCTGTTTCGATATGTGGATGTTAACATGATCGATAAGCTTTCTTATGTGTGCATATGAATAACAGAAGTTATATTTTAATCAACTATTTATGTTCCTATTGTAATGTTGTGTTTCAATCATAACGAAATGTCTAGGAGCGACTTCACGTTACGTTTAATAGAACGACTACAGCCACCTTGCTTCGATTCAGTGTTTGCTGATGTTGGTAATTAGTGTATAATTGGTTTCTTATTATTGTTAATATATTATCATACACACACACACAGAAACCACACAACACGCTTCCACAATATATTAAACTAATATGTGAGAATCTTACCTGTAATTTTGTAAACATAATTATTTTCAAACGTAAAGTTTCTGTATTTCATAAAGTAAAAGTATAATCCTTTTATATCTTTAATTTTTATTTCAATTCAATTCACCTTCGGCTATTTCCGGTGAGTTGTCAAGTAATTATAGAGCCATATTCTTCTATATTCATTATGTGTGGTCATCATGTTAGTATCTATTCATCTTAAGGTTATTGAAAGGTCATAAATGATATTGATTATATGAGTAGAAGGTCATGAATGTTATTGATTAGGCTAGTGAGAGGTCATGAATGCCAAATCCTATGAAGTGCTTGTTCAGTATTGCATATAGGATGTAAGTGTGGTTGTCGTGTGTCGTGTTGGTATGTATTCCTCTTCACTACTGGATATAACAGATATGTATGGTTGTCGTGTTGGCATGTATTCCTCTTCAGTACTGGATATAACAGATATGTGTGGTTTTCGAAGAAAAAGATGCTAACAGTTCTAATCGTTGCTTTAGCAAACACTCTTGTGCCATCACTAGCTTTATGAATGAAGTAAATGCAAATTGGTGAGTGAATAAACATCTCACAGAGAGCTTTTTAAGCACGTTAACTAAAGAGGTGAATAAACATCCCACAGAAAGCTTTTCAACCACATTAACTAAAGAGGTGAATAAACATCTCACAGAGAACTTTTTAACCATATTAACTAAAGATGTGAATAAACATACTGAGATAAGAGATAATGTCGAATTCACAAGATAATTTATCAGTGAAGCTGGAAATGCTTTAAAAATTAATAAAGATTTATTGTTCTCTATGGATACCACATTTAGAAAATTCGGTACGTATATTTTCTGAGTGTACTAATACAGTATTGAGTTCAAATGTTTGAACAGATTCTATCATTCTATCACCCTTTTTCTACTAATAAAAATCTTACCTTATTAATTTCAAGTCAGTCAGTAACAAAATACCTTTTACATTATTCTTACAGGAAAGTCTTTAAAAGTGGTTTTGAAATCACGTGAATTATAACAGAAAGAGGAAAAAGAACAAAATGGCGGCTTTGTGTTACTATGTCAACCAGTTTTCTTTTCTCATTTTGAGAACTAAATTAGTTTTCGTCAGATCACAGAAGACTAACTAGTAAAACTATCTAGAGCTGAAACAGTGTTGATCACAAAGTAAGAAAACTATCACTCGTGTTGACTAATAGAGGACACGTAACAAGACCTGATGTATACAAATACTGAAGTGGCGTCATAGCGTAACACGTAACGAACAAATCAGGTAGCAAATGAATAAACACGTATTTACATACACTTGGAAAACATAATATAAGGCGAACGAGTGAAAGAATTAAACGTCATACACCGATTGGTCACGTTAAATAGGACCTACACCTAGTGACTGACTGAACCACAATCTGCCCAAATTACAGCCATGATACAGAATAACAGTGTGTTTGGTTTTTAATTTAAGCACTAGAAGGATACGGGCACTAACTGCCCATTAATTCGGCAATAAAAGACTAGAGAGAAGGCGGCTAATCAGCACCACCCACTGCCTGCTCTTAGGCTACTCTTTTACAAATGAAAAGAGAGATTAGCCACATGTTATAACATCTCAGTAGGCAAGCATTTGAAGTAACGGGACTTAATTCCTCTATCGCAGGTGCCTTTATCACCAGAACGGTGCTAGACTGAAGTGGCATATAATCCTTAGGTGTTAGATGGTGTCCTGAGAGGTTTTCCCTTTTAGTCATTACTATTGTGCGCCATTTGTGGAAATAGATGGCAGGAAATCGTGACGGCGAATTAGCCTGTCAAGTCCATTCTAGACATACTCAACTGCACGTCCATAGTCTACATTGGTCATGGAAGAAGCCTTCATGTTCCTCCAGTCATACAAGCACAACGTGGACAAGGTAGATAGAAATATTATCGTATTGGAAGTAACTGTTCCCATCATGGTAAACATGAAGCATAACTGTATGAATTGCATCATTTCTAGTCAAATTGATCCAGTTATCCAAAGGTACCAAGGACCAATGGAAACATGCACCAAACAATTAATCTTCTATCAGAAATCTTGACATTTAGAACTACAAAAAAGGAATGAGTTGTTTTTGTGGCTTCTTTTTAATCTGTCTGTTCTCATCTAAGAAAAAAATTGAGTGAAACATATTTCATCAGACCACATTATCTTTCACTAGTTGGCCCGGCATGGCCAAGCGTGTAGAGGCGTGCGACTCGTAACCTGAGGGTCACGGGTTCGCATCCCCGTTGCGCCAAACATGCTCCCCCTTTCAGCCGTGGGGGCGTTATAATGTTACGGTCAATTCCACTATTCGTTGGTAAAAGAGTAGCCCAAGAGATGGCGGTGGGTGGTGATGACTAACTGCCTTCCCTCTAGTCTTACACTGCTAAATTAGGGACGGCTAGCACAGATAGCTCTCGAGTAGCTTTCTGCGAAATTCAAAAAAGAAAACAAACAAACTTTCACTAGTTCTTATTAATCCAAAGTCTACAACATTTTCATCACTCAAAACGTTTGTACTCACTGATAACTGAGTCCAATGTCTTATACAATGGTCTCATACTGCTGCAATCCACTTCTCGCATTCTTCTCAGCTAGAGATGTGTCTCGATTACCCTATTAAATGTCTGTCGTTGTTTGACGAATGTTGTACTTTATCTATTTACCTAACAACCTTTATTTTCTTTCGGTAAATACGTATTTACGACCACAGCTGTTTCTCACAGTATAAATTTTATTCACTTTTTGCCGTTTCTGATGAGCTCCAATATCTGATGTCTTGGAGCAGCCTATCCATAAAACTGGTTACTCTGACACAAGCTCGACGTACATTACACACACACGATCATAGCTCGCTTAACATGTTAATATCTTAACGTTCTCGACACACATTAGACTGCAAATATGCTTGTCTGGAGACCATGTGATTAACTTCATTTTCACCTGGAACTCAGATCAGGTTGAAATATAAAAAAAAAAATTGGTTTTAAATAAAGTACACGGCTAGTGTATAACTATTTTCCCTCTAAGCTTTGTAGTTTCAATAACAAATACATCTATATATTATCTGTTAATATTACACTCTTTATTTGAAATGTCTATATTTTTAATTTCCACTTTTTGTTGCGAACACGTGCCACCTGTACTAATTTATTAATAATTTTAAATATGTTTTGGCTTTCTTTTTGTACCAATGAAACATGTTTTTCAAATTCTTCAAAAATGTTACATGTGCTAATTACAAAATTATTTTAAATATATTTTTAATTTGTAACAATTAAACGTGAAGATGTTGTTGTTGTTGTTTTGAATTAAGCACAAAGCTACACAATGGGCTATCAGTGCTCTGCCCACCACGGGTATCGAAACCCGAAGTTTAGCGTGTAAGTCCGCAGACATACCGCTGAGCCACTGGGGGGGCTAAACGTGAAGAATTAAAGAAACGATTTTAGAAATATTTAGTGTTGTTTAAAATTAAGCACAAAGCTGCACAATGGGCTATCTGTGCTCTGCCCACCATGGGTATCGAAACCAGGATTTTAGCGTGTAAGTCCGTAGACATACCGCTGAGCAACTGGGGGGCAATATTTAGTGACAATACAATTTACATTTTTTCCCCTTCAAAACCCGCTTAAAGAAAGTCGTTCATGGCTAAGTAGTTAGAGTACTGAACTGTGAATTCGAGGGTTGTAAATTGCATTCCTTTTCTGCCAGAGAGCGCTGCTCTCTTTGGTGCCACAGATGTTTTACAAAAGTAATGATCAAATTTCCTTATTATAATACAGAAGCTCAACAGTTGTTTATCAACTTTCTTCACTCTAGTCTGTCAGTTCAAAATTAACGACATTAGTAGAAAATGTCTTTGAATAGCCTTCCGCAAACACCGAATACAAACAAACTGAATGTCTGGCACTCAATGTTCAACTATTCAAGGACTTCATTTGTTACTATGGTTTTCTGAGAGTATAATGGATATACGTAAACCATAACAGTTTATTTCGGTCTCTCTCAATATTTAATGCATTATTATGGTTTGGTTTAAATTTCGTGCAAAACTATGCGAGGTCTATCTGTGCTAGCTATCCATAATTTAGCAGTGTAATCCGAATAGAATACATGAATATGTTGTGTGGTTTGCGGTGTGTTTTTTGCGATTGAAGTTAAGTGTTAACGCGATTACAAATTCGACATAATTTATCTTTCTGTTGGTGTTGTCTCTTGCAAGTCCGTCGAGAGACGTTAAAAATCCAGGGTTTTCATTTAATATACGTTCCAGCTAACTTTTTCAACATACTGTATTCTGTTAAGCCTAAAAAAACACTTCTCGTTCGTATAGGCAGACAGATAGTACAAGTGACATTTCCCTCTCGGTTTGAATTTTCATTGGAAACAAACATTAATCCGCTTGTTTGTTCGTTTAAAGGTAAGTGCAAAGCTACAAAATGTGCTATCTGTGTTCCGCCTACCACGGGTATCGAAACCCGGTTTCTACAGTAGTAGATACTGCTGTACTACTGGAGGTTAATGAAAATATAAATCACAAAATATTTCAAGCAACTGCTTAAAAACGTGTTGCTTATGCTTTCCTTTACGTTGCATGATGACAGTTAAAGGGGAAATTTTTTCATTGGTTTATGGTTTCGATCTCGTAAAGAGAAGATTGAAATAGAAAGGCATCACCCACTGTTATTTAATCACCATGATTGTGTTTGTCATTCATTCTGCAATGACAGGGTATTTGTGGATTATTTTTCCGAACAAGAGAGACGTCTGAAACACTATGTTTTAGTACTTTCCCGCCAGTTTTCACCAGTTCCATTAAAGGTATTGACTCGGATATATCATCGTTGTCATGGAAACAGAGTCCACGCAATCGTCATACGTAACCTAGCTCATCGTGAGGGGGCTCTTCAGTATAATTGACCAAACATCTGCAGGTGTAACGCATCTTCTTGAAACCCGTTTTAACAGAGTTTTCGGCAAAGGAATCGCATTGTAAGTACCTCTGAATTCTACTTCTGACTGTAATTTTTAAAGTGTTTAGAAGCGAACTGCCAATATCATAAATAAGCCCCTGCAGCAACTGTCAATTCTATATGTAATTTCTCACTTTTCCCCCATTTTACCGAGCATATTTTTAAGCCTAATATTTTGAATATATCTCTATGTCATTAGCACTTATATTTTAATTTTCAACAACTATTAACGCTGCAGTTATGGAGAAATATATCTATATGTGTGTGTGTGTGTATGTTAGTTTATATAGCCACAGAGTGTAAGCCAATTTGACCTGCAACATTAAATATTAACATAGTAACATTACATGAAAATTTAAAGACATAGGGTTACTTAGAGCTTTTATTTCCATCTATCTGTAAACAGAATTCCAAATCCTCAAGTAAACGCCTGCATCTATGACTGATATTGAAACACACACACACGTTATTTATTTGTTATTTTAAAATATATTAATGTGTTATTTTTAAGTAACATAATTTGAAATGAGTGTTATAATTTTCCATCGAGATTATTGTTGTCCAATTTTGTATGTTCACAATAAGTACTATAAACATGGACTGCAGTTTGACAGACATATCTATCAAATTGGAATCAACAAAAACGTTAAGAGACAACGCCCCTAATGGCTAAATAATTAAACGAAATTTTTGGTTATAAAATGATTTAGTGTGTTGTTAAATCTTTTAACTTGAGCTTTTGAAGAACCCTAATAATATTTCATTTATCAATAGGACGTCCAAGAATTTCGCTTTTCTATTCATAACAGTCTGTTCTTTCTGTAATTCAACAAAAATACAGAGGGCCCCTTTTATTCACTGTAATCTGGACTCAAAAATGCATAGAGAGGATGATAATGAGAGAATATTTTGGAGATGCCTAAATGTTGTTCACCAGCCCCAAAGTTGTTCAGTTGTCCCACATTCAGAAAGGGCGTTCACTCAAATTACAATGAACAAAACAGCACATTCAGTTATTAAACAGGTGGTATACAAACACAGATGTGGAAAAGTTTCGGAATGTTTTCAGGGTAAATTGGCTGACGTAATTTATATCACTTTATGATCTTTGATACCAAATCTATAAGACAGCTGTTATCCCCAAACTTTAAATACGATGCATTTGGAAACGTGTAACCAGATTAATTAATTAAGTTGTAAGTGTCCAATAACTTGTAAAAACCACATTTACCGGTAAGGCCTTTATGGTACGGTTATAACCATAATGTTGAAATGCTTAGAAGATAGTAAAATAACAAACAAATTATGTAACAATAGCCATAGATAACCCAACCAGCTGGTGTGGCTGGAGAGTAGGTGAAGGTAGGAAAACATACAACAACGTGTGTTTATTAATTTTGAAAAACCATGTCGAATCTGGTTCTTCTTGTCAGTATCTCAGTATTAAATCTCAAAGTGTATGCTTAATGAAATTTCTGGTGATTACCAATCTCACCGATATGCTAGTAATATACAGAAATGGCGGAGTTTGATTTTCTTTAGGTCTATCTCAAACGCAAGCTCTATAAAATTATATGCAATTTCATACATATATATATATAACACATCGAAACACATAAATCAATAAATCGATTTCAAGAGAATAGTATGTTTTTTCTCTTAATATCGGATATCATAGTTAGTAGGTAATTGGTTCCTCTAAGTGTATAATATTTATTGGAAATGGTAACCGTAGTTAAGTATGAATACTTAAGCTTAAATTAAAAAAGAGAATCGAAGTTGGTTCGCCGTTTCGGTAGCTTGGAATTAGATATTATAATACACGCCTTACTAGGCAACCACTAGCAGAAATAGGTAACTTTATCAATACGCTTCTAGCATGCCGAAATGACGACCGGATTTCGATCTTCTTTAGGAAAGCAACTGGTTCTTAAAATTGGTTCATTAGAAATGATAACGTAAGTAAATATTTTGCGCTATATGACAGAAGCGCCTGGAAGGTTTACAATTGACATCAGATAAGGATGACGTTTCCAGAACAGACAGTACCATCCGAAAAACCGACAACTGGGTTCACAGGTATGTAGGCTTAACTAGTAAACAGACTTTTATTTTACCATTAAAGTGCTTCTTCAAATGTTTGTATGGAGCCTTGGTTTACGTGGAACATAACATTACATCTGGTGAGATTTCATGATGTTAATATAGCCCTGAGTTATTGACACAACTTTCATTAAGAAAACGGTATTTGTATTGGACACGAGATGTGTGTTGTATGTTGTGGTTCCAGTCACGAGGTCACTGCTGTTTTGTTGTGCAGTTTACAAAATCGCTACTGTATTGTGATGCGAGTCAAAAGGTTTATTTGTTGTTGTTTTTTAATGTCGTGCAAAGCTACACGACTGTTATCTGTGCTAGCTGTCCCTAATTTAGCAGTATAAGACTAGAGGGAAGGCAGTTAGTTATCACCACCTACCGCCAGCCTTCGGGCCATACTCTTTTACCAACGAATAGTGAGATTTACCGTAACAGCCGTCCCCGCGGCTGAAAGGGTGAGCATGTGTGGTGTGACGTTAATTCAAAACCGAAGATTACGAGTGAGCGCCCTAACCGCCTGGCCATGTCAAGTGAGTTTTAAAGGCACTACTTCTTTATGATACGAA
The DNA here is from genome assembly GCA_011833715.1 of Carcinoscorpius rotundicauda. Classification (NCBI taxonomy): domain Eukaryota; kingdom Metazoa; phylum Arthropoda; class Merostomata; order Xiphosura; family Limulidae; genus Carcinoscorpius; species Carcinoscorpius rotundicauda. The sequence continues at coordinate 36,343,783 of CM022403.1, forward strand.
TTATGAAGTTGCTTATGTTTTGTTGTGCGTACATAAGATTGTGTTGTAATTAAAACTTATGCCTTATTAGAGTCGTTTGTTGCCGCGTAAGAGGTATCTGCGCATAACTGTCCCGCTTCAACACCAACTATTGAGGTACTTTTGTTTTAATGAAATAAATGGATTTGACGGTCACCCTTATGACACATCCGCGGTCTCAAACGGTGATATAAATTTTTTTTTTGCAGGAAAGGGACGCGAACCAGAACTCCTTTGATTCACAATTTATACAAATTAACTGCTAGGTCATGACTCTTCTTTCTGGTGAGAGAATTAAAGTGGATAAATTTATTAGATTTATGTTTTATTATAATCGATATAGTTTGGGATTTAACATAAAAATACCCGTGATGATGACATCATGATTTTGCTCTCTAGTGTCACAGCAGGAAGTCTGCGGATTTATAACACTTAAAATTGAGTTTCGATACCCATGACACCAATACCCTTATTGTGTAAGGTTTTGCTTATCCTAAAAAAACAAACACGCCTATATAAAAAATAAATTAACCTAAAATTGAATTATTAGTCTCAGCAAGGGTTATCTCTGCTTTGACACTAACGTCATAACTTTGTCGGCCATATAGTTTTTAACATAACTAGTGTCCTCTACCTGTTCGTTTTTGTGGTTTCGTAAATCATTTGATTATAACACCTTTTTCAGGAATTGTGAAACTCAACAAATACATTTTTCCAAGTGATTAAACGCAAACAGCCATCGTGTAGCCTTGCGCGAAATTCAAACCAAACCAAAAAAATCTCCGTTTCGTGACATAAATGTATAAGTTAAGAAAATTTGTAATCTGATTGTTGTGGGTTTGAATCCTCATCTCATTCTCGTTCAATCCTCGTGTTCATTGATTAAAACGGTTACGATGATTAACTTCCTTTCCTCTTGTGTTTTACTGTTAAATTAGGGATTAAATCACATACATTAGGAATTGCTAGCGCAGATAACCTTCATGTATCTTTTTGCAAAATTAAAAAACAAGACCTCTTAGTTTGTTTGTTTTTTAAAATGAATCTATCCAAAAAAATCATTATAGCTAGGGAATGTCATAAGATATATACACAAAACACCTAGACTACTTAATTCTTAACCAGAGGAGCCTTCTATTATTACAGTGGTACCTCAGTTCTCGAACTTAATTTGTTCCAGAAGGCTGTTCGAAAACCGAATAAATTTTTCCCATAAGAAATACTGTAAATTAAATTAATCCGTTACAAACCTCCAAAAATTACGCATTATGAAGCATTTTACGTAAAAATATTGCTTATTTATACTTGTATAATAATACTTAACGTCAACCACAAAAACTATATACAATAAACAAACAATAAATGAACATTTAACTGCACTTTACCTGTGCTGAGGAGAGCTGATGGCGTAAGTGAAAGGTGGTAAGGAACGTGGAGAGTAGGAGTGTTATTATTGTTTGGAAGTCACCTTCCATAATACACAAAGTTTTTATCACGTCTAGGTTTATTTTTAGTCAGAAAGAAAGTTCATTTCATTTTTATAAAATAATTAAACCAGCATTATGGATCGTTTGTAGTGTAGCAAGTATTAACCGTAATAGCTTTTACACCATGGAGGAAGCCTGTAATTTGTGTGCTCCATCACACATCAATCAATATTTTAAAGTACACTGCAGTGAAAATAAGATGATAAAAATTATTTGTTCTAAACCTCTAATTTTACTAAACATGATATAAAAGAACCCGTTAAGCGTGAAGGAAATCAGAGAGATATATTTATGTTTAACTTTGAAGGTGTGTCTATGATGTAATGTCAGCGGGAGGTACCTACAAGAACACTGTATTTTTGTGTAATGTGTCAGATGATATAAATGGGGTGTAATGTATCAGGTGATATAAATGGGGTGTAATGTCTTGTAATGTTTCAGGTCATATAAATTTGGTGTAATGTCTTGTAATGTATCAAGTTATATGAATGGGGTGTAATGTCTTGTAATGTATCAAGTTATATGAATGTGGTGTAATGTCTTGTAATGTATCAGGTGATGTAAAGTGGTTGTAATGTCGTGTAATGTATCAGGTGATATAAACTGGGTGTAATGTATTAGGTGATATATAGGGGTTGTAATGTAGCATAATGTATCAGATGATATAAATGGAGTGTAATGTCGTGTAATGTATCAGGTGATATAAAGAGATTGTAATGTAGTGTAATGTATCAGACGATACAAATAGGGTGTAACGTCTTGTAATGTATCAGGTGATATAAAGGGGTTGTAATGTCTTGTAATGTATCTAGTAATATAAAGGGGTTGTAATGTCTTGTAATGTATCAGGTGATATAAAGGGGTCATAATGTTGTGTACATTATCAGGTGATATCAATGGGGTGTAATGTCTTGTAATGTATTAGGTGATATAAAGTGGTTGTAATGTCGTGTAATGTATCAGGTGATATAAATGGGATGTAATGTCGTGTAATGTGTCATATGATATAAAATGATTGTAATATCGTGTCCAGTATCAGATGATGTAAATGGGGTGTAATGTAGTATAAAACAAACGGTTTGTGTTGTTATGAAAGATATCAAATGGTGCCACTTGAAGGGTAGCATGTTTTTTAATCCTGTTTCAGCTGTTTACCGTTTTTTTAAACTTGTAAAAATACTCGCGGTATTCTATTAAATAATTTAAATACACTTTTCAAAGTCAAATTGAATCTCATATTTAAGGTAATCCTCGACATTCTTAAATAAAACGTGTATTTACGTTAATCATTAGACTCTCTATTTGAAATTTAATCTAGCAGGAATACAATACACGTTTATAGTAAAGTAGGGTGTTGTGTGAAGGAATCATAATGCGCAACTATTTAGAGTTCAAATAAATAAAACTCAGACTTGAATGTCGAGTTGATGGGACAACCAATCAACTTAGAAGTTTCAAAGTCGTTATTTATGTATGAAACATAAGTTAATCAGATTTCTGAGAACTAAGAAACATATCAAAACGAGATCACGGGTGACGGTGAAAGGTGATGTTGAAACTGTATTTGCTCATCACGTTATTAGGAACAGTAGTTGACAGTAAGAGTTTAATGTTGTTGTTGTTTTGAATTATGCACAAAGCTACACGATGGGCTATCTGTGCACTGCCCACCACTGGTATCAAAACCCGAATTTCAGCGTTGTAAGTCCGCAGACATACCGCTGAACCACTGGGGAGCAGGAGTCTGTTACCAGAAGTCATTCACTCACCAGTTGATAAATACGATTGTTTACAACCACTCATTGTTAGCACTGAAAAACAAACAAACATGTTTAACACCACGTGATACGGTTCAGGTTGTCAGGACTTCCTTCGCGCTACTTGCTGAACCCTATTAATAAAACTTACAAAGGGAATAATATGATGGAACAAAATGCATTTCTTTTAAATTATCTTCCAGCGCCCCCTACTCTTTTTGTCTTTTCATAAATAGGTTGTAGTCCACTCGTCCACCAGCTGACAAAACAAAACGTAAAATCGCTCTTCTGAACTTTTTTTATGCCACCCCCCACCCCCCTACATCAAAGACAAACTTTCATTTTCCACGCTTAATTTAATGAAAGAGGCTTAGAAACTTACAATAATATTCGTATTAGAAAAATGTTTAGGAACTTACATAAAACGTATGATAAATAAGTACTCAACTAAATACGTTAAATAAACGCACGTGCGTGAAGATTTTTGTATTTTTTCTACATTATGACTAAGAACATTTATGAAACATATGATGAACAAATATTCAACTAAACACGTGCATGCAAATTTGAATACTTTACTTTTTAAAATATAATTATTAAATAAAAGGTGATTTTATTGATGAAAGCATTTCATTCGCCCACTGATTAATTTTATCTTTTATTTTCTGCACGAACTATTGAATATGTTCAGATCTACAATTAAAATCACATTTGGAACTTTTATTAATTCGTTTTAAAACATTCTGTGTAAAAACTACACAATGACAAATTGACTGAACTGAAAGTGTTGTTTTATTTTTGGTTGTTTTTTTTTCTTACTTTTATAGTCTATCCTGAGATGCATTATTAACGAAAATATTTCCAAAGTGAATCCCGAACAAAAGAAACTAGGAGATACTTCAAAGTTAGGTTTCGTTAATTTTCCAAAACATTTATACGAAACTCACGAACATTGTATTATAACAACACGTTTGAGATTCTGTTAAACGCTGTTGTCTTTACAAGAGGTTTGATGTTGTGTCAAAAAATACGAGCGTAGTTAATTAAATTAGATCTTGTTTTGAAAAATTAACAAAATTTAATGAAACTTATCAAAAAGTGTTTTTTAAAATTATTTCACACATTAATCTAAGTTAGTTAATCATAAAAAAATTAAATAACTTTGGTACTTTTGTGTATAAAGGGTTGTGTATGCTGTGCCAAACACATGGATTAAATTATGCACTTAACATTTAAAAAGCCTTAGATTTATAGATAGGCAACCGTGAAATAAATGATTTTTATTTAAGAACTCAAATGATTGGGATAGCAGTGATATAGAATAAACCTTAACATGATATTTGTTGGTTCATTTTTACTACGTATAAATGGCTTACTGGTTTGGTCATTCGACTCGCAATCTGGGAGTCGCAGGTTCAAATCCGGTTAGCAAGAAACATATCACCCTTCCAGCCGTTGGGAAATTACAAAGTAACTGTCAACTATTCTCTTCGTAGAAAATAAATAACTCAAGAGTTGATGATAGTTTGTGTGATATCTAGTTTAACATTTCAAAATTAAGAGCGGCTACCACAGATAGCTTCACGTGAATTTCATAACAAAGAGAGCGTCGGTTATTCTGTAAATATTTCTTTGGAAAACACATTTTATAGAAGTATGAGTTAGACGCCCAAAATTTTGTTTTAATATCATCAAATTAGTCACAGCCCTATTTCTTTTACAAACGCAATAATCTAAACATGTTATTTTTAAAAGATAGTTTTCTGTTCGAAATATCATCACTGGAAAGGAACTGTGGTTAAAAGATATTCAAACGATAATCCAACACGTTGTCACGCGTGTTGATTTGTGACAGTAACTACAATCTGGAATTTGGTTGAATTTGTTAATTACCTGAGACGTTACGTTTTAGCACAAATCAATATAATCCACTTTCTTTGCATCAGAAGTTTTAAGTAACGATAATAGGTATTAAATATATGGATTGTTAGCAGTTTACGAGTATAAATTATGAGCTAGAGTTAGCTGTACTCTGAGTAATTCAGTTCTGAATATTATTAACTTATAGGACAACGTACAAATATTATTTGACTTCTTATGTGGACTATAACTAGAAACTGACTGAAGAGGTCGCTGTAGTGAACGAAGAGGTTTTTTTTGTTACTAATTGGTTTATCAGCGTTGTGGTTGATGAATAATATGAAAACGTATGTGAATGTCAACACTGGAATACAACTTGTTAATTCTTCAGCTGCTCTGATAAGTAAGTATTTAACACTTGTAGTGTTTGTAGTGAGAAGACATTACTCGTTATAAGGATTATAATCAACGAATGACAGTGTGTCTATCAGGAGATATTGAAAACTACAGTTTCTAAACAAAGGTTATTGGACATGACAGTGTGTCTAATTAGGAAATATTAAAAACGACAGTTTCTAAACAAGGGTTGTTGGACATGACAGTGTCTCTAATTAGGATATATTAAAACGACAGTTTCTAAACAAGGATTATTGTACATGACAGTGTGTCTAATAAGGATATATTAAAAACGACAGTTTTTAAACAAAGGTTATTCGACATTATAGTGTGTCTAATTAGGATATATTAAAAACAACAGTTTCTATACAAAGGTTATTGGACATGATAGTGTGTCTAATTAGGAGATGTTAATAAACAACAGTGTTTCTAAATAAAGGTTGTTGGACATGACATTTTCAATGGTGAACTGTTCAACATGCCAATGTTTCTAATTAAATGTTACTAGATATAACACCGAGCATGTGTCAGTATTTATAATGGAGGTTATTATGCATACCAGTTTTTCTAATAAACATCTGCTGTACATGACAGGGGCTCTAATGTAAATGTTACTGTTGGAATCATATTGCCAGAAACTTTAATAATTTTAACGAAGAAGTCATGTTTGTAGATACAAGAGTCTATCATCAGGTTTAACAGCAACAGAGTTACGTATGACTATTACGTTTTGAAACATAACCGTGACAGTAAATTACACTCTATGGTGCTCGCACGGATTACTAATAAATAAATAAAACATTGTTACTTAGCATGTTGTATGCAACCTTATATTTCAGGGTTATTAGACATGACGAAGGGTTGCTATTTAGGCTAGAATAGCATTTCACATTCATTGTTGTTGTTGTTGTTTTGAATTAAGCACAAAGCTACACAATGGGCTATCTGTGCTCTGCCCACCATGGGTATCGAAAGCCGGATTTTAGCGTGTAAGTCCGCAGACATACCGCTGCGCCACTGAAGGGCTTCAGATTCATATCATTACCACATGAAGAACGTTTCACATTCGTATCATTACCACATGAACAGCGTTTCACATTCATATCATTACCACATGAACAGCGTTTCACATTCATATCATTACCACATTAACAGCGTTTCACATTTGTATCATAACCACATGAACAGCGTTTCACATTCGTATCATTACCACGTGAACAGCGTTTCACATTCATATCATTATCACGTGAACAGCGTTTCACATTTGTATCATTACCACGTGAACAGCAATCTCGTTTTGAGAACAGTAGTAATGATATGTGATCTAAAACAAATCAAGATTTGTAGTTTAAAACTACATTAGCTTCTGTAAACGTAACACAAGTGTTAGACAAATAAGAAACAGCTGTTGTAATAAACATATATGAGGGTTTCAAACACAACATATACAGTAATAAAGCTTCATTCCTCCTGCTTTTCCACATTTGGTTTGTTTTGTTCTAAATTTCGCGCAAAGCTACACGAGGGTTATCCACACAAGCCGTCCCTAATTTTGCAATATAAGACTAGAAGGATGGCAGCTAGTCATCACCACTCACAGTCACCTTTTGGACTACTCTTTTACCAACTATTAGTGGGATTGATCGTTACGTTATAATGCCCCTACGACTGAGAAGGCGAGAATGTTTTGAATAACGAGTCGAGTGCTTCAACCATCAGGCCATGCCGGGCCTGCCTTTCCAGAAAAAATAAAAATAGATAAAGGGAATCAACAGTAGATGACATTTTCTACTCAACTTTCCACAATGGGAGAAATTTCGCATCGTTAGAACCAAGAATGTACAAGGTGTTTTGTTCTTTTGATAAAAAATAAGAAGAAAAGAAATGGTTATACAACAAATGGTTGCTATGACAACAAAGTAATTTGAAAGTGGCCTAAATAAACAAACCTGAAGTCGATACTAATATAACTAAAAATCGAAACTACTGAGAAACTTTATTGAAAGAAACATGTATGAGCTCCGACAACGAGAGTTAATGACTGTACAGATTCAGTGGAAACTTATCGCTTATCTTTAAGTTGTCGACAGCGCAATTCTTCGTATAAAGAAAAGTTCTATCTTTACTAAAATGTTTTCTAAACGAATAACTAAAAAGTAGCTATAAAACTGATTTCTTAGCTATAATATTTTCTCTAATAAAAAAATTACCTCAGGGAGTGTAGATGCTCCTGCTAAAACATATACTGTTGTGGTTATTTTTATTTTTATTTTTATTACTTATAAACTCAAAAAGCAAATTATTTAAATTCATTCACTGTTCTGCACAAGTTGAACGGCCCGGCATGGCCAAGCGTGTTAAGGCGTGCGACTCGTAATCTGAGGGTCGCGTGTTCGCATCCCGGTCGCACAAAACATGCTCATCCTTTCAGCCATAGAGGCGTTATAACGGTGACCGTCAACACCAATATTCCTTGGTAAAAGAGTAGTCCCACAGTTGGCGGTGGGTGGTGATGACTAGCTGCCTTCTCTCTCGTCTTACACTGTTAAATTAGGGACGGCTAGCACAGATAGTCCTCGACTAGCTTTGTGCGTAATTCAAAATAACCCAAATCTCGCAATCAGACTAATCTCCAATTTTATTAATGCTTTTTTTCTGTTGTTAAAGTTTGTGTTCTGTGTATTCTAGTGAGATTTTTAAAACGTGTTTAAATGACAGAGAATTGCTTTTCTTTGTTATGATTGGTTTTGACATCTAATCTGCCCAAATCATCATCATCAGCCGCTTGATTCCTTTAAGGAACATAGGGCCGCAATCACTGCAGTTTCTGTAATAGGCTGGTTTTAAGTGAGTATGCTGTTAGCCCACTGCACCTAGCCATCCCTAATTTAGTAGAGTAAGACTAGAGGGAAGGCAGCTAGTCATCACCATCCACCGCCAACTCTTGGGCTACTCTTTTATCAACAAATAGTGGGATTGACCGTAACATTATAACTCCCCCACGGCTGGGAGGGCGAGCATGTTTGGCGCGACTCGGGCGCGAACCCGCGACCCTCAGATTACGAGTCGCACACCTTAACGCGCTTGACCATGCCGGGCCAATCTGCCCAAATATAAGAATAAAAACTAATACGGGATTTTGTGCGATTTAAAAAACAATAAATAAAACTCTTTTCTATTTCATCAAAATAAATTCTAGGACAAAAGTCTATGACTTGAGAAGTCTCTTTAAATTATAATAACTTAATTACTAGAGCTTACAGAATTGCTAGTAGTACTCATTTTGTTTTTTAAATAACTTAAAAACGAGTTTATTGGAAAAGTGACACTTTAAAAAGTGGATTGATTGTCTAATCAAAAGGCATTCTCAGCACTTAAGAAGACGAGACGGCTCGATATTTTGTTGACTAATATTAGTGAACTATCAAATCAACTTTGCGTAACCTCAGAAAAACTAGTTCGTTTAAGATTTCCTCGGTTTTTACTCTGCCATTTTTCACAGCAACTTCACGCTAATAACTCTACTTGGGGTTAAAGTTCAAGTAAGAAAAAGGCACTTCTGATTGGTCGTCTATCATTTCAAATGTCGGGCATGATACGATGGCACAATAAAACGACAATTGAAATGGCGCTTCAAAGGACGTGTCTTCTTCCGATCCAGCATATAGTTCCACGTGCGCTAGTTTTAAATAATACGTTTCGAGCTATCTGTTCAGTATGTAATGAGCAGTAGTTAAAGATAAAAGAAACTATTCTCATCAAAGATCTTTAAATAAAACGAAATGTGTAAAGAAACCTCTTGTTTCTAGAGCTTTGTTCTAAAATTCGTTTTATACAAGAAAAGAAAATATAAAACTTTTTTGTCATATAAATAATTATAATGTCTAGTATCCGGTTTTCCACGTAATATAAGAAAGAAAATTGCTTTTAATATAAAAACTTTATCATTGTAGTCATATTTATTGTCACTTCATTACCATTACTTGCATTACGACACCTGTAACTCCTTTATGACCAGTAATTACAACAAACACATTATAACTCATTCACATCCAGTAATTTGTTAAAGTATATTAAAATTATAATTATATTATCACTCTCTCACATCTAGTAATTGTATTACAGCACACTTCTAATAAGTATGCGCATATATAATGTTTTACATATTTACACTCTCTAAAGCAACAAGTTCCCTGCTGATACAGTGGTATGTCTACGGATTTACAACGCTAAAAACACAGGTTCGATTCTCCTCGCTGGTCTTAGCAAATAATCCGACGTGGCTTTGCTATAAAAAAACACACACACACACGCTAAGTAACAAATTGTTAAATTTTATAACCAGGGTTTTCATTCCTCTTATGGTTGTATCTTATAACCTTGCTTCAGAAAACCACGTGTCGAGGGGGCGTAGGTTGGAAATATATCTTGTCACATGTATTGTACGGTACTCTCACCCTGAGACTCCGTACGACATAACTGTACCGTAAAAAAATTGAAATGGCGAAGTATGATAAAATTTTCTATGATAGAAACAATTTTCTACCAGTATTTTAATTGCACTACCAATGGCTTTTGCAAGCTTCGAACACTTGCAGTCTGCGTAAACATACGATTATCACAACAGCAGGCCCGGCACTCGACTCACAGTCTGAGAGTCGCGTGTTTGAAACCCAGTTATACCAAACAAAATTATCTCTAGTCCTAAATTATGGACGGCTTTTGCAAATAGCCCTCGAGTAGCTTTGCGCGAAATTCAAAACCAAACCTAGCCACGATTGAAAGTTTTCTAAAGAAATAATTCGTTACCCGTCAGCAATGTATTTACCACAATACTCAATTATTATTATTGTCATTAATCAGAACCCATGACGCAGACAGGAATATTTACGTCTTGTAAATGAACAATCGCCCCTGGTGACTTGGTGGTAAGTGGTAAGTCTGAAGGCCAAAAAGAGTAAACATTTATTTTCGATATTCAATGTGAACACAATAGAGATAACCTTTTATGTAGCTTTGTACTTAGCAGCAAATAAACATATAATAATCCGTCTTCATCTAAGACATAAGAAAATTGTCTTATTTCCCAATCTTCAAAATTCACACGTTTACCCTTGCCAAAACCTTATGACTCCTGATAAAGATGTCAAACTGAAACATATTGACTTCACACCATCATCTTACTACGTTGATCTCACCTTGATGAAAGTGGAGACCCTAAAACACCTTTACATCTTCTTCTCAAAATCCTAGAATTGACAACCATAATGAAAGCGTAAAACCGAAACGTTCCGATTTCACACATCCATCTTAATATGCTGGCTTGTCTTCCCGAGAGATGTTATTCTTGAGAAAGGCGTAAAATTCAAACGTTTTGATTTCACACATCCTTCTTAACGTGCTGGTATTACCAAAAGTTGTAACCTTGATGTAGGTATAAAACCAGAAATTTTCGATTTCACACATCCATCTTGATATGCTGGTCTTGCCAAAAGGTGTAACCTTTGGTGAAGATGTAAAACGAAAACATCTAAAAACAAATGGAATAAATATATTTCTTTTGTTTGAAGATAAATATCATATATTTAAAAAATACTAAATGCCGTATGGTCTTGCTCTATGATTTTGTAGTGGAATCTTCAACTATAACATACATAATAATGTATAATTGCCAATTTTGCACACGTCATAAATTTCGTGTAATTTATGAAAATTACATGGCTTTTAGTCTACACCTTTAACACTATAGAGAGAATAAGTTAGAGTAAACTTTAATTTCCTTTTTAATATGCACTTAACATACAACGTTTTTCACTTTCGCTCCTCTCGTAATTAGAGATCAGCTGTTTTTTTGTAAAATAAAACAAGGAATTGCTATTAACATAAATCAGTTTGTGATTTACGTGCCGCAGTAAGTAATAAACAAGTTGTTATGTACATGTTTCTAAAATTATGACAATAGAGTGACAGTGTTTACAAATAACGTTAGAGATATAGCCTTTACTTGATTGCTGTTTGTCGGGCAATCGCTCAAAGCAACTTCAGGACTGTCTGCTATTATTGTCTCGAATTTTGAATTGTTAAACTGGAATGAAGACATCTGATCAACATCACTTACCACCAAATCTTGAATTGCGATTATCTTACTGAATGGATTTGTCCTTTGACCGTAACCCCTTTTAAAGCACAAAGTGCGGAGCTCTGTTTTTGTTGGACACAAAGGTCCATAGTTTGACACTCTATCTAATAGGCCACGCTTGGCCAGAGACAAGGGGCGGTTTCGCGCCAAACATGCTCGCCCTCCCAGCCGTAAGGGCGTTATAATGTGACGGTCAATTCCACTATTCGTTGGTAAAAGAGTTGCCCAAGAGTTGGCGGTGGGTGGTGATGACTAGCTGGCTTCCCTCTAGTCTTACACTGCTAAATTAGGGACGGCTAGCACAGATAACCCTCGAGTAGCTTTGTGCGAAACTCAAAAACAAACAAACTAACTAAACTAACTTAACAAACAGAATAGTGAAATTAATGTTCATAATGACCCGTGTGCGAGGCTTACAGAAATGTCTCCGCTCATTAAAACAAGTATTACAGGTTTATGCAAGTTAGCATTTTCACTCAACCTACCGCTCTCTATTCGCATGGTCAAGTGGATTAAGGCACTCGACTCGTAATCTGAGGGTCGTGGGTTCGAATCTTCTTCACACAAAACGTCACGATCAATCCCACTATTCATTGGTAAAAGAGTAGCCCAAGAATTGGCAGTGAGTGGTGATGACTAGCTGCCTTTCCTCTAGTCTTACACTGCCAAATTAGGAACGGCTAGTCCTCTTGTAGCTATGCACAAAATTCAAAAACAAAACAAACAAAAGTGAAGTGTAAACCAGTTAAGAGTGGAAAGTAGGTTTACACTTTAATATTTATTTCGTTATACTAATCTCTTAAACATTTACACCTTACTACATTTACTCTTCGTTTATTTGTTTGTGTTTTGAATTTTGCACAAAGTTTACCTTTAATGGTGGATTTAGCGCTGGAATTCCCGTGATTTTGTATTATGAATGAATTAAAGAGAGAGGTTTAATAATATTGTACAAGTATAATATACCTGTGCTGATATGGAAGGGTGGTAACACAAGATATTTTGTTCTATATAAATATCCAACCATTTGGTAGTGCAGTGCAGGCTAGGTTAAATTTATGGCTGGAAAATGATATATTATAACCCATTTCGAACAAGCATATTCGTATAGTGAGATTGTGAAATGATATATAGCCTTAGAGCAAAACAATTGGAATGAAATAACCTTGAATGTTCTCCAGTAAAGCGTTACAATGTAACTATAGAGATCTTAGAGCAGCAACAGGCTTCGAGTCTACACTCAAGGTCATGCCACATCCATAAAGTAAAGGCTGTGGCTTCGACAGAGAACCTTCCGACCTAAAAAGCCATAGCAATAAAATTGAGCTTAATCTTCTTGCACCATCAACAACATGATGAACCAATGTTTAAAGTTTGTGGCCGCTCACAAGTTTTCGATTATATTTTCAAATAAATAACTGTTTTCACGAGGAAGATGACTGAATCAATTGGAATCAAATAAATCAGATTAAATCATATGTTCGTGATGTCCTTGATGAAACTTCAATTGGCCTGTCTGCTCTTAATCTGTGTAAATTTGTTCTTCGATTTGTTTGTTTTTATACAATTTTTATCTAAATTATGACTTATTCACAGTTATAAAAGTTAACATTTTTTAAAGTTTTACTTTATCAAAATTATTTCGTTATTTTTAATATCAGAAATACTGACGTCTTTATAACAGAATCACACAAAGAATTTTGTTTCGTTTCATCAAAATTGTGCGACAATGTTTTAGTTCAATTATTTAGTTTTACGTCTCCAGATTGTTTGGCATGATTTGTAACAGATTTACTGTTGTACATTTATTTAGTACCTATGCTTATTTTAGTGTAGTTTTCCTCTTTTGCATGTGACGTTTATTGTTGGCTGTGTATAGTGCAAGTCCCACTTGTTCTTGAAATTTGTAGAAGATTCTTGAATGTAAGAATGAACAATACTTGTTTTACGAAAATGCTTGTATGGTCAATCATTGTTGAAAGTTCAAGAAATTCATGTGATTTCTAGTTAAAACCGACGCGCTAGAAAATGAATATTAATATTGAACAGCTATAGTCAATGTACTATAGGCCTAGAAAGCTATAATTCTGATTAATACCTGTTAATCAATTTGTTTGTTTTGAATTTCGTGCAAAGCTACACGAGGGCTATCTGCACTAGCCGTCCCTAATTTAGCAGTGTAAGACTAGAGGGAAGGCAGCTTATCATCACCACCTACCACCAACTCTTGGGTTATTTTTTTACCAACGAATATTGGGATTGACCGTCACATTATAAAGCTCCCACGGCTGAAAAGGCGAGCATGTTTTGTGTGACGGGGATTCAAACCCGCGACTATCGGATTACGAGTCAAGTGCCTTAACCAGCTGGTCATATCAGGCCCTATATTAATCAGAAAAATACAGAACTGGACCAAGAACTTTAATAGATTTCGAACATTTATAAACCGTTCAATTTCGGTAAATTACTTCGGATGTTATTATTTCCACAAGAATATTAAATATCTTCTTCGGTAATAGTGCATGTGTGTGTGTGTTTTCTTAAAGCAAAGCCAGATCGGGCTATCTGCTGAGTTCACCGAAGGAAATTGAACCCCTGATTTTAACGTTGTAAATACGTAGAGTTACCACTGTACCAGCAAGGGACTTTTCGGTAAAAGTGAGCTTCTAACAAGCGTAAGGCCAGCCAAGAAAAGGTGGCGTTAGCTTAAGCATTGCTTGATAGTATAAACTGAGAGCTAATTTTTTCGCCGTAGACTTGGATCGTCGACAAAATATTTAATTGTTGACCGGACATAACAATCAGTATTGTTTGTGAGTTTGTAAAACTGTTGTATGTAAACAATCGTTTGTAACAACAATTAGTAATAAAAATGATTATAAACTGTTTTGTTCATAAGCTTGTATATTAAAATATATTTATGTTAAAAAATAAAGTTGTGTGTATCAATCTTGTTAGCAAACAACATAAAGTTAATAACATTATTACTTAATTAACTTCTAAATTAAAATAAAATTTCCGGTTATTTGAAATAACGACACTTAATATACGTAAAATAATAAGTCGAAAACACGTCCAAAATAAAGTACAAAATGTAACAGATTTTGCTTATTAATATATATGTTTATCGAATAACAACTGGGTTCTAAAAACTGCAAGGCCTAGACTGTACAATGCGTTATCTGACACGAAATTTGGTGACAATATGGCGTAGTAGCAGATGCCTCTTGAAACAATAAAAGGTGATTTTCTTTAAAATAGTGGTAAATAAATGTAACATGTGAACTCAGTCCAATCCATTTGATCAGACCGTATATACAATGGGATTGTTTAGTGAGCCGTTCACAACTATATATTGCTATTCCACGTGTTATTTCAATAAGAAAAATCGCAATGCGTTTGTTTTTAAGCAAAGGAGACTGAATGCAATGCACAAGAGGGCGCTCAGCTTCGCGAAGTCGCCACGGATATTTTTTTCTTCAGCTGGATGCCATCGTTCCTTGTCATTTATTAAGTGTAAGAAAAGGCAGCTACCGAAGTGACTTTTTATTGGCAATTGTTATTTATATAAGAAACGTCAAAAGGGAGATATTCAATTCAATTTAAATCAGATTATTTGACATTGTCCGATGTAATCATGCATGTACCTAACACTAACATGAGAATATATAAATATATAAGCTGATACATTCCTCTCTTTACATCTTTTGTTCATATATCGCTCTAGTATTTGAAATATTTCTGTAAAATAGTCGACAGAGGAAGTTCCCTTTGTTTCGTGAAATTCCATCACAGAGAGAATCTTTTTTTTTGTTCTTAATTTGTTTTCGTTTTGATTTTATTATCGGCACACATGAAGACTGACCAATCGATGTGGATACTAAAATGAAATTTAAGGAATTGCAAAAATAAGATTTTTTTTCTGTAATGTACTTTTGAAAAGATAGGCAGAAGGTTTGCTTTTATATTGCTGTTATAACACTAATTACGATGTCATATCACACTCGGGTTTTAGAAAACCAATAGATGGCATAGAAATGTTTTACACCGAAATTCTATATAACTAATTCTATATTAGAAACACAATTTTGGGAAAAAAATGAATAACTCAGTTACACTTCTTTTTTTTTGGAATTTCGCACAAAGCTACTCGAGGGCTATCTGTGCTAGCCGTCCCTAATTTAGCAATGTAAGACTAGAGGGAAGGCAGCTAGTCATCCCTATCCACCGCCAACTCTTGAGCTACTCTTTTACCAACGAAAAGTGGCATTAACCGTCACATTATAACGCCCTCACGGCTGGGAGGGCAAGCTTGTTCAGCGCGACGCGGGCGCGAACCTGCGACCCTCAGATTACGAGTCGCACGCCTTACGCGCTTGGCCATGCCAGGCCCCAGTTACACTTCACTGTGTGATACGTGAGCAAGAATTGTAATGGATATCGACAGTCCATCTAATAAGACATTTTGTTTGTAGATTTCTAAGTACTAGTGTTAAACAGAACAAGACTAAACGTATCAGCAGTCCATCCATCAGGAATATGAGCAGTCCATCCAATAAGTCATTGTAGTGGTGGGACATCTTAATATAAGAGTTAAACAAAATAAGACGAGACATATCAATATTCCGTCCAGTAAGCCCTTTTATTAGTAGGGCATTTCAGAAACAAGAATCAAACCAAAGCAAAAAGAAGAAGAAAAGACATTTCTAGTACGCTGATGACCGAAATTAATTCAATGAACCTTGTTCTCCCGGATTACATCCGAAGCTTAATATGAGTATTTTTTTGGCAAAAGGTGAGTCTGCCACTGATTCTAACTGCTCTCTTCTTTAGTATTTTTAGCCACGGCAAAGCAGCAGATAGATTGGCAGGTGTAAACATTTATCTCATAGCTCCGTCATGGTTTGATCGATTTGATACATATATTTACAGTTCTGGATTGATGAGGTCAGACAATTTCGATTGGTGTGTTTGGCCACGTTCGAGGTCTCATTGATTAATTTATTTTAATCCAGCCTTAAAACAAAATCAGTTTGAGGGTACACAGGTAAAGATGCTGTGAATATTGTCAGCGCACTAAAATATAGCTAAAATAAACAGGGGGAGGAAGTCTCATACATAAACTGGCTATAATCCTGCCTAAAAAACATTCCAAAGTGCCGCAGCCATTGGTGATTTCTTCTTGTTCATTTTACCTTACGCCAGTTTTTTTTCTCCAGCAGCTTTTTCCCCTGCCAGTCCTGTAACTTCATTCTTGGATCGCTGTCAACTGATAATGGATTGAGGAGCCACTAAGAAAAATAAAAGGTTTCCATCTCATCCATGTCACACGTCATCCTTACTACTTTTCTTTTCTTTCGAATTACGGTGGTTGCAATTACTTGACCAAGCAGCCCATCAATTCTATGAGACAAGAGATTACTCCCGTCTCAGCAACGATAAGAGATTTATAGAGCTTAATAAAGGAAGTTAAAAGAGCAACTTTATACGAGAAAACAAATGCTTGAGAAACAGCTCTTGGAGTTAACAACTTCTGTTTACAAACAAGTTTCACTCATCTTTTTCTCGCTGCACTTTTTAAGATTACTTAATCTATGCACATGCATATGCCCACCATTTTTTGTAAACGTTATAAAACAGGCATATTTAAGACAACGTAAATACTCGGAGTCAGAATGTTTACTCGTATCTATGAGCGAGAAAGTTCTGTCATAGTATATAAATTATTTTTAGATTGAACACTTTTATCCTTCCTATAGCATGTGATAAATTTACCTACTTTTTACCCAGTCAGCAGGATAGGATCTTCATTTTTATTCCTATATATACTATTTTAACAGAATATTTCAAACAGAGTAAAAATCCCAAAAGGCCTTAATTAAACAAGTCTTTACCATTATGGTGAGGTCTGTTCATGATCTAGTTGCTAATATGTTGAGATTCCAATTCTGAGAGTCTTGAATTCTACATGTGATGACGTTCCAAAGTAGGCCCGGCATGACCACGTGGATTAATACGTTCCGCTCGTAATCTGAGAGTCGCGGATTCGAATCCCCGTCGGACCATACATGCTCGCCCTTTCAGCCGTGTGGGCGTTATAACGTGACGGTTAATCCCACTATTCATTGATAAAAGAGTAGCCCAAGAGTTGGCGATGGGTGGTGATAACTAGCTGCGTTCCCTCTAATCTTACACTGCTAAATTAGGGACGGCTAGCACAGATAACCCTCGTGTTGCTTTGCGCGAAATGCGAAAGAAACAAACAAACAGTTTCAAAGTAGGGACATTTACACTAAACCTAAAAGGTCTTTGACCTGGTAGTTTAGCTTAAGTGAATTTTAACTTGGTCATTGTAATCATGTTCACCTTTTTTGTCAGACTGCTGATGCAAACCAATCACAAACATGATCCCTGAAGAAAGGTTTGGGAAAGTATGTTAACACTTTCTGTAAATTTTATATTCGTATATATATAGATATATGAATGAAGTTTTAAAGATCATGTCTTTTTGTAATAACATTAAAAAAGTATATCATATATGCATGCTAACCACATTCAATAATAAGGGTTAATTAATTACAATTAATTAAACATTGGAATAGATATACTGATCGCTCAGCGCTGAAATAAATAAAGTGAACAAAAGAAACGTGTCCAGAACTGTAAAATGTATATATTTATATATATATATGTATATACACCATATACAGATATACATTTAAGATGATTTTATAGCACCCAGCATGCGAAGTTGGGTTAAGGCGTTCGATACTTAATTTGAGGGTCGGAGGTTCTAATCCCCGTCGCACCAAAGATGCTCGCCCTTTCAGCTGTAGGAGCATTATAATGTGAGGGTCAAGCCCCCTATTCATCGATAAAAGAGCAGCCCAAGAGTTGGCGGTGGATGGTGATGAATAGCTGCTTTCTCTTTATGCTTTTACTGCTAAATTAGGGACAGCTAATGCAGATAGTCCTCATGTAGCTTTGCGTGAAATTTCAAAAAAAAAAAAGATTTTATCGTGAAAAGCCTGCGTCAAAGAAACGAACCGCGGTCATTAGCGTCGGAATATGTCTTGTCTAGACAAAGACACCCCACGTTTTAAGGCCATTATTAATTCTCCACTTTAAAAATCTCTTTTGTAAACTTACACGACTAAGAGCATTACGTTTTCTTACTTCTGCAAACGTATCTGGAAGGTTTACGTGTACGGTTGTTTTTCTCATAGAGTGTTCAATGTCGATTTTTACCTGTTTAGGTGAGGGAATCTTTTACTTTACCCAATTTCAACTAACATTGATTTTGGTCTTTCCGTACTTCTTTTGTATAGCCAATGCTCAACACGTTATTAATTTTTTTTTCCAAAGAAATAATAAATATCAAGAAAGTTACAATTAAATTATCTTACATATCCCGTGAAGAATCTTTTTTTCGGGGAAAAAGTAGAATTAGTAGTGCGATGAAAAAATGTCTTTCTTTTTTAACATTAAGAATCAAATAAAAATGTAAATTATTTTCATGTTATATTAAATTATGATTAATAATTGACCTTTATAACTTCGTGTTTTACGGTTAAAGCTAGAGGTGGTTATACTTTAATAGTTTCCAATTTCGCCGTGTTTTTTTTTCACTATATATTTTGAGTTCTGTTCAGTATCAATACATTGCATTTTAAGAAAAAAGGGAGTGTGTATGTGTGTTTTCTACAAGCAAAGCCACATTGAGCTAGTTGCTGAATTCACCGAGGGGAATCGAACCCCTGATTTTAGTGTTGTAACTCTATAGGCTTACCACTGTACTAGCAGAAGAAAGAAAAAAGAAAATTTAATAAGAAAACATTTCAGAAGTTGAGTAAAACAACAGTTATAAATACGAATTATGTTTACAAATAATACAAGAAATAAAGAGTAGCAAGCTGAATAGACTCCCGTTTATCTCCTCCTGGGCCCTGGCATGGCCACGTGGTTAGAGCGTTCGGCTCATGATCTAAGAGCCGCGAAATCGAATCTCCGTTTATTTGATCCTGAGTTCCGGCATGGCCAGGTGGCTAAGGAGCTCGATGCGCAATCGGAAGGTCAAGAGATCGAATCCCCGTCTCACCAAACATACTCGCCATTTCAGCCGTGATTATCTGGTAATGTGAATGCCAATTCTAATTTTCATTTGTAAATTTGCTTGTTTTCTGAGGTCAAAACCATAATGGACTACTATTTGTTGTGACAATGGGAGAGAATGAAGTTTCTAATTCTATAAGTTATAAGTTCTGAGTTATAAGTCCGTAGACTTGCTGTTTTCCCACAGAGGAAATCGTTGGTAAGAAGAGTAGCCCATAAATTGGCAATTAATGGTATTAGTTGTCTTCTCTCCTGTCTGTTCATTTCTAAATTAAGGACGGCAAGCGCGGATAGCTCTCAAGTAGTCCGGCATGGCCAGGTTGTAAGGGTAGTCGACTCGTAATTTGGGAGTGGCGGGTTAGAATCCCATTACCTCAAACATGCTCGCTCTCTCAGCTGTTGTGTGTTATAATGTGACTGTCAATCTCACTACTCGTTGGTAAAAGAGTAGCTCAAGAGTTGGCGGTGGGTGGTGATGACTACGTGGCATCCTTACACTCTTACACTGCTAGATTAACGATGGATAGCACAAAAAGCCCTCGTGTAGTTTTGCGCGAAATTAAAACAAAAAATTTATCTCATGCTATGTAAGTATAGTTTGTTCCTCTGTACATATGTCCTGCTAGTTCCTCCCACAGTTCTGCAGTTATCAGGACCAAACGTAGCAGGCGGTCTTAAAGGGGATAAAGACAAGATAAATCTGTAAGGCATAGCTTCGTATCAAAGAGATTTATATAGAAACGCTCCCTAATGGACAAACGAGGCATAGTGAAATGTGAGGTTGGGCTTTTGGGGTCTCAATCGAATCTGTTATTGAATTTTATGTTCTTTTTCCGTCACTACAGAATCCCTGGGGGGGGATAAAATGTGTTGATATCTTCAAACAACCTAGCTGGATCAAATCAGCATCCGCGATCGTGACCCGTGGGTAGTTGTGCTAACGTGTTTTTTTCTGTTTATTTGTTTTTATTTTTGGGGTGAAAGGGTATAACTCTTCTTGTACTCACTATTTAGGGTAGGTTGTTTTTGAATTTCGTGCATAGCTACACAAGGGTTATCTGCGCTAGCCGTCTTTAGTATAGCAGTACAACTAGAAGAACGGTAAGTAGTCATCCCTACCAACCGCCAACTCTTGGGCTACTCATTTACCAATGAATAGTGGGATTGACCGTCACATTATAACGCTCCCACGGTTGAAAGGACGATCATGTTTGGTGTGACTGGGATTCGAACCCGTGACCCTCAGATTACGAGTCGAACGCATTAACCCACTTGGCCATACAGGGCCATATTAACTGTTAAAGTGATTAGTGACAATGGAGAAACTGGATTTGTAAACTGGAGCCTTTGTGAACTATGAGATGGCCATTCAATCCCACAAAAGTGCGCGAATGCGTTTGCTATTCGATTGAAGAGTGCGGTACGTCACTCTTCAGTTGCACAACAACACATCTTTTAAGTGTTTAGATAATCTTAAGACAAACACTTCGATGTTTGAAATACATTCTTATTAAGGGTGAGTCTCTAGTGGTCAAACATTGTTCGTGATGTTTCGTTTCGTTTCTTTGTTTTCGATCCTTGGTTTCTTTTCGTTTCTTGATTTAATGATCACATTTGAAACGTACGAATATAAAGAAAAAAATCTTTGTGTCATAGTTTTTGAAAACCCAGTTGTTCGTTTTTTATTTCTGTCTGCTACATTTAAGAGAATTATTGACAATAGAATATGTTCCACTGCGTATTCAATAAAACATTTTTTATTTCAACATAAATGTTCGACGGATAAAATTATAATAACTTAATAATTATGAAATAGAATAATTTAAAGAAAAATAGAGATTGGGTTTGGTACACGAGTATGTTTGTTAAAGATGTGTAGAACCCAGCTGTAGTCTAATTTTAAAACCCTGATGTATGACCCTAGAACGAGTTCTGTAGAGTACAAAACTTTATGTATATATGTAAATATATATATATAAGCTACACAATATGTTATATATGCTTAGCAAGAAAGACATTTTGAAAGGCGTAGGGTCTGGCTTATTTATAAATAAAGATTTGAGAGAATAACTTGAAAAAGAATCATCATGCCATATCTGATTCTCTGATCTGAAATAAGATCCAGGACGTGGGATCAAGCGAACGAAGATGTGGGTTTAAAGTCAATCTAAACGATGAAGTTCTCTCTCGCTTTAAAGTTAAGATACTAGTAACAAGGGAGCGATGGAGGGCGTAGATAAGAAAGTGGAGTGGGATGATGGTAGAGTGCAGGAACTTTTTAGAGTCAACATAATAACTAGAGACGGGGATACGTAGGGCGTGGGTACTTTCTTAGTTTCTAAAGTATTGATCCGTAAGTGAGGGAGACAAGAATCGGCAGGTCTCTGGTACTCTATAGTGGCTCTAAAGTCAACTTCAGGGCTTGGGTAGTGAAGTCAATATCGTGTAGACGTTTCTCTAGTCTTAATGTGAAGATAAATCCGAAGAAGGACATCGATAGGACTCTTATACTTTCCTGGTTTTAAGGTCAAAATAAAAAAATACACAAGTGAGAAAGATATGATGAAAATATTCCGTAAATTGAAGTAATATTTTAATTTTATATTCAAGATGAAAGCTAACAAAAGAAGAGGGATGTGTTCTTAAAACTAAAATTGGACCTGCAACTTGAATGCCTTATATATCGGAATGGCTAGGAGGTTAGGGCACTCGATTCGTCGGCTCGGCATGGCCGAGCTTGTTAAGGCGTGCGACTCATTACCTGAGGGTCGCGGGCTTCCATCCCTGTTGCGCCAAACATGCTCGCCCTTTCAGCTGTGTGTACGTTATAATGTGACAGTCAATCCCACTATTCGTTTGTAAAAGAGTAGCCCAAGAGTTGGCGGTGGGTGGTGATGACTATCTCTCTTCCTTCTAGCCTTACACTGCTAAATTAGGGACGGCTAGCACAGATAGCACTCGAGTAGCTTTGTGCGAAATAAAAAAAACGAAAACGCTCGATTCGTAAACTTAGTGTTGTAGATCCGAATCCCCGCCCTACCAAACGTGCTTGCTTGAAAAGTCGTGGGGGCGTTATAATGTAACGGTCAATTCTACTATCCTTCGGTAATAGACTCGCCCAAGAGTTAGCGGTGAATATTGGTGGCTAGGAGACTTCCCTCTAATCTTACACTGCTAAATTATGGACAGTTAGCGCATGTGGCCCTGAAAACAAATCAAATCAATGGAAAGACAGTAGAAGCTGTTAATATTGAATGTTATTACCAGAACAAAATTTTCTGTAATACTACAGACAACAGAAATAAAATCGTCAAGGCTATCAGGTTAGTAGCATATTTTAAAGTTACATGAATTTTCTTATGTATTTATATCATCCGTTTTATATACTTTTATCAATCCGCATAGTTAAATGCCTCCAAAATGGCCACCGACATGATAATATGTACTGACCTATTGTGTCACACGCATATAGTGCAAAACATTAAAAAATTACCAAATCTTGTCTTTTCAGTTATTGTATGATTTCATTACTTTCTAAACTATCTCTTCCACTGGCACAGCAGTATGTCTGCGGATTTACCACACTAAAAAATGGGTTTCGATGCAAGTGGTGGAAAGAACATAGATCACTCATTGTGTAACTTTGTGCTTAATTACAAACAAACAAACTCATTTCTAAATCACACGATTTGAAGCAATTACCAACAACGGGATTTTTGGTGAATTCTACTTTTTTCATTTACGCTCGGTGTTAAAGCCACGACACATTGTCACACGTAGTAACAGTAAAAATGGTTGAAGTTTGCCTGACTGCAAAATATAACAGTCATAATAAATGCACTTTACTGCCACGTGTCTGTTCCCGCCATTACGTTACTCCGCGACGATTAAATTCCCTTGATCATCATTAACTCGGTATGAAAAAAAAACAAAAAACACACAGTCGCTGCCCTAAGCGTATTTACTGATTTTAATCCACTGAATTCCCTTAGGAGTAAATGCTATTATTCACCCGTCACAACCAATAATGATATATTACCGTTCAATACTTTGAGGCGTAGTTTACAGAACATCTGTTGCAATAATTGGAAGAAGTTAAATATCAGTAAATGTTTTTTTACTCAATTAAATTGATATGAAAAAAATGAAACGTAATCGTGAGAAAATTTATTTTTGTGAACACCTAACACTGAAAGACTAACCAAATCAAACATTATTTATAAGTTTGTGGATGCTCAAACAGGAACTGGGATTAGTACATTGAGACTAGTACGTAACCCTAGGATCTCGGGTTCGAAAACGTGTTGCCATCAATCTTGTTTCATACTTTCAGCTATAATGATGTTATAAGAGAGACACTCAATACAGTTACCAATGGCCGCCTTTCCTCTGATCTATTTTGGAATTAGGAGTAGCTGTGTTTAAACCTTACAGATATCTGGCTGTTGTCGTTCAGACCATTCTGTGCAAAAGGTGTCGTTTACGTTCACAGATGATCAAAACCTTTCCAATACCTTTTTTAATGTTTTTCCAGCTCAGAGTTACAGGATGAGTTATCTGCACGATGTTCACTGCTGGAGTTTTAATCCTGGAACTTACAACTGATCCGGTGGGGATTTAAAAGAGTTACCAGGTCTTAATATGCTATTTTATATTTAAAAAATCATTACATCTTATTGGTAAAATGAGGACTCCATGTAAGTTGTGGTTTCTAAACTTTGAAACTATACTGTCAATCCAGGGTCAGATGTTAATTAACAGTGTCTGGCATGAACTGGTGGCTAGGAGGCGCTCGACTCGAAATCTGAGGGTAACGGGCTCGAATCCTCTTCACACCAAACGTACTCGCCCTTTCAGCCGTGGGGGCGTTATAATGTAACGGTTAATCCCATTATTCGTTGGTAAAAAAGTAGCCCAAGAGTTAGTAGTAGGTGGTGATGACTAGCTGCCTTGTCTTAAACCTTTCACTGCTAAATTATGGATGGCAAGTGCAGATAGCTCTCGTGTACCTATTTGCAAAATTCAAAATAAACACACTTAGATAACAGTCAAGTAACTGAAATTGTACAGTAACTGATGGCCCAAATATAAAAAAATACAATTTTAATAAGCCTAAAAGCTAAATCTTTGTTTCTGCATTGATTTGTAATAAAGTAACTAAAATGCAACATAAGTTTGCGAGATTTGATTAATTGCATTAGAGAAATGATATGGTAATTGTATCAAACTCTTATTTTGTAGCTAAAAGATCGTTGTAAAATAGTACTTTCTATGGTCTCCAGCTTAGTCATGAAAATATATCGTTTTTTAAGGTTTCTCCTGGCTTATTATTTTATGTCGATGAAAATAATTGTGTAATTATATACATGTGTTAGTAATTACATAAAAGTGTTTCTTAGAAAAACGTCATTATGGATTTGTTTGTTTAATTGAATATACTTATGGTAATCACAAATGCTCTGTAACATATAAATAATTAGGTTTAACAAGGTTGGTTTATTTCTTTATTGAGAATATGACGTTTCTGGCTGACGACTTGGAAATATGTTCTTCTGACACTGTAAAGCATTAGTTGGTTGCTATAGTTACCTCATGTAATCAGGTAACTATTGGCTTTCATTCTTCAATCAAATTCGTGTATTGTGATGGTTTTCCAAGTTATGGAAATCATATGACTGTCTTCGTGGAATATTATTTCATTGTTGATTTAGGATCTCTTTCAAAGAAGTAATTGTGGTACTTGTAACAAAGTTATTTATATCTTCAGTAAATTCAAGAATCTTTATCATTTCTACTCAGTATAGATTCTTTATTAGAACTGTATGGCTGCATACAAACAGTTGTAATTCTGTGTACTAACTTAGCAAAAGATAAAGGGAATGCTAACATAATATATTTATTTAGGTATTAAGGCTTTTCTACGTTGTGATTGGATAGATTCATTTTACATCAAACAGAACACCACTTGCATTTATTTCTAACTTTTCCAGATGGAACAGAGTTATCTCTATTAGCTTACATTGCTAAAATACGAGATTCGATCCCTCGTGGTGGGTACAGCAGAGAGCTTTCCACTAAAACAAGCAAAAGCATTCATAAGCTGTAATGATCAATTAATATACACAAGAAACTACTGTAAATCAATTTTATTAAAAACTGTGTCCCTCCTCCATCTTTAAGATGTTTGTGCTGCACTTAAAATGGTGAAAATTATGAAAGACCCTGTGATGTGCAACGCATTGCAGATGCCACGCACGTTGTTGGTTCGAATTTATCAAGTACTTTATTTGGCGTCAAATCTTGACAAGGGTTAGCTTTCTTTCTATGATTAACTTATAATTCATGTCCTTAGAAAAAAAACTAACATAATCATTAAATTTAGTTGAAACTGGATATTTTTTATCTCTTTTTCAGTCATGTTATGAAGTGCTTGTGCGTTTCTTTCCAGCTTCAGAAATTGTTTCCATGGAAACTTACGTCAGTAAATGTCTTATGCAATAAATTATTTTTTCGAGCTTAAAAATTCATTAGAAAATAATTGATAGACAGGTTGAAAATGAATATATGGAATTTTTTCATATGTTCTGCGTTGAAAAAGATTCACGAATTTATTGCTGTTTTCATAATGATTTTGACAAAAATTTAACGATCGGATAAAAGCACATTTTTGTACGCAACCTTCGGCTTATTCATAAAGATTTTTAGAAAAAATAAAACGTTTAATACTTGAGAAAATTTCAAAAAATAAACTTTCATTTTTATTATTGAAAAACTCTCATTATAAAACAAAATAAAACAAACACTTAGAAAATGAAGGATGTCTTTTGATTAGTTAGGAGAGCATTAAATTGGTTTGGAGACGCAGACGATGGAATATCGTTTGCATATTAGTTTTACTGTTCTGTCCTTTGTGTAGTTAAACAAGTGTATACCATTTCTGCTCCCCAGTGGCTCAGCGGTATGTCTGCGGACTTACACGCTAAAATCCTGGTTTCGATACCCGTGGTGGGCAGAGCACAGATAGCCCATTGTGTAGCATTGTGCTTAATTCAAAAACAAAAGAATATACTATATCTTTACTGAATTTGTTTTTTAAATATCTTTTTTTCATAATTTTTATTTGGTAGGTTTTGATGAAACAGGATATATTTAAGTTTCAAAGGTACAACATTTACAGTTTTCTGTCTTCAGGGCTATAAGTTTTGCATTTATTTATCTTTATTGCTATAGCGTTTGCAGTTTTATCTTCATGGCTTTAACTTTTGCAGTTGGTATAACTCTCTTTGTTGCTTCCCCCCCAGTGACACAGCAATATGTCTGCAGACCCACACCGTTAGAAACCGGGTTTTCATATCCTGGAGGCAGATCACAAATAGCCCATTGTGTAGCTTTGTGTTTAATTCCAAATAATAACAAATAAATCATTTTATTGTTATTTTTGGTTATTTCCAGACGATTCTAAATTATAAAAATCGTTACCGCTAACAAGCTAAATGTTTTCTGAAAAAATAAATGTTTATTATTCACAAATTAATATTGTATTTACATTAGTCATTTCAAACGGAATAACTACACAGTTGAGAAACTCTAAACCTTTAAACATGATTTATGTGGAGTAATATAGAATATTGTATTTAACATTTCGCCCGATAGATGCCATTATTTTATCACATAATCACCCTTTAAGCAGTAGGGGCGTTATGATGTGCTATCAGTCCCACTGTCCATTGGTAAAAAATTCTCCAAGTAATGGCAGTGGTTGGATGGTGTTGATTAGTTGCCTTCCCTCTAGTCTTACACTGCTAAATAGAAACGGCTAGCGCAGATATCCCTCGTGTAGCTTTGCGCGAAATTCAATAAACAAACAAACAATTTATTATGTTTATCCCTGATACAATTTCTTAAGCTTTTACTAAACTAAAATGGTTTGTTCCATTCCAGTGTCCCTGTTGTTGTTTTTTTCTGTCGGGAAATATTTGTGTTCTGTATGATATAAGCTAGCTTTAAGATATTTTTAATTATTTTAATTTAGTTAAGAGGATAGAGCATTGTCCTAAACGGTATGTTATGTTATGTAAATTTATCCCTATTAAAAATCTCTCTTCCAACTCTTTTGCCAAATCTACAGAAGCAAGATCATGCCTCATTCCATCAAAACTGTCTTTTATAAAGTTTGGAATCAGGGTTATATTGTTCCTCAATTCTACATGTAGTAAAATCGCTAACCTAACAGTCGCTTGTACTTAAATGTTTACCAACCAAAACTTTGTCTATCGTATTTACATCAATAAAATTAAGAGAGAGAAAACAACTTTAACACTTGTAATTGAAGTAGATAGAGTAACTGAAACAGGTCCTGTTGAGCATCGACAAACTGTGATTCGCCAGAAGGAGGTCTCAAAATCATACTTAAAGAGTAAAATTATGATGATAGACATTTTCTTCAAAGTTAACTGAGGATGAAAAAAGTTTAGCTTGGATGAATAAAAATGACCAATGTTAGACTAGAATGTCACTCGTTGAAAATAAAATGGTTCAGCCACGAATCAAGATGTATAGCGTGCAGGCCAAGATCTGACCATATATTATCTGTACAAAAGGAAAATTGTCATCATATATTAAGCAAGAAGACAGGGTTAATATTTCCAAAAGAAGGGTTTATCTGTAATATAGGAAGGTGAAACATTATATAAACTAGTGAGGCTCCGTGTGGAGGCTAGCTTTAGTTTCCAGATACGTGAAAAAGAAATCTCAGGGTGCAATCTATTGACATCCGAGCCTAAATGTGAGATTCTTATGAACTTATGACTTTGCCATGTGCTTACCAAACCTAAATTAAGTAAATTCTTAACGCTTGACAACTGTATAAACTTAGCACACCTGAAATAACAACAATGTTTTGACTCCTTTGAGGTTTATAGTATTAAAGAGAGTGAAATCAGAGCATTACAATGGGAAAAAGTCCAATTAACACAAAGAGAGAAAGGAAAAACTACAGAATTGTAGCTGAGATAACACTTCCAGTCGAGTACTCTGGTCCATTTGTATACCAAAATCTCCAACAACCACTGGACAACTGACTGTGAATTTCTTATCAAGTCATGATTTTCTGGTTACATCACAGGTCAGACCTAAGTGTCACATATTAAAACTGTCTAAATCAGTTGTAAATATGAATAAAGAATCTCAGACACTATCTTATATTTTCCCCATCTTCCAGGTGTGGCACAACAGTAAGTCTGCAGACTTATAATACTAGAAACCGGGTTTTGATACCCACAACGGACACATCACAAATAACCCATTTTTTTTAGCTTTGTGCTTAAGTTCAAACAAATAAAATTATATTTCTACCCTTGGTGTTTATAACGCATGATGCATTAAACTACTTCTATCTAATTCATATCTTATGCTATATAAGACTCGGCATAGCCAGTTGGTTAAGGCACTCGACTCGTAACCCAAGGGTCGCGGGCTCGAATCCACGTCGCACCAAACATGCTCACCCTTTCAGCCGTGGGGGCGTTATAATGTTACAATCAATTCCACTATTCGTTGGCAAAAGAGTAGCCCAAGAGTTAGAGGAGGGTGATGATGACTAGCTGGCTTCTCTCTAGTCTTACACTGCTAAATTTGCTCGTGTAGCTTTGAGCGAAATTCAAAAACAATTATGCTGTATAATAAGTTATTTTTTTGTTGTAACGAATGCCCTGATTTTTTTTTATCATGACATTAAAGTCTGAATTATTCAACAATATATTCCGCATACTGTGCTATAATGTATTACAATTATTTTTAATTGCAAGTATACAGTGACATTTTAATGTTGACCCTCTGGGTGTAACTAAACTTAATAAACATAGATGATTGCTTCCTATAAAAGCTAAAACGTTTTTATTTGTCATGAAATGGCCGTAAATAATTCTGATCACGTTACTCTATACATATCAAACGTATTTACCAACCTTATATACTTTTGGCTCTGGAGAAACAGTAACCACGTGATATTGCACATGTCAGCGACTCTCTGATCAATACATTAAACGTTATAGACTACGTACTTTGCCATAATGTTTGTGAAATAGCGTTGAACTAATACTGCTATTCAACAACACAACGACATTAAGTATCGATAGGGGACCTCAGCGTTGCATAGAGTGGAATTTTAGTAGTTCACCGTGAAGAATTCGTTATTTCTGTGAAGTGGCATAGCGGAACCGCACTTGGAAATTGACAGCAATGTACGGTAAAGGTAAGAGTCAGTTAGTAATTAGTAATTTAAGAAAGCTTGTTCCATTGTAGCGATCTCGTTGTGCTGAGACAAACTTTGTTGTTCTTGTTTAAGTAACAACTACTTGTGTCTTTTTTATTATTGTAATTACTACATTGATTTACTAAATGCTTACATCTAGCCAAGGAGCTAAAATTTAGCACTAAAGTTTTTGTTGTTTTCGTTATATAAGCAACGACTTGCGTTATCGTTTTTGTTAACCAAATGTATCCTTTTACTTGTTAAACTACTGTACTCAACTAAGATGTTTAGTTTGATTATGTAAGTCCTTCTATGTGATCTTATATTGAAAATAATCAACAGAAATGATCGTTCTGTTTAACTTTTAAACATGTGTTGCTTTAATAAACTATTATGTTTTACCTTGTTCTTTTTTCACAAACGTAAAAAGCAAGAAAGTTTAAAAGAGGAATAAATTTCACGAGCAACATTTTATCACGTGTTTATAACTAATGAAGGTTTGCTATGTGTGTATGTACTATACAGGGTTTTTTATAGTGTTGTGAAAATTTACGTAAACAGTAACAATGTTAAGAAAATCAATTTGTTTTTCATTAGAAATATTAATTACTTAATCATTGTTTTCTTAACATCTTTCTTTCTTATCTCAATTACAATATAAATTTAAAATTTATGGCTAAGAGGTTACACGCTCTGGAGTTTTGTTTACTTTAATGTTATGATTACAATTGGTTCACGTGCCTTTAGAGTGATAATTACCATTTTAGTCCACACATCTAGTTATTTGGACGTAATGTTCTTTATGTCTTTACTAAAGTAAAATCTTGGTTTAAATAACTAATTATTCTGAAGTCTATATTCCCCTTAAGTTAATAAATTACAATTACTTACCAGAGCTCTTACGAAATAAAGGGCGTCTCTTATATTTTGCTGAGTATAACAATAGCAAAACACACACACTCTTCTCAGGATTTTGGTTTTGTTAATTCGTTTTATTTTGTGTCATTCATATAACTATTTCTCAGATTACAATTCAACGACCTTCTTTCAATAAACAAAAATATATACACTACAGCAATCGTCTACTGAAGGGAGTTTATTAATAAAATAATGAGCGTCTAAGACAAGGAATTAACATAAGTAAGTAGCAAAAACCTATAGAATACAGTAAATACTACAGCGAAAGTTAAAAGTTAAGAATTAATAAGTAGTTTTATTATTAAGTAAGATCAATGTGTAGAATACAATAATACAGAAAATCTTAGAAGCCAGGAATCAGCAGGTGGTTTTTATTATTAAGTAGAAACAATGTGTAGAATACAATAATACAGTAAATCTTAGAAGTTAGGAATTAGCAGGTGGTTTTATTATTAAGTAGAAACAATGTGTAGAATACAATAATACAGTAAATCTTAGAAGTTAGGAATTAGCAGGTGGTTTTATTATTAAGTAGTAACAATGCGTAGAACACAATAATACAGTAAATCTTAGAAGCTAGAAATTAGCAGGTGATTTTATTATTAAGTAGTAATAATGCGTAGAATACAATAAACATAAAAAGTTAGTAATTAATAAGTAATTTTATTATTAAGTAAGAACAATGTGTAGAATACAATAAATCTTAGAAGCTAGGAATTAACAGTTAATGTAATAATTAAGTCGCAACAATTTGTAAAACACACTAATAAATGTTCTAAGTGTTTCCATTGGCAGTGTCTGAACTGCATATTCATATTTAAAATATCGAATTACTCATTTGTTGAATAATTTTGGCACACCATGTAAAAGTTATGATATACAGTGTTTAAAATTACTAACACTGAAGTGTAACTCAGCGCAGAATTATCTGAGAAGAAGAAACTGACAAAACACTTTTCCCTTTTTGTTTTGTTTGAATCACCTTTTGAGATATATTTTATTTTGCAGCTGAAACAGGTGAATCTACGGGTTTGGGTTTTTGTGGTTGGATTCTCACTGCACTGTCGTTCGTCTTGTTCTTGGCGACCCTGCCTTTATCTCTCTTCATATGTATCAAGGTAAGAAGTAAGAGTAAAACCGTCTTGGTTTGTTTCAAATTTCGCGCAAAACTACATGAGGGCTATCTGTGCTAGCCGTCCCTAATTTTACAGTGTAAGCCTAGACGGAAGGCAGCTAGTCATCATCACCCACCGCCAACTCTTGGGCTACACTTTTACCAACGAATAATGGGATTAACTGTAACATTAAAACGCCCCCACGGCTGAAAAGGCGAGCATGTTTAATGTGACGGCGATTCGAACCTGCGACTCTCAGAATACGAGTCGAGTACTTTAGCCATCTGGCCATGCTGGTCCAAACCATCTTGGACTTCTGATGTTAAATATTCTCGTTCCATCTGTCGGTTGCTTTGTTTCCGAACTGGAACAAAGAGTAACAGCAAGCGGGTGATTATTATAAAATAATAAATAGACTGATTGATTATTTGGAA
The DNA here is from genome assembly GCA_011833715.1 of Carcinoscorpius rotundicauda. Classification (NCBI taxonomy): domain Eukaryota; kingdom Metazoa; phylum Arthropoda; class Merostomata; order Xiphosura; family Limulidae; genus Carcinoscorpius; species Carcinoscorpius rotundicauda. The sequence goes on from CM022403.1 coordinate 36,376,271, forward strand.
TTTGATACCACCACGGGTATCAAAACCTGGATTTTAGACATGCGGCTGTGTGACTGTGGGAGGGGGCTGTTAGATAGACCAACATTGAAGTAATTCATTGTGAAAATATTAGTTATGTATAATTTCTGCAGTATTTAATGAAATGTGAGAAAGCGAAGAAAATATTTTTGGAAGTTTTGCAGTTCCTATTTAAATAGGAAAAAACTCACTATGCTATAAAACCAAAACAAATAAATAAATAGATTAATGTACGTTTGAAGATATCTTCTGCCGACCACCCATAACCTCTAAAAAAAAACTCGCTTTTTATAAACACAAAACTTAAAGTTTCTCGTTAATTAAAAATCGTTTTTTTTTCTTAAATTACTTTGGAATTTACTTACACAACCATAATATTTTTACACCACTCCACCGATGGGGCAGAGGTAAGTCTCTGGAGTTTCGACGCTAAAAGTCCAAAGTTAGATTCACCGGGATGGACACGGTGTGGCTTTACTCTAAAATAAGCATGCCAGCGATCCACTGTGGTTCATTTACGTGCACTTACGGAGTATTACATAAAACAATCGATAACTTTATAAAAAATATTACCGTCTTTCTTCAGCGACGTTAATAGTTACTTTTGTGTTGTGTCACTTAATTATTATGGCTTGATCGTTTTTAGTAACCGTTTTTGTCCTTTGATGATCATGTTGTTTTTTACACCGTTTTGAATTAGCTGGCTGTTGTGTTCAAGTCTATTGTATAACGCATTTCAATACGACTTCATCGACAGAATGTTTTATTTGTGAATATTTCCGGTTCGTGAAGCACGTGCTCTTTTCCCATGTTGCTTCGACAGAAACTTCTGTAACTAACGTGTTGGGTTAAAAGAAGTGTTATGGTAGTAAAATAATTGTTTATGTGGTTTAAAGAGTAACAATTTACAGATCTCTAGACTTTAATAAATATTCACTGATATAAAAACTGAAGTTAAGCCTAAGTAAACCATATACTTTAATAAATATTGACTGGTATTAAAACTGAGGTTAAGTCTAAGTAAACCGTATACTTTAATAAATATTGACTGGTATGAAAACTGAAGTTAAGCCTAAGTAAACCATATACTTTAATAAATATTGACTTGTATGAAAACTGAAGTTAAGCCTAAGTAAACCAGAAGGTAAACAGTTTGCTTTCCTACTCGACAAGAATTGCTGTGATTCAGGTTATGAAAGTACCAGTAACAGTCGTTCCTCTTGTCTCCAATGGTTTGTTTGTTCGTTATTGAATTTCGCACAAAGATACTCCAAGGTTATCTGTGCTAGCTGTCTTTAATTTGTCAGTATAAAAATAGAGGAAAGGCAGCTGGCCATCACCACTCGTGTCTCTTTGCGCGAAATTCCAAACAACTCAAACCAAAACCACCACAAATAAAATTTGGTTACTGTGCAAGACTAAAGAACCAAAAAGAATAATAGCCAGAGAAATGTGATTATGTTTGTTTGTTTATGAATTTCGCGCAAATGTGCACGGGAGCTATCTGTGCTAGCCACCCCTAATTTAGCAGTGTAAGACTAGAGGGAAGACAGCTAGTCATCACCACCCACCGCCAACTCTTGGGCTACTCTTTTGCCAACGAATAGTGGGATTGGCCGTCACATTATAACGCTTCTACGGCTGAAAGTATGAGCATGTTTGGTGCAAGGGGATTCGAACCTGCGACCCTCACTCAGATTACAAGTTGAACGCCTTAACCCACCTGGCCATACTGAGCCATAAGATTATTAAATGGAAAATAGTACGTAGACCAAAATGAATTTTTACATTTTTAAAATGACCTGCTTGACTTTTCAGCCTTCACAGTTTAACACACATCATTAGTAAGCGTGCCTGTCAGTTTGAAGTGAAAAAAGATAGTTTAATACAAGAAAATGTATAAAAATATTAAGGTAATTTATAAAGATACAACAAAAAACAAGTTGTTTACAATCACCTGACATGAATATTTCTTTTTCATTGGCGGGGTGCACTCTGAGTTCCGAGTCTGTCATGTCTCAAATTACTTGTGTCTCATATTCCAGATTTACTATATATGTTCACTAATTTTATATGGTAATTAACGTAGATTTGATAAATGGGGTATTATTTTTCTCAAAATATTTTTAAACGAAAGTGAATCCTTAAATATCAAAATAATAATCTAAAATAGACATATTATTTAGTGCTAGAATCGTGTGCGTGTACTTTTTTAAATAGTGTTTTAACCTCCAATAGGTGGTGCAAGAGTATGAACGCGCAGTTATATTTCGCTTGGGACGTTTACTACATGGTGGCTCAAAAGGGCCAGGTAAGTGTATTATATGTTTATCATAACATTTGTATATAGTCCTACAGTGTTATTTTCACTAGTCCCTAACTATTCTATTTAAATATAAACATTGCCATATTCGATACTATAATTATTACTAATGTCAGTTACTGGTTAAACCTGAATATTTTAATTAATAGTGAGGTGTTAAACGTATTCTGTTAAAAAATATGGCAACCATTAAACAATAACAAAATCATGAAACAATGAATTCATTAATAGTGAAATTCATGACGACATAAATATATTTGTTTCAATCATCGTAAACTATAACAATATGAACGCATTGTTTGTGCATCCTGTGAATGAAATAGAGTAAAATAATCTTACATGAAAATAAACAATGTGCAACAGATACATCATACATCAAACGTTACAAACAAAATAATTTTCTCACACTAGTATTTAAAACCAACAATAATGTTAAATAGTTATAACGGATAAACAAAGCATCGATTTCTGTAAAGATGACAGAAACTATAACCATATAAACAGTTTCGATACGACAGTTGTACTTTTAAAACTATTTGTAAATCTAAAAAGAACAGTTTTTAATGCATTATATATTGCACAATTCAAAACATAGGTAATGGTAATTATATGTAATTATAGTGGATTATCAGAATTAGAAAACCTCTACTTTTGGGTAATTTGTTGTTGTTGGTTTCTTTCCTCTAATGGTCATGAAATAACAGAATTAGATTAGTGATGTCGAGAAACCCACTTGTTGAGAATTTTATATGCAAAAAACGGCTCTTTTGGGCTCAGAAAACACTTCAAATAGAAAAAGCCAACACAATTTCACAAACACTTTATTCCTACCTACGTAAAACCGACTCACGCACACCGCAAATATACGGCATCCCCAAACCTCATAAACCAGATTGTCCATTAAGACCAATAATGTCAACATATGAATCGTTCAACTACAATCTTGGTAAATACATAGCATGGGCATTCTCCAAATATGCAACATCAGCCAGCTCATTCATCAAAGACTCTTTTAATTTCAAGTCCAATCTAAATCAACTTAATCATAAAGCCTTAATGGCCAGTTTCGATGTTATATCCCTCTTCACAGAAGTTCCAACAACAGAAGCCTGCAAGATAGCCTTAGAACTCTATATTCGAGACCCTTACCCGATTATAGACATTCCCAGTAACCAGTTAGCAACCCTCACCACAATAAAGACAAACTTCATGTTCAACAACCAAAACTATATACAAACAAATGGCCTAAGCATGGGCAACCCAGTATCGCCAGTTCTAGCCAATATTTTTATGACACAAATTGAAACACAAGCAATTAATACAGCATTACATCCACCACTATACTGGTACAGATATGTAGATGACACGGTTGCGGGATTCGAATCTACAGAACACATACTTAACTTTTTCACTCACATTAACTCTATACATCCCAACATTAACTTCACATGTGAACAGGAAGAAAGCAATCAAATATCATTTCTTAACCTCAAAATTATAAGAACCGACACACAATTCAAAACAGAAATCCACCGAAAAATCACCCATACTGGACTATACATTCCTTGGGACTCAGCACATGAAACAAAACAAAAACTCAACATACTAAGAAACCAGATAAACACAGCCATAAAACTATGCTCACCAGATAAAATTAACGACGAATTAGATAAAATAAAACAATACTTCATCAACATCAATAAGTTTCCTCCACAAACCGTAGAAAACATTATACGCACACACCTAGACAGAAAGCAAAATCAACCAACAAAAGTGAATATATCTCACGAATCAAAAAATCACGAAACCATATACTGCTGTATACCATATATTCCTGACATCAGCAAACAAATAACCAACATTTGGCAAAAACTAGTAACAAAATATAACATTCCAGTTAACACTAAATTTATTCAAAAACCAGGCACAAAACTAAGGTCTATACTATGTAAGAACTACACTGACAAACACCACACCAACATTATTTATAAAATACAATGTGATAACTGCCACGACTTCTATATAGGAGAAACAAGTAGAAAAATGGAAACCAGATTCAAAGAACATAAAAAGTCACCTTCACACGTTTTCGAACACTGCAAGTCAAATGGACACAACATAACCATAGAAAACACTAAAATACTAAATAAAGAAACAAACATAAACAAACGAAAAATTAAAGAAGCCTTACTTATACAACAACTTAAACCCAAAATAAACCAATATAAAGGAACACCATTATACCTATATTAATATTATAGATAAAATTATATATTCAAACATCAAACCGCGCCCTCTACATTGCGACACTCAGTTATACAACCCCTTCCAAACATGTGGTCAGCTTCCGGCCAGTTACCTCTTTCTTTGTGAACCTGACGATGACCGAAGAAGGTCGAAACGTTGTTCGCTCTTCTATTTGAAGTGTTTTCTGAGCCCAAAAGAGCCGTTTTTTGCATATAGAATTAGATTACCCCTACTTTTGGGTAATTTATTGTCGTTGGTTTTTTCTTCTAATACTTATTGAATAGCTGAAATAAATGAGAATTTTGTGACTTTAGGGTCAGAGAACACGTTTGTATGCGTTATGTTATAATAATCAGTGATGTCGAGAAAACCCACTTGTAGAGAAATATATATGCAAAAACGGCTCGTTTGGGTTGAGAAAATATTTTACGTAGAAGAGCGAACAACGTTTATGCGTCATGTTATGATTCAATTATCTCAGTTGGTAAGTTTTCGCCAGTATTTTTACATCTATAAACTATGTCTTGGCAAAACTAAATATACGGAACTGAGAGTAAGCCACACTTCAAAGGTATATAAATTCTTATCTGATAAGCAATATTATAGAAGCATTTCAAGAGACTGACTAAATTAGGTGCTAGTTCTAGCTTTCAATAATCGTTTATATTTAAAACTGCTTTTTTAAGATTAATTTAACGTATTTTACGCCTTATAAGACGATACATCGTGGAAGACGCACCCTAATTTTGGAAAGACGATTCTGAGAAAAAAATGACTCAGTAACCAACACCTTGATGCAGCCTTTTTCAACCTACTTAGTAAATACAATCAAATACATTATATTATACACAGTATACCGACAATATTAGTTAAATGGAATGTTTTATGCTATTTAAAATACTTTTAATTGGTAAGTAATGAGATTGGGTTACGATGTATATGAGAGGCCATTTTGAGTAGACCCTGAGCTAACCTCTTGCCTTTGCCAATCACTTTTGTCTTGGAAGACGCGTGGAGATTTTTCAAGGTATTTTTAAAGAAAAAGTGCGTCTTACAAGGCGTAAAATACGGCATTTGCAGTATGGCATTTTATTAGGAGAAACCTATAACCGAGAGACGTTGTTTGTGGAAAGATAAATAGATACAACGTTGATATATTAATTAAGTGACGCAAATATGAATCCGTTTCCAAAATTATTTCAACTTCGCTGTTTTGTAAGAAGTTTATAATTTATCAAGGTTATTAATGAAATCGAGACTGGTGTCTTAGCGCAGTTCTTACAATGATGATACGAACGAACTGGTAAAGGTTACTTTTCAGTTCATTTATTTATTGTAGCTAATCATTTTCTTGTGACTGTTTGCTGTTGTTTATTCGTTTGGTATTTGTATTTTCACCAATGAAAAGTTTCTAAATTTGCACTTTCTTCGAGGTTACGTTCCATGTTTGGAATATTAAAAAGTTCTAAGGTATCTTTTAGTCTAAATGAAGAGCTTGGATATAAAACCACAAGGTTTTTTAATCTAAGTGTTCATTTATAAGAAAAGCACAACAATAAGGACCGTGGTGCTGAATATGAAATGCAAAACAAGGAAAAAACCGTCAAACTAAACTAAATGTCTTTGTTAAATATGTCTGAAAAGAACAGGTGTTAAGAATACATTAATTTTAATTAACTTGAACTAAGAATTTATGAACGTTAGAACTACCAATATAAACTCCTTCGATTCTTTAAATATATGTCTCTGACTTATTTAGGCACTATTGTCTCGATCTGAAACCGTGAAATTTTTAACTGTGTTTTTTTTTAACGTAGTAGTTTAGGTTTTCTTTAATCAAGATGATTAATTTGCCTTTATTTTTGAATTTGGTTTATTGTCGAATTATCTCAATTTTTATCTGGTTATCGGATTACCTGAACTTCTTACTTTTATGATCCTAAGTTTATTTCAAAAGTCACGAGCACTTGAATTATTGGTTGGTCTTAAATAGCATAACTGACCACAAGATGAACAGTGATGTCGAGAAAACCCACTTGTAGAGAAAAATATATGTGCAAAAACGGCTGGTTTGGGTTGAAAAAATATTTTACGTAGAGGAGCGAACAACGTTTCGACCTTTTTCGGTCATCGTCAGTTCACAAAGAAAGAAAGAGGTAACTGACCGGAAGCTGACCACATGTTTGAAAGGGGTTGTGTAACTTAGTGTCGGAATGTAGAGGGCAGTGTTAGATGTTTGAATATATAATTTTATTTTATTTATTGTATTATTTTTAATATAGGAACACCTTTATAACACAGCCATCTGCATTCCGACACTCAGTTACACAACCCCTTTCAAATATGCGGTCAGTTTCTGGTCAGTTATTTTTTTCTTTCTTGGTCAACCTGACGATGACCGGAGAAGGTCGAAACGTTGTTCGCTCCTCTACTTAAAATATTTTCTCAACCCAAACGAGCCCTTTTTACATATATATTGACCACTAGATGGCACGACTATCAGAAAATAGGGAAGACGGTAAATGACATTTACTGTATTTCTTTGGTAACACGTAGCCCCCTAGAGGCACATCAGTATGTTTTCCAACTTGAAAAGCTAGAAACCGAGTTTCTATATTCGTAGTGTGGACTGTGTAACTTTGCGCTCAATCACAAACAAAGTTGTAACATACAGCATGACAAGTGAGGTAAAATAGTTGGTAGGAGTGATATTCTAGCGTGTTTTGTTACGGACGTTAAAGACTGCAGTAATTGTAAGCAACTTAAAACGAGGACTCATAAGCGCGAGGACAACTTATTTACACCTACTCTGATTGTTTAAATACGTGTTTATAAATTATTCATAAACCAGTCTGCTTGAAGATCCTTGGCTTTGTTCGTTACGGTGTCCCACGTAGCTTATCACACACACACAGAGATCAATAAAAACGCTTTCGTTGTTACTTTTACAAATCACAACAGGGAACCACTATGATTTTGCGCAGAAAATCGGTGATTTCACCTACCTATTTTAGCTAGCTCTTTACAGAGACTATTATAACAGGCCAAACCATTAATCTATGTAAACTTCGCCAGGAACGAACGAGCTAAAAACAGTGTGGAATTCGAAAGTTAATAACATAAAAAAGCTTTATTCCTAAACTGTCCTATTTTGCCTTTTTTCCATTTGTAGATTGATTAACAACTCAAATAAAGTTCAGTTTTTTTAAATACTTCTCTTTTCGATGTAAATTTTGTTTGTTGTTGTTGTTGTTTATTTCATCGAGACAAACTAAACTTTCGCTCCGTAAAAGACACAACAGCAAAATGTTGTTTTCACAGGTTGTATCAGAAAAGTGATAAATGTTATGTTTATCCACTTACATTTCTGCTCCAAATGAAGTTCATTACCATGATTGAAGAAAATACAGGTGTGAGACCGAAAACACGTTTTGTAAATCACATTTATATTAAGAAAATAAATATTACCTTAAGTAATTTTGTAGTCTGAAAGCAACATGAATTATTAATATTATAGTCAGTGATAAAAGAAATAATATTTCTTCTTTTTTTATCTTTAATTATAATTTTTGTTCAGACACATCGTGCTAATATTAATATGTTAAGAGTACGAAGACATGAAAATCGACGGTAAGACCTTTATTATTAATTACAGTCGACTGGTTTCGGTAACACAGATACCATCTTTAAGGTCTGAAAATAGGCTGGGCTAACATTGTAGGCATTAGCCCTGATAATGGTAATTATGTTGCCAAAAGTAGCTCGTTGTAACTAATATTAAATATTTTTTCCCTTTCACTGTACCAGGAAAAACGATGGATTTAGTGTGTGGGGTGTCTAAACAAGTTTAATATTTTTGAAGTAACCAAATTAAGTTTAAAGTTTGTATTAAAAACTGGAGGGTTGAATTCATTCTTAAAAAAATAAACAAAACACAAGCTATTATTCCAGAAAACATAAGTAGTTTTATTTAAGCCAACGTCTCGTTATCACGACTTCATCGTGACAAACAAAACATTTGCTGACTCATTTCAGCCCTAAACCAATTAGTGTCTTGTTTGCCCGGATGAAGTCGTGATGGCAAAACGTTGGCTTAAATAAAACTACTTATGTTTTCTGGAATAATAGCTTGTGTTTTATTTACGTGTTTGCCAACATTGTGTTTCAATTGGCTAGTCACGTGCCAATGACCACAAAATAATTTTTATTGTATCATTTTCTAAAGCATTTATAAACCCGTCTGTAAACTGGACGAGTTCCAGTAAGCAGAAAACATGCAAATTAACAAACGTTGGATCAACGTCTTTCATCCGTCGTCACTTTTAGTATGTCATAAGATTCTCAGAGAAGATAAGATCTCATCAGTACTTACACTTCTCTCTCAGAAACGAAAGGATAATTGACTTGCATTCCAGTGAAAGCTGACCAGGTATTTTTAACATACGTGTGTAGTAACACATGTTCACAGTTATCTTTCTTTACTTTCAGGCATTTTCTTCATACTGCCTTGTATCGAGAACTACACAAAAGTAGATTTACGTACTTTGACCTTTGATGTTCCACCTCAGGAGGTAAGCACCGATGGTTGCTATAGCGACACCCACATGTGTATTGTTGGTTTTAACAACTTCACACAATTAGTACACGTACCAGGTAAATATTATTGTACTATTAAACAAAGTTTAGGCTTTTAACTCGAATACGTATATCGTTCGTGTTGTGTTCAAATGTGTCTCTTCAAGTTTATCTCCATCCATTCCTTTCACGTTTACGCATGTACAAAATATTTTGAACATTGTTATCGTTTTATGGACGCATTTTGGAAACATTTTTCAAATTCTTTCATAAACTTAATTCGAACTTGTTTGCATAACCTGCTGTGATTTTTAGCGCTAGTTTCTTTGTTTTTTTAGCTTTAAACACCAGTTTGTCGTGTAAGTTTTATAAAGGGGCGAGCTTTTCCTAGTGTTTCAATTTTTATTTTAAACCGTACAATTAATTTCATCATAAGTTCATCATAGTTTGTACCACTGTTTTCCACCTTCCACCCTACTCCCACCCTTTACAACAGAAGTTCTCTTTATTACTTGTAATACGTTAAATACATACTATTATTCATAGAGATCAGTCCCACTGTTCATTGGTTATAACTAGTTGCATGGCCTGGCATGACAATGTGGTTATGGCATTCCACTCGCAATCTAAGAATCGCGGGTTCGAAACCCCGTCACACCAAACAATGTCACCCTTTGGGCTGTGGGGATGTTAGAATGTCACGATCAATCCACACTATTCGTCGGTAAAAGAGTAGCCTAAGAGTTGTCGGTGGGTGGTAAAACTAGCTGGATTCCCTCTAGTCTTACACTACTAAATTAGGGACGGCTAGCGCAGATAGCCCTCGTGTATCTTTACGCGAAATTCAAAAACAAACAAACTGACGCTACTATTGAGAAATGCACTATTTCAACAAATGTAATATATCATATAGCATCTGTTGTTTCTGTTAAAATGAAAACAGTTATTTCAAAATAAGTATTTCTCGATTATTATTGATTAAAATGTTTTTCTTACGTTCTTGACGAAGTAATGATTATATACTCTATAATCCGTTCCTAATAGAACAATTGATTTAATTTTGTATGTTTATAAGTTGTTTATTTTTTTGTTTTGTTTAGAATTAAGCACAAAGCTACACAATGGGCTATCTGTGCTCTGCCCACCACGGGTATCGAAACCCGGATTTTAGCGTGTAAGTCCGCAGACATACCGCTGAGCCACTGGGGGGCCTGGTTTATAAGAATGGTTAGTTTTAAATTTCGCGTAATATTTTCCTAATTTACCAGTGTAAGACTAGAGGGAAGGCAGCTAATCATTACCATCCACAGCTAACTTTAAGGTTACTCTTTCCAACGAATAGTAGAACCTTCACATAATAACGTCCCCATGGCTGAAAGAGACGAACATGTTTGGTGGGAGGAGGATCCGAACTCGCGACCCGCGGATTACGAACCGTGCGCCTTGACCACCTGGCCATGCTGGACCGTTATAATAATAATTGTTCAATTATGTAAGTGTAAACCAGTTATTAATGGAATAATAAATATTCAGTTGTATAGGTGTGAACCCGTTATTAATGGAATAATAAATATTCAGTTGTATAGGTGTGAACCCGTTATTAATGGAATAATAATTCTTTAATTATGTATGTGTGGACCCGTTAGTAACTAAATAACAAATATTTAATTATGCAGGTGCTGACCAAAGATTCGGTGACCGTCTCGGTTGATGCCGTGGTTTATTACCGAGTTCACAATGCCACTGTGTCCGTTGCTAATGTGGAAAACGCTCACCACAGCACTCGACTGCTGGCTCAAACCACGCTTCGTAACATGTTGGGAACACACGATCTTCATCAGATACTCGCTGATCGTGAGCATATCTCCAACTCCATGCAGGTACTCAGTTCACTCATTCGGTTTCACACACAATACACACATAATTGTAAGTGTATATACATATTTATGTATGCTTAATACAAGCAAATTAACTGGTACTAAAAGCTGAGTAAGACAATGGATCAGAACTCGGGTCTTTGTGCTGTGTGGTGAGTAACGTTTCCAACACTTGTGGTAGAAACCAATGAAAACAGCATTTACAAACTTGCTTTGAGATATAACAAACATTTCCTCGTAATTGTGTTCCAATGAGTGCAGTGAATCGGGTGCTTAGATTCAATTTGAAAACAAATAACATTAACAAATTATTAGTGAAATATTTGCATCTGAAGGTGATTTGTTATTATTATTATTTGAATATTTTGCTCATTTTTATTACTTTAAAAGTTCAATGTTTTCGAACATTTTTCTTAACTTGGAACTCCTTGTGTGTGTTGTGACATATAAATCTTTGAGTCTCTGAAATAGTGTCAAATTTGGTAAATTATTTTGCCAAAGTTTAATTTGTTCAAACATCTCTCTTATTACTTTCAATTAACAAACAATATTGTAAACGTCAAGCATTTGTTCTAACACGTTTGTTTTACCCATTTACAAAAGCTAGATTTCGTTAGTAAAATTCTGTGCCGTTGAAGTAGCTAGGTTGGAGAGGTTGACGTCAGGGTTTGAGTTACGTGAAGTAATGTTGTAACACTTTATATTTTGGATTCCAAGAAAAAAAAAATCATGTTTGTTAGATAAAATTGAAAAGTTACATGTTTGTAACTTTATATTTTGAAAGAGATTACGAATTAGGTTATTTAAACAGTAAAATACGACTGAAATGTTTCCATTTAAAATCTTATACAGGTTTATCCCTGCTTACCTGGTCTAATGAAAGCTAATTATTTATTGGGTAACATTTTCTAGTTATCTGGTCTAATGAAAGCTAATTATTTATTGGGCAGCATTTTCTTGTTCATCTGGTCCAATGAAAGCTAATTATTTATTGGGCAACATTTTTTTGTTCATCTGGTTCAATGAAAGCTAATGGTTTATTAGACAACGTTTTCTTGGTTATCTGCTCTAATAATTTATTGGGCAATAAAGCTAATGGTTTATTGGGCAGCATTTTCTTACGTGTGATGTCTAATTATTTATTGGACAGCATTTCCTAGTTGGATGCACTGTTCAAAGCTGATCTAACGTGGCTGGCACTATTCTGTTGGTTGAAAGTAGAATTTTATATAATTCAAACTAAATCTGTCACGTCAAAACGAAAGTTATGTTGGAGTTTTCTTTTTTATTATTTAATTAGTAAATTACTTTGAGAGAGTTGTGAAAATAAAAATGAATTTAATCTCCTATTCTGACTGGAAACCCAACGTTTACCATTTTGTTTTTTAATCATTTCACGAACAAACGTAAACGTATAAATATTATCTCGATATAAAAATAATCTATTTAGTTGAATATTTTCTTTTATTTCACCATTTAATTAATTTAAAATTTTAAGTGATACAGTATAGGTTATGGAAATTCAAGATCTCGTCAGACTGTTTTTTTTTACGTATGTATAACTGTGGACAGTTTTCTTTACTAATATTCATAATATGGAATTTTCGTGTCTGCTCAACCACATGGTATATCTTTCTCTGCCTCATGTTACGGTATTTTCACACTTGTTGCTACCCTTATTTAACGTTCTTAATTTATAAAGTATTACACATGTGTCCTCAATTCGCAACTCCAAGTTCTCTAGCCCTAACTCATTTTATATTAAGATTTTGCTACTCTTTCCTGCCTATGTCCTCGGCTCAAATTACGCCTCATAAAACAAGACAAATGTATGTGTGAGTTGATCTTCAGCATGCAAACTGGTCCAGCTAACTGATTGAGTCATAGAACTGCGACACATTTGTTTTGTTTGAACTTCTCGTTGAGTAAAAATGTTCTAGATATAATAGTACCTATTCTTGGAATGTATGAAAATCGATAACGTTACCATTAGTGACAACAAATTATACTAGGTTAGATCAGCGATTAAACTGCAATGTTCAAGTCAGTAAAACATTGGTTTACACGGAAATGTGACGAACTTTCAACAAAATAGTTACTCGCTGGTTTTCTAAAAAATGTTTTGAATTGGAAACTGCTTTTTATTCGCTAAGTAATTCTTGTAACTACTGTTAGGATCATGCCAGAATAACCATAATGATTTCTTGCATAGGTTATGTATAAACCATAATTTAAAGCAAAACCATTGGCATTACCCAAAAAGCAGGCCACGCCTTTTTTCACAATATCCAATGATATGTATCATCAATAATCACTCTACTGACACTTGAACTCCTCATTTGTTCTTAAAGTTCAGAAAATTATGTTTAATTCTGAAAGTGCACTAGATGGCAGCACTTGTATTTTATTTTCTAATTTTAACAAGATGGTCAATGTGGTAGAGCAATGAGAGTTTTCTTTTCTTCTTCTTTTTTGTATATTTTGCCACCAGGCTTTCAAAGACAAATAAATCACGTATATTTCTTTCGTTTGTTTATCTTAAAATCGATTTTTTTAAATTTGTTTTATAGAGTTTATATAGCCGTTAAATAACTCTTAAGTAGCAAACATTGTAAACGTACCACAATATTCACAAACAAATTTAAGTTTTTGTTCTTTTTGCTTCGAGAGCCTTTGAAAAATGTGCGAATAGACCACAGCAGCGACTAACTAACGCCATTATTTTTCTCTTTTTTCCTTCTGGAATCCTCGATATAAAAACACATCACAACATTAAGAAACAAATGTGACTTTTCCAGTTCCTTTATTTCAGAAACATGCCACTAGACCGACAATAAAACAAAGTTTTCCTTTTCTTTCACTTCAGTGAATTCTTGAAAAATGTGAAAAATGTTACAATACAGGCGACCTTTCTATTTCTTTTTCCTCAGAGCGTCCTTGATGAATGCACCGATGCCTGGGGAATTAAAGTGGAACGTGTCGAAATGTAAGTTGAGTTTAATGTAGTTTATAGGCACTGGATATCTGTTTTGGCAGTGTATTTTGGTCAGAAAGCTAGCATTTAAGTAGAGTTTAATGTAGTTATAGGCACTGGATATCTGTTTTGGCAGTGTATTTTGGTCAGAAAGCTAGCATTTAAGTAGAGTTTAATGTAGTTATAGGCACTGGATATCTGTTTTGGCAGTGTATTTTGGTCAGAAAGCTGGAACGTAAAATTTGAGCGAGCTAGAAAAGTGGGTTTCGCAAATTAATCATCCTTCAAGTAAAATAAGTTTAATTCAAAATATTAATTGTATTTTAACATCCTTTGTTTCTATAATGAAGTAACATCCATTTCAACCATCTACTTACATTTATTAGAATATTATTCTGAATTCTTTAGCAAGAAGTATTTATAAATATGTTTTCGTGAGCTTTGTTAAAAGTTTCGCTTGAACACTGCACATATTTAGTCGCATACAAACGCTTCTTAGTGAAATAGAACCATGATAATTACTATAACCATTTTCCCTACTTTAATTAAATAGAACCATATTAATAAGCTTCGCTTTTTTCTCTATTTTAGTCAAATATAGCCTTGATAATTAGTGTATCTTTTTCTCTATTTCTATCAAATAGAACCATGATAGTTAGTGCAATTTTTTTTTCTATTTTAGTGAATTGGGTTATGATGATTAATGTAACACTTTTTATGATGATTAATGTAACACTTTTTCTCCATTTTAGCCAGATATAATTATGAACATTAGTGTAATCTCTTTCTCTATTTTAGTTAAATAGAACCACGATAATTAGCATATCATTTTCTGTGTTTTAGTCATATAGAACCATGATGATTAACGTATCGTTTTCTCCATTTTACTGAAATAGAACTGTAAACATTATTGTAATCTCTTTTTCTATTTTATTCATATTGAACCATGATAATTAGCGTATAATTTTCGCTATTTTAGTCAAATAGAACCACGGTTTTAGTGTATTTTTCTCCATTTTAGTTAAATTTAACCATAATAAGTAGTGTAACGTTTTTCTCTATTTTAGTCAAATATAATCATGGTAATTAGTGTATCGTTCTCTCTATTTCTATAAAATAGAACCATGATAATTAATGAAACTTCTCTTCTCTATTTTAGTCAAATATAACCATGGTAATTAGTGTATTTTTTGCTCTATTCTAACGCAAACTTTACAACTGTCCATCTGCACAGTTTCTGTCCCGAGGATCGAACGAAAATTCTAGCGCTATAAGACCATAATCTTACTGCTGGAATAAAATAATTTATTTTAAACACTAACAACAAACATCTACAAGTTGTTTAGTTTATATACAAGTTATAATAAATTATTCTATAACTTTGATGTTATTTTTCGAAATCTTGACAATACGATACCAACTATTAAGTTTTTTTTATACACATCCAAGAATTAAAACTGTTAAAAGATGGCTCTGCTGGAATAAAACTTAAGTTGTTGTTAATTTTCAAATGTCATTTATGTTTTGGCTAAGCTAGGGTTTTATGTAATAACTTTCACCATAATTTAATCTTCTTTTGTATCAAGTTTCTCATTTTTTTTATGGAAATATTCCAACTTTAATCAGCAGCAGCAAAACATTTTTAATGGTTACAAATGTCCATAATAATCCTTAGCATCGTACCAGGAACATTTTAATAATGAAACATTTTTCTAAAATACAAATATACATTTCCAGAACAAACTGCAAACAAAGAAATTAAACTTTACCATGTATAATTGAAACTAAAACTTACGTAACATGCCAGGCCTGACAAGTAACAGTAATTGTAATTTATGGAAAAGTTTTGTGCTCTTAATATCAGACTTACTGATTGTAGCAATCATAAAAATGCATTATTTCCACCCCAGTGGTTCGGTGATAAGCCTGATGGGTTGCTATGCTAAAATCCAATACCAATTGTGGACAAAGCTCAAATTGCTCAATGTGTAACTTTGTGGTCGAACACAAACAAACAAAATAAGTGCAATAACCAATATCTTGTATATTTGCTACAGCCCTTGCTGTAACTGTAAAGAAAAACACATTTCACTTCAAGACTGAGATGTCTTTTCCCCATGTTCTAACCTAAAGTGAGTACCCATCACATTTCAAAACTGAGATATCTTCCCCCCCCTAGTCTAACTTAAAGTGGTAACACACTCTACTTCAGAACTGAGATATATTTTCCCCTGGTGTGTCTTTAAAGTGAGAGCCTACTCCATTTTAAGACTGAGAAATATCCCCCCTGTTGTAACTTAAAGTGAGAACCTACTCCATATCAATATTGAGAGATATCCCCGCTGGTGTAACTTGAAGTAAAAACCTACTCTATATCAAGACTGAGAGGTATGTCCCCTGGTGTAACTTAATGTGAGAACCTACTCCACATCAAGACTTGAATATCTTGATAACAAGCAAACGTTTTGCTGGGTTCATTTAATTAAGTAGCGGCTTCAGTGTGATGATCAACTGATTATAATGTACAGACGTGTTTAGCCCAAAGGTTGGCGTTGATTACTGTTATCTACCTAGCTAACTGTATTCCCTCGTATCCATGAAGTCAGAATTACTGGAGACTTTTGTAACTTTGTACAGATTTTAAAAAGTAGATACGGATATCTTTACATTAACCTTAGAAATGTTCTAATGCATTTGATCTTATAGACGATTTAATATTTGTGTATATTGTCTTATACACGAGTTTGTATCAATCTCGTGGTAAACTAATTTACCTCTCTAAACAACACAAATTATTTGTGCATATCTTAAACCCATATTACCACCCCCGGTGTCACAACGGTACGTCTGCAGACTCACGCCGCTAAAAATCGTGTTTCGATACCCGTGGTGAGCAGACCACAGGTAGCCCATTGTATAGTTTTATGCTTAGTTCCAAACAAACGAAGAAATTTAAACCATATTTATTGTAAAAAATAAAATGTGGGTTGGTTTGTTCGTAGTTATGCAGAAGAATGGATACACATGGGGTTATCAGTGCCGTGCTCACTACGAGTAATAAAACCTCCTTTTTATTCGCGTTATAAGCCTTCACACTTAACGCTGAGTTACTGGGAGCGAGCTCTGGGATCATATCTCGAAATAAAAGTTGTAACATTTGTGGACAGAAAGGTTTCTAAACGATACTTAAACAACATGTCCGATACTCTCGTATTCTGAATAATAAATAATAATAATAAGTAAGATCTAATATATTACAATATCTCAATTCCATGCAACTGACATAAGATGTTAAAAAAAGAAGACGCTAACTTCGGACTCCCTTGTTTAAAGGACTTGGATGTCTAGGATCTTTGGATTAGATGATACGAGTATATTTATATTTGACTGCTTGTTCGTTGTTAAGGGCAAAGCTGCACAAATTTTGAAAAATAAAAATTCTTGCTTATTCGAACTCGTTAGTTTCAAATGTGAAAAATACAGTAACTTATTTCGTGCATTTAGTTTTATAACGCTATTATTCAGGATTTGATTCCCCACGGCTGGCAGAGCACTGATAGCTCATTGTGTAACTTTCCACTAGGGCGAAAACAATCTAATTCATTTATTGCTCGTTCTTTTCGAGACGGATATTTTCTTATAGCAAAGCCACATCAGGCAATCTGCTGAGTCCACCGCTTTTAGGTGCTCAGTGCTGAGTCTGAAAACTTGTATATAATGCTACAAAATGGGTTTCGATACCCGTAAGTAGCTAAGCGCAAATAGCTTTTCTCGTGTAGCTATGTCTGTAAAAACATGCAAATTCTTTCAGTAATGCGCAGATAGCGCAGTTGCTTTGCGCCATAAAACAGTAAACCAGCCAAACCAGCTTTCAGTAACAACAATTTACGATATCACGAGAAATTAACTTAGTGTGATTGGATTTTCTCTCAATTCAAATGAACTCTGTGTTTATAAATTATAGATTTCTTATTACGTGTACAGTAAACAGAATATTTTCCAGGCTAAAGTGAAACGTCTGCTTTTCTCTGATTATTACTAATTAACTACAAACTTTTATTTTCGTGCAGCAAAGACGTTCGTTTACCAGTTCAACTTCAACGTGCTATGGCTGCCGAAGCAGAAGCGGCTCGTGAAGCGCGTGCTAAGGTAAGTTTGAAATTTGAAAATAACCATTGAATTTTACTACTTCCTTTCTGGTGGCCCTAGCGTGACCTAGTGATTAGCATAATCGACTGGCGATCCAAGGGTCGCGTACAAGAAACGTGGTGCCATCACATATGCTTCGCACTTTCAGCTATTGGGGGCGTTATAAGAATGACAGCCAATCTCCCTATTCAGTTAAAATTGGTCGCTTCTGGAGGCAGGTGTTATCGACTTATTGCCTTCCTTCTGGTCGACTTTTCACGTTTCGAGACGGATATATTCGAAGAATAATGAGGTTTCTGACCTTGCCGCATGGCCCACCGTGTGCATGAAATTTTGTTTAGATAAACCAGCAAAGTGACAAATTTCCTTTTATCGCTTCACATGGATGACCTCCAGAAATAGAATGTCTATTTGATTGCATGTGCTCTCCATAGAAGGGGTCAATTAAAAAACGTTGAAAATAAGAATCTGTAATTACCTGTTTCCTTCTATGAATTTATTTTTCTATTAAAAAGTATGAAGAAATTCTATCCGAGACCAAACACATGGGAAAAAAAGGTAAGTACATCATATATTACTTTTGACGTTGTGTGTCGAAATCGTCAAGAAAGATATGTGACGATTGTCTTTTTCTTCCGTGTACATCCATCAGTTTGGTTGCTTTGAATTTTCTGCAAAACTAAACCAGAGCTATTTGTGCTAGCCGTCTCTAATTTAGCATGCAAAACCAGAGGGAAGGCAGCTAGTCATCACCACCCACCGCTAACTCTTGAGCTACTCTTTAACCAACAAATAGTGGTATTGACCGTCACTTATAACGCATCCACGACTGAAAGGTTGAGCATGTTTGGTGCGACCGGGATTCGAATCCGAATCCCTCAGATTACAAGTCGAACGCTTTAATAACCCTGGCCATGCCGGGCCTCAGAAAATAGTTTTTCTTATAATCTCCCTGCAGACAATGGACGAATAGCCAAAACTTAGGATGAAAACTAGTTATACATTAGTATCTAATCAATGATACAGCTATTACTTAGATTTACCTGATCGAATAGTCTACTAACCATGATAACTAACCATTAATTGATATCCGACCTCAATAAACATACTGTAAGATCTGAAATATTCCTCACCTTGATGCACCATAATGACAGGAAGTCTAAACAACGAGTTATCTATTCTTTTCCGGCCCGGCATGGCCAGGTGGGTTAAGTTGTTCGACTGGTAATCCGAGTGTCGTGGGTTCGAGCATTAAACATGCTCGATCTTTCAGTCGTGGATGCGTTATAAGTGACGGTCAATATCACTGTGCGTTGGTAAAAGAGTAGCCCAAGACTTGGCGGTGGGTGGTGATGACTAGCTGCCTTCCATCTTGTCTTATACTGCTAAATTAGGGACGGCTAGCGCAGATAGTCCTTGCGTAGCTTTACGCGAAATTCAAACAAACATCTATTCTTTTGCTCTCGTTACGAAATGCAATAACCTCACATAACATCGTTTTTCTTACGCATACTCCTTTAAAAGCGCTCTGAGCGTCCATATAGCCCCGCTGCAATTCTGCATGCGTGTGACGTCACATGTTTTACACCTGTTTGGGTACGAGCAGTTGCATAGCCGGTTGGTGTAAAAAACTGGCTGGTAACCCTCTGTCACCATTTCTAGATTATTGACGGCTATCTCTACCCGACCCTCAGGAGGCTATGACTTAACCACTTAATACATATGGACACCAGGCACCTTCATATTGGAATTGTGCCTCTACCCCCCTGATGACTCAACTGTACGCTTGGAAGTTTATAATGAAAAAATATGGTTTGGATCCCTGTGACGAGCACAACGAAGATAGCTCATTTTGTAGCTTTGTGTTTGAAAGAAACAAATAATATGGTTTGGAAGAAATACTAAATGCTAATTTGAGGATTATATATAGATCATCCTGATTGGAATAATTACGTTACAGCTACCAAACTCTTGTCCTTAGCAGTAACCTTTCTGTAAAAATTACTTAAATAATTTGCATTGGGTTCTAACCATCAAGGTTTTATATCTTTAACATCATCATAGAACTGAAACATTTTGATTGACCATTTCATGTATTTATTATTATGTTAAACAACGTGAAGAAGTTATGTTCGAAACCAAATTTATTTACTCGTAATCCGAGGGTCGCAGGATCGAATCACCGTTACACCAAACATGCTCGCTTTTTCAAGCGTGGGGTCGTTATAATGTGTCAGTCAATCCCATTATTCGTTGGTAAAAGAATAACCCAAGAGTTGGCGGTGGGTGGTAATGACTAGTTGCCTTCCCTGTTGTCTTACACTGCTAAATTAGGGAAGGCTAGCGCAGATAGCCCTCGTGTAACTTTGCGCAAAATTCACAACATGAACAAATGAATGAACGAACTATTTTCTGTGTCAGTAGTGGTCATAATTCGACCCTGGGTTTTCTTGGTGAAAGACTGGTGCTGTATTCAACCATCTAAGAACTCTGGTAATTTTTCATACCACTAATCCTTGCATCCACTTAGAAGCAATGAAACTGTAACAATCTATACATTTATAAATTGCCATCTTCTGGTATGTTACACTATACTTTTGCTCGAAAGAAGACAATTTTTGTTATTTGGACAAAACTGTGGCATCTGTCCTTATGATGTATCACAATGCTTTATTTTTAACCAAACTGCCACTTATCATTCTATAGGAGTCGTCAAAATTGAACTGTTTTGATCTTTCACATATCTTTTCGTGCTAGGTCATCTTGAACTTAGTACAAATCAACAATATAAGCAACTGTTATGTTCATCCACATTCCAATTTTTCCCTTTGTTGTGGCAAGACGTCAGTCTCACACTCTAGCGTTTTTGGCGATCACCATCATAGCGCCCTCACAACAGAAAGTGCAGAATGTGTTCTGGTGAACTGAATCTTAACCTTTTAATCACCAGCCTAAAACACCACCTGTGGTTAAACCACGCTCAGTCTCTCCACATTCAAAATGTCGGGTCTTTAATTTAAATAATTCTTCAATTAGGGTTTTCTCAATGAGAAGCAGCTTGTGAAACGTTTTTATTACAATAAATTAATTACAGTAAGAAAAAAGAATAACTCTGAGTCCAATATAAATGTTACAGTTTATTGAGACACTTACAATCAGAATAACTCTGATTCTTATGTAAATGTTACATAAACCTTTTAATGAGACACTTACGATCAGAATAACTCTGATTCTAAAATAAATATTACATGTTAATGAGATATTTTTTCTCATCGAAACATTATTACGGCCCCTTTTTCAGTGAGATCTGAAGAATCATAATACAGCGTTTATAACAACAAAGTTAAAATTATAAATTTATTCTTAAATGCTTATTGTCTCCTAGGTGATTGCTGCTGAGGGTGAACAAAAAGCGTCTCGTGCTCTGAAAGAAGCAGCTGATGTCATTTCTCAGTCACCAGCAGCTCTGCAGCTTCGTTACCTCCAGACCCTGAACACCATCTCTGCTGAGAAAAATTCAACCATCTTATTCCCTCTCCCCATCGACTTTCTCAGTGAGTTCTTATCCAGAAAGAACAACTGAGGGCGATCTTTTAATCCATTTCAATCGATCCTGTTCAGCTTAAGGTCACATAGTGGTCATTAAGCTGATCTATTTGAAAATCAGGTCCGGTTGTTAAAAAGATGGTGACATCATAAGTGTTTTACACCTTTGTAATTGTCTAGGTAAATCTGTATACAGCTTTCGAATTTCCTGAGGGTCGACTCACGTGGTGTCCTTATTGTATTTAACTTAACTGACCAGCACTCGTTATTGTACCTGATGACCAGGTAAGATATCGCGCTCACCTTTCATAATCTCACATTCAAAGCATCAAATCTTGTAGCGAGATTTTAGGCTTATTTTATAATCGTGTAGGCGCGAGTCACACGCACCTTTGCAGTATATAATAACCATGAACTTTTGTTTATGTTTAAGTTCGACCGAAAAAATCCGTATCTTACGCGTCTGTCTTGTCCGACGTAATTTCTTTTTGCATCCAAATTACTTCAAAACTAATTTGATATGTGACATTACATCGAGTGTTTCTTTCGTTGTATAAAATATAAACAAAAAATTTAGAGAAAAAATATTCAACTTAAAGCGACTTTTGCGAGATCTCATACGAAGTCATAAGCTCAGTAGTTTTGTGGGTTTTTTTTAAATACGTGTGAAAAAAATATTTTTCTTATTTTCTATATAAATTTCTTAAGTTTATAAATACTCTTTTCCTTCTGCCATTATAGTTCATAACAATAATTGCACGTAAATACTCTCGTGTGCTTTGTTGTCTGGCATCTTATTGTATATTTTGATATAATACCAGTTAGGCCTAATTGAGGTATTGTTCTTTAGACCCAAGGAAATGAATATAAAATTATGTAATGTAACTTTCTTTTTTATTATTTCACTTTTTCTTTCGTGTGCTCAAAATACTCTGTGAATATTAGAAATTATGAATAGTTTTAACTGAGTCGCATTTAATGCTCAAACAAATTTAGAAGCACATCGTGGACTGTTTTCATACGACTTTCTGATATATTGTACTACTAAAAAGTTCTAAGTAGTTTAAAGTCGTTATAATAGTATATAATCGAGATCAACATATGTATATAATTTGACTGTACTATCCAAAAATATTTACATATCTTTAAACGTTAAACCTAAATATACAAATAGTCCTGTGAAGACGTTTATAGTAACCAGTTTTAACCAACAGATGGCAGCATAAAATTAAAGTATTTTTTATTATGGAATACCATTATTTAAAACACCATGCAGTGAAAAATCAAAGAATTTACATTCCAAAATGATTCATGTGATTAAAAATGTAAAAAAAATCATCCAAAACGCTACTACATTATAAGAATATAACTAATAAATAAATCTTTTAAGTATTGAAATACAAAATATCCGTAAACGGAGTCTCTGATAGTGAGTGAGCCCCATGCAACACCAGATCTGGGTGAGATATAAGAGCAACCGTCAATACCAAGTAGCATGTTAAGTATGAATCTGAAAGTCATATATGTATATTGTCACGTTTGTTTAAACGTTTTCGTTTTACTCACGAAACTACAGAGGCTGAGTACGTGATTGTCACGCGGTTTGTTGCTTTACATTTTCATAACCGTTTTAGTATACTGACCTCAACTCCTAACATTGTGATACGCATTACGCACTTTGAATATCATTCTTAAACCAAACTTTACTATAAGCATAATATAAAATGAAACTTTAACTAGTTTTGATACTATTTTAATTGTATGATTAATAGTTTTTTTTATATATTTATTTTTTTCATGGTAATAATCTTACATTAGCATTTGGATGTTGTTATCTTAACCAAAACAACCCCACAACATCCATCACTAGATTAGAAGACAATTAATTCATGGTTAAGGTTAATAGTTGTCAATTTACCCCACCCCTTCCCGTGGGCTCGGTAGTAAGTCTGTATGCTTAAGACGCCATAAAACCAGGTTTCAATAGTCGTGTTTGGCATATAATAGGTAGCCTTTCATGTAGCTTTGCGCTTGATAACAAACAAACATAATATTCTATCAGAGAAATGGAAAAACAGTATTGTCAAAAGAAGCTTGTATCTGAACTGTACCTTTGAGTGGATACGGTGATATTTGTTTATGAATGCCAATGTTATTTTCTTTTTTTATGAATTACATCTGACACTCAAATAAAAAAACGTGACATCATCAAAGACGGCTTTATTTCTGTAAGGATCTCTATCCAGACACGATAAAATCTGATCTAAAAACCTGCTGGTATCTGCTAGCGTCATCTATCAATGGAGAAAAGCTTTAAAATAATAAATAAGGTAATTTTGTTGCCTTACAAAAATTCAGATAGAAAACATTTCTTTGTTTACAACTTTTTGCAGAATTGTAAACAGAAAAACAACATTAAAAAAGGAACTGCGTTTTGAATCTTTTTAGTATAATTACAACCATATCTGACAAGCTTCTGGTTAAAATATTACTTGATGCTATCACAACAATGTCAGACGAACTTCTGATTGTTTTCTTGCTATATACATTATATGTAATTACCAAATAAAATTATTTTAGGAAGAAAATAAACACTTCGGTATGTGTCTTAATTTAAGTGTCATTCATTTGTGAAATTGTTGTCTTTATTGAAGGACAATTCAATCACATAAACAGTGTTATAAAGTTAGGCAGCTTGCATTTCGAAATAAGTGTCGTTGTCATGTTTAATTTAAATTATTTAAGTTTCTACAAGCTGTTTAGTAACAAACAAAAATGCAATGATTTTAATTAGTGTAGATTACTTTGTCATTGACACGGACACTGGAAAAAGTCGATGTCAGTTACTCATATTTCATTAATAAATAGTTGAAACTGTCATTTAATTTCAACTACTAGTGTGGACATCATCTTTAAACCAAACACAGATGTAGATAACATCTTTAAACCAAACACAGATGTAGATAACATCTTTAAACCAAACACAGGTGTTGATAATACCTTTAAACCAAACACAGATGTACATAACATCTTTAAACCAAACACAGGTGTTGATAATACCTTTAAACCAAACACAGATGTAGATAATATTTAAACCAAACACAAGTGTGAACATCGTCTTTAAACCAAACACAGCTGTACAAAACATCTGTAAACCAAACATAGTTGTAGATAACATCTTTAAACAAAACACAAGTGTTGACATCATTTTTAAACCAAACACAAGTGTTGATAACATCTTCAAACCAAACACGGATGTTGATAACATCTTTACACCAAACACAAGTGTTGACATCATCTTTAAACCAAACACAGATGTAGATAATATTTAAACCAAACACAAGTGTGGACATCATCTTTAAACCAACAACAGCTGTACATAACATCTGTAAACCAAACACAGCTGTAGATAACATCTTTAAACAAAACACAAGTGTTGACATCATTTTTAAACCAAACACAGCTGTACATAACATCTGTAAACCAAACACAGCTGTAGATAACATCTTTAAACAAAACACAAGTGTTGACATCATTTTTAAACCAAACACAAGTGTTGATAACATCTTCAAACCAAACACGGTTGTTGATAACATCTTAAAACCAAACACAGGTGTAGATATCATCTTTATACCAAACACAGGTATAGATAGTTAGTTCAATATATCTCTTGTTTGAGCTAAATGTTGGTATCACCAAGTTTGCGCTAAACAATTAATATTAATATTAAACCTTTAATTTGACAACAACCAGTTTTGCACCAAGTTTGTAAAATTTTCATAACATTTTCTAGTCCGAATTAATATTAAACACAACTAGATGGATACAGTAATTAGTTGTAATTTTCGAATGTTATGAACATAAATTTAAAATACTATTTGAGACGACATAGGAAAGAATACATCTTTATCCACCCTTGATCTAAAGTTAACTGTCAGCTTTATGAATCCAGTTCAAACTTTGTGAATTCCGTTAAGTTCATGGTTGTAACGTTATTTACTTATAACATCGAAAAGTAAATTATTTATCTTAGTGCTAGTATTATTTTAGAGACATTTAAATTTAACAGACCTTAACATTATTGCACGATGCATATTTTATACAAATATGAGATGTTCATACGAAAGCATAAATTGTTCCCGGTTTGTTTTAAACCCATAAATAATTCTCTGATTCTTTAGTAAATCAATTAATATTTTGTTAAAGTTTAGTTTGCATGTGCAGCGAGTTTATTTCATTAATAATGTAATTCCTTTTTTGTTTGTTTCTTTAATAATTTGGAGCAATTCGAAGATACAAAATTAGATCGATTTACCCTCCCGAGAAAATCAGTAACAAAACAAACGCAAGTAGATTAAATGTGCTTGTTTGTTATTGTGTAGCAGCTAGACGTTTTTAATTATTAGTAAAAAAAAGTATTTTCGTTGTTAGGAAAGTATTTCTGTTATTAAGAAAGCGGCTATTTTTATTGTTAGGAGGGAAGGTTCTTTTCTCAGTTTGTTGTTTACCTCTCCCCTCTTTGGACAACTGTAAGTACGTGGGCTCGTAATTCTGAAAACCGAGTTTTAATAATCGTGGTGGGCACGTCACAGACAGTCCATTGTGTAGTTTGTGCTCAGCTACAAACAAACAAACTTCATTACTGTAATGTTTTATTTAACTTCGTTCTTGTAGTTTTTGTTTCTTAACATGATTTCCACTAATGTTTGAAATGCGCGTGCTTCATACAAGTTAGTGCTGTCGTGACGTTGTTGTAAGAAGTTTCTGAATTTGTTGTGCTTATTCTCGACATTTCCTACCCTGTTATTGTTACATGTTTAATCACACGTTGAAAAGCGTCTTAGAACAATACCATGATTATTGTGTTCATATTCTATTTCTATGTGAGTTCAACAAAAGAACAAGTTTATTAGCTGGATATATCTTGTAAAAATTGTTGTTTTTAACGGCTTGCTACGAAATGTCTAAGTTGGCAAAACAATGGAGTTTTAAGCCTATTAAAAGTGATTAAAAACACTTTACAAACTATTTCAGTAAATGAATAACTGAGAGACACCTGAATAAAAACAAGTAATCAAACATGATTTTAATTACTTTTGTTAGACCTGAGCATTTTGTTTGTAATACTACATTCAATATCACGGAATAATAATTTTAAGTGTCATGTTGTGATGGTGAAACAATACATATAAAAATAATCGTTACATAGAATATACTAGCTATTGTCCTCGAACAATTCTATATAAAAAAACAGGTGTGATTTAAATGTTTCTTTACTTGCAAACAAGACATGCGCGAAAGCATTCGTGTATTTACTTATCACTGCATCTTTTAATTATTGAAGCGGTGTAGCCACAGGGATAGGATTTAGGTTTAACGACCGATCCATTACTAAAATGTCTACTTTTGTCTGATTTATTTTTTTAAAAATAAACATCTTGGTTTTCATGTGGATCACTTAATTTCTAGGTGCAGAAAAAAAATCATACTTTTTGATTGAAAAAAACACCCCCCTCCACACAAGCTGTTATGCAAGCTACGCCCCTAAATAAATAGTAGCATACACATGCTATTGAAATAGTACAAGTTACCTCTGTGTATATGCTGTATTGGTTGTATTGTATTTAACATAGAATATAGTAACCTTCTGTGATTTGTTGTTGCTTACATTTGTACATCTGAGTCTTGACTTAATAAAGTGTATATTAATCACATTGTTATAATAACACCATATTCTGGTTTAAGTGTCTATTTGCATTGCACACGCATGATGCTAAATGTAACTGTGGTTGCTAAATGTGAGTTATTAACAAATCTGTATCATTGAACAAGAACATAACATTTGATTGAGACACACCATAACTAGACAGCATTCGAGGCTTCGAAAGGAAAGCATTCAGAGGTTGGTTGTGTAAGGATTCTACTACGAATAACATATTTGATGTGGAGGGAAGAACTTACATTTTACACCTTGCCACAAAACTAGGCAGGTTCTACACCATATCACAAAACTAGGTGGATCCTATATCATGCCACAAAAACTAGGTAGGTTCTACACCATTTTACAAAATTAGACAGGTTCTACACCATGCACAAAACTAGGCATGTTCTATACCCATTTCCGAACTAGATTAAGATCTGTTGGTAATTATAAATTGCTTTGCCTTAGAGATGTATGAATTTCGCAAAGTTTCTTCGTAGAATTATTCAAGGTAAAGCACGTGATTGTAAATGTTATACATTTAATATACGAAGATATTTAGTTGAAACTGTGGATTCTTACAACCAATCGCATTTTGTTTGAATTATAATGAGGATGGACGTATTTAGTGTTCCAGATTTTAAATTTGAGAGTCTTACCCCTGGTGTCCAATCTCAGAATCGTGTTTCCCATATTACAGTCGTGAATGGTTTAAGAAACTGCAGGTCAAAATTCACTAATCGATTAGAGTACCCTACCAATTGGCAATGTGTGCTGTTCAGTAGATTACTTCCTTTTAGTGTATTAGTTCAAAACAAGATTGGTCTATCACAAAATATACGAAATGAACATGTTTAATATATGATTTTTAGTGTAAAATCTGAGCAAAGAAATTATGAAATTAAATTATAAGTTGAATTTTGCCTAAATATTTCCTAAATACACACTACTGCATTTTGAAAACTTCTGTTGCTACTATTTATTATTTATAATAGGGAGAAAAACTAGGTAACGGGATAATTTTATACTAGAAACAAAAGCTAGTGTATAAAGATAGTTTATTTTGTTAACTAGTAACAAAATGTTTCACTGTTATTAAGTGAAAAATAACATAATTTTAAAGATAGATTTTAGGCTCACGATGTGAGTATGCGAGATGTTTGTTAATGCACAAAAATGGATTTTTTTATTAATTTTTTACTGGATTTCCAAGTTTTATTTTGGTATATGTTCATTTTGTACGACTAGTTTGTAGATTTAGTTTATTCCAAGTAGTTTTAGTACTTTTTTGTTGGGGCTCGGCATGGTCATGTGATTAAGGCACTCGAGGATCGCGGGTTCGAATCCCCGTCACACCAAACATGCTCACCCTTTCAGCCGAGGGGGCGTTATAATGTGATGGTCAATCCTACTATTCTTTGTTAAAAGAGCAATCCAAGAGTTGGCGGTGGATGGTGATGAAAAGCTGCCTTCTCTCTGGTCTTACACTGCTAAATTAGGGACGGCTAGCGTGTAACTTTGCGCAAATTCAAAATAAAGCAAACCTTCTTATTCCATGTAATGATAAAGCGAAAATCAAACAGCCACGCGAATATCAATAACCAGTTTAACCCTAGTTTCTTCTAATCGATCGAGTGACATGAATAGTGTTTTTGTGATAGTTTCAAATATCTTCAGTCGATGAAATCAACTACTAAACCGAAAATCTGAATTTTAAAAAAAAGTTCTTAAGTTTTGGTTTATCTGGATTTAAATTTCTAAAGTCAAAAAATCTAGTGGTTTACATTAAACAAGTGAGCATCGATAAACGAACGAATACTGTAGAAAACAGTATGCTTGAAACTTTTGTCATAACAAAAATAACACAGTAGAACAATATTTTTTTCTAAAAATACACACAAAAATAGAGTGTTTTTTAAGCTCACTATTTTCTAATGACTCTCAACGAACGTCCAAATCTATATTTGAGGCCAGCACCAATATTGAGGGGTCCTCCTCCAAGCCCTTTTATGGCACCAACATCAAAAGTGAGATCACTTTGTCTTCGTGGCCCCAGTTTGATATTAAGGCCAGTGCCTAGACCCACACTTGGCTTCTCCGGGAATAATTGTCCACCAAAAGGTTTAACCCCTTGCTGCAGAGTTGCACCTGCTCCAACATTAAACCTTTCATTTTTACTCTGCCACAGCCGTGAACCTATTCCAACACCAAGGTCAAACTTTCCAGGTGAGCTGCTCGGATTTCCAAAGAGTTTTAATTTTGGCTGTGAAAAGAAATAATAAAAAGGGTAATTGATTGGTATTATATCCAAGAATTTCAGACCACGGGAATGGTATTGTATGTATCTGGTATAGATAACCCTGAAACAATTGTCAAGTTATTTAACATTTAAAATGCCTTAGAAAAACAAACAATGATTTTGAAAGTAAAGTAAAACAAACAGTGACTTTATTACTATGGTGAAAAACACCTGTGAATATTGTTCCTATAACATGAAGAGCATTGTTAACCCACAGCGGTCTCTCACCAAAATAAATCCATTGGACACTGATAATTCAATTACAATAGCATTCAAAAGTGTATTCTCTCTTCGTAGTTTACTTAACATCAATGTGTACTAACACAGCGTTTAGTGAATTGTCTTGAAAAATAATTCCAAAAATTTATCTGTTTCTATATTCCTGCTGTAACACCAAATAATTTTGGAGTAGGTTTCGTAATGCTTTAAAGGGGATTCAAATTTCAAGAACTAAACTCTTTATTTGAAACTTGAATCGCATTACACACCAAGTTTAATCCTACCAAACAGGTAATATATTAGCAGCCAAATATCACAAACTAATCTCAGCTGTATTATATATCAAGTTTAGTCCTAACAAACAAATAATACATTAGCAGTTTAATATCAAAAACTAACCTTAGCTGTGGCTTTACTTGCATTATATACCAAGTTTAGTCCTAACAAACAAGTAATACATTATCAGTCGAATATGGAGAACTAACCTCAACTACATTATATATAAAAATTAGTCCTAACAACTGACTTATAACACCATAAAAAGGTGTTTGAAATGTGCAACGGTAATTTCAGGAACTCGTACATATGAATATATTACCGAAAAAACCTCATAAAACTAAATGTTTTTTTTTTATTTCAGACTCGAAGGCTTCATTATTCGTATCTTTTACAAAACGGGATATTTTTGCCAAAAACGTATTTTTCTTGGGCAAATATTAATGATATGAAAACCGTATAATGTCACCATACTTACATTGCTCAGGCCTCTATTTGTTAAAGAAAGGTTTCTTGTAATTTCAAGCTGGCCTTGGCCTTTCACCAACAAACCTAAAACAGTATACAAAAACAGTGTCTGGATAAAATGAACTCTAAGACCCCTTGAATTAAAATGTATCAACCAAGTTTCTTGCACTTCTAATACGTGTAGCTCCCTTGTTTTTGAAAGTTATGATTAAATATAACATTTAAATTCGAGTTACACACTACGAGACTAAATGATTGCATTAGTTATACACTTAACTGTCTACCCTAAATCAAAAATCATTGTGTGTCACGTCACGCTTATTTTCTCAAAATATAAGAAGTCGTAAAAGGCAAAAATGTATTTGTTCACAATAATAGTTTTATTACTGTCTGCCAATTACGATGTTAGTGACCGAGGTACAAGAGGGCCGTGAAATCTGATATATGAAGTGAGTGTTAGTATAAAAAACCTTAAGTAAAGATCTAGTGAGGGATCGCCTAGCCTAGTAACAAGCACGTACAGTTTATCATGAAAATAAAAATATCGATCCATCTATCTACCACTCGATTCAGTCAAGGAAAATACGGCCGCAATCACTTGCGGTTTCATGAAAGGTTATTTAAGTGAGTAGGTTGTTAGCCCACTGCACCTAGCCGTCCCTAATTTAGTAGTGTAAGACTGGAGGGAAGGCAACTAGTCATCACCACCCACCGCCAGCTCTTGAGCTACTCTTTTACCAAGGAATATTGGTATTGACGGTCACCGTTATAACGCCCCCACGGCTGGGAAGGCGAGCATGTTTGGAGCTACTCGGGCGCGAACCCGCGACCCTCAGATTACGAAGCGCACGCCTTAACGCGCTAGGTAATGCCAGACCTGAAAAAAAAAATATCGATACAATCTTAAATTTAAATCTTTTACGAATTAAATTTTTTTATATCATATCAGCTATGTTTTTAATAAAAACAAATACATCTCTTTTGTCAACGAAAACGTTAAATTACAATAGTTTTCCAGTTTTAACATTTTATACTTTCAGGAAATAAACTAACAACGATATGAGGTTATACCTCTGTTGCTAAGCAACATGACACAAAAGCCATTGTTGGAACATAGTGCTATGAAAATGCACGAAATTCTCTATATATTAGAAATTGTATGTTTGCTTTTAACTTTCGCGCAAAGCTATCTGCGGTAGCCATCCCTAATTTAGCAGGATAAGATTAGAGGGAAGGCAGCTAGTCATCACCACCCACCGCCAACTCTTGGGCTACTCTTTTACCAACGAGTTGTGGAATTGACCGTTACATAATAACGCTTCAACGGCTGAAATGGCGAGCATGTTTAGTGCGACGAGGATTCGAACCCGCGACCTTCAGATTACGAGTTGAGTGCCTTAACCACCTGGCATGGGCCAGACCATCAGAAAGTGTTGATATAACTGATTTTTACAAGTAATCATTCTTTGAATACGCCACGAATTCATTTCACGAATGATTTTAATTTTGATTGGCTCACAAAGAAATTTACCAATCTATCACTGCCTAAACTACACTTTTCTGATTCTTTATTGATAAAGAAAAACTTATTTATTCGCAAAAATTATTTATTTAACTACGAAATGTGAGGTTGAGAGATAGAGGTGGTAGTTATAATACAGTTAAAAGTTATTTATTTTGTGAAACCATTGAATAACGGAAATTAAACCCACTGAATTGCAATTGTCCTCTTTTATTTATTTGTTAAAGTTAACAGAGTTTGCTTCAAGATAAATGCCTTAGGTGAGGTTTCTAGTCCATCTAACTACGAAAGGCTGTTTGGTTCTCTTTTTACTTTGATTGTATTTTTAACCTCATCATGCACACTATGTGCACAAATGATCTGATTACGAGAAAATAATTGTATCTCTGATGGAAAGTGTCTTCTTTCAACATTTTTATTCTATGTTGATTGCAGAATATTGTTGCTAAAAGTTAGTTTATGTCCAAAGAAGATAAACTGTCATTGAGTAGTTAAGTATAGATTGATCAACTGATTTTCCAAAGCGTTTATTACTTCGAATATCATTCATCGTGTTTCGCTCTTTCACCGCTCCCAACAGATAATAGGACCTGGAAAGTTTACAGAGAATAAACAGGTCTAATTTACCTTGTTAATCTATAAAAATGTCTGCTTTAACTCAATCTTTGTTCCCAATCCACCAACTTAAGTTCATAGTTAAAAGTAAAGAATACGAGATGAATAACAGTAACACTAGGATCCAAAGCGATACATTAACAATTTTAAATACTAGAGAAAACACTTTATAACAAATATGAATTTTTATCACTTGGATTGTTTTACTAAACTCAGCTCCAAAAATCTTTCATTTTAACAGCTCATAACTTGCTCTCACTTATTCTTGGAAAGTGTCCTTCTGACACGTCTGTAATACTTATTTATTATGGTGGTGTAATTGTTGTTATGCTGTTTTGAATTAAGCACAAAGATACTCAATGGGCTATCTATGCTCTGCCCACCACGGGTATCAAAACCCGGTTTTTAGTGTTGTAAGTCTGCATACACACCGCTGAGCAACTGGGGGA
This sequence comes from Carcinoscorpius rotundicauda, assembly GCA_011833715.1. Classification (NCBI taxonomy): domain Eukaryota; kingdom Metazoa; phylum Arthropoda; class Merostomata; order Xiphosura; family Limulidae; genus Carcinoscorpius; species Carcinoscorpius rotundicauda. The sequence continues at coordinate 36,409,529 of CM022403.1, forward strand.
CTAGTGGTGCAAATGTATTTGTTTCTAGAGCTAATTCTGAACAGTTTCAAATCAGAGAAAAAAAACTAATTTGTAGACACCCCACACCGACTTACAAATTAGTCCAAACAGTATTGGTGCAGCATAATAGAGAGTATCCAACTAAAAATATTTCGAGGTGAAATAACTAGGTATTAGACCATCCCTCCATGAAGATTGTGAATAAGAATGTGTTTTACATTAAGTAAAATAAATTTGTTTCACACAAAACTTTAGAAGTAAAACAATAAGTTAGTTATTACTCAGTGTATTTTGCGATATTTGTAGAGATATTAGATCAAGACTTTTATCCACTAAAGTATCCCTCACACACAAGTGGATTAGTTATAAGTGTATGGAACTAAAACTATAAAATCCGAAGCTCGATTCATTGTGGTGGTCAGAAAATCCACTATATGAAACACATAATCTCTGTAACTCGTAACAACGTTTTTAGTGTGTCACTTGATTTAGGTGAAAAAAGTGTTTCAAATCATCATATATTAACTATCTAAATGTTTAGTATATTTCAAATCATCATATATTAACATCTACACGTTTACTTTATTTTAAATCATCATATATTAACTATCTACATCTTTACTTTATTTCAAATAATCATTTATTAACTATTTACATGTTTACTTTATTTCAAATCATCACATACTAACTACTACATGTTTACTTTATTTCAAATCATCACATACTAACTACTACATGTTTACTTTATTTCAAATCATCATTTATGAACTATCCACATGTTTACTTTATTTCAAATCATCCTATATTAATTATCTACATGTTTACTTTATTTTATATCATCATATATTAACTAGCTACATGTTTACTTTATTTCAAATCTTCCTTTATTAACTATCTACATGTTTACTTTATTTCATATCATCATTTATTAACTATCTACATGTTTATTTTATTTTATATCATCATATATTAACATGTTTACTTTATTTTAGAAGAGTAAACAGCTGGTTACGATTAACTTTCTCTTATATACCGAATAATGGAAACTTTTTATCATTCACCATCGCTTCAAAAATATTGAGCGGCTTTATGTGTGAACGGTACTCAAGCTACCAACTGTGGAGCTTACAGTTCGAGCAAACCCAAATTAACGTTTCTGTAGCGCCTTTCTGTGCCCCAAATCCAAAGTTTAAATCTCCACGATATACAGAGGGCAAATAACCCATTGTTTAGCCTTACAATAAGAAAACAACAAGAACAATGACTTCCTTTTTATGAACTAACTTTATTTGTAGGTTTGTAGTCAAAATTCAAAGAAACTATCAAACAAGTAGGTATTCGAATCTTCCATACTTGACGCTTGTTAAACTTTGCTTTATAAATCTTAGATTTCTACAGTAGAATATTTTACACTTTAGTGTGTTTTATATTAGTAGTTGTTATTTCACACTCTAGTCTGTTTAATCTGTAGTAGTTGTTATTTCACACTCTAGTCTGTTTTATTTACAGTAATTACTACATGCTCCTACACTGGCCAATTTGACAATAACATTCAAAGGCTTGACTAGACTTGCTCATTTTGTTCCTGTCCCACTCTTACTGTCAGACTATCGTTATTTGTTTCCTGAGAAACAACAAAGATAGTTAAATCGTGTAAAGCTAGACATATCTACATGTATCATACAAAGTGGTATAAGTCTAAAGCAGATAAGCAAATACATAAACATATCAATAAATATACTTACAACTTGGTACTGCAGTTAACAGTAAAATCTGGACATAAAACAGCATCATTACTAACTGCTTTTCAGTTAGAAGACTCAAAGTAGGAAACTTTAATAATCACGTGTGATGAATTTAGCACTAAACCCACGATTGTTCGAAATATTTATATACGCGTCTCTTGACAACGTTCCAGGAAAGTTCAATGTTCGGTAATAATAAAAACATATTTTACCACGAAACTGATGCAATAGTTGCATTTGTTATTAATTTATATTCCTCGACGGACGTAAATTTCATTAATATAAAAGGATGTTAAATATGTTACCCTTTAAACGTATTACGAGAAATGATGACATTCCGTTTCGTAAAAATCACATCACAAGTGTTAGTTATTACGCAATACCGTGAAACTACAATGTCGTCTTTATAGGTGTTAAAACTCTTCGGTGGAATCAGCAGGTAGTCCGATCTGGCTTTACTATAAACACCAATACTAAACGTTAAAACAAATTTCACGAGGCCTGGCATGGACTTACTCGTTAAGGCGTGCGCTTCGTAATCTGAGGGTCGCGGGTTCACGCCCGAGTCGCACTAAACATCCTCGTCCTCCCAGTCGTGGGGGCATGGCTAGGTAAACTCAGGGTCGCGGGTTCGGGTCTATGTCACACCAAATACGCTCGTCCATCCAGCCATTACGGTCAATCCCACTATTCGTTTGTAAAAGAGTAGCCCAAGAGTTGACGGTGGGTGGTGATGACTAACTGCCTTCCCTCTGTCTTCTATTACTAAATTAGGTACGGCTAGCGCAGATAGCCCTCGAGTAGCTTTGTGTGAAATTCCAAAACAAACAAATTTAATGCAATATTTATGTTATTGGCCCGGCATGGCTAAGCGCGTAAGGCGAGCGACTCGTAATCCGAGAGTCGCGGGTTCGCGCCCGCGTCGCGCCAAACATGCTCGCACTCCCAGCCATGGGGGCGTTATAATATGACGGTCAATCCCACTTTTCGTTGGTAAAAGAGTAGCCCAAGAGTTGGCGGTGGGTGGTGATGACTAGCTGCCTTCCCTCTAGTCTTACACTACTAAATTAGGGACGGCTAGCACAGATAGCCCTCGAGAGCTTTGTGTGAAATTCCAAAACAAACAAACAAACAGTTTATGTTACCAAAAACATTTAACTGAGTGAGTGTTTTTGAAGAGTTATCCTTTCTTTATTAATACAAAATATTTCTAAACTTGATGCTTACAGATTTAAAGCTGTACATACTTGTTTTAAATTTTGATATACCTGGTCAATCACATCACTAAGGAAAATAATTACAGCAAAACTGCTATATTTTCAGTAGGGGTACTCAGTAGACGTTGAGTTTGGATTGTTGTAACGTACAAAGCTACACAATGGGCTATCTGTACTCTGCCCACCATAAGTATTTTTTAGCATAGTAAAGCAGCAGACTTACATATCTCACGTTAGAATATTAAAAGTTTCCGAAACCTGTTTTGGGGAACCGAATCTGGTTTGTTTTGAATTTCGCGCAAAGCTACACGAGGACTATCTGTGCTAGCCGTCCCTGATTTAGCAGTGTAACACTAGAGGGAAGGCAGCTAGTCATCACCACTCACTGCCAACTATTGGGCTACTCTTTTACCAACGAATAGTGGGATTCACTGTAACATTATAACGCCCCCACGGCTGAAAGATCGAGCATGTTTGGTGTGACTAGAATTCAAACTCGTGACCCACGGATTACGAGTCAGGTGCCATAACCATCTGGCTATACCTGGCCAATACGTATTTAGAAAAAATCACCAAGTTCTCTGAGTAACTGAGAAACTCTTCAGTGACGTGGGACACATGTCATTCGTGTGAAAAACACGATTTCTCATTTAATTTTAGAAACTCGAAGAACCAGGACAAAAACTTCGCTAATAATTCTAAATATTTAATATTTTTGGCTTCGTTCAATTCATACTATTAACGATACAAATATTATTTTTAAAAAATGGCACGGAAGCTTCGTTATTTGCAAAATTTCCTCATGATTTGTATCATGGTATTTCATGTGAAATAGTCATGACTGTAAATTATGTGAGTGATTTTTTTGTAAGAATAGCTCAGTGACGCTACTTACAGCAAGAGCTAAGATTCTTCGAATAACCTCACGATCTGCAATGTTGAGATAACAAATACTTTAACGATATTCAGAAGTTTCGATTGAAACGCTAAATATATCTTAGAGTATTCCACATTGTGGACATTGTTACGTGATAGGCGATACGTTTCGCTTGCGTTTGTATTTGCGTCATATAGCCTCTGAACTTAATAAAAAAGTCACATGTTATTTTATTTCTCTTCAGATGGACCGTAAATTACACAATATTGGGAAATGTATGCTTACTCGGACAAATAAATGCATCTTTACATAACATGAAGGCTTGTGATTTATTAGTATGTTTTTCTTGTTTTCTTTATACGTAGTAAAAATCTTTTAACCTGAAACCTGACCCTCGTTGCAAGTCTTCATTCATAATAGCAACATTTCAGGTGAAGTACAGACTTGTCTTGGTTTTCCCCAGTGTTTCATTGTTAGTATTTCACTTGGCCCAAATAAAACGTTGCCAAATCCGACCTTTACGCCACCTACAATCAGTGATTTGAGTGCGAGTATTCCTATAAGTTAAGATAAACAGCAGATTTTCATAGAATTATTATTTAAGAAATTTTATTGTATTCGCAGATTCATTTATTTATTATTTGAACAGAAAGGATTTTCCAGTGTCTGGTATATGGCACAATACATTACATAGTAATGTAAACATTTAAAAATAACGTTACAGTTATTAATAACTCTATAACGTTTTGGTCTGGCATGCTCATTCATCCCCATCATGCTCGCCCTTTGAGCCGTGGGGGCGTTATAAAGTCAGGGTCAAACCCACTATTCGTTAGTAAAAGAGTAACCTAAGAGTTGGCGGTGGGTGGTGGTGACCAGCTACCTTCCTTCTAGTCTTACACTGTCAAATTAGGGACGGCTAGTGCCGATAGCCCTCGTGTAGCGTTGCGCAAAATTAAAAAACAAAACAAAACAAAATAACACGTGTTATTGATTCGCGTCTCTGGTATAAATCATTTGAGAATAAAGTATTTTCGTTTGTTTGATCATTTTTGTTCTAGTGACTTGTTGACATAACTGCAGCCCTTTAGTGGCTCAGCGGTATGTCTGCGGACTTACACGCTAAAATCCGAGTTTCGATACCCGTGGTGGGCAGAGCACAGATAGCCCATTGTGTAGCTTTGTGCTTAATTTAAAACAACAACAACGACATAACTGCATAATTAGACATACTACAAGGTCAACGTCTGAAGCTTCACTGATTTCTAAGTGCAACTGAGGTACATTTCACATCAGTAATCTTTACACAGCATGCAATCAATGAATGAAACTAATATCATTTCATATGCTCATCTTAATGTGTGTAGCCTAATCTTAACGCACTTTACTTAAGAATAATCCCACTTTCTGTTTAGCGCAAATCATTTTGTACATGTTATTCACGCCGTGTTTATCACATGGATCGAACTCCGAATTCTAACGTTACATTTTGTCGAGAGCTTTTATTGATGATTTTACGGTCGACATGAATAACAATAAACAATCTTGATAATAAACAAAAACATTAGCATGCTGGAAAGTCATTATTACGAACTGAAATTACGTAGCAAATCGATAACAGTGCAAAGTATCCAACCAACACCACATAACAAAATTCGTTTGGTTATAAATAATAACAGCTATACCATGAAAAATTAATCTTCGAAATATGTGACACGTTGTGATTTTCTTCAAATTAGTTGGTTAACGTTTCGGACGGAGAACAAACAGATCGATGATTCGAGCCGTGATATGCTGCTAAACACCCTTTCTATCGTGATAGTCTATCCTGCTATTTCGTTAAGAGTAGCAGTGCAGATAGCCGCTGCTAATAGCTGTTAGGCTGCCTTCTGACCAACCGGGTCTGTGATGACCGTTTGTAGGCCATACCTTTCATAAAGTACTGATATGGTCAAAAACAGCATTGCCGATTTGAGTCTCCCAGTTCAAGACTGTATGTTTTAGCCCAGACCTCAAAAAAACAACAAAAAACGTTTTAACTTACTTCTCACCATGAAAGATCAAAAGCAACATAATTTCGAATAATATAAAATTATTTGATAAATTCTTGAATATGAGAAACACACTTGAAATAAAAATGTATCTCAGAACGGCTGGTATGGATATTAACACTTTTACTTAACCTGAGGGTGACCTAGGAAGGTCGAAACGTTGTTCTCTCCTTATCAGTAAAAGTATTAATATCCATAACAGTCGTTATGAGACATATTTGATAGATTGTTTAGGAAGAGTATTCATGATGAAACTTTGTAGAATGGACGACAACTGCTTGTTGTGGAGACACAAGTGTGGAGGACGACGTTTCGAAAGTCATCCGTCTTTCGTCTTCAGGTCAGTGTGTGTGAAAAAGGAAAACTATGGCAGGTATTTAGTTTACGTGTGTGTGTTTTTAAAATTAAAACTTGGTAGTTGTTTTGGTTTTAAAGACCTTTGGAGAGTCCACAAAGGCAAACCAGGGGCGCTCAGAAACTTCTGTTTTTCTTCAGCCTCAGCGCATGAAAAAAGCTTAAAGTAATCAGGAATTGAAGGATAAACACTTGGTAGCTTAGTGACTTACTACATTTCCGCTGGACGACTTGGGGTCATTCGGGGGTAGTTGCAATGAAGGCCAGAGAGTCGGAGAAGAAAAGGAGGAACGGGCTAACTTGAAGCGAGGAAAAAAAGTAACAAGACTATCGTAACGAGCAGGGGAAGACAAAGAGGGTACAGTAGGGAACCGTATTAACTTATAAAGAGCAGGGGAAGACAAAGAGGGTACAGTAGGGAACCGTATTAACTTATAACGAGCAGGGGAAGACAAAGAAGGTACAGTAGGGAACCGTATTAACTTATAAAGAGCAGGGGAAGACAAAGAAGGTACAGTAGGGAACCGTATTAACTTATAAAGAGCAGGGGAAGACAAAGAAGGTACAGTAGGGAACCGTATTAACTCAGATCCTGCATGAAATGAAGGCACATGGTAACGGATCATCTTTTCAGAGCCTAGGTAAAGAAATACCCAAAATTTTGCTGTGGGGACAAACGGGAGTACCTCGAGAAAACCCACTTTCTCCACGATCTCCGTGCCCAGGATAGTTGGGGAATTTACATCAAATAATTATGGATGGGTTAGACATGGCCAATCCTCATTGGAGAGAGGCTGCACTTAGAAAGATAACTTTCTAAGTGCCAGCGAGCACCTTTCGCTTCTCTTTCCATTTTATCAAGTCTCGACTTAAATATTTTTGCCATAAGGATCTGTCGTAATGATTAATATATTGAATCGTAGTTTATGTGTGTGTAATGTGTTTTCGGTCTTTTATAGTGTCCTGGTGACTTGTGGAGAGCGTGTTGTGATTGGTTTGATTTTTACTGTTTTTGACTGGAGAAGAGATTTTCTGTACATTCGACCAATGGTAGTCACAGGTTACTCACCTCTGATTCAGAACCTCTGTTTAGTGAAGGTTTAATAGTGTTAATATAAAACGATTCTCTGATTTTTTCTTGTCTTCCAGAATTTGTCTGTGTTTATGATTCTAGTTTTCTCCCAGTTTCTACTGTATTAACGTGGCGTGCTCTGCCATGGTTGAATATTGTGTTTTAATGAGTCTTATGTTATCTTTATGTTCTTTTATCCTTGTCGCGAGTTTTCTTCCTGTTTCTCCAATGTATATGTCTTTGCAAGAACACGGGATTTTATAGATGACATATCACTGGGGGATAGTTGTTCCTATCTCTTTATATTGTTGTTTTGACTTTTGAATTTAGCGCAAAGCTACACGAGGGCTATCCGCACTAGTCGTCCCTAATTTAGTAGTGTAAGACTAGAGGGAAGGTAGCTAGTCATCACTACCCACTGCGAAGTCTTGGGATACTCTTTTTACCAACAAATAGTGGGATTGACCGTAATTTATAAAGCCCTCATGGCTGAAAGGGCGAACATGTATGATCTGATGATAATTCGAACCCGATTTCTTTATGTATTGAAACTCATAAGTCTGAAAAGTTTAGTTAATAATATTTCTTTTGATGTGTTTATGTGTTTGTTTTTCTTTTAGTGAAGCCACATCATGCTATCTGCTGTGTCTTCCAAAGGGAATCGAATCTCTGATTTTACTGTTGTAAATCCGAAGACATGCCGCTGTCCCAGCAGAGGGACTTCTTTTAATCTAAATTTGTTTCACAACACTTATTACGTAACAAAATTATATTTAGTAATATAATTAATTTTTATGATTTAGTGCAAAAAATTTTAACTAGTACTGGTATCGTTTCTAAACTTATTTCCTATTATTCTGTACCACATTTTCTACATTTTAAAGCGTTTCACATGAAATTCACCTCTGATTACCAGTAAAATGAACCCTTCAGTTACTGCAGTTTGGGGGAAATCGTACACGAATTGTAATATCCTTAAATTCACTCATTTCCCCTTCAAGTAATCGGACAGAATCCGTAAGATAATTAGGTGTGTGGGTGTGTTTTCTTATAGCAAGGCCACATTGGGCTATCTGCTGAGTCCACCGAGGAGAATTGAACCCCTCATTTTAGCGTTCTAAATCCGTAGACTGACGGCTGGACAAGATAATTGGAATTTCGAGCTGGAAGTATTATCTTTTATGTTTGTTTATTTTTTACACTAAAGCGAGATTGGGAAATCAGTTAGGTACAGCACGTGGAACTCAAACTACTGATTCCAGCGCTGTAAGTCCACTGTTCTACTTAGGTACCGAACAGTAACTGTATTGCAAAGTTAAACTGAAAAGGTTTACAATGTATTTAGAACGAAGAAAGAGACTGAACGTAATACAATTAACAGTCATACGATCTTTAGTAAACACAAAACAATTGAAAAGTGCAAGACAAAGGAGAACATCTTTACAAGACGCTCACACAAAATCCGTACATATGGGTGAATAATCTGATCCAGACTGAGAAACCATAACATAGTCGTCACTGTCGGCCATGTGCGTCGAAAAATATATAATAATGATACCTCAAGGTATCACTTAATATACCAGCGATAAAAAACTCGTTTTTCACATTGACACAGTAGCAATCTTCCTAAAGAAAAAGCCCGTATGAAACCATGGAGGATTACTTCAGAGCAAAAGAAACTTAGCCACTTTGTTATCTAATGTTTTACTTTTAAAACTATGTATACTTGTATCCATACACAATTTTTAAAGAAAGAGTTAATTTTAAGAGAGCACCATAGTAAGTGAGTATAAAACACTGAGTACGTACGCTTACTACAAACCTACCTATCGTGTTACATCATGGAGCCCACAGAAATATTTTAAAGGAGCAAAACATGTATTTAGAGGATCAGATTTTAGAGTGTAAGTGAACAGACTAAAAGAATATATACTATGTTTGCTTAAACGCAAACACAAATTTACAGTTTTAATAAAAAATTAATAAAAAAATATTTGGTTCAACTGTAATGTTAACTTTACAATACGTGCAATTTTTCGTGAAATGTAAGAGTGGCAAATGCCTTCTCTTGTCCCTTTCTGTAGTTGCCCATGTTTTTGATCAATTTTTTGCTGATATAATCAAAATGACTTTTTTTCCCATATATATTGGAATTTAAAAAGTTTCAATCATTCACACCCCAGGATGCAACAGTGTAAGATCGTTGCGATCATGACAGGGTAACATGATCTACTTCCATCGAGTTGGCAAAGCGTATTGTGTGTGAACATGTTTGCTGATGGTATTCCACGAACCCGCAACCTTAAGATTGCAAGTTGAGTGTGTTTATAAAGTATATATACACACTGAGGTTTTACAGTAAACAAAATAATAGGTCACGTGTATTAAGTGTCAAGTCTCAATATACTTGATACATAATAATATTAACATTCAAATTTGAATATTTTGTAAGACCTATCTAAAGGTAAAGTTTAGAATAAGTAGATGTATATATTTCTGTCATGAAAGATGATTATACTTACAACGCTAGAATCCGGATTTCGATACCCGTGGTAGACAGGACAGACATAGCCCATTGTGTAGTTTCGTGCTAATGTTAGTTAAATACATTTGCATAAAAATATTCTGTATTTTATTACACACATTCTGTAGATTTATAAAGGATATTTTTGTATCCAGATATATACTTGAAAACAATATTTTGAATTTTGAAGAAGTTGTTGTTGTTTTGAATTAAGCACAAAGCTACACAATGGGCTATCTGTGCTCTGCCCACCACGGGTATTGAAACCCGGATTTTAGCGTGTTAGTCCGCAGACATACCGCTGAGCCACTGGGGGGCGATTTTTGAAGAAGAAAACCGAAACATTTTGGCCTAATATATATATATATTTATATATCTTTCAAACGTTAAATAGTGTGATTTCAAGTGTGTGAACAAAACCTTTTAACAACTAGCTATCTGAGGGTGTTAACTATACATTGTTTATGGAATTTACAAAGTTTCGATTATTCACATCCCAGGATGTAACAGTGTCGGATCTTTGGGATCATGACAGGGTATTCGAAGAGCTCGTGACACAATTGTAAGATGAGTGTCTTTAAGAAGTATTGTGAAGTAATTTTGAGTAACAAGTAGACGTGATGGGGTTTGAAGTTGTTGTGTATGTTTTTTTGGGAGATGGATAGGTGGATGTGGGAGAGGAGGTGGGGCTAGTTTTTCAGGTGTTTATTATTAAACATAAAGCTACACAAAGGGCTACCAATGTTCACCCCAGCACAAGCATCGTTTCCACTGGGAGAGGGGAGGAATAACTGCAAATTGTTCAACTAGAATAATTTATAATTCTATGTGAATGTGCGAGAGTCTGTTTTGTAAAATTATTTTAATTAAGACAAGCAAATTTTTATCATTAAGATTAATATACGCCTCGTTCTCTCGCTTTTGACAAATCCATGTATTCAAGAAGAAACAATTAGAAATATGTCATTTCATGCAAAAAGGAAATGAGAGAAGACTGTTTGTTTATTTCAGTGAGAAAACCACATGTAGAGAAAATATTTATGTAAAAACGGCTCGTTTGGGTTCTGTGACGATAACCGAAGAAGGCCGAAACAGTGTTCGCTCCTCTACGTAAAAAAATTTTCTCAACCCAAACGAGCAGTTTTTACATAAATATGTACATTCATTTGTTTTTAAGTTTTGAGCTTGACCTACACGAGGGCTATCTTTACAAGTCATCCCTTAGTTTGCAGTGTACGACTAGGGGGAAAGGAGTTAATTATCATCGCCCACCAACAAATCTTAGGCTACTCTTCACCAACGCATAGTAGGATTGACAGTCACTTTATAATGCCTCACGGCTGAAAGGCCGAGCATGTTTGGTGCGATGGGTATTTGAACCCACAGCCCTTGGATTACGAATCGAGTGCTTTAATCACCTGGCCACGAAGGTGCTGGTGTTAAAGGAATAACCTTTAAAAACCGGTTAAAACATTTGATATGATACGAATGTTTATTAATGCTTTCGTACATTTTGCATACAGTTAGTTGGTCAAGAAATGTGTTATGCTTATGGCTAAAATATACAACGGAAATGAAAAATATATTATTTCAATAAGCTTATGATAATTAAGGCATGATATAATATATCTTCAACATAATAAAGTAAGGATTGGAGAGCACAGACAGCCATGTAAATTTTATTTTGATATCGAAAATCGATATCAAACCTGTTTAATGTTTGAAACGTGATGGTTAAAAACAGATATTGATCAAAAATAATTTCTCATTAGCCAGTATCTAGTGTTTGTTGATTTACACACGGTTTGTTTGTTATACGAGGGATATCTGCGCTGGGCGTCTGATCTATTAATTAAGCTATCAAAATAAATAAAACTTAACAAATCGTATTAATTTAGAGAAAGGTTAAAATTAACTGTAAGTTTCACGTAGTGTGTATGTATGTGCTATTTTTGTTTATCAAAACTGCAACGAAATTCTAAATAATATACAATTTTAATTTTACATGTTGCATATAGAGTAGAGCTTCACGTGGACTTGTCACTGCCGTCTTTTCCTATCCCAACTTTTTGTATCGAAGAAAGAGCTATGTTGGCAGACAACAAAATATAATTTTCAATCCAAGTTCTTAAAGATATCGATTAACAGCAACGTTAATTTGAATCTGATATAAGGTGTAACACGATGCGTATCACGAATTTATAGTTTTACAAAACTGAAGTAAAGTCCGATAAAGTAAAAACAAAACTTTACTACGTCATAGTTTATACTCTTTATGATTTTATAAAGTTTATTTCAAAACATTTGCGAACGACTGTAATATAGCATTTTTTAAAGTTAAATATGAAATATGTTAGGAACATATTTAAACTGTCCTTAAACCGACAGTAAACCATAATCAATTTTTTTAATGATAAATAATTAACTAAATTTTATCATATTCAGGTGCTCGTGAAAACGAATAATCAAAACGCATAAACCACAGTTTCTGAGAAAACTCAATTCCAATTAATATAACATTAATTATGGTTTCTTTCATTGTTCTGGTATGTGTGTTCATATCACGGAATGAATAAAAGCACGAAGATATGTGTTTTTATAACTAGTGATCTATGTATTAGATCATTATCTCTGCCAATCGTAAATATCAGTTTCAGTTGTGCTCTTTATTTCTTCTCTTTCATCTACACTAGACGCTCTGTCCAAGGTTCTCAGAACTGGTGATGTTGTAGTAATTTCCGTAGAATAATAATCTAAGTTCTGACGACTTCTTCGACTGTCCAGTGACGTTTTCCTATGAGTATTGAATGTATTTATGGAGGCGCCGGAAGTGCTATTGTAATCAGTCCTGGAATCACAGTCTTGGACCTTGAAAATAGTTTCTGGCAATTGAAGAAATTCAGAAGTTGACCGCTCTAAGACAGGGCAGTGACCAGAACCACAAAGGCTAGAGATGGTTGGCACGTCCTCTATATACTCAGAACAAGACCTTTCAGCAGCACTACGGGCAGTTCTTTGAGTGTAACCAGTATTCACGCTCCATAAGGATTCTTTGTCAGTATGTGTGAAATCTATATCCACCTCTGTCATGGATCGCCAGTCACATTCCCTCACAGATCCCAAAGATCGAGATGTCCAACGGGAATTGATACTAACTGGAGATGATCTGCCAGAAAGTGAATTTTCAGAATCTATTTCGTAAAGTGGACTGAGAGAATTCCGACGGTTTCGCATTTCATAATCACTCTTTTTTCTAAATCGTGGATTTTGAGCTTCCTGAGAATTTTCTTCAACATTTGTTCGACTTCTATAATCTGGTGCCGATAATACACGAAAAATAACTTGCCACTTTTTTGGTGTATATAACTGTTCGTATCGTTTATCTCTGCTAATTCGAATTAGTTCTTCAATTGTTGTTGCTTCCTGAATCAGTGATCTGAAAGTTGTGTCTGAATCGATTATGGTTTTCCACTTCTCTTTGTCTTCTTTAGACAGTTCTGTAGCCTCAGTTATTGGAGACGGATTTAGAACTCGAAATACTATGTCTTTACAACAAAATTTATCCCTAACGTTTTCCTTCGAACGTATTGACTCTTGGGATCCAAACTTTCTGTGAAAACCAGGTCCTGTTATGTTGCTTTCAATATCTCGAAATGTTTCATATTCTTCATTCCAATTTGCTTCTTCAGCTAATTCTGGAGGATGATTCCGAAGTTTAACCACCCAAGATGTTGGTTTTCCAGAGTATTGACTTTTAATCTCTTTTTTGTATACATTTGAGTGTTCTGAAGAAGTAATCTCGTCAGTTTTGGAGAAATATACTTTATCAATATTCTGAAGAGTAACATGAGCTTTCGGTTGTGCCATTAAATTATCTTCGGGATTGTCATTCTCAACAGATTTAGTCTGATCATCTGACAAATATGTCCGCCGATGAACAGTTTTAGTTTCTTCAATCTCCATTGATGTTTTGGTATCTAAGAAGTGGTCCTTCAAGTTGGAAACTCTAAACTTAGGTTTTCGAATATATGGCCTAACAGGAATTTCATCCTCAATTTCTGTTTGGGACCAGTTATCACTATCAGAAATGCTTCCATATCCTGATGGATCATAAGAGGGATCTAATGGTAATCTTTTTTTTACTGGTAAGAATTCATCTATTTCTGACTGTATAAAATCATGGTCATCTGTTGGTAACGTTGAAGCAGAATTATTGGACACATGGAATGACTCCCTAGTATGATTGTCTACCTGCAATGAAGAAATATTTTTAGACTTTGGAGTTGAATATAAGTCTTTTTTGGAAGATTTCTGTAGCCTCGTTAGTCGTTCATTCATAGTGTCTGTGTGAACATTGTCCTCTTTCTCCATAATAGTGGACAGCATTTGTTTGACCACTTTCTGTCTTCTATCATCAGCTTTGTATTCCTGTGGTTTTTGTACAACTTCTGCATAAAAAGAGGTATTTGTTTGGAGATTTTCTTGGTCTGAAGGATAACCCTGTATCATTGGTCCTTCATCAGAAACAAACGCTCTATTTTGGAACCTATAGCCTCCATTTCTAATGCTCGAAAAATCCTGAACAGACATACTTTTGTGAGCATCCAGCTCTTCATCTGAGTTCATTGAAGATGGCGATTCACTTGGATAGTCGGACGGAAGAGTTTCACTAGTGCCACCAGAACCATGTTGAGAAGATGCAGAAGTTAATAAAACTGCCTCGGATCCAGATACGGCTGAAACACGAGGAATACTAATCGTCGTTGGACCCCTGGTGGAGCTGCTTAGTTTGGTGATCTCGCTTCCAGGAACTGAAGATTCAGTTCGTCTTCGTCGTACAATCTTGATGTTTCGCTTCTTGAGGCAGTAATAGGCCATGCCAACTCCAAGTAACAGTAAACTCAAGAAGAGAAGAGCACAAACTATTAAAAGCAACTCTATTTCGGATAGTTTGGGCGTGGCTACAACAGCCAGAGGAGGAGTTGGCTCAAGTCTGCAAATAGAAAATATGTTCATCAGTTTGTTCAATTATGACATGCGCAGTGATGGAAGTTTATAAAGCACTGTGTGCGGAAATAACAAAAGTGTTGTATGTTTTGAAGTTTAAGTCAAAACCAAATCCTCAGTGTCATTTAAAGTTTTTTAAGTGTAAAGCTACACGATAAGGCTTCTGCGCCATATCCACTACGAATAATTGATTTCTGTTGGTCCGTAAGCTTACAGCTGACCTACAGGGGGCGTGTTATTTAATCTGAAGGGCAGCTCCTAAGACATTAGAATAAAGGATATTAACACAGGTATGTTACTTAAAAGAAGCAAACAAGAAGAAAAACAGACAAAATGTAAAAAGTACTGAACACATAAAACATGTAGTTAGCTTGAACTGAAACGTTTTTCTATGGAAAGCGAATGTGACCATCAAATTTTAAAGTTTAAATGGCACAATCGAATTCTTAATGTGGTCGATATCTAATTAATTTTAAATTTAGTCGTTATATCAGTGTGAATGTACTTACTTTGTAGGAATAAGACTATTGGGAGGTGGTGCTAAAGGCGGAGGGTACCGACATATAATCGTCTTAGCTTCGTCTTCGTTAAACTCTAAAGAACGATGAAAACGTACCAAAATGTTGTTGATGAATACTCGTGGCGCCACCTTGAGATAAAATATACAATAAACAAAAATAATTTTATCGAACACTTCAATCAAAACTTTCAGCAATATTCAGAAATAGTGGGGATTAAACACCAAATTATAATATTAATCTCTAAAAGTATTCCATAAACATCATTGCTTCCAATGTCCAATCATAGCTATGTTGATTTTGAAAACGATACTAATCATTTTTTCGCATGCAAAATAACAGGTTGTTTGAAGAAAATAATAATTAATATTTGATGTTAAAATAAACGAATGATAAAGCCTTAAAGATTCCTCACGCTCATTATTTGTTGAGACCCAAACAAAACTATATGAAAAAACAACAAACAAACAAAACATATCAACAATTAATAGGTTTGTCGAATTTCAGGTAGCCTAAAAAAAGCACTGGTGTTGAGCGAAAGGCCTCGTCTATACTGAATATAACAAATATATGTATACATTTTTCTCTACTTTGACTCGAAAGTACAATAATAGTACTTTTTAATAGTACAACACCCTTTTATACATATAAGATCAGGATATATTTGTTTTGAAAGTACACAGATCCATTATTTGTATGAAAAAAGCAAAAATATTGATTTTCAAATAACATAGATCCGTTCTTCACTAGCTTTAACTTTGGTTATTGACCTCAACTCTAATCTTTAACTTTGGCTATTAACCTCAACTCTAATCTTTAACTTTGGCTATTGACCTCAACTCTAATCTTAAACTTTGGCTATTAACCTCAACTCTAATCTTTAACTGTGTACTTGCTCTAATCTGTACTTGCTAATTAATAGATTCCATTTCTTCTATAAAAAGAAAAAGAAACAAAAGAATAATGTTCAAAATAGCTTGATTGTTAACACTTATTTCGATAGTAGTCATTGCTGTACGTTTCTATTTAGTTACAAAGAGCCATTCTGATTATACTGGCGTTTCGTTTGGATTGTACCGACGTTCTGGTGACAAATCAGTTATTGTCGATGTTGAGAACACTTTCCAGATTTAAATCCTGATATTAGCCACATAACTTTTATCTTTAAGTTTCTCTGCATGGGCAGTTCGTATCCTAATGGTTAACATGCTGCTTTACGAATCAAAGACTCCAAGGTTTGATACACGATAATGCTCAACAACGTTCTGCAGCTTCAGCTGTGGATGAGTTAGAAATGTGACAGTCGATCACATTCGTAGGCTTAAAGAATCAAAATATTTGAGTCGATTAGTGTTGTTGACTAGCTGCCTTTTTTCTGAACAGTATTTCAAAGTTAAGGGCGATTATGACTCACTCTACCGTTCAGCTTAAATTAAACATTGCAGTTTATTCCACACGTGTTTAACAATCTCTCTATTGACGATGAAGAGAAATGGTGTTCCTGGAACGTCGACGAAATCAGATTTAGTGAAAACTTAACTTTATAGTTGGTTATATTCAACTACAGATCAGAAACTAAGGCATGCACTTTTTTATCTAATTGTTTACATTTATATTATCAACTCTCACATCAGCACAAACTTTCGTCTATATGGAATTGACATACAGAAATTGTATGACCTACCTGTTTAGTTCCACATCCTCTTAATGGAATCTGAATCTGGTAATGGCGTCTACCGTCACCGTAGAGTTTACACGGACTTGATCGATTGTAGTCCGTGTAAGTTATCCCCTGGTAAGGTTCCGTAAAATTTATCGTTACCACCATCTCACCAGATTCGCAAGACAAATAAGCTGGTATCGAACAAAACGATATGCGTTACTAATAGTTTAGTTACCAACTTACTTAACACTGTGTTTATTGTTTCTTTTATCTGCTAGTTTGTTTTCATAAGTAAGTTACTTTTCTTGTAATGAAATTTCAAGTAGCTGAGGGTTGAAGATAATTTGTTAAAGTCCTAACTAAATGTATAGAAACAAATTGTTTTTGGAGTATTTTCAAATAATTTAGAAAAATTCAATGTGAAAATGATGCCCATATTTAATAAGAAATATAAAAAAAATACGCCATTCTTTAATCTTGCTTTATGATTCGGCTTTAAAGCACGTTTCGTTACACAGAATGGTTCAAAACGCGGTGTCACGTCGTACTTGAAAAACGAATTAGTTAGAAATAATTAAAATAAATGTTTTTGTGTTTTTCTTATAGCAAAGCCACATCGGGCTATCTGCTCAGCCCACCGAGGGGAATCGAATCCCTGATTTTAGGGTTGTAAATCCGGAGACATACCGCTGTACTAGCGGGTGGCATTTTATAACAAATTGTGGACATAAAAATATTAAACAGTAAGGTAAAGCAAAAACACAACAACAATGGAAGGTGAAAAAAATGAAATACTTCTATCATTTCACGATTTTTGACCAATGTTTCTTGTATTTGGTAGCTACCGTGCTTAAAGTGTGAATCCGCAAATTCATGGTTTGGGGCTCATTGTAATATAAAAAAGGAGGTCCATCACTCTTTGGGGGCAATAACCTGCTGCAAGATTGAAGGCCCAAATCCCACTATTCGATGAGACAAAAATAGTCCAAATGTTGATGGTAATGCTGTAAACTGGTTGTCTTCCCTCTAGGATATCAGATCAAAATTAGGGATGACTCTGCTATTGTAGTCCCAAAGCATCTAAACTTTAGAGCAAACAAATATGTAAAAATTGCAGACCTAAACAAGAAACTTCCAATAAAACATTAATAAATCCCTCGTCTTGTAATTTCAAACGTTTCGACAAATGTTTGGAATGATATCATTTTCGAGTTTCATCTGTTGTTAAAGCTTATTTTTGGGCCACCCTGAATCTTAATATACTTTCTGGACCTGAAGTAGGGCAAACGTCAATAGATAATGTGTTGTTCTAAGTCGTCTATTGTCCATGTACTCTGTACTATCAACAGCTGGAACACCTGGTTGCATATCTTACACGTCAGTAGCACGTGCTCTTAGGCGGAACCACGATCAGTGTACGTCATCATAACTGATATATGATCGATAACTACAGACTGTCAAACTTATAATTCTCTTAACACTAATAACATCCTACATTATAACAAATAGGGTTTGGACGTGGTCTAGTGTTTAGCAAACCTGAATAGAAAGTAAAATATCTGAGGTTCGAGCTCCTATGCACCTATAGCTTCGTAGATATTACACGTGAGGCAGTCAATCTATTATTTGGTTAAGAGTAGTGATACTGACGGCATGTGATGCTGACTGATTTCCCGCCCTTTGATTAGTAGGTCTATACAGGGAATTACCGAATCTATGCCTTCAGGTCTATATAATATTAGAGCTTAGCCAATGTAACCCAAAATTGCTTTACAGTTGAAAATGAGCCGGTATGGACAAATGGTTAAGGCGTGCGACTCGTAATCTCAGGGTCGTGGGTTTGTATACCCTTTGCGCCAAACATACTCGCCCTTTTAGCCGTGGTGCGTTATAATGTTAATGGTCAATCCTACTGTTCGTTGGTAAAAGAGTAGCCCAAGAATTGGCGGTGGGTGGTGATGACTAGCTGCCTTCCCTCTAGTCTTACACTTCTAAATTAGGGAAGGCTAGCATGGATAGCCCTCGTGTAGCTTTGTGAAAAATTCAAAAACAAACAAACAAGACACGACAATGTTTAAGATATTTGTTATTCCTCCCTAAGTGGTCCAATCACTTATTAAGATTGCACAAGGTGTTGTAACAGTAATATTAGTCACCTCTAGTTTTATTGGTGACAATCTCACTGTTCAAATCATCTGCCACAACTGAACGCACGACACCTTCCACGTTGCTATCATTTTGACGATCCTCCTGAGCCTTCACTGTGGAAATCTGCAAAGTTTCAAGACGTAAGGTTAGATTCCAGAGTGTATGAAATCAGATGAGAATTACAAACATTTAAAAAAATAAATCGTTGACATCTCGTATTTACACGTCCCGTAGTGGTAAAATCTACATATTTAAATAAATTTATGTTCATTTTAATCATGCAAAAGCTTGTAAATTTTTAAAGTTTGTTTCTCTAATTTAGTTTTGGTTTTGTTATAGTTCCTTTAATAAATAAATCTCAACTGCAAACTAGTACTAAAGTTAGCCACTAGATGACAGGTTAAGTCACTATTTACATTTCAAGACTTTGTTGTTTCTAAAACTAAAATAATTTTTCTTTATTGATAAAAACAAAATATTTTTGTTCGCTAATGTGTTGTTAAGCATTGAGCTACACAATGAGACTATCTGTGTTTTGCCTACCACAGATACTGAAACCCAGTATTTAACATTATAATCCAACTGCTTTGTTCCTGGACCATCAGAAGGTGAATGAATAGAATCAATGAAATACGAATAATTTTAATAATTTTTGTGTCAAGTGATTCCAAACAATTGACAAACGAGAAACTAATTAAATTAACTTCTAAGTCAAAGTCACAGAATTAATGCAAAGTACAAATTATTTTCCTTATTTTTTTTTAAATTACATAAAATACGATTATTTTCAAGCAAATTAATTTACACTTACCATAAGAAGTGTAGCGATAAGAAATTGTGAAGTTGCCATCGTCTTCCTAAAAATATATAAAATATTAGCCACGTTTTTTAAATAAAAACTAAAACCAAATTAAGACAATCCTTTCTTTTATAATAATTATTTTGAAAAATTAATCTAGATTGTAAACTTAATTTATATATTGTTTATAAAACCAACTACCTCTAGTGAATTTTGTCCAAACTAATGCATTCAAGTCCTAAGCTTTAATCAGTATTGTAGCAATGTCTTATTCACATAACCGTGAAAATTCTATCATACATTTACTACCGAGTCGACCATTTTCACCTGCACACATTTTAACTTCTGTTAGACTCTCACAAAACTATCGATGTAATTCATGCCACGAATTTCACAGATTTTTAATGTGTCGAATCAATTAAACAGGAAAAAAGTTCATTAAACCCCACCTCTGTATCTAATGTGGGGATCACAGAATCTCTCAGATCTAAATATGCTAACAGTGAGAGTGGTGAGGTTAACGGCCTGATGTTTTTCTTTCTTTCAGAATCGTTCATGGTTAGTCTAGTGAAAGTTAATGAACTATGACTGACGAATATGCATAGTGAAAGATACGTATCTTGCGGTTGGTTCTATCTTGGCTATGTCGTCAACCCTCGCTCTTTCGCGTGCTTTCTTAAGTGATGAATCCCAATCAACGTTACAGAAGTATTTCTGCAAACTGATAAAATCGTTTTCCTCTCCACAAATACGGAATTTTTATCCGAAATTAAAGTGTTTCAAAAATCTAGTAAATCAAACATTTCTATTCTCGTCAGCTTTTTGTCTAAATTGTTTTAATGTGATAACATTAATTGTTAATAATATGTCCAGAAATTGTACTCTCAAACACGGTGAATTATATATATTCCATAGTATGATAGGCTTGGTAAAGAGGGCACTCTACTCGAGGTCTGCGGGTCGTGGGCCCAAACCACCGTCACTGAATATTCTCGCTCTTTCAACTATGGAGGCGTTATAAATACAAGGTCAGTTACACTATTCGTTAGTTAGTTTGCTTGTTTTGTTTTTGAATTTTGCAGAAAGGTACTCGAGGGCTATCTGTGCTAACCGTCCCTAATCTAGCAGTGTAAGACTACAGGGAAGGCAGCTAATCATCACCCCCCACCGCCAACTTTTGGGTTACTCTTTTACCAAAGGATGGTGGGTTTAACCGTCACAATATAACACTCCCATGGCTGGAAGGGCAAGCATGTTTGGTGCAATCGGGATTCGAACCCGCGACCCTCAGATTACGAGTCGAACGCTTTAACCCACCTGGCCATGCCGAGCCCTATTCGTTAGTAAAAGAATAGCCCAAAAGCTGACTTCTCCTTTCCTCTAGCTTATCACAGCTAAATTAAGGATGGCTGGCGCAGATATCCATAAATGGCTTTGTACGAAACTCAAAACAAACCTCACTATAACATACAAGAAACAAATATAATTAGCGCTTTAATTTAGCACTCCTTGTAAACTGAAATGTACGTATTGCCCGTAACGCGATTATGGAATAGACACAATTTAAATATCAATTTATCTTTACATTTAACATAATTCGCTCCAAAGTTAGAATCACAAGAGCAAGCAAATATTAATTACATGACTCAACTTTATGTTATTTTCGAATATATTTCACGTAATTACTAAAGCTCATAATCAAACGTTTTGTGTTTAATTATGGATAAGTATGACAGTAATCAAATAATAATAAATTTGTTTAAGATGCTGTTTTGAATTGATGGAAACGAAATTAAGGTACAGTTATTCCACCATAGACATATACTTTAGGACTAAAAACGTATTTTATTTATAGACAGATCGGAAGTAGACTTACGTACACCCCATCGTGACCTTGTTTCAAGACCTATAATAAACACATCGTGACATTCGTTCAAGACATATAATAAACACATCGTGACGACGAATCAAAACAGCGGTAAACGAAACGTAACGCTGGCATGTGGTACCTGCCGAGCACGTGTTTTACTGTATCTCATCTTCTAAAATATATTTGTTTGCTACTAAGTCCAGAGCTATCAATGAGATATCCGTCTTCTACCCTCAGACATAACGTTCAGCCTCAGGAGAGCACCTAAAATACGTAAATATATGTCACCTGCTATTAAACATACCTCGCTGTCATATGACCTTTGGGTAGTTCACATTTTCCTGGTTTATGTAAGAATAACATAGGGTGATTATAAAGAAAGTTTTCGATTCGGCACCTCATCACATACGTTATGGCATAGGGAGGTGAAACTACAAAGAGATGTTAAGAATGTCGTGTGGATGAAAATGCCTTAGCTGCTACATATTGCCACCAGGGGATTTACTATGACCTTATGTACGATCAATGATAGTAACTCTTAAAGAAGTTTACGTTTAGCATTCAAAAATGCATCATCTGGTATGTTTGTTTGTTTTTGAATTTCGCCCATAACTACTTGAGAGCTTTCTGCGCTATCCGTTTCTAATTTAGCAGTGTAAGACTAAAGGGAAAGCAGCTAGTCATCACCACCCACCACCAACTCTTGGGCTACTCTTTTACCAACAAATAGTGATATTGACCGTCACATTATAACAGCCTCATGGATGAAAGGGCAAGCATATTTGGTGCAATGGGGATTCAAGCTTGCAACCTTCAGATTACGAGTCGAACGCCTTAACCCACCTGGCTATGCCGGGCTTCTGGTATGTTAGCCACTTCCTAGACAGTTGTATCCTTAAGGTCGGGAAATGATGCGACGGTTTTCCAGGTACACGGATGACTTTCGATTCTCACTAGCAAAGTAATGCGAGATGATTTTGTCCTGAAAGTGATTCAGCAAGACGTGTTTCTCCTAGTTATGAATACGTTAAAAGGGACCAGCCTTCATAGGAACTATAATATTTATGACATTTCATTACTGCAGTGTGGGAATGTCATGGAATACGAGCATTTTATGGTAAGATGCAACAGTGATGATTGTATATGCTTGTACTTCACGTGTGGCCAATAACAAAGTAAACCGTGAAACCGTTTGGCACTGTCATCTTAGCTTAATGTAGAAAATGTTGCATTCAGACTAGTTACCAACTAGATAATTCAGTTACCGCGTTGACATTTACAGAAGAGGCGAAACGTGTTTCACTTGTCCATAAGACATTAACAGGACACTGGCCACCGACTTCCAGTCTTGCCACGCACTGCAACGCAAATTAATTTCGTCAGATTAATTTCGTCTTCTGGCCCAGCATAGCCAGGTGGTTAGGACGATCGACTCGTACTACAATGGTCACGGGATCGAATCTCCGTCACACCAAACATGATAGCCCTTTCAGCCGTGAGCGTTCTAATATGACGGTCAATTTTACTATTCCTTGATAAAAGAGTAGCCCAAGAATTGGCGGTGGGTCGTGATGACTAGCTGCCTTCCCTCTAGTTTTTCACTGCTAAATTAGGGACAGCTAGTGCAGATGGCCCTCGTGTAGCTTTGTACAAAGTTCAAAAATAAACAAACAAAAGCTTCAGCTTCTTCAATGCTTGAATATGATTGACCCTTATTCAAAAAACTGACAGAATAGCCTTATAACCAGTTGAGACTGGCAAGTACAGACACTGGTTGTTATAATGTGTACTGCTGGCTTGTCCTGTTACAGCATGGCTCACTCCAGTAGGAGTCGATGGTCTGCCTGTAACCTTGTTCATGAATGGTAAATGACACTGAGTAACAATGGTTCAATAACACTCAGTAACAATGGTGCAAGAACTCTGTGTAACTGAACGACCCATTTAAAATCCTTTAAAAATATAATATTATGAATATTAATTTATTAGGATTGTTCAATTTTCCAAAGTTCTCACGTCTTTAGAAACAACCATAATATTATTATGTGTGTGTATGCGTATGTTTAGAATATTTTATTTTAATTTCAGGTTCTTCGTAACCACAGTAGTTTTACAAGAATGTCAAATAATCCATTATGCAAATGAGATTCACTAAATTTATATATTAATATATTTTTTATCCAACAATAGAGTGTTGTAAAACAACGACTACTATTTAATCATTCCCCCCCCCATCAAAATAACGTCTAACTTCAATAAACGGTCAGTTTATTAGGTTTCTAGAAAGAAGAAATGAAAGGATAATATCGAGTCATCAAGCTGATTGAACTATTCTACGTAACTGATAAGCTTGTTTCCCGTGTACGTATTTTAGCAATAATATTGTATTCTTTAAAATTGCTAAGACCAACTAATGAGTTTGACAGTCGAAAATAAAACTCTTCGTGGGAATATACAAGACTTAGAATACGAACCAATATATCTCGACTCAAAAATTATGTTATTTGTTGTTTAATTTCTTCCTTCTTTTACATTGCAACTCCAGGTTAGATAATAACAGAGAAAGTTTCTGTTTAACAGCAAACAGACATGATTGCATGACGAGACGCCGTTCTCTTCACAGAGAAGTAATGAGTTTTATAGCTAATTACACCAGATAAACACACCACCGAGCTCCCCCTCACGTTGTTTCTTTGCAATATACGTGACCTCTTTCTCTCTTTTTTATTCCCACCAGACCCTCACATTTTTTACTTTCTCTCAGGCCAGGCGTCGAAAACATTATACAAGCAGGTTAAATACTCTCTACACCGTCTGAATCAGGTTCGTCGAGTCCACTGTTGCAAATAGTTTTGTTTGATGAGCAGAAACAACTGACCTCTATAAGGAATCGTGTGTTTTTTGTTTTGTTTTTTTTGTCTATTTGGATGTAATCTGTGCACCTGTAGGTTTGTTTCTTTTGTTACACAGAAAAGCAATGATCTACCTGTTGCGTCCATCGCGGGGAATCGAGCCCTGAATTTTATCGATGTAAATTCGTAAACCTACCGCTCGCTCTCCCACCAGAGGAAGTAATGTTAGATTGAAAAATATTTTTTTTTACTGTCGTTTTATTTTTCCAAAATACTTTTCTTTCCGTTCTCGAGTAAACAGTATTTTTTAAATTAAAATATTTTGTTGAAAACTCAGTACAATTAATCTTCATATTTTTTTATCAAAACTTGGTACACTGATTTTATAATTTTTTTAAAGTAATCCAAGTTATATCGTACGGGATCATTAGCTCAGATTTAACATGCTTTAATGATGTTCCAGCTACCTCTAAAATTACGACTTTTGTATTTTGTCCTGACGATTCGGTAATGGTTAACTCTAATTTTGGGGGCTTTTATAACAGTTTTCTCACTGAATCATTATTATAAAAATAAGCAAAATAATTATTAGATATGTAAAATATTTCTCATGCCTAAAACAATTAATTTAAGCTGTACAGATAATAAGAACCTTGGATGATAGAAGCTGGAAAATGAAAATTATTTCATTTATTCCATCAAAGTTTAAGTTTAGGTAAAGAAATACAAAATTTCTAATAAAACAACGCTTCATTTAATATGCATGTTTTAGTTTGAAAAACTTAATTCAAATACCTACTCGAAGTGCTAAAACCTTTAGAGAAAGTAAATTCACTACAAATCTTAAAATATAAAGTTTAGTGTCGCGAGGCATAATGACAGGTCCAAGATTCGAATCTTAATGTGTCGGTGAAGAGGAGCTACAAAATTGGCATTTAATGAGTCTATTTGGTTAATTTAGCTGATTGTTCTCTCTCAAAATCCTCAAAGCTCGAAAACTCATAACCCTAAATCAAAATACAGCAGTCACAGACTAAAGAGAAAATAGCTAGTCCACGTCCATCACTGTCAACTTTTGGGTTACTCTTTTAGCAATGGCCCCCCCAGTGGCTCAGCGGTATGTCTGCGGACTTACACGCTAAAATCCGGGTTTCGATACCCGTGGTGGGCAGAGCACAGATAGCCCATTGTGTAGCTTTGTGCTTAATTCAAAACAACAACAACAACTTTTAGCAATGAATAGTGGTATTGACTGAAACATTGTAACGTCTCAACAGCTGAAAGGACGAGAACATTTCGTGACGGGGATTCGATCCCGTAAATTGCGACTCTGTCGAGTGCCTGACCCACAAAGCCATGCAGGGCCGCAACAAGTAAACAACGAAGTATTTGTAAAATTTTGACGAATGTAATTTGTACACATGTTTTCTCACTTAAGTGGCGAGTAAGTGTTTTACGTATTCCACATGAGTTTAAAACTTAAAAACAGCTAATATGTGAAGAAAATACAAAATAAACAATAAAGCTTCTACGTTTCACAACGTTAAACAATAACGGAGCGAAAATTAAATTATTAAAATAGTTTGCTGTAAACTTCAATGATTATACTAAACCTTTTTGTGCTCTACATGTGTTTTTACAGCTCTTTCTACTGGTGATATCGCTATTTGTGATCTATGAGTGTTTGTATACTCTTTTTACTGGTAATATCAATATCTGTGGTCCATATATATTTTCATAATTTATACTGAAAATATGTGTTCTATATGTGATTTTTTTTCTTTCTGCTGGGAATATCAATATTTCTACTCTTGATGTGTGTTTTTACTTTTT
Source organism: Carcinoscorpius rotundicauda (assembly GCA_011833715.1). Lineage (NCBI taxonomy): Eukaryota > Metazoa > Arthropoda > Merostomata > Xiphosura > Limulidae > Carcinoscorpius > Carcinoscorpius rotundicauda. The sequence goes on from CM022403.1 coordinate 36,436,059, forward strand.
ACTGAGAATATGTGTTTTGTATGTGTTTGTTACTTTTTATTGGGAATATTAATAACTGTGTTCTATATTTGTTTGTTACTTTCTACTGAGAATATCAATATCTGTGCTCTATATGACTGTTTTACTCTCTGCTGAGAATATCAATATCTGTTCTCTGTATGTCTGTTTTACTCTCTGCTGAGAATATCAATATCTGTGCTCTGTATGTCTGTTTTACTCTCTGCTGAGAATATCAATATCTGTGCTCTACATGTCTGTTTGTTACTTTTCATTGAAAATATCAATATCTGTGCTTCATATGTCTGTTTTGCTCTCTACTGAGAATATCAATATCTGAGCTCTATATATCTGTGTTACTCCCTACTGAGAATATCAATATCTGTGCTCTGTATGTCTGTTTTACTCTCTGCTGAGAATATCGATATCTGTGCTCTGTATGTCTGTTTTACTCTCTGCTGAGAATATCAATATCTGTGCTCTGTATGTCTGTTTTACTCTCTGCTGAGAATATCAATATCTGTTTGCCACTTTCCATTGAGAATATCAATATCTGTGCTATGTATGTCTGTTTGTTACTTTCTACTGAAAATATCAATATCTGAGCTCTACATGTCTGTTTTACTCTCTACTGGGAATATCAATATCTCAGCTCTATATGACTGTTTTACTCTCTACTGAGAATATCAATATTTGACCTCTATATGTCTGTTTTCCTCTCTACTGAGAATATAAATATCTGTGCTCTCTGTGTGTGTTTTACTCTCTACTGGGATTATCATGCTGCATGAATATGACGTCGCAGAATGTTGGACTTAAATTTTTTTGTTTCATTTCTGTGAACTATCTGTCCTCTGCACTCAACTCAAATTGAAGATCTGACAAAGGTTTGTTTTTTTTATTCAGGAAAGCTTACGAAATTTCGTTATAAGGTATTACGTCACCATTAGATGTATTTGAAATGTTTTATTCTGTTGTGTACAGTACCAGATGACGTCATGTTAACGGTGACGAAACGTAAACTTTATTGTAAGTTTAGCTGTTCTCAGTTTTTAGCAGTGGAACTTTTGTTACCCGTCTGCAGTGCTAACTTTAAAACAATATAATCCACTAGATCTGTATTGCGAAGTGTTTTTTCGCTCGCATATTTTTCTCTTTGTTTTGTGTTTAAATTGATATGGCTATCAACAACTTCGAATCAAATCGAAATACCTATGTACATAACGAAACATGAACCTAACCTACATAGATCATAACGAAATATTAACCTAACATACGTACATCATAACGAAACATTAACCTAACCTACATAGATCATAACGAAATATTAACCTAACATACGTACATCATAACGAAACATTAACCTAACCTACATAGGCCATAACGAAACATTAACCTGATCTACATAAATCAAAACGAAACATTAACCTAACCTACATAAATCAAAACGAAACATTAACCTAACATACATACATCATAACGAAACATTAACCTAACCTACATAGGCCATAACGAAAAATTAACGTAACCTACATAGACCATAACGAAAAATTCGCCTTGTAAATAATGTAGAATATTTTATAAACCAACACAGCTAGAAGCATGGGTGGTTTTTAAACGTAAATAAATAAACTGATTGGAGTGCACTAAATGGTCAGTTGGTATATCCTCGCTGTCACTAACAGTTTGAGATTTCGATGATATATCACAATGCTTGTCTTAAATCCAAATAGCGAAGTAGCAATGAAAAACAATTATGATAAACGAAATTAATAAAGCATGTGTGTGCATGTTACAATTTTTAATAAATGCTGTTGATGAAACCGACTTTAACAAAATAACACAATATAACTTTACTTACAAGAAATATAAAACTAATTAGTTGTTTCATGTTTATCACTGATGTTCAGGTATTTCATCTGAAGCCATATTTACTTGATATTTTATCGAGACAATTTCACATGTATGAGGTATATTTTGTACAAGTTAACCCTTCTACACATATAAACACGTCGAGGAAAATTTACCTACTTCTTGGCCAAAACATTTTAAACTTTCCCAAGTCATATTAGTGAAACAACGCGCGTGTATTGAGTGTCACATATATCGTACGTGAGATCGAAATTATTGTAAAAATTAGTATATTTTGGTATTGTAGAGAATTTTTAAGAAGGTGTAAAGAAAACAATAAGTTCTGCAATCCTATAGATATTAAAATTTAAGCTAAGATGACACAGAATGTTGCCATGGTTACTAGTTGAAACAGTTAGAGACGATTGTAATGTTTCCACAGCAACCAACTTATCATCTTCCCAAGTACAATTTTGGAAGGTGAATGACATAGACAGGGACATATCTTAAATAACACGTGTGTATATGTAAATCAATTCACGCAGTTAATAAAAATTATTTATTTTTTACATAATAAGCACACAAATATCTTATGATATTATAAGTTATTCTAAGTTCCTTACGATCACAATAATTTCGTTTCTTACTGACTTAAATCTACTATGATCTATACAAGGCTTATTCGGTCTCTGTTTAGTGTATTCACCATTTATCTTTACTTACCTACAGACATCACAATAAGCAAAGCAGCATGATCACCTGGTAGCGAAAACTGATAGAGAACTGATTGAAAACGCATGCAGTTCGCGTGACATGTGAACTCATTTCTCTTCAGGTCGAGATGGCATTTGGTAAACTTTACGTTATCTCTGTCAGAAGTATAATAAATATGGCATGGAATTTGTCTTAATTATCGAGGGCGTGCTGAGAGTAATTAGTAAAATCCTAGTTTGATGTCTCCTTGGTAGCGGTACCAATCACTGAAGGTTTATTACTTCCGTTTGAATGGTGGTGTCGGTGCGTCGTCGATCACGTGAGCTCGAACCAACTCGCATACCTACAAGGAAACCGTAGAACAAAACGCTCGCGGAATTCACAAAACGCCATTCTATGAATCACTCAGTAAATTCAGTTTGTTTGGTTGATTTTTTTCAGAGAAACAGATTTTTACAATAGATTGCAAAAACAGAAAACTATCGTTTGTCATGTGTTGTGAAACAATGTTCATTGTCTCCGTATTTCATAATATTATTTCATATATTCGAAGAGTCTGTGTGTTATCTTACAGAAAATCCACGTTGGTCTATCTGCTTAGTCTACCGAGGGAAATCGAATCCCTGATTTAGCATCATAAATCCATAGACTTTCTTATGTACCAGCGAGGGACTCTTCAAAAAGAAATAAAATGATAAAAAAATCAGAATAATTCCTAACGATGAGAAGTCCATATAAACAATAAATTACGTTTTTGTTTCTCTGCAACTTAAAACACGAATAAATGATAAAAAATGAATTTAATTAATTTTGTGATCGCTAATATATTTTGTATTTGTTGTTGTTTTTGTCAATTACCACTGATATACAAAGGGATGAGTACATTTTAATAAAATGATTTTGAATAAGCAAGTAGCTTGACAAATAAAGTTCATATAAAGTCGCGGTGGAACAGCATGTATCAGAACTACCATGTGATATTGATTGGCGTTTTCAGGTATAATACGATGCCACCGAGAATTAATCGTTTTGTGAAAAGACTATGTACCAGCGCTTTTCGACTATTCAGATGGTGGAATTTAGAATTACCAAAAATATAAAAGAATATTTATCAACTTGTAGCACCATGAACCATCCAGAAAGGGACTTCTAACAGATCCTATCCTAGCTCTAGTAAACAGAGTGCAGCATTTTGTTTGTTTCTTTTAAGTTTTGCGCAAAGCTATTCGAGGACTATCTTCGCAGTATTTTGTAATAGATGAAAATCTACAAACATAAAGCTCAGTAGCACGAAACCCATGCAACTGTATGTAACAGACTAAAAATGGATCGCCTTGGTATAAGTTCACCAAGTGAAGGCTTCTCGACACACCATCTGTTTAACATATCTTAAACAGCTGGAAAACGAAACGAGTGAAGTTACCAGACTCAGAACTTATAGATTTCTGTTAGATCGAACTAGTGAAACTGGCGCTGAGAAACCATCGATTTTTTACAGTAAATGGGTTATAGAAAGAAGACAGGGAAGAGTGATATAAGTTGAACATGACGGACTTACGTCAGAGTCTTTCGCAATACAAATTACCTTTTTGTGGCTATTTTTAAGAAACAAAATCATTTTAATATAGCCTACTAAACCTCTGTATTGTCTTATATTACGTTCTGATCTTATAATTATATTTATGTATATTCGACTCAATTAACACTGATTTATTGTGTTTTTTTCAGATATATTAACACTGACGTAATTCATTTTGATTATGTTATACAGCTCACACAATTTTGCTTTTGGTGCTATGACTATTGGGACACTGTTGGTGTTTTGTTTCTGTTATCCCTAAAGCACTATTGTGTTTTCGGTTCTATTGCTATTCTTCGTTGTTACGTGTTCGGTTCTATTACTAAAGAAATATGTCAAAATGTTCATAAACAGAATAACTGGAACAGCAAAAATATAATTTATCGACACGCCACCTAAATGAAAATGTGTTTCGAGAAGAAAAGTAGGACAGTTTGGAAGTACATTTACATTAGTTATAGTGATGATAGCGTGATTTAACATTCCTTTATAAAAATGAGATTACACATGACATCATCATTTCATTACAGTTTTAATACAGAAGTATGTGTATTTGTGTTTTTCTTACAGCAAAGCCGCATTGGGCTATCTGCTGAGTCCACTGTGGGGAATCGAACTCGTGATTTTAGCGTTGTAAATCCGAAGACAATCCAGAAGTAATAGCACAAAATAACGTACTAAGATTTTGTCCCTTTTGCTAAACACAAAGCGACATTATAGTCTATCAGTGTTGTGTTCGCCACGAATATCGTAACCCAAATATTTAACATTGTATGCTCTCAGACTTAGGTCCGGCATGGCCAGGTGGTTAAGACGCTCGACTCGTAATCTAAGGGTCGTGGGTTCGAATCCCCTTCTCACTAAACATGCTCTCCAGTTTAGCCATAAGGCGTTATAATGTGACGGTCAATTCTACTGTTCGTAGGTGAAATAGTAGCTCAAGAGTTGGCGGTGGGTCGTGATGACTAGCTGCCTTACACTGATAAATTAGAGACGGCTAGCATAGGTAGCCCTCTTGTAGCTTTTTGCAAAATTCAAAAACAAACAAACCCTCAAATATATCTTTAAATCATCGGAGAAGAGAGGGGAACTTAATCTGTAAACTTGAAGTACAATCTTTTTGTGTTTCATTTTTTCCTTTACTTCTAGAAATTTCCACGTTTTTTTTTACTTCATTGATTAAATCTTCTATTAATAAAATTACTGATTATCGTGCCTCATAGTGACACAAAGGTATGTCTGCGGACTTCCAACGCAAGAAAGCGGGTTTCGATATCCGTGATAGGCGGAGCACAGATAGTCAGTCCATTGTGTAGTGTTATCCTTAACTTCCTACAAACAAACACCAATCATCGAGCTTTTATTGTTGACAAACCACCAAAATGTTCTAGCACTGTTTACACGCTTTCAGTTGAGCGAGCTTACGGAAGAATATTCCACGTTCAAGCTGGCTGATGACACCAAGGAGAGATACAACTACGTATATTCACAGTTAAGATAATATAGCTTGAGTCTTTTAACGGAAAGTCTCAATCTTTTCAACTGGCTTAGCTTTACTAAGACATTTCTGTTAATCGAGTCCTTGAAAGTTTAACATGAATCTCCTAATCAAAACCTTGAAACATTTAACAAGTTTCTTCTTGAAAACTGTTAATGTGAGCCTCCTTATCGAAGCTTGGAAACTGTTAACATACGCCTGCTAGTCAAAGTGTGTGTGTTTTCTTACAGCAAAGCCATATCTGGATATCTGCTGAGCCCACCGAGTGGAATCGAACCCCATGATTTTATCGTTGTAAAACCGTAGACTTACCGCTGTACCAGCGGGGCCCCTGCTAGTTAAAGCTTGAAAACTATTAAAATGCGTCTGCTAATCAAAGCTTGGAAATTGTTAACATACGATTGCTAACCAAAGATTGGAAATGTTAGCGTATGTCTCCTAATCAAAGTCTCGAAGCTCTTGAGGAATCGCTGAAGCTTTCAGTTCTACATATATAAGCAATCACTGATATATGTAGATATGAATTTTTAAATTCATACAACCACCAGAAGCTAAGCGATGAACATAACAACGTGGAATTTAAATAAATAGCTTGGTTCATTGAGTCATCAAAGCTCGGACTGGTTATCAACCTTTCACTATAGAACTCGACGTAAAAATTCAGTGCTAACATTTACTTTACTGTTAGGACTCTGTTTATGACTCTTGAAGTGATGTCAATAAGGAGACTTAAACAACCACACTTTAGAAAGAAAATTGTTAAAGAGAAAAAGAAATCGATTGGGAGAAGAGTTGAAAGCTTACTATTCTTCCTGGCTAAACTTTTAAAAGGATACAAAGAAGTATATCCAGGGTTCGATTCCAGCGCTGTATCTTTCAGCTCACCGCTGACCAATGGGAATACTAAGATAAATGTATGGTTTATGTAACGAACTCGGGGACGTGTTCCTTTTGTACCTTTTTTTCTTCTGACAGTAACTATGTCATTTGTTTCTTTTTATGTGGTGGGCTTACACATACCAGGTCGAATTTATTCGAAACCTTTACTTTAATTCTCAAATCATAAAAAAAATTTCAACCTTAAAAAAAAAAAACAGTTGCGAAAATGTAGCGAAACCGCTTATTCGATAGTTATATATAAATATATAGGTAATAAGCTTATTAATGTGAATAGATAGTTCTTCTACTCACATTTTAAATGAACTAATAAATATGGTATATTATTCAAACATTTAAGAATAAAATAAAACAATTATCAGTGAAAAATATTTGTATGAAAACAATAGACATTTCATGCTATGTCAATTATTTCATATGCTTCCTTTCATTCGCTAACAACTCGTCTACAAAGAAAAAAAAACGTTTAGTAACATTTAATAATTTAAAAACAAAAACTCATCAGAAACACATTGACTCGGAGCTATGGATTCATTGTTCGCATCCCGTTGCTATAAAAGCCCACTCGTTATTTTATGGGTGTGATTGTGCTATAATAGAAGCATTATTTGATGACTTGAGAAAAGCCGTCCCCCAGCGAAATATCGCTATATCTGGGGTCTTGTACCACTAGAAATCAGGTTTCGATACCCGTGGTTGGTAAAGCACAGATAACCCATTGTGCTTAATACAAACAAAGAAATAAAAGAAGTCAAATGGTTAAATTACTTCTAACTAACTGTATTTTCTCTAATCTGCCAGTTTAGAATTAAGAATTGATATCCGCAGGCAGTTGTTAGTGTAGAGTTGCTCGAAAATTCTAAAACAAACTTTGATTTTCTTGTGTTATAGATAATAGTTTTGTTTATTTTGCGTGACACAAAAAACTGCAAAATTTACAAACACGTTTTATATTTTCACTCGTTTTTTTGTGATAAAGTTTTACATGACATTTACCTTAACGTTTTCAGCTTTCATCCTTAAAAAAATTCCCCCGATGAGATAAATAAGGTTGCGGGTGTACAACACAGAAATATGGAGGTTCCACTCCTCGAGGTGATTATTAATTTGTTATTTGCAAAGCTAAGCGTACAAGGTTATTGTGCGAAGAGTCAGTTTTTTCTTCCCAAATCTTTCTCGAGTAAAGGAGAGGTGAGCAGGGGGAGTCTACGTGCCTAACAACAGAAAGACTACAGTCATTACGTGCCTAACAACAGAAACACTACAGTCATGGATACGCGCTTCTCGCAATCTCTGTCCACCAAAATGATTTTTTTTTCCCTCACGCACCGGTTTTCTTTTGTGATAAAAAACGTTTTTCTAGACGAAATTACACTAGATTTATGATTCCAAACCTTCCATATAACATACAAGTTCACACTGATGATTTGGGTTTAGATAAATTTGTCATATATGTATATATAACAAATCCCCCTTTTTTGTGCGTCTAATCTTTAAGGGTCGCTAGTATGTTCTTAACGTACTTGATAATTAACTATACAGGAGAAAACAATGATCAAAAACTATCCATGCATCAAGCACATGGCTGGAGACTATAATTTGAGTGAAATAAATGAATGTAAGCTCATGGGCGGAAGGTGTTTTCAAAGAGGTTAATGGGGCGCATCAGGACTTAGAAACTCGTTGCAAATACCGCTTGCAACGCTAAGAGTATCGATCATCTACATGTTGTCATAGAAACTTGTTTGTTTGTTGTTAACAAAAAACGACAGAAAATTGTGATTTTCCTGGTGGAAAGCTGTCACATTACAGGAATTTTTGTTAATGCTGTTTTCTTCTATCAACACTTTACCACTTATTCTAACATCATTTATTAAAATTCGGTGAGGGAAACAAACAGATGAAAGAATTCACTATGTTTAGTTTCTGGTATGGAAAGTTTTTTTGGTTATCACTCGAAACAGAAAAGCATGCTTTCCCGGTGAAAAACTTGCGCATTACAGTAATATCGGTTGTTTTTATCTATGATATTTGCTTTTACAAAAGCCACTTTATAAGATTGAAGTAAGTCACTGGCTGCATCCTTGAAACTTTGAGTGAAATCATCTTATGGTCAGGCTTGTTCAGTCAAGTATTTGGGTCTTTTAGACATAAAAGCCACCAGCAGGAACTCTGTCTCACTACATATCTATCAAGATCTTTTATAGTCCAGTGTTTTATCTCAGTTTACAAAGTCATATAAGGATCACAAGTAAATAGAGTAATCAGAAAGGTGCTGAGAAAGCTTGAAAAATTGATAGGTGCTAACTTTAACAACGGAAACAAAACTGAATATTCGATAAACCTAACGCATGCATTTGAATTTTTTGTTAATATCTTTTGATCGCTATATATTTTAATATTTTTAAATTGATGAAACAACAACTTAAGTTTCTATATCTTCAGTACTTAAAGAAGAAAGAGTTTGTTTCTTTCTTTCTTCATTTACTGCAGTTTCTCTATGGTAATTCTGTCTTTTCTTCTGTGTTAAACAGGTAAGAAGTTGTTTGTCATTATGGCTTCCCAACCGGAAATCTGTCATCTTCAATACTGAAGCGGGAAGAAAGAGTGGGTTTATTTGTTTGTTTTCACGTCTCCCAAACCAGAATTCTGTCTTCTCTTCAGTACTGAAGAGAAAAGAAATAGTTTGTCCATTTGTTTATTTACAGCTCCTCAACCGGAATTATGTCTTCTCTTCTCTTTTAAAGAGGGAAGTAGAATACAGACCAACGATAGCCTCCACAGTTCACATCTCTTAATGACGAGAAACCCACTTGAAATAAAAATGTATCTCAGAACGGCTAGTAATGGTATAAACAATTTTACTAATAAAGTAGAGAACAATGGTTCCACCTTCCTAGGTCATCTTCATATGAATAGTGGATAGAAAAGAACCTCCATAATTTCTGATAAATTATTAACCGTATACGTTATTAAAAAATCTATCATTAAAACTGATTTTAATTAAAAAGTATTGATAAAATGTACATGTAGAAATGAGAAGCATCAAAGTTGCTGATTGTACACGTACAATGATAAGACCAACTGCTACAGTGAAATTATCTTAAGGAAGTCAAGGTCCGTGACATTTTTACTTGTCATTCTTTGACCCTCTGCCAGAAGAGATCTACTCTATCGATATACCTGGCAGGGACAGAAGACAAATGTTCCCCGAGTGTGCGTGTGTGACGAGCGTCTAATTAACAGCACTATCAAACCAAAGCTAACCTTTCTAAAGCTAAGCTTTACGTCGTAAGATCAAATCTCTTATATCGTTTGAATAAAAATAAACCCGACGGAATCCAATGGATTCTAAACATCGAAGATATAAAAGCTTACTCTAGGGCTAGAACGTTTCTAATTATTAAAACGTTTCCAGTTAACAGTCTGAAGGATCTGTATTACAATGGATGAATTTCTTAGGTATTAGAAAAAATTATACCTCAGCTTAGCTTGTTGGCTAATCATGTTAATTATAGAATAATAAATAATTTTGTGTGTGTATATATATATATATGTATAGCTTACTTAGGTTACTTCTCTCGAAATTAAACTAAATAATTTATGGTTTGTTTCAGACTACTGCCTTATAACACAGCTAGCAAGAACAGTAAGTATTTAGATTGAATCCGCTAAGGCATACAGTATAGAACTTTAACAAAACCTGAGTGAGTATTTTACCAGTGATATGAAACAAAAACCAAAACTCAATATTGTCACCGAAATACTAATGAAAATGGAAAAAAGACAAATGTGTTAGAGTTTTAAGATGATGTTCCAAAACTATCACGTACAAGAGTAATTATACATTCCCAATAAAGCCGATTGAAATGTCAACGTTTTCATTCGAACAAAGTGAAGATTTAATACGAGGGAATAAAAGAATCAATGAAGGTATAATTAACTCAGAAGGTAGAACACAACTGAGATTTAGTTGGAGATTTAAGATGAATAGCAATAAAAGGGTCAGTGAGGGTATAATTAACTCAGAAGGTAGAACACAACTGAGATTTAGTTGGAGATTTAAGACGAATAGGAATAGAAGGATCAGTGAGGGTATAATTAACTCGGAAGGTAGAACACAACTGAGATTTAGTTGGAGATTTAAGATGAATAGGAATAAAAGTCTCAATGAGGGTATAATTAACTCAGAAGGTAGAACACAACTGAGACTTTGTTGGAGATTTATGATGAATAGGAATAAAGGTGTCATTGAGGGTATAATTAACCCAGAAGGTAGAACACAACTGAGATTTAGTTGGAGATTTAAGATGAATAGGAATAAAAGTATCAATGAGGGATTAATTAACTCAGAAGGAAGAGCACAAGTGATAATTAAATGGAAAGTTAAGCCATTATATAATTATTCTTTTGTTTTGTTCCTTAGAATTATGGCTCGTTTATCATGTTTTTGAACAATAAACAACATGTATTACATAATGAAAAATATGTTATATTACATGTGGATATATGATAATAAACTTAAACTGATTGATTAGCAATCCTTTAATCGAATAAATAAATTCCAAGAAAGAAAAAGTCAAATGGTGGAAATTGACCAAATTTGGTGCAATTGTAAATGTTGAAAGTATTTTATGAGCAGTAAATAAAGAACCCGGAAGTTATTGTATTTGGATGTTGATATAGACTTTGCAAGAATAGTTTGAGCAGTATGAATCGCACGATAACATTATGACAGAGGTGGTAATATCTGTTTGGTAATGCACGATCTCACCTGACATTTCTTTTAACATCCTTGACACTAAAAATCATTTATGTCAGGGATTTTTGTGTTTATAATGATGCATGACTTTTCCCCAGCGTGCTTCTTATTCTCAGGGTCAAACATGACTTGCTCATTTCATGAACAAAGAGTCTTAAACTTGTTTAATGAACATTTCTGTTGTGTATTTTAAATCTGAGGTATAAAATGTAAGATATTTAGGTCAACAGCAACTTTTTGTTTTCTATCCATATACACTTTAAGACGGTCAGTAGGAACAGGAAACCGGAAGAAATAGTGTCTAGCTCCACCAGGTATAAATTATGCACGAGGGCAACAGGTTGCGCTTAGTTAATTTAAAATAATTAATGTCAGTAAATACTGATGAACTTACGGCAGTACACGAAAAAAAATGATACATTGAAGTCAAGATTACGCAAATTCTAAGTGTACTCGGGGATGTTTGTCTGTTTTAGGGGTAAAGCCACACTGAATTTTCTGTTGTATCCATTGAGGGAAATAGAATTTCGGACATTTGCGTGCTACGTCCGTAGACTTGTAGGTAGCTCATCGGGTGAATAAACTTATAGAAATGAAAATGTATTGTTTCCAGTCAAGCACTAAACTGCACAATGTGCTATATCTACCCTGCTTACCGCGGGTATCGACACCCGGTTACTTGCATTGTACATCCACAGGCATACCTCTGTGCCATCGTGGGACTGGGAAATGAAATAAAAACACTGTCACGGTCCGTCTTATTTCATTTTTTCATATTTTTCTTTCAATTTTCGTTTCTTAACCTTGTTTTCCGCTTCCCTTTTCACACTTCCTATTTAATTAATAAAATGTTTAAGCTGTTTTTTCGTGTATTATATCACGTTCAAACTACACTTTCACTTTACTTACGATTTACGGTCTATTGTTGTAATGTTTCACTTTACATAGCATTACACTACATCTTCATTACATTTATTATTTTTCTTTCTTTTTCTTCTACTCCATCATAGCTTTTATGCCGTTTTTATTTCGTAGATTTGAAATAAATACAGTAAACACATGTGTGTTATTATGTGGAACAGTTTAAAATCATTTTCGACTTTACCACAATTTTTTAAATAATTAAAAGTCATTCAAATGACGGCTCGACATGACCAGGTGGTTAAGGCACTCTACTCGTAATCTGAGGGTGGTCGCGGGTTCGAATCCTCGTCACACCAAACATGCTTCCCCTTTCAGCCGCGGAGACATTATAATGTAAAGGTAAATCTCACTATTTGTCGGTAAAAGAGTAGCTCAGGAGTTGGCGGTGGGTGGTGATAACCAGCTGCCTTCCCTCTAGTTTTACACTACTAAATTAGGGACGGCTAGCGCTGATAGCTCTCATGTAGTTTTGCGCGAAATTCAAAACAAACCAAACCATTCAAATGGCATTTTTCTCGACTCGACTACAGTTCACATCCTAGAAGTACAACAACTGATATTTCATTGACTATTGTTATTCTTATTCCAAACAGCCATGAAAAAGAAATTAAGAAGTAACTTTCTTCTATTTCTCCTAATCTTTCCTAAACGGGAAGTGACATCATATCTACATATAACCTACTATTATTAAATGGTAACTGTGGCGTATAACTGCACCACCATTTCGTTAAAACAGGAAGTGACATCATATTTACATATAAGCAACTATCTTCGTTATTCAATCATAAATGTGGCGTAAAGATACACCACTATTTGCCTGAAACAGGAAGTGACGTATCAGTTCTTATATGGCTTGTGCATCGCAAATTATGCATATTAGCTAGCACCTTGCAAATTTTGCTTCCATTCTTTAACTTTCCATTAAATGCATTCAGTGGTATTTAATGTTCTAGTATACACCTAAATATAACATCACACTTGCAAATACATCTACATCTCTGATAGCACCAGCAACTGCTGTAATACAAGGTTAATAAAATTTAATTACAACCTTCATGAAGACAGTTTTTATTGGCACAGACTTATAAATACACTCATGTTAAGATTCACCAACACATATGCAATTCTCCTGAGGTAAAATGGGCGAATCGTTGTTGAACGACGTTGATCGAAGGACACTGTTGACCGGTGATTCATAGTCATGCAGATCAGAAAGCAATACAAAGTTGAGGTCGAACACGGAGTGCAAACCCGAGAATTCAAGGCTCGCGACCCTTGCCTCACCGCGTTTTTAAACCGTGAGTACGCTATACGATTAAGTGTCAAATTTCACTTTTCTATTAGCGTTGGCGATTGGTGTTACTAACTTAGCTTCCTTCCTTTGGTCACTCACTCACAATTCGGAAAGGCTACGTTTCGATGGTCTTTATGTGGGTTTGCTCAACGTTTTTATACACAGTAAAATTTATAATAAACTAACGTACAGCAAGATCGTTTGTCATTGGTCGAGGTGTGTACTGTCAAGTTGAAAGGACAGGTCTGACGTAGCTAGGTGATTTGGGCGGCTCGACTCGTAATCTGAGTAATGCCAAACATGCTCAGCCTTTCAGCTGTGGGAGCGTTATGTAGTTGTAGACAATCCCACTATTCGTTGGTAAAAGAGTAGCCCAAGAGTTGGCGGTGTGTGGTGATGAGTAGCTGCTTTCCCTCTATTCTTATACTGTTAACTTGGGGATGACAAGCGTAGTTATCCCTCGAGTAGCTTTGCGCGAAATTCCAAAAACAAACAAACAAACATCCTTCTGATCTAGTCTTTCAGTGCAAAATTAGGGACGACTAGTGCAAATACTCCGCGTGTAGATTTGTGCGAACTTCTAACCAAACCGAAAGAAACGATAATGAAACATTATTATTGCAGTAAGAGGCACTTTAAGATCTATTTCACCTGCACAAGAACAAAGCTACTGGATTTTAAACTATTCATAAATCGATTAATTAATAAGATTAATATCCCATTTTATTTTATTTTTTAAACATTTTAGGAGACCTTAGATAAACAGCGAGAAAGTTATCTCCCAATATTATGAATAAAAAGTGGAACTAGGAAAAGTTTAGCGTCACAAAATTATTTATTTATAAGTTTTAGTAAAAAGATGCATACCAAAATGGGACGGTGGCTTGTATTCGTAATTTACATGTCCAGAAAAAATCCTTTCGTGTAATATTTCAGTTTAGCCTGCAACTGAAAGAATGTCTCGAACCTCGTGTAAAAAGGTAGTTCGTGAGGCCAGCTGTGCCGGAGAGAGCGGGGTACAGCTTTAATTTTAAAATAATGGCGTTTTATATGTTAGAAACATTTATATAGAGTATTTATATCTCTGTATTTTAGAGGAATTTACGTATTTAATAGTTTTTGCACGCTATAGGTGTAAAAGTTATTAATTTTTTCTATAAGCTACTTTTAAATTCCAAGTTTTACAAATACTTAAAAGGTAATCTTGTATTCATATTTAAGATACGTTCTAACAGAAAAGAAGTTCTGCTATTAAGTTGGGTGAGAAACTGGGAAATACATTGCATATTACACTGACTTCTCTTCATTTCTCACGAAATGTTTTTAACGACGTAAGCCACACAGAGGACTGTGACAACACATATCTAGATACAGAATTTTATAATTGGTTTATTACAAACTTTGACAACACAATTTAATTAGAAATAGATGTATAATTTCAAAAGCTTTAGGTTACTTAGTGTAGGCAAATGTATCTCCCTGCTACAATGTGAAATAATTATAGAAAGAAAGAAAGAATAATTTTGATTTATTTTGTATTTCTTTGTGGTAGTTACGAGGCATGTCAAAGTGACCGACCTCATATTACATTTAGGTAGTGAATACAGAAGATAAATTAAAAAGATTTATGGAAAATAGGTTTGAAATTTATTTTGAAGGTTTTATAGGTTACACAAAAGAAATTTGTTATTGTTTAAATGAAAATATAATTTAAGTATTTTCAATCTAAACATGAAAATCGCTTTACACTTGAAGCAGTGACTACTTTGTATCCATATATTAAAATACTAATTTTAGCAAAAACAATTTATTAGAAATCCTGATATTTTTTCTCTTCAAATATTATGACGTTTACTGAAACCTTGCCAAATTTTGTAAAGATACAAAAAGGTATCGTATCAAATGATGTATCGTTACAATTGTGACTCAGCCCTACTCGTATCTTATTACTCTATTGTCACACATCTAGTCACTTTCTCAGTTGACAACCCACTTGAAGATGTGAATTATCTTATTGCAAGTTCAGAATTTTCTCAAATAAAGAACTAATTATTATAGCATGAAATAGAATACATTTTCCTAATATTGAGTTCATTGAATAGCTGTGTTCCTTTTCCTTTCATTCGAGGTTTGCCCTATCTTAACGGTTAGTGTGATCGACATTCAATTTGCGGATCACAGGTTTGAGCCCCGTCACCGTACACGGTTGCCTTTTTAGTCATGGGGGCTTTATAGTGTGGTGATCAATTCCATTTGCGTTGGTAACCGAAGAGTTTGCGGTGGGTGGTCTCGACTAGCTGCTTTGTCTATCACTGCTAAATCAGGAACAACCAACTCAGATAGCGATCACAAGATTCACAAGAAATCAAAATCTTTCATAGCTAACTTTAAAACAAAGAATTTCATTAGACTTTCTGCAACGTCTGTTTTAGATTCATACTGTTGTTTTTGTCTGTGTGTTTTCTTTTCACCTTTCACTACAGCTCATGAAAAATCAAACTGCAATCAAACATTTTAAATTTTTGTTGCTTGTTTTAACTGAATTCAAACTATGCTCTTTATACGTCTTTCTCCTAAAAGGTAAGGCCCGGTTTGGCCAGGTAGTTAGGGCGCACTACTCGCAATCTGAGGGTCACAGGTTCAAATACCCGTCACATCAAACGTGGTCGCCCTTTCAGCCGTGGGGTGGTTATAATATGACGATTAATCGCGCTATTCGTTGGTAAAGTGTTGGCTCGAGTGTTGACAATGGGTAGTGATGACTAGTTTCCTTCCCTCTAATCTAACACTGCTAAAGTAGGGACGGCTAGCGTAGATAACTCTCGAGTATCCTTGCACGAAATTAAAAAGAAACAAGCTGGTAAAAAAAATCAGAATAATCTTTGATATATTTTTTTTTAAATTACACCCAAAATAAAAAATAGTTATCATAATTGTTTAGTGTGATGTTTGAATATGATGAAATAAATGTCAATTTCCAAATAAAAAACATGGAGTTTACAGATATACCAACAAAAAATAGCCTAGGTGCCTTATTCAGTATAAATACACAGATAAATCGGATACAACGTTGTTTTTGTTTTAGACCTACAGTCACGAGTCAATATGGATACTGTCAAGAAGGTTTAGTGTAATTTGGATCAACTTGACGGACTAACGACTGTTTTAAAACGTGCACGCATTCACACGTGACTTTAACCATTTTCTGTCACGCATGCAATAAGCCACAAGAGGTTATTGACATAGAGCATGCGTATTCGAGGCTTCTTTGTTTGAGCTCTCTTTACCGCAGGTTTAACAAAATGAGCGCTTCCATCCCCCAGTTCACTCTGATTTGATCACGAATTAGTTTTGGATATAATTGTCCGTGTCCGAATTTTCTGCTGGGGATGTATACCAAGGTTCCACACCCCTTGCTATATAATCAACAGGCGCTTGGATAAGAAAAATTAACGGTTAGGCATAGCTTACACCCATATTCATTTCATAGCTATGTCATAGTAAAAGTGCCTCCAGCTCATAGAATCTCATTATTAACAGGCCGTATTGCATGACTACATATTTAACATTGTGGTTGATATAAATTCCTTTGAATACGCCGACTTTCCTTTTTCCTTTGAAACTATCGTTTCTCTTTTTTATTTTTACTACGTTCAAAGATTGACGACCAGTAAAGTATAATATTCGGACACATGCTTTACAGTAAATATTTTTCATTCAGGAACGTAGTGTTTTTGCAACTGAACGTAAAATGAAAGTAAATTATTTAAAACAAAGCCACAACTATGTGTTAGGCATAGAAGAACGAAATTCTTAGAACCAAGTCAACCATCAAAGAATTCAGCTGAAAGAACTCTTAGTTTCGGTTTTATGGTTCTGTTGTCTTAACATTGTTTTACTCTTTTAGGTGAAAAAGCACAAACGCAGACTTTTTTTGCACCGAAGTACACAAGTACAAGGTCCAAGACGAACTTAATTTAGTGCAATACTTTATGTAAACTGTGTCATGATCTTATATTATGGATAAATAAAACACTAAGAAATATTTCAGATTTTACTAACATAATTAAACTGAAAATATTTTCAGTTTCAAAAGAAAACAAACAAACAAACTAGAAAAAGGATTAAATACTCCGAGACCATCTCAGAGATCGAACCTCATATTTTAAAGTTACGTGAGAACAAAATAATGAACCCAGTATTTGCTTTGAATTTTGCACAAAGCTATGACTGACAATCACATTGTAACACTCCCATGACTGAAATGGCAAACTTCTTTGATGGTATGGGGATTCAAACCCCGAATTTCACACTGCAATGTCAAGGACCCTAACCACGTGGCTATTCCGGGCTGAAACGGTTAGGATACGATTCATAATGAAACAGGAAGGTTTAAAGAATCCATTGATTAATGTAGCTAGTATGTAACCTCGGCGTTTACTTCTCAAACTAACCTGTTATTATACTATACGAAGTTTTTTACATTAGTTTAAAACTTCTGACAAATTTCCATTTGTCACTTTGGTTGATATATATTCGGACATAGTTCAGAAAACAGTATTTCTGTTCCTAAATTAAAACGTATGTTAAGGCTTAAAATGTAAATACTCATCTTTAGAGAATAAAATGTTTAACAATAACGCTAATTAATGTTATTAGAAATGAAACTTAGTGATCTTGCTTTGATTTACGACTATACATTATGTAGTGGCCGGCGATGGTTCACGGGTGAGTTATAAGAGTAGCAGTTAATTCCTACTATTCGATTAAGGTTATCCAAAGCTGACGGTGATTGCTTTTGACTACCCGTTTTTATCATTTGAAAATTAGGTTCAGCTTTGTGCAAATATCCGAAATAAACTACTCCCTTTAACAGAAAGTCTTTAACTATGTAACAAGGTCTTTGTATTATAATTATTTGAAAGAACGAAGGTATCCGCTCGAAGCGTAGCATTTATTTCGTTAATTAATTTTGAAGCCTGTAAGAAAATGATATCCAGTGCTGAGTGTACCTTTAAACACTTGATACAAAAACGCACACACACATATGTATATTTACCACTGGAGCCCCTGAAATGTAAGTACCCTGAAATAAAACTTAGTTTGGGTTAGCATCTGACTCTATCCACGTGTCTTAAGGAATGAATGAATCTGGTAAACTTCAAATATTAAGTGAGAAAAATAATTAGATTTTACAGTACTGAATCGGTGTTTAAAGCTACAAGTCTGCAGAAGGCATTCTGGAGTGCATATCTTATTCAGTGAGTGCAATTCAAAGCTTTCTGATGCCCTGTGGAAGGTTACGGGCAGTACAGGATAACATATTAGTTGCTTTTATTGCTTGACCAAGCGATTAGGGCGTTCGACTCGTACTTTAAAGGTTGCAGGTTCGAATCCCTGTCAAACCAGACACTTCGCCTCTCCAAAATAAAAAAAGGTTTGCGCATCACTGCTGTAGAGAAACAATTAATTTGATAACACAAAATTCGATAATGTAAAAAAACAAAAAACACCTCACGTGTTGAAGATCTCCTATACTTAAATAGGATGCTTTAAACAAGTGTAACGGGTGAAAATAACGAGGTCGAATCCCCGTCACACCAAATGTATTCGCTCTTTCAGTCGTAAAGACGTTATAATGTTGTGGTCGATTCCACTATTCGTTGGTAAAAGAGTAGTCCAAGAGTTGGCGGTGGGTGGTGATGACTAGTTGCCTCCGCTCTCGTCTTACACTGCAAAATTAGGGACTGCGATAGAAGATAGCCCTCGTTTAGCTTTGCACGATATTCAATACAAACAAAAATCTTATCGATTGTGTCACATCGTTCCCGAAAAAAGATGTTTAAAGAAGCTCTAATTTTGTAAAGTTCTGAAGTGAGTGTTACACACAAATACATTCGAGTAATTTGAGTTTCCAAATCAATTTGTAACTCATATTTGTAGTAAGTCTGTCTGTTTTTAAAACTGGGGCTGAGCTACTCAAAAACTATCTGCGCGAGCTGTTCCTAATTTAGCATTGATAGTCTAGAGGGAAGTCAGTTAACCCATCTTCCCTCCGCCTCCAACTCTTAGAGTGCACTTTTACCAACGAATAGTAGAATTGACCATCACAATACTAAATAAAGATTTGAATCCACAACCCACAGATTGCGAGCCAAGTTTCCAGCCTCCAGGCTATGCCAGGATTGCGGTTGGGAGTTAATAAAGACCAAAGCACACATAGATAAGGAAACTGAGAAATAAATGTTACAGTATAATGTAATGCATACAACACCAGATTTACTAAATTATAGTTAATTTATTTGCGAATATTTAAGTGACAAGTATCCATAAAAGGTGCTAAAACGATTCATCAAATAAATCTGAATCATTTACCCTATCGTAAAACGATTCATCTAATAAATCTGAATTCTTTACCCTATCGATCCTCAAAAAAAAACTTCAATATGATAATCTCTTACCATATTTTATATAAAAAAAAAGTCAAAAGATATTAATCTATCCCCGTAATGTGATCCTTTTATTTCTGGAATAATCTTTTTGTCCCTCCTCGAAAACCCTTTCAACAAGTCAATGTCCATTCTTAAATAAAAAGACCCTGGCTGTACCCAGTATCTGAAGTGGGCCTAAATTGTGATCTGTACAGGGATGCAGTTACTCACCTCTACTAGTTTGTAACAACATGTTTGTAAATATGTGCCCAAAAATGTTAACAGCTTCCCTATTAGCAACAGATCACTACGTCTGTGGTTTACGTGACTTATCCACACTATGCCAACATTTTTTGGTTTTATATGGTTTTGGTTGGTTCCATCTACGTTAAAAGTGTTACCAAAACCCTGTAACTCAAATGCATTAGCTTAAACTTACTATAAATAATGGTCTTCTAACAAATATTTGTCCAGTTTACCAATTTATCCAACCCATTCTGCAATACCTCAACAGTCCCAATACGGACAGAGGTATCAAAGAGTCTAACACATCAGCGAAATTTACTAATTATACCTAATCATGTAACATAAGTAAAATCAAAGGCCCGAGAATTGACTCCTGAGGCAATTCGCTTGTAAAAAGAGTCCAGCTTGACTGATCTCTATTAATAATAGCCTTTTGCTCTCTCTCATCCAACCACCCTACAATCCAATTAACAAGTGTTTCCCCAACTCCCTAACCATGTGATTTTCTTATCTAATCTTTTGAAAATCTAGGCACACTAAGCCCACACCCTTTCAATCTTCCAGATAACAAGTAAAATACGCGAGAGAAAAAAAAAGAGAGATAACAGATTAGCAGTCGAGGTTTCCTTTCGGTAAATCCATGTTGGCTTTCATGTGAGATATCGTATTTCATGAAATCTTCTTCTAATAGACTCTGTATAATTTTGCCAACTTATCGCACACTTTGAAAATAGCAGTAACATAACCAATTCTTCTATCCTCCCTATTGTCTATTGGACCACTCAAAATAAAAGAAAGAGGGACTCAAATATCTGATCTACGACTCCCTCTCGACCCTAGGGAAAATCTTTGTATACTTTTAATCTTTCAGTCTTTATATTTACCGTGAAGGTATCAGTGTGTACATAAACCAGATCATTGTTAATATTTCAAGTAGGGTCAGAAATATTGATAAAACCTTTTCCAATGAAATATAAGGAAAACATTTAACATTCCAACCATGTTAGAGTGTTCAGCAAAAATATTGCTTTTGCAGATGAAAGCCCTCTTTTTTAACACTAGCCATAATAGACTTCCTAGATTATTTTAAACCTAAATCCTAGCTTTCCTATAGCTCTGCAAATATTCAGAATCACCATCAATTTAAACTTCTTAAACTTACGAAATTTATTCCCAACTTTTCCTTTATTTCTTTAATAAGCAAATTATGTTCGATCTGCCTTGTTATACTATAAGCAACATCCCAAATTGAATTAAAATTCTTTTTTCTTTACATTTCCCATGTCTGATTGACGTCATTTTTTTTTAAATAAGTATTCCAATTCATTGATGACACATTTTGTCTCATGGCCACAAAATTCATTTTCTGAAAACTAGCATTACTCTTCCCTAAATATTGTTTCTCTTCAAATTTTGTAGCTACGTTTATATTATTTCTGATTATTTGGTAGAAAAATCTAACCCTCAATCACTACAAGGATATAAGAAATCTCTGTGTTTCTCTCTCGCTATTTCGCTCCAAACATTTCCAATAAATCTGCCTAAAATTAACGTTTCTTGCATCTTATTAGCGACAATCGTGGCCTCATCTGTTTCATTAGATGGCCCACACAAATTACAAACTTAAAATTTTCTACTCGTGAAAACCGTGACTGTACCTCATATAGACATAGATGAAACCTTTGAACTAACATTGTGTGTATTTCACCCTGACATAGTTCTTCATTTATCATTACTCAGAGCCTGAAAAGGCTAAATAACTCCTAGTTTCAACACCCTTTAACCTGACCAAGTTTCAGTGAGTCTTATCATATCATAGTCTTCTATTTCAACTGAATTTTGTTGTTGTTGTTTTGAATTAAGCACAAAGCTACACAATGGGCTATCTGTGCTCTGCCCACCACGGGTATCGAAACCCGGATTTTAGCGTGTAAGTCCGCAGACATACCGCTGAGCCACTGGGGGGCTTCAACTGAATTGAAACTGTTCTTAAAAATTCTATCTAATAATAACATCAACTGAGTTTTTTTTTAATCAATTATGGTTGTCTTTACATCTGACGGACGTATTACTAGAGCTATTATTTTAACTGTTTTGCTCTAAATCTCTGCCCCCAGTGGCTCAGCGGTATGTCTGCGGGCGTACACGCTAAAATCCGGGTTTCGATACCCGTGGTGGGCAGAGCACAGATAACCCATTGTGTAGCATTGTGCTTAATTCAAAACAACAACAACAATCTAAATCTCTTATTACAAGCTCCTAACAGAGATGTTACTAGAACTATTACTTTACTTGTTTTACTCTAAATCTTTTATTATAAGCTCCTGACAGACTTATTATTAGAACTATTACTTTAGCAATTTTGCTCTAAATCTCTTATCACAAGCTCCTAACAGACATATCACAAGAACTATTATTTTAGCTATTTTGCTCTAAATCTTTTATTACGAGCTCCTAACAAACATGTTATTAGAACTATTATTTTACCGGTTACGTTTTAAATATCTTATTACAAACTTCTGTTTACCCTAGCTATCCAATCATTTCGTTTATTCGCAACTTCACAAGCTCCTTTGTCACAAGATTAATGGGTATATCTGACACTTCTCAAACATTCTATTATCTAACATACTTAAACAGAACCTATTTCTAGCCTACTTCTTGCTCTAAGCATGTCCCTCGTAATCTTTCACTTAAAATCAATTGTCCATTCCTCAATTCACTCCAAGGGAACATCCTTGTGAAGGGGACACGCGTCTGTAACTATTCCTTAACCCTTAAAATGTTTCTTTACACGTTTTAAGCAGCTCCCACGATTTACAGTTATTTATTATTTATTCCTTCACGCACTACAAAAAACAAAAAATTTTGGTACCGGTACTACTGTGAACACTCTCTTTGATATCCTGCACTCTATCACCTGGCCCCAAAGTGTAGCTCTAGTTTTTCTGTACTCCAAATAAAACTAATCTTAGTACTTTTAATGAGAGAATATGCAGTGTAAACTTATTGTACCTTATTTAAATCTATTAGGCACTAATACCTAAATATTAATTGAACCTGTCTTTGTAGACTTGCCTTTTCATTATTACTACAAATATCTTGTAAAATCAGCTCTTTAAGTCTGACATTTCCCAAAGCAACATTTGCCCTAACTTTATCGAATTTCTGTTTTGCTTTCTTACTTTCTGTTCCTAACTCTTGTTCTCTTCTCCGATAATATAAACTTTCCTAAAGCTATCTCGATTTTTTTCCTCGAGTGAGGAAGCTGTGTAAATATATTGGAACTTGTCTTTTCAAACATTAAACAAGGCACAAAAACCGAATGCAAGCCTGATTAAAAAAGATTAAAACTGGTGTTAAATATGAAATTTACGAGTCAGTTTTTGCACTGAGCAATATACAATGAACATCAGTACAGGATAAACCCGCTTTGTTAAGGATGCTATGAGATATCGCAAAAACAAAAGACATCACAAGTTGTTTAGAAATAGTAATTCACTTGAACGTACTACAATATACATTCTAACAAGATCAGGTAGTAAAGTCATGTTTACTTCTCAGGCGTAATCACATCTCACGGAGTTTGGAGATGAGCCGTAACAAAAAACAAAGTGAAATATTCAGTGTTTTTCTAGGCCAACTGTGACATGTGAACGCTTAAACTCACATTAGACTTCGCGTATGTAATTCTTTTATTAGTAAAAATTTGATTTGTGACAGAATACCATACTTTACTTTAGAAATAATAATTATAATTAGTAAGTTAAGCTAGGCACACTTTACTCAAGTTTTTTGAAAGCGGTAAAATGAACAACGCCGGTTTAATTTTGTTTTTATCCGGTTTACTGTAATAACTTTAAAAGTAATATGATTTATGTTGAAAGGATAAGTTCATTGGGCTATTTAGATACGACTGTGAATGTGCAGTATTTAACTTGTCACGTGCCTCTTAGCCGTAGCTGTAAACTGTCTGACAACAACACGTTACGCTCTGTCAGCACGTACATGTCTGGCTACTAACGAGGTGTAACAAACAGAATATTTGAAGTTTTTCCAATACACCTTCATTGTTGGTAAAGTTTCTGAGGTGCAGCCCTCTTTATAGATAGACACGTGATACACTTTCAGGGTTTCTTGTCTATCGAAACTGATAATGAAACTAAAACATATAACACACATGTTAAAATTGAAAGGCTAAATAATTTTGATTATTCTACCCCAAATAAATAAAAACCTATAATCGTTCAACATTATAACGAATTAAAGCCACTCATATGTTGTTTATTTGAAAGTCCAACTATGTTAGTTTTAAAAACCTTTTGTGTTTGTTTGCTCAGAAGTTTCGCGTAGAGTTACGCTAAAGCGACAAACTGCTCATATCCTTCCCTACGTTTTAGTTGAGAGACTAGGGGAAAGGCAGCCAGGTAGTGACACCTAACACCAGATCCTGCAGTCACTGTTGTTAACCAAATATGTATACCTGAGAGTCAACTCCTATAACATATCTACTGCCAAATATATGCGGAGCGCGTTTTAGAATCAAAAGGACCCGAATCATGAACCTTTAAATTTACAGCCGTGGGACACTAAACAACAGGCGACGCTTAGTTTAGACCAAAGTTTTCAATTCAATCAGTTTATTCACTTTAATGGCATTAACTTGATCGATATTACAAAATACCTTGGCCCAGCATGGCCAAGTGGTTAAAACACTCGAATCGTAATCCGAGGATTGCGGATTCAAATCACCGTCACACCAAACATGCTCGCCTTTTCAACAGTGGGAGCGTTATAATATTACGGCCAATCCCACTATTCCTTGGAAAAAAAGTAGCCCAAGAGTTGGAGGTGGGTGGTGATGACTAGTTGCCTTACCTATAGTTTTACACTGCTAAATTAGGGACGGTTAGCGCAGATAGTCCTCGTATAGCTTTGCATGAAATTGAAAAAAAAAGTAAACCAAAGAAAATACCTCAAACATATAAAGGTGGTTGCTTATTCAAAGTTCATTTTTACAGCTGCTAGAAACTTCTAATTCAGTCTGTTAAAAAGTGAATCCAAATTAGTACGAATTCAAATCAAATGCGTTAGCGCTTCGGTGGTAACAAGCATGTCGATAACCAGATGATAACAAGACGTGTATCTGGAATTGTTTCTGTGGTTTTATTTTATTTATTTTTTAATAACTGTGTGTGTGTTTTCTTATAACAAACCCACATTAGGTTATCTGCTGAGCCAACCGAGGGGAATCAAATCGCTGATTTTAGCGTTGTAAATCCGGAGACATACCGCTGTACCAGAGTGGGGCTTTAATAGTTGTAAAATATGAGTTTGAATAAAGATGAATTAAGGTCAAAATACGAGATGTATACCCTGAATCAGAATACTTAAAATATTATAATAAGTCGATTATGTTGATTCACTTACCTGTTACCACAGGAATTGGTGTGGCTTATAGGTTAGCGTGTCATGTTGGGAATATTCAAAAATCCAAGGTTTGAATCGAGAAAAGCCGTTAAAGAAGTTTTGCAATTTTAACTGTTATGGTGTCATAACCAAGTTCTTTAGTTTTGCTACTTAATATGTTTTTGTTTTACTTTACAACAGTGTCATTTTGAGCTATTTACCGTGTCGACTGCGCGATATCGAACTCCGAATTTTAGCGTTGTATCTTCGTAGACTTATCAACTGTTCCGCTAGGAGAATACGTCTTAAGAAACGTGGGTGCTGCTAACTCTTTGCCCTCCCTTTAATTTACAATTTTTATTTAGTGATGATCGTGTCCGAATCTTGAGATTTTTTACCCGGCCGTTAAATCAACGTGTTGCATTCATTGTTCAAAACACAAATATCACGTGAATTCAGTGAATTAAATTACTTTAATTTCAGGAAAACTGGCAACGAATCAGAAGCTTACGTGACTGTTAAGCCTACATGCTGGACACATCTATCAGGGCAAAAATATGAGATCCATTTAAAAAATAAAGTTATTTAATTCTAGAAGAACTGGATATAACAATTATATAACAATATAATTATAACTAATACGTTAATGCAGCAGTAAAACATCAGAGCTATACATGTTTTTTCCTATCTTAAGAAATTAAAAACAGAAATTTATGTAAGCACGAATTAACATTCTTTCCATATTTTTTAAAAACCAATAACAACTATTTGAAAACTATACTATTATCATTTAGTTAGGCTGTTAATTAAACTATTAAATGTTTGGTTTTGGTTTGATTTGTTTCGAATTTTGCGCAAAGCTACTCTAGGGTTGATGCTTTCAGATATCTGTTCTCTTTCTTTTATCTATCAGCTCAATACACGTGAAAGTGATGAACAGAATAATTATTTAAGTGTCGCTATGCAAATATTCTGGAACACTATAAATACTAGTTCCTGACATGCGCATTCACTCACAGCATCTGCTCTGTGAGGGAAATGTAGTTTGAATTGTGAACAGTTATCTTACCAAAAACATCAATATGCTCCAACTCAATTCGTGGCCAGTAAATATGCTCCAACTCAGATCATGGTCAGTAAATATGCTCCAACTCAGATCATGGTCAGTAAATATGCTCCAACTCAGATCATGGTCAGTAAATATGCTTCAACTCAGAGCATGGTCAGTAAGTTTGTTTTATACTCCCTTATTTTTAAGGCTCTTGCTATCTTTGCAAGGTGGATCGCTTACTGGTTGAATATTCCTCTCAACGTGTTTGTAAAACTATACTATTCAAATTGATTTAGTTCACAGTTTTATCTATTGTTTGTTTGTTTATTTTGAATTTCGCGAAAAGCTATTTCAGGGCTATCTGCGCTAGCCGTCCCTAATTTAGCAGTGTTAGACTAGAGAGAAGGCAGCTAATCATCACCACCCACCGCCAGTTCTAGGGCTACTCTTTTACCAACGAATAATGGGATTGAACGAAACATTATAACGCCCCACGGCTGAAATGGCAAGCGTTTATTTTGTTGCGACGGGGATTCACACCCGCGACCCTCAGATTACGAGTCGAACGCCTTAACCCACCTGGCCATGCCGGACCCAGCTTTATCTAAGCCAATCTGCTTTACATTTGATGTACGAGTTTTGTTTTACGTTTTCTTATCAGATGTTAATTGTTTTTTGCTACTTCTTTGTTTGTTGTTTGCTTACTTTATATGGATGTAACGGGGTTAAGTACGCAATACCTGTTTATTCAAACCTTTCAAATTCCCGTTTCTATTTACTTTCCCTTTTGATTTCCGTTTCACAAACATTTTTGCCTAAACTAAGTTTGTTCGTTTGTTTTAATTCTTTGAATACGTAAGTATATTATAATACTCACTTGTTTATATTAACCTGTTTCACCATTGCTT
Organism: Carcinoscorpius rotundicauda; assembly: GCA_011833715.1. Taxonomy (NCBI): domain Eukaryota; kingdom Metazoa; phylum Arthropoda; class Merostomata; order Xiphosura; family Limulidae; genus Carcinoscorpius; species Carcinoscorpius rotundicauda. The sequence goes on from CM022403.1 coordinate 36,463,620, forward strand.
TTATTAGCAACTAACATACTCTTTACATTTATCCAAAACAACTTGTTTCAGTCACTATGTCCTTTTAATGGTTTGGCTTGTTTGCTTTGTTTAAATTTCGCGCAAAGCTACACGAGGACAGTCTGCGTTAGCTGTCCCTAATTTAGCAGTTAAGACTAGAGAGGAGGCAGCTAGTCATCACCACCCACCGCCAGCTCTCGGGCTACTTCTTTACCAACGAATAGTGACGATTGACCGTCACATTATAACCTCCTCACGTCTGAAAGGGTGAGCATGTTTGGTGCGACGGGAATAGGCTCAGTAGTATGTCGGAAGACTTATACCAATATAAATCGGGTTTTGATAACAGTGGTGGGTAGAGCACGAATAGCCCTTTGTGTAGTTTTGTGCTTAACAATAAACAACAAGATGAATCGCTATCGGCCCTTGGGGTGGGGAGATCAGGTTCACTTGGACCTCTTCTTTCTGTCTGAACTGTAGTTTTATTCACTGGTGAATGTTTATGATGATACAACATGAGGGTCGGAGTAAAACCGCAAGTACCCCGACCACTTACAGGACAAATGTACGTGTAGGTATCAGCATTAACATTCTTGTGTTACGTATAACATCGCTAATGTTCAGTTTTTGAAAGTCTTACACTTAAACGAACATTTCGGTACATACAGACAACACATTTCACTGGTTATCAATGAACTTCTCTCAGAATTCAAAGTCACACGTTTAAAATTTGAATTAGAATCTTTAACGTGAACGTCGCCTTACAGGCACATGAACTACGAGGCCCACGGAATTCAGGTATGGCCGTCACTACTTTTTAACAACTGACCTGAGGGAAAAAACCAACTAGCAATAAGGTTGTCCGGCTTTGAACCAAATGACGGTGTGGACTGTCACGTGCTTGATGTAGGTATAAAAGCTGTTGATGTTGTTTTTTAATTAAGCACAAAGCTGCACGATGGGCTATCTGTGCTCTGCCCACCACGGGTATCGAAACCCGGTTTTTATCGTCGTAAGTTCGCAGACATACCGCTGAACCACTGGGGGGCAGATGTAAAAGCCGTCATATGTCAGATTTTGCCACTAAATATATATCACAAAGTTTCTGCTAGGTTACCTATCGACTGCTATATTATTCTGTGCGTAATGTATTATAGACAATAGATTAACCTTCATGAAAACTTTCAAGGTTGTGTAGTGTGATGACACTGTTGCATGCTCGTAAATGGCGAGTAATTTTTTTTAATCATAGTTTACAAAATTGTTATTTTCGCCGTTTAAAATAATTATTATGTTAATCATTTTGACGTTTCCTTATACCCTAATATATTGTATAATCCATTCTCCGAAGATGTTTGTGCTCCAATACATTTCGTTCCTTTTATTTCAGTTTGTTGTTTTCATTTTCGAAGAGTTTGTTACAGTTTAAACAAGGCTTAATATAAGTAAGTGGTGAGTGTAGCTAGATGAAAAACATAACAAACCATTTACGTCCAACAACATAAAGGAATTAAGCACCAGAATTCACCGCGGAAGGACACATTAACGTTAACAGAAGGAAACTGGTTTCAGTTCCTACTTATTAAAGTAAAGAAAGAATTAACTGGCAACACTTGTAAAAGAAATTCCATTATGATGATCCCGGAAACGTTGTATTCATACAAGTGTCACTCTAATCCTTAACTGGTTTAACGAGTTCTCGAACCCACGTGGTACGTCAGCTAACGTGGAAACGTACGTTTAAATGTTGGAAAAAAGTTTTGATATATATGGTAGGACCGCTTCTCTTAAAACTCTGGAAGTACTTTAAAAGAGACTTGAAATATGATGCTGAATCTTAATCGTTCGATGCCCCTTCCTTTCACGAATCACAAACAAACCTTAAGCAATATACTGTTCAATGACTTAGAAATACTTTAAGAGCTTTGCTATTCGTTTAATCTTAAAAAGAACTGGACGAAATAAGAAAAGTAAAACATTTAGAAATACATTTTGCAAACATATAGATAGATAAACATCTCGAGTGAAAACTGTAAATGTATATGACGCGTGACGCAAAAAATTGCCAGTGTCGAAATGATCTAGTTATTGTTACTGGCGAATTGAATTTTCATCATTCTGTCTGGTGAAGGAGAAGATAGATGGCGTCAAAAAAATAAAAATAAAAGCAAAAACAAAACGGTCACCCTCGAACGTCGAACAACGACTCACACTACACAAGGCGATAACAACCACGCCCACAATCTATAGCCATCTTCAATAGCCTCAGGAAATGTTCATGTTTTCGTGTGCTTACTTTACTGTCGGGTAAAACATTTCATCTTGTCACCGTTTGTTTGTTTTGACTTCGAATATCGTGCAAAGCTACACGACGGCTATCTTCGTTAGCCCTTCCTAAATTAGCAGTGTAAGACTAGGGGGAAAGCAACTAGTCATTACTACCCACTGCCAACTATTGGGCTACTCTTTTACCAACGAATAGTGGGATTTACCGTCACATTATAACGCCTCCACAACCGAAAGAGCAAGCATGTTTGGTGTGACGGAGATTCGAACCCGCTTCCCTCGTATTATCTTGACATCGTGTACTATAAATGTAAGAAGGTAAAATCCGAGCAGTCTGAATTCTGGGTAATAATAATAATGTTCAAATACATTTAGATGTATATCACCAGAAACCCCTCTAAAATGATAACTGTTTCATGGTAAGGTATTTTTAAGCGTTTCGAATTTAAAAAAAAAAATACAGAAAAAATTTTTTAATTATTTCATCATGCCTGTCAACATAGAGGTGAATGTAAGGGCTAGAACGAATATTTAAACTTGTAATCCAAGAGTCGTGGGTTCAAATATTCGTCACACCAAACATGCTCGCCCCTTTCAGCCATGGGAGCGTTATAAATTGACGGTTAATCCCACTATTCGTTGGTAAAAGAGTATCCCAGAAGTTGGTGGTGGTTGGTGATGACTAGCTGCCTACTCTATGGTCTTACACTACTAAATTAGGGATGGTTAGCGCAGATAGCCCTTGTGTAACTTTGCGAAGTTCAATAAACCAAGCCTGTAGGGAGATGTGGTTAATGCTGACTGAACACAAGAAAATATTTGTGAGTATAAACTAAAATAATTTTGAGATTGAATGTATTTTTACATGTATTATTTGTAATGCTTCACGCACGTCAAAACATCTTTCACTAAAATCCAGTTCCATCTGCTCATCAAACCAATCCAAAACAAAAAAGGGAAACGAATCAGTTCAATCACACGGAAGTTAAGCCTAACGAGAAATGGATCTATCGTAACGCTATATTTGCGTAGAATTGGTTGAAATAGACTATCCAATTGAAACTTCTACAATGTGTATAGTTTAAAGCCATATGTAATCTTAAAATACATTTAACCCAAGAGCCACGTTCATGAAACCAAAAAAATAAATCAGGTAAAACACATGGAAGTTAAGCCTAACAAGAAACGTACCTGTCAGTAATTCTATATTTTATAATTGTTTGAAATAAGCTATTCAATCGAAACTTCTAAAATATATAAAGTTTTAGCTCTTCTCTAATCTTAAAACATATTTAGTCAAAACGTTAGTCATGAAAAGTAGTTTAGTCATACATTATATACACCAGTTTTTCAACTGAAAATCCTGCCAAGAACAGTAGCATCTGGCATTATTAATAAAACATTCCCTGAACATCTATCGACAGCTCTTTCCTTAAAACATCTACAAAAATAACTATATATATAGAAAAGAACTATGTACGTCGATTAATATCTGACATTTTTTATATTTTGAATTAATTAAATAAAAAACAAAATTAATATTTACGTGAGTGATTACAAAGTTAAAAGATCTGTAATGTAATGTGATATGGAGAAAAGTCTTAACTAAAACAAAAAAGCACTTACTTTAACTTCGTGTTTTCCAAAGGTAACAAGTGTTCTCTGGCTTCTATGAAAGTCTATGGAAGCAAAATGCGGTTTATCGTTGACGAATTCCCTTTTTTATGAATATGTTTCTCTTAGTTGCCCTGCAAAGACGTTAAAAACGAAAATGGGAAAAGTTAAGGGTGAAAAAGAAGTGTCGTTTCACTTAAACCTGCTCACAAAATATATGCAATAGGGGAAAACTGATTTAATTTCGTTAAGCCTTAATTTCCTTATTCTTAGGCTTTACAAGGTAAGATTTTACATTCCTTGTGTGAAATAAGTTTCTGTGTGCATAGAACAAAAGGGGAAGACAGATGGTAAGTGGTATAACGTGGAAAAGTAACATAAACATGTGAATTTGTTTAAAGTTCTTAAGCGTTCTGATATTCTTGTTGATTCTCATTAAATGTAGTCAATTTATATATATATATATTTAATAAATTAAGCCTAAAACAATATTAACGTTGTATTTCTTTACTAACCTATCATTGCTGGTGTTTTTTAAAATAAAATAATGAAAGTTTACCAATTTCGCTTTTTTCCCTTTTTATGTTTACGCTATCTTTTATTTGTAAAGGATTTCTGTCTGCGGTATGTCTGCGGACTTACACACTAAAAACCGGGTTTCGATACCCGTTGTGGGCAGAGCACAGATAGCCCATTGTGCAGCTTTGTGCTTAACTCTAAACAAACAAAAAAATTCACAGATCGTAGTTAAGAAAATACAACTAGAACAAGTGAACAGAACAATAAGAAACATAAAATTCTACCATCAGAGCAGTGAATTACGAATTAAAAATCATAGAATACTAAGATAGAAACAACATATTAACCTGAAAATATACTAAGAAAATTTTACTTCTGACGTTAAAAATAATAAAGTTTGTATTAAAAATCTTATTTTAGTAAAATTTGGTTTGAATTTCGCGCAAAGCTGCATAAGAGCTATCTGCGCTAGCCGTCCCTAATTTAGCAGTGTGTACTAGAGGAAAGGCAACCAGTCATCACCACCCACCGCCAACTCTTGGGCTACTCTTTTACCAACGAATAGTGGGACTGACCATCACATAACAACTCCACACGACTGAAAGGACGAGTACTTTTGGTGTGACGATATTGGAACTTGCAACGCTCAAATTACCAGTCGAGTGTCCTAACTACCTGGTCATACCGTGGCCCATTGGTATATAATTATACAGATATTTTGTATAAACGTTTTTATGAGTAAGAGAGGATTGTACACAGAACCCTTATGAAGGTCTTAAAGATATTTAATACAGTAATTATGAAAAGAAGCTTCGTAAATAATAGATGATGACGCAGAAATTATTTGTAGACGTTCTGTCAATAACATATTATTATGCAGTTATTCTTTACAAAAGTTCCGTCAATAACAGACGGTTATACAGCAATTCTCTGTGGAATTTTGTTAGTTACTGATGATATATTCTCGTACAATGGTTATTTAAATAGTTTTGATAATTACTGAGAAAATGTGAAAGGTAACTTGTTTTAAAGGCAGAAAAACTTCTGTTTGTTTGTTTTGTTGCACCTAAAGCTTTTCAATGTATTAATCTATGCTGTGCATCACCACTAGTGTCAAAACTCTGTTTTTAACGTTATGAGTGTTCAGAGATACTGCTGAGTCGCTAGGAGGGAACTTGCCGGGCCAGGAGGTAACAGAGGAAAGATCAAAATATCGAGTTTTGACATGTCAAAACAAACGGAAGCGTGAAGTGATTTATCGGGTACTAAAACTACCACATCCTTTTGCGTGATACATTTTGCTTTAACTGGACCGTGCTATGTCATGGTCCTACCCAGATAGCTCAAATTAAAGAAGGACTGTGTACCTTTTAGGGTAATAATTTTGCAGTAAATATGCCCCTAAGCAGCACCTACTGTTGTTACTGGATATACACAAACATAAAGACTGAACCTCCGATTGGGTGATAAAAAATAAATCTACTAAATACCCATTTTTAAAGACTGTTTTTATTTTATAACTAACAATGCACCTCTTTTAGCTGAAAGAAATCTTAGCACAAAACAACGCATAAATACCAAATAAGGAGTCAACAGTATGAAATATGATATGAACAATCCATCTTTTAAAGTTATAGATACATATTACGGGTTTCGATGCTCGTGATGGGCAGAAAACTGATAGCCCAATGTGTAGCTTTGTGCTTAACTTCAAGTAAACAAACAAATAATTTCTGGAATGTACAGAGTGTTGCCAAAAATAGATTGTTAAAAGTTCTGCTACAGGCAAACGTAACAGTTTTACACACGTGGTTTGTGACAGATAAAACACCAAAAATATATCTAACTCTCTCTTTAATATAATAAAAGCAACTAGTACAACAAAGAAGTCGGAAACACTTCCTTAATAAATGTTTAAAAGAGAGTGTCATTTGTAGTTCGAGGAGTAGATAGATAAATAGGTTTGGAAATTTAAACAGAAAACAAAAGCTTAAACAAAGAAATTGTACAGTAAGTTTAATACGTTATAGATGAAATAGCATTCCCAACCTTACTCAAACTGATTTGACATTAAAATAGTCTTACGCTAGACAATTAAAATCTTATGTAAACAAAAACGGTGTTAACATATTTAATCCTAAATAAAACAAACACATCGAGTAATGTGTTAACTACGGTTTCCCTTTCTAGATGAATAAAATAAACACATGAAGTAATGTGTTAAGTTCCCCTTCAAGTGTATGTGTGTATATTTTTTTACAGCAAAGCTACTTCAGGCTATCTGCTGAGTCCATCGAGGGGAATCGAACGCCTGATTTTAGCGTTAGAAATCCGTACACTTACCGCTGTAACAGCGGGATATTCCCCCACAATAGAAATAAAACAACACGTCAAGTAATGTGTTAACAGGGGTTTCCATGCACAAGATGAATAAAATTAAGCAATGTTTTAAGTAAGGTTTTCCCCACAAAAGGAATTACCCACGTTAAACAATGTTTTCTTTGACCTTAAGATAAAAAGGTGGAAGACTTACTTAAACGTTATACACTTGTGTTTATATAACACAGTCATCGTCCATTCAAATAAAGTTTACCCTCCAGAGGAACAAAACTAACGCATTAAATAATGCGATAAGAAAGATTTCACTATTGGAGGAACGAGTGAAACAAGCAAATCAAGTAATACGTAAATGTGCTCGTGATATTTCTTCTCGTACGACACTTTTAAACTTTAAGGGTAACTAAAGGGACGAATATGTAGTATAGGAAATGGTTAATAAAAGTCTGTGAAAAAAACCGAAAGTACATTCGTTAAAAAATGGCATCAGAGTAAAGAGAAAATAGTTTCTAAAGGAAACGTCGGTGGATTAAATGTAGTGAAGACTTATACTCACCCATTCAGCCATTATATGATTGTGTGTGAGATTTATAGTTATTTTCTATTGTGTTTACTGTTAATAAATTGTTAAGAATTATTCCTCTTTGGAATACTCGTAAAAAAACACGAAGCACTGGAATTTAGGTCATTAAAATCAAGATAAAATCAATCAGTTTCCTCTTTTATCAGAAAATGTTCTTTGTTTTAAAACATGTCATTGAATTTTTACAAATTGTCTTAAGATTTAAGAAACTTTAGGAATTTCGACCTTATTTAGAATATATAATGTTATTATTATATATATATATAGTTACAGCTTAGCTGTAAGAGCAACTGAATGTACTTGTTTATCGATACTTCTAACTGGAATATATTTAACTATACCTCTAACTAGACCTGGTAACACCCTTGATTCACTAGCTCGAGAGGGAACAGGCCAAAATACTTTATGTGTAATTACATATTTATACCACTAAAATATTTTCTTCTGACTTTTACACTAAAAAAAGGTAAAGAAAGATAAGTTAATCATTCAAGCCAGTAAAAAGAACGTTCTCTTAAATAAATAGTTCATTTTCAAGCCCATGATAAAACTTTTCTTTTATAAATTCAGTGTGATTTCAAGCTAATGACAAAACATTTCTCTTATAAATACAACCTGCTTTAAAGCTAATGACAAAACACTTTTCTTATAAATAGTTTGCTTTCAAGCCAATGATAAAACATTTCTCTTGTACATTTAATCCCTCGCTAGTACAGCGCTAAGTCCACGAATTTACAACGTTAAAATTAGGGATTCGATTCCCCTTGGTGGACTCGAATAGATAGCCCGATGTGGCTTTCCTATAAGAAAACACACACACTTATAAATATAACCTGCTTTAAAGTCAACAAAATAAGATATCTAGTGCTGTCTTACAGAAATAGTCCACTTTCAATTCAAAATTAAGAGCTATTTCCTCTAAAAATAAACCATTTTTCAAGCCAAAAGAAATTTTTCTTATTAAAACAATTCGATTTTGGCTCCAAAATAAGTGCTGTCTCTTAGAAGACCGCAAAAATAACTGCAGTTGGTCAAGTCTTATTGGCAATAACAACTATAATTTAGAGATGCCATTACGGTATTAAATATCAGTCACTTTTGGAGTGAAACCAACAGTTCGAACGTAATTAACAATCACACTTCCTGTTAATTGACTAATATCTAATACCTCGCAATGCTTGCTAGTACCAGCAAGCTACCGTGAAATGACCACATACCTTTTTAGTATGAAGTCTCACTGATTAATTTCTAAGACGTGTTTGTTTTTTGAATTTCGTGCAAAGCTACACGAGAGCTGTCTGCGATATCCGTCCCTAATTTTGCGGTATAAGACTAGAAGGAAGGCAACTAGTCATCACCACCCACCGCCAACTCTTGGGCTACTCTTTTACCAGCGAATAGAGGAATTGTCCATCACATTATAACGTTTCCTACGTTAGGAAAATAAGTAAAAAGCGCCATTTCTGTAAAGTAATAAACTAGTAAAAACAGAAACAGTTGTATAAATGGTATTTAAAAGAGAACACGTTGATGAGCTAAATATTATTCTTGTATTTCAATGATGAAATCCAAAAGAAGATTCAAGCACAGATATTGCATTCCATTTCGTTATTTTAGTGTAAAATTGTATGTGTTTTCTTTGTAGCAAAGCCACATCGGGCAGTATGATGAGTCCACCGAAGTGAATCGAACCCCTAATTTTAACGTTGTAAATACGTAGACTTACCGCTGTTCCAGCGGGAGACTAATCTAAACTTAATTGATTAAGCAAGGAGTGTAACAAGGAACAATACATAAACAGATATGTAATTGATTAAGTAAGATGTGTAAAATCTTATATTTAAGACACAAAGGTAAAGAACTTAATTTAGCGCAACCTAGTTAGTCTTAAAACATTGTTGCCAAAATAATATAATGAAATACACTTTATAATACTGATTAAATAAGACACGCCTTCCTTCGTAATGAATTTAAATGAAAAAGTTTATTAATAAGTAACTTATTTGAGCAATTGGACATCTAAATCTTACTTCTGAATTACATAACACTTTTGCTTTAAAGAAAAGTTACATCCTAATGTTTATAATAAACACAATGTTCGAATGCAGTTTGTGTGTGTGTGTGTGTATTTTGTATTGTTTTTTGCACATTACATATTTTACACACCTGGATTTAAAACTCACAACCCAGAAACTGAAACGAATATTAAAAAGTAATCTACAGTACAAAACTACTTGTTGTCTCAGGTTATTCTCATATTTATCAGTTTCCAGTGCATCGTGAGTTACGGCTATCATACAGAACATCATTTGAAGTTAGTTTATAACTGCAGCTTACAAACCTTGTCAGTACTTCATTTAAATAAATAGATAAAACCACGTGTGCTGTTCCTGGTATTAAATAGTTCCGTTTGGATTGATTCTTTAAAATTAGACGTACATATAAACACTATCTCCTGAAAAGTTTTGAGATATAAGTAATATAAACCATAAAAGCTATAACATCGTGTGTATAATAGTTCCACACCCACCTTGAGGCACAGATCGAGTCTGCCAATTTCACAACCGATTACATGATATCCCAGTATTAAAGTTGCTGTTTATCAACTTGCTAATGTTTTAAATTTCGTCTTTCTTGTTTTTTCTCACTAACAAACCATAACGAGCTACATTTTACAATATAAACTTTTTTTAGTGGATATTTAATTATAGACTTCAGATTATTTTTTTCACCACTAAAGCCCAGCTCGACTGTAAGCTACCAGTCCACATGTTCCACAGAATTCGGCTTTCTATACCTGAACGCTGTTATTTACCTCGTTGGGTCTACAACCGCACATCTCACTATTGATTGGTCTGACTGTGGAGTTCGAAGCTGTGAGTAACAGTTTCTTTCAGGTTTCTATGCTGAACCTTAGCGCATGCGTAGTGCCTTTACTCACGAATTGTGTAAATAATTATTCGTGATTTTTCAACTTTTTGTTTCTTCTTTCGTTAATCCTTACTGAGGGAAGCCAAGTGCAAAAGGACGGGACGGAAGTAGGTCCACAAGGCAGTCACGGTTCGGATGAGAAAAATAATTTTTCTACCCTATCTCTCGCGCGCATCGCAACATCCAAACTAAACTTGGTAAGCTTCTACGTGAGGACTGTTTACCCGTGCAGAAAGGTAGTAATGTCTGTCTTTCCTTCCATTACAGGTGTAGTAACACATCCCTCCCCGCTCCCTCCCAGCTGTTAGTCTCACGTTCGTTAGTAGAGTAAGTGATACGAGGTTTTCATAAAACTCAAATGGATCATTTATCTACATTTCTTATATCAATAATTTATAATGAACGATAAAACTTATTTAATTTCATACACTACGAAAATTTACGTCTATCTTTTGTTCAAATTAGAAAATTCACAACTGTTAGTAAGTTTAGGTTATTTGTTTAAGCCACATAATGTATTAGTAAACCAATATGCTTGTAAATTTTTCTTATGATTTTAAGAGCAAAGACTTTCGTTGTGCCTCGATCTTCTATCTTTTAAATAAGTTTTTTTTTATCTTTTAGCTTTTTTTGGTATATCTCACCGTAAGCCTATTTTCATACTTCATGCTTATAATGCCCCCCAGTGACGCAGCGGAATGTCTGCAGATTTACAACACTGAAATCCGGGTTTCGATACCGATGGTGGGCTGAGCACAGATAGCCCATTGCGTAACTCTGCTTAATTTCAAACAAATAAACAAACATTCTTTAAGTTTATTCTCGGTCACTATAGGCCCTTGCATGGTCAGGTGGTTAGAGCGCTTGACTCGTAATCTGAGGGTTGCGGGTTCAAATCCCCGTCACACTAAACATGCTAGTCCTTTCAGTTGTGAGATGTGATAATGTTACGGTCAATCCCACTATTCGTTGGTAAAAGAGTAGCCCAAGAGTTGGCGGTGGGTGATGATGACTAGTTGCCTTACCTCTAGTTTGAAGCTGCTAATTTAAGAACGGTTGGCGCAGATATCCCTCATGTAGCTTTGCGTGAAATTCTAAAACAAACAAAATTGGTCTCTTCGAAGATTTAAATTCAAGTATTTTCACGCTATAGTTGTATTGATAAAGCTAAGATGTTGTGGCTTGAGTGAAATAAGTGCCTGTTAAAGAAATAAAAAGTAATTTCTCGTTTTTACAAAGAAATTTAGTTTTCTATATTAAATATATATATATATAAATGATAAATAGTTCTCATAAGTTTTCCCTTCAGAAATTGGCATGTCTTTGCGTGTCATGTGTTTCCCAGTAACATGTGTTTCTTTCGAAATAAAACTACGTTGTTCTTATAAAATATGTTTTGTGTTTAGTTGTAACATTTATCAAATTGTTACTAAACTGCATAAAAACAAACAAACACTGAGGCTATCCTTATCAAAAGAACAGCATTCAACACATCAGTTGTTATGAAAGGTTTTATACCACATCTATTATAACGTTACAAGCGATACGCTATAATAATGTTGTTCTGTTTTTGTTTTTTAATAAACAAAACTAACAACTAATGGATACATTCAGTAAGTGTAGTTACTACTTGCTGTTGAAGGTTACGCATTCATATATTTCATCCTTATGTTTCACTGACTGAAAGACAGCCCCTTTCATTCTATTTAAATTATTAAATCATTAATTTGTCAACCATGAGCTTTTGGTGTGGTTGACGTGGGTTAATACAACCTATTTTTGCTCTGACACCCATAATTCTTAGAATTATTACTTAGTAACAGAAATTTTATTTCAACATTTATCTATGTTTCAAAGTTGCGTGACAAAATCGTTATTTTGTCTTGTAAGCATTACAGAGAAACTTTGCTGCAACAGGTTAATAAACCATACTGAGTATCCTGACCCGAAATTTACATACAACGTGACATATCATCAACTTAATCTCTGCCCCAGAACGCTTTTTGTTGTAGGAATTAGCACATTAGAGTGAGTCCAAGTTTAGTTTTCGACAAATAAAATTAGTTTTCTGGAGCGTCTCAAATTTTTCTGCCACCATCCGGAAAAAATAATTCGGCCTAGAAAATGCCGAAACAGAAAACCGCATTGTTGTTACTGTATCAGAATTCTTCCCTCGTACTATTTCCAGGCGCGTAGTCAAAAAATTCTGGACGTAGCAAACAACATTCGTGATGACTGTAGTATTTCTAACTTGAACACCTTAAGTTTTGTAAGTTTTTATTTTTCAGTTTTCATATTTCACACCTCTAATCACTTATACTGAAGCAGTCATAAATAAGTTATATCCCCACATTGAATCATCAGTAAGTTTACGGGCTTATAACATAAAAAACTGGTTTGGATATACTTGGTTAGCAGAACACAGACAGCCCAATGTGTTAAACTTATTAACAAACAAATATATTTCTTTAAAAAAATTATTATTATTTTGTTCTAAATTAGAGTCATATTTTAACTTTTCTGTAGAAACTTCCTACCTTCTTTATTTGGGTCTCTCGGTGAATGAACTTATTTTACGGACTTATAACACAAAAATCTTAAGTTCGATTCCCCATCATGGATAGAGAGCAGACAGCCTCTTGTGTAGCTTTGCACTGATAAAACAACATATGTCTTTATTGTGTTTTTTTTCTTTTAAAAGACAATGAAATTCCAAGACTGTCAAAGGCAGAGAAGTAATTGACCTGTTTAAAGATTATTGTTCAGGTGACCTACTTACTCTTTGACCTGGAGGTCATCGTAGCAACCGTGGATAATGGTAGCACGTGGCACGAGCAAACACGGTAATTGCCCGTGTGTGTCACACTTTGAGCTACACCTAAGACGCATGGAAGGATTACTTATTGTGAACTCAAGCTTAGGAAATATGAACAGAAGCTCTAAGTTTTAAACTAACAGTTACTCAGACAAACCTACCAATATTCTGTAGTTTCTGTGTGTGTGTATGTAATTCTCTAACTTTATCAATGGAATGTTTTTATGGCTGTCAGTCACGTACATCCTGGGACATCCGACAATTAAACGAACCAATGAAAATTCACAACGAGTTAATTAGCACACAATTTCGATGTTTATTAAACCAAATTACTGTTTCTATCCCACCCAGATGTCACTGTTTCTCTGAAAACAAACACAGCAGGTGTGAATGTTGATACCAAATAACGTTCACTCGCTTAATGGAGAATATTTTTTGTTTCTGCTATGCACTGTTGAATTGAACTGGTCTGAATTTTCTCTTGACATAAAAATAAAGATTCGTTATTCATTAACTTGGCCGTTTTCTTGTGAATTTCAACGAAAACAGGATGTTCAGTCGCTACAGTTAATTATATCGCACATTAAAAAGCATTTTAAACAAGATACAAAAATGTATTTGAACCTCCCATTCAATTAAGAATAAATTAAAAATAAAATTTGACGAAATATGCGTATTCTGTTTTAACGTTAACAAACTACAAACCATCATATGTTTGAAGCTCAAAATTAATTCCAACTGTAAAAAGTGTTTCAAACAAGGAATTTAAGATTAACCAGAGCTGAGAACGGAAATTAGAATAACATTTTTTAGATATACATGAAACAAATTACACTGTCCCACTGTCTGCTTTTCCAAAACTTTCATTAAATCAAATAGGTTTGCTTATAAAAGGAACATATGTAATATAACATGATGGTTGTTTTTCTATTCTTATCCCATTTGCACTTTGAGCTCTTTAAAACTAAGAAACACAGGGTGTTTGATTACTCGCAAATTACTACTTTGTCACTTTTATGGTGTTGTTTTTAACATTTAGTTTTCTTCACATTAAGTCAAGAGATTTTAAAGTAAATAGCGGGAAACTTTTATCCGGTGAGTACATGAACTGTTTTTTTTTATTTCTCTTCGTATCTGGTGCAAAGCTACTCGAGAAATACCAACGTTATCCGTTCCTAATCTAGAAGTGATGTACTAGAGGTAAGGCGGTTACTCAACACCAGCAACCGCCAACTGTTGAGCTACTCTTTGCAACGCCCTATCTCATGACTGTAGAGGCTAGCATGTACGGAGTCGGGATTTGATCCAGTGACCAGCATATTAAGAGTGGAACGCCCTTGACCACTTGGTCTAGGGGCCCTGCATGGCCAGGTGGTTAAGGCACTAGACTCGTAATATAAGGGTCGCAGGTTCGAATCTCCGTCATACCAAACATGCTCACCCTTTTCGTCGGAGAGGGGCGTTATAACGTTACGATCAATCCCACTATTCATTGGTAAGAGAATAGCACTAGAGTTGGTGGAGGGTGGTAATGACTAGCTGCCCTTCCCTCTAGTCCTACACTGCTAAATTAGGGACTCCTAATGCAGAAAGCCCTCGTGTAGCTTTACCCAAAATTTAAAAACAAACAAATATTTTCTATTCACACCAGTGAAGCTTTAGACTGAAAGAGTTTGTGAGCCACTGAGCTAATCAATACCACTCGTTTTCAGCTATTCAGCTACTTTAATCAAATAGTTGGATTTAACAGTCACTCTTATAACCTGCTCACTGGCCATATAGCATTTAATTTATGCTATGGAGAACTTACACCCTATGTTTAAGTTTCTAATTCAACGTTTTTACAAATGTATTAATATATTGCGCATGGACTGTGATTCAAATTCCTGATTCGCATCTTGTTGCCATAATAAAAGTTCAGCTCAGTGGATGCCATTGGCTAGCTGCCTTCCCTGTTGTCTGTCACCTCAATCTTATAGACTTCTACATGCAACCCAACTACCTAGTGGCTACCAACTTAGTCTGAGAGCTTATAAAACTAAAAATTTGGTTTCGATACCCACAATAGGCATAGAACGCATAGCTCATTGCGCAGCTATACGTTTGACAACAAACAAGCTAATCGATGGTTGCTCTCTGTACAGCTTTTTCCAAAGATTCTTGAACAGAGGATTGCCTTCAATAAGTTGTAACAACGCCTATAAGTGGATAAGCTTAGATAGTGATTTACTGGCATAAATTGGCCTGCCCAGAAAACGTATAGTTTTGGGCAGCATACAATGGACATAGTCCGTGTATATGATCACAATATCGTAATTAATGAAATATTATTTTCATAAAAGATAACTAGAGGACAATATGGTACTACGAAAAAAACCAAACGTAATTGGTTTTATTAGCTTTATTTAAGCCAACGTTTCATCATTACGGTTTCATTGGGACAAACAAAACACTTGTTAACTGATTCAGGCTTAAAGAAAATCGTTTGGTTTATGAGGCAATAGATCGTGTCTTAAGTATACTTTTAACAGTAAATGTATCTCTACAATTTTCAAAACAATCGTTAAAAGTTATTTGTTACACACTACTCTTACGACAACAGTGACGTAGTTGAAACACATACTAATAGTGTGTTCACTTGAAGATAAGATCGCATGTGTTGCATATGGTATAAATAGCTTTATATTTGACATAATTGCATTGCTGTTCTGCTGAGACACTGCTAGTACTAAATATTTAAAGATACGCACGAATGCCTACTAAATCATAGCTGTTACCCAAACAACTTAATTAGAGGTACGATTAGCCCATTTTAAATAATAAATTGTAATACAATGCGATTATAATAATTATAAAATGAAAAAAGATTATTTTCGATGAATTCTTGAAGACTTTTATTAGGTGTTGCAAATGACTAGATGTAACCAAAACAATTATAAGTAATTTCTAACAATTTCTGTGTTTTCAACTTTAACTTTTTCTACGGTGATATGTATTTTATATGCGTGTTACTCAAAAGAATAATTTTTAACGTTATACACATTCTTTTGCTCATAATTTTCCCTAACACCTTGTAAGACGCACTTTTTTCCTTGAAAATTCTCCGTGCGTCTTCCAGGACAAAAGTGATGGGTTAAAGCAAGACGTTAGCTCAGGGTCGACTCAAAACGTCCTCTCATACAGATCATAATCCAGTCTCATTACTTACCAGCTGCTTGTATTTTCAATAGCATAAAACATTCAATTTAACTAATATTGTCAGTATATTGTGAATATCATAATATATTTGATTGTATTTACTAAGTAGGTTGAAAAAAGTCAAGACTGCATTAAGGTGTTGGTTACTGAGTCAAAATAGTTTTTTCTTAGAATAGTCTTTCCAAAAATTAGAGTGCGTCCTCCACGTTGTAACGTCTTACAAGGCGTAAAATACGGTAACTTTCAAGAAACGAAACTCCAAACTTATAGAGGTTTCTTTTTAAAAATTTCAAACCTAAAATATTTTTGAGAAATTTAATGGGTTTCAACTGCCTATTTAACGAAAAAGGAATTACTTTCGGGGCGTATATACTGAGGCCCTCTTCAGGTCGCTGTAAGTACTTGTGTAATGTCTTAAATAAGTAATCGCGGCCTCCTAGTAAAGCTCCAAGCTAGGTAGTCTGAGCGAGTACTATGATTAGAGTCCATTAACTCAAATCCACTTTGTTTTCCTTCTCTAACATTCCTCAGAAGCTTCATCATCTTATTTCGTTTCTTCAACAGATATGATTTACTGTATTTTTATATAGCTCTTCAACTAAAGTAATAAAGATTATAAACCAACCAGCCTGATAACCCCTGGTATCAAATAAAACTTAGAAGAAACCGTCTAATTTACAATCCCTTTTCCCAGTCTCTCCCCTTCCTCAGTGGCTCAGCGGTAATTCTGAAGAGTTATTACGCAAAAAAACTGGGTTTCAATACCCCTTGTAGGCAATGCACATGAAACTCGTTATGTTTAACATAAAATAAATACAATCCAATTGTTTGCCTGTCTAACCAACAAAGAATGATTGAATTGTAAGTAATGGCTCATGAATAACTTCCAAGAATTAAGATAAACCTAATCACTTGATTGTAAATTTCAAAAAGTCTCAAAAAATATTTAACCAGCTTTTGTCTCTATTACAAGCAAGTGAACTTTTGCACAGAGCATTCTTTCGTAATTAACTCACAAATAAAGTATTCGAAATATGTGCGTGAGACCTGGTGGAGATATTAGACAAGATTGTGAGAAAGTTCCCCACTTCATAATATCCTTCTCAGATTTTTATCGCATGTGACCATGAAGTAACCATAGACTTTTGTTTCCATATTCATAAGAACCAAGGACAACACTGAGTCATATTATTTTTGCTCTAATCTTTAGATACTTCTGTGATGTAAGATAGTTCGAGTCAAAAGTAACACGTGTATTAATAATAAACAATTATATATATATATATATACATATACACGCATAGGAAATAAGTACCATGTAACACAGGAATTCGTCGAATAAAACGCAAGTGTAAAATAATCCTTTTTAAATCTTAGTTTCGTATTACTTGTATACGTTCTTAGGCGACTTATGAATAAAATGAAACTACAAGAAACTTATCATTAAAGTTCCTAAAAATATATTCAAATTATTTCCAACAGAGGAAATGTTGATTAATCCCCTATTGTTAATAAAAACATAACAATGTCCATAAAAATGTATAAAACTATTAATTAAAAACGATGTCTTTCATGTTTCAGTGCAGAATGAGAAGGAAAAGACAAGATACCTGAAATAAGTTTTTGTTGTGTTGTAATTTACAAAATTGTTATTGAAACAATCAAGTAAATACAGAATAATTAGTAAATAATTACAAATGATACGTGGATATACGTGTTCCTCAATATAAGTTATTTTCTATACATACCTTTCCTTACATATAATGAGAACAAAACCTTAATGACCTTAATAATACTGGGCATGAACTTAAAACTGACATAACGTATTCCTCATAAATCCAATAATTCATTTATGACATTACGTAAAACCATTCCTACAAGTCCAGTGGATTTGTTTATTAAATAATAAATACATTTATACAGTAACGTAGTATGATTCTTATAAATATACCAAGTTTGTTTATTACACGAGGAAGATATTTATCATATTAAATACAATTATTCTTTATTTCAAATAGAAAGTGCGGTAAAACCAGTTCAAAACTTTGCTAATCTTGTTCCAAATACTCATGGGATGGGCGTGGTCAAATTATTATTGTATCCGAACTGTAAGTCCGAGGATATGTGGTTTGTCATATTATGCCTCCGTAACTGCACTTTCGGGTTACAAGAATAACAGTCAAATCCCACTCTTTGCTTTAATAGATGGCAGATAATGAAATTGATTAATTACTTTTCATTAATTTTATCAATTCATAATTAGATAGGGCTATGCTCTGATAGCCTCTGTGTACAGTTTTTCACGAAATTCTGAAATAAACAGTCTAAATGCTAAAACTACTAATAATAAGGTTGTTCTATATAACATATAATCCCGCTATAAAAATGTGCAATATTTATGTTTGCTCTCTACACCATATAATTTATTTCATTCTTTCACTTTGTATTTTAATTATTTTTGTTTAAAATATTGAAGCAATATAAATTAAGAAATTGAGATATTGTACATCTTACGTTAGATATATATATATATACAGTTTGTTGGAGATGGAATATATTTTTACCTTAACACTGAAGTATTAAATATATGTTGCCGTTTGTACAAATGTCTGTGTCAACTATAAGTTCTTGTTATACTTTTATCAATCTTCTAACTTTATTTAAAACAAAGAATAAACAAATAAGTCATGGAAGCTAAGATGCATTTGTCTGAAAAGTAATAATACACATAATTCCCAATTTAAACTGTCCTCTTAGTTGCTGAGTGTGAAACTCTGAAGGTTTAGGAGAGTATAAAATCGGAGTTTAATACTCGTGGTTGACAAAGTACAGGTGGTTCACTGCGTATCTTTGCGGTTTACGAAAACTAACGACTTAAAATAAGCCATTTGTGGTTTGATTCCAAAGGTTACTTCGTCTTTAAATCACGTGAGTACACGCTAAACTGGTTAGAGGACAACTGCATCTTAAGGAAATTGTCCCTCGGGCAAATGCTCCCCGCAGCCCTATCTTCTTATATTAACATCACTGAGAAATATATAACACACATTTTTTGTTTTGTCGTAGAACGAATTATCTGAGAGTGTTTAACCCTCTCACCCTTTCTATCCTTTTCTGCGCATGTCAAGAGGTTTTAGTGATATTCATTCAAATGTAATTAGAGTGCATTTTATTTATGTTGTACCTTACTTTCTCCTACCTAAACAGTTTTAGGTAAGCAGTTCTTTAATGAAATAAAAGAAGTACGTGTTATTTTTACTATTTTAGTCAGTTATATTGATATAATAAGATATGACTGCAAAGAGATGTTGTCCAGGGGGAATACTTCCACAGGGGCAGTTGTCAAGTTACTCTTTAAACTGTATTTTGATACTTGCATGTCATATCACATCACATACATTCAGTTCACGCGAGAATATTATTTGCTTATTTAACTGAACGACCGTTATGCGCATAATAGGCTGAACAGCCAAGTCAGACGTTCCTATAGTTTGGGCACAACCGTTTCTGATTTCGAACTACTACCCAGAAGGAAAGCAACTAGATGACGGTACTATCCATCTAAAACGGCTGCTCTTAACCGAAATAAAGAGATCGACTGTCACTCTTATAACACGCCCGTAGCCGAAAACCCAAAGCGTATTACGTAACATCATGTCTCAAACCGATACCAGTGAATTTTAAGTCTCATATTCTAAACACTAGGCCACGCCCCGTCTCTTACACGCTGAGTTAAGCCTTACAACATGAAATCGGATCACGTGAAGAAAACAAATATTTTCCGATAATTTAAATAATTATCGAACAAAATAAAAAGGAAACGGAAACTACTGTCGAAAGAGGAAACCTGTTTTGATATTGAATAAACGTATCAATAGTCTTTATCGAAAATTATTACGTTTTACGGTTGGTTAAATGAACGTTTCCTTGGCAATGTTCTTTATCTGATTCATGTCCTATTTGATGTTGTTGTTGTAATGTTTATCCTAATAATTAATTATTGATTTATTTAATCATATTTGTTTCAAACGTACACAACTACTTACTATTACTGATTGTAATTTAATTATATAACACCAGTTTACGCCGTTCATTTTCTTGTAATCATACACCAATAATACGCAGTGATGGTTCTCATGTAATTATAAACCACTAATGCACCTTTTGATTCGGATTTAATTATACATTAATAACACGTGTACCTCGTTGTTGTTTTATTTAATTATACACCATGAAAACACATTGTTGACTTTCATTAAACTGTAGACCACTAATGCACTTTATTTGTCATTGGATTACCATCCATTAAAGCACATTGTTAATTCTTGCTCAATTATACACCTTTAATATAGATTGTTAGCTCTAATATAATTATAAACCATTGTTAGTCATTGTTCAAATATTATATCATTGTACTATTTAGGTTTTTCTTGTTTAAAGCCACTTTTGTAAGCTGCTATGATAATCATATATAATTGTTATTATTTTTATGCTGCTTGCATTATTTTGGGTTTCATTGTAAACATACATTAGTCAGCTGTCATCATGACTATTTGTATTTTCATATATATCATAGGCATCCTTATTTGGTTTTCATTACAATGGTACCTAACTAATACCATTATATGACAATGATTTTTTGTTTAGTGTCATTGTATTGTACTTTCTCTTATCTCGCTTTTAAACAACATCTGAGCAACATAGTTGCTACATATTAAACTGTTAGATTATATTGTTAATACAAGACAACCGTATTTTGTTCTTTGTTATTTTTTATGATACCATTGCATTTTATTTTTTGTTTTTTTTAATTCCCAGAATGTGCGAAAATGAAGTCGTTTAAAATAGTGGAACACAGAGGTAGTCGTTAACTATGAAATAATACTGAATTTTTCTAATCCTGAAAGGGAATTTGAAATGCGACAACGTTACTCTGATTGTAAAATAACCTCGGCTCCCCATTGGCTCAGCGGTAAGTTTGAAGGGCTATAAAGCTAAAACTGCGTTCGATATCCGCTACAAGTACAACACAGAGAGCCCATTATATAGTATCGTACGTAACACAAATAAACAAATTCGAGAAACCAACACTAGCTGCTTCTTAGTAACATTTCTGTTCCATTTTAGTTAACTGGTTTGCTTGTTTGTTTTTGAATTTCGCGTAAAGCTATACGAGGGCTATCAGCACCAGCCATCCCTAATTTAGCAGTGTAATACGAGAGGAAAGGCAGCTAGTCGTCAGCACCCACTGCCAACTCTTGGGCTACTCTTGTACCAACGAATAGTGGGATTGACCGCATATTTTAATGATCACACAGCTGAAAGGGCAAGCAGGTTTGGTGTGACGGAAACTCGAGCTCTGGACCCTCAGATTACGAGTCGAGTATGTTAACCACCTGGCTATGCCGAGCCAGGGTTGATTTGTTTATATTATATTAGCAGGATTCCTTTCGTTTATGAACACTTGATCAAATACATCTTAATCACAGTTCTATGTTTTGAAATTGTGAAAAATAGCAAGTCAAAGCATAAGATTGAAGAAAAAATATACAAATTCTGTGTTTTCTTTACTTCACTTATCTGTCAGATAAAGGTGTAATTAACTAATGAGTCTCTGTCGGTTTATTTGGACCCGGTATGGCCAGGTGGTTAAGGCGCTCGACTCGTAATCCGAGGGTCCGGGTTCAAATCCCTGTCACACCAAACATGCTTGCCCTTTCGGCCGTAAGGCGTTAAAATGTGACGGTCAATCTCGCTATTCGTTGGTAAAAAAGTAGCGCAAGAGTTGGCGGTGAGTGGTAATGACTAGCTGCCATTCTTACACTGCTAAATTAGAGACGGCTGGCACAGATAGCCCTCGTGCAGCTTTGCGCGAAATTTAAAATAAACAAATCGGTTTGCTTCATTAATAAAGCGGATTATTTTATCCTTTACGTTTAAAAATTGTTAAAGAACTGTTGTGGTTGTGTTGAATTAAGCACAAAGCTACACAATGGGCTATCTATGCTCTGCCCACCACGGGTATCGAAACCCGCATTTTAGCGTGTAAGTCCGGAGACATACCGCTGAGCCACTGGAGGGCGTTAAAAAACTCTAAGATATGCTATTAGATCTCATTATGTAGTAAATTGTATAAAATAAATATGCGTTTTTTATTGTTGTTTGTGGCACGATAACAGTATTTGTGTTTGTTTTGCTTTTTGTAACATTCTTACATTATATTCAAACATCTAAGTACGCCCTCTACATTCCGACACTTAGTTACACAACTCCTGCAAAACATGTGATCAGCTTCCGGTCAGTTACCTCTTTTTTGTGTGTGTGAACCTGACGATGACCGAAGAAGGTCAAAAAGGTGTTCGCTCCTCTAAGCAAAAACAATTTTCTCAACCCAAACGAACCGTTTTTGCACATATATTTTTCTCTACAAGAAGGTTTTCTCGACATCACTCATTGTTACATTAGATTAATTCAAAAACGATTGAACGAAAATAAAGACCAAAACTGTGCTTTATATCAAACAGTAGGTGATGCATCATCCATATCGCATCATTTTATTCTTGTTTCGTAAAATTGGAATTATAAATATCTTCACCAGCCAGGTGAGTTAAGGGATTCAACTCATAATCTAATGGTGGCTGGTTCGGGTCCTCGTCGCATTAAACATGTTTGCCATTTCAGCCGTGGGAGCGTTCTTACGTGACGGTCGATCCCACTATTCGTTGTTAAAATAGTAGCCCTAGAGTTGGCGGTGGGTGGTGATGAATAACTGTCTTCCATCTAGCCTTACACTGCAAAATTACGGACGGCTAGCGCAGATAGCTATCATTTAGCTTTGCGCGAAATTCAAAACGAAATAAAAATCTTTACTGCTTCATACTGTCTATTGAATTTATTATCAGAATAAGTCAATGAAAATGTCAAAATATTTTATGTTGTTGTGTTTTTGAGACGATACCTGTTGTTTGAACTAAACTGAAAGATATACTTCGTTTTTCGATTAAGCTTGTTTGGGTGACTATTTTGTGTATTACACGGACCCAGGACACTTAGACTGCAATCATTATTTAATTAATCGAGATTATTTATTATTCACCTCTGACAAGAAATGCTTGCAATATTTATTTATGATTAAGTTTTAAAAAAATCGTAGGTAGCTGCTTCAACTGGCTAGACACAAATTAAATTCATTGCTTCCTGTTCTGCTCTGATTAGTATATGTCATAAAATATGCAAAAGACGAAGTAAAGATCTTTCTGGCAGTGATTGCTAGGTGCTTGCGTTGCAAGTACTCAATCCAGCGTTTGGCGCGCTTACTTTTTGAAGTCTGCCTTTCTTATCGCCAAATAATGACAAAATGCAAGTTATTTTGAAAACCGTTGTGAAGTATGTTTTAAATTTTTAACAATCAAACTTTATAAAAGTGTGAACAATGATTTTTCCTCTTAATATTCGTATTACTTAAAGAGTATTCTCTTCAATTTAATTTGTTAAATTTTGAATATTTTTGGATAACTTCACTCGACTCTTGAATCAAAAGTAGACAAAACTAGAGAATTAAAATTTGCAGACCTGTTTTAGAAGTACATAGTTTTCGGATAAAGCAACGTATGTGACATTTTTAATCACAGAGAATTGAGTATATAGTGAGGATAGACTAAAATGTAGTTTCATTTCTTTTTCACTTTTTATTTTGGTTACATAGCTACGGACTTCTCTCATAATAAAGTTAAGTTTCGTGGACAATGTTATACTTTTTGTTTTGGTTATTTGTTTGCCTTTTAAGTGCAAAGCTAGAGAGAAAGGTGCTTGTGCTGAAATAACTGCTTGTTTTGGAATTTCGCACAGATACTCCAGGGCTATCTGTGCAAGCCGTCCCTAATTTATCAGTGTAAAACTAGAGGGAAGGCAGCTAGTCATCACTATCCACCGCCAACTCTTAGGCTACTCTTTTACCAACGAACAGTAGGATTGACCAATAACATTATAACGCACCACGGCTGGGAGGGCGAGCATGTTTGGCGCGACTCGGGCGCGAACCTGCGACCCTCAGATTACGAAGTGCACGCCTTAACGCACTAGGCCATGCCGGGCCCTGCTGAACTAACCATATGGGTGTAGTCTCATAATGTCATTGTTATAAGCCCTCAATGGCTCAGGAGAGAACGCTTTTACCTCAAGTGAATATTTTTAGGGTATGATGAAACAGATAAAATCTCTGAACGAAATATACCATTACAATTATGGTGTGATATGTATTCCACTTTTCGAAACCTCACGTTAATATAGTTTAAAAATAAAATATTTCTCTGACAAAACAAGGAGATGATAATAATAACTTCATGCCAATTTTTTAGATAAGGGTTGTTTAATATTTATCTTCCACTGAAAAATACTCACAGGACATAAAGTGAAAATAATCCAATGTGCACTTCGTTGACGATTGCAAAGGAACTAGAATTTTTAACCTGAAAAGTAAACGCTTTATTAACCCTTGAGTTAGACAGCGAGATAAGATACTGCTAAGTTTTTATATCTTATATTTAGTAGCATTTGGTTAAACAAAAGTTTTTATCTTTAGTAAACTATAACAAGTGAGTGTCGTCCTTTAGTGTCGTATTTAAAAATGTAAAATATTTCAATTGGCTATAAGAGCCTAAATGTTTCGTACATATACACTAGCTTTATTGTTATAATTCTATAACCCCATCTGATACACGCCTTACGCACTTCAATAAACGCTTGGTAGATTAACCTTTGACCCTCAGACCGTGAGTGTCATTTAATGACACGCGTGATGAAATCGCATCCTTGCAGCTGTCATCCGCCTTGTATCTAATATTTTAAATTCAACAAAATATCTTGTTCACCGGGTACTCAGTGATGAGTCTCATGGTTTATAACATTAATAAGTGGGCTTAGATATCTGTGGTGTGCGAGGTAAACTTTCGGTATTGGGAAAAACTCCATAATTACAGAATTGAAGAAAACTAAGACAACTGTAAGTTTCACAATACATCATTTACTACAACCATAGTTTCGCTAATATAGGTATCATCAGGTATCTCGGCGAAACCATGGTTGTAGTAAATGATGTATCCGTCGTCAGTTCCGTGTTTAGTATTTCATTACAATTAAATTATATACCTGCATGAATGAAATAAAAAACATTTAATATGAAAAGGTTCGATGGACAATCATAAAAAAAGATTAGTTTAAAATAGAGCCATCTACCGCACAAATGTAAAACTACAATATATTTTTAAAACAAACGACGAAAAGTATACTCAAAGTGTATAGAAAAGTATTT
This sequence comes from Carcinoscorpius rotundicauda, assembly GCA_011833715.1. NCBI lineage: Eukaryota > Metazoa > Arthropoda > Merostomata > Xiphosura > Limulidae > Carcinoscorpius > Carcinoscorpius rotundicauda. The sequence goes on from CM022403.1 coordinate 36,489,213, forward strand.
ATTTATTTTTCTTTGCTCCCTTTTTAACATTGTGGATTACGATTTTTTTACACTATTTAGTTTTGTTAATGGAGTTTGAATCTCGCAAAGAGCAAACTCAAAACTTCATAGAATCCGTGATGACGAGAAAACCCACTTGTACTGAAAATTATATAGATAAAAACGGCTAGTGTGAGCAAAAAAAGTACTATGTAGAGGAGCGAACAACGCTTCGACCTTTTTCTGACGATAACTGAAAAAGGTCGAAGCGTTGTTTGCTTCTGTGCATGGTGTTTTTCTATTCACACCAGTCGCTTTTACACATATAAAATTTCATTGAAAGTTGACACTTATTTCGCAATAGAAAAAATATTTGAGTACTCAAATGATTAAAACTGTCTGTCGATAGGTGTTCTTATCTCGAGATGCGTCACTGGCAGGAAATTTAGTAAATTTGTGAGCTTACTTGGACGAATTATTTTCAAGTAGATGAGTGAGTTTTACACAATTTGTAACACGACTGAACACAAAAAGAAGCTTGTGTTTGAAGTACAGAAATAAAGTATTATTGTATATGTTAAAATGAACTGCATGAAGCGCGACTTTTAGTAATGTTCCATTGCTGTGAACAATGAATACATTATGTTTACATTCAAATTAGATCAAACTGCAAAATATTCAAACCATTGTTTCTTGATTCTACGGACATTTGAGATTAACTTTAACATTTGTCTTTGTTTATTTGTTTTGAAACAAAGCCACATTAAGATACTTGTGTGTCCACTGTGGGGAATGTAACCCTGAATTTTAGCGTTGTAAGTCCATAAACTTACCTCTTTTCCACTAGAGGACTTATTTGTACGACATTGCAAAATCACTGAGTCCATGCGTTATAAATTGGTAATATTTTAATGAAACAAAGTATTTCATGGTTTCATTCACGTTTAAGGTGTCATTATTTTACGAACTGAAGTCGTTTTTATAGTTCTATTTCGATATGTTACCTGTAATTATTCCATAAACCAAGATCATTTCTTTGGTTCTATTGACATAGATATAAGTTGTCATACATATCTATAATCCCACTTATGTAAAATGCAAATCCTCGTTTAAAACCCGATAAAAGTGGTTATTCTTATGAAAAGCTAAGCCTAAGAGGATAAAACGATATTTACATAACATCTTCATGAACTTTGGTAAGAACTGTACTGTCACACGATAAAGCAACAATGCGTAAACTTTGAAATGTTGGTCGTGAGAGTACAACAGCAGCAAAGGATGTTCTAAGTATAGTACTGAGTGTGTGAGAACAAATGCTTTAAATCACTCTTTTTCTTTCCCAGCACAGTACAACACCATTCCTTGTGATAAATGGCATAGAAACATATTAGCATATTTTTTATAATGTACACGAACTCTCCTAGCTGTTGCCACGAATGTTAAACGTGTAACGCCGTATTTTCAAGGCTATTTAAATATGTGAGAATATGCAAACATTTAGCGTTCCTATGTTGACTTGTTATCTTTCCTTCACCATAAAAATATTTAGGCCTTTGTTACGCTTCTATAAGATTATATATTTCTACACTTCTCCTTTTATAGAGCAATATAACCCTATTTTTTGATTTTATATAACAGAGCACAGTATCATATTTTCTTTTACATAGGAATACATGGACGTTTGTTAAAAAACTATAAGGTTCTGTATTCCATATTCTTCTGCTCTAAGATTATGTAACCCTAAATTTGACTTGTCACGTTTATTACGCTATTACAAGGTTATGTGTTTTTGTATTTCTCTTATTCTTGTAGTGTGTATCTTACTTTCCCATCACCACAGTATGGAGAAAGTTTACTAACTACTCTTATCTCTAATATTACATACATTATATTTTCCTTATATTTGTTACTCTGGTGTCATTTAAATGTAATGAATGTATATTTGATTTATATTTGAATCTTATAAGTAAACAGCGATATTTCTAAAGATACTGCCGCAGATAGGATCAGCTATATATCAACATTCTAACAGTACGGTATTTGGTATCGTGTAACAAAGTTTTGCAGAAGGTCAACAGCATGTCCCTTAAGACCACATGTCAATACTTTAACAATTGCCATAGTACGTTCTTTAGAGTCTCGTGACAAAGTTCTGAATTAGATAAACAGCATATTCCTTGAGACAGTAAGTCAATAATCCACGAGTTTCAATAAAAGACTCTTTGGAGTTATAATATCGATACTTAACACACCAGCAGTATCAGTTATTTCAGGTACATGTGTCAATGTTCAACTCAGTAGATTCCTTCATTCGGACAACAGCACTACCCAGATTATTGACGTTGCACTCAGAAAGTTAAATGCTTTATAAAGAAAATGATTTTGGATCCTCGTCACGTGGTACAATGCCTGGTCATGCTCTACCGGACTTCTGTACATTATAAAAATAACCTTCTATCCAAGTATCTATATGACAGAGTCTTTTGTGAGGGAAACAACTGAAGTAACTGGAGAAATTAATAGGTATTGATTGAAGGCGTATCGGTTAAGTTGCTTATGGAGTGATGTGCAATCGAAATGTTGAATCAGAGGCTAGGAAACCATACATCTTTCTCCCAAACCAGAGAGAAATAATGTATTTTGGAGTTCACTTGTTTTTATAAATCGTCTAATAAACGAAGATATACGGTTTCATCACCTCTGATTCAGCAGTTCAATTGCACATCACTCCATACGCAACTTGGCAGATGTCTTCATATCAATATCCATTTAATTCTCCAGTAACTTAAATTCTTGAAGAGGTATGACTGAAGGTCATGTTTTTGTTAGCTCATATACCGTTGTTCTCGTTTTCAAATGGAGAATCTTCTTAAATATATTAAAAACTGTTGTCTGTTGCACGTGTAAAAGCCGCCACTGGCTCAACGTTGAGTCTCAAGGCTTATAATGCTAAAAATTAGGTTTCAATACCCACTTTCTGCACAGCACAGGTAGCCTCTTATATACCTTTGCGCTTAATGACAAACAAATACATGGTCGTTTTTGCCACTGATACTTGTGTAGTATATTCTCGTCTATTACAAGACACTGTACTCTGATTACCACAGTTGGGGTAAGACTTGTTGCAAGTCTGTTTCTGAATGATCTTGGGTCTCCAAGTTGATACATATTTATCTGTTTTCCAATATCATTAATTACAAGGACATCCATGTCTCGGAAATTCTTAATCCATAGTCTTAACACATCTTTGTTATTTATCTTTGAATATTTTGTCTCTGAAAAGGATTGTTATATACCTTTTGCAAAAGCAAGCAGTTGTTTTGTGTGATATCTCACACACCTAAAAAACGCCAAACGATAGTTTTGCTACATTCCATTCTACCGTGAATTTAAACTTATATATGTTACTATAAAAAAAACATATTATTATTTGTATTTGCCTGTCAACCACACAATTATTTTTGCATTTGAAAGTATAATATCAAAATATCTTACATCGAATGCATTCTCTTATTAAACATAATGTTTCTTGTTACATTATTCCGTGTTGTTATGTGTCACAAAATAAGCCATTTGTTCGTAGATTTTCCCCCAGTTTTTAATCTAAACCTTGTTTATTACACGTATACAAAATATTGCATAAAATAGTATAGAATGTATAAAACGTAAAATGGTTGGTTTTGTTAGTTATAAACAAATTATGCCACACACTGGAATAGGTTTAACAGATACTGTCACGAAGATAATTATTTTAAGGTTGTTTTTATATTCTACATTAAAAGCCCTCAGTCGAAAACAAATTAACCCTTTTCCTAAATTTTCCATACTATATTTGTCTTTAAAATCTCTGCCAAGACGTTTAGGTCTGCATTTATATTAACCTCTGAACGTGCCTGTTCCAAACTTACATACGATTGTTTTAACCTCGTCTCCTTCGCGCTCAAAAGTTGGGTGATATTGGATGGTAAGTGTGTTGGAAAAGCTTCCAGCTGGGCACTGTAATAGGGAGAAAATAAAAAACACACTAAGTTTAAATGTAAGACAACTGGGATCAAACTCTTTAAAAAGCAGTTTAAGATTAATTTCAGTCTAAAAACTCATGAAATTTGTTCCATAAGAATCGTAATTAACAAACAGATGTCGCCCACAAAAAGATATACCAAGTTTTTATTTTGTTTGAACTTCGTGCAAAGCTACATGAGGGCTATCTGCGGTTTAGTTTGTTTGGAATTTCGCGCAAAGCTACACGAGGGTTATCTGCGTTAGCCGTCCCTAATTTTGCAGTGCAAGACTGGAGGGAAGACAACTAGTCATCATCACCCAGTAAACTCTTGGGCTACTCTTTTATAGTAGGATTCATCGTAACATATAACGCCCCAATGGCTGACAGGGCGAACATGTTTGGCACAATGAGGATTCGAACCCGCGACCCTCATATTACGAGTCGAACGCTTTAACCCACCTGGCTATGCCGGGCCAGGGTTAATTGATTTGTATTATATTAACAGGATTCCTTTCGTTTATGAACATCTTAATCATACATAAATACAAAATAAATACATCTTAATCAGAGTTCAATGTTTTGAAACTGTGAAAAAAAATAACAAGTCAAAGCATCAGAATGAATAAAAATCTACAAGTTATATGCTTTCTTTATTACACTTACCTGTGAAATAAAGGTGTAATTAGTTAATGAGTCTCTGTCGGTTTATTTAGACACGTCATGTGTAAATATTCAGCGTTTAATGGTATTACGCCACACAACTCTTACAGCTCTAAAACTACTATTTTATGTTAGAATATTAAAATCGTTCTTCAAATTTATATCTCAACTACAAAACTGCATAGAATACGAAAATCTAGAGTGATTCCTGAATAGCCGCTGCTGTAATTAGATCTCAAATGGATCAAGAAATAGAGCTTTGAGCTAAAAGTTAGTACTTTAAAAAATTCAGAGCCGTTTTATGAGCTGGGATGACGTGGCTAATAATACAATTGCAGGGAAAAAATATTCAGTGTGAGCTGTTTTTTATTTTAGCTGTCATCATAAACCAACAGGTCAATTAGTTTCACCTTTTAAAAACTTGAAATTATTCTGAATTATTCTCAGTATACGACTAAGTTCCCTGAGTGCGAGTACTCGCGACATTTCCCACGCTATTAATGCAAATCTCTTGTTCGTAAAATTCAGAAATATGAGTGAATCAGCTGGTTAAACACTATGTCCAAGTAAATTGTCTTTGCGTTCCTTAGCTCTGCACTTCACTGAGATGTTATCTGTTAGAAAAACAATTATGACTAAGCTAGTTAAAACTTGTACTAATTTTGCAATTTCCTACCATGGCCAGGTGGGTTAAGGCGTTGGACTCGTAATCCAAAGGTCGTGAGTTGGAATCCCGGGTGTTATAATGTAATGGTCAATTCCACTATTCGTTGGAAAAAGAGTAGCCCAAGAGTTGGCGGCGGGGGGTAATGACTAGCTGCCTTCCCTCTGGACTTACACTGCTAAATTAGGGACGGTTAGCGCAGATAACCCTCGTGTAGCTTTGCGCAAAATTCGAAATAACAAATAAATAACTCAATTTCTTACTATTTATCATCCAACCAATGTAGTGCCATTTATTATCAAAACAAAAAAGTAAAGGCAGTAGAGAAGCTACGTCTTAACAGAGAAGATAATGGCGAGTTTGCCATTATTCTGAATGATGAGAAGTGGTGAAAAATGCCCAAAGTCACAAAATACTAGAGAACCAATAAACCTAAAATTGCTATAAACTTATTAGTAGGTTAATTAAACTAAAATAAATAATAAACGATTTGATATTAAAATAAATAAATAATATCGTTTTAAAATTCTTCCCTAATTCTGAGAGATGGTGATATTATTCAAATTTCTAAAAAAATATTTTTACCAAATTACTCTAGTTCGCATCGTACATGTAGTTAAAGAAAATTTTCTCATGAAAATACCCTCTTAATCACAATTATATTTGCTGTGTTTCAGGTGGAGTAAAGTGCCCGAATATTGGGTAGAAGGCGTCGTTGGAACTGGATATAGCAAGCATGCTTTAAGTTTATTTTCAGTTTATATACGAAATTCAATTTCCCAAGTTTCAACCTTTATGTGCTGCCATCTGTTAGTAAACACTCAATTTGTTTCGATACGTTGCTGACAATCGTTTTTGACTTAATTTCTTCTCCAATAACTAACATCTTCTACGCCTATTCCTTCATTTTTGTTTAGTAGCCTCGTCATTATCATAATTATTTTATTTTTACGATTACAAAATCCGTCCATTTGGCTTACAATGGATTGATAACCGTCATGTGGAAATTAATTTGTAATCTCGTGCGAAATAAAGGATTGCTTAATCTTTGGACACCCTTAATGATTAATTTTTCCTTCGGAAATAATTAATTTTACATCAAAATGACTACCAGCGAGAGAGTCAAAACTCAAAAGTGGATGAAGTCGTTATCATAGTTAGTCCTAACTAATCATCTTTAACTCAGATCTTTTGCATTTCATAAATATGTGAAATTGATAAAACTGTTAATATGACTTTAGCCATGTTTAGTTATTATTGTATGTATAAGTATGCAAAGCTAGTTTAAAAAACAAAATATTTTATAATAAAATTGTTTTTAGTTGCAGTTTTATATTTCACAGATATGGTAAGCTTTAGAAATAATTTGTCGCTAGATGTCACTAGTGCTCGACATTAAGCTTATTCAAAAAACTGGCAGATCTCAAAAAGACAAATATTTGAAATTTTAAAACTTTGTTTTTAGTTCGATAAAATCTGCAACCATCGTCCGTAAGAAAAATACATATTTAATCCTAAATAGTGTGTATTCTTATTAAACATCTAACCGAAAATACAATGCTAAAAATGTATTACCATTAAATATATATATAAATATATCCACAACATTTAAATATATTGTTTAAAAAACAAACTATCAATATAAATTAAGAAAATAACATTAAAAAACTCATACTTATTATATTTTGTTTGTCACATTGCTATTGACTAAGTAAGTTTCGACTTTTTGTTTCGGCATGTCTTTTTTTTTGGCATTTTTTACGTGTATTTTAAGACACACGCTTCTAAACATTTTGAAATAGAAATGTTTAATCATAGGATACGCAAATGATGTTATATGCTAAATCATACTTACAACGTGTTTAGTTCCACAGTCTTTAAAGGGAACGCGCAGACTGTACTTTGTGTTCCCGTTACCATGTATCTTGCACCGGCTGCCCTTACTACCAGCATATATCACTCCACGGAACGGTTCGTTAAATGACAAGTCAACTTCGGTTTCGTCAGGATTGCAGGTAAGGGATACTTAAAGAAAAAGAAAAAAATAAATATCCCCTCGAGATCGGTATTTAGATGGAGTTGTGAGTATAATATTAATTATAATTTTTTTGTAAGTTTTTGCTGTCATCAGTGTAATGTAATACCGTTTCTATTTTCTATAAGGAGTCAAAAATATCACTGGTCAGTTAGCTAAAAAAATAATAAGCTGACTGGTCAGTTAACTAAAGGAAATAAATAAGTTCATTGAAAAGTTAACTAAAAGATCAATAATCTCATTGGTTAGTAAACTAAAAAAACCCAATAATCTCATTGGTAAGCTAACTAAAAAAATCAATAATCTCATTGGTCAGTTAACTACAAAAATCAATAATCTCATTGGTAAGTTAACTAAAAATCAATAAACTTGCTGGTCAGTTAAATAAAAAATCGATAATCTCATTGATAAGTTAACTAAAAAGTCGATAATCTCATTTGTAAGTTAACTAAAAAAAATCAAAAATCTTACTGGTCAGTTAACTAAAAAACCAATTATCTCACTAGTAAGATAGCTTGTTTACTTATAGTTAAGTCACATCAGGCTAGCTGCTGTGTCTACCGAAGGGAATCGAACCCGTGATCTTAGCGTTGTAAATTTGTAAACTTACCTCTGTCCCAGTTAGTTAAAAAGTCAATAAGCTTACTGTTAACTGAAACCCAATAAGCTCACTGGTTAATTAACTAAAACGTGTTTCCTCATCAAAAGTTTTAAAATTATTAACTGAGTAATAGAGTCTAATTTTTAATCACTAATTTCAAAGGATAGATATGAAAGAACAGATGTAATGGATTGTAATTCAGGAATTGCCAAGTTGAACAGAACAATAGCGAGAATGATTCGTATTGCATTAATTAAATTTAACACGTTAACTTGATAAACGTAAAAAAAATTCTGAGAATTAGTAATTATACTACAAGTTTAAGAAGAAACTCGAATATGATGCACGAACACGTTGATATAAGACTGAAATAATTTTTCACGGAATCAGTCATTTGAATATCCCCAAATCTTTCGTGATTCTACGCAATATATTAATGTAAAGATAAATTATTAATAAACCTACATAATTATTAATATAATTTATTAATAAACCTACACATTTATTATTGTTTCCCACTAAAATCATGAGAGTTTTAAACCAGATGTGGCACAGTGCAATAGCTTAGTGAGTAGGTAGTTTTGTGCGTCAACACAAAAAATAAACAAGCTTAGAAGAACTAACAGTAAATATCAAGGTTAGATCCCTGCAAAGTTTAAAGAACTAGGCTAAACGAATAATAATTTAACAAAGAAGCTAAATGTATATGATTTTATTTTAACACTACAACACTAGTGCGGTGAAGCGCTATTAATTGGATTTATATTGTAACAATTGCAAACAAAGACCTGTATTCATAGAGATTATACTTTATATTTGTCTTCATGGCAAAATACACTGTGTGCGAAAGGTTGTCCTTCATGTTACCATTGTACGTTGCCTAACGCCCCTAGCAGGTCGTCTTGAGAACATCAATACAACGTATTTTAAATACAGTACTGTGTAAGTACGACAATACGTTGACATACACGGTTTTATTCTTAGTTTATGCCGCTAAACTCACCTCTTGACTTTGCCGATACGTAATCTGATTGTGTGTATACTCTGTGTCTTGAAATTCCTGTTACGTACTTTGGCTCAGAATACAGCCTCCCTCTTGATCTTCCTGTTACGTACTTTGGCTCAGAATACGACCTCCCTCTTGACCTTCCTGTTACGTACTTTGGCTCAGAATACAGCCTCCCTCTGGATCTTCCTGTTACGTACTCAGACTGACCGTACAGTCTCCCTCTTGATCTTCCTGTTATGTACTTTGGCTTAGAATACAGCCTCCCACTCGATCCTCTTGATGCGTACTCTGACTGACCGTATAGCTTTCTTCTTGAGCCTCCTGATACGTACTTTGGCACAGAATACAGCCTCCCTCTTGATACTCCTGTTACGTACTTTGGCTCAGAATACAGCCTCCCTCTTGATACTCCTGTTGCGTACTTTGGCTCAGAATACAGCCTTCTTCTTAATCCTTTTGATACGTACTCTGACTGACGGTACAGCCTTCCTCTTGAGCTTCCTGATACGTAATTTGGCTTAGAGTACAGCCTCCGATAACTAGACCCGGAACCACCATATCTTTGGCAATAAACAAGATGTATCTAGCACATGAACGAAATAAATTGGTTTAATGAAATATATTTTTATGCTCTTAAATACCTATTTCTCTAAAACTCCTGTTCAATAGATAAATAAATAAATAAATATATATATGTACACTCATTAAACTTGAAAAGGATTAAGATTGTATAAAAATATTTTTAAGAATATCAAAGAGCAACATTTTATAATCAAACCAAACAAGGACCATAACTAAAATAAACTTTAAAATAGGGACACTGTCAATTCACTCAATACAGTTGATTAACATTCGACGACAAAGGATCTGGCTGTATCGTTAATGTAAAGTTGTTTTTGTTTGTGTTTAAGACACAAAGCTACACAACAGGTTATCTGATCTGTCCTCACAGAGGTTTTTAAAGCACAATTTTAAAATAATTTATTTTGGAACTTCAGATAAATTTAGTGATGGGTATGGACCGCCCTGGCACTCATACCCAAATAACATATTTTAGCCGATCTGTAGACAACGTTATGACGATTTCCTCCTTACTTGTTAGTCATTTGACAACTAAATTTACCAAGGTTATAGATGTTTTACGTCAGACATAGATCGGGACATCTTATTGTCCAGTTCATCACCTTTGTGGTTTCATGTAGACTCCTCCATGACCGCTTGACAATAGATATCATCAAAATAACATCTGATTTGGTGTCATGAAGAAAGTTCGAAATAGAGAATCCAATTACTCTTAAATATATCTGTTTCTTAGAAATATCATAAGACCTGAACTCCCATTCACAAACACAGACACCATTCAAACGGTCATAATTAGCGGCACCGCAGTTCGTCCAAACACGAACCAATTGATCATTGGTAGAGAAATGTATAGTTGGCTGGTTAGTTTAACATAAAGCTACAAACTAAGCAAACTATGCTGTGATCAGCACACAGAGTTAACACAACATTTACCATGGTAAGTTATCACTCTTACCGCTGAGCCACTTGCTTAGCATTAAAAGTTTTCATGCTTACCGCTGAGCCACCTGTTTACCATTATAAGTTCTCAGACTTACCACAAAGCCATCTGTTTAACACTGTATGTTTTCAGATTTACCACCGAGCCATCTGTTACCACAAATATAAATATCAAACATTCCTACCACTTCTGATTACATTAAAAGTTGGAACAAGTTGTGCGATCAACTGTGAATCTGAACTTTGTTTGTCCGGATTCACATTAAACTCTGCTACTGAACATCTGATGTGTAATGAACATTTCAGTTACTGTCGTAAGATCCATAAGGACTACACACGGAGAGGGAACCGGCTCGCCAAGAAACGTATTTTGCAAAGGAAGCGTTTATTACACAGCTGACATGACCTTTCACAATCTTGACCAGGCTGTCTACTTGTCAGTTTTCAGAGAGAATGTCCATATTCCTCCCATCACATACCTGGGTACATTAAATAAACTAATATTTGTCTCATTCGTTTAATGGGTTTTTAATATACGCATAGTTATAGAGAAACAAGAACTCAGGTCCAACATTAACAAGTAGATAACACTGTCATACAGTTATACAGAAACAAGAACTCAGATCCAACCTTCACAAGCATATAACACTGTCATACAGTCATAGAGAAACAAGAACTCAGATCCAACCTTCACAAGTAGATAACACTCTCATACAGTTATAGAGAAACAAGAACCCAGATTCAACCTTCACAAGTAGATAACACTGTCATACAGTTATAGAGAAACAAGAACTCAGATCCAACCTTCACAAGTAGATAACACTGTCATACAGTTATAGAGAAACAAGAACTCAGATCCAACCTTCACAAGTAGATAACACTGTCATACAGTCATAGAGAAACAAGTACTCAGATCCAACCTTCACAAGTAGATAACACTGTCATACAGTCATAGAGAAACAAGTACTCAGATCCAACCTTCACAAGTAGATAACACTGTCATACAGTTATAGAGAAACAAGAACTCAGATCCAACCTTCACAAGCATATAACACTGTCATACAGTCATAGAGAAACAAGAACTCAGATCCAACCTTCACAAGTAGATAATACTGTCATACAGTCATAGAGAAACAAGAACTCAGATCCAACCTTCTCAAGTAGATAACACTGTCATACAGTTATAGTGAAACAAGAACTCAGATCCAATCTTCACAAGCATATAACACTGTCATACAGTTATACAAAAACTCTCACACATCCGCCACAGGCAGACATTATGGTTACGTAAATATCAGTAACAACAGCTCAGAAAAAAACGAGTGTTCGTTAATAATCAAGTGTCCAAGTAGAAAATAATATAATACGAGTGCCCTCCTTTCTAGTGTCGTTCATTCGCAGAACAAAACGCCTAATATGTATACATAAATAATGGCATGTCTGTTTTTCTATAGCATTCAGATGTAGTTTCTCAATTCGTATTAAACGTTTGGCGAAAAGTAAAACAATTTTGGTTTAATATAATGTTTTGCAAGAGGAGACTACAGGTGCTCAGAAATTTTATGGTTTACTGATCTGTAAACCAGATTTGATTCCACGAGGTGAACAAGAGTGCACTAAAACAAACTGTTGAGTACGAAACACACGTCCTTCCCACTAAAAGTTTGAGAAGCCATTTTCAGATATATTGAACACTGACAGAAATCCACATATACGGGTCTTGAGCCTAACATTAGTCAAGCGTTTATTACGTTATGGCCGATATTCGATAAAGAGATAAATTTAGTTTATTTAGATCTAATCTTTATTGTACATGGTACTATCAATAAATACAATCATAATGCTCTTCCAAAACGTTCTCAGAACAATTGATAAGCTTTCATTATGTTGTTTTACAAAGTTCATTTCATTTTAATTTCCCACAAAGCTTCACGAGGGCTAGCCGTCCCTAATATAGCAGTGTAAGACTAGAAGGAAGACAACTAGTCATCACCACCCACCGCCAATTCTTGGACTACTCTTTTACTAACAAATAGTTGGATTGACCGTAACATAATAACTCCCCCATGGCTGGATGGACGAGCGTATTTGGTGTGACATAAACCTTACCCGCGACCCTAAGTTTACCAGCAGCTATGCCAGGGCCGTTTTACAGTGTTTACTAAAGTATATTTACATCCGTTTAAGTAAGTGCACACGCATGCGCGTTAATATAGTAAGGTACTGGAGCATTTTCAGGACAGACAAAAACTGAGTATTATTATAATAGAACAATTTATAAAGCTGGGCGGCTCGAATATCTAAGCAGAATAAGGAGGTTAATTGTAGGCGTTCAATAAATTATTTTACCTCCTACGTACACAAATCGGTTGTCTCTTGGCTCGTTTGTTTGTCTGTTTTTGAATTTCGCGTGAAGCTACACGAGGGCTATCTGCGTTAGCCGTCCATAATTTAGCAGTGTAAGGCTAGAGGGAAGGCAGCTAGTCATCACCACCCACCGCCAACTCTTGGGCTACTCTTCTCTTTTACTAACGAATAGTGGGATTTTCCGTCATATTATAACCCCCCACTGCTGAAAGGGGCGAGCATGTTTGGTGCGACGTGGACTCGAACCCGCTACCCTCAGATTACGTGTCGAGTGTCTTAACCACCTGGCCATGACGGGTCGGTCTCTTAACTCTCGACGTATATCATTGTACAAAAAAAAATGGTTTGCATTTGGTGTAATCCTATGAACTACTTCTTTATTAATTTGCCTAAGTTTATTTTTATTCTAAACCAATTTAAGTCAAACATCCAAAGTTATACTGAGCTCCTCAGACATCCACAAGTAGGACATTAGTCAACGTGTAAATTTTAATTTTCTTTTTCTGCATAAAGTCCTTAAAGATAAAACAGATTGTCCATTTCGAACACTTACTTTCGAGCACGTGCTCCACTTTTAACGAAGCGAGTTTTCCTTCAATTCTAAGTCGTTCAAACTCGTTCGTCTTCCTACACCTTGTTGTAGGTATCTATCTACCTACACGTCAGGCCACACCCACTGACACACTTACTCGTTAATATTGTCAGCATTAAAAAAATAAAGGAGGTTAACTTGAAGGCTGCAAAGTGAAAAGTGGTCCATTTATGGGAACCTTAGGTGTGTTTTTATTATTATTTATATTTCCAGCAATCGTCAGAAAAGCGAGCATGCCGTCCACTTTGTGTTTTCTCCCCACCATGATGTTTTTCTATCTTTGTAAAAGCTCAGGCGTTTCAACAGATGTTGTTTTGAATTAAGCACAAAGCTACACAATGGGCTATCTGTGCTCTGCTCACCACGGGTATCGAAACCCGGATTTTAGCGTGTAAGTCCGCAGACATACCGCTGAGCCACTGGGGGGCAGTTTCAACAGATTCGTTTTATTTTACTTTTCATGCAAGTTTTTTTTTATTATAATGCCTAGCATGGCCAGGTTGGTTAAGCGTTCGACTCATAATCCGATGACCGCGGGTTTGAATCCCCGTCACACCAAACATTCTTGTCCTATCAGCCGTGGGGGCATTATAAGTTACGGTCAATCCCACTATTCGTTGGTAAAAGAGTAACCGAAGAGTTGACGGTGGGTGGTGATGACAAGCTGTCTTTCCTCTAGTCTTACATTGCTAAATTTGGGTCGACTAGCGCAGATAGCTCTTGAGTAGCTTTTCGCAAAATTCAAAACAAACAGATGTTTGAAATATTTTATCGACTAAAACAAAAACTGCTTAAGTATTCGTCGGGTGTAGAGCATTTCCATTTGTATTCATAATTAAATCATCTTGACTTGCGTCCCAAAGAAACAAACACCAGGATTTAATGTAACGTTTGATTAAAAAGCATGTTAGTGTGGATATAAACTAGAAACGAAATACTAATAACTAGAAAAAGAAAGGCGGATAAAAACTACGACTTCTCTATTTCATTACAAAATATATCACAGATATATTAAATAAAAAGAAACAAATAGAAATTTCGTATTTAACATATGTGAAGGTAGATTAAACAGTGAAGTGTTAAACCCCTGGGAGACCAGAGGGAAGGTAACCAGTGAGTAACAGCAGCCGCCGTAAGGGCTTTCTTTGGCTCTTCGATCGGAATAACAGCACTGACTGTAGTACAGTTACCACAAGAACTAAAAATTTCAAAGTCAAAGAACTAAAATGCAATGAGCTAGACTTTAAATACTAACGGTGATCGGTTTAAGAGAAAAAAAATTGGTCTCATTTGAATTTCGCTCTAGCCGTCCCTAATTTAACAGTGAATGCCTAGAAAGAAGGCAAACAGTCATTACCACCCACCGCCAACTCTTGGGCTACTCTTTTATCAAGGTACAATAGACTGATTGTTTGTTTTTGAATTTCGCATAAAGCTACTTGAGAACTATCTGTGCTAGCCGTCCCTAATTTAGCAGTGTAAGACTAAAGGGAAGGCAGCTAGTCATCACCACCCACCGTCAACTCTTCGGCTACTCTTTTACCAACGAATAGTGGGATTGGACGTCACATTATAACGGCCTCACGGCTGAAAGGGCGAGCATGTTTGGCGTGACGGAGATGCGAACCCGCGACCCTCAGATTACGAGCCGCACGCCTTAACTCTTTTGGCCATGCAGGTGCAATAGAATTAACCGTTACAATATAACACTCATACGGCTGCAAGGACCAGCATGTGTGATGTAACGGGGATTCGAACCTGCGATCTCAGATTGCAAGTCAAGCGCCATGACCACGTTACCATGATGAAACTTTTCTTGACTATTACATAATGCAGTTCTAAAAAGAAGCAGCTATTTACAAATCTCCAAGGAAGTTGTAAGTGTTTTTGTTTTTTTTAAATATACCTTAGTCAACTATTTCGTCTGCAACCTTGTCGGAAACTTACATAAGTCATGATTTAAACAGCCAGGTCAAAGAATCCAAAGCTTAAACATAGTTCATTCCTCAATTAGATCTGCTGACTAGAAGACGAGAAATCATTCACAAGCGCCCATCTAGTGGTGTAGCGAAAGTGACTGTCCCTTTTATAACGCATACACAACTGAAGTTTCCAAGCATGTTCACCGGCTTATTGTGGACTAGAACCTCGGACCTTTCGATCCACAGCCACGCACGCTAATCATTATAGAGCACCCATGATCCAGAATTACAGTATTAATATTTATATCAAACAAGCGAGGAAAGATAGCTGTTACTTAAGTAGATAAAAGATCTCTCTCGAACCATTTACATGCGCCTCAAGACTGTTGTTTCCCGTTAGTATAGCGGTAAGTCTACGAATTTACAACGCTAAAATCAGGGGTTCGATTCCACTCAGTGGACTCAGCAGATAGCTTACTGCGGATTTGCTATAATAAAACACACACACCTCAAAGTGTGCTCCCCACTGGCTCAACTGTAGATTAGAATACTGATAACGCTACAAATCGGGTTTCAATACCCGTTGTGACCCCAACATAAATAGTTCATTGTATAACTTTGTGTTTAACAATAAACAAACAATTCAAAATTGCAAATTTCCGTTTAGATCTTGAAGATTTTAAACGCTATTGACAGTAATTCTGAAAACGAAAAATAGTTGATGATTTTTTATATGCAAAAACGGCTCGTTTGGGTTCAGAAAATTTTAAATAGAAGAGTGAACAACGTTTCGACCTTCTTCGGTCATTGTGAACCTGACGACGACTGAAGAAGGTCGAAACGTTGTTCGCTCTTCTATTTAAAATATTTTCTGAACCCAAACGAGCCGTTTTTGCATATAAAAATTCTCAACAAGTGGGTTTCTCGACATCACTGATAGTTGATGATTGATTCTGTAAACAAAGAAATTTACTGTAAAATCTGACAAATAATTATGTTACGTTTATTTTGTTTCATCTGTATTATTTATTAAAATATGACGTTTCACTTTATTTATTTAAATAAACATATAAAATATAAGACTAGAATAATATTTACTTTAATTTTGAGTGTACATAATGCACAGTTAGTTTCATTACCCTCTTCTGTCCACCCTTTTCTTTCTCTATTCTCCATCCCAGACCGCTTTATATTGTTTCGAGTGTAAAAAAAATCGTGCCTTTATGAAAATCAGAGCTACATCCGTAAATTGTGACCAAACATTTGTTTTCTTATGAAAAAACAAAAACTTACCAATAGAAACAGGAGAGTGAGTACAACAAAGTTGAGTTTCATCGTGTGGAGTATAATCAGTCTTTCCAACAGAGAAAACTCAAACAACTGAAACAGAAGTAAAACAGGTGAGAATTCGAGTTATTCAAGTCACATGATCGATCAGTCTAGTCAGTTTCACTTGGAGGTCGTCAATCACCCACGTGCAGTTTGACACTACCAATCGGATCTTCCGAGTGCGGAAAATGGAGGGGGGTTTATAGAAATCTGTTTTCTCGTGCAAATCTCTTTTTTTTTGCTTTAACAGGCGTATCCATCGTTAAATTAATTGTTCAACGGCATAAGGACAGTTGACATCACGTACAACGTATAATAATTTTTTTTTATTATAATAATGGCGACATTATTTGTAACATATTGACATTTACATTTGTCTATTAAAATATACATTATTATTCATTAGTTAGTGTCAAGTTGGAAGTCTTAAAATAAACATAAAAATACTTAAATAGAATCTATAAATCAACATCGACTTAAACTCTTTGCGTTGTTTGCATTGGAAAATAATATATTTCCTTAGACATTCCCTGGAGTCAATTAGTTCTTTTTTGGACCAGCGATAACTTACCCAGGCTTATACCAATAACATTTGGAGTTCTATTACATGCCGTGTAGATGCCCTACGCTAGTACAGCGGTATATTTCCGGATTTACAACGCTAAAATCAGGGGTTCGATTCCCCTCGGTGGGCTGAGCAGATAGCCCTTTGTGGCTTTGCTATACGAAAAACACACACACAAACACACATGCCGTGTAGATTTCACTAAAGCAAACCAACAAAGATGTTAAACAGCCCCTCCCACACCGCTGAGATAAAGTTTCAAGGCTATAATACAAAACAAAACAGGTTTCGACATCAGAAATGGGCAAAGCACAGAGAAGCGAATGTGTAATCTTACGCTTAACATCAACCAACAAAATCATTGGTTGAAAGAGCTTATAGCGGTATTAACATATTCAACCTTATGAGCACATTGCCCGAAAAAAACAGTTCAAAAACCTCTATTTAGACAATTACTAACCAAAAGAAAAGTATCATTATTATTTGTTTGATACTTACATTACCCATCGGTAAAAGAACTTTTGAAACACCTATGTTATCAAGCTTTAGTTACCCAGCAGCACCAGAACTTGTCAGATAGTCTAGTTATTATGTAGTACCACAACTAGTAGATACTTTAGTTATTTAGTTGCACCAGAACTTGTCAGATAGTCTAGTTATTATGTAGTACCACAACTAGTAGATACTTTAGTTATCTAGTAGCACCAGAACTTGTAAGATAGTCTAGTTATTATGTAGTACCACAACTAGAAGATACTTTAGTTATCTAGTAGAACCAGAACTTGTCCGATGGTCTAGTTATTATGCAGTACCACAACTAGTAGATACTTTAGTTAACTAGTAGCACCAGAACTTGTCCGATGGTCCAGTTATTATGTAGTACCACAACTAGTAGATACTTTAGTTATCTAGTAGCACCAGAACTTGTAAGATAGTCTAGTTATTATGTAGTACCACAACTAGAAGATACTTTAGTTATCTAGTAGCACCAGAACTTGTCCGATGGTCTAGTTATTATGTAGTACCACAACTAGTAGATACTTTAGTTATCTAGTAGCACCAGACCTTGTAAGATAGTCTAGTTATTATGTAGTACCACAACTAGTAGATACTTTAGTTATCTAGCAGCACCAGAACTTGTCAGATAGTCTAGTTACTATGTAGTACCACAACTAGTAGATACTTTAGTTATCTAGTAGCACCAGAACTTGTCCGATGGTCTAGTTATTATGTAGTACCACAACTAGTAGATACTTTAGTTATCTAGTAGCACCAGAACTTGTAAGATAGTCTAGTTATTATGTAGTACCACAACTAGAAGATACTTTAGTTATCTAGTAGAACCAGAACTTGTCCGATGGTCTAGTTATTATGCAATACCACAACTAGAAGATACTTTAGTTAACTAGTAGCACCAGAACTTGTCCGATGGTCTAGTTATTATGTAGTACCACAACTAGTAGATACTTTAGTTATCTAGCAGCACCAGAACTTGTCAGATAGTCTAGTTACTATGTAGTACCACAACTAGTAGATACTTTAGTTATCTAGTAGAACCAGAACTTGTCCGATGGTCTAGTTATTATGCAGTACCACAACTAGTAGATACTTTAGTTAACTAGTAGCACCAGAACTTGTCCGATGGTCTAGTTATTATGTAGTACCACAACTAGTAGATACTTTAGTTATCTAGTAGCACCAGAACTTGTAAGATAGTCTAGTTATTATGTAGTACCACAACTAGTAGATACTTTAGTTATCTAGCAGCACCAGAACTTGTCAGATAGTCTAGTTATTATGTAGTACCACAACTAGTAGATACTTTAGTTATCTAGCAGCACCAGAACTTGTCAGATAGTCTAGTTATTATGTAGTACCACAACTAGTAGATACTTTAGTTATCTAGCAGCACCAGAACTTGTCAGATAGTCTAGTTATTATGTAGTACCACAACTAGTAGATACTTTAGTTATCTAGCAGCACCAGAACTTGTCAGATAGTCTAGTTATTATGTAGTACCACAACTAGTAGATACTTTAGTTATCTAGCAGCACCGGAACTTGTCCGATGGTCTAGTTACTATGTAGTACTACAAATGGTTAGATACCACAGTTTGAAAACAACACTAGCTCTTACATGTTTTTAATACCTGTAAGTAAAATGTTGAAACATCGCTTGTGACAAATAAGGCATCCTTCTCTTTTAAAAAAACGTTATTTTAGAACCTCAAAATTGAAAAAAACAATTAGCTTTAAATCTACATAAAAAGTAACGGTTTTGTATTAATCGTATATTTTTTCATAAGAAAATATACAATAATTCGTTAAAGTAAACCTTTATAATATAAAATATATTGGACTAAATTGTTTGAACTATAAATTACACTCTTAGCTACCTGTGAAAAGAAACATCAAAATTGTTAGTCTTAACACTCTTAATTCAAAAACCCTTTAATTGTTGGAACAGGTGTTTAAGGCACTCGATTCATAATCTTAGGATTGCAGGTTCGAATACCCGTTACGCCAAACGTGCTCGCTCTTTCAGCCGTGGGAGTGTTATAAACTGACAGTAATCCTACTATTCGTTGGTAAAAGAGTAGCCCAAGATTTGTCATTGGTGGTGATGACTAGCTACCTTCCTTCTAGTCTTAAAATGCTAAACTAGGGACGGCTAGCGCGGATAGCTTTGCGCGAAATTAAAAAACAACAACAATTGAAACATTTTGCTCTGATGTAATACAGACTGATTAGAATACGAGAAAGGTGTTCTAGGTAAATCTCCAGATATACTCGTGGACCCTTCAGGAATGACTGAAATTGGAAGTTCTTGGATAAATCCTTGCATGTATAGTTTAAGTTAACATTTCCCAAACGTTTGTCATCTACGCGCCCCTTAATAAATACAGTTATTTGCGCGCTTCCTCATTATGTTTTTATAAATGAGTAATGAAATGTTGTGTGCAATCACACATTAAAATAGAACATGTGTTGTAGTAATTACAAACTATTTTTACTGGTAAAAATATATTAAAAACGTAAATTTGCATTGTTTCATTACTGACTCTAACCTAATCGCTCGTGTCCCCTAGAAGGGCACACTCCATGCTTTGGAAAACGTTGTTAAAAGAAGATTTTGTGTTATTCTGTTTAATGTGTTATTTTAATATAAGAACACTAAGAAACTTTGTGTTCATGAACTCGAAATTATTTCTTGTAACTTACTCTAGTGTGCTCCCCTGAGCAAAGAAAAGGTTCTTCATGATTGTGTAGAATTACTCTCTTATGCTCCCCTGAGCAAAGAAAAGGTTCTTCATGATTGTGGAGAATTACTCTCTTATGTTCCCCTGAGTAAAGAAATGACTCTTGATGTCTGTGGATCCTCACTCTTCGTTTTAAACTCGACTAAGATAGTTTAGATTTTAGAGATATGTTTCAGCGATCTGAACGCATTGTTTTGGTATCCTTTTATATGTCGTGGAACAAACAGTCCGGATTTTTCTACCACAAAAATATTTCTGAGGCCATTTTCCATTCCAAAGATGAACGAATTATTTATGTTGTTCTTTTGGCCTCGGGAAAGATTTGTTGAGCTACCATTACAAAGTTTAGAAAACAAAACAAATTAGTTTTTATCTAAAAAAATGCGTTTTCTTCCGCGCTATTCCTGAGCATTTCAGTTATTTAAAAATAAAAGTGTTTTAGTAAACATTAAAGCGTGAAAACAGGTGTATATCATTTTGGGTATCAAATATATTTTACGTATTGAAACTAACATTAGAGAAAAAGACTTTTCTCTGTGTCAAAAACACAAACTATTTAACCAACTTAATATATATTACACTAGTCTTGGTGCATGTTTATATCGGAACATCAAAGTTGTTAAGGCGCTAGACTTGTAATCTTAGAGTCGTGAGTCCGAATCCCTATCACACCAAACACGGTCGCCATTTCATCCGTGAGGTCGTCATATTGTGACAATCAATCCCACTATTCGTTGGTAAAAGAGTAGCAATAGGCCTGGCATGGCCAAGCGCTTTAAGGCGTGCGACTCGTAATCTTAGGGTCGCGAGGTCGCATCCCGGTTGCGCTAAACATGCTCGCCCTCCCAGCCGTAGGGGTGTATAATGTGACGGTCAATCCCACTATTCGTTGGTAAAAGAGTAGCCCAAGAGTTGGCGGTGGGTGGCGATGACAAGTTGCCTTCCCTCTAGTCTTACACTGCAAAATTAGGGACAGCTAGCACAGATAGTCCTCGAGTAGCTTTGTGCGAAATTTCAAAACAAACAAACAAAAAGAGTAGCAAACAGTTAACGGTGGGTGGTGACGACTAGCGGCTTTCCCTCTGGTCCTACACTGCTAAATTAGGGACGGCTAGTGCAGATAGCCCTCGTGTATCCTTCCGTGAAATTCAGAACAAACAAACTTCATTAAGCAGTGATTTAATAGAACACTCCTAATAGTGTAATTTATAAAATTATGTTTGTTTGTTTTTGATATTCGCACAAAGATACTCGAGGGCTGTCTGTGCTAGCCATCCCTAATTAGCAATGCAAGACAAGAGGGAAGGCAGCTAGCCATCACCGCCCACCGCCAACTCTTGGGCTACTCATTTACAAACGAATAGTGGAATTGACCGTCACATTATAACGCCCCCACGGCTGAAAGGGCGAGTATGTTTTGTGTGATGGGGATGGGAACCCGCGACCCTCAGATTACGAGTCGCACACCTTAACGCGCTTAGCCATGCCGGGCCCCATTAAATTATGTTTTACGTTTTTCCGTATTAAATATAATTTGTTATTGTGCTTTTATTGCATTTTTAATAGCAATTAATTTGTGTTAGCTGATTACTTGAATAAGTGTTGATACTTCATTTTATTAAACAGCTATTCTAGCAATGTTTTTATCATAATATTAATATCAAATGGCATTTTAAATGAAGTGTTTAATAGAAAAGATTATTAGACAAAATACTTCTGCTCAGTTTATTAAACAGCATAAATTTTGTATTCCGGATCTGTGGGATACATTAATTCTGCATTAATTGTGTGATGTTTCTAATCGAATATTTATTGTTTTGTGTGCATAGAAGTGAGGCTTTCTGATTGTTTCAGTTCTACGGTTTATTGGCAAATTATGTTTACTTGTTAGGTTTGATGATGGATGTTTTATAAAAATATTTTAGTACTATATTTTGTGAGTTTTCTAATCCCCTGGTGTTTGTTAGTGATTATTCTAACACCCCTGAGCTCTACTTTTTATGTTATTAAATTAATTTATGATTTACTTCTTTACAACACTAGGAACATATTACGGGAGATATTGATTGAAATATTTAACATTTATCGTCAAAACAATGTTATATATTAAAACTTTAGACTTAAGTTATTCTATAAACACAAACATATCGGAAACATCGACTGCTCAGTGACCAAATTAATTTCAACATTTCAAACTAAGCTAAGTGGATGATGTGTTTTGCTACATAAAGGGCTATTTGTGCTCTGCCCACCAGGGGTACCAAAACTCGGTTTCTAGAGATATAAGTCCGCTGGCAAATATACCGCTGTGCCATTGGAGAGGATGGGTTAGATTAATACTGTCAAGATGAGCAAAACAAATTACCGAATGACGTAAAGTTTTTGGAACGCTATCAAGTTGGAAGACATTTTAAACTCATAACCATGTCATTCTAACGTCACGGCTGAGTCATGTGTCCTCCAGCGTTTATTTCTTGTCTCCACACAGAGTTAACTATGCAATACGGACGTGAAGACAACTTCCTACTTATCCCATGTTCATTCAAGGAGCTAGTCGGTCATCTTTCCGTAGGTTATGCAGATAAAAATAAATTGACGTTTGTCGTTTTACTGCATTTTTACTTTTATTTCTGGCAATGAAAAGCAATCAAAGATTCAGACATAACAAGCTGATGTTGTTAGAAATCTATGGTAACTTACCATTTACTGGAGAAGAGAGGTCGGGGTTTAGTGTTAACGTGCTAAGCTAAGATCGAAGAATCCAAAGTTCGATACCGGATACAGCTGAATATGTTCCACACTGTGGGAGTTTTATAAATGTGGCAGTAGGTCTCAGTATTATGTTCAAAGATACAGATAAGGCTCTTGCGATGATATTTGCTGGTGTCTGGATGCCCTCCCTCTGGTCACTTGTTTAAAATTAGGGACGGTTACACCTGAATCTCAAAGATATTTAACATGGCTGCTTAAACCACGTGAGTATAAGATACTTTTTTTAGGTTTATAATTCCAGCTGTACTCATGGGTCACGTAAAGATGATTTAAACAAAACACACAGAAAAGAAATACAGACAAGATTCAGGCCCTGGTACATACGAATTGATATAATTTGGAATCTGATATTCAGGCACACTAAGTATAATTCCATCATATCTGACACAATTAAAAGAAAAAAAACTATCACATAATCTGTTCATCTAGTCTCTAGCACCTCATTCACTGTTGTGTTTAATACATGAAAACACGAATATGTTAAATCGTGTTAGTTGTTTTGGACTTAATACACTGAACTGATAAAAGATAACTATTTTGATAGATGGAAACATTAGTAGATTCTATCACCTTTACTGAAGATGCTCACAATACATTGTCTTCTAAACGTATGGTGGAATTTTATCACCACTTTTATAACGTACTCGCCTGCGTAAACGGACCGCGACCTACGAGCCTTTGAATTCGCGGTCTGGGCACGCTGCTTCTATGCTACACCTGACTCCATCTATTTATTTATAAAGACAATATACTAATTATTTCGCTCAGTTAGTATAAATAAAAGTGTAAAACACAAAAGATGTCACTGATTTAATTAATAAGTATAACGACGCACAGATCTAACTATCTCGAAAGAGAATCAGTTTTATGTATAAGTTTCTTACAAGTGAGACAGGTAGTTAAACAGCGAAAACATGAATCAGATTTTATTTTTATGTTTATGAATTTGGATATCTATGTATCGGCCATGGCATGGCCTGGTGATAAAGGCACTTGACTCGTAATCCGAGGTTGCGGGTCTGAATTCCCTTCACACCAAACATGCTCACTCTTTCAGCCGTTGGGGCGTTATAATGTTATGGACAATCTCACTATTCGTTGGTAAAAGAATAGCCCAAGAATTGGCGGTGGGTGGTAATGATTAGCTGTCTTCCCTCTAGTATTACATTGCTAAAATAGGGACGGCTAGTGCAGATCCATCATGTAGCTTTCCGCAAAATTAAAAAACAAACAAACAATCTGTCTGTCTGTCTACACCTGCATATCCTTCCAATCGGTTATTTAGTTAATAATCTACTTACGTATTCACCTTGTTTGTTTGTTTTGTGGAGTTAGCCCTCGCTAATTTTGAACCGATAATCTAGAGGGAGTATTGCTTGGGCTACTTTATCTTATCTAACCGAATAGTAGGGTTTTGCCATTACTCTTACAAGGTACCCAATAGTGTTGTCTGTAATACCACATAGTGTCCACATAGCACAGTGCTGTTTCAGATAGCTTCAGATCAGAATAATTATTGATTTTTTTCATATATTATTTTAGCACTCCTCAACACAGACTAGTGTCTTATCACTACTAGTAAAAGCAATGCATGTAAAATTACATACTACTGGGCTCGTTTCTGATGCATACCGCTTTTGTAGAACAGCCAAACCGTGGGTATTAAATAACAAAATATAATTTATGCCAGAGCAGAAGTGTTATGTGATAACACCGGCTCTTTGGGTCTGAAAGAGAAAATAATTCATTCTTGTCTTAATATAAACATTTTACCGTCTTTCCATGCTCTGTGTTCCTCCTTGTTTTAACATAAACATTTTACAGTATTTTGGTGTTCTGTGTGCCTCCTTCTCTTAATATAAACATTTTACAGTCTTTTCTTGTTCTATTTTCCTTCTTGTCTTAATATAAACATTTTACCGTCTTTCCATGCTCTGTGTTCCTCCTTGTTTTAACATAAAAATTTTACAGTATTTTGGTGTTCTGTGTACCTCCTTCTCTTAATATAAACATTTTACAGTCTTTTCTTGTTCTATTTTCCTTCTTGTCTTAATATAAACATTTTACAGCCTTTTCATGCTCTGTGTTCCTCCTTGTCTTAATATAAACATTTTACAGTCTTTCCATTCTCGTAGCCTTTATTTACAATAATATTCCAGGTGTGGACTACAAGTCAGCCTGCTCGGATTGATAATATATAATCAGAAGATTTGTGTGTTGCATCTGTTTGCCGCTAAAACATATTATGTGTTTTGAAACTGTGTAACAAATACCACCATAGCCAGTTTGTTGATCAGCTGTCTTCTTTCTGGTATATCAGTTCAGAATTAGAACTGCCCGGCATGGCCAGATGGTTACGGATCTCGATTCCTCGTTACACCCAACATGCTTGCCATTTCAGCCGTGGTGTCGTCAAAAGGTGACGGTCAATCCTACAATTCGTTGATAAAAGAGTAGCCCAAGAGTTGGCGGTGGATGGTTAAGACTAGCTGCCTTCCTTCTAGTCTTACACTGCTAAAGGAGGGACTTTTAGCGCAGATAGCCTCCATAAGCTTTGCGCAAATTTCAAAACAAACAAACAAACAATTAAAAATTAGGAACGGCAATGCGTGGATCTCCCTTTAAGTTGCTTTATCCATTCTGGGACAAAACAACAAAAGGTAAGAGCTTGTTACTGTCCTAAGATGAAGCGATATATAAGTTCACGAGTTTAAAAACATCCGTAAAATATTCTTTGTAATGTTACACTGGTTTACAAAAAATATTTTTGTTTGAGGCAAGAATGTGAATAGGTGTTTTTTACTAATTTGGGTGTGCTGAATTTAAATTTATAAACAGTTTTGCTCTATCACCTATAGTTTTCTGGCTATTTTAGTATATACAGAGAATATACGTGCTTATTTCAACAGTTGCAACAGCTTACTACAGATAAAACAGGATAGATAAAGAACATTGACGGAATATATATACTTGGATGATACAATGTACACAATTCATAGTACCGCAGACAGTTAGAAGTGTGTTTTCTTAGATGATCTGGTGTATTTTGTCTCCGGGATGTCACGCAAGAGCATCCAGCAGAAGTCTCCCATCATGCTGAGGTTCCATTTGCCTTGGTAGTTGCTCTCCATCTTCGTAATGTCTTCGTGGAATCTTTCTCCATGCTCATCACTCACTGCTCCAAGGTTTGGAGGGAAGAAGTTGAGGTGGGAATGGAGAAAATGAATTTTGAGTGACATTTGGCATCCCATATCCTCATAAGTCTTTAGCAACTTCTCAATACAGGCTTGGTAATTTGGTACGCGTGTGTTACCAAGGAAGCCACTACAGACTGACTTAAATGCTTCCCATGCTCTCAGTTCCTTTAAGGTAAGAAGCTCCTCAAAATCAGTACCCTTCAGCATTTCTCGGATTTGAGGTCCGACAAAGTTGCCCTCGTTGAGCTTAGCAGCACTGAGACCTGGGAACACAGTAGACAAGTGTTGGAAGGCAGTACCATTTTTGTCCATGGCCTTCACGAAATTCTTCATCAAACCTAGCTTGATGTGAGGAGGAGGAAGAAGCACCTTCTTCCTGTCAACCAGAGGATTCTCCTTGACGCTGTGTTCGCCAGGAACTAAAGTGCTTCTAGACCCCCAGTCTTTCTGCTTGTAATGCTGGGATACAGCTCGACTATCCCAGAGACAGAGAAAACAACAGTACTTTGTGAAGCCCGCTTGCATACCCATAAGAAGACCAATGACCTTGAGGTCCCCACACAGACTTCACTGGTACTGGTTGTACTTAACAGCTTCTAAAAGAAGCTCCATATTGTCATAGGACTCCTTTAGATGGACAGAGTGTGCAGTGGGAATGCTGGGATATTTATTCCCGTTGTGCAGAAGCACAGCCTTGAGACTTTGCTTGGAAGAGTCTATGAAAAGACGCCAGTCTGAAGGATTATGTGGCAAACCAAGGAAAGTGAACAAGCCAGGTACATTTGTGCAGTAGTACAACTTGTTTTCCATGTCGAAAAATGAAGCAAGGTCTTTGTTCTGATTTCGGAAACTGGTGATCCGTCTTGATATATAGCTATATATATATAATGTAAAGCTATCACTTACATTTATTGCATAATAACTAAAAAAGAAGACATAAGTCACACGATATTAGAAATTAACCCTGAATGCATATGCGCCTTTATGTACAGTATGTGTACAAAATGTACAGTTTGCATATCTAAAAAACTAGAGGTGATGAGTAAAAACGGATTTCAAATCTGAATTCAGCACCCCCAAATTAGGTTAAAACAGCTATTTTTGTGCTTGCCTCAATTTCTTTGTAAACCAGTGAATTTATTAGAATACTTTTGAAATCGTTTAGGAGCTTTCATATATTTTATTTTAAGATATTCACTTTATAAGGTTTGTTTGTTTTGGATTTTGCGTAAAGTGTTATGTATATGTATAAATATTTTGTAAACGACAACATGTCGTGTTGCGTTTAAATTTTCATTTCTATTATTCATTTTTCCATATTGATATTATTGTTTCGAAGTTTAAACTAATATTTTGTTATTTATCTAGGGTAACATTTTAGAATTTTCTTGAATTAAGTAGACCAATCATATGTTTGTAAATGAGTGCTGGTGATTTCGTGTCTAGACGTGTAGTCTCGTGCAAGAACGGACACGCGCGGATTGCTCTAGAGTTGTATGGAAATTGCGAGATTGTTCGAGAAATAGGCCTATCGGTATAAAAGACGGTGACGCGAGAGAGATTCAGTCATCAGTTTTTATTCGAAAAAAGGAGATAGATTCAGTCATCAGTTTTTATTCGAAGAAAAAAGAAGATAGATTCAGACATCAGTTTTATTTCAAAAGAAGAGAGTTAGCTATTTGAGAAAGATTAAGTGTTTGCTGTGAATATTCAACTTGGATTTGTGATTGAAGTTAGATCTACGGAAGTTGTGATTTTATTTCGTCAATCTTTACGATACATCTGAATTACTGCTTGTGCTGAGAGACGGCGAATTTATTGAACTGTGAACTGTTTCGGAATTTCTTCGTGGGACCAAATTCACACCCTAGACTGGAATTTAAGACTTTAATTTTAGATCATTACATTAGATACAGGCCAGTACCGTTTTGTATTGTGATTTATTTTGAAGTTTGAAACTAATATTATTTTGTTTTGTAATTAATTTCGAATGTTGTAACTTAATATCTGTCACTGTTATTATATAATTTATGTTATATCCGTTATATTTGTTAATAGTTTAGTGTAATAAATTATACAAGCTGTTATCTGTGTTTTTCTGTTGCGTTTAATCTACGAAGAATTTAAAACATAAAAAATACGTAACAAAAGCTACTCAAGGGCTATCTGCGCTAGCCGTCCCTAATTTAGCAGTGTAAGACTTGAGGGAAGGCAGATAGTCATCCCCATCCACCGCCAACGCTTGGGATACTATTTTACCAACGAATAATGGGATTGACCGTACATTATAACGCTCCAACAGCTAAAAGGGAGAGCATGTTTGGTGCGACGGGGGTTCGAACCCGCAACCCTCAGATTACAAGTCGAACGTCTTAACCCAGCTGGCCATGCTGGGCCCACATTATAAGAAATTCTATATGTAATTGTGTAACTTTAGTCACATCGGATACCTTTCACTTAAGGTATCTACTTACTAGGAACACTAACTCAGCCTAAGAAAAAATGGATCTCTGAATCTTGTTTTCATTACACATTAACGAATTTCAAAGCCGCCGAGAAGCAAAAACAAAACAAAACATAAAAGGATAGACCAGGAAATGTCCAAATAGGTACCGTAGAGAAGGAAGATGAGAGACTTAACTTGGTACACATAAACTACAGTTTCATTATTCCTATGTTGCCATCATTTTCACGAGAAGTATATATTTCACGGGGGAGATAGTGTTTTATAGTCACAAGAGATTTGTGCTGGGTCCACAGAACAGAATCTTACCCCTGATTTTAGCGTTGTAAATCCGTAGATTTACTGAAAGGGAGACATGCGAGAGGTAATCCATGTGGGAGGTTATTCAGATGTCTTGAATTCAAGTAAACTGTTACACAGTTTTTATTTTTTCCTTTTAAATTAAATTAAGCAAAATTAACTTGAAGACCGAGCAAAAACATCAAGCAGTGTTTCAACAGCAACAAAAACATCAAGCAGTGTTTCAACAGCAACAACAACATCAAACAGTGTTTCGACAGCATCTTTGTTCAGAACAGTCATTGTACAAAAAATGTATATAATATTCAATTATTAATGTCATAAGAATTTATGTATAATATGTAGTTTTCAGAAACGTTCTGAAAATATCACGGTTTTCTTAACTCATAGTTACTAATAAAAGAATCAATGGTAATATTTTTCATTCGGATCGGAATTTTATGTCGTCAATAATTTACGAGTCGTAATAAAATGAAGCTATAAGAGTACATTTTATGATACTAGGGAATAGTTAATGGAAGATATAAGATGGGAAATCAATATGGCACCCCATGTCTCATTTTCATTGTCATTATTTCCGAAGAAACTTAAGTCGTTAAAACGTATATTCTCAACTCTAACGTCAAGGAGTTACTACTCTTTACCTAAAAGATTGTTCCCAGCACAAGTGACCCAAAAATATTCTTTCTAGTTTGTTTGTTTATGACCCGAACTTCCCCCACAGCCTTCAAATCTCACGTTTCACACTCTACTTATTTCTTTCTCCGTCTTGTGAGCGTTGTATTTTCGGTAACTTCCACTTGTCAGCCTCGTGGTCGTGTAACCTATCTGTTTTTCGTCGCACAATGTAATAATCTTAGGCGAAATATCTAAACAAAATGAAAGGGAAAAGTCTGTCTGTTACAAGGGAACAAAACGAAAATATTAATTGTATCATTTATTTCCCTCTAAAGCTACGTGTTGTTTTTTTTCAATTTTTTCTTTATTTATGATCACGTTTAATTATGGCTTTGACTTCTTTCCTAAATCGTTAATCTGCTTATATTGAATAAGATACAAAAAAATGTACAGATACCGGCATTTTGTTAATATCGGTTTCGTCTAGTGGTTAGCGTATCAAACTGCTGAACAAAAAGTCCAAGGCTAGAGATGTGTTACCGCTAAACACATTACTCACTTTCAGTTATAGGTTTCTGTAGAACATTTTGTAACTGAGAGAGGCGGAGCTACGAGAGGCTTAGCCTCCTCAAATACACTGTTCCTCAGTAAGCATTATTTTTACCAGTTCGGAAATACTATACAATGTATGTGTGGAGAAAGAGAGAGAGTGAAAGATGACGTGTACGTGTAGCTGAAGAATGTTTATTTATATAAGAGCCGTATTCGATTCTTCCTAACGGTGCAACTCTCCACATGTGACAGAATAACTTACCCAAACAAAAGACTTAAGCAGACCCATGGTATATGATCAGATTCAAAGTGAGCAAATTTTGTACTTGAATCCCATAAATCTCTGGCAAAATGTCTGCGTACTTACAACGATAGAAACCAGGTTTCGATACTCTTGGTTGGCAA
The DNA here is from genome assembly GCA_011833715.1 of Carcinoscorpius rotundicauda. Lineage (NCBI taxonomy): Eukaryota > Metazoa > Arthropoda > Merostomata > Xiphosura > Limulidae > Carcinoscorpius > Carcinoscorpius rotundicauda. Next base: position 36,520,027 of record CM022403.1, read on the forward strand.
ACTACAGATAACCCATTGTGATTGATTCCAAACAAGCTATTATTTAGTATTTGCAACCATTGATTACAAGTAATTTTACCACACAATAAAACTAAAATGCTACACCGCTCAGTGACTTAATACAATTTTACATAAAGAATTTATAAATTCACATTCTAATAAATATTTAACTGTTGTAAGCCACATTTTGCTTCAATTGCTGTACAGCTAACCAAAAAAAGCTACAAAAGAAAAAATAACAATTTTCTGAGATTCAATGATAAGAGTTATTTCAGTTCGAGAGCTTTCAAATATAAAGTTAAAACAATTCCTACATCCGAAGGTTTAGTTCCGAAAACTTTAGTTAAGCAAAAAATGAGACAGTTAAGACCTTAAAACTCGAGACTTTCCTGCCAGTGAATATAGAATGCAAGAATAAGGAGGAAACTTATTACATTGTTGTCATTGTCGTAAAATAATTATCACACAAAGCTTTAAAAAACAAAATAATTAAGGTTACTTTAAATAAATAATATTATTGTTACACTTATTAATTAAATTTGGAATCGTTGGAATTATTTTTCATAGAACAATAATGCATATAATTAATTAATAGTCAAGACACTGTATTGAAACTTGAAATTGGGTTTACTGGAGAGTTAAGCACGGAGCTTTAGATTTCTCAAGTAGCTAAAATTAAACCCCTGGCGACAGGTTTGTTTCGTTATCATTGTGCACAAGTATTCGTTTTCAAAGCATTTCTTTAAGTTGTGAAAACAGTTTCATTCTTGCGGCGTTTTAATGAATGAAAATTTGAGACCACCCTGCCAACTCTCGCATCTTTACTCACATATTAATGTTAAAATTAGAATAAATCCCGGTACTTTAAAAGTACGACGGGATCAGACACACTTACCAAAGTTCATTGCACTTGCTTTGATATCTAACACAGGAATGTTCTGTTTGTCGTAGTTCAATATTACTATCAGCTACAGGAACTACGAAAATAATTATAATATTTACAAATCAATTGAAAACTTGGGGCGATTGTTCTTTTTTATAGATGCTTAACATTTCAAATATCAGAGAAATGCACCACAATCTACAGATATATATAATATACACAAAATATTTCAAAGTCCAGGAAAGTGTATCAATAACGGTCTTGTTTCTGTCCCCCCCCCCAATATCTATTTCTTGAAAAATTCGCCGTGCAACCAAAACTTTCAAGTGTTATTTTGCTAGGTTTATTTTTAAATGCAATTCATCTGTTTATAATTTGAAGATAATAAAACGATTACAAGACAAGCCTCGTGTGCAGATGTGGCTATTTCTTCATTTTGGTCCTTTTTTGTTTCAGCGTGTTAAAGACCTAATAATGCTGTGCTCGACGACACATTCTACAATCTGTTTATTTTGGCTAAACGGAAGTTAGCGTGGAAGGTTTACGCAGAATCTTTAAAGAGAAAGGCTGTTTACATTAGAAGGAGGCAAAGTCCGTGGAAAATAAATAATAGCTTTGTTTTCCTTAGGAGGTGGGCAATGTCTGTTGAAAAGTTTGTTTAGTGATTTTTGTTTTTTTGAATATATATGTTAAGATTTAAATTTTTCAAAATTTTGTACCTTACAGTACGCCTTTTCATCCGTGGGGGCATTATAATGTGACTGTCAATCCCACTATTTCTTGACAAAAGAGTTGGCTGTGGGTGGTGGTGACTAACTGCTTTTCCTCTAGTTTTAAACTACAAAATTAGGAACGGCTAGCGTTGATAGCCCTCGCGTAGCTTCGCGCGAAATTCAAAACAAATCGAAACTTTACAGTAAGTTTGCTATGCTCAACAACTAAATGTTTATTAAAACACAAGTTTATAACAGTGTCTCATAACATGAAGAACAAACACATTTCTCATTTTCGCATTAATATGCAATGACGGAAAGATCAGACTTTTTAGGCCTAAGTAAAGTGATTAAAATCATTTACGACTACCAACGTTCTCTCATATTCCGCTTCGCTTCGTACAGGTTTTTGCACACCAGAATCCAGCCCAGCTGATAAATTATTGGTATTTAGCAAAGGGCCTCGTCAGTTAAAACTAAAATACTATTTTTACACGAACACCCTCTTTTCATGTAACCCTTTTATTTATTGGCGTTTCAGACAGAGATAAACTGTGTGGTAAAAATGGTATTATATAGTTTATATTCCTGTAATGTTTGTTTTTATCCTGCCCCAGTATGTTATTTGTATAGGAAGCGTAAAAATGTTTTTAGTGACTTATGAGATAGGTATTTAAACCACAAACCTTTAAATCTCCTCAAAGTAAACAATATATGTATATTTAGTCTCAATCATAATAGAACAGAGTAATTTAGCATTCTCGTTTTCCATTAAAGAACAGTTAGAGAATAAAAGGTTATAAGGCAACCTTTTTTTGAATATATATGTTAAGATTTAAATTTAACTGAGACTAGCTAGATGAAGCCACAATTATAAGATTAACAGAATGTAGTCATAACTATAAGGCTTACTAGATGTAGCCATGGTTATAAGACTTATTAGATATAGTCCTGACTATGAGACTAACAGTGGCGTTTTTCTTCATTCACTAACTAGATGAAGTCATTATTATAAGATTTACTAAATATATATTCCCAACTGTTAAAATTCAATCTGGTATTAAGTTAATAAAATAAACAATATTTAGTTATTGTTACTACATTAGTTTATGAACAAAGTTTTCAAACAAATATAAACGTTCTAATTATTATACACCCAAATTGAATACTTAATATATGTATACGTGAATATAAATAAGATTTAATAGATTTAACCAAGAGTATGAGATTCACTAGATATACTTATGACTATAGGACTTATTAGATGTAATCATGATCATAAGAATTACTAGAAGTAGTCATAACTATAAGACTAAATGGATGTAGTAATTACTGAGACTAGTTAGATGAAGCCACGATTATAAGACTGACAGGATGTAGTCATAGCTATAAGGCTTACCAGATGAAGTCCTAATCATGACTTACTAGATGTAGCCATGGTTATAAGACTTATTAGATATAGTCATGACTATGAGACTAACTAGATGAAGTCATTATTATAAGATTTACTAAATATAGTCATGGCTACACGTCTTATTAGACGGAGTCATGACTGGAAGACTTATTAAAGGAAGTCATGATAATTAGACTTACTACATGAAGTCATGATTATAATACTAACTAGATGAAGTCATGATCACAAGACTTAGATGTAGTCGTGACTACAAGACGTATTAGATATGGTCATGAGCGATGACGAGAAACCCACTTGAAATAAAATGTATCTCAGGATATTAGTAAAGCCGTCCTGAGATACACAGATGTAGTCATGGTTATAAGACTTCTAGATGAAATCACGACTCTAAGACTTATTAGACTTACTGAATGTAGCCGATATGCAATTTTAAAATTCGGTTAGAATTTTAATAAATCAAGGTAATAAAATGGTGTTTGTGTGTATGGATTTTAAATATGAAGTTCGAACTTTAAAAATAACTAAGTTCCTTTGAAAGCAACAATGTCGAGCCTTGATGCACTGTTTTTAGGACTGTAAGCAACCCTAAAACATGAATGTCCTCCAAAATATTACTAATAGTATCAGGTGTATTTTTTTCCTGCTAAATGTGACACCGTCCAGAAATACAGATTAAAGTGGACCTACAGCTAGACAGCCCTGTTTCGTTTTAAAAATGCTGTGATTCACCATAAGTAATCGACTATTTCTAACATGTCATAGAAATACTTGTCAACTAGCGAGATCTGCCCACAGACTGACAGATGTGCTTGAACGTTTCACCATCAACCAGTTTAATTTGATTTCCTTGTCTATGATCTGTATCTGTTAGGTAGGAATAATTAGTCCGGGTATGAACAAGTCGACGAGGCCAAGCTTATATTGAGCATTTTTGTTTGTTTTTGAGATTCGCACAAAGCTACTCGAGGGCTATCTGCGCTAGCCGTCCCTAATTTAGCAGTGTAAGACTAGAGGGAAGGCAGCTAGTCATCACCACCCACCGCCAACTCTTGGGATACTCTTATACCAACGAAAAGTGGGATAGACCGTCACGTTATAACGCCCCCACGGCTGGAAGGGTGAGCATGTTTGGCGCGAACCCGCGACCCTCAGATTACGAAGCGCACACCTTAACACGCTAGGCCATGCCAGGCCTTCTTACATTGAGCAAAACAAGAAACTGTCATGTTTGGTTTCAAGGAGATGTTTACTAAATTTAAAGCATTAACATACATGTACATTTATACAAGGAAAATATCGAACATATTTATGGATTACAATTAAAAACACACGATACATTGTATAAATAAAGCAACTCAAAATGAACAGTTCAAATGAATAATAAAAATCAAAATAAACACCATCATTGCGTTAAAAAATATGCAATGATTTATTTCGAAAAAAAAGACACCACAGCTAATATTTTTGGTCGATAATATATATATTTTTGTCGTGCGGTAATTAAGTGTAACTTCGCGTACTTACAACTGTGTGAACAGTGCACAAATAGTCCATTGTTTGCCTTTGCTTAAATAAGAGATAAAAAGCTATAATCTACCAATTACACTCTGATAGTCTAATACTGTCGCATCTAAGTGCTTTTCTATGTATTTTATAAAACTCGTATAGCACATTTAATATTGCGGTGTTCATTTAAAGGTATGCACCACTAACTCACAACTTAGACTATAATAAACAATGTTTAAAATTTACCCTAATAAACTATTTATCACACACTCATTAGCTTCAGTATTGGCTAGGAAATAATAATATGAAAAAAAACATAATATAAAATGGCGGTGAAAAACCTGCCAAATTAAAATAATTTTATAGATAAAATACGAAAATAACGTCCACTTGTCAGTTATACACATAAGAATAAAAACACCTTAGTTCCCAATGTCATCCAGAAATATACCCCTAGTGTGAACTAGGGGTCACAAGGAGAAATCTCCCGCTAATACAGCTAGTCTATGGATTTACAACCCTAAAATCAAGGGTTCAATTCCCCTCGATGGACTCAACAGATAGCTCAATGTGACTTTGTTATACGAAAAAACATACACACACATACACAAATAAACGCGTCACATGCAATATGTTAATCGTACAACATCCATATCTGGACCCAATGAAAAATTCAAAATCATCAATTATTCACATACATTTCAACAAGTCTGATATATTGTGTGTGCTGCTTAGGAAGTCGTCCAGTTACACGTCTTTCTTATACAACAAGCTACAAAACACACAGGTAAACATTTTAATAACCCTGCACATCCGACTTCTCTACACCTGGACTGATATTTGTTTCATCCATCTTAACGTAAAGAGAACGCTCCTGAAAAAAAGTCTGATTTTTAGATAAGGCACTGTTAATCCATTTGAAATAAATAAATAATTATATTTTAATTTCCCCTCTCTACACATAATCTGTACTTTCTTATACTGATATTCAGTCTCTACAACCTTTGTGTTCAAGGTTCACCCCTTTATCTCTCTAGCCCCTTCACTTTTGTCCCCTTGATATTCATGTCACAGTCGCCCTCAATTCCTGTTAGATTCACATACCTTTTTTTGTTGTATCCCTTTAAACAATATTATTAAATAGACATTTATGTTCTCGTTTTTTCTCTTTCATTTATTTTATTTACTATATTTATCCTAAATGGTTTTTATTGTATTGTTGTTATTACTTATTTATTTATGTTTATGTTACTTTTCTCAGCTATTTTGTAGCTTAGGAAGTGGCACTTGTTCTTTCAAAGTATCCCTTGAATTAACTGTTTCATTCTCACCGAAAACTTGCCCGAAGACTGCTGTTGTTTTCCTGTTTTATCGAACAAATTATTTTAAATTTGAAAGTTTTTCGATATTAATTTATACTCCATTTTGTATTTAAAAATAAATGTTACACATCGTTTATTATTTTCTCTCCTCACACTGATGACCACAAACCCGGATACTTATGCATTTCAAAACAAACTTAGGGAAATGAACATCTGAAGCTGTATGGATAATTAAAAACGCTAATATTCGAACAAACACATTTAAATCATTTGAACAGAAACGATGTTACACATACCTTAAATGTTTCCTTCATATTATATAAACTTATAATGCTAACTCTTATCTCCCTCCTTCAACCTCGTATAACTCTAATGTAGAACATGGTTAAGGGTTCATTCAGACTTGAATACTGTCACACCAAACATGCTAACCCTTTCAGCAACCGTACTATTCGTTGGTAAAAGAGTAGCCCATGAGTTAGCGGTGGGTGGTAATGACTAGCTGTCTTCCCTCTAGTCTTACACTGATAAATTAGAAACGGCTAGCGCAGATAGCCCTCGTTTAGCTTTGCGCGAAATTCAAAAACAAACAGGCTTGAATAAATATGATTGCCTACTTCTATGAACTAACAGTTCACAACCGTTTAATCTTTTTATATCCGATAGAAAAACACACGTAAAATCAACTGCACTGATCTGATTAATATTTAAGGTGATTGATAATATTTATGTAAAACTATCAGGACTGATACAATGCTACCTTAGATAACAATATACACGTAAAAGCACCTTTAGTGGAAAACTTAATAATTATTTACTGGATAACAACATATGTGTGACATCAGCTATAACAATCAACTTATTATATGCATTTTGAATAATAATACAGTATCAAATCATTGACATCATTGAGATTTAAGTTATAGATGGCTTGGTTACCCGTCATAATTTAGCAGTGTAAGATTAGAGGGAAGACACTAGTCATCACCACCCACCACCAACTCTTGGGCTACTCTTTAACCAACGAATAGTGGTATTGATCGTCACATTGCTTTGCCCCCACGACTGAGAGGGCGAGTATGTGTGGTATGACTGGATTCGAACCCGAGACCCTCAGGTGGTGCTTTAACCACCTGGCCATGCTGGGCCTTTCTAGATGGCAAAAGCGTTTATTATAATTAAATGTGAAACGACTGTGTGTGTGTGTATTTTTTTATAGCAAAGCCACATCGGGCTATCTGCTGAGTCCATCAAAGGAATCAAACCTCTGATTCTAGCGTTGTAAATCCGTAGACTTACTGCTGTATCAGCGGGAGACAAATGAATAAAACTTCCTCTTATAATATCATCCAATTAAAATATAACGCAAATAAGTTCGATTTACTGCAAAGTTTTGAAATTTCACATAAAATAACCTCTAATAACTCATGTACTACATTCCAGAACACAACTTTCTTTATGTTTCAGTTCAAAGGAGTCACAACGGGACATTTCGCTTCTCATAATGCCTGTCTCGCAACGGACAGGTCGTATATAGCTCATTGTGTAGCCTTGTGCTTAAATAACAACAGCTCACGGTTTCCTCACTTTCTGTATCAAAACAACACAGAAGGATTTCCAAGAGTTAATTTATTCTCATTAACTTAATTACATATTAAAAACATAACACGTCTACGCTAGCACCACTTTCTCTGTTTCTTTTATGCCAAAAACTCATTTCGAAAATGATTTCAGTTCTAACGAAACAGGTAAACTGCCAGACGAAGACTTTGATAAGATAGCCAAAAGCTAGAAAATTAAATTAATGTATTTTAACATATGGAAAAATTCTTGTATAATTCTACGTATTAATTTATTTACGTTATGAGTTTTTAAAATCAAACCATTTGTTTCTTGCTCAAAAACTATTTACAGCTTTTCGACTGGCCAACAATGTTTACAAATGGTCATTAGCCAACAAACTTTGAAAATTAATGGTGTAAGGTAATGGACAACTGTCTTTTCCAAACCTCTTTGGTATAGAACACGTTAATGGTTTTTCTTTGTTTGTTTGTTTTGGAATTTCGCACAAAGCTCCTCGAGGGCTATCTGTGCTAGCCGTCCCTAATTTAGCAGTGTAAGACTAGAAGGAAGGCAGCTAGTCATCACCACCCACCGCCAACTCTTGGGCTACTCTTTTACCAACGAATAGTGGGATTGACCGTAACTTATAACGTTCCCACGGCTGGGAGGGCGAGCATGTTTAGCGCGACCCTCGGATTGCGAGTCGCACGCATGCCGGGCCATGTGAATGGTTTTACCTTTAATTAATCCAGGCATTGCCTAGTGTTTAATGTATTTGACATGGGAATACGATGATCCCAAGATTATATCCCGTTGCCGTAAAAACACATTCTGAGGTTTGATGTGATGTCAGAGTGGCACGATATGTGATAGAGACTAGCTATCTTCCCTTAAGTTTATCAGCTAAAAATGTGGGAAGAATATGCGCAAATATTGTTTTTTTTATTTCGAGCAACAAATCTAATCAAACCAGCAAATGAATTTTTTTCTCACTTTATTTGTTTTTCCGTTTCTTTTCCAGTAAAAGAAACTCATCTGAGATTTAGGGAGGAAACAGAACCCAAGAACGAGCCATGGAAAGAGAATTTAATATAAAACAAACGTCAAATTAGACCATGTTTATTATTAAACAAAGACATACGTATAATTTAGTCGGGGAGCATGCCCCCTCACTCTTTCAACGGCTGGAAATATCTCCCTCACATTGCAGCAGTACTAAAACAGTGTAACCTTCAGCCATCATAGCAGTTGAAAGATTCTTTTTAGTTTAGATGAAATACCCCATAGCAAGAGAAAATGATACAAATCTCTTATTGAGTTATCTCATTCTACAAATTCGGTGTCTTTGGTTGATACTATGACAAAAGTTTCACACTTATATTTCAGACGTTACTAAAGCAGTAAGCTGCTTAGACTCTTACACATTTAACAAAGACTGAAAATTTAAATAATAATTCAAGTAACTCATTTTAAAAGTTAGACTGACCTGAGATGATGTTTTTTTTTTAAATATCAGATAAAGTTTAAAGTGCACGTTATTCAAAATGTTAAATGTTCTGGATGGATAAATTTGGCAAGTGGTCACGCTGTGGAATCTTTCGGTGCTCTTGTCATACGATTGGCTAAGTCTGCCACGACTTCCTTAAAAATGACAACATCAATGTTTTGGCCGAGCATGTAAATTAAAAACCAGTCTCCTAGTGACCCTCTTCGGACCACGGTGTGTAAATGGTCTAAATGGATTGTGCGAAAACGGAAATTGAGATAATACACTCTGACGGGTGGACAGGCAATGAGGATAATTCGACACACTAGAACCATCCCCGTCAGAGCTGCTAGGACAATGAACCAGAACCAAAGGAAGATGTATATTTTTTCATTTACAATATTTAAAGGAAGAAGACACATGGCATCGTGAGTTTCGACGTTACCCGAGGAACCGTATTTATACATTTTACACTTTGCGACACGAGGAAATATCCGTATCATAGGATCCAACCGATCACTTTGGTCCATTTCTGAGAATCGGATCACTTCCATTCCATAGGTTAGAAATTCCCCATCAAAGAAACGATCCATCAGAAACATCTGCCCAACCACGTTCACAAATGCCAAACACTCACAGATGAAGTAGCGAGCAGCATACCAGTCGTGATGGCGCTGGCTAGAAGTCAGGTAGTCCACAAGTAACTTCTTTTTCTGTTTCTTCTCTGCTTCTCCACACATTCCGATGTCTAGATCCATCATTAAGGCCTGAATCTTTCCACCTTCCCATAGTTTCCACAATCCTCGTGGAATGTAAAACAAGGCAGCTTGAAAGAACAACATGAAACATACCCACTGATAGTATTTATGGTACTTTAATTCCTCAGTTGGTTCTTTGACAGATCCAACCCCCGGATATGGCACTTCTTTACCCACCACTTTGTCATAAGCACTGGGCATTGTGAAAGTTGTATGAATCCAACAGTACGTGTTGACAAAAGTGTCTGTAACTTCTCGGCTCTTCAAACAGTCGATGGGATCCCCCACAAACTGTTTCATCGAGACAACAATGGTGAATGCCAATAATAAGACCACGGTTATTGTATAATGTAGTCGAAAAACATTGTTGTCGATCCTTACACGACTTGTCTTCAATAAACTCTTTAAACTTCGTATTACGTCTAACATTGTTGATGGCCTTCTGACTCCCTCGTGCGTTACATACGTATCCAAACAATGAAAACTTGTAGATAAAAACCAGTAGATTCTTACATAAGAACAGAGGCTGTGAACCAAAAGAAACAAATAATTATGCTTCGTAAAGATTTAACAAAGTGTATATCAACATGAAAATCAAATAAAAAAACACCTCTAACTTTATTTATACTGTATTATAGTATAATTTATACTGTATATATAGTATTTAGTAATAATCTAAAGTGTTAAAATGTACTCTTATTTCCCGATAATCAATATTGCTTCAAATAAAATTAGTATAAAATTGGGTGTTTTGTATCTGTTAACCAAACTATCCCATTCATTTCCTGGTAATCTGCATGGTTCCAGTCAAAATTTGTATAAAATTCAGTTGTTTCTTGTCTGCTACCTACACTGTTCCAGCAAAAATTCAATGTTTCTTACCTATAATCCATAGTCTTCCGCTCAAAACTTTTATGTTTCTTATCTGTTACCTATCGGTTGACTCAGCAGATAGCTTGATGTGGCTATAAGAAAACACACACTCACATTCTGTTGCCTATACTATCCTGACCAAAATTCAACATTACTCACTGTAATCCACACTCTTCCGATTAAAATTTTGTCTCTTACCCGTTACCTACATTGTCCCAGTCAAAATTTGATGTTTTTTTACCTGTAATCCATACTTTCCCAGTCAATATGTTAATGTTTCTTATCTGATACCTATAGTTCCCCGACCAAAATTCAACATTTCTTACTGTAATCCACAATCTCGGTCAAAATTCATATGTTTCTTACCTGTTTCCCACATCGTTTCGGTTAAAATTCAATGTTTCTTACCTGTAATCTACACTCTCGGGAGGTCAAAAGTATTGCAAGATTCAGTGTTTTCTCTACTGGCTTGCAAACACAAGACACCTTATCCTATACAAATTGATTTCAATGATTCGTGTGAAACGCAAGAACCTGATTTTTCGAAAACACTGTGTAGCATCAGTGAATAACGTATCATAATGTGTAGCATCAGTGAATAACGTATCACAAGTAAATACAGGTTCCATAAGTAAACAGTAACGTTTAGTTCTTCAAAACATGACACTTTCAGTAAAGTGAACTCGACTTACCAAAGAGTGGTGTCATATAAGACTGACAATTTCGTAACTCAAGGTACCATAAAAATCCAGATGAATCTTTAACTCAGACTTTCTTGAAACACAACATACACAAGTTCTTCTGCGTCATTCTCGTCTGGAAATCGTAACAACTGTGTATCACTTGCAAAATATCTCTGGTTTTCATCTTGCTCCTTTTTCGTGATATTACTCATCTTTCTTGGAAAAAGACTTGGCAGATCTGATGCAATAACCAACCCCTCACGTTGCTCAAATCAAAACCAAACGAACTTTTACTCGGTCAACTTCATGTATATTTCAATTCGTTAACTCCACCAACACGGACTTAGATGCGAGGTATAATATTTCGTGAAACGTAACCAAAAGGCCTAGCACTAGGGTGAGCAGTGCTCACGATGAGGGCACAGGAGACTTACCACTGTATTATTTGCTCAGCACTAAGTTCCTAAGAAAGTAGCGCAGAGTGTTCTCTGTTCTAGCTGGTCCTATATTTAGGTTAGGAAAGTAAACGACCCTGTTTCAAGCGTATAGCGACGTACTCTTGTAACAAGGCCTGCTCGCCGCCTGGATTTCGCTCTGTTGTAAAGTCATTCCGCGATTTTTAACGACTTGGTAATTAAGAACCATTTCCGGGAAAGCAAAACAAACTGGAAACCGCACAGTGAAGTCACTAATAACAGCTTATGGTATTCCTTCCCTGCTAACCTAAATTAGTGTATAAAGTAATAATATGATTAATACTCCGATGGGTAGAGATGTTTACAGAAACTGAGAGGTTCTTTTCCCCCAAAACTGATCGCTTGCAATTTTCTTAACAGAGAAAATTTTTTCAATTGTTTTTTTAGTTCAAAATTAACTGTGAGCATGTCGTAAAGTTCTAAGTTTCGTCATCTACAATATTACTTGTCTGAACGTGAGCGCCAGAATGTTGAATTACGGAAGTTGTCGACCTAATTGTCCCACTTCAGTATATTGAAGTGCTTTTTGCGCTATCCAGCTCTGAAACGTTCGAATACCCAGAATGTTTAACGTAATGTTGATGCTGTAAGTTTTCCTTATTTCAGCAGTTTCTTAATCCATTTCGATACAAAAGAAACAAAACACAACAAGCTAAAGACTTACCATTATATAGTCAGCGATGCTTGCACGCGTTTTAGGTTGGTCTCACCTATACATCACAGACGAGAAAACGACCTCCCTAGGATGCAAACTTGCACTCTTTTCAACACACCTCTCTGTACTCCCATCTTAATGTACGCGCCCTACCGTTCGTGACCCCAATCTCGACAAGCTGCATGGTAATGTCTAAATGTATTCTCCAAGCGGGAGATTTTTGTTGTTCTCGGTTGTATGATTACCTCAGTACGAGACGAGGAAAGTGAATGGAAACCACGATGAATAGTTTTATTTTCTTCACTAAACCATCATGCTCCGAATATTTCTCGTGCAGTTTCTGTGATGTCCGCTTTAATAACTGTTTGTTTTAGAATTTCGCGCAAAGCTACATGAGGGCTATATGCGCTAACCATCCCTAATTTAGCAGTGTAAGACTAGAGGGAAGGCAGCTAGTCATCACCACCCATCGCCACTCTTAGACTACACTTTTACCAACGAATTAGTGGGATGACCGTCACATTATAACGCCCCCGCGGCTTAAATGGCATGTTGGTGCGACGGAGATTCGAAACCGCGACCCTCAGATTACGAGTCGAGCGCCATAACCGTCTGACTATGCCGGGCCCTTTAATAATTGTAAACTGTGTCTATTTTCATCTTCTACATCAATTTCAATTATTTCTAAAATAAAAATTTAATCACTCTTAAAGAAAGCTCGCTTTAACAATATATATAGACACACACACACGCAGAGATTTGAGGACTTAAAACACCCTCTTTTTATAAAAGTTAAATCAGCTTAGCCTGAATTTCTTTTGTTTGTTTACACAATGAATTATCCGTGCTTGTGTACCACGGGTATCGAAGTCTTGCTTTTAATGTTATAAGAATCTGAGGGAAGAAAAGTTGAGGTAGATGAATTTCTTAAGTTATAAATTTCACTCCCTCTTTTTATATATTAACTGTTTTCGTGTAAAACTATATAGGGTTATTGATTGATTTATATTAAAAGCAATAGTACATAACGAAGCTAAATATTTCATTCACAAGTGTATTTTCACTAGTTCATTTAACGTTATTGTGTGTGTGTACTGTGGATTAGGCCCAGACATAAATCTTTAAAACCCAAAACGAAATACACTTAAGGGAAAATGTATTCTCAAAACTACTGGTATGGGTATTAAAACTTTAATTAAAATAAAGTACAGAACAATGTTTCGAACTTCATTTAACTAAAGTGAAAACAATGCTTTATTAATTTTAATAATAGGCACGTGCGTGATACACATCAAAAAATGGTTGGTTAAAATTATCTCAGACTATTATATCAACTAAATATTGACAAGGAAGTAGTTATACGTCCTTATCTGTTTAAATGCAGATTAATGATAAATACATAATATCAAAATAGTGTACTAATGTCGCTGTCCTGGTAATATTTGAGCGTTTTTACTGTTAACCATGACAACGATTGAAAATTATTCCTTAAGCATTTTATGTACAAAATTCATGGTGATACAAACAGATTAATACGTGACATTGCGTCTTCTGTTGCAACTTATTTTAATCCAAAGTGAATGTAAAGTTTACTTCTCCTTAAAGCTACTTTGTCGTGCAGAGAAAAGAGTTTTACTGTTCGATATTACAGTTTTCCTGGTGTTATTTTATTTCTCGTTTTCACGTAATGTTGTACTTTCATATTTTAATTAATATTTGCGATGCCATGAAATATTAAGAAGTATCAAATAAAGAGTTAGCAAGCATTGTTTTGATCCTTCTTAAGATAGTTATTTGGACACGTGCGTGTCTGCAATACCCGTTTATTTACTGTATAAACATTCGGTAAAACTTCTGAAAGAACGAAATCTCAGATAAATGACTAATGAAAGAATGCATTATACTCTTTATAAACGAAAACGTAAGAATAAAATATATAATAAGTTGTACTCTTTACGGCTTGTTTTTTTATAGTTTTGATTTAAATAAATAACTTGCTTTTATCGGAAGATATCAAACAACAACAAAAGAAAAACGATAAAGTTGTTGCTATTTCAACATATAAACCTATCTTTATCATAATTCTGGTAAAGAAAAATCCATCTTTATGAAACAGTAAGGTTTCTTTTGGCTTTTTATATACCGTTTTCCCACATTTTCATTACTACTTCGTTTGGATTTTGCTGTTTTAAACAGTACAAATTCGCTGATTAGGCTTACTTCTACAACTTGTTTTAGAACTTGTGTGGCCCAGCATGGCCAAGCGTATTAAGGCGTGCGACTCGTAATCTGAGGGTCGCGGGTTCGTATCCGCTTCGCCCAAACATGCTCACCCTTTCAGCCGTGGGGGCGTTATAATGTTACGGTCAATCCCGCTATTCGTTGGTAAAAGAGTAGCCCAAGAGTTGGCGGTGGGTGGTGATGACTATCTGCCTTCCCTCGAGTCTCACACTACTAAATTAGGGACGGTTAGCACAGATAGCCCTCGAGTAGTTTTGTACGAAATTCAAAAAACAAACAGATAAGAACTTGTGCAGTTCATTCCTTTCTTTACCTTAAGTAACTTTGGTCAAATAAACATTATCTGCTTCTAACAAATAGTCCTCTACTCAAATCCAGAGATTTGAGTCTGAATGCTTGTAATGCTAAAAATCGAGTTTTAATACCCGTGATGAGCACAGCACAGATAGCCTATTGCGTAGCTTTGTGTTTAACAACAACAAAAAAATTAATCCTTTAAGGACCTTGCTAGTTGTGATATGTTTAGCAACGTAGAAGTTACCAAAATAATATAGGAGAGAAAATCTTCATTTATCATCAATTTAAAGACGAATGTTTAAAATATTTATATCTTTATTTAAGCTTAGACACACAAAGTTTGATACAACTGACGATTTTTAAATGTGAAATATACTGGAAATAGGAAATAATATGTGTCACCAGACGGCGCCACATGTCACCTATGCTACCTAAATAGTAATGCATTTATCTCTGAACTGCTGAATTATAAATACATTGTTTAATTAGTTGAAGTACCAGTATCCTGGTCAGAAGTTATGTAAAAAGGACATAAAAAGTTGCTTCCCTAATATGCAATTGTAAAATGAAACACCTATAAACCCGAAAAACACAAAATGTGAAACCGCAAGTATGCATGTTTCTTTATATGTGTCCAACAAAACTTCATGTCAGATTTGGTGAAGATCCATTAAGAGGGGGCGAAGTAGTAGCAGAAAGCGGTAAAACCTAGTGAAAAAAACACACCTCAAAACACAAATTTGAAAATGTATGTGTCTCCAATGGACCACATGAGCTTCCATACCACATTTGGTGAATGTCCATCAACAGAGAACAAAATAGCGGTAAAATCACAAAAAACAACACAGCAGGTGTAAACCATGTAAAACTGAAAATTTGTATCTTTTTCACTATAGTTCCAATGAACCCTAACACCAAATTTGGTGAAGATCTATTCACAAAGTTACATAGACAGACAACAGACTGTACTATTATATTTATATAGGCATATGTCAGTGTATGAGTTAAATTGAAAAAGAGGACAGGAAAAATAAAATCCACTTCTGTCACCCACAACTAGAAAATATCACTGGTTAAAACTAGCATTAAAATCATTTACCTTCCATAACAAAGGTTTAAGTAAAAATAACTTTTCACATTTAAGGAATGTTGCTAAACAACGAAAATGACTGAACGCATGAATTCTGATTTTTTATCATTAAGAATACACCAGAATGAATATTAACTCAGTTTTCTTTCTGAAATCTTCAGGAATCTACACGAGAATTATCTAACAGTCCCTAATTTTGCAGTGTAAGACTAGAGGGAAGGCAGCAAGCCATCAAAGTCCATCGCCAACTCTTGGGCTACTCTCTTACCAACGAATATTGTGATTGACCGTAACATTAAAATGCCTCCACGACTGAAAGCTGATTCGAATCTGCGACCCTCAGATTGCAAGTCAAGTGCCCCCGCTACCTGGCCATACCAAGTCCTGTGACTTTGTGGAAGTATAACTAAACCAGCGACTATGTAACCCATGGAACATTTTCCATGAATTGCAGTTTTGTTGATTCTCGCTAATGCCAAAACTACATAATAGGATATCTGTGCAATGCCCATAAATAGTATCAAAACCTGGTGTTTTTTTAGCGTTACGAGCTCCTACTTAACAACTAGAGGGCCAAGCTATGATATAAAATATTATTCCAATTTGATTACCACTAAGTTCTTAATCTATTTGTTTGTTTGAAATAAAGCACAAAACCACACAATGGGCTATCTGTTCTCTGCCCATCATGGGTATCGAAACCCATTTAACAGTTTTTAACAGTGTGAGTCCACAGATATACCACTGTGCCACTAGGGAATAATTTAAGTCTTTAAAAAAACGTCAGTTGTGTAACAGCAAGCGAAGTCCTGCCCCACCCATTACAATGTGGTATTGTACTAATTATTCAAATATTAAAAGTAAATTGAACACCCTATTTTTTTTTCATGGAAGTTTTGGTTAAGAACTTTATAAAGTCTACTAAATTTATCATTTGTTCATGATTTGTTCACTTGGTGGTCTCTTAAAAGTGCTAATATTATCCTTCAAGTAAACGTTGTTCTGTGACAGTCCACAAATGTTTATTTTCTCCCTCGGCAGTGTTAAAATTAGTCTATCTTTTATACCTGTCATCAACAGCTCCACCTGGCAAATATTGTTTCAAGATCATGTCCTTCGATCTTTTGGGTGGCGTTAGCATCAGCAGTTCCCATTTTACTTTCCTAAGCTTTTGGTTTTCGATATCAGAAATAAAAATATTCCAAAAAAAACAACATTACGCAGTGGGAATTCCGAAGTTGGTACAGAAGGAAGCTACTGCTCCAAAGAAGTACGAATCCGTTGAAATATAGCTTATGCTTGCTTTCGTTATAGAAGTATGCACGCACAAACACGTGGAGTACACGTGACTGAAACTTTGTTTCTTATTATCGTATTTCAAAACACGTGTGTAAACATCTTTCCCACTAAGCTATATCTCGAGGTGTTTCAAGAGGATGAGTCGTAACGGAGCGTGGTCTAAATCAACATTTTCGTAGCAGTTATTTCAACCTTACGAATGTGTCCCGTAGAGTGAAACGAGCTTCTAACATACATGCTTAACTTCCTTTCTACCAAATAAATTTTACAAGAAAACTGTTTTTTTTTATCAAAACTGTTTTGTTGTTTAAATAGAGATTGGATTTCAGATAACATTTCTTAACATTGCTAAATGTTATCGCAAAGGTTAAATATAGGAGTAACATTTGTGAAATGCACGAAGCCTCTCATTGTTATAGAGGCACAAGAACTGAAACAGGAATTGATATAGCAATGCCACAAAAACTGTATCCTTCTTCCTTTTCTATACTTTATCATGGGTTAAGAATACAGTGCAAAAATTTAGTTTAAAATGTTGCAAAGTTCATAAGATACGGATCCTCATTGTAACCTGTCAAATCATCAAACAAAGCATTAAATAACAGACTTCAACGGCCATGAATTTTGTGGACTTTAAGAATATTTTTGACAGTGTTGATGCATCATCTCTTTGGAATGTCTTGAAAATTCAATGAACACCTATCCAGTTCACTTCTAATGACAAAGGCGATGGAACAACTGATCTGAAATGAGCACATGTCAGACAAGGATGACTTCTGTCACGAGTCCTGTTTCGTATTGCGGTGGAACTTTTGATGAATCAAAACTATAGTGCAACTATATGAATAGAGTGGCAAAATAAGAAAGACAACTACAGACCAGGACTTTATTAACTATTACTGCCCTTTACCCAGTACAATTAATATACAGGGTGGTCGCTAGAAAAGCGGAAAATTTGTCAACAGCTATTTATTTTTACAAAGTTTTTTAAAGGCATATGTTATATTACACTCATAGATACTCAAAATGCATTTTATGATATTAAAATCATGTGTTTTATTCACGATGTAAAGAAATCAAAATAGAAATGAGTAAGCACGAATTTTATTCATGATCTCATCTGACCCTCAAATTTTCCGCTTTTCTAGCGACCACCCTGTATAACTAGTAACAAATTGAAGACCTAACGAACTGTGCAAGCGAGACTGAGTTGTCCGTCAGAAGATAACAAACAGAATCTCAACAGTCCTTTCCACCGAACACTATACTTCTCGAGGAGGACCTATATATAAATCTAAGAAACTCATATACTTTAATAGAGTTATTAGTGCACGTAGTGATATCATTTCCAACGTAAATGATACACTGCTGCCCAAAATCTTGAGGCCAATGAACATAAAGAAAAAATATGCATTTTGCATTGTTAGACTCAACCACTTATTTGAGTAGAGCTTCGAGAGATAAAAAATAAGAAAAGTGAAAATAAAAATAATAAACTTTTTTACCATTTAATAGGGAATATGTAAACACTATGACATTATCCCAAATACTAGCTGGTCAAAAGTTTAAGACCATATCAAAAAGAAGTCCTAAACAGGGTAGGAAATGCTCAACGAGAGGTCTCAGTAGTGAGTTGCACGGTCGTCATTGCGAATAACTGCAAAAATTCGCTTTGGCATGGTCGATACAAGCGTTTGCAGAAGGATGGTTGGAATATTATTCCTAGTGGTGAAGATGGCTTCACGAAGATCATGCACTGTTTGGAATTAACGTCCACTTCTATAGATTTCTCTTGCTATCCACCCCCAAACATTTTCAATGGGGTTCATTTCGGGCGAACACGCTGGATGGTCCAAAAGAATCAAGTTATTCACCATGCAAAAGGTCCTTTGTCATGTGAGCATTGTGGATTGCACCGTTGCCTTGCTGAAAGATCCAGTTATTTCCACACAAGCGAGGGTCTTCAGTTAATAAGGATGCTATTTTCAACATGCCAATGTAGCCAGCTGCTGTTTGACGCCACTGCATCATCTGAAGCTCCGTTGTTCTATTGAAGGAGAAAGCACCCTAGATCCTAATAAAACCTCCTCCACTGTGTCGCGTAGAAAATGTCTCCGGCGGGATGTCTTTATCGTTCCAGTAACATTAAAAACCATCTAAACTATCCAGGTTAATTTTTTTCTCATCAGAGAACAAAACCTTCGTCCACTTTTATATGTCGCATGTTTGCTGCTTCTCAGCAAAGTTTAACCGAGCTGTTTCGTGGTGTGGAAGGAGACGTGGCTTTTAAAGACTTTCTCTCGCAGAAGGCCTGGCATGGCCGAGCGTGTTAAGGCGTACGCTCGTAATCCGAGGGTCGCGGGTTCGCGCCCGCGTCGCGCTAAACATGCTCGCCCTCCCAGCCGTGGGGGTGTATAATGTGACGTTCATTCCCACTATTCGTTGGTAAAAGAGTAGCCCAAGAGTTGGCGGTGGGTGGTGATGACTAGCTGCCTTCCCTTTAGTCTTACATTGCTAAATTAGGGACGGCTAGCACAGATAGCCCTCGAGTAGCTTTGTGCGAAATTCCAAAACAAACAAACCAAAAACAAATTCTCTCGCAGATGCCGCCTTATTGTTCTTGACCTGCATTTTGCGTCCGTAAAGGCCTTAATCTGGTTCGACGATCGTTTGGTGTCGTGCCGGACAACCCATCGAATCTTCCTGCTTAACGCCAGCGAAATTTTCTTGGGCTGACCACTTGAAATTCTCGTTCCGTATTCTTCAGGGTCTTTTAAGAAATTTGCAACAGGAGTTTTACTACGCCCAATCTCACCAGCGATGGCACATTGAGAGAGACTTTGCTATTTACCGATTGACTCTTCCTTTTAGTGTGGTCTTGAACATTTAATCAGCTAGTATTTAGGCTAATTTCATAGTGTTCACATTTTCCTCATTAAATACTAAAAATTTGTTTTATTTTTATTTTTCCTTTTCTTATTTTCATATTTCGAAGCTCTACTTAAATAAGTGGTTGAGTCTAACAACGCGAAATGCATATTTTTTCTTTATGTTTATTAGCCTTAAGATTTTGGCCAGCAGTGTATAACAAGAGAAGCTAGTTCATTGCTTTATACATCAAACAACCTCTGGAAGTCAAAGTTCACGAGTCTGAAACAGAGGTGAAGATCTGTCAGACCAGCATCTGTAAGTTTGTTTTATGGGAATCAAACAACCTAATCCAACTGGTGCTCAAGTTTCACAAACAAAGGTCTTTTAAAATTAATGGATGTCAATTTGATAATGTCTGACTTTGTAAAACGTGTCTTACAACCAGCACCATTTAAGGTTTAGAAGTGGAGATGGTCACATTTGGGAAGTAGATGTAAAATAAAAGAATCAAGAATCCTCTGTAAACATTAAAATTGAAAATGTGGAAAAGATGCCAGAGGACAGATCTCACGAATTTTAGATATTTAAAAGAATATAACAATAACTTGTTTCTTAATGGAATATTTCCCAAACGCACAAGTCTGGCCATTTATCTATAAATAAACCCATCTTCTAGAGTACGTTTTTTTAACCTTTATGGTATTCGATGTAATCCCTAAAACCACGTAACCTACGTTAATTTACTGTGTTACAATTCTGTATAAATTGTCAGTATAAATGTACTGACGTAATTATATATGTTCGTTAAGAGTGACGATGAAACGCCATTAAATGAGCATTACTCTTAAACTCGTTTATTGCATTTCATATAAGCTAAAAAACAGTTGGCTCATGTGCTCAGTTTACTCAGTAACCTAACAATCACATATTATTTTCAAAATGCCCTAGCTAAAAACATAACACTCTATTGCTTTGTTTTGAATTTCGCGCAAAGCTACACGAGAGCTATCTGCACTAACCGTCCCTAATTTAGCAGTGTAAGACTAGAGGGGAGGCAGCTAGTCGCCACCACCCACCGCCAACTCTTGGGCTAATCTTTTACCAACGAAGAGTGGGACTGACCGAAACTTTATAACGCTCCCAACGATTCTGTTTATTACATCTAAAGAGCCGGACTGTCCAGCTTGACCATTAGTAGAGGTTCAGGACATAAATAACGAGACCCAGAAACTCCTACAGTCAAAAAAGAAAAAAAGAACTCGGTAAAAAACATTTCGTAATTCGCTAAAAACTAAAACCAAAAGGCATAAATCACAAGCCTAAAGAATAGCTGATTGTTAACACGTCTTCTCAACCGCAGACGCTGTTCCAGTAGAGGGCGGTATAACTAAAAATAACCTCACAAAATTAGACAACTCTTACCATCATTGGGCGAAACTGCTCTTCGAACAATAACTTGGATATAAGCTTACTACAAAGAATTATAACCCATACCTATATAATAATAATAGAAGACTGATAGTAAAAACGAAGTTGTAAGATATTTCTCGAGTACAGAAAAGTGTACTAATTCTTAGAGGACACTAATAATACCTAAACGCATACAAGCTATGCAAATAATATTTGTGATATTTTACGGTTACGTATATGTTCTAGTTATATTGTAAACTTATTGAGTACCCTGCCCGTTAAAACGATAGTGCGGAAGCCCACACCATAATTCATAATTACTGTCGTACAACCATAGAGTGTCTTAATTATAAAACTAGCATAAATATACATCCTAACAACAACAAACCAAATATGAAAGCTTCATGAACACCTTTTAAATAAAATAAAAGAACACACAAAACCCTGATCTGAAAACTTTTGTTTTGTTTGTTTAGAATTAAGCACAAAGCTACTCAATGGGCTATCTGTGCTCTGCCCACCAAGGGTATCGTAACCCGGTTTTTAGTGTGTAAGTCCGCAGACATACCACTGTGCCACTGGGGGGCTGATCTGAAAATAAGGCTCAACATACTTAGAATCTCGGCCCGGTATGGCCAAGTGGGTTAAGGTGTTAATCCGAGGGTCGCGGGTTAGAATCTCGGTCGCACCAAACATGCTCGCACTTTCAGCCATGAGGTCGTTATAATGTTATGTTCAATCCCACTATTCGTTGGTAAAAGAGTAGCCCAAGGGTTGGCGATGGGTGGTGATGACTAGTTGCCTTCCTTCTAGTCTTACACTGCTATATTAGGGATGGCTAGCGCAGATAGCTCTTGAGTAGTTTTTCGCGAAATTCAAACAAACACTTAGAAACACTATAACAAATGAAATTAAATGGTAAAAAACAATTATTGGGATGAATATTGGTCAAAACTTAACAAACACACAAACCCCAAAACTTCTGCTCGCACTTAAAAAGATGTACTGAAAATAATTTTAACAAACACATATTCAATCCCAACTAAAATACAATAACACTGTGGCCAAAATAAGCAAACACAAAAATAAAAGTGTTCAGAAACTTGTAAAAGATACCAAAGGAACCGACAACGAGCACATATTTTACCAAGAAAGTAAATTACCCTATTAACACAAACAAACCTAATATACACCTACCTTCGCTGTCGATCACCGAGAGGTCCGACAAGGAAGTAGAAACGCATGAGATAACACAACTCATTAAACCATGACAGTACCAGAAATACGAGACACTTACACTGATAAAAAACCAACAAGAAATAATTCTAGATACAACAAAATAAAATATATACTTATCGAAAAAGGCATACCAAGATTGCACGACCATCTACCTGTTGTATTTAATTTATCTCTTAAATCAGATTACATACCAACTGCTTTGAAGGTGGTGAACATTTTAACGTTTCTGAAACAAGAAAAACCAGCAAGTAAACCAGAAAGCTACAGATCAATCGGTTTAAACAGTTGTGTTGGAAAACCGTTTGAAAAACATCTTAAGTTTGATATGTTTAGCCTATCTCGAACTGACATCAAAATTACCTGAAAAAGACGAACCACAAACCACCTAGTAAGATGGTTTGTTTGTTTTGAAATTTCGCACAAAGCTACTCGAGGGCTATCTGTGCTCACCATCCTTAATTTAGTAATGTAAGATTAGAGGGAAGGCAGCTAGTCATCACCACTCACCGCCAACTCTTGGGCTACTCTTTTACCAACGAATAGTGGGATTGACCGTCAGATTATAACGCCCCCACGACTGGGAGGGCTAGCATGTTTAGCGCGAACCCTCGACCCTCGGATTACGAGTAGCACGCCTTACGCGCTTGGCCATGCCAGGCCTACTTAGTAAGATGGGCAGAAACCACAGTTGGCAGTTTAAACCGAAATGCATGCACTCTCACATTCGAGAACGTATGGCACAACTAATTAAAATATCGAATGCCACAAAAGAAACTACCACGAGGCATTATTCTTTGACCTTTCAGCTTTCTAGACAATATAAAAGTTGAAATTAATATGTCTGATTATCGTACCCCTGAGGCAGCAGTCCGATAGTTAGCCATATTTTATTTAACATGTATTTGAGTGAAATACCATTGAGTGATATAGATTTCTACTTTTGCTCCCAGTTTCCTGATGATGTGACTATCTGGAAGAAATCATAAACTCCATATCAGTGAAAAAATTTCAACCCCGATTGAGTGAACTGGAAAACTGTTATAACAAATGGAGAATCAATATAAACATCCCCAGAACAGAAATCATATTATTTACAAAATGAAAAAAAGAAGAAGAGTAAACAACCCCCATATTATACCTCTATGAAACCTTTTCCTGAGTAACCAAATCAGCCAAACTTCTGTAGCATCTACAAATCTTAAACTACATTGTACTGTGTATATAAAAATAAAATATGACAAAGAGAGAATCCCCCTCGACTTTTGACTGGCAATAACAGGGCGCTTTGACCAGAAACATACTGAAAATATAAAAAAAAACCTTATTATTACGTCCAGTGTTTGGGTATACCTGTAAATATGTAACCAAGTCACAAGTAGCTTGATATAGTGTTAATTTTATATTTAATAAGGGATTTTCGTATCGTAAAAATGAGATTAATGTCGTGTGTTTTACATCGGCGCGTAAGGAACTACTTATATGAACAAATCGTTATGTTGATAACTAGATGTCACGAAAAATCTACGTTGTTCATTCATGAACATGTCCTAAAAAGAGCTATTGTAACGTTCATGCAGTAATGGGTTATCTTAGCTTTCATGCTGAATTCCACTGGAAAATTAAGGTGGGCTCACCCATGACTCTCAGAAATCAAACTAACAGCCAAGAAGAAAGGTAGAAGCCCAGATCTTTTCAGATCACTTGACTAAACAACGATCAAACAAGATGGTAATGTCATAATTTCATTTGTGTCTCAATATCAATGGACGTGAATGAAACGCTGTCTTCAGCGCTATATCAATCTGAAAATGGAAGAAAAAATATATTTTGTTGAATCTTTACAGTACTGAGATCTGTATCAGTAAATTCTCAATGTTTCAATAGCACCATATTAATTTCAGTTACAGGAAATCACAATGATAGTTCCTAAGTACAGAAGATTTCAGAAAATAAAACTTCTAGTACTTTTCAAAAACTTGTACATCTTATGTCATTCTCTCTACAGTGTTAACCAAATGAAAAAAAGACAACAGAAACACAGCGGTATTGTCTGTGGATTCACACTGCTAGAAACTGGGTTTCGATAACCGTGGTGAGCAGAGCACATATAGCTTATTGTGTAGCTTTGCGCGAAATTCAAAACAAATAAACTAACCCTTGTTTATATGGTACATCAATATTATTTTTTTTTAAATTATTATTAATATAAAACATTTTAACCTAGTGGTAATGGGGTGTGCAGTTGCCTACAACTTAGGTTTTTATTCCTATTTTGCAATGCAATCTTTTCATTCTACACAAAGTGTAATTCTTCAATGAAAATGTTATAGATTCTCATATTCTGTATCATAATAAAAAATTGTTTTTGCCATATTGTTGTTTGTAATTAAGTATATTGCTCATTTAGAAGTGTAAGACTAGAGGGAAGGCAGTTAGTCACCATCACCCACCGCCAACTCTTGGACTACTCTTTTACCAACGAATAGTGGGATTGACCGCCACATTTTAACGCCCCCAGCTGAAAAGGGCCAACATGTTGGGTGTGACGGGGATTCGAACCCGCGATCCTCAATTACGAGCCAAGTGACTTAACTTCCTGGCCGTGACGGACTACAAGGTTTAGCAAAAAAACATAAACTGACAACAATCTCTACAATTATAATAATTTTAACTCGTTCAACAAAAATAAAAATAATGTGTTTTTAATGTTAACAAAATCTTTAAAAAAAGACCTGAGTTATCTTGCAGATCAAAATAACCTTGTTCTTTTTGTTCGTTTGTTATTTAGATATGTCAGCTTCCTCTTTTTTTAAAAAAAACTAACTTTAAACAATGGACACATTTTTGTGTCCACTGTTTCGTAACAGCAACAGTTTGAAGTTCTGCAACAATTATTTTAATCAAATAAAATCATCTTCAGAAAGGACAGGACAAAAAGGACGGAAGCATCACAGAATCATTTGCTTTTGAAATTCAAGTTTCCTCTTAAAATCCGGATATATTTTCAGAAAACTGTTTGTTCAAACTTTATACGTCTAAAAGCAATAAAGAACTCCTCCAGACGCCTCAGATGTTCTTTTCCAATTCAACATTGACTCTACGTCATGCTTCTATACGTAAGTGCCATTGACCTACCCACTTTCTCACTCGTTACGTAGTAACATTCTTCGCTTTACTTTACAGGTGCAAATGTTTTGTTTTTTTCCATCTGAATACAATGCTTTGTGTAAGAGATTCAGCTCCCAAACAATGGTGAGAACTAGAACTAACACAGAAGAAAAATAAATACTCAAACTCCGTTTAAACAAAGTTTTAATCGTGATTACATGAAAACAATCTAAACGTAATTCGTTTTACAAATATTTTACACGTTTAGAAATAAAATTAATTTAAACTTACTTTTAAATCTAATAGTAAATAGACTTATGTGTATTATGGTTTAAAATAATACGATATTACGATGTATTCTGTTCGTTTTTATCATATGGTAACTTGACTCCACCAAACTTTTTTCTTTCTTTCTGATCAATAGGTTTTAGAGCGTAATAACAAAAATAACCGTCAATAAAATGATTTTACTAGTAGTAATTTTTTTTAATGTGGTAATTAATCTGTACATGGTTTATTACTACAATCGTAACAGTAGAAGAAGTAACCCATACTAAGTTTATAAACTTAGTATTATTATGAATATTATAGTTATTTATTAATTTGCTTTTGATTAGGCGAACTAACTTCGCAATAATGTGGTAGATCATCGATTACATAGGGTTATTATACATAGTACAGTTTTCCATTAATTAATTTTCAATTAGGTCTTCTAATTTTATAGTAACCGAGTATATTATGTTATTATAGATATCAGAATTCTTAACATAAAACATATTGGTTAGATATAGCGAGGGAAATATTGATCCATCTCAGTTGTCCCGTTTTCTAAACTAAACAAAAACTGTTAAATATATATATTGCAAAATATACAAATAAAATAAAAATCTTAAAGCTGGCCCTTATCATTCATATGGTTACCAAGCGTTCTCTTAAACTCACTTAAATATACCGCTGCCAGCGAAAACAAACCATTCCAGAGGTCAACCATCTGTTAGAAAAATAAAACTCTTTTAGCTGAAGATGACACCTAACTTGCCAAATTTATACTTGTGCCCTCTAGCCCTAGTATTCTCACCGTCAAGTATGAAAAAAAAGATGATACATAAGAGCCATCAATTCCCTTTACAATCTTAAATATCTCAATCAGATCCCCTGTAAGATTTAGTTTTTCATGAGAAAACAATTTCAGATATCTCAATCTCATCTCTTATGATAACCCCTTTATCCCAGGCACCATTCTAGTAACCATTTTCTGAACCCTTTCAAATTATTCAATATTCTTTCTAAAGTAAGAACCTGAGACTGAGCACAGTACTCCAACTGTATCCTAACTAGTGGCCTGAACTGTAAAATTATAACCTCTTTCGACTTGTATTTAATGTTTCTGTAGGTACAACTTAAAATCATATTTGCACACAGCTTAGACAGCTTGAAAAATTGATCAACTATGATCCTTTTCTTTCGAGACGCTGTTAAAGTTAATTCCATCCAATTATACTTACGATTTAAACTATGATAATCCCCTGTGCATTATATAGCACTTATTATCATTAAAATCCATTTGTCATTTATTTGCTTCACTCAGTAAATGATCTAAATCATTTTGGAAAGAAGCGGCATCCTCTTCACAATTAACAAAATCCAAGACTTTGATATCATCAACAAATGTTTAAAAAATTATTGACCATTCATTCATCTTTGTCATTTATATAAATCAGAAAGAGCAAAGGTCCTCATATCAAGCCCTGAGGTGCTTCACGTATGACATTAATCCAGTCTCACTGAACTTCACTTATAACAGCCCCCCTTCTTTCATCCATCCAGCTACGCTTTTATCCAATTAGCTAACTTATCCCCCACACCTAAGAGATCATTTTAGGAGCCTTTTATGTGGCACCTTTTGTGTGTAAAAATTTACTGAAAAACCAGATACACCAGATCTATACCCTTACCCTCATAATCAGAACTAATATAAATATTATAGTCCTGTATTAATTAGTCTTTCCATAAGCACTACTAACTTTAAACCACGAGGAGCATATATTTCATGGGACTATTATGAATATTACAGTTATTTACAATATATTAGTTGAGTCACACTAATTATAAATATAACATAGTTATAAATGTTATAGTTCTTTATTAATTCCAATATCTATTAGGCCCACTTTATAATAACCACGTTGATGGTCAATTATATAGGATTATAGATACTGTAGTTCACTAATAATTAGTTTTCGATTAGGCCTACCAAGTCTATTTGCTTAAAAGTATCACGGTTACATGTTCAGTAACCTAAATCCCCGTGAATAAAATTACTTATTCTAAGCTAAGGATTAAGCAAATAAATGATTCAATAAATAGGGGTAATTCCTTAATACTGTATCTAATCTGCGCATGGCTTATAACTACTGTTGTCGCTGTAGGTTAGGTAAGCCACGCTAATTATAAATATATGATTATTGTAAATAGTCTTAGTTTCTGATGATTAGGCTTATCAGCATTATAATTACCATGTAGATCATCGATTAAACAGAGTTACTATAAAAATTACAGTTCTTTGTTTACAATTTTTTGGTTAGGCCTACTGACTTTATAGTAAAAACGTAGCTGATCGATTACATAACGATATTATAATTATTACAGTTCGATAGTAATTAGTTTTCAATTAGGCCTGTTAACTGTATTTCTTCGAGCGTAACATGTTTGCGTGCTCAGTAATGTAAACACCTATAAATCAAATGATTTAAGGTCAGACTTAAGCAGACAAATGATTCATTTCTTAATCAGTTAATGATACTTTTAAATATTGAAAGGAATCTACGAATGGATTATATATAACTACAATCGCGATGCACTGACAATAAGCGAAGTGAGCGACTCTAATAAATATGCGATTATTATAGATATTGTAACACACCATTAATTAATCTTCTGTTAGGCCTGTTAACTTCATAACCAATTAGATAGGGTTAGTATAAATATAATAATTCCTTATTAAATAGTTTTCGATTAAGCCTACTAACTGTATTACTCAATAATCGAAACAACCATCAAGAAAAGGATTTATTCAAGTTTAGTTTTAAGCTGACGGATTATTAGTTCGTTAGTGGTACTTTTTATATACGTAAGGTAAATATATGTATATTGAGTTGAAATTTCAGCACTTGGATACATCTACGAGAAAAAGTGTGATTTATATATATTTCTTTATTTTTTAGTTAACTACCTTGACATTTCAAAGCTATGTATATAAATAATATACTTACTTTTGACTCTACAGAACTTGTAAATTTCTCGATCAAAATTCTACAAATCTTATGTTATTATGAAGGTCATTTTTTGAGAATCCCAAATTAAATGTTTACTTTTGCATCAAGAAACCACCTTACATATTTTTCTAAGCCAAACTTTTAAATTCAACAAGTGTGAAACACGATGGCGCAATGTCATAATCATCACATGACGACTGGTTTTGATTTCAAATTGTTTTATATTTGCAAAGTACTTCACATAAGTAACACGTAATCTGCGTGTAATTGATTTCCTTTACAACGAAAATTGTGTTAAGTACAATTTATATTGTATTTTTTTGCCTAATTGAGTATAAAATTCGCATACGCAGTAATTGCAAAATTATATGTTTATCATCTTGTGATAGCGCATTCCGACGTTTCTGCGTGAGTAGCTAAGTTTGCCTTTGTTATGACTTTATATTCACCTTACTTTGCAATTACTTAGCTTCGGTTTGTTACAAAGACTGTTGTAAACACATTTTAGCTACCTTTTTCTTTAGAACAAGTTTTGTTATTCGATTTTACAGCTTATTTGCTTAAAGTCGTAAAACTGTATCGTACACTGAACATTCATAACTGTTCATACTCTTTAAACTATTATATATAACATTAACACTGCAAAATTAGGGACGGCTAGCACAGATAGCCCTCGAGTAGCTTTGTGCGAATTTCCAAACATCACTTATTTTTGTACGTAATTTGTTTTTCATATAGGCTAAGGTTTATCGATCTATCTAACACATATGGCCTACAAGAAAGTGTCACTTTATTGCCGTACGTGAATATTAAAGAATAAAAACAAATTCTAGCGAAGGACGTGAAAACAAATGCTAATATTTTTGTGGGTCACAGCTAGTATAATCTCAGTAGTCGTAACTTCAGTGTAACCATTTTAATCTTTAATTTATATATACATACGATTTCACACGCTTACACGTAATTAATACATTTTTTTTAATGCTGGACACTTTTAATTATGTTTCTTCCAAGTGTTAATCCTTCAATAGACCAGGCATGGCGAGGTGGTTAGGGTGTTCAACTCGTGATCTCAGGGTTCTGGATTCGAATACCCGTCACACCAAACATCTTCGCCGTTTTAGCCGTGGGAGCCTTATAATATGTCGATCAATCTCACTATTCGTTGGTAAAAGAGTAGTCCAAGGGTTGGCGGTGGGTAGTGATGACTAGTTGCCTTCTCTCTAGTCTTACACTGCTAAATTAGGGATGGCTAGCGCGCACAGCCCTCGTGTAACTTTACGCGAAATTCAAAGCAAACAAAATCTTTCAATATCGAAACTTTATTTATTCTTCAGTTCATTAAACTATTGGGTAGCCGCTTTAATGTTTTTGCTCTATATGTTCAAACTAAATCAGTATACTGTTATAAACATAAATTGTGCTCCAAATTGCAGAAATTATTTACAAAGCAATGATGATAGTGTATTTTATATAAACTAGAAATCTTAACTATAAACTGGTGAATTGAAGTTAATTCTCATTTATAAGTGATTAAATAAACTACATTAGATATTTAATCAAAGTATTTATATTCACAATAATAAATATTTTTTTATTTCATTAGAGGCGAATATTAGCACTAATTTCTGAACGAGTTTACTATAAATACAATTTGATAAACTACGACCTGTAACGATACAATGCTTCCAGTATTTTGTATTAAAATTATATTACTCATAAACAAACTGAAAATACAACTACAGAAGTATGCATACATTGCTAATGCTTTGTACTAAACTAATCTTGGTTCACGAAAAGGTGAAATGACACAATGAGTTTCCTGTTTGTTGTTATTCAAAACCGTCAACGTTTACCTCGTGCTTTGCAGTTGTTTGTCGCGAAAATTAGCTAGTGTCGCCATCTGCAGGCATACACATAGAAGATAGAAACCGTATATTTTTCTGTCTTCATTATAATACCATATAACATATAACTATTCCATTCTAATTTTGTGAGTTGAAATTATTTTACGTTTCGTTAATATGATACATTTTGGGCCAAAATATTTGCACACTATTCTATATTGGTGGTATTTTCTATATGTATGAAGTGGTTATTGAGTAAATAGCCAGAGTAGTTGAGAAGGTAGCATATAATCTGAAAAACATGTACGAGTTGTTATTCTGGTCTGTATAAGTTCTTCTTAGCATTTGTTTGCCAAAACACACATATAAACCTGGTTTGAATAAAGCGATGTGTTTTTGGTATAATCCTTTTTGAAACAAATCAATGCTTTGTTCTCAAATTTTCTCTATATTTGTAGTGTCAGTCGTGTCTTGTCACTTGTCAACAGTTTTAGGGCATCAAATTGTTCGCCTGTTCATAAATGGTATGAAACAAACGGGTACTGCCAGAACATTAGGGTAATGTATCCAGAATCCTAAACGCGATTTGACTAAAGGAGCGGTTGTACCGGGAAAATCTTGTGGTAGATACCAAAAAGATACTTTGATCAGGTTAACAAGTGAAGGCGGAAAGCGGATGTTACGACATGAATGGTATGAACATGTTCATTTTAGAGTATCTTGAAGAACAGTGAACAGGATTCTGTTATTTTACAAAGACTATCTGTAAACTAATATTAACCAGAATTCACTACTATCACTTATAGTTAGGACACTGGCAACATATGCTCTTTTCAGATTGGTTCTGTTTCCGGGTGGTTAAAACTGAGAGTAGGATTCGTCTTCGTTCTTTACTTAGACAGCATGTAAGTGTTTTCCCCAGGAAACAGAAAAGAGGTGGTTCAGTTTATGTCTGGGCAGCTATTTATCATGATAGAAAACCGCTTTTCATATTCTTCAGGGCAATGGCGCGTTCTTCGGGCATTACATAGAGAGGATATTTTTGCTATATGCTAAAGCAATATTTGACAATAATTTTGTGTTCCAAGACAACGATACTGTTCACAACGCACGAGTTGTATAGGATTGTCTCGATTGCCATGGCCAGAAAAATCACCAAATTATAATCCCATTTAGAAATGTTGGGCAGAACTGAGCCGAAATATTGCTAACTACGATCCTAAACTAGTAACTGTAGCTGCGTTGCAGCATTTTCTAGTTACAAGTTGGAGTAAAGTCAGAGTATATTACATATTAATTTCATCAACTGCATGCCATATCGCCTTGTGAAGTTTATGACTGTACGAATAGGACCAACTGAGTACTGAATTTTTAACATAAAATGATGTAAGGTTATATGTCATTTATAATAATTTGATGTTTTGGTAAGATTTTATTGTGATAGTTAAAATGCTAAATTACACATTTTTTACAGATGTGTGCTAAAATTTATTTCTGTTCTGATAAACTGTTCGTGACATCCATATATGGATATAACCTGTCTCATTTAACAAAAAAAAACATATTTAGATGTTTAATATAACATGTATTTCTCGCTTTGACCGTGACAAGTGTATTTGTTTTCCATCTTAATAATGTTTGTTTGTTTGTTTTGAATTTCGCGCAAAGCTACACGAGGGCTATCTGCGCTATCTTAATAATGATTGTCTTATTTGTTACAAAAATATGTAAAATTTTTTGTTAAGACTGTATATCTTTCAACTGGAAAGGAAGAGGTTTTATAATTGTAGGAAGAAATTTGAAATAGTTATATAATATAACTCCTTTAGTCTGATAATTAATACCAGCTGACGTTCAACTGATCGCACGGAGAGGAAATAAAGGTCCACGGGATGGCATAATGGTGATCAGCTCTGACTTCTGACTACTATTTGTCAATCCCCAGGAAACATAAGGATACATGCTAAGATTCGTTATAGTCAGTCTATCAGTTCAGCATTTATAAGTGGACAGAACTCACAGAGCGCCATAAAAATGGGTGTAGTATCATCGATGGAAACCTGTACGTAAACAAAGGGTTTTTCAAATCGAAATCCATGACAAAGTTTGATCCAACTTGTAAGAGAGATCTGAAGCTATTAAGACTGTTATCATAACTTAAGGTGACGTCTATGCCGCCAGTGATGAGTTAGCGACTACTAATTGAATTTTATCCTAGAAACTATTGGAATTCGCTGACCAGTCTAAGCTTGAAGTACAGCTAATCCCTGTAAGTACTCGAAGACTACGAAAAGGAGGTATCGCACCACAACTTAAGTATTGTAAAGACCAAAAATATTTGTGCAAACCATGGAACTATAACATACCCATGAATTTCCAAATTCCCCCCAAAGCAAGTTCAGCCTATACATGGTTTTCTTAGTTTTTAGAAACGTCGACCAATTCATTACTTAGGAGGAGATACGCTTGGTCCTAGAGAAAAGACACAGACCAAAATACATGCAGTTTACCTGAGCATATAAAAACAACAACAGGAAATTCAACATGCTTGATTAATTTTATCACCGAAATAAACAGCATAATGCATCTTTCACTGCGGATGCTCTCTCGATTTTTCCACTTCGGAGCTGAAAAGTTACTACTTCCAGAGGCCACCTCTCATCCAGACACAGCCGTCTCCCGATCCAAAATTTCTATGCAAAATCCTCCAGCGCCTTATCCAAAGCTTCCACTCACTGTCTTCCTGCAAATCTACCGTCACCACAGTAGGTTGCTACAGATGATCCCCACTAGAACTTCTCTTTTCTTCCGTCACCCCTCCATCAGCGATGATGAAGCTCGAACCAAGATAGAATTTCTCCCAGTCAATTCAACTCCTTCAAATATTTCTTAACGAAGGAAAAACCGCTGCTTGATTAGCCAACCAGCCAGGGGTTCGATTCCCCTTGGTAGACTCAGTAGATAGCCCAATCTGACTTTGCTATATGAAAAATACACACATACACTCTTAGCCACCCAACGACAATGACTCCCACGTCTATTACTCTTTCTTTCTTCATGTCGCCCCAGTATTTCTCAAGTTCAACAGGGTACTGATCAGGTACACTAGTCGGTACCCGATCAGTGCAAGTGGCTATTCTCGAAGTACTACAGTTTCACCCCCAGATTTGCATTGCCAGGTATTAGATTTATAGATGCCCGCCGCTCTAAAGAACCAGAAGTCTGATAATTAATGGTTATTGGGTATGAGTAAAACGTCCCATGTATGTGGTAAACTCAAAAGTTCCAATCCACTGTTCCTAGCTTCCATCAGAAGAGAGGCGATCGCTTCTGGCCACCTCCGATTGTCTCACGGCAAAATTTAAATAGAAAACCACCCATGGAAAGCAAACAAGGAAGACATATGCCTTGAGGTGGCATATTGAGTAATATCCAAACATCAATCCATATGATGCATTTAAGAAGGCCTTACACATGCATTTCAAAATTAGCAACAATCAAATCAGTTGTTCGCCAGCTGTAAGCAGAGACTCACACAGACTTATCAAATAATGGTTTAGATTAAAATTAAGCGAAGTGTGTGATGAAATTATTCAATATTGTTCCTCACCATTTACTCAAGTTTCCTTGATAATCGTTACTAGTTTCTTAAACGGAATCACAAAAGTTCAGTTGTATATATACCATATTACGCTTTTATACATATGTGTGATGTAAAAATAGGTTTGCAGCCCGGAATGGCCAGGTAGTTAAAACACTCGACTCATGGTCTGAGGGTCACGGGTTCGAATCCCCGTCACACCAAACATACTCACTCTTAAACCAATGTGGGGGCGTTATAATATGACGGCCAATTGTTGGTAAAAATAGTAGCCCAAGACATGGCGGTGGATGGTGATGACTAGCTGCCTTCTCTCTGATCTTACATTTCAAAATATGGAACGGCTGGCGCATATAGCCCTCATGTAGCTTTGCACGTTATTGAAAACAACCCAAACTAAGTAGGTTTGAGTACGTATCAGTGCAAACAGGCACAGTATTTATTTTGTTCTTACACTCTTGGTCCATAACTTCAGAGACAGAAACATTTCATCAATAATGACTTAATTTATCTTACTTCCATTAATTGTGTGATAATGATGAATCTCGTTCATTAATCCTCGTGATGATTTCATTAAATGATGATAAAGATAACTGTACATTTGACTTATTTTTATTAATTGTGTGATAATAATGATAATCGTTCGTTAGCCTCGTTGTGGTATCATTAAGTATAAAAAGATACTGAATTAATCCTGAAAGAGTGTCGAGAAATACGTCTGTTTGGCTTACTTTAAAAACATCTTAGGTGTTTGGTCGGTCTAGTCCTATTGTATGTAATGAAATGAAAAAAATAAGAAAAATGCGTTAAACCAACACATACGCAGTTGAACAAAAGTTGATTATTTTGTTTGTTTGTTTTGAAATTTCGCGCAAAGCTGCACGAGGCCTATCTACGCTAACTGTTTCTAATTTAGCAGTGTAAGACTAGAGAGAAGACAGCTAGTCATGGCGACGCACCGCCAACTCTTGGTCTTCTCTTTTACTAGTGAATAGTAGGACTGACGTAAACATTATAACGTCCCCATGGATAAAAGGGCGAGCATGTCTGGTGGGACGGGGATTCGAACCCACGACTTTCAGGATGATCAGCTTTCTGACTGATAACAGTACTTCATCAGAAGCAGGATAAATGTTGGTAAGCACACCTTACGTCAGCCGGTTACAAAAAACGAAAAAAACACCTTATTGTAACTATCTTTTAGAAGTAAAGTTATAAATAAAAAATATGTTTTTGCGTAACTATTTGCAAATAGCAGTTATTAAAATTTTATAAGCTTCGAAAACGAGTTTTTAATTTTACATACCTAATAAGAAATTTTAACAACGTACGTAAACAGCTTTTCAGTATATTGTTGTTGTTTTGAACTAAGCACAAAGCTACACAATGGGCTATCTGTGCTCTGCCCACCACGGGTATCGAAACCCGGATTTTAGCGTGTAAGTCCGCAGACATACCGCTGAGCCACTGGGGGGCTTTTCAGTATATAATAACCTCTGATGCTAACTGTGTTTTTCATTTTAAAAACAGTCTCATAAAAAGAATTTTATCTCTCTTGCCCGAGTATTGGCTGATTTAAAAAAGGATTAAAAATATACCGTATAATTATTTTAAATACACACATAGAGCAAAGAACAGAAATCATGACAAAAATCATGAAGTAACTAAACACTTTTTATTTGTCAAAAATATCAATAAGTAAAATTTCAAAATATATTTATAACCTTTCAAAGTTATTTTGAGGGTTAGAATGAGTTATTCGTAGTAACTGTAAAAAATTAGACGAACGAATAAAAGATAGATAAATGTTTCCCAAAATGCACCTTTATGCGTTGATTCTCAATGAGTAAGATGAAATTGGATAAAAATAAAATCATCATTAAAAGCTCACAGTTTGTAGCTCTTCACTGACTACCATAAATAAAAAATAAAAACACGTGGTATTATGAGTATGCTTTATATACCGTATTTTAAGCCTTGTAAGACGCTACATCGTGGAAGACGCACCATAAGTTTGGAAAGACAATTCTAAGAAAATATTTTGATTCAGCAACCAACACCTTCATGCAGCCTTGACTTTTTCAACCTGCTTAGTAAATACAATTAAATACATTATATTATTCACGATATATCGACAATATTAGGTAAATTGAATATTTTATGCTATTGAAAATACATGTAATTCACAAGTAACGAGATTGGATTACGAACTGCATGAGGGGACGTTTTGAGTAGACCCTGAGCTAACCTCTTGCTTTAACCCATCACTTTTGTCTTGGAAGACGCATGGAGATTTTTCAAGGTAAAAAAGTGCGTCTTACAAGGTGTAAAATACGGTGGTAACTTAAAGGTCCTTTTAACCCCTTTGTTTCACGTGGAACGCTCACTGTTGTCAAACCAGCAAACAAAACTATTACATTCAATTACACAGTTAGCAACCCAAAACAAACTACCACCTAGAACATGTTTCTACCTTTATTTACCAATAAAATAAACCTTAAACTTTCATTATTGCTCAAGAGACCATATATATTTTTACACGTTCTTTACTCGGAAGTATGCACGATATTTGTAGTATTTCTGGTACGTTGGATAGTTTAGTGTACAGGCATTATGAAACAGGCGTGAATGACACGTACGTACTTTTTGTTTTTGAACTTCGCGCAAAGCTACACGAGGGCCATTTACCATAGCCGTCCCTAATTTAGCAGTGTAAGACTAGAGGGAAGTTAGCTAGTCCACCACTCACCGCCAACTCTTGAGTTACTCTTTTACCAAAGACTAGTGGGATTTACCGTCATACTGTAATGATCCCACGGCTGAAAGAGCGAGCATGTTTGGTGTGGCGGAGATTTGAACCTTGCGACCCTCAGCTTACGAATCGAGTGCTTTAACCACCTTTAACCAGGCCTGTATGTAGTGCAAAACTATTACGTGTCACAACACAGAATAACCCTAAACAAGCGTTAGTTTCGTGTACAAATTACCGTCTTAATGTTTATCTGCAAACATTTGAAAAGAAGCTTGAAGAGTAACGTAGAAAACTGAATTACAAAACAAATTTATTAACTGTAAATTAAGGAAGGTTACGACACATGGCTGTCATGTAGAAATTAACGATGGTTACGACACATGGCTGTCATGTAGCTATGCGGGAAATATTCAAACAAACATTATGAGCAACAATACTTAGAGAAAATACGAAGTAAAAGTTACATTTTCTTATTTGACAAATTATGAAAAGTCTGAGGCTAAACTTGTATGCTTTTGTTGTGTGGGGTGACTAACACTTTTCGCGTACTCGATTTTTAGGAAGATCACTCTACGTGGAAAGAATGTCCATAAGATACACTTTTGTTTCTTAAATGCAAAAGAGTCATAAGTTCTATAAGGAATAAATTCCTTGAAATGCGTGAAAATAAATTTACTTCGTAAAATTCCATGCGATGGGTCGCAGAACCACTATTTATTTTAAAATAATGGTTGTACAATACAGATCGAAGACCTTTCTTCAATGTCCAAAGTTTGCTCAGTGTAAAAACGTATTTCAAACGTTCTCACTAGTAGGAGTAGTCTATGATAATATAATCACTAAATACGGATCTATTAGATTACTTCTTCTAATCGAGAAAAACTTTCAAATTGCAATGTTTATTATAACACAATTCGGCTAAAGTAAACTTTATATTGATTAACGAACACCAACGAAACCGGACATAGTACTATATATGGATTTAATAAAAATCCAGAATGCTGTATTTAAATATTTTTTATATGTCTCAAACGATTCTACGAATAATGATTAGTATTTACATTATATTCTTACACACTTTCCTGGTATTGAAAATTAAGCCTAACCTGTCGTATGATTCTGAAGGTGTTTATTCATTTGTAGCTCAGCACAAAACTACACAATGAACTAGCTCTGACTACCAGGAGTATCGAAACTCGGTTTCTAGCACTGTAACTACGTAGACGTGCCACTGTGGAGGGGGAACGCTTCTGAAAGAGAAACATATTTGTGATAACCCCACAGTTGTCCGTAATTGTATCACCAACAACCTGCTGAAAAGATTGACCCTCCTTAAAGCGATGCTAGTATCCGTTGAAATTCTTGATTTTCTTATAGGTTACGTTATGATTTTGTGATGTCTTTGTGATTAAATAAAATAATACACTGTATAATATTGAAAGGTCTCAGAGACACTTCCTAGATAGTTGAAAATGACACCTTCACACATGTCAACTTTAAATTCACTAATTAATAAATACACTGTATATTATACTGAAAGATTGTGGTATACTCCAACAATCAAACGTGTAAGAGAGATCCCTGTGAATATGTTTTCACCGAAAACACTTGTCAAACTACACTATTCTTCCTTATTTCATATCACATAACACTAAAGTACACTTATAGATATTTATTATAAAACAATTGATAAGGCTAAATTGAAATTAATTTTCTGAAACTTATTATACTGGGAACATTTCAATATATTAATATTAACGATCATTATTCGTTTTTGTTGGTTTTTTAACAGAAGAAATAGACTCTTTAATTCATTTGTCATCGTACTTTAATATTATTTGTTCAAGTATTTTACTTGTCAATACAAGTTACACATTCTTAGAAAGAATACTTAATGAAGTTCTCGCCAACGTTCCATTTTAGGCTATAAATAAGCTCTTTCTTAAAAGGAGAGGTTTCCTGTGTATAATTTATAACTTCTCCTTGGCGAAACTTTAAAGTTGCAAAAACGTTCAAATTCACTGTAAATTAATTCATAAAACTAGGTCTTCCCGTGTAATACAACCTTGGTACTCTTACTAAACTTATCTCTAACCATCTATTGTTCTTAAGTAACCCATAAACATTTCAACTGTGTTGGGTGATATAGTGAATACAATTATGTAAAGTATATTACAGAAGAAAACAGACCACCTGAGTACTTTCAAGATTTGATGTCTATTTAATGCTTCCTATTCCTAAAACATCCAAACGTTTCTCACGTGTCACTTCTATGAGTATCTCTTGTTTATGTTTATTTACTTGGAAGTAAGCACAAAGCTACACAATGAGCTATCGTTGCTCTGCACACCATCAGTTATCGAAACCCGTTTTATGACGGTGTAAGTCAGTAGACTTACCGCTGTGCCACTGGGGGATTCTCTTCTTAAGAAACACGTGTCAGTACAACACAAAGTTCCAATGATGTTGTACATTGTTTGATTCCTGGACTATTTCTAGCTTATCGAGGAGTTGTTAGTACGAGTTGCTACACAACAAGGTTTTCTGTGTCTTCTCCTGTAAACCACCTTTCGTTGTTTGCTAGTTCCGATGTCACTTCTTGAACCACCACAGGGTCGATATTCTTTGTCAGCATATAGAGAAGAAACCAATCCCCAAAATCACTGTGGTGACAGATCCTCTGTAGGTCATTTTGAGCCGCGAAACGACATCGACCTTGTAAGAAACCTGAGCGCAGTCGCCTAAATATAAGCACAACTATACGACTTATAAGAACCAAAACTGTGAGAATCGTAAGGATGATGAACCAAAACCAAAGAAAGATGTATATTTTCTCGTTGACAATGTTCAGAGGAAGAATACATAAAACATCGTGTTTTTGCACGTCTCCAGAGTAACCAAACTGATGAAATCGACATTTGGTCATTCGTGGAAAGATGAAAATCATCGGATCAATTCTCTCTTCTTGATTCATCTGTACAAATTGGACGACTCTGACTCCGTAACTAAAAAATTCACCGTCTAAGAAAGTATTCATGAGCCACATTTGGCCAACAACATTTATTAGACACAGACACTCACAAAGCACGTATTTGAGAGCATAGATCTTATGCATACCTTTGTGCTTTGACAGGTAGTTAGTCAAGAGCTTTCTTTTCTTAATTTTCTCTTCTTCAGAAATCACAGCCACGTTCATTCCCATTGACAGGGATGTGATTAAACCCCCTTCCCATATCTTCCAGATGTAGTAAGGTGTATAGAAAAGTAGCGCTTGAAGAAACAGCACAAAGCAAACCCACTGGTAATATGCGTAATGTTTCTGTGATCCACTTTTAGAATTATGGATTCCAGGATAAGGAACTTCGACTCCAACTTCTTTGTGGAAAGCTTCTGGAACAGTAAACGTTGTGTGAATCCAACAATAAGCGTTCATCACTTCTTCCGAGATGTCATCCGTCTCCATGCATGCGATCGGTTGACCAACATACTGCTTGGCTGTGATCATTATACTAAATACCATTAATAAAGAAGAAGTGAACATCCAGTGTAACCGGAAGACGGCATTATCGATCACTTCCGGGCGTCTCTTGAGGAAATGTTTCAAAATGCCAAAAAGATGTAACATGACAAAACCCAGAACTTACTCAGATCTATTCGAATAATTATCACCGGTTCAATGGATTTTATATTATTGATGGTTGTTGCTCGCTATATAATCTGTGGAAAAAAAGGAAGCAAATAACAGGAATAAAAAAAACATAACTGAAAATTAATTTCAATTATGAATCAAAACTTATTGTAGTTTTTACTTCCTAGATTCGGTTACATTGTTAGTACTAGCTCCATCTCAATTTTTAAACCTAATTTCTTTTTATAATGATTAGATGCATTCCTCTTTCAATATCTGTTTGTTTGACCCTCAAAGTAAAAACGTGAATTTATACAACAACAAGAATCATTTAATACCATCTCAAGAAAGATTGACCAAGATATTTTTTGGGGGGCATAGACTGAACTTTACTCAATAATTGGGGGAAACGTTCACCTAAAAGTACCTTTTCGACAAATATTTCAGACTTACACTACAATCTCACTGTTAGTGGTTTAGTCACTATGAAGTTACTGTTTGTATTTTGTTTTTGGAATTTCGCATAAAGCTACACGAGGGCTATCTGCGCTAGCCGTCCCTAATTTAGCAGTGTAAGACAAGAGTGAAGGCAGCTAGTCATCACCACCCACCACCAACTCTTGGGCTACTTTTTTACCAACGAACAGTGGGATTAACCGAAACATTGTAACGCCCCCTGGGGGGACATGGATAAGTCTACGAACTTACATCGCTAAAATTCGAGGTTCTATTTTACTCAGCGAATACAGCAGATAGCTCGATCAAGCAAAAACAAGTACCTTCTTTGAGCTCATTTGTACTTGCACGTTTCGTTGTCTGAATCTCATGTGTATTGTATCTTTTACAGTTACCTTAAGTATTTTTCTTTCTTCTTCTTTCTATTCTACTTCAACACCACCTAAGTTACTCAAAAGAAAGAAAGAGTAGCTTTCCTTCTGCTGTGTGTATTTTCACTGACATTTTTTTAAAGAAACAGCTACCAACAGCAGACTGACGCAATACCACCTAAGAAACATGCCTGGGATTATTAGTAATGACGTTGAAACATGTTTATAATAAATACTTTGTCAACGAAATGGAACTCACTGAACGAAACCAGCTGTCAGTA
Organism: Carcinoscorpius rotundicauda; assembly: GCA_011833715.1. NCBI lineage: Eukaryota > Metazoa > Arthropoda > Merostomata > Xiphosura > Limulidae > Carcinoscorpius > Carcinoscorpius rotundicauda. Next base: position 36,562,125 of record CM022403.1, read on the forward strand.
CAGCGTTAAAATGTTGTGACTCTCATTCTGAAGAGTTTTTCGCCGTTAGTCATAAAATTCACGAACATCGAATGAAGATCATATGAAATATAATAACGACTGTGTACTCAGTACGTGAAGGTTACATTTTTCCTTTTTAATTATCAAGTAAGATATAGATATTTTCCATAATACTTATATTCAGGAAATTGATTTTAATATCTTTATACATATTATTTTACTTCAAGAATGTTAAAAAAAGGTTAATATCTAATATTATCAAATGTTAATCTTATTACACTAGGTATCCCAAAATAAAATAGCTTCAAAAAGTCGTTTGTTTGCTGTTGTTTTTAATTTTGCGCAAAGCCAACTGTAATTTTGAAGTGATAGATTAGAGAGATTTATTTGTTTTAAATTCCCCGCAGAGCTAACGAGAGCTATGTGTGCTAGCCGTCCCTAATTTAGCAGTGTAAGACTAAAGAGAAGGCAGCTAATCATCACCACCCACTGCCAACTCTTGGGATACTCTTTTACTAAAGAACAGTGGGACTGATCATCACATTACAGCGCCCTCACGGCTGAAACGGCGAGCATGTTTGGTGTGCTGGTGATTCGAGCCCGTGTTCCTTAGGCTACACGTTTAGCACCCTAACTACCTGGCCATACCAGACCTGATTAGAGAGAGATGGTAGCTAGCCAACAATACCCACAGCCATCTTTTTGGTTAATCCTTTACCAACGGAAAGCTAGACTGATCGTTAGCTCATAACGCCTACATGGCTGTGAATGTGTTTGAAATTAATCCGACTGTATTTTAGGTTGATTCGAAGTTTTGTTTACAGCAGCAGCACATTTTAATCTTGTTATTCAGCTTTTACTGAAAGTTAGCATAGGATTGCAAACATTATGGGCATGCCTTGGCCCTGACCATGAAATTTATAGTTTGCAGTCCGTTGCTAAAAAAAACGCACTTCGGAATTTGAAGCAATGGGTGTGCTATAAGAGTGATAATCAAACCCCACTATTCGATCAGACAAGGAAGGTCCAAGAAATGGCGATGGTGTTGTGGGCTATTTTGTTTCCCTGAATATTATAAATTCGAAATTACATTTTACACAAAATTTTGAAACAAAGAAATTAATCATTACAGAGCCATTATAATAAGTACAATTCACGATGATAAGTTACATTACTGGTAAGCTACAATTAATAACCTATTTTAACCCTTATTTTTACATTTCATCAGCAGCTGACATATCAGAGAGTGAACCCTTGTTTTTAACGAAGAACAAATTGGGTTTTACATAACTTCCGCTTTTCATCTAGGATCACTTACTCGCTCAAAATGAATTTGCAAATTACACATCAGATGAAAGCCCTGTATTTGTTTAACATAAAGACCGAAATTATGACTGAAGAACTTACCTCCACAATAAAGACCAGGAAGTTGTTTTTACTATTGTAACTTTTAAGCCGCAAGAAATATTGTTTTCAGATTCTTTTAACCAGCCATATGCGACTACAGACGTCTTTCATTACAACAATATTCAACACTAAAACATAAAGCATTGTCTAAATACGAGTTAATGGTTTGAAAATAGACAGTACTATTTCACCTGTGTTTACCTGTACGTATTAGTTGAATCACTTGTACCTATGTATAACATTATGTGTTGAATAATCATATGTACATATACTGCGCATGCTCAGTATACTCATAATTTATAATAGCGTCATCATTGTGCACCTGTGCGTTTTACCATTTGTACGCTCTCCAGGTGCTTGTCTGTGCAACGTATTTTAATTGTGTTGTACGCTAACTTTCGTTTACTTTACGCATTTTCATATAACAAACCTTTAAAGCTGTCATAAACGAAACGAATCTTCAAAATCAAATGTCAGAGGTAAACACTTGCGAAGAGAGTACGGTATCGTGGGTTAAAAGGTTAAAGCCAATTTTAAGGCATATTCCAAATCAGATAGCGAGTATTGGTTCTTTATGCAGAGTTTCACAGAAATTCCCGTTAAGTTTATTAACTTCAATATACTCACCATCATCCTGTCTTCCAATCTCCATGACAACTCACAAAGCAAGCTAAACATCTGGTACTAAATACAAGGTAACGAGCCACCATATAACAATCCGCCCTTTACAAAGAAAAGAAGATATATTTTCTTTGTTGTTTTTCGAATTAAGCTACACAATAGGCTATTTGTACTCTGACTACCATAGGTATCGAAACCCGGATTCTAGCAATATGAGTCTGCAAACATACCGCAGTGCCACCTGGGGACGGAGCATTATATACTTTCAAAAGCTAAGTTTCTTATTACTGAACACAATACTATACAATGGAATATAATTTGTTGTGCATACCACGCTAATCGAAACTAGAACTTCAGCGTTATAAACGTTGGGCCACCGCGGTGTGAAAAGTTAAAGATACTGAAATACATCGTTGATATCAGTAACTGTATGTATTGATACAGTTACGTCCTGTCATACTGTCCACGGAACTGTCCAGTGTGTTCGCTTCTCGCTGTGTTTGTGAATTTGTCATTCACATTTAGATATTTATCTGAATAGGTTCTGAACTGTTCCCTCTGATGTTTAGCTGTGAAATTCAGATTTTATTTTAATGCGTACTGATTTCACGATGTCCAGTGTGTTCGGCTTATCACGAGAGTTTGGACTCAATTTTTGCTCTAATAGTTCATTGACCTCATTTTCTAGCGTTTACTTACTAAACATAACCAGCATTCAACTCACCTGAGCCAGGAGGTAGGTGCCTGCATGTGGTTCCAGTCAGCAGATTATAAATGAACAATGGATATTCTTCTATTCAACATTCTATATCCTCCTTGTTCTTGGTTGTTGTTTTTATCAATGTACACAAACAAATGTCGCACAATTGAAGTTATATTGCATCACGAGACCATATCACGTAACAACGGACGAAAAATGAAATCGGCATGCTAATTAATATAAAACAACATCGTGGAAATCGACATTTGTTAACTCGTTTGATAAACTGCCCGAGAGGCTTTGTCTTATCACGAATTTTAATTTTAAAACAATGCTTTCTTCAGTTTTTCGGGATAATTTCAATGTATTATATAGAAGCAAAAACAACAAATAATTTATGTTCCTTTGAATAGTGCAAAACGTTGCTCTCATAACAATAAATTAAAATGTAACAGTATTTGTTTGTTCTTTATTAAGCACAATGTTGCACAAATGTGCTTTGCTCATCCACCACGTTGTAAGTCCGCAGACATGCCAGTGTGTCAATGAGGAGGGTAGGGAGGTTTTGTTTGTTTTGAATTTCGCGCTAAACTACACGAGAGTTATCTGCGCTAACCGTCCTTAATTTCGCACTGAAAGACTAGAAGGAAAGCAGCTAGTCATCACTACCCACCGCCAACTCTTGGGCTACTCTTTTACCAAGAAATTGTGGGATTAACCGTCACATTATAACAACTCTGCGGCTGGAAGGGCGGAGATGTTTGATGTGAAGGGGATTCGAACCTGCAACCCTCAGGTTACAAGTCGAGCGCCCTAACAACCTGACCATGCCGGGCCAAGGGGAAGAGGGAAGACAAAATATTAGTAAATTTAGAATATAAGCCTAATTATCAAACATTTATATTAGATATTCAATACAATAAACATGCTGAGAAAAATCGAATATTTACTTAAACATAGCAAAAACAATAGCCCGTGCTAACATTAAAAATTTGAACATAATTTGAAATTAGAGTGGCGCTGTTGTCCCTCTTACCGAACACAATACGTCTAATCACAGTTTTCGTAAAGTAAAAATGTAAATTTTACTTGTATGGTAATTAATTGAAATTACAATTACATTATGTTTTGTTTTTGAATTTCGCGCAAAGCTACTTGAGGGCTATCTGGGCTAGCCGTCCCTAATTTAGCAGTGTAAGACTACAGGGAACGCAGTTTGTCATCACCACCCACCGACAACTCTGGATTTACTCTTTTACTAAAGAATAGTGGGATTTACGTGACATTATAATGATTCCACGGCTGAAAGGGCGAGTATGTTTGGTGCGATGGGTATTCGAACCCGCAACCCTCAGATTACAAGTCGAACGCCTTAACCCTTAACATGTACGGCAATGAGTAATAAAAGTCAACGAAAAGTTAAACAACTGCGAGAACATAGTACCAATCTGATACGGAACTATGGAAATTTAATGATGAATTGGACGAAACATTTAAATACATTCCAATGTAATGCTTAACATATGAAAAAGCGTTTATTATTTTGCATTCCTTGGGTTTAAAATATATTTATAAAATACATAAAATGTGTTCTTTTATTAAAACTTTAAATAGTATATCAGATCTAAGAGGAATTTGGAAAAGGTATTCTGAACAAGGTTCGTGTTGTCATCTGAAGTGTACAGACTTATTTTATAAATCCTAGGCAGTTGTACAATAACAATAATATATACGCTTTCTTAGGTGATGTGTAACAATGTTTTCAAAATCAAATAGGCAGCCGACGTTAAAAACAATTAAAGATGCAAAGATACAGAAAGTTACCAATTAACCCTGCAACAAAATTGTTACAGTCAATAGTGCAATATTAAAGATGAATGTTCTGTAGTAAAGCTATGCCGGATCTTGTATTGATACGGATTACTGTTTGTTGCTAGAACGAGGTGTTTGAGGTTTGATATGGCAGAGTTGAATAAACAGGAAGTTTTGTCACAAGCAAGACCCCTATAGGGCTACCACCAAGTCGGGAAAGTAGGAACAACTCCTATAACAAAATAAATAGTGGTTTCCAAACTGCGTCGTGGCAAATTGTTCAGGGTTAGGGATCTCGTGAGTGTCACCATACGAAACTAATTAGAAATTAACAAAACTATGTATTTATTTATATATATACTGCGTGTTGGTATAGAAACATCGTTGAAGATAATTCTAAATTATTTTAAATGTGTTCTATAATTTATGCTTAAATATTTTTGTGTATAAATTAATTACTCTTACATTAGGACATTTCACCACACCTGTATTCTCAAGATGGCTGACATATTTAGAACTTTAATTACAATAAAGCACAGAACAACGTTTCGACCTTCTTAGGTCATCTTCAGGTTAACCTGAATGTAGACACGTTGTTTTGTACTTTAATTTAATTAAAATTCTGATACCCACACCAGCTGTCTTGAGAATACATTTTTACATTTTTACCCTAGTGGGTTTCTCTTCATCACGAATTTTATCACATCTGTTTATATAAATGAAAACAACATTTTCATTCTATAAGTCATGCATGATACTTCGATTATACAGAAATAACTAATTATGCAAAATGATTTGGCTCGTTAAAATAAACAACTTAAGTGCGGAGTTTTTAAGTGTTTGTTTTTAGTCCAGGAGTTAAATAAAAGTTATGAGTTCTACTTATGCAAAACCTACCTCTGTATCAATAATGTCCTAAAATAAAAAAAATACAATTACCATAAATACTATTATAACAAGTAGAATACGTGGAAACGTCTTACTTACATTTTCATAGATTACATGAAAAAGTCAACGAATGTTAACTTTTTGTTCTGTTTCTTCTGACATTGCCCCTCACTAGCTCAGCAGTAAACCTAAAGGCTTATGATGTTAAAAATCTGATTTCGATACCTGTAGTGGTCAAAGCATAAATAGCCCAACGTATAGCCTTGTGCAAATGAAGAGACAAAACCTTCTGATATTTTAATGGCCTGCTCGGTGAGAAAATTATATCCACGTACTCTCATTTTTTTTTAACATTAGGTAAAACAAAAGTTGGATATCTGTTTTATTTACATTTTATTTAACACTGCCTTCTTGTAAATGAAATAAATAATGATTATTATGCTTGATGCTCACACGTGTTTAAATGAATCACAGCTCATCCTAAAGATGTATTTAAAATATAGTTATGTTAGTGAACATGTTAAAAAGTGGGGCAAAATATGCTTACGTTTTATAGAAAGTTACGTATTTCTATTTCTTGGTACCTCATTCAAATTAAACCTCTAGTAGACAAAAAAAAAAATTCAACAAGAACTCATTCAATAGAAGTTTTGGATGCTTGAATTAGAAGCGAGGTAAGTACACCTAAATGACCTAGGATACGTATGCAATGCCTTCTACATTTTAAAAAGTTTCCCACGCAGGTTTCTTGAAATTTAAATGCAAGACACATGTGTCCGAACAGGCATTGTTATTCGATTGCATATGTCCTAACAGGTATTATTGTTTGGTTACATGTGTGCCAACAGAAGTCGTTGCTTGTTTACGTTTGTCCTAGCGGGCGTTATTATGGGATTACACGTATCCCAATAGATATTAATATTGCTGGGTTACGTGTGTCTAGCAGCTATTTTGAAGCAAATGTAACACGTGAACATCTTACAAACAAATTTTGTATTACTACAATTCTGAAAAAAAAAATACATTTAATACCCTTATAAGTTATCAATAATCTATACAAACACATAGTTCAAAAAAGCTTAGTTGTATTAGATGAAAATGGAATAAATAATAACTTTCAGACAATACTCTCTTCCATGACATGTGAAGAATATGAAATATATGATTCTACCATTTTATACGAGTAGACGCTGTTTAGGACAGATATAATTCAACAGTATTAGAAGGTACAAAGAAAACAAAAAGCTTCAACAGTTGCTATAGAAAATAGCAGAGGAGTTTGTTAAAATGATGTTGATTTTAAATTAAATCTGAAATATAATAAACACTGTTAAACAATGTGTTTCGGTGGGACTGTCAGCTTTTTGAATATTGCATCAGAAAGATAGCAGCTTATGATACGGATACAGTTCTCCACGTGTAAGGCCTAGCTATAAACCTACAACTCTGAATAAATCATGATTTTTAGCTCTATTTTGTGAGTTAATTGCTTGTTCCTGAAGTTTTCAGAAAGGTCACACGAATGGCTATCTTTTCATAGTCGTCCATAAATTTCAGCTGATAAACTAGAAGGAACAGAGCCGGTTAGTACCGTCCACCACCAACTCTTCGGCTACTCTTTTCTGATTAAATAGTGATATTTGACCGTTAATCTTATAGCGAGCAGAGCGTGGCCTACTGACTAGCTGCCTAGGCTGTGAATCCGAGAGTTCATGATTAACGTTTGGTTGCCGCAAAAAATCTCTCCATATTTTGAAGCCTTCAACTTCGAACAAACCCGACCCATTATTTTTTGAAACAGGTAGTTCTCTAGGTCCCGGACAACATGTAAGACCAACAACAGCTAAGAACCTTGATGAGACTATTTCTGTTTGTCTTTACATGTATAATTTCAAAAATTCAATTTATTGAGATGTATATGGGTCTGTAGTAAATACTAAGAACTTTAAATTTATAACTGAAAGTTTAATTTGGTATTTGTTTCTTTTCTCAATTTTAAATCAATAATATTTCTTGGTTCATAAACACTCCGTGTTACTTTCTATCACACAGTTTACTTACTCTTACGTCGAATTCAGTCATCAGATACAACTAAACATTATAGGGAACCTGAAGCATCCGTCATATATATATCAACTATTTGGAAACGCTGATGGTATTTGTATAGATTTGTGCATTAGGCAGGTATTGCGTTCTATTTAACTATTTATTTTTGTATCTCAAAATAACGTCCTCTAGTGGGTCAGTAATAACTTTACAAACTTCCAACACTAAAATCTAAGGCTCATTTCCATAGTGTAAATAGATTGTAGCTAACTCATCGTGTAGCGTTGCATTAAAAAATAAAATTACCTTCATGCTCAAAATAATAATTATAAACTTTATTCTAATCTACATTATTTAACAGCAGATGGCAGCACAGCAGATATAAATTGAAGTTGCCATAAAAACTTTAGACGTATTCTAAAATTTACTACCAGTAAGCACCATTGAAACAACAAATGTATCATCAATGAGTCAACGCTATCTGTAAAAAAAAAGAAATATTTTGCTATTTTTGGTATTTCAAAGCGGACACTAGTTAAAAGAGAAAAGTTGTTGTCAAAGCTGTCACAGCATTTTTAGTAAGTAAATAGCCAGCCACTCGCTCTTCATTGACACCCAAACATTTTAACATTTAAGTTAATGATTTTGGTCTGGGATAGCCTAGTGGATAGAGAGCTCGACAGGCAATCTGCAAGTTACAAGATTGAAAGCCATCACCAAATATGCTCACTTTTTAATCTTTTATAATGTGACGGTCTGTCCCACTGTTATTTAGTAAAGAGTTGGCAGTTGGTGATATCGACTATCCAAAGCAAACTAATCTATTATTACCAGAAACAAACGACCTTATAACACCAAAATGTTGTTTTTATTTATTTACATACTCATCGTTTCGCTTTACAGCTTGTTCAGGGGTGTTTATCGAAACACACAAACAGATAAAATAGGTGCCCTTTTTATATATACATATTGATCTGTAGGTATTATAGATACACAAATAGTATTTAAATGTTGAACGTTCAAAATTAGACAAGCTAAAACAGTACAGAAATATATAATTAAATAGTGAAAAATACTTTATATTTTAACAATATATAATAACTAGATGTCATTCAATGATGGATTATTTCTTTACAAGAAATTTAGGTAGATGTTGTAAGCTTGCTGGTTACACGACAGGTGTGTTTGTTTGCAGATATTAACTTGAAACTGGATAAGTGTGTTTCTTTCTTTTACCATATATAATAAATAAAAATACTTATAAGCGAGTTTGTTCTGTTTTAGCACAGAACCATCCAATGGGTTATATATTCACAGTCCACCATAGGCCTGGGTATTATAAGTCCGTCAGCTTACCATTGATATATTGAAGGAATTTTATAAGAGTCTTTCATTCCGTTTAGGACCCAGCTTACTAAAGTTTCGTGCTTTAACTTTATTTAAACATAATATAAAGGTTAGAGTCGGCTTGATAGGTAATGGACGATAATTTATTATAAATGTGCAACGTTTCGCTAGGTTTATTTCATCATCACGTACCTGTATAAGTGTGGTTAGGACAGCGGTAAGTCTATAGACGTACAAAGCTAAAATCGGTCATTCGATTATCCGCAGTGGACACATCAGATAGTCTAGTGTAGTTTTGCTCAAAGACACCAACCAATAGACACGAGGATAAGCATGTAACCTCATTAATGGTTGAGATAAATATAATACGTTGAATCAATTGCTGTTTTAATTATAACTAATGAGTAAATATTAAGATTTTTTAAATGAACAGTTTTAATTTGGTTTCTTTTTTTTCGCGTGAACATTATTAAAATGTGCGAAAATTTATAATATATAGCATAAAGTTATTATTTATGAAATATGTACAAAATTGTTTGATAGCGTGTTATCATAAGGTTCGGAATCACTGAGAGATATAACTGATGTAAAGTGCTTTTTGTTTAAAGGAAACCAGGATATGTTTTTTCAGTTTCTGTGTATTTACATCTTTACTGAATTCCAATATATATTCCATATTGGACGAACAACCAATATCTTAAAATTTGGATAATTTTATTCCTATTACTCTCAGACTAAAATAAAATGTTAGTCAATATTCATTTTGTCAAGAATGGCTCATTTGTTTGTTGTTAAATACAAGACTACACAAAGAGCTGTTTGTCCTGTACCCGCCGCAGGTATCATTACCCGGTTTTTAGCGTTATAAAACTTCAGACTTTCCACTGTGGCGTAGCGGTGTTGACCCGAATGGATGGATAAATTAATTTTTTTAATTGATGAAAAATGCTATTACCTGTTTGCTATGCTATTGGTAAAGGAAGAATAAATCGCACAGTTTTGAACATTTAACGATTCTGAAAATAAACTGTTCATAACTGTTTCTACACCGCGATAACTTAGTGGTTTTGGATATTGAAGCTTTCTGGCTCACATGAACGAATAACTACTAAGTATAAATTGATTATTGGCCACCTGGTGGTCGGTAATATATTTCGGGGATTCGAGTTATTTTGTGTACATTTTTGTAAATTTTAAAATAGCTTCAGTTATCATTTTACAGGTTTATATTCTGAGTCTGTCAAATTAACTTGTGGTTATTGAGTTATTTTAATAAGTAACTGTAATTGTATGAAGAGTGTATAGCATTTGCAAGGTAGATGAAATAAGGTGTAGTTTCTCTCTAAACTACCTTGTTTTATCAGCATTTTCTTTCTTTGCAGCTACTCTTAAAATAGTTTTTTATTCGTTGTCAGTTTTGGATTATTTATTATCATTATTATTTGTGATAGTGCCATTTGCAAACCTACGTTTATTTTTCGTGGATTTGGCAAATACGTAATCTTCAACCAGAGGAGGTTGGCTGTTTCCTGTCACTTTTCCTTCATTACAACATTTAAAGAAATGTTTCAAACTAGTGGAATAAACAATGATAATGAGTAATCAGAAGAATTATGTCAAAATAAATATCATTATGCAGTTTAAAACGTCACTTCCGATATAATTACGAAGAGTAAGTTTTTTGTTTTTTTTTCTAATAAGCTACTTGGTCATCTAGACTTTTGGAGATTATATCATGCATGCTTTTCAAATTTCCTAGTGTTTCTTTGGTAAGATATTCGCTCAAAGTTACTCACAGTTGTACTTAGCGGTATGTAATTCTTAGCTTCTAGACGAAAAAAGAAAGCAAGCTTTTCAGAAAACACCCACCCTCAACTCTTGAACCGTTTGTGTTTGATCGAATACTGGAATTTAACTGTCAATCTCAAAACGGACTCACAGCCTTAAAGTGGGAAGTGTATTTTCGAGATAACGGGACGCGAACTATAAACCCTCCATTCACAATCCGAACGCGATAACCACTAGGCCACTTGCAATCTTTGAACGTATTATCAATATTTAGAAATTAATTAGTGATCGTGATTAGATACGGCACGTGATTTTTTCTGTTTGTGAATTTTATACAATGAATTTTTATATATTTTCCGCAAGGCAAACGAAATATAAGGTTTTTATAGTTCAAGTTTTTGGTATGTTAAGTTCTGCTTCACTACTCATGATGATGGTTTCTACAGCCAGCTTGAAAGGGATACTCAATTGCACGCAGAATAGCAATACTAACTGATCTGGGCACAAGATCGTATTAGAACGGTTTACAGTTTTATTGGTTATTCAGCCGTTAATGTGAAGCAAATATGTCTTTATTATACTTAGAATTATTCCATAATATTTTGTCTGAGTCTTCTGACTCGTGTTTCCGTGGTTGATTTGATTACTTTCGTTAATGATGTAATATTCTACATAACTCCATCAGCGTATGGAACATCTCCCTTTTCGCGCAGAAGATGTGCATTTTCCAAACATTCTTTAAAAGCGTATTAAATACATTTCAACGTACAGAATTCTTGACTGTAGCCTCATCTGTTTTAACCCGGTGATTACAAGACACAAAAAGATGACTAGTAAAACGTTATGAGAACAAAATTCACATCATGTCAATGATTTGATTTTATCAGTACTTATGGCTGACGATAAAGGTCAAAAGATAAAGCAGTATTTTACAAGGAGTATCTGGGACAAACACTTCACTGAGAAAAGAGATACCAAAAACAATTATTACTACACGTATATCAATTTCACTATGCTTTGTTTGGCCTAAATGGTTACTGAAAATCGTATAGAAAATACCATGGTCAAAAATAAATTATATCGTTCTTTCCTAAAATCGACAGCCCGGCATGGCCAGGTGGTTAAAGCACTCGACGCATAATCTGAGGGTAACGGGTTCGAATCCTAGTCACACCAAAGATGTTCGCTCTTTTAGCCGTGGGGGCGTTACAATGTAACAGTCACTCCCACTATTTGTTGGTAAAAGAGTAGCCCAAGAGTTGGTGGTGAGTAGTGGTGACTAACTGCCTTCCCTCTAGTTTTACACTGATAAATTAGGGACGGCTTACGCCGATAGCCCTCGAGTAGTTTTGCGCGAAATTCAAAAGAAAACAAAACGAAAAAAAACCTAATATCGACGACTCACAGTGCATACAAAAATCCTGTAATTCGACATATTTATTTTCCAGAACAATGCTATTACAATATTGTGAAGAATACGTTGTTAACTAACTAATGTTATGGAGTTAATGCATTCATAACAATAATTTAGATTCGTTTTGTTTTTAGAATTAACCAAAACGCTACACAACTGGCTATCCGTGCTCTGCTCACCACCGGTATCGAAACCCGGTTTCTAGCGGTGCGAGTCCGTAAACATACCGCTATACTACTGGGGGGGCGGTTCATTTTCAACCCAGGTTTATTGTTTAGATTCGTCGCCATTGTACAGTGTTTGTGTAAACCTATGCATCTATTCCATGGTACTGTTTAATGGGGTCTTCTGTTATGTGTCCTTTTCTCATGCGTATAAAATAACACTTACACTTTAAAACATTCTACTCATTTCATAATCCAGTGTTGTTTCTTTTCTTGTTCCTTTTCACTCAGAACTACGCGACGTCAATCTACACTAGCTATTCCTCACTTACAAGGGAAAGAGTTTAGAAAAGACAACTGGTAAACACCACCAACCTCAAACTCTTAGGGTTGGTCTTTACCATCTAATAATGGGATTAATAGTAAAGTTATAACGCCCCTATGTCTGAAACATCGAGAATATTTGGTGGGCGGATTTGAGCTCGCGACTCTCGATTCAGGTGTCAAGTGACATAACCACTTGCTTCTCAGGACTGGAAGCAGGCAGATCTTATAATAACCTATCTAAAGCCGTATTTAGAATCAGCAAATTTCAGCTGTCCAATTACTTATTCAGTTTTGATGTAGCTGTTTATATCAATCTGGCCTTTAATTCGTCACTGATAGCAAGATTATTAAACGTATAATTCAATTTTCACACAATGCGGTGTTTTTTCATTTTTATAATTTTGATATAATATTTCTTCCACCCCACTTACTTCAGGAAGAGTGGTCTGAAACTAATATTACCATTTTGTGTCAAGAAGTATGTTACCTCACTTTCTGTTACATTGATAATAAAACATTGCTGAAAATTAAACTTACACGAAATCACTTCCAAACAACATTGTTTTAAATAGAAACCGTATTACATTACTTCAAAACGATATTATTGTGAGTATATCTTATATTACCTCACTTCCAAACAACATTGTTATAAATAAAAACCGTATTACATTACTTCAAAACGATATTATTGTGAGTATATCTTATATTACCTCACTTCCAAACAACATTGTTATAAATAAAAACCGTATTACATTACTTCAAAACGATATTATTGTGAGTATATCTTATATTACCTCACTTCCAAACAACATTGTTGTATATAAAACTGTACTAACAGGTGTCAGTTGTCATTTCCTTTTATGTACATTGAGAAATTATAAGCATAGTTTGAAGCTATTCGGTTCCTTTAGATGAACTGTAGATTTTTCGTCTAGTTGTTTATATATGTATTATCAGCTGTTTATGTAGGTTTTTTTGTACATTTGTATTTTTTTAAAAGAAATACAATTAAATGTAGAAAAATTACTATAGATGTCAGAAGTGGCTTATGGGTCAAGTTGAATGCTCTTTACATGTTTTAAATGTTATGTTCGACAGATAATGTATTTTCACCAATGTGCTTTGTTTTTGTTGCTTTAACACAGTGAAAATTATTAAGAGACTCCAGAATCTACACATTTATGTGAATAAACCAAAGAAAATAATATAAGCAAATCTCTTTATTCTATAAAATATATGACAAACAATTTATCAAGTGTTTGAAGAATGCTAGTAATAAAATCAATATAGGCAGACTAAAAAAAATCGTTAAATGTTATCATAAACACAATAGTTTCTTATAGTAAAGCCACATCTGCTGAGCTCACCGAGGGGAATCGAACCCCTCATTTTAGCACTGTAAATCCGTAAACTTCCTGCTGTACTAACGAGGGGCACAATGGCGTATTAAAGTTACTTCATATAAATATTGCCAAAGAAGTAAAGATTACACGAAATGTAATTTTGCGGGATAAGAAGAGAAAGAAACTCCTTCAGAGCTTACCATAAATCCTTAAGCAAACTAATGTCTGAAATGAATGTTGATCACATTAATAATAAAAATACTTCTTGTATTCACCAAATAATCATTAACAGCTGATGTGAGTTCAAAACGTTGCACAGATGAAGTTAACAAAGCGATTCACGTGTGTAAGTTGTCTGTTTATCTGCAAATTCACCTCACAATTTTGGAACTATCAAGATCGCATTTGGAAGGCTAATTTGGAGCTGCTCGAGTGGTGTTTATAGGGATATGATTCAGCCCACTAATAAACAGTTCGCATATTATATAGTGAACGTATTATTCTCTACACATACAGGAAATATTCATACAAAATGTTCCATAACCCCATACACTAAAGTGAAAAACCGTCATACAAAAGAAAAAAATTAACTCGTTTGGTCCTTTTCTTATCTGTCTTTTAAAACAAAGAGGAAAGACTTCTGATATTTAGGAATATATGAGCAATTTACCTACGAAATGCAAAAGGAAATGTAAATTGCAAAATAGATTATTAATTATCTATAATCAAAATTACCAATTATTTGTATATGGCGAACGATCTTCCGGTGATAACGCATCACTTCTGTCAGAGACATAAACAAAAAACAAGATTAATTAGGAATAATCAAAAATATATTGTTGTTTTACATCTCAATAATGAACAGAATTCAACGATCAGAACAAATGTGCTGCGTCCCACCAGCGGGTCCAGCATGGCCAAGCGTGTTAAGGCGTGCGACTCGTAATCTGAGGGTCGCGGGTTCGCATCCCCGTCGCGCCAAACATGCTCACCCTTTCAGCCGTGGGGGCGTTATAATGTTACGGTCAATCCCACTGTTCGTTGGTAAAAGAGTAGCCCAAGAGTTGGCGGTGGGTGATGATGACTAGCTGCCTTCACTCTAGTCTTACACTGCTAAATTAGGGACGGCTAGCACAGATAGCCCTCGAGTAGCTTTGTGCAAAATTAAAAAAAAACAACAAACTTATCAGTGATACACCAATGTTTCTGCCCCCCAGTGGCTCAGCGGTATGTCTGCGGACTTGCACGCTAAAATCCGGGTTTCGATACCCGTGGTGGGCAGAGCACAGATAGCCCATTGGGTAGCTTTGTGCTTAATTCAAAAACAACAACAACCAATGTTTCTACAGCTATAAACCGGATTTCGATACTCCGTGGTGAGAAGAGTACCCTTTGTGTAGCTGTGGGCTTAATAACAAACGTGCTTAAAATCAAATGACGTAACGGTTTATACGTTCGACGGTAAGTTAGCAAAATGTACGTTGCTTGTAACTGATGAATGTACATAATTATGATTAAAGCTTATTAATCAGCCCTCACGCATAAACTGTAGAAACCATTACAGATGCAATTATTTAGCGATCCGATAATCTGCTTAACTATTCAAAAAAACAAGTTAATATGTATATTTAAAAAAAAAACATAATACGATATTTCGGAATATGAAGGCGATTTCTGCGAAGAATTTAAAAACAACGCAAACTGAAAACTTTCAATCTATCTCAGTTTTTAAGCTACACACAAAGTTGAGATATATTTTAACAGCATATTATAACTAACATTTTCTACAAAGCGAACCAGAAGGATAAAGAATTCTCTCATGGCTTTTCATAAAATTTTCATTACTCCCAGAAGTTACTGGTACCAAATCTTATGTATTATGAGACTGTAATCAAAAACAATATGCCATCTGTTTCTGAAACACTAGTTACACTTATAAACAGAACACACATATATAGAACAGCTTATTTTAATGTGTGTATGGTAGATTATCCTGATTCATAAAGACTCTGTTTCTGTGCTCATGTAATTATGAGCACGTTGTATTTGCTCAATAGAAATTCCAAGGTACATGCGTAGTCGTTGTTTTTCTACGAACAATGTGCTAATTTTATTACAATTAAGAAACTAAAACATGAACATGTGGTTTTAGCAAGATATTAGTTACATTTATGACTATTCTGTGTTAAAATTCAAAAGTAATTCACGATTCTGATTGATAATTCTATTTAAGTACCTTTGTTCAATAACAGGAATCTAATCTTTCATAATTCAATAAATATCGAACTGACATTTAGCGTGAATAACGTTAATGCTGTTTCGTTATTCCAGGAAGCTCAAATAATTAATTATTAGTTAATTTGATTCATAAGTGTTAGTAGTAAATTATTAAATAGTATACAATAACTCGTTATATTAACAAACGAATACGACGTCTTTCAATAGGCATCAACATTTCAAACAATACTCATTAAACTTTGAGTAGATGAGTTTTATTATGACAGATGTAAAGGTTTAGATATATTTAATCAATCCAATGTTTCCTTGTCAGACAAAGGTAGGCCTATAGACCTAAAATCCAGGGAGGATACAGCTGGTATCTAAATCTGGCATTGCTCTAAAACAAACAAAGTCAACCTAATAAAACCGTAATATTTTATTTTAAGTAAACAGTTAAATGTGGAGAGAAAAGTAAAACGTATTTTGATGTTAAACTTATGATAGTCACGAAGTGTAGAATGGTAAATGTAATACCCCTATATAAATACTTAACTTCAAGAACCACTGGCAAAATATTCAACATAGATACAGATAGCAGAATAAAAACTGAAACCACAATTTCAGTAGTCGTGTTGGAATTTACAATAACGTTTTTGCATAAAATTAAAAAAAAACATATTTTACGCTTTCTTGGCATATTTGGAGCTTATAATGCAAACCATTTAACGTGTTGTGTCCACATTTACAAATAAACCCCTTAAAGAAGTTTATGGCTTTCGTTTTCTAATAATTCCTTAGATAAATCTGTGATTAATTCACTAAAGTTTACTTCATCAATGTTCTTACTTAACAGGCGTAGCAGGAACAAGTCTCCTATTCCATAGTGTTGGATCACTACACGTAAGTGATCTGGATTGATGTGACGATTAAACATAATTATGCTTTTATAACGCAACCTGGCGATGAAAAATATGGAAAACCGATACACAAGGCTTACTCCTGTCACAACCGCTACAATTATAAACCAAAACCACAATATGACGTATATCTTTTCATTGATTATGTTAATTGGTAAGACACATAATGTATCGTATCGCTGGACGTCTCCTGAGGAACCATATGTGTTGAATGTGCACTTCGTCATTCTCGGGAAGACCTTGAGCATAGGGTTATAGCTGGCTGTCCAGTCCCAGTCTTCGAATTGTAACACCTTATGACCATAGTTTGAAAACTCGCCCTGTAGAAACAAATCCACTAGGAATATTTGAACAATAACGTTCACAAAATTTAGTATTTCCGACACGGTAAATGCAGTGAAGTATAAGACATGATTTTTCTTGTTGTCTTGAAAATATTTTACCAACAGATTTTTATTTTCGTTCCTTGCATCTTCCGACAATATTGGGGAGTTTAATCCCAGCATTAAGTTCTTCACACGAGAACCTTCCACGCATTTCCAGAACCAGTGAGGTATGTAAAAAAAGCCTGCTTGTATCATCAACATAAAACATACCCACTGATAGTACGTGTGATGAATACGCTTGTCTCCTTCGGTGTACTTATCCACACCAGGATACGGTACTTCAATTCCCACCTTCTTGTCCCATCCTTTCTGAACGCTGAATGTTGAATGTATCCAACAGTAGGTGTCAAGCAAGTCCGTGGGGATATCTGCTTTAGATATACCAATACAGTCTATTGGGTCCCCCACGTATTGTTTAGCAGTAACCAGTATACTACACGCAAGTAACAAGATTACGCTTGCTTTGTGGTGAATGCGACAAACAAAAGAGTCAATCACTATCTTCTTCGCTTTGACAAAACTTCTAATAAAACTTAATACGGATTCCATAGCTGTTATTTGTTTAGAACTGCTAAAATATTATGTCTGTTTCAAACCCCTTGTTAGCCGTTTGATATCTAGAACAAAAATGGTTTGTATTTGATATCAGTCTCCTAATATGAAAAGTTATCTTCGCATGTTGTTTGTTTTTTGATAAGGTCAGGCAAAGGCGTCTTTTTAAACATACTGTTGATATGAGCGTGCTTTATAGTCACTATGAGAAAAACCTGTACACGGAGTTGGAAAAAGCGTCGTTGACTATTATTTAGTTCTTCACGTTATATAGTTGCACAATAGCAAGCAGAATAAATAAACTTGGTATACCGAAAATTGTTTAGTATCGAAGTTTCAGTTTAAGAGAGATCCAGTTCAATTTACACTTTGATCAACATTTGATATTGGGATAGACTAGTTTTGGAGAATTCCACTCAGTAAACCTGATTTCCGGCTCATTTCTGTCCAACTGTTCTCAATGGGATTGCAATCTAGAGATGTTGCTATTCATAACAATCTTGTAATGTCATTCTGGTTGAAATAATACTGTTTAATACGCTTACTTTGGGCAATGGCATTACCATTCTGGAAAACATGTAGCCAAAATACCTGTAAGAGGCGTCATTGACATTTCTTGGATGATATGATGAGCGATTTTTCCACCATGATGAACAGCCACCCAAATATGTACTGCACCATCTCTTGTGTGTTTCCCGTGAGAAAGACATTCTTCTCTCACCTGTTATGCGGATAGCCGACGAACGCGAATCCTGCTATCAGTTTTTAACAAGCCGAAAACAAATAAGTTGGCATGCTGTCTTGTCCACGATGACGACGGTAAATTCGGGTTAATATTGGTTTGCAGATAGCCATACTTGCAAAATAAACTTGTTTGGTCAATCATCTTTTCACTGTTCTTCTGGCTAAACGGTCTTAGAGTGTTGCGAGATTTCTTTCCACCTGAAAAATATAACAGGCAGAAGTTTTTGAAGGATATCAATAGACTTTACTCTGACATCTTCTTCAGTCCGATAACATTTATGGATTCTGGACACACTACACTGAGGACGCCCTACTGTTCTTGCAATATCCGTTACTTCATACCATTTCGGGACGGTGGAACAATTTGACGTCCTATAGCTGCTGACACGAGACAAGGCACGACTCAACACAATTACAGAAATAAATGTTTGAACAAAGCGCTTATCTGTTTCGAAAAAGATTATACCAAACGCTCTACTTTTTTGTACAAAACAGTTATATGTTTTGTTTGTTTTTGGAATTTCGCACAAAGCTACTCGAGGGCTATCTGTGCCAGCCGTCCCTAATTTAGTAGTGTAAGACTAGTGGGATTGATATACGCCCCCACGGCTGGAAGAGCGAGCATGTTTAGCGCGACCCTCGGATTACGAGTCGCACGCCTTATGCGCTGGGCCATGCCGGGCCCCAAATCAGTTATATGTGTTTTGACGAAAAAATGGTCAACACAATTTATAGGATAACAGACCAGGATAAAAACTTGGATATGTTTGTTTGATCATTCACTACCTTCTCTGTTACAACTCGGCCATTTACTCAATAATTATTCCATGCATGTGGAAAATAACATCAGTATAGAAGAGTAAGAAACATTTTAGCTAAGATTGTCGTATTTTCCATAATGTGTAATTTCTTGCACTGTTTGAATCAGAATATTCTTAATTACAACACCTTCTAATGTTTAGATATTTAAATAATGTCTGTAGGTTTATAAACTTTATGGTACGTACCTTGTGGTTTTCTTTTTACATTTGAAAAAATTACAAGAAATGTACGAATTCCAAATCTATCTTTTATACATTATTTGAAGACCCTAGGTGGAAGACTTTCGAAACTGTGACCCTTACACTTTTATTTCTACAACAAGCAGTTTCCGTTCGTTCAACTAAATTTCATCACAAATCCATCTTTTAGTCTGTAAGAGCTATCGCAATTTTTGTTTTGCAGAGTCTCCCCAAATTAAAGTCTTACATATCTAAAAACAGACATTTGCCTCCGATTCCCGTGATATCGTACGAAGAGTATAAAACTCGACATCTGTCTGCTCGATTCTGTGGTAGTTGACGAAAGGTTGCTTTGTGTCATACGGATTGCAGTGCCCCCCTCCAATGGCACAACGGGATATTTGTAGACCCACACTGCTCTAAATCGGTTTTCGATACCCGTAGTGAGCAGAACGCAGATAGCCCATTGTGCGGCTTTGTGTTTAATTCTAAATAAACAAACGAAACGAATTGAAGTAATTACAAGGAAATTGCTCGCCAAAATGTTTTATGTGTGTCGAAAGTGTTTTTACCTTTGATCATTTTCAAAAACCTACATAAAACTAAAATACTGAAAAAAAACGCATTTCGACTGTATTTGACTAAGGTATAGGTAGTCCTTCCAAGTTTCAAGACAAACTGCATATTAATAGGAGTAGAACGGAACTGCAATTGTTAGAAAGAGAACGAAATAAACAAAGGAGATACAACATGTTCTCCCTCTTGTGGGGAGGCATAAAAACAATTTAATCACAAAAGTAAAGAAAAACTTGTAAAATTCTTGATGAAACCCATGTCAACACATTGCCGCACTTGTGAAATACCAGCATTACAACTGCATAAAGCAGAAAATGCACAACTTGAAGCTTAAAACTACCTCTGAACCTCCTCCAATAAATGTATTTATTTCTAACTTAGTATTTATATTGGATTAAATAAATCATAAGATCTGTATGAGTTTTTAACGACGTAGACTATTTCAAATTTATTACTGATGTGACTCAAAGACTTGTGTGTCTAGTGGGATCCAATACATTGTTTTACCTGTTGGCTTCTTGTAAAACAGCCAAACAAAGCCCTTATGACAGCAGCTAGTGCTGGTTGTTTGCCTTCTCTCAAACCAGTAGCTCAAAACTATGGATAGTTATACCTGAATCCTTAGTTTTATAGACCTGACAATTAAACTCACGAGAATATAAGAAATCGTTCAAGTACAAAAGCCCCAAGTAGCACAGCACAATGATTGTGAGCTTATAACGATAAAAATGTGGGTTTCAATACCCGTGGTGGGCAGAGCACAAATAGCCCATTGTGTAGTTTTGTGCTTAACGACAAACAAATCAAGTAGAAAGATTTGATTTAATCCTAATTTCATCAATAAAGTCATGAAACACTTACATGTACATGAACCTTTAAAAGGTATTGATATTAATAATTACTAGACCTCTCTTTATAATTTGCAGATTCGTCATATTACCATCAAAACTGTTTAGAGGTTAGGGCGCTCGACTCGCGAGTTCAAATCCCTGTTTCCGATCTTACTCAATCTTTCAGCTGTGGAGACGTTATAATGTGGTGGTCAATCCATTTATTCGTTGATAAGAGATCAGCCCATGAGTTGGCGGTAGGTGGTATTAATGAGCTGCCTTTCTTACATTCTCTCACTATTAAATTAGCAACAACTAGCGTTGATAAACCTCGTGTAGATTTGCGTGAATCTTAAAAGAAGATAAACAAATTGTTTAGGTTTATTTATATTACCTAAATGACGCTTTAAAATATTTTTTTTTTAATTTGAGTTACTGACTGAAATATTAAAAATAAAGGAAGAATATTTACTCAATAAACTCAATCTATAGTGTAACAATAAATCATTAAGCTGTGGAACAAGCCCAACGTATTCTGTTTGGTAAAACGATAAGATTGTTTGTTTGATTTTTGAATTTCACGCAAAGCTACTCGAGGGCTATCTGCGCTAGCCGTCCCTAATTTAGTAATGTAAGACTAGACGCAAGGCAGCTATTCATCACCACCAACCGCTAGTTCTTGGGCTACTCTTTTACCAATGAATAGTGGGATTGACCGACACATTATAATACCCCCACGACTGAAAGAGCAAGCATTTTTCGTGTGTCGGGGATTTGAACCCGCAACCCTCAGATTACGAGTCGAGTGTTTTAACCACCTGGCCATGCCGGGTCTGAAAAGATAATAAATACATAATATGTTTCATGTATTACATAGGTAATTAACAGTACTGTTTCTCTAGGTTGTCTTTCTACATCATTTTTTAATACGACGTACGACTAGATCACCACATAAACTTACTTTTACTACGAATTTAATAAGCTTAATTGGAAGAGTTTTACTCTCTCTGCCCAGATATACACACGTCGGTTCATAATCTTAAACGTGTAATATTTCCCTTTGCATATGTTTAAATAAATTAAATATTGCTAAACTTCCCATTTCATGTGCACAAATTGTTGCGACGTCTCAAACGTGGACTGAATAGTGTATTTGTTTCTTATACTAATCAAACGTAGATTGAATAGTGTATTTGTTTCTTGTACTAATCAAACGTAGACTGAATAGTGTATTTGTTTCTTGTACTAATCAAACGTAGACTGAATAGTGTATTTGTTTCTTATACTAATCAAACGTAGATTGAATAGTGTATTTGTTTCTTGTACTAATCAAATGTTTATCGTTATGCTTTTCAATGACGTTGTTGACTAAACCTTATTATGTAACATAGGACAGTATTTAACATGAGTTGTCAAAATCTTAATTGGAAACATTCGCATTCGGTTTATTGTATCAGAGTTTCATTTCAGAAGAGGCCAAAAATAAAAATGCCACATAAAGTTACAATTCTGACCAGATTTGTAACCACCAGCCAGGTTTATCGTTCAAATACAGATTGGTCTGAATCTGAAGTTACTCAATTATAAAGTTTAAATTTGTTTAAAATATGTTGAAACATTCAAACTCAAGGTGGGTCAAGAGCTACTAACCAGTGGAAATACAGTCAGCCAGCAACACTTGAGAACTTTGTCTATCTGTTTGAAGCGATTAACTGATTGGCTAAAACAAAAAAGCCTATTTAGTTGCATCGAGTCTCGAATCTTAGACTCTCAATCCGAAACCCTAGTCACTTGACTACGCCAGGCCTTTTCTCCTATACAATGAGAAATTAGCAGTTTAAGTGTTCGTGGAAGAACGTAACCGCGAAGTCTTAAGACACAGGAAATAATACACAAAGTTCAGCCTGTAAGAATTGTTTCACTGATAAACTAATTTCGCAAAATCATATTCTCGTGGATAACGGTTACCGGTAGAACACGTGTTGTCTCATGATATTGGATATATAGCATTAGTTGAATTAGTTAAGTTCCAAGCGTTTCTCTGTAAACAAAATAGGGGAAAGACAATGAAACGGCACATATAATTATTGGTCTTGAAGGACTGTGGATTAAGGTAACGCATTGCTGGTTTAATTTCTTATAAGGACTCATAAAATATTTTGTTTATCTCTTCTGTTTGGTAAAGTAATGAAAGTGTATACGATACTCGATTCCTCACATAAACCATGTATTAGTAAGGTGTGATTAATAATAAAATAAAATGACGAATCTTCTAAACTTATAATTTATTATACTAAACAAAGATTTTCATTTGATTTGAATCTTGTTCAAAGTTACACGAGGGCTATCTGCACTAGCTGTCCCTAACTTAGCAGTGAAGGACTATAGGGAAGGCAGCACGTCGTTATCCACTACCACGAACTCGTGGGCTACTCTTTTACCAACGAATAGTGGGATTGGCCGTTAGATTATAATGCTCCCACAGCCGAAAGTGCGAGCATGTGTGGTGGAAACGAACTCATGACCCTCAGATTGTAAATCGAGTCCACTAACCGGGCCAAAAAACGGAGAGCTCGCCTTTATAGAATAATTATCAGCATCGTATCGTGTTTCTAAACACAGGGTAGCTATAGACATTTGTACAAACAAAGACAAGTAAAGGGGTTCGCTCATCAAATCCCAAATGTTTGTTTTGTGTATGGTTTAGATGTATCACCCTTCATGCAGTGTGTAGCAAAATGTTGAAAGGAGGAATAAGTTTCGTTAATAATTTTAAACTTTATATGAATCACTTACTGACTCAGCTTTTAATATTTACCGTTTATTTTACTTGGCTCAATGCCAAAAAACTATTTGGCCAAATAGTCTGTCGTAAATCTTTGATTTAGTGACCGTCCGAGACACCACCGAGTGATGGTGAAATCTAACGTATTAATCAACTACGTGAAAATCAAATGTAATAATGTTTATTATTGTTATGGTTTGTTATGTGGTTGGAATCTTTCTTCAGTAACCTGGAAAACTATAACTAGTAACTTTGAGTGATTCTGTTAGTGGCATGGCTGAACATTTTAACCGTAAAAAAAAAAGGAAAAAGAAACATATTTGGAAACAGTTTAAAGCCCACCAGGCCAAGACAGGCTCATATTGTTAAAAGAAAAAAATATGTGTTTATGTGTGTGTGTGTGTTATAAAAATATTTTCATCTGGAATTACTGTAGCCTATTGCTCAGTGTACCAGGTTATTTACTAAAGTTCCGATGCTGGAGTCGCAAAGCACTTCTTAACATCTTCCACTGTAGTACACACAGCAATTTAATACGACACGCTGTACTGACTCTGTAAGCTTTGAAACTGTTCTTTCCAAAGAATGAGGAAAATTACTTGGAGTCGCCACTAACTGAATTCACCTCTCTTATAGAATACAGAGCTATGCACAATCAAGTCAGTATAATGTTAGTTAAACCAAACGTGTTCACTAATATTCTGAAATATATACCTGTAATAACGACAAAATCATATTTCATTGCACATACAGTTGAATCATATATTTTATATTACAAATGAACAAACGAAGCAAGTAAGTTATGTTTAATCTGCTATCTAGAATGAAAAATTCAGTCGTCTTTGTTTCTGTCGAGTGTGTTGGTAGTTGTCTTACCTGTAGTCAACATTTCTAAATTAGGGATAGCTTGGGCGTTTAGCTCGCGTATCTGATAATGTACTATTCCAGGATAACATTCCACATGTTCACTATACTACATTTCACACCTGTTTCGTGATAAAAGCTCCTTATTGGCTCACCGGAAGACTTGGGTAACTTTGTACTCAAATAAACGTGACAACCAAAACGTTTTAGTGAGATACAAAACTGGCATTTTGATAAGGTTATTCGTGATACCATCATTTCTTTGATAACGTAGGGCTGGTCTTTTCTTTGAACTTTTCATTTAACGTAAACATTACGTTATTTTCAAAGAATATAATCTTAAGTTGCCACGCCTAAATATATTTCGAAAGGTTTACGCAATTTTATTTTTTAAAAAAGTTTTGCAATGACTTGAAGTGAATTAGTCAATGGCTATTTTCTCTATGTCAACTGTGGTTATTGAAACCCGATTTTTAACTTTGTAAGCCCTCATACTTTTTGTTGTTGTCGATGATGATGGAGTGTGGACTTTCGATTTTTTTGTTCTGGACAAAATTAACAACAAAGGAGTTTTGAGTATATCTTGGAATCACTAATACCACGAGATAACTGAAGTGTTTATTTATAAAAACATATTGTTATCAGTTCTTTCATTACTGATACAAGAGTTAAAGAAACTGAATGAAGTCACACCACATGAAATATATAAACGAAATTAGTGTGAACGGTGACAGTTATAAACCATGAGGTCAGTGCATGACTGTTCACTCACTTATCTAAAGTCTTGTTATTATTCTGAAACTTACTCACTTTATTCTGGGTTTCAATCCCTGTTATGAGTATAGTACAGTCAGTCCATTGTGGACCTCCGTACGTAACCTCAAAAAACAAAGCGGTTTCTCTTCTGGGCCTAGTGGATGGGAGCACTAAATCGCAACGTATAGGTCATGTTGGCTCTTACAACCGCGAAGGCATTGCAATGTAACGGTCAATCCCACTATTATTTGATAAGTGAGCAACCTAGGAGCTGACGATTACAGGTATTAACTAGTTATCTTCTCTCTTGTCTATCACGACCAAATTAGGGGCGGATAGTTTTCCAGTTCCTTTGCGCGACATTTAAAACAAACATTGATAATTTTTCTTGTGATATGATATTCAATATGATAACAACAAATTTAAAAGAATATAATCCGTTTCCTGTTGTAGTTTTAACAGTGTGATAAATAGGTTATATCTGAAGTATTCCCTGGCAAAACAGCGGTGAGTCCACGAATACCAAAATTGGGGATTCGATTCCCTAGAGCAAACACAACCATGTTTTAAAACAAACGTAACCCCGAATAAATCGTATAAACGAAAGTTATATAAAATAAATGTCTTCTTCAGGAGTTGATGACTGTTTCGTGTTGTTGGTTTTTCATCATACAAAACCTTATAAATTGTTCAGGCCCGACACGGCCAGGCAGTTAAGGTGTTCGACCTTTCAGCCGTGAGGGCGTTATAATGTTACGGTCAATCCCACTATTCGTTGGGAAAAGAGTAACCCAACAGTTGGCGGTGGTTGGTTATGACTAGCTGCCTTCTCTAGAATTACACTATTAAATTAGAAAGGGCTAGCGCAGATAGCCCTCGTGTAGGTTTGCGCGAAATTCAAAATAATTCAACCTTACAGACTGTTCATTTTTCATTCTTCCAATTATTTTTCTGATGTCTGATTCTGAAAAAGAAATAGTGATCTTCATGATGACAGATATCAACACTCATAAATTATTAAAATTAGTCTTGAGAACTCAGAGATAATTTGTCTGCAGTCAAACAAATGTGCCCAGACAGATTTAAAGTTAAAATGTTCAAGGTAGGGCCAGATGGTTGAGGCACTCGACTCGTAATCCGAGGGTTGCGGATTCGAACTCTCGTCACACCAAGCATGTTCGCCCTTTCAGCCATGGGGAAATTAGCGGTGGGTAGTGGTGACTAGCTCTAGTCTTACACTGCTAAATTAGGGTCAGCTAGTGCAAATAGCTCTCGAGTATCTTTATGCGAAATTCAAAAACAAAACAAACTATATGTGTGCCTGCCATCTGTTGATAAAGATAAAAACAATATACATCATTCTTATTGTATATAACAGAACGGTTAACTTCGAGGAAAACTCAAGTTTAATTGTCACACAGTGAAACACATGACTCGCAGAATTTTAATCTTTAGAGAATACTTTAGCAATATCGTAATTGGCAAAGGATTTTTAATTCGACAGCATAAGTAGTTCATTTCTTAAAATCAGATGGCAGCACTAGCATAATGATGTATAATAACTACCATGAGAAGCCAGGAGGAAAACTCGTGTCTTACGTACGAAGAAAAAAGTTTGAGTTATCTTGAATATAAAGGCACAAAGTTTATCAAATCAAAAATTGAGGCGAATAACTGATCAAAAATTACAAACTAATCGACTTATCTAAAAAAATACACCAGAACTGCCGACGCTTACAAAATCTGTGTGCACATTGGGGGCAAGTACTAAAACTCAACATGGTCACAGTACTGGTATCCTAAATTTCTGTAAACAAATGAAGATATTAACACCCAGAACCTTAACACGTAAACAGTACCCTAAATTTCTGTAAACAAATGAAGATATTAACACCTAGAGCCTTAATACGCAAACACTGCCGTCTGAGATAGTACTCTGAGAGGTGTTCCCTGAGTACCATTTTACGTTTCCATATGGTGACGTCATCTGTACTTCCCAACTTCTAATTTCGTTTTTTTGTATAGTTTAATAAAGTTTAAAGGCTTCTCTATTATCTAAGCGTTGAACACGATAAGAGAAATTATTGTCAAAATTTTATAATTCTTTCAATGCGTTTTTTTTCCTTTCCTCTCTCTCTCCAAATATTTACATATTCAAGCTTAAACTTTATTCATTTAAAGTGGGTTTGTGTTTCTAGAAATCGTGTTTAACGTCAGTGTAAATTTCCTTCCAATGACTGGGTTTGGTTTGTTTTGAATTTCGCGCAAAGCTACACGAGAGCTATCTGTGTTAGCCGTCCCTAATTTAGCAGTGTAAGACTAGAGGGAAGGCAGTTAGTCATCACCACCCACCCCCAACTCTTGGGCTACTATTTTTACCAACGAAAAGTGGAATTGACCGTCACATTATAACGCCCCACGGCTGAAATGGCGAGATATTTGATTAGATATGAATTCGAGCATACGAACCTCATATTCCGGGTCGAACGTCCTAACCACCTGGCTATGTCGTTCCAGCAAAAAAATCTAACATTCTTATTTGAGAACTCGATAACAAAGAAAAAATACCGTCATACTATTTGGTACAACAATCATTACTTTAATCTGAGTCTTTGTAAAAATCATACAATTAATTATTATTACAATATCGAAAAAAGACAAGCATAAATAATGCATTTAAAGCTCCTTGATAATATAATAATATGCAATTTTATCAGCTTACAATCCGTTTCTATAGAAAAGTATAAAATGCACTATATTTATGTATTTTATTTACCAAAACGTACAGATGAACAATTTTCACTATAATCGTACATTTCTAGTAAAGCGTTTTAACATCTGGGTTATTTATAAAATTAAGTTCTCATAGATACATTTTGTTTTCATACATTGTTCGGTTACATAAATTAATTTTAACTACACAAATAACATACGTACTTTGCTATATATCAATATTGTATATAGGGTATTTTAAAGAAATGCTATGTACACATTGCTTTTAGCCTACAATTTTACACGTGAGATTTTGTTTATTTAGAATTTCCGTGCAAAGCTGCACGAAGATGTGTGTAAATTAACAATCTCTAATTTTGGGTTAGTGGACTAAATGGAAAAATAGCCACCCAATAGCATCGCCACCAGTTCTTGGGCTACTATAATCGAATAAAGGATCTAAATTTCACTCCCATAATTCACTTATAGCTCCAAAGTGCGAAGCAAAATTTTGAACCAACGGGATAGAAACCATAACCTTACGGATCTCAGTACAACAAGTTAACTACTAGGTAGTTTTGACCAAAAATAGAGATAGTTTGTGGTCTATGCATATAAAAACTTTTAAAAAGGAATGTTTTAATTATTTTCTGACACGTTCATTTAACTTATTGAGTATAATTCACAAGGCATCATATAATATATTAGTCGGGCTCAATTAATCTGTTTGTTTGTTTTTCACACACCAAAGATTACCTTTTAACTGGCATGGACTTACAGACTAAATAAATAAGAAAATAGTTGGTCTTAAGCAATCCCAACAGTTTGTGTTACATGTTAGAAACTGCGCAATTGTGAAATGATGGCTGTATATTATACGAAAAGTCACCCCATCGTCTTAAAATATCCTTCCTTAATAAAACCATGAACCTCCATCTTATAAACAAATTGTTAAATGTTGAATACACTAGCTAAGCTTTTGTGGCATTTTCGTGAACCTTTATTTGTTTATAGATCATACAATTTATTATGATGCCAATACCAGAACTGGATATCTGCGCATCGTCGTACCTATCTTTGCACTTTCGGATTATTATTGTCTCGCGGAATAGTAGAATATGATAATTATTACTATAGTGCACCCACTTCCACAAAGTGTGGGAAGTGTTTTCGCAGTAACAGGGGCTTAACCACTATGCCACTTCCGATCGCAAATTATTAATGTATATAAAAGATTTAGTCAATTCTATCTAGTTCTACTTATCAAATATCATAACCTGAGGTAAAGTGGTTATTTCAGGAAGCCAAGCACCTTGTAATCTATTTTACAAGTGAACAGATAGCATAACATCCATTCTCTTTTTTCTGTTCTAAAATATTGCTAGTTTGTTTGAGTTTCTCACAAAGCTAATCGAGGGCTATGTGCACTAGCCGTTTCTAATTCAGCAGCGTAAGACTAGAGGGAAGGTTGCTAGTCATCACCACCCACCGCCAACTCTTGGACTATTACTTTACCAACGAATAGTGGGATTGACTATCACATTATAACGCCACACGACTGAAAGGGCGAGCATGTTGTGTGCGACTGCGATTTGAACCCCCTACCATCGGATTATGAGTCGGACGCCTTAACTCTCTTGGCCATGCCGGACCCCGATTCTAAAACAAAAACACAAAATCTGTTTATTGAAAGTGTGTATGTGGAACGATAATAACTAGATTATTGTAATATACGCGTGAAAATAGGAAGAAAGAACTTTAGCTTGTTCCGGATTTTCCCTGTTAAGTATGTTATTTGTGAGCTCTGTGAAATTAAGTACACTCCGTAGATTAAGCTATTCTAAAGACGGCTGGCATAGGTGTTAAAACTTTATGTAAAATAAAGTACAGAACAGATGTTAGGTTTTTAAGCACTATAACTGTAACGCCCCTATAGTCCAATACCCGCTCACACTCTCGTCCATGAGTTCAGCAATAGTCAGTTTCAAACTCTCTTTGCTAGCCTGAAGATGGCTTAGGAAGGTGAAAACATTGTTCTGTACTTTATTTAAATTGAAGTGTTAATAACCATACCAGCTGTCTTTAGAATACAGTTTTACTTTAAGTGGGTTTTTCGTCACCATGAGACCGTGGATTAGTTGGATTATTGGTATGCAAGGGATCAGTAGAGGTGAAAGCAACGTATATAATGGAGTAATATTAATGACTAATTTTGGATACTAATTTTCGATTTGAATTTTCATCACACAATTTGGAACCAGAGTAATCTAGAGATTTTGTTTCTAATTACCTAACGAAATAATATGAAAAAACCACACAGTTTGAAGGCCATTAAAATACATAAAGAATGGCTTCTTCTCAACTCTTGTTCACATGTTTATTCAAGATCAAAGCCCCCTCGAGGTGTGTGTGTGCATGTGGTGAGAGGGTGTTTGTGGGTTTTGTGTTTTCTTATAGCAAAGCCACATTAGACTAGCTGCTGTGTTACCAAGTTTAATCAAACCCCTGATTTTGGCGTTGTAAACCCGTAAACTTGCCGTTGTTCCAACAGGGGAATCGTCACGTGGATATGAGCCCCTGATGTTAACATTGTAAGTTCCTATACTTGCCGCTGTTATTGTTTTGTGAATTAAGCACAAAGCTACACAATGGGCTATCTGTACTCTGCCCACCACGGGTATCGAAACCCGGATTTTAGCGTGTGAGTCTGCAGACATACCGCTGAGCCACTGGGGGGGCAACAAAAAAATATCTAAACTAAATCTACATAAAATAATCCACCCATAAATCCACATTTTGTGTAATTTCTATTTTTAAAAATATATTATAAAAGTATTTACTAAAGCTAACAGAATTAAACTCACTGATTTAAAATAACTCTTTGTTTTATTTCACTTTACAATCTTTACGAAATAAGTGAAAACAGTTCGACCAGGACTGAATACACGTCTTTAGAAACTGTCTAATTACTCTATTTTTATCTATCAAATATCCATGGGTTTTATTCAGTTCAAAAGTTTACAAGGATGGTGAAGACTGAAAATGACGTTATTATTTACCTGGTATCGGGTACTTGTTCTCCTCACAACCTCCGTGTAATTAAGAAATATGAACAATATACGATTATTCCTGTAGGAGCCACAAATTAAAACATAGTTTGATCTATCATGCTTTTAAGATACTTTTATAAAGGTACGATCCATAAATGAAGTTGTTAATCACATATTACTTTGATGAGAGAGTAAAAACCAAAGTTGTACTGAATAAGTTATGTGCAGTGTTTAGGCTTAGTTGTTTAAACGCTGTAAGATAGAATTATTATTCACTAAAAGAACAGTTTGAAAACGTTTAAGTGTAACTTATATATCAATTAATAATACTTTTGTGTGCGTTATACAATACGTTGAATATGTGTCTCGTGAGTCTGGAATTCTAGACGTAAATAAAATACAATAGACTATGGTAAAGGTGGTGCGCTACTTTCTGTCTCAACTCCATCTAAGTTGTCACGAAGTCGTTCCCCTAGCTTGGTCATTATTTCTTTCATGTGAACTGAGTCGACATTGGTAAAGAGAAGATGGAGGAGGAAGTAATTGCCATAAGTTAACTTCTGCAGCATGTCTTCGATGTCCTTCCTGGATGAGAAACTGTTCAAAGAACAAATCATCATATATCTGGCTTCCGAAGAAATTATAAAAATCAGGCGATAGATAATGTTCAAGCCTGTCAGAACAGCCAGAATAACAAAACAAAACCATAAAACGACGAAGATTTTCTCATTTACAATGTTTAGAGGAAGAAGGCAAAGGGCATCGTGTGTCTGGACGTTCCCAGAAGAGCCGAACTTATGAAACCTACACTTAGTCATTCGAGGAAACACTTTAATCATAGGATCCAGTCGTTTCTCCTGGTCAGTCATGGTGAAATTTACAACTTCTGGACCATAATTAGTGAATTCGTGACCCAAAAATAAGTCGATAAAGAACATCTGACCAACAGTGTTTGCAAAGTTGAGGATCTCACAGAAGAAATGTTGATAAGCATACGATCCGTGGTTGTTCCTTGTCTTAACAAAGTAGTCTACTAAGATGTCTCGTTTTGTTTCTCTTTCTTCTTTCTTCAGAACGGGATTCTTCAGACCTAAACAAAGGTTTTTGATTTTTCCGCCCTCCCATACTCTCCATATAAAACGTGGTATGTAAAACAAAATAGCCTGAAAAAGAAGGAAGAAACAAACCCATTGATAATACGCGTGTTCTACGATACTGTCGTCTGGTTCTCTCTGTTCAACGCCAGGATACCCAGAATCTAGGGGCGTTTTCTTGTTTAGTGACTTGGGAACTGTAAATGTACCTTCTATCCAGCAGTAGGTATTCACGAGCCTTTGAGGAATGTCGTCTTTTTGGATGCAGTAAATTGGTTGTCCAAAAAACTGGTAAGCAGTGACAGAAACACTAAATGCCAGAAGAACAACTGTCATCAGTTTGTAGTGAAGACGGAAAATATGATTGTCTGTATTAACAGTATTTATCTTTAACTTCAATAGAGAATTATTTAGCAGTTTATCCATGATGAAATTCTTATTCTACAAATTATCTACTTTGCGTATTTATTTGGAATCACAAAGTTTGGATAAAAACTTGATTGTAATTTTGGAACCGAAGACGTTAGATTGTTGATCACTTAACCTTAGTCTTCGACAGACAGGATCCTGTAAAAATAAGGAAAAAATATATATATATATATGTGTGTGTTGTAGCTCATAACAATACATGATCAAACAAAAATATTTCCTGATAAAAAAGACTGAATTTAAACGAAAACAAACAACATAGAACTTTCCACACAACACTTCACGTACATCGAGACAAAGCTTTACCATCGATCGCTGTAGAAGAAGAAGTGTAAGCACGTGCAAGTTATAGAAGTTCCTAAACGTATAGTTTATTAATTCAGTAAATATGTTTTATGAAGTTTCTCCATTCGTTTTAGTTTTCACAGTCGAGTAAGCCTGAACAAAATAAATTGGTCATATCGTCATCGAAGTAGTTTCAGAAAGGCACAGAACTGATGTAGTTTTCTTATAAAACGGCCCACTTTTCTTTTGTATTTTGGTATACACATCACATTTTTCTTATATCGAAAGGCCCGGCATTGCCTAATGGTTAGAGTGCTCTACTAATAATCTACAGATGGTTAAGGTGCTCTACTAGCAATCTACAGGTGGTTGGGTGTTCTACAAGCAATCTGCAGATGGTTAGGGTGCTCTATTAGCAATCTGCAGGTGGTTAGGGCGCTCTACTAGCAATCTTCAGGTGGTTATGGTGCTCTACTAGCAATCTAAAGGTAGTTATGGTGCTCTACTAGCAATCTTCAGGTGGTTAGGGTGCTCTATTAGCAATCTGCAGGTGGTTAGGGTGCTTTACTAGCAATCAGCAGGTCATAAATTCGAATCCTGACCACACCAAGCATACTAACCCTTTCAACAGTGGGAGCGTTATGATTTGGTTTGTAGTCAATCCCACTTTTCGTTGATAAAAGTGTAGCCCAAAAGTTGGCGGTGGGTGATGAAGACAGCTGTCTTCCCTATAGTCTGTCCCTGCTAACTCATGGACGGTTAGTGTAGATAGCCTTCCTGTATCTTTATGCGAAATTAAAAAAAAACACTTGTAGCAAAATGATTTAAAACTATTGGTATACACGTTTTATTTATGGAAATGATATTTTTGTTATTAGTACATCACGTTCGTTTTAAGGCAAGATATTTTTTGTCTGCTGGTGTATGTCACTTCCTATTTGTGGTAAAACATCTCAAGTCCGTTCATGGACACCACTTCCTCTGAGTGGTGCCAAATCCAGTGTTCTCTTTCTTTTTGTGTAACAAGACACTTTGTACCTATTGAGCGCATTGGAAGTGGCAAACTGTTACATTTGTGCACACAAAAAAATGTGTACTATGAAATACAAACCTCATTAACGGGCATGTAATTTCTAAGTTATCACTACTTTAGTACCTTCTTTGAAGCTAAAAATATTTAGCCGACAGATATAGATACCTTTTGTTACAGTATATTTAGGCTGTATCACCGAATTAATGAAGGTTCTTCGAAAATAGAGCAAAATACGCTGCAAGCAATATTAGCATACTTCCAGATTTTCTCGTTTTTAGCCACTAATTAATCCCTGAATAAATAAAACTTTAGGTAACCATTAACTTTGCATAAAACAAGCATTAAGTTCAAACTAAAATCCAGCACTACTAAAGGTTAATTGAGATAACATTTGGCACGAGGCGAAGAATCGAGTGGACTGTAGATGCACACAGAGTTGTGTCCATTAGGGCTGTGTCCCTCTGTACAGTTTCGCACTTGAAAACTTTTACTATGCGTATGACCTTTCAAGGGGAACGAAAATGATATTATTTGAAGAATGAAAACAATTCCCCTTCCCCTCTATTGTATTCCATTGTCTTCCTTCAATTCAACAACTATTATTAGTTCAAACACGTATAACCACTTAGCAGTTGTCGTCGTGATTTTGCAACAGTCATCTATCATAAATTATATACATTTTAAATAAATTATTTCAGTCCTTTTAAGACGTAATGAAACAGTATGTTTCATCAATTTCCACCTAATCACTCGGCATCCCCGCTAGTACAGCAGTATGTCTTCGGATTTACAACGCTAAAATCAGAGGTTCGATTCCATTCGATGAGTTCAGCAGAAGCCCGATGTGGCGTTGCTATAAGAAAACACACGTACACACCTAATCAGTTCGTTTGATGTGTAGTTTATCGATATGACACATGGCTATAAATTAATAACTTTGTCTGTTTATTTTCAATCACAACGTAACACAACGGGTTATTTGCTCAATTCCCATCGAGATTATTGAAAACCTCAACAAGCCCTTTAGCTTACGTATCTCTAAGCCATGGGGAGTTTTGGACAGAAAAACATATCATTTAACCTTGTTCCTGGCTTTCAGAAGTTTAAGACTAAAAATTAACAAGAAAAATGGAGTAGGTTGTTCTAACTACTGTGACTTGAACATAAACAATACGTTTGATCAATATCGAACCTACACAATGTGACATTGCAGCGAAACGTACACTGTACACTCATTTCCCATTTTTAAGTTTGTTTTTATTTTGTGTGAGTTGTGGTGTGTTGGCTACAGTTTCGCACCTAAAGGAAATTAATACTGCCTTAAACACAACTAGTCATAAGTGCTACGCATCATAAGTTTCAAAGTGCATTAATATTTTTCATGGTATTTAATTACCAGTATTACACTGATGTTTCACAAAGCTGGCCAATCAGTGACGACATAAACCAGTATAGATGTGGCTATGATTCCTTACTAATTCTCGAGAAATAACTTACAAAGATTGAATATCAATAGTGTTTTACCATTCTTCACTTTCAGATATCTTGATCTCAATATATATGTATATTTCACTATATAGAATACAATGATTTTTCTTTATCACAAAAAGCGCTATTTTTTATGTTCATTTATCATCAACCCTTGATTAGCGTAAATTTATTTAACACATGACTCAATTTTATACACTTATATAAAGTACAAAACTTGCCCATCAGTATAAGAGAAACGCTTGACACAACGCAACTTTATTAGTCTTATACTAACACAATTTAACATTGTAAAACGGACCAGCAATACAAGAACGGTTCTTGTGAGGTAGGATTTTAGACACAACGCAAATTTTTATTATCTTATATTATTATACAAGCTACTAAACTTTTACCAACAGTATATTTGAGAATCTCATATGATACGGGCACTGGGAAGCTGATGTCCTCTTACACCAGATTGATTATGGAAAGCAATAAGGAAGAGGAGTCTGCTTTAGACTTGACAGACTTAACGTGAGTCCTTTTGCAGCGGCAAATAAGCTGCGGAACTATTTCCAACGTGCAAGATCATCAGATAGAGCATGAACGTACGCGGCGACATTAGCTGTAATGACGTTGTGTGGCTCTAATATCGTTTTAATATAATGTACTTCACCTCTGAATTTCATTCTCACAAGTATTTTTTTTGTTTTTAATTAGAGGCGACTAGCACCTATAACCCTCGAGTAGCCTTGCGCGAAATTCAACAAACAAATAACACATTATGAATCTCTGTACATAAATGTCCGTTTTTCGACTGCTAAACTGGAACAAAAGTAATTGCATTTTATGCCTCATTCCAACTAATAAAACTCAATAGTTGTAAAACAGTGTGTTATAAACAGTCGATTGGTGAAAACACTGCTATGAAACTATTATCGTTTTAGATGTTTCAGGCGTTTTCTTTCGATTTTGCCCCCTTCTGGTACAGCGGTATGTCTCCGGATTTAAACACTAAAATCAGCAGTTCGATTCCCCTCAGTGGGCTGAGCAGATAGCCCTTTGTGGCTTTGCAATACGAAAAACACACACTCTTTCGATTTTTCGAATTAACATTTTCAAAAAATATGTACATATGAACACCAGAGGCTCAAAGATGAGTCTTATAAGGTTAAAAATCGGATTTTGATTCCCCTCGGCAGAGAAAGCACAGACAGTCCATTGTATAGATTTATGCTTAAATCAAAGAAGTAAGTTTTAAACGTTCACACATTTACTATTTTAGGTACAGTTACAACTAGTATAATAAATATAGCGAAAACTAAAGACAGAAGTAAAATGGCTAACTGACCTCTGTGTGGCTAATTTATGTCCAAAATCCGTGTATATTCGGCACAGTTTAATTAAAGCTACCAAGAAATTGTGTCTAAATCATGAAAGATACCACCTACTGGCATCTGTGTGACCAATGGAAAAGGGTTGTATTATGACGTCTTAACAGTTTACCCTTTAACTACTTTTGTTTATACAGGAGAAAATTTATTTTCGAAGACAAGACTATAGCTTCCATGGGAACGAACGTTTTTGTTTATTTTTATAGTAGGTTTAGTTAAGTAGCAAGTTTAACAAGTTCAAACTTTCCTTTACAAAAGTGTACACATTATGTAGAAGTAAGTTTTAGTTAGCTAAATATTTCACTAGGTGGTTATGAAAAAACGAACATTATTTACAATAGTGAATACTCGTCTAATGTGTCAAGATACAATTGTTTTTGTTCTGTCTTGAGAACTGTGTTGCTATACACTTATATTAGGACTAACAGGCAACCTCTGGTTTCCCTAGAAAAACCTTTCAGCAAATATTGTCCTTTTCTTTCTTCTAAACCAAAAGATGTGCGTTGACTAAAGACACTGAAAAGTGATTTATAATTTCTCCCATATTTTGAAAGTTACAAATGAAAACTTCAAATTAAGATAATCAATTTATGTGTCCTTAGAAAAATCTTAGTTAAAATTTGAACTGAAGAATACGGTTATCTTAACTGTCATTGTTTTATCATTTATTTGTTATAGTTTGTAGCTTCGCTACAAATAGTTCTATTTTTGTTGACAAAAATCTAAGAGAAGACAACCAAATCAAGTAAAACGAAAAATGTTGACTTGTGTTATATACAAATTGACAACAATTATTTATTTGCACAGTTTTGTCAGTTTGATAGAGGACGCTACACTTTTATCATTCTGGTTCCTAAAAATAAAGGCATTTGTGAAATTTAGAAACTGTTTTCATTTCTTTTTTGATTGCTGTTAATCATAAATAAAACCAAAAATTCCGAATAACTTACGCTTCATCATTCACAAATTAATTATCCTATGTTTAGTTTTAAGTAACGAGTACTTCAGATATTTGAAATATATATATTGTATTTAACAATAAAAAAAAGTAATTTAAATTTCACTCTTCAAATTTTGATAAAGAAGGAATTGTCCAAATTAATACTAATACAAAAATTTATTGTATTTGAAGTTAAAGATTTGCTCAGAAACGTTTTACAAAAATCACATGTAACCAGTCAGGGGCATAAATCCTTGGGGTGATGGAGGGTATACATCCCCATTTCATTTTAGGTGGGGGTATGGTGCATACAATTATCCCTTCTACAGGTTGATCTGTTGAATTGTTTTATTGCATCATAGGCCTACAAACTGTATGTTTGTTCTTGTGATTCTCGTGATCTTACCAATCGAATTACATAATTAGGCCTAGATGTAGGTTTTTTTCAGTAGCCGAAATGTACATCTTTAATATAGGCGTGCTTCTTAGCTTTTC
This sequence comes from Carcinoscorpius rotundicauda, assembly GCA_011833715.1. NCBI lineage: Eukaryota > Metazoa > Arthropoda > Merostomata > Xiphosura > Limulidae > Carcinoscorpius > Carcinoscorpius rotundicauda. The sequence continues at coordinate 36,600,515 of CM022403.1, forward strand.
GATCTAAGTGATAGTTTGTAAGAATCAGTCAGTAGGCCTACGTATACATGCAAGTATCGTGGCAAGAAGATTACTCTGTGACTGCATGTTTACAGCTTTCAGGTTCGCGTAATCAGAGATTACCAATTTGCAAATTGAACAGTCCACATAAGTGGTTGTAAAAATCATCCTCCCCATCGGGTATAAAAAATCTACGCCCCTGTAACCACTAGAGTTATAATATTCAATACAACCAATATAGCTTGTCTGTGAAGCCTAACTTTTAAGCCTTTGGAGCAATCAACAAACAACGGATCTAGAAATGAAGCAGGTAATGCAAATCCAGTCAAATGTTTCAAACTTGTCTGCCAGTAAAAATAATTGTATTGTTTTGAATCAAAGAAATAAAAAATGTTATCAATGTTAGTTCAAGTTGTTGAAAAATTGTCTCAATTTGGCAGTTGGTAGAGGGTCACTCCTTTGGCTCAGTTGATAAATCACTAACCTGGCTTTGTTTGTTTGTTTGTTGTTGAGTACAAAACTACTTAATGGATTATCTGTGCTGTACACGCCACGAGTATCGAAACCCAAGTTATAGCACCAGAAGTCCACAGACTTAATGCTGTGCCGCCGGAGTCCAGTCACCTGGCGCGTGAGAAGTATCCGTTTGTTAATAAACCGTAAAAAACTGTTTTAACATCGATTACCAGTAAAATCTGGTGACTTATAATAATAACTGTCCCACAACACTAGACGAAGCTTGATGTCTGGTCTTTTCTTTTTTATAGAGGAAATATGTGGTAGTTTAAAGTGTTAAAAGTGACTTACCAGGAATAGATAGCGAGTTAATATGTTAACTCGCTTGATAACTCGTCTTACATGAAAAAAAAAAATGATTAGGTTGTTGAGTTGTTTTTACTTCATCATAATGTAATTTATATTAATTTAGCAAAGATAAAATTGGTAATATAATCTGTGACGTAGAGTTCTAATGCATTGTTTAATTGGTAATATAATCTGTGACGAAGAGTTCTAATGCATTGTTTAATTGATAATATAATCTGTAACGTAGATTTCTAATGCATTGTTTAATTGCCCCTACCTTTCTAATGAAAAAGAAAACCCTGTAATACACACACATGTACACACACACACGTATATATAATGTACATAAATTTAATTATATTACAACTAATATGTTGTTTTGCCTTTGGTTCTATGTGGAATTATATGTATCAATGCTATTCCATATGAAGACACACCAGTCTTGTCGCCAGGTGTAGCACCTATGGATTTTTATGCAATAGGATTGTTGAAATGGGCCTTAGAAAACCGTTGTCCTCGTACACTAGGTGGCTTATTGAACGTGGGAAAGGAGAACGAATATCATTACAGTCTCTAACAACTGAAACTTTGCTGCTGTTAACAAAACGCACAGTTGTTAAATAAATGATAGAACGTAACGACTTAGACTGTAATGTCGTGGTGAGGCTCTAAAACCATTTTAAACATAACGTACTCAACCGCTGTATAAAAATGTATTCTTATTGAGCGTCAGATTATATCAAACGACTTTAGTTTTCATCGCTGCGAAATTTCGTCCTTTCGTCTTCAAAAACTGGTGGATAAACAAATTCACAATGAATATATTCTCCTAATCCGAAATAATACAATAATATTTACTGTCATTCGAAAACTGTGAATTTAAGGTAAAATTTTAATTATTCTTGTTTAGAATAGAATTGTTATAATGTTGTGTTACAAATCTTAAAAAAGAGATATATTTTAGAAATCATTTCAGGGAATCTAATGAAAGAAGTCACACATATCATATAGGTTAAATAACATTACACAATTTCTTTTACCAGCTAAGGAATAAACGCTTTGAAAAAGACACTTGTTTAAAGGACTGTTTATAATTAATGGACTTTACCTGTTTCGATGTCATTTATTGTGTAGGACTTTAACGTTGCGTTACTTTTAATTGTAAACAACTGAAGAATATTCAAGAATCTTGCCAGTGTTTTCTTCCTGTTTGTCACTGTTTTGTTAATGTTTAATGGCTCATTCCTGTGTTGCACAACTGTTGTTTTTTAGGCCTTGTCATCCGTTTAGGCTGTTTGTAAACGTGACAAGTGTTTCACTTTAAATGTCTCATATCGACGAAATTATTAAATAATCTTGAAGACCACCACTCTCATAAAGTGGATTTGCTTTCAGTACTGCAGGTCAAAGCTCAATACAACGAGGGTAAAAACGACACGAAGCCTCGTCACAAATCTCAAATAAAGGGCTGGAACAATCTACGTATAGTCCAGTCATCATGTGACCTTGACCTTAATTCTAATAAACTCCCCCTTTAAATATAAATAAAGGTATCACAGTTCTTTTCCTCCAAACAATCAGGGTAATTTTGAACGACCAGCTATAAAAGTCTGCGTTTCATTATAACATATCTGCATGGGCTCAGACAAGTTTTTCTTATGTCATAATCCATCTATTAACACGCTTAAACTTTGCCCTTTCTCCGAATTAACCTTTCATATATTTAGCTCACAGCAAAGAGGGTTTTGGTTTGTTTATTTTTCTAAGTATAAACAGTAGTACATGTAGATAGAGAGGGAGCGATTTCAGTTGAATTATACGTGTTTATATCACTGTTTAATCTTCTAAGAATTGTGTATCATCCGTATATTGTTAAACATGTAATACACTTTGTCACGTTAAAATATCACGTAAAGTGGAGTCTCCCTGTCTGCAAATAAAATTCCAAACAGTTATTCATAGAAGTTAAGCACAAACCTACACAATGGGCTTTCTCTGATGTGCCCGTCAAAGTTATCGAAACCGTTTTCTAGCGTTGTAAGTCTATAGACGTACGGCTGAGCCACTAGGGGGCGATTCCACACAGAAACTTGTAAAATAACCAGTAACTGAACAGGTAATTATAATACCTTCAGTGACCAATCTTTATTTTGTGAATCAACCCATTCCACCCACAAATGTTATTCATTTGTATTTTGATCAACAGGAAATATTTTAAATATTTTGTAAATTTCGTATTAGTAATAAACCTGATTATTCAGTGATGTCGAGAAAACCCAGTTGTGCCCTGACCGGAAGCTGACCACATGTTTGGAAGGGGTTGTGTAACCGAGTGTCGGAATGTAGAGACTGCCCTCGTTGTTCGCCCTTCTATGTAAAATATTTTCTCAGCCCAAACGAGCCGTTTTTGCATATATAAACCTGATTATTGGATTTATTTTACAAATATACCATAAGATATATTTCACTTACACAAAGAAATGTCTTCCACCAGGACAGCGGTAAGTTTTCGGATTTAGAACGCTTAAACCAGAGATTCGATTCATCACCTCAGATAGTTTGATGTGGCTTTCCTGTGTTTGTTTTTTATTTTTACAATACTATGCAAAACATCAACCAAAACAAATGGAGAAATTACAGAATATTGAAGCAGTAGTTAGTAACACTGATATTAGTTTTATTTGCTCATTTGATGTGTGTCTCAATATTTAAAAAATATTGTCATTAATAACTAACTTGGCGCATAAATAATTCAGATCAAACATGCTTACAAAACCTTATAAGTCAGATTGAATCGAATGACCAGGTGGATTAAGGCGTTTGACTCGTGATTTGAGGGTCGCGAATTCGAATTCCCATCGTACCAAACATGCTAACTCTTTCAACCAGGGGAACGTTATAAGTGACGTTTCAACCCACTATTCGTTGGTAAAAGAGTAGCCCAAGAGTTGACGGTGGGTGGTGGTGACTAACTGCCTTGTCTTTAGTCTTACACTACTAAATTAGGTACGGCTAATTCAGATACCCCTCGTGTAGCTATGCGCGAAATTCAAAACAACAACAAAAAACGTTGAATCGGCACGACTGGAGTTTTGATTGTGTTTTGTTATGGATAAAAGTAGGCTTAAAAAAAAGTAACTCATTGATGTTATATTTAAAATTTAAAGCCTAAAATGCCGATAATTATTTAGTTGCTGAACAGAGAGTAAACCGTTGTATATTTTATGAGTGAGAAATATTTAAATTAATTGTGAATTTTTCTTATCCTTACAAAAATGTGTAAAGAAAGAATCCATGAATGAAAATAAGAGTAACAAATCACAGAGTGGATTAGGCTACTATTATTTGATTTGTTACTCGCATTGTGATCCATGGACTTTTTTTTTTTTACTGAAAGTGTGCGTTTTAATGGCAAGAATAAAAATTCGCAATTAATTTACCAGATTGTTCTATGAATAATAATTAATAATGTATTGTGACATATAGCCATATATTATTCAGATAACTGTGGTACTTCAGGTCATTAGCGATGAGTATTTGTTTGTTTGTTTTAGCTCAGTAAAAGAATACACAGTGGGCTGTCTGCACTCTCTCCATTGCAAGGTATCTAACCCTGAATTTTAGTATTATACATTCATAAACTTGTTGCTGACCCGCGGTGGAACAACGAAGGAAAAAGGACTTGCTAAAAACTGCAAGTATATTGTTTCTTTTTGCGACAATAGACAGCAGGCCTATTTTTCATGTACTGATAGCCTTAGTTGAGACTAATCGATTAGGTTATTCGTTTTACAATAGAAAGTGGTAATTAGTACACGTACATTTTATCTATTTATGTATATACAAGTATATTTATCGGTAAAAAGAGATTTATATTGGGTGAGTGTATACTACAGTTCTTCTTCTTTACTTTTGTTTATTATTTATTGAAACTCATAAGTGTTTAAACAGTATTTCGCTATAAAGTATTTTCTTGGTTTGGTTTTAAATTTGAAACATGTTTTTTTTATATTTGTTTACATTTATAGAAAGTCAAAGCTTCTTCAACATATTTCATTTAAAATATTAATACGTTTACTTTAAGCTTTTGTAATCAAATGTCTGAAAATCAACAAATTTTTAATAAATGAAGAGTTTACTTATAATTTTAAAAACGCGACGTGTATCATTCTACATAAAACAACAGGCCTGGCATGGCCAAATTGGTTAAGGCGTTCGACTCGTAATCTGAGGGTCGCGGGTTCAAATCTCCTTCGCTCCAAACATGCTTGCCCTTTCAGTCGTTGGGGCGTTATAATGTGACGGTCAATCCCATTATTCGTTGGTAAAAGAGCAGCCCAAGTGTTAACGGTGGGTGGTGATGTATAGCTGCCTTTCTCTAGTCTTACACTACTAAATTAGGGACGGCTAGCGCAGATAGCCCTCGTGTGGCTTTGCGCAAAATTCATAAAACACATGAACATAAAACAACAACAGAGAAACGTAAAATTAAATAAGATGTACTAATGCTTTTTGTATTAAAATCATGTGTACAAAACACGAGGCCGTAACAATAAAGTACGTGTAAAAGTGTATTGCAAGTTTTCCGTAGGTAACAAACGCATATTAAAACACAAAAGCGAGGCGTGTTTTTTCTACCTTTTTTTTAGCAAAGTCTCAGCAGCAATACTCACTTATTTTAAATATATCTGCAGGCTAGCTGATTATTTTAAAAAAAACACGATCATGGATTGACAGCATACCCTTCCAAAGAAAGAGTAGTCTTTACATTTTCATACACAATTAAATTTATCTAAGTCTGAAACTGCATATGGCAGAAACCTGTATAAGCCGGAAATATCAAAATTTTGCAGCATTATTCTGTTATAAAAGTCCCTCTACATGGCGGAAACTGCATAACGTAGACAGTTTGGGTTTTGTTTGTTTTCGAATTTCGCGCAAAGCTACTCGAAGTGTATCTGCGCTAGTCATTCCTAATTTAGCAGTGTAACACTAGAGGGAAGGCAGCTAGTCATCACCACCCACCGCCAACTCTTGGGCTACTCTTTTACCAACGATTAGTGAGATTGATTATCACATTATAACGGCCTCACGACTGAAAGGGCAAGTATGTTTGGTGATTCGGGGATTCGAGCCTGAAATCCTCATATTACGAGTCAAACGCCTTCACCCGCCTATCGATGCCGGGCCAACGTGGACAGAAAACTTTCATCTACCTCATCTATCAACAAGTAAGATTAGAACCTGAGTAAGTCGGAAAAAATGTTTTTGATTAAATTAATAATTTCTTGAAATATTAATAAATTTTCGAATATTTAGTTACAGTAACTATTGGTTAAATATATTCTGTTCTTTTTTGTGCCATCATTAGTTTTACAGTTAAATTAGATTCATGATATGTAGAAATATATTTGTCTTTCAACTACAAAATTCTACTCTTTAAATAATTTTTACCAAAAAAATAAATTCCTATCTTCCCTAATTTTAAAATTTAGGGAACATTTACCATGGATAATAGGTAAAGGTGAAAATCAGCGCTGTTTCAAAAATTTAAGGAAGAATCAACTTCCTGTGGAATGGAAAGTGAATAATAAAGTGTGGGTGACAAGTGCTATATTCGAGGAATTTTTGAATAAATTAAACTAAAGAATGGAACAAGAAAACAGGAATATTATACTTTTCCTAGATAATACAACTTGTCACCCGAAAGTTCAATTTTCAAATGTCCGTTTAGTCTTCTACCTCCATGCACAACATCAGTTCTACAGTCATCAGATGATGGTATTATACAGTGTATAAGATTGAAATACAGAAAACTGATACTTCAGCATATTATTACAAACATGGACGACTGTAAAAGAGCATCTGAAATGACCATGAAAACTGACGTATTAGATGTAATTGTATTTTTAAATCATTCAATCAAACGCATTAAAGATGAATGCGTAATAAAGTGCTTTCGGAACTGTGGATTCATTCTTGATAATGGCGGAGATTGTGGAGAAGTTGTGTGTTGTGACGATTCTCGTGAAATTCAACCTCTGACTGAGAAGACTGACGCAGATGATTCTGCGAACGCGGAAAGTTTTGTAAACGTTGACAAGGATGAGTTAAGAGAAGCTGATGAAACTGATTTAAAATCTACAATAGAAACGTAGGATGGTAACAGTATGAAAGATTCAGAAGATGAACAAAATAAAAAAGACAGTGAAGAAATAGAAATTCCTTCTTCAACACAAGTATCAAGTTAAATTAACGCTATCAAATTGTATGTAAAAATCAAGGGGGAAAGTGAACTTCATGAAAAGGCCGTAGAATTGGCGTTCTCTTTTAACCACATGATTAAGATTTTGTTCATGTATATTTTGAATGTCTACTTTTGTTCTTATTCTGTTTAATATAGCATAAACAGTATAATAACTTTATTCACAAATGTCTTACTTCCCTTGAGTCAAGCAAGTATAATGTTCTACTAAAAATTATATATAATTACGTAAATGCACGTTCACTGTCTAGTCTGCTTAAGCCAGACATTTTGCTCGGTTCCATGCGTAGATAGGTTTAACTGTATATTGTAAGGTTTGGTTTGTTTTGAATTTCACGCAAAGCTACACGTGGGTAGCTCGTGCTAGCCTCCCTAATTTAGCAGTGTAAGACTAGAGGGAAGACAGCTAGTCATCACCACCCACCGCTGACTCTTGGGCCACTCTTTTACCAACGAATAGTGGGATTGACCATCACATTACAATGCTCCCAGGACTGAAAGGGCGAGCATGTCTGGTGTGAGGGGGATTCGAACCAGCGACTCCCAGAGTACGTATCGATTACTTTAACCTCCTGGCCGTGCCGAACCCTATATTGTGAGGTTTGGTTGTTCTTGAAGAAAGCACTGTGGTTGTTACTGTAATTTCGTGTGCGTCTTTAGTTCATATTTGGTATGATGTAATGTCAAATACAGGGCTGGTCGAAAGTAACTATACAATTAAATGTATATTCACAACGTCTTTGTGTATTTATATTAAAATAAATGATTTTACGGCAAACAGAGACACAAACATCTCTGTCTTGAATGCATCAGGCTGTAATGATTATTGTTGTCTCAGTCACAACACGGTATAGTTTTATTTTATCTATCTACTAACACTGGACGTCAGTTTTTAAATGCTACTCAACAGAGAATTTCTTTAAATAACCATATAAAACTTCGAACCGCGTCCTCTACTTTATACTTGTCTCTTCTTACCCTAATTCTTAAACGTACACAAACTTTCTTTTTTAAAATACAAACTAAATGAAGTCTAGTCAGCCAATTAACACCACATACCGTCAACCATTAACTGGTACTTTGTAAGGTGACCACAGCCGTAAAAGTCAGAGTGTACGTGGTTTTACTGAAATAGGGACTTTTAGCTCTTTAGGCCTGGTCACATGGTTAAGACATTTCACTCGCAATCTGATGACCTCGGATTTGAATCCCCATCAAACCAATCATGTTCGCCCTTTCAGCCGTGGGGGGTTATAATTTCACAGTCAATCCTACTATTCGTTGGTAATATAGTAGCTCAAGAGCTGACGGTGGGTTGTGATGACTAGATGCCTTTCCTGTACCTAACGCTTGCAATATAATACACGTATAAAAAATGTTGGGTTTGTTTCAAATTTCGCGCAAAGCTACATGAGGGCTATCTGTTCTAGCCGTCCCTAATTTAGTAATGTAAGACTAGAGGGAAGGCAGGTAATCATAACCACCCACTGCCAACTCTTGTACTACTCTTTTACCAACGAATAGTGGGATTGACTGTGAAATTATAACGCTCCCACGACTGAAAGGACGAGCATGTTTGGTGTGACAGGGATTAGAACCCGCGGCCCTCGGATTACGAATCGAGTGTCTTAACCATCTGGCCATGCCGGGCCCATAAAAAACGTACAGAAAAAGTACGCAATACGTATTGATTTGTGTTAAAACTTGTTTTGTGTATATGTGTATTCCGACAATTTCCTTATTCGCTATGCATTGAATTTATGTACCCTAATTTGTTAATCAAATAATGATGTTACGTTATACAAGCTAAACTAACAGAAATTCATGTTTCGTTTTGTTTACTTCACCATTTTGTATAGAAAAAAAATGAATTAAATTGTATTGTATTTTGCTATTATTTTTATCAAGGAAAACGATAATACAAAGGAAAATCAAAGAGTTTATGTTGTAGTAAATATTTATTTCTACAGTTTAGCCTTTTCTCATAACATCGGGCAACAAAACATTTCTATATTACTTACAAAAACTTCAACTGTTTCTGATTAATTGACATCTTAAAAACTAATAGAGTTTTGAAAATTGTCAGACATATTTGAAATTATCATCATCTTCGTTCCTTCGCTTTACAAAATGTTTCATGAATCTTAATTTATTATAAAGTGGGGTCAGTTTTTGTTGCTTGTTTTGAATTTCGGGCAAAGTTACACATGGGTTATCTGCACCAGCTGTCTCTAATTTAGTAGCATAAGACTAGAGAGAAGGCAGCTAGTCATCACCACCCATTGCTAATCCGTGGGCTACTCTTTTACCAACGAATAATGGGATTGACCGTAACATTTTAATGCACCCACGACTGAGAGGGCGAGCATAGTTGATGTGACGGGAATTCGTACTAATCGACCCTCAGATTACGATTCGAGCGTCTTAACCACCTGGCCATGCCGGGTAAAGTGGGGTCAGAATCATATTTTGAAGATTCAATAAACGTCGATATTATATTTACCTGATATATATAATATATAATTCTCTCTCACTCGCCATTCCTTATTTTTTGAAATTATTTTTATCATCTCAGCGGTTCCAGAGATATAGAAAGCAACTATCTTTGGTATACCCACATTATAGGCCTAGCAGTGATTTGTATACAACCATATATATTTCATTTAATGTTGATGATATTTGGACTCAAGTATAATTTCCATGCTTTGATAAAAAAAATTATGTTCACAGCATGAGAAACAGAAATCCGTTTTTTACTGTTTCCATTGTGCAAAAGTACATCTTCCAAATTAACTTCAGATGAGTCAAAAAATGTATCGATTCTTGATGATTCTTCTTTAGTACCTAATTCATTCGTTGGTGCTTCAATATTTGTATGGAAACTGTTTGGGTAATATGTGCACATTCAGGCTTTAGTCGAAATGAAGGAAGTCAGCATATCAACTGATTTCAAAAATGTGTAAAAGAATTTATACTTACAGAATTATAGTTTCAAAAAAATGTGAAACAAAGTTTTGCAAAATTTGATTATATTTCGGGTGTGATGCAAAGAAGAAAATCAGACTTTGTTTTGATTGTGTGCAGAGTGAGCCTAAGTGACCAACTGAGTGAGTGAGAGAAAAGAGAGATTTGTTTTGTTTTGAATTTCGTACAAAGATACATAAAAGCTTTTATTTGCTAGCCATCTCTAACTTAGCAATGAAAAACTATAGGGAAGGCAGATATCCTTCTTCACTCAACACCAATTACTCTTTTACCAACAAATAAGTCCTCCACTGGTACAGCGGTAAGTCTTCGGATTTATAAAGCTAAAATCAGGGGCTCGATTCCTCTCTGTGTACTTAGCAGATAGCCCAATGTGTGTTTTGCTATAAGAAAACATACACACACCAACAAATAAAGGGATTGACTATCACACTATTATACACCTATGGCTGAAAGAGTGAGCATGGTTAGGGGGAACGGGATTCGAGCCCTCGACCTTCAGCTTACGAGTCAAGCATCCTAACCACCTGACTATACCAGACCCAATTGAGAGAGAGGTATTGAACATTTATGCTGATTCGAGAGACTTCTTAAATATCCTAATAAACTGAGGATGTGAGGGTTTCGCGATTCCCGGGCAAAGCAGTTGAGCATGGAAATGAATTAAAAGTGACACAATTCACTGCAATTATATCGAGAACAAATAACATATACGAATATTAAATTTGGAATTTAATGCCGATACAATACAGTCATTGTTTAAAGTTATAAAAAGTGTGTCTTTTATCCAGTAAATTGTCCAAGTAAACTCAGTTTGACAGTATAAATCTATCGCATTGAGTTGAATGTATGGTGTTTAACATGGTGCTGACAAAATATTTTGATATTACAATAACTAACAATCTAGAACCGATGAGCAAAGTTCTATCTACTATTTTTTTAATTAGCACCATCAAATTACCCCGAATCACTTCAGTTTTCTCAAGTTGCAAATTTTTGTTGTTTAGTGTAATGTCATTGAATGTCGTTATTTATTCATGTCATTAGGTCAGGTATATTGAAGCTTTATTTTAACGCATTTGATCATCAAATGGTGCCAGAGAGCTAGTGTTGGATACACACGACTGTTTCATTTAACTTTATTACGAGGGTTATGGTTTAGATAGTTATAAAGTGTAAGAATTCAGAAACAGTAGTTTCTTGCAGGTTTACTTACATAACTGTTTACGAATCAGGTTACTCGAACCTTCTGAACTGTTCTCATTGTATTAAGTGAGTATTATTTGGTCATAATGTCTCTTAATTTGTAGAGAGCTCTAGGTATCAGCCGACCAATAATATATACATATGTAGGCGACCAAGTTAGTAAAAGTGAAGTTAGATTGCTTGTTAATTAGCTGTAACGTGCAATTTCTAGTGTGAGTTTTACAACTCGTTTTGTAATAATAGAAACAGACAATGGGTGTTCTAAAACAATTGTGGACTTCGATAGTAAAAGAGAGAATTATGTAAAGATCTGGATGCAACTGGGGTGTCTAATAGTTATAGTGGCGATTTTGAAGTGAATTTCACAGCTTTTTATTGTAACGACAGGGTAAAAAAGAATAATTTGTCCTGTCAAAAGGTGTTCTAAAGTAATTGAATCAGCCAAGGAAGACTTTGTTGAAAAAAAAGAGAATTATTTACGCCGAAATTATTTAGGCATCATAAAACTTGACAGCTTTTAGTTTCATATCATACTTGTTGTAATTGGTTATCGATATATCTTTAAAAGCAATAAGTACTGGAATGCAACTGATTTGTTTATAATCTGTTGTAAAGCATTTCAAAACATGAAACTTATGTCATTAGGTGTGAATTAGTGCCGGTGCTGAGTCCCGGGATTTCTTTCTTTTAAGACGGTATTTCAAATACATTGTCGTCTTTGTTTTTTTATGTTTATACGTAAATATATGTTTTTCTTTTTCAGTAACAGGTCCACTTCACCCAGCTGAGTATTGTTGTTTGGGGGAGGATCACACCCCGTAATATGATTAGTCTTACATACATATATTCAGCATCTTCCCTCTATTAGGACCCGGCATGGCCAGGTGGGTTAAGGCGTTCGACTTTTAATATGAGAGTTGCAGGTTCGAATCTCAGTCGCACCAAACATGCTCACCCTTTCAGCGTTATAATGTGACAATCAATCTCACTATTCGTTGGTCAGAGTAGCCCAAGAGTTGGCGGTGGGTAGTGCTGATTAGCTGCCTTACCTCTAGTCTTACACTGCTAAATTAGGGACGGCTACCCTATAAATAGCCCTTGTGTAGCTTTGTGCGAAATTCAAAACAAACCAAACCAAATCCCTCTATCAACAAAACTTAAACCATAGTTTTTCTTTAATACATTTTCACTGACAAACTTTTTCTATCATAATTTAGACCAGGTTGGTTAAGGCGTTCGACTTGTAATCCGAGGGTTGCGGGTTCGAATCTCAGGTGCACCAAAAAACAAAACAAATAATATTTGGGCCCAGCATGGCCAAGCGTGTTTAGGCGTGCGACTCGTAATCTGAGGGTCATGGGTTCGCATCCTCGTCGCGCCAAACATGCTCGCCCTTTCAGCCGTGGGGGCGTTATGATGTGACGTTCAATCACACTATTTGTTGGTAAGGGAGTAGCCCAAGAGTTGGCGGTGGATACTGATGAGTAGCTGCCTTCCCTCTAGTCTTACACTGCTAAATTAGGGACGGCTAGCACAGATATCCCTCGAGTAGCTTTGTGCAAAATTCAAAAAACAAAACAAACAAACATAATTTAGAAATTAGTAGAAAAATTAGTCTACCTTTTAAAACAAAGGGTTTAAAAATATCATTAGGATTCAGTGAAAATATTACAAAATAGTAAATAATAGCCTTTACAAAAAAATATGTAACAATGCAGCACAAAGTAAATTACGTTGATAACAGTTTTTGGTAATGCGCTGTTCTCTTTCATATAGTGTTTTCTGCACTTCCCGAATTTCGGCTGTGAAGTTCTTCTGCCAGCTTAGATATCACCTCCTTCATGTGAGCGGAGTAAATGTTGAAAGCGACAAGTTGGAGAACGAAGTAATCGCCGTGTGAGATTTTTTGCAAAACTTTTTCAATTTCCTCCTTAGAGGAGAAACGGCAGAGCGAACGAAGCATCGTGAATCTGGGGCCAGACGAAACCATGAAGGTTAAGCGATATAAAATATTTAGACCTGTCAGTATAGCAAGAATAACGAAACAAAACCAAAGAACGACGAAGATTTTTTCGTTAACAATGTTCAGAGGCAGAAGACAGAGAGCGTCGTGTTTTTGGACATCTCCGGAGGATCCGAACCTTTGAAAAGTGCACTTTGTCATGCGAGGAAATATTTTTATCATGGGATCTAGTCGTTTCTCTTGCTCAGTCATGGTGAACTTTATCACTTCAGGGCCATATTTCGTGAATTCGTGACCCAGAAATAGGTCAGTGAAGTAAATCTGTCCAAGAATATTGATGAAATTCAAGATTTCGCAGAAGAAGTAACGAAGAGCGTACGATCCGTTGTTGTTACTTGTGTTTAGAAAGTAATTTACCAGCATGTCTCTTTTTGTCTCTTTTTCTTCCTTCTTTAGAACAGGCTTCGTGAGTCCCATACAAAGTTTCTTGATTTTTCCACTCTCCCAGGATCTCCATATGTATCTCGGTGTGTAAAATAACACAGCTTGAAACAAGAGAACAAAACAAACCCATTGATAATAGGCATGCACAACAACTTTGTCGCCAGGTTCTAACGTTTCAACACCGGGGTACACAACCTCTGTACCCATTTTTTTGTCAAATGCTTTAGGAAGGGTGAAAGTACCTTCTATCCAGCAGTACGTGTTCAACAGTTTGTCAGGAATGTCGTCTTTCTGAATGCAATAAATTGGTTCGCCGAAGAATTGGTAACAAGTGACACTGACACTGAAGACCAGAAGGAGAACTGCCACTCCTCTGTAGTGAAGGCGAAAAATCTGGTTGTCTGTGTAAACCGTATTTATCTTAAGTTTCAGAAAGCTTAAATCGATACTGAACAGTTTATTCGTAATTATTTCCATGGTACCAGCTTGTCTTCTAAGCTAATGAATTCATCCAATTTATGGAATTGGAAGATGTAAAAATGTCTGTAACAAAGCACGGTCTATATTCCTCACGAGTTCAAATACTCGAGTATAATTTTCTTCACTTAGGGCCCTGTCAAAAGAAAAAAAAAATATACATACACATAAATCATATAAAGTTACGTTTTTCATAGAATAACGTGAAACCCAAAATAAAATTGCATAACCGTATAATCAAGAAAGGGAAAATTACAAACAACACCAAGGTTTAAAGGAGAAATACTTAAATATATGAAATATGTATGTATGTGTTGGGTCTTTCAAAGATCGTTTTTGCTATTCGGGAGACTATGGTCACAATATTGTGAAACATAATGTGTAGACCAACTTAACATACGTGATCTGATGTTATCACGAGTACACAGTATCATCCAGGATATCATCATTTGATCTCTACCTTGTCAAAATATCCGAGAGAGCTTTACGTAAACTAGACCCTTTACACAGACGAAGCTGCTGTCATCTATCTACCAGCGTTTGAGTTGCCGAAATAAAATCTATCTTGTTCAAAGTTTATTGTATGGTTTCGAATTTTTTTTCATCAACAATATCCGAACCCAATTATTTTGATTTGTGCGACACACAAAATTTCGTTTTTTGAATTTTTAATTAGTCTTTGTATACTCCAAATAACCTGTCGCAACGCAGTTTGTATACTACTGATTTATTGTGTTATACGAGTTGTGCCCATTTTTCCTACTGTGGACTGGCAGCCTTATAGGGTCTTGTTCGTGACATTACAAAACTTCCTGTCTGTTCAGCGCTGCCACATCAAATCTCAAACACCTCGTTCTAGCAACAAACAGTAATCCGTATCAATACAAGATCCGGCATAGCTTTACTACAGAACATTCATCTTTAATATTGCACTATTGACTGTAACAATTTTGTTGCAGGGTTAATTGGTAACTTTCTGTATCTTTGCATCTTTAATTGTTTTTAACGTCGGCTGCATATTTGATTTTGAAAACATTGTTACACATCACCTAAGAAAGCGTATATATTATTGTTATTGTACAACTGCCTAGGATTTATAAAATAAGTCTGTACACTTCAGATGACAACACGAACCTTGTTCAGAATACCTTTTCCAAATTCCTCTTAGATTCCTCTAAGCACACATTTTATGTATTTTGTATTTTATAAATATATTTTAAACCCAAGGAATGCAAAATGACAAACGCTTTTTTATATGTTAAGCATTACATTGGAATGTATTTAAATGTTTCGTCCAATTCATCATTAAATTTCCATAGTTCCGTATCGGATTGGTACTATGTTCTCGCAGTTGTTTAACTTTTCATTGACTTTTATTACTCATTGCCGAACGTACATGTTGTGTTGGGTTCGACATGGCCAAGTGGGTTAAGACGTTTGACTCCCCATCGCACCAAACATGCTCGCCCTTTCAGCTGTGGGATCATTATAATGTTATGTAAAGCCCACTATTCTTTAGTAAAACAGTAAACCCAGAGTTGTCGGTGGATGGTGATGACAAACTGCCTTCCCTGTAGTCTCACACTGCTAAATTAGGGACGGCTAGCGCAGATAGCCCTCAAGTAGCTTTGCGAGAAATTCAAAAACAAACAAATAGGTTGTGTTAAACAAACATTCGAGTATATTTTTCGAACTTGTACGCAAGTTGTTGAAATTAAAAATACAATAAAATGTACAAATCTTCGAACCTGAAAAATACCAAATACATGTTAATGATCTACACTCTAGTTTCTTCCAAGTACTGTTAATTTTTCAGTTCTGGTCACATTCCTTCAAAAATTAATAATAATTACTACTGTTTCTACACCGGAAAAAATTGTTTGTTTGTGTAAGCACAAAGCTATACAATGGATCATCTGTGCTCTGCTCACTAGTTAGCGGTGGGTGGTGATAACTAGCTCTCTTCCCTCTAGTTTTACACCACTAAATTAGGGACGGATAGCGCAGATAGTTCACGTGTAGCTTTGCGCGAAATTAAAAAAAACAAACTAATTATAGCTTGATAGTAGAAAATAAAACGTTTCATTTTTTTACTAAATAAATAATATTTGGTTTCACCCAACATTAAATAAATTAAGTAATTACCACGAGATGAAATAATGATCAATCAAGATTACGTGGAATTCGAAGAAACAAATGTAGTGATGCCCCCAAACTTCCGGACAAATACGTTTTTTAAAAATAAAAACTGCTTGGAATCTTAACAAAACATAAATGTTCATGTGCAAGGGAAATGCCATTCAAACAATATTTCGGAGAATGGGCCGAAGTACAACTGGTTCTTGTTGTTATTTAAGCACGAAGCTACACAAAGGGTTAGCTGTGCTCTTCTCACCATGGGTATCGAACCTGGTTTATAGTGTGGTAAGCCTTCAGACATATCGATATGCCACTAATGGACAATGTCGATGAACCGGCTTTTATCGGTGGCCGTGAAGGTTCACGTGATTACCAACAGTCTCAAACCCGATCAAATTATTCCAAACATTTCACGTACATATATATACACATATGGACGGATCATAAAATCCACGTCATTAAGGAAATTGAAAAAAACCAAACAGTCAAGAAATATTAATTGGTTTGTTTGTAATTAAGCACAAAATTACACAATGCCCACCATGGGTATCGAAACACTGTTTTAAACGGGGAGAATCCGAAGACATACTCCTGTGACACTGTGGGCGATATTAAACTGAGTATTAGCTTATTACGTAATACACTGTTACTCCTTTCTCGTATTTTATTTTACTTGTCAATGTACATTATTCACAGTTAGTTCGTGTATATTATAATTATTATTACATATATATATATAAATATATTAATCAGAGCATGCGTAAGGACGACGAAATATCACACAATCGACAACCTCGAAAGTGAAGATAACCATACATTTTGACCCAGATTAGATAGATCAGTGAGTGTTTATGCCATAAATAAATATCAACTCTGTATCTCGCCTCTTAATTCTATGTTTGTACATCATGTATTGCGGTCTCTCGCTGGGACAGCAGTAAGTCGTTTGACTTACAATGCTAAAATCAGGGGGTTCGATTCCCCTCGGTGGACACAGCAGATAGCCCGATCTAGATTTGTTATAAGAAAACAAACACCCATATTGTGACTGTTATCATTTCACTAATACAGCTATATTTGTATATACTCATTTATTTATACCAGATAAAACCACTACTTCCTAAAATCCTCCCCAAAGACTAGCTTTGGTTTGGATTACGACCGAAGACGGGGAGACAAATATATGAATAACAGTCATATCTGAAATAGAAAAGAATATGGACAAATTTTCCTGCTTATTTCAGATGATAAATGTCTTCAGTTTTCTCCGACTCTTCCAAATTCGTGGCCATCCTGTTTTAAAGTTTGGGTTTTTAGTATTAAAAATATGCCAACGTAAACGATTAAAATACAGCTAATTTACGGTTATGCATGATAACAACATCCGCTTTGTTTGAATTGAGTCGTTGGTATTAAAAAGTTTTGAACTATGATGCAAAAATACTTATCAACTCAATATTGTTATTGAATAAAATATGGAATTATTCATTCTTCTCGCGAGCACACTCCTTAAATAACGCGTATGCATTCGCTCAGTTCAGTACAATAATAATATTTTCTTTAATTTATATTTACGGCGACCCGGACTTAGGATTCATCCAAACTCGTTACAACGTTCATTACTCTGGTTACATGTTGAAACTACATTTCTAAACAGCGCCATGTTTTTATAGGAGCCAACTTAGAGGAGAAAGGAGTGCCAGTCATTCTCTCTCTCCTAGTGTCCTGTTAAATCATCTTATTACATCCTACACACTTGTTCTCGTCTGAAAGTAAACTAACTTATATCAAACTATGAAAACTTCTTACAGAAATCATGTTCATTACGCTTTCCTCGAGCACGCTGTGAACCCGAGTCGTCTTGCACGTGAGTTGAGCGTATACTGATTAGGTTAAAGAGTTAACCCTCGAACGTTCCCCAGCAAGGCCATTGTTAACAATTCAAACTTCCACTACTAGAAGTTTTGTAAATCACTACAGCTCGAGGTATAATCTATGCGTCGTAATGTTGCATGTTAAAAAAAAAATGTAATACTTACTAACAAAAATATGATTTCACTAAACAGTCGGTACAAGAAATTTTTAAAAACAATTACTAGAAACACTTGCCATTAATTGAGGCTTGCTGTACATAAATACATACAGTCAAAAGTCCTGGTGTCCAGTAACATTTGTTTAAAGTGAAAAGTCGATTTCAATACAAGAAGAAATAAATAAATAAACGAAAGAATTATTTGTGAATAATATCTGAACAATGACAGGAGAAACACGAGAAAGTGACTAATTTTCGGATTTACAACGTTAAAATCTGGGATTCGATTCCCAGGTATTTTAATGTGCAGCTTTGCGATCAACCAAACAAAATCTTATCACAATGCATTATGTTTATAAACTTTGTACACCAAAGGGAAAGCAATTCTTGGGCTATTCTAACCAAATAGTCTGCAACATTATAACACTCCCACGGTTAGAAGAGTGAGCATGTTTGGTAATGGGATTCGAACCCGCAAATTGCAAGTTGAGCACCCTAACCACCAAACAGTGAAAAACGTCCGCTTATAAACTGTGGTAAAGGTGAAAAAACACCTCCTGAAGGTGTAGGGCAGGCAAAACTTGAAGACTAAGCAACTCATTCTATTTGGCTAGAGATAAACTAATATACCTAGACAGAGACTTATTGACCTACATAGGCTATAGAGTATTCATTCGTGACCGTGTTATTACCTCTGTGACTTACAGGAAGTTAAATAACTTTTTAACACTGTAACTTGGATTGTTTGTTTGTTTTGGATTTCGCGCGCAAAGCTACACGATGGCTCTCTGCCCTAGCCATCCCTAAATTAGTAGTGTAAAATTAGAGTGAAGGCTTTGTTTTGGAATTTCGCACAAAGCTACTCGAGGGCTATCTATGCTAGCCGTCCCTAATTTTGCAGTGTAAGACTAGAGGGAAGGCAGCTAGTCATCACCACCCACCGCCAACTTTTGGGCTACTCTTTTACCAACGAATAGTGGGATTGACCGTAACATTATACACCCCCACGGCTGGGAGGGCGAGCATGTTAAGCGCGACGCGGGCGCGAACCCGAGACCCTCGGATTACGAGTGCACGCCTTAACGCGCTCGGCCATGCCAGGCCAGAGTGAAGGCAGTTAGTCATCATCACGCACTGCCAACCCTTAGGCTACTCTTTTTACCAACGAACAGTAGGATTGACCGTACATTATAACACTCCCACGGCTCAAAAGGCGAGCATGTTTGGTGTGACGGGAATTCAAATCTGCGACCCTCAGGTTACAAGTTCATTGCCTTAACCACCTGGCCATGCTGGGTCTCTGTAACGTGAAGTACTTGATATACGAAGTAAAATATCGAGGCAAATTAAAAGAGGCTAACATAAGATTTAAATTGGCTTTCATTTTGCAAAATAGCTTGTGCCATACTCTTAACCTCTATGAATATCGTTCTCCACTTGAAAACAGCCTGTGCCATAATGTTAACCTCCATGAAGTCTGTATGAATATCGTTCTTCACTTGAAAACAGCCTGTGCCATAATGTTAACCTCCATGAAGTTTATATGAATATCGTTCTCCACTTGAAAACAGCCTGTGCCGTAATGTTAACCTCCATGAGGTCTGTATGAATATCATTCTCTGCGCAATGTTAGACTCTTAAGATTTTCAGCGAAATAATTTTTTGCGTGATATTAAACGTCTCAGATCTCTTGTAAAATCATGTCAGTAATGGCACTTTAATCATAATGTGATACACCTACATGAGATGGGTGGGCGTAGAAATTATGACAGGTCTCAAAATTATAAAAAAACAAACAACAAACAACGAATTAAAATAAAATGTGTTTTAAGTGAGAAAAAGGTCTCGGTTTTCAGTTCAATCAGCAAGTAATATAGAAACAGACACAACAAGCAGGACTAAGAAAGGCTGTACGTATATGTTATTATACAATTAACAGGTAAACAGATGTTTTCAGTATAGCTTTTTTTGTGTATTTTAACAAGTAAACCTAGAGCACATGTCAAAATAGTCTTGACTTCAGACAACAAGTAGCGTCAACTGTTACCACCGACAACAATCATGCTTGAACAACAATATACTTAATATCCAACGAAGGACATGTAGATTTATATCTGCTTAAAAACATACGACTACATAAATGTGCACTTCAACAAAGATAATTTTGAACTCATCAAGAACTAAAGATGGCGTTTCATGCATTGTCAATCACCACCAATTGTAAACGTGTAAAATTAAACCTCTTATATAGGGAATAAACCAACTTACCACGACTACTCGTTTCGTTAGGCCTACGGAATTAACTGCGTGGTCATAAAAAGCGGATGGGCGTCAGAAGAAAAACTACTACGTATCATCTATTCTCTATACACTATTGTGTCATGTCAAAGCTTTGTCGTTGAGTGTAAGTGTACATTATATATATATATATATACACATGCATATGAAAGTAAATTTATTTGTTGTTAAATACAAAGCTGTTCAATACGCACCACCGATACCTGATTTTTAGCGTTGAGAACAACGACTTATTTCTGAGTCAGTGGGGTCGTATATTAGAAAAAAACACTTACGTTCAAGAGGTCTTGATACAAATGAATGAAAATCCTATAACCCGAACCTTTCGACAGGTGAACTTTCTTTTTCGAGGACAAACTGAGAATGTTGATGTAATGGAATGAGTGATATACATGTATAGAGTTGAGTGACGTCGTGAAGGTCATCCGATTTTGGGCCCGGCAAGGCCAAGCGTGTAAGGCGTGCGACTCGTAATCTGAAGGTCGCGAGTTCGCATCCTCGTCGCGCCAAACATGCTTGCCCTTTCAGCCGTGGGGGCGTTATAATGTTACGGTCAATCCTACTATTCGTTGGTAAAAGAGTAGCCCAACAGTTGGCGGTGGGTGGTGATGACTAGCTGCCTTCCCTCTAGTCTTACACTGCTAAATTAGGGACGGCTAGCATAGATAGCTACTCTTTTACCAATGAATTGTGGGATTGACCGTCACGAGATAACGCTTTTACTACTAAAAGGGCGAGCATGTTTGGCGTGACGGGGACTCGAACTCACGATCCTCACATGCCAGGCTAAGCAACGAAGGAAGACTATTTTTCTGACAGAGATGAAACCAATAAACGAAGCTAACTAATTCCAGAATCTTGATTAACTCCAAAATGTTGAACAGAGGTTAGATTGGTAATCCAATGAACTGGTTTTATTTAGATAGCCCTCGTATAGCTCTGCGCGAAATTCAAAACAAGCCAATCCACACGATAACGTAGGTAAGAATAGGATGTTTATTATTATAATATTACATTCTAAGTCTATAAAAAATAAAAGTAAGTTATCACAATAGTCTGTGAATATTAAGGAAAAAACCTCAGGCTGCAATAATTTTAATGTATTCATAGTTTAATCCATAAATATATATATTTCGGTCACTTTATAAATTTTCACATAGATCTATGTATTTAGTTCGAGTCTTCTCGGTAAAGTGGATTTAAAAGTTCGTAAACCTGCAAAATTCGTTTTATTAACCTAAAGATTGTGTGTTACAATAGAAATCCCGTAGAACTTGACTTTGGGTCTGTGGATATTTCCTGGTGTTGGGTAATTCCAACTCAACGGGTGGCTTGAATACTTTTGAGTATTAGTATGATTTTGGAAGCTCTATACCTCAGATATTTTTATTTATTTAGTATGGTTGACAACCTTTTGGACATAGTCTATGCCTCTCCACGTCACTGAACTACATCTTTAACTGCAATGAAACCATCAACCACGAAAAACAATAAATCTTTCAGTGCCAATATCTTTATGTCTTCTCGGACTTTCTCACAGCTTTCCGTAAATATATTTGCAAAAAATAAAATCCACGAAATCAAAAATAACCTCTAATGAGGAAACCTTTCCATATGCGAGGGTGAAAGAAATCGCGTTGCTTTCTCTTCCTTCAGACAAAATACCTGCCATGTTTAGTTTTCTGTGTGGGCGTTATTATGTCAGAGTCAATCCCACTATTCGTTGATAAAAGTGTAGCCCAAGATTTGGCGGTGGGTGGTGATGACTAGTTACCTTCTCTCTAGTCTTACACTGCTAAATTAGAAACGGATAGCGCAGATAGTTCTCGTGTAACTTTGCGCAAAGTTCAAAACAAGCAAATCAATCTCTCGTACAGAAACGTTAGACCGAAATTTGTATCCCTATACGTTAGTGGATTTAAAACTTCGTTTTAGATCCCACATGGACTTTCTAAGAGTTTAAGAAAACACTGTAAAAGGTGAGCACTTTACCACAGTGAATGTGAGAAATTTTTGCCTCTATTTTCGTTTGTGTTATATCGATGGGATCAATACGTTTGGAATCTCGCCTTTTCCTTCCACATTGCTTAAACAAATTTATTTCGTTAATGGTGTATCCATGCGTTGCTAAATTTATGTTACTTGTTTGTAATGCGTCTGGTTCATAATTAGTTGGATTTCAAATGTAACTATGTTGTACGTGTTTTGCTTGTTTTTTTTTAATTTCGCGCAAAGCTACACGAGGGATATTATATTATAACGCCCCCACAACTGAAAGGACGAGCATGTTTGGTGTGACGGAGATTCAAATTCGCGGCCTTTGGATTACTAGTCGAACGCCTTAACCCACCTGGCCATGCCAGATTTCCTGTAGGTGTAATATATTTATGTAGAATATTCGGGAAGTTCTAACATAGAGAAACGTTTTTGGATTTTTTTTTCTAGTTATCGTAGTGAATGATTCAGATAGTCATTTGAAGTCTGTTTCTATAGGTTGGATGATACTTTCGTATTTAATGAGCTGAATGCATCCTAGTGGTTAGTATGCAAAACTATAAAATAAAGGCCTCATGATTCGCAACATGTTACTGAAAAATACTATCGTGCTTTGTATTTTTGGGGCAGAAGAAATATTACTCGATTAGAGTATCCAAGGATTTGGCGGTTGGTGTTCTTGGTTAAAAACCTTTCCTATTGTCTATAAGTTCAAAGTTCAAGATAGCTGGTTCAGATGATCCTTGTGCACCGTTGCACGATATCCAAAATAAACAAGTAAAGTGTTTTTCAATTAATTATAATAAAAAATGTTTATTAACGAAAATAAGTTGTATCAGTTATCAACAATAAATATAATTGTAACTAAAAATCTGTAAAACGATACATAATAGTAACGAATTTTTTCAGTTACTTTTTGACGTGCACTGAGGGTCAAGCAATCTCATTAAAATCCCTGTTTATGTAAATAAATGCAAAAAATAATCCTACAGCTAAACCTAGAATGACTTCTGCAAATAGTTCAAAATTAGAAAAAAACGCTTCACTGTTTACAAAAAAAGTTGTTCTTGCTCTCATGTACCACCATATTGCCTTGTTTTTATTTAAAGTTAACATTCATTGACTATAAAAAAAAATAAAACTAAACGTCCAAATCCTGAACTTTTAAGTCTAACTTAAAAAACACATAACTAAAAATAAATAAGCTTATAATTCTTAAAGTCTACTTTGAAAACCAAGTTATGGTATGATTTAGTAATTCCATATTCACATTTGGCATCCACTCATCAAATGTTATAAGATTTCCAAAGTTGTAAAAAGGAGTTAGAACTTTTGATCTAAACCAGTAGTTCCCAAACTGGGGGTAATTTAACAATTTATCGGGGGTAATGGAGGGGTGACAGAAAAAAAGTTAAAATTCTGAAAATCAAGAAAACATTGAGGTAGCTGGTATTAGGATTAATGTTAACTTAGTCTTAGTGTGTAAAGTTGTAAATTAAACCTATTTTAAGTATGTAATAAAGTTAAACCAAATAACAATAAGCATCAAAAACTAGTATACAGTAGTAGAAAAGAAAAAATATTTATCTAAGTGTGTGGTAACCTAAAAGTCACTCAGTAACCCTGATGACTCATCGACGTGTCCAGTACGCATCACTCACTGCCTGAGGTTGCCTCTATTTCACACTGTCAGTTTCTATGTGAGCATCAGCCGAGGTAGACAAAACCTGGTATGTTTGTGTACTGCCCTGTGCAGTATAGTTAGTATTTACCTACTATTACATCATTCCTATGCTGAATAAGCTCTTTTAATGCCATCTAGAATGCCATGAAAAAATAAATAATAATTTCACATTGTTCACACTGTTTTATGCAGTTTTTCTTTTTCTGCAGATTAAACAATAAAATGTCTAAAAAGCGCACCTACTCTGACGCCTTTCTTCGCTATGGCTTTGTGAATTTACCTTCTGATGGAAAGGATCGGCCACAATGTGTAGTATGTCACAAAGTGTTGATAAATGAAAGCCTCAAGCCATCAAAACTCTCAGCTCACCTCCAGAAGTGCCATCCAAATCTTCAAAATGAGGATCAGGCTTATTTTCAGCGCCGGGCTGTAGCACTGAAGAATATCCAGTTCGGTTCATCTGGAATTCAAGCCAAAAAGCTTCAAGCTGCGGTCGAAGCATCTTACTTTGTTGCATATAAAGTTGCCTAACAACAAAAAATGACACACCATTGCAGATAATCTGATTATGCCTTGTGCATACAAGATGGTAAGCAAGGTATGTGGGGAGGATCAAGTGAAGAAACTGAGTGTCATATCTCTATCAAACAACACAATCCGCCAACGAGTCGATGACATGGCATCAGATATTCTGTCCCAAGTTACAACAGAGATCAAGGAAAGCTCATATAGCAAATTCTCCTTGCAATTTGATGAATCGTGTGACGTAGCCAGTTGTGCTGTTCTCCTTGGGTTCGTTCGTTACGTCCACCAGGACAAGATCAAAGAAAAGTTCCTATTATGCGAAGATCTGCTGACAACCACGAAGGGAGAACATATCTTCAATATCATCAACAGTTTCTTTACCACGAATGGATTGAATTGGAACAGCGTTCAACAGGTTGGGAGAGATGTTTATATAAAGTCTAGATTAGTATAAATACAATGAATTACATGGCATATAGTCATATAGTTTTATTTATTGTACAAGTAGCTGTAGTGTAGCTAATATTTTATACATAATTCACAAAAAAGTATCGTGCCTGTCGTACTGAAATACTAAAGTACCAAAATAAATTAAATCAAATTAAAACCATATAATTATAACGCAAAAGATAAGTAAGAATGACTAACTGACGCAATCTATAATAGTTTTTCTTTTTTAATCTAGGTCTCCATCGATGGAGCACCGTTGATGATGAGTCGTAATCGTGGATTACGGGGCCTCTTACAAGCTGTGAATCCAGAAATTTCTGTAGATCATTGCATCATTCATCGGTAATCCCTTGGATCAAAAAGCCTGGCTGGTAATCTGAAATTAGTGTTTGAAGATGTGTTGAAAATCGTCAATTTCATCAAGTCCAGGGATGTGAATTCGGGCATATTCAGGGAGCTGTGCAAGGAAATGGGAGAGCAATATCAAGTTCTGCTCTATCACACCGATGTTCGCTGGTTGTCACGAGGCAAGGTTGTACGTCGAGTCATTGAGCTTCGAACGGCTCTTCAGGAATTTCTGAAACAAGAAGAATCTCCTTTTGCTACCAAGTTCACTGATAAGGAGTGGCTTGCTCGACTTTGTTACTTGGCTGACATATTTGCGGAGCTCAACAGTGATAATCTGCAACTCCAGGGCCAAAACACGACTGTCATTGATGCCCATCACACTATGACTGCATTTTTGGGAAAACTGAAACTCTGGATTCGACGCTTGGAGAAAGGAGTGATTGCTCAGTTTCTCACCCTAGATCAGTTTGTTGAGGAGAATAGTTATGATACTGGATCACTTTTACAGACCATCAACAGAGAGATGAGCGACCATTTGAAGGGGCTTGAAACAAGCATGCAGCACTACTTTCCAGAGAGTGACCTAAAAACAGCCAGTCTTCAGTGGATCATTCATCCCTTTTCTGTATCTGATGAGGTCATTCATGATGATGATTTCCCTGCAAAGGAGGAGTGGGTCACAATGCGAGCAAATGAAGCCTTGAAAGTCAAATTCTAAAACCAAAATGCAGATTCCTTTTGGATTTCATAACTAGCTGACTAGCCAGCTCTGTCCAAGAGAGCCTTGAAGTTGTTGGCATCATTCTCCACAACGTATCTGTGCGAGAAGGGGTTCTCAACCTTGCTGGGGATGAAAACAAAAAAGAGGACTCGCTTGAGTGTTGCAAACGATGCCAGGCTGGCACTTTCAACCACAAAGCCAAGAATTTCTAAACTAGCTTCAGGTATGCAACTTCATCCATCCCACTGATGTTCTAGACATCTTTGGCAATATTCATTAGAAATGAACAATGATCAAATACAATAATTAAAAGTGTAATTCAGTGTAAATAAATTGTAAATAAATAAAGTGCAATATATCTCTAGTTTAATTTAGCCATATATATCAATGTTGAAAACATTTTGTGAAAGGGGTAACATGCTTAATGTGGCATATTAAATTGGGTAACAAGCTGAAAAAGTTTGGGAACAACTGATCTAAACGTTTGTAATTGTAGTTATTTTGAGTTTAATATATTTTCCATATACAAATGCATTATATCTAAACGAAATCTACAAAGAAATGTTGTAATTTATTCAAATTGAAGTCGGCATTTGAACTTTAAAGTGTGTTATTAACTTAAAAAAAATGTGGGGAACTATAGAAAAACAAACCTTTAAACGTACTTATAAATTTAAATAAAACTATAAAATTTTTTTATATTTATGTATGTATTTGTGCGAGAGTTTTTGGGTAAACAAATGTGAAAGGACAAATGGGATTATCTCTCTTTTCATACAGTTTCTAGTCCGAAATTCATTGAATATGTATAAGATTGATTATAAGAAATGTTATTCATTTTTTTGCAATATATTTACTAACATAATAAAAGAAAGTTCTGTGATGCCGTAAAGGATGAAAGTGATTCACATTGTAGGTGTAAGTTTTTCTCATGATGGCTGCATTCATACTTAGTTGGATATATCTTCGACGTTTTTTGAGTTTTCGAAATATGTCTCCGTGTGTGCGTTTCTTCTCGGGAAATTTGTTTTATTCTCAAAACCAAATTCAAACGTTTAGTGCTAGAAAATACGTATCAGGTAAAATAACAATAAATTCGATAATTTTATTTCTTAAAATTTACCAAGAGACCTAAAGGACTCTTACACTGACGAGTCTTATCAAACCTTTGAAAAACGTTTCGAGCGCGACATAAGGAGTGAAAGATGTTCGTTTGAAATCATAGCCAAAACTTCAAAAGCTGAAAAAGCATCTTTCTGTCAACAAATTTTCAGCATTTATAAGCTAGTGTATAATCAGTGGGTAATTTTACTAATTTTTAGATTATCACCTGAGACAAAAATCAGTTTATTGAGGTATTTTTACTATCTGATCACGTTTCACCGTGGGAGGTGCCCATTTCACAATTTTTTAATCTAATAGTATCTAAAAGTTATTAAAAAAATTGCAAAACTAAGATGTACCAAGGTGGTTTCTCTCTGATATGTTAAGGCCTTAGTGCTGCAATATTTAAATGGTAGTTTTAAAAAAATAATAGTGGATATTCTAACTGTTAAGTGATGACCATGTTATATGCATGTTCTGAACCCTCATTCTTGAAGTATTGGGGAAATTTACCCCATATTTCTGCAGCTTCAAATATTTTTTTCCACTGAATAATCATTTTCTTAATTTTTAAACTTTCTTTATTTACAATATAACAATGATTACAGTTGTATATATGATACATTGTATACATAATAGGCTAACATTAATTTTCATATGTATATTTACATGTTAAGGTAAATTTAAAGAAAACCAAAGACACCTTTATACACTATCATATACAACTTCCTTGACCCTGCTTTATTTTATTATAATATCAGGTGAGCTTGATTCAGAAACTATAAAAAGAAGACTTTTTTCACCAGCTAAAAACTTGCCCTTTTCTCTGTACTTGCAAATTTTGTTGTGGGGGTACTTTTTGTTAAGTGTGAGCTCTGCAAATGTGTTAGTAAAAACCTTTTATCTGTATTTGTTTGGAGTTTGTAGGTGTACTGCTGCAATCAGAGTGATACTGCGAACTTAAAGAAATCTAAAGATTTAAAGTAGCTTTTTACTTACTGGCCTTCACAACTATAAATGTTGTTAAAAATTATTATAAAGATTTTTGTTATGATATAAAGTTATTACGGTACTGAATTGATGTTTTACATTTTTGTGGTTTTTAATCTTTGATGAAGATAGGACTTAATAAATGGGAAAACAGATTATTGTTTGTTTAATTTTAATTACAATAGATGTAAACAGCTTCACGTGGAGAACCCATACATGTGGTGAATTGAGATCCAAACATGTTGGTCAACAGGTGACCTTGTGTGGTTGGGTTCAATTTCACAGGATGGGAAAATTTATTACCCTTAGAGATGGATATGGGGTCATCCAGTTGATTATTCCTGAAAAGGTGTGTAATTTTCTTTTTACATTTAGCAAAACTTTGTTTAGCCAGAAACTGAAGCAAGGTATGTTAATATCTGTAGTCTGCTTAACATAACATTTAAAGCCAATAAAAGTCCTGCTTGTCTATCAAGGCTCTCGTATCCATTAAACAAAATTAATTTCAGAGATCCTAGCCATAAATAGTGACAAGAACATGCAAAGAGCAATAGTGTGTTGTGTTATAACATACTCAGTGATATAATATATGAAACATGCTTGCTAGTAATATGAATTTTTTTTTTATAATTTACTGGACAAACATGTAGCTATAAATAGTTTGGTTTTGTCTTTTGGCCAGCTTTCATGGAGAGTGAGAAGTCTACTAATGTGTCAGATGGTCTTTCACTCTGTTATTATGTATATAAAAGGATAGTAAAAAGAGAAATTTCTAAATATGTATACACAATAAGTATAGTCCTATGAAGATACTCATAGATAAGAAGGTTATTTAGATAGTCTTTTATAAAACCAGTATGGCTTTATTCAATAAATAGAGTACTGTATGTAGTTTTGTCTTTGTATTACAGAAGCTATATCAAAAAAGAGTGAAAAATAGAGTGAAAGAGTAAAAATATGGATTATCTAGGTATTAAGATGATTTTTGGTTTAAGTTGCGTAAGCTGTGAGGAGAGATGTTTGAGTTTTGAGCATGTTTTCTCTGAAGTGCAGAAGAATGGGTTGGGGGTAAAAATGTTTGATATGTCAGTGTTAGTATTAAAGATAACAGGTTTAAGATTTGGCACTCTAGATGCAGGATTGTTCTTAAATGAAAACAAGAAAATATTTTGTTAGAACTATAAATTTGTGGTTTGTGCTGTTTAAACTTAAGAATATTCATATAGGAATGTGGATATGGAGTGTTGTAATTGTTTAAAAATTAAAATTGAAAGTAAAAGTTTTAGTATTTAGTGTTTTATTGTTACAATTTGGTTTTTAGTGTGGTGTTACACTAGTGAGCAAAATGTCATTCTGTCATCTGACCATTTTCATGTTATTGCTTTTGAAATGTATTCTATTACTGGGTGGGTTCTTAATGGATTTTTTAGTAAATTATAATGTGAGGTTCAATTCACATATAATAATAATGAATTTGTTTATTTCTATAATGTTTTTCAGGCTACATTCATTTTGACAAAAGTTGTAGGCCTAAGTTCACCAATAATGTTTGAACAGACAGTAGGCTTAACTGACAAATAAGGTTACTTACTGAATTTCTTCAACTGAGCAATTTACTCAGTAGATACAATAAGTTTCACCACACATAGTGCACTGAATATCTCTGTGACAGATACTAAATTCTATCATTGAATCTTCATGCATTGATTGCTCATGTTTATAATATTTTGTAGAATTTGTGCATTATTTTACCATCTTGATCATTAAAGGTATTGTAGGATTATTTTTGTGAATTCTAGATCTATCTTAGTCAAGACTAGTAGCTCCCTCTGGTAAACAAATTTTATCATTAAAACATTATATAAAAGTGTAATATAGTATGTAAGGGACTGTTATTTGGAGATGACATACCTTATGTGTTTTTAGTGTGTTTATTTCACACTTTCTGTTTCTCTTTTCCATTGGATGTTTCCAATACATTTGAGTGTATATCATATTGCTACACTACATTATATAGTGCAGGTGTATAATTTATGTGATTAAATATCAAACGTTTCAAATAGTAAATAAGCAAAATGTTTAAATTAGGTTTCAAAAATAAAAGAGAAGATAAAATTAATGTTTGTAAAACATTTTGATATTGTGTTGTGCTTGAGTACAATTGTAGTAATGTAAACTAATAAGCAAATATGCATAGCTAATATATCTAATATTAAGTTCAACTTAAAAAACTTAAGTATTAGATCATATAGACTTGTAATTTCAACTAGCTATGCCACTGTAAAGTACATTCAGAAAAGATTCAAGCTGTTTTTAATTTTAAATGAAACTGAAGAGTTGAATTTTTACTTTCAGACTATCACTTTATTAATTTGTCCTTTGTTCGGTTCCAAGTTATCTTTTATTAAAGTTTTTAAGTGGTAGTAACCAAATGAACCAAGCATTTAGTTTTTAAATATCATCTTACAGTTATCTCAGTCTCCAGTAGGACATTTGCTGAAAACTCTCAGTCTGGAATCAGTATTAAAAGTTGAGGGAACAGTGATACAGAGACCATTAGAAGAACAAAACAAGGTAAAAAAAAAAATGTGGTCTTTTTTTTGGTATCATATGACTTGTTTTTGTGTATACATATAAATTTCAGCTCGCATCTAAATGTTGGATATAAATAAAATGAAATGCCATCATATAGTGTATGAACTTTACAAAATCCACTTAAATAGTTGTACATTATGGTTAAGATTTCATTATTACCTTCATATTATTGTAATACTTTTGAATAAAATTCTTTCATTCTTAGAGTAAAAAGAGAGTTGTGTTAAATATTGAAAATTTTTTAAAGGCATCTGCCACAAAATAATTATATAACCTCTCATTAATAACTTAATTTATGGCAAATAAAGGCAGACTAAAAGGTTGTTACAGTCTTATAAAGATACTCATGGATAGGAATTTTATTTGAATGGTCTTGTACAAATCCAGTGTGGCTTTATTTAGAATAAAATGTGTAGTTTTTTTCATTGTATTAAAAAAGTATATCAACTGGTAGGAAATATGTTTTTTCGTTTTACAGTCCCCGAATATGTTCTCTAATGTATTTTAAAGATAAAATGTACATACACAGATTTTAACATATTACTTAAGAACAACACCCCAGGGGATCAGCGGTATGTCTGCAGACTTACAACACTAATAACCAGGTTTCGATACCCATGGTTGGCAGAGCACAGATAGCCCATTGTGTATCTTTGTGCTTTGTTTAGGTCATCTCATTTACTAAGCTTAACTTCAAAACAAAAATAAATCACTCTTCAGAGCCAACCTTAATCAAGTCCTTGTTTAAATTCTTTTAAGTTAACATTCAGCTTTCAACATTTATAACTGTGTCCCCTTGTCTTACCATTCTCACCATTTTTGAAAAAAAAGATGCATCAACACTATCAATGACAAAAAACTTAATTCAGAACCACTCTAACACTTCTGTGTTTTTAAGAGAAAATTTCAAATATCTTGTCTTGGTTTCTTAAGACTGTTTTTTTCTGTGTTTCATCCTAACTGCTCTTCTTTTAACTCTTTCCAATAATTCAAGGTCCTTTCTAAAATAAGAAGTCCGAGACTGAACACAGTAGTTCAAATATGGCCTAACCAACAATCTAACAGTGAAATTGTAACCACCTCAGTCTTGTATTCAGTATATCTTGCCACTAATAATAATAAATTGCTGAGAGACTGATCACGCAGAATACTGAGATTCATTTCTTTCTTAACATTGTTGAGGTTATTCCCATGAAAAAATACTCATAATTCATGTAATGATACCCTACGTGTCTTATGTTGTGTTATTACAGTTAAAAGCCATTTATTTGCCTGATTTACCTCATAACCCAAATTCTTTTACAAAGCAACAGAATTTTCCTCTCAGCCAGCAGTGCTCAAACCTTCAATAACATCAGCAAATTTGAGTAATTTATTGTCTATTCCTTCGTGAATATCACTGGTGTAAATCAAAAATAACAAAATATCAATACTGAGCTCTGGGGTGCCCCATTTGTTATATTGATCCACTTTGATTGAACTTGTATTTGTAACAACCTTTAGCTTTCTTAAACAAACTAGTTTTGTATTCAATAGGTAAAACTCTACCCCACAAAATTTTGTGTCATTTCATTATTTACTTTCTTAAAATACAAACATTTGCCAAATTCATGTACGTACTCTCATCTACATAAGCAGTAACCTCTGCAAAGAATGTCAACAGATTTTGATTTTCCCTGAGTGAAATCTTACTGACTCTCCAGCAAATTTCTTAACTTTGTTAAATGACTTTTCAAAATATCTTTAATCAAAATATCAAACTTTCAAAACTTTTTCCCACAACTGGTGCATGACTAATTGGTCTATAATTAATTACTTGAGCAATTTTTACCATCTTTCTTCAAAAGAGGGCTAACATTAGCTAATTTCCAATCCTGGTACCTTCCTGATATTTAAAGACTTGCAAAAAGTAATTGCAAGTGGCTCACATATTCAATCCTTAACCTCCTTCAAAGTCCCCAAACTGGATAGCTGTAAGATTACATGCTTACAACACTAAAGCCTGGAATCCATTTCTCTGTGTTGAACACAGCAGGTAGCTTAGCGTGGCTTTGTTCTTAAAAACAAACAGACATTCTTTAAAATCCTTGGAGAAATGTTATCTGATCCTAAAGATGTATCAGTCTTTAAATTTCCGAGTTTTATCATAATATACTCAAAATCAATATAGTAATTAGTAATATAGCAACTGTTCAGGATATTTAAATCACAGTTAGTGAAAATTGAATGAAAATGTAGAATTTAATAACTTACCCACCCAATAATTATCAGGCATCAGCTAGCATGTATCATCCTTTAACCCTTTCGGCACTGAATAAAAAATTTTAATGTTTGGCATGGTGCTGAATATATATCTTTTGATACTTCAACTAATTATTATATCAGTACTAAAAGCATGATATCTTGGCAATAACTCAACAAAAGTCCCTGAAATTGTCAGTGATTGTACCCAGTACTATACATGTCAAATTCAATACATAAGAATAACAGGCATAAAGAAAGACACCCTGATACACAAGGAAGAAGTGCCATGTAAAGCAAAATAATTTATTATAAACTGTATGCAGTTTGTGCAGCAGTCCATTGATAGTCTTTGTGGTTATGATAATTAGCCGAAGGGTATGTTGTTTACATCTTGTAAACATCTTGTAGTGCCTGCCGCACTAAGCCTTCAAGTCGACTGCGGTTGCCAACTGTGCCAAAATGGTTAAAGGTCCTGTACCCATAATAACATCCTGTTTATCCTTAATATCTTTAATGTTAATTTTTACATTTCAACCAACCTTTTTGTTTCAATAGTTATGGTTTTAATTTTTACATTTCAATCAACCTTTTTGTTTGTATAGTTATAGTTTTAATTTTTACATTTCAACCAACCTTTTTGTTTATGTAGTTATGGTTTTCTAATTTCTCACTTACTCAATTTTTGGTCCTGTATAATGCTCAGTTTTCTATTATAGTAGTCAGTATAAACTTATTAAGTTTATAATGTTTTCTTCAGATTTTCTCCTGTATGATTTTTGTTTTTTTACTTGTGCCGATTCCTTATTTTTCCTGTAAGGCATCTTGAATATTTAGAAATGTACTTTTTAAAATTTTTCCACATTTAATCAGTATCTCTAATTAATTCAGTTACCTGTTCTATAACAGATAATTCTTTTATTACTTCAAAATTTGCATTTTTGAAATATGGAACCAAAGTATAATTATTTGTTATTTCCACATGGAACAAAATATCGAGTCTAATAGAGTAATGACCATTTTAACATTGCTTATCTCAGTCTTGTGAATGAATGTGAACATTTATGATTTTATATTTGAACTTTTTAAATATTTTTATAATTATGATTTTTTTTTTTAATAATAAATTAGAAAATGGCTACCGGAGAAATAGAAGTTGTGGTAGAAACTGCCGATGTTCTGGGAAAGAGTAAACCAACTCTTCCTTTTAACATACGAGATTTTCAGAAGGTAACTACCTGATTGCTGTAAGTCAAAACATGACCTGTTATTATGTCTCGCAGTTTTAAATTTAAAATTTAACTTGCCCCTTCAGCCGTGGGGGCATTATAATGTTACAGTGAATATTACTATTCATTGATTAAAGAGTAGCTCAAGAGTTGGTTGTGGATGTTGATGACTAGTTGCCTTTACTCTTGTCTTACACTGCTAAAT
This sequence comes from Carcinoscorpius rotundicauda, assembly GCA_011833715.1. NCBI lineage: Eukaryota > Metazoa > Arthropoda > Merostomata > Xiphosura > Limulidae > Carcinoscorpius > Carcinoscorpius rotundicauda. Next base: position 36,635,215 of record CM022403.1, read on the forward strand.
TATGGTCAGCTAGTGTAGATAGCCCTCATGTAACTTTGCACAAAATTCAAAAGAAACCAAATCAAGCCTAAAGGTACTAAGAAGTTGCTTAAAGTTTTAACATAGAAGTACAGATCATAGGATGAGTGACTCTTAACTATTTATTAAAATTAAAAAGAGAACAGTTCCCATGTATGGAATACCTGAATTATTTTGGACTGTATTGAACAAAACCACATGTAAACATAAAATAAACAAATAGTATTTTTACTCAAAGTAGGCTAGCATTGTATATAAATGAAAGAGTCATAGTTAGATATGTTTCCACAAATTCTGTCAGCCGTATACCCTGCCAGAAAAGAATAATTTTTTTCTCTAATGCTTACCTCCTACTCAATCTGTGTCTTTTTTCTCTTAGATCACTTCCTTCAATAAACACATGTACAAACAAAACTAAGTTTTGCATTAGATAAAATTGCCAGGTTATTTCACTAATATTTAATGTTTTTACATTATGAATGTATCAGTTAGTGTTAAAAAATCACAATTATTGAAAAAATTATTTGCAAGCATTGTTCAATTATTAGTAATTATATATTCAGATTTTCATCATCATCACATTCATTGCTCATTGAGTGAGAGCTAACTTCAAGTTCCAAGTACTTGTTTTTAATTAAATGAAGGTGTGTCTTGTATGTGTGCATTGAAATGTTGAGTTGTACTTTGAAGCCACTAATTGACTGCAGGAGTAAAGTCAAACATTCCAACTCTGTTTCGTGTGTTAAGTAGATAGGTTGGAAATTTCAAAAATGTCAGAAGACTTCAGAGATTCATAGCACCATTTTTTAAATTCTTCAACAAGATGTGAAATTTGGGCTTTATTTGTATTTTATAAAGTATGTTCAAGAACTTCCAACTTTCTGTCCAAGTCTACAAGTAGAGACAACCAAGAAATGGAGCATTTAATTTATCTTTGTAGTCTCCTATAGCAAGAACCTCTTTCTTATGGAGGTTTTATTTCATGATGGCCCATATGTCATGATTGCAGATCAGAAGTAATTGAAAATGCAGACACTGGAGAGTGAGGTCTGAAGTAAGCTATTGCTTTGCTTTGTATTTAGTTGTACACCATCAGATCACACCATAACAAGCTTGATTTTCCACTCATAGTCAAGAAACTGGTTAGCTATGCCATTACAAAGCCAATAGTGACTTTGAAAGATTTGCAAAGTTCCATATCTGAGATGGGAGTCAATGTTTGTACATTGACAATATCCTGGTTCTTGTTAAAAGCTGGCCTGTATGGGCACGTAATAAGAAAGAAACCATTACTAAAAAGGAATCGTTTTAAATCTCATATAAGTTTGCAAATAATTATGCAAAGACATATGGCAGAATTTTTGTTGTCAGAAGAGACAAAATCGAGTGTTTTGGTTTAAATTAAAAGCATTACATCTAGAGCAAGCCTAACACAGCACATCACCGTCCTACTTGTCAAACATTTTGGTGGTAGCATCATTTGTTGAGGATGCTTCTGATCATCCAGAACTGGGAAGCTTGCTTGGATTGAGGAGAAGATGGATAATACAAAGTACAAGCAGATCTTGGACGAAAACCATCCTGAGTCAATCAAGAATCTAAAACTGGGTTAAAAATTCTGATTTCAATAGACAAATACCTGAAGCACAAGGTTAAAGCCATGCTGAATTAGTTTCAAAAGAAGAAAGTGAATTTCCTGACTTTTAGTTGTAAATGTTATGAAGGCAGGTGAATGTGTCTCCTACAGCTACCAGTTGTAGTTTTTGTTTCTTTAATAAAATTTGCTGCATGTATGGTTTCTAATATAAATTTCTTGAAGTTTATTAATTTTGTTAGTTATTGGTGAAATATTTGGTACACCGTGTTAACTCACTAATTATTTGTTTGATTTTACACAGTCATATACAGTGTACTGCATATTGTACCATATTAAAGACTAGTAATTAAGTAACTCTGTGTTTTTGGTTGTTACAAATTCATTGTAAAGAACTGACAACATAACAGGATTAAAGTACTTGTATATTATATGAAATGTCAAAAGGACCTCAACTGTAATTAATTAGGTTAATTACAATATTTATGTTGTTTTTTTAACAAGACTCTTATGTTATTAGGGACCATGTAATTGACAGAGTCATGGATCTAAAAGCAATATGGTGTATAAATAGTCGAGAACATATTTAGAAATTGAATGAGTCCTTATAGTGCTCATTAACAATTCTTGGGTTAAGAAATTCCTTTAGAACTCATTTATCTGGTAAATTAATGCATGGTATTTAATAGAAGAAAGTGATGTTAATATGATCCAATTAAGTAAAATATTGACCAGACAAACTGACTGCTAGACAACTTGGTTATTAGATATGTTGATGAAACAGTAGAAAACCAGAAAAAAAGGAAAATGTTAGTGATGTCTCTCATTGTCCTCATAATTCCAGGTGAAAGAATCATTGAGGCTCCAATACAGATACCTAGATCTGAGGACTTCTAATCTCCAGAAAAACCTAAGACTTAGATCCAGTATTGTAATGAAGATGAGAGAATTTTTATGTAAACACCATGGTGTGTTTAAATTAATTAATCCTTATAATATATATCAGTGAAAGCAAATTTTAGGTATATGTTATTCAATTTTTATTTGATAATTTTTGCACCTTATGATATCCCACCAAAAACGTTTCAAGAAAAATAACTAAAACTGAGTAATTAATTAAATTTTTTCGTTTCATGAAAGTATTCAAGTAAACAATATTAGTATTTTATGTTATTCATTGTGGTTGAGCTGAGTTGATTGACACCATGATTGGTGAAAATAATCAATTAATCAAAATTAGTGTTTCTAATTATCACAGATTTTGATTAGTTCAATGTAACCAATTGGTTCCCTGGTGGAACAGAGGTAATTCTGTGGATTTACAACTCTGAAATCAGGGGTTCATTTCCCCTTGATGGACACAGCACAAAGCCCAATATGGCTTTGCTATAAAACACACATGAAACCCATTAGAAAATTCCACTAATAATAAACTAGTTTGGTAAATAACATGAAACATACAAATATGATATTTACATATATTTTAATGGTAGCACACCATCCTATGAAATCAAAATTTTTCTGAAGAAATAAGAAACAGAGATCTCGAATTGTGGGTTTACTAAGTAGTTACATGACTTTTCCCAGTTAAGCCTGCATGCTTTAAAAACCACATATCTTTGCTTTCACTTCAAATGAAAATAGCTTCATTATTCAGTGTTTCACATATTTTATAGCTGAATGTATGAAGACAGAGTAATGGCCAGGTGAATTAAGGTGTTCAACTCATAATCTAAGAGCTTTGGGTTCGAGTCCATGTTGCACCAAACATGCTTGCCCTTTCAGCCATGGGGGAATTATTGTGTGACAGTCAATCTCACTATTCATTGGTAAAAGAGTAGCCTAAGAGTTGGCAGTGAGTGGTGATGACTAGTTGCCTTCCCTGTAGTCTTACATTGCTAAACTAGGGACGGCTAGTGCAGATAACCCTCGTGTAGCTTTGCTCAAAATTTAAAAAAACATACAAGACAGAGTAACTGTAGGGTTATTACACTTTATTATTAGTTACAATTTTGCTATCAGTTGAAAATTTAACACATGTAACTGTGAAGATTGTTCCTTGAACTCTCAATAAAGATATCACCATAAGTTTTGTTTGATATCACCATATATTGTATATGTTCAGATAATATAATCAAAGTCCTCAATATTATAGCTCTCCAGTGGCTCAGCGGTATGTCTGTGGACTTACACGCTAAAATCCTGGTTTCGATACCCGTGGTGGACAGAGCACAGATAGCCCATTGTGTAGCTTTGTGCTTAATTCAAAACAACAACAAATCCACAATATTATATATGCACAATTGAGAATTCCTCACCAAATATTTCTTACAAGCTTTTCAAAATTTCTAAATTTTGTTTAGTGTAATATATATGGATGGGTACACCAATAAAACTGAAGTTGCACTATTAAATGATTGAAGCAGTATGTGTGCAAGAGACAAGCTATAAGTCTCGAGTAAAGTGAGTTACATTTGTATTTTTGACTCTTCTCTTTGTCACTAAATACACCGATCATAAGCTCTTAAAGAGAAATAAACGGTACAATTTAAGATAGGTACATGTTACTTTAAAAATATCTCCACTTGTCTATTCTTCATAAATGTGAATTTGTATACATGAAGTTATGTTGATTTTTACAAAGGTTTTCTGGACATTGAAACACCAACGTTGTTCAGGAGAACACCAGGAGTAAGTTTGTTATTTTATCTTTTACAATATTCTTATGACGCATTAGTAACCTTTTCTTTTATACTTTGTGTAAATGTTAAAATTAAAATATTTTTTATTAAAAATTATAAATATCTAGTATGACATTTTACATTGCCATCACTTAAGGTAGTTTGGGACATAAAAAATCAACGTATTATTATCTGTAAATAAAGTTAGCAAAGATCAAAACCAAATAAAGGTAACTTAAAAAGTTTAAAATATTTAATGAAGGTTTTATTAACAAATGAAATGTACATTGTGTATGGAAATTGTCTATATTACAGTTACTTACATGTACCTATGATCCATACTTACACATGTATTAAGTAATCATAAAGATCAGTTATTTGATCACAAATTAAGTACTCGAGAATTTGTGAAAATATGTTTTTGTTTTTTTAAATATCCATGAAATTACATGACAAGTTATTATATATAAATTTTCAGGGATGATATATTGATATATATAGTTTGTTTATGTATTTCTTCTTTTCAACTTGACAGCTTTAAAACTGTATGTGACAAAGATGTTACAAAAAAGTTACAATTTATTAGATATTTTCCACCAAATCACTCATGCATTAATTTATTTCAGCATGTTTGAAAGTTTCATTCTTATACCAATTCACTATAATTAATAATTAATAAACATAACACTCATATACATATTGTTTTTATTTGAATTAAAAACTTGTGTATTTACACACACACACTCAAATGCTTTGAAATATGAATTTATGGTGATTTTTTATGGCAAGGCCAATATAACTATAATTATTTTTTTTAAGTGTCTGTTTTCTTTATTAGTGTAGATTTTGTTTTTTAAAAAAGTTCTAAAAGCTCTTATATAGAAATAAATGTTAGTTTAAGACAGGTACATGTTACTTTAAAAATACCTCTACTAGTCTATTTTTCATAAATGTGAGTTTGTATACATGTGGTTACATTGATTTTTACAAAGGTTTTGTGGGTGTTGAAAAACGTTTTTTTGTTGTTGTTGTTTTTATAAGGGTGCACAAGAATTTATTGTTCCAACTCACTCACCAGGGAAATTCTATTCTCTGACACAGAGCCCTCAACAGGTAAAGTTTGTGGCTAAGTCGAATATTCTCTTTATTTGGTAATTTTTAAATGTGTTGGATAATTAATGCTATGTATCCCTTTCGTTGTTAATTGTGTGTTTCATTTTGATACAAATTTTAGAGTAAATAAAATGTTTTATTCCAAGTTTTATAGATACTTCCCAGTTAATATAGACAAAAAAATTCTACTCTTAAATAGAATTTAGTTAAAACTAAAGTTTTTGGCCAAAGTTTTATGTTTTGTCATTTACTGAAATGCAAATCTAAGTTAAAGATTAATTCAATAACATTTCTTTTTGTTAATACATCCCATTTAAACTTGTGGAAAAATAAAGTTCTTAAATATATCCAATTGTTATCTTTTGTACTTAGTAGTTTAAACAACTACTAATGGTTGGGTCTCTAGACCGATATTTTCAAATTGCCCGTTGTTATCGTGATGAAGGGACTAAAGCTGACAGACAACCTGAATTTACACAGGTAAATATATCTTAATAATATTTTTACACTTGTATAGACCACAGTTTTTTCCTTTGAAGTTTCTGTGTGCCATATATGTTCTGTTTTATCTATCAGTGAACAAACAAAAAAATAAATTATGTTAGAATGGAATTTTGGATCACTCCTTTATCATCTTTTCTTATTTAAATGAAAAAGAATGAATTTTTTGTTTCATATTAGAGAACATAACTTAGAGAAATGTCTTTTCCACAAGATTAAAAACAAGTTTCATCTGTGATCTATTGTTTTTTTCCTTTAATAATATAAATATCCAGTCTAATTTCATTTAATGATAATAAAATAGTTTGAATATATTCCTTTAACAAGTATTCTCTTATTATATTAGATTCAATATGAAAATTTCATGTTGAAAGCAATCCGTAACATTAAAAAATTGGAAATCTTTATGTTGGTATTTTTTATTATTTCCTTTAAGTAGAAACTACTTAAAGCCTCTTTTTGTAAGATGTATATATGAATGAGGTTGTTCCATAGAGCACTATTACTGCTACATGTTTTGTTTTGTTTTTTGCTAGTAACTTTACATAATTAGTAACTCTAATAGGTGGACATTGAAATGTCCTTCACATCATCAGAATGGATTAAATCCTTAGTTGAGGATCTCCTTCAGTATTCGTGGCCTGAAGAGGAAAGAAAATTATCCACACCTTTCCCTCGGCTGACATATGAAGAAGCCATGGAAATGTATGGGACGGACAAGCCTGATACTAGGTTTGAAATGAAAGTTAGTCAGTGTTCTTTTTTTTGTTTAAATGTCTTTTTTGCTTCCAGTTTTCAATCACATTAAAACATATTTGATGTGAAGCTGAAAACTATTTCTGCTGTGCTAATACAGTCAGATGTGATTATCAAACTCTTGTCATTATTTCTGAGAAGCATAAAGCACATAAGTAACATAGATTTATCAAGCTATTAGCATGAAATGTTTAACATAATCTGTTTAATTATAATTCTTAGACTTAAGTTTTCATCAAATGAACCTTAACTATCAATACAAATTGGAGCATTAATGTCTATGATAAATTTTACTCAAAAACAAGCTTTGAAAGATTAGCCAAAAATGAGACACAAAACAAGCACCTAAACTTGAAATGGTGAAGACAGGAAGATGAGTTAGTTAACCATTAGTTAAGAAATAACTTACACCCTATACAACCGTAATATTGATTGTCTGGGACAAATAAATAAAGCAAAAGCATGAGCTGACTAAAATCTATGGACACAAATGTATTGATGAAAAAGGAAGTATCTGGAGAAGCACAACTTTCTACCTGTTGAAAAAATAAAACAAAAGAGATCAAGACATATATGTATTTTATAGGTAACAGTTCTTTGGTAATTCTGATAAATGGTATTTCTTGTAAAAATGCACATTTTATTATATCTGGTTCTTCGTTTACAAAGTTGGTTATCATAGAGGATGAAATAGAGGAGAAGTTGAGATTGATAGTTAATAAAGAATAAAATGTAAATCATCTGATTACTTCCAAACAGACCTTACTGTAGCAAGAAAAGAAACATAAAGAATTTTGAGGTATAATAAGTGATGATTCAAGTTTCTGTCTCTTTAAAAACACTGAATTATTTGATAAAATAATTTTTAAGAATACTAATACATTTTTCTTGACAAACAATTCACCAAATACACCTGTTTTACATTTCATAAAACATGAAGTCTTTTGCCAATATAAAAAATGCTGCTTTATATAGATCTTTACAGTTGCCTACAAGCATTATTTTGGTTGTAGTTCTCAAACATATTGTCTTTTGTTTTAAACAGAAGACTATACCATAGATTTATTGAATGTGGCAACCTTCCAGATACTCTGTCCTAATACACTACTGAGATATCTCTATTTCAAAAAGGCTGTATGAAACTACAGAACAGGTAACTCCATATAAAATTTACTGGAATTATAGAAACACTAGCCTTGTGGAAAAAAGTTAGTTCTTTCAATTATATCACTTTACAAAACAAACAAATGCCTTGTCCTTTTCCTTTTCTGTTTGTTTTACAGGTTACTGATCATAACAATGGACTGTAAATGTATTTGTATTCATATTACTTAAGAATCTGGAAGTGTTGTATATATTCTGGGGCAAGTGTAGACTGTGTGATGTCTTTGCTTGTGACCTGTTTACCCTGTAAATCAGATTTAAAGCTTCATTTCCATGTCACTACAACAACAAGAAAACAAATGCACTTTCTGTCTTCTTCTTGACCTTTCCTCTCTCTTGACCATGGAAAATCATCAGATTATAATCCAAATTTCATAGAATTGAACCTAAGTACCTACCACAATTGGATTTATTGAATATTGTTTACAATATCAAACAAGAGGGGAACCCTCAACGGTCATAGCACTTGAAACTCTTTTAAGTAGATTAGAGTAAATTAATCTGTGATAGTTTTTTTTTCCATTTTATTAGCTATATTTTTATGCACCAACAATACCAAGGGTGGGGTGCAGTTATACCAAATGTGATTTTATTCCTCATCAGAATCTCTATCAACCTACTCTCATATTGAAATTCTTTTAGGTAGGATTAGAATAAATTAACTTATGAGACCTTGACTATGGTCAATAACATCAATCAAAAGGATTTAAACTCCTGAGTGTAAAACTGTAATTAGATTTCAAATTGGTCAAGAAATGACAGGAGTTATGAATTAAGTATTTGTAATTTGAAAAAAAAACAACAACTCAGAGCCATTATATGAGCTGGTGTGCCATGACTAAACATATCATCATGGTTGGAACAAATTAAAAAAAAAATGCAAGTATTTGCAATTTATCAGTGGAATTATAATTATATAAAACAAAAGTACCTACTGACCCATGTGTGATGAGAAAAGTGACTCTCAAAATAAATGAAGGTACATCAAAGACATTAAGGAAGCAGTGAAAGGAAAATCTTGATTTAAGACCCTTGTTCACAGAATTCTATAAAACAAAAAAACCTGATTACTCACCTTCTGGAATTATACTTACAGTCTAATTTGTGAACCAAATAGCTTGTGTCAACTGGTTTTATAAACAACCATTTATCACTTTTTAAGTTATTTTAGGGTTGGTTGTTTCTTTTGTCAAAATGTCTTGTGGCTCAGAGAGCCTTAAAACTTCATGAATTGTCTGATTTTGATAATCATACTCCTGAAAAATTGGTTTGGTAATGTTTTTAAGTACTGCTCTAGATTTTTCATTTTGACACAATAATTTTGTTTTTATAAATTGTGGATAGTAGGAATGAAAATAAATGAAAAGTGAAGTTGTTTTTCTCATTTAAATATTTTATTTTCAAAATTAAGTTTGCTGTCATCCATTACATTAAAAGTTATTTAACACAGTTTGTTTATTTTAGATTATAGATGTCACAGATATTTTCAAGGATCAGAATATTGAAATTTTTGATAAAATGTTAATGAACAAAGAAAATTCCAGTATAAAAACTATTGTCATTCCAGAGGGAGCTGTAAGTATAGATTTTAACCGTTTAGAAAAGTTTTATTTCTAGAAATAATTCCTGCCTTTGTTTTGGGCTTCAATAGGTGTGTGTAATTTATGTAATACTGATTGGTTTCAGTCTATGCAAATTTGATCATTTTATTAAGTAATTTAATTTTCACCAGTTGTAGATCAAAAGTGTTAGCTGTGATAAAAAGATATGTAAAGCTTTACTCACAGTAATTTGGTATGTTAAAATAATGTCTTATCGTAACTGTAGTCATTGGTTCATTATTTTGTATGTGATATAATAATGTATAGTTAAATTTTGAAAAGAAAAAAAATTTCAGCTTTCAAGATTGAGTGAGTATTGAAGCTGCCCCCAAGTGGCACAACAGTATGTCTTTAGACTTACAATGCTAGAAACTAGGTTTTGATACCAGTGGTAGGCAGAGCACAGATAGCCCATTCTGTAGGTTTTTGTGCTTAACAGCAAACAAAGTATTGAAACTTTTAAGTGTCTGAAAAGTTTTTTTTTAATTACTTCAAGCCGTTTAATAATATCTTTTGAGTAATTTGTTTGATGCTGATCTAGTTTTGAAGTAAAATCTAGCAGAATTAATTAAAAAGTGCACAGTATTTTAACATATTTTAAACCTGAAATTATAAAATTTATTTTTAGGCATGTTGTGCTATTTTATTAAAAAAACAAGAATGTTTTTTTGTCACAATAAAAGAAAAAATCTTTTAGTTATTTTTGAATGCCATATTTGGCATTTGACTTGCAGGTCTAGATGCACATATATTACACAGATATTTGGAAACATCAAAGTTGTAATCTTCTCAAAAGCATGAATAAACTGCAAAACTATAACAGTAGGTTATGATCTAGTCCACCATGCATGAAACTACAATAGTAAGTTGTTATAATAATTTTGAAAAGTATGAGCCCACCAATAAGTTACAATAGTTACATTGTGAATAAACTAAACCCATAAGATTTATTATTAGAAGCATAAAATTTATACTTTTATTTCTGGTTTTGAATTTGTTTATTTGTCATGTTTTATTCAAATCACTTGTTATTTCAACCTTTACTGCCCTAGTATCAAAGCAAAATTTTATGATGTAAATAAATAGTTTCACTGTGTAGAACTGAAATGTTTACATTTTTTTACAGATTCACATTAACAAATCACTATTAGAGAAGTTTCAAGAAACTGGAAAATTGTTTTCTTTGTTAGAGGTTTGTACATAATACTGATTGCAAAAATAAAAATGTTTGCAGTTAAGGTAACTTTAAACTACTTTAGGAAGTTGTGACTTGTGTATTTTGAATTAAACATTATCAATCATAGTGAATTAATTCCATGTGCCTATTATTAAGAAATGTCAGATAGATTAAATAAGTGGTGTATGTAGACAAATTATATTAATCTTGTTAAGCAGCTATATCATTATGTTAATTGTACATCTTTGTCATAAAATGTCAAAGTGGTTTGACAGGTTCTGTTTAAAATGCAAATAGATTAATAGTATAATTTTTTTTTTACTTTTATTACATTGAATCACAAATGTGAAACAATTGAGCATTATTAATTACTATTGATAAAGATGTAAAGAAACTTGAATTTTAAAATTGTTGCAAAATGGCACGTTTGAGATTATTTTTTATTTATCCTTTTCTTTGTCAGTTAGTAAAGTTTAACTTTTTTTTTTTTGAAGGGTATAGTCCACATTTCTGTCAAGGAAAACCTAAACTGGAAATCAGTACTATGTAAATATGTTTCATTAGAGCTTCAGGAAAAGTTTACTCAAAACCTTGATCTCCAACCACATGCACTTGTGTTGATCAGTGGTGGAGAAACTAGAAATGTTGTGAGTACTTTACTGTATCAAAGCTTTTAGCAATTGTATTACAGTCATTTTAAAATCTTATTTTGTTTTTGTAGAATTGAAATATAAACATAAATAATAGTTAACTCTGTCTTTATGGATAGAGTCCAACTTTTTTTATACATAAATATTTATTCATTTGAAGCCCAAGAATGACTTAATAATTAAAATGCAGTATTGTGGATTGGAAGGTTCAAACAATGATACGCCTCTGAAAACTCTCACTTTCAGCTTTGGGGATATTAAAACTGTTACTGTCTACCAGTCTTGCTCTTTTTGTTTAATATCTAGTGGATACTGTTGACTTACTTTTATATGCAAAAACGGCTGTTCTGGGCCCAGAAAACACTTCAAATAGAAGAGCGAACAACGTTTCGACCTTCTATTTGAAGTGTTTTCTGGGCCCAGAACAGCCGTTTTTGCATATAAAAGTTCTCAACAAGTGGGTTTCTCGACATCACTGACTGTTGACTTACTGCTCAACCTTTGATCAGATGTTGTAAATTAGGGATTACCATACTTGAACCTTAGGGGCCTTTGACTTTGGTATTTAACTAAAATGTTACACAAAAATGCAGATAACAAATTATGCACTTTTAATGTATTATAGTGAAGAATATTTTCTATTTTGTTGAATTATTGTATATGTCTCTGATTGGATAGGTATCTAACAGTGGTTTATAATTTATGTAAGTAACAATGTACTTGTGGTTACAAATCTTGTAACTGTGTTTTTAGTTTCTTTTAGTGTTACTTGCTCTGTTGCAAGAAACATTTATGAGGAACAGCAAGAGAACTGACTTGTAATCACACTAAGCCTATTTTATAGTTAAGTTTTTGACTTATAAATTTTGTGAGTGTTAATGTATACATGAAATCCTGTCATAAATTAACATGATATATGCAAGTCTGTGGGAATAATTTTGATAAGATTCACATTTACATGGTTGTTTTTAAGTTTTTTCATTTTATATTTGCTCAGTTACAACTTCTTGGTAAACTTCGTGTAGAATGTGCTACCTATCTGCAGTCAAAAGGTTTGAACGTGTGGAACCCAAAAGATTTCAACTTTTTATGGGTTGTGGACTTCCCTCTTTTTTTACCCAGTAACCAAGGTGAGGCATTTGTTTATATTTCAGAATATTTATCTGTTTGATGAGCATGCCATGTGAATGAGCACCCTAGCTAACTAATGAATGAATGTGTGCTGTAAGGTTCTTATCAATACTAATAGTGTAGCTACCAGTTTGATCACCAATTTTGATTTCATTTCATGAAGTTACATCTTCAATCCTATTTTTTTTCAGCACGTTTTTATTCACACATGAGGCATTCTTGATTACCATGACTTTGTCAATACATACAAGTAAACTACAACATGTAAGAAAATAACACTTGATAGTAACAAACATTAGCTTTAGGATTGTAACCCTATTATTCAGAACAGACCTATACTTTATAGAGCCAACCAGTTCTTAAAATTGTGTGGTTGTAGTGTTTCTTCTCTAAAACAGTGTCAATAGTTTTCTTTATATTAATGCCATGGAAACTAGATTAACAGTTTCTTTTAATCATCTGCACGTAGTTGGTAGTTCATATCAAGCATTATCATTTATGCTAATTGCTTAAGTAATATCACATGGTGCTAAACATTCGTTAATAATAAGAATTTTATCAAATTTAACAAATTTGTGCTTAAAAGTCAGCAATAAATAATGAATAATAACCATCTGCTTGTTTGAAAACTTGAGTTAGAAAGTGTTAATCTAGTTTGCTTAACCTTACCAATACTTATGTATCTACATGTCCTTTCACCCTACAGTTTTGCTGCTATAAATCAGCTGTCTTTAACCTGATTGACAAAAAACTGAAAACAATCCACTTTTAGATAAAGACTGATAGCTTACATGACTTTTTTGCATAGGCATGTAAAAACTTTTGATCAAAATCAATATTTATTTTGTCAAATAACTTTGCACTCTTTGGATTATAGTTAGACCAAATTTAACACCTAATTGTGGATTGAAAAGGTTTATCAGCGTATCACATTTGAAGAAAAAAAAGCCATAAAAGTTAAATTTGTTTTTCTATCAAATAAAGTTTCCTAGTTTTTATATGAATTAAAAAAAAACAGAATAAAATTCTGTCAAAATTGGAGATTTTATAATTTGTGTATTTTTTAATGGATTGCCTTGAAATTTGATGCGTGAAGTAAAAGTATAGTAGAGCATATCCACTGAAAATATATGATAGTTTCAATTACCACAGTCCAAAATACAGAAAAAGAAAAATTTGGAAACAATCACCCCTGTAAATAATACTGAGTGTTCTGCAGGTTGGTTCAGCTGCATGACACACTTCTGTATGTGTTGACTAAACACCTATCTTAAATCAACTATAATTTATACTAATATTATGGGAGAGATGTGGGCTTTGTCACATTTCATAATGCTTTATGTTTGTTTTTCATTTATAGCTGGTTTAGCATCTTTTTCTTTGATAATTTTCTTCTTTTATTTTAAAATTTGCAGTAAAATATCTCACTAACTTAAATAACTATAGGAAATGAAAAACTTTCAAACTCTCTTCTACATGTAAAACTACCCGTTACATTTTCCATTATTTTCATGCTTATTTCTGGTGAAATGTTTTCAATAGATTACAAAACTTTAACATATTTTATATTCATTGAATACAATAGATGATATTTGAAATTTGACCTTTTATATGGTGTATTTTACTACTAATGGAGAAGTACATTTGTATCAGGATGTTATCACACACTCGATGAAAACAATTAAGTTGTTCTTATAAATTTCTAGGTGATCTTGAGTCAGCTCACCATCCTTTCACCGCTCCTCATGAACAAGATTCTCATCTTGTTTATTCAAATCCTGAAGCTGTAAGTATTCCTGTCATTGAATTGTCATGGTTTAGAACATGACTTTTCAGATATAACTATATGAGTCAGAAATATAGATTTGTTACCGAAAAATAAATTATATTTTTTTTATTATTATCCAAATTTTATATTTGGTGGTGTTGATACTTCTACTTTTTAATTCGAGGAATTTTAAATAAAACCAGTCAGCTTAGAAGATTTGTATGTTGTCAAAATCTGTATAAATTTAATACTGTTACAGTTAAAGTTAATATTTAGATTTAGTTAACCAGTCAACTTGGAAGATTTGTATGTTGTCAAAATCTGTATAAATTTAATACTGTTACAATTAAAGTTAATATTTAGATTTAGTTAACCAGTCAACTTGGAAGATTTGTATGTTGTCAAAATCTGTGTAAAATTCAACTTACAGCTTAGCTTTTTGTATAATAAGATGTCTCATGTTTGTACAATATAAGCCAGAAACTGACAAGCCATGGGTTGAAAGGTTTTAATTACTAAATCTGAACATGGTTACTGTGAAAATTATTATTGTATTTTTTAATTAATTAAACTTAAGATATATATCATTGTATACACCCTAAATATATGTATTTATATATATACATACACACACCCTAAATATATGTATATATATATTCACTGTAAACCATTTAATAATATTACATTTTAAAAATATAAGTTGGAGAATTCTCCTTTTTTATTAAGTTTTAAAACTATCTTACTACATTTTATAAAATACAGCTGTTAATATTGTTGTATATTTCCTTTAATTAAAATTAGACTATATTCATATGTTCTTTCTGTAACAGTAATTAATATAATGTCTTACATATCTGTACTTAATATTTCTTTTATCTGATACAAAAACTGAGTCTGTAGTCGTACCATTAACAATGGATGTATTTCTATGTTAAAAGTAGGAAAGTATATTTCCTTTGTCGATAGATAATTCTCACATTTTATGTTGAAATAACTTGAAGTTATTTCATGTAGTACTACATGAAGTTTGTGGTGTTACTCTTGATGAAGAGAAAGCCACTTGAAACAAAAATGGTTATTAACACTTATTGATAAGCAGAGAAAAAAGCTTCAATCATCTGAGGTCATAGTTAACAAAAACTTGAACCTGAAGATGACTTGGGAAGTTTCAAACATTGTTCTCTCCTTATCAGTAAAAGTGTTGATACTCATACCACCTGTTCCGAGATACATTTTTGTGGTGTTACGTAACGAATAATGCTGCTCTTATTCTATACAAGTTCCTCCTCTTTTAGGTAAGAAGCCAGCATTATGACTTAGTTCTCAATGGCCAAGAAATAGCAGGAGGTTCCATTAGAATTCACAGCTCAGAGCTTCAGAAATATATACTGACAAATATTCTGAAAGTATGTTTTTTCCTTGTGTTTTATGGGAATTTTTATATCTACAAATAGCTCTTTAATGCAAATCATTGGTGATTTAAAATGTCATTGATTTTATGTTAACATCTCTATGTTATAATGTAACTGTAGAACTTTAACCTATTGCTCTAAGTAAGGAGTTACATAAGTAAAGTTTGGACACCATCCTTGTGAACTATTTGTTGTTGGAAGCATCTTTTCAATATTCGTGTTTTACTTTACCAAATATAGACTGAAAAATTTCATGATTGATTTTATTATTATCTTACCATTTGACTCTACTAAAGATAGAAGAATAATGTGACTTCCCATTCAGTATTGTAGGTTTCTATTTCTTAATTTAGTGTGCCCTTCTTCCCCACTGAATACTTTTCATAAATAATAACCTGTATTAAAGTGCCATGAATTGTGAAATAATCTTATAATCATTATGGATAAAAATGTTATGCTGCTTATTATCAGGTTGATTTTCAATTCTGATCGCTGTAGGTGGCTGATTTGATAAGAAGGTACTATTCACTTGATGCTTTCTTTTTTGTTGTTTGTAGGAAGATATTAGTGAACTCCAGCACCTGATCGAAGCACTTGAAAGTGGCTGTCCTCCTCATGGAGGCATTGCAATAGGTAATAAATGATATAAATTATTTTGATTTCATCTTCTTTACTCTTCCATAAGCACTACTGTTAACTGTAAATAGTATGTTTTCAATTAACATCTGTTTTTATCAAAGGGTTGGCATTTGTGTTTACCTCACTTATGAAAAGTATGATTTTTAGCAAGGTTTCGATAAACGATTTTAATTTTTTGTGTTTTCAAAATTTAAAAGGTGTTATTTCTTTACATGGAATACAGGGCTATAATAATAGACATTTGCTTTAACATGGTACACTACCACAATGCCCGTATAATTTCCACATGTACAGCAAAGAACTTGGATCTTTCTTTCTCCTATTAAAATTTTACCCTTTATTTGTGTTTTAACATCATATTCTCTTTGAAGAGCTTGACAGGATTTTAACCATTGTCCAAAGACCACTGGACAAGAACAATGTATTTGTGTCATTTATGTGCAGGTGGATTACTTGTATAAGGCATGCACAATTGTGTATTCATGTGACATCTGTTTATATAATGTTATCTGTTAGTTAAACATGAAGTACACTGTCTTCTGTATTGCATCAAACAAAATTACTATTTTTTTTTAACAAACCTCTCTTCAGCTTTTCAACATGATTTCCATTGCATAGAATTCTTATTTTCCCGTTTTTGTTTTTACTTCTACATGTATTGTGAAATTAAATACACTTCTGAAATTTATTGTTATTCCATTAGCCTGAGACATTAAGCTGTGCTGACAATACCCTCTGGTAATTTAATATATTTTATTTATTTGAAACTTTCAACTGTGTTGACAGTTATGTCTAACAGGTCATTAATCTCTTATTCTTCTATTTGTAAAATAAAGCAAAGTGATACAGAAGCAATTGCAATGTTTATCAAAACTTGAAATACATAAACTAAGTAACCCATAGTGTGTTTAGCTTAATACATGCTAATTGGTATATATGCAGGTGGATTGTAATTGTAGGAAACCTGACATTAAATGAGTACTATTTATAGATAAGCATATCAAAATAATATTTTATAAGTCAAAAGAGGTTAGTTCACATCATGTCATAATGTAAACTGCACCAGTTTAACACAAGACTCATTTTGGTGTATTATAATCTGTAATACAGGATTTGTCACCAGTAAAAATTTAATTGAAAAGCCTGTTATTGTCATATTGGGGTAATGAACAAATGGTTATGTAATTATGATCTATCCTGTTTAATACAACTGATTAAAACTGCTATATCCAACTCACTGAATGTTACAATACTGTGAAAAAAAGTTAGGACATTAAATCTTCTTGTATGTCAAGTGTGGTTTGGTTTGTTTCCAATTTTGTATAAAAGCTGCACAGGGATATCTGCGGTAGCCCTCCCTAATTTAGCAGATTAAGACTAGAGGGAAGGCAGCTAGTCATCACCACTCACTGCCCACTCTTGGGCTACTCTTTTATCAACAAATAATGGGATTGACCGTAACATTATAATGCCCCCACAGCTGAAAGAGCAAGTATGTTTGGTGTGATTGGGATTCCAAACATGCAATTCTAATACATCAGGCAAGGTGTATATGATGATTACAAGAACAATGAAGTTAGTCTGTTGTAGTAATATTGAATTTGGAACAGCCAAACTTGATTAAGTAGAAGTTAAACTAACCAAAATTATTTTTTTTTGCCACTTGAATGTTGAATTTCAGAGATTAAAATAGTGGATTATCTGCCTCATTCTATATGCAGTTGCATTGATTAAAGTGTGAACTTTTATGTAATTTAAATACACTAGGTGCTTTTCAGGTCTCACAATTATCTATTGTTTTCACTTTTACTTTAAAGGATTGGACAGGCTTTTATGCATACTTAGTGGAGCCAACACTATCCGAGATGTGATTGCATTTCCTAAGTCCTTATATGGAAAAGATTTGATGTCAGGAGCTCCAGCCAAAATATCTGACGACCTAAAAAAGTTCTATTTTATAGAAACACTATCTATTAATGAGCATTAAGTTGTAAATCTGTGACACTTTCATTATTTTATTGCATAGTAAATATTTGTTTTTTCCACAGATTTGTTTTCTCTGAGTTACTTGATTAAAAAGTACTGTTGACCTTTTCTGAAAGAAGGGTACAATAAACTTTAAACATATCACCAACAGGAGGGAATTGAGAAACAACTTGAACTCATTTGGTAACGAAAGTTTACACATTTTATATAACTGCACATTATACAAACTGGACACTTAAATCTTGTTTGACACAAAATAAATACAAACAGATAGACCAGTAATTGACTTTCTAAGGTGTTCTAATGTGAAATGGTTTGTTTTTTCCATCTTATAAACATTAAAAATACATTTTATGTTCTTATCACATAAATGCAAGAAAGGAATACTAAAATGGATTTCTTTACAAAACATTGGATGATGTTTACATGCTTGATCTTTGTCATACTGTACAGCAAACGATGCATAAAAATTAATTCATCGTAAATTTGTGGTTTTATAATTAATGATTAAGAGTAACACACTAGTGTGGAAAATAAATTCAGATCCAAGTTGAAACTTCTCAGGCTGCAGACAATACTGCCCGATGTAACTCTTGTTTTTATTTGTATTTTCAAGATGGTATGGATATTAAAGTACAGAACAATGTTTTGACCTTCTTATGTCATCTTCAGGTTTTATACAATTTTGTCTGGGCACTGCCTAGTGGTTCCAATGCTAGACTGTGGATCTAAGAGTTCATGGCTCATATTCAGTCTAAGAACAAAATAAATCAACCTTGGGCTTTGTGAACTACAGTAGTCCAAAACTTTGCTGTGGTGCTTTGTACAGATACTATCTAGTTAAAATTTCAGAAAACCAATTTGTCTCATTAACTTTGTTCCTAAGTAAACTTTCTAAAACTCATTGAAAGAAATTAACCATAACAAGATCTCATTCATAAAATACAGTGAAGATACCACTGGTGGAATGCAAATATATTTTGATTTATGTATACAATATAGAATTAGGCCTTACAATCACACAGTAAATTGACTGAAGACCAACCGGTTGTATTAGTGTCACTAAAATGATGATCAACCACTGCACTAACCATCTTATGAGATGTATTAACAATACCTCAAAAGTAAATTTCAGAAAAAAACTTTTATTTGAAAAGTTACTTTGTTGACATATTTACCTTTTCTCCAGAAAAATTCAAAGTAGATTATTCTTCTTACGTTGTTTAAAATGCTGAAATAGCCTACCATTTTAATTTATGTGACAAAATTACACTCATAAAGGGGTAATGGTTGATCAAAGGTAAAAAGTATTCATAATTAGCATATTCTTATTACAAAATAAATTAATTACAAACTATGTGCTGTGGTATACATATACATACTTATTTGATATAATAAAACAGTGCTAATATATACTTTTAACTGAAGAATTTATAATGAAAACTTTGGTTTAGAGTAACTAAGTACCTTCCTCAGGAAGACATGTCGAAACAAAAATAATTGAGCAAATATCAAGCTTGTTGTTTATTTTGTAATTTTTCAGAAATATATACCTTGAAGTAAAGAATAAGTTAACTGATTTAAACACCAGTCAGTTTATTAATGCTTTCTGCAAATCAGAATTAATTTTTACGAAAACCACTTTCCTTTCAATTGTTAGAAAAGTTGAAATTCTAGACACTTTAAACTTGGTACAGCTGTTTGTAAAACTATACTACCCACTTTGGGAATTACAACCAAAAGTACATTTTAATTTTCATAAACATTTATAATAACATTTTGAAAGGTTCTAAAAATGTAAACTTTAGTCTTAGCTCTGATTAGTGAAAAAAGTGAGAGTATAATGAGGCAATCAGGAATAACAAAAACGGATAAAATGGGACATGGAAAAAAACAAAAACAAATTCAACATCATTGAAATTTGGGTACCATTGTACCAGCTACCTTAACTTCATGGATGATCTCATTTTGAATTAATTTCATTTTTTAACAAAAAGAATCAAAATGTGTTGATAGTTAAAAGAAATATTCATTTCTGTAAATCTCGTATGATGTGGGATTCTCACGAACATTGGTGAAATATTTTTTTTTATTATTATTATCAACCGAGAAGTACTAGAACACCAACTTTTTATATTTATCTCATCTTGGATGATAATGAAGAAAAATATATGAATTCTCTGATCATGTGTTTGTTGAACTTTCCAGTGGCAGAAAAATTAGGAAAATATTTCGCACCTAATTATGCCAGCAACAAATAACACATCTGTGATAAGTCTCACTTTGAAAATCAGTTTTCCTTTTTCAAAATTCAGTTTCAAGATGATATCTAGTATCTGTAAGCTCATAATAAAAACTGCAATTAACAGAACACTTCTTTAAAATATAAATTATCATCGGTAACTAAAACTTTTCTTATTAGTGTTATTATTCCCTTTTCACAAACAAAAATGCATCATAAGATTTACTGCTAGTCAAAAAATGACAAAAATCTCTTGGGAAAGTATTATAAAAGACAAGGACAATGCATTGAAACTGTACAAGAAATAATGAAATAGATTTATTTTGAAATGTGGAATTAATATGATTTATCAAATGACACACCTGCTATTTTAACACTGACAACTTACAGTCGAAGGGAGTGTTATTAAAAATATTTAGAGATTAGGTGACTCACACACATATACATTAAAAACATTATAACTACATAAATTTCAAAGTCATGTTTACATAAGGATGCAAGGATTTCACAAAGAGGCAAAGTACAAAACTGGATAAAACGCATACATCAAATTTGATGTACACACACTGTGTATTAGGTTACACAAACAATTATGGAGGAGGAATAGCCAATATAGATACACATCACACAATACTTTTTACAATATTTTACTAATTAAGTGCATTAGGAAGACAAAAAGCTCTTACTTTAGTAAGTTTGTTTTGGTATACTTCTGAAGATTCAATGGAACATAATTAACTTTGTATGCAGTCTTAAATCTTTTGCTTTCCACATCATGAAAAGTAAGTGTTTGAAACAAACACTACATAAACAGATATATCAGTGATTCAAAAAATGTTTAATATTCCATATAGTATTATCAGTTACAATACAGTCACTATCATAAGGAGTAACATTTAACAATGATGAAATTCTTTGAGATGAAATGTTTTTGTCGCTTTATATGCTACAATTAAGGTTTTTAAACAAATATTTCATAATCCACAAAACAATTTCTACTACAAAAACTGAAAACTTTCATTTTGTGTTGTTTTTTAAATAATTTCTACAATTACATAAAGCTACTTGACATTTTATTTCTGACTTACTTTGGCTCTTCTATTTTAAACACTACTCAAAGTAAACAATAAAACATGACAGTGATACCAGAAATTAAAAATGTATAATTTCGATTAAGTGAAATCAATTTCACATTCATTATTTTCTAAACATGTGACATTGGCACTACCAGAACAGGAACTTTGAGAAAAGTTGTAAACTTATAATAACTCTACCTGAGATAGATATAAACCACCATCATTTACCATTCGTGGCTGTTTTCTTATGCTTATGGAGTGGTCTTTGATTGATTTCAACATACAGTACAATTATGATATTATTTACATGGTTAAAATTTAACACATACAGGAACTCCAAAACAAGAAGCAGAATGATAACTTACAAGCATTAGAAAACATCCCAGACACTGGAAAATAACAAGAACTTGGATTACTACGTACGTTTTCCAATTTACAAAGTTGATAAGACCCAGAGTTAAAATAGCAAAATGAAATTTACATGTTTTTGCTAACTAAAAAATTATATTTAGCTGCCAGCAAAAGTGTCAAATTTTAAAAGTAAGAGGAAATAAGATTGATTAATGTCAAAAAATATATAAAAAAGAACATTTCATATATTTTTTTCTTCAAAACATAATTAGCTCTGAAAAAAGAAATAAAACTAAAGTTTCAATTATTTTCCAACCTCTTCAGCTTTTTATCAACCAAAACAAAGAGAATATACATAGACACATGAAGATACAAGTATTTTTCTTAAAAACTAATGAGGTATTTCAAGTAACAAAATAAAATAAACAATCAGCCATGGTCTTGAACACAGAAAGGATGCTATTAAACAATAATCTGGCAATAAAGTGACTAGCTTACGTATCATCATCTTTCCGTAAGAAAACAGTTTCTAGTCAGAAAAATGCTGGCAAAAAAAAACAAACTTGGAAGTATTTACATAAGAATAGTTTTTTTTCTTCTTAGTTGTAAGTGTCTGTATGCATCGGCAAAGTACTGATGTACAACAAGTTGTAAGTGTCTGTATGCATCGGCAAAGTACTGATGTACAACAAATATGTCCCGAGAATGGTAGAACAGGTAAGGCCAGTAAAAGACACTCTCAAAATTCAATCAACTTTGGTTAAATAAATAAATATTGGTGTACAAGTGATGTGGTGCCTTCTATTGACCTCAAAACTTTAAGTATACAATGAGTTAATAAAAGCTTTTATTGCCAATGTGTTATTTATTGCAATATTAACTTCTGCATTATCAAACTGTATTTAATTCTGAGGCTGAAAAATATGTTCTTTGAAATGTCAGAGTACAAACATGAACAGCTTTTCAAAGAACCTGATAGTGCTTGTAGCCTTCCAGAATTAAAACTGAGGTCTAATCAAAACTCATCTGCCTGGTGGGTCAGCACTAAGTTCATAGACTTGTACATTATGTGAAAATTTGGAGTTTGATTCCCGGCAACAGATATTATCTAGATAACTTTTTAGTAGCTATGTTTAAAAAATACATATATAAGAAAATAATACAAACTTCTGAAAATATAAATAAAAAGGGATTTTATAAAGACTTAAAAATTGTTCCTTTAATCAAATGAACAGTAGATGTTAGCAAGAATGTATTTTGGAAGCCTGAAGATTCATTTCTTACTTTACAGCAAACTTTGAGGCTTTAAACTGCTAACAAAACAAGGCTAAAGTACACAGTTGTTTGTCTTGATATCACCAGATTATATCAAGATAAAAACATGGCACAAATAACGCTATTACTTATACCATATTGTTGTAATGGTTAAATCAGTAACTTTACAAACAATAACCACACCTGCAGGATTCTCTGGCATGAAAATAAAAGTTAATCTACACACCAAGCCTATTTTCAGCACAAATAAATCTGAATATATTCACTGTTAATGTGTTAGATTTAGACTACTAACATTACTGTTGACTGAAGAGGCTCAAACACTTTATGTTACATCACACTACAACTGATCCACATGTAACTATTATACAATTCTGAATTAGTTATCATGATACAAGTTTGGAAGCCGTGGCAACAGAGATTACAAAAACACCAAGACTCAATATGGTTGTACGTTGCAACAACATTTATCGAATTTTTAGCTTGAAGAAAAATGTTTTTTGAAAAAAATTAGAATCATCCTGTTTCTGTTGTCATTGATGATGAAGGTGAAAACTATTTCTTTTAATATTGAAAAAATATAAATTTAACTAACTAACATATGATCAATCTATGTCATCTAAATGATAATCAAACCAATAAATAGGAACTAATGAAACCAAAATAAACCATCCAAAAAATATGTTTGTTCTCAAATACAATGATCTGATGTAGAAATCCCAGATCTGTCACTGATAACTCTCTACATGCTTCTGCATTTTGAATATTTCAGTACATTTTGTGTGTGCTCATGGGTGGAAATAAACAGTTTCTAGTGTCTCAGTAAATGTAATCATCTTTGGAATGGGTACGAATTAAATGCATAATTACTTTTTTTTTGGCAATTAAAGGAATTTTTTCCCATAAAAATTCCATATTAATTGAAACTGAACCATATACATCTGTATAATTTAAGTTTACATCAAGATGAAAGTTAATAATTTGCAGCAGAAGGTAACTTGTGTAGAAAAAACAACAAATATATTTTCTACTGTAGTTTGAGAAACAGCTGTTTCTTCCTGTAATGACCTGAATACATTTTATCAACAACCACACTACTGTCAGTGCTTTACTCAATATATCCAAATGAACAAATAGATTAAGTAAAATATAATATCAATAATGGCATACTTGTGTCATTAAGTACCAACTCATGCTACAAAAAGCATGCTTCAAAACAATCATGTGCCTTGTTCCTATAGTATAATAATAATAAGCCAGACACACAATAAAGTACTTTATCATAAAACATTCTCTTACACAGAACAGACTGGGGTGTTCATCACTTAGTCGAAGTGATAAAATACCCAAACTGCACAAATACCTGAGAATATAAAAAAAAGCTAAGCCTCCAAAACCCCTACAGTTGCATTTTTGTAGGAGAAAAACATATACAAACCTGCACGGAAGACCAGCTAATATATCCTGTCTGTTGCTTTACAGTGTTTAGAAATAACACTTGCAGTCTTAAACATGACCAAAATGTATGACAGGAATAAACATCAGATCTTTAATATACCATAATAATTAGACATCACCAAAATTTGCAAAGTTACAAAAACTATATATATATATATATATATGAATGTGTGTGTGGGATAAGAGTAGTAGCAATATATTACTACAGAATTTTATATACCTTAAAAAAGATGGACACCAGTATTGAAACCAACTTTTCCTCCCACGTTTTGCAAACTCTGAGAGAACACATATTTTTTCTTTAAATTAGTAAGTACAGATCTCAGATTAGAAAAGTAAGTTGTACATCTGATGAGTAAACACAGCTTGTTTAACACCCACCAGGAGTGCAATTGAATGGTTTCAGATCTAGTGGAAATTATATACTTTCAAAACTTCTTCTCTTTCAGACATAAAGTTTTATGATATTCCAAACTGATGATAAAGATAAAATAAACTATTATTAGATAAACTGCCAGTAGATTTCTTTAATGACAGGACTTAAGTTGAATACATTAAAACTGTTTACTGTTTATACAAAAATATTCTT
Organism: Carcinoscorpius rotundicauda; assembly: GCA_011833715.1. Taxonomy (NCBI): domain Eukaryota; kingdom Metazoa; phylum Arthropoda; class Merostomata; order Xiphosura; family Limulidae; genus Carcinoscorpius; species Carcinoscorpius rotundicauda. The sequence goes on from CM022403.1 coordinate 36,660,397, forward strand.
ACATTGTTTAAATAATTTTTGTTGAGTATGATAATACCATTAATTACTGCTAGGAATAAAAATACATTTGTGTATGATCTTTCTTGTATACTTAATAGAAGTCTAGCATGTCTTCTTTCTTTCAAAAAAAAAATACAGTAACACAACTTCAATGTCTTGCAATGTTACATATTACTTTGACAGTAAGCTACTGCAATTAAATGAAACTTTGAAAGGAAGCAAAATTTTTGGACAGCAATATACATTTTTATACATGTATTCTCAAGAATGCTGGGATGGGTATTAACAAAAAGAGTTTTGTTAACCTGAAAATGACTGCAGAAGTTTGAAATGATAATGTTCTGTACTTTATTTTAATTAATGTTTGAATACCCATACCAGCCTTCTTAAGAATACATGTTTACTTCAAGGAGGTTTCTCATCATCATGAATATAGGTTTTTACTTTTTTCTGTCACTATCTAATGTGTAAAACATTAAACTTCAAAAATAACAGATGTTATTCATTATATAATTGAAAATAAATAGATTAAGGGTTTTCTTTACCCTAAATACAACAGCTAATGACAAAATACAAATTTTAAAGTGCAATATTCCTACGTGAAAGCATCTGCGATTTATTATCATTCACATCTTACTGTTTTTATTATGTTCGTTGATACAAACTAATTAAAGCCACAATACAAGCTTTTTAGAGTATTTAGGATACAATAAATTACCATTGTAGTGATGCTTGAAAGTATTGTAAGTATGATACTGCTGTATATGCAGTTTCTCAGTCAATGAAGGAAACTTGTTTAACATGACTGCTCAACATTACGAATAACTACACTCTTGCTGCTCTTAGCTTTAAATTCGTACAGTGTGAATACTACATTTTTTATTATCATTTTAATTATATGATTACAGAACATAAAAGCCAATCAGTACAGTATCTTATTGCTAGCATTTGCACAGTAAATTATACTATAAGCTCCAAATTGAGTGGAAAGACAAAAGTGAACCATAATAACCATTATGTGTAGCAACAAGATCATATCTAGAGATAATATGGTTTCTATTGTAAACACACACAAACAATAATTATGGTATTTTCTTAATGTTTTTAGCTACATTTAAAGACTAAATATTTAAATAATGGAGTCAATAACTGGTGCACATCTTTTTTAGTTTTATTGTTTTGTGTTGTTTTTTTTTTGTTCCTGAGATTTTTGGCAATAACTACAAATATCTGCTGAATAGGTTCTCATACTCTGAAACTTGTTGAAACATATGAGAAACTATATACACACACAACCTATTTTCATAAGCTTTCAACTGAGCAGAAAAAAACATCCAAAAAACTTCAGACTAATGTACAATTTAACGTAATAACCACAGAGCTGTACCTGAGACACTACGGCACCACTAGCAGCAAAGGGGCACCTCAACACACAACAACTAACTCTGGAAGTAAAGAGAATAAAAGAGAATCTTTTGTAATATTTCTGGAATGAACAAAAAGACTATAAAATAATCGAATGATGCCTACATTCAACTCCAGTTTGATGTCAGTCCATCACATGATTTCTTTTAATGGGGAAATGATTGGGTATAAAAGATAAGTATCAGAAGTAAAAAACTTTAAATTGCTTGTGATATGCATCTAAATTTTTACGTGAAGATGATAAACTTTCAAAGTTTGCACAACGTTTAGCAAAACATAGGCAAATATATATATACACACACAAACACACAGGGACTCAAAAACAAACAACGTAACTGTACTCAGGTACTTGAAAAGGGCAGGAACTTCTGCTGAGCAAAACAACAGCTTCAACACAGAAGTCACGTGCAAACCTGGACTGTCATTGGAGCCTGTGAACTGGGAGTTGAGCTTCCACTGTGTCCTGATAAGTCATAGCCAGAATGGTGGTGACGGTGAACACCACTTTCCTGCTGAGCTCTTGTCCTTCGAGATGGATCTACAAGACACAAGAGAAAAATCCAAAGAGCATCCATTAGTTTCAACAACACATTCTCTGATACCAGACCTTACACAGTGCATGTGACCACACCAGCAACACTAACTGTTACATCTGTAGTAGTGTAAAACAAATTGCCTTTACTAGTAATCACCATGAGGGAAGGGGGACCATTTAGTTAAATTGGTAGAGAACTCACCCTGCACATGACAGGCCCCAGATTCCAAGACAAGGTTTCCCACATCAAATTGGTCCCCAACTACTGGTCATCCCATGACCTTTGGATAAAACCTGAGAATGGGCTTTGTAAAACAGAAGGGAAAAATGTGATAGTTTGAGTCAGTTTTTAAGAAGTGTATTACTAGCAACTACTACTGGGTTAACCTTTTAGCTCGATTAGTAAAACATTTGTAATGGTATACAAGAATACCACACATCCAGCATCAAATTTAATTAATATCAAATGGAATTAAAATGGTCTTCTATGTTGTCATTGGTGTTAAAGTGTAATAAACAACACTTAATCTTAATTATTAAAACAAATGTTTACTAAACACACGATCGTCAAATACATAGCATTAAACAATACTTTCTTTAGGTAATGATTTTATCACTCAAACTTTGTAACCTGAACTTCTTCTAATGCACTGATTTCAAGAGAAACCCAAATTACACAGTCTAATCAAAAACATTTTTATATTTCTCACACTGTGTCAATTATATCAATTTGATATCTTTCATTTTTCAAACATTTATTCAGCTGTCTCTCAAGTTATTAAACAAAAACTGACTGGAATATTAGTGATAAAATTTATTAATTAACAGTTAAGGAATTAAATATTAAAAAAAACAATGGGTAGAAATTAGAATAAAAACATCTTTCTAATTTCAATTCTGAACAGAAGACATTATGTTTGTTTTTAAAAATAACAAACTATACTGTATGTTTTAAAACAAACTTTTTTGCAACCACTACCGCTTATTTTAGAAAAGTTCTGTTAACACAAGCATTCCATGAACCCATAATCACATCATGGTATTTAGACATACCTGTACACAAATGAATGAACCACAGAATGGCCATTAAGCCAGCTCCAATAATGAAAGAAGCAAAAGCGATTCCCACAACTGCACCTGTTGATAGCCCCGTTACTTTATGATTTACGCACAAGTTTTTATCAGCTTGAGAAGAGTCATCTGACGAAGATGGTACGACTGAATATTAGGAGAATAGATTATGATGGTTAATGTTACATATAAACATATGAAATTACACATTAAATTTCTGTCTCTTCCTTTAAACATATCACAAAGTCAAGTTTAGGAGGAAAAAAGGTTTGCATTCAATGTACCCTTACCACCGAATTAATAAAAATGATCAAACAAATTCAATAACCAAAAATCAATCAATAATTAAAAAAAAAATGTTCAAATGCACATGGAAGGATTTAAAATGTCAGTTAACATTTCTATTAGTGTCATCTAAGAACCTCTAATAGTGGAAAACCTATTTAATGCAAATCTATATGTTATCTCTCACACTTTAATTACAATATCTAACATTATAATAACATTTAACTACCCATCTGTTTTTGTTTTTTTTAATGAAATTGTAAATCTGAAATTACATCCTAATCTCAAAATTAAGTTTGTTCATTACATGGACTTTACAACATAAAGTATAAGAGTGAGCATCTATATAGAAGGGCAGCTGCTGGATGAAGTCCAAAAGCTATATCATTGTGTAAATATCATAACAGCAGGTAAAAAATGATTCAAAGAAATAAAATCAATAACTATTATGTAAAAAGAAGTATTCAGAAGTTTTTATTTATATTTGACAGAACATTAAACAACCTAATGAAGCCTTTTTTTTGTGTGGTGACGTACACTGTGGAAACCACGGGCTTTGAGGAAAGATGACATAATAAGATTATAAAATTTGTGATTTGTGGGTCTGGCAAAAAATGGAGAAATCTGGAGATACAAAGAAGATGATGGGCAGAAAAATATTAGAGATGGTGCAAGAGAAAAGAAGTTTGTTAGGAAAAAATAAAAAAGCATAAAAAATAAATTAGCCATCATGTTTGATGAGAAAGCACAATGCAAGAAATCTTTGAGAGAAATGGGCCATAAAAAATAAGAGAGATGCTGCTGCTTGACAAACAGACAGAAAGAAAAAATGCATGGTGATGTAAAGAGGAAGGTGCAGGATGCTGAAAGGATGACCTGATGACAGAAACTTCATGATTTATATTTTGCCATTTGAAACCTCGACCTGCCTAGAGAAAGAAATGACAAATAAATGTATAAACTAACATTTTGTATAATAGTTACATGAAGTTTTGTCTTATTCTTTTGTCACAGATCCAACAAACTATTTGCTTTTAATAAAAATTGTGCTAAAAATATATCTGGCTTATAAACAGAAAACACAAACATTTTGTCCCAAAGGTTTTCTTTTGAACACAATAATTAAAATAACCTTACAATTTTTACTTAGAAGTAAATAAAATTAATATTACTTAAGATGAGTCTTAGAGCCTTTACCTTTAATAACACTTTTTAATGAAATAAGTACATCTTACTCACTTTTTGATTCTCCACCTTTTAAACTGTTGCTTCTTCGCGGTGGTAAAACTAGTAATGGTCCTGCAACTTCTACACTGAAGTGTTGTCCTGCTCGACTTTCCAAATATTGCTTGATATTGTTACCCACGCAATAATCATTTGGATCAATGCACTGTAAGAATTATATATCTTATTATTAAAACAAGAAACACTCAGTTCACCATAAAACGTCAACATTGTATCATCAGATAGGTTCTGCTGTATTATAATTAATTACCACTGGAAAAATTTACCTAGAATTAAGGAAACAGCAGCACTGATGTCATTAATTAACAATTAAACAAATCTGAGCTTTCAGACTAATCTGGCAGAGATGTTAAGTAACTTCTACTCTAATGTACTATTATTTAAGAATACCAGAAAACAGAAAAGGCACTCACACAATCTTTACTAAAGCATATAACAAAGTTTATTGATAGAATTTCATATACTTATTAAACACCAACAAAATTAGGTTTCCTCAAATACTTGTACAAATAAACTTCAAATTTGTGCTTTGAAGAGAGTTTTTGCAATATCTGTAATTGAGAGCAGTGTTTATTTGAATGACACATCACCAAAGGTATGTTCTTCAATGATACACAACCCAAAAATTTACCACTGTTCAAGTACTCCTACATTTGCAAAGTTGTTACAAAAAGTGGTTCTTCTCTCCAAGACTTTTCTGAAAATAAAAAAACAGAGGAAGGAAATGTTACAGATTAGAAATTCATGCATCAGACTTGCCTGTTTGACACCAGGAATTGGAATACTCAATTTTTCAGAACATGCAGCAAGGCGACAATGAAGGTAAACGTTTTTAGCTATCCACTTTTCAGTTAACTGAAAGAAGAACCCTTGTTGGCGAGTTGGCTCTCTGGAAGTTTCCAGATGACCAGATGACCCCATTCTCAGCAGACCAACACTCAAATGTTTGGGACAACTGCAACAAATACAATCAACTTAAAATACTCTCTTAAATGTCACAAGGAACTGAAATTAAACAATTAATATTAAATAACTATTGTTTTTTCAATTAAATTTGAACAGTTTATCTAAAAATGTCTAAAAATATAATAAATCTATCATTATTACCTAACACATGCAACCAACTATTCAGCCATCAGAATGTTAAAAACAATCAAGTAAATTTACACAACTTACTTCACTTCTTCCTCAAAAGTCCTTAATTTTGAATTGTTACAGCACCTGTATGATGATTCAACAGCTGAAAACATCTAATAGAAATATTTCATTTCTAGAATCACCTCAACATTTTACCCTCACCTGTGTTGTATTAGTATTTCTCTGTCGTTGACATCCAGAAGTGAATTATCAGTCAGAGACAACCAGCATTCATCGGTTACAATATACAGATATGGACCTGATAATAAAGTATTCAAGTAAATAAACAACAAAATAACAATAATTGCATGTGCTTATGCCTCAAAAACAGTATTTTGCTTCCCTTTGCTTATTTCTTCTTGTAAAATATGCATTATTATTCAAATTAATAGCTAATTTTTAACTGATAATTAAAAAAATCATAAGCATAGTTACTGAAAATCTGATGAAATAAACAGTTTAAAAAATTCACAGAGAAAAAGAATCACAGAAGATACAGAAAAAAACAACAACACATTTTCATAGAAGTTAATTTTGGACAGAGAAGAACACACAAAGGTATCAAAACTTGTATCTCTGCAGAAGACTTTTGGTAAAATGAAGTTTGCTCCATAAAAGTGATTTTTCTTTATTACTGATAAACACAATATTGTGAGCTTTTGCTTTACAACTGTAACATAGTTGGGCTCAGAACAACCAGTTAATGTTCCTTCTGTTTGAGTTTCTCTCCTGTTTTTAACTTCATACAAGTAACAAAAATGATGCGAGACAGTTGAAAATCACAAACCTGCATCAATCGTGGTTTGTACATAAACTTTATCTCGAGCTGGGACTTCTGCTGAACCATTCTTTTTCTGTAGCATTTCATGAAAAGTTGAATCCTTGAAGAGCTCCATATGATATTCATTATCATGACTTCCCTTTCCATCCAAAATAAGTGAAAAATGATGATTAAGTTCTATGGCAATATTAACCAGTTTTTAAAGCATTATCTGCCACATGGTATTCTTGAACCAGGTTTACCTTAGTTATATAAATAAATATGTAAGGACACATTTTAAACTAGCGACAGTGTCTCTCAATAAAATTTAATATTTTGTACTTACTAATTATTTAACCTAATTTCATAATAACATTCAGTACAATACTCTTGTTTCATACACTCTTGTTTTCTTTGTTACACACTGAGAATGTGACAATACGCACGTCTGTTTCAGATACTTAAAACACTTTGAGCACTACAGATTGATTGATTGATTGATTTAGTGTTTTATGGCACAAAGCAACGAGGCTATCTGCACCAAACAACCGGTAAAAATGTAGTAAGACATAAATGGAAATGAAGGTAAAACAAAAAAAGTATAAAACCAATGTTGACACCTAGTCTACAAGGTTAAGAGAGAAGGCAGAGTGTAACAAGTTGTAAGGTATTTACTCTATCAAAAAGGTATAATCATAACCCGCCAGGAAGACTAAAAGGCAGGTACAAGACCCCCCCGTCAGTCACCTGAAGTTGGTCTTTCCAGTCCTGGTTCTGGGTTATGTGTCATAGCAACCAGTATCAAAATGTAAAATAATAGAAGTATTATAAGACACACAGTAAAATCACAACAATGAGTAGCCAAATGTTCAGTAAAAAGAGAAAAGTCACGTAAATGGAGTAAAATTTGTAAAAGAAAATGAAGGTAATAACAAAACAGCAATTAAAACAGAAAATGGTGTAAAAACCAATGGTGACATTTAATCTTCAAAGTTATAAAGTATTTACTCATAGCATAATAATAATGATCATAACCCGCCAGGAAGACTAACGAATAAGTTCAAGAACCACCGTCAGTCACCTGAAGTTGGCCTTTCCAGTCCTGGTTCCGGGTTATGTGTCATAGTAGCTATTATCAAAATGTAATGGAATACAAGTTTTAAAAGACACTCAGCAAAATCGTAATAAAGAGTAGCCAAATGTCCAGTAAAAAGATAAAAGTCAAGTAAATGGAGTAAAATGTGTAAAGGTAATTGAAGATAAAAGCAAAATGGCAGTCAAAACAGGAAATGGTGCAAAAATCAATGACGACATCCAGTCAACAAAGTTGTAAAGGACAACCTGTAGCAGAATGGGAATGATCATAACCCGCCAGGAAGACTAACAGGTAGTATATAAACCACCGTCAGCCACCTGAAGTTGGTCTTTCCGTCCTGGTTCCGGGTTATGAGTCAATATGGCCAGTACAAAAAGGTTGTAAAAGTGCGAAATGCAGCAAAAGTATAATAGTAACTCGCCAGGAAGACTAACGAGTAGTTCAAACAGAAGCGTTAGTCACCTGAAGTTGGCCTTTCCAGTCCTGGTGTCGAGTTATTTAATGTTCTGGCCATTGTTTAATGTCACATTGAATGAGAGAGAATAAAACTTTAAAAAAGGAGCCATAATTAAAAAGGTGTAATAAATAAATATACCACACTTAAATGAGATGAAAAAGATTAATGGCCATTAAAAAATTAAAAACGTTATCAAGGTGGACAGAGTCACCATCACCAATAACTCTGTCCAATGTTACAAATTGACGCTGGGAAAAAATATGTTTAAAGTATTGCCGTCGTTGAGAATTGTAACGATGGCAAGAAAGTAAAACATGGCTGATAGTGATTTGAGTGTTACACAAACTACACATTGGTGCATCAGTTCCAGATAAAAGAAAATGATGAGTTAAAAAACTGTGACCAATGCGTAGCCTAGTGAGAACAACTTCTTCCCTCCGAACTTTATGGAAGCTAGATGGCCAAACTCCAATTTTGGGTTTGATTTGAAAAAGTTTATTGTCGCGTTGTTCACTCCAAGTGGACTGCCAACTGGCACGGAGCCGAGCCTGGAAGACAACACCATAGTCCATGTACGGAATAGGCATAGTGGTGATGGTGCTGAGGCAGACAGATTTAGCTGCCATGTCTGCAAGCTCGTTCCCATGAATACCAACATGGCCTACTGAATTGAAGTAGCTGCTAATGAGAAATGGGCCAGTCGGTTTCGAATATCTGCGAGAATAGGATGTGAGCTAATGTGAAGTGATTCCAAGGCAAGTATAGAACTAAGCAAGTCAGTATAAATAGTGCAGTTGGAGTACTGCTCAGCTGCAATATGATCAAGGGCAACAGATATGGCATACAGTTCAGCAGTGAACACAGAAGCTGTAGAGGGGATTCTGTGTGCAACTACTGACCCATAGCAAACCATAGCAGAGCCCACTGAATTACCTGATTTGGAACCATCTGTATAAATAGGAACTGAATGATTGTTTGAAAGATATTCATTGAATAAAAGACGGTACTTCCAGTCTGGAGTATCCGCCTATTTTAGGTGATTGAAAGAAAGGTCACACTTGGGGGCTGTAATAAGCCATGGTGGGATGCGTCGACCTGTGGAATCTGCAATGTTATCCAAGGACAGACCCAATTCATCCAAATGCGCCCGGATGCGAAGGCCAAACGGAGCAATGACAGATCGTCTGTTCTGAAAAAGTACTGCCCACCAAGGAAGGAAAACACATTCCCTGGTGGGATGCTTTGGTAAGTAATGAAGTTTTGAAGTATATTGTAAAGATAGTTGCAAACGGCGAAGGTGTAGTGGAGGTTCATGAGATTCAATGTATATGCTTTGAACTGGAGAGGTACGGAAAGCTCCAGTGCAGAGTCGAAGTCCTTGGTGATGAATGGGGTCCAGTATCTTTAAGGCCGAGGGTCTGGCAGAACCATAGAACATTGATCCATAGTCAAGTTTCGATCTAATAAGTGCACGATATATCTTTAACATTGAACGGCGATCTGCCCCCCAACTGGTAAAAGAGAGGACACGGAGGATGTTCAGTGTTCTTGTGCATTTGACCCGAAGCTGCTTTAAGTGTGGTATAAAGGTCAGTTTACGATCAAAGATAAGCCCCAAGAACTTTGTGTCCGGGACCACTGGCAGCAAAACTTCACCGATATGAAGTTCAGGATCAGGGTGAATACCTCGTCGACGGCAAAAGTGCATGCATACAGTTTTGGAAAGAGAGAAATTAAAGCCATTTGCAAGAGTCCACTTCTGTACACGATTGAGGGCAGTTTGTAGTTGCCGCTCAATATATCTCATGTTTGATGACTGGCATGAGATGTGAAAGTCGTCAACATATAGCCCATTCGTAACAGTGAGAGGGAGTTGTTCAGTGATGGCATTTATCTTTATACTGAAGAGTGTAACACTCAATATACAGCCTTGAGGGACTCCAAGTTCCTGTACAAAAGAACGTGAAAGTGCCGAACCTACACGAACTTATAATCTCCTGTCCATTAAAAAATTTTTAATAAACATGGGTAGATGGCCACGTAACCCATATGTATGGAGGTCTCGCAAAACACCATACCTCCATGTTGTGTCGTAAGCCTTCTCTATGTCAAAGAATATCGATACAAGGTGTTGGCGGTTGAGAAAGGCCTCTCTGATAGATGTTTCAAGACGAATTAGGTGGTCTATGGTGGAGTGCTGTCGACAGAACCCACACTGGGTGGGCGAGAGGAGGTTGTTTGATTCAAGGAACCAAACAAGACGAGCATTAACCATCCTTTCTAAGGTCTTACAGAGACAGCTCGTCAAAGCAATTGGACGATAGTTTGAAGGAATCTTCAGATCTTTCCCTGGCTTAGAGAAAGGTAAAATAATAGCCTGGTGCCAGGCATCAGGAAAAACATTCTCCTGCCAAATCCGGTTGAAGAAAATCAGAAGGACAACAAGAGAATCAGGAGATAGATGGTGCAGCATGTCATAATGAATATCATCAGGTCCAACAGATGTACTGGCAGACCGATGAAGGGCCATTTTTAGTTCCACTAGGGTAAAGGGACTATTATAGTCAAAGAAACAGTCAGTTTGAAAGGAAAGAGGTGATCGCTCTGCCCGAGTCTTGATGGCCAGGAAGGTGGAGGAACAAGCAGAAGTGCTAGATACCCGGCAAAAGCTTTCACCTAGAGTGTTAGCGATGTTTCGGACATCAGTCACCTCCTGACCATCAGAGAGTAAGATCGAGAGGGGAACAGAATTATAGTGCCCATCAACCTTTCGAATCTTGTCCCATATGATCTTGGAACTGGTGGTAGAAAATATGCTGGTTGTGAACTTAATCCAAGATTCCTTCTGGCTTTGACGTCTTACCCACCTAGCATGTGCTCGGGCCCGTTGGAAAGCAACCCGATTTGAAAGTGTGGGATATCGACGAAAAGTATCCCAGGCCCATTTTTGAGCCTTCCGTGCTAAGTTGCAAGCAGAATTCCACCATGGACGAGGATATCGTGGGAAACGTGTCGAGGTTTTAGGAATACACTGAGCAGCTGCATGTATAATACAATCAGTTACCGCTGCAACACAGTTGTCTATTGATGGCTGATTTACAATGGCAGGATCAAGTTCTGCGAGAGCAGTGAAAGTGGACCAGTCTGCCTGATCCAGCTTCCACCGGGGCACGCGGGTAGGGTGGCATCGACCACAGCCAGTCTCTCTCAAAACGATCGGAAAATGATCACTGCCTAGTGGATTACTGTCAACCCTCCATGAAAAATGGGAGAATAATGAAGGGAAGCAAACTGAGAGATCAATGGCAGTGAATGACTGACTTGGTTTATGAAAGTAAGTGGAAGAACCAGTATTGAAAAGAGAAAGATTGTGATCAGAGAGCATCTGCTCTACAGATCGACCCCTCCCATCAATAACAGCACTTCCCCAGAGGGAATGATGTCCATTAAAATCCCCCAGGATTAGAAATGGAGATGACAACTGTTCAACGAGAGCATCTAGGTCTGATTGATCATATGTCACTCCAGGGGAGAGGTACAGAGAACAAACAGTGATGGTACGACTCAAGGAAATACAGTTGGCTACGGCCTCCAAGGGTGTGTTGAGTGACAAAGACAGGGTGGACACATGTTGATCAACCAAAAGTGCCACCCCTCCATGTACTCGACCATCACACAACTTGTCATTTCTGTACAGAGAAAACTGCCGAATGGAGACTGTATCAGCAGATTTGAGAAATATTTCTTGTAGAGAAAGACAAACAGGATGGTAGGAAGCAATCAGCATTTTGATATCATCCAGATTAGAACATAAACCTCGACAGTTCCATTGTATCAAGGTGGCCATTTTTAAGGACGGGCAGGTGAAGTGGTTGGAGAACCCTTCGGTTTACGACCTCGTCTTTTTTCTTTACTGTCTTTCTTCGAAGGAGGTCTATCAACCTCCATGGATCCTGCTCTGGGTCGAGTGGGCAGGTTTTTGTTATTGGAACTGGAATCAAGTGACTGAGGACGCGGACGAATAATTGTTTTGTTTATTGTGGTGGGAGAAAATGATGTATCAGAAGAAATGCCTGTATTTGAAACTGAAGGACATGGATCTTGAGGTTTGTTGGAAGATATGGGAGGAACAGAGATGGGTGTGGAAGTCGATTCATCTACTTTTTTAACCACGAAGGGCAAAAGGCTTTTCATTTGTTTTGAAAACGATTCTCTTGGAGGCACAGAGAGATCTGTCTGCACTTCCACTGTAGTTGTGGAATGGAGTGCAGCAGCATATGTCCGAGATGGGATTGTGGACAGCAATTTCCGAGCCTCAGGATAACTAATGTTATGTGTCGTTTTCAAACGCTGCACCTCTTTTTCCTCCAACCATTTTGGACAAGAATGAAAGTAAGAGGGGTGAGAACCATTGCAGTTGACACAATGTGGGTTTATGTCACAATCATAGGCATCGTGGTCCTTGCCTCCACAACGAGCACATGTCAGGGAACCACAACAAGATGTCTTTGAGTGGCCGAATCTCTGACATTGAAAACATCGAAGAGGGTTTGGAATGTATGGCCGAACCCTGCATATGAGATAACCTGCTTTGATGGTGGCGGGTGCACCTGGTGAAGTGAATGTTAAAACGAGGGTATCTGTAGGCAGTGTAACTCCATCTTTGCGAGTGGAGATGCGTCTCACTGCAGAAACTCCTTGAGTGGAGAGACCAGCGAAAATCTCCGATTCAGGAACATTCTTCAAATCCCTTTCAACAATAACTCCTCGTGAAGTATTCAAAGTAGCATGGGGTGTAACCTCAATAGGTATATCGCCAATTGCCTTTGATTTCAAGAGGAGTTCACTGTGTTGGGATGTGGATGTTTCAACCAATATGTCACCAGATCGAAGCTTCTTTACTGACTTTGGAGAGCCGGCAAGTCCCTCTAGCCCCTTTTGAATAAAAAAAAGGGGACATTTGCCCTAAAGTTTTTTCTGAAAGAGAATGCAATATCAGAAAATGAGGTACGTGTGTTACTGATGTTGGAGATTGCTGTTCTGAGCATTCAAGACGTGGTCGCTTACCCATTGACTGTTTTTTACAATTTTATTTAAATTTTTTGTAGGATCCATAGGAAAGAGAAAAGTTTCGGTAATCACTGACCCCACCCACCATGGAGCCCTATAAGGGGACGCGCTACAAAGTCATGCAAGGACAATGCAGCAACGCCAGGGTTTCGTGAGCACTATACCCAAACACCAGCATCAGGCACAATGTCCACAACATCCGTTGAGAACTTCCAACACTGGTACTTGGTTGGCTCTAGCCCAGGTGGACCAGCTGATTGACCCAAGGGGGGCCACCCAAGGGCCGCCCGTCTACAGGAAATCGAGGCCAAAGTGGTGTGTTATGGTTGGACCCCTCAACCACCAGGATCCTCTCCTCCCCTTCACGGGTCGCCACGCATGGCAAACACGTGGGTGGATGTTTAGATCCCAGAGAAGGTAACCAGACAGAACCTTCCCTGGGAGGTCCCCTCACCACGTACAGGAATCCACTCCGAGGGGAGCACTACAGAAATATGATATACATCACAGTATCAACATAAGTAATTTTGGAACACTTGCCTATTACCATGCAAAATTACTAATGTACAGGAAATTATACTAAATGAAACCTGATTAATAACTGGTGAAGAAGCCTTGTTTCTAACACTTACCATGCTACTAACAAATGGTTCCATATTAAAAATAGCAATTATTTACAAATTCGTTAAATAGAACTTTCATACAAAGTACTGTTACTTTATTGAATACACCACAAAATCTGACCAAATATATTCACTTAATCAATACCTAACTAAGATATAAGAAGTGTGTATTAATTTCTTGTTAACATAACAATATCTTGATAGCTTATTTCATGCAATTACTGTTCAAGAACCATACTGATGTTCTTCTAACGGTACTCTGTTTCAAAAGTGTGTTTGTTTTTTTTTACTTCTAACACTTTGTGTAATGGTGTTAAATATCTCAGATGGCAAGGGACAAGGTTTTTTTGGCCAAGAGGTACATCAAATTAACACACTTCATGTAATGTCTTTACAATGTGATTAGTTAGTCGCAAGTAACCGTTCAGAAATAATTTCAATGAATATCAAAACTAATAACCTAGAACAAACCAACAGCTACAAAAGTCTATTAGTGGAAATACTATCTTGTGGAAATCACTGAAAATTACTGATAAGAAACACATTTTAAATATATTTTTCTTACAATCCCGTTTTGAAATTCCTAATGCACTATTATTAGCAAAACTTTAAAAATCTAAGTCTCACATGATGTTGAAACAAAATCTTTTAAACAAAATACTTAAATATTCTTAAAATAACATATACACATAATACAAAAACATTTCTTTTTTATAATTCAGACATCTCAACAATATCTTAAAATATTTCATCATTTCCTACAATTGTTTGTACAAAAAGCTCTTACCACTTTAGGTGTGTTTCCATCACCAGTAAAATTATAAGTACATTGGAAACTTTGACTAGACAGAAGACGGGAATGTGCAACTCCGCGGTGAGCTGCCAAAGCTTGACGAAGATAGTGTTCCATTCCCGACCCTTCCTCTGGGCTAAATGTATCCTCATCATCAGAAAAGGAGTCATCATAGTCAATACTTTTACTTTTATAATTATCTGAATTCACCAGTGGTTCCACTGGTGCCCAGAATAAAATCTGAAAGAAGAAAAGTTAGTTAAAGCTAAGATTGCTATTTATTCAACCTATTACTGCTATTTATACAATCTATTACTGCTATTTGTACAACCTATTACTCTTTTAATTTGTCATCCACTTACATGCCATTTTCTTTGGTTCATTTTAAGCAATAGATGTTCTACATACCTGATTCCTGTAGATGTACCTTCCACCATCAGACACGACACTAAACCCACAGTTCTCAAGGGATGTTTTCAAAATAAAGTGAGTGCTGTTACTAATTGCCTTACACTCCTGGTCCTGTAGTGTCAACTCCAGCCAATGAATGTTTGCTCCATTGATCCTCATGGCAATATCCTCAGTAGATGACTTAGGAAAAGTTATTTTTATCATATTTTTCTGACATTCTAATGCCATGAGACTCTCTAATTCCAAAGTAAGGTTTGCATCTGCATTTCCTGTGAAATTAAAATATTACTTACATTCTAAACCTTTCCCATGAGAATAAAACTCAAATTGTATAAATATACGAGTTTACAATGTTTACCTTCAATAACTCTTAATCACATTTAATTCATAATGGCAGCAGTAGATTGGCTGGTCCAAATGACTTTTAAAAATCTAAAGCCATCAAGGCTGGCTTAACCCTCTTGAAAATGTATTCAGTATCTTTAATTGTAGTTGAATGGATGGTCTCCAAACAAAACAATTTTTCTCTTATAAAAGTGCTGCTTGAATTATGGTACATCATCTTAGTAAACAAAAGTTTACCAACAACTAAACATTTAACATGTACCTCAAAGAATCTATATCTATGAACTCTCTTAATTAAACTCTTAAAATTTAATGAACAAATCATAATAAGATATGATAAAACAGAAGTGTTAGGACAAATATGATGGACAACATTTAACAGAAATTGGAAAAATAAATCAACATGAAAGTTTTTTGTTTTCTTGTTTTAAAATATCGTTAGAATCAAATAAAAGGTATTGCAAAAGTTGGATGTCACTGTAACATTAAAGGCATTGAGCATTACATGCAACTGTGATTAAGAGTAATCATTTTCACTACTAAAGTATTTTTTTTAGGTTTTGTTGAACCCATTTTGTAAAGATGTATGGACATGCTGTTTATGGTATCCAGCTTTTGGAACATCTTGTGTGAAGTACCTTGCCACTTCTGTAGAAATGTATTAGTTACTGTTGTCTTGTCCTTACTGTTCCACATTTCCCTGGAGTTTGTACTTGTGGATGTCTTTGAGAAGCCTTTCAAGTTTAGAGGAAATTCAGACATTTCTTTATTGAATTTATCCTGTGGAGAAGGAGGTATCTGGGAAACAGCAGTGTTAACATTTGACTGCTGCAGCTGAACAAACCGAGACTGACCTCGACCAACAGAAATTCCACCTTGGGGTGATCCACCATCACTCTGTACATTGTGGTGGTCAGTACCTAGAAGAAAATATTCAATACAGGTTAGTTAGTGAATTCCATTTATGAAATAAATTTCTGCATGATTTTGTTAGTTGTGTATCGAACAGTAAACCATCATTCTGTGTATTTTACTGGTTGATTTCTAAAACAAAATCCATAGTCAGATTAGCAAACATATTCTATAAGTGTTATCATTTCCAAAATGTTGTCTAGTGTTTATACACTATTCTGAACACAGTAGCCATAACTATGAGTTAGGCAATAGAAAAATAATCAGTGAGGTCAAACAGATAATGTTTTACTAATGGCGTTATTAAAAAAGCTGTTTTAATTTTAACAGTCTATCTCTAAAAAAATCTACATGTAAGTCACTTGGGATATTTGTTTAATGATGCACCTAGAAAGATATGAATTTGATAATATTAATAATAAATAACAATGATAAAAAAGTACTCTAAATGAAAATGAAACTATATAACATGAGAACAAATTTATGTTTAATAACTATCAATAAACATATTGCTATATTCTATAATAAAACAGGGCTGCTGAGAGCTTTTGGAAGCCCCATGAAACTTTCCCCAACCTCCCTAATTTCTCAGTAAGCTTGTACACATCCACAAAAACGAGAAATGAAACTTCCATTATCCACAACAAAAGTTGAAATGTTGAACCTTTAGCTTTCATTTTGACATGCAAAATTTTATGCACTTATATATTTTCACTTGCAATTTCCTGATGAAATTATTGTGTATATTTCATTAATAACACTTATATTATCATTATGAAAAAATGTATACAAATCTCCTAATTTATCAGCATAACAAGTTTTAATTATAACAAAAAAAGTCCTAGCTAAAGTAAAATAATAAGTATAGAACCCAATTTTTGATACAACAGAAAAGGAAAAGTTAAATGTTTCATTGACAGGACTTGTTACGAATGTTTTATACTAAAACAATCTAAACCTCAGTGGATAACATTCACATGCTTTAGTTTTCCACAAGTAAGAGTTGATGACCTAAGGTCAACCTAAGTTGAATAACCTAAGGTTATTAAAATTTCAACAAATGAAATATTATTACACAAGGTAAGAACTGTAAGCAAAAGTATAAATTTAAACTTGAAATAACATCAGTTTGAATCAACGACGTTACCCCAGTAGGTTTGCAGCTTGACAACTTATTGTTATATCTTGTTACATATTGTTATATTGAAGGTTTACATGATGATAAAACACTACAGAATATAGACACAAACTTTTGGACACATAAGATGTGCAGGTAAGAAAAAAACTAATTTTTGTACATTTCCTCTTTTAAGTCATTATACTAAATGCTTTTTGCCGATTTATCATAATTTTTAAATTACATTACTTGAATTAATAAAATTATCAAATTCTCTTAAATCTGGTAATTATAACAATTATTTAATTTCACTTTTAATTATGTAACTTCACCTTTCTATTGGGTGTAGAAGAAAAACACAAATGAACTTTTTCTGCAATTAATTTTTACTTTGGTTCCTACTTATACATTTAACATTATTATGAATATTCTTTAATTTGAATTTGAATTGTAACATTCAAAGATCTCATGTTTTAGATAACTTTGGAACATTAAGATTACTTACCCATAGTTTCTCCAACAATCATAATGTTAATTCTATTTGCCATGTCAGTTTCCATGATTGTAGATATGTTTCCAAAAGCTCTTATCATTTCAGACACCAGCTCCTCAGTCTCATTGGAAAGACTTTGTACACGAACCTGTATAAACTGGAAGTCAGGGACTGACCCTGGAGTAACCTGGTGTTCAGCCTATGTAAAACAATTTAAAAATCAGAGAGGCATTATTATTATTATTACATTTGGTAAGTTTATACCTGGGATTAAGTTAGCTCTGCAAACTTGGTTGTCTATAGAATGCCATTGTTTTTCTTCAAATTTACTTCCTGAACTTTTCTCATATCAGACTTATCAAAATAAGTTTAAAAAGGTTTTTCTGTAAGCTTAATATCATAACATAACATTGTGGTTCTCACATTTACATTTTATCAAATGGACTTTGACAATGCAAAAAAAATAAGTTTTACTTAAATATTGATATACTTGACACAAAGTATTGTAGAATACACATTTGAATCAATTAACTTTTACCAAGAGTAATTTCTCAAACAGTTCAATAAATAAAAATCATCATTTTCAAAATTTTTTTAAATTATAATATACCACTATGACTGGTTACTCTTGCAAATTTGAAGACAGAGCTCATTTAGTTATAACCCTTGTCACACAGAATAAGCTATTTCATACATATTACTTAGCATTTTCTGATAAAAGTAGTAAAATAAAACATTAATACAACTCTGGTACAATATAAATTTTGATGTTATACTTTATATCATAAGAGGTACAACAATCCAGTTACTGCACACCAATATCCTACCACAAGATAACAAATGTGAACAGGAAATGTAGCAATTACTTTGGACAGCACAGTAAATTGGTTATTATACATTGTTACAGCTATTTTCTCTCCGATAAAAAGCACTGTTTTAACTTTTTGATATATGACATATTTATTGCACACATTACTCATTTAATGTGTTCTGTGATCATAAACAATAGAACACATTAAATGAACAATGTGTGAAATATATCTTGTTTATCAAAAAATTAAAACAATGCTATATTAAATGAAATGTATACACTCAAAAATATTTACAAAAATGCTTTTTCAAATGGTTGGTATAAGTAATACTTTTACACACTAAACAATATTTATAACAATGCTACACGAAATGGTTGTTATAAGTAACACTTTTTATGCACTAAACAATATTTATAACAATGCTACACGAAATGGTTGTTATAAGTAACACTTTTTATGCACTAAATAATATTTATAACAATGCCACCTCACAAGAATAAGGAATATAAGGTAATATTTCCTTTTCAAATTGTAAACTAAAGTTCACAATCCATACCACAACTTGAACAATTCCTTGTAAACCCCAGCTGTCAATTCTCCACCTAACTGCTGAGATTGACTTCAAAATTAAAACTAAATCCTTGTTGACTATTGGTTTACTGGGAGTATTTGTTTCAGGTGCCCCTTGTGGCTGGAGGTGAATGACCACTTCATCAGATTCTCCTGCTGACCTCAATTTCACTATGTGAACATCCCTATAACAGCATAATTAAACAAAGTAATCAGTGAACAGACATTCTCATAGAAACTGTTTTACTGTAGTTAATTATATACTGAAACAGATATTTATATATTTTTTTACTTTTTCTTTTAAAATGTTTTTTTAAATGTATAATAAGAGTCAATAACAACTTAACATAGAAAACCCCAAAACACTAGTTTACACTTCTGGTATAGTTCAAAATGCAATAAAACTTTGTTTAAAATTGGTCTTAGCAAAGTACTTTGTAACTAATTTATAAGGAGACCAAAAGCTCTTAAATAAATGTTAGAATCAATACAAGTTGTATTATAAAAAGTTGAGCTTAACCATGGAAGCTGAGAAAGTAGAAAATTTTATTTTGAACTAGCAACAAAATGATCAAACAAGGCTATGGAGTTCACTTCATTTACCACCATATTCAATTGTTGTTTTCCTTTTGTTTTTTTCTTATTTTCGCGCAAAGCTACACAAGGTCTATCTGCGCTAGTAGTCCATAATTCAGCAATGCAATATTACAGAGAAAGCATCTAGTCATCACCACCCACCGCCAACTCTTGGGCTACTATTTTACCAACTAAGAGTGGGATTGACTGAAATAATATAACGCCCCACAGCTAAAAGATCGAGCATGTTTAATGTGACGCGACCCTCAAATTACGAATCGAACGAAAATAACTACCTGGCCAATGCGAAGTCTCAGTTGTTATGTATTCTTTCCATATAGATATATGAATGTTTTATCAAATTTCACCCTACTTAGCTCCTTCATCTTGGAAAAATATTTAAGCAGAAGCCCATGGTATTAAGGATCAATTTAATGGTCACAGTAAATACTGTCGTTACGATTCTAAAAAGTTAATGACATTTTGACAGAATAACATATTATTCACTCGATACTTTAGTGCTAAAATATCCCATCAGATGGCCATATGCACAGAACCAGGAAGCAAAGTAGCAGAATTAAAATATTGCCTAATGCTCACAGCAGATGGCGCTTGGTAGAGGAAGAGGTACTTGGCTCAAAACATGTTTACAGAGAACGTTCACTGAGGCCTCTCGCTGATCCGTTCCTGGAACTGGGCCAACAACAAGAGGTTGATGTTCTGTTTTCTTTTTTACCCAAAAGACCTTGAAGACCCTACACGCGATCTTACGACACCTAAGAACAACTGGATTTGATATATATATATGCATGTAAACACACACACCAAGTTAAGCAATCATGCTAAGAAAGTCGAACAGGTGTTTCAGTCAAGTATAAAACTGCATTTGATTGCCAGTATATTATATATTTTGTGTCCGATACTTCTATATAAAAGTGTTAGCTTATAAACATAAACAAACGCACATAACTTTGGATATTTGAACAATAAATACGGGTAGCACATGAGAGAAAGAAACATTTGTCACTGTTGTAATTAGAACAATCTAAAAAACTGTGCAGCTTGTAATTCGGCCCGGTATGGCCAGGTTGGTTATGGCGTGCGACTCGTAATCTGACGGTCGCGGGTTCGAATCCCCGTTGCACCAAAATGCTCGCCCTTTCAGCCGTGGGGGCGTTATAATGTGACGGTCACTCCCACTATTCGTTGGTAAAAGAGTAGCCCAAGAATTGGCGATGTGTGGTAATAACTTGCTACTTTCCCTCTAGTCTTACACTGCTAAATTAGGGATGGCTAGCGCAGATAGCCCTCGTGTAGCTTTGCGCGAAATTTAAAAAAACAACAAAAAACTTGCGAAGCCAAACCGGATCAAGCAACTGATTAATAAAATAAACGAGCAATCGTGTGAAAAAAAATCTTAAATTTTCTTTGGTATTAATTCTTTATATTAGAATTAAAAGAATGTATATTTAATAAAGCGGAACCTACTTTTTAGAAAATTAAGGTTTTCCTATAGCAAAGCCACATCGGGCTAACTGCTGAGTCCACCACGGGGGACTCGACACCCTAATTTTAGCAGGATAACGAAAAAAAACGTTGTTATAAATACACAACGTTTTGTACAAACTTTTACAGTACTTTAAACTCTTTATTTATTTTCGCATTACGTGAAATAATCGGTCAAAATTCCCACAAATAAACATCCAGGATTTTATGACTGGGGTGAAAATATAAAGAAATAGTAAAAGAATAAATTACACGGGCTAGCAAATTCAGAGAAGCAGGCAACTATAGCCACGCAATACGTCCTATAAGAACTAAAGTCAATACACAAATTGGTAGTCTGAAACATAATCAGATTAGCGTCACAAGGTTGAAATCCACCACGGTTAGCTGTTCAAGAAAGGAAATTAACAAGATGCCGCTGGTGGTCTTTAGTACGTCACTCTCGAGCTATTCGTCAGTAATTATATTTACTTCAGTGTGTTCTTGTAAATTTCAGCTTACATGCAAACATGACGAAGTTCGCTCAGTTTTTATCACCAGTTGACTTAACATAAAGGTTTCACACTGCAAACATGAAAGAAGATGTGTTTCGGCATTCTCTTGTGAGAAGATACGTAAAAACGAAATTTAAAATTTGGTGTGCACAAACACGAATCTTAGAACATTAAAACCGCGAGTTAAGACAGCTGTTTCTACGAATATTATTGTTAGTATTACAACTTTCACACACACACATAAGTATAATGCTGCGCAGACAGCCCTTGAGTAGCTTTGGGCGAAATTTAAAAAAAATGTATAATGTTGGAACATGCGCGTTGTGCGTAGTGTACGAAATATCACGAGATGTGAACGAGACCAACGCACAACGACATACCTGCTGCTTGGTGAGATGTTTTGTAACACTGTACAACCAGAAGCAGGCTGAGACTGAATGAAAGACGCTTCCACGTTGTCAACCTTAACCTCACTGGTAACCTCACACGACTCAGGAGACCTGCTGTCTGAAAGAAGTGAAAAATGGTGCTTAGAACACGCACTAAAATTAAAGTAAATGGATGATAAACCATAATCAAAAACCACGATTTAAAATATTATTTTATAAGAACATCACAAGGATAAAATTCTACGACTCGCATCAATGTAGTTCTTTAGAAACATAATTACCACAAAAAGGCGCTAACGTGAGGCACATTTTTTTTATTTGTTATCATCTGACTAAATAACAGATATCGATATGCTTTTAACTAGGGAGGTATACCTGAGCTTTTGAACAGCATTTACATATGCTATTTAAACACTAAATGTTTCGTGCGTTCACATTTTTCTTGGCGGCATAGTACTTAACAGTGTAAGATTCACAAAACAAGAGTTTAAGCAAACACAAAATCAAACTCACCAAATACTAATAGTTGTTGTTTTGAATTAAGCACAAAGCTACACAATGGGCTATCTGTGCTCTGCCCACCACGGGTATCGAAACCCGGATTTTAGCGTGTAAGTCCGCAGACATACCGCTTAGCCACTGGGGGGCAATACTAATAGAAAGTCGGTAGAAAGTGAGTGATTTTCCCAAATGGATCAACCAATGGTCAACAACATAGAATCAATTTGGTAATTGTGAGATTAAAAAGTAAAAGAGCACTTCTTTCTGTACAAACCGTTTGTAAGTATTAAGTTACTAAACAGAATTCATAATTTCAGATCAATGTATTGTGCGTAAGGTTGTGGAGATTGAATATTTATCGTTGTCATGGTTACTTGGGAAGTCAACTACGCGATCGCCTAAAGCTAATTGTCAGTTAGTACCTATATTCTAAGTTCTTTGGTAACGAGCGACAGGTCCGACAACTCATAGCGGTAAAAATTAAGTTTCAATACCTGCAGCTGGTAAAGCATAAACAGCCCATTGTGTAGCTTTGAACTAAATAACAGACCTCGTATTACAACAATCTTTATAGAAACATAATAATTAATAAGGCTTGGGTGATCGTATAGGCTACTAAATATCACGAGGACGATTCACTATACAGTGCATGTACTCCATAGAAAAACAAAACAATATTTTGTTTATGTGGTGCTCAACATATTCTCCAATTAAGAAGACGCAGTAACTCTGTTTTATCAAACACTAAATGGACAGCAAAAAACAGTACCCACAGGCAACTCTTGAATTCCCATTATCTGACTGAACAGTGAAATTCAACCACTATTCTTGTAGTGCACTCAAGATTTCAGAATCAGAACAAATTTTTGTGTCAACGGTACGCGAGCCATGAAGCCACGGATTCCGAACAAACTGAGCATTAACTGACACAACAGTTATACTTGAAAAACCTTTTAATTTGACTACTGAAACACTGGGTTCATAGCCCTTGACTCAAGCTGACGAGTATTAAAAACATTTAACCTTCAATTTAAACTTGGCTTTTACTTCTTTTCAAAGGCGACAAAGCGCCCTCCAAATATTTGGAGAGAGAAACATCCAATACGGTATGTTGATACACTAATATACGTTTCCTAATGGACATGTAAAAGTTGCGTAGTTTGTGTGACCTAGTTGAAAGATCACTCAAGAGTAAAAGGCAGATATAGTTTCGTATGAAATATAATTCCACATATGTAAAGACGTATATAACACGTAACGGACCCCACGATAAAATAATCCGACATTTAATTGTTTCACCAATATGTCACTTTAGAAATTGGTGCTGTGGTTTATTTAAGTTGTATGTGTAAATTCTACTCAGTAAATTACATGAACACGAATATTTGCGCAGTCCGTGTAATGAGCCAAAGGGGCCAGAAATTTGAGAAAAAAAAATTTTACTCCCGGGCCTCATTGATTTCCGGGACCCGTAGCAATGCCGAGGTTTCTACAATGTTATTTACGTAGAGTACGCAGTACGTAGAGCATGTATATAATACACACAGAAGAAACTAAAAGCTATCTTCATCGTCAGTCAACCAAAGTTATCGCAGAAACAGTCACGAATAAAGTCTAGTTCCCTTCATCCAGCACTGATGCTACGGGGTTTGCTGGAAAAAATCTTTAGAGCATAGGCAAAAGCATTCAAAAAAAAAAAAAATTAGGCGCAAGACTATACAACGGGCAACCTGTGCTACGTTTACGGGGGAAGAATCGAACACCGAATTTTAGTGTTATAAGTCCAAAAACGAATAACCCGACACGCCGGTGGATTAAAAAAAAAAGTTAAAATGAAATAATTACAAGAGTGCTCGATGGATCTCTCCCCTGCCACAGACATGTAAACCTATGACTTTTTATGTTGATTGGATGATTTCTATATCCCATCGAACAAGAAGCTTTTTTTTTAATCTGATGACACATAGCAACCAAGGCCAAGGCTTTGGATACAAAGATTTTCTCGACAATTGGTAATACTAAGTACGGTTGTAATTTTTCAGCAACTCGAATCATTAAATTCATTAAAACATTCGACGTGTACCAAAAACAATACGTCATTAAAATATGTACAGGAAACCTTTCAAGCAGGATACGAACTGCCCACTGTTTATTCAACCGTTTCAAAACTGTGGGGGATAGAGTAGGTGCTTGTTTGTTAATTTCTCGCAAAGGTACACGAGGACTATCTACACTAGCTGTCCCTAATTTAGCAGTGTAAGACTATACGGAAAGCAGCTAGTCATCATCACCCACTGCCAATTCTTGGGCTACTCTTTTACCAACGAAGAGTGGGATTGACCGTAACATTATAACGCCCACACGGCTGAAAGGGCAAGCATGTTTAGTGTGACGGGGATTTGAACCCGCGACCCTTAGATTACGAGTCGAGTACCTTAACCACCTGGCCATGCTGTACCGGCTACTCTTTTACCAACGAAAAATGGGATTGACTGTCACACCATAACATCCCAACGGCTGAAAGGATAAGCATGTTAGATAACGGGATTCGAAATTGCAACCCACAAATTATGAGTGGAGTGATGTAACAACCAGGTCATGCCAGGCCCGAGGCACTTCGGTGTTTGTTTGTTTTTATTTTTTGTCAATTTTATATTACGTTAGAAATTGAGCAAAAATATTAAGTATACACTAGTTTAAAAACAGTCCATCAAAGCGTGTTATAAACCATAAACAAAGTCAATTTTCAATGACGAAAGTAAAAATCAAATTGTTAAGATTAGCTAGGTAAATATAAAAAGAAAGTGCTTACGGCGGCGTAACGTATTCTCTCTCCAACTTTTATTAGCTACATAACGAGTAAGTGCCCTTATGTGTCAATTTCCAAATATCAAAGCATTAACGACATGTTACCATGACGACATATTCTATTGCGTACAAAATCTCATTTAAGTGAATCCAAAACAATTCGATTTCTGCTTTTTTCTAAGCATTATGAAATTAAATACCCATCTACCAACACATGATAAAAATATACAATTGTAAGTGTATATAGATAATGCCTTGACAGTTTTAAAACGCACAAGGAAAATCGACTTTTTTTCATATTAATGCAAAATGTTGGTAACAGTAATCATCTTCAGATCTTTTTAGCGACCCCCCCACAAAATACAACTGTTAAATAATACTTGGACATATACATTAAAAATAAAGAAAAGAAAATGGGCAGATTAAAAATGAAAGCCAATTTCATAAGGCGTCACCGATATTTGCTATCAATTACAAAAAAGAAAAACTACGTAAATGCAATGTTTAGGAATAAAAGTGTAGCATACATCCATTTGATCTGATATACAAATCATACAGCGATGTTTATTCTAAACGGGACATATACAAAAGCCATATATACATATTTAATACACACACACACACACACACACACAGGCTCTAAAACCCTAACAAACAAAATATTGTTTTTGTTTTGTTTAAGAGATGAAGCATATCAACTAAGAGAATAACTGACTGAAAAAGTCGCAGTTTTAAAATTAACGATTTGAGATAAAACGTAATATATAAAACACTAAACGACAGGCACTGTATAAACGTGAGCTTTCCCAGAAAATTCCCAAACGCTAGAAAACAAATTAAAAAAAAGAGAAATCTGGATGGCGAATTCGACATCCGGGGATTCACAGGTGTTTAACCACAGAAAATCAATCATTTCCACAGTAATTAGTACAGACAATTTAATAACATTTTTATAAAATGGATATGTAAGTGTTAAAGCAGCACTAAGTGTCGTTGAATGTGCGAGGCGTGGCGCCACAAGTGATATGCTTAATATTTTTATATTTGGTTCGCAACGAATTACTAATGGCGCGATAATTAGGCTTTTAGCTGAAGCGATTTCACAGCACCAGTCGAGATGGATGTCAACGTAGCGATGTTATTAGATGATGCACAGCCAAATGATCACAGCATTTCAAAAGAGAAAACCTATCACGTTCTTCAAGAAGGCAGAAATATTTACATAATAAAAGCATTCGGGATAACAACAAGCTCCGAAACCATGATCCCGGCTAATTCAATGCTTTCATCTGCAAAGAGGCAGCTATGATATCGAAAGAGAACCCTCTAACCCTTATCACACACACACGCGCGCGCGTGTGCAAACGCATTTTATGATACCGTTAACCACGAAACAAGCAAGATTTAGAGATTATGAAGGATCATCAGCCACATCTCAAAATCAGTGGGGGTTTCATGATTAGAATCCCACCAGAAACTGAAATCACGCAAATGTCCTGCGATTACACGAAATGATGCATCACTTTTGGGCTAATCTTATATATAAATACTCTTCATCTAATGTAACAAAGTTTTAGCCTTCACTTAAGCAATAACTTGATGTATATGCCAACTGCGTACAAAATGTAATACAGAATGAAAAGTACTTGAATATCGGTGCAGATGCTTACTTCTACAATCAGTGCCTGTTATCTATTCCCTCATGGATTTCAGTAGGTAGATAGATACCAACAGGAAGAAAGTTATAAAAGGCACGTCTTTGATCATACCAACATAGATTTAAAGAGAACGTAAGCAAAAACTGAGACGTAACTAGAAGCTAAAAGTATTCTAACGATTTGGTTTGGTTTGAATTTCACACAAAGCTGCTCGAGGGGCACCTCCTTACCAATCTCAAATTTAGCAGCTATAGACAAGAAGGGAAGATGTTCAACACCACCTAGTGCCAATTATTAGGCTATCCTTTTACTAACGAATGTTAACAGGATTGATAATTTCATTACAATACCGCCACGGCTAAAAGGACAAGCATGTTCGATGGAAAGGGGATTCTAACACGCGACCCGTAGATCGCGAGTCGAATAGCATAACAGCCACGCCATGACAGGCGATTACTAAAGCTTTGCAAAATACCGATGGCTAAATATGATGTTTTAATATACTCAATCAAAACCAAAAACGTTATTGGAGCTGATCACAAGTATGCCCAACATTAAACCAACAACAGTTATGAAATAAAAATGTTCGTAACTCCCAAAAAAATAAACTATTTTTATCAAACGTTTATCCTTTGATGCTTCACAATTCTGGCAATAGAGTGGTTCAGCCGTAACGGCGAAACGTCGGTTGAATTATTCGTAACGATGAGAACACAAACTTGTAGAGACAATTATGCATTTACTCCCATTATTCGTTGATAAAAG
Source organism: Carcinoscorpius rotundicauda (assembly GCA_011833715.1). NCBI lineage: Eukaryota > Metazoa > Arthropoda > Merostomata > Xiphosura > Limulidae > Carcinoscorpius > Carcinoscorpius rotundicauda. Next base: position 36,688,251 of record CM022403.1, read on the forward strand.
AGTAGCCCAAGAGTTGGCAGTGGGTGGTGATGATTAGCTGCCTTCCCTCTTGTCTTACATTGCGAAAATTAAGGACGACAAGCGCAGATAGTCCTCGCGTAGCTTCACGCGAAATTAGAAAAAACAACAATAAAAACAAACCTTCCAATAGGATCTACAATTTCAGAAAAAAAATTCTTTTTGATTCTTTCTTTTCGTCGAAACTTTAAAAGTTTGTTATGCGTCCCCCGCAGAAAAAAGTACCAAATACAGATATTCAATCAGTAATGCTTGCTTAAAAATAAATAAAAAAAATAGCTTTTGTGATACTTAGATGCTTTTAAGGTCCCCTGGTGAGCTCAATACAAGTTCAACTCAATGATGTAGTATCATCGATATCGAATTTTTATCGTATCATCAAATTCAGACAGATCTGTATTTCTGAAGCTGCGTGCTTGTCGTCTGTAGATACAATATACTCAATTTACCGACGAGCATCAAACCAAAAGCAAAATTTATTTCAATACCAACTTAATATTCAATACAGCGATTCACTATATTTATAACCCTATGGGCACTCGTTCGAAGTTACTTGTTTTTATACCTTGAAAATAAAATCTGTCGGACGTTCCCAATTGAAAAATGGAAGCCGCAAAGAACAGAATAAAAATGCCGCCAACTTCTCCACCAAATCTCCAGAGATGCCAATCAACTTCGTGGAGCACCACATAAACCGTGCCCCTGGAGTTTAAAACACTTTAAAATTACCATTCTCAACTGTACGATAACATTATATTTCTCTATTTTTTCACATTCTTCTAGACTCTCTTGTTTGGAAAAACACTTACCGTGTTTCACTTTCAGTGCTGGCCGTTGCTTTCTCGTCTTCTTGTGATCGCCGACACGTTCTGACTTCTTTATCACCCACTGCGTTATTTTCTGTTTCACTATCTTACTCCGTTCTTACTCAGATTAGTAGTTTTCATTATTCAATCACACCATTTTATTTTACCAAGTTTTAATTTCTTTTCAGCTATAAAATTCTCGATTTATTTTTATTTGTAAAATAAATATTATTTCACCATATTCTGTATTAAAACTTGGCTTCAACTACGAGTCTTTTTCCGTATTCCGACGACTTACACACAACCCCTGTAATTCATCTTTTCATTCAAGCTCATCACTCTAGCTTTGTAAGTCCTATTTTCCATTCCAAGTTTTAATGATTTTTGTTTTAACTTTTGTTTCAGTGGTTAAGTAGTTTTATATTTCTTTAAACATTTTCTGCTCGAACCTCTCATTGCTTTTCAAGCTTATTTTACATTCGTCTGTCTTATTAACTTGATGCCCAATTTAATTCGTAACAGAGATCCCACGATCCATGACTTATTACTCATTTCCTTCATAGGATCTCACTTCCATGCTTTGAAATTTCTACGTTCTCTTGGTATTTTTTTAATTTCACTTTTATTTCCTTTCATTTATTCTTATCCTACCAATTTTATTGTTTTACTTTTTTAATTAAACATCTACCTGTAATTATTCCATTATCTTTCTTACTTCGGGATATAAACTTTGCTCTCTGTTTATTCACGATATTTATGTTAAACATTTTCTTTTCCATTTTAACCTGTTCATTTTCTTTTAAAACTCACTAAATGTCCGACACGTTCTCTTTTATCTTTGTTTCTTCTTCTAAACTTGTCACCCCGATCATCAGATTACATACCTTTACTGTATTTTTCATTCACAATTATTGTTGTTAGAAACTTTCCAGTGTTGTTATATTATTAACACTACTCACAACAATATTTTATAAATATTATTTAAGTGTTTTTGTCCTAATATCTGTTACTGTTTCTTTTCCAAATTGATTTTAAATGGAGCAGATTCTCTTCTTAAAGCTACATCTATCCCGAGTTTATTTTTTTAATTTTGTCACTCAAACATACTGACAAATTTCAAAATTACACGTTTAACATATCTCATTTTCCAATATCGTAAAATGCATTAAATGGAGTTTAGAAAATGCTTTAAAAGTTTTTTTTTTCTTCAAATTGTTTAATTTTAACATGCTTAACGGACGTTCATATATATGATGTAGTGCACATCTCTGTGTGTGTCCACTCACTTCTGAATGAAAGAGGAATTGGAACACACGCTTTATTACCACAAGTAAATACAATACGAGACGTAGTGCATGCCCTAGAAGTAGGAACGAATTACGAAACGAAACCTGCAAGTGCATGGACATGTACAAACTTTACCAATGTATCGATTATCGCCGTAGGTTAAAAGCAGAAGATGGCTGTATTAGTTCTTTCCACTGCAGCTTTCACCAGTTCGTTCCAAGGCACACTGATCAACTGCATGACTCAATTACAAATAAAGGTTCAACGCATTTTTATTTTATACTGAGTTTGAAATTAGGAATTTGCAGCTTTCTCAATGTCGTAGCTACAAAAAATGACCCCTCCCCCACCAACATTCAAAGTAATTGCGACCACTACATTTATTCCTCTTATTGGCAATTCTTAAGTTTTCAGGCCTTTCGGAACCCCTTTTGGCTCGAGTCCTCCAAAAACTGCAGGGACTGTGGAGAGGCATTTACGCTACTGAGTTTAATCGTACGATGAAAAGGGTAGGTAGAAACGTTAATTAAAAAGTACCCACAGTTTCTTGAGGCATACTGATTCGTGTAGAAGCTGTCAAAGTACATCCTGTATGTTACAGATCTAGCGACCCCTGGAGAGCTTAACCGTCAACACGTTTCTAGGCGAAGGTATATTTGTACTCTCTCCCACATGCGTGCACACGTGATTTGACATCCTGCAACCTACGGCTTCTAGTGAAAGTCTACAAACACCTGTGACTGAAACTTATCCCACTCGTCGTCTTCCAGAAACGGAAAAAGTGAAAAAATTTTTCGCTGCATCCAGTTAATCGATACGTTATCATTTAAGTTCAACTTGAACTGACATGTATGATACGTGATGTACACATGGCTCGATACGTGATTAAAATGTGATAACGCACAACGACTGACGCCGATAACTTCGATTAGTTCACATTTGTTTAAGTTACGCTACAGTTGTATAAAGTTTATGATTTAAGCTTTTAAAATCGCAAAAGTTGATATACCGTCTATACCAAATAATTATAGTAATAGATGGCGTTGCTGTAAGGATTTTTAAAGTATTTGGATACAACAAACAGGAATACTGTAGTTTCCTTCAGTCATTTTTAAAATGATTAAACCACGAAAACTTTCTTGTCAAAAAAAAAAAGATCGACAAGCCAGTGGCTTTTATACCATCGCCAAAGTAAAACGTTACTTATGCTAATCAACTCAGCTTAAATAAGTCTCATGTTCTTACGATATTCACCCTCTGCTAATGTTTCAAGCATTCTGTTCAGTAACGTCTCACGCTTTCAGTTCTTTGTGCTGCAAAGTTCTGTTCAGTAACGTTTCATGCTTTCAGTTCTTTGTGTTTTAAGTTATTATAAAACATTCAGTTTGTGTACAGTTTCAGTTTATATACACTGCTGGGTAAAATCTTATGGCCAAAGAACATAAAGAAAAAATATGTACTTTGCGTTGTTAGACTCAAACAAGTGCTTGAGAGCTTCGAAATATGAAAATAAGAAAAGGGGGAAAAAAAACTTTTTAGTATTTAATAAGGAAAATGTGACCACTATGAAATTAGCCTAACTACTAGCTGGTCAAAAATTTAAGACCATACCAAAAAGAAGTCCTAAACAGGGTAGAAAATGCCTAACAAAAGGTCTCAGTAGTTTTAGGCCTGGCATGGCCAAGCGCGTAAGGCGTGCGATTCGTAATCCGAGGGTCGCAGGTTCGTGCGCGGGTCGCGTTAAACATGCTCGCCCTCCCAGCCGTGGGGGTGTATAATGTTACGATCAATCCCACTATTCGTTGGTAAAAGAATAGCCCAAGAGTTGGCGGTGGGTGATGATGACTAGCTGCCTTCCCTCTAGTCTTACACTGCTAAATTAGGGACGGCTAGCACAGATAGCCCTCGAGTGGCTTTGTGCGAAATTCCAAAACAAACACACAAGCAAATAACTGCATAAATTCGTTTTGGTATGTTCGATATAAGCGTTTGCAGAAGGCTGGCTGGAATGTTATTCCAAGTGGTAAAGATGGTTTCACGAAGATCATGTACTGTTTGAAATTGGCGTCCATTTCTATAGATTTCCATTACCATCCACCCCCAAACATTTTCAACTGAACAGCCAGTCGCTGTTTGACGCCCCTGTATAACCTAAAGCTCCATTGTTCTATGGAAGGAGAAAGCACCCCAGATCATGACGTAACCTCCTCCACTGTGTCGTGTAGTAAATGGCTCCAGTATGATATCTATATCGTTCCAGTAACGTTGGGAACCATTTGGACAATCCAGGTTAAATTTTTTCTCATCTGAAAACAAAACCTTCGTCCACTTTTCTACATCTGATGTTTGGTGCTTCTTAGTAAAGTTTAACCGAGCTGTTTCGTGGTGTGGAAGGAGGCATGGGCTTTGAAAACGTTTACGGTGTGTAAAGCCTTTCCCTTGTAGATGCGATATTATTGTTCTTAAATAAGCTGCATTCTGCGTCCGTAAGGATCTTCATCTGATTCGACGATCAGCTGGTGTCTTGCCGGAGAACTCGTCGAATCCTCCTGCACAATTCCGGCGAAATTTTGAGTCGATCACTTAAAATTCTCGTTCCCTATCCATCAGGGTCTTTTAAGAAATTTGCAACAGCAGTTTTACTCTGCCCAATCTCACCAGCGATGGCATGTTGAGAGAGACCTTGCTTTTACAGCTCGTCAATTCTGCCACGTTCAAACTTTGTCAACTTTTTAGCCTTTTTCATGTTTTTACCCAAAGTAACACAGGAGACAACAGTGGGAGATGTTACCGATTAACGCTTCGTTTCAGTAAGGTCTTAAACTTTCTACCACCTCGTATTTAGGCTAATTCCATAATGTTCATTTTCCCTATTAAATTCTAAAGAAAGTTTTTGTTTTTTTTTATTTTCCCTTTTCTTATTTTCATCTTTCAAAGCTCTATTCAAATAAGTGGTTGAGCCTAACAACGCAAAATGCATGTTTTCTTTATGTTCATTGGCCTTAAGATTTTGGCCAGCAGTTTATGTGTGTTACTGTTTGTATGTATAGGTATGATTACACAGAATTTATTTACGTATAGTCGTATCTATAGATATGTAGAGCTTTAGAACATGCAAACTAAAATAAAAAGAAATCGAAAGGTTTGTTTGTTTTGAATATAGGGCAAAGCTATGACGGTCTGCACTAGCCGTCCCTAATTCAGCAGTGTAAGACTAGAGGGAAGGCACGAGTATGTATGATGTGGCGTGGATTCGAAATCGCGATCCTCGGATTACGAATCGAGTGCATTAACCACCTGGCCATGTTACGCCTGAAATTAAGAGGAAGGACTGTTTTAAAAATAGCAAATCCAAACCTTTGACTTGTGATATTTTCTAGTGAACTTCAGGACATATTTTACTTATTACCCATAAGTGATAGTACCTTATTATTATTGGTATTACTTCCTTTTACTCTGAACCTTTCTACAATTGTCTGCATGCAGTGAAGGGTGATATATATACATGTCGGGCGTCGTGATCTTGAGCACCACCATTTCGTTCTTTTAATTTCTATTTGTTTTAATTATTTTATTATTATTTATAAATTTCATGTGAGACTGGCGGACGGAGGTTAAGACTGATAGACAGTGTGTCCCCACCGTAATGTTAGCCATACTTTTTCAGTCACCTCCAAAACCTAGGGTACATTTTATAACCCACATTATAGCCTCCACCTTGGAGATGTTTTTGATTTGTGCAGCATTTTTTTTTATTTTTGTTTACTATATATGTAAGGAATGTACTGTATGCACTACACATTAAATTGTTCTTGGTTCATTTCATTCTTTAAATGAACAAAAGCTCAGAAGAGGTGGTGGAGGCTTGAGGATCATACCTTTTCTAACCCTCGACTCCTCTTCAAACTTCCCAATTGAAAGGTTATTTTACCCTCCCCTTCTGTCCTTTGGGCCTTTTGTAAACAAAAAGATTCCACTTGTAACTATTTCCTAAAGGGGTCGAACTCCTCTACCAAAATTTCAAGAAAATATTCCATGGGGAAAAAAATCGCATAAATACTTTAAATTTTTAGAAAACAATGACAGTAATTAAGTCAGGAGAGATTTTAACGTTCGCTTTGTTTTCCTTTTTTTTTGTTAGTTTAATGATAAATCTACGCTTCTCTCCTTAATTTAATCATTTGTCGTTTTCGAAACAAGCGCGTTTCAAAGAATCGATTCGGTCCCTAATTAGGCTTAACGAGTTATGCTATAACATTCTGTGCGTTAATACCTTTGGTTTTACACAATCAGTTCATAAGGCACAGATAGCGATCGGGGCAGAAGTTTTTTTTTTTAATATTTATCTGTCTTATTTAATGAAATTAATATCTAGGTTTAGAAAAACCAGCTCAAGGGCATTCTTTATTCTTTTCTTTGACGCTCTCCATTAAGTGTATTTATGCTTATATTACCAGAACCTCGTGATCTTCGTATATTTTTGATAAAAGAAAATAAATTCTCTCAGCATCAGAGATGCCACACGAGGCACAGCTGAAGTAATAACATACCACCAGTTTAAAAAATGTAATTATCTTGAGACATATGGATAGTAAAACTAGCAATAAGCGTTTACTTTTCTTCAAATAAACCGCGTCAAGCTGTTCAACCCAGACGCAATGACATACGAAAAAACAAAAACGTATAATTCTGTCTTGTTAAATATCACTGTTGACTTCAACTCGAGACTGAACGGATACATTTATAAACTAATTAACACCACTATTCTCATTTCGCAATGACTGTTTACTTCGTTTTTGTGTCCGTGTAAAATATTACATTAAAGTTTTTTGTCATTGTTCAGAGGCGCCTTTTTTTGTCGATAACTGTGGTTAAAAACATAAAAAGAGAGAGGCCATTTTTGCAGCGTATAAATTGTTCAGGTGGAATATTTTGGTTTATCAAAGCACACACGAGTCTTCGTGTGTCACACACAAAGGCTTCCTTCCGTTTAGAGTCGTTCTGAATGTGAGACGTAATTACAAAATTCAACAATGTAGAACTGAAAAACGTGTAACACGTGACTATAAAGAACAGCACAACACAGAATTCTAAACAAAATCGTACAACATAGAAGTCTGAAAGAACACAACTATACAGAACCGTACAAGACAGAAGTCTGAAAGAACACAACTAAACAAAATCAATCGTACAATACAGAAATCTGAAAGAACACAACTAAACAAAATCGTACAACACAGAAATCTGAAAAAACACAACTAAAAATCGTACAACACAGAAATCTGAAAGAGCACAACTAAACAAAATCGTACAACACAGAAATCTGAAAGAACACAACTAAACAAAATCGTACAACACAGAAATCTGAAAGAACACAACTAAACAAAATCGTAAACACAGAAATCTGAAAGAACACAACTAAACAAAATCGTACAACACAGAAATCTGAAAGAACACGACAACTAAGCAAAATCGTACAACGCAAAAGTCTGAAATAACACAACTAAATAAAGCCGTACAACACACATAACACTAAAGTTAATTCTAATAATCAGATATTCAGTAATTAGGGAAGTTTAAACTCTTTATGCCATCACACAAATATTAATAAAGCAACATGTTAAAACATTGTACCTGAAAACTTCATTAGAATTTATTCACACAACAGTATTATAATTATAAAACAAGTCAACTTGAAACATTACATCTCCATATATACTTACAAATAACAGAAATTTGGGTATATGTCTGTTTGTCCCTTATCTAATTACAGTACTACATAACGGTACTTTGGAACAAAGGCCATGTTATTGGTTCGTTCACAATCCTCATCCAGCTCCTAATGTTGCCGTTACTTTGACGTAAGTTAATGTTAACTACATTTTTAAGAACGTAAAGTGAGAAAGAGGGCAGACATACGTCTTATACATAGTGCACCAGCACTCTCAATGAACGAATGCGATGAAAAACAAAATCTTTTTTTTTTCACAAGATCTTCATGAAAAATATTCTAAATAAAAATGGCTTCTGAAGACGTTAAAATGTGGTGTATGAAAGTCCAAAATAAGTAAATAAATTTGAACTATCTTAAAACCATTAGGTTTATATAAATGCATTCAACAGCTGGGCCCAACTGTTGCTTTCCAAACACCTTTCTATGTATTTTTTCTCTCTCAAAACATTCACTTTTTAAATATTGAAAAATTCAAGTATTAGAAAAATATATATATATTTATTAATTTACAACTGTCAATAAACAAATTAATATAACAATTTTCATCATAATATTATTCTAACAAGTTTAACGCAAAATTCACTTTGCAGCTTACATTTTAAACATCAACACAAAAACTACAGTCTGGTAACTCATTAAAACATGATTTTAGAGTCGAGATAATTACGTTTTACACAAACACACACAAAAAGTTTGTCCAACATCATTTTACGTTGGTAGGTTTCAGTTCTACAGGTTCATTTGAATAACGGTAAGAATCTGTTGGAGATTTTACATGTTGAAACTGCTAAACAAAACACAAAAAAACAAACTGAGCATTTGATCTCACAATGTGGTATGCTTTCAAAGATGCTACTTAGGATAATACGAAGAAATATTGTAATAAAATAAATAACAACATCTAAGGAAGACTAAAAAATGCAGGAAAAACGCACCAAAAACCAAACAAAAATTCTAATCTTGAGTCAAAGTTTCAACATAGAGCATGTCTTACCTATTCCAACCTTCAACACAACACTGTTGGCCATCCGTATTGTGGAAAAAGACGTCAAGGCTTTAAAATGACTTCTTGCCCAGTTCAAAAGCTTCCTTAAAGAGGACGTGGGCTTCTGTTGAAGTTCCAGTCGTAAAGGAACGCTGGAAACGACCTGGGATTCTTGGGTGACCTACAATGTAAAGTTAACTATCAACTAAAGAAATATGTCCGTATGATTTAAAACAAAAACATGTTGTACTTGGACAATATATGCAGACAAGTATATTATATTAAATGCATTAATCTAAGTACGTATTTTAATTCTAGAATTACACAATGGCATAATAAACACCACAATGGTTTTACCAAAATTTTTCTACATTATTTATGTACCAGATGCTTCTGAGTGTATGGATTTATTGGTTACATAGTACCCAATACCATACAAATTTGTTGGTTACATGTAACATAATACCAAATATATTTTGATTCACAAAACATCACTAATATTACACTTGATTACTACCGAATTCCCCAAAGTACAATGAATAATTGTGCCAAATTTGTTTGGTCGGTTTTTCAATACCGGTTTTCTTACAAATGAAAAAAAAATGCAGGTAATAGTAGCAGTCAGTGGCATGCAAAACATTTACTGTCAAACTGATATCCTTGTTGCAACAATACTTTAAAAAGTTTTTTTGGTATAACACAAAATATTCCAATCACAGAGTCAAAACCTACAAAATCCACTAGTCTTAGGCCTAACATTTGCCGTCTTTTTATTATTGTTGTTATTATTACTGTTAAGTACTACTGCCTCTACTCGATAAATAACACAGTAACTTGCGTTTTTTTCAATTAGTTCAATTTAATTTACTATACTTAACACTATCAATAAATACATTCATAATTTCATTCTACAACCTAACATTACCGATTTAAAAAAAAAAACTTTTATAAGTATTTAATATGTTGTTGTACAAAATGTCTACTGTAGTATATTTACATTCGCCTGTTGTTTATTTCCGTTAAAATGTAACGATTTCAAATAACAAGGTGCGTTCGCATTTTCAAGACAGACGAAAATTGATGGTCCGACAGGGCTAAGTGGTTAAGGTGCTCGACTTGTAATCCGAGGGTTACGGGTTTGAATCTCCGTCACACCAAATATACTCGCCATTTCAACTGTGAGGGCATTATATAGTTACGATCAATCCCACTATTTGTTAGAAAAAGAGTTGGCAGCGGGTGGTGATGACTAGCTGCCTTCCCTCTAGTCTTACACTGCTAAATTAAGGACGGTTAGCGCAGATAGCCCTCGTGTAGCTTTGTGCGAAATTCAAATAGAAACAAAAATGATTATAACAAATAAATCCAATATGTGGGCAGTGTAATAAATAAGTGGTGTAAATACTAATCGGTAATTTTGAGGACTAAAGACACATTGAACAATTTATACAAGAAAATGCAGTGCCTTTGACAATGTTATTTAGATTTAGATTTTATAAATATGACTAAAAATATTTAACTAAACGGTATTGATTTTCAAACTTTCACAGTGGTTCAGTGACATCTGAACCCAAAAACAACTACAAAATGACAAACTTCGATAATTATATTAGGATCACAAATTTATTTCTGGCATCGAAAAAAACCCCATCAAAATCTTATTACGACTGGATATATACACAAATAATTACTTGAGAAATGTTTTCACTGTGTGCAATAATCAAACAGATACATGTTTTTATGTAATGCCATTAATTTCCACCGTTTATTAAATAATGACAGGTCGCACAGTTACAATACGGACTGGGATCACAGTGTGTGTGAACAATATACGAACTCAGACTTTTCGATACTTGTCTAAACAAGATAAGAGCTTTTAAAGCTACATTGCTCAGACAAATTGATACAGCGAGCGATCTTCAAGAGAGCATTTTAATAACTGAAAAATAAACTAAATAATGACCAGCACTGCCATGGCAAGTTGCTTGACATTAAAAAGCAAATACGGAACATCTCGAATACCGAAATTATGCGTGTAACTGGTGATGTTAGTGGCATTCAAGCATGATAAACTGTTAATTCAACACTACTGAATGATATATTTAATAACATATTACGTGCTATTAACAAGAAAACCCAATTCTCGCCGTATACATTAGCGAAAAAACTTGGGGACGTCTATTGTATTTCAGCACGCTGTGATAGTACCGAATACCGACTAATACACGCAATAAACTAACTATAGTTCATTAATTAACCAGCCTAATAGTGTTAGGCGGGAAGGGAATGTTGTTATTGTTTTTTTAACCACTGTGTGCACAAGTATACGCAATATAATAATAATAATAATAATAAGATGACGTAAAACTGTTCTATAATTCTTACAGCAGAAAGATATCCGATTTTAAATCTAGGCGTTAGGTGGGAACTCGGTTCTTTTCGCTCTCTCTTATCGTCATTTGGGTATTTGTGTGTGTATGTTCGGGAGGGTCAAGTTTCGACGACCTCTTCCTCCTTCCTCTGCATTAGTATTAGCAACTGTCAAGTGTATTTATAAATGTTACTGAGGCCCGCACTTACTCAGGTCCCTCCTTATCAGGACAATGTCCAGGCACTATCTTCGTATACATTTGGTGCAAATATATCATTTCTCATCGTCGTTCGCTCTCTCTCTCTCTTATCCTTTGTTTGTTTTTGAATTTCGCGCAAAGCTATACTAGGACTATCTGCGCTATTCCTCCCTAATTTAGCAGTGTTGTTCCTAGAAGAAAGGCAACTAGACATCATCACCCACCGCCAAATGTTGGGCTACTCTTTTACCAAAGAATAATGGGATTGACCGTCACATTATAATACCTCATGACTGAAAGGGCAAGCATGTTTAGAGTGACGGGGATTCGAACCCGCGACCTTCAGATTACGAGCCGTACGCCTTAACCCACCTGGCTATGCCGGGCCGTTAATTTAATATAACGACATGACTAGAAGCTACTTATATGGCCATGGGTTAAGGCGATCTTGACTTGTAATCTGAGGGTCGCAGGTTCAAATCCCCGTCACTCTAAACATGCTCGCCCTTTCAGCAGTGAGGACATTATAATGTGATAGTCAATTAGACTATTCGTTGGCCAAAGAACAGCTCAACAGTTGGCGGTGGGTGTTGATTACTACTGCGGATAGCCTTCGAGTAGCTTTGCGCGAAATCCAAAACAAATCAACCCGATCGACATATTCATTGCTGATGACGCGTTTTGTTCAATCTAGAGTTCATCAGGTCGAATGGAACACAACAAACAAAACATTAGTTGGAACACCATATATATAAACTTTTTGTTATAATAATTGTCATTATCTGAATGTCTTTTTCAAACTAAGGAAACGTGATTCTAATCCTCAAAAATAATATAAAATGACACGAAAAATAATTATTATCGCGAAAACTCGTCTTCAAAACTTTCGAAACGTCGGCCTCTACAGTTGTGTCTCCACAACAGGCAGTTGCCGTCCATTCTACAAGGTTTCATCACGAATACTCTGTCCAAACAATCCAAAGAAGTGTGATCATGCTTTGGCCGCGAGAAAAAGGTGGTTGTTTATACAGTCTTAAAACACACACACACACAAAATTTGTTTCTTTGCGGTGGAAGCAGCGCAGATAGCCAATAACTAGCTTGAAACAAAACTACAATTTACTACAAAGGTAAGAACATTTATATCTGTATATATATACAAGTGTTCCTTGCGACTCACGGGCCTAAGTGAAACAAAAACTACAGAAGTTTTACTGCAGGAAATGAACCTAAAAGTTATTTACCATTTCCCCAAAGCCTAGCACGGCCACATGGTTATAGGGCATTCGACTCGCAGTGTGAGGGTTGCGAATTCGGATCTTCGTTCTACCAAACATGCTCGCTCTTTCACCCTTGGGATTATTATAAAATTACGGTCAGTCCTATTATTCGTTTGTAAAACAAATAACCCCAAAACTGGCGGTTGGTAGTGGTTACTAGCTTCTTTCAGTCTTTCACTACTATATTATGGATGGATAGCACAAATAACACTAGTGTAGCTCTGTGCGAAATTCAAAGCAAACCAAATCAAAATATTTTCCATAAGGAATGTGCATCTATTGTGAACATCACTGTTTAGTGTTAACTGATTACTCATTCGGTAACTTTACTGTAGTTAATCAGGTCCCAATGAACATCACTTTGTATTTATAATTTGCTTATTTCAGAAATTCGCACAAAGATACTCAAGAACCACCTGCGGAGAATTGTCTCAAACTTTAAACTTATGGACGAGAGAAAACGTAACTTGACAATAACACCGTATTAATTCGTGCGCTATTTTCTCATCGAGTATGGGATTTGACTGTCACATTTATAACATACTACAGCTTCAACGCACGGGATGAATTTCTGCGGCAACGGTTCGTGGTCCATAGATTCACTGTACGGTCACACTAACCACCAGTTTACTCCCAGTTCTTCTATTTAGAAAGTTGCAATTGGTATTATTTTTTCACTCTCTTTGCCTAAATTGAGTATTCTTATTGTCAAAATGATACATCTCTTTCAGACAGATACCCCACATAGGAACCTATTCTGATCTCCAGCTTCATTGGTATAATAATCTAACGCAGGTTAAACTCCAGTCTGAAAGCTGATCATACATAAACTACTGTCGTACAATGCCTCGCGAGCAAGCCTCTAACTTGCAACCTTCTAACTTGTTTTATCTCAAAGTTTGACAATAGGATATTATCTCCTCTCCATCTCGGGGATCAAACCTTGAATTTTAGTGATGCAAGTCCATAAAAGAAGCCCCTAATAAACGTTGTCCCTATTGTCAATGTGTAAGTATGGTATTCGTATAGCGAAGTAACCAGAATGAGTGCCATAATGTAATATCATGTTATAACCAAAATACACTTTGTAGCACTGGGGTAACAAAATACTCTTCAGAAAATTGTGATTGTTCATCACACAACATATTTCTAACAAATTCGATACAATACAGTGCTCAAAATGCAGGATTCAAACGACAGTTTGTCTACCTTATATTACATAAGGTAAAAAGTAGTGTTAGTTTATTTACAGGAATATTTCTGCCAACACGTTTACTACCACATTCAAGTTCTCGTGACAATACATAGTATATATACATATATTTATACATGTACTCAAATCTAAGAAAGATTAATTAAAAACAAATACGAAGGCCCCGAAGAAAATTCTAGATAAAACATGGCGTTTCGTTTGAATAATATGGAATACATTCTTTTAGTTTCTGTGTTTAGCAAATTCTTTTGAAGACGTAAGTTGAGGAGTTATGGTTTAGTTTAATCGACCCCAATTCAGCAGTGTAAGACTAAAGTAAAGGCAGCTGATCATCACCACCCACCGCCAGCTCTTGGGTTATTCTTTCACTAACGAATACTGGGATTGACCGTAATATTATAACGCCTCTACGGCTGAAAGGGCAAGAATTTTTGGTGTGACGGGGATTCGAACCAGCGATCGTAGGATTACGAGTCGAGTTCCTTCCGCCTGCCCACGTCGGGCCTATTACGAATGAATTGTTACGTATATAAATTTATTCATCTTCCATGAACAAATGCATAGTCCATTATCAACAGAATATTTCTTACAGCACTATTTTCCAAACTTTATATAGTAGCGCCCTCTAACTTTGTATTATGTTTCTCGGCTACTTCACACTAAATAAATTTCACAAATGATAATAACAGCAAATAGTCTTTTTTTTAATTAGTTTTTCTTAAGGATTAAAAAGAAAATATAAATGGTTAATTAAAAATGTATTTTTTCTTTCTGCTTCTATTATTGTTATCTTTGAGTTCTACTGCTAAACGCTCCCTACACAAATACACACGAGTTTTTTGTCTTAGTTTGGAAATTTCCACACAAAAGTTATCTGAATGTGTGTTACAATGCGAGCTCCTTTATACTGCGGAAAGATAGGCCCAGCCAGTTAAGATAGGGGCATGCAAAGCCCCTCAAGGCTACTACGATTTAATCGTCACTTTTTAATGTATCCATGACCTCAATGTCCGATTTTGCGACAACGAAACGCAATCCAGTACGCTTACCACTGGATCACTTGGAGCCCGGAAGAAACAATAAAACGTGCATTTGGCCATTTAACAATCTCCATCGTAACATGTTCAAAAGGTGTCTGTTACCCTCGCCGATTCATCAAAGTAACTAAAACGAAAACTGCTACGCTAAATTTCGTCGAGATAATGACATCATTGTTTCGATATGTTTTGCATACATCTATTTGCGGCGACGCTGATGGATGGACAGAGTTAAAAGAGGCAGCATACAGTCTCATTAAATCAACGGCCACATCGTAAATACCCATTTAAATAACGAGATACATAAGTGTGAAAGGTCTTTAACCGTAGTTTTGCATACACAATGTTATTAAAGCACTTAACATTTATTTTTGTGTTTAGTTGGCTCGGAGTGTGCGACGCCGGAGTGCTCCATGCGATACGACTTCGAACGAAACTACCAAAAATGCATTTTATAGCTGTTAATTAGTGGAAAGAGGGAACAACGTTTACACACAGTTATAACAATTATTTGATATATCTTTAAAAAGAAAGGGCTTTGACCCGAAATATTGAAATAAATAATCAATATCGTCATTGGATGTTTAATATTTTTATAAAACGTTCATCAACTAACTGTCACTTTTATAGTCGTCTTTTCTCCCACATAGCCTTTGTGTGGGGGTGGGAGCTTCTACATGAATAGCTGAGAAGATAGCAAGAAAGAAATTAGACGAGAAAAAAATCGTTGTGTATGTAACAAATAATAATTAAAACCGAACATTCCCAACGCTCAAAGTACAGATTATATACGAATACATCTTTTATCCTTTGTCTCAGAACAATTTCCTTACAATCCTTCGTTCAAATTTCACGATATCCACCTCATTAGCAAGTTAAATTTTTAACACTACGGTGACAGCACCATCTCGAAATTTACCTTCGAGTACTCCCAACAAAACGTCAAAAGCCACTTTCTCTCGCACGTTTTAGCTGCCATGTTGAAAAACGAAAGACTGACTAGCTCATTATTCGATCACATTCTCGACGACTAACAACTAAAAGGTTGCTTCTGTCTGAACAAGTCCTTTATTTAATCTCTTGAAGTCTAGTGTAAATAAATTTACTATATTCGAAGAGAATAATTATCTTCTTAAGATACATACAGACATTATTAGACAATGAAGAAAATTCATCGTTATCTTGTCCGATCTTCCATTCAGGTCAAGGTTTCGAATCCCCTTCACACTCAACATACTCGCCCTCTCAGCCATGGGTGCGTTATAATGTGACGGTCAATCCCACTATTCATTGGTAAAAGAATAGCTCAAGAGTTGGTGATGACGAGCTGCCTTCCCTATAGTCTTACACTGCAAAATTAAGGACGACTAGAGCAGATAGCCCTCGTGTAGCTTTGAGCGAAATTCAAAAACAAACCATTCAGTTCCGTTTAATGTACAAAAACTTAAGTCCTAAACGTAACATATAAAAATCACAAATTTTGTCTGCTTGTTTTTTAGAATGAAAAGACCTATTTGTTTCGTATAAATATGTTTTTGTTTTGTTTCGTATGCTGAAGCCCAGGAAATGTATAGTCCAGTATGAGTGAATTTTCTGTTTTTGTGATTTTGAGCTTGAGAAATGCTATTTGGTTAGGTTTTTCCTTCTTACAGGTGAACTTGATGTTGGGATGTATGGCGTTAACGTGGTTGAAAAACTAAGTGTGTGTTCTGCAGATGTGAATCCAGCAACTGTATCATCAACATACCTGTACCAGTATAGTGGTGGGTGCAAGGCTGATTTAATCCCGGTTTTCTATAAGCCCGCAGACTGTGCTGGGGGACTCTAACTAATGACTATGCACATTATGTACAGTTTAGGACCTTTTATATCGTTACATATATTTTTTTAATAAATCTGAATAGGATTGAATTTATTTACTAAACTAAAAAAAGTTGTTAAAAATTTGTTTGTTTTGAATTTTGCGCAAAGTTACACGAGGGCTATTTGCGCTAGCCGTCCGTAACTTTGCAATGTCATCACCACCCACCGCCAACTCTTGGGCTACTCTTTTACCAACTTTTTTGACCGTCACATTACAACACTCACTGAAAGGGCGAGCATATTTGGTGTGATAGGGATTCGATCCCGCGACCCTCAGATTACAAGTCGAGTGCCTTAACCACCTGGCTAGGCCGAGCCTTCGTCTAGTGCAAAGCTACACAACTAGCCATCCGTTAACCGCGGGGAATCGAATCTCAGCTTTAGAGTTGTAAGTCCGAAACATACACCTGACCTACCAAGGGAACTTGTTTAATGGCCGTCATTGGTTTAGTATTTTATTATAACTATATACACATATACAAGTTAATGTATTTTACTAGTTAAAAACGTGCACACACATACAATCATCTCTTCTCATCAGATGTATAGAATGTAGCAACGCTTTCATTTCTACAAAATGGCACCTACAAAAGAGAAGAAAGATTAGGGATGTTCCCTGCTTTCTATTTACCAGAATGCTTGGAACACGAGCTGTCCTACATATTAATATAATCATTTTTAATTCAACGCGCGATCGCATCTGTTCACTTTTCATCAAGTTGAGAAAGCTCGAAGGAACACAATGCAACTGGCCTTCAACTGATGACCGACGTGACCGTTATGTGAAAGTAACGGGAAAAACACGTGACAGGCAGTTTCATCTATTTTCTTGAATACCACAAAGCACCCAACGCGTCGAGCTAAAAACTGCTAGACTCCAAAAGAAAAACAAAATTAACCAGTTCGTTTCTTACTCTTCCCAACCTTTTTATTTTAAGAAATAGTTAATTTTAATGTTTTCCTCCGTCATATGCACAAGTAAACAATCCCGAGGTTTGAAAAAGAATATAGCAGTCAGAAATATTAAAAGTTGTGTTAACAATTTTGTGCAAAACTATACTAAATCTATCTGCACCAGTCATCCCTAATTTAGCATTGACAAGACGAAAGGGAAGGCACCTAGTCAACACCACTCAACGCCAACTCTCGAACTTTTTTTTACCAACGAATAGCGAGATTCGTCGACCCATTATAACCCTCTACGGTTAATAGGGCAAGCATGTGCAGTAATGAAATTCGAATTTGCGACAACAGTTTGCGAGTGTCCTGATCATCAGGCCATATCATGCTCATTTTCGCACAAAGCTACGTAATGGCCATCTGTCCATTGCCATCCCTAAATAATATTTATGTAATCGGCCAATAGCCCACAGGGATCTAATTACTTTCTGGCTCTTATAGTGCAACTAGTCCACGTCCCATCTAACTAAAAAAAATTAATATGTTTTATTTACCAATTTAAAATTAATGCCCTGACCATGCCGGGCCCCGAAAGAAAATCCAGCAATAGCGATATAGCGTAATGAACTACACAGACTAGAACTAAATTATGAAGTTAAGAAAGGCAATATGATGTACCAAACGGGTCATCAATTACTAAAGTCTTCCTTCAAATAACAAAATCAAACTTCACTGAGTGTCATACACTAAGCCTGTGCATACATGTTTTCATAACTTTGCAGGTAGTCAAATATCTAATATTCGGTACCGTGGGTCATAAGATATTTCCAAATAATAAATTTTAAATGCAGTATAATACAGTAATTAGAATGCTTTATGTATAAAAGACAGGTGTTTTAATTACACAACATACCGGATTTCTTGATGAGTCTATTAAAATTTGCACAGAAATGTATCAGGTAATTATTATATAGCCTCCCACACGGATACAAGTTTCAAGTTCAAATAAAAGATATTACAAAGCGGATGAAGAATTTCGTGTGGGGGAGGGACAGGTAGTTTTAATTGAAGGTGTAATTTTTCAGTATTTGCTCTTATTATTTCCGCCGTTATTAAATAGATATTTAGCACAATAGAAGCTACACACTGATGCCCTTCCCAATGACCTAATTAACGCCTCTGTTCTACAGCACCAATGAAGATCAAACAAGCTCGGTTACGAGTTAATAACACTTCTTCGGTATAACTATGAAACCATGTTTCAAAGGTTCAAGTAGGCAGGATTTTACTTACTGAAGCTACGTTTCTCATATCGGTAACGATGTATAAGAAAGTAATTGGTCCGTTGATTTCATCATCAAAGTAATAAACAGCGTGCGTGTCGAATACAGTTTTGCATTTTTCAACACTTGACATTGGTGCTGCCATCTGCTAGTGTTTACTAAATACATGAAATGCTAATAATGTAGCGCAGGTCCTTCCTATTCATGGGTCTGTGTGTTTTCAACTATTTTCTTTCTTATATTTTAACAATTTCATTGTGTATTAGAGCCTGATATTTGTCTCGTCGAAGTAATAAAAATAGTGGTGAATTGATTAGGTTAAAACTAACCCTAAAAAAACATCCAAATTTTCTTAAGAATTAACAAAACGTGCGCTACTTGTCTATAGCTACAAAACTTTTAAAATTATCGTACAAAACACATCCGTTAAATACACGAAATGTTCAGAATTTCTTAGTTCCAACACGTCTTTAATCACGGGTCCAGAATGGAAAATTCCTTTTCATAGAAAATAATAAATTGTATGAGCTTTGAATTTGAATAATTTTATATACATCTGTGAAAACAGCATTTACAATAATTTCTTGCATAAAATACTCTTATTTTGGCACACGAATTCTGCATGATGTTATTCAAACACGCAAAACAAAAGTGCTACTGAAGTGAACATATAATCCATCAAAGTTGCCAGCTGCGATACACGGTCAGACGTGTCGACACGAGCGTGGTGTGTACGCGTACTTTAGAAGTAATTCTAGATAGCCCCAGGATACAATTGAAATTGGATACGTGTCTATTCTGAACAGATATTAAACGTAACGTTTTTCGCTAAATTGAAAAGCTTGTTTCCTAGTGATGATTTCCGCCGGATATGATTTTATATATCCGTTACTTTTGCACTTTAATAATTATATATATACACACACATAATTAAACGCGAAATACAGATTTAGTTGTTCTGGAGCAAAAAACACCCGCTCTCTATCACAGGGAATCGAACTACAGATTTTAGCGTTGTATCTGCGCACCCTTAACACTATTCAGTCTGGAAATAAGAAATATAAGCACACGAGTTTTATTATCATCAGTCACGTAAACTTAGCCATTGTGAGATATTGATATACCAGATAAATAAATGGACGAAGAAAATGATGACCATGAATGGATGACTGTAGTGATGTTTACACATGATGATATATAAAACAGTAACACCGTGAGGCTTATTTGTGTTTTCTTTCAAAGTTTTTCCATTTTCAACATGAGAGAAACCTCATGTGTTCATGCAGTAAACGGCCAGGTCAGAGGCTGCTTTGGGATTCAGATATAGCAATTTCTAGCTTTGAAGTACTGTCCACAAAGAATAAAGAAGCAAGCACGTGCTGCCAAAGGAGTTTTGAAAAGAATAGCAGGAATAACCGTCACTCTTCTAACGTAATAAGAGTTAAAACTTCAAAGCGTGCTCATTGAAAAAAAAGCACACGAATATTTCAACCCAGATTTCGGCCACGCTTAACCCACACTGTGAAAAACCCATCATACTTAGCTATTGTAAGACAAAATAATAGTGACATGGTGGAATAGAATCACAACACCAGGTACAAATTACAATGTTTTATCATTAGGGCATACTGTTGTGTGAAATCCACCGTATTTGTATTTTAAAAAGTACTGAAGTATGGTGAAAGAAAAAGAAATTATCACATTAGGTACAAAAGCATTGTCTAACTGCTGTTTCTTGAGCTAACCGTAAAGTTACTGGAGAATGATTATCTGTGCACTAGCTGTCCCTAATTCTTAAGTAGTATATGAGAGAAAAAGCAAGCTAGTCAACGCCACCCACCGCCAACTCTTATACTACACCAATAATGAATAGCACTGACCAGAACATTATAATGCCTGCACGGCTGAAAGGGAGAGCATGTTCGGCGACGGGTTACGATCCCGGTTCTGAAAGGCAGTGCACTAATGGAGTAAACTAGGTGTAATATCCTCCACATTTGATAGTTTTGAATTATAACCTATTCACACTTATTTATTCCTGATCTCTTCGATAGATTACTCCTTTCCATATTTTCAATCGTTGTTGTTTGTTTTACAGTCAAGCCACACTGAGTTATCAAAGAGAAATCGCACCCTGAATTTTACCGTCGTAAGTCTGTGTACTCACTGCTGACCCGTTGAAGAACCAAATTTCCAACACTTTTGTATCATGTCCATATTTGCGTTTTGACACCTAACACTTTAAACAAAAATGGGCGACGTATTATCAAAATTTCCAAATTACTTTTTATATCAACGTTTATCAATATTACGCAATAAACTACTTTTTATTCGCTTATTTGGATTAATACACGTTTTTTATTTGTATAGTTAAGGTGTGTGTGTGGGTGTTAATTTACAAACTTTGGGAATGTGATTATATCTTGCAAATAGACACAATACCCACTTCGTGATATTTTTCTATTCAGAATACACGTTATTTGACGTCGGACCCAAAACTAAAAGATGCAAGTTCCATAACCCTTAGTTTTAATACAGCAAGTTTCTTTGTTCAAAATAATGCACATCGATACACAGTTAAAGGATTTAGTTCAGTTTGTTTTGAATTTCGCGCAAAGCTACACGAGGGCTATGTGTTAGCCATCCCTATTTTAGCAGTAAAGGACGACTAGAGGGAAAGCAGCAACTAGTCATCAACCGCCAATTCTTGGGCCACTTTTTTTTTATCAACAAATAATGGGATGGATCGAACATTATAACGTTCCACGGTTGAAAGGGCGAACATGTTCGAAGTAACGGCGATACGAACCTGCAGATCAAGAGTTGAACGCCCGAACCTTCTGATCATACCGGGTCGGATCAAAACTAACAGTAGGAAGCACATCACGCTCACGTGACATCAACGTATAGGTAATCATGACACCAGGAGACTAACAGATATTACAACATTAAACAAATAATTACAAAAATTATTCAGGTGTTATTACTGCTGCTACCTTCAAGCCAATTGTTGTTAAGTAATGCAAAATAAAGAGTTGTGTGTGTGTGTGTGTTTTTCTGTGTGTGTGTATAAAGACCAAAATATTTCTAATTTAAGAACCATTAAATAGAGTTTCGATATCAGTGGTACGAATAGCACTGTGCAGCTTTGTGCTTAATAAGAAACAAATACTTGAAAGGCAATTGAAATGTATCATATCCCAAGCTTTTGCTGTAACAAATCGAAGTATAATATACAACGACAAAGCATATTTTGTGGCACAATTTAAATTAAAAATTGTCACATGTAATAGCCATTCTTTTGTGAGAGTCCACACTGGTGTCAGTTTGGTGTCTGTTAAAACACACAAATATTTAAAGGTTCAAATAAAACATGAAAAGAAACAGGCCCATTCATATTTGTTGGTACGTTTTCTTAATACTATTTGTTGGTAGAAATGTTATGGTGAACGACAGACCATTCGTCTTATTTTATTTATTTATTCCTTAGAACACAATATCGTTTACCCCTGGTGTGTTTAATTGTGCACTATTCGTGACACCCAAATGCCCTTTTCTTCCACATACATGTGTACGCCCTGTGAATTATCTTTATTTTAAAAAAATCGCAATTGCACGCTAAATCTATTTCTTCTTTTCCAGAAAATCCAGTTGACACAGTATCTTCTACTAAAACAATCAAGTTGACACTATCCTGGTATGTAAAACTAGCCAGTTGACACCGTCCTTCCACAGAAAAACCATCTGACATTGGCCTTCAACTGAGATCCAGTTGACGCTGTCCTGCTATTGAAAAGTCGCCAGTTGATACTGTTCCTTCACCGAAAAACCAACTGGCACTGTCCTACAAAAAACCAACTAGCACTGTTCTTCTACTGATATCCAGGTGGGACGAAAAACTAACTGAAGCACTTCAGGTTGTACAGCTACTTCATAATTATGTCGTCTTGCACACTGAATAGACACTGTTGTGCAGTCTACAAACGAACACTGCTGGCTTTTTGGTTCTAACTTACCCGAAATCGAATATGTAATAAAGCGACACGTCCATAGGAAAAACGGTGGGTCCTATTACTTTTACAACAAAAATGATTAATTTTATGTCAATATAAGTGACTTACGAATCATCAGCAGTTATTATGTTATAGAAAAATTAACAACAATTCTCATGTCAACACTGTTAATGTTCAGAGTAATTAACTTACTTCTCATATTGTATTTCTGTCATTTTACAGCATAAGTGTAACGGTATGTTCGTTGAAATTTCGCGCAAAGCTAGCCATCCCTAATTTATCGACAGCGGATTAAAGGGAACCCATCTAATCAACACCACTCACTACCAGTCTTGCGTTACTATTTCACTAATGATTAATCGTCGCGTATATAACACCCCCACGACTGAAAGGGTGAACGTGTTTAGTGACAGGATTCGAACCAACGACCAGCAGGTTGCGGAGTACAGCGCCCCGACTATAAGGCCACGCCAGACAAATGTAAAGGGCTATAGTGCATCATGAAAATGCGTTATATTTCTACTTACAAGTTTCAAATACTGCCAGAACACATGTACACATTTCACATCAATATCAGGATATAAAGAGGTTAATAACACGTTTACAGCATGGTCGAAACTGCTTTGTGGTGTTTATTATTTTTTTTTCATGAAAAAATTATTTTTATGTCACAATAAACAGTGACGTCGGAGCCTGTAAGACTTGCAAGCAGCACGCGCACATTGGGCTATTAGACACCGATACAATCAAATTATTATAGACTGCTTAACAATAGCGCACGTGACGTAGAACGTGCTTTGCATGTTACCGGGTTGGTCAGATAAGCAAATATATATATATATATATGTATATACACAAAGGCAGAAGGAATGAATAGCAGCTAGTTATGTATAATTCCAGACCTACACACAAAACAACGGACACCAAAACAGTGATTTAAATACAGAAATCAGTGATAAATAAGCAGATCCTAGAAGTTTCCAAAGGAATCTTGTACAACCAAGTTAGTTTTAGGGCTGAAAACTGCAATGGGGCCTGAAAAAGGATATTTTTATTTTTCTCTAATGACTACAAATCATTTTTCGCAAGAGTAACGACGAATCAACACAAGAAGTAATTTTAGAAGAGGATGGTTTACCGTTCTATGATAATACACACGTGAGGCTGATGGAAAAGGCTTAGGTTCTTACATCCCAAATATTTGTATACATGTAGTCGGTTCCCCAAAATAATGCGTAATATACGATACAATAAAATTTAGTGGCATGAACGGTTTCTTACCCGTTTTTGCTTTCAACATAATTAAAAAACGAAAATGAGAGAAAACGGTCTACATTTTATCCACGAGAGACGGTTCTTTACGTTTAAGCTACACAGACCACGTTACATTTCGTTTGTTTGTTATTAAACGCAAAGCAGCAGAGAAAGTTATCTGTAACGTGCTAACGAGTATAGAAACTCAGTATAAAGCGTTATAAGCCCTCAAATTAGTCGCCGAGCCACTAGGAGGCCAATGTTATGCTGAACTAATATCAAAATTACTAAAACATTGTTATTACTTCACAAGCGATAAACTGGAAGGAAGGCAGCAAAATAACACAATCCACCATGAACTCTCAGGCTACTCTTTTTACCGATAAAAAGTGAGATTCGCCGTAACTTATAACGCCCCAACGACTGAAAGACTACACTAGCACGTGTAGTAGCAAGATTCGAACCCGCGACCTTCAGACTGAGTCGAGCGTCCGAACCTCTCAGACCATGACAGGTTTTCATATTTATTAGAAAACTATAATGCTGAGAAATCTTGCTTAAAATTTTATGTTCGTCCTCTACACTTGTAAGTGTAAAAACCTGCATTCAAATACTATGAAGTACATTACATCACTTGTGTTTTACGTTGTACTTCAAGTGAATAATATTATCCACTGCTTTTACTGGGCTGGTTTAATAATTGTCCTAAAAATGAATAAGGGAATTTCTGATAACGAGAAACCCACTTACAGTAAAATCGTGTCTCAGAAATAGGGGAATTGTTCATATTTCTACCTGTTAACTGCTGTTAGCATAATATACGATACATTCACCTACAAATACACACTTCCCCGTGAACTATACATATAGAAAAATATAAATTAAGGCTCATCGTTCAATTAAGTTGGTGTTAAGCACATCCTACGTCACGTGCGTTGTTACTAAACAGGATATAATGACTCTACTTTCTTGAATATATGTACTTAGCTAATCCGCCGTGTCTTTCAGGCTCCATTGTTCAATACGAAAAGGGGTAGATATAATTGAAAGGTTTAACCATGGTACTGAATGGTAAATACGTATAATTTTGTCGTCAATTCTGTTTCCCTCACGCAAACGAAGGTGCTTCTGCACGCGCGTTCGTAAAACAAATCTCGTGTAGCGACTGCCTAGAAGACTAGATGTCACTTTTTTTTTTCAATTAGATTTTTGATCAACGTCCGATTATTTCTCGTTTTCGTGCTCAAACATATTTGGTTGTTCGAAGATTACCTAATAACAAAGGAGAAATTTACTGCAAACTTACACGTATAAAACGTGTGTGTAGTTGGTAATTATGTGTATGAATAGATAATACTTAAATTATGTACATAGTTCAAACATTTTAATCCTATAAACATACACAAATTACGCCTCTTAAAAACCAAAACATTTTCAATTACTACTAACTTGAGCAGCAAGTGACAAGTAACAGCGGCAAAACATTCCTTGGATCAGTCTCCTAGCAACCATGGGTACAAGAATCTTACACACATACGAAGTGTAAAATATTTCAGTTAAACACGATGACCGTACATACTGCAAAGTGAGAGATATTACAGATGGTGGGATATACAAAGATGTCCATTTGCAAAGGCAGTAAAGCATCATCCCTCGTTAGAAAAAGTTATGTAATTTAAAGATTCGTTTTTATATCAAAGCCACATTAGACTATCTCCTGTGTACACTGCGAGGAAAAGAACTGAAGAACGTAATTTAAAGGCAAGTTTCTCACTATATGGTAAGTAAATATATTTCACTTCTATTTTATTTTTCTTGAAACTTTATCGTATATTTCAGGTCGGGGTGGGGGGAGTCAATGCATCAGAATAATATCGTAGTTCGGCACTGTGAGTTGAAAAACATTACTTTAACAAGACAGTGAAGGATATACGCAACAATTATATGAAGATTTTTAATTTTATCATTGGGTCTATGAGCCAATAACACCCAATCAGGGAGACAGGAGCGTTCCAGTTTCCTGTATGCAAGTTGTTACGAAACTAAACATACTGTTGTAAAGAGCTGAACCTGTTAATGTAAAACTAAGTGCCAGAAAAACTTACCTTACAATATTGCTAGGTTACGAAGGAGCAAAGTTTGAGGGTCCTGGGTTTTTTTGCACAAAATAGTTAATGAGCAGTCAAGGTACTGCACTTAGCCGTTTTACAGCAGCAAATAAACCTTGGGTCTTCGTTAGTCATCTCTATATGCAGAATTCCCCGCGAAGAAACCGACTTTGAAAGCCACGGAACAAGATATTACATTGCACATGCGGCTACTACCCTGTTCTATACAAGATTTGGGATTACGATATGAGTTTTACTCCCTCGTAGTCTGGAAATTAGTCCGAATTTGGCCACGATGGTGGGTAATTCAGATATTTCAAGGAGTTAAATATATACTGAGAGGCATCAAAAACGCAACATCGTACATTCAGTTAAACAATTTTAATACGTTAGGTTAAACGCAAGTTTTGTATGAAACAACTCGTTTTATTACTTGTCGCGTTTTTAATGCCGCGCAGTATATATTCAGAATTTAAAAAGAAAAACGTGAGAGCACCTGAGAGCTTTGTTTGAATCAACCTACAAAATATGTCTCTGATTCGAAGGCTAGGTATTTAAAAAAACACGAATTCATGCGAAATAAATATTTAGGTAAACCACTTCCTTCGTTAAACAGTTACAATCTTCTTGGCTAAATTCTGGCGGCTATACGTTTGTAGGTGAATTGTTTTTGTCATATACATCCTTACGTAAATAAACCACTGAATACCTACTTTATATACATTACCAATGCAACCTCAAATGGTAGAGCAACATTGCTACAATACAATATGTACAAATTAAAATTTTAACTGTAACCTTAGTACCATAAAAGTTTCACTTTTACACCCAACATTACTAAATACTGTACAGCATAAAATGCTTACACTGAAGTACTGGTTTACAATGTTATCAACGCGAGCATTTTTAAAGCATAACTGAATGCTGTAAACAATGTGTACACCAACAATGCATTGTCAATTTAACCTACTGTTGAATTTACTACTATTTATTGTTATCACTGGTAACTTCTTGAAAACAGGACTGAATATTGTTCAAAAACGTTTAAACTTATCAGTGTATTACTACTATAATAAATTACTATTGGTAATTTATTTTTACCTGTGGCTGCTTAACTAAACACGGTATTAAAATAAAGATTTAAAACAATATTTACTATAACCTTTATAGCACAGTTTTCTTTACACTCGAATTTGCTAATCTAAATAATGTGTTACCACTATGATTTGAATTAATTTTCATAGTCTAAACAATGTGATAACACCATGATTTGTTTTGTATTTACGTAATTTCGCGCAAAGCTACACGAGGGCTATCTGCGCTAGCCATCCCTAATTTAGCAGTGTAAGACCAGAGGCAAGGCAGCTAGTCATCACCACACACCACCAACTCTTAAGCTACTCTTTTTACCAACGAATGGTGAGATTGACCGTCACTGAAAGGACGAGCATGTTTGGTGCGACAGGGATTCGAACCCGCGACCCGCAAATTGTGAGTCGAACGCCTTAGTCCACCTGGCCATACTATGATTTGAATTAGTTTTCATAATCTAAAAATGTATTATCACTATGATTTGGAGTAGTTTTTTGTACTAACTGTTATGTCCCAATTTTTAAAAAAACAACAAAAACAAACATCACACAAATGGTGCTGTTCTGAAAACCAAACATCGGAATATAAAAACAATGCAGTACCAACAGTATTTTTCAAACAGTACTACTGTCACTTAACACTATGAATTTATAAAATGAATCTGGTAAGAAGTAATTTTTATAATAATAATACCGTGACAAATGAGAAAAACGTCAAAATACGGTCTACAGTAGATTTTAAGAATAGCCTTATATGTTCTTCTCACACATTACGCTACAACTAACACGTTGACATGCGTATTTACGAGGTTCGGTGTTAAGAGGGGCAAGACCCTCGGAGAAGAGTAGTCCAATCATGACTCTTACGGTGTAACACCAAACTATATGGGTACCATCCTACAGTGCTGCGTAACGTAAGACTAATATTTCACCATCATCTTTCACGACAGATGGTAGGAGTCGAAAACTAGCTGGTCCAATTTGTCAACATCAAGTCTCGTGCAAGATGAAAGTCAATGAAACCCCATAAATCACCAGGTAAACAAAACAAAACAATAATCATGTCGGGGTAAATTCACGTCTATGACTTGCGATTAATGTACACGCTATTAAAATGTTTTTCACATGTTTGATTATATATTAAACAGGAAATCATTTCACATATATAGAACAAGGTTCAAATCTTGATTGTAGAAGCGTAGCTTGTTTCAACAGATCACTCCTCTTTTTCCAAAGCCATTTTAAGAAATCAGGGGTTATATATGAGAGACAGTCCACTGTTTTTTTTTCTTCCACATTCTTCATAAATACTCTGACATATCGCACTTTATACAGCCACACGAGTACAACAAACACTTCATTAATGTTACATCTTTATAAATAGCACACTTGCATGTGTCTGTCCCGAACTTTTTCTTTAGAAATTTCTCGATCAAACACTAAAAATCTATTGTTAGAAAGGACTTTGTTCATTGGCTTTTCAATTTAGTATCGCCCTCATTTTTTTTAATATAAAAGAGTAGCCCAAGAGTTGACGACGGTGGGTGTTGATGATTAGCTGCCTTCACTCTAGTCTTACACTGCTAAATTAGAGAATGGCTGGCACAAATAGCTCTCGTATAGCTGCGTGAAAAATTCAAAAAACAAGCAAACGTGTAGTTTTATTAAATAAAGCTACATCTACGTGAGTTGACCACGTAAAAGTTTTTTATGTAACACATAGTGTCTGCAAGAAAGAATAGCTTAAATCGTGAGCGAGAAAATGATGGAATATGAAAAATTCATGAGAAAGGCGTGAAAACTAACACAATTGTTTTGGGGATCACAGCTACTATAATATACACACTTTCCAGTCTTACTTTGCACGAGTTTAAAACCAGAACTTGGATACATATGAAACAAATAATACTTCGCTATCATCAAAATTTTCAGTATGCGCTACAACGATTTGAATACTATTTTAATATATTTGTTTCAGTTTAATATATATTTAAAAATGTATGTATGTGTATTTGTTGGTTTTTAAATTCGTTAGCCGTCCATAATTTAGCAGTATAAGATTAGAAGGAAGGCAGTTAACCAACTCTAGGGTTACTCTTTTACCAACAAACAGTAGGATTAACTGTTATGTTATAACGCCCCCACGGCTGAAAGGGCGAGTATGTTTGATGTGACGGGGATTCGAACCCGCGACCGTCGGATTATGAGCCGAGTGTCTTAACCATCTGGTTATGCTGGGCCTAAAATATATGCAATTTATATCATCATATGTGTGTTGCATAAGTCCCGCCTGTTCCCTAAATTTGTAGAAAATTCTCCAGAGTAAGAATCAACAATGTATGTTTTACGAAAGCACTCGTGTGTCTTCGAATATTGTTTCCAACCGAACTATCGAGAACTATGCCCAAAGGTTTATAAATCGACGCGCCAAGAGACAGTTAATATATTATTAGCTGGTTACAGTCAGTATACAATACACCCCGGAATTTATAATTGTGATAATCGCTTATTAATTGAAAAGCAAACCAGAAACGTTTATAGATTTCGAACACTACAAACCATTCAACCTCTGCGAAAGAACTTCGGACGTTATTATTTCTACAAAGAAATTGTACAACATAGATGATGAAAAACTTGTTTATATGTGAAGCAGCTAGTTAGCTTCGCCGTCAAGTATATTGTACACATGTATCAACGTAGGATTAATTCGCTCTCCACAAAACGTCGATAAAATATTCAGTTCCAGACTAGATAGTAAACTCGATACTGTTTGTAAAAAGTTTCTGAAACTCTTGTATATAGATCATTATTTTTAATAACATTTATTATCAATTGTATCATTATTTGTATATTAACATAATTTGTATTAAAAAAGGGCATTTGTGCTTGTATTACTTTTGTTGGCAAATTAACTATCGACATTCAATTAACTTCTAAATTAAAATTTCAGACTATTCGAAATCATAATAAGTAACATAATAAATCAGAGACTCGTCTAAGGTAAATTATAATACGTAACAACATAGGGGCATGTAAATTAATTAATAATATTTAACAGCTGCACGAGAGAAGAGAGATGTGACTTAATTAACTGTTCTCGTGACCTGACGTCGACAACTTCAGTTTTTACATGACGTTTCACTTCTTTCTGTTCAGAAATATTTGCTGCATACGAATAACGTAGATAAAAGATGGAGTTCGAACGGAACACAATCGATTCATGTCTAAAGCATGCAAATAACCGAACCTGCGTGAGTTTAGTACAGGTGATCTCGACACCTGGGATGTTTTCCACGGATAAGGCAATAGCGTATAAAAGATATATAATTTCGCTCTCCCATGAATCAATATACATGGTAAGCCCATAATAGATGGGCGAGGAAGAACAGTAATCAATAGTACTGATAGGGAAGTTAGGCCCGTTCAATATCAGACAGTTTTCTTCCATACTCTATTCAACACCACTTGTGAGAAGAAAAAACAAAACTTCTAATTTGTGCGTTCGTGATTTATATAATGAAACTCGTTACACAACACATGACTTACAAACTGGTTTAACTTGATCAGTTGTCTTCGTTCTTATAAATATACACTGTGTGATTAATGTGTACCGTGCCTCAGATAAGTTATTAGTGTGCAAACACGAAGATACGTTGTGTGAATAACGTTTAGTGTGCCTCAGATAAGTGTTATTAGTGTGCAAACACGAAGATGCGTTGTGCGAATAATGTGTACCATGCCTCAGACAAGTAATTTTAAACGAATTGCTTTGATAAAAAAAAAAATATATATATAACACCTGCACATAAATCTTGCGTTTAAAATCTCCTCTCGTCCTGTGATGTCGTAAGTGAAATAACAGTAATTGTAAGAATTTCTACGAAATTACTTTAATATCTAAAAATGTTACAATTAACATTCTACGAAATACAACCAACACTAACTGTTCAGAGAAAATTGTATACAATATACAACCTCAAGCTGTGACAAGCTTATTTCTTTTATTTTTGTTTTGTTTTATTATGGTGCTGGGTACACATCTCAGTATGCTGGTAGTAGTCGTGACTTGTTCCTACCATCTGTTCTTTTTACCTTGCAGTTTTCGTGTATCACAATTACTCACATAACGTCCTACGGAAGGGGGTGAGGTGGGAACTGCATCTATGGCTAAAAAGTTCCGTTTCGCCAAGTCCCAAACCACTGCGAACATTTACTAATGAAGTACGGTAAACCTACGTTTTGGTTAAAAGTTTCAGAAATATCTTGTTGGGAAACTAAGTTTCCTTTCCAAGGGCAAAGTAGCTCGAGCAGTATTGACACATGTTAATATATAGTTTTCCCTGATAACACTATGAATGTCACAGCACTTGGAGGATTGGAAGAGAAACTAAATTAAATTAAAAAAGAAAATTATTTACTAATTTATTCAACATATGTATATACCTTTTTGTTTAACTCACAGTTACACACTACTCTGTCTCCTCTTAGCTAAATTCAATAAGAAATTCAAGTCTACTGAAGGTAAATATCAAGTTTCTTGGCAAAACTGCTGAACATTTCCAATACTTAAACACCACTCATTTTCCAATATAAAACAAAGAAAAAATGAACGCCTTTAAATCCGTTATCGAATTTCTCTGTACAGAAGACGAGCATTACTATTTTTAAATTGAACGGTACTTTATACAACACACTGTACGAACGGACGGTCAGGTAAATTTCTTCTTGGGCTCAAGCACAACCATTCTTTATTAGAAACTGCTGACCAGAGGGAAGACAATCAACACAACCAGCCATAAACGAATTGAACTTCACAACTATAAGACCCCCCAACTGAAAGTGTGAAACACGTGTCACTGAAATATCGCGACTCGAAATTCGGACTACAATATCGAGCGCCTAACATTAAGTCACTTCTCATCACTCAGAGAAAAATAAATTATACGTAACTCGTTGGTTGCTTAAATAGTGGTTGTTTTAATGTTTCATGGAAAAGATCGAAGTTCATGAATTAACTAATTAATTATGTACAATAAATAAAAGCTCGTCTTGGTCTGCATGAGATGCAGTAGAAAATTATTTAATACACAGTTAAAGGGACAGTGTTAAGAACCTCATTCAAAGAGTACTTATTATAAAGCTATTTTGTAGGACTAAGTTAATTTCGACAGAAGTTGTTTCACATGCATCGTGGTTAATTTGACTTTCTTTGAAGCATTTTAAATTATTCAAAATATATATAAAATTAAATATATGGATATAACTTACAAAAGATAAAAAAGATTTACGAAAGGTTCACTGCATGATGTAAATATCGCCATTTATGACAGAGAAGTTTGTTTATTGGAGGTTTATTTAGTATGAAGTTAAAAAGTTGGTATCGAAACCGGTTTCTAGAGTTATATGACTAGACTTTTAGCCGTGCCACTGGGGGAAGGGGCATGAAAGAGAGAGGTAATTAAAATGTGCTTCAAAAATTTTCTGCTCCCCAGGTCAAACTACGATAAGCCATGACACGGGACCTGAAATTTATGACCCGTTGCGTCCTCTAATAACCATTGTCTGTTCTGATTTTACTTAATTGAGGGGCGACTTAATGGGAAACGATTGTTTTATACGTTTTTATTCCTATTTTCTTATGGAATACATCATACTCCCTAATACAGTTGTTTATATTTACACTTAAGTTAAAGGGTTTTGTTTGATGTTAAGCGTAAAGCTACACAGTTTACTATCTGTGTTGTGTCCACCAAAGGCACCAGAACCCACTTGTTATCGTTATGACCATTTAAACTTACTGCTAAATTTCTGAGGAGGAAGCTAAAAACGATCATCTCCAACAAAGTTACTCATGTAACACAGAAGCACCATGACATATTTGTACTTCGCCCCCAATGTATTTTTATATTTTTACTTCCTTGGCGTGTTTCTACCCCCTAAAGTGTAGTGTGTAAATAACATGGATTTCCTATATCAGTACGCGCGCGCGCGCGCGATCCAAACAGGCTTACTCCAGGAGTCACTTGCTTGTGTACTGATTTGTTTATTTTTCTATCGATCGATTGAAGTTTTATCATATAAATGTGCTTCATGATCATTTAGATATATCTTTAGTTTGTTTTGAATTTCGCGCAAAGCTACACGAGGGCTATCTGCGCTAAGCCGTCCCTAATTTAGCGGGGTAAGACTAGAAGGAAGTAACTCCACCACCAGCTCTCAGGCTACACACTTTTACCAAAAATAGTCGAATTGACCATCGCATAGCGCCCCCACGGCTGAAATGGTGAGCATGTTTAGTGCAACAGGGATTCGAACCCGCGACCCTCGGATTAAGAGTCGAGTGCCTTAACCACCTGGCCATGCCGGGCTGTGTTATATATCATAGGTAATATCCCTAGCACTGTATATAATTTTTCTTTTAAATTGGACATTAAGACAACCGTCAGCCCGTGTGTCCGTGTTCCCGCTTATCCAAAAGCACAAGATATTTAACAAAAAAGCTTCTAAAATGTTTTACGGTTACTTACACCTTGTCATACCAAACATGCTCGCCCTTTCAGCCATAGGAATGTTATTATTTGAAGGTCAATCCCACTATCTGTTAGCAAAAGAATAGCCCGAGAGTTAGCGATGGGTGGTGATGACAAGCTGCCTTTCCTCTGGTCTTACACTGCTAAATTAGGAATGGCTAGAGCAGATAGCCCTCGTGCAGCTTTGTTCGAAATTCAAAACAAACTAAACCACTTACAAAAAACAAAACAAAACAGAAAAACAAACAAACAGGAATTAAAACCTCCTGAAGAACTAATCTCTATCCTCTCAGAGGATGCTGAAACGTATTAATCAGCAACCAAGTGACACAAATGAAGCAAATTTCAAGAGTCAGAGACAAAGCAATTAACTTAATTTTTAATTAACTTTTAATTTTCTATGAAAGTACGCTTCATGTCATCAAATTCTGATCACAAGGAGTTTAGAGAAAAAAAACACAACCTTGCAATCGTCCTGTTTGTGTTCTGGTACATTACCGTCATTTTCATGTGGTACATATACCGTAGTAGGGTAAGAATTGTTTTCTCTGTCAAGAACTGAACCAGGAAAAATTCCGAGGAAAGTATGTGTAATTACTAAAAAGAAGCAGTTGATAGTGTTAAAAATCTCACGGTAATTTACCAAGATAATCTTTAAAACAACAAGGAGGTCCGGAAATAACAACAAAAGTTTGAGAACCACTGAGCTAATCTCCAAGCAACTAGTGGTAATGGCAGTGAACTGGAACGGAACCTTGCGAGTTTCAGTCCTAAATTGCAACTAATGTGGGTAGGGAATGAGGGTAAATGGTTGACAGTACCTATTATGTATGAAAGACTCTACTATCAACGGAGTAATATTGAAAGGTTGACTTTCACAATTGAAAAGTCCAAAAACGAAAAGTGTAAAGCATGTTTCTGCACCTTATCGTGGTTCGAACCTCGCATTTTCCGACCCACAGCTGACGACTTTGAGTTTGGCAGTTTTATACTAACCAAGCAGCCTTGTTACCGGGACAGTATTTATAAATAGAATACACACATATACGTGAATATCTAACTCGGTTATTTTTCGCACGGTTTAAAGTGAGTGACAAAGCATCTGCTTGTTTATACATATATATAACGTGTACACACGCTACTAGAGACTCGCAGTGCATTCGTGATCAAATTAGTTTTTATTTAAATTGTACTTCTTTAAATACACATCTTATAGAATAATACAAAATAACTATTCAAATACACCGATATCTATAAATGCATTTGTGTTAAGCCTAAAATTAATTAAGCATTTGATAAGCACGGTCTATATTCGATGAAGAGATAACTGAACACTAATTTGGGGGCGTTTTTTGCTTTACTTTAGTTAAAGCTAAACTAAATTTAATTAATACTATCAACAAATACACTATAATATTGTTCTGCAACCTAATGTTAGTTTTTTTTTTAATTTTGCCAAATTTCTAATATATTTTTGCACAAAATATCCACAAAAATACATTTACGTCCATCTTTTGTTTACATCCGTTGAAGTGACTTCGCATGAGCATTTAGATAGTAAGATTTGTTTGAAGAGAAACATAAAGCTACACAATGGGTCATCTATTTTCTGCTCCCCGCGAGTATCAAAACTGACTTCTAGCAGCTGATACGGTACAGTAAGGACAGACAAAAACGTACTATTATTGTGATAGAAGATATTAATGTAATTATATAATACCGTTGCTAAATATTACATAAAACGTATAAAGAATAAATTAACGCTATAAAACCACGATGGTAGTTCGTATTGAACCCAAAACATATATACTACAACACTCTAATCAGAAGAAAAGAAACTGTCCTTTGCCAGTCCCAGATAGTCCTCGTGTAGCTTTGCGCGAAATTGAAAACAAACAAAACAAGCCTTTGCCAGTTCTTGTCATTGTTCATTATATTATACCGGAAAGTGTAGCCACTGTACCCAAAACATGTTTGGATCATGTTTGGTAGATGGAATATCCCCAACGTTTTTGGGAATTTGTTTGCTTTTCTTTTCAATTTCATGCACAGCTACAGGAGGGCTGTCTACGCTAACTGTCCGTAAGTTAGCAGTATAAGACTAGAAGGAAGGCAGCTAGTCACCACCACCCACCGTCCACTCTTCGGCTGCTTTTCACCAATGAATAGTGGATTGATCGTCACATATAACGCCACCACGGCTGAAAGGCCGAACATGTTTGGTGTGACGGGGATCTGAACTCCTGGGCCTTTTTGGAAGTTATGACCACAAACATTTTCCGTTATCATTTAATGAGTAATGACAAGGACTGGCAATGTTACTTTGATTTAAATTAGAATGTTGTACTGCACATCTCGGTTTTGATTTTAATAGTTATTAAACATGTATTTTAATATATTTTTATTCACGGTAAAAATTAAAGCCTTGTATGTTTCAACAATAACAACTTTTCGCTTTGGTTGCCTGAACCAGTTCAGCCTATAAGCTAACCAAAGAGGCCTACCGGGACTGAGTGATAGGCTTAAAGATAATTTGTTTGGTAAAATTAGAAACGGTTATGATTCATCATATAGTGAAATAACTTCAATCAAAGCGGCAAGTATTCATCAGTTTACTCTTGGGCAGTTCTCAAAACCTGATGACTACAAACTCCGATTCCCCGACTGACAGTGTGTTTGTATACTAAGCAAATTCATCAACCACATCATTTATATAGTGTCAAGTACGCTACAGAAGTTTCTAAGTTTCTGAAAATAAACAACTTGTCAGTCAAGTTTTGGTTACAACGTGCAGTAACTGTCGAGTTACCAGTTACACGTTTTCTACGAAAGTTGAGAAGTGCCGACAAAAAGGCGCGACCTATAGAAAGACGAGTATTTGTATGCGAACATCCAATCCAATTCACAAAACCACACTAATCAACTTAGCCTCTTGACTGAATCACGATAGTTCTTGAAATGCCCACCAGTCAGTGCTGAATCTTGATCTTCTGCCCTATATACAGACAGATGTCATAAACAGTCTTCCTAGCTATATTGTTAAAAAACGGAACTGAAAGGCATCTTCAAGTCAACGGGTTCCAAACCGTGTAACGTAAGTAGGTCCACTGTTGCTGTTGTTTTTATAAATTTAGTTATAACAATAAAAAATAACTGCCCGAGATGTATTCGGTACTTAGAATATTAAGATAAAAAATGTAAATATACGTCGCGACGTTTAAATGAGCAACAACCAATGTTTGTAAGTTTAACACATGGCACCTGAGAATGTGATCACAAGATGTAAATAAAGTGTTGTATTTAATGGAAATGTTTTATATCTTACTTTGGAACAACACACAAGACCACCAACAGGAAACGTCATCTTCAGCATTTCACTGTTAATTTTTCAACATAAAGTATGCAACATACTAAATACATAATAATCCAAACGACATGGACATCACTAGAAAATTCAAAATACGAATTTATACATACATATACATATATTAGACACTTGGAAAATACATTTTTTTCGGGTACTTAGAAAATTGAAAATACGAATGTGCATTTCAAACTCTTCAAAACTCAATATAATAATCTGTGTTCCGGACACCTGCCAGAAGCCACTATTGTTGAAATAGAAGAGTACAAAGGTTGAAATATTATGCAATATATTTCCATTTGAATTCAAACATGTTTATACGAATTAATCACAAAGGCTAGTTTAAAATGTTATCATATAACGTCAAATTTTTCGTAAGCTACCAAGTTATACTTGCAATCGGCTATTTCTGATTACCCGTCAATTTATCAACTAGAGGGTTTCACAACACGAGGAAATATGTCCCGATTTCATTATTCCGAAAGATAAACTTGTATCAGTGGTACGGAGTTTTAGAATTAAACACAATGAATTTCCAAACCTTCAAATAATTATAAAATAAGCCTCACTGACATTAAAATTCTAAGAAACTTTCGTATTGTTTTAACTTGTTATTTTAAATTATACTTAGTGAAAATAATGCGAAATTCAGTTCACATAGTGTTTGCTGCAGAATACTTTCACTTGTAAGCCTACTTCAAAATAACTTTTCACTTCTGAATTTGATGGCGGGACATTTTAAAAAATAAATATTGGAGACAATTTGAATTGGTAGTGTAATAATCTTTTTCACTTTTAACAGAATTGCTTTACTAACCTACTGATTAACAACTCAATATTCTACAATATACGCGATAATTCAGTAATTTCTCTAAATTCTCGTTCACTACTCAAATTAGTACTTCACTAAACTAACGGTTTCCCACACTTGTACTTGCTTGATATCAGTGGAATTTATTATATCTTACCCTCTTTTGCAAACCAGCTAACGTCTAAATGGAAACGTTAAAAATACAAATTTCCACAGCAAAATAAGAGTAATATAGCTTCATTTAATAAACTGAAAAAACCAGTTCCTAAGATGGACCAGAAGATAACTTGTGCGACATTTCTAAAACTGTTTTTCCTTACTTAGGTAAACATGAATTGTATTGTGCGTTGTTTGTAATTTAGCACAAAGGTACACAATGGGCTATCTGTCCTCCGCCAACCACGGTTACCCAAACCCAGTTTTTAGCGTTCTACGTCCGAAGAGAAAACGCTGTGCCAGTGGGGTCAAACAGAGCTTAACTGTCACTATTTGTTAAACGGTTGATTGATTGGCATTTTATGACGCAAACAAACTTGGCTATCTGCGCCAAACAACCGTTAAATAAAAAAAATTAAAATGTACGATTTTTAAAATTCGTAAAGATAAATCATGTTAAAACGAAGTCCAACTTTTGAATTAAAAACTTAAATAGCGTTAAAATGTCCTTTAAAAATATTCGTAAGGTGGACAGATTCGCGAT
Source organism: Carcinoscorpius rotundicauda (assembly GCA_011833715.1). NCBI lineage: Eukaryota > Metazoa > Arthropoda > Merostomata > Xiphosura > Limulidae > Carcinoscorpius > Carcinoscorpius rotundicauda. The sequence continues at coordinate 36,727,098 of CM022403.1, forward strand.
ACTGTGACCTGAGCGTCACACAGACCACACACTGATATATCAGCCTCCCCCAAAAAAAGAAACGATGAGTTACAAAAAAACTAGTGCGTAGTTAGGACTTCTTTTTCCGATCCTTACGGAAATAAGACGGCCAAAGTCCAATAGATTGGTTTTATTTGGAAAAGCTTGTTTTCACGTTGCTCACTCCAAGTCGACTGCCAATTGGCGAGGAGCCAAACTTTGAATACAGAACTACAGTCCATGTATGGAACAACAGAGATGCCAACTATTTCAAATGACTCAGCGTAATGATTGTAGACAGAGCCCTTTATCATTTGCGGCTACTAGGCCTGACCGATGTCTCTAAGCTGTTTTTTATTATATTATTATTTATTACTGCTATAGATTGCTCATTTATGACTGTTTTGTGTATTTAATAAATAAATTTAAAAAACTTCTTTTGAATTTATTTTCCATATTCTAAATTCTTACTCATGAAATGTCGTTATCTGCATCGTTTATGTCTGAAACAATCGTTTGTTTGTTTTGTTTTTGAAATTCGCACAAAGCTACCCGAGGACTATCTGTACTAACCGTCCCTAATTTAGCAGTGTAAGACTAGAGGGAAAGCAGCTAGTCAACACCACCGACCGCTAACTCTTGAGCTACTCTTTTACCAACAAATAGTAGGATTGACTGTCACAATATAACGCCCCCATGGCTGAAAGGGGAAACATATTTGGCGCGACGGGGAGGCGACCCTAAAATTACAAGTCGCACGCCTTAACACGCTTGGCCATGACGGGCCTCAGGAATAATCGTTTCTCCCATCATGCGCCACAGAAAAATCGATGTGACAAACTGTACAAAACGCATGAGTGTCACTGACTTTTGATGCAATAACCGGATATTTTGCACTGTACTTTTCCTAAATTTTTGATTCACAGTTTTAGTCCTTTTAGAAACAAGACAATCTGGTGAGCAAGGCCTCTTTTTGTGAACGATTGCATTGGTGTTTCTATGCCGCTTAGAAAACGAGAAATACACATCTACGCGAGTGCTGATTAGCTGACAAGCACTGATGACAGAGATCATCTGTTCTGAAAAAGCACGACTCACAGAGGAAGAAAAACACAACCCTAGGTGGGATTCTGTGGTAAGGAGCAAAGTTTTGAAGCATACAGTAAAAGACAGTAGCAAACGGTAGAGGTGTAAATGAGGTTCACGAGACTGTGTACAAACTGTGGCCTGAGGAAGTGCACAAAGTCCCAGTGCAGATCCAAAGCCCGTGATGATGAACGAGGCTCAGCATCTTCAAGGCCAAGCTCTTAACAGAACCATAGACGAGAGACCCATAGTCCAGTTTTGATCAAATGAGAGCACAATATATATTTAGCATAGGTGGAAGAGAGGACAATGAGAATGTTCAATGTCCTTCTACACTTGACTCGTAGCTGCTTGATGTATAGTACAAAAGTCAGCTTACAGTCAAAGATAAGCCCCATGAACTTTGCCTCAGGGACCATGGGAAACACAACATCACCGACACAAAGTTCAAAATCGGGGTGAATACCCAGTTGGCCGCAAAAGTTTTAGAAAGAATAGAAGTAAAACTGTTTGATGTGATCCACTTTGATAAACAATTAAGGGAAATATCTAACTGCCACTCAGAATACCTCATATTCGATGGCTGGCACGAAACATGGAAGTTGTCAACAGAACCTGTTTGCAACAGTGACAAGGAGTTATCCAGTGATGACATTAATCTTTATACTAAAAAGTGTAACACTAAAGACACTCTCCTTAGGGACTCCAAGTTCCTGCAGGAAAAAATGGGAAAGTGTTAAACCCACACGAACTTGGAGTCGCCTGCCCATTAAAATAATAATAAAAATGGGCAAATGGACACGCAACCAATATAAGTGGTGGTGGTCAATATAAGTGATAGTACAGTATCTCGTAGTGTAAATTACAAGGTCCAATTAATGTACTGCCAGACTAATAAAGACCCAGCTTGAGTTCCACCAGTGTAAAGGGGTGATTTTGGTCACAGGGATGATTAGCCCGAAAGGAAAGAGGTAATTGCTCTGCCTGAGTCTTAATGGCTAAGAAGGAGAAGGATGAAACATAAATGCTGGATAATTGTCAAAAGCTTTTGCCAAGAGTATCAGCGATGCTCTGAACATCAGCAACATCCTGGCCATCACAGAACACGATTGAAAGGTGGACAGAATTAAACTGCCCACTGGTCTTCCAAATCTTGTCTCATATGACTTTGGAACTGGTGGTAGAAGAGATGCTGATTCTGAATTTAATCCAAAATTCTTTCCGACTTTGACATTTTACCTGTTGAGCATGTGCACGGGGGGCCGCTGAAAAGTGAGAAACCTACAAAAGGCATCTTAAACCCATTTTTAAGCCTTCCGTGCCATGTTGCAGGCAGGATACCACCAAGGATGAAGATACCGTGGAAAACGTGTCAAGGTTTTAGGAATACACTGACAGCTATCTGGAAAACACACTCAGTCACTGCTGTCACACAGTAGTCTATCAATGGCTTACGGACGACGACAGAAACAAGTTCTGTGAGAGCAGTGAAAAAGGACCAGTTGGCTTGGTCCAGCTTCCACCAAGGTACATGAGTCAGGTGCCATCAACCACGACTATTTTCTCTCAAAATGATCACTGCCACATGGGGTATTGTCAACTCTCCATGAAAAGTGGAAGAATAGTGAAGGGTAGTAAACTGAAAGTTCAACAACAGTAAAAGACTGACTAGATGTCTGAAAATATGTATACAAACCAGTAACGAAGAGAAAAAGGATGTGATATGAGAGCATATGCTCTACGGAGCGACTCCTCCCATGAATATCAGCACCTCCCCAAAGAAGATTATGCCCATTAAAGTCTTCCAGGATTAAAATAGGAGATGGCAACTGTTCAACCAGAGCATCAAGGTCTGATTTACCATAGGTCTCTTCAGAAGACAGGTGGAGAGAAGGAAACACGAATGGCTAAAGCGTTCAAGGGTGTACCAAGTGGCAAAGACAGGGTGAACACATGCTGATCGACCAGCAGTGCTACGCCCTCCATGCATTCGTCCATCACATAACAATGGCGTATAGGCGAATTGGCTGAAGAACCCTTCTGTTTACGGCCACGTCTTTTTTCTTTACTGTCCTTATTTGAGGGAGGTCTATCGATTTCCATGGATCCTGCTCTGGATCGACTGGGCAGTTGTTTGTTGTTGGAAGAGGATTCCAGTGACTGATGTCGCAAACGAATGACCGTTTTGCATCTTAGAGTGAGAGAAAAAGATGTATCCGAAGAAATGCCTGTACCTGGAACCAAAGAATGTGGATCTTGGGGTTTGTTGGAATGTGTGGGAGGAAAAGAGATGGATGTAGAAGTTGATTCATCAATTTTAACCATGGAGGTCAAAACGCTTTTCATTTGTTTTGAGAACGATTCTCTTTGAGGCACAAAGAGATCTGGCTGCACTCCCACTGTAGTTGTGGAACAAAGTGCAGCATCATATGTCCGAGATGAAGTAGTGGACAGCAATTTTCGAGTCTTAGGATAAGTAATGTTATAAGTCGTTTTCAAATGCTGTTCCTATTTTTTCTCCAACCATTTAAAGCAAAAACGAAAGTAGGAAGGGTGAGAACCATTGCAATTGACACAATGTTGGTTCGTTTCACACCCATAGGTATCGTGGTCTTTGCCAACACAACGAGCACATGTCAGGGAACAATGACATGACGTCTTTAAGTGACCGAAACTCTGACACTGGAAACATCGGAGAGGGTTTGGAATGTACGGCCATACCGTGCAATTAAGATAACCTGCCTTGATGATGGCAGGTGGACGTGGCGATGTAAATGTCAAAACGATGATATTTGTCGGCACTGTAACTCCATCTTTGCAAGTAGAGATGCGCTTCACTGCAGAAACTCCTTGAGTGGAAAAACCAGCGAGCATCTCTGACTTAGGAATGTTCTTCAAATCCCTCTCAACAATAATTCCTCGTGATGAATTCAAAGTAGTATGAGGTGTAATCTCAATAGGTATATCCCCAAATGCCTTTGAATTCAAGAAAAGTTCACTTGTTGGGATATGGATGTTTCAACCAACATATCTCCAGATCGAAGCTTCTTTACTGACTTTGGAGAGCCTGCAAGTCCGTCTAGTCCCCCTTTGAATAAAAAGGGGGGGGACATTTGCCTTAAAGATTCCTCTGAAATCGAATGTAGGATGAGAAAATGAGGTACAACTGGTGGTACAGATGTTGAAAATTGCTGATCAGGGTCTTCAAGACGTGGTCGTTTACCTATCGACTTTTTTCACTATTTTATTTAAATTTTTATTAGGAGGATCCATAAAGAAAAAAAATCGGTGCCCACTGACTCCACCCACCATGATAAAGATAAAGAAATATGCTTCCAGCAATTCGTCATTTATTGACGACGTTTTCGTTACTACAAATCTTCTCAAAATTTGGTTTGTTTCGAATTTTGTGCAAAGCTACACTACGGCTATTTGCACTAGCCATCCCTAATTTAGCAGTGTCAGACTAGAGGAAAGGCAGCTAGTCATCACCACTCGCCGCCAACTATTAGGCTACTCTTATCAACATAGTGGGATTGACCGTAACATTATAACGCCCCCACGGCTAAAAGGGAGAGCATGTTTTGTGTGGCAGGGATTCGAACCCGCGACCCTCGGATTACGAGTCGAGTGTCTTAACTTCTCAAAGAAGAGTACTGTTCGTTTTATTGCTAATTTTTGCTTCTAACTTAAGAGGTACAGAAGATAATCAACACCACCCAGCACTAAATAAAAGTTGCATTCGTTGTCACATATGTCTCATAGCTGAAAGGGTGGGCATCTTCGAAACCGAGACCTGCAGATTGCAAGTGAAAAAAATCACCAGACCATGTGAAGCTCGAAGATTACTAAACATTATTAAATCATAATGTAATCCATAACTGAATGTTATCTGCATAGCTTCAAGCAATAAACCTAAAGAACAATACATATTTTACTTCATAACTTAAAATTTTAATATACAGGGCTGCAAGATGCGGTAAAGCCAATCAGACCATGACCTGATCACTTTTACATGGCATGAATAGCTATATCTTATGCACTAAAACCTGCTTCTTATGATTCAGTACATTACATCGTATGTATGCAGCATTTGTAGTTAAAATACATAAATATTCAATCTTATAGCAATAAATATTTAAACATTTTTTTGGGGGTCATGTCCCCATATCACCGTAGAAATGACAATGATCTGACCACTCCATAAATGCTACCTATGGCAACGATATACATTTATTTGCACTAAACAAACTCTAAGTAGGTGGCGCCTCCATCTTAATGCAGTCCATTAGTCTAGTTATAGATTTATTTTATTATATATGCTCATTCCCTCCACACCCCACCCAGATAAGAAGAGATGGAATCCGGAATAAGTAAGTGTAATGAGGGTGAATAGCTGCCGCCAAATACCACGTGAACTTCACGCATGTGGTCAGAACACGAACCAAAACATATCAGACTTTAAATATATCGATGGCTCGGGTCTTTCCGTTTCAACTTCTAACAAGTATTCACGTTTGTTGAAAATATGAATCTTGGTATTTATTTAGCATCATTTTCAATAAGGATAATTAGGTTAATAGCACTTTATTAATAAACAACAACCTTTTTATTTTGATTTGTTGTTATTAAACAAAGCTATAAAATGGGCTATCTGTACTCGAAACCAGGTTGCTACTAACATTGTAATCCATAGACATTTCGCTGTTCCACTGGTGGGGGGACATTTTTTTGCTTGTAGTTTAAAACTAAGCTACACAACGGGCTATCTGTGCTCTGCCTACCACAAGTATCGAAACCCCCGGCCAAGCGTGTTAAGGCGTTCGAATCGTAATCCGAAGGTCGCGGGTTTGAATCCCGGTCGCACCAAACATGATCACCCTTTCAACCGTGAGGGCGTTATAAAGTTACGGTCAATCCTACTATTCGTTTTTAAAAGAGTAGCCCAAGAGTTGGCGGTGGGTGTTGATGACTGGCTGCCTTCCCTCTAGTTTTACAACTGCTAAATTAGAGACGACTAGCGCAGATAGCCCTCGCTTAGCTTTGCGTGAACTTCAAAAACAAACAAAACAAAATCGAAACCCCGTTTTTGTTTGTGAACGAAAAAAAGGCAACAGAAGTATTAAAAAAGGTGAGTGAAAAGTAACCACATTAGGAGAATGGAAAGAATCTTTAGCAGAATAATTATGAAAAAACATCAAAAATTCCATTTGATTTTTAAATTCTGATTTCGGACACTTCCGTTCCTTCTTAGTTTGTAGTTTCTGTTGTTGTTTTTCCCTGCCCCTCTCGCACTTCCCGTATGCATCAATACGACTGACTCTCCACCCTCACTCACTCACCCATCTTGTCCTTCTGTATCATTTCCTGCCTTTTCCGGTTACTATGGCGACGAATGACGCAAAACATCGGTGACGCACAATCCTAAGGCAACAACCCATAAGTACGGAAAATTATAGTTAAAAGTGATGTAGTCTACCAGCTACATTGTTACCCCTAAACTGTGCCCCTTTAATTTTAATGGTGTTGCAACCAACATACCCCGCAAAACAAGGTCACGACTTAGAAAAAAGAAAAAAAACGTTCTGGGCCTCTTGTTGGAGTAACAATAGAATGGAAAAACACCGAGTTTGTTATATTATGTAATATATTTTTTTTCTAAACTAACCAAGCTACAAATACCTAGTACATATTTAAATGTAGAGAATATAAATTTATATGATTTGTTTATTTGTAACTTACGAACTGCAAAGTTTCATTTAGACACAAAAACCGTCAAAAATATCTTCGGTATTATATAGACATTCACTTTTCCGAAAGAGTTTAGTATATGGTTTTACGTTAAAATCTGAAGTTCGACATCTAATGTACAGTTATATATTCCTGAACTATGATACTTTGTGATTTCTAAGACTATAAACTTCTGATATTCTTCACAGCGTTTAGTATCTCTCAACAAACATTCAGCTGTTTAAAATGTATACCATTTGCATTTAGAAGTCACTTTTTAAAACCTTGGTCTAAACTCGTCCAACTTTAATCACCTATTTTCGCTTAGTAAAACGCCGTACAACATAACATGTTCATAAAAATAGCGGGACCGTAATCAATACAAGCCATTTATTAACTTTTGAATAATGTTTTAAAAAATCGAGTTTATTAAAATTTTATTGGAAAACAATCTGTTTATTTAAAGAATTTTTCGTGAAGTTACTCGAAGGCTATTTGCACTAGCAAAGTATGCTGTTAGCTAATTAGCTGTCTTCCCTCTAGTCGGCGCAGATTGGTTAGTTGGTTGGTGCAAAACAACTAGGCTATCTTCTAGTTTGAAATTTCATAATTAATTAATAAACGCTATGCGCATAAAACTTCTAAGGTAAAAATTTTCCGATTTTGTCCACTGCCGAAATTCTGTTATAACATAAAACTTATGTTGCCATAAAAACTGTGCCTAAGTAATTTAAATAACTAACATTATAACTGTTATTTAAGTAAAATAACCATGATATAAAATGAAGACGTGTAGTCGACACCACAGTCTCCAACTAGTCTACAGTTCCTCCAAACCAACATGTATCACAAATGGAGAAATGTTTCGAACTCCTACTTTTATGTCTTGGTGTTTACTTGTTTCATTTTGCGCAAAACTACTCTAGTGCTGTCTGCGCAAGAGGTCGTACTAATTTTGAAGTGATAGAGCAAAAGAAGGGCAAACTAGTCAACACCACTCACTGCTAACTCTTGAATTAGTCTTTACCAACGAATAGTGGGATTGATCGATACATTGTAATACGCTCACGAATGAAAGAAGCAAGCACGTTTCGTGAAGTTAAACAGACAACCCATCAGTGGCACAGGGGTATGTCTGCAAACTCATCTCGCAAGAAGCCGGGTTTCAATACCCGTGATGGGCAGAGCACAGAGAGCCCACTGTGTACCTTTGCGCTTAATTCAAAACAAACAATAGCCAGATTTGTGATAATTTCTTAAAACTACAAAACAAATAACGTAAGTTATTCATAATTAACTCGTTGCTCAAATATTTTGTTTTTCCAGAACGAAAAGTGACTTTTAACGTTAAACAGCTAAGGAGAAGGCAGTAAATTACTTCCTCACTCAGCACACACACACACACACACACATATATATAAAGGGACAAACACAGAAAAACAGCGACTACGTTGGTACCAATTCATTACGTTTAAAAAATACAACAGGGACCGTAAAACAAATTTCCCGTCATTCCCAATACAAATTGACGATTCATAGTGGCTACAAAAAATAAATTACTGTACGTACCATTAAGTTATATCTCTTAAGAACAAACGGTTTGTATTAATATCTAAATAGCAAGGCGAGTCGTTGAAAAAGCTTATAAACGCATATGACGTTACAGTTATGAAAGATAAAAACATAGGTTTAATTACTCAAATACGTAAATTACACGGCAGCTTAAATGATTAATAAATGATTTAGGAGTTTCTACCTATTTATATTATTAGCAAAAACGACGCCCTTCACGAGGCTGTTTGCCCTAGTAAATACTGATAGTAGTATTTCTACCTCATTGGAAACAAAAGTTAACATTGTTCTTTCAACATATGTAACTCATTGTACATCAAAATGGTTTAAGGCACAGAGCTTAAAATTTTAATAATATAAACTGTAACGTCTTTATATGCTAAAAGTGATAACCTTCACTGAAAATAACTATTGAGAACTCTACTTTAAGCACTCTGTTTAAAAATTATGTCAGTAACGTACAATCCCAGTGAAAGTCGAGTTCTCGTTGCAAGTAGTGGTTTTATTTACATCTGTGTTCTACGATAACGAGATGGTTGTTGCACATATTACAGTTATGTTTATAATAGTGTGAATCTTGAATATAAAGTGTGTGAAAGTTCATACTAATTTTTGTTTGTAGTACCATTCAATAGATGGCGCGAGAGTTTTTGATACATACATAGATAGATAGGGACATACACACTGTCCTTTATAGTAAGATTACTGATTTCTGCTGTAACTGCAGATAACAAAATGGGTTTACACACACACACACACACACACACATTATATATATATAGACGTACTTTCTATTAATTTTCAAAAGTATTTGGTATTTTTCAAACTAAACGAGGTTGTATGTACAATTCAGTTCGATCCGCTCCTAATTTCCAACTATACTGAAGACAGTCACCGATTTAGTAGCACCCGTCACCACCACAAGTGGGCATCTTTAAAACTGTCACTCTTATAACGCATTCAAAACTAAAAGAGAGGAGCCGCGTTTTGGCGGCATTGTGGCACCAGCGAGAACCTTCCGATCCGTGGCTTGGCACCCTAATTTCAACGCAACTTTTATACACTTTGGTTTATTTTGTATTTCATGCAAAGCTACACGAGGGATACCTGCCGTAGTCAGCCCTGATTTCGATTTAATTTAAACGTATAAGATGTAAACGTGCATGGTTAAACAAGATCTATTTCCTGAGCATCAAGTTAGAGATTCGTTATTGCTGTCCTACTTTTTAATTAAATTTTACATTTAAATGTGTTAATACTTCATGGTAAGTCACCATACCCGAAGATGTTAATATACGAGTATGCGAGAAAGGACAATTTCAAAATCGACACCAATTTCATTTCAGACTCCAATATTTTAAAATCCTTCTAATCTAGTTGGGCTACGGATTAACCACGAAGATTACAATATTCGTTAAACCTGTACCATGTGGTGTATCTGTAGTGCTGGAAATACCGATAACTGGGGAATAACAGTAGTAGTAGTAGTAGTAGTTTAATACAGACATCGCAAAGGGAAAAAAAAATTGACGTCATAAAACTTTTCTCAGAAAGCTGTAGGCGTGTGGGAAGAAATGACAGGGCATAACGTAGATTAATCTTATAATTTTGTAAAAAAAAATAAACAATATTCAGCTAGGAATAACATATTGCTTCTCTTAAAACTTCATCTATATTGCGTCAACACACGAATATCTAAATATATTTATATACACAGAAGACGCAATTGCTAAGTATTATTGTAGGTAACATAATGAAGTTTCTGATACGAAAAACATCTACCTTTGTGAATTCTAGGGGAAAATTTTTTTTTTTTTATGTAAGATTCAACCTACGAAGTCCTTTCTTTCTCTAGCGTTTTATTAAAGTAATATCATTAAAAACTTCTTAAGTTCAGTCAACATTAATTTCATGCCCTGCTATCCAGTACATAAGCTTAAATAAAATTACCCATCTCTCGATGAATTCTAAACCAAGTTAATTAATAAGTTTTAAAAACCGCATCGCCGAAACTATGTGTAACACCAGGGATAAGATTGGACGTTAATTATAAGCAAACTGCACTAATCTAAAAGGCACCGAACGCGATTTGCAGTCAGTCTCCTTCTCCTAAGAATAATGACGATACACAATGAGTGTGTCAAACAAGAGGTAATAAATTACGTTACAAAGTTCAACTCCGAACTTGACAAGAACCTAAAAGTTACACATCACCATATATCTGTAAATATAATAATGCTCATCCACGTTCTTTTTAAAGATGACGCGCGCGCGCGTGTGTATATATGTGTATGTGAAGGGGGTAAACAACGCTACATCGCTCACCACAGATAGTTTGAGTCAATAAGGAACAAAATGTCTTTGCTTCGTTTAAATGAAATAGTTCTCTCGAGTTTATAAAACAATGAAACACTTACTGATGATCTGTAACCAACTGTGTAGGGGAAACACCGAAATAACGAATATTAGTTTGGAAACTGAACAGGATGACTAATCTTCAGATCCAATCTTCCACTATAAATTTAATATGAATGTACAAGTTGGTCCAAACGTTAGTGGTTTGGTTTTAATTTCACTCATAGCTACTCGAAGGCTATCTGTGCTAGCCGTCCCTAATTTAGCAGTGCAAGTCTAAAGGAAAGACAGCTAGTCATCACCACCCACCACCAACTCTTCGGCTACTCTTTTACCAACGAATAGTGGGATTGACCGTCACTTCATAACGCCCCACGGCTGAAAGAGCGAGCATGTTTGGTGTTACGGGGATTCGAACCTGCGACCGTCAGACCTTAACCGCCTGGCCATGCCGGGCCCCATACGTTAGTGACACCTATAATTATATTATTAGTGATTATGTTCAGTGTTCACTAACTTAATCAGACAGTTGACATTCATACTGTAATCAAACCCGATAAGCACAGCTAATGTACTCGCTGTCTGTTTGTAGTTAAGCACAAAAGCTGCACAATAGGCTGTCTGTGCTCTGCTTACCACAAGCGACGAAACTCAGTTTCTGGAGTTGTAAATCCGCATAGATACCGTTGTGTATTTTACGTAAAACTGTTTCTGTTTTGAACGTCACGCAAAGCTACTCGAAGACTATCTGTGCTAGCCGACCCTAATTTAGCAGGGCAAGACGAGAGGAAAGGCAACTACTCATAACCATCAACCGCCAACTCTTGGGCTACTCTTTTATCAACGAATAGTAGGATTGGGCATCAGATTATAACGCCCCCATGGCTGAAAGGGCGAGCATGTTTGGCGTGACGGGAATTCGAACCTGCGACCCTCAGATTGCGAGTCGAATGTTTTAACCGTCTGGCCACTTTCGGCCATTTTATATAAAAAAAACGAGTGATTTCCCTGTATTGTTTGGTTCAGTTACTTACAATGTGCATTTACCACAATGAAAAATGTGGATCTTATCCAGTAAGTTTAAAGTTTATGGTTTAATTTGAACATTCTGTAAGTATAACATACAGATGATAGAGAACCATGAAGTTTTAATCCCGTCAATTAAATTTTATAACACAGAAAAGATTAAGCGTACGAGAACTAGCTTTTGATCTGTTCCGCATTTCTAATTGCGACAACAAAAATATATTATGTAAAATTATTTCGAGTAATTAATTAATTTACTCACAGAAACAGTAAAACGGGAACCATTGGAAATTTTCTCCACTTCCAACTGCCACATAACAGGAGTAACGGTGTTCAAAATCACCACCAGAGGGCCCACGTGAAGACTGTTTTCCATGCGTGGTCTAACTTTAAGAGACACGCGAGGTAAAAATCCAAAGGATGAAGTTGAGTTGAAACCAGCACTCTCTAAATGTATCACGTGAACTTCCTGGAACAATCAATGAAAAAAGAAACAGTAAAAAAAAAACTATTTTATGACAGGGGTAAAGAGTATAAAGTACTTTATTCAGCTAGGAGTTTCATGTGCAACTCAGTCTTAATTCACGATTCTTTTGCATGGGTTTTCCACAGAATGGTTGATAAAACAGGTTCTGATTTTACCCGTTTTTAGCCATTACTTTAATTTCAAAGCTTGGAAAACAAAAGTCGAACAAACCAACAAAATTACAGTTGCTTCATCTGAAAGAGTATTCTAACAAATATATTCCAGTCTTGTTTCTCATAAATTACATTTACCAATAGCTAGAATTTTAGTACTCAACAAAAAATACCTTGGCACGAAAGAATAAAGTCGTTTTTGGAAGTTACTCATCGAATTAAAAATGTTTCAATTGTAAACTGAATTATGTATTTAATTCTATATAATACTTAATATTTAACAGTCAGAAAGTCACAATATACACCCAACTGTATGGATGTCTTTTTTTTTTTTTTTTTTACTAAGACTGAAGGAGTTGTATTGTTTAATTAACGTTATTTCGTCCACTGTATGGATGTTTTTCTTGCTAAGACTGAAGGAGTCATATTGTTTAATGTTATTTACTACTTGGTAAACTTATCAGTACCTTTGAATTCCTTGTAATATCCTGACTGGTGCACCCTGTCACGTGAGATTTCCTCTCTAACAGCGGGGTTACAAAATGGGACTGAAAGTGCCACTTCACAGTACACGATCGTGATACGTTAACTTCTGTAACAAAAATTGGTTAGAGCTTTATTACAGAAGAATACATCCCATACGAAAAAAAACAACAACAAAACATGCTTTGGTGAGGTTAATCGTCACAATCCACAGCTAAATAAGAAACACGAAAACACAGAAAATAAATAAGTTTCATGTTATAACGTTTAACCCCGTGCGAACACGTGGGAGACAGGCCACGACCCTTTACAGACCGAAATTTCCACACGATGTTTTGTATTTTATATCAGGGCTGTCAATTATTCACCATAAAACTACTGATTTAGGAACAGTTTGTGATAAAGAAAGATACGACATATGAGGATACTACACAAAATCGCAGATACGCATTGCAGGTTCTAAAAGCTACGTAAATGTAATATGCAAACTGTAGGATCGCCAAAATATTTTTGTTTCACGTGAACATCACTACACTCCGGTTGTTGGAGTCGTTACTTCACAGAAACATGTCACGAGTACACTTACAACACATCTGATTTTAATTTGTACAACAGACTCGAACATTTTACTAAAAACCTTCCCACATTTCATGAGCACCTGCATAGCGAATTGAGAATTATGGTCAAAATTACTTGTCAAAATCGTGGTCCTTTAAGCTCAAATCCTGTGCATATTGCATTAAATCGCTAATAACAATAAGAAATTGCCTACAATTTTCACAAGTTGAGGAGAAGAGACAGTAAGAAAACTTGAACACGTTTTTCAGAAAAAAAAGTTACTTTAATACAGGATTAATTGCGAAGTTTTTGAAACAATCATACATAAGAATAAGCATTCACTCATACATGGTATGCATATATATATACACACACACACACACACAGTGTTATTCTATTATTACTTAGGCCCATTCAAATCTATATAAACGTATATTTCAGTGTCCCCGCAAACAAAACTTAAGTTTTCGATGAGAGAACTACAACTTAAAGTGTTATTCTTATATTACAAAAACCAATCACGTTAAACTTGTTTCATGCATATAACAAGGCATTATATATACATATGCAAATTTTCAGCTTCCCGAGATTAACCGTTTTTTTTTTTGTTGTTTTTTTAAATCAAAGCTTGCACACCATTCATTTCCTTTGACTATAATAGCTTTCTTCGATCTACTTCGGGCCTTAGCCTAATCTAAACCAGCCATTCACGTGTTTTGAATTGGTTATTGTAGCTACAAACACGAGTTCCCGCCGGTTCACTACAAATGCTCTTTAGAATTTCCACAGCAGGTTCCTGTCTGGAGTTGCAACTTTGCTCAAGTGAAATACCTTGACAAAATTATTTTTAACTAAGTTTATTCTTGTAAAATTAGATGGCTTTATGCAAATATTATCAAACCATCATAAAGTATTTAATACTAGATAGTTCATGTAACCTAATATTATGCAATAAACACTCATCATCTGAATATTCTCATGATCAACATAAACATATTTTCAAAACTATAGAAGTCGCACATACTTCCAAAATACAGCAACCATTTTTACCATTAGAAGTTAAAAACACGCAGATAAAAACTTCTATCGTCGTATCAAAAAAGTAATAAACATCGACTATGTTATAGATTTTTGACATCTGTTCCTACTAATGTCTTGTGTGCTTTTTTTTCACAGTTTTCAATTCTCACACAAGCTTCTTAAAATAATAAAAATGTGAAAGCGTGTTGGCGTATTCCATTTCGCGATGTCTATGAGGTACGTAGAAATGTATGACTGCTGATAACACGAGGTTCCAAGAACTTAATATTTATTTTTTTTGTAAAATCCAATGTTAACGCCTGTCGATTCCCACAGAATGCTGTCAAATTTTACACGTAATAACAGTAGAGAAAACAACAAAATACGAAAAACTATGTAATACAAAAAAAAAAAACTACAGTAATCTGTAAGAGTGGCTCCCCTCCTGGATCATGGGGAAGGGGCAGATTAGGAACCAGTGACCTACAAATGAAAAAAAATCTCTTTCTGTTCGTAAAAAGTTACAACGTCCCCTGGACTTGAAACGCAATTTACAATTTACAATGCAACTGTAGAGTACTACAGCCATTGAATCCTTTTTACGTACCAAGGAAGGTATTTGTTACAGGAACATGTAAAAAAAACAGAACTGTCATTCAGGTTGATGTCACAAGTTACGTGGAGCCAGCTGAACCAATTTCGTGTAAATTACGCCACAGATCGAGTTTAAAACGGATAAATGTCGGACAAGCTTCAGGTGTTTGGCAGTCATTTCAGTTTTTATCTCATTAATACCGTAACCGAGACCTCGAATACCGTTTGTGTGCCAAATTTCGCGCTAAGCTCTTTTTGAGGTGATGGGCTAAAGGAAAAATAGCTAAAGTCAACACTGTCTATTCGTCGACTTCTCAAATCGAATAGTTGATTGTTACACTTATAACGTGCCAATAATTCAAAGGTTTTTTTTTCAGTTGTAACTAGACGCGAACTACGACAACTCAGTTCCACAGCCCGAAACAGACTCTTTGTTAAGCTGAAGATGACCTAAAAAGGTCGAAACGTTGTTCTGTACTTTATTCTAATTAAAGTTTTAATACCCATACCAGCCGTCTTGAGAATACATTTTGACTTCAAGTGGGCTTCTCATCATCACGAATGGCTCGAGATAGCTTAAAATATGCAATATGTAAAAAAAAAAAAAATGAAGTTTATTTTCGTAAATGGCACAGGTCCTATGCGCCGAATAAACTGTTCATGTTGCACGACCCAAAACAATGAAAAAGGCGGCCCACACCTCTATTTACAGCATTACTAAGTTGGGCTTCAACTGAATATTATTGGTTTTAATCTTTCTTAAATTTACACTAAAAACGTGTGGATAATTGAGTGGCATTTCAGTGTGCATAATTCTAAAACAATAGCTCACTTAGTCACCCGATTGATGTTTGAAACATTGAGTTTTACATTTTAAAGCAAAGAAAAACAAAACACGTCATTCAATGTACACAAAACCAACATCAACTTGTGTGCAGAGAATCAATTTTAGCGCTGTGGCAAAAAACATTACCAATTCAAAATTAATGCAAAAGTTAGACGATAATACATTGAAATCGATTTTTGTTTTGACAACGAATTGGGTTTGAGACTACTTATCAAGGCAAAGTCTAAATGTGAAAGTTTAGGACTAATGGAAATCGAACGCTATGCAAATAATATCTGGTACAGAAAGGGAAAATGGAAAGAAGCTTATATTGTGAGGAGAATTAGCAAAGCCGAAGTGTCTGCTATTTCAAAATAACAGTCACGCGATCTTCACTGATCCTCAATTGCTAGTCATCCCAGGCAACATAATTATCTGATTTTTTTCTTTTCAATATAAATCCTAAATTAGAAACTTTATTAGCTTTACCACAAATACAAAATAGAAATATCTAAAGCTTTCTCCCACCATCCCTAATGTCCAACTACTGTCTTAAAAGAACCACTGTATATCTACTGTCCAAAGAGATCCTAGCCACACAGCAACACTCTTAACACCCATTATCAATACGACAACATTGTTGGACATCTAATTTACTTAACACTTTGGTAAAGGTTTAGACTGAGTAAAAAAACAAACTATTTTTTGAAAAAGATAAAACAAGTGGTAGATTCGTTGCACATTTCAAAGAATTAACATTCTTGGAATAAGGCGGATATTCAGTTAAGTCACATACGAAAAACGTGCAATTTCGTACTTCACAGAGTTCATTAACCCCATTCAGCTCGAGACTGATGGCGGAATTAGGAGCACAAAAAGTAGCAGGAAAATCTGATTTTTACGACTAATTTATTACCAATGTGTTTATATTCAAGTACACGACCTGTAACACACATTTGGCAGAGGTTTAAACTGACTAAACTCATATGACGCCAATATTTACGAAAAAACCGAAGTCTGAAAATCAAACTAAGACCTCTTTCGTAATAACTGGATATAAAAGAATATTTTAATAGCATTGTAATTAGTAAAACTCCTAGCTTCACATTCCTTGTTGCAACGAGATTATAGCAATGTGTATTTTATTAAATTACATTTAACCATGAAGTCATCGCTCTAATAAAAAAAATAAACACTTACGTATCTTTTTCTATTTTGACCATATTATATATTTAGTAATACTTGTGTGTGTGTGAAATAATTTTATCTTAATAAAGAGTTAAGCGCATGACCAATTAGTTTGTATGTTTCGATTGTGAGTTTGGGAATTCCAGTTTCTTGTCACGTTGCCAGAAAAACTAAATAAACACTTTGAGGTGCTGGATGCACAAAACAAGTGATGTCTAAATCTCACTTCACATCAGTGTAGTTCATGAGTTGGTACCTCTCGGCTATCATTTCAAAAGTACGAATGTGGTTAGGCACATACAGTCATTGCGTAATTTTGCACAGATATTCTGAAAGTCTCCTATTAAATATTGTTTGGTTTCAGCTTCTTACAAAGCTACAAGATGGTCATTGCGCTAGCCGTCCTTAATTTAGCAGCGTAAGACTAGACAGAGGAAAGGCAGATAGTCATCACCGCCCATCGCCAACTCTTGGCTATTTTACAAACGAACAGTGTGATTGACCTACGTTATAACGTCTCTACAGCTGAAAGTGTGAATGTATTTGGTGGAACAGAAATTCGAATCCGCAACCCATAGTTTGCAAGTCGAGCGACCTCACCACCTGGGAAAGGTTTGAATCGTATTCAGTCTAGTACTGAATACACTACACCAGTACTCTGTATGACTTTACTAGACCAAATTTGATTTTAATGTTATTTTATTCTATCTCTCGTGTTACGAATAAAATAATTATTACACAGTGTGAAATCGTTCACTTGCAGTGAAAATAATTTCAAGAAATAACATTTTATGAAGAAGTCTTTCCACTAAAGACGGAACATAAACGGTGATATAAAAAACAAGTCGCGCTCGTCTATTATAATTCCCAAGTCCCGCCCTGACTACGATTTCTCTTAGTATGCGTTTCGATGTCTTTTCTCATTTTGCAACAACAACAACTGGTTGAAGTGTCGTTATCCCTGCGACATACTTTGTTGTGTTACGGCGCGCATTTCGACCAGCTGGAAGAACAAGATAAAAAATAAATTAAAAAATGTGGAAGCGCGTGTATTCTGCGTAGCTTACTAAAATAATATCCGCTACACTGATAAAACCGATACAAAAAAAAAGACATAAAAACACTATTATCTGTATTCCGTTTTTATACGACCAGTCTCCTCAGA
This sequence comes from Carcinoscorpius rotundicauda, assembly GCA_011833715.1. NCBI lineage: Eukaryota > Metazoa > Arthropoda > Merostomata > Xiphosura > Limulidae > Carcinoscorpius > Carcinoscorpius rotundicauda. Next base: position 36,745,340 of record CM022403.1, read on the forward strand.
AATTTGTAATATCAGAACACCTATAACAATAATAGCAGCACCAAATAAAATTAATCGCAAACGTTACAACGAGGATTGTATTTAGGTGTGGGTGTATATGTTTGATCGATGTTCTCACTGGATAGAGCGAATCACGTATATATGATTACACAATATGATGCGTGGTGATCCAAGGATGGGATAATTGATTTGTTGCTGGTATATCGACATGCAATGGGTGTTTTCCCACAAGTATAAGGTTATCTAATGGAACAGAACCGATTCGTTCCTCTATTGATTCTTCAGCTTTGCTTCAGGCTGTATTAGTTCATTAAAATAAGTCAAAAAAGATGGATGAATGGATCGATTGAGGTTTTTCTTTCTTATGTACTTCTCAGATAAAATAAACAGATAGACTTCAGAAACCCGGGGGTGTTTTTCTCTCATTCCATTGTCTTCTATTTATGTGTAAAACGGTACAATTTAGTGCAAATCGTCTTCCAAAGTTACAAAATTCTTCTGATAGCGATCTTTGAATTCACAAATTCCAGCAGGCTAATAGTAAGAAAATGTTTTTACATCTTTGTTATGAATATTTATTATAGTTTCTTCTTTTCCGTGTATGATATTGTTCAAAATACTTATTTTGATGAAAATTGTCTGGAATTTGGAATCTTGAAAAGTGCCAACAGATGGAACCTAATGAAGGACATTCTAACCTCTTACAAGCCAAAGATTACTGCTATTAGACCTGATCTTATTTTGAAGGGTAATTATATCCATCCCCAGTCCCCACTGTGCACTTATCATTAATGTCAACATTAAATTAAACAGGACATTCCTAGAGACAAAACTGAGCATTTTCTGTGAACTAAGTCCAATATAACCCATCTGATTTCACGTCTACCACACAAACAGGACACCATGCGTTGATGAACGAGAAACTTTCTCAACAACAGCATCCAAACTGGTGTAGCGACCTTGGAAGCTGCGTTGACCGTTCACTGCGGGTATATTCGCTAATACAGTTAAAATAACGATTCTGAGAATTATATTTCACTTAATCGATCCTAAAACTTCCATACTAGGAGTAAAATGTGGCGGTTCGTTGCTAAATGGATTCGCGCTCACAATTTCCTACGAAGACAATTTATGGAAAGACTATAAAACTTCCCAATTTCTTTAGTGGTCAACAAACAGAATAACATATACCGATGACAAACTGGTTCGTAATTGACTGTGTACATTATATATACATGCAAACACGTATGCACCTACATAAACGATGAATTACAAAGTTTCTTCATAATTTTGGGTAATAAATCTCTGTTTTTTAAACCTCGTTTTTTTACACGTACTCATTTGTAAACAATTTTTTTCTACACTAAAATTAAATTATCGTTGATATTTTAAGAAAAATACGAAATAAAACAAAATCAGTTTGTTTTCAAAGATATTACTGAAAGGGGCGCAGATAACCTAAGTTGCTTTGTGCAAAAAATGCAAAACAAAACGTTTTTATAACAAATAAAATCAACACCTGAAGTCGGGCCTGATAAGCTTGCTGTTACAAATTCAATACGTCCGTTTTAATTAACGACTCTGTAGTGAGAGAATACTACAATTTTTACGCTGGACTTGTTATCCCCCAGTTTCAAGCTACTGATCCTAATGCTGTCATATTCAACCAAAGTTTTTCCTGATCAAAATAAAGCGTCAGTTCGGTTTTCATGAATGGTCGACTGGGCTATCTGTGCTCTGCCCATTACGGGCATCGAAACCTAGTTTCTAGCGTTGTAATTTCGCAGACTGTGCTACTGGGGGTGTGTAGATACAACAGTGGCCAAAATCTTAAGGCTAATAAACATAAAGAAAAAATATGCATTTTGTGTTGTTACACTCAACCACTTATTTGAATAGAGCTTTGAAGGATGAAAATAAGAAAAGGGAAAATAAAAATAAAAAACTTTTTTAGAATTTAATAGGGAAAATGTGAACACTATGAAATTAGCCTAAATACCAGATGGTCAAAAGTTTAAGACAATACCGAAACGAAACGTTAATCGGTAAACACGTAACGAAATTTAGTCATTTGTGTTCAAGCATTAGCGTTGTCAACATCTCCCACTGACATCTACTGTGTTACATTGGGTAAAAACATGGCAAAAGCTAAAAAGGTGACAGAGTTTGAACGTGGCAGAATTGTCGAGCTACAAAAGCAAGGTCTCTCTCAACGTGCCATCGCAGGCGAGATTGGGCGTAGTGAAACTGCTGTTGCAAATTTCTTAAAAGACCCTGAGGGACACAGAACGAGAATTAAGTTTTCGGCCCAAGAAAATTTAACCGGCGTTGTGCAGGAGGATTCGACGGGTTCTCCAACAAGACATCAGCCGATCGTCGAATCAGATTAAGGCCTTGACGGACGCAGAATGCAGCTAAAGAACAATAAGACGGCATCCACGAGAGATAAGCCTTAAAAACCGTAAATGTCTTCAAAGGCCACACCACGAAACAGCTCAGTTAAACTTTGTTGAGAAACACCAAACATAGGACGAAGGTTTTGTTTTCTGATGATAAAAAAATTTAACCTGGATGGTCCAGATGGCTTCAAACGTTACTGGCACAATAAGGATATCCCACCAGAGACATTTTCTACACTACATAGTGGAGGAGGATCCATCATGATCTGGGGTGCTTTCTCCTTCCATGGAACAATGGAGCTTCAGGTTATACAGGGGCGTCAAACAGCAGCTGGCTATATTGGGATGTTGGAGAGAGTATCTTTATTGACTGAAGGCCCTGGATCTTTCAGCCAGAACAACTCTGCAATCCACAATGCTCGCAGGACAAAGTAACTTTTTCTTGGCGAACAACGTGATTCTTTTGGACCATCCAGCGTGTTCGCCCCAACTAAGCCCCAATAAAAATGTTTGGGGATGAATGGCAAGGAAAGTCTATAGAAATGGACGTCAATTCCAAACAGTGCATGATCTTCGTGGAGCCATCTTCACCACTTGGAATAACTCTCCAGCCAGCCTTGTGCAAACGCTTATATCGATCATGCCAAAGCGAAAGTTTGCAGTTATTCGCAATGACGGAGGTGCAACTCACTACCGAGACCTCTTGTTAGGCATTTCCTACCCTATTTCAGACTTCTTTTTAGTGTTGTCTTAAACTTTTGACCAGCTAGTATTTGGGATAATTTTATAGCGTTCACATTTTGTCTATTAAATGTTACAGAAGTTTTTTATTTTTGTTTTCCTTTCCCTTATTTTTATCTTTAAAAGCTCCACTCAAATAAGTTGAGTCCAACAACGCAAAATGCATATTTTCTCTTTATGTTCATCAGCTTAAGATTTTGGCCAGTAGTGTATATGAGAACAGAAAATTGTCGCTGCTGAAATAAACATTAAATTACTGAACTTAAATATCTGTCAAGAAAAAAACAAAACAAACCAAGAGTATTGAAACGTGTGCAATAACAGAGGCATTAGTAGAAATACTCGAAATTTCTTATATATATATTAAATTCTCTAAAACGAAATCGAATTAACTATTCCAGTAAAGCGAAATACGTGAAATTCGTTTGAACAGAATAAAGCACGACACGCTTGTCTGTGTGGAAGATTAATACGTTGTCCTGTCAAAGCTTTCAACACATAGACTTGCTTTTTCAATTTCTGGAACAATGCTGTGGAGGGGGGGGGAGTAACTGGAACGATTCGATTTTACGTTCGCGACCAGAACTTGTCAATAATTTCGTTGTCTGATTTATGTATACACGTTGCAATTAAAGTTTAGGTACGAAGAAAAAAAAAAGAGCATATTGCTACTAAGAAAGAGAGAACAGCCACCAACAATAATATATACTTCTTAATGCTATTAATAACAGTGCAGTACATTTAAACCTTACAGTGATATGACTGGTCAGTGAGATGTGATGTAACGCGTACGAGATACAAAATTCTAGAAATACATTAAAATGTGGGTTTCGTTTGTTCCGAATTTCGTGCTAAGCTACACGAGGGCTATCTGCGCTAGCCGTCCCTAATTTAGCAATGTAAGAGTAGGGGGGAAGAGAGCTAGTCATCACCACCCACTCTTGGGCTACTCTTTCACCAAGAAATAATGAGATTGACCGTCACATTATAAAGTCTTTACGTCTAAAAGGGCTAAGGTGTTTGATGTGCAGGGGATTCGAAATCGCGACTCTCTGATTACGAGTCGAGTGCCTTAACCACCTGACCATGGAAGAGCCTAAAATGTGGAATTAAAGAATTTACAGTATATGTGAAAGGTGTTGTTAAGGCTATACTATTATAGCTTTTCAAATGTAAATAAACGGCCTACTTCTTTATAACTTTACTTTTTCGAGAATATACGAATAAAAGGACAACATTTCCTAACTGGATGCTCTAATAAAAAATCAAACTCGTCGAGTATTATGGCAATATGTTTAATTTTCGTTTCAATTCGTACTCACTACATGGTCAACTGAAACGACACCAAAATGTATCTCCTTTATCCCCCACATGTCGCTGATATAAAAAAAACAGTTAATATTGATAAAAAGCCAACACAGTTTAAGCGAAAAAAAAAAAGCTTGCAGCGTCATCTATTAGGAAATACAACTAAAACCAAATACGAATTTTCGAAATTTTTGCAAATCTTTGTTTCTTTCCATAACCTTCTGTTAAATCGAAATCATGACAAAATAACACAATAATACTCGTTTTTTGTGCATTTATTTTTCTGTCATTCTATACACATATAAAACTACTGCATTTCTCTCTCCCTTGAAACTTCGGAAATTGACCAAAGAAAAAGGGAATACAACGGAAGTATACATCTGATAATTTTGTACGCATGACTACGCTCGTTGAAGCCTTTTGAATGAAAATTATCAGGACCAGAACACAATACTGTGGGATGGGGTTGTAACCATGGTGACCATCACAGTTAATTATGTTTCACGTAGATGATAGATACTTATTAATACCATATTCCAAGATCTGCATTTTAAATTCCAGGATTATTTAACGCATACACACACAGAGAATATATATATACATTTACTAAAAATCTAAAAGACACTACAAACATCATTACGAGCACTTTACCCCTTTTATACAGATGCGACTACAAAGAACTGCTTTCAAGTTAAATCACATTTCATTTCTATTGCAAGCTAAAGAACTGAAATCCCCGCGGTGAAAGAACTAATTTCTTTTAAAAGGAAGAGTTTCTGTAATGTGTTATTCATAAATAACTGATGCTCAAAAGAAAGAGACACTTTATTTATACTAACCGCACTTACATGGGGATGCAACGGGCATTTTTCATTCATTCACAAAATCTGAATTAATAATGACTATTACGTACACTCGCATTCATAACTTTCAAAGATTTCCAACCATTATAAGAGAATGATGCTGCGCAGTGCGTGTACAATGGTCCTTCTGGCACGTTGCCAACATTCCTTTCGAGAGAAATGAGTGTTGACAGCAAGCAATACATGTGCACATACATATACACACACGCACACACACATTACAATTATAATGGTTTAATATAGAAATGTGTAAGCGTGTACGTACGAGTACGATATTGATGTGAGAAATACACAATAACTTACAAAAAATACCAGTTATAAGTACAGGTTAAAGAAACTTCAGATTGATAAACAAACACGTACAAATGTAAATACATAGATAAAAATAATAGCTGTAGCAATACAAAATATTAACGGGAAGATAAAATAGTATACAGTGTGCAAACAAAATGAATAATACACGAACAGGCAGAGATGCACCTGTACTAACAGACAAACAAATGCCGAAAACGTACGTTTAATAAAATCTGTACTCGTGTACATGGTGCGTAGAATTATTATGTACTTTTTTTAAATACTGATAAACAAAATTAAGCTTTCGGTTATCAATTTGCACTCCCACATCACAGTCACGTTAGATATGTAATAAAAAAAAATCGAATATTAAAACTACATAAAGGCTGAATTAACAAATCTTTTATTAACCAGCATTGGAAATTTTCCGAGATGTCAGTTTCTAAATATAAAATCAAATTCGTGACAAGCTTTATTATTCTTACCTGCTGGAAACTCCTACGTCATAAGGACTTAGGAAGTGTTAAAAATGAAACTGATTTGTCGCCGAGAACGTTCGATGTGCACATAATTAATACAATGATAAACATGACATCAATGTGAATGTAACAGAATATATAAAGGTGAGATACTGTCGTTGTAAGCACGGCGGTTCAATATTTTTACATTAACTAGAATATCTGAAATCGACATCACGTGCTCTTCCCTCACCAATCACAATGAACTGATCTATGTAGTGGTTATAAGACAGCATCTTATAACAACGTCATCTCACTACAGATTAAACTTTTAAATATCATATAATTTTAACGGAAACTTAAAGAGTAACCGTACACACGGTGTTGATATAACTGTGTTAATGTATGTAAAGAGTATTCGTATACATGGTGTTGAGATGCTGGAGCTGTGTTCATGTATGTGTAGAGTAGCCGTATGCACATTTACATACTACAGTTGTGTTCATGTATGCAGATGGTCATATATACGGTGTTCGCATATTACAGCTGTGGTAATGTATGCAGATATTAGCTGTGTACACGGTGTTGAGTAATACAGTTGTATTAATATATTTGTAAAAACGGCTCGTTTGGGTTGAGAAATTTTTTTACGTTTTTCTGACCTTCATCAAAAGGTCAAAACGTTGTTCACTTTTCTACGCAAAAAAAAAAAAAAAAAAAAAAAAAAAATCGACCCAAACGAGCCGTTTTTACAAATATATTTCTCTACAAGTGGGTAGTCCAAGTTGGAACTGGCATGATGAAGTCACACTCGGAACAAACTGGTCCGGAGTAGTTTACAGCTCAAACTTTCCATGTTCGCATTTGTGATCGTTGGATGCGACTCGTTTGAAAAATAGAGCCTTCCAGTGAATTCAATCTTGAGCAAAGAATTGGCAGTTCTTGTAGAGTACGTTTTTTTGGGGGTTTTTTCTAGTTTGAACTTATGCGTCGTTTCAATGATTATATATTATCCACAATTAGGGTGCTGATTGTTTGGAATGTTGTCCAGTATCGTAAATAGCGGCCTTAATCCAGTGAACTTCTTAACTCTACCCTAGTCATTTCTGCTTCCTGTATTTTCCCTTTGCATGCCGGGAATTTTGTCTCGGGCCATTTTATCCTCGTGATCTTGAAAACGCAATTCCAGGGAAAACAATCCACCTGTTGCACGTGGTCCAATTTTGATATGTACAGAACTTTGAAGCCATTACTAGCCCAAAGATTTCATCCCACGTGGAATTAATTTTGTGCCCCACAGTGTGTTTCTTAGAGACCTTAAAGGCGGTGCTGACCTTTAACATTCTCTGGATCACTTCCTCCTCAACAAAAATACTTCTGTCAGGAAGATAAGCCCGTCTTCTATTCATTACTAAAGTTTTGGTCTTTATAGACCAGGGAGGGTCAGGATCACGTGGACCTCTTCCTGTACTACAAATACTGCTTTGGTTTAAATTTAGCACCAAACTGCACGAGAGTTATCCGCGCTTACCCGTCCATATTCTGGCAGGGAACAACAAGAAGGAAAACAGCTAGTAATATAACACCCACCGCCAACTCTTGAGCTATTATTTTACTAACGAATAATGGAATTGACCGACACAATGAAGAAGTTTGGATGAAAGTAGCCCTGCTGGTTATCAGTTCGTATCTAAGGGCTCGCTAAAAAGAAATGCGCTTCGTAATCAACCATGAATCTTTTTTCTAAAGAAAGACCCCCTAATGAACTTTTATCTTTCAGTCGACACAAGTTATTCATGTTTCAAATTGAATGACCACTCCAGCATTTAACTCGTTATAAACATCCTGAAGTGCACAGAAACAGATGAGGACCATCATGGAACCACAGCCATCACACAGGCAGGGAAGAGAATTGACACATATCCACCTGTTATCACGAACCTACCGCACTATTTAGCATGCACCGGATTTCTGATGAGCCGACACTGCGTCTGAATCAAGAAAACGGCCTTAGTTTATGCCTATAAAAATGTTCTACGTCAAGCAGCATGAGGGAATGGAATTCTCAAAATGACAATAGAACGAACTCATATTGGTGAAGTGGACCTGTTCTTGAAAAAGAGAAACGACAAAGCAGGTGCTAATACCGCCTTAAAAACAAGTCCCAGCACTCAGTTCCGGTCAGTCCCAGCAGAATTTTATCTCCGAGTTGTATAGCATATTCGGTTCTTTTCACACTAGTATGCAAAATTAATTACGAAAAAACGCTAATGCTTCCTTCAGTTTACTCTGAAATGCAAAGCCATTTCACGCCACCTGATTGTTTTGTAAATAGGTTCACTTTTCCTCTTACAAGATTCACGTATTCAGTTGAACAGGGTCGGACACCCAAGGAAATTAAAGATGTTCCCTGTTATGCATAATTCCTGCAGTCACTGCGCACGTGAAATTATTTTAACAGTTATATATTAAACGAAATCCAACACACCAGCTTCTGGTGAAGGTTTGTTTATTTGTTTTGAATTTTACGCAAAGCTACACGAGAGCTATCTGCGCTGGTGAACGTTACCAACTGCGTTTACAAGAATCTTTCTTAAATTTTAACCAAAATAACAGTGAATAGCTAATTCATTAACCCAAGTTACTGAAATATGTTGGCAGGTGACATCCATGAAACTTTTTGTTTAAAACATTACACTGAAGTGTGGTAGAATGTATCATACAACAATAATAATAAACAGAAGTAATAACCGTCTTCTTCGCCGCTTTGGTTATAATTTACACCAGTAGATTTTTGTTGTAAAATGACAAATTACGACAATTCTTCCATATTATATAACTTGTATCCTTGCTCGAACTGCTCAAGTTAGCACAGATTCAATACGATACGTAACTTCAAAATACATACATTAACACAACTATAGAATTTCAACACCGTGTATACCCGTACTTTTTTTGTACACTAACACAGGTATATCTTAATACCGCGTATACCTGTATTCTCTACATATACTAGCAACTATAGTACCTCAACACCGTATACACACCTACTCTCTACGTACACTAAGGCACCTATAGTATATTAACACCCTACACAGAGCTACTTAACATACATTAACACAACTATAACATCTTCAACTCTAATTAAAATAGCCTTATAATTTGAATATTTTATCACACACAGGAATCACTGGCTCAGAGAGCACAGCTAACAAAAACGCATGTAATCACAAGGCAGTGTTACAGTTTCCATCCCTCTATCCTAATTTTTTAAAATAAAATAGAGAAAATGGAATGGAAAGCAGTATTAGGCAAATTCATAACTGGCGGTCTATTAATATAAGTCACCGTAAAACTACCAATAAAAGAGAGTCGCGGCAGTAACCACGTTTTTATCATTGTATAAAATCACTATGCTGTGAGGCGGGAGTAACCACGTTTTATCATTGTATAAAATCACTATGCTGTGAGGCGGCAGTGACCACGTTTTTATCATTGTATAAAATCACTATGCTGTGAGGCGGCAGTGAACACGTTTTTATCATTGTATAAAATCACTATGCTGTGAGGCGGCAGTGAACACGTTTTTATCATTGTATAAAATCACTATGCTGTAAGGCGGCAGTAACCACGTTTTTATCATTGTATAAAATCACTATGCTGTGAGGCGGCAGTGACCACGTTGTTATCATAGTATAAAATCACTATGCTGTGAGGCGGCAGTGACCACGTTTTTATCATAGTATAAAATCACTATGCTGTGAGGCGGCAGTGACCACGTTTTTATCATTGTATAAAATCACTATGCTGTGAGGCGGCAGTGACCACGTTTTTATCATTGTATAAAATCACTATGCTGTGAGGCGGCAGTGACCACGTTGTTATCATTGTATAAAATCACTATGCTGTGAGGCGGCAGTGACCACGTTTTTATCATTGTATAAAATCACTATGCTGTGAGGCGGCAGTGACCACGTTTTTATCATTGTATAAAATCACTATGCTGTGAGGCGGCAGTGACCACGTGTTTATCATTGTATAAAATCACTATGCTGTGAGGAGGCAGTAACCACGTTGTTATCATTGTATAAAATCACTATGCTGTGAGGCGGCAGTAACCACGTTTTTATCATAGTATAAAATCACTATGCTGTGAGGCGGCAGTGACCACGTTTTTATCATTGTATAAAATCACTATGCTGTGAGGCGGCAGTGACCACGTTTTTATCATTGTATAAAATCACTATGCTGTGAGGCGGCAGTAACCACGTTTTTATCATTGTATAAAATCACTATGCTGTGAGGCGGCAGTAACCACGTTTTTATCATTGTATAAAATCACTATGCTGTGAGGCGGCAGTGACCACGTTTTTATCATTGTATAAAATCACTATGCTGTGAGGCGGCAGTGACCACGTTTTTATCATTGTATAAAATCACTATGCTGTGAGGTTATTTGAAAAATGAACCTCTTGCAGGAAATGACGGGAATGAACTGACAAAATATACATTTATTTTAGCCTTTAAACTGCCCCTAACAATAAACTAACACATGACTATGGGAACGTTTGCAGGTTCATAAAATGTTCTGGAGTCTTAAACATACGGCTCCCATAAATGTATGTACTGATATTAGGGTTTAAAACGGTTGCTTCAAATACCATCGATCTAACGCACGCTTTAACTAAAGAGCCATAAAAGCCCAATCCCCCGAAACCAGACGGTTGGAAGCATAAACCAAGTTCAAAATCACGGGTGCTTTTTAAAAGGTCTACCGTTGCTGATAAAAAACAACAACCAAAAACCCTATATATCCAACAACGCCGCTCTAGCAAGAATGTGTGTGTATATAAATACCTTGCGATTGTTTTCTAAGTAGATATTAATCAAAGTGAGCTAACCCCCCTTTATTGTTGTTAGAATGAGGAAGTTAAAGACATCATATACAGCGATTCTTTTGTTTCCTTTGCTTCACAGCAGCCCAATGGCAAGCATAACTTGAAGGGGGGGGTAAAAACACGTGTATCACGCTTCAGCAGGCCAACCACCACCAGGACGGACCACAGGTTGACATGAGGCCCTCAACTATCCCGATCTTTCCTATACCATCATGAAAATGGTTTTCTAAAAGAAAGGTATGTGTTATTATCGATAGGACAAACGGGGGCCGCTCAAGGTGTGCCGAAAGTTTCTGCGTGTGCGCACTTTGAGAAAAGTTGACGAGGCCAAGAGGAGAAACATAGCACGCGGGTTGCTCGAGGGGCGAAATTACCTCCAGACCAGTTTGAGGGAAAGCTAAGAGGAAGTTGACTTAATTCTTTCCCAAGTTTCCGGACACAAGCCGAAGAATGCCGTTCAAAGAAAATCGATCCCTCTTTCATCGACTTGTATGGCCTGCTTCTACAGAATATGACGCATTCCCAGCTCCTCCCATTTCTCCATTCTTATAGAATTTACTGGCAGTTACACGAAAAAGAAAACATATAATGTATTCCCGGTTTTTGGTCTTCACTCCTTTCAACAGTATCCCCTCTCCACTATGCCGCATTTTATTACATGCACCAACAACATTTTCTGGGTCTCAATTCTGTGACAGAGGTGGTATCGAGAACCATGACGTGTACAATGAAGTAACTAGCTACTTATGCATATGTGTCCCACCTGCTCTAGAAAAAAGCATGTTTGTCAATCACTACTAATCTATATACTACATATCGAGTTTGATTGTTTTTATATGCTAAAACCATCGAAAATTTGTCGTGTAATAGATTATACTCAAAACTGGAAACACGTGGCTCCTTTTCTACTTGTAAGTAGAATAGATATTAAAACAGTTTTAAGTTTTATAATTGCGTATTTATTACTTTAGTGAGACAACGATACTCTGTTACACAATGCTTCGTTTAATTTTCAAGTTAGCGAGTTGAAAAAATAAGATTATACCATTTACTTTCTTGAAAAAATCAGGCACATAGTTCAATTAAACATGCACGATTCCATCAACATTTAAAAGCAACTGGCACTTACTTCAGTGTAACATGAACGATTCCGTCAACATTTAAAAGCAACTGGCACTTACTTCAGTGTAATATGAACGATTCTGTCAACATTTAAAAACAACTGGCACTTACTTCAGTGTAACATGAACGTTTCCGTTAACATTCTACACTTAGAGTTTTGGCAACTTAAGTGATCAGAATAATAAACTTCAAATACCACACAAGTAACAAAGAGGTTTGCCAGTCATTGTTTCAACACTGGAACAAGTCACGGACATTGTTATAATGAGATGTGTCACACGCTAACCATCGTTTGAAATAACGAATCTGTTAAGAAAAGACGGAAACGTATCATCGTTGGTTAACATGTAGTAACTACAGGTCAGTTTAAGTACTTCTTGAAAAATCGCTAAAATAATTTTAAACCTTCAATAGCAGTAGTAACTGATGTATAATACTATATTTAGAAAACATATGTATACATGTTTTAATAATGGAATATTTACAAGGGGTTCTTGAAGTTTATCTGAAAATATGTTATGATATACTCATGGTTAGGATCTACAATTGTACGTATAAATGTGTTATGATAACAGTACTCACAGTAAGGCTAGTAAAATGCTCGACGTCTGACCTGAAGATCTTATACACAACACGTAAATATCGCGTTTTTAATTTATTTTATCCAAACACAGTAGCTTGTTAACCTGAATATTATTTAAGGGTTGGGAGTTATTACACAATACTGAGTGGCACGTATACTTCTTTTAATATTCAAGCTGCCCCCAGTGGCATAACGGCACGTCTATAGACTTACAACACTAGAAACTTGGTTTTGATACCCGTGGTGGGCAGAGAACAAATAGCCCAATGTGTAGTTTGGTGTTTAATTACCATAACAAACAAACTAAATCAAGTTATTAAGATTAGTTCTTGGGTATGAATATTTTTAGGTTCTCACGACTTTGGTTTGTCAGATTTAACATAAGGGGAAAAGGAAATCTGTGTTTCTCATAGCAGACCCACTTAGGGTTATCTGCTGTATCCACAGAGGGAATCAATCCCGTGTTTAGCGTTATAAATCAGACTTACCGTTGTCCCAACACAAGAGATTTATAAAAACTATATAATAAATTCTAAAACAACGAATATAAAAATGTGAATTATTTATATAATAAATGAAATGTTATTTAACACCACATACCTTGATATTTTTAAATATATGTTTGTTTCATAAGTTAAAAAAGGATTACCTGAGCATAAACGTTCCTAATTTCTAACTAGAGGGGCGACTAATAGCTAATGGCGCCCATCGTAACCCTTGAAATACTTTGTTTTGACTGAATAGTGAAATTTGTCCGTTACTATAACGCTGTATTATAATTGAAAACAAGTTTCCTGTCCAATACTTTAGTCAGAAAAAACAATCATCAAAATACTAGTCTAACACTTGTTTTTAACGAAACGTCTTAGTTGCGTTTTAGTATTATTAACCTGAAAAGTGCCATAGATTTTTGCAAATCCAGTTATTCTTAGAAAGTTACAATAGCCTTTAAAAGAATACATCCCCCAGTAAAGTAAGTAACCCTGGTATTATTTAAGCTCTTCTAGGCATATTTTACAAGCGTCGGTGTAGTTACACCAACTACCAAACACTCACCCTTCCAGCGTTGAGTTACAGATTTCTAAGCCGGAAATGCTTGAATAACAGACAGACAGACACCAATGCATTCGAAGCTGAAATGAAATAACATGACTGCTTCAACGGCTGTGTCTACCATTCTTTTTCGACACGGAAAGTAGAAAGGGCAAACAATTCTGTTTTCTACTCAATCCAACTATCACCCTAATCCTACCAATCCTTAACCCTCCCCTTTCAGTAGCAGAAAGGGAATGGAAAACAACCACCTACAAGCGCATAAATTGTCACCCTTGGCCCCTGTCGTTTGACAACCACTCAGTAACATTTTACAGCTTGTTTCCATTAGTATCCATATCAGGTCAGCAGCCCAAGGTTTTCAGTCCTGGTAAAGCAAGGATATACTGCTTGAGAAAGATTGTGTGCCTTGACCAAGAATGTAAAATACATGGTAGTCGAGAATGAAAATAATATAAACCGAGTTACAAGGTGAGTTGTGACAAGACGTGAATGCCACAGAATCATACTGCATTAATCACGAATACACGATGCGAGTTAAATTACGAATCTTGACCTATCGTGTCAACTAAAAATTGTTCCCAATAAACTAAAAGTATACAAATTAAAATACACAAGCAGCCATAAACGATTAAGTGTGCTTTACAATACTTAACCTGCACTTAAATTTCTCCATCAAAATTGGTAGCATTTCTTCGCGAGCTTCGAATTCACAAAAATAGAAGCTCCCTCACAAACCACACAGCTACAACACCGAACGACCAAATATCGGAGTTATTATACCAATTTTAACATACCTTTTAAATATAACATCCTGAATCATCGATGAACCTAAGAACTTGCGAGTAAATGCAAAAAAGAAAAAGAAAAAAAAAGAACAAGTAATGATACAATAACCACATTCTGCCATATCCAGTACCAACACAGACTTTCACCCAATGCTAGGGTTCGTCAGGACAGTTAAGTTGCGACAAACATAGCAGAAAGGCAATAAAAAATGAGTAAACTTTAGTGTTAATGTGAATAACGTAATGCATCGCTGAACTATACAAAAAGTAATCCCATTTCTCGAAAACTCCGATCCGTTTTCCTCTTAGCATATCTTTGCGACAATTTCTTTAGATGAGCAGTAATTTATTATTTCTTTTTACTATCACTATGATTAATGATACTTTATCACACGAACTCTGTCAAGATGTTTATTTCAACTAAAATTAGATTAGCAACCCCCAAGCACCGTGCATAAAGCAGTACCATCTAAACCCACTAAGCCAAGATAAAAACGTAATGAAAAGGTTTTTCTACTTATTTTGTAAGCCTAATTATCTGAGTTAAAAGTAAAGATTTCTACTTGTTTTGTAAGCCTAATTATCTAAGTTAAAAATAAAGATGTGTTACTCGTCTATTTTCCCTTTTAAAAAGAAGATACACAACAATGATAAATGAGTGGAATTTAAATAGAATTATGATTAAACAGCGTAAACACGTATTGCTGAACTGGCAAGTTAAAGAACGTAAAAATTCACATTTATGTCGTTACTATTAATAATAATTAATTGAATAGCAAAGTTCTTTTTATCGTGCATGCAGTTTTACCACATATGTGTAAAAACTAAACATATATCATTTTCTATTACAAAGTGTGCAGTTCACTAGCACTCTAAATGGTACAGATATATTTTCATGGCTTATACAGATACGTTTAAGTTTGTATACTTTAAACTCTGTGTAAATGATTGGTTTGTTTTGAATTTCGCGCAAAGCTACTCGAGAGCTATCTGCGCTAAACGTCCATAATTTAGCAGTGTAAGACTAGAGGGAAGACAGCCAGTCATCACCACCCACCGTCGATTCTTGGACTACTTTTACCAACAAATAGTGGGATTGACGGTAACTTATAACACCCCAACGGCTGAAAGGACGAGCATGTTTGGTGCGACGGTAATTCGAATCCGCGACCCTCGGATTACGAGTCGAAAGCCTTCACCTATCTGGCCATGCGCTGGGCCCTGCGTAAATGAATTACGTCGTATCAGCTTATTTTGAAAGACAACTTTATACACGAAAATTGATAATTCTAAGAACTTGTAAATAAAAGAAATTTAGAATATGTTATAATAAACCAACCATATTACATTTGCAACATTAAGCACCGACGAGGCCTTTCGTCCAGTATCTGGTCCGGTATGACCATGTGGGTTAAGGCGTTCGACTCGTAATCCATGGGTCGCGGGTTCGAATTCCCGTCACACCAAACATGCTCGTCCTTTAAGCCGAGGGGGCGTTATGTTCGATCAATCCCAATATTCGTTGGTAAAAGAGTTGCCCAAAAGTTGGCGGTGGGTGATAATGACTAGCTGCCTTCCCTCTAGTCTTACACTGCTACATTAGAAGCGGCTAGCACAGATAACCCTCGTGTTGCTCTGCACGAAACTGAAAATAAACCAAACCAATCGCCTGGTACTAAAATTCATCAGGTCTGTTGAGATACGACAGATAAAATGGTGGTCGACAATATTCGTATCATTGGTTACATGAGCAACTATGATATGAACTAAATTAAGTAAGCAAGTTGTAATAATAATAATAATTATTATTATTAGTTTTATTACGCCACTAACAAAACAGATTTTTAGGGTAGGAGATGACATCAGTACCTTTTACCAGATAAAAATAAACCATAATATGCATAACATATTAAACTTCAATTCACATTCGCCTGAAACTGAATCACCCGAGTTAAGCAGATACGGTTCTAGAACAAAACTGGTAATCTGGTAGAAGCGAGAGCTGAAGTAGAATACGACATATTACGAAACTCGTCAACAAATGGCGACTGGAGAGAAGGCCCCACAAGAGTGGAAATAACCACACGAACACATTCCCGTCTCAATTCCTCTGCATAAACATGAGCACAGCAGTTGCTCGCTTTCTCTCTTCATTATCAACAGCTGCAATGTCAGGCATGTTTATTTACTATTTAAATACCTGTAAAACGACAAAATGAATGATAACCAAATGTTCAAAATATACTGCTGAAAACTACCGAGTCCCGTCCGCCTACTTTCATCAAGTTGGGCTCTGGAAGATCTCACCACATCACGTAAATGTGGCTTAAACTTTCCGAAATCTGTCTCTCTGAAATACCATCTACATAATTACATTCAGAAAAACAAGTGTTTTTTTTTTCTTTTTACCATTGCAAGAAAGGTAGAAAGAAAGAAATGAATCACTAGGCAATGAATGGCTGAAGCAATGAGAACATAACACCTATAATTAAATCTTGAATCTAAGAGAAATAGCAACTACTGCATTTATAACAACTTCTTACGTTCATTAAGAACATTGATTCTCAAATCTCACTCACGTCATCCATAAAAAATGTATTTGTTTGATGAATTTCATATGATGATATTTGAAGGTTTATCTGAGCTAACCATCCATAATCTATAACTTACAGACTAGAGGGAACACAGCAACTTAACATTACCCACTTCTAAGTCTCGGGATGTTCTTAATCAGCAAATGTTGGATTTCTAGTAATACTATAGAGACTCCTACAGCTGGAAGGGAGAGAATGTTTAGTTGTGGGATTCAAACCCAGGACCCTCAGATTTCAAGAGGAATGTATGCCACAATAGAAAAATATCAAGTTTTTAGTTTAACAATTAAAACTTGAATGTTTCACCTTTCTTTTATCAAAATTAAAACCATGTTAAGAAAGAAAGCAAACTTGCAAATCCATAAAGTTAAAATTTTCTAAAGTTATGCTTTGTGAATCCCCTTGACTCATTCAATAAAAAAAATGAGAAATACATCCAACTGATTAATGATATGTGCAAGAAAAAAAACACTTAACAGATTAATAAGAGACATGTGCAAGCTATTAAAAATATAATTACCTCATTAGAAATTTGATGAAGTAAATAATAACTAGATTTACATTTTTCAGCAAAAAGTAATATGAAAAGATTAAATGGTTCTTACATTACAAAGAGAGTTGGTATTTTAAGTAGACACTAATTTAACACTTACCAGAGCTTGATATTGCTTTTGTAAAAGATGGATTACTTGTGGTAACCACCAAAACTGCTACTATTATGAGGTATAATTTCATTTTTCAGATCTCTGCTTACTGTGACTGCTTTTTTCCTCGTTACATCTACACCTTGATAGAACTCCAAATCCACTTCTTGAGGCGATGTCCACTAATTCTGAAAACAAGATCTCACATGAAATGCCCAAAGAACCTGAAGTTTTATCTTGCATGTAGAAAAAGGGGAAAAAAGATATGTTTTTGAGTCCTCTGATAACAGAGGTTTTCACATAGAATTATTTATAGCCATCTCATAAGGAAAAGACTTCAATATTAATATCTACTGCTAATGTTCTGCATCCTCTATAAATTACCTATTCAAAGGTGACGTGCTGATGTCTTGAGGTAATTTTATATTTTTTGTAAGTCAGACTGCACAAAAACTATTCCAATAGAATACCCTAAAACAACACAACTTACTCATACCATATCATCTTTGAAATTGTTTCAGGACTGTTTTGTTAATCAAGATAGCTAAAATCCTATTTATTGTGGCTAACCGTTATTTTTCAAAAATCAATTTCTTGATGCACTATTTAAATTAAATTTCATTAATATTGTTTGTTTTTTTCTATTCACAAGACACTTATGTTTATTATCTTTTACACATGATCAGTTACTTCCTAAAATATTAAAGATGTGCATGTCTATATACACACACAATATAACTACCACCATACCTTCCCCACTTACTTTATCTTAACAAAATCTTAAGAATCTGAGATCTTTTCTGCTTCAGTGCCATGGCTTTTACTTGCAGCACAATGTGTGAAAAAAAACAGTAAAAAGAAAACTGTCTTATTTGTTTCCAAAAGATATGTGAAAAATATACAGTGAACTTTTTTTTCACTTTCTAATAATTATTTCTAAGATTATACTTATTATTACAAATACATGAGCAAATTACAGAAACCATCTATTTTACTCAAGTTCTAATGCTAAGTATTCATAAGGATAACATACTACTCATTAACAAACATGAAGCTACGTTCTTTAAAAAGACAGTTATCGAATAACTTTCATCATAGCATATTTGGATTATTTATTGGGGTTCAGTTTTCTGTAGTTGTTATTGTTGTATGATCATAACTTACTAACTTTTACCAGCTACAAATTAATTATAGCAGGTTGCACTTAAACTACAGCTCTGTAAAAAACCCAGGTTTAGTCTAATTTCAAATTGTATATTACAGGTGAACTTGCTGGTTTGTTACAATATTTGTTTGATGCTAATAGCCTCATGTTTAAAACTGGAACACCTCTTAATATGTTTGAGGAACTGCGCACATGAAATAAAACATAAGTTATGACAGTTTACTGTTGGTAAATT
The DNA here is from genome assembly GCA_011833715.1 of Carcinoscorpius rotundicauda. Taxonomy (NCBI): domain Eukaryota; kingdom Metazoa; phylum Arthropoda; class Merostomata; order Xiphosura; family Limulidae; genus Carcinoscorpius; species Carcinoscorpius rotundicauda. Next base: position 36,764,485 of record CM022403.1, read on the forward strand.
AAACTGTTTGTGCTCCAAGGACAGTTCTTTGAGTTGTTTTCATTTAACAATTACATACAACAAGGAACATAGTAAAACTATCCAATAAGATTATTTCCTTATAAATGCTATTCACAAAAACAATGTAATCACTATAGCATTGTTACGTTTGCCTATTATTATATGTTCCATAACACAAGTTAGCATAAAAAAGCATATGGAGAGCAGGAGACCATTTCATCTTTAAGGGATGTCTTTATACACCCTTCCTTGGGAAAAGTAAACACTTAAACCCATCCTTTACTTTTCAGGATATCATCAATTCCCCACTTAAACTCCTGTGAAGTGTTGAGTTCCATTGCTCCCAATGGCAACTCACTTCATAAGTCAATTACCCTGTTAGAAAAATAAAAGTGTCTTAAACGGAGCCTAACCTGTCTTTTCTAAACCTTAAACTTGAGTCTCCTAATCTTCAGAATATAGCACACAAAAAAAAGTTGTGATTGTAATCTATACCTATAAGATAACCCTTACAACTTTGGAATAATCTTAGCCCCTTCTATGAACCCCTTCAGTTAATTCAATAAGATCAAAAGTGTATACAATATTAGGTATAACTAATAATTTGTACAGATAATTACCTAATTCCTACCAATAAAACTCATTTGGCACCAGTTCAAAATAACAGTGTTTAAACTAAGTACTTTTGTAAAGAAAAACCTAATTCTAGTTGATGGATTAAGTAAAATTCTAACCAAGTTAATTTACAATATGTTAGACAGGTTTAAAAGAAAACAAACAACTGTCAAGTACTTTCATAAAATATTACATAGTTCAACCTGAATATTTGCTTGATCTTGTGAGGTTTACAAGGTTTATCTTTGGTCTAATTTTAGTCAAAACAGTACATTATTTTGCATTAAACATATTTCTATTCCTTCCTGCAAGATTTCAAAACTTATTTCATCTGAAGACAAATGTGAACATCATGATTACATAATTCACACTGTTGTTGTTAGGTGACTACTGTTTCGTTGTATGTGTCCCTTAACAAAAGAACATCTGATACATGATACAGTAGCTGACATAAGGTTATTCTTCAAATAATTTCTTAAATTAAATGTCTACAAACACACACAAAAATAAGATTAGAAAGTGGTACATAAATTACTGCAATCTTATAATTATTTTCACTTCCAAATCACTCCCTGCTAAGTATTTTGCTATGATTACTTTAAGCCACTTTCTATTTTGTTCTCTTATACATTGAATGTAAAGTTTTTATGGATTCCATCTACTGTGGGTTCTGGTTGAGGCCTTCACCAAGTCCCCAAGGACACTGCACTGTTAACTTGTGTATAGTTGGGCTGTGATAATAACACAGTTCTTCTGGAAAACTATCATCAATGTGGTTGTGTTGTTCTAGGACAAAAGTAAAGTCTGGTCTCCTTCCATATTCCACAAATATACTGCTACAGCTCTCATCACATCTAACAGAAAACTATTTTTAAATCAGCAATACAATTATTACAGCAATCTCACAAACACTTCAGGACAAGTATCTAAACATTAGCCACACAGGTATTCTGTTCAGATGTACAAACTTCAGATCCACAGTACCACACACTTTGCCTGAAATTCATTTACAGCAGAAACGTTTAATTACCTTTCTGTCTTAATATCTTTACAATCTACAAGTTAATATTTCATAAATGCTTACCTTCAGTAACTACTGTAGCATCAAATACATTTTGATTTTGAATAGTTTTTTTTTGGACAGTGCCAATAAAAACTTATTGTCGTGATATATTTTTAGGTTTCTTGCATTTCAACAAGTTTTAACCAATTTACCATAACAGAGTTACTGACATGCTGTGGATTATATCCAAACCCCATGATAAAACAATATTGATAATATTATAAATAAGTAATATAATAAAAGTAATGTGTAGAATCATATTTATGAAAATACTAAAAACATACACACTCGCAAAACCAAGTCAAATTTAAAGTAAACAATGAAAATGAAAGCTTTCAACATTAAACCATCAACAAATTTATTAATGAGGGAAAATGTATGCCACAAAAAATACCTTCAGTACTTAGTAAACACACAAAAGTACCTCACATCTGATTAAGCATTGTAAAAATTACCCAAAAGTTTCCTCTTGAAGGTCCTTTCTCAAAGTTCACTAAATATGTTGATCTATAAATACTCTATACAGCTACAAATATGTACAAATTTTTTTCAACATAATCACTTCCCTACCAAAGCTTATTTCTCAAAATAGCCAATTTATCTTTTGTTTGATAGTTTAACATTAAATACAAAATGTTAATACATTATACAAATAATTAAAACCCATATGCAACTTTTAAAAAACCAAAGCCTAAAATAAAATATTTGTCAAACACTATAAACCCCGCACACATAACTTTCATCATTCTAAATCCTAAATCAGAATTTCAAAAAAAAAAAAAAATACAAACTTCAAAAAGGTTTAAGTGTTTAATAACATTAAGCGGCCACAAAACTTCTTCAAACCAAAATTTTGCTGAGATCTAACCAATACTTGTGTTCCTTTGGAAATTTAATTGAACTAAGAAACACTTAATTCTATACGCTTACTTTAAGATACTGCTACGGGTAAAATGAATTTGACAACAAATATTTAGCAGTTAAATCACCGTTATCAATTGAATAATTAATTGATATTTTCTCTTGAATTAAGACTTACAGTTATTAGAATAAATTAATCGTTATTATTATATACCTCACTATAACTTCTGTACTACTGTTAAACTGCTTATTCCTTTACACTCCTGTTAACAAATGTTTTAAATTATAAACTTATCAAAAAACAACAGTTATCTATGCTGTAACTACAATTTTTAAAACACTTTACGCACGTAACAGAGAAATGTTACTGTAAAAATGCATTAATAGACTGATATCGATAAAGGTTCTTGCAGCATGCTCTAACTTTGACATTTCAGTTTTCGTAACTCTCAAAATTAAAATCACAAAAAGGTACAAATATTATTAAAAGATAAACATAAAACTTACTAAAATTTAAAATATCCAATGAAATATTTTTATTATGAGTATGAAATGATACAAAAAACAAGTAAAAATCTAACAAAAAGTTAGGCAAAAATATTCAAAATACTTTCATTTATCTCAGTTTTAGTCTCACGCCTTAAGGTTTGATTAAATCACTAAGAAAACAGTCACGCAGACTTTTCAACTGACATTATTACAAACTTAACAAACAACTTTGAATTTCTAATAGTATGGACTAATGACAATGCAATAATTTTGAGTTCTGGACAAAAGGCTACCTTGACTCCTCCGGAACTAACGTATTCGAGTTCTTCACAAGAATTGTACCAGGTCAGTTTTACAAATTACGCAAACGACAAAAGTGGCCTATCACGCAAATGGCTAAGCCTAGCGCACACTGACTTGAACTTGTTCACTCACGACTGCGAAGTATTTCACAAAGATCACTCAATAACGTCAGTCAATTTTATGATGTCACAACACACAGAAGCATAGGAGAGTCGACAAAACCATTCACTTGAGGGTTTTCTCACGATTGCATTTCTAGATAGATTTTTCATAGTGAAAACATTTCGATACAAGTTAACACAACTTCCTTTTCGCCACCGAACTCACGTTTTGTTATCTTTTTTTTTTTTTTTTATGGTAAACAATATTCTCCCTCGATCAATTACGTCCGTAATTCAGCCGGGAAGACACGCCATCTATCAAAAAAAATCCTAAACTAGGCCAAAAACAATAAACGTCATGTCATTTATTGTAAAGTGCCACATGTTTTCTTCAAAAATAAATTGAAATTAAATTTAAAATTGTAACAACATAAAATTATATTTCAATTAAGATACCTTACATAAGTGCTATTTGATATTGTCACTATGAGTTATTTTGTTGATATTTAGCATAAAAGATAAGTGTGAATAGTTTCTGTATCTACAATCTGTTGGTATTTTGTCCCACAATATTAAATATTTAAAAAAGTATCATCACGTGAAATGTTATGAATTTTAATAAGAGATAGTTTTCAATTCTCTCCAGGAAGCTGCATCAAAATAATCCATGAAAAGAGATCACCCGTTAAAATATTTAATGTTCTCAGATGGCGTATACAAGTATTTAATATCAAGATTTAACACCCACATTAAACAGAATGATCGTTCAAAGTATTTTGTTTATTTATTTTATTATAAACCCGCATTCTTAGTAATGAGCCACCTGAGAATGACTTACCAGCAATCATATTTTACTAATAAAAATATTACTTTATTAAAGAAACAAGAACCACACAGAAAAATTAGTGTTTTCTTAACAAATATAGTTCTTACAACAAGCAAACATTTGAAACTTGCATGTTAGTGTTCGAATTATGTACAGATGTTTTTCGTTCAAAGTAATTAACGAAAATAATTTTGTTTTATTGTGTTTATTTTTCAATTCTTTTCATAAACTATAACACCGACCATTTGTTTCAGGTTAATCGTTTGCTAATACTAATTGTCTTTTACCCTTATTGTAGCTTCGAAGCATTTGTTTCTTTGGAGTTAAGCCCAAAGCTACACAACTGGCTCTCTATGGTCTGTACACCATAGGTATCAAAACCAAATTTTTAGCGTTGTAAGTCTGCAGACGTATTGCTGTGCCACTGAGGGTAGGGGGCTGTAACTTCTAAAGACTTTTACAGAAAACACAAATATAAATTACTCAAACTACCTGTTTCATACTTAATGAAGTTGTTATTACTTTATATATATACTTAAATTGTGACTATGCTAATTCATCAAAGCCAAAATATATTAAGCAATCAAAACTGAAGTATATACTGAAAATATCTATCTGTCAATATTTTTGTTTGCTTATTTTCTGTGTACCCCTGAATAGATTTTGTTTACCGACAAATCATTCGCAAATATAAATCCGAGGAGTGAAACTTAAAAAAAAAAAATCAGTCGACATTTCAGGTCATGACTGTATTTCATTGTCTTTGGGCCCCCACCAATACAGCGGTAAGTCTATGGATTTACAACACTGAAATCAGGGGCTTGATTCCCCTCGATGGATTCAGTAGATAGCCTGATGTGGCTTTGCTGTAAGAAAACATACACACTTGTCGTCTCTCAAGGGACGTACTCTTAAATAATATATTATTATGAAACATTCAGGCTGACGTTTTCCTATGGGATTATAAAAGTTTTGAGCATTGTCCAATGTTTTGTTATTGTGTTTTTTTCAGTCAATATACCTCCACCTTTTTATGATTTATAAATATGCACATTTGTAATTTAAAATAAAAAAACTAGTTACTTGATTTCTTTTTAGACAGAATATTCAAGATGAAACGTAACTGAATGAACGAAACATCTGCCGGTTGTAGAAACACAAGTATAGAGGACGATGTTCAGGAACTTTAAGCCCAGCATGGCCAGGTGGTTAAGGCCCTCGACTCGTAATTCAAGGGTCGCGTATTCGAATCCCCGTCACACTAAACATGCTCGCTCTTTCAGCCGTGGGGGCGTTATAATGCGACGGTCAATCCCACTATTGTTGGTAAAGAGTAGCCCAAAAGTTGGTGGTGGGTGGTAATGACTATCTGCCTTCTCTCTAGTCTTACACTGCTAAATTAGGGACAACTAGCGCAGATAGCCCTCGTGTAGCTTTGTGCGAAATTCAAAAATAAACAAACGATCAGGAAGTTTTCCGCCTGTCGTTCTTATAAATTAATTAATTAAACTTTCACTCAGTACAACGTAAAAAAATATCATGGTTATTCATTCTTTAAATCCTACAATCAAACTAACACGAAGTTGTCGTCAGCTAACCCTGATTTTTTTATTTTAAAATGCATTATACTGAAATTAACCACAGGTGAGCATTTGTATCTGCCATATTGTTAAACAAAAAAACAAAAGAAACTTACTATAAGACCAGAATTAATATGTGTTTAGTTTCACTATTTTATATATTAATTTAGATTTGAAATACTGCAATAATTCAACTTTATTTTTTTCATTTTTATTAGGATCGCTTCCGAATAAAACTTAAAATTCGTCAGTGGTCACGAAGAATGCGCAAGTCTTATTTACCGTGGACTTTACATTTAGTTTTAAAACCATCAATTAATTGTACTCAAAATGATTTTATTTAGGAATTTAAAGCGTGATTCTAACAGTTCGTTGAAGGCTGTTTTAACACTAGTTAATTTTCACAGTATGAGTTAAAGGAGCGTACATTTTTTACACCCGATGGGGGGATGATTTTTACAACCACTTTTGTGGACTGTTCATTTTGCAAATTAGTTGTCTCTGATTACGTGAACCTGAGAGCTGTAAACATGCAGTCTTGTTGCCACGATACTTGCATGTATAATTAGGCCTACTGACTGATACTTACGAATTATCGCTTAGATCGAAAAGCTTAAAAGCACGCCGAGATGTACATTTCGGCTACTGAAAAAGCCTACATCTAAGCCTAATTATGTAATTCGATTGGTAAGAACACGAGAATCACAAGAACAAACACACAATTTGTAGGCCTGTGGTGCAATAAAACAAGTAAACAGACAAAACTGTAAGGGGGGATGATTGTATGCATCATACTCCCCACCTAAAATGAAGGGGAGATGTATCCCATACATCCCCCCAGGATCTACGCCCCCGATCAGATACGGAACTAAGACTTGGAGAAAATGGTTTACATCTAAAATTAATATATAAAACTAAAGTTATCTTTAAGGTTTCTTTTAAATTGTTGTTAGTTTTTACATTTTTCTTTTTCTGTCAGCGATGCATGTTATTTTGTCCATTTTTATTGTTTTATTCACGTGTCCGCAAATTACTGCACCGTGAAGCATCTAAAGAACAGGGTGCTCGGAAAGTCACTGTGCACTTATACACTTATTAACAGACATGTTTCAGTATAGAATACAGGAGGTAAATATGAAAGACAATAATAAACAATGTTGAAAGTGACCCCCGTTGGCATCAATACAGGCCTGGATCCTTCTTATTTTGTTTCAAAACACTGCTATCAACTGCTAGCGTTAAATTGACTGAATAAAATATGATTACAATACTGCACAGTGACTTTCTGAATAACCTATACAAGTCATTTGCCAGATCACAATTAACTTTACTCAAATCAGATTTTTATCACATTTCGCTGCGTTCACGCCTCTTTCTTTCGATACAAAACACATTATATTCATAATCAACTATTTTCGCTTTTCCCAGATTCCTGCATTGGAGAATTAAATCCTATTTAAGCGCAAAAAACAAAGAAAAACAACCATAACTCAAAATGAAACGATCATAAACGACGCTCAGTTTACTATAGCTACATGGGTATTGGTTAATTTTCTAATCACTTAACATGTATATGGAGATATAATTTAGTAGCCACGCTTACCTTTAACTTAGTGACACTTTTATATTTGTAGCTATCTTGATTTGTTTGGTTTGTTTTGAATTTCGCGCAAGGCTACACGAGGGCTATGTGGGCTAGCCGTCCCTAATTTACCAGTGTAAAACTAGGGGGAAGGCAGTTAGACATCACCACCGCCAACTCGTGGGCTGCTCTTTTACCAATGAATAGTGGGATTAACCAGAACATTATAACGCCCCTACGACTGAAAGGGCGGGCATGTTTGGGGTGATGGGAATTAGAACCCGCGACTCTCATATTGCGAGTCGAATGTCAAGTCGTCAGCTGTCAGTGAAAATAATAAAAAAGTAAATCAGTTTAAATGACACGCCCCCAAGTAGCTACACATGTTTGTTTGGTTAGAAGTAAGCCCACAATGAACCATCTGTGTTCTGCCTACCATGGATTTCGAAACCCAGGTTCTAGCGGTGTGGCCTGGCATGGCCTAGCGCGTTAAGGCGTGCGCTTCGTAATCTGAGGGTCGCGGGTTCGCGCCTGAGTCGCACCAAACATGCTCGCCCTCCCAGCCGTGGGGGCGTTATAATGTGACGATCAACCCCACTATTCGTTGGTAAAAGAGTAGCCCAAGAGTTGGCGGTGGGTGGTGATGACTAGCTGCCTTTCCTCTAGTCTTACACTGCTAAATTAGGGACAGCTAGCACAGATAGCCCTCGAGTAGCTTTGTGCGAAATTCCAAAACAAACAAACAAACAAATCCAGCGGTGTGAATCCGAAGACGTATCGTTGTGCCAATGGGGGACAAGTAGTAAGTCTGGAGGTTTATAGCGTAAAAAAAACCAACAACGAATGATTTTCGATATTCATGGTGGGCACAGCACAAACAGCCTATTGTGTAGCTTTCTGCTTAAACAACAAATATAAACGACGCTGGGTTTACCATAACTAAACGACTAGTGAATCATTTCTTGGTTGGAGTTCGATTCCCCTCGGTGGGCTGAGCAGATAGCCCGATGTGGCTTTGCTATAAAAAAACACACAAACACACATTTCTTGGTCAGTATATTCATGTAGATATATTCTTTTTAGCAACAAAAACCTTTAATTTAGCGATACAGTTTGCACTGAGCTGTTATTGAAAGTGTTTTTCAAATATACAAAAAAAGAATCATAAACTTATCCAGCCCGACAGTTTAATCAATTGCAGAAAGTTTACAATTATATCGATAACAATAAAAAATATTCTAGGAATAAAATTTAACGATAATTCTTTAATTACCTAGATTTAAATATTTAATATTAAACAAAGTAATTTTAAAAGTACAAATGCTATATCATCAACATTTCTACTCAGAGTTCATTAGAGTGTTTGTTAGCGGTTACAAAATATTTGTTTTAATATATTACGAAGTCACAATTCATTACACTGTGCCATGCTTTGAAAGCATATATATATGTGTGTGTGTGTGTGCTTATATATAACCAAAAACAAGCTGAAAGAAAGAATAATAAAAGTTGCAGAATTGGAAAGGATCCCAAGGTACATGGTATAATGTGGGATATAGAATGTACCTTAGGTTTTGGAGGTGACAGTGAAAACAGCACACACGTTGCGGTGGGGATACACCGTCTATCAGTCTTAACCTCCGTTCGGCAGTCTCACATGAAGAATAATTAAATAGTAAAGTAATCAAAGGGATACAAATAGAAATTAGGAGACCGAGATGTGGGTGCTCAAACACACAGCGTCTCACATCCTTCACTGTCTGCAGACAAATGTGAGAAGATGACTGATAAATAAAAAAATTAAATGAAAATAAAAATGAGGTACTACCATTTGAGGGTAAGTAGGTTAAATAATCTTACGTATATATAAACCTCATAACAACCATTTAGAGTATCAAATGGTTTTTATTAAATGGTTTTTTTATTATGAATTCTGCGCAAAACTACTCAAAGGCTGTACAGGGTATCCATCCTTAACTTGACAGTAATATAAGAAGGTTTGTTTGTTTTGAATTTTGTACAAAACTACTCAAGGGATTTCACTGCTAGCCATCCCTAATTTAACAGTGTAAGAGTAGAGGGAAGGCAGCTAGTCATCACCACCCACCGCTAACTTGTGGGCTACTCTTTTACCAACGAATAGTGGGATTGACCTTACAATATAACGCCCCCAAGTCTGAAAGGGTGAGCATGTTTGGCGCGACGAGGATGCAAACCTGCGACCCTCAGATTACGAGTCGCACGCCTTAACACTCTTGGCCATGCCGGGCCAAATATAGGAAGGTAGCTAGTAATGTTCAGCCACCACCAACTATTAAGTTAGTCGTTTAACAACAAATAATGGGATTGACCGTCATATTGTAAAGTTTTCATGGCTGACAGGACGAGCATATTCAGTAGGAGGAATCTGAGCCTCCGATCGCCAGGCCAGTACCACATAATACACCTCAGAATCAGTTGTGAGTTTTCTAAACATTCTCCTTATTTATTTCTAGTCGTGTATTTAACATTGATGCAGTCGGAGTAACGCACTGATGGGCCTTTAAAGTAGTGCAAAAAACTTACATTTCTGTACCTGTGGCTGATCAGTACGGACGAGGCCACCAAGAAAATTGCACAATGTGGCTCAAAGTTTTAAAAAAAACGTTCCAGCTGATTTGTCCAAACGTTTTATACATTACTTTGTTTTTAAATTTCGTGCAAAAACACACGAGGGCTATCTGTCCCTGCTTTAGCAGTGTAAGACTAGAGTGAGGACAGCTAATCATCACCACCCACCGCCAACTCTTGGGTTACTCTTTTACCGACCAGTAGTGGGGTTGACCGCCACTTATACCGCCCAAAGCTGAAAGGGCGAGAATGTTTGGTGCGACATGGATTCGAACCCGTGATCTTAATATTGCGAGTCGAGCACCTTAACTACTTGGACATGCCGGGCCGTTTGGTAAGTGTACGTTAGAGAACAAAGTTTCAAATTCTCTGAGGGATACAGGGTCAAGTTCATTACTTTGGGCCCGTCATGGCCAGGTGGAGTAAGGTATACGATTCGTAATCTGAGAGTTGTGAGTTCAAACATTCTCGCTCTTTTAGCCGTGAGGGCGTTATAAAGTTTCGGTCAATTCCACTATTCGTTGGTAAATATGTAGCCCAAGAGTTGGCGGTGGGTGGTGATGATTAGCTGCCTACTCTCCAGTCTTACACTGCTAAATTAGGGATGAATAGCGCAGATAGTCCTCATGTGTCTTTGTGCGAAATTTAAAATAAACCAAACTTACGTAGGGGAAAGACGAAGCGGATGGGGTTGTGATGTTTATGAAGCTAGGTTGAGTAATATATTTCTTGTTTTTCACGAGTATTCTTTATTTATTTTTATAAAAGTAACTAAAATGTAAAAATAAGGAACCTTTTAGGTTATATGAGGAAATATCTGAAAAACAATAACAATAATTATTATTATTTTTCATGAAATATACTCGCGAGCAGATCGTGCGTTGCCCAATTGGATACGCGTAACGTAAGCTGCGCATTTGCTAAATGATTTACAACTTCTATGGTGGGATTAGTAACTAAACATAGTTCAAAGGGCAATGAAACAATAAGATTAAGAGAAAAAGATGTATGTTGTTACAAGTTACTTTAATTCTGATAATTACTTTGTGGTTACGAAGTTTGTCACAGGATGGAGCTTGTATCAAAAAGGTTCATTTTTTCCAATTGTCTACTGCTTTATCTTATTACGGGCTCCCTCTTACATGCCATTTTAGGAACAATTATAGTTTCATTCGATAATCCACTGTTACTGTAGACATTTATTGCATCATCTGAAGAATCTTTCCCTTCTGAGAAGTTTACGATCTATTAAAAGGTGGTTAGGGCGCACGATTCGTAATTTGAGGATCGCGAGTTCGAATTTCTGCCCCACCAAACATGTTCACCCCTTCAGCCGTGGAGGCGTTATACTGTTTCGCTCAATCCCACTATTCGTTGTTAAAAAAGTATCATAAGGGTTGGCAGTGGGTGGTGATTACTAGGTGCCTTCCCTCTAGTCTTACACTGCTAAATTAGGGACGCCTGGAGTAAATAGTCCTCGTGTAACCTTGCGCGAAATTCAGAAACAAGCAAAAACACATATCGTTGAACTAAACATTAGAAAATAATTCGAGTTTTTTATTTTTACTTCATTTAACTTTAGTATACTCAACTAGGAAAATTTGTAATGAAAATTCAGATCCGATATTATACATCTTGATTTACCATATTTAATTATCATGTGAGGTTTATCTGTCATAAAAAACAATACGGGTTGGTGGTGGGTAGTGATGACTAGTTGCCTTCCCTCTTACACTGCTAAATTAGGGACGACTAGTGCAGATAGTTCTCATGTAGCTTTGCGCAAAATTAAAAAAACGACAAACAAAACAATCTAACAGGAAGAATTAGTTACTTTCATGTGTCCTTATCAATAAATCTGGGATTGTACTGTACATAGGCTCACCCTTTACTCTGGATCACCGACTAATTCCAATACGACATATTCATGCCTTAGTGTTATCCATTTGTGTAAATCAGTAATAGTTGGAAAACCTGAATGAAGCATCTCGATTATACAACATAACGAAGATAACACATGTAATGTCATTGGATGGCGGAATATAGAAAAGCTCAGAAAACAAGTACTCAACATTTATAAAATAAATGTTTTCGATATCTAAATCAATAAAATATTTATTACGACATATTTCTAATCTAGAGTTGTCGGAAGTCTTTATTCTTTCTTTTTTATATCACATAAAGCATTCCCGTTAATAAAACGACAAAACAAAAATGATTACATATTACATCATCAGATGGCAGTACAAATGTGCCAACAACATTTACTCAACATTTATAAAGTTAATATTTTACATATCAAGTTTCACCACACATTTGAAATTCTTTACAATACAAAATTCAAAATATTTCTTGCACGAAACGTAAGATTATTTTAATTATCAAACTTATTAATATCCTACTCTTTACCTCATAGAATTTCCTCTCAGTTAATAGAGATTCGTTGAAGTAATTTATTTTTAAAGTTGTTGATCATACAATTAAACTTCATAATACTTATGTGAAAACAAATATTAAAAAAACTATGCTATTAAGGCATAGTTTGATTTTTGTGATAGAACATACTGACAAATTACTAATGTAACTGCAGAAAAATATGAGCTGACTTGAAATCAAAATTTACCAATTTGTTTTTCCATGTTTTCTTCTATCGTTGGTTGAAGTGCATTTTTGTTACTTTCAGTTTTTTGTACATCAGTGATGTCGTTCTGTACTTCTCGACTTTTTATAAACCCTGTGTTTGTTTCTCATAGTTTTTGTAAATCTTGTTTTTAATCAGATTTTTTTATTCTTCTTTAAATGTTACAATTCTTTCTCTTAATTTCTCTTTTAAAATGACATATCTTACCTCTTGATCTTTATTTTAATTTTCTATGAAGTTCTTTTTATTTTTCTAATTTTTGTTTCTTCTATCTTAAACGTCCTTCTTGATCTTTTAATTTTCTCTGTTGTTCTATAAAGACTTTTAAAAGTTATGTATATTCATTTTCCTGATCTTTTAAACTTCTCTGTTTTCTATAAGAACGTTTAAAAGTTATATGTATTATTTTTCCTGATCTTTTAATTTTCTGTTGTTCTATGAGAACTTGTAAAGATTATATATATTCTTTTTCTGATCTTTTAATTTTGCCTTTTCCTTTTTAAGAAAAAAATATGTTCGTAATTTTTTAAATGTTAATTCTTTTAATTTTTTATACATTTCTACTTGTTTATTAATTTTTGACTCTTGTATTCTAGTTTGTTTGTTTTGGAATTTCGCACAAAGCTACTCCAGGGCTATCTGTGCTAGCCGTCCCTAATTTAGCAGTGTAAGACTAGAGGGAAGGCAGCTAGTCATTACCACCCTCCGCCAACTCTTGGGATACTCTTTTACCAACGAATAGTGGGATTGACCGTGACGTTATAACGTCCCCAACGGCTGGGAGGGCAAGCATGTTTGGCGCGACTCGAGAGCGAACCCGCGATCCTCGGATTACGAGTCACACGCCTTACGCGCTCGGCCATGCCAGACTACATTTTAGTCTACTTTAAATTTTTTATAAATGTTTTTTAAATTTCTGTCTCCTCCATGTTATTTTTCTAATTTTATGTGTTGTTATACCTGGTATTTTTATTGTTATTTTACGTATCCCGTGGTGGGAAGAGCACAGATAGTCCATTGTGTAGCTTTGTGCTTAATTCAAAACAGCAGCATCAGTACATATCCCTGTCACACCCTTGGCTTTGGTTTGGTTTATTTCGAATTTCGCACAAAGCTACGCGATGGCTATCTGCACTAGCCGTCCCTAAATCAGCAGTATAAGACTAAAGAAAGGCAGCTAGTTAGTTTTAGCACAAAGCCACACCCTGTACTACCTGTACGTATAACAACAGCAAAAAATATTTTGTTTCTTGGTAAGCACAGAATTACACAGTGGATCATCTGTGCTGCGCTCACTACGAGTATTAATACTTGTTTTTAGCGAAGTGGTGTCTTAAACTTACCAATGAGCCACTGTGGGGCTCACTGCGAGGAATCGAACCACGGATGTAAGTCTGCAACCTTTCCGCTGATCCACCGGAGGACGAGTGAAAGGTGCTTCACATTTTCTATTGATGTAGTGCAAAAACATTATCTCTCATTTTATATCTATTCATTCATTTACGTATATATATGTATATATATTTCTTTCTTTTTCTTTTGAGTGTGTAATCGATCAGAAAACGTCTAACGTTTCTAGTGGTTAATAAGCAATTAATATAGAAAAATTTCATGTGAAACATTTATTAATACATCAAAAATGACTTAGGAACGATGAGAACATTTACTCGATACAATCGTCTGTGTGTTATTTTGTTTTTTCTTCACAAGTTTCCTGCTGCTAGAACATGGCTGGTAACGTAACAAATTTCTTGCCAAGCATAACTTATATCTTCCCTTTCAGTATCTTTTGAACAGACCGCAAAGCGAATGACGTACATCTCCTTAAATCTAGTTGGTGTGAGAGTTATCCTTCCTCTTTCGTTGATGTGACGTAACACTTCTCCGTTAAGAGCATCTGAGCCCTATATGTAATAATAATGAAACAGTAAGTATCATTTAAAGTAACTTGTATTTTCCACTTGTTTAGTGTGTATGAACTGATATATTTCCTAAAGTAAGAGCAGAATCTAAGTTAGTTTTAGCACAAAGCTACACTCTGTGCTACCTGTGCTCTTACCAGAGCGAAGGTTTTTCTTCTTGGTAAGCACAGAGCTACACAGTGTATCATCTGTATATTTGTTAACGTTAAATCTTATTCTTTAAATTCATTCAAGGTTCCAGCATTGTACTTATCTCTTCACTCGTGATAGTCGATAAACAATGGCTAATAAAATGGCGGATATTTGAAATTACTGGTTAATAAACCAGATACTGATGCAAATTAATTTACAAAATATTGAAACAGTTTCTATTGTATGAGGATGAAAACGCATATATGTTTAGTTTTGTAACAAAAGCTACATAATTTAGATTTCGTATAAATTCAATTTGAATTAACATCTGAATGAAATATGGGTTCAAGACTTGATGTCCTCAGTGGTTCAGCGGTAAGCCTAACGGCTTATGACGCTAAACACTGAGTTTCAATGACTGTGGTAGTCACTTTGAGCTTAACAATAAACGAATAACAAAGGCAATACTTTTTTTTTTTACAAAAATTTAAACAATTTTATTAATTAAGTTCGAGTTGAAAACCCCGTTTCTAATTTGGTGACCACTAAGAAAACAAATCAAAAAAACCTTACCTTAATCCTGAAGCAAACCAGGCCCAAAGTCACAGGAAATACAACCTCAAATCGCTCGTCCTTTTTGACTAGTTCTTCGAATTCACGAGCTAAGTCAACGTGCTGAAAAAGATAACTTAACTTGGTAACACAGCATAATTATTTACATTATAATAATTCTAATAAAACGTTATAATGTATCATACATCATATCTCATATTTAATCGATAATTATGCTACAAAATATCCATATCATCAAATAAATTACGTAAAATTAATCTTATTTTCGTATTAACACTTACCAATTAAAATATATTCTCATATTATACGACTTATTTTAAGCAGTCTAATAGATAGCACTTCAAAGCTAACTGAACAAGGAAGTCATTCATAAAAGTAATATAAGCAATTCGTCTACACGCTGAACATAGTATCTACAAAATTAATTGCTACATAGATGATGCTGAAAGTCAATACAAGTTTTATATTTCACACTTAAAAAGGAAAGATGTTAATAAACAGAGTTCAATTACCACAGTAATAATTTAATAAATTCGATAATAGATGGCGCAAAAACAATGCACGGATTTAAAAAGACGCGAATTTTTTTATTTTAACTCTGCACTAGGGTTTAGTTTGTTTTGAATTTCGCATGCAGTTACACGAGAGCTATCTGTGCTAGCCATACCTAATTTAGTGGTGAAAAATTAGAGGAAAAGCAGCTAGTCATCATCATCCACCGCCAACTCTTGGGCTACTCTACCAATGAATAGTAAGACTGACCGTCTCTTATAACGCCCCCTCGGTTGAAAGAGCGAGCATGTTCGGTGGAAAGGGGAATCGAGCCTGAGACCTTTAGATTTCAAGTCAAGTGCCCTAACCACAAGTTCTGCACTAGACAGTATAGCTCATTTGAATCATTTATATAATAATTCACCTTTAATTTATCAAGATAACATTTATTATTCGTTTTAAAAACTCTACCAACTTGATTTCAACTTTAAAAAAACCCCTGTGTTTAGACATAAAGGAATAGAAAATACACAAAGACCCCTGAAGGTTATTTTATGTGTGTGTGTGTTGTCTTATAGCAAAGCTACATCGAGGTATCTGCTGAGCTCACCGAGAGGAATAGAACCCCTGGTTTTAGCGTTTAAATCCATATATTTATTGCTGTACCAGCGGGGGCCTATTTTATGTGTCTGAGTTTAGTAGAAAGTAAACCATAAGGTGCAGAAATCGTATTATTCCACGAATTATGTAGTTCAACAGCTGAACGCTAGGGTTACTTGTTATCGAATTTTATAACGTGGGTGTAGACTTTCAAAATATTTCAATGAACGTAAGCATATTTAATATTTTTCTCACCTCTACTTCAAAACTGATCTCATCTTATTTGATCTCACTTTGCTTCCCACCAATTTAACTAAAAGCAATGAAACTTAACTCTGTAGATTTATGCGTAAATTATTATTATTCTATGATTTCCTCAAAATCTGTCGAAGGTATCGTTCATTTTGGAACATATGTTACTGATTTTATTTTTCTACCTTTCGTATATAAGCCTGTAATCTTTTCACTCCAAACATTCGAAATACAAACCACAACTTCAAAGACCGGAACCTTCTTCCAAGGGGAATCTGCCAGTGCTAAATATTGGCAAAAAAAACAAAAAAACAACAACAATAGGAAGATATCAATAGTATTATCGAATAATTTTTAAAGTTTAAGATAAAATAATAATAGCTTTCAGACTTTAATATCTAGTAAGATTTTAAGGCAATCAAGATTAAGGTTCTATCTTAGATCTCTACATGCGAACAAGACTGGTATGTTTTCAGGATTGCAAGGTTCACAGGACAAAATTGCCACAAGCGCTTGGAGTTCACATATCCCCGAACAATAATAAATTCAAAAGAATTACTATTGATCAAATACGTGAACATTCTCAATTGGTAGAAACATTCCGACTCTATTTAAATTACAAAATCGTTTGAATTTCACACAAAACTAAAAAGAAAGTTATCTTTCCTCGTTCGTTGATTTATGGTATCACATATCGTTTACTCTTCAATAACGCACAAAACTTTCTCTGTAACACACCCACTTCAGAAACATTATCGCTGTAACAATATAGCAACACTTTAGTATCAAACAACACTCTGTATTTACATAAATAACAAGGAACATTGTTTCCAACTGGCAACCTAACGAATAGTACACATTTTAATAACGTAAAACACCTGCTGTGCTAAACCAGTGTCAGATTAATAGGGAGCGGAAACCATACAACTGTATTGGGGCCTCGAGCTTCAAGGAAGATGTCCTTAGGTTCGAAAAACCCTAAAAGGAGGGCCATCATAATATTGCATGGGGGCCTAAGTCAGGCCCTGAGATACATAAAACCTATACTTTAATAACACAACACTTACTCTGTAATCAGGAATTTGTCCCTCCTTATCGTGTTTCAAATAAATTGGGTTAACACTGAAAGCTTCAACGACGTCGTGTCTGTTTTTTATCCTATAGATTGTACATACAAACAAAGAATCAGAGTTAAAACAGCTTTCTTTCTTTTCTATAATATCACTGTTTACAGAGTATGGCCACATATTATATTCTTGACTGAACATCGTTAGAAAACAATATTATTCTAATTACCAAGTTATACGCATCAATCGTTGTCATCTTCGAAATATACAGGTTTTCTCACATAAGTTGGTTCCATGCCATACATTTTAGATATTTACATCCAGCATTGATCAATATGTGGATACGATCTTGACTGAACCTCTTCAGCGCTGTATCGATTTTTAGAGCGGGCATAACGACCCATTCTGTAAACTTGTATACACATTCACCCTATGGCAAGTAACTTTGTGATACCCTGTAGCTCAAGACAGCTGTAATGTGGACAAAAATTCCACTATATAAGTTCTTGTAAATCTTAAGGAAATGCTTATGGACACACGATACATAAACAAGACGAAAATATAAACGTATTTAACAAAATAAATTTATTAAATAATAAATCAATTCATTATTTAAAGCAACCTTCAAAACTAGATTATCTCTAAATTTTTCTCCTGATGGGTCAGCGGTAAGTTTACAACGTGAAAAATCAGGGATTTGATTACCCGCAGTTTACCTGGTGTTGATGACCCATTGTTAAGTTTTGCATTAAGAAAATAACAGCGGAATCCGTGCAGGTAAGCTGTTGTTATCTTAAAACAACGTTGAATTTTATAAATTAATGAAATTAAAGAAATAATAATCCGTGATGACGAGAAAACCTACTTGTGGAGAAGAAGGTCGAAACTTTGTTCACTCCTCTACATAGGGTTTTCTCTATCCATACCAGCCGTTTTTACATATATACAAATTAAAGAAAGCAATGACGTCACTCACCACATAGTAGAACAGTCAAAGTTTACCAACAGCCACTTATGGGGATTCATACTGAAGGAATCTGCATTCTGGATAAAATAACAGTTTTGTTAAACCTCTGTTTTTGTCTCCTTTTTGTTTTATTTTTATATTAGATTTTTTAGTTTTGTTGGTTTGTTTTTTAAGTTCTGTTTGGCACTTGAACTTTGTCACACTTATATTCTACCACCGACATTTGTATTCTATCAATATTTTTTTATTAAATTCTTGAGGTTCATTTTTTGCAACGTATTTATATTGGACTGTTTAGGTTTATATACGTTTTGCAACATTTTTGTATTAGATCTGGTTGAATAGAACAGTTTCAATAAAACGTTTCATACCGAAAACCATTTCAATAGAGTAATGCTAGTTAACGTCTTTAATTAACGGTGTGAGTGTTTTCTTACAACACAACTACATCGTGCTTTCTTCTGTGTCCACAGACTTACCGTTGTACCAGCGGGGAACTTAATTAACGTCACGTGATATGTAGCCGAATTAGAAACTAATTTAAACACCACGTTCATTTCTTTTGTATTCGTTCAATTATCGTTTAACACTCAGATCTCACTGTATGTTTGGCTTTAGCGTCAATATTAATGATATAAAATAGTACGTACTCTGATAGAAGTATATCGTTTGTTTATAATTCATGCATTAAATAATGCTCTGAGCGACATCTCTCGGAAAATCCTAATAAAACTTGAAAACAAAATTTACATTTTGTACTGAGAAGTTTATTACCTCATTTCCTCGGCACATTTATTCCCTAACCTATATAATAGTCGGAAATATTCGATACATATTATTTGAATCAACTGATAACAATAAACAAGATATTATACATTGTGTGTATCATTTGTAGATACACTAAATATTAACCTTCAAATTACCGACTTATCATTCTCTTAATACGACCCTGAAAACCCCGTAAGTAGTCTACCATGAACAACAGAGTTTGGAAGCCACATTAACATAAGGAGTTACGGAACTGTAGCCCCTAGTTCATATACTACATGATATTGAGTAATTTTATATTCGTTTCTTGTTGGGGTTTTTCTCAGTCCTAACGCTCCATGTAAAAAGTCGATTCCTTTCACTTTAGGCCCGGCATGGCCAGGTGGTTAAGGCATGCGACTCGTAATCTGAGGGATCGCGGGCTCGAATCTCCATCGCACTAAACATGTTCGCCCTTTCAACGGTGGGGACGTTATAATGTGAAGACCAATCCCACTATTCGTTGGCAAAAAAAGTAGCTCAAGAGTTGGCGGTGGGTAATAATGACTAGCTGCCAACCCCGTAGGTTTACACTGCTAAATTAGGGACGGCTAGCGCACATAGCCTTCGTGTAGCTTTCGCGAAATTCAGCAAACAAACGACACATTATGAATGTCTATGCATAAATGTTCGTTTTTCGACTGCTAAAATGGGACAAAAGTAATAGCATTTTGCGCGGATTTCAAAACAAACCAAATCAAACCCAAACCCCCTTAAAAAGTAAAAGTGGATATATGAAATTAACTGTCGTATTAACGGATTTGTTTCCATACTTAGTGTGATTCACGTGCTTATCAAGAACCGTGTAACCAACATCATGGACTCACGAGAAATTTAGTGCATAAATAATTTACATAATTTGTTTTCGAATTTCGCACAAAGCTACTCGAGGGCTATCTGTGCTAGCCGTCCCTAATTTAGCAGTGTAAGACTAGAGGGAAGGCAGCTAGTCATCACCACCCACCGCCAACTTTTGGGCTACTCTTTTACCAACGAATAGTGGGATTGACCGTCACATTATACACCCCCACGGCTGGGAGGGCGAGCATGTTTAGCGCGACGCGGGCGCGAACCCGCGACCCTCGGATTACGAGCGCACGCCTTAACGCGCTCGGCCATGCCAGGCCTAAAAGAATTATAATCGCAGAGTTCTGGCGCTTAAGGGATCTCGGTACGCAATCTAAGGATCGCGGGTTTGTAAACAAATCAAACCAATCTAATCCCAGTCACGCGTAATTTGTCTTAGGCCTAACAATAGTTAAGCCTTTAGTCTGTATTCAATAAAAAGTTAAAATAGCATTGTAACATTTTTATGTTTTTTTGTTTTAGTTTAGTTAGGGTTAAACTTTACCGTACTTAATACTATCAATAAATAAATTTATATTATTGTTTTACGACGTAATCATAAAATTTTCGTCCCAAGCTGGTACAGCGGTAACTCTACGAATTTAAAACGTAAAATTACGGGTTTGATTCTCCCAAGTGGACTCAGCAGATAGCCCAATGTGGCTTTGCTGTAAGAAAACAGAAACACTCATAAAGTTTTCTAAAAGAACTGTGATATTTTTATTATAATATATTAATTTAACAGTTTTAGATTTGTTTTGTTGTAACAAAATATGTTTTAACTCCTTACGGTTTTACACGATCAAATTTTGTCTGTACGGTATAACCCCCCTGCCAAGGAAATTAAAACATTCCAGAAGGATGATTTATGCATGACGAGGATTCAAGGATATATTTTCAGTCATTGAACCCAAATCTAGCATTGTATTTTGTATTACGCTCCCTTCCTTGTCGGAAGATATCAGAGGCACTATATTTGAAACTGTGTTCTCATAAACTACCTGGACAAAACTTGGAACACACTGGTTTTCTTTTTTCTGGGCTGTCTTTGGGATAACTATAGAAATAATTGGGAATTAGGGGATATCGAGGTTCTCTGTGAACCTCACAGTGGCATTTATGTTAGTTGTTTACTTGGAAGACAGAGAGAGGTCAATAGCTCACATGTTGTGGATATAGAGTGGACTATATCTGGATCTAAAAGCCTAATTTTCAAACAGTTAACCCTAAATGGAAAATTAAAGCACGCTTCTAAATACTTAGTAGAAAAACTACTTACTTCTACACCATCCAGAAGGTGGCGGAATTCAGAACATATAAAAGCAGAACCAGCATATGCAGCGTCGATATGGAACCATAAGTTTTCTTCTGAACCTATGAGAAGAAAGAACGTTTTAAAGTCTTGTTGTGACCCGTTAAAGGTTGAAAATATGTTTCGCTGACGATAAACTACGTGAATACAACAGTTTCATTTTATTTAAGCAAAAATGACTGTTTGTACAAATAATTTATGACTTAGGTAACTTTTAAACCATTTTACTGTTGTTGAGCGCAAAGATACATAAAGAGCCAACTCTGGTGTGCCCACTGTGGATATTTTGAAATCACAAATTAACGCAATAAACAAAGTGTAACCCGAAATATTTGACTCCCTCGGCTCATTATACGATTTTTTTTAAATACTAATTTGCTTTGGATTAACGTAATGATAACCGTGGGCAGTACATACAAACAACAAATACTAACAAAGGAACATCGAGATTTGATACTAACTACGTAGAAGAAATTCAGGAATAGTGATGTTATGTTTTGAACCAATTTCAGATTATAAAAAATTTAATCTTACAGACAGTTTGTACAAGTATACTTTGATTACAAGTCATTTGAATAAACAATGAAAATCTTAAATGTTGAAAATGCTCAACAAAATTCTAATTTTCCAAAATTAAATGTATCGAATCTACTTTAAACCCACAACCTTTTCGTTTTCAAATGACACACACACATACCGTGTTTCTCCGATAATAAGCCCTACCCTTAAAATAAGCCCTAGTTAAGAGTGGCAGGAAGAGGAAAGAAATAAAAAAATAATTTATTAATTAGTTTAATAGTTAGTTAATTAGTTTGTTTAAGTATTAATCAGTTAGTTTAATAGTTTAATAATAGTTTATTTTAAATGGTTAGTTTAATAGTTTTTTATAATGTTTACATTGTAACTTCATTTTTTTAATATATCAAAATAAGACATCCCCCGAAAATAAGCCCTAGTGTCATATTTTGGAGTGAAAATTAATATAAGCCCTGTCTTATTTTCGGAGAAACACGGTACATATGAAGATATAGTTATTATTGTTGTAAAAGTAGTTATAAGCCAGAGAAATACAAGCATAATCATTATCTAATTACACTGTAAATACATCGAAATAGTAAAAAATACTACCAGAACAAATTTGATTTTAACTATTGTAGTTAACCCTAACAAAATAATAGAAGTCATAAACGAGTGACAAAAGCTACTAAATTACTACGAATACTCAAGTTAGCCTTGTTTGAGTACGAAATGTTCCAAGCAATGATAAGTACTTTTGTTCATATTTTTTATGACATTTGAAGTTGAAACTCAAAAAATATTGTGCGAAATATTGGGTCACAGGCACTGTTTTGAATATCCTCATTGTAGTTCTTATGGACATTGTTGTCTGTTTTACGCTTTAGGTGCTGTGATATTAATGTACGTTTTTTATATTCTGTGATATTAATGACCAAATATTTCACTACATAACAATAGCCTTCAGAGGACTAGATCTTCAAAACCGAAGACTCAAAAGAGTAGCCCAAGAGTTGGCGGTGGGTGGTGATGACTAGCTGCCTTTCCTCTAGTCTTACACTGCTAAATCAGGGACGGCTAGCACAGATAGCCCTCGAGTAGCTTTGTGCGAAATTCCAAAACAAACAATAGAATCGTTTTCTTTCCTTGTTTCTCAACTTTATAGTCGCGTTAAAAATATCTCTCCTTGTAACTCAGCGTTAAGCCTGCGAAGGCATTTCACGCTAAAAATCGGAGTTCGATATCCGCAATAGGCATAGCACAAATTGCCCATTGTGTATAGCTTTGCACTTAAACAAATAATTTATAAAAAGTAATCAGATAAATACATATGCACTTATGTCAGGTCTACATTTAAGGATAAGCAAGCATGTTAAAATACATTTTAAAAACATAAGGTTTCGGTAGTTTCACCTAATATCACCAGGTGACACTTTACTATCCTAAGGGTGATAAATATTTAATATATATGTGATGTGTGTTTGTTTTGCTTTTAATTTCGTGTAAAGCTACTTGAGTGATATCTACGCTAGCCGTTCTTAATTTAGCAGTGTAACACTAGTGGGAAGGCAGCTAGTCATCACCTCCCACTGCCAACTCTTATGCTACTTTTTTACTAACGAATAGTGGGATTGACAGTAACATTATAACGTTTCCACGGCTGAAAGGGCGAACGTGTTTGATGCGACGGGGATTCTAACCCGCGACCTTCAGATTACGAGTAGAACTCCTTAACCTACCTGGCTATGCTGGGCCTCGTACTGTGTGTTTTATTATAGGAAAACCTCGTTATGCATTCTGATATGTCCACCAAAGAAACTTATCCTGTGATTTTAAAGTTGTAAATCCAAACAGTCAGGTTCGACTCGCAATCTCAGGATTGCGGGTTCGAATCCACGTCTCATCAAACATGCTCGCCCTTTCCGTCGAGGGGGCGTTACAATATTACTATATATCCTACACTTTAGTGGTAAGAGGGTACTTCAATGATTAGTGATGGGTGGTGCTGACTAGTTGCCATCCCTCTAGTTTTATACTGCTAATTTAAGGATGGTTAGCGCAGATAACCCTCATGCAACTTTGCGCAATATTCATAAACAAATAAAACCAAATAATTATTACTGTCTCACCGAGAAACATGCTTAATATAAGAGTTTGATAAAGATTTGTACATATAAATTCGATATTGAATGAGCCAATAATGGAACTAGAAAAGTATTACATCGAAAATGTTTTAAAATTCCATTCTTTGTTATCTGATTGAAATGTCTTGATGACTTGAATTCCTGACTTTTAACGATGATCACAAATAAATTAAATTAGTTTAATTTCATTATCTTTTTTATTTTTTGTAATGATTATTTAATCTTAGTGAATTTAGGAATGGAAATAACCTGTTTATTTGTTTGTATTTTAATATATCCATCTTGTGTCATTGCTATCAGGCACACAAAGATATTTAACGTAATGCACATTTCAACTCAACACTAGTAAAGAATGTAAAGTAACAGTAGACAGTAAACCAGATACCACCAGCAATAAGACTGAGGTCACACTCAACCTTACATCAGTAAAGTAGCACTTATAGGCTATACATTTTTTAAACGATTCTCTCTTGTACAGTAGCTAATATTGTATTAGAAACTATGCACTCTTTCAAAGTTGGATTTGATCTAATCCGAGCTAAAGGTGAACATTAGGCTGTTTGGATGATCACTATAGTACTATGAACGACTGAAATAAGGATACTTACAAACAGTTTAGTAGCGGATATGGAGAAATATATTGTGGTGTTCAAAACACGTTCAGCAGGTGCCACAGTAGCTAATACAGTTTCACTGCTAGGCTTCTTCAATGTACCAGTCATGCATGTTTGGTACCAGACATGCGTGTTTGGTACCAGTCATGCATGTTTGGTACCAGTCATGCGTGTTTGGTACCTGCCATGTGTGTTTGGTACCAGTCATACGTGTTTGGTACCTGTCATGCGTGTTTGGTACCTGTCATGCATGTTTGGTACCTGTCATGCGTGTTTGTTGTCATTGGAAAACATTGAACTAAAATGTCTGCTGCGAGGAAGAAACTTGTAGCCGTAATGTCAACAAATTATACACAAGTTGACAGACATCCAGTACAGACCATTCTTACCCATCTCCAAACGTACCTTTCAGAGATGTTGTCAACAAATTAAAAACTAGCTAACAGATATCCAGTACAGACCATTCTTATCCATCTTCAAACGTACCTTTCAGAGAACCTTGTCAACAAATTATACACTAGCTGACAGATATCCAGTACAGACCATTCTTGTCCATCTCCAAACGTACCTTTCAGAGAACGTTGTCAACAAATTAAAAACTAGCTAACAGATATCCAGTACAGACCATTCTTATCCATCTCCAAACGTACCTTTCAGAGAACGTTGTCAACAAATTATACACTAGCTGACAGATATCCAGTACAGACCATTCTTGTCCATCTCCAAACGTACCTTTCAGAGAACGTTGTCAACAAATTAAAAACTAGCTAACAGATATCCAGTACAGACCATTCTTATCCATCTCCAAACGTACCTTTCAGAGAACGTTGTCAACAAATTATACACTAGCTGACAGATATCCAGTACAGACCATTCTTATCCATTTCCAGACTACCTTTCAGAGAACGTTGTCAACAAATTATACACTAGTTGACAGATATCCAGTACAGACCATTCTTACCCATCTCCAAACGTACCTTTCAGAGAACGTTGTCAACAAATTATACACTAGCTGACAGATATCCAGTACAGACCATTCTTGTCCATCTCCAAACGTACCTTTCAGAGAACGTTGTTAACAAATTATACACTAGCTGACAGATATCCAGTACAGACCATTCTTATCCATTTCCAGACTACCTTTCAGAGAACGTTGTGACAAATATGCAAAAAATGGAATATGGCTGTAGAATAGAAGACTATTGCATAAACCACTGGATTTGGTTGCTTAGCCAAACACCTAGCATCATGTAGGGAGTATAGACACTAAAATAATGAGAACTGGTAAAAGGTTATGTGTTCCAATGAATCATACTTAAGCCCATTTTGCACAGATGGTCCCAACTATCGAGGCCTCTGACGGGAGAGTCATGGTTTCTTAGCATATCCTTAGTTCCTCTTGAAAACAGAATGAATTTCACAGCTTGGTTCATCATTTATGCAAGAGCATCCGGTGATGTTTTATGTATACATACCATTAGCCTCGTCAGGTGTACTAAGTTGCTGGGGTTAGACCGTTGTGAGACAGGTTAGTTTTACCCTACTGATGACTTTGTCGTTGCGATAGTAATTTCCCGGACATGACCAAATACCAAACATTATTCTGAAAAAAAGCTCTACTTTCCTGTTACAACACCTCACAAACATCATGAACATTTCAATAAAAATAGAATATTACCCTGACACTTGGAAAAAAGCCATCATAACCACGATTCCAAAGAAACAAACCAACAGGACCAATCCAAATAATTTCCGTCCCATCAGTCTGTTAAGCTGTCTTGGCAAACCGATGGAGATGGTTATATTTAACCGTCTTCTCCACTTTTGTGAAACAAATAATATCCTTCCTGAATCCCAAAATACCTCCAGGGAAAACAGACAAACAACAGATCACCTCACACGACTTACCGAATCAGTCTACAAAGCTTTTAACAACAACCAAGTAACCATTGGTGTATTCCTAGACGTCAAAAACGCATTTGACAGCGTATGGCACAATGCCATCAAATACAAACTAACTCACCTGAAAATAAACTCTACTATAGTTAAATGGATAGCAAACTTCCTAACAGATAGAACAGCACAAGTAAAAGTCAATAAAACTATATCTAAATCATTCAATATAA
Organism: Carcinoscorpius rotundicauda; assembly: GCA_011833715.1. Lineage (NCBI taxonomy): Eukaryota > Metazoa > Arthropoda > Merostomata > Xiphosura > Limulidae > Carcinoscorpius > Carcinoscorpius rotundicauda. The sequence continues at coordinate 36,791,526 of CM022403.1, forward strand.
CCGCAGGAGTGCCCCAAGGATTAGTCCTTTCTCCACTTCTATATATTATTTTCGTCAGCGACATACCCTTCCCCAATTTAACATAGAGGCATAATTCACAATACGCAGACGACATCGCCATCTGGAGCACCTCCAGAAACCCAGTAATGGCCATGTCTCGCGTGCAAGAATCACTGAACAAATTCTCGACCTGGAGTAACAAGAGAGTTACCTGGAGAGTTGTTTTAAATCCAACCAAAACACAAGCAATCACCTTCTACAGGAAATTAAAAAAAACAAAGAAAAAATCTAGAAAAAATAAAATTATCACTTAGAAATACGCCCATTAACATGAGCAAAAAATCACATTCCTTGGCATCACTTTCGACACAAAACTAGCATGGAAATAACATGTTAACAACATACACTCATCAATTAGAAAACGTATTTTACACTTAATGACTTTAACCAGCAAACACTCGAAATGCTCATCAAATACCATTATACAAATATACAAGGCTTACATCCGTCCACTAATAGAGTACGAGTATGGATGTCAAGTCACATATAATACGTCAAATAACACACTCCAAAAAATTCAAGTTCAACAAAACAAAATACTAAGATCTGCATTCAGTCTACCATCATTCACTCCAGTAAATTATATACATCAAATCAACAACTTACCAACACTAAGAAACAGACTAACAGAAATATCACACAAATACTATTTAAAAACAGAACACAGAAACAAACTAACGGCATCACTCTTTAAATTAACGAGTGCACCAACCAAATTTATTTCACCATACAGAATCGCATTCAAGAATCACAACTCACACAACAAAATACTTGAAGGGCAAAATTCATGTATTTTTCTTTTTCAGGTTTTGGGCACATGACAGGTAAAACTTTCGACGCCTGTCCTGTGAAAGTGGATTTTTCTTGGGGCGCTCTCGTTTTCCCCTACAGCAAAAATTCAAGCATTATATTTTTAGATCCCAGCCAAAGCAACTTTATTGCCATGCCCTGAATCGGGTCGTTTAGGTTTATGTTCACATTTACTGTGACATCTGCCTTTCGGGACGGAATCCGGCCGTTTTCTCGGTGCTACCTGTGCCTCGTTCACTAATAATACTGAACTTTACTCCTTCACCCAAAAAAAGAGTTTAAAAATTATTTATAAAAAAAAGCTAAATTCAATAACCTTCTACGAAAGGGTACGAAAAGGAACCACAACGTTCCTGAACACCCCAGTTGGAAAGAGAATTCTTCTGATTTCTCTCTCTCTAAACTAAACCCCTACCACATTTGTTTGCGTTTGCATTTTAGGTGTACCAAGTGATGATTTATATATATATATACCATTAGTCTGGTTAGGTGCATCCAGTAATGACCTATATATACCCTAAGACTATTCCAGTGCATCCAGTAATGTGTTATACATGTAGTTATTGTGATTAAGTGCTTTCAGTCATATTTTATATGTACCCTTATGAGGATAGTGTCTTCCTAGGTGGTAACTTTTCCATCTACCGTATCGAAATTGTGAATGCATGGTTTAACGAACAGCACAGAAACCTCAGCCATCCTTCACGGTTACCAGAATCCACGGATCTCAATCCAATTGACAATACTGGGGATGAAATTGAACTGCACATTCGCCATCATTGTCCTCTGCCTACCTTGTTCTCGAATTGCATTCAGTATTAATGAATGAACAGAGAAAACCTCTCAGAACATCTTTCACTACCTATGCCACGCCGTAGCATGATTATTTTTCGGGCCAAATGTGGCCCAACTTCTCAACAGGTATTGTTCCTAATAAAGTGGCCTATTTGATGTAACTTAAGCAGAGTTTCATTGACGATATTAATTAACTCATTTATGATTTTCACAATGACTTTAAGAAAAAAAGAGTTTTCTCTTGAAACAAAAACTGGATAATTCCTCTGTAGATTAAAATTTGTTCATTTAAACCTAAATCGTTATTTAAAAAAACAAATAAATCCCAATAACCTATTAACTTTAAATCTTTATAGCCTATTTGATTTGAGTCCTTATAATCTGTTAAATTTAATTATTTATGATCTATTGTATTTTAATCTTTATAACCTGTTAGATTTAAATTTTATAACCTGTTATATTTGAATCATTTTAACCTGTTACATTTAAATCTTTATAAGCTGTTCTATTTGAATCCTTATAACTTGTTAGATTTAAACTTTTATATCCTGTTAGATCTAAATATTTATGACATGTTAGATTTAATTCTTTATAACCTGTTACATTTGAATCCTCTTAACCTGTTAGATTTAAATCTAACAAGTTATAAGAATTTAAATCTGACAGTTTCGATACCCCTTGTGAGCAGAGCACATTGTGTAGCTTTGGGCTAAACTCTAATTATTCAGTCATTCTTTATAACATTTGAATCATTGTAAACCTGTTTGTTTTAATTATTTATAACATTTGAATCATTGTAAACCTGTTTGTTTTAATTATTTATAACATTTGAATCATTATAAACCTGTTTGTTTTAATTAATTATAACATTTGAATCATTATAAACCTGTTTGTTTTAATTCTTTATAACATTTGAATCATTATAAACCTGTTTGTTTTAATTATTTATAACATTTGAATCATTATAAACCTGTTTGTTTTAATTCTTTATAACTTGTCAGCTTTGAATCCTCACGACCTGTTAGATTAAAGTCCTTATAGTCTGTTTGATTTGAATATTTTAAAGGACAAAAATATAAAAATTCCTTACACACTTCTCCCAGTTCTTTGATGTTATCAAAAGCGCACGAATTAGTTGTTCCTAGAGTTCCCACAACCTAATTTATAAGAACAAAATAACACCAGATATATACACATGTATATAAGTGCACGTGAGTATATTTATAAGTTATTAGTTTAAAGCTATATTTCTTCATAAACTATTTAATTAAAATATACACACATACATATATCAAGCAGTGTCATAAAGCTGTAAAGTTTGTTTGTTTGTTTAAATTTCTCACAAAGCTACTCAAGGGCTATCTGTGCTAGCCGTTCCTAATTTAGTAGTGCTAGACAAAAGGGAAGGCAGCTAGTCATCACCACCCACCGCCAACTCTTGGGCTACTCTTTTACCATCGAATAGTGGGATTGACCATCACATTATAACGCCCCCACGGCTAGGAGGGCGAGCATATTTGGCGCGACGGGAGCTGTAAAGAAAAGATGGCGTACAATTGAAACTGTTTCATCTATTCAGATCGCACAAGTGATAACATACAACTGAAATTACGATTGTGACATGCATCAACTATTAAAGTATCTACATTGTAACCTGATGAAACAAGAGATAACATACAACCGAAACTACAATCGTAACATCTATCAGCTACAAGGAAAGTGTTTACGCTACTATCAAGTGGAACAAGAGATAACGTACAACTGAAACTACAACGGTGACACCCAAAACTATAAATAAAGCATCTACACTACAGTCCGGTGAAAGAAAATATAACATACAATTGAAACCACGATCAACTACAGGGAAAGAGTGAGGTTATATTTTTGTTTTTTTACAAAAGAAATTATACTTTAAATAGATATAACTTCAGAAAAAAATAGTTGAAAAATAATTACAAAAATAAGTAGAAATGTTAATATTTAGCCTTGTTAAAAACTTTACCAAAAAAGGAATTTTTCCTTTGGCTCGATCCTCCAAAATTGCAGCTCGAAGAACTTCTCCCCGAAGACTTAGAGCGTCATCTACTGGTAGTGAACGGAACTTCAATCCTCCTAGCATGGCAGCTTTCTCCACTGAAGAATGTGCCTAGAAATTGAATAAGAAAAGTTCTGTTAAAATCAATTAATGAGGATCTGAAACAAAAACAAGAAACATATAAACAAACAACAACAGCCTGAATCATTTTGTTCTAATCCAAATTAATTACTGGAAATTTACGAGAAGCTGAAATCACCAAAATACAATCAGCAATAGATTTGCCGTGTATGAACTCGTGATGACTGAGAAACCCACTAGGAGTAAAAACGTATTGTCAAAACGGCAGGTATGGGTGTTAGCAGTTTAATTAAAATAAAATGCTGGACAACGTTTCGACCTTCTTAGGTCATCTTCAGGTTACAAACAATACTAACCTTAATCATTTTATTATAATCCAAATTAATTAATTAATGGAAAAATACCTGGTCTGACGCATAGCATATTAACTTTTCCATGGGTACATCATCCTTGCTATTCCCTTTGGAAGCTGATATGACTTTGTTTCGAGCAGAAAGCAAAGCGACTAATGTCGCTTCGCTAGCTGTCCCCTGAATTCAGTAAAGAATGAAACGGACCAAGATTTAGTGATTTTTCGAAACGAGCAAATTAATTGTACTTATATTTCAATAACGAATAAATTAAATCATTATATATTTATCTCACTTAATTTTGAAAATACAAGACCAATAAAAGTGTTCAAACAATTTCCATTGGCCATTCGAAGACCCATAAAAACGTTCAAGTAATTTTTATTGGTCGCTAAAAACACTAATTCGGGCCTTTAATTGGCGATTTAATTCAATATACTTCTTACATAATGATTCATCACTCTTTCCATTGAATCAAACAACAAAATGTTTTTCAAATTCAAATTCATGGTTAGTGGCATTATTTTGTACTCTACAATACAAATTACAACAATAGTGAAAATTTTCAAGGTGTGGCGATACAACGTGAAGCTGTGATATGATTGAATATTGATACATTGTTCAATACGATTTATGTATCGTCACCAAATTTGGGAAGCTTTCAGTAAACATTATAACTTTTACGTACAGTCTAAATCAGAACTTCTAATAAATTATTTTTACTAAAAGTTAATGATTCAACAAAGAAAATGAGTACTTACTACTACATCTTGTCTTCATTTATTTTATAAAAAGTAATATAACAAATTAACAATGACAGAATAGTGATATATTAACTGTTTGAATTTTTACTTTTCTTTTCAGATGCTATTTAGTTGATTAAACCTGAGAATTTGAAAAATCACTGTAAAGTGTGAAGTACTTGAATAAGACAATGTCAGTAACCTAGAGAATAAACTACAAATGAACCGTTGGTAAAACTTATGTATCTAAATACGATACATATTGACTACTACGATAAAATACGCACCCCTTTGCACCTTCCAAACCTTTACAATAATTACATAATCCCGAAATGTGAGGATTTTTATAAGCAATCTTAAATATCCTAAATTTGGCACGAAGCTATTGATATATAATTATCATTTTATGTATTTATTATAACACTAAATGTAATATATCTGACCTAAAACAATCATATAGGATTACATTCTTCACTCCCAGTTCGCCCCTGAAGAAGGGTCCACCTGTCGAAAGCGCTCGGGTTATAGCGCTTTTATTTCATTCTTTGATGTGTTATATTGGCCTAAAACATCCATACAAAGCCATCTTCTTTAATGTGTTTATCATAAAATTAATTTTCATACTTCACCTCAGACTGTTATACAAGGCCTTCTTCTGTAATGTCTTTATCATAACACGAATGATATGCTGTCAAAAGGTTCCAGGAAGTTTTAACACCAACTGTTATCAGTCTTTCACCTGTACTTTTATACATTTTGAAGCGAAAAGTATGTATTAAATACAATATGCTTATACTGAGGAAACTGTGTTCATGATGACTTCTGTAATTGTCTTATGTACGACACGTTATTTGTCCACACGACTGAATTTGTTTCCACTTGTTTTCATCTTGATTCTGCGTCATGGACCGGGTATTATATATACACATTCTTCTTCCCCTATATTTCACAATTAGCATGCGAAGGTGGCGCCATCATACCTTGTTGACGTTCTATGGCTTAATAGGTTAAATAATTATACTTTCAACTGTTTATAAGTAAATAACAGAATACTTTAAATCGTTATCACCTCTCTTAATAACTTAGTACAAAACCTTTGTAGATTTATAGTCAAAATAACACATAATAAGCACTATACATACGTTTGATATTATAATCACAGATTGGAATGCACTAGTGTTTTGTTATACGCATCAACGGATGGAATTTTTTTGGTTTTTATATGTGTATATATATATATATATATACACACGCACACATACAAGCACTACTGTTTATTTAGATTACATTACCTAAATTCCCCTTTCTTTAGATGTGCGTTACTAGAATTACCTCGTAATAACCGTAGTTACGTGAATCAATTCCTCTTTACATGTGCATTACCCTTCCTGCACGTGTATGTTACATGAATCAATTCTTATTCGGATGTGTATACTCTTTCTGAACATGTATGCTATGTGAATCTACTCTTATTCACATGTGTATACTCTTTCTGAACATGTATGTTACATGAATCAACTCTTATTCATATGTGTATACTCTTTCTGAACATGTATGTTACATGAATCAACTCTTATTCATATGTGTAAACTCTTTCTGAACATGTATGTTATGTGAATCTACTCTTCCTTAAATGGGTGTTGCTCCCTTCTGTACGTTCGTGTTACATGAATCAACTCTTGCTTGCAAGTGCATTACCTGAATTACCCCTCCTCCCGGCCCCTTCGAACAAAAGAGAAACTCTTCAGGCAAGTGAAGCATCTTCCCCAACCAGTCCAACATCATCATTTCCAGTTCAGTACAAGCTGGGCTAGAAGCCTACAGAAGAATGAGGTTCTCACGACCATTTCAATGACATTTAGAAATAATAGAAAAAACAAAATCCTAAACTAAACAATAAAAAGACAAAAGGCACCTCACGACTTCTTCTACAAGGACAGGATATAAAAACAAAACGGAAGTTCTGAAAAAATGAAATTTTACCACACACGTTTCATAACCACTTCCTTTTTTTGTTTTGTTTTACTTCCTGGGGCTATCGGATCCTCAGTTTGTTGTGTTAAAACTCACTTTGATGTTTCGATTATTAAATGCGCTCTTCTCTTAAGATTTTCGAACTATTACAAATTTTATTCAAAAACGTCGAAATGTCTTTACGAAGTATTGATATTCCAAGTCACTCTTTCTTTTCCTGATTCAAAAACTCAGTTAAAGTTTGTACAATATGATTCTACAAAGATTCAAACAATTCGAACAGTCATAGCTAAGTAGCTACTTTGTAAAAAAGCTATATTATTAAGTTAGTTAAACAAATGTTTCTAACAGTCTGTTTAAAATTTAGTATAAGAAAATACATATTTCAAATTCTAACGATTATTTTTGGCCAAATAATTATGGAAAAAAAAATGCATAACAAGCATAACCACTTACAGGTACCAAAAGACAGAACTTGTTGTCACTCGCAAAGCTTTACTCATTAAAAGAAACACACACAAAACATTTAGATATTAAGTTAATTCAGTGCACACAAAAACACTGAATTAAAATTTCTATTTACAGAGCTACATGCCAATGACAATAACACATATCACGCGACTTCTACTGACCCACGTGAATCCAATACATCCCAAACCTCCGCTTAACATATCAGCACAAATAGCAGGGAAAGAGTTGGCCGCTGGATAGAATGCATGAAAATGTGGAGAATGCCAGTGAGTCATCTGAAATTAAAAAAAAAAAAAAAGTTAAACACTGGTTAGCATAGCAGACATGTTATAAATACGATTTCAATAGCCCCCCAGTGGCTCAGCGGTATGTCTGCGGACTTACACGCTAAAATTAAGCTTTGTGCTTAATTCAAAACAACAACAACGATTTCAATAAGTCAGCACTTCTATAATAGCAAGTGCAGTAAGCTATGATGTGTCTTTATAACGTTTAATGAGTTTTTTATTTTTGTTGTTTCTTTAATATTTTTCATGTTAAGTTATGCTGCAATACTTTTCCGTTTTTTTATTCATGGTGCAACAGCTTTTATTTTCATTCAAGATGTAATAATTTTATTTATTTAACGCTGTAATTGCTTTTCTCATGCTGTAATATTTTTTTGTCTTGTTTCATACTCACGGATTTCACATTTTCAGTTTCTGACTTCAACAAGAAAGTATGTCATTTAACAATGTTATCGTCAGGCTACTTTGTTTTATCTACTATGATCTCGTATTGCTCTGTTTTGTGGCTGATGAAAACAAGTATTGTTGTGAAAGTCAGTCCTAAAACTAGACAAAATGGCTGAGATAATATTTCACAGGTTTCTTTATTTGTTTGTTGTTAAGCGTAAAGCTGTACTAAACAGTAGGTCATCTGTGCTGTAACCAATATTGGTATCGAAATCCGGTTTTTAGCGTTATTTGTCAACAGACTTATCAGGGGTGTTAACACTCAGAAATGCGTGCTTAGTAGCAAAAAAAAAGAAAAGAAAGAAAAGAACAGAGATTGAAGGACTTTCCGGTAAAAATATGATTAGATTTTGAATACCCAAAAAATCCCAGATGATCTTTCAGGCTGATCTCTGTTTACATGCATTTCTCTTTAAAATAAAGTGTTTTTTTAAATATATGCCAGACAGAGTATGAAGTCAAGTGATGAAGTTCACAAGATATATATTTATATACAAATATGCTCAGTGCTTGTGTAGAAGTTCTTGAGCTTCACTCTCCATTTGGTTCGAACCTTGGACGTTCTGTAATGCAACCATCTAGAACGATAATCAATAATTTATCCTGAATAAAGTAGCCAATGAATATGTACACGACTGTACTATGAACCTGTGATAAACTCACCTTCAGCTTTTGTGTTTTTTTATTTGGTAAAATATGTTTGTTGAAATTGGAGATAAGAAATATTTGCTTATATTACTGACGTACTGCAAGAATGAAACCTATTACAACATGAAATGAGATAAAATATTACAGCACGAAAAACTTAAAAACCCATCGGTATGAAACAATTTGTTTTGTTTTTTAAATTTCGCGCGAAGTTACACGAGAGCTATCTGCTCTAGCCGTCCCGAATTTAGCAGTATAAGACTAAATTATAGTAATATTTCAAATTTCCAACTTAAATGGAACTTTATACGATAAGTTCGGGTAAATTCACCCATAAGTCATGATTACCAAGTAGTAGTCATCACCGCCAACTCTTGGGCTATTATTTTACCAACGAAAAGTGAGATTGATAATCACATTATAAGGCCCTACGGCTGAAAGGCGAGCATGCTTGGTGTGACGGAGATTCGAATCAGCGACTCTCAGATTACAAGTCCAGTGCTTTAACCACCTGGCTATGCCAGGCCAACGTGAGAAACGATTATACAATATACAAATGACTAATTCTAACATTTATCACAAAGTACTGACAATGAATTTTGGTTAATTAGCCAATAAAATATTTATGAAAGAAAAAACTATAAGAACCTGTTAATAAAACAATCGCAAACTAACATGTATTTATGTAATAACTAAAATTGTTTTTGTGATACTGACACAGTCTCAAACATGCTTTTTTTTCAATGAGAATTCAAGTTTTAATTTATTTTATTTTGTTAATTAATTATTTTTTGTAGTCGGAGCCCCAACTATTTGGACTTGTTTGCTTTCTCTTTAATCCTGTCTCGTGTATTCATAAAGGACAACGGAATATCATTTTAAATAAGAGTAAATTTTATAGAACTTACAGAATGAAAGACGAAACTTATATAAAATTTTCTCATTTTTAGTAATCTAAAAGATAAATAAGCTGGCAAGAAAACGCTAGAACTTATTTAGTATTACAATATTTCGAATTTCCAACTTAAATGGAACTTTATACGATAAGTTCGGGTAAATTCACCCATAAGTTATAAATACCGAGTACAGAAAGTGCTGTTGTCTTTATAGTAAAAAGCTACACAGAGGGCTTTCTGCACTTTGCCCACCGTGGTTTACGGAACCTATATTTTAGTATTGTAAGTTCCCAAACTTATTGCTGACTCACAAGAGTGCAACTGATCATCAAAACCCACGGTTGCTTTTACTTGAATAACAGGATTATTGGGACTCAAACCTTAGGCTTTTTGGTACACATCTATGAACTCCATAGAGATTAAGTATCAGTGAACAGACAAAGACAAATGGTTTATCAAGTTAGTTGGTATTGACACATCTTTATCGGTTTTCACACTTCTTTAATAAACTGTCCACTCTGAACTCTATCAACGGTATTGTAGTGCATCCTGGAATGGCTTTAGTGAGCTGAGAAGATATTTTTATATTACAGTTTTGTGGAAAGGTGAAACACCTTACAAAAACAGTTTCTGTTCTTACAAGGTATGAAGTGGTCAGTCTGAACTGGTTACAGAAGAAATAGCCTGTAGAGGCAGTTGTTATGGCAATAACTGAAACAGAGTATCTTACCAATTGACCCCCATTGTGTCAAGCTCAAGCTATGCCAAGGGTTAACAAGTCACACGGTATATAAAATTATAGTAAATTACGTTCTTTAGACGACAATCGGAAATGGGAAGTATTTAATGCAATACTACTGTGTAATTACTGACACAGTAATTAAACTGCTTAACGTAATTAGCATGTAGCTCTCTTATTAAAACACGAACTCGAAATAATACAATTGTAATAAAAAGCGAATTTTCTTCGGTGATGTTTCAACCAGAATGTTAGTGGAATATAAGAAAGAGACGTTTGAGTTGAGATTGAAATTGTTAATATGTTTCTTTAGAAAAAAAGTGCGTTTCGTATCTGCTCGTTTCTGAAAAAAATATTTAGCTTTTTATATTATGACACACTGACATTAATATGGTAATATTAATACAGTTATAAGCTGAAAAAAAACTGATTTCAAACTGACACTAAATAAGCTATATAAAACAAAACTGGTTTCATCGAAAAAAATGCATATTCATACTAATAAAAATGGTAGAATTAAAGTTACCTGGTGGGAGGGGGAACAAAGTGCACACGAGACCTGAACATAGTAATGTTATGGAGACATTAGAGCAACGGTGAGAATAGAATTGCTGAGGGTGCAGATGAGCCGTCTCCAACTTAAAGTACTCGGTCGCTATGCTTCAATGGTTTTAATAATACATGCCCCCCCCCCCAGTGGTTCAGCGATATGTCTGCGGACTTACAACGCTAAAAGCCAGATTTAGATACCCGTGGTAGGCAGAGCACAGATAGCCCGTTGTGTAGTTTGTGCTTAATTCAAAACAATAAACAACAATAATACATTTTGTTCAAAAGTTTTGAGTATGCTCATTACGATTTTTTTTTCCAGCAGCAGTAAATCAGGGGATATTACCCTACGTAATTCCTAATGTGTGCGTGATAAAACATGGACACGTAGTGTATGGCAGCCTTAAAGCTTTCTTTGTTTTTTAAATTTCGCGCAAAGCTACTCCAGGGCTATCTGCGCTAGCCGTCCCTAATTTAGCAGTGTAAGGCTAAAGGGAAGGCAGCTACTCATCACCACCCACCGCCTTCTATTGGGCTACTCTTTCACCAACGAATAATGGAATTAAACGTCACATTATAACGCCCCCATGGTTGAAAGGGCGAACATGTTTGGTGCGACCGGGATTCGAACTTGCGTCCCTCAGATTACGAGTCGAATGCCTTAACATGTTTGGCCAGCCTTAAAGCTATTAACATGTAGACCTGAGGGCTGATGATCCCCTTACCTCCTAGTTCCTCTTTTGACAACTAAAAGCTGAAATCTTTCTTAATAAAGGAATTTATCTGACTCATTGATTCGTTTTCTATTCAAAGCTCAATAACTTTAGGTCACAAACAGCTGAGCTGAAAATGAAATATTCTGATTTACTATCACTCTGTTTCAGTTTAACTTGGGCTGCAAGTTACCTTGTGGATAACCTGCCTGTCTGCAGGGCCATAGGTTTAAAACTTCAATATTCGAATGCTACTTTAGAATAAGTGGTGTGGGAAATTACAGAGTAAGTGTCATGAACTGTTACAGAGGGTCCAAAGTTAGAGCCATTAAACTTACTCCGTAATATCAGTTATAAGAGCATTATAAGAGTGACAGTCAGTCACAATATTCGTTTAAGAGTAGCCATAAGAAGGTAATGCTACTGCTGATTTGTTGGAATTCCTCTTGGTCAGTAGTTCTGAAATTAGGAACAACTGTATTTGAGCCTCGAAGTTTCTTACCTGACTAATCAGTCCATGTGGATGTACTTGTGTGAAAAGATTTATAACTGTCAGCGTGTCTGGATTGTGAATCTCAGGTTTGGTGGCTCACGTTCCGTTTTCGCAAAAACGCGACCCACATTTATATGGAGCAGTGAATGTGTTATATATATAAATAGGAGAGACGACAAAATCTCGTAATTCGATCAAAAAGACTAATCCAAGAGTTGGCGATGTGCGTTTTTGAATACCTACCTCTAATCTATTAGGAAAGGTTCTTTCAGAAAATTCTCACGCACAAAAAACTTTTATATGGGGAATGGAGCGCTGCAAACGGTAATCGTATGTTTATGAAGATATTTGTTTATTGTAGTTAAGCACAAAATTACACAAAGGGCTATCTATGCTCTGCCACCACTGGTATTGAAACTCGATTTCTAACGATATAAGTCCGCTGACATACCATTGTGCCACTGGGGGGAGCACGAAGATGCAATAACGCAAAAAAAAAAGACAGCACCATTTTAAATAGGCCTCAATATTAATCCTCGCCTAGGGGTTGGCGAAATATTTAACAGAGAAACCAAATATAATAAAACTGATTCTTTGGGCCGGTATGGCCAGATGGTTAGGGTGCTCAACTTTTAATCTGAAGGTCAGGGGTTAAAATCCCCGTCACATTAAATATGCTCGACCTTCCAGCCGTGGGTACGTTATAAAGTGAGGATTAATCCCACTATTCGTTAGTAAAAGAGAAGTCTGAGAGTTGGCAGTGGATGGTGATGACTAGCTGTCTTCCCTCCAGTGTTACCCTGTTAAATTAGGGACGGCTAGTGCAGATATCCCTCTGTAGCTTTGCGCGAAAACAAACAAACAAACTTATTCTTCGAGACTTTCTTGTCAGTGCCTGAGTATCTGTGAATCGGCAAGGTAAATTTGTTTAGTTTTACACAAGGTTACTAGAGGGCTATCTGCGATAGCCGGCACTAATTTAGTTTGCTTTGCTTTGAATTAAGCACAAAGCTACACAATGGGCTATCTGTTCTCTGCCCACCATGGGTATCGTGTAAGTCCACAGACATACCGCTGAGCCACTGGGGGGCCACTAATTTAGAAGTGACAGAGTAAAGGAAAGACAACTAGTCAATATCACTCACCGTCAACTCTTGAACTACTCTTCGCCAGATAAAAAGTAAAACTACGAATGACCATCACATTACAACGCCCTTACTGCTGAAAATGCTAGCATGTTCGGTGCTTGAGTTGGATAACATGACCCACAGATCGTAAGTTCTAGCCATCAGCTATACCAGATCCGCACCAGTAAAGAAAGATACATACGAAGTTATTTCTTAATAGTGAGCACATTAAAATAGTTACACCGGGCATTATCACTCGTTCGATGTCCTTAAAAACTTCTTCCCAGGATTCTCCCTCTACAGGGGCATGATCAGGAATAAGGTCCCGGATGTAACCCGGATAAACGTCAGGAAGTACACGGCGTTCCCGGATGCTAGAAATATAGTCTGCTACGAAGTCAACCATCTGCTTCCCATATCGACGAAATTCGTCTGCCTCCATTGTCGCTCAATGTATCGTCCAATAGCTCTACAACAACAATATAAACATCGCCTAGTATAAACTATCTTTATGCAACTACATAGCGCCGCCTGTCGGATAAAACTAGAACTTAACAAATACATCACTTGAGTTCATTAATTATTTTTAGAAAGAAAAGAAATTTTTATTCTTTGTAGATGAAGCAGTCTGATTATTTTACTTCTAATCTTAAAGACAAAAATCAAGTGTATAAGTAATATTTAAAAATCCCAATGAATATTTAAATAATATTTTTAATAGTTGGTGTAAAAATATACAAGCTAAAACAGTATAAGTATTTACAAATTTATATTTCAATAAAACAGTGTAAGTATGGCTTATTACAATGCTATCATCAGCATTGCATTTGTAATATATCTAGTTATTAACAATATACCCCAATAATATAAATATGTCTGTGGACTTTACAGCGCTAGAAATCAGGTTTCGATACCTGTGTTGGGCAGAGCAAAGATAGCCCATTCCGTAGCTTTGTACTCAACTAGAGATAAACTGAATGAAAATAAAGAAAAGTATATAATACGTCGTAAAGGTGTTGTTCGTTTAAGGTATGATGGAATATGTTCTGCAATGCCCTCTTGCGTCAAGAAGTGAGGAATGGGAGTCGTTTCTCAACTGATGAATCGCTTTATTAGGCTCGCGACAGTGGATTTAATCTTCACATAGTATAACTTCTGATCATATTTCGCAGTGGTCGAAGTTATAGATAACGATTGTCAGAGGGAAGGAAGCTAGTCATCACCACTCACCGCCAACTCTTGGACTACTCTTTTACCAACGAATAGTGGGATTGATCGTCACATTTCGCAAGATGGTGCATAATCCGTGAATCACCATGGTAATCATTTCCTCAATTACTATTTGCTTAAAATTAAGCTCGAAGTTACACAATGGGCTATCTGTGCTCTGTCCACCACAGGTATCGAGACCCGGTTTTGGCAATGTAAGTCAGCAGACACCTCTGTGCCACTAGAGGGATTTATTCAAGAAATAAGTATACTTCTCTGTTTATAATTTAAGAGAATCATCAGATATTTATTGAGTTTTATGGTTTAAAAGTTCAATATTTAGCTATATTGAAAACAACGCAGATTTTTTTTCATATTCATGTTGCTTGTGCAGTCATTAAAAACATAATTAATTATACAGCCGTTTTCTGTGAGTATTATGAATGCCTTCAGTATACTTAAAATGACGATTTATTGTAACAGTTTACATATTTTAAACACAGTGATAACTAATAATATTTTTATACTATTATTCTTAATTAAAACAAAAAACAACACTATTTCTAAATTATGTACAGCTGGGAATTAACAAAATATCACTAGAATTACTTTAAAACCTCAAACAATTAAAAAAAGACATTTTAAACTCACTTACCACCACAGGGTGACTTTAATCACTGTCCTTCAAGTTTGTTTATGTCAGAACGAAAAGAAGTATTTTAGATTCCTCTGTACGAATTAACTGAGTGGTATCTATGTGTTTTCCTATTCGTTCTAAACGTGTGTCATGGTATTTCTCCAGCATCTTAAAGACATTGGTGTTCTGTTAAAGTCACATCTAAAGATAATGTTCTTTATTCCTTTTTCTGCCACGTGTATAAATCTCGACCAAGATAAAAGTTAACATAAAATCAGATGTACTCGAAAAGGTTCAGAATGTATGGTTATAATTGTTTCGTAGACACTTGGAATTTCAGAATTACATAATTTTTGTTTGTAAAACTGTTAAACGTCCATCATAATCAGCTAAAAGACTTCGCACATACCAGTTCAGTTATGTAATATTTTGTCATTTTTCTTTCTTTATGTTTTTAAGCTCTTGTTTTGGTGTTGCATCTAATTTATACTTTTACGCTAGAGTACTTGCTAATATCCTAGGAATTCAATCTGCTAGATTACTTCTAAAATGAGAATACCGTTGCGTTTCCACGACTACTGATACCTTTTCCACTTCTAACTTCACATTTCAGAGGAAGACAACAGTTACCTTCTGATGACGCCAATTGTTAGTGTGGCTTTGTCTCGTTTCTATGGTAACTAAACGCTTGAACGCTGCTATCCTATAATTGATGGACCATGAGGAGAAAGATACGTTATATCTTTATACTGGATGATTTTAAAAGGGTTGTCGTAGAAATTTGATTACCACCTTTGAAACTTTTTGTTCTAACGACTTCTCATGAACGGATCAGACGAGAGGTTCATTAAAATATTCAAAGGTAACGATTTTGAACTAGATAATTTGCGTAGAAAGACTTCATTATCGACATAAACATTCAGTAGTTTGCGTCATAGTCCTGCAGTTGGTTTGTTTTTATGATAGGTATTAACTGTAACTATATTCGTAATGTAAGGAATTTGTTTGTTTGTTTGTTTTGGAATTTCGCACAAAGCTACTCGAGGGCTATCTGTGCTAGCCGTCCCTAATTTGGCAGTGTTAGACTAGAGGGAAGGCAGCTAGTCATCACCACCCACCGCCAACTCTTTGGCTACTCTTTTACCAATGAATAGTGGGATTGACCGTCACATTATAACGCCCCCAACGGCTGGGAGGGCAAGCATGTTTGGCGCGACTCGGGAGCGAACCCGCGATCCTCAGATTACGAAGCGCACGCCTTAAAGCGCTAGGCCATGCCAGGCCGTAAGGAATTTGTAACGCACAAATTTGCAGAATAAACGATTGGTGTAATACTTAAAGTAATATCTTTAGAAAACAGAGTAAGTCAATTTACTGAGCAAACCGATCCTAGAGATGATTCAAAATTATCACTGTTTTTGGGTTTTTGGTTCTCCAGCTAAAAAAGTGATAAGTTTACCGACTTGCAACACTAAACTTCAGACTTCGATTTCCATGCGGTGAACATTGCATGTAACCCAATGGGGCTTTGCTCTAAAACTAAAAAAAATGTATTATGATACACTGCTGGACAAACGATATGTTTACAGAATCGACTCGTAATCTGAGGGTCACGAGTTCGAATACCCGTCGCACCAAACATGCTCGTTCCTTCAGCCGTAGGGGCGTTATAACGTTACGGTCATTCCTACTATTCGTTGGTAAAAGAGTTGTCCGAAAGTTGGTGGGGATAGTGGTGATGACTAGCTGCCTTCCCTCTAGTTTTACACTGTTAAATTAGGGACGGCTAGCGCAGATAGCGCTCATGTAGCTTTGCGCGAAAATAAACAAAAACAAAAAACGAGTGTACAGACTTACCACGTTAAAAGTTTGGGTTTGATTTCTTGCAGTGGAGAGAATACCAAATGTCCATCGTGCACAGGGAAAATAGCAGCATTGTAGTAATAATAGTACATTTCTTGGTCTGCAGGTTTATTCATTTAAACTTCGTAAGAGCGTGCTTTATTCGTCGATTATGTTATTCCTTCAAGTTGTTAATAAATAAGAAAATCCTTTATTATTAAGAGTTATTGCTATTCAGATGTAAATTGGGAAGTATCGGAATATTTCTATAGCTTAATTAAAGCTAAATATTAATATGTAAATCTGACAAAATTCCACTCTGTGTAAAGTACAACTTTCTTACGCACAATAAATATTTTATATTACATTGTTTTTATAATAACATGTTTAAGGTTACATTCCACAGATTTCTCTTAATTCATTGAGCCCTCGTCGTAGCAAATGTGCTCGTTCTTTCAGTCGTGGGGACGTTTCAACGTGCGGTCAATTCTTCTATTCTTTGGCGTACCATAATAATAAAATTATGAGCAAGAGTAGAACCAATAAATGGTGGAGATAACATTTTATCTATTAATTTTAACCTCTGTTTCTAAGTTTCATATGTGGACTGTATTTCACACTGTTTGTTATAGGCATGTAATAAAAGTAACAGTCAATCCTATTACTTGACCTAAAATAGCTGGGCATGTCCTTTGTGGCAATTGATGTTACTAGCTAACCATCGTTTTTCTGATCATAAAAGTTCAAAAACATGAATGGTTATACATTTACCTCAGAGAATTCTGACCTAAACATTTATTCCTGAACACATAAGGTGTTGCCCAGGTTGAAAATTCCAACCTCTGTTATAACATCCACATATAACTGAAACTGCCAAATGCCAAAACAAATAAGATATCCACGTTTATGCAACAAGTCTGAAGGTTGGAAATTTATTTTGACGTTACAAGTGTTATGCTTATATAAAAAGAGTAAAGATACCATTCGATAAACAAGAATTGAAATTTGTCTCAATGCAACAAAGGTAGAAATTCATCTTGATATAACAAGAGTAGAAGTCCAATTTGGTACAACAAAGATGGAGATTCATTGACGTAATAAAATGATTGAGGTTCACCTTTTTATAACAAGATCAGAGATCCAATTGATAAATAAGAATGTAGATTCGTCTTAACGCAACAAAGATAGGAATTCGTCTTGATACAACAATAGTACAGGTCTAACTCTTACGTAACAAGGGTCATGGCTCATCTTGATACAAGAAGAGTAAAGGTCCAGTTTGATGCAACGGAAGACGTTCATTTGATATACAGCGATCTCCAACTGCTATGTTTACTTAAACAGAAACGGAATAATGATAAAAAGTTTACAGTCTAAGTTTAAAGCATCGTTAGTTCAAATGACAGCCACTGGCGGATCAACACAAGAAACAGTCGGAATGAATCTGCATAACAAGTTGATATTAAGTTACATAAATGTCAGTTCGGTTTATTTTGAGATCACAAACCACAACTGAGCGAATGTTTGTCAGATTTATGGAATAAAGACACTGTATTATTAAAATAACCATTCACAATCAATGAACTGAAGGTAAAGGAAACAAAACTATTTTCATTCTGTAAAACACTTGTTTATTTGTTGAATTTCGCGCAAAGCTGCAACCCAAATTTTTATCATTGTAGCTTTCAAGTCTACCGCTGAACCATCAGGGGCTGAGTGTGTCTGACAGAATAACCTAATGCAGTTTAGTAATATCGATGCGTGACTACTCTGTTATGGAACACAAGGGAAGTGATGATCACAATGAACATAATGATAAGCTACAAGTGAATGAACACAATAAGGGAAGGTTCAAGATTCACATTTCAAAACCGAAATAATCAAATATTTAATTATATGGATATCAGACTCTGTAATACAAATTAAAGGAAAGGCTTGTTTGTTTGTTTTTAATTTCGTGCAAATGCTACACCAGGGTTATCTGTGCCCGCTGTTCTTAATTTAACAATGAAAGACTAGAAGGAAATTAGCTAGTAATCACCATCCACCATCAACTCTTCAACTATTATTTTTACCAACGAATAGTGGGATTGATCGCAACATTATAACGTCCCCGCGGCTGAAAGGGCGAGCATATTTGGTGGGATAGAGATTCGGACACGTAGAATGCGAATCGCACGCCATAACCACTTGGCCATTGTGATGATCACAATGAAGGGAAAGGCAGTAAGATGGAATAACGAATAAAAAATATTCAATAATTTACAAGCCAGAGACTAGAGGTTGGTTTACAGATAGGAATGACATCTCACTCAATGAAAGTGTTATTATTGTGGTCAACAAGGACATTGTTAATACATGATTGTACCAACGAAAAATATAAGTTAACCCCCTTAAAAAGTTATGTATATTGCTCTGAACAAAGCCTTTAAAGTGATAAATCATTGTTAAATAAGGATGTAATCAGAAATGGTTATGAGTATAGAGTATTGCAAAGATTTCTTTAATATTCTACAAATAATATAAGTTGAAAATGTACTACAGCAAGCTGATAAATTCAGATGGTTCAAAAATAAATCCATTACGCAGACTGAATGTGCTAAAATTGTGGATTTATTCCACAACAGATTAATCCTTAAACAAGAAACTACCTTCGCATATAAATCTCTTTATCATCGATAGATTAAGAAACTGGGAAAACGCATATATATATATATATTCAGTTGTTACTACAATAAAGGGTAGGGTGTAGACTAATGGTTCGTGTGCTGGGTTGCAGGTCTCTAAATCCAAGGTTTCAGTAGGATATATTCCAACGGATACATTCAATTCTTAAAAATTATACGCGTTATCAAAATAGTATGCAATCCTACTATTTGGTTGATAGTAGTCGTTCAAGCGACAAGTCTTGATAATTGTTTTCCATCCTTCTGGTCAGTAATTTTGGGTTAGAAATGGCCATGTTTGGACATTAGGAGTTTGTTTGTTTTCTTGAATGTCGCACAAAGCTACTCGAGGGCTATCTGTGCTAGCCGTCCCTAATTTAGTAGGGTACGACGAGGGGGAAGGCAGCTATTTATCACTGCACACCGCCAACTCTTGGGCTACTCTTTTACCGACGAATAGTGGGATTGACGGTCACATTATAACGCCCCCACAGCTGAAAGGGCGAGTATGTTTGGCGCTACGGGGATGCAAACCCGTGACCCTCAGATAACGAATCGTACGCCTTAACACGCTTGGCCATGCTGGGCCTACATTAGGAGTTACTGATGAGAAATGACTATGTTTGGACATTAGGAGTTACTGGTGTGAGAAATTTAGTGCACGTGTCCCGAAATGCCATTAAGATAAAAATACAATTACTGCCATATAGATCGAAAACACTGCGAAACCTTCGCTTTATTTCGACATCTTAGAACATTGAGATTAGGAAGGTTAGGGGGACAGCGCATGAAAGATTCATATAAACTGGGTGTGTTGATGTTGGACAATGATGTCAACTTAACAGTCTGCACCCTCACTGTTAGCTCAACAGAATGTTTGAGACCATTTTATAGCAAGATATCGGATTTTTATACTCACGGTGAAAAGGGTTGGGTTTTGGTTTTTTATGGCATTTCATGCAAAGCTACACGAAGGCTATCCACGCTAGCCGCCCCTAATTTAGCAGTGTAAAACTAGAATAAAGGCAGCTTCATCACCATCCACAGCCAACTCTTGGGCAACGAATAGTGGGATTGACCGTCACATTATAACGCCCCAACGGCTGAAAAGGTGAGCATGTTTGATGTGACGGGGATACGAACCCTGGTAAAAATGGCACAAATAACCCACTGAGTAGTTTCTATGCTTAACAACAAATAATTTGTTTGTTTTGGAATTTCGCACAAAGCTACTCGAGGGCTATCTGTGCTAGCCGTCCCTAATTTTGTAGTGTAAGACTAGAGGGAAGGCAGCTAGTCATCACCACCCACCGCCAACTCTTTGGCTACTCTTTTACCAACGAATAGTGGGATTGACCGTCACATTATACACCCCCACGGCTGGGAGGGCGAACCCGCGACCCTCGGATTACGAGTGCACGCCTTAACGCGCTCAAATAAAGAAAACTGCAACTTCTGCTGTAAAAATATAGAAAACAAAAACAAATAATACAGAAATGTCATTAAATGTTTGCAGCACCTAGTTTTGTAATATTTGGTCCATTAACAAAATAAAATAGCAAAAAAAAATCACAAAACAGCGGAGGTTAAGTTGAAACAAACGACTACATAATGATCACCAAGGTAATCATTAGAGACAAAAAACCTGATAACAAGACTTGTCCAGTTTATGATGAAATATAAAACCACAAAATATGAAGTAATGTATTATTTCTCTAAGTTTTCTCAGAAACTGATGGTACTAATGGCTATACTCGGGTCGCCAGCCGTAGAGATAATGATGAGTGTGTAAAAAAAAAAAAAAGAAACTTTATAGCACATAGCATTCATCTGTTTGATGCAATCAGTACCATCCAGGAGGTTGTGTGAAAGACACTGAAATGAGCCAGGGACTAGAAGAAAAAACCAAAACTCTAACTAGGTAGTATGTAACGAGAAGACCGTAATGGCCAGGTGGGTTAAGGCGACTCGTAATCTGAGGGTCGCGGGTTCGAATCCCCGTCGCACCAAACATGCTCGCCCTTTCAGTCGTGGGGGTATCATAATGTGACGATCAATCTCACTATTTGTTGATAAAAGAGTAGCCCAAGAGTTGACGGTGGGTGGTGATGACTAGCCCTCGTGCAGCTTTGCGATAAAGTATAAAACAAACAAACAAATAATTCACACTCTCCCATATGTGGCGCTACCTCTCTTGAACCATTTTTTTTATTCTCACCCCAACACACCCCTCCTTTATCTGACGACACTTTTGTAGAATCAGTTTATTATTCACACCCTCATACACCCTTCCCCAAAGCTACATGAGGGCTGTCTGCGCTAGCCGTCCCTAATTTAGTAGTGTAAGACGAGAGGGAAGGCAGCTAGTCATCACCACCCACCGCCAATTATTGGGCTATTCTTTTACAAACGAATAGTGGGATTGACCGTGACATTATTACAACCCCATGGCTAAATTGCATTAATAAGTGAAAAAAATGTAAAATCAACCTTAGACTCAATTTTCCGATTCAGATGCCCCCTGATACCTCAATATAACTTCTGCACTAATTTAATTTTTCTTTCAAAAAGAGCACCACTTTATATGTTTCTAAGCAAACCCATGAGTTATGAATATTTATAAAAACAATTTCAATTAATGTTTGTTTCAGTATAAGCGCAAAGTTGCACATGGAAATACTAACATATTGTTTTTCAATGTTTAAATTGCAAATATATTAATCAAATGAAAAAACAAAAAAAGATACTGCAAAATCTTGCCAAATTTGAAACTTGTAAGCAGAAGTGGTCTATCTAGTAGTCAACTTTGTAGTTATTGTATAGTACAGTTATGTTCTCCTTCGCCCTTTGGTGGCCCGACATGACCAGATGGGTTAACGTTTTCGACTCGTAATCTGAGGGTCGCAGGTTTGAATCCATGTCACACAAAACATGTTTGCCCTTTCAGCCGTAGGGGCATTATAAAGTTACATCGAATCCCACTATTCGTTGGTAAACGAGTAGCCCACTAGTCTTACACAACTAAATTAGGGACGGCAACTGCAGATAGCCCTCGTGTAGCTTTGCGCGAAAATCAAACAAAGAAACTTGCCCCTTGGTGGATTATTTAAAAATATATATAAAAATATAATAACAGTTGTTAGCAAAACGACCATTTAAAGAAATGATGCAATCCTCAAAAATTCACATTAGTAATTGATTTACATAATAAGTTTCTGTATTATTTAAAATATAAAACATTTTTCTCTATATTTTTAGCTAAAAGCTACATCATGGGCTGGTTGCGAACTATACCCCACATGAAATCAATTTGAGCCCAACATTTTAGTGTTCTAAATTCACGTTTGTGTATTAGAAAATGTCTTAATATTTGTAGTACCGTGAATCTATCTTTTCTTTGAAGAGTGAAAGAACTGATCCTTAAATAATTAAATTGGGAGTATTTGAGATTTTGTATCAGAAGGTTAAAGGCTCGGTTCATGATATGCATTTTTAGATATAGAGCCGTTTACGAACCTGAATTTTATTTGCCATATACATTTAGGGTATCTTTGTTGATGTTAGGAGCTGGTAATCGGCTTGTGTCTCTAGTTAGCGGTTATGGATGAACCTTGGTCATATCGGAGTTTAACCCATCGTGTTGTTCTTATAGAAAATAAAACGCAGCTACTGCAGCTCTGATTTTGTTTTAAAAAATGAAAACTAATTTCATACTTTTCATGCAAGATGCTTAACACAAACCTTAAACAGAGAAAATTACATCTATATTAGGCCATTGCAATATTCTGAGTTTATTAATTTGTTTTGTTTATCTGCTGTTAAGCTCAAATTACAGATTGAGCTACTTGCGCTGTGCCTTCCATAGATATCAAAACCCAGATTTTAGTGTTATAGCCCTTATGACTTACCGCTGAACCACTGAGGGTAGACTTTTTCGAGCCGCTGTTCGGGACTTACATTTAATGAATACCAGAACACATAAGGAGCCCGGCATGGTACCGTGGTTAAGGCACTAGACTCGTAATATGAAAGTGATGGGTTCGAATCCCCATTACATAAAACATACTCTTCCTTTTAGCCACGGAGATCAATACCACTATTCGTTGGTGAAAGAGTAGCTTAAGGGTTGGCGATGGGTGGTGCCTTCCCTCTTGTCTTACACTTTTAAATTAGGGACACAGATAGTCCCTCATGAAGCTTTGTGCGAATTTCAAAAACAAAGGACACGTAAGCTTGACAAAAATACAACGGCAAAAACTTTCAAAATCCCAAATCTATCCTATACTTAATTTTGTTTGTTTTGTTTTTAATCAGCAGCATGAAACACTGTATTCAATTCATAAGTTGTATATAGGCTTTTTCTTGGTAAAAGTGACAAGTAACTCAGAGCTATAACTATCTGTTTAATATCATTGTTAAACAGATATTATTATAAACACAAAGGCAAAGGTAGTTTTATTTTTTTAAATATTAACATAAAATATAGATTTATTTGAGTACAGTAGTTCCCGAAATTTAGTCAGTTTGTCTTGAAAATTTCATTTACAAAAGTGAGGAAATAGTTAAAAAGTTGTGTTGTAATGTGTTGTGGTGTCCCACATCAAAACTTGTGAAGAAATTTAAATTTTGCTTCGCGCTTCATATCTACTACTGGTGGTAGTACTACATACTACAGAATATTGTTACTAGTACCGTATACGCTATCGAAAAGTGTAGGGTGGCAGTTGCATTTATGTCACTTACGGTATGATATTGCTATTATGCAAACATTTGGCCTATTGCGTAGTGATGTAATATAAAATATTATTAACAGTAATTTTAGTATTATAAATACCGAATTATTATGAGAGACAATCTAGAAATTCATATTTTTAGAAAAGACAAAAAATGGAAAATTAAACTTGAAAGCTCGAAATGTTTGTTTACATGGTGATATGTATTTATTTACGCTGATCATAAGATTTAATATATACTTAAATATTAGATAAGTGGGAGTAGTTTAACGTTGAATAATAGTAATTTAGCATATGATTAATATAACAAGATTGGAAGGCCATTATTTAACTAAAAAAACCCACAAGCACTGATGCTTCTGTTACTAATAATAGAAAAACATTCGTTTGTAAGAATGTCTAGTTACCCATTTCATTGTTGTAGTGTTGAGAAATGTTCAGTATATATTCATAAAGGATACTTAATTAATTTTGTATCATATGTTATAATTTAAAATATATTTGCATAATTTATTTAATTCAATATTTTATTGGTTTAAGTCATAGGCCTAGAAGTATTAGCATTTTCTACGTCGTTAGAAGAAGCAGGTACAAGGCTAAGAAAACAAACATCACCGGAGATTTTGTTCCGTTGATAGAAGTATTTATTTAGTGTTTCACGTATCCTGTAGTTAAATTTTTTTTGAATTGGTTAATTATAGTTTTCTCTAACCAAATTGTTTGAGGTAGAGAATTCAGTGTACTAGCTCTTGTTTGGTAAAGTTAATATACCTGATTAAGCAAATTCATGCCAGTCGTGGTTTTAACTATGTTTTACTGACAAACACAGAGGTAAGTATTAGATGCTGGAAAATAAGAAATGTTGACAAAAAATTTGTGAGTTCAATTGCTGCATTAGTGTGAAACAGCTTTAAGAAAAATGCAGTAAAACAGTTTTAGGCCATAAAAAATAAACTTTTAAACTCTGAAACTAATCTTAGTTTAGAATAAAGTGCAAGTTCACTGAAAGTTTGCTGTAGAGAAAAAATGCAACATAACTTTGGGTTATTCTAAATGTTTCAGAATTGTTGAATTGAGCAATTTGGCCTTGATATTTGGTTAGCAAGTTACAACATGAAGCTCCATCTCTGTTTCCCTTTATTATTTATTCTAATATATGACTGTGCAAATGGTTGTGTATGTTTTTTTTTAATCTGTAAATGATCAGAACTGTAGTTTGTTATGTGGTAAAAAATTAAGAATTGTGGTACAAATGTAAATGCAGTGGGTAGATATATGGGCTATTTGATTTTAATAGAATTTCATGTTGACAAAGACATTAAAGCTCAAGCCTAAGTAAATGCCTCAAGGCAGAAAGAAAATCCCATTCAGTGGAAAACAGAAAAAGTTACAATTGCAACATAAACGAGATAAGAAGAAGCATCAAAATGGAGAAACGAGCAAAGGTATGATATTATTGTAAGGTTTTTTATTAGATTTTTGTGTCTGCAGTAGTTTAAATTTTTCTATTACTTCTTTGGCTTCAATTCAAAGATGCTTTCTTTTTTTTTCTCTTCTCATTAAGGCCACTCTAAGGAATTATTACAGAATCACCGTGGGACAGCTACGAGTTGTACATCAGTTTTTTATTTTTCAGATTTATCATTTCCTTGGCTTGGATAAGAGTCCACTTCACGTAACTTTAAGCACACAGAGTTTTTAAAAATTGTCTTTAGTTTGCTTTTAATAATCACCAGTCATTAGTTGTTAATTTAAAAAGTCCATGGGTATACTTTAAATGTTGTGAAATGTTTCAAGGGATTTAAAATGACTAACAGTGTTTAAGTCACTTGGTAAACTAAGCATTAAAAAGTATCGATGAAATTTATCGATTTATTAATTAACCAAAAATTTTGCAATGTACTTGATAATGCATTTTAAAAGCTTTACAATGGAGCTTTATTGTTTTAAAGTTAAATGTCATCTTTAAACTTGTTATTAATCTTCAAGGACTGAGTAAGTTCTGTTTGTTAGTATTGTAAACTTTAAATCTCCAGGTCCCTTGTTTGTCTCCTGCTACAAACTAGAAATAAGTTCCACACTTTAGGACCATTATTTGAGCAAACAAGAAGAGCTGATAGTGGATGCAGTTGAAGTTCTGTCTTCCTTCTAGTCTGTCAGTTCAGAATTTAAAACTGGAGATAATAGTATTTAGCTGAAACATAGCTGGCTACACGTACACAGCTGGCCAACATCTAAAGGCCAATGAGCATAAAGAAAAAATATGCATTTTGCATTGTTAGACTCAGACTTGTTTGAGTAGAGCTTCAAAATATGAAAATAAGAAAAGGGAAAATAAAAATAAAAACTTTTTTAGCATTTAATAGGGAAAATGTAAACTATAAAATTAGTCTAAATACTAGCTGGTCAAAAGTTTAAGATCATACTGAAACAGACCGTTAATTGGTAAACACATAGAGAAATTTAGTCATTTGTTTTCAAGCATTAGCATTGTCAACATCTCCCACTGACATCTGTGTTACATTGGGTAAAAATATGGCAAAGGCTAAAAAGTTAAAGTTTGAACGTGGCAAAATTGTTGAGCTGCAAAAGCAAGGTCTCTCTCAACGTGCCATCACTGGCAAGATTAGGTGTAGTAAAACTTCTGTTGCAAATTTCTTAAAAGACCATGAGGGATACAGAACGAGAATTTCAAGTGGTAAGCCCCAAAAAATTTTGCTGGCAATGAGTAGGAAGATTCAAAGGGTTGTCCAGCAAGATATCAGCCAATCACTGAATCAGATTAAGGCCCTTACAGACGCAGAATGCAGATCAAGAACAATAAGACAGCATCTACGAGAGAAAGGCTTTAAAAACTGTAAATGTCTTCAAAGGCCACACCTCCTTCCATATCATGAAACAGCTTGGTTAAACTTTGCTGAGAAGCACCAAACATAGGATGTTGAAAAGTGAAAGGTTTTGCTCTCTGATGAAAAAAAATTAACCTGGATGGTCTAGATGGCTTCCAATGTTACTGGCATGATAAGGATATCCCACCAGAGACATTTTCTACATGACACAGTGGAGGAGGATCCATCATGATATTGAGCACTTTCTCCTTCCATGGAACAATAGAGCTTCAGGTTATACAGGGGCATCAAACAGCAGTTGGCTACATTGGCATGTTGAAGAGAGCATTCTCATTGATTGAAGGCCCTCGCTTGTGTAGAAATGACTGTTTCTTTCAGAAGGACAATACTGCAATCCACAATGCCTGCAGGATAAAGGGCTTTTTCATGGCAAATTACGATTCTTTTGGACCGTGCAGCATGTTTGCCTGAAATGAACCCCAATGAAAATGTTTGGGGGTGTATGGCAAGGGAAGGCTATAGAAATGGATGCCAATTCCAAACAGTCCATGATCTTCATGAAGCCATCTTTACCACTTGGAATAACATTCCAGCCAGTCTTCTGCAAACACTTATATCGATCATGCCAAAGCGAAAGTTTGCAGTTATTTACAATGATGGCCGTGCAACTCACTACTGAGAACTTTTGTTGGGCATTTTCTACACTGTTTAGGACATCTTTTTGGTATGGTCTTAAACTTTTGACCAGCTAGCATTTAAACTCATTTCATGGTGGTCATATTTTTTCTAATAAATGCTAAAAAAGTTTTTTATTTTTATTTTCCCTTTTCTTATTTTGTCTTTCAAAGTTCTACTCAAATAAGTGGTTGAGTCTAACAATGCAAAATGCATATTTTTTATGTTCATTAGCCTTGGGATTTTGGCCAGTAGTGTATATCTATAAAAATAAAAAGATAAATGTTGCAGGCTGTCTAGGGAACCTCTGAAATCTTGTAAAACTGTATTTCACATTTACAATTTCTTAAACCCTTTATTTTGACATGCTAGACCTTTATTTTGTAAAACTAGAAAGTTCTTCCCACATGGTTTTAATTTTGTCGGCAGGATAGGTAAATATCTGCTTTATATATATGCATACAATATCTATTTGTACTTTGGTATATATGTGTATTTTTATTTTGATGTATTTTTTTTTACTTTTACCTGTGTTATTTTGCATATCTTCAAGTTTTTATCTGTTTCTGGATATCAGTTAATCAATCTGGTTTACTTTCAGAAGACAGTATTATGACATCTGGACATATATCCTCAGCAGATGAAGATAAAAACATTCTGGAAAATGTTATAAAGTTAAACCAGCAGCCATCAAGACATGGTACAAACACAACAAATAGGTAGAGTTTACAATAGTGAAATTATTTAAATTGATAAAGCACTTGGTGAAATTGCTTGGCATTAATGTTAATTTACACCAATATTTTGTGCTTTGTGAGTTATTGACTTACATAAATAGTGTACTGTTAAAGCATTGTTACTGGTTATAATGAGTAGAGTAGTTAGTGGCCTAGTGGAGTCCCAGGCTCGAGTTTCTAACTCTGGTTGTAATGAGTACAGTAGTTAGTGGCCTAGTGGAGTCCCAGGCTCAAATTTCTAACACTGGTTGTAATGAGTGGAATAGTTAGTGACATAGTGGAGTCCCAGGTTCAAGTTTCATGTGGTGTAGTGGGCATATTAATAACTAATAATATTAAATAGCCATATTTTTATTTTCTAATTTAAAGAAGTTTTTTGTGTGTGTGGAGGGTGATTTTAGCTAGTGGGTGTTTTTGTTTATATAATAACTTCTTAAACAATGTATTGTTTTTTAATTACTTCATACAAATTCTCAGGTAATTCAATGACTGAAGCTGAAGTTTTATATTTTCTTATCAAGTTTGTTTCAGCTTTGAGTACATGTATTATATTTACACATGAAACATTGGATTACAAATGTACATATTTCTAAAGATTTGAAATACTTAACCTTACTATTGTTAGCATGGTAATGTAAAAAAATAGTAATAGATGAGTTTATAAAAAAATTGTTTTTGGTTCAGGTATAGGCTGCATTTTAAAAAGGAATCAAATCAAGAAATACAGAAACGAAAAGAGCTGGCTATGAAACCGTATGAAGTATTGTCACAGGTTAATCTCAGTTTTATTGTACTTTTAATGTATACGGTCTATTTTATTAGCTATGTAATACAATGATACTGTGTGTCTTAATCTTTAAGTTTAAATTTTTTTTGGCCACTATCAGTAGAATAATTGCAGATTTTTTTGTTTTATTTTAATTCTAGTACCAAAAGTGAAAATTGTGATATGCATAACTTAATTAAGTTTATACATTTAGTAATAATGTAGTTTGAAACATGTTTTCAAATAAAGAAAAACCTAATAAAGTGCAAATTTGCTTAGAATATCTATTCTTGGGAAAAAACGTTAACTAAAGAATTTTTTACATTAATAATTCTTTAGATAGCAAGAGATTCTTTGATATACTTGATATAAAACTTTTTTTCATTAGAAGCTGAAAAATGGATGTCAGAATTTTCTTTCTTAAAGGAACTATCATATTTTGCATGCGGTATAATTTACAAGTTGTTGTACATGGTAGACAAAGGTTTCACTGATTTTTGGACATGATGTTGGTCAGTGAAGCCAGCATAGGCTTTTGAACTTTAGTGTAAACAAATATAATCCAGTACAAAAATCTGATATCTACTTTGCTTTTGTTTTTTAAAGGAGGCTCTTGAAGTGAGCTACGAAGACATTTTTTTACCAGGATCTTGTCTGGATATACCTAAACGGCCACCATGGAACTACAGTATGTCTAAAGAACAACTGGAGGCTAGGGAGCAAAAATACTTTAGAGTAAGTTGAATAATTGAGTAGCTTGAAAGAAATCTTGCTGTGGTTATTATTGAATGAATCGTTATGGTTATAATTCAAAACACAAAATCGACAGCACCTCACTCACACAAATAAATTAACAGAAATAATATGTCAAACATTTCAATTACATTCAGGTAAACAGTAGGGTTCTTACTGTTGTAGGTAAATATTAGGGTCATTACCTGTGGTAGACATAGTTGGGACATTCAACAATAAGAACAAAACAAAAAACACAATTTAGATAATAAGTTTTACTGTAATAGACATATCAGGAATTAGTAAAAACATGCTACTTTAAAATAATTTTAATGTAATTGTAAAATAAATTCTGAAGATTATAATGTGCTTTAAGGAATTTAACAGATTTTCAGTTAACTTGGGCTGGCCAGTGGGCATCCCAGAGGATGTGTCCAGTGGGTCACAAATTCTCTTCACCCTTGACCCTTCCGGTCAATAGGAGGTTGAGTGTAGTTCTGCTAATTTTCGGTTAAGAATAGGCAAAATTTTGAACAGTAAAGTAATGTACTACTATAAGAATTAACAGAGACAGACCTTATGTGAACTGTAAGGGAATGGACTCCTGGTAATAAGAAACTATAAGAAGATAATTGATGGTTTAAAAAAGGACATATAACAGTAAAATATTTTTCTGAACTGATGTAATTATTGGGTATTTTATAAGGGATGTTTTTATAATATGTAAATTAATCAGACACAACTGTACTTGATAGGAATATATTCAGAAAATTGAGCAGGAGTTTAAGAGTGAAGAGTTGAGCTATTTTGAAATGAACCTGGAGACTTGGAGACAGCTTTGGCGTGTGCTCGAAATGTCAGACATTGTAATGTTGATTGTGGACATCCGGTACCCTGTAAGTTATATTGCCATTAAGTGATTTGCAAATTCTTACAAACAATAATCTATTTCCGTGTTAATTTACTTACTGCTTTTAATATTTAGCTATGTGTGAGTCAGCGGTCGTTTAGGGATTTTCAAAGCTAAAATCTAGAGTTTTGTTCCCTACAGTGGACAGAGAGCATATAGTCCATTGTGCGGTTTTATGCTAAAACAATAATGATCATAATACATTTTCTGGAAATTTTAAATTTGGAAATTATACTGAACTGTGATTCAAGAAACTTTTTCATCATTACTACATGCAAAACTGTTAAAAAGAAATAACAACAGTTA
The DNA here is from genome assembly GCA_011833715.1 of Carcinoscorpius rotundicauda. Classification (NCBI taxonomy): domain Eukaryota; kingdom Metazoa; phylum Arthropoda; class Merostomata; order Xiphosura; family Limulidae; genus Carcinoscorpius; species Carcinoscorpius rotundicauda. The sequence goes on from CM022403.1 coordinate 36,822,806, forward strand.
TTCCTACTTTCAGTTTGTTGTTTAATGTGTGTGTGTTTCTTACAGTAAAGCCACATCGGGCTATTTGCTGAGCCCACCGAGGGGAATCGATCCCCTCATTTTAGTATTGTAAATCCATAAGCTTACCACTGTATTAGCAGTGGGCTAGTTGTTTAATTGTAGAGTGCCAGTGTTAAATGTTCAGTCATTAACATCAGGTGATATGGAGTCATAATGACTACATGCTGATATTGTAGGGTTAGAATTGTGATTAGCTGTTGCTTGTTCTAAACTTAAATTTTAAAATCAGTATTTTGGATATTTAGATAGATAGAAGTATTGGTCATCTGTTTTGCTTCCTTTTTCCTATTAGTGGTTTTATTTGTAAGAAAATCAGTTATTTTGTTTATTACTTTAACCATCTAAAAAACCATAATGAAATGTTACGTCACAAAATTACTGGAATTCTGATTTTTTAAATATCTATTACTGTTTTTAAATTGTTTCTCAATAGTAAGAGCCATTAGAAGAGAATTACACACAGACAAATTTAGATACATTACTAAAACCCTCAAATTATCATACCCATTGTGAAGAATTAAACAGAATTTGATTGAACTCAGTCTTGTTTGGGCCCAGCATGACCAGGTGGTTAAGGCACTTGACTCATAATCTGAGGGTTGAGCGGTTCGATTCCCTGTCACATCAAATATGCTCACCCTTTCAGCTGTGGGGTTGTTATAGTGTGATGATCAATTCCACTATTCATTGGTAAAAGAGTAGCCCAATAGTTGGTGGTGGATGTTGACGAATGGCTATCTTCCTTTTAGTTTTACACTGCGTTATGTAAACAACAACCATGTCGTGTTGTTTGTGGATTTCCATATCTATTATTTATATTTCCATATTTATGTTATTGTTTCGAAGTTCAAAACAATAAAATATGTTGTCATTCATTAAAAATAACATTCAGAAATTTCTAGAATTAGGTAGATCAATCATATGTTTATAAATAGAATGTGTGTCGGCCTGGTGTCTAGACGAAAAGTCTCGTGCAAAAACAGACATGCGCAGAGTACTCTGGAATTCTGTGGAAGTTACGCGACTGTTGGAGAACACAGTAGGCATACTAGTATAAAAACAGACGGCAACGCGACAAAAAGAGAATCGGTCAGTCATTAGTTTTTATTCGATTCAAGAGGTTGTCTTCGTTTGAGAAAGTTTAAACGTTTGCTGTGTGTTTGTTCAACTTGGATTTGTGACTGGAATTAGATCTACAAAAGCTGTGATTTTATTTCATCAATCTTTACAATTCATTCAAATTACTGGTTATACTGAAGGTCAACACATACAGAACTGTTTAGGGGAGACTGGAAAAGTTGGAAAATGACAAATCTGGGACATTCATCAGAAACATCGTAAAAAGAACTTAGTCAAATTTATTGGACTGTGAATTGTTTCTGGACTTCTCCATTCAAACTTCAGAATTTCTTCGTGGGACCAAATTCACTCCCTAGACTGGAATTTTGGACTTTTGGACTTTCATTCTAGATCATTATATTGGACACAGGCCAATACCATTTTGTATCGTAATTAACTTTGAAGGTTGAAACTGAATATCTGTCATTGTTATTATATAATTTATTTTATATTTGTTACATATATAATAGTTTATTGTAATAAATTATATAAGCTGTCATCTATGTCTTTCTGTTGCGTTCAGTCCACATAAAAAACATAACACACTGCTAAATTAGGGACAGCTAGAGCAGATAGCCCTAAAGTAGTTTTGTGAAAAATTAAAAACAAACCAAACCTATCTTGTTTTTTTTTTTTTTTTACATAAAATGCATAGGAAATCCCATTTGTAATTAGTGAAATTAATTGCAATATTAGTGTTATTTTGTTTACACTTTTTTGTGCAATTTAAATGTTATTAGACATATTCTATAAGTCATGAATCTACAAGCAATTCGGTGCATAAATTCTTTTGAAAATTGAGTTAAAAAGCTAATGCAGTCCATTATAGACCTTTTTGGTGTTCTAGGGTTAAGATACATTAATATATTCAAAAGTTATCCATTTTGAAAACATCTAGATACATGCATTCCAGAATCAGTTGGAAAATCAATGTTTTCTCAATGCAATTTCCAAACTAGATATATGAAGGTGTTTACTTCAGAGTAATAACATGAGAAACTACCAGTTTAAGGTTTGCTCAAAATATTGGAATGTTTCTGTTTAAATGATGTTTTATGTAACATTTGTTTCTGTTTTTATTTTATTTTAATTATGCTGGTTTTGTAGTTTATAAGTTGAAGTTTTTTCTAAAGAAAATTTATCTTCTAATTACCTTTCATATTAAATTTAAACTCATTATTACAGTATTAATCCATTGATTAAAAGTAATGATTTAGCATGTCTATATTTAATACTTGATAAGTGATAACAAGTTAAAGTTTTGTGGGTATCCAAGACAGTAAATTTTCCTTTGTTAGTTCAATGCTCAAAAATACTTCTGAGTAGAAATATGAAATTTCTTAAATGAAGAATTTTTTTTTTTCTGCTGTGTGTTCTTGAGAGCTTATCATATTCCCAAGTTGTATATCTTGCTGTTATGTTTGTGTTTAGTTAAGTACAAAGGTAATGCTCGCGTCGCGCTAAACGTGCTTGCCCTCCCAGCCATGGGGGCGTATTATGTGACGGTCAATCCCACTATTCGTTGGTAAAAGAGTAGCCCAAGAGTTGGCTGTGGGTGGTGATGACTAGCTGCCTTCCCTCTAGTCTTACACTGCTAAATTACGGACAGCTAGCACAGATAGCCCTCGAGTAGCTTTGTGCGAAATTCAAAAACAAACAAACAGTACAAAGGTACACAATGGGCTATTTATACTCTTCGCACCACTGCTATAGAGATCCAGATTCCAGAAATTAAGTCTGTGGATATACCACTGTGATACAAGGGAGCTGTTTTTATGTTATCCAGCAGCATTTTTCAAACGTTTCCAACTCAGTACTGGTTTATTTTTCATAAGGCCCAGCCTTCTCAAATACCTAATTAGATAAACCCCTCTTCTTTGATTTTACCTGCAGAAAGTGAAGACCAGCTTGGACTCTGCAGGGGAATGTGTCTAGCTAACACGTGGTTTAAATTTACAGTATGGTTATCAACACCATACAACTTAATCTTAGGCTCTATAAATTGCAATGAGTGAGAACACTTTAATTCTTGAGAGACTGAAGGTATGAAAGCAATGGTCAACTTGTCAATTCTATAGTTTTGTTCCCTAAGGTACAAACTTTCACTTTTCCTTCCTATTATATTAGCTTAGTTAAAATATTGAGAAATCCAAGTTAGGTGAAATGAAAATTTGTTATAAAGTTTTTGAAAACATTAATTTTATTAATAAGTATTTATTTTAATTGACTGGTTTAATTACATTTTTCTTTAATATACAACAAAGACTTGGAGAAAATTTAAAAAAATGGTGGTTGTTAGTGAATGGGTTAAAATTTATTAAATTTTAATCATTTTAGTTTCCTGTGGATTAGCATTTGTTTTCCATAGACTAGTGCCAGTCGTGGATCACACATTGGAAAATGCTGTTATACAGCAATGATATTATTACTAATGTCCTAACACAAACAGCTATCTATTTATATTAGAACTCAAATTAACCTAGTAAATATTACAGCTAGTTTAATGTATTTAATTTGATACATAGAAGAGCATAAGCTGCTATATATTTAGTTATGGCTAACATTACTTTCAGGTTCTATGTTTCTCTCCTGCCTTATACGACTATGTCACAAGTGATCTTGGGAAAGACATTATTTTGGTGCTCAACAAGATTGATCTGGTTCCTGCTCCTCTTGTCTTAGCATGGAAACATTACTTCCAGCAGAAGTTTCCGCAGGTCTATGTTGTCTGTTTTTCAGCTTATAGTGGAATGAAACAAGCAACGGGGAAAAGAGGTATATCAACTGTCTGTTGTTGTGTTGTGATTTTAGTGAAGCCAGACAAGGAAATGAATATCCTCTGTATATGTGCCTATTTCTGGAGTTAAAAATATTTTTCTTTCATCTAAAACTATTAGATTCATATTGTACCTGTATGAATATTTGATAAGATTTTGAAGTAATTAAACAAAGATGTGAAGATTTCTAGTATTAAATTTAGTTGGATTTACCATGACGTGAAGTGTGTGTGTTTAATCACTGGTGTAATTGCTGTATTAGATATCATAATGTTACACAGCTAACCATATTTGATTACTTCTGTTACCTACTTGCAATTGATGCTGATGTGTTTATAGTTATATCCACCCATATTCTTACAAGTGGAAAGGAGATGATTTCATCAACCATGAGATTTGTGATTAGAAACAAAAAGTAATTATCAGTTTTAAAAGAACATATGAACATGTAATTAAATCTGTTCTTTATCTGTACAATGTGGTTAATTATGTTGTTATATTCTAATGTTTCTAACAAGTTAACCATTTGTTGACTAATGTACTAAAACCTTTACTTTCAACTGAGAAATTTCATTTGTTTTTGATATTTTACAAACCAATAAAAACAAACAATGTGTTATGCTTAGCTGCTCCAGTACTCATTGTAGAAAAATTATTTTATTAAGAAAAAAACATTTTATGTCATAGAAGATGGGTATCTTGTCTGTATTTAGAACACTATTTAAAGAAATAAAGCACTTTACTATATTTGCAGGAAAAAGGATTGGTAAATTGAAGATGGCTGCAGAAGGAGCAAAAAGACTTTTCAATGTGTGTGAGAAAATTGTTCACAATGAAGGTGAGCACAAGATTAGTTAACCTGTAAATGTAAGAATTACCAGCACTGTAGTTAATAACTTAAATATAAATAATTTTAGTCAACTAACTAGATACAAGTACATAAGGCTTGGCATGGCTAGGTGGTTAGGGTACTTGTTATCTGTGAGTTGCAGGTTCAAATCTCATTCTCACTAAATATACTTGCCCTTTGATCTGTGGGAGAGAGATGATGTGTTGGTCAGTCACACTGTTATTTGGTGAAAGAGTAGCCCAAGTGTTGGCAACAGGTGATGATGACTAACTGCTTTTTCTCTAGTGTTTCACTGCTAAATTAGGGATGGCTAATGCAGCTAGCCCTAGTGTATATTCACATGAAACTCTAAATTGGAAAAGTACTTAAAGATGGTGCTGACAAAATCTATATGCAAAAACAGCTCGTTTTGGGTTGAGAAAATATTTTACATAGAAGAGCGAATGTTTTGACCTTTTTTGGTCATTGTCAAGTTTGCAAAGAAGAAATCAGTAATTTTGTTTCTTATTTTATTTAGTTGACCTTTCTAGTTGGGAAAAGAAAATTGAAGACGAAATCAATTTTAGCATTTTAGCCAATGATAATTGTAAAGCAGAACAGAGTCCTTTAGTTGGAGCAGAGATCGAGGTGACTTCAGCAGACTGTAGCCATTACCAGTCTGAGAAGTTCCAAGATGGTATCTTGAGTATTGGATGTGTAGGCAAGTCAAAAATTATAAACATCTCACAATTTAGTTGTAATTCAAATTAGCCTATATTACTTTAGTTCATAATTTTTGTAATCTGATTTCTCAGTTGAAAATTTTCCAAATTTGAATAAACTGATATAATTAGGGACAATATATGTTGGAAATTTATTAATTTATTGTATTCTTAGGAAAAGAAAGAACTCAGAATGGAATTTTAGTATCATCTGTCTCAGAATGTTCATTTATGTTTATTATTATGACAACTGTAGTATTTGAATCTAAGAGCTGTAAAGTCAATGACAACAAACTCTTGCACGTGACTGAAGATGTTCTTTTTGTATTTGTTGTAGGTCATCCAAATGTAGGAAAATCTTCCGTGTTGAATGGATTAATGGGTAGAAAGGTGGGAATCTTGTTTTGTTTCATTCTCTGGCTCGTAGTTTCAAAAATATAGTTCTTTATGTTGTAAGTGTGAGGTATTACCAGTTCACTTTATTGTTTTTTTTAATCACAGTGAATTAATTGTAAGAAAAACTACTTATTTATGGATTGTTAAAATTTCACAGAAAAAGACAATATTTTTCATGAAGTATCGTCTCAGCAAAGTTTTACCAACAAAGTCAACTTAATATATTTATTAGAAGTACAAACTGAAGGGGATAAGAAATAAACAGACATTTGTTTACAAATTACACTGTACATACAAGCAGAAAACTACAACTGGTTGCCAATTTTCAGCTCTTATATAGGATCTGATAGTATTCTGGGATGTACATATATTTTTGAAATTAAATTTTACCATTTTGAGTTGGAGTTTGCTCTTTAATAATTAATTTCCACAACCTAGCTTGTTAATTATAAGAGTGGCAGGTAAACCATCTGTCATTGTATGGTATCCAGTCTGGAGTTTCAAGTCTGTGATTTCCTTCTCTAACATACTTGTTGGTGACTTCTACAGATGCGTCTATTCAATCACTATATATTGTGTAATCCATGAAGGTTGAAATTTAAATGCTTTTATCTAGCAACCATATTACCATACATCAATAAATCAAGCAGTGTAACAGTACCAATGCTCATAGTTGTATGGCAACATTTCATAAGTGTAAGTTTACAGTAAACTTTTATCTGTGAAATCTTGCTATAAAACATACAAGTACTGTAATGTTGCTTGATTTAATGACTCGTAATTTCAGTGTGAAATAAAAAGTTTTGTTTAATCTACATTGTATGAAAACAAATTTCAAACTGTTCTAAAAACCAGTGACCTATAGTAATGCAATTTTTGTTTAATACCTTCTCTCATATACTTTTGAAAATAAAACTAATTTTACTCCTAGTAAAAAATAACAATTGTAAAAATTATAGACTTGTGAGTTTAAAAAATTCTTTGGGTATAAGGCAAAGTTTGTGGCTCTGATAATCATTAACATCTGTAAAATGCATGAATTATTTTACATCTGAGTAGATAAGTACAAAGAGCCCCCTGCTAGTACAGTGGTATGTTTACGGATTTCAATGCTAAAATCAGGTATTTGATTTCTCTTGGTGAGCACAGCTGATAGTCCAATGTGACTTTGCTATAAGAAAACACAGCAAAAAGGGGATAAAAATGCTTATTTCATTGAAATTTCTGTCAAAAAACTATTTGTATTTAAAGTGAATATAAACAGCATGTGGATATTATTCTCTGTGGCTTTCTGCCAATATTTTATTGATTTTAACATATTTTAATCTTGAAGCTGAATAATTTGTTATGGACTTGGCCCACCAGTTGTTTGCAGAAGAAGTCTCAGTCCACAAATTATAGTACTGTAATATCGTGTGTTATAGACTTTCTGTACTCCTATGTTTGCACTGTGTAAGGATTTATACTGATTGTATATTTTCAAAGTTTCTGTCATGGTGGACCAATAACTTAGGTTTAAATTCTGCTGCTGTTAAACAAACTTTTGCACAAGAAGAGCTGTGAAACCACTATTTCAGCACTTGGTTGTAAAATGTATGAACGTGAGATTGTACACGTAGGATACTTGAAAACCCTATGGTGCAGTAATATACATAATTAGCCATTTATTTATGTAACTAAAAGTTTATGTATTTCTTTCATATTTAATTATGATGTTATCTTCAGGTTGTGAGTGTTTCTCGCACTCCTGGCCACACCAAACATTTTCAGACAATTTACCTCACACCAACTGTTCGACTCTGCGATTGTCCAGGTCTTGTTTTTCCATCTAAAGTCCCTAAACCTCTCCAGGTTAGTTTCAACTACAGTCTTTCATTACAAAATTTTTTTTATTTCTACATTTAAGTTTCATTTATACTGTAAATTCTTATAAAATTATTTTGTTATTAATAATATTTATTCTTAGCATCCATGTTTAATAACACTTGGTGGTGGTGGTTTTTTTTCTGCTTTTTTCCAAAATATTCCTTTCATTTTTCTTCATACTAAATTTTCCATTTTCACTCTAAGTCACATTACTGAAAATTATATTTCAAGTCTATTTGAATGTCGTTATATAATTACATATAGAAGCTTTATAGGATTACTATTGAGAATGATGCTCGAGCACAGGGTAAAGTTATTAATTATTCTTGTGACATCAAAACTTTTGGTTGAGAACACAATCACTCAGAGAAAGACAACACAGAATGATACCACTTTACAATTGATATATTGTTAACTGTATTCCAAGTACTGTGACTATATTATATAAAAAAACAAAACAAAACTGGATTCATTAATATGTTCAGTAAAAGTGTTAACCTATCGATAAAACAGTGTTGGTAATTGACTTCTTGATTGTGGATGTTATACTACAGAAAAAAAAAAAATTAATGAATAGTTTCTGGGCTTGGAATGTTATACTTGACTGGTGAGTAACATCATTATGGGATGTTATACTTAATTGTTAAATAACTTCTCAATTTGGGAAATCATGCTGTGTAGGAAAGTCATTTTAATTTGTTGTCTTTGAGACATAAATTATAATTGAATAAAATGCTTGTAATGCATTTTTTTATAGTTTTGTGACAATCCATACAAAAAAGTGTCATTGATGGTGTTTAGAACCAGAAGTTGTGCAAATGTTTCAAATAAAAGGAAAATACTACTTATGTTTGTCAGAAAATATGGTACTTTATGGCCTTCATAATGTAATATTTGCACTAGTTAATTTGAAATCCCCTTATGATGTTCATGTCATAAATTTATTTTCATAGAAATATATGATCTTTAATTGTTGTTTAAATGTTTTTGGAACATAACTAGTTTGATAACCTAGATATTTAACTTGCCCTAGAAAATTTTACAGAATTGTATATTTTCTCCAGGTACTGACTGGCTGCTATCCCATAGCTCAAGTCCGTGAACCATACTCTGTAGTGATGTATTTGGCTCAAAGATTGCCAGTCACTAACATCTTGAAATTGCAGCATCCAAACCAGGAAGGCAATATGGCTTCTCAGCCTGAACCTTGGTCAGCTTTTGATATTTGTGAAGGTAGGTGTTAAATAGAAAATTTAGTTTACAAGAGTAAACCCCAACTAGTATGTCTAGATTAACTATAGGGAAACAAACAGAGACGGTTTTCCCCTTCCTTTTCCTCTTTCTCCTCCAGAAAGATTGCTCCTTAGGTTTGTATTGCTTCCATATGAGTGTTCACTCTCACTAAAAGTTTAAAACAAGAAAAATGAATGTTACAGATTTTCTTTTTAATTTCACTTCCAGTCAAAACAAAAACAAAAAAGCTTCAACACACACACACATACAAACTCAATGTTTGCAATTATTTTTATAAAATGGTAAACACTTCTTTTCCATTGATTGCATTCTCTCTTTTACTCATCCCAATAGTGTCTGTTTTGCATATTTGCTTAGTATCAAATATTGAAGGGATTGTTTGAAGTCCTTTGGTAATTTAACATCCCCAAACCTCAAAAAAATAATTTTGGTTATTCCATTAATCAGTGCTTTATGTTTAAAAACAAGGGGTTCTAAATAAAAATCCATTTTCAATGTAAACTTTACTCGTTTCTTTGCACTGAAGTCCTGTTTACATGAAATGTGGTCCTTCCACATAAACCTAAATCATAGTTTGACACTTGATTTTTTATTTTGAAAGTCTAATTTCTTAAGTAAATAGTGTTGGTAATTTTTTTAATTCCAACTGAAAATGTGAAATGTTTATAGGAAACCAAACAAGCAAGTTCAAACATATTTAAAAAGAAACATAATTTTGTTATGTATTGTATTTAATTTTTTAATATGATTAGTATTGTGGTTGGTATCATAATAAAATTCTATGTGTATCAAATAACTTTAAGCAATTGACTTGTGTGTATTTGAATGATCATTCTGGTAGAAAAAAATCATTATTGCTAAAAAATTTAAGAATAGAATGATTTTATTTAGAACGACAATTGTATGTATGATTTCACACATTTATACTTTACAGAATAGAGAGAACCCAAATTTTATTATAACGAATTTGCCATGAAGAATGTTCTTATCTTATTTCAAGTGTGGTAACCCTTCAACAGGCAGTATTTTAATTGTGTTATATCATAAACCAATGATATGAATTTCCTTTTAGCTTGGGCAATAAAGAGAGGATTTTTAACTAAACGTACAGCAAGGCCTGATGTCTACAGAGCAGCCAATAACATTCTCAGGCTCGCATTGGATGGAAGAACTTTATGTTTAGCATTTTATCCACGAGGATACACCATAGAAAAAGGTACCCTATAACTTACTTTTTCCTTTTTTTCAGTCACCTTGGATTACTGTGTATTTATTTAAGTTGAAAATCAATACAGGATAAACTTGAAGAACAAACATTGTTTGTCTAATAACTGAATCTCTACTCAGATGCCAGATTTGTGCATCTTACATCATCTGAATCTCTACTCAGATGCCAAATTTGTGCATCTTACATCATTGAAAAGTGCCAGTACATTTATAGTTGTTAGAAAATAATTGATTTGTTTTAATGAAATCTTCGTATTACACTTAAGTAACTGAGATTGAGCAAGTGAGTAAAATTATAAATACTGGGATAACTAGTCTTTCCACCATGAAGATATTCTTAAATCTAACCTTAAAATGTAATTTTGGTTTAGGACATTGAGTATGATTTAGATTAACCATAGGTGCATAAGTGGAGATTAAAGCATGCACATCACGATGTTTTTACAGAGTACCATTCAATATTATAATGCATTTGATATAAAAGTTACCAACTATTTATTTTACTTTGTTACTGATTTAGTGGTAATTTGTGGTAAGAGAAAAGTAAATATTAGATACACAGTACACAGGGATACTGAAATTAACTGTAGATTTTTGTTTTAAGGATTCTAAAGCTTATGCAACTGCAATATACAGGCTGTAGAATGGACAAAAGTGTTTTCGCTCTTTATATGAACACCACCTTGCACTCTGATTTACATCTGAATCAGCCTGAAACTGTCAGTTACAGAGGTATATCTTGAGTAGAAGTAAATTTGTAACTTAAGATTTTTTGTTTACAGCAGAATTGTACATTTTATAAAAGCTTACCATATTTTGCATAGATACACATAATAGATGTGGGATTAAAGTCAACATTTGACCAACCTTACATACATTTACTTAAGTATGATGTACATTGATATCAGAGAATAAACTAGCAGTATGGAACTTTGCTTTTATAAATTTCACTTGCAACCTCAGCCTTCAGTGCATTTCAATTAGTTTGCATGTGAAATGAGCAAAGCTACTGGCTCATCTTATGATCTAGAGGCACTAACTACCAGACTGGTTTCATAGTCCCTGTCTTCTTAGTAATTCTTCTTTCAGTATTATTATGATCTGTCTCTCATTAAAGTTTATTACTTTATAAATTTTTATCATAGTCTTTCTCCAGTGTCTGTTACAATGTGGTTAAATGGTTGGTTTTTTCCTCATTGGACGAGACAACCTATGTTGTAGTTGTTCAGACTTCCTTTTTTGCTAATTGGTTACAAAGTATCTGTGTACTTCTATTAGCTGTATCACCAGAAGATACTTGATGAGAAACGTATCTATGCATTCTTCTGTGAATGAGCATATTGAAAATTTAAATAATTACTCTTTGGTCATGCAACAATTCAAAACTGATAAATACTATAAACAAATGATGATGTGAAAGTTTGGCAGGACTTGGTAACAAGACTTGTAAGAACTTGATAAGTTCTAACCTTTTAATATAAGAATAGGAAAATTTTCGAATATGTCAAGAAGATTTTATTGTCATCAGGTGTTTACAGTATTATGGTGAAGTTTATGCTGAAAGAAAAAATAAGTCATAAAAAAGGAAATCTGTTGATAAATTGTGTTTAAAAACACAGGAATGCAAAATATGCAATGAGAAGTAATGGATTTTAAGAGATACAAACTACAATAAATGCTAATACTTATTACTTTATTTGAAAGTAGGGTTAAGGTAAGAGTTAGGACAATATATTATGTTTGTGAAGGTGACTGATTTTCAGTAAAAATGCAATCTATGTATGTATGTATGTATGTATGTATGTGTAAGAATGTGTTTTTATTGCTTGTGTATTTTTCATAAATAGAAGTCTCCACATACCTTTCATGTGTGATTTATTCTAAGACAGAATATTTAAATGTCTATCCAAATGTGAGATATAGATTTTTAGGTTTAGTTATCAGTATTTAATGTTATGTTGGATGAATCTCTGATTTATTGTTATGCCAGGTACTATGATTTCAAACAGCCAGAAATTTTAATTTTAATTTAGAAGTTAATTAAATTTGTGGAATTCACCAACAAGATTGACACATTCAGTTTTCTTTCTTGATAGAAATATATATTAATATACAAACAAAATAACAATATAATTTATAATAATGGTTATTACTAATAGGTATTACAAATGATAGTTTATGTACAAGACTTTTACAAACTTACAAACAATGCTTAGTCTCAGATCCAGTCTGGAACTAAATGTTTTATTGGTGGTTAGGGTTCATGACAAGCAAATTAATTCTGATTTGATATTGTCACATCTCGCATAAGCTACCTACTTAGGTTGGCCTAATGCCATTCATAAGCTGACTTTTATGAATAAAGAGTTTTAATTTGTTCATAGAAATACTAACATTTGAAGTGAATTTACTAAAGTCAAATGGGTCATAATGTTTGAAATATATAAACGTTCCTGGTCAATTTTTGAAGTTTTCCAGTTAGTAAGAGTTAATCTCAATTATAGCTTTCAAAGCTTATAATATACTGGCTGCAGCTGACAAAGAATAATAAACATCTGTTTGTTGGCTGCTTGTATATGAATCCAATGATATTGTCAAACATTCAACACTGTTTTTATAAACAACATATTCTTGAATCTTGCTCATGAGAACCTTTTACAAGTATAGAGACCAGGCAACAGGACTTGAACAGTGCATATCACATGCGTAATAACAAATATAGTTGTACTATATGTATAATGTTAGTTTATACAATCATTTTTATTATAATATTTTTAATGGGTTTTTTCTCCAGAAAAGTGGAATTTGCATCCAGAAGTAAATGAAATAAAAGCATTACAACATTCTGAAAAAATTAATTATGATAAACATGAAGTGGAAGAAAACTTATCTTCAAGCAGTAATTGTGAAGAAGATTCTGAAAAAGATGATGACGACAAAGATATTTCAGAAGAAAATGAAATGAGTGAAAATGTTCTAAGTGATGAACAAAATAAGTTTGCTATTTTGGGTGATATGTAAAAAAAAAATATCTTTAAATTTTTCTATAAATATAAAATATTACTAACATCAGTCTGTGTAATTGATTTCATCAAAAGTTATGCATACCTACACCATCAAAATCTCAAGTACTAGTTACGTGAAAGTGTGTTTAACATTACAAATTAAAAAATACATACATAGATTTATGAATATATAAATCCTTACTAGGATAATGAATATTTTAGAAAGTTAAGACACAAAAATTAAAAGTTCAATTTCTGGTAGACCATTCTCTTACATTTAGCACTTTCAACTCAATTAGTCTCAGAATTAAGGAAGTTCTCTATCACACTTCTTTATCCACAGGTGGGTGAGTGTTGCCTTCAGGTGATTCACATCACCGGGACATGGATGAATTTAATGCCCTAAGGTTTCCATGGGTGTTCAGTAGTATTTATATGTGTTGAATGGAATTCATATCATATTTCTGAAGTTCTTTAATAGAATTAATATTGTGTTTCCAAAGGTGTTCAGTAGAATTCGTATATTTCTGAAGTGGTTTAATAAAATTAATACTGTTTCCAAAGGTGTTCAGTAAAATTCATATTTAGTCTTTTATTTTATCCTTTTTACCACATAATAATACTTATCCTATTCCTTATCAATCTCACTTTATATGTATGTGTATATATATACATAACTGAGGATACAATTTTTGTTGAGAATATGGGACTATTTGTTTATGGAATGAAGTAGTTAATTAACTTCAGAAGTATCTGTATTTATACACTAAAGATATTATACTAAAAATAATAATAGAGATACGGTTAATAAGCATGTCTTAATATAATATTGTTCATGACTGTTAAACATAAATTGTTTAACCAACTGTAATGGTTCCATTTTTTCTTTTAACGTGATAAAAAACATAACATACCAGAAAAAAGCTTAAACGTGAGAATACAAAGAAAATTGTTGGAATTACAGTGAGGAAAAAAAATGAGAGAGAGGAGTGGGTAAGTTGTTAACTTGTAATGCTGAAATCCCAGAGTTCGAATCCATGTGATGTGACTTTGCTGCAAGTTACACACACAAAATGTGTTCTTCTCTCAGCAACTCGGTGGATAACACTAAAGATTTAGGTTTCGATACTCATGGTAGACACAGCAAGGATTACCCACTGTGTTGTTTTGTGGTGAGCAACAAAAACCCAATAAACTGTTAATTAAACTCCGTTAGTATGGTTCTTTTACTGTTAAAAATGTATTATATCCATGTTTTTATGCTCAGCTAAACTGAAGCTACATATTTTATTGTATAAGTTATACGTAAGGGCGAAATAAGCATGTTTTTCAATGTCTGGAAGAACAACTAGACACCAGTTTACCTAATTAACAATTTTTTTAAAACGACGTTCTGAGAATCGTCTAACAACGATTTTCTTGTAGTTGGTGAATTAGTCATTATTATTAAAATTTTACGAAACTCGGAAACTTGTTCCCTCGAGCCCACGAGATACCATCTGAATATTTGTAGTTTTAAGAAGTTTCACAATACGTATTTCTTTTGTAGTTACGAAATTTCGAGTAGTCTTTTCATGTCTATTCTTAATACTTAAATTTTATGTACGAAAGTTTAGCTTTTTTATTATTATTATTGATCGGTGTATATTTATTACCATTATTTCCTTATCCGAATTTATAAGCTATTGTAGTTTTCCTGCAACCGTATATTTTTCAGGTTTACCTGGTTTTCATACACGTGAAGTCTGCCAATGAAAAACAACACATTCACTATCAGATAGATTATCAACCAATGATTATCTACTTTACAAAAATAAGTAGTAAACGTCACGAAAAAGAAGACCTACAGTCGCATGCTAATTTTTTTGACTTGTAAGTTAAGGAAAGTAGTTTTCTTGGCACCAACAAACATAATAAAGTCACTGTTTTTGATGGTTAAAAATATAAACGCGAGTCTATAGAAACATCGTATTTCGTTCTAGTTCTGTATTCTTTTAACATACAGCTACAAGCTGTACCTTAGATTATTTGATAAATGTAAAGAGAATATAATGATAAATAACTATCAAAGCAGCAGGGAATAGAAGAATGATCAGTTTGTTTGCTACTTTAAATCTTGGATCATTAGAAGAGGTCAGGATGACATATAGCAGAGGATGGTGTTATTTGGATTTCTTTAAACAACAGTAATAAATTTACCACCGACACGTCAGAACTGTCAAATACGCAGAAGATATGTACCTACACTATCAGTAATTCTTCATCTATGTCGTCAAAAGGTTTTCGATTCAGTGATGACTGTAAGCGACAAACCAAGAAATTTCCCAATGATTTTCGGCTTAGACTGGATAGTAATCAAATGTAAGATTACAATAAAGCCCAAAGTCTTTATTTTTGCCACAATTATAACAAATCATGGTGTTAGGTTATTCAAGACACCATGAATGATACGGCAAGTAGTATTTCCAATACAGTACTGTCCAGCATTACAATAACCAAAATTTACCATCGTGGGCAAACCAAAGTCCTCATCTGAGGTCTTTTAATCCTTTTAAGTATTATAGTAATTACAGTGTGACATCTGAGACAAATGAAAA
This sequence comes from Carcinoscorpius rotundicauda, assembly GCA_011833715.1. Taxonomy (NCBI): domain Eukaryota; kingdom Metazoa; phylum Arthropoda; class Merostomata; order Xiphosura; family Limulidae; genus Carcinoscorpius; species Carcinoscorpius rotundicauda. Next base: position 36,838,658 of record CM022403.1, read on the forward strand.
TCTTAAACCCACCGGTTATCAGGAGTTCTGGTTCCACAACTACCAAGTCTCACGAGTTCTTAAAGAAAAAAACTGTTTCCAACTCCACGGTGATCACGATTCCAAAATATTTACACACCAGAGGTATCAAATCCCTTCAAGCACCTCCGAGACTATGAATTACTCGTCTTTACAGGCAATAACCACGGGTTAAAATGTCGTGTTAAACACGAATCAGCATCCTTTAAGGACCAATTCATCAAAGTTAGCAAAACTTACTGTTCTCAATACCAGAACTCCCATAGTTTAAGGTTCTTTAACAACCAAAGTCGCGAACTTCCTATAGGCCAAAGGGTGAGACAGGTTCATAACAGTAAATTTCAGTATTCTCCTACCAGGTGTAATAGAATGTTGAACCTTTGTTCGAATTCATGGCTTGGGGTACAACGAACATCTCGTGATCATTGTAGCTTCTGTACGCCTTGCGTGATTCCTCGTGTTCGATTACGAGAGACAAGCACCTGTGAAGTTGTGAAGGTAGGTTTGAAATGAAATGTACAACTTAAAGCATTGATTTTATTCCCATTTATGAATCTAGAAAATAACGTACTTATATCAACGGTTTCCAACCCTGGGTGTACCAGAGAACCGTCAAAACATTAAAAACAAAGTGTGTTCCATTATTCAAAAGTGACAAAAAATCTCCGAACTGACATGTTCCAGTAGCCAGCGCTTAACGCTCACGTATTAATACCTTAACCATTAATTATTTCCTTTTATTTAAATTGTACGAATAAAAACTACTCTTAATTAGTTATAGTTATAGTCCCTTGGTGAGTTAGCAATAAACATAAGGACACTAAATTCAAGGTTCCATTTGCCCGTGGCAGCCAGAGTCCAATTAGGTTAATGTGTGGCTTTGAGTTAATGTTTGTTTGTTTTGTTTTGGAATTTCGCACAAAGCTACTCGAGGGCTATCTGTGCTAGCCGTCCCTAATTTAGCAGTGTAATACTAGAGGAAAGGCAGCTAGTCATCACCACCCACCGCCAATTCTTGAGCTACTCTTTTACCAACGAAAAGTGAGATTGACCGTCACATAATAAGCCCCCACGGCGGCTGGGAAGGCAAGCATGTTTAGCGCGAACCCGCGATCCTCGGATTACGAGTCGCACGCCTTACGCGCTTGGCCATGTCGGGCCCAGATTTGAGTTAAACAAGTTTTACGTGTCAGGAGTGCACTGCTGGTTCAGAAATTTGACAAGGAGTTCGCAACATAAAATATACTGGGAACAACTTAGCTAAATATACAGATAACCGGACTAACTACGTCAGGTGAATGAAATTTACTCATTTGTAACAAAGGATAGTAACTTGGGCTTCTGTTTTTTAAAATAATAAACGCTAAAAGCGCAATAAAGGTATATAGCCGTACTATTAATGAAAAGGAAAATATACTGTTTTCAAAACTCTAACTTAGACAGTGGTTACCTAATCCATTCTAGTAGTAGTGGACACATAACATAGGTAATTTTTTCCAAAATTAGATATAACATTAGAGGGATTCCAACTCCTTCACCGTAATCTTCCTCATGTAACGTTGTGTGAAGTTTGATGTTGATTCATAAATAACTGAGTAAACGTTAATGGAACAGATATATATACCTGCATACATACTGATTTTTAGTTATATAGGTAAATTGTAACCCATTTTTATAACTTTATACCACACATAATTCAAGTATTACCATTATGAAGTGACTAGCCTTTTTTCTGCCTTTTCACTAAAATACTTCACCTGGTGAGACCCTAAGTTATTCACCTTCCATCTTATTCAGGTCAAGTTCTGCTTGTAACTGTGACGAAACTCTGTCCATGGAGTTTTCTTTAAACACGGACATGTGTAAACTTGAACATTAATGCATGGAAACAAACACACCATGTTTCATAGGATCCTCAGAATGCAGAAGATTTCAAGACAGAAATGTCAGCAGAAGGATAAACTGTACCATATGTACTTTAGAAGGATATACACTCAACAAAGTATCAACTTGAGGTTTCTTTGTGAAAAAGATGTATTGGAACATACTAAACTGCGACTTAGTAAAGCGTAGTACAGGCGGTTTATAAACAGATTTATTTGGAATGACAAAACATTTTCAGGCAATATTTGGACAACTAAGATTATTCTTCGACAGAATATCTGCAGGTTCAGGATTTGTGTGAATCAAAATACTATTAATGACAAACTCTTGTAAGGCTTAAAAATCTGAACAGTGTTTCTAGGCTCAAATTTCCTATTCCTTATATAGCATTTTTTCCTGCCTTTGATCCCTATAAGATCAAAAGAAGGTAAAATATTTTGAATTTCGCGCAAATCCACACGAGGGATATCTAATTTAGCAGTGTAAGACTAGAGGGAAGGCAACTACCAAATATTGGGCTACTCTTTTTACCAACGAATAGTGGTAACGCATTGTAACGCTCCCATGGCTAAAAGGGCGGGCATGTTGGGTGTGACGAGAATTAGAACCCACGAACCTCAAATTACGAGTCGAACGTCCTAACCACCTGCCCATGCTGGGCCCAAGTAACGTGTTTGCTTTAGTTTATGGAGGTTATCATAAAATTCCTTCGTAAAAAGTTTAGTTTATATTGGATGAAATACAAGGGCGTGGCTACCAAAATCCCCATTCTACCAAATATTTTGACTTTAGACTTCTGTTTGATATGAAGTTTTCTGTTTCAGCTTATTGGAACTGTTATGTAGTAACATTGTGCAGCGTGTAACATAAAACAGAAAATAAGTTTAAAGTCGTAATTTTACAAAAAAACAACAACAACAAAAACACATATTTAACCTCTGTAAAATCGCAAGAAAGTTTCAAATGTGTCTGCTTTATTTCTATGGAAACTGTACTAAACTGTCTGTGCAGTGTTTCGAAATACAAAGATAGCACATCCCACCCTTTTTTTTTTAACTCCCGGGAAATCGAAATCAAGATAAATCGTAAGATTACCTGTTTTAGTGTATAGGGAGTGTCGCAAGATATCTTCATGGACTGATAGAAATATAAGTAAACTAGTGGCTATAAAATCGAGAAGGTGCTTAGCGACATAAAAATTATAAAGGCAAGTTGGGCAACTTGCAAGACAAGTGACCCAGATATGAAGGAGTGGGTTACAGTATCAATTGTTGGAGAGAGGAAATATATAAACAGGATATACGGTATTGTCTCTATCACATTAAAAGACAAGTATTTCTTGTACTGTATTTTATTCAACAATTAGAATTGTGCTCACTTACATATCCTACAGGTCTCACTGTCTTCGTTTTGTTAGGCCCAGCTTAGCGAGGTAGTTAGGGCTATAATTTCGTAATATGAGGGTTACGGGTTCGAATCTCCGTCCTACCAAACATGCTCACCCTTTCAGCTGTGAAGGCGTTCTAACGTGCATATCAATCCCACTATTCGTTGGTAAAGGAGTAGCCCACGAGTTGGCGGTGGGTGGTGATGACTAGTTGCTTTCCTTATAGTCTTAAACTGGAATGTTAGGGACGGCTAGCGCAGAAAGCCCTCGTGTAGTTTTGCGCGAAATACAATAAACAAACAAACTTATTGTTCATACGCCTTCAAGTCCATTCAGATATAGGTTAGTTGCTCAGGTTTTTCTAGACCCGAGGCTCATGTTTCAGGTTTTGACCAAGGTTTTTACACCTGGATGGCCAGCCCTGTTGGCCGGACTTCGTTTATCTGGACTTGGGTTTGACATTTTCATTTGAAAGAAGCAAGGGCTGAGTTTCAATAGGTCTCACTGTATTTGCTTGTTTTAGTCGTTAATTATATTTTATGAAAATTGAAATATCGCTTTAATTTTAGCGTAATGAATTATGCACTGACAAGTATTATCAAACTACATTAACTGTGTGTGCTATTCCTTATTACGCTTATAACGAAGTAATGTTTATTCATTAGATTTCTAGAACTTAATCCGAAATATGCAACAACTGCTTTTCAAACTATAAATTTGTTTTAATAATGTCTGTTCCCATTCCCATGTGTCTCAGCGACAACTGTGTACGCTTATGACGCTAGAAATTTATACCCACGGTGAACACAGCACGGATAGCCCACTATGTTGCTTTCTGTTTAACAACAACTAAATAGTGCATGAAGTTTGTTTGTTTTTTTCGGAACATTCTTTGGACAAAGATAATTTATTTAAAGACAGATTTTAATAAATTACGACCCTAGTAGTCATTTTTGCATTAGATTTGAAAGTGACGACCGTTAAATTATTCTGTCTTTTAGTATTTGTTTCTTATAGATAGGATGTGCATAGCTTGATAAGTTTTTCGCAGAAATTTGGCAATTACACAACAATGGGGGAAAATATAGTACAGAATTTACGTCATATAAAATACGTCCCGATTGGACTACTGATTATTTTCCTTGCACTGAGCCACGCTCACAGCGCAACTAGTATTAACAATTAATGTTTCAACTGCTGATTTCGCAACTTCCAAGAATCTGCTTCACGTGTCTATCCTGAAGGCCACACAGCATTATTCCTTATAAGTTTTGCAACGTCACCTTCGTGTTTCACAATCCAACTTCTTTCTGTTGAAAGAAAGTCGATTTCATTCACATATAGCAGACGAATTTTTTTATCTTAATTTGGCATTCACCAGGTATATGCATAAAAACACATACACAAATAAAACGGACAATAAAGTGAAGTTCAAATACAAGTTATTCAGTTGTAAACCATCACAGAAACTTAGAATGTTTGGAATTCTGTATGCAATACATTGAAAAATACAGATACTAAAAATTACCTTATTATATACAAGTTTCTGATGTTTTCTGACGAGTGTTAGCACACCAGTTAAAAGTAATAATGAAAATAAAATGGCCACTAAAGCTTACTTTAACCATTAAAATTTCCAGTTACTAATAAATTTGATAACACAAGTGTTGTATCTACATGTATAAACTCGTTGAAGATAATACATGTCTGTGTCTTAATAACAAAGAAATCAGGATTTGATGATTTATGTGAGGTAATAACTTGTTATCTGTCATATAGTATGTGTATTTGTTTTTATTGTTCAATTGTCTATCTAGACTCCGTCTGCTGTGGGTCTGAACTTTTTCATTGTGACGTTACATGCTTTTCAGCCATAATGTTATATATATGTAAATATATATTCCCATACACACACACAAACGTATAACACAAAGTCATGTAGCTAAATTATCGAACTAATTTTCCCTTGATAATTTCTCTAGGAAGGATTGGTTTGATTTGAATTTCGCGCAAAGCCTACTCGAGAGCTATATGCACTAGCCATCCCTAATTTAGCAGTGTAAGACAAGAGGGAAAGCAGCTAGTCACCACCAACTCTTGTGCTACTCTTTTACCAACTCTTTTGACCGTCACATTATAATGAAAGGGCGAGTATGTTTGATGTGACGGGGATTCGAACCAGCGACCCTCAGATTACAAGTCGAGTGCCTTAACCACCTGGCCATGCGGGGCCCTAGGAAGAAAGTCTAAGATTTTGCATTTCTTTTAGTTGACATCCAGTCTGCATGGAAAAGGTTCTATCGAGGTATGTGATAGAAGTTGTAATTTTTTATTATAAACGATATTTCTGGTGAACAGGGATTTAATACACATATAAATTTACATCCTTATATAAATACTACAGTTATAATTTAAAATAGTCTTTCTTCGAATCCTTGTTGCTTACACTCCCTAATTCCATAAAATGTGGTTGCATACATAACACAGCTTTCACACTGAACAATATTGTTGTATCTTGTGTTGTGTTTTCTGTTTTCTCTTGGAATATCGGTTACCTGAATCAGGTGTAATATGTTAACTCCTATTGTTTGTACTAAAAATAACGTATTTCGATGAAAAGGGGGTGTTGAGTGTTTAAAGTTTTAGAAACGTCTCTACAATTTTATTAAGCATTGTGTAGAAAGTGTTGCTAACTTATGAAGTTAAAAAAATTGCTTGAAAATTATTTACACAGATGATTGTGATAAAAATCAGTACAACGTATCATACTTATTATAATTAATGTATTTAGACAGATGATTGTGATAAAAATCAGTACAACGTATCATACTTATTATAATTAATGTATTTACACAGATGATTGTGATAAAAATCAGTACAACGTATCATACTTATTATAATTAATGTATTTAGACAGATGATTGTGATAAAAATCAGTACAACGTATCATACTTATTATAATTAATGTATTTAGACAGATGATTGTGATAAAAATCAGTACAACGTATCATACTTATTATAATTAATGTATTTAGACAGATGATTGTGATAAAAATCAGTACAACGTATCATACTTATTATAATTAATGTATTTAGACAGATGATTGTGATAAAAATCAGTACAACGTATCATACTTATTATAATTAATGTATTTAGAAGATTATTTTGATGTTACAACAATAATAATCCTGTCACGATAAACTTACTGTAATTAATGTATTTACAATAATTACTGTGATATAAGAACACTATCATTTATCATGGCATAGTTACTATATATATATAATAGATCAAAATGCGTTTCACAAGAATTTTTGTTCACAACCATAACTTCTCAACTTACGTCTGCAAAAGAATTTGCTAAACACAGAAACCAAAAGAAGGTATTTCATATTATTCAAACGAAACGCCATGTTTTATCTAGAATTTTCTTCGGGGCCTTCGTATTTGTTTTTAATTAATCTTTCTTAGATTTGAGTACATGTATAAATATATGTATATATACTATGTATTGTCACGAGAACTTGAATGTGGTAGTAAACGTGTCGGCAGAAATATTCATGTAAGTAAACTAACACTACTTTTTACCTTATGTAGTATAAAGTAGACAAACTGTCGTTTGAATCCTGCATTTTAAGCACTGTATTGTATCGAATTTGTTAGAAATATGTTAGTGTGATGAGCAGACACAATTTTCTGAAGAGTATTTTGTTATCCCAGTGCTACAAAGTTTATTTTGGTTATAACATGATAATACATTATGGCACTCATTCTGGTTAGTTCGCTATACAACTACCATACTTACACATTGACAATAGGGACAACGTTTATTAGGGGCTTCTGGGGTCAGAGGTAATTTTACGGACTAAAATCCAAGGTTCAAATCCCATAATCGATTAGAAAATAATAGCCGATGAATTAGTGCGGTTTTATTGTCAAGTTACGTTTTCTCTCGTCCATAAGTTTAAAGTTTGAGACAATTCTCCGCAGGTGGTTCTTGTGTATCTTTGTGCGAATTTCTTAAATTAGCAAATTATAAATACAAAGTGATGTTCATTGGGGCCTGATTAACTACAGTAAAATTACCGAATAAATAATCAGTTAACACTAAACAGTGATGTTCACAATAGATACACATTCCTTATGGAAAATGTTTTGGTTTGGTTTGCTTTGAATTTCGCACAGAGCTACACTAGTGTTATTTGTGCTATCCATCCATAATATAGCAGTGAAAGACTGAAGGAAGCTAGTAACCACTACTCACCGCCAGTTTTGGGGTTATTTGTTTTACAAACGAATAGTAGGACTGACCGTAATTTTATAATGATCCCAAGGCTGAAAGAGCGAGCGTGTTTGGTAGAACGTAGATCCGAATTCGCAACCCTCACACTGCGAGTCGAATGCCCTATAACCACCTGGCCGTGCTAGACTTTGGGGAAATGGTAAATAACTTTTAGGTTCATTTCCTGCAGTAAAACTTCTGTAGTTTTTGTTTCACTTAGGCCCGTGAGTCGCAAGGAACACTTGTGTATATACAGATATAAATGTTCTTACCTTTGTAGTAAATTGTAGTTTTGTTTCAAGCTAGTTATTGACAATTGTAAAATAACACAATGGACTATCTGCGCTGCTTTCACCGCAAAAAAATCAAATTTTGTGCGTGTGTGTGTGTGTTTTGAGACTGTATAAACAAACATATTTATGGTGTCAACATCTTTTTCAAGCGGCCAAAGCATGATCACACTTCTTTGATGGATTGTTTGGGCAGAGTATTCGTGATGAAACCTTGTAGAATGGACGGCAACTGCCTGTTGTGGAGACACAACTGTAGAGAACGACGTTTTGAAAGTTTTGAAGACGAGTTTTCGCGATAATAATTATTTTTCGTGTCATTTTATATTATTTTTGAGGATTAGAATCACGGTTCCTTAGTTTGAAAAAGACATTCAGATAATTACAATTATCATTTAACAAAATGTTTAAAAAATAATTTGAAAAAGGCATTAGACAATAACAATTATTATAACGCCCCAAACATTACATGGTTGTAATATTATTATTATACACTCTTCTAATTATTCTTATCGTTATTCACGAATTTTGTAAAGCTGGAAAGGGCCTGGCATGGCCAGATGGTTAAAGCATTCGACTCGTAGTCCGAGAGTCGCGGGTTTGCACCAAACATGCCAGCCCTTACAATCGTGGGGGCGTTATAAGCGACGGTGAATCCCACTATTGGTTGGTAAAAGAGTAGCCCAAGAGTTAGCGGTGGATGGTATACTCTATTCGTACATTGCTGAATTAGAATATATGATTATTATCTTCCAACTCCACCTCTCCCCCAGTTATGAAACCAGAATTTTAGCCTCGTATCTGTGTTCTATTTGACTTTACTGTTAACCGTCATGACCAGGTGGTTAAGGCATTCGACTCGTAATTTAAGGGTCACGGGTTCGAATATCCGTCGTACCAAACATGCTTGCCCTTTCAGTCGTGGGGGCGTTAAGCACAGATAGCCGTAGCTTTGCGCGAAATTCAAAATAAATCAAACCAAACTGAAATCTGTAACGTACTGTTATACTTTTATTGTTGTTCTAAGTGGCGCACAACTTTCCTTATAAGGTATTGCTGAGCGTCATGGCACATTTTTAGGTTCTCTAATTTTAAAATTGCATCTTCGTATTAAGAATGTTTGTTGAAAACGTTTTTATGTATGTGTGTGAGTCTTTTTTTTTCTCTTAGCGTAACATGACATACGCCCCCGTCTAAATTTCCTCCTAAACATCCACCCACCTCCTATTTTCTCACGGATTTCAGCATGTTTATGATACACTGCAGATGACTAAACACTTGAGACGTGCTAGGTAGACTCGTGGAAAAGAAAAGAGAAACAACCTTTAATGACCCGGGTTGCTGTTTTTTTCTCATCTCCAAAATTGCAAATTGGCATGATACCTTAATGTTTGTAAGGACTTGAGACACGCTAAGGAGAAAGACCCTTGGAGAAAAATGAGACACGCTAAGGAGAGAGACCCTTGGAGAAAATTGAGAGACGCTAAGGAGAGAGACCTTTGGGGAAATAGGAAATACATTTCAATGATCCAGGATTTTTGGTCTTTTTTTTCATCTTTGAGATTTATAGATGTCAGGATGTCTTAGTGTTTTTTGAGTCACGTATGATAAGTAATTACTCTAATATAGGTGGTAGAAAATCCTGAAAATGTAGTTTTTAATTCGACTTCATGTATGACTAGTGCTTTTGAATTTCATTTTTATCCGATAAACACCGATAAAACATTCCCAATACACACAAAGAAATTGGTGCTTTTCCTATAAACACAGAGAAATTACTAAAACTGTTTATTGAATTTTGACAATGTTACACTGAAGGAAAAGAAACAGGTTTTGTCTGTTAGTAGTACGTTTTTTTTATAACACCACATAAATTATTAGTTCTTTTTACAAAGTTTTAACATAGAACTATTTTATGTACCTGTTATTCATCTGTATTCTATTTGTTTATTTTTTTTTAATTTCGCGCAAAGCAACACAAGCTTACCGTCCCTAATTAAGTAGCGTAAGACTAGAGGGAAGGCAACTGGTCATCACGAAAGTGGGATTGACCGTCACATTATAACGCCCCTATGATTGAAAGGGCGAGCATGTTTCATGCGACCCTCGGATTACCAATCGAACGCCTTAGCCCACCTCCTATGCCGGGCCGTATTCTCTTTACAGTGTCAAAAATGAAAACACTGATTTTAAGGTGTCTAAATGAAACTAATAAACAGCTAAAAATAAACAACGATTAAGAAACGTACCGCAAAACAAAAAACATAAACATTACTTTTTTATATTTATGTTATGAACAATAATGTTTTATTTGTTGTTAAGCCCAAAGTTGCATAATGGGTAATCGCGGTTGGCACAACCGCGATTATCGAAACCGGCTCTTATTTGTTATAAGCTTCCATACTTTCTGCTGAACCGTTGGGGTTTACTTACGTTGAATTACTTGTTTACACAATGTGTACCATGCTATTTTATGGATGGTTCATTAAAGTAATACCTGTAATCCTATCCGTGGATGTTGTACTGGATCTTCAAATTATCATATGTAATCTTACATATGGTTATTGTGACAGGTCATTAAATGAATACATGTAATTCTACACATGATTGTTGTCATGGATCATTAACACGTGTGCCCTATCCGTGGCTGTTGTAATGGATCATTTAACCAACACAAATAGTCCTCTCCGTACTTATTGTAATGCATCATAAACTTAACACGTGTAATTCTATCTGTGGTTGTTTTAAAGGACCATTAAACTCACACGTGTAACTATATCTGTGGTTATTGTATTATAGTTCTGAATCATGTTTATTTACTCTGAACATAACTAAATGTGTTTTTTAGCACAATCTTCAGTAAATTTGATAGCTTGTATCATGTACAGCTGCTAAAGTTATTTTCCACCGGGCCGAATGTGAAGGTTTTTGTTTGTTTGTTTTATCATTAGAATGCTTATAAAACACAATGGGGAACTTTATTATGGCAAGCGGTAAAGGACAATTTCATTATTTTTTTTCTTTTTGCTGTGGCAAAGGGAGTCATTTTGTAAAATTGTAATTGTGTAAAATAATGTAAAAATAAATCGAGGCTTAAAAATGTAAGCAATGAAACCCAAATCAAAATCATGATTTAACACAAACTAAAACTCCATAATTGACAGTCTTCCGCTGGTACAGTGGTAAGTCTACTGATTTACAACGCCAATATCAGGGATTTGTTTCCTCTTGGTGGGCTTAGCAGATAGCCCGCTGTGGCTTTGCTATAAGAAAATACACACACACACACACACACACACACACAATTGACCAATAATAGTTTCCCAAAATGGGAATACGTATTTTTTAACCGATTCATACATTTTGTTAAAGTATTACGTATTACCTCCGCCTGGTGGTAAATATATAAAAGGACATAAATCACAGTTTTGCAACTAAAATTTTGATCACTTAGTCGTGTGAACTACCACGTTTTTCGTGTATATGGTTTCGTACTTAATAGTTAATTGTAATTCTATTGTGGTTTAATAATATTTTTATGTTGATAGTGGCCTTGGAAATGCTGCCACTAAAATAATGTCGAATCACTCAAAGTAAACGTCTGTTTTTTAACAGATTCAATCAAACTATGCATACATATATATATGTGTTGTCTTTTACTTGAGTCAAATACAATTTAAAAATCTCCGTTCTTGCACATGTGCATTATCAACTAATGATAATTATTTTATTTGCATCTCTTTGTGAATTAATTTTAATTAGTTGTTATAACGAAAGTCAAGTGTTAACACGAGCTTCTGTAATACATCCTAAAATATGTCAGTAAGTGAAAAGATTTTAAAAAAAGATAAATTATATTATGGACAAATACCATAGACTTTAATGGTGTGACTTAATAGAATGATTTTAAAAAATCAGTAAAGCACAAGAATATAATGAGATAGATGTCAACATTAATACTGAGTAATATTTCGAATTATAGCTTTGTCTGTTTCTCCTTTACATAGTGTGAAAAACCTAAAACCCCGAAAGTAACGAGATGTTGCGAGAACAACATCCAGCAGACGTTTAGAAGTCGATTAAGTCAAAGGAATTCAGACTCAATCCCACTGTCAGTGGATGAAGACAATCCAGAACTTGTGGGAATAAACTTCGTGCGATGTCAATGGTTAAAGAAGACAGTTTTATCAAGTAAGAACACGAGGCCTAGTATTTTTTCATTCATAACAGTTGACTAATTACATTTCAATTAAAGAAATAGTGCTCTTTTTTTTCTTTCGTTCTCTAATCTTAGGCTTCCCAATATTAGAAATATTGATAACTCGCTTTGTACCTTCCTCCATATAATTATTTATATGTTTATCTCTGATGTGTCTCCCTCCACACAATTATTTACATGTTTATCTCTTGAGTGTCTTCCTCCACACAATTATTTATATATTTATCCCTGGTATTTCTCCCTCCACACAATTATTTACATGTTTATCTCTTGAGTGTATTCCTCCACACAATTATTTATATGTTTTTCTTTAGTGTGTCTTCCTCCACACAATTATTTATATATTTATCCCTGGTATTTCTTCCTCCACACAATTATTTATATGTTTATCCTTGGTATGCCCTTCTCCGTACAGGTATTTATATGTTTACTCTTGTTGTGTTTTTCGCTACATAACTTATATGTTTATTGTTGATGTATTTACCTCCATAAGTTTGTCTATACGTTTATCCGCACTGTATTTTTCTCCGTACAGTTACGTATATGTCCATCCTGACATACCTTCATCCAAACATTTGTTTATTAAATATTTACATGTTCATGCTTGCTATGCTTTTTTCTTACGTACGGTTGTTTATATGTTTATCTCTGGGTGTGTATGTGTGTGTATTTTCTTATAGCGAAACCACATCGGGCTATCCGCTAAGTCCACCGATGGGAATGGAACCCCTGATTTTAGCGTTTTAAATCCTTATGCTTACAGTTGTACCAACGGGGAACTTTTATCTCTGGAATACAAAGGCATTAAAAACCAAAAGGTGTGTACAGTTAACTGTTGGGTTGACTTGAATTATATTTGGATGATCGAGCATGCCGAGATTTTGAATACGAAGGTTCATGGTTCAGGACCCGTTGTCACAAAAATGCGCTCCTTGCTTTGGGTCATTGATGCGCCGTTAAAGCGACATTATTTGATGTGACAAGAGTGCGCTAACAGTAGAGGGGGGTGAAGTTGGCTAACTGTCTTCCATATTAGCTATTATTTTCCAAATTATGGAAAGATACGTTCAAATAGCTTTGCACAGATATTTGAAATAAACAAGCAAACAAAATTGGGAGTAATTAAACTCGATACATTTGAACTGTATATTAATCAAATGTTAATACTTTTTTACTTCTTGAAAAATATTTTAGAAATGCACTCTACAAAGATCTCCATTCAAAACATCAATGTTTAGTCTGCATGACCTTATTAATGAAAATAAAAACAAATTATAGTGAAGTGTTATGCGGTAGTTTTAACCATGAATAGGTCACTTTTATATTCATTCTGTGGTTACGTTTCTGTTGCTGTTACAAGTCTTTTATCTAATCGTTGCTTAGAATATGAAACCCAATATAATATTACGTTATAATTATGTTATAATGTTAGTTTTTTGGTTACGTAGCTTTAGTTGTTTTTATCCGTGCCCTAATTATGAGGTCAAACTCTGAAAGAGTAGTTAGTATCCAATGAACAGTTGAATAAAACTAGAGGTATTGTGGAATAAACTCACAGGTAATCCCTACAGCTGTGCAATGTACAAAGTCAAGTTTACCACTGGACCAACATTATCACAGTTAAGTGATACAGTTGTTATGGTTAAAGAGTCGCTGCAAAATTTTGTAAAATGTTGCAGCTGTGGTAACAATCGGAAAATAGTTTTTTGTGTCAGAGAAGAAAGTTACACAATGCGCTATTCTGGGTCTGCCCGCCATGTTTAGTTCCAAGCTTTAGTCAGGAAATTGATCTTGGTAGATTTCGCATATAATTTAACAGTTGCTACATGCTTAACAGAAGTAAATTATATATGTTGGAGAACCTTAAAAAGAACTCACTGACTTAGTCAAATAATTAGTGTTGTTTTGAAACAAACGAAAGTAAATAGTTCGTAAAAGAACATTAATCAAGCGGGAACAATGTTTTTTTAATTTCGCGCAAAGCTGCACGAGGACTATCTGTGCTAGCCGCCCCTAATTTAGCAGTGTAAGACTAGAGGAAAGGCAGCTAGTCATCACCACCCACCGCCAACTCTTGGGCTACTCTTTTACCAACGAATAGTGGGATTGACCGTCACATTATAACGCCCCCACAGCTTAAAGGGAGAGCCTATTTGGTGGGATTGGGATTCGAACCCGTGATCCCCGGGCCAGGGGGAACAAGATTAATAGAAGTTCATTATATGTATTTTGTAACAACTGTAACATAATGATAAGTATACATTTACAATTCGTTAAGTACGCTTTTTTTAGTGCTTCGTGAGCGTAACATTATTGTATCATAAAAGTGCTGTTCAAAAAATACGCGGACTGACGTCATAAAACAAAATGTACTTTATTTAGAAGTTGCAGATCTGGGACCCCTTCAAAGTACTCTCCTCCTCAACGCACACACTTATCCCAACGGTGTTTCCACTTGTTGAAACAGTTCTGGTACGCTTCTTTTGTAATGTCCTCCAGCTCCTTCGTCGCATTTGCCTTAATCTCGGGAATCGTCTCAAATCTTCTTCCTTTCAAGGGTCTTTTGAGTTTGGAGAACAAGAAAAAATCGCAAGGAGCAAGGTCAGGTGAATAGGGGAGTGGGGAAGAACAGTGATCGAGTGTTTGGCCAAAAATTTACGAGTTCTGAGGCATATATTTTGCAGCAACGCGGTGCATCTTCAATCTTTTGGTCAAAATCTCGTAACAAGATTCAACTGATATCCCACACTTTTTAGACGTAAATTTGCCAGCACCAGGGTGTTTGTTTTGTCGACGTGGAAGGACGTTCATCATCTTCAATGGACTGTCGACCATCCTTAAAACGTTCATGCCACTTGAAACATGCTGTACGCTTCATAGCAACATCACCATAAGCCGTGCTAAGCATAGCAAAAGTTTCAGTCGCAGATTTTCCAAGTTTTACACAAAATTTCACAGCAAGTCGTTGCTCCTTCAGGTCATTCATTCTGAAATCCGCCAAACAAAAAAATCGCACTTCACTTAAAACCGCGTAGCTAATACACAAATGAAGATATCCGCAATCGGGAAATGGCGTCGTAATCAGCTGATCTGTGCAAACCTAGCGACACCAAGCGGATTCCCCTGGATCCAACTGGAGCCGCGCAATTCAAATCCGCGTATTTTTTGAACAGACCTCGTATTTGTCCGAGGCTCGGCATGGCCAGGTGGGTTAAGGCGTTCGACTCGTAATCCGAGGGTCGCCGGTTCGAATCCCCGTCGCACCAAACATGCTCGCCCTTTCAGCCGTGGGGTGTTTTAATGTTTCGGTCAATTCCACTGTTCGTTGATATTAAAGAGAAGGCCAGGAGTTGGTGATGATGACTAGGTGCCTTCCCTCTAGTCTTACACTGCTAAATTGTGAATGGCTAACGCAGGGAGTCCTTGTGTAGCTTCGCGCGAAATTTCAAAACAAACCAAAAATCCTTCACACAGATTATTTTCGCCTCGTATTGTAGTGATAAATCTATGTGCAAGTACTGTTCTTTTGTTTTTACACAGAAAAAAACACCAAATAATTAATGTTTTTGTTAGATGCAGAGTCCGAATGCGATAAAACTGTGTTTGACAATATTCATAGGTTTGAATGTAAGCAAATTATTTTATCAACAGTGTTAAACCAGTGCTACTTGTTTTATACGTACGAATTTCATTAGTTTAAAAACGAATAATAAAACAAGTTGAATTTTCAACGAAATTGTTTGAAAACAAAACAGTGGTTTCCTGCTTGTCAAGGAGATTCCATTCGATTACTTAATTTCGCAAGTTGATACAACCCTTTACGATATGTTAACTTATCCGGATTTGATTGTCTATCAGAGCGTTAAATTTATCTGCATAACTACTCAAGTTGACGAAATAGTTTGGGAAATGCAAGCTCGCTATTAACAGCATAACCCGAACCTGTCTGCCTGTTTTAGAAGTTTTACGCAAAGTTGCACAACATCTATCTACACATATCCGTCCGTCTTTCTGAAGTGATAAACAAAAAGAAACAGTTATTAACAACACATACCGCCATCTTTTAGGCTAGTGTTTTTTGACAAAATAGTTGAATTTGACCTCGCTCTTATAACACACCCACGGTTCCAAAGTGCGGAGCACATTTTCGCGACATATGGATTCACAGTCTGGGAAAGTTAACTAATAGACAACGTCCGATACTAAACGAAACTATATCCAAGCCACACAAATTTGATTGAATATATAAATTCTCCCCATGATTTGTGCGAAAGTGCACATGAGCTTTTCCCACTGGAGTTATTATAATATTTTGGACCCTCAAATTTTCAAATTAAAACTTCTTTGTTTATATATTAAGTAAAATCAGTTTTTGTGAACCTGTGTATGTGTGTGTGTGCTTAAACTGCTCATATTGTTGATTTTTGTGAATCTGTGTGTATGCTTGAATCAATTTATATTGTTGTTTATCTGCATGTATGCTTGATTCAGTTTACATTGTTTTTGTGAATCAGTGTGTGTGATTAAACCGCTCATATTGATTTTTGTGAATCTGTGTGTATGCTTGAATCAATTTATATTGTTGTTGTTTATCTGTATGTATGCTTGATTCAGTTTGCATTGTTTTTGTGAATCAGTGTGTGTGATTAAACCGCTCATATTGATTTTTGTGAATCTGTGTGTATGCTTGAATCAATTTATATTGTTGTTGTTTATCTGTATGTATGCTTGATTCAGTTTACATTGTTTTTGTGAATCAGTGTGTGTGATTAAACCGCTCATATTGATTTTTGTGAATCTGTGTGTATGCTTGAATCAATTTATATTGTTGTTGTTTATCTGTATGTATGCTTGATTCAGTTTACATTGTTTTTGTGAATCAGTGTGTGTGATTAAACCGCTCATATTGATTTTTGTGAATCTGTGTGTATGCTTGAATCAATTTATATTGTTGTTATGAATCTATGTGTGTGAGCTTGATTCAGTTCACATTGTTGTTTTTTATGAATCTGTGTACATATGTTTGATTCATTTCATATTGTTGGTTTTTGTGTGTGATATTTCTTCAAAACTGTACAAGGACTGAGCTTAGAATCCAAAATGTCATTTGAAAAAGCCAAAAAAACAAAAAATACCACACACACACACACTTCATAATCATGTTGTTAAATAATGTATATTGACCATTTTTTTATTTAAACTTTACATAACATCATGTTTGCGTTTGTTTCTCTGTTTTTTATTGAGTACAAGAATACAAAACGACTTCCGCTGGTACAGCGGTAATCTACATATTTACAACGTTAAAATCAGGGATTCGATTCCCCTCGGTGGCCTCAGCAGATAGCCCAATGTGGCTTTGCTATATGGACAACACAAACTACAAAACTAATTATCTGAGCTATGTCCTAGATGGGTATATAAACCCAATTTTTGACGTTGTAAGCCCACAATCTTACCGCTGAGCCACTTAAGAGGGAATTGGTGGAAATAACATTATCATTAAGTTATGAGTGGTTTTTACACTTGCACGTAAGCTGGAACAAAACTCAAACTGAATTTCTCAAAAACTTTAGCTCCAGCAAGAATGTTGTTATTATTATCTAGAAAATAATAAATGTGGATGAGATTTAATATTTTCAAGTTAACTATTTATATAAAAGGATTAACGGTGTACAGAGGAGCATCTTAATATTAAAGAATCACAAGTTAGAATCTTATGGTTATTTGAAATATTATAAATGGGCATGCACGCGATCATGCACTGAACTATATTACCAAATGTTATACATTAATATATATCACTTATTGCTAGGATAAAAGAATGGAAAAAAACAAGGCTATATAACCAAAGTGACTTCGTTTGCAAATACACTTTAAGTTGGAAAGTCTAAACATCACTTTGCTGAACATTAGTTGGTATTAGTGTATCAGTCAGTTATCGGTCACTTCCCTCTCCCGCAGAACTCGTGTAGCTTTGCGCGAAATTTAAAACCAAACAAACAATCTCTCGCAGAAAAGTTAATTAGCCTTTCATGAAATATACTGGTATCTGGTTGTTTTGTATTTATTCTTCTGATTGGTTAAGCGCCTAATAATCCGTGAATGTTTAACCGATTTATTAATTTAACTTAATACAAATTGTCCAACTGAGAGATGAAAGTAATATTATGTGTTAAGACACAGCTATATATTGTGTAATATTATCGTTAAGACACAGTTGTAAGTTGTGTAATATTATACGTTAAGACACAGTTATAAGTTGGATAATATTATGTGTTAAGACACAGTTGTAATTTTGGTAATATGTATTAAGACAAAGTTGTAAGTTGTGTAATATTATGTATTAAGACACAGTTGTAAGTTGTGTAATCTCCATGTGCTCATCCAAGCAGCTAGATGGAAAAAAAATCTCGAATTTCTTGGTGGTAAAGTTGCTCTTGCTTCTGACAGAAGAGGATATCTTTAGTAAAAGAAACTGTATTCTGTAGTTGTGGTATATCGCATTACATATGACATCATGTCTATATTCTGGAATAAATAGTTGAACACATCCCTAGATATAGAATAGCGTTTTTGCTCTCTGATATTAGTTACATTACATTACGTATAATATGATATTTATTCTCTATACGTTCATTACGTAACACTGCATATGACGTCTATATTATGTCCTTTCTTGAGATCGCCATAATATCATTGTAGTTATATTTTTAATGTTTTAATTTAGATGTTAGCTAAATGGCGCATGACTTGAAGATCAAGCAAGTCTTTGGGAGAAGATCTAGAAAATTCTAAATTTGACGTCATGAAAAGTCGAGTAAATTCGAGGAATATCGAAAGGCGAGGCTGGATTAAAAATACGAGCATCAGCATTTTGCTTTCAGTGAGTGGTGAATAGTAAAAGAGTATTAAATCAGTCAGTATAGTTCATTACAGTACTTGGATCAGTGTTAATTATCACGTGCTTTCAGTTACTCTATCGGTTAACCGTGTAATTGCACAAATAACATTATTCTTACTTTAGTTAACTACCGTCAACGAAATACTTGAATTTTAATAACATTTGAAAGTTTGACCAACAAGTCGCTGGTGTTGTTTGTTATTAAGCATAAAGCTGCACCAAGGGCTATCTGTGCTCTGCCCACCACGGGTATCGAAACTCGGTTTCTAGCAGCATAAGTCGGCAGACATACTACTGTGCTACTTGAGGGGAGTTACAACAACTGTACAGACTTATAGAAATGCTAAGAAAGAACGAAACTAATCTATCATCGTTACGTGGGTTGGTTTAGTTTGGTTTGTTTTGAATTTCGCGCAAAGCTACACGAGGGCTATCTGCGCCAGCTCTCCATAATTTAGCTGTGGATGACTAGAGGGAAAGCAGCTAGTCGTCATCATCCACCGCTAGCTCTTGGGCTGCTCTTTTACTAACGAATAGTGGGGTTAACCATCATATTATAACGCCCTCATGGCTGAAAGGACGAGCATTTTTGGTGCGACGGGGATTCAAACCTGTGACCCTCAGATAACAAATGGAGTGTTTAAACCACCTGGCTATGCTGGGCCTCGTTACGTGGACTGCAAACTGTTTTCATCAAGCGATTAAAAGAACCCGTCCAACACAATAATGTTATGAATCGACCAACTTCTAAACATTAGATTTGATAGTTTAGTTATTTTAACCATATTTATTTAAATCTGAGCTCCATAACGTATTATCAATAACCTTTGATCAATGGAAACTATACATTTAAGAAAATGCATGAATAATATCTAATGTGGGTAACTTAATAAGCCAGTCAGAAGCGTTGTTAGGTGCTTAAAAGATTTGGGGTTTGGGCAGAGAAGCACAAAATTTTTTGGCATTTCAATATGATATTGATCATGATTTGTTTTTATTCCGGTTTTTTCAAGACACCTACTGGAGATTCGAGACACTGTCAGTTAGAATTGGATGACAGGCTGTGTGTGCAACGCCTTTAATATCGGCTTGACTAGGAGTATGGAATACCGTGAAACAAACATTTATAATGATTAGAATTCATTGGTTCATCACTTTGGTGCCCTCACTGTTAGCGAAACTTTGGGAACCAACTATTGTACTGTTAAAAAACTTGGCAACTTCTCTTCTTCCAGGTTAAGTTTACAGAAAATACCCGAGTTTTACCGGGTTTCATAAAAGGGTTTTTACATTTTGGATTAATACAATTATTTACCAGGTGATCAATGTTTTTATTTTTGTTGTTGTTGTTTATTTTGAATTTTTCCAAAAGTTACGCGAGATCTAGCTGCGTTCGCCGTCTCTAATTTAGCAGTGTAAAACAAGAGAGAAGGTACCTATTCATCACCTCCCACCGCCAACTCTTTGACTGCTCTTTTACCAACGAATAGAGGGATTAAACCACCACTGTATATCGTGCCTACGACTAAAGGGAGAAGCCTGATTGATGTAAGCGGGATTCGAACCCGCCACCTTCTAATTACTAGTCGAGCGCCCTACTCAACTGACCATGTTGAATCCCTTTAAAGTTAAACATTTGTTCGTAATTAAGATTATAGTTTATTTGTTTTTAAGGGAAGGTGGTCCGGCATGGCCAAGCGCGTAAGGCGCGCGAATGGTAATCCGAGGGTCGCGCCAAACATGCTTGCCCTCTCAGCCGTGGGGGCGTTATATTGTGACGGTCAATCCCACTTTTCGTTGGTAAAAGAGTAGCCAAGAGTTGGCGGTGGGTGGTGATGACTAGCTGCCTTCCATCTAGTCTTACACTGCTAAATTAGGGACGGCTAGCACAGATAACCCTCGAGTAGCTTTGTGCGAAATTCCAAAAACAAATTTTAAGAGAAGGTGCGAGCGGAAGTTCACGGCTGATCTCCGTAGTAAAGATGAGGGGGTGGTGTGTGCGTGTGAGAAGTAATTATAAATAAGAAAATAAAAGAAAGATATAAGAGTATCTCAAGAAAAAAACTACTGTACGAGAAATGATGTAATCGTAGTTTTGAAGAACTAGATGTCTGGGAAGGACAAACCAGCCGAAGGTAGGTGTGTAATTTTACATGACCTAGAGGTATGAAACTCTAACCAAAACTAAATAAAATAACTACATTAGACTGATTTCACAGCCGTTCGACACATTGTTATTTTGTTGTCGGGTGTACAATCACCCACTTTTTTTTTCTGCTTACTTATGGAAGTAAAATGCGATTTAACAACGTTTCAGGAATGATAAAGTGCACTTGAGGTCGTACATTGCTGAACTTTCAGCAATATCAGTGTAAGAAAGAAACTTGGAAAGATAATAACGAAAAGTCATAAATATGTTTTCTATAGTACGTTATACCGAATTGTTGAAAGATTCACATTGCCACGAGTTATTGGCAGAATAATTTTACCAGTCTTCTGCGTGCGAGACAATCTACGCAATGTATAAGAACATTTTGTGCTCAAAACATCGGATTTTAGAAATACCACTTTAAAAGTATAGTTTTTGTCTTATCTATTCGATTCTATAAACCAGATTTTGGAACCCCATTGTTTTTACTGCAATTTAAATCTATCAATTATGATTCTATATAATTGAGAATTATGCTAACCTTGGAGTTACTGTAACTTATTTAACTATTTCTTATTTTTAAGTATTTTACCCTCTTCACGCTAACAAATTTATCTACATGTACGATCCACGATATCGATATGTTTTTTTCGCATTTTTTATATGTTAGCTTTCGACTGACATCCTTTTAAACTTTCTGATGACCTTGGCGCATTTTTCTGCATTGGAAACTGGTTAATTGTCGAGGATAAATGTCGAGGCCTATTAGTTGCAATATAAGAAATTTCTGTGCAAAACTGATTAACTCTCAAGACCTGTTAATTCCAATATGGGAAACATCTGTGTAAATTAAGTTAACTGTCGCGGACTGTTAGTTTCAGTATCATAAATTCTGTGAAAATCAGGTTAACTGTCGAAACCTATTAGCTTCTATACAGGAAATTTCTGTGTAAAACTGTTTAATTGTTGAGGCCTGTTAGTACTACTATAGGGAGTCTTTATATCAAATAAAATTATTTTATATGATATTGTGTATCTTTATTCTATTAGTGTTTATACGCCTTGATTTCCATACGCCATCAATCATTTTGTTTCACTAGCCATCTGCTTCCATCTAGAAGTAAGGTATGATCCTCACAAATTCATCTACATACGCTAGTTTCTTTATTTTTAAAATTACGCTCATATCTAACACGGTGACCCCGTTGGTACAACAGTTAGTCAACGAATTTACAACGTAAAAATCAGAGGCTCGATTACCCCCGGTGAATACAACAG
Source organism: Carcinoscorpius rotundicauda (assembly GCA_011833715.1). Taxonomy (NCBI): domain Eukaryota; kingdom Metazoa; phylum Arthropoda; class Merostomata; order Xiphosura; family Limulidae; genus Carcinoscorpius; species Carcinoscorpius rotundicauda. The sequence continues at coordinate 36,861,070 of CM022403.1, forward strand.
ATATCTAGATGTGGTTTTGATATAAGAAAACATACACAACCAACACGGTAATGGATACAACTTTATTTCTCATTAAAAGAGTAATAATTCGTATCAATTAAACATTAGTCCAAATGGTAAGATGTTCACTTTAAACCTCAACAGTTTGATAACATTGGAGAAATATGGGGTGTTTCATTTGTATTTTCTGGTATTATTCATTAGCAAAGTACAGAAATTCATTGTTAGGGTTATAACGCACACTCAACTTAGTGTCTATTGTTCAATCACTCTTTTTCTTTGGGTTGCCTCTCAGTGGCTCATTTGTAAGTCGAAAGGCTCATATATCCCTAAGAACTGGGTGGCGATACCCAGCATATGTAGCCCATTTTATAGCTTTGCATTTAACAACAACCAATCCTTTTGGGTCACGTGTCACCTAAAAACCGTTTAGAATAAATTTAGGCCTTTTATATTTGTCATGGATCTTTCTTATGCGTCACAAATGCTTGTCTAAACAACAGAAAATAAAACAGGTTGCTTTATTTTATCTTCGTTTTATTGCTTCTTGTAGTTTTTATTGTATTTTGTTACAATTGTATTCTCGTGTTTGCTGTTACACACACTCTGCATGCTCTAATTTTGATAAATACAAGTATGCTTTTTTTACCTCAATCATCGTTTAGAGAATCAAAATTAGAATGTTAAGCTTTCCAATATAATGACACTAAGATTCACTCTAGAATGTTAAGCTTTCCAATAAAATGCCACTAAGATTCACTCTAGAATGTTAAGCTTTCCAATAAAATGCCACTAAGATTCACTCTAGAATGTTAAGCTTTCCAATATAATGTCACTAAGATTCACTCTAGAATGTTAAGCTTTCCAATATAATGCCACTAAGATTCACTCTAGAATGTTAAGCTTTCCAATATAATGTCACTAAGATTCACTCTAATGAATAACATTCTTCCTTCCATCTTTAAGATATTAAGAAAAAAAATCGTTTTAATTTGAAAGAATTTTCAAATCACTTCTGTAGATACCTTCTATTACTGTTATCTATCAGGTAACTGAGTAATATTTGAAGTTTCGGTTTAGATAAATATTTGAATGTCTTGTAAAAGAAAGTGCTAAAGCTGTCACCAATAACGAACTTTTTTTTTTTTCCCAATGAATGAGTTTTAAAAATAATGTTGCCAGCTAAAGATGAAAATGGAACCTTTCAAGTTTTCTTTCGGAGAAATATTGTAATAAGTTTTGCTCTTTTCCAGAGTATCTTTATTTCGTCTCTTTGGAATTTTTGTTTGTTTTTCATGTTGCTACAATTGTCAAAAACTTCAAAATTTAGGTCGCCACCCGTGATGACATTTTTCTTAGTCGGCCTTTACTTCTCATAAAGCCCCCAGTGGCTCAGCGGTATGTCTGCGGACTTACACGCTAAAATCTGGGTTTCGATACCCGTGGTGGGCAGAGCACAGATAGCCCATTGTGTAGCTTTGTGCTTAATTCAAAACAACAACAACTTCTCATAAAAGGCACACCATCTGCTGCCATCTAGAGGAAGGATTTCACACCACAAATCTATTTACATACATTAGTTCTTTTTCGCTCACGCGGTAATGGATATAACGTTATTTATAATTAAAGTAGTAATAACTGTGGTCTATTGAAACTTAGTCCAAATGTTATGGTATTTTCTTTAGTTGTCTTTTGTTTTCTTAACCATTATTCGTTGTTGTTACAATTGTCATAAATTTCGAAAGTTAGAGTTTATTTGTTTGGAATTAATTACAAAGCTGCACAATGGGCTACCTACCCATCACAGGTATCGAAACCAAATTTGTAGTGGTGTTAGTACACATGCATATCGCTGTGACACCGAGGTGTGGAGCGATTATTTGTGTTACTACTCTCTATGAGCTGATCATTGTGGCATTTTGTCTTCCTTTCTCTCCTTCCCCCGCCCCCCAGTGGCTTAGCGGTATGTCTGCAGACTTACACGCTAAAATCCAGGTTTCGATACCCGTGGTAGGCAGAGCACAGATAGCCCAGTGTGTAGCTTTGTGGTTAATTCAAAAACAACAACAACTCTTTCCCCCACTTTCAATGATCACTTCTTCATCATCTTCCACGTCTTATTTCAAGTGCTTGTGCTGGGTTTTGATCAGCTTATTCTTTATGTGATCTTTAGCTATTATGGACTCTTGGGAGTTAGGACTGATGAAGAAAACCCTGTAAACTAAACAGTCTAGAAGATTTTGTAACCCTTTAATGTCTTTTTTTCGTCTTCATCATTCTTTTTTTCATTTCATTTTTCTATGCGGTATATATGCTAGCTCCAAGTAACTTTACATGTTAGGTAACTGGAAACCACCGTGGGTTTCAAAGGTCAAATAGCCTAGAAGCCCAAGTTATCGGTTTCACATCTTGATAACTCAGTGATCTACATCTGTTTTTTCGGGATTTTGTTCTTAATTTTCCGAGAAGTCGGTAAGCTAACCTTTCTGGTAGCTGAGGTCCAGTGTGGTAAGTACAATAAACAAGAAATGAGTAAACATCTATGACGAATTTCGTAGCCATAAGATGAATGTGACTTTTACTGTCTTGTTTCGGATATTAGAATTGCCTCCCTGTAATAATAGCTTGTAAACCAGTACAGTAGCCCTTATAACCAGATCATTAAAATGCTTCTAAGTCCACATTTCAATGCACAGAACGTACCTGGTAGCTCCTTCCTACCGGAGATGAGGTTCTTCATTTTTTTTATCCGATCATGATTTTTCTGGTAAGACTTTCTTTCTTACTCTTTTAAAAAAGTGAATTGTCCCTTTTTGACTTCATTAGTTACTAATACAATACTCTTTTTTAATCTATCTGCTCATTCCTTCCATTTATCTTCCTTATCAGCTCTTCGGCGACTCTTCTGAAATAAAACTTTGATGTTATCCATATAAATTAACTTTTTTTTTCTGATATTGGGCTGTTCTGTGCTTCCACATCAGTGGGTCCTGCAAATATTTGTTGGTATGTTCATAGTATATAGTTGAGTAAAAGTCTACTTGAAATGTTGTTTTTTGTAAGAAATTTTTAGAGCAAAGCTGGGTAATAGGCTATCTATCCACTTCAGGAAATTGAACCCCGGATTTTAAGCATAGATAAACTTACCGTTGACTTACCGGAAGATTGTTTGAAATATTGTTTTTATCTTCTTCAAAGTTCATGATCAAAAGTAATACGAACAAGCCTCTGTCTGTGATTTGTATACAGTGAATGTGTTTTCCTTAACCCTTAACAACATGCAACAGCACCGAGATTGACTCTCAGTTCCTTTGCCCTTTACCTAAAAGGCGTCTCTACGGTTGCATCTAGCATTGGTTCGTAGTTATTTAAGCTATAACTATAGTGTTGCAAGTAGAACGTCATTGTTAACAACTCGGAACGTGGGCGCGTTTTTAATGATCGAGATGTTCCAGCACCAGTGCTGCACGCATTTCAAGAAGTATGAGATTGTACTGCAAAGATTGCGTGTACACGTGAATATACGTGTAACTTTTTCTGTTGCTATTTATTTGATACAAGTCTACCGTATACATCACACTTCATTTAATGTTATATTTTTACACACGTACATGAAAATACTGATCGTTCTTTTTCATTCAACAAAACACAAAAACGACCTCGTCTTGCAAGAACAAATCACGATCGACAAATATACAGTTTACGCAATGCTGAAAGGTATACCCCTTGTTGCGTATTATAGTTTCCTCACGAACAATCGCACGAGTCTCCGATTTATTATGTCACGTACTTTACGTTTATGATTTCAAATAGCCAGACATTTTATTTTTAACTTAGAAGTTAATTAAACGTGCTTATATATTGAATTTGTGTTATTTGCAAAAAAGATCGATGCACACAATTTTCATTCTTAACACAAATATATTTTAATATACAAACAAAATAACAATATAATTTATAATAATGGTTATTACTAATAGGTATTACAAATGATAGTTTATGTACAAGACTTTTACAAACTTACAAACAATGCTTAGTCTTAGATCCAGTCTGGAACTAAATATTTTATTGGTGATCCAGGTTCACGACAAGCAAATTAATTCTGATTTGATATTGTCACACCTCGCATAAGCTACTTACTTAGGTTGGTCTAATGCCACTCATAAGCTGACTTTTACGATTGTTTTTGAATTTCGCTCAAAGCTACTCGAGGGCTATCTGCGCTAGCCGTCCCTAATTTAGCAGTGTAAGACCAGAGAGAAGACATCTAGTCATCACCACCCACCGCCAACTCATGAGCTACTCTTTTAACAACGAATAGTGGAATTGACCGTAACATTATAACGCCCCCATGGCTGAAAGGGTGAGCATGTTTAGTGCGACCGGGATTCGAATCTACGACTCTCGGATTACGAGTCGAACGCCTTAACACGCTTGGACATGCCGGGTTTTTTAATTAATTAATATATATGTATTACGAACCGTGATATTTGTCCAGACATTCGAGTGTCTCTCGCTTGAAAGAATGCGACTTTTACGAATGAAGATATTTAATTTTTTCATAGAAATATTAACGTCCAAAATTATTCACCTCAAGTGAAAGAGGAAGTGATAGAACACAGGCCTTTTTGAGGGGATGTAAGGAAGTAGCCACAGTCACCTGTGACAAAAAATTATCAAAGCCAAAGTTTATAAGCGCGTGATTAGACTGATGTTCAACTTTCGAACCGTTTGTTTTGTTTTTGAATTTCGCACAAAGCTACTCGAGGGCTATCTCTGCTATCTGTCCCTAATTTAGCAGTGTAAGACTAGAGGGAAGGCAGCTAGTCATCACCACCCACCGCTAACTCTTGGGCTACTCTTTTACCAACGAATAGTGGAATTGACCTTAACATTATAACGCCCCCATGGCTGAAAGGGCGAGCATGTTTGGCGGGAAGGGGATGCGAATCCGCGACCCTCAGATTACGAGTCGCACTCTTAGCCATGCCGGGCCCCTTCCAAACCGAGACCTGAAGAAGGAAAATGACTGGTAATGCTGTTGAATGTGTCACTGAAAGAAAAGGGAACGAATGAGGGAAGTAACGATATTGCAGTTCTCTTGTCCATCAAACAAAAAGCGACGTTACAATGTAAAATGTTAATAATTTGGAAGGTTTACCTAAATGTGCTATATTTATTATAAAACCATTTTGTGTTTAGTATGCGTCTGCGTATGCCAACATGTATTAACGATACTGAGCGACTTCTGGCGTTTACTTTCGATTTAGCTTATTAAAAACAATCAAACAAATAAATAAACCATTAGTTTGATAGATTTTTTTTGTTGATTTGTTGTTCAGCGCAATGGTACACAATTGGCTGTCTACACTGTGCTCACCACGAATATCGAAACCTGATTTTTGGCGTTATAAGCCATCAAGACATGCCACTTAGCTATTGGGGATTCTCTGTGTTAGATTTTTTTTTCTTTATCATACAGTTCAAGAAACCTTTAACAAGAACAAGAATAAATAATGGTGCGAAAAAATATGTCTAGTCACTAATTTTTACATTTCCTCTGATTTTTACTTTACTGTTTTACTGGTAGCAGCGACCTGCAAAACATTTGCAATCAAATTAGTATTTTTATTACAACAATGTTTATTTAAATGCAGATTTCTCGACTAACACAAAACAACTGTTTTCGCAGATATCTAAATCTGCAAATCAACATGTGTTAGGCCTAATATTAGTTAACCCATTGTAAAGTACAGCTTACATTCGATAACAAATTAATAGTATAAATTGTGTACTTTTCTAGCTTTAGTTTAGTTAGAATTATGCTACACCGTATTCAATACTATACTATTTAATACAAAAACTCATAATGTTATTCCAAGAACTAATTTTTGATCTTTTAAAAAAAAATTAATATATTATTGTTTGTTTGTTCTTTAATTTCGCACAAAGCTAATCGAGTGCTATCTGTGCTAGCCGTCTCTAATTGAGCAATGTAAGACTAGAGGGAAGGCAGCTAGTCATCACCACCAACCGCCAACTTTTTGGCTACTCTTTTACCAACGAATAGTGAGTTTGACCGTCACGTTATAACGCCCCCACGGCTGACAGGGCGTGCATATTTGGCACGACGAGGATGCGAACCCGCGACCCTCAGATTACGAGTCGCACGCCTTAACACGCTTGGCCATGCCGGTCCATATTATTGTACAAAATGCCTACTAAACTGTAATTATATCTGCCTTTTGTCTACATCCGATAAAATAGTGCACGATCATAAGAAATTAGTTAGTAAGGTGTGCTCGTATTTTCAGGACAAAAAAAGCTAAGTATTATTACAATAAACTAGCAGAAAGCTGCAGAACATTTTTTTGTTCAAATTGCTATCTTTGTTACTTATTTGAACACAATATTCTAGAATAATACCAAAGAATTATGATCACAGGCACCGAGATATATAAATTCTTTTCCCATAGATCTAACATTAGTTAAGCGTTTATTAAATATTGTTTATATCATTTGAGATAAATTAATATTGTAACTTGTGTAAATTTTCTTTTATTTAGTTGTTACTGAACTTTAATATATTTAATATTATTAATAAATACATTTATGATGTTATTCTACGACTTAACGTTGGAACGTTTTTAAAAACCTTGATAAGCTTTTCATATGTTGTTACACAAAATGTCTAGTGATGTATATCTGCATCCACCTTTTATTAATAGCCGTTGGAATGAAGCCTTTGTAAGTCCCTACCCATCCATATGTTATTATGTTGTATTCAATTACGCATATATTATAAATTTCTTTCTTTTTTTCAGAGAAATATGGCCGATGTAAGCCCATGTTGAGGAAATTGTATCACAGAACATGGTGTCGCATAATATTATGCAGCGAGAATGAGGGACAGCACAAAGATACACTGCATACGTAAGATATATGGATGGAGAGGGACTTACGGGCCACCCTATGCATAAGCATTTATATTGTCAAGTGCGTGTGCATTTTCGGGGCAGACAAAAACATAAGTGTTATTATAATATAATAAAACAACTAACTTCATAGGTTTATTAAGGAACTTAGATAGGAAAGTGATTTCTTCATATTAGGGTTGGGCAGGTAACCTCAACAATGATACTAGGAAGTACAGTAACATTCTTTTCAGCATTTGTGAAAAGTACGCCATGCCTGTTGTTGCAAAATTTTGAATGAATAAATATCAGTAAAAAAAAAACTTCTACTTGTGTACTTGAAGGTGCCATCTTCTGGATAAATGATGAAGTAACTGTTTTTTTTAAATTTATTTTAAGAATTTTAAAAGATACCTAACTTTCCAGTGTTCCTTCTTGAAGAATAAGAGTCGTCTAATAGTAACTAACAATTCAGGGTTGGAAGAAGTAATTTTGGATTGGTCAGTAACTTTGACGTGGAAAGAATGGCATCTTTGGATATGCCCTTTAAGAAAGGCTTGAAAAATAGGTACTCACTGAAGCTACAAGCAAGAACTAGTATGTGTATACGAATATACGTCTATATATTTACCTAGAAACAATTTTAAAGTACAAGTTAAACTTGAAAAGGCTTTACAGTTACTGTGACAAAATGTTGGTCCGGCTGCCACACCTGCTTCCGGCGCACACTATTTTAGATAACTTACGAACTATACTTGTTACAACCTTTTTCTTTTCTCATTAACTCTTTTCATCAGTTATGTAAGACATCTTCACGAGTAATGCCAACAAAAATGATTTAGTAGTTTGTTTATTGTTAAGCACAGAGTTAAACAATTTTTATTTTCCGCGGATATCGAAACTCGAATTTTAGCATTACAAACCCCCTAACTTACTGTTAGACCAATGGGAATGGCACACAGAATTATTAATCATGAAACTATAGAACTAAAAAGGTCTACAATTTCACAGAATTTAATGGTTTTTCTGATTAACTTTGAAAGGATAGCAGATTGTTTTTAAGCTGTCACTTGATCATTTCAGTATTACATAACCATTGAAGATTTGAACGAAACAAACCTGGAAGTGTATTTTCATATAATTCATAGAACTGGCAATAACGCTGCTTTATACATATCACTTAGACGTACGTTTAAGTGGTAGGTAAACGTACGCCTCATGTTTGGATTATGTACAGCTTATGAAGTGAAAAGGCCTAGCATGACCTGGCGGTTAGGGCATTTGAGGAGTCGCGGGTTCGAACACCGTCATAGAACATTGGCCATTGGGACGTTATAATGTTGGGACAGATCGCGCAGATAGCCTTCGAGTAGGTTTGCGTCAAGTTCAACAAAGCAGTGTGATAAAGATGTAAAATGGTTTTAAAAAATCATTCGATCACATTTTATGGATAAACATTTTTGTTAATATGTTATCCTTTGTCAGAAACGAGCCGCTATGTACCTGCTTGTTTGTTTTCATTAAACTATTTTGTAAAACTGTAAAGCAAATCGAGGCCTGTGAATAATAAAGACCTGCAACTGATACATCACATAGTTTCACCCTTAGTTATCAGGATAAATATCCATTCCATTCTTTCAAGGTTGATATTTTGAATTAGTTGTTTGTTGTTGTTTTGAATTAAGCACAAAGCTACACAATGGGCTATCTGTGCTTGCCCGCCACGGGTATCGAAACCCGGATTTTAGCGTGTAAGTCCGCAGACATACCGCTGAGCCACTGGGGGGCTTGAATTAGTTTCAACACGTTTTCATTTTAAGTTGTTTTTTTTAACTTGCTTTATGAAACATGCTTGTTTTTGCACTGTAAATGCTTGATAAAATCAATTTCCATGTTCAAGTTATAGTAAACATCGCTATTAAACAGTAGAAGTTGTAATAGTGGCACGTGATATGAATTAAATCCCTTCCTGCTATTTTCTTCGAAATCAATGCACGTGACCAGATTAAATCCCTCGTTTAGTTTATCGGAACGCGATGTAAATTGGTTTAGGTTTCGATTAATTTTCTTTGCCGTTATTGATGTACACCTAGCAGATTAAACGTCGATGCGGTATTGTGGCCACTGTTATAAATTTTGATGTTAAATGTTCTGTGATAAACCATCAATTATAAATGCAAGAGCAGTGGTCAAGAAATTACTTTAGTCTCTCAATACCATGCTCTATTTCGGCATTCTGAAGTAGGCACGTCATTACCTCACCCAATCACACTTTGTGGACGTCAAACTTCCGCTTAGGCCTAGAACTGTGGAAGGAAGCGTTAGTTCCAGGAAGTTTGTAACAGCGCGTCCCTCTTTAGTGGCCAGCGTATCATGTTGGGTAAACGGTGTGGTTGCTAACCACCACACTCGGATTGTTTTGAAAATGGAGAGGGCTGTGTAAAGACTAGGCTTAATTACAGTTTAAGAGCGAGAAATGAAGTGCTTCATGTAAAAAGTCCATTGAAATCAAATCTTAAAATATGTCATATCGTGGAGTGTGGTCTTCTATCGTACGTCGAAGAAAATATGATGTTCGTAAGTTGCAGAATTTTATGCATCGTTACGCTAAACGTATCTAGACAGATAGGATGATATAAGTATTTATAAACGTTGATAAACCAATGTATAGATTATTATATAAAGAGGAAATGTGTGTTTGTCTGCACCCTTTTAATGAAGCTAATTTTAAACAACAAACTTTCTAGATATACATAATGCCATAAATCATTATACGTGCATAAATTAAATCCTATAATGAATAGAATGTGTTAAAACGTCAATCAGGGATACTCTGTGCTAAAGGTTTTTCAGCTATAACCTCAACAGAATAATACAAACACTAAAGAAAAAAGTTGTTTGTAAGGTTTGCATATGTGTGTGCCTACGTTCGGTAGTGGCTTAGCGCAAGTCTGCGAATTTACCTTGCTGAAAATCGGATTTCGATAGTTGTGGTGGGCGGAGCACTGATACTATATTGTGTAGCTCTGCATGTAATGTAAAAACCAGATCGCCCAAATACACACATATATATAAGGGTAACACGTGTGTTATATTTAACTTGGATAAACGAACGCTGTGCATGGTGCACGTGGAAGTAGGTACGATTTGTAACGGTAATTTTTATAATAAAATATCGTTTTTACTAAACTTTTTTGAAGCATGCTCTTTTATCACTGTTAAAATTTTCCCAAATTAATGCAACCTGTATTTGATATAGTTATTATGAAATTGACAATATGATCTATTTCTCTCTCTCTCTCTCTCTTGTTTTGCCGTTAGGCACGATAAAAAAAAAGTATCTTCACTGTAACCATAACTGCTTTGTGTGTTGGGGGTAATAAAAGTGTATGTACACTAACTGGAAAACGTGGGGGCGAGGGGTAAGAACACATACCTCTATTGCCCTATGTCTTTAGCACCTGCGACTCTGTATGTGTTTGTATATTTTCTTATAGCAAAGCCACATCGGGCTATCTGCTGAGCCCACCGAGGGGAATCGAACCCCTGATTTTAGCGTTATATATTCGTAGACATACCGCTGTACTAACGGGGGTCCTGCGACTCTGACAGGTTTATGTGTGTTTTTCTTATAGCAACGTCACATCGGGTTATCTGCTGAATTATTCGAGGGGGATCGAACCCCTAACTTTAGCGTTGTAAATTTGTAGACTTTACTACCACTGTACCAGCCTGAGACTCTGAGAGGTTTAAATCTTAAATTATTGATTTATTTACATTCATTTCGTTACCAGTTGGGTTCACATATTACAACATAATAATTCTGTTTTTAGCTTGTCACGACACTTACTGTGAAGAACTTAGGGAACCCTAACATCAGTTAATGGAATTAATTACAGTACTGACTCTACTTTGCATTCTTGTGTGTGCATGACTCGTAAAAAAGCAAAGACCCACACGAAGTTTCGTTTATAAGTATCTTCGTATAAAAATCGGACGGTACGGATTTCAATAATAATTTTAAGATGTCGTTCTTTTCTTTTTCTATTTTGTAACCCTACTTTAGGATAGAGAGAATGAATGAATGAAACATGATGACTTTCCATTTCCTCAGTATTCGTCTGATTTCACGTAAGCAGTAGAAACTGCGCAACGCACTGGTGAAAATGTAATAAAAACACGTGTCGCAGAAGCCCGGATCGAAACAGATTGATCGTTGCATTGTTATTAGTTGCCTGCATTTTAAATTCGGTTTCCCTATTTTCACATAACCTTGAATGTTGTTACTGAAATTATGGTGTGCGGGTGTCTGTGCTATCATAATAGGAAAGAGTTGGTTATAATAATACGTGAAAAACTTGCCTTATAATTTTTTATTTAAAAAATGAAATCAGTGGTTTTATGTCTTCTCTGTTACGGTTTTGGGAATTATATTTTTTCTACATTTAATCGGATATTTCTTTCAAAAAGTCCAGTGCCACCACTTGATTACATAAGCAGCAGTGCAGTCGAAAGAAAATATGTGCAAACGCAGGGTTGACCTTCAGTTTGACCTTGCCCTCTGACCTATATTCACACAAATGTCATCCCTTCTCTCGTTGTAAAGTGATATGGAATTTAAACACGCTACTCGTGTAGTGTCTTCAAGTGTCTTCTATAATTGTTTATTAGACTTACAATCATAATCTGTATTGTATGCTGTCGTCTGTTTTGCCTCACGTAGATTACAATATTTTAAATTTAAAATAAATTAACGATCTTATAAAAATGATGGATTAGATACATTTATATTATTCGTCACTTGTATTACACCACTCTCATAGAGCTGCTCTTGAAGACGTTTCGCAACGAAGTTATGAGTTAGTCTGCTGATGAAAGAAGTTTTTACATCAAGTTATAAGCTTTCACATTTAACGTAAACTAAAGTATTAATCAAGGTAACGCAATAAGGTATATACACTCTGCCAACCACTGGAAATCAAAACCTGGATTTTAGCATTTTAAGTCCATCAACTTACCGCTGAGCCAAACACAATGTAATATGAATAAAACTGAAGGGTATAAATTGTAATCATGACAAAAGTAACTAACATGGAATGTTAAGCCTAATGGACTTCTATAGATTAACTGAAAACAAGTTCTTCTTAAAGCTGATAGAATCAATGATGCCAAAAGCAAATAATATATTGGGGGGAAGAGTAGGATTTTATTTAAACCTCTAAATTCCGAGCATTACTCCACCAACAAAGAGTGCGCAAAATACAAAACGGTGATGAGTTATATACACGACCACAAAAATCGGATTTGTTTAACAAACACCAATGACACAAGTTTGGTTGTTTTTGTGTGTTTTTTGTAATTTCACGCAAAGCTACACGAGGGCTAGCCGTCCCTAATTTAGTAGTACACGATTAGAGGGAAGGCAGCTCGTTATCACCACCCATCGCTAACTCTTTGGCTACTCATTTACCAACGAATAATAGGATAAACTGTAACATTATAACGCCCCCACGGCTGAAAGGGCAAGCATGTTTGGTGTGACGGGAATTCAAACCCGCGACCCTTGGATTACGCGTCGAACGCCTTAACCCATCTGGTCATGCCGAGCCAATGACACAAGTATATTCTGGTATTTGGGGAAATGGGGTGGGGTGAAGAGAATTACGCCACTGACAAATTGACAACTTCCATTACTTTTCAATGAAGACGAGACGGAATATTTAATAACTCAAATATACACCGATTACTGGGGTGCTGTGCAATATACTTTGAGATTATAAAATCTTCACCGTTTCATAAGATTTGATTTGAAAGACTGGTTTTAACCTATCTTGAAATTTCATTGTTACACATGACTTTTGATGAATATTTTAAACATAACGTCCATAAATCATTGCAGCATAAGACTTGTACGTATAGGAACAGTGTTTGAAGTGAAGATGAGCACGGGGAACTGTACCCCCTCCCCCAGCTAAGAAAATGGCTAAGCTGTTAAGAAGGCCCTCATATTGGAACAAGGACCATGGGTAGCTGAAACATTAACGTTGGATAATTAAAAGTTTGTAAAAGAACTAAACTGACTAGCATATGATTATACATGAAACTGGCCTTCATCGGGGAAGATCGAAGTTGTGGCTTCCCATCCACATCAAGGATGGACCTGGAAGAGATGGGCGTGATGAATATTTTACTTTATCGCGCAGTGTCGTACGATTCTGGTTGCCATCAAAAGTGATAGCAACATTTTCATTTCTTACATGCAGTGTACATTTAATGAAATGTTATATCGGGCAGCTCAGCTTCTGGTTTTCTATGAAGAGTAATGAGTGTGTTTAGCACTGATGTTTCCAACTTTAATTTCCATTTTAACCACTGTTTCGAATCACTTAGCGGCCCTAGATTTTTCCCTAAATACTACTGTTTCTCCTGAAAAGGCACATGATAAGAGAATTAATCCGTTACACGTAATAATTAAACTAACATGCGACGGTAGTTAATAATATACTTGTCCTCTTCCTTGAAGTACAAGTTTATATCCGTATCTAATAAAGTTATACGGTATTTAACGGTTAATTGAAATTTATTGTTTAAAATAATATTCGCTATTTATATCGTGCACGTGCTTAACATATCGCCAATATATTTGTTTGCTTGTTATTAAGCGCAAAGCTGCACAATGGGCTATCTGTGCTCTGTCCACTGAGGTATCGAAACGTTTTTAGCGAGGTACGTGTTTGTTTTTGAATTTCGCGCAAAGTTACACGAGGGCTATCTGCGCTAGCTGTCCCTAATTTAGCAGTGTAAGACTAGACTAGAGGAAAGGCAACTAGTCATCACCACCCACCGTTAACTCTTGGGCTACTCTTTTACCAACGAATAATGGGATTGATCGTCACATTATAACGCCCCCACGGCTGAAAGGGCAAGCATGTTTAGTGTGACGGGGATTCGAACTCGCGACCCTTGGATTACGAGTCGCGTGTCTTAATTATCTACATGGACTATTCATTCTCCTCACTATTTATTGTTTCTGGGGCAGGAGATGGGGTTGTACACATACTTTTTATTGATTTTGTTTTTGATAAACTATACGTTTTATTAATCCTCGTTTTTTTGTATAAATAACACAAAATAGGTAATTTTTTAATTTTCTTTTTGTATTCGACATCTTTTTTGACAGAAGCCGTTGAGAAAGTTGCTAAGGACGTGACAATGAATTGTGTCACGCGTTTTGGAAAAAACTGTCCAGATAACGTGACTTTTGGAAAATGACTGCAATGTACGCGCGTTTATTGGCGGTAGAAGTATTTGACTGCAGCTTACTATAACTTGGTGCAGTTAAAAGACAATTCTTGGAACTATTTGGAAACATCCGGACACGTGATCTTAGTGTTTACAGATAAATTAGACGCTATATGAAACTAAGTTATTATTTATAGGCAGGGAATTAATAAGACACAAGATTATTACAAAAAAGTTCGTGTTATTTGACTCTGTAAACATTATTGAGGTTGGGTATGTGTTTATAAGAGTCGTCGAATGTTTGAATAAGTTAAAAGATTTGAAAGATAGGGGCCCAGCATGGCCAGGTAGTTAAGCTAGTCGACTCATAATCTGAGGGTTGCGAGTTCGAATTCCCGTCACACCAAATATGCTCGCCCTTTCAGCCGTGGGGTAGTTATAGAGTTACGGTCAATCCCACTATTCGTTGGTAAGAATTGCCCAAGAGTTGGCGGTCGGTGGTGATGACTAGCTGTTTTCTCTCTAGTTTTACGCTGCTAAATTAGGGACGGCTGGCGCAGATAGCCTTCGAGTAGCTTTGCGCGAAAATCAAAATTAATTGAAAGATTGGACTTGACAATTTCCTGGAGTATGATCGTGATTGTCACGTCATTGTAACGTTTCTTTAATTTGTAGAAACCAGTTACATGTCGTAACAAACTAAATATTTCACATTTTAATTTTTCCTCCGTTTTTAATTGAAATATTCAAGTAACTCCATGCTATAACCGACTAAGTTCAATTTGAAACAAAAAAAATTAAAAAATTGATCAATCTTAAACGTACCTCATCCTAAGGACTTATAACGCAAACATTGGGTTTAGATTTTTATATGCAAAAACGGCTCGTTTGGGTAGATAAAATTATTCAAACATCTAACCCCGCCCTCTACATCGCGACACTCTGTTACACAACCCCTTCCAAATATGTGGTCAGCTTCTGGTCAGTTACCTCTTTCTTTGTGAACCTGACGATGACTGAAGAAGGTCGAAACGTTGTTCGCTCTTCTATTTAAAATATTTTCTGAACCCAAACGAGCCGTTTTTGCATATAAAATTCTCAACAAGTGGGTTTCTCGACATTACTGATTGGGTTTAGATACCCAGAGTGAGCAGAGGATAGGCAGCCACGGGGGTTGGCAAAATGTTTACTGTTAAAGGTAGTTCACTTGCTTAATAATGCAAAGTTTACCCAATCACTTTATTATATATCCAAACTAAGACTTCTCGTTAGAAAGAGGCTGGCACCCCTTCGCAGATAAGTTGTTGTGAAGCTTTCTGCTTAGCAATGTACATTCTCTATAGTGGGACATATGAAATTATACATCAGTTGGAACCTAGCATTTGTTTGCTAAAAGCGGGCGAATTTAATGTTTTCTTTGCATTATTAACTGTATATTTAAATTAAAACAACAATTATCAAAAACTAATATTTTACACTATTTTTGGGCATTCTTATAAATTCCAAATTTGTTTCACTTTCCCCTAGTGTTCAGCTAGCGGAACCAACAATCTAACTTATTATAATAAATATATGTATATAGATACAAATCGTAATCGTATATCGTCCACATAATATAAGTTTTCGTTTTGTTTTACAGACACAATTTTGAAATTTTCTTGATTTTTGTTAAAGGAACCAATTGAACTTAAAAGATGAACTTTAACCTTTAGCAAAGTACAGGATAATAATTTCACCTCAGCTAGTAAAGATGCACATACTTCTACGGTTTTTAATTCTGCTCACACGTTTCACTTTTACACACGTAGAGGTAGCATCATATTTTAACTCATACACGTACAATCTAGTCTTATGTTTTTGGCCCAGCATGGCCAGGTGGGTTAAGGTATTCGACTCGTAATCTAAGGGTCGCGAGTTCGAATCCCTGTCCCACAAAACATGCTCGCCCTATCAGCCGTGAGGGCGCTATAATGTGACGGTCAGTCCCACTATTCATTGATAAAGGAGTAGCCCAAGAGTTGGCGATAGGTGGTGATAACTAGCTGCCTTCCCCCTAGTCTTACACTGCTAAATTAGGGACGGCTAGCGCAGGTAGCCCTCGAGTAGCTTTGCGCGAAATTCAAAGAACAAACAGACTCATGATTTTACTTACAAACACACAAAGAAATGTCACGTTTTTTACTTCTTTGGACATAATTTAGTGTCACGTTTTTACACACACACACATTTTAGCGTCAAGTTTTTACTTTTACAATTAATTTTTATCTTTACTTAAATATATGTCACAGCGGATCTTAAATAAGAGACTTTGAGAAGATATGTGCTTTATTAATATTTACCATGTTTCTCTTTCCAAAGCCTCTGAAGACAGTAACACCAAAAGACACACCATTCAAGTGTCGTCCTCTCCTAACCTACGACTAAGCCGTCTGTCGTCAGGTAAATGAACCATTTAGACCATTTAAGTACGATTTTGGTATTTATATATTTTTCACAAGATTTGTTGGTTTTTTTAAGTACTTAGTTACTTATTTCCCAAGGTCTTACTGTATCAAATTTTATCGGTATTTTTAAAATAATTAGTCGTTTATTCTTCCCCCATCAAACTTAGCAAAACAAAAATATTCAACATCAAGTTTTTTTTTATTAATTTGGAGGATGATGAGCTATTATAAATACTGAAAAGTCGCTGCAAAAAATGAAAGAAAACTTATTTATTCGTATCAAGTTTGAGTAGCTTTCCAAAAAATACGTAATACCTGAATGAGATTTTCACAAATTCCCTGTTGTCTATGGTCTACTTCTAAAGAATTATAATCTTTGGTACAACGGCCCTTAACTATTTATTAACTATATATATATATATATAAAGTCGTCTGAAATTATTTCTCAATGTTTAACAGTGTTTATTTATTACCCATTATCCGGTTGTGTCAATAACTGATTACCTATGATTTTCCGGTGTTTACTGTCTTACTAGCCGTAGCTAAAATTCTGTGCTGCAGATTTCGAGGTTTAAACCGTGATCCACCCTTCAGACTAAACTGAGGATTTCTTGTGAGTGAAACAGACAATGAATTCCTCGGTTCAGTTAAGTGTAGCCACGTAGGCGTCTGAAGCTCCTTACCGGGTGTCCTTCCTTCAGTTAACAGTTCTAGATATAGAATACCACAGTATTGCACAGGTTGAAAATACCAAATGTTGTCTTTGATAAAGCTGTAGTTCCTAATTTGTTACCTACGATACGTATTTAGTGTCTTATCACCTGTAATTCAGCTACCTTCAGTAACTTATTACCATGTAATCTAGCTATACCTATTACCTGTGATCTAGTTGTTTATAATAACTTACTATATCATGTGACACAGATGTGTTTAGTAGTTTATTACGTACACACACGTACAATCTACCCGTATTTATTAATTTACTACCCGTTACCTACCTTTATTTAATAACTTACTAAATCTTATCTACCTTTATTTGATAACCTACCTCCCATTACACGAGGTGATTCTTGTATACATGTATTTAGTAACTTATTACCCATTATCTAGCTGTATTTTGTAACTAATTACCCGTTGTCTACTCGTATTTTGTAACTGATTGCCCGTTGTTTACCTGTATTTTGTAACTTATTACCTGTTGTCTACCTGTATTTTGTAACATACTAGCTGCAATCTATCTGTACTTAGCAATTTAATTCCAGTTGTTTTAAAAGTATGTATTTACCTTTCGTTTAGTAATTCCATGTGAATTATAGTTCAGTACTAATGGTTTAGCAGCATTCAGTCTTTTTGTATCCTTATTTGGAACCAAAATTTAAAGCTTAAAACAAAAGTCTTATTCGTTCTCTTAGTACTATATTATTACACTGTTTACAATGTTAGGTGACATTATAGTCCAAACATCTTTAATCTGTTACAAGATTATACCGAAATGTATATATATATACTTAATGTGTTTGATAATATTTTATAATAACGACAGATTTTTTATTTTACTTTTTTTTACCGGAACCAGTTTTGGGTTTAAGCCTAGCTTCTTAGTCAGATTATATTTGTTGTTTTTAAATTAAGCACAAAGCTACACAAAGGGCTATCTGTGCTCTGCTCACCACGGGTTTCGAAACCATGATTTTAACGTTGTAAGTCCGCAGACATACCGCTGAGCCACTGGGGGGGGGGCGAATATATTTGTCAGAATATATATATTACTTTTTTAACGTCATCAGTTTTTTAAGCACATTTTCCTAATGTTTCTCACTGGTACGGCAGTAAGTCTACGGATTTACAACGCTAAAATCATGGTTTCTACTCCCATCGGTGGACTCAGCAGATAGCTCAAAACACACACACACAAACACATACTTTCCTAAATTGCTTGATTCTCAAATTCTAGTTTCAGAGCTTTGAGTACTAACAATAATAAATTGGAACACTCAGTACACTTTAACTGGTTCTTAACTTCCTTCTTGCAGAGAAATTTCGTTATTTCTCACAATATGTTTTTCTTGGTCAATTCAGTGTTATTACAAGCAAAAAGCATACATTTACTTAAGGTAACTTATTAACTGGAACACATCGATGGTGAACGCTACGAGAAAACTTCGTTTGTTTATTTTCTAATTTCGCACAAAGCTACTCGAGGGCTATCTGCGCTTGCCGTTCCTATTTAGCAGTGTAAGACCAGAGGGAAGGCAGCTAGTCATCACCACCCACCGCCAACTCTTGGGCTACTCTTTTACCAACGAATAGTGAGATTGACCTAACGTTATAACGCTCCCACGGTTTAAAGGGCAAACATGTGTGGCGCGACGGGGATGCGAACCTGAGACCCTCAGATTACGAGTCGCACTCCTTAACATGCTTGGCCATGCCGGGCTACGAGAAACGTAGAATTGAGCACACAAGATACACACAATAGACCGAACGTGAAGATGTGATACACACTATTAGGTCATATTTATTGACAAATAATGTACACATTTCACAATCTCTACTTCATCACTTTAGTTCTAGGAAAAGATCAATTTACAGTAGTGATGGATACCCCCAACCCTCACCCCAAAATCCTCGACGAGGCAAACATCATATAGGTCAGTTAATGACGTTTATTGGGTACGATTACATTACGTAGATGCTTAAACCAATCACGTGACATTTGTATCTATGTAAGTCTTCAATATAGTTCATGATCATACATGTATGTAGTTCTACTTTATTTACGTCTGATTAATGACGTCTTTCCCACACCAATCAGACAACAGTGGGAAAACCGTCGAGAGCAACGATATGAGTGCTTGATGATTGCCTTGTGTGCATGTCAGTTGGAAGTCATAACTTACTGACTCAAAGATTAGGATTATACAAATTTCAATATTATCTGATATGCAAGCAGATGCGTTTTACGAGATGTCTAAAAGTGTGGACCCATTTACACAGTTCATAACGAACGATTATGGAATTTTTATACAACCAAAGGACAATGTTAATTTGATATATACTTTGAAGGACACTCGTATACAATTTCAACCCTATCTTGAGGACTGGGTGTATGTAACACATTCTTACACGGACAAATATGTGCATGGAATCCTAACATTAACTCAAAGATTAAAATAAAATAACACAAATAAATACAAAGACATATGCATCGAATTTCAGTCTTACTTGAGGACTCGATGAATGTAACACCCTTACATGGGCAAATGTACGTATGAACTCACAACGTTATCAAAAACTAAAATAAAATGAACACTAATATATCTATAGAATTTCAACTTTATGCGAGGGCTAGACAAATGTAACACACTTTTACACGGACATATATATATGGAATCTCAAAGTTATGCCGAACACCAGAGATGTAATACACACAAAAATACATCTATGGAATTTCAACTTCAACTCGAGGACTAGTGAATGTAATGCACTCTTACAGGAGCATACGATGGAATTTCAACGATAATTTGAGAATTGGATTAAAGTTATGAACATTTGCAAAATCTCTTGTATAAACTTTTAATATTAATACAAAGAACCGAATTTACATTAAGTTATTATTGAGTTAATATTTTACTGTCGGTTTGAAGATGATGTCGGTTTCTGGCATAATGTCCGATCAGTTGTTTTTTTAATGGAATGATTAAGGAATCCAAAACGCTGTTACGTGGTTACTGTTAACGTTAGAACTACGTCGATTTAAGAGTCTTGTAAAAGGTTCACAGTGGTGACTTCTAACTCGATGCATGTGGGCAAAACTTTGGGGTCTACACTGTCATGTGTTCCATCTTTATCCTTCTAACTTTTACGATTGAAATAACTTATTGACTTCAGGAAAGTTTTTATTTTACATTTATCATAACATTAAGTAAGAGGGAGGTTTGTCTTCAGAAGAACCATGTACACATGTTAACTCAAGCAACTTATTTCAACCTACATTTTTGGTGAACAGTGAGTTCAGTGCAATGCTTTCATTTTGTGTAGTTAAGGTACAAGAAGTCTTTCCGAAGAGAATAACCATATAGTGAGATTATTGAATAGTATGGGGTCGAAGGACACAACATTTCCAAGATGGAGATCTTAAATGTTCTCCCACAAAAACAGAAAACAAATAAACGAGTATTTAAGACAGCAATGGTCTCAGAATTCATACCCCCATTAAGAACAATCCAATAACCTTCTTATAAAAGCCTATTTCAACCAAAAGAAAGAAGACACCGACCAAAAAAAAAAACCCTAATGACGAAATTAGATATATCTCTTGGTACCACTAGCAAGATAAAAAAGAAAAGGCTGATATTGACGAAAGCTTACAAAATAAATGTTCAAAAACTTTCAAGTCAAAGGCTGTTATCATGATAAAGATAGTCGTTACAAAAATTGGAATCACAGTAACATCATTTGACAACACATATATCAAGTCACCCCTTGATGCTGCTTTAATGGTCTTTTATACTTTTGGCTTTAAAAAACGTAGTCTTGGAACATGCTTCCAACACACAATAGGAGATTAAAGGAAGTTTCGCCACTGTTATTCGCAGAAGCTTATTAGAATGGAAACTGTGATAATCATGGTCACTAGAATAAGCAGAGCCGCTAGTGCAGGAAGTGGTTCCCAGGGCAGCAAGATGCCTAAAGTGTAATTCTTATGAAATATGATTAACCCTTTGGACAAGAATACAACGTAAATAAACTATTGTATTATATATATAAATACTACAAAATATAGCCAGTATTTATTGTAATTACTTTAGACCAGTGATTGTAAAATGTCATTGTTCTGGGACCATCAATTTGTTTTTGCTTTGTTGTTTTTTCGGTGGGTTACAACGAGATCTATACGCTACGCTGCTCTTCCTTTCAACAGTTATGCAACATCTCTACAAACCACCTCAAGAGAGCACTGGACCGTCAGTTGTCCACTAAATACAGACTGCAAACAGCTGCATAATTTGATATATTGGAACTACCTTTAAAGTAAAAAAGAAAGATATCCTTACGAAATACATAATTTATTTTATTTTATTTATTTGCTATTAAGGAAAAGAAAACATAAGAAACTTAAATATTATTAAACAAATCCATCAGTCCATAAAGAAAGAATACTGAGAGCCAAAAGACAAAAACCACACCAAGCATGAGAATTTTATAAATAGCCTCAGATCACCGTAAGAGGACAAAGAGACAATAACCACACCAAGCATGAGATTTTCATAAATAACCATAGATCAATCTGAGAAGACTAGGAGACATAAACCACAGTAAGCATAAGACGTTTATAAATAGCCTCAGAAAATCTGAAAGGACAAAGAGATAAAAACCACAACAAAAACTAAACTTTTATAAATAGATTCAGATCCAACTGAGAGGACGAGGAGACAAGAACCACAGCTAGTGTAAGACTTTCATGAATACCCTCATATCAGTTTGAGAGGACAAAGGGACAAGAACCATATCAAGCAAGAGACTTTTATAAACAGAGGAAAGAGGAATACGTGCATGTTACTTTTTTAATGTTACTATAATTTTGTATAGATACAAGTAATAAAACAAATTTTAAAAAAAATAAGGATGTTGTTCAGAAGACAACTCCAAAAGAGTACAAAATTAAAAACGAATACAAGGAACCATACAATAATCTCAACAGAACTTGAAAAACTTTTTATCTACATTTCAATGTTGACTACGATTTGTATGTATGTGTGTATATATATATTAATTATTATATTAATAGCTGAACACTAGGAGAAAGTTAAACACATTTGGCATTTTTTAAAAGAGCGCCCCAAAAGCGTGTAAAATATTAGTTTTTGATAAGAAAAAGGTGCAGTTTGTTTATTTTTAATTTCGTGCAAAGATACTCGAGGGCTATCTGCGCTAGCCGCTCCTAATTTAGCAGTGTAAGACTAGAGGGAAGGCAACTAGTCATCACCACCCATCGCCACCATGGACTACTCTTTTACCAACGAATAGTGGGATTGGCCGTAACAATATAACGCCCTAACGGCTGAAAGGGGAGGTATGTTTGGTATGACAGGGATTTGAACCCGCAACCCTCTGATTACAAGAGGAACGTTCTAACCAGCTGGATATGCCGGGCCTGCAGCCCATTGCAGAACATTTGTTCTGTGCACCTTACTCAATGAATGAATGTAAGAGTGAAGATAACTTTCATATCATTACTTAGAATCGCAATCATTAGGTTTTGATTCTGTATGTAAAAAAAATCAAAGTACCATAAAGGTAAATTTTATATTCCTGTTTATTGCAAGTAGTTTTCTAACAGTGTTGTTGCTATTTATTTTTATCGATATAAAAATCAGGGGCCCGGCATGGCCAAGCGTGTTAAGGTGTGCGACTCGTAATCTGAGGGTTGCGGGTTCGCATTGCGGTTGCGCCAAACATGCTCGCCCTTTCAGCCGTGGGGGCATTATATGTGATGATCAATCCCACTATTCGTTGGTAAAAAAGTAGCCCAAAAGTTGGCGGTGGGTGGTGATGATTAGCTGCCTTCCCTCTAGTCTTACATCACTAAATTAGGGACGGCTAGCGTAGATAGCCCTCGAGTAGCTTTGTGCAAAATTCCAAAACAAACAAACAAATAAAAATCAGGAAATTAAAAAAAGTTTTATTGGTGTAAAAAAAGCTATTATTATTTTTAACGGACATAACTTGCAAATGGATGTGTTGGTTTGGTTTCGAATATCTTTTTTAATAAAGAAAAACATTTCAAAACGTAGGTTTCCTATATGATATGTGCGACTCATTTATTGTAATGGCTGTCTGTCAGCCGTGATCAAGGAAGATGTGACTGGAAATTTTCGGCATTGGTTTGCTTTTGATTTTGCGCGAAGATGCACGAGGATGTGTACTACCCGTTCCTAATTCGAAGTAACAAACTAGAGCATAGGTGGGAAACTCCATGACCACTGGCGACATGTGACAAGATCGACTTTAGAAATCAACTTTTTCCATCATTTATTTTTATTGCAAATTGGCACTCAGCAACTGTATTGCCTCACGTCATTGCTCATGTCACGTGCAACAGACTCTGCCCATTTTGTAACGTCAGTCTGGTTTAGATATTTGTTATCGAGGGTGCGTTGTTTTGTATGCGCTTGCAAATATATTTTTACTGTGCAACTTTCAAGTGTTTAAATATATTTTGTTTTTAATCCCATAATATGGATAAGTGGATAATTCGAAAACGAAAGAATCCAGATGATGGTGAACACTTAGAAAATAAAGACAATTTAATTGATTCTAGCATTACTGACTAAAAGGGAATGGCACATGACTGGAAAAACGTGAAACGAGAATTTAATAAAAAGTTGAGAGTCGAAATTTGCAGTGATTGAAGTACATAATAAGTCAGTGTGTCTTTTGTGTAAAAAAGTTTTTAGGAATAATAAAGTATACAACCTAAACCAACACTTTTAACAATTTTCACAACGAATTTGATTTAAAATATCCAGTTGATAGCAAAAATCGTATGAATGAAATTGGCCATTTGAAAGCATAACTTCATGAACAAAAGAGAGCCCTAAAAGATTTTTATCATTGATAAAACTAGTCACGTTAGCCAGCTATATAGTAGCTTGGATTCTAGCTCAAGAAAAGAAATATTTTTCTGATGCTGAATTAGAAAAAGAAGTATTGATTGTAGTCATTGAAACTTTATTGGAGAATTATGATTCAAAAATAAAATATACTCTTCAAAAAATGAAACGCAAAAGGCAAAATTTGAGACATATTATCATGCGTGCCATTTTTATTTGCAAAGTTGAAGCCCCCAGTGGCTCAGCGGTATGTCTGCGGACTTACACGCTAAAATCCGGGTTTCGATACCCGTGGTGGGCAGAGCACAGATAGCCCATTGTGTAGCTTTGTGCTTAATTCAAAACAACAACAACAACTTTAGATAAGTGTGGATTTGAAGACGAGATGCTTGCCCTGTAAAGTGTGGAACACATAAAAAGTAAGCAAAAATGTTCTCTCAGAGAGATGTGACTCACTATTTTAATAAATAAGAGTCTTCCAAATTTAAAGATAGGAATTTCAAAATTATTTCACATGTTTGGATCCACATGGGTGTGTGAATTAACATTTTATACGTTAGATTTTCTCAACTCTAGATACAGATCTCGGTTTACTGACATAAATTTAAAGGCAGAGTTAAGATGCTCATTGAGCATAGATATTAAGCCAAATTTCATGAAACTTGTTGACTAAAACCCCATCAATTTTTACATTGAAGGTTAGTTGAAATGCAATTATTTTGATCAAACTAACATGTTTCTTTTTTTTTTTTTAACAGTTTTGCCACTGTTGTTTTCATTAGCCATCGTTGTGGCCACTATGCAAAATAAATTGCCCACCCCTGGACTAGAGAGAAGGCAACTACTTAACACTGTCAACTCTCGGGCTTCTCTTTTCCCGGCCCCTCAGTGGCTCAGCGGTATGTCTGCGGACTTACACGCTAAAATCCGGGTTTCGATACTCGTGGTGGGCAGAGCACAGATAGCCCATTGTGTAGCTTTGTGCTTAATTCAAAACAACAACAACTCTTTTCCTGACGAATGCTGGGATTGACTGTAACACTATAACGCTCCCAAGTCTAAAAGTGACAATATATTTGGTAACAGAGATTCGATTTTCATGTTACAAGTTGAAAACCTTAACTACAGGCCAGGAAGCTTTTGGAAAAGAGGAATAAAAAACAGGTGTTGGGTGTATATAAAGAATAGAAAATGAGTCTGGATTAGATTTGAAGTAAAATACGCATATTTTCCACATGTTCACATAAACCTTACACAGTTGACTGAGTCGTTTCATATTCATTGCTTTGACAAACCTCATTAAAGAGTATATTATTTTTTGTGCCAGTCACTGCGAGAGTGTTCACAGTTTCTAAGTATTCTTTGTTGTGTTGTTTTTTTAAGTCACATCAGGCTGTTTGCTGTGTCCAGTGCTCGGAATCATAGGAGTTGCTATTGTTCCCTTGGTGGACTCACCTGAGTAACTGTACATTCTCAGCTGTATAGTGACTGACACTAATACTTTAGCCTTATATCAAACAGTATATTTATGTAACGTACAAATATATAATTTAAAACTATCGCTTTTCAATTTAGAATAATTATAAAAACATTATGACTGGGGTGCTCGACTCGTAATGTCAGGGTCACATGTTCGTGTCCCTCAATGAAAGTGTTAGTTTTTGTGCTCCCACTCCTTCAGTAAAAGAATGCCAGGAAAATAACAATAACAAATACTTCTAAAGTTTGAACAATGTTTCTGGAGCACTGACGATAATGTATAAATCTGATAACGAAACTTACGTAACCTGAATCTAAAAAGACCTGGATAGAGAAGTAAACTAACATTTAGATCTGGCATTGCCAAGTGGTTAGGGTTCGTGACTCGTAATCTGAAGGTCGCGGGTTTGAATTTCCGTCACACTAAACATGCTCGCTTTTTAAGTCATGGGGAGCGTTATTATGTTACAGTCAATCCCACAATTTGTTGGTAAAAGAATAGCCCAAGAATTGGCAGTGAGTAGTGCTGACTAGCTGCCTTCCCTTTAGTCTTTCACTGCTAAATTAGGGACGGCTAGCGCACATAGCCCTCGTATAGTTTTGCGTGAAATTCGGAACAAACAGTTGTTAAAGTTTTCTTTTTATTTAAGCATGATCGTCTACAGAAATTATTCCAGGGAGGGGCAAAGTGGCGTGATATTGTGAATTGAATAAAAAATATGTTGAATGAACAGAGAAAGAATTATGTTTCTCACCTTGTTCTCTTGCCCTTTTTTTGAATGTCCATTTTTCTAAGTTAATTTTGACAGTGCGCTTCAGATTAGTTTATTTTCACGTCGATATTTTTTGCTTTCAACAGATAAATAATTTTGTATTTTTTTTTGTATCATAATGTTATGATCACAATCTAAATTACCCGCATTATTGGTATGCAATTTTATCCGTTTTCATACAGAAGCAGTGCGTACAAGAGGCTTTGGATGGGGGACATAACTTCCTCATATAAACAATTCATCACGGGGCATAACACTTACCAACACAAAAATATTGTATAGTATATGCAAAGAGAGTCTGTTTGTAGTTAAGCGCAAAGATTCACAATGGACCATCTGTGCTCTGCCTACCCGGTTTCTAGAGATACAAGTTAGCAGACGTAACGCTTTACCTCTAGGGGGTGAGTGTAGAAAGTGAGAAAGATCGAAAGAGGGGAATTTGAATTACTAAGGGGACTTTAGTTATTAGGAGCTAGAATAGATTCTCTCCCAGTCTGTGTAATCTTCACATGTGACAGAATAGCCTATCCATACAAAACACTCTCTCACCTCCTGTGTTTTAGGCCTTTTACTTTGCTTGCCAAGTCATCGTAATAGATAAATATACATCGAAATGTGATACTTGAGTACTTGGGGGGAGGGGGGGGGTGTTATGCACAAAGTTTGTGCAGCGTATTGTACAATACAGGTAAGTTATCGTCAACATTATACAGTTTATATAAAATACTGGCACTTGTATTTCAAGAACCTCTGTATGACTAAAATTTAATTTAGCCAATGGAACACGTGAAAATGGAGTTTAATGACCATGTGACACACGAAAAGCAGCACTGTTTTTTCGTCATAGTACATGAACCAACGCACGATTTAGACTTCTTATATTTCAATAAACTTCACAAGCGTAGAGAGCTAGGATATTTGAACATCGTCTGTTTACTCTCAACAAATTTTATGACGATTTTATACGACCACTGCGACTACAAGAGCATGATTTACGCCACGAATAAGCCTTATAATGTTGTTCTATTAGTTTGTGTTAAAGACATTGACATTTGATAAACAAAATAAAGTCAAACCCATTTATTGACAACGAAAGAACTGTATTTATCTGTTTATGTTTTCTTATAGTAAAGCCACATCGGGCTATCTGCGGAGCCTACTGAGGGGAATCGAACCCCTGATTTTAGTATTGTAAATCTGGAGACATACCGCTGTACTAGCGGGGGGCTTCTTATATTTATCTACACTACAAATTCTGCAACTTACGAATTAACAAATTACTGGCAGTAACTAAAACTATTAACAATATATCTTCGCCTAACTTATTCTCTATATCTGACTTAAAACGTTTCCTAATTTTTCAAGAAAGTTCCAGTAAGTTGTTGTCATAAAAACTCCCTCTAGCCGAAACAAATCGAGATATTATTACAAACGCCTTTGTTGAAAAAACACACTTTACAATAATATTTGTATACGCTTTATAGACTACAATTGAACTTTCTCATTGTCTCTTCTAAAATTGTAAAGGAATATGCAGTATAATTCTTCGGAAAAGATACATGAGAAAGCAGATATTGCATGAATAACATTTTACAAGTAATGGACAGTATGGCCACTCGTAATTCACAGAACATGCTGTGACGCGTTTTCATATGTTTGAAGTTTAACTGCGTTGAAGTTAACTTGAGTACAATTAGATTAACGTATTCTATAATTAGAGACTTGAGACATTATTACATATCCAAATACCATATTTCACAACGACGTATCTCTTTATCAATATGTTATGCACTGTTTACTGAAAGGTATTTAGAAATATGCAGCATATGAACATCCAGAGAAGCTTGTACTGACTTCATCAAGAAGTCGCTAAATTATGGTTTGTTTTGAATTTCACGCAAACCTACACAAGAGCTATCTGCGCTAGCCGTCCCTGGTTTAGCAGTGTAAGACAAGAGAGAAGGCAGCTAATCATCACCACCCACTACCAACTCTTGAGCTACTCTTTTACCAAGAAATAATGGAATTGACCGTCACATTATAACGCTCCCACAGCTAAAAGGAATGAGCACGTTTGGTGTGAGAGGGATTCGAACCCACGACCCTCAGATTATGAGTCGAATGCTTTAACCCCCTGGCCATGCTGGGGCTTAAATTTTGGTTTTAAACAATATTACTAATGGTAACTCATAATATCGGTACTATCAAAGTAACAAAGCGTTGCAGCCATGTTTACAAGAGAAAATTCTACCTCTTAAAATGGGAGAAGAGAAGTGAGTGAGAAGGACTTTTAACTTAAGAAATGTCGTTAAGACCACGTTAAGTGTGAAAAATATATCTCAAGCTGTTCTTGACACACTATAATTGGCCTTGCATAGCCGAGCACGTAAGGCGTGCGACTCGAAATCCGAGGGTCGCGGGTTTGCGCCCGCGTCGAGCTAAAACATGCTCGCTCTCCCAGCCGTGGGGGCGTATAATGTGACGGTCAATCCCACTATTCGTTGGTAAAAGAGTAGCCCAAGAGTTGGCGGTGGGTGGTGATGACTAGCTGCCTTCCCTCTAGACTTACACTGCTAAATTAGGGACAGCTAGCACAGATAGCCCTCGAGTAGCTTTGTGCGAAATTCCAAAACAAACAAACAAACAAACACACTAAACTAGGGTAATAGCATGTGATCAAACACTTAACAACACAAAGAGCAAAGAAAGACGATCCACATGGCAACGTAAACTGGACAGACAACTAAATTTTAATGCTTGTAGCTGCAGAAAATATAAGGTTGATTAATGATACATTTGCTCATGTATGTACATAGCTTGGCCAATAGAACAAAGTAGCATACACGTGGTTTCAGAGACTGGATCGTAGAACAAGGGTGTAAACATACGTTAGCTTACTGTCTAGACAATTAGCTAAGATTACGGGCGCGTTACAAGTTCTTGAATATATTTATGATCTATCACGTGGTCTCTTTGGCTTATCACGTTAACCACTTCAGTTGAATTGTGAGATTGCTTGGTTTGTTATAACTCGTTATGTTTTTGTTATTGTTTACCATATTTGTACCATTAATAATAACATACAGAACAGCCTGCAATGATCACGTTGCTTGAAGCCTACACAGTATATATACTGTACTATAAACACCATGAATAAGAGAGAGAAAGAAAAATTACCTACAAAACATACTTTGACCAAACGCCGATCGAGATTCCCTCCCACCAGTGGCACAACGGCATGTCTGCAGAATTACAGTACCAGAAACCGGGTTTTGATACCCGTCGTGATCAGAGCACAGACAGCCCACTGTGTTTGTTTTCATATTATTATTTCCAGCAAAGCTACACGAGGTCTATCTGCGCTAGCCGTCCCTAATTTAGCAGTGTAAGACTAGAGGAAAGACAACTTGTTGTTACCACCAACCAGCCAACTCTTAGGCTACTCTTTTACCAACGAAGAGTGGGATTGGCTGTAACTTTATAATGCCCCTACGGTTTGTGCAATGGTGATTCGAACCCGCAATTCCCGGATTACAAATCGAGTGTCTTACCCGCCTAACCATGCTGAGTCCAGCTCATTGTGTAGCATTATCATTCATTACAAACAAACGCCCCGATCGAGATCGAATGAGAGTCATTTATTCGGAAGTAGTTGTGTTTAACATATCTGTCGCTAAATACCTTTGCTGGTTTATGTTTTGTATGCAAAGAATAAATGTTCAAATTATATATATATAAACATAGCACAGTTCGAAACACACGTTAGAACAAAACGAATTTACTATTTCAAGAGACTTTAAGTGCTGAATGATTTCTAAATTTCTTATTGCCAATCATAGGTGTTATTAGATAGATTAAAAACTTAGGAGTATTTCATCTTTCATGGTATATATACACATAATTACATGACAGCGCATTTATGTATTATGGAAGGTAAAATAACACAAATTAAGTTGGTTTGAATTTATTTTTATCACGGGATCCTCATCTGAAAAGGCCCAGCATGGCCAGGTGGGTTAAGGCGTTCGACTTGTAATCTGAGGGTCACGGGTTCGAATCCCGGTCACACCAAACATGCTCGCCCTTTGAACAGTGAGGGCGCATTAATGTTACGGTAAATCCCACTATTTACTAGTAAAAGAGTAGCCCAAGAGTTGGCAGTGGGTGGTGATGACTAGCTGCCTTCCCTCTCATCTTACACTGCAACATTAGGGACGGCCAGGGCAGATAGCCCTCGTGTAGCTTTGCGTGAAATTCAAAAACAAGCAAACCTCATCTGAAAGTACTGAAATCAACAAATAGAAAAGGAAGACCAGCCACACTCATTCGAATTTTATTTGATTTCTTTCTTTTCACGGATAAGTAAAACTGCCCCGTAGTTTGTTGATAACTAAAGGGTTTACTGCAGATGTTTTTGTAGAATGTTGTTTCTTGCGTGTATTAATTTTTGCTGGTAAGTTATTTTGTGAATATAAAATTCAATATTAAAGTATTTAAACTCAAATATGGGACTGGTATGTTTTGTTTATTAATTTCATTACGTATTTCGACTTCCAGTGACAGCAATGAAAACAAAACAAAAAATCCGTTCAGTAAAATGTTTGCATAAAATGATGTTACGATTTTTGTAGAAAGTAACAAAAGGTTCTCGCGCCATACGCAACATTTCCTTGTCTTCTCTGCACCAGGTGGCAGAAGGGTATGCGTCTGCATTATTCTCTCGCATTGAGGGAGTAACGGGGTGGTGGTGGGAATGGATGTTAAATTCGTAAAAATGAATAGAGTAAGATTTATTAGAATCCCTCTGTTGTGTGTGCAGAAACTATTGAAAGTTTCATGGTAGTCAGATATGAAGGGGTTGGAATAAGTTTTCGTCACAGACAGACACACAGATACAAGCCATTGTCATTTTATCATAGAGATTGCTGTATGTTGAAATTAATTAGGATAATTAAAATGATAATTTGGGATAATTGAAATGATATTTAGGGATATATTTATTAATATAATATAATGTATATATTCGTTTTATAAGCTGATGTAGAAAAATTTAATTGATTTACTTGTCTCTCATTCTCTGTAACTTGACTTGAAATCTGCAAGTCCCGGATTCGAATCCTGTCACTGAATATGCCCCGCCGTTTAATCGTATGTGTGTATGGCAAGTTGGTAAAAGAGTAGCCTGAAAGTTGTGGGGGTGAGTGATGTTGACAAACTGTCTTCCCTCTGATTTATAACTTCCAAATTAGGAACGGCTAGCGCAGATAACCCTTTGCACGAAATTTAACAAACAAACACTCTCTGTTTTTGTCAATCAAAGTTAAATTTTGTATGTAACCATGTATTTTCTAAACTAATCGCCATGGATTGTTTCTCAGAGTTCACTGTACATTGATCAATCCATTAAAGATTTCTAACTTGGGTGGTTTGCAAAAAAAAAAGTATCAAGGCTGTTTTTTCTTAGGGACGAAAGATTCCTTCTGAGAAAAGTCATTTTTTTCCATAAATATTCTTGTGCTATATAAGATACCTAAAATAAAGGGTCATATAAGTTTTCGGCATTGGTCGTATTTGTAATGTAATAAGCAATATAATCGAAAACATGATCACGATTACACCAGTGCCAAAAGGAATTCGAATTACATATCTTTTGGTGCTATTCTTTGAAGGGTGTACGATCTGGAATCGCTATTTGTTAAAGTATCATTTATCCAGTGAAGTTGAAGCATGAAATTTACAAACAGACGACCTACTTGAATAACCAGGCAAATTTCTGGAATCCATGCTCATTTGGAGAAGAGATTGCTGTCCTAATATATTCA
Source organism: Carcinoscorpius rotundicauda (assembly GCA_011833715.1). Classification (NCBI taxonomy): domain Eukaryota; kingdom Metazoa; phylum Arthropoda; class Merostomata; order Xiphosura; family Limulidae; genus Carcinoscorpius; species Carcinoscorpius rotundicauda. Next base: position 36,893,360 of record CM022403.1, read on the forward strand.
GTAAAGTCGTCCAGTTATCTTATATTTTATTCCTTGTTTCACTTTATAATTATTTTAATAAGATTTTAAAAATAAAAAATGTTTAAATTTTGCTGTTATTTTGTGACACAACTAACCAACGAATTTCATCCCACAATTTAAGAATCACATGCACATTAAAAGTCACTTTTTATATAAGTAAAGGTAAGGGTGTAGATTTGATGTATTTAGATTTTCCAAAAGCATTCGAAAAGGTGCCACATAAAAGGGTTATAAAATTATCTCGGTAGATGTGGGAGACAAGTTAGAAAATGGATATAAAATTGATTTGTATGAATATAGAGGGTTGTCACAAATAGAGTTCACTCGTAATGGATTAATATCACAAGTGTGGAACTTCAGGGCTCACTCTTAGAGGACCCGGCATGGCCAGGTGGGTTAAGGCGTTCGATTCGTAATCTCAGAGTCGCGGGTTCGAATCCCCGTCGCACCAAATATGCTCACCATTTTAGCTGTGGGAGTGTTATAATGTGACAGTCATTCCCACTATTCCTTGGTAAAAGAGTAGCCCTAGACTTAGCGGTGGGTGGTGATGACTAGCTGCCTTTCCTCTAGTCTTACACTACTATATTAAAGACGGCTAGCGAAGATAGCCTTCATGTAGCTTTGCGCGAAATTTAAAACAAACCAAACCATTCTTAGAGCCTTTCCTCTTTTTGATTTACATCAGTGGCATAGATAAAGGAATAGTCAACAAATTACTTAAATTTACAAACGATATTAAGGTTTCGGATTTTGCTAGCTGTAAAGATCAGGATGCTGCTCAACAAAAAGATTTAGATTATTTATTGAGCTGGGCAAATAAATGGCAGATGAATTTTACTTATATTAAGTGCAAAATAATGCATGTGGTTTATCATAATTTGAATTATAAGTATAATTTGTTTGTGAATAACCTTAACAGTAGTATGAAGGAAGAGGATTTTGGTGTAATAGTCTTTAAAGCCATCCAAATAGTGTGCTGTTGTTAATGTTAAAATAAATAGAATTTTAGGTTGTATCTACAGAAATATTGAATATGGTGATTAGCCTTGGGCTTGTTATCTAAGGAAAGGCATTGAATTTTTAGAAATGGTTTAGAGAAGTGTTAGTAGAATGGTGCCTCGGTGTCAAATAAGAAGAGCTTGACATTTCTCAATTTTTTTCTTGAAAAAGTTATGTGTGATCTAATTGAAGTGTTTAAAATTCTAAATTGGATTGATAATGTTGATGCATCATTGTTTTTTTCATACTTAACAGTGAGAATAGGAGAATAGAAGGATTAGGAAAACAAATATAAATTTAAGCATGGTAAGAGCCATCTTCATCTGAGGCAGTTTTTTTTTTATCAGGGTGATTAAGCTTTGGAATAAGTTGCCTTCGGATGATGTGGATGCAGTAAATTTAAGCGAATTTAATAAAAAAGTTTGACAAGTATATGAATGATGTGGTCTGATTGTAATATATGTACATATATTATTAATTTATAGGTTTTGTTTAGAGAATAGGACAGCCAAGATGGATCAGTAGATCCCATGTTATCCCAAAACGTTCTGTTATATTATTTACGTACTTTTTAAGGCCATTTAGCATTTTCCTAGTTCATTTATATTTTTAAATATAAAACATGAAGACGCACAATACAACAACAGCCTAGACACACCTACACTCAGTTATCAGTTATTCATTTTAAGATAAAAGTTACATACTTGCCAACAGAGGGCCCTACTTTCCATACATTGCAGTGCCATGGTTACCAATTGATAAGATCGTGAAATTCAATGTTGTTATTACTGATATTAGAACATTTATGTGTTTTTTTTAGAGGTGATTGAGAGCTTTTTGTAAAATCACTTCTAAGTTCTGTTACTAAATTATTTGTTCAGCTGGAGCTTATGTTCGTCGTTTTGTTATACAAGCTATGTGGGATATTTTGTAATGATAATGGTAAATAATTAAATATTTTTTTTGGTACTAGTAGAATCTTAACTTAGAGAAAAGGAATAGTGCCGTTAATTGTTTTGTTACAACTGGTGTTCATTACAATTAAGAATTTTTAGTTTCTATACGACTACAGGTCTTGCATACAGTGTTGTTGCTGTTGTTAGCGCAATAATTTATTTAGCGTGCATCGTTATTCACTAATTAAATCAAAAATCAAAATAAACTGAAGATCTTGACCTATTGTTCGTACTAAAATATCAATAGTAATAATATTGTGTTTTCTGTTCTACAAGCTCTATTGTGATGGAAGCTTGAACATTTTTAATTTCAAGTTAAGCTTCACTCATATCAAGGCCCCGTGTGAAGACGATATGACTATACAGTTTGGTTTTTCTTAATCGTATGGATTTTGGATTGTTTGTGTATTAAAATAAATAAATTAGAATTATGTTATTATTAATGTTACGTTCTTTGTTGTTTTTAGCAGTATTTGTGTAGTTTTAGTGTAACATTTTCTGGAAATGTTATCAGATTGAATTTATATCTACTATTAAAATTAATTTCATGGTATATGAGTATTGTACAGTGTAAAAACTTTGTAGTTTGTTGTACAACACCGAAAGTTGAAGAAGTGAGAGTGTAGAATTTCAGTTAGTAGAATTCCCACTATTTTTTTCTTTTCTGATACTATATTCTTATTTTATAAATTTAGATTTATCAAAGTTTTAAAAGGTAACATGCAAGATATTGCACATATCTAATATAACTGTCTTGGTTTGATAATATATATGCACTTTTTTGTATCCTGTAATTATGTTGGTTTAGTGGCCATGATTACAAAACAAGTATTTGAATGGCAGCATCTAGAAGGAGGGGTGCACATAATTTTGTTATCTGTGTGCCTTTGATTAATTTGTAGTATTTGAAGTTGAGCATGTGCACTTATAAGGAGCATATTAGCATATTATAATGCTGTATTGCAACACATGTTGTGCACTTTATAGTAGTAGATGTTATTTAACCTTCAGACACGTGGGAAAAGAAAGGGAAAAAAATATGTAAGTAAGTTTGCTTATAATAAAATAAATTCAATAATGTTATTTTCAAACTGTAACTATTATTATACTAATATTTATCCATATTGATATCAAAGGTGGAGGCTTTAAACACTTGTGAGCAAAAATAATTTATTTGTTTATGGTATTTTGTAACCAGCTCACCAATGAAAGAAAAAAAAAAAGGTAAAAAAAATTCTTGCATAGAAATAGCTTTGTTTAATAAACAGTTAAGGACCCTATATGTTATCTTTTATTATTCTTATTTTTATAAGTTATATAACTGAAATTTGTGTTAGATGTATTGAATTAAGTAAAATTGTCTGCAGTTCATTATAAGAGATAGTTTAATCCAACTATTTGATTTAGAGTAGCTTAAGAGTTGGCAATGGATGTTATTGACTATCTGCCTGCCTTCTTTGTGATCTGTCACATCAAAATTAGGAACAGCTCTCTTGAATAACACTTGTTAATGAATGTTTGAAACAAGCTAAAAGAACCACAAAATTATCTTTGTTGAATGTTTCTCACCCTTAAGATCATACCAAAATTCAACCAGTTTTACTACAACTGCAGCAGATTGGGATTTCAGGCTATAAAATGGTTAATACTGGAGAGCAAATTAAGATTGAAAAAGGATTGTGGCATTAAGATCGACATTTTTGAGGATGAGGAATCATTTGTTATATACTTTAGGTTGTTTACTGCAAAAGTTGAAGAACACAAGCTGGTTCTGGGATAAAGATGTATATTTCAGAGTGGATGAATTGCTATAAGTGCATTGTAAGTGTGAAATTAATCCTTTAACATGAGTGGTGATTGGTTAAGTGCTGTTGAATGGCTGCCTTCCTTCTGGTCAATAGTTCAAAATTAGGGTCATTTTCACATGGTCCTTGTAACTTGCTATAAATATAAAATATAACTACAATTGCAAAAAAAAATGTTGTTTGTATGATTAGATAATAAGATTTTCATTTGTTTGAAAGAAGTTTTTCATCAGTGTTGTGGAATAAGTACAACATCCTTTCAATCAGATTCTTCATACGAGAAGACTAGCTCTCATAGTCAAGTCAGCTCTCCGAACTCCCCCCTCTTTGGACCACAGTCAGCTCAGACACCGAGTCCTACCTCTCGGCGTTTTTCTGTAAGCACTTTTTTTTGTTGTATCTAGATGAACATTAGGCATAAAAAATTTTTTACTTGATAATGTGGGTTTTTTTGTTGTAAATTTCATAAATTTTAAAATATTTTCTTTTCTTTTTGTACAAGTAAGATTAAGCTAAGGTTTATCTGTATATCTTTGCCTTTAATTCACAAAACTAAACAGTGTATAATTATTAATGTTTGTACTTTCAGCCATGGAGCTTCATTATGTTACAGTCAGTCACACTGTTTGTTGATAAGTATTAAACCAAAAGTAGACAGTTGGGAGTGTTGGCCAGCTGATTTTTATCTATTCTATCACATCAAAATGAGCAAAAAGCTAGCACATATAATCCTTGTACAGAGCTGCTGGAAAATTCAATAAAACATCACGCTCTTGCTGTCCACTTTGAATCTTAATTTTTGACTTTTAATATCAAAGTATCCATTCAATAATCTTTTTTTGTGTGGCCAGTAGACAAACTAAAACCTATGAAATTGAAGATGAACTGGCTAGTTGAGTGTTAGAAAAATTTCACAAATGGTTTTCCCTAATGTAAAAGTGATCAAGTTACAAATGTTTTTTTTGCTTTTTTTTGTAAATAGGCATTAAAAATTACTGAGTAACTATGAAATAAAAAGCATCTTGAACCCATAAAATTATAATAGGCTATATGTTTTTCATTTAAGAAAGGGAAGGTTAATGTATTGGTTAACTTACCATGCAACTATTTACTAAAGCAGCTGTGCTTTTTGTATGTGTACACTGAATTCATATTCTTAAGACTGAACTTCTTGCTTATTGTTATATTGTGCCCTGAATTGCATATTTTCCAGCTCAGATAATGCAAAATAAAAATTGTATTTATTTATTATCACAAAATAAACAAATTATACATTAAATAACTTCTATCTCATCCAGCACGGTTGAGACTATATGTCAGGTAATAAGATATTAGTGTAACTAACAAGTGATGAATGAAATCTGTTTTACATTTTAGAGTTTCTTTTCCAAACATACACCAAAGATTCCATTGAAGAGGACCAAAAGTACCACCAAACTAGAGCGAAAGCAAGGTACAACAGATGGGGGCAGGCGAGTACAGTTTAGTATTTAATAGTGTGTTTATGTGGTGGTATTCAAGGGTGAATATCAAAGAACCGTTACAATGATAGCAGTTCATGATAGAAATTGCAAGAAATTACACAAAACCACAATAAAACATTCAGGCAAAAAGCACTTTAAATAGTAAAGGTTTAGCTCGAACAATGTTTTAAAACCTTAACTATTGATTGCTAAGGCTATATTTACATAGAAATGCAAAATAAAAGCACATGTTATACTTACAAGGTAAAGAAAATCCCCTTAAAATATCCCATTGTTCTTCTCTTCCTGCCATTCTACAAAATGGCATGGTATATTGTACTCAAATCTTTGTTAGTGTACTCATTTAGGTACTGTGAAGGTTGTATTGTTTTTTTTAAATTTGCTTTGTTTATTTTTTTATTATTCAAAAGCCAAAATATTGTACTTCAGATGTAAACAATGTTATCATTTGCCCCTGAAGTTAGCTCTTACAATTATCTGATGTGTCTTTAAAAATTTAAGTGCAGGATAAAGCAGGTATTGCCAGACAGTAATAGATGACTGTAGCATGTAGATAATCAATGCTTTGTACACTATACAATCAGTGTCTTTAGGAAATCAACTCCTATAATATATATAAAGTAAAGGAGCAAAAAGAATTAATGCAAATAATATTAAATCTTATTGCACACATTTGTAGAATAGTTATGTTATAAGATACAAAGGTTTATTTAATGAGATGTTTCAGACTTGTATGTTTTATTAGAATATTAATTTTTATTCAATTTACAATTTCCTACACTGCAAAATTATGGACAGCTAGCACATATAGCCCTCATATAACTTTGCATGAAATTCAAAGCAAACCAATCCAACTGAAATTCTGTCGGAAAAAAAATTGTCAAGGCTTTCCTTCAAACTGGTGAGAAATGTTCTTTTATTTGGAGAAATTACTGGTAGAGATTTTATCAGTGCAAGAGAACATTTAAAATGCTATTAGATGTACAATACAAAATGTTGTTACTTCAGAGAATTTTTGGAGAAAAAAATTAAAGAAATAATTTTTAAATGGAAGTTTTAGTTTTTGTTGATTTATTTATTTTTTCTCGTTATCCATAATTTAGACTCCATACATCAAAATCCTACGAGTCTTTACTCATTACTAGTCCTGAAGTATTTTCCAACATTGATCTCAATCAATATGGTGTTAATGTAAAGCCACTTTCTCAACATTATTGTGGACAAGAACATTGCTTTGAACTGTACTCAACAAAAGGAGTGATTCGTCATTATTCTTGTAGTTCAGAAGAAGAAAGAGACAGTTGGGTTCAGAGGTAACTTTTACCTAAATATTCTATTACAGGAAGAACTGGTAATTCTCTAAATGTAATAATTCTTATATTACATTTTAATTACATAAGCAATTATTAACATAATACAAAATGATTTTAATATTGCTAAAAGAGCTGCAAAACTAACATGTATACACTTATATAAACTAGTATTAGCAGAACAAAATTGTTTAGTAATGGTAACAAAGTGAACATAAGAATACAGTGATTGTGTTTAATTCTAATAGTATATATTGTACTGTAACATTTAAAAAATTCAGTACCAAAGAACAAACTGTTTTTTTTTCAATTTGAATATTGTAGGAATCAAGGTATTAAATAAGCATTTTATTTCTATCGAAGATGTTAATATTAAACAAATCTATTTCCATGAAAAAAATATTTTATTTATTCTGTTCTTTACATTAGGTTACGAGATTCCATATACAAACAAACTTCCAACAAGCAAAGAATGGAAAATTCACTCGTTATATGGATTTTGGAAGCTAAAGGTCTCCTCATCAAAAAAAGGTATTTTTGAATGTTTCTAAACCTAAGAAAGAAGGATTTGTTTTGTTTTTTTCCAGAAGATAATTGATAATTAACAGTTTAAAAGTATAAATTACTTTTACTTCTGAGAAAAAAAAATAAAACCAGATCTGTAACAAATATATATTCTTTTTATGACATTAATATCTTCTATTGTTCATCAGCTTTGTATAAATTATTTATAATTGAGAAATTTTTACCCTTAGAAGTTTGTTAATATGAAAAACAATAAAGCATATTGTGTGCTTGTACAATTTAATGAAATCTGTGTAAGTAACAGAAAAAAACATTTAAACCTTTGTTAACAAAAGAAAACAAAGTTAAGTATTCTTGGTAATTTTATTTGTTGAATAGCAGTAGAAAAAAAATATAAAGAAAAGAAAATTTTAGTTACACTTTCATGTATAAATCATAATTGTAATTATTTACTTTAACAAATTTTGAAGAAAGATAGACATTCTATGTAAATTTAGAAATGAATCATGTTAAAGAATTTTACATGTGGTATAGATATTATTGTGAACTGTATTTGGGCGAAGAGCTGTACAGTAGAACCTCATCGAAGCAGATGGATGGCATGTGTTTTTGGGGCGAGCACTTTGAATTTAAGTAAGTTGATTTCATTAACCATTTTGGTGCAAAACCTTTACAGAAAAATGCATATTTATTATATTTATTAGACGTTTGGTGTATGTAGACTTGTTTCATTGAATGACTAACTTATTTAACTTTGAGGTTATTTTCTCATCTTCTTTGTATTTGTAATGTGAAAAATAACTTAGATAAGAAGCTAAGTAAAGTTGAACAAATTTAGAGGTGAGTGAAGATTATCTTACATTAGAAATGAATAAATCTTTAATTAATTATGCTAATTTCTGTTTCCTTCAATATCTTTAAGAAACTGTTGTTATGTGCTTGTATTTAAAGTGGTTTGAACAAGTGAGTAGGTGGACAACTTGGTGTCTACAGAGAATAGAGATAGTGATCTGAAATAAAATATAATTATTTTAAAACACTAAAACCAAATGAGATGTGAGTAGGGTGTTACCAAATAAGGTGTGAGTAGGGTGTTTTATGGCAGTATAACTTTTTTTCATTCACATATGAACTCGAAATGTCGAAAATTATGCTTAGTATTATAATATATTTTAGTATTGTATATTCATTAGCATAATAGTTTTTAAGTGAATCAATACATTACTGAAGAGACACATCTTGCTAGTTATTAAAAATAAGTAATATTTTCTGTTGCACTTGTTGTACTAAAGTACACATATTCTTACCCTGGCCACTTAAGTCAATGCATAAATGCACAGTGCTAAAACTATATCATAATTTGATAAACACTAGGTAAATTATAACAGTATTGAAATACTAAACAAATAATCTTCTCAGAAATCTACAGTAGCTTTCATCTCTTTAGTTATTAGGCCCAGCATAGCCAAGGTAGCAAGGAAGTTTAACTCATAACCTGAGGGCCATAGGTTCGAATTCCCAGAATACCAAACATGCTCACCCTTTCAGCTGTGGGAGTATTATAATGTGATGGTCAATCACACTGTTTGTTGTAAAAGTGTAACTCAAAAGTTGGTGGTGTGTGGTGATGACTCGCTGCCTTTTCTCTAGTCTTACACTGTTATATTAGGGACAGCTACCACAGATAACAGTCCTGTAGCTTTGCATGAAATTCCAAAAACACATTTTTCATTTATTTAAAATTTAATGAAGATCAGACAAAATCAGCATGAATAATAAACCTTGTAATGCTACCCACTAGACAAACGTATAACATAATTATTAAGTTGTCCAGAAATAAATGTCAAAATTCTCTCAGTGGCATTTAGAAGCTGGATATTGGGTAACTTATCATTGCTTGGTTGGTTTAATCCAATGCTCGTCACATACAAGGTGTCTTAATTGTCTGCTATTTCAACTCTACTTAGAGTAAGTTTTGCAACCCTCACAGCAGCATGGACAAGAAAGATTTCCATCTGATTTTCCTCTACAACTTCAAACTCAAACAAAAAAACTACATGGAACATCAACCAGGCATTAAGCCATGGATTTGTTACTGAACATATAGTTTAGCATTGGTTTCAAAGGTTTTGACATGGAGATGAAAATCTTGAAGACTATGAAGGTTGTGGAAGGAAGCCATTCTTTGATGAAAACACAATAAGGGAAGTAGTTGTGGCAGACCCTTGCACAACAGTATCTGAACTTGTAGAAAAGCTAGGCACAAGCATGTTAAGCATTGCTAGCCACCTAAATATGATTGGAAAGATGAAAAAGTTGGATAAGTTCTGCATGAGCTGACTCTGAAGATCAACAAAATTGGCATTATGAGACCTGTCAAGGATGGCACTCCAAGAATTGAACAAAGTGAGAACCAAGGTTCTGCCTAATCCACCTTCTCCCAGATTTTTTCCCTACAGATTTTAATTTTTTCAAACACTTTGACAACTTTTTGAACAATAAACACTTTCAAAACCAGACAGCTTAGAAGCTTTCAGAGTTCATTAACCATAGAAACTGAATTTTACAGCAGGGGCAATAAACAACATTGTTACACATTAGCAAAAGCATGTTGAATAAATGGTGTATACTTTGGTTAGATCATGTTTTACAACACTGATTTATACTTTTCCAAACTTTGCAGTTCAAAAACGACATTTATTTCTGAAGAACCTTGTACATTAAACAAGTTTACAAATAATTATGTTCTAAAGAAAAATTATCTTTTGAAATAATTCAAATATAATTTGTTTTAAGACGATATCCCTGCATAACAGTATCCAAACATTTATTCACTAAATTTCAAGCTTTCTTTCAAGAATTATTTATTCCTTTTTTTTAATGTAAGAAATAGATTTCAAAATTTCTAGTTAATTCATAAATAATTTTCTACTAATAATATATTTTATATCATTGTATCTAAAAAAGAAAGCAATTATTAAAAGTGTGATAGACTATTTGTGTGAAATACCATTGCAAACAATAATAATGTAATGTACTGATTAAAGTTCAAGATATTTTTTAAAATTTTATATGTTGCATCTTTAAAATTACTGTAAAATTAAAATTACTACACAATGTGAAAATAATTGTCTAATAACTGGAAATATTGTTCCAGCCATCTAAGTGAGATTGAAACAGTTAGTGTGAAATTGTACAGAGAATCAGATACAAAGAGGAAACGAAACAAATTGATAGGTAGGTTGGATTTTAAAACCTTTGTCTTGAAGTATTTATAACCAAATAGTTTAAATGGGAGACTAGTATGCAGTTGTAGCATTTTATTGTTTTTCTTAACACTGAAACATATAGAAAATAAATAATCTTGATTGAGTTAGAAAACAATGTGTTATACATTTCAGAAAAACTGCATTAGTGAGGTAAGAACAAACAATGTTGTTTTTAGTTAAGGAATTGGAAGAAATCATGTGAAGTCATGATAATGGATCATAGATATTTTAAAATACTGATGTGTGAATATAGATTGACAAATATTGTAATACAACAAAATATGTATATGACTTTTATCACCATCATTTTCTGGGTCTTGTTGCTTAAAGGCAAACTTTAATAAACAAAAATTGTGGTATGGTGCATTTCATATGAATTACTGAATATAAAAATACAGTTCCAAATGAGAATGTAGGTATGCACCTAGTATAACTACAATATTTTATAGGGTCATGAAAGTAGCAAGTAATCTGTAGTTATATTTAATTTTAGGTGCGTGAAGATGATACGCAAAAGTTTGTTATGAGTGGAGACACAAGAGTGAATTAACAGTTTAACCTGAAAATTAAATTGAGTGAAACTAAAGATATGCTATATAGGTAAATCTGGTATATAAAAATCTTTGTTTAAAGAAACAGGAAATATATGCAAGGTTTAATATGAAAAACAAGCTGAGTGTAAGTATGAAAGCAAAATTTTGTCTGTGAATTTTCATGTTATCAGAATTGTAATAGTTAATATTCTCAAATAATATGTGGATTCAACATTTTAGCTACAAAGATATAATGAATCAGATAGACTGTTCAGACTTTCCTTGTTTTGTAAGAAATTATTTCTTAATTTCATTCTGTTCATTGTAAAATTTAAAACATTAATTTCAAAACAGAAATAAATGAAGCTATTCAAGCTTCAAAAGTTCAAAGTATAAAATTTATATAACACAAAAAACAACTAGTCACATAAGTAAAAGTACTTTATAAGTTTAGAAAAGGCCCCCCAAAATAACCATTATTATTTTAGCAGCATACAGTTAAGTATAAATCATATTGTAATTTGTAATCCTTGCACACTGTATGATATTTTGGTGTTATGCAGTTATACACAAGTTGACCAACAATCTGTAGTCTGTGTGTTCTGTAGAATATTATTTTTGTAGTATGAAGTGACGTATAGGTTAAACCATAATCTGTTGTTCTGTGTGATTCACTTTTAAGAATAGATCTTTCCATTGAAAACATTTTATACATTATAAGCAACTAATATAATTAGATTTTGTAATGCTCTTCTAATTGTAACAAAAGTACTCATTTAAACTGTAGCAACTCATAACTGAGTGTTTTACTCACTTAGGATCTCTGGAGATTCCAACAAAACTAATTAGTGGAAAAAAACTGATAGAAAACAGGTAACTGCTATGTAAATAATAAGATACTTAACCAGTTTACTTAATGTAAGATTGGTATAAAAATTTAAATATATATATTTGTATACTAGTTAAATAAAAATAAAAATTTATGATAAGATTAAAAAACATTAAAATAAATTGTTTTCAGTTTGGTGATACATTTCCTTTTATTTTCTGTATTTTGTTTCCTATAAATTTAAATTTATATTATAATATAATTCATGCTTTTTCTGTCTGTTTTTTACTTTGTTTTTAAAGGTACAAAATCATATTAGAAAAGAATTCTGGAATGAAAGAATCACCTTTTGTTCGAATAAAGTCCCGTTTCCAGTCTGTAAATATTTTACCTCTTGAGAAATACAAAGATTTTAGGCAGGTATGTGTGTTAAAAAGTGCTTTATATGAATTTTGTTTCTTGATATTGAAACAATATTCCACAAATGGAATTAACCAGATAATACTTAACATTTTTTATTGTATTATTTACACAAGATATATTTTAAAGATTTGTGTTTTATAAATGTCATATTAGCCAGTACTTGTTTGACATATATGTGAAGATTTTGACTCAAACAAAAATAGAAATGACATTCTCACATTTTCTGGGCCTGGTGGTTAAGACACTTAACTTGTAATTTGGGGGTCATGGGTTTGAATTTTTGTCACATCAAACATGCTCGTTCTTTCAGTTGTGGGGGCATTATAATGTGATGGTCAATCCCACTATTCATTAGTAAAAGTGTAGCCCAAGAGTTGGTGGTGGTTGGAGATGACTCTTTGCCTTTCCTCTCATCTTACACTGCTAAATTATGGACAGCTAGCACAGATAGCCCTGGTGTAGCTTTGTGCTAATTTTGAAAAAAAACAAACAAACACTTTTTTCTGTTATCTTGTTTGGCTTAGAATGAACTGAAGTTACTGTATGATATGCAGATTTAGTCTTTTTAATATTACATCATAACAGGAAAATATGAGTTATGGGCTTTGATTTAACTGTCACTTATCATAGTGAACAATATTGTATTGTACAGAAAAACAAAACACATTCAAGAAATCCCCTATAAACTGAACTGATGGCAAAAAAGTAAACTTGACATGAAAATGTTATGTTTTTCAATGTCTTTCAGTTTCTGTGTTCCAAGAATAAATCACTAGTCCAGATGTTAGAACCAGTTCAAGTGACTATCAAGGTATAATATTATATTTGTCATTTAATTTTTTTTTTAAAACCCAATAAGAATTTAGGGTTGTTTTCTCTCTATGTCTGTGTATGTGTATATATATATATTATTTTTGTAAACTTTTAGTCTGTTTTGTGCCATTTGAAGATTTACATGGGGCTGAAAGACTACAAAATTCTTACTTTAGAATTTTTTAATTTTGTAATTGATGTTTTATACCATCAGAGAGGAATATTAGAGATGTTTTACAGTACATTTATATGTTACAAAGAATAAAAATACCACAGGTTGAAGGTTCTCTGGGATCCTCTATTTGATTCATTAAGCTCATTGAAGCTCTTTTCAGGTACCACATTTTATTTAAAATTAGCAAACTAACAATATTGTTGTCAGTGAAATCACATACATGCACATTATATAAAGTGTATATTTTGGAGATATATTTTATAAAATAAATGTTTGTCTGTAGTTGATATTTCCATTAAACTTAATAAAACCCCTTTCAGGAAGTGATATCTTTAGCCTTATCAAAATTATCTGAAGTGTTATCAGTAATTTCAGCATTAATGAAACTCCTTTTTGGAAGCAATATCTTTAGGCTTATCAATAACTTCAGCATTAATAAAACCCCTTATAATAAACTATAACTGAGTGTTTATCAAAATTAACTGAAGTGTGTTGTAAGGTGTTCTGTCATTGATCAACTTTTTTTGGGTTATTTGGTAAAAAAATAACGTCAGGTGCAGTTAATGCATGACAGTGGATTCACTTATTTTGTCAATAAATGTTTACTATAGCCATGTCCACCTGACTTGAAATATGTAATATTTAAAATGAGTGTGGATGTAAGTTACTTGTACATTTGATTGTAAAACTGCACAGTTAATTGATCCAATAACCAAATAAAAGAATAGGTGTGGTAACTCTTACTTAGGCCTGGCATGGCTAGGTGGGTTAAGGCGATGGACTCGTAATCTGAGGGTTGCAGGTTTGAATCCCCATCTCACCAAACATGCTCATCCTTTAAGCCATGGGGGCATTATAATGTGACATTCAATCTCACTCTTCTTTGGTAAAAGAGTAGCCCAAGAGTTGATGGTGGGTGATGATGAATAGCTGCCTCTATTCCTACACTGCTAAATTATGGATGGCTAGCACAGATAGCTTTGCATGAAATTCGAAAACAAGACAAAACAAAACAAAATTAAATAAAATTTCTGACACTGAACAGACTTTTCATAGAATCATTCATGTTCATGTCATAACCTTCTCTATCCTTAATTTTCATGAACTTTATTAATTTATTGCAGTTGCAAACTTCCTCTCTCAAATGTGTAAATTAAAACATAAAAATATAACTTACAAAAGTATTATGAATAATGCGATAAAAAAATTAACTAGATCAGAACTAAAGAAAGTACTTACAAACTAATGAGAAAACAAACTAACTACAGCTTTTATAATGCCATAAGTGAATACACTATAAAACCTATAAATTAGAGCATCTGTGCCTATTATAATTTTAACCTAATTATTCAGAAGCATAGAGGACTGACTTTTTGTTAAACTAGCTCACTAATGAGGAATAACCAAAGAGATTTCATTAAGGAGTTGATTACTTTAATTAAAGTTTTAGTTTTACAATTCTATGTCATTCTAGTATTTAAATTTTATATTCCTATTTTGCATATAAACATTACATACACTAGTGTACAGTTACAAAATGAAGCATATTGTTGAGGTGATAGTGAAATATCTATATTGGATATATTGGACATATAATCTGTTACTTCTCTTGGTATACATTTTGGTTGTAGAAAATAAGTGGTAACTTATGTCAAAACTCTCATATGAGTTATTACATTAACTTCCTTCATAACTATTCTAATCGTTGTATTTTCTCACTTCACTGTTTACAATCCTGTAGGAAGATATAGCAGTTACTCTAGTCCGTATAATGCAGAAAGAACATGGGGCAAAAGAATTTCTTACAAACATTGTGATAGAAGATGTTAAAAAAGTTGGTAAGTTTTTGACTTGATGTATTTCAATAGATGTTTAAAGTACAGACATAAACAATTCCAGAATCTTTTGTTGACAGATGAACAGTTAATTATTTTCCAAACTATTTTGGCAGACTAAAAATGAATAAATAATCTAATTATATTATTAATTGAGTATTATTCAAAAACATGGTTTTACCTGTATAAACTCAAGCAATAAATGGTGGTATTTACATTTGTAAAGGGTTGGCACTATTTTATGAATAAATTATCTTTTTCTTAAACCCCAAAAAGCCTCTGTCACATTAAGACTAAAAATGTATAAGGAATTTTAATTGTAGCAGAATTTATTTGGTTTATTTCATGTCTTACATACAGTTGCCAAGAGAAACTGTGAATGAAAGTTGTTCTTTTATTGAATTTTGACAGAAAAGTTTTATCTGGATTATGCAACCTGGACTATGACATCTGTTTTTTTTGCTAAATATCATAGAACTGTTAAGAAAACTTTTATGAGCTTTATTTAGTTTTGCCTGCTATAAGCTTTTCTTATTAGATATTGCTTATCCACTAAAAGGCATTTCTGATAAAGCTTAATTTGTTTCCATGTAACAAGATGATCAGCATCTAACTTTCCGAGGAAACTCTTTTGCCACCAAAGCATCTGAAGCTTACATGAAGCTTCTTGGAAATGAGGTGAGATATATGATAAAATATGTGAGGAATTTAATTCATCTCTTCTACCTGATATGTACCCACCAAGTTATCAAACCTATATAAAGATTTTTAAATAGTTGTTAGTTTTATTTTCACAATTTACAAAAGAAATTGGAAGCATTAAAAATCTAAAAATTAAAATGTAATGCCTTTATAATATCAGGAGCACTGTTGTATTGTATTAAGTTACTTACATAAAAGAAACTGCTATAGTTAGTACCTTTTAAGCTAGGATTATTTAATTGGATATATGTATATGTGTGTGTGTGTAATTTGGATGAGTTTATGTTGTGAATGTTGTATGTAATCATGTATCATTGTTAGAGATGAAAAATATTCACCCAAGTCTACTCTCTGATTAGTAACCATATCAAAATATTACATTGATTCCTTTTAGCTCATGGTCAGGTAGTTAGGGCATTTTACTTGCAACCTGAAAGTCATGGGTTTGAATCCCCATCAAACCAAACATGCTTTTCCTTTCAGGTATAGGGACATGATAATATGACAGTCAGTCTCACTGTTCATTGGTAAAAGAGTTGTTAGTGGGTAGTGGTAACAAGCTGTCTTCCCTTTAGTCTTTCACTGCTAAAACAGGGACAGCTAGTGCAGTTTTGCATGAAATTCAAAACATACCAAATCGTTTTTGCATCAGTGAATTAATAATCATAAGATATTAAATAAGAGCATGACCTTAACACTTTTAATCAGACTTTTCCATTTCAGTGAAATAAGCAAAAAAAAGATTTAATATTACAGTGCATCTGTCAGTTGTGTTTGTTGTATTCAATGTTGGTCTACTTCACAAATTTGACCTGAGCCACAAGGATTTGATAATGTTATTTCTGTGTGCATTATTTTGATTTTTTGTTCCAAAGGCTTATGTCATTATAACTTCAGTAGTCTTATATAACTGCAGCTCATTTTTAAAAATTGAAACTTTATAAAAACATTTGTCATTAAATTTTAAAAGGTCTTATGAAAAAGCTTAGATCAGGCTTAACATCACACTACAACCAATAGCATGCTTATATTTTAGTTTCATTTCATTTTACTCAAGGTAATGAATGTATTGGAAAATGTGTTTTTAACTTTTGAAAAAAATTAATTATTTATTAAGTTTTTCATTAATTATTTAATTTTCATGTAAAAAAGACCTTTAATGTCAATAATGTCCAATTTTAATTTCTTTAAAATATGTATTATGAATAAGTGGGAAAGGTCACCATTTCTAGCTGTCGCTCAGTAGGTGTAAATTTGTATTTCAAATTGTTGATGATTATTACTTTATTAAAGTATTTTTCATATTTTTGTGTACATTTGTGTACAAATACGTCTATATGACAATAATATATGTCTGCTAATGTAAATGATACCATATGAATAAGCATGTTAAAATTTGTGTTTAAAGTTTTCAGTGTTTGTTATTTTAAAAATATTTTTCATATTAATAAGAACTGCATCAGGAATCAAGTTTGTTTGTGAAATACATTTATATGACAGTAATATGTGTCAACTTTTGTTGACAAAACTTGTAGGATATAGAAACTGTTTTGTTAAATGAAGAGATGATCAGTGGTTTAGTAAATGAAGAGAGAGTGAGTTAATTACTTGATTATAGTATTTGCAGAATACATTGAGGGATTTTGTGAAGAGTGTTTTAGAATTTGAAGATGATTGTGAGGTAAGACTTTAGAATGGTTTTCTAAGCTACAAGAACTTCTTGGGCTTAGTATTTCTTCTACAGTATTATTTCTTGGCCATCATATAGCATCTGCAGTTGTAATTATGTTTTTGCTTACTTAGTGCACCAACCAAACAATAAAGTATTAATCGCTTGAAGACTTTATTATTTGTCAGTGGGTACAAGAATACCATTAACTTACATTTAGCATTACAATATTGTTCAGTCAAAAATGTTTGTTATTTGAAAGTGTTGGGAACCAAAATTACTTAAATATTTTGATTTATAAAAACATAATATTAACCATGTAAACAAATATATGTAATTAAAATGACCAGTGTAAATTTTATTATGCCATATTAACAAAATTAATTCCATTTAGGTAATTGTTCATACTCTTTATTGTAAGGTACTTTCATAAATGTATATTCTGTAATAAAACCATTGTGTTATTAATTTGATATCTGTGTTATTTAATAAGTTACATACTGATATATTGCTTTGAATTCTCATGAATGGCATACAGTATTACATGATACATCTATATATATATACACATAATATTTTGTAAGGTAAATTTCTTTACATATTTTGAATCAGTTTTTTATACTTAATAGTTTTAAGGGGCATATAAAGCAGTACAAAATAAGTACTCTTTGATAATTGTTTTATATAAATTAATTTTATCAAACTTTCTTAAGAAAACAAATTTTTATATATTGACTTTGCTTGTCAGGTAGATCCTAGCAAAGTTCCTAATGAGAATATTCTACAGAAACAACAGAAAAACCTGTTAAGGTTTGTGGAAGAAGCTTGGAATAAAATTACTAGCTCAGCCCCAAACTTACCGTTGTAAGTAACTTACATTGTAAAATGTATCATATAAATAATGATAGGAACTTGAACTTTAAGACCATATTTGTGTATCATATAGATAGAATGAGATTATATTTGTTACCTGATAGTCCTGTTTATGAAGTTAGTAGTAAGTTAGAAATCAACAAAATCTGTTTCATATCTTATGTATTGATATATGAAAAATATCAATATATTTTAAGATTAACTAACATCATATAACATTTTCAAATTAAATAAATATATATATATATATATATGCACACACACTTATGATTGGGGTACTTGAAACTTTATTGTTTATTTGTTGTATATAGCTCAGAAACTTGGCCATAGTTAAAAGTATTAATATTTTTGTTATGTAAAACAAGTATTGAAAAATAATAAAATAAATGTTAATTATCTAGTAACATTGTCTGTAATTTTAAATTATCTTCAGTGAGCTACAGGAAGTATTTTGTGAGTACAGGAAGCAGCTGAAAGCCATTGGGAAAGAACACATTTGTGATAAATTAATCAATGCTTCCATATTTTTACGATTCCTTTGTCCATCTATCCTTTCACCAAGCCTTTTTAACCTCACTAAAGGTAATTAGTTCTTAGAAAAATTTGTAAATTACTTTGCTAAAGTAATGCAGTAGTTTTTAAAATTATGGATTTTATGTTTGTTTCTTTTTAAATAAAACTCTTTTTATAGTGAATTAAAAACTTAAAAACTTTCAATGGCATGTGTAAATTAAGAGATAAAAATATGTACATATAAAACTCTTCCATATGGATATTTTTTCTCTTTTGTTCAGTAAGTTTTTGTTTATTTAACCTTCCCAGCATAGATAGGTTGAGGTACATGTGTCATAACCTTTTTTTTTTACAAAATTGAATTTAAGATTTAACAATTTTTTTATTGATTTTTAACAGTAAATTTAACATCAAAACGTAATTTACAATCTAAATTTTTATATTATCTTAGTTTTTATTTCTTAATTTAAAAGGTAACAGTTAAATAAATCTATAGTCTTCACTCTTCTGTATAACATGATACTTAATAAATCAAAATTACCCATTTAAAGCATTCTTTTCACCAATATTTTAGCTTCTAAATTTTAATACAAATTGCCCACTTACAGTATATGTAGTTGCTGGCAATAAGTAATATAAACTTATAGTGTCAGTCTTCTTGCATTTCTGAACTAATAAAGCCAGTATATCAAACCCAGATGCCATTCTTGTCTTCCTATAATATTTACTTTCAAATAAATAGATATTTTTATTTATTGGATGCTTTAAAAGGCTAACTTGTTCTAACAAAGGTTATGAGTTATTTTGCTTAGAGTTTTATCCTTCTTATAATCATACATTATAGTTATTATAGCACATGGTGTTATTTTTTATTTTAAGTTCAGTATTTGAATTAAATAAAAAGTAAAAGACAAACAACAGCCTTACCAAAAATTATAGTTAATTTGTATTGAAACTTCTGCTGCAAATAAGTACTAAATGTAACAATTGTAAAATTTTTAGGTTGGATAAAAGTACTTAAGTGAAAAAAAAAGAGTTAAGTAAAAGTGTTTTTGGGTGAGAATATTAACAAACTGCATATGTATAATTTAATTCAATACTTTGTTTACCATAACTTGCACTCTACATTTACCAAGTGATTTACTGTTTTACTTTGCTAGTGTAGTAGTTGGCATGGTATGGCAAGGTGGTTGAGGTGCTCAAATCATAATCTGAAGGTTGTGGGCTGGAATCCTCATCGCATCAAACATGCTCACCCTTTCAGTTGTGGGGGGTGTTATAATGTATAGTCAATCCCACTATTCATTGGTAAGAGAGTAGCTCAAAAGTTGACAGTGGGTAGTGATGACTAGCTGCCTTCCCTCTAGTCTTACACTGCTAACTTAGGGATGGCTTGTGCAAATAGCCGTCTTGTAGCTTTGCACAAAATTAAAAAATAAACAAACTAAGTTTAGCAGTTAGACATATTTCAAACAGCAATAAAAATAAAATTAACTTTTATTTAATCAACAGACCAACAATTACAATTAACTACAACTGTCATAACATGCAGTAATTTGAGAAATGAAAAACGAAAAAGGGAAGTTAAATGTATTAAGTATTTTTGCATGATGCTTACAAGATTAGAGGGTTGGTCAAATCGACTGAGCCTGTGTCAGAATAAAGAGAATAGCAGATAAAATATAAATCTTTACTGAAAAGAAATATGATATTCATTTAAGAAGCTTTATCAGTTATAAGATTGAAATATGAAAATTATTCTTAATATTAAGATCACCTTGCATACTTAGTAAATGTTTCACAGACAGACAGTAGTAAAATTACTTAATTCAGTTTATGTACAATTTTTATTAAAAGCTTGTCAAATTTCATAATGAAATACACAGTAATTTCAGAAGTGTAATATGAATAATTTCACATTAACATGGCAGCCATAAGGTTGATCAAAGTAACCAAGACTTGTACATACAAGGTTAATTAACAGATGAATTTGTAAAATACTTAGGCCTAACAATGAGCATATGGTATGTTCTGCAGTTTGCTTTTTTTTAGTCTAATAGTGCATAAGTAGTAAAATATAATTAGTTTGAGATAAAATTTGAGTAATTTTTCATTTTTTTGTTGTTGTTGTTTTGTGGGTTTTTTTCAGAGTACCCAGAACCTAAATCAGCAAGGAACTTGACTCTCATTGCTAAAACAATTCAGACATTAGCAAACTTCACAAGGTTTGAGCTGCCTTTGTTTAATATTACAACATATATCTGTGGTAACTCTTTTAGCTAAGTTAATAATATTACCATCAGGATTTCACATGTTCTTAATTTGTGTAGATTTCTTAAAGCACCTTTACATCAAGTTGATTGTATATTATGGTTTAATATTTTCATGTGTTTTAAAAGAAAAAAAAATATATATAGTTTTTGTGTTTGTATGTTTTTGGGAATCTGATATATATGTACATGTGCTGAAAACTTACTGATAAGTACAATACAGAAGTGTTTGTTCAGGTGGTTAAGACATTTGACTTGATGTGAGATTTGCAGGTTCAAATTCCCATCACATCAGAAATGCTTGTCCTTTTAGCCGTAAGGGTGTTATAATGAGACGGTCAATCCCACCATTCATTGATAAAAGAGTAACCCAAGAGTTGGCAGTGGGTGGTGATGACTAGCTGCCTTCCCTCTAGTCTTACTCTACTAAATTAGGGATGGCTAGCACAGATAGCCCTCATGTAGTTTTGTGTGAAGTTTGAAACAAAACCAAAAATACTGTAATAATAAGAAAACAATATTTTTTACAATTTTTTACATAATTACAGAACAACTTTCCGATTAATGTGGCACTATCAGATGTATTTTTTACTTTTTATTTTACAAAAATTGTGGAACGAAAGGCTTTCAATCTGCAGATGTATAAAAATTATTCAGAATAAATCTCCTTGTAATATAAGATATTATTTTTCCTTTTTCTAGCCAAGTTTTTCTATAAAATTGATTGAAGTTTAATTCATGTGATATGCACTCATTTAGAGTTTGATGATGTTTAAAATATTTATATTTGTAAAAGTGGGTGAAACTTAAACTTCATTATATTCTCGTTTCTTTAAATCAGTGTGGTTACGTGAAGATACCAGCATGGAATGTATTCTATGCCATGTCCTAACTAAAAACTATTACTGTTTACTCATTTTAATTTATTATTGTACACTGTAAACAGATATTTAAAAAGTTTGTTTGTTGTTTTTATCAGAATCATTAATTTCTTTGTTTTTGTTTTCTTCAAGATTTGGAGAAAAAGAACATTTTATGATATTCTTGAACCAGTTTGTTGATAAGCAACAATACACAATGAAGAATTTCCTCCAACAGATATCTGTAAGCCTTTGGTTATTTTTATCTTTTTGAACTAATTAAATTGTTTGTTACTAATTTCACACTCTATTATTGGCAATTGTGTTTTGTTTTTTGAAAATTAAAGCATTTTTCTCTAATGTGTAAAACTTTTAGTGTGGAAACAGATAGATGTGTCATTCTAATTGGAAGTTAATATTTGGATATCTTAGTCTTAATTGTAGTTTTAATGTAGTCGTTATTATAACATAGTTTCATGTATCATTGGTGTGTAGTCCACAGTAGCGTAGCAGTAAGTCAGCAGACTTATAAAGTGATAAACTGGTTTTGATACCTGTGGTGGGTACGGATAACCTATTGTGCTTTGTGCTTAACCCTGAACAAGCTTTTGCCTCTGCATCAACATTGTGTATCATCATTCAACAAACCCAATAGTAACTTATTTTGATGAATCTTTTCACAATGTTGTGAACTTTTGAAACATTTTACTCTGTGTAGTGAAAACAAGAAATTATGTCTGTTAAATATTTTAAAGATTTTTTAATGTCATAGTTGTGTATTAACACAACTGTATTTTACTGAACATCAAAGAGATGTGAGAGAGAAGTAAACATTTAGAACTTTTAACCACTGCAGTAAATTTATGGAATTTGCTAAATTTGAGTCAGTGATAGCCCAGTGACCAAGAAAACATAAAAATTTTACAGCTGGAAGAAAGTATATGTGAAACAACATAGTTACGCTGATCATATGTTTCTTAACAGGCCTTGCCTAGACTGTTGTTAGATATTGAGATGCTTTTAATGTACAACACTATCAAATATTTAATTTTATATTTTTAAAAATTCTGTGATATTTTAGTTGAGAAGATAAATCTGAACCTGAATAATTATTTAAAAGATATACATTTATGATTTTGGTTTGAATAATTAAATATATTTTTCAATAGTTTAAAGTCATCGTGATTTCATTACATGAAATTTTTCTGACATCTGTGGATGTTTGTGAAACACCAATGAAAGATAATTAATATTTTTGTGGCATTATCTCCTATTGTTTCCTTAAGACACCAGGTGAAGTCAGGAAGCTCAACTTCAGTGAACAAATTGATCTTGGAAAAGAATTATCTGTTCTACATTCACAACTGATAGACTGCATTCCTAAAATGAATAAAACAGTAAGTTTTCTCTGTTAATGTTTTGTTTGTGTGAAGAACCAAATTAACAAGATTTTTTCTGTGGATGTTTTATGTGTCTGGAGAACTAGGGTAGCAAGTTTTTCTCTATGGATGTTTTATATGTCTGTGTTCCCCAGTGGCTCAGTGGTATGTCTGCGGACTTACACACTAAAATCCGGGTTTCGATACCCATGGTGGGCAGAGCACAGATAGCCCATTGTGTAGCTTTGTGCTTAATTCAAAACAACAACAATTATATGTCTGCAGAACCAGGGTAGCAAGGTTTTCTCTGTGGATGTTTTATGTATCTTGAGAATCAGGTTAACAAATTAATTTTAAAACATTTTCTTTATCCTCAAAAGATTTAAATGAAACATTTAACATTGTAAATAATAGTAATATGTAAATAAAACAGTTTATTGTTTATGGTGCGTAACATGTTATAATTCAGAATTATGTATTTCACACACACATGCATTTTTGGACATTTCGGTAATTTTTTACAAAAGGATCAAACATAATAAAGGAAAAATGAAAGATTACTTCATTATCAACACAAGTTTTGTATGTTTACATAGTTTCAAAATTCCTGTACATCAACTGCAGCATATGAACAAGGTTTATTTAAGTTTCAGCCTGTAAGCTTTCCTTGGGATTTTGTTACACCTTACAAATTTAAAAGTAAATTTGTTTTATCTTTTGTAATACCTGCCTGTTAAATGGTGGTGGCATTTTTCTTGAGAATTACATAATATTTATGTTTCATAGATTTAAGTTTCACATTAAGTTAATTTCACACGTTATCCAGAAAATTCGAAACTAAATTCATCATATTCCAGTTCAGGAAGGTAAAACTAATTCACAATCTTATATTTTAAAACAATAGAAAGTTTTAAAATGCATTTTTGTCTGTTAGAATTGTGAAGATTTTGAAGAACTTAAAAGGATTCTAAATGACATCTCATCCTCTATGTCACAACCATCAATAACACGGCAGAAGAGTTTCCAAAGTTTGAGTAATATGATACATAACACTCACAACCCACTTGGTCCTACCAAATCTCTACCTGAAAGAACTGGTCAAACTCTGCATCGGTCATTAATAAACTCTCCTGTACCCTCGTCAAATTCAAGTAGAAACAAAACACCTAAAATGAGTGGAGGGTTACAGCATCTTCAGGAGACTACATCATCTCCTAGTCTGTTGATGAAACAACCTATAACAACAACTAGGTAAACTGTTTAATTTTTTTTATGTCCAATGCAATATATAAACTTTGTTTTCAGTTATCATTTCAAAAAAGGAATGACAAAGGTTATCGAAGAATCTTATGTAATTGTTATAATATCCTTCTTTGTTTTTAAATGTTTGATTAAATGACAAGGATCCCATATATCTTTTCACGAAAGTGCTTATTACAACAACAACAACAATAATATAATACAAGTATTTTAAAACCTTTACTATTATCATCTAGTGTTAATGGCCCTATATTTTGATATCATTTCTGGCCTGATGTCTTAGTACTGTATAAAATATTTACTTGATACTGTTGGAAATTATTTTTAGGCTCAGATTATAACTAAAAATTGTAGGTAAATTTTTTTAAGCAAACGTGTTGGTATATTATACTTTACTTTATCTACACTAAATAGCTCCAAACTGTTCATCAATAGTGTAAATATAGTTAAGCCTACTAATAAGTGTGTGCTTGTTTATATATTATGAATAACATCTCAAATCAGCTGTGAGCTAAAAGTAGAATCTCCTGAGGTTAGAATTATCAGAAGCAGCAGTTACCAAGACATAAATTGTGATTTGAGCTTCCCAAGTTTTGCTTAAAGGGCTTATGAATGGATATTAAGAAGGTAGATTATAGCAATAATATAATTAATAATGGAAACAATTAGATGACAAAATTTCTTAGAAAGTATACTGTGTTATTCTTGTAAAGGAGAACTACTGCTTTCTGGGATCTCCAATCACTTAAGAGTTTTGTAGTTGTCAGGATATTAGTGTTATTTTTCTTTTAACAATTTACAATGTAACCAGTTTAACCTCAGTCAGTTCTAGCTTATATTAACAAAAAATATATATGAAATGGCTAAGAAGTAAATTAAAAGAAGGATTAGTCTCACTATTTCATTCGGTCATTTCAATATTTGTATAATAAACAGCTGTAACAATACATCAAAATGTTTCTATATGCATCAATTTTCATATTTTTATTAAGTTATTTTGTATATATTTATATTGTTAGAAATTTTGCACAGTTTAATTAGAAACAGTCTTAACTTGTATCAGATCAAAAAAAATTATGGTTTTATTTGTTTTGGTCTAAAAAACATAAAATTCCTTTAAAAGGTCTTACTTATTTGGAAAGCTTGCAAACAAATACAGCACAGTAAGTGTGAAATGGCCTGTTCTATCCATCTTTTTAATTAGTTTTATCATTATTATTTTAAAACACTTATATGATTAAAAATAGTAATTTACCTTTAAAAAAGTAACATTTTGTAAGTAAAATAATGTGACAGGTGTACAAAAGCAAGAGAAGGTGAAGTAGTGTTTGTACCTATTAAGGCTTATATTAGTATTAATATATGGATTATGATATACAACTCTTAACTGCATGTTAAAGAAGTGCAGAATGTTAAGAAAAAATTAAAGTAAAATCAAACACTGTTGTCATCTTTAATTCTGAAATGTCAAACAAAAAAAGTGAATTTAATACAGCCAAGAAAGAAAGACAGGTAAATTTTAGTTTTTTTATAGGGATTACTCATGCAGAGGTAATACAGTACGAGATGAAGATGGGAATGTGTCAGATGATTATGTGAACACTGAAACTCTGCATAGTGACAGGAAGTATATTGGTGGAGATGATTCTGATAACCTTCTGATGCATACTAAGTATATGATTGATAAGCATTCCAGTTCTTTGCTTCAGAATGGAGATGTCTCAAAGTACAGTTTAATAAATTCTTTGTGTAAAACACAAGTTAGTGAGAATAAGGTAAAAGAAGAAACACACAGAAACTTGAACTCTGTAGTATCTTGCAGAAGAAGCCTACAGCTGTGTGGTCTTTTAGAAACACTGGGTAGACCAAAACAGATAGTTTTGGCTAGAAACATTCTTAACAGTGATTTTGATAATGGAACATGTGAGAATTATTATTGCACAAAACCTGGCAACCAGTTCTCTGTTTATAAGGTTTGTTATTCTTTTTTTATTCCATATTTGTTAAAGTAACATACATGGAAATAAACTTACATTTTCAGAAGAATTTCTGTAGTTGATGCTGTTGAGTTTAATACAGGTTTAAGCCTTTTGGATGCCAAAGTTTATTACTGTGTATTGTTTCTTTCACTTTGTCACATTCTCAATGCAGATATCTATAAATGTGTAAAGAAGTGTAGTGCTAAGTTTGAAATGATTATTGTATACTGTTCCAAACAATGCATTGCTGAACCCACATCATCTTGCCCAAAACAAGAACAAATGTATTGGTAAATAACCTAAGAGTACTGAAATTGTTACTTTTATCTTGACAAATATTCTCAGTTTTCAATACATATTTTAATGTCTTATGCACTGAAATTTGCAGGTAATTTGATTTCAAGATATTTTTTAATTTTATTTTTTAGTTTATGTAAGTCTTTCATATATGGGTGAGGACAATCACCTACTGAAAAATAAAATCAAAGAAATGAATTACAAGTGTTTCATATACTGGAGTAGTGTTTGTTGATTTCCACAAAAGTCACAATTCTTATTGAAAATAGACTTTTAAAAATTAGATTCACACAATTTGCAACGGAGGCACATTAGCTGATTTTATTGTTTTAGATTCAGTTAATATGTCTTTATGATACCAGGAAAATGTGGATTGTTTTTCTCTAGATATCAATTCTGAATTCATCAAAATATGAGTTTGTGAGAAATAATCATTCAACTTATCTTTCTCAGACACAAATAACCATTTCCTCTGGTGGTCAGTGTAATTTACCTCTTCCCTTGGCTTTCAAAAATCCATTGTATTTTCTGGATGACTCTTGTAGAAGCAGTAGTGAAAGTGATTTCTTGGAAGGACTGGAAAGGGAGTCATCTCACTTTAGCTATCTTGATGTCAGAGATAATGCTCTAAGTAATTCTAATGGTTCTGTATTCCATCAAAATGGTTAGTCATTAAGAGTTTTTAACTGTTCTAATCTAGAATTTCTTTAATTCCTATAGTTTTGGAAATCAGTTTTTTGACATGTGATGTTTCACCTTACAGTGTTGCTCATTGGCTGAATCTATAAATTAAGTTTTAAATAAAACATTGAAGCAATCAAAATTATGCATGTTGGTGGTAATGAATGTTATTGACTCATTCAGAAAATTTTGTTTTTATTGTTTCAAAAGCTCTTCTTTCAACGAACCTAAGCCTTTTTTTAATAATTTTCTTTCTCTTTTTTTCCAGTAAATATATACATAGAGAGATTCATTTGAAATCATTTGTGAGAGAATAGTTTAGCTTATAAAATTATTAATAAATATTTTCTTAATAAAATCACAGTTAAGTTTCCAGGATATCCATTCTTTGCTTGTTTAAAATCTCTATTTCACTTTAACTAATTCATAAATAAATGTTTAATATAATAATAATAATAAATGCTTAAAATTACTATGTGTTTTGTATTATTATTGCATTACATTTTCCAAAAAAATGAATCAATTACTAAAATGTACATTGTGATGAAATATGTAAGATTTTTAAGAACCCTCTTGGGTTGGTACAATATTGCAGGGCATATGCATACACTATTTGGCACACCACAAATTTTACATGTGCATTCCACTGTTTAGTACCCTGTCCAACTATAATAACATATATATCTGGAACTGATAGTGTAATAAATTTGATAAAAGTTGTTATCAATAATTCCTGATATACAAAATTGAAAAGCAAATTCTTCATATATTTACATAGTCTAAAAATATACTGTGAAAATATTGAATATGAAAATGTATATGAACATTTTCTGCAATTTAAAGGACCATTGTAATTCAAGTACCTCTGACATGAAAGAAATAACAAAGTAAGATTATAAAGCAAGCATAAGAGTGATCCAAGTGAAAAATAATATAACCAATAAATGTTGGTTTTTGAGCATTGAAAAGCTTGTGTTATTGGATAACATTTTTTGTGTTTTTTTCTTCTTAAAATCTCAAGCTAAAAGCAGTTTTTATAAGAACTTAAGTGATTAAATCAGTTTGTTTTCTTTCTACTTGTTAGCAAGTTAACACTTGAAATAGACTTGTTTTTGCATGTTATGATAGTTGATATAAAGAACTAACTGGAAATCATTTTCTTATTGGATAAAATTTTTTTCTTTTTTTTATGTAAGAAACATTTCTAGAAGACCTTGACCCTGTTGTAGAAACACAAGTGTAGAAGACGACATTTTGAAAGTTTTCTGCCTTTTGTCTTCAGAAAACAAAACATTTGAAATGCTAAACCTCTCTCCTTGTATTTCTACAAGATGTAGCTTTCATCCATTCAACTAAATTTCATCATGAATACTCTGTTTAAAAGCATTTATTAAAGAATAATTTTAATGGTATATATTGTTGGTTGTTATTTGTGTGTGTGTATTATTAAAAAGTAACCAAGAAAGTTATTGACTCACAAACAAATTCAGTGTATAAACAGTGTTATAAAAAATTTTAAAGCCTGGGGTATGTTCTAGAGTTTATTGATATTGGTGGTAATTTTACTTTTTATCAAAAAGTATAAAAATTTTTTATCATCGGTATCACTGGACAAATAAATGTAAGAGAAATATCTAGATTGAGAACAGTTCAATACTACTTTGCCAAATCATGTACAAAGATTGATAACTGCATATATCTATCTTTTATTCATTACAACAGAAGCTGACTGGTTCAGTTTGTTGTCATGCACCACCTCTTTATCTGATGATGAAACGATGATGTTTCAAACTCGCTCACCACTGACAAGTCTTAC
Organism: Carcinoscorpius rotundicauda; assembly: GCA_011833715.1. Lineage (NCBI taxonomy): Eukaryota > Metazoa > Arthropoda > Merostomata > Xiphosura > Limulidae > Carcinoscorpius > Carcinoscorpius rotundicauda. The sequence goes on from CM022403.1 coordinate 36,922,639, forward strand.
ACATTCCGCTAAACCAGGATTTTCCCCAAAAGTTTCTATTTCTCAGTATACGCTACCTCATTCCAATGGTATGTCAAGTCACACGGCTCAATGCAGGCTTGAAAGAAAAGGATCTTCTGACCCCTTGTTACATGGCCAAAGAAAGTAAGTTTTAATATCCAGAAATATTTGTTTTATCTACACATTCGGAATTTAGTCTGGCTTTAATCACAAAAAGAAAGTGTGTGTGTTTTCTCATAGCAAAGCCACATTGGGCTATCTGCTGTGTCTTCTAAGGGGGTTGAACCCCTGATTATAGTGTTGTAAATGCATAGAATTACCACAGTTCTAGAGGGGAACCATAAAGAAAAAGTATGAGTGGTGCTAATATAATCAGTTTAATATAGAATACTGAAGTTTATAATTATATTATACTGCAGTTCATTGATGTTATCCAAGTCGCATTTCAGAGTAGTTATGGTTATCCCCTCATACTAGTTTGCTTCTCTTGGCTCATAATAAAATATCTTAAGATCGGATGAATGGAGTTTGGCCAACCTTATGCAACAGGTGCTATAGATATATATACAAAAATCTAGACCTGATTAATTTTTGAAGGTCATGAGTCAAGGTCACCTTGCTACGTGGCCAAAGAAAGTAAGTTCTAATATCCAGAAACATGTTTTTATATACATGGCTTTGAATAGATGCTACATTGTCAGAAGGGAGGTGGGGTGGACTTTAATATACAGTAACACATAATTGGGGTATAGATATCTCAAATTCATTTTGCATTGTTTTTTGTATATATATAAATATTAGATCATGTATATATAAAAATATTATTAGAATTTTTGCACAATTCCTGTTTAATCTTGTAAAATGTAAAGCATTGAACAAGATGACATGGAAATTTGTGAACATTTATCTTTTTTCCTTTGTTTGTACACTTTATGTAACATGACTACTTTTGTTCATTGTTGTATCTTAATAAAAATATGTTAAAAGTAGTTTTTGAGTTTCTGTAAGTTTAAATTATTATACATTTTTTAAAAATGTATTACAGTGACTAAAGTAATGCTTTAAATTTTAGATTTGTCCTAGTTGATATAGTAATGTCACCAATGTTAAAATAATAGGCTTAAAAGTTGGATTAGTTGATACTGCAGTGTCAGTACTGTTAGGATTAAAATAATTGTTTTAGCAGCTGGATTACTCTTGGCTGATATAATGCATAAAAACAGATGTTACCAAAAGTTATTAATATATACCCATACTATCATTCCTACTCTATATGGAAGTACGATGTTATTCAGAGTTAAGCAGTGATGAACACTAGAACAACATTTCAATGTGTATATAATGGAAACAGCTGTAACAACATGTGCCATTACTTTAAACTTCAGTGTTTACATGTTTTGGATATATTTATGTTACTAGAAATATCTAAACTATATAGGCCAGGTCCTTTTTTTAATTGGTTTCCCACTGTCTTGAATTACTGAAGCGAACCATATTTCCACCTAACCTCTCTGACTCAGTAATGTGTGTCAAATCAATAGACTGTATTAGTCTTATTTTTTGGAAATAATGCACAATTTTGATGAGAATGAAAAGTATAATTTTTCAAACAATGTGTCCACTTGTACTGTTGAAGAACTAACTGGTGAAATTAATTTACATACACTTTAAAACTTTCAGATGGGTGGGGCACAAGGTGCATGCACCACCTTTTACAGGGTGTCATTCAACATAGCAGTGTGCTTATCAACTAATCATTTTACTGTACGTTACTGATTTAATGACAGTTCATGGTAGAGGGAAGTAAATATTAGATGTAATATAGAGAGGTACAGAACATATTTTTAGAAGTTATGTAAATGCACTGTGTAAGTTGTAGAATAGACAACTTTTATTTTATTCCTCACACAAGCATCACCTTTCACTCTTATTTTCCAGTGTGTGAGTTACACTGATATTGTCAATTCACAGACATACCTTGACTACATGCCCCCCAGTGGCTCAGCGGTATGTCTGCAGACTTACACGCTAAAATTCGGGTTTTGATACCTGTGGTGGGCAGAGCACAGATAGCCCATTGTGTGGCTTTGTGCTTAATTCAAAAAACAAAACCTTGACTACAAATACTTTTGTAACACATCTGTTTTGTACTACAACCATGGCACATTTCATGTAGATATGTGTGCCACATTGCTTTTTTAGTATTCTGCCCATTCAGTTAAATACCTACATTAATATAGATCACTGTAGTGCGTTATTTGATTATTTTGAGGTATAAGTGTTGGAAAAAAATATCTTTTTTAAGCAATCCTAAGTTATAGATCTTAGGCATAACTAATACTGTTTCTTTCTTTCTAAGGAAAGGTGAGCAAGGACTAAATCATTCACATTATGATTCAGATTCCTTTGGTACCAAGAGACAGAAAGACCTCAGAAAGGTAAGTTTTCTATATAAAAAAAAACTAGATTTATTTGTTCACTGTATCATTCATTTTGCTTTTATAATGTGTAATGTTTCATCTGTTATGTAGTTATTTTGACATTTTAAATATGTTTCCATCATTTTATTCTTTGTAACAAAATAATCTTGAGTATATTTAATAGTGAGATTTATCTGTCTTGAGCTGCTTAAATGACCCCAATCAAATACCTATTCAGTGAACAAAAATGTTATCTTCACACTTCCATATTGTATAGAAATCTTAGATTCACTTTTGAATGTTTAGACAGTTGAATTTTAAGAGTGCCATGTTAATATCAGCACATTTTGGAATTATTTTTTATTGTTATTACAAAACATATTGACAATTTACTTCAAACTTTTCATTTTGAGGAAAAATAACCAGAAAAGATCAATTATGTGAAGCTTTACCTAGTTAAACTTGTTTTAAAACCATATAAAGTCTTAAAGTTCTCAAGAACATTCAAATTGTTTTCAGTAATTCTCCACACTTTAGCAATTAAATTAGCATTGTACTAACAGATTAAGCCATATGTAATCTTGATAATTTGTATACTATCATACATTTTTCTTTTGCTATGTAAATTTAGGTGAAATAAGTAATTATATTTGTTTATGGGTAAATATCTTGTAAACAGTTCAAAGTTTTATGTAGTACCAGGTTTTATGTTGTTTATGTAATCACATGTCCATGACTTTTTATAGTAAGCAAAATAATATGTTTACTTATAATACATTTGTGTTCCTTCTAATAGGTGTCACCATAATTCCGTGTTCTTTGTTGTCCGAGTTTTCCCAAATGTGTCATCTGACAGTTGTAGTGATTTTATCTGTGATCTGCATTCCTACACTTTTTGTGTGAAGTTTTTATAAGTTTCACCATAAACCAAACTTGTGTTGTTCATATATATTGTGCATATCACTGTTCTTGGATAGCAGATCTGTGTTGGTCGTATACAACTTTTCATACTCAAATCTTTGTGTTTGTCAATCTATGTAGAAGACATTAATTTACATAGACTTTAAAAATTCTAACCTGCTTGTTGTAACATTACTGACTCTCCAGAGTAGTCCCTGCTGCTACAGAGCTCATTGTTTCAGTATGTGGAATTTGTTCTGCTGCTACAGATGGAGACAAGGTAATGATGGTTCACAGAATCCAGAGTAGCACTATATTTTTGAAATCAACTTTTCATGAGGTTTAGTAAGTGTCAGTATGGAATCTTCACAAACATTCTTCTATGACAAGTAATCAGACACACACATCAGTTGGATCTTAAAACTACCTTATTTTCTTTATAATAATAATAATTACAATTCTGATATTCAAGCCTCATTATCAGACCTTTCTTTCTATTTTTTCTACCTCTTGAGTTGCCACCTCTTCAAAGGTCATTGTATCTTCAGTGTAGCATATTAATCAGTTGTCTACATGTATCATTATAATTCATATCAGACTTCTTGTATGTTGATTATTTTATCTCAGCATATGTATATATTTTGTCTTATAACCAGCCCTCATACATACTATAAAACTTGTCTTCATTCACCATCAATTTAACTGAGTTACCATGTGATATTAGGTTTTCAGCTTGTCATGTTAACCCCTCTCTATTAAAATGGATTAATCAACCACTGTTAGTTGAATGCTGATAGAATTTGTCACACGTTTGTTTTTGCACAGTAAGATAATAATAAACGTTTAAAATTATAGAATTATGAGATTCGAAGCAGCAAAAAAACTTTAAAAAATTTGTGTCAAAAATAAGAAGTAAAACAGATTGGATCGCATACAAAATATAAGTAAATTGAAGCATTCTAATTGAGTATTGAAAATCTGTGGCTTATGGCAGGTTTTTTTAAGTATAAAAACAAACTGCATAGTCTCTTACTAGCATTTCCCCTACTCAAAATCACACTTTAGTCAGGCTTTAAGATAGCATAAGAATAGTGAGGGCAAGGCACCTATCAAAATATTAAGAAGGTTAATTCTTGATTTGGTAAAAAGTAAAGGGAAGGTTTACTTATCTCTGTTAATTATTTGGAATATTTGACACCTAGATGTTACATTGAAACTTATTTTTCACACAAATAATACGTATGTACGTATAATAAAAGTATTCATCTTAAAGCCCTAGAAATTAAATGTAATCAGATCTGTAAATTAATCATACAAATTTTCTGGGGTCACTTTTCAACCTTGAACTAATCAGGTGGACTATGTGATTGTTTTTAACAAGTTAGACATAAGTAAGTTAATAGTTTGGTTTGTCAGAAATGGTAACAAACAAATTCTAGAATTCGTGATGAAGAGAAATCTGCTTGAAGTAAAAATGTATTTCAGGACAGTTGGTATAGGTATTAACACTTTTACTAATAAAGCAGAGAACATCTTCATAAGATGACCTAAGGAGGTCGAAACGTTGTTCTCTGCTTTATGAGTAAAAGTGTTAATATTCATACTAGCCATTCTGAGATACAAATTCTAAAATTATTGACATAAACATTTAGATTCTGTTTATTTCTTATTCATACTATATGCCATGAGTACTTATAATTGAGAAAGTACTAGTGGATGATACCATTCTGTAATAAAATACCATATCTCTTTGTTATGATAATTCTCATTACAGAAAGTGCTTTTATTTATCATAAAATCTTAGTATTGGAGACTTCCTCTCACTTTTCATATTAATTTTGTTGTTTAAGCTGTTAAGCAAGATGTTTCTCTAAGCTTTATCAAGAGCTGTGACTGTAAATACCTTCCATCAACTGCAAAAAAGATTAATACAGTTTCCTCCCTTCAAATATTTAGGCTATACTTTGTAACAAACACCTGTTATGGAGCAATTTCAGTCCCAGAAGTAGCTTTAGTTACATTGTCATCTTTGTTGTGTTATACCAGTTTCTTCCATAAAGTGTTCCAGTTTTGTAACCTTTAGTAAAATATCTTGGATATCATTAAAAAAAAAAGCATTTATATGAAATTCAGGAAAGAAGGGTGTGAGTATTGTAAGGTAATTATTGACAGGAATGTCCATTGATCACTGTCATAAGGTATTGCAACAGGCAATGGTAATTCTTAAGAGCTGTTGTTGTTGTTTTTAAATTAAGCACAAAGCTACACAATGGGCTATCTGTGCTCTGCCCACTACGGGTATCGAAACCCGGATTTAAGCGTTTAAGTCTGCAGACATACCGCTGAGCCACTGGGGGGCTCTTAAGAGCTAATGACATAACTCGTCTCAGTTTGAAAAAGAAGTGAAGACTGGATTAAATTATTTACATAATACTTGTGTATGAGAAATAATGTATGAATTTTAGTAATTTTAAAATACCATAGTGTGAATATGTTTGAAAATATATGTGATTGTTACCAAACATTAACCAACCTTTGTTAATCTTAGGAAATGTCTAATATTAAAGTAGTGATTATGGAACATAGAGAACTAATGTTATTAAATCATAATAGTCCAAACAATTTCTTTGTCACATACTTTCAGCTAGTAAAGTCATGTAATGTTTTGTCAGTCACCCATAGTAGGCGCTAACTGTAATTTTATTTAAAAAAAGTAACAAATGTATGAATTATTTGTTTAAGAGTTCACTATTACATCATATAAATCTCTTGAATTTTACATAGCATCTCAAAATTATTTTTGCTTTAATTTGTTTTATTTTAAAAAAGTAAATATATTTTCACCTTCTGTAAAGAGAGTTAAATTATTTACATAAATATCTTTGTTTACATAATGACGGTCTGTTATTGTTTTTTAAAATAAAATACTCGTTTCTCTAGTCACAACATTTTAGAAATTCCTCAAATTTATGTGCTGTGTCAGGAAGTCATTAGCTTACCTGTATAAAAAGTATATTGCTGTTTTCTATAAAAATCAGTTATGTATTTTGTCTTCTCAGTTACACATCAAACTTTTGATGTTTTGTGTTCCTTGTTAGTTCATATATTCACTTTTCTTTTATTTTTGAATCTCAGTTTTAACCTTATTATTTTAATTTTTTATTTAATCTTGAAAATTTCACTTAAAAAGTGAAAGTTTTCTTTGTGGTCTTACCATATTTTATAATTTCCTTAAAAGGAAATGAAGTATTCCATGTTGCTGACTAAATCTTTTCCTACAAATCACACTATACAATTAGAAATTTCATCACTTAATTAGTCCCTAAATGTGTATTTTATGAATGAGAAAAACATGAGAACAGCTTTTTATGGGGGAAGGGAGTCATATACTTAATTTTTTTCTTCATAATTTAAAATTGTGTAATTCATTTAATCATAACTTGTTTCCCAAAATGTAAGTTTTGCATTGTATTGCACTTAATCTGACAGTTTAACATGAGTAAGTTTTACATTGTATTGCACTTAACCTGACAGTTTAACATGACAAAACTCAGTGGTAGATTATTTGACACTAAATAGTTTTATTGAAATACTTGTTATTGCTAGAAAAATATATGCTGGAAAGTTAAAAATGACTACTACTACTGTATTGTTTGTTACTGAACTAGTAGCTTGATTAAAAATATTATAAGAAATAAATTTTACATTTATAGTTTTGTTGTTAACTGTCAATTGAATACTCTATTACAAATTAGATAGGATCTTTTTTTTTTAAGAAAACACATTATCATATTATAGATAGTGTACTTATAACACTTATACTGACTCCTAATCATTACTTGGTATTGCTATTGAAATTGTGCATAAACTATAATGGTGAAAAGTGTCATCGTAATAAAACCTCGTAAGTAATATTTTTCCTGACAATATTTGTTCTTCCCCTTCAAAATGATAACTCATATCTAGCTTGACACATTTGCTATATAGTGTAGCAAATACATGTAATTACTGAAAACTAAAATTACCAAGTATATTTAATCCAGAAACTGGAGACGTATTGAAACAGAGGTGTAATGCCTTAAGCGTGGATTAAAAATATCCCCAATGTGAAGTGACCTCAGAAACCCACCTTTACACTTTGAGAAATTACTTTACTCTGTTGTGAAACTGATACTATATAATTTCAGTAAATGATGAATTTACCATAATTTAGTTATTACATGTACATATCAAAGTGTACACTCCAATTTTATCTTTCCATCGAGTAAACAAGGTTTGTTCTTTGGTTTGTCTACATGGAGACTTTTTGTTTGATAAACTGCTTTAAACTTGAAAGCTTGTAAAAATAATTGGTGTCATTTTATCAACTCATCCAAAATAATACAACTTGTATGTTTTTTCCTACTGAGAACAGTATTATTTTAAAATATTTAAACCAATGACTTTTGATAGTGTTTAATATTGTGTTTGCTTTGTACCTTGCATTAGCAGCTTTGCTTTTGACAAAATAATTTTTAGAAAGTATTCTGCTCTTTGATAAATATTGTAGATAAAAATATATTTTCTTTATAATGAAAGGCAACATGAAAAAGAACTATAAAACGCTTATTTGATAAATTATGAAGTAAAAAGTTCATCCAAGAAAAACCACTAAAACTTAAAAAGCTTTACCCAAATATTAAGTACTTTTAACAGTACTTAAATAATTTTTTTTCAGTTATTCAGTTATACCACCAACTTTTGAATTGCTGTAAAACTGTATGTTTTGTGGTTCCGTAACTTCATTTTAGTTATAAATTTTTTTTATGAATAGAAGTCAATTTTTTATATTTCAAGTTCAAGCATTTTGTTTAATGGCAAGTCTAAAAGTATGCACTAATTTATTAAATTCCAAAAATAAGTTTTATTTTAAAATAGTATTAAGAATTGTATTATCCATATGTATATACACATATATTATTTAAACTGTCATATGTTGTACAACAATGAATAAAAGGTTGTTAAACTAAATATATTTTGTAAGCTACCATTGATGTGAAAAAGGGTATAACCACAGTGATTTGTTTTTAAATTGTTGACAATACAAATATAATGCTATATTTCAGTAATATAAAGTGCATATGACTATGAAATCACTTTGGGTTCATTTGCTAGATTTTTCACTAATTATTTGATTGTAAAGAGTAATGGTTATCATTTTACCATTTGTAAATGGGCTTTGTTATATATTATTAATGGTTCATTAAATTGTATTGGTATTTCATTATGTTGCATGGCTCTTTGGATGGAAAGTGTCTGAGTTAGTAGAACATGATAGTACAAGACTGATGCTTATATAAATCACCAGTTAACAGCATATGATAGGTGAAACATAACTGAAATGTACATTACTTACTAGAAGTCTGTATTAAACTGGTAATATAATTAAGTCTTACTGTAATATAATATCAAATCATAAATTATTAGAAATGTTATATTTGTGACAGAAACACATAAGAAGAAGATTACAAATATACAAAGAATGGAGGTTAAAAAATAGTGTCACTTTAGAAAACAAAATGTATAATGTACTTTCATTTAATTAATTAATTGGCCTGGCATGGTTAGGGTGCTCAACTCATAATCTGAAGGTTGCAGGTTAAATCCTCCTTTCAGCTGTAGGGGCATTATAATGTGAGAGTCAATCCCACTATTTGTTTGCAAAAGAATAACCCAAGAGTCAACAGTGGGTTGTTGTGACTACCTGTCTTCCCTTTAGTCTTACAATGCTAAATTGGGGATTGCTAATGCAGATAGCCCTTAGGTACCTTTATATTATATTCATAAAAGAACAATTAATTAATTACTCTTGTAAAAAGTACATAAAATTTGCATAAATTATTTATATTTAACCACAAAATTTATATGGATAAGCAAAAAGATTTTTACCTCTTTCCATTCCACCCATGAATCTCTGATGTTAAATATTCTAACTTACAACACATGGCATTTACAAACACAAAAATGCACATTTTCTTTCACATTGAAAACTTGAGATTGCATGTATACTGGTCCTATTAATAAAGTTGCACACCTTGTCAGATGTAATGTGTATGGCTACAGTAGCAATTGCCTATACACCAGTAGGTATTTGCTCACGTAAGTCATTATGACTGCTGTTCTGTAATTTCATTTTAAACTTAATATTTTAATGGAGTTTAATTTCTTGTTGACTGGTAGCCTCAAATGAAACTTAAGACAAGCTTCTTCATTGCATTGTAACTACAGATAACATGGCAATTTGTTTCATGTTATTTTTAACAAAAAAAAAATAAATATGAGCATGACTGCTTAAAACTGAATACAATTTAAGTTACCTTGGATAACTGGTACCTTTATGTTTTTGGACAAATTCCTCTATCACAAAAGCAAAGGTAATTTGTTTTATTGGTACATGAAGTAATATCAAACAATAATACGTTTGGCTGTTGAAAACTTTAGTAATACTATGACACACTCGGCTTGGATGTCTAGAGATATAATAATAATATGTGACAACAGCAGTTATACCATACAATTCTTTGTTTGGCTGTCATTTATGAACTGATGAAATTGTGATATCATTAATACTAAATATATTAATTGAAAAACCAGTAAGTAAAAAAGTGATTTCAGGACCCTTGGCTAATAAAGGTAATTCTTTACCAATAATATAAGTCATTCTTGACAATAAGTTCTGCTTCACACGTTATGTATAGATGACATATCTTGAAAAAAAGTGAAATATTTTACAAGATTTTGAAAAAAAAACAAAGGAAAACTTAAAAAGCCTGGAGAAATCTTGGAAATAAACAGATGTTTAGAAGGTTTATCCGGAGCGTTCTCACCAACCAGATCAACTGGTGTTCTTTTCCTCAAGGTCAAAGTTCCAAACCATTTTTTATCGGTTAAGTGTACCTGTGCTCATTTTTTAGCTATTTATCAATCTATACCTAATGATACCTTTGTGGGCAAAGCCGTAACAGTAATAAATGATGTATTTGTGAAATGTTCAAGTCTTTAGTTTTCTTAATTTTGTAAGAATATGTACAACCTCTGCTATATTCAGTGCCAACTGGCCTTTCACCTGATACCCGAGTTCATCAGTTTGGGTGGGATACAACAGACATGATGGTGGTTTTGGCACAATTTATATCAGAAATTTCACAAAATCTATTATAGTATCAAATAGATTAAGTGAAAGCTAATGGTTAATAAAATATATGAAATACACACACATAAAAAAGAAACATTTTATTAACACTGATATGAAAAACTATTTCTTTCTACATAATACAAATACTCAAAAATGAATAGTTACTAAAACTTCAGATGTTTTTAACTTGCAGATCATCTAGGCATGTTACTATCAACCTGCTTTTTAAAAACTGTCCAACACTAAACAAGTTGAAAGATTGGTTATTATGTATTGACAGAGAATTATATATAGATGTTAACACTTTTTGTCTGTGTAGAATTATAAACCTTGTTGGTAAGTTGTTTCAAGCTTTAAAAAGCAATAGAAGTATTACATTTACCAGTCAGTGTAAAATATTCAGTTACAAACAATCCTATCTAATAATTAAAAACAGGTAATTTTCAAAATACCTGAGTGCCAAATTTTGATCTTATTTGTGTGTGTTTACATAGATAAATAAAGATTGGCTTTTATGCTCCATACCAAATATGGATTTTTTTCTTTAAAAAACAATGTTTAACTACACACAATAAAATGATGCTAACAGGGTAACAAACTGAGGTCTAATCTTTTGAAGTCAAATTAATACCTTTATTATCAACTCTGGAAAATATTCCTACCTTGCAAGTCAGTTAGAGGAATAAATCTGAGCCCACTTGCATATCTATTTTAGCTTAGATTGAATACAATCAAAATAATTTAATCACAGTTAATAAAGAAACAATCCCTTACAGGTTCTCAGTTGTTTTTGTTTCCTATAAAATATAAATGCTTTGAAATATAAATACACAGTGATAATTCAAAAAACACCTGAACAGGTATGTTACTTAAGCTAAAAATATTAGATGAGACAGTAATACAAAGAAAACAAAACTTATTTTTCTTGCAATATCTGCCAAAGAGAGAAACAAATACTTAACATTGGATATTCCCTCGCTGTCTTGATTTTAAGATATTTTGTTATATTAATTTCAATAAAACCAATCCTACAGCTTTGCTCTTAAAAAAATCATATAGTTGAGCACATAGGAACTTGTGTCAACAAGTTATAATAATTTCTGATATTATAGAATTCAAACACTGCATGTGTAGATGTTTATCTTTTCAACATTATATCTGCAAACAAAAGCACTCAAATTATTGTGCATGTTTCAGTGTCAAAAACAATGTATGAAACTACAAAGAACAATGTTAAAGAAAGTGATACATCTTTCAACTTCAACAGCAGAAGCACATTTCTAGGTGGGTTCATGAATTTCAAATCTACCGATTCAAAATTCTGTTTATCAGTTTAAAAGAAATTTATAATAAACTGGTAATTAAAATAAAGTCATCTGGTTAATAACATGTTTCAATCTTTTTTAAACAAACTTGTTACCATGTTTGTAATAACTTACAAATTTTGAAAATTAAGACATTTCTGTATTATAGGGAAAAAAGTGTATATACACACACACACAATCTTTTTTTTGTATATCAGATTACATCTTACTCTTTTTTTCTTTATAAACAAACTGCAAATAAAAACACTACAACTCCAACAGTTTTTTTCTCACTTTCCAAGCACACTTTGTACTGTGGCAAATGATGTAACAGTATTGCTTAGATGTAGTTATAACTGTTTTAAAAAAGTGTAAACACTATTAAACAAAATTCATGAAATTAATGTAACGTAATGGCAAATATATGTTACACATTTCAAACATATAAATTCAGTTGTGCATTACAAAAAATAAACAAATATTTTGTCACAAAATGAAATTCTCCAAGAAAAAAAAGTTTACACTTTGCCACAACAAACTACACAGCTTACAGATTTATTGATGTGGTCTTTGAGACGTGTTACCAATGGCAAGTAGGTCAGAACATTCATGGAACAATTCAAATTTTGTTCAAATTCATTATAAACAGTAACATACAGATTTTAGGTTTACCTTAAAATTTGGTCATCACACATATCTTTAATATATGTACATATGTCAAAACAGACCAAAAACCCTTTGACAAAAAGAATGCTACTGTTAGTAACATTAGAACCTTTTATTTACCTGGCCTTCCACTTTTGGTATGCATTGTGTTCGTCATATAAAAAAAAACTTGAAATATAACTTAAGAATTCTGGTACAAATTCTAAAATGAGCTTTATTTATCATCATAATATGACCTGCATCATATCATGATTTATGAATAAATAGAAACTGATGTAATTCAAAAGAGGAACTAACTTTTTTTATGATTAAAAAACAGTTAAAGTCCACATTTCCTTTCAACATATTGTACTATTTTCTTACAAATATTCAGACACTTTTCAAATTTCCTTTGCTTCTTACACAATTATGCAGAAATATCTTGAGGTTTCTTAAAACTTCACTGGTACAACTTGTACTTCACACCAGCATTTTCTAAGGTCTTTTGGAAAAAGAAAAGTAAGTTTGGTTATTCCAGACAAGAAAAAATAACAAATCTTGAAGTACTCCTCTCTCAGACAAAAGCAACATCTGTTATTTTATTGTTTTAAGACTTACTTCCCATAGGTGGTACAGATTTCACATGTTGTTTAACACTGGTATACAGAATGACAGTAGTACTTAACCAACTACTCATAACATTGATAATATCAAAAGCATCTCTATTACAGTGTCTATGATATTCCAGCCTATGAAAGCAGACCTATACTAAGTGAACAGTCTTGTCCAACATTTGATGTAGTGTGGCTGATGTATTGTCACACATTCTTCTATATTGAAGCTTGAAAGTTCTAAGAATTTATCAAATATAAACTGCATTAGGTTCTGTACAATAAAAGTCAGTCTATTTGGTATAGCCCCACAGAGTTATGCCTGCAGACTTACAATGCTAGAAACTGGGTTTTGATACCAGTGGTAGGCAGAACACAGATAGCCCATCGTGTAGCTTTGTGATTAACTTTATACAAACAAGAAAAACTATAGAGTATAATATATTAAGGTGCTTAAAATATAAGTGTATTTATCAATTTTTAAGAATACACAATTTTTGTACTATTTTATAAGTAATTAAAAATACCACTCTTGAAAAAAGAAAAACAAATTTGCATCTGTTTTTAATCAGATCATTATTATGAACAGCATCTTACCATACAAAAATACACATTGTAAAAAGATAACTTGTGTGAAAACATCAGTCATATAAACACACGTCATCATCCATTTCTCAAAATCCTGGTTTCCTAAACATCTCGTGTGGTGAAAATATTCTTAAACAATCTTTTGTCAATGTGACAATACATTTTGAAGAGTTATCATGTATGAAGAGATGGAAAATAATCTTTTTAATACTGTGCAACAATATTAGTTTATTTTACCTCAAAAGAATGCAGACTTCTTGTAGCTCATAAATATAAATCATATTTACATTATGTTAACTAACAGATTAACTCCTAGTGTGAATATAGGTTGATACGTTACAATGATTTGTAACATTGTACTCCAAATATTAATGTAATGAAATCTGCACAAAGTTGGTTTCCAGTAATATTAAAACAATAATACTTGGTTTGTATTCATACACTCTGGGATGTACTTTACTGTTATTTTGGTTTGACAAATTGCACATACAGAACTAATTACGCACAGTCAACCTTAATATTGAAGGAACAGACTAGAGTGAAGAGAGCTAATCAATATCCACTGCTAAACCTTGGGTTACTCTAATGAAAGAGTGGAACATATCCATCACTCTGATAATGCATTCATAACCTGAAGGTGTGAAAGCTAGTTTTGTGGTTAAAAACTGTAAAACATAGATCCTAATATTCACAGTTTGGCCTGTTAACAAACAGAACACAACTGGCCTTCTTTAGAATAAACATTCAACCCAAAATAAAAAAACTGAATTCCACAAACCAAAGGAATAATTTTCTACAAGTGCCAAGTATAGCCAACCCTGTAAACAAATTTTAAGATTTTCTTTTTTACTATGTATAATTTTTCCCTTTACTTAAATGGTACAGGTTTTAATACATTTAAAGAACTCTTTGTGGTTTAACATGTGTTGAAGTTTCCAGATATCTTAAAAACGCCTGAATATGAAAGATGAATGTACGAAGTATTTCCCCCAGGGGAAAAGGGAAGAAATGCCACAAAGGACTTTACCATAAGTTTGCTGTAATAAAAAAGTACAAGAGCACAGAGAGTTTTTAATTCTTTATTTACTTCTTGTTACAACTAATAAGTCACATCTAGGACTCAATACTTACTCCTTCATAGTGGAGTTTGACTACACATGGCTTCATAGCTGTCTCATGCACACAAAGGTGGCTTTCAATATCAGGAACTGTTGAAATAGAATCATCCTCTTGAGAGATACTAGTCTGTAAAACAATAAAGAACAGAGAAAAAAATCCAAAACTTCCAAACCACAATTTGATATGCACTTTGAACTTTAATAGCTGAACCAATATGAAAACCAGTAAACATAGAACTAAACTAGAAAAACTACTGCAATAATGGTCAAATGGCATTACCTCATCCCCTGAAGTGGAATCTTCTACAATTTCCACAGGGTCTTCCAGATGTGGCATCTCTTGGACTTCCAACTGGTTATCATCAAAATCACTAAGTGTTGCTGGTTCTGTACGATCAGACAAACCACAGTTTTCTTCAGTTTCAAACAAACGTGGTTTGGACTCTGCTGGCCTAACAAATGTTTTGTAGAGAAAAATGTCTTTGAAACAACACCCTGCAGCCCTCTTCTACTTATCTTAGTGAATGGTTTATTTACCAACTCAATTATAAAATCAAGAAAGAAAACATTTTACACATATTATTTCTGTTACTTGTATAAAAATGCTATCCTCTTCTGACTGACAGAGAATTAATGCTGACCTGAAAAGAAAATTCTGACTACTTAATTCATTACTTTGAAATCTTTATTTTCCCCATGTTATAACTGTATAAATTTCTAAAATGGAGGTTTTAAAATATAGAGCAAATAACTGTAAAATTGAAATAAATAGATGAGGTATTTTTATCCTACAGAATCTATTATAATCCTATTTTAGGACTTAAATATTTCATGAAAATGTGTCATATTTCCATATATTCTCCAAGCCAGAATAACATACAAAGAAAAATAAAAGAATCCAAACAGAAGGGGTGAAGTATTCTCTTATTCATAAGAGAAGGGAGAGATAGAATGTGGCATGACACAGTTTTAACATAATGTAAATTCACAAAGAATCTCAAATAAGCCTGCAACGTTGAGATTACTCAATTAAGCATGAGACATACATTGCCCTTGTTAGTGACTTAACATCAACATCTTAACACACAGTCTTACCAAAAATCTTCAAACAACTGAATAACTGTCATATGAATTTCCATGTTTTCCTGAAACATCTTACTTTTCACAAACTAATTCCTAACACTGTTGAAGTTTTTTACTCTTAAAAGTGTTCAGTGTTCCAAATTACACAAGACATTCAGTAATCAATTTCAGTTTAAAGATATACAAGATGAGCTTAAAAATGTACAAAAAAATTTAACAATAGCAACTGAAACCATCTACCATCTCCCAGATCATTCTGTGAAATAATGTGAATAACTATTATAAAATATATTTCTGAAACTTTGTTTTTAAAAACAGTTTATATATGTAGCAAATAAATAGTGATTTGCTTAGCTCATTGACTGCTAATTTGCCAGTCCAACACTGGTAGATAAATAAGACCACGCTGTGTACATTATATGGTTTGCAAAAAATTCTCTTCTCATTTATATTAATTACACTGCAGCTAGAATAGTAACTCATAATGCAATCATCACTGACCAGAAATAAATTAACAACAATGAATATGAGAAACTTTATATAAGATGCTAAAGAAATCTAACTGGAAGCACTTTGTTCACTTAATATAGTAACAAACAGTATAAATGAAGGAAAGAAAGTAGATATTAAACTAAACCATAGATAACTTCAGCTTTATTAAACTATCAAACAGGACAAAATGTATTAAACACACTCTTAAATGGAAATGACATTAAAAATCAGATTTACAAAATCACTTAAATGAATTGTATCACGTTAAACAAATCCCTAAATGAAAAACACTATAATGAGAATCTAATAAAAAGTAAAAACCATCAGGCTTATAATAGTAAAGTTATTGAAAGAAATATCACCAAAAGCTCAACTAATGAATTTGAAAGTTTTCTTTAGAATTTTATTTAAAATTAATTTTTCTTAAATCCTGTTACTGTAAACAGAATACTTAATTTTATTAATACTTGAATATTCATACAACCATGGGTCCTTAACTTATATTCCTTTAAGATTAACAAAATACCCAGTCATGTTTTAGCTTACTATCTGCACAAGTTATAACAGTTTCTCAGTAATGCAATAGTATCTACCCAGGTATTTGAAGATAGCTAAGTTATTCCTGTATTTAAATCAGGTTGTCTATTTACTCCATCTAATTATAGGCCTATCTTGATATCTTTTTTAATGGTTTATGCTATAATAAATCACTTTGGCTTTCATGAAAAAAACAGTTTTTGTTCTTACAATGTCAGAGATTAATGACAAATTAATAGATCTTTTGATTCTGATAATTTGATTTGTGGTGTGTTTCTAGACCTACCAATGGCCTTTGATATTGTAAAACATGACAATATTCCTGTGTAAATTATGGCTTACAAGGTGTAGCTTTGGAATTTTAAAAAAGTTGATTGATTGATTTAGTGTTTTATGGCACAAAGCAGCGAGGCTATCTGCGCCATATATCCGGTAAAAATGTAAAAATAAAGTAAATGTAGTAAAAGACATAAATGGAAATGAAGGTAAAACAAAAAAGTATAAAACCAATGTTGACACCTAGTCTACAATGTTAAGATAGAAGGCACAGTATAAGAAGTTGTAAGGTATTTACTATAGCAAAAAGGTAATGAGCATAACCTACCAGGAAGACTAACAGGTAAGTTCAAGACCCACCATCAGTCACCTGAAGTTGGTCTTTCCAGTCCTGGTTCTGGGTTATGTGTTATTGCAACAAGTATCAAAATGTAAAAGAATAGAAGTTTTTAAAGACATATAGCAAAATCGCAACAATGAGTAGCCAAATATCCAGTAAAAAGATAAAAGTCAAGTAAATGGAGTAAAATTTTTAAAAGTAAATGAAGGTAAAAACAAAACAGCAATTAAAACAGATAATGGTGTAAAAACCAATGGTGACATCCAGTCTTCAAAGTTGTAAAGTATTTACTCCAGCAAAAAGGTAATGATCATAACCCGCCAGGAAGACTAACAGGTAAGTTCGAGAACCACCATCAATTACCTGAAGTTGGCCTTTCCAGTCCTGGTTCCAGATTATGTGTCATAGCAGCTATTATCAAAATGTAAAAGAATAGAAGTTTTAAAAGACACTTAGCAAAATCATAATAATGAGTAGCCAAATGTCCAGTAAAAAGATAAAAGTCAAGTAAATGGAGTAAAATTTGTAAAAGTAATTGAAAATAAAAGCAAAATGGCAATTAACAGAAAATAGTGCAAAAACCAATGTTGACATCCAGTCGACAAAGTTGTAAAGGACTACCTGTAGCAGAATGGTAATGATCATAACCCACCAGGAAGACTAACAGGTAAGTATAAAAACCACCATCAGTCACCTGAAGTTGGTCTTTCCAGTCCTGGTTCCAGGTTATGAGCCAATGTGGCCAGTACTAAAAAGTAAAGTAGTAAAAGTGTGAAATGATATATAGCAAAAGTATAATAACAACTCACCAGGACAACTAACGAGTAGTTCAAACAGTAGCGTTAGTCACCTGAAGTTGGCCTTTCCAGTCCTGGTGTAGAGTTATTTAATGTTCTGGCCATTGTCCAATGTCAAATTGAATGAGAGAAATTAAAACTGTAAAAAAGGAACCACAATTAAAAAGGTGCAATGAATAAATATGCAACACTTAAATGAGATTAAAAAGATAAATGGCTATTAAAAAATTAAAAACGTTATCAAGTTGGACAGAGTCACCATCACCAATAACTCTGTCCAATGTTACAGACTGACCCTGCGAAAAAATGTTTAAAATATTGCCGTCATTGAGAATTGTAACGATGGCAAGAAAGTAAAACATGGCTGATAGTGATTTGAGTGTTACACAAACTACACATTGGTGCATCAGTTCCAAATGAAAGAAAATGATGAGTTAAAAAACTGTGACCAATGCGCTGCATAGTGAGAACAACTTCCTCCTTCCAAACTTTACGGAAGCTGGATGGCCAAAGTCCAATTTTGGGTTTAATTTGAAAAAGTTTGTTGTCGTGTTGCTCACTCCAAGTGGACTGCCAGCTGGCACGGAGCCGAGCCTTGAAGACAACACCATAGTCCTTGTACGGAACAGGCATAGGGGTGATGGTGCTGGAGCAGACAGATTTAGCTGCCATATCTGCAAGTTCGTTCCCGCGAATACCAACATGGCCTGGTATCCAGAAACACTGGATTGAAGTAGCTTTAATGAGAAATGGGCCAGTCGGTTTTGAATATCAGCAAGAATAGGATGTGAGCTAACGTGTAGTGATTCCAAGGCAACTATAGAACTAAGCAAATCAGTATAAATAGTGCAGTTGGAGTACTGCTCAGCTGCAATATGATCCAGGGCAAGAGATATGGCATACAGTTCAGCAGTGAACACAGAAGCTGTAGAGGGGATTCTGCGTGCAACTACTGACCCATAACAAACCATAGCAGAGCCCACTGAATTACCTGATTTGAAACCATCTGTATAAATGGGAACTGAATGATTGTTTGAAAGATATTCATTGAATAAAAGACAGAACTTCCAATCTGGAGTATCTGCCTTTTTTTAGGTGATTGAAAGAAAGGTCGCATTTGGGGGCTGTAATAAGCCATGGTGGGATGGGCTGACCTGTGGAATCTACAATGTTATCCAAGGACAGTTCCAAGTCATCCAAGCATCTTTAAGGCCGAGGGTCTGGCAGAGCCATAGACCATTGATCCATAATCAAGTTTCGATCGAATAAGAGCACAATATACCTTTAACATTGAACAGCGATCTGCCCCCCAACTGATAGAAGAGAGGACACGGAGGATGTTCAGTGCTCTTGTGCATTTGACCCGAAGCTGCTTTAAGTGTGGTATAAAGGTCAGTTTACGATCAAAGATAAGCCCCAAGAACTTGGTCTCCGGGACCACTGGCAGCAAAACTTCACCGATTTGAAGTTCAGGATCACGGTGAATACCCCATCGATGGCAAAAGTGCATGCATACAGTTTAAGAGAGAAAGAAATTAAAGCCGTTCACCACAGTCTACTTCCATACACGATTGAGGGCAGTTTGTAGTTGTCGCTCAATATATCTCATGTTTGACGACTGACATGAGATGTGAAAGTCATCGACATACAGCCCATTCGCAACAGTGAGAGGGAATTGTTCAGTGATGGCATTTATCTTTATACTGAAGAGTGTGACACTCAATACACAGCCTTGAGAGACTTGAAGTTCCTGTACAAAAGAACGGGAAAGTGTTGAGCCCACACGAACTTGGAATCTCCTGTCCATTAAAAAATTTTTAATAAACATGGGTAGATGGCCATGTAACCCACATGTATGGAGGTCTCGCAAAATGCCATACCTCCACGTTGTGTCATAAGGCTCCTCAATGTCAAAGAATATTGACACAAAATGTTGGCATATGAGAAAGGCTTCTCTGATAGATGCTTCAAGACGAATTAGGTGGTCTGTGGTGGAGTGCTGTCGACGGAACCCACACTGGGTGGGCGAGAGGAGGTTGTTTGATTCAAGGAACCAAACAAGACGAGCATTAACCATCCTTTCTAAGGTCTTACAGAGATAGCTCGTCAAAGCAATTGGACGGTAGTTTGAAGGAATCTTGGGATCTTTCCCTGGCTTAGAGAAAGGTAAGATAAT
Source organism: Carcinoscorpius rotundicauda (assembly GCA_011833715.1). Lineage (NCBI taxonomy): Eukaryota > Metazoa > Arthropoda > Merostomata > Xiphosura > Limulidae > Carcinoscorpius > Carcinoscorpius rotundicauda. Next base: position 36,943,100 of record CM022403.1, read on the forward strand.
AGCCTGGCACCAGGCATCAGGAAAAGCATTCTCCTGCCAAATCCGGTTGAAGACAATCAGAAGGACATCAAGAGAAGTAAGAGATAGATGGTGCAGCATGTCATAATGAATATGATCAGGTCCAACAGATGTACTGGCAGACCGATGAAGGGCCATTTTTAGTTCCACCAGGGTAAAGGGACAATTATAGTCAAAGAAACAGTCAGTTCAAAAGGAAAGAGGTGATCGCTCTGCCCGAGTCTTGATGGCCAAGAAGGTGAAAGAACAAGCAGAAGTGCTAGATGCCCGACAAAAGCTTTCACCTCGAGTGTTAGCGATGCTCCGAACATCAGTCACCTCCTGACCATCAGAGAGTAAGATCGAGAGGGGGACAGAATTGTAGTGCCCATTAACTTTTCGAATCCTGTCCCATATGATCTTAGAACTAGTGGTAGAAGATATGCTAGTTGTGAACTTAATCCAAGATTCCTTCTGGCTTTTACATCTTACCCACCTAGCACGTGCACGGACCTGTTGGAAAGCAACACGGTTTGAAAGTGTGGAATATCTACAAAAAGTATCCCAGGCCCATTTTTGAGCCTTCCGTGCTAAGTGGCAAGCAGGATTCCATCAGGGACAAGAATATCGTGGAAAACGTGTCGAGGTTTTAGGGATACACTGAGCAGCTGCATGTATAATACAGTCAGTTACCGCTGCTACACAGTCGTCTATTGATGGCTGATTTATGATGGCAGGATCAAGTTCTGCAAGAGCAGTGAAAGTTGACCAGTCTGCCTGATTTAGCTTCCACTGGGGCACGTGGGAAGGGTGGCATCGCCCACGGCCAGTCTCTCTCAAAAGGATCGGAAAATGATCACTGCCTAGTGGATTACTGTCAACCCTCCATGAAAAATGGGAGAATAATGAAGGGGAGCAAACTTAGAGATCAATAGCAGTAAAGGACTGACAAGGTACATGAAAGTAAGTGGAAGAACCAGTGTTGAAAAGAGAAAGATTGTGATCAGAGAGCATCCGCTCTACAGACTGACCCCTCCCATCAATAATAGCACTTCCCCAGAGGGGATGATGTCCATTAAAATCCCCCAGGATTAGAAATGGAGATAGCAACCGTTCAACAAGAGCACCAAGGTCTGATTGATCATATCTCTCTCCAGGGGACAGGTAGAGAGAACAAACAATGATGGTATGACCCAAGGAAACACGGATGGCTACAGCCTCCAAGGGTGTGTTGAGTGACAAAGACAGGGTGGGCACATGCTGATCAACCAACAGTGCCACCCCTCCATGTACTCATCCATCCCACAACCTATCATTTCTATACAGAGAAAACTGACGAATGGAGACTGTATCAGCAGATTTGAGAAATGTTTCTTGTAAAGAAAGACAAACAGGATGGTAGGAAGCAATTGGCATTTTGACATCATCCAGATTAGAACGTAAACCTCGACAGTTCCATTGTATCAAGGTGGCCATTTTTAAGAACGGGTAGGTGAAGTGGCTGGAGAACCCTTCGGTTTACAACCACGTCTTTTTACTTTACTGTCTTTCTTCGAAGGAGGTCTATCAACCTCCATGGATCCTGCTCTGGGTCGAGTGGGCAGGTTTTTGTTATTGGAAGGGGAATCCAGTGACTGATGACGAGAACGAATACTTGTTTAGTCTCTTGTGGTAGGAGAAAAAGATGTATCTGAAGAAATGCCTGTATTTGACACTGAAGGACGTGGATCTTGAGGTTTGTTGGAAGGTATGGGAGGAACAGAGATGGGTGTGGAAGTCAATTCATCAAGCTTTTAAACCACGGAGGTCAAAAGGCTTTTCATTTGTTTTGAAAACGATTCTTTTGGAGGCACAGAGAGATCTTTCTGCACTCCTAGTGTTGTTGTGGAATGAAGTGCAGCAGCATATGTCCAAGATGGAGTTGTGGACAGCAATTTCCGAGCCTCAGGATAATTAATGTTATGTATCATTTTCAAACACTGCACCTCTTTTTCCTACAACCATTTTGGGCAAGAATGAAAGTAAGAGGGGTGAGAACCATTGCAGTTTATGCAATGTGGGTTCATGTCACAGTCATAGGCATCGTGGTCCTTGCCTCCACAATGAACACATGTCAGGGAACTACGACAAGATGCCTTTGAGTGGCCGAATCTCTGACATTGGAAACATCAAAGAGGGTTTGGAATGTATGGCCAAACCCTCCAAATGAGATAACCTGCCTTGATGGTGGCAGGTGCACATGATGATGTAAATGTCAAAATGAGGGCATTTGTTGGCAGTGTAACTCCATCTTTGCAAGTGGAGATGCACCTCACTGCAGAAACTTCTTAAGTGGAGAGACCAGCAACAACCTCCCACTCGGGGACATTCTTCAAATCCCTCTCAACAATAACTCTTCGTGATGAATTCAAGGTAGCATGAGGGGTAACCTCAATAGGTATATCCCCAATTGCCATTGAATTCAAGAGGAATTCACTGTGGTGGGTTGTGGATGTTTTAACTAATGTCTCCAGATTGAAGCTTCTTTACTGACTTTGGTGAGCCAGCAAGACCCTCTAGTCCCTTCTAAATAAAAAAAAAGGGGAACAATTGCCCTAAAGGTTTTTCTGAAAGAGAATGTAATATAAGAAAATGAGGTACATGTGTTATAGATGTTGAAGACCTCTGCTCAGAGTCTTCAAGACGTGATCGCTTACCTATTGACTGCTTTTTCACCATTTTATTTAAATTTTTTGAAGGAGGATCCATAGGAAAAAAGAAAAATTTCAGTACCCACTGACCCCACCCACTATGGACCCCTACGAGGGGTCACACTACAATGTCATGCAAGGACAATGCAGAAACGCCAGGGTTTAGTGAGCACTATACCCAAACATCAGCATCAGGCACAATGTCCACAACATCTGTTGAAAATTTCCAACACCAGTACTTGGTTGACTCTAGCCCAAGTGGACCAGCAGATTGACCCAAAGGAGGCCACCCAAAGGCCGCCCGTCTACAGGAATTCAAGGCTAAAGTGGTGTGTTAGGGTTGGACCCCTCAACCACCAGGATCCTCTCCTCCCCTTCACAGGTTGCCATGCACAGCAAACACATGGGTGGATGTTTAGATCCCAGAGAAGGTAAACTGAAAGATCAGAACCTTCCCTGGGAGGTCCCCACACCACATACAGAAATCCACACCGAGGGGGGCTGGTTTTAATTAATTCATTCAAAACAATATGTTCGCATTTTTTTAAAAGGATAATAAGGAATAACTAACATTTTGAATGGCTATCATAGTTTAATAATGTCTTTAAGAAAAAAAATTAGCTTAACTTTTTATGTTAAGTATTTTATGCATAGTAAATAGCTAAATATCGAAAAAACACAAAAGTAGAGATATCATGGTAGGTAAACTAAATTTATTGAAATATTTTAATACAGAAAATTTTTCTGAAAAACATTTTTGATATTGCCCGTTTCTCATAAATGATGTGAAATCTTCAAAAAAAAGTTTCAAAAAAGAAACTAAGAGTAGCCATGCTAAATGAATTTTATGAAAAACAACATTATATCACAAGAAAAACTGAAATAAGCATGCTCATACACTGAAGCAATCTCCAATATTAGTTGAAAAATAACAAAAAGTACAGGGATAGTAGAAAGACCTGAATAAAAAGAAGTAGATAAGGGGGCTGGGGGGGGTAAAGTAAAGAGAACCCAAAGAAGCCACCTAAAACAATTAAACAGTACCGAGTTTAATTGTAGACCTTTCATCAACTGAAGTCCATCCTTAACAAGATACAACTTGCTGGAGAAATAATGAAGGCAAAATGTATTAGAAAGCAGGATCAAAAAAATAGATACAAGAGAACTAACAAACATTTATTTAAGAAAAATAGTGGTCTGAAAGCAGACTTAAGTTGGAAACACTTGAACTTAGCCAACATAAATTAATTTCACGAAAAGTTTACCTTGAAAATAGACTTAAGTCAAGAGCAGAGGAGGGCTAAAGTCAACACTGACTTCAAGCAAAGTTGTAAGGATTAAAAGAAAAACCATGAAAAAAATTTTAAAAAATAGGAGTACCACTGACAGGAACCCTGTAAACAAATGAAAACAATTAGGTGAAGCTCAATCTATCACTTGACTTACCATCTGTTCCTAAAATTTGTAGAATGCCATCCATTGTTAGTAACCCTAGACACAGGTAAATTGAGAAAACAATTCAAGGCTGTATATGATTAGGTATAGTATTTATTATAAAAAATTGTGATGAATGGTAAAGGAGAAACAGGAAATAGTGAAACAAGCTTACAGAGTAAATTAAGTACTCTTGTTTAGCACCCACAAGCTTCAAAAAACATGGAATCCCAAGAGTACAAAACAGATTTGTAGTTTACATAGCCAGATCTGTACGAAGACAAATAAACTTCCCAATAAATGAAGTAAAGCTACAACAGTAACACAAATATCAACAAGAATCCATGCAAAGTAAGAGATGAAAGAATTAAAGTTCCATTATTCTATATCAAGCAAATAAATTTAAAATAAGCACACATGAAACACTCAAAAGAAATATTTGATGACACGATTCTGTAATAGCACTTGTACAAGTCCATTTATATTGATCTTGCCACCTGTAGCACAACTAAATGAAAAATAAATTTTCAACTACTGTGAGGTTCAAACGAATACATAACTGAATCACAGAAAGACAAGACCTGTGTACCCAATCATTCATCACAAAATACACATTTCCGATTCTATTATTTATCTCTCAAAGTATGTACGAGAATTAAAAAATAAAAGACTGTAGCTTACAGAAGATTTTAGAAATAAGGAAAGGAATTCAATTATCAAGGATTTTAAAACTCTAAAGATATGTTATTAAAATGGCAATCTGTAAAATGTTCTATATTATAAAAACAAATTTTACACATTGCTGTCCTGAGAAGAGGAAGGTATTTCAGCAAGTGGATCAAGGCAGGACATGACAGAAATATTAACCAGTTCCTGATGGTCCAAATTTTTTAATAAAGCTAAAAACTCAGCTTCTGATATGTTTGGTGTCAGATGGTCCAGAAGGATCTGAATAGCTGGATCACTTGAACTAGCTAAGTCTTCCTTGGCAGTGAACTGGATCTGGAATTATATAGCCAATGAATTAATCATTTAGAAATTTCAAATAACACATGTCACCAAACTTACAAGATCTACACATAACGTTCATGTATATACCACCAAACTGACAAGATCTATACAAAATTTTTTTTCTCCAGGTTTGTTTAACTTAATTCAAATGCCATATGTTTCAACAAACTAGCAGTACTGACATACAAAAATTTGGTATATAAACAATTTACAAAAATTTAAAAAATAGTTCAACCACTAAGAAAAACTGATATAAAGCCGACCTAAAGATGGGAACAGTTTAAAACCATTAACGAATGTATCGGCTGACATTAAAATATCATACAACTCTCTTCAGATAAGTAATTAGTATATTAAAGATTTTATATGATGTTTCATTACATATAGTGTATTGTCAAAGTATCCTGATACTTCTTTTTAATGGTTTCTACCATTTCACTCTTTGGATGTTTTAAAATGTGTTCCTCAAGATGACATGGGTGATCAGTTTAAACAAGACTTGTAAATTTTCTTTTGTCTTTTAAATTTTGTGACAAAAAAAAACTAAAATGATGAAGTATAAATAACTTTATAACAATTTCAAAGGTGATCAATTTGTGGTAAATTCGCAAGTAATTTTCTTGTTTTCTTACAATAAATTACCTGGAACTCAAATACTTGAAGGTATACTGAATTAGGTGGTTATAACAGCAGTTACGACAGGTACGTATACTTCATAATAGATTACAGCTTACTACGCATCACAACTCTTAGTAAATTATCTTGAATACATATTCCGCTTACAAGTTTACCTGTTCAATAGCTGTATGAGGAAGATTTCTTCTGATTAACTTCAGACCTTTTCCCACATGTGTGATGGCTGATCTTGTCAAAGATTTAAGGTCTTCTGTCAAGGATGATAAGACGTATGCACGTCGCTTATGGACACTTAGTAGGAGTTGTAATAACATACGTCGACATCTGTTGTGACTGGTCTGTAGGTTCATTAAAATCTTATTCCTCCCCTGAACTCAGGGAATAGAAAATTACAAAATAAACCAAAGTAATTTTTTATGTATCATAATTTTCTGTATACATATATGCATGTAAATATATCACTCAAATACTTAACTGCTTGGTAATAACTTAAGGAAAACCTAAGCTTTTATTTTAATCAGTTACCTTACATAAAAGACAAGCAATAGACTTACCTTCAGTTTGAAAGTTTCTTCAACTTGTTTCTCATAGTTTTCATCCCAACGAGGAAAAAACAGATTCAATTTCTGTACAATTGTATATGCATCCCAGTCTGTCAGAAGTAATCTTATAAGTTCCTGTCAATTTGAACACAAAGAAAAATAGCTCTTTACTTATGTGATTGAAAAATTACTTCAAACCTTCAAGTTCAGTCTTGTGGCATCAAAGACTATTGTATTTAACAACTAAAAACATAACAATTTATAAAACAAATGATGTTTACCATTTTTCATGTGTTTCAATGTCTAATCTCTAAATGCTATGTCATGAACACTTGATAAGCTTTAAGAAAATGTCTTGAAGCAAAAAACACTTCTCAAAATTTTAAAATGGTAATATTGGGTTTTGTTGTTTTTTAATCAAATTTGGTTTAATTGTTTTAAACTGACAATCATTGTTGTAACTAATTATTTAATGGTTAGCAATGATTCAGAAAATAGTTTGTTTTGAATAAAAGTACACAATTATTTTTATTCTAATTTTTTCTTTGTTATTTTCCATTACATTGTAACAATAACAATACTGTTACCAATCTTGTAACATACAATAGCTACTCAACGATGTTAAGTATACCTAGTGAAAAGTGTGATTTTCTTTAAAGTTGACTTGATCCTTAAATAAAACTTTTAGTCTGGTAAGTTCTTCCTACAGTTTCATAAAGTAATTTTGTTTTCACTTTTCTTTTGTGATGTGTATATTCTTAGGTATCCTTTATCCAACCACATCATGGACCCAAAATGAAAGTGGTGTAAAAAGACTTAAGATAAATTTGTTTAAAATGCCAAAGGAGTACATATGAATTCCACTGTGATTCTACAAATAAGAAACATTGATACAAGTTTTCAATCTGACAAGCTAAGAAATGAAATTAATTAAAATTATTAGTCTATGCAATAGAATAAGTATGTAATTCACTCTCTAAAATCTTCTTTATACTTATATAACAAAAATAAACAAAACTTCATGAAACAAACAGCTCTGTCAGTACTTTTTAAAAGCTGACTTTGTAACAAAAATAACACAATTTATTCAACATGTATGCTGTACACACACAAACACCAAAAAAGTTTGTTCCACTTCCTGTATGAAAGTACACAACTTATTTCCGTGTCAGTCAAGTCTAATATCTCATCTCAACACTATGTAACACAAATTTTGTTCCTGGTAGTATGTATTATTTCTTAATTACTTATGTTGTAAAAGTACAGTAAATGGCCATTATTCCCTTCAAACTTTGCTTTTGTGACCTGAATAATGAAATTTAAAAATTCACCTATTTTCTATGTAAAAATGGGCAAATTCGCACATTTTCATTTATATAAGATCTGAATAAAACAACATATGAATCAAGATTTACATGTATTTATACTAAAGTTATAATAAAATGTTTAATAGTGAGTAGTTTTTCGAGACTTGTGACTGTAATGTAAATCACTTTCACATATCAGTCCCCAAATATAGTCTCCCATCATGTTTTCGTTATACGCTCCTTGGTCACAAAAGCAAAGTTTGAAGAGAAAAATAAGTCTTTTCCATTTACTTTAGGCATAAGCAATTAGGAAATAACACTTCGTGCCGAGGAACAAGAAAAAGTTAAAATTTGTCACATAGTGTAACAAATATTAGTACCAGAATGTAGCTTTCTTACACATCTTTATAACAAAAGAATAATGTTACACTAAAACAGAGAATACATTAACCTCCTTTCTCCTAAAATGAAACATTTTTATAAAATATGATAAACCAAAAATTCTTACTTTTGCTAAACATGTAAGTTTTCAAATGTTATCAAAATTTACACTTCAATTCCCTCTCTTAAAACACAAATATTCTTCACACAAAATGAACATGTCATTTTTTACCATTATCCAGGATTTGTGGAGAATTATTTAGTTAAAAGAAAAATTGAAAGTCTAGTCCACTTAAAATAATGTTAAGAGTTAACAGTATTTACTAATAGGCCTAACTTTGTAAACACACCAATCGAAATTCCACTTACTTGCCAACTTTGTTTTCTTCACCAAAACACAAACATAATATTCACAACACTGAACCAACTAACTAATGCACTGACTAACATTCTTTTATGTAATGTATAAAGAGTTTCAGTCATAAAAGACATCTCCCTCACATTACAGTAACCTCTGTGAATCTAAACAAACAAAACTTTGTAGAAAAAATTGGCATTAAAGATACAAGTACTTTCAAATTTTTTGTTGTTCCATTGAGAAGTAAAGAAATGTTGAATATAATATCAACCACACACAACAATCATAATATTATCAGTAAATCTGGGTGGTTTAAGACCTGCTACAAGTATCATCCAACCAGTATGTGAACAATAGAAAAGTCCCAAATACACCTAAAAAAGAAAACATATGGAGCTATTCCTCTTCCAAATTGGTTTCAAAAACCATTGCAACTAAATTCAAATATTAATTTAGTTAATACCTAGATACAAGTTTTTCTCCCAATTTCCTATTGTGTCATTTGCAAATACACTCTTCACTTCATCAGATTACACGAAGACTACAACAAACAAGAGCTTTTGATGGAAAGTGTTACATCTTAGTTTTGAATGAGTCTAGATTAAGTTATTAGTCTTAGTTCCTGCATCTCACCTGACGAAAACCAAATAAAAATAAAATATTGAAAATTAATGTTTTTACTCTGAACTAATGAAACCTTGGAAAACAATCTTTATCTAACACTTTAAACACAATAAAATAACAAGCATGTAGACAAAGGAAGTTCTGGGCATCTTTACTGTAGCTTTCAAATATCTTTAAGAATAATTATTATACTAACCTAGAAAATAATTACATTATATACACAGTTCTACAATGTTACTCATCTCAGAGTATATGCCACTTGTATCACTGTTGGACATTCCAACTGCAAAACAAGAGAGAATACTCAAATGCATGGCATTAAAAAATTAGTTTAGGGAGGATTAGAGTAAACTAATCTGTGAAACCTTTGTTTCCCCATTTAGTACCTATATTTTTGTGCATCATCAATAAGCATAGAATGCACATGTATCCTGTTAGGTTTTATTTCTCTGCCAGTCTATATAAAAACTGAAATTCTTTTATACAGGATTAGAATAAATTAATCTATGAAACCTTGAGCATGGTCAAATACAGCAATTGAAAGGGTTTGACTTCCAGAATCCAAGACTGTAATCAGATCTCAAATCTGCCAAGATATGACTGAGCTATGAGCTACAGGTTTACACTTAGGAAAAACCAACTCAAGGCTGTTCCATGTGCTGCTCAGCTGCAGCTAATAACAGAGGTTGTAACCTCAAAGTATCAAATGTCTAACAATGAAATTAGTACTGCCTACCTTTAAATAATATATTCTAATTTACAGCAGTCTTTCCAGTAAAAATGAATATGGTACTATATGTGAGTGACCCAAAACATTAGGTAACTAGGGCATGAGCAAGGGTAAGATTCTGTTAATACTCATCAGTACTGAGTAGTGAAACTTTTTTAAGGCAGTACTAGTACTCAAACTTATATGAGCTGCTTTGTCATTTTTTATGTTTTCAAAAAAAAGTTCAATTCACACACTTAACCTACACTTTATTTTTTTGATAATTTAACCCTTGAATAAAAGCAACAATTAACCTATAGGTACTTTCATATCCAAATGTTTTGTTATTTATTTGGTAAACTTTTAAAATTTATCTAAACAAAAAAATGTACAACATACCTAATATACCTACATACTATATCATCTGTGTACAAATATATACCTACCATTAATTTTAACTCAGTCATAAGGTTGCTAAAAAGCTTCAAAGACACAAAATGAAATACATTATGTTGACTTTCTAGAAGCTCCACAACCAAGTTCAACACATCAGGATCCCAAGGAATATCTTCCAGTTGTACCTTTTCACAGATAAAAAAATCTGGTTTATTCAGAGATTGTTGGAACATTTCCAAAAATACTAAAAATAAAAATGCTGTTTGAGGCTGGCATTCTTTGGTTACTGTAGGTCCTCCTCTGTAGCAAACAAGATTGACCAAACAATTCATCTCCTGGGTGAGAATTTCTGAAAAGGAAAAAAATATTCATAAACAATCCTTTAATTATTTTACCTTTTAATTTTGTATTAGTTTCTTTTTCCTTTAACATAAAGAAATATTAAGTTTTTTATTTTCAAAATTATAAAACATGCATTTTTGCATACAATACTGAAAAAAAGATATTTTGTGATTCATCAACAAGGAGTTATTCACATACTACAGGGTGGTCGCTAGAAAAGTGGAAAATTTGTCAAACAGCTATTTATTTTTACAAAGAATAACTTTTACAAAGTTTTTTAAAGGCATATGTTATATTACACTCACAGATCCTCAAAATGCTTTTTATGATATTAAAATCATGCATTTTATTAATGATGTAAAGAAATCAAAAATAAATGAGTAAGCACGCATTTTATTCATTATCTCATCTGACCCTCAAATTTTCCGCTTTTCTAGCGACCACCCTGTATATACAGGGTGGCCCATAAGTCCCTACTCATCCATATATTTTTATGTATCTAGTATATCTGTGTGCTGTCCCTCATTCTCGCTGCATAATATTATGCAACGCCATAGTCTGTGAGACATTTTCCTCAACATAGCCGGGGTTGTTGTTCCAAATGCTGCAGTAACAGCTTCCTTCAACTCATCATTGGTACTATAACATTGTTTAGACACACCATATGGATGGCTAGGGATTTACAGGCCACCCTGTACTTTTACACCATAACTATCAACTTATAAATGACCATATGCACTATTTATAGTTTCAGCAGTAAAATTAAAAATGTAAACAAGACAGAATGGCTCCCACATGATCTTTACCAGAAGAGGCAAGTATTGTCCTGTAATGCGTTTGGAGAATAACTTACAAATAATAAGACCACATGGCAAACCATAAATTCCAAACATACAGAAATAATAAATTATAATTACCTGGATGACTGGGACATAGAGACAAACAGCTGAGTAGATAAAAATATCTGAACAGGAGCAGTAATATACAACAAACTGTGGATCTGTCATTCATATCATAACATGCTCAAAAATTATATCATTTCCAGTGAGTGTAAAAATTTAATGCAGTAATAGAAATATACATTTTTCATGCCACACAAGCATGTTAACCTTTCACAAGACACATTTTTTATGCCACACAAGTACATTAACTTTTTGAAAAATATATTTGCACGTCACAGAAGTTGACTTTTTGAAAAATACATTTACACGTCACGTAAGATTATTTTTTGAAAAATACATTTACACGTCACGTAAGTTGACTTTTTGAAAAATACATTTACACGTCACGTAAGTTGACTTTTTGAAAAATACATTTACACGTCACGTAAGATTATTTTTTGAAAAATACATTTACACGTCACGTAAGATTATTTTTTGAAAAATACATTTACACGTCACATAAGTTTACTTTTATAAAAAATATACTTACAACATGTTAAATAAGTAAATCAAATTATTAAAAAATATATTTATATGTCATATAAATAAGTTGGCTCCTAAAGTTAAAGCTAAAGCCAGCCAATTAATTAAAGTTGCAAATACATACATGGTTTGAGATTAAGTGTCATGTAAAACATGATATTAAAATATTAAGATAAAAAAAAAAAAAGTGAAATGGCCCGGCATGGCCTAGCGCATTAGGGTGTGCGCTTTGTGATCTGAGGGTCGTGGGTTCGTGCCTGAGTTGTGCCAAATATGCTCACCCTCCCAGCCGTGGGGGTGTATAATGTGATGGTCAATCCCACTTTTTGTTGGTAAAAGAGTAGCCCAAGAGTTGGCAGTGGGTGGTGATGACTAGCTGCCTTCCCTCTAGTCTTACACTGCTAAATTAGGGACGGCTCGCACAGACAGCCCTCGAGTAGCTTTGTGCGAAATTCCAAAACAAACAAACAAAAAAGTGAATTATAGCAACAAAAGCTAAGCCAAAGCTGATTTTATATAAAAATAGCAGAAGAGGCTCACCTGCTAATCTTTGAACTGTCATTGGTTAAAATTACAATAAGCCAAAGACTTAGAGAAAGAAAAATAAACAGTATACAACTTTTAATCAAATAACTGAAAATCTATTTCCAAAATTAAAGGTAATTGTAGATCATAAAAGGCTTGAGCCAAGAAGTACTATCAAGGAAATGTCAATAAAGATGAAGCCACAGTACGGTTTTTTTCAATAATTTCTGTGACAGTTTTAGAAGTGGCAGGTTATAACCAGCACAGTGAAAGTCATGGCTGCAGAAATGTTATACATGCCAAAAATTATACCAATAGACCAATTCAAACATTAAAAACAAACTTTGATAAATAATATTGCTTCCAAAAATTGGTATATTTTTAGTTATTGTTAAATACATAGCTACAAAATGGGCTGTCAGTACTGTGGCCACAAATATTAAAACCTGATTTTTTAGCATCATAAGCCCACAGGACTTATCACCAAGACATAGGGGAATAATAGAAATTAATATGGTCACCTTAAGTTTTACAGAGATACTACAACTGTAATTAAGTGTAAGTGTAAGAAAACAAAAAAAGTTTCTTGCAGTTTAATACCATCATATCATACTTAAAAATGAATTGTTTCCAAGAAACACAATAACTTTATCATAAGATAACAATTGTTGTTGATATTCTCCAAATATATATCATACATATTTTAAACAAAATATTCAAATAAAGCTTGCTTTATTTAATATTAAGCACAGTGTATGCCTCCTACTCACAAGTTACATGCAAATAGTCCAAAAGTTATGGAGCTGTGCCTCAATATTTACAGCAACAATAACAGTGCATGAACGTTTTAATATACTTTTATATTTCAATAAAGTTTTATTACATGTATCAGTAACAGATATATCAAACTATAAACTACAGGCTTAAAGTTAAAACTGTTAAAAATAACTTACATAACTTTGCAAGACATTATCATTCAAATAATTAAGTAGTACTTTAATTAACTTACCCCTAATAACTTTCTGCATACGATGTTTACAAGCATATTCAAAAATCCATGCTTTAACACCTGAAAGTGAAGAATCTGACAAATCCGTCCTTGTCTCACCCTCAATTTTACTAACCATCATAGAAATGAAGGAAACTGTATTGTATTTCTCATTAGAAACATCAATCCCGAACACGGTTAGTCTCATAAGCCTAATCTCAGACTAGCTGAAACCAAAGCATGCTTTAAATTTCACCTTACCCATACAACAATGTAACTTACAGATTATAACTTAAAACAACTTACTCGCCTCACTCAGAAATTGCATAGTAATCACTAAATCATGATTGGTACAATGATAATAATAAATTATTCACTTATTGTTAAAACTCTCGCTCCCCTAATATAGTGCTTTAATTTATTTAAACATGCGTTATTTTAGAATAAATAAATAATATTAAACATGAAACTAAAGTAATAGAAGTATTAACATGTATAACCAACCACGGTACTAAAAATTTACTTCCCGATTTACAAAGTAAACTGAAAAAACATAATAAATTCACAACGCCATTGTACCATTTTATTTTCACAAATAATACAGAGTTATTAATATCGTGGCGTTCAATAAGTTCTTGATCCCAAACAGATAAAAAGATTTATTTGGTGTGTAAAAACTGGCGAAGCATGATTACAGTTAGTTATACTTGTTATAAGACATTAGTATTAGGCCGATTACGTTTTTAAACAGTACTTTCTTTATCTTGTCCCTAGAGAATTTAAAAATTTTAAAGAATTAGAAAAGTACATAATAATAGTGTTCTAACATACAGTATTTGTTAATGTTTTTTGTTTTGTTTTTTCCTTTCTAATGAAGTTTCGTTCAATTTAGAGTTCTTCCGATTGCTGAGTTTGTTTTGAATTTCGTACAAAGCTAGACGAGAACTATCTGCACTAACCGTCCCTAATTTAGCAGTGTAAGATTAGAGGGAAGGCAGCTAGTTATCATCACCCACTGCCAACTCTTGGGCTATTCTTTTACCATCGAATAGTGGAATTGATTATCACGTTATAACGCCCTCACGGCTGAAACAGGCTGCTAGGATACAACAAACACAGAAATTGTCATAACGTTATTTATATAAGCCATTTGATACAACAGTATTTGCGATACCATGTATGCCTCTTACAAGATGATGTTTGTTGTATCCAACAAGGCTAAAGAACTCTGAACTTTAGCGAAACACATCGTCAGCAATGAATATGGCAAATATAGTATGGCAAGAAAAGAATGTTATTATACACTCTTATAATTAGTTAAAATCCTCAAAGTACTAGAAAAAGAACGTAGTGTTGAAAATGTAACAGATGTCTCAAGAAAAGTATAATAACAAATGATTTGTTTGTTTATTTTTCAACACAAAACTTGACTTTGGTCTATCTTATCGGTGCCAACACAAATATCGAAACCAGATTTGGGGCATTATATTTCTTTAGGCTTACCGCCAAAGGAGGGGAATGAGCAAATCAAAAGAACAACAGAGAATTAACCACGCATTGGAAAATAGGAATTAACTAAATAGCTACAGAAGCAAGGTTAAGAAAAGTATTGTACACTTGAGGAATTATAGAATATAATTAGAAATTATCCCTTACAATTTTAAGTGTGTTGGGATTAGTGCTCATTTCAAAAGTAAGTGTGAAGTACAGGAGAATGTGTTCGCGCTCGATTCGCTAAGGGGTAAAAATCAGCTGAGATTTCTTCACTCGTTCCAAACGAGATAAGGAATTTATTATTTTAGACCTTTTTCTTAGCAACAACAATTAATAGGCCTGGTCAACAGAAAAGCGTCTTATATTATATTACGTTTAATTTTTAATTAATCACTATTATCTTTCTCCTATGATGTGATCCAAATACCAGACCCTTTTAGAATAATGGGATTACCAGAATGGCAGAATACAAGCATGCCACAAAAGAAGGAAATTTTTAGTGTATCCTTAAGCTGAACATGTTTCTTTGACTGGAGATTTACCAAAAAATAGAGTATAAGTTGGAGGATGGCATATAGCAAATGCAGATACAACACTTATTCCCAGAAATATTCTACTGTTCAACAGCTCTGGTGTACAGTGTTGTTGTTCTTATAATAAAACTACTTCAAGCTACCTGCTGCGTCTACCGAGTACAAATCGAACCTCTGATTTTAACGTTGTAAATACGAAGATTTACCGCTATCGTCGCGGGTGACAGTGGATACACGCCCATTTATTACCATTTAAGGTCTAAATTATAGATAGCGGTATGATAATTTAAATATCATGTAATTACCATAACTTATCTAAATCTTTTGATGACTACCAGTAATATTAGAAATAGCTCACTGTTGTTATTTTTAATTTTAAATTTCTTTAACTCGTTGATTACACATTTGTACTTTACATATTAATGCAGTAAGTAACGCACTCAACAAAAAACTTATTAAATGACATTTCCTAAAGAGAGTTAGAGTCCTCTAACAAACAGACATTTAAATTCAAATGTTAAAAATGTAATTTACAACAATAACGACATACCTCAGTTTCTTAGTTGATAAAAGATTGGGAGCTGCGCTATTTAGCATGTATGTGTGTGTCATATCGGTGCTGAGTCTTGTTTCTTTGTTTGTTTTGAAATTTCGCACAAAGCTACTCGAGGGCTATCTGTGCTAGCCGTCCCTAATTTAGCAGTGTAAGACTAGAGGGAAGGCAGCTAGTCATCACCACCCACTGCCAACTCTTGGGCTACTCTATTACCAACGAATAGTGGGATTGACCGTCACTTTATACACCCCCACGGCTGGGAGGGCGAGCATGTTTAGCGCGACCCGGGCGCGAACCCGCGACCCTCAGATTACGAGCGCACGCTCTAACGCGCTCGGCCATGCCAGGCATTTGCTGAGTCAACCGAGTGGAGTCGAACCCTTGAGTTCAGCGTTGAAAATCCGTGTACTTACCATTGTATCAGCGGGAAACACGTTATTTAGCAAATAGGAAGTGTATAGTAAGGGTATGACCATCTGCTGGTATTATCTGATTTGTCATCAATAATAGGTCATCTTGCTTTTCAATTTCTGTAATATTTCTCTAAGCAAACCAGATAATTGTTTAATTACACGCTTCTCCGTTCTCTCATATAGACAGGGAAATTTTAGGAATACAAAGTTATATCTTTAACACCGGAGTAGGCACTTGTCACTGGCCCTGTGACCAAAAGAGGAACCCACCGCCATTATAAAAATAGTTTGTTTTGGAATTTCGCACAAAGGTACTCGAGGGCTATCTGTGCTAGCCGTCCCTAATTTAGTGGTGTAAGGCTAGAGGGAAGGCAGCTTGTCATCACCACCCACCGCCAACTCTTGGCCTCTTCTCTTACCAACGAATAGTGGGACTGACCATCACTTTATAACGCCCCCACAGCTGAAAAGGCGAGCATATTTGGCGCGACGGTGAAATAAAAATAGATAGAAGGCCCACTAAAAAAAAAGAAAAAAAGGAAATGAAATGTTGTAGAATCTATACCCTTAATAGCTGCTTAAATCACCGGAAAAGGAAGAAACCCGTCCCTCTCTTTTTCTTTTTTTACAAGTATGTATATTTTTTCAACTCTTAAGTGACAATACAACCAACCATGGACATAACTTAAGAATGTTTTGACAAATTATGTGCATTGATTTGCGTGGCCTAGCAGAGGATGTAATTGAGTCGGAGAACTAGGCTCAGAGGTAGAAATACCAAAGTAGGAAGGCCCACTATTTGTCAGCCCTCAACAACTTCTGTAATTCATTTATTAGTGCATATTTATTTTAATATCGATGTTTGTTTCAGTTAAATATACATTTAGAATTGCACGTAACTTATATTGTTAAATATGTTTTGTGAAAGTCTCTCCCATTCTCTGAATCTGTATGAGATTATCGAGTATAAAAATCAACATATGTTTTACATTACTGCCAACTGAACTTTCGAGAACTTTACCCTAAGACTATGACTTTGATAAATGCTTATTAATTGCGAAACTGCAGATATTTGATCAAAAACATTTATAGATTTCTAACACAACAAACCATTTAACTTCAATGAACTAATTTCAGACAATAATATTTCTACGAAGACATTAGATATTTTTGTCGGAGAAAATTCAACTTGTAAACGGCGTGTGGCTAGCCAGTAAGCGAAGTGTAACAATATCAACTCAGAATTAGTTCGCTCATCATGAACCGTCGATAAAATTTTGAGTTCCAGATTAGATAAAACAATTAGAATGGTTTGAAAGTTTATAAAACTTTTGTAAATAAATCATTATTAAAAAAAACATTAGTAATAACCGTTATTGTATATTTTTGTATTTGTATATTGAATTATGTGTTTCAAAAAACAAATGAAAGTTTTGTGTGTAGCAGTCTCCTTAACAAATATCATAAATTTAATATATATCGACATTTAATTAACTTCTGAGTTGCTATTAAAATATCTGGCTATTTGAACTCGTGACATGTAACGTAATAAACGGGAATCTCTTCTTTAATAGATTATAATACACAACATTTTCAAAGAGTATTCGAGGGCTCTCAAAATGTTTGTGGTGTTCTGGTGACCTGAACTTAAGTGGTGTTTGACCATTTATTGTTTAGTTATCTAAATCCGTAATAACAAAGGTTTACTTGATATTAAACAAAATAATAAAGTTTTAAACTCTATAACATTATTGAAAAAAAATTGTCAATGTTAAAACACCAGTTGTTTCTCTGACGGTAGTGTATTTCTCCCAAGGGGAGCCACACGTAAATGACGGATAATTAGGGGGCCAAAATAAATTCTGAGTGGGGCACGGAATCTTCGCTGCCCGAATAAAATACTTAGAAGTGAATTAAAGGTTCCTGTATCCCCCACAGCTCAGAAGCCAAGTTGCCAGACACAACTGGTACTCGAGTAACAATTAAACTGTTTGTCTGGTATCTGCAAATATTTTCGATTGATTCTCAAGAGCACCAGAACTATCGTTGTGCGGTGTGCCAAGCAATTTCCCTCATTGGTTACTGCCGACATTAAACTGAAAGATGACGACATTTAAAGCATTTCTTTGATATGCTATTTTAGTTCAGCGACCTGCTAGATATGAATATTCCGTATTGAATCGTAAATCCATTAAGGGTGGATGCGGTTGCTGTTTATATCACATTACAGGAGTACCTCATCAAACTGTAAAGTGATATAACAGCTCAAGCTAGATTCAAACGTGACAAACATTATTTCTGGATAAAAAGTGAAACAGCTAACAAGTTTCCATAGCTTTGGGTGTCTCCCGCTGGTAGGATAAGTCTACGAATTTACAACGATAAAATCATGGGTTTGATTTCCCTCGGTAGACTCAGCAGAGCCCAATGTGGCTTTGCTATAAGGAAAATACACATATGCAGAGAACTCTTTTGGAAAAGGCAAAGTTCTGTCTTATTGCTTTTCCCCTGCCTTTTCTGATTTTAGTCATGTGACTTATTTGCTATTAAAAATATGTAACCGTCTTGATGTTATGAAGAGATGTGATTTTCGCTTATCACTGACCACTCTGCAATAGAACATTCAAACACTTTCAGTTGTTCATCAGGCCCAAAAATAACACTAAAATGTCGGTGATTAACAGAATATTTTTTTACTTGTGTAATTCAACAGTATATTATGAACAATATGTTTATGAACAATAACATATTGTAAAAATAATATTATAAATCAATAAAGTGGAAATAAAGTAACTTTTTTCCTGAGTAACATCGTCTACGAAGGGTGGTGCTACGGGGAAAAATCAAACTCGGAAGGGGGTCATGTGCAAAAAAAGTTTGGGAAACGCTGGTGAACAGTGTAAACAGTATTTGAAGGTTTAATTATGTACAAATCGTGAATGTAATTGTGATAAAGAAAACGTGTCTGAGGTATAAAAATAGGCACATGGCCTAGCAATATTGGAAACAAAGACTCCTAAACAGACTAAGCCATGGCTGAACAGGCCTGTTACGAAAAAAATAAATTGTTGTCGTTCGATATCTCCGTTTATGACTTCCAGTGGTTGATCTCCCTCATTTTCATGTAGGTATATGTAATTATTTTATTCTAGTATGATGAATAATTTATCATAGATTACTTACAATAAAAGCATCTGTAACCGTGTTTTCTTTAACACTTTACGTTTAATGGCATCACTTACATGCAGTTTAATATATTTTTATTTTTATTTACTAGCACATTTATTTTTTATTTGATTACTGTAAAATGATATCCCTCTCTCGTGGACTGACATGGAAAGTTTTAATATGTGGTGTATTTCCATAGAATATAAGACTTAATAACCTTTTGACTTTACAAGTGATATATCCGCACGCCACTGAAACTGATGTTTTCAATAGCAGTTGTCAGGTGCTTATTATTTGTCATTTACGCTTTTTAATGTAAATTTGTTAACAATGCAGAGATGGGTTGATCGTGTTGCACTTGTGACCGGAGCTTCTATGGGTATTGGTGCGGCAGTTTGTCAAGTATTAGTAAAACATGGCATGAAAGTTGTCGGATGTGCTCGTAATGTAGATAAAATTCGATCCCTTTCTCAAGAAGAAGATATAAAGTCAGCAAGGGGTTCTCTAATGCCGATCAAGTAAGTTTATAAATTATGTTTACGCAATTTTTTCACTTACTAGTAATAGTATGTACTTTAAATTAGAATACAGCAACATATATGAAGAGTATACAATGGTTCATTAAGATTTTCCCAACTTAGATTGGAGTCATTTCGTGTCAAATCATCCAGGAGGCTGCAGGTGACCCCAAAGAATGCCTTAAAACTTCGCGTGCTCGTCTACCAATATAATGAAAAACTGCCAAAGATTAGATCAATATCTATAATAGTTTCTGATTTACAGTCTTGTAAAGTTTAGTTGTTGTTTTTTGGCGAATTCATTTTCGGGTAACTTTGTCTGCTTAAAGCTGCAAAAGTAATGGTGGTAGAGGGCTGAAATGTGCTACACTGACTGAATTATATGGGTAGATGAGCACGTGAGTTTTTTCAGGGCATTCTGAGGGGTCACATAGAAAATTTTCCAAAATCTGAATGATTTAACATGGAATGTTTGTTGGCAAACAACCTGTTCCTCGTACTTTATCTGTTTGTTTGTTTTTTAAATTAAAAAACAAATTGGAACAACTTTCAGGATATATTTATTTGAAAAATTTTATCTTTTTCAAATTCATATTTCAATCAACTGCTTTTAACATTATTAGTCAATATATATATATAAATTATTTCGGAACGTTCAGAACACTTAAAGATTTTGTTTTGCGTCAACTATTTTCTTTTCGTTTTTTGTCAGATGTGACCTGACAAAAGAAAATAAAATCTTGAACATGTTTGAGGAGATCAGAAAAACGTATGGTCGTCTTGACGTGTGTATCAACAATGCCGGAATTTCCGAAAGCAATTCAACCTTGCTTGAAGGTGATACAGACTCGTGGAGACAAATGTTAGAGGTAAAATTTAAACATTTGTAACTGTTTTTAAGTTGTGAGTTCATTTGAAACAAACGTGCATTTTATACAAACAAATCTAAACTTGCTTGTTTCACTATGTTTTTGATCTTAGGTGTGTGTGTAAATAGTAAATTAACTGTTCTGTTAAATTTTTGTAATATCAATAAGAAGAAACGTGATGAATTTTACTCATTTCTTTTAGTACGTTTTTTTCTTAAAATGTCACTTACTATCCATTTTAATAAAATGTGTATTATTTTAAAGACGTAATTTATCACTTGTGACTATAATTAAACGCTGTTTCAGTGGCACTTTAGTTAAAATAGATGCAACAGGTTGGAAAACTTCAATTGCATGCATATATGTATTTCTTAGTGAAAGATTGGTGAAATGTTATAAAGACAATAACATTTAAAATAAATAATGCTTGTTTTTAAAATAAAATGTAACTTTTAAAACTATCACTAATTTACTTTACACGTTTCAATCAAATGAACTTAAATTGTTTGTTAGGTGAATGTAATGGGCCTCTGCATTTGTACAAGAGAGTGTGTTAAACTTATGAGAGAAAATAATACTGATGGTCAGGTTATCCATATCAGTAGGTAAGTTTAGTCACTGTAATTTGTAATACATTGAAAAGTATTCTCTACACCATTGTTTTTTATAATTTGGTTTTGTATAAGTTTTTGAAGTTTTTAATGGAAAAGAATCAATTTTTTTATGTTTTGAAAATGTTATTTTGCCTATCACTTTATCAAATTGACGGTTAATCAATGTTAAAATTTGCTGTGATAAAAATAATGTAGTTTACAAATAATATTAATATTCTTGAGTGATGATGCAAGCTTTTCTCTGTCACTCGCAGCATGTCTGCACATCGGATTTCACCAGGAAGTTTTGGTTTTTATTCAGGAACCAAGTTTATGGTGAGAGCATTAGCAGAGGGACTCCGAAACGAGTTGCGAGCTGCTAAGAGTGGAATACGTGTTGCTGTGAGTGTGGCTTTTGTGGTACATTAATCAATTATACATAGTTACACAAAAAATATTACATTTCAATTTCGTAAGTGTATTTCAAATGTTCATGAAGTTTTAAATTTTTATTCGCAAGAAGTATGTAAAGTATAAACAAGTTGACACAAATTATTTAATATTAAATAATTCTACAAAATACAAAATACATTTTCAAAAAGTACTTGTTTTGTAGTTATTGTAAAATTAGATGAGCTGGATAACTGTTTCAAACAACTTTGCTTTTGTTTTTATTTCTTATCAGTGTATCAGTCCAGGGATGGTTGACACTGAATTTCACCAACGTTTATTCAAAGATAATCCTGAAGAAGCAAAACGTCGTGTTTCTCAGTTCACATGTTTGAAAGCGGAAGACATTGCAAAAGCAGTTCTTAATGTCCTTGAAATGCAACCACACATAGATATCAATGATATTTTAATACGTCCCACGGAACAATCTTATTAAAATTTTAATATGACTGTTAAAATAATTGTTTAATTAATTCTTCTGTCTTTTTCTAGATTTTGAATTCACATGGTCTAATTCCATAAAACTATAACTGCTCATGATTTAGTTGAATAAAATGCTTGTATTTAAAATATTAAGTAATTAATCATGATATTATAACTTTTTTATTTTATTACTTTTTATGGGAAGAAAATGTTTGAAAAGGTTACATTTAATTAGAAGAAATTCTAAGAATCAAATTATTTCTCAATATACATTTTATTATTATTTAATTTAGCTTTTTGGAAAGCTAAGGGGGAAAAAGGTTTTTATTTGAAGTTCTTGTCCAAATAGATGATTATTGGAATTTAATAAAGTAAGAATGACTGGCATACAAGAATGTCAGATGCTGTATCTATCCTAGATAAATAAAAAAAAAATTTAAAACTTAAAAATGATTTTTGTTTCTTAGTCCATATATTAATATGTTGACTTCAAGTTTTCATGCCTAGGCTTACACAAATAAAAGGTAGTGTTGTAAGCTATATTTTCAATATTTTAATTTATATGCAAGCTAAATAATTACACTTGGCATTATTTTAATCAAATAATTGAAAGAATTTGCAAAAATACCACAGAACATATTACATAAGATTTTGAGGAAGATTTTACCCATGGCTGGGTGGTTAAGGCATTTGACTTGTAATCTGAAGGTTGTGGGTTCAAATCCCCATCTCGCCAAATATGCTCGCTCTTTCAGCCATGGGGGCATTATAAAGTGATGGTCAATCCTACTATTCGTTGGTAAAAGAGTATCCCAAAAGTTGGCAGTAGGTGGGGATAACTAGCTGCCCTTCCTTTAGTCTTACACTACTAAATTAGAGATGGCTGGTGCAGAGAGCCCTCATGTAGCTTTGCGTGAAATTCTAAAACTAACCTTTACGAGTTAATAAAGGAGTGTGATTGAGGTGCAAAATGAATCGGAGTAATGTTTTAAGTATTACATTTTATAGTTCCAAAACTGACCCTTTTCTTTTTGGTGGAAAAGTTTGGTCTTAAATTCACATTTTTCAAAAGATAGAAAAATACTAAGTACTTCAATAAAATGTTTCATGGCTGAAAAGAAACTTAATCCAAAACTTCAAATTTAGTAAGTAATAAATCATTTGAATAAATTTACAATATTTTTGAAAAGCTCTTAATTCTAATAAAATTATTAACATACAGTTAAAAAAGAAAAAAATAGAATCCAGTTTCTGTTGTTGGTGAGGTATTAGCTCAACTCAGAATTTATTTTAAAGTATTGGAAATTTAAAGCATGTATGGATTCTTGACATAATTGTTTTTTAAAAGATTTTTTTTCACCTACCAGCTTCTTGTCTTTTTGAAGGAGAATGCCGCCTGTTAATAATTTTTGACTTTCAAAAATTGTTTGATAAGGGGTTGCACGAGAGGTTAAGTTATACATCAAAACCTTGTACAATCTGAGAAAAAAGTATCGAAGTAACTAGAAATTTGGCGTATTTGTTGATAAAATTTCAAACAAGTAGCTGTGTTAAAGAAAGCAAATAAAAGTAGTGTGTCCAGAAATTATCACTCTTTATAAAAATTAACTCAAATAAAATTGAATAGTTTATTTATAATACATTTGAACTTGTAAAGATTTTATCTTTCTTATGGAGTATAGTTCCCCGTATGCATCTTTTATTGTTTAAAAAATCTTAATCTTTCTGAGCAAGAGTTTCCACTGCAAAATTCTTGCACCTTTGTTTGTCATCAGGTTTGAGGGCCTGCACTAATTGCACTTTGCATGCAAAGTCAATTGTGTAAATATTGTTACAGTGATTTTGGGCAAGTTAATTTCAAGAGAAGCATGACAAAGGTTTCTTTGGACTGCTAAGAAATCCTTCCTGCACATGATTAACTGTTATAGCAGATACCTTTGGATAACTGCCTCTCTTTCCTTGCAACATATTGTTCTTTACTAGGAATTTTTCAAACCAAGATATTATGCTATTTTTGGCTGGTGGGCCTCTTATAAATGCGTTTGTAATTTCAGTGTACTAATTAGATCAATTGGAATTTGACAAACCAAACTGCATACTATGTCTTTTTTCAGAGTTTTTTTACATCTCTAGTAACGTTCCTACAAAGAATCTGCAACAGAAAGAAGAAAAAGACATACTTTCAGTAACGTTGGACATATTGAACCGTAGATTATAGCTAAAACCCACACTTCATTTGACGAAAGCGCCATTTAGCTGTTTCAGAAGTTCGTTATACAGTCTTCAATCTCTCCAATCGATTGTTTTTGTCAAGAGCATTAAAACTTGATGCCTTACGTCGAGCTTATTCATCTGAAGTTTGATGTCACTTTGTATTCTATACCAAAGAACTGCTGATTTGAATAGTTTTCATGCTTCTTGATGGAATACTACAATGTCTTGCTCTCACACTTCAGTTCTTCTATGATTTGCGTCGTTTCATTGTCACGAAATCTAAGGGATTCTCGGAAGTGTCGCTTCATTACTTTTCAGTGAAATACATTATCACTCTTTCAATTTTCGCTTTATGTTTTTAATTTGCTTTATGGCTGTTTCCCACCTGCTACTTGAACTATTTTGATTTCTGGGTTTAAACCGTTGTATCCCATGATGACAACAAAATAATTTCTCACAAATACAACAAATACACACTTTACACTTATCAGCCGTTTTCTTCTTTTCCTGCATTAACGTTACTTTATCAATACAAAATCAGCACAGTTACTCACTAAATGTCAATATCTGTTTTGTGGTCAGTCATGGGTAGATTTAAAATGAATGCAGCAGTCGCCTGCTTTTTGTCCAGTCAGTTTTGGTAAAAGTTTTAGCCAATAAACAAACAATCCATAATGACCTATAATTAGGTGCTGAAAAATCCTGGGTGTCTGATTTGTATAAGCACAATAAAATTATAAATACTTTAAAACTCCTTTCTACAACCATTTGTTTGAAGTGTATTCATGTTTCTCATTATATACTGAAGCCTATATTTTCACTCGCAATAAGTAGCAAGTTTGTTACAATGTACATCATATGGTAATTCTAAAACCAGTATTTCAGGTTAGATTACACACACACGTGAAAGCATATGAACATTTTTTTAATCCCAATTATTATCATTTAAAAATATTCAATTTTCGCTATAAAACTTTCATTGCTAAACCAAATCACCCAACAGTGTCTCCAACCATAGAATCATGTATTAATTTAAATTATGGTAATAGTTGACACAATCAATCACCTTGCATCAGACCACTCTCGTGGCCTACCATTATATGGTTTAAAAGCAATTCTGACGTGTGGTAATTTGTAAATATAGATTGGAATTAAATTCGACGAAGCCAAAAAGGTTATATTGTGATTAAAAATTAAACTAAAACTAAATCCCACTATAATCAAGGTAGAATAAGAATAATTTATCAAACTGTGACAAAGAAATTCAAAATAAAACAGTAAAACAATTAAAATGCAACACAACAAAAACAGGAAATCTCTCCTTGGCTGGGACTTATCAGTATTAATAAACAATAAAACATAAGTAACAGCGTTATTGATTTCTTTAAATAAAATAAATTATCAAAATATTTCTAAGAAGAAAAATCCCAAAATTAAAACTTCTCACTAACAATAACGAGTAATAAATAAAAGTACGTTCTTACTGCATCTCGTGAACTAATTAAAGATCAATTTTTTTAGTTATTAGTCTTCTAATTTATATCTCATGTGATTAGCTAATTTTCATAATCTTTCTTATAAATATCTGTAGATCACCATGAAGAAAAGCTTGTGTCAGTTTTATAACGTAAACACTCAAACTGAACTAAAGGTGAGTCAGTACTTTATTATAACGAAAGATTTTTAGTGGAACTACGAATAGATGTTGTTGTTGTTTTGAATTAAGCACAAAGCTACACAAAGGGTTATCTGTGCTCTGCCCACAACGGGTATCGAAACCCGGATTTTAGCGTGTAAGTCCGCAGACATACCGCTAAGCCACTGGGGGGCGCTAAGAATAGAAGGTATAATAAATGAAAAGGAAATAAAAACGTATCAAATTTAGCGTCTTTTTTCTTTAAAGGCAGTTGGAGTGTTCAATCTATGAGTATAATAAACAAAAAGTGAGACTAGTGTGAGACGATCTTCCCCTCAACAACAATTACAAAAAGCTGTTCCACAACTAACAGTCGTACACTGGAGTTAGGGAAAGAAGTTAGCCAATTCGACACATAAAGTAACCCCAAAATACAGTAGTTAAATGCATCTATAGTATAAGCCTTTTTTAACTATAAAGAAGGTTATTTCCACTATTTTATGCTAAAAAAAGCAATACAAAGCTGTTTCCTAGCTTCTTCTAAAACACACAACCAAATGGAAGACTAACAACACAGCGCCTATGATGTGACAACAAAGAAATATGTCTTAATAATGGACAAACTAAAGGCCTAATTAAATTTTGCAACAAGTCGGCCACTTTATTATAATTTTACCTACGATACAGCATTATAAAAGCATGCTACAAAATTCTTCTTAAATGATTTATAGTGGTTACAGATTTTGACTATAATGGTAATTTAATCACTGGAAAGGTTCAAGAAAAATAACAAGATGAATTTTGTTAACTATCGGATTAATGTGCTGCCATCACTATACCACGAACAAATATTTTACTTGAACCAGGTGATCGTCAAAACAGTATTTTCCTGAAGTCAAAGTATCCAACCAAATATCAGTTCTTCAGAGCCGTAGTCTATAACAAGGGCTATCATATTTGACAATACCACCACTGAAAATATAGGGAACACTACGGCATAGGCAATCATCATTGTATTCTAACCACAGATTACGAATATTCCTTTTCACAGAGATACAAAAACTATTCAGTGATAAAAAGTCTGATATTAATAATTAAAATTTCTATATCTTTATTAGCAATGGCAATTCTGTTTCAGGTTGTTCACTTTGTGACGGTTCTGCTGTATCATTGCCACAAGGTTACGTCCGTTGTCATTAAAACATTTTTAACTGGTCCAGGCCTGGCATGGCACTCGACTCGTAACCTGAGAGTCGCGGGTTCGAATCTCTGTCACTCCAAAATAGTTCGCCCTTTCAGCCATGGGGCATTATAGTGAGGAGTAAAAGAGGAGCCCAAAAGTTTGTGGTGGGTGGTGATGACTAGCTGTTTTTCCTCTAATATTACATTATTAAATTAAGGACGGCTAGCGCAGATAGCCCTCATGTAGCTTTGCGCGAATGTTAGAACAAACCAAACCAATAACAAAGATTTTTAATATGTTACAAAACATTTGTTGTTCCAGAAAAGATACAGTTGTAAAGAAATATATTTGATATCAACAAAGCAAGCATTTTCAATGCTGTATGAATCTGAACTTATTGTCTTAATAGACAGATCTATAAATATGGTGTGATTAATTGTGCATGGTATTATTTACATATAGCCGCGTTTAAAACATCGCGCACACATCTTCACTGGCGCTTACTGGAAATTTAACTTATCTGCAGGAGAAAACTTAACATATGATGACAACTACAATTGAAGACATCCTCTTGTAGTATTTAATCTACAACTGCATTGCAAAATAACTGCTTTCTTTCAGTTCACATAGATATTATTTCTAATAGCTCAGCAAGATTTTTCGATCATAGCTAAAACGCTTTAGAACTGTTCAAAATATTAGACTTCTCAGCTAGTTGTCAGTTTGTTTAGTCGAGTGATCCAAATAATTTAAATATTACAATCCTTTGAAACTAATTGAAGTATGAGTGAGGCTTAGCAACGAAACACAGTGTATCTTGTTGAAGACTCGTTTTCCCAGGAGGAAATATCTTCAAAGATCGTGTTCTTTTTATCTTTTGTATGTTTGTGCGTATGGAAATCAAAACATGAACTTTGATCATTGATTACAAAGAGAACTAAGACGAGTAAACTAAAAAACAACAACAACTTATAATTAAACAAGAACCATTAAAATAAAAACCGAGAATTTTTTTTAATTTGTTAAACTATACCGAAGATCGAACACCGGCATGTACAAAGAACCGATTGTAGCTCAATCAAATCGGTAACTCACGTTAGGTTATATTAGGCTACACATATGCTCCAAGTCTGACGTCAGTTTTCAAGAACAAGATATATCAGAAAGCGTTAACTATAATAGCAACAAGATTAGACCTCGTTTATCTGGTAGAGAAAACAACAAACGGAATATGGCATTCAAAAATATAGAGAAGCTTGTAATGGGTTTATATTCTTCTCTGAATTATTACTTTGTTTCTTACTCAATATGAATATTAATGATAAAAGAAAATGACATTTTCATCTTGTAAATCTTTATCTTCAAGTTAACAGTTTAAGAACTCTTGTGAACATGCAATCAAGGACTAAGCCCTCTTCAGGCATTTTGTTTTCTTGATAAGCTTGAATATTAATTCAAAGTCAAATACATAAAAATAAGTTATCTTTTTGGTTATATAAACAGAGAGCAACATGGTGCTTTGAATTATCAGGAAATAATGAAAGAATCTATGCAGTCGATACAAGTATTTCATACATTAATTCCAAACTTACTGGTATTCAGTTTTGAGGGTTCTCGTAAAGTGAGTAACAATAACGAATCCCAAAAACAAACAATGAGAAATGTTACTTTTTGTTGTTGTTTTTTCACACCCATAACATGATAAAGCAATTAAACTATTATTGCACGTAAAATCAGACATGAAACTGGAAATCTATATAATGCATATCACCCACTAGAAGACCGAATTTAACTAAACTTTAGTAATACCAATTCATAAGTATAAGCAAATAATTCTGTCAGTGACCGTAAAACAATGGAGTTTTAAACTAATGTCTTCAGAATTGCATTCCTTGGTTGTTTTGAAATTTTGCTCAATGAGAATTATACACTTAGGCAGTATGTGACTTTATCAGCACCACGGTTTCTGGCAAACAGATTTATAGCTACTAATTAAAGAGTTTTACCAAACACTTACTGTTACTTTTTAAAAGCTTTCATCAATTATGTAACCTTAAAGAAAATAGTTATATTTTATCTCCAAGTCAGTTAAAAATTATTCAATATTTGAAGTCACTTGTAGGCTAGCTTTTTCAGCAGAAATTTTTACTTTTATAGTTTTCTTTTTAAAACTTCAAACAGTAAAAAAACTGGGTATAAAGCAAAGAAGCTTGCAGAGGTTTCTTTATGGGTTTCTTGTGTTTTAACCTGACATCAGTAAATGTTTCACTACAAATTTCTTTATCTGTACATAAATTAGGTTACTTTCATTGGTTCCTCCATGTTCTTTCAGGCATTATGGATTGTGCAGATCGGATAAAATTCTGTGCGCGTTTCACTCCTTCATCTGATAATAACTTCTTTTTTCTTCACACCACTGTTACATTTAAGAGTTGGTTATTCTTTAGGCTTGTCATTTGCAATTTTATCCATCCCCTTTTCTCCTAAAATCACTTACAACGTACATGATGAACACTGGAATTGTTATGTACCAAGGATTATTTCATAGAAACAAAATCAGGTAAAAACAGCTTTCTTATATCCTTTCATTGAGCTTTTAAAAAATAGGAAAATCAAAAACTTCTTGAAGTTAATGTGATAAAAGTTAATCAAGTATTTCTTGGCTCTGCAAAAATATTGTGCATGATTTTCCTATTTGAAAGAACTTTTATAAAAACAAAAAAACACATGTATATCTTTTAATAAAAATATTTTATTGCTGACAGTATATATAAGTATTAAATGCCAATATAGTTACAAACCACATAAACATAAACTAATACTTTATTTAAACAGAAAGTATCTTTTATTTAGTACTGAATCTTCAAACAAAGATTAGAAATTATAATAATTTTATTATAATAAAAGTTATAAAGGTTGTTCAGTAGAACGAATCATAATATCATTGATATCTATGTGTGGTTCCATATCAAGGATATTGAGGACTGCTTTAGCAATGTCTTCTGCTTTCAAAAGAGTAAACTGAGAAACCCTACGTCTTGCTTCCTCAGGATTATCTTTGAACATACGATTGTGAAGTTCAGTTGCAACCATGCCTGGACTGATGCACTGGTTAATAAAACAAAAGTTACTTGAACTAGATATAAAAGCAAAACAAGATGACATTAACCTGTGCCTGTTAATTTAATAGTTAAAAATGAGTGTTTGTCCCTAACACACATTTGTCCGTAGGGTACATATAATTTTGAAGTTCAAAATCTTTTGTTTCTTTTAGGTTTTTCTACTAAATCAACAAAAGATAAAAGAAACCAAGGATTCTACAATGCTAAATATTTAAATTCAACAAATTACAAATAATATAAAAAATAGATAAATTATCTGACAGCAATAAAAAACATACTTACAGCCACACGTATTCCACTGTTACTGGCTCGTAACTCATTACGAAGTCCTTCTGCTAGAGCTTTAACCATAAATTTGGTTCCAGAATAAAAACTAAACCCTCCTGGACGAACCCGATGTGCAGACATGCTTTTCAACAATAAAAGTAAGCTTAATGAATGACAGTATAAGCATAATAGAAGCATTTAATCTCTATTTTCTTTGCTGTTGACTGTCTTTTTTGTCAAAAATTCATAGTGTACAAAATTATTCAAAATTTTAGTCTGTATGATAAACAATTTTAGAAAAATATAACAAAACTAAACTAGTAAAACATGTATGATATTTCTAAATCACATTAAAAATACATGGTGTTTAAATTATAAACTGCTTTAGAACAAGTGCAAAATTAAACCAACAAACTTGTTTTCTTACCTACTAATATGAATGATCTGACCATCATTAATGCCATTTTCTCTCATAAGCTTAATACTCTCTCTTGTACAGATACATAGACTCATTACATTCACCTAGAAAGAATATATGATGAATAACGTTAGATGTTATGTTTGTCAATTAAAAACTTGTACTTCTTAATAGCATAAATATATAGTGTTGGTGTTGTTTGGCTTGGGATTTGTATACAGTAGATGCCTGTGACTTGTTGGTGGTAAATCAAAAAAAAAAAAAATGAACAGTATTCACTTCACTTGTTTTCAAAATTATGTATATCTTTGGGACAAGTTAAACGTATAGACTACAACTTCTTTACACAAAAGATCATAAACACTACATAGTTCTCTTCTTTCCTTGTCTAAAGTTCACTTAGGTCTATTCAATTGTTTCAGAATTTCAGGAGATAAGCTGAAATAATTATTCCCTCTATCACTAATTCCAAGCTATCTGAGGAAAGTTTATTTTACATTGAGTTACCACAGTTGTTCCCTGTACTTCTAAAATTGTCTGATTATTTTTTTGTATTTAGCCTTACTTCCAATAAATGTCTACTTTTTTCAAGGTCTACACAAGCAGGTTCAATTACTTTGATAAAATAAACTAATCTTATCTCTGTCAACACTGTCTCATGTTAATACATATCAACTGTCAAGCCTTTCATTCCTTATCTGTCTAAACATCACTTTTCCATGACTTTGTTTCCCATCTGATCTGTCTTTGTCTGTCTATTGTTCTGGCTCATCTTCACTATTCATGTTTGTCATTTAATTGACTGTCTTCCTTCTAGAAATCTTTATATTCTTAATGTCATGGCATTCAACAGTCTCAGCACCAATTAATTACAAACACAACTTTCAATAATCGTTTGTTTTCACTCTCTTATTATAAAAACAAAATCAAACAGTTATAAAATATTATCTCACAAGATTAATTAATTTATACTATAAATACTAAACAGTCTTTTTTTATATCATGACAAACATGTCTATACTCTGTATAATAACACATAGAATGTCATTAGTTTTTCTTTTGTTTCCAATACTTCTATGTTGTTTTAACAACTTTCAATGCACGTTTGATAGCTGGTTTCTATTTCATAAAATAATTAAATAAAAAGCTATATGTACTATGATAATAAAGATCACCACTGTTTCTTGTTAAATTACACTTAAACTGATATTCTGTAAAGTCAATAAGTATTACGCACTCATATTAATGAAAGAAACAATCACTGTGAAATCCACAAAATTTATTTCTAGATCTAGGCTATAAAAAGTTGCCTCAGTAAGTTATTATACTAAATATCAATCACTTATAAATTCTTACAAAACATAAAGTGTTTTACAGTCCCTAAATTATCTATATGAGGAACATTTGAAATAACTACATGAGAAGTTTTTTAATCTTTTACTACCAAGATATGGAAGACATCTCCAAAATAGTGCAATGTCTTTTGGCATTACTGGCTTGTCAGAGTTGTCAGGAAAATTGTTAAATATATAAACAAACAGTAAATATAGGAGCTTTCTTAAAATCCAACAAAAAATATTCATTATGTTATTACTTTGTAAAATAGTGAATTACCATGTCACTTCCATACAATTTCTGTAATGATGCTAATGGACATTTATTTTTCTAAGATTAAAAGACACAAGGATACTGTTGTACAAAGACATTATCTAAACAGGATAATTTTACTGCTCTTCAATGATTTATCAAAATTTTCTTACATTCAGATGCATGAATAATTTTTCATAAAAAAATAAAGAAAATAGCATTTCTTTTATCACAGTTGACCAGAAAGTAAAACCAAGACTTACACAATTAACAATATGCCTCAGTACTGAATAGCAAATTTTTTAAGTTTTATGTTTTACTTTAAAAAAATATATACACTAGTTAAAAAAAACCTGATACAAAGAACACTCCTTTTTCTTTGTTTTCACAAGTTTTATTGCACATGTTGTAACAATTACACTGGTTTACAAAGAATTTGAGGCAAGCACAAAAATAGCTGTTTTAACCTAATTTGGGGGTGCTGAATTCAGATTTGAAATCCGTCTTTACTCATCACCTCTAGTTTTTAGATATGCATACTGTACATTTTGTACACATACTGTATAGGCGTATATGCATTCAGGGTTAATTGCTAATATTGTGTGACTTATGTCTTCTTTTTTAGTTATTTGCATACTGTACATTTTGTACACATACTGTATAGGCGTATATGCATTCAGGGTTAATTGCTAATATTGTGTATATAGCTATATATAGTTGCTAAAGACTTATGAGGATATGGGATGCTGAATGTCACTCAAAATTCATTTTCTCCATTCCCACCTCAACTTCTTCCCTCCAAACCTTGGAGCAGTGAGTGATGAGGACGGAGAAAGATTCCACCAAGACATTACGAAGATGGAGAGCAACTACCAAGGCAAGTGGAACCCCAGCATCATGGGAGACTTCTGCTGGATGCTCTTGCGTGACATCCCGGAGGCAAAATACACCAGATCATATAAGAAAACACACATCTAACTGTCTGCGGTACTATGAATTGTGTACATTGTGTCATCCGAGTATATTTATTCCGTCAATGTTCTTTATTTATCCTGTTTTATCTGTAATAAGCTGCTGCAACTGTTGAAATAAGCACGTATATACTTTGTTTATATTAAAATGAGACTATTTAACAGCCAGAAAACTAGAGGTGATAGAGCAAAACTGTTTATAAATTTGAATTCAGCACACCCAAATTAGTAAAAAACACCTATTCACATTCTTGCCTCAGACAAAAAATATTTTTTTGTAAACCAGTGTTATTAAAAGTGTATTTTAGTCAAAATATAAAAAGTGAAAAGTCCTTAACTTGCTACCATTGGAAGTGTCATAATCCTTCATTGGAAACTATTTAAATAGTCCTACTAATGATCATATTTCTATATAATGTTTTACATAATTATAACAAAACTGAAAACAACACATTTAGATATATTTATGTTATTTGAAAACCTATGGGATTAAATAGCATCTTTCTGATCTGAACAGTACATATTTGTTTTTCTCAAGATATATGAGACAGAATTACTTCAAGATTGTAGTTTTATAAATGATTGATATCCCAAAATTATTCTCACCTTCAAATATCATCATTATTTCTGATAATTTTTTTTAGTTTCTGAAATGGCATTTGATTCACAAAATAAAGAAACAATAAATTGGCATTTTGAATACGATAATGAGAACCTGCATAATTTGTTTCCTAAGAAATTCCACATAAAGAAAATGGTGATCATAAGTATTTTGTATGAACAGAAAAAACTGTCTCTACAGATATAAAACAAATACTCAAATAAAACTAACAGACACATACTACCCTTAAAAACAAATTTATAAATCTAAAAGACTACCAATATCCTATCAGAACTGTAACTTACACAGGCCACCACAGAAATGAGAACTGTAACAAATACTCCAGTCATTAGGTTTTAAGTATGAAAATTCAAATACATCAAATATCCTTCATGAAAATAACTAATAAAGTATGTAATAATAAACAGGTAATTTTTAGCTAAGCATCATGTGAGAAATAAGAAATAACATTTACATACATCATCAACATTTCCACAGAAAGCAGTCAAAACAAAATGTCAAATTTCTTTTACGAATATAATATTAGCTATACAAAGACATTCTCCAAAACCTCAGTGGACACAGAACAATTTTAAATAACCTGTATAAATATAACTGATACAATTAAGACCCAATTATGTTTATCTCTAAATGGCAAATCTAATACACATATACAAACACACATACTTAAATACAAGACATTCAAGCACATGTTTCTTAGTCTTTAAAATTCTGTTCCCTCATAAAAGAAACACCCAAAAAACACTGATGTGCACAAATTTGCATTCACAAAAAGTGTTAATGTAATGTACAACCACATAATTGTATCACTATATTATATGTTAAATTACAGCATCATTTCAGTTATTTCACTTTTCAAATTTCACCTCTAATATTCTTCTCCACGAGTCTGTATCACCTTCAAGTAAGGTTGAATTAATTTCACAAATCCCAGCATTGTTGATACACACGTCAACACGACCATACATTTTTCTGATCTCTTCAAACATGTTCAAGATTTCATTTTCTTTTGTCAGGTCACATCTGATAAGAAAAAACAAGAAATGCAGTTGCATATGACACAATAAAACATCTTCAAAACGTTGTTAATAATTTTAAAATAAAGGTATGAATAGCACTAAACAAATGTTAATTACTCACTTGTAAACTCTACAACAAGTTTAAAAAAATACATAAAACTGGCAAAATTATAAAATAAATGTCTACATACATCAACTTAGAGGAAGAACTTTCTGTTTAAAGATATAAAAATGCAATTTTTTATTATGATAATGAAATGTTGAAAATACATTTGTGTTCTATAAGGGAATATGTAGTCTGTGGATGAGATATGCTGATTAATAATGTGGAAAATTTCTAATACATTCCACTTTTTCTTGACTGTTTATTAACTGAAAATGTTAAACCCTTTTTGTATGGTTTGAATACATTTCATAACATTAGAACTAATTAAAACAATGTCTGACAAACTTCAATTATTTTGCACTACGAACAATAAAAAGCTTGTAGTATAGTCAGTTGAAAATTCTTTACACTTAAGAGCAGAAACACTCTTTGTGACTTTGGGAGAGTCCTGTTATTTTACTAGACACAACTTGTACTTTTATAACACACATACTTTGTTGGTTAAAAGTCAACAATGTTAATATTGTTTATCTCAACAGTTTGCAATTAAGCTCAAAGCTACACAATGCTATCTCAAGGCTCAAAGCTATCTGTGCTATGCTCACCACAGGAATCAAAACCCAATTTCTAGCATTATAAGTCTGTAGACTTACCACTATGAAACTGAAGATATTTTTTCCTGAAATTTGAGCTTATGTGCTTTTCTTATGGCAGAGCTGCATTGGGCTATCTGCAGAGTCCACCGAGAGGAACTGAACTCCTGATTGTAGCATTGTAAATCAGTAGACTTACTGCTGTACCAGCAGAAAACCCTGAAAGTTGAATCTTGACTTTCACAGCTAAAAAAATTAAATTTAGTAGCTTAAACCTCACAGCTGGTGTAGTCAAATTAGTATCAGGGACAAGGGTGTTTGAAAAGTTGCGAGAAAATAAATAATTGATGGATCAAATATTCCTACTGATGGATATTTAAGTAAAAGCTATGTAATTATGTATTCAATAACTTCTCAGTTTTTAATTTAAAAGACATGTAAATAACATTTATAGTAGTGTTATTCATCCTATACTGCTGTAACTTTATCAATTAAAAATAACTGCTGTAATAATTAAAAATTGAAGAAGTTTCAGTTAGAAAAAGAGAGAGAAATTTAAATATCAGAATCGAAAAAAATCACATATTCATTCAATGTAAATTGTGGTAATTTTTCCTTCCTAGTGTTTCTTCTTTTCTAACTCTTCCCCCCTCCTCTTTCTTAACTTAATTATTACTTGATAATGATTAAGAAAATCAGAACTCGCAACAAGAGTTTATGGCATAAAATTTGTCGAAGTGAAAAATTATATATATTCTAAATAAATTTGCAAAGTAAGTCTTTTATTGCTATTAATATCACTACTGCTTAGTTTTAAAAACTAATATCATGCTATATTAAAAATTGTGGACGTTACGTTTCCTTTCCTATTTCAGAATTCCGTACACTATTATTATGTTATTAATGAAACTAACTTGATAGGCATAAGAGAACCTTTCGCAGACTTGATATTGTCCTCTTCACATATCGCAAATATTCCGTCAACACCGCGAGCACATCCAACAACCTTCATTCCAAGCTTTACTAATTCTCGACATATTTCTGCACCAATTCCAGCAGAAGCTCCTGTAACAAGAGCAACACGACCAACCCATCTCTGTATTGCCATTGCTCTAACGACTTACAATTTGATATAATTTGTAAAATTTTATTCTAGGTATATACAGTTTCACGTAACCAAGAAAGTCGTTAAGTTACTGTTGATCTACTATCTATTGTTCTACGTTTCTCACTGAAACAAAATGCTTTGTCTTCTCGTGGGTATGCAGCTTTTGCAATATAGTATAACATGGGTAAGTGTGATGAATCTTTTCTGGACATCGCTGGCAGATCGAACCTTACATCCGTTGATAGGGGTCACTGCTAGTTAGAGTGTTTCGTGAAATCGGGAATTGTGAGCCTCTCCAAGCCCAGAAGCACAGTTGGAGAATTATTGTTCAATACCAACAACTAGGACGTCACAGAGTCAAGCACTAAATGATTCGAAGGAAGGGCCCTTCTTTACCTTTCAGTTATACAGTGTATTAATTACTAAAAACATTTGTGGGATATTCAGTTAATTACACTATCTCCATTCCTTGCTTTTCATGTATCATTGCATTTGTGTGATTCGCACTTATCATAAAGTTAGGTCAGTTCTTTGTTCGCGAAAACAACAACTGAAAGAGTTTTGCACATATTATACGTTGACAAAATTACAAAGTGTACGTATCTGATACTTGTGCGGAAATCAGTTGTTTGAGAATACCACACTGTAAAAGCTACCTTTCCATATAAATATAATGGGATCGTCTGTTATTTTTCTATGTTAATAACTACTTCGCAGGGTGTGGATGGATCTTTACGAAAATTGATATGAATATTCATTACACCTGTGCGTGGGTATATACAAATTCTCACTTTCACATTTTGCGTTTTTTTTTTACCACTATCGCACCTCCTAAAGATGTATCTTTACCAGATTCGGTATGGAGGTACATTAGATCTATATTGAGATACGAACAATTTTGAGTTTTGTATTTTAAGTTTTGCGATGTTTTTGGTTTTTTTAACCACAAGATCACACTCTGTTGATGGATCTTTACTAAATTTGGCATGAAAGTTTGTTGGCTCAGTGAAGTGAAACACACAAATATGCGGTTTAACATTTCACGTTTTTCGGTTTTTATCGGAGTTTTATACAGTTACAACTCGCATAGAAAGGAAGTAACTTTTTATCAATCCAGGAGGCGGGTACTCCAGCTAGTATTATAATAATTATCAATATAGTTTAAACATTACATTTAAAGAAAAAATATGCATTTTGCGTTGTGAGATTCAACCACTTATTTTATTGGAGCTTTGAAAGGTAAAAATAAGAAAAGGGAAAAAAACTAAAAATATTTTGCAGCATTTAACAGAGAAAATGTTAACACTATGAAATTAGCCTAAATATTAACTGGTCAAGAGTTTAAGACAATACTGAAACGAAGCGTTAATCGGTAAACACGTAATGAAATTTAGTCATTTGTGTTCAAGCATTAGCGTTGTCAACATCTCCCACTGACATCTACTGTGTTACATTGGGTAAAAACATGGCAAAAGCTAAAAAGGTGACAGAGTTTGAACGTGCCAGTGCTGGTGAAACTGGATGTAGTAAAACTGCTGTTGCAAATTTCTTAAAAGCCTCTGAGGGATACGGAAGGAGAATTTCAAGTGATCGGCCCAAGAAATTTTCAAAGGCATTGAGCAAGGAGGATTCGACGGGTTGTCCAGCAACACACCGGCCGATCGTCGAACTAAATTAGGGCTCTCGCTGACGCAAAATGCAGCTCAAGAACAATAAAACGGTAACTACAAGAGAGAGGCTTTAAAAACCATAAACGGCTTCCCCACCACGAAACAGCTCGGTTAAACTTTCCTGAGTAGCACTAAACATGGAACGCAGAAAAATGGAAAAAAGGTTTTGTTCTCTTATAAGAAAAAAACTGAACCTGGGTGGTCCAGATAGATTCCAACGTTACTGGCACGAAAAGGATATCTCACTGGAAACATTTTCTGCACGACACAGTGGAGGAGATTCCATATGATCTGGGGTGCTTTCTTAATGTAGCTTCAGGTTATACAGGGGCGTCAAACAGCGACTGGTTACATTGGCACGTTGGAGAGAGCATTCTTATGGACTGAAAGCCCTCGCTTGTGTGGAAATGACTGGATCTTTCAGCAGGACAACGCTGCAATCCACAATGTCCGCAGGACAAAGGACTTTTTCACGGAGAATAACGTGATTCTTTTGGACCATCCAGCATGTTCGCCCGAATTGAACCCCATTGAAAATATTTGGGGGTAGATGCAAAGGGAAGTCTATAGAAATGGACGTCAATTCCGAACAGTGTATGATATTTGTTGAGACATCTTCACCACTTGGAATAACATTCCAGACTGACTTCTGCAAACGCTTATATCGACCATGCCAAAGCGAATGTTTGCAGTTATTCGCAACGACGGCTGTGCAACTCAATACTGAGATCTCTTGTTTGGCAGTTCCTAACCTGTTTCGGACTTCCTTTTGGTATGGTCTTAAATTTTTGACCAGCTAGTATTTAGGCTAATTTCATAGGGTTCACATTTTCCATGTTAAATGCTGAAAAGTTTTTTATTTTTATGTTCCCTTTTCTTATTTTCATCTTTCGAAGCTCTACTCAAATAAGTGGTTGAGTCTAACAACGCAAAATGCATATTTTTTCTTTATGTTCATTGGCCTTAAGATTTTGGCCAGC
The DNA here is from genome assembly GCA_011833715.1 of Carcinoscorpius rotundicauda. Lineage (NCBI taxonomy): Eukaryota > Metazoa > Arthropoda > Merostomata > Xiphosura > Limulidae > Carcinoscorpius > Carcinoscorpius rotundicauda. The sequence continues at coordinate 36,982,977 of CM022403.1, forward strand.
AGTGTATTTAGTTCTGATCTACGTAGATAGCTTGCTTTGATAAGAAATGTATGCCTAGTTAGAAAAGCAGACAGAAGTTACTCTTGCGTTTTCACTGTGTGCTTACATTAGTGACCAGTCTCTTTGTTTGTACAGTATTCGTTATTTTTTGCAAAATTGTAATCTTTATCATATTTACTCTTAAAAGAAATAAATTCACCAAAAAAATTGCAGCTTTCTTATTTCAACAATTTTATGTTTGGTAGCGATGGTAACGCTGTTCACGTAAGATATTTGGTACGAAAATAATTGCGGTAGTGTGACTGAAGTTCAAATTGTTTCTTTTTAAATTCGCGAAATCCTACACAAGAGCTATCTGTGCTAGCCGTCTCTAATTTAGCAGTGTAAGACTAGAGGGAAGGCAGCTAGTCATCACCACTCACCGCCAACTCTTGGACTTCTCTTTTTACGAATGAACAGTGGGATTGACAGCACATTATAATGCCCCCACAGCTGAAAGGACGAGTATGTTTGGTATGATGTGGATTCGAACCCTCGGATTACGAGAAGAACGCCTTAACCACCTGGCCATGCCGGGCCACTTCCAAGTTAACAAAACACGATTATAACTAAATGCACTTGTCATGAGACATTAGGATTAGGCCTACTATGTTTTTAATATTTATTATTATGCAATACTAATCTTTGAAAAGTAACTTTTTTTTTATTATAGACTACTCGCACAGTGTATGCAGGAACGGATATTGCAGATTTTCTTCCCATCTCAAATGATTTCTAGTTTATCTTTTCTCCAATCCCTACTACATCCCAAACATTTTGTAATAACATTTTATTGCTAGTGTTTGGATTTTTTTTTTATGATCAGCATCATAGGTAGTGTTACCTATTTATTGATATACGTACTGTGCAGTATTAAATAATTTGTATCATTGCATATACCTTCAGATGTAACTAACTAGTCTTCTCCTTGTTGCCGGGTTTTTTATCCTATTGACCAAGGAGGGGAATGAGCAAATCAAAAGAACAACAGAGAATTAACCACGCATTGGAAAATAGGAATTAACTAAATAGCTACAGAAGCAAGGTTAAGAAAAGTATTGTACACTTGAGGAATTATAGAATATAATTAGAAATTATCCCTTACAATTTTAAGTGTGTTGGGATTAGTGCTCATTTCAAAAGTAAGTGTGAAGTACAGGAGAATGTGTTCGCGCTCGATTCAATAAAGGGTAAAAATCAGCTGAGATTTCTTCACCCGTTCCAAACGAGATAAGGAATTTATTATTTTAGACCTTTTTCTTAGCAACAACAATTAATAGGCCTGGTCAACAGAAAAGCGTCTTATATTATATTACGTTTAATTTTTAATTAATCACTATTATCTTTCTCCTATGATGTGATCAAAATACCAGACCCTTTTAGAATAATGGGATTACCAGAATGGCAGAATACAAGCATGCCACAAAAGAAGGAAATTTTTAGTGTATCCTTAAGCTGAACATGTTTCTTTGACTGGAGATTTACCAAAAAATAGAGTATAAGTTGGAGGATGGCATATAGCAAATGCAGATACAACACTTATTCCCAGAAATATTCTACTGTTCAACAGCTGTGGTGTACAGTGTTGTTGTTCTTATAATAAAACTACTTCAAGCTACCTGCTGCGTCTACCGAGTACAAATCGAACCTCTGATTTTAACGTTGTAAATACGAAGATTTACCGCTATCGTCGCGGGTGACAGTGGATACACGCCCATTTATTACCATTTAAGGTCTAAATTATAGATAGCGCTATGATAATTTAAATATCCTGTAATTACCATAACTTATCTAAATCTTGGGATGACTACCAGTAATATTAGAAATAGCTCACTGTTGTTATTTTTAATTTTAAATTTCTTTAACTCGTTGATTACACATTTGTACTTTACATATTAATGCAGTAAGTAACGCACTCAACAAAAAACTTATTAAATGACATTTCCTAAAGAGAGTTAGAGTTCTCTAACAAACAGACATTTAAATTCAAATGTTAAAAATGTAATTTACAACAATAACGACAGACCTCAGTTTCTTAGTTGATAAAAGATTAGGAGCTGCGCTATTTAGCATGTATGTGTGTGTCATATCGGTGCTGAGTCTTGTTTCTTTGTTTGTTTTGAAATTTCGCACAAAGCTAATCGAGGGCTATCTGTGCTAGCCGTCCCTAATTTAGCAGTGTAGGACTAGAGGGAAGGCACCCACCGCCAATTCTTGGGCTACTCTTTTACCAACGAATAGTGGGATTGACCGTCACATTATACACCCCCACGGCTGGGAGGGCGAGCATGTTTAGCGCGAACCCGCGGCCCTCGGATTACGAGCGCACGCTCTAACGCGCTCGGCCATGCCAGGCATTTGCTGAGTCAACCGAGGGGAATCGAACCCTTGGGTTCAGCGTTGAAAATCCGTGTACTTACCATTGTATCAGCGGGAAACACGTTATTTAGCAAATAGGAAGTGTAAAGTAAGGGTATGGCCATCTGCTGGTATTATCTGATTTGTCATCAATAATAGCTCATCTTGCTTTTCAATTTCTGTAATATTTCTCTAAGCAAACCAGATAATTGTTTAATTACACGTTTCTCCGTTCTCTCATATAGACAGAGAAATTTTAGGAATACAAAGTTATATCTTTAACACCGGAGTGGGCACTTGTCACTGGCCCTGTGACTAAAAGAGGAACCCACCGCCAGTATAAAAATAGTTTGTTTGTTTGTTTGTTTTGGAATTTCGCACAAAGGTACTCGAGGGCTATCTGTGCTAGCCGTTTCTAATTTAGTAGTGTAAGGCTAGAGGGAAGGCAGCTAGTCATCACCACACACCACCAGCTCTTGGCCTCTTCTCTTACCAACGAATAGTGGGATTGACCATAACTTTATAACGCCCCCACAGCTGAAAGGGCGAGCATGTTTGGCGCGACGGAGAAATAAAAATAGTCATGAGATAGAAGGCCCGCTAAAAAAAAGAAAAAAAGGAAATGAAATGTTGTAGAATCTATACCCTTTATAGCTGCTTAAATCACCGGAAAAGGAAAAAACCCGTCTCTCTCTTTTTCTTTTTTTTTTATAAGTATGTATATTTTTTCAACTCTTAAGTGACAATACAACCAACCATGGACAAAACTTAGGAATGTTTTGACAAATTATGTGCATTGATTTGCGTGGCCTAGCAGAGGAGGTAATTGAGTCGGAGATCTAGGCTCAGAGGTAGAAATACCAAAGTAGGAAGGCCCACTATTTGTCAGCCCTCAACAACTTCTGTAATTCATTTATTAGTGCATATTTATTTTAATATCGATGTTTGTTTCAGTTAAATATACATTTAGAATTGCACGTAACTTATATTGTTAAATATGTATTGTGAAAGTCTCTCCCATTCTCTGAATCTGTATGAGATTATCGAGTATAAAAATCAACATATGTTTTACATTACTGCCAACTGAACTTTCGAGAACTTCACCCTAAGACTATGACTTTGATAAATGCTTATTAATTGCGAAACTGCAGATATTTGATCAAAAACATTTAGAGATTTCTAACACAACAAACCATTTAACTTCAATGAATTAATTTCGGTCATTAATATTTCTACGAAGACATTAGATATTTTTGTCGGAGAAAATTCAACTTGTAAACGGCGTGTGCTAGCCAGTAAGCGAAGTGTAACAATATCAACTCAAAATTAGTTTGCTCATCATGAACCGTCGATAAAATTTTGAGTTCCAGATTAGATAAAACAATCAGAATGGTTTGAAATTTTATAAAACTTTTGTAAATACATCATTATTTAAAAAAACATTAGTAATAACCGTTATTGTATATTTTTGTGTTTGTATATTGAATTATGTGTTTCAAAAAACAAATGAAAGTTGTGTGTGTAGCAGTCTCCTTAACAAATATCATAAATTTAATATATATCGACATTTAATTAACTTCTGAGTTGCTATTAAAGTATCTGGCTATTTGAACTCGTGACATGTAACGTAATAAACGGGAATCTCTTCTTTAATAGATTATAATACACAACATTTTCAAAGAGTATTCGAGGGCTCTCAAAATGTTTGTGGTGTTCTGGTGTCCTGAACTTAAGTGGTGTTTGACCATTTATTGTTTAGTTATCTAAATCCGTAATAACAAAGGTTTACTTGATATTAAACAAAATAATAAAGTTTTAAACTCTATAACATTATTGAAAAAACTGTCAATGTTAAAACACCAGTTGTTTTTCTGACCTATGTTCAACGACGGTAGTGTACAACAGTAGTTCTCAACGTGGGTCACATTTCTCTCAAGGGGAGCCATACGTAAATGACGGAAAATTAGGGGGCCAAAATAAATTCTGAGTGGGGCACGGAATCTTCGCTGCCCGAATAAAATACTTAGAAGTGAATTAAATGTTCCTGTATCCCCCACAGCTCAGAAGCCAAGTTGCCAGACACAACTAGTACTCGAGTAATAATTAAACTGTTTGTCTGGTATCTGCAAATATTTTCGATTGATTCTCAAGAGCACCAGAACTATCGTTGTGCGGTGTGCCAAGCAATTTCCCTCATTGGTTACTGCCGACATTGAACTGAAAGATGACGACATTTAAAGCATTTCTTTGATATGCTATTTTAGTTCAGCGACCTGCTAGATATGAATATTCCGTATTGAATCGTAAATCCATTAAGGGTGGATGCGGTTGTTGTTTATATCACATTACAGGAGTACCTCATCAAACTGTAGAGTGATATAAGAGCCCAGGCTAGATTCAAACGTGACAAACATTATTTCTGGATAAAAAGTGAAACAGCTAACAAGTTTCCATAGCTTTGGGTGTCTCCCGCTGGTAGGATAAGTTTACGAATTTACAACGATAAAATCATGGGTTTGATTTCCCTCGGTAGACTCAGCAGAGCCCAATGTGGCTTTGGAAAAGGCAAAGTTCTCTTTTATCGCTTTTCCCCTGCCTTTTCTGATTTTAGTCATGTGACTTATTTGCTATTAAAAATATGTAACCGTCTGGATGTTATGAAGAGAGGTGATCTTCGCTTATCACTGACCACTCTGCAATAGAACATTCAAACACTTTCAGTTGTTCATCAGGCCCAAAAATGACACTAAAATGTCGGTGATTAACAGAATATTTTTTTACTTGTGTAATTCAACAGTATATTATGAACAATATGTTTAAAAACAATAACATATTGTAAAAATAATATTATAAATCAATAAAGTGGAAATAAAGTAACTTTTTTCCTCAGTAACATCGTCTACGAAGGGTGGTGCTACGGGGAAAAATCAAACTCGGAAGGGGGTCATGTGCAAAAAAAGTTTGGGAAACGCTGGTGAACAGTGTAAACAGTATTTGAAGGTTTAATTATGTACAAATCGTGAATGTAATTGTGATAAAGAAAACGTGTCTGAGGTATAAAAATAGGCACATGGCCTAGCAATATTGGAAACAAAGACTCCTAAACAGACTAAGCCATGGCTGAACAGGCCTGTTACGAAAAAAATAAATTGTTGTCGTTCGATATCTCCGTTTATGACTTCCAGTGGTTGATCTCCCTCATTTTCATGTAGGTATATGTAATTATTTTATTCTAGTATGTTGAATAATTTATCATAGATTACTTACAACAACACCATCTGTAACCGTGTTTTCTTTAACACTTTACGTTTAATGGCATCACTTACATGCAGTTTAATATATTTTTATTTTTATTTACTAGCACATTTATTTTTTATTTGATTACTGTAAAATGATATCCCTCTCTCGTGGACTGACATGGAAAGTTTTAATATGTGGTGTATTTCCATAGAATATAAGACTTAATAACCTTTTGACTTTACAAGTGATATATCCGCACGCCACTGAAACTGATGTTTTCAATAGCAGTTGTCAGGTGCTTATTATTTGTCATTTACGCTTTTTAATGTAAATTTGTTAACAATGCAGAGATGGGTTGATCGTGTTGCACTTGTGACCGGAGCTTCTATGGGTATTGGTGCGGCAGTTTGTCAAGTATTAGTAAAACATGGCATGAAAGTTGTCGGATGTGCTCGTAATGTAGATAAAATTCGATCCCTTTCTCAAGAAGAAGATATAAAGTCAGCAAGGGGTTCTCTAATGCCGATCAAGTAAGTTTATAAATTATGTTTACGCAATTTTTTCACTTACTAGTAATAGTATGTACTTTAAATTAGAATACAGCAACATATATGAAGAGTATACAATGGTTCATTAAGATTTTCCCAACTTAGATTGGAGTCATTTCGTGTCAAATCATCCAGGAGGCTGCAGGTGACCCCAAAGAATGCCTTAAAACTTCGCGTGCTCGTCTACCAATATAATGAAAAACTGCCAAAGATTAGATCAATATCTATAATAGTTTCTGATTTACAGTCTTGTAAAGTTTAGTTGTTGTTTTTTGGCGAATTCATTTTCGGGTAACTTTGTCTGCTTAAAGCTGCAAAAGTAATGGTGGTAGAGGGCTGAAATGTGCCACACTGACTGAATTATATGGGTAGATGAGCACGTGAGTTTTTTCAGGGCATTCTGAGGGGTCACATAGAAAATTTTCCAAAATCTGAATGATTTAACATGGAATGTTTGTTGGCAAACAACCTGTTCCTCGTACTTTATCTGTTTGTTTGTTTTTTAAATTAAAAAACAAATTGGAACAACTTTCAGGATATATTTATTTGAAAAATTTTATCTTTTTCAAATTCATATTTCAATCAACTGCTTTTAACATTATTAGTCAATATATATATATATATATATATATAAATTATTTCGGAACGTTCAGAACACTTAAAGATTTTGTTTTGCGTCAACTATTTTCTTTTCGTTTTTTGTCAGATGTGACCTGACAAAAGAAAATAAAATCTTGAACATGTTTGAGGAGATCAGAAAAACGTATGGTCGTCTTGACGTGTGTATCAACAATGCCGGAATTTCCGAAAGCAATTCAACCTTGCTTGAAGGTGATACAGACTCGTGGAGACAAATGTTAGAGGTAAAATTTAAACATTTGTAACTGTTTTTAAGTTGTGAGTTCATTTGAAACAAACGTGCATTTTATACAAACAAATCTAAACTTGCTTGTTTCACTATGTTTTTGATCTTAGGTGTGTGTGTAAATAGTAAATTAATTGTTCTATTAAATTTTTGTAATATCAATAAGAAGAAACGTGATGAATTTTACTCATTTCTTTTAGTACGTTTTTTTCTTAAAATGTCACTTACTATCCATTTTAATAAAATGTGTATTATTTTAAAGACGTAATTTATCACTTGTGACTATAATTAAACGCTGTTTCAGTGGCACTTTAGTTAAAATAGATGCAACAGGTTGGAAAACTTCAATTGCATGCATATATGTATTTCTTAGTGAAAGATTGGTGAAATGTTATAAAGACAATAACATTTAAAATAAATAATGCTTGTTTTTAAAATAAAATGTAACTTTTAAAACTATCACTAATTTACTTTACACGTTTCAATCAAATGAACTTAAATTGTTTGTTAGGTTAATGTAATGGGCCTCTGCATTTGTACAAGAGAGTGTGTTAAACTTATGAGAGAAAATAATACTGATGGTCAGGTTATCCATATCAGTAGGTAAGTTTAGTCACTGTAATTTGTAATACATTGAAAAGTATTCTCTACACCATTGTTTTTTATAATTTGGTTTTGTATAAGTTTTTGAAGTTTTTAATAAAAAAGAATCAATTTTTTTATGTTTTGAAAATGTTATTTTGCCTATCACTTTATCAAATTGACGGTTAATCAATGTTAAAATTTGCTGTGATAAAAATAATGTAGTTTACAAATAATATGAATATTCTTGAGTGATGATGCAAGCTTTTCTCTTTCACTCGCAGCATGTCTGCACATCGGATTCCACCAGGAAGTTTTGGTTTTTATTCAGGAACCAAGTTTATGGTGAGAGCATTAGCAGAGGGACTCCGAAACGAGTTGCGAGCTGCTAAGAGTGGAATACGTGTTGCTGTGAGTGTGGCTTTTGTGGTACATTAATTAATTATACATAGTTACACAAAAAATATTACATTTCAATTTCGTAAGTGTATTTCAAATGTTCATGAAGTTTTAAATTTTTATTCGCAAGAAGTATGTAAAGTATAAACAAGTTGACACAAATTATTTAATATTAAATAATTCTACAAAGATCTACTACTATGAATACATTTTCAAAAAGTACTTGTTTTGTAGTTATTGTAAAATTAGATGAGCTGGATAACTGTTTCAAACAACTTTGCTTTTGTTTTTATTTCTTATCAGTGTATCAGTCCAGGGATGGTTGACACTGAATTTCACAAACGTTTGTTCAAAGATAATCCTGAAGAAGCAAAACGTCGTGTTTCTCAATTCACCTGTTTGAAAGCGGAGGACATTGCAAAAGCAGTTCTTAATGTCCTTGAAATGCAACCACACATAGATATCAATGATATTTTAATACGTCCCACGGAACAATCTTAAAATTTTAATATGACTGTTAAAATAATTGTTTAATTAATTCTTCTGTCTTTTTCTAGATTTTGAATTCACATGGTCTAATTCCATAAAACTATAACTGCTCATGATTTAGTTGAATAAAATGCTTGTATTTAAAATATTAAGTAATTAATCATGATATTATAACTTTTTATTTCATTACTTTTTATGGGAAGAAAATGTTTGAAAAGGTTACATTTAATTAGAAGAAATTATAAGAATCAAATTATTTCTCAATATACATTTTATTATTATTTAATTTAGCTTTTTGGAAAGCTAAGGGGGAAAAAGGTTTTTATTTGAAGTTCTTGTCCAAATAGATGATTATTGGAATTTAATAAAGTAAGAATGACTGGCATACAAGAATGTCAGATGCTGTATCTATCCTAGATAAATAAAAAAAAATTTAAAACTTAAAAATGATTTTTGTTTCTTAGTCCATATATTAATATGTTGACTTCAAGATTTTCATGCCTAGGCTTACACAAATAAAAGGTAGTGTTGTAAGCTATATTTTCAATATTTTAATTTATATGCAAGCTAAATAATTACACTTGGCATTATTTTAATCAAATAATTGAAAGAATTTGCAAAAATACCACAGAACATATTACATAAGATTTTGAGGAAGATTTTACGAGTGTAGCCCACCATTGCGAGGTGATTAAGGCATTTGACTTGTAATCTGAAGGTTGTGGGTTCAAATCCCCATCTCGCCAAATATGCTCGCTCTTTCAGCCATGGGGACATTATAAAGTGATGGTCAATCCTACTATTCGTTGGTAAAAGAGTATCCCAAAAGTTGGCAGTAGGTGGGGATAACTAGCTGCTCTTCCTTTAGTCTTACACTACTAAATTAGAGATGGCTGGTGCAGAGAGCCCTCATGTAGCTTTGCGTGAAATTTTAAAACTAACCTTTAGGAGTGAATAAAGGAGTGTGATTGAGGTGCAAAATGAATCGGAGTAATGTTTTAAGTATTACATTTTATAGTTCCAAAACTGACCCTTTTCTTTCTGGTGGAAAAGTTTGGTCTCAAATTCATTTTTTTCAAAAGATAAAATACAAAGTACTTCAATAAAATGTTTCATGGCTGTGAAGAAACTTAATCAAAACTTCAAATTTAGTAAGTAATAAATCATTCGAATAAATTTACAATATTTTTGAAAAGCTCTTAATTCTAATAAAATTAACATGTAGTTAAAAAAGAAAAAAATAGAATCCAGTTTCTGTTGTTGGTGAGGTGTTAGCTCAACTCAGAATTTATTTTAAAGTATTGGAAATTTAAAGCATGTATGGATTCTTGACATAATTGTTTTTTAAAGATTTTTTTTCACCTACTAGCTTCTTGTCTTTTTGAAAAAGAATGCCGCCTGTTAATAATTTTTGACTTTCAAAAATTGTTTGATAAGGGGTTGCACGAGAGGTTAAGTTATACATCAAAACCTTGTACAATCTGAGAAAAAAGTATCGAAGTAACTAGAAATTTGGCGTATTTGTTGATAAAATTTCAAACAAGTAGCTGTGTTAATGAAAGCAAATAAAAGTAGTGTGTCCAGAAATTATCACTCTTTATAAAAATTAACTCAAATAAAATTGAATGGTTTATTTACAATACAATTGAACTTGTAAAGATTTTATCTTTCTTATGGAGTATAGTTCCCCGTATGCATCTTTTATTGTTTAAAAAATCTTAATCTTTCTGAGCAAGAGTTTCCACTGCAAAATTCTTGCACCTTTGTTTGTCATCAGGTTTGAGGACCTGCACTAATTGCACTTTGCATGCAAACAAAGTCAATTGTGTAAATATTGTTACAGTGATTTTGGGCAAGTTAATTTCAAGAAAAGCATGACAAAGGTTTCTTTGGGCTGCTAAGAAATCCTTCTTGCACATGATTAACTGTTATAGCAGATACCTTTGGATAACTGCCTCTCTTTCCTTGCAACATATTGTTCTTTACTAGGAATTTTTCAAACCAAGATATTATGCTATTTTTGGCTGGTGGGCCTCTTATAAATGCGTTTGTAATTTCACTGTACTAATGTGATCAATTGGAATTTGACAAACCAAACTGCATACTATGTCTTTTTTCAGAGTTTTTTTACATCTCTAGTAACGTTCCTACAAAGAATCTGCAAGAAAAAGAAGAAAAAGACATACTTTCAGTAAAGTTGGACATATTGTACCGTAGGTTATAGCTAAAACCCACACTTCATTTGACGAAAGCGCCATTTAGCTGTTTCAGAAGTTCGTTATACAGTCTTCAATCTCTGCAATCGATTGTTTTTGTCAAGAGCATTAAAACTTGATGCCTTACGTCGAGCTTATTCATCTGAAGTTTGATGTCACTTTGTATTCTATACCAAAGAACTGTTGATTTGAATAGTTTTCATGCTTCTTGATGGAATACTACAATGTCTTGCTCTCACACTTCAGTTCTTCTATGATTTGCGTCGTTTCATTGTCACGAAATCTAAGGGATTCTCGGAAGTGTCGCTTCATTACTTTCAGTGAAATACATAATCACTCTTTCAATTTTCGCTTTATGCTTTTAATTTGCTTTATGGCTGTTTCCCACCTGCTACTTGAACTATTTTGATTTCTGGGTTTAAACCGTTGTATCCCATGATGACAACAAAATAATTTCTCACAAATACAACAAATACACACTTTACACTTATCAGCCGTTTTCTTCTTTTCCTGCATTAACGTTACTTTATCAATACAAAATCAGCACAGTTACTCACTAAATGTCAATATCTGTTTTGTGGTCAGTCATGGGTAGATTTAAAATGAATGCAGCAGTCGCCTGCTTTTTGTCCAGTCAGTTTTGGTAAAAGTTTTAGCCAATAAACAAACAATCCATAATGACCTATAATTAGGTGCTGCAAAATACTGGGTGTCTGATTTGTATAAGCACAATAAAATTATAAATACTTTAAAACTCCTTTCTACAACCCTTTGTTTGCAGTCTATTCATGTTTCTCATTATATACTGAAGCCTATATTTCCACTCGCAATAAGTAGCAAGTTTGTTACAATGTACATCACATGGTAATTCTAAAACCAGTATTTTAGGTTAGATTACACACACACGTGAAAGCATATGAACATTTTTTTAATCCCAATTATTATCATTTAAAAATATTCAACTTTCGCTATAAAACTTTCATTGCTGAACCAAATCACCCAAGTGTCTCCAACCATAGAATCATGTATTAATTTAAATTATGGTAATAGTTGACACAATCAATCACCTTGCATCAGACCACTCTCGTGGCCTACCATTATATGGTTTAAAAGCAATTCTGACGTGTGGTAATTTGTAAATACAGATTGGAATTAAATTCGACCAAGCCAAGAGGGTTATATTGTGATTAAAAATTAAACTAAAACTAAATCCCACTATAAGCAAGGTAGATTAAGAATAATTTATCAAACTGTGACAAAGAAATTCAAAATAAAACAGTAAAACAATTAAAATGCAACACAACAAAAACAGGAAATCTCTCCTTGGCTGGGACTTATCAGTATTAATAAACAATAAAACATAAGTAACAGCGTTATTGATTTCTTTAAATAAAATAAATTATCAAAATATTTCTAAGAAGAAAAACACATTTACGAAAAAAATCCCAAAATTAAAACTTCTAACTAACAATAACGAGTAATAAATAAAAGTACGTTCTTACTACATCTCGTGAACTAATTAAAAATCAATTTTTTTAGTTATTAGTTTTCTAATTTATATCTCATGTGATTAGCTAATTTTCATAATCTTCCTTATAAATATCTGTAGATCACCATGAAGAGAAGCTTGTGTCAGTTTGAAAACGTAAACACTCAAACTGAACTAAAGGTGAGTCAGTACTTTATTATAACGAAAGATTTTTCGTGGAACTTCGAATAGATGTTGTTCTTGTTTTGAATTAAGCACAAAGCTACACAAAGGGCTATCTGTGCTTTGCCCACAACGGGTATCGAAACCCGGATTTTAGCGTGTAAGTCCGCAGACATACCGCTGAGCCACTGGGGGCGCTAAGAATAGAAGGTATAATAAATGAAAAGGAAATAAAAACGTGTCAAATTTAGAGTTTTTTCTTTAAAGGCAGTTGGAGTGTTCAATCTATGAGTATAATAAACAAAAAGTGAGACTAGTGTGAGACGATCTTCCCCTCAACAACAATTACAAAAAACCGTTCCACAACTAACAGTCGTACACTGAAGTTAGGGAAAGAAGTTAGCCAATTCGACACATAAAGTAACCCCAAAATACAGTAGTTAAATGCATCTATAGTATAAGCCTTTTTTTAACTACAAAGAAGGTAATTTCCACTATTTTATGCTAAAAAAAGCAATACAAAGCTGTTTCCTAGCTTCTTCTAAAACACAACCAAATGGAAGACTAACAACACAGCGCCTATGATGTGACAACAAATAAATATGTCTTAATAATGGACAAACTAAAGGTCTAATTAAATTTTGCAACAAGTCGGCCACTTTATTATAATTTTACCTACGATACAGCATTATAAAAGCATGCTACAAAATTCTTCTTAAATGATTTATAGTGGTTACAGATTTTGACTATAATGGTAATTTAATCACTGGAAAGGTTCAAGAAAAATAACAAGATGAATTTTGTTAACTATCGGATTAATGTACTGCCATCACTAAACCACGAACAAATATTTTACTTAAACCAGGTGATCGTCAAAACAGTATTTTCCTGAAGTCAAAGTATCCAACCAAATATCAGTTCTTCAGAGCCGTAGTCTATAACAAGGGCTATCATATTTGACAATACCACCACTGAAAATATAGGGAACACTACGGCATAGGCAATCATCATTGTATTCTATATACGAATATTCCTTTTCACAGAGATACAAAAACTATTCAGTGATAAAAAGTTTGGTATTAATAATTAAAATTTCTATATCTTTATTAGCAATGGCAATTCTGTTTCAGGATTATTCACTATGTGACAGTTCTGCTGTATCATTGCCACAAGGTTACGTCTGTTGTCATTAAAACATTTTTAACTGGTCCAGGCCTGGCATGGCACTCGACTCGTAACCTGAGAGTCGCGGGTTCGAATCTCTGTCACACCAAACATGTTCGCCCTTTCAGCCATGGGGCATTATAATGAGGAGTAAAAAAAAAACCCAAAAGTTTGTGGTGGGTGGTGATGACTAGCTGTTTTTCCTCTAATATTACATTATTAAATTAAGGACGGCTAGCGCAGATAGCTTTGCGCGAATGTTAGAACAAACCAAACCAATAACAAAGATTTTTAATATGTTATAAAACATTTGTTGTTCCAGAAAAGATACAGTTGTAAAGAAATATATTTGATATCAACAAAGCAAGCATTTTCAATGCTGTATGAAACTGAACTTATTGTCTTAATAGACAGATCTATAAATATGGTGTGATTAATTGTGCATGGTATTAATTACATATAGCCGCGTTTAAAACATCGCGCACACATCTTCACTGGCGCTTACTGGAAATTTATCTTATCTGCAGGAGAAAACTTAACATATGATGACAACTACAATTGAAGACATCCTCTTGTAGTATTTAATCTACAACTGCATTGCAAAATAACTGCTTTCTTTCAGTTCACATTGATATTATTTCTAATAGCTCAGCAAGATTTTTCGATCATAGCTAAAACGCTTTAGAACTGTTCAAAATATTAGACTTCTAAGCTAGTTGTCAGTTTGTTTAGTCGAGTGATCCAAATAATTTAAATATTACAATCCTTTTAAACTAATTGAAGTTTGAGTAAGGCTTAGCAACGAAACACAGTGTATCTTGTTGAAGACTCGTTTTCCCAGGAGGAAAAATCTTCAAAGATCGTGTTCTTTTTTTCTTTTGTATGTTTGTGCGTATGGAAATCAAAACATGAACTTTGATCATTGATTACAAAGAGAACTAAGACGAGTAAACTAAAAACCAACAACAACTTATAATTAAACTAGAACGATTAAAATAAAAACCGAGAATTTTTTTAATTTGTTAAACTATACCGAAGATCGAACACCGGCATGTACAAAGGACCGATTGTAGCTCAATCAAATCGGTAACTCACGTTAGGTTATATTAGGCTACACATATGCTCCAAGTCTGACGTCAGTTTTCAAGAACAAGATGTATCAGAAAGCGTTAACTATAATAGCAACAAGATTAGACCTCGTTTATCTGGTAGAGAAAACAACAAACGGAATATGGCATTCAAAAATATAGAGAAGCTTGTAATGGGTTTATATTCTTCTCTGAATTATTACTTTGTTTCTTACTCAATATGAATATTAAAGATAAAAGAAAATGACATTTTCATCTTGTAAATCTTTATCTTCAAGTTAACAGTTTAAGAACTCTTGTGAACATGCAATCAAGGACTAAGCCCTCTTCAGGCATTTTGTTTTCTTGATAAGCTTGAATATTAATTCAAAGTCCAATACATAAAAATAAGTTATATTTTTGGTTATATAAACAGAGAGCAACATGGTGCTTTGAATTATCAGGAAATAATGAAAGAATGTATGCAGTCGATACAAGTATTTCATACATTAATTCCAAACCTACTGGTATTCAGTTTTGAGGGTTCTCGTAAAGTGAGTAACAATAATGAATCCCAAAAACAAACAATGAGGAATGTTACCTTTTGTTGTTGTTTTTTCACACCCATGACATGATAAAGCAATTAAACTATTATTGCACGTAAAATCAGACATGAAACTGGAAATCTATATAATGCATATCACCCACTAGAAGACCGAATTTAACTAAACTTTAGTAATACCAATTCATAAGCATAAGCAAATAATTCTGTCAGTGACCGTAAAACAATGGAGTTTTAAACTAATGTCTTCAGAATTGCATTCCTTGGTTGTTTTGAAATTTTGCTCAATGAGAATTATACACTTAGGCAGTATGTGACTTTATCAGCACCACAGTTTCTAGCAAACAGATTTATAGCTACTAATTAAAGAGTTTTACCAAACACTTACTGTTACTTTTTTAAAAGCTTTCATCAATTATGTAACCTTAAAGAAAATAGTTATATTTTATCTCCAAGTCAGTTAAAAATTATTCAATATTTGAAGTCACTTGTAGGCTAGCTTTTTCAGCAGAAATTTTTACTTTTATCGTTTTCTTTTTAAAACTTCAAACAGTAAAAAAACTGGGTATAAAGCAAAGAAGCTTGCAGAGGTTTCTTTATGGGTTTCTTGTGTTTTAACCTGACATCAGTAAATGTTTCACTACAAATTTCTTGCAACCTTCTTCACAAGATTTCTTTAACTGTACATAAATTAGGTAACTTTCATTGGTTTCCCCATGTTCTTTCAGGCATTATGGATTGTGCAGATCGGATAAAATTCTGTGCACGTTTCACTCCTTCATCTGATAACTTTTTTTTTCTTCACACCACTGTTACATTTAAGAGTTGGTTATTCTTTAGGTTTGTAATTTGCAATTTTATCCATCCCATTTTCTCCTAAAATCACTTACAACGTACATGATGAACACTGGAATTGTTATGTACCAAGGATTATTTCATAGAAACAAAATCAGGTAAAAACAGCTTTCTTATATCCTTCCATTGAGCTTTTAAAAAATAGGAATATCAAAAACTTCTTGAAGTTAATGTGATAAAAGTTAATCAAGTATTTCTTGGCTCTGCAAAAATATTGTGCATGATTTTCCTATTTGAAAGAACTTTTATAAAAACAAAAAAACACATCTATATCTTTTAATAAAAATATATTATTGCTGACAGTATATATAAGTATTAAATGCCAATATAGTTACAAACCACTTAAACATAAACTAATACTTTATTTAAACAGAAAGTATCTTTTATTTATTACTGAATCTTCAAACAAAGATTAGAAATTATAATAATTTTATTATAATAAAAGTTATAAAGGTTGTTCAGTAGAACGAATCATAATATCATTGATATCTATGTGTGGTTCCATATCAAGGATATTGAGGACTGCTTTAGCAATGTCTTCTGCTTTCAAAGGAGTAAACTGAGAAACCCTACGTCTTGCTTCCTCAGGATTATCTTTGAACATACGATTGTGAAGTTCAGTTGCAACCATGCCTGGACTGATGCACTGGTTAATAAAACAAAAGTTACTTGAACTAGATATAAAAGCAAAACAAGACATTAACCTGTGCCTGTTAATTTAATAGTTAAAAATGAGTGTTTGTCCCTAACACACATTTGTCCGTAGGGTACATATAATTTTGAAGTTCAAAATCTTTTGTTTCTTTTAGGTTTTTCTACTAAATCAACAAAAGATAAAAGAAACCAAGGATTCTACAATGCTAAATATTTAAATTCAACAAATTACAAATAATATAAAAAATAGATAAATTATCTGACAGCAATAAAAAAACATACTTACAGCCACACGTATTCCACTGTTACTGGCTCGTAACTCATTACGAAGTCCTTCTGCTAGAGCTTTAACCATAAATTTGGTTCCAGAATAAAAACTAAACCCTCCTGGACGAACCCGATGTGCAGACATGCTTTTCACATAAAAGTAAGCTTAATGAATGACAGTATAAGCATAATAGAAGCATTTAATCTCTATTTTCTTTGCTGTTGACTGTCTTTTTTGTCAAAAATTCACAGTGTACAAAATTATTCAAAATTTTAGTCTGTATGATAAACAATTTTAGAAAAATATAACAAAACTAAACTAGTAAAACATGTATGATATTTCTAAATCACATTAAAAATACATGGTGTTTAAATTATAAACTGCTTTAGAACAAGTGCAAAATTAAACCAACAAACTTGTTTTCTTACCTACTAATATGAATGATCTGACCATCATTAATGCCATTTTCTCTCATAAGCTTAATACTCTCTCTTGTACAGATACATAGACTCATTACATTCACCTAGAAAGAATATATGATGAATAACGTTAGATGTTATGTTTGTCAATTAAAAACTTGTACTTCTTAATAGCATAAATATATAGTGTTGGTGTTGTTTGGCTTGGGATTTGTATACAGTAGATGCCTGTGACTTGTTGGTGGTAAATCAAAAAAAAAAAAAATGAACAGTATTCACTTCACTTGTTTTCAAAATTATGTATATCTTTGGGACAAGTTAAACGTATAGACTACAACTTCTTTACACAAAAGATCATAAACACATAGTTCTCTTCTTTCCTTGTCTAAAGTTCACTTAGGTCTATTCAATTGTTTCAGAATTTCAGGAGATAAGCTGAAATAATTATTCCCTCTATCACTAATTCCAAGCTATCTGAGGAAAGTTTATTTTACATTGAGTTACCACAGTTGTTCCCTGTACATCTAAAATTGTCTGATTATTTTTTTATATTTAGCCCTACTTCCAATAAATGTCTACTTTTTTCAAGGTCTACACAAGCAGGTTCAATTACTTTGATAAAATAAACTAATCTTATCTCTGTCAACACTGTCTCATGTTAATACATATCAACTGTCAAGCCTTTCATTCCTTATCTGTCTAAACATCACTTTTCCATGACTTTGTTTCCCATCTGATCTGTCTATTGTTCTGGCTCATCTTCACTATTCATGTTTGTCATTTAATTGACTGTCTTCCTTCTAGAAATCTTTATATTCTTAATGTCATGGCATTCAACAGTCTCAGCACCAATTAATTACAAACACAACTTTCAATAATCGTTTGTTTTCACTCTCTTATTATAAAAACAAAATCAAACAGTTATAAAATATTACCTCACAAGATTAATTAATTTATACTATTAATACTAAACAAACAGTCTTTTTTTATATCATGACAAACATGTCTATACTCTGTATAATAACACATAGAATGTCATTAGTTTTTCTTTTGTTTCCAATACTTCTATGTTGTTTTAACAACTTTCAATGCACGTTTGATAGCTGGTTTCTATTTCATAAAAAAATTAAATAAAAAGCTATATGTACTATGATAATAAAGATCACCACTGTTTCTTGTTAAATTACACTTAAACTGATATTCTGTAAAGTCAATAAGTATTACGCACTCATATTAATGAAAGAAACAATCACTGTAAAATCCACAAAATTTATTTCTAGATCTAGGCTATAAAAAGTTGCCTCAGTAAGTTATTATACTAAATATCAATCACTTATAAATTCTTACAAAACAAAGTGTTTTATGGTCCCTAAATTATCTATATGAGGAACATCTGAAATAACTACGAGAAGTTTTTTAATCTTTTACTACCAAGATATGGAAGACATCTCCAAAATAGTGCAATGTCTTTTGGCATTACTGGCTTGTCAGAATTGTCAGGAAAATTGTTAAATATATAAACAAACAGTAAATATAGAAGCTTTCTTAAAATCCAACTAAAAATATTCATTATGTTATTACTTTGTAAAATAGTGAATTACCATGTCACTTCCATACAATTTCTGTAATGATGCTAATGGACATTTATTTTTCTAAGATTAAAAGACACAAGGATACTGTTGTACAAAGACATTATCTAAACAGGATAATTTTACTGCTCTTCAATGATTTATCAAAATTTTCTTACATTCAGATGCATGAATAATTTTTCATAAAAAAATAAAGAAAATAGCATTTCTTTTATCACAGTTGACCAGAAAGTAAAACCAAAACTTACACAATTAACAATACGCCTCAGTACTGAATAGCAAATTTTTTAAGTTTTATGTTTTACTTTGAAAAAATATATACACTAGTAAAAAAAACCTGATACAAAGCACACTCCTTTCTCTTTGTTTTCACAAGTTTTATTGCACATGTTGTAACAATTGCACTGGTTTACAAAGAAATTGAGGCAAGCACAAAAATAGCTGTTTTAACCTAATTTGGGGGTGCTGAATTCAGATTTGAAATCCGTCTTTACTCATCACCTCTAGTTTTTAGATACACATACTGTATAGGTGTATATGCATTCAGGGTTAATTTCTAATATTGTGAGACTTATGTCTTCTTTTTTAGTTATTATGCAATAAATGTAAGTGATAGCATTACATTATATATATATAAAGAAAATATATATAATGTAATGCTATCACTTACATATATATAGCTATATATAGTTGCTAAAGACTTATGAGGATATGGGATGCTGAATGTCACTCAAAATTCATTTTCTCCATTCCCACCTCAACTTCTTCCCTCCAAACCTTGGAGCAGTGAGTGATGAGGACGGAGAAAGATTCCACCAAGACATTACGAAGATGGAGAGCAACTACCAAGGCAAGTGGAACCCCAGCATGATGGGAGACTTCTGCTGGATGCTCTTGCGTGACATCCCGGAGGCAAAATACACCAGATCATATAAGAAAACACACTTCTAACTGTCTGCGGTACTATGAATTGTGTACATTGTGTCATCCAAATATATTTATTCCGTCAATGTTCTTTATTTATCCTGTTTTATCTGTAATAAGCTGCTGCAACTGTTGAAATAAGCACGTATATACTAAAATGAGACTATTTAACAGCCAGAAAACTAGAGGTGATAGAGCAAAACTGATTATAAATTTGAATTCAGCACACCCAACTTAGTAAAAAACACCTGTTCACATTCTTGCCTCAGACAAAAAATATTTTTTTGTATACCAGTGTTATTAAAAATGTATTTTGGCCAAAATATAAAAAGTGAAAAGTCCTTAACTTGCTACCATTGGAAGTGTCATAATCCTTCAATGGAAACTATTTAAATACTCCTACTAATGATCATATTTCTCTATAATGTTTTACATAATTATAACAAAACTGAAAACAACACATTTAGATATATTTATGTTATTTGAAAACCTATGGGATTAAATAGCATCTTTCTGATCTGAACAGTACATATTTGTTTTTCTCAAGATATATGAGACAGAATTACTTCAAGATTGTAGTTTTATAAATGATTGATATCCCAAAATTATTCTCACCTTCAAATATCCTCATTATTTCTGATAATTTTTTTTAGTTTCTGAAATGGCATTTGATTCACAAAATAAAGAAACAATAAATTGGCATTTTGAATACGATAATGAGAACCTGCATAAGTTGTTTCCTACGAAATTCCACATAAAGTAAAATGGTGATCATAAGTATTTTGTATGAACAGAAAAAACTGTCTCTACAGATATAAAACAAATACTCAAATAAAACTAACAGACACACACTACCCTTAAAAACAAATTTATAAATTTAAAAGGCTACCAATATCCTATCAGAACTGTAACTGACACAGGCCACCACAGAAATGAGAACTGTAACAAATACTCCAGTCATTACGTTTTAAGTATGAAAATTCAAATACATCAAGTATCCTTCATGAAAATAACTAATAAAGTATGTAACAATGAACAGGTAATTTTTAACTAAGCATCATGTGAGAAATAAGAAATAACATTTACATACATCATCAACATTTCCACAGAAAGCAGTCAAAACAAAATGTCAAATTTCTTTTACGAATATAATATTAGCTATACAAAGACATTCTCCAAAACCTCAGTGGACACAGAACAATTTTAAATAACCTGTATAAATATAACTGATACAATTAAGACCCAATTATGTTTATCTCTAAATGGCAAATTTAATACACATATACAAACACACATACTTAAATACAAAACATTCAAGCACATGTTTCTTAGTCTTTAAAATTCTGTTCCCTCATAAAAGAAACACCCAAAAAACACTGATGTGCACAAATTTGCATTCACAAAAAGTGTTAATGTAATGTACAACCACATAATTGTATCACTATATATATATGTATAAATTACAGCATCATTTCAGTTATTTCACTTTTCAAATTTCACCTCTAATATTCTTCTCCACGAGTCTGTATCACCTTCAAGTAAGGTTGAATTAATTTCACAAATCCCAGCATTGTTGATACACACGTCAACACGACCATACATTTTTCTGATCTCTTCAAACATGTTCAAGATTTCATTTTCTTTTGTCAGGTCACATCTGATAAGAAAAAACAAGAAATGCAGTTGCATATGACACAATAAAACATCTTCAAAACGTTGTTAATAATTTTAAAATAAAGGTATGAATAGCACTAAACAAATGTTAATTACTCACTTGTAAACTCTACAACAAGTTTAAAAAAATACATAAAACTGGCAAAATTATAAAATAAATGTCTACATACATCAACTTAGAGGAAGAACTTTCTGTTTAAAGATATAAAAATGCAATTTTTTATTATGATAATGAAATGTTGAAAATACATTTGTGTTCTATAAGGGAATATGTAGTCTGTGGATGAGATATGCTGGTTAATAATGTGGGAAATTTCTAATACATTCAACTTTTTCTTGACTGTTTATTAACTGAAAATGTTAAACCCTTTTTGTATGGTTTGAATACATTTCATAACATTAGAACTAATTAAAACAACGTCTGACAAACTTCAATTATTTTGCACTACGAACAATAAAAAGCTTGTAGTATAGTCAGTTGAAAATTCTTTACACTTAAGAGCAGAAACACTCTTTGTGACTTTGGGAGAGTCCTGTTATTTTACTAGACACAACTTGTACTTTTATAACACACATACTTTGTTGGTTAAAAGTCAACAATGTTAATATTGTTTATCTCAACAGTTTGCAATTAAGCTCAAAGCTACACAATGCTATCTCAAGGCTCAAAGCTATCTGTGCTATGCTCACCACAGGAATCAAAACCCAATTTCTAGCATTATAAGTCTGTAGACTTACCACTATGAAACTGAAGATATTTTTTCCTGAAATTTGAGCTTATGTGCTTTTCTTATGGCAGAGCCGCATTGGGCTATCTGCAGAGTATACTGAGAGGAACTGAACTCCTGATTGTAGCATTGTAAATCAGTAGACTTACTGCTGTACCAGCAGAAAACCCTGAAAGTTGAATCTTGACTTTCACAGCTAAAAAAATTAAATTTAGTAGCTTAAACCTCACAGCTGGTGTAGTCAAATTAGTATCAGGGACAAGGGTGTTTGAAAAGTTGCGAGAAAATAAATAATTGATGGATCAAATATTCCTACTGATGGATATTTAAGTAAAAGCTATGTAATTATGTATTCAATAACTTCTCAGTTTTTAATTTAAAAGACATATGTAAATAACATTTATAGTATTGTTATTCATCCTATACTGTTGTAACTTTATCAATTAAAAATAACTGCTGTAATAATTAAAAATTGAAGAAGTTTCAATTAGAAAAAAAATGTAAATTGTGGTAATTTTTCCTTCCTAGTGTTTTTTCTTTTCTGACTCTTCCCCCCTCCTCTTTCTTAACTTAATTATTACTTGATAATGATTAAGAAAATCAGAACTCGCAACAAGAGTTTATGGCATAAAATTTGTCGAAGTGAAAAATTATATATATTCTAAATAAATTTGCAAAGTAAGTCTTTTATTGCTATTAATATCACTACTGCTTAGTTTTAAAAACTAATATCATGCTATATTAAAAATTGTGGACGTTACGTTTCCTTTCCTATTTCAGAATTCCGTACACTATTATTATGTTATTAATGAAACTAACTTGATAGGCATAAGAGAACCTTTCGCAGACTTGATATTGTCCTCTTCACATATCGCAAATATTCCGTCAACACCGCGAGCACATCCAACAACCTTCATTCCAAGCTTTACTAATTCTCGACATATTTCTGCACCAATTCCAGCAGAAGCTCCTGTAACAAGAGCAACACGACCAACCCATCTCTGTATTGCCATTGCTCTAACGACTTACAATTTGATATAATTTGTAAGATTTTAAAAAGAAATAACTAAATATGATGTATTGTTGTCGTTTCTCACACATTTTTCCTTAACAACGAGTACAAACTTAGAAGAGACTGAAAAACAAAACATTTCTTAGGGACCGTTTACAATTTAATCATTGAAAAATATCGAAAATTGTTCGACAAAAAATGAGTTGATAAAAATGTATGAACTTATCATCTGAAGCACGAGAAAAAGTGAAATAAAACAAATACATTTTGTTTATCTTTATTTGCTCAGCGTATGTCCTATTAATAAATGTGATTTAATAGCAAGCCATTTCTTTATGACGAGAAACCCACTTGAAGTAAAAATGTTACTCAAGACGGCTGGTATTGGTATTAAAACTTATTAAAATAAAGTCGAAATATTCCTATCTACTTTATTTTAATAAAAGTTGTAGTACCCATACCAACCGTCTTGAGATATATTAATTGACATTTATTTCTCCATTTTCGCACTCTATACTAAGTTTGTTGAGTAAGATGTTTTCTATCTCATTATTATGAAAACAAGTTAATTTATTCTAGGTATATACAGTTTCACGTAACCAAGAAAGTCGTTAAGTTACTGTTGATCTACTATCTATTGTTCTACGTCTCTCACTGAAACAAAATGCTTTGTCTTCTTGTGGGTATACAGCTTTTGCAATATAGTATAACATGGGTAAGTGTGATGAATCTTTTCTGGACATCGCTGGCAGATCGGACCTTACATCTGTTGATAGGGGTCTCTGCTAGTTAGAGTGTTTCGTGAAATCGGGAATTGTGAGCCTCTCCAAGCCCAGAAGCACAGTTGGAGAATTATTGTTCAATACCAACAACTAGGACGTCACAGAGTCAAGCACTAAATGATTCGAAGGAAGGGCCCTTCTTTACCTTTCAGTTATACAGTGTATTAATTACTAAAAACTTTTGTGGGATATTCAGTTAATTACACTATCTCCATTCCTTGCTTTTCATGTATCATTGCATTTGTGTGATTCGCACTTATCATAAAGTTAGGTCAGTTCTTTGTTCGCGAAAACAACAACTGAAAGAGTTTTGCACATATTATACGTTGACAAAATTACAAAGTGTACGTATCTGATACTTGTGCGGAAATCAGTTGTCTGAGAATACCACACTGTAAAAGCTACCTTTCCATATAAATATAATGGTATCGTCTGTTATTTTTCTATGTTAATAACTACTTCGCAGGGTGTGGATGGATCTTTACAAAAATTGATATGAATATTCATTACACCTGTGCGTGGGTATATACAAATTCTCACTTTCACATTTTGCGTTGTTTTTTTTACCACTATCGCACCTCCTAAAGATGAATCTTTACCAGATTCGGTATGGAGGTACATTAGATCTATATTGAGATACGAACAATTTTTGAGTTTTGTATTTTAAGTTTTGCGATGTTTTTGTTTTTTTTAACCACAAGATCACACTCTGTTGATGGATCTTTACTAAATTTGGCATGAAAGTTTGTTGGCTCAGTGAAGTGAAACACACAAATTTTCGGTTTAACATTTCACGTTTTTCGGTTTTTATCGGAGTTTTATACAGTTACAACTCGCATAGAAAGGAAGTAACTTTTTATCAATCCAGGAGGCGGGTACTCCAGCTAGTATTATAATAATTATCAATATAGTTTAAACATTACATTTAAAGAAAAAATATGCATTTTGCGTTGTGAGATTCAACCACTTATTTTATTGGAGCTTTGAAAGGTAAAAATAAGAAAAGGGAAAAAAACTAAAAATATTTTGCAGCATTTAACAGAGAAAATGTTAACACTATGAAATTAGCCTAAATATTAACTGGTCAAGAGTTTAAGACAATACTGAAACGAAGCGTTAATCGGTAAACACGTAATGAAATTTAGTCATTTGTGTTCAAGCATTAGCGTTGTCAACATCTCCCACTGACATCTACTGTGTTACATTGGGTAAAAACATGGCAAAAGCTAAAAAGGTGACAGAGTTTGAACGTGGCAGAATTGTCGAGCTGCAAAAGCAAGGTCTCTCTCAACGTGCCAGTGCTGGTGACACTGGATGTAGTAAAACTGCTGTTGCAAATTTCTTAAAAGACTCTGAGGGATACGGAAGGAGAATTTCAAGTGATCGGCCCAAGAAATTTTCAAAGGCATTGAGCAAGGAGGACTCGACGGGTTGTCCAGCAACACACCGGCCGATCGTCGAACTAAATTAGGGCTCTCGCTGACGCAAAATGCAGCTCAAGAACAATAAAACGGTAACTACAAGAGAGAGGCTTTAAAAACCATAAACGGCTTCCCCACCACGAAACAGCTCGGTTAAACTTTCCTGAGTAGCACTAAACATGGAACGCAGAAAAATGGAAAAAGGTTTTGTTCTCTTATAAGAAAAAACTGAACCTGGATGGTCCAGATGGATTCCAACGTTACTGGCACGAAATGGATATCTCACTGGAAACATTTTCTGCACGACACAGTGGAGGAGATTCCATATGATCTGGGGTGCTTTCTCAATGTAGCTTCAGGTTATACAGGGGCGTTAAACAGCGACTGGTTACATTGGCACGTTGGAGAGAGCATTCTTATGGACTGAAAGCCCTCGCTTGTGTGGAAATGACTGGATCTTTCAGCAGGACAACGCTGCAATCCACAATGTCCGCAGGACAAAGGACTTTTTCACGGAGAATAACGTAATTCTTTTGGACCATCCAGCATGTTCGCCCGAATTGAACCCCATTGAAAATATTTGGGGGTAGATACAAAGGGAAGTCTATAGAAATGGACGTCAATTCCGAACAGTGTATGATATTTGTTGAGACATCTTCACCACTTGGAATAACATTCCAGACTGACTTCTGCAAACGCTTATATCGACCATGCCAAAGCGAATGTTTGAAGTTATTCGCAACGACGGCTGGGCAACTCAATACTGAGATCTCTTGTTTGGCAGTTCCTAACCTGTTTAGGACTTCCTTTTGGTATGGTCTTAAACTTTTGACCAGCTAGTATTTAGGCTAATTTCATAGGGTTCACATTTTCCCTATTAAATGCTGAAAAGTTTTTTATTTTTATGTTCCCTTTTCTTATTTTCATCTTTCGAAGCTCTACTCAAATAAGTGGTTGAGTCTCACAACGCAAAATGCATATTTTTTCTTTATGTTCATTGGCCTTAAGATTTTGGCCAGCAGTGTATTTAGTTCTGATCTATGTAGGTAGCTTGCTTTGATAAGAAATGTATGCCTATTTAGAAAAGCAGACAGAAGTTACTCTTGTGTTTTCACTGACCAGTCTCTTTGTTTGTACAATATTCGTTAATTTTTGCAAAATTGTAATCTTTATCATATTTACTCTTAAAAGAAATAAATTCATCAAAAATTGCAGCTTTCTTATTTCAACAATTTTATGTTTGGTAGCGATGGTAACGCTGTTCATGTAAGATATTTGGTACGAAAATAATTGCGGTAGTGTGACTGACGTTCAAATTGTTTCTTTATAAATTCGCGAAATCCTACACAAGAGCTATCTGCGCTAGCCGTCTCTTATTTAGCAGTGTAAGACTAGAGGGAAGGCAGCTAGTCATCACCACTCACCGCCAACTCTTGGACTTCTCTTTTTACGAATGAACAGTGGGATTGACAGCACATTATAATGCCCCCACAGCTGAAAGGACGAGTATGTTTGGTATGATGTGGATTCGAACCCTCGGATTACGAGAAGAACGCCTTAACCACCTGGCCATGCCGGGCCACTTCCAAGTTAACAAAGCACGATTATAACTAAATGTACTTGTCATGAGACATTAGCATTAGGCCTACTATGTTTTTAATATTTATTATTATGCAATACTAATCTTTGAAAAGTAACCATTTTTTTATTATAAACTACTCGCACAGTGTATGCAGGAACGGATATTGCAGATTTTCTTCCCATCTCAAATGATTTCTAGTTTATCTTTTCTCCAATCCCTACTACATCCCAAACATTTTGTAATAACATTTTATTGCCAGTGTTTGGATTTTTTTTTAATGATCAGCATCATAGGTAGTGTTACCTATTTATTGATATACGTATTGTGCAGTATTAAATAATTTGTATCATTGTATATACCTTCAGATGTAACTAACTAGGCTTCCCCTTGTTGCCGGGTTTTTTATCCTATTGACCAAGGAGAGTCAGGTCCGCTTGGACCTCAGGGGGTGTTGAAGCGTTTTTTTGTTTTTTTATATTTTTCACAAATTTACACAAGTGCCATCCGTGCTAGGCACTCCTAATTTAGCAGGGAAAGACTCGGGGGGCAGGCAACTGGTCTTCACCATCCATTGACAACTCTTGGCTTACTCGTTTACCAACATATGGGAGGTATTGACTGTCACATAATAATGCTCTATACTTTAGTCCTGTTCTGAGTGTATAGAAGTTTCCATTACCCAATTTTTATGGTAGCAATATGCTTGTTTAAATTCAAATCTTAGGTAATTTATTCTGTGATGGTATTAAGACAAAGTATATCATAACAAGTTTTGTTGTTTTTTTCTCACACATACAGAAGGAAAATAACTAAAATATTTTATGGAACTTTTGTAATTTTTACATAACTTATTTTGGAACAAAACATTTTTTTAATTTTCAGGTTTAATCTTATTTAACTAACTCAACAAACAGATGCAATAAAAAATTAGTTATAATTATAAATTATAAACAAGTAAATTCACTTGTACTTGACTCTGATCCACCATGACATGACTAAAGATGTATAAACAACAATAACATACAGGTGTGAGGTTACCAAATAGATTAAGTGTATTAGGGTAGATGAATGTAATATAAATGCCACTTCATTAACTAACAGGTCCTTGATGTAAAAGGGAGAAAAAAAGGTGCTTATTCATTTATACATAGAAACTTAACCAAGTCATTTAAGCCCAGCATGGCCAGATGGTTAAGGAACTTGACTCGTAATCTGAGGGTCATGAGTTCAAATCCCCATCACACCAAATATGCTTGCCCTCTCAGCCGTGGGGACATTATGATATTACGGTCAATCCCACTATTCATTGGTAAATGAGGAACCCAAGAATTGGTAGTGGACAGTTATGACTAGCTGCTTTCCCTCTGGTCTTACACTGTGAAATTAAGGACAGCTAGTGCAGATAGCCCTGGAGTAACTTATGACAAAGTTCAAAACAAACCAAAACCACATCAATTCAACACATAATTTGCTTCTTGCTTCTTATGTTGTAAAATAAACCTTCAAAATAATTATTAAAATAGAATATCCAAGAACTTTGAGCTAGTAAACCTAATTTCTATGAATTTAGATTTTTTGATCTTTAGAATTTGTACAAGGCTTGTGATTAAAGTGCGATGTGAACTTACAACATATGTAATATTAGCACTACTACTTTTATTATTTGAAATTATAAAAACAAAAGATCTATCATAATTAATGTATTTCACATCCTTATGTATCACAAAATTTGCTTACAATTTTTACGTGAAATTACTGGAGTTCAGTGTCTATTATTTTGCACAGTGTCTAAAGTTTCTGATAATTTTTTACAGTCACTGATTTCATAGTACTGCAGCAAAAATACACAAAAAATTTCAAAGACTAAAAACGTGTAGGATTATGCAAGTTTATCTGCCTTAAAGTTAAAATGTGTTTGTTTAGAATCAGGCACAAAGCTTCATAATGGGCTATCAAAAGCCAGTTTTTAGCACTGTGAGTCTGTTCACATACCTGAGAGAAAATAACAGATAATCATATGTATGGGTTATTAAAAAGCATTTAGATTATAAGATATTAATATAAAAGAAACTGTGATTAAGAAAATGACAATTAAGAGACCAAGCACAATCACTCTTGTTGATTGTCTAAAGCATTTATATTACCTCATAGTACAACTCTAATCAACAGGTAATAAATAATTACTTATACAAAAATGGTGTGATTTCACTGACTTCTGATGAAACATGAGGAAAGTACCATGAGTAAGAATAATTTTGGAATATAAAACCTTATTTTTAATATGCTGAAGAATAAAATGAATAAAAGATAATTTTAGAAATTTATGTGATATATAAACAAGCATTAACTCTGGTGTATCAATGGATTTAACTTTAGTTTTGACAACTTTTCCAATAATAGCATATAATATATACAATGTATATATTCTATTTCTTTACTGTATTATTGCTTTTGAATTTGTTTTTAGTCTAGTTTTTGTGGTGATTTTAGGCACTACCTGATAAAAGGCCTTGGTTTTAAATGTTGTCACAATCTCAAAATCAGTTTACAATTTTTACTATTTGGTGTTTTTAGGTTTTGACATTTAAAATGTTTTTCAGTTGTACTCTATAATCTATGCAGACCGTTTTTGGTATTTATAATTTGGATAACCAAATCTTAAAAACAAAATCTTTGTTACCCAAAAAGCCCATCCAGCAGGTACATTTTAAGATATCATAAATAACTAAAATTAAATCAAATTACTAAATAAGCCTTCATAATTCTTTCAAGTTAAATAAACAAATAAAATAATAATAAAAACAAAATACAAACAACTTGAAACAAATATGATTTATCTTCTACAGTTTCTAACTTGTCTCTTGTTACTATGTTACATATTACAATTTAACATAGTCTGAAACTGTGTTAAATGATAATTTAGATTTAGAAGTTAAATAAATGTCGACATGTATCCAATTTATCATAAATGCTAACAAGATTGAATACACACAGTTACAGTTTTGAAGGTTTGTAGTACACCAACTATAGCAAACCAATAATATACTGTCTCTTAGTGCATTGCATTGGTTACATTTATAAGTGTGAGGATGATTTCTGGAAATTTTAGCCTGCACAACAATATAGACGATACACTAATGTTTACATACACACGTATATTGTTGATTCTTACACTTGAGAATCTTCTACAACTTTGATAAATAAGCAGGAATTTTGCAAAACAGATTTAATAGTACAAGATATGAATAGTTCTAAATACCACATTTACTAAAACAAACATCAATACTGAAATAGGTATATAATAGTAAATCTATCACACTTCCTTCCTTCAAGAATTAAAAATTGGCATTAGACAGTTTTAACCAGATGTGTGTATATACATATATACACACACACACACACACACGCACACATTGAAAACAATACATTAAATACAATACACTGGCAAAGAATCATACAACTTCAATAATCATGACAGCATTAACACAATCAATACAAATAACCTTATGATCATAAAATTACATTTGGTTCAAAAATGTTAATGGGTGATGATTAGTGTTAATGACAATAGGTTGTGGTGTTGCAAATGTATAGATATTGAAATGTTCCAAGATACTAAAACCAATGTTTCTTTTCCACAGATGAATAATTATTTACATGATATTTAAACTTTTTAGGAAAATAACAAACAGCGTGTTCAATACCTTAGTCATCTGATTGTTACAGAATAGCACCACAATCGCTGGCATCAACAGCTATTGTGAAAGACTTATCAAAGTCAAGTGTCATCAATACAAGGTTGTCCACAATTAATATTTGACCTTTTTAAAAGCAGAGTCACATGTTTTAGATCACTTGTTCTTTTGAATTTTCTTCAACAGGTTTGTGACACAGTGATGTCAGCAACATGTTTACAAAACTTCCTGTAATAAACAGCCACTCCCAAATATCTCAAACTTTTTTTTATGGCAGGAAGTGGATAATTCAAAATACAATCAACCTTAGCTTGAATGTCAGAATTACTCAATTTGATGTTGCATTTATCTCCAATATTTTCAAATTTCCAATTTTCTGAATCGAAAAGACTGTTATCAGTTTCAGAAAAACATTCAGTGGCTAAAATATTTTCAAATGCATCTTGGATATTGACAGAGTTTCAACATATTGATATGACACATCTGAATAGCCTTTGGATGATTAGGTGTTTTTACAACATAGTCTGTATCATAAATTTTAGAACAAATTGAAAGGGATCATGATACCTAACTCTGAGTGAATATTCCCTAGTGGGTAACAATACTAAGACCATGTCATCAGGATGGAACTTATGTTCTTCAGCTTTGTGCTCATAAATATTTTTCATTCTAGCTTGGGATGGCTTCAAATTGTTTTGAGCCAATTCACAAGCACCTAAGAATCTGGACCAAAACTGACAAATGTAATCCAGTAAGCACATTTCTTTCAGATCATCTTCTAACCATTTTCCTTCCAGCAACTTCAAAGGAACACTCATTGAATGGTCAAACACCAATTCAAATGGGCCAAACCCCAACAACTTATGTACTGACTCATGAACAGCAGATAATAGGAAATTAACTCCGATGTTATGTTATGTATTCTAATTTCAAATAGATTGAAACTAAATTAAATGATAATTTGTGATGATGAGAAAACCCACTTGTAGATAAAAATTATTATACGTAAAAACATGAAAAATTTTCTCAACCTATACCAGCCATTTTTACATATAAATTAAATAATAATTTAGATTTATGTCAATATGTATCCAAATTATGACACTTGCCAACAAGATTGATACACACTGTTATAGCTTCCAAGGTTTGTAGTGCACCAACTATAGTACACCAATAATATATACAAACTCATCTATTTGTAAAAATATTTTCTCACCATCTAACAAACTGTTAACATCAACATATATTTATCAAAGTCATCACAATAATTTACTTCTGTATTGAACATGTTTGTTTGTTTCACAGTTAAGCTCAAAGCAACACAATAGGTTGTGTTATGCACACCACAAACATTGAAACCCAGGTTTTTTCAGCATCTACTGCAGTGCCACTTGAGGAGGGGGATGTATAAAACATGTAACAATAAACAGTTTTGTTTAACAACATTGCAATCAAAGTCTAGCTTCCCTTTACTTGAAGTAAGAGACGAAATGATTATATCTAATGAAGTCATTCAATTACT
Organism: Carcinoscorpius rotundicauda; assembly: GCA_011833715.1. Classification (NCBI taxonomy): domain Eukaryota; kingdom Metazoa; phylum Arthropoda; class Merostomata; order Xiphosura; family Limulidae; genus Carcinoscorpius; species Carcinoscorpius rotundicauda. Next base: position 37,015,282 of record CM022403.1, read on the forward strand.
TATTTTCACCATAAAAACTGAATATATCTCATTAAACCAACCATTTCATATTCACAATGTGGTACTATGACACCTTAAAATGTTCCTTACAAGTAATATTCAGTTCAGTTATTTGATCACTTATGTGAAATACAAGTTTCTAATTGAATACCAAGCCAATAAAATAAAATATTATATTACCATGAAAATAAGAAACTTAATGTACTTAATGAACCATATGTAAATAATGCAAAATTATATTATTTTTTTTAAAAATTCAATGACATGTGTTAATACCTTTTTTGTAACAGAAGTAAAACAATGATCAGTTAAAGCTCACATTGCCATAAATTATAAAAGTGGTTACATCTACAAAACAAATGGATTTAACATTACTGATAATTCGAGGACATTTGTTTATACATTCTGCTTATATTGGACATATTTTATATCTGATCCAGTGTTTTCCACTACACTGCAGATGTACTTGTGAGAACTGTAGGTGGATGGTTTTAATAATCACTTCACAGTTACATTAGGTATCAACTTAAAGTTGTTAATGAAGGAAACTCTTCTAAGATGTTTCACCGAGTTGCAATAATTATTAAAACTCAAAACACAAAAATCATAAATGATGTAGAAAACATTAATAGAACAGTCTGTGGTTCTATGAATTATACTTTTAGTTGAACCACTAAAAATTTTTCTTTGCTAAGAATCTAAACTTTGTATACATGGTAAAGGAACAAATATTTAAAGCATAGAGCACATCCTAAAGTAATGACAACACTTGAAAATTATGGATTTGAGACATGATTTGAATTATTATAATCCTTATTCCCAGATAAAACATTTTCTGGTACAACTGTATGTTTCTTGACGTGGCTATTGTTATGTATAAAGCGTTTAGAATGCCATGTTGTTGTTTATATTATTGCTTCAAAGTTCAAACCAATAAAATATGTTGTTATTCATTTAAAATAACATTTAGAAATTTCTAGAATTAGGTAGATCAATCATTTGACTATAAATGGAATGTATGGCGGCCTAGTGTCTAGACGTCGAGTCTCGTGCAAAAACAGACATGCCCAGATTACTCTGGAACTCTGTGGAAGTTACGCGATTGTTCGAGGACACAGTAAGCCTATTAGTATAAAAACAGACGGTGACGCGAGGAGAAGAAGAAGAGTCAGTCATTCGTTTGAGAAATTTTCAACGTTTGCTGTGTGTTTATTCAACTTGGATTTGTCACTAGAGTTAGATCTACAGGACCTGTGATTTTATATCGTCAATCTCTACGATTCATTCGAATTACTAGTTATACTGAAGGTCAACACGTGTAGAACTGTTTAGGGGAGACCGGGAAAGTTGGAAGGCGATAAGTTTGAGACATTCATCGGAGGCATCGTAAAAAGAACTTCGTGAAATTTATTGAACTGTGAATTGTTTCTGAACTTCTCCATTCAAACTTCGGAATTTCTTCGTGGGACCAAATTCACACCCTAGACCGAAATTTTGGATTTCTGATCTGAACTTTTGGACTTTCATTCTAAATCATTATACTGGACACAGGCCAGTACCATTTTGTATTGTAATTAGCTTTGAAGGTTGAAACTAGTACCATTTTGTATTGTAATTAACTTTGAAGGTTGAAACTAGTACTATTTTGTATTGTAATTAATTATGAATGTTGAAACTGAATATCTGTCATTGCTATTATATAATTTATGTTATATCTGTCACATATATGATAGGTTACTGTAATAAATTATACAATCTGTTATCTGTGTCTTTCTGTTGCGTTCAGTCTACACAAAACATAAAAAAACGTAACAGAAAATTGGGGGCCCGTCCGGGATAGATCAAACAATTTAATTCTATTCCAAAATTAGATTTATATTTTGTACAGATCGACAGCTTGTATATTCAAAATGGCATTTCAACTCGAAGATTTTATAGACAAATTTAATCAGAATCCCTCTTTCGAATTGATCAGTGAATTTAGAAAATCTGAATTGCTTGATGTTGGAAAACATTTCAATTTGGAAATGAAGCAAGCAATGAAGAAAGCAGATATCAAACGAATTGTTGTTGAACATTTGGTCAGCCAAAAAGTTTTACCTCAAAAAGTTGTACAACAATTGCCTGCCGCTCATTTTGACCCAGATTTTGAATTTAAAAAAATGTAAATGAAATTTCGTTTAGAAATTGAAAGCAAACGTCTTGAGGCAGAACTAAAACGTATTAACGCAGAACAGGAAAACAAACGCCTTGTTCTTGATGCCGAAATACAAAAAGAACGCATTAAAGCTGATAAGGAAATCAGTATGAGAAAGGCACAGACAGAAGAAAAGGTTGTCCAAATTCGGTTGGATATATTTGATGCTTCCAAACAAATTCGTTTAGTACCTCCATTCAATGAGAAGGCTGCAGATAAATATTTTCAACAATTTGAAAAATTGGCCCTTAGGCTAAAATGGCCTACCGAATATTGGACAATATTACTTCAGAGTGTTCTCAAAGGTAAAGCTCAGGAAGTATTTTACAAACTCACGGCCGAGCAGAGTTATGATTACGAACACGTCAAAAAATGCATTTTAAATGCTTATGAATTGGTGCCAGAGGCATACAGACAAAAATTTCGTGGTTACAAAAAGTTTGACAACCAAACTTATGTCGAATTTGCTCGTGAAAAAGAAAATCTGTTCGACAGGTGGTGTGATTCCAAAGAAATCAAAGATGATTACACAAAACTCAGAGAACTCATGTTAATTGAAGAGTTTAAAAGGTGTATTCCCGTAGAGCTAAAAACTTACATTGATGAACAAAAAGCTTCCAAAATTCATGATGCTGCTGTCTTGGCATACGAGTATGATTTGACTCACAAAGATTTGTCATACAAAAGCAAAACAAATCACACAGCAAAGAAACCCAATGACTCATTCAAACATTATGCAAATGTCGACAAAAACAAAAAGGGGCAAACTTCTGATTCTCAAACAAAGAGTTCATCTCATTCTCAAAGCTTATCATCTACCAAAAACGTGTCATTTTCATCCAAAACATGTGCTTATTGTAGGAAACCTGGCCATCTGATTTCTGAGTACTATAAGCTCAAAAACAAGCCATCACCCAATAGTTTCATTTCACCCTCGTTGGATACATCATTGGTTCCCAATGATTTTGACCCTGTCCAGTCCACTGTGGATTCCAAGTCCAATATTCTTGATGTACCTGAAAATCTTGTTGAGGACAAATTTAAGCCTTTCATCACTGAAGGTTTTGTTTCTTTTGCTGGCGATTCACATCTACAACCAATTAAAATCCTGCGGGATACTGGAGCTTTTCAGAGTTTGATTTTGGAAAGTGTACTTCCGTTTTTTGAAAAGTCATCCATTGGGGCCAATGTGCTCATTTCTGGTGTAGAAAATGGCGTCGTTTCTGTCCCTCTTCATAGATTGAATTTGCATTCGGACTTAGTTTCAGGCCCAGTGACTGTGGGTATTAAATCTTCAATGCCTGTTGAAGGTGTGTCTATGCTTTGGGGGAATGATTTGGCTGGTAGTAAGGTGGTACCAGAGGTTCGTGTTGTTGAAGCACTTGTTGTTAGTCCCAATACAGAGCAACTCGTTGAAGAGTTTCCTAATGTTTTCCCTGCCTGTGCTGTTACTCGTTCTCAAACACGTTTTCAGGAGTCCAAAGAGGATTTCCCTTTGTCCGATACGTTCATGTCTCACATCGATGAGATTTCTGACTCAACTTCGAGTTCTACTGATGACTCCAAGTCATTTTTCAACTCTCCTCATCGGAACAAACTTGTTGAGGAACAGGACAATGATCCTGAAACTCGTTCTCTTCTACAACTGGCAGTTGATGAAAATGAAATAGGAACTGTCCCTATTTGTTACTACAAGAAGTCAGGTGTGTTAATGAGAAAATACAGACCTCCTCACGTTGCTGCTGATGAAGAGTGGAATGTTATTCACCAAATCGTCATTCCAAAATGCTATCGGAATGATATTCTTAGTCTTGCTCATGATCATGTGTTGTCAGGACACTTAGGTGTAAGAAAGACCCTAGATCGTATCCGACGACATTTCTATTGGCCAAAGATGCGCCAAGATGTTGTTGACTATTGTAAGACATGCCATTCTTGACAAATGACTGGAAAACCAAACCAGGGGATTCCCAAAGCACCACTGCAGCCTATTACTGCCTTTGAAGAACCGTTCTCAAGGGTCATTATCGACTGTGTTGCCCCAATGCCAAACAGCAAAGCAGGAAATGAATACCTCTTGACAATCATGTGTGCTTCTACACGTTTCCCTGAGGCTATCCCTTTGAGAAAAATCACTGCTCCCAACATTGTCAAGGCTCTTGTCAAATTCTTTACCATGTTCGGGATTCCAAAAGTTGTGCAATCAGATCAAGGCTCAAATTTTATGTCCAAGCTATTTCAACAAGCCATGCATGAACTAAACATCCATGAAGTTTCATCCAGTGCATACCATCCTGAGTCACAAGGTGTCCTTGAACGTTTCTACCAAATTACTGTCACGAACACTCAAAGGACTGGGATGAGGGTGTTCCCTTGTTGTTGTTTGCAGTTCGTGAGGTTGTTCGAGAATCTACTGGATTTAACCCTTTTGAGTTGGTTTAAAAAAAACGTGTTCACAAGTTCAATTTTTTTGTTTTTTGCTTTTAAGGGGGAGAGTGTTATGTATAAAGCGTTTAGAATGTCATGTTGTTGTTTATATTATTGTTTCAAAGTTCAAACCAATAAAATATGTTGTTATTCATTTAAAATAACATTTAGAAATTTCTAGAATTAGGTAGATCAATCATTTGACTATAAATGGAATGTATGGCGGGCTAGTGTCTAGACGTCGAGTCTCGTGCAAAAACAGACATGCCCAGATTACTCTGGAACTCTGTGGAAGTTACGCGATTGTTCGAGGACACAGTAAGCCTATTAGTATAAAAACAGACGGTGACGCGAGGAGAAGAAGAAGAGTCAGTCATTCGTTTGAGAAATTTTCAACGTTTGCTGTGTGTTTATTCAACTTGGATTTGTTACTAGAGTTAGATCTACAGGACCTGTGATTTTATATCGTCAATCTCTACGATTCATTCGAATTACTTACTAGTTATACTGAAGGTCAACACGTGTAGAACTGTTTAGAGAAGACCGGGAAAGTTGGAAGGCGATAAGTTTGAGACATTCATCGGAGGCATCGTAAAAAGAACTTCGTGAAATTTATTGAACTGTGAATTGTTTCTGAACTTCTCCATTCAAACTTCGGAATTTCTTCGTGGGACCAAATTCACACCCTAGACCGAAATTTTGGATTTCTGATCTGAACTTTTGGACTTTCATTCTAAATCATTATACTGGACACAGGCCAGTACCATTTTGTATTGTAATTAACTTTGAAGGTTGAAACTAGTAATATTTTGTATTGTAATTAATTTTGAATGTTGAAACTGAATATCTGTCATTGTTATTATATAATTTATGTTATATCTGTCACATATATAATAGTTTATTGTAATAAATTATACAAGCTGTTAGCTGTGTCTTTCTGTTGCGTTCAGTCAACATAAAACATAAAAAAAACGTAACACTATACTCTTACAGGCAATTTATATGGTTTCTTAAGAATTAAACTGACCACCAACACCATGCATTATTGAAACCTAGTGACCCAAAGATCAACACAGTAGTAATGTACTGAGGGATATTTTAAAAATCTGCTCTGCAGAACTAAACTTGAAAAGTAAGTTAATATAATTATTTCAAAATTATATTCATGCATGTCTCAGCAGACACTGCTTGAATTAGACTTTTTTACCAAACATAAAAGCTTCCATCTTTGTTGTCATCATCTGATCACAAAGTCTTTTTATTTGTAGAAGAACAGCAACACAAAACAATAACTAATATGTTATTAATTGTGAAACATTTATTTTTCTTATGTTATAAATTTCTTTAATTTCTATACAACAGAAAATTAAAAAATATTATTCACTTCAACATTTTAATAAGATCTTTTAAAACTGTGACTGAGTTTTAGTACCAAGTTAGATCATGAAAAACTTTTGAAAATTATTATTTCTATAGATAATTAGAAATAAAAACTATAATATTCTCTTGTTCGTTTGTTTTTTAATTTCACTCAAAGCAACACAAGGGCTATCTGCACAAGCCATCCCTAATTTAGCAGTGTAAGGCCAGAAGGAAGGCAGCTAGTCATCACCACCCACTGCCAACTGAAAAAGCATGCATGTTTGGTGTGTTGTGGATTCAAACCCATGACCCTCTGATTAGGAGTAAAGTGCCTCAACCACCTGGCCATGCCGGGCCCTCTCTTGCTAAAAATTGTTGAAATAAAATTACGTCTTTTATTTTGAAGTGACTAAACTATTTATAATTTTTATCATCAGTGCTTTCTTTCATGTAAAGGGCAAAAAATAATAAAAAGATGTATAAAAAAGTTAAACAGTCAGTAAATAATAAATAAAAATAAACAAAATTTGACCTTTTCTACAGTAGAAGCTGATTGAAATTAGGTCTTCTTATGATAAATTTCTTTCGATCCTTGGTTTTGGAATCATTTTGTATCCAAATTACTATGATTTAAATAAAAAAACAAAAGAAAAAGAGCTTTGCCAGTTTAAATTTCCTTACCTAGATATTTCATTATTCTACTATTCCTTGTCTGAGCTTTCCAAGGACATCAATACCTTATGGAACAAAGCTAACACTGTATTCTAAATACAATGAAATAGATCATCAGTTTTATAAGGAAGTAAAACCACTTTTGTTCTTAAACTCAGAATTTCTTTAAATGAATTTCAGAACTCTTTCATTTTTTTCATCATAACCAGTGGTGAAATTCTGCCTGTAATCACTGGTACCAGCACTGGAACTTATTTCCTAAGGCAATATAAGTACTGAGACACGTTTGACCTGCTCTGTCATTTTTTATGTTTACACAGAGAATTTTATTTCATATTCAAAAAAAAGGTCCACTTTGTCTAATTAAGTACCTCTATTTTTTATTTTGGATAATTTCTCACCCTTGACCATGAATAACATTCTGCTGGAAGTTCTAGCTATTATCAGCATTTACATCCATATCTCTACAGTTCCCTTTCTCCATAACACTAAAGTGTCATCCTTTCATATTGCATCATTTCACACCTTTCAAAGCTCATGATGTACCATGTTGATGAGGAATTTATCTTCTATCTGATGAATGACAATGAATATCTGAATTAATTGCTGACAAAGAAAAACAGTGCATCTCTTAAAACACAGTTAATTTAAAAGGGGGAATAAAGCCATTTACTCCAATAAGGTCACTCATAAACCAAAATGGTAAACTGAAATTAAATGTTGTCTTAACATATCTCTAGACAGATATCTGAAGAAACTTAATACTAACACATTACACAACTTCTTAATTCTAGCTGATAATTACATATAAAAGATATTTTGTTGTACAAAGGTAAGTTTTTCCCTCTGTGTCAGAACCCTTGCTCTATTTGATTTATATCAATAATATAGATGAAGAAATGGTTGACAAACTACTTAAAATATTTTGCTGATGATATTCAGGTCTTAAGTGCCACTTGCTATGAAGAGGACACTGCTGATTTAGAAAATGATGTAGATCATTTAGTGAGGTGGGTAAATAAATGGCAGATGGCTTTTGATTAAAGTAAATACAAGGTAGTGCATGTAGATTATTGTTATTTGAATTATAAATATAATTAGAATTGGAATAAATTTAACAATGTCACAAAAGAAAGAGGTCTTGGTGTAATGGTTGATCAATTTCTAAAAGCCATCCTAGCAGTGACCTTATGCTTGTGGAAGAACAAACGGGATTTTTATATTGTGTTTACGTAAATACTGAATACAAGTCTAAAGAGAATATGGTTTCATTACGTAGGTCACTAGTTAGGCCACATATGGAGTACTGTGTTCAGTCCAAATCTCCTTACTCTAGAAAGAACATTTAACTGTTGAAAATAGTTTATAGGATGATTACTAGAATGGTTTCTGAAATAGAGGGGTTGTTATGTGAGGAAAGGTTAAGATCTTTAAACTTTTCTCTTGAAGAAAGAAGAGTTAGAGAGGATTTGATTGAGGTTTTTAACGAAAGAAAACTGGTAATGTTGATGCAACGTCTTTTTTTCAAACATAATGGCAAAGAATAGTAGGAACACAAATATAAAATCAGGCAGCATGAGAATCATCTTTAGCTAAGACAGTTTTATTTTTCTAACAGGCAGTTGACCCCTGAATTGGGTTGGATTACCTTTGGATGTTGTGGTAGCAATACATTTAAAGGAATTTAAGAGGAAACTTAATAATTATAAGAGTAATAAGGGACAGCTTTAAGTTTTTTGTTTTCCTTTAGTTTATGCATTTAATAGTTTTAGTTCAGAAGATGGGTGTTGTCCCTGAACATTATGTAATATCCATACATTACTTTTTTCATCAAATTCAAAAGCACAAGGTAGCTTAGATGTACTGATTTCCAACCTTACCTCTTCTATCAATGACCACAAAACAAATAAAACCATAAAGTGATATCCCAAGATAAATTAGACACCAAACAAAAAAAAAGGATTGTGAATAGTGTACACAAGAAATGAGGTATATCTTTCACAAAACAATTTAAAAAAAAATGAAACGTGGAGAATGTTCAGTTGATAAAGTAAATCATGTAAATTCTTAATATTGTGTATCTGGGATACACGTGTCTTGTAAAAAGAAAAGAAAGGTACTAACCTTCTTTTAGTTATAAAAACTCAGAATACAATCTGCTATCAACATGATTATTTTCCACTGTTGACACTGTGGTTCAACAAAAAAAATCTTTGTTTCAGTTGTTATCAGTAGCTTCTTCTGTAAACGAGTGATCAGTATACTTGAAGCTCTTGTAAAATATCTTTTTTCCTTTCTTTTACCCACTAGGGGTTCAGCGGTAAGTCAATGAGATTATAATACTAAAAAATTCAGGTTTCGGTATCCACAGTAAACAGTTCAGTGCTTTACAACAAATAAACAAAAATCTTTTGTGCTCAAAAGTCCACTAAATACTTAGGTGTATCACGGATTCGAGTTAAAGTACTACAATGAGCTGTTCGAGAAAGAAAAACAAAAACATGGCAGAAAAAGTTAATGATCAGTTATTAATTCTCAAAATCTGTAAGTTATTGTTTCCTATGACACATTTGGATTCACAAAAGAATATTTATATCCTTATATTATCAATAGACACAGTGTGTCGTGTCCTAGTATAACCTTGATTTGGTTTGTTTGTTTTTGGAATTTCGCACAAAGCTATCTATGCTAGCCGTCCCTAATTTAGCAGTGTAAGACTAGAGGGAAGGCAGCTAGTCATCACCACCCACCGCCAACTCTTGGGCTACTCTTTTACCAACGAATAGTGGGATTGACCGTAACATTACACACCCCCACGGCTGGAAGGGCGAGCATGTTTAGCGCGACCCTCGGGTTACAAGTCACACGCCTTACGCGCTCGGCCATGCCAGGCCCCTTGATTTGGTGCTCAACGACAAGGCCTTCACGTTTATCATTTGGATCTATACTAAATCACATTCATAAGACATTTACTGTAGAACATACTAAGAACCTTTTTCATTTCTGTTATTACGTTTCGGTGTATTCTTTAAAGATTAGGACCCTTGCAGGAAAATGATGGTAGCAACATGTGAATCTCATTTTTTTCTTAACACAATGCCCAGGCGGTGTATAGTTTGGAATAATTTATTAAGTTTTCACGTGCTTTACATTTTCTATGGATTTACAACGCTAAAATCAGGGGTTCAATTTCCCTCGATGGGCTTAGTAGTTAGCCCGATGTGGCTTTGCTGTAAAAAAACATACAAACACTTGTTTAAATTTATTTTATCGGCGTCAAACAGTTTCACCTCGTTAACGTTCTTACGAATATTATGCAAATCACTTTTTTTTTTGAATTCTAAGAAGTATTTGTATCTGTATTTTGAATTTCGCACAAAGCTACTCGAGGGCTATCTGTGCTTCTAAGAAGTAAGCAATAGGATAAGAAACCATAAAACGAGTCCTAGCAACTACACTATTCTAATAGAGCTCATTATATAAAAATTATTGAAAAAATTTAAGGAAAAATAACAGCATGTGCGTGCTCTCCATAACTTTTTATTTTGTTTCAGTCAAAGTTTCAATTTGTTTAGTGCACTGAACGCGTCAACGATATACAAATCTTTTTATATATATAAATAGTAGTTATTTGGTGTAATCTTCTGTTTAAAATGTTTTATATGTTTGTTTTGAATTTTGCACAAAGCTGCACGAGGGCTGTCTACATTAGTCGTCCCTAATTTAACAGTGTAAGACGAGAGGATTTATTTGTTTGTTTTTGAATTTCACACCAAGCTACTCGAGGGCTATCTGTGGTAGCCGTCCCTAATTTAGTAGTGTAAGACTAAAGGAAAGACAGCTAGTCATCACCGCCCACCGCCAACTTTTGGGCTACTCTTTTACCAACGAATAGTGGGATTGATCGTAACATTATAACATTCCCACGGCTGAAGGGGCGAGCATGTTTGGCGCGACGGGAATGCGAACCCGCGACCCTCAGATTACGAGTCGCACGCCTTAACACGCTTGGCCATCTGGGCCCAAGACTAGAGGGAAGGCCCTAGTCATCACCATCCACGACAAACTCTTGGGTAACTCTTTTACCACCGAATAGTGGGATTGACCATCACATTATAACGACCGTATTACATGATTTGACGGGGATTCGAACCCATGATTGTAGAATTGAACACCCCTAACCACTTGACCATAATAAGATAAGATAAGATAAGAGTGCCCCTAAATTCCGTAAGGAACAGAGGACCGCAAACTCTGCGGTTTCAGAACAGGCTGGTTTTTGAGTAGGTTGTTAGCTTACTGCACAATCCCCAACCAGGAAGACAACTTCTCAGCCCACCGAGAGAAATCGAACCCCTGATTTTAGCAGTGTAAATCCGGATTTTTTTTCTTTTTATTCATCCCACCTCAAAGAGGGGATATAAACAAAAATACATGAAATAAAACACTAGTTAAATAATTAGCATATGGAAAGAAAACATTATAAGATACCACCTTGTTAAAAAATTAGAACAAAAGGTATAAAATGAATTAGAAAATGTAAAGTCCGGAGACATACTGCTGGACTAGCGGGGAACACTTGGCCATGCCGGGCTGTAATTAAATTCATAATGACAACGCTACCTATAACTTAAGGTAATCATTCTTGAAATGTTTGTTTCCATCTATATACATATATAATAAGTACCCCTTTTACGTAAATATACACCAAACTCAAAAGTATTAAGTTTGAGTGTTGACCCCTGTGATATTTTTTTTGTTTTGGTTTATTTTATTTCGTATATACCACAAGATGTCGCTTGCTCTGTCAAAAGAAAGATTACTTTGCACTGTCTCTACACTATGAGAGAAACCTTTATCACCAAAAATGTTGACGAACTTTTCAATAAAATTCATCAAAACACTAGAAAAATAAGTCGTTTTATATGTTTATATGAATATTTTGTAGCTCAGAATAAATGTGTTAAAGAACTGATTCTCACACAATTTATTTTTAACCGCGCTTCATGGCAAATAGCTCCGTAAAAATTCTGAAACACACAAATAAACAAGCAACACTTTTAAGCAAACTACATGATGAGGTTAGATAAATCAGTTTAGAAAGTGATTAGTTTACAAGTATTTCGACTTTTACTGCTGTTAAATTATGTTGTTGTTGAAATTCTGATGAAATCCAAAAGGTTAGTCTCTATACAAAAGAACAAATTGTTTGTATTAATAGTACGATGGCGAGTCGTTGCAACTGTGAATTGTAACATTCGGAACGCAACGTTTAGAATGTTTATCAGGTTCATGACAAATTCCAAACGAATCAACAGTGCAATGTCACTACGAACAGACTTATGGTTGTAAAATAACGTTACAGCTTTTCACGGAATGATATTTGAATAACAAGATATTAAACGAGGTATAACTAAAGGACACAATATTTTTGAAGGAAGTTTTTGATGTGTTCTATAGAAGCGAAACACCCGGTAGAGCACAGACAACATCAAGTCTTTGAATCACGTGATAAGTCAATCCAAACCAAAACCATTATCCTCAGGTTGAAGGAAATAACCATGCAACCCCCTTCCCCAAAAAAATAATAGAGATTATTATATTTTCTAATATAATTAATAAGATCCTGGACAGAAAATAAGTTTCCAGCCACAGCTCACAATCAGTTGTTTATTTCAAGACAAAAACAAACAAACTTGAAAACACGGAATAATAAAAACTCACCAAGTTATGTGCTGTCAAATCTCTCGATGCAATTCCATTGGACTTTTGTCTTTTATCTGCTGCAAATAGTCTTGGAAGCCTATATCTAGATACAAAAGAAAATATCCAGAAATTCTGTTAAGACGTGTGCCTCAACTTTGACTTCGCTTTCTTCGAAGGAGCTTGCTACAATGAAAGTTGCGTTGTTGGACAATGTTGCACAATCATAAGCTGAGAGCAATTGACAATAGAAAATACAGTTCCATGAGAAGAACGAGACTTGGAACATTGTTCTAATAAAATGCAATTAACTCTCGGTGATCGGTTATTTCACACTAGGTTACTCGCTGATTTATACGCATGTACATGCAGCTATAAAAGGATAATATAATATTTCAAAGAAAATTCCACACGAAAATAGTTATATAAAAATTTCACTGATAAGGAATTTTATAAAGTATGAGGAGGAGCATAATTATCTGAAACTAAATATTCAAAAAATGCTGAGCTGTGATTGCGAGAAGTAATTTACATTCCAGTTATTTCATAAAAATAAAAAGAATAAATACATTTATATTTTGAGATGTTTTGCTCATATGTGATGTTGCCTAAAGGTCAGTTTCGAAGTTGATGAAAAATTAAACACATGTTTAATGGAAATTAATCAAAATATCTCGGAATAATAACACAATGTATTATAACTGGTGCAGCTTATTAACTGCACCAAAACGTTTTACACATACATGTGTGTGTGCATCAAGATTTTTTAATATGATAATTCATTTATTGTTTCGATTTCGTTTTTTTGGCAAATTAGAAACTCAAGTTTGTATCAGTGATAAATTTACATTACATCACGAATTGGCTTTGAAACGAAATGCATGCGAGGGTTGCTTACTGTCAGATGTGTAATTGTTTATTTCTGAATTTCGTGTAAAGCTACGTGAGGGCTATCTGCGCTAGCCATCCCTAATTTTGCTGTGTAAGACAAGATAAAGGGAAGGCAGCTAGTCACCACCACTCACCTTAACTTGTGGGCTACTCTTTTACCAACGAATAGTGGGATTGACCGTCACATTATAACGCCCCCAAGGCTGAAAGGGCAAGCATATTTAGTGCGACGGAGATTCGAACCCGCGACCCTCATATTACAAGTCGAAGGGGCCACAGACGTATAATCTATCATATAGTGTCATCGGAACAAAATACGTAATATCTTTTAATGAAAAGAATGATGCTTCCCCAAAAGTCTAAACGAAGTAATTCATCGAGTCTTTGCAAGAAGGCTCTGAAAACAAAATATTTATTTAACTATTTGATCACTAGGTCAGGCCAATAACAGTTCAAGCCTACAGCTTGGTAAATGTAAGTTTATTAATATATATTAATGAACATGTGACTTAACTAGAAAATAAATAGATTGACGGTAATGAATTTTCGACTGACATTCCAGTGAGAAAGAAACCAGTGACGACGAAGTTCTTTAAACTGTGTTTTATTCGATCTCCGTATAGTGTGTGTCATCAAGTCAACCCAAATACCACACGTTCCAGTCATTACTCAATCGTTCATATATTACTTTCATCACACACGATTCCTCTGACACATACTTCATGCGGTTAGCGCGTGTTTGTCTGTAGTAAAGTTAGTCGAGATAATGTTTATATTAGCGTCATGACACAGGGCTTAACAATGATCAGTATACGACACAAATAGCACGTGCACAGTTTTTGATTTCTGTTCTATCTACAAGACGAGCTCTTTTACGTCGCTGCATTAGAGCATTGTCGGTTTCTATAGTAAGATGTAGATTCAGTGGTTCTGATGTAAAACTGGTTACAATCTGACTATGGGACATTACATACCTTGTTTTGTTTTGAAATATAACAGTTATTGGCGGTAATATTAAAGTGAACCATTAGAAACGTACGTTGTTCTCAGTAAAAGAATAAAAAAGTAATTATATGATAAAATTATTAATCCAATCCGGCAAGAACATAAGTACGGGGAGGAGAAAGAGGTCATAGAAAACCGGACACTCCAGGGTATGAACTTTTCTTACCCAAACACCGACAGAGATTCGAGATTGCTCTCAGGAAAAAGAGAAAAGAAAAACAGATTGTGAACAGAATTAAATATTTTTTTTTCTTATGGAAAATACATAAACTATGAATAGCCAGTATTATCACTGCATTACAATCAGAACGTTGACAGTGCCAGTCAATGCAATACGTTTAGAATTTAACTCTACAATCTAACTCTAATTTACTGTCTTTAACAGAGTAGGAAAATTACACATAAAAACCTTCTAAATTTTATATGGAATAAATGGTGAATATCAGAGTAGGATATATTCCCAAAGTGTATTCAGTTTTCAAGCTCGTAAACTACGCCCCAAAAAATTATTTCCGCTGATATATGTATTTCTTTACACGTAACTATTTAAAATACGGTCAAGAATGTCCTCCATAATTCTGACATCTTCAATTTTACGAGTTTCCATAAAGTATTTCGAGTTAAAACCAAGTCATTTTGACCTTGATTTTAATTTGTAATTAAACACAAAGAGATACCTGTGCTCTACTCAGCATAGGAATGAAAACCCAGTTTTTAGCAGTATAAATCCGCAGACATACCTCTGTACCATTGAGGTGTATTCATTTTAATAATTCTAAATAATTCATTCTGCTGTTTAAAACAAAATTTTAAAGAAAGGATCCAGTTTGTCAACTTCTCTCGTTTTTCTTCTCTTAAAATAAATTACTTCAAGCTTTGAAAAAATAAATAAACTTTCGTAAAGTGAAAATTATATGGAAATAATAAGTTATTTCACTTTTTTTAAAGTTTTCCTTCTAACAGTTTTATTTGTTCCCCATTTTATAAATTTATAAATCACGAATTTTTAGTTTTGTATTTGTGGAAAAGCTTCTGTGGTTATCTACCATTATCCATGATTTTTTCACTGGTAAATAGTGAGAAAGCAATCATCCAGTCTACCAATCATGCTAAGAAGCTGCCTGTCACTCTCATATCTTATATCTGATTAACTAGCTATGGAATCCATATTTTTATGATAGGTTTAACAGATCTTTATATAAGTCATGAGACAGGGTAGTTCGAATAGAATAAACCATTTCACAATGTAAGGAGAGCATTTATGATTCTTTATAAATACATACATAGGAAAAGGTAATTGTAAAAATTGTAGTGTATAAAAAGGACTGAATATAACAATAGTAATGTGTATGAATGAGTAAACGTAAAAATCATAGTTTGTTTGTTTTGAATTTCGTACAAAGCTACACGAGGGCTATCTGCGCTAGCTGTCTCTAATTTAGTAGTACAAAACTAGAGGGAAGGCAGCTAGTCATCATAAAGCACGTCCAACTCTTGGGCTACGCTTTTACCAACGAATATTGGGATTGACCTTCATCATAATGACCCCACGACCAAAAGGGCGAGCATGTTTGGTGTGACAGTGATTAGAATTCGCAACCTTCGGATTACGATTCGAGCACCTTAACCACTTGGCCATGCCTGGCCAAAGTTGAAGATACTGAAATGACAAGCAGATTATTCATGAACATTCTGCTTGCCCCACATATTTTGATCTAGTTCATTAACAAAACGGCCTGCGAAAAATTGTTAGCAAAAATAAAACAGCGAATAAATTGTTCAGAAGTTTAAGGTAACTAATATTAATTATTCATTTATGTTAATGAATATTTTAACTCCAACAAATAAAGAACTTCTGTGGAGGACGAAAATTAGAGCGAAAGAAAGTCAATATAAATTTGTTTAATTATAAATAGGAAGGAAAATGTTTGTCGAGAAAGTTGTTGTTTTGTATTAAGCACAAAGCTACACAATGGGCTATCTGTGCTCTGCCCACCGCGGGTATCGAAACCCGGATTTTAGCGTGCAACTCCGCAGACATATCGCTGAGCCACTGGGGGGCTTATCGAGAAAGAGGAAGTAAGTAATATTCTAATAAATATCAATATTGCACAGATTTGCAGAAGGTAAGTTAAGTAAATACAATTTTATTAAATAATAACAATGAAATATCTAGATTTATATAATATGGCAACGGAAAACGATTTTGAAACAACTATAAATTTGATAAATTGGATTACTTAGAATAAAAATAAAAGTTAAAAATTAATTTAGTATTATATGTCAACATTAAAAGTCTAAGGAAAAACTAGAATAAGGCAAAAGTGCTTCAGCAGATGTATTGATAGATTTAGATATTATAGTGCTAGCGGAAACTAATGGAACTTTAAATTTACCATATTTGAAAGGTTTACTAAAGATGTCAAGAATTGCGCAGGCAAAATCTTTATTGTTTTTTACAGAAGTGAAATAACAGGTCATTTACTAAGATAAAATATAAAACTTAGTGAGTTGTACAGTTTAACATTTCAGTGGATTCTATAATTTATAAAGGATTTGCTAATAATTGCTAAGCCTGGCATGGCCAGGTGGATTAAGACGTTCAACTCGTAATCTGAGGATCGCGGGTTCGAATCCCCGTCGCACCAAACAGGCTCGCCCTTTCAGCTGTGGGGGCGTTATGATGCTACGATCAATCCCACTATTCGGTGGTAAAAGAGTTACTCAAGAGTTTGTCGTGGATGGTGATGACTAGGGCCTTCCCTCTAGTCTTGGGCCCAGCATGGCCAAGCGTGTTAAGGCGTGCGACTCGTAATCTGAGGGTCGCGGGTTCGCATTCCCGTCGCGCCAAACATGCTCGCCCCTTCAGCCGTGGGAATGTTATAATGTTACGATCAATCCCACTATTCGTTGGTAAAAGAGTAGCCCAAAAGTTGGTGGTGGGTGGTGATGACTAGTCTTACACTGCTAAATTAAGGGACCGTCAGCACAGCTAGCCCTCGAGAGGCTTTGTGCGAAATTAAAAAACAAACAATAATTGCTATATATAAATATCCTAATACAAATGAAAATATTTTTTGTATAATTTACAGTTATGGTTACATTATTTAAGTAAAAACATAAATGTCTGTATTGTTTTAACTTAGGCACAAAGTTACACAATGGGCTATTTGTTCTGCTTGCTATGAATATTGAAACTTGCTTTCTTGCAGTGTAAATCCGCAGACATAGCGCTGTGTCACTGGATCTGCGGATTTACAACGCTAAAAACCAGGGGTTAGATTCCCCTCGGTGGGCTCAACAGATAGCCCGATGTAGCTTTGCTATAAGAAAACACACACACTATTCGTTAGTAAAAGACTAGCCAAGAGTTGGCGGTGGATGGTGACGACTAGTTGCCTTCCATCTAGTCTTATACTGCTAAATTATGGACGGCTAACGCAGATAGCCTTCGAGTAGCTTTGCGCGAAATTCAGAAAACAAATAAAAACAAACATTGGTAAAGCTAATAATTTGATTATTTGTAGTTAGAGCGAATTGGCGGGAAAGGGAGGCAGAAGGGCCATTTGATAAAGGGCTCAATTTTAGACACTTGTTTTTTTGCATTTGTTAAGTTTCGCGACTTCTTTTTATGCACAGAAAAATATTTATTGAATGTTAAATAAGGCTAGTAAACATTTGTTAAATAAAAAGTATTCAGATTATGTTCCATTTTTCTTTTGGGCTAATGACTGTCTTTTTTTATTTTGATGTAGCATTGTTTTTGTTTGTTTTTACTATAATTAAGGACCTCAAAAAGTAAAAGTAAAAAATGGCCCAGGACTCTCTGAGAGAGTCTGTTTATAGTATTAATAATCAGTTTCAGAACAAATGTTAAAAATGTTAAAAGTAGATGGATTTGATAGGTTGTCCGTAACCTAGCAATGAAAATTCAGCTCGAGACAGAGTGACTTGAGATAATGATCAAACTTTTATTACGTCAAGCATGATTAAAACAGAAATCAATTTTTAAAACACGGGTGAAGCGAATAATGTACTCTCTTTACACAAATATACAGGTGTTTAGTTAGTTATACCAACTAAGGTCGCAGACACTCAGGGCTTTTCTTATAATTCCTACCTTTGAGTATTGTACACATCATAAACGTTGAAAAGTTGGAACGTTTATTTGTTCAGTTCTCTACGTGCTGAGTTTAACGTAATTTCTTCCTTTCTGAATAAAAACAGATAAAACCTCTGAATGGTTTGTTCATTTGTCGATCGTTTTGTTGACTCGCATTTATTACAACGTTGTAGTTTTCTTCAACACTGTTAGGTATTTTGACACATTTCAACCACAGGGTCATTGAGGAACCACCGATAAAGAAAATTGACTGTACATGCATATCAGGTCAGCCGCTTGGCAAAGTCACCAGTCTGTGATCACTACCACAGAAATAGTCAAGATTAGCAACATTTCACCCGGTATAACGTTCCTAAGTTAGAGACTGCAGTGAAGCTTTCATCAGCTGCAACATACAGATACCACCCATTTACAAGCTGTGTGCTGCTGCTTCGTGTTAAAATTATCACTTTCCGCTTTCTTTTAGTATGCATAAAGCGTGCATTTTCAAAAGGAATAAAGTATTCGGTAAAATTGTTTGTTTATGAAATATATTTCAATATGCGTGACTAAAATATTCCTATCACAACCAGAAAAAAAATATTGGATGCATTACCTAAATAAATTTGTTATGATCGCTCAGCAACTGTTTGTGAGCTTCATTTACTACTGACACTTTTGTCTGCTCACGAATATTTTAACTAGATTTTATTAAACCATCTATTGCAATACTGATTGTTAGAAACAACAGACGAAACTGGGTTGTTGATCCGTCAGGAAAAACTGTATTTTTTAAAAATCCAGATCAGACTGTGTTTTCTTTCCTAAAGTCACATCATCTTATCTTTTCCATGAAAAATTCATTGCTTGCCGAATATTTGAATGTCAAAATTGAAAAAAATTTTTACACGTAACTGGTATTTACCAATATTGT
Organism: Carcinoscorpius rotundicauda; assembly: GCA_011833715.1. Taxonomy (NCBI): domain Eukaryota; kingdom Metazoa; phylum Arthropoda; class Merostomata; order Xiphosura; family Limulidae; genus Carcinoscorpius; species Carcinoscorpius rotundicauda. The sequence goes on from CM022403.1 coordinate 37,034,575, forward strand.
TATTACTTTCCAAGTCACTTATTGCAGTTAGCCTCACATCCACAATATGTTCAAAATGTGTGGTATGAAATGGCATTTTTCCATAACTCCAAAATAGTATTACAGCGACAAAACATTGTTTTGAGAGTGACTTTTGATTTGTTCTTTAACATTTTGCAATTCAAAATATTATTTTTGATGTTATTTTTAAATTAGGAACGGCTAGCGCAGATAACCCTCGAGTAGCTTTGCGCAAACATTAAAACAAACAAGCAAATCAACTGAAAAGATTGTTGAATATTGTGTATCATCAAACATTGGTAAAGGTTTTAGATGGAATTCGTTAAAAACATATAGATATAATCGTACAATTTTATTTACATGGAAGGGTAATTCATCAAACAAAATATTAAACAGAAGGTTTGACTTTCTGTAGTAATTCTTCCTCTGTTTAACTGTGTATATATATCATTTAGAAATTATTCTTTTTTACCATGGCTTGTAAATGCGTACCACATTAATCATATCCCCCGCTGGTACGGCGGTAAGTCTACAGATTTACAACGCTAAAATGAGGGGTTTGATTCCCCCTCTGTGGACTCAGTAGATAGCTCAATGTTACTTTTCTATAAGAAAACACACACACACACATTAATTATACGTTTTGATTCACAACAGTAAGCATTGAAGTTTGAAACTACAATGTGAGAAGATTTTACACTTTAGCAGAATGTGTGGGGTATAATTTCATCATTTCTTTATTTAAAATACTTGTACATATAAATCGTGAATAGGTATTATCATTATTATATAATATAAATTATATTTTTATTAAATCAAAATACATTTGCAGACTCTACTCCTTTTTCATACAAGACAGGAAACGGAAGAGAGAAGGAAGATATGTTTTATTTGACATATTCAACCAAAGCTATTCAAGGTATACCTGTGTTAAGCCGTCCTTCATTTTCAACTAACTAACTTGAGGAAAGACAACTAATCAATAGGTTTCCCATGAAAACTTTTTGCCTAGTCTTTTTGACAGAGCAATGGGTTTTTGACTGTCACTATTATATTGCACCCATGGCCCTGAAGTATGTATTGCAGTTTGTTGGTTGTTTCATTTTGGAGTAATGAGACACGAACAGTGGAAGCGTAGATCTATATTTCAGCATATTAAATAACTTTACGGGTATTTATTTTCAACACAGATAGAAATGTAAAGTATTTCGGGTTTCCAGTTCAGGTAACTACCAAACCAGCTTAGTGATATATTTCTCAACTGAACGAATGTTTCAGTGATGTCGAGAAAACCCACTTGTATGCAACGCATGTTGGGTTTGGGTTGAACGAATGTTTAAATCATGCTGTAGGCCTAAATTTCGTTGATGGTTTTCATGCATTTTTGAAGTGTCCTTCGACCATGATAGCATCTACAGCCAGTTTTGTGTTTTGTTTTTGAATTTCGCACAAAGCTACTCGAGGGCTATCTGTGCTAGTCGTCCCTAATTTAGCAGTGTAAGACTAGAGGAAAAGCAGCTAGTCATCACCCGCCACCACCAACTCTTGGGCTACTCTTTTACCAACAAATAGTGGGATTGACCGTAACATTATAACATCCCCACGGCTGAAAGGGCGAGCATGTTTGGCGCGATGGGGATGCGAACCCGCGACCCTCAGATTAAGAGTCGAGTGCCTTAACCCCCTGGCCATGCTTGGCCTGCTACAGTCAGTAGAGTACAAAGTCGTCCAAAAGTCGACTGTACACTATATTTTAGCCTCGACATGAGCAGATGGTTAAGACACTCGATCCGTAATCCGAGAGTCGCGGGTTCGAATCCTCTTCACACCAAACATGCTTGCCCTTTCAGCCGGGAGGCGTTGTATTATGACAGTCAATCCCCACTATTCATTGGTAAAAGAATAGCCCAAGAGTTGGCGGTTGGTGGTGATGACTAGCTGCCTTCCCTCTAGTTTTGCACTGTTAAATTAGGGACGGCTAGTGCATATAGCCGTCGTGTAGCTTTGGACGAAATTAAAAAAGAAACAAACATACTGTTTCGTTTGTTGGCTTGGTGAGCCATCTGGTAGCGTGAAATTTGGTCAAATCAAAAATAATCAAGTATGAATGTGTACATTTTATACCCTAGTAAAAAATAAACTTCAAAATGTTTCTAAATATGTGTTGAAGTGTAAATAAAGTGTCTAGTGTATAACACAAATAAACTAAAAATTATTAATTGCAGAAAATCCTAATAGAACATTCAGGAAAAAAAAGCACGTTAAACAGTAAAGATTCAGTTCAAACAACACTTTAAAACATTTGTTACTAACTACTAAAGCTGTACCCACGTAGAAATGCATAAACAAGCAGCCATCGTGGACTTAAAGGAAAATAAAATTCGCTCAAAACGGCCTTTTTGTACTTATTATCTACCCATCCTGCAACAAAAACGGCTTAGTATATTGCACCCAAACCTTTAGTAGTGTACTAGATAAGATACTACGAAGGTCGTACGGTTTTTGAAAAATCTACTTGTTTCTTTGACATATTTCATAAGCCACAGAACTTTATGATTCAGGCATGAACAATGTTATCATTATTCCTTGAAGTTAGCTTTCTTACAGATATATAGTGTTCTTTTAATAGGAATTAACAGTCAATAATAGATAAACATTTGATGATTGTAACATGTATATACACAATGCTTTGTACACTGTACAGTCGGGGTTTCTAGGGAACCAACTCCTATATTTTGTATGAAGTGAAAGCGTATCTGCTAGCTACTAGCTATGTTTAGTATCATTAGAGTGTATAAAATTAGTTATTATATTTTGTTCCTAGCTGAGAATGAAAAAAATGTCAACAGACAAGATAAATAAAAAATATGGAATTGAAAATCTTCAAATAAGGATCGTGGAAAAAATAAAGAAACAAGGCTGGAGATAATAAAGACATTGTTTACTCTAATCACAGATTCCTGTTTTTACATCACCGAATATAATTCTAGGTAGAAGCATGGGACATAATGTAAGTAATATTCCAAACGTGTGTAAATCATATGATTTAAGGACTTCCAACATGAAATATGTGAAAATAACTTTGAAAATGTCTTTGCTGATAAAGTTACCGTATTTACTTGTTTTATAGCCCGGGCCCTTATTTTTTTCAACCAAACTCAATACCAGGCCCTTATTCAAACGGGCTCTTATTCAAGCACGGGCGCTTGTTATTTTCAAAGTAAAATTAGGTATGCACAAAAATTATCGTTGAAGACAAATATTTCACGACATTAATCTTTTTCAATTGGGAAGTATATGGCTGCTGTCATTGGCTATGAACAATGCTATCTGCTATGCAATTGGACGCCTAAGGCGTGAGTGTTATCGACCAGCGCATAAAATTCGATAGCGTTGTGGCACGAGCGCTTCGTAGCTGCTTCTTATTTCCTATTGTCTACCTGCTCGCCATATCATCTACACCCGCTTGCACTTGACAACACACCCGGTGACCAAACCCTCGTATCATCCGACAACTGCACGCGCGCGCGGCCATACACTGCGCTGCACTACAGATTCGAATCAAGACGCGCACGCGTGCAATTGTCAGGTGATACGAGGGTTTCGTCACCGAATGTGTGGCCAAGTGCAAGCGGGTGTAGCCAAATGAGTCAACAATTAAACTGTTACAGCGATGATAGGCGAAAATAATGGGAAAATTTCGGGCTGTCGTTCTCAGCTTCCCCAAATTGGATTTTAACGAGCGATGTGTCAAATGAAAGCTAAGAAGATATGCTTTAATATCGTGTGTGATTCATTATCATAAATTGACATCTTCATACTGAAAAACAAAGTTTCCTAAAAGTTATGATTAGGGCCCGGGCGGGTATTCAAGCACGGGCCCTTATTTATTTTTATGTTCTGTTCACACGGGCGGCTATTCAAACGGGCCTTTAATCAAGATCGGGCGGTAAAACGAGTATATACGGTATATGACTCAATAGGTAATAAAGGAACTGTGAAGTAGTAACATATCAACTGTAAAATAAAACGCAATATGATATCAACACAAATTTCAAATCTTCATTTAGCTTTACAATTAATTCATGAAATTCCATATTCCATCATAATCGCATATGTATTCAAGTTTGTCACAACTTATATAAACTGCATTTGTAGGGTAACTGGAAGCTGTCCGACTGTCTTCAAGGCTACATTGTTTCAGAATTTCTACACAAATCCCCTGAAATGAGGCACATTTCCACTTTTTTAATATAGATAGATGGCTTTAAATTTAATATCACAAGTACTTGATGAGTTAAAAAAAGTAATTATTACCTTTCACAAAGGAGGGTATGCAATTAGCACCTAACCAGGTTTTTGAGGAACATTATCAAACATTGTATTTGATATGTTTATGCCTTCTTAATGGACGTCCTCAGCTTTTATAGAAAGATGTATGAGAATGTTATTTGTTGAATTTCGGGAAATAAAAAAAATGTTCCTCAAAGACTATCTGTTCTAGCCATCCACAATTTTGAAGTGATAAGTCAGAAGTAAGACAGCTGGTCAACACCATACATAGCCAACTCATAGGTTCCTATAATCAAATAGTGGGATAAGATCGTCACTGTTATATTGCACCAGTGGCTCCAAAATGTTAAGTATTATTTTTCTGTTTTGTTTTTCTAAAATATCTAGAACTTCTAGTCCAGGATCATTATCCCTTATCTTACTTTGTTTTACACTAAACAACATCGTTAAAGGAAATATGTACTTAATCTGAAAAAAGGAACTTTCCTTTAAACTTTTATTTTCGAGATCCAGCATTGTTTCAAAATGGTTTTGTTTTTTTAATATTTATATGTATAGAAAAAGAGATACGCATATATATTGGAATGTATCTATATAAATTCATTTTATTTGTCAACGTCATAATTTTACACAGTTTTCAATCAATCAGGATAAATAGATTTTTGAATTTCTATGTGATTTTGGGAAGGAGTTGTCATGTGATATTTATTGGCAGTTATCATGCTTTGGTAATGATGTTACATGATCTGTATGCTACAGCTACAAATCCTTAACATGCGTAAGAACGAAGAAGTAATGGTATATATAAGCCTCTGTAACCGGCTCTAAATTAAATACGCGACAAGATGTCGCCTACATTATTGGTTTCATAATGTCAGCCACAGATGAATGTCAAACAGCTAGCTTGGTCAAGCAGCAACAAACAAGGCCGTTTGAAGTATATTAGTAACCGCTCCCTTTGTTCTGTGGATAGCGGCCCGTGACGGTTGGATACAGGGGCCTACAGCTACCATGGTATTCAATAATTAAGTTCTCTTAAAGCCACAGAGTAAATAAAACATAGAAGAAAAATTCAGGTCACACATCTGTAAACGAGGATATATAAACACTTCATAATTTTAAACAATGCATAATTATGCAACGCGGTTCATAGATTTCTAATACTGTATTGCAACTCGAGCCAAGTGCTCTAAATGTAATCTTTGTTCTAACATGCCAAAAAGAAGAAACGAAACATTTACATCAGCACAGAGTGACACATAAACGTGCTATTTTTTCTCCAAATATATTATAACTAACCACTTCCCGCATGTAGTCGTATGTTCGTAATAAAGTCACTCAGTAGGTCAGCAATAAGTTCATAGACTTAAAACGATCGTAGTGGATGGACACGGTGACCCTGCAGTCCATTGCGCTAAAGCTTTTGTTTGTTTAGAATTAAGCACAAAGCTACTCAATGGGCTATCTGCGTTCTGCCCACCACGGGTATCGAAACCCGGTTTTTAGTGTGTAAGTCCGCAGACATACAACTGTGCGCTAAAGCAAATCAACTACTGTTATCAGCAACTAAACACGTAAAAAAAAATTTTTGCTTGTTTGTTTAATTTTGCGCAAAGCAACTCCAGGGCTATCTGTACTAGCTGTCCTTAATTCAAGAGTGTAAAACCAGAGGGAAGACAGCTAGTCACCATCCATCACCAACTGTTGGGCTACTCAATTACCAAGGAATAATAGGATTGATCGTAACTTAATAACGCCCTTATGGCTGAAAGGGCGAGCATGTTTGATGCTACAGGGATTCTAGCCCGCGACCCTTAGATTATGAGGCAAGCGCCTTAACCACTTGATCATACCGTGCCTTTCGCAGTTTTACTCGCAAAGTTCAGATAACATAAGGTCTGTGATTTTCCTTCTCATGGTAAGTCTGCGGATTTACAACGTTAAAAATCAGGGATTCGACTTTCCTTCGGTTGACATGGCAAATAGCCTGATGTGGCTTTACCAGGAGAAAAAAAAATGTTGTTCTTGTTGTTTTTTTCTTCTGAAAAAACAAATCTCCAAGTAAGTATCTTTACCCTCTTAAAATTGTAAAAGCGCCACCACTTGATTATTAATTATAATAAAAAAAAGGATAAAAGTTGGTGTCTAACATAATCTACTACTATGTATTCTATTTTAGTTATTATAATTGGGAAGTATATATATATATATATTCATATGCAATCCCGAATTAAGGCATGGGCTTACCTGGCTGAAGCCCAGGGCCTCATACTAATTACGGGGCTTCAAGCTATTACTATAAATGTATTGCACGTAGAGATACTGTCTCGAGGGGTCCTCAATAAGTTGAAAAGCCCGGCGCCAATAAAACCCATAATCCAGTTTTGTTCGTATAGAATGTTGTGTGCCCAAGAAGAAATAGCCTCTTTCCGACGTTTTACTGAACAGTAATAAAACAGTAAAGAGTATTCAGTCATATCATCATGTGGACAGAACGAACAACATTTTTGAAAAACCACACAGTTAGAGAGAAATATTTTGTCTGAAAATGAGAATGTGGGCCAAGGATCCATGGCATTTGCTGTTGTTTTTTTAACCACGACGCGACCTTAGGTGCGTGGTTTCACCCAACTTTGTTTGCCATTGCGCAAAGCGATAACTAACGTTGTCCAGAGCACTGTTAATAAAACCTGATACAACATTTCAGCAAAACGAAATCACTGAAGAATCTGGGAGAGGCTAAGAGTGAAGAATCAGATTTCCCACAGGAACAGACTGTCCAAAACTAAGAAACTAATAATTTATTTTCCCGTCAATCTAGATATGGAAAAATTTAAACAAAATATTAAATAGATTTCCATTTCTGGTGCAGGCTTTCTATTAGTTTTCTGTACGTCAGTTTCCACACACAAATTAATCAGTATTTGTAGTACATATTTAAGGAATTTACACGTTTTTGGCAATAAACTTTTAAAAAAATGACCTTTACTCGTCAGTTAATAATATATATATTTTTTGTTTTAACCAACGTTTCGCCAGTGCGTTTTCATCAAGACAGTAGCACCAGTACTATTTTTGTATTATCACTTCTCTGAAGCTCTAATAGAGAAACGTTGACTGAAGTACTGAAAAAAGAATTTATTATTCAAAAAGTAGAGATCGTTTTTTTTTTCTGAACTTTAATCTTTTTAAAACATGATTTCCTGAGGTTTCTATATTTTGTACTGTTTATATAATGATTTTATTTTCCAACTTGAACTGTAGTATTTCAGTTAAGAAATAAGTTTCTTTATTTTGGAATTTCGCGCAAATCTACATGAAGTCTATACGTGCGCAACTTCATTAATACTGTAAATCTAGAAGAAAGGCAGCTGGTCATCACCTCCTAGAGCCCAGCATGGCCAGGTGGTTAAGGTGACTCGTAATTCAAGGGTCGTGGCTTCGAATCTTCATCACATCAAACATGTTCGCCTTTTCAGCATAATGTGACGGTCAATCCCACTATTCGTTGGTAAAAGAGTAGTCTAACGGTTTGCAGTAGGTGGTGATGACTAATTGCCTTCCCTCTAGTATTACACTGCAAAATTAGGGACGACTAGCGTAGATAGCCCTCGTGTAGCTTTGTGCGAAATTCAAACCAAATGCCGGGCCTAAATTAGGGACAATCATGCGCAAATAAGATGCACATTATGCAGGTATTTCACACACTATAAAATTTAAAAAATAAAAAACAACTTAACTGGTGGTTAAAAAATCAAATGGTGCCACGTTAACAAGGGCGAAACGTTGTTTTATTTGATATTTTTTTCTATCTCCTTTCAGCTGTTTTCTGAATGTTGAAAACTTACACGCAGTTAGCCTTGGTGTGGATTTGTACAACAATTCTAAAAATGACAAAAATGCTTTTTATTCTTGCTAACAATGCGAAGTTTATGATTTAAAAAAAACAGTAACAAAAACGAGATATTGACAAAATGAATGAACATTGTTCTGAACACATGATGTTCGTATTAGCCTTACCTAAAGGAATAGCTTAATATACCGGTTGAGAATGATGGAAAACGTATTTTGAGTTGTTTTTTTAAAATTCGCCCAAAGCTACTCAAGGGCTATCTTCGCTAGCCGTTCCTAATTTAGCAGTGTAAGACTAGAGGGAACACAGCTAGTCATCACCACCCACCGCCAATTCTTCGGCTACTCTTTTACCAGCAAATAGTGGGATTGACCATGACATTATGACGCCCTCACGGCTGAAAGGGCGAGCATGTCTGGCGCAATGGGAATGCGAACCCGAGATCCTCAGATTACGAGTCGCACGCCTTAACCCATCTGGCCATGCCGGCCCCCTATTATGAGTTCTACGTAACAGATTTTAAGACACCCTATGGCCTATGAAATATCCAGAATTTATCGAATAAAATTACGGTTCTCAGTGTAACTTTGAGGAAATTTATCTGCCCAAAGACAAACTGTCTTCAAGATACAATCAGGCATGACGTGGCCAGGTGGTTAGGACGTTCGACTCGTTATCTGAAGATCGCAGTTTCGAATCCCCTTCACACCAAATATGTTTACACTTTTCGTCGTGGGGGCGTTATGATGTGACGGTCAATTCTCCCTATCCGTCGATAAAAGAGTTGGCCGGTGGCTGGTGATGATTAGTAGCTTTCCCTCTTGTATTTTAAGTTTAAAATTGAGTCGATGTTTTTACTTTCAAGATAATAGTTATGTACTTGGTTCAAGGCTAGGTGATCCCACACTACGTCTTTATTATTATAATGTTATTATAATTACTTATTATACCAACACTTGCTACACTTATAAGGTTTCAAGCCTCCCCTTACGGCCCCCTTCACTAAAATCGTAATAGGAAGACAGTAATTCAACTATTCTACCCGGATTTTGCATTTTGAATTTTATGAATTCTCCTATTTCGCCTCACCCTCCAATGGCACAGAAGAATGTCCGTGGACTCGCACCGCCAGAAACCGGTTTTCGATATCCGTGGTGGGCAAAGCACAGATAGCCCATCGCATAGCTTTGTGCTTAATGCTAAATACACAAACAAACCTATTTCGAGGGATCAAGCGTGACGTTATGTGACACACAATGATTTTTACATATGTTATATTTGTAGACAAAAAGTTACAAAATGCTATAAAAGAAGAAATTAACCGTTAATTGAAGAAAAAAGATGTATTTCTATTTCTAAAAAGTACAAACATTCTTACACATTAATTGTGTTTCTGTTCTTCTATATAATACAAACAATCTGGCACATCAGTTATGTTTCTGTTTTTTTCATTAGAATACAAAAGCCTAACACATTAGATATGTTTAGTTTTCTTCTATAACAGAAACAAGCTAACTCCTTTATTTTGTTTCTGTTTTTTTACGATATCATTCAAACAAAATGACAAAGTAGACGGATTTCTGTTTTTTACTGTATAACACGAAAGCCTAACACATTAGTTATACTTATTTTTCTCTAAATACAAACAAACTAACTTCTTTGTTATGTTTCTTTTTTACTATATAATACAAACAAGCTGACACATTAATCATGTTTCTGTTTTTTCTATGCTATACAAAAGCCAACACATTAGCCTAGTTTCTGTTTGTTTTTTTAAATATAATACATAGAGCCTGATTCAATAGTCGTGCTTCTCCTTGTCATATATAATCGTTCGATTTATTTGTTTGCAATTAAGCACAAAGCTACACAATGGGCTATCAGTGCTCTGTCCATCCACGGCCCGGCATGGCCAGGTGGTTAAGGCACTCGACTCGTAAACCGAGGGCCGCGAGTTCAAATTCCTGTCACACAAAATATTTTCGTCCTTTCAGCCGTAGTAACGTTATAATGTAACAGTCAATCCCATTGTTTGTTGGTAACAAGAGAAGCCGAAGAGTTGGCGGTGGGTGGTGATGACTAGCTGCCTTCCCTCTGGTCTTACACTGCTAAATTAGGGATGACTAGCGCAGATAGTCCTCGTGTAGTTTTGCGCCAAATTCAAAACAAACCAAACTGTCCACCCCGAGCATCGAAACCCGGCTTCCAGTGTTGTAAGTCCGCAGACATACTGTTGTGTTACCAGAGGGCATTCTGTATAATACTAACAGCCTAACTCACTAATTATATTTCTGATTCTTCCTCTATAATATTAATAGCCAAACACATTAGTTTTGTTTCTATATTTTCTATAAAGTACAAGCACCTGCCACTTTAGTTATGTATCTGGTTCTTTCTGTATAGCACCAAATGTTTATTGAAAGACGAGATATCAAATGTTATTCTTGGTACTTGTGAACGCAAAGGTTAATTTAAGCGACACGTTCATCAGCTATGTTTTGGATTACTATCGCAAGGTTATCGCCGTTAGATATTTTCCTTCTTACTCGTTCGGTGCGACTGGGAGAAATTTAAAACTTTATACTTAAAAAGGATTTTATTTCAAAATAAATAAATGAAAAGGGTTCTAGGAAAATCGCTGAATTTTAATAAATTACAACAAAAAGAGTCGAGCGGTGAAAATGTGCGTATGTTACCTTTACGGCTTCATTAAGGCGCAAAACATTGAGAGCCTTGTCTGGTTTTCTTACTTAAAATTCGTACCTTTTGTTGACATATCTGCTAACAGGTGGAGCGTTTAACAACGTGCGATGAGATCGCTGAGGGTTGAAGGTGGGGCGTAGAGGTTACTTTTAACAAGATCAACAGTTCTTGTCTGTAGGTGCGACGCTTGGTGTGAACCTGATTAGCAGTTGACCGCTGTAGTTCTCCAAATATTTTTCCTTTATGTCAAGAACTACAACCGGTTAAACATCGACTTCGTTATGAGCTATCGCAAATTTTACAAGAATAGCTCAGTACTTTTAAAAACTAAATCATAACTACATAAAAATAGAAACAGTGCCAATAGACAAATAAAATAAAATGTCTGTGAAATGTATTAACTGGTCACGTCTCAGCACTTACAATTTCATAAATTTTGGAAGAAGCTCGATTCTTCCTTCCCGTTTTGTTTCCATGGGAACTCTAAAGATTAAAGGGGGTTTCCATGGAAACACTAGATTGTCTGCCCATCCACGTAAGTCGGTTGATTGTTCCATCAGATACGGAAATCTGTTTATCAGATTCTGGCAGAAAAACAACACAGAGTAGACAAATATCTTTGTATGATTAAAAGAAAACTGTACTTAAATCGAATAAATATTAACTGGAAATTTCATGGGGATAGTAAATTATTAATGCTGTTCAACACTGTAATTTATTAGTATTTTAACATTTTGAGTGTCAACTACACACGTACATGTGTATAGAGAAGGAATACAGTGTTAAACACTACACAAGCAACTGCTTTTAGAGTACTAAATCAATCGATTGTTCCTCGACCAACAAATTAGGCCCAGCATGGCCAGGTAGTTAGAGGGCTTGACTCGTAGCATGAGGGTCGCAGTTTCGAATCCCCTTACACCAAAAATGCCCGTCCTTTCAGCCGTGAGGCATTGTATTGTAACAGTCAATCCCACTGTTCGTTGATAAGAGAGTAACCCAAAAGTTAGCGGAGTGTGATGATGATTAGCTGCCTTCCCTCTAGTCTTACACACCTAAATGAAGGACAGCTAGCGCAGATAGCCCTCTTGTAGCTTTGCGTGAAATTCATAGAAACAAAAATGAATATCGTACATACATCAATAATTAAATGAATAAAGACCCTGTAACTCGAGCGCTTTCGAAAGGTGGACTTTTTTCTTCCGTGGCAAACTTCTTAAACCTACCTGATTTTCCAGCATCATGAATGCATCAGTACGATGTTGAGAAAGAAAACGTCCAAAACATCAGTTTCATCCTAAGTGTAACTTACGGCACCGTTTTCCAATTGACGTTACCGCGTACACTTTATTAAAAAGGTTAAAAATACATCCAATCTGCACTGGTGTTTTCTCTATTAAATTTATTTGTTTAGAATTAAGCACAAAGCTACACATGAACTAACGGTACTCTGACTACCACGGGTATCGAAACCCGATTTACAGCGTTGTAAATCTACAGAAATATTGCAGTGCCACTGGGATTTTGTTTGTTTGTTTTGAATTTTCGCGCAAATCTACATGAGGGCTATTTGCGCTAATCGTCCCTAATTTAACAGTGTAAGATTAGATGGAAGGCAACTAATCATCACCACCCACCGCCAACTCTCAGGCTACTCTTTTACTAACGAATAGTGGGATTGACCGTTACATAATAACGCCCCCACGGCTGAAAGGGCGAGCATGTTTGGTGCGACGGGAATGCGAACCCACGACACTCAGATTACGAGTTGCACGCATAAACCCACCTTGCCATGCTGGGCCTACATTATTTATTTTATCGGTTTCGTGGTTTACTTTATCGACTATTTAACCTTTTGGCAGACCCAACTAGCAAAAACAACCATAGTCTAGTTTCATTTATCCTACAGTATTGTATATCCACCTTCAACTTATTGTTCTTTCCTATTAACTTCCATAACTCCTCTACCTACCTCTTTCATTCTAGTTTGTAGCTTAGTTTGCATAACACTTTTCTGTATTAACCTGCACCGTTTCTGACTTTTCCAATGCATCGTCCTAGCTCCCCAGTAACTCAGCGGTATGTCTGCGGACTTACAATGCTAGAAAGCGGGTTTCGATACCCGTAATATCAACAAGAACAGTAGAGCTTAGTATCGAGGGATGAACCAAAAACAATAGTCGCCTCATTCAAATATATTATATTACCCTATGATGTATAAAAATAACTAATAAAGTTGTGAAATTGCTTTATTTTAGAGCAGAGATAGTCCATTGTGTAGCTTTGTGCTTAATTCAAAACAACAACAGCATCGTGCTGAATATTATTATTTCTGTGATTGGTCAGATTTTGTTTACCAACTTAATAAGTTTTCTCTGTTATGATGTGTTTTTTTTAATTTCGTCACGTACTTCTGTCTTTGAGTTAATAATTCGTATCCGATAAATCTGTTTTGTAATAACTTAAATAAAATTAATAATAGTTATAATTCACTCGCTAAATTTGATAAACACCATAAAAGTTGTTGTTTTTGAAAACTAGTAATATCAACAAGAACAGTAGAGCTTAGTATCGAGGGATGAACCAAAAACAATAGTCGCCTCATTCAAATATATTATATTACCCTATGATGTATAAAAATAACTAATAAAGTTGTGAAATTGCTTTATTTTAGCACTTAATTACCATTGTCAAGTGTTTCACAACTTGTATAATAGTAATATTAATAAGTTCTTCTATCACAAGTATTTTTGAGAAAAAGTATTAAAAATGAGACTCCTTATTATCAGTCAGTTTAGTTTGTAAGCATGTATTATTTCCATGTTTCATAAATAATAGTTTATGTATTATAAAGACGGCTGGTATGGGTATTAAACTTTAATTAAAATAAAGTACGAACAACGTTTTGACCTTTATTTTAATTAAAGTTTTAATACCCATATTAGCCGTCTGTGAAATACATTTTAACTTCTTCTAGCGGGTTTTTCGTCATCATGAAATATTAGTATATAGTCGCTAGATGGCAGAACAAACTTTTCATCGACGGACTGTGACTTTTCATTGCACAAACATGATACCAGACGAAACAGGTTCATTCAGAATATATAATTAAAAATAATCTAAATGCATATTCAAGGTATGAAGGACAGTTTCATAATTATCAAAACAATACACTATATTGCAGTCTACTTTTCTCTAGATTTGCACTGAAGCAGAGCTTGGTAACTGTGTTTGTGTGTCTATCCATAGTATCATAATTTATTACCTTGAATCTGTATGAAATCTTAAATTATAATGTGTTAGGGTGAAGTTTGAAGGCGTGGGCTCTGCAATTATTCCTTTAATATTAGTTTTAAGTACTTGCACCTTCCTGCAGGAACCATTCCAGCTTCACTGGTTCTCAATATAATCTAAAGTTAGAGAAACTGAAAAACTGATGTGATGTTAACAATGTATATTACCATTAAATTATTAAAATAAAACAACTGCTCACTTATCAATCTGCTTAATCAAATTGTTGTTGTTTTTTTAAAGAAAGAATACAAGTAATAATTTATTTTTGCCAAAATTAGGTATGATGTGGGGATGACAATGGAAAAAATAATATAAACAAAACAGGGATGTGTAGACATACAAGTAGTCAGTAAGTAGTGGGTGAACATTTCAAGTTTATTACCCATGGTAATTCTGTATAGCAATGTTCAGATCAAGTTATTTTGTCTTAATCTGAATTTAATCAACTGACAAGAGCTCAACATTCAATTGTTTAAAATTTACTTTAGAAATATTTGGTTATTTATGTAATGTTTTTTATATCTTTTTATGCATTTATTCCTACACCATCCGTAATTTTTGTAAAAAGATTTATTACCTGTATATATATTTATATGGATATTATATAGTGTTTAAATCAATATTATATCTGCTATATTCTAGTTAGCCTGGTGAGTTTTAATGTTAGGAGAAGGGTTTTGTCGGCATTGGATTGTTAGCAAATGAAGTTTGTTAAACATACAATAATCTTTTTTTTCTCTGATGGATTCATAAAATTCACAGTTTGAAAGCGTTAAAGCTTTGGAATGTTTCGTGGATTTTTATACCTATTATGTTTTGCACGATTGACTTTCTTTCGCCCTTGTTTTCCACTTACCCACTCCCGACTTTTCACTTACATCATTCGGAAAGTAAACAAAAGAGCACAGTGTGTTTTTTCTGCTTTTTTCAGATGTCAAGCCCAATTTTTGGCGATATTAGCTCTCAAATCTAATGTTAATCCTTGGAAAATTTGAACTGATAAACTATCTGTGAATACTTCGAAATTGGGACTGATGAGAAGCATAAGGTGTCGTGTTCAACCTAAAGTAAAAACATTTTATGTTGATCATAACCGACGTTTAGCGAACCAATGATCTCAAACTTGCGATAATTTAAATTTGTTTCTTAGTGCAGTTCTTATGGTTTAATAAATATATTGGTTAAACTTGTACGTGTATTTATTCAATTCGTGTGATATCGAGTCGTTTTTGTTTCTCTACTTTTCTGGGTGTTTTCCTTTGTTGCGTAAACCTCATTGACAACAAATTAGTTACATTTAATATTGATTAGGCTTGGAAAAGATGCTTATCTGGAAGCACGTGTATCAAACTCTGATCTCTCACTATTTTATGTCACATTTATTTATCATTTTTATTTATCTATCTATTATAGGACTCAATTACGTTGTAAAAAAATCAGTCGATAACAGACCATTCAATTTGGAACATTGATTTGGATGTTTCTATTGAGAAAAAAAAAAGACTGAAGGTTACAAGAAAGTCAACGTTCTAAAACAGGAATCGAACCTGATATTTTAATATAAACACAGGTCACTACATAATATTAATCCGATATCACTTTTCTGAAAAAAATATGTACTTCGACCAATTTTTACACATGTACAATGTATAAACATGAAACAGAATACACAGAGTCAGTGAAACATCTATAAGATGAGGATTTATTTTTAATATGTGTGTGCATGCTTATATGTTGTGGTAATTGGTTAATGCAAGTTTTGGTTACAACCACGTGACTTATAATGGCCTTCAACCAGACGAAATGTCAGACGCCTTTCTTAAAAAAATGACTACCAAAAATTGAAAAGGTTAAAGTCTTCTGATAGAAATAACTTTTTTTTTCCTATTTCTTAAAATTCATTTGGAATAGAGAATATTAATTTTCCATAATGGTTTCTGTAAGTGCCTCACTCTTTTTGTCAGTGATAAATTTACAATGCAAAATTCGGGAATCGATTCCCAACAGTGGACAGAGAGTACTGTATGAGTAGCTTTGTGCCAAATAATACCACACAAACCTGTTATTTATATTATCATTTTATTTTATTATGGAAGCTAAATTAAGAAAAAAGGCCCGTCCTGTAGGTTTTGAATTTTGTGCAAAGTTACACAAGGGATATCTATGGTGCCCTCCAGTGGCTCAGCGGTATGTCTGCGGACTTACACGCTAAAATCCGGGTTTCGATACCCGTGGTGGGCAGAGCACAGATAGCCCATTGTGTAGCTTTGTGCTTAATTCAAAAACAACAACAACAACGGATATCTATGGTAACTGTCCCTAAATGAGCTTCGCTTCTTTTTCATGGGTATTTGGAAATGTTGAAAATTTTGATACCCAAAAGGTTACGGTGCAAAATACCTCTTTATCCTTCCTAATCTAGCAGTGTAAGACGAAAAACCAGCTAGTCATCACCACTCACCCCAACTTTTGGGCTATTATTTAACCATCGAATAGTGGGATTTATCGTCACAACATAACACCCTCTCGGCTGAAAAGGCGAGTATGTTTAGTGGGACCTGAATTCGAACTCATGACCTTCAGATTACGAGTCGAGTTCCCCTAATTACCTGGCCATGCCGGGACCTTAAAACAGTATGAACAGGTTTGAGCAAATTCTCAGGATTCAAAGTTAAAGAGGTATTTCAGCAGTTAGCTATATGTAAACATTTTTGCGATAAAAAATGTATACAATACTCAAGAAGCAAGTCTTAGCATGTATTATATAAATCATTTATTTGAAAGTTAATGCATACTCTAATAAAATATTAACAAATTTAGAAGCACAATTTGTTTGTTGAAAACCCAGCACTATACAAGCCAAATGTAAAAATTGATTTAGGCTTAAGTTAGGAGTGTATTCGTCAGTTAATCAGTACATTATTTAGTAAATTTTTGTTGCTTAGTTAGTTCAATGAATTTTTAAAGTTTTGAATTTGTATTTGCGACGAAGTGTAAAAGATACGAAACTAGCATGAAGGTGGAAATTTTGTATATGTGCTGTTTGTTTGTGAAGTGTATTGTTACAGAACTGGGAATATTATGATAAATAATTAAGTTTTTCAAAATAATTTTATTCTCGTGCCTATTTTTTTCAAAAAAAATAATTTTTTTTTATCTATAGTCTTCGCTCGAAATTAAGGTGATAAACAAAATTATTTAATATTCGATTTTTTAACAAGTGTTGTCTGCTTTGAATTTCACGCAAAACTACTCGAGGGCTGTCTGTGCTAGCCGTCCCTAATTTAGCAATGTAAAACAAGAGGGAAGGCAACTAGTCATCACCACCCAACGCCAACTCTTGGGATACACTTTTACCAACGAATAGTGGGATTGAGTGTCACATTATAACGCGACCCTCCGATTACGAGTCGAGTGTCTTAACCACCTGGGGTTCGGCATGACCAGTTGGATTAAGGCTTTCGACTCGTAGTCTGAGAATCATGGGTTCGAATCCCCGTCACACCAAGCATGCTCCCCCTTTCAGCCGTGGGGGCGTTATAATGTGTCCGTCAATTCCACTATTTGTTGGTAAAAGAGTAGCCCAAGAGTTGGCGATGGGTGGTGATAACTAGCTACTTTCTCTCTAGTCTTACACTGCTAAATTAGGGACGGTTAGCGCAGATAGCTCTCGTGTAGCTTTGAGCGAAATTCAAAAACAAGCAATAACCACCTGGCCATGCCGGGCTTAGCAAGTGTGTAGGACTAAGCCAAATTTAGACTTATTCTAGGTTTAGAAAGGGATCAAGTTATATGACTATTTCTTACGATCCTAAAAATACTTTATTATAATATGGATCTTCAATGTGAGAAATTAGGAGTTAGTGAATATGTATTTATGTTCCGATCTTCAGATTTGAACTTGCTACACTTCAAGGTCAGAGATTACAAGGTTCAGGTATAGCTATCTCTAATTTAGAAATGAAGAGGGTAGCTATTGCTGACTACACAACTGCTTTAACTCAAATACTCGGATTATTTGACATGTGTGGAGGTTGTTTGTTTTATAACAAGGCTACATTGGAAAATCCGCCGTGCTCACCGCGGGGAATCGAATCTCTGGTTTTAGCATTGTACGCCGTTAGACTTACCACTGTCCCAACGGGGGACCATTAGCGGAGTTTGTTCAGCGAAATATTTCGTTCGATCCTCGGACCTGCCAAGGCAGCTCAACACAATAACCTCCAGTCGACACGCGGCCAACATTCAAAAGAAAGACTTCCTCTGATCGGTAAAGTTATAGCACTTTAAAGTTAAGAATGTCCACTGAAATGAATCGCGGAGAAGGGGACCAGCTCAAAATCTTAACACGTGAGGCATAAAGAAAAAAAATATTTTTAAAGGATTATTGTACAGTTTATAGTTAATCGACGCGCGCAATGAAAATGCATTGTTACAACAAAATAATAATATTATTTTGATTTTCTATTTTTTTTAATTTATCGTTTTAAGATTCTTTAGGGAGGGAGAGTGCTCCCTATTATCTCTTGGAGCAGACGCCCCTTGTTTATAATTTGACTAGTCATGTTCATAAGAGCTGGCGATAAAAAGTATCTACTTTTTTTACATGTGATCTGTCCGCTGCGGAGAATCGAACTCGGGACTTTAATACTATAAAATCAAGAAACTCACTTCTGGCTAACCCAGATGGAACACGAGGGATCACTTGTTCAGGAAACGTTACATCAAAGAATATAACCTGTCAAACATATCTAGGTTAAGACTTCACTACGTCAAAGAATATAATGAAATAAAGGCTATCCGGGCTAGGACTATACCAATTATTAAGGGAACAAACGTATTTTTTTTACGGTAATGATGAATTTTTATGGTTTCCCAGTCCAAGTTCAGGAACAAATTGTGAAAGAGTTGGTGTATTTCTAAAATATATAAGTGGAGTCTACGAAATATGTTTAGCACAATAGCGTGTGCGTGTTTTCTTACAGCAAAGCCACATCGGCCCATCTGCTGAGCCCACCGAGGGGAATCGACCCTCTGCTTTTAGCGTTGTAAATCCGTAGACTTATTAGCGGGGTGGACACACTAGTATGACTAGTATAATATGTAATCATTGTAACTGCTATAAAGTTGGCTTGATATACGTATATCATTAACGAGATTCAATTAGTTAAATTTTGGCCGGAAATATTGTATTAAAAAAAGTCTATTGATGTATTTCATTCTTCTTAGTTACTCAGTGTATAATGATGAGATAGGGATTTCCTTGAAACCTGTTTAACTTCGTGACAAGAAGTGAACCGGATGATAGAATGTCCTTCATGTTTATTTATGACACCAAGATCTGAACGAAATGTAGTATTACCATAGATACATTGTTCCTGTCCTTTTTTAGAATGATTTTTTTTAAAGTTTAAACACAAAGCTCACACAATGGACTATAATCTTTGTGTCCATTGCAGGGATAAAGCACCAGATTTTAGGGTTATGAGCTCTCGACCATGTAGAAGAGCCTCCGAGGGGCATTGATAAATGAAAAAAGATCACAAAAAACCGCAAATCTGTTGAATCGCATCTGCAGAAGCGAAACCCTTGAAGGAGGTGTCAAAGTTAAATGCAATTTATATTCAAATACTGGTAAACTAATGTCAAGCAAAACTTATAATACGTAGTTCACAATGGCTCTAAAATAACTAACATATGAAACATCGCAAAACTGGGTCAAATGTCAAAATATGATTACATCCCAAAACGTATCCTTATTCTGTTTGATAATCTTTCTTTTTTGGAAGACAAAACGATCGGCTAAAAATATAAGTTAATCTAAGATCCACAAGAGGAGAACGTGTGGACCCAGACAGGAGGCTCACATCGGGCTTGGAGTTCAGACACGAGTTGCCCTTTTTCTAGTAGCAGAGTTGTAGTCACGTGACTCTTGTTTACCACGGAAGACTGGTCTTGGCTTTTAGCCAAATCAGAGGGTATTTCAAGGTCTGCGATGCACATGTGCCGCAAACATCGTGTATGTCTGTACTACTATGCGCTCCAGACATGCAGAACAAAAACAATCCGTTATTTCTTATCAAACACTACGATAATTTCAAAACATCCTACAGAAAATTTTATTTCATCGTTGTTCTTATATTTTTATAATTTTTCGAGGAATTAGTCATCATAAACACCCACTTGTATACAAAAACTCCACTGTTGAATCGCATGAGATTGTTTGTTTCTGCCTGTTTGAAGTCGTATAACAGAGAGAGAGAAGGCAGACAGTCAACGTCACCCACTGTCAACTCTTTTATCAATGGCCGTCACATTATAACGCCCTATCTGCTAAAAGGGTAAACATGTTCGGCAAAAGATTCCGATTCAGCGACACGCACGCACATTGCGACTTAAGCGTTTTATCAAGGCCCGCCTCAGATTGTAAAATGTGTTTTGGTGAATACAAGAACTCATTTCAGATGATAGCTACTGACATCTTTCCTATGGTTGAAGCATTTCTAGTAATGTTGATGAATGTTTAAATATTTTAACAGTTTGTCTATAAGGAACCGAAACACTGCGTATTGACAAGTTGTAATTTTTTTTTAAAATTGCTCCCTTAGTGGGACAGCGGCAAGTCTTCGGATTTACAACGCTAAAATCAGAAGTTCGTTTCTCTTCGGTGGATACAGCAGATAATCAGGCGTGGCTTTGATATAAAAACACACACACGTGTTCCGAAGCGGCACATAGTAAGTCAGCGGGTTTACAACGCTAGGAATCGGGTTTCACTACAGGTGGTGGGCACAAAACAAATAGTCCATTGTGTAACTTTGCGCCAAGCTACAGACAAACATTTTTTTTATTTAATACGTCTTATACGAAAAATCACTTGTAGTACAACCAAGAAAAAATAAATAAACCTATTAGTTGTGAATATTCGACATTGTAACTTTTAGAACGTAGCTGAGTTAAAAGGACAATTAATGTTACATTCAATGTGAGCATTGAAAGAAAAACCCATTTATCAGGACCAACTTTATGAGATTAAACACAGTCCACCAAATAGGACGCACTCTAATGGAATGGTTAGAAACACTTGTTTCTCGAAATAATTTGTTTTCTTATAGCAAAGCCACATCGGGCAATCTGCTGAGTCCTCTGAGGGGAATCAAACCCCTGATTTTAGCGTTGTAAATCCGTAGACTTACCGTTCTACCAGGGAGGAACCCCCAAATAAATAAATATGTATTTTAATTAATTAATTAAGGATGACATTATGTGTACTACTTTGAAAGACCCGACATTCACTTTTTTTAATGTTCACGAGAGGTGAAAGTTCAACGACATATGAGCTAAAAATAGTAATTTGATTTGAGTTTTATTTTTAATTCACGAGCATGAGAGTCATAAACGCGTTAAACTTCGAGCGGTCGTATATTATATTTATATATTGCATGTTATATTTATAATGCTGGTACCGTTAATTTTTGGTTTTCGTCTTATATAAACGTTCACTCAAACGTGCTTTTCTCGTTAATGATCAAAACGTTTTAGTAACATTTCTGTTCGTTAATCTTATATTAGCACAAGTAATAGGTTTTAATGTTTAGGGGGATGAGAAATAAAATATCAAAAACAAATTTTGCTCTCACTGAGTCGTTAGGAGAGCTTATGATACAATTTAAGGATAAGTAAGTCTTCATCCACGAATATATTATTTTTTAAAGATACTTATATCGCATTCGCGAAAGTTTAGCGAGTCTGTGCCATTCATTTCTGTAAGCCAATGTTTCCCGAATGACCCAGCATCGCCAGGTTGGTTAAGGCATTCAACTTGTAATCTGAGGGTCGCGAGTTCGAATCTCCATCGCACCAAACATGCTTGCTCTTTCAGCTGTGGGGGCGTTATAACGTGACAGTCAATTCCACTATTCGTTGGTAAAAGAGTAGCCCAAGAGTTGGTGGTGAGTGGTGATGACTAGCTGCCTTCCTTCTAGTCTTACACTGCTAAATTAGGGACGGCTAGCACAGATAACCCTCGAGTAGCTTTGTGCGAAATTCCAAAACAAACAAACAAAGTCTTGCCCATCCACCCGCCCCCTATCCCATTTGCGCTCCCCATTTTGGGAAAAGATGCCATAAGGTGACGATGATCCTCTGTTCTGATTGGATAATGTAGAATGAATTGCTTCTCGGTTTCTCAATAGTATCTGAGCTTCCCTCAATTAAAGCTGTAAGCTTAATGGAGTTAAAGACTACTAAATTTGGATCGTGTTATAAACAGTTCTTAAAGTAATAAAACTAAAGGACGTGAAACAACTAAGATCTGGCAAAATGAAAAATTGTGGATCCTGTTATAAACATTTTTTTTTAAAATAATATAACTAATGGACGTGAAGCAACAAGATCTAGCAGAAAGAGAATATTTTGATCGTGTTATGGATAGTTCTTAAAGCACTAAAACTAAAGGGTGTGAAACAATCAGCAGAAAGAAAAAAAACAGAAGTTTCAGACACTCCAGGTTTTTAAATGACATACAGATATAACACCAGACTGCCATACTTAGGACATTTAACATGAACATTTAAAGGATTTGATAGAAATTGATACAACCTTATTCTAGGGTTACCGATAGGGTGAAAAATACTGACTCTCTTTTTAAACTTCATTTTCTGCAGTATTCCTGCGCCATTTTATTTTTGTTCGTGTCGGGTAAAAAGTCATTAATAATATACGAGTTGTACAAAAATAAAACCGAAATACCACCAATGTTGCAATTAGTCCCACTAATTATAGCTAGTCTCTCATTTATTTCACATGAAAAATGAGTGAATTCTTCATTCATTTTTATCATTTATTTACACAGAGTTTTGCAATACACGTAATAAAATATTCATTATGATGCAGTATGTGAACACCATCGTAGTGAACGGCATAAAAGAATATCGGTAATTAGGGTTAAACTCTTTGGGTTGAAAAGCAAAAATTACATCCTGTTATTTTAGTGATTTCACTTGGAAAAGAAGTGATGAAAATATACTCACAAACTAAATTTTGATTTGAATTTCGCGCAAAGCTACTTGAAGGCTATCTGCGCTAGCCGTCCATAATTTTTGCCATATCATCACCACCCACCGCCAACTCTTGGGCTACTCTTTCACCAACGAATAGTGGGATTGACCGTCACATTATAACGCCCTCACGGCTGAAAGGGGCGAGCATGTTTGGTGTGACGGGGATTCGAACCCATGATTCTCAGACTACGAGTCGAAAGCCTTAATCCAACTGGTCATGCCGAACCCCAGGTGGTTAAGACACTCGACTCGTAATCGGAGGGTCACGTTATAATGTGTCACTCAATCCCACTATTCGTTGGTAAAAGTGTATCCCAAGAGTTGGCGTTGGGTGGTGATGACTAGTTGCCTTCCCTCTTGTTTTACATTGCTAAATTAGGGACGGCTAGCACAGACAGCCCTCGAGTAGCTTTGCGTGAAATTCAAAGCAGATAACACTTGTTAAAAGATCGAATATTAAATAATTTTGTTAATAATTAAATAATTATCTTAACCACCTGGCCATAATAACGTATTTAATGATATCACCAACGAAATTCGAACTATTTTGAATGAGAGACATTAAAAAAACAAACTTATTTACAGTACCACTAATAATAACGTGGCTCAACTAGAGAATATATTTTCTTAGTTTTAGTAAAATTGATAGAAGTAGAAAGAAAAAAAGGAAAGTGTTAGACGATAAAGTTTTGTACATCGACCAAACAAGTTTGGTTTTATTAGACGTGCTTTATTCATAATGTGCTATTCAAGAAGACAGCGTACTTGGTGTGTGTGACTTACGGCTAATTGGGTTCTATGTAGTAATCGTAATAGAGTTCTGTTGTCAATTGTCTATGAACTAGCACACACGTACGAGAACGACTGTCCGAAATATCTGGTGAAACCTCGATGAAAGCACCGCCAAAGGCGAAAGCGGGTTATTCCTTTCGAAACGGATGCGCATAAAATAATTATCACATCAATAGGCTTAACAAGCCATACCGCAATAGAATGTAGAGGATCAAACCACCAATAAAAGAACTTTAAAAAAACAAAGCTTTTCAAATTGATATAGTGCTGAGAACAATCCCTTATTTTATACAGCAGCGTAATTTTGTAGCAGAGCTGAATTTAGATGCCCCACCTCTTCGGGTAATTAAAAAATGGAAGCCCCCTTCTTGGAGGGATCAAAGCCTTTCATTGCTTGAAAGCCCCCAGGCAATATTATGATACTGGAAGCTCCCTTCGTAGGATGATTCAAACTTGAGCTTCTCACAGTTTTTGAGGCTCGAAGCCCCTTGATATCTAAGGCCTCCATATAATTATATGGTTTCACTTTTTCTAAACCCAGCACTGAATTACAGCGTCAGTTTTTGTGACCAAAGTTATGTAGCTATAAAATAAAGATGATAGTTTACTTTTACATAACACTTGTGTAAGGTTAAGTGTAATTGGCGAAACTGTCAAGTGAAGATAGAAACTTTTTATTTTCTTTTAAAGTTTTATGTTCTCCGTTTTTTTTCTTCGATCCTTATAGATGGCACTTCATTGAAACCGTAGAGCTTTATATATACATTTCAAAGGTAAACACCCGCAGAACTTATTGTATTGTAGGAAATAACAGAGCAAAATAATTAATTTTATTACGATGGTATTAGATTTAGAACTGGGGAGTTCCAGGGTTCATCAGGCCGGCTGGGATACAAGTAATACGGTAGTGGTTTGAAATACTACTTATATAGGCCATCTGATGCATCAGTAACTGTCAAGATAGAACACATTTAGAAGATGTATAATTCTAGACAATTAGACAAAAAATAAGAAGCAAACATACTCTGGTGGCGTTTTGTGTAGGTTTAGTGTATGTGTGTGTGTTTCCTTATAGCAAAGCCACATTAGATTATCTGCTGAGCCTACTGAGGGGAATCGAACCGCTGATTTTAGCGTTGTAAACTAGTAGACTCACCACTGAATGGTCTGTTTTTGATTTTCCTAGCAAAGAATCTGTATGATTTTTATCATTAGTATTGTATTACTTTCTTTATGTAAGCCTAACACGCTGGTTAGTTACTGCTGATGTGAAGTAGCTAAATTAGGGACGGCTTTGCAGGAAATTCAAAAACAAACAAACCTACGCTCATACAGGGTTAGGCTTCCTACAGCACAGACAACTAAGCTTTACAAGGAGGTAAGTAATTTCCAGTTAATTTTATTTTTGTAATGATAATAAAATAGCCTAATAAAGAATTTTTTTAAAGGAAAGCTTTTATTAAGCTTAGCCGTTTAGAATTAAGCACAAAGCTACAGCATAAGCTATCTATGCTCTGCCCACCACGCGTATCGAAACCCGGTTTTTTTGTGTGCAAGTCCGCAGACATACCACTGTGCCACTGGGGGTCTATGTTATCGTCATGTGCACTCCAAGAAGTTTAATTTTACAGTTTGTAAAAGTCAATCTCTAGACACAAACATGATATTCAAATCCTAGCAATTGGAGGTAGAATTGTGCCCGAACTTCAAGTACACAAAGTTACGTTTTAAACGTCATCTTTTGAGCTAGACGTGTTTGTGGTTTTTTTTCTGGCCAAAGAAATATCACTTCGCGTCTGGCTCACTCCCAACTGATGTTGCCTCAGGTCATCTTCAGGCGAGGATGTTGCGTTGAAAATGTGTACTGTATAATGTTTAGTGATAATTTGCAATTTTACGAAATTAAGATTACAGAGTTGTATGAACGTGTCTCATTTTTGGTTACGGGATTGGTTCATTAATAAATTTACCGTGACCTATATAGCTTCGGTTTCATCGATACTTAATACAAAATACAGTTCATTTAACATAACTCGATAGTTTTG
The DNA here is from genome assembly GCA_011833715.1 of Carcinoscorpius rotundicauda. Classification (NCBI taxonomy): domain Eukaryota; kingdom Metazoa; phylum Arthropoda; class Merostomata; order Xiphosura; family Limulidae; genus Carcinoscorpius; species Carcinoscorpius rotundicauda. The sequence continues at coordinate 37,060,617 of CM022403.1, forward strand.
TACAATCTGTAGTTTCTTTACTAGCCAGAAGATCAATGTATTTCGGAAATAAATACCTGAAAACGGGGTCAACAAAAATTCGTTATTCTCAAATCAACGTGTTTTTAATGAATAATTCATTCATTCATGATATTATGAATGTTGTAATTAAAACACTATATTATGAATACAAAGCTACGTTCCCGGCTTGCTATAAGAGCATAAGACGCAGAAAGTTATACCGTAATCATTGTTGTAACGTATTCTATCCCTGGGAAAATTATTTTTGATTAAAAAAAGTTCACTCCAAAATACGATAACGAATTATTTTATTTCGTCAATAAACGTTTGATACAGACATGTTAACTTTGACACAAATTTTATGTTTGAGTACACAAACACGTTTCAATAAAAACTACGATATTAATATAGGACAAACTTCAAATACAACGTTTCAACAAAAATTTTGATTGGTAAGCCTAACTTGTTTAGATTGATAAAGAAATGCACTAACTCACCCGGGTAACTCAATAGCAAAATAGACGCGATAATTATCACCTCTAACACTAAGTAGCACTTCTGATGCTGACCTGGCTCATTCATTAAATACAAATATTTTAATTTACCTTTGCTTCTACATATTACATAAAAGATTTTCTATTCTTCACTTCAATGAACTTTCTAGATCTTGACGTTATGCACAATTTAAGAAATATTTAAACTGTAACAATCAACACACGGCTTACAATTATATTTTAATACCACTTTGAAGGACGCGATATAGATTATCTTAACTAAAGCTTTCACACAGAAGGATAGTAAACTATTAATACTGTTCAACACTGCAATTAATTAGTATTTTAATATCTGACGTGTCTACACACATACGTGTGTAGATAGAAGGAATACAGCGTTAAACACAACACAAGCAATTGCTTTTAGAGTACTGAAACAATCAATTGTTCCTCGACAAACAAAGGCACAGCATGACCAGATGGTTAGGGCACTCGACTCGTACTTTGAGGGTCGTGGCTTCGAATCTCTTTCACACCAAACATACTTGCCCTTTTAGGTGTGGAGGCGTTTTAATGATGCGGTCAATCCCACTATTCGTTGGTAAAAGAGTGACCCAGAATGTGGCAACAATGATTAGCTGCCTTCGCTCTAGTCGTACACTGCTAAATCAGGGACGGCTAACCCGTGTAGCGCTTGTGTTATTTTGCGCGACATTTAAAACAAACCAAATCAAACGAAAAACGAAACAATTATATTCCGAGTAGTTCAGCCCAGCATCCCTCCGTCTCCGGTGGCTCAACGGAAGTCCGCAGGCTTATGACGTTAAAAAAAACAGGTGTTGATAGCTGTGACGGGCACAGAACTTAACAGTCCATTGTGCAGTCAAGTGAAACTTGACTTTTTATCACATTTTGACGATAGCTCTCAGCAAAAAGCACCATTGCTTTTATAAAACGAAGGCACTTCTAATGTATTAGTAGTGTTGGAGATACAGACATTGTACTGATTACAAAGTGCTTGTTATATCAACGTATTTCGCTTACATTCAGCATAGTTGTACTAAACATGACAGTACAGTTTCCAGATATGAAAAATATCTGCGTACGAAAACAGGTAGAAGGTCAAAGTTCATGGATACAAGTAAGACGTTTGTTTGAAAATCACTAGAATCTACACAAATTCCTCTCAACTCGCTGTTGAAATCTAATCTAAGTTCGGCTGTGATGAAACAACATATGGAGTGAAGAAGGCTTAAGATGGTGCATACTTCTCACGAAGTTAAGGCAGACATTTATGTTTACTATTTACAGAGAGGCGTTCCAAAATTGTTAAAGCGTATTCGAAGTTTTATAAAGTTGCGCACAGAACAGTTCCCGATATATCCTATGGAATGAAAGTTCTGAAGAATTATTGGACCTCCTTTATTTTGTTTTACGCTCACTCCATGTGCTAAAGATTTGAAACTTCTTATCCTAGTTCAAACTAGATACAGTGCTGATCACTTGTAGCCAAAACTCGAGTAATTAGAGTACACTTTTAGATGTTTTCATAAGATTCTTTTTTGCCACTGGTTTGGTTGGTTTTGAATTTCACGAAAAATTACCCGAGGGTTATCAACTTCTCTAGACGTCCATAATTTGATGGTGAGAGATTAGAGAAAAGATAGCTTGGTAATCACCGCCCACTATCAATTCTTAGGTTACTGTATACAAAATAAAAATTAATGGGATTGACCACTTATTATGACGCCTCCATAGTTGAAAGGGCAAGGATGTTCAAGGACTGGATTTGAGCCCACCAGTTTCAGACTGTTCAAATGGAGGCCATTGCAGAAGATACATTTTGTGCAAGAAGCTCCAAAGAGACATTTTAGATCGATACCAAAGGTTGTTTGAAGTTAAAGTACTACAGATAGTTTGCTCCTTGGAGAATGGTGTCAACATGTGCTAGTGGCTCCTTATTTTAACTTTGCGAATGAAAAACAGGCGACCTTTTCTGTACGGATTTGCTACTTTGGATTACGGATAAACGTACTTTTCAGACAGAGCTTGACGTAAATTTAGAATTAAGTCCCGGTCTACTCGAACTCCAAATTTATTATTAGTAATACGTTGCTGAAAAAATATTGCGTTGTTGGGGAATGTACGAGTTATAAGAGTGACAGTCAAATCTACTAATCGATTGTTTTCGAATTTCGTGCAATGCTACAAGAAGACTATCCGCGCTATCCATCTCTAATTTAACAATGGAAAGCTACTTGAAAGGCAGATAGCCATGGCCACCTACCGCCAACTTTTGAGCTACTATTTTACCAACGAATAGTGAGACTGACCGTCACGTTTTAACGTCCTCACAGTTAAATGGGGAAGCATGTTTGGTGTAACGGGTATTCGAATCCACGACCCTCAGATTACGAGTCGAACGCCCTAACCACCTGGACATGCCGAGCCTCTAGTATTTGATTGGACAAGAATAGCACAACTGTCGGCGTTGGGTGGTGTGTTTTGCCTCTTCGTATTAGTTCAAAGTTACAGACGATTATTAGTAGATAGCCCCTGCGATATTATTGGTCGAAATTCTGAAACTTTTTATACTACTTAAGTCTTCATAAAAAAAGTTTCTTTTACAATCATTTAAAACCGAGCGACTTAGTTACGATCTATAGGATTTTACTTTACCACATGGCAACCTAAACCTCGGTTTACAAATAAAGTAATGGCGTTTCGTTGAATTAATTACCTCAAAATCTCCTTAATTCGTCTTTGGCGAAAATCGAAAATATTTTAAAGATACACGTATATAACTTGATTACTATTTTATATCATAACCAATGTATTTTTATTTATCCATTCACTCCATAAAATGTCCGCCGCTGGAACAACGGATTTACAACCCTGAAATCACGGGTTAGATTCACCTCTGTAGACCTGATGTAGCTTTGCTGTAAGAAAATACTCAAGAATGTTGGCGTCATCAATAACTGAAATTGTTAGTTTATTTTCAAGGTAAAAATGTCTTCAACAGTTCGGGAGGTCATCGCGTTGACGTACATTTAACGTTGTACCAAATCAAAATAAACCTCCAGCGCTAGAAATTAAAACGATAGTATAATAAATAACACGTGAACATTTCATTATGCTCTTGGGACTTTTGTTAAACAGATTAAAATGTTTATAAACAATGTATAAATCGAGTTATTCTACAAACTGTTTACTTTTATTGACGATGTTTTGTGTAAAACTACAAGAGATTATCTCCAATGATAGGCTAGAGGGGAAAAAGTCAACAATACCCACCGCCAACTCTTGTGCTACTTTTTAAGAAAGGGGTATAAGGATTTGACTTCTGTAACGTCATCGAAGCTGAAAGGCTAAGTTAATGGATGAATACGTATCGTTACACGAACACAAATTGTTTTCAAACATATCTAGTTCCGAGTGCTTGTAGTTAACAATTTACACTTCGTAGCACGTTTTACTATTACATTTTTGTTTTCAATAGCGCTGACATAAATGCACTGCTGTTGAGAACAGCTCGTCACGTTAGATGACCGGAAATGTTTTAAGATACTTTATTTTAAGCTCTTTCCATTTACAAATTATATTTGAAATACTCATAAACTATTGAAGTTCCTGCATCTTTCACTTTTAGATTTTAAAATATTTCATACTTTTAAATAACTAAATTGTCTGGTATCGCACTACCAATACCCCTTGTATGGTTTAGCGAGTACTAAGTAACACGTTACAACAATTATTTTCTGATGGTTGTGTTCCCTGGTAAAAAAGCAGTAAGACAGCTGATTTACAACGGTAAAACTAGGGGTTAGATTTCCTTCAGTGGACGAACTGGAACCCATTGTGGCTTAATTAACAAAATACAAATATAGTTTGTAAAATAACAGGACATTACCCTTTATAAATATATAATGCTAACATATGGCCCCCCAGTGGCTCAGCGGTATGTCTGCGGACTACGCTAAAATCCGGGTTTCGATACCCGTGATGGGCAGAGCATAAATAGCCCATTGTGTAGCTTTGGGCTTAATTCAAAAAACAACAACAGCTAACATGTTAATTCGTACAATGACTTCCACTTGCTATTGACAAATATTCCACAGGTTAGATATATGTAGATTTATACATCAAATACCAAAAAAACGTTAAAAGCTACAATAACTTATCGATTTCCAGTTTATGTTCATCCAAATCTGTACTGCATACTCACGACTAACTTGTCCTGTAAATGCTATAGAATGTTGATTAGCACAAAGGTACAGAATGGGCTGTGTCATGGCCACTGTCGGGCTCGGATCCCTAACTTTAGTATTGCAAGTTTCCAACTTACTGTCGAAGGTATAAAAGGATGTCTAAAGTCAGTGTAGATCACTTATACTTTGTAATATGCTTTCACACAACCTTCCAGTGTCCGTTCAAACGGAACCGATTTATTAAGTTTAGAACAAAAGATGACCTCGGATAAAACGCCACGTTTTCGAGCTACTTCTGGAATTTTTACGTACAAAAATAATTTTACGACACTTAGTGCCTGGTAATAAAATCGAGATGTTTACTATTTCATAGCTTCAACTTTTAGTTTAGAACTTAAAAAGTTCCTATTAATATAAGACATTATCCCCCCTTCCCAGTAGCACGATTTTCCCAAACAGATAAGAAAATTAACAATGAAAACTTGTAATTTTTAACTTAATAGGAATTTTTGTAACTGTTCAAAACATAGCTAGTGACACCCGTGTAATAGATTCCAGGTTTTGAAAGGGTCATTTCTCTTATGACCAAGTACATTGATTTCTGATCCTCACCTTATTATAGGATGACAGTGTCTCACTTAAATCAAAGGGAAGCAAAGACGTAGTCAAGCTCGTATCTTTACAGAAATGACAGTAAATGATACTGACAAATCCAGTACGATAAAGAGGCAGTACAAATACTATACCAAACATGTAAGGATCAAGAATTTAAAGTCACAATGCTAGTGGTTACAAACTATTTTTAATGAGAAACTTATAAACAGATAACGTTTACAAACATCTATACGATACAGCATAAAAGTGCAAGTCGTAAAAAAAAGAATAGCTTGAACATAAATTGTTACATTTAAGTATATACCTGATGCTAAAAATATGACATTGTTTTCCTTTTACTTCGGTGTTCAATACACCGACATGTAGAAATACTGTATTATTCACATTTAAACAGTAGTCTTTATTAAGACTTAAAATACATTGTTAAAAACGAATTTTTAATACAAGGGCGTAGATTTGTTTTCTAACACTTCAGTAAAATACATAGAAAATTCTGTAAAAAGATATTAGTGCGCGATCAAAAGATTGTATTTTTAAATCTCCCGTTTAAGTTAAGTATGGGAAGCACAATAAGACATTTATGGGTCAATAAGCACATTGAGCAAACAAGCGGCCAATTAAACGGCTGACAAGTAGGACTATAGAACTGTACATCCAGTATAACTACAGCTACATAAAACTTCAGTTATAAATTCAAATAAAAAAAAATTCTGAACATGCAAGGGGGTGAAAAATACTGACTTGACGTTTGGAATGAAAAAAAACGTAATTCAGAATATAGCTATCATTTATCCCCCACACAAAGTTGCCTGGGGGTTAGCCACGAGCAACATGAAATACAACATCCATATCAAAGTGAGCTGGTACATCATGTCTATACTTATGACCATAAATCAGAGTGGTCAGTTCGGATCACAAACAAGTGATAATGTGTCCATCATTCTTTTTTCTCACTTTCTTCTTTAGTTTTATCTTCGGTTTCTTCATCCTTGTCCGTTTCTTTCTTTTCATCAACATCTTTGTCCATCTCTTCAGCTGTAGCTTCAGTTTCTTTACCATCTTTTTCTTCTTCCTTCTCTTTTTTCGGAAGATGAGTATTGAGTGCGAGGGTCTTGGTCATTTCTTCCCAGTCTTGCCAATAGCGTTCTTTCATCCTTTCCAGAAAGGAAACCAAGTTGGTGCATTCACTATCCATATATTCTTTCATGTCCCCAAACGGAACGTAGTAGAACTGGCACAAATGAGCGAATGCCACACAGTCCAACTAAAAATAAAGTATTACGTAAATATACATCAGTTTATAAAACAAGAGATGAAAAAGGAAAAAAAAAATAGATCTGAAGTTTAAAATCTGTTAAAATGAAAAAAATATTTTATCCTAAATAGTTAAAAAGTTATTGTTCTAATAAACTACCACTTAAGGAACCGAGTCAAAGATGGTAACATGAAATAGCCTGTTACCAATAGCAATGTTTTTGCGGATTTTGCTAGATCGATTGGTTTTAGTCAATCACACAAAATTCAGTTAAACATGTACAAGAAACTAGCTTACAAGATGGGGTTCATCCCCAAAGAAGAAGAGTTTCTCCTGAAGATATTCCGAGAGTGCCTTCAAGTCATTTTTTCCGAATTGTAAAATTTCTTCGTTACTGTGACGTCCAAGCCCGTGACCAATGGTCTTTTTAACGTTCTACGGGATAAGATTAAAACAGAAATAGAATTTACATTTACAAGACAAAAACAAAAATTAGTTGAAATATTAATATCTTTATTAAACATTGGAAAAATGTATTTGATTTAGATGTATACTCGGGCTTTACTAAATATTTTGTTTTGAGCGTGACTGTAAAGAAAAGATCAAAAACCCCGACTTATTTTAAATACTGACCTACTGCAGATAGAACGAACTTAAAATGTTTGCTTTAAAACTTCTTAGCAGAAAAAGCGCTTCAAACGAAAAACTACCTCATCTTAGAATTGATAACTTATGAGGTACTTACACTTTTGAAACCCATCTTAAAGAAGAACTGCAAGACCCCTTTTGGTAACTTAGAATTTAAAACTTGTTTTACGTCCAGTTGAGCTGTCTTTAGAAACTGACTTGGGTGAGTGTAACGCCACCAACGCATCACCCTAAAATACAAAGTCAAAAGTAAATGAAACAAAAAGAATTGATAAACAAGAGTTGTCTCAAAGATTAAAAACACGAGTTTAAACACTTCACGTTTATCATAAAATCTATTAAACCTTGAGACCATTCGCTATAGCTAAGCATGAAAATTGTGTTTACTTTCACTGCTTCTCAGATGTGCTAACAATGTCTCGTCTGTTTTTAATTTTTTACTTTACGTTTGTTTGATAGAATCAGATGAATAATCCACCGGAACAGAATAACACGTTTTCAGGGTTAGGCTGGATACGCAGACGATAATTGACATATTACAAGGCTCAACGAATTAAATTTGTTTAAATACTGTAATGGTAAAGTCTACATGCTGAATTCCTGACAGGCTTAACTTGTGCCAGTTTTGTATGCTAATCGCACTGGCGTTAGTCCGAGTAACTACTCAGTATTCCTGACCAACATTCCAATCTCACAACATGCTGAAATGTTTATGGCGCTTAGCAAGGAAAAGAAATTAAAGTGACAACGATATAATGTTCATGTTTCTCAATAAACTAAAAAGCAAAATATCTCGGCATTTTCCCCGAAGAGATGCGAGTATTTCTGAAATTGGCTGCAGTAAACACGTTGTACAAATGTCTTAATACTTGCATATAAATGAACTTCGAAATTATCAGGGAGTTCGTATCACACAAGTTGATGGGTCGTGACTGATGACCCAAAAATATTCCCTCAAACTTTACTTGTATTTTCGTTTCGATTTTGACATCGTGGAGTTGTTGCCCTGAACCTTAAATACTAAGGTTGTCTCGTGTACAAACGCAAGAAAGCTTTAGTCTCTCGCGGAAGAAACTTAAAAATAGCGTTTAATTAACATTTTTTTTCTCTCCCGAGCCAGAAGATGTGCGTTAATTTTTTTAAAAGGGGTATCCCGCCCCTTTCCCCACTACTGCTAAAGACGCTCGTGAACTGTGGGATCTAATTACACTACTGCTTGAGGCTTCACCATTTATAGGGTCAACACTGCCCGAATAAATCAGTGTAATAGATTAAAGCATTTTTAACCGAGAATGAAGATAAGGAGAGGAGGTGGCCACTTGTGGAAAACTGGACTCTTGTCAATAATAAATTTGCCTTTGAACATGTAATGGGATGGAGAAAAAAATTGTACTTAATTTGAAAAACGTTAGAAAATATGATACGTCAGTCTTATCACGATTACAATTATTGGTCATCAAGCGAGCGATGTAGCGGAAGTTTGCTAAAGAAAATTCCTCAGTTGGTTTGTTTCGAGCTTCGCACAAAGTTACTCGACGGATTGTTTTTAATTTTGCGCAAAGCTACTCGAGGGCTATCTGCGCTAGCCGTCCATAATTTAGCAGTATAAGGCTAGAGGGAAGACAGCTGGTTATCACCACCCACCAACTTAGGCTACTCCTTTACCAACGAATAGTGGGATTGACTGTCACATTGCAATACCCCCACAGCTGAAAGTACGAGCATTTTTGATGAGACGGGGATTCGAACACGCGACCCTCAGATAACGAGTCGAACGCCTCAACACACATGGCCACTCAGTTTGGTGGATTATTAGAATCTGACAATTACTATTTAAACATTAATTATCTCGTAATCATTTAACAAAATAGTCCGAAGAAAAACTTGTATCACTGCGAAAACTACATAACCATTCTTATGAGTTAGAGTAAACGTAAAAACAACAACTTAAAACTCGTAAATTTGAAGAAAAAATGAATATGAAAGACAAATTTTACACACGCACCATAAAGAAAAACAAAAATACCATCGTTGAATAACATTCAGCAGTTTTGTTTATTAAGAATCTTCTAGAGTGTGTAGACATTTACCCCAACCCTGTAGCTATCTAGACCAACCCACCCTCCGAAACGTTAATGGTAGTTCCCCCAGAGTAGTCAACCTTTATCCAATATCGATTAGATTTCTTGGCACGTGTATGTAAAAGGTTAAATAAGATACGTTTCTTAGATCGTTTTAAACCAAGAAACAGATGGAGGAATGGATATGCTAAATTTCAAGAGTTCATTTTGTAATTAATATGAAAGCTAAAACCATGGAAATGTGGATACTTAACTTTGTGAGGAAATACCACCCTCCCCCTCAACCTAATGCAAGCAAAACACGATATGAAACAAAAAATACAAAGTAGTTCCCAGAACTAACGTTTTCCAGCAAAGAGGTGGTCGTTACGTATTATTCAAGGTTAGCAATAAGATTCTGAAGTTATAGTAATTACATATGGCCGATACCGACAGTTTCTGCTACTTAAGTTTGTTGCTAGAGTCGTCATTGTGAGATATGAGAAAACAGCTTGCATTATGCCCCCACCATACACAACTATTAATGATTGACCTGAGTGAGCTGTTTAAGTTAAACTGAATTCTAAGATGAACCAAGATATGCTTATGAAAAAGGGCATTTGGTAAAGATGATTTTACACCTTTATAGTTCGACATCTTAATCAGAAAGCACAAAGGGACACGTGTCAGCATTAATAAAATTCAATATATCATAACCCAATTTTTTTTACGAGAGCGAGCCGCACACATCAGGCCATTTGCCAAGTTCACCGAGAGAGATGGGCACCCTGTTTTTAGCGTTGTAAATCTGAAGACTTACCGCTATACCAGTGGGAGAGAACGTGGTCAACTATTAAACTGAAGTCAGGGCTAAATTATTTCATGCCAGCCAAAGGATTGGCAAAATATGATTGCAAAGTGGGTCTTACATTCACAATTCCAATAATTCCTTCCACAACCATATGCATCAAGATACTATCTGAAAATGGAGTTGGATATGGTTCTAGTTTCACTTCAAACAAAAACATCTATGTTATCTGACTGTCGGGCTAAGCGCGGGGTCTTTTTGTTTGTTTTTAAACAAGTTTTTTTTTTTATATTTCATGAACCATTGGACATCTTTTGAATGTCGCTACAAAAAACGACCCATTTACGCTTTCCTACAAGCAGAAGCGTTTCACTGGAAGTTAAGCTTGCAGTGAGACTTTGTTAAGCCTAACAGTACGTACTTTCTGTACAGCCTAGTAGCAGATACTCAACAAATGTAGGAAGTAAAGTTCGTCTGCTGTGTTATGAAATAAGTTAAGGGTTTGGCAATTGTTCCATTAGTTTTAAATTAGTCTGACAGTCTGCTAACGACACACCGATGTACTTAATCACACTAGAAAGACCGGCTATGAATGACAAGCTAGCTGCCAATAGTTCAATGACTCGACTTATCTTTCCATGGAATACTTTAACAGCTGTGACTGAAAGTGTAACAAGTGACAAAAATGTACGAAGCCATCGCACAAGCTGAATGAAGAATTATATAGCATTAAACAGGTGAAATACTTTGGTGGGGACACTAAGAAATAATCTATTGTACTAGTGTTCCCATGCTATTAAAAAGTCAAACCCTTTCTAAGGAAAATAAAGTTAGAAAAAGTCAAATTTACCAAGAGGTGTGATTGTTGAGCATCGAGTTGAAAGCATGACTGATATTCTTCTGGTCAATACTGAGATCTGCATCAATATCTTTCTCAAACTTCTTGGTCAATTCACTGATGATGATGTCAGAATCTGCTATTTCGGTACCATTCAATTCCACAAAAGGAAGTTGGCCCTTTTTGGACTTGTACTTTAAACGGTGGTCCACATTCTGAAATTTGTCTACACTTTAATGAACTAAGCACAAGACTAAAGAAAATTGACTTTTAACAAAGGGTTCGAATTTTAGTAAACAAATTCACTTCGGAGAAAAATACAATATTCATTCACTCAAAGTCAAGAAAAGTAAGCTATTTGGAAACTTAAAAATTATAGATCTATCCTGCGAATTAATGTAGGCGTTTATTTAGACGAACTGAACAAAAACGATACAGAACAATTAAATTCTATACAAGTATGAATTTAATGTTCAACCAATTATTTCGAACAGTTTAATGTTTTACTTTAGAGTAATTTTAACCGAATCAAAGCTCGCTACCTAATGACGCTAGGTGGACCTGCTTAAATACTTTTTAAAACATTCACAAGTTACCTTTCCACCTAACAGACTATTTCGCATTTATTACTAAGAAAGTTTTACAGGAATATTTTGTACGTTAACTAACTAGTCTACGAATGAAACATTTTTTCTTTCTTAACTTCGAGTAAGACAAGTGCACGTGTGTTACATGTTTCTTCCCTCATCCTTCTTTACACCCTAGGGGTTTTAGTGACTCAAGCTTAAAGTATGGAGAGGACAAGTAAAAGCACCCTAAAGGAAGTTGGACTAGCAATTACTTCATACGCCTAGACATAGAACTTGATGTTCCACATACAGTATTAACAGACACTGCTACGCACTCTTAAGTTATATTTTGATGAGAAAACAAAGTTATGTTTTGGAATAGATGACTTAAGGAATTTGAAAGATACTCGTATTATAGACGAAATGTTTTAATAGTAATTAATAAATGACTGACCAACTAGTTGATTTTTTTTAAGGTCACGTTTGCCCCAAAATACGCTTTAATCACATCATGCCATAAACGTCCACATTTTGTTTTATAGAAATCGTAGGAGCCAAATACTAAAGGCGAGTTAGTTGCAGTTCAACCAGTAAAAAACTATTTTTGTCAACAGTTCTCACACAAGTCAGACAATAAACACCAAGTCTCGTAACCAAGCGTTAAGTTTTAAATTTAAAAAAGCTATTCCTATTTTACCACACGTAACACGGGCAACAAAATGTGTTTAATCTTCAAATAACAACGAGGTAGTTTAATTTTAGTATTAAAATCCGGATAGGAAAGGTAAGACTTATTTTAATACAAAACTTTAGGATACCGAGATTAGCAAAAGCAATTTAAAAGTGCGTGCGTGTCAGCGCATGACTGATGAAATACTGGGCCGATCATCACCAAACATGACATACTCTTCAGGCCCTTCGGGGAGTGACATAGGAGTGTGGATCTGACCCAACGTCTTCACGTGCGTTAAATGGATACGCCAGCTAGCATTTTATAAAGAGGCACTTGGAATAATACAGGATGTGAACACATTAAAAATATGGTCTTGAAGTCCCAGTTTCCTTTAAAATTCAGCATAAAAATGTCAAGACATTGTGCATCAGTGTATAACTTAATGTAATATACTTGTAAGTGTTTCATGTCTTACATTACACTTTCCCAAAACAAATAGACGTTTCTATAAAAGCGCCTTTGAATGGGCTCAAGTTAAGTGAAATTGATCTAATGTATAATAAAACATTTACTCCACGTTACTCACCCTACAATAAAGCGATGAATAAATATTCTCAGTTACTATGACATTCTATGACGAAGGGGATATTTATGAAAATATTTAAAGAAACTAGCCTCATTATCAGTTAGTGGCTCATTGGTAGATGGAACACTGATGTCCGAAACTTTTGTTTGCGTATGTGAAAAAACAAAACATCGAATTAACATTTTTAAATACTGAAGTAACTTATGAAGTGTGTAGATTAATTTGTTTAAAATTATTCACAAAACCAGTTAATTTCCACGATGCGAGCATGCAGCAAGGATTCCTAAACACCCATGGCTTAATGACCACTCCCAGGAAGTGACGTAACAAAAGTTATTTTACGATTCTTGACTTAGTTACCTTCTCTAATTTCCTGTAAATTAAAGTTGCCACCTTACAGTTAATTATACATTACAAGAAGTACACAGTAGTGTCAGCAGAAAAAACCTGATGTATATTAACGCTATTAGCAGTATCACATTGATTCTGGAAAATTCAAGACGCTGTATTCATGTTTCAAAAACGTTCTTTAAATTTGAAATGGACTGTTAAGCTATTAACATAAACTACACCTTTTGAAGGGCCAAAATAAATTGGAATTTTTTTTAAAATACACATTCAAATGCACATACATGAACTTTTGGAAGTTGACTCAAAGATTTGAAAAAGGGACAGTTTTATTTGGTAAAAACGAATCGCCTATTTGATCAATACATATTCGCTATTTGCCAATTAATAAAAATCACACTTGAGCAAAAATAAAGGTGAAAAATAAATACTCATCTCATGTTCTAAAGATGAAATACACAAGTAGTGGTAAAGGGTATTCGTGATTAGCTTTATTTTCATGTGAACGTCAATTCATACCAAAGCAACTGAATTCCTCTTGTATAGACAAATAAATTTGGTAATTAAACAAAGTAGTTGAACACATACTCACAAAACATTGAATTCGAAGTATGTGGGAAAGAACCGAAAAACTAAAAACTAAAGAACTAAATAGAGAACACCAGAAAAAAGTAGCCAATTATCACTATTTACAAAAAAATACACTTCTACTCCAACCTGAATTTAGTAACTTGTGCATTACACTGTTAATAAATGCAAGAACGTACGTTATTGCAGCCCCCCCCCCAGTCTTGTTGAAGTAACGCTGAAAAATATTGAACTATATTCTTTTCCAGATACAAGATGCTTATCGAAAATGGATAGCTCCTTTCAAACTTGTATCAGTCCAACTGTTAAAACTAGTCTTCGGAGATATGCGAATGACACAGTCGTCTACAGTAGAGACGAGGAACAGAAACCGGTTCAGCGTTTGTTGTTTCATCAATTGCAGGGTTGTATCTCGCGGCACCCGGCCCTCTTCAAGGTCAAAAAATAAAATTCAAACATGCGAGGTGATAAAAAAGTGGTTAATATTCTTACCTCCCTTAAAGCAAAGAAATTATGCAGGTGTCTAACACTGAAAAAAAACTGCTTTATTCAGCCACTGGTCTACTCTGGTTTGTAGTTTCGTCAGTGTAACTTTGACATCGAAAGAATACATACAGCAAACGATGAATGGTTACCAAGTTAATTATGTATATGATTTAGTACGAAACATACGCATCCACATAACACTAATCACAATGGAAACCCGAGCAAACGTAATATTAAACAAACAACCGGGTTCACATTTTAACGCGTCTTGAGCTTGGCATTAAATACCGACTCGGCAAATGATAATTTAATTATTAAAACGAAGAATTTGATGAAATAGTCCCTAACCCTATTATGACGAGGCTGACTTGTGTACGTTTTTCAACCTTCTGTTCGTTTTGAACTGCAATTAAAGAAATATGTGGTGATACTTTATACAAAATTCAAACCTTAAGGGCATATAATTAACATTTCAATTAAGACTTACACATTTCAAATGTTATATTGACATGGGAGGTTAATTATTTAACGTTGCGCTTTATCAATTACATGTTACAAAACCTAGATAAAATGTAAAGAGAATGTTCATATTTGTTAGATTTTTTTTAGAACGAACATTTTCTGCCTCATTTTTCTTTGGACTACACAACGTTTCGAGCGTGACACGTGAAAGTCTCAGCCTCAACATGGCAGACAGAGCTATCAAGTTCCAAACCTCAGCTTATTGTCAAAGTTGCCTTGTCAGTTCTGCCTTATCTCAAACGATACATGTTACATGCGTGTGCGCGCGCCGTGAACTGTCACACGACAGCTGGTTAAATCGTTCAACTTACTTAACATCACTGGTTTCTAGAAATGTATTGCAAGTCACTTAATTTTGTTAAGCAATTAAAAAAATAACAGCTGCTGCTCTTGGTTTGCGATTCGAGACAAGATGGAGTGGAGCTGGACTTTGTTTTGGAGTCCATATTATGAGACCTCTACAATCTCCATTGTGACAGGTCGGTGCAAGTTTTACGATACAACATTCGCGCAAGTTTACAAGTACTAATAATAATACTATTATAGTCTGGTTATTTATTATTATTTAACCCTTCTAGTTAGAAAAATATTACAGAGGAAGATAAACTTATACGGTATGTTTTTTTAACTTATATTTCTATAAAGTCGATACAACACTACTTTCATTTACGTTTGACGAGGATTGTAATAAGTTTTCTTTGTACTCGCAATTAATTTTTAACTTAAGACGCCTATTTGTAATAATAAAAAGCCGGACGATTTCAACCTTATAAAAGATGTCGAATATGTCTCACCTCGTATTTCAACCCTGTCATTCGTAACCATGTTTCTACCTTCAGACAGAAAGGTGATACGGAGGGTACAACCGGACACCGTACAAACTGATACAAATAAACGATATCCTTTTCAAAGTCGATTTTGTGTACAGTTGGTTGTTTTCTGGTTTGTGTCGTAGTCTTGCTGGTATTTTCGCCCTTAGTTTCGGTATTGTCAGCATTATCCGGTGGGGTAGCAGTTGTTGTGGCCTCGATGGTAGCATTTTCTGCGTTAGCTTCCGTACTAGTCATGGTGTCGACTATCAAGAGACAGATATCTACTTCAAAATGGCGACAGAAATGATTACCGATCAACTCTCGTCGCTCGCGATCTTTCTTCTGCTAAACACACTTGCAGCTGGTCGTTTGGGAGTCTTCCTTCTCACGTCAAACGACACGCAGGTGGAGCTTTCTTCTCATTGGCTAAAAGCATTAAATATAGGTTAGTACGCATGCACTAAAAAGCAATATAACGAATAGGGAATCAGCTGCCGGGGGATTTAAATTCATACAGTAGGGGTGGAAGGACCTAAATAAAATAATAATAAAAAAGGGAGGAACAGGTCAAATACACCTGATACTCCCAGGTCTGTGAGACCTAAACATCGATAACGATCAACGATGAAGACCTAAATAAAATTCGCGAGCGATAATTACTTCTAGTGAAAAAAAGTGACATTTTGCTATGGAACTGTTTGTGCGTGTTTACGATCAAATGAAGAAAAATAATTATATGAAATTGTTTGCGAGTATGTAATTAAATAAAAAGTATTAAGATAGCACTAAATGCTATCGATAGTCTGCTCGTGGGTGTAGTTCTGAAGAGGGAGATAAAATCGATGTTCCAACACAATGGTTTACACTGATGCTCATCTATTTTGTGAAAAACTACACAGAATTTAGAAGTTCTAAAACAATAGTGAAGGATAGAGGGGAGAGGTCCGAATGAACCTGACCCTCCCAGATCACGCAGAGTGACCAAATGCCGATACAGCAACGACTGAAGTGTGGATTCAGTTTACAACTGCAACATCATAAAATCTTATCAAAACATTTGAAGATGTGTAACGTTAGATTTAAAATAATATTATATATGTTATTTTATATGCAAAAAAAAACGGCTCTTCTATTTGAAGTGTTTTCTGAGCCCAAAAGAGCCGGTTTTTTTTGTTTTTTTTCATATAAAATTCTCAACAAGTGGGTTTCTCGACATCACTGATTATATATGTTATTACTGATAAAGTTTAGCCTAAAATAAAATAAAAACAAAAATACACACACACACACCCAATCAATCTGGTGATCAATCTTGTGTGAATCGAATCCCTGATTTCAGCATTGTAAATCCGGAGACTTACCGCTGTACTAACGAGGGGCGGTGATCAATCTATTTATCCAATACGGGCCATATTTAATAAAGGCTTAATTAATGTTAGGCCTAAGAGAAGTGGATTTGCAGATTTTGATGCATGTGATTATAATTCTTTTGTATTAGTCCATCAATTCAGTATTTAGACAAGTAACTGCTACAATATGGTACTAATATTGGTGATTTTTACTGTGAAATGTTTGTGGACATTTACCTGGGTAAAAGTGAAAAAGGATTTGAAATATGCTGTTATTTCCAAATGTCAACATAATTAGTGATATTCTTAAATTTAAAATTAGAAGTGGGCAAACAAAAATGTTAAATATTTGATGATCATGTGAAATCAATAAACTTTCTTCGGTCATTATGGATTGATGATGTGGAAATAAGAATTTGGAAATTATCAATAACATTAGGGCGTTAATTATTTTTACTGTGAATACGAACACGAGAAGTGAAAGGTTATAAATACGTGAAACTTTATAGGTACCACAGTTGTATTTTACTTCATAGTTACTGCAATACTATTTCATTTTATAGTTAGTACAATATTACTTATCTCCATTTTACGTCTTCCAACATTCAAGTAATCGAGGCCCGGCATGGCCAGATTGTTAAGGCACTCGACTCGTAATCTGAGGGCCGCGGGTTCGAATCCCCGTTGCACCAAACATGCTCGCCCTGGGGGCGTTATAACGTGACAGTCAATTTCGCTCTTCAATGGTAAAAGAGTAGTCTAAGAGTTGGCGATGGGTGGTGATGACCAGCTGCCTTCCTTCTAGTTTTACACTGCTAAATTAGGGACGGTTAGCGTAGATAGCCATAGTGTATCTTTGGGCGAAAGCTAAAAAACAAACAAACAATAATGTAATACATTTTCAAGACTATTTAAAATCTCAACAACCGTTCCCCGGTAAGACAGCAATAAGTCTTCGGATTTACAATGCTGATATCGAGGGTTAGATTCCCCTCAGTGAACACAGAAGGTAGCCTAATGTGGTTTTGTTAGAAAAAAACACATACACGGAAATTCACACTAAACAAGCGATAAACTTTATTTTTAATGAATTGTCCTATGGACATATACAGTGTCTCAATAACTATTTATTATCATCCTTATATGTTAAATAAATGTAAGTTTTTCTTTACACTTCCTTAAACACTTTTTTATCAAACATTTCAAACTGAATTTTGTTCCTAACTTTCTGACATTATAGCTTGTAATATGTGTTCAACCTATGTTTATATTCATTCCGGAACTTTTATTTTTCTATCACAAACCAGCTTTGAAGCGTGGGTCTTTATTCAACTTTGTTTGTTTGTTTTGAATTTCGCGCAAAGCTACAGAGGGCTGTCTGCACTAGCCGTACCTAATTTAGCAGTGTAAGATCAGAGGGAAGACAGCTAGTTATCATCACCCACTGCCAACTCTTGGGCTATTCTTTAACCATCAAATAATGGGATTTACATTCATATTTTTCATTTAATTATTACTCTTCAGTTCTCTAAAATCAGGTTTCAAAGGCCTTGGTTGAACACAGTACAGACAACCAATTGGGTACCTTTGTGATTAACAATCAACCAATCTTAAGTTTTTAACAAAACAAAGAATTCTAATCAGAAATTACCTTTAGTTTGCATTCCCATTAATAAGAACAATCATCCCATTTGTTTTTGGAATTTAAAATTATTTACCATAAGATTATCAATTTGTGAACTTCTCTGATCAAGTGACTGGTGTTCACTGTTACCGTGTTATTGCACAGTTACATACTGAGCGAGATATAAAATTCCTACATTTTATTTGAAGAAATTTCTTTGACATTTTTAAATATTGGTGTATTTCAATATTTTTTCATTATAAATGCCTGTCACATCAAATATGTCGCTATTTCAGCCGTGTGGGCGTTATAATGTGTTAGGTCTATCCCACTCTTCATTGGTAAAAGAATAGCCAAAGAGTTGGCGGTGATGTCTAGCTGCCTTCCCTATGGTCTTACAGTACAAAATTAGGGATAGCTAGCGCAGTTAGCTCTCGTGTAGCTTTGCGCGAAATTCAAGACAATTACACAAACACTGTAATTATTTAATTGGGTTTATATAAACACGTTGTACGGAGTGCTGATTTTGTATAAAATATTACACATAACTTAAGATGGTTTGTTTATGTTAGAGCAGTACTGTGGAAAAGGATACGTATGACCTGTCATCTAGAGTCGCTTATGATGGAATTTGTTACTTTCAACACTCTTAAGTTTCTTTTTACGTTCTGCACAACACCATGGCAAGTAACGAAACACACAATACCATGGCAAGTAACGAATCACACAATACCATGGCAAATAACGAGTCTTTCGCTTAGAACTTACAATTGAGCAGGCACATATAAATATTTTCGAGGATATAAAAATCATTTCTGTATCTAATAAGACAACATATTTTTCATTGCTATGCTTTATATATGTTATTTTTAAAAGCTTTAATTTTCTCTTTTATTGTTTGTATTTAAGCACAAAACTACACGTGTTCTATCCACCACAGGTATCGAAAGTCGGTTTCCGGCAGTATAAGTCTGCAGACATACCTCTGTGTCACACGAATATAACCGAAAACTACCGAACATTTAATTGTTATAGTTAATAGTTCATCATAAACCTAAACAGGGTTCGATTCTCCATGATGGACAGTACTTATATAGTCAAATATGTAGCTTTGCGGCAGAAAAAAATAATTAAATAAATACAAAGTAAATAAATAAAACAAAAGGGCTTATTTTAAAGAATAAACTTATTTCAAAACTTTCACCTGTTCACACACACTGATGTGCTGTCAAACGGTTTATGAACACTGTTTAGTAATATTTCCAAGTTCGTAGTTCTAGAACACGTCATTTTATCAGCAAATTGCCAAGACATTTCCCACTCTCGTGTTCACGTGCTGGTGACGTTATTCTTCCTCGTATGCCACAAGCTTTCACGCAGAACACATCCGATAAATTTTTGATTACCGTTCCAGAACTAGAGTGTCTTTGTGAAATAATTATTTTCTCTACAATCTGTGCCACAAAAAAACAAAAAAACACGCGTTGGATTTCCATGGAATTCTCTCTCTCTCTCTTTCGGTCACTGAGTGTAAATATTTTTCAGAAATAATTTATAAAATTGGTTAAAGATTCAAATACAACGTTTAGAGTGTCAATACGTTAGTCGGGCAGATTAGGCTTATCTCTTAAGCGGAAATAATATTACAAAATGTAAGATAAACAAACCTACTTAGGAGTCACGTACACAACCTTGGTTCTCGAATATAAACTCATCCAAGGGCAAGGTCAAGGATGTGATAAATTTGACGCTCAGATTGCTTGCAAAATGCCGTAAAATTTCTATTTGTTAAAAACATATATCAGTTTGTTTCTTAAATCAGACGCAGAATTTCTATTTTTTATATACATCAGATTGTGTCTGAAATCCGACGCAGAATTTCCATTTGTTAAATACATTAGTTTGTGTCTGAAATCCGACGCAGAATTTCCATTTGTTAAATACATTAGTTTGTTTCTGAAATCCGACGCAGAATTTTATTTGTTAAATAGATTAGTTTGTGTCTGAAATCCGACGCAGAATTTTATTTGTTAAATACATCATTTTGTGTCTGAAATCCGACGCAGAATTTTATTTGTTAAATACATTAATTTGTGTCTGAAATCCGACGCAGAATTTCTATTTGTTAAATACATTATTTTGTGTCTGAAATCCGACGCAGAATTTTATTTGTTAAATACATTAGTTTGTGTCTGAAATCCGACGCAGAATTTTATTTGTTAAATACATCAGATTGTGTCTGAAATCCGACGCAGAATTTCTATTTGTTAAATACATTAGTTTGTGTCTGAAATCCGACGCAGAATTTTATTTGTTAAATACATTAGTTTGTGTCTGAAATCCGACGCAGAATTTTATTTGTTAAATACATCAGATTGTGTCTGAAATCCGACGCAGAATTTCTATTTGTTAAATACATCATTTTGTGTCTGAAATCCGACGCAGAATTTTATTTGTTAAATACATTAGTTTGTGTCTGAAATCCGACGCAGAATTTTATTTGTTAAATACATCAGATTGTGTCTGAAATCCGACGCAGAATTTCTATTTGTTAAATACATCAGATTGTGTCTGAAATCCGACGCAGAATTTCTATTTGTTAAATATATCAGTTTGTTTCTGAAATCCGACGCAGAATTTTATTTGTTAAATACATTAGTTTGTGTCTGAAATCCGATGCAGAATTTCTATTTGTTAAATACATTAGTTTGTGTCTGAAATCCGACGCAGAATTTCTATTTGTTAAATACATCAGTTTGTGTCTGAAATCCGACGCAGAATTTCTATTTGTTAAATACATCAGTTTGTGTCTGAAATCTGCTTTTCGTTTTTGTAAACATATTTCCACAGTTCTCAACTCTGAATTACTAGGAAGTTGATTATACGCAGGGACTTCGTCCCCGAAGGAGCTGTTATGCTGTTTACCTTCTGTGACATGGCAGGGGTGCAGAGGCTTATCTTTAGTTCAGCTCTGATATTTTTTGCTGTAACTGTGACACTTAAAACATATCAATATATCAACTTTCGAGAATTTGGGTCACAAACACACGTTTATATACAGAGGAAACTCATTGCCAGAATTTGTCTAGGGTGGAGTTGGAGATGCGTTTGGTTTAGTTTGTTTTGAATTTTGCGCAAAGCTACACAAGGGCTACCTGCGATAGCCATCCCTAATTTAGCAGTAAGACAAGAGGGAAGGTGGCGAGTCATCACCACCCAACGCCAACTCTTGGGCTACTCTTTTTTACCAACGAATAGTGAGATTGACCGTCACTTTACAATGCCCCATGGCTGAAAAGGCGAGCATGTTTGGTGTGACGGGGATTCGAACCCGCGATCCTAATATGACGAGTCAAACGCTTTAACCCACCTAGCCATTCCGGGCCAAATTAAAACATGTTTTATTATTATTATATAGCATTGACAACTTGTCTACTTAATGCAAGTTAATATCAATGCAATATAAGCAACTATTCAACCTCTGCTACCAGTAAACAGCTTAAGGGCATAATTTGTATAATTATTTATAGCTTTCAGCCGTGAAAAGCTAGGTCACGATCTGGTTAAATATTGCTGAAATTTGTGAACTAATAAGGTTTAAAACGAACCCGTGAAATATATTACGTGGAATGTGACCAGAACAGGAATGCGTTAGGAAGAGACTATTTCTGTTTGAAGTTTAAAACTTGGTGTCTATGAACTTTAATTTTAAATTTAGTGTTGGATTACTAAGATAATAAAGTTGATAACTTTATCATAAAGTTCCGTGGTATTAAAGTTACAGTAATCTGACAGCCAAAGCACGCAAAAAAAAATCACTAGACCAGTCGTATATTAAGTGAAGTTAGAGTACCTCGTGAGTCTATTAGTTGTTCGAAAATACTTAGAAGAAAAATAAAACCCAATGTTTCAAAGCGAGTCTTAGCTTTTATAATTAATTTGCTAACTTACCTGGTAATCCAACGGTCGCGGATTCGAATCCCTATCGCACCAAACATGCTCGCCCTTTCAGCCACATTATAATGTGACGGTCAATCCAACTATTCGTTAGTAAAAGAGTAGCCCAAGAGTTGGCGGTGGGTGGTGATGACTAGCTGCCTTTCCTCTAGTCTTACACTGCTAAATTAGGGATAACTGACGCAGATAGACCTCGTGTAGCTTTACACAACATTCAAAGAAGCAAAATCCTTGGTATGTAGTTCTAATATATATTCTTTTTTAATTCCTCTCTTATTGTTACAACATAATACATTCAAATACCACGAAACTCAGAGCTTTTCCGCAGCAAATGTACTATTTGAAATTTAACTTAATTAAAACTTATCACACAACACGTACAAGATACAGTAAGGTTATGATATACTACTTACTCAGTTTAAACCATTTTAATTGTACATATAATAGTACATAATATTAGGAGATTAGGAGCGTTCACCTCGCATTCTGCGGGTCGCCGGTTCGAATCCCGATCACACGAAACGTGCTCTCCCTTTCACCAGTGAGGGCGTTATAACGTGTCACTCAGTCCTGCTAATTGTTGATAAAAGAGTAGTGAAGCCACTTTTCCACATACATTTTTTGTTTTACTTTCAACGTGTTGCGAAAGTCAAGAAACCCCTAACTGCAGAAACATAAAATGACTAATGAGATAAAAATGAGAGTTTTAAGGTCAATTACACCTGGTTAATACCCACTTCCTAATTAAAAAAAAAAAACGTTTTTGGCACTTATTATTTTTCAGTTAATTAAAGGTGTTGAGTACATTATATTAAAATAATTTTAGAACCTCACATGCTACAATCCCTGTTAACAAGTCCAGTCATATTCTTTCTAATGAACTTGCATCTTGACAAAAGCACTGTAACATAGTTTCCTATATATCCAACTTTTACTTGTATTGCTTTGTACAACAACTCATCAAGTATAAAAGGATGATGGTTTCATAGCATCCGTTTCAACGATCCAATTTCACATAAATCCACGTGAAAGCAACCAATGTGCAACTGACTTGCTTTACTTTTCCAGATCAGGATTCGTCTTGATTATATTGCTGCTTTTACATGGAGCACATGAACCGCTGTTACCACTGTTTATTTGTGTTCGTGAATTATCATGTATTCTAAGAAACCGCACTTTGCTCACCATGGCAGTAGGTTTCTTCCTGTGTGAACGTGTTAATACCTCAAGTGGATTTATAAGATTTGTTTTCCAGTGTTATTATATACGTGTAAGTGCAAAGGAAATATCCCTACTGGAACTTCTCAATACATTCTTATGATTTGGGTGAGAATATTGATTGGAAGGGACCGTTATATACCATCCTCAAAATCGGTCATTTTTGGTGGCTTCGCATTACCCTATGTACTTACTGCTAGACGTTTTTCCTACTGTGCCGAACGAAAAACATTGAATCTGTGTGCACTCAGTACAACATTACCACAGCTGATCCAACATCTAATGAGGTGTCGCTTGAAAGATAATTTTCATAGATATTTGTCATCTAAAGTCAAATTTCTGGTTTCACTGCTGTACCAGTTTCACACCGACTCTATACAATGTTACGTTATTATAAATTTTACTGGTTCTTGTCTTATTGTTTCTTTCTTTTTCGCAACATTTCAACAGTAATCGAACTTTTTAATAAAGTTAACGTGATTCTGATTAATTACCTAAGGTTTGCTTTAGAGTAAAACTGCACAATATGCTATCTACGCTCCGTCCACCGCAGGTAATCGAACTCTGGATCCTAGCGTTGTAATTCCGTAAGCTTAGCACTAATCCCTATATGACGACTATGTAAATATAGTGTTAATTTCAACATGTTAACCTACAGACATGTATGAAACGTTTGTTGTAAGTGTTAACATGACGGGATATACCTGTTACTAGTTTTCTGTGTAGTAATCTGTATTCCATTTTACAAATAAAATATAATAACTAAAGAGGAGGGTCATTATCGTTCTACTACATTTTAGATCGTTCAACATAATTTGTTACCATATGTGTCTTATTGTTACTGGGTGGTACAATGAACACGGTGTTCTTGGAAGCGGCTGTGTCAGAAATGTGTAGGAGTGGCTTCCCACGGTAAGAATGACGTAATGATCACGTGACTCAGTTTAAAAACAAAACTTGAATAACCAGCCTAAGCTCCCTCATCGTTTTGTCTGATAATTAGCCAACTTTACCTTGAGATATCAAGAAACGATTTGAAAAGTCACAGATATTGATAACCGTAGGTCGTTCCTGACACCACATTTTACCCACGCTGAGCTCTAAAGTGACGTAACGGGCGTTATTTATCAGTTTGTTTGTAGCTTTGCCAACAAAGCGACTTGAGAACGCGGAAATCCACAGTCTTTTAACGTGAAACATAAGGTCATATCTTGAAAATAAAACACATATTCGACACTAGAGATCAAATATAAAAAATTAGAAGATCAATGTCTTGTACCAATAGCTGATACCATAATCTTATCTGTGGGTGTTGCGCAGACGCAGTAACGGAAGCTTTATTTCGTAAATAGTACGATTGAACTTTTCTAACGAGAAACATTTTCATTTCTTTACAGTCCACTGGTGGAACAGCGATAAATATACAAATTTGCAATGCTAAATTCGGTGTTCGATTCTCCGTGGTGGACACAGTATGTAACCCAATGTGGCTTTTCTCTGATTGTTTGTTTTGAATTAAAAACAAAGCTACTCAATGGGCTATTTGTACTCTGCCTACCACGGGTATCGAAACCGCAAACATAGCGCTGAGCCACTAGGGGGCGCTTTTCTCTGAAGCAAACAAAATTTTCTTTAAAAATAAAATAATTTGTCATTAAGACAATTATATATCTAGAAAAAATTATCCTGTAGACGTCAAGTGGTTTGATTTATTTTATCACAAATACTATCTTAAATCAGTATGCTTTGATTCATAAGTAAAAATAAACTACAAATAGGTATGTATGAAAGAACAGGATGGTTATTTTAAAATCGTGAGGTAATAAAGTGCTTGATTAACAATGCATTACATCTAATTATTGTTAGCTCTGGATTGAGTAGTTTATTAAAGTGCTCTATTGATACTACGTTACATCAGTTAATTATTGTTAGCTGTAGATTGAGTGGTTTATTAAAGTGCTCTATTGATACTACGTTACATCAGCTAATTATTGTTAGCTGTGGATTGAGTAGTTTATTAAAGTGCTCCATTGATACTACGTTACATCAGCTAATTATTGTTAGCTGTAGATTGAGTGGTTTATTAAAGTGCTCTATTGATACTACGTTACATCAGCTAACTATTGTTAGTTGTGGATTGAGAAGTTTATTAAAGTGCTTTCTTGATACTATGTTACATCAACTAATTATTATTAGCTATGGAAGCTAAGAATCACACACACAAACAAACACGAGCCTGTCATGATCTGGTGGTTAGGTCACTCAATTCGTAATCCGAAGGTCGCGGGTTCGAATCCCTGTCTCACCAAACATGCTCATTCTTTTAGCCGTAGGGGCGTTATAATGTGACTGTCAATTTCACTATTCGTTGGTAAAAGAGTAGCCCAAGAGTTGGCGGTGATAGCTAGCTGCCTTTCGTCTAGTCTTACACTGCTAAATTAGGGACGGCTAACTCATATTGCCCTCATGTAGTTTTGCGCGAAATCCAAAACAAATCAAATCCAACATCCTAACATAGAAACATATCTAATACATAAATGTTGAACTCAGTATATATACATGCACACAGACACAAATATTCTAACTCTGGCCTTTTGTAACTCCGGAGCCATCAGATGTAGCCTGAATCAAGCAACCATTGTATTTGCAACATAACATTAAAATAAGTTATGCTATGTTAGGCAAATATAAATAATCTTTTATTTCATTGAGTGTATAAAACTTTCAGCCAAGGGCTATATCACTTCATCCGCATCCATCCCCCTCCGTGTGAAGGATTATAACGTCACAAATCTGGTTCGACACTCACGATTAACGTAGTACTGATAGCACATTGTCTAACTTTGATTTCAAAAACAAATTATTATGCTATACGAAACGATAAGTAGAAATATGCTATTAGAAAGAGTAGATTAACAGATATAACAAGCAATCCCAACGATAGTCCAATTTTTAATTATTAGGCCGTAACAGAAAGAAAGAAAAAAAATGTATATAAGGCCCCCGTGATATACAAATTATTGCCTGTAAATGTTGTTTGAATAACCTCACATAACGAGGACGAAAACAATGAGGAGATTTATCAACCGTATGAGAAGGACTTGCATTTGGTAATTAAGCATTCTGTTATTACACCGATAGTTTTGTCAATGAGGTTGGAAGTCAAGTTAACAAGAAACGGGCGTTTCCAAGGTCGTCCTGGGTGATTATACTTTTGTCCAATTCAGCATCTTACTTCTACTAATTAATCTGTAACCGATTCTATGTGATTTATATTAACCAAATGTGATATATTTTATTGAACAATATCTTTATTCCACACTAGTAAGTAAGTGATAACAGAGCAAAGGATGTGCGCCGATTTATCTCACAAACGGTGGATACAGGATTTTTGGGTGGGGGTTATGATCTACTTAGTAACAACCCGACCCAAAGTAAACTTTTCCTTGTTACTGCAACGTGAATTTCATGGAATTAACTTAGAAACAAAAAGAAACATGTATGACTATGAACTGTCATTTATTGATTTTATTCTAAAACATCAAGTACAAAGTAATCGTACAGCACTATACTGAATCACACAACAAAGTGCATGTGACAATGAGTTTCATATATTCCTAAATAA
Organism: Carcinoscorpius rotundicauda; assembly: GCA_011833715.1. Lineage (NCBI taxonomy): Eukaryota > Metazoa > Arthropoda > Merostomata > Xiphosura > Limulidae > Carcinoscorpius > Carcinoscorpius rotundicauda. The sequence goes on from CM022403.1 coordinate 37,087,903, forward strand.
CATGTTACAAGTAAACATACAGCAAAATATTCTAATTGAGATGATCAGTACTTTATATTTCTGATTTCTCATTAACCTACACAATTTTGCTAAGACCAGTGGTGGGATGTATCCCCCATTCACCCCTCTGTTACCATCCCTGCTCACATATCACATTCTTCAAACCTCCTTTATAAAAGTCGGTGCAGTTTTATATCATTGTTTTATCTGTCAGAACAAAGGTATTGTTCCTGACAAATCGAGATGTATCTGATGGATAGTACAACGTCGTTCAGGTCTCGTTCCTTTCAGTGGCCTCAGACATATAACGGTAGCAACAGGGCTTTGATACCCATGATGGGTACAGTACAGTTAGTTAATTCTTTAGCCATGTGCTTAACTACTACAAACAATCAAATCTCAAATTTGAAAACAAACATTTAGCCACATTTTAACAAGAAAACACCTTTCCAAGACAACATTTCAGTCATTTATATTATTTTGATCAGTGATCGCATAAACCATTCCTGGAAACTTGCTTCAACTTAGATTTAATTTAGTAAAAAAAATAAACAGTTTCTTTTTAACAGAGTACCAAAAATGTAATGGTTAAAATTTGTTTTTTCTATATTGCTTTACTTTGTTGACAAGCACGGCATGGCCAGGTGGTTAAGGCTCTCGACTCATAATCTGAGGATCTCGGTTTCGAATCCCTGTCACATGTAACATGTTCACCCTTTCAGCCGTAGGTGCGTTATAATATGACGGTCAATCCCACTATTTGTTGGTGAAAGAGTACCTCAAGAGTTTGAGGTAGGTGGTGATGACTAGCTGCCTTTCCTCTAGTCTTGCCCCCCAGTGGCTCAGCGGTATGTCTGCGGACTTACACGCTAAAATCCGGGTTTCGATACCCGTGGTGGGCAGAGCACAGATAGCCCATTGTGCAGCTTTATGCTTAATTCTAAACAATAACAACAATTCTCTAGTCTTACACTGGTAAGTTAAGGATGGCTAGCGCAGGTAGCCCTCGTGTAGCTTTGCGCGAAATTCAAACAAACAATACTTTATCAACAAATCTTTGGCAAGCATTTTCCACTGTGTGGCACAATGGTCTGCGCTTCCGTATGCATGAAATAAAACTATCGCGTGGAATTGATTATTCGCTAGTTATATAAACATAAAATATATTGGGAACCTTTGCTGAGTACTTTACTCCAGAAACTAGTGTCCCTCAGGGATGGATGGTGAGCCCTATACTCTTTATCGTGTATGTAAACAATATTCCACTGAAAGATCCAAATCATGGATTTTTCTCACAGTTCGCGGATGAGGTGGCAATCTGGTACCCCAACACAGCCACCAACATACAATCATATTAAATAGAATAAGTGACTACTGCGAAAAATATAGATAAAAATAAATACAGCAAAAACACAACTAGTCGTATTTACCAAGCTGACAAAGCACAAAAACTACAGCCGGAAATAAATATTAATGGAACACTACTTCAGACTGGCACATCGGCAAAAATTTCTCGGTCTAATCTATGACTCAAAATTAATATGGATTAACCATGTAAATGAAATTAAAAGTAAAGTCTGGCGAAGAACCAGCAATGTTGGGAATCTAACTGGTAAGAACAGTGGAGCATCAACAGACAATGTACTAAAAATTTACAAAACATACATTAGACCAGTAATAGATTACACAGCTCCTTCTTGGGTTACTTTGAGTGACAAGATAATCACAACTAAGCTGCAAACAGTACAAAACACACTAGTCATAACAGCATACAAAACCACATCATTTAATACACAACATACATATACACAAATATTCAAACATACCAACCATAATAGACAGACTCCTACATTGTATAATAATGTATTTTGATAAAAATTATTATGCAAACAACATAAGTACTGCATACATGACGAGGCTAGTCCTAAACATCTCTCCCAGATCAATATATATTTTAAATGGAAAAATAAATTAAAAAAAATATATATAAAAGAGTGAAAAAGGTGAAAAAAAGAGGTTACTATCAAACTAGACTTCCCACTGATAGGGCAAATAATATCGATAAATGTACGAAAATAGCATCTGGACATTGCCCTGAAAAGTCTCGGAATAAACTCAGACCACTCTAACCCTAAAGCAGTAGCCATACCAACCCACACTGCATGATTACGTAAGTTAAGGAAGGAGGAAGAGGTCAAAGCGCACCTGACCCTCTAAGGTACATAAGATCATCCAAATCCCGAGAGAGAGGAATCTTTGTTGTTTTTCTTTCAATGTCCGAATACTTTAATTTTACAGGAGTTAGTTTGTCACTGAAAACCTTCAGTAAAGTAAATATACACATAACTGTTCAAATCGAATAAGCTCTTTCTTTGCTTTCTTTTTAATTCGAATATTTTCTAACGAGCAAGGTTTATTTGTAATTATGTAGATACATCCACAAAAACATATATTCATTAACTTTTTAAAAATATATTTTGTGTATTTTCAACCAGTTTGGTTTGTTTTATTTTAACTTTCGCGCAAAGCTACTCGAGGGCTACGCTAGCCGTCCCTAATTTAGCAGTGAAAGACCAGAGGAAAGACAGCTGGCTATCAGCACCCACCGCCAAGTTTTGGTTGTTGTTGTTGTTGTTTTGAATTAAGCACAAAGCTACACAATGGGCTATCTGTGCTCTGCCCACCACGGGTATCGAAACCCGGATTTTAGCGTGTAAGTCCGCAGACATACCGCTGAGCCACTGGGGGGCCCAAGTTTTGGGCTGCTCTTTTACAACGAATAGTGGGATTGACCGTCACATTATAATGCCCCACGACTGAAAGGGCGAACATGTTTGATGTGACGGAGATTCGAACCTGCGACCCTTAGATTACAAGTCGAGTGCCTTAACCACTTGGCCATGCTGGGCTTTTCAACTAAAAAAGGCACCTTAAGTACACGTGGGCTGAATGAACAGATCGTAGGCCATCGAGGGTTTAGAAATAGTCGCCTCCAATTTTGAATTATTGACCAGGAAAACGGAAAGTCAGTAGCTCATCCCCCCTTTGTACAAGAGCTTGAACCGAATAATGGAAGGGATTATCTCTTGTATAACAAATTAATTGCTGAAACTACAGAGCGTGTACAACAGAATTCTATCTCGAACTTTGGACATTCCGAAAGACACCACACAGCGCACCAATCGCTAAGCCACGCTTGACCTACAATAACTTGTATGAGATGGTATGCTTTCATTCCAGGTTTTCAAGGGTTATTTAAGTAGTAAGAAGTGGCATGGTACAACACAGATAAACCATTAGGCTTTGAATATAAATTAAGCGATTTGTATTTAAGTTCACATTCAAATATAAAAAAAAAATCAAAGAAATACGCCAATGATATTGATTAAGTAATTTTTCCTTACTGTATTTAGTGATGTATTACAATATTGCTACAATGATATATTTTTCTTGGTTACGTCTTTACGTTATTTCTCTTGGAATAGTTGCTGATGTACGTATCAAATTATAGCTTCTATTTGACAATATTGTACTTGCCCCACCTCTCAAAAAATTAATTAAAAGGGGCGTGTTTAAATATTATAATATCCTCATTACACCTGACGTGACATTTAGTTGTTTTCTTTTTTATATTCGTTTTTAAGTAAGGATAAATAATTCCATATTACATTAAAATGGTACAAATGCTTATTCGTCTTACCATATTATTTTATTCGAGTTCATTAGTTAATATTATTATTAAATATATATATATTGTTTGTTTTTGAATTTCGCGCAAAGCTACACGAGGACTATCTGCATTAGTCGTCCCTTATTTAACAGTGTAAGACTAGAGGGAAAGCAGCTAGACATCACCACCCACCACCAACTCTTGGGTTACTCTTTTAACAACGAATAGTGGGATTTACCGTTACATTATAACGCCCCCACGGCTGAAAGGGCGAGTATGTTTGGCACGACGGGGATGCGAACCCGCGACCCTCAGATTACGAGTCGAACGCCTTAACTCACCTGGCCATGTCGAGCCATATATATACCTTATGAAACTTCATACAAACAAATAAAAACAGCTAAATAACATGAGCGACATCTTTCGGATATTCGACAAAACTAATAACGTTTTCCATTTCCAAACAAAATAAACTTTCGAACGTTGAACTCAAATGTGCCATCATTCTTGAAGTTTCTGAAGGTGAATAGATATTCAATCATCCAGTGAATTATAGATATGATTCAATAAATTTATTTACCTTAGTATAATTTTGCTTTATCACCTTTTAAATATCTCAGGTTAAATCTTGCTTTTTCAATTATGAAAACATCCAGATTGAACTAAAACTCACTGTCCATCCAAGTAGAAACTTGATCGGCCTAGTAACCAATTAACTCGATTATTGGAAAGTTTAGTGTTCTTGTGTTACAAACTTTGGAACTTTTAGAAAGTCAGAAAACAGCCACTATGTCGACCTATTACCCTGAATTTGCAAAGGGTACGTTTCTAGTGTTTCACGACATAGTTTTTTTCGGTTCACGTGCACATGCACGTATTTGTGTTAACCGTTAATAAAATTAAACCCCAGGGACTGTCGACTCCGGTCAGAGCGAGCTCTCAACTACGAAAAGCGAATCGCGTCTCAATCAAATGATAAATTCTTTACATACTTACAAGTAATATTTAGTTCACCTAAATACAAGTATAATTTATAAAACGTATTAGGAGACCAGAAACATGTTTTATGATTATTTCATTGGATATTTGGGTTTCAGACTAAGATGTTACTTAATAAGGAAGAAAAAAGTAAGCTAAGGAAAGACTAAACTAAATATTTAATTAATGGATTTACCCCTGGTTTAAAAAAAACAACCAAAACGAACTGGTTGCACATTAATTATTGACTTACATTTAAGTTCGGTGTTCAAAGGGCAAACATTATTTCGGACATTTATTTAAAACATATGCACATTAACCCCCTCACACCAAACATGCTCCCCTTTAAGCCGTGGGGGCGTTATAATGTTACGGTGAATCCCACTATTCGTTGGTAAAAGAGTAGCCAAAGAGTTGGCGGTGAATAGTGATGATTAGCTGCCTTCTTTCTAGTTTTACACTGCTAAATTAGGGACGGTTAGCGCAAATAGCCTCGTGTAGCTTTGCGCGAAATTCAAAACAAATCAAACAAACAAAACCTTATGCACATTAATATTGTACTTTTAAACTTGTTTAAATTTGTTTGATTGATTAATCTATTGTCTGTGAATTGATCGATTTGTCTGTCTTACTTTTATGAAATCCAATTCTTGAACATTTGTTCACATAAAATATTGGTATTTATATATGTATGCCAAATTATTAATATTTTATACCCCTTGTTATACAAACTTTGACAATACTGTCGTCACTGTTTGACATACGAACTTGGTTTCTGTGATCTGGTCTGTAGTATGTGTATGTGGACTGACAATGCTAGAAATCAGGATTGGATACTCATGATGGGCAGAGTATTGATAGCCCATTGTCTAACTTTGTGCTTAACTTCAAACAAACATCGTAAAATATTTCATATCATAATGTTTTTCAATAATTTGTAGGACAATTTAAACTCTAAGAGGGCGTAATTAGGGAAAATATGTTTTCTTCGCGCAAGCATACATAATGGGCTATTTGCGTTTTGTATATCGAGGTTTATAAAACCCCTGATTTTAGCATTATACTTCCATAAACTTATTGGTAACTCCCCGGAGGACATGGCAGAATTAAACAAGAAGTTACTAACCCAAACATCGTATTCTTCAGAAACCTGTATCTTTGTTTATTATTTTTATTTCAGAGAAACAAAGGCGTGTTCCCTCAACAGAGTAGACTATCTCGGGTTTCGTTAACATAAATTTGAAATTCATAGAACTTTAAAGACTTGTTTGTTTACAAGTGATAAAACAAATTACAATCAAATCATCACACGTCAAGAATTAAGAGCACAAGTTTCGCTCTAATTTGGAAATGTTTTAAAATTTTTCTTCATATCTAGGTAGAAACGTTTCGTTTTTAGATTGCGACTCACCACTGAAAAAAAACAACAAAAATTCCCGCATGGCCAGATGGTTAAGGCACTCAACTCGTAACCCGAGGGTCTCGGGCTGGAATTCCCGTCCCACCAAACACGCTCGCCCTTTTAGCCGAGGAGGCGTTAGCATGTGACGGTCAATCCATCTATTTGTTGATAAAAGAGTAGCCCAAGAGCTGGCGGTGGGCAGTGATGACTAGCTGCCTTCTCGCTCATGTTTTACAACTAAACTAGGGATGGCTAACGCAGATAGCCTTCGCGTAGGTTTTGCGCTAAATTCAAAACCAACTAAACAAACAGATGAAGTACGAAAAACGCTTGTTTAAATGGGGTACTTTATCATATTTTTGCCTTTCAGCAGCGCTCTCTAAAAACATTAATGAATTAAATATTAAACTTACGTCATTCCATTAAAGTTAACTCATTTCTTTATCCAGCGCTTCCCAATCTTTTGTCATCCATTTTCACCCCTCTAACAAATATGATTTCTTGCGCGCGCGCATCCCCTCCCTTTTAATGACTGAAAGAACGAGTTAAGTGACGAGATAAAAATAGACGAATAAACATTAAAATGCTATATGCGTTGAAGCAACTAATTATTACTTTCATTTAATTAAAATGTATTATAATACTTAATTTTGCATTACTGCACAACTGACTCCACCCTATTTACTCGTGCCCCCTAGGGTGCAGGTCCAATACTTAAGGAAACTCTTCCTTAATCTAATGAGTTTAATGAGGTACCGTTCCGATATTCTTCACGTCACAACGCACGTGAATTTGTTATTATTATTTAGTGAGTCAATTTAGCGTCTGACAGCTTAAGTTTAATCACTAGAAAGCTAAACAGCACTAGATTCGCTCTCGGAAGGAAATACTGTAATGATACATTTGCATCGAAAAACTATTCTGAGTCATTTTCCACGCCTAAAGTCATTGAATAACAATTTCTATGACTGGTCAACCTAACTGGGCTGATAAGAACTGATATTTCTGGAATTATAGTTTTCAACTGATTATGAAATGAGTTTAGCACTTGGTGTGATACTATGTTAACGTTTTGCAATTCAGTTAAAAAAACGAGAAAGAAATATATTAAATTTAACAAGGAAATTGAACAGCTAAAAACACCTTTTGTAAACATAAATATTCAAGTGTGTCTTTATCTTCTTTAAAACCATAGAAAATCTCACTATATGTTTTTTTTTCATTGTGCCGCGTGAATTAATGGTCGAATTTATATTTCTATGTTGTTGCTACACAAAATTCCCGAAGATGCAATTTACATTTAGATTTATTAAAAATATTCAAGGACGAAAAATAAAAGGTAGAAGGCGCTTTTTTACTGAGTGTCTAACTTGTTATTAAACAGAAAATCAAGAACTATTCTAACAAGTAGTCATGTACAAAGTGTATAGTTGAATAATATGACCTTGATAATCAGTTGTATTATTCCAAAACCCTAAAAAAAAGAGGACCATACTTTTCTGTTTTGATAATTGATATCAACTAGACCGTCATGTGTCATAGAATAAAAACGATTTTCCTTCTTGTTCTACTAGTTGCTTTAAATTACGCTTCAGTTTGTGGCGATCTGTTGAAGTTTTACCTTATAGGGCAAGTTTTATCTTCTTAACTCCAAAACGCTTCATTTTGTTACAACCTGTTGAAGGTTTACTTTATTTGGCAAGTTTTATCTTCTTAACTCCAACACGCTTCATTTTGTGACGATCTGTTGAAGTTTTACCTTATTTGGCAAGTTTTATCTTCTTAACTCCAACACGCTTCATTTTGTGACGATCTGTTGAAGTTTTACCTTATTTGGCAAGTTTTATCTTTTCAACTCCAACACGCTTCATTTTGTGACGATCTGTTAAAGTTTTACCTTATTTGGCAAGTTTTATCTTCTTAACTCCAACACGCTTCATTTTGTGACGATCTGTTAAAGTTTTACCTTATTTGGCAAGTTTTATCTTCTTAACTCCAACACGCTTCATTTTGTGACGATCTATTGAAATTTTATTCTTTTTTGTATACTTTAGTTCCTTAGCCGAGATTTTGAGTAGCACAACGTTTGTTTGCTTGTTTGTTTTAGCACAAAATAACACATTAAGCTAGCTGGGCTCTGTACACCGTGGAGAATCAAGCCCTGAATGTAAGTCCCCCACTGAAGAACGAGTAAAACTGTAACCTTATAAGTTATTGAGAGTGAGTCAGTGTACACTTACACATTAAGTTCTGTTGATAGATGGTTTAATTTAACTGGTTGAGAACAAAGACAGAGTGGGTTATGCATTACGTCCAACGCGAGGAATCGAATACCAAATTTTAGCATTTTAAGTCCTTAGACTTACCACTGTCCTACTAAAGGACTCGATACGTGTATGCGGTGCTCTCTTTAGAGACTTGGGTGGACATGTAAGAGAATGGATGTGTGAGGTCGATTAAGTCACGTGTCCATCATTTCTTTTTCCCGTCCTTTTTTGTAATATTTGGTGAACTATTCTAATCTTTCACATTTATTGCTTGTTAAAAACAGCGACAATACATTTCAGATATGTCAGTTTAACGACGATGAATTCTTTCCTTAAATGTACATAACGAGCATCGCGGACATCGCCTTGGCAGCAACATTCAGTTCGTAGACAATCCCCACAAGATGACGCTCTTATCAGCACTGGTAGTGAGGAATGAAAAGTCGGTTGGATGCCAACGAGCTTGAATTACCTTATCTTCATGTTCTGCTACTGTGACATTTGGAATTGGCTGGGAGAGATCACCTATTGAAGAATAAACATATAACATATAGATTACTTTGGGGACAAAACACGAACGTCTCGTTTATGTAATATAAACAAGAGAATACAGAACATTTGCCTATTCATACTGACAAACTTCTGAGCCGTTTTAATCGAAATAAATCTGTTTTTTTTTGTTAATTAAGTACAAAGTTACGTAATGGGCTATTTGTGCCGAGTTCGCTGTAAAGATCTGATTCCGAGTTTTAGCGTTAAAAACCATCAAGGTTGCCATGGAGTAAGATTATAAATACTTAAGTAAAACTTAAAATTAACGTTTGTTTGTTTTTTGAATTTCGCGTAAAGCTACACGAGGGCTATCTACGCTAGCCGTTTCTAATTTAGCAGTATAAGACTAGAGGGAAGGCAGCTAGTCATCATCAGCCACTGCGAACGCTTGGTCTACTCTTTTACCAACGAATGGTGGGATTGACCGTGACTTTTTACATCCTCACGGTTGAAAGGGCTATAATGTTTGGTGTGACGGGGATTCAAACTCGCGACCCCCAGAACTGTAAGTCGAAAGCCCCTCACCTATTGGCCATGCCGGGTCCTTAAAATTATATCTGGACTAATGCTTCAGTTAATTGGAAATGCGTTTGGGATATAACGATCGAAGACTGGCCGCGACCAACCAAACCTTTGCGGCAGTTTCCATGCGCTTCGCTTTTTCGTGCACTTCATGTAAGCTACGCTTTTTAGCAGTAATTAAGTATTAGATCGATAAATTCTGGTCTGTTTGAAAAAAGAAACAACAATAAAAAACATTACGCACTCAGACAAACATATTCACGTAAACGTGATATTAGTTGATAAAACTACAGGTACGTAACTGTATTTAATAAAACTACACATAGGTATAAAACAGTCGCGATGACTGTGAAATGAAAAGCCAATAAGCAACCAGGCTGGACTGCTCTGACAGAGGTGAGATTTATAACGTATTGGTTGAAGAATTTGTCAACAAGATTTTGAACAGACAAATAAAAAAACGTATTATTTACACATGTGCGTAATTGAGCATTTCTGTATTTCTATTCACTTATTACGTCACAAAGAAATTAAATAAAACGGAATGGTTAAAACAGTTATAACTTATTCATCTTTATTAAACATACCACCATTTCACTTCACTAAAACAAAATACTCATCAGATGGTTTAATTCAGTGTATATCCGTCTCAGTTGTTTTCGCTTGATGTTATGTGGCTCACCTACAACAGCATACCATTAAAAGGTACTTAGTTCCTTGAGTACCATAAGATGTACGAAGTGAACAATTGGGTCCTATGGCACCAAAGTCCTGTGAATTTGAGTTTTGCAACAAAAGCCCCCTAGTGGTACAGCGTTATGTATGTGGACTTAAAACGCTAAAATCCGGATTTCGATACCAGTGGTAGGCAGGGCACAGATAGCCAATTGTGTAGTTTTGTGTTTAATTACAAACAATCAATTGTAACAAAAATGATTCTTAGTGGAGAAATAAAAAAAATCAGACACCTACAAAATGATTATATTTATGTACGAACATTGATACCCGGGTAACTTAAATGTTATGGCGCCAAGATTTCCAAAAGTCACAGCACAAATAACAAAATGTCGACTCATCAGTTGGTAAACAGAAATAAAAACTCCGTTTCTACAAATAAAATGCGCACTTCACTGTAAAGTTGTGAATGCGTTACAAAAGTGACAGGCATATCCCACTATTCGGTCAGAAAGAGCTGATGTGAGTCCTGTTGTGGCTGCCATTTCTTCTGGTCTCGTTTCCTTCTGTCTGAGGCTTATCAGGCTAAAAATCGAGTTGCGATACCCGCGGTGAACACCGTAAAGATAGCCCGCCCATTATATTATCAAAATAACAAATCTTTTAATCTCAGCTTTGAAATAAGGGGCGGCTATACAAAGAAAGCCTATTGTGTATCTTTGCGCAATCATTTTAAAACAAGTACACAACGGTTTTGGAAAGCAGTATTGTCCTCCTCCCATTATTGTTACAAAGTGATTAAATAAAACTTTAGACATGATGAAAATGACTTGTAACTTAATATATTGTACTTTAAAAGCTGGTCATGTATGCCTGTAATATTCACTCTTACAGAAATTCATGTTTGGGCAGTAAGAGCTATATCTTTCTTCTCAAATAAGATTACAAATTCTGTAAGATATGTTGGTCCGGCAAAACCAGGTAGGTTAAGGCGTTGAACTCGTAATCGGAGGGTCGCGGGTTCGATTCCTCGTCATAACAAACATGCCCTTTCAGTCGTAGGGGCGTTATGACGTGCGCTCAATCCCACGATTCGTTGGTAAATGAATAGTCCAAGACTTGGCGGTGGGTGGTGATGACTAGCTGCCTTACCTCTAGTCTTACACTGCCAAGTTAGGGACCGCTAGTGCAGATAGTCCTTGAGTAGCTTTGCGCGGTAATTCAAAACAAACAAACTATAAAATAATCTCGGATAAAAGCACATAAGTTAGTTCAGAAATACACGAGCCTCTATCTGCTGGACGTTCATAAGCACTCTAGCGCCCTCTGTACCTAACATGTTTAGTAGCAGAAAATTATTTTGACTTTGTTGAACCATCTAGTTTTAATAAACTTAGTTTCTTTTTTCCAACATTTCCACTGGAACAGATGTGCTGCCGTCTACTATTGATTAAAGTTCTCTGATTTTCTTGTCTTTAGACATTAACCACGAGCTTTCTATTAAAAATTCCGAAATTTATTTTTTCGTATCGTGCGAGTGGTTTTACATTATCGATTCGCACAACGAGTTCTGATTTATTCGTTTCTTAGAGCTAACATTTTTTTCTCTCTGTCTCTTTCTCGGTGTTGATCAATAAATATCTTTTTATTAACAACTCCTTGTTGTTTCTCTAATTCTATGTACATGTGGATTTAAATAAGAATAAAATACTTATATATGACGAATAAAAATAAAAGTTACGTGATGACAATTTTTTAAATACTCTCCAATTTCGGAAGATATGAAGGATAAAATTTATTTTTTGGAAACATTCATCTCCGCCAACTTGGAAACTGGTGGTTAGCGTGCTCAGTTTGTGATCTCGTAGGTTCGCGATTCGTGACATTTGCCATGAAAATGCACTTCGTATTTTTTGGAGGCTCATTATTCGATCATATAGCAATTGGCGCTTAGTGCTATTGAGCACTCTTGTAAACTAGGGTTGTTGTTGTTGTTGTTTTGAATTAAGCACAAAGCTACACAATGGGCTATCTGTACTCTGCCCACCACGGGTATCGAAACCCGGATTTTAGCGTGTAAGTCCGCAGACATACCGCTGAGCCACTGGGGGGCAGCTCTCCACAAGTAGCTCTTGTTTAACTTTGCGCAAAATCGTAAAACAAATCTGTGCGTGTCTAATATTATTATTGTGCTTTGCTCTTTTTGTAAAAGCATTTTCGAACTCTACGGGCACAGATCTTAATTGAAAGGACTTATTTTAAAACCTAGTTTTACGTTCGTATAATTTGGTGTTATGAATGCGTCCAAAAAATGTGTTTTTTGTTAAACTTTCAGCTCCCCGTACACCCTCTAACACCATTGACCTCCGGGTCTCTATTCTTTCAACGCCAGAAATTCGGGTTTCGATAATGGTGGTGGGCACAGTATGAACAGCTCGTTGTGTGCTTTGCATTCAATAATAAATCAATAACATTATTTTATTAACATTTTTCATACGCTATTTTGTTCTCCTTCTTGTGCGTACTGCACAATAACAAGATCTTTTATGTACCTTACCAACAAACAAGCACATCAACACAATTGTTTTACTTTTCACACTTCACTCTTATTTTTTCTAATGTATAGGTGCTGAAAAAGATTCGGGGCTCGGGCCCATATGAGGGTGAATTTTCGCCGTTCAGTATGATGTTGGTTTTCTATTTTGATTTTTCAGTATATCAACTTAGAATTCAGGGCACTGGCAAGTGGAATCGGGACACTAACCCTGTGTGCCATTGCCTAGTGTTGCCAGGCCACGCTTGGACTAAAGATCAGACAGCTTAACTCGCAATCTGAGGATCGTGGTTTCAAAGTCCCGCCCAACAAACGTGCTCGCCCTTTCAGCTGCGAGGTCGTTATAATGTGTCGGTCAATCCCACTCATTGGTAAAGAGCTGGCCCAAGTGTTGGCGGTGGGTGGTGATGACTAGCTGCTTTCCCTCTAGTCTTACACTGCTAAATTAAAGACGGCTAGCATAGATAACCCTAGTGTAGTTTTACACGACATTCAAAATAAATCAAATCAAACTGAACATTCCTCTGATACGCCGTCCAAAAACATTTTCGATTTTTAATTTTAAATTAATTCTGTACCCGTATCATTTATCAATCTTTCAGTACATAAAACAAAAACTCTGAGTATAAGTTTATAACGATATTTATAAGACAGAAAAAGTGTATGACTGGAAATTTGATGTATTCTGTAGCTACTGAAAACCCAAAGATTGGCTTATTAATCACGTATTGATTATCATAAATTTAAACTAATAATATACTCACTAAGTTTGGTTCTGTAGTACAATGTAGAGATAACATATTCGATTTTGTGTCGTCATAGCTCTAGTTCTGTGCATAACGTGTAAATAAAAAATATTGTGCTTCATAGCGGAGACATGGCCGAGTGTCTAGTGGAGATTGCGAGCTGAGGCTTGCACACGACAAGATATTGGAAACGTAAGATATTACGTTTTAATATACCTAACTATATAGATGGCGCCACTGGTAGATGGGGCTAACTTTCAAGGGACTGTGTCACCATCCACCTGTGTTATTCAAACTTGCTTTCAGCACCAGCTATTGTTACACGCCATTTAAGAATGGAGAAGATATGGAGTGGTCTATACCAATAGCTCCCTCTAGAATAGTAAAGAGCAAACAAACGACACCAACAACAGTCATTTTGAATTAGAGGAATTCCTCTTGACGACGAAATTTCCAGTTCAGAGATTCTCACATTTGATTGAATAAAACTTGAAAACAAAACAAAACTATATGCACTGTACTTTTACCAGTTACTCCATAACAATACCCTTCACTTGTAAGGGTTACTAAGAGTCATTGAAAGTAACGACCACCCCCTCGGTAAAAACAAGTTTCTGTGTCACTGAGGTATAGGGTAAGTAGGCGTAAAACTATCACTCAGCGATGGCACATATTTAAAAGTATGTTGATCGTATACACTGATTCCATCTAGGCTTTATGAATATGCATAAAATCCTCTTTTTTGTTTTAACTGTGAAGTATGCAATTCGTTCTTAGATGAAACTCGCTTTCCATGCCAGTGTCAGGAAATTCCCGCCAACTTTCGTGTTCTTCCCACAACATTCAAATAGTTTGTCATGGTTACTAGGTGCCAGACATTTATTATCACGTATAACTTACACAGGTGTAATTTGTTTATTTTTTTTAGTTCCTCTGTTTGAGGGCTATCAGTACCAATTGTTTCTAATTCAGATATGATAAACTAGAAGGAAGACAGTCAGTGAACACCACCTCCGCATTAGCATTTTACGAAAAATGAGATTTACCATCACATTATAACACCATAAAAGTTGAAAGAATGAGCATACTTGGTGACTGGTTTCGAACTCGTTACGCGCTAATTATGTGTCTCGCTCCCTGACCACCAGACCATGCCATATCCAGGTAAGTTAACTGCCAAAAATAACTAAAAAAAGATGTGATCATATTTTCAATTTTTGGTTATCAATCAAAATAATAAAACAAAGATATTACACCCAGCTAATAAACTGTGAGGGTCTAGCATAACACAAGGAAAGAAGAATGGATGAGTTAATGTGTTAAGAAAAATGTTCACCTTTTAAAACAAATTATCGCATACTTTATGTAAAACGGGTTTCTTAGTACAGCATGTTATCTATTGTTCAACTTTCATGTCAGTGAACACAAGATGCTTAGTACAACATGTTTGACCCGCGATACGTTCGTCTTTTCAAATTAGGGACTGTTGTGCTTGAATCTTGGGACCTTTGACCTGCTGTTGAGTCTTTATGCTGCATAAAGTAACCTTGAGATTTAAAATTACAAATATCTAAACAGAGTCAGACAGCTACTAAAACCCTCAGAAAATATTGTTACAAAAATATGGCACAAAACTGTTATGGTGTGTATAGTAGAGTTCTGTAACTTGTCCCCGTATGGTACTGCCAAGAAAAATGTGCAAATCAACGACCACCATCTTTTAACTGCATTTAACATTTCAGAAGCTTTCAAAGCTACGATCATTGTCTGTATTCCAATATACTCAGTTCTAATCCAATTTATTGTCTCCAATTATTAGCCGTTGCTCATAGAACGGCTCCGAATTTTTTCAATTACAACCTTTTCGCTCGTACTTCCATCTCTTGAACGATTTGAGAAGCTACTAAGGATTGCTTTTTGTTTTTATTTTGCAAAGACAGTTCCTCCGCATGACATTAATCTTGCATAACATGATGTGACCTGATATAGTTAATCTTATAATCAGTTACTTCGGAACCACGAAAAAGGCTCTGTATAGTTTGTTTGTTTTTGAATGTCGCGCAAGGCTGCTCGAGAGCTATCTGCGCTGGCTGTCCCTAGTTTTAGCAGTGTAAGACTCGTTATCACCACTCACTGCCATCTCTTGGGTTACTCTTTTACCAACGAATAGTAGGATTGACCGTCCCCTTATAATAGCCCCATGGCTGAGAAAACGAACATGTTTTCGGTGTGACGAGATTCGAACCCACGACCCTCAGATTAGAAGTCGAGCACTGTAACCACCTGGCCATACAGGGACCTTTCTTTACAAATCAAATAAAATAACAGTAGTGTCTGTTATTCTTACCTTGTAAGTCTGATAAGACAACTTTGTGGTCGAAAGATCCCGTTAGTAGGTAGTAAGCCTTTTGGGAGAAACGAATGGTTCGAATCTCTGCAGAATGAGGTTGAAAGCACTGAATGATCTTCCCGCCAGTGACGTCATACAGCATACAAGTAGAATCATCGTGGCCAGAAACAAGTAGTCGTCCTGAAGGATCAACACACACAGCGCTGACTGGACTGCCTGAAATATTACTAGCGGCTTGTTATAAAGTTCCTAACTTGTAAAACATTGTATTTGTGTTGCACTTTTCTCATTGTCTTTCACCTACAAGTAATTCATAAATTTTAAATATACGCATACCAGCAATAGATTCATGATAAACGTTTCTGAATAACTTATTCCATGATGAAACGGACGGCAACTGCTTGTTGTGGAGACACAAGTGTAGAGAACTTGAAGACGAAATATGCCGTCCAAACTATACCAATCTATCAAAGAAAAACTTATTCCATGATCAGAGAAATCTGGAATTGTGTTACAAAGATCGTTATTATAACAATTATAACATAAGATATAATATTGTGTAATACATCGTGATTCACAAAGCTCTTTAGATTCTAAATTTTCACACGCACATTGCTTGTTTGTTTGTTTGTTTTTGAATTTTGGACAAAGCTACTTGAAGGCTATCTGTGCTAGCCGTCCCTAATTTAGCAGTGAAAGACTAGAGGGAAGGCAGCTAGTCATCACCACCCACTGCCAACTCTTGGGCTATTCTTTTAGCCAACGAATAGTGGGTCTGATCGTAACATTATAACGCCTCCACGGCTGATAGGGCGAGCATGTTTGTGCGCGACCGGGATGCGAACCCGCGACCTTCAGATTACGAGTCGCACGCCTTAACACGCTTGGCCATGCCGGGCCTGCCACATTGCATTGTTTTATTAATACACTTTCCGCTTTTCCCAACATCTAGATAAACTAATTATTATGTTATATTATATTAAAAATCTAGTAATGTTCATCTTTTTAACACAATTTTCAGATTTCGCTGATTATGGAATAAATTATTGAGAAACGTTTAAACTTGTAATTAAAATATTGTATGTTTTGTGAAGTCTTCACCTTTATTATTACACATATATATAATATAAATGTATCAATGGGTTGTAAGCTTGTATTGTTCCAAATGAACTGTTTTTTGTGTTTTTTTTACAACCTGGAAAATTCCCATAAATAAATCAAAAAGCCTGTTTTATAATTTATACATATCAGACAGTCGCGTTACATTATTTAAACTAGTCTTTCAGCCATAATTAAATCATAAACGAAGTAAGCTCTATCCAAGTCTTGTTTACACATGTATTCTTTCATTTCAAAACAATTTTGATCTATAACGCACCATTAGATACCAAAAGTTAAATCATAGTACCACCTGTTGTCAAATGTTTCATCGTATTATTTCTTATAATTATCAGATACTAATTTAAATAATAATAATTTATTTTATTCAATCGTGCACAGAATGATTCAAGATGGTTAAATTTCGATCTAATTCCAACTGCGAAATCACAAAACTAAAGTGTTATCAAAACTAGATTTAGTTGAATATTTGGTCAGCCTGCCTCTTTAAAAATGGAAATATATATATATATATATATGTATATGTGTAAAGGTACATCAAAAAAGGTTATTATTCATAGCATATCCTCTCATTGTATTGAAGTTCGCCAATAACGTTTGTTTGTTTGTTTTGGAATTTCGCACAAAGCTACTCGAGGGCTATCTGTGCTAGCCGTCCCTAATTTAGTAGTGTAAGACTAGAGGGAAGGCAGCTAGTCATCACCACTCACCGCCAACTCTTAGGCTACTCTTTTACCAACGAATAGTGGGATTGACCGTAACATTATAACGCCCCCACGGCTGATAGGGCGAGCATGTTTGGCGCGACCGGGATGCGACCTCGCGACCCTAAGATTACGAGTCGCACGCCTTAACACGCTTGGCCATCCCGGGCCTTTCTTAATAAAGACCACCATAAGCGGCGTAGCAATAAGTCTGTAGACTTACGACGCTAAACCGGTGGCCAGAAGAGCATGCGTATACCATTATGTAGCTTGGGGCTTAACAACAACAAACAATCAATCCTGAGAATAAAATATACTGTTGGTGAGAACGTGCTTTGTGGTGACCATGAGAAAATGTGTCATGGGCCACCAGATCTGAATGTCGCTGGTGCCATTTATGAGCATCTTAATATAATATTACGTCACAAACCCAGGCTTCCTGTCATGATTTTGTTTCCCAAAATTTGCCCAGATCTATTCGAGGATTATCTGTATTAGCCACTCATGATTTTCAAGCGACAGATTACATGGAAGACAGCTACTCAACACCACCCTTCGCCAACTGTTGGGCTTCTCTATATGAAAGAGAAGTACAATTCAACGTACACGAACCGAAATAGCGATCATGTTTTGCGACGAGTTTTGATTGTCCTAATCACTCAGGCCTCATTTTCATGATCAGAACTAAAACAGAGCCCTAACCACTAGCTCATGCTGGGCCTCACATTTCATGATCATAGCTACAATGTAATCTAGAGGCCACCTCTATTATCATAACTGGTTTTTACATTTAAATTTTTTGTGCTACAAACAAATATATTTTAAGTCCTATTATAGAGAATAAATTAAATAATATAGTGTCTCATTAAACGTTTTTTATTATGCATGTTATTTCATCACTTTCCATAATTGTTCAAGTTCTTTACTAAAAAAATCCCACATCTTTTATAAACAATGGAGTGTTTTTAATTATGTCCTATTTCATTTTGTAATCCTACGGCACCAAAACAAATCACAAATAAATAGTATTTGTTCTCAATGTGACTCAGAGCTACAATTGTAATCCTTTTTTTGTTCGGTTGTTTCTTTGATATTTAAATACAGAGCTACACAATGGTCTATTTGTGCTCTACCCACCACGGATA
This sequence comes from Carcinoscorpius rotundicauda, assembly GCA_011833715.1. NCBI lineage: Eukaryota > Metazoa > Arthropoda > Merostomata > Xiphosura > Limulidae > Carcinoscorpius > Carcinoscorpius rotundicauda. The sequence goes on from CM022403.1 coordinate 37,106,587, forward strand.
TCGAGTTCGCAGACTGTGCCACATTGGGGGAGGGGGCGTAAATGTAATAAACACAAACAACTCGATATTGTAACAAGTAATTGCTTTCGAACATCCACACAAACTATTACTATAAATATGAAACGATTGTATAAAATTTGATATAACTGACAACTATAAAATAGTTTTTGTTTTTAAAAAATATAAATACAATTATACACCAAACATGCTCGCCCTTTCAGCCTTGGGGGCGTTATAATGTGTCACTCAATCCCACTATTCGTTGGTAAAAGAGTAACCCAAGAGTTGGCGGTGAGTGGTGATGACTGGTTGCCTTCCCTTTAGTCTTACACTGCTAAATTAGGACGGCTAGCACAGATAGCCCTCGAGTAGCTTTGCGTGAAATAAAAAAAACAAAACAATTATACACAGACGTGATACATGCATATCACGTGTGAAAACTTACCAAGTATCATATAAGCCAAAAAACAGAAATAAAGCAACTACTCATTCGAAACATCGTTGTTAACCAACTGTTCACACATTAGAGACGTTATACGACTGACAGTCAAACTCCAAACAAACGTAAACAAAGAATTGGCGACAGGTGGTATTGACTAGTCGCCTTCCATTTCAATCTATTCAAAATGAATGACGACTAAACAAAATTATAGAATAGGGTTAATTATATATCCGAGTAATATGATTTTTATATGATCACTTATTTTGTTGCTTGCCAAAACGTTATGGCATAACAACTTTTATAAATAAAATTGTAATGCAGCACTAACCTGTTTTATAATACACGTAAAAATATCAAAGTAAAGTAAACTTATTCCAACAATAACTTAAATATATTTGTGTGTATGTGTTAAAATAAGAGGAAATTAATCATTTACTAAACGAGAAAGTTATATGAAACATTAATAACTTATATGCTTACTAATATTCAAATATAATAAACAACCAAGCATTGTTGTTCAGCAGACATTTAGTTAATTCCAAGAAAACATTGTGGAACTGACGTGTAACGCCATCTATCGAGAATAACAATAAGAACAGATGCAGATTTTTTTTTAATACGCGCTAAAATTAAAATATTATTTAATGGGCTATTATTTTATCAATTTGATAGTTAAACAAATTTATGATATAATATTATCGAGATAATAATCATCATTATATAAGACTAGTATGCATAGTTGCTCTCAGAGTTTCACAAAATAAGATTAAAAAAAAAGACGACTTAAGCACATACAATAGATTTATACTTTTGAAACACTTTTGTTTTGTATTTATGACTCCCTGTTAAACTACTGACCAGATAAAAGGCTTTCAGTCAATAGTACACAAGCTAAGGAAATGAGTGTCACTTTAAGAACGCGATCATAAATTAAAGTGTGTGTGTGGGGGGGGATATATGTTATGGTATCGTGAGGATTTGAACTACTTTTTCAACTCCAAAATTACCGAACTTATTGGTTTACGTGCACGGTGAGCAAACTGGTTCATCGTAAATAACTTATTTTAAAATGTTTATATTAAATCACGAAAACTATACACCAAGCGTTACACTAGCGTAGTTCGTTGTTTACAAAATCAATTATGTTACGTATTTATAAGAATGTATTGCTAACAGATTTTGGAACGAAATTATTAGTATATGGGTTGCATACGTCAGTAGAGCCAACAAGGAAAACTGGGAGTGGAGAGCGTGGCAGGGCTTGTTTGACAAGTTAATATTAAAAGATGGGCGAAATTTTGTGGTCACTAAGGAAGTGGTTAAAAATGTCATATTCAAGTTCGCTGATATTGACAAGACAGCCAGAAGCGCCTGCAAATACGCAGTCTCCGTCAGTATTATGTAGAGAATAAACTTGAAAATAACAACAAAGGAAAAATAAGGAAATGCAATTGAAGAAGTACTTACAATCGTTATTTATAAATATTCAAAATCCTGGTGTGGCCTGGTGGTTAGAACACTCGACTCGAAACCCGTGGGTTCGAATCGTTGTCATTTGACATACTCGCCCTTTCTTTATTTACAAATAGTTAAACAAATTATTGTTAAACTGGACGACCTCTGGATGCTGGGGTGAAGGGCAAAGTCGACAGAAAGAAAGAGTTGTGTGAATATCTCCCTTTTATAATTATACCAAACTCTTGTGATGTATCCAGCAATTTAATAAGCCTAATGCTTCAAATACTATTACAGATACAAGCTGAAGGAAGAGAACCGTAATTTACATCAAATTGAACTACGACAAGTTGAGATGGGATTGCCTTGCACCAGAAAACTGACACAGACACAGGGTCAAACCGATACAAGCTTCCACGAGACAGCCGGTGCCATACGCAACTTTGCTTGAGCGGTAAGATAAGTGTATATTTATGGCTTGTCGGCATGCAGCTTACAATAATATTATCAACTACGCGCAGAAAACCTTCACCAGACACTTGAAGACGTATCTGACTCTTATTTTGTAAACAGGGGTGAAACTCTACCGGTAGTGAGTACCAGAACTTATTTTGTAAACAGGGGTGAAACTCTACCGGTAGTGAGTACCAGGACTTATTTTGTAAACAGGGGTGAAACTCTACCGGTAGTGAGTACCGGAACTTATTTTGTAAACAGGGGTGAAACTCTACCAGTAGTGAGTACCAGGACTTATTTTGTAAACAGGGGTGAAACTCTACCGGTAGTGAGTACCAGAACTTATTTTGTAAACAGGGGTGAAACTCTACCGGTAGTGTGTACCGGAATTTATTTTGTAAACAGGATTGAAACTCTACCGGTAGTGAGTACCAGAACTTATTTTTTAAGGCGGTCCTAGTACCGGGGATTATTTAAGAAGCTTTGTCGTTTTTTAATGTTTCACTTGTTGTTGTTGTTTTGTTTTTTACAAAAACAGATCCACTTTACCCAGCCGAGTACTTTTTTTTTTTTTAAATTTACTTCACCCCTAGTTATAATGCGATATAAAAATGGAAAAACAAAAATTCTATTTTTAACAAATTGCAAGAGTATGCAAACTGGTATCTAGTGTAGGTTAGATAAAAAATTCTTTTAAGTTTACAACACTGGTATTTCTTACATTTAATATACGAAATTATAGGTGCCATTTCTAATATTTCTGCTAATTATTGTTTTTGGTACTGAAAAGTCGGTGAACTCAGCAGCTAACCTGATGTGGCTTTGCTATAAGAAAACACACACTGAAAAGCTTGGCCGATAAGCGTAGCTTTTTTAATATTATCTAGTCTGGGCCCAAACCTCACACAGAAATCGTGTATAACTCCGTAATGCTTAAGCACTAAAAATATAGACATTTAATGACTACTTAAAAATATGAGCTCTTTTGATATTGGTTTGTAATATAGAGAAGTTATTCAGCGGTAATTCAGCAGACTTACAACCCTACAAATCGGGTTTCGATACCCGTGTTGGGAAGAGCATAGTTGGCCATTTGTGCTTGCTATACAAAAATAGGGCTTTACAACAGGTTGTAGCTTAGAAGGACTTACCTGACCCAGCACCGGAAGCGGATGGAGCAGTTATCACGTTCACACAGTCTCGTGATCGTAAGTCCCACAAACGAATAGTTTTGTCGTGAGAACCGCTGACAAACATGGCACCTCCCCAAGTGTACAAGGATAGGATTGTACCTTGAAAATTATAATGAAGCCATGAACACGTAGTAAAGGCCTGCTAATAATGAACAGTATAAAACAAACAAACGACATACACGTCATACGTATGAGACTGTATAAATAAAATTTTATGAAAACTGCTGTATGTTTGTATAGGTAACAACATATTAAATTAATGTAACTAAACAATGACAGCATTCACTTTGTTACTTCAACGTTATTAATTATGGCATTTGCGAATTTAGAAGCACTGGTTCCATATTTTAACACATAAAATATGTTTAAGCCAGTGCAACTAACCTTTAACTAGCTGTACGTTATAATTGTACGCATATGTTGGTTTAAAATACATGGAATTATATACGGGTTATTTTTTCTAAAAATCTAAAACAAGCATATGCACACTACATAAGCATATAGAAGGGAAATGACCCAATAGCATTGTAGGCTAATTACATATTGGCTGTGATTAGCCATGGGAACAAGCAATAGATGAACAGGTAATAACACACCGGAATGTCCAGTGAAAGTCTGAAATGTCGTTCCCGTTTCGCAATCCGTTATAAAGATTTTATTGTCAGTAGCGCCACCACTGATGAGTAAACTGGACCTGTTACTGAGATCTTCCATGAAGCACAAGTCCCGTACTGTTCCTTTATGCATCTTCAGGTCCACAGCGCCACCTGCAGGTCAACAATAAAATTATCAGGAAGATGTTTTGTCAAATTGCAATTGGTATCGTATAAGATAGTTTCCAATTATTATGTTTTCTGTTAATGAAACAAATATAAAATTTTGACTATGCGCTCTTTAATAAAGCACTTGATGTTTTACTCACCATCAATATTACAGACTTCCTGATTGAATCTCGTTAATTTGATTGTCTTATCACTAGAGCCCGTAGCCAGCAAGTCGCCTGTTCCATTCCAAGCAAGACAATAGATGGGGCCCTTGTGGTGTTTCTTCCTCTTCATCAGAATGGTGGGCTCGTGGGTCTCATAGTTTTCTCTGTGGAAACATCTAATCGTTAAGAACTTACTCCAACCTTTCATTCAATTCTCAAAAACTTACAAGAGGTTTGTGTGAAACTTGAAAGAATGGACAGCAAATTAAGACTTTCGAAACGTCGTCCTCCAGACTTGTGTCTCTGCAACAGGCAGTTGCCGTCCATTCTACAAAGTTTCATCATGAATACTCTGTCTGAACAATCCATCAAAGAGATATGTACTTATGTAAATATTTCTGCGTAATATCCTATTTTAAAACTTTAATTAAAATTTTAATGTGATAGTTGTTTACAATGAACGTCACAGCACTTGACATGAACTTCTGATCTAAAGAAAATCCAAGTAGCTTTCTGTCTATTAGATGTTAATTCAACATACATTTTAAAAACTATTTACAATCGTTATAATACAACGGAAAGGAACATGTTGAGTATACATTCCAAGGAAGGCCCAGCAAGAAGATATTGTATTACACTAAAATCATACTCATATATCTCTTATAAAGTGTAATGAAAGAAAAGAAAGGACTTAAGGGAAAATAGAGAAAAAAATCTTGCTTATACAATAAATATCTTTTTTTATATATATAAATAAGCATTATTTATTTACACAATCATCCATCTGCTTTTGTTTAAGATACTATTTTGTTCTAGAATACAAACCTTAGTTCATATGTTTTTGGATAAGTACAAATTTGTAAGGCCATCGAATTTGCTCCAGTTGCGTAAAATTGTCCATTTGGATGAAATTCAGCTGCCCTGGTGGGTTGGTCATCTTCTAGTTTTGTTACCGGGATAAACTTTGGCTTATGGTCAGTAGCGTCAGCCCCGTTATATTTGTTGGATTGTCCGACACCGTGCTGGAAGAGAACAACAGTTTCAAACGCTAATGTCATATTATTCACGCTTTTAGAGGAAAACAAATTTTGATATTCATTTATTTTGTTTTCACAACAATCAGACCAACTTTCGACACTCTTGAAGATAATACTACATGCAAATAAACTGAGTTAAACCGTTATTTGATCTGATACATCAGATTGATCGTTCTAAATCAGCCTGTTACTGGGATCTTCTATACACCAAACTAATCGTTATGCATCTGGCTGTTAGGGATCTCACATATCAAACTAAATCGTTTAAAATAAAACTGGTTAAGGAATAATATTTCTCTAAAAACTGTAAGTCAAACATTCCACTTCGGATAGTTTGATAACCTTCTGATGGGCACCTCTTCAGTTTTAACCATGCAAGGACAGCAGTGTGCATTTCTCAAATTTTGGAAGGGTATAAAACGCAGTATAGTAAATATTTGTGCATAACAGTTTTAGATAAAAGATTGCCATTTGCCAAAAAAAATATTTTGGTATAATAAATATAGATAGTGTGTAATCAGGTGTTAAACGCGTGGATTACTTTTGTTGTAGCTAACACTCCAACATGTTGGTTCCAACAAGTTTAATTATAAACATGCCGTGTCAGAAAGTTTGTTTGTTTGTTTTTGAATTTCGCGAAAATCTGCGCTAGTCGTTCCTAATTTAGCAATGTAAGACTAGAGAGAAGGCAGATAGTCATCACAACCAACCGCCAACTGTTGGGCTACTCTTTTACTGACGAATAGTGGGATTTACCGTTACTTTATAATACCTCTTTCAGCCGTGGGATCCAAAATCTAATAAACTCAATTTATAACCATAATGTCGCAAGAAGACCTAATCAAGGCTTAGTAAAACTATAACATAACCCTAACGCAGCACCAAAGTCTAATTAAATCACGTTACAGGCTTTATAGCACAGCACTAAGGTCTAATAAAACCACGTCATAGTCATTGAACAATGTCAAGGTTTAATAAAGGTGCAGCCGTAACATAGCACTAAGGTCTAAAATAATAAATTATAGGTGCAAGCTACAGGAATACAAGACTTATCAAGGTGTTTTGAGGTATCTATGCAACTTGGAGTTACAGTAGCAGAAAGAACGTCTGTCGGACACAGCATCGTTCTGTATATCCCACAAAAGTATACTGAAGCAACAATCAACGTGGAACAGAGTTATTTATATTCAACAACAACAATATACATTAAACAAGAAAGTGGAAACTATTAAAATTAATTATTTTAACCTTTATGCCCAACATAGCCAAGTGGTTAAAGCGTTAGACTCGTAATTGGAGGATTGCGGGTTCGAATTCCAGTACATAAAACATGCTCGTCCTTTTAGTTGAGGGGACATTATAAGGTTAAGGCAATTCCATTATTCGTTGGTAAAAGAGTAGCCCAAGAGTTGGCGGTGGGTGGTGATGACTAGCTGCCTTCCCACTTATCTTTCACTGCTACATTGGGGACGGCTAGCGCAGATAGCCCTCGTGTAGGATATTGCGAAATTCAAAAACAAACAAACATATTTTCCCTCTTGAGGGTATTTTTTCAAATAATTCCTTTTATAATGTGAATCTTTTATATCTGACCACAGCTGGAAGTAGACGGGTTGTGAAAACGTGATACGTGATTTTAAATCATTATTATTATTTTGCAATTTGTATATAAACACGTTAAATTTAGCAAATGAAGTTCGACTAGCATTATGTGAATTTTATTTCTACAATACCGTTAATAATTTCATTATCTCCATGGTTTCGTACTTTGCACACACACACATACACATATATATATACAGATAACATACATATATATATATCTATATATGTGTGTGTGTGTTATCTATCTATCTATATATGTATTATCTACATATATATGTATGTGTGTATGTATGTGTATTGTTCTTCCTTACTGGAGCGAAACAACAAACGCCAGAATATAAATTATTTGTGTCCAGTGAACCAAAAAAATTTAAAGGCAGGTATTTAATATAGTCTGTTGTTGTTGTTGTTTTGAATTAAGCACAAAGCTACACAATGGGCTATCTGTGCTCTGCCCACCACGGGTATCGAAACCCGGATTTTAGCGTGTAAGTCCGCAGACATACCGCTGAGCCACTGGGGGGCAATATAGTCTGAAAATTCGCATTTGGATGTCATTTTCAAAATCGATTTGTTTTTGTTAGTTATAAACACATTTCTCTTATGTGGTTGGTATGAATACACTTTGATTCGTTACATTTGTATGTGTTACCCGTACTGGAAAATCAATACTCTACGTTGTGTTCCATACTAAAAACTACAGACTATAAGTGCTGTTCAGATGTTGGGATAAACACAGAGACAACTAGTAGTTAATGTTTATACCTACAAGTTTGTAGTGTTAAGGGTGTGAACACGTTATAAAGAAACTGTTCATTACACTTCACAACATGGCTAGGGTCAAACACTGTCAACTGTGTCATACAATCACGACCTTCACAACATGACTTTTATAAATCGCCAGTCCACTGCTCATGCACTGAGGCAATAAAGACAGTGACGTAAAAATTAAAGAGTAAGGAACGAATTACAAAGAGTAATAAGGAAATTTATTAACTTTTCACAGAGATATTACCTTTTATATTTCTTCCTCTCTGTTTGTTTTGTACTTTCGCGCAAGGTTACACGAGAGTTATTTGCGCCAGCCGTCTCTAATAATGTAAGACAATACGGAAGGCAGATAGTCATCGCCATCTACCGCCGCTCTTGGATTACTCTTTTACCAACGAACAGTATAATTCACCGTAACTTTATAACACCCTCATGGCTGAAAGGACGAGCATGTTTTGTGACGGGGATTTGAATCCGCGATTCTCAGATTGTATGTCAAGCACCCTAATCATCTGGCCATGCTGGGACCCCTACCGCTCTGTAGATTGTATTAATATCTGTGGAAATATCTCTTACTTTAGAAATTACCCTACCCAATCTGCACTGATTCATTGAAGACATGGAAACATCATCGTATAACGTTATATTTCTTTGAAATTTTAGAACTTAGATGTTCTGTCAACACAGACACATACGCATAGATATATGTGAAATTTTATTAAGTGGAAACTTGTATATTTGGCCTGGCGTAGACTGGTGGTTTTGGGGCGTTCGAATCGCAATTTGCGGGTCGTGGGGTCAAGTTCCACCATCGAACATCCTCATCCTTTCAACCGAGGATACATTTTAATATGACGGCCAATCCCACTCTTCGTTGGTTAAAAGTCGCTCAAAAGTTCATCATTGCTAAATTAGGAGCGGCAAGCGAAGATAGACCTCGAGTAACTTTGCTGGAAATTCAAATAAAACTTGTGTGTGTGTCTTTTAGTTATATACAAACACATATCGAACATACGTACAAACTGCATTTATTTAACTATATAGAAGCAACTAATTCACACGACACTGACTGATGCAACTCCGAAATGTACATTAATTGTAAATACTAGCCGATTACCTGTGGCGCTAGTGCATTAGATCCGCGCGTGACTTATTGATGATGTCACACCTGCACCCTGAGAATGGAGAAAAATAAAGTTTTCCGTAACGAGAAACGGAGGCAAAAACGAGAAAATCGTGACCTCTATTGCAAATATACATGCACACAAGATAAAAAATTCGCGAAGTCTGGGGTTGAACATCGCATAATAAAAAGATTTTCCCAGTATCATATAAGCAAGCGTTCCATTATAATATAAGGATCAATGCATTCGGGTTTGTTCTCTTACCTAAAGTTTTGTTCAAATGACGATGCTCTTCTTCAGATTCGAAACGTTATCAACTCAAGGAATCATTAAACAGAAGTAGGTCCATAAAGAATAACCGATAAATTATCAAACGTATTCCTCAAGTCGTCTTCACAATTACTTAATAAAAATGATTGGTTACGCTGCTTTAAAAATGATAAAGGTAAGGTAAATATATATCGTACAGGAATGATTTTACTACAGAACGTATGGAGCGTTAATTTCTTTTTAGTGACATTTGACGCACTATACATTCACTTTGGAATGATAATTAATTAGCTCTTCCATAAAATTCAGCTCGTTTATGATACACAAATGTTTAAAGCGCGTTTCTTTGATACGACGTTAATTTGTTTTGTGCTTCCCTTTTTCCTTTCTAAACATTTCTAATAAACATCTCACAAAATACTAATTAATTCTGCCTATTTTAAGTAATATACTTTGTAATTTAGATCAAAGTATGAAAGCATTAGTTAAGATAGTGTAACATTAACGTCAATTAGTACTTGTCACTTTTTTGTGTGATTATGTTGTATTGCACTATGTAACAAAATTTTTACTTTTTCTTGTTTCTGGGCAGAAAGTGTTATTTCCCAATTTCTCATACCTAAAGTAAATGGAAAAATACTTATTTTTTCTTCAAACTTTGCTTTTGTGACCTGGGAACGTATGACGAAAACATGATGGGAAACTTTATTTGGGGGCTGATACGTGAAAGTGATTTACATTACAGTCGCAAATCTCAAAAAACTACTAACTTCTAAACATTTTTGTTCATTTTGGCATAACTTTAGTATAAATACATCTAAATCTTGATTCATATGTTGTTTTATTCAGAACTTTTGTAAATGAAAATGTACAAATTTGCCTGTTTTTACACAGAAAATAGGTGAATTTCTAAATATCATTATCCAGGTCACAAAAGCAAAGTTTGAATGGAATAATGGTCACTTTCTGTACTTTTACAACATAAATAATTAAGAAATAACACATACCATCCAGGAACAAAATTTGTGTTACATTGTGTTATTATGTGCTCTATTAGCAGAAGGAATCGAACTTGGTTTCAGTTTTAATTTATTCATCCTTCTTTTTGATAAATTTGAGGGTTTATAACGATAAAATTCGGGGTTTGGGGCACGATGCAATCAGCCTATTGTTCAGCTTTGAGCTTAACAATAAAAACCACAGTCCTCTTCAGTTGACTAGCAAAGAATATATCAGTTGCAAAACAAACGCAATTATTTGTTTGAAACAGCATTATAACACACTGATAGTTTGCTCGAATGCTTCAGTTTCCAGTATAATTCAGTAAGATGCATGTGTGTTCTTAGTAGTATGCCTACTACAAACCCTACAGAGGCACAACGAGATACAGCAGACTTATAACGCTAGGAACCGGGTTTCGGTACCTATGGTGAGCAGAATACAAATAGCCCTTTGTGTAGCATTGCGCTCAACAACAAGAACAGGGGTATGACTAAACAATCTTCTCAACATAAACTAAGCTAGAAAAATAACAGCTGTTCATGCTCAGAGAAAATAGGGGTTTTCAGACAGAAACTTAAAGCTGTCTTAGTGAATCTTGTTGTTGCTAAATGATGACATTTCTACTTTTTTAACGAATTTAACAGCCAGAAATTCGAGTTACTTTGCTTTTCTTTAGAGTAAAGCCACTTTGGGCTATATGCTGTGTGTTTTTGTTTGTTTTTGAGTTAAGCATAAAGCTACACAATGGGCTATCTGTGCTCTGCCCCCAACGGGTATTGAAACCCGGATTTTAGCGTTGTAAGTCCGCAGACATGCCGCTGAGCCACTGGGGGCGATATGCTGTGTCCACTGCGGGAACTCAAAACCCGGATTTTAGCGTCGTATGTATATTGAATCACTACTGTCCAAATGGTAGGTGGTGAAAACTAGCTGCCTTCTCTCTAGCCTTACACTACTAAATTAGGGACGGCTAGCACAGATAGCCCTCGAGTAGCTTTGTGCAAAATTCAAAAACAACAACAACATTGTTTTCTAAGCGGCATAGAAACACCAATGCGATCGTTCACAAGATGGAAAAAAAAGGCCTCGTTCACCAGATTTTCTTGTTTCTGGCAAATCTAAAAGGACTAAAACTGTGAATCAAAAATTTAGGAAAGAGTATAGTACAAAATATCCAGTCATTGCATCAAAAGTCAGAGTCTGTCGTGCGTTTTGTACAGTTTGTCACATCAGTGATGTCGAGAAACCCACTTGTTGAGAACTTTTATATGCAAAAACGGCTGTTCTGGGCCCAGAAAACACTTCAAATAGAAGAGCGAACAACGTTTCGACCTTCTTCGGTCATCGTCAGGTTCACAAAGAAAGGGTTACTGGTCGGAAGCTGACCACGTGTTTGGGAGGGGTTGTATAATTGAGTGTTGCAATGTTGGTAAATACATAGCATGGGCATTCTCCAAATATGCAACATCAGCCAGCTCATTCATCAAAGACTCTTTTAATTTCAAGTCCAATCTAAATCAACTTAATCATAAAGCCTTAATGGCCAGTTTCGATGTTATATCCCTCTTCACAGAAGTTCCAACAACAGAAGCCTGCAAGATAGCCTTAGAACTCTATATTCGAGACCCTAACCCGATCATAGACATTCCCAGTAACCAGTTAGCAACCCTCATAGAATTCACCACAATAAAGACAAACTTCATGTTCAACAACCAAAACTATATACAAACAAATGGCCTAAGCATGGGCAACCCAGTATCGCCAGTTCTAGCCAATATTTTTATGACACAAATTGAAACACAAGCAATTAATACAGCATTACATCCACCACTATACTGGTACAGATATGTAGATGACACGATTGCGGGATTCGAATCTACAGAACACATACTTAACTTTTTCACTCACATTAACTCTATACATCCCAACATTAACTTCACATGTGAACAGGAAGAAAGCAATCAAATATCATTTCTTAACCTCAAAATTATAAGAACCGACACACAATTCAAAACAGAAATCCACCGAAAAATCACCCATACTGGACTATACATTCCTTGGGACTCAGCACATGAAACAAAACAAAAACTCAACATACTAAGAAACCAGATAAACACAGCCATAAAACTATGCTCACCAGATAAAATTAACGATGAATTAGATAAAATAAAACAACACTTCATCAACATTAATAAGTTTCCTCCACAAACCGTAGAAAACATTATACGCACACACCTAGACAGAAAGCAAAATCAACCAACAAAAGTAAATATATCTCACGAATCAAAAAATCACGAAACCATATACTGCTGTATACCATATATTCCTGACATCAGCAAACAAATAACCAACATTTGGCAAAAACTAGTAACAAAATATAACATTCCAGTTAACACTAAATTTATTCAAAAACCAGGCACAAAACTAAGGTCTATACTATGTAAGAACTACACTGACAAACACCACACCAACATTATTTATAAAATACAATGTGATAACTGCCACGACTTCTATATAGGAGAAACAAGTAGAAAAATGGAAACCAGATTCAAAGAACATAAAAAGTCACCTTCACACGTTTTCGAACACTGCAAGTCAAATGGACACAACATAACCATAGAAAACACTAAAATACTAAATAAAGAAACAAACATAAACAAACGAAAAATTAAAGAAGCCTTACTTATACAACAACTCAAACCCAAAATAAACCAATATAAAGGAATACCATTATACCTATATTAATATTATAGACAAAATTATATATTCAAACATCGCCCTCTACATTGCAACACTCAATTATACAACCCCTCCCAAACACGTGGTCAGCTTCCGACCAGTAACCCTTTCTTTGTGAACCTGACGATGACCGAAGAAGGTCGAAACGTTGTTCGCTCTTCTATTTGAAGTGTTTTCTGGGCCCAGAACAGCCGTTTTTGCATATAAAAGTTTGTCACATCGATTTTTCTGTGGTGCATGGCGGGAAAACGATTGTTCCAGACATACAAAATCGGTATCTCACCAACAAAAAGTTTCGGCAAAACACAAAACCCATGCAGATAACGACATTTATGAGTAAGAATATAGAATATGAAACCATAAATGCAGAAGTGATGTTCACGCAATTCGTCATTGTTCATAATTTACCCCTAGCTGTAGCCAATCATGCAGGACATCTATTGAGAAAAAAGTTCCCAGACTTTGATATAGAGAAAAAATATGGCTGTGCTAGAACCAAAACTACAGCCTTTGTACAAATGTTTGGTTGTGAAGATGACAAAATGATTTCTAGCATACTTACTAACAGTGTTTACAGTTTAGCTACATATGGATCCACAGACATGGATGACTCAAAACTGTATCCAGTGGTTGTACGATATCTTGACCCTTTGCTTGGAAAAATTGTCTATTCTCTTTTGACAATGGTAGAATGGAAAGAAGCTTCAACGGGAGAGAATATTTTCAAGCTTTTGGACCACGAACTGACAAAGAGGAAAATTCCATGGGAGAATTGCCTTAGTTTTTCTTCAGACAATGCCTCAGTTATGTCTGGTAAAAGTGTGATGAGACATATCTCAAGACGACAGCCTAGCATTTACTTCATGGGCTGTACCTGCCATCTCATGAATATTGCTGCTCAGAAAGCTTCCAGAGAACTGCCCTGCCCAGTTTTTGATATCTTGATAGATATCTGCTATTTTCTGGACAACATTTCAAAGAATTTGAAAGATTGTACGACAAAGAAACAAGAAAATTTCAAAGAGTTTCAAGGATTGTATGACAAAGAAACAAGAACAATTCTACAACTTGTTAACACAAGATAGCTATCACTTGGGGTGTGCCTCAACAGAATATTTCGACATGTGGAAGACATTGAAGAAGTATTTTCACTGTGAAAAGGAAAAACTAGATTAAAAAGGATCTAAACAAGCAGCTCAGTCAGGCAGCAAGACTTCAACAGTCAAGATATTCTCCCAGCCACACAGGGACACAAGACAACAGTATCCAAAAGCAGACAAAGAAACATTTCATATAACTCAATATATGTTTAGGCAGTCTGACCTTGAACTAAAGAAAAGACAATCACTGAAAAAAAGGAAAACTAAAGCTAGCAAGGAAGTAACCAAGAAACGTTATGCGCAAAGCAAGTTAGATAAGCTAACAGTTTTCTTGCATAGAACTCTGATTACACAAGTTAAATATATACTTGTCAGATACATCAAGCCAGAATATCCTGAAGGCAACATCACTGAACTTGACTACAACAATGAATCCTTACACAAATCTGATAAGGCAGTTTCTATTGGAAATGCTGCCAAGAAATACATTGTTAAATATGAAAAGGACCTGGACCTGATCAGCTTCTACACCAGTGTCAAGAAATACTTTATTGCAGCTACAAATTACAAGATGAAACATTTCCCTCTAAATGATGAATTTCTGATTCACGTAGAGGTTGCTGATCCAAAACTGAAAGTCAGCAAAGATTTCTCTTCTCTACATTTCTTCACAGACAGATATCCTGTCCTTGTCAATACACATGAGCACGACACTATTGACAAGTTGGAAGGGTAATATTTGAACAATCAAATTGATACTCTCTCAGAAATTGTCCTTCAATTGAATGTTGACAAATTTTGGGTTCAGCTGTGTACAGTTAAGGATGGAAATGACAACCAGAAGTATGACATTCTGTGTAGGGTTATACTTGGAATTCTTACAATCTTCCATCCTAATGCTGACAGTGAAAGGATATTTAGTTTAGTGACTAAAAACAAAAGCAAGTTCAGACCAAATTTGAGCATTTCAGTTTTGAGCAGTATTATAACACACAAGATGTACATGCAGTCAAATGGACAATGTTGTTATAACTCTCATCCATCCAATGACATTCTCATGAAAGCAAAGGCTGTAACAGCTGCAAAACTATTACAATAAGTGTCATAAACATGATATAAACTAGTCCTTACACAAAGACTTTCTGCTTACTGTTTGTGTATATTCAATGTTGTTTTACTGGTATGTTTGTTACTCTGAACTAAATAAGACATAATTTCAAATGAATTTTTTATTAATTTATTTATTAAATTCACAAAACACATTCGTAAATGAGCAATCTATAGCAGTAATGAATAATAATAGTTATAACAATAATATAATAATAAACAGCTCAGAGACATTGGTGAGGCCTACTAACCGCAAATGATAAAGGGCTCTATCTACAATCATTACGCTCAGACATTTGAAGTAGTTGGCATCCCTGTAGTTACATGACACGGATGCGCATGAATGAAGATGTGACGCCAGGTGGACTGCGAATCATTTAGCTGCTCTTTGTCACGTGGCCTCGTACGTGTGTCAACATTCTGAAAGCACTCAGTGATGTGTTTACTAATATATATCAACAATACATTTATATTTATTAACAATAAGCACGCATATATTCATACTCGTATACGGAAATTGGGTCCTTCTTTTTTATTATTTCAATTCTTCCTATGATGAAACAACGTAACTCTGACTCAGTTAACACAAATGTATGAGAATGGTGACACCTTCTTCCGGGACGGGACGAAATGCGGGTTAACCCTCACCTAGCAGATGAAATGCTTCATACAGCTGAATATACTGGAACAAGTGACATCAAGAGTTTTGCTCAAAGCCACCGAACCACGTTGTCTCCAGGATTTTAAATAGTGAAATGATATTTATAAATCATTTATATTTTCAAATAGCGCAAAGCATGGCAGTGCTAAGTATGTAAGAGTGGATCGAGAACACTTTTGGTGCGTGCGACCCCCTTAAAAGAAGGAAGAGACAAATGTTGTGTTTGGTGTCACCGAGGTGGGGTGGAGAGGAAGCTTTTCGTTCTGATGTGTGGTATGTAAACGTATCAGATTGTATAAGCACAGGATGCCGAGTTCTCTGGTTACTTTTAACTGTCGGAATGGAAAGTCTTAGAACTGAGAGCTGCTTTGACCTAAATACTGAAAGTGTATACGTGGTCATGAGTCTTGTCTTCTCACGGTTACAGGTTGACGATACTGGAAATCTTCATTAGCATAGTTAAAAATTAACGTTAACTAAATAAATTACCCAAAATAATCTGAGTTTTAATGGGGATTACGTATTTCATTTCCACTTCACATGACAAATATTTTTGTGTTTTAATGTAAGTCCTTTAGTAACTTTACAATAAACATATAGATATTTGAAACGGGACGGAAAAATATCGCTTCCTGAAACTCTCTTCATAATAGAATTAGCCAATAATTACATAAGAGAAGAGCATAATACGCTATTATAGATAACATTGTTGCAAGCCAAGTTTTCTAACTAATATTTTTCCAAGCTAAGTGATGCAAATTTGTGTATTTAGTTTATTATATTTTTCCCATAAAAGAAAAACAACAAAGACATTGAGCTATCACTTTTTGGGCCACCATGTATTTCTTTAGTTTTACATGCAGACACGAGAAACCATAAAATAGTTTGTTTGGTTGTTAATTAAGCACAAAGCTACCCAATGGACTCTCTGCCCATCACGGGTATCAAAAACCCGGTTTCTAGAGTTATACTTCCGAAGACATACCGCCGTGCCTCTGGTGGAGGTATTTAAAATATAGGGAACCTAAACATTATGTGTTTATACAGGACAACTAAAAATATGATGGAAAAACTACAGCTTCACTGCATCAACTGACCAGTGGTCAACATTCCTTCACGAGGGAAAATGCTCACGTACAGTCAAATTATAATATCAGGAAAGTCGTTCAACAGTTTTGTCATTTAAAACGTTCCTTTATTTGCATTTTTGTAACTAAGTACCAAAACTTAAATTGTTTGTTTGTTTTGTTTGTTTTTTTGGAATTTCGCACAAAGCTACTCGAGGGCTATCTGTGCTAGCCGTCCCTAATTTAGCAGTGTAAGACTAAAGGGAAGGCAGCTAGTCATCACCACCCACCGCCAACTCTTGGGCTATTCTTTTACGAATAGTGGGATTGACCGTCACATTATACACCCCCACGGCTGGGAGGGCGAGCATGTTTAGCGCAACGCGGGCGCGAACCCGCGACCCTCGGATTACGAGTGCACGCCTTAACGCGCTCGGCCATGCCAGGCCTCAAAACTTAAATAATAACGATAAAAGAATGCACTATTTTTTTAAATATAAATACTGGAGATAAATATCAGGTTATAATTGACCGGATATGTTCTTTTAACATATCGTTCTACCAAGAAACTCAGGACATAAATGACGTTACAGGCTACAGTTAGCAAAGTCTAATATACATATTACAGGGAGTGTGTGTTGTTTTTTTTTCTGGGCCGGTATGGCCATGTAGTTAAGGCCCTGGACTCGTAATCAGAGGGTCGCGGGTTCGAATCCCCGTCATGCCATCCATCGTCGCCCTTTTAACCGTGAGGACGTTATAATAATACCATCAATCCTACTATTCGTTGATAAAAGAAAAGCCCAAGAGTTGGCGGTGAGTAGTGATAACTAGCTGCCTTACCTCTAGTCTTATACTGCTACCTTAGGGACGGCTAGCCCAAATAACCCTCGTGTACCTTTATGCAAATTCAAAAACAAAACAAAATAGGTTTTTTTTTCATTCAGGCTCCGACATATTTATTTCCATGAATGCAGACGGAAGACGATTTGGAGACAGCATCAGTTCTGACGTGGTAACCCTAATTATGAAATACTCTTGAACCCGATACAAATAAGAAGCGCCTGCGCAATTGACGTGGAACAATAAAAGAAAGGTCGTCACACAATCAAGAAATGTTTCCGAAACTATAAATACAACTATCAAATCATGCCTGCAGACTTATACTGTTAGAAACCGAGTTTCGGTACCTGTGATAGGCAGAGCACAGATAAACCTTTGGGTAGCCTTGTGTATAATAACATACAACCCAGAAACTCTAAACATGCTATCTTTATATATCTTTAGCATTTGCTGCAGCTCGTTTTAGAAACGGTAACATTCAAATAAAAATTAAACATAATCAATTATTATTAAAATGGATGGCTGAACCAACATACTGCCATAGTAAATGGATGGTTGAATTGACATTATTATCTGTGAAAGAAGAAACAAATCGAAATACAGAGACTGCGTTGTTCTGAAACCAAAACAAAAGGGACAAGATGAGAGGTATGAATTGCTACAAATATCGGAAAGGGGACGATAATATGATGGAGGAGAAATATAATATGATGAAGGAGGAATGTAAAATGAAGTAGGAAGAATATAATATGATGGAGGAGGAATAGAATATGATGGAGCAGAAATGTAATATGATGGAGGAGAAATATACTATGATGAAGGAAGAATGTAATATGATGGAGAAGAAATGTAATATGATGGAGGAGGAATATAATATGATGGAGGAGGAATGTAATATGATGGAGGAGGAGTATAATACGAAGAAGGAAGAATGTAATGTGATGGAGGAGGAATATAATATGATGAAGGAAGAATGTAATATGATGGAAGAGGAATATAATATGATGTAGGAGGAATGTAATATGATAGAGGAGGAGTATAATATGATGAAGGAGTAATATAATATGATGGAAGATGAATATAATATGATGGAGGGGAATATAATGTGATAGAGGAGGAATATAATATGATGAAAGAGGAATATAATAATGGAGAAGGAATGTAATATGATGTGGGAAAAATATAATATGATGGAAGAGGAATATAATATGATGGAGGAGGAATATAATATGATGTAGGAGGAATGTAATATGATGGAGGAGGAGTATAATACGAAGAAGGAAGAATGTAATGTGATGGAGGAGGAATATAATATGATGTAGGAGGAATGTAATATGATGGAGGAGGAGTATAATATGATGAAGGAGTAATATAATATGATGGAAGATGAATATAATATGATGGAGGGGAATATAATGTGATAGAAGAGGAATATAATATGATGGAGGGGAATGTAATATGATGGAGTAGGAGTATAATATGAAGAAGGAAGAATGTAATGTGATGGAGGAGGAATATAATATGATGAAGGAAGAATGTAATATGATGGAGGAGGAATGTAATATGATGTGGGAAAAATATAATATGATGTAGTAAGAATATAATAGGATGGAAGAGGAATGTAATATGATGTGGGAAAAATATAATATGATGTAGGAGGAATGTAATATGATGGAGGAGGAGTATAATATGATGAAGGAGTAATATAATATGATGGAAGATGAATATAATATGATGGAGGGAAATATAATGTGATAGAGGAGGAATATAATATGATGGAGGGGAATGTAATATGATGAAGTAGGAGTATAATATGAAGAAGGAAGAATGTAATGTGATGGAGGAGGAATATAATATGATGAAGGAAGAATGTAATATGATGGAGGAGGAATGTAATATGATGGAAGAGGAATATAATATGATGTAGTAAGAATATAATATGATGGAAGAGGAATATAATATGATGTAGGAGGAATGTAATATGATGGAGGAGGAGTATAATATGATGAAGGAGTAATATAATATGATGGAAGATGAATATAATATGATGGAGGGGAATATAATGTGATAGAAGAGGAATATAATATGATGGAGAGGAATGTAATATGATGTAGGAGGAATATAATATGATGGAGGGGAATGTAATATGATGTAGGAGGAATATAATATGATGGAGGAAGAATACAAGTGGATGAAAGAATGGAACAGACTAAAGGAAGACAGATGAATGTAATGAATACATTAATAGACACACCTTCTCAAATTCAGCTTAAATCGAACTCCTTAACAAGTGTATTAAGTATTCATATGGTATTTTCCTTCCGATTGCACCCTTAAAGTTTTTTTGTTGTTAAGCGCAAAACTCCACAATATGCGTTCTTTGTTCTGTCCATTCCGTGTATATAAATCCAATTTTTATCGTGATAAGCTCTAGGAGACCGTCGTTACAGGGAGAATGCATAACCAATAAGATCCGGGTGTCAATATAAGTGGTTGCTAGAAACTAAATGCTATGTTTTATAATGTTTTCTTTTACAAATAAACACACGACATTCAAGTTTGTATATACATGTCTCTTGAAGAGAGAATGTATACACAACTATTAAGGTCCAAAAGAACGAACCCCTCAGTGGCACAGTAGTGTATCTGCAGACTTATAGTGCTAGTAACTGGGTTTCTATACATGTAGTGGGTAGACCACAGGTAGCCCTTCATGCTTGGTTTTGTTATTAATCACAAAGGGCTATTCGTGCTCTACCCACTACACTGTATTATAAGAAAGGTCTTCCACTTTATAGAATTATTAATTTTCCATTCCTATTTCATTAATCCCGAAATTATGCATCACGAACACTTTCAACAATACACCACTGGCAACAATTTAAACAATGCACTAGGGACAATAATTTAACAGCATGTTATGGACAACAATTTCAATTATGCCTCACGCACAAGAAGTTCATCATTATACCGTGAACAACAATACACCACTGATTATAATTTATACGGTGCATTAAGAAAAAATAATTTAACAGTACGTCATGGACAACAATTTAACAATGCCTTAGGGACAATAATTTAACAATGCGTCATGGACAACAATTTAAACAATGCACTAGGGGGCATTGATTTAACAGTACGTCATGGAAAACAATTTAAACAATGCATAAGGGGCATTGATTTAACAATACGTCATGGACAACAACTTAAACAGTGTCATAATGACGTCAAGAGGTAGAAACGTTCCCATTTGTTTCTTGTTTTAAATAAAGGTGTTGAATACTCATACTAGCCGTCTCTACTATATATATAAGTACCCTTTACATACCTGCAAACAACTTGCTCACATAAACATCTTGCATATTTTTTGTATGACATTTCTATATAGTCAATAAATCATATAAACAAAAGTAAAACACGACGCTTTTAAACTGTATTTGTAGAGTGTCACAAGTTTTTTGATAACCCACAATATCTCTGTTACTATAGGTCAAGATGGTGACCTCCAAACACGTGTTGACGAGACGGTCTGAGGAAAACGATGGAGGTGGGAAGTTCATCGTGTAAAAATATTCTTTTTGAAACTTTCCAGGTTCTGGATAAATCAATACTTTCAGCAATAATTCTATGTATTGCTATAAATAAGACTTAACGACGTCGTTTACCTTCGATATTTTTAAAAAGAAATATATAGTGTAACTAAGATAACCCCATAGAGGTTATTATTTACTATTTCTATCGAGTCTCTCCCCCCTCGTCGGCACAGCGGCATGTCTGCGGACTTACAACGCTAGAATTCATGTTTCGTTGCTCGTAGTGGGCAGAGTATAGATAGCCCATTGTGCAGCTTTATGGTTAATTACAAGCACACAAACCAACAAGTTCAAACAAACAAGTTTGGTAACTTCTGGTTCATGAAAATTTCTCTTTGAAAGTTATAAAACGTTGAGCTGTTTGCGAGAGCATCATATATATATTATCTTACTTACATTAAGTGCTAAGTCTTCCACCTTAAGAAGCTTTCCTTTCAATGCCTCTCGCTGGCAACAGAGACGAAAGTGAACATTTCTCCCGTGAGTTGGACCAAACAAATTGGACATCGTGACGCTGTTACGCAAAGTCCAAGGACAGAACGTAGATTGGTGGATTCCTTTTTCACAAATTCATGCACTCATGAGAGACTATACGAAGTGGCTCCTTGTCTCCAATAGCCAGTGTTTTATACGTTTGTCGCCACGAGAGGTACGGTTACATTCTTCAAGCGCTATTCTGTGTCTGTTCCTTTACGTTTATACTGTATACACACTCCCATAAGTCTGTAGTCCTATCGCGTTTTGTTTACGTAGCAAAGAGGTGCGCTATGCTGAGCTGGAACAAGCAACGAACGCTACACGGTTAGGGCAAAAAAATGAAAGAAAAACCCAATTACCAAGTTTCAATGAGTCGTAAACTCTGGTTTTCAGAAAGCGATAGGAAATTTTACCATAAGTTTAACAGGCTTTGGTAAACAAAGTAAAAAATTTCCCCCCTACATCTACGAAAACTTTCGGATTAGTCCGTTTAGAATGTGTAAAAACGAACGGTTGCTTTTGTTTTTGCGATTTTTCAGTCGCAAAAAAAGGTGTTTATATTTCGAAGTTCTTACTTGATAAAACTCGTTCTGATAAACAAAGCCATTAATGTTTGTTATAGCGTTCGCATAAACAGTAAAACATGGATTTAAATAATCACTGGCGTTTCTGTAAACAACGTTGTTTATATTATTTATTTAAAACTTTTTCTTCTTCGTTATAGAATCGTATACATTCAATGAGACTGCATAGAAAAATATTCACTACGGAAGGCCAGTTTTCGCCAGCTTGCAGAGAAAGACAAACAAGGAAATCGCACCATGGAATAATAACTAAGTGTACAAACATCCTCTAGTTGCTAATGAAATAAGAATGTTCAGACAGTTTGAGACATTTGTTTCATTCTGCACAGTTTGCTTGTTTTGAATTTCGCGCAAAGCTACTCGAGGGCTATCTCTAATTTAGCAGTGGGTGGAAGGCAGCCAGTCATCACTACCCACCGCCAACTCTTGGGTTACTCTTTTACCAACGAATAGTGGGACTGACCGTCATATTATAACGCCTCCCACGGTTGGGAGGGCGAGTATGTTTGGTGCGAACGGGATTCGAACCCGTGACCCTCGGATTACGAGTCACACGCCTTAACATACTTGACCAGGCCGGGCCCGCACAGTTTGCCTTTCTATATATTATTTAACAGATTTAAACAATTTCATACAAAAACTTATGTATTCTCGCTTAAACAACGAATTAAACCTTGAAATGTTACCTTAATGGTTGATATTTCTCTACGTGTTAAAGCAATCATATAGGCAAAAAATTGCACTAAAAATATACCATACATTCGATGTTAATATAGCTGTAAACATAACATCTTGTCACACAGTCTCATGAATGTATATAAATAATATTTATAAAATGCTGACATGTAATCTTATTTTGATATGGCAATGCTCACTGTAACAAGCGACAACGTAGTTCAGTAGTCATCAAATAACACAACGATATTAAAAGCATTATTGTAGCATTTAGCACACAATAAAATAGATATTCTTGCAGTATTAATTAGCTACGCGATGACGTAAAATATTTTTAAAAATATTATTGTATTGTTCGACACTCAAGATGATAGCAAATATTGTCGTCGAATACACAACGATGAAAACTATCGCGAATGTATTGTTGAAATAATTGTCACACAAGGACGTAGTATATGTTTGTCCTAATTTTAGTTATTCAGACAATAGAACATACCAACTTGTAAGTTTTTACTGAGACACACCAAAATGAGTATCAAATATAGAAAGTAAAATTCGACTATTAAAGTACTGTCTAGACAGATACAATATCAGTATTTCAATAAACTAATATCTAACTGTAACACCCCCTATAATCTCGTATTCGTTTACACTCTCGTCCCTTAGACATGAGCCCAGCAACGGTCAGTTGCTAACTCTCTTTGTTAACCTGAAAATAACCTAAAAGGGTTGAAATATTGTTCTGTATTTTTTAATTAGTTTTAATATCCATATCAGTAGTCTTTAGAAAACATTAATGTTGGTACTTGTAACCATAATATCACATAATTTTACCCCGATGACATGGCTGATGATTGCCTGCTTTGCCACGCCCTGTTCATGTGCACGCGGTCCTTAGTCGCAGCCTGAAGATTTTCAATTGATACATTTTTCTCTACTGAAGATAACTTGAGAATTATAGAAATGTTCAAAGCGTATATTAAAATAAAAGAAAGTACTAATTCACATGTTCTCGTAATCCTAGTATAATTCCAGTTCTTAGCCTTGTAAGTTTAGCACTTTTTAGCTTAAGCTGTAGAGCTAAAAGCACAAATGAGTGCCATACACAAACCTCAAATGTAGGGAAAAACCTATAGATGAATTAATTCCTGATTTGTCAAATGTTTGAGCTGTTTGAAGTTAGAACTCGTCCGTGTTTGTGTGGCTGACTTTGAGCTGTTGACGTTGGAACTCTTACATGTTTGTGTGGCTAACTCTGAAAAGTTGAGAAAAGAGTTCATACATATTTGTTTGTGCGACTAAATTTAAGCAGCTGAAGGTACAAGTTATATTATGCATAAAGACAAGCGGCAAACTACAGTAAAGGATAAGCGTGCCAAATCATGAACTCTCATTTGTTTGCTACTCGAAAAGAGACACAGTTCAAAGTTCGTTCAGGAAAAAGTGAGATGAAAGTATTGCATATTGTGTTTTTATCGTGGCTCGTGCTTTATTTAAGAATGAAGTTCTTATTTTGTAACATAAGGGGGTTATGTCAAATATAACATCAAACACGTTTGTATGTATACATGTATCTAATCCACACATAACAGTCTTAAAATCGTAGAGATTAAAATTTAAAATGGTTTTGAGAAAAAGACAGCCGAGAATTAGGGATTGAACCACGTCTTATATATATATTTATATTTTTCATGACTGCACAAAATGGAGACACAGCGGGTTTCTGTATACCATTTTTAAACTGATTTCACAACAAGTATCAGATAGCTAGACACGTTAATAACAGCAATATGTAAGATAACTAGAGTAGATAAATTTGGTAAAAATGAACACAATCTTTATAAAAGAAAAGACAAAAGTTAAGGGCAGCACATACACTTGTACAAACAGAATCACAATCTAATCTCTATTAAGTTGTACTTAGTTCCATAACTTTCACAATCTTACGATTGATCTCTTTAGAACTAAAACACAATGATCTTCAAGTACAATCTTTTATTAGAAGTGGACCAAGACAATGCGCCTCAATTCAACAGGTAAACACAGTTTCTTTGTCCAGTCGGCAGCATCTCCTCGAAACCTTTGTTCTCTCATAACATTGGTCGGCTGTTACGTTTAAACTTCAATTTGGCTAATAAAAAATAATACAATAGCTAATACTTTTAAACTAAATGTTATACGTTACTGCAGTATCTTCTAGGCAGATTAGACATTATCTAATTTGGAGAAGAACAAAACAAAACAGAGCAACTCGATAATAATTTTATTAAATACTCAAATTTTAGTATAGGCGTTGTTATTATATCTCTGGTACTCTCAAAGGTCGTAAGTTGTAAGAACACGTGAAAATATTTCGTATTGATATTGTACCCGGATGATGCCTAATGAGGATATTATGAAGTGATATCTCAATAACATGACGTATTGGTGTATTTTTATTCTTGGCTTCTCAGTCAAGTTCATTTAACTAAGGGATATGTTAGTTCAGTTAGTGATATGTTACGTTCAGAGTGTAGTCATAACGACTAAAGTCAGCAAAAATCAATCCAACACATCATTTCTTTGCCATGACTACTTAGATGTAGAATAACTGTTTAATTTGTTTGTTTGTTTTTGAATTTCGCACAAAGCTACTCGAGGGCTATATGTGCTAGCCTTCCCTAATTTAGCAGTGTAAGACGAGAGGGAAGGCAGCTAGTCTTCATTATAACGCCCTCACGGCTGAAAGAGCGAGCATGTTTGGCGCTATTGAGATGCGAACCCGCGACCCTCATATCACGCCTTGACACGCTTGGCCATGCCGGGCCTAACTGTTTAATAACAGACGATATACACAGATGGCCAAAATCTTAAGGCCAATAAACATAAAGAAAAAATATGCATTTTGCGTTGTTGGACTCAAACACTTATTTGAGTAGAGCTTCGACAGATGAAAATAAGAAAATGAAAAATAAAAATAAAGAACTTTTTAGCATTTAATAGAGAAAATGTAAACATTATGAAGTTATCTTAAATACTAGCTGGTTCAAAAATTTAAGACCATACTAAAAAGAAGTTCTAAACAGGGTAGAAAATGCCCAACAAGAGGTCTCAGTAGTGAGTTGCACGGCTGTCATTGCGAATAACTTCACACATTTGTTTTGGCATGGTTGATATAAGCGTTTGCAGAAGGCTGGCGAGAATGTTATTCCAAGTGATGAAGATGGCTTCACGAAGATCATGCACTGTTTGGAATTAACGTTCACTTCTACAGATTTCTCTTGCTATCCACCCCCAAATATTTTCAATGGGGTTCAGTTCAGGCGAACACGCTGGATGGTCCAAAAGAATTACGTTATTCACCATGAAAAAAACCCTTTGTTCTGCAGGCATTGTGGATTGCAGCATTGTTCTGCTGAGAGATTCAGTCATTTTTACACAAGCAAGGGCTTTCAGTCAATAAGGATGTTCTCTTCAACATGCCAATGTAGCCAACTGCTGTTTGACACCCCTGAATAGCCTGAAGCTCTATTGTTCCATGGAAGGAGAAAGCACCCTAGATCATGATGGATCCTCCTCCACTGTGTCATGTAGAAAATGTCTCCAATAGGATATCCTTATCGTGCCAGTAACGTTGGAAGCCATCTGGGCCATCCAGGTTAAATTTTTTCTAACCAGAGAACAAAACCTTCTTTCACTTTTCTACATCCCATGTTTTGTGCTTCTCAGCAATGTTTAACCGAGCTGTTACGTGGTGTGGAAGGAGGCGTGGCTTTTGAAGACTTTTACGGTTTTTAAAGCCTTTTTCTCGTAAATGCTGTCTTATTGTTCTTGAGCTGCATTCTGCGTCCGTAAGGACCTTAATCTGGTTTGACGATAAATAAAAACTCTTACTGGCATATTTTTAAAGCTACCGAAAACGTCTTGGTTCAAGGTAAAAGTTGTGTTTAATAAGTAAATAATACGTCATTTTTAATAGTATAGCAAAAATATCACACATAAAATATTCTGCATGAACCTCTTACACATTGGTTGTGAATGAAATAAGTTAATTCTTCATAATAACATTTTTATTTTGCTCTTTTGCAAGATGGTACAGAGGGTAAAAGAGAGCCATGAAGTTTGCTTTTCCAAGAATTTGGGTGAACCCACTGACCACTCAAGCAATTGCTACTTCTGCATGGTAGACCCTTCCAAACGTCGGACTGGCAAGAATGCATTTACTATCAAGGAGTGAGATTTGTTAGATGAAAGTGTACAAGTCGCAAGTCAGAGGAAGCGTCACCGACATTTTTCAAATTTCTTCACTCGTCAAGATGAGCTCTGTTTTTGCCACAATGTATCTGGTCTGTGTGAGGCAATTGGAATTGGCTGTAACCTGAACGAGTGGCGCCTTTTCCTTGATACCTCGTCCAAAAGCCTCAAAGCTGCGCTGCTCCATAACGGGAATAGTATCCGTCTCTTCCCTTGACTCATTCGGTACATCTCAAAGAGCAAGGCGAGCGCTTCCACCAAGATATACTGGACTTTGAACGCTGCTACCAAGGAGCGTATAACGCGAAAACATGATGGAGACTATATTTGGGAGCTGATACGTGAAAGTGATTTACATTACAGTCGCAAATCTCGAGAAATCATTCACTTCTAAGTATTTTTGTTCATTTTTTATAACTTTAGTGTAAATACATGTAAATTTCGATTCGTATGTTGTTTTATTCAGACCTTATGTAAATGAAAATGTGCAAATTTGCCCGATTTTACATAGAAAACAGGTTACTTTCTAAACTTCATAATCTTGGTCACCAAAGCAGAGTTTGAAGGGAATAATGGTCATTTTCTGTACTTTTAGAACATAAGAAATTAAGAAATAACACATACTGTCAGGAATAAAATTTGTGTTACATCGTGTAATATGGATGAAATATAGGTGGCTTTGAAAATTATTTGTAGTTAAGCGCAAAGGTACACAATGGGTTATTTGAGTTTTGCCCACCAAGAGTATGGAAACCCAGTTTCCATCAGTGTAAGTTTGTAGACATATCTCTGTATCTCTGGTGGTGGTGGGGTTGTAGTGGAACCTTCAGATAAACAAAGTATATCATACACAACACCTTCAGCTTTGATATTCACGTAGCAGAACACGTTAGATGGAGTGCACATCTAACATTTGTTTGCTTAACAAACTGAAAACTGTCAACCTATGAAATACTGGGAACAAAATTAACAATCAACTTTCCAAGACAGTTTAGGATTAATCATGCATATGAAGAAAATGACATCATTACTTTGCACGTGGGAAGAGAGGTCTGTGAATTCAATGGTACATTTACATTAGCTAAAGTTAGAAAGTAAAATGCATTCATTCAGTGGCAGTTCTCTGCTAGCTAAACGTTAAAATGCTTTAATTCATCGCTACTTTCCTATTGGCAGAACGCCAAACGTTTTCTTCTTACTTAACCTAACGCTGAAGGTTTTCATCACAAAAATCTGAATCAAAGCGCAGAGGGCTCGGCATGGCCGGATGGTCAGAACGCTTAAATTGTAATCTCCCATCAAACATGCTTGCCCTTTCTACAGCAAGGGGATAATAATGTGACGGTGAATCCCATTATTCATTGGTGAAAGAGTCGTCCAAGAGTTGGACGACTGCCTTGCCTCTAGTTTTAAACTACGAAATTAGAGACGGCTAGCGCAGATAGCCGTCCTGCAGCTTCGAGCAAAACAAAAACCAAAGAAACACAGCACAAAAAACACCAATATTTATCATGAGCAAAATTATTTATTTCTCAAAAGGATCTCCACTATTTTGTAAGTGACCCTCAAGGTCAAATCTTGTTCTACTAAATATGAAGGATAGTTTTTTTTTTCAATGCGCTGTTATTCTTACAGTCATTGTTTCGTTTTAGTTTACAGTCTATCACTCCAAACTGAATGTTATATAACCTAGTTTACAGAAAACTTCCATTTTTTGCTTTGGAAACTATTTACGACAAAGAATTGATTGGGACTTGAGGTTCAGTTAATAAGAATAACCATCCCCACATCCGTGCCACCTTATGGAAGGGGTAAATTGCAATAATTTATGAAAAGCATTCCATCGGCTCGGCCCGGCATGGCCAGTTGGGTTAAGGTGTTCGACTAATAATTTGAGGGTCGCGGGCTCGAATCCCTGTCACACCAAAAAATGCTCGCCGGTGGGTGGTGATGACTAGCTGCCTTTCCTCCAGTCTTACACTGCTAAATAAGGGATGGCTAGCGCAGATAGCCCTTGTACAGCTTTGCGCAAAATTCAAAACAAACCAAAATCCAGCGGCTCGCCTGTTGTCAGCGCTCGCATACACAAATTTTTATCAAGTAATATAACTATTACTGTTCGATTCCACTTTGATAATTAATACAAAAGATTCGGTCGACCTTTACGTGACGCACAAATTGTAGGGTTCTCAATACAAAATATTTCCAAAGAAAGTGGTTCTGTAACTCTATACAAAACGTCGACCGCTAGTACAGCGGTAAGTTTACGGACTTATAATTATAAAAATTAGGGGTTTCGATTCCCCTGGGTGGAATTAGCAGATAGTCCGATGCGCCTTTGCTGTAAGAAAACACTATACAAAACATAATTGACAAAAAGGAAAGGATTACCCTAAAGCAAAACAGTAATAAAATATTAAAGTGTATTTAAAGTGTAATTAAATAAAAAGAATTTACAAAGTATTAACTAACAATAAAAGAAAATTTGTCATAGAAACACAGAAGTAAAACATGATCAAAAAACAAAAGTTACGAACGATTAGTGCTGTCATCTCGCGACGAGTAGGACAATTAACTCAGACAGTAATGTACTGTTTATTTTTCAAACTAAGTGTTACTTTCTTGGTTTTGTTTGTTTGTAATTAAGCCCAAAACTATACAATGAGTTCTCACTGCTCTGTGCACAATGGGTACATAAACCTGGTTTCGAGAGGTGTAAGTCTACACACTTTCTGCTGTACCACTAGGGGAGGAGGCTACTCCATTGATACACTAATTGTAAAACTTTTGATTTGGTAAGCATTAGACCCCAAGTGGCACAGCAATATATCTACGGACTAACAGAACTGAAAATCAGGTTTCGACACCCGTGGTGGGTAGAACACAGATAGCCTATTGTGTATCTTTGTACTTAGTAACAACAACAACAAATTATTATAATATTTATTTTGTATGCTTAACTTTGATTTTTTTTCTCCCTCTTAATTTGTCTTCCGTTTGAAACGAGAACCTAAGTTAAGACAAAAACTTAATAAGAAAATAATCAATAATTTGTAAGCTCCAAGCATTTTCCACATTTGAAAGTTACGAGCTATATTCAATAGACTTTAAGTTCCAACTAGAGCCGATAATGTAATGTACAAATGAAAAGTGGTTAAAAAAAGTTTGTTGGGAAGGGTTCTTTTACCAGAAACGTTTTGTATAGCACTTGAATAATCTAGTATATTTCTCACTAGATTAGAAATCCAGGTAAAAGTTCAAAAGATATCCAGAGATACCAGAAGAAGCCTCGTTTAGCTACAGATGGTCACGAGTTCGAATTCCGGTCGCACCAAACATACTTGCCCTTTCAGCCGTGGGGGTGTATAATGTGATGGTCAATCCCACTATTCGTTGGTAAAAGAGTAGCCCACGAGTTAGCGGTGGGAGGTGATGACTAGCTGCCTTTCTTTTAGTCTTACGCTGCTAAATTAGGGACGGCTAGCGCAGATAGCCCTCGTATAGCTTTACGCAACATTCAAAAAATAAACAAACAAGCTACAGTTGATGATTTACTAGAAGACATTTGTAAAAATGCTGTAACGGCATCGTAATTAATATATCACACCTAACCTGTTTGGACAAGGCAAAATATCAACTAATTATTTAAGCATTTAAATTATCAGGTCCAAGGTTTGAGGCGCGATATTATTTAACTTGTTCAACTTGCTATAGGTGTGTTATAAGAGTGGCAATAAATTCTATGTTTTTAGGCTCCATACAGAAAACAAAACCTTGTGACTAGGGATACTGCAGGCTGTAATTCTTCTTGCTGATAAGTAGGTCATCATGTCTAAGCTTAAGAGGGTTTCTGCCTCGACTGTTTATCCCACGTATACAATTGAGATTGGAAATATAGATACCACTTTGTTTCTAACCATTCTTTCGTGACTGCTTTGCATTGCCAGCTACACTAATTACAATACACAGTCGCTGAAAATGGGGGTGGGCCTTTCCTAAGCACTTGTTGCGAGCCTCAAAATTCTTGGATATGCTTCCACGATTAACAGCAAGAGTTCTCATAGTTGAGCTGATATCATAATCAACTAAAGTCAACTTACTAAAATATCAACATGTTTGGTAAGGAGAGTCACAGATTTGAATTATATTAGGTCTCATTTTGCGTTTCTTTGAAAAATGTTTGAAAGGCGGTATGCCAGTCTTAACAATGTTTACAGTTAGACTCCATTTAGTGTCACTTCTATTAAAGTTTACAGCCCTTAACAATCTTTACAGTTAGACTCCATTTAGTGTCACTTCTATTAAAGTTTACAGCCGATTTAAAAATGACAAAAGTCATGTATACTACTAAATTTATTCCGACCGACGATGAGAAATGTTTGTCAAAAAGATGTACATTTGTTATTGTAATAAACATTCTTCCATTATCTATTCAAGCTGTTTTCAAACATAATTTGTGGAAAGCAACTTTCTGGTCATTAAAACTTACCTCTGGTTCTGGGGCTGGACAGGTGTGAGGTTCATGCAAACGATGGCCAATGGGGTGTTGATGATGCGTATGGATCTCTGTCACGTGCGACACAGTAGGCCTTTGATCCGCGAACAGTTTGTTGATTCGTGTTCTTACTTTTGTCTCATTCATGACCCTTACAATTATTAACTGCTTGAGATAGAAAATCACTTAGGCCACACAGACACCTCGAATGACAATTACTTTCAACGTTGACGTAAGTGTTATTTGTTACTGGTTTTTACTCTGACGTAGTTGAAATACCTGTTGTGTAAAAATGTTGTCACTATGGTCACTCTGGCAGCCTGTTTAAAATTTCTTCTACTAGGTTGAGCTTACTCAATCTAACTGGTGCAACCTCCAGTTGAAATGTTGAAAAAATAAAACCTCTGCCCACAAATGTTCTCTGACGTCACACACATAAAAAAAGAACATCGAATTAGGGTGTTTCCGCAGTAGGCACTGGAATACTACCTTATGTGAATAGGTAACATGCCCGAAGTCACCAACACATGCGCAAATAACAGAGTACAGCTTTTACTCGGTATACACAACTGGTTTCTTTGGTTATGACTGGTAATCAAGATAAAGGAGACGTAATGACAAACATATACTATTTCTTTAGTCCTGGCCAAGAAGAAGAAAGACAAGAGAGAAAAAGAAGTTGAATAAACCTTCTATAAGTTCCTTTCTCATTTCCTAGCATAGGCCTAGTGGTTAGGGCGCTTGACTAGCAACATATGGATTTGAATCCATGTCACCGAACATGCTGTGCTCCATCTTTCAGTCGTGAGGACGTTATAATGTGACAGTCAATCCCACTATTAGTTGATAAAAGAGAAGCTAGTCTATCTTTGCTGAATTAGGGATGGGTAGTGCACATAGCCCTAGAATAGCTTCGCAAGAGATACAAACCAAATCTTGGCCACGTGGTTAAGGCGCTCGACTAGTATTCTGAGGGTCATGGGTTAAAATTCCTGTCACACCAAATATTCTCGCCCTTTCAGCCGTGGGAGTGTTATAATATGATGATCAATCCTACTATTCGTTGGTAAAAGAGTAGCTCAAGAGTTGATGACTAGCTGCCTCCCCTCTAGTCTTACACTCATAAAGTATGGACGACTAGCACAGACAGCCTCGTGTAGCTTTGCGCGAAATACAAAACCTAAAAGTCGGATGTGATCCACCAGAGGGCACATGGCACCAAACATGTTAAGATGCTCTTTTGAGCTTTTATGACTTTTGTTGTGGTCACAGACTGCTACATCAGGATATAGATAATGAGACTTGTGTAGAAAAGTCTTTACATTTTCAATTACTTCAATGAACCACACTCTTTTATGAGTCAAATGTACTGAAAAAATAAAATTTTGTTTGATATAATTGTCCTCGCTTTAGTTCAGTGTACAAGCAATGTTAATTATTAGTTTTCTGTAAAAATTTTGGTAGTTTTCTACAAGAAATGTTTATAGCTAGTTTTTTGCAATAAATGTTAGTGGTTAGTTTTCTAGGCTAAGCTAAAAGATTTGGTAGTTATTTTAGGTTTAGCAGAAAACCTGATGGTGTTCAGAAATAAATGTTATTTTTCACCCCCATCCTTCTTGGCTTACAATATTTTTGATGGGCTGGTTAATGGTGGTTTCTCTGAACAGTGGGTTTTTCGTGGGTCGAGCGTGAGGAAAAGCCTTGAAGGTCAAAAGAGCAATGTATTGGAGTTTCTTGCCTAACAACTATTGATTAACTAATCCGATCAGTAGATATCAACGGCAGAGATCTGCGCGTGAAGGCCAGCACCTTCTACCCCCCCGTCTCCCAGGAGACTCAAGACCAAAACCACAGTTTCATGTATCACAAATGAAAGTTACACATTACAATTTTACGTAAATTCGGTAGTTAGTTTACTGGAAGTCTATGTTAATTAATATTCGTAGAGCGTCGCCTGGACGGTGATTACAAAGCATACGATGATTGGTCCCTAACACAGCTAAAAACGGCCACGAGACGTGAGAAAACTTCCCGTCATGCAGCGATATCTATAGAAATCTACTGACAGTAAGAGAAAATGGCCGCTACTTATACAGAGTCTTAGGAGTTGACAGCTTCGCCAAGGATCGTATTTTGTAGGTATAGCGGAGGTAGACATCTGTCAGGGTGGGGTGACGTTCTGCTTACATCACTGGCATAGAAGAATGCTGAGCTAGTCATTGACCAAATATAGACAAAACCTGATTTAAGGTAGGAAGAAAGCATGCTAATAACGCTGGCTAGTTAAAAATAATTTGTTTTACTTTAATACATCGGAGGTTTCATAACGTTTATCTTCTGTGCGTTTCATTAACATCTGTGTTTACTAAGAAGTTTTCGCGATGTAATCTAAAGGTAATACAAGAACGGTTAACTTATGTAGGTATAGTTAAATATCGCATTATCATGACTTTCAGAAAAGTTACCTTAAACCTTGTTGTTAAGGTCCAATAACTTTTTATTCTGTTGATCTGCAGAATGAATTAATACATGTGCTTGTACGCACAGAACGTGTAGCTACCAAAATAACCCTTTATTTCGTGTTTATGACTTTCCAAAACTATGAAAACAGCAACGAACATATGACACATGTGTGACAAACATATGACACGTGTGTGCACAAACATTTTATATTTAACGTCTCAATATTCCATCTTCAGGGTAGATTATTACACACAAATATTTATAAAGTTTAAACAGTTTATAAAAAATAATTCGAATACAGAATAAAAAGATAAAGTAAATTAAAAGACAACCAAATGAAGAAAGAATATGATGGTACAGTAATATTATACAACTATTTAGAACAGGCTTAACTGTTAGGGAAGATGACAAAGGTATCGATGTCATTATACTTAATAAACTGATTTACTTTGACAAAATTCAGAAATGTTAATTGTCGAAAGCTCGTCACCAAATGTGAAGATAAAAATACAACGAACCTTGATAAACTACAAGCATTATAATTAAGTTCCAGGAAACGTTCTTGAAGACATCTACCTCTCGGACATCTACCCAGATCTCATGTATGGGTTACCTGAAGCTCTCAAAAACAAAGGCACTGCATGATCAGGTGGTTAGGGGCGTTCGACTTGCAATGTGAGAGGCCCCATCACATCAAAGATGCTCTAACCTTCAGCTGTGGCGGCGTTATAAAGTACAGTCAATCCCATTATTTGTTGGTAAAAGAGTAGCTCAAGAGTTGACGGTGGGCGATGATGAATAGCTGCCTTCCCTCTAGTCCTACACTGCTAAGTTAGGGATGGCCAGCGCAGATAGCCCTTGTGTAGCTTTGCACAAAATTCAAAAACAGACAACCAAAACAATGAGTTTACAGTTAAATATTCAGGCAAGAAACTTTTTATGGGCCACCCTCAGACAGCCATTAATGAGGAAGAATCAAAGGGATCAATTGAAAACAGAGAAAACTTGATGACAGACTTAATAATTATTATTCAACAGTTTCCTTACACTTTGAAGCAATTGTTAAAGTGAAAAATCTCAATAAATTGGTACCTCGAGAAATATTATTACCAACTTAGAATTATGCATCAAAAGTTGTCACAAAAACATCCAGTAATACTCAATCACAATGGACCCATACTGCTTCATGACAATGCTTCACCTCATGTCTCAGTTATTACTGTCCAAACACTAAACGAACTTCAGTATGAAACGTTACCTTTATATAGAAGATATACTGAAGGTACGATTTTACTCCTTTAAAACTCCAGTTACTTGAAACAGTTTTTCGATTATTTAAACTCGAAACACCCTAAAGTTAATATTACTCGTGAAACAGAAAAGAAAAACAAACGGTAAATTGCCTTTTCTTAATATCCAAATCAATAGATTAGATAACCACTTTACAGCATCTGTTTATCGTAAAGATCACATACAGGCTTATATACTCGATTCCACAGATGTATTATAAATTCCCTTAAACATAATCTTATACCCAGTCTTCTCAATAAAGCATATAACATGTGTTCTAATTACGTATCTATTCGTATCGAAATCGCCACTTTACCGAACATCATACTGTAATGGTACTTTTGCTTATATGATACTAGAAAAACTTTTTATTACACGATGAGCAACCCCCAGCTTTGTGAAATATTTATGCTGTGTGTATTTAGATTTGGAATAGGGGTCATGATTTTCCCGTTTCACTTCTGTTTCACGTCACGGAGAACTTTATTTTTCTACATTCGAATGTAAAGAAAAAATTGGACAGCTAAATTTTTGCTCGTTGTAGTGGAGTAAAACGAAGGTGGTTTGTTTGTTTGTTTGTTTTTGAATTTCGCACAAAGCTACTCGAGGACTATCTATGCTAGCCGTCTCTAATTTAGCAATGTAAGGCTAGAGGGAAGGCAGCTAGTCATCACCACCCACCGCCTACTCTTGGGCTACTCTTTTACCAACGAATAGTGGGATTGACCGTCACATTATAACGTCCCCACGGCTGAAAGGGCAAGCATGTTTGGCGTGACGGGGATTCGAGCCCTCGACTCTCAGATTACGAGTCGCACGCCTTAACACGCTTGGCCATGCCGGGCCAAACGAAGGTGGAGTAGTCACACGCAGATTCGACGTTTACGGAATATTTGGCTGCAAATGGGTCATAGCCGCTATGCATTGTTATCCATACCAATTGTTGGCACCTCAAGTGAGCTCTGATGCCACGGGTAATCTGCTGGTTTTAATAAAGGACGGCTATCCCTTACATGTTATTCCAGCCATAACACGCAATTGTTGGTGATTCGTCGTCTCTGTTTCAGGTAATCCAAGTTTCACAGTAAAGTCACAAATATAAAAATAATTAAAACGTTTCATTCCCAAGTCCAACTACAAACGTTATTTAAGCCACCAGGTTTAGATATTTGTGGTTGGCCCAGCACAGATAGTCTAATTGTGTAGCTTAATGCTAAAAAAGAAACAAACAAAAATATTTCACTTACCTGGGAAAATCAGTTATTTACTAATTTACTAATTTAGGCAGATAATCCTGCCTAAAATAAGTTTAAGTGCCACAGCTATTGAAGATTCCCTCTTGTTTTCTAAAAGTGAGAGAGAAAAAGAAACGCTTGATGGTTAAAACTTTTGCTAAAGATACATTTGTTGGTTTATTTTCTCCATGGAGAATTGAGTGGGGATAACTGGAGCCTTGGAAATGTTTTCGCCAAACGCTCCAAGTATGTTTTCACGTGCTTCCAGCCTGCACGTATACACTACAAGCTGGACCACTCATTACCAAGTGTCTAAATTTATCTTGTGTCTTCTTTTTAAGGCGAATCGTCTACTAGCCAGTCGATGTCGAATACGTTTACCCACAAACAAAGTTCTGATCAAAGCATATTTATATAAAGAGTGAAAATATCACTGTTCCAACTATCGAGTTTACAAGCAAGTTTGTTCATTTTTTAAATTCCGCGCAAAGCTACTCGAAAGCTATTTACGCTAACCGTCCTTAATTTAGCAGTGATAGACTACTCGGGCTACTTTTGTATCAAAAAATAGTGTGATTGACCCTCACTTTATAACGCCCCCATAGTTGAAAGTGGCGAGCGTGAATGTGGAAACGTATAAAGGAACAATATTCAACGAATATTTTTTTCAAAAGAGATTTATAATTACCAGTTTACCAATCAACAGCAATTATACTAAAATAATCTTTTCGGTATTCTTGTGTTATTTAATATGGAAGTTAATTTGTCCCGTAATAAGTTTCAAAAGCTCTCTATCGAATTGTGATGTCATTATTTCACTATCTTGGATGGAAAAAAACTGTAATAATTTGTTGTTGTTATTTGACACGTGAGCAGAAGAAACGAGAACTGGACCTTTATGTATACATTCATTGTAATAAATCTTTAGTTATGTACGTTAACAAGACTGGCCTTCCAGTTGTAATCAATTTCCGTTTATTCTGACATCAAGTTCAGCACTTCGCTTCCATCTTCAGTCATTTGACTTTTTTCCTTCAAATAAGGTTAGCACTGCGCAACAAAGTTTTTGCTTCTTGAATACTGTTGGATGTTCCATATAGATTTTTGGCTACTGATCACGAAAATCACATCCAAATTTGCCCATCACGTACCGTTTCATCGAAATGTTCAGTTTTGCTACAATGGAAAACGATATCAGGGTAACTGGAATCCCTGAGTGCTTGCTGACTACTGTTGGACACTGCAACGTGATACACCAGACATTGAATACAAACGAAAATCAGGAGCAAAACACTTTTAATTATGTTGAACTTAACAGCGTATTAGAAACATAAACGCAATTGAATATGTTATTGCCGGTAAACAGTTAATTGTCTATTTCTCAGAGTTCCAAAACCAAAACTATATTTGTGCGTAACCAACAAGGTACCTGTTACAATCAGCAAAAACTTTTCAGGAAGCAAAATTTTAAAAAATGTTGTGCAGTGTAATTTGTTAGTTGGGAAATACACTGCTTTATTAAAGGTAGTGGAAGGGAAGTGTAAATAATAACAATAGAATTATCAGCTTAGATTCATGGTAATAAAATGTCAGACTTCCATGTTTATAGCGCCGAAATGACAAACATAAATCTCATTTTCGAACATTTAGTATTCTTCTTTTATATAATACCTTTAAACAGGAAGTGGCTGTTTGGAGTACCGATGTTGAAAAATAGATGTCAAAAAACATGTAGGTTCAAGAAGTATTGACAGAAATAACAAAAAAAAAATTCTTTAAATCCATGCGTTTTCGAAAGGCAGAACTTTCTTTTGCAGGGGCAAACTCGGGCTCCTGACGCAAACGCCTATTTGTTTTCTTAGAATGAAGAACACTTGACAAACAAATTATTGTAGATTGTTAAACCAGCTGGACCCTATTTGGTTGTTTGTTGTTAAGCACAATAGGCTATCAGTGCTGTGCTCACCACGGGTATCGAAACCCGTTTTTTTTAGCATTTTAATTCTTTAGGCTTACAACTGAGCTACTGAAAGTGTGTTTGTGTATAGGGGGCGTATTGAGCTGAAGTGTTTCGGACAATACAATCTTAAAGATGAAACGAGCTGAACCCTAATTGGTTGTTAGTTGTTAAGCGCAAAGTTACACAATCGTCTATCAGTGCTGTGCTCACCACGGGTAGCGAAACTCGTTTTTTTAGCATTTTAATTCTTTAGGCTTACAGCTAAGCCACTGGAAGTGTGTTTTTGGGGTTATTTAGCTGAAGTGTTTCAGACTATACAGTCCTGTAGACGAAACCAGCTGGACCATAATTGGTTGGGGTCTTTCACGAGAAATGCTTTGTTGTTATTTATTAACGTACAACACGTCGAGTAAGATTATTCAGTCGACATTTTTGATGTGTGAACGAAAACAACACAAACCTTTAAACTTCATTATTCTATTGGATACTAAGTAAAGAAATGGAAAAAATAAATAAAATTGATTCAAACCTCGTCTGAAACTTCATGTATGTAAGAACTAGTTTGTTTGTGGGTTTGACCAGTAAGAAAAACAAAAACAACCCTTTTAAATAATAGGAAGCCGAAGAGACAGTGACTCCCTATTGTAATTACCAGTCACATTAAGCCATTTAGAGGGTTTCTCCGTTGTGGGAAAGCACTAAATCTACGGACACACAACGTTCAAATTCAGGATTCGATTATCCGTGGTGAACACAGCAGCCTGGCTAATGCGGCTTTGCTCCAAAGCAAATATTCGTAGAAGAAATGATAAAGTACCACAATGCAATATTTACAAACAGAAATCTCAGGATTTATGGTTTATTTTTCAATATATTTTGATATTTGTAACTATCCACAACAATAATAATACACAGTAAAGCCAGATATTATTCGTCAAACTTAAACTGACCCAGCAACAAAGAGCTTCGAATAAAGTAATGAGAAACACCATCAGATGTTCAAAACATTGTGTTTTTAAAGTCAAAGAGGTCTATTTTCGTCTACTTATAAAGAACAAAAACTGCACCTCACTTAAGAAAAGTGTGGGCTTACTCCTAATTTATTATATTATTTTCGATCTAAAGTATTACATTATGGTACACATTACAGGTTGAAGTTTGTTTGTTTAGAATTAAGAACAAAACTACACAATGGGCTATCTCGGCTCTGACCACCATGGATATCGAAACCAGGTTTTTAGTAGTGTGAGGACGTAGACATACCACTGTACCACTGGGGAGCTAGTGGTTGGGGAAGAAAGTTTTCAGTTTTTTTTAGGCTGTTGCCATAGCTAAACAATGTGGCACACGATATGTGTAAAGCACAAAACTGGCATTCAGAACATGCCATTTCTAGAGGGAGAGGGACCTGGGGCATGCTTCCCCAGAACTTTAATGTTGTGAGGTTGAATCCTAAGTCATTTTAACTTAAAGAACTGCATGCACACGACATAATATATTGAATTAAAAGAAGCAGGTTTTAATACATATAAGTTTAACAGTACATTCCATGTAAAAGTGGTCAGGACATGGCCTGGCATGCCTTACAGCTTCCTACTGCCTTGCTCAGTAGAGTGTGTAAATTATTTGCTAGAAAAAAGTACTTGTACGAATACTTCCATTTATTGCCACTAGATGTCCCTAGTTTGATTACGGTA
The DNA here is from genome assembly GCA_011833715.1 of Carcinoscorpius rotundicauda. NCBI lineage: Eukaryota > Metazoa > Arthropoda > Merostomata > Xiphosura > Limulidae > Carcinoscorpius > Carcinoscorpius rotundicauda. The sequence goes on from CM022403.1 coordinate 37,147,089, forward strand.
TTTAAAAGCGTGGTTGACGTTTATGAATGACGTAAACCTGATATTAAAGCTTTTGTATTTTGTTTTGTTTTGTTTTAATTTCGTGCAAAGCTACACGAGGGCTGTTTGCGCTAGTCGTCCCTAATTTAGCAGTGTAAGACTAGTGGGAAAGCAACTAGTCATCACCACCCACCGCTAACTCTTGAGATACTCTTTTACCAAAAAATAGTGGGATTGACCGTTACATTATAACGCCCCTACGTTTTACATGCTATTAGGACAAAATATGTATATAAAAATAACATTGTTATTTGTTATGAAAATTAGAATGTTTCAATCATATTGAAATTTTAATTAGCTTTTGTATTAAAACAACATGTTAGACCAGTTTTCGTTAAAGACAAATAGCAATAAAAAACTGAAAATATGAATATGTTAAACCTGTACATAAAAACGCATTTAAAATCAGTTCCTGAGTTTCAAGTACCCTCGAAATAGAATTGCACTTTACAATTCAAATAAGTGAATGAGATGAAAGAGTTTCTATTGTATTCAGTGCCCCCAGTGGTACAGTCTGTGGACTTACACTGTTAAAAACCGGATCTCGATACCCGTAACGCGAAGAGCACAGATAGCCCGTTGTGTAGCTTTGGGTTTAATTCAAAACAAGCAAACAAAACTTGAATTGATTAGTTGACGTAAAACATAGGACATCAAACGTTAAACAAATACATCCAATCAAATTCATTGAGCCTAAAAGTTACCAAATCAGTAATTCCAAAGCTGCGAAGAACATAAGTGCTTATAAAAACACCTTAGTAAGCTTCTATATGGTACAAGAGTGTATATACTAGTATTAGTGTGCCCGGCTATGTATATCGAGTCCTCTGACCACCAAAAAAATAGCGCTCCACAATTTGGGGCCTTGGGGTTTTGTAATAGTTGTTGTTGTTGTTGTTTATTGTTGTTTAGAATTAATCACAAAGCAACACAAAGGGCTATCTGTGCTCTGCCCACCACGGGTATCGAAACCCGGATTTTAGCGTGTAAGTCCGCAGACATACCGCTGAGCCACTGGGAGGCTTTTGTAATAGTGATAGTCAGTCCCAGTGCTTGTTTAAAATACAGAACCCTAAAATTGGGGATTGGTATGATTGGCTGTCTGCTTAATCTTCTAGTCTAGTCTATTAGTTTAAAATTAAAGACGGTTAGTACAGATATCTCTTGTATAGTTTTGCGCTAACATAAGAAACAAAAGCATATATAATACGTTTTTGTTTCATATTTGAAACCTCGAATTCTTTAATTTTAGCTTTTAATATTATTTGATTACCTGGACTAACAAGTGAAATTTCGAAGTTCGTGCTCTGACGTGATTTAAAATTCAGCCTATGACAGCATCAGGTTGTCAGTGCTTTTTGTGCACAGACCAAGCATCAGATATTATCTAGTTAATTAACACTGTGACATTTAGAGAAAGGTGGCAGCTGAAACTGTAATGTTTAGAGAAAGGTAGACAGCTGAAACCGTCAAGTTAATACTAACATTTAGAGAAAGGTGGCAGCTGAAACCGTCAAGTTAATACTAACATTTAGAGAAAGGTGGCAGCTGAAACCGTCAAGTTAATTAACACTGTAACATTTAGAGAAAGGTAGACAGCTGAAACCGTCAAGTTAATACTAACATTTAGAAAAACGTGGCAGCTGAAACCGTCAAGTTAACATTGACATTTAGAGAAAGGTAGACAACTGAAGCCGTCAAGTTAATGTTAACATTTAGACAAAGGTGGCAGCTGAAACTGTCAAATTAATTAACACTGTGACATTTAGAAAAAGGTGGACAGCTGAAACTGTCAAGCTAACACTGTGAGATTTAGAGAAAGGTAGCAGCTGAAACCGTTAAGTTAACAGATCAACAACACACCATCAATGAGATATTATCTAGGCATACTGTCAGCTGCTCCCTTAGCAACAGGAACTCATCAGGGGTTGTTTGTACAGACATCTTTTAAAATACAAACCACTTCATGTAGTGTAAAACAGTCCTCAAAACGTTAAAAATAAAACGCGTGCGCGTGACTTGATTACAAGCCAATTATGATCAGACATTCGTTGTTTAAATGAAAGATGCTGGTAAAACAACCAAACACGTTCCATCTTTTCATATGGTATAACAAATTATAGCCTATATATTTCTTGTGAGAGTTTCCTAAATCTGGAACCCCATGTTTCAAACTTTAAAGTTAATCAGGATAAAACTTTTCGTTGTCAGTTGTGTGAAGAGTCAAATATCAAAAACTATCAATTTGTAACTGTTGGAATTATTTAGAAAATGTCACCTAAAACCATAAATTAAAAACTGTCTTTTTTCCTTTTTTTTTTTAAACCAGAAAGTTAGGCCTGGAATTTACAGCCAAAGCCAGATACTTCAAATATTAAATTAAGAATGCTAGGAACTAGTTAGGTATCAACTAATGCGCTATTTACAACATTACCAGAAACTTATTAGATATAAACTATGTCTGTTATTAATGCACTGCCCGGCATGGTCAAGTGTGTTAAGGCATTCGACTGGTAATCCGAGGGTCGCGGGTTCGAATCCCCGTCACACCAAACATGATCGCCCTTTCATCCGTGGGGGCGTTATAATATGACGATCAATCCTCCTATTCGTTGATAAAAGAGTATCCCAAGAGTTGGCGGTGAGTGGTGATGACTAGCTGCCTTCCCTCTAGTCTTACACTGCTAAATTTGGGACGGCTAGCACAGATAGCACTCGAGTAGCTCGGCGCGAAATTCGAAACAAACAAATTAATGCACTATTTGTAACACAACTAGAAACTCGTTAGATATCAACTGTGTCTGTTATTGATTGTTGTTGTTGTTGTTTTGAATTAAGCACAAAGCTACACAATGGGCTATCTGTGCTCTGCCCACCACGGGTATCGAAACCCGGATTTTAGCGTGTAAGTCCGCAGACATACCGCTGAGCCACTGGGGGGCCTGTTATTGATGCACTATTTACAAGATTGACAGAAACTCATCAGTTATGTCTGTTATTAATGCGCTATTTACAACGCTACCAGAAACTCGTCAAACATAATCTATCAGGATTATGTTAGTCACTATTTGAAGATTGTATGTACAGTATCGCTCTGTCAGAAACACAAACGAGATGGCAGTTAAATGTTGGCTTTTTTTTATCATTACACAGTTCTGCGAGAAAGTATTACAGGTCAGTTACAACATCTTTTTTACTGCATCATAAACCACTTAGTATCAGCTAGTGTTTCCTATAATACTATAATTATGTAGTTCTGTTAGAAACCAATAGTTGTAACTAAATGTACGTTTTACAGCTTCACTTTAAGGTTCTTTCGTACTTTTTTATTCGACTGACTATAATACTATAGTACGAGGGCGTAGATGTTTTACACCTGATAGGTGTAAAAGGGGCATGATTATTACAACCACTTATGTGGACTGTTCATTTTGCAAATTGGTGATCTCTGATTACGTGAACCTGAAAGCTGTAAACATACAGTCACAGAGTAATCTTGTTGCCACGATACTTGCATGTATACTTAGGCCTACTGACTGATACGAACTATCGCTTAGATCGAAAAGCTTAGAAGCACGCCGAGATGTACATTTCGGCTACTGAAAAAGCCTACATCTAGGCCTAATTATGTAATTCGATTGGTAAGAATACGAGAATCACAAGAACAAACACACAATTTGTAGACCTATAATGCAATAAAACAATTCAACAAACCAAACTGTAGGGGGGATGTATCCCACACTTCCTCCCAGGATCTACGCCCCTGTATAGTGCTATAGACCATTAAGTATAGCGACAATATCAAACAACATTCTTTGTGAACCTGACGATGACAGAAGAAGGTCGAAAGGTTGTTTGCTCCTCTACGTAAAATATTTTCTCAACCCAAACGAGCCGTTTTTACATGTATATTTTTCTGTACAAGTGGGTTTTCTCGGCATCACTGATTAACATTTGTTTTGGAGCTTCATTCCAATTTCTTTTCTTAGCCTGGTCACGGAACATTTACAGTTATTTTAACTAGTTAATTAATACTATTATGTTCTTATAAAATTTCTTTTGTTGTTACAACTTCACAGTTCTGTTGTTCTAAGGGTTTTAAACGATGTAGAAACTTATTTAAATACACCACAGGCCCTGAGAAGACGAAATTCTTTACCTTTGTTATCTTATAGTGGTTAGGGCTCTCTAGTCGTAATTTGAGGATCGCGGATTTTAATCCCTGTCACACTAACATCCTCGCATTTTCAGCCATATAAAGTTATGGTCAATCCTACTACTCGTTGGTAAAGGAGTAACCCAAGAGTTGGCGGTGATGACTAGCTAGCTGCCTTCCCTCTAGTCTTATACTGCTAAATTAGAGACGGCTAGCAAAATAACCCTTGTGTAGCTTTGTGCGAAAGTTACAAAACAGACAAACTTATAGTTCTGCTTTATTTCTTTTTTATAGTTCTGTTAGAAAAACACCAGGTGTCAATTAGAGTCTGGTTTGCTGCGTCACAATATAATTTTGTCAGAAAAAAACCAGACGACAACGAGAGTCTGTTTTATTGTGTCACTTTATAGTTCTGTCGCAAACACAACAAACTTCATCTAGTTTATGTTGATGAGGTGGAATTTGATCTTTTTTTGACATATTTTCCTCCTCGTATTTTTAATATAATATGGGCTATCTGTGCTCTGCCCACCATGGGTATCGAAAACCGGTTTCTAGCAGTGTGACTCCGCAGACATACCGCTCTGTCTCTAGGGAGCCTTAAGAACTAGAATTACCCAAAATGTTCTATCCTCACAAAACTGTTTATGTTTAAAACATACCAATTTCTTTTTATAACTGCATGCAACTTTTAGTTGCCTTTGAGAATAACTATAGATTTTGTTAGTATTTAACAAGTGTGTGAAAGGAGCTGAATAGTCATTAGAAAAAAACCATATCCTCTACAGCATGTCCCTCGAGTACTTTTATACTATTGTTTAAGGCGTTGTCGTGAACAAAAACGTGTAAACTAATGTGATTTGAAATTAACTTTTGTTTCCCATTATTTTTATGAGTTGTTTTTTTGCGTTGTATTATATTAGTATGACACTAATTGACATGTTTCTTCAACATTATTCTGTGGTAGTGCGTGGTAACGACTGAACGTGCACGAGGGAGTATGCAATGAGTTTGTTTCTAGGAAACATTTGTATCCACCTGCAACCCTAGAACAAATAAATGGTACATTATTCAGTATTAGTAAGTACGGTACTATTTAATAGTAGAAATGAGGTCGCGGGTTTGAATCTTCATCACACCAAACATGCTCTCCATTTTAGGTACGGGGGTGTTATAATGTGACGGTCAATCTCACTACTCGTTTGTGAAAGAGTAGCCCAAAAGTTGGCGGTAATATGGTAATGACTAGCTGCCTTCCCTCTAATCTTACACTATTAAATTAGGGACGGCTAGTGCATATATCCCTCGTGTAGTTTTGCGCGAAATTAGAAAACAAACAAAATTAATAGTATGGATCGTAATGAAATAAAATGGCGACCATTAAAATAGTCCGCTTAAAGCCATTTTAAAAATGTTTAAATATTAACAATGACTATCTCACAGTCAGGCTGGTCAAAATTTAAATATATTTCACTTATATAAAGTCGCCCAAATCACTATGTATGTATTTACGGAATGAATCAAAATTTTACCATTTCAACACATTTTCATTTAAGTAAGTAAGTAAGTGACTTTTTCGGGCAAGCACAGAGAAAAAATAACGAATTTTTTCGCTCCAATTTGTTCGCATAACTCTTTCGTTTGAGGTTCCAATGATTCCATTATTGTACTGAAAACGATAGTAATTTTACGGATTTGAGGGTAGGTTGGTAAAGATCCTGACGAGTAATAAAATCCAATCGGGTGTACCCACTGGCACCCAAAAATACAGCTTGTAAAAAAGAAGCGAACAAGTATGGTAAACAAAAAATAAATTTTATAAAGACAAGTTAGGATCAATATATATACGTAGTCTAGCTAGCTGTAGCAATATTGAAAGTTTTAATGCTTCAAAAAGTGTTGAAAAAATCAAAACTACAAAAACGTTGTTCATTGTAATAATGTTTGTCTGAACCAAAGTAGGTGTACATACGTTCAGTTTTAGGTAACTCAGGTTTTAGTTTTGACTTCCTTGTTTTGCAGCATTAAAAATTTCTATGATATATCCCACAGCTAGCCAGGTTAGGTATATACCGATCTAAACTGGCGTTTCTTTATAAAACTTGTTTTACTATTAATAGACTAGGATAGTTATATTCAGCGCATTTTAGGATATTAATTCCAAAGGTGAATCAAATTTGACGTTTCTGGTACGACAAAAGAATGAGGCGTATCTAGCCAATCAGAAAGTGATACACTATGGTCATGCACATAAACGTACAGATTGTCATATTATTCCTACAGCAGTAATGATCAAAGTTCTTGACTATTGAAGCTACTCCATACGAAAGATTGAGAAGAAATTTTATGTTTCATCAGCGCTCTATAGAAATTCTAAATGAGATACGTGAAATTAGTTTCGTTGTTAATAGAACCGGCCTAGGTAGAAAGTCAATATTCCACAACAGTAGTGCCAGGCACGTGAGAGTATGTTTTTTACATCATAAATAACCATCCAGTAGCGTTCTTCCTAATTAACTAGCTGTGAGTACAGAAGTGTTTCTTTCAGGACAGTAAGATAACATTAACAGAAAGTGGCCTCAATATCTGTGTATCTGCTCGAAAATCACTGATTAGAACGGATAACCAAGAAGGCTGAAACGGATACCAGATTTCAAACAGCGCATAGTTGGAAAAAGAAGCTCTTTACGGGTTGATCCAAATCTAAACTATTTGTTAGCAATTAAAAATAATTTACTCGATAGCATATAATAGAACGGTATTTTGGCTAATATACAATGTCTACAATGGATAGCGTTGGAGGATCAACTTAAGCACGAGATGTATTTGAGATATGCACAAGATTGATGGTAGCCTGACTGCCAACAGGGTCAAACACATCGCGTCCTCCATGTCATTTTGTTTGTTTGATTTCTTCTGAATTTTGTGCAAAGCTACACTTGAGCTAACTGCGCGTGGCGTCCCCAATGTAGTAGTGAAAGATGAGTGGGAAGGCAAGTAATCATAACTACCCACAGACGACTCTTGGACCACTCTTATACCAACGAATAGTGGGATTGGCCGTAACATTATAAGGTCTCCACAGCTGAAAGGGCGAGCATATTTATTGGAACGGGGATTCGAATCAGCGACCCTCTGATTGCGAAACACGCGCTTGATCTACACGAAGTACTCATGTGAATGTTATAACTGGTTCGTATTGAAATTGAAAAGATCAACTGCCAACCAAAACTCTTGAGTAAATTGTGACACGTGTAAGAACATTTCCCAATCACACATTGATAAATTTATCGTAGTATAGAAACAAGCTGTACTACTCTGTTTAGCATTATACAAGCTGCTTGCTTTACTTTCAAGGCCTGGCATGGCTAAGCGCGTAAGGCATACGACTCGTAATCCGAGGGTCGCGGGTTCGCGCCCGCGTCGCGCTAAACATGTTCGCCCTCCCAGCCGTGGGGGCGTATAATGTGACGGTTAATCCCACTATTCGTTGGTAAAAGAGTAGCCCCAAGAGTTGGCGGTGGGTGGTGATGACTAGCTGCCTTCCCTCTAGTCTTACACTGCTAAATTAGGGACGGCTAGCACAGATAGCCATCGAGTAGCTTTGTGCAAAATTCCAAAACAAAAAAACAAACAAATGCTTTACTTTCGTATTTTCTGTACTAATGCCAACCACTTAGCTGCAATTAATTATAGTTTATGGCTCTTGTAGCACACGTATACTTGTGAATATCCGTTATTGTACACTACACACTCAAACACACGTGGGCGTTTGCAGAAAATATGGTTTTGTATGCACGTAGTTTGATCATTTCTCTGAGTAGAACTGATTTATTTATTTTCAGCTAGATATCGAATCTTAGTGCTACGTTAGAAAGAAGGATAAAGAAATAAAAATTGATTTCATGTTTCTATATTTCTTCTTTTTTATTTGTTTCGCATCAGACCTTCTGAGATATTTGAGCTGTTCGTGATTAAAAGAATTTTAATAAAAAAGTAATGAACACAGCTATTTAAGACAATGCCACTATTATAACAAGTTCCTGATTAAAGAGAATTGGTTGAAAAAATAAAGAGAGATTAATTTACAACAACAATCTCACCGTAATCTGATAATGTTGATTTATAAATACCAGTGAGGTTACGAAACTAACACATCAAACGTTCAACTTGTTTTGCGAACTGCAAATATATATATATATATTTAAAGTCGAGTATGTTTAACCTCAACGACTATTTATTTTATTAATGTGTTTATATTTTAGTTGTGCAATAGACCTTCTAAAGAAATTGCATGTCAAAATTTTTGAGACAGTATATAAGGAAATTTAATCGCGTTTGCCTAATGCAATTTGAAATAATTAATATTTACGAACTGAAAAAATGCATAAGCACATTTTATGAAACCGTAAGGGATCATTAAAACGTTTACGAATATTAAAATTATATTAAAATATTTACAATATCGAAGTGAAAAATTAAAACAATTTTTTTGTTTTATTTCAATTATTACATGGAATAAAATATATTATAACTTTTTTCCCTCAGTTAACAAATTGTTTCAATTTTTATCACTTATGTCGTTGCAGTATGAAACTATGTTATACTTTGTGGTTGATATAGCGTTTGCGATAATTAAGTGCCCCAAAAAGAAAAGTGCTCTTGTTATTATGGAGGTTGCATGTTTGTGAAAATAATATTCAATAATAGAGGTTATTAGTAATAATTTTCAAAAGTAAATGTTTTCTTCTTGTTGTACGTCGTGTTAGCGAAAGCTCCACCCATTTAATTAGACAGAGTAGGCCTACTCTCTAAATAGAGCTGCCTTTCGTGCAACACCAGACTTAACGTCGTTTAATATCTGGAAATGGAGCCAAACGTATCATAAGTTGTTATAATTACGTTCTATAGTTAACAATATAAACACCTCAGCACTGTAAGCCCAATCTGAACGATACTTGTAACCATTTATTCGTCTTTAACCACAGCTTTTATAAACTATACTAAACACACACCTACTTATCTTAAATAGGAATAATCTACCTGTTCATTCATAAAACTCTGCATTTTAAGTGCTTGAAAGGTCTTATTAGCAAGAATGAGATCATATATAGTTTGTTAATGACAAATTGTTGGTCAAGGCATAGCCTAGTAGTTAGTGTGTCGGGCTGCATATCAGAAAGTCCAAGGCTCAGGCAAGTAATATTACGCCTGAACACTTGGTCCTTTCTGCTATGAACACATCATAAAAGTGATAACCAGTCCTGCTGTTTGGTTAAGATTGTCTTTTTTTCTTTATTTTAATTTTTTTTAAGTACATATGAGAAAAGCAACTTTTCATTTCTAAAATAACATTCCATTAATCATGAATTTACATGACTTCCGTCCAGAGGGTGGGTATTCCAGCTAGTTGTAACAATATGTTGTAGTTATGGGTAGTCATAGTTTCAGTAACATTTCACCGTTCTCTTCCCAGCTCGAGTAAATGTATTGCAACAATATGTTATCATTACTGTTGTCAGTCACAGTTTCAATTTCACTTCCGCTCGAATCGTAACCTGTGGGTTGTGGAGGTTCAAATCACCGTCATCTCAACATGCTCATCCTTTCAGCCATAGGGGCGTTATAATATGACGGTCAATCACACTATTCGTTGGTAAAAAAGTAGCCCAAAAGTTTGCAGTGAGTGGTGATGACTTGCTGCCTTCCCTCTAGTCTTACACTGCTAAATTAGTGACGGCTAGCGCAGATAGCCCTCGTGTAGTTTTGAGCGAAATTCAAAAACAAGCAAAGAATTACAAAACCCAAGACTTATTATAATGATAGTCCTGAACGATGTTTTGAATTGTTTTATGATGGCCAGGTGGTTAAGGCGCTTGACTCACAATCTGAGGGTCGCGGGTTCGAATCTCCGTCACACCAAACATGCTCGCCCTTTCAGCCGTTGGGGTGTTATAATGTTACGATCAATTCCACTATTCGTTAGTAAAAGAGTAGCCCTAGAGTTGGGGGTGGATGGTGATGACTGTCTGCCTTCCCTCTAATCTTACACTGCTAAATTAGTGACGGCTAACGCAGATAGCCCTCGTGTAGCTTTGCGCAAAATTAAAAAAAAACAAACATGAGAAGCTTCTTCCTTGCGACATTTTTGTTGTTGTTTTTACGAGGAAAATCTTGAATCAGCTACCTACAGAAACCTCGCAATGGTTTAAAAAATGGGAGAGCTTCAGCTCCCCCTACAAACCTTGTAGAAGAGTCGCTCCTGGTTATAATCCCTTGTCAACAGTTAATCCACTCTGGAGGGCTAATTTATAATGATATATACTTGCATCTTGTCACAGTGGCACAGCAGTGTGTCTGTAGAGTCACAATGCTAGAAACCGACTTTCGATATCCGTGGTGGGCAGAACACAGATAGTCCATTGTATAACTTTTTAATTACCTACAAACAATCAAAACAGCTAATTTAGAAAGAAGGTGAAAAGGGTTTTGACAATTGTATCATCGAGAAAGCTAAGACTTCAATTGCGTCACTGATAATGTTGGATACTATAATATAGTAGAAGATTTGGTTTTCATCTGTAGTTGCAAACACCTCACAGAACATCCAAAAGTTTTTGTAATTGCAAGTTAACAAAAAATTTATTTTTCAAGTATTGAAACAAGGTTTTAACTAGTCATCGATGGTCCAAACAAGAGAAAAGTTTCTGTTCGACGATTAAATTTTTTCCCTACCAGAGAGAATTTTCTGTTTAATGACATGACTTCTAGTGTCTCTCTGTCCGTAAGATAAACATTTGTAGAAAAGCTCGTCTGTTTGTTCTATTACAAAACTATACAATAGGCAGGTAGCTCTTTGTGAATCACGGGGAATCGAACTCAAGAACTTAGCGTCACAAGTTCGTAAACTTATTGTTGACTTACCAAAGGCGAGAATAGTCTCTATAAGTAACTTTGACGAATTTTAAAACGATTGTAATGCAAATGTTTCTCTGTTGAGCTAAACTGTTTCTGTGATACATATATTTCTCCACAAGTGGGTTTTCTCGACATCACTGTTTCTGTGATAATTGTTTACGTAATCCTTAAGATGTTGCTTCTCTGCACTAGTTCAGTGATAAGCTGGAGAGCTCATAACGCTAAAAACTCGGAGTGAGACACTAGATACCAGTCGTGAGTTAATCACAGATAGTCACTTATGTATTTTTGCACTCAATTTAAGAAAAAAGTTGCAAATAATCTTTTATACAATCTAATGAATATGGAGAACTATTTATGTTGTAGAAATGGCATGTAAAAAAACCAACCTCGTAAACATTTAAAGCATCAAAGTATATATGATAAGATTTAGCTGTTTCAGTTACTTATTTATTACTATATACTTTATATATTTTTATGTTTGACAGAATTAGAATTAATATAATGAGGAATCTTTAGTTTTCCCAGAACATCATGTTCATGTTATAAATTCTCTACCTTACCAATAATAGGAATTTAATGATCAAATTAAAGTTTTACATTTTAGTAGTGGTTTCATATTTGTCCCAAATGGGTTTGCCATGGACATGTGGTTAGAGCGCTTGAGTCGTTGAATGGAATCACGTTCTCCCTTTAGGTCGCGGAGGCTTCTTTATGTCACAGTGAACCCCACTGTTTGTTGGTAGAAGAGTTGGAGGTGAATGGTGATTACTAGTTAGTTGCCTTCCCTATAGTCTTAAACTGTCAAATTAGAGACGGGTAGCGTAGATTGTCTTCATGTGGCTTTGCGTTAAATTCAAAACAAATTGTCTGACATAAACTGAACTCATAGAAGTTAGGCAGCTAGTAAACAGATCCCACCGACAACTCTTACACTAATCTTATCTGATCGATCCTTGGGATTTTAAACACACCCTAGGGCCCGACATGGCCAAGCATGTTAAGGCGTGCAACTTGTAATCTGAGGGTAGCGGATTCGCATCCCAGTTGCGCCAAACATGCTCGCCCTCCAAGCCGTGGGAGCGTTATCATGTGACGGTCAATCCCACCATTCGTTGGTAAAAGAGTAGCCCATGAATTGGCGGTGGGTGGTGATGACTAGCTGCCTTCCCTCTAGTCTTACACTGCTAAATTAGGGACGGCTAGCACAGATATCCCTCGAGTAGCTTTGTGTGAAATTCCAAAACAAACAATTAAAGACACCCTCGATCTCAGAGTGTGTTTATGTGGTCACAAGTAGCGAAGGACAATTACTTGGATTCATGGTCCAGGCATACTAATATTATAGGCTACTTCCGGCTCTTCTTTAACAAACGATATGACTTCCAAATTAAAACTAAACGTAAGGCATCAGGATATTATCGTGTTGTTTTTTTTCTCTATAATATCCTAACGGAAACATTACAGTAGTTATCAAGTAGGTTAAATTTATCAGGAAGGAAGTGGATAGATTACAATTTCCTTTTAAAAGATTTAAAATGCAGACTATTCAGTTAAATAATTAACTGCAGAAAACATATATTAAGCAATATTTTGTTAAGATAAGATACAGTCAAATAAATAAATAGTTGAGAACTATTTTTTAAATACTATAAGAGAGGGCGCTATAAGTGAAAGAAAAAATAAATACAGTCGTTCCGCGTCAGCAGTAGCTTACAAGCTATCGTTTGGTATAAATACGCGAACGCAGGGGAACGAGCGGTGATACGAAAAGAGAAGGTCAGGAAAGATAACGTTGTAATTTCGTGTAGTGAGTATGGAGTTTACTTTTATGTTTATCACAGAATATTTTACACTTTAATATTTTGAATATTGCAAGTAAATTTATGTGACTTCACTCTTTCGTTTTAAAGTAACATAATTAGATTTAGTAGTTAACAAATAGAACTTCGTTTTATGAACTTCTGAAAGTTTATTTTTGTAATATTTTTGGTCTAATGTAATCTTTCTCTCTTATAGGTGTTTGGGAATTGCTGTTTAAATTTTGGTGTTGCAACTGTCAAGTGTATTTATGTATTGTACACGAGGGCCAGAGTAACCCGCAGTTATTCAGACTCCCTATCAAGGCAATGTCCTTGCACTATTTAATGTCATTGAAAGCTTTGTTTGGTTTTTGAATTTCGTGCAAATCTACACAAGCACTATCTGGGCCAGCCGTCCCCTATTTAGCAGTGTAAGACTAGAATGAAGGGAGGTAGTCATCACCACCCACCGCCAACTCTTCAGCTACTCTTTTACCAACGATTAGGGCGAATATGTTTGGTATGACGGGGATTCGAACTTGCGACCCTCAGACTACGAGTCGAACGCCTTAACACAACTGGCCATGCCAAGCCTAATTTAAAGCAAAGTAGGAAATAATGCAGCTAGTTTTGTATACCGACACAATCATAAATGTTAAAAACGAAATAGGCCTGGCATGGCCGAGCGCGTTAAGGCGTGCACTCGTAATCCGAGGGTCGCGGGTTCGCGCCCGCGTGGCGCTAAATATGCTCGCCCTCCCAGCCGTGGGGGTGTATAATGTGACGGTCAATCCCACTATTCGTTGGTGAAAGAGTAGCCCAAGAGTTGGCGGTGGGTGGTGATGACTAGCTGCCTTCCCTCTAGTCTTATACTGCAAAATTAGGGACGGCTAGCACAGATAGCCCTCGAGTAGCTTTGTGCGAAATTCCAAAACAAACAAAAACGAAATATAATCACAAGAAAACTTGTATGAGATTGCGTAAAACTGGCAGTAACAGGTAATGTTTTGTTGAACTTCAAGATTCAGTACTTTAAATTCTAAAATTTGTGGCGCGTTATGTATTATTATCATTGAATAAGACAATATTATAAAGATGGATGAAGAAACATAAAATATTTGAATACAATGGTTAAAAATATTCGAGTTGGGTTTTATTTTGTTATGCAAGTTATGACGCTTCGTATTAGGATAAATATATATATATATATGGAATTTCATGGTTTCATATAATATATTTAAACAATCTTTAGGCGTTCGACTCGTAATCTGAGGGTCGCAAGTTCGAATCCCATCACACCAAACATGCTCGACCTTTCACCCGTAAGGACGTTATAATGTTACTGTCAATCCCACTATTCGTTTGTGAAAGAGTAGCCCACGAGTTAGCTGTGAGTGGTGATGACTAGCTGCCTTCCCTTTAGTCTTACACTGCTAAATTGGGGATGGCTAGCGCAGATAGCCTTCGTGTAGCTTTGCGATAAATTCAAAACAAACAAACAAATGTTTTGAGAGTACTTATTGATAAGATATATTTTATTACAGTTTACAACTTTCACAGTAAGATTAGTGTTTACAATAGATTCGACTTTTCTTCGATCACTGGTGAGATCCTTATCACGTACTCGAGTTTTTTAACAATAAACACTTTAGTACTTCAATCAACATTCAAAATCCGACAGTGTGTTTAAATTCTTGAATTGTTTGGAGTTATTCATGTGAATATAAATACGCGGGAAATTTTACAGATTATTTATGCAATGTATAAAAGAAAATCAAATATTGATAAATAATTTGGGGTAAAAAAAACTAGTACGTTTAGAAAATTGTATAACAAACCCAACCTCTCCAGGAAATGTTCACAAAATGACTTAACTCGAATATCAAGTCAAAGAAACGCATTAAAAAACCCTTTTTTCAAGTCATCGACTATGTAAGTAAACACAAACAGTTTTTTATAAAATAAATTCACATTATTAAAACATGATTCTGACACTAAAAGAAAAAAAAATCGGAAAAACTAAATTGGTAAAATCCCTCAAATAACAAATGCCCGCGTACATCTCCATCTATCTTTGATTGTTGTTTATAACCTTGTGCAGATATTTTCTTTATTAATTTTTTAATTGTAATTTGTTTAATCATGCATCAAATAATCTGTAAAATTCACGCCGATTGACATTCACATAAATAAGTAACTACAGTCAATTTCAGAATTTAAATATTGAAACGTTATTTGCTGTTAAAACTGTGATCGCACCAGTGATAGAAACACCCGACCTGTTCTAAAAAAAACAATCCTAATTACTGTAAAGTTGTAAATTACAACAAAAAATATCTTGTCTTAACTTTAAAGAACTTCTGTACACTTGAGCCATCAACTTGGAATGTATTATTTTATGCTATTCAATAATCTTACGTCTGAAGTTTCTTTACTGAACAAATATTTTGGAATATTGTGTAAACGACAGCCAGTTGAAGCAGCGAGTATACTAAATACGAGTTATTTATAAGAACCTGTACGGTTTACACTATCGTTACTTTTGCAAACGAAATCACGTATCTCGCATATTTTTAAACTAACCTTATATTACCATGCATTCTGCTATGAAAGTACTTAAAAATTAGGTTGTTTACTTAATGTTAATCAAAGATTCTTTTTATTTATTCACGAGCCTTAAAGAAAGTTGCAGTTAATTACACCAGAAAGTAATAAAACGGCTTATTATATTGATTGAATAAGCTGAATAGGTTATAGAATATTTTTTAAAAATCAAATTATTAATTAATTTGGGCAAACTGTAGTATTACTAGAGCTAGAAATAATCTAACCACGGAAGGATGAATCTCTGAAAGTAAACTTTATTGGATGCGTTTGTAAACAAAATGTGGCTTCACTGTTAACCTGTTTTTTCCATGCCTTGTTATCCTCATGACACAGAATGCTGTTAACTTTGGCTCTGTTATATTTAAAATATAGTTGTAAATTCGTTTTGTTTGTGCTGAAACATACAGGTGAAATTTCAAAGGCATTTGGCCTGGCATGGCCGAGCGCGTTAAGGCGTGCACTCGTAATCCGAGGGTCGCGGGTTCGCGCCCGCGTCGCGCTAAATATGCTCGCTCTCCCAGCCGTGGGGGTGTATAATGTGACGGTCAATCCCACTATTCGTTTGTAAAAGAGTAGCCCAAGAGTTGGCGGTGGGTGGTGATGACTAGCTGCCTTCCCTCTAGTCTTACACTGCAAAATTAGGGACGGCTAGCACAGATAGCCCTCGAGTAGCTTTGTGCGAAGTTCCAAAAAACAAACAAAAACAATCAAAGGCATTTATCATGATGTGTTTCTGAATTTTTATCCTTTTTTATGTCTGGACATTTAAAATTAAAATGTATTTATTTTGGTAGTATAACATCATATAGATAAACATTTGAGCAGATTTAACCATATATTTTTTGTAGTTCAGTGGTTTTAACTTTTACATTGAATTGCTCAATTTGAATTATAATATTTATTGCAAAATCTCCTATATCGATTTTTATTTCTTTTGTAGATGGCATTCAAATGTGTAAACATTTGTCAAAATAACCACCATGAAGAAGACAAAGGGTAATTGGATGTTTTTTTATTTTAAGCTTTTACATTGCAGTAGGATTGGACTTTGAAATAAGTGAATGACAAAAGGCTAGCCAGTCCAGTAATTTTATGCATAAATATTCCATGTAATTTATTTAAGAATATTGCAGTTCATTGTGCCTTTTTATTCATAAAAAATATCAGAATTTCAAAAGTTTAAGAATTTTTGGTTAACTCTACACATTATTTCATAAATGTCTGAAATAATCTAGCACGTATACATCCATATCTTGTTTCAATAGAATCTAATTTACCATAACCAGTCTTACAATTCTGAAACTAAACTTGCATTCTATAGGCAGTTTATGAACTTTTCATGTCATTTTGAACAGTCATCAGATCAGAATTCATAATTTCCATACATCTTAAAATAGAGCACCATTATCTTTCCAACAAATCATTGCCCTTTCTGCAATCAAGAAGACAAAAGAAAACAATTTTTTAAAATAAAACTTTACAAGTATTGTGCAAAGCAAGAGTAAAATTATCTTTTAAACATTTTAAAAAGAAAACTCAAAATTATTTTATTACTAATCAAAGCTGAAGGTTCAGATAAACACCTTGATCACTCTTCCCTTCTTCTTTGTCTGCAACTATTATGTGAAATATAAACTCATTGTAAATACTTGTATCTTAATCATATTGCATTTCTTAATTTTCAAAACTTATTTTTCTAATGTGCTACAATTTAATAATGTTTTTTGTTTCAGAGAACTACTTACAATATTCCCTCAGAGTGTCAGTTCAATTGGCCTGGCATGGCCAGCTGGTTAAGACACTTGTAATCTGAAGGTCAAGGGTTTGAATCCCCATTGCACCAAACATGCTAGCCTTTTCAGCCATGGGGGGCATTATAATGTTACAATCAATCCCACTATTCACTGGTAAAAGAGTAGCACGAGAGTTGGCAGTGGGTGGTGATGACTAGCTGCCTTCCCTCTAGTCTCACACTGCTAAATTATTGATGGCTAGCACAGATAGCCCTCGAGTAGCTTTGCGTGAAATTAAAAAACAAAGAAACAGTTTGTCAGCATCAGTTGGTTGGCTCATATTGTACAAAATGTTAAGATTTTTTTACACTGCTCTTAATTTCAGTGAATAATAAAAGCCCAAAGAATGATGCAAATTTTAAACTATTGAAAATATGAATTTGAAGCAATCATCATAATGTATTTAGATTTCTTGATGATAATAAATTTAATTACAAAGCAAGATGTTAAGTTTTCCATCATATAAAATTTATCACATTATAATTTTAATACCACTATTAGTCATGTTTGCATGATCCAATGAATAATAATAATAATAAAAAAGCTTATATTGAAACTTTACCACTTGTTTGTTGTATTGTTTGTCTAGTTTCATTAAGACTTTTTAATAAATAAATGGACAATTTCAAAATTACTGCAAGTACCTTTTGAGAAGCTATATGTTTCACCCTAAGTTTTTCTAACTGATCAGCCAGAATAAAATAAACCTTCAATGATCCAATACTGGTATAATAACCAACGTTTGAAACCTAAAGTATTGTTAGTTGCATTAGAAACATTGTCTTTTGCACAAAACAAAAATTGATGACAAACCTTTTTTGTGTTTGTGAAAGTTAAAAAATTTCATACTTCACGTTACTTTTCTCATGAAAAATTAAAAGAAAATCAAGAGAAGATATAATGCAAAAACGTCTTATTTGTGCATTTAATATCATAGACTATAATGAAATTCCTGGAGTTGTTAGTTACAGTGGTAAATATATTTCAAGTTGAAAACCAAAATCTGAGTACAGGATATATAATACTTCAATTGTTCTTCTAAAATAACATTAAAAACTTCATGAAACTGGTATTAAAACATGTACAGTTATTACTTATGTGCTAAGTGTTTACAGTGGAATTGATAAATTTTTACAATTTGTTTACTGCCCCTAATTATGATGTTTTCTTTTTTTCTTATCTTTACAGGTTTAACCCATACCAAATTTTTGCAGTAAGTTTTATTTTTTATATTTTGCATGTGTTTATAAATTCATACTTTGATAGGAAACTTTCAGTATGTGTGAGTGTTTAAGTTATTAACTTAAGCTTTGGAATAACTTGGGTATGGATTTGGGCTTCAAGAATGATCACATATAGCTTGTGCTATATGTTTATCCCCATGTGCATATGCACCATATAAGATGTTTGTTCTGCATTTGTTTTTGTGTGTTAATTGCACATATATCTAGAAGGAAAATATTGTAAATAACATAAAGCTGCATGTAAATATGTCAGCATGTGATGGATGTAATGTTATTTATATATGATTTACATACACATATATATTTTAGTGAAATTAAGTAATTACATCCAAATAAAGCTAAATAAGTAAACAAAATAATGAGGAAGAACTGTGTTAGAAACAGCAAACCCCAATCTCAGGTAAATTATATTATAGCCATAAGCAAAAATGCATCAATTATATATATATATATATATATATATACAAGAATATTGATTAGTATGTGTGTGTTTTGGCATGTATTCATAGCTCCAAACACTTTCATTGGGTGATGTATTGTATTTGTGACTTTTCAGAGAAACTAGCTGTATATCAAATACTGTCATTCAACTAATCATTGTGTGATTCTCTATATTTTGACATACTTAAATTTTATTAATTCTATAGTTGATCTTACACTAAGACAATTCTTATTTAAACAACTTGTGTCTGAATTGCTACACAGGTGTCACCAACTTTCTGCCACATTCTCTATGTTGAAGTACTTGAAGGTACTGGCATTACTAAAGGAAAATTCTCAGACTTTGGTAAGCAACTCATTAAAATAAAAATCTTCAATTTATAGATTATACAATTTGTCAAGAGATGTAAAACTTAAATTATTATAACTTCTTGTCTTATAAACCAGGGTAAATTCTTGTATAAACAAAGCTAAAGGAATTTGTTTGCTTTGGTGGTCCATAGTGGCTTTTATTTAACATATTTCTCATTGTCTGGTTAAACTTACCAGTTAGAAAGTAAATACCTCTTTTAATTGAAGATTAATCTTTTTTTCTATTAATTTATTAGTATTGTTAAAAGTAGTGTTCTGTTAAACGTAACTTACAGATATGTTAAGCCACAATTTAACAACAATAAAACATTTGTTTTTCTCCCCTAGATAAAAAGAAAAAATATATATATTAGTTTCTTAGAGAAGTTTAATCTCAGTGAAATGTTACTTAGCACCCTATCACCCAAAGTAAATTGTTTGTACATTCATGATGAGAATCACTGAAGAAAGGTCCCAGGCAAATTTTCTTCATTTCCATGTGCTAGTTGTCATGGATACAAATCCAGTATCATTAATTGTTATGCACATGAAATGTAGTGCAAGATATTCATAAAACGATTAATTTGTACAGAGTTGGCTTGGAGCCAGACTACTTAATCATTAACCATGTAATAAGTTTCCAGTATAAATGTTTAAGGATATGATACCCTCTTAAGTAGAAGGAATCTAAGGAAATGTAACTTGTTTTGAAGAAAAACATTGTCCTTTCTCTTTGATAGTTATGGTGAGCTAATGCTTACTGCATATTAAATATGGCTAAACATTATGTGAGGTCAAGGTTTTCAAACAAGTTTATGTATTGGTTGTTTTGCATAGCTTTTCATATAAAAATAAAATAAAAAATATTGCACATTAACTATATTGTGTTTATGCCTATCTAAGAAGATATTGTTACAGTGGACATTTTTTTTTAATTTCCTGTTTATTTTAGGCCTGTAATGGTTTTTATGTTTGTTTTGCTGTAACGAGTTAATACCATTTCTTCTTTAGTTCACATGTCTTCCACATTTACATGCATATGGTTTTATTATGGAAAAACAAAGATATAACGTTGAATGGATTGAACAAGTGTAATTGTGGTACAACAGAACAGGAAATTAGGTAAAACAAGAATTTTTTAACCATCAAAATAGGTCCTGAGAACTATTATTTTTTGGTATTCATGTTAATAGCTTGTCATTCTGATAGCCCATTAATTAGGTGCTATTTTTTTTATGTCAAATGAATCTCTTAGGTTGCAATCAGGGTGGTAAGTTGCAGACTTGAGAGGTTTGTGGGGTTTGTATTAAATGGATTTGAAGGTATTGGTGATAATCTTATGATAGTGTAAAACCAGAGAGACACCTAAATTAAATGAGGTAGGTTAAACTGTGTCAGATGAATGACATAATTTCTTGTGCACCATTGTTTCCCTGGATTAGAAAGTGTTGTTGAATCACAAAGAAATGTTATCAGTAGATGTTTTCTTGCATTGTTCTTTCAGGGTGTTTACTGGTTTTACATTTGCATCGTAATAAAACTAAGAAATGTTGTTGGCATGTTTCTTTGCATTGTTCTTTCCTTAATTTAGCAGGTTGTGGCAATGAAATTTGTCAGCCTAATGTTTCTTTATGATGTTACTTGATTTACCTATTTTATTCTGTATGTTCTGGATCCTAAAAACAAGCCTTCATCTTGTTATGTTGGAAGATATTTTGATTATTTATATGAACAATGGTTCGAGTTGGACTTGTTGGTTTGTAGAGCAGTAGAATACTGTGGAACTTGTACTGAATAAATGCTTTCTTACATGAATGGTTTTCAAGTACTGAAATGTTTATGAACCAAACTATTTATAATAGCTGTTTTCATCAGTTAGCTTCATGTTTTTTTGTATTATTCTAACCTATTATGTTGAGTAGCCCATTGTTTTATTCTTATCCAGATTAGACCTTTTCTGCATTTTCCTTCTGTTGTCTTTAGAAGAACATATCAGTTATGTAGGCAGGGGCATTACAGAAGTTTCTTAACACTCCTAAATTGTCTTTCTAAATATCTAGTATGGAGAAATTTATATAATAAATTTATTGTGTTCTAATATTAATTTCTTTAACATTTATGATTTTTGAAATTCTACTTCTGTGTTTTGTGGTGTGAATTAGTCCTCTTTAAGAGGTGTATAATTAAGTGTAAGTTAATTTTTTACAGTTTTCAGGATGGGCAGAAGGAATATCTAGAATATTTGGTTTCTTTTAACTTCCATTGTTCTATTTCACAACTGGAATAAAAATATTAATTTAGTTCAATCGTTTTTGAAGCCAAGGAGTGCCAAAGATGTCATTTTAGAACAACTTAAAACTTTATGGCTGTCAGGGACCTCTAGGTCCCACTTATTTTGATGGAGTCACCTTAAACCCCTGTTGGATTAAATAATAAATTCTGTGTGCTTTTTTTTAATTAGTAGCTTAAGTCTCATTTGCATATAGAAACAAATGTGTTTCCAATTAACTTGAGTTACTGGCTGAAATTTTATATTCATAAATGTCTTTAAGTGTTAAGGTGCATAATAAATAATGAGCGGGTTAGTTTTTCTATTCTGTTTATTTTGAAGAGTTGGAAGGCTGCTTGCATTTCTATGTTGGGGGGAGGGAGAAAAACGTTGGCAAACTCTCAAATGATTGTCTGGTTTTTGCTTGAAAAATATTTACCAGACTTTCTTTTGCTTATTTAATTTTAGAGACACTACGGGATGGCCGGTAAACCCCTACCCAACCATATTTTATTGTGTTATATCCAATTACGCATGTATTATAAATTTGTTTCGTTTTTTTCAGAGAAATATGGCCGATGTAAGCCCATTTACACTTGAAGAGCGTATATGGCGTCACATAATATTATGCAGCGAGAATGAGGGACAGCACACAGATACATAAGATATATGGATGGGTAGAGACTTACGGGCAACCCTGTAGACTCCTCATTGTGTGTGCGTGCGTGCGCATTTACACAGCTGCACAATTTTATGGTACATTCTGCAGGTGAAATATCAAATATTTGGCTGCTTAGTAAACTTGGATCAGCCACGTTTTTGATTCTTGACTGTCCTTAAATATATTTAAATGAGTTTGAATTTAATTCATAACTTAATAAAAATTATTTGGTTGGTTTAAATGTATTCTCACTACAAACCTAAACTAATTTAGGTGTTTGGATAACTTGATATATTGTCACAACTAATTATCCATCATTAATTTATTACGTCCCAGTATCATAGGAGTTATTTTCTTCTCTTCCAAGCAGAACTGATAAGACTGAATTCAGTAAAACTAACTTTTGTTGTTGTTTTTTTGCAGTAAGAGTATTGAATTTAAGAATAATTAGGCTTATTTTCTTCAGCGAAATTCACGTTTTTGTAAAGAAACGAAATTAGTAAAGAAAAAACATTTACCTCAAACACATTATCCTGATTTTGACTATTCACGAAGATATAAGAAACATGCTTTATAAATTTATTATTACAGCAGATTCATCATTTATAATTTGTGCAAAGCTAGAATATTAAATAACTTCTTATTTGATTAAAGTTGGAGGAACAATGACAGTGCGTAGCTTGACATTAATAGTTTTTCAACTGTTTAGCTTGGAGCGAGTGAAATATAACAGCCCACGTGGTGTCTCTATAGAACAAAATTATAAAAGTAAACCAAGTACAGTAGACTCTTCACGGGCAAACATTTTTCAAGGGGAAAATTTCCTTCATTGCAGAATTTGTCTAGCTTTATCAGTATAAAATATTTCCTCAGGCCAAACATTCCCCTATTCTATATTACGACCATTTTAAATCGGTCCCAAGGCCATTGTAGGCTTTCCACGTTTCAACTGTCGCCTGCTGTTTGCTTTTTTCTTTTTTTTTAAACGACAAACAGGTCTGGTTGTTGTTGATTTCAGTCTTATTCAATATTTGACATTACTTTGCGCGAATCACTTTTAAATTTCTTTGGTGTTTCTAATACAAATTTTAGTGATTTTTGGATCGTGAATTTTTTTATATTCATGCCATAAAAGTTTCAAAATACGTGGTAACATGAAACAAATGTTACATTAATTATGTTGCATAAACTAATAAAGCTCGTTCTGATTGCGGTCTGTTAGTGGTTTATTTTTTAATTTCGCACAAAGCTACATGAGTGCTGTTTGCGTTAGCACTCCCTAATTTAGTAATATAAGACAATAGGGAAGGCAACTAGTCATCATGACCTACCGCCAACTCCTGGGCTACTCTTTTACCAACAAACAGTGGGATTGACCGTAACATTGTAATTCATAAACGGCTTAAAGGGACGAGCTCATTTGTTGGAACAGGAATTGCTGGTGGAGCACCCTAAGCACTTGGTTATACCGCGCTCAGCTGTTAGCGTTATACCTAGGAGTGTACTTCGTACTTGTAGGAATATTGTACTCTGTTTTTTATTATTACTTAAGTCAAAGTTATGCAGTTTAAAATTTTCTAATTTGACATTTTCCTTATTTATTTATTTTGTCGTCGATTGACCTATTTTACCCCTAATACTTTCATCAATGATAGCAGTTCATAAAATCATTTTTTCTTTCGCTACATAATGAACGTAATAAGAACAGAACAGCTTCTGGTGTGTTAAAAAACTAAATTGGGTATCTGTTCATTTTTCTGGCTTTCTAATCACGTGACTTGATCAGTTAAAAATTCAAGTTTGCTCCCCACATGTTCTCGTGGGAATTTTTTTTTTATCATCATCTAAATTGTCAGTTATTCGTGACATCACTCAGCATGAATCTTATTGTAATCAATCAGTTCAAATCTAGACTTTCTATTGGCTGTAAATTAATAGGAGGTGGCCACAAAAGATGGCCCTTAAAAGGACGATGCTTTCACATAATAATATTGACATTATTGAGTTTGTTTTTAATTTCGTGCAAAGCTACACGAGAGCTATCTGTGCTAGCCATCCCTAATTTAGCAGTGTAAGAATGGCAGCTAGTCATCACGACCCACCGCCAACTCTTGGGATACTCTTGCCAACGAATAATGGGATTGACCGTCACATAATAATGCTCCCACGGCTGAAAGGACGAGTATGTTTGGTGCGATGGGCATTCGAACTCGCGACCCTTGGATTACGAGTCCAACGCCTTAACCCACCTGACCATGCCGGGCCTCAACATTATTGTGACAGATGCACTGTGTGTAAATAAATACCGTTTCGGTCAGTGATTAAAACATTAATTTATACGATTTTGATTGCACATTTAAATTTATTGTCAAACATTTATTAATCTTCGTCACACAGAAATTCAGTTCTAAAATGACGCCTAAGGCATAGCTAAGTGGTTAAGGCACTCAACTCGTAATCTGAGAGTCGAGGGCTCGAATCCCTGTCACACCAAATATGCTCGCCCCTTCAGCCGTGGGGCGTTATATGTACGGTCAATCCCACAATTCGTAGGTAAAAGAGTAGCCCAAGAGTTGGCAGTGGATGGTGATGAATAGCTGCTTTCCCTCTATTCTTACACTGCTAAATTAGTAACGGTTAGTGCAGATAGCCCTCGTGTAGCTTTGCGCGAAATTCAAACCACAGTCTAAGGCAAAACCGGCCTGGCATGGCCGAGCGCGTTAAGGCGTGCGCTCGTAATCCGAGGATCGCGGGTTCGCGCCCACGTCGTGCTAAACATGCTCGCCCTCCCAGCCGTGGGGGCGTTATAATGTGACGGTCAATCCCACTATTCGTTGGTAAAAGAGTAGCCCAAGAGTTGGCGGTGGGTGGTGATGACTAGCTGCCTTCCCTCTAGTCTTACACTGCTAAATTAGGGACGGCTAGCACAGATAGCCCTCGAGTAGCTTTGTGCGAAATTCCAAAACAAACAAACAAACAAACTAAGGCAAAACCATCTGATCGTAGTGATCTATCATTGAAATATTATTTTTCAGGCGCATAATACCAGCAATGAAAGCCAACGGAAATTTAGCTGAAGAGTTAAGTGTCGGCACGAGAAGTCGCAAATTTAGGAATTTTTGGGTCTTTCTTACTTCAGAAATCGTCTGGATAGTTTACTAAATTCAAAGGCATGACATTTCGAAACTTAAAATCAATGATAAACGTTTCGATTTCATTGATGTATTAAATGCCAAAATGGCTGCTGTTATAGCTGAGTATGCACCTAGATATATCTACAATGTGATGAAACTTGTGTCATCTATCATGGTTTAAGTTCGCTTAAGGGGAAGTGATCAAAAGATTGACTAAGCGTTACGTTATGTTGTAAAAAATAACGTTGGTGAATGTGAAAATACTTTTGTAATCGATAAGAGCAAAACAACCACTAGGTGCTACAAAACCTAACACGAGTGACTTTCTTAACATTTTATGCAATTAAGAAATATCTGTAGACAAAAATTTTAAAATACTTTGAACTGTTTGTTTGTTTAGAAATTCGCGCAAAGCTACAGAAATGTTATCTGTGCTAGCTGTCCGAAATTTTACAGTGTAAGAGTAAAGGGAAAACAACTAGTGATCATAACCCACTGCTAACTCTTGGGCTACTCTTTTACCAATAAATAGTGGGATTGACTCTCATATTATAATGCCCCTCTGCAGCTGAAAGGGCAAGCACGTTTGGTGTGACGGGGATTCAAAGCCGCAACTCCGATTACAAATCGATTGCCTTATCCAACAAGCCACGTTGGGCCAGTCTTAATAGGAAGTCTACTGTGTATGACTTTTTTTTAAATTCTTTGATCTTGAGCCTAAGAATTGAGTACCACTGCCTGGACCAATGTACTTTAAAAAAAATTACCCAACTATTGAAGTTGCATGGTGGTGCTTAATGATAACTAAATAAGTATGGTTTCCATGGTGTGTGATTTTTCAAACGAATAAATTTAACATCTGGGAAGGTACATATGTGTTTATGTCAAATTGGGTTGTTTTGCTTTAAGCCATGTATTTGATTAAGTTGCAAAGGTAAACTTTGAGAATTTTTTTCACTGTACAAAAATTAGCATAGATCAGAACATCTGTATAGCATAATATTTTTTCACGTGTTTTTGTATTATTTGCTATAATTTGTATGCTAAATGATGGACTATTCAAGCATTAATAAGTGTTAACTGGTTCATAAGGTATATGGAAAAATAATCTCTTTGGCTAGCAGATATGACAATTGTACTGTTGTGAATATTAGTTTTACATAATTTTAATTAAATCGTTTGACTTTAATACAAAATTCTTATTTATATTATATAGTTGACACACCAGATCCCTATATCGTCCTTCGTGTTCCAAATACTCCAAATGGAAAGAAACGAACCAGATGGAAAAAAAATGTTGCTAACCCTTCTTGGAAAGAAACTTTTACTTTTGTTGTGGATCCAGAGAAAGATAAAGTATTAGGTATGAATGAAAATAATAAATTACGCTTGCTACGTTACTGAGAATTAATGAATATTCATGCTCTCTGAACCTGTAACATTTCTTTCAGTGTTGCGCCAAAATATTAGATTTTGAAAAACAAAAATACTCGAATGGGTTAAAAGTAATTTTAATTATTTTTAAATGAAATTTTGTGATATGTTTTTATAAGTCAATTTTGGGTTATTACTTATTGCAGAAAATATGTTAAGAATTATCTCTAATTAAGAATTCTAGTTTTTGGAATATATATTCAGGACTTCAGCAGATATAATTAAATGTTTTTGGCAGTTGTAGTCCATGGACATCTAATTTCAGGTTTGTATGGCAATTACAAAGTTATTGTTATCTCTTTTATTATACTTAAAACTATGGAAACAATCCTGTTGAACTCATCAAATAAGGACCTATTCAAGAATATCCTTTCTCTGATGGCCTGGCATGGCCGAGCGCTCGTAATCCGAAGGTCGCGGGTTCGCGCCCGCGTCGCGCTAAACATGCTCGCCCTCCCATCCGTGGGGGTGTTATAATGTGACGGTCAATCCCACTATTCGTTGGAAAAAGAGTAGCCCAAGAGTTGGCGGTGGGTGGTGATGACTAGCTGCCTTCCCTCTAGTCTTACACTGCTAAATTAGGGACGGCTAGCACAGATAGCCCTCGAGTAGCTTTGTGCGAAATTCCAAAACAAATCTAAAAATCTAAATCCTTTCTCTGATAATTTGATGTTTTCATTTGCGATAGACACTAACCTTTCCACTCACTCACTCTCTCTCTCTCTCTCTCTTGCACACACGCGCGCGCGCACACACACACAAAATGGTGAAAACTACAGAGGATTATTTCAAGACATCCCATAATAGCCAGTTTGAACAATACATTTCTCAGCCCTGAGCCTATGGCTTTAATTATGCCTAATGTCTTGAAATAATATTAACCTTTAAAAGCAGTGCCAAGTATCTTCTCAATATAAAGACTACATGATAGTTTGTATTAACACTTAAGGAAAATACTTATTGTTAAATGATTTTTCTAAAAGCTAATTTGTATAATTGACCTCTCAATGAATTTACATTTAATAATATATGTGGATTTCTTCCTGATTTATTAAGTAAGTAATAGTGGAGTTAGAATGTGTGGCATTGGAATGATTTGAAGTTAAATTATAAAGTTCAAAATATTCTAAAAGTACTTTAAACAAAACATTTGTCTTGTAAACATTTCTCACTTCTTATCAACAGAAATTTACTAATACAAAACTTCAAAAGTGGACAAACACTCTGAAAGTTAATGTTTTTGCATGGGCACTTTCTGTTTTAAATACTACAATATGCAATTTCTTTTTCCTTTAGTTATAATTAAAAATTATACATTTTTTTGACAACTTGAGGTATGTCCGTTAAGAATAGATTTTATATCTCTAATCTAAGACGTAATTTGTTATTTTTTTTATTTGAGTTTTAATTCCTTAAAATAATCTTGTAAGGACAAAATTTTATTCCTTCTGCACTTGAAGTCACCTTTTTAGTTGGATCCTTAATGCTGTTAAAAGTATGTAATTGGAAGCTTCACAGAAAGACCTTGACTAGCTTGTTAAAGAGACCCGAACACATGTTGTTTATCTGCAGATATGCCAAGACCATTTTAATATTGCTTATTTTAGCTCTTCTAATCATCCAGTGTTTTGACAAGAACACGAATAAGAGATTCTTTGTGGATAGATGTATCAGTAGTTTTCCTTAAAATATTTAAGTTTCATATTATAGACCTTGACATAGTTCTTGTAGAAAATTTACTTATTTTGAGTGTTTTATGAAATTATTTACTGGACATTAGGAAAGATACCACTGTAACTAAACGCTAGCGAATACTTGATTTTGTGACTTGCATTAAATATAAAACTTTGTAGAAAGACAATATGTTTATTTAATTTGGCATAAATCATGAAAAGAGAAGGAACACGTTACATGTAACTAAATGAAACTAATAATTTCTTTTGAAGTTTATTTAGGCACTATTCGGTCATATTTAAAACAAGTAGTATTGTTTTCAGTTTATTTAAATGTTCTGCACATACCTAAACAGAAATGGCTTTTAAGCATTCAGTATATCACATCAGAAGAAATCATTTTAGAACATTTAAGCCTCTTACACACAACCAAACAGTAGTACTAACTGTGCCAGATTCTCTTTAGACATTATTTGCTCATCTAAATAGGACTGATTTCTTCAGATATTTTTGACGTCTTAAACGTACTTCAAAGGAAGTATTACTTGCTGCATGGTATCATTAAGTATTCTGTGTGTAACAGAAGTAAGATTTCATCCACATAATCTTTATAAGCATTCTATTAATACAACAAAAGTAATTTCTCCAAAGTATTGTTTTAATTTGTAAACATTTCTTTGAAATTTGTTATTTGGCATTAGTTGAATTATGTGGTGAAAAGAAACAAAGCAATTAAATAATATAATGTTTTGAGACAACGTGGGACCTGTTGGTCCATTTTTGCTGTTACCTACTCTAGACTAAATTAACTTAAAAATGACAACAACAAGCACTTAAAGCTAGTCTTAATCATTCCTATACATATCAAGCTTTTTCTGAAAGTGATTTTAATTTAAAATTACTGTTTCTATGACATCTTAAGGTTCGAAAGACCAACCACCCTGTTAGAAGAATAAAACTTATTTTCACTGAACACGACTCTTCCTGCCAAAAATGATATATGATCCGTCAGCACTATTAATTTTCTTCATAGTTTTAAACACTACAATCAGACTTCTCCCAAACTCTTCATTTATCAAGAGAAAACATTTTGGGAGATTTCAGACTTTTTTTCATATTGCATCCATCCTTGTATCTCTTCTCTGAACCCTTTCCAATTATACAGTGAAATTATAACCTCAATATTTATTTAGGTACAACCTAAAATCCACTTAGCCCTACCACTAGCAACAACTTATTGGATGGTTTAAGAGACTGATCAACTGTTACACCAGTATCCCTTTCTTTCATAATGTTAAGTTTATTCCAACCCTAATTATACTTATTCAAGTTATTATAAATCACATGCATTATCTTGGATTTGTTGTAGTTAAATCCCATCTGCCATTTATCCACTCAACTCACTGATATAAATCCTTTTGTAAATTAGCAGCAATCTTTTTACAACTAACAACACCCAAAACCTTATTATCATTTGCAAATTTAAGTAATTTATTGACTATTCCTTCATCTACATCATTGATGTTAAGCAAAAAGAGCAGAGGTTCTAAGACTGAGCCCTGAGGTACCTAACCTGTGACATGAATCCAGTTTGACTGAACTCCATTTGTAACAACTCTCTGCTTTTTTCCATGCAGTTACTTCTCAGTCTAGTTTGCTAACATATCCACCCCTCGTTTGTAGACAAGTGTATTTGTTTTTTATATATTTTAATATATCTCTTTTGTGTGCATCTTGTCAAATGTCTTCTAAAAATGCAGCTACACCAAATCTACACCTTTACTTCATTTAAAAAAGCAGGAACCTTTGTAAATAATGCCAAAAGATTTTTAAGGTAAGGTTTTCCCGTAATGAAACCATGTTGACTATTCAATAAAATTCTAATCTTTTAACAGACTTTCCAAATCTTTCCAGATCTTATATAGACTGTGTCTGTAATTAGTGGGAAGGTTTAGTATCTCCCGCAAGAAAGGAAGTTACATTAGTGAACTTCTAATCATCTGGTACTTGCCCACTATTTTAGGGCTGAAAAAAATGGTGGCTTCATTATCCAATCTTTAACCTCCTTCAAAACCATTTAAAATATCTGGCCCAGGAGTCTTTTTGTTTAACTTCTCAATTTTTTCTTAACCATCTCAGAATTATTGCAATCATCTCGTTTGATTTCATTTCCATGTATCAATACTGTAATGCTGCTTAAATCTTTGTAAAAACTGAAGAAAAAAGATAATTTAATAACCAAGCCATCTCAAAATCATTAAATACTAGCCTTCTTTTATCACCTCTCAACAGTCCTACCTCCTTACATTTTTTTACTTTTAATGTATTTAAAGAATCCTTATTGTTAATTTTTATATTTTCAGTCTACTTTTTCTTGTACATCCTTTTTTATGTCTTAATTTCTTGTTTCACCAATGTTTTTTATTACATAATCTTCTGAATCTCCTGTCATACCAGTAAATTTAAATTTATAATGCTTTTCTATATAGTTTTATTTCTTAAATTCTTTGTTTGTCAACCTAGTTTTTTACTTGTAGCTACTTTTTTTCTTTTTATAAGGAATATGTTTACCTTGAATATTAAAAAACAAAAAAAAACTTTCCACGTCTTATCAGTGTCTCTATATAGCTCAGCTGTCAAATTTACAACAGCTAATTCTCGTCACATCCCTTCAAAATTTGTAACCAAATTATCATTCCTTATCTCAATATGCAGCAAAACATTGGACTCAGTGGAGCAATGACCACTTGTACTCAGATGTTCCCCAGTTTCTTCTCCCTCAATCATTTCAATATTTGAAGTTAGCAACAAATATAAAATAACATAAAATAATATAAAATGTTCCTTGTAGGTTTTTTGACTGCTTGGTGAAGAAAGTCATATTTAACAGCTTAAAAAACGTTTCTTCCTTGTGGTTTCACTCTAGCATTTTCCAACCTGTGTGGCCCCCAGTGGCTCAGCGGTATGTCTGTGGACTTACACGCTACAATCCGGGTTTCGATACCCGTGGTGGGCAGAGCACAGATAGCCCATTGTGTAGCTTTGTGCTTAATTCAAAACAACAACAACCAACCTGTGTGCCTAAAACTTAAATATTTCATAACTGTGATATCATTAACATCTGAATTCTTAATCCCACTGTGAACGTTATTGCTAATCTCATTAATATCATTTGGTGGTCTGTAAAAAATTCCCACTGAAAGCCTATTCCTTTTGCATCCACTAAAAGAAACATAAATGTATTGTATTTCCTTGCTGTTATCTCTAATATCTTCACCTCAAACAAGATGACTTACATTTTGCATTTAAAGACACTTCTTACCCCTCTTTAATACTTTGTCACTATTAAATAGTCTATAACTCTGTATTTCAAAGAAACTTGTGTCACCAGAATCATCTACTTAACCATGTTTCGTGTATTCCAATTATATCAAAATCCTCCATTCCTATTAGTTCTCTGAAGCCATCTATTATATTTCTTATACATCTTGCATTACAACAGTTACTATTAAGTCTATTCTTATAAGTACTACTATACTAATTTTCTGTGCTGAACGTTTCTCTGCCTCTTACTGTTTTTGCATTTAGTTTTTCTGATCCTTACCACTGTCTGATCCTAATTTAAAACTTCCTTTAACAGCAGAGTTAACTGCTTTAGCAAACAAATCATCCTCTATAATATTCAAATATAAGCCATAATACTGTTTGTTAACTTTGCCAATTCTATTTTGTGAGGTATATAATTATTTAATTCTATTAGAATCATTATTGATTAACTCTTTTTTCCCCTAAATATTTTCTAGCATTTAATGCTGTTCCATTTTATTTCTTTAATTGTTTTCTTTTATATGCTTGACAGAGGTAACACTCAAGGATTATGATTATGTCTGTCGTGATGATGTAATTGGAACACAGGAAATAAACCTAAGCACTTTGGAGCCAAACAAAGCAGAAAATGTTACTGTCACTTTCCATGATGTAAGTCTAGTTTTAACTTCTCTAATTTTTCATTGAAAAACTGAGTTCACTTAGTTGTTTATTTTGGTTTGTTTTTTACAAAAATGTGTTTAGATCTAGCTTGTCCATCTGGTTTTCCATGAGATAATTCTGAGTGGGTCACCTATCACTGGACAAAAATTAGAAATAAAAAATAAGTAACATATTAAGCTGAAAAGTAAAGCTTAAATTTAGTACCTTTTAAATTTGGGTCTTAATTGATCAGTGTTTGTTGCCCACAAGTGAATTACTTGAATTTAATGTGAATAAACTTTATAGATTGATAATATATTCTTCATCAGTAACAAGTGTCAAGCCCTTAAAATTGTTCTTGTAATATTATTTGACCCACGACTATTATGAATTGCGACAATTTTATTTCAGCTGGTATTTGGCTAATTTCATAGTGTTCACATTTTCTGTATTAAATGCTAAAAAGGTTTTTATTTTTATCTTCCCTTTTCTTATTTACATCTTTCATAGTTCTACTCAAATAAGTGGTTGAGTCTAACAATGCAAAATGCATATTTTTTCTCTATGTTCATTGGCCTTAAGATTTTGGCCAGCATTGTATCTATATTATTGTGGATAAATTGGGTCTGTTCTTTTTTATTTAAGTTTATTTAACTGCTACAAGGATGTATCTGTATTTTTCTGGATAAATTATGTCTGTCTTTTTTATTTAAGTTTATTTAACTGTTACAAGGACATTTCTATATTTATTGTGGATAAATTATGTCTGTCCTTTTTTATTTAAGTCTATTTAACTGTTACAAGGACATTTCTATATTTATTGTGGATAAATTTGGTCTGTTCTTTTTTATTTACCTTTATTTTCTGGAATTTTTTTTATGTATTAATTAGTTAATTTAAAATAAGTTTTCTTAATTTTAAAGAAGCTTTATTTTTATGTACATCTCAAAATTGTTGTTTTAGTAATGTCACAAGAAATCTTACAAAAAACAGGTTCTAACATCTGAAGTGAGCAAACCAGAGATAGCCCATTATGTGGCTTTGTGCTAAAAATCCAAACACACAGATAATAGTAATAAAAATTTCGCTGTTTGCTTTTGATAAAAAGTCCACCTTCGGAAGCATTTGACCCTGAGGACTTTTATCACAGTAGTATTTATCTCTGAAAATTATTGCACATGTATGTGTATATATAAATACATACAAAGACATAAGATTTATTACTTAAAAAGAAAGACAGCCTAAAATGTATGTATTAAAAAAAACTTTCTCAGTTTTAAAACTAGAACTTGAAGTTTATTTGATGAACTGTTTTTTTCAACATTTGTGTTTTTAACTGTTTGAGAAAGATATATAAGTATTTGTTAAATTCTGCTGTTACGCTTTTTTGTATGTTTTATGTAGACGAAATGCAACAGAAAAACACAGATAACAGCTTGTATAATTTATTACAATAAGCTATTATATATATGACAGATATAACATAAATTATATAACAACAATGAGAGATATTAAGTTTAAATCTTCAAAATTAATTACAACACAAAATTGGTACTGGCCTGTATCTAATATAATGATCTAGAATGAAAGTCCAAAAGTTCAGATCAGAAATCCAAAATTCCGGTCTAGGGTGTGAATTTGGGCTCACGAAGAAATACCGAAGTTTGAATGGAAAATGACGAAGTTCTTTTTACGGTGCTTCTTGATGAACGTCTCAAACTTGCCGCCTTCCAATTTTCCCAATCTCCCCTAAATAGTCCGTATGTGACGACTCTCAGCAATTCGAATGAATCGCAAAGATTGACGAGACAAAATCACAACTTCTGTAGATCTAGCTTCAGACACAAATTCAAGTTGAATAAACTCACAGCAAACACTTAAACTTTTTCAAACGAATGACTGACTCTTCTTATTCTTTTCTTCGAATAAAAACTAATGACTCTTCCTATTTCTCGCGTCTCCGTGTGTTATATATATTAGTAGGCCTCTTCTCGAACAATCGCGTAACTTCTACAGAACTCCAGAGCAATCCGCGCATGTCCGTTCTTGCACGAGACTCAACGTCTAGACACTAGGCCGCCATACATTTCCGTTTATAGTCATATATTTGATCTACCTAATTCTAGAAATTTCTAAATGTTATTTTAAATGAATAACAACATATTTTTAATTGGTTTAAACTTTGAAACAATAATATAAATATGGAAATATAAATAATAGAAAAGAAAATTTAAACACAACACGACATGTTGTCGTTTACAAAACATTTACATGACATTTACATAACACTCTCCCCTTTAAAAGTAAACAAAAAAAATTGAACTTTTGAAAACCCCCTTTTTTAAACCAACTTAAAAGGGTTAAATCCAGTGGATTCTTTAATACCCTCACGAACTGCAAACAATAACAAGTGGTGCTTTGGGAATCCCCTGATTTGGTTTTCCAGTCATTTGGCAAGAATGACATGTCTTACAAAAGTCAACAACATCTTGGTGCATCTTTGGCCAATAGAAATGTCGTCGGATACAATCTAGGGTCTTTCTTACACCTAAGTGTCCTGACAACACATGATCATGAGCAAGACTAAGAATATCATTCCGATAGCATTTTGGAATGAGGATTTGGTGAATAACATTCCACTCTTCATCAGCAGCAACGTGAGGAGGTCTGTATTTTCTCATTAACAAACCTGACTTCTGGTAGTAACAAATAGGGACAGTTCCTATTTCATTTTCATCAACGGCCAGTTGTAGAAGAGAACGAGTTTCAGGATCATTGTCCTGTTCCTCAACAAGTTTGTTACGATGAAGAGAGTTGAAAAATGACTTGGAGTCATCAGTAGAACTCGAAGTTGAGTCAGAAATCTCATCGATGTGAGACATGAACGTATCGGACAAAGGGAAATCCTCTTTGGACTCCTGAAAATGTGTTTGAGAACGAGTAACAGCACAGGCAGGGAAAACATTAGGAAACTCTTCAACGAGTTGCTCTGTATTAGGACTAACAACAGGTGCTTCAACAACACGAACCTCTGGTACCACCTTACTACCAGCCAAATCATTCCCCCAAAGCATAGACACACCTTCAACAGGCAATGAAGATTTAATACCCACAGTCACTGGGCCTGAAACTAAGTCCGAATGCAAATTCAATCTATGAAGAGGGATAGAAACGATGCCACCTTCTGCACCAGAAATGAGCACATTGGCCCCAACGATTGACTTTTCAGAAAACGGAAGTACACTTTCCAAAATCAAACTCTGAAAAGCTCCAGTATCCCGCAGGATTTTAATTGGTTGTAGATGTGAATCGCCAACCAAAGAAACAAAACCTTCAGTGATGAAAGGCTTAAATTTGTCCTCAACAAGATTTTCAGGTACATCAAGAATATTGAACTTGGAATCCACAGTGGACTGGACAGGGTCAAAATCATTGGGAACCAATGATGCATCCAAAGAGGGCGAAATGAAACTATGGGGTGATGGCTTGTTTTTAATCTTATAGCACTCAGAAATCAGATGGCCAGGTTTCTCACAATAAGCAGATGTTTTGGATGAGAATGACACGTTTTTGGTGGATGATGAGCTTTGAGAATAAGATGAAGTCTTTGTTTGAGAATGAGAAGTTTGCTCTTTTTTGTCTTTGTTGAAATTTGCATAATGTTTGAATGAGTCATTGGGTTTCTTTGCTGTGTGATTTGTTGTGCTTTTGTGCCGGAAATCTTTGTGAGTCAAAGCATACTCGTCTGCCAAGACAGCAGCATCATGAATTTTGGAAGCTTTTTGTTAATCAATGTAAGTTTTGAGCTCTACAGGAATACATCTTTTAAACTCTTCAACTAACATGAGTTCTCTGAGTTTTGTGTAATCATCTTTGATTTCTTTGGAATCACACCACCTGTCGAACAGAGTTTCTTTTTCACGAGCAAATTTGACATAAGTTTGGTTGTCAAACTTTTTGTAACCACGAAATTTTTGTCTGTATGCCTCTGGCACCAATTTATAAGCATTCAAAATGCATTTTTTGACGTGCTTGTAATCATAACTTTGCTCGGCCGTGAGTTTGGAAAATACTTCCTGAGCTTTACCCTTGAGAACACTCTGAAGTAATACTGTCCAATATTCGGTAGGCCATTTTAGCCTAAGGGCCAGTTTTTCAAATTGCTGAAAATATTTATCTACAGCCTTCTCATTGAATGGAGGTACTAAACGAATTTCTTTGGAAGCATCAAAATTATCCAACCGCATTTGGACAACCTTCTCATCTGTCTGTGCCTTTCTCATACTGATTTCTTTATCCGCTTTAATGCGTTCTATTTGTATTTCGGCATCAAGAACAAGGCGTTTATTTTCTTGTTCTGCCTCAAGTCGTTTGGTTTCTTTTTCTGCCTCAAGAACAAGGCGTTTGTTTTCAATTTCTAAACGAAATTTCATTTTCATTTCCATTTTTTTTAATTCAAAATCTGGATCAAAATGAGCGGCAGGCAATTGTTGTACAACTTTTTGAGGTAAAACTTTTTGGCTGACCGAATGTTCAACAACAATTCGTTTGATATCTGCTTTCTTCATTGCTTGCGTCACTTCCAAATTAAAATGTTTGCCAACATCAAGCAATTCAGATTTTTTTAATTCACTGTTCAATTCGAAAGAGGGATTCTGATTAAATTTGTCTATAAAATCTTCGAGTTGGAATACCATTTTGAATATACAAGCTGTCTATCTGTATAGAATATAAATCTAATTTTAGAATAGAATTAAATTGTTTGTTTGATATCCCGGACGGGCCCCCAATTTTATGTTACGTTTTTTATGTTTTTCGTAGACTAAACGCAACAGAAAGACACAGATAACAGCTTGTATAATTTATTACAATAAGCTATTGTATATATGACAGATATAACATAAATTATATAACAACAATGACAGATATTAAGTTTAAACCTTCAAAATTAATTACAACACAAAATGGTACTGGTCTGTATCTAATATAATGATCTAGAATGAAAGTCCAAAAGTTCAGATCAGAAATACAAAATTCCGGTCTAGGGTGTGAATTTGGGCCCACGAAGAAATACCGAAGTTTGAATGGAAAATGACGAAGTTCTTTTTACGGTGCTTCTTGATGAACGTCTCAAACTTGCCGCCTTCCAATTTTCCCAGTCTCCCCTAAATAGTCCGTACGTGACGACTCTCAGCAATTCGAATGAATCGCAAAGATTGACGAGACAAAATCACAGCTTCTGTAGATCTAGCTTCAGACACAATTTCAAGTTGAATAAACTCACAGCAAACACTTAAACTTTCTCAAACGAATGACTGACTCTTCTTATTCTTTTCTTCGAATAAAAACTAATGACTTCTCATTTCTCGCGTCTCCGTGTGTTTATATATTAGTAGGACTCTTCTCGAACAATCGCGTAACTTCTACAGAACTCCAGAGCAATCCGCGCATGTCCGTTCTTGCACGAGACTCAACGTCTAGACACTAGGCCGCCATACATTTCCGTTTATAGTCATATATTTGATCTACCCAATTCTAGAAGTTTCTAAATGTTATTTTAAATGAATAACAACATATTTTTTAATTGGTTTAAACTTTGAAACAATAATATAAATATGGAAATATAAATAATAGAAATGAAAATTTAAACACAACACGACATGTCGTTTACAAAAGATTTACATAACACTGCAGTGATGCAATTTTAATATAGTTTTGTTTTAAAAGTTTATCTAAGATTACCAGTGGCGTAAAATACAGTTGTTAAATTGCACATCTTTAATTGTGTATGTATATCTGTATTTTACTACTTGTATTTTGCATCATTGTAGGAGGAGGAAATTAATTTTATGTAAAATATGTCTTCCTTTTGTTTCTTTAATTTGTGAACAGTTGATTTCTTTCCTTCATATGTACTTAGTGTTTGGTTTTTGTCCTACAGTAACAGATAGATTTAAAATAATTAATCTCTGTAAAATAATAAACCAATGAGAAACAGTTATAGTAAGTAACTTCAGAGGCTAATTGGCTAAAAGTGAGTGCATGTAATTTATGTAGTTTTAATTTTATAAGTTCAATGCATTTGTTATTGAAACTCAAATTTCAGTTCTGACAGTTGGAAAAGTGCAAATCGTCTATTATTTATTTTTGTGCTTATCAGTAAACAGATAATTCATCTTTTAATCAAATGAGATTGCATTTTAATTATTTATATAACAAAGAGGCAAAGATTTTCTTCATTATAACTGGATTAATAGAGATACCATTAAGGTTAAAATCTATTTAGCATATGACTTGATTTTTAAACAAATTTTTTTATTCTTATGACAGGCTGGAGAAATATCATTAAATCTGAAGCTAGACCCAAAGTAAGTTTTTTTCTACATTTTTACAAGTTTTAGGAATACACTGACTGATGTATTTCTTTTGAATAAATATTATGTTTATGTCCCAAGAATTTCATTTTCTTAAATTTATTGAGACGTTTCAACACTCCTTGTTGTATTACATAAAAAGTGTGTGAAAATAAATAAAATCTATTAAATAAATGATCTGGTAGAGAAATCAATTGGTTCTAAATCTTCTTGTTTGGATCTAGAAATAATTTGATTAAAAAATGTCATAATTAGGATTTGTTTTACCTATACATATAATTTAAGGACAACAAGGGATCTCTTGGTTTATCTGAGTCATCCCATCTGGTAAACTAAAATTTAAAAATAAAACACTCAAAACCAGCCTTTATTGTTCGAATATTTATGGAGCCTTCCATTAAAAATACTTAAGTTAAAATACATCCAATAAATCTGAAGGAACCCATTCTGAAGGAAACTTTTTTCTTAAATAAAATAAAGCCATATTAGCTGAAGATGATTCCAGTTGTGCCAAAAGTTATGTCCCATAGTCTAACCATTCTTACCATTAAATACAGAAAACAAATAGTGCATCAGATCCATTAACAGTTTTAAACACTCAGATCCTCTCTAACCCTGTTTTTTTTTTCAAGAGAAAACATTCGTAAAAATTAAAACCCATCATTGAATGAAAAATCGTTCATTTCTAGGTGCCATCCTACTATCCCTTTTCTTAATCCTTTATAATATTTCAACATCTTTCTTTATGTAAGGCATCTAAGACTGAACACTTCAAATGTGGTCTAACTAACTGCTTATACAAGGAAATTGTAACCACTTATACTTTTAATAAGTAGCATCTCTTAATAGTGACCTAGTTTTAAGAGACAGTTGATAGACCATGTTTGGATTCATTTAGTGCTTGTATTAACACCTGCTACAGAATTTCTTTGGACATAAGTAAACTTTTTTAATATAAAATTGTTAGTATTGTAATACTTGGTTAAATGCTTTAGTGTTTTGTATATGTTACACTAGCTGTTAAGAATCAACAAAAACGTGTTTTTTACTGAACAGTTTGTGTTAAATGTGGATGTAGATTTATACCTTACTCTTTTTGTAAGGTGGCCCATCTATAAAAAGGTTTTTATTTTCACGAAAACAAATTTATATGATAAAAAAATTGAAACAGATGATTCTAATAAACTTCTGCTGAATCTAATATGTTTTCTGTATTTCATTTCAGTGATACTGTTATTGGATTCTAAATATTTACTACTTGTTTACGTATTTTTGTAATGGATGAAAACTGTGCAGTTTAATTAGAGTCCAGATTTATAATTACTATAACATATGATTCCTTTAGTTTTTCTTCTTATATGTAATGAATAAAACTGGCATGATACTTTGTTTTGAAACAAGCACCAAGCCTGATCTCAGATATGAACTTGGCTTGTGTAAAGAGGAGTTGGAATTCTTGGAACATCGAAAGCGCATGGTTCTAAAGGGACTTCAGGCATTTTTGGGAGAAGACAGTGTGGAGGATGAAAATGATGTAAATATATTATCAAAATGTGAATAATTACTGTACCACAAATCGTCAAATAATCTATATAAAAAAAATATTTCTGTTTTACAAAGAGAAATTTTCTAGATATAATTCAGTGAAAAAAATATCCTGAGTAAAGTTGTTCCTAGCAAATTAATTTTTAACTTATCTGATTATAGAAACATATATAGAAGTTTTTGATTCTCTGTTATTTAAATTTGCTTAATATTTATTTGATATGTTTTAACCTCTTAGTCTTAAATAATATAGAGTAGCCTGTTGGTGGTAGCCAGTTAATTGTATAATATTTTGTATAAGATAATAAAAATACAATTTTAGGCATTTAAAAAGGAGACTTTATTTCCAAAATATACATTGGTAGTTTCAGTACTTTCATGAATATGTTTTGATTTATAAAATAGCCGTTTAACCTACTGAATCACTAGAAATTTAAGGTACTTTGTTTGCATTGTTGTTGAAAAGCTGTTTTATGTGTTTCTTCCTTATATTTTTAGTGCAGGAAAGGGTGAACATTCACAAATATTTGTACATCTTTCAGCCGTGTATTTGTTCTATATTGTGATAAGTAGCTAAATGGGTATGGTAAAATAATATCGTTTCAGTGATTATTTTTTTATGAAAAGATTATACTATCTGCATATCTCTATAAAAGACAAGGAAGTTTTATGGTTGTAGTTCTGTTGATATGATATCAAACACTAAAGGTTCAGTAGGTATTTAAAAAAAAGAAAGATTATTATGAATAAACTGTAGAGAGGTGATTACAACAATTAAAATATGAACCTTTTCAAAACTTGTAGGCTCCAGTAATTGCTGTCGTGGGCTCAGGAGGAGGTTTTCGTGCTCTTACTTGCCTCAGTGGTATCTTCAAGGGCCTTTCAGAAACTGGACTTTTAGATTGTGCAACTTATGTAGCTGGGTTGTCAGGCTCTGCTTGGTAAGACATTCATAATATTGCATTTACTGTGGGTTTCAGGTTTTTCCTTGTAAATGAAACCTAACTTTGTTACATGCTAAAGAATATTTGCTTTCAGGTTGTATTTTTCAGTTTATTTTAGTAGTAAATGTTCCTGATTTGTTTATAATAGCACTTGTATTAACAGAGTTGGGAACTTTGATGCAGTTAAAACTCTAATATCCTAAAGGTTAAAGACATGACTTCCTTATAGATATGTTTTCATATAAGCTTGTATTAACAAAATTATCTTATCATCTTCAGTAACAAACAGTAAGTGATAACTTGTAGTACAGGATGTTATGATGCAGTTTCTTCTCCCTCACTAATGTGTGAATTTCTTTTTAATTTCTGTGTTTCTTTCTGTTGTGTTTGAACACAAAACCATTGATAAAACATCTAATTATTCATAATCCTTCACCTGCTACGACTTGGTTCCACTAATTGTCAATTAATCATATTTTTATTTGGGAAAGATAACTTGTGAAGTCCCAAACTAGAAGGCTACTTTTTCTGTTTGCAAGTTGGTTGGCTGTGTATGTGCAAAAGGAGTTCACATGTAGGAGAGATTACATGTGTGCATACTGATTTAAATGTTACTTTTTTTGTTAGTGTTAAACACCAGGTTTTCCTTTGTTTAGCACATTAGATTTTTTATTTGGTTTTTCTTTTTAAGATTTATGTTTTACTAAATTTTTTCGGCTTTTAATAACTTTTTTACCTTTATTTATAACTTATTGTTTGAACTTTGGGTCTATTTTTATTTTGTAGTTTTTTAAATTTATCTTGAAGAGGAAGAGAGTACTCATTAACGTTGTATTTGTTTTATCTTTCTTTCCAGTTTGATCCAGTCACCACAGATCCACTTGTCTCTATTTTGTTGTTGTTTTTTGTGATATAAGCTGCATTTGTGATTTGTATGTAAATAACGATTAGATTGTTGAAAATCATCTATATTTTGACAATACCACACTTAGGGTAATTAAAAAAAAACTGTCTGATAGTTGCACACTTATTAAATATTTTGTTAGTCTAGAAAAAAAATGTCATAGCTGTACCTATAATTTTCATTTCAAAATAACAGTTTGTCTTCTCTTCACAAAAAATGTCTTTGGAAATACTGTATATAGACTTATAAAAGAAAGAAAATACATTGTACTCAATATTTTCTTTTGCAGGTATATCTCAACCCTCTACAGTCATCATGAATTTCCTGTTAAGAGTCCTGGTGATATCCAAAAGGATTTAAGAAGTTATATAAGCCAAAGTCCATTCCGACTACTTGGACCTCATAGATTTTTTCCCTACATCAACAGTATTTTGAGTAAATATAAAAGGGGTCAACCTGTCAGTTTCACAGATTTTTTTGGTCATCTTCTTGGTGATACACTCTTAAAAGATGTAATTATTTTTATAAATATTTTCATGGGTGTTAAAAATGCTTGTGTATAAACAGCTGCAAGTTTAGCATCATTGGGTTTGTCTATAATTGTTTTATTTTAAATTTTTATACAGTTTTCATGCTGCCTTCAGTTAAGTGAAAACATTCAAGTATCTTTTATGTAATTAATTTTACAGTGAATGTTTTCTTATTTTCAGTGGGATGTCAAATGTAGAATTAGATGATTGGTATGTGTTGAAATACCCATAAATAACTTCTTTAGAATCCTTTAATTAATTCAAGGTTACCATAATTAATTATTTAAGAATGATTGAATTTAACAGAGTGAATTTTCAAATTACTTATTGATACTTTTGATACAGGCCACATTAAATAGTTAGCCTAATTTCACAAACAATATTTAAACAGAAATTCTGTAACTAAAGGTATGCCTTACTTGTAGATGAAGCTCTAATCAATTGCATATTTTCCTCTCTGATTAATAAGAGGTATGACAACTGACAAGCTAAGTTTTTGACCACTAAATAACTTGATGACCAAATCACTTATGAAAATACTAACTGTCAGTGTTTGGCTAATATGATTAATTCTCCCTAACTGGTGTGTTTGTGTTATACACTGTTTCACAAGTGTTTGAGATCCCACAGAAGTCTAAAATTTCATAAGTTTTAAGATTCACACAGTATAAACTTTATAATTATGGGAATGATAAAGGCTGGATTTAAGCTGTTGTATTGTTTAATAATTTGAATTTCTTTCAGAGGATGGAAAAGCTGAGGTGAAAACAGAATCTCCCTCTAGTGAATAAATCATTAAAATATTAAAAGTATAACATAAAACAATACCAAATACAAAAAAAAATATTTATAACTTGAAGTTGACCACATCATATAAAGTGAAAGGTTTTGGTAAATTAATTACATACAATATTTTTTTTTCTCCAGGAAATCCTTTCTTCATTTTTATAGAATGCTTTTAAAATTAAAACATTTTATCTGTAATGTTATTATTGCTATGTAATAAAAATTGTGATACTTTTTTAGCTGTATCTTACTCACAGTAAACTTGTGTATAAATAGGACATGAAGAATGTATGGTGTTTATGGCAAGTCCTAATTCACTCTTCTGAATTATTTAGAAAAAATACTGAAAATAAATAGGAATCCTGAGCTATCCTTTAGTTCCCCACTTGTCACAGAGTTATGATAGTTTCGGGGAACCATGCTCTTCATCAGCGACTCTGGATGAAAATAACTTGAAAAAAATCACACTGGGCTTCTGGTAGCAGTGACTCATATGTTATATGTGTGGTATTTTTAGTTGCCTTGTACTCATCATATTGAATCTATTTTTATATTGGATGTGAATATCGTACAGTATTGATATTGATGTATTCGGTTTCATGTTTATTTTAAAATATATAAACAGATTATCTGTAAAATAATGCAGGGCTAGTGATGAAAGGTGGAATTTCTTAACTGGTATGTTCAGTGATAAGTTGTGGATGTAAGCAATAGATTGGGTATCATATTTACTTTTAGTATTGTAAACTATTTCATTACATTTGGTTACTGTTTTAGACAATGGAACAGTTAGGTATTAAAAACCTCTTGGCACGGGATTCTTGCATGTTGATAAAGTTAGGATACTTCAGTACTTTTGCTTGTTGCTAAGCCCAAAGCTACACAGTGGGCTATCAGATTTCTTACTGTGGATATTGAAACCTG
This sequence comes from Carcinoscorpius rotundicauda, assembly GCA_011833715.1. Classification (NCBI taxonomy): domain Eukaryota; kingdom Metazoa; phylum Arthropoda; class Merostomata; order Xiphosura; family Limulidae; genus Carcinoscorpius; species Carcinoscorpius rotundicauda. The sequence goes on from CM022403.1 coordinate 37,191,587, forward strand.
ATTTTTAACATCATAAGTTCTGGCTTACTGGTGAGGCAGCAGAGGCTATTTCCAGTAGCAGTTCTACATACATGTACTTTTTAAATTGAAATGTTTATTGTAAACATTGATTAAATAAATTATTGTAATAAGTTATGAATTTAATATTAACCACTTTTTTGTGTTGTTTTTTTTCCAACAGGATATACAAGGAAAAAATAAAAGGTTGTCAGAGCAACAGTCAAAAATTAATGTTGGACAAAGTCCCTTACCTCTCTATACTTGTCTTCATGTAAAGAAAGACATTGCTGCTCCTGTGTATCATGGTAAAATCTGTTTTTCTTTATTTCTGTAAAATTTCAGCCTCTTGCATTCTTTGACATTTACATGATCAGTTAGTTTAGTGTTTTCCAATTTTATTCAGAAAGTTTCTTTCGTTATGATGTTAAAAAAAATACGCATTCCAAATATCTCACATTTAAATTACTCAAAATTTACTTCTAAATTATGAAATTACAGTTAAAATGTTTTTTTTGCAAGTTTTGTCTTAATATTTTAATGCATTTTAAAAGTAAAATTAAAATAACAATGAAATGTTAAACTGATGTTATCCCCCACCCTTACTCAAAAAATTAAGAGAAACAGTAGAAAGATAAATAACGTTTTAAATCACAAATGGCTTATGGAAGCTCATCCTTATAGTTGCTTTTTAAGAAAGATTAAAAACTATTTTTATTTTCTTTACTACTGATATCTTAATACAGTACAATTCACTTTACCGTTTGAGGCTATTTGAGAAGATAAGTTTTTTTTTTTCTAACTATCATATTATTTTTCAGAGTGGCTGGAATTTTCTCCTTATGAAGTGGGTATTGCAAAATATGGAACATTTATGAAGACTGAGCATTTTGGTTGCAAATTTTACAAAGGAAAAATCATCAAATATTTTGAGGAGCAACCTCTTCACTATCTTCTGGGTAAATTTTTGTATTTCATGTTTTTTAGTTATTCTGGCAGAAAGTGGAAATTTATCAAATGTATAGATAACGGTGGTCCCTGAACAGATGCTCAATACTGAAAGATTTTTAACCTTCAAAAGTAAAATGTTTTTTATTTTTGCTGCACACAGGAAGTGGATGGGAAAAAAGTATTATTTTGTGTTGGAATTATAGTTATTTTTTAATTAAAATTGTTGGTTTTGGTTTCTTGTTACTGATGTATTCCAGAAAGTGAAAGAATCTGACATTATCTTCATGCTGCCAAGAGTAGAGGCCTGGTACTGTTTATTACCACTGGTGGAAGTAAAGGTCTAGTTCTGTTTGTCACTGTCGGTGGAAGTAAAGGCCTGGTACTGTTTGTAACTGTTGGTGGAAGTAAAGGTCTGGTGCTGTTTGTAACTGTTGGTGGAAGTAAAGGCCTGGTGCTGTTTGTAACTGTTGGTGGAAGTAAAGGCCTGGTGCTGTTTGTAACTGTTGGTGGAAGTAAAGGCCTGGTGCTGTTTGTAACTGCTGATGGAAGTAAAGGCCTGGTGCTGTTTGTAACTGCTGGTGGAAGTAAAGGCCTGGTACTGTTTGTTACTGCAGGTGTGAGTAAAGGCCTTGTACTGTTTGTTACTGCTGGTGTGAGTAAAGGCCTGGTGCTGTTTGTCACTGCTGGTGTAAGTAAAGGCCTGGTACTGTTTGTCACTGTTGGTGTGAGTAAAGGCCTGGTATTTTTTCTCACTGCTGGTGGGAGTAAAGGCCTGGTATTTTTCTCACTGCTGGTGGGAGTAAAGGCCTGGTATTTTTTCTCACTGCTGGTGGGAGTAAAGGCCTGGTATTTTTTCTCACTGCTGGTGGAAGTAAAGGCCTGGTACTGTTTGTCACTGTTGGTGTGAGTAAAGGCCTGGTATTTTTTCTCACTGCTGGTGGGAGTAAAGGCCTGGCACTTTTTGTTACTGCTGGCACTGTTCCTGTTTTTGAAATTAAATGATGAAACGTTTTTGAATTGTATTGATATGTGTAAAATATTGATGTTTTTGTAGGAAACAAGATTTGTAGCATGATGAACACTTCATGGGCCTTTTATCTACAATTCTGGAATAATCTATAATTATTGAAGAATTATTATATCTTTAATGTAAAGTTTATTGTAGATGACTTAGAGAAGTGATTTATATAGTCTTAAAAATTCAAAAACGACTAAAGTGGGATAATTTATAAACAGTGTTTTACCACTGTTCATGTGGTATCAATACTAGTCATGTATCAGTGAGTTAAGCTTGAAGGCATGTGGGAATCTCTTGAGGAAATGAGAAAGTATATTTTATACTAAGTTACATTTACATGTGGTTTAAGATGCTTAAACAATCTGTTCCTTAAACTATTTATTACAGGAGTGTGGGGCAGTGCTTTTACTATTCTGTTCAAACGGCTCATACAAACCAAGACTAGGATTAGTAATTTGCTATCCTTGGAAGAAGAAGTGAAATATGATGAAACGGATTCTCATGAGTGTGATGAAAGTCAGATCAAAACCATTAATGCTGAAAATGAAGAGGAAGAATTAAAGAGTTATCTTGGTGTGTTTATCTTCATAATCTCCCTGAATTAGAGTTATCTTTGTATGTTTATCTTCATAATCTCCCTGAATTAGAGAGTTATCTTGATGTGTTTTTAACTTCATAATCTCCCTGTATTAAAGAGTTGTCTTGGTGTGTTTTAACTTCATAATCTCCCTGAATTAAAGAGTTGTCTTGGTGTGTTTTAACTTCATAATCTCCCTGAATTAAAGAGTTATCTTGGTGTGTTTTAACTTCCCTGAACACTTATTGTGCAGTTAAACATTTTTGGTATTAACCATTTGCAGGTATAATACTAATGTTCAAGGTAGTTTTTAACAGACATATTTCAGTCCTTTTCATTGAAAGATTTTGTTTGTTTGATCACACAACTATATGGTATACTGTCTACACTTTTGTTAACTGCAGGAAATCATGTTCCACGCTGTTGTGTTTTGAGAAAATAAAACATATTTAGCATTAGAGCTTCACTGAAGGTTAGATTAATATAAAAAAAGTTTGGTCATGGATTATTTATTTTTTCTTTGTAATGATTCTTTTTGGTCAAGATGTCTTTTCTCAAAATCCAAACCTTGATCAAAAAAGAAATTAATTTTTTTATCTTAATTAATCAAAGTTGAAATAACTAAGAAATTATATTAAGAATGCATAAAATAAGTAAATTTGCTATTGTTAATTGTGGAATCACTTACTATAAATAGAAATATTTGAGTGGGTTTTCTGTGGATGTTACAAAATATTTTACTCCTTACATGCTGGTTATGTTTAGTCTTGAATTTAATGAAATCTTTTGAAAATGGTTTCTTTTATCTTAGTTTATCTGTTTCTTTTACATCCATTTGTTTCACTGAAACTTTGCAAGTGTTAAGTTTTTTTCTTGCAACTTGAATGAGTTTATGGTAGACATTTCTTACGTAAAAGCTTTAAAAGTGTTATTGTTATAAGAACATAAAAAAGAATAGATATATTGATTTTGATTTAGTTTCATCATAATACAAATTTAACTTGTTAAATTTTATCCTTTGATACAAATTTTTTTTGTGTTGGGTATTTGTGCTATTTGGAATTCTGTTGGCTGTTTTTCAGAACTTGCTATTGTGGAAGGTGAGGAAACAGATTCCACAGAATCTTCAGACTCAGAGGATGAGACAGATAATTCTGAGTAATACTGGCTTTTTTATTATTATTGTGCTTGAAGCATATTATTCAATGAAAAAAACATATCCATGGTTTCGTAGTCCAAATATATCGTTGATGTATCTAAGTAAGAAATCATGGTTAGTATTGGTATCTTAATACATTCTCTTGTTTAAAAAAAAAAAGCATAAATACCAGTGACTCGGGTATCCTAAATACTGCAGTTTCACTTAGTTTGTGATATTATATTATTTCACACACTGCACTGATGCCCACTTCTGTTCATATAGATAACTAGAAAGCTACAATGTTTAATGGAAAGAGTATTTTTGTTCTCATCACTATGTGATGTTCATTCTTGCTTTCATTTAAAGTAACAGATCTTGTGGATTTTTTAAGTGTGCTAGATTGTAACTGTAATCATTAAATAAAATTGTATGTCTGAACAGACACACATTTTTGGTGGCATTACTACAAGCAGGATATTTTTTTACAAGTTTTTACAATAGAATATTTCTAAGAGAAATTCATGAAGATGCCAGAAATACATTACTGGGTATTAAAAGAAATATCTGGATTCATCTGGTTCATGTAAGTATTAACTATAGGAATTTTCCGGTAAGAAGAATATGGTATTCGCATGTGGTCGTTTAGTTTAGAATCATTTGACTTGTGAGGTAGGGAGTATTCATTCAGCTAGGGAAGTGCTATACATCTGATAGAGAAAATTGCTAAGCTGAGCCATGTTTTTTCTCTAATTTTGCTATAAGTGTAAAGAATTTTGACTGTTGAATTATATGTATTTAAAAGAGTATGGTTCTGACAGCATATATATAATTTTACCATCATAAAAGTTCTTGATTGTCTCTTGTGTTATCTTGTAAAGGTTTACCAGTGCATGAGACATTTCAGATTTTAGGCCTACATTACCCACTCTCAATTGTAGTTAATTTATTTATTTGAGAGCAATATTTGATAGAAATAACACATTGTGACTGAGGCAGTCTGTAAAACATCACCATTGTATGCTGAGCTACGATGTTTAAACTTGTAGTCATTTATAAAAATCAATAAAACAGAAAGTTCATTTTTCATAATTATAATCTGAACTATCTGTGTTATTAATTTGTGAAGTGTGCATATAATTTGACATTGGTTTGGGTAATTGTTCACTCAAAAGTTTCGTTTTTATAAATGTACAATTTTGATGTTACTTGAATTGATGTTACATGTATTTAAATTTGTTTTTTGCCTTTATATTTGCAGTAAAAATGATGTTAAATCAAAAGAGAAAGATGGGTACATCACCAAGGCTTTTGATCAACTGATAGAGTCAGTTTGTAACAGCTCGGTTTTCAACAACAGACGTGGTCGAGCTGGGATGATTTTAAACCCCCTCCTTGGATTAGCCCTCATTCCACTCAAACAATTCTCTCCATCTTCTCCAATCACTCCCACTGATGGTAAGTTGACACGGCTGGAACTTTGCTCACACCAACAGAATATACAAAGTATTTTTGTGGTTACAATTATATTTTTTGGAAACTTGTATTTTTTATATCATAAAAATTAACTTAATACTTAACTAAGTTTTTTTTTTGCTTTTAATACATTTATTTTCTAAAAACATTTTTGGTTGGATATGAAATTGAAGACATCTTTTGATAAAGCCTAAACATCTAACAAAAAGTTCTTGAAAGAAAGACAGTTTTTATGAAGAAATATGACGAAGTGCAACCTAAACGTAATGTAGTATTTTGAATTTCATTCTCTATGAAACTTAAATTTTGACTTATCACATGGCTGATTACCTAAAATTTACTTGTAGTTATTTTTATTAAAAATTTTGAAGTTCGTGACACTTGGCAAAACAATGAAAAATACCTAACACTGCATCCCAAGTGTTGCACGTCTATCAATATGGACTATTTGTCCCTTTTTCATCTCAATGCCAACACTAAATCAGTGTTCTTTTCCTACATTTTTAGTCACAGCAGTTGGTTTTACTTTCTTGTAACTAATTAAATATGTTACTTGTATATCAGTGATCTTTGAGGTAAGGCTACAGTTATGTTGGTAACTATAGTTTGAGAAAATCCGAGGGTTTTGTGGAAAACCAGATCAGTTGAGCAACAAGTATAAACTACAGAACTTCAACACAAAACCAATTTCTGCATTATACAATACATTTGTTGTTGTTTAATACCAGCATGATTTCTTTTTGAAGGAACATGCTGCTTGAACTTTGAATAAATCCAAGGTCTCATAAGTCAGTGTATGGTTTTAAATGGATACATTACTTTTTTGACATATTTTTAACTGCAGTCTTACACTCCTTTTCTTGTAAAAACAAAGTCAGTGAGCTATCACAAAAATGTAACAAAAGAACAAATATCTATCCTTGAATATAATGCAGTGAAAAATTAGAATTGACTTCAACAATTTACCTTTGAACCAGTACTCATTCAAAAATAAATTTTTATTTCTCTAACCATCAACATCCGTAAAGCTATGAATACATAGATGTCACTACCAGTTATGTCATTCCAACATTGGAAGAGTGAGTGTTCACTCATTCTGACAGCTTTGATTAATGTATTTGTAATATGTCTTCTCTGCAGTAAGTTAATTCAAGCGCAAGAGAGAGAAAATTTTGATGTTTTATATGTTTTTTTCAAACTTTTTAAATTTGTAGTCCAGAATGTATGATGTCAAATGTTGCACGTCGCACTTTTGATATAAAATGAAAACGTCTTTTATCTGCATCCTTGCACCAAATTGTTGTTTCTGATGTTAATTCAACAGATGGGCTTTATCATTCACTTTCACTTCTATTTTCATATTCCTAATCCATTCATAATTTTCTTTTTCCCTGAGAGTATAATGTTTTCTCTTTCCATTGTGAGATGGACTGATTGGGTACATTCTACTGTGCACTGAAATAGTGCAGACATAAGATAATGCAGGTACTTTAAATAAAGGAGAAGAAAGAAAACATTTATTTGGCCAAAGGGATGATAGATGTCAGCACTGAAGATCTGCTATTTATCTTGATCATGTTGACTTGATAGGATTAGTGATTGACATAAAACCCAAATCAAGTATATTCAATCGGAGCATCATGGTAATTTATACAAGAATCAAGTATACTCATTAGGAGCAGTTACAGACTAGAGTATTACTTGTGCCAATTGTGTCTAATTTTGAACTTATTATATAGCTAGAAGGCATCTAGTCTTAACCACTCAGTGCCAATTATTGAGCCAATTAATAATAAATAATGAGATTGACTATTATGCATGGCTGAAAGGGTAAGCATATTAGATAATAGTTAAATCTGTGAATTATGAGATCGAATCCTAAGTGCCACATTAAGTCCTACCAAACTTAGAAGAAATGACAGCAAGTCTTTGTAAACTTTTATGTGAAATACCACTTTTTGTAAACGTTTTTTCACCTGAACTTCAGTATTATGGAACGTAGAATTAAAGAATCCTTTTAACTGTATAGCATTGACAACTTGGCATATAATAGTTTTTTTTAATATAGATTTAAAATTCTAGTGGTTTTAGATATGGAATTTAACAAGCAAAATTATGTGTAGAGTTATATATACTTTTAACAGGAATGGTCTTTAATAGCAGAAGTGAAGAGTTCATAGATTATCCTTAATGTATTATGGTAGTAGTGTTATATGATCATTCCTTGTTATAAAGTTATATATGGGTTTTATATAAAGTTTGTAGCCTAGCTTTAACTTTGTTTTCTACCTTCATAGGTATAACTACTCCTTATTAATACGTGTGTAACATTACATCAGTATAACACTTGTAGTAACTTAAGTACCATCATTCTTTACTACTGTAATACAGTTTTCAGTGATAAGAAATTGTTGTGGTGCTGTATAGCTCGGTTGGAATAAATACTCTGATTCTGAGCATGTAGTGCTGTAACACGTGTAACCCAGCTAGTCATACCAGCTCTTCTAAAAGCATTTGTAATTGAACTTTATGATCGTTGGTAGTATAAATCAGCCAAATTTATGAGAAATTGTATTCTGTATGTGATGCTGTTTTGGGTAAAAACTGAAATTTGTGTCTTGACTACACTTGCTTAACGTAATAAATCTTTTTACACACACTTATGTAAGACTGTAATCCCTAATTGATATGATTATTTTATTAGACAAGTGGTACAAAGGGATTCATCATCCTGCTAACACACAAACTAAATCGCTGTACTTGGTTGATGGAGGTCTGACCTTTAACCTTCCTTTCCCCTTGTTGTTAAGACCTTCCAGAAAAGTGAATATTTATCTGACTTTTGACTTCAGTGGACGACCTTCTGATGATACGTATCCGTTTAAGGTAAGAACTAAACTTGTTAACTTTAGAAAAGCCTTGTTATGTTGAATCTGAATTGTATGTCTTGAGAAATCATGGAAAACCTCACATAATACAATAAGACACAAATACAGTTTCTACAGTTTCTTTTGTCAAAAGTCTGCTTCAGTTATTATTTTTGAAATAACTGTGTTAAAGAAAACTGATATGTAAGGGAGAATTAATTGATTACACTAGCAAAAGAAAATTTTTCTTTAATTATTGCTTCTGAAAAATGTTTGCTCACTGTTTTAATAACTCAAATTGTATTAAAGTGACAAATTAAAAAATTAATTATAATACTTTATAATGTATTAGAAGAAAATAAAATGAGATCCATTTTCAAAAATGTGTACAAGACATTATATAAGATAGAATCAAATATAAACAAAATACTTCACATTTACATATTGTGACACTAATTTAGGCATTTAACTTTCTTTCTACATCTGTAATGCAATGGGTTAAGTAAAATACAACTAAACCATTTTGAAAATGTAATGTAAGTAATGTGAATGCATTGTTTCCACAACATATTTGTCAACAGTTTACATACCTCATGCAGGTAGACAATGAAATGGGTATTTGTACTTAACCAATTTAAGACATACTGGTTGAGTTGCTAGTTTCAGCACCTAAGACTTCTTTGTGATCAGACTCTTCAAACAGATGCTTGGAAACCATCATTCTGATACAATAGTTGGATTATGAAAGGCAAGCAAGAAATATTGGTGTGCTTCATCCAGGAAAGTTTCACAAGTCTTTTGCAATAGAAGCTATATTGTAGGGATACTGTTAAGATCCAAGGTCATCATATGGAGTATTATCACCTGGGGATATTATCCTAATCACTTAAATGATAAGCAAAAGTAGTCATCTCCAGTGATGGGAAAAGTTCAAGTTAATCCATCAGTTTAGATTATTTTATAGACTTTAAATGAAGGTTAATCATGGTTCATTCCTAGTCTCTCTGAAAGCCAAATCAATAATTACTCTCTGCTCACTGCAAAGAGTGAGTATTTCAGCCATGCTAAAAGCTGCCCCGTATGTATATTATATATCATAATGTATGGTAAACTCACATTTTTATTCTTTAAGTTGTATCGCATTTTGAAATGTGAATTGTATTGTGACTAATTCCTAACAGTTTAATGTAGAATATTTTACTTATAGAATAAAATTTGGCATCAACATTATTCATGGTTGTTTCTGTATCATTTCTAAAGTGAATGTTGGGCTTACCTGCGTGTGAAACTTTTCATCAAATTTTGTTGTTTTATCAACACTAAAAAAGAAATGTTTGACACGTCATGACATTGTGTAATATTATACAATGGACAAAAATACTTCTAAGAGAGTAAATTATTGGTGTAATTAACCTGTGGATGATAAACTGTTCAGTAACTGGTACTCCTATTAGACACAAAAGCTACTTAATTTAGCATAGCTAGGTTCATATCTTACAAGTAACCTTTCGTAATCAAACTTCTTTATACTTTGACCATTTCTCTAGGACTAATCAAGTCAAAATTAGCAGTCAGAAAATGATGTCTTGGTGGCTTAATGCTTAATTTCCAATTCGTATTCCCTTTTAAATTAACAGAAGAAAATTGGTGCAGGATGCATGTCAAGTGTTATATATTTTAATAAATAAAATGTAAGCTAATAACACAAATTAGCATGTTAACATTAATACTGCCACTACTAAATTAATAACAGACTACTGTATGTCAGTCCAAGTTAAATGATGCTCTGTGGTGTAATTCTTAGACATTTACTTTTTCTAAACCTTAAATAAGGACCTTACTAGAATCTCAGTGGTTCTAGAATTATTATGTATTGAAATTTTGTAGGTATAACAAATAAGACTTTGTGTAGGCCTTATCAGGAAAGTTTTAAAAGAATCTGTAATATATAATACAGGGCTTGCTACTCACAATATAATATAATTAGTTAATATTAGCTAGGCACTGTTTTTTAAGACTTGTAATGTAAGTAAATAGGTTTGTCATGGCCAGGTGGTTAGGGCTCTTGACCCACAATCTGGGAGTCATGGGATTGAATCCCCATCACACCAAACATACATACTCTTTCAGCTGTGAGGTAGATTTAATGTTATTGTGGGTAGTGATAACTAGCTGCCTTCCCTCTAGTCTTACACTTCTAAATTATGAACAGCTAGAGCAGACAGCTCTCGTGTAGCTTTGCACAAAATTAAAAACAAAATCATTGAAAGTAAATATGTGTAGAACTATACCAGGCTTCTCATGGTTTGTAGCACATAGTGTAAGTGTAATAAACAATACATTGGGGAAACATAGTGCCATGTAAAGTTGGTTCAAAGAGATATTAAGAAGTATACTATAAATGTATCAGCTATAGATTTTTCATGTTCTGTTCAGGAAAATAAATATGTAATACAGTCATGTACTGAATTTTGATTTGTTTAATGACAAAAACAGAACTTCTACTTTCTATTAATTTTTCATGCCTTAGGTTTCAAAGTAATGCTAAAACACCAAAGTAGCATATTTGAAAATGTTATATAATCTTAAATAAATCCAGGCATAAAGAAGCCTATTTTAAGGTGAATTAGGTGAAGTGAATAATTATATATTTCTTGGATGTATAATTAAACTATTTTATGTTTATCACATAACGTATATTTACAAAACTAGGAACTGTTACAATCTGAACAATGGGCTCAAAGAAATGGCTTTCTGTTCCCACCTGTTAAAGATCATGTTAAGCAGTTGATTAAAGAACCAATGAGAGAATGCTATGTCTTTGATGATCCAGATAACACTTCTTGTCCCATTATCATTCATTTTCCTCTAGTAAACATAAATTTTCGGAAATTCAAGCAACCAGGTAAGTTAGCAAGCTTGATAAAAAGTTAGAAAATATTGTGTAACATTTTACTTCGTAATCTGAAATATAAAAATAAAACAGAAGTATTCATAATGATTAATCTTCACTGTGTGTATAGAAAAAGTGTAGCTGAGAAATGTTTTGGTTGTCTTACCTGAACTTGTCCACTAGGTCATGCTGTAAGTTTGAAAATGTTGGTCACAAACTATAACTTGACAACCCACAAGGAGCTTTATTTCCCATATGTGAAGTAATTTGTCTTGGAATGTTGGCACAACAAACATGTCTATATCAAAAGTTTAATGTGGGTTTACCTTGAATTTCAAAAGCTCTATCACTGAAGGATGGCAACATATAAGAGCATTTACAAAAGATTTCAGTTTGTGTAGTTTGCTTAAACCAAATTAATTTGTTTCTGTATTTTGGTTATCTGTGTATCACCATTTATTGTCATCTGATTGTATATTATTGCAGTTGTTGTCCATCTTACCTGTGTGTCATTCTGTCTGAATCTAGACGTATATTCATGTGTGTGCTTAGTATTTGGGTAAAGCAAGATTATATTTGCAGGTCGAATCTTCCACAATCAGGATTTTTTTTTTTTTCCAGTTGTTGTTTCTTAATTTTTAAAATCTTTGGATACAGTTACAGAGTGGTAAAATTCGTTTATTAAAGATGGTATTTTTAAAAAGAAATTCCTTTACTATTTCAATGATTACAGGCATATTCGTAACTCTTGTTTTTCATATATGAAGTATGGGGGAAATAATGTTACAATATTTTAAGAAACAATTTTACTATTTTGTATTATTACAGGACTTGTGCGAGAGACAGATGAAGAAATACAGTTTGCAGATTTTAATGTTTTCAGTAATCCAGATACTCCATATAGCATCTACAATTTCTGTTATACACACCACAATTTTGACAGGCTTTCCAAGCTGATGGAATTCAACCTTTTAAACAATCTCCAAACCATCAAAGATGTTGTTAAAAAGGTAATGACAAGAAGAAACCAGGATTCAAACCTCATCTTATCTGAAGCAGAAATGGTGAAATAATTAAAAAGTACAAAGGAACGATTTTGAATTAGCTAATCCAGTCTTTCATTAGTCTTTTTAAAATTGTTTAATTGCACTGTTTTTATTCCAATATCATTTTAATTGTCACAAATTTAATTTTAAAAAGTGGTGATTTCTTTTTTTCTTTTCTTTTTACATCATGCTAAACATTTTAGAAAATAAACCAAAATTGTAAATTTACGGCTTGCTTTATTTTTGCACCAGATTGATGGTGTTTTCATGATGTTTTTATGAGACAAAAGCCTGTATGTTTGTTGTGACTGCTACACACTGGTTAGTAACATGTTTCAAAGGATGTAAATCAAATTCAGTTCTCGCTATGCCTGTTTGTTGAAGTAGCATGTTTGGCAATTTCATTTAATAGTTTTTCGTCTACACTAATCAAGCAGACAAATTGTTTTAATGTTTTATCCTTAGGAGAAGAATATTACATTAACTAGATAAATTTATTTATTAATGAGGATAATAAACATTAGTTTCAATAAAAATAACTGCTAGCATAGGGAAGATATTACTTCATATAAATATTTTTTTATCCTCAATTCAAAATTGCACAGCAATTATTACAGTTCCTTTTAACTTTATGCAATGTCTGAACATTGTTATTGTGTCTTTGAATGATAAAAAGATGAAATTACACACAATATATCTTGTGTAATTTTTTTCAGTAACTTCCTGTTCGGTACTTATTGTGGTGAATTAGCCAAACTGTAAGTAGTAACTAAAACTACCATTCCACAATAACTTAAAATGACGTAAGACAGTAGAATCTGAGTTTAAAGCTCGTCTGAAGTCATTAAGAAAATTATTTTCTAGAACTAAATACTTAAACATTTCAGTGACACCTAATTATATTCTGCACAATTGTTGCTCAGATGGTTAATAGGTGGTCTTAATGCTTAAATGCATTTCCCTACCTTTATTTTTTGGGTAGGAGATGAACTTTCCAAGAAAATTGTTTCCCATAAATTATATAAACAAAATTATGATTTTCATTGTGTTTTAAAATTATTAGTCTTAAGTGATTTAAAGTGCAAATGTATATGAGTATTGTTAGACATTTTGACACTAGTGCCCTCTAAGCTTTTAAAACTTAAATTTGATTGTGAATTAAGACTGAAGATTCAATTCGTTAGCTAGGGCTCCAATTTGAGATTTTTTAAAATCTACAACACTTCCAGTAAACTATATACTGGAACCTACACATATTTAAGTGCATTATATCTTGTTCCTAGAAATATTTACTTGTATCTTCATTACTGATTGTGTTTAGAAGAACTCCACATAAATAAACCACTCTTTATTTGACATAAAATTTAATTATAGTGTGATTTATTGATTACTGCAATGCTATTTTTGTTCATCTAATGTTTACTACTTGGTTCATGATTACTATTTTACTTGGAGCTGCTTTACTATCCCACCAATGAATGTTACAGAAGAGCAGCAATTGAATATATCAAGTGTTATATTTTTACTACTGTTATAAGAATTATGTACAAAGTATTTTTCTCCTTTAAATATTGAGGTGCTTTTTAATACGTATTTTTTTAAAAGTTTTTATAATGAACATTGAAAGTATTTTTTTTACATTAGTTCTATTCAAGAAATTTTGTTGCTTATTAGCAGTTCTTTTGTGTAAGAATAGATAAGCTACTTTTAATTTCCGTAATATATAAAATATTGTGCGAATGATGAACATGGTATATTTTAACAGTTGCAAGTACTTGTAAGACGAATCTTTAACAAGACTAAATTTCACTTAAGAAATTTCTCCACTGAACATGGTACGATGTGTACACATATTGTCAGTTAAGGTGCATTTCACTAAATTAGTTAAATGACTATTTTTAATAATTTTTGACGTTTGGTCGTAAAAATTAGCAGTTGAGTGAAATTATTTAATCATAATAAAAGAATTTCTTTCATTTGATAAACATAAATGAATATTATATTTACTACTTCTTCAGATATAAACTTTGTTTTGTGAACCTATTTGTGGGTGATGTTTGCATATTAAAGTTTTGTTTTGGTATACAATCTGTTAAACAACCATGATTTTATTGAAACTTGACCTTTCACACATACATTTTCTTTTAAATATTTGATAATTCATACTCTGACTGGAGACTTAGTGATATGTTTTCAAACTTAGATGATTTTTTTTCTGTCAATATGACAGAAATTTTTTAGTTATGTGCAATTTTCCTTTGATAAATATCACTTTAATATTCCACAAATGTATGTGAGACTCAAGCTGTTCTTGGCTCTACATTTTGAAATCAGTTTTTGTTTTGAATGAAAAGAGAAAATATTATAAACTATTTAGACAAATAGGTGTAGTGTAAATTCAATTTTCCTTCGATGAATGCCATTTTAATGTTCTACAAATGTATGTGAGACTCAAGCTGTTCTTGGCTATACATTTTGAAATCAGTTTTTGTTTTGAATGAAAAGAGAAAATATTATAAACTATTTAGACAAATAGCTGTAGTGTAAATACAATTTTCCTTTGATGAATTTCATTTTAATGTTCCACAAATGTATGTGATACTTAAGCTGTTCTTGGCTCTACATTTTGAAATCAGTTTTTGTTTTGAATGAAAGGCAAAAAGGTTATAAACTATTTAGATAAGTAGCTGTAGTGTAAGTTCTTTAAGACGTACAGCAATTACAGGAAATGGGATGAAATGTTCCATAGGCTTAGTTTTAATTTGTGAAGAGATGTGTTGCTTGAACTGTAGCAACACATAACACGCAAGCTTCAAATATATAACTTAATACTTATCGCAAGTTTTTCTCCTAAAAAAGAATTCATATGCAAGTGTTGTGAAATTACGCATTTCAATGCTCATAGTTTTAATACATGACTTTTGATTCAAGAATTGCTTTTTTCCTTGTGTAATAACATTCTTAAAGAATAGAATAATAAAATGACCTGAATATGTTGAATGTCTGCCTTGAATAAAGTTTAGAAGTTTTTAACTGACACATTCAGAGAGAATATATACAAATTTCTTTGAAACTAAAAATTAGATTTAGATTTTTCATATACAATCATTAATTAAATATTCATCAGTAATATTAGTTGTGATAAGCACTTTGTTTAATATAATTTAAATTTTACCAATTACTTTCCTACGCTTTAGTTTTTTAGATACTCTAACATATTAGAGATACAAATTTTATTTACTTGCACTAAAGAACTTATATTAATGTGTGGCTGTAGAAAATAAAAACAATTGATGGTATTATGGGATATGTTAGTTGCATACGGAGATAAAAATAATTCTGAATAAATCTCTTTAAAACTAATGATGAAACTTTACTAGGTTTTTATTATAAAATTGACACTAATGCAAGGATGTTTAAATTCATATGGTAAAATGCTTAGTTAATAAGAAAGCAGCATGTGATAACTGTTAAGACTTATTATATATGTTTAAAATGAAAGGGGCCCAGCACCGCCATGTGGGTTAAGGCATTCAACTCCTAATCTGAGACTCGCAGGTTTGAATACCCATCACACCAAACATACTTGCCCTTTCAACTGTGGGGGCATTATATTGTGATGGTCAATCTCACTTTTTGTTGATAAAAGAGTAGCTCAAGAGTTGGCAACGAGTGGTGATAACTCGCTGCCTTCTCTCTAATCTTACACTTCTAAATTAGGGACAGCTAGCACAGACAGCCCTCATTATAGATTTTTGTGAAATTCAAAACAAACTTAAAATGAAAGATAATTTCCATTCCGAGTAACTGCTTTGGTTTTTAAATTTTGGGGAAGAACTTTGCTTATTTATACACTTTAAGAATTACCATTGCAGTTCAAATAATAAATTGAGTAATTGCAGTATTTTTTATTGTTATGCTCACCTTTGAAAACAAACAAAACTTTATAAAGAATCTTTGTTTTTTTAGAATAAAAAGTCCCATCTAGAGCACTTTGAATATTGTCATGAATAGTTTTATTTAAAAAGAAAAATTTATCTGGCTTAAATTAATGAATTTTAAATATGGATGATGAAGTATTTTTGTTTTTTTTCCCATGAGATAAATGAAGCTTAAAACAATATTGACATATAAAACACTAAATGGTAGCTTGGTTTGAATTTTAGTCAAAGCTATGTGAGGGCTATTTGCACTAAGTCTAACACAAATAGTTAAGTGTTACTTTGAAGATGTTATGTTAGGATATGTCAAACATTTGAGTTTGTATAGTACAAAGGGAGAAAAGCATCTGCAGGAAAGCTAATTTATTATTGTATTTAAATGTCAATGTTAAGCTGTTTAGTAACTCCCATATGGCATAATAATACTTAATTTTAGGTAAATTAGTCCTTATGGTTTAGGAAATAGTGCCACTTATATGTAATTCAAAAGTATTCTACTGCTCAGAATAGAAAATTTACATAACTTTGAGTACTGGTTGTAAACTTATCTCTAAACTGTATCTACAAAACAACTGAGTTGTGAAGAAATAATAAGAGTTTAAGTTCATATGAAAGTAATGAATGATAAAAAGGCTCAGAAAGCAATTCATTTTATGCTGTGTAAATAATTTAGATATCACAATAATTGCATGTACGTAGTTTTCAATTTTTATTTCTGTTAAGAGATCAGTAATCAAAACAGGTAAGTTTAGAGTATGTCATAACAGTCCAATTGTTTGTTAGTTGCAAAATCCATGAAATCACAATTAAATTATCAGGTACTGAAAGCTTTTAACTGGTGGACTAAATACAAGAAAACACTCGCGTTTTAGTTTTGAAAATAAATATAATTTGAACAAGACTGACAGATGCCTGTAATTACATAGAATCTTCACCAAATATTATTGTGGATGGTGCTTTTGTCTTTGACAAAGTTTCTACACAAAACACTGCCCACTTTAAAACTTTAGATAGATGTTTCAATAGTAGAAAGTTTGTTTCATATCTTCAATTAAAATGTAGGTATATGTTTGTGCACAGTATTAAACTGAACAACCAACTAAAAACAGGTGACACAGTCCAAAAATGTTTTTCTAGAATTTATTACATTTCATATATTTTTATAAATTGCCCATCAACATCGTTTCATACTATCACATTCAACTAGTTGCACAATGTTTATGGCACCATGTAGGCAAAAAATTGAAAATTTATATCATCTCAATGATGCAAAGAAACTAAACATAATAAACTAAAGATTTAAAAATAAAATACAAGACCACGTGATTGGCTTTATCACTCATCTATAATATTATGCTAAGTAACATGATGGGTCATCCTATGACAGAGAACATGTGTTTAGCCAATATAATTTCATAATAATGAATTTAATTGAATTTATAGTAGCTTTAATTTTAAAATATAGTTACATGCATAAGCTATCTCACTTAAGCAAAGAAGCTTTCAATATAAGATAACAAGGTGTTAGATAGTTGCTTAAACAAGTGCATGTGTTTTATGTACACAAAGATAGTGCTAGTTCTGAAGCATCAATTTATAGAAATTATGAAAATATAACATACCTTCAGCTGTTTGAAAGTTCAAAAGGTTCCAGCTTTTGTTTAATAGTTGTAGACTATTTATTAATAATGAGAGCAAATTGATTTTTGTACATAAGAGATATAGTACAAAGAAACAAGAACACAAAAAGACAATTTGTAAACCGGCATTTAAAATCACTACCTTAATTTCATTAGTAAATGTGACATAGTTTCTCTTCAGTTTCTGTGTAAGAAACAAACTTGTTATTATATGAATTTTGTCACAATTAAAGTTTTAAACACAGGTAAAAACAAACTTCTAATAACTAATTCTACATTATTTATTCTTTTAAACAACTACAAAATAATGACATAATAAACCTTGCTGAATAAAGACTTCCAGCAATAACTATTACTAAAGTTAAACACTTGATTTTCATATTACAGATGCTTATAGAGGGGGTGGGAATAAACTTATTATATGGTTAGTACTAAAGAATGCATTATGAAAACAATTTAATTACTGTTTATTTCAGAGTAACTATCAAAAAAACTGAATAAGACCTGGCACACCTTGTCCTTGTAAGGTCTTCTAGAGTTCATCAATTTTTAGATATTGTAATTTGGAATGAAAGAAAATAAATCCACAAGATTTTATTTCAACGTTTATATTAAAAGCTCCTTTCTGTAAGGTGTGAGAAGCCCAAATATGTTATACTTATTTAAGATAATATATCTAAAAGGGTTGTCTTTCTTTGGTATGATGACAGGTCAGTCTTGTATGCAAGTAATATGATACCATCGTAGGCTACAAATTTAGCAAAACATTATTTTCAGTAATATCTTGAAACTAATTAAATTGCAAGTAGCAATGGCAATAATTATATGAAGGAAAACAAGTTGTACAAAAGGGACATCTAGTGATAAAAAAAAATATAGACTTAAAAATAAATATTCTTTTCACTGGTTGATATTAATATGACTAAACATATAACAATTCATTAACAATATAAAACAAATGCACTTTTCTTCTAAATGTAGTATAATAAAATTCATGGTTCAAATGTACATTAAAAATATTTTTTTAAATTTCTAGTAACTAATAAGGAATACATGAGGAATTCTCATCAATTTAAAACTAACAGTAATAATCACATAAACCAAAAAGTCTGTTTTTAGAAGCAAGAAAAACCTGGTTTCTCTGCACTACATAATTGTTTAGTAATTTTGAATAAATAACATGAAATAAAAACTTAACTTCCAGTAAGTGGTACTTCACAAAATAAAGTGTAAACTCTGGTGGCTGGAATGACTATTTTTATCTTATAAATCTAAAGAACATGATGATTTGGTGTGATATAACAAAGTGATAAATCACTCCAAAGTTTCAATAGATCTTAGAAGTGTATGTTTATCATTACTATGGAGGTTTTCAATAATAACTAAGCCATAACTCATTGCAACCTATTATATTATAGTTTACTTACATTTGGTGCAAAAAACATAACCAAATGAAAAAAAAAAGGTATTCTAATGAGAGGATAGAACTATATAAAGATTTTAAACTAAACCTCTCTGATAAGCCCTGTGATTTATCAGGTGTTACATCTGAGTGACTGCTTCTAAAACTATGACACCTCAATTCCAAACTGACACAATGGTCACTAGTTCCAGTAAACTTCTTATTGTCTTCAATACAAACACAACCCACTCTTTTCTTCAAAACATCCTGACTGTTAAACTAAAGGTTTCACCAGTGTTTGGATTAAATAATGACAAATGAAGAAGTGTCAAACTTGAGCAATCATAAAAATAAAGTGCCATAGTATTTGTGCACATTTTGTTATCAGTTATTACCTAATTTGATATTAAACAGTTGTTGAATTGGCTAGATAATTATGTGTTCTGAAAACTATGCCCAACCACACTTATTGTGAGACTGAAGGAGATATTTTTGTTCTAAAAATTATCTTAAATTCAACAGTATCATAGATTTACACCAGATGGTGAGTCTATGGTTTACAGAGCATGCCATAATACATTAATTTGTTCAGAGCCAATGTATATGCTCACATACGATTTTGAAATGCATCTTCAAATGCCATAATAAAATTTGTTTTAGTCTGAAACACTGAAACCAATATATCTGAATAATTATATAAATAAATTTGGAACAGCTATATTAAAGACACTTTTTTTGCAGCATCTTTTAGTGTATTTCAAAATTCCTAGTCTTACATAAATCAAACGCATATTAATTGAAGACTTGGATCCCAGGATGTTTGGTCTGATGGTGTACCTTCAAGGATGTTATTGGTATTGTATGCCACACTGGTAAAGTTTCTTTAACACTGGAAGCCAAATATGTCATTCAAGTTTAATAACTTGGACTAAATTTCGGGATCATCGGTGTCATTTCCTTCTAAGAGTAATCTGCTCTCAGTTTTGTTTCTATGCCTTAAAGAGAGAAAACTAAAGTAAAAAAAAAATAAAGAAACAACAGAAAAATAAATAATTAGGTATTATAGAAAAAATAAAAGATATATCACAAAACCAAACTTCAAACAATGCTTTACACCTCATAAAACAAGTTTCACACAATGTATTTACACACTGTTCAAATTATAAAAGTTCCAGATAAACAACTTTAAATGAAGTTAGGATGTTACTGCAGTAATTAATGTTTTAATGTGTATACACACATGCAGGAAAATAATCCTGAAACTTTTTGATTACAAAATTATTTCAGTCAAATAAAGCATAATATAAATCATAGAAAAACAGAAAATAAAACCAAAAATGTTTATGGTTTTGACTTAAATTAGATTTACTAATTGGGATAAAAGAATAAAAAACAAATCACCTTTGAGAAAATATAGGTTTTACCATTAAATCAAAATTAGTATTTAATTTGTTTTTAAGTTATTTTCAATGTAAGTTACACAAGTAAAAAGAAAAGAAGTAACTTCAACTGTGTTTACTAGTGAATAAATTAATTTTAATAAACTATTTCAGCATAGTTTATAGAAGAATTATACATGTTTATTGTTAATCGTACAAAGGAAATACTTAAATAACGCAAATCATACATTAACTTAAGTCAAAATTACCAATGCAATTTCTTTTCAAATTAAAAATATCTAATAGTTTGAAATTACTTCAACTAACAAAGGAAAAAAACAAACCAATTTCCAGTTAATCAAGTAAAACATAGTTACTCACTTGTGGCCTTTCTTTTTATCTCTTCTCTTCCTGTTAATGACACCATTTGGTTCATCCATCATTTTCAAAATTAGTACCTGATCACTAGAGTCTATTGGGGCCACTGATATATCTCTCACTGCTCTAAATTTACCACAGTTGTTCAGGTGTTCATTTTCCAAACGAAAGAAGTTCCAGACAAAACGCCTTTTCCAAAGAAATAAAGGGTGTCATTTGTAATTTAAAACATAGAAAAACAAACTGAAAAAGAAATGTATATCCATAACAAAATAAGATGTATTTATTAATTGTTATATTAATAAAATATGTTTTTGGTATTCATAAAAAATATAAATAAATAAAAACAACCTGAAGATGATTTGTTGAAGCATTGAAACTTATATAGAGTATTTGGATCTGTACTTAGATCCAAATAAAATTTAATTTTATTGTGTAAATGAAAAAAATGTTTGTTGTTTCTAACTATATTCACTTATCTGTTCATTTAATAGTATCAAGCATAAGTCTACAGTTTTCTTACTTTTACATATCAGACAAAAACAAAAGAAATAAAGATGTTTGTTGCAATGATTCTCCACTACTTTTAGTTTTCTGAAATAGAAACAACTTGAACTTTATTTTAAGCCAATGTGTATCTCTTCAAGTTTTTAAAATAAAAATATTCAGTTGATGGGGGTACACAAGTCTTTGTGTCTTAATTTACCAACATTTTTATGTACTCCCTATGTAATAGAGAAACGTATAACTAAACTCGAGGAGTTTGACAATTGGTAAGTTACACACACAATATTTACCTCATGACCTCTAAGGGAGCCAAAATGGAGACAACTAAATCACTGTGAATCAAGTCAAGATCAGCCATTGATACTGAGACTGTCCATCCAAATCGCAAAAGAAAGTCTTCAGTAATAGCAAAATAATAGTAACCCTAAAAAATACAGAAAACACCATCAACAAATGTCATTCTTCAGTTTCTCGTCTCTTAGAGCTTAAGTCGATGAAAAAAAAAACACTAAAAGATAACAGAAAATATCATTGCATTAATAAACAAACTACAAGTTGATTTAAAATATTATAAATAGATACATGATGATAAACTTCTCATGAAAATGTATCTAAGAGTTTAATAGCTTCCAATGATGATATTTAGGATTTTATAAACAAGTGCAGGTTAAACATTTTCTGTTATTATTTTTCTTCATTTCTGCTCTATAGTTTAACACAAGAGGCAACTATATGGTGGCAAATACAGAAACTTAATGAAACTTGGACTATAGCTTCATTTGGAATTTTAACTGGTATACAAAGGCTACTTATGGCAAGAGAATAAGAAACAAAGGGTATCTTTCTTATTCTAGAATACAAAAACAGTTTTAAATTGAAATAAGTATTTATACATGTACATATATATTTAGGTTTTTGCAAATTCATGATAATACATATTTTTGAATGTTAACTGTTATTTACACACATTTTATTTCAATAGAATTGTGAGTCATAACTCATCACAATAGTATTGCTTGTTTTTATGCACAAAACTAAACAAAGGGCAATCTGTGCTCTACCAACCATAGGTATCAAAACCTGGTTTCCAGTGGTACAAGTTTGCAGATATAATGCTGTGCCACTAGGAGGCAACATCACAATCAAACATTTATTACAACAGAATAAAATTCTGTGTCACAGTTTAGTGGAAATTTGCTACAACAATCCTGACTTTTAGATTTAAAGCTTGCAAAAATATGTTTTATCATTTTGTACTGCATTTGAATTATGATAGAAAGATAAATGTTTTTTTGTGTAGAAAATGAGATAGGCTTAATTAAATCTATACCACATTTCATATTGTCAACA
Source organism: Carcinoscorpius rotundicauda (assembly GCA_011833715.1). NCBI lineage: Eukaryota > Metazoa > Arthropoda > Merostomata > Xiphosura > Limulidae > Carcinoscorpius > Carcinoscorpius rotundicauda. Next base: position 37,214,147 of record CM022403.1, read on the forward strand.
AAGCCACTGTGTTAAGGTTAAGTAACTGCTTCAAAGGGCCAAGAAATTTGCCAAAGACAAGTGTAAAAAATATAAAAACTGTGCATACATGTATATATACACTTATAGAAATAAATATAAAACATGTATTAAATAAAACTTGTAAGCTCTCTAGCTTACCATTGAACCACTTGAGGTCAGTTTACAGAAGAAATACTTGTTTGTTTTTTTGGAATTTCGCACAAAGCTACTCGAGGGCTATATGTGCTAGCCGTCCCTAATTTTGCAGTGTAAGACTAGAGGGAAAGCAGCTAGTCATCACCACCCACCGCCAGCTCTTGGGCTACTCTTTTACCAACGAATAGTGGGATTGACCGTCACATTATACACCCCCACGGCTGGGAGGGTGAGCATGTTTAGCGCGACATGGGCACGAACCCACGACCCTCGGATTACGAGTGCACGCCTTAACATGCTCGGCCATGCCAGGCCCAGAAGAAATACAAATACTGAAACTGTAACAAAATTCAATGGTTTACTTAGATTTCCTAAATTCAACAGAATAACTTGCTTAAGTTAAACCAATTATAAAGTGATGTTTTAGCACAATATAATTACTTTCAACTAACTTTGTTTTTGAAAATATATATACTTCCAAAATTTCATATTTTCTATTCACTAACATACTACTGACAGTGTCTTGTATCTTATCCATTTTCTCTGTAGGGTCACTAAATAGTTAGGGTTAAATGAATCGTATAAATGTTAGAAATAATATCAAAGTACAAAAATATTGAAATTACACACAGAACCTTCATGCTAGAAAATTATAATGACTTACAACTTTGTTTATTTTTGATATATGTACATGTGTGTGTTTATATGTCCCTGTTAAATTGTTGTAACTCTTGCTTTAACTTTTTATCTAATGTGTAGCAAATAACTATAAGAAGCTAAACACTGTTGAACTCATTAAGGCTATTCACTTCTAGTTTAAGCATTATTTTTCTCTTGAAAATACTTTCATTTTTATTTTATTGGTGGGGTTCTGATTGATATTAAGGTTTTGAAGCACTTTAAGAATGGTAATAAGAATTGAAATAACGGTGAGTTATGGGCATGTCTTGGTTACTATTAATTAACTGTTTATGAAGCTTCAAATAGGTGGCTTGAGATTACTCTTATGCATTTTCAACAGTGGTTAAATATTCAGAATTTTCTGCATCTAAAAAATGTGTGTCTTGGATGTTATTAATAGTTTTGTTTTTTTCTTATATATCTTAAAATTTAGTAAGTATGTGATTTGCAGGGTTAAAGGTATCTGATACTGAAACCTAATCACTTCTTTCCAGTGTTTCTTATCTTACCGGTGAAGAATAAACAATTTCTTCCCTGAGAAATTTGTTCTCTCCAGCATTTGAATCAAAGAGCCCCCAGTCCATTTTAATATCCCAGATGTAAGTGTAACAAGAACTAAACACTGCAGATACAATCCAGAGGAAGAAAAAAGGGTTGTATTCGGATTCTTCATATCTATCTGCAAATAGAATTAATCCTTCATTATAAACTTTGTCTGTGAAGATGGAAAAGTCTATCATTGCAATCGACTTCTCCTCCCATTTAAAATCTCTAACTACAACAATTCTTTAACAATATATATCTCAATTACTGGTAAGTCTGTGATACAAATCACAGTACATGTTAAGCAAATGTATAAAGCAACTCCACACACAATATGTGATGGTTTTTGGTATTTTCAACTTGATAGCATCATGTGTAACATGGGCCAAATACCCAGGTCAGAGAACCTGAGATTCAGAGGGAGAGCAGGTGTAAAACTTCGGCCTTTCGATATACAGCCCAACAGCAAGCCACTTTTATTTTGGCCCAATAAAAAAAATCATCCAACAGCAGTTGACCTACAGGTTTGAAGAAATAATCTTAAGTTAAACCACTACAGAAGTTTAAATTGTGACCATTTATAAGGCAAATTAATTTAAAATAATAAATCACTTAGGTAATCTGGATAACAAAGTTATGGGTTTAATAATAATAAATAAAGTTGATATACTAGTAGTTTTTACAGTACCGAGACTAAACCTAAAAATATGTAGAAAAAAGCATATAATTAATGTACATTGTATGCTGAAGAGATACGATATACAAAAGTTAAAACACACTACTCATGTACAAACTGTAACTAAAAAGAAATCTGTGTATGTAATAAGAATGATGTATCGATAATTGAGTAATTACAAACAACAAACATTTGACCACGAAATGTTAGAAAATGATAAAATCAGATGAAACTGATTGCTTGTCTGAAAATGTATAAGGTATACATTGCCGAAACATTCAAAGATTCACCTTCATTGAATTAGTGTACAAATGAAAGACAAACCACAGGATATGAAATCAAAAGGAGCTTCATTACTTTTATTAACATATACAAGACTATCTGAACAAAGTTTTTTATACTGAAATAAACGTAATTAGACTAGAAAATAAAAAAGGTTTATTATATTTTACTAACCATCTATTCATTTAGATGAATGATATTTATGTTACAATATCACAAGAAAAAAATTTACTTAATTTTTATTTTAGTAATCAAAGAATCAAAACATCTAGAATTTGTTTCCAATGACTACTGTATACATACATTAAAACACAAACCATTTTTATTTTACAGGAATTCAAGCTTTGCAGTCCCTTAATGATAACAGATTGGTCAAAACTGTTAAAATTATGAGAAAGAAAACTACTTTGCAAAATACACAGTTAGTTCGATTTTGAAGATATCATTTATATGAAAGGAGATGTACACATTTTCTATGTTCCTTTTACCCTTTTATTTTTGAAATAAAAAGCACAATGAGAAAAAGGTTTAGAAAACAGTTCGATGTTTGGTAATAGTTCCAAATTTAGATTGTTCTCAAAGGTCAAAAAGTTTTAAAGGTTAGCAAAAAAACTGATTTCTGTAACTTACAACATCATTAGACAAAATAAAAATGAGAAATTACTTTCCTAAATGTCAATATTAGAGCCATTTTCATACTGTAATTCTGTAACTACAAAAACAGTAAATTCTGATCACATTAACCTGGGATTTTCATTTCTTACCTTTAAATACATTGAAGAGAGTTGAAAAAGTTACTACAAAAAATGTAGTAGAGTATTTTCCTGCATTTACCAAGTGAGGAAAAGCTTCGTTAGTGTCCCGATAGCGACGAAGACATTGAGCAAATCGAAACCATGCAGGTAGGCAGGCTACAATGGGCCGAAGTATTATACCCACTTGTTTGTCCATACAACGAACAACGTCTGAAATGTTCACCAAAATTTAGTCTTGGTTATAAGAAATGCCCAAATCTTTTTTCTTTTTCACTATTAAGCATATTAAAAGCTTACAAACATTATTTTAGATCTTCAAAGTGACTAAAGCATCATAAAATTAATTTTATAATTTCTACTTGTGCAAAATTCCAGTTTACCATTTTATGTTCTTCAAACACCAAAGCCCTTTCAGCCATGGAGGCATTATAATGTTACAATCAATCCCACTATTCATTGGTAAAAGAGCAACCCAAGAGTTTTTGGTGGGTGGTAATGGCCAGCTGCCTTCCTCTCTAGTCTTATACTGCAAAATTAAGGATGGCTAACACAGACAGCCCTCGTATAGCTTTGCGTGAAATTTAAAAAACAAACACCAAAGTTACAGTTAATCTGAAATATACCTACCTTCAAACTCAAGAATAAATAATGCATTAAACTTTGTGTGTACAATATGAATGGTATGGTTTTAACAAATAAATTACTTAAAATGAGGGCAAAGATAACTTAACTTAAAATATGAAAATTACAACATTACATTCAAGTTTCCAGTGTTTAAGCAAATTAACCCCACAAAAAAAAAACATTTATTGCTATCATTTCAATTCCATGGCTAACAATAAAACTTTAAAAAAAGAAAAATAAATTGAATAAGCTACTTTATTTTTCATCATTATAGTATAATCTTTGTTTTAAATATGATGTATGATGAAACCATCAGCTAAATTAATTAACACTCAAACAACAAACTGTAATTATAAATATGATTATGCAAGACATATCTCCAATTTTTAGTTTCAACCTTTGTTTAGTACTTTTTTAATGTTTAGTACTTATGAAATAACTAACACTAGTAATGGTTTCTTTGTCTATTTGTTCAGCATAAAGATACACAGAGGGCTATCAAAATCCATATTTAAATATCATAAGCCCTAAAAGTTACTGTTGAGCCACGAGGGAGCAACACCAGTAATGGATATAAAAGCCTGCACACAGATAGGAAGTGTAAGCAGCATGTTTGAACAAAGCATGAAAATACACCAAGACTAACAGAGGTCTATTTCTTGTCAGTTATCTTCTTCCTTCCAAGAAACTGTTTTATACACTTGTCAAAACATCTAAAAAAAATAATTACAGGTTGTCTCAAGCGTGTATATCGAAATGTTTCAATGTTTTTTTTTAATATCAAAAACAACTTATGCATAAAAAAGTTGTTTTTCCCATTTTAAGTACATTATCATGCATCACTCATTGTGAACAATGTTAAATCAGAAAATTTTGTATTAAGGTTACTGTCGTCCAATAGTTTTACCTCAGATACTTGTACAAAAGTGATTAGGAACTACAAACCTTCATGAAAAAATAAAAATTTTAATGACTTAAAAAACTTTTATGCTGGACTTTATTTGTTCCTCCTCTTCACAGTGTAGGTTAGTTAATCTTATGTAAATGTTGAACCATCCATAAACTAAGATGACATTTCAAGCTAGTGCTTTTCATCAAACTGTGAACAGCACAATCTCATGAAGAATGCCAGCTCCACACATCATCCTTTTCAATAACAATTTGATGACTGCTCAACCTGTTAATTAATTTTTATATTTTCATCATCTATACAATTTTGATTATATTAATCCACAAACTAAATCATCATTGGAATATTATGGTAAGTTGGTTTAACCTGAGTAGATTAGGGAAAAAGTTAGTGAATAAATAAACACACACACACACACACATACACATGTATGCACTTAAAATCAAACAATAAAAAACATACAGCTTCAGAGGTGAAAGAACTTTATCAAGATACAAACCACTATTCTCTGTCCAATCTAGTGTGCTGACATAGAAACACACAAAATATTCAAAGTCCACCAGAACTGGTACTAAACTGTTCAGCTGATCTGCAAGCCAGAAGTCAGCAAATCCCACGTGAAAGAATGGAGAAGCTATTACTCGACCCTGGAGAAAAATCCACATTCACTAAATATAACTACTTATTCATCCAGTACCAAACAACTAAAGTGAGTGTGATGTTTTTGTTGACATTTTTATTTTCAACACTGTGTGAGGCAAAAGTACCCATTACCTATAGTTTGGATTTATAAAAAATCAGCAAAAGATATCAACTGGATATACCAAACAAACTACCCACTTGAAAAAATAAAATAAAAAAATATCTAATTTTTCTTCCTAACTGAGTATTTTACTAAGTACAAAATTCCAAGATTCCCCAAAAGTTTTTATCTCCACAATTACACAAGCCTCAGGTTAACTGAGACATAACCTTCTGCTTACTGTTTACCTGGAATCTAACATAGAAAAACAGAAATACATAAGGGTAAAGATTTGGATAAATTAACAGGAAAAAAACCCACAAAACTTGAAAAAGTATTTAGAAACTTTGCTCAATGGCAAGTTGTCAACATGTACAAATACTGAGAAAGAACACTTTCCAACATTACTATTAAGTCATTTTATTTTGGTTCTGATTCCATTTAACAAAACTAAAGGACAAAAAACATATTAACCAATGGAATGCTCTATATTTCATTTTTATTAAACAAAAACATATGAGGTGCAATTAACAAAATAAAACTTCAAAAATTAATCTCTATAAACCTACATTAAAAAGTATCAAAATCTGAAAAGAGTTTGGGATAAACATGTATACTACAAGAAATGAGATTCAAATTTACTGCTTAGAATGTAAGATATCCATAAAACCACTGCCCAAGTTTGGACATCAATCTAGAGAGATGTAATGGTTTCTTATTTAAATAAAACCAACAGAGCAGAACCATCTTCTTGATTTCAGTTATTCTTGGCTTTTGCTAGGGATCAGATAGAACTGTATAAACCAATATTCCCAACGTATTGTCTCGACAGATGATCTTTACTTCAGAACTTAGATGGTGAGATTCAACTGACACTTTTTAGTTTTGCTCAACCACTTAAAATTAATGAGAACAATTTCTTAGTTCACTTTATATAAGACAAATAGCAGTAAACAGTAAATGTATATTGATTTATGAGGTTGTTATTAATGCTAACCTTAACTTATCTGTGACTCCTGTTCTATTCTATGAATTATACACAACTTCCAGATTATTCCACGGAATAATTTCAGTTACCTTATAATAACATTGTAATAACACTTTAACAATTATTATGGGTTTGTTTTCAACACTATTCTGGTTTTCCTTGTAAAACCTTATTTAACTGTATGTCTTATTCTATTGTACACATGCATGTGTTTATGTATTCATCTATTGTTTACCAAAAGTTCTTTTATTACAAATATACACATGGATCAAGTGATTTGAAAGCACATCTGACTTTACATATGTTTAAATGAGAGAGCTTTAATATCATACAGAAATCAACGTAAAGTGTCTACTTACGAGAACTCGAAGGAGCCAGAATCGAGCATGATGTTTCATAGTTTTTACTGGATTGACGAGAAACAAAAGCATTATAATCACCAGAGCCAGTGGATTTGCATAAGCAGGGATTGCTAAGGTGTTACTGTAGAGGAAACCTAGAACACTGATCGTCCACAATACCCCAAAAATTGCTGCCATCTGAAAAACATTAGTGCACTTACTAATAGAATAATAATCTATTATAAGTTTCCTTCAAGTAGCATCAAAACTAAATATGAGAATACTTCACTACAAAGACAAGTTATAATAAAAATAATTTTAGATTTTACCAAAGAAAAACTTTACTCATCCCATTACAGACAAAAAAAATGTTTAACAGTCTCTAGACCAATATTATATCAAGTTGATTCAAAAGATAAAAATGACAACATGGTAGTCAACAAAACTTAATTAAGTACCATTTCACAGACACACACACAAAATCTTTAACTAAAGAAAAAATATGGATAATTTTAACCATATCAAATTTGTTTTTGGGGTCTTGTTGCTGGCTGTTACTGACTTATATAAAATATTTAGATTATTTGGCAAGATAGGAAAAGAACTGGCAGATGGATTTCAATTATAATAAATTCAAAGTAGTGCATTCAAGATATCACAATTTATATTATGATTGAAATTCTGAAGTAATAAATTTAACAGCATGGTTGAAGAACAAAAATATGGGGTTCTAACTGATCAGTCTCTTAAGCCATCCAAGCAATGCATTGTTGCTATTGATATGGCAAATACAATTTTAGGTTGTATCTACACAAATACAACACACACATTTAAAGAGCTTACAAAGAACAATGAATTGTTAGAAATGGTTCAGAAAACAGTTACTAAAATAACACTCAAGAGGGAAATGTTATTGTAGGAGCTCTATTGTACATTATTTTAAAGTTTTTGTCACAGTTTCAGGTGAATTAAATTTGCAGCTATTTGAGAATCTTACTTCCATCAAGTGTTGCTCTGATAAATGATTTCTTGGGTCCAACTCAAATATCAGTACGTGGTTCACTCCTGATGTTCTCCATCCATACACATTAATACCAATCAAAAACATAAACAGAATAATTAGTAGCGTTCCCCTGTACAGTCGAAACACAATACGCCAGTCATCCCTGGTTTTACTGAATACACCTAAAGATAAAAAAGGTGCTGTTCCAACTTTTTTCTAATAAATCTACTATCACAAATAAAAAATAAAAATATTAAATAGATTTTGCTGAAAACACCTAAACAACATAAAAGTAAAGGAAGTGAAAAAATCTATCTTGATTTTAATTTATTAATTCTTATTAAAGTAAAATACAGAAGGGTACAATACCATCTCCATTTACATAAAAATATATAAATAATTATTAAAATTGTCAACAAGACAGTGACCAAGTAGCAGATCAATGAACATCAAGCTCTCTCCAGCAATTAATGAGATGAAAATCCTGTTTAATTATATAAAAAAGCAATAACATTCAGAAGGAGAGCTTAAGAAATACAATATTCACAACTTTATAAACATACCTTAAAAGCTAGGTTAAATTATTTTGAAAACTTTCAAATTTTTCTACAAGATGGCTCTAAATAATTTTTAGGATAAATCTTTGAGCACAGACAGGATAATTGAAAAGAAAAAAATACTATTTTGAATATTTCATTAAAGTGCTTGATCTAACAGGACTAGATTCCGATGAATTAAATTATATTCATTTCCACTCACTTTCAACAAAACCACACTGTTATCACACTAGAGGTTTTGACAACACTCACCTGACAGAATTACGGTTGCTATAAGCACTAGAAAGGCACCTGAAAATAAGCCCACTTTAAATGTTGTCCATGGTGATTGCTACACAAAACAAAGACAATGGACAGTTAATCAACCAAAAGCTTTTACCTCCTGAAGTCACATTTATTTTTCTATTTAATTAGATGTCACACAAATCTCATCTTAATGGATACTGCAACAGTATTTGTATGTTCTAACTAATTTACCTCATTACTTTTAATAGTTACCAAATTTTGAACTCAAAACTTAGAGTTTGGTATTCATTTAAACCTGTCCACCCATTTTTGGATTAATTATTAAAACAAATAATAATAATGGAAAAAAAGCAGCCTTTTACACGATTCCTGCAGTTTAGAACTTTATTTATGTTAAGTTTCAAATTAAAATATCTTTAACACTTCGTTGCTTATTGAAATTTCTTATAAAGTTATAACATTGTGATAAACATTAAATGTTGACGTACTGTTAAATGATTCAGCAATTCAGTATTATTATCTCAAACCTCAAATGATACCATACATGGTAGTGTGGATTAAAATGAAGGGTAAAACCTTCGAAAAATATTATCTTTATAATACTACGGAATTAGAACGAATATCAAATGGTTACAACAGCAAACAAGAGAAATGCCACAACACATCCATTTTGTTCAACTCCCAAGAACTGATTGTGGAAGAAATACAGAAAATATCGGGTACAGTGCAGCATTACCTAAACTGAAAAAAAAACAAAAAAACCCTACAAAAATCAAAATGGGTTATTATGATCCCACCCTTATGAATTGAGGGTTAAAGTTGGTTTTTCAAGCACTTATTTCTTTAGGGCTATCTTGCTTTTTTTGTTACTTTCAGACTATACTAACCACGACATCATTACTGCTTTAAAGACTTTACGTTTTGCTATTTCAATAACATACACTTGGTTCTCTCACCAACAAAGTGATGTACTTTTAAAACACTTATTATCAACACACTTGTTTCTTGTGATCTCAATGAATCTATTAACATAAGCAAATGGCATTCACATGGATAATTATACTAAAATAACAAAATATCAACTTCTTCAATGTACTCAATTTAATAGTAAAGTACCATTACGTGGAGACCACTTGAATCTTTTAAACAAAATACAACCTCTTAATTTGTTTATATTCTACAAACCTTTGTTCAAATAAAGTTAATTTATTTATGTTTTTGGGATTAGATTCTTTTATGGACTCACAAAAGCACCAATTAGCCTTTGTTAGTATTCCATATCTGAGAATCAAATTTAATCATTAGTGTCTTATTTGAGATGTTTTCAAACTCTGATCTGATTGCAATTCTCACAGGAACTCCAACAAAATAGAATTTCAACTGAAGAACTGTTCACACTTTCTACATGATACTTAAAGAAGTCTGTGGTAAATATAGATTACCTTATCATTCAGTGGAGGAACCCTTAATCTTTTCATTGCTTTTTGTCGGTCTCCTCCTTCCAGTTCTGATGTGAAAAGTGTCTATTCAGAACACAAGACAATTTTGAGAAACGGGGTTGAAAAATTCCCCTAATAGAAAACAAAATAGTAGAAAAACTTTTGGATCCAAACATTTTTAAATTAAAAAAAACCGACAAAAAAGAATTACCTTTAATGGTGACATGGTTTTTGAGAGATACAAGTATAATAAAATCTGTCATGATCCACTAAATTAGTACAAGATTATATAAAAACTTATAAAATACAAGAGAAAGGGGAAATGAGTCTTGTGTTCCTTTTTGCATTCACTGAAATCCAATGTGTTACCCTTAGGGATACAGCTGCAGTGATTACAGAGAGATATTGTAATTTTACTTCAAAAAATAAGTACAAAGCTGTAATAAATTTTACGTCAAATAAACTTGAAGTTCAGATATTTTAATATTAATATCAAACTGATGTAAACCTGAATTATGAATTTAATAACTATATTAGAACTGGGCAGTTTAATCAACATAACTGGATTAATACAAGCAGCAACAGTGTCAGCTACTGAAGGTACGATACTCAGCTAGTGAAGGTATGGCACTCAGCTAGTGAAGGTAAGGTACTCAGTTATTTAAAACTGCAATTAAATTGAATCATCAACATTTTTATTTCTAGTTATTCCAACCAGGAACTGATGAAATTTCCAATTATATCAACTGTCATGAAAATAACAAAACTGAAATCGGGGTTTGTAAATAGTGCTATTTCTGACTATTACATTGATACAAGTAATCAAAATATTGTCATTCAATTCATATGTCCCAACTTCATTATGACAAAGTTAATAACGCTATCTACCAGTGATCATCTTTTTTTTGTTTTTGTTGCTTGTATGTATCATGTTTTGGAGAATGCTGTACTGATCAAATATTCAAATGTAGTTGATTAACAGGATAACTGATTATCAAAAACTTCTAATCATCCATCTCTTACACACAATAACTTAAACTACAATTTCTTTTTACACATAATTCACCACACATTAACATGTTGGTATTTTCCAATTAAGCTACACCTAAGTTCATTGAAACCACTGTCATTTTTCTCCTTCTTGAACAAGGTATAAAACTGGTAATATTTTCTCTCTTAACCCTTTGTACACTGGCTCAGTCACTTTAGCAATCTTTAACCACCACATAACCATGAAGGTATAGAGAATATAACTCCGAATTTTCTAAGCGTATCTTCAAGAAAATTGGTAAGCTTTTAACAGACGTTATAAATGTGTTTTACACAAAAAAATCATACTTTTGTTAATTAAGTATGTTTACTAATGATTTGTCTGTAAAGTTTCAAAGCCTTTACCGAGTGCAAGGTGATTTTCAAATTAAGAATAAAAACACTTTTTTTCATTTGCATGCCCTCTAGAAACTCCTAAGTTAATATCAATTTGTTTTTTAGTACAACTTTATATTTTTTCTGTTATTTTGTCTACCCTGATGCTTTAAATGGGATCAGTCCATTTAACTGATCTTGTAACAACAATATAAAGCTTTAAAATAAATGTGAATTACCTGCTTTTCTCTTTCTAGAGAGACTGAACATTGCAATAGATAATAGCAGATATTTATCTAAAAAAACTTCCACTCTCTAACTTTTCACAAATGTTTTTTTATTTTATTTTATTGTTTTATCACATTTTGAACCAATGCTGTTGTTGTTGTTTTGAATTAAGCACAAAGCTACACAATGGGCTAACTGTACTCTGCCCACCACGGGCATCGAAACCTGGATTTTAGCGTGTAAGTCCACAGACATACCGCTGAGCCACTGGGGGGCTTGAACCAATGCTAACTACTAAATGAGTGAAAGAAATGTAATACATTACCCAGCAGAATTATACTGCAAGTTATGGTAAACAAAGAAATAAATTACATCGTGCATAAGCAGCTCACATGTATTTTGCAGACATTTTTGTTTCTCATTTAAGTTTTTAATCTAACCTAAAAATTTGTATTTATTGTACTTGAAGTATTTTATAATAATAAATAAAAAAATATAGATACAAAACAAGAAATTAGTATGTGTGGATCTTTTTTTTAATCGGTCAAAGTACTGAAGTATCTATAAATGTTAACCCTAATCTTTATTTATTTCAAATGTTCAATTCAAACACCAAATAAAACCACATGGTCAGATAGAATATAATGATCTTTAACTATTATAATTTAATTGGCATTGTAATTAAGCTATAAGCAATTTTGAAATAACTCTTGTAGTCAATCAAAGTGACCTAGTACTTGAGAAGAATCAAATCATAATCAGAATAAATAAAATCTGTCATCAGAATGAGCTAACCTTTTAAGGAAGTTGTTAATAATTCTCTTTCTATTGGCTACAAACAATTTAACAGTAACTATTGTAGAGAATTATTAATAATTCTCTTTCTATTGGTTACAAACAATCTAACAGTAACTACAGGAGAGAATTATTAACATTATGAATGTGAAGCATTGTGACATTTTGTACTATTTTCAAATGTTTCAAAGAGAAATACAATTTCATAAAGATCATATGTATATGCAATATGAAAAAACTGTGCACATTTAATATGCACATACAAAAAGTCACACAGTGATGCTTGATTAGGTAAAGAGATGTGCATATCAAGCATAAACTAAGATGTTTTCCAGGTGGTATTGGAGACCAACTGTTTATATTATTGATATAAAACAAATGTAAGCACAGCAGAGAGAAAACTATGAGAAAGAGTATGTTAAATCTATTAGAGTCAGAAAACAAATTCTACAGAAGGACTTAGAGAAGAAATCAGAGGCTCTTAATAGAATTTTGATGCGAAAAACACAAGGAAAAATACATACAAAAGGACTGCTGATTTGCCCTCTCTGATCATAACTGATTTAGTTTTGGTATTTGTTCTGAGAAACTTTAACCAATTAAATAATGTATCTACTTGCAAGTTGGATGCGTACACTACTTGGAGTATTGTAAAAATAACAAAGAAATTTGTATAAAAAACAAAAACATTTTGGAGCTAAAAGCGAATTCTTTGGCAAAACCTAAAATGTCCTGCTGACAGTCCATCCCAAACTAATACCACCAATAAAGATGTTGGTTTTAACAAATACTGAAATCTATCCCAATTAAGCACAATGCAAGTAATGATTATTGTCTCTCTCTCAAGTCAAGCACTATAGTTAGGAACTGGACATATATCATTTAGCCTTAAGAAAAGTTTGCACAGTAAATTATGTCTGAGCATATTTAACTTACTGTGTTAAGAGATAACTTATTGATTATATTTAGAAATCCAACGGACATTATCTGCTCAGAAGGAAGAGTTTCAGAATTTCAACTGAATTCTTTTCAAAATACCTCCAGTAATGTCAATGTAGCAGAGCATTTAATTATATTGAATTCAAGTGTTGTTTGGGTTTTGAATCTCAGAGTCATTTCTTTATTCTAACTGTAAACTTCCCTGAAGTTAGTAATTTGTGTACTACACTCATGACTACAAACCTGGATTTAAAAACATCTATTGAAAACAAGATGCAAGTTGAGCTCCAAATAACTAGTCTATATGACATCCCATTACAAAAGATGATATGATAGGAGGGTATGGCACATGGGTTTGACTTTCTGGTTTATATCTCAGTCAAGCAAGAATCGGAAGCTAAAAATTTAGGTTCTGATTGGTAATATATTTGTTATAAATGTGTAACTTCACTGAAAACCAGAAATTCAAACAGGGGCAAAAATAAGATTTAAAATGAACACAGAAAAACGTAGATTGTAAAACAACAGAGAAGTGAAAACTGAGAACTTGTTTAAATATTTCCTTTTGAAATTGTGGGATTAAAAACTTGGAAAATATAAAAATTTGAATTATAAACTAATTTTGATGCTATGTTTCTTTTCATGATTGATAATAAAATTGTTTATTTACATGTGAATAATAATAATAATAAAACAAGCTGTGACTTAAACTTTTATCCACCTCCCATTGATAGAGTTAACTAAACAATGACTGTACTATTTAGTATTAAACAGGTAGTGATGCCTACTTGTCTGGATGATAAGACCTGATTGTCTTTTCTTACCTGATTAATATCAGAATTCTATATGATCATACTGTAATCTGTACACTTTTTTGAAATATACTTTTCACTACATAAGCTTACAATTATTAGTTCAATACTTGTTATACTAAATAAATCTGTAACACATTGATAAACACAGAAGTAAATAAACTTAAACAATACAAACTTTGGCTACGAGATGTTTTTCCAAGATATCTCTCATACAGAAAGTACTACCTTCTTTATTTTATTAATTTCTAAATCAAGACACAAGGTAGTGTGTCCTGCAAAAGACACTGTGTGTTATCAACAGTAGTGATAGTTTAGCAATTTTCTACTTTCTGTATCTTGAACTGTGATATTCAAAACCAAATATTTCAGTGGATATTCTCCACTGGAACCTTACTTCATTTATTAAATTTTGTGGCAATTCACTGGAAATACACGAGATACAAATTTTCCTTTTTTCTTTTTCTTCTCACAGAAAGTGTGTAATGTTTATTTGATAGAAAAAATATACTTTATGAATTTTTTCAAACTTGGTATATGGATAGATGTTTAAAACCTATAATTATATGTTATATGTGGTTCAAACATTAGCCACACATGGAGTTATTCAACAAAAACTACTCGTATTGGACCAAAACTTTTGTGCATGCCTATGCAAGAAGTCATGTGAGCTTCACCTAGGTTCAAAAATAAACTGTTTTTAGGTTTTGTTACTTGGATTAATTGAAGACAAATGATTTAAAAAAGTACAACTACATGGTGAAAGGAAGTGCAGATACATAAGTATTGGTCAGGCCAAGCAAAATGGAAATTTTATTTGAAAGAAAAACATATTTTTATAGATTTTTTAAAATTTTGTACTCGGATAGATCTTTACAATGTGCAACAGGATCTGAACTTTTGTTTGAATATAAACTACTTGTACAAAGTTATTCAACTGAAACCACTCAAATTTGGAAAAACCAGTCTGAAAGTTTTACTACAACTTCCCCTAAGAGTAAAAACAGATTATTTTTAGCTTTCCATCCTTCAGATTAAGAATGGCTGATTTAAGGTAGCAAAACTAAAGGAGAAAAGGATGTGCAGATATATGAATATTGGTTGGGTCAAGAAAACTAGATTATCAGTTTCTAGCTTAAGTTTTCAAAATAATCATACAAGTGAATGGTTATTATTCATAACAAATTATCATCTTTTAAGCAAAGATTTGGTAAATGTTATGAAATTTTCTAAAATAAAGATTTTTCAGCATCATATGGTATTATCTTAAGCAATCAGCATAGATAATTATGCTTGATACAGCTGTAATGAGAGGATGCAGGTAATGATAAGAAACTATAAATTTAAATTCCATAGGTTACTATAAAGAAAGTTATTAATACTGTTTTATAGAGAAAAACTACCACCACATATTTTAAAGAATCTGATTGGTTCTGTAAAATACAAGTCTCTTCAGAATAATAAGGTTGCAATACTATAGCTAACATTGGTTGTTATCAAGTGTCACTTTCTTAATTGATATGGTCTGTTGGTGTGAATTGCACAAAATGTCCTAACATTTAACTAAAAACAACTTGCATGTGAATTTGATTTGATTTGTTTTGAATTTCGCGCAAAGCCACATGAAGACTATCTGCACTAACCGTCTGTAATTTAGCAGTGTAAGACCAGAGGAGAGGCAGCTAGTCATCACCACCCACCACCAACTCTTCTACTACTAATGAATAGTGGGATTGATCATCACATTATAACACCTTCACAGCTGAAAGGGAAAGCATGTTTGGTGTTATGGGGATTCAAACACATGACTCTTGAATTATGAGCTGAGTGCCTTAACCACCTAACCATGTTGGACCCTTATGTGTAAAAGAAATGTGCAGCCAAAAATGGACTGTGTGATTTAACCTGTTGACTGCTAAATATTTCAGCTGCTGCAATACAACTCTAACGCTTTTTAATTTTGTAACTTTTTTTGTGACGCCATTTTGGATCAAAAGTGAAACAATTTGTAAGTAGGTTAAATGTGTGTAAAGTGCTTACATCTAGCATTGAGATTGAGTATTAATGAAAACGAACTAACTAGTCTGTGGCACTGTGTTTCCGATCAGCTTGGACAAGTTATCTAATCTACTTCATTGAACAGGTTAAAATAATAAATAAAAAACTGGCAGCTAAACTGGTACCTATATTTATTACACTGATAAGAATTTTCCAGTAACTATTTATTGATTAGTTAGCTAGGCTGTGTATTTTACCAACCACCATACCTCAAGATGAATAAAAAATGAGGCCTGACTAACTAATGAATGTATATTTGCTGTAAGGTTGTTATGAATGCCATAAGTGTAGCTACTAGTTTGGCCCACCTTTTGTTTTTCTTATCACAGGATGTTTTTGATTGGATATTAATACCTGTAAAGTTGTGTACAGATGGTAGTATAAGTAACCACTGTTAATCTAGTTTTAACAACACAATTCACTTGCAAAAGAAAACTGGATTTACCTCTGTTTCTTGAATGAGCTTGTCAATATCTTTGTTAGAATAAAATGGTGCCACATCAACATGAACTTGTCTCCATTTAGCTCCAGCATCAGTACCTAATAACTGTATTAAATATTTATTATGTTATTCTACAGTAGGCATTTCTTTACAATATTAGCTTTTCTTTATGACAAAAATTCAATTTGTAACAATAAAGCCTGACAACTTCCAGATGTTTGTAAAGATTTAATGTTCTAGTTATCATAGTTTCTGTGTTACACTGGGCAATTTTACAATGTGTTTCTGTAAATGTGTCCATCTCTTTGAAAGTATTTTCTTTTACCATAATTAAATCAATCTTGCATAATTTCAAAATGTAAAACTCTTAAAATTTAAAACATAATAAAACTGATTCTGATACAAGCAACATAATATTAAATTCTCAATCAATATAGTTTCAATGATATCAAACAACAACTTTAAACATTACAATTCAGAGAGTTTATAATCTCTTACATTAGAATCATCAAGCCACATAAAATTTTGAAACAAAAGCATTATTTAAGGACATACTTTTATTTCTTTTCAACATAATTTTATTTTTTTAAGCTTTATGGGGAAGTAAAAAACTTAATGATTTGGTTTTCAAGCAAACCACCACTCATACTCGATTCACAGGACCTACCTTGTCATGTTTCTTCAGAATCTTTCGAAAACCAGTAAAGTTTAGATTCTGGTAATTCTGCAGAAGAATCAAACTTAGATAGAACTCACTAAATGCAAGCTTTAGGTCATGCATCTTTCGTGTTTGGGTTCGAACTTGCTTCTGAGTTTCTCTGTTCAGAGCTTTCAGCCTGAATGTTAACCTAGAATTTGAGAACAAAAATGTGTGACATCAGCACTGATATTTTTAACAGCAAATTTTAATCTCTTCTTTTGAATTATAAAATTGAAAATCTAGAAAAGCTTAGCTTTTTTTACCTTTTTGATAGAATTGTTATTTTCTCTACATGTAAACATTATTAATAAACATTTTGAAGCCATTTCAAGTATACCAGTTGAAACTGAAATATAATAATATGTACCACCCAGGAAAAATTTAACATTCTTCCCAAAAACATCCATCTATAGACAGCCTATGATCACTATGAACAAAAAAAGAGCATTTAAAAGCTTATCTGGAAGTGTTAAATATGTGAACAACTATATTTCCTTCATAACACAATGCACGTATTGTTTACTTTTAATTATATATTAAAGTGACTTTACCTTTTTCCTTCTGATTCACTTTTGACACCAGAAACCCTAAGAGAATTGTTTAACTCTGTCTTCAAGTTACCAAATTTGCGGGTAGCTTCTGCTAGTTTTTCTGTAAAGCAAGAGAAAAGCAACAAAGTATAATTTTTCACAGGCTACATTTACTTACTTACGTCTTACAGCTTTCTTAGTCCTTTTCTCATAATTGATTTCTTTTAGATAAAACAGCTTTTCAAATGTTACTGATTTGCTACTTACCTGAGAAAAATGTATTTATTTTTGCCAATTCCTTGTCACAATAGTGAAAAAATTCTTCATCAAACTTTGCAATGTATTGAGTAATTTCTCTTCGTTCTACAACTAAAAGAAATACAAATATATTTGTAACATGATCTGATTTTAAATACTGTGAAAAATGTGACTGGATAAATATAATTTAGAGAAAGGAACTCATCAAAAACCACAGTTCTGGTGTAGTAACTGCAAAACTCATGCAACAGGCACTATTTAAATTAATTACTATACAAAGAATATTTGAAAGAATTTAAGCTACTTACACAAAGGGCTAAACATAATACTCCACAAGTTTATGTGGTTAATTTTTTTTGACAAATATCAAATATTCACTAATTCGTCTAAGTCCTATACGTGGTACTCCAAATACTCAAGACAGCAATTCTAATATTCTCCTGCATAAAAAACTCATCCAATTTCTCTAAAATTTTAAATCAAATTTGAGCAGTTTTCCTGTAAAGAGACCAGAGCACCAACTAATCCAGACTATGTCTCAAAGTATACTTAAAAAAAAAAAGAAATGCAAAAGGGATATTTTTTTATTTTAAAGAGAAATATATGTAATAACGTTACAAGTCCAGAGTATGTGATGTTACATGTGTTAAGACTGTCAGACCAAAATGACAATAAAAGTTGTGCACTTTGAAAACAGAAGAAAACATCGGATTTTTCACCAAAATGCATTTGTGTCCAATAAATTTGTTTGAGAGATCTACATGTTCTGCAAGTGCAACATGTGCAAAATACCTATAAAAGTGACAGGTTCTCAGTTTCCATAGCTCAGTGTTAAGCCACCGACATGCAATACAGTAATGCCAAGACTGACTGAAGCACAATGCAACAACGCCATTGTTCGATTGGAAGCAGGCGAATCTCGATCAGATGTTGCCAGAACTGTGAATATCCACCCAAGCACCATCACAAGGCTATGGAATCGTCACCAACAACATGGATCAACTCATGACCGTCCACGATCTGGCAGACCTCGTGTGACCACGCCAGCACAAGATCACTATATCCGGTTACGTCACCTACGGGATAGGACCACCACTGCGATGTCTACTGCCTCAACCATACTAGGGCTGCGTAGGATTTCCGATCAGACCATACACAACCGTCAATGAGATTCTTAGGCCCCATGTGCAACCCATCATGGTGAACATCAACGACGTTTTTCAACATGGCAATGCCCGTCCTCATACAGCCCGACTAACCACTGTCTTCTTGAGATACCAGAACATCAATGTTCTTCCTTGGCCCTCCAGATCACCAGATTTAAATCCTATCAAACATCTGTTTCAAGTCAACACTAAAAACTCAATAGGTGAATTTATATTGTTTCAACAATCAGAATAATGAGATTCTCGTCAAATTCCTGTATCACATGTCAATTTCTTTAAAATGCTCAACAAATTCATTTTTATGCTCTGATGCTCTCTCCCAGTAAATCCATATAGATCCTTTTGATCCAGAGAAACACTGTTAACAGCACCAACCCTTACCAGGTTTTCAGTATCATTAACAAAATAGGAAAATATTTTACCATTTAAACAATCAGCTCTTCTCTCAGACTCCTCGTTGAAAAGTATCTATGGTTTCCATGTGTTTATTTGATTACTTATTCTGCTTAAATTGATTTCAAAAAGTTAACATAAATTCACATTTCTTTGATATATTAATGACAGAAATTTGAAATCACCATTATCAGTGCACACGTACATTTCTCAAGCACTTTACGTTGCTATATAATGTACGTTAAATAAAATGGCCAGTATTCCTACTTTATCCTTCACTGAATCAAAATTTAGCTCTTAGATAGTTGGTAAGCATTTTGAAAGAATTATAGTACTTAAAGCAAGGAAAAAAATTAGTTTCTATAATTAGAGCTAACAAAAGGTTCCAGAATTAAAGCATAATTTTTAATAAAATAAAATAAATTATATTTAACAGTTTTGATATACTTGTTCATAAATACTCTCTAATAACAAATCTATTTCATTTTTAAAGTAAGAATAGTAATCATACACCAAATCTCAAATTTTATTTATGTATCTGCACACTGATTTTCAGAAATAATTGAAGACAAAACTACGTCTCTCCCACCTTCCTCGGATGGTGCTCTTTCCATTGAAGCATACAGCATGACTTTCATCTCCTGCAAAGTTTAAATAATTAATACAATAATTTACAAGAATAGTAACTGCCTTTTTACAATAAAGTTAAAATTGCTCATCTTAAAGGTTTGCACTAAAGCACAAAAATTTCTATATAGTTTCTTATGGTATATAATATTACACATTATCTTAAATAAAATCAGATTTCATATAGTAAATGTGATGAATAATAATTATTAAGAGTTAAGAAAAAACAGCAACAACCAAACAAACCAAGACTGAAATATGAAAAAGTTATGAGTTCAATGGCTTAGCCGCTCACAATATTAAATTCTGGGTGAATACAAACCTGTATTGCAAAATTATGTCTAGTAATAAAATTAAATATAGGTGCAGATTTGGTTTTAGGTAGAAAAAGATATGTTTCAAATATCTGTCACTTCTGAAATGATTTTAAACAATAAACACGTGTAATTTTGTTGATAACTTAAGCTCTGTAGAGTCAGTTATACAAAACTTATGTGAACACGTGTTAGAAAACAGTGTATATAAATTTATACTCTCACAAACTGTAATTGTGACAGATAAACTACTTGTATATTTAAATTTTAACACTAAGTTAACAATATTTTAATGTAACACTGTCATTAATTAGAAAGACAATGCTGACAATTGAGAATAGATTATTTAATCTGTTAGAATTATCTTAATCAAGGATCAACCACCAACACAACTACCCCAATTAAAACACATCATATTACTATTTCACCAAATTAATTCACAGTTTGAAAAATGTAGAAGAGAAGTAATAATGGAAATTAACAAACAAGTTAAAACTTAAGTTTCAAAGGAATATTGCTTCTTATATTTGAGTTACAGTAAAAGCTTTCAAAATATAATTGTTTTATCAGTGAATGCATGTTTTATTGAATTAGTAAAACTTATTACCCATAATTTTACTGTTCAAAAACTTAATAATTCATCTCTTATGATTGCTTTTTGAAGGTAAAATGAATAGTGTTGACAATGAAGCCCTGGTCCAGAACAATGAAAGCTCTTTCAAAACATTCCAGCTAATAAGACAAAAATCCTTTTATTATAAAAAAGCATAGTGAAAAATGGTCATTAGCAATGACAACTTTCCAAATGTTTTTCTAAATGACTGCTTGCTAAATTATTCAGGCTTTTAGCTAACAAAAGAAATCAAACTAATAGATTTATAATTTCCCAACTTCTTCAATGAACTTTTCAATTTTATGTCCAACTTTCTAATCACAAGAAATTACTCAAAGTAAAATATTTTAGAAACTAACAGCTAATGCCCACAGCACATGTAGTTATTTGCTAAGTTTGTTTGAGGCCTTAAAATAAATTCTTGTAAGAAAATTAAAACCTTTACTTCCTAGAATTTTCTGAAATATTTCTAAAGCCTGTTCGATGTAGATTTTAATGGAAAAACTTTATTTCTTTGAAGCAGTAACTTAAACGTTTCAGTGATGTTTTCCTATATAATAAAGTTCCCTTTATAATCTCTTAATGAGCCACTGAGGTTTTTTTTTTCAATTAATACGAGAATAAAACTGTTCATTTCAGGTTTAATATTTTCAGTTAAAAGGTATTTACAATTCCTCTCTACCTAATAACTAGACAGCAAAGTTTTTATTTTTAACATATGATCATATGACCACTCCTCATTAAAATAAATAGACAAATTTAATGTTGTGCAGCTTTGCTATCTCCTTGTGAAGATCTATAACATATGCTTTATTACAATACTGGCAAAGTTCTTGTATAATAATGACATCAAATTTGTTACATGTGATGTCTAAATGAAATACAGTGTAAAACTTGGGATAACTATACCACAAAAAAAATATTTTAAATTTGTATAATATCTCAGTAAGTGCAAAAAGGAATGCTGAAACAATTCTCTAAACATGCAAAGCTAAGCAATTCAACTGATTAACCAAGTATCAATGAGCAATGGCTACATACATTAGTGTCATTTAACTAACCCATTAACCCATCAAAACTAAGATTTCCAATTATTTCAATAATTTATTAATCAAAATTAAGTTTCCTAATTAATGTTTCTATTATTCTAATTTTAAAAGTAATAGAAATATTGCTATTATATTTTCTTTAAACACAGCTAGATGAGTGGCCATCTGTCACTTGCTTTTTCTTTGTCATGGCAAGTTCCCTGCTGGTACAGCACTAAGTCTATGGATTTACATTGCTAATATTAGGGGTTTGATTCCCCTCTGTGGACTCAGCACATAACCCGATGTAGCTTTTCTATAAGAAAACACTCACACACTTGTTATGGCAAAACTACTAAAGTCAATTGCCATTGTGCTGGTTTTATACTGCTCAGTAAAGGGAAGGAAACTGCCAAGAAGCATTAAATGATAACTCCCCCCTTCTTATTTTGCTTGTAGATCTAATGGTTTGTGAAGCACTATACTAATTAAATATTTAAATGTAATCAATTAATGAGCCCTCCAATCAATTGATTAGCAATTACCAATAACTGTCCAGCTTTGTCAGAATGCAATATAAAATCCTGTTTCAATTCTTGCAACTATTGGAATAAATATTTTTCCTTAAACATGTATCATCTTTAACCACAGATTGATCTTGGAAAAGTACTTAGCACAAATGCTACAGATGTTGAAATACAAAAATATGTTGAACACATATTACATTAATATTTTATTATTTATCTTAGGGCATCCCAGCAAACGTTTCACCAATTACTTTTCTCTGTTCTCCTACTATGTTCTTATAAAGTGTCAGCCTTCACTATAGCAGATGATAACCCCTTCTAATGAACTAACTCAATTACGAAAAAGTATCTTAAATGAAACCTGGAGCATTTTTCCATTACTCTTGTGTTCTCTTGTCTCATTGTTTTCAGCATATAGAACAAAGAAATCAGGGCCATTAATTTATAACTTTCAACAAGATTGCCTCTCACTTTTCTTTTCTGACTAGTGTGTGCGCGCGTGTGTGCACATGGAGTATAGATCTTACTGTATAATTAAAATTATAGGGGACAGTAGGAAGTTGAACAGTAAAGTAGGAATGCACCTTCATTCCCTTGTCTGGTAACATTGGGAATGTATTGCCTAGTGACTCTAGTCCATGATTACAGAAGAGCACACAGCCACATATGTAAGGTAGAACTTGTGTAGCTGGTCCAGCTCCAACCATCACCATATCTGCTGGAAATCAACATGTAGAAGATGGTAAGAAGGTCCATGCCTCACCCCAAGGGGTAAACTGCATGCTTGCACTGTCCAAAACAACCCGATGGCATCTGGAATTGTATATTAAGTCCACAGTAGGATGTACACCAATGCTATGCACATTGGGAGAAATCTACCATCCTCGTTACTACTGAGTGGGATTGAACACACTAAGAGGAAGTCTCCATGGTCCATCATCCCAGCAGCTAGGAACTAGTAAATGGCAAGGACTCTCATCCTTCACTATAAGAAGGAAGAAACAACACATTGAAGAGTCTGAAAGAATGCCGTACCAGAGACAGTGCAATCAGTGATTATAGCACCTTACCTTGAAACACAGACTGATCCAGTGACCTACGTGACGTGAATCACCAGGGATAGGCAGCCATCCTCATCAGATTTACTCATGTTAGTGCATTTGTGTACTGTCCAGAGCAAACATCTTCATGAAGGAAAATATTCAAGGAATAAGTACAAACAGTTTTGCAAAACACCTCATCTCAGTGGTGAGCACATTTGACACACAGGTCTTACAGTGCAGATTTAAGAATGTGTACACATGGTCTGGCAACACTTGCCAAATATGTGACAAAGTCCCAAACAATCTTTTTCTCTTTTCACATGGTATGTGAGCAAAATCATCAGGTGATTCAGAAGACCACATAAAATTATCCAGCACCCTACAAAGCATAACTATTACTTCCTGAATAGATAAATCCTGCTCAGACACCAGCTGTAGTAATTCCATAAGTTGTAGTAGATGCCACATGGAATTGCAAGTGAAGAAACAGTGGATTTAATAGGAGAAAAATGTTTTTTTAAAAGACATAATTTGCAAAAATGTAAAATTTTGAAAATTACAGTTGGAAAAAATATATACAGTGAAATAATAAACAATAAACTTGCTGAATTGAATAAAAATTCAGTCTTAAAATATATCCTGACAGTTACACTGCCAACTGAGAAATAATTATGAACTGCACACAAGAGAGGGTACAAATAGGAGTTTAGTTTCATTCCTATTGGTGGAAAGTTGCTGCAGGATTACTTGGATAATAACATTCACATACCTCATGTAAGAGTGGATAGGAATATCAAGGCTAGTGACAAGTGAAAATCTGTGCATATAGAGAGCAGAATAAGTAAAAAAAAGCTATTTGTGAGAAAGGTAAGACATTGCATTAGAAAATACTAACTCCTGATCTCTCTAACATTGGTAACAAACATTATTGTATGGGTAAAAGCAAATAACTAAAAAAAAATTCTGGGACTAGGACTTAAACCCAAGATCTTTGGTTAACAAGGCTTATGCGATTTGGTTCGGTATTGGTAAACCAACTCACTAATTGCCTGACCACACCAAAACACAGTATGAAGTCCATATGTTTACTAAAAAACTTTATGAGTGAAAAAGAGGTGGACAAGGACAGCTTAACTAACAGAATAATAATCTTTTTAATCAATGGTCCTGGATTCAAGCTCTAGCCTTGGAAATTCTTTTAATTTATTTTGGCTTTTTTACTTACCACAATATAATTTTTATTTGAAAGTTTATTTTCATTAATTCATAATGTAAATTGAAAGGTTACTTTATTTTCTAAGATAAATGTACTAATTTACAATGGAATTTAAATTTCAAATAAAGCCATGCAAGTTCATAGTCCTCTATACTAATACAGTAATTGTAATAACATAATACTTGGAGGCACAAATGAAAAACAACAAAAAAAACCTTAAAGCAAGCCCTTTTGATCCATGTAATTATCCAATTTCTCTTAAACTTACTCAATCTTACTGCCTCCACAACATCTAAGGCAACTTCTACCAAAAACTAACCACTCTGTTAGAAAAATGAAACTTTTTTTTAGCTATAGATGACTCCCATCCTTCTAAAATTTATATTTCTGTCTTCTAGTCCTACTATTCTGAATGTTAAATATAAAAAAATGATGTATCATCAATACAAATTTCCTTAAAAGTTTTAAACACCTCAATTTGATCCCCTCTAGCTCTTTTCCTTTTTTTTTCAAGAGAAAACAATTTCTGAGATCTTAACTTCTTGTAAAACAACCACCTTCATCCCAGACACCATTTAGTAACCCTCATCCAAACCTTTTCCAACTACTCAATGCCCCACCCAAGCTATGAAACACAAGACAAAACACTACTCTAAATGTGGCCTAAATTTCTCTTAATATAAACTCAAATCTTATTTGCTCTACCAATACCACTAGCACACTACTTGAATAGATTATGAAAATGATTAATCACTATGCCAAGTTTTCCTTTCTTTCAAGTTTATTCCCATCTAAATTATATTTATAATTTAAATTATGATAATGCACTTGTATTATCTTGGATTTATTATGATTAAAACCCATTTGTCATTTATTTGCATAAATCACTAAATCCTGATGGAAAACAATGGCATCCTCACAACACCCAACACTTTAAATAATACCATATGATAATTTAAGTAATTTATGGACATTTCTTTCATCTACATCGTTGGTTCAAATCAAACAGAGCAGGGGTTAGAACACTGAGCCCCGTGGTATTCCCCTTTTGACATTAATCCAGTTTCACTGAACCTCAACTGTAACAACCCTCTATTTTTACTTTCCTTCCGGCCACTCTTCTACCAAATTAACCAACTTCTCCCACAAGTATAGATATACTGTTTTTACACGCATTTTAATTGTTTATGTGACACCTTGTTTAATGCTTTCTAAAAATCCAGATACAACAAATCTACACCTTTTACATTAATTTACACATAAAATAAAATAAGTATCGCTGTTAAGTTGTTTCTCTCATCATTAGTGGCTTAATCATAAACGACGACTTACATGAATAATATTACTAATATCATACAAAGCTTATTTAAATTAAATTTTCCTTTTAGATTTTTTATCACTTACCTCGTATGTAATATACTGTTTGCGCCATTCTGGTGTAATATGTGCTGATAAATGTTCAGCGAATTTCATAACAAAAATATTCCGTTAATTTTAAACTAGCACAGATATTCTTCTGTTTCTAAGTGATTAAATGATAACGACTGTTAAATCAAAATAGTGACAAAGTAAATATTATCACAAACTTTCCTCCATTGAATTAATCCATCTATCACAATCTGCTCCGTATTTCGAAAAGCAACGACACTGATTGGACAATAATATATAAAATGTACAAAGACCCCGTCAGATTTTTCCCTGCGAAATTGCATTAACGCTATTGGCTTATTCGTGAAATTCGCAACACTGTAGGTGGTTTGTTGTTTCTCAAAGTGAGTACACGTGCTTTTCGTACTCAGGTAGCTAGTTAGTAGGTTGGAAACTGAATGGGACGTGTGTTTACACTGGCATCAACAGAAATATAAGCCTTGGTAAATTGTATTTTCATACAAGGTTTATCTCTTTTTTTTTGTCCTGAATCGATAATTTGTCTATTTTTCGATTTCAAACAAGTGTTACCGGCAGCAGAAAACAATTATTTATAATTAGGTCACCTGATAAGAATTCAAAGGTAAGTATGATTTTATGACGAACGTTTAATAGACTTTCTTACGATTTTACATATTGCTAGTACATTAACACAACAGTTTATATCACAATTTTGTAATAATAATGCTTTGTGAATATTTTACACTTTCCAGTTATGATGTTAGAAAGTTTGTGTTGTTCTTGTGTTGCCCCCAGTGGCTCAGCGGTATGGCTGTGGACTTACACGCTAAAATCCGGGTTTCGATACCCGTGGTGGGCAGAGCACAGATAGCCCATTGTGTAGCTTTGTGCTTAATTCAAAAGAACAAAATGTTCTTGTGTTTCATATTTTTCGTGCGAGTTTTCTACTCTTCATATTTGACTAATATTAATGAAAAATGACGTTTTTGAAAACAGAGTATTTTCTTTCGCACACAAAAATCGTAATTCTTTAAACATTCAACAGTGAAAGAGAAAATTCTACTTGTGGTACTTTACGGTGCCCTCTAGTGGCACAGCGGCATGTCTGTGGACTTGCACCGCTAGAAACCGGATTTTGATACCTGTAGTGGGCAGAACACACATGGCCCATTGTGTAGTTTTGTGCTTATTTCTAAACAAACATTACTTAACGAAAATCTTAATAGATGTATTCTACTTATAACAATTATATTTGTCATTGGTCGATGTTATGTGGGCCAGTTTTATCTACGAAGTGTGAAACTCTCACAAATTATGTTTTGGAAATCAGCAATAGATTTTAAAAAGAGCTATATCATTACTTTTTAACAACCTCTAAATGAAAGCAAAACGTGGGCTTCCTATCAGTTTAAGTGCTTAGAGCGAGGCCCAAAATCAAGTGATTAAATATACTCTTTTCATGTTTGTAAATTATAGAGTAGAATGTATTGTTTTATTGTATTGCTGTTAACGTTATTATACGAACTAAATAACTAATACCGTTTAAGTAAGTGATGTAGTATTGTACTGTACTACTAGAGTCAAGCTTACCGGCTTAATGCAGAAATTTGTTTGCTGTTAACCGTAAAATTACATAATAAGTTGCCTGTGCCATACCCACCACCGGTATCGAAACGGTAGCGTTATAAGTATTCAGATTAACACCAGGAGCGTATTTTTGTAAGAATATTTACATTTCTTAAGAGCGTACAATGTAAATAATTCATGTTTATCATTCCGTCTAGTAGTGTAACGTTTCGCTCGCAGCCTGGCATGGCCTGGTACTTAAGGCGATAGACTCACAATTTGTGGGTCGCGAGTTTGATTTGATTGTTTGGAACCTAGCACAAAGCTACACGATGGGCTATCTGTGCTCTGCTCACAACGATTATCGAAACCTGGTTTCTAGCAGTGTGAGTCCGCAGACATGCCGTAGTGCCACTGGGGTGGGGCGCTAGTACGAATCATTCCGCTGAACACGCTCTCTTTTTCAGCCGTGGGGCCGTTATAATGAATCGATTAAACTCACTATCCGATTAGAGTAGTCCAAGAGTTGGCGATGAATGGAACTGACAAGCAAGCTACTTTCTCTCTAGTTTATTGCTTCAAACTTATGAATGACTAGGAGAATTAACACTTGAGCAGTTTTGCGCGAAATGCAGCGAACAAACAAACGTTTTGACGAGTAATAAGTCACAATAAACTTAAAGTTTGGAGAAAGTTTTCTTAATTAAGCACTAAAATATATATGTTAAATAACGGATGTTTGCGTGATTTTATCTGTTCTTGTGTAAACATTAATAGTTATGCTCATGTTACAAAAATAAATATTATATGTATACATTTTGTTATAAATGTAAAATGTGTAAAAATGTGAAAGTGTTAATGTTTTAAAGATCTAGTGTAATAATTACACTTATCTCTGCTATTCTACACTTATTTCTGAGGATTCTAAAGTTTGTGTGGTTGTTGAAACGTATTTCTCTGCGAAGACTGCCCTTGATCCCAGTAGCACAACGGTAAGGCAGTTGACTTATAATACTACACGTCGAGTTTCGATACCCCTTGTGTAGCTTGTGCTTCAGATGACTATAGAGAAACTGAACTTTTGTCTATCAGTTCAAAACTTTTTAAATTTGTTTTTGGAACAACTGAAGAACGAGATATAAAACTAACTAACTATTATAATTTTCGAATGATTGATGTTTCACGCTCTAAAGAAGTGATTTCCGGTTTAGGTAAACTTTGATTTAAGCCGTTAAACGTACTGTATTATCTGATACAAAAATCACAAAGGTATAATCAACAGCTGTTAGTTTTTAACTGGGAAGTGTCATAGAAACATATCCATATTCAAGGCAAAATGTAAGCTGCTTTTTAAACCTGTAACGACGTGTTCAAGGGTACATCACACCTGAAAGCAATAACCTATGTCTAATTCAATGGAGTTTTGTTTCATTTTAAGCTGTATCCATGTCAGGGATCGAATCTCAAGTATTGGCGTAATAAACCCATAAACTTACCACTGAGTCCGCTGTTTGGTGTCCTGTAAGGAACTAAGACTGTGATTTTAGTTCGTAATGAAACTTTCAAAATAGTCGTTACTTATAAAGTTTATAATAATTAACTGTCTTGTCGGAATGCTGCCTCGTTGTTTCCTCAGTTCAAAGTTCACGTTGAACATTTTTGTTTCTCATTTGTTGGTTTTTGATTGAGAATTTCGCGCAAAGCTAGTCGTCCCTAATTTAACAGTGTAACACTAGAAGGAAGGCAACTAGTCATCACTCACCCACCGCCAACTCTTGGGCTACTCTTTTACCAACGAATGGTGGGATTGAATATTACATTACAACGCCCCCACGGTTGAAAGGCAAGAACGTTTGGTGTGGCGGGGATTCAAACCCGCTACCCTAAGATTACGAGCCGAGTACCTTAAGGATCTGCCTGGGCCTCGTGCATAAGTATTACGACACGTGAAAAAGTTACGCATTTATTATTTCAGAATATGTTAATTTCATTTATTGTCACACTCACACAAAATACGTTTTTGTTTTTTACGTTTATTTAGTTTTGTATTGTAAAACTAATACAAACAGAATTAATGTTAAATATTTAGCACTGTTTCAACCTTTTTCATTTAACATTTCAACGTAGACAACAGAAACAATATATATTAATGTATATATTGTATAAATACGAATAACCTAGCACAGCATAACAAGTGGGCAATTGGTGTTGTATACGTTTATAAAATTGACTATTCCTCATTAGTTATGCGGAGATTGTGAATCACTGAAATATGTTATGGACTTATTGTTAGGGAAGAGACAATGTTTCAAGGCACAATGACGAAACACCTGAGTCTGTGGTGTTGAAAAGAGACCTTGATCTAGCAAGTGCAAAGCACGTGTTTGAGCATTACAAATTTAGACGGAAACTTTGTTTACAGGCCCGGCGGTTAAGGCGCTTAACTCCTAATCTGAGGGTCACGGGTTCGAATGCCCGTCCCACCAAACATACTCGCTTTTTTTAGCCGTGGGAGCGTTATAATGTGACAGGTACTCCCATTTTTAGTTGGTAAGAGATTAGCTCAAGAGTTGGCGGTGGGTGGTGATGACTAGCTGCTTTCTGTCTAATCTGAATTAGGAACGGCTAGTGCAGATAGCTCTCGTGTAGCTTTGCGCAAAGTTCAAAAAACGAACAAATAAACAACTTTGTTTACTTGAAAGTGAAACGGAATTCATCATACTGCAAATGGATCGGATTATATTTTTGTGTGAGAGAGACAGACAGAGGGTGAAATTTTACAAAATACTCACTAATCGTAGCGTAAAAAAGAAAATAGTACAGCGTTAGCGGACAGGAATTCCGAGAAAAATGACACTCATGGAAAGGGCACTAGAAAGTGTAGAAAAATGGAGTTGCCCCACCTCAAAGAAAAAAGCAAATAAAGTAATAATAACTGTTTGCAATTTTTATGTAGGCCTAATATTCTCACTTTGCCTGATAGCTTCTGTAATGCCCCCCAGTGGCTCAGCGGTATGTCTGCGGACTTACACGCTAAAATCTGGGTTTCGATACCCGTGGTGGGCAGAACACAGATAGCCCATTGTGCAGCTTTGTGCTTAATTGTAAACAACAAGCTTCTGTAATTGTTGTATTAACAGTTATTTTTTTCCCGCTTTTGCTTAATCACTTGTGTTAATATTATCAGGCAAAAATAGGTCTACAGAAGAAATCGTAATATAACTATAGTTATAACTTGCTTTCAAAATTTCTTCTTCAATCTTTAACTACCTGTCGTCTAAGAGGTTGAAGTCGACTTGTACCATGCTTCCAACCATAAGGAAACTAATCTCACACATCCGGTGTGCTCTCCTTTACAAAACACATGCAAAAATAGTGGGCTTGTATCTTTCTTGTCAAAAATACGGTCGATTCGATTTCTCGGGTTTTCTGTGGAACAAACAAAGCCAGTCTGGGTCAGTATAAAACACGTGAACTATAATTGTTCGAACTCAAGCTCAACATACCTTTGATCTTATGTTGATGAAACAAAATTGGTTTTAATGGAACGTGACAGCTGGGAAATACGATTAAAAGAGACATCTGGTGAAGGTTTTTTTAAATTATTTTTGTCACGTGTATTATTAAAATTTATTGGCGTGAAGATATGAAAGTAAATGTTTTTTACATTATCATGGTTTATTCATTCTTCCATGTTGTCTTCCCGACATGGCCTGGTGGTTAGGTTAGGGCGCTCGACTCGCAATCTGAGGGTCGTAGGTTCGAAACCCCGCCTCACCAAACATGCTCGCCTTTTCAGCCTTGGGAGTGTTATAACGTTTTGGTCAATGCCGCTATTCGTTGGTAAAAGAGGAGCCCAAGTGTTGGCGGTGGGTGGTGATGATTAGCTGCCTTCCCTTTAGTCTTACACTGCTAAATTAGGAACGGCTAGCGCAGATAGCCATCGTGTAGCTTTGCATGAAATGTCTCCCACTGGTACAGCACTAAATCTTCAGATTTACAACGCTAAAATCAGGGGTTAGATTCCTCTCGGTGGGCATGGCAGCTAGCTTGATGTAACTTTTCTATGAGAAAAACACATATACACTTTACATGAAATTTCTAAACCAATCAAACAAATAAGTATCTTTATTTCCTCAATCTTTCGCTATTACAGCTTCGTTAGGAGCGATGGACAACCAAGAAGTTCGCTAATATAGTTGAAATAAAATGATGACGGTGTTCAAATTTAGTGACTACCAGATTAGCAGATTTTTAGGCTTTAGTATCGAAATATAGAACTGATATATAAAGCGTTATCTTATTTACATTAATAGACTCTAATGAAGTTATCAGTGTTAAAATAGTACTTGAGTTACGACGTGCAAGCATATGCATCACGACATATTTATACATTTCACACATTTTTATTAATTAAACTTGCATGCTTCATGAAGATGTATAGGTCCTCGTAAATCAGAATAGTAAACAGATGTGTTTTATGAAACACATTCACTGTTAGATACACCAGAACTTCTCTCCTTCTTAAACGCACGTGGAGAAACAAAATAATATAACAAAGTAGTTTAGTAACCACGGTATCGGCGTAGGAAGAAGTCTGTGATTTGAGGTGCAAAAATGAAGATGTCAGAAGGAGTTTGGTAGTTCTTTTCTTTAGGGGTTCGATTCCCCTCGGTGAACACAGAAGGTGATCGAATTTGGCTTTGCTATAAAAACACATATACATATACCATTAAGGCTCCAAGGAAGAATTGCTGAGGCGGAGATCCAAAATGGACAAATTTTCCCTAGGTTAATGTTTTAACATTTCACACGAGCGAATGCTGCCCTAAAATTTCTTTGGTTCATACATTCTTTCAGTCTTTCTGTATGAGAATACATTGTAATTTTGAAAAATAAACTGCGATGAAAGAAAATAATTATGCTATTTTTTTTGTTGAATCACGAACAGTTCAAAGTTGTTGTTGTTTTTTTCGGGGGGGTGAGAAGCAGCTAATGTTGCCCATCTTCACTTTTCTTATTTGGAATAACGACCTGTATTATATACCACCTGTCTTTCTACGCGTAGGTTTGAGCATCACGTTCAACACATATTCGTGAAGTACTTGAAAACTGAATTAGTCATTGTTATCAAAAAGATAACAAAATTAAACAGGGCCCAAAAGTCTCTTTGGTTGTTTGTTTTCGGATTTCGCGCAAATCTGCACGAGGGCTATCTGCGCCAGCCGTCCCTAATTCAGCAGTATAAGACTAGAGGGAAGGCAGCTAGTCATCAACACACACCGCCAACTCTTGGGCTACTCTTTTACCAACGAATAGTGGGATTGATCTTAACATTATAACGTCCTCACGTCTGATAGGGCGAGGATGTTTGGTGTGACGGGGATTCGAACTTGTGACCCTTGGATTAACCATTTGTCCATGCCGGGCTGGACCCAAAAGTTTCGCATCTTACCAAATAAAACGAGGAATTAGAGAAGTTCACAATGAAATTTGAAAATAGTGCAGTGTTGCGTGACGAAAGGTCTCCAACAGCTCGTAACGCACAATTTGAGGGTCGATACCTGCCGTGGGTACAACGCAGACAGCATACTGTGCAGATTTACTCTTAAACCACAAACAAACTTAGTAATGATAAGTTTGCAAAATTAAATTGAATATATTTTCCTTTTTAAAACAAGTCAAATAATTTATCATGGAAAATTTAGCAATGATGTTGTTGTTTTGAATTAAGCACAAAGCTACACAATGGGCTATTTGTGCTCTGCCCACCACGGGTATCGAAACCAGGATTTTAGCGTGTAAGTCCGCAGACATACCGCTGAGCCACTGGGGGGCATTTGGCAATGAAACATGATATCTGGTAGGTGTGAAGAAATGAAGTCTAAGCACCTGACACAAATGATATCTTTTCTCTAGGTGACTGAGAGAAATTTGAACATGGTAGAAAAAATAAGGAAGTTATGGCCTTTTCTTTAATAAATGATTTTAGGTTTTCAATGGGAATATTTCTAAATATTAAACACAGTAAATGTTGTGTCAACTTCGTGTTAACTTGAGTAAAAACACACTGAATGTTTTGTAGAAAGTTAGCATGGCTATTAATAGAAGTTAGAACAGACATATATATATATATTATTATTATTAAAATATATGCCTCACATTTATCTGTTTGTTTCAAAATTGACACTCATCAGAATGACTATTCATTTCTTCAGAGGTACGGCATGGCCAAGTGGTCAGGGTGCTCGACTCGTAATATGAGGGTCACGGGTTCCAATTTCAGTCACACCAAAGTGCGCGACCTTTCAGCCGTGGGGGTGTTATTATGTACAGTCAGTCCCACTATTCGTTGATAAAAGAGTAGCCCAAGAGCTGGCGGTGGGTGGTGATGACTAGCTCCCTTCCCTTTAGTCTTACATTGCTAAATTAAGGACGGCTAGCGCAGATAACCCTCATGCAGCTTTGCGCGAAATTCAAAAACAAAGAAACAACATGTCTACGTACATCCTGAAACATCATTGGTGTTCACAGTGTATATTTTGAGTAATTTAAATTATTTTTCCTTTTGTTAGTGAAAAGTTTTTGCTTTGGAGCTTCATTAAAGTTGTTTCTTATAAAGAATTAGTTTAAGCTTCAATTTATTTTCTGTTTACTTTTGACTTCTAAAAAACTGTAGTACACGTTTTAAATGTACTTTACCTGTACTTAACTTGCGTGGGATACGAAATATATGAACATATTTTATTTTTTATGGGGAGTACTTTTTTTATCCTCACGCCCACCAGCTGAGGCTTACCGCCTCTTTAATTGGCCTTTTTATTTACTGGTGTACTATATACGTCTCACTTTTGCCTCCCGCTGGTACAGCGGTATGTCTCCGGATTTATAACGCTAAAATAAGGGGTTCAATTCTCCTCGGTGGGCTAAGCAGATAGCCCTTTATGGCTTTGCTATACAAAAAACACAAACACATGTCTCGCTTTTACTTGCCCACCGCCAGTACAGCGGTAAGTCTACGGATTTACAACGCTAAAATCAGCGGTTCGATTCTCCTCGGTGGGCTCATCAAAGGGTTCGATGTGGCTTTGCTATAAGAAATACACACACAAACACGCTTTTACTTGCTATATATATACAAACACTGAGAAATTATAAGATAGTAAAACACGGAGGTCTATTTTCTTTTTAAGTCGACAACATGTTTGTAATTTTGGAAGAAAATCTTAATCGAGCTTGTAATATAAATTTATTTGTATTTTTTACATGATACTAAGATTTCGTCGGAATTTCAACTCTGGGTCGTCGTGATCAAATAACACAAATTCTTGATCATCTGAACAGTGAATTAGGAGCTAACAATTATTGGCCTGATCTCTGATCGATGAAATGGGATATTTTACCCTTCACCATCCAATCCGATCAAATAACACAAGTGCTTGAGCATGTAAACAGTGGATTTGAAGCTAACAAGTATTGGACTGAACCCTGATGGATGAAATCCGGGGTTTTACAAATGAAAATTATGGTAAGGATTAACAACACAGTGTTCATGTTTTTGTATAACATAAAGTGTTATTCGTACCCCTGTATAGAACTATTAACCAGTAAAGTTTTGCATAAACGAAAAGCTCAATTCGAATCACAACCTCTGGATCGTCTCAGATATGGTGAATCAAACTAGTCTAATGAAATTCTACTACGTCGTTTTGTGTATGTATAACCTATATATTTAAGTGTTAAATTTCGATTCCCGTTAAACAAAAATAAATGAACAAAACAAGCACGATAAAAGATACCAATATGGATCTACACATAAGAATACAAAATATTATTTAACACGGATGCGTGAAGACAGCAACAAATACCATGAGCATCGCTACACTCTTGTTTCTTACCCGACATCTTAACTGTTAATAAAATTAGGTTGTCTAAATACACACGCTTCATGAAAGGTAAAACCAAAAACGTAGATCTAGATAGTAAAAGACACATACGAAATTTGTAGAGTTTATAATAAGATTTTTTTACTTGATTCTTTCTACGTTCCAGAATAATATTGTTTTTGTAGGAATATGCTTAACAATACAATTCAACAAACGCCAGTGATTGGATGGTGTGTATGTGTGTTTTCTTATAACAAAGTCACATCGGGCTATCTGCTAAGCTTACCGAGAAGAATCGAACCGCTGATTTTAGCGTTGTAAGTTCGTACACTAACCGCTGTACTAGCGGGGGCGATTGGATGGTGAAGGTCAAAGCGCACAACTTCATCTGTCAGAGATCAGGCCAATACTTATTAGCTTCTAATCCACTGTTCAGATGCTCAGGCACTTGTGTTATTTGATCGCGACGACCCAGAGAATTCCGACGAAATCTTAGTCTCATGTAAATATATATTCACACCAGTGGTAACGTTGGAATTAGTTTCGTGGATTTGCACGTACCCAAACTTTTCTCAAGTTCAGTTTTTCTAAACACAAGTTGAAAATACAAATACATGTAATTTTATATTACAAGCTCGATTAAGATTTTCTTCTAAAATTACAAACATGTCGTCGACTGAAAAAATGTATTGACCTGCGTGTTGTACAATCCTATAATTTTTCAGTGTCTATGTATGTGTATAAATATATATACAGCAAGTAAAAGCGAGACTTATATAG
Source organism: Carcinoscorpius rotundicauda (assembly GCA_011833715.1). NCBI lineage: Eukaryota > Metazoa > Arthropoda > Merostomata > Xiphosura > Limulidae > Carcinoscorpius > Carcinoscorpius rotundicauda. The sequence continues at coordinate 37,250,765 of CM022403.1, forward strand.
TACACCAGTAAATAAAAAGGCCAATTAAAGAGGCGGTAAGCCTCAGCTGGTGGGCGTGAGGATAAAAAAAGTACTCCCCATAAAAAATAAAATATGTTCATATATTTCGTATCCCACGCAAGTTAAGTACAGGTAAAGTACATTTAAAACGTGTACTACAGTTCTTGAGAAGTCAAAAGAAAACAAAATAAATTGAAGCTTAAACTAATTCTTTATAAGAAACAACTTTAATGAAGCTCCAAAGCAAAACCTTTTCACTAACAAAAGGAAAAATAATTTAAATTATTCAAAATATACACTATAAGTACCAATGATGTTTCAGGATATATGTAGACATATTGTTTGTTCCTTTGTTTTTGAATTTCGCGCAAAGCTGCACGAAGGTTATCTGCGCTAGCCGTTCTTAATTTAGCAATGTAAGTCTAGAGGGAAGGGAGCTGGTCATCACCACCCATCGCCAGCTCTTGGGCTACTCTTTTACCAACTAATAGTGGGATTGACCATTTCGCTGTAACGCCTCTAAAACTAAAAGGAGTGTGTATGTTTGGTGTGACGGGATTCGAACCTACAACCCTCAGATTACGAGTCGCGCGCTCTTATCACTTGGCCACCGTTCATGAAAATATTGATTTCCACAATCTTTATCATTGTTTTGGAATTTTATAAACCAGTAATGCAGCAATTTCCGGCATGGCCAGGTGGTTAAGGCACTCGACTCGTAATCTGAAGGTCGCAGGTTCGAATACCTGTCACACCAAACATGCTCGTCCTTTCAGCCGTGGGGTCATTATATATTAAGGTTAATCCCACTATTCAAGGAAAAAGAGTAGTCCAAGAGTTGGCGGTGGGTGGTGATGAGTAGCTGCTTTTCCCTCTAATCTTACATTGTTAAATTTGGGACTGCTAGCGCAGACAGCCTTCGTGTAGATTTACGCGAAATTAAAAAACAAACAAAAACAGTTATGTGGCTTTTCTGCTTGGAATAGTTAAAGTTCAGGAAGTGTCAAGGATTTATCTCTCATTTGGGTTTGAACAAAGAATAAACCTCAAACTTGTTTATTAAATAATTCCTCTCATCATTTTCGTGTTATCGATCTATAAATATTAATAAGAAAGCAACAATGTCGAAGATTTTCTGAACGTTGTTGATAAACACGAGGCAATATCTGTGCTGTGCTGGTATCGAAAGTCGGTTTTTAGTGTTGTAAGTTTTCAGTCTAACCACTGAAGTATTGGTGTGGTGAGGGTGAGTACCGAGTGGATGAAAACTTCCAATTTTGATAATAAATACGTGAAAAAATTTTATTACCTGGTATTTCTGTATCACAACGATTTTAGGATTTAACATTCCAAAAGGGTGGACTTCCAAACAACACAAGAACTTAAAGAGATAAGAACTTTATATATAGCAGCTGAGAAACAAGTTCGTCCATATGTATACGGTTGGGTTTACGTTATAATAATGTATCTGTTTATATAATAAATGTATACATTCATGCTTATCTTGACAAGTTGAAACGGGAAAATGTCTATTGGATATTCATATATCCATGCTTACAGTAATTGCATAGTTGAAAGTTCCAAGGGCGACTGTCTTGTTTGATATATAACTGAGTATGCATGTATAACTTTCCAATGTTGTATTCATTTACATTGTAAAATATGCAAATGACCAAACCTCGTAAACAACCTGGTATTTCAAGACGACTGGCTTGAGACAGGCCATACTCAGTGAAGCGTGGTAGTGTGTGTGTGTGTGTGGACTGTGTGTGTACAGTAAACTGTATTCGTATTAGTTTAAATTCAGAGAGTTGTCAGTTATATGGAGAGTGGGCGTGTCCAAAGTGGGGTGATGCGTGAGTAGATTTATCTGACCTTTCACGTCTGAATACATGCAGTCATTGACCGGCCCTGACCTTTTGCTTTACCCTTACAACACCTTTAACATTTCTAATGCCTATACACACCCACTTGAACGAGATAGTTTGGTCTGAAAAATAAACGACACATAAATTTATAACTATTTACTATATAATTTGAAGTATAATATAAAAATGTTTTCCTGTATCTTGGTTGGCGCTTCGTGTACGTTTTTTATTATTATCATTTTTTATTCTACGTTTTTATGTCCGGACAAAAAGTATCGAGCTTGGAACCAGTTGTTCAAATGATTGATTTATTCCCGTGTTATAAACATAAACATTGGACACGAGTAACTATTATATAATGAAGGTTTAAACGCTTGAAACAAAAATTTATTCAAGTATTATCGTAAATCTTTACCATTCCTGAATTTATTTTAACCATAACGACCAAACCTTCAATATAAATATTTTTTCACGTGACTTTGCTCGAGGATATATAAAGCAGTAATCAAGTGATCAACAACACAGAATTATTTTCAAATGTGGAATCGTAAATCGTCTACTCGCCAAACATTGTTACGACATAGTGAATTCAAGAGTATACGAATCAGTGATGTCGAGAAACCCATTTGTTGAGAATTTTTATATGCAAAAACGGCTCGTTTGGGTACAGAAAATATTTTAACTAGAACAGCGAACAACGTTTCAAACAAATGGCCTAAGCATGGGCAACCCGGTATCACCAGTTCTAGCCAATATTTTTATGACACAAATTGAAACACAAGCAATTAATACAGCATTCATCCACCACTGTACTGGTACAGATATGTAGAAGACACGGTTGCGGGATTCAAATCTACAGAACACATACTTAATTTTTTCACTCACATTAACTCTCTATATCCCAACATTAACTTCACATGTGAACAGGAAGAAAGCAATCAAATATCATTTCTTAACCTCAAAATTATAAGAACCGACACACAATTCAAAACAGAAATCCACCGAAAAATCACCCACACTGTACTATACATTCCTTGGGACTCAGCACATGAAACAAAACAAAAACTCAATATACTAAGAAACCAGATAAACACAGCCATAAAACTATGCTCACCAGATAAAATTAACGATGAATTAGACAAAATAAAACAATACTTCATCAACATCAATAAGTTTCCTCCACAAACCGTAGAAAACATTATACGCACACACCTAGACAGAAAGCAAAATCAACCAACAAAAGTAAATATATCTCACGAATCAAAAAATCACGAAACCATATACTGCTGTATACCATATATTCCTGACATCAGCAAACAAATAACCAACATTTGGCAAAAACTAGTAACAAAATATAACATTCCAGTTAATACTAAATTCATTCAAAAACCAGGCACAAAACTAAGGTCTATACTATGTAAGAACTATACTGACAAACACCACATCAACATTATTTATAAAATACAATGTGATAACTGCCACGACTTCTATATTGGAGAAACAAGTAGAAAAATGGAAACCAGATTCAAAGAACATAAAAAGTCACCTTCACACGTTTTCGAACACTGCAAGTCAAATGGACACAACATAACCATAGAAAACACTAAAATACTAATAAAGAAACAAACATAAACAAACGCAAAATTAAAGAAGCCTTACATATACAACAACTTAAACCCAAAATAAACCAATATGAAGGAACGCCATTATACCTATATTAATATTATAGATAAAATTATATATTCAAACATCTATCCCCGCCCTCTACATTGCGACACTCAGTTACACAACCCCTTCCAAACATGTGGTCAGCTTCCGGTCAGTTACCTCTTTCTTTGTGAACCTGACGATGACCGAAGAAGGTCGAAACGTTGTTCGCTTTTCTATTTAAAATATTTTCTGAACCCAAACGAGCCGTTTTTGTATATAAAAATTCTCAAGAGTATACGATCTTTCTTTGCTGAAAAAGTTTTTAGAATTATGCAGATCGCGGCACATTTCCACTTTAGTTGTAGCTTCGATATCAAATGTGGTTAATGCTCAGAATTTGGAGTTTGTTTGTTTTTGAATTTCGCACAAAGCTACTCGAGGGCTATCTGTGCTAGCCGTCCCTAATTTAGCAGTGTAAGACTAGAGGTAAGGCAGCTAGTCATCACCACCCACCGCCAACTCTAGGGATACTCTTTTACAAACGAATAGTGGGATTGACCGTCACATTATAACTCCCCCCTCGGCTGAAAGGGCGAGCATGTTTGGCACGACGGGGATGCGAACCCGCGACCCTCAGATTACGAGTCGCACGCCTTAACACACTTGGCCATGCCGGTCCAGGATTTGGAGTTAAGCACAAAGCTGCACAATGGGCTATCTGTACTGTATCCATCAGGGCTATCGAAAAAAGGTTTTTAGCGTTGTGTGTCCGCAGACATACTGCTGTGGCTCTTAGGAGCAGTTAGTACATATTAACTCTTTAAAACGCAAATTGAACAAATCATTAAATAGTAGTGTGCAAGTTGTTGTTTGTAGTGGAAAGTTATACAAAGTTGTTTCTGCGTTTTTTCGACCACACTCGAAACCCGGATTTTAGCGTGTAAGTCCGTAAATTTCCCGCTGACTCACTAGGAAATGTGTATTGTTAAAAATTAACTAAAAAGGCTAATCGCTTTTTTTCTTCATCACAATACCTGTTTAACTTTATATTTCAATACCTGTTTAACTGTCATTGATGCAAACTGAGCTACTGTTACAGAGAAACAACGCAGAAGCTATGATTTTGACTGAGGACTGTAGTCACTGTATGAAAATCTTAAAGAGATAAGTTTGGTAGGTTCTTAAACAACTGAAGACTCTGGTAATCTGCTGCGTGACAACCTTAAAACAAGTTTGGTAGGTTCTTAAACAACTGAAGACTCTGGTAATTTGCTGCGTGACAACCTTAAAACAAGTTTGGTAGGTTCTTAAACAACTGAAGACTGGTTACCTACTACATGACAACCTTAAAACAAGTTTGGTAGGTTCTTAAACAACTGAAGACTCTGGTCATCTGTTGTATGACAACCTTAAAGCGATAAGTTTGATATATTCTTAAACAGCTGAAGACTGTGGTCATCTGTTGTATGACAACCTTAAAGCGATAAGTTTGATATATTCTTAAAGAGCTGAAGACTGTGGTAACCTACTGCATCACAACCTTAAAGCATCAAGTTGTGCAAGGTCTTCAAGAAATGAAGCCGACAAATTTATGTAAGGTGATACAATGATGAAATGATAATCTAGGTTTTTGGTCCTGGGACGTCCACCATCATCCTTTTCCCAGTGAGTGGGCTGAAGGGGCTACATAGTGAATCTTGTAAGCAAACACACTGTAGTGTTTAGAATGTGAAACAAAGAAAGCTTTTGATTTTTGTGTGTGTGTGTGTGGAGTTACAGGAGAAGCTAAGGGTAGCTTTAGCCTCAGCGAGCACTTCCCACTTATCGCCACCCCTGCTCAGGTTTAAAACGAAGTGCCCCCCAGTGGCTCAGCGGTATGTCTGCGAACTTACACGCTAAAATCCGGGTTTCGATACCCGTGGTAGGCAGAGCACAGATAGCCCATTGTGCAGCTTTGTGCTTAATTCTAAACAAAAAATCTTAAAACGAAGTAGTGAGCTTATACTATTGAAGGCCAGGATAGTAAGGTTCAAAACAATTTATAAAAATAGTGTTTGAAACAACTTTTTTAAGCGTTCATTATGCTCAGCCTGGTGGCCATGATCACACTTTGCTCGACAATATAGTTCCATTGTAACATGCTACTTCCGAGGTCCATTTTACATCATATATATCGGCAAATTTCTCGTAGAATCTTTGTGATTTGTGGACATCGACTTCCAAAACTAATTCAGTGGACTAAAAGCACAAGGGTCTATTTTGAACTTCGTAAGAGGAGTTGATAAGTAAGTAGTTGAATTAAACTGCGGCGATTCTGGTTTCTTCGGCTAGTTTTCTCAACAACCATTTAGTTTCAAAGTTTAGCTAGAAGTTTCTGGTTTGGGATAAGAGGCTGTCATTTTTATATATAATTTTATTGGCACTAGTCAATATGCCCAGCTTCATTCAATGGCTAAAGGTTTTCTTTCGTAATCAATGCCTTAGCTTTGCAACTAATGTTTGATGATGGTGATGTGTGTGTGAGGATGGCATTTCTCTTTTTCATATTATTTCTGTGGAGAAAACTGAATGTTCTCTTTATCGCATTGTTGTGTTCTTCCGTTTTTATGGAGAGGAAAAAATGTTTCATTTATTCTGCTCTTTTGTGAATTGCCTCTATATTATTTAAATTATTCACTATACGAATATTTATTTTCCTCAGCTATGTAGATGTGCGGTGACATTTCTCTGCCAGATGGTCGGAGAGTCATCGTGAACAAATTTTCTAGGTGTTACGTATGACGTTTGTAGCTATGGCTCGTGTTGCGGTGTCACACAAACCACTACATTAAAGCATACGTATAGTTCAGATAAAGTGTGGTTAACCCTCTGCACTGCACCGCAATATTAAAGTATTTATGACCAATTGGTCATTCTAAAATATTTTTTGCGTTAATTGAAAATTTATTGAAAATATTTTGTGTTACAGGATAAGCTAACTTGAAGATATTTGGCATTTCATTTACATTTTTATGTTTTAATTCTGTGCGTAAAGTTTTATTTCTATTTTTTCAGCAAGTTACCAGCATATGGTAATTCTTCTTTATCTTTGGTCTCTTCTGAGGGGACAACGTATTTGAACTCCTGGAAATCTTTGTTTTATTTGTTAGGAGTTCATATTGATATTTGAAACAGTTTGTTTTTGGTCTGTGATTTTGAAAAAAACTTTTCTTTAAAATATATGAACAGAATGTTGATATTGTTTCTTTGTATTTTCACACTAGAAATATCGCCTGTTCACTATTCGTATAGCAAACACTTTATTAAGCGCACGCTCATGCACGACTGACGCCAGTTCACGTATGTAATTTCATCTTTCAAATGTAAAGACATTTATTCGTACTGACTTTACACATGTTAAATCCTGACATCAAATATATTTTTACGTTAAACCATTGTTGTTGAGTTGGGTTAATGATAGCTACACAATGGGCTAACAGTGTTCAGTCCACAGCGGGGAATCAGATTACAGATTTCAGCTTTGAAAGTCTTTAAACTTACCACTGGTAGGGATAGCTCTTTGAATTTCGTTACGGAGGAAAAGTTACGTATAGAAAAACTACTTACTTCATACCGGTATACGAAGAAAGATGAAGTAATCTGCCATCTTACAATCACTATTGAAACTGTGCACATTGCAGTCTTCTAACGGTTTTGCGCCTCAGTGGCTTAGCGGTAAATTTGAGAAATCACTCGATTAAAAAAAGGATTTCGATACTCGTTTCGGGCAGAGCACATACAGCCCGCAGATAAACTTTGCACTTAATTAACAAAGAAAAGAAAATCGGACGCTTTATATTTACCGTTGGTTGATGTAAAAACCTATAGTAACAAATCTGTATATACATGTAAGCTCGGATTCTTTCTGTTTACATAGGTGCTAATTCCAATCAATTAAAATTAAGGGCACCCCAGATACCTACGAAAGGATACAAAAATCATGAGTATCCTATTAAAACTATCCTAACAGAAAGATCAATTATTGCATTTTTTTTCAACAATGCAGAGTTGATTTAGCTAAATGAACTAATAACTTAACAACATTTGTTTGTTAAATTTTGACGAAACTCTCTAAACGATGATTTTCTGTGATAGTTATCCCTAGATTTAAAGTAATAAACTTAATGGGACTGCAGCTTGCAAATACCACTAGCTTGCAAACTGTTAAACTGTAACGTCCTGACTCGACAAAGATAACGGGTCGAGCACCTTTACCATCAAGCTATTTTGACAAGTGAGTGCTACTCGCAAAATGGATATTGTTTGTTTTCGGAAATTCGCTCAGAGCTATTCAAGGTTATCTGCACTTGGTGTCCCCGATTGCGATGTGACAGACTAGATTGGTTTATTATGAATTTTGTGCAAAGCTACACGAGGGCTATCTGCGCTAGTCGTCTCTAATTTAGCAGTGTAAGACGAGATGGAAAGCAGCTAGTCATCACCAACCACCGGCAATTCTTGGGCTAGTCTTTTACTGACGAATAGTGGGACTGACCATCCCTCTGTAACGTCCATAATGCTAAAATGGCGAGCATGTTTGGACAAACTAGAGAATTTGTTTATTTTAGAGCAAAGTCTCCTTGTGATATCTGTTGTGTTCCTCGCGAGGAATCAAATTGACCTCTACTGAAGAGACTTAGGCCTTTCAACGTTTACGAACAACAAACTACGAAACTTCCAGTACGAATTACGTCGGTCTGGTATGGCTAAGTAGGTTAAGTCGTTCGACTCGGAATCTGAAGGTCGCGGGTTCAAATCCCCGTCACACCAAACATGCTCGCCCTTTCAGCCATGGAGGCGTTATAATGTGACGGTCAGTCCCACTATCCGTTGTTAAAGAGTAGCCCAAAAGTTGGCGGTGGGTGGTGATGACTAGCTGCTTTCCCTCTAGTCTTTCACTGCTAAATTAGGGACGGGTAGCGTAGATAGCCCTCGTGTAGCTTTGCGCGAAATTAAAAAAAACAAAAAACGAATTATGTTTGAAGCGTAATAGTTTTAGCGTTGTTTTTGTTTTGAGTTAAGCATAAAGTTATGCAATGGGCTATTTGTTCTCTCTACCACGGGTATCGAAACCCTGTTTTTAGCGTTGTAAGTCTGCAGACATACCGCTGTGCCATTGGAGGAACTTTATTGTTATTATTCACGAAACTATCTGAATAATGTCGAATTAAAACATCGAGGAAAAATGCATATGTCACGCCACAAGGTAACTTGTAATTTATAGGTCACAAGGTACGACATGTTGCAATGCCTCATTTTATTTCATAAATAATAAGTTATAGCCATTTAAGTAGCAATACATTTCCCTTTCTGCGTGAGTCAAATACGAAGTTGTGACCCGTAAAGAGATGTGAAGCTTTAGCAATATTCATTGGAAGAAGTTTTAGGCACTTATGTCGTCGGTATTGTAATCTAATAGAAAAGAGTCAGGCGTGGCAATGTAGTTAGCGAGTACTTTGAATCCAAAATTCACGATCCATTTTCCGTTGCGCTCAAAACGTGATTTGCATGTTGGATCTTTGGGTGCTTTGTAAGAGTGATGGTTCATCCTGCTATTTGATCATATGAATGTAACCCAAGAGTTAACTGCGAATGCTGATGCGTAACCGCCTTCCTTTTGTTCCCTCAGTTTTAACCCTTTGTTTGTGGCTTGTGCAAATCTACCCAACACTACATGTGGAAAGATTCGCGAATGTCTGCGGCGGATTATTCAAAGTATTTCGCGCAAAATACCTGTATCATGTGATGTCGACCGCAGTTAAAGGGCTAAAACTGAAACAGCCATGCACAGATATCTTTTGCATAGCTTTGGGCGAAATTGGTAGAACCGTTGCGCATCTTATAAGTTTTCCTTCCCTTTTTTCCTGATATTCGCGACAAAGATACTTAAAGCTTATCTGTGCAAGGGTATGTGTTTTTATATGTTAAATGATAAAATACACATACATTAAATGAGTATACACATATGTGAGAGGCCTTAGAAATACTGGCATTGCAGTAATGTCTCTGGATTATATAAAGTATCAGATAGTGTGATTGAGATGGAGTGAGTTACGTGATGGCAAATAAGACAAAGTTATTAATACGTCGAATGGATAGACATGAAACAACGATATGTGTCCCCCGCTGGTACAGCAGTAAGTCTACAAATTTACAACGCTAAACTCAGGGGGTTCGATTCCCCTCGGTGGACTCAGCAGATAGCCCGATGTGGCTTTACTATAAGAAAAAAAACACAGACACACAAAAATATGCAATATCTGCATCAGTATTAACCAATCATTATCCACTTAGAAAATAATAAAGAGGACATCATTAATTTTTGTGTAGCTTTTTAAAAGTATGTATTTGTTTGTTTTGGAATTTCGCACAAAGCTACTCGAGGGCTATCTGTGCTAGCCCTCCCTAATTTAGCAGTGTAAGACTAGAGGGAAGGCAGCTAGTCATCATCACCCACCGCCAACTCTTGGGCTACTCTTTTACCAACGAATAGTGGGATTGACCGTCACATTATACACCCCCACGGCTGGGAGGGCGAGCATGTTTAGCGCGACGCGGGCGCGAACCCGCGACCCTCGGATTACAAGTCGCAGGCCTTACGCGCTCGGCCATGCCAGGCCTCTTGAAAGTATGTAGAAATATAAGAATAGTGCGTTATTTTGTAAGCATACCGTTCATTTTAAAGATTATTAATTTTCATTCTAAACTTATGTAATAATAATGATAATAGCGGTGATAACGTGAATAATTTTCATCAAGCACTAGAACTGCAATTAACGATGGTAGTGGCCATGTGGTTAAGGCACTCGACTCGTAATCTGAGAGTCACGGGTTCGAATTCACGTCCAACAAACATGCTCGCCTGCGCGAAATTCGAGACAAACAAACAAAAATGGTAGTTTGTGTATGTATGTGTAGATTTCTAATCGAGTTATTAAGCACTTACGTGAATATGTCGACTAGAAGATCATTAATTAAACATTATTTATTCTTTTGTTAATAACAGTTATGTTGTTATTGTTCTGTCATCCATTGTTCCCCGAGTTGTGATTGTACCGCGCATGTTTGAGTTTCTTATATTTTTCACGCCTTCGAGCCAAACTAATTCAGTGAAAGACTGAAATTGCAGCAAATGACCCGGTGGTGCTACTAATCCGAATTCTAAAGATGTATGAATTAACGACCACAAGTGAAGGACCGGAAATTGTAGTATATGACCATTTGACGTCACTGGCTCTAATTCTAAATATGCATTGACGACCATGTAATCAAAAGACAGTATAGTGTTAGTAAAGTATAGTGGTGGCCCCTTAGAAAGTCAGGAACTTTTATTCTCTTAAATGGAGGGTGTTGCCTTATATTCTGCACGAGCATTTTAGGGTGTCACATGTCGAACACGTGCAGCCATGAAAGTATACCTCTATACAAGGACATCAAGTTTACAGTATAGCTGAACATTTCTCCTTCTTCTTCTTTTTAATACAAAAAAACAAATTAACAACCTCGGAGTTTCCTTTAATCATTTATAGACTACACGTAAACAGATACGGTAATAGATTGTCTTAACTGTTTAACTCTTAAACAGCGGGATTGTTGTTGGTAGCAGCATCAATTGATGATGGCCGTCGTTTAAGGATTAAGTTAGATAAAGGCTTAGCTTGAGCTTAGTTTAAATTTATCCCCCAAATAGTGGTACAGCGGTTTGTTTTCGGACGTCAGAAACCGCGTTTGGATACCCGTGGTGGGCGAAGCAAAGATAGCCCATCGTGAAGCTTTGCGCTTAACTACAAACAAAAGTTTAAATTAGGATTCACCGTGTTTTAACGGAAGTTTTTTTATAATTTTTAGTGTTAATTTTTAGAAAAGTAAAATTGTCTGATAATTAAGTACGCTGGAGATTCGTTCCAGCAATGGTAAGTTTGCTCCGCAAGTTATGGTTTCAATAAAGTCGGTCACAATCGCCTATTTCTTACCATTATGACTGTCTTCCTTCCTCCAGTGGCACAGCGACATGTCTATGGACTTATACTGTTAGAAACCGGGTTATGACTGTCAGGCTGACGTATCTGTTACTGAGGCGATACGTTTACGTTTCTAGTTTTGATCTATTGACCACAGGGAAGGCAACCAGTCAGCGGTATTCTACCTCAATCGTTTACGCTTAGGGATTGACTGTCACTCCCATTACGAGCCAACAGATTAAAGTATTATGTTGTGGTGCACATATTTGAATCTAGTTTATCAGCTAAGATGTCCGAAACTTTATCATAGGACCAACTCACGCTCCCATATTGGTGAAGTATTTGATAAAAAAAACAACTCATATCATGAAGTACAGTAGTACTTAATAGTGGAGATCGTGATGAAACAAAATGGCGTCCATAAAAATCGTCCGTTTAAAACCAGCTTTAAATTATCTGAATATTAACAAAGTCTATTTCACAATCATGGCTGATCAAAACTAAAGCTTATTGTACTCATAAAGCCGTATAAATTATTACATACGTATTTATGGCGTGAATCAAATGTTTACCATTTCAACGAATTTTCATCTAAGTAAGTTTGTTTGTTTTGGAATTTCGCAAAATTCTCGAGGGCTATCTGTGCTAGCCGTCCCTAATTTAGCAGTGTAAGACGAGAGGGAAGGCAGCTAGTCATCACCACCCACCGCCAACTCTTGGGCTACTCTTTTACCAACGAATAGTGGGATTGACCGTCACATTATACACCCCCACGGCTCGGAGGGCGAGCATGTTTAGTGCGACGCGGGCGCGAACCCGCGACCCTCGGATTACGAGTGCACGTCTTAACCCGCTCGGCCATGCCAGGCCTCTCTAAGTAAGTAAATAAGTGACTTCTCCGGATAAGAGTGCAGATAACATGACGAACCAACCCTATCGCTCTAATCCTTTCACCACAGAGGTTTGCCCCCTTTGCTGTCCCAACGATAATTTTCTTGCACTGAAAAGGATAATAGTATACACACATTCACACACAAATATATATAATGGAGGATGCGTTATTTAGAACATATAATTAGATCGGGAGGTTGGTTGGTAGAAATCCTGATGAGTAATAAAATTGAATCGGATATACGAAAGTCTCACGCTTGGTATTGTTGGAAAAAAAAAGCTGATAAAAAGGCAACAAACAAGTATAATAAAAGAAACTAACTTTCATAAAGACAAATAATGGTCGATATATATATATCTAAAGGTAACCTAGCTGACTATAATAATATAGAAAGTTTTAATGCTGTTAAACATATCCAAACAAGTAAGTAAAAACTACAAAAACTGAGTTACTTAAAATGAAAATAAAATCACTATAATTTTGCCAGTAGGAATAAAAAACATACTCGCTTTTCTGCCGTCGTGGCGTCATAATGTGACGGTGAGTCACAGTATTCGTTGTAAAAGAATATCCTAAAAGTCTTTCATTAATAAATTAGGGACAGCTATCGCAAAATTCAAAACAAACTAACCAGTCTTCTATATTTTATATATGTGACTGATAATTAAATATCTAAGTTATAAGTTAAGTTATCGTTGAAGTTATGCGCTTAATCAGTTGCGTAAGGTGTGTAGTTGTAATGTAAGATATGTAGTATCTTTGCTTGTATGTTGTAAAGCATAAAGCTACGCAAAGGGCTATCTGTGCTCTGCATAAAATTCCAGATTTTATCGTTATAATCCTTTTCAGATTTACTTTTGAGTCACTAGAGGGATGGTGGGACATTTAGGATATCTAAACTTTCATGATCACAAGATCATTTCTGAGTTTAAAAATCACGTACTGATCCAAGGAATAATTTGGTATCATTGCGCAGGTCCGATAGAGTCAGGTAGTAAGGGTGCTCGCTTCTTAATTTGAGGATCGCGGATTCGAATTTTCCTTACACCAAACATTTCACCCGTGGAGTGTTATAATGTTACGATCAATCCGCCTATTCGTTGGTAAAAAAGAGTAGTCCAAGAGTTGGCGGTGGGTGATGATCACTAGCTGCCTTTTCCTCTAATCTTACATCACTAAATTAGGGACGGCTCGCGCAGGAAGCCCTCGTGTAGCTTTGGGTGAAATTACAAAAACAAAATACTGCGGCCCTCGAATTAATGAGCCATTTTTATAAAACTATTTTCTTTAGTGTGTTTTTCGTGCTTAATTCTGGTTTCTATTCTACCAGTAATAACTGCCTGGAATTTATCTACATGGCCCGGCATGGCCAAGGGTGTTAAGGCGTGCGAGTCGTAATCTGAGGGTAGCAGGTTCGCATCCCCGTCGCGCCAAACATGCTCGCCTTTTCAGCCGTGGGGGCATTATAATGTGACGGTCAATCCCACTATTCGTTGGTTAAAGAGTAGCCCAAGAGTTGGCGGTAGGTGGTGATGATTAGCTGCCTTTCCTCTAGTCTTACACTGCTAAATTAGGGACGGCTAGCACAGATAGCCCTCGAGTAGCTTTGCGCGAAATTCAAATACAAATACAAACAAACAATTTATCTACATACCAACTTAAGATTTTGGTTATTTTGAACTATCACCTTTTGAGGTGCTGTAATCTTTGTTTCAGAATTTCGCGCAAGGCTGTACAAACAACTATTTATTTACGACAGTCTTCCCTAATTTTGAACTGACAAATTACACAAGAGGTAACTTGTCAATAGTATTAATAGACTATTGAATAGGTAACTTGTCAATAGTACTGATAGTTGTTGTTGTTGTTGTTTAGAATTAAGCACAAAGCAACACAAAGGGCTATCTGTGCTCTGCCCACCACGGGTATCGAAACCCGGATTTTAGCGTGTAAGTCCGCAGACATACCGCTGAGCCACTGGGGGGCAGTACTGATAGACAAGGGAAGAGGTAACTTTTCAACAGTACTGATAGATTATAGAATGGGTAACTTGTCAATAGCACTTGTAGACAAGGTTTAGTTTGTTTTGAAATCCGCGCAAAGCTACACGAGGACGATCTGATCTATGCTAGCCATTCCTAATTTAGTAGTGTAAGACTAGAGGGAAGGCAGCTGGCTATCACCACCCACTGTAAACTCTTGGGCTACTCTTTTACCAATGAATAGTAAGATTGACCGTCACATTATAACGTCCAACGGCTGAAAGAGCGAACATGTTTGGTGCGATGGGGATTCAAACAGGCGTCCCTCGGATTACGAGTCGAGTGCCTTAATCGTTTGGCCATGACGGGCTCTTATAGAAAAGGAGAGAGGTAACTTGTGAACAGCACTGATAGACAATAGAATAGGTAACTTGTGAACAGCACTGATAGACAATAGAATAGGTAACTTGTGAACAGCACTGATAGACAATAGAATAGGTAACTTGTGAACAGTTCTGATAGACTATAGAACAGGTAACTTGTGAACAGAAGTGATAGACAATAGAATAGGTAACTTGTGAACAGTACTGATAGATTATAGAATAGGTAACTTGGGAACACTACTGATAGACTATAGAATAGGTAACTTGTGAACAGTACTGACAGACTGTAGAATAGGTAGCTTGTCAATAGTACTGACAGACTGTAGAATAGGTAGCTTGTCAATAGTACTGATAGACTGAAGAATAGGTAACTTGTCAATAGTACTGACAGACTAAAGAATATGTAGCTTGTCAGTAATACTGACAGACTAGAGAATATGTAAGTTGCAAGTAGTATTAATAGACTAGAGAATAGGTAAGTTGCCAATAGTACTGATAGACGTGGGAAGAGATAACTTGTTGATAGTACCGATAGACCAGAGAAAGGATAACTTGCCAAATCTTGGATTTTGCATTTCTGATCGAATAGTGAAATCTGACCGTCACTCTTACACCACACCCACAGACACAAGTGGAAAGCACATTTTGTGGCAATGGGTATCGAATAATGAATCTTCGGATTCACAGTCCAGAGAGGATAACCTCTATACTACTGCCGATTTTACAACAAACATACTGACAGGAATTATTTAAACTGGTAACTGATCATATATTTCACAGTAATAACGTAAATGTAAACTTTATCTCAAAATGTTAAATTATAACGAAGCTTCTTCACAAACAACATTTGCAGTTTGTTTTCCATCTACCAACACAAAAATATTTTGAGGTGATCCACCTTTGAATACCCTGTATCTAAATCACCATGAGAACAGTTTGGTTGGTTGACAAACAGTCCAGCAACTTTCATACTTTGCGAATTCTTTTAAAATATTCAACATTGTCTCAAGCGCCAACCTGCAAAGGTTGTTTAAAATTAACTCAACAGGATGGTAGTAATTATCCAACAGGCAAACAAGAAATAAGATTGGGTTTTAATTTTGATTGCTTTGGACATCACCCATAATTCTTAGTGTTCACATACAACTTTTGGGTAAGGTTTAAGGTTCGAAAGAGTTAGAGTGCAAACAAACACGCATTTCAGCTTTATGTATGTGACAAATACATGATTATTCGACCAGCGCTACCTTATTTTACGAAACACATTGTACTGATTACTTGTCTGGAATTAGATACAGAATATCCATTGGAGAAAAATCTAAGGGATTAGTTTAAAGTTGGTAAAAAAATGCTTAGTGATTTCACAAGATGGGTCAACAAATAAATTCCGATAATCCTGCATATAAGCTTAATATGCTTGAACGCGTGACTCGAAACTTGTACATTGTTTTGTACTCTGTTCTGTTTGCACGTATATGAAATTTATGGTAGTTTTGAAGAGCGCCGCCTACCAACGGGAACGGGATCAGCCCAACTCATGTTTCAAAGGTTTCATCTACTAATTCATAAGAAGAAGAAAAAAAGTAAGAAAAACTCATACATTTGAAGGGCTTGCTTTTCATTGCTTCAACTATCAAATGACACCATAACAGGTGTGTTACGATTCAGTCAGAGTCTCGTGGTAATCTTTAATCCCTCAAACTCTTGAAGAAAAAGTGCAAATATTTCATAAAGAATCAGATAACAATAAAGATATTTTACTGGCTCTTTCGACGCACATTTAGAGCACTTTAAAAAAATACACGTTTTTATTTGTTTTGTTTTTGAGTTTCGCGCAAAGCTACTCGAGGGCTATCTGTGCTAGCCGTCCCTAATTTAGCAGTGTAAGACTGGAGGGAAGGCAGCTAGTCATCACCACCCACCGCCAACTATTGGGCTACTCTTTTACTAACGAATAGTGGGCCTGGTGTGGCCGAGCGCGTTAGGCGTGCGATTAGTAATCCGAGGGTCGCGCTAAACAAGCTCGCCCTCCCAGCCTTGGGGGCGTTATAATGTGACAGTCAATCCCACTATTCGTTGGTACAAGAGTAGGCGGTGGGTGGTGATGACTAGCTGCCTTACCTCTAGTCTTACACTGCTAAATTAGGGACGGCTAGCACAGATAGCCCTCGAGTAGCTTTGTGCAAAATTCCAAAAACAAACCCAAGGAATAGTAGGATTGACCGTCACATTATAAGTCCCCACGGCTGAAAGGGCGAGCATGATTGATGTGATGGGGATTCGAATCCACGCCCATCAGATTACGAGTCGAATGCTTTAACCACCTCGCCATGGCGGGCAACACGTTCTTCTAGACAATTTATTCTTTTAAACCTACGGAATATGCAACTGAATTGCTGGGTTTAGAAAAAAATATATAACAAACAGCAATGTGTTCGTTTTTCTCAGTGCAAACGCAAAATTAGTGGGCGTGGCGTGTCTTAAGAGTTATTGTGCTTTGTTGCTGGTTGGAAAGTCCTAGGTTCGAACCAAAAAATATGCTGCTAAATACCCTTTGCCATTTCAATCAGTTCAGAGTTTTA
Source organism: Carcinoscorpius rotundicauda (assembly GCA_011833715.1). Classification (NCBI taxonomy): domain Eukaryota; kingdom Metazoa; phylum Arthropoda; class Merostomata; order Xiphosura; family Limulidae; genus Carcinoscorpius; species Carcinoscorpius rotundicauda. The sequence goes on from CM022403.1 coordinate 37,268,122, forward strand.
GTTGGAAGTAGCCGTCTGGGCGGCAATTCCAAAACAAACAAACAAATTTAACTCGGCATGAAAAGGGCCGGAGTACTATGGGTCACTCTGACCTTAAAGCACTACAACACAGTAGTAGTTGAAATGAAAGTTAGGAATGAAGGAAGAACTTTTTTGCATCTGAATCTCCTGGGTATCAAAATTTCCAACATATCCAAATACACACAAAGAAGAAGCGAAGCGGTACGTTGAAGTATTGACTAGTAGTTGAAGAGGGTGGCGAGACCGTATATTCTATTTCCTTTGAAGTGACTTCAGGTATAATCAAACAATTATATTTTAATAAATCTATATTATATGGTTGCTGAACGCTGCGTGGTTGATTCGCAAATTGGTTAAAGTCGAAAACCTTTCAGCAAACCTGTGCAGATAAACTTCCCAAGGTTTACCCACAATTATATAAAATTCCAGAAAAAAAAGAGATAACAATGAAAGTCACATAGTTAATTGCACCAGACATGAAAATAGTAAACTTTAATGAAAATAATGATTGGATGACATAAGTGGAAAAAGAAGAAAAAAACTTAAAACGAAACATCAAATACGAGCTTAGAATTAAATAACTACGAAGAATGACATATAAGAAACGTGGAGGGTTATTTACTTTTTTTATAAAAATAATTTTGGCGTGATCATACATGAGAAATTTCATCACTTAACTGGACAAGAGGGTTGTAATTGGTACATTGAAATTTTATTTCGTGGTGCGTGGTAGACCGAGACGGTTACTATAACTGACTGAGAATTTTCATTTCTGGGAAGAGAGGGTACGTAGCCGACCTTTATGAAAAATATTTCTTATATTTGCAAAAGTAAAATGGATGCAGTACAATGGAGCGCATATGACTGAAGATTTAGAAAGTTTTCAGTCTGTAAAAAAAAAAAAAAGGGAACAAAGCTGAAAGTCAGCAGAAGTAATACTGACAGAGATTTTACTGGTCTTATTACAGCTGACCGAAATTTAAATTTACTAAGATTTTAACTGTCTGCGTTTACCTATATATACACTATCGCAATACATAACATTTCATACCTCGAGTCTGTAGATACGTAGTCCCCCACTGGTACAGCGGAAAGTTTACGAATTCCCATCGGTGGACTCAGCAGATAGCTCGATGTGGCTTTGCTATTAGAAAACACACACGCAGTTGTGTACGACACTTATTTTCGGTCAGACGTGGCAAAGTGGCTAGAGTGCTCGACTCGCAAGGTAAGGGTAACGGGTTCGTCTTTTCAGCCGTGGGGGCATTATAAAGTTACGGCCAATCCTCCTATACCTTGGGAAAAAGAGTAACGTAAGAGTTGGCGGTGTGTGGTGTTGACAAGCTGCCTTCCTTCTATTCATACACTGCTAAATTAGTGAACAATGACTTCAGTCGTCACAGTATTTTTCCATTGCCTACTGTACTCTCCACTGTAACGAAACTAATACCTGGCGCCTTGTTTGCTTCGGATAACACTGTGATAACCCTCATGTCTATCACTGAGAATTTAACCCCGGATTTTTGCACTGGGGACGATGTTTCGTCGTGTAACGAAAAGAAAATTCGTAGTTTAAAACAAATACTATTTAAAGATTTGTTTGTTTTTGTTTTTTGAATTTTGCGCAAAGCTACTCAAGGGCTATCTGCGCTAGCCATCCCTAATTTAGCAGTGTAAGAATAGAGGGAAGGCATCTACTGATTACCACCAACTGTCAACTATTAGACCACTATTTTACCAACGAATAGTGGGATTGACCGTCACATTATAACGACTGTGCAACTAAAAGGGGTGATCATGTTTGGTATGACGGGGATTCGAACTCGCGATCCTCAGATTACGAGTCGAGCTTACTAATCATTTGACCATTCAGGTGTTGACTAGCTAACTTCCCTCTCTCCTATCGCTACTAAATCAGGGACGTCTAATACAGGTAGCCCTCACGTGGCTTCTCGCGAATTCTCCAACTGGGACAGCGGTACATCTACGGATTTACAACACTAAAATCAGGGGCTCGATTACCTTCGGTGGACAAAACAGATAGCTTGATGTGGCTTTGCTATAAGATAAACACATACATGGAGCGAATTTCAAACCAAAAACCTTCTTGAGTCACATACTAATGTTGTTAAAAGTGTTGTTTTGTTTCTTAACACTGAAATAAGTTTTTCTTTTTTTAAATTTATTTAACTTTTTCGTTATTAAGTTGTGTTTGCCGTCGTATATACAAAATATTTCACTTATATATTTAACAACTTACGCTTAGCGCTTGCCAAGTCCTTTAAAACCAGGTTATTACGCGTATTATGATGCTGTTTATAAGTAGATTGATAACATCCTAAAAACATCAGTTGTTTTTCTGTAGGTAAAAAATATTGTTACTCAGTAGTTGTTCTAAATTACTTGCATGGAATTCCAACAAAAGTTTTAACGTTATCTGGCAATAGAAAGTGAGTCAGAGACATTAACTCGAGGGGAGTTGCTTCAGCTGTCAAGGTCACGACTGACCCCTCTCATAAAAAAGTACTGTTGCCAATTTTCTTCACATTAATTAGACTTCTTATATATGGTGGAGACGCTTAACGAGTGAAATTATATCTCGACAAGGCCTCAGCTGACGCGAGTAATTACGCGATACCTCGTGCATCAACAATAAAATACTGCCTTCGTGCAAAACAGTTTTGGAAAATAATACAGTGGTGGCACCTCGGTTCTCGAACATAAACTCGGTTCCCGAACCAAGCTGTCGTGGACCGAACCCCCGAAATAACCCGACTGATGACTCGAACGACCCTTCGACCATTTTCGGCAAAAGCCAAGCTTGCCCAAAACATTTTACCTGCACCTGTCGCTCAGTCCACACCCCCGTTAAAATCTGCTGTGAACGTTCTCGTTTTTCTTTTTGTTGTTTTTCTAAATATCCTGATTAAATAAGCCACCAAAGGGGTCAAAGAAGGATAATGAAAGCAGCAAACCAAAAAGAAATGTTGTTAGAGCCACAATAGAGGTGATAAAAGATCTTACAGCAAAGTATGAGAGTGGTGTTCGCATGTCTGACCTTGCTACACAGTTCGGTATGCACCATACTGAAAAATAAAGAGGTCATCAAAGGAGCTGATGTTGCAAAATGAGTGGCAGTACTTACGAAACAAAGATCACAAACAATGGAAGAGGAAGAAAAACTGTTGTTGATTTAGGTAAACGAAAAACAGTTAGCTGGTGATAGCATTTCTGAGACCATCATTTGTGAGAAAGCAAAGCAGTTGCATGCTGACCTCCTGAAAATCACCTCTGGAACGAGTGCTGATACAAGTGATGCCTTTAAGGCTAGTAGGGGGTGGTTTGAAAAATTTAGGAAGAGAAGTGACATACATAGTGTGGTGAGACATGGAGAGGGTGTCAGACAGAAACAAACCTCATTAGACAAGATTTTAGTGAGAAATAGGTCCAGTGAGTCTCAAGCAGGTTGTAGCAATGCAAAGAGACAGAAAAGAGAAAGAACCCCAGAAGGATAATTAACTGACGTTTTTATGGAAGGTAACTCCCCTTCCAAAAAATAATAACCTTCCTTCTCTCCACGTTTCTTACCACCTTTCACTTACGTCATCAGCTCTCCTCAGCACAGGTAAAGTGCAGTTAAATTTCCGTTTATTGTTTTTTTTATTGTGTTTACAGTTTTTGTCGCTGACTTTATGCGTGTAAGTATTATTATACAGGTATAAATAAGCAACATTTTTACATAAAATGCTTCATGATGCGTAATTTTTGAAGGTCTGTAACGGATTAATTTAATTTACAGTATTTCTTATAGGAAAAATTGATTCAGTTTTCGAACAGCCTTCTGGAACGGATTAAGTTCGAGAATCAAGGTACCACTGTACCTGAAAGCGCAGAGACAGCCATATAAAAGTTTCAAAAAACATCTGTTCTGTTTTATCAAACGAGGAAGCTTCGTTGAAGAATTAAAGAAAAATTAATCTGCACAAGACAGAAAATCTTTGCTGGCTCTAATTGTGAACTGACAGACTAGAGGGAAGGAAACGAGTTAACATAACTTATTACCAATTCTGGTTCATTATTGTCTGACCGAGTAGTGACATATAGGAGTTGCTTTTACAGTGTACTGCTTGCTTCATTGTTCAGAGACCTTTTTCTTTTTTCTGGCCCGACATGGCCAAGAGCGTTAAGGAGTGTGACTCGTAATTTAAGGGTCGCGGGTTCACATCCCCGTTGCGCCAAACATGCTCGCCCTTTCAGCCGTGGGAGCGTTATAATTTTACGATCAATCCCGTTATTCGTTGGTAAAAGAGTAGCCCAAGAGTTGGCGGTGGGTGGTGATGACTAGCTGCCTTCCCTCTGGTCTTACACTGCTAAATTAGGGACGGCTAGCACAGATAGCCCTCGAATAGCTTTGTGCGAAATTCAAAAACAACTTCTTTTCTCTTCCAGCAGCAGGACGCGAGCCATTAACACAAAGAATCACAGTTTGGGCATGCTGATAAGAAGCTACGCCTGGCCTTATTTATCACGTAAGTCAGGGGTGGGCAACTTATTTTTCATAGTGGCCACAACTATGGCTAATGCAAACAACGTTGGCCAGACTATTCAAAAACAAAATTGAAAGATGTTAGTTTCATCAAAATAATTGCATTTCAACTAACCTTCAATGTGAAAAGTGATGGCAGTTTTTATCAGCAAATTTCGTGAAACTTGGCTTAATATCTATGCTCAATGAGCATCTTAGCTCTGCCTCTAAATTTATGTCAGTAAACCGAGATGTATGTGGAGTTGAGAAAATCTAGCGTGTAAAATGTTCACTCGTACACCCATGTGGATCCAAACATGGAAAAATAATTTTGAAATTGGTATCTTTAAATTTGGAAGACTCTCATTTATCAGAATAGTGAGCCACATCTCTCTCTGAGAGAATATTTTTGTTTACCTTTTATCTGTTCTACACTTTGCAGGGTAAGCACTCGTCTTCAAATCCACACATATCGAAAGACAAAAAAATTTAATTTTCTTTTAGAAGTTCCCTAGGTCAAATTGAAATAGGTCATGCAAAAATTCAAATATCAATTTCAAATTTTTAAATTTGGAGAAACGTGATTCAAATGTTTGAGATAAATTTTTGATCCAATTTACATAAGAGATCATCTTTAGCATCAGAGAAGTCACAGTTCTTATTATTTTCTCGAAAACAATTTAACTTTGCAAAATGTGTCAAATAATTCTTTTGTAATTGTTCTGCAAGGAGGTTTAGCTTTAATTGAAATTCATGACTGATTGCTCACTTATTATTTTACCTCTTTATGAAGCTTCGTATTCATGTTATTCAAGTGAGACATCATGTCACACAGAAAGTGCAAATCACAATGCCATGACAAAGTTTCAGTTTCAGGGAAATTTTCAATCTTACCTTTTCCAACAAGATACAAGATACAATTTTATTTAAGGAAATAAGGAAGTAAATCGTTCCAAGACTTTTCCTCTACTTAAACATCTTACATTTGCAAAATCAGTAAGATCATCAACAGTACAGTCATTGCTTTTCTTTAAAAACTCAACAAACTGTCGATGGATGAGAGAGCTTCCACTTCTAATATAATTCACAATTTTTACAACAATGTTCACCATATTTTTCAATTCATCACTTAGAAAATTGAGCACAAATTTTCCTAATACAAAATGCAGTAAAAAGATGACAGCGTGGACTTCACATCATTTTCAATTAAATACTGCTTCAAAAAAGAAACAAGTCATAATTTCGCCCCAGTCATGGGGGGAGCACAGTCTGTTGTGACAGAAACCAGTTTTTTTAAAATTCAGATTAAATATTTTTGACATTTTAAGAAATTTGTCAAAGATGTTTTTTTCCTCATTTTCGATCTCGTAATCCACAAAGGCCAAGCATTTCTTCCCTCTGAAGTTACACATCGAAACCAAAACATTAACTGTACAGTGTCACTAACATCTGTTGACCCATATAGTGCTAAAGAAAAATACAAACTGTCTTTCAGTTGTTTAAGAAACTGATTTTCTGTGTCTTTCGCCAACTCTAGCATTCTGAGGACAATTGTTTTTCGACTAAATTGCAAATTATTTACCTCTTGAAGAATATCATTTTTTTATTTTTAAATCATAATTCTCCAACAAAGTTTCAATGACTACAATCAATATTTCTTTTTCTAGTTCAGCATCATAAAAAAATTTCTTTTCTTGAGCTAGAATCCAAGCTACTTTATAGCTGGCTAACGTGACTAGTTCTATCAATGATAAAAATCTTTTTAGGGCTCTCTTTTGTTCATGAAGTTATGCTCTCAGATGGCCGATTTCATTCATACGATTTTTGCTATCAACTGGATATTTTAAATCAAATTCGTTGTGAAAATTGTTAAAAGTGTTGTTTGAGGTTGTATACTTCATTATTCCTAAAAGCTTTGTTACATAAAACAAAGGTATATTTATAAACTAAATAAATAATTCATAAAATAAACTTATGAAATAAGTTATAAAATAAAATAACTTATAAAATAAATAAGTGTGTTTATAAAACACACTGGTTTACAACTTACTTCAATCACTAAAAATTTCAACTTCCAACTCTCATTAAATTCTCGTTTTACATTTTTCCAGTCACGTGCCATTCTCTTTTCGTCAGTAACGCTAGAATCAATTAAATTGTCTTTATTTTCTAAGTGTTCACCGTCATCTGGATTCTTTTGTTTTCGAATTATCCACTAATCCATATTATGGGATTAAAATAAAAATATATTTAAGCACTTGAAAGTTGCACAATAAAAATCTGTTTGCAAGCGCATGCATAACAACGCAAACTCAATAACAAACATCTGAGCCAGACTGACGTTACAAAATGGGCAGAGTCTCTGGCAGTGATGAAGCACGCGACATTAAAGATGACGTTGCTGATTGCCAAATTTGCGATGAAAAATAAATGATGGAAAAAGTTGATTCCTAAACTCGAGCTGGCCACAATTGTACTATCCACTGGCTACGGAGTTGCCCACCCCTGATGTAGATAATGGTTGAAAATAAAATTTGAAGTCGTTAAACTTCCCAGTGAGGTAGCAATAACTTCAAAGAAGTGCAATGCTCAAATCCGGGGTTCGATTCCACTCGGTAGACACAGCAGATAGCTCGATGTGGTGTTTCAAAAGACCATTGTGAAAACAAACAACAAAGTCTTAAACTGTTTTAAATGATTACATATTACTATGCTTGTTCGATGCCACAAAGGCCAGGTGGTTAAGGCACTGGACTCGCAATCCGAGGGTTGCGTGTTCGAATAGCCGTCACACCAAACATGCTCGCCCTTTCAGCCGTAGGGAGTTATAATGATACGGTCAATCCCAATATTCATTGTTAAAAGAGTAGTTAAAGAGTTGGTGGTGGGTGGTGATGACTAGCTGTCTTCTCATTAGTCTTACACTGCTAAATTAGGGACGGCTAACGCAGATAGCCCTCATTTAGCTTTGCGCTAAATTCAAAATAAACCAATTGATGTCACAGGTGAATGGTACCAATATGCAGTATTATATTTTATAAGCGGCGTATGATATATAAATTAAAGTTTTGCAAAATAACTACATGACAACAGGTGGGTGGAGTTAGTGGAAAGGGGTTGGTGAGCAATCCAGCCCAGAAACTGATTTATATAGGAATCTTACCCGAAAGGTTCAAGTAAGACATTAATATGTAACATGGGCTCACGTGAAAAATGAAACAGATGTACCAGTGTTTATAGTGATAAACTCTGCTTTAAGAAACCGAAGTTTTTGTTAAAACTACGATATTTGATTGAAATGGAATGGGTTTGGTTTGATTTGTTTTGAAATTCACGCAAAGCTACTCGAGGGTTATCGGTGTTAGTTGTTCTAAAGACAAGGTAGCTAGTCATCACCACCCACCGCCAACTCTTGGGTTACTCTTTTACCAACAAATAGGGTGATTGAACGTGACATTTTTAACGTCCCCACGGCTGAAAGAGCGAGCGTGTTTAGTGTGACCGGGATTCGAATCCGTTCGCCTCGGATTACCAGTCGAGTGCCACGCCAGGCCTGAATGGGATGGGAGAAATGCACATATTATGTATAAATTAGTTTCACAGCGTACTGCAGTAATTTTGTTTTTATTTCATTACTGTTGTATTTGCGTTCGTGTCGTTCACAAATTTACAAGTAAACCAATAAACTAGAAAAAAAAGTAAAATACAACGAACTTCTTTAGTTAAATATTGTAAGGGGCCCGGTATGGCCAAGCGTGTTAAAACGTGCGACTTGTAATCTTAAGGTCGTGGGATCGCATCCCCGTCGCGTTAAACATGCTCGCCCTTTCAGCTTTTGGGGCGTTATATGTGACGGTCAATCCCATTATTCGTTGGTAAAAGAGTAGCCCAAGAGTTGACGGTAGGTGGTGATGACTAGCTGCTTTCCCTCTAGTCTTACACTGCTAAATTAGGGACGGCTAGCACAGATAGCCCTCGAGTAGCTTTGTGCGAAATTCAAAAACAAATAAACAAAATATAGTAAGAACCAATTATACGACCACAAAAATAGAACAAAGAAGTGTTCAACATAACAAAGGAAGAATTACGCAACAAAAGGCTTGGGGGCGTCTTGTCACTACATGAAACATAATCGACGAAAATGTTCAAAGTTGTGAAAGCTTGCAATTTTTTCTTGAGTATGAATTTTGAACATGATAATTCAGCAGTTAATAAACTTATGATAATAAAGTGTAGTTTAATGTAGAGGCAGGTCTCAGAAAGGTGAGTTGATACTGATGTCAATGCTTTACTTTTCATTATTGCAGATTTACGTGTACTATCTAGTAATGTACTGCGCATTCGTTTGACGTAAGTGTGTTGCATAATACACTTTCATATCAATTACTCTGACGTTGCATCACTGTTGGCAGTAACATGTGACGTCATATATATAAATATAGATGGTTTGTGATACTCTAAGCCTCTAAATATTTCTTTGAACTGTTTTCGTTCATATGCAAACTCAACAGACAGAAACCTTTGGGGTTTTGGACCAGTGGAAATGTCTTCACTCTAGTTTTCAGAGTTAGGGTGTAAAGGTTCTTTTCCTGGTAAGTGTTAGTGTTTGTGCGTTTTTCTTATAGCAAAGCCACATCTGCTTAGCCCACTGTGGGGAATCGAACCGCTGATTTTAGCGTTGTAAAACCGTGGAGATACCGCTGTACTAGCGAGGGGCCAGGTAAGTGTTAGATTTTGTTTAGAACGTTCTAGAAAAGCTGGACAAGAAATACCTGAATTAATCGTCCCTAATTTTGAAATTGTAGACAAAAGCAAAGCAGGTAGCAGATAGCATCCACCGCCAACTTGTCAGTTACTCTAATCGAACAGTGAAATTTGACTGTCGCTCATATAACGCATCCACTACCACTAAGTGCGTGGCGCGATTTTGCAATAATGAGCCGCAAATCATGGATTTTGGAATTCATAGATCGAGATGCTATCAATTACATCACACTCAGCCCATAAATTTTGATATAGTATTATAATAACTAGGATGATCGATGGCTTGCGCTTGCAACAACAACAGAAAGGTTAGACCACATTTGAGCAAGTCACTCATTGACTTCATTTTGGTTGAGTTTCTGTCTGTTGTTTTTGTTCTGTTTTAAGTTCAGGAGAACATGGTTGAATTCTTAATTTATGATACACCTGCACCGTCGTTCCACCCTTTAAATACTTGCCCGTCGCAATTATATTTAGTTCAGGCTTAACAAAATTATGATATTAAGATATAATGATTTGAGTTGGTACGGCATGACAAGGTACCTAAGACACTGGACTCGTAATCTGAGGGTTGCGAGTTCAAATCCCCATCGCATCATATATGCTCGCCCTTTCAGCTGTGGGGGTATTTAATGTTACGGTCAATCCCATTATTCGTTGGTAAAAGAGTAGTTTAATCTGGTCTTATACTGCAAAATCATGGGCGGCTAGTGCAGATAACCCTCGTGTAGTATTACGCGAAATTCAAACAAAGACATGCGCAGTAATTATCAACGTTTTCTTTATTTTGGAGTTTAATTATGTTTAACAGTAGCTTGATAGTTTTATTTATATTTTCAACAGCAGATTTGTAAATGCGATTTGGTTTGTTTTGAATTTCGCGCAAAACTATACGAGTAAAATCTGCGCTAGCCGTCTGTTTGTTTGTTTTTTGGAATTTCGCACAAAGCTACTCAAGGGCTATCTGTGCTAGCCGTCCCTAATTTAGCAGTGTAAGACTAGAGGGAAGGCAGCTAGTCATCACCACCCACCGCCAACTCTTGGGCTACTCTTTTACCAACGAATAGTGGGATTGACCGTAACATTATACACCCCCACGGCTGGGAGGGTGAGCATGTTTAGCGCGACGCGGGCGCGAACCCGCAACCCTCGGATTACGAGTGCACGCCTTAACGCGCTCGGCCATGCCAGGCACACTCTAGCCGTCCCTAATTTTGGAGTGTAAGACCAGAGGGAAGGCAGCTAGTCTTTACCACCAACCGCCAAGTCTTAGGTCACTCTTTTACCAACGAATAGTAGGAATAACTGTCACTTTATAACGCCCCAACTGATGAAAGGGCGAGCATGTTTGGTGTGACGGGGATTCGAACCCGCGACCCTTAGATTATGAGTCGAGTGTCTTAAACCACCTGGCCATGTCGGGCCTTATCAGTGTGAAAATGTATAATAGGTCAGCTTCAGTTGTTTCATATTCCATGTCTTGAGCTCAGTAAACTGTAGAAATCAACGCTAAGGTTGCACTAATTTATCTATTCATCAAAGTTTATTTCCATGGTGTTCCTCGTTCCTAAGTTTTAAATCCCATACGATTAGTGGTCACTCAACGCAATACCTGTTTGAGCATCAAATTAAGTTTTGTAAGTTTCTGGTGAAACTAGAAAAAAATAATAAAAAATGCAATAAATAAAAGGGGCCTTGATTTGTGTTATCATGTTTTCTTTGACTACGATATGATTTAAACTTACCAAACAACCATTTATACCCTCGGACAAAAAACAGACAGCCACTAGTGAACAGCAGGCCAGGAATGGCCAGGTAGTTAAGGCACTCAACTCGTAATCCGAGGGTCGCGGATTAGAATCACCGTCACATCAAACATGTTTGCCCTTTCAGCAATGGGGATGTTATAATGTTATGGCCAATCCCACTTTTCGTTGGTAAAAGAGTAGCCCAAGAGTTGGCGGTGGGTGGTGATGTCCAGCTGCTTTTCCTCTGGTCTTGCACTGCTAAATTAGTAACGGCTAGCGCAAATAGCCCTCGTGTACCTTTGCGCGAAATTCTAAACACACCAAACCAAACCACACCGACGAACTACAATAGGTTTGTGTATTTCGGAAAGGGATTTGTAAACTAAGAGCAGCTACATTACACGAGACATCAGCACCAACATCTGAGCCTTTTCATTGCTCAGCAGTTTCCCGCCATATTTGACAATCACGTTTTACCAGTGGCTAGGTTTGATACTCAAGATAACTGACACAATCCCAGAAAACAAGGCTTAGCACGTGTGTTTGCATACGAAGTTGCTAATAGTAGTGTGTCGTCCACGTTTATTTTATTTTTTACTAGACACACAAGTCAATGAACAATGGATGAGGGTAGGTAGGTAGGGTGTAGTTTGAAGGGACTAAATTAAAAGGATAGTTTGATACAATGTTAGTGTTTGAGTATGTATGTTTTCTTACAGCAAAGCCACTTCGGTCTATCTCCTGTGTCTAACAACGGGGAATCGAACCCTTGATTTAGCGTTGTAAATCTGTAGATTTGCAGCTGCACTAGCGGGGGACTTAAGTGTTTGAAGAAAGAAGATAAAGCGTTTAACAAAACAAAATGCAATTAATATTTAAAAACACTGTAATAACGCATATCTTGTGATCGAAAATGGGACACGAATATGCAAAATCTTTTATAGTTACATATATATATATATATATATATATTCATCTTATAAACTCGAGACCAATATAAATCTTTCTTGATATACTTATCTTGCTCATGATTGTATTTTGACCCCGTAAAACAGTTCTAGAAATTTAACATATATATGTGTGTGTTTTTGATCTTACAGCAAAGCCACATTGGGCTATCTGCTGTGTCAAAAGCCATGGGAATCGAACCCCTGATTTTAGCGTCTTAAATCCGAAGACTTCCCTCTGTACCACAGGGGGACAATCTAACTAACAGTTTGTTTGTTTGTTTTTGGAATTTCGCACAAAGCTACTCGAGGGCTATCTGTGCTAGCCGTCCATAATTTTGCAGTGTAAGACTAGAGGGAAGGCAGCTAGTCATCACCACCCACTGCCAACTCTTGGACTACTCTTTCACCAACGAATAGTGGGATTGGCTGTCACATTATAACGGACCCACGGCTGAAAGGGCGAGCATGTTTGGTACGACCGGGATTCGAACCCGCGATCCTCGGATTACGAGTCGCACGCCTAACGCGCTCGGCCATGCCGGGCCAATCTAACAGTAATATTTCCCTCACGAACGTTACTCAATCATAGTATTTGAGAGTCAACAACATGACGTACATTTCATTAGCTAACAGGCCTGGCATAGCCAGGTGGTTAAGGCACTCGCCTCGTAATCTGAGGGTTGCGGGTTTGAATCCCTGTCATAATGTGACGGTCAATCCCGCCATATGTTGATAAAATAGTAGTCCAGGTGTTGGCGGTGGGGGGGGTGATGACTAGCTACCTCCACTCTAGCCTCTAAATTAGGGACGGCTAGCGCAGTCAGCCCTCGAGTAACCTTACGTGAAATTCAAAACAAACCATATTTTAAGCCGACACATTAGTTATACTCATGTCTTCTTTGAAATAAAATATGTCAGCATACTTAATTTAAAAGTTTTTTCTTGATTTGGTCTCTCTTGCTGGTAAGCGGACTAGGTTTCACCTCGAGATTTTTAAAAATAGAAATGTGTTTATTTTCTGGACAGCAGTCACTGCTGGATATGAAGGTTGCGGGTGATCATGGACTATGAAGTGATTTATCATTGATTTTAACAGATTATCACTACTGGTACTGATTTAGGAAGTACAATTTCGACACGTAAGTACTGGCTGTTCGCCAATCGAGATTTAGAATTTAGCGAATAATTTCAAGAGAGAGCTACAAAAGAGTATATATGTCAAACTTAGCGCTGAAATGCTTTCATATACTTAGTTCTTACTGGTTTGGTGTGAGTTCTAACACACGCAGTGGGCTATCTGTGCTCTGCTCACTAGAGGAATCGTGACCTTAATTTTAACACCGTAAGCCTGCACGCTTACTGCAGAACCAATGGGGCGGACTTAGCTTTGTGTAAATGACAAAACGTCAGCACACCCGCGAAAGAATTATTATAGCCATGGTCAACATTCCAGCAAGCACGATCCAAGATTTAAGTGGACATTAGGCGAAAATGTTTTCACCCAGCGAAACTTAATTCAAATTACTGAACCTGTAAACACGTGCCTGTTAAACTGGTGCATTTTTTTAAAAAAATAAGTATTAAACATAACAGAAAAAAAATTTTCTTCAGTCTTTACAAGTACTGAAATGCGAGTCTACAGCGTAAGACGACAAAACTCGATCTACGCTTCATTGAATCATGTATCATAAGTTTTGTTATATAAAGCGTGTTAACAAGTGAAACGTGGACGGTCATAGTTTTCAAGTGCTTTTAGTTACTACGTCCTTCCAAATATATTTTTTTTCTAACGCACACATAGGTATTATTTATTAGTTAATGCCCCTTTAGAAGCACAGTAGTATGTCTTCGGATTCATACTGCTAGAAACTGAGTTTCGATACCCGTGTTGGGCAGAGCACAGATTGGCCATTGTGTAACTTTGTACTTAATTACAAATAAACAAACATTCCTGTGTTTAAGGAAAACTTCTTATACCCTAGAAGCCAGTGAGAAATCAAAACATGAAATTAGGTACCGAAAGCTTATTTCTTAATACGGCATCCACAAAAGAATATGTATCTATTCGCTTGTGTTTGCTCGTTTGTTATGTGCTGCCCATACTTCGATCTGCATTTTTGCAGGAACTTATATCTATCTTTTGGATTTCTGTTTTCCTGAAATACCACAGGGAGTCGCGAGAATAGCATGACATAAAGGGCGTAAGATTTGTGATGAAATATTCGACATGAAAACGTGACAATTGCAGTGAACATCTGTTGATGGGTTGTAAGAAAAACTCAAGAATAGAAAAGAAGAGTTTGACGTAAAGCACGTGATAATTACAGTGAAGAGTTTGACATAAAGCACGTGAGAATTACAGTGAAGAGTTTGACGTAAAGCACGTGAGAATTACAGTGAAGGATTTGTTGTAAAGCACGTGAGAATTACAGTGAAGGGTTTCTCGTAAAGCACGTGAGAATTACAGTGAAGAGTTTGTCGTAAAAACAAAGGAATTGTACTGAAGAGTCTGGTGGAAACAGAACGTAAAAACTACGGTGAAACATTTGATGTAAAAACATGAAATATATATTGAACAGTTAGGCTTAAAAACTTGAGAATTACTGTAAAGAATTTGACATAAAAAGTGAGAACTGCAATGGTTAGTCTGACTTTAAAAAACATGAAATTTAGTGAAAAGTTAGAATAACGAATAAAAATAGATATACAAAAGGCTGTAACGGACATTTAAGATACAGTGTTTCCTCGTGTATCGCGGTAGATGCGTTCCAAAATCCCCCGCGAAAGGAGATTTTCCGTGAAGTGGGATCGCCAATTTTACGTTTATATTTATGTGCATTTAGACTTTTAAAACGCTCCCTGTACAACTATTTAACCCTCCCAATACAATACTGTTCATTATTGCTGAAATAATAAGAACAATTATTAAGATATTAAACCTTAAAATTAAAAATTACATGTCTTCAGCAGGTGGTGTCTTTTTGGGGGACACCACTTCCTCTTCTGTGGAAGGTGAATCGGCAATTTCTTCGTCGGTCGTTACAACTTCAGGAACAGTACTTGCCACCGGTACCCTTTCTTTCTTGCTCGGCTGGAAAAACATTGTTATTGGCAGTTGTTTTCTCTGCCTCTTTAGCCTATCGAAAATCATTTGATAAGGAGTCATCAGTTCTTCTATTTTATTGCAAAATTGTACTGATCGAACCATATCGTTGTCCCATTCCTGTGAGCACTCCTTCACTTCGTTAATTAGTTTCATTAGTTTACCTAACCGCTCTAACGACCATCCACTTTGCTCGATTGTTTCCTCGGCTTCTTTCGGTGTTTCCTCTTCGTCGTCTTCCTCGGCAGCAGACTTCGTCAGTGCTTCTAAGTCTTTGTCGGCGAGTGGTTCGGATTCTAAGTCAATCAGTTCATCTACGTCTTCCTTCATCATATCGGCAAATTCTTCACCTTTGATTAACGAAGCTAATTGCACAGCTTTTTGAACAGCCGAGTGTTGGATTTCTTCAGGCGTGAATCCCTTGTCGTCGTGCACTACCTCAGGCCACAACTTCTTCTAGCTTGCATTAACGGTGCAGGGCTTCATCTCTTGCAATGCCTTATGAACATTTTGAAGACATGTAGCAATGGTGAAAGACAATCAAAATGGGTAGCTGTCATTGGCCGTCTTTCATTTCTGCACCAATCATAGCCCGTCTTGCACATCGCTACGCCATGAAGCTGATCTCGCGTAGCCTTCGCAGACGCACAATGCGTACATCTATAGCCTTTCCAGCTGGTTCTGTTTCCATTTTTACGCTGTTATAAACTCAAATATATGTTTATATCTCAAAATATACCTGTTTTTTTTTCTTTACACTATTAATTATATTTATTTTTAATATTTTAATGGTATTCAACGCTATATTTTAGATTTAATGTTTATTATTTTATATATATGTATATATATATATTTGGGGGGGTCGGCCGAGCCCGCGAAGTAGTGAAGCCGCGAAAGAGGATCCGCGAAGTGGCGAGGGAACACTGTATAAAAATTAATTGTATGAATAGTATTGTTGGTAAAAACAATGGATAGTATACAGGAGGCATCTAATGATGATTCGAGATTACATGTGATTGGTTAGAAAATTAACCGTCCATCTTGCTGTGCACCTGAAAGTATGAACTTCTAAGTGGTGTTCCATTTAGAAAATGTTTTGTTTTTTGGAATTAAGCACAAAGCTTCATAATGGGCTATCTGTGCTCTGCCTGCCACGAGTATCGAAACCCGGTTTTTAGTAGTATGAGTTCGCAGACATGCCGCTGTGCTAGTGGGGGTCTCATATATGAAAACTAGAGTAACTACCAAACGCCACTATATTATCACTAACTGTAAAAAGCTTAGTTCTTTTGTCACACTGTCGAGAACACGTTCACTCTCCTTTTTTGGTCATGCTCAACAACATACATCGTCACTTAGCAACAAAACTGTCAACTATTTATTCTTAGACCAATTAAGGTGTTTCTGTTGAATGTTCAGTTCATGTTGATTTGTTAGAAATGTTTGTTTTTATATTTTGATAACATCAGTCACATAACAGTAAAATAGTTTAATTCAAAAGTTTTGTGACATTGAGTTACAGCCAAAGGTAAAATAAGATTTATTAAATAGTGTTTCAGCTAAGCCTTACGTAACGTATTAGACTACAAATTGTCCTTTTTTCTAACATTATAGGGTTGGTGTTTAAAAACTCCAAGTAGTGAGTAAATGTTAACTAATAAATATTATTTTGGTATTTTAACACATGTATTATCTACATGGCTTTAAAACATAAAGAAGAATAAATTTTTATTACTACCATATATCTTTTATCCTTTATACAATCGAAAGAATTAGAAATTTGTGTTAGGATGTCTGTACTATGTTTTCTACTTTTTGACTTAAATACAGTGAAAAAGCTTAAGACAGCATACGCACGTTTACTCATGAAAACATTCAGTTTTTCGGCGTAGTTTTTACGGGAAAATGTGGTGATTAGAAAAGCACTTTGAGACTGATGAACTAAGGAAATAGTAGGCGTATTTTGGAGGTATAGTAAAATCGTTTTATTTAAATTATATAACTTTTGTTAATCATTCAACAATGGTTTCCCTTCATTGTATTATTAATCTTCGAAAGAATCCCTAGTAAGAAGTTTCGACATCCAACTTTTATAAAAAAAAACTCCAGCAGTGTTAACTGAGAACTTGGAACAAGTCGCAGATTTTTCATGCACAGATCTGCCTTTGAAAAAACAAACAAACAAACAAATAAATACAACCGTTTAATGCTATGCAATCGATATACAGGCAGCTACGTGTCCTGCCCAAATAAAATAATATGAATGTGTCGTATTTCTATTTCGATCGATGCCACTTATTGTATTCTATAGCTGTGAACCTTGGGGGTGACTGATCCACAGCTCAGAAACACCACCAACAACAAATAAAAAACAAAACAAGATTGTTTGTTTTGAATTTCGACTGTACATTGTAACTCCCACGCAGCTGAAAGGACGAGTACGTTTGGTGCGCCGGGGATTTGAACCTGGTGCTATTTGTGAATCGAGGGCCCTAACCATAAAATGAAATGGCGAAATTATTCGGACCACAAAGACGACCTCTCCCATCTGATAATTTTATGAAACAGCTAGAGGTTAGCCCCTCTCATTTCAGCCTGTGTTAGTATAATCAGGGAAAGCCATCCAAAACCTGAACTTGTTTTAAACAAGAAAGCGATTATTGATCATTTATCATGTCTGAGGGGCCCGTCATGGCCAGGTGGGTTAAGGCGTGCGACTCGTAATCTAAGAGTCACGGGTTCGCATCCCCGTCGCACCAAACATGCTCGCCTTTTTAGCCGTGGGGGCGTTATAATGTTACAGTCAATCCCACTATTCGTTGGTAAAAGAGTAGCCCAAGCGTTGGCGGTGGGTGGTGAAAACTAGTTGCCTTCCCTCTAGTCTTACACTGCTAAGTTAGGGACGACTAATGCAGATAGCCCTCGAGTAGCTTTTCGCAAATTTTTAAAAAACAAGAGACATATGAGGGGAACTATTGGGTAAGTGATTGGATACCTTATCAAACAGTTATTAACTGAGCGCGTGAAATAATCATATTTGCGTTTGAATGACGAATAAGCTGTTTTCTACACTTACAAGGTCGCAGAAACTTGACGGATTATTTCATATCGTTAAATCTTCAAATTAATTCCAGTACATGTTTTACCAAGAAAAGAATAGCTTATTCAATGTCACAGAAAAAAATAATCCATCGACAAAGCCTGTATAATTTCCATCACGTGTTTCTCGTGTATGTGTGTAATAAACCGAGAATTTTTTGTTTGCGAGTAGTATCGTAATAGTTTGTGGTTTTAGACTTAGTTACGTTGGTTAATATAATTACAAGCACGAGCAAGTTACCCAGAAGATTTTTTTTGTTTTTTTTTACAATCTTTTATGATATAGGGTTAGCCTTGAGTATTACTCACACTGACAAATGGATACTTAGGCACCAGTGAGACTAGGAATGCTATAACAGAATCATTATTCTCTCAACGTTTAAACTACAAGACCCTGTTATGGATTTCTTTATATCACTGGTACTTAAGGGTTAACCTTATTGCTATTTGTAAACCTTATGGACGTAGTTATTATAATCACTTATCTATATTGCCAAAAGATGGCCTATGGGCCACATGAGACCCTCAAAAGCCACATTCGTGACCTGTATTATAACCATATATTGTAAATGTAAAAAGAATCGTATTAAGGGAATGAGGTAACCCCGAACAAGTTCAGGTCCGACCCTTGGTTTTGTGTTAATCATATGAAGTGGTCCAGTATGGGAATAAATTTGGGACAACAGTGTAGTCTAGCATGTGATGTTGGTTGTAAGCCGGCTATCGCAGTTGGGTGGAGAATTTGTTGTTGTTAACGGGGCTGTGAAAGAGAATAAGTAAATCATTATTGCTGATTTTAAGAATGTTTTATTCTTGTATGGGATTGTAATTAATCATAGAAGTAATTTCTGTCTGAGATCTCGTAAAACATGGATGTAACTTAGGTGCATTAGTGATCGAAATAACATATGCTGTGATAGCTGGAACATGAAGTAACACGTGGTATTATATTTGCAACATGAAGTAATTCGTATTATTATATTTACAACATAAAGCAACACATGGTATTATAGATAACGCATGAAGTAATATGTAGTGTTATAGTTACAACATGAAGTAACATGTGGTATTATAGCTACAACATTAAATAGCACGTGGTATTATAGCTACATTAGTAATCGAAATAATTCGTGGTATTATACCTGCAACTTGAAGTAACACGTCGTGTTATATTTGCAACATAAAGCAACACGTGGTGTTATCGCTAAAACATGAAGTAATATGTAGTGTTATAGTTATAACATGAAGTAACATGTGGTATTATAGCTGCAACTTGAAGTAACACGTGCTATTATATATGCAACATGAAATATTACGTGGTAGTATAGTTGCAAAATGAAGTAACATGTGGTATTGTAGCTGCAACATGAAGTAAAACGTGGCATTATAGCTGCAACATGAAGTAATAAGTAGTGTTATAGTTACAACATGAAGTAACACGGGGTATTATAGCTACAACATGAAATAACATGTAGTATTATAGTAGCAACATAAAGTATGACGTGGTATATATTGTTGCAACATAAAGTAAGACGTGGTATATATAGTTGCAACATAAAGTAAGACGTGGTATATATAGTTGCAACCTGAAGTAATACGTGATATTTTTGCAAAATGAAGTAATACGTAGTATTATAGCTGCTACATGAAGTAATGTAGTATTATAGTTACATTAGTGATCGAAGTAATTCGTAGTATTTTAGCTGCAGCTTGAAGTAAGTCGCGGTATATTACGGTTGCAACATGAAGTAACGTGGTACTATAGCTAGTTTATAGCTCCAATATTATTTCAGATTGCAGTGTACTGGATGCGGGTTAAACGTGTGTATAACATTCAATTGTTCTTGTTACATGTGGGCGTATCTTAACTGTGTTGGTGGTACCAGTAATAAGCGGATTTATTTTAACTGTATTGATAGTCTTAGTAACATGGGTGTCTTTTAGCTATGTCGGTGGTACTAGTAACTTGAGATTAAGTAACTCTGTTGGTAATTTTAGCAACATGATGTACTTTTACGGTATTAATTGTATTAGTACAGGCATATTTTAACTGTAGCGCGACGTATTTAAAACGTGTCTGGTTGGAGTAGCGTGTGTTTGTAGTTCCAGCAATTCAGTTCTATGTTGGATACACAGGTCACGGGGGTGTAATTTAAATGTATTGGTGGTTCTGATAATACGTTGTAAGGTATATTTTAGTTGTGTTAATCATTGAAATGAATATTAACCAAATAGTCTTGATACTAAATCTTGTTTGTTTTTAATTTCTTGCAAAGTTACACGAGTGCTATCAGCGCTATTTAGCAGTGTAAGACTATAGGCTAGGGAGTTAGTCACCACAATCCACTTCCAAAATGTTGGATTGCTCTTTTACAAACGAATAGTGGAATTGACCATAACATTATAACACACCCACGGCTGTAAAGAGGTGCATGTTTGGTGTGATGAGGATTCGATCCCACCCTAACTACCTGGCCGATACCAAATATGATCAGAAATAAATGTAATCATCATTCCTCCATCCTGCCTTAATATTGCACTGTTGATCATGTGGTCATCGCTCCTCCATCCTGCCTTAATATTGCACTGTTGATCATGTAGTCATCGCTCCTCCATCCTGCCTTAATATTGCACTGTTGATCATGTAGTCATCGCTCCTCCATCCTGCCTTAATATTGCACTGTTGATCATGTAGTCATCATTCCTCCATCCTGCCTTAATATTGCACTGTTGATCATGTAGTCATCGCTCCTCCATCCTGCCTTAATATTGCACTGTTGATCTCGTAATGAAGAAAACATTTCCGGTTATACACACTTTGACCACTTGATTCAGGATATATCAATGTTTGAAATATTTTGTGTTTATGCTAATATACTAAAAGCGCCAATAGTTTTTTAACGATGCTATATCTAAATAAAAATAATAAAGTATTTGAAGCCAAGCGACACTGTGTGCTTGCTAGAAAACACTTTTTACATAGACAAATATTTGACCGTCAGTGTTTTCTGGCGTGCTCTATGCTGTGTATGGAAAGGCAGTTACCAGCTTATATGGGCTGCTTTTATTTCCGCTACGCATTTAAAATAAGCATTAAAAATGGGGGGAAAAATACTCTGTTTTTATATTTTCAAGGCCAAGCTATTCAGGTTATCTTTGCTAGTCTACCGTAACGAAGAAGATTGTGACTCAGTAGATTTACTTTATATCGTGGACGAAATGCTAGAGTTTTGAAAAGAAAATCGCAGTTAAACGTCTGTAATAATTATTAGTATCTAAAGCTGCTCACCCTATCTCTCAATCTCTCAGAGAAAACCGAAATAAATGAACTTTAATAGATGTGATGCTTTCGCATAGATCACGTTTTTATATCACAGTTCACAGAAGTTAGGCCTAGTTTCGCTCTAGAATACTGTTCACACTATTTCATTCTTTTCAACAAACAATAACACGAATTAAATCAAATTTCGAATTGTATTTGCACAAAATGTCGTCACAAGTGGACTTAACGCATTTTACGTGTAGTTTTATCATTCAGTCATAAAGCTTTTCTTGTATATGATTCTAAAAATAAAAAGTGAAGTAATAACCGTGTTATCCGTCATGATGTAAAGAACACATCATCTAAACATACAGTTCCTGACAGGCTTAAATTTCGAATTGTCTACTAAATGTCATGATTTATAAACGTTGTATTATCACATTGCATATTGTTGTAGAGAATAGCTCTGCAGATGGGTGAGGGTACTTGGGTAGTTGTTTTTAAACTAAACTAGTAAGATAGTTTGGACAACAGATTACTTATCATACCTTTCTGTGAGGATGGTAGTTGATCTGAAATGGCGAATATTAAAAATACCTCAGTTTCTAATTAACCCAAGATATCTGATACTTTTTTTGTTATCGAAAAAATGCAGAGGTTTAATTGGAATTGTGTGTTTGTGTTTTCTTATA
Organism: Carcinoscorpius rotundicauda; assembly: GCA_011833715.1. Taxonomy (NCBI): domain Eukaryota; kingdom Metazoa; phylum Arthropoda; class Merostomata; order Xiphosura; family Limulidae; genus Carcinoscorpius; species Carcinoscorpius rotundicauda. The sequence goes on from CM022403.1 coordinate 37,290,286, forward strand.
TCAAAGCCACGTCAGGCTATCTTCTGAGCCCACAGAGGAGAATCGAACCCTTGATTTTAGCGTTTTGAATCATTAAACTTACTCTTGTATTAGCGGGGGACAGTAATTGGAATTATAATAAACGATAGTCTGTAGGAATCCAAATTATACACACGAAAATACTTTGTAAGTTTTGAAATCCATTTGTCGATCGACTTTCTTTCTTCTTTTTTGTTTACACGTGAACTTTTAAATAAATATCAAACAATCAGATCCGGTTTGGTTTATCCTTTTCGAACTACTGAGTTGACATGGAAGAGAAGCGTGTTGTGTGTATGTTTTCATTTAGCAAAATGATCTCGTGCTATCTGCTAAGTCCACTGAATGAAGCGACAGTGTGTGTGTGTGTGTTTTATTTATAGCAAAGCCACACCGGACTATCTGCTGAGCCCACCGAGGGGAACCGAAGAAGCGACAGTCTAATCGTTTTAACTGTAGTAACGAGTATTTGTAATGGCATAATCTGTGATGTTTTCATCACGGTATTAAAACCCGGGTTTAGCGTTATGACTTTTCAGACATACCGCTGAGCCACTGGGGGCGACACAGTGTGACACAAGCATAAATAGAAATTTGCAACCAAACAAGGTTTCTGGTATTTATATTAAAATTAGCTATTTATTTTTTTTAATCTTCTGGTTTTTCTTTCTTTTGAAGGACGAAACATTCCTTTTTCATTTATATTAAACTATTTTCAAAAGAAATACCACTCCTGATAAACCTGTTTTTTTTTAACAATCCTTCAGAATTTATATTCCATGGGAGGCGCTCGTACTTCTGTTCTCTAAGACCTTTCGCATACCAGTTTTTGGCAGCTATTGTTTCGGAAACAAGGGATGAGGGAACAAATGAAGCTATTAGGTAAAACATGGAATACGCGAACCATCCTTTACCTCACGCATTTCTGACCGGCACGTGTCAGTCTTACGTTGGTCACATGAGGGATGAAGACATGCGAAAACTTCAAAGTGATCTTAGTGATAACGTCAAACAATTTTTATATATCTACCTTTATTCATGACCTCTTAGGACACGCGGCTCTGTTGAAGAAACTGTGGCGCCACAAATATTTCTTAAAATTCCAAGCGCCCTTTAAATAATTACACAACCTTGAAACAGCCGCCTCGGGTGAGGGTAAACAAAGCTATCGTCGGGTCAGATTTGGTTGCTGTGAGCAAACCTGGTTAGGATCATGAAGATAGTAGCTACCGCCTGTCACGTTTTCTCGCCGCCAGGAGGCTCACACTACGTAGCAGACGATGCCGAGCGCCTAAAGGTATGAACAACAGGCCCACTGAAATTAATTAGTGTTTGTGTTTTCTTATAGCAAAGCCACAAGGGGTTATCTGCTGAATCCACCGAGGGGAATCGAACTCCTGATTTTAGCGTTGTAAATCCATAGACTTGCCGCTGTACTAGCGGGAGACGAAATTAGTTAGTCTCATTGTCTCGTTTTAGGTAATTGCATTCTTATTGAAGCAGTCCAAGTCCGGTCTCTCCGTTCGGGAACTTTATTCCGTAAACCAGTATGTGACACGCAAGAGATTGAGTAAATTGTTGACAGCGAGGACTGAATCTCCGTGACTGCTTGTATTTCGGAAGTAGTTTGAAAGAACGTGTAAAAATGTGTAAACGTAATATTTATCGTATGGGATGCGAAAGTCTTTGCACTGTGACACGTTTCTTCAGTAAGTGATGCTGTATCGTGTTTGAAAAACAAAATGGCTCTCAAAGCTCAAGGTCTAAACATAAAGTGTGCAAAAAGGTATAATTTATGTGTTTTTTTTAAGAATCTAGTACGATTTTACGTCAGATAAATCTAAATCTGCCACCAATATTTTTGTCATATTATTGTATTTCAAATGTCTCAACTATATTTTATGATCTTACTGTGTTTCATTACGACCCCTCTAGATGGTACAGTGAAGTGGTATATCCATTACCCTTTATACATGATAAAACTATTATATATAGGTATGTAAAATTAGGGTCGAATAGCTCAGATGGCGTTCGTGTAGCTTTGCGCGAATAACCGAAACACAAAAATTTCCTAGAAGATGAGTAATGGTTAGTAGAAAGATAAAGCCAGTCGATAAATCTCTTGTTGCACTAATAAGGACTGAGTCAACTTACTGCTCATACACCTATAAGTTTCGACTTTCCTAAAGTATGTTGTGCAAGCAAAGAACTTTTAAAATTCGGCTACAAGAATATTCAGTTGTTAGGGACTGTGTAAAAACAACCGTTGAGTGAACTACTCGTGAAATTACAGAAGGCCCTTGTATTTTCTACAAGCATTCTCCTACTGTGTTTTGACTAAATATTTAACACACGAGGATTTTCTTACGCTACCGTTCTTATATTACTTCAGTAACATCGATGATCTGCTCTTTAAAGCGAAACAAATATTATTGGCCCGTGGTTCAAGGGTCGAAAATTCGTTTTGTTGTAGTTTGGGCTCAAATATAAATGCATGCTATTTCGCATTTTGTTTTGCAAAAAATTGAATCTGTCACCGTTAGTAAGTTTCAAATTAAACTTCTGAATGTCATTAGAAACCATCATGTGTGACAAGCTTTTCTGAAATGTTTAACTAAGTAAGTAGTGGGTTCTTTCAGTCACCCCCCCCCTCCTGCTAGTACAGCGGTAAGTCTACGGACTTACAACGCTAAAACCAAGGGTTCGACTCAGTAACTAGCCCGATGTGCTATAAGAAAAACACGCGTTCTTCCAGACATGATATACCGTACTACCTAGCTTCGGTCAGGTATGGCCTAATGGTAAGCGGCTGGAGCTAATCATCGAACGGCACAAGGTTCGAGTAAGCTATATGCTAATGACCGAGCACCACACGGTTTTTTTAATTGTTGTTGTACAATGAGTAGTTGTATTTTTAATTGTTGTACAATGAGTAGTCGTATTTTTAATTGTTGTACAATGAGTAGTCGTATTTTTAATTGTTGTTGTACAATGAGTAGCTGTATTTTTAATTGTTGTACAATGAGTAGCTGTATTTTTAAATGTTGTTATACAATGAGTAGCCATATTTTTAATTGTTGTTGTACAATGAGTAGCCGTATTTTTAATTGTTGTTGTACAATGAGTAGCCGTATTTTTTATTGTTTTTGTACAATGAGTAGCCGTATTTTTTATTGTTGTTGCACAATTAGTAGCTGTATAGGCAGCGGATGCTGTTCATTGATTGTCTTTTCTCTGGACCTTGGTGTTAAACTGACTGTTCGTGTAACTCTGGGCCTTGGTGTTGAACTGACTGCTCGTGTACCTCTCTGATTAAAAATACAAAGTTTTATTTTTCTACTTAGGTGCTACTATGTCGCAGAAGAGATTTTTCCAATAACTGTGAAGTGTTTTGTGGTAAAGTAATAAAAAGAGAATATTTTCGTGAATGAGTGCTTGTTTTTATTACCTAAAAATTCGTCTAAATTTTATGATTTCAGATATCACCAGTCGAGTCTATTTAACTTCGTCCTTAATTGTCTCAAGCGACTACAAACGCAATGTATATTTTTACAGCACTAGTATGATTACTGGGGTGTTTTTATTTCAGTTACCGTTTTTATTCATATAATGTTTGTCTTTCTCCCCGTACGTGTGTGTTTACGAACTGCTTCAGTGATAAACACCAACTCCTAAAGATGGCGTTTTGGTAAACTGGAGAAATTAGAGGTTGTATGGATTTTGGTAACATTATCTGAAAATTTAACTTACCATTGAAAGTTGCGTAATTTCCAGTCCAGGACATACTAATAAAGCAAAAAAAAAATTGTATCATATTTTAAATTTGGATAAGACATCTGACACACGTTTATCTAAGACCAGAAGTGCCTTAAAAGTTTGACTAAGACTGTTGTTCCTATTTGATAATTGCAACCGTTTATATAGCTGCACCGTTTTCCATTTGATGTTATCATATTTACCTTAACCGTCTCCTCAATCTTGATGGTTAAAATGAATTCTACATACAATGAGTGTACACTCCAGTGCATGTGTCAAAATGATCTGTTTTGTAATTTCCTTCAAAGTTAGCACACCTGTTTCGTCGTGAAAAGATGAAACATGAGGACATATCTCCGTAGTGTGTTGCTACCTGCTCACCTTGAAGCGTCACGACTACTCTTCAGTTCCCTAGGTAACATCTTTTGGTTTCTATAGAGATGCTTGCGTCACTGTTCGACGTATATCCGAACATCCTCATTTGGAGTGACGAAGGCCATCGAAACCTCTTATACCAGTAGCTACTGCCCTAGTAGAGTAAAAGTGGATCACTAGGTTTTTACACCCCCCCCCCTCTCTAATGAGGTTAAGCTTTGTTATCTCCTATTATAAGACCCTAACAGCGATAAATGTTCTGGTTGCAGGCTTCAACTGCATGTCATATTTATATGCAAAAACGGCTCTTTTGGGTTCAGAAAATATTTTAAATAGAAGAGCGAACAACGTTTCGACCTTCTTCGGTCATCGTCAGTCGAAACGTTGTTCGCTCTTCTATTTAAAATATTTTCTGAACCCAAAAGAGCCGTTTTTCCATATAAAATTCTCAACAAGTGGGTTTCTCGACATCACTGATTGCATGTCATATTGAACGGTGACGTATCTTAGCCGTGAGGTCATTCACTTTCAGATGACCTGCTTCATTTTGTATACTTATTTGATGTAGAAGGGATGGAATGTAGGACAAACTAGATTTTCTGTATTGAAAAACAACCCGTACTCTAATTAAAGGTCAAATCTTCACGAAAAAGTGGAAAATCCTAATTATGTATGGTTTCTGCTATTCGTGTAAATATTATTGAAATTTCTTCTGTTGTCGCGTTGGTATACGTGTACGTATACGTATAAATACGCGTCAATAAGAAAATGACAGAGATGATGACTGAAACTTGTTTAACTACGAACTTCCTAAAAGTGGCCCTTTTGTGGCTCCTTAGAAGCTTACTAAACTTTGTAGTAAAATTTTAGTTGACATTTGGAGATATAAATGTCTAATGATGGTTTACTATTTGACGTATCGCCTACTGAAACAGCGGTAAGTTTATGGAGTTACAACACTAAAATCCGGATAATGGTTACATATATAGCAGATAAAATAATGTGGATTTTCTCCAAAACAAAAACTCTTTGACATATGCCAACTCACAGGAAAACAAAACCATTTCTTTTCTCAAACTTCTTTCAACAAAATCGGTGTTTTATCAATTAAGGTGATTTATTTAACTTCTTTAACAACCGAGTTTCTCGGTGGCGAGTCCGAGGGCTCGCGCCACTAAAAAGCAGGTTTTAATACTTGTAACAAGCATAGCACAGATAATTATTGTATGGTTTTGAGCTTAACAACAAACTTTAACAATAGGAAATGTTTCCTATGGACAACTAGCGTTAACAGGCGAACATTCTGCACTTGGTTCTCACACTAACACGTATTACCTGGAAATTCATAATTTACTTGTTTAAGCACGAATAGAATAGCAAGTGTGTTTGTTTTGAATTTCGCGCAAAGCTACACGAAGGTTATCTGCGCTAGGCGTCTTTAAGTTAGTATTGTTTAAGTATTGTTTTTGAATTTTGCACAAAGCTACTCGAGGTTTATCTGTACCAGCCGACCCTAATTTAGAAATGTAAGACTAGAGGAAAGACAGCTAGTCATCGCCACTCACCGCAAACTCTTGGGCTACTCTTTTACCAATGAATAGTAGAACTGACCGTACCATTATAACGCTCCCACAGCTGAAAGGAACGAGCATGTACGGTGTTACTAGGATTCGAGCCTGCAACTTAAGAACCGAGCGCCTTAACCACCTGGCCATGCAGGGCCAAGTAAAGTCTGTTCAATTTTCCTTATTCGTTTCCAGAATAATTAGTTCTTGAGTTCAAGATGAATTTTAGTAATGATAAAAGAAAAACACGCATAAATACGATTACAATATAAACATTTAGCTTCGATTCGTTTGTAAGTGATGTTGTTTTTGTTTATAATTCACTGTATTTACTCAACCCTCAGGTAACATTTATAAGTAGAGAGAGAGAAAAACGGAGAGATAAATACATACATGGAACTACTCCTTTGAATGTACAGGAATAATATTTTACTGTTTTGTCTACTAATAAGCCAGCGCCTGAAGGCTTAAGGTGTACTGATAATTCGTGCCAACAAACAATGGACTTTTCGGTTAGCTGGAGTTGTCCACGAATGGAATGGAACAACTTCAGTAGATTTATTGCGGCATTGACACGTCATTGGAGTCAATGCTGCTGTCCATTGTTTATTTTCTTGTCGTCGTGGTAAAATAAACAGACCAGGTATGTGTTTGTGGTAACTAGCTATTCGTTTGTTTGTCTTTTAATAACTCGTTCATAGCAAAAAACAAAAAACCTTTTTTAATTATCTATTTACACAAAGTGAATCTTGATAACACAGCCACATTTTTAACCCTAACCAGTTTCATAACTTCACTGATTATGAACTACTTTATGAGGATTCGAATCCCCGTTCTACCAAATATGCTCGTTCTTTCAGCTATCCCGGCGTTACATTGTTATCGTCAGTCTAACTATTTGTTAGTAAGAGAATAGCCCAAGACTTGGCAGTGAAGACCAGCTGTCTGTTATCTTGTCTTTTAATGTTAAATTAGGGACAGTTAGCGCGCGCCAATTGCATCGTGTAGCTTTGCACGAAATTTAAACCAAACTAATTATATAGTAATTAATAATAAAATTAAAAATAATTTTCTTTTTTTATTTCTATCTCTCTGATGGCTAAATCTGTAAAATTTCATTTTTTTTTTAAAACATATTTTAAATGAAAAAGTATATGAGTATAGGCTAGATCATTTCTGTAACTTATTTGTGATACTTTTGTACACGGACGAAATAAAATTAGAGGAGACAATTTTATAGTACAGAGTTAGTTGAATGGGTATTAAAATCATGTATGCACCCGAAACGCTTCTCAGCCTGTTCTTCCATTGTAACATATACTTACACGTTATTGCAATAATTTTCTTAAAAGGAGCTGAAGGCCACCTACAGGAGGTCACCTTTTACTTATTATCCACTATACAGTAGCGTATTTTCTGCTTGTTAGTCAGTCAGTAGACATTTAAATGACGTCACAGAAGGGACGCCTTATCCTGAAATTTGTAGTGTTCTTACGTCACAAAAACGTGCGCATGCCATGAAACACGAGAATAATTATGCGCTTTGTAGGCTACAACGTGGTATAATATATGAACTCGAAAAGCAGAAAATACAAATATTTGTTACTCTTAATTTTAGTAGTTTACTTTTGAAACAAAACACTTTCGAGAACCGTGCGTAAGTACATCTGTATTTGTGTATATAGCTTATTAACTGTAATAAGTAGAATAATTCTTAGATGTATATTGCACGTGATTTCGATAATATTTTAATGAAGATATTTTTACCAGAGATAGCATGTTATTACATCATGGTGAAGAATATGTAACAAATTCATGAAAGTTAAGGTCTATGTATAATCTAGAAGTTTCATATATATATATATATGTCATAGTACAATATATGTATCAAAAGCAAAGAATTATTGAGTACTCAACGAGTTTATTAGCTAAATATGTTTTCAAGTGACTTAGACAATGAGAGTTAAGTGATTCAGTAAGCCATCGTGTATTTAGTCGATCGATTAGTGAAGACATTTTTCAACTATGTTTATTTCTGAATTAGGCCTAACTTAATTTCGAAGTTTTTGTAGAAATGTTGATTGTGAAGTTAGGCCTACAAGTCAGTATTGGATGTAGCAAAGATTATTGAAAAAATAACTTTATTCGTCATCGTTACGCAGACTAGATTTGGCATTATTTTTACCAGGTAATCCAAAGGTAGAACACATTACAATTTTAGTAGAAGACGTTGGATTATTTTGATGAAAATAAAATAGAACTTATTCTGAACTTCTACAAGGACCGAGTTATGTTATTGAGAGGGGAAGTTTTATATGCAAAAACGGCTCGTTTGGGTTCGCTCTTCTATTTAAAATATTTTCTGAACCCAAACGAGCCGTTTTTGCATATAAAATTCTCAACAACTGGGTTTCTTGACATCACTGATTGAGAGGGGAAGTAATTTCCAAAGACCGAGTTGTGTTATTTAGAGAGACAATAATTTCCAAGGACCGAGTTATGTACACCTGTTGACGGATAATAACTAGTGATTATATAGTGTACGTAGTTTGCTGTTTCAGTGTTATCGACGCTGCTGAATTACGTCAGCCAAAAGCGTCCGCCACTTTTAATATGATCCCCGTCACACCAAAAGTGCTCGCCCTTTCAGCCATGGGGCGTTATAAAGTTACGGTTAATCCCACTATTCGTTGGTAAAAGAGTAGCCCAAGAATTGACGGTGGGTGGCGATGAATAGTTGCCTTCCCTCTAGTCTTACACTGCTAAATTAGGGACGACTAGTGAAGTTAGCCCCCGTGTTGTTTTACGTGAAATTCAAAAACAAAGAAGCAAATAAACGTTTAATATGAAACAAATGTAGGTAAAATATGGAATAAAACATTATGTATTATACATTAAAAGAAAAATAAATTGCTTAACTAAGACAAAATTTTCAATAAAACAGTAGGAACGTTTGAAACGCCATATCTATATTACATGACATTACAACTTCTACGACATTTATATGTATACTTAGGACAATTCAGATTGGTTTAAATTTCCGCAAACCTGCGCCTCCCAATGGCTCAGCGGTATGTCTGCGGACTTACACGCTAAAATCCGGGTTTCGATACCCGCGGTGGGCAGAGCACAGATAGCCCATTGTGTAGCTTTGTGCTTAATTCAAAACAACAACAACCGCAAACCTGCACGAGAGCCATCTGCGTTACGTGTCCGTAATTTAACAGAGAAAGACTTGAGGGAAAGCAGCTAGTCATCAGATTGCGATTCGAGCACTGTAACCACCTGGCCGTATTAGGCCATTACTACAACGTAAAAGGCAATATATGTGCTTTAAATCACCAGATTAGTTTGGTATCGCAATTAAGAACAACTCTGTTTGATCTAAATATTACATGTACACGGGAGACAGAAAAAAGCACGTGTTTTGTTTTGTTGTGGTAAAACTTGTACAGCCAATACGATTCTGTGCAGCTCAATTAGTTGTCCTAATTCTTATGGTGTTTTGTTAACCTTGCTGCCACTACATAACTCCCCGAGAAAGGGTGTGAAATAACAAAATTTTAACCTTTTGCCATCAATCCATGTTAATGTCCACAAGCTTCATTAGTGTTAGTGTTAAGGGTTTCTAACCTAAGTGTTCATAAGAACTGTTAGTATCAGTGTTAAGGGTTTCTAACCTAAGTGTTCGTAAGCACTATTAGAATTAGTGTTAAGGGTTTCTAACGTAAGGGTTCATAAGCACCATAAGTATTAGTGTTAAGGGTTTCTAACTTAAATAAATCTGTCAGATTTTCTGGTATATATTCTTCAACCAACCAATGTTTTTGACAAAAGGTACACAAAATACTTAAACACGATTTCTTTTCATGTGATTATTTTTACAAACAAATAAGTCTCGAACTGTGTTTGATATTTTGTTATTCCTCGTTATACTTTACATATTGTCTAGTTACACCCCGAACACAGATAGGAGGAAATAATTATATAAGAGTATTCTTGCACTTGAAAAATCATTTATGTTGTCGAGATTATACAGGAAAGAAGGTCCAGAAATTAAAATAATGTGTGTGAAAACTTTTTATCGGAGGTTCTCATAAGTTTACGGACTTACAACGCAACTATTTGGGGTTCGATTCCCCACGGTGGACACAGCAGATAGGCAGATGTGGATTTGCTATAAGACAAACACATTTTATTGTACATTTACAGGTCGATATAGAAATGAAGCCAACTATCATAAAATCCAACTGGACCTTCAGACGAATGAACTTTTGAATTATCTCTACGAAATCAATGTAGAAAATTTGTTGATTCTGTCTGTTGGAAACATCGGATATACTTAGATAAAGATTATTAACATTTTTGAGTTCCTTAAGAAATCATTAGTTTCTGGTTTTGCTCATTTGCCATTCAATTGAGCTATATATCAAGTGTGATATAAAACGTTTAATATCTTAAAAGTGACCGGAAGCACCTGGCTTCTTTTTATTTTCATTTGGAGTTTAACTCTCATTAATTTGTTTTATCTTAAATCATTTCTTCCGTATTTGTTTGTGATTATTCGAAACAAATTTTGTCAAATCTTATGAAAAGTGACCCAGCTTGGTCTAATGATTAGTGTGCAGGACCGTGGACATAGGTAATATAGTGTTCCCTTGTCGCAATATCGCGATTCGCACTTTGAATCCGTGGGTGCGTTATAAAAGTGATAATCATCAAATTCTTCTATTCGATTAGATGGTTGCTAGTTTATTAGCTCAACTTCAGGTGAAGCTAATACAGGCAGTCTTTGTGCTGCGTTTTGAGAAAATTGGAAACAGACAAAGAAACTTGACATGCGATTCAAATCCAATTATCAAGTTACGTCGCCGAGCAGCTTGTGCTTCCTCTCTGTAAGACAACGTAGACATTTTCATGAAGGCAATTGATTAATCACTTTTTAACAATATCATTGAACAAACCAAGATTGCGGCTTTCGAGTAACAACGTAAAAGAAACCGTATTTTCTGTGCCTACCGATGATAGAACACACTGAATATTGCTCATGCAATGTGTACTTGTACGTCATATATTTACATTGTCTTTTATTAGTCTGAATACTTTATAATAATCTCAAATATTAACTTGTATGGTAATTTCAATATTATTATCTTTTGGGGTCGAATTCGACCAGCAAGTACTCTACAATCTGGTCTGAAGGGCTAACCTCCTTAAAGTACTCTTTACCTTGAAGTTCGTCATTAATAAATACTGCACATTAGTACTTGTTTGTTTTTTAATTTCGCGAAAAGCTGCTCGAGGGCTATCTGTGTTAGCCGTCCCTAATTTAGCAGTGTAAGACTAGAGGGAAGGCAGTCATCACCATTCACCTCCAACTCTTGGGATACTCTTTTACCGACGAATAGTGGGATTGACCGTCACATTATAATCAAATCCCCGTCATATCAAACACGCTCGCCCTATCAGATGTGGGAGCGTTATAATGTGACAGTAAGTCTCACTATTCATTAGTGAAAGAGTAGCCCAAGAATTGGCGGTGGGCGGTGATTACTAAATTAGGAACGGTTAGCGCAAATAGCCTCCATCTAGTTTGGTGCAAAATTTAAAACAAACTAGACAAGACCCATGGATTACTAGGCCTGGATGAGTTATTGATTTCAGAGACGGTAATCCTACAGCCGAATAATTCCTGGCGAAGCTCTTGATTGAATAGAGACAACATTTAAAGTTCCATATAAACAGGAGAGACATTTTCGCCAATATATTAACAAAAAAAAGAATAGTTTTGATTGGCTGTCTTCTTTACAAAAATTAAAACTCCAAAGTGGTACATTTGTAACTCTGCGGACTTCTACCGCTAAAAAACTGGTTTCGATTTCCCTGGTGAGCAGAACACAGATATTTCATTGTGTAGCTTTGTGCTTAATTCTAAATAAACAGACAAAACTTAAAAGGCGAATATACAAATCATTTATCCTTACTGTGTAAACCGACAAAAGTGGCATCGTTTTCGTTTCGTGAATTACATATATAGAAGATTAAAATTATTAAATACTTATTAGCGCGAATTTTAATACTGTTAAAAAAACATAACAGAAACGCAAGGTATGGAAACACAGAACGTTGCGTTAGCCCATCATACGAAGTGTTTGTTTAATTGAATGAAACGTTATGGATAAATATTTAAAGTGTTTGGTTTTTATTTGTATATTAGTGATTGCTATCCGAGGGTTATCTACATCAGCCATCCCTAATTTTGAAGTGATAGACTGGAGGAAATGCAGCTGGTTATCACCACCCACCGCCAACTCATAGGCTGATCTTAACCACTTATTAAGTGGATTGTATGTATTTGTGTGTGTGGGGACATCTAGGGTTAGCTTGGTTAAATACATTGCCTTAGCTGATTCACTATTTTTGAGGTGTATCGTATGAAAACAACGAAACACTAACGTTGAATATGTAGCGCCATCTATTGATTTGTTATTTGATAATGAAATACTAGTTTTTAAACGAATATTTTATATAAAGTACATGAACTAGCTTGTAAGAAAGATTTTCCTTGCGAAACAGAGACGTGTGAATTTGATACTGATTTATAATTGTTTTTTCTCTTAAAATAATTTCATTTTTAATAGACTACTTATTGTAAATAACACCTTGAAAACAATGATGGTTTATGTGCTGTTAGTACAATTCATGTTTCAATAATTGCATAAACTTTAACAACGTATTATATAAAACTTAGAAATCTAACTCCCATTTACGCCATTACATTTTTTTTTTGGTAATTAAAATATACGAGGTGTTTAAAGTTGACCTCTATGATTTCACAAATAACAACCACATCAGCTACAGTTTTATCAAAACCTAAGATTGTATCCCAGAACGGTTGGTATTAACACTTTTACTAATAAAACATGTTAACCTGAATATGATCTTAGAAGGTCGAAATTTTGTTCTCTGTTTTATTAGTTAAAGTGTTAGTACCCATACAAATCGTTCTCAGATACATTTTTACTTCAGGTGGGTTTCTCGTTATCACGCAAAATCTATGATTTAAAAAAAGAAATACTTATCTTGATGCAAGAGAAAGGTTTATCATTTTCTGTTACGGTAAAGTATTGACCGTTTTATTTTACGTTGATGTAAGTGACATGTTGTTAATTTTCTGCTACGTTGACCACATTTTCGAAATTTACACAAAACTCAAAGATAGCCAGTTTGAAGCTCCCTGTGTTACGTTGAGCCCATGTTTATGTTTCTAAATATGAGTTGTGTTACCCGTGTTATTCTTGTATGTGTAAAAAATAAAATAATAAATAAACGATCTATTTTTACACACACTGCAGATTTGTCTGTTTGTTGAATTCTACGCAAAGCTGTTCGAGGGCTATCTGTACTAGCCGTTCCTAATTCAGAAGTGAGAGACCAGAGAGAAAGTAGCGAGCCAACACTCTTTATATCGACTTCACGGCTGTGAGGGTATCACGTTCGGACCTGAACACCTTTTCTGTTTCGCTCTTTCTTTCGTATCGTGATATATTTTCTTTTCTTTCTAACTTATCTCGATTTCTTATGAAACCACCGTTTCGTCAAGTTCTATTTACAGTGCCTACGTCCACATAAGAAAGTTACTGAAATATGAAACTTGAATTATTGAACAAAAAGGATAACACACTCACCTGTTTGCAATTGCACGCGCGTTGTGATTTTGCGTGACTTTACACCATTAGCTATCTCCTCTCTTAAGGATCCTATTGAACACGTTTAAATATTGTTTAGCCTTATCGACAACGTAAGGAATTGTGATTGAGTATATAATGAAGTTTCTGAAGCTGTGATTAAGTATAGTGAACATTCATGGGTCTGAGGTTGAGCATATAGTGAACGTTTTTTGGACAATAATTCACTATAGACTGAACGTTTCATGCTGTAGTTATTATATCATTCCTCGCTTTATGTGTGCATGTCTGTTTTTATGGATAATTCTAGTAATGTGAAATTTCGCTCATGATTTTCCTAAAATATTTTGTTGTTGTTGTTGTTAGAGTAAGTTTTAAGCGGTTGATAAAAATTACTTTTGTATGACTATTAACAGTCATACAATTGGCGTGTTTTCTAGAAATTAACCAGTAAGACAGTGATAAGATTACGGATTTACAACGCTAAAATCCAAGGTTCAATCCTCTGGTAAACATAGCAGGTAACCCAATGTAGCTTCAATCTGAAATAAACAAACATAAGTTTTCCATAGAACAAGAATATTGTATGACATTTATACAAGACGCAAGGCGTGCGACTCGTAATCTGAGGGTCGCGGGTTCGCATCCCCGTCGCGCCAAATATACTCGCCCTTTCAGCCGTGGGGGCGTTATAATGTCACGGTCAATCCCATTATTTGTTGGTAAAAGAGTAGCCCAAAAGATAGTGGTGGGGATGATGACTAGCTGTCTTCCCTCTAGTCTTACACTGTTAAATTAGAGACGGCTAGCGCAGATAGCCCTCGTGTAGCTTTGTGCAAATTTCAAAAAAAAAAAGACGCGAGACAATTTCATATTTTTTAGGTTGCTTTTATTTTGTTGTTGTGTGTCTTAAAACGTTTAAATAAAATAATGTACACCTGTCTTTAAATCGTCCTTCAATTAGTCATTCTTGAGTTTATTTAGCAAAGTTGCGCAATAGGATATCTGCACTGTGTCCACACCAGGGATCGAACTCTGAGTTCTAGCGCTATCAGTGAAAGACCCGTTAGTGTCACATAGAAGTAACTTTTGTTTATATTTGAGAAGATAGGCAATGTTTGCTCGGTGCTCGATAATAACACCTGCTTTATTTTGAAATTATTGTTATTTTTCTCAATGGAATATTCGTGATCAAGTACATGACGTCAGTATTTGGTAGTTGATATCGTATCTAAATCTTAATCGCTTGTAGCTTATACTCGTTTTTTATTTTTCCAGGAATGCCCGTATTTATAGCATGCCATCAGATCATAATCTCCCACCAGATTTTACACCCTTTAATTGTCATCATCAAGTGAACAACGTACATGTCAACACCGAGTGTCAAGTGAACGATTTCCGCGGCAACAACGAGTGTCAAGTAAATGGTTTCCACGACAACACGTGCGACATAATGATGGCGTCTTTGAAATCTAATGGTACAAGTCGAGTTCCTACTCCAGACAGCGCATGTGAACAAGATTGGACACCAACAAATATAATACATCCTCCAGCGGGGCAGTATTCCCAAGGGGTATCAGCAACAGATGATACTACAAGTGACACTTCAGACAGTACAAATACTAGTGACCAGAATAATAACACATTGAACACCAGCTCTCTTTCTTCTGGGGAAAACCAGATACATAACATGGAACAAAGTGGTGAGAAACGAGGACCTAACGGAAACGCAGGTGACAAAATAAGTGTTAGTTATGAATTGGTGAGGGAGTAATTAATTACATATCAAAAACTGATAAGAGAGATACTCATAATTAATTAAATATCAAAAACTGATTAGAAATATGCTCATAATTAATTAAATATCAAAAATTGATAAGAAATATATTCAAAATTAATTAAATATCAAAAACTGATTAGAAATATACTCATGATATAATTCAATAAATTACCACGTGTGTTAGATTTAGAGCAAAGCCACATTGGGCTATCTGCTGTGTGCACCGCGAGAAATCAAATCCAGGATTTTAGTGTTGCAGGTCTATAGATTTATCATAGTCCCGTTTCACCTGGAAGGACTGAAAGTTACTATTTTTGTCAGATTATCCGTTCTTTAGTTTAGCCAAATAAAAAAGTAATACTTGTATTAAGCAGTAGTCATCTGGTTGGTTTAAATACATTAATTTACGTATAGGACTCAGGGGAAGACAGCCAGTTATCTCCATCCACTGCCAACTCTTGGGCTAATCTTTAAACAACGAATAGTGGGATTGACTGTAACAGTATAACTTCCTCATCCTTTCTGGGTCCGGCATGGGACGTTATACTGTGAAAGTCAATCTCACCGTTCGTTGGTAAAAGATTGATCCAAGAACATACACATAAAATAAACCTTGTTGATTCACACTTATGTTTCCAAACTTTCTCAATCGACAACGTTTCGTTTATATGTGCCCGGCATGGCCAGATAATTTAGGCACACAAAACAAACACTTTTTACATATGGGAGCTCTTCGTGTAACGTTCTCAACCAATAGTTTTAAACCTTCTATAATTTATGACAACTAAACCTTTACCAAATACGTGATTATGTTCGGTTTGGTATTAATTTCTCGCAAAGCTACACAAGGACTATATGCACTAGCCGTCCCTAATTTACCAGTGTAAGACTAGAGGGCAGACAGCTAGTTATCGCCACCCACCACCAACTCTTGGGCTACTCTTTTACCAACGAAAAGTGAGGTTTAATTTCGCATTATAACGCCCCGACGACTGAAAAGGCGAACATGTGACGGGGATTCGACCCTCAGATTACGAGACGAGTGTTTTAACCACCAAGCCATGCATATTTCTTATCACCTGTTGTTCGAACCAGCACAGCTGGAAGTACACCGCTGACAATCTTGAGGCCAATGAACATAATGAAAAATAGGCATTTTGCGTTCTTAGGCTCAATCATTTATTTGAGAAGAGATTCAAAAGATGAAAATAAAGAAAGGTAAAATAAAAATAAAACAAACATATTTAGCATTTAATAGGGAAAATGTGACTACTATGAAATTAACTCAAATACTAGCTGGTCAAAAGTTTAAGACCATACTGAAACGAAGCATTAATCGGTAAACACGTAACAAAAGTTAGTCATTTGTGTTCAAGCATTAACGTTGTCAACGCCTCCCACTGACGTCTCCTGTTTTACATTGGGTAAAAACATGGCAAAGGTTAAAAAGTTGACAGAGTTTGAACGTGGCAGAATTGTCGAGCTGCAAGAGCAATGTCTCTCTCAACGTGCCATCGCTGGTGAGATTGGGCTTAGTAAAACTGCTGTTGCAAAAGTCTTAAAAGACCCTCAGGGGTCCAGATGGCTTCCAACGTTACTGGCATGATAAGGATATCCCACCGAAAACATTTTCTGCACGACACAATGAAAGAGGTTTTATCATGATCTGGGGTGCTTTCTCCTTCCATGGTTATACAGGGACGTCAAACAATACCTGGCTACATTGGCATGTTGGAGAGAACATCCTCATTGACTGAAAGCCCTCGCTTGTTTGGAAATGACAAGATCTTTCAGCAGGACAATGCTGCAATCCACAGTGCCCGCAGAACAAAGGTCTTTTTCATGGCGAATAACGTGATTCTTTTGGACCATCCAGCGTGTTTACCCGAACTGAACCCCATTAAAAATGTTTGGCAAGGGAAGCCCATAGAAATAGACGTCAATTCCAAACAATATATGATCTTCTTGAAGCCAACTCTACCCTTTAGAATAACCATGCCAAAATATCGGCCACGTCAAAACGAATTTTTGCAGTGATTCGCATTGACGGCCGTGCAACTCACTATTGAGACCTCTTATTAAGCATTTTCTATCCTGTTTAGGACTTCTTTTTGGCACGATCTTAAATTTTTGACCAGCTAGTATTTAAGTTAACTTCATAGTGGTCACATTTTCCCCATTAAATGCTAAATATGGTTTATATTTTTATTTTACCTTTCCTTATTTTCATCTTTGGAATCTCTACTCAAATAAATGGTTGAGTAATGCATATTTATATCCTTGAAAAATAAAAATTCTCTGCTTTACAAACCATCATTAAATTAACTGCAAATATGTTGTTCCAAATAGCTTGCGTGACGGATATGTTTTGTTCACATTTAATATACATTTGTTCATTGCTTGTTTTATAATGTTAAGCTTTACGTGTTTCGTACTATTAACAATATCAAAATAATTATTTTTGATGTTACTTGGAATAAAAAGAAAAAATTAGAAATGCCCTAATATTATTTAATTCCTTCTGAAAATATTCGTTCGTGTCAGCGCGATGTATGGATATTTCAGTCATATATACAGAATCTAGCTATTAAAACTATAAACCCTTAAGTATTTTCTAATGATAATACTTTGCTTTCGTAATTAATGGTATGGTAATAATATTACTGACAATGATTTAACGACTGCTGTTTTGGAAAACGTTAGAATTTTTGAGTTATTCAGAAACTTAAAATTGTCTGATATGCCTGGTCGTAGCTCACGAGTTTGTACATATGTTTATTATAACAATATATAAATTCAGAAGCAGTATTTGGAAAGCTTATTTCTGGCAGCATGGATAGTTCTTTGGTATGGCTAGGTGGTTAGGATACTCGATTTGTCATCTAAGGGTTGCGGGTTCGAATCCCAATCACACCGAACGTGCTCGCCTTTTCAGCCGTGAGTACATTATAATGTTATGGTCAATCCCACTATCGTTGGTAAGAGTAGTTTAAGAGTTAGCGGTGGGTTGTGATGGCTAACTGCTTTCCCTCTAGTCTTACACCACAAAATAAAGACAGCTAGCGCAGAGAGCCCTCATGCGAGGAATTCTAAAAACAAACAAACGCTGACCATAGTACGTAGCTTCCATTATACATTGCAATTTAAATTAATCTAGGAGCTTTATTTCTTAGAGGAGAATGGTTTAACTGTGGTTTGGGATTTACTCGGTTGGGATTTTGAGGTTTAGACAGAGTGTGGATGATAGTTATTTTCATCACAATGCAATGATTTTTTATTCAATTGCAATGTAGTTAAGTATGATGGGTTATAGGTTGTGTTATAAGGTTTATAACTGTGTGTTTTTCTTATAGGAAAGCCATATTGGGCTCTCTGCTGAGTCCATCGAAGGTTATCGAATCCCTGATTTCAGCAATGCAAATCCATAGACTTAGCGCTGTACCAGCGGGGTACCTTTTCTGAATCCACCGAAGGGAATCGAAACCCTGGTTTTGGCGTTGTAAATCCGTAGACTTACTGCTGTATTTGCGGGGGATGTTTATTGTTGTATAGTTTTCTTTCTGATACAAAACATCATGATAAAAATCTAAAATAATTGCATTTCAGTTGTTATAGGTGTACAACAAAGGCGTTTTACTCTGTTGTTTTATTGTTGCACACTGTATAGAAAAAAAAACATTTGTTTTCAATTATATTTTATCAACTATTTTTGCCATTTAAAACTATTTATATAATTACGTTTTGGTGGTTTTGATCACCCATTAAAATGTTCTTCGGTAAGTATGTTTATGGCACTTAGCATTAAATGATTTTGTTTGTTGTTTAGAGAAAATTTTCACAATAGTCTATGCATGTTTGTCCCACAGCGGGTATCTAAATCCGATTTTTAGGATTGACGTTTAAATTTGTTGACAAGTAGATTAATTATAATCGTGCTTCGCCATCTTGAAAAAGGCGTCCACGATTTAATAATAATCGATTTAACAATGGATTGTTAACCAATAAGTTAATCTACATGAGATTTGGGATTCAAGTTTAAAGTCAACAAGATGGTTAGTAAACTATCTTTCAGTTAAATACTGTTTTAACTTTACTTTTGCTGTAAAGTTTCGCTGTGGATTGTTTTTATGTTTAGAATCGCTTTATGTTAAAATTGTAAAGAGAACAATCCTAAGCTACTCGTACTGGCTTATATGATGGGTTTAATATTTCGGAATCATTGCAGGAGTTCATCTACAAGACAGTGATGGCGATTCCGGAATTGTGGCTGTTAGCAGGAGAATTGGGTCCGTGTGCTCTAATGAAACGGATTCTAGTCAAGACAACATCCGGAAAAAAAACAGGTAATAAGCCACTCAGACACACACAATACATCAAGCCCCTATTCATCAGTTTTCTGTTGTCTCATAATTTGGCCCGGCATCGTCAGGTTGGTAGGGTGCTCAATTCGTAATCTGGGGTCGTGGATTTGAATCCCCGTCACACCAAACATACTTGTCCTTTTAGTTGTGGGGCGTAATAATGTGATGTTAAAAGCTATACGAGGGTTATCTGCGCTAGTTTCCCTAATTTAGTTGTGTACGATTAAAGGGAAGGCAGCTAGTCATCACCACTCACCGTCAACTGTTGCGATATTCTTTTACCACCGAATATTAGAATAGACCCTTAAATTATTAAGCCACCACGGCTGAAAGGGCGAGCATTATTGGTGTGACAGGGATTGCAACCCGTGACACTCAGATCACTAGTCGAGCGCCCTAACAACTTGGCTTCCACTGATTGGCACATGATCAGTCAATTTTTGTATACCAATGATGAAGTGCACTACAAATGCGTATTAATAAATAAGCACACATTAACACACACATGTGTATATGTATACAAATTATTATTATTAGTTTTATACATAAAGATTCAAATTATACCTATTTTTATTTGAGACACTTTAGTCTCAAACCGGGATTTACCTATTTATTTTGAAATGGAAATTCGTATAAATTAATGTTTACGTTAGCATTAAAACAAACACCAATAAAAGGTGTTTAGTGTGCTGTACCTGATTCTTTCTATATATTTCTTTTTTTAAGTGTTTAAAACACGGTTAACCATTCTTTTCGTTTTAGGGACATTCCTGCCAACGATTCTCTGGAATTACCAAATAAATATTCGTTGAAACCAACGCTAAAAGCCTCTTCGGTTTCGAATCTACACTCCTGTAACGAGCCAATGAAAGATGACCGTAACATCATGCTAGAACGCGGACCTGTTATAAATAGGTATTGCTCCAAATAAATACGCTTTAATTAAAAGCAACTTTTTGTACGCATACTGTTTGGTGTGTGAAAGCTATATCGTTTTAGTGACAATGGGTTAGTACTTCAACATGTGGTGAATAGAAAAGCGGCTGTTTGGTGTGTAAAAGTAAAAGGTTCGATTCCGAAACGAAAGTGTGTAGTGGAGAGCGTTACCACTGTTTGTAAGCGTTTATTTCTCGTTGTTCTTTATTACAATGTTTGACTCATGGAAGTTATTTGCTTTTCCCTTTTACTTATAAGTCCTCTTAACGCCTTTGTCGTCACCCTCATATATTATATTAGTGACTCCTCAGTTTATTCCCTCTTGCGGTATCTAGCGAAGATTCATGGGGTTATGTTTTATTTTTATATTTTTAGTTTTCGCCCATAGCTACTATCGAGGCTAACTATGCTAGTCGTTCCTAATTTAACAGTTATAGACTAGAGGAAAAAAACAACTAGTCAACATCAACTACTGCCAACTCTTAGGATACTCTGTTACCAACAGATATTGTGAGTGGCCATTACATTATAACGACCTTGTAATTAAAAGGGGTGAGCATATCCGGTGAGGGAAATTCGAACCTAATAAGTGCAGATCGAGAGTCGAACTCCCTAATTATCTGGCCGTGCTAGTCCCATTATGGGGTTATAAAAAATCTAGTGTTACGTTTTAAACTGAAGTACAATAGTGAATTTACATAGTCTTTTTATATTTGAATAAAATACACTTTGTATTCAGAGAATCTCTTGGTAGTGAGTAAGAATTACCTTTTTTTTGTTACAGATCCACGCCTCTTGCTGTACATTCTTCATTCTTTAAAGATCTATCTTTACCCCGGGTCCGATTTGATGAAGATCTTCAACTCACTGAACAAAATATTCGTCGATCATGTCGAAAGCTTTTCTCTTCCCTGTATATCCAGAATACTGCAGCTTCGAGGTCTGGACACACAGGATGTTCTTATTCATCCAGCGAAACGTCTGATGCTGTCCTTTCAAATTTGTCCGAAACAAGAAATCCAGTCGGGATTGCAAGAACTGGTAAATCTTTCTACACGGGAAGGAGTCAGGAGTATTTGTCCAACCTTCCCCAAGAAGCTGATAGCTCAAATTTTTCTGGAATGAAGTCTGGCAGTCAGACCTTGCCGTCCAAAACGTTCAGGACATCATGGAGTTATGGTGTTTCAACCACAAAACACCCTGCTTACAAAACTAGGCATCGTCTCGGACAACAACTCAGTGTCCCTTTAGATCTAAGTTCTATATCCCATCACTACGGCAGTAACGCGAACAGATTATCTTTGGGAAAAGAGAAAAATGGCATAGAAAAGAACATTAGTCGATCTAATAGTGATATTTATGCAGGAGTATTACCAACGATATACCAAACAACAAAGGACATTCAACAAGAACATTCTTGCAGCTCCACGAACCTTCAAACCAATGTTTCGGAATCTAGTCACGTTTACAACATGCCATCGTGCACAAACTTAGACGAAAGACAGCCGCTTTCCAAAGCCTTCCTTTTTAAAAGCAAAAGCTGTACAACTCTGCCAAGTGAAACCAATTTACGAGCCGTGGAGATTCCTTCTTCGGATCCCCATCTTTATCTCGACCAAGATCATGACGAGTTTTTGGGTTTAAGTTCACCTCGTCAGCTTGTCTCCAAAGTAAAAAACCAGAATTGCAAAAAGGTGCGTCTTGACAGAGATTCTAACTGTGTGCTCTACAGCGACGACATGATCAAAGTGTATGCTCGGTTGGCTTCTGTGGTCCCAGAAGGAACCAAAGTACAAGAGGAAACGACGCTTTCACAGTCTATATCGACAGAAGATAACTTGCAACGCTCGTTCAAGTCAGGTAATTCTCAAACGTCAAAGTATGCACGCTGCACGCAAGTGTTGAGGGATTCTGACTACCATCAAACATTCGATACTGACAATCAGATAAGAGAAACGTTATATCTTGGTAACAGTAATACCTCTAACTACTCCGCCCATAATTCATCACTGTCAACTGCAACACATTCTCTACATAATTATAAATCAGAGGAACACGTGGTGGCTGCAGAAGACAAGACAGGGACAGGAGTAGAAGCAAAGGACCCAGAAGTTCACACTGTTTCTTCATTGAATAACCAAGGTAGTCATCCTGTGGTTTGCCAGTAAAGTGGTTGAAAACGATGCAGTTTACCTTGCTATATACCGTACTATATACGTAAATACATACTTATATTTTAGTATGCATCCATATATATATATATATATAAGTTCATAAGGAATAACGTCTGTGAAAAGCTAAAACATGTTAGTCTTAATAACTGTGTAACCAATGTTGTAACTTAAGTAACTAACGTAATAAAACTAAGTTTATGTTAGCGCAAATCTATACAGTTCGCTATCTGCGTTATGTCCATCCTATGAATCTAATCCAAAAGTTGAAACGATTATTCATTGGATTGACTAGACTCACGTATTGCATAAACACTGTAATCTGCTTTTAACAGTTTTAGATTCTCAGAAAAAACTCGCACTTCAACGTTTTTGTGTTTTTTTAATATTACTATTTGACTTTTTGAACTTGTGCGAAAAATTATACTAAATGTATTTCTGTATGAACTTTCGTAAACATCTGAAACTTAGCTGTTCGCGTAAAGCTACATGAGAGCCATCTGCGCTAGCCGTCCGTATTTTAAGAGTGTAAGACTAGAGGGAAGGCAGCTAACCGTCACCATCCACCGCTAACTCTTGAGCTACTCTTTTACCAACAAATAGTGGGATTGACCGCACATATAACGCCTCCA
Organism: Carcinoscorpius rotundicauda; assembly: GCA_011833715.1. NCBI lineage: Eukaryota > Metazoa > Arthropoda > Merostomata > Xiphosura > Limulidae > Carcinoscorpius > Carcinoscorpius rotundicauda. The sequence continues at coordinate 37,313,568 of CM022403.1, forward strand.
CGGTTGAAACGACAAATATAATTGGTGTGACAGGGATTCGAAATCACGACCCTCAGATTACCAGTCAAACAGCCTAACCACCTGGTCACGACTGCCCAAAACGTAGCTGTATAATAGTGCGTGCACGTGCCAACCCTGGCAACAATACTCATTTTTTCTCTCTATCTCTCTCTTCAGCTAAAGTAAAAACGATCAAAACTTATTAAAACAGTCGCTACTACGTTAATGTATTCTGAACCTTTCCTTTTCACTTTTAGTGTATATAAAAAAAAGACTGCTAGAGGGTTGATTGTGGTGTAATTATTTTTATTATTATTCAATCAGTTCAAATTTGACTGATAATAAGGTAGAAGTTAATGAATCTATCTAGATATAAAGGATTTGGATGTTAGCGTGCCATATCAAATGAGTTCATCTGTATTGTCCGTATACTTGAGTCACGTGGACTGTTTAATATTCTTTATTGCTAATTAAAATTCAGAAACATCAATAATGTAGTCAATTTATTCATTTTAATTTCCTATCAGAAGAAGTTACCTGCTTGGAGTAAAACTAAAAAATCAAACTGATAATGAATATAGCTGGTCATAATTACGCTTTTCTTCCTTTCTTTTATATAAGGGTTAAAATGGATTGCGCCATCAGTCGACGACATTCATAAATATTTTACTGCTAGGACAATAAATTTGTCGATTGCTAAAAGACACACGGTATAAAATAAATAAAATACGCAAATACACTTGGCTGATCAGTTTCGCACATATTTTTTTCCTTATTACTAAGATGAATTGGGCGTGGCCAAATGGTCAGGGTTCCGAACTGAGAATCCGAATACGTATGGTTCGCAGTCTGCTGTTGTAAAACGCACCTCGCACTTTAGAGCCATTGGTGCGTTGTAAGTATGACTGTCAAATCCTATTATTAGATCAAGAGTATCCGAAAAGTTTGCAGTGGATTATGTCGACTAGCTACCTTGCATATGTGATCTATCAGTTCAATAGTTGGGACGGGTAATCCTTGGAAATGCCTGCCATGACCAGGTGGTTAGGACACATGATTCGTAATCTTAGGGTTGCACCAAACACGATCGCCCTTTCAACCGTGGACATTATAATATTATGGTCGATCCCACTAATCGTTGGTAAAAGAGTAGCTCAAGAGTTGGCGGTGGGTGGTGATGACTAGCTCCCTTCCTTCTAGTATTACATTGCGAAATGAGGCAGCTTTGCGCGAAATACAAAACAAACCAAATCAAACAAATGAGTCCACCCGACGACATAATTTTACTGTCAGTAGCTCACACGAAATGATTCATTCAGCTATAGTTACCTTCAGTTATTTTGGTACGACTTGAAAAGCAACTTCATCACCATTAAAACTGGTCGCCTTTAAGCTTATAAAATCAAAATTTTTACGAAAAATTCCTGGATTTCTTTTAGTCCGGTTATACACTTTCTGAATTTATTATATTTACGTCTCGCTACGATAGAAAACCCCCTTACGTCATTACAAGTAACACAGTTCGTTGTTCTGTTTCTTAAAGATCCGACTTAACTAACTAGGCCTAGCACGTTCTGGTGCTTGGGGCATTGGGTTCGCAATCTGCAGATCGCGAGTTCGAATCCAGTCACCAAACGTACTCGACTTTTTGGCCATTATAAAGTGATTGCCAATTCTTTTTTGTTGTTGTAAATTTGCCTGTTGTTTAGGGGAAAGCCATATTGCACTACAATCTGCTGTGACCATCGGCAAAAATCGAATCTCGAATTTTAGCACTGTAACTCTGTGGACTTGCTGTTTTTCTACACAGAAAGTCGTTGGTAAAAAGAGTAGCCAAGGAATTGACGGTGAGCGGTATGAGCTGTCTTTTCTCTTGTCGAGAAATGAAAAAGAAACCCCATAACGCCAGCGCTTTCGTGAGGTGGACCTTTCTTTATTTCTAAGTCAGAGCCAGCTAGCGCAGATAGTTATTGAGTAGCCCGGCAAGACTACGTGATAAGGGCGCTCGATTCATAATCTGAGGGTCGAAAGTCCGATTTCCCGTCAAACCAAACATATTCGCCCTTTCAGCTGTGGGGGCAGTATAATATAACGGTCAATCCCATTGTTCATTGATATCAGAGTAGCCCAACAGATGGCGGTGGGTGGTGATGACTAGCTGCCTTTCCTCTAGTCTTACATTGCTAAATTAGGGACGGGTAGTGCAGATAGCCGTCGTGTAACTTTGCGCGAAATTCAAAACAAACTTAACAAAATCTGTCGAGCTACCCTACTCGAAATACAACTATTGAACAAAGAAAGAGTACAATAAGAAGGTTATTCACTTCTTAAAGTTATATTTCTCGATCTGATGAACTCTACAGTTACAGGTCTAGACATCGTAAAAGCAATTTTTGTCCCTCTTCCTAAGATTGAGATCAGACTGATGGTTTATTTGAATGTCTCGTAAACTTGATATCTAGACATATTTACTGATTTGCTGTCAATATAAATGAGATTTAGGAGGTTTTATTGCTGCAGAAAATGATTCTTAAACGTTTATTTTATTTATGCACGTGTAACACTGTTATCTAATGGATATTGAAACAATGTATAAGCGTTTTGTTTACTGTAATTGTCCGTATCTGTATAATAAGGAGCCTTTTTTGTTTGAGCCTTGACATCACACGTGTCTTCTACTTCAAATGTATTGAGCATGCGTCAAAAGTATCATGACATCACCTTTACCACACACATACACATGAAACAGAAAGCAATAACAAACCATTTATGAAGTTGTGAAGTTCACGACGGACAAACAAACTAGCAGAACAGTATTGCGAATAAAAGGCTTCTTTTTAAGTAAATACTTTTATCATTAGGCCAAATATTCAGCAGTATTTCCGAATAATCGGTTTATTTACTGACGAGAGTTAAGTAGTTAATGATAATAATAGAAGGGTATGAAATTTGTTACTGATTATTTGGAACTACAGAAGAATCGCGAAATTTGGTGTTGTCCGAAAGGCCTCGTTAGTACAGGATGTAGAATATATATTTGTAGTATGGTTGATTTGTTTGTTTTGAATTTCGTACAAAGCTACTCGAGGGCTATCTACGCTAGCCGTCCATAATTTAGCAGTGTAAGACTAGAGGGAAGGCAGCTAGTCATTATCACCCACCGCCAACTCTTGGGCTACGCTTTTACCAACGAATAATGGGATTGAGCGTAAGTTTATAACGCTCCCACGGCTAAAAGGGCGAGCATGTTTGGTGTGACAAGGATGCGAACTCGCGACCCTCAGATTACGAGTCGCACGCCTTAACACGCTTGGCCATGCCGGGCCAGTTGGTTGATATTATTATAACTATTTTGTTACTTTTACTCAGCGGTTATCACCATTTGTCCAAATATTGCTAACAATGGCTAATTTTTTAAAGGCTATATATAAATGTTAATTTGCCAAATTAAAAAAAAAGCTATCAGTAATTTTGTTTTTAAAAAGTCAATAGATAGCAATTTTTTTTATATAACATCGTTATTACACGTGATCGTTTGTAACTTTTTACAATGGAAACTTGAACACTATGAAGCTTAAAATATTGTTCCGGACTAACAACTGTTACAGCACTTTTATTACTTCAGTGATGCAACTATTCTTCGGTAGAATGAAGTTGCAAATATATAATGTAATAATGTATGCATTTGAATGAAAACAATATCTCCCCTCCAGCCATAAGTCAGGCCCGGCATGGCCAGGTGGTTAAGGCACTCGACTCGTTATGTGAGGGTCGCGGGTTCGTATCCCCGTCACATCAAACATGTTTACCCTTTCAGCGGTGGGGGCGTTATAATGTGACGGTCAATTTCACTATTCGTTGGTAAAATAGCAGCCCGAGAGTTGACGGTGGGTGGTGATGACTAGCTGCCTACCCTCTACTCTTATTCTGCTAAATTAGGGACGGCTAGCGTAGATAGCCCTAGAGTAGCTTTGCGCGAAATTTAAATCAAACCAAAACTACCAGTGATAAACTTATGTTTGTTTGTTTTTGAATTTTGCACAAAGCTACTCGAGGGCTATCTGTGCTAGCCGTTCCTAATTTAGCAGTGTAAGACTAGAGGGAAGGCAGCTAGTCATCACCACCCACTGCCACCTCTTGGGCTACTCTTTTACCAGCGAATAGTGGGATTAGCCTCACATTATAACGCACCCACGGCTAAAAGGGCAAGCATGTTTGGCGCGACCGGGATGTGAACCCGTGACCCTCAGATTACGAGACGCACCCCTAAACACGCTTGCCCATGCCGGGCCAATAAACTTTTGTACTTTACAATGTTTTTGAGCTGGATGTGTGTGTGGGTGTTTTTCTTATAGCAAAACCATATCTAACTATCTGCTGAGTCCACAAAGGGGATTGAACCCCTGATTTTAGCGTTGTATATCCGTTTTGGAGCTGGATTCGTGAACAGAGCTTAAATAGTCACTCGTGAATCTTTTTGTTGAAACAATTAAATGATAAAATAATAAAGGTTTATTATTTTACAATTACAATACAATTAATCAATAACCAAATGAAAATTGCAAGTTTGTAAATGTAGACTTTACCCCGACAAACTAAGAAAAAAAAACAATTCATAAAATCGATGAAAGTGTGTTGAAAAATATTGGAAAATACAAAGAAAAATTATTTACCTTTATATTCGATTTTCGTGAAGAATTAAATCAGGGTTATGATTCTTATTTATAATAATAATTCCAGTTATGAACCTGATTATGTATTATTGTGATTGAACCAAAAAATTGAAATAATTTTTCAGTGTTTACTTACAATTTTAAATCTCTTTGTATTCTTGCATACGATGGAATATTTCGTCAAGATATTAGCTGACGTCTCCTTAGAAGCTATTAATGGAGACAACCTTATTATTTTTCCTTTTTAGGTTTAATACCAGTCAAAGCCAAGCGGGTGGGAATAACCGAACATGCTCTTATTGGAAACAGAAAATCTTATCGTTCGCAAGAGATCTCGTGTATTCCAAGGGTAATTAGTAACCCCTGTATCACAAGTTGTGAAAGTCATGAACAGGGACCACCAGTTCCACCAAAGATGCTCATACACAGAAGGTACGTATTCGCGAATTGGACACTGAATCTTAGCTTTCGTTGTGGTTATAGTGCTCATCTCGTGATCTGATGGCCCCTGTAACATCAAACATACTTCTTTTTCAGCTGTTTGGGCGTCATAATGTGACAGTCGGTCTCCTTAATAATTGTTGAAAGAGTAACATATGAGTGTAGATGGTGTTAATCAGATGTTTTCTTTTTCTTCAATAACTGCTAAATTAGGCACGGCTAATGTAGCTTTGCACGAAATTTAAAACAAACCAAACATATATTAAGAGGTTACGAAAACTGACAAGTATCGACTAACATTATATTTAAAACTATTAAGACGTTTTCACATATTTTCTAAATCAAACAGAAAAGAAACAGTATGATAAAAATGTATGTATAGTGCATTTTGTTGTCTTTCACCTACGTATATTTTATAGGCTTTGGAAAAAATGTAATGTTCACATTTATTCTTTTAAATTATGAAGTAGACAAAATGTTACCGTTTAACTCAGTGATAAGTATTTAATCGAATGATAGATCGTGTTTCCTAATTACTTATAAAATTATTTTATTTCTCAACTTGCACTTTTGTCGCCAGGTTAACACTAACTAAACGCCACCTGCCGTATCAACCTTGTCTTCAACATCCAGTACTGCCGATTTTCGCTTAGAATTTCGGTCAGGCCCTTAAATCATGTACTTCTAAGTAATGGAGACAAATTCGACAACATATACTTCATTTGATTCTGAAGGAACCACAATATCTTAATTAATTTATATTCCGTCATACAAATATCCGAGCTCGTTTAATATCATTGACGTACTATGTGTATCGTTTTTAAAAAAAATCACTTCTTGCTCCAAGTAGCGTTCCCAAGGGTGTGGATATTATAATAACTTGTGAGTGGAAATAATAAAAATTATGTCAATCACAGTACAGTTGCTATACTCAGTACCGTCGAGGCCTTTCGCGTAATACCAGGTCGACTGTCAGATCTAGTTGTGGTTGAGATGGTACGCTTTCAAATTTCTTGAACAATAACAATTTCAGTGTGAACTAGTTTAAGTTGATAATACGTAATGTTTATTAATTTTATTTTTGTCATTAGACACTAAAAGTAGGGTAAGGATTCGTCAATATAATATTGCTTACTTAAATATATTTTTCTCCTCTCATAAGATTTGCTTTTGAGTAAATGTACTACAACAAATACATTATATGTATTTGTTTTTTGTATTCCAGTGACTTTTCCCTATACAAAAAATCGTCTCCATCAAAAAAGTCACTCAGGGAGCGCGTCCAGGGCTTCACAAGGTCTGCAACAAACGCACTCCAAAAGGCATTCAGCATGGAGCGTGTGTACAGGCCTGACAAGGAGGAAAGACTCGAAGAGGCACGGAGATCACGGCGATCACACTCTTTTATGAAAAGTCTGAGGATTCGCATGAGCACGAGAGGAGGCAAAGGCAAGACTCACCGCCAGAGTGACACCTTGTGTCACGACTCGTAGGTTCTGGGTTTTTATGATTTGGGTAGGATTCTGATTTCTGACGATAGGAAGCCAGTCCCAAAGAAACATAATTCTCTAATAGATGGCCGTAATCACTAATCATAGCATCATAAATGACTCAGTGTTTTTTGTTTTTTTTAAGATTCAATAGTTTACGTGATTAGAGTTAAGCCTACTTTACCATCTGTATGTAAGACATTGCCGCAGGAGGAAATTTTGGAGTGTTCAGGCCATTGCCACGTTGTTGCTTTTAAGTTGATCTGGGAAAATGCCCCACAGGAAAATTTTGAAAATTTAATGTTATGAAACTGAATCTTGAGCCATTACAACTTCATATACTGCCTACAACATACAATATAATGTATTGAGTTAAGAGAAGCAAGTTTTAATACATAAGTTTTATTTAAATATGTTGTAAAAAAAGTGGTTAGGCTCTAGTCTGACAGGCCTAACTTTTTCTTACTGCCGCATAATAAACATAAATTTCTAACTACACACACACACATATGTGTATAATTATATTTCAAAGCGTACAGTCAAGACTAAGTTTATACTGAAACCTTCGGGGTAAAAGTCTACACAGAGAATGCTGCCTGCCTTTTATATATTTTTCTTCTACTTGTGGAAGCTGCTTAAATGATGTTTCACCTGGAGAAGTCACTATTGTTTGTTAGTGACTAAGTTACTCCGCAAAAGGGTTTTTTTATACAATAATCATTATGTTATCTATAAAGTGGCTGCACTATTATAATCGTGGTTTGTTTTAAAAATCAATTATCTAAAAGAAGGTTTTTAATAAGACCAGTTGTCTTGCTTGACTCTAAAGATTAACTTGAACTTTCAACGTACGTTTAGTACGTGTTTTTTCGCATATTCTCATACATTCAAAGTTAAATATTCTGTTATTCACTAAAGATTGACGGTTCGTGAGTTTCTAAATCCTCCTGAATAGTCTCTCAGTAGACTCATACAGATATTTTCAACCTGATGGGCTTTCTATGTTCATACTCCTTAACCTATGTAATTTTACACAGTTGACTAACTATTCGACAGCACGTGCTGTCATAAGAACTTTTATCCAGCTTCTGGAACAGAATAACAGTATTTACTATTCCTCTTATAACACAGGCATAGCTGAAAATATGGACTGTGTTTAGCTGCATTGCAACTTGAACTTTGGAAATTCCGACCCGCAACCCTGTACGCTAACTATTGCCCACTATTTAGTAGAAGACACTAAACATAAAATAAGTTGTTTTTTTAAAGTTTAATATTGTTAAAGATCTGTTTCAAAGAAGTATTTTTCAAGTACTAAGAGAAAATGCAATAGCTTTTATAATTTATCATAACTTTCAGGTAATTGGTGACTTTGAATTTAATGCTCTGAGTGTTATATTATAAAGTATGTATGTATATATATATAGAAATGTATATATCATTTACTTTCGCGGAACTTGTTTTAACAACAACCATGCTGCGCTGTTTATGTTTGCTACTATTATCTTCGTGGCATGATATTAAATCGGAGGTTTTAACTTTTTATAATACATGCTGAATATAAAAACGAAATAAAAGTCCCATCTTTAATGACAGTTTTTTTTCCCTACCTGAAGTATTAAACCACACTCCAGTCCTCACGAGTCTGAGGATACTAGCGGGAATACCCCGCCTCTTTTTGATCACGTGTGGGGTCAGCTGGTCCAACTTCATGAGGATGGCTCACAAGTAGTGGAGCTCCGGAAGCCTCCCAAAAAACCGTTTGGATTTTTCTTAGCTCGGGGCAGGATCAGAAACTCTAAAGGTAAGGAGCTTCTCGTTTATATGAAAAAGGGTCACCTGCCAGTCGGTCAGGATACACCAAAATGAAGTCATAGAAGGGACGCTTACCGTTACAACTTGACTTTTGAAAATCACGAGACAAATTATGCATTCTGAAATTACGAGCATAAAAAGCAAGAAATAAAAATATTTATTACTCTTCATTTTGGTTTTGCTTAGTTTTGAAAGAGAACAATGTCAGGGACCTTGCGCGAGTACGCCGAGTTTATTCATGGACTTCGTGTGTGCAAATCTAACCAACGATGAAAGGACTGTGCGTTTGATTTATTCTTTTCAGGGTAATTCATTATATAGAAAAGAAAATTATCCTGACCACTCTGGCATAAATCTGTAAACAATAAGTCAAATATTAAGTCAAAAGCATAATAATAGCATATCTTGGCTGATGATACTGTGGGGGTGGAAACAATATTATTTATAAAATTAGGGCTTGTGTAAAAATTGTTGTTATTGTATTTTTAATTAATTATTCTGTTTAGCATATTTATTAAATATTAAGGAAAATGTACTTTAAAAGTGTTTAATCTTTTATCAACCAGCCATTTTTTTAATTTAGATTTTAGAGGAAAGTAAAGAAAGAAAAAATTACCTACAGAGTTAGTAAATAAGTAACATTGAAATCATTGATACGTTTTGCATCGTAACTGAAACAATGAGATTTAGCCTTAACGTTTTCCAACTTCCCTTATTTTTTTATTCTATAAAGTAATAAAAAGAAAGTTTGAACAGTAAAGTTAGTGTAATAGTGTGGTGGGCACAGCGAAGATAGCTCATTGTGGAGCTTAAACACGCACGCACACACACATGCACATAAAAAACTGTTTCCTCCAGTGTGTACATGGACTCTCACTGCTATAAATTGGGTTTCGATACTCGTAGTAGGCATTGCACAGATAGTCCATTATGTAGCTTTGTACTTCATTCCAAAAAAACATGTCCCTCACGGGTACAGCGGTAAGGTCACGGAGTTATAAGCTTATATCAGGGGTTCGATTCCCTCGGTGGACACAGCAGATAGTCCGTTGTAGCTTTTACTATAAGAAAACACATACACAGACACCCTCAAACATAAAAAGTTTTAAAACGAACTATCGTAACAGGCTGATAGATGTGTCAGAATAATGTTCATGTAAAACAACGTGAAGGCTAACCTATTCCTGATAAACTAGATGGAAGGTAGTAGGTGAATAACACCCATCACCAACTCTTGGGTCGCTCTTATCTTATCGAATAAGGTGTTTTGACTGTCATTCCTAAAGCGTACCCCCAACCTCAAACAGTGGAGTTGAGTTTTATGGCAGTATGGAACGAGCTGGGTTCACCGTCCGTCCTCAATAATTCAAGACCACACTTAACAAGAACACACATAAGACTACTCTATATAATGTGGATCTCCGTCAGTAGCTAATAGCTTAAAAATCAACAAAAACAAGTTGGTAATTCTAGAGATAAGTCAGATAATAAGGGTGTAAAATTGAACATGATCGGTAAGGGCTCGTTTGCTTCACAGCGTGTTTTACTACTGATAGTTGGCCCGGCGGTTAGGGCACTCGACTCGCAATCTCAGGGTCTTGGGTTTGAATCCCCGTCACACCAAACATCCTAGCTCTTTCAACCGTGGGGATGTTTCAAGTTACGGTCAATTCCGCAATTCGTTAGTAAAAGAGTTGACTGGGTGATGATGACTAGCTGCCTTCCCTCTAGTCTTACACTGCTGAATCAGGGACAGTTAGCGCAGATAGCCCTCATGTAGCTTTACTCGTAATTTATCAAACAAACAACTAAGTTATAAAACAAAATTTTATAAGAAATAAGATAATTACGTAATTACACCTAGATTGTTGTAACTTGTTGTTCTGCGTGTCTTATTTGATTTGTTGTTTCTTTTAGAATTTTTCAAGTCCTGAAAAAAAAAGCTGCACTACGTAACTATTGTTTTCTATGCCAAAACAAGTTTAACAGTTGACAAGAAATATAATAAAATGACCTTTATAACTCCTTTGTTTTATATGTTAACTTGCCAGTTTGGCAAACCATTACCTATAGAATATGCTAATGTGTATTAGGAAAAATAAGGACTTTAAATGGTTATCGCGATCTAAAAATAAGTTCTTCCAGTATTTTGTTTGTGTCATTTGTTTTTTCCAAGCTATTTCGAGTACTTGTATAACCTTACTAACATCGTAAAACAAAAAAAGGTGTGTGTATTAGTGGATGAATTTTAGACGGGTAAATAGAATACACTAACAACGATTAATTACTCCAAGTATCTCGAAATTCATGTTTATATTGATTTGATTATTTCAGGGGTCTTCGTGTCCCGGATGAGAGATCACGAAGCAATGAATTTGCTCTCTGGGTTGATTGACATTGGAGATGAAATTTTAGAGATAGATGGTGTTAATGTTAAAGAGAAGGACATAATAGAAGTTAACAGTTTAATGGCCAAAAAGAACAACATATTCCTAACCATCTTGCCATATTCCAGTCGAAAGGACGTTTGAAAATGTACCTGAAAAGTACGACGACCATCATTTTCTCGCCATTTATTGGTCATTATTTATACATTTGAAACTGGGTCTTTTAATGACATTACCCACGTGTTTATATATACGACTTATTAAGGACTGACGAAATAAAACAACAAGAGTAAGATAAAATTTATTGTATTATATGTATTTTACAAAACTATGTGTTGAACTTTGTTGGTGAAGATATGGAATCACACGTGCAGAATTCCAGGTAGAATGACTAGATCAGGAAATGTTTCCGCGCCTACGACTTGTTTGTTTAAACACAGTAACTGCCTTCAAGTAACTGGTTCAGACGACTCTAGAACACGTTAATACCATTAAATTATTTCCTGTCTGACACTATCTGATACCATTATGTGCCAAATTGTATTCTCTTGTCGTCTAAAATCCTATATTTGTTCTTCCTCATATTACGAAGAAAAGTACGAAAACGAAGCATTTTATCGACTTGGCAAATCTACCTGAAAGGAACAAAGTAAAGATTACACGCGTCGTTAGAATTGTCATATGTATATATAATTCTCTTCGAGCGTCGAATATTTAAGTTTGTTCACGTCAAAAGTAGGCGCATTACAGGACAAAAGTATAGGCTGTCTTCACAACACGTAGCTGACAGTGTGTGTTTGTGTTTTTCTTATAGCAAAGCCACATCAGGCTATCTGCTCAGCCCACCGAGGGGAATCGAACCGCTGATTTTAGCGTTGTAATCCGGAGACATACCGCTGAACTAGCGGGGGGCGTAGCCGACAGTATTTTAAATAGAAACTTGCGTTAAAAAAAACAACACAAAAATTGTTGTTGTTTTGAATTAAGCACAAAGCTATACAATGGGCTATCGATGCTCTGCCCACCATGGGTATCGAAACCAGGTTGTTAGCGTTGAAAGTTTGCACACATACCGCTGAGCCACTGAGGGGGGGGGCAAAACACAACGAATGGTCTGTTTATAAGAAAGAGATTTTTCTCGTGTGTAAATATAATTATTACCCTGAAAAAGTAAGTTACAGATAATACTGTTTAGAAAATCTTTTTATTCAACTTTTAGCCAAAACGATAAATATTAGTTCGTCAAAGGAATTTTTTATCCGATTTAATTTTAATGTGTGTTGTTTGTGAAACAAAATTATTCGCTATGCAGTGTCTAACATTGTGTAATAGCTGAAAAAAAAGTAAAGATAACAGGTGGATGTTACATTGTCCATTGTAATGCGAGCAAATGTTTGGTGTATTATACATATATATGCATAGTTTATAATATGACTTTTCTTTTGAGGTTTATCGTAATTGCTACCATGAGAAATTGACTAAAATGTGTCAAGACATGCCATTATGATCATATCATATGCATGGTTTTGGTTTGTTTTAAAGTTGGCGCAAGGCTATACGAGGGCTATCAGCGCTAGCCGTTACTAAATTTAGCAGTGTAAGGCTAGAGGGAAAGACAACTAGCCAACACCGCTCCCCGCTAACTCTTGGGCTACTATTTTACCAACGAATAGAGGGATTGGGCGTCACACCATAGTGTCCCCACTGCTGAAGGGACTGACTGAAGTATCTTAACCACCTGGCTATGCTGGGCCCCATCTTTATATGAATTTAAGGAATTTCTTTGGAATGGTGTGATATTTTCCTTTTATTTTACTACGCTGAGAAAGTGAAACGTCACTACACAGGATCTGTATCCAGTTGCCTTCGAGAAACCTAAGTTTTTCAGATGGTTTGAAAATTACTTGGATTATCATGTTGCAGGAAAAAAAAGATTACAATTTGTCTGTTTGTAAACTGCATTAAAAATTTGTGTCATTATTAGAAATACTTGTCTACTTTTTGTCTGAAATATTACCCGTACTTTATATTGCCTTTTACACTTTTAATAAAGTATCAACAATAACTGGTAGTTTCCACTAGTACCAGGAATTTTTTAAATTATAAGGTAAATTTTCCATTTTTAAAGTTGTCCATGTTGCTTTGTTCGGTCATGATTTATCTAATGAAAATCCACATTGACAATAAACCTGTAGCGTATTTTTCATTTCTAAAGCACTCAACTCTCATTGCGTGCTTTCCATAATTCATATAATGTACAGAAATTCATAGGTGTCTTTTCCAGCGTCTTGGCCGGTATAGTTTTGAAATGAATATCATTAATACCTATTTCATTTTAAAGCTACTGGAAGCATTCTTTAGGGGAAGCCATACCTACTGCTATGGTTTTTAGAAGGGATATTCAATTGAAGTACATGGATAGCTTTTGCTACTGACTTTTGTGCTTCTGGATCCTCATCCGTTATATGACACCACACTCTGCTTCTCACGGTCGAAGTAACTTTTTCAGGTTTATTTCTGGATAGTCCTGATTTCCCAAGTTGATCCACATTCCTTTGTTTTTCAGTGATCTCACATACAAGGAAAATTCAAAATTCCATATCTGAATACCCGAAAAATTTTAATGGAAGCAATACTGATTACAGGCATAACTTTTTGTACCACTATATAAATGATAAATATAATATTATATTAGAAGTTTTACTATTTACTTTGTTGTTACTTAGTAAATATGAAAGCTTGATTGAACATCCAGCTTAAACATTAATAACAATAAAAGCTCTTAAGACCAAATGTTAATCAGAAAGCTCTGAAAAGTGGCAACGTGTGTGTTTTTCTTACAACAAAGCCACATCGGGCTATCTGATCAGCTCACTGAGGGGAATCGAACCCCTGATTTTAGCGTTGTAAATCTGGAGATATACCGCTGTACTAGCGGGGGACGAAAAAAAAGTAGCACTAAATATTAGGTGATTATTCTTAAGTTTCACGTAAAGTATTTAAATACTCAAAAATATTAATTTCAACTAATGTTTTTTTCTTTTAAAGAAGACATTTATTTAGTAATATGTGAGGGATTCAGCGATTTGTTCTGTTTTGAAAAAAGTTTCAGTCAATGCATGATGACGAAAAACCCACTTGAAATAAAAATATATTTCAGAACGGCTGGTATGGGTAATAATAATTTTATTGATAAAGAGAGAACAACGTTTCGACTTTCTCAGCTCATCTTAACCTGAAGATGACCCAGGAAGGTCGAAACGTTGTTCTCTCCTTTTCAATAAAAGTGTTAATACCCATTCCAGCCGTTCTGGGACACGCTTCAATTTATGATTCTGTATTGCTGCTATTGGTACATATAATAGGTACTTTATCAAACGTTTAATGTTATTTTGAATCACGAGAACTGAAACACTGGATAGGATCTCTATTGGTTAATACACTCTAAATTCACTGAATAAATGTAAAATGGTAAATTTTGGAAAAAAAGAAAAAAGCTTACAGTTTAAAATATATAAATCGGTTTTTAATGTCATTTTAAAATACATTTCGCTTATAAAAATAATTTCTTTCAATTACCATAACGCAGAACATTTGAAAAGAGATAACGTCACTTGTTTATATAAAATATCCCATTCCTGGGGCCCAGTTGTAATTAATTATATTAAAATGTGATTTTCTTTGCATGTACATGTATATCTACATAAAAGGTTTAGTCAAAAGTATGAATACAAAGTACAAACATCCATGTTGCCACAAAATATTTTTTCTTTAGAATTACCTGTTTTTAGTCATTATAACTTTATTAGATAGAATGAATATATTTTAGAACATAACAATGTGAAAAATTGGTGTTAAATAGGTCCTTCTCCAAACTTACGTTCAAAACGACATCTATCAGGTACTTATGGTACCATTTCCCAAGGTTGCTTTAGGTTGTTTGCCTTTTCTCTAGCGTCATTACCTTTCAACTGATGCCATAAAAGTTTAATTAGATTAGTGCTTGGATCTGAGTTGGGCTGGACACTTCATAAATATTATATTACCTGCCTCTCTATTTGGTTCATTCTTTAAATATTTCTTCTTAGCCAACAGAATAGTTTCTATGGGGGTCATTATCCTGCTGAAATTAAAATTCAGCACCAGTTAAATGTAACCCATTAAGTGTTGTGCTGTGAGCTATAACTTTATGATGCAGCTCTTTCTTTGTAATACTCTCAATTTTGACAATATTTAACACTTTTTGCCATATCATTTCATGTTTTGCTGTATTAGTTGCACATTCTAGTTTGGATAAACCATTCACAATCACATCTCTACAAGAAATGAGGTTATCGAAAATTCTCACAACACTGTCTCATTCGATTTTCAAACCCCTCCAAAGATTTTTCGTTTTCTCACAACACTGTTTCATTCGATTTTTAACCCCTCCAAAGATTTTTCGTTTTCTCACAACACTGTTTCATTCGATTTTCAATCCCCCAAAGATTCTTCGTTTTTTCACAATACTGTTTCATTCGATTTTCAACCCCCTCTAAAGATTTTTCGTTTTCTCACAACACTGTTTCATTCGATTTTCAACCCCCCAAAGTTTATTCGTTTTCTCACAATACTGTCTTACTTGATTTTCAGTCCTCCCAAGAATTTCTTCGTTTTCTGACAACATTGTCTCATTCGATTTTCAATCCACTCCAAAGTTTCTTCGTATTTTCACAACACTGTGTCATTCGATTTTTAATACCCCCATTCCCCGTGTTTGACCATGCTAACTTTTAAAGTATTTGACTTATCGGTTTCAACCGTTCCATATAAGCCACTTTCTTCCATCCACTGCTCCTAACCGCATACTACATACCTTGTATTCTTAGATTTAATTCTAAATCCATACATACCCATCTTCATAGTTTCACTAAATTTATAACTTCATTCATACTATGTATTCCCGGATTTATTTCTAATTCCATACATATATTGTATCCCTATATTTATTACTGGACATATTTTGAAGCGATTTTACGTTGGAAGATGTTCGGATTAATACCCAGTTCGGGTGTTTTGTTTTTTTCCTTTTCTAGACGACTATTCATATTATTAGGTTCAAATTTTCAGCTGCACCAAAACTGTAACAATTTATACAAATTAAAGGAAAGAATTGATGAATCGAAACAAAATGTGAACAATAGGTGTACCATCGTGGAAACATATATCAATGGACCAACTCCATTCGATCTGTACTTAATGGTGTCTGGTAGATGGCGCTTTATGTTGTGGTACTCTTTTTGAAATGAATAATGTTTTTTTTTTAATGTAATTATAACAATTAAATAAGTGAATATATATATATATATATGTATATAGACAGCACTAGATTAGTGTTTTATCGAGATTAGTTCTTATTCTCTGAGGTTTTAGTACCAATGATTTATGATTCATTTCGTGTGCTTATATGTACATGTGTACACGATGCACTTTTTTAATGGCAAATGAAATTTATGTAGTTTTAAATAAGTTTACAAATTATGGATAACGCGAACCACTGATGTTATAATTTTAAGATATTCTTTGAATAAAAAGTTGTACAAATTTGTTAGTTTTTGTGCAATCGATGCTAGACGTTTAGCTCACACATAGTTGAATCATGATGGCGTTTCTTTGAATAAAACCTTGCATTAATGTTATAAATCTATCATAATAATATTCAGCTTTTGTCTGTCTTGACAATGCACGCGCACTCCATGTTGACCTACATAATTCAGTTTGTCTCTTTACTGAATATAGACCGTGCTGAACAAAAGCTTAACTAATGCTAAGACGGTTCCATTGATTGGAACTATTTTTCTAACTGTATTTTTGTAGTTAAATAAGTACTGTTGCAATAAAAAGGTTTACCGTTAAGAATTTCTGTAAAATAAACCTCTGAATTACATTATTGTTTTGAATTAAGCACAAAGCTACACAACGGGCTATCTGTGCTCTGCCCACTACGGGTATCGAAACCCGGATTTTAGCGTGTAAGTCTACAGACATACCGCTGAGCCACTGGGGGGCCTGAACTACATATTGATAATAATTGTCAATTTAACTGTTATAAGTTTGAAGTCATCTGTCTTTCAGAGAGTTTAAAATGGTTGGTACAGAGACATAAGCAGACAATAAGTTTTTATTTCAATAAATTTGATGTTCAACTCACAACAACCTGTTTTTTGTTATTCTTGTATTGACACAGTTTCTCCTGTAAGTGTTCTCACTTAATATTTCGCACAGCATTCGGGAAGTATGTTGAAAAAAAATAGCTGTGTTAATCCAACAGTTATAAAAATCGAGGTGTTTTTGACTGAAGAGTAACATTAATAAATGAAACACCTTATCTTTAAGTCGAGACTCTGTTATATCACCTAACATGATGAGTTGGGTTTTCAATCAAACACTAAATGTATATATTGTTTGTCTTTTTTAAATTTCGCGCAAAGCTAAACGAAGCCTACTTGCGCTAGCCATCTCTAATTTAGCAGTGTAAAACCAGAGGAAAGGCAGTTAGTCATCACCACCTACCGCCAACTCTTGGACTACTCTTTTACCGACGAATAGTGGAATTGATTGTGACATTGTAACGCCCCCACGACTGAAAGGGCGAGCATGTTTGGTGTAATGGGGATTCGAACTCGCAACCCTCGGATTTTATGTATATAACATTTAATAAAACACCTTAGGTTCATAAATTGTGATTAATATCAGTAACGCAATAGTCTGTTTCCACTCTTTTCACCAAGAGATTATATATATATTACCAGACAATTGTTAGTTAATTAAAACGAAGTCAGGATAAAATGTGTACTTGATACATAAGAGTTCTTCTTTAATCTATTTCAAAGCTTCAGTGGCGATTTATGTTTCATATCTATCTGGGGAAAACGTAATGTCGACGTACGAGTAATTAGAGTAATTAGATTTCCCTTCGAGGACTTTAATCCACTACCTGAACATCGAAAATATATTTTATCGCTGACAATCAAGGTTTTATGATAACGCCTTTGCATTCATAAGATTAGCAACATGATCACAATCATTTCTTAAGTGATGTTTGAAGCGTTGTTTTTGTCTCTGGCGATGACATTTGAGAATAAGCCATCTGCTTTTATCACCTAGTGTACAGATTTAGAACTATATCACCTAGTAAATATAACTGAAACTATTTACTGAATTTATATTTTCTTTTTGTGGGACTACAGACAAAAAGTTTAAGAGCGTTAATGGATTGCAGCTGCCTGGTGAAAGGAAAGGAGGTAACTTTCCATCTTAGAAATTTAATGGATTGCAACTGCCTGTTGAAAGGAAAGGAGGTAACTTTCCACCTTAGACATTGAGCCTTAGTGTAGTTTGTTAGTTACTTGCTGTTCGTTAAAGTTCTTAGATCTACGATGTTAATTAATGTCATTAATATTGCTTATCATTGGTTTTATTTATCTTGTCGGCATGGTTAGCTTAGTTTTGATAAAAAGTTACCGATAATAAAATTACTGATGGTTATATATATTGTTTTCATAATATAGCTTATTAACTTTGTTTTCAAGGATTGCAGTTGTTTCTTCTCACCATATAAACCGCGTATCTACAATTGGGCAACGAGTACTAAAATGTTAAAATTAATTTCTTGTTCTTTAATCAACGAAACTGAAATGATCTAAATGACGAAAAAATCAAATAACGAGCTTGTTGTGAAGAAAATTTCTAGTCATTAAAAAAACTCATTATAAAACTAAGCGTTGTCATTTTCGTCAAGCTAAGTGTTATTGTTTAGAAAATTCCGAGACCAGATATTTTTGTAAAGATAAGTGTTATTGTTTAGAAAATTCCTAGAACAAACTTTTTGTGAAGCTAAATGTTTTTGTTGTGAAAATTCTGAGAACAATTACCTGTCTCAAAAATACTTATTGTTATTCGTTTTAACATTTGTGTAGATTTAGCATAACACCGAAGTAAATATTATGCAGCTCTGAGTGGTTAACGTGACGTTGTCACAGGTTATATTTGACGTGACTCAAGTACAATATTGATTAGAAGCTATACATCAACACTGTGATAGATTCAAAATGTTAGAGTTCAGATCAGAATCTCATTAAAACTTTTGTCACTGTGGGTCAGCATGACCAGGTAGTTAAGGCGCTCAGTTCGTAATTTGAGAGTTGCAGGTTCGAATTCCCATCACCCTAAACATGTTCGCCCTATCAGCCGTGGGACCGTCAATCCCAGTATTCAATGGTAAAAGAGCAGTCCAAGAGTTGGCAGTGGGTGGTGATATCTAGCGACCTTCCCTCTAGTCTTACACTGCTAAATTGAGGACGGCTAACACAGATAGATCTCTTGTGGCTTTACGCGAAATTTAAAAAATAAACAAACAAATTTGTCAATGACAAGGGAAGTCTTCACAGTTCTATGAATGAAAACGCTGCACTCTTATAAAGCACAAGCACTTGGAGTTAGACTCCGAATAAACTCCTCCGCACTCTCATGTCTCCAAAAGCCTTCTAACGGCGCATTCTTGTGTATTTTTATTTTTTTCTAAATTTTGCCTCGTTTAACATTAAAAATACAAATTTAAAAATTCCCAAAACATAGTTATTAAATAAAATAAAAAGTCGAAAGATCCAACTTTCCAGTCACAACAACCACGATCTTGTCTTTTATTGGAACTTCTTATTATAAAAGTATTTTTCAAAGGAAATCTACCCCAATTTTTTATTGTATAACCCGCAACGATCTCAAGTTGTAAGTCGCAAATTAAAGTCTTTGAACATGAATTTCCAACTGTACTTTAAAGTATAGTTTTATTTACATCTGGAAACAGTGTGTTGTCAGTAAGCAAAAAAGAATGCAGCAATGAAGCTGATGGTGTAGTAAGAAATAGTGAAGTTAACACTGAAAATACTGACTAAGTTGTAGGGTTTCAAAACAAAAACAAAACTGAAACCAATTTATTGTCATGTTTATAACATTAACTTTATATTCAAAATACTCAAGTGAATTTCTAAAAGATCTCAATAAATACTTTAATTAAGTAAGTTGCAATCGATGAAAATTAACTTCCAAAAGTATTCACTGGCTCCCTGGAATGTGATTCATTTAAAAATACATTTATTTCCCATTGTTCTCTCTATCAAGTCTCCATTGTTATTGTTTATTACTCACTGTTTTGTGTTCTTTATTACCTTTTTTTTAGTTATGTCCCAGAAGTCAAAGCAACACAATGTCTGGTTTCAGCTATTTCCATGCACTGGTAGTTAAAACTAATAAACAAACTCAGTAGCTCGAAGATTGTTTAATCTCGAAGTCTGAGTTCAAGGAAGGTCCAGCCCCGTCACACCAAACATGTTCGCTCTTTCAGCCGTGAGGGCGTTATAATGTGACGGCCAATCCCATTATTCATTGGTGAAAGAGTAGCACAAGAGTTGGCGGTGCGTGATGATGACTAGCTGCTTTCTTTCTCGTTTTACGTTAATAAATTAGGGACGGCTAGCGCAGATAGCCCTTGTGTAGCATTGCGCGAAATTCATAACAAAACAAAACAAAAAGGAGGTCCAGTTCAATGTATACTTTGGTCAACGTATGTTATTTTATAATGCTTGTCTCGAAAATTTCTACTCTTCATTAGTAGCTCCGATCACAAGTTAATCAAAGAGAGATAAGCTGGTCTTATATCGTAGTGGAAAGTATTAAACATGCTGTTATTTGTGTTAAAACTACAGAAAGTGTTCTGTTTCTACAAAAAGAAAGTTAAAGCTTCACAGAATTTAGTTTCCTCCTATTAGTAGTCAAAACTTAAAACATCCCGTTTTTATATACAGCAACTAAATATTATGTTTATTTGCGTCAGTAGTTTTGTTTATTTTTGAATTTTACGCAAAGTTACTCGAAAGCTCTCTGCGTTAATTTTCCCTACTTTAACAGTGATAGACTAGAGAGAAGACAGATACTCAACACTGCTTATCGTTAATTCGTGGTTTACTTTTCCACCAACGAGTAGTGAAAGTGACTGTCATATTATAAGGCAGAAAGGGCGAGCATCTTTAGTGTGAGGAAGATTCGAACCCTTAACTCTTAGATTTCTTAGAAAGGTACATGAAGTTTTGTTTAATGAAGTTAATCCTACACTTGATTTTGTTAACAAGTAAAGCGATTAAATTTTAACAATTTATTACCTCTACGTATCAGTGTTTAAAGCTTCAAACGTTCTGTTTCTACGTACCGATAATTAATAATTCAATATGTCCTGCAACCGTGTACTGATAACTAATAAAATAAAATGTCCTGTTTCTATGTATCAGTAATTAATAATACAAAATGTCTTGCTTCCACGTACCAATAAAACTACGTAACAAAATGTCTACTTTTTCTTGTTCCTGGGCAGAAAGTGTTATTTCCCATTAGCTTATGCCAAAAGTAAATGGAAAAAAACTATTTTTCTCTTCAAACTTTACTTTTGTGACCTGGGTAATGAAATTTTCAAATTTATCCATTTTCCAGAACATTCCGGGTAGGTTCAATGCTGAGTAGCTGATAGAGAATTTTCAAGAACTTTCCATAGTAATATACAGTGCTGACCAAAATCTTAAGGCCAATGAACATAAATAAAAAATACGCATTTTGCGTTGTTAGACTCAACCACTTATCTGAGTAGAGCTTCGAAAGATGAAAATAAGAAAAGGGAAAATAAAAATAAAAACCTTTTTTAGCATTTAACAGGGAAAATGTGAACACTATGAAATTAGCCTAAATAGTAGCTGGTCAAAAGTTCAAGAAAGATGCAACAGTGTCAAGACCTTGCTAGAAATCTAGAAGTATGATGAGTATGGCTGGGAGGTTATCGGAGACTTCAAAATGGTGACATTCCTGATAGGTCTCCAAGGAGGTTTTACCAAGTTTCTCTGTTATCTCAGCCTTTGGGACAGCAAGGACACTGCAGCACACTACAACAGAAAACACTGGCCACAATAGGCCGAGTTCTCTGTGGGGAGGCACAATGTCAAGTGTGTTGTTCCCACAATTGCACATAAAACTGGGTCTTATGAAACAATTTGTCACAGTTCTTGATAAGGAGTCTGCAACCTTTAAGTACCTTCGAGACTTCTTCCCTAAGCTGTCTGAGTCAAAGCTGGTGTCTTCGTTGTACCACAAATAAAGACAATCCTGGAGTGCACAGAATTCCCCAAGAAGCTCAGTAGGAAGAAAAAACGAGCTTGGAGCAGCTTAGCTGCAGTGGTTCGGGGCTTCTTGGTCAATCACAAGGCTGAAAACTATGTGGAACTGGTTGAAACTCTGGTAAATAACTACGGCTAAATGGACTGCAGGATGTCCCTAAAAGTCCATATCCTTGACACTCATCTTGATAAATTCAAGAACATGGGAGTATACTCAGAGTAGCAAGGCGAGCGCTTCCACCAAGATATACTGGACTTTAAATGCTGCTCCCAAGAAGCGTATATAATAAAAACATGATGGAAGGTTATATTTAGAAGCTGATACATGAAAGTGATTTATATTACAGTCGCAAATCTCGAAAAACTACTCACTTCTAGACATTTTTGTTCATTTTCGTATAACTTTAGTATAGATACATTTAAATCTTGATTCATATGTCATTTTATTCAAACTTTATGTAAATGAAAATGTGCAAATTTGCCTGTTTTTACATAGAAAATGGGTTAATTTCTAAATTTCATAGTCCAGATCACAAAAGCAAAATTTGATGGGAATAATGGCCATTTTCTGTACTTTTACAACATAAGCAATTAAGAAATAACACACACTATCCAGGAACAAAACTTGTGTTACATAATGTAATTAATAATACAATATGTCCTGTGACCACGTACCGATAACCAATAGTACAAAATATCCTGTTTCCACATACCGATAATTAATAATAGAAAATATTCTGTCTCCACATTCCGATAATTAATAATACAAAATATTCTGTCTTCAATTACTGATAATTAATATTCAAAATATTCTGTCTCCACATACCGATAATTAATAATACAAAATATTGTCTTCAATTGATAATTAATATACAAAATATTCTGTCTCCACATACCGATAATTAATAACACAAAATATTCTGTCTCCACATACCGATAACACTGGTTTACAAAAATATATTTTTTGTCTGAGGCAAGAATGTGAATAGGTGTTTTTTACTAATTTGGGTGTGCTGAATTCAAATTTATAAACAGTTTTGCTTTATCAACTCTAGTTTTCTGGTTTTTAAATAGTCTCATTTTAGTATATACAGAGTATATACGCGCTTATTTCAACAGTTTCAGCAGGTTATTACAGAAAAAACAGGAAAGATAAAGAACATTGACGGAATAAATATACTTGGATGACACAATGTACACAATTCATAGTACCGCAGACAGTTAGAAGTGTGTTTTCTTAGATGATCTGGTGTATTTTGCCTCCGGGATGTCACGCAAGAGCATCCAGCAGAAGTCTCCCATCATGCTGGGGTTCCACTTGCCTTGGTAGTTGCTCTCCATCTTCGTAATGTCTTGGTGGAATCTTTCTCCATGCTCATCACTCACTGCTCCAAGGTTTGGAGGGAAGAAGTTGAGGTGGGAATGGAGAAAATGAATTTTGAGTGACATTCGGCATCCCATATCCTCATAAGTCTTTAGCAACTTCACAATACAGGCTTGGTAATTTGGTACGCGTGTGTTACCAAGGAAGCCACTACAGACTGACTTAAATGCTTCCCATGCTCTCAGTTTGTTTAAGGTAAGAAGCTCCTTAAAATCAGTATCCTTCAGCACTTCTCGGATTTGAGGTCCGACAAAGATGACCTCTTTGAGCTTAGCAGCACTGAGACCTGGGAACACAGTAGACAAGTGTTGGAAGGCAGCACCATTTTTGTCCATGGCCTTCACGAAATTCTTCATCAAACCAAGCTTGATGTGAAGAGGAGGAAGAAGCACCTTCTTCATGTCAACCAGAGGATTCTCCTTGACGCTGTGTTCGCCAAAAACGAAAGTGCTTCTAGACCCCCAGTCTTTCTGCTTGTAATGCTAGGATACAGCTCGACTATCCCAAAGACAGAGAAAGCAACAGTACTTTGTGAAGCCCGCTTGCATACCCATACAAATATATACCCAAAAGATTGTGTAACACAATTGTCGAGGGACACCAACCTCCTGCGATGACTGCCAGTGCACTACTGGCTGTTGATTGAGACGTGTTGGCTACGCTTAACTGCCAAAGTCCGTCTTGATATATATATATATATATATAATGTAATGCTATCACTTACATTTATTGTATAATAACTAAAAAAGAAGACATAAGTCACACAACATTAGAAATTAATCCTGAATGCATATACGCCTTTATGTACAGTATGTGTACAAAATGTACTGTATGCATATCTAAAAAACTACAGGTGATGAGTAAAAACGGATTTCAAATCTGAATTCAGCACCACCAAATTAGGTTAAAACAGCTATTTTTGTGCTTGCCTCAATTTATTTGTAAACCAGTGTAATTAATAATACAAAATATTCTGTCTTCAATTACTGATAATTAATAAACAAAATATCCTGTTCCCGCAAACCGATAATTGATAACACAAAATGTCCTGTGACTACGTACCGGTAAATAAAGCTAGAATATAATCTGTTTCCACGTGCTAGTAATTGAGCTACATAATTTCCTGTTTCCGTATACAATGCTACAAAGGGTTCTGTTGCCATATCAATAATTAGATCTGCACGAAATTTTATTTTAATGTACCGGTAATTAAAGTTACATCGTGTTCTGTTTCTAAGTGGCACGTAATGCATTCTTACAGAAAAGAGTTGCGAACTTTGATCTTTCGGATGTAATCCAAGCACACTGACCACTACGTAATGCTCAATTCAAAATGGGTGAAATGGGTCACGAAAAATTATACAGAAAGAGAAAAAACGACTGGATAGAAAAAAGTCAAATGCGTCATTTTAGATGTACAAAAATTACAGAGCAAAAGATGACCTTGTGGTTCAGCAGTAAGTGTAAAGATCATAACAAGAAAACTTGGTTTCGATATCCGCAGGTGGACACAAGCATGGACAGCTAATCGTGAAACTTTGTGCTGAACCACAGAGAAACAACCAGAGGGAATTCCAAATAAAAGCAATAAGTTGAAGCAACGAAAACTTTATCAGGAAGCAACAGCAAGTACTCAGCACGAAGTTCAGCCTCTACAACAAGCTGTGTTTGTCCCTCGCTAGTACAAAGGTCACCGCAGTTACAACGCTAAAATCAGGGGTTCGATTTCTCTCGGTGGACTCAACAGATAGCCCGATATGGCTTTGCTATAAGAAAAATACACAAACATACTATCTGCGTTCTTTCCACCACGAGTATCGAAACCCGGTTTCTACTGTTATAAGTCGGCAGACATACCACTGTGGCACTGGGGTCTATTAGTAAATAAATTTAAAAAGTTTTTATTTGTTTTTTTAATTTCGCACAAAGTAACTTGAGGGCTATCTGTACTAGCCGTCCATAATTTAGTAGTGTAAGACAAGAGGGAATGCAGCTCGTCATCACCTTCCACCGCCAACTCTTGGGCTACTCTTTTACCAACGAAAAGTGTGATTGACTGTCACATTATAACGCCCCCACGGCTGGGAGGGCGAGCATGTTTGGCGCGACTCGTGCGCGAACCCGGGACTCTCAGATTACGAAGCGCACGCGTTAACGTGCTAGGCCACACCAGGCCATTTCAAAAGTCAAATACAGATACATTACAGTTGCTAAGCCGGACATGACCAGGTGCCTAAGGCACTCGACTCGTAATCCGAGGGTCGCGGGTTCGAAAGACCCAGTTATATTATTTAGAAGGAGAGTAATTTCCAAGGACCAAGTTTGTTTTTTTTTATTTCGCGCATAGCTACTCGAGGGTTATCTGCGCCAGCCGTCCCTCATGCAACCTTTGTTATGTACGTCAAGTTAAAATTTGTATCTTTGTTCAAAGTTCAAACTAGAATGCCCTTTAGTGGCGCAGCGGTATGTCTGTGGACTTACAACCCTAGAAATCAGGTTTCTCTACCCGTGGTGGGCAGAGTTCAGATAGCCCATTGTGTAGTTCTGTGCTTAATTACAAACAAACAAATCCAAACAGAATAAATTGGATTTCTCTTTACTAGTTTTATACGTATATAGCTAAAATTTATATAACTTCCTGAAAGAGTAAAGCAACTAATACACTTTCTTGGAGGTAATAGAATAATTGATAAGAATAACCCAAGTTTGTTTTTAAATTTTGCGCAAACCTACACGAAGGCTAACTGTTAGCCATCCTAAATTTAGCAGCGCAAGACTAGAGGGAAGGCAGCTAGTCATCACTACACACTGCTTATTCTTGGGCTACTCTTTTAACAACTAATAGTGGAATGATCGTAACATTATAATACCCCCACAGCTGAAAGGGCGAGCACATTTGGTTTGACGGGGATTCGAACCTACAACCATCAGATTACGAGTCAAATGCTTTAACAACTTAACCATGCCCGGCCATAACGCAAGTGTAAAAGCAGTTAGAAAGAAAATACATCATATTAGTAAGAAATAAATGACAACACCCCATTTATTATCCACATTGCTTAAATATTTACATCTTTGTCAGATAATAAATGTTAACAGAAATACATAAAAAAATATAGATAAAACTTCTTCAAATTACAGGTGTATAAAGTATTTAAATTCAATTATAGCTAAGATTTGTATGTTTTTCTTTGTAAGGTTTTATTATTAATGCTGAAACAAAATGATGCAAAGAGTCGGTTTTTAAATTGTTTACATTTTGCTCACTAGATGGTGCTTTTTAAACCAAATGACTTAACATTCTTCATATCGACATCTTTCGTGTTCTATAATTTATTCTAAGTGTACACTTAAAAAACAACATCAACTTTTTCATCATCGGCAAATTATCTTACAGAGTAACATATATATTAGAACAACCACTATCCTCTTATTGACAGGTATTTAGGTGTGACAATATTCGTTCAGTACACGATAAAAGTGTTTTTATAGCAAAGCCACATCGGACTATCTGCTGAGTCCACCGAGGAAAATCGAACCTCTGATTTTAGCGTTGTAAATCTGTAGACTTGACGCTGTACCAGCGGAGGACGACGATAAAAGAATGTAGTTTTTGTTATTGACAAGTGTTTCAGATTTTATGACTTTTACCAAACTTTGATCAACAACGACATCTACATTATTATTAACAAAGCTATTTTCCCTTTAACACAAATTCCATTCATACTCACCATCAAATGTTTCCACAAACTATTTCAGGAACTGGTAATAATCAAACAGCTAAGTACTTATTATTGACAAGTTTTCAGTCCTTCAATGTGTCATCATAAAGTTCTAATAGGCAAGTTTCGAGGCTGCGTGATACACGTTCGACAGATGAATTATCTATTTCTCGTTCTGTTCAGTTTTTAACTAACTTTTGTAGAATTTCACACATTCGTGAAAATCATGAGCGGTCGCTTTCCTTTACTTCAACTTTCTCGTGGTCTACACAATAATCATTAAGAGTCAAACAACATCTAAGCCACTCATGAGAACTTGTTTATTATTAATCACAAAGCGACACCACGGGTTCTGCCTATCGTGAGTATCATAACCCGGATTTTAGCAGAGTAGGCCCTTACCGCTTAGTCACTGTAGTTTGGTTAGGAATTAAGCACAAAGCTAGCTATATGGAAAGTCCACTGTGTTGTGCTCATCACTGGTATCGAAACTCGGGTTTCAGCAGTGTGAGTTTATAAACATACCGATGTGCTATCGGGAAAGGGAGTTTGTAAGTAAACACAATTTGTCAAAAATCCCACTGTTTATCAAAAAATTATGCTTATAATCTTCAAAATAATTTAAGAGTAATTTTAGAAACGATTACAATGACTGACTTACAACATTATCATAATATGCGAGCATGTGTGTGTGTGTTATGATGCTTATCTATGGACTATTATGTTAAGTAAAATTTGATCTAGAGTTTGTTTTTTGAATTTCGCACAAAGCTATACAAGAGCTATTTGCGCTACTCGTCCCTAATTTAGCAGTGTAAGATTAGAGGGAAAGCAGCTAGTCATCACCACCCACCGCCAACTCTTTTACCAGAATAGTGGCATTAATCGTACCATTATAACGCTCCCAAGGCTAAAAGGGCGAGCATTTTGGAGCGACGGGTATTCGAACCCATGACCCTCAGATTACGTGTCGAACGCCTTAACCAATTTGGCCACCAGGTCTGATCCGTTGTTAGTGGAGGTATTTGACTCTTAAATTTTGTATCCAATTTCGTTTAGCAAACTCTTCAAGCTCAAGTTATGTCTATTTCGCGAATTCATAAAAACAACAACACAAACTCTGAGATTTCGGTCAAAATGATTTACCTTGAAACGCCAGCTGGTGGTATATCTATGAGGAAATGCATTATGTAAAAATAATACAAGTGTTAGATGTCATTGTATTACGAATTTTCGTATCGTACGAAAAGCATTGTCAGTGGTAAACTACAACAAATAGAGCGTGTAATCCAATCACGAATACTGACAACAGATTGAAATACATTTTTCGTAATTGCGTGAAGCTCTCTCGGTCAGTCCCTGCTTTGCATAGTACATAAGTCGTTATTACGTCTATTTGGGGTAACATTTATTTATCTATTTGTAAGGTGATTCTGCTTATCTCATAAAGAAAAGGCTCTATTTGGTTTGAAATGTGTTTCGATCGATACTATGAATTCTGTGATTTTCTATTGATATTTTACTACCCTAAGGTATCTGGTTCAAATCGCGGTCGCACCAAATATGCTCGCTCTTTCATTATAACGCTATAATGTCACGGTCAATCCCACTATTCGTTGGTAAAAGTGTAGCCTAAGAGTTGGCGATGGGTGGTGATGACTAGTTGCTTTTTCTCTTGTCTTACACTGCTAAATTAGGGACGGTTAACGCAGATAGTTCTCGTGTAGCTTTGAGCGAAATTCAAAAACAAACAAAAACAAAGAATCTTCTGATATTATATTATCGTAAACCTTTTATAAATATGAATACTTCATAATCTGAAGTAATATTACAGTTTTAAATGTAAGAACAGAATACTGAGGGTTTTCAACTTGGAAAGTCCAAATAGGAGTTTCCCTTGCTAGTACAGCGGTATGTTTCCGGATTTACAACGCTAAAATCAGGGGTTCGATTCCCCTCGGTGGGCTGAGCAGATAGCCCTTTGTAGCTTTGCTATACGAAACACACACACACATCAAATGAGAGTTACGACATTTGTCGATTAAATTTACAAAAGTTTTTTTTGCGCAAGAAACTTCTAATTTCTGTATGGATAATATAAAAATTGAAACCTTTGAATTGTTTGTTTTGTTTTTTGAATTTCGAGCAAAGCTACACGAGGGCTATCTGCGCTAGCCGTCTCTAATTTAGCATTGTAAAACTAGAGGAACAACGGCTAGTCATCACCACTCACCGCTTACTCTTGGACTACTCTTTAACCAACGAATAGTAGGATTGACCGTCACATTATAACACCTCCACGGCTTAAAAGGCGAGCATGTTTGATGCGACGGGGATTCTAACCCGTGACCCTCAGATTACGAGTCGAATGCTTTAACCACCTGGCCATGTCGGGCCCCAAATTCAAGATCATATTTGTCCCGTTTCTTACGGTAAAAATAAGTGTCTGAAACAAAAATTGATTTTCAGTTTGTTTGTAGAGAAAAGCTGCTCTGGAAATCAAACGACGCACCTGACCGCGGCTATTCGTTAAACTTTACTGCTGGTCCACCAAGGTATGTCATGTTCATTACCAAAAGTGTTTGAACTTTATAAGGCAGACGCTGTATTAGATTGTAAAAATGGTTGTATTCAAAACAACGAATTTCTATTTCGGCTTTCTCTCTATGAGTCCTTCCCCTGGTACAGCGATAAATCTACGGATTTATATCGCTTAAAATTATGGGTTCTAATTACCTCGGTGAACTCAACAGATACCCCGATGTGGTTTTGCTATAAAACACACACCCACATTCTCTCTATAATGTCGTTATATCTGACATTTTGAGATGCTTTATGTCGAAGAGTGTAGACGCTGAAAAATGTGGAAGATATTTACTTATTTTAAAATTAAATTACAGAACTTTGTAAACTGTAAAAAATGAGCCGTGAAAAACATTTGTATATTCTATAACCAGTAAATAGGCACAGTAAAAATTATTTAATTGGCTTATTCTGCAGAGCTACTAATATAGTTCGTGCTTATTAGCAGTGTGTGTACGCTACTTTTCATTTTCAGTATTATGAGATCGTATGTAAAGCTGTAACTCACATGGTAAATGTTTAACAGATTTTTAGTCACACAATTAACCAGAACTGAACCTGCTTGTCATAACCGAATAATACTTTCAAATCTTTACAGTAACAGATGAGTACATAATTCAAATATCAGAAAAAGAAAAACATGTTTCACGACGCACTGAGGACTTGCATCCTTGACGTGTAATGTTCTGTCTCCTTCGTTAAGAAAAATAAAGCTGACGTCAGGACACGTGAGGATCTTTGACTGAGAATCTCTTCAAACGGACAAAAGATAACAATGACAACAATTAAAAAGTTGGATGAAGCTCTAAAAACTTCTAGATTAAGCCAGAGGTAAAACACCGGTTAGGAAACTGTTCAGGTTTACAATGTCTTAGATATTCCACGTTAAAACAAGTATTGTTGTGCCTGGAACGTTAAATCGGGTTGAACAGACTTACGCAACTCGTTGCAAATCGATAGATAACGAACGGCGCGCGTGGCACAATGGTTATACAGCCGTAAAATAGGAGATGTCGAGGATGCGCTTTAGCGTGGATGTAGAGTTTCGTGCCGCACGCATTTAAGTCTCGTCTCCATTCGCTTGTGCCTTGGAGTCTCAAACATCTCGTACCAGCATCGGATTTAACGAACCTTGACGAGATAGTGACTGTTACAACGAACAGGTTTGTAAAGGAAAATAGTTTATTTTCGTACAGCTTTTGTCTATCAAATAACCTAGAGTAATTAGTATTACGATTGAAGCTGCGCGTGGTTCGAGAACGAACGTTGTAGAGTAAACGAATAACAATTTCAATGTTTGGTTTCTTAACTGGTATCGCAGTATTCCTCGCGAGTACAATGACATGCAAACACAAAGGGAAAACAATGAGAGAAACGTGACGTTAAGCCTAAATACTTTAGATCTATTGAAGAGTGTGATGCTGGAGGCGAGTGTGCTCAAACGATCCGTAAAAATACGTTCCTACGTCACTGACGGTCTCTGTTCTCTCGAGATGTTTCAAAATCGTTGGGTGAGTTTCCTGTCCTTGAGTAACGTGTAACTCGTCGAAAGTGTTCTAGAAAAGGGCAGGAATTTCAGATTTTCGTTAAGTGAAAACAACAACAAAACTATTAACATTTGGTGAGATTCCAGTATAGTCCAAAGCTTAAAAGAGGTATAGATGCACCTATTATTACATTTGATTTTACAGCTCTAAGTGCTGTAGAATGAAAATTACTTTCAAGAGGCAGTTAATTAATTTATTTATTAATAAAAGAAAGTAAGGATGAAATGGAATTATTTTGAATTCTTTCACATTTCCTGCGCCAAAAATGTTTTGTCTTATATTAACGTGGATTGTGACGCAATCTTTCGTGTTTCGAGAACGTTTCGGCCGATTTTTTTTTGCGAACTGTTCCACGAACCTTTCAGCTGTAGGAGTGTTAAAAGTGTAACAGTCAGTATTATTTTAGGAATAGCCGCGTTGGTGAAGAGTCTCTTAACAGCTTGTCCTCTCTCTAGTCATCGGTGGTATATGGCTTTGCTTGAATTTGTTTCCAATGAAACATTTATAAAACTATCTTTAAAAATAATCATTTTACAGGTTTTCTACATAGAAAAACACTCAACTTTGTCTTGTAGAAAACCTTATAGAATTATTTCTAGAAAACCAAAAAATGCTTACTGGGTAGTTAAAGAAAGTGGGCCTTTTCCTATAACTATTCTAAATGCTTCTAAAGACACCATATCTGAGAATATTCTATAAATATTCTAAGAGCTTTTGGAATTCTATAAAACTAACAGAAATCCTAAAGGTCTCTCAAGACATTTGATAAATGTTATGTGTTATAATTCCAATAATGTTGAAAAAAATTCTATAAATTTAAATTATTTTATTTATTATGGAAATGTAATCATAGTTATCATTAATAACACATAACAATATTATTTTTGGTACTAAAATAATTCGGAAAAAAGCTACTACAAATAATCCCTAATATTTATTCAAACCTATGCCAGGACAGAAAAAGTATTAAAAGCTTTGTTAGTAGAATACAATTTATTTCCTTCTAGGTTTACCGTACGAAATTTTTTTTATCACTATTATTGCATTTTATAATCTATTTATTAAGCAGTTATATACTCTACTAAATCTCAACACTTCGTTTGTTTGTAGTTAAGCACAAATATACAATATAGGTTATCTGTACTCTGCCCACTACGGCTATCAATTCGCGATGTCTAGTGTTGCATGTTCGCAGACAGGTGCGGTACGTTCGCCTACATGTTTAGTAACGAATATTTGTAGAATACAATACACATCGTGCATATAGAAACAGGCAAGCTATACACCTTTATTCCACAAAATACACATCTATAAGCATCCGTTTCAAGACCAAGAAATCCCGTAATTAACAATAAAACCATGATAAGCATCCCAAGTCTAGTAAACAATATAAATGTGCCAAATAATTGTGCTTTATAAATTTAAATATTTACATTGTACGAAAAATAAACTTTTCTGTAGCAATTTTATAGGGCCCGGCATGGGCAGGTGGTTCAGACACTCGATTCATAATCTGAGGGTCGCGGGTTCGAATCCCAGTTACACTAAATATTCTCGCCCTTTCAGCTGAACGGCCTTATAAAGTTATGGTCAATCCTACTATTCGTTGGTAAAAGAGTAGCCCAAGAGTTGGGGGTAGGTGGTGATGACTAGCTGCCTTTCCTTCAAAACAAACCAAACCAATTTTTATAGAACCATTTCAGATTTTCTAAGATATTTTTTGCAGATGCGTGAACTATCTAATTTAGATGCTCAAAACAGACTGTACGTTATAATGTGTCCATAGTATAGAAATTCCCAATCTCTTAAAAAAATCTTTATTTTCCTACAAAACTGAAACGTCAGAACAGATGACACATAAGCAACCATCAATTGATTCTTTCCATATATATATATATATTATAAACTCTCCGAAGTTAACAATTATCTCTTATTTCCTTAAATATCTGAAAATCTCTTGTTTGTTTGTTTGTTTGTTTGTTTTGAATTTCGCCCAAATGTACGCGAGGGCTATCTGTACTAGCTGTCCCTAATTTAGCAATGTAAGACAGGAGGGAAGGCAGCTAGTCATCACCACCAACCGCCAACTCTTGGGCTACCCTTTTACCAACGAATAGCGGGATTGACCATTACACTATAACGCCTCTACAACTAAAAAAAGATCAGCATGTTTGGTGTGACGGGGATTCAAATCGGCGACCTTTGGATTACGAGTCGAGTGCCTTAACCACATGGTCATGCCAGTCAGATAATCTCTTTGTCGCATCTATCTGCTTCTTATTTCCATATATATCTGATAACCTATCTGTATTAACAACCCATATATTACTTCTGCGAATATATATACCTAATAACTTCTCTGTAGTAGCCATCCTCCTATTATTTCTATACTACATATTTGATGACCTCTCTGTTATAGCCATCTACTTATTATTTCTATATATATATCTGATAACCTCTCTGTAGAAACTATCTACCTATTATTTCTGTATATATCTAATAACCTATCTGTAGTAACTCTCTACCTATTATTTACATATATATCTAATAACCTATCTGTAGTAACTCTCTACCTATTATTTACATATATATCTAATAACCTATCTGTAGTAACTCTCTACCTATTATTTACATATATATCTAATAACCTATCTGAAACACGCAAAAACTTTATTGGTTTTTAGTTGTTGTTACTTAGTCATTTAGATATAACTAATTTAAAATCTGAGCGAAAGCTTGCGGATAATTTGAATTTATGGCAATATGAACAATTGTTAATACCCTTAGAAATTAATAGAAAAGCCAAGGATAATTAGAGTTTGTGTCATTGTCAGATATCCTGAGTACGTTAGTTTTTTTTTGTTTGGTTTTTACCACGAACAGAAAGCCTGAAGATAGTTGAAATTGGTTAATAATATCACCGATACCGAGTCACTGATTTCGTTAATAATTATCATAAAGACTTGGGATAATTATTATTGGTCATTGTATCCATTATCGCGAGTACGATAATTTCAATTAGAACGAACGTAAACGTGAGACAACTGTAGTTACTTGTTCTTTTTATACAAACAAGCGAGATTACGATATGTCAATATTTTACTTTTTCGTTAATGATAATTTCTCCTATGATGATCCACTTAGAAAATAAATGGATTCTTCTCTACAGTAAATCAGTTTGCTATTGTACTGTGAACGTTTTCCTTTATATTGTACTTTTATTTTACAACATAAATAATTAGTAAAGCAAACAAAGGTAAAGTAAACAAAATGGAAAACGATCTCATTCATTGTGGCGGAACTTTGTTTATGAAGTATACGTGTATAGCAGTGATAAGGCATAATGGCTGAACAAAGTGACGTTTTCTGCGCAATAATACATTTTTAGAGACTACTTTAAGGAGTTCTGATGTAAATATGGACGTACAACTTGTCATATTTCAGGATTTGGGTGTCAATATAATATGTTTTTATTAATTAATAATATGTTGTGAGTTATTTTTTGTGTTTTATACGAATACTTTTATTTCTCACTTCTTTATATTTATTTAATTTAGCGATTTTCTTGGACTTTACTTATCTAGTAAGTTTTAGCAGTGTAAGACTAGAAGGAAGGCAGCTAGTCATCACCACCCACCGCCAACTCTTGGGCTACTCTTTTATCAAAGAATAGTGGGAATGACCGTCACATTTTAACGTCCTTACGGCTGAAAGGGCGAGCATGTTTGGTGTGACAGGAATTCGAACTCTCGACCCTCAGATTACGAGTCGAGTGCCTTAACCACCTGGCAATGCTGAGCCTACACTTAATTGCTTGTTTGTTTATAATCACTAAACTACCCAATGGACTATCTGTGCTGTGCTCACCACAGGTGTCGAAACCCTTTCAAATTTGCAGCCCTCAAAACACGGTACTTAGTTATTTGTCTGTTTATAATCACAAAACTATTAAATGGGGTGTCTGTGCCCACTACAGGATCGAAACCCAATGTTTAGCTTTCAGCTTTATTGATTACCTATGTGAGAATGGTAGCTCAAGTGACCAACCATCTGTTTTGCTGTAAACTAAACTAAACGGCGAAAGCTTCTTTAACCCCATTTTTGTAAACTAAATCGCAAAATAAAATCGCTTATTTTTGTTTAACCTTCAGCTTGAGTTTTTGCTAGGTGGAGTTTTAAATTCCATGTTATAGAAATTGTTGAATAGACTTATCTTACTGTAACAGCTAAGAGGTATTTTATTTGTTTTAAAGCAAACTTTGGGATATACAAAACATAAATGGTTTAATACTTTGCAAGAAATAATCTAAAATAAACTAATAAGATAACGAATGCATGTATTTATTATTTACTTAAGTCAGCGTTAGAAAATCTAAATAAATCAGACAGTTGCAAACAGCATATAAAAGAAGAGAACCTTTTTTAGCGTGTCATAGTATAAAAAACACATTATGATAATGAAATATTTCTCTGAGGTTTCACTTCGTTATTACTATAAGTATGTTGTAGAGACACAGCCTCTAGACGGGGTCAATATTTTTATAAGTGAATTGGAAATATACGAAGAGAAAAAACATTCTAATGTCAGAATTTTTCTATGAAGTTTTCGTTCCTATTACTACTCACACACATAGATTAAAAACTCAAATTCAAAAGCAACGAATGTTTTCATAACTATAGGAATAAAACCAAAAATTTTACTGCGGTAAACCTACCGTTTACAGCTCGTCAATGGTCTATATAATATGTAGATAAAGCTACCAAAACAGTTCGATATTTTGACATACATATATATATAATTTCTAAAACATGGGGGAAAAAATAAAAAAGGGTTATGGTGCTAGAGTTTTCTCCACAACTCTTCAACTACTTGTGAATCAAACCAGGAACGGAGTCAGATCTTTGACTTCTCAAATATCGCAATGCGTTAAAGTTTGTGCAAGGCTTGCTAAACATAAAATTACAATGCAGCATAATACTGGGACAAAAATAGTGGAGCATGGTCTCTTGACAACTTTTCCGGTTTTTGACAGCTGTAAATGGCTTATTTAGGAAATACGAAAATAGTTGATAGTGTAGAAAACGCGCCAAATACTAACGTTTGTGGATTTTGGATATTTAACTAAGAGGTCTTGCAACGGTGTTTCGATTTATTTAGAACTGGCGTTCGATCATGATTTTGAGCTGGAAGTTGGATTAAAAAATTAAGGCTTAATCAAAACGACCAATAAAATATTATTTTCTATTAGATAAGCCTTCTAGTTATTCCCAACTGTAACAGCAGTAAATCTATGGATTTACAACGCTAAAATCAGGGGTTCGATTCCCATCGGTGGACACAGCAGATAGCCCGATATAGCTTTGCTATAAGAAAAACACACAAGATTCCTAGTGGCAAAGCGATATGTTTGCATACTTATAATGCTAGAAACCGGATTTCAATATCCGTGATGGGCAGAGCACAGATAACCAATTGTGTAGTTTTGTGTTTAGCTACAGATAACACAAACAAATCTATTAAATAAATAAGAGTCACTTACAAAACACATTAAATATTGATCTAATTGATCAAAACTCTTAATAAATAAGCCAGAAAAGCATAAATTATAAAACACATTAAAGATAATTCAACAGTTTCATACAAGCAGTAGATCTAAATAAATAAATTGATAAAAATTATTCTGTTACACAATATATGTTACGCAGGAATAAACAGTTATTTCGATAGTCATATTCAGCCAATGAAAACCCTAAATACATGAGTAAAAAGATGCACCAGTTACAGTACACCAAGACCCAAAGACGGATACTTCTAGTAATATCTGTATATTGCTTACGTCACTAGGTTCCATGTAGATCCATCATTTATGTGACAAATACAATTTACTGGGCACAAAGCTGGGAATTTCAATAAGACAGAAACTCAGCTCAGGATTAACAAACAGCGTTCACGTCATCTGACTGCGGCTTTTCTCGCTGTTTGCTTTGCAATAAAGTGCACTATTATTTTCCCCAAACCTTTCGTATTTGCGTAGGCGTCTCTTCCAAAAGCACACCATTAGGCAGAGATGATTGACAGATTTACGCACACGTGGAGTTTTCCACATCTATTTTTCTGTGTCTCACCATACATTTCCATCATATTCCAATATATGGAACTAGATGAGTTAGTTACTTACTTTTCATCATAATCACACGAGTAACAACGTTCAAATAGAATATGTGAATGTTGATTCAAGTCCAAAGTTATCTGATGGGTTTTATTTTATATTGAATTTTTAATAAGGCAACATGGGAAAAAAATTTAACGTACTTGTATTTAAGGCATAGCAACTAAGGCTACTGATCAGCAGAAGGCAGAGGTTCTGTACCATCCATAACATACACACAGACTGCTTGAGGTACTGGGAATATTTATGATTTTTGCACGGTTCGAAACGTACTCGCAAACTCCAAAATCCGTAACCCTACCACAGCGTCAACCCAGGGTCCTCTTCGAAGCAAACGTCTTAAAAATGCAAATGAGATTTAGTGGGACAAAAGCTCCTGTTACAGGAAATAGGAGTGTTGTTAGGCATGATGAGATTTAGTGGGACAAAAGCTCCTGTTACAGGAAATAGGAGTGTTGTTAGGCATGAAATATAACGGTTGTTGCACAGGATACGAAAACTGAAAACACTAATATGGTTTAGGTACCAAATTAGTGACTAAACTTAATATGTTTTCTTTTTACATGTTTAATACAGGCTTAATGGTTAACGATTCGGGCTGCGTATCAGAGCTCAAGATTAAAAAATAATGGTGATGAAGGCGCCCTACATTCTTAATTATCAATCCCGTTATTCGAAGTTGCTGTATGTCTGTTAGTTGTAAAACATTAGGAGCAGCTGCAGTCAGATCCAATAGGAATCTCTGATCTGTTCATCTAGGCGATTTATCACATATGTCCATAAGGTGTTGTCATGATCCAAAATTCCAATCTCAAGTGTCATTATCAATTGTAACGTCTAAGCGAAAGTAAAGTCTCTATAAAATGAATGATATTAACAGTAAGCTGCACTGTATCTGCTATACACAGTGCCGACGAAGGTTTTCGTCCAATACCAGGTCTTTTCAGGTCGATTGAAATACGACAGTCGTTATTAGTAGTTCAAAAATATTCATATTAGAACAACAATTCTTGACCATAAGTGTCATATTTGGTTATTTTGTAAACTTTAGTTGTGATGTTTGATTTTTAGATCGAGAATTAGGTTGGAAGGTTTTCTGTTAAAAAAAGTTCGAACTTGTTTATCAGTTTGGACGGAAACCTCTCATTAGTGAACGAATACGTGAAACCTTCAAAACAAATTTTGAAATAGACACTGATTTTGTTAACACTTCATTTGTGGAAAACGTCTTACGTCACTTTTGCAATGCCTTTTTCGTTGCCCTTTTCTTATGGTAAGACAAAACAAAAACATGACAAGTGTATCCAAAAAATAGTGGCTGGAGTATAACTGGTATTATTCGACAGGCCTCGTCGGCACTGTATATAGTAAATACAACGCAACTAACATATTGTTCTACTATTTTTTTTATTTTTTTTTTGCTTTTACTCGTAACTTGTTAAAGTAGTATTCTTCCGGTAAACAATAACAATGAAATGTAGCTTTATTGTTGCAGAATTTGGTGGAAAGTCATGAAAGAGACCCGTGCACATACCCGTCCGTAATTTCCATTTAATAAACGGAACCTACAACGAACTCTTGAGCTGCTATTTTCTGATTGAATAAAGAACTTTGACCACCACACTCATAACGCTGTAAGACAAAGGGTAGTGAAACATGAATCTTCGGATTGACAGTCGAGTAAGCTACGTATGAAGAATGGTGGATGTATGATTCTATTTAAGAAAAGTTTATCTGCCTAATTAATTTCTTTTACATACAAACAGCTGATGAAAGTAATTTGTATAGAAAGTGTTTTGGGGTCATAGTTCCAAGTAATTAACCTCAATGGGCCAGGGGTAATCCTTCGAAGTTACAAAACTAGCATCAGGGGCTCGATTACCCTTGATGGAAACAGCAGCTGGCCTGTGTGTCTTTTCTATAAGGAAACACGCACAAAGTAGAATATCAAGATGAGGTTGGGTAGTCACTTGTTTCTTACTCAGAAAGGACTAGAGAAGTAACTGAATTGTTATCTTCGTAGACATTTTGTTTTAATCATTGTTATATTTGTAGATGTTTCGTTTTGATCCTTATCTTCATGGATGTATTGATTTGATCCTAATTATCTTTGTGAAAATTTTGTTTGGATCCTTCTTATCTTCGTAGATGTCTTGTTTTGATCCTTGTTATTTTCGTAGATGATTTGTTTTGACCCTTGTTATCTGCGTGGATGTTTTGATTTAATCCTTGTTATCGTTGTAGATGTCTTGCTTTTATCCTTGTTATCTTCGTGGATGTTTTGTTTTGATCCTTGTTATTTTCGTGGATTTTTTGCTTTGATCCTTGTTATCTTCGTGGATGTTTTGTTTTGATTGTCATGTTTCCAGATTGGCCTCTTGCTTTTTTCTCGGATCCTTTAATTTGAATCACGCAACACACACACACACACACATACAACTCTGATGACTGGAATGAAACTAAGTACATCTTATATTTAACGTTCTACTTTCGTCTGTGTATTAAAAGATAGGTTTCTAACCTGAGGACAGCAGAAATGTATGAAGGAGGCCACAGCGAATAATATAAATACACATTTCTCTTTAGAGTGCTTAGTATCCATAGGCTCATGGGTTGTGATAATCTCAGTAAGGATGAGGAATAATATTCAAGAAGCCTCGTGTAAGGTAAGTTTAGATAATCCTTGTATTATAAAACTCTGTAAGTTCTTGCTTCAAATACCTGTGAAAACAAAGGAGCACTCCAGTCAATTCAATTAGCTACCACTCGTTAACTTTGGTAGCGGTATTTATCATAGAGCAATGTAGTTCAATGACAGACACGGTCCTGGTTGTATTGTAAATATGGTGAAATATTGTTAAAACTATTGGTTCCGTTGCTTTGACATATTTCAGTGTTTATCGCGAAGCTGTTAAAGTTGTTTCTCTACTGTTTGACTTTTGTAGTGAGTTTGACGAAACCCGTTGACACGTGAAGAACTGTACATCGCTTTGATGTTACGTATCATTTGTGTGTGGATATGTTTGATTGGAGTTAATTTCTTTTTGCGGAAAGCTACACAGTGAAGTGGCAGCGTTGCAACTAGAAACATACAAACGTCTATTATATATAAAAATTTTGCTTAAGCAATTAGAAACACATACTTCCAAAAGAAAATAAGTTCGCAAATTTACACGAAACACACACTAACAAAAACATATAAATATAATTATCTTGTTTCAAGCATAAAACTACATAATCGGCTGCCTGTGTTCTTTTCACCACTAGAGGGCTTACGTATTACTACATAGCGTTTAGTCTGTACCACGTCTTAGTTTTATACCTCTAATTGCTTTACCGTGCATGTTAAGGTTTATTTACTTTGTATTTAAATTACACGAATTGAGTCTAATCCAATTATTCAGTGTTTAATTAGATAGAGTTTGTTTGTTTTTTCATTGTAGCTTGAAAAAGACCACAGATGTAAAATAAATGTTAATGATTGCAATGCTAGAAATATAATAGACAAAAATTGATTTTCTAAACGTTTCGTAGACTTTCAAATTGAATTTAATCAATGAGAAGAAGGTCAAAAAATCGTAGGAAGAATCACATGTCCAATGGCTTAATATGATAATATGTCACTTGAGTCACGCAATAAAGACAGATGTCCAAGTTCTTGCTATTATTGGAACACTTTCAATACTGTACGTTTACAGTACAATATCTTTTTTCTTTTCCCATTTAGTAAACGTTTTGAAACTAGTATTACATTATAACAGCATCTGCGAAACGAAAGTATGTATTACTCTGACTGGGAACTATTTACTAATTTAGCGAGTAAAATACAAAGGCGTTTCTAAGCAAAATTAATGTTAAATCTACCACGACATACTCGTAGGCTATGCAAGAAATTATTGAGTATTTACTTGATAAAGTAAATCTTACAGGAAGATAATTGGCGATGCCTCCGTTCTAAACCACAATATTCTTATTGTAATATGCCCGGCATGACCAGATGGTTAAGGGACTCGTAATGCAAGGGTCGCGGGTTCGAATTCCTATCACATCAAACATGTTTTGCCCTTTCAGCCGTGGGGGCGTTATAAGGTTACGGCCGATCCCACTATTCGTTGTTAAAAGAGTAGCCCAAGAGTTGGCGGTGGGTGATGATGACTAGCTGCCTTTCCTTCAGTCTGTTATTATTAAATTAGGGACGGCTAGCACAAGTAGCCCTCGTGTATCTTTTGGCGAAATTCAAAACACACAGACATACTTTCCAGTACAAGTTTATCAAATATAAGAGAATATCTCTAAAGATATGATCATTCTAAATTAGGCCTAACAACGTTAAGTTACCCATAATTATATTACGATAGCTTAGAAAAATTAAAGTTTGCTTAACATTTATCCTACTAATATCAGTTTAGCAAAGTTTAGTTACCCAAGTAGTTTAAGTCCAGTAAGACATACTTTCTCTAAATGTTATTCCAGTAACTCCGTTCCAACAATCCGTGTTTATCATAAATTTTATCCCACTTGTTCTCATCCAAG
Organism: Carcinoscorpius rotundicauda; assembly: GCA_011833715.1. Lineage (NCBI taxonomy): Eukaryota > Metazoa > Arthropoda > Merostomata > Xiphosura > Limulidae > Carcinoscorpius > Carcinoscorpius rotundicauda. The sequence goes on from CM022403.1 coordinate 37,355,508, forward strand.
TAAGACAAGTTCGCCCTATTTTTACGATGTTTCTAGTTGCCTTTCACTTATCATAGCGAACCTACATTTTATAGTATTTAAAAAATGGAGTATTGCTGGTATTAATTATTCTTTTGAATTATTCAAGAGACTAAAGTTTTAAGCCTTAAATGTGATCACGCCAAGTCTTTAAAAGGATTAGACTGAACAATACACTCGGTAGTAAGTGTAAAAATAAGAAGTGAATTCAGTAAAGAGTAATTATATATTTGTATTTGCGTATGTACATAAATACATTATATATGTATAAAGATATACTTTTTGAAGCCAGAACCCGTATTTAAAAGAAGAAAAACGTTTCGTTTGTGAAGTCTTGTCATAAAGAAATACTTTATTTTTCGTATGGTTTCCTTGTGTAGCAAGGAAGTAGTTCAGTTTGCGAGGTTATGGAGCTGCCTAGAAGTGTTATACGAAAGGCATCACGACGAAAGAAAAGAATTGTCAAATAGAAAGACAATTGCATGTTGATTGTTACTGAAAATTAAATTATACTTTCGTAGAATGTACTGAAGTTGGTATTATAATGTTATATCTATAGCTTCTGGTACTTGTCCATATGTTACCTCAATATATAAACATTTTGTTTACTTTGCTGTGAACTACGTACTAGACTGTTGCCGACTTACAGATTATTTAGGCTTAACATGTTGGTTTCAGAAATAACACCTATCCACCCTTCTCCACATCATTAAAACATGTCCTGTGGATGTTTAAGATTACTAGTATAATGATAAAGAATAACTGTTTAAGTTAGTATCTTATAAGGTTGAGAAACTAAATCGCTTAAATACAGTTATTGATTTTTGGAAATCGATACGTCTACTCACTTCAGTCGATCATGAATTGATAGCCGGGCCATTGTGTCTGTAGATTTTATGATTTATCAAAACTCATAATAATCTAACAAAATTTATCTCGAAACACACGTATGTGTTTATTTATCGTCTGACTTAATACACAATATAAATTATAACGTAATCAATATTTTGTACGATTAATCTGTTGTAGAACGCGGGAAATTTAAGAACAGTACCTGTGGATCTTGCAGTTTGGAAAGATTTAACATTTCAGTTGGGAGGACATGATTAAACGATCATTTAGATAACTTTAATATAGTAGCTAAACCCCTTTATGAGTTAGCGGTAAATTTACAGACTATAAACGCAAAACCCAGGGTTCGATTCCCTGCGCTTGGTAGAGAGCAGATAGCAAAATATCTAATTTTGCAATATGATTAGTTTTGTTTAGTAGAGGGAAGGCAACTAGTCATCACAACCCACCTACTCTTTTTATCAACGAATAGCTGGATTGACGTCACATTGTAACGTCCCCACGGCTGAAAGAGCGAGCATGTGTGACGGGAATTCGAACCCGCGACCCTCAAGTTGTGAGTCGAGTAATTTAACCACCTGGCCATGTCGGGCCAAGATCATTGTTGGATTAGCAAATACAACGAGAGCCCAACGTATCGCAAAATTCATATTTCATTGATCATTATTACAAAACTCGTAAAATAAAAAGAAATATTACGTAATTATGTGTTGGTTAAACCTTTTAAACTTCAAATTTTTTTAAAATGATATTTGCGACTTTGAAGTATGTTATTTTTTTGTATGTATGTGTTTATACAGTTTCCCTAAATTACATAGGCTCATTTCAACTTTATTTTTGTTTTTGAATTTCGCGCAAAGCTACACGAAGGTTATCTGCGCTTTCAACGATATTCACAGATCTCCTGGTCAGTTACTTATGTTAGTATTTTGTACATTTGATGCCGGTTTGAAAGTTGAACTTTAAATAATTATTCTAAAGATGCTGTGTCTTCCGTTTTAATCGCTGTATGTTCTTACTTGCCTTCTGTTATTGTTTTTGGTATTAAATACGGTGAACACAGCATGTGAGAAGCAGGTAAATACACGTCCAATTTTTGATATGTCATATTGTTTATTTATCAGATTCTATACATGATTATATGCGTGTATTGCAAATAGAAAATTTTCACACACTGTATAACGAAGAATAAGTTACGATTTGTTTCGCACGGACATGAATTGGGCGGGGACTAGCGATTAACGCTCCAGGTTGTGGATCAAAGATTCCAAAGTTCGAAACAAGATGTCTCTGATCATGCTCTGAACGTTCAGCTGTGAGTGACAAAGCAGAGCAAGTGTTGCTGACTGGCTAATCCTCCCTCTGGCCAGTTTTCAAAGCTATAATTCTTAAGGTTCTTTGACCTGGTCTTTTAGTTCATGCTTGCAAAAGGTACTGCACAGGTTAAAAAAATCCAACTCCAGAATAAAGATAAGACAAAGAATAATCCAAAACAATAAACAAAATCAATAACAGTTAGCCTGGATAATAAATTTCTTGCCCCCAAAATAACGTGGGCTTGTAATGGCTTCCTCCATATCCCAAGTAATACGAAACGTGTGTTCATTTATAGAAATTGAGCTTGGCCGATCACGTGCACTTTCATTTCTGGCAAGTTTATATAGAGTATATTGTATAACAACTAACGTCACATGTCTCACCTGAAGTATTAGGTCCTGTCTCAGCTCAAATCAACGTAATTATAAGAATATTTTGTCGTCCACTCCAGATTCATTATGTGAATAACAAAAAACGAATCAGCAAGCTTTGGAAGATTAGTGAAATATACAATCACTCACTGAAACGTTGTACTTGATACTTCTGGGAATTTCACATTCTAAACAATTAGTGATGATAGTTAAGTCTCCAAATAGTTAGATCAAAGACTGCCAGATCAAAAGCAGGAGAAATCCTAATACATGTTGGTACACTGAAATATATAAAGCAAAGAGATATGCGTTTACAGATTAAATAAGTGTATACACATATATAGTGGAAGGGAAATGAATAAAGGAAAAGAAGTGAAGTCGACAACAAAAGCATAAAAAGAAATAATTGAAGATGATTCCATATTTGAGGAAAGAAATGTGCTTAGATGAAGATGTGCAAAGATATTGTGATAAAAAAATCATGTTAAAACTACCTCAACAGACAAGATGTATGGTAAACAAAAACATGTTAAAGCTATCTCAACAGACACGATGTAAGATACATAGAAACTTGTTAAAAATACCTCAACACACAAATTGTAAGATATATACATATAAACTGAAAACAATTGAAAGACAGAGAAATAAATGAAGTGAAGACCCAGAAAGAGATACTGCCACAAACATAAGAATGAGTGAGTTTAACCCCAGGATACTAACATTTAGAGTAATATTCATTTCACTAAGCAATATGTATAAACCATGGTGAATACATGACATTACATCTGACTCCAAATAAACAACAACGATTCTTTCTACTTTATTCAAAATTCTTGTATACATACTGAAATGTGAACTGTATCTGCAAATGTTCACTAACTGATCAAAGGTACGAGATATTGTTCATTTATTTCAGAGGTTTCTAGATGATCCACAAGCTACAAATAACAACATAATTTTCGGAAAGCGCATTTGTAATACACATAAAATTATTTGTAGCTTCATAACGTTTGTTGTTGTTTTGACGAAAAAATAGAATTAAAATGCGACCATAGTTGTTGCCTTGACAAATATCTCCAGGAGAAGAATGTAATTATTATTGTTGTTTTGATGAATAAAGAGGAGAAGAATGTGATTATTGTTCTTGTATGGACGAAAAACTGGGAGAAGAATGTTATCATTGTTGTTGTATGTACGAAAAACTGGAAGAAAAAATGCGATTATTGTTGTTGTCTTTACATATATCTTGGAGAAGTATATAATTATTCTTGTTGTATTGACGAAAAACTGGGAGAAGAATGTGGATATTGCCACTGGATCTTTTAGAATAATGTTTTAAAAATCGAACTACTTGACTTGAAAGATTAGATTAACTGAGCAACTAAAACTGAAATTAATAACATTTCCACTAAAGTTGATTCTTCGAGACTTGTTTGATTTTGGAATTTCGCGCAAAGCTACACAAGGGCTATCTAATCTATCAGTGTAAGATAAGAGGGACAGCAACTATACATCACCATCCACCGCCAACTCTTGGGCTACTCTTTTACCAACGAATAGTTGGATTAACCGTCACATTATAAAGCCTCGCGGCTGAAAGGGCAAGCATGTTTGGTGCGACGGGGATTTGAACCCGCTATCTTCAGATTACGAATCGAACGCCTTAACCCACCTGGCCATACCGGGCTTTTTAAGAGACTTCAAGTTACATCTAGTTTACTATATAAAAGCGGAAGAAAAGACATCTCAATGTACTAAAGACCTCTATCTCTTAAATTTTATTACTTTAATTTGAATTTTCCAAAGCACGGATTAATTTATGCATTGACGTATACTGAAGATAAATACTGGTACATAAGACACATTAATATTATAAATTGTTTTCGATAAGTTTCTCTCCACCAGATTATTTTTAATAATTTGATTTTCTCCTAGTAATACTAGTTATTTGAATTTTCAAATTAATAACTGAATGAAATTATATGTAATCCTTCAGATTTTAAAACTGTTTCTTGTCGAATTTATCTTCTCTTTTTTCTAGTAAACAGATGTAAATCACGCTTTCAATTTTATCTTGTCAAAAGATGGATGTAAGTGATGCTAATATTAAAATAATACCACGTCTGATGTTTACATTGATTTAAGGCATTATCGTACGTAGGTGGTTTTCCATAAATTAAACACATTTTTTTCTGTTCATTTTTAGGTGAGAGACTAGGCTTAACTTATTTTAAAAAAAATGTAACGAATTCCGCAGACGTTTTTTCTGCTGTTGTTACGAAACGAAAAGCCTTCCTACTCCTTGCTGTGCTTATTGCAGAGATAGAACTCTAAATTTCAACTTTACAATCCCTCAAGCTTATCTCTTAGCCTCGTGGAGAACGGTGAGAAAAAGTTCTATGGGTTCAAAATGATGATGTGGCACGTGCAGAAAAAAACAGGCTACAATAAACTCTTCATAAAGATACGTGTGTTGGTTTTAGGTCTCTTATGCGAAAAGTTTAAAGCAATCAGCGGAATAGCTATTGATCAGATAAGCCTTCATTGTAGTCTTTGTTGGAAGTGTTTATAGTTTTAAGATAAGAACAATGGAAACTAAGGATTCGAGGAAGTTTAGAAAACTAAGTAATTTTAGATATGAAAAAAGAGGTAGTCAAGTTACACAAAAAATATTTGTTTTTTAATTTTGCTCAAAGCTAAACAAGGGCTATCTGCGCTTGTTTGTTTTGGAATTTCGCACAAAGCTACTCGAGGGCTATCTGTGCTAGCCGTCCCTAATTTAGCAGTGTAAGACTAGAGGGAAAGCAGCTAGTCATTACCACCCACCGCCAACTCTTGGGCTACTCTTTTACCAACGAATAGTGGGATTGACCGTAACATTATACACCCCCACGGCTGGGAGGGCGAGCATGTTTAGCGCAACGAGGGCGCGAACCCGCTACCCTCGGATTACGGGTCACACGCCTTACGCGCTCGGCTATGCCAGGCCTATTATCTGCGCTAACAATTCCTAATTTAACGGTGTAAGATCAGAAGAAAAACAGCTGGTCATCACCACCCATCGCCAACTTTTGAGCTACTCTTTTTACCAACGAATAGTGGAATTGACCGTACATTGTAACGTCCCACGCCTGAAAGGGCGAGTATGTTTCATGTGATGCCTGGCATGGCCAAGCGTGTTAAGGCGTTCGACTCGTAATCCGAGGGTCGCAGGTTTGAATCTCCGTCGCATCAAACATGCTCGACATTTCAGCCGTGGGAGCGTTATAATGTAACGGTCAATCCCACTATTCGTTGGTAAAAGAGTAGCCCAAGAGTTGGCGGTGAATAGTGATGACTAGCTGCCTTCCCTCTAGTCTTACACTCCTAAATTAGGGACGGTTAGCGCAAATAACACTCGAGTAGCTTTGTGCGAAATTAGAAAAACAAATATGTTTCATGTGAAGAGGATTCGAGCCAACGACTCTCGAATTACGAGTCGAGTGCCTTGACCCTCTGGCCATGCCGGGGCCGTCGTAAGTGTCTTGACCAGAACTATTGCTATAGACATCGTGTTTGAGTTTTTATTATTATTTAACTGACTTAATGTTCATTTCACAATTTACCACCATCTACTCTCACTTAATATTCGCCGAGTACGTAATGTTAGAACGTAAATTTGGTAAAATCTGGAAAAATTGAAAATGTTGCAAAATATTTATGCAATACTTCCTGGATCTTATTTTTCGCGACTACCATCCTCCCTCCTTATAATCCAACAAACTTTACATACCAATGTCAAAGTAAACCCTGTTTGTAATTTACATTATGTTCACATATTTAGAATATCTCATAAGTTGGTAAGTCTTCCGATAAGTTAGCAGAAGATTCAGAGCTCACAGGCCTGGTATGAACAGGTGGTTAAAGCACACAACTCACAATCTAAGGATCACGGGTTCGAATCTCCGTCGCATTAAACATGCTCAACCCTTCAGCTGTGGGAGCGTTATAATGTGACGGTCAATCCCACTATTCGTTGATAAAAGAGTAACCCAAGGGTTAGCGGTGGGTAGCGATGACGAGCTTCCTTCCCTCTCGTCTTACACTGATAAATTAGGAACGGCTAGAGCAGATAGCTCTCGTGTAGCTTTGCACAAAATTAGAAAAAGCAAACAAACAAAAACGACACTTTGAATAGGTTGGAGGACCATTTCTCATGGTCAACAGAGTGAAAATATCTCGTTCTGTGGCTTTGAAACCAAGAAACATAATGTATGATGACTTTCTGTTCATCATTCTTACCCTCTGTAATAGTCCATTAATTATAAAAGCCGTGCTCAGATATTCAGCTTTTACTTATAATTTATAATACAGTTCAGTATTATTGTGAATCATTTTTTAACAACTATATTACTTTTGAATATCCACAGTGAGCTATCCATGTTTATTAAGTTACTGAAGAGTTTGCGGTAAATTATATTTTTTAAAAACTATTGAGTATTCTGCTCACCTCTTAAAGTTTATCAATTTATTTCATCCAATGTATTTGACATCAAAATAAACCTTACCGTTTTTTGTTCGCTCACGCATTTTCACTCAAACAAAATGTTAATATGACCTTAGGGAAAATTCTGAAATTAAATATTTCTTTAACGTATAACAAACTGAAACGAGTTACAATTTTAACTTACTAATGTTCTTACGATAAATGCGAAAAAAACTGTTTTCAGTTTTAGCAAAGTGCTGTCAATGTTATTTATTTTTGTAATTAACTTTAAAAATAATAAATTTCTTGCTGCAAGTTTACTCTAACGTCACATATTATTTTTTATTTATTTATTTATGTAAGTTATATTTCACCGAATAAAACCATATTTTTTTGAGGCAAAAATTCTTTTCTTCTCGTTAATCAAATTTTTTTCAATGCAGTTTCGAAAATATTTTCAATTTTTATTTCAAGGTTTTAACGTAGATGGATAGAAACACTCGCAAATAAACCTATAGAAACTGTATCTTTGTTGGCGGATATAGCAGATAGCCCAACGTGGATTTGCTATAAGAAAACATGCACACATATATACTATATCTTTTGTTGGAAAACTCGAAACAATGTGTTTTCTTTCTTCTGTGATCTAGGCCTGGCCAGGTGGGTTAAGGCGTTCGAGTCGTAATCTGAGGGTCGCGAGTTCGAATCCCCGTCGCACCAAACATGCTCGCCCTTATAGCCGTGGGGGCGTTATAATGTGACGTCAATGCTATTAATCGTTGGTGAAAGAGTAGCCTAAGACTTGGCGGTTGGTGGTGATGACTGTCTGCCTTCCCTTTAGTCTTACACTGCAAAATTAGGGACTTCTTGCGCATATAGCCCTCGTGTAACTTTGTGCGAAATTAAAAAACAAACAAACTTCCGTGACTTAACTTAAAATTCATTTTCACAATTTCTAGAGTAAAGGCATAAACGAACGATCTCTATCTCCAGAATATATATACTATTATTACTCAATATTTTGTGTTCTGACTTCTTCGGTAGATTTTTGTACCCTATATATATTACTGACGATAAGGGTCAAACCAAGAACTAAAGTTAGTGTGCATTTATTTTCCACTAATTTTCGATGTAGAGCAAAGCTCTACAAAAACATTCCTGAATAAGCTCATAAAACGAAATATCGAGTGTGATGTATTCTACTGCAAAAATAATATATAGTGCAAAAAAATTAGATAGCATTCAAAACATTAAGAATATAAGATTCACCGAGTCGGGTCCATCGAGAACAGTAGGTAGGCCATGGAAATTTCCCCTGGGTTCTGGAAAAACCAGAGTGAAATTGATTGAGAGAGGAGCCTACATTTGTATCTTTCTTCTGAGGCCCATGAAAGTTCCTTTTCAATGACTTAATATTATGAATAGAAATCAGATTATTAATAGGAAATAATTTGATGCAGGATTCTCAGAACTATCATATCTAAATAGTTGTCATTTTTAAAAGTTAAGTTCGTTTCAAACGTACGTCTATTCATGTTTTCTTTTCGTCAGATTACTAAGGTAAAACAAAATTTAAAAACTATCCTAAAAAAGTGCAAATTTCTTTGTACATAAATGCAGGATAATCAACTGATGAAGTAAAATTAGTTTGACGTGTGATCAGAAATGTGCAAAACATATTTTCACGATTAAAAAGTGCCAGTTTTACAGCTCTCAACTGCCACATTCTACTCTATTACTAAAGTACTTGTTTCGACATCTTTGCACGTTTCGCTGCAGCACATCATTTCTTAGACCACTTGTAGAGACAAAAATCGAATGAATTTCGGGAAACATGTATTGCATCGTATTATATTTCACGCTGTAACGTTTAGATAACACACTATAAGCGTTGTTTAACGTTGGTAAGTGCTGTTTTACACCGTCCTGATGGTTTTAATGAACCAAATAAAAATGAAATAATATTACTTTCAGTTCAGTTGGTTTTTTATTCTTGTTACATGAATCAAACCTAGAACACCTGTATGGCGCATGACCTGTAATCTGATGCTTACGTATTCGAATCTTAGTCTTATCAAACATGCCCATCCTTTCAGCCGTGAGGGCGTTATAATTTAACGATCAATACCATTATTCGTTGGTAAAAAGAATACCATAAGAGTTGGCAGTGGGTGGTGATGACTAGTTGTCTTCCCTCTTGTCTTACACTTCTAAATAAAGGACGGCTAATCCAGATAACTTTCGTGTAGCTTAGTGCGAAATTCAAAAACAAACAAACAAGAACACCTGCCTTTTCGCATTAATAGGTTCCTTTCATATGAATTTACCGTTAGTTTGATTCACTCAATGCAAAATCTCATACAACAGTGTATTACGTATAAATGAATGATTATTTTTGATAACTGGATGTTTCTCATTGCCTCTATTTCTAAAGTTTGGTTTGATTTGAATTTCGCACAAAGTTACACGAGGACTATCTGCGCTAGCCGTTTTTAATTTAGCAGTGTAAGACTTGAGGAAAAGTAGTTAGTCATCACCGTCCATCGCCAACTCTTGGGCTACTATTTAACCAAAGAATAGTGGGATTGACCGCCATATTATAACACCCTCGCGGCTGAAAGTGCGAGCATGTTTGGTGCGACCGGGATTCGAACCCTCGACTTTCGGATTCGTGTCGTGGGCCTTAACAACCTGGCCATGTCGGGCCTATTTTGAAAGTAGAAAGGTCAGTATTATTCTTGTTATTAGCTCTCACGTTTGTTTTATTTATGGTCTACTTTCCAATTCGATCATTTGTTGGTCTCGTCTTAGATAAAGCACTCATATCTATGCATAGTTTGCTAGTACCAATAAAAACAACTAATTCATCGATTTGGAAGGATGTGAAAAAAGGCTTGAAGTATTAGATAAAATATTAAATTAATTATAAATTTCTAAATGTGTTTGAATTTTTTTTGTAGAAATTCTAATTTTGATTGTTCATAGCTAAGTAGAAAGCTACAAAACGGACTCTTTTTGCTGTGTCCACAATAGGTATCAAAATCCGAATTTTGTCGTTATCAGCTTTCAGACTTACCGTTGAGCTATTGGGCAGCAAAAAATCATTACATTGTCTTTTCTGTCGTGTCAATTAGAAGGAACTAGACCCCGAATTTTAACGTTGTAAGTCCGTAAACTTTTCACTCACCCTTTTTCGACAAAAGTTTATCAAATAAATATTCTATTAATAGCGAACCAGAGCAAAAGTCTTGAATAATGAAAAACAATAGGAAGTAGGGAAAACCAACTACAAATTATCATGTTTTTGCACTTCGAATGAAAGCAAATAAAAATTCATATCGTATTTATGCACGTTAGAATACTGCCATATGTGAATGCTACGGAGCTGTTTATTCAATGATTAATACGTGTAACGTCATTAGTTGTGGTTTTAAGGACATCTGTTGCGAATGAACTAAATATTTTTTTCATTAACATATTGAACAAATATCTTTCATTTAATATAACCTTTGCCAAAAATTCCAAGGACTTTTCAAAGAAGATATCAAGGAAAGATACTTCATGGAAAACCTAAACTATTTAATTATTTTCACTTGAATCTCAAATGTAAATGATATATTTTATGGCTTGTAATATCTAGTATTCAGTACATATTTTTTTAGCAATGAGATAACAGAAACGGTTTTTATGTACGTTGTTTTTTCTCACAGTTTTGCCAGTTTTCGTAACTACGATTTTGATTGGACATACTCATTGACTTTGTAAGCAAGCATGACAGAAACGTATTTAATCTATTGTCTTACCAGGTCGTTGTTCTAAATGAACTTGGGTATAAAAAAATCCATTTAAATAATTAAACTTACTGTTTTATAAGCATACATGAGATTGAATATTCTTTATCACGTATTACCAGTTTTTTTATTATTCGCAACAAATATTATAAAAGGGTTCAAATTTTAAGGGGGGGGAGAAAAAGGAATAAGGCAGTGGCTTAATTACAATGGGTAAAGTGAGACATAACAATCAACAGAACAGAACTTGAAGTTAAATTGTTATATAGTGGGCTGGACGAGATCTCCACACCGGAAGCATCGAAATCTAAATTGTAGCGTTATAAACCCACAGACTTATCGCCGAGTCACGTGACATGAGCCTTGAAGGTAGAGGTAACAGAATACAGAGCTACAGAAGGTAAAAAAATGAGTGTTATTTTAACTATTATCTTTAAATACCTCGGTAAAAATAGTAAAATCGACCATCATTCGAGATAATTGAGACATTCAAATAATTATTTGATGTATTAAATCAGTGTGTTGTTTAGTCTTTAATTTTGTTCTAGTTTACAACAAACATGTCGATTTAGTTCAGATCCTTATTTGGTGGGCAGGTCACAGATAGCCAGCCAGTCCTACGTGTAGCTTTGTCTTTAATAACAAACAACATCAGTTCTTCGCTGTTTTCTCAGTTTTTCTATTCCCGTTTATTCTGTAAATTTCATGCTGTTTCGCTAACATTCAAATAATGCTTCAAAATTACATCAATTTGATTACCTAAATGCAAACTCGTAGGAAACCACTCGTTTCAACAAGTTCCTAATTACAACCATAAGTCGAACAGATAAACTGATAAAAATAAAAACTAGAGAGCTAAGAAGCGAATCGATTCTGAAACCAATTGAAGCATGCACTCTTTTGTGATGTTACTTTTGTGTTTTACGAGGGAAATTATTTTAAACTATGCCAATATAATAAAATCTGGATACTCAGCGAATTCTTAACACAGTTCTGTGCGCGAATGTTATGCATAATAAAGTAGCTTTGTGCGAAATTCCAAAACAAAAAAATATGCACAATATTTCGTAGACATGGAACGAATATGACGGAAATGTTTAGTCACCATCTGGTTAGATTTCCTCCATTCATATTTCCAAATTAGGATTACGTTTTTCAATAGATAGAGAGCCCCCATAAATAAAAATTCAACTGAGACTAGCATATAATAGCATCTGTATTTTGCTTTCAGATGGATATATTCTTATTGCACAAATAGCAACGTCAACATCTTTCCATTTACAGAAAAGTTTAAATTCAGAGTAAAAAAACATTTCAAGTTTGACACCTAACAGATCAGCTCAAGTGTAGTTTGTTATTCTGTAAATATGGAGAAAAGTTCCAAACTAACGCATATTCTTATGCTTAATCAAAGACTTGTCGAGCAAAACAGGATGTTAAACTATCCGGCAGATTGTCTGAATAACGTGCCGATAATTACCAGCTGTTGCTGAAGGACCGAGATTGTTACGGAATACGCTTAGCTGGAAAATATAAGCTATGCTTCAGTGATTAGATATCACGTGTTCTAAAAACTGATAGAAACTTGTCAAATAACAGTCTGCTGTAGAAGTGAAATTGATATAGGAGTGTCAGGAAAGATAACAGAAGCTCTCCACGACGTATAATACGTCTACAGATAACAGAAGCCCTCCACGATGTATAATACGTCTACAGATAACAGAAGCTCTCCACGATGTATAATACGTCTACAGATAACAGAAGCTCTCCACGATGTATAATACGTCTACAGAAATAATCACCTACGGTCTTAGATTTACAAAATTCATCCAGTCGAATTAATGTTTTAACATTTTCTTGTACAAAACCTATCCATCTTGGTTAAGATGTTTATTTATCTATATCCTTTTGAGAAGATGGAGTCTGCTACAAAAAGTTAGATAGAACCTATTCATGCACTATGATTAAACTATTACATCAAATATATATATATATATATATAACTATTTTCATGGAGGGTGATTAACCTCCTACAACTAAGATATACAGAACCTGTCTATGCAGTGTGATTAACCTTGTATGAAAAACAAAGAAAACACTGAACCTAACCAGACTGACTGCTGCAAACTAGATGAATAGAAATGATCAAGGCTTGTTAATGTGCCACAATCTAGATGAATAGAAACTATCCAAACTTGTTAACTTGCTACAACCCCCAATCTGGAAGATAATTTCTCAGCCCACCGAGGGGAAATCGAACCCCTGATTTTAGCGTTGTAAGTCCGGAAATATACCGCTGGACCAGCGGGGGGCTTTTTAGGTCATCTGTAGGTTTATTAACCTGAAGATGACCTAAAAACGTCGAAACGTTGTTCTGTACTTCATTTAAATAAAAGTTTTAATACCCATACAAACCATCCTGAGAATACATTTTTACTTCAAGTGGGTTTCTCGTCATCACGAATTACTACAATTTAGATGGGCTCGGCATGGTCAGGTGGTTAAGGCGCATTCGTCTCATAATTCGAAGGTCGCGGTGTTAAATCCCCGTCACATCAAACATACTCCTTTTAGTTGTAGAGGCTTTATAATGTAATGGTCAATCCTACTAAGCAATGGTGAAAGAGTGTCTTAAGAGTTGACGTTGAGTGGTGATGCTGGCTGCCTTCCCTCTAGCCTTAAACTGCTAAATTAGAGACGGCTAGTTAAAATAGCCCTCGTGTAACTTTGCGCGAAATTCAACAACAAAACAATGCAGACGAATAGAAACTGTCAAGGTTTGTTAACTTGTTATAATTTAGATGAATTTACCTTGTTCAGGTTCCTTTGCCTGCAACAACTTAGCTATAGAAAACTCTATCCATACTGATGAACTTCCTACAATATAAATGCATAGGAAATATCCAATCTATTTACATTGGATAAAGCAATTATACCAGAACTTGTTTGAATCAGTAAAAGTTAAAAGTTTCATTTCATGCGCTTCTGGATATTCAGATCTTTCTAATTTATTTCTGTTCTGGCTACTGATTGTGTAATGAAAACTATAAATGTACTAATATTTTGTTTTGTTTTCATATAGGACGTTGCTAGGAAACGCTTAAGCTGACCGATGACGCTGATTCTGCATCCAAGTGTCCTGTGATGTGTGGGTTTTAAAGTGCATTTATATCACATCACGTAACACTGTTCCACAGATTGTGGAACTATGAAACTACAACGGTGTTACGTGTAGAATCGTTAACAAACTCGTGCACTGAATGAACATTCCAACTGGCCATTTATCTTTGTTCTGCAAGCCAGCGTTTCTTACACACACTTGAAATCCTTATCGTTTAACATAAAAGTTTAATTTCCACAAAAGAAAAAAAAACTCTTCTAAGCACAATTATTTTGCAAGTCATTAACTCGGTTTCTAACCCTCAAGTGACGAATTAACGCAATTGTAATCACCGGTAACGGCTTCTACTTTATAAGGCCTGAGCCCAGCACTTAAGATGACGGCTAAACTTAATCTTTTCAAGTTGATTTTATAGCGACTGAGACTGTTCTTACACTTTAGAAAATGAGCATCTGGAGAAATGATACTGACACCCAGAACATTGCTGAGTTTTCAACAGAGCTTCTTCATGTTCCCAGGACTGACGTCACTATGTCCACTACCTCCCGTCCCAGCGGGTCAAGACGAAGTAGTCCTAGATATCGTTCTCCGTCCCCATCCAGCTCATCCAATCACATTGTCGATTCCCCTTATCAGGAGACTACATTGGTGGATGAGCTCATGGCATCCACAATCACCGATACCGTTGTTAGGCCTAACTCCCCACAAACAGATCTGGTGAGAAGAGTAACAGTGAAACTTTCCCGTCATCCCGATGATGAAATCGGTCTCGGACTTTCTGGGGGTAAAGAAAACGATGAGAGAATTTTTGTGTCTAGTGTGGTACAAAATGGGGCGGCAGATAGAGCAGGGTTGTCTGTGGGAGATCAAATTATTGCACTCAACAATATATCAGTCAACAACTTCACCCTCCAGGAGGTGCTACACGTATGTAACATTTGTGATAATATTCGTATCAATAAGAGTATTACTAGAATGGTTAATTTAGTTCTACAGTGGACTTGGATAACAGTCAAACATTTCACTGTGGCTCAAAATATACTTGTTTGTGAAATTATTATCATCGTGTCAAACGTTTTGACAAATAGATGCGATAAAAATGTTTGGTTTGTTTTTGAATTTCGCGCAAAGCTACACGAGGGCTATCTGCTCTAGCCATTTCTAATTAACAGTGTAGGACTATGGTGAAGGTAGCTAGTCATCACCACCCACCACCAACTCTTGAGCTACTTTTTTATCAACGAATAGTGGGATTGACCGTCATATTATAATGCCCTCACGGCTGAAAGGGCGACCATGCTTGTTGTGACGAGGATGCGAACCCGCGACCCTTGGATAAAAAGGGAATTTATTTGTTTTGTTAACTCACGGGTTCATTGATCAAAAATCATATTTATCATTTAGCTAAAGATTATACCTGAATAAAAACTGATTATTTAGCTAAAGGTTATACCTAAATAAAAACTAATTTTTTAGCTAAAAGTTATATCTAAATAAAAACTAATTATTTAGCTAAAGGTTATACCTAATTGATCTTCATTGTGATTAATAAACCCATGAGTTAACAAAACAAATATTTTCCCTTTTTATCTGAGGGTCGCGGGTTTGAATCCTCGTCACATCAAGCATGCTCGCCCTTTCAGCCGTGAGTGCGTTATAATGTGACGGTCAATCCCACTTTTCGTTGGTAAAAGAGTAGCCCAAGAGTTGGCGGTGGGTGGTGATGACTAGCTGCCTTCCTTCTAGTCTTGCACTACTAAATTAGGGACGGCTGGCACAGATAGCCCTCGAGTAGCTTTGTGCAAAATTCCCCCCCCCCAAAATGCAAGCGTCCGATTTCTTTATTATGTAAAACGAGAGCAAATCAAGACGCACGTGACTGTTATGTGTTGAATGTTTTCCAGAAAACGCGAGATTATTTTCACGCATCAGCGCGAGATACACAAAACAGAGGCAGTGAAGAATACAACAAAAATAACTTTAAAAACTTGAAGTTATATCAGTAGATATATTATTATATTCGTTTAACGAGATCCAAGTATGTTCGATTTTATGTCACTGATTTAACGAGCAAAATATTTATTTTAGATTTGAAGTTTTAAAATTTCACTTTTCACCATAAGACAATAAGGAATAAGAATCCAGAGAGACTAAAAACAGATTAGATCATTTTGTGAGATCGTGCGTATGTTATAAGAACCAAAGTTTTATATACGAAGGTGAAAATCATTAGGTCGAACTATTAGGAGGATGGGATTTCTAGAATATCACTTTCCAACTAATTTGTTACCGCACAACTTCATCAATGATCACACAAATAGTTAAATTAACTTTTAAAATGGCAAATAATCGAAAAGATAATTAGTAAACAGTCTGTAATAGTTTATAATCGAAATTTATCATTGGTGGGCAAATTGAAATCAATGTTCTGAAACTTAGTTTGAAGTTAAAGAAGATGATTTGTGTTTGTAATTAGGCACAAAGTTACATAATGGGCTATTTATACTCTGTTCATCACGGGTATCGAAACACGGGTTTTAGCGTTGCAATTCCGTAGACATACCGCCGTGTTACTGGATGGGGGCGAAGAAAAGGACCTGAGTTGAATATTTTTGTATATGTAACCTGTTACAATTCATAACTTTAGTTTTAGCAGATTCACAAACCTAATTTATTATAAACAACGCGAGTCTGTTTAAAAAAAAATGTAACCAACTTGGTTATCGATTTTCTGTGATAAAATATTAAACGTTTATTGTAGAACTTCGTGTGAAAACAGATTAATTACCAATAATATTAGGACGTTTCTGAAGAAGTAAAATTTCAGATCCCCTAGGTTATTAAGGACATAAATTGGTTTGTTAATGTATCAGTCGACTTGTGAAGTACAAAACTTAATTATTTCCTTTCTGGTAGCTTTTTTAAATAATTTGATAAGTGTTGATGTGAAGTCTTTGATAACATGTGAAAGGAAATGTGAGAAATATGAAGTAAGGGGGTTGAATCTTGTTCATTTTCGACTTTTACTTTTTACAGACATCTGTTACTACAATACTCAATTTATGTTTGAAATAGCACGCGCACTTCTTTTCAACGGATGTAAACAACAGCTGTAAATATACCTTAGTAGAGATTTTGTACAATAATATATTAAAAACTTAGCATACATTTGAAAAAAGGACAAACGCTAGTTTTTGATAGCATTAAATACGGTAAAGTTTAGTCCTAACTAAATAACAGTAAAAACCTTAACAAACTGCAGTGTTAATTTGTCTTTTTATCGAATATAATCCACAATTTAAAAAATCTTAACTTCTACTAAGCCCAAAATAAGTAAAGTTAGAGATTTTGGTGTCTGCGGTTAGGAATATTTTCTAGAACCTTCTAGCACTCTTGTATTTAAAGAAGTGCTATTGCAATAAATATACTAATTTTGCCGCAACTATTTTGCGGATCTCTGCTGGTTAGAATGAATAGGACTTGTATTTTTGACTTATGATATTCTAAAAGTAGTAAGACTCTATTATGCCTGTTTGCAGATTCTATATTCAACAAGTAGGAAAGTGCAGCTCACAGTGATTCCTTCACGAGACCCAGGGAATATCCACAGTGTTTACCCTCATCACTACTTGTGGGTGGACAGCGAAGGAAGACCAGTTTCCCCGCCGCTTGACTTCCTCTATGATTCTTCGTATCGCTGTGGCTTTGGAGGTTTAGAAGATGGAGTCAGAACGGTGAGTATCGATAGACTTCGTAGTAATCTATGAATTAGTTGTGTACTTTTCTAATATTACTGACTTGTAAGAAGACACGTTCGTGACGTTCATTTACTAATTACGGAGGGTTCTTTAAAGAACTTTAACCTTGACTGTGTTGCGACAACTGATTTTACACCATTGGAATTTAGAAAAGTTATGATTTAACTTTCGTGTTTGCCAGAAAATCTGATATTTACTGATGCGGGTGGAGAAGTTAAACGAAAGTTCACGTTAGAAAGTATCATTGAAATATGTGACAAGTAAAAAACAATTGTAAATACAAAATGATGTACGGACTGCAGTGCGAAAAATAACGCAAACAAGCATAGCGGGATAACACGGATATACATAGATTATAATTATTACCGTATGACTTTCAATATTAAAATTCAATGTTGCACCGTAAAATGCACGAGCACAAAATTCGACCAACCTTTTAGAAGTATCGCCTGTAATAATCAATAATTGTTTGACTCAATCAAGTTTTATTGGTACGTTAGTCCCAAGCTGTAATAAACAAACTGCATACCAAGAGCCTGGTACATATCATTTCCAACTACAATATCCAGACAAGTGTGCATTTTACAGTGTAACGTTAAATTTTACTATAGAAAATCTATTTGTTGTGGTAAAGTACAAAGTTACACAATGGGCTGTTTGTGCTCTGCTCGCCACAGGTATCGAAGGTCGGGTTTTGGTGATGTAATTGCGCAAAAGTATCGCTTCGCCACTGGGAATCTATCTTGAAAGCCATGTAGGAATGATCTATGAATATCTCTGTTTATCCTATATTCTAGCTTGCGTTATTTCTGGAACTGCCATCCTTTCATCACGTTACCTTTACAAAATGTTTTTCTATTACTTGTTTTGTGACGTTTTCTCCTCTGATTGACAGTTCGTGTTGTTGGAAGATAACTTCTGTTCCATCTTGCATTTTTACGGCTAAGTGATGCCATCTTACACTGCTCAGAGACAAAGAATGGATTTAGATATAAACTAATGTTAGTGATAAAATAGCTGTAAAATTATCTTCACTGCAGAAAGGAAAAAGATGAACAATTTGGTAGGTTGGTCACTTTCTGATTTGGTATCTTAGCGACGGTTTCTTGCCTTGTTTTGGTTTTTGGGGCAGAGAAAGAAATGAAAGTAAGTGATAATTATCTGGGAAAGTAAAAGTATCTATAATTATCGATTTTTTTATCGTGCATATTTGTAGTATGGCTACTGAGTACACTGGTCATTCATGTGTACAAAGTCTACTAACTTTATGGTAAACACACAAACATATATTTGTTTGTTTGTTTTTTTAATTTCGCACCAAGCTACACGAGGTCTCTCTGCGCTAACCATCCCAACTTAACAGTGTAAGACTAAAGGGTAGACAGCTAGTCATCACCACCCACTGCCAGCTCTTGGGCTGCTCTTTTACCAACGAATAGTGGGATTGAACATCACATTATAACGCTCCCACCGCGAAGACGGCAAGCCTGTTGGGATCTGATCCTGCCAGCCTCACATTGCAAGTCAAGCATCCTAATTACTTGGCCATCCCAGGCTACAAATATATATATATGAGTATATGTAGCGAAATATATATAACTTGCATTATCATTTTGAATTTTTAAAACCAAAATACGAAACACATAAGTTGACCTTATCACTAATAAGAAAATATATGTGAAATTCATTATAAAAGGCACACAAAAAGCATTGTTGTGGGTGAATTAGATTACATTTTTTATTGTTATACACTTTGTTTTGTTGTAGCTGTTACTACTTTAGAAGTATTTAAGTATTAAGTTCCATTGTATAATACTGGTTGCGATTATTCCAGGTAAACTAAAAATAATTCGTAGAATAATTGTCATTCACATATCACCACTTTACAGATTTGTTATCTGATATTAGTAATGTACTTAACATATCAACAACTGTTATTATTCCATATACACTCCATATAATATTGCTATAAGCCAGACTATGGAAATACCTTATTGCTATTTATTAATAAGACACTTTTTTTTTAATTTCTGACTGGAGATTAGAACTACCAAAGTTTCACTAAACACTGAAACATTTAGTTATTTTAAAATAAATAAAACACTAAAAAGAGTTTGCGGTAACAATTCTAGTTAATAATAATTTATTTTTTAAAGTTTGTTGAGGAAGTAAAAATAATAATTTACGTACAATTAAATTGTATATTGTTCTGGCAACAAAGATCAGTTTTTGAAGTAATTTTGCTTTGTGATAATATGACAACCCTGTACACCCAGATATTAGTCTGTCTAATACCAAATGTCGTTTTTACTTCAATTCACTGTAGGCTCAGATATTAGTTTATCTAATTCTGCATATGTTGTTTCTACCTCAATACACCTGACACTAATATATTTGTCTGTCTAACCTCAAAAATGAAGTTTTCACCCCAAACCTCCATCGAGTCCTCAGTGACTCGGTGGTAAGTCTGTTGGATTACTATTTTATAAAAAACCAGGTTTGGAGACCGTGGTGGGCACAGCACACATAACCCATTGTTTAGCTGTGTGTTTAACAACAACCAACCAATAATCACAGCCATCGATCTATCCTATGTCGTAGTGATTGTTTTACTTTCTGTGACGACGTTCATTAAATCTGCCATAAATATCGTTATGTATCTTTACACAGATATTGTTTTATCGTATGTCATACAAATTGTTCTATTTTATGGTGGGTAGTTCATAGTCCAGTAGTCACTGAACGCACAGTTTTAGCTGTGGGGGAGCGTTATAGACGTGACAGTCATCCTTGTTATCCGGTTAACGTGACATCATCACGGGTTCGTCTTTCGATCAGATATCGTTTTACTTTTTATATTACAAGAATTGTTTTATCATGTCTTATACATTTTTCTATATTATGTAACGCAGATTATTTCCTGTTTAAAATTGCTCGATATGTGATGCCCTTGATTCTATCTCGTTACATCATGTAGTACAAACAATATTCCTTTAAACAAAAGTTCAGAGAAACATTGTTTGAGTGGATTGATTATTCTTAGTTTACCGGAATGTTTCGATCACTCGTGTAGCTATCATCAGGTAGCTAACTGTTCAGTGAATTTCCTCTCCTCGCAATATGTTTGTTTCAGAGAAAAGCCATATCGGGTTATTTCCTGTGATGACCGCACGGAATAGAACCCCGAATTTTAGCGTTGTAAATCCGTAGACTTACCGCTGTCCCACGGTGGAATCATCACGACTAGACAATATTTCTTGATCTACACATTTGCTAATTGTATAATCGTATATTGCGGATTATAAAAACAAAAACAAAAACTTTAATGTTATTTCAAAGGATAACTGCTTTTTATTTATTGTTATTACACGTTAAAGTACAATAACTTTATTCTTACAAATATTTAAAATTAAATTTAGCTTTTCGTTGTTTTCCATCAGTTGCATAAACAACTGTTAGTTAACATTCTTATACTGATTTTTCAGAAGTTAAATTGAAATTACTGTGTTCCATAATTTTGTACTGTTCAAGTAAAATATTGTTATTAATGTTTATACCTTCAAATTAATATCTAGTTAGAGACTTTTGTTTGTTTTACAGTTGCTTTTGATACAGCGAAAGAACCACCAATCAGAATCTTTCTATAAAGATGTAATTTACTGTTTTACCACATGTGGCATTACTGAAGTCATGGTTTAGTAAGGAAATGTTCTCTTATTATTTCAGCGAAACTTCTAATAGGGAAAATTACTAATTACGTTAATATAATCATAACGAAATATTAAAATCAAAATAATTCGTGTCAACCTACAGCCTTGTTCTCCCATCACTAACGATCAAATAATCTTCAGACTCGAGTGTTTTCATATTATACATCAGTCGAGAACTCAGCTATGGAAAACACGCAGTATAAGCACGTGTGGAATCTTTCAGCTTATACATCATTGGAAATACAAAGCATGATACTCTTTCCTCATCAATCATACGTCTTGTTGGCGTCTATACACAAAAGCAATAGCGTGGTGGTTAGCTAGAACTTGCCCTGAAAATAAGTATGCAGCGGTTTAGGATCATTTTCGGAGTTAAAAAGAACTGCAGGTTTGTTATATCCCAGACTTTGCTTTTGGCATCTATCTGTCTGTCTGAATAGAGATAGAGTTAGTTTTCGTTTTTAGGATTAGAAGAAAATATTGAAACTTAGAAGCAGATATCAACTCACTTTGTTTATAGCTTCCCAAAGTTTATTGAAAAATAATAATCTTGTTCTTTATTACTTTAAATTTCCATGCGAATAAAGAATATATCTCATAACTATTTCTGAAAACTAAACAGCGTACGATGGTAGTTTTGTAAAGTGCTTAATTGTTGGCATTGATCCTCGATAATTATAAAACAAGGTACAATGGTAGTTTTGTAAAATGCTTAATTGTTGGCATTAATATTCAATAATAAAACAACGTACAATGGTAGTTTTGTAAATTGCTTAATTGTTGGCATTAATATTCAATAATAAAACAACGTACAGTGGTAGTTTTGTAAAATGCTTAATTGTTGGCATTAATATTAAATAATAAAACAATATACAATGGTAGTTTTGTATAGTGCTTAATTTTTTATGTTGATTCTCGACAACAGAACAACATACAATGGTAGTTTTGTAAAGTGCTTAATTGTTGGCATTGATCTTCAATGATAAAACAATATACAATGGAATTTCAACATAACGCTTAACTCTTAATTATTTTTATAGATTAATTATGTAAATGTTTTTAGTGCTTAAACACATAAACACAAGCAAGGTGCAAGGTTGCATTCTTCACAGCCTACTGTAACAGGAGACAAACAAAGCTTGTCTTTATCACAGAATGACTTACTCATTAAAAGAATAATTAGTAGAAACCTGCCCTGCAGGCGGTTGTTTGGTGAGGATCTTAGTGAACTGAACGGTGTGATTCTCTGACATAAAATTGTTCCTGACCTTTAACTACATATAGTTTGATGTATTTCTCTATTTCGAGTTTGTTCCTCGCTTCCTCTCACTGGATCTTGCATCATAACTAGGTTAGCAAGCTTATATATATTTCTTTCTGTAACTTTCATCCTGGCCTTTAATTTTCCTTCTCAAAGATTCAGATTTTCTCTGTGATAAGTCACTGTTTCCGTTTGAAAATATTTGACATTGTGATTTTAAATGCATTATATTACTTCATATCCATACTGACGTAATACGTATTTACTTGTGTAACTTACAAAGACCGAGTTATTACAAATGTGCATGCAACAAACTCTGTACGAAGAACTTGAGGTTCTTTCTACTACAGAACAGTTCAGTTTATAACGAACAGTGGATCATTTCAGAAGATAAATTCATCTTTCTTCTGAAATGTCAGAAAATTCTGCCTTAAACTCACTTTACGACAATTTTGAAAGTTTGTTTGTTTGTTTTGGAATTTCGCACAAAGCTACTCGAGGGCTATCTGTGCTAGCCGTCCCTAATTTAGCAGTGTAAGACTAGAGGGAAGGCAGCTAGTCATCACCACCCACAGCCAACTCTTGCGCTACTCTTTTACCAACGAATAGTGGGATTGACCGTCACATTATACACCCCCACTGCTGGGAGGGCGAGCATGTTCAGTGCGACTCGGGCGCGTACCCGCGACCCTCGGATTACGAGTCGCACGCCTTACGCGCTTGGCCATGCCAGGCCATTTTGAAAGTTTTACTAAAGCAGTTTCGTTGGTGATCATGATAAATGTACAAAATGTACGTTATTAAAGAGGAAAGAAGTACCATTTTTTCCATTAAGTTTTGGTTGGAGTTAAACACAACGCTACGCACTGAGCTGTCTGTGCTTTGCCCAGCACGTCTATTGAAACTCGATTTGCAGCGTTATAAGTCAGTAGACATACCGCTGTGCCAGTGGATGTTCTCCATTAAAGAAGTTCAGGGAAAAAATGTTGTGAAATAAAGTTCTATTGTTTTTAACAAAGGCCTATCTTATGAATGTTTCCATTTTGGTGCGATATAAAGCTGTCATTGGCTTATTTTTTAGAATAATTGGACACTAAATAAACTTTTTTTTTTATAAGAGACCCAATTGTTATGAAACTTTGTTAGAAACTTTATATTATGATGTTAAAAACCGTGCAAAGTTTCACCCGAATCGGACTTAAATTGCAAGAGAATATTTACAAATAAATAATTCCATTTCCGTTTGTCCGGGCACAGTACGGATAGCCCGCTTCGTGTAAAGCGAAGTTTTAGCGTAATAAGCCATCAGAATTATCTCTGAGCCACGGAAGATGGCGAGGCATTTAGAAGAATAAGCAGAGTCATGGAAATTAGATATAAAATAAGATGAGGTCTTTATAATTACTGCTGATATCTGAGACATCTGATATTTGTTGATAAGTTTGGCTAAGTTGTTTTTATTAAATACACAAACACAATTGCACGAAGCCCAAAATACAGCTACAGAAATTGACAGATGGTCGCTCACAAATGCAACCACACATTAGTTTCACATACTAGTGGTACAAATTATATATCAGACTCTTTTAACACCTTAATTCTACGTTACTGAATTTAACGCCTTAGTTTTATGTTACTGAATACATAAAACATCAAGCAACGACTCAGAAGTTCTGCCCACAGTGAACATTTTCTGATATTGAACTTGCTTGCTGACAAAAAATACTGCTATTTTATACATATATATATATGTATATATGTATGTGTGTCTTGTATACGAATATATGTACCTACCGTTTTATTAATAATACAAATACTTCGTGCAAGTGTTTGTGGAAAACAAACAAATGCTACCCAAAACTAAATAACGTTGTTTCTGATAATTATCATTTTTAATAATAATTATGTTATCAATGATTTTAGAAAGCTTATGTAAAATTAATTTGTTTCTGAATAATGCAAAGCTACATGATGGGCTCTCTGTATTATGCCAATGGAAGGTATCGAACCTCGATTATTAGCGTTGTAAGCCGTCAAATTGAGCTTTTGGGGGAATACAGTTAATACAGAACCTATAAAACATGCAGTGTTGCTCTTCACAGTGTTAGGCTTAACAGTAATATCCCCAAACTACAAAATATTAAAAAACCCTACTACTTGTATTGCTCCTGTCGCACCAAACATGCTCGCCCTTTCAGCCGTGAGGGCCTTATAATGTGATGGTCAATCCCACTATTTGTTGGTAAAAGAGTAGCCCAAGAGTTGGCGGTGAGTGGTAATGACCAGCTGCTTTCCCTCTGGTCTTACACTATTAAATTAAGGACAACTAGTGCGGATAGCCCTCGTGTAGCTTTGCGCGAAATTAAAAAAACACACACAAAAAAACAAAACAATACTCGTTTTGCTAAATAGGTCTCTTTCTACGTGTACGTGTATAGGATTTCACTTAAATTAACAAACAAGGAAAGAAATTATGAAAAAGTAACAATCCATACAGATAAAAAGCGCCCACTTACGACAGACTCCTGATATTTCACATTTGTCTTTATAATCGTGTTACGTTATTTTAGTGCTACCACTAAAGAACAAACGAAGCTGTTTACATGTTATTCTGTGAATTTATGCCAGCTAGGCTGTTTGATTTTCTTTCTTTCAAGGTTCTGAGTTTTAACAATGTACTGTAAACAATAAAAGAGTCTCATATGTAGTTTTTAAACGGAGACCCTTACAATCAGTGTAACGGTGGCTAGAAGAGAGCTAGAAACCTTATTTATTGTTTTTGAATTAAGCACAAAGCTACACAATGGGCTATCTGTGCTCTGCCCACCACGGGTATCGAAACCCAGATTTTAGCGTGTAAGTCCGCAGACATACCGCTGAGCCACTGGGGGGCGAAACCTTATTTAAGAAGTGAAGGTTACTCTTCTTGTTTATTAAGACCACGTATTTTCTTTTTTATAATAAATAGGGAGGAACCTTTTATTGAAAGTATTGGCCAGTCCGTCACGTGCAAACAAGGTTGGTTTTGAAATTGCCTGAGAAAGAATTCATACATGGGTCTGTACTCATTAGCCATTGTAGTTTGAGACAAGAACATTGCATTCTGCAGGCAAGCAAATACCTTATAATAGCTCACATGGTTTCGTAGTTTATCTTCAGGAGTTTCTCACCAGTTTTCCAGTTAGTTAAACACGTGCGTTGAGAAGCGGGGTTGTATCTTGCTGACGTTTGACATTTCTACAACCTCACAAATTCAACCTCGTTCATTCACCTTCATCCTAGTTCATTCTAGTTCACCCAGATTTACCCTAGTTAACTCAAGTGCACCTAGACCCAGCAAAATTTATTCTAACTCACCTACGTTTACCCTAACTCTCTAAAATTCACCAGAGCTCACTCAAGTTCACCTAAATTCATTTAAATTCACCCTCGTTTACCCGTATTCGGTTGGTTCTTGAAATAATAAATATTAATGTCACTGACGAATACCTTTAAAACAAAACATGTACACAACAATCACTCTTCTGCATGTAAAAGATTAACAAATTGTTTGTGGAATGAAGATATGTCTTAATTCTCAAGAGAGGAGTTCCTGCCGGGTTTGATTGATCATGGTTTTACACGCCTCTTTTGATCATTAAATCAATACTGTCCACCTTTTATTTTAAACATTCTCTCTCGAAGTATGATACAAAATTGCTTCAGTGAAAATGTCGCAGCAATAAAAGCTTAAGTTCTTAATGGTGCTTTCATTGTATCTCAAAGGCTCAAAAGTACTGTATGCTTTCACACGTAATTAAAACACGCGAGCGTGTGCGCACATACACACATATATATGTCTAAAATTTTGTTTTATTGGGAAGTAATATGTCTGCTTCACTAAGATTTTTGTTTAGCCAGGAGATTGAAGATACGTCATGATCATCTTTATGGCCACAAAAATCAACACTTGAACGATTATGAATGACTTAAGAGCTCTACGTATAACATTATGTATGGCTTTATGCTCAAATAATTCCAGCTCTCTTTAGTAGAAAAGGCGGCCAAAACGTAAATGAAGTAACTTTATAAAGATTGATGCAAAAAATGGTTTCGAAGGAAAGCTTTATGGACCAACTTTTACACGTAAAATCGTCAATAGCATACTATAAAGAAATTCTTGCTTGAATGATACTGGAAAACATTTTTAATTATGTGATGTGCAGCCCCACCTTTGTGAAATTTCTATCCTGTGTGCATGTAGATTTCCAATAGGTGCCACGATTTTTCCATTAATCCTCCGTTTTGTTTCAGGGATAACTTTATTTTTCTCTATTCTCTGGGTGAATATATCACACGCAAATCTAAAGCACTGGCGCAATCTATATAAATATAGTAGTACTGTCTGTTTTATGTCCATTTAAATAGTTCGCAGGGCGTGAATGGATCTTCAACAAAGTTAGTGTGAAGGTTCATTAGGACCATGGGGAAATAAGCACAAAATTTCAATTTTGCATTTTGCAAGTTTTTACCACTACTTCGCCCCTGTGATGGATCTTCACCAAATTTAGCATGAAGATTTGTTGGATCCATGAGGAGATACATTCAAATTTACGGTTTTACATTTTGTGTTCCGCTGTTTTTAATGAGTGTTTTGGTGTGTTTTTGTAATTATATATAAAGGAAACAACTTTTCATGTCATAAGATAACCTTTCATTAATCACGAATTTACATAACCGTTGTCAGGGCACAAGTATCCTGTTTAGTGTTAATAAGTCATATATTACGAATATACAGAATTGTTTTTAACAGCATATTTCAACATGAACAAAACAATAAAATTCATTTTTACAACGCGTACTACAATTAGCTTAGACCATCTTAGCACAATCGTATTTCACATTGTTTCCAATAATAAATAGATTTAAAAACTTTTTAAGACATCGAAAACTTTCTGTTCTTTCAAGTTTGGATCGTTGTCTATTGCGCACTGCTGGATATTTTCTGACTTTGCTCAAGAAGGCTGAAAACTAGACCCACAATATAAATTAAGACGCTATTTACATGGAATGTCTTTTGCTTAGTGGACTACTTTTGATAACAAATATGAATGTTTAGCATTGTAAGATTTGTTAATTCACTGCAAACAATTGTTTGAAAAGTTTTTGCTGATTGTAACAGGTACCTGGTTGGTATGCACAAATATAGTTTTGGTTTTGCTTCATCACGTAGGAACTCTGAGAAATAGACAGTTAACTGTTTACCGGCAATAACGTATTAAATTGCGTTTATGTTTCTAATACGCTGTTAAGTTCAACATAATTAAAAGTGTTTTGCTCCTGATTTTCGTTTGTATTCAATATCCGGTGCATCACGTTGCAGCGTCCAACAGTAGTCAGCAAGCATTGACGGATTCCAGTTGCCCTGATATCGTTTTTCCATTGTAGCAATGTCCTGGTGAAACTGAATATTTCGATGAAACGGTACATGGTGCACGAATTTGGATGTGATTTTCGTGATCAGCAGCCAAAAGTTCATAAGGAACACCAACAGTATTCAAGAAGCAAATACTTTGTTGTGCAGTGATGTTCTAGCATACAGTCATGTGAAAAAGTTAGGACACCCTAAGAAAGCCCGTATATTTTTGTAACATTTTTGGATATATAGATATGTAATCTCAATTTTAACAATACCGAAAGATTATAGGAATATAACTAAACAGTTAAAACTGAAGAAAAGATTTTCAAGATCTTTTGTAAATGCAATTGTACAAAAATGCATATTCTAACTGAGGAAAAAGTTAGGACACCCTACCCCCTAATAGCTAGTGTTACCCCCTTTGGTTGAAATAACTGCAGTGAGACGTTTCTTGTAGCCATCTACTAATCTCTGATATCGGTCTGATGAAAGTTTCCACTATTCCTCAATGCAAATTTTTTTTCAGATATCAGATATTTGAGGAGTTTCTTGCATGTACAGCCCGTTTCAAGTCACCCCACAGCATCCCAATGGGACTAAGATCTGGGCTTTGACTCGGCTATTCCAGGACTATCAATTTCTTAGCTTTCAGCCAGTCCTTGGTGGATTTACTGGTAAGTTTGGGGTCATTGTCCTGTTGCAGGGTCCAGTTTGGCTTCAGCTTTAACTTTCTTACAGATGGTCTTACATGATCCTCAAGCACCCTCTGACACACAGTAGAATTCTATGATTGTGAGTTGTCCAGGTCCTGCTGCAGCAAAGTAGCCCCAAACCATGACACGTCCACCTCCATGCTTCACAAATGATATGAGTTTTTTTTCCTGGAATGCTGTATTTGGTTTACGCCAAACATGTCTTCTGTTCTGGTGTCCAAATAATTCAATTTTGGACTCATCTGTCCAAAGAACATTATTCCAGATGTCCTGGTTTTTGTCTACATTCTCTGTGGGTAACTTTAGTTTGGCCTTGATGTTTCTCTTAGAGAGCAAAGGTTTCCTCCTTGCACACTTCCCATGCAAGTTAAACTTGTGCAGTCTCTTTCTGATTGTAGAGGCATGCACTTCCACATCAACAGTAGCCAGAGCCTGCTGTAGGTTCCGTGATGACATGTTAGGGTGTTTGGAGATCTCTTTTAGCATCTTGCGGCCTGCTATCGGGGTGAATTTGCTTGAACGACTAGACCTGGTTATGTTGCCAGTTGTTTTAAAAGCCCTTCACTTGTTGACTATTTTCCGGACAGTGGAATGACTGATTTCAAAATCTTTTGGGATCTTTTTAAATCCCTTTACCAGACTCATAAGTTGCTACAATTTTCTTTCTGAAGGCCTCAGACAGCTCTTTTGCCCTCACCATGGTGCTAACTCTCACTTCGACAGTCAGGAGCACACCAAACTAAATGTCTGAGGTTTAAATAGGGCAAGCCTCATTCAAAATGCTGAGTAACGATCTTCTAATCATGTACACCTGGTGTGATACACCTGCGTGTGAATTGAGCCATTTTAAGTGGGAATAAATGTGGGGGTGTCCTAACTTTTTCCTCAGTTAAAATAAGCATTTTTGTAGAATTACATTTATAGAAGATCTTGAAAGGTTTTTTTATTCAGTTTTAATTGTTTAGTTATATTACTATAATCTCTCAGTATTGTTAAAATTGAGATTAAATATTTATATATCCAAAAATGTTACAAAAATACACAGTCTTTCATAGGGTCTCCTAACTTTTTCACATGAGTGTATATGAATCGGCACATTAAGCGGTTCCATTATGAGCCACTGTTAAACTTTGAGCATTAACACCACATGTATTACAAAGATGGCTGGTATATGTAGTAAAATTTCAATTAAAATAAATACAGAACAACATTTTTAGGCCATCTTCAGGTTAACAAATCGAGTTGGCAACTGACCATTGCTGAGCACGTCTTTGGGATGAGAGTGTGAACGGGTATTGAATTGTAAGGGGCGTTGCAGTTAAATGTTAGGTAATTAATAGATACAGGTATCGAGGTATGTTTCTTTATATGTCCCCCGTTGGTATAGCGATAAGTCTACGGATTTACAACGCTAAAATCAGCTGTTCAATCCCCGTCGGTGGTCTCAGCAGATAACTCAATGTGGCTTTCCTAAAAGAAAAAAAACACTCCCACACTCCTTTACATTGTTTAAGTTCTTGTATAAGTTGGGTTTCTTTGTATTTGTTTCCATACTTAGTATGTTGTGTTTATTTGATTTTCGATGTCCGAAAACGTGTGAAAAATTTTTTTTTTATAGTTCTTTACACCTGATTTTCCTTTTCTGCTTGTTTTTCCAACATAGAAGTCATGGCAGCTGTTGCATTGTATATTATAAATAATGTTAGTGTTGTGTTTGTCAGTGTAGTTTTTACATAGTATGGACTTTAGTTTTGTATTTGGTTTTTAAATGAAAAAAATACGTATCAAGCAAAGGTCAGTTGCTAACTCTCTATGTTAACCTCAAGGTGACCTAAAAAGATCGAAACGTTGTTCTGTACTTCATTTTAATAAAATTTTTAATACCCATACAAACCGTCTTTGGAATACATTTTTACTTCAAGTGGGTTTCTCTTCTTCGCTGAATCACCAAATCTTTTAAGTATGTGCTTCAAAGGCTAATTATTTGATTTCATAAAGTTAGACTCGTTCTCATAAAAAACAACAACTTTGCACTCGTTTGCAAATGTTAAAAATAGCAGCCATGCAAAGTAATTGTCCACAAACTACCAGTTAAAGAACAATTATGCAAAACGATTCGTCACATCTTACCAGTCAAACACTATTCTCGTAGCATGGATAATGTATGTATTATTTAAAAGAACGTGAAATTCTTTCATTCTCTGTAATTTTCATAAATACAGATCTGAGGAATACTCTTGAATTTTCTTTCACCCTCAGCAATTAAAATTTGCGTTGCTGCTAACCCTAAATATAAACAGCAAAATGATTATTTATTTTTCTTCAATTTGATGTTGCTATTCGTGCCTTATCATATCTTAACCTAAAACACTTATAAGTCTGAAAAAACAACAACAAAAAGGGTGTTAAGAAGGGATTCAAAAATAAATTGTTGTTTTGGAAGCTAATTACAAATGGTTAACCTTCTGCTCAGAAGTAGGCCCGACGTGGCGAAGTTGGCTAAGGCACTCGACTCGTAATCTGAGGGTCGCGGGTTTGAATTCCCATCGCACCAAACATGTTTGCCCTTTCAGTTGTGGGGGCGTTATAATGTGACAGTCAATCCCACTATTGGATGGTAAAAGAGTAACCCAACAATTCCCTCTAGCTTTACAGTGCTAAATTAGGAACAGTTAGCGCAGATAGCTCTCATGTAACTTTGCGTGAAATTAAGAAAACAAACTGCTCTGAAGTACGAAACAAAACATGTTAAAATGTTTTATAAGTTTACAAAATCAAAAGAGATCTGTACATTTCTGTACATTTGTCTCAGAGAACTTTTCTGAGTACACATACATATACTTGAAGTGTCACCCGTTTCCTCCCCATAACCTTGCGTTGTACAAACTTGAAAAGTTATATTTATGTTCCATCTTATAACACTAGGTACAACAATCAAAAATGTTATTCATATTTTATCTTATAACCCTGCGTTGCACACATTTGGAAAGTTTTTATCCATGTTCCATCTTATATTAATCTACGTTGTACAAACTTGAAAAGTTCTATCCAAGTTTCACTTCATAAATCTCATTCATTTCACTGTGTTTTACCTTAGAATGCTCACCCTTTACACCCATTAAAAATGTAACCCGTTTTCACCTTATAACCCTAACTCTGAACCTGAAATGCTTTATCCATGTTTTCAGTTTAAACAAAAACACACTTTATGTTCATACTTTAAATTTATAAACCCTGAACGTCAACCTATAAACAACATAGAAAATTGTGGTCGTCCTCACACGTTTTTACCTTCTTACACCTAAAAATTCTCGCCCCACACACATTTTATCCACTCTTTAAGTAAAGGTTTATTGTAAAGCTCTGACGTTTAGAAAGAGTTATTGATGGCTGCAAGGAACCAGTTTTTATGAATAGTTGATACTTAATAATGAAAATGCTGCAAGTATTTAAAAAACAGGTTATCAAGAGGAACAAGGATTTTTTACATACCGATTATTAAGAGCTATGAAGGTGAAATATAAAATAATCAGGTGCATAGGGAAAAAATGGGGAACCTGTTATGGTCGTGAAAACCATTTGTGATCGACCAGCTGTTTCGTTTTGTAAAAATTGTACGCATATACTCGCAAAAAAAAAGTTATATTTCAAGAAAATAAATAAATAAATTGATTTTAATAATCTGTTGCTCCATAGATAACGTGATCGTGCAAATCGACCCACTTGTATTTCCAGTGCAACATTAAACTGAGATGAAATTTTATTAAAGTAAATAATTTGACGAATTGCTCACACCTTTCGGAAATTGTCCGAACAGAGATAGCGGTAAGTCTACAGATTTACAATGCTAAATTAGGGGTTCGATTCCTCTCGGTGGACACAGCAGATAGCTTCAAGTGGCTTTGCAATAAAAAAACACACACACACTCTTCAGAAATATCATCCTCTACACTCACCCCCCTCCTGAATAACCCTAATTCTGTAAGCATCTGAAAGGCTTCATTTGTGTTCCAAACTGTGTTAGGAAAACGAAACGAATCTTTCTATTCGTGAATAAGCTGTACTCGCATGATCCCTTAGCGAGTCAGTCATAATAAAAAGTAGCCACTACTGTTAGACAGTCCTCGTAAAAAGTATCTGAAATGCAATAAAACAAAAATCTTTTTTTCTTTGATCGCATGGACTACTCGATTACATGTTTGAAGTTACATGTTTATAAAATATCTTAAAAAATCAGAAAAACTTGCCTCATTTATCGTATTATAGTTCCTGATAAAGAGAACTTCTTGTCGGAACAGCCCTGGCCTTATGGCTATCGTGCCATCCTGTAGATCCGATAATCCATGTTTGCGTCCCATTACTACAGAAAAATGTCACCTCAAACGTTGAGCCGTAAGGATGCGTTATAAGAGTAACAGTTAAATTACACTATTTGATTACAGTATCCCATGAGTTAGTAGCGGGTGGTATTGACTATCTCGACAGGTGCTCTTGATTACTTTTCTTTCCTGTTGTATATCAATTCAATAATTGATACGGCTAGAGCAGATAGTCCTTGAATAGCTATACTTCAACTTACGAAACAAACGTTTTTTTATTAGATTCTCTAGTGACACCTGGTAAGCGGTGTATCACATATCTATGAGAATAATTGTACATGTAATATTCTCAATATCGTTTTCTTTGTCATCTTGAGAAAAGTAGCCTTAAATACATATGTTGGATATTACCGGGAACGAATGGTCGTTAAATTTTTAACAGTATTTTTATCGCGTCTCGTGAGTTATCGTCATGCGAATTTTACATTAGTTATCTGTTAGACATGCATAACATAATCTGTACATGATTTTTACTTAGTTCATATCTGTGAAATTAGATTGATTTGAATAAGAAAATAAAGGGAAGTCAGTGTCACTATGTTGCAGAGTTTTATTGTTTTTTGTGTTGTTTTTTAGCACAAAGCTACGCGATGGATTATCTGTACACTGCCAACCGCGAGGAATCATTATAAGTTAATAAAAAGCACGAATTTACACATGATATCATTCATTGTATAAGGTTAGTGTATTAATTAACAGTTTATCGCATGATCATATCTGTTAGAAGTAACATTCGTGTTTGTTTGTTTTGAAGTTCACGCAAAACTACACGATGGTCATCTGCGCTAGCCGTCCATAATTTAGTAGTGTAAGACCGGATTACATCCAGATTACCCAACTAGTAAAACAATGCATTCTTGTCTTTATAAGAAGAAACAAAGTACATTCAGACACCTGTACTCATTACTAGGTTGACTTTTTAGGCAGGTCATTCTGATTAGAATTTAATATCAATTATCACTTCTCGGTATAATTATCGATACCATAAAATACTTGGGTGTCGTGAAGAACGACGTTTTCATTTATGTAGCACGAATCACTCATAAAGTATTGATTTCATTAGTTCATTAAATGTTACAGTGTTGACAAACCAACAACATTTACTCTGTAGATTGAACATTATATGATTGTAACTTTTCTGTTATTACACTTTTATTGAATCTGTTCATTAACTTTACGTTTGCTCATCTCTTGAAACGGATATGATAGTTACTATTCATAGCTGTTTCCTGTTAGGCTGTGGCAGCTCTTGAGCTCCGTAACATTCTGCAGAAATAGTAATGAAATGTACGTGTTTTTGAAAACAATAAAAATTTGTAAATTAAACATTGTACACGAATGAATAACATGGAAAATAGAAGAAAAACGAATATTCCACGTTAATAACACGTAGGGTACGTTTTCCACAAATGACTAATACTGCACACTTTGCAGGAGTGAATTTTACTGAATATTTTACATAGAAAACTAATAATGAACAATCTATACGATTGGCTAACATTTTACATTTTACAAGAAATGTTAATATTTAACACCAATCATTTGTTTCCTCTGACACCCATCTGTTGAGATTCATCTTTATAGATAACTCCAGAAGTCCAAACCTTTATCAAATTATTATACAAAGGACGATCAATTATTTTTTATGGATGCTAGTTTGCCCCCCAGTGGCTCAGCGGTGTGTCTGCGGACTTACACGCTAAAATCCGGGTTTCGATACCCGTGGTGGGCAGAGCACAGATAGCCCATTGTGTAGCTTTGTGCTTAATTCCAAAAACAAACAACATGGATGCTAATTTATTGTTTGGTGCTCATTGGACAACTAATTTCCCAAGAAAGGTAATTTCTAAACTGCAATCTTTCTAAGTGGGCAACAGTCAGCTTTTATCTATTCCTCTATTTGAAACTATTTAGTTGTTATTTTAATTGTGCGACTGTTTATGGGATATTAACTTATACCTTATTACCTTCATTAACACTTTTTTATAGTTAATTCAAAAACCAAACAAACAGTTGTAACGCCCCAAACGTGAAAGTGTGAAGAGAATGAAACCTTGCTTTCACAGTTGAAACACCACAAACGTAAAAGTGTGAAGAGAATGAAACCTTGCTGTCACAAATGAAAATTGAAGAGAATTATTCAACAGTACATTATGTCTCGAACTTTGGACTTTTTGAATCGCTAATAGCTAAATAACTAGGCCATATGCGGCCCTGGAACTTTAGAAAATAGAGATTTAGTCAGTATTTAGCACAATACAAAATTAATAAATCATTTGTAAATGCCCACAAACCATTTATTTAAGATATAATTAAACACAGAGTGTAAACTCAGTAAACAAGTGTTAAAAGTCGAGATGTCGACACGATGAATTATTCAATTCTGACTTTCCGAAAACTTCGTTCTTATTTATAAAAAATTCTAAAATTGATTTAGGCCTTTTGTTCAATTTATTATATTTAATGAAATCAAATATAATTTGTACTAACCTCCCATCTTTTTTTTCTATTGATAATAAACTGTTAGTTAATAGTTTGCTGCTTTGTATCTGGTGAAATATTAGAGTAAGAAGTAGCTGAATTATCTGATAATAAATTTTACTTAGTAGTGTAAAAAAAAACATTAATATGCCTCAAAATAAAATAAGGAAAGCCTGTCATGGCCAGATGGTTAAGGTATTCAAATCGTAATCCGTGGATCGCGGGTTCGACCAATCATGCTCGCCCTTTCAGCTGCGGGGCGTTATAATGTTACGGTCAATCCCACTATTCGTTGATAAAAGAGTATCTCAAGAGTTGACGGTGGGTGGTGGTGACTATCTGCCTTCCATCTAGTCTTACACGGCAAAATTAGAGACGGCTAGTGCAGATAGCCCTCGTGTAGATTTGCGCGAAATTCAAAACAAACCAAACCAAAATAAGGATGTCAGACCTCTAGAATAGCTGTGTTAATATCAAGAAAAATGAATTAGCTTCCTAAATGCTGCATGAGATAAAAAAGTCAGAATCAGTATTGTTCTACAAAATAAAGAGGGACAAATAAAATGGAATTATATTGTTAGGACGATTAAAGTTTCACAAATTTTTCATGTAGACAAATTACTGACCTAAAACGTCAGTAGACAAACAAACAAAGGAGTTTAGTGTGCTGTAGCTATTAATAGACCCTAAATAACTATTTGGTCAGTAACTAACTATAAAAAGTGTTTATGAAGGTAATAAGGTATAAGTTAATATCCCATAAACAGTCGCACAATTAAAATAACAACTAAATAGTTTCAAATAGAGGAATAGATAAAAGCTGACTGTTGCCCACTTAGAAAGATTGCAGTTTAGAAATTACCTTTCTTGGGAAATTAGTTGTCCAATGAGCACCAAACAATAAATTAGCATCCATGTTGTTTGTTTTTGGAATTAAGCACAAAGCTACACAATGGGCTATCTGTGCTCTGCCCACCACGGGTATCGAAACCCGGATTTTAGCGTGTAAGTCCGCAGACACACCGCTGAGCCACTGGGGGGCAAACTAGCATCCATAAAAAATAATTGATCGTCCTTTGTATAATAATTTGATAAAGGTTTGGACTTCTGGAGTTATCTATAAAGATGAATCTCAACAGATGGGTGTCAGAGGAAACAAATGATTGGTGTTAAATATTAACATTTCTTGTAAAATGTAAAATGTTAGCCAATCGTATAGATTGTTCATTATTAGTTTTCTATGTAAAATATTCAGTAAAATTCACTCCTGCAAAGTGTGCAGTATTAGTCATTTGTGGAAAACGTACCCTACGTGTTATTAACGTGGAATATTCGTTTTTCTTCTATTTTCCATGTTATTCATTCGTGTACAATGTTTAATTTACAAATTTTTATTGTTTTCAAAAACACGTACATTTCATTACTATTTCTGCAGAATGTTACGGAGCTCAAGAGCTGCCACAGCCTAACAGGAAACAGCTATGAATAGTAACTATCATATCCGTTTCAAGAGATGAGCAAACGTAAAGTTAATGAACAGATTCAATAAAAGTGTAATAACAGAAAAGTTACAATCATATAATGTTCAATCTACAGAGTAAATGTTGTTGGTTTGTCACCACTGTAACATTTAATGAACTAATGAAATCAATACTTTATGAGTGATTCGTGC
The DNA here is from genome assembly GCA_011833715.1 of Carcinoscorpius rotundicauda. Taxonomy (NCBI): domain Eukaryota; kingdom Metazoa; phylum Arthropoda; class Merostomata; order Xiphosura; family Limulidae; genus Carcinoscorpius; species Carcinoscorpius rotundicauda. The sequence goes on from CM022403.1 coordinate 37,392,815, forward strand.
TACATAAATGAAAACGTCGTTCTTCACGACACCCAAGTATTTTATGGTTTCGATAATTATACCGAGAAGTGATAATTGATATTAAATTCTAATCAGAATGACCTGCCTAAAAAGTCAACCTAGTAATGAGTACAGGTGTCTGAATGTACTTTGTTTGCGTTTCTTCTTATAAAGACAAGCATGCATTGTTTTACTAGTCCGGTAATCTAGATGTTAGCGATGTTTTCGGCCGTAATCCCAATAATATCTCATGAGGTTCGTTCATTTCAAATTGAGCGTGTCTCTAATTGCGTGTTTGGGCTAGAAGTTCAATACACCGCCTACGTATTTTATCTGATCTATAATCATACTACCGAGAGGGAGCTTAGTGAGTCATGTTGCACATTTGGACAAGATGTTTAACATGATCTGTGTTAATTAATTGAATAAAAGTTTCAATAAGTCATTTAAACATTTTATCTGATCGATTAATTAGGTTGACCTCTACATCAAGGTATTCAGCACCAACCTCGAGCTCAGATTAATGTTTATACCCTTCTTATTAATTTTTTTATTTGCCAAACCCTCGAGGTTTATTTTTCAACAGGTATATCTATGTATTTATACACTTTAACAAACTTTTCATATATCTGTCAAGCTTACAGTCCGGTAAGATATTCTGTGAAGTAGGAAACACATCAGTGTTCCCAAAACTGAAGTTTCAGCGACACATCACGTAAAATATGTTTCATTTCCTTCTCCATCTAGATTTGAACGTACTAAGTGAGCTGATATTAACTAATACGTGGAAATACTAACAGTTTATGCTGTTATTCTGTTTAAAGGTATTTCAAGTAGTGTAGATATGGTGGAAATTTTGCTAAATAAAGCTGTCTTCGTTATAAAATTCGAAACGTCGTCCCACTTGAGAACAGGGGGACGCAATCTATTAAAAGCAAAACTCTTCTGACATGTATATTAAAAATAGAAAAAAACTAGGGAGATACATACTATGAGAAAACAGTAAAGATGGCTAAACGTTTCGTCCCTCGCTAGTACAGAGGTAAGTCTATGGATTTACAACGCTAAGTCCAGGGATTCGATTCCCATTGGTGAACTCAGCAGATAACCCGATATGGCTTTGCTATAGGAAAACACACACACACACATACCCGTCAAGTTTTATCTTTATCTATTTGTAAATAATGTCGTATACACAATGAAAAAAAAAGACAGTGGGTATAATTACATATATTAATCTCCCAAGTAACGTAATTGGTAGAATACGTCTAAAACAGATAAAGTAAGTAAGTGGCACGACAACATGATTGGTGGAACAAGTCTAAATCCACTAAAGCAGACCAGTAACGTAATCGATGTACGAATCAGTTAAAGTAGCATCACTATTAGAATCAACACAACCATAATATTGTTCAAGTTACAATCAGTTCATGTTCTGCCCAGCAGCAGAGCCACAGTTTTACAGATGGCTTTTGTTTTGTTTCGTCCCAATTTTGACACTTTAAGCAATATCGGTTTGTTTGTTTTTGTTTTATTTTTGTTACAGAATTTATCACAGAGCCGCATATGGACTATTCACACATATGTCTCTAATTTTGAATTGATAAAACACAGTGACATCCAGTTAACAACACCAACTGGAAATTTATGGGTTACAACTGTCTGATCCAACATTTGACCCCCCCCCTTCTCTCTATTGTAAGCGTGGAGCACGTTTATGCAGTAAGAGGTCGCTAACCATGAATTCTTGGGTTTTAAGTCTGAGCAACAAGTTAATTACTAGACAACGACCGGCCTAAGCATGAAATAGTTTACTTTGTATTCACGAGTGTAATGCAGAGCTTATGGGTTGGACCGCTTATTTTTATACTTTTTTCTCTTTTTTTGTAGTTTCCATGAAAGAAGGGATGGTGAATTTTGAGCTTGAAGACTAGCATTTCACATTATCACTTTTGGTTTGGTTTGTTCTGAATTTCGCGTAAAGCTATTCGAGGGCTATCGGCGCTAGTCGTACCTAATTTAGCAGTGTAAAACTAGAGGGAAGGCAGCTAGTCATCACCACCCACCGCCAACTCTTGGGCGACTCTTTTACCAACGAATAGTGGAATTGACCATCACACTGTAACTGCTCCACTGATGAAAGGGCGAGTATGGTTAGTATGACGGGGATTCGAACCCGTGACCCTCAGATTACAAGTCGAATGTCTTAACCACCTGGCCATGCCAGGCCTTATCACTTCTGGCAGTCTTACCTTTTATCATTTCTATGTCTAAGGCTATAACATGAACTTTCAGTGTTTCAATTGTACATTCCACTTAGGTACGCTGGTGGAAAAAAAAATCATTTTAAATTTGCTTGAGAAGTTCTGTACTTAACTCGAGGCTGAGAAGACTTAAAGGACAAGCCACACTTGATATTTATTTTACCTTATCTCATGATATATATCTGTATCTGTGAGGAATTAATATTACAATCGTAAACGTTGTAACGAATACTTCGCGCCAAACACGATCGCCCTCCAAGCCGTGGGGGCGTTATAATGTGACGGTAAATCCCACTATTCGTTGATAAAAGAGTAGCCCAAGAGTTGTCGGTGGATGGTGATGAAGCTGCCTTCCCTCTAGTCTTACACTGCTAAATTAGGGACGGCTAGCACAGATAGCTCTCTAGTGGCTTTGTGCGAAAATTTAAAACAAACAAGTAAATGTAACGAATACCTAAAATTAAAACAAAACTTTTCGTCTATATTGTTCCTCACATTTTTTTCTTTCACTTCTTCAAGTAGGTCAACCTTTTGGAATATCTAAGTCAGTTTATCTTATATGTTCATTCAGTGCGGTATTATGTTTCAGGCTTTGATTTCTCTCACACAATCATTTTTGGTTTGTGTACTTTAACAAAGATTTTGACTTACGTTTTAGCCGTGTTTCTGCAGGTGACGTTAACTGTAGAAAAAGGCTTACCTCTGGGGCTGTTGATTCGTGGTGGAGTAGAAGACGGATTGGGGATTTATGTTACTGGAGTTGAGAGCCCATCTGCTGCCGAATTAGCGGGATTACGGGTAAGTAAAATCTGTGACATTGTGAATGGTGACAATGGGTAAGTATTAGTGAATATACACGTGGCGCTTATATTCATGTGTAAATACTTGGTCAACACAAGTGGGAAATAGCGCAACGTTAAAGCTATCATTACAGAAATAAGCGTCTTTCGAAACGTAGTCATTTCCACCAGAGCTACTTTTCTGGATTAGTTTTCCAAGATTTGCTGGTCGTTTCACGTACGTTTACCCATCATAAAGACTTTGCCTAAATCTTCTTTAAAAGAACAGCAGACCGATGGTTCTAATATTTCTTAATTAGACAATGTTATCTTATATACTTGAAGAAACCTGAAACAAATCAAACTGAACCCAGGAATCTGTATAACAACAATATATATATATATTAATAGAAAGTACAGAGTATATTTGATATATAGTTGAAAGTACATTATGATCACACAGTAATATATAATTCATTTTATGGAAGGTAAATAATGTAGTTATATTTACACATATCATTGAAAGCAATACACCTTTAATTTTGTGTAGGATACATAATATAATTTTCTTCACATAGACATTTTAAGGTAAGCAAGTACTTATACAACGAAACATAAACCAAATTAATACTAAGAACGTCAGAGACAAAAAGATCTGCCACAACAAAAAACTAAAAAAACTTAGATGCAAACAACAAAAAAGGTACCAACACGACAAACCGTTGACTAAACTCATAATTAACAGATAAGACCAACAATTAAGCACAGGCGAGACAAATCTACTTAACAGAGGACTGAACTTCGCAATAACACCTGGGTACATTCCAACCATAGAAATCAAAACATGTTTAGAAGATCTAGCCAGGAGACTTGTGATAATTTCTACAGAAAACAAAAACAAGAAAACGAACAGAAAGAAGACAACTTAGATAATTTTATTGACATCGAACAGCCGAACTTCCCGGGTAAAATTAAAAATTTGTATTTTCCAGAAACACCTAAAAACATTATCTTAAACGATTTTTTCAAAGAATTTTCTCACAGAATCATCAATATAATTTCACAAAACAGAAACCTAAAAAACAATCTTACAAAAAGAGACATTAATTCCATTAAAAACCTAAAACAAGACAAAAACATAAAAATTCTAAAAGCAGATAAAGTTAACGCTATAATCATAATGAACACGAATGAATACATCCAAGAAATGAAGAACATCCTATCAGACACGAACAAATTTAAACCAACACGCACAAATCCAACAAAGACACACGAGACACAACTAAACAAAATACTACTAAAAATGAAAAAAGCCAACACAATTTCACAAACACTTTATTCCTACCTACGTAAAACCGACTCACGCACACCACAAATATACGGCATCCCTAAACCTCATAAACCAGATTGTCCATTACGACCAATAATGTCCACATATGAATTGTTTAATTACAATCTTGGTAAATACATAGCATGGACATTCTTCAAATATGTAACATCAGCCAGCTCATTCATCAAAGACTCCTTTAATTTCAACTCTAATCTAAATCAACTTAATCAGAAAGCCTTAATGGCAAGTTTCGATGTTATATCCCTATTTACAGAAGTTTCAACCACTGAAGCCTGCAAGATAGCCTTAGAACTCTATATCCGAGACCCTAACCCATCTATAAACATTCCCAGCAACCTTATAGAATTCACCATGATGAAGACAAACTTTATGTTCATAAACCACAAATATATATAAACAAATGGCCTAAGCAAGTATCACCAGTTCTAGCCAATATTTTTATGACACAAATTGAGACACAAACAATTAACACAGCATTACATCCACCACTATACTGGTACAGATATGTAGATGACACGGTTGCGGGATTCAGATCTACAGAACACACACTTAATTTTTTCATTCACATTAACTCTATACATCCCAACATTAACTTCACATGTGAACAGGAAGAAAGCAATCAAATATCATTTCTTTACCTCCAAATTACAAGAATTGACACACAATTCAAAACAAAAATCCACCGAAAACTCACCCATACTGAACTACACATTTCTTTGGACTCAGCACATGAAATAAAACAAAAACTCAACATACTAAGAAACCAGATAAACACAGCCATAAAATTATGCTCACCAGATAAAATTGATGATGAATTAGACAAAATAAAACAATACTTCATTAACATCAATAAGTTTCCTCCACAAACCATACAAAACATTATACGCACACACCTAGACAGAAAGCAAAATCAACCAACAAAAGTAAATATATCTCACGAATCAAAAAATCACGAAACCATATATTGCTGTATACCATATATTCCTGACATCAGCAAACAAATAACCAACATTTGGCAAAAACTAGTAACAAAATATGACATTCCAGTTAATACCAAATTTATTCAAAAACCAGGCACAAAACTGAGGTCGATACTATGTAAACTCTACACTGACAAACACCACACCAACATTATTTATAAAATACAATGTGATAACTGCCACGACTTCTAGTTTGAAGAAACAAGTAGAAAATGGAAACCAGATTCAAAGAACATTAAAAGTCACCTTCACACGTTTTCGAACAATGCATGTCAAATAAACACAACATAACCATAGAAAACACTGAAATACTAAATAAAGAAACAAACATAAACAAACGCAAAATTGAAGAAGCCTTACTTATACAACAACTTAAACCCAAAATAAACCAATATAAAGGAACGCCTTTATACCTATATTAATATTTTATAGATGAAATTATATATTCAAACATCTAACCCCGCCCTCTACATCGCGACACTCAGTTACACAACCCCTTCCAAACATGTGGTCAGCTATCGGTCATTTACCTCTTTCTTTCTTTGTGAACCTGACGATGACCGAAGAAGGTCGAAACGTTGTTCGCTCTTCTAGGTAAAATATTTTGTCAACCCAAACGAGCCGTTTTTGCATATATATTTCTCTACAAGTGGGTTTTCTCGACATCACAAATAAGCGTATTGTTTCACGAAAGACAAAGATATGATAAAACACATAAAACATTAATGTAAAGCAGAATCCATATTCCTTACATGTACAGGACTTACTGAATCTTCACAGTTCCGTATGAATGTTTTATTCCTTGAAATGTTAGTTCACTCACTAGAAATTCCCACCTAGAATCGTTTCAAAATACCATTTTAAGCCATTGCTAACACACATTTTCATTTTACTAAAAAAGAAAGACGACTAAAAAATAACTTGAAAAAAAAATTTTAAAATGAAAGTACAATCCTTTGAAGTTCCAAATTTCAATATTAATTTAAATAAGTTCACGATTCATCTCTTCAGATTTTCTTTATTATGAGTTAAATAAATGTCTTCCCGGGCGATGAAAAATAAGTGTTTGTGTTACGAACTAATAAAGACAAAAATTTGCCTTGTTATGAACCTTGACGAGTAAAAATATTATAGTTTCTCATTTTTTAACTGTGGGCAATAAAGTATAACCCTGTTGTTAAGATCGCTGTTGTTGTTGTTGCTTTGAATTAAGCACAAAGCTGCACAATGGGCTGTCTGTGATCTGCCCACCATGGGTATCGAAAGCCGGTTTTTAGCGTTGTAAGTCCGCAAACATACCGCTGAGCCACTGGAGAGCAAATTGTGAATACAGTGCCAGGAATGGGGCCCGAACCCTAGGAACGCTGAAGTGACAACTTATTATTATTATTTTCTAACTGATTATTAGAAAAACTATGAACGTCGGAAAGTTTGTTTCTCTCTTGAATTTAGCGAAAAACTACTAGAGGGTCTCTTACTGCATTTCTCATCCCTGATTTTGTTGTTGTTTTGAATTAAGCACAAAACTACTCAATGAGCTCTCTGTGCTCTGCCCACCACAGGTATCGAAATCCAAATTTTAGCGTTGTAAGTCCCCATACACACCGCTGAGGGGCCCCTGATTTTGAGTTAATATACGAGAATAGTAGAGTTAGACCGTCGTTCTTCCTACGCACTCACAACTTCAATACATTTTTCTCTTTGTTGGCTGTAATGCGGGGTGTGAACCATGGATTCAGAGTCCGTCCCCTATGCTAGCCACCGGACCAAATTCAGCCTACGTTGAAAAGTAATAAAATGAAATTAATAAGTGGTCAGGTTTATCACTGAAGCACCGATGGAAGGGGACAAGGAAAAATAAACAAAACTTGACATTTCTGGAAGTTGAAAAATATAAAATTATGGTAGATTAAAAAACAAAAAATTATAACCTCTGTTGTTGTAAAAGGTGACAAATGGAAAATACGTAGTTAATTTTGACAGGTTAGTAGTAAACAAATTATAACCATATTTTAGAAACTAAGGGCTTGCGGCTTCCAAAGCCCTCCAGTGGCACAGTAGTATGTCAGCGGACTTACAACGCTAGAAACCAGGTTTTGATACCCGCGATAGGAAAAGCACAGATAGCCCATTGTGAAGCTTTGTGTTTGACTTTAAATGAACAAAAACAAAGCAGCTACAAGTAAACGAAATACAACTCTATTGTTACCTATTTTGAAAAGTAATGATTTTGTAGTTAAAACGAATGATTGGTACTTGTGTTATTATTTAGAATTAAATGAATGATTAAAATCAGTGTTTTGAATTGTGTAAATATAAAACATGAAGTTTAGTTATTTATTAGATTTTGTAATCGTTGTATAAAAGATGACCCATAAAATATGGTTCTGTTGTTATAAATACTGGTAAGGTAATGAGACAGCAGTCTTTTAAGATGTTTTGTTAATCTCGCTGACAGGTAAGTACACTAAAATCACCTTTACAAACAGTCTACAAGAAACAGCCAGGAAATATTAATAAATTAAACATATTTTTATCACCACATTGAAGAAAGATACGTAAAAAAACACTTCTTTAATATACCTATCATACAAGGCATTAATTACTTGTGTTGTCGTGGAGACAAGAATAAAATGGGAATATTTTGTAAAAACGTTAGAGCGATCTATAAAAATCTGTGTGACAGTATTTAAACAAACAAACGTGAAAATGAAAAATGTAGCCACTCGAAATCGCGTTTTATTCGTGCTGAGCGGTCGAAATGTTAGATGTATATATACATACATGCTAATTTTTATCCAGTTAAGTGTTACTCGATCATGTGGTACAGCCCTAGATTTGAAGAGCCGCATTCGAGTCCGTGCAATCAATACTCCAATTATTTCCCGCAAGACCAACTACTGTGTTTGCATTATGAGAGAGGGCGCTCGGCTCGTAATTTGAGGGTCGCGAGTTCAAATCCTCTTCTCATCAAAAAACGCTCGCTCTCTTAGTCGTGGGGACTTTATAACGTGATGGTCAGTCCCACTATTCGTTGGTAAAAGAGTAGCCCAAGAGCTGGAAGTGGATGGTGATGACTAAGTGCCTTCCCTCTAGTCTTACACTGCTAAATTAAAGACGGTTAGTGCAGATAGCCCTCGAGTAGCTTTGCGCGAAATTCAAAAAACAAACAAACAAAAACCATTATGAAAGGGACGTTGTCAAATTGTCTTAGTGGCTCTGCCATAAATACAAATATTTATTTAGTTTTCGATATCGCATTAGTTATTTAAAAAAAGGCCAATACATCACCAGAAGTAGTGTTAGTAATATCTCATAGTCGCGTAACGTTCGATGCGTTGTTTTTCAGATTCGTCTTCCAGTCGCTGCGCTAGTCTGTGAGTGGAAAAAATATCTTTATTGTTCTGCATGAAACTCTTTCTAAATGGTCGTGTTGCCTCAGTTCAAAAGAGATTCCAGATACGTCATTATTCTCATTACGATCTCTGAAAGGAGTTTCACCTGAGATATCTTCGTACCCACATTGGTTTAGTCAGACTTTTGCGCGCGCAGAAGTGGCGGAATCGATTAGATCTTGAATGAATGTCCAATATTCTTTGTCATTGAAAATTGTTGTTTACTTCTAGGATGTATAGCTATTTATATTTCCCACTGAAAAAAAAAGAGTTCTCTCAGCTGAACGACTAGCTCGTTTTAGACTAGGCCTAGCACTTGTCTTTCCTTCATCTCACCATGTGCCAGGGTTTTTATCTTAAAATGATAGAAAGTTTAGTTGTTCACTTTCCTTTTCAGAAAGGAAAAGAAAGAATAAAAACCAAAATGTTTGTATAGTTGTAAATAACCGCCAGGAGAACCATTTTACACTTCAATAAAACTTTTAATATTTTTGTTAATTTCTCGCTAGTTTTCCTGCCTTTACTTTCCATTTTTAACCCAAAACTGTCTTTATGTCCCTATAGCAACCACTTCTCTCTCTCTTGCTAAACAATTTTCACTGGGACATAAACAAAATATAAGTAATCTACGGTAACTTATTTAAACTAAACAAATTCATCAATGACTGACAGGAAATATTACATTTGCGGTTCTTTCGTTGCTATTATTAGCTTCGGTTAAGCTACTCTGTGATTCATAGCGGATTATTTTGTTCCAACGAACCTTGATTTTACTATATGCAGCCACTGACCTAAACAAAGCGTGTATAAATAAACCCACATCAGTTTTATGTAAACACCCCCCGTGTCAAATACTTTTATTTATTTGTTGAACTTCGTGTTCACATTTTATGCATCTTTCTCAAAATTCAACTTAAACTTATTTCTTTTTTTTGTGGCTACTACTGCCCTTACACGTGAAGAAATTGACATTTAATACACTAGTACCCCGTACGCGAAATTTTTCATCTCCAATCATTCCCTTTATTGTAGCGCCATCTGTTAGAATATTAAAGAAAGATGATGTATAGTAATCAACCTTCATGATTCCTATTCATATTTTTATGTCACTATGTAGCGAGTGACGCTGTTTATTTGTTTGGTTTGAATTTCGCACAAAGCTTTACGAGGGCTATCTGCACCAACTGTCTATAATTTAACAGTGTACGACTAGAGGGAAAGCAACTAGTCATCACCACCTATCGACAAATCTTGAGCTACTCTTTTACCAACGAATTGTGGAATTGACCGTACGTTATAACACCCCCACGGCTAAGAGCATGTTTGGTGTGACGGGGATTCGAATTCCTCGACCCTCATATTACGAGTCGAGTGCCTTAACCACCTGGCCATGCCGGGCCTCATTTCTGTGGTTGTTTCTGTTCTTAGAGTTTCCTGCCGTTATTTGTTTTTCTTAATATTTCTACTACATTTTATTTGTTCATATTTTGTAAGCTTATTTCTTCTTGAATGTTTACTTTTTTCTATTTCCGCTATTTTTTATTATTATTGTTGTAATTATTGCTATTTTAATCCTTTTTTGTATTCACGTTTGAACTGAAGTCTTCGTTCGTGGCAGACATTTAGGTAGCAGGCACAGTACGAAAGTTGCATTAACTTTTACCTTAATAATGTTCGTTGCTTAGAAACGATAATGCGGACTCTAATGAACATTATAATTAGTTTCAGTACTACGCACGCGCTTTTTTTTTTAATAATTCAACAGACCACACGGTCTCTAAAGTCGTTGCTTTTCATCAGGTACGTTGATTTCAGAAGAGTTGTGTACTAGAATTTAAATAAGGATTAATACTCACGGGTGAACGTTTTCCAGCTGTACACTGAAATCCTTCAAAGTGGCCTTTCCCAGAGCATGACTAAAGAGCATGATTTAAGTCAAGTAAACAAATTTCGGGTTTTACTGTCGACACTGTCGTGATCACTATCGGTCTGAACAAGAAAAGTGTCACAACTGGTTAATCCAATGATATGTTTTTATTGTTTCTTTGTTTTTTCATGTGCAACTGAGATTTAAAAAAAACCAACTGAACTTACATATAAAGGTTTGGGTATTTACTTCGATCTGTGTGATTATCAAATTGGTCCACCTGGTAACATGACAAATTGTAAGAAATTTCTGATTAAATATATATATATATCCCTACAGACTGAAGTTAGTTTATTTTTTTTATAGCGAAACAGCATTTGACTATCTGATGTGTCCACCGTGGGAAAAGAAGCCCTAGATCTTAGCGTTGATAAGTTTGTAATCTTACCGTTAACTATTTAAATTGAAACTGGTTTCTGAAAGTTGTATAGAATGTCTAGGAATATGTCCGAGAATATGAATAACTTCAGTTGTTTTTTTTTTCCAAGGGTCATCCTTCGTCAAAAGAATTAGTCCAATAAAAATGATCATTATTTAGGTTTTCTCCTATGGAAACATCTCTTATTTTACACAGTAACTATGATTTAAGTATCTCGTTATATAAATCTTACTGGGTTTGGTTGACCGAAAAATAGCCGTTTATCAGAAATTATAATCAATTGTGAATTTTATCGATTTTTCTCATAGGTTGGTGATCAAATACTGTCAGTAAACGACCAGGACTTTCAAACAATCTCACACGATAAGGCTGTTGACATTTTGAAATTTTCCCCTCTCATGAAAATGACTGTTCGATACGTAGGAAAGATTCCCCTTGCCTGCACGCCATACAGCGGACAACCTTGGTACCAAGACCATCAACAGCTATCATCTCCACGGTGAGGCAACGAGAAACGTTTTGTGTTTATATCGTTACGAAAAAGGTTGGGTCAATTCAATGTAACCCACATCTTAGTCTTAGTAACAGTTGATTGTATGATTCAATAACTTGTCTTACATCAGTAAATACAAGGATAACTGATCAATGTTTTTCGAAGCCTAAAAATGAAATTTAAAACTAGTTGTTAGCCCCCTAGTGGCTCAGCGGTATGTCTGCAGACTTACAACGCTAAAACCTGGGTTTCGATACCCGTGGTGGGCAGAGCACAGATAGCAAATTGTGTAGCTTTGTGCTTAATTCAAAACAACTAGTTGTTATTTTCAATGACGTCATTACAATATACACAATACTGATTTAAAGGTGTGTGAATAACCAGATAAGTAGCTCATTCAATAAAGTAAAGTAGATTGAATAAGATGGCAGCAGTACTTTACTTTTTGGTTTGTTTGTTTTTTTCAAGTTAAGCACAAAACTACACAATAGACTATCTCTCCTCTGCAAACCACGAGTATCGAAACTCGGTTTTTGGTGTTGTAATTCTGCAAACATATCGCTGTGCCATTAGCACTGGATTTTATACTATTTTTTTATAAATGTTTTAAATCATTTACAGTTTGTTTTTATAAGTATCAAAGAGGTTGAACATACAAAATTAAAACGATTTTAGAGCTTCTCATGTCTTCACGGTCCTACTTTATCTGACGACCGTGCATCTTATCGATAGCCCAGCAACAAAGTTCCCATTGAAAATTGTTCAAAATGAATACATGGTCCATTCTTCAGATGCGTGGAATGTACGTTAGTTGAACATATATGTTGTGAAAGTAAAATGTGCACACGTCATTAATTAATGTCTTCTTTTCTACTCAGAAACTGTTCTTAATTTTGTAAAACTTACTGCTGATCTCTTTTTGAGTGGTCCCAGTGCCCCAAGTTCATTCATATTTCTTTGCTATCTAACACCATTAAGTATATAGAATGTTTTCACCTTGGAAGTTATAAATTCCCATATCCAACATATCTTTATGATCTGAATATATGAATATTTAAATCAAAGAGAACTATTGCATACCATTCCCAAAAACAATCAGTTTTCGATATCCTCAGATGAAATATGTGGTATGTCCATTCTCTTTAGATTTTACTATTATTTAATTCAAGAAGGGCCTAAGTCCAGAGACCTTAGTTTGCCAACCCTTTGAAATTTAAAGAGTGAAGTGCTTCATATTATAGCATTTGTAAGCTATGAACTGGTGCTATATATGGGTAAAGTATGAATCATTTGGCATATCCTCCCTTTAAGATATGCAATTAAGTTGATTTCCTGCAAAAACATATTTCTTGGACTTGGGCCCCTTTTGAATTCACCAATTCAATTTATGTTCTATCAATTTGGAGAAAACTAGATAACCTATGTTACAGGTGGAAACGCACTTACAGCCAGTTATTATTTCTGGGTGATTAAATTTAATTTTAGAGATTTTTTTCTCTTTTTGCTAAGATACATCTTGGAAATTTCCACACATTTTTTAGCGTTTTGTGATTTTTTTTCTCCACAAATTTCAACAAAAGACTGTGACTGCCTGACTTTCCGATTTTAGTCTTTAAAAACTGTTTTTCCCAGAGAGGTTTGCGAACTCTAGTTAACTAAGCTTACTGGTGTCATATAATAACATCTAAAGATGTCACACAATTTTTTTTTCTCTTTATTTATCCCATCTCAACGAGGGGGTATACACAGAAATACAACAATTAAAACACAAGTTAATAAATTATCATGCTGAAAATTACCAGAAAGTTAATAAATTAGAAACAAAAAATATATAAATGATGTAATTTTGAACAGCAGTTATTTAAATAATACAGTTTACGTATCAAAACAAGAAACCAAAAGATCTGTTATTGGCAACAAAATTAAAAAGAGAATGCAAATAAAGTAATTACAACTTATCTTAACAAAGTACACAAGAAATAACCTTGGGCACCTTGGTTTGCCAAGGTACCAACATAAGAATACATATAATAAAAAACACCTAATGAGTTATGTAACAAACACTTATGGTAATGGAGATAAATATGTTTACGTACACACACTTTAAACATGGAAATTAAATGAATTTCGCGATGGCTTGCTAAATAAACTGAACGAGCAGAACATATAACCTGTTGTGCCAAACTGGTAAGCAAACGGAATATGTTGCAGCATCTCCTAGGTAACGAAGGATGTGATCCCACTAATTGGCATCTCCTCCATACCCAGTTAGATAGAGGACAACCAAAATAAAACTCCAATAATTTATATACTTAGGACCACAAAAGCTGTACAAAGGGGCATAAGAAAAACAGATGGTCTATGGTTTCCCGCGCCTGTGAACAGAAAGTGCACAACCCTGTGGGATGTCTGTCCATATGTACCAGCTTGACATTAGTGGTTATCGCCCGCAACCACAGTAAATAATCCACATCACAAACATGAAAACCCACAAAAGAAGAATGTGCGTTTCCAATATCTAGGAGGAACAATATTCCCCCAGTAGAATGGAGCAGGGACGTGAGAGGCAAGTGAACACTGTAAATAACCCACCAACTGCTTTAGGGATAACCCCTGAAAATGAACCCGGTTATCGGAGTGGTCCAGAAAATATAGGTCAACTACACGTGTGGTGGATGGTAGAGGAGCCTGCCTAGTGGACAAAAACTCCAACCAGTCCACTGGCAACGCTTCCCTAAGCATATTAAAATGGGAAACAATTGTACGGACATTGGCCAACGGGTCAGCTAAAGATGTCACACAATGATAACGTAACACTGAAGTGACGTGTTACACAGAAGAATATTATAAAACATTTAAGGGTGTATGTTACGTATAGTAATCTGAGGCTTACATAATAGTGCATAACGCTCATGTATATGACTTACATGATAAAATATAATTGAAATAATACCGTAAAGCTTAGAAGTGCATAACTGATGTGTTAAAATACAGCTGAAAAAATAGCGTATAAAACTGGAGTTTACAACTTCTGTGGCAAAATCTATCAGAAATAATACCACATATAACTGGCGTAACAAAATATACGTGATATAATATCGCATAATCTATAATATGCAAGATGATTATAAAGCAAACCCCTTATTTAAGATTCTCATATCATGAAAATAATATTTATCTTAGAGAACACGAGTTCATCAGATGTTTTGTTCATGACTGGGTGTGGTACACCATACTGTATTTAGTGTACAGCATATCTAAATCGACTTTCTTTAAACTAAGTTAGCTTTTATTTTCCCCCTCCATTTCTCTCAGCAAAACAAAATGGTGATTTGAATAAAACACGTGTCATTTTATAGGATCGTGCAACTGTTGTTCTGTTGACTATCAAAATAACGGCAGTTTTATTTAAATAAAAAAACAATTCTAAAGAGAAAATGGACTCTAATTTCCTTAGAAGCAACCTAAGAATGCTGACAAACAGTAATGTGGTTATTCGAGACAGCTGGTCCTCTAACATATACTCCTAGCTATGAAGGGTTATCTATATTTGTGGAAATAGTACACTGTAGTTTGTTCAGAATTTACACGACCAAACTGGAAATATTCTTTTGTGTGTGTGAGGGGGGGGCAGCAAGTGGAAGAGCAGTAAATAACAAAAGTACTGTATAAGTCTGCAAGCTATTAACCAGACGGGTACTTCTTAAAGAACGTGTTTAAGTTGCATTGCATGGTGGACATTAGTTAAGTAGATGATTGACGAAACGTGATTAAAATATCTTCTAAATAGACAACACCCATTTTTTTTATTTTTGGATAAGTTAGTTCAAAAGTTGTTGTCATCTACGTTATTGAAAAACCACGTGCAAATCGCCTGAAGTCGTAATATTTATCTTAGTATGTGGTACACCTTTTATGAAAACTTTTAGCATCCATCCTCATTTCTTTGAAGTTGCTGAATAAATTAATTGTGCCCAAAACAGTTTTGGTAAATGCAGTTCCAACTAGACCAATCAAGTTTTTCTGTTTTAGAAAAAAAGTTACTTTGAGTTGTCTGTTGTATCCACTGCAGGAAAATGAACCCTGGAGTTTAGCATTGTAACTCTGTAAACGAGAAAATTCCTCATATCTATCCACCTTTTCAGGTATCGATCTTGTAACCATTTTGTGCTATTACAGTTTTCATGCTGTAGCTTTTAATACAGTAAGTATAACTTCATAAAATTTTGAAGATCATCAGTAAACATTATAAAGCTTTCGTAGGCAAAATATCAGTTATTTAAATTGAGTTTTACGATTTTTAATTAATGATTTTTTCATACATTTTTTTCGACTGTTGACTATCCAACACACAAAGTAATTTTGATTTTTAAACTAAAAATACTTTTGTGTTTCAAAAGATGTTTAAATTTTTATAACCGGCACATAACAACCAAACGGTCTAAGAAAACTTAATATCTTATGTTTTATTTTTTACTATTGTATCTCTGTAATAGTTTGGTCGATTTGATCGACTTGGTAACCACTACATTAAGTTAGAAAAAATAAATAAATTGTGCTTTTTTCATCCTAGAATGATTACAAATTATAAGACGAAAACACAAATTTTAACCTAAATAATTTAAATGTGAATTTTACAGAAAAAAAGAAAACTTTGCAGTCGAAAAACTACTCATACTGATTAATTTTGCAGGTTCAAATTTTTTATAAGAGATATGTGCTAATAAATGAAACATAGAACTTGGTGCAGAAAGAACCCTTTCCAAGCGGTAATCCGAACGTTTTAGTTTTTACTTTTGTCACTAGGAAAAGTACTGTGACGTAATAGTTCCCAAACAAATTGCCAACGCCAGCGCGTTGAATGTAAATGAACATGGCCAGTGCATACGGAGAAACAGAGGCGGAATCTGTTTTGACTTTGTGTTCTGAAGAGTGTCGAGTAGCGCTATATCAATTCCAACCTACTCTGAACGAACCTACAACAGTTACTTTTGACACAGATCTGACAAGTTCTTGTGATGAGGACAGTTCCACGAGCGAGAGTAGCGGAACTGTGAATGATACTGAAGAAATAAGATTATATATTAAAACTACATGCTTCATGAAGTTTATGAGATTTACATTTAGCATGACAATGTCAAAGTACTGTGTTAAGATTAATTTTATTATGATGAGTTACGGAAATATTTTATGAATTTTGTATTTGACTGTTTACAAGTCTACATTTTTTTTAAATACATAACAATGTACTTGATTACTTCAAAATGTTCAAGACATAGTCTTATTTCAATTTATCTTGAAATGTTAAATTTGAAAAATGGAATTTTTCAAACTTTTCCATATTTACAAATGATACAAAAACATCTACAGAATGATCTACCAGCTTTTAAACTTGGAATATACTCTATTTGGGATAGATCTGTCCACTGCCTAGACTAGGAAATCAAGGTTTCACTGACTTTTAGGTGCCACAAATGCAAAACACACTCATGAATGTGAAGTGTGTTTGGCAATTATTACGTCATAGTTGTGAAACGTCATGGAAACAGCCGAACGACCGAGAGCAATTTGAATTCGAGGGTCTGCATATTTTGTTTCATTTTTACTCAAAAACTAAAGTGTTTAAAAATATGGCAACCACACAGGAATTATACCTAACCAAAGTACACTTTTTGAGGCAATTACTAAATGTTAAAACATTATATATCTATACACATATTTACTATTTTTATTTTATTAGCTTCATAGCTGTGTCTGGTTAACATCACACAATTTGCAATGACGTGGCGCATGTAACTGTATCCGAAAGAATAATAATTTTAAATTAATAATTGAAGTAATTTATAATATCAAAATTTTAATTATATCCTACAATTTTATATCTGATTTATTGGCATACATACAAAAAATGATAGTTCAATAAAATTTTGAATGAGTCAACAAATGTGATGACATGGCCTTTGACACCTGACCATAGGACGATGAAGACTGTTGCTCTTAGCAGCTTCTTCAATTGAATCTAGAGTTAAAATCGTCAACATCATCATTGTGGTGGTTATTTCAGAATGAAATCTTCCGAGGCAAAACCTTGGAAGATTACTGGAGGTGCTCAGAAGCTTTCTAGCTCATCATTGCTCTGGTCTTGATGTATGTTAAGGATTGAACTTGATGTTGGCATGTGCAAAGTGATGACAAAAATAGACAAACTTCTGACTACCTTGTAACTCAAGCTTTTGATCTTCGATGCTCAATTTAGCTCTCAAAGCGAGTGTTTTTTTAAGATTTAATAATTTTAAATGTGTAGTTTTCTGAAGAACACCCTACAATTGAATATCCTTTGTGATAAACTATCACAATTCACACTATAATTCAAATTTAAAAATACAAGTTAGCCTAACTTTTCAATGATTTTTCTTCGTTGCTTATGTGCAAGTACAAGATGATAATTCTCATCTCACTAGAACATAAATAGAGTACGCGAAATGTAATTATTTGTTTCTATTAATATTATTTTTGCATGTGATATCCGTACAACAGCTATACATCTAGTGCCACGATTCTAGCATTTAACACATCACAACGATCGCATATAACATATTTCTTTTTCTCTTTATATATATATCGTATGAGAATAATACTATGTAAAGATGGAAATTATAGAGACCACACCTCTGCAATCACCTTTGCAATGTGTCACTGATATTAAAAATTATCGGTTAGGTGGTTACAAGGCGCCCGACTCGTAATTGAGAGTCTCTAGTTCGAATTCCTATCATACCAAAAATGATTACCCTTTCAGCTGTAGGAGGCGTTATAATGTGACGGTCAATTCCACTATTCGTCTGTAAAAGAGTAGCCCAGGTGTTGACGGTGGGTGGTGATGACTAGCTGCTTCCTTCCAATCTTATACTGCTAAATTAGGGACGGCTAGTGCAGATAGCCCTCGTGTAGCTTTGCGCGAAATTCAAAAGCAAAATAAAATTGATAAAGACCATCAAATGTATCGAATGTGTAATTTTGGTTTGAATATTTCCAAATGTATGCAAAAGGAATCTATACAGCCACTAAGGTTATCATTGATTATATAGGTGAATGTTCAGGTCAATAAAAAACACAGGTAACTCGGACATTTTACTTTCTATGAAGCTACCAGAAATTGGGGGACATGATGCCAGTATTAGATTTTTTTGTTTTACAGTATTTGAACACAGAAAGTAAATAAAAGTATTTGAGTAAAACATTAGTACTAAGTATGACACACAAAAAGTAACATTTATGTAAAATCTTGATATCGAAACTCGAGCGATGAAGAAGAAGACATGAAACAGGAAAGATGTTAATATTATCTCTCTTCTGTTTGTTTGTTTATTTCTAAGTTAAGTATAAAGCTACACCATGGACTACATATACTTTGTCTCCCACAGGTATCAGAATCCGGTTTCTAGCGTTGTAAGTCCACAAACATATTGCTGTGCCATTGGGAGGCTTTCTCTTCTGATGTCGAAGCTATTGTCTTCACATTCTGCTACTAAATATTTCAATGCATATTCTTATTAAATACAGTAGCACATTCAACAATTCAATATGTTGTCTTTCTAAACATTTAAACGCATTCTCTCGCTAAATACTTATCATTATTTTATTACTAAATGCATCGGCCAGGCATGGCCAGGTAGGTTAAAGCGTTCGACTCATAATCCGAGGGTTGTGGGTTCGAATCACACTCGCACCAAACATGATCGCCCTTTCAGTAGTGGAAGCGTTATAATGTGATGGTCAATCCAACTATTCGTTAGGAAAAGAGTAGTCCAAGAGTTAGCGGTGGGTAATAATGACTAGCTCCCTTCCATCTAGTCTTACAGTGCTAAATTAGGGACGGCTAGTGCAGATAGCACTTGAGTAGCTTTGCGCGAAATTCAAAAAACAAACAAACTAAACGCATCAAGACGTTGTAACTATGCTATAAGCAACCACTTTTACAGAGCTGTGATAAAAAGCGGTTTCCTTCAGTATTTACAAATTGGTACATTTTGTATTTTTCATAAGTTAATGTATGGTAAAAGAAAATCTATATAGCGATACTTATAAACCATTAGTATCAGAAATACATAGTTTTGCCATTTGTGATAATTCTATTTTATTAACAACTTTCAACGATACTAAAGATTCTGGTGAGCAAATTCAAGTCTCAAAAGTTTTTTATTTTCGATATATAAAAATAGGTTATCCAGAAGAGGGAGCTCCAGGAAAAGGGAAAAACCCAGAGGTGTTGAGGTAAGAGAAAGAATCATCTTCTATCATGGAAATTTATTAAATAAGACATTGAACGGAACACATTTCAGTTATGTAAGATACATTCTCGTTAAAGTTTTGGACTGTTTTTTCTAGAGCTCCTCATTTCTTTCAGATTTGCATGGATTTCTGAATCCACTATATACAGAAAAGATCATCACTTAAGACGCTAAATTCTAATCATAAGCAGAATATAATCAATTTGACAGGATTGTTTCATTGAAATCTATAAACAATATTCCAGGTCAAAAGACGAAGAATGTGTACTTTATGTCTTTGTTTACTTGGTTGTTCATTTTGGAACAAAGCACAAAACTACATAATATGAACTAGTATGAAAACTAGTGGTGAGACTCTGCAGACGTTTTCCTATACACTATAGTCTATATGATGTATATCCCTCTCGGATGAGGCAACCTTATTACTGGCGTTATAAGCCCTCATAATTACCGCTGAACTACCAACTGGGATACCCATATCCTGGACGAAAGTCATGTAAATTCATGATTAATAAAAAGTTATGTTAGGACATGAAAAGCTGTTTCCTTTTATATATAATTAAAAAGAAACACCCAAAATCCAAACCTTTATGCCAAATTTGGTGAAGATTCAACAACAGAGAAAAAACGGTGACAAAAATCCTGTAAAAACACTCATAAAATCCGCAAAATGCAAAATATTTGTGTATTTCTCCATGGACATAATGAGCCTTCATACCAATATGGGTGAAGATACATCCACATCCTGCGAAGTATTTAAATAGACATACAGTATTTATATTTATTTAGATAGCGCCCGTGTCTAAGGTCAGCGTGTGCCATCTTCATGACATCTTTTATCTGCACTCTCAGAACGGAGAAAAATGAAATTCTCTATAACAAAAAAAGAGGCGAAACGAGATGATCATGACAGCTATTAAAAATCTACATGCACACAGGATAAAAATTTGGCGAGGTTGAGGGTTGTACATCACGTAACAAGAAAGTTTTTCCAGTATCAGATAAGCAAGTTTTCCATTATAATATGATACTAATTATGTCAGTGAAAACTTGTTGGGATGTCACAAATATCCACATAGAACTTTTTGTATTTTACCCGAAATTACATTCACGTGCAGGGTTCAATCATTTTGTTCATATTTTATACTTGAAAATTCTAAGTAAATATTTAACCATTTTCTAATACTACATTTACAAAGTATATAAATAAAAAACGAGAAATATTCGTCTCTTGTTAATTTTCTGTATGGTAAAAGTTAATTTCAAAGTTAGAATTCTAATAATTTTTACGTATTAACTCCAAATCTAGTCAAGTTCTCATATAAAACGTTTTCTGTGTTGCTTTTTTTTTCTGAATATTTAATATAGCCAATAAACAAATAAGTATAATTTGTTAAGATGCCTTGGCTTGGATAAGCGTATAATGTGAAAAACTAAATCTATTTCAAATTGGAACAAAATGTGTGGCACATAAAGATTTGAGATGATAAAATTGAAAATAAAAACAGTAGTGGTTCTTTTTTTTTTTATCAAATCTGGAAAATAAACTAACATATCGCACATACGAAAAACATGTCAACTACACTGTAAAACTGTATGCCAAAGACCCAGAATAAACCTTAAAACACACACAAAGAGGGCTGTCATTCTTTGGCGGCTGTTGAGAAATTCTACTTTTTTTATATTTTGTTTGAGTACCTGATAATTTATGTTAGTATTTGTTGTTCAGGCAAGAATTACGTCACCCATAGAAGAAGCCGAGAAAATCTTGGACCTCAAAGCCCAACAGATATTGACGGAAAATGAGAGAATTTCGTTGGCTTACTACTGCAACGAATACGAAACTAGAGCTATGACAGTAGACGCCTTTGTAGCAGTTCTAATGGAACTTCTGGAAAATCCAGAAAAGGTAGACTGTCTTTTGTATGTGTGTGTATGTGTCTCGTGGCTAAATATTTATTGACAGAAAATGAAAGAATATCGAATGCTTACTACTGCAACGACTACGAAACTAGAATTATGACAAAAAATTTGTTTGGGGTAGTTTTAAACTCTGCGAAAAGCAGCCTGTTTCCTTTGTGTTTATGTGTGTTTATTTATTTAGTTCGTTTGTCATTTGATTTGTTAAAAACCAGAAGACACTGATGTTCACCAAATCAAGGGACATACGAATACTGAGGTGACTACATACAAAAAAATCACCGTAAGAACGATTGCTTGTTTTATGGGCGAAAAACTTGGCACTGGAAAAAAGGTTTTATTCGTTTGTTCCTTCTTCATTTCAAATAAATTAGTTTAATAACCTAATTACTACTTATGTTCACAATCGTTAACATCTATATTAATACATATATGGCTGAAAAATGTGGCATGAAAAAATATCGTAGCTTTTCTTTTCATTTATTTCGAATCGATTGGATTGATAATCTAATCGCCAGTAATATTTGCCAGTGTAAACACGTATATTAAAGCACATGTCGTTCAATGTGCAATACTTCCTCAGAGCCCATTTGCCAACGGTGTCAACATTGTCGATATAGGGGTCTCAACAGAAGTAAAATGTAACAAAAGTAATCAAAAGTAATATCAGTTGTGGATACTGTTTGAATAGTAAATATAAAACTGAAAATACGAAAGCATACGATAAAATGAATAAAACTTTTAGTGTTAAAAACGATTCGTTTGGCCTAAGATGCCATCTGCAGCCATAATGAGAAGAGGGTCAAGGGATGCTACAATTTCGGGGTACGAGGAAATATGAGATAAAAAATTATGCATTATCATTTTCATAATATACTTAAGAAAAAATCGCAGTACTGCGGAAAATCGCTTTGCATAAAAAAAATCCATTTTTACTCCCCCCCCCCAAAAAAAAAACACACGTAAATTCTCAACACATTTGTCTTTCCACCACCAGAAGAATTCTTCATATACCCAAGAACGTTTTATGAATTTATGAAGACTTTGAAAAATGGCCCCGGGACATAATTGTCCACGGGCCCGACCTACCTCTCGACGCCCCTGGCCTATAAAATTATGTAAACATTAGCAGGAAAAAAATGAAGTAAAAAAACAACAAAAACATATCACTGAATAAAAATTAATAAACGGAGTGAAATAAAGATGAAAGTTAAACTATATGAGGGGTAAAATGTAATTAAAACTAATGAGGGGTAGAGTGTAATTAAAACTATATGAGGGGTAGAGTGTAATTAAAACTATATGAGGGGTAGACGTAATTTAAAGTATATGAGAGGTAGAGTACAATTTAAACTATATGAGGAGTAGGCGTAATTTAAACTATATGAGAGGTAGAGTACAATTTAAACTATATGAGTGTGTGCGTTTTTCGTATAGCAAAGCCACAAGAGACAATCCGCTCAGCCCCCCGAGGCGAATCGAATCCCTGTTTTAGCGTTGTAAATCCGGAGACATACCGCTGCACTAGCGGGGAGCTAAACTATATGAGGGGTAGAGTGTAATTTAAACTAATGAGAGATAGAGTGTAATTTAAAGCATATGAGGGGTAAAGTGTAATTTAAAGCATATGAGGGGTAAAGTGTAATTTAAACTATATGAGGGGTAGAGTGTAATTTAAACTATATGAGGGGTAGAGTGTAATTTAAACTATATGAGGGGTAGAGTGTAATTTAAACTATCTGAGAAGTAGAGTGTAATTTAAAGTATATGAAGGATGAAGTGTAATTAGACAAAATGATATTAACAAAATACTAAAACAAAATTTTAAATGCCCAAAGAAGAGAAAATTTAAATTTGAAAACCAAAGGGAATAAGCTAAACGATTTTTCACGACAAAGTAACAAAAGAATATAGTAAGCTAAAGATGACTATTGACTTTGGGAGTAACACTTTTGAGAGGCTCGCGTGGCCAGGTGATTAAAGGCGTTCGACTCGTAATCCGATTGGTTCGAATTCCAGTCGCGTCAAACATTCTCGCTCTTTCAGCCATGGGAACGTTATAGTGTTACAGACAATCCCACTATTCGTTGGTAAAAGAGTAACCCAAAAGTTGGCGGTGGGTGGTGATAACTAATTGCCTTCTCTCGAGTCTCACATATCTAAATTATGGACGGCTAGTACAAGTAGCCCTCGTGTGGCTTTGTGCAAAATTCAAAAACAAACACTTGTGAGTGTCTTGTTGTTAACAATGGGATTCCATCGTGATCGAGTACACTCAAATCAGTAATAATTTTTCTTCAATCACAATCGTGAGCATTAAACGTTTTTCAACATTTTAATTATACTATTAATTAAATGTATTTTCGATATTTGTAGTTTTTAAGGAGTATAATTTTTTAATGCGTTGATGTATAAAGTTTTATATACATAATTTGTTAATGCGTAAGTGCGAACTGTTGTGGTTAAGTTTATTCATTAAGATATTGTGCGTTTTGGGGGCTATCGGCTGTATCCACCGAGGGGAATTGAACCCCTGATGTCAGTAATGTTACTCCGACGTCTTACCGCTGTCCAAATGGGAGACTCGGGTTAAGGAATAACAACCTATGAAAACTAACTTTACAAAGAGCAATGATAAACCTAACGTTTGTCATCAAAATCTGAAAAAAATACACAGACTTACATAAATTTTAAAGCCTGTGTATAAACAACTTACGATATAGAGATTAAGTTTCTAATATTCTCCCAGTTAAATTTATTGTTCATTCTCGTTTGACTCTAAACACAAAGTTACACAATGGACTGTGTGTGCGTTACTCAACAGGGGTACCGAAACCTAGTTTTTAGGGGTATGAGTTCGCAGACATACCACTGTGCCACTACAGAGCTTCTTGTTCACTGTTCAGATGACACCTTGTTGCCATACAAACTTATGACGTTCGGTTTAGTTTTTTTGAATATCGCGCAAACCTACACAAGGGCTATCTGCGTTAGCCATCCCTAATATATCAGTGTACGACTAGTCATCACCAACTACCGCCAACTTTTGGGCTACTCTTTTTCCAACGAATATTAAGATTTACCGTCAAATTATAACGCCGCCACAGCTGAAAGGGCGAACATGTTTAGTGTGATGGGAATTTGAACCCTCGACCCTCAGATTACGAGTCAAGTGCCTTAACGACCTGTTCAAGCCGGACCTTACTAAGTTCACTAAACAAACTTAATTCATCAGTTTCTCTTTAACTAAAAAACTATTTTATGACAAACTTTGCAGCTAAATGGAGAACTTGTTCTGTAATATTCGTAATAAATTCACCATCTAGGTTTTTCAAGATTTTTTTCACTTTAATATAAATACCGTCATTAGAACTTATTTTTAAGGCAGAGTTGTTTCACTGCTTGGCTACATCAATTAAAATACGTCATCTGACTTTAATAATTCATCCAAACAATAAGCTTAACACTACAAAGTGTCTATTGCTTGGGAACTAGAAGAATTAAATTACTGAATACAAATTTTCACCAGGTGTCGCTTGTATAAAATCTGACACATTTCATAAAATAGACAAATTTTTGTTAACACAAAAAATTACAATTAGGTTACAATAAAATTTATCAGACGCAAAAATTATGTTAAGCGCTATTCGTAACTGCGTGAATTTACAATAATGCACAATTTTCACATGTAGAAACGGATGAACCGAATATTCAATTTCAAACAATTCGGAGCATCCTGTTTTAGGTACAAAGAACAAAATATTATTTATTCATAATTTATGTAAAGTAATACAAAATTTAGTTTTAAGTATTTTATATTAAACTACGAACTTTAATTGTCTGATTTTTGTTCTTTTGAAATTTTCTTTGTAAGACAGCCATAATGCAACTTTGCTACCTGAGGCCATTGTGCGTGTTCAACGGCTGATACTATTATAGTTGTACTTTCATTGAAATTGGAAATTTGGTTTAAATTTCGTACTTTTTCAATGACTGATAGAATCATAGTTGTCTCTTCTTTGTTTAGTACCCGTTGATGACGCACATCAGAGGAATTATCAGGAGAGAAGATGTGGATAAGTTTGATGAATTGATCTACAAACGTGAAATTCAAGCTGTAGAGGTATATTTCTTGGTTATTATTATGTTATTACGGAACTGGACGATTAAAACTGCTGTAAAATCATTGCAATTTTTTCATCATCAGGACAATTAAGCTTTTACATTCTTGTTCATAAAATTGTTGTAAAATCATTTCAATTTGTTTCATCACCAGTACACACAAGTTTTACCTTTTGTGTTTCTGAAATTTTTGTAAAAATCATTTCAATTTGTTTCATCACCAGGACAATGAAGCTTTTACGTTTTTGTTTATAAAATTGTTGTAAAATCATTTCAATT
Organism: Carcinoscorpius rotundicauda; assembly: GCA_011833715.1. NCBI lineage: Eukaryota > Metazoa > Arthropoda > Merostomata > Xiphosura > Limulidae > Carcinoscorpius > Carcinoscorpius rotundicauda. Next base: position 37,418,995 of record CM022403.1, read on the forward strand.
TGTTTCATTACCAAGATATTTAAATTTCGGTATTTCTGAGTACATTTTTACTTGGTGTTTATTTACACGTTAGAGCAAGGAAGTAGTGAAACAAGCCATAGACCAGCCAGGAGACTGCCAAACATTTTCGACATCTTCGACGGTAAGTGACTTCCCCCCTCCAATAGCGCCAGAAAGAAATCATGAAAATGTAAACAATACAGATTTTTTTTACTTCTTTGAAAGGATCCAAAACAACCGTTAATTAGTAAAGAAATACACAATAACGTCTACAGTAGTTCACTATAATGTTTAAATCCACATTAAAGGGGCAATATCAAATTTATACGGATGCAATTTTCGGCACGCCCTCTTCAGATTAACGTTGGACATGAAAACTAGTATCCGTATAAATTTGGATTTGAACTTTACCGTAATCTCTAATAAGATTTAATGATAAGAGAATTTTTACTTTAGGAAAGCAACATTAAGTTTACACAAACAACGAATGAAACAATATTCTCTTATAATTACAAGAGTAAACACTCACGATAATGAAACCATTATTATTAGTAATATTTTATTTTTCAGATTAGTATACATTAAATGTAAAATAGTTTTGTTTCAGTTGGATATTGCTTCCACAGAAGAAGAACATTTTTGTCTTTCGTTTTTAACAACAGATCACAATAAAAGAACAACATGGGGTTATCTCAGCAGTTTGTAACAAACCACACAAAACGGGAACAAAACCGTTAGAGGGTGTTTGTGATGACAAGAAGCCCACTTGAAATAAAAATGTATCTCAAGACGACTGGTATGGGTATTAACACTTTTACTTATAAAGTAGAGAACAACGTTTCGACCTTCTTAGGCCATTTTCAGGTTAACAACTTTAGAAATGTTGTTACTGGAGAAATTAACTGAAACACACGTGGGCCCTTTTCAGTCTTACATTTGTTTTCTTTCATGAGAATGAAGATAACACATCAATGTGTCGCAACTATTTACTCACACATCAAGACTTCTAACAATTTTAGGCTCGGCATACCCAGGTGTTAAGGGGCGTTCGACTCGCAATCTGAGGCTCTCGGGTTCGAATCCCCGTCACACCAAACACGTTCGCCATTTCATCCATGGGGGGCGTTATACTGTGACGGTCAAACATGTTAGCCCTTTCAGCAACCATACTATTCTTTGGTAAAAGAGTAGCCCAAGAGTTGGCGGTGGGTGATGATGACTAGCTGCCTTTCTCTCTAGTCTTAAGGTTCTATATTAGGGACGGCTAGTGCAGATACCCCTCATGTAGCTTTGCGCGAAATTCAAAACAAACAAATAAACAAAAACCAACAGTTTTTCCACGTACTGTAATTTTTTTTATTAAACAATAGGTCGTTAGATAAAATACTTTAAGAAACTTAATAATTTCAAAACGAGAGACATAACATCGAAATCCTTGTTTGATTATTCAGAACGAGGCCCGTTCGCCAAGAGGAAGCTTTCGAAGAAAAAATGTTTCCCATCATCATCAACTCACCCTGACAGATCGTTTAAACCTCCATGCCGATGCACCATCTAGCGAAAATGGACGCACATTGAGTCAAGATAGCTCTCTGGACGTTGTTGATGGAAACATGCCTATGTTTGGAACCTCCAAGGATGCAAGGTAAGAACACTTTTCTTTTGGAACAGAAATATCTTTTTTTTTAACTAATTATTCTGATAATGTGTGCAGTTTGACTGCTGCCATCTATGTGCGAAAATATAACACCAGCACTTTAAGTCAAACCAACTTTAAAAATCTCTCTAGTGCACGCAATCTTTAACTTTTTTTATTTTTTGAAGTTAGCTCGAGATAAGAGAACCAGATATAATGTTTTAGTTTAGCTCATTCAGTCCATTCTAATTATGTATAACGATCATTTGAAAGCTTCAGATGACCAAATTATCTCCCAGTCCTCTTACGTATACCTTTTCACCTTATATTCCAGTCATTCTATGGTATGCCAAAAATTATCACATGATTGTGTTTATTAATTACACTGAAACCTAACATTAAAGAACATAAATCAAGCACACAAAACGTAAAGCCAATAAAAATACAAAACTACGTTAAATATTACAATAGCATGTAAAGTGTCTCAACAATCCATTATTTGTTAATTTTTTAAATCGTCTAATGTAGATTATCTCATTCTAGCTGGGCGTGGCATGGCCAAGCGCGTAAGGCGTGCGACTCGTAATCCGAGGGTCGCGGGTTCGCACCCGAGTCGCGCTAAACATGCTCGCCCTCCCAGCCGTGGGGGTGTATAATGTGACGGTCAATCCCACTATTCGTTGGTAAAAGAGTAGCCCAAGAGTTGGCGGTGGGTGGTGATGACTAGCTGCCTTCCCTCTAGTCTTACACTGCTAAATTAGGGACGGCTAGCACAGATGGCCCTTGAGTAGCTTTGTGCGAAATTCCAAAACAAACAAACTCATTCTAGCTGACTTCTGACAACGAGCGATAGGAGATTGGAAGTCCAACATCGATCGTGTTATATCCGAATTCAAATTATATCGTGGCGCGTTTTAACGGAATGTGGGAGATTCTACTTTTATGGCCCGGCATGTTCACGTGATTAAGGCACTCGATTTGTAATCCGCGGGTCGCTGGTTCGAATTCCCGTCACACCAAACACGTTCGCCTTTTCAGCCATGGGGCGTTATAATGTAACGGTCAATCCCACTATTCGTTGGTAAAAGAGTTTCCCAAGAGTTGGCGGTGGTTGGTGGTGACTAACTGCCTTCCCTCTAGTCTTACACTGCTAAATTAGGGACGGCTAGCCCGGATAGCCCTCGTGTAGCTTTGCGCGAAATTCAAAACAAACAAATAAACTTTAAAGAGAATGATATCACCCATCTACAACGGTAATCGTTTAGAAAATACTTTGCTTCGATTGTTTTACAAGTACACAAACACCTAATAACAAAATATAACCACCAAATCCAACACTAGTGTGTGAAATTAGTAAAAACAAAAAAGAGGGAAGACTTAATTAAATAGCTCTTATCACGCAGTATGTTATCCCTCAAGACAAACAGCTTCTTACTTCAACAACAAAATAGCCCAAAGTAAAGGAAGTCATGTTACCACTAACAGAAATCCTAACTAAAGTTTGAAACAATGTAAATTGAAAGTACCACCAAGATACGCGGATGGAACTGACTACAGCTAGTCACCTTCAAAATATTTGGGTCACTGTCAATTCTACAAGAAAAGTGAAACTATAAAAATCTCATTTGAGATAAACATTTAAATTTCACAAAGTTTAAATTAACCACTCTAACACAATTCTCAAACTAAAGTTAAATACTGCACGCTACTGTTGAATTAAAACGTGAAAATAGTATCGAAGTTAAAGCTAAAATTAGCAGAAAGTTAATACTACAATAAAATCTAATCATAAGTTTAAGCTGAAAAAACGTACTATGATAATGTTTTACCTCGGCTAAAAATAAATCTCATATCTGCTTCAAATTGTATCTCACAGAGAGAAACGAGACTTGAAATACATAAACAAAACACACAAACAAATAAAGCCAAGTTTGCAGAATACAAATTTCTCACATCAGAAGATTTTTGTCCTCTGGGAGTTGATCTCTAGGACACATCTGGCCTTGACCATTATCTCATATGTGGACAGGAAAGATAATTTATTTCTGAACGTCACATGTTGTTTCCTCTACAAGAAAATAAGTTAATTGTCAAGTAGCGAGCTCATATCTTGGACATTTAAAAACAAAGAAAAGAGAAAAGGGGAAGTAAAAGTGTTTACTTGAGACTAATTATGTGTAAACTCCGAAGTTTGAAAACAATTTACATGTTAACTTAGGGGCTAGCATATAGACACATAGCATCTGCATTATAAGTTATAACATGAATCATTCTTTGGTTTTACGCGTAATTGATTTGTATTAAACACCTAAATTGGATAATTCTTACAGTTGACGTAATCCGTCAGATTACGAGTCGAGTGGACAAAATACAAAACGAAACATCCCATACTTAGCCCCTCCAGTGCTTCAGCCGAAAGTGCGAAGGCTTATAACGCTAAAAACCGGATTTCGATACCCATTGTGGGCACACCGCAGATAATCTATTGTGTAACTCTGTAATTAACGATAAATAAACAAACAATCATGTATTTATAGACATCAAATAAAAAACAATATTACTAAACTTCGCAAACTTATCACCCTAACTGGTGATTTTCCAGGAAAAACATTTTAATCATGACTCTAAAAGAAACATTTCTCAATTACACTCTCGAACAATAAAAAACCAATTGCATAAAATTGCATTTTCGTACCATTACTTTAGTATTATGCGTGCCTACCCTTTTGTTACTTTACATCTTGTGTTTTGTTTTTTAACGCAGTTCCTGTCGTCTTTCTGGATATACTTATGTCAGTTCTTCAACTAATACAGCAGCTGACTTGGGTTTCCTTTTTAATACAAGCAGCCTTCAGGTCAAATACAAGATCTTGATGGGATTCAAGTTTAGGAACTAAGATGGCCAATCTATAACTGTAATCTTCTGTTGTTGTTTTTCTTGTTTTCAGAAATTCCTTTGTATGTTTTGTAGAATGCTTAGGGTCATTATTCTGCAAAAATACAACTTCCATCCAATAAGACGTTTAGTCTGGTAACAAATAATAATGTCAAATGCCTTGAAATCTTGCGATATTAATTTATTTTTCCACAATACAAAAATCGTCAGTGCTTAACGAAAATAAACAGTCTATATTACTATAAAACTTTCTTCATTTTTAACACCGGACATAATGGACTTTTCATTAAATCATTCTCCTCTCTTTCTTCAAGTATATAATCTGAGGGTCGCGGGTTCGAATCCTCGTCACACCAAACCTGCTCTACCTTTCAGACGCGAGGGCGTTATAATGTAACAGTCAATCCCACTATTCGTTGATAAAAGAGTAGCCCAAGAGTGGGTGGTGGATGGTTATGACTAGCTGCCTTCCCTCTAGTCTAGTCTCATACTGCTAAATTAAGGACGGCTAGCGCAGATAGCCCTCGTGTAGGTAGCTTTGCGTGAAATTCAAAAACAAACAATCCTCCAAGTATATTTTTTCTTTCTTGGTGAAAAGACTCTAACCTGGATTTGTCTCAAAGATGAAATTTAGTTTAATTGTTTATTAGGCTTCTTCGACAATTTAATAAAAAATTCTAATATTTCTAAAATTCGGATATTAATCTCACTCAGGTGTTTGCTCGTTAATTTATTGATTATATTACGACGATTCTTGGATCAAATGTTTTACGGTAATCAGAAGATTTTGCCGAGCTTGTCGAAAAATTTCTACTACCACATCTTTAGAAATCTTATTTGGTCTCCCATACTTGGACATAGTTGGAGTAGTTCCAACTCTTCTGTGTTTGTCAGTATTAGTCCACACGGGGTCAGTCTATATGATCGAGTACGTGACCTCTTTATGCTCGTTTAAAGTCTTTGTAGATTTGATACTTCCAACTTTCAATATAGTGTGTATATCTTTACAAAATTTGGTAGTATTTCACTTAATATTATAAGTGTTTAACATGTGTCATGAGCAGTAAAAATTACCAGGGTGGACAGGTATATTTGTTCATCCAAATATTTATCTTGTTTTTTTATCTTCTATTTTGGTTTAGTTGTATTAATGTCATTGTGAAATCGTTATTGTAGCCTAGTTCTAACGTTTTTCACTGCTTTCTTTTGGATTAGAAATTTCCAATTCATAACTAGGTATCTATAAATTTCACAATGATAACTGTGAATAATTAGCAACAACTAGTTTCATACCAAATAAGCAGATTACCCATATATTTTTGTCAGAATATTAAAATAGTTTTTGCATGTTATATTTCATTTTACGCACAACATGCAGTAGCTTGCTGTTTTATTGTAAAGCTAATCAACATAAATGAATATTTTTCAATACAACAATGAGAAATGAAAGAATCCAATTTTTATGAGTTTCTCATTTTTAATTGCCCAGCTACAATTTTTGTTGTTGTTTTCTTAGAAGCACTCCGACCTTTTGAGCTTACATCTGATAAAAGATTACAGTAAGAAGTGAGTTCTAAAACCATAAGCGAGAAGTTCATTTTGAAACCTCTCTTCCCTTTCTCATGTCAAACATCTTGGATTATGTACTTTATATTCAAATCAAAGACTCGGTTTTCGTGATATTTTCGTTCATTTTACCACCTCTCTCTTCCCCCTTTCGAGTCAAATACATTTCAGAATTTGTATTCGAATCAAAGACCCAGTTACTATACTTATTTTTTCCATTTTTGTCAAGGATTTCTCTTGGCTCGAGACTTCAGCTATCAAATAACCAATACAAGTCATACTCGTGTCAGCCTTCACGACATCTTCCCCATCGTTTCTTTGATACCCACAGTGGAACAAAAGAAACTATTAATGCGACTCTACTTCGTCGACTAACTTTGAGAAGACACAGTAGTGGAGGGGAAGGAGTCAACCCTGAGGAGCGTCGAAACTCTGGTCGAGTGACAGAAGACAGAAGATGGAGTCTTGGAAGCGAGTTATTAGATTCCCATGGACACGACAGGCTAGAGGTAAGTGGACTAGTGGATATGTTGTATGGTAAATCAGGTGATGCATTTTTTAAAAAAGTTCAAAATAAATGTTAAACCTACACTTTAGTACGTGAATCAGTGGATTTGTTTTGGGATTCCTCAAGGTTCAATCTATAATAAGTCCAATCACCAAGCTTAAATAAGTATGGGGCTGTTATAGTCTCTGGATGACAAAAAATAAACACAGTACAGAATGGATTACTATAGAGTGAGCAGCTGTTAGAGTATTTTCAATTAAATAATTTTGCGAACCTAGCTTCTGTAGAGGTAGTTCATTTGAAATATTGACATATGAAAAGTAGGGTTAGCAAAACGTAGCTTTCCGAGTTAATTTACGCAAAAGTAAAGCCTCAACTCCAGATCTTCCTGACGAATAAACGTAAATGTATACTCCTAAAATCTTTTATTTTAAACTTTATCAAAAATATCACTGAGTTTGTACGAAAATGAAATTCTGTATTGTTTAATCATCATAACAACAAAAAGTGAAAAGTTTATTCGCTCGAACATTTATGCAAAATTTACACAAGAGCTATCTGCCCCTAGCTAGACCAACTTTGATTTTAGAGTTGTAAATCCTAAACTTGCTACCGAACGATCGGGAGACAATAGAAAGAGTATTCTAAATAATATCGATTAAATTCTTTGAATAAGACTTTAATAAGGTCTTTTTCAAGACCTCAACCAATGTGACTGATGAGAAACGATATTTCTTCCAAATTAGGATAACTTAGATTTGTTTGTTTGTTTGTTTTGAAATTTCGCACAAAGCTACTCGAGGGCTATCTGTGCTATCCGTCGCTAATTTAGCAGTGTAAGACTAGAGGGAAGGCAGCTAGTCATCACTGACCACTACCAACGAATAATGGGATTAATCGCGACGGTATAACGCCGCTACGACTGAAAGGACAAGCATGTTTGATATGACGGGGATTCGAACCCACGACCATCAGATTACGAGTCAAAAGAAGAATAAATATCAAAAAGTTTTGATAACAATGTGCTCTGAGCAAAAGGATGAGAAATTTCCTATAAAAACATAAATAACAAACGAATATTTAGTAATTACAAAGTTGAATTAAATGATTAAACATTTTATTATTCTGAACTAAATAATAGTTAGCTAACTTAAGGCTGAGTTGTCGACAAATTTTTCTGTTGAATCGCGTTTATAACATAAAAATATATCGGATATTTCGTATCTAAACAGTTGATTCTGGTATTCCAAGCATCTATTAAAAATTATGATATGTTTAAAAAAGAAACGGATTTCTTCAAGTCCCTAAGTGGGTAAGTTCTTTGTTTAGAGCTAAAACGTTAAAATCTGAGGCTCGTGAAGGTATACTGTTTTGCATCGAAACAAGAAGTACGAAATATGTGTACATAAAGAATATACTAACATCGTACCTCCTACTTCCCTTCCTAGCTCTACTGGTTCTTGTTTTGTTCTCTGCAGAATGTCTTAGAAAAACAAGAGTGACCTATATTGGCCCCAGGTGTAAGATTTACCTGGTGCATTTCGAGCGCATTCACCCGACCGACAAGATAATCTTAATTTAAAAAAGTAGAGGGCACTGTCTCTGTGTACAGCCAATGAGTAAAGTAAGCTGTAATGTGATTATGAATGATTGATCGTTTTTTTATTATTTTATTTTAGTTGTCTTTGTACATGAGACCTAAGGCGTAATATATATTTTACTTTATTGTTGAATTACCTAACAATTATTACACTCAAATTTCGGAACTGTAATTTCCCACTAAGTTTGTTTTGGAAAGTTTTTTTTTGTTGTTTCTTTTAGCGCCAAACTACATTGGGCTATATACGATATTCACCGCATGAGATCTAACTGAAAATATTATCATAAAAAGTTCGTACGTTTGCTGCCCTCTTACTGGAGTACTTAAGAAAGTGGTTTGTTTTTGTTTTGCGCAAAGCTGCACGAGGGCTATCTGCGCTAGCCGTCTCTAATTTAGTAGCGCCAACTCTTGGGCTACTCTTTTACCAACGAATAGAGGGATTGACTGTCACTATTATAACGCCCTCACGGCTGAAAGGGCGAGTATGTTTGGTGTGACGGGAATTCGAACCTGCGACCATCGGATAACGAGTCGACTGCTTTAACCATCTGGCCATGCCGGGTCCTTAAGAGAGTGAACCATTGTGTTTATATGTTAATTTCTATAGTGTCGATCTTTCTTTAAGTCGTTCTTTAAGATACTTTCCTGCTAGAAATATATTCCGTTATATTCAAAGTCGACCCCTGTTAAATCGTTTAACGACACACTAAATTTAAAATGAAAATTGATTATCTTTCAAAATAGCATAAGATACATCTTGTTAAACTTTTGGAGTTTTTTTTTTCTTTTCCCACAATCGAAAACATCCCTTAAAAATCATGTGTCAACTGCTAAACCTACAGATAGTGAAACAACTCGTGAATATGTGGTTTATCAATGGTTAAAGGTTATGAACGAAACTGTTGTACTTTAAACCTGTTTCGTCTGTCATCTGCGAATTTGCCAACCATACTGGACGTCTATCTGAAAAATAATGAATCGTACAATTCTAAAATTTACCAATTTCTATATAAACCAAACCTTGCGGAAGAAGTTAAACCTACATGTCTTCTCTCAGTATAAATGCATTACTATGTTTCGATTAAAGTATTTAAACGTAAAAGGAAAGGTAATGAACATCGTTCGTATTGTTAAAATAAATATCAAATTTATTTCCTTTGACAACAAAATCATACGTAAGAGGAAACTTTTGAAAAATGGTACTTCACTCACAGACTTCAACTTAACGGAAATATGTCGTGTGAAGCTATAGCTATGTTTATAAGAGATTTATCTATACGTACAGTATCCGCGATACGTTAAAATTCTGGGTATTACTGAACAGTTATTTATGAATCTTTCATAAAAGGTCTGACGGATCAGAATTGTTTTTTTAATTGGTTTCAAAACATTTACAGCTTATTTTGGATATATACATATACTATAAAAAATATCTAAATGTTTTTTTGACGGAAATCCGTAATTTGGAGTTGGTATTTTTTTTTATTAACTTTTCAAAATAAATGCCATTACAAAAATTTTAAGGTTACGTTTAGTTGTTATACAGTTTTCGGGATATTTTTATATTATTACAAAACTTTTAAAGCTGTTTACTTATGCTATTACAGAAGATTTAAGACTATTTTTATGCGATCACAGGAGTGTTAAGTTGCTTTTCCACTAAGTGTTACGGCCACTTTTTTCATGATGACGACCGTAAGTATATTGTGATATAAAATATCTTACATTATATGTAGTGGTAAGTCTGAACAAAAGGTAAAATACGACGACCTCCTAAACGTTTTTATTCACAAAACGATATATTTTTTAATTTCTATTTTTTTTTCGATATTTCGTGCTACTTTTTGTATTGATAAAATGATTGTTTTGTTTTAAATTTCGCGCAAAGCTACTCAAGGCCCATCTGCTTTAGCCGTTTCTAATTTAGCAATGTAAGACCAGACGAAAGGCAATTGGTCATCACCATCCATCGCCAACTCTTGGGTTACTATTTTACTAAAAAATAGTGGGATTGACCGTCACATTGTATCTTCCCCACGGCTGAAAGGGCGAGCATGTTTGGTACCACGGGGATTCGAACCCGCGACCCTCAGATTACGAGTCGAGTGCCTTAACAACCTGGCTGTGCTAAGCCGTTTATCAGTATAAGACTAGAGGGAAGGTAGCTTGTCATCACCACTCACCGCCAATTCTTGGACTACTCTTTTACCAACGAATAATGGAATTGACCACAGGAGTTTTAAGGTTGCTTTTCTACTTGATTACAAAGTTTTAATTATACTTTTTCACTAATACATAATAAACTGTTACATGAAGGGAGTTGGGCAATTTTATACAATACAATATAATATAATATAATAGGACATTTTATTTAGAGATGTTAGAAACTGTCAAAGAAGTCACTTTGTTATGAAGGTCAGATAGTACAATACGAACCTGGAGGTCATAATACTTAGAAATGTAATTGTGTGTGTTATTTTAGAGCTCTGAACCGCATGTTTAAACATCCAGTTGATTTGTATTGAAGAATACATACAACGAAATCATTACATACAGTCATGTAACCTTTTAAAGTTTCATTCCTTATTTTATCGAAAAGAAAGACATCGTTGTTGCTTATAGCTTGTACTGTAAAGGTAGAAGGAAATTTATTTGTTATTATCAGACTCGAATGTCATAATTTTATATAAGCTTTGTAGAAAAACGAAAGTCACAATATATCACAAGTTAGACCTGATGTAACAAAATACCAGTCCAAGTTATATTCTGTTAGCTTTATCAATAATTTATCCACAGTATTTCCTGTGGTCATACAATTTGAATACAAACACAATAAAGAAGTGTCATAGCTAACAAATTCATTCCGGTATCTCAAGTATCTATGAAAAATTGTTGTATATTTTAAAAAATCGTAAAGTGGTTTATATGTGGATCAGTTATAAGTTTACGTGCCTATAACTTTAGAATCTGGAGTTCCATTCCCAATGATGAATATTGTGTAGCGTTGCACTGAAACATTAGTGACACCTGGTTGACAAGTACGAGTATATATGACCACAAAGGTCATACCCCCTTTCCCTCCTCTCTCTACCACCCTAGCTCTACTGGCTCTTGTTTTGTTCACTGCATATTATCTTAGAAAAACAAGAGTGACCTACATTGGCCTCGGGTGTAAGATTTACCCGGTGTGTTTTGAGTGCGTTCACCCGACCAACAAGGTAATGTTCATTTAAAAAAGTAGAGGGCTCTGTCTCTCTGTGTACAGCCAGTGAATAAAATAAGCTGTGATTTGATTATAAATGATTCATCGTTTATGAATAGGTATGTAGAATGGCGTGTAATGACTTTTTAAATGATTTTGACTGGTTTGTTTTTCATGAGATCTAAGATTCTACTTTCTTTCTTGAGGCACATAGCAACTGTTACACCCAGATTTCGGTTCTGTAATTTTACGCTCAACTTGTCTAAGAAAGCGAATTGCTGTTGAGTTTTATACTGTCAGACTTATTTTTAATATTTAATATTTTAGTATTATTTTTAACACAAAGAAGGTTAAAATAACTGCCCGGAAATCGCACATTAATAAAAACAAATTACCTAAGTGTGTGTAAAACAGAGACCTACTCAGACGTTCTTACAAATTGCACATTAATAAAAAAAAACAGATGTAAGTGTGTGTGGGAACAAAGAGAACAACCCAGACGTTGTCTAAAAATCGCACATTTATTTAAAAAACATCTAAATGTGTATACAGACAAAGAGACCTGCCCAGACTTTCTTAAAAACCCCACGTTAATAAGAAATAATTCAAAGTTTGTGTACAAACAAAGTGACCTACCCAGACTTTTTGAAAAAAATCGTACGTTAATAAAAAACAGATCTAAATGTTGTACAAACAAAGAGACCTACAATTCATCAGGATATCTAAAACAACTCATAGTTTAACGTAAGATTAAAAACAGACTCCTGATTCAGCCACTGGATCTATCAGAATGACCAATACCACCCATCATACACAAAAGCATTTAAAGAGTAAACCATGATTCATCAGGGGATTTAAACAATAAACATGATTCAGCGGAAAATCTAACAAAATAGCAAATCATTCAGCAGGGGATTTAAATAAGAAACAAGATTCGGTAAAGGATATAAACAAAGACCCATACTTAGCAGAGAATTTAAGTAATAAGCATGGTTGAATAGATGATTTACAGTCATATGGAATTATAGAAAATCACACTATTGCAACAGCCTATTGAAACTTTCTACTTCTGCGTCATGTCTTACCTCAGACACCCATTTAAAATATTTCGTATTGCAACCCTTCAAGTCCTCTGTTTGATATTATATATAACTTATTTCCAACTTGTTGTTTCCATGTGTAATATCATTTTAAACTTTTGTTTTACGATCAAGGCTAGAGATTATTGTTTAGCCATCACCAATGCAAAGAGCAATATATCTACCTGTGCATGTTTTATCATTGGCACCGATTGACAGTACATAATGTTATCACATGTATTAATAAACCTGTTTTGTTATGCTTCATGCAATTTACAGCTGGTTTTTCCCCCTTTCTACTGTTACTGTAAACTCTAGTGCTTACATATACACGCTGTTAGAATTCTGTATACTTTTTGTAAGCTTTTAATTTTGGAAATAAGCAATATGTTGCTTTCTTTTTTCATATGGCGTTATGTCATAGTATAACACATAGTACGGTTTAGCACGTGGTTTGACACAAATGGCCGAAATCGAGCACTAATACGTAAATCTGTGGGAAGAGGGGGGGGGAGTTGACCCGTTATAAGTGGGCAGGTGTGGTGCATGTGTGGAGGCAGGTCTTACGTCGCTTTAAAGTTCGACAACCACTTCCAAATATCAGTAGTCTACTAGAGGTTGTAACGACTCGGGCATGTGTGCATGTGAACGTTTTGGTATAGAACAAGTTGTTATGTTGGCACAACCAATATCCTTGATATTAGCTTAAAATCTGGTTTTAGCCTGGACTGAAACTGAGAAGTACACATCTTGATCGTTCACTATTCTATCTAATACCAAGAAGAGGCTATCGTCATGTGATATTCCGTTAACTCTGTGTTATATTGTTAGGTGATATACCGCTAACTCCGTGTTATATTGCAGCGTAAAACGTTATCCGAATTGTAGAATTGGACTTACTCCAGTAACGTGAGATATTTCTGAAAGAAATGTTCAACTGGAGTTTAAACTGGATTTATCTTCATCTTATAGAGTAAATTTGTATGCGTATTTCATTTCTGCTTCGAGGTACCAAATTTTACCATCACAGATTTAACGAAAACGTCGGTGAAGATGACTTTTTATGGTATGTAGAAAACGCTCGAAGTCATTAAACAATATTTCTAGCGTATCTGGAAACATTGGATTTTAGGCTTAATTAGAGTAGAGATACAGCTTGGGTTATGCACTTGTGTGAGCATTTTAACAGTAATCCTGTCTACAAACGCACTGAAAGTTTAATCGTATGTTCCGTGTAACAAAGTCTTAATATCATACTTCAGTATTGAGGTTTTTTTTTAGATTTGAATGGCAGCGGTTTACTAGTTGCGGCCTGATGTCCGTATTAAAAAGTGGCTAATAATAAGTTGAGTGAGCTAGAGACATCGTCAGTTTCCGTGCTAGTATATCCGAAATTAACGTGAAGCCGAAAATCATAAACATATTAAATCGTGATCGTCGGCAGGACAGTTTCTTGGTTTATTTTTGCCATCCTCTCGTCTACAATTCTTCTGGTTGTTTATCGGAGAAGAAAAACAACAAAATGGAAACGTGGATGGATATACAACTGATGCGGATTCCGAGACCAAAACTGATGTCGGCAGTACCAGGCAAAGAGCTGACACCCAGGGGAACAAACCATGCTACTACAAATAAGTCTGCATCCCCAGAGACAGAAACACGAAAGAACAAGAAAAATCATGACGAAAAAGCGAATGGAAAACTCGCTAATAAATCTTAACATTTAGTTCCGTTTTTTGTTTGTTTGCTTTTACCTTTGATACGATTGAGTGACTATCCAGTCGACGCAGTTAATGCTGGAAAAGAAAAAAAGGACACTTTGGCTAAGATAGTTAAAGCTCTGATAATCTTTTGTCTCTCAGAGTACGTGAATTACGTCGGCGTAAAAGAACTAATGTTAAAAATATTCCTTACTGTTCTGAGTTTTCTGTTAACATGATTATAAATTTGTTTAACAAGTACATCAGTTTAGTAACAGTTTCTTTTTCGGTTGTCTTTAAAGATAGGACTAAGAAATGAGTAACTTATGAATAAAGCATTATATGGTGCCTAATTATTAGCCGTTTAAGCCTTAACGTGAGCCGCATAGTTTATACTTTTTCACCTAATTTCAAAACGTCATATTCTTGTTTCAGAACACTGGCTTGCAGTAACAAAGGCATCGTGTATATCGTAAATGCATTGAGAAATGATATCAGATTATTGTATATGTCTACTTTGGTTTAAAATGAGCAGACGTACTGTCATTTTTACCTTTTATATATATTTAAAAAGGAATCGTTTTTATCTTTCATATATATATTTTTAAGTAATTATTAGGGTGGCTATGTAGATAATGCAGTGAGTGATTTGTGCTTTCACAAAGAGGGCCTGTGCGATTATCAACCAACCACCTGTTCTGCTAGGTTTTACTGTTTGGATAACGCCTTATTCGAGTTTTGTGTGATTATTTTAATGTAGTTGTTTTGAATTTCGTATACAAGATATAGTGTTTTTAACGCATCTTCTTGTTAAATAATTGTCGATCTGTCCTAATCGTTAAGATGCGTAGTATGTAATGACTTTATCTTATCATTTATGGTTAATAAAGAATACAGTACTAATATACGTTGGTGATACTAAAACTTGTGTTGAACTGGATGTAAAATCTTAATTATTTAATGGAATTAGCACAATAAACTACACTCTAAGTGGTTTTATTTGTACTATTATATAGTTCTAATGGACTGGAAATAACACAATAAATTAAACTGGCCTGGGTTATATATATGCGGTTAAACAGTCTTAATGGAATGGAATTAATACAATAAACGACAGTCACCAGGTCTAAATTTATGCTGTTAATTAGTCCTAACCGACTGGAATTAACAAGTAAGCAATACAGGAAACTTCATCTTTGGAGAAGTAAATGAACATTTGGTTTCAATAGTCTGGTGGTTATTTGAAGAAAGAAAGAAAGGAGTCTTGAGTACTCTGTTTAAGTTTAAACACGAGTGCTAACTTTTGGTGACTGGAATGTCGGCATTAAGTTGTGCGAGCGAAAAAAGAAAACAAGACAGACTTAAGTCATTTCTGACTCTCAAAAGAGCAGACAATTAATTTAGTCTGGAGGTTTATGGAAATAACCATTTAGTCAACCAAATGACTTTTAGCAATTCTTCAATAGATAATTACATAATTACTCTACCTACAGAACACCATTTGTATCTATAATTTTCATGACTAAAATACGGTGAACAATAATTTATTCTTAACTAGAATATCATTGAGGTAAGATATTTCATGATCAGAACAAGATTAATAATAATACACATTTGATAATTAAAACTTGATTAATAATAACATGTTTCTCGATTGGGACAGGATTAGAACACAATTAACAACTGGATATTTCCATATTGTAAAAATGTTATTAGTCAGATATTTCTTGTGTGTGATATAATTATGTTGTTGAACAAGTACTTACACTGTGGCTTGCAGTTCTATCCCTATGTTTCTTGAAGGAGGTTTGATTGCTCTACTAGCTTCATAAAAGGGGGCAAAGCAACTGCAAGATTAGTGGGTAAACATCTTCAGTGGATTAAACAAGCAGAAGGAACTGCTATATCAAGTAATTACTCAGTTATTAAACAAACAGGAGAAACCGACTTATCGAAAAATTATATACTCAACTATTAAACAGAGAGACTGGTTCATCGAGAAATCACCCCACTAAGAAACAAAGAGAATAAACTAATTGAAAAATTACCAAGCCATTAAACAAGTATGATAAACTGACTTAAGAATTACCCAAACATTAAATAGAAGGAACTAACTTATGGAAGAACTACCCACACATTAAACAAGTAGAATAAACTGACTTATAGAAAAAAATTATCCACACATTAAACAAATAGAATAAACTGACTTATGGAAAAAATACCCACACATTAAACAAGTAGAATAAACTGACTTATAGAAAAATTACCCACACATTAAACAAGTAGAATAAACTGACTTATGGAAGAATTACCTACATATTAAACAAGTAGAATAAACTGACTTATGGAAAAATTACCCACACATTAAACAAGTAGAATAAACTGACTTATGGAAGAATTACCTACATATTTAATAAGTAGAATGAAGTGACTTATGGAAAAATTACCCACACGTTAAACAAGTAGAATGAACTGACTTATCTAAAAATTACGTATTTATTAAGCAAACAGAATGCACTAACTTCTCTAGGAATTACCCGGTTATTAATAAACAAGAGAAGCTTACTTATTGAGGAATTACCCAGCAGTTAAACAATCATGATAAACTGACTTGTTGTGGAACTACCCAGACATTGAACAAGTCGGTGTGAGTATGAATCTCTAAATTTGTTATTTCTCTGAAGGTATCGCACTTCCTGCTATAGAAGCCATCAGAATACAATATTTAATTTCCCTAATGTTCTACATATGAAGTGGGTCCCAACTTGACTGAAGCGTATATCCGTATCAGAATGTTGTTATTATTGTTATTTTAATTGTTCATTTGTTTGTAGTTCAAGTACAAAACTACACAAAGAGCTATCTATATCCTGCCCACCACGAATATCGAAAACCGGCTTGTGGCATTGTTAGTCTGCAGACATACAGCTGCGCCTGTGGGAGGGGAAGGGTCTTCTATTTCGTTCCTTTCAATTTTCTTATAAGAGTAGTTCTTATTTTTCTACTGAAGTTTGCACGTTTTGAGAAAAGACTTACCTTGAAATCAGTTGACTGAACATTTCGCCCCCACTTCCCCCCCCCCCAAAAAAAAAGAAAAGAGCAATGCACGGTTCGTTGAGAGATGTTATATCGTTACAGTGAAAAGCATAGTATAGGATCTAACTCTGTATAGGAAGCGATATAATTGGTTAGAATTTCTGTATCTTTTGTGTTCACGTAATAATAGTGTTGACTCCTGCTGTATTGGTATAACTAGAAAGACTGTAAGGATCGTGATTCACGGAAGTAATCATTATTAATCATCTACACGTCATTTGTCTTTCTTTTGGGGTGTGCAAGTATGCAAACGGAAGCAAGTTTCTGACACTTTGTCTAATGAAATCAGTTCTCATAATCATGAGATATTGGAGTGGTCTGGTGAATAGCCACGGTTAAACAATGTGATACGTGATGTGCCCGACATAAAACGTTTGAAAATTTATCTATTATAACTTGGATCTTTTAATTCAGTACATTACGTCGTGTGTGTGTATATGTAGTACTTGTAGTTAAACGATCCAAGTTTAATAGATAAACTGTAGCCATACGTGCCATGAAAAGAGATCATGCCATGGCCTAACTGGCCTTACCTCTTCCTACGGACCATACGTGCATGAATTAAATATTTTTAATTATTAGACGTTTTCTAACTGGAGTAAATTTTATAACTTGAACAACTCATATAGCTGTAAAATTAACTATATTTATATTCAGGGTATTTAACGCCCTCTTTATAAATAACTGGTTCACAGTAACGCGTTGTCCACTAATTCAAGGTAGTTATTTAAGGATGGAAATCATCTATGGATGGCCAGAAATGAGACAGTTTCCCTTCACAGAACACGAACTCTTTATAGGTATTAGACATCATGTTAGAAGAAGACAATAAATAGAATTAAAATAAAAATTCACAGTTTTATACTGACTGTTAAAGGATAGGAAACAAAAGTATTTGGTAAGAAGAGAATCATTGCTTGTGCGCGATTTATTTAGCGCTCACGCGCTTGATTCGCCCATAATTCTTGATCGTTTCACCTGTTCAACAGCATAAAGGAAAGACTCATTGTTGAAAGTTTTTACATATAAAAGAGCTATGTCCAAAGAGAAATAATCATCGTGTGAGATTATAAGTGCTAAACAACACGCAAGATTTGGAAAAATAGAATTGTACGTGTTCCCTATGGAATAAGAAATGTGCACATAACCGAGCATTTAGGATAGTAATGGGAACGGAAACCACATCTTGAGCCAATCAAAACAACCTTGTCCATAATGTGGAGAATGTGGTTACGGGTCCGAATCAGAGATCACTAGTATTTGTTGTTGTTGTTTTTTTAATTTCGCGCAAAGCTACACGAGGGCTAACTGCGCTAGCCGTCCCTAATTCAGCAAGGTAAGACTAGAGGGAAGGCAGCTAGTCATGACCACCCACCGCCATCTCTTGGGCTACTCTTTTACCAACGAATAGTGGGATTGGCTGTAACGTTATAACGCCCCCACAGCTGAAAAGGCGAGTATGTTTGATGTGACGGAGATTCAAATCCGCGACCCTCGGATTACGAGTCGAACGCTTTAACATGCTTGGCCATGCCGGACCAATTACTGGTATGAAGCAGGATATCAATAACTAGAAAATATACAGATTTTGAAATTGAAGGTAACTCATAGGTCAAAAGTTCACAAGATTTTAGTCATGAGTTTAAACTAGCGGATGTTTTCATAAGAAAAAACAGGAATCACAGCAATCCTATTGAAACTTAGTCATGTTTGTTTGTTTGTTTGGAATTTCGCACAAAGCTACCCCAGGGTTATCTGCGTTAGCCGTCCCTAATTTAGCAGTGTAAGACTAGAGGGAAGAAAACTAGTCATTACCACCCACCGCCAACTCTTGAGCTACTTTTTTACCAACGAATAGTGGGATTGACCGTTACATTATAATGCCCCCACGGCTGAAAGGGCAAGCATGTTTAGTTCGACGAGGATTTGAACCCGTGACCCTCAGATTACGAGTCGAACGCCTTAACCTTATTTATGTGGAGATGGGAAATTGAGTCTGGAGTCACAGCTGGGAAGGAGAGCTAAGTTTGGAACTACAAAAATCTTACTGGACCACAGCTGAGTGGGAGAGAGGGCGGAGTCCAATGTAAGTGAAAAGACTGAGGAAATATTTTCAAATAAAGAAAAAAATATCAAATGAACCACTATGCAAAACTTTTATTGAAATCAAATCAATTCAGGAGGTACGTATACGTTTAACTTTAACAACAAAGCGTGCATGTATTTAGAAGTTTCTTTTGGACAAAATTAGTTCATTAAAACGATTTACTAAAATGGTTGAATGGTTAGATAAATCAATAGCCTAGATCTATTTGTTTTGTTGTTGTTGTTTTTTATTTCGCGCAAAGCTACAAACTAGCCGTCCCTAATTTAGCAGCGTAAGACTAGAGGGAAGGCAGCTAGTCATCACCACCCTTTTGCCAACGAGTATTATAATTGACCATCACATTATAACACCCCACGACTGAAAGTGTGTGTGTGTTTTATTATAACAAAGCCACATTAGGCTATCTGATGGCCACTGTCTGGTAGAGGGAGCATGTTTGGTGGGACGGGGATTCGAACCCGCGACTTAGATTATGAGTTAACCACCTGGCCATACTGGGCTGTTGATTGAAGAGCCCACGCGTAACATCAAATTGCAGGCTTCATGTATATAATGTCAAAATATGAAACAGCAGATAGCCCGATGTGGCTTTGCTATAAGAAAAACAAAACAAACAAGATATTAATCCGTGATGACGAAAAAAACAACTTGTAGAGAAGATTATATTTGTAAAAACGGCTGGTATGGTTGGAGAAAGCACAACGTAAAAGAGCAAACAACGTTTCGACCTTCTTCTGACGGTGGCCAAAGAAAATTGAAAAGTTGTTCGTTCCTCTACATAGTACTTTCTCTACCTTTACCAGCCTTTTTTACACATAAACAAAATATGTATAATTATAATCCAATCTGATAAGCATTTTAAAGTAAAATGCTGTATAGAACTGAGGAAGTGTAAATGTATAAAGCCTGTCGGTACGTGGAAACTTCTGCTGCATTATCACGGATTGGTTAGAGCTGAAGAATACATCCAATCGAAACAGAGAGCAAGGCAAACAGACAAATGGTTACGTAATTCAGTCCCATGAGCAGAAAGCTAGCTAAAACGTGACATGAAGACAAATAAATAGACAGACAACTAATTAAATAATCTAACTAGGTAACCGAATTAAAAAGTAGGTTAAAAAACAAAAAAATACAACGTTTTCGTCTTTATTTCATATACAGTAAATCTCGTTTGTTGTTTAGTATTTGTGTTGTTCTCTCATAGCTAGAATTAATTTACTGTTACTACTTCTTATTATATTACAATTTTGTTCTTACGTCTCTGTTAGATATTTTGAGATCACAAAATCCGATGTGAACTGATAATGCACAAATAACGTATTGTTCAAAATTACGTCAGGCGTTAAATATTTTGAACACCATAACCAAACGGCTTCAAAAGAGCCTCCCACCAGCTATTGAGTCCCGACATGGCCAGGTGGTTAGGGCGCTTGAGTCGTAATCTGAGGGTTGCGGATTCAAATCCCCTTGACACCAAATATGCTCGCCCTTTCAGTCGTGGGGGCATTATAACGTAATGGTCGATCCAAATATTCGTTGGTAAAATGTACTCTAAGAGTCGGCGGTGGGTGGTGATGACTAGCTGACTTCCCTCTAGTCTTACATTGCTAAATTAGATACGGCTAGTACAGATAGCCCGCGTATAGCTTTGTGCGAAATTCAAAAACAAACAAATTATTTAATTAATTACGAGAGAAAATGAATAGCAAACGGTGGTTTAGGTCGTTCAGTAAGATGGGCTCATATGCAACCTTTTTATGTATAGTATTATCATAGATATAAGCACATTCTTTAATAAACGTAAGTAAATTTGTTTGCGTAATTCCGGACACCTTGTACTTAATTTATATTCCAAAATGTGGCCTACAAACTGCAATTTCCATAAAGTAACTAACAGTTTGTATTTGTTCATTTTATCGTATATAGCTAAAATGTACACTGATTAGCTTAAGAGTAAAATACATTGGTGGAGAAGGTAGTTTTATCTAGATGGATATTTCGAACCCAAGTGTTTATGTATGTTCGTGTTCAATTGAGTTCTAGTCGTTTGTTTTTGATTGTGTTTATCCTAATTTCTTACTTTTCATCTGTACTGATCATGGGTTGTAGTATTGTGATGAAGAAGGAAGCACCAAGCAACCCATTACTTCCTTTTTCACTGCTCTCGGTCAGTCTATGTTTATATTTGGAGCTTAAATAATTGGTTTATGTAGCAGACATGACATGAGGACAGTGTTTAGTTACTTGCTTCTGGCGTGTTAATGACAGAATCAACGTCATTGCTAGCATATTTATTCTGGATACCGTTGGTACTCTTAGGTAATATTAATAACCAATCATTCAACTGCAACGCCCCCTACAGTCCCGCACCCGTTTACACTCTCGTCCTTAGGACATGTGACTGGTAACGGTCAGTTGCAAACTCTCTCTTTGTTAACCTGAAGATGACCTAAAAAGGTCGAAATGTTGTTCTCTGCTTTATTTTGGTAAAAATTTTAGTACCCACACATTTTAAATTCAAGTGAGTTTCTTGTCGTCACAAATTGCTGTTTCTTTGTTTCGGAACTGTTGATACCTACTTCCTTCCTCTTTATCTCAAACTGTCTGTACTCAGACTGTTAGTTCCTACGTTCGTCAGGGGTGTGGCTATGCTATATTTTTCCAGGGAACTAGTTTCAGAATTGTTGGTTTCTAAATTTGTCATTCTCATTGATATGCTCTTTATCTTAGAAAGTTAAGTTTCCTTCGACCATCAACGGCATTGCTATGCTACTTACCCTGGGGTATTTGTTCCGGAACTGTTGGCTTCTAATTACGTCCGCCAGTGTCAATGTTGTGTTGTTGTTTTTTCTAGAATATTTATTTCGATATCCAACAACATCTTTGCTAGGTTGTTTGTTCCCCTACTGCTACTTCGAACTTTATAAACGTTTTTATTTGAACTCACACTGTATGAGCTACGCTAACTTCCTGCACAAGACGAGGAAACAGTAATTCTTTTTTCTTGAAAATAGTTCAAAATAATGTTTTCTTTATTTATTTAAGAGCACAGTAGGGATTCCGTAAGCAATAAAGATACATTTAACGATTTAAAAAAATAAGAAAAAAAACGTTGACTTAAACAGTTCCGGGTTTCAAAGATCAAGTCGAGTAACTTCCGCTTAGGTGGAAATTACAAGTTTTATGTTTGTTGACACTCCCCTAGGATCCTCAGGCGAGTTTGTTTGTCAGGCTACATATCCTGCCAGCAGTCATACAGGAAGTTAGTTTAGTTTTGAAGAGTGAATATGCATGACTAGTTGTTAGTTTTTTTAAAAGACTTGCGTGACAAATACATCAGTGATATAGCAAAGAACCTTTCGGCACTTTGAGTAATTGATTACATACAAAGGTCTCAGAATAAAGAAACCGTCCTTTCACAGAAAAATAAAAGTTCTTGAAAACCTCTTTGGAGGTCACTCTGCTCCACGAACCCTAACTTTATTAAAAATCACTGGCACAGGCTATTTCCTGGTAAAATGAGACAAAAGAAACGAGACAGATCCCAGACAATTTGCCCTCCAGTTAAAATGACAGTTGTGCCCCTCACACCCTAATTCCTTAGCACAGTGATCAACTATAGAACGGACCAGACATTTATTTATTTTTAAATTACGCCATTAGAACTAGATGCATACTCCATTGGAACTTATCAGGGACACATACATCCCTATAAATTGTCGGTTTTTAAAGTTTGACAATAGGCATGTGATCGAATACCATTTGGAATAACCAAACACGACTAAATGTTATATCGGTTACAAATCGATTCTAACTTTGTTTTAGGGTTACGTTTATCTGCATTGACGTTGTTTATCGGGTATAAACTAAAATACTGGAACTCTCGTACACAGTAAGCTACAGGAAATCCACTCTCCGATTCGACTCCCACTTCCCCAGCTTCTGATCACCTTCAAAATCGAGTGCTGGGGGCAAGTACTATTGACGATATTGAGTTTAAGGCTAGCTCGCGTCATGTTGTTGTATTTTCGACCAACAAAGTTTACCCCACGTGTTCCAGCCCGCTCAAATCTATGATGAGACATAAGATCTTGGCTAAAGTTAAATCGTAACATTAGTAAAATGTCATTCTTCGTCACATGGTTAAGTTCCTCCAACCTTCCCGAAAAGAAAACTTTAACGAAGTTTTTTTTTATGAAATATTTTAGACTTTTTATTCGTGATTGTTGCAGCCCTTATGATCGTGGTTGATATATTTTCACCTGTCACTTAAAATAGTAGCAAGTCCTAATCTAATACTATAAAACACAGTGTGTATCTACCTGTCTGTGTTTTGGTCGTGGGGAGGTAGTTAGGGCGCTGTCCCTGTCCTACCAAATATACTCGCTCTTTCAGTCGTGAATGTGTTATTAAGTGATGGTCAATCCCACTATTCTTTGTGAAGTAGCAGCCCAAGAGTTGGCGATGGATGGTGATGACTAACTGTCTTCTCTCTAGTCTTTAACTGCTAAATTAGGGACAACTAACGCAGATAACCCTCGTGTAGCTTTGCGCAAAGTCCAAAACAAACCAAACCTCTCGGTTACGCATTGGTGTCAGAGTAATTAATTACGTAACTTAAGTACTTTGGCTTCTTGTCAATTAGAAACAAGTCGTCAAGGGCTGATTAAAAATTAAAGATATATTTGGATTAAAATGTATAAGAATTTGCACCCTTTTCGCAATTTCGAAACGTATTTTTCTTAAATCGTCAAGTTACGCTAGAGAATTCTTTCCTTTGTCGAAAAGTGGCTTTACGCTAGGACACAATTTAAATCTGACATCCATCTGCTTAATCGCTCACTGACGGACGAAATACAGATAAGACGAGAAGATAATATGGTACACTCAAAACTGCATGACCGACTAACCTTCATTTCGTCATGATCGTGAATAGTTCTCCAGGGTAGATTCTTCAATACGTTTGGCATATTTCTACCAGAGCTTATGTTTAAATCATGAATAACTTTACGTAGCTTTCAGCAGAACGTGAAATCAAAAGCGCTTGAAGGTGCTCATTGATAATCACGAAAATCAGAAAACACTCCCTGGAACCTTCTTGTTGTGCTTAAGAAGCTTTTCAAATAAAAATTAGTTTTTGTTCAAGATTTATCATCCATTCACAAGCCATCTGTGTACTTCTCCAGTTATTTCTGACGGATGTAACACCAGTCTCTCAATATGAAATGAGAATCAACTACACAAGTCTAGTTTTGCGTGAAAAGTGAGAAAAATCAAAATCTACATTTTTGTGTACCGACTGAGCAGAAATAAAGATAATAAAAACACACTGTTTTCTTCTTCTTCAGTCTTTATATAATTCTAAAGGAGGATAGGAAGGAAAACAAGTGGTGTGTCTATGAAACATGTGTTAAATTAAAAAAATACATTTTTCGACTTGTTTCGGTTTCGTCTTTAATAAAAGTTATTTAATTGTCATCCAATTTCTAGTCGTTCACTCAATTAGTGAAAGAAAGATCTTCAACAGCTGAGCCAGGAATCTGCTGGCGGTGCTTTATAAATAATGGAAGTACAAACGAAAGTTATCCAACCTTAGACACAAATCCTTAAGCTTTTTTTAAGCCGCGGCATAGTGGCTCATAGAGCGGCTCTGAGTTTATTTACACTGTTTCTTTCTTTTTCCTGGGTACTTTAGCTCATGGTTCTTGAGGGATGTGAGATCTAATTACAGGTTTGGACTCAGAGGTCAAAGACTCACAGATTCGTTTACTATAATCCTAACTAAAATAATTTCAATTTGACGTAGAATGGTAGAAATCATGATGAGTAATAAAACTGTGTACACACGCGCACCACGCTTGGCCTTTCTAGTGAGTTAAATTATAGCTGATACAAAAATGTTCTCATAGATTAATTTACTCTAATCCTGTCTAAAATAATTTCAAGTGCGGTTCCATTTCATGTGGATACTATGCAGTTTTTCCCGTTTCTCGATGTTTTGTTTAGAAGGGAATTGAACTCAAAATGCTACATACCAACTTGATGGCGTGCTGTTAGTTTTTATCATTAAAGAAGTATTTGCAAATAGCATGGGCTTTGAAGCTTATCGGCGAGGAGGAGCAAAATTTTCACTGTAGAAAGAAGCAGTGGTATGTTCTATATGAATCAATTGGAGGCAACAGCAGTGGTATGTTCTATATGAATCAATTGGAGGCAACAGTAATGGTATGTTCTATATGAATCAATTGGAGGCAACAGCAGTGGTATGTTCTATATGAATCAATTGGAAGCAACAGTAATGGTATGTTCTATATGAATCAATTGCAGGCAACAGTAATGGTATATTCTATATGAATCAATTGGAGGCAACAGCAGTGGTATGTTCTATATGAATCAATTGGAGGCAACAGTAATGGTATGTTCTATATGAATCAATTGGAGGCAACAGCAGTGGTATGTTCTATGTGAATCAATTGCAGGCAACAGTAATGGTATGTTCTATATGAATCAATTGGAGGCAACAGCAGTGGTATGTTCTATATGAATCAATTGCAGGCAACAGTAGTGGTATGTTCTATATGAATCAGCTGGAGGCCACAGCAGTGTTATGTTTTAGCTGTAGGTTTTACTGTAGATTGTCGATTTTGTCCAATGGGGAGTTTTTCGCTCGCCCAAAGAGCAACTGGTGAAAAAAACCAGTTTTTTAACATTCACTTGGTCGCTCCTCAAAACCTGCTGCTCTGTGCAAATGCGCGCGCTGCACCCCATTCGCGTCAGCCATGCCTTTTGCTGATTTAAATTAAATTGTTGAATTTCCTCATCTAATAAACAAGAGTATGTTAACTCCCACACACAAATACATGTTTAGTTTAACAATTCTGAAGGAAGGTTTGGTTTGTTTTGAACTTCGCGCAAAGCTACTCTGTGGCTATCTGCGCTAGTCGTTCCTAATTTAACAGTGTAACACCAGAGGAAAGGCAGCTAGTCATCATTACCCATCACCCACTGTTGAGTAACTATTGTCATTCTTAATAGTACGATTTGACCCGCGCCCTCAAAGATGTAAGACATGTATTTTTTTATTTATTTTTTTGGCGATAACGTGCTGCGAGCCAAGAATCTTTAAATCCATGATCAGGCACTTTAATCACTGACCCGCGCTCGACTTCAACCAATGAGATGATCATATTACACACTATAATAGACTGTGCACTACCAAGGATAATGTGAGAGACCTACTAAGTAAAGTTTGGAAAAGGGAAGCTCATGTTAGGTGCTAAAGCGTTATTTTAAAGAATTAAAAAGACTTACAAAGTAGCGTGTTAAGGCGTGCGACTCGTAATCTGAGGGTTGCTGGTTCGCATCCCGGTCGCGCCAAACATGCTCGCCCTTTCAGTCGTGGGGTCGTTATAATGTGAAGAACAATTACAATATTCGTTGGTAAAAGAGTAGCCCAAGAGTTGGCGGTGGGTGGTGATGACTAGCTGCCTTCCCCCTCGTCTTACATTGCTAAATTAGGGACGGCTAGCACAGACAGCCCTCGAGTAGCTTTGTGCGAAATTCAAAATAAACAAATAAACAAAGTAGATAAGGAGAAGGCTACTTATCCCTTGTTGTGCACAAAGTTGCACGAATTTTCTATGCTTTGCCTATCACAGGTATAAAACACAGATTTTTAGTGTTATAAACTCTTAGACTTATTACTAAGCCATGAAAGAGGAGGGGGGAGTGTTGCTGCTCGAAATAGCACGAGATCCAAAACACACGTTTGTCCAGTTTGTGCCTAAGTTCAGCTCTCAGCATCCGTAAACGTTTATGTAGCTATTTAAATGTAGAATCACAATTGTTCACTACGTGTTTTAGGGTAATCACCATCACGAGCTTACCACGAGAAAGTTTATGGTTTGTAAGGCTGTGAAAGTGTTTCTGAGCCTTAAAATTAGTCTCCGCACGCATTAAGTAAACATCAAATAAACACGATCTGAATTCAACATTACCTCAAAATAAGATATCATAACGAAAACAACAGTTTCAACACTGTATAACCATAATGAGAACAATGAGAACCAGAATTACACCTTTTTGTGAATGTATAACTACCAACAAGTTAAACAGAGACCAGCATGTAGACACATGTTGTAATGACACCGTTATTATTACTTTTTAGAATAACCAATTTTCTGTTGGGTATTGTAGAAACCAGTAGTTCTTTTTAAACTTCTTAAATAGTAGTTTTATATATTTCTATTATGGATTTCGTTGAGGTATAATTTACCAGCTCTACACCTCCTCTAACATACACAATTTCTAAGCGACATAAATGGTGGTATGCCATTTGTTCCACTTGGATTAAATGTAGGCGAACTCTTTATTTTTTAAAAAACAAAACATGAACTAGGCCAGGACTCCTTCACTTATCCAACAGATAGAACAAGACTGTGTCCGCCATTATATTCGGAACTTCGCATTCAAATCGACTTCGAAGAGGTTTGACGAGAACTGGTTAAGTATACGAGAACAATCGAACAGTGGAGGAGTAATCCCACATATTGACCTCGTGGCCTTGAACTACTAATAGACGCACTAGGTGGCGCCAAGTTTACTAGTTTTCAAAACTGGTCTGCTGTCACTGTTTATACATCGATACATTTTTCAGAAGAGCTCCCACGTGGTTTAGGAAATCTTTAGATAGACTTCTTTACTCTTTTATTTGATCAATTAAAAAAACAACACTAAGCGAATCAGAAAACACTTTCAAAATCTTCCATTAGGTCCAGTAGTACACATGCATTTATGTTTAAATAAATTAATTTTTTTGAGAAACCGAAAGACACCACACCAGGAAACGTGCTATATTTGTCTTCCGTGTAACGAGGACGTAGAAATATTCGAATTAACATTAAAATTCTACACATCCATCGAACCACCTTCACCACATCAGAGTAGGGTAACTACAAAAGATGGGTCTCCCGCATACAAGGTAAATAGAGCTTTTAAATTTGTCCTTATAACTGTCGTTACCATTTCAGCCCCCTTTCTACCCCTTTTTCACCTCATAATTGTGGTAGCAAGCACACTCAACGCCACTGCCTAATTAATAATCTATGTAAATCAAAACGTGCTACAAGCTTCAAGTTACCATAATGTCACATTGTTTGTGAGGATATGGAATAATGACAAACAACTCGTATGTAACATACGAGATTTTAGAGGATAAACATAGCACATTGAAATATACAAGTTATTTTACTATTATTTCAACTACCTAGTGGTACGCTTACGAACGTATAATGCTACAAATCAGGATTCGATCCCAGCAGTGCGTACCACACACGTGTAACTCTTTGCTTCGGAAATTCTTTGCTTATTTCGAATTCATTGTTGGATATTTTCCCCCTTTATTAAACACACGCTATATGTTTGTTTGTTTGAAATTAAGCATAAAGCTACACAATGGGCTATCAGCGCTCTGCCCACCACGGGGATCGAAACCAGGTTTATAGCGGTGTGAGTCTGCAGTCATTCCGTAGACCACTGGGAGAAAACACACAAAATGTGTTGTATCTCTGTCCTTAATTATAGAAGATTCATGTAATTTACTGGTTTCCCAGTAAATCAACGAAAAGATTAGGATTTGCAACGCTAAAATCCGAGGTTTGATTCCTTGCAGTGGACAAAGCACGTGTAGCCCATTATGTAAATTTGCTCTGAAACAACAATAACAATTAATTAAAAACGGAGTCCAAATGGAAGAGCATGCTATCAAGTAGGTAACAGGAAAACGTAATAACGGCATATGGCAGGTACACAAGAAGAAGTAGTAACAGCATATTGTAGGTACACAGGAAGAAGTAGTAACAGCATATTGTAGGTACACAGGAAGAAGTAGTAACAGCATATTGTAGGTACACAGGAAGAAGTAGCGACGGCACATGACTGGTAAACATGAAAAAAGTAGCGATGGAATATGGTAGATATACGGGGAAGTCGAAGTGGCGTATGGTGAAAACACAGGAAAAGTAGCAGTAGCATACGGTAAGTGCATATGAGAAGTAGTTCTAGCATATGATAGGTATACAAGGAAAAGAGAAGCAATGGCATATGACTGGTATACGTGAAAAAGTAGCAGTGGCATATGGTTAGTACACGGGAACAGTAGCGATGACATATAGTAGGTGCATATGAAAAGTACCTCTGGCATAGGGCAGGTATACAAGGCAAAAATAGTGATTGCATATGGCTTGTATACATGAAAAAGTAGCAGTGGCATATGGTAGAAATAAAAGGAAAAGTATCGAAGTAATATATGAAACACACAGGAAAATTAGCAGTGGCATTAGCGGTGGCTTATGGTAAGTACGCAGGAAAAGTAGCAGCGGCGTTAGCGGTGGCATATGGTAAGTATACATGAGAAAAGTACAAATTCTAACTACGGTTCATTAAAGCTAATAATATTATATATATATATATATTTCCATTTCAAACATTTTTTGTTTCTTTTGTTCTGATAGCTAAGCAACAGTTACATTAAATGTAATGTGTTAAATTATTACATCATTTACTGAGTTTCGACATCACTAACAATCAGATGTTTAACAATAAACAAACTCCATTGTTTTGCTCATACAAATTAAGTCATGCCACACGCATCCCACAGAGTTCAATTGAGGGGCGGTTTCAAGTCCGTGTGCGGATTATATTCCTTCAAGAATACAGATCGAAAGTTCTAATGTGGTATATGGATGTAAATATCCTAAATCTCCTTTGTAGGTTACATCAGATCCACCGCTAGGTGATTAACAGTTTGTACACAAGAACGCAGAAATTTAAACCCCAAATGACTTTCAAGTATTAAGAAGCATGCACTGAATGAATGTAATAACTCTATTGGTACGAGACAATTTAAACGATATGTAACGGTAATAAAAACAAGAAATATCAACTCCGTATGAAAAAATAAATAATAGATCAATAAACTTAAACCGGAATTGAGCGAGCGAAATAGGACAGTTAATTTAATATTAGATCATTTACTGTCAGAGTAATCTACCGTTGTTTTTGTTTAATGATTGTATTTTATGAAATACATTTACTTTCTGAGCTAGACATACTATACTAACTGCAATTTATTGGTTAACGTAACGGAAATGAATTTCTCTCTTTATACATGTTGCTTTTCTTATTTTGTTTGCCAACTACAACAGAAATTTCAAAATTTTCCATCAACGCAGAAATTCGTTGACGACAAAGCATGCGCATGAAGGCCATGATATCCTCATGGAACGTGGGTCTTAGATGTTCAGTGAATGGAGGTTTTTACTCGTTTCTTTCCCGTTTTTGTTAAAATCACTCGTGTTAACAACGAATTTACCAAAGCAGAAATACTTTGCGTAAATGACGATCGAACAAAAAATAGACTCAGAGCTTGTTTCATTGCTACTTATAATGGCACCAAAAAGACACGTCTGGATGTAGACAGCTAAAGCGAAAACTGATTTGTGTTGTGAGAAATTAAAGAAACAGACTTACAGATCCATAACTTGTCAAATAATATCTTCTATATAGCCATCAACTCTTGGGCTACTTTTTTACCAATGAATATTGGAATTGAACGTAACGTTATAACGCCTCCATGGCTGATAGGGCGAGCATGTTTGGTGTGACGGGATTCGAACCCGCGATCCTCGGATTACGAATCGAGTGCCTTAACCACCTGGCCATGCCGGGCCCGTATGTGAAGTTTACAGAGAACTGTGCTGCCGTTGCGGTGTCAGAGTAAAACTCCACCAAACAAGTTTAACTTTGTTATAGAATATAAAAGTTAAACCCGTGAAATTCTGCAAAAATTTATTTATTTTTGGAAGAGAATTAGGTATAACGCTTATTGTGTACCTCCGAGTAAAATGTCGAACAAAAGAATTAACAATTTTAATCTGCAATCACAAGCAGCAAAACATTTATTTGTTGGTTTCAAGTCAAGCTACACAAAGGGGAATCTGTGCTCTGCCCACCAAGGGTATCAAAACCCGGTTTTTCTAGTGTTGTAAATCCGCAGACATACAGTTGTGCCGCTGGAAGACAGCAAAACATATTCAATAAAAGCCACAGGGTGCGACTGCATTAGAAAGGGAAACAAACACACCTTGACAACTAACAAAAAACACACACCGTTCACGATTAAGCCGAGACTGTATAAGAAAGGTAATTTCGTAGAGACAGTGGCCATGCAAGAAGCATTAAAATCACGAGTCCTTGTTGGATACTTTCTGTTCAAAAACAGGCCCTCTAGTTTAGGTAATATTTAATAGTTAGTGCACTATAAATATTTAGTAGAAGCTTTATTCTAAAGGCACATTAGATCACTAGCACAAGCAAATGATACATTTCTCCTGGGCAGATTACCAGTCAGTCGCAGGTTAACCCCTAGCTGTAAAATAATTATCTATCTTACACTTGAGTAGTGTCAAAACAAGTATAAAAATCTTGCTTCAGAAAACAACGCCTAGGCAGAAGTAAACAATCAAATCGCAACCGAACAATTAAGAATTCAAAGGAATAGTCATTAGATTACACCATCCTTACATTCAGATAAGCCTTCCTTCTAGTGCCTTGGCTCGTAGGTCCATGATATTCAAAGGGTCGTTTTTGTAGTACCAAAATTTATAGAGAAACATGCATTCGTACAAGCCTGTTTTAAATGAATCCAGACATTCTCAATGGACATCTTTTATTTAGACTATAAAACCAAGAATACTCAGAGGCCGTTTTCCAATTATCTAAACTTGTCTATTCACAAATTTTCACGGGAGGTTTTTAGCATTCTTTCTCATAAACAAGAAGAAATTCAGAGGAACACATGTTCTAACGTACATGACCTTTTGTTTAGTTTATAAAAGAACAGAGGAACATGTTCTAACGTACATGACGTTATGTTTAGTTTATAAATGTATAGATGATTCTGAACTTCGCAGAACCCTAATTCAGGTACTTGAACTCACAAAACTATAAATTTAGTGTTACACTTAGTCTCGTGCACACACGCGTGGTGTTATAAATATTCATTGAGTTTATTTTCTTTTGTTTGTGCAATAATCGATTCATAAATATTGAGAAAAATATTTTTAAAAAATTTTAAAATGTAAGTTATACAACATGTGTGTTTTGAGTTCCCGTCACCGTATGTGTAACAAATTATTGCGAAATCTCACTAGTTGTCTAACGAGAACATGCGACAGAAAATGTAGTGTAGGAAGGAAAAAATACATGTTTTGGAGCTCAATTTCATAAGACAGATTTGATAAGGATTCGATATATATATATATATCTTCCCGCAAGAGCGCAAGTTTTATGTATGTACATAATTTGTTTTCTCGTGAAATAGTCAACGACCGTAAAATTGAGATATTTTATTCAAGGTTTAAGCCGAAAATAGCCTTATTTTTTACATACGTTAGTAGAATATCACTTCCTTTATATATATACAAATTCGAATTCTTCTTTTTAATCGAGACCTATTAGTTCGATGGTGGAGATCAGACTGGTATCACTATCAATGTACAACTCTTTATAATAAAGCATAGTGGGAGGCCCGCACTTATTTCAAATTTCACTTTATACAAAAGTGTGGATAAAGTACGAGAAAGTCACGGTATTCTCACTGCAGGGAGATATAGACATTGATTCAGGCACGTGACTTTTTTGGTAGTACTTTATCTTTCATCAAGGCTGTGGTCGCAAACAAACAGAAGTAAGAGTGAAACTGTATTTTGACGGTAAAGAGGCCGATGGAACATTCATAAGCCTGAAAAACTTCTTAACATAGACGTTTTTTAGGGGCTATATAAACTTTTGTAAAAACTGGGAAAGCCGAAAAGCAATCAGACAACTGGACAACATTTGTTACACTTCTATAATCGATCACCGGTACTGTATGGCAGCATGTAAGAGACTAGTGCACAATACAACATACGTTTTTATTGTTAATAAATACACGGTGTAAGAAACTAGTGCACAATACAACATACGTTTTTATTTTTAATAAATACACGATGTAAGAGACTAGTGCACAATACAACATAGGTTTTTATTGTTAATAAATACACGATGTAAGAGACTAGTGCACAATACAACATACGTTTTTATTGTTAGTAAATACACGGTGTAAGAAACTAGTGCACAATACAACATACGTTTTTATTTTTAATAAATACACGATGTAAGAGACTAGTGCACAATACAACATACGTTTTTATTTTTAATAAATACACGATGTAAGAGACTAGTGCACAATACAACATACGTTTTTATTGTTAATAAATACACGGTGTAAGGAACTAGTGCACAATACAACATACGTTTTTATTGTTAATAAATACACGATGTAAGAAACTGGTGCACAATACAACATGTTTTCGGAATGTTTACTACTTGCAGTGATGAATGAAATAACCAAGATATTTGCATGGAGAAAGATTCTCATATTAAATATACTGAAAAAACTACGAGTGTTGGAGAGTACAGCGGACAAGGACAGTTTACTTACTGGCATCAAGAAACAGTTTCTTTCATGGATGAGTGATTTAAAAAGTATAAGTAATTCCCTCAGAAGTTTAGGAACAGAGATATATGTATGACTCTTTAGGAATACTTTCCCGGAGTAGCTGTTGGAATGAATTAGATAACTGGAGCCAAGGTTCAAATGAAAGACTGTTGAAGACATAATTAAGTTAACAGGTAGGCTGGCTGCGAAAGATAGAGTCTGTTTATGAAAGTTGTGTAGTAGGATGAGTAGGAAAGCTATCCTCTAAAGTTAATTTAAAATAGACTTATACATTAGTGAAGAATCCCGAGGAAATGGGAATAAATCAATAAATAGAACAACAGGAGGCTTAGAAATAGGGGATTTAAATCAGAACAAGTTAGATAATAATTTTAAGAATAAACATGTCAGATTTAAATATGAACATATACAGTAGATTGAAGAATAAACGTAACTGATATTATTCTAATTTTAGAAATCTAGTTGAAATGTAAGACTATAATATAATGGAGATTACGTGATTACATTTGGAGAACATTGATTATTTGAAATACTTTGAAATTTGATATCATGAGTTATTTGATAATAATATATTTTGCAAGGAGGTAATGGAGTAGTTCTTTACATAAGACATAAACTGCGTTTCGTTGGAATTGAAAATATAATAAATTGTAGCCAAGAGGATGAATTGGCGTGAATTACAATAAAGGGTTTAAAGAATATAATTTTTTTAGTTAACAGTTTTTTACGGCCAGGTTGTTAAGGCACTCGACTCCTAATTCGAGGGTCGCGGTTTCGAATCCCCTTCACACCAAACATACTTATCCCTCTTAGTTCTAGAGGCATTATAATGGAATAATCAATCCTACTGTTTGTTGGTGAAAGAGTGGCCTAAGAGTTAGCATTGAGTGGTGATGACTAGCTGGCTACCTTCCCTCTAGATTTATACTGCTAACACTCGTGTAACTTCCAAAACCAAACACTTTTATAAATCACTTGACCAAGAAGTTTTCCAACAGGATGACTGACTTACGAAAGGAGTTACCATCAGTAGTAGTAGAGGATGGAACTTTAGGGAAGTTAAAAAAAGACAGTTGGGAATTTTCTGTAAAAGAAACGGATGTTTTAAACGTTTGTTTATCTTAAGAGTTGATATCTAAGGACATACTTGAAGGACCTCACCATATCTTGTTGTCCATATTCATGTTACGTGTTTGTTTCCTTAATGGAATTCAGCACTGTGTGAATTGTTGCTGAAATGTAGCTTTTTGATGCAGCAATCTTAAAATGATTTTGGAGCAAATAAATACTGAATTTAATATTTTAAAAACTTTTACTCGAAGTACTGACATAAATAGGGTTGCATATATAAAATTCTACCTATCCATTTATCCTCATTTAACGATGAACGGTTTTTCATGCTATGATATTAAAATATGACATTTGGTATGTTTGACAGCCCCGACCATTTACATTTGCACGACTTGACTGCAAATCATCTAGTTCACCGTCTAGTAATAGTATTCAGGAAACTTGCTACAATTGGCTACAAGTTCCTCACACTAGAGTGCGCCGTCATCACTCTCTCCCGGATCCTCATGCAATTTGTACTAGTAAATCTCAGGAATTAGAGCTTCCTCAGCACCAACATAGAAGTGCCTCCGTGAGACTTCCGGTAAGTAATTCAGAACAGAGATAAAATAATGATTTTGGTAAAAATTTTGCAAAAAAAAATTGCAATGTGAATAACTGTCGAAATACGGTAACTCAAACAAATACGAATAACAATATAAATTACTGATAGAACAAACATAACGCATCAAACGAGAGAAAGAGGTTAGGTTTGTCCTGAATTTCGTCTAAAGCTACATAAGGGCTACCTGCGCTATTCGTCCCCAGTCTAGCAGTGTAAGGCTAGATGAAAGCCAGCTAGTTATCACTACCCACCGTTAAAAAATAACGAGACTGACCGTCACGTTATAACGTCTCCATGACTGAAAGGAGGACGAACGTATTTGGTGTGACGGATTTTCGAACCCAAGACTCTCAAACTGCGAGTCAAGCGCCTAACCAATGGCAGACCCTAGAGTAGAGGTTCCCAACCGGTGGGTCGCGACCCACAGGTGGTCGCGTAGCCTTGTTAGAAGTAGCTTGGGATAACATTAATTTTATTTCATCAATTACATTTTCATGGTTTTACATTTTCTTTTGCTTAGGTGCAAAGCAAAACGTGTCCTTCCTTAGTTCAATGTCATTAGGTGATATTATGGGTGTATGTATGCGTGCCTGCGAGTGAATGTTTATGTGTCTGCAATTGTATGTTTGTCAATGTGTGTACTGGTGAGTAGCGAGTATGTGAGTACACGCGCATGTACGTATGCTTGTGTGTCTGTTTAGCTGTGCTTAAGTGTGTGTGTGCTCGCTGTCGACACGTGAGTCACATGTCCGTTGCTGATTGGTGGATGACGAATCGCGTGACTGGCCACGCTCCCTTCCCTCCCAATACTTACCCCATCATTACTCGACTTGCACCCCCCACAAGTAGTCAGTGTAAGATTTACGGTTGCCAAAGCGTTCATTATTCAACATTTTTATTTTATTTTAACAAGGAGATAAGTAAGCAGTAAAGGTGAGTTGTGTCCATGGCTAAACGGCGCAGATACTCAGAATGCTACCTCAACATTGGCTTCACCACTGTGCTCGCCAACGACGCCGTTGAGAAACCACAATGTGTTTTGTGCCATGCTGTCCTGAGTGCAGAGTCAACGAAACCATCAAAACTCAAGCGTTATCTCAAGACGAAACATCCAGAACACGCAAAGAAAGGTTTGGATTTCTTCAAACGGCATGAACAGTGTCTTAAAAGCCAAAGAATTGATAGAAGTGGGTCGTTTCAGCAGCAGAGTGCAGCCGTAGTGGAAGCTTCATATAAGATTGCATTCGAAATTGCTGAACATAAAAAGCCTCACACGATTGGAGAAACACTTCTTAAACCCTGCATGATGAAAGCAGTAAATTTTATTCTGTGAGAAGCCAGTGCACAGAAGATACAGCAAGTATCCCTGTCAAATAATACTATACAGAGGCGCATTTATAAAATGTCTATGGATGTGAAGGAACAGGTTTTGACTGAAATCAAGGGTTCCCCTTTGTTCTCCTTTCAGCTCGACGAGTCAACAGATGTAAGTTCATGTTCTCAGTTGCTTGTCTTCGTGAGATACATTAATTCAGGTTACATCAAAGACGAATTCTTGTTCTGCAGTGCATTTGAAACCACAACAAAAGTTGATGATGCCATGGAAAAAGTTTCAACTTTTTTTCAAGACGAAGATCTTCAATGGAAAAACGTGTGTGGGGTTTGTAAGAATGGGGCACCGGCTATGCTGGGATCGAATTCAGGATTCCAGTCGAGAGTGAAAAAGCTAGCACCTCAAGCAAAGGGCATCCACTGCATGATTCACCGATATGCTCTCGCCAGTAAGACTCTCCCTGCCTCTCTGCAGGAAGTGCTTGAATTTGTAATCAAAATTGTAAATTATGTGAAGACTCAAGCACTCAA
The DNA here is from genome assembly GCA_011833715.1 of Carcinoscorpius rotundicauda. Classification (NCBI taxonomy): domain Eukaryota; kingdom Metazoa; phylum Arthropoda; class Merostomata; order Xiphosura; family Limulidae; genus Carcinoscorpius; species Carcinoscorpius rotundicauda. The sequence goes on from CM022403.1 coordinate 37,456,486, forward strand.
CACTCGCCTATTCAAAGACTGCATGAATGCTGACCACAAAGTCCGTCTCGTCTACACAGCAGTACGATGGTTGTCGAAAAGAAACGTTATTAATCATGTCTTTGAAATGAAAGATGAAATAAAGCTATTCCTGGAGACTCAAGAAAGGAAAGATCTTGTAGCTCACTTCGAAGATGAAGCATGGAATAAAAGGGTTGCGTACCTAGCCGACATTTTTGACCAGCTGAACAAGCTCAATTTGAAGCTTCAAGGAAGGGAAACACATGTTCTCCTTTTTCAAGATAGTCTTCGGGCTTTTGTTTCCAAACTGCAGAACTGGTGTTGGAAAACCAATTTTGGAAACATCGCTATGTTTGAAAAACTTTGTGGAGTGACGGATGAGTCTCAGATTCAACTGGATTAGTTCCTCAAGGATGAGATTACGGAACATCTTCAGTCTCTAGAAAAGGAAGTCGAGCGTTACTTCCCTGAGCTATCACAGGAACAGGAGGCCCTGGTAAGGAACTCATTTTGTACTGAACTTGATGTATCCAGCATCCCAGATCATATCCAAGATGAATTTCTGGATCTAAGGAACGACTCTTCAGCTCGTGATTTCTTCAAGGTAAAATCTGTGACTCAGTTCTGGTGAGCTATGTATCAGTCATACTCCAAAGTCAGTATGATATATTTACGTGTCCTTGTTCCATTTGCTTCTACCTACTTGTGTGAGGCAGGATTTTCCACTTTTGTCAATATAAAAACAAGAAATAAAAACAGATTGGATGTTGGAGATGACATGAGACTGGCTCTAACAAACGCTCGACCACGAATTTCAAAGCTTGCTGCTGAAATGCAACATCAGGCATCTCACTAGCTGGGTTGGATAGCTGTTCAAACCTATGTTAATATTATTTTAAGAAATATATATTTGTTTTGTGAATTCAGGTTGGACCAATGCGATTTAATTTGCTAATAAATAATTACAGAATTTTTAAATATTTTTTTAGATGTTTCTTTCTCTCTTCTTCACAGAAAATAAAAGAAAAATTAACCCCTGCCCTAGAGGAATAGACAAGGATAAAACTAATGCTCGCTTGTAAAAAGTAGGCTTCAAGCACTTAGTCTACTAATATGTCTACCATTTAATTGAATTTATTTATATTTGTACTGTGAAAGAACTGAGTTTTACTTTTCTGTTCAGCGTTTCGTTTATTTCTTTTCCTCGTACTCTGAAGGTCGCTGTTAACAAGTCGGTTTCATTTAACGAGAGTGAAACAATAAGTATTAATAAATGCTCTTTCTGTCTTATTTATAATGATAACTTACACAGTTCTTAAACTGGGATCCGCGAGGATACTCCAGTGGGTTTAGTTTGGTTTTCTTTTAAATTTCGCGCAAAGCTACAAGATGGCTATCTGCACTAGCCATCCCTAATTTTGCAGTGTAAGACTAGAGAGAAAGCAGCTAGTTACTACCACCCACAGCCACCAACTCTTGGGCTACTCTTTTACCAACAAATAGTGGTACTAAGCGTCACATTATAACGCCCCCACAGCTAAAAGGGTGAGCATGTTTGGTGTGACGGGGATTCGAACTGGCGACCCCCAGATTACGAGTCGAGTGCCTTAACCACCTGGCAATGCCGGGCCACTCCAGTGGGTCTGCGAATAATGTTCAAAATTTCATTAAAATGTTTTTATAAAAAAGATTTATAAAATAAAAATATATATCATAAAATTAATTCGTACAAATTAAAGTATCTAATTCTGGAAACAGGCTCTCCGTGTACTCAGAATCTTTTTTTTAATCAAGATAAAAACACTGATAAGTTTGAAGGTCCGTTTAAATAGTAAATTAAATTAAAAAGGGTTATCGGGTTAATAAAGTTTGAAGTCCCCGCTGGATTTACAACGCTCAAATCAGAGGTTCGATTCCCCTCTGTTGATATGTGTGTACGTGTTTTTCTATAAGCAGACAGCCCGATGTTTCTTTGCTGTATACAGCTGTATTCGACGGTTAAAAGAGTAAAATTTCCATTAAAACGGGCCCGGGATTGCTATGTGGTTAAGACGCTCGACTCGCAATCCAGGAGTCGCTGATTCGAATTCCTGTCACACCAATCATGTTCGCCCTTTCAGCCATGGGGCATTATAATCTTACGGTCAATCCCACTAGTCGTTGGTGAAAGAGTAGCCCAAGAATTGGCGGTGGGTGTTGATGACTAGCTGCCTTCTCTCTATGTAGTCTTACATTGCTAAATTAGGGACGGCTAGCGCAGATAGCCCTCGTGTAGCTTTTCGCGAAATTCAAACAAAGCAAAAACAAATCCATTAAAACGTATATTTCTATAAAAAAATTCAAACCTTTTTCGATTCTGGTTCGTATGCAGAAAAACATGATTACGTGTAAAGTTTTAACTTATTCAGGGTTCATCTGAAAAAAGCATGGAATAGACAGAACATTGTGAAACAGAATTTTAATTCTAAACGGTGCCATGTCTATTGAAGCTTGTTTCTAACAAAGCGAATGTTTACTACGGGCAGTTTCTCAACGATAATTTTCATTCAACACAATCTGTAAATAACTTTTATAATCGAAAGGTTCCTGTGCTTGCTAGCAAGCCTCGTCTTCTAGTAATCTTCAAACGTGCCTATAGAAATAAACCTCGCTTCCACTAAGGATCCACCACATTAGATTATTGACAGAAGTTTGATAAAATGTATACAAGGCTGCGTTTGGTAAGGATACGGCTTTTGATGTCCCTTTGCATCGACTGTGTGGCTTTTGATAAAACTAAGAACTAAATGTAACCCAATATTGTATAATGCTTTTACTGGCGCTGAAAGTCCTCGCTTCTTATATAAGTAAACCAAACAGAATAAAAGCGTCTAAGATATCCCATCTGGATGTAAGCCGATAATGAATTTTTTTACAACAGGGTAGAAATAGATGGTTATTTGTGTGCGTGTTTTTACCTCATGTTCAAATGTGTGGGGACAAACACACATACGTTCTTCCGAGCGTTCTGAACAAAAAATAAGTGTAGTTTTGTTTTCTGTCACTGTTATGAAATGGTATAGAATACTCTGGTTTGTTTTGAATTTTGCGCAAAGCCACACAAGGGCTATCTGTGCTAGCCGTCCCTAATTTAGCAGTGTATGACCAACGAATAGTGGGATTGACCATCACTTCATAACACTCCCATGACTGAAAGGGTGAGCATGTTTGGTACGATGGGGACTTGAACCCACGACCCTCAGATTACGAGTCGGGATAAAAATATTGACAAGTTTGGGGGTCCGCGTAAATAATAATAACTTAAATTAAAAGAGGGTCTTCAGGATACTAAAGTTTGAAGTCCCCTGATAAATCAGCAGTAAGTCCTCCGCTGGATTTACAACGCTCAAATCAGATGTTTTCATGTCTGTGTGTTTCTTACAGCAAAGAAATATCGGGCTATCTGTTGTGTCCACCATACATACATACAAAGTTTCGAATACAGCTATACTAGACGGTTAAAAAAAGTAAAACGTCCATTAAAACAGGCCCGACATGGCCAGGTGGTTAAAGCACCCGACTCCTAATCCGAGGGTCGCGGGTTAGAATCTCCGTTATACCAAGTATGCTTGCCCTTTCAGCCGTGGGGACGTTATAATGTGACGATCAATCCCACTATTCTTTGGTGAAAGCCCAAGAGTTGACGGTGGGTGGTGATGACTAGCTGTCTTCCCTCTAGTCTTACACTGCTAAATTAGGGATGGCTAACTCAGATAGCCCTCGTGTAGCTTTGCACGAAATTCAAACCAAATACTTTCCTTATGTTACCGAAGCTGTTATGATGAGAGGTTTGTGAAGACGTAATTCAGTGTGACGATTAAATAAATTAATGTCAAGTCTAAATTGTCATTTAAGTGCACATAGTATATGTCTTTCAAAACAACTTAGTGCTGAAAAGAAATAAACAATAGAAAGGGGTGTAATGCTGTGAGTGAACATAGAGTGCCGTATTTGTCGTTATATAAGACAATACGTTTTACTCTTAAGAAATGCATGATTTTACCCCTCGTCTTACACACAAGTCTAAGTATACAGTTCCAGTAAGAAACGCCTGCTTAATGGCACATTTTAACCAAAACTACGTTCTTCCTTTCGCTTTTGTTTGCTTTTCTAAGTAAGTGCGTTGACATTCGCACAATTTACTACGTTACAATAACATATTTGTAATTGTATTATTTGTTTCGATTCTTCATAACTGTCCACCAGTGACACAGCGGTATCTCTGCGGAGTCACACCGCTAAAAACCGGGTTTCGATACCCGTGGTGGGCAGAGCAAAAAGGCTAGGCATGGTCAGGTGGCTAAGGCACTCGATTCGTAATCTGAGGGTCACTGGTTCGAATCCCCGTCACACCGAACGTGCTCGTCCTTTCAGCCGTGAGGGCGTTATTCTGTGACGGTCAATCCCACCATTCGTAGGCAAAAAGTAGTACAAGAGTTGATGATCGGCGGTGATAACTAGTTACTTTCTCTCTCGTCTTACACTAATAATTTAGGAACAGATAGTGCAGATAGCCCTCGTGTAGCTTTGCACAAAATTCAAAGACAAACAAACATATCTTCGTAACTACAAGTTATTTATCTCACAAGCTAGTTACAATTGATCAAGACATTTTTACATGAAATATATTTATCTCATACTTCATACTAAAATATTGCTAATATTATACAAAAAGTTAGTTACTGTAACGTACACTAATATTGTAAACATATTTTTATAGCAGATCGCTCTATCTTAGGGTTTAGTACTTTTTGAAATATGAAAAGAGGTTCAACTGCGATGAAAACTTTGTAAAGTTGTTTATTAAACTTAAGTTATGTCGCACTGAGCTATTTGTAACGTTTGTAGAGAATAAAAACACATTTTTGGTTGTATTGATTATTCTAGATCACCGGTTAGAACGGTTAAAAATAAATACAAAAATAGCATTCTATACTTGTTTTACAACAAAGGTCGCTGTACACACCAACCTCAAAGAAATACACTTAAATTACTCAAAAACTAGGATCGTCTTATACACTGGCAAATACTGTATGGTGATGTTAAAGACGTCTTTTAAGTTGCTGTAAAATTCACTTTAGAAAACAATCCAGAAGCTTTCCGTGATAAGCACAACTCATGAGCTTACATTGTCACTAGATGGCTTCCGTGATAAGCACAACTCATGAACTTACATTGTCACTAGATGGCTTCCGTGATAAGCACAACTCATGAACTTACATTGTCACTAGATGGCTTCCGTGATAAGCACAACTCACGAACTTACATTGTCACTAGATGGCTTCCGTGATAAGCACAACTCATGAACTTACATTGTCACTAGATGGCTTACAGTTGTTGTTTTGAATTTCGCGCATAGCTAGCCGTCTCTAATTTAGCAGTGTAAGACTTGAGGGAAGGAAGATAGTCATCACCACCCACCGCCAACTCTTGAGCTACTCTTTTACCAACGAATAGTTGGACTGACCGTCACATTATAACGCCCCCAAGGATGAAAAGACGAGCATGTTCGGTGAACGGGGATTCGAACACGCGACCCTCGGATTACAAGTTGAGTGTTTTAACCACCTGGCCATGCTGGGCTAGATGGCTTATAAACAAGGAAAAAAAACAGTAAACAGAACATAGATAGTCTATTAAAGCATATTTCGTGACAGTTGATATACATATTTGTAAATCAGTAAGTGTTATTGTGGAAAATTAATCATATACAACCTATTTTACAAAATGCTCATTTTAACTTCTCCAATCCCCCCTCTACCTGCTCCCCCACCCCACCTGGTGAGTTAATAGTGAGTTTGCAGACTTACAATGTAAAATACAGATTTCGTTTTTCGCGATAGACAAAACGCAGTTGACCCATTATGTAGCTTTGCGTTAAAAATAGATAATAGCTTTGCATCTTACTTAATTAACCACAGCAGGTAAATTTACACAAAAAGTGGGTTTCAGTTTTCCTTTTTATCGACCTTCATAACAGGCGTATAATGATAATTCTTTAAAAATTAGAGTGTCTAGTGTAAATGTTTGGTTCGCTTAAATGTATTAAAAAATTAAAGAAAGCATTTATAGCTGCCCCCCCCCCCAGTGGCTCAGCGGTATGTCTGCGGACTTACACGATAAAATCCGGGTTTCGATACCCGTGGTGGGCAGAACACAGATAGCCCATCGTGTAGCTTTGTGCTTAATTCAAAACAACAAAACAACAACATTTATAGCTGAGAGATAACTATTCATAAAGAGACGAGATGAAGATATCGTGTTTATTATTAATTGTATTTATAATTACACTATTCAAGTCGTTATTGATACACAACAAACTTATCAGTAAAAGTTATCTTAATTTTAAATAACTGGTTTATCAGCAGAGTTATGCATGGCGATTACTGATTCGAAAATGTTAAGCCAATTTTGCATTATTACTTTTACTGCGTATTTTTCGTATAATTTAATTTATTCGTACGTTATAGTCACATCGAACAACCACTGAATCGAACGGAAGGTTAAGAATAATTATCAAAAAAACAAGGCCTCTGCTTGGTATCGCCATTGAAGGTGGCGCTAACACTGGACAACCCTTACCAAGAATCATCAGTATTCATGTAAGTTCTGGTCGTTTTAAATTGATGGCTCCACTGAATTTTTAACATGAGTATTTCGCCTGCATGAAAAACTAATACTGTACGAAATGGTAATTTTGGATTTCGATTTAGCTTACAAAAAACTTGCAACATTATATTAATGGAAACAGTGCTTGGTTCTAAAAAAAATACTGTTTTTTTTATGCATGTGCACCAATTCAGATGTATTTTGTGTTTCATTAAAACAATAACTATATATATATATATCTTTTTTTATTTAAAATAAACGTGTGCTGGCGTCCAGTTTGAGAGACGTCGTTGCAGGGTTACGTTTTCAAAACAATTGGTTTTTGTTCATGTTTCTAAAACTGTTTTCATTAGTGTTAGAAGAAAGCGTATATGTCATTCAACACTTTGCAGGACTGTGGGGCAGCATCTGAGGCTGGTGGCTTGAAGGTTGGACACATCATCTTGGAAGTGGACGGGTTTCGAACCAGTAAAATGAAGCATCAAGAAGTGGCACAGCTCATCGCCGATTCATTTTACAATTCAGACAGAGATCAGCTAGAGCTGTTGGTAGTAGAAAGGGCCAGAACAGAGTTAGAGATAAGAAGGTCTTCCTTTATGATTTTGGAGTGACAGGTGGGTGTAATAAATATTGTAATGGATTTATTTCTTGATAACAAAGCAATTAGGCTTAGTTGAAATTACCATTAGATTTCTTTAAATACAGAACTGTAAATAAACTCATTTCACCATAGTATTACAACAGAAAAGTGGGTATAAGAATTCTACATCAATTTGGTTTTCAGTATGGTATTACAACCACAGGTAGGAGTAATGATAAAGACATATCAATACTTTTCGTTTTGATTGCAGGAAGAGAAAGAGATGTAATAAGAATTTTAAATAGATTAGTCTTCTTGAGGTAAAAAGTGAGTATAATATTAACCTTTGACTACAGGAATCTTCCTTTGGTTTTATGAAATGAGTGATAAATAAAGCAAGATATTTTAACATAAGGTTATTATTTTGGGGTGATATAAAGGCCTTCCAGTATTTTAATCTGAAAGGTAGATAAAATAATACATTTAAGCAGAACGTCTTACTATAGCGTTTTAGAATGAAAAGTAAACGAAACAAGACCTATCATTATGGTATGTCTAAAGTCTTCCTTTGGTGTTTTAGGGTTGGAATTCAGTAAAATAAGAGCTTTTTTATCATAAATTCATTCCTTTCAGTGTTATAAGAATATCCTTTGGTGCTCTGAAGTGAAAGGTGTAGATAAAAGAAGCATTGTAAACATGTAGTCTTTAATATTTGTCAAGATTTGTTAGAATTCGTAACAATATTCAAATAACTTTATAACGAGCAAATAACGCAGTAAAGGCGTACAGTTATAATGAACATTCCTCCTAGGTAGCTCAGAGCTTATAACGCTAAACTTTGGGGTTCAATAGTCACGGTGGGCACAACATAGACAGCCCATTCTGTATATTTGTGCTTGAAGCAAATAAAGCTAACATACATTTTGTTTTCTCAATTATGGGTTGAAGAAGCTATTGCTGGTAACCAAAATGTATCCTAAAGTTTGGTTTCTATAGTACACAGTCACACAATGAGCTATCTGTACCGTGATCGAACTCTGAATTATAGAGTTATAAACCCGCAAGTTTATCGAACAGGGAACATAGTCTTGAAATAATTCTGTATTATAATATTTTCAAACTAAACAGGTCTAATTTTCTCGACAAACTATTTCAATAGTTTGTTTACTTTGCCAGTGAACTTTTTTATTATAAAAACGAGAAAATAAAATTCAGAGAAAAGTGTTTTCTTTTTTTTTTATTTCCGAGTTTTGTTGCTGACTGATTTATTTATTTACTCCAATGAGTCAATGGTAAGTTTATGAGCTTAGAAAGTTAAAATTTGGAATTCGATTCCTAGTGGTGAACAGAGCATATCGTGTAGATTTCCGTTGTAACAAAGAAATACGGTTGATATTTTTTTAACACGTTTTGTCGTATTTCAGTACATCATCTTAAATAATTTTTAATAAATAAGCAAAGTAAGAAACGTTATTTAATCGTATTAAGATGAGTTCAGGCCTTTTAAGGCCTTCTCACTTGTTAAGATAAACATTAATTGACTGCTTCAGCTGATACAAAATTTCAAGTATTTTGTTGAAAGTTGTATCAGCAATCGCAAAAATATCGGGTTTAGGTACAAGTGAAAGACTTTCCAGTAAAGTGATTATACAATGTTAAGAAATAAGGCAGTTTTAAGATAACATTTTGATTGAAAAATCTGATATTTTGATGTAATCTGTAATTGACAATAAGCAATATTAAACAGACACCATGAACCAAAATGTTATGGATTTTATTTCGAACTTTTGTTTTGCACTTATGTGTGGGCGTGTATGTATTGTTTACACAATTATTTTACATCTCACAAATGCGATATATTTGGGTTTAACCATCTTGGATTTCCTTCTATTGTTGTGAGGTACTGTTTTTATTAATCACCAGCACACAGACTTGTGTAAACGACTTCACGAATAATTTATTTCTCTCCCGATGCTAATCTTTTTTTCTTGTTTTAGCTCAACAAAAACATTATGTCCGAGGTCGTTTCTATTCATCTTCTTAACTTTACCCTAGAGTTGGTAGTAACGTCGAAGCTTATCACATTTGATAGTTTGCTCATGGTAACTTGTGCGTAGGCCTTCAAAGCCAGTGCGTGAAACCCTTTATAAAATAGTAAATTAACATACAAGCTGACGGAAGGCTACACGTATATATAAGCAAGTGGCGAGTTTTTCGAAAAACCAACTGTCGCGAAAACAAAGAAAGGCTTTCAGAATTTATTTTAAAAAAATGTTTAGCTTTTGCTTCACTCTTGTATTTTACAGATGATTCTAGTTTCAACAGAACAATGGGCTATAAGACACTGATCCTGAAGGCTTCACTCTTGTATTTTACAGATGATTCTAGTTTCAACAGAACAATGGGCTGTGAGACATTGATCCTGAGGGCGAACGAGAGGTCTTTGATGTTAGTAGAGATGCTATAGAAATTCGTCTTGTTGACTTACTACCAGGATGACTTGGTCGCTGGTGATGTCTTGTCCAGTTACCATGAAGACTGAAGACATAAGTTACTGTCACCTTCACAAAGCAAGACGTACTTGTCATCTTTTATATTTCCAGGAGTTGACTGGCTACGAGCGTTGTACGTAATAACGTACGTCATATGTTCAATGACACGTTTCTGTCAAACAACAACTCTCTTCTTTCCAACACGGACAGGTAAAACATATAAAAGTAGCGTGCTTTTTTGTAACTAACTTTCCAGCTTATATACAATTGTTCACCTACAATCGGGATTAAAAGAAAACATTGTATGCAAACGTAATGAATAACGAGGGCTGTGTCTATAGAAAAGCTTTATTTCACTGAACGGCACTGTTACAAACTGTATTTTTAGTTATACTGAGAGCTCAAAGATTTATTCTTAGCATCAGCACATATAGTACTATTACAAACTGTAATTTTAGCGACTTGGTGAGAACTAAAATATTTGTCTTTAGACCCTAAGCATCAGTACACACAAATGCAGTTCAGGCCAAAGCTTCTTAGCTAACAGAGTCAGTGCCTTTATGTGAAAATAACAAAACCTGTGATTAATTACATCTCTTGGGAGAGCTTATAATAAAATGGTATGTGATATTTATAGATTTTAATAGCTTCGTCTCTATAAATAAGTATTCGTCCCCCGTTGGAACGGCGGTAAGTCTACGGATTTATAACGCTAAATTCAGGGGGTTTAATTCCCCTTGGTGAACACAATATATGGCCCGATGTAGCTTTACTATAAGTAAACACATACAAACTAAGCATTCTTAAAAACACCCTCTCTCAGAATGGCAGTCGTTTGTCAAGGTGTTCACTTAATCTATTCAGTGATTGAATTGTATTTTGAAAAAAATGAGTAAACGATTTTATGCTATACTGACACACTTTGAGGTCATTTTAAGAATTACGTGATTCGCTAATGGAAAGTAGAAGACATTTCACTAAACAATATTTGTACGAACCGTAACCACATGCCGATAGAAAGAAAGAAACAAGGTAACTAAACTTGTGATCAAATTTAGAATTTCCAGCATACTGGTTCAAATATATATATATATATAAATAAAATAGACTAGTATAATTTATGATCAGGATTTCACAGGATTCTAGTAAAAACAATTACAGCATTCTTTGAACCAGAATAAGTTGATTTGTGATCGAAAGTGCGTCACACATTAGTAGAAAGGTGTACACAGTTCTCTAAATCGCACTGGTGTGATAAAAGATTTCTTCAGATATTTTAACAAGTAGAAAAAAATCTTTAATCTCGCAACTTTTAAATAATAAGCTTAATATTTAAGAGCAAAGGACAATACACCAACATAATCAATTTTGAAAACATGGGTAAAGCAAAAGACTTACAAATCTTACAATTATAGGAACATAGGTTCAGAAGTGTCTTAAAGAAAAAGAATAACAAATCTTAAAAATTTTATAATCCTAGGTTCAGAGGTGTCGTGAAAAGAAAGACTTACAAATCTTACAGTTACTAAAATATAGGTAAAGGAGAGATGTGAAAAGAAACACAAATCTTCGAGTCACTGAAACATAGATTCAGAGGTAAACAGGACAGGAAGATGGGAAAGTTAAATAGTTAAGTTCGAATTAAAGAGACGAGAAAACTAATAGAAAACAGTAAATGATAAATTTAGTTTTACATTTCGAAGTTCAACTAGGATATATATACGATAGGAAAAAGGAAACGCTGGCTTTTAAAGTTAAAATCCCAGATAGGAAAACATGCGGGAGGAAAACTGAGGAGCAAAATAAAAACGGATGGTATATAGAAACTTTTTAGCTTTTAGGATACAGAAACAGTTTCTAATCTTTAGAATACAAAGGTTATATAGTTTGTAACTTGTGAAGCATAAAGACGATTTCTATCTTTGGGAATATAAAAGCAGTTTGTAACTATTACGATATAGATACAATTTCTAATTTTTTGGAATATAAAAACAGTTTGTAACTTTTGGGAAGCAAACAATGTAGATGAAAAGCACAGCATTCAATAATTAGAAAGATTTTAAGTTTTAAAATTAAAGTTTAACTGTACGTTCGTATAACCTAATAAAAATATGTAAGAATAAAAAAAGATCGAAAAATGTTCGAATTGCCAAAAATAAATGGAAAAGTACGTGGAATATTAATTAACATGAAAGCAACATAGAAAAGAGAAATAAATAAATGATTAAACAATAACAATAAACTGATGAATTTTTACAATAAACCGAATCGGTCCTTAGATGGTGAAACAGAAAACAGTAAAGACGTAAGAACAAAGTTAGGCCAAATTAGTAATTTCTCTCGACCATAAAATCAGAAGTGGGTCTTCCGTCATTTCCAATTCAATCTCTAATTCCTAATGTAAACTACCTTCAGAAATAAATTTTGTCAACTTTAAAATGAAAGACTGTATTCTTAATGAACCTCAAAAAATACTTGCTAGTAAAAGTTTTAATGTTTAGATCCCTTACCTGCTGGCGACGACCGCTATAGCCAGATGGTTCGACCCATAATCTGAGGGCCGCGGACTTGAATCCCCATTACACCCAACATGCACGCTCTTTTAAACACAGAAGCGTTATAAAGTTTGGTCAATCCCACTATTTGTTGGTAAAAGAGTAATCCTCTCAGTTTTACTCTGCTAAATTAGGGACAACTAGAGACAATTCAAAAATAAAAAATAAAACTTTCTGGTGACAAAAATGTACACGCACGTCGTTTGAATATAACGCTACAAAAAAGAAGAACTTACATATAGTAATATTACAAGCCATTCTTTTGACCAATAAGAACTTACATATTGTAATATTACAAGCCATTCTTTTGACCAATAAGAATGTTCAAAGTTTATAAGAACTGAGTTATCTTAGTCGTATTTGAAGTCTATCTGTGATTAGTGCAAATCTCTAGCACAGCTTGTAGAAAGTATTTCTTTTCCTATACGTTTAATATTCTAAACGCTTTTACGTTTTTATAGAATTTGTATTTTATATAGTAAAGTACCAGTGGCTGTAAATTTTATCTCCATAATAAAGTGTATCTCCATAGCCGTATGACATGTCAGACAGCTGCACTGACATTTCTGTTTTGAGGCCTGGCATGGCCGAGCACGTTAAGGCATGCGCTCGTAATCAGAGGGTCGCGCTAAACATGCTCGCCCTCCCAGCCGTGGGGGCGTTATAATGTGACGATCAATCCCACTATTCGTTGGTAAAAGAGTAGCCCAAGAGTGGGCGGTGGGTGGTGATGACTAGTTGCCTTCCCTCTAGTCTTACACTGCTAAATTAGGGACGGCTAGCACAGATAGCCCTCGAGTAGCTTTGTGCGAAATTCCAAAACAAAGAATTTCTGTTTTGTTTGTTTTATTTTCACAGAAGCAATATTTTATACAATTTAAGATAGCAAGATAGACAAAGTCGGTGTCGGCAGCTGGTCATCATCATCTATAGCTATCTCCAGAGCTTGTTCTCTACATCAAAAGCTATCTATTAAGGTATTTGTTTGTACAAATTAGCAGTATCTTATTAATTATATTATGAAGTAATCTTCAACATTTGGCTGGTAATATATATATATATTACTTAATAAACAAGCCGCAACAAAAATTAATTTAAGAAAACGCTGCACTAATCGAAAAGATCCCAGAATTCAAGCTATGATGTGGGATTATAAAATATACCCTAGGGTTTGGAGGTAACTAAAAGTAAGACCCACACTGCAGTGGGGATACACCGTCTATCAGTCTTTACCTCCATTCGCCAGGCTCACATAAAAAATAAAGGAGTAGCAATAGATATAGAAATAAAAATTAGGAAAGCGAGATGTGGGTGCTTAAACCCACAACGTTCCACGTATGTATCATCCTTCACTACCTGTAGACAGTTGTGGGAAGGTAACTGCTCTCCCAAGTTAAGAAGGAAAAACAATGAAATAAAAATAAAAAAAGGAAATAAGGTACTGTCATTTGGGGGTAAGTGAGTTGAAAACTTACCTTGTATTAATTTTCACAAAAATAAATATATACATATATATAACTTCAGGAATACAACTTCAGTTGTAATCTGTTTTAACTTGGTATAAAAGTGTTTATTATATAGATATTTATTTTCAGTGATCTAAATAAGAAAATCAGATAACCAGTTTTTCTGTGTATATTTGTGTTTTCTTGTAAGGAAACAAGCTTCGTAACCTTTATTTCCAAACACATGACTTTGGATAATTGTTTTATACGAACCTAGCTGAATTTCTTTTCACTTTGTTATAATTATTTAATTAAGCATTTGCATTTGCAAGAAAATCTACTTTAAGTGGAACATTTTCTTAATAGCTTACACATTACTTTAGAATGATATATATATATGTATGTGTGTGTGTGTATAGGCGACATGTGTATTCTATAGAAATAAAACTGGTAATAAAAGGATAATAAGAGCTTAATTACCTGACGGAAGATGAATACAGGAAATGTTGATGCTTTCATTACATTCTCTAGTTTCGTCTCCTTGAAACTTCAGCATTATTCCTTTTCAACGTTGGTATCATTTCAATGATAATTTAAACCCACCAGCATTCTCATGTTTGTCTCTTCAGAGTTTCTAAGTTAGCCTTTTTCCATTCTGATAAGTTAAAACCATCATGTTCCATTTTTATGTTCGTCTCTTCAAAATTTTTAGTTAACCTTTTTGTTCTTTGATTATTTAAAACAGTTATGTTGCAGAGTCATATTCATTTCTTCAGAGCAGCTGAGTTTTGTTTTTATAATGTTTGCTTACCTGAAAAGATAAGCCTTTTCTTGAGTTTTTATAGCTTTAAAACCAGAATAACCTTCGTTAAATGTTTTTACTATTCTTTAAATATTCCTGTGAAATTTAAGCTCACTTAATGTACTCTGATACATTCACTTTACACCAGCGACATCTCACTAATAAAATATCGACTTTTTCTACTGTTTTTATTTTTACCTGACAATACAATAGCAAGGACGAACAAGCAAAAAAATGCGTCATTTGTACTCCAAATCAGTCGCATTTACCTGCCTGAAACATTACCCTCTTGTGCCTAAATATTTAGCAATTCTTATCGAAGGCAGTATAACTTTTTCTTGAATTGCTGGTGGTGTGTGTATTGCATATTGGCAGAATCTTGGTGAAGCACAGGAAAAAAAAGAAATGTTTATTAGTCTAGAAAATAATAACAATGATTTTTTTTAAAATACGAAAACAAGAAGGAAAACATTGTAAATAAAATTATCAGTAGATGGCGTCGTTCTGTTATTGAGATTGAAAGTTGATATGTATGTAATTAATAGGTTGTGTATGTCGAGCTGTAATGAAATAAAAATATATATTTTCTGTGAAATTTCAGATCATAGATGAAAAATTACGTATAATATATGCTTACTGTGTTTTATACCTGGCAAAAATAGAGTTTCTCTGAATGTCATAAAGTTGTAACCGTTAAGAGCAGTTTCAATGGAGTATATATTTTTCGTACTTGTAAACTAAAGAATAAATAAATATGTTATTATTAGACATATATTTCTTAACATTGTCAGAATCTTTACTGTATCTTTAAAATTAAAAACAAAAGAGCATATAATATAACACAATCCAAAGATAACGTGCTGAGGTATTTTTGCTTGCAAAGAAGTCTCATAGCAGTTCTAGGAGACAGAAATGATTTGATGGTAATGGCGCTCGATTTGCAAACTGCGAGTTGTGGGTTCGAAATCAGGTACCGAATATACTCGCTTTTTAAAGCCAAGAAAGGGTTATAGGGTGGCTGTAACTAATCGTCAATAAAGACTAGCTCTGGAGATATCCATAGATGATGTTGACCAGCTGCCTTTCTTCTATTCTATCACTTTAAAATGAGGAACTACTACCGCAGATAGTCCTCAAATAGCTTGGCGCGAAATTCAACAAACACAAAAGAAATCTAAAAGATGTAATCAACTGCGAACCAACAATATAAAATAATTCCTTAAAAACACTAGCATAAATTAAACTGTGGTAACGTTTAATTAAAAAAAGTAAATTAGCCCTTTATTCTTATTAATAGTGAGAACTTTCCATAAACGTATTTTATTTGATTAAAATTAAATTAAGTTAATCGACATTAAACTACTTAATGATAATTTGAAATCCTCATAAGATATTCAAAAACAAAATCAAAGACGAGACGTCAAAGTATTCCTCCTATGTTAAAATAAGAGTTCTAACCTTTTCCACTAGTACGACTTATTAGCAAAACTAATTCCAAAAAAAGTTCTTGATTACAATTAAATACATCCTGGCTGCTTTATAGTCTTTATATAGCAATTCTTTAATAATTCAATGTTTAAACACTTTTTTAAATTAATAAATCAAACTTTTCTCATCGCGTCTCATTTTATTTTAAAACAAGAACGAAATTGATTGACTTCATGCAATGATGCCTGAACAAGATATTCACGCCTTTTTTCTATCACAGAGAATTAAGGGGCGTATCTTACTAACATGAGATTAAAAACATGATGGTGTACATTATAAAATGGATCATAATTAAAGAAATCAGAGGCGGGTTTACTTAAACAAGTAAAATCACTTTATGAAATAAAAGTTTCAGTGATTATTTGTTCGGGTAGAAACTAAACAGTTTTATTACTTCTATTCATAATTTAAAAATTATTATTAAAGTAAACTGAAAAACTATGAAAGTAAAAAACTAAAATTACCAATTAAGTAGAAAGGTTAAACAAAGGTTTTGTTTAAATAAAATGCGAATATTTTTTATTTAGTATAAGTAACTTCAAAACATTTTCATAGAGGGCTATTTATTTCTTTACCTTTATGTGTTTGTACGAAGTTGAGCACAAAGTTCTACATTGGGTTATCTGTGCAATACCCACCACGGGTATCGAAACCCGGTTTTTAACGTTGTAAGTCCAAAGACTTGCCACTGTGCCACTAGGGGTTTTGTTACCTTTAAATTTCTAACATTAAAAAATCCGAGATAGCTCATACATTAAACGTACATTATCAAGGAGAAGGAAATGAGATTATTACCCTAACTTGCTTTTACCTTTAGCAACATTCTATATATGGCCTTTTTTTATAGCTGATTTATTTCCAGTTTATTTTACATAAATATTGACATTGAAATATCAGACTGAAACTTCTGTGATGCTGAAACCAGTTGTAGAAATTTTCCATTGTGTGAAAATATTTATTTCTCCTTTATGCAATCATGGGATATAATTCCAATAATGTTTCAATGAAAATGTCAATTTTTATGTATGGGTGAGATTCTTTACACAAGGTGTCTGTAACTTCTTGGTGTTAAATATCAGCAATAAACAAACAGCACACACTTCACTTGTTTTAAAATAATATATTTAAACAAATCTAACATGCATACAAATTTTCGTTATATTGTTGGTTATCGCAATTGTATCCAAAGCTTTAAATAATTGTATCTTTTTCGTCATAATCTCCACAGTCTGGTTCAATCACTTTAGAACAAAATTGACAAGCCGAATTATTCTTCTCGACTCCGTTATTGCAAAACAATTTGTGGTAATTTCACTTTGAAAATCGCATTATACGCTCGTTATGGCTAAATCTATAATCACACGGTTTAATTATTTATATCTATTTGACTCGAACTACATTTTCAAATAATATTTATGTATTTATACAACAACAAAGACTTAGAATGTTCCACACCTATGAAATATTATGATGAAAAAATGCTCAATTAAACAACAAGAAAATCTTAGAAGGTAGTGTAACAAGTTACAATAATATTGCAACACCCAACTCATAACCAAAGAACTGTACAATGAATGTTTTACAAACAGTAACGTAAACAAACTTGCGATAAACTGTCGCCTCTATAAACAACTAAATTTAACACTCTCTCAGTACAAACTGTTTAAGTCATAACAGTCGCATTAAACGTAAGTTGAAACAGTTGTGTATATCACACAGAAAGTTTGAAAAAATTATTATTTATGCAGTAGAATGTTGTTGTTGTTTCGAATTAAGCACAAAGCTACACAATGGGCTATCTGTGCTCTGCTTACCACGGGTGTCGAAACCAGGTTTTTAGCATTGTAAGTCCGCAGACATACCGCTGAGCTAATAGGGAGCGATATTTATACAAAGATGCAGACAAAGAAACGATAATCTGAGCTGCAGTTTTACCATAAAGAAGTATGTATAAGCTTTATTATGTGAATCCTTAAAGAAGACTCCAAATCCAAGGTAAAGTAGAACAAAAGGGAAGAGCGTTACATTTTATGTGAAGTGTTTCCAAATGCTAATGGAGTGACACACTGCCGCAAATGCGAGAACTAGCACGTCAAATGATATGTTTACCAACTGCATATTTTTCCAGTGAATTAACTACAATTTTCAGGACGCTATTCGTATAAAGAGATTGTTAAAAACAATGTTAAGCCAAACGTCTCAACATGTCAAAGACGAACTTTTTTGGCCATCTTCATAGATGTATGAAATCCACACAATAGAGATTTTAGGATAGCAATAGGTTTCAAAATCACACTTCAAAACAATCCAAAATAACGACCTCACCCGCAAAGTAAATAGTATGATTACGAATGAGAATCTTCCAGCTCAAAAAGACATTGAGAAGAAGCTAGGCATATCCTTTAGTATGGTTAACAAGGTAATTGGAATATTTGAAAAGAGCGAAGGCTCAGGAACCAAGAATGGGTGAATTTCCAGCTACTCTTTTAAGTCAAAAGCAGTTTACACGTAAAAAGATAGCTAAAGAAAATGAAATCACCGTAATCCCATTCAGTTAAATACCTGTAGAGTGCTATAATAGAACACATGAGAGATTTCGTGCCTTGTCTTTTTTTTAAAATATGGGCTGGGAGGTTTACTTAGTGCAAAGTATTTGTATATAAAAGGCCCGGTATGGCTAGATGGTTAATGTATTCGACCCGTATTCTGAGGGTCGCCAATTCGAATCCCTGTCACTCCAAACATGCTCGTCATTTCAGCCGTGACGGCCAATCCCACTCTTCGTTGGTGAAAGAGTAGCCCAACAGTTGGTAATAGGCGGTGATGTCTAGCTGCCTTCCCTTTAGTCTTACACTGCAAAATTAGAGATGGCTAGCACAGATAACCATCGCGTAAATTTGCGAGCAAATTTGATGCGACGGGGATTCGAACCCACGCCCCTCAGGTTTAGAGTCGAAATCCCTAACTACCTCGCCATGCCGTGCTGGTTGAAGTGAAACGTTTAATATTTTAATACCAATACTATCTTAGATGTTTATCTTTAGATATTTTCATTTATTTATTTATTTTTTACTTTCCTAATCTCATTCTAGTCCCACAGCACCATCAAAGGGTTTGTTTTGAATTTCACGCAAAGGTACATGAGCGCTTTGGAAATACCAAGGATAAAAACTGATCTGTGATATTTATTGTTTTTATTTTTGTGAGTACGTACGTGTAAAATGTTATTTAAATAAAAACCATCAAAATATCTCTTCTTATTATGTTTCAGTTTTAATGAGATTTAATTTGCTTTTTAATTAATAAAACACAATTTGGTAAATTATGTGTCGTCTCTGTATTTTAACTTGATAAAGTATATTTGTAAAGTTTGATTTTATTTTTAATGCTACGAATGTCATCTTTAAAATACTTTAGAAGAAATCAAAATAAATTGCGCATAGACGCTACCCAAAATTCTAAGTTTATTAATGTGATATCAAATTTATATTTATCCCTTGAACCTTTCCCCAAAAAATGTTCAATGTTTAATCCATTGATTTTTTTTTCTCTTATGTTGTGTCACGACATATCAGCCATATTAGTTTTCCACTTACTGTTGAGATTAAATACAAACGTATTCCGTGATTCATCGTAGACTCGTGGGTTGTAATTTAGTATCTGTCGGAAGGTAGGAATGCGAAATCTCAGATTGATTTCAAGTAAAGATAAAAAAAAAAGAAAAATAAAACTGAAAAGTGCTAATGACTTAAGAAATTGCAGTTTATTTAAACTAGTTTTCCAGAACTTAGCTTGCTGAACGAGTAATACTAGAGTTAATGCTATTCTGCATTGAGGCCAAAATCATTGCTAATGCCATTAACATGATTAACATTTAGATGATTTACTGATTTAGATTAAGTACTTATTACTACGCTAGCCATGATTATCATTATCAAGTGTTGCCTCATTAATATTAGAAATACTAGTATTGTTATTATTTAAATTTTGCTGAAAGTGATGCAGATTGCCCTATGTTACTGCACTTAATACTGCATATCTTTTTCTTTTTTTTTAGCCTGGAAATTTTATGGGTTAAAAATTACAAACTATTTAATTTGAAATAGAAATAGTTTTTATTCTTATTAATTAGAGATTGAAGGTCGTATTTTTTCTTCTAACTACTCAAAAGAAGCAGTCAACCAAATACAGCAATTATATAATTTATTGATTATAAACGTAATAACTGTTATTAATTAACAAGAAAATATAATGTCAGAAAATAACAAATGCTGTTCAGCTGTCATTACTACAATTTATAAAACTCTACTAGTGTCATTTTAACAGTTAGGTCAAAAACTTCAATTTGAAAGAGAATTTATACAGTTTTTTGCTGATTATATGAGAATGTATGACACCCAATTCACATTGTCAGTGTAATTTCAATAATAGTAATAATGTTCCAGTTTTCATTGTTCTTTAATAAAGGATGTTTATTTCATTGCTTCCTTGTATATTATTGAAATACTTCCTTTGTTATAAAACATTTACATTGTTGCAAAATTTCATGTTTCACACCATTTTATTCAGTTATCTGGTATTATTAAAATCAGTTTCAAATACAGTTTGTTAATGCTGTGAAATGCATATTATTCATTAACGTGGTGAGTCAGTAAAATAATCAAACAAAAAACTTCAAGTATTTTGCTAGCTGAAAGTAAGTACATCATATTTTAATTTTTTTGATACTAACAGCTCAAAAAAGTTTTATTATGCTAAATAGTAATCTATTCTATTTTTTTCAAATCCAGGCCTTTAAATAAATGTTGTTTTTTTTAACTTTTCTGTGTTAAGTAATATGCCAGAACTTGTTTAAAAATGGGCTTTAAAAGTATCTAGAATATAGAATAATTATTTTTTAGCAATTTATTATCAGTAAAATATCACATTTATTGAAAAAATATATATTTTTTTTCATTTGAGTATAATTTTCCTTTCAGAAAAGAACATTCTAATTTTGCTTTCACTGACAAAAAAAGTTTCTAATGTTTCTCTTCCTAATTTTTTATGGCTAGGTGTCATTTTTTAAAAGGCCCTCTTGCAGTGTTGTGCCACTAAATAGAATTATGGTTGATACAGTTTTGAAATCTGTGGTAATAAATTTGTCTTCATACTATTTGACAAACGGAATAATTGTTCAACTTTGGTAAGACTGTTGTCTTTGTTTTCTTTTTCATGTGATGGGTAACTAAATGTGTAACTGAAATTATGTTTAAGCCACATTTGTTACTAGTTAATAAACACAATTATTCTAACAGGTTAAGAGAACCAGAAAGTTTAAGAAGTCATCATGGCAGCAGGTCCTTATAATTATTCTTACATCTTTAAGTATATCGTTATAGGAGACATGGGAGTGGGAAAGTCATGTCTTCTGCATCAGTTTACAGAGAAAAAATGTAAGTATTGTGGTTCAAAAAACTGTTTGTCAACATTGAAGGTCGTACTCTAACCACCAATTGAATTATTTGATTTTTGTTACGTTTGTTGCAGTTTGGTATTTATTACAATTTGTAGTGAAAAGCAGTTTCATCTCTAATACAGGAAAAACAGCAACATATTAACAAACTACAGAGATGGGCTACTAAGAATATTTGATTAGCACACTTACTCGTGCTTAATGTTTTGTATGTCTTGTTTCCGAATTACAAAATAATTAGAATAGACTTAGTAATATTCAAGTTGTTATAAGTATCATTAGCTTATTGTTCTTTGTTTTGTAAGCATGGTTTGATTCAGAATGTTCAATTATTATTTTCTTAACAACAGAAGGATATCAGTTTTCTAGACATTTCACATAGAATAATTGAAAGTAATGATACTTGATTAAAGTACTTGCAAATTTGTAACATTAAGTAGAGTTAGGAGCTAGAACAGTCTGGTAGTAAGTGACCTGTTTGAATAGTAGAATAAAAAGGGTAGAAATGCTAATTTGTAAATTAATATTAGTAGCTTTAAGCATCAGAATATATTTCTGCATAAACTTATGGAATTTCTTAACAGATAGTCCAGGCAGAGTATTCATGTTGAATTAATTTTGAAACAGGTGGCAGCTGCCTGTTAGAGAAACATTTGTAGAAATGTAACGTTGGCTCTAACTCTAATTGTGCAGCTTGTGTGTAGAGGAGGACTTTTCAAAATCCACAGGTTGTAAAATGTAGATTACACAACATATCTATTTTTGTAAATTATTATCTGCTTAATATTTCAAGTTGTTAGAATACAGAAGAAAGTTGTTCTAATTCAGTGGAACCATGGTGTTCTTAGTGAATCATCAGTAGCACAGAAATTAGGCTTTAGTATTGAAATACGATATCATGCACTTTGGACCCACAAATTTAAAAATTAATTACTTGTACAAAAAAAAATGTTCTAGTGTCATGGAAAAGATGGAGTGATAGCCTGAAACCTTCAGTCAAGAATGTTTGATCATGGTGACTGGTACTTTTCAAGCAGTGGTTTAAGTGTACGTTGTGTGTCGTTCTTTGTTGTATAGGCCTAGTTTGATCACGTTAGGATTGTTATGTTCAGTTATTAGTTATTACTTTCTTAACAAAGAAAGGTTATCAACCTTCCAGAAACTGTACAGAGAATGAAGAACAATTGCAAGGATTGTAATCATGAAGTCCAGTTTCTGATAAATTATTAATATCAAATATCTACCGACTGAAACATGTAAACTTTTTTTTTTTTTTTTTACAAGTCTTAGGTGCAATGAAAACCTTGTTAATCTAAACATATTTTTAATGAAGTATTTTTTTATTATTATTTAGGCATCTTTATAGTTGTGTTAGTCTGAATATGATATACAATTAATAACAAACACTAATGTTTTATAAATGTAAGAGTTGACTTGCATTGGGTACACAAAAAGCAACTCAATGCACAATAAATTTAACAGTTTATTAGTTTATTTGGTATCAGAAATTATATCAGTTACATAATTAGTGGTAACTTCGAGTCATTGATTTATAGTAATTAAACTACATAAATGGTGTCCAAAAGTCTTGAAAGATTGGCACTTAAGCAAAATTTAGGGAATGTGTTCTTTGTAATTTGAAAAAAAAAGTTTCAAATAACCATTTTTTTTACAGACTAGGTATAATACACTAGTTCATCTACACATTTACAAATGTTAAATATTTGTACTATAATATTTGGTGCATGTGTATCTTCACAAAATTTGGTAGATGTGTAGTAAAGACTACAAGCATTTTATGTGCAACAAATCAAATTTTTTAATGAAATATTTTAACTGAAGATTTGTTTGTGAAGATATTCTGTTTTGTTACTAGTCTGAGTGCAAAGTGATTTCATACTATGATTGAAAACTATTCTTCCACCCAAAAATCTCAAATAGTACTTGCATAATCTCCAAAAGCTTTTAAATATATTTGAAACATTTGTTTTCAGTAAGGCTTAAAGCATTATGTTAAATTCTATACTCTTAACTATATGTTAGAAAAAAAAAGTTATTTTTCCTGAGATATAGAACAACAAGTCAAGAAGTAATGCAAACAATCATTTCTTCTCACTACAACTTTTCTACTTGGTTGATGGACATAGGTTGCTAAGCTTTTTAAAATTTCACATATCATGGAGGATATCAAACAAAAGAATGCCTTTCTTATGCTGTAGCTTCAAGATAAATGAAGAAAAAATAAACCCCATCTTTACTACTACTAAGTTATCTCAGCAATTCAGTTACCTTTTGTTTCATACTTTGTACCTGAAGGTCAACTTATCACTTTGAGCGTTTCTGACCTTGTACTTGAGTCATATTTTATCACACTATTGTGTAAGGACAGTTCGATCTATTAGCTGTTTCAATCTGTTAAAGCTATATGGAAAATGTTTATATTAATTTTAATATTTTGTTGTTTTTAGATTTTCTTTTCTATCTAAATATTGTTCACAGATTTTCTTTTTTCAATTGAAATCAACGTGGCAACAGGTTTGGAAATTTCCATTTTCCTCTCCTTGTTTTACAGGTATCTAAATAGCATGTTTAGGTGCTGACAGCGAAGTAAGAAAGAAACTTCGGTATATTTCCATAGATAAATATGGTGACAAAAATATTTTATAACAAACAAATAATTATTACACTGTTATGAAGTGTCACGTAATTAGTTTGCAATGTAGCTTTTGATTTGAAAGGTTTTATAAGATTGTGTCTACAAAAGCAATTGGTTATTGCCCTCTGAAATTGTTTTACTGTGATGTTTATCTGACCATGACCTTTTGTTAGGCTACATATCTTCTTAAAGCCTTTATTAACATTATTATTAGATTAAATTATGCAGGTGTTATATAGTAAGGTTATTAAAAGGTTTAGCATGAGTGAGCTTATAAATTTTGCAAAGAATTCAGTACTTGTGTATTTGGTATTTCTTCAGTCATGGCAGATTGTCCACACACTATTGGAGTAGAATTTGGCACCCGAATTATTGAAGTCTCTGGGCAGAAAATTAAACTTCAGATTTGGGATACAGCTGGTCAGGAAAGGTTTCGAGCAGTGACTAGGAGCTATTACAGGGGAGCTGCAGGGGCACTTATGGTTTATGATGTTACCAGGTGACGAAAATGACTTACAGCTGTTCTTTTATAGTTGAATAGATGGCCTGTAAAATGATAATTTACTTTCTGTAATTATTTGACACAAAACAAAATATATGGATAATACATTTTGGAGTTGGCTACATTTCACAGAAGCATCTAGAAATATCTGTATATCATATAAACTATTTTGTTTTTAATTATATTTGTGGAAGTTTTACTTTTTTTGTCTGTGTATTGAAGGCTGTGTGAAGTGTAAGTACTTGCATGATTTATTTGGATTGTATTATACAGAGAGCAATAGTTTTAACATTCTTCATACCAGTGGACAACTTACTTATAATTGTTATATACTCTAGAACTTTTGTGTAAATAATTAAATGAATGACTGTCACAGATATTCAATTCTATTTTTGATAGTTTTAGCATTTTTTGAAGGGCATATTTTCTATAGCCAGATTAGCAGTTGTACACAGGATAAGAAAATGTATAGTATAAGATATTTTTGTCGGTGATATAAATTTCTTTCTAGTTCATAAATCAGCTGTGTAATGCCAAGCTTTATTACTGTTATTTTTTCACTGAGGCTGTATCTATACCTATTAAGTTTTAAAATCAGCCTGTTGCTTACTTTTCTGTCTTTTTTAAAACACTTCTGGAGTTGCATGTTATTAATTTTAGTGTATATTGTATATTAAACTTTTTGTCCATTATGAAAAAAAATCTAGGTCTCATCTGATAGCTAAAATAGGTAGCACCTTTAACCCATTTTGTACGGCTGGGACATGTATTTTCCTGTGCTCCCTTTTTCCTCACGCTGTATCTTTGACAAATGTTTCCCATTGTTGATGCTATTTATGCCTTCCTTTGCTGCTTCCAGGTTAATCATCTTTAACTATTATCAGTGATGGAGAGGTAACTTCCTTTTGTCTTAGTGCCTCATCATCATCACACATTCGAACACTGTTTGACTCACTTATACACTGTACTATCTTCTAAGCTTTCTGAATCAACCTCATCAAGCACATTTAAATGGTAATTATGGTTATTACTTGCCGATCTGGTGACGAGATGTCATACGTTTTGCATAGACATCTTGGTTATTGAAGGGCTGAGTGAAAAACTTTGATGGAAATCATATATCAACATTGGGTGGGATGACAGTAAATACAATAACTTTTTTTTTCTGCCACACTTTGCACATGGTAATTTTGAATAACAGTGAGAAATATTTGTTCCAGTCCCAGTGTTGAGGGGTGTGAGCACTGGGGAAATATATGTTCTAGTCACAGTGAGAGGATTAAATATATTTAGGAGGATTATTAAGTTCTGTTAATTTGAAGCTATTCTGGTTGTTATAAAAGTGGAGGATTTTTTTGTTGTTTAAATAAATGACAGTCTCTAAGATTTAAACAGCAATTGTTTAACATTCTGCAAGGTTGTTAAGCTGTATTGGCTGAATACTTAAAGCACTAGATTTTATGTAAAATTAAAAATAACCCTCAAAGGGTTTCTGAGAAAATGAAAGTATAACAAACAAAGTATTACCATGGGATTTGGTCTAGCAGATTGTAGCCAGTATCTTGTGATGATGAGAAACCCAACTGAAGTAAAAATATATTTCAATGTATCTGGTACAGGTATTAACACTTCTACTAACGAAGCAGAGAACAATGTTTCAACCTTCTTTGGTAATCTTACCTGAAGATGACCTGAGAAGGTTGACACATTGTTGTCTGCTTCAGGAAAGATGACCTGAGAAGATCAAACTTTGTTTTCTGCTTTATTAGCAGCCAGTATCTACTGGTTTTTTAACAATATGTAGTGCCTTCTTGAAAGTGCAGTTCAACATTTCAAAATAAAAATTCAGTGATCAATAATATTATGAAAAAACTGTGATTTATTAGCAGTATGCAGAAACTTGGTGTCGAGCACTCCTCATCTACAACGTGATAGTCTTCTAGAGCAGTACAGCTGTTGTGGCTGGTTTAGTGTTACTGGTAAATTGTAGTACTTGTTTCATTGAACAAAGAGAAGTATGAAAAAATTATTTTACTCACTTACTGAGAAAAGTAAATGTAAGAAACTGGTTAATGTTTATGGGGAAAGAAACCTCAGATTATGAGACATATCAAAGTTTTGTTCTTTTGTTTAAGAAATTAAGCTTGTATTTGAATCTGAATTAGGAATAGATCAGTACAATTAAACAGGCAGTGACTTAAAGGTGTAACATGTTTTTGGGAGAGAAAAATAAAAATCAGTATGTGGTAAATACGTTGTAAGAAAATGAAAATTGAGAAGGAAATAACTATCTTTTGTTTGTATTTCAGCTGTGTAAGTTACCTAAAAGTGTGTGTGTGTGTGTGTAAATATTAGCACATCTTTTAATATTTTACTTAGTTAGTGGTTCTCTTTACAGTTGATTTTATTTCCATTACTTTAAATTTTGCTTCTTAGATTATCTTAAACACACACAAAAATCATTACAGTCATTTCTTGTTATTTAGTTGAAATACCTTTTAATTATTTTTTAAATATTGAGATTAAAATCATTTTGATAATCCTAGAATTACTAGTGAAGTCCACATGGATCCCATCAGATATTTAAACACGTTCCTGTAATCTTTTATTGCACTGAATTGCTTATGAGACTGCGCATTTTTGAGTTGCAGTCTGCATAGTAATTCAAGTCGCAAAGATAAAAAAAAAATAAAAAATTATCAATATTTCAATGAACCCTATTGGTTACTGCTAAAGATACCTTTGTATTTTAGGGATTGCACATTTTTTGTCAGTTATTTCTCAGTTCATTACAGTAAATGTTATGACTGCAGAACATAGTTATTCAGTATGATGTAATATGTGGAGCTCACTGGTATTAGTTTGTGATCAAGTCACTAATTTTAGGGTTAAGATATAGCAAATTAATTGGCCCGTTGTCATAGACTTCACAATACAATGAAGAGAACAAAATTAATATGAATTATTAAATACATATATTTGTGTTTCCTGTTTTAAAAAATGAATTTGCATAAGAAATACATAATGCACTCTTACAAAATGTTTGTTTTGTATACTGTATTACATAGCAACTTACTCGTGAAATATTTATAAATTTCAATATTGAAGTTATAATCCACTTAATCATTTTCTCTCACATTAATCAAATATTAACAATATTGTTTTTTTGAAACTCTATAGAAGAAGCACTTACAATCATTTAAGCAGCTGGCTAACAGATGCAAGAAATTTGACAAATCCAAATACTGTGAGTATGACTGGTTTTGTGTTTGTATCCTAGATCAGTTTATAAAGATAACATCTGTTTGTAGTAGTTTCTGTGTTTTAAATAATTTTTGTACAAAATAATTTATATTTTGTAAAACTAGTGCTTAATTTATAATTGCCAAGTTTTTGTACAGGATAATTACTGTTTTAGCATTGCATCTCTGCTTCTTTTGAGACCCGAGGACACTTGTGCTTACTTCTGGCTTCTTTAAATTTTGTATTTGTAGTGGAAGGACAAAATGTTAGTGCTCTGTTGATTTACTCCTATGGTGTATATCATATTTACATACATCATGAAATGATCATTGATTGTTATGTAGATCAAAGGGGCCAATAATATAAATAAGCCATTTATTTATTGGGCAATTGCTGTGACCCTTTTAGTGGATAATTCTTAGTCTAAACAAGTAAAATATATACAGAAACTGCTGATGAAAAAAAATTCCTGTGAGAAGCTATTTTAGCATTAGATTTGTCTCTTGTAATTAGTTGTACTTTAACCATCATTCAAACAGTTCTAACATCAGTTGATGTTATTAACATAGTGAAAGTATTGAACTAATGTGTGATGACTGTGGGTACAGTTACCATAATTTCTGTCTTAAGTTCATTATTGTTTGATAGTGCTGAATTAGGTTGTCTGTTGATAGTTAATATAAATAATACGATAGTTGTGAAGCTATGGCTTTTATTACTCTGAAAAAATTGATGTTAAAGTATTGATTTATTGCACTTACTCTCTTCTTTCTTGTTAGTAGAAATATTTTTGGAGTAACTTCATTTTTCTACATTTGAGTTTGATTCATCTCTTTAAAAGTAACTGCCTTCCCACAACTGGCTGCAGAGAATGAAAAGGCAGTAATATAAACATTCAACTCCATACCCTTTATTGAATTTCCATGATTGCTGACTAGTTTGTCATCTGAATTTGGATTTTGTCTGATAGACAAGATGTCCCCCATGCTTTTTGGTACTATTATCACATGCAGTCTGTATCATCTCATATAAAGTTCATTATTGTTTCATAGTGCTCGTCTTGATTGTCTATTGACAGTTAATGTAAATGATATAATAGTTTTGAAGCTATTCCTTTTAATATATGTAACTTTAGAAGTGCATGGAAAGGATAGGCTTATTCTATTAACTTTTAGTGTCACGAGTTTCAAGATTATATTGATAAATGAAAGTGTGCATTTCATGAAAAAACTTCATCAGTATTTGTTAAATGCAACAAAAACAGAATTTCTCAAGATCTTTAAATTGTGTTTTGAGACTTCTCAAATAAATAGAATTTTCTTATTGTGTTTTGAGACTTTTCTATTCTTTGAATTATTTTTGTTATTGGTTGAATATTTCTTATATAGATTAGTTTTTATGACCTTTGTGAGATAATTTTAAAAAGTCTTTATAGGTGATCTTCCTTATTGGTAACAAAAGTGATTTAGAAGGCCAAAGAGATGTAACATATGAAGAAGCCAAGCAGTTTGCAGAAGAAAATGGTGAGTAATATGTTATGATTTTTTTTCCACTTAGGGTTATTCCAGTGAATTATCTAGATACATAAGATTTCAATTTTTGGAATGTTGAATCTTTCTAAAGAAATAGCGTCAGTTCCTTATGGTTAAGCCATGCTCTTTTAGTCTCATGACATTTTCTTTCAGGTAATCATATTTTCAGAAAAACTGTGATGCAGGTGGTAATTGTACTGGCATATTCCCAGAAGCCTCCTCTTGTCTATACATATTTATAGTTTGAGAACTGCTCGTAGTTTTGTATGATTAGAGGATGGAAAATATTTCACTCATGAGATAATTAACTGCTTATAATTGACTAGTGTTAATGGTTAGTTGCTTTTCAGGCTTTTCACAAGAAATATCCATTACTTAAAATTTTTTTTTTTTGTAAAGCAACAGAGAATTAATACCAGCAGAAGAAATATTTTTATATTTCTGATTTATTATGTTTTAATAACTTTCTTTCTCTTTTCTCCATAGGTTTGATGTTTGTAGAAGCTAGTGCAAAAACGTATGTTTTTTGTTGTTTTTTAAAAATGTGTAATTATCACTTAAATCTTATAAAAAAAATTTGCATGATTGGTTTAAGTTCCAAATTTTAGTTAAATCTAGAATGTACAGATAAAAATTGTTAAGGGCCAAATAAATAGTTACTATTAAAAAACACTATATTTCCAGTTTCTGTTCTTGTTGTAAAGAAAAGATTCAAGATGTATTCTTGAGGTTATTTTAGGTCAGTGGTTCCCTACCTATGATAAACATTTCAAAAAATTCAAAATTGAAGAGGGGGTTATGCAAGTTACTAATGTATTCTACTTGCCAGTACTTCATGTTTACATATTGTTCATTTGCTATTGAATTATTTCTTTTTATTTATATAATTTTTTTAAAACAAAGGGTCTTATTTGGGGTACATGACATAAAAAGATTGGAAACCACTGACTTTGGTAATACCACGTGTGTACAGTGAGTTGTGCTATATTATAAAATTAAGCAGTCCGTATATGTGTGTATTCTTTTATATCTACTGATTTTCTATAATTATTTTCAAATTATATACATACTAGTGTAGCCAAATGTCTTTTTTGAGACATAGAGGCTCATTTTATAATAGAAGCCTTCATAAGGACTGGCTTTAAGATTTTTGAAAATTTTATTAATTAATAATTGTAGTTTAGTTTAGAGGATAGGACACCTGAGATGGTCCAATAGGTCCCATGTTGTCCCTAAATATTGTTATTTATATCTTGTTTTTTTGATAGTTTATATTGTGTTTATATTTGTAGTTTAACTTATCTATTCTCAGACAACTTTGTAAAATATTTTCCTTTGATTCTATTAGTCATTGCTTTGGTACTTCATTGATTTTTGGCAGTAATATAGTCAACACAGTAAAACATTTAATTTTTCAGAAGTTGTGCTTGAAATGTCCATTAAGTTAATTAAATAGAGTTTGTTTGTTTTATGAAGTGGACAAAATGTAGAAGAAGCTTTTCTGGAAACAGCTAAGAAAATTTATCAAAATATCCAGGATGGAAGGTAAACAAACTTGTAATTTTATTAAGAAACATAAGTACTGTTATTATATGTGTGACAGCCATATATCAGGTTAAACGTTTCTCGGCAATAAAAGTACTTTTTGATTTGCTTTAAGGTTTTTATCATATAAAGGTTTGGGAATTATTGGTTTAGTTATATTTTGTGAAGTATTATTAACTTGCATAGTATTTTACCAGAAATAAAGTTCCAGGTATGATTATACATATTTCACTCTTAATTGTGTATTTCTTTAACCTTGTTTGAGTTTTTAAGCTTTAAAAGCATATAAAAAATAATTTTCAAGTATCTGTTTAGCTTTCTGCAAAGAAAACCAATATTTTTGCATTAATCCTTTCACTATATGATTAAATTTCAGGGTCATTTTCCAAAGTTGTCAGTTCTCCTTGTCTTAATTTGATCTTTTTTATTACTTGCACAACTAGGCCTGGCATGGCCAAGCGCGTAAGGCGTGCAACTCATAATCCAAGGGTTGCAGGTTCGCACCCGTGTTGCACCAAACATCCTCGCCCTATCAGCCGTAGGAGCATTATAATGTGACGGTCAATCCCACTATTCCTTGGTAAAAGATTAGCTCACGAGTTGGCGGTGGGTGGTGATGACTAGCTGCCATCCCTCTAGTCTTACACTGCTAAATTAGGGACGGCTAGCACAGATAGCCCTCAAGTAGCTTTGTGCGAAATTCCAAAACAAACAAATACTTGCACAACTGGAATTCACCATAAAGTTTCCATGTGTTTAAAACATATTAAATAATGGAAATTTACATCTTGAACAATAAAATAAGTTATAAATGTTTTTCCAACATAGTGGTCATTTGAAGACCAGGGAAGATCTGTCATTTACTACAGCAAAAAGAAAATGTTTTTATGTTGCTGTGGAGAAAAGTCAGTTTCCACTCTCAATAGTAATAAATGTTCAGTTGGCTTTATATAGTTTTTGCAGTGAAAGTGTTAAAAAAGCACACATTACACCAAAAGCTAGCTATCAACACATCATTGTTTAGTTCAGCACACACAATTAATAACAAAATTACTTGGAAGGTGAGCTTACGTTCCATTTTGTTGAAGGGGTAAAAATTCTGTCATTTATTCTAAGAGTGAAGAGTTGCAAAAATGTTTAGACATTGTTTAATTAGAAATAGATTTTATTATTATTATTTAAGATCAACAGTTTTGTTTTATTACACTGAAGACATAGTTAAAGAAAATATTTTTCTTATAGTCTGGATCTTAATGCAGCAGAATCAGGAGTACAACAGAAACCTTCAGCTCCTCGCTCTCTTACCAGTGATCAACAGCCTAACAAAGAAAGTTGTGCATGTTAATAGTGATGCTAGTGATAAAAAAGTTATGGTGAGTATAAGTTGTGAAACTTATGGACGTCTTTTCATAGCTTTATAGTGTTCACTTTAACTCTCTTTGATGTATTACTTTAAAAAAATATTACATAAAAACTCAATAGATCATTAGCAGGAGTAAAGATGAGTTGGAATTATATTTACTTAATTTTCAAGTGAGTAAGTAAAAGCTGTGGTAGGTCCAACATAGAGAGCCCATTGTGGATCTTTGTGTTTGACTGTACAAACAAACAAGTACAACTCTGACTAAATAGCAAAATTTTAAAATTTACTCTTGTTTTGCATTATTCTACTTGTTTTCATTGTTCTACTTTTCACCCACATTTTACATCATTCTCACTTGTCCCACTGTATTTCACATTGAGGATAAAGACTATTTCATGTTTTTTTGCTGGAGTAAAATTACTTTTAGCTACCACAGGTTTATGTTAATGTTCTATGCATCGCTTCTAAGTTCAAATGTTTAAAACTGCAGAACTGTACACTTTTACAAATCTATTATTTTAATAAATTAATTTGAGCATCCTCTATATTGTGTGTACAATGAAAATTGTAAATGTTTTATTTAACTTATCAAAGCTGAATATAGTAAGGACTACTGCATCTTCATAATTATGTTTAGAGCTAATACAGGTAGTTCTCAATTTATGCGTATTTGTGTTGCGCATTTTTGGATTAACGTGATCGATGGAATGACACAATTTCTCGATTTACATGATAACGAATTCAAATTAATGGGATTTTCAAGTGATTTGTGTATTTTAACGAGCATTTACTCGCCACGTGCTTGAAGGTTTAGTTGGTACTGATACTTTATTTCAATAGCATCTGCTATGACGTGACACACAATACTTAAAGTGACATTACTGTTATCTGTGCAGTAGTCAGATGGTTGCAGGGTGCATTTGATCATACAACAAAGTCATTAAAATCAAGTTATCATGCTTCACCCTGAAGTTGATGTTTTCAGTAGATAAATTATGTTGATTACATAAGCATCGGTGACACTCCTGCTGTGTATTAAGGCTTGACTAATGGCATTCCCACTGGGATTGCAAGCATCATGTATACTCTCTATGGGAAATAGTGTTTGATTTATGCAACCTGGAACGTAAGTGCTGTGTAAATTGAGAACTACTTATATGCAGTATTTAATGTTATGTACGTATTTACCAAATAAAAATGTTTTATGCACTGAACATTTGTAGTTTAAAATTTAACAGGTATTTGACACAATATTCTTGCATTGAATTCTCATAATTAATTTTAGAAGAAGAGGGTAAGAATGAAGTAGATTATTTTATGAAATTATAAATGAAGAAAAGTTTGCTGTTTTTTTGAGCTGAATGAGAAATTGTTTGTCATATACCACATAGAAGAGGTTTTCTGAAGACTGACCAAGCTGTCCCCATGAAGCTGTTTCCCAGCCTGTGCTCTTTTGAACTGCAGTGACCTTTTTCTTTCAATCTTGCCTTTCTGGAACACTTGGATAAATGAGTGGATTTATTAGTAAGCCCTGCTTCCAATTGGTTCACATACAGTGTTATAAGAATGTCTGGGCTGAAGAAAATGTTCTAATCTATGACGGGATTGTAAGAAATATAAAGATATGTCTACAACTGTAGTTTTCTTCTCAGCTGTTATAACTATATACATATATATATATATATTTGTATGTGTACAAAATTACATGGAAGTATCACCTGCTACAACTGAAAGCAAAGTTTGTGAAAACATTTGTAGGATTTTAAATGTGTGTGTGGTCATATATCTGTATAAAAATACATTCAGAATGTACTTTATAGATCTGAACTCTATAAGGAAAAGTACTTTTTATTCCATAATAGGCTAGTCTATATATACACAGGTAATTAGAAAGCTAATTTAATTTTTTTTTTTTTACCAAATTTAAGAAAAATTCATTTTTGTCCATGATGTTTATTTTAGAGTTTTTATGTATATTCTAGTGGTTATAAAAATGTTTCTACAGAACTATTTACACTTCAAACCAAAAACAACATTTTGATTCTAAATAATACGTAAAATTATATTCAAGGAATTGTCTATTTATATATGTAAAATTATACCCAAGGAGTTGTTTCTTTGCTTTTGAATAATAATTACTACAATTTTTGAACTGTTTGGACACTTCCTGTTATTTTTTTATTCAACCTAACAGCTAAGTTATTACAATAGATAGATTAAGTGTTTGTTGCTTTTATAATTCTATTATGGTAGACATAAACACCAACATTGTCACCCCACCCATCATATTTCATTACAATGTTTCTAAGCATATTTGTATTAGTAATAACTAATATAATATTTCAGAATGCTGTTTTCTATGGCTGAGCTGTACATTAAGTTATCTGTATAAAATTTTATTATGTCAGTAAAATATGAAACAGTATATGGTCATATTCTTGCTCTTATTTTCTTTGTCCTTTGCATTCATATACTCTTCCCGAAAAATCGGTTTTTCATTTAATTTCCTGTTCTTTAAAGTGCTTTGCAAAGAAAATATTTGATACAATACCAAGAAAGTTTTCATGTTCAGTTAATTAAGAACACTTTAGCTGATAGTTACACTAAACCTTTCGCATTTATGGTTGGATATAATGAAAATCATTTTTTAATTGTATTTATTTTTTAAAGATAAATTTCTGGTTTCCTATTGCAAGTTGTTAAGCATGTTTCTGTAGCAAACACTGTGATTAGTAACCAAAAGAAAATAATTTTTAGGGGTTTACTTTCTAATTATTGATTCACTTTTGTTGCACATTTGGAAAACTAATTTGAAACATTAAAATTTAAAGTAGTTTTGACAACATCAAATTTACGTAGTTTAATAAGGTTAAGAGAGATGTTATTAGACTGTACCTGCACATTTCTTGGTAACACAAATAGAAATATATTATTAATAGATAGATGTTTGATGTGTCAGCATTCTTGGTTTTTGTTTATCAAGAGAAATAAAACTACTTATTGGTGGAAAAATTATGGAAACTCGAACGATACACATAGGATCTGCAATCAAATATTAAGACCAAATAGTGAATTTATTATGAAATAAGCAAGCTGTACTTGTTACTAGTATTTTTAAGTAAGCTCTCTGGTTTACACATACAGAGTTACACCCATGGTTTAATAATGTACAACTGTGGAATATTGTTCTGAATATCCTTTATAACTTACTCCCCACAATTCAGCCAAAATGTTTGGTCACATTTTGACCACCTCAGGTTTTGTGTAACCTCATTCGGTTCAAGAATATTTATTTGGGACTTTGTGCAAGTCATATTATGCATGTTTGTATTCCATCAGTCTTTTTACTATTAAAATATTGTTTCACTGCATTTGCTCTATATTTCAGATAATTTTTATGTTGGTAGATTAATCTCTGCCAATTGAATCACGTTTCTGAGGAAATGGCATGATTAATCAGAAACAGCATGTTATTTCTGCAGCCAGGGTGCCATCAATTTTGTGTAAATCCCAAGCACTGGACCTGCACTGATTCTCTGCCATGCTTTATCATAGACCTTTAAAAAATTAACAGTAAAAACATTCTCTTGTCAGGCATTAAATAAACTTGGATTCTTGCAGGTTTGCTTATTCCACTATTCCATTTCAACCTGTTGATTTGGATTCCTGTTTCTGAAGTAGTTTTTGAGCAACTACACATTTATTTAGGCCACTTGATGCTAATGTGTATTTCAGGGAAACATTCACACTTCTGTCTACGTCAAGATCATTGGCAAAGATTGTGCTTAATCGCCTGTAGCTTGGCCCGGCATAGCCTAGCGCGTTAAGGCGTGCGCTTCGTAATCTGAGGGTCGCGGGTTCGCGCCCGAGTCACGCCAAACATGCTCGCCCTCCCAGCCGTGGGTGCGTTATAATGTTACGATCAATTCCACTTTTCGTTGGTAAAAGAGTAGCCCAAGAGTTGGCGGTGGGTGGTGATGACTAGCTGCCTTCCCTCTAGTCTTACACTGCTAAATTAGGGACGGCTAGCACAGATAGCCCTCGAGTAGCTTTGTGCGAAATTCCAAAACAAACGCCTGTAGCTTGTAGAAAACATATGATAATTAACATTGTATTTGGAGAATTTGGGTTTTCTATCTTGTCCACTTATTAATACTGCAAGTTTCATTTCATATATCCTCTTATGAATTTTTTTTATTTACAGCTTCTACTAAAACACGATCTTACTGCAGTTTTTCATTTTTTATAGATATTAAATTCCTTGACCTTTCCAAAGTTAGATTTAGGCTTTTTAAAGAAATAAAGAATTACAGCAACTTTGGAAGTTTACACTGAATATTAACGTAGCATGTGGACCTACTAAAATGAATGGCATAGAAACAGTTATGATGATATAGAGATTATATCAAATAACAAGGTAACAAACATTAAACATTTGATTTGAAAGAAGTTTGCTTCGTATATTATAAACTTTAGCATTTTGAAAATATAACACAGATAATTTTAACTGCTTTAGAAACGATGTCAGCCATTGTTATCTCGCAATTACAATTTTTTCTGTTTTGTATTCAGTTCAATAAAAATGAAATGAATTAATGAATTTGAATAGAAAGATGTACATTAAACTGTCGGGGGCATTTTATTGTATTTCTACACCTGTATGTTTCCTTATGTGTTCTCTACGCCTCGCTTCGTCAGAACAATGGTTTGAAGAACATTCGACCATAATGACTTAATCTTTCAACGCTCTTGTTATCGTGGGAATTTTTTTTTTATTTTAACTGTGGAGTCTGTATGTAAAAACAAAGGCTACCTCTACTGTCACGATTTTTTTTCCTTCACGGAGAATATAATTTGTGTGTCATTTGCCCTTGTCAGGTGTTAAAAGTTATAGATATTAGTTTACTAACACGATGCAACAAGGACTTTTTAAAACGAAATTAGATTTGAAATATTACGCGACTTTTGTATTTATAACCGCTTGTTTTAAAACCATACGACGTGTTAAGCAAAGACTAAGTGATTAATTTATAATGTTTGTTTATTACCAATTTCACCAAAGCTAACTGATATAAAGTAACATTTCACATAGCTTCATATCGTTTATTTATTTATATAACATAAAATATAATAAAAATTATTTCGTATCATTTGTGTTCACAGTATCATTCTTTAATATCTGAAGAGAGGGTAAAACTTTACAGTTCAAAGCTGCTCTATTCTATTTTCCATCAGGGCTAATAATATTTACGTCATCAGACCTGACTACTATATTATAGGGCATCTTATTATCTCGGGTAGGTTTACTGCATACTGCGAAATCTGGCTCTTGTTTGTTGTTAAAAAACACTTCGCAATGGGTTGGCTGTGTTGGGTCAGTTTTTAGCTGTATCAGCTCTCAGACTTAACACAGAGCTACTTGCGGATGGATAAAATGTACGTATGGCAAATGTATTGTATATGCAAGTTATTTTAAAACTTCAACGGAAATCGTAGCAGACAAAAGCCGGTGAACTGCTAAACCTCCCTTTTGATGCAT
The DNA here is from genome assembly GCA_011833715.1 of Carcinoscorpius rotundicauda. Taxonomy (NCBI): domain Eukaryota; kingdom Metazoa; phylum Arthropoda; class Merostomata; order Xiphosura; family Limulidae; genus Carcinoscorpius; species Carcinoscorpius rotundicauda. The sequence goes on from CM022403.1 coordinate 37,494,331, forward strand.
CCTGGTTTATTCTTAACGAGAAAAAGAAAGGCTTTTTTGTTTTACGATAGATGGTTTGAAGTTTTCGTGTAAAGCTACGTCTGAGTTACCTGCAGCTTAACTTATGCCAATTTTGAACTGTTTGTTTTTATGCTTCTAGCAATACAATGGGATATTTGCATCTGTTACCCCTAATAAATCTTTAAGCTTAGAACTGAACCACCAGGGGAATTTTGTTTGGTTTTTGAAATTCGCGCAAAGATACACGAGGGCTATCTGCGCAAGCCGTCCATAATTTAGCAGTGTAAGACTAGAAGGAAAACAGCTAGTCATCACCACCCACCGCCAACTGTTGGGCTACTCTTTTACCAACGAATAGTGGGATTGGCCATCACATTATAACGCCCACCACAGCTGAAAGAACGAGTATGTTTAATATGACTGGGATTCGAACTCGCAAACCTCATATAATAAATCGATCGCCTTAATTCACCCGGCCATGCCGGGCTGATTAAAAATTAATGAAGAGAAGGATAGCGAAGAAGGTATAATTATCCGAGTGTGCAGTAACTGTGAAGTGAGTTTGTTTAAAAGACGTGGTCGTGGGGAATTTTGAACTGATAGACTACAAGGAGTGAAGATAGACATCTATACTCACCACCTTGGGAATACTCTGGCGTGTTTCGATATATGACGGTCATTCATAGAGAAGATAAACAACTGTTCCCACCACCTTTGGAATACTTTTATATGATTCCTTGATGTATGATGGTCAATCGTCTGTCGCAATTATGCCCTAAAAATGTAAGCACATTTTCGCATAAACGGGACCCAAACCATAAATCTTCCTGTTCACAGTCAAACATGTTAACCATTAAACCGTGCCTGGCCTATTATTTTGCTACAGATTAACAATCACTTTGCCTTAAGGTTTTCTTTTAAAGGAAATGTAATTTTTAAGTTAGTCGGTCATTAAATTGTAGTGTTGTCTCGTTTGTGTAATCACTGTAGTAAAATCATTGTACCATTCCGATCCAGAATAGATAAATGACTCTGCATGAAGCCCAATTCATTATCTCGTGTGTCCCTCCTCTTGTAAAAAGGAAAAGAAATAGGCTCTCATGAAATAGCTTTACGTGCACAGCGTGCATCGTGTTGAAATTGTAAGGACTTCAAGAGTCACGATGACCCTCAAAAAAGATTAAACGTAATTATGGTACTATTACTGACCCATTTTTCGCTTTACAAACTAGTGTTAATTTTTAGCTGGGAGAGAATTGTATTTCAAAAAGTAGAACATTTCCCAGTGTTCATGTACGAACATATACATCGTGGGAACCTTCAGACATTGAAATTAACTATTATATGAAAAGCTACTATCTCCTTCAAACGTACAGTTAAGATTGACGTCACCTCAGAGTAGATTTTTGTACATACCGAAAAATATTCCTGCCCTTTGTTCTTCACCCACTAGTATTAATAACCTGTTATAAAAAATAACGAACTAATACAGTTCAATGAGGTGAAGGAAAATATATGATAGAGTTATTATAATGAAATGCTATGAACCTAGTGTCACAACATAATTAGTCATTCGAAATCACATTTTATTTATATGCATCTCATGCCAAAAATAATTGCAAACATATAAATTATTGCAAGTTCCAGAAATATTTTAAGCAAAAATATCAAAACTGGACCACCACAGCAAGAGTTATAAATGAGACAATTATTGTAATAGTGTTACAAGTGATGGCAAACAACCAGTGGCTATGTTTGTAGTGCTGATACTAAAATGTGCTCGGGTGCTCTGTCCTTTTCTTTCGTTTTTTGAGAGAAAGAGTGTTTTTTTTTTAATAATTTGCTACTTTTGAGTCTTCCAGTCGTGCAGCGTTCAGCCAGTACAAAGTTCTGACCTTGTATTTAAGTTTGCTGTAGGGTCAGGTTTTAATTTCTGTGACTAAGACTGTAGCTGTTGTTCTTGAGAAGAGATCCTGATGTTAATCATTGAAAATGATTCGTTTTATTTATGGTCTATACTTTTGACTTTGAACTTTTAGGTTTATTTTTCATATTATTAGAACTTCTGAAGGAGTTCACCTCAATGACCTGATCGGCAATGTGGAAGAATAAGCATGCAACATCGCGTTCCATACCTGTAACAATCATACCTCTCAGTTTCTTTATTTTTATATTCCAGTGGCACAGCGATATGTCTGGGTATTTCACACTGTTAAAATTCGGGTTTCGATACCCGTGATAGGCAGAGCACAGATAGCCCATTGTGTAGCTTTGTGCTTAATTCTAAACAAACAAACCTGTTAATGGGCATACTTACTACCATATATGTATTTATTTATTTAAGCCTAAAACTACTTCAAAGATATCTCAATGTCTTCCTCTCTTTAAGCATAAGACCTCTTGATTAAGGTCGTACTAAACATGCTCACCCTTTTAAGCCGTGGGGGCGTTATAATGTGACGTTCAAACCCACCATTCTTTAATAAAAGAGTAGCCCAAGAGATGGTGGTGGGTGGTGATGACTAGCTGCCTTCCCTCGAGTCTTAGACTGCTAAATTAGGGACGGTTAGCGCAGGTAGTCCTCATGTAGCTTTGTGCGAAATTCAAAAAACAAAACAAAAACCAAATATATATATATATGTATGTGTTTATGTGTAGTTAAAGACACATAAGCTTTAAAACACAGGTGTAAATATTTGTTGTTGTTTGCAGATATTTTAGTAAACTTTTTATATTATTGTTTTACTACGTCATACTTATTAAAAAGGTCAAATTATCGTTTAACTACGAAGTTAATGATTTTTGTCAACTTGGATGATTTGCAACATGAAAGTAAGTAAGACTTTGTGAAGGTTAAATTCAATTTATAAAGACTGAAACTTTAATATTATCAGAATGTTTAAATGTGTAAAAATAGTTAAAAAGCAAATTTCAGGAGAAATTGACCAAAAGTTTCTTTAAATATTTTTATATTGTTTACTCCTGGTGAGGGTCACGGTATTACATCATATTGAGTAATTTTGTTTGTTTCAACACAAATTTTGAAGAACTGACAGAAATATTAGGTGAAATCATTTATTTCATATGTAAAATTGTTTACTTTTGAATTTTGCGCAAAGCTACATGAGGGTTGTCTGCGCTATCCGTCCCTAATTTTGTCGTGTAAGACTAGAGGGAAGGCAGATAATCATTACTTTCAACCGCTAACTCTTGGGCTACATTTTTATCAACAAATAATGGGATTGAACGTCACATGATAACGCCCTCACGTCTGAAAGGGCGAGTTTGTTTGGTGTTGTGGTGATTCGAACCCGCGACTCTCAGATTACGAGTCGAGTGCCTTAACAACCTGGGCATGCCGGGCCTTTTGTGTGAAATATAAATAGGTAGAATCTAAGGGTAATAAGCGTAATTAAATTGTAGCATTGTTGATAACGTGTTTTTTATTTTTGTGCTTAATTCTGTAAGGATTAATTCCTGCTAGGAATCCTGTAACCGACAAAATGATGAACCTGCAAACGAGTTTATATGTGTACTCTCGAAAATATGTACCTCAAGATTATACAGTCCACAATTTGTGGACTAATTTGTCACGAGACAACTAACACTAAATAATCGCAGAAAAGTCGAGCTGCGGAGATTTTTCTTAACTTTCCCATTTGTTGTCTTTTGAGAGGACGACCCGGCATGGCCAGGTGGTTATGACACTCGACTCTTAATCTGAGGGTCGCGGGGTTTAATTCCCATCACACGAAACATGCTCGCCCTTTCAGCCGTCGGGACGTAATAATGTTACGGTCAATCCCACTATTCGTTGGTAAAAGGGGAATCCAAGAGTTAGCGGTGGGTAATCATGACTAGTTGCCTTCCCTCTAGTCTTACGCTGCAAAATTAGGGACGGCAAATGCAGATAGCCCTCATGTAGCTTTGCGCGAAATTATAAAACAAACCTGGGAAGACAGCGGTAAGTTTACGCAGTTCCATTGCTAAAATCCAGAGTTTGATTCCCCAAGGAGAACAAAACAGACAATCCAATGTGACTTTATTTTAGAGTAATGTAAACAAACAAGTCTTATTATTTATACAACAGATGAATATTTTATTGTGATTATTTTCTCTTTTATTATTTTTTATAATAATTTCAATGTAGAAATATATTTTGAATAATTTGATATTAAAAACTAAATTTTCTTTATAAACGTATGGTATGTATATTACTTGAGAGTTATTAAAATAAAAGTATGTTGGTTTGTTAAATACTTTCTTTCATTCAGTTTCTTTCAACGTTTTCATCACCTTGTAGCAAAATACCTGTAAGTTTAAATAAAAGTAATTTATTTAGAAAGTATTGCTAGTTTTATTCATTCCAGTAATATGGCCCCCCAGTGGCACAGCGGTATGTCTGCGGACTTACACGCTAAAATCCGGGTTTCGATACCCGTGGTGGGCAGAGCACAGATAGCCCATTGTGTAGCTTTGTGCTTAATTCAAAACAACAACAACAACCAGTAATATGTTACGCGGCACCTGTCGACATGTGAACGAATTTGTCCGATGTGTTGGGCGGTGGGCCAGGTAATTTGTTTATATTTGTTGTACCATAAGAAGTCACTCACCAACAGCCATAAAGTGTGTTGTTTTTTTAACGAGTTTATAGGAAAATCAGCATTTATCTTCTAGTATCGATGGCAGATGTTTCAATAAACAAAGTTTAAAATAAAACGAGAATATGACGAAGAGCACATCGCGAAGTAAAGGAAAGACAACAATATTTCCTGGTACCATACGAAACAGGAAATGGAGATCGTGGTACAAGAGTTTCTGTTGTACTTTCGTGTGGAATTGCCTACTCCAGTCAACAAGACGTATAACATGTTACATATTCTAGTCAACAATTTGTGTATGTTGTAAATTCCAGTCACTAATTTATATGATCAGTCACTCTCACTTCTATATTCATTAATCTGAGGTGTAAGCTGTATGAATAGCTTGGCAGGCGAAAAATATTAAGTTGGTTGTATTGTCATAAACTGTGCACGAAATATTTTTTTCCATAACTGGTTGTATTACAAAAAAACAAACAAATGGCAATTATCCAACAAAGTGAAAAGAAGCCAAAACAACTAATGGGAAGTCACGACCGACACGTTTTTCATAAAAACAAAATACAGTTCATAGTGTTTTTAGCACAGTTCTTTATCTGCGAATAGATTTTATCGTTTACTTGATTTGGTAAGTACAGTTCTAACAGTTCAAAAAATTTGAAAGTAAAAAAACAAACAGACAAAACACAAACCCTAAAAGGAATTATTCTTTACAGTAATATTTCAATGGATATTGATGTAAAACACTTGGTGGCCAAGTGGTTAAGGCACTCGACTTGTAATCCGAGTGTCGCATGTTCAAATTCCCGTTCCATCAAACATTTCGCTCTTTCAGCTGTGGGGGAGTTATAAAGGCACGGTCAAACCCACTCTTCGTTGACAAAAATGTAGCACAATAGTTAGCGGTGGATGGTAATGACTAGCTGCCTTCTCCCTGGCTTAAACTGCAAAATGAGGGACGACTAGCGCAGATAGCCCTCGTGTAGTTTTGCGCGTAATTTAAAAAAAGTTCTTCACTACTTTAAATTCATTAATTTATCATTTCATGAACATTGTTATAATTTCTTTGGTACATATATATATACATGTTTTCAGTGATTCAGATAGTGGTTACCTGGTACCAGAAATCTGAGTACACTTATATAAATACCAAATTTAGTTGCTTTGCTTCATCTGGTACTAGAAATCTGAGTACAGATGAATAAGTTCATAATATTACTTATGCCCAGTGTCTAGATATTATGTACATTTTATCTTGTTTAATTATATTTCTTATAAACTTACAAATTCGTATAAACATATTCGTTTCAAGTTAATACCGAAACGATGTTTGTAGGAAATTTGTGGATTAATTAAGAAGGTAAAGTGTATGCGGACGAACTCGCTCAACACAGTTCCACTCACAGTTGGCAAATTTTATGTGTTTGAGATGAATTGGTTATTACAAACAAAACACGCATTCCGTTTACTTGTCACATGCTGCACGTGTTACCTTGTTGCTGGATAAGTTTGTGCAGTACAAAGAGAAGAAGAAACTGACGAGTCAGGTTAGCATTAAGTATTCAGTTATGGCTGAAATTATGACAGAAAATAATAATGACAACAAAACTGCAAAATAATGCATTTTACAATTTGTTTAGTTGTGCACTGAATTGATTGAACAACGGTGTCTTAGGTTAAAGAAGGTTGCTCGGCATTGCTAGGTGGTTAAGGCACTAGACTTGTTATATGAGATTTGCGAGTTCGAATTCCAGTCATATTAAACATACTCGTTCTTTCAGCTGTGGTGGGCGTTATAATGTTATGGTCAATCCCACCATTTGTTGATAAAAGAGAAGCTCAAGAGTTGGCGGTGGGTGGTGATGACCAGCTTCCCTCCCTCTCTTCTAACACTGCTAAATTAGGGACGGCTAGTGCAGATAACCCTCGTTAGCTTTGCGCGAAATTGAAGACAAATAAAGAAGGTTCAGAAAATAGTTACAAAACGTATAAAAAAAATGTAGAAATTTATGTTTCTGAACTCTACTAATTTGTTGGCTTTGTTCCGGATTTCTTAGACTGTGAAGCAAAAAAAATGTAGCTATTTATTCGTCGCATAAAGAATTTCCCTCTCTTACCAGCAGCCCCGAAACAAAACCTACAGACCATAAAAACAATTGATATTAACAAATAAATAAATTAAAGAATATTCATGTGCCATTAGTAGTTTAGTAAGTCAGGAAGCACCACCTTCACAAACCATGCAATATCTTTTTAAAACAAAGAAAAAAAAATCAGTTCACTGCTCTGTCAAGGAATATTTCTGGAAGTTGTTTTCAAAATCCATTGTGTGTATACGAATAAAAAAAAAAGAATCAAAATGAAAATTACTGGCCTGAGACTAATTACGATGAAAACTTTAATTGTTAACAACCTGGTCGAGTTAGCTTGAAACTATATTAAAATTCATTGCTTTTATAAAAGCCAAGTATTTTTCATTACGATTGCACGAGTCGAAACAAGTAACACGAAGGAAGCTAAATTGTCTTCAATACACAAATTCAGTACAGTGTTCCCTCGTGTATCGCGGTAGATGCGTTCCAAAACCCCCCGCGAAAGGAGATTTTCCGCAAAGTGGGATCGCCGATTTTTACGTATATATTTATGTGCATTTAGACTTTTAAAACCCTCCCTGTACAACTATTTAACCCTCCCATTACAATACTGTTCATTATTGCTGAAATAATAAGAACAATTATTAAGATATTAAGCCTTAAAATTAAAAATTACATGTCTTCAGCAGGTGGTGTCTTTTCGGGGGTCACCACTTCCTCTTCAGTGGAAGGTGAATCGGCAATTTCTTCGTCGGTCGTTACAACTTGAGGAACAGTACTTGCCACCGGTACCATTTCTTTCTTGCTCGGCTGGAAAAACATTGTTATTGGCAGTTGTTTTCTCTGCCTCTTTAGCCTATCGAAAATCATTTGATAAGGAGTCATCAGTTCTTCTATTTTATTGCAAAATTGTACTGATCGAACCATATCGTTGTCCCATTCCTGTGAGCACTCCTTCACTTCGTTAATTAGTTTCATTAGTTTACCTAACCGCTCTAATGACCATCCACTTTGCTCGATTGTTTCCTCGGCTTCTTTCGGTGTTTCCTCTTCGTCGTCTTCCTCGGCAGTAGACTTCGTCAGTGCTTCTAAGTCTTTGTCGGCGAGTGGTTCGGATTCTAAGTCAATCAGTTCATCTACGTCTTCCTTCGTCATATGGGCAAATCCTTCACCTTTGATTAACGAAGCTAATTGCACAGCTTTTTGAACAGCCGAGTGTTGGATTTCTTCAGGCGTGAATCCCTTGTCGTCGTGCACAACTTCTTCCAGCTTGCATTAACGGTGCAGGGCTTCATCTCTTGCAATGCCTTATGAACATTTTGAAGACATGTAGCAATGGTGAAAGAAATCAAAATGGGTAGCTGTCATTGGCCGTCTTTCATTTCTGCACCAATCATAGCCCGTCTTGCACATCGCTACGCCATGAAGCTGATCTCGCGTAGCCTTCGCAGACGCACAATGCGTACATCTATAGCCTTTCCAGTTGGTTCTGTTTCCATATTTACGCTGTTATAAACTGAAATATATGTTTATATCTCAAAATATACCTGTTTTTTTTCTTTACACTATTAATTATATTTATTTTTAATATTTTAATGGTATTTAATGCTATATTTTAGATTTAATGTTTATTATTTTATATATATGTATATATATACGTGGGGGTTGGCCGAGCCCGCGAAGTGGCGAGGGAACACTGTACGCCGATATAGTACTTACGTGTATTACACTGAAAACATCTAACAAGATGACTTTAGAGTTTTCTACGTCGAAGGGATTTTGTTTTCTCAAAGGTAAACTAACAGTAACCCACTAATGTCGCAAGAACTTTCAGGAACATTGTCAAAGTGATATGTTAGTTTTTTTTTCTTTTGTATATCTTGCCTATATTTTGCTTTTTGTAAAAATCAGTAACGAATTAAGAGTTGGTTTTGGTGCTAGGATATATCTATGAACTTTATTGAGCATCAACCCCAATACAAGTTTGAGGTTCGAATTTAAAATACTTATTAATATGTAATTGATTTTTAATGTGGCTTGGCTATACGGATACCAGTAACATCCAGATACAACTAAAAGTATCGGTTGACTCAATCAGAACACACGTATTTCGGTTGACGATTTCATACAGGAGTTGCGTAACAAGAAGGAAAAAGAAAGTTTGTGTTTATTATTTTTCATAAGGCCGTCAATGTCTTAACAGTTAAGCATGAAAAATTAAAACACTAAAATTTGGGATTCTAGTCTCGCAGTGAAACACAGCGCAGACAGATCATTATGTCTATTTTTTGTTTTGTTTATATGGTTTAATTATATGTAAATATTGTTAATTGGAAAATAATTTTTGTGTAGCTATAATAACAAAATAATAATAAAAATATTTTATCCGCAGCCATCTATTTGTCCTAATTAGATGATGTACTGGCGAAGTCAGGAAATATTTCTTAAGTTTCATAGACATACATAAGTTGCAAAGCATTCGTGACTCCATACTTTAGATTTCACAATACACCCAAATTAAATTCTGATCTCGATGTAAAACTTTAGGCTCGGCATGGCCATGCGTGTTAAAGCATGCGACTAGTAATCTGAAGGTCGCGGGTTCGCATCCCCGTAGCGCCAAACATGCTCGCCCTTTCAGCTGTGGGTGTGTTATAATGTTACGGTCAATCCCACTATTCGTTGGAAAAAGAGTAGCCCAAGAGTTGGCGCTGAGTGGTGATGACTAGCTGCCTTCCCTTTAGTCTTACACTGGTAAATTAGGGACGGCTAGTGCATATAGCCCTCGAGTAGTTTTGTGCGAAACTAAAAAACAAACAAAAACTAATGTGATACTTTAAAGAAAAATCAACAGTGTCGGTTTAGTTTCGTTAGTTGTCAATAAGCTAACCCTACAAAGTGATAGCGTCGGTGAATACTATAAAAAACTTGTCGAGAAAGCCGATTCATGAGTTACATTTAAGTATATTCTCAACTATTGTTTCGACATAGACTGTGAGGATATAATAAAAAAAAAGACAGGTGGCGATGAAATAGCAAAACAGAAGACATAAGGAGTACCTCGTGTCAGATACTTTACTGTACACTATCATACATCTGACCAACTTTCACTGATAGTGGGTGTAGTTAATTCACTCAAGCATTAACCAAACATACTGGTTTCGTTCCTGGACTAAGTCTACCTCGATATTTCTTTATGCCTCGCGTATCGTTACAAAACACAAGTCCCTGGGAACTAACATGTTGATAGTTGGTACCGATTATATTTCAGCTTGTGCCTCAATTTTGTTCAGGAATATGTGGTGTCTAAGAAAGGCCATCGGTTTGCTGGCCTTCTGTTTCTATGCCATACCAGCCTTTCCACAAGGAGCTCCTGTGGAATCTTGTGATTCCATGCTACCTCGTCATGAACTATTGAAGCCCAGTCCTCCAGAGAAGTCCCCCTACAGATTCATCGCTTCTGCAGACCATTATTCGTACCGCACAATTCCTGGAATAACAGGCATGTAAACAAGATTTACCACAGTTTTTTAAGTTAGCTTTAAGGCGCGAAACAACATGAAAATGTTTGTACTATTTTATTGAGGTTTTTTTTAGACGTCAGCAACATGCTGAGGTTCTACGAAATTTTAGTTAGCGTACGAGAATAATACTCACGTGGTGAGATTTTTAGAATGATTTAGTAAAAGTTCGAGATATCAAAGGGGTTATTAGCGAGTCTTAACAGGAGCTCATTAAAAAACTAATGAAAAGTTAAAGGAGACTTAAGATTTATTAACAGAAAAATAAAATGCATATTGCACACTGACAGCTAAGTTTAAAACAAAATTATTTACAAAAGCTGAAATATTTAACATTGAGAATTTTTTGGTCCTTTTACATAAAATCAGAATAATTCAGTCTTCATATTCCGCTCAAAGATGAGGAATAGAGGGCGCTGAATTATTCGAGTTATTACAACAACTTTGTTGGTAAATAAATTACTACAGTTTTATTAAAACGTTATAATAATTATAATATTGTGAATATTTTATATAGAACGTTAAATATTTAACATAAATGATTGTTTATCAATTTATTTTTTCAGTGGAGATTTTAGGCGCTCCTTTTAAGGGATTTTTTGTAGCCGCAATTGATCCTCACACGAAAAACAGAATTGGCTCGTGGAAAAGGGTTAAAGGCAGTGATCCTCTCCCATGCTCGGCTATCACACATGTGGATCCTTTTCCTAAAAGTCACGTGACCTTGCTTTGGGAACCACCCCGTGATAGAGGAGAAGGAGACGTTATTTTTCTGTAAGCGTTTGTTTCGTAAAAATAAAAAGGAAACAAAAACACAAGTCCAATAAAAAGCACGTTGTTTAACGCACTTCTATAACATTGATTTTCACCTGCTTAATAAATGAAGTCGAGAAAATACGGTTGTTACTATGATCACGGAGAAACAGAAGTGGCCATCAAATTTATCTAGACATTTTACACGTGTAAAAACGTACATTCGTAACACTATTTTTATATGCTTAATAATGCCTAATTACGTAATAAACAAATTCTAAATTTAAGTATTTCAGTATTAACTACAAAAAAACAACAACCACGGCTTAGGTTTTAAAATTGTAATACAGTAAGTTTAACTCAATAACAAACAAACCCCTTTAAGTCCCCACCCTTCTCTTAACCGTAGGATAATTTGGAAGAATAAACAGTTTGTTTTTATCAGTAACTTAAAATTATTTTTCTTCATTATTTATTTTATTATTATACCAAAAATATTATGCATTGTATAATAACACTTCAAATTGTATATTTTCTTTGTTTTCATTCTATTCCATCCAGGGCAACAATCGCAGAAAGTTACTACGTCTATTACACTGGTCAAGTGGCAGCTGTTCCTGTTTACACTGATGGAGACTTTAATACTCTTTTTAAGAAGTAATCATGGTTTCAGTGTTTGTGGTAATTCGGTATGGAGAACTAAATGTGAAAATAATTTATAAACTGAAGTTAACTATTAGCAAATCATTAATATACCTTTGTTTTGTTTTATTGATAGATTGGAAGAAATTCAATAAGATTCAAGATATTTTTCATCATGACTACAATATTTATTAACCCTGAAATGTTGCCACGTAAAATAACAACGAAAAATATTAAATAAATGGCTACAAGTGTTGTCTTAATACTCAATATCCTTTTACACCTAAATATTATGTCTTTTGTAGACTTTCTTTTTATCCAAACACACTGAGAGAATAACTATTACATGTGGCCAAAACAGAAGTAAACTAACAATTATTTTGTGCTATATGAATGTACAGTCCAATATGACTGGTATGCAGACCACGCCCAGTTTCTTTCCACTCTATAAGATTTTCTTCAACAAAAGGCAAGTAGTACCCTGAGGACATAGGTACTGGAAAGTCTGAAAAAGAAAAAATTAGGTTTTCTCCCTGAGAAATAAGCTTTAATGTTCTCACAGTAAAAAAACCCACAAAAGCCATATTTAAACAGTATATACCACAAGGTTAATAGAACAGTTATGAAGTAATCGATTTTTATCTGAATAGATTTAATTTTGAGATAGGTCTGTAAATTAATTGATACTATAAATAGTATACATGTAAATACACACACACAGACACATTTGTTATAACCTAAAAATAAGCTGAAACAAAAATAAATTTAAAAGTAATAAACAAAAATGCTGAACAAATTAAAAATATCCCAGGTTACAAGCTATAATGTGGGATATAAAATATAGCCTATGTTTTGGAGGTGACTACAGAAGTAAGACCCACACTGTAATGGGGATACACCGTCTATCAGTCTTAACCTCCATTCACCAGTCTCACGTAAGAACTAAGAGTAGCAATAGATAGAGAAATTAGGTGAACATGATGTGGGTGCTCAAGCCTACGTCACTCACACACAAACATCTGCACTTATATCCTTATCAACTATTTTAATTTCTAAATCTAAATAATGTGCTTCTGTATTAGATATTAAAGTATTTTCAGTTTCTTATACTTTTGATTAAATAGCGTTGCTAATATTATTTATTTCAGGATTACTTGAACAAATTAAATCATCTATATATCTGTATATTAAGGTAAAAATATCTGGATTTTTGCAGTTTTCAATAAATCTTTTCTCATAATAGTAAAGATGTAATGTTCACAATTATTAAGATATTGTAAAATTTGTAATAAATCACAATATTTTATCAGTGATGTTGAAATAATAATGCAAAAATTAAAAATTAATGGGTTTAATAAAGAAACTTTAAATAAAATTATTAAACTATTCTGTAACAAATATAAGAATGTATTAAATAAATATAATGAAATAAAAATTGGAGAATTTTTACTAAAATTTTCTAATAACTATTTTTAGTTATGAATAACTAATAACTTGGCACTACTTCAGATTATGTACACCTTGACACACGTAAAGGCTTATATAGAGGATGATAGTCACAGTAGTCTTAATAAATGGGTGGTGGTTGGGTGCTATACTAGTTTATTTAGATAACTGGATAGGACTCTTCATACCAGTATAACTTGTTTTCTGGGCTACCATTTAGTGCCTTCCTTCCATAATAGGAGCAGGAACGCTAATTTCAAGAGGCAAGTTTTTAACTTACTTACCCCCAGATGTTAGTACCATTATTATTATTATTTTTAATTTTCAATTAATTTTTTTCTTCTTTACTTTGGAGAACAGTTACCTTTCCACAATTATCTGCATGCAGTGAAGGGTAATATATATATGTGGAAAGTTGTAGGATTGAGCACCCACATCTCGCTCTCCTAATTTCTATATCTGTTGCTGCTTCTTTATTTTATTACTTTATGTGAAACTGGCAAAGGAAGGTTAAAACTGATAGATAGTGTATCCCCACTGCAATATGGGTTGTACTTCTTCAGTCACCTCCAAAACCTAGGGTACATCTTATATCCCACATTATATAGCTTGTACCCTGGGATCTTTTTAATTAGTGCAGAATTTTTTTATTATTTTTAATTTATTTTTGTTTCAGCTAGTTTTTGAGTTATAACAAACTAATATAATTAGTTAAAGGGTTAGATGTGTTGTTTTTAACAGAGTCGTTCCTTTTGATTTTGTTTACTTAACTTTATCAGTATTAATGTTCTCTCTCTCTCTCCACACACACACATATAAACACAAAAACTGAAAGATTCAATCATATACATTATGATTGTTTTTTAAGCATAAAGGTACAGAATAGGCAACCTATGCTTTGCCAACTACAAAAATATCAAAACCTGATTTTAGCATTATAAGCCCTGAGACTTATGGGTGGGTGTAACTTTTGTGTTCATAAACATATACTATACAACATTTAAAAAACAAAACACTGGACCTCATAATGTTTACTGAGGGCAGCTTGATTAGAAATCATAGATGAAATTTTGCTGCATATATAAACATGAGTTTTGAATGTGAACATGGAGAAAATTATAATTAACTACTCTACTTTGGTGTATCAACTTTTCTCTTTTCTAAACAGTTACTTTCTGAAATAAAAACTTATGTCTACTGACCAGTGTCATTTAAAGTAGAATCTTCATGTTGGCAATTCCACATAGTTCCAAGTAAAGGGTTATCTGTCACCAACTCATAAGCCCCATTAACAAAGTTTCCTAATGAAACAATAGGAAAAAAAGAAATATATATATATATATAAACACATCTAAATAAATTTAACAATAAATTCTCTAAACACATCCCCAGGAGGGCATCTAAATGGTTTTACAAAATTCTGACCCCATCTCCTATAAAGAAATCAAACTCTTATTTCAAGACACATACAATCTCAACTTTAGAATGGATTAATATACAAATACACAAAAATAAAATCTTTGTGTTACAGTTCTAACCACAACATCCTTTATTCCTTACCATACAGTTTTGTAAAGTGATTTCCCCAAGGATAGGCATCTTCATGGTATTCTTCACGAATAGCAAGTGACAATAAACCTCTTTTCTTGACATAAATACTGAAAGCAGACATTAAAGTATCAGCTGCTGAAATAAAGTGGAAAATACTACTAAACATACAACATTGAATAAACAAGAAATTAGGTAACTACTACAAAAGTGTTAAAAAATGTCTAACTATGTTTAAAACTTGCAACAGATGATCAAGCTGTCACAGTATTACAAAACAATGGATTTAAATTCTTTTAATTTCAGCTATACTAGCAGGACATTATTTTGCTTTATATACTGACTATTTGATTTATGTATTTATATTTTATTACTAAGATCATATGATTAACTTACAATATTTTATTTTAGAAGTATTTCTACCTAACTTGAACTGAATTTATGAGTTTCTTTCACTTTGTACACGGCAACTTTGGTCGGTCAAGTTCAATATGTTTATTTGAGAAAATAAATCACTTTCCTTTTATAGAAAAACAGAGATTTACTCATGAGTTGGTCATTAAGCAAAATAAGAAGACTATGGAGGGGGGAACCATCAGCTTATTATTTACCGTCCTGGTTTTGTCTTCTCAATAAACTGTTGCAGTAAATCATGCTACTAACAGTAGTTACAGTTTATTACTTTTATTCTAAATAGAAGAAAGATGATCCACTTAGGAGAAGATACTCTTGTATTAATGTTAAATAAACGTACATTTTTTAGTTGCACCATCAACAAGATTTCATATTTACTTTAGTTACAGTTTCACTCATTCTTGGAAAGTTTTGTCTTCAGCCTCTGACAAAAGTTCACAACACTTACAATATTATACTGATAAAGTTGCCTTTAATTATTTAAGAGATTTATCATTGCTTCATGACAGTATTTTTATGAAATCGCTTTTTTTAACACACATTTTTTCAACACAGATTAAACTAATTGATAAAGCTAATATATATTTCTATACACATCTTTTCAAAAGGTAAACCACTGTAAAATAACCCTACACTGAAAATTGTATTGTACACCCCTCAAGCTTTAATTCACCATATTTCTTTTTTATCTTTAATTGTTTCAGAAACAGAAATATGCATTTATGATTATACCATTAACTGTTAGAATAATTATTTAAATAAATGTCATAACATGATATACTTTAATAGTATAGTGCTTTACAAAAGGAGACTCTTTAATAGTAGTGTGTGTATATATATATATATATATTTAAAAAGTGCAAAGTTTTCTTTGAAACATTTAAGAAGAAAATTACAAACTTCCTACTGTTACTTAAATCTTCATTATTCTGCTCCTATTATATGTTTCTAATTTTGTCCCTCACATACAATCTCAAAATCAAATTAGAAGGAAAGCTGTACACTAAATAAAGTAGTAAATTTAACCATTCCACTTAAAATACATGGAAAGAAACAAAATTAATGTTCATACAAAAAATTATTAAAACTCATAACAACAGGGCTGGTATGGCTAGGTGGTTAAAGCACTCAACTCATAATCTGAGGGTCATGGGTTTGAATCCCCATCACACCGAACATGCTCAGCCTTTCAGCTGTGGGGATGTTGCTATGTCACGATCAATCCCACTTTTTGTTGGTAAAAGAGTAGCCCAAAAATTAGTGGTGAATGGTGATGACTAGCTGCCTTCCCTCTATTGTATAGCTTTGCCAAAAATTTAAAAACAAACAAAACAAAACACATAACAACAGTCAATGGTGCTTACCTACTTAGCCGACACAAAACTCGTATCCAACCTAAAAACTTTTCCCTATGTTCAGCTCGATCATCATCTTCTGGACTGTAATCATGGATCACACAGACGTGATGCTCACTACTTGGTACACTGAAAACTGCCTTCTCCAGTTCTTGTCGGTCATACTTCTGAAATCATAATATCATTTTAAAAATCAGAAATGCCTCAAACAACAGACAAAAAATTAATTCTTTCTTTTAATTCAAACAATTAAAATGGTCATATGCTAATGGATCACAGAATACTACAGTATGTGAAACAGAGCACAAAATGTAGAAATATTTCAAATTAAAAATGTGACTCACTTCATTGCATGGTTCTAGATACACTAAACGACCCCGTTTAGTTGGAAGGTTAATAATTTCATTTGTCAAACAAGACAAACTTAGTTTTGGACACTGAGAGAGATTTAGTCGAATTAACATAGGACAGCTCCGTAGATATATTCGTTTCAAAATTCTGCAAGCATTCACTAGCATAAAAAAACAAAAAAACAAACAGAAATGTTAAAATCAAGTTATGAACATAAAGTATATGCAGTTTAATTATAAACATGTATTCACTGATTTAAATACATTTACATTTTCAAAGGAATATATAATATTATGATGTCATGCTTTAAATTCTTTAGTACTATTGCTGTGTTTTGACACTAAAGTTGCCTAAAATCTTTCTTCCCTCGGTAACCTATAACAGTCATTTAACATAAAGCATCTCATGTGATATTGGGCACATTTCTTCTTTGTCGACTTGCACACTTAAAAGGAAGAAAAATCTTAGATGACTTTGGTTTCAAAATACAGCAAAAGGGTTGATGTTTGCTGTTTAACTCTTTAAATCCATAATTGTTTGCATATTCTGCAATGATCTGAAATTTGTTTCAAAACAAATTATAATGCTTAACAAAATTTCCAGTCTATTTGTAAAAGTTGATAATGACATGGATTAAATTAGTTTACAGCCTCTCTTTTGTTATTGGACATTGTCACTGATTGATGGATAAATCAGAATGTTTGGGTGAACACTAGTAGCCCCTGCTTGAGTTTAAGGAATTAATATGCTTTATTTCTCAACATAGGAATATAAATGCACACATGAATGAAGCAGCTTACAAAAACGAAAACGTTGAGTACATGACAATACCCCATAAAAAACATTAATTATTCATCCTATAAGGACCTTATTCTCTCAACTCTATTTACATTTAAACTTAAACTTTTATAAATCATCTGTAAGTGTGATAAATTTCATGTGTATACATGTTTTTGGCTAATTTTGTTGTATACATATACAATCTTCATTAGTGTAATCAAAACAACCAATCTTATAATAATAAATCTGATGGAAACATTTTGTGTTTTTTTAAATTTCAGAAACAGTTAAAGCAGACTAAAATAGATACATCATTTACATTCATACTGAAATCACATAATACAAACAAAGAATGGAATTAAAAATAAAACAGATATGATTCAGATGATGAAAGTTAGTGGGACTATTAATATAATGTAACAGATACAAGTTTGTAGAATACTGTAAACATATTCAAACAAATGCCAGTTTTTTTCATTAGCAGAAATAATTATTTTTATTGTACTTTCACTCAAGTGAAATACCAATGAAATCCTCCCCTTCTAATGCAGTTGTTTATACATAACTTACCTTCTAAATGTAACAGTCGAGGACACAAATCCATAATAATATCCGATATTCCACAAGATACAACTGTTAAACTGTGTAATGTTTCAGACACTACTCGGAAAATCTTAAAAACAGAAGTAAGAACAAACATTAAGACTATCTTTTCAACTTGACATTTTGCACACTGTAAAAAAATTGAAGTCTTAGAAACATTACAATTTAAAACATTAATTTATAATTCTTCATGTATAAGATAAACAAGTCCTGTTGAATTTTAATAGAACAAGTCTTAATAAGTTAACTTAAACTCAGAGAAGATAAACAAAAATCAACTATTTGCTAAAATAATGTGAACAGTTATTATCAATCTCATAACTTTTAACAGTTACATAGAAAATTTAACCTCAATACTCCACATCAGAACTGGTTTCACTTAAAAACATGCAAGTATAACAAACAGTTTCCTATAGCTTGCTCTTAAAATATGTGAAGATCATTCAGATGAATTCCAGATGATACAATATACCATTATTCATCAGCTTATAGGAGTTTTCAGTTTAAGGTGACACACAATATGATGTTGAAACTTCTCTCAGCAAAGCAACTGTGGCTATCACAACATGAAACTGTAAAACATTTTGTGACAGTTATCTGAATATTGTATTCACAGAATGGGTTTGTATAGCATGTACTTTCAAGTCAGTGATATAATATCAGATTTTGATCAGTCAAAAACAAAAGTAGCATAATATGATATTACAAAAATTACTGATAATTTAACATGAGGGAAAGAAAATAGAACCACATTCTAAAAGCACTCAAAAAGATTAAACAGTGGTTGTGCTGTTACTTAAGGTTAGCCAATTCTGTGTGATTTTTATAAACTTATTTTATTACACTTTACTATGTGGAAAAATCAGGTTACTATTCATAAAAATGAACACATTATTATTATTAAAACTTGGCACATTTAGGATTGTTATGAAATAAAATATCAAGTAAGGTTAATACAGTTTATTTAGGTGAAACAAACATTTAAAAATAATTTAGTATTAATACTTAAAAGCATTTCAAAACATTAGACTGTTCAGAATTAGAGAGGAAATTTAAATAAATTTTTTTTCTTTTTGTAAAACATCAAGTTACATAATGGGCTACCCATGATCTGCCCACCATGGATATTAATACCCAATTTTTAGCACTATAAAACAAGTAGAAATAGTTTCTATAACAGCATCATGATAGATGCGAGTAAGTTTGTTAATAACACACAGTATTAAAGTTTACACTGTTAGGACTTTTGTTATTCTTTACAGGTATGATTTTAATTGAATCGATATAATGCTGCATTCCTTTTTAAGCTAATAAATGTGCTTCAAACTTTATGAATACTAATTTTCTCATGTTCATGTAGATGCACTGTCTACTTGTAGCTTATAAATTAATCTATCATTTAAAATGTGTGTATACATTATGTATATTATCCAATCACTCGATATTTACACTTACCAAAACTGGATCATCTTCTAGAAGTGGGTCACTGGTACTTGTGGCTTTATCTGCACAATTGGGTTTCTCTCCCTTACTTTTTGAAGTTGGAGGATCACAATGCTTATGTTTTATGGCTCTTGTCACTCGGGAACCCCTTTAAGCAAGTGAATATACATTGTAACTCAAAAGCAATCCAAAATGCCAGAAATTGCAGTGAGCAAAATAATTGATATCCTATATACATGAGAACTGACTGCAACTTGAACTTTAAACTTTAAATTTTTTTAAAAGTTTAATTACACATTCATTATTTTTTAATATTATCTTTTCATTTTCTAAGCCTTTTAAGAGTGAAAAATATTTTCATAGTCCTATTTTTTAGATAAGTAACCTCTGAAAGTGAGAAATCCTAGAGAAACACAAAAAATGGTTGACACAGTTTAAACCAGTTTATAACAATCAGACAGGTGATCTCAACATCAAGCAAACTTGGATATCAAAATGCAAAATACTTTCAGTCTCATGCACTTTAATCAAGCCCACAAAATATACGTTTTTTGTAAAATGTAATTTCTCCTGACCAGATAAATATTTGATCACAACTGACATTTAAGTTTTCACCAGTTAGTTAAATTTAGAATTGTCCCTGTGGTTTAAGTAGAGTTAGGGTGTGTGTTTATGATGAATCAATGGAATTTGTAATAGTGCTATATGCTACTGGCTTAAACTGCATAATGCATCTCAGTATAATCTGTGTGTAATTCAAGAAATAAAAGTATTCACCACTGAGGTGAAACTAAACAGTCATTACATCACTCAACATCAGTACAACTATGATTCACAAAAATTAAAACCCATCATTACATTAGTCAATAACATCAGGGCAACAGTGAAGCACAAAAATGTAAACCAGTTCTTACATTACTCAACAACATCAGGACAACAGTGATTTACAAAAGTTTAAACCCATCATTACATTACTCAACAACATCGGGACAACACATTCACAAAAATTTAAATCCATCATTATATTACTCAACAACATCGGGACAACACTGATTCACAAAAATTTAACCCATCATTACATTACTGAACAATAACAGATCAATAGCTACGAGTTTAAATGAAAGTTAAAAATGGCTAAATGTCTTAATCTTTACTAGCAATATAATACATACGTTCGTTTTTCTTAGCACAAATCTACACATTCAGTTATCTGCAGTCTGTTCACTGTGGGAAATCAATCCTTAGATTCTAGAGTTGCAAGTCTAAAGACTTATCTCAGAATCACTGGGGAACATGTTCATATAATAATTTTTTAAAACTTCTAAAATTTTACTTAAAAAGGACAAGATGTAGTCTGAACAGCTTTGTGTGTGTATTTTGTTCACACTTTTAAAAAAATCATACCTCAAGAGAAATGTACATTTTTTAACCACTATAACATTTTTAAGGTACATACAGTACTGACACACAAATTCTACCAAAAGCCTATCTTGTACTTCAGAAAATACCATTATCCATGATTTGCCATGAAGAAATAATGTTAAACATTTTTCTCACAATACTCTCATTAAGATTATTTACATATTCTTTTAATACTAAATCCAACCCTATTCTTTAAACATGTGGTTTAATATGCCTAAACACTTAGCCACCAGATTTCCATTTTAATAAAACTTTATTTTGTCTATTTTGACCAAAGTGTACATCTATCTTAAGTTATGTCTATTCATTAACTTTAGAATAACTAACTATAATAATTAGTGAAGTTTGTGTGTACTTCATGAAACCTTTATATAAATTTTTTTTAAATTATTTTTAACCAAAATTACTTGTAAATCCATCACTTTGCCAGGTTGGGGGGGGAGTCTACAATAACAGAGGCACTAGAACCAGGAGTATTATAGCACTCCTACTTTTACATATTTGGCTTATGTAGTAAATTTATATTAACATTATTATATTGATTATTTGGGAAGTAATCACCCAGATTCCTTTAGGTTGAGCTGCTTTTAGTAGTACCTCATAGTTTCTCATTATAAAGTATTCATATCTAGCGATGAACACCCACTTTGCAACTCCTTCCTACATCACTGAATAACATGAATCATGCACACAAAATTTATGGAAACATCAGTTAATAGTGTACATTACTGATATCATGACACAACAGTATAACGCAATTCAATTTTAGTAATGTACCATCCAATTATTGCAACAAAAGAGACAGTTAGTGAAATGCAAATATAATTGAAAACACCACAGAATGGGTAGGATATAGAAATATCATGTATTGTGTGACTTTTCCACTACATAATTCTGAAAACCTGATTTCCTGAAGTATTAAAAGAAGGAATTCTGGGTTTCTCCTTCACTGAGACTACAACAATGTTTAAACTTTTTCAAGACAAATATACTCCAATTTTCTATAAAAATATTCTTTCAATAACTTATTAAAAACATCACGAGAGAATGGTAACAGCTTTCAAATTTTTTCAAAGTAAATACTGTTACACAAAACCAGCTTCATTTTCAGTTTACTATTTATAAAAATATTGAAGTGCATTACAAAAAAGCATACCTGTGCGAGCTACTTGAATGTTGGGTTGGTCTTATAATCCTAAACCCATCACTTGTGATGTTACTTCCTGTTGCACTACTTCTTCCTGGTGCTTGTCTAATACTCTCACTACTAGCCTGACAAGCTACATCATGAAGCCTGACTGTACTGGAATCAGACATCTTTCTCTTCCTCTGCCTTGTCATGGGACCTTCAAAAAATGAGCTGTCATTTTTTTGAGAAGGAGGTAATTTTTGTTTTCTCTTGTTTCTGGAAGACTTGGGCTTTTGTGTAAAATCTTTTATATTTGGAATTTTTACAGAAAAAGAATTGGTAGAAGCACCTTCAACCTGAAAATTTGAAGAAGCTTCACTAGCACATGAGCGAGACAGCCTGGAGGTTGAACTGCGTGTAGAAAGGACTACACAAGACTTGGCAGAGTTACTTGAATCAAGACTAGAATAAGGTCCTGCAGCAGAAGAATAAGTTTGGTCATTATTACCCACGTTCTGGTTTTGGTTGTCCACGGCATGTTTTCTTTTTCTGCGTCTCACAGAAGAGCATGCACCCTCTTGATTATCTTGAAAAGTATTTTTCCTGTCCACAAAGTTTTCTGTTGTTTTATGATTACCAAAAGATGAATAATCTTGTTCTTTTAAACCTGTACAGTCATCTGGAGTTATGGATGTCCTACTACAACTTGGAACACATGGCAGATCATATGAATTACTATCACTGCAGTCATTCCAATCTACAGTTCCAGCTAATTCCTGAGAACTTTCTCCTAATTTATTATACGAGTTTCTACATTTTTCATATTTGGGATCAAAAGAATTAGATGTATCTAAGCTTGAAACTTGTAAAGTATCTAAATTCTGTTTGGGCAGCTCACTGAAACTACTTGCTTCACTAGTTCCAGGCTGATGCATTGGAGAAACTGGAGGGACACCACAGGATGTTAAATATCTAGTATTTCTAGATGTATTAGAAATACTTTTACTTGAATTATGTTCTTCAGTTTCTGAAATAAATGAGCTATATTGCTGTCTACCATCACAATAAGATTTACTTGCTAGTGTTTTATTTCTATCTGTAGAAAAAAATGTTTCTTTTGTAAATTCTTTATTTTCTTCAGGTAACATTTTCATTTTACTTAGAGCTCTACCATGACTTTTTTTCTGTAAAAATTCCCCAGAAACCAATACTGAGCTATTTTCCGTCACTTTCATATCTCTATGCTGTGCATTAGGAGAGGATTTCACTGGAGTTGAATTCTGCTCCTGAACAATAGATGTTTTTCGAGAAGATCTCTTTCCCTTTGTTGACATACAATTACAAGGTACATTAGACTTTGGTTTTTCTCCAACTGATGTGCTTTCATTTGATGCAAAGCCTTCTTGAGTTGTTGATGGAGTTTTTTTGAAGTCACTGTGAACTTCTAATTTTCTAGTATCTTTGGAAGATGTGGATCCTAGCAAGAGAGGGTAAGATTCCCTAGATGGTCCAGGTATAGCTAGCCACTGGTCATCTTGTACCTTGGAATTATCTTGTTTTACTTTAAAGTTAGAATTCTTTTCTTTAGTTTCAAGCTGCCTACTTACACTTTGCTGGGACATCCCATTATAATGTTCAATCTGAGCGTGTGTATTTATGTACTTGGATTTTTCTGGCAAATGTGGATGTAAAACTTCATCATTATCTGTTATATGATTCTGAGAATTGTACGTTACATTAAAATTATCTTTCCTTTCATTATGATTTTCTTGTTGATGATGGTGATTCTGAGCAGAAGATTGCACACGAATATTTTCATTAGTACCAGCTATGTGTGCTTGTGGTACTCCATTTATGACATGGTGGTGTGGTACCTCTGCATTATGATACCAGAACCTTTCAGTAACATTATTATTGGTAGGTTCTTCAGCAGCTCCATCAACAACAGGCTGGGCACCATTTCCCGAGTCTATTTCTCTTCTGTCTTCATTTAACCATACATTGATGAGATGAGCTTCATCATTATTAGCTTGTGGTTCAGGGGCAAAGTTATTTTCATGGATTTCTTCTGGAAGAACATTATTAACATTTGGATTTACTTGTGGAACTGCCTGTCTGTGCTCTTCCCCTGGTTCATTATCATCTGCCTGTAGTTGTCTGTCCTCAAGTCCATCTTGTTCTGCCTGAACATTAACTTCATCTTCTTGGTTGCTCATCACTGCTGAGGACATACCAAGACCTGTGCCTGCACTCAGCCCAACATGGTTACAACCTTTAGGAGGTTCTCGAAACATGTCTTCCAGAAATACAGTTTCAATGGCAGGAAGCAGAGCCAGAAAGAGAGCAAAAGAAAGAAGCCGAAGGCAATGACATCTTCTAAGGATCAAGTCTGTTAAGTTTGTCCAATTCTGACCATCTATAAAGATAATTTTGAGTTTATATTCTGCAAATCTCTTATTTTTATATGAGAATTGAAGGTCTTATGTAAAAAAATAAGTAGCTGTAAAACATAACTTTTCAGAAATTGTTCAATTAATTTTACAATTTGTTTTTTAACATTAATGTATTTGCTTTTAAAACACACTTTTGTTTAACCAATAGCTTTATTAAAATATTACTGTTGATTAACTTTTTCTCCCATCCTTCACCCACAACAATGTTTCCCCAATGGCAGCTGTAGCTCCCCATCAAGGGCTGTGAAGCTTTTTCTGGGGCAGTCACTATGTTTTTCTATATTTTATTTGAGTTCAACTGTATATTAATTTGTAAATAAAATGGTTAATTCAGCATTTTCGTTACTATTTATTATTAATCTTAAAATGTAAGTAACAGGATTGCTTCACATTTTAAAAAGAAAAAAAAATTTAAGTGTGAGCATCTGAATAAGAGAGTTTTAGAAACGTTGGTCAAAAGAAGTGACAAAAAATAAGATGAGTGTTTGTATGCTTAAACTATACACATTTTCAGCCCTTTCATACATTCCAAAAATGTCTTATGCAAGTTATTATGTAATAATTATTTCAGATGTCTTTCATGGAAGCAGTTCATCACATTTCATCAAGTTTCTTTCTTGTGTCATAATTACATAGTTTTAATGTATATAAAGAGTTAAAAAAATTTAGAATTTCCTGTTACTGGTAACTTCAACAAGCATTTTATTTTTTGAAATTTTCATTATGCTGTAGCCATCTAATAACATTTATAATATTTGTTTCCAAGTGTTTCTTGAATTACTGACAAGTTTATCATCAGATAAGAGATGACAAATGAAAACAACAGCAATTTTTTTTGATGTAACTAACACAGTATTATCAAACCAAAATGAAAATCTTACGTACTGTTAGGAGACCAAGTATCAGGGGCCAACAGATGTGGACAATTGTTTACCGTAAGAAACTTAAGACTAGGAAACAATTGTCCAATAACTTTCATTCCTGTATCTGTTAATGGTGAAGGGACATCAGGAAATTCAGCTAGTCCCATAGAAAGAAGTCTTTCTTCTGACCATTCACCTGCAATTCAACAAGCTTAGACATGAAATTAATGTTGTTAAATATTATCATGAATGTAAAAATACATTATTTCTTCCAATGAAAAAAACTGATGAAGAATTAATATTTAAAACTACATCTGATAACGAATTATGTTCTCTGTATTTCATATATAACAATGAAAAAATTGTCAATTATTTTCAAAAGACTTAATTGTTTAGTAAAAATATATGAAATCAAAGCTTTTAAAATGTGTTTTTAGGTGAGCTTGTGATAAAGTTTTATCTTCAAACTGTCATAATTTAAATGGTATACAACAATACTTTAAACCATCTAGAATTAAGCTATTACATATCTTGTATACACTTTTTGGCATAGCTGAAAGCAATTATTCTAGCTCAATGTTATGAGAAGTTTTAAAAATATTTCAACCAATGTTGTTGTGATAAAGTAATTTATTTCAAATATTAAGGTCATCTCAATCAAAGTATACACACCTTCCAAAAAATATGTAAAAAACAATAGGAAAACAAAAAATATCACAACAAAAAATTACTAAAGCACTTAGCTGAAGATGATTCAATAATTTGTAAATGATCTAAAAAGTCAATTTAAACCCTCCTCCATTTCAATATAATATAATAAAATCCTTTGAGTTAACTCTGTCAATAATTGCTGCTATTAATTTGAAATCACCTACTAAAATATTTAGTTCAAAATTCAAGGGTAATTTCTTAGTACAAGTTTATTTCCAAATTTAGATAAATAAAAAACCCTCTTTAAACCAGAATAATTCCTACCTTTAGATGGAAGTTCCTCCACATATCCAAGATGAAGAGACTGAATACGACTAAAATCTCCTTGAGCACAAGACAAAGCAACAAAAAGCGTATCCTTGGTCAGAGATGGTTGAATAGCTAGGTTCTCAAGACTACCGCTAGCCACTATTATCAGGTGTCCAATATCAGATTCCAAGATGTTCTGAAATGTGAAGCAAAGTTTAGTTTTAATATCAAATCAGTCCTTAACACTTTAAGAACAGTGTTAGTCCATTTCACAAAACATGTTTCCATAAAGTCATAACTTTGGAATTACTAATATGCATCTTTACAAAATTTGGCTAGATTTTAATTGCCATTAAAATTCAGATTAGTCTACGAATTTCTGAAGCCTTCAATGAGTCAGTTTGACTTACAAGTGTAATTGTGAGGTGTTCTGTTGAGGAAGTATAATATTTTTCTATTACTTTACTGAAAATTTGTTGAGATAAACTGAGAAGTTTAGAATTTGTTCATTTCAGATATTTTTCCTTAATATATATATAGATAATACATAGACATAAAACAAACATTTGCAAAACATAATAAAATTCCAAACACTTTGTACTTAACTTCATATTCTTCTGTAAGCCTAAATGATTTTTACAAATTTGAATGTTAATAAAAAAGAATTACTTTAACTTTTAAAAATGCATCTTACAATATAAAAAATACTCCAGTCACTCAAATAGGATGTTTCCAAACTATCATAATCTATTTAGTTTTTATACAAGCAATAAAAGGTAACAATATATTTCTTTAGCTCTTCATAGTACCAATATGATGATCATAAAGTTGAAGACAAATACTGAAAATTAAAAAAAAATTAAAGAAAGTTAGAGAAACTCAAAATAATACTTTTTTAGTTCATTTTCTTTAATTAAAAACTAAACCTCAGATAACATAAAACTCCAAGTTATAAACTATGATTTTTTTATACCAAAGTTACTAACACACCTTCATAAGTGGTTTAATTAAATTTTGTTTATAACACTGAAAAAAATTTGTAACATGCACTCTAATCAGGCTGTAGTAAATATGTTAAGAAATAACTAAATGAACCAGTTCCTCATATTATTTTACCAATTAAGAAACTTTAAATAAACTGAGTTGAAGTTATAGTAGCGCTTCGTAAACTGGCAAATTCAGGTTTTTAGATGTTACTATATGATGCACTTAAAACACTACAAACATCTCAAACGTCTTTGGTAATGCACTAAACATATAAATTGTTAATTAGTTTATATTTCTTGTATTTTATTTTTATAGCTAATAACTTTTCAAGACAATATTGTACAGAATTAGATGCTATATACACTTTTAAAACTATCATCACTAACCTTACAGCCACCTATGACCAGAGTACGTAATCTTCGAAAGCCTCCATTACGCCAGCTATCTTCAACTGCTCGCTGGATCAATCCTCCTAAAATTGGAACTCTTACAAGTTCCAGTCGAGAAAGAAAGGTTGCACTGCTAAGGGTCACAACCAGAGGTAGATACCTTTAGAGAGTGATACAAACATTGAAGACATAGATAATAAAACATGCTTTTGTTAAAAATGCACTAAAAATAATGACCACTGGTTCACACAATAAACACCAATTCAAATATTATTTGTTTATAACTATTATGTTAAAATATCCCAAACAGTTCAAGTTTACTCCATTCTACATAGCAAAAAACTAAACATACCGACTCTTAATGTAAAATATCCACAATATGTATTTTTGAGATAAAAACCTTTTCTGCATAATGAACTGACCTCAAAGCAACAGAAGGGCCCATACAGTGACGCATAACAAAAGTTCTGAGACTTGGGGCAACAAAACCTCTGAAAGGATTAATTTTAGTGAATCTTACACCATGTAGATACATGTGTTCCACTTGTGGCATAACTGTAAGCTCTGGTACTTCTACACCTAAGATTGAAACAAGAAAAAAAACATTTCAACATATAAACAAACTTCTCAATTACACTTTTTTATTCTTTGCCAGTATGACTACAAATTATCACAAAATGTTTTCTCAAAGATTAATCTTTGCCAAGTTTAACAAAAGGTATCCGTGCTAAGTTTTTTAATATGATATATTAGTGGGAAAAGTTAAAACAGATCAACTGTTATATGGGTACAATTTCAATCCTGGGAATTTCATTTAGATATTATTTTATTAACCTCAAGCTTGGAATTACAGACCAAAAATTACACAAATATTGCCATTTATATACCAAAGATTGAAATATTACAGCCCAGAATTCCCAAAGTATTTAACTTTGCTTAAGGAATTTCATCTTTTTAGTTGACTCTCTCAATCAATAATGCAATGTTCATCTGTATTTCTTTAGTTATAACCAATGAAAGTGAACATATTACATGGATTAAAAATTTAAAAAATACTCAGAAAAAAATGCATCTTTAGCTTTCCCTCTAGTGAATTTTATTTTATTTCAATCCTTGTATATGAGTAGAAGATAAAAACATTTACCTTGCTTATTCCTCATCTAAATGTAAATAAAGACAATGTGATGCACAACTTAGTTTACTTCACGTGAGATATCGAAGATAGTTGTTTCACAGGAAGATATTGGAAATTAGGTTGGGATACAATGAACATGAAACTAATAGAAGATACAGTAAAAAACAGATGAGTATAAACTACACATTAGAATCAGAAACCTGTGGATGTCACAATCAAGCATGAAGTAGTGACATTATCAAGACGTAATGCATGAACTGTCAAACTGTTACACCTCTTAATACAGTAATGTATTTATGTTTCAGCATTATCTTTATTTGTAATCAAAATTTGCATGAAATATAAGGTTAAGAATTGTTAGTAAATATATAACAACCAAGATACTTAAAATTATCACTACTCCAAGTTAAAGCTAATTCACTTTACAAAAAAGTTTAACATATTTCACAGTTGTTTCACACATAAAACTCTGAGAAAAAAACATCTCTCAATGTATTTTTAATACCACAACTAACAGGTTTAGACATACAAGTTAGCTTTCCTTCTTATCCCCTTAAACCACATATAATTTTGGCAATTTTAGCTACACACACTATTTTCATGTTCACATGATGTAACAACAGGTGTGCACATATATCTTACTTCAACTGAGTAAACTCTTCTATTTATTTTTCTCTGAGAAAAATCTCGATACGATAAAGTTGGGTTCTTGCTCCTAACTGTTTATAATTTTACTTCTGACTTGCTTCCTTTTCAGAACCACTGATATATTAATATCAAATGATTTACTTAATAAACTTTTATACAACACTTTGCCAATTATGTGTAAACATTCCCAGATCAAGGGTGTCTAAAGTCATTGAAACAAAACAAAAGTTGTTTTTATGAATTCCTTTCAAAGGACTGAAATCCAATGTTAGTTACTCAACTCAAAATATTTTTGCCCATATTGATATTTGAACAATAAAATTGTTTTGTCCACTGGAAATCTACCGATATTAAATTTCAATCAGTTTTTTAAGTGTTATTACACAAATGATATGTTAAGAGCTTCACAAAATAAAATAGTTATTCAAGTACAACAGTTTCTGCTATATTATAAGACAGTAAACCATTAACTAAAAATCCATTTAAGGTACCAGATCCAGAAATATTTGTTAAAAAGATCAGAAAAAGCCTTATGTATACTGGTGAAAATTAAAGTATGCACGACATGACCTTTAACAAACCTCATTTCAACATGAGATTATGTGTTTGATGTTACTGTTCTCCAATATTCATTTTACTATACACTGGTATCTAGTATGTTAGTAAGTATGTACTGGATACAATATATAGCAATAATGAAATCAAACTGTATATTTGCATTTTGGAGGTATCAGAGGTTATGAAAACATACCATGGAAACAATACAATATATAAAAATACTTTTTTATTCTCAACTTGTTGATTGTGGAATTATTTAATTTAATACTAGCTTGAGCAAAACTTTCAACATTTCACATATTAATTAAATTTTAGGTATCAATATAAGAGCTTTAGTTCTAAAACTAAAAAACTCTTGAGTAACTAGTCATCTGGGTAGACTGATTTTTTCAAAGAACTCCATCAGGAACAAACTTTAATTCACTTGTTCTTGTAGTACATGAAAACTCTTTAAAGAACCTCATATATACAACCTAACTCCATCTAAGTATAGTTCAAACGGTGTGAAAATTAAAACTTTACACTTATAAATTTAGACGTTACAGCATGCTTACGACAGACAGAGTGAACATTATGTCTAAGTAATGTAATTATGAAATATTTCTACCCAAATGTAAGCTAATTTCATAAGCCACAAATAAAATAAAAAATAACGTGGTGTTTCAATGCAAATAATTTGGTAAACATAACTTGACATACAGAATGCTATGCATTAGTTCACATCTATGTATTCACAAGCATTTAAATTTAAATGTTAAATTTCAACATATGAAACAATTGAAATAAGAAAAACCTACTATGATGAAGTTCCCTACTTTATTAAGATGAGACAAAATTACTTTACAATCATAATTCAAATTAAGTATAAAATAATAAAAATTACCTTAAAAAAATAAGGACTTTAATTAAATTAGAGTAGAACATGTTTGTAAAAATAGCCAGGGTGTACAATAAATCTGGGCAGAATACAAGTCACATTCAAATAAGACATTTTCATTTTCTAACAGAGTGGTTGGCCTTTGGAATGGATTGCCTTCAGATGTAAAGCATGAATTAAATTAACCCTTTTGCAATGGGCTCAGTATAATATACAAGGTCATCTACACATTTGCACAAGTATTTGCACCATAACTTTTGATACAGCAGATGTATTTTTATGAAATTTTGGAGACTTTTAGTAAAGATTACAAGTATTTTGTACACAAAAAATCAGATTTTTAATAAAATATATTTAATAAGGATCTGTTTGTGAAAATAAAGTTTGTTTCCAGTCTGAATGCAAAGTGATTTCGTGTTACAATTAAAAAACTCTTCTTTGTCTGAAAAATCTCAAATAACATTTGCATAATCTCTAAAACCCACCAAATACATTTCAAACATTTGTTTCCATGTTATTTTTGATGCTCTAAGTATGTGGGGTCTGTCACTTGATGAACTTCATAACCATCAAAAAAAGTAAGAAATAAATGTAAGTCATGCTTTTTTCACGACAGAATGACCACATATTATAAGATGAAAATACAAAAGCTTAGTCAAAATAGCTTAAATTTCACAATGCTATTTATTTATTATTTTTTATTCTACTGACCTGCTAGTCACCCCTAGATAACAGTACATACTTTGCACTGATGAGGTACAAGTGCACTCATGCTATGTATCCAGTAATATAAAACTGACCTCTAGTCTTCCTGGTCTTGGGTGTGCTTTATTGGACTATTATTTTGTAATACAGTCACACATCAGTTATTATACATTATATATATGTATGTATACAGATTATTACTATTTAGAAATAAATTATTAAACTTATTTTTCTCATTATGACTTTTCTACTTGGTTGTTGGACATAGGTTGCTAAGCCTTTTAAAATTTCACATATCATGGAGGATATCAAACAAACATTTTCTAGGTTTTATATATATACAGTTGAATAATAAAATAAATACTAAATAATTACCACATTGGTACCATAGAATTCCACTGTAATTTATTAAACTTAGTAACTAAGGTGTATTTAAGCTTTACAAAAATATGAAACTTCAAGCAGACAAAAGAAACAACCTGCCTTCTTGAGATCTTTTTTGAAAGAACATTCTTTGATTTCAAACTTACTGATATAAATTCATGTAGTAGTTCAATAAAATTTTGAATGCAAGTTGACGAACAAGATGACATGGCCTTTGACCTATGACCTGTTCTAAAAGGGTGAAATGAAGTTTAAGGAAGGGCTCAATAACTATTTGAAATAATAAAAATCGATGTGAAGTTCAATCTATTGAGGTTAGTGGATGAGATAACCTGGACAAATCAACAGGTCCTTCACTGCTCTTAAATTTTATGTTACAAATAATTTCACGTATTTATGTAATATTCAAGTATACAAGAAACCTTATGCACTGGCAAGTCTAATAACTATATTGGTTGCCACAAGAATTTATGTAGAGATACATGAAAAACATTAATATTTTATAATAGCATTTTCAGTCAGTGTTTGTATTTACAAAGTCACACTGGAATATCTGCTGTGTCCACTGCAAGGAATCAAACCCCAAATTCTAGTGTTGGAAGTCCACAGACTTAACACTGTTCTACCAAGGGACTTCAATCAGTTAACAATCAATGAATATTATCAGATGCTACAGAATATCTGTTCACTCAATAGCAATTCCTAACAAATATCAAACCATGTTTTACATATATATACACATAATATCAAAGTATTACAAATCTCTACAAAAACTAGGTTATAGATATATACACAAACAATTTATATCCTACCTGAGAGATGAAGTGAGCTAATGTGAGGATAAGCAGGAAATTTAAACTTTGATGATGACCGTGGTGGAAAATCACCTGTACGGTTTTGAAAATGTCCCAAAATTTCTACCTGCGGCATATGATGCAAAACTGCTTCAGCCACCCTTAAGTCTGAAGTCTCTACACCACTTAGGTTTGGGCATAAACTCAAGGCTTTCATGATACCTTGAACTGTAAGAGTAGGTTGTTTACGCTGTCTTCGCCTCTCTACCTTCCATGGATGTAGACCATACACCACCTCTAGCTGTGGACACTTTTGAAACAAAGCATGCAAGTGATCATCTGTGATGGTAGCAGGCATGTATCCAAAAACCTCTCTCTCAGCAAGATCTATTGTTTTACAGAGTTTTAAATGTAAAGCTACAGCATCTTGCAGTTTTTTGCACAGCAATACCAATGACAGAACTTCTTTTAGAGGTAAGTAATCGATCACATGGCACAAAAGTTCATGAGAAAGACAAGTTAACTCAATTTGATTATTTTTATCTTCCATGTCTAACTGCTTGGTAAATACAAACATATTAATAGAAAACTAGGAGTTAGTTTTCCATTGAAAATTACTACAATTAAACACTTATTTTTCGGCTACCTTTTTCTTTTCTGAAACACCTGTAACAGAAGGAAAAAAAACAATAGGAATTAACATAATGTACATATATATACAGAGTTGATGTAAAGGCACTTTATTTTCATTCAAAAACTAAACCTTTAAATTCTTCAAAATGCAATCAAAATATCCCAAACATACTGCACTTTTTGATATTTCAAACAAGACCTACATTTTCTTAGATTATAAGGATAACAACATATAAATGTAATCATACAACAAATCAGTTATGTTAAAATAATAGGAGTATGTAACAGATTTGAACCTTGCCATTGATTAAGATAGGTAAAGAGAGGATTGGGAAGGAATCATATACTCAAGTAAATTGTCCAGAAAACTAGAATATGTTTGTTTGCAGCTAGGTGCACAAATCTTAGCAATGGGCTATTGATCAGACTTATCAGTAGACTTACAAATATGCCATTGGAAGACAACTGAAACATAATTTGCATGCTGTGTATTATAGTTCAGGATATTATATGTAGACAGTATACGTCAAAGCTAATTACTAACAAAGCAATTTTGGTACTCATTAATCAGAGCCAGAATACTATCAAAACTTGAAAAATATTTTACCTTTATCAGTTTTCTGCACATTATGTGCTGGAAAACAATTTTTAACAGGGTGTAATGGTTCAATTGGTAATCAACAGAAATATGTATAATATAGAAAAATAAGTAAATTATGAAGGCAGAACAAAGTGAACAAAGGCTGACTATAAGAACTAAACTTTGGCTTTTAACAATATACATTATTTCATATGAAAGTACAAACCATCACCTTACACAGTTTACACTGTTAATACTGTATGATTATGTAAGATATTACTGGACTCTGGATTATTCAGCAAAAAGAGATAACAGGCTTAAGGGGCATGAACTGCAGTGAATGTAACATTGTAGTAGAGAAAACAATCAGAACAGATTTGGATAATGGTTATTCAGATGGTAGAGCCCTGATGTCAGAGCAATTAATGTGAACTAATGATGCTTGGCTGAAGAAGCTCTTAACATCTATATATAAGTAAGAACTGCAAATCGTGTAATACATTTTATTTATACTTTCAACTGAACTTCTATATATATTATTATTAATTATAAAGCATGTTTTTGTCAACACGTGAAATAATACTAAATATAAACTGTTGCACAGTCAATAAACATATAACTGCTTAGATCAGATATCTAACAACTGTTTTATTACTTTATACAAATTGCACTTCTGTAGTGAACATTGATAAACTTGAAAAACAGGTTGTGCAACAATACATAAGTTACTAAAATAACTTCTAAACAGGATAAAAGTAAACAGCAGTAACAAAATGTGAGTTATTGGAATATAAAAACAAACATCCATATGATTCATTGAGGTTGTACTTCACCGAACAAAACATAACACAAATTAGATGTAACACCTCATTCCCACATGCTAATCCACTAAAAGACTTAACATCATTTAAGCTTTATGTACTTATCACGTACAACCATTCTACAAATTTATTACGCTACTTGGTAATATTTTGTATATGGAAACATTTTTATTTAGGTCTCTAATTAAAATCAGTACAGTGTATTGTATTTCTATTAACATGAAACTCAAAAGTTTTTCTAACCTTTCAATCTCATTAATCAGAATATCCATAGGAAGAATGTTTATCCCCCCAGGTGATAAATAATAAATAAATACAAATATTAAGCTAATCCTGACAAATCACTTTATCAGTAACTTAAGGTAACTATCCATAAAACCTGCAATAAAAACACTTACACACAATGTAGTTTATACTCATGCTACACCTAAACCCGAACTTAACATGAAAATCCTAAAACAAAAACAAAAAGTGATATTCACACCCTTAGAAAATGCAGCACAAATACATGATTATGCAAACCTAATATTTTTACTGTTATTGCCAAATATACCTTTTTCTGTTTCACAAGGTTGCTTTCTTTACTTAGCATTTATAGATATATAGTGACCTATAGAGATTACACCTATGCTTGAAGCCATCTTGGAACATACTCAGGTCCAAGGTATTAAACTGGAACACCCCAGTCTTTTTATAGTTTATCATTGAAATATGTGAAATCTATATCTTAACCATTGCAATGAGATTTTTATATATCTTTATAATTAAACTTACAAACCCTCAGCATAGAGATAAACTTGAAAGTAATAACCATCTGATTATGAAACAACTATACATACAAGAACTAAAGATTTTCATGCATAGCAGTTTTAATACAAAGTCTATCACATTTATCATACATCTGAAGTACTGCTTCCTCAATGGAATGAATGTTACAGTTAAACCATGAAAGGAGTAAAATTTGGAAAAGGGAGACTACCCCAACATTGGGGGAATGACTTGAAATAACATCCAAGTCATAACAGTTAAAAATATTTACACAAGTTAGCCTTATTTACCACAATACCTGTCTTTTGTGAAATAATGTTCTCTGGCATGAGCTAAGATTTCACAGTCCCACATCTTAGCTACCAAGCCTCACTAAGCTAAGTTTAATATGCAAGCTCAGATAAAACATACAAGAATATCATAATCAGTTATACTTCACGTTGTACATACCTACTTGTTCTGTCTCAAAACCCAGTGTCTTCTTTACATAATTCAATGCCAATGAAAAAGTTCCATCTTCCACATAACTCCTAATGAAAATATCATATAACGGGCGACTAAAAAAAATTAGCAAACACCCACCAACAAATAAGTGGTGAAATCTTTTCGGATGCCGATGAGCATATGATGTTATACCACCACCAGAAACCTTAAAATAAGGTGGTTTCCTATTGAACTGAGATTCGAAATCCTGGCCAGTCCTTTGTCGCTTTGATGTTTTACTATCACCAGAACGCTTACTTTCATTCAATTTCCAGTACGATTTCAAATTATTTCCACTTTTACTTTTAGAATGTTCATCCATACCAGATTTTATTTAAATATTACTCTTTTAACATACTCAAATTAATGATTCTTAAGCCTAAAGTTTGCGCTAACTTCCAGTGCT
This sequence comes from Carcinoscorpius rotundicauda, assembly GCA_011833715.1. Taxonomy (NCBI): domain Eukaryota; kingdom Metazoa; phylum Arthropoda; class Merostomata; order Xiphosura; family Limulidae; genus Carcinoscorpius; species Carcinoscorpius rotundicauda. Next base: position 37,530,879 of record CM022403.1, read on the forward strand.
TTATGCGTACGATACACTGTTAGTGACAACTTAGTTTACTAATAGTATTTCTCTTTGATCAAAATTACCTTATGTTAGAGTCGTAACTAAATATCGATTAAATTAATTTGATTACTTATACAAAATTAGTAAAGTTGAAAAGTAAAATCTTAGTGAATAAACGACCTCACACCACCTCATCACCCTAACGAAACGAAATGGCACCTTTTAAACTTTATGGTAAATATTCCATGTATTATTAAATGTATTTAAAGAAATATAGTTGTTGATGTGTTCATCGCTTCTTCGTTTGTTTTTCACATCGAGGCCGAAAAAAGTACTATTCAAAGAAGTGCAATAATCACATTTAAAGATTAATATGGCGAACAATTAAAACTATTTGTATAAAAATATGCATATCTTTTTAACAATAAACGTGACCTCACAGATCTGACCAAATATAATACTTTAACCACAAATGAAATTTCAGTATTTAGTATACCTTATCATCATTCCTTCAATATATTACGAGTGCTATGTGATGAAATGGATAAAATGCTCCGTGATGGATTAATTGAGATTTTCATTTCTGTTTACGCTTCTCCAGTAGTTATCGTCAAAAATAGGATAATAACAATATGCAATACTCGAAAAAGTACAAGAGATCTATGGCCATTTTTATATGCAAAATGACATGGGAAATCCATTTATGGCCTGCTTTTTGTTGAATTAGGCATGGTTTTTGCAGAATTGTCAGTGTATACCCTTTTTATCATTATTATTAAATAAAATTCTCTACCGCAATGTAAAATGGTTTTCAACCCAGGGCTAGAGACCAATCTTAGTAACACCTACAATGTGATATGAAAAATAGCACAGTACAGTTTAAAATAATATTTTCTGGTTTATTATTGTGTGCTTATATTTAATTGAGTTTATCACTTAATACTTTATACTTCAAAGCTTGTGTTTAATGTTATTTTTTTTCTTTCAGATCTTATTTGTTTTCAACAATGAGTACAAGGCAGTGTAAAATGATCCAAACAGATTCTGTTACATATGTGGGAATTGACTTTTGCTAAAGAAAAGCGCAATATTACACGCCATATCAAGAAAATGTATAAGGTGTACTTTGTTTGTGACTTAGGAGACCAGGACAAGTCATGGGCTCCTCATGTGTGTTGCCTTACATGTGTGAAGATATTGAGTGCCTGGTATGCAGGAAAAAATGTTCACATGAAGTTTGGTGTGCCAATGATTTGGCGTGAGCAGAAAGATCACTCTAATGATTGCTATTTCTGTCAGCAAGACTTTACAGGCTGTACTACAGCAAAGAAAAAGAAACACATTGTTTACCTAAATTTGCAATCAGCATTGCGCCCAGTAGAGCACTCAGAAAATTTACCTATGCCCAAACCTCCAGATCAAGAAATGGAAGTTCCATCAGTGCAGATGAACATTCCAGTGATGAATATGTGGAGCCCAATCATCCAGAAAGCGAGAATAAACCAATACCATTTTCTCAAGAGGCTCTAAATGACTTGTGCAGGGATCTCTATTTAACTAAAGACAAAAGTGAGTTTCTGGCATCAAGGCTTCAAGAACGTAATCTTCTTGAGAAAGGAGTGAAGATAACACTGTACAGGAAACGTACAGAGGATCTGCTTGCATTATTCACCATGAAGGATGACTTATGCTTTTGTAATGACATCACTGAACTTTTTGAGCAACTGGAAATACCATATGATAACACCAACTAGCGACTTTGCATAGATGCATCCAAGGACATCATCAAAACTGTTTTGCTACACAATGGTAACACTCTGCCTTCTGTTCCCATAGCTTATAACACAACCATGAAAGAATCATATGAAAATCTGAAAGCAATTCTAACAAGCATACAGTATGATGACCATAACTGGCATATTTGTGCAGATTTCAAGGTTGTGGCCATGCTTACTGACCTTCAGCTTAGCTGTACTAAATTTTGATGCTTCCTGTGCTTATGGAACTCCATAATAAGAACTGAACATTATGTACGCAAGGATTGGGGGATCCGAGATGAAATTGAGCAAGGAAAACACAACATCATGCACAAACCACTTGTGAAAAATGATAGAATTCTTTTACCACTTTTGCATATTAAACTTGGTTTGTTTAAGCATTTGTTTGTTTTGTTTGTTTGTTTGTTTTTGAAATTTCGCACAAAGCTACTCGAGGGCTATCTGTGCTAGCCGTCCCTAATTTAGCAGTGTAAGACTAGAGGGAAGGCAGCTAGTCATCACCACCCACCGCCAACTCTTGGGCTACTCTTTTACCAACGAATAGTGGGATTGACCGTCATATTATACACCCCCACGGCTGGGAGGGCGAGCATGTTTAGCGCGACGTGGGCGCGAACCCGCGTTGTTTAAGCAATTTGTGAAAGCCTTGGACAAGGAATCCTTCACATTTGTATATCATGCAGATAAGTCCCCTTCCCTGAGTCAAGCTAAAATTAAAGAAGGTATCTTCATAGGTTCCCAAATTCGAAAAATTGTACTTGATGAAACCTTCATCACACATCTCAAGAGAAAAGAGAAGCTTGCCTTTGAGTCATTCAAGAAAGTTTGTGATAATTTCCTGGGAAACCATCGTTCAAAAGACTATGTGCAAGTTGTGAATAATCTGCTGAGTCATTATCATGATATTGGATATAACATGTCTCTAAAAGTTCATGTGCTCCACTCTCATTTGGATTTTTTTGCGAAAAATCTTGGTGATGTGAGTGATGAACATGGCGAGAGATTCCATCAGGATATTTTAGTGATGGAGCGACGATTGAAAAGAAAATGGAATCCTGGCATGTTGGCAGACTACTGCTGGGGTATAAAAAAAGAGAAGATCACACTCCACACAAGAGGCTTAGAAGAACAAAAGTTGTTTAAACTGAGTGACAGGTGTGTATTTTTAATTCATAACCAATAAATGTTTTGTTATACCAACTAGATATTTGTTTTGTTTTATGTAACTTACAGTATTTCAATGTTGTGTTCAATACGCGATATTTTGCACTATATTATAAAACATATGGTTCATGGTACAGGAAAACGGTGCCTAGTCTGGAGGAATAAACGTCAGATTCAGAATCAGGACAATTTTTGACCCAAAAACAAGTCTTATTTAACTTGTACTTTTTTTTAACCTGAAATTTGTTGCACAGTGTATAATTATATATATATATATATTTCGTGTGTACTACAAAAAAACAACATTAAGTCAAAATATCACCGACATTCATTGACTCATATAACCGATATTTTGAATGCTTTGTCAGGTGCAACCTGTTAGACTTACTAAGTGAATATTGGCAAATACTTGTAAAAATGGAGGATCGACATGAAATTCCTTCATAATTGATAATGGATTTTATCAATTTTAGGAGATGCCTTTTGGTTTGAAACATTTACCTGCAACTTTCAAAAGCTTATTGATAAGGCTTCAGCAGGAGTAATTGAATGTTCTAAGACTTATATTGATGATATCATAGTGTTTATATCCACATTTGAACAACATCTTAAGTTGGTTTTCTATAAACTTCATACAGTAAATTTTGCCAACCAGAAGGATCGTATGAGGATTCATATTTACTTTTGAGGGAGTAAACATAAATAATAGGAAGGTTAAAGCTATTAAAGAATTCCTAACTCTAAAGAACTGCAAAGACTTAAGCACATGTTTAGGTATGTGTGCTTGGTATAATCAATTCATTTCAAGTTTTTCTACAATTGCTGAACTTTTACATTAATTATGAAGAAAGTGTATTATGTTAAATTATAAGATGATTTCATGTTTCTAATCTAAAGAGATGCATATATTTCCCCAATGAAAATTCCCTAAATGCCAGAGAAGACGGTAATCGTTCTTAGCAGCTGCGGCAAAACAGGAATGTCGACTGCAGGAGTTCTGGAGGTCTTTCTCTCACAAGACAAAAGACTTCTGCTATTGCGTTCATTTTTCATTCTTCAACGGATCTTGCTTATGGCTTACCTATATGCACTTATGTCTCCTGCTCTACTTACTCAAAAGATATTACGACCACATTATAAAGTTGATTATTGCAGTTTAGTTAGTTTTCGAACTGCTAATAAACTTCCAGTAAGCCGAATCAGAAACGGGAACTAGTGTATTGTGTATTTTCTTATAACAAAGTCACATCGGGCTATCTGCTGAGCCCACCTAGAGGAATCGAAACCCTGATTTTAGCGTTGCAAATCCGAAGATATACCGCTGTACTAGCGGAGGGGGGAACTAGTGGAAGATCAAGCTGAAGATTCCAAAACAAGAAATATTTTAAGCTTTCTTCTTGTAACGAATCTGCACTTAAACTGTAAATAATTCCTGGTATCAGCATAAAGAAATAGATAAAAGTGACGATACGAAAATTTGAAACTTATACGAAGTACCTTAATGTTATCGTTTTATTTTTTAAGGAAAAATGAGTGTGAGATGATAAATTCTACTTTTATTTTGAACCCTGGTGGTACGTCTGATGTCCAGTACGCAGTACTATATTATTCAAGAAATATTTAACTATAACGGTGGACTAAAATTCTTAGTCTTTATTTGATAATACAGGACAGCTTGTTTGTTTATTTTTAAGTTTTGCACAAAGGTATACGAGAGCTATCTGCGCTAGCCGTCCATAATTTAGCACTGTAAGACTGGAAGGAAGGCAACTAGTCAACAACACTCACCGCCAACTCCTGGGCTACTATTTTACCAGCAACTAGTGCGGTTAACCGTCACATTATAACGCCTCAACGGCTGAAAGGGCAAGCATATTTGGTGTGACAGAGATTCGAACCCGCGACCCCCAGATTATGACTCGAATGCTTTAACCATCTGGCCACGCCTGGTGTTACATCATTGAATATTAAATTCCTGAAATGATCAACTAGATTTGGAAAAGAACTTGTTAATCTAAAAATATTATATTCGTTGGATATAGAAACTCGGCTTCTAGCTTTGTATATCCGCAGACATACCGCTGTGTCATTGGGGGAAGGGCTCTATCAGAAAAAAAAATCTTCATTTTCTTACAAAATATACTAGTAGCAATATAAATATTGTAAGTATTGATTTCCAATATAAGATAGCAATTTGTTTTGTTTGCGACAACATATCACCATTATTTCTTCACATTGGTGTAAAGGTAACTTAAGCGTTCGAAAAAACGACCTTTTCTCTTTTCACAATTGCGTCAGTCCAAACAATGACATTTTACAAATTTTTACCCAATATATGATTATCAAACTTACTAATTATCTGGTGATAAAATTTAAAAATACATTTTAATTCATTTAATTCGATATTCCTCAAGGTGTCTCTCTACGAATATTGCGGATAAAACTTTTGTGATATCACGTGAGGAAATATTTATCGTCTTGTGTCTGAGTATTTTCAACAGCAGTGCTGCGAAAAGCAACTCACGTAATACAATGTAATATAGTTTTAATCAAAATAACGAGTTTCGTCAGCAGTTATTCCTGTGTTGTTATTAAATTTTAACAAAAGAATAAAAGATAACATGCTATCATTGCGTAATTCTCCATTAGATATTGTTTGTTTTTTAATTTCGCGCAAAACTACTCGAGGGATATCTGTGCTAGCCGTCCCTAATTTAGCAGTGTAAGACTAGAGGGAAGGCAGCTAGTCATCACCACCCACCGCCAACTCTTGGGCTCCTCTTTTACCAACGAATAGTTGGATTGACCGTTACTTTATAACATCCCCACGGCTGAAAGGGTGAGTATGTTCGGTGTGACTTGGATTCGAACCCGAAAGCCTTAGACTATGAGGCCTTAAACTAGTAAACATTCCTTTTTGTCAGTTGTGGTTATAATTATAGAAAAAAATGGATGTTAAACTAACAAACGGTAAAACAATTTAAACTTCGAGTTATATTTCTGCAGTCAAATTAATTTGTTGTTAAACGTAAAGCTGCACAATGGGCTATCTGCATTGTGCTCACTGTATGAGGGATGAGGTGTACACAATTTAGTATTGGTTAATGCCACTGGAATTCATCAATGGGAAAAGGCTTTTATTGCTTGAAAGTAATCAGTCCCTAAACGATATATATCACATACGGCCGGCCCCTGGTGGTTCTAAAAAGAATTAATGTTTGTAAGTTTATATCAGGTCTGATTTTGAGCGACAAACAGCATCGAATGTCACACGAATCGCTGTGTCCTTTACAACACGCTCGGCATGGCCAGGTGGTTAAGGCACTCGACTTGTATTCCGTGGGTTCGAATCCCTGTCACATAAAATTTGCTCGCCTTTTCAGCCGTGGGGGCGTATAATGTGACGGCCAACCCAACTATTCGTTGGTAAAAGAGTAGCCCAAGAGTTGGCGGTGGGTGGTGATGACTAGCTGCTTTCCCTCTCAGATAGCTCTCGTGTAGCTTTGCGCGAAATAAAAAAGAAACAGACAAACCTTTACAACATGAATATCACTCAAGTAAAATAAACATTATTCATAGATGATTGTGTTTTATTATTATTACATTCATTTATTAACTATAGAGATGAATGTTGCCCTTCCATCCGTTCACAGACATGGCCTCTGACCCCTGTGCGGAAAGAGGTTGCCGACCCCTGGTTTAATGTATGTATATGCGAATATATATATTTCCGTACAATGTGCTGATTTAATTTAGATATATATATATATAATTTGCTGATTTAATGTGTTCTGTTTTATTTAATATAATCAACGTAGTGTACTTTCAATGGAATGTGTTTATCAACGAAAAGTAATATCCAATTGGAATAGAACGTGTTGCTTACGAGATGGCAGAATAGGCTTGCGAGGATGTGATCGAAAGTGAAGTACGTGTTTGTCCGTTTACCATGTCCAATATCGTACGAAGAAATAATGGAATATCTACTGCCCCAATTAGCCCTAAAATGGTCATTGAACTAGTAACTAGAAGCTTTCAAAATGCAGAAAGAGATTTCGGGATTAAAAGTCGAATTATTTTAACTTGCCAACGAGACTACATTGGTAAGACAAAAACTCGATAAGCTAGTAATTAGCATAAGTATCTCCTCTCACTACCATTACTTTTATGGAAGTAAAAATGCGGATTGCGTCGCTTCAGAAAAAAAAAGTAAATTATATTTAAATAATAACAGTGTAGACGCGATTTCATATAAATTGGTCTCAGTTTGACATTGAAAAAAATATCATTGAGCCCAGTTATTTTATGAATTTTTTATATATATATATTTCACTTTGTTTCTTTACTTAAGAAGAAGCACGGGAAACGTTATATTATTGTGATGAGATGCGTCATCATGGTGTCGTTGGTATTGATGTTTCCAAAGCTCATTGTGGACCCAACCATGAATTGGAGGAGAAGAAAATATTGAGAAAGATGTGCTTGCGAATTTTCAGGTACAGAATAAATAAGCAAAAACTATTTTGCTAAATAAAATGCTTACGTGTTTTTCTTTTATTTACTTATCTTTGTTTATTGCAAGAATGTGTGTGTGTTTTCTTAAAGCAAAGCCACATCGTGTTATCTGTTGAGTCTACCGAGAGGAATTTAACCCTTAATTTTAGCGTTGTAAATAAGAAAACTTACTGCTGTATCAGCGAGAGATTCATTGCAAGAAATGTTCGGTTATTTGTAGTTAAGCTACACAATGGGCTGTTTGTGCTCTGTCCGTGACGGGTATCAAAATCCGATTTCTAGCGTTGTATGTTCGCAGGCATACTGCTGTGCCACTGAAGGAGTTGATAAAAGTAAAAACAGTCATTGTAAAACTTGAGTGTAAAACAAATATATAGGTGGTTAAGGCACTCGACTCGTAATCCGAGGATTGCGTGTTCGAATCCCAGTCACACCAAACATTCTCGCCCTTTCAGCTGTTGGGGCGTTATAATGTGAGACGGTCAATCTTACTATTCGTTAGTAAAAATTAGTCTAAGAGTTGGCAGTGGGTGGTGATGACCAGTTGCTTTCCCTCTAGTCTTTGTTAAATTAGGAACGGTTGGTGCAGATAGCCTTCGTGTAGCTTTGCGTGAAATTCAAAAACAAACAAACGAAATATTTAACATATAGAGAATATAGTGATATTTCTATAATTTTAAACATTAATAAATAAGAGTCAGGTTAAGTAATGACAAACGAAAATACTATAAAAATTGTTTGCATATAAAGTAGAGTAGAACTTGGGTTTTCTCTCGAACATACAATATCATAACATTTTATTTCTTGACTTTCACATAGAGGGCAGCACAACTGGGAATACACTGACCGATTTAAAGTAGCGAAGCCGGGCCTGCCATAAGCGTCGATAGACGTGTGAGGTTTCTTCACATTGAGTTCAGCAAACAGTTAATATTATGTTGGCCATCCTTTTGCTTTAGTAACTATAGACAGTCTTTAATGCATTGTTGGAAGATAGTTAATCAAAGTGTCCTTTGAAATTTTACTTCATTTGTTTGTAACACACTCCTATAAAGCTTCTTTGGAAGTAACTTGACTTGTTAAGTTTTTGAGCTATCGAATCTCAGATCTGCTAAATTGGGTTGAGGTCGGAGCTCTGTGGTGTGGAAGCCATTGTATCATTTAAATGACTCCAACAGCTTCTTTCTTAACTAAATAATTTCTGCATAGGTTAGATGAGTGTTTGGGGTCATTAACTTCTTGGCAGTAGAATCCTTTGACAATAATATGCATACTACTATTTATACAATGACAAATCAGTAGCTGGTGGTACTTGTGATGGTCTATTATTTCATCTATCTTATATAAAACTGCTGTCGCCTCAGCAGAAAAACACTACCTCTCTTATACTTTATGGTAGATGCTATGCATTGAGATATCTTTCACCTTTCTTCCGCCAAATGTACAACTTAAAATTGGAACTAGATATTTCAAACTCATTTGTCCCTAACACCCTTTTCCAATAATCAACAGTTCAGTTTTTGTACTTTTTAGTAAATTTCAGTCTCTTTACGACCAAATACTCTATTCTTGTTGAGTCCTCTAGATACTGTAGATTTGGACACCATCTGGTAATTTAGTACATGGTTGTTTATCTCGTGTCTGAGATCAGTGACGATCTTCCTTTTGTCCCGAAGGCTGCATAAACGAAGATATTTGACATCAGTATCATTGAAGTTAGGTGTTCTGCTTTTTCCTTCCAAATTATTTATCTCTATTTCACGAGTTAAGGTGTACTTGAAAATATTTGTGGAACATTTCAAGCCTGCAGCAATTTATTAAGCACTGTTTTATCAATATTTATTTGTGAAATGCTACTGTAACAGGCTGCTTCATTGTAGAAACGATATAGCATCGTTTGTAACAACAAGACACCAACTACAATAGATTTATTGAAAACGCAGCATATAGAGAGACAAATGAGAACGAACACAAATCAACCAACTCGAGAAGATGTATAAGTAAAGCAAAGAATAAATGATACCAAATCCAGCTCTACACTAAAAGATATTCACTTTAATAACATACGAAGGATTATAGTGAATGAATAATAATAACATTCATTAAAGTTTACACTTTCTGTAGCTTATATTAGTTCCAAAATGTTTCTAACCCTATCAACAATAACTATATAACATTAAAGACTTCGTAGCAACTTCAAGTTATATGGAGTTAGTGCTGTGTAGGTCTTGCACGTATATATAAACTGACGTTTTCTGTTTGTATTTCAAGGGAACTTAGCTAAAAGAACTGTAAAATTTGAAATCGTCCGTAGCAGCCTCGAAGCTAGGATATTCTAATGTCGGGGACAAGCACCAAATTATTGTCAAGAGACATAAATTTTTGTATGGTGTTACAGCATAATCCATTTGAATTAATTGGTCCAGCAATTAGAGTTAGCTAGTCTTTCTCTAGTGATTGATGCTCAGTAACCCAGGATTGAAGACCATATTATTAAAAAGTTACCCGTGAATACAATTTTTCAGCTGCGTAATCTCTCTTGTATGAAAACTGTTCGACCAGATGTCATTTATTGTAACACACTTGGTATTTTGTGGATACTTCCACATCTGCGAATACACTTCTTTATACCTACATAACAGTCTAGCTAGAACTACTTTTCGTGAAAATTTTTTGTCTTCTCACTGTAATGCAGGTGTTTAATACAATATGAGTTGTTCTTGACAGTTGTGTTCAACGTTCGCCCTTCGTTAGCATTTGGCGCAAATGTTGCTTAGCTCATAAAAAAACAACAAACCTAGTGTTTATTTTAAAGTTGCAGTTTAGCTCGTGAGAAAGCTTAATAGAAATACTTGTTTAATACACTACACGAGGTATCATGACAGTTATTTCATACCCTAAATTTTATCAGTATGTTCATTCAAGGAGAACCCTTGAATAGACATGCCCTCGGTACAAGTTTGTTTGTTTGTTTTGGAATTTCGCACAAAGCTACTCGAGAGCTATCTGTGCTAGCCGTCCCTAATTTAGCAGTGTAAGACTAGAGGGAAGGCAGCTAGTCATCACCACCCACCGCCAACTCTTGGGCTACTCTTTTACCAACGAATAGTGGGATTGACTGCCACATTATAACGCCCCCACGGCTGGGAGGGCGAGCATGTTCAGCGCGACGCGGGCGCGAACCCGCGACCCTCTGATTACGAGTCGCACGCCTTACGCGCTTGGCCATGACAGGCCTGGTACAAGTATTTGGGAATTCTGAAGGATGGTAAATATTCTCACCTTGGTTCATTCAGTTGTCAACAGGGACCACTGTGGTATTACCGTAGTGTTGAAATTTATAATCTATAATAAAAGATAAGAATGACGAAATATTCTCTTGTATTAACACTTTTGTAAGGTACTGTAAATGTATTTTATATTACTTTTAGGTTAATAAATGTATTCAATTTTGCTTGTTACAAAAAATGCAAATCTCATGCAACATTAGTTAAACTGGCAGTAAAGAGAACCAGAGTGGCCATTTTGATATGATGTTCCAAAACTTTTATCAATCACTAGAAGCAACAGTTCTATCACCTCATATTGATTAATATAAATTCATAAAGTTTTTAAAGAACTGTAGAGAGTTTGCTTGCGTGAGTGACGTAACTGTTAAAAGAAAACTATTACTAATATAGGCTTAAAGAAGAAGACGTTAAAAGTCCATTTAATTTTAGTTTTAAAGGTATTTATTCTGAACTATACATTTTAAAATATTCTAGCCTAGTGGTTTAGTAATTTCCTTGCTTTAGATGTGACCAGTCAAACATTAACACATAAGATACACTTGCAAAGTTTTTCTAACCAAACAAATTCATTTCATCCGTCGAGAACAGAACTACTATGAGATTTCTATAGAGCTGAGTTTTTTTACAGTATACGTCTATGACTTGTTGAAGATAAATTCTAAAAATAATACGTTTAAAACAGGTCAAACATATGTAAAACAAATTACACTTTGTTTATCACAATTATGTCCAGAGCTTTCAATAATTCTCTCCTTTTCGTCAAAGTCGACACAAGTTGTTCAGTTACTTTAGTACATCCTTTCACGAAACAAAGTATTATCCTTTATCTCTGTTATTACAATACCAGCTGTGAAACTCACTTAAGAAATCGCCCTACATGGCTAATCTCATACTCAGTCTAACTTCTTTTTCATGTTCACTAACTTTTTCTTTCAACTAAATTATTGCAATAATTTGGTCGCCCGAATAAGACCTTGATCTTTCTAACAGTTATAGGACACTGTGATGTGACATTACACAATTAGAGCAACAATATAACCACCACCGACTAATGAATTACACAATGTATAATTTGTACGCAGTTACGTAAACAAACCTGCGATGAATTACTGCTTTCAAAAATACTAAACTTATCAGAGCGGTCTTCCGGGTCCTATGGTTAAGCAATATTGCTTGACATCACAGTTTGTATTGTGTTAAATTTCTACAAGAACTGACAAAAAACATCTAGATACACAGAACCTTCACTTTAAGTAGACGACAGTTTTGAATACCATGTTTAAATAAACAAAACACAAAGTCAGTTGCATATGCGTTAGGTAAACGTGATATTATGTGGGGGCCAGGCTGTTATAGCTTTAATTTCTAGAAACATCCCTCTTATAAAAACAATGGAAAAATGTCTCAGTTGGAATAGTATGCTGCACTTATGTAACATCAGCTAACGCATTTTAATATGTTGTAATATTGCAACATTGCTATATCCAGTGCCTACTAGGTCTTTTGCCTAATACCAATTAAGCTCTCATGTCTATTAAAAGGGTCCCGGTATGGCCAGGTAGCTAGGTTACTCGACTCGTGATCTGAGGGTCGTAGGTTCAAATCCCTCTCACACCAAACATGCTCGCCCTTTCAGCCTTAGGGGCGTTATAATGTGACGGTCAATCCTACTATTTATTGGTAAAAAGTAGCCCCACATTTGGCGGTGGGTGGTGATGACTAGCTGCCTTCCCTGTCTTTCACTACTGAATTAGGGAGGGCTAGAACAAATAACTCAAGTGTAGCTTTGTGCAAAATAAAAAAAACATTTAGAAAATATCTATTCATCAAAAATGAAGATGGTGATCGAAGTTAGACATGGTCCATATTAAACTTTAAATATTTTTGCATACTGGTACGGATCTCTACCAAACAAAGAATAATTTTGGGAAACAGAATATACAGACTCTATGCAAAATTCGAACATGGAATAGAAGTAAATCTGGTTGTTTGAGAAAACAGATGGTTGCGCCATCTTTATTGGAATTGCATCGTTAAAGCTGCGATAACTTGAAAAAAATTAAAGTCTGTCAAAATGTTTCATATTTTTATGCAATAAAATAATGTTTTTCTGTTAGTTTTTAATTGTTTGTTATTACAAATTTGATATGACCTAGACAATTCCATAAGCTTATTGAATAATCCACATAACGTTATTTTTCTACAAAAATGGCTGAGTACTGAATCTTTATTTTTGAAATAAGATGAGTAGGTTTGTAAAGTAGTTGATATAGTTTCTCTACTCGCTATAGACTAGTTGAGGACAATACAAATTTTCCCATCAACACCGTTGTTCACAGGGTCAACAATGAATGACGAGACGGAACTGTTATAGGAAGAGGGTTAGATGATGTGTATTTCATTAGAGCAGTAAGTACTCATTAAATAAAAAAAAGTAAGAAATCCGCGTACAAGAGCCAATACTAATATTTGTTTGCTTGTTTTAAAGCGTAAAACTACACCATGGGCTACCCGGGTTGTGCCCACGATAGGTATGGAACTCCAGTTTTTAACATAAAATGACCCAAAATGAATAAGTTTGTTTATTTGTTTTTAAGGATAAAGCTTTTCAATGGGCTACCAGTACTGTAGCTACTTACTACGAATATCGAAACCGAGTTTTTAGTATAGGTAGCACAAAATTAATGAATGGACTATCTGTACTGTACAGTTAGAGTTGTAAACTATCAGGCTTACCGTTGAGTCACTGTGGACAAATTAATAGATTCATCAAAAATGTTGTTTTTGTACTTTTTTAGTGAGAAAATATCAGTGGAGAAGCTACTTATCATATCCTGATGGAACAACGGTAAGCCTACAGACTTACAACGCTAATATCTTGGATTCAATTCCCCGTCTTGGACATAGCAGTTAGCCCAATTGTAGCTTTGCTCTGAAACTGACTGACAAAGCACCAGCTATCTCGACGAAATAAATATACTTGAACCGCCTTGTTCCATTTTTGCTTACATTTGTGTTTATTTGGACATAAAATGTTGTCAGAACGTGTGAAAATGTTTTCATATAAGTTCTAGAGTTTTATTACTTTCAGGTCACCTTGAACTTCAGATTGGAAAGAAAAGTTAAATGTCTGTCACCGATTTAAGGACATGTATTATAATTTAAACGTCCCTCGCTGAGACGGCGGTAACTCTTCGGATTTACAATGCTAAAATCAGGGGATCGATTACCCTCGTTTGACACTGTAGATAGCTCGATGTGGCTTTGCTATAAGGAAAACACAAACACACATAATTTAAAAGTCTTCATTTTCGTATATTTACCTAAACGTACCTTTAATATAAAACTACGTTAAAGAGACATTGTGGGACCAAATGTTAAAGTGACATTAAATAATACCTTATAATATGAATGACAAGTACACGATTGAAAATGCAGAAGTGGGCAGAATGTAGGACATGAATAGTAAAATTCGAAACCACGTGTTTTAAAACCACTCTCACTGAATGTATATATGTTTTGTCCGGCCCTGTAGTAATGAGCGGTAATATCTTGTTTGTTTGTTTGTTTTGAAATTTTGCACAAAGCTACTCGAGGGCTATCTGTGCTAGCCGTCCCTAATTTAGCAGTGTAAGACTAGAGGGAAGGCAGCTAGTCATCACCACCCACCGCCAACTCTTGGGCTACTCTTTTACCAACGAATAGTGGGATTGACCGTCACGTTATACACCCCTACGGCTGGGAGGGCGAGCATGTTTAGCGCGACGCGGGCGCGAACCCGCGACCGTCGGATTACGAGCGCACGCCTTAACGCGCTCGGCCATGCCAGGCCTGGTAATATCTTCAATAAATATATATTTACAAAGGATATCCAATTTAATAACTTCACATTAAAACTAACTTATTCTAATAAAAAAGGCCCGGCGTGGCCAGCTGGTTAGTAGAAGTTTAATTCGCACCTTGAGTTCACGGATTCGAATCTCCGCCCCACCAAACATGTTCACCCTTTAAGCCGTGGCGGCGTTATATTGTCTTGGGATACCACGATTTGGCGGTAAATAGTGTTGACTAGCTGCATTCACTTTGGTCTATCTCTTAAAAATTAGGAACACATAGTGCAAAATCTCTTAGACTGACACGATGTATGTATAAAAAAGGTTTTGTTTGTTTGTTTTAAACTTCACGCAAAGCTACATGAGGGCTATCTGCGCTAGTCGTCCCTATTCTAGCAGTGTAAGACTAGAGAGAAGGCAGCTAGTCATCACCATCCACCGCTAACTCTTGGGCTACTCTTTTACTGGTGAAGAGTGGGATTGACCGTCGCATTTAACGTCCCCACGGCTGGAAGAACGAGCATGTTTGGTGTGACGGGGATTCGAGCCCACGACCCTCGAACGGAAAATGGTAAGGTGAGATTCATTGTTTTAAGACGCCGAAAAAATTGAGAAAAACAACACAGTAATAAGTTGAAACTTTAGTATGACAATCTGGAGCTGTTGAATTAACTTTTTCTTAACACTTTCACTTCTCTTTTGCAGACTCTAAATGCTGCTCGGTCTTGTTTTCTTCCATCGAACAAAAAGAAAGAAATAATGAATTATTTGAAGAAAACGTTCTATGCGCTAGAAAGTGAATCCTGAAAACATATTAAAACATGATTAAGTGTTGAAAGTGCTGAGAATGTTCGTCATTAACAGATTTTAAGGAAATATATTCTTCTCTTTAACGAATGGAATAGAGCGAGATCTCCCAGTACATTTATCTATAGTTTTATCTTCGTTCAGCAGTTAGGGTAAAGAAATGGACCATAATAAAATCGAAGTTTAAAACGGTTAGGTTATCTGATGTTTCTTAAACGTGTTGCCGAAAAATCACCTCTGTAAGAATTTAGCAAATAGACATTTGGAGACAAATCTGTTAATACGCATTCTGATTTAGATAAAAACGTGTAACGAAATTAGGCCTGAAATAATTTAATTTGAGTTTCATGCTTATACTATATACTTACACAACACGAGAGCTACTTTTCCCTAATGTAACAGTGATATACTAGTGGGAAGTCTGATAGTCAAGATCACCCACTGTAAACTCTTGAGCTACTCTTTTTGTTAACGAATAGATCGTAACATAACAATGTCCTCTATTTTGAAAGAGGAGGCAGACGATGAGTCGACCGTGCTAACAATTAACCGACGCCAGACATACTTATTTATATAAAGAAATTAGTGCTTCAAAGACAGTCCAAGTGGCGATAATATCTTATATGAATGGAAATTAGGAATATAATCACTACACAGCCGAGAGATTTATATTACAATGCATAGTAGTGTTAAAACACTTAAAAAGTACACAAAAGTGCCCGTGCTTCTCTTGGCATTGAATATTACTTTTGTTGTCGTCAACTTTAAGCATTATCCTAATGACCACACCATTCAGTAGAGTTCTCGTCGAAAAGGCTATTAAACTCTAACCTTTTGCCCGATTACTCACATATTCATTTAACTCATTCTTTAGGGTATCTTAAAATTCTCAAGTCCAGAGGGGTAAACACTTTTGAGTTTTTATCGTAAAACGCGAAAGCAGAGTCAGGTAAAAAATTTATGTTTTTAGCCTAAAACGAGCAAGCACAAACGATTGTTGT
Source organism: Carcinoscorpius rotundicauda (assembly GCA_011833715.1). NCBI lineage: Eukaryota > Metazoa > Arthropoda > Merostomata > Xiphosura > Limulidae > Carcinoscorpius > Carcinoscorpius rotundicauda. The sequence goes on from CM022403.1 coordinate 37,547,252, forward strand.
TAGGGTTTTGAATTAAGCACAAAGCAACACAATGAGCTATCTGTGCTCTGCCCACCACAGGTATCGAAACCCGGTTTTTAGCGTTGTTAGTCCGAAAACATACCGCTGAGCCACTGGGGGCAGCATAGACGGATAGAAGTTTTTTAATGTTTTAGCCTAAAATGTGCAAGTATAGACAGACAGAAATTTTTGAATTTTTTTATCTCTCATGTAAATGCTTGGGTAAATCACCTGAAAACTATTATGAATAAAAATATCTAAATTGAATTATGTAGGTTTATTTATAAATATATATTAAAAAAAATTAAATATATGCCTTGCTGAGAGCCCTGTCTTTGTAATATCTTCTTGGAATAAAGGTCTAATTAAATAAGGAAAACGTTTATCAGCATTTTGTTAACCCAAACGATTAAGAACTGAAAATAAATGACACAAAATATGGAGAAAAAAGTATTATTTATAGTAGCGTTTTTTGTTTATTCTATCTCTCAGTTCTTTATAACTGTTTTGTCCTTCTTTCCATGTGTGTGTATTTTTTGTAATGTAAATAAGATTTTGTGAAAATTGTCGACCAGAATTGTCAGTTAGTCTTAGTAACCAAAGTTTATGTAGTAAGGTGCCATGCAAAAATTTTCAACCATATTATAAGCTAGCGGCCAGGCATGGCCAGGTGGTTAAGGCACTCGACTCATAATGCGAGGAGCGCGGGTTCGAATCCCTGTCATACCAAATATGCTCGCCCCTTCAACTGTGGGCGCGTTATAATGTGACTGTCAATCCCACCAATAAAAGAGTTGGCGATGGGCGGTGATGACTAGCTGCCTTCCCTCTAGTTTTACACTGCTAAATTAAAGATGGCTAGCGCAGACAGTCCTCGTGTAGCTTTGCGCGAAATTCAAACCAAACCAAAATATAAGCTAGATTATTTTTTAAACTCTGAAAATCGTTATATTAAATAAAATTATAAGACAGGTTTAGAAGTTTACGCAAATAAATAATTCATATATTTAGAAACAGTTACAAACAAGTCAGTAGTTTCAAATTAATCGCCTTCATATGTCAGGCGGTCAAGGCGGTAAATAAATCAAAACATGTATTTTCAACAAAAAAGGTGTTCGATTTGTAACCTGCTGGACACAGGTTCAAATCCCGTTACTAAACATACCTTTACAGCTGTGGGAAACATTATAATGTGATTTTTGGTATTTAAGCACAAAACTGTACAGTTGGTTACCTGTTCTCTGTTCACCACCGGTATCGAAACTCGGTTTCCAGTGTCATAACTCCGCAAACATGCTGCTTTGCCACTCCGGGGCTGATGCGACGGTCAATCCCGCTATTCGTTGGTAAAAGAGTAGCCCAAGAGTTGGCGGTGGGTGGTGATGACTTTTAGTCTTACACTACAAGCGCAGCTATCCTTCGTGTAACTTTGCACAAAATTCAAAACAAACGATAAGATGTTGACAGCGAAATGCAAACCCTCGATGTAGACTAGCAGCTTCAACTGCTCTGTTTCGATAGTTTTACAAAGCTGAACTATTTATTAAACACATTCTGTCTTATCCCTCCAGGTTTGTTTCCCTATAGTAAGGTAAACGTATCTAAATAATTGATTAGTGTGATATTAATTAAAGCTTATCTAGAACATGTGGTCTGGAGAAGAAAGACCGTTATGTTATCAAATTCGTTGACTAATGTTTGTTATACAAACACGAACAAGTATTAGTGCAATGCTTTGCTCAGACACTGAAAATATGTACTCTTGGAAGCAAGATATATCACAAGTTCCAAGTTTCGAATGGGGTTTTCTTTTTATTCTAAAAAATAGTTATGTGACTCAAATGAGAGTTTTTCTAATGTTTTTCTCTCTAGATGTGTGGTGATCCGACATGACTTACAATCTGTGGTTCGAATCCCCGTAATACCAAACATGTTCGCCCCTTCAGTTATGGATCATTATGATGTCGCGGTGAATCTCACTAATTTTTGGGAAGATAGTAGCCCAAGAGTTGACGGTGAGTGGTGATGACCAGCTGCCTTCCCTTTAATTTACACTGCTAAATTAGGGACGGATATTGTTCTCCTGTAGCTTTAGACAAAATTCAGAACAAACAAACAAAGTAAACATGTGGAAGAGTTACATCCGTCTTTGAGTGTATAGAAAACAGGGGCAAAGTAAAAAAAAAAAATGCATTTTTGGAAAAGCTACTGAAGCTATCTGTTGCTCTCCCTAATTTTGAACTGCTGACCCTAGGAAAGACAGCCAGTCAGCAATGTCCTACCACTCTTAAAGATTCACTGTCACTCCTACAACGCACTCTCAGAGCTTAAAAAGAGGATAATATATTTTAGAGCAACGTAGATCCAAACTCCAAAGGGCCAATACGCACCCATAAATAAAAAAAGAACAGTTCCTAACACGTCGTTTAAAAGTTGGTATAACAGTTTTGCTATTTACCAACACGACGCAAGAATAGTTACTTCTCGAGTCTCATGACGCCACCTACCTATTAACGTGCTAGGAAAGTCACTAAGATACGTCGTGAAGTATCTGCGATTCATCAGAACGCGCTTCTATCTCGTGCTGTGTGTAGAACAGCATCATGGTGATCTGGTCAACACGCTAATAACGTAGTTATTATACTCAGCTTTCGGGGTGGAAATTAATAAAATTACAAAAATACAAGATACCAAACTCGTGAGCTATGAACGACTAGTATACGAGTAAGGCTATTAGACTGACAATAAGGAATGCTGACTCCAGAAATAGACTCAGGTATGTTGGGTTTTTATCATTCACGAACTTGTCATGCCCTCATCAATAAAGACAGTATTCACAGATCGTAGTCTAAGATATATATGTATAATATAAAAGCAAACATACTCAAGTGAAGAAGATGAGAAAAGTTAACCCTTATTTAAAGTAGCTTTGGTGTTTTTTAACTGTCCGTCTATTCCGTTAACAAGGCTAAATGTAATACGTTTAATGTACTTACCTAATGCTACTTATTAAAAATAAGGTGAAGGAAAAATAATGCGACCTGTCGTAGAGAAATGATATCAGCCTCTGGTCTTATTTTAGAAACATACTTGTACTTCGGTAAGTAAACATATATATGTGTGCATGAAAGAACTGAGAAATATTACAAAAAAATTCAGTTATCTGATGTGGTTCTACGAACTGTAACAAGGCACGAAATTAACAATTATCAGGCTTCCCGAAATGATCTATTTATAATTAAAATACGAGGATACTACAGCATCTCAATAGATTTACTGAAACGCTTCAGTTTTTGTCGTTACAAGTTTCGTTACTTTTTAATTCAGTAATATATATCACATAAATCTTTCTCAACTGTAGTTAAGATGTAACTCAAAGTTGTTAACTTTCCTGTTTTATCAGCTTCTCGGCTTTCAGACATTTGCTGCATTAGTCACCTGCTATCCTAATGCCAACACACTTATGCTGTAACATATGTTTTGCAATCTAACAACGTTGTGGTAGCACGTCTCTAACTCGGAAACATATACAAAGCCTTCAGTGACAAGTGATGCTTTCAAACAGTAGATACATTTTTATCTCTATTTTTAGCAGTGTTTGTAAAATTACAAACAAAATGCATTATGGATTAATCCATAATAAGCTTCGAAAACGCCATATTTTTGCTAGAGCCTGAGGCACTCCCACCTGTGCGCAGAACATTTATCTTACTAGGATATCGTTTAACATCAGGAAAGTCCTAAAACCGGAAGTGACGTTAATTTCCTTCGATAGAGTACTTCCTAACATCTTGAAAGAAATTCAAAGTAAAGGACATTTATACGATATTAAATGATATCTAGAAATATACGATAAACATAATAAGGACGACGAAATTATTTATGAATTTTAACTGAAGGTAAACTCTTTAACTGTGAGTACAACCATTTATTCACGAAGGAAATGTAAATATATTTCCATAATTATTATATGTGAATAAAAATAAATTAAAATAAATTGGGGAACTTATTATTTTGCTACTTTCAAATACATTTAGGTATTTCTGATGTATTATATTTTTATGGACAATATATTCAAATACTCTCACGAATATTAGCGCTGATCTTGTTAGATTACACAATAATGTTAGTTGAACAACATACATATTATTAGATAAGTTTATTTTATCTATTGTTGCACGGTAAATGATTTCAACAATAATGAAAGTATTCTCAGGTATAACAGAAGTTATATTTCTAACTGTTTTTAATTTAAAAACCGCCCGTCTTAATAATTTAAATAATTATGGGCGTTTAGCCTTAAAAATTTTGGTTTTAGGCAGAGACGTATTTAGGATTTCGGCGCCCCTAGGCACAAGGTTAGGTTGATACTTTTGCCGCCCCCCCCTCCTTGTTACAACTTGCACCAAGCATCACCATCACAAACATCAAACAAACACAGTTGTTATCATTCAAAATCAACACAACGTTTATTTTCCAACACAATAAAAAATGAAACATCAAAATCAATTATCATTAAATATTATTCTGCGGCTGAATATACAGGCTTTCTCCTGGCCTTCTTTTCCGAAAACATGTTTATTGCATCGTCATAGTTTATTCTACAAACAATATCACTTTCAATGGCGAGGAGTGACAGGGCATTTAGTTTGTCTTCTGCCATTCTTGATTTCAAGTAATTTTTCACACGTTTGAGAGCCGCGAAAGATCTCTCTGATGTACAATTAGTTGCTGGAATGCACAGAAACATGCGCATAGCAATATCCATGTTTGGATATACAGTTTGAAGTCCTTTAGCTCGCAGATTTCTGTATACTGCTAACGCAGAAGAGTCATCATTTTGCACTTTCACACTCACAAGATGTGCGCGGAAATGTAGACATTCATATACGAAGCTCACTTCCAAATCATTGGGATAGAGTTTCAACAGTGTTCCAGCTTGACTGATGACATCAGTGGGTTCAAGATTTGTTATCTTGAACAAATATCCAACCTTGCGTGGATTTCTACATAAGCGGTTTATCTTCGCTGTAGTTCTGAGCAAAGTCTGTCAATGATCACATTGAAAACATTTACTCTAAATGCCTCTCTGCCTTCTTTCACTACCTGGGTGTCACCATCTGAAAATTTTTGCTTCCTTTTTCGCTTAATTTCGTACATCTTCATGCTGGACTTCAACATCGCCTTGTCTTCAAAATGATCGAACAGTTCTCTTGAATCTTTCACAAACTGCAGCACGGAAGGATAAAGCTCGACTACAAGTCCGATGTCCATATCAGCACTTTGCAACTTTTTACTGGCAGCATTGAATCTTTCCAGTATTGTTCCCCAAACTGTGGACAAAATAGCTGTTTCTAGCGTTCCTAATTTGGAAAGAAGTCCAGCGGCCTCATTCCTAGCGGCTGGTTTTTCCATAGCATTTCCCTCCATGGTGGTGAGGGCATCAAACACTTGTTGCTAGTTTCTGTTGAGGCTTTGACAAGCATCTTTAGGAGCGAACCACCGAGTGTCACTGAGTTTCTTCAAAGAGAGACTTTCTTTATTTGCGGACAGGTGTTTTTGTAGAATTTTCCAACGATGGGTTGAAGCATTGAAGAAAACATAGAGACTTTGTAAGAGTTCGAAGAATGAACATGCTTCTCTGCAACATTCAACAGCACACGTTCCTACAAGATTTAATGAATGTGCTGAACATGGGATATACACAGCTAAAGGATTTTTCTCCATGATACGAACCTGGAGACCACTGTACTGACCAGACATGTTGCTGGCGTTGTCGTAAGACTGTCCACGACATTCAGAAATGTCAAGCTCATATGACTGAAGCAGGCTAAGTACAACTTCTGCCAGCCGTTCAGCTTTGTGACCCGGATTGGGTATAAAAGTCAGGAAACGTTCCATAGGTGAACCATCAGTGTTCACGTACCTGATGATGAATGGCAACTGGTCAACATGGGATATATCTGGCGTCGAGTCCACGCTGATTGAGAAATATTTTGCAGTTTTGACGTCCTTTAAAATGTTCTTTAGAACAAGGTCTGCCATAAGCTGGATGAATTCGTCGCAAGTACTGAAAGACAAGTAAGACGTGGATCCCTTGCTAGCATTGCCATATCGGTGAATGTGATCAGCGAGGAAGGGGTCAAACTCCGCAACTAGTTCTAACGACATCATAAAGTTGCCGTTGTGTACTGAGCCAAACTTATCATCCCGACCTCTGAACGGAAGCCGACGTGAAGCCAATCTTTTCGCTAGAGCTACCACACGAGTGAGTACATTTCTCCAGTATTTGATTTCGTCGTGCAGCTGTGTGGCCATCTGGAGATCTACACGTCGCAACATTTTGCCCCTTGCTATTAGAGATAAAACTGAAGGCCGATGCTCAGGAGAGTTTTCATGCTCATTCAGCCGGACAGTAGCATTTTTCCAGTCATCAAAGCCTTCGTCAGCCAGTTTGGATTTTTTCCAAAATCAAATAAACGACAAGGAGCACAAAACAGTCTACCTTTGCTCTCTGAATAAACCAAATATGTCCGCTTACTTTTTTCGCCATTTTGCAGTTTTCTTTCAAACATGCCTTTGGTTACAGATCTGATTTTCTCCCCGTCCTTTTTCACAGAGTTCTTGAAATCCGAGTCATTGTTTTGAAGGATGGCATGTGTGGCAATATAATCTTTTGTGCAATCATCTATTATCCACTCTTCTGGATCTGAACTTACTTTGTCTGAAAAACTTGCTGGAACCATTGACGTTTCAGGCACGCAACCGGCAGATCTTACTAGGCCTGCTGCTGATGACGTCATTTGTTCAAGCTGCAGTTCGATATGTTCGGGTCGTTCAGATTGTTCAAAACTGCTACTGCTAGGCCCGTCATGTGTATTCCCTCCATCGCTGTTGGTTTGAACATCATCGCTAGTAGGCTGTTCTTGCCTTTGTTTAGCAAAAAAGGCCTCCATCATCGGTGTCTTATTCAAAACCTCACGTGTGTTTACATTTTTTAACTTTACTATTTTCCTATAAGCTGCTCCACTCAATTTTCGGCGTATGTTACTCATGACGATATCACTAGAATCCACTGATCGTATATTGAGTATTGACAGTGAATTTGTTACTTTCACACCTCAGATCATCAGGATCTGAGTCATTTTCGTGGGATCGAGCTATTTATGGCAGCCGCGCGAACCTCACAGAGATCCATGAGCCGTTTGACCCCCAGTGACCCTCGCCCTCACAAGAATTGTGCTTCTTGTGGAGGTTTGGACACTGACGACACGATATAACTTACAGTAAGATATTGGGTGACAGAGGAATAAGTAAAAGCATAACGAACTCTACATTTTGACACCAATATCGCTTACCACGTTATTATCTATATTGTTGATTATATTGTAAATATGTTGGTGAACCATATATTCGTCCGGCAGATAATGAGTTTTATGATTCAAGAGGTTATTGGGCGGCATAAATGGCAAGGGGAATTAATAACCAGGGACTAGATTTTAAAATGGTGTCCATTCTTTTCTTTTCTTTTTTTGGTCAAAATTTGCCGCCCCCTAAAATCTGCCGCCCCAGGCACGTGCCTCGTGTGCCTATGCGTTAATACATCCCTGGAATTTATTTGTATATTTTGACTTCAGTTTAGTTGCGTATTTAAGTATTTACGATGTATTTAGTGACTTTTAGTTTTCTTTAATTGTTTAAGAATTTTGGTTTTTGTTGTCTGTTTTTGTAAGTATACCTACGGTTTGTTGATTATTAAAGATTCAACTGTTAATGATATGACTGGTTATTTTGGTTCTATGTGCGTAATATGGATTGTAAAATACATGTATAGAAAGAGAGTGAATCCCAGTAGTTCTGAGTTCAACTGTTAATGATATGACTGGTTATTTTGGTTCTATGTGCGTGATATGGATTGTAAAATACATGTACAGAAAGAGAGTGAATCCCAGTAGTTCTGAGTTCAACTTTATATATATATCTTATGCCACGTGTCAATTTACAGAAAGCAACTACACCAATATAAATATCTCAGTATATTTCGGATGAGTAAGTAAACCCAATCAACGTGTTTTGGTCTCCATAAACGTTCTAGATCTCACGTATTACTACTACAAATGATTGATAGATTCCTTGATTAACAAGTGTTTCCCACCATACGAAATTACTGAAGTCATCATCACGGTTAAATGAACAACGTACGAAGGTCAAAATCTAGCTCCAAAAAGTGGAAAAAACAACAACAAAATACACAAAATTTGTTTTTTGTTTATAAAGTAAGTATTCTTTATATACTGAGACTTCACCCAGTTATCACTATATCACATACTTGTTTGTATACTAGGCCCTTGATCATAATAAAATAAAAGATAATTTATACAAAATCTATGTATATTAGCTAAGCCTAATGAACTGGCTGCGCTGATGTATATAGTTCTAGGTTTCAAATGAATGTGCAAACCTCAGTGAAAGTTTCTAATGTGGTTAAAAGTGATTACTTGCAATTTGAAATAAATATAATTAATGACAAACTAATGTAATTATTTGGGTAATTCGTCATTGAAATTGTTTATCTTTGACATTCTTATTTACATTAAAGTGACACATTATTCAGTAATTTACTAATTTTCTAAAATGTCAAGACCAAGCAAATCCTGGTAGTCAAAACACTCGCCTCGCAATTTGTGGATTCGAATCCACTCCGAACATGCTCTCCCTTTCAGCCATGGGGCGTCATAAGTTCGATCTATCCCACTATTAACTGAAAAAGAAAAGAATGTTCCAAACGTTGGTGGGAAGTGGTGTTTACTAGGTGTTTATCATTGATATATTGAGGGCGGCTAGCGTAGATATTGTTACCGTTACACAAAATTCAAATCAAACAAATTTCTAAGATACTTTAAAAAACCAAAGCTGTCATCCTCTGACTTTTTTTCTGAATACTTATAACAACTAAGTAACACTTTACTGAGTTCCTAAAACGTCTTATTTTTCTCATTTCTTACATTTTATTATATTGTGACTTCCTTACTGAACACTGTTTTAAGGGCTTGTAGCCAATGGTTTGTTTGTTTGTTTTGGAATTTCGCACAAAGCTACTCGAGGGCTATCTGTGCTAGCCATCCCTAATTTAGCAGCGTAAGACTAGAGGGAAGGCAGCTAGTCATCACCACCCACCGCCAACTCTTGGGCTACTCTTTTACCAAGGAATAGTGGGATTGACCGTCACATTATAACGCCTCCACGGCTGGGAGGGCGAGCATGTTTGGCGCGACTCTCAGATTACGAAGCATGGTCATGCGGTTAAGGCACTTGACTCGTAATCCGAGGGTCGCGGGTTCGAATCCACGTCACATCAAACATGCTCGCCCTTTCAGCCGTCGGGCATTATAATGTGACGGTCAATCCCACTATTCGTTGGTAAAAGAGTACTATAAGAGTTGGCGATGGGTGGTGATGACTACCTGCCTTGTCTCTAGTCTGACACTGCTAAATTAGAGACGGCTTGCCCAGATAGCCCTCGTGTAACTTTGCGCGAAATTCAAAAAACAAACCTCAGTTGTAAAATTTTTTCATAAAATAAAGTTTCCGAAAAGTCTCATGGAAAGCGTTTGTTTTTGCTTGTGATTTAAGTTTAATAATTCAGAAGTTTACGTCAGGACGTAAACGCTGTTTAAACCTATTGTAAGTAGAGTAAATTATAAACTCGGACAAAACTCACGGTACACGTTTATGTGGGATTTCAGTACATTTTCGTAGGCGCCTGAGAGTGAATTAAATATATTAAAACAGCGATGAACATTAATTGAAAACAATGATACTTCTATCCTATTCCCCATGAAGTTGTTTAATTCTCATTATAGAGTCTTTTAGTATGATTGGCTTGGAACAATTATTGCATAAGTGACGTCAATAACAGATGCGGAAGACTCATGTTTGTGAAAAATCACTTGTAGCCTATCTGGGTGTAAGCGTTCATAGCAATACGTGTGTTATTCGCTGTTTATTTCTTTCTGTTTTGTTTTTTTCTGTTACTTTTCTGGCTGATTTAAACAACACGCATGTGTTTAAGAATAACATTTAATATCGAGTGTTTTAGTAATTAACTTGTACTATAGAACCTAAGCATTTATAAATACTGTGCAACAATTTTGTCATTGTTTTAAGCACATACAGAATCAATTTGTTTCTTTTGCTTTTTGAAATTTGCGCAAAGTTACACGAGAGCTATCTGCGCTAGCCGTCCCTAATTTAGCAGTGTAAGACCAGACGGAAGGCAGCTAGTCATCACCCCCTAACGCCAACTCTTGAGATACTCTTTTACCGATGAAGAGTGGGATAGACCGTCGAATGATAACACTCCCACGGCTGAAAGGGCGAGCATGTTTGTTGTGACGGTATTCGAACCCTCTGCTCTCGGATTGCGAGTCGAGTGTCCTATCCGCGTGGCAATACCTGACAGAGTTGTAGAGAAAAACAGTAATGTTACCTTAGCGTTCATTTCGTTTTGTGTCTATGTCACATAAAGTCCCCCATTAGTAGAGCAGTAAATCTACGGATTTACAACTCTAAAATCAGGGGTTCGATTTCCCTCGGTGGACACAGAGGACAGCCTGACGTGGCTTTGTTATAAGAAAACACACACTATATCACATAATGGTTTTTCTGTTCCAGGATTTTAATCCAAACTTTATTGTACTTTCTATATAAGAAATAATAGATTTTATTTCTTCACGTAGACATCTGGGGGGAGGGGGGTGTTGGAATACTAAATGACGATATAGATGGCATGGAAATGGTTTATAGTCCACAACGCCTCTTGACATAAAAAAATAACTCTCGTCCCTAAGAAGTACCCGGCAATGGTCAGTTGCAAACTTTCTCTTTGTTAACCTGAAGATGACCTAGGAAGGTCGAAACATTGTTCTCTGCTTATCAGTAAAAGTGTTAATACCCATATCAACTGTTATGAGATATATTTTTATTTCAAGTGGATTTCTCGTCATCTATTGTAAAAGATAACTGGTAAATATAGCCACCTAGTTTAGTTTTTTTGAACTGCAACAAATCCACATTTTTAGTTTGTCGTTTAGTTATATTTAAGGCGAGTGTGTGTGTGTTTTTTTTTATAGCAAAGCCAGAACGGGCTATCTGCTGAGCCCACTGGGGGGAATCGAACCCCTGATTGTAGCATTGTAACCTTATAGACTTACCGCTGTAGTAGCAGGTAAGGCGACAAAACCACTAACAATCTACTTATCGAGAAGTGGAAATGACTTCGTGCTTAGTTGCATAAATTACCACAGAATTACCAGAGAAGTCATAGAAGGAATGCACTGATGTCTCTAGGTTACGTGCCAACATCATATATTACTAATCCTAGCCTGAAACTCAAAAATTCTGGTAATATTTACCAGCTAGCGACATACATTTGTTGAGACAAAACTATTCGATCTCCTTATATATATGTGTATATATTGCGAATTTCATTATCTTACTGGTAGTCACTAATTAGATGAAAATCAACATTAACTTTGCGTTAAACAGTTATTCAGAGTGAACTGAAAGCCATCTTAACCTCTTGTTTACAGATATGCTGTCTGGCATAGGAAAAATCAGTACATGTGCCTCCATTGAGGCATTCTGGAAACTTTGTTAAAAGGGACTCGATATTGCTATTTATATTAACAGGGGGAATGGCATCTCTCTCTGTTTACCATCATTACGAGCATTGGCTTATTTGCCAAGCATAGGCGTGAAGTAATTTGGTTTCAGCTCAGCAGTTTAAAATACGACAAGAGGGAATTATCAGTAGCTGCAGCTTTTTAGATCTTTTTTTTTAACAGGATTGGAGTAAATTAATCTAAGATACTTTCTCGTTTGTTTGTTTTCCTTTTTCATTGGTTAAATTTTTGTTGGCCAGCAATACTAAGCGAGGGGCGCGTGTGTACGTCATTCAAATTTATTACTTATCAGGTGCATGGCCAGGTGGTTAAGGGACTTGACTCGTAATCTTAGGGTTCGAATCCCCATCACACCAAATATTTTCGCCCTATCAGCCGTGGGGGCGTTATAATATGATGGTCAATCCCACTATTCGTTGGTAAAATAGTAGCCCAAGAGTTGGCGATGAGTGGTGATGACAAGCTGCCTGCCCTCTAGTCTTACACTGCTAAATTAGGGACGGCTAGCGCAGATATTCCTCCAGTAACTTTGCGTGAAATTAAAAAAAACAAAGCTCTACAAGCCTACCTGCTCTCAAACTGAAAGAAAGTCTTTGAGGCTGGATTAGAGTAAATTTACATGTAAGGCTTTGGCCATTACCAAACATATCAATCAAAATGGTTTGACCTCCTGAGTCAAAAATTATAATTAGATCTAAAGTCGGTCAAGGTATGACGGAGCTATGAGCTAAAACTTTTCGCTTGAAAGGAAAAATCGGAGTCATTCTATGAGCTGCTACGCTGTGGCTAAAAACGTAGAGAGCAACCTATGTTTGCGTCACTGAGGTTTGTTAGAGATCAATCACTAACTGTATTTCTAGATGTCTCTCGTGAAATATCAGAATATTTTAGAAAACTGAACACGTGACAAATAAATTTGGATATAGGTAAATCCACTTACCAGATCTCAAAGAACGATCTCTCGTAAATCTAAAGAACTGTTTTGCCACGAGTACTTTGTTCTCTTAAGATTTTTGTTTCCACAAAACATGAACAAAAACGACACGAAATATACTTGTTTTCTAAAATTTACTATTTTTATTTGTTCCAACATTTGATCCTACAACAGAATGTACTAGGGATGTTTTGGTTAGGAATTTCTTACAAAGCCGCATGAGACCTATCTGTGCTAGCCGTCCCTAATTTAGCAGTTTAAGACTAGAGGAAAGGCAGCTAGTCATCGCCACCCATCGCCAACTTTTGGGCTACTCTTTCACCAATGAATAGCTGGATTGGCCGTCACATTATAACATTCCTTAATTCAGATGATTTGGTCTTTAAATGTTAATAATACATCGCTCTAAAACGTTACACATTATCATGAAACTCATAGAGTAATCATTGCTATAAAGAAATAAGGATTTATAAAAACAATTTAAAAAACAAGAAAGAATTTGTTTGTTTTGGAATTTCGCACAAAGCTACTCGAGGGCTAGCCGTCCCTAATTTAGCAGTGTAAGACTAGAGGGAAGGCAGCTAGTCATCACCACTCACCGCCAACTCTTGGGCTACTCTTTTACCAACGAATAGTGGGATTGACCGTCACATTATACACCCCCACGGCTGGGAGGGCGAGCATGTTTAGCGCGATGCGGGCGCGAACCCGCGACCCTCGGATTACGAGCGCACGCCTTAACGCGCTCGGCCATGCCAGGCCCGCACGAGAAAGAATCTTTGACAAATTTACAATGCTAGTATGGTCCGGTATACCAAATATGCTCGTCTTTTCAGCCGTGGAGGCGTTTTAATGCCAATCGTATAGCTTTGGGCAAAATTCAAAAACAAAGGCCAATTCAAAACGTTTTTCACATGCCCTGATCCAAATCATGCAGCGTCATCAAGGAAGATTCCCATTAGGAGACTAGCCAAGGTAAGACTTCCAGTCACACCTCCCGTTCAACCGTTGAAAATCTCAAGTAGCCGTAGAATAAAACGAGTATTCTTGATAACTCATCCAAAAACACACCAATCAAGTCGCTATCTGTGCGTTTGAACTGTTGAAAGGGACGTCGAGAAACCGTTCTCTTTGTACTGTAGGTGGATTTTGGAAAGCACATAAGAAGGAATGTCGTGATTTAGACATGACAACCTTGCGATGGAGCCTTTTGCAACGGAAACTAAACTGTATGGCTAATGTATGTAGGCATAATCTGAAGTGGCGACTTGAGTAGTAAGATTTCAAAACTGTTTAAACATAACGTAGCCAAACCTATTAATTTTCCAAAAATTAATAGTTTTAATTGCTGTTTGTTAGTAAACATATTCGTTCTCATATTTTGGCTAAACTGTGTTTTAGTTATTTTGTTTATTTTAGGTAAACAGATTGTTTTGCTTGCTTCGAAATATCGCGAACAGATACGCTTAGTAGTTTACAACTTTGAACTAACAGACGAAAAGTAAGGTAGATAGTCTACGTCATCTATTGGCACCTGATTGAATGGCGGGATTTGATTCAAGTTGTAGTACATTTACGACCCAAAGTACGAAACACGATTTTTGTGACATTGGACAAACCATAGGGGTATTAGTAGGATGTTTATCAGCAGTGTAACATTTTCTCTCCCTTTCCAGTATAAAAACCGACTCACTTCAACCACTAGTATTGCTAGGAATGAAGTGTTATGGGTTTATTATCATTATTGTGAAACAACACATTTTTCTCTGATAAATAAAAAGAGAGATGAAACGTCGTTTGGTAATCACGCTTTAAGTGAAACGTTTTGTGTTAGTTAACAAGGCCCTTTTTTTAGAAGAGAGTTTACATCAAAAGCATAGAAAATGAACTTCGCCTTTTCACACTCCTTCATCAAGGAAAACAAAAATCTCAGACATGAAGTGGATGGAATATCAATCAGTACACTTAGGTGTGTGTGTGAACGTGTGCAATTTTACCTCCACATTTCGAAGTTGATACTCTATCAGCATACTAAGCATAGTCAGGGAGTGCCTAACTTGGTACTGTCCAAACGTTATTCTTTATGGTTAGAAGTTGCTATATATATATATGTGTGTATATAGATCCATTAACCCACTTTCAATGGCACGGCGATATGTGTGCGGATTTACAACAGATAGCCCATTGTGTAGTTTTTTTGCTTGATTACAAACAAACAAAGATATACAGACACTGCAGGAGAACTCGTTTAGTAACTCCGTACATAACAGGCATACAACGCCAGAAACCGGGTTTCGATACCCGTTGGGGCACAACACAAAAACCTAGATCACCCTGTGTTTTATAGAATACATACAAAAAAAGAACATATTTTTACTGTGAACCATAATACATTTTAGTTTTGTATTGTGCTGTTTCGAGATTTATTTGTCAATGGTTACAACTTCAGGATTTATTTGTCAATGATTACAGCTTCGAGATTTATTTGTTAATGGTTACAACTTTGAGATTTATTTGTCAATGGTTACAACTGATGAAGAAACTCTAATTTGCTATCTACAAATTTTGTAATGCATAATTTTGTTTTTAATAAATAATATGTATTTTCAAATGTAAAAAAAAAATCCCCATCTCTTCTTTTTTCAACCCAAATTTTTGGTTTTAATCTTTTAAACTTTATATTTTTGCTTATAGTTTAATGTTTAGGTTTTACTAGTTGATCAGCGTGTTGTAGTAACTAAAGACACTCGAGACTATCTAACTTTCTTATTGCTTTTCCAGTAGAGCATTAGTCTAATATTAATAAGAATGTGTAAGTTAGTAGACGACACGCAGTCATTAACCTAACGACATAATACTCATGAGAGTCATTATTATGTCAATATTTAGCCTCCAGGGTAGCGATGTTGTATATGAAACGAGCTGACTATCTTATCACGCAGTTAACAAACCCATTAGTGTTCCGCCACAATATAGTTCCAATGCGCACGTGACTTATTATGACCAAAGTCACTCACCGTTTTGATGATTTATGTATAGAGAAACCGCGACAAAGTCTAAAGTTGTGAGAATGGTTTATTCTGAAGAGAACTAGTAAGTGATTAAAATATAATTCATTTAAAGTCTAAAATATCAAATCACGTTGGCTATGCTGTGACTTTTATAAATGTATTTTAAAGTGCTTTGGAAGCCACAGAATGTTTATTTTACTTCGCTTCGATTCGATGTCCAAACATGCTTGCCCCTTTAGCCGTGGGTGCGTTATAATGTTACAGTCAATCCCACTATTCGTTGGTAAAAGAGTAACTCAAGAGATGGCGGTGCGTGGTGATGCCTTTCCTCTAGTATTACTCTGCTAACTTAGGGATGTCTAGCGCAGGTAGTCCTCGTGTAGATTTGTGCGAGATTTAAACCAAATTGATTTGAAGTTAAACAAATATTGTATGCAAGTCAACAGAATAACATATTCACTTGAGTGTTTGTGATAATATTATTTTACAACTAAACATTACAAACATTTCATACACCTGAAATAAATTATAAATTTCGACATTTTATCAGTTACTAGCAGAAGTACCTGTCCGTTGGACGGGTGAAATAAAAAAAATCATTTGTAACAAAGGATAGATAATTGTGCTTATTTTTTTAAACATGATAAACATTAACAGTGCAATAAAATACGTAAAGGCACTAATAATGAAAAGCAAGTCGTTTTTTAAGAAATCTAACGTTAAACATTGCTTACAGAGTTCACTTTACAATATTGGTAGTTTATTTTTTCTGAAATCAGGTGTGAAATGACCTTCCCCGTGCCACCATGTATCACTACGTCAAGTTGTACTGATTTGGTTGTTTTCCAAGATTAGAGATGAAATTATATGCGGGTCTAACCCTCCTTATGACCTTCGTCGTATCACCCTGTATCCTGTGTCAAGTTTGGTGCTGATTGTTCAAAGAATGTGGAAACATAGAAGGAACAGATACACGCAAACATTAACATTTATTTACATAGATCTGCACAGTGTATGTGTCGTGTTGTGAGACTTCGCCATACGTTTTACGTACAAACTGCCCGGGTATTATCATGTAGCCTCACGATTTGTCAGGCATTTGCTAGATTTCTTTTTTGCTGTTGTTTCTACATAATTGTTTGATAATATTATCTGTTAGGAATTAGCAGAGTGTTTAAGGCGGAAAATACAGGATGTCAGAGTTGGTCGGATGTTGGTAAATGGACAAACACAGGTACAAGTCTACGACGGACTTACAGTGCTAAAATCCAGGGTTATATTCCCCGCAGTAGACATAAAAGATAGCCTAATATAGCTTTGCTTGAAAACAAATAAACAAACGAATAATTCAGACAAGATTATACGAGTCAATTACGCCACCTAACGACCACTGTCTACATAAACATAGCCGTTAGGAATTGTAAGTTTATTGCGCTTAGATTTAGTACTGACTTCAATGAGTGTGTAATTCATAGCAAAAACCTATCAGGCTATTTGATGTATCGAAAGAAGAGCAGCTAATCCCCGATTTTAGTGTTGTAAATCCGCAGATTTACCATCGTCTCACCGGGCTGATTGGATGTGGGTTTCAGAACAGCAACTAAAAGCGTAAAGAAAATGAACCTGACGAATTGATTAAATAATAAATTAGATAATTTGCTAATATTCGATCAATAGTTATTGATGGCGGGATGGTAAGAAACAGACTTTACGAGATTATGATCGCGAAGACCTGTTTGATCCCTGCAGTTAACTCGTTTGGGCTTTGTCTGGAAACCAGAATTGGCAGAAACGAAACTGTACAAATTTGCTCTTAACGTGTAGTTTTAATTCCATGTTCTTAGATATGCTTAATAGATTCTTGCAAGCTGCTGGATCGATCTTCATCAAACCTGACGCGGCCCTCAGGGTAGTGACTTAAGGGGCTTGCCATTCAAATTTGACTCTCTTAGACGTCATCCCTGGGGGCATATCTGTCTTTCTCTTGCGTTGAAATAGGTACTTTAACTAGCAATCATAATTAAATACCTTATAGTTATAAGTTTACATTTGTTGTATGGTTGTGTTTTGTGCTCTTAGCGGAATAACGAAGAGTCGTATAATCTGAGGCAGTAAGAGTGTAAGGTGTTGAATGGCTATTTTAATGAATAGTGTGATGCTGTCTTCTTGGATTTGAGGGTTTTAGTACTGTGTTAGAAATTCGTAGGAAATGTTTCTAGCTTCTTCTATTATTTTAGTTGTGCTTTTATTTTGTTGTGTGTCTGCTTTTTTTATTTGGGTGTATCGTGAATTTGAATGAGTGTTTTAATTGAAGGTTTTGAATTTCGCGTGACGTTACTCGAGGGCTGTCTGCGGTAACGTTCCTAATTTAACAGTGAAATACTAGAGGAAAGGCAGCTAGTCAATCTCACTCACTGTCAATTCTTGGGCTACCCTTTTACCAACTAATAGTGGGATTAACCGTCACTTATGACGCCTATACGGTTGAAAGTGAGAGGATGTTTGGTATGACGGGGATTCGAATCTTCAACTCACATATTGCGATTCGAGCGTCCTAACCACCAGGCCATACCAGGCATCCTTAAATGTCGCTTCATTCTATCCCAGACATTAAATAAACTTAATTAGCTGACAATCTACGGGAAACTTGTAGTAAGTATTGCAACATATGTAAGTTTCATTCGACATTAGTTGTTAAGCGTCAAAAGAAATACAAGTAACTTAATTTTAAAGAGAACAAATCACATGAGTTTAGTTAACAGGTGCTTTAGTGAACCCAAGTGCACAACTTCTCTCTCTTAGAATAACAGAAGCTCTCATAGCATGGCGACAATCCCGAAGGTTCGTCAATGACAATTTGTTCAGTGATTCACCAGTTATGAGCGGTCACACAACCGCAACACAAACATTAGCAGTCATTTTGCGCCCTTGACATGTTCGACTTTTTTGCATGTGAAAATACATTAATAGGCATATCATAAGCAGTTCTAAAATTAAAGTCGGAACCACGTGTTTTAAAACGCTCTCAAAGATATATGTATGTTTGTCCGGGACCGGTAATATTATCAATACATATATAACTGGAACATCCAATCCAATAACTTCAAACTAAAACAAATTAATCCTAATAAAAAAGGCCCAGCACGGCCAGATGGTTAGGAAGCGTTTGGTTCGCGCTCTGAGGGTCGCGGGTTCGAATCCCCGCCCTATCAAACATGCTTGCCGTTTCAGCCGTTGAGACGTTATTATGTACGACCAATCCCACTACTCGTTGGTTAAAGAGTAGCCCTAGAGTTGGCCCTGGGTGATGATTTCTAGCTTCCTTCCCTTTAGTCTTATACTGCTAAATTAGGGACGGCTAGCGCAGATAAAAATGTATCCTCAAGAGAGCTGCTATGGGAATTAACACTTTAATTACAATAACTTGCAGAACAAGGTTTCGATCTTAGGTTATATCCTCGTCATCACGAATTACTTCACCACGCCTAGCGCAGATAGCTCACGTGTAGCTTTGCACGATATTCAAAAACAAACAATATTTTCAATAAATATATATTTAACTAAAATGTCTATTCTCATAACTTGAAATTAAGACAAATTATTTCTAGTAAAGAAGTAATGTATCGCCAGGCAGATGGTTTAACAAGCTGACAAATATATAAACTAATTTTATTTAAACTTCTGTAAGAGTTTGTGGCATCATTAATAGTTATTAACAAGGCAGCGTTGTGTTAAATGAAGAAACGAGACTTTGTTGTTTGAAGGTTTTATTGATATAAATTAATGTTGACTTCTTAGTGAGAGGTTTATTTCCCTTAACGCTGAAACCTCTCTAAATTAGAAGTTAATAACGTTGCAGCATGCATGTCACGCTTCCTGGTCATTGCACCATTATTACAAAGAGATTATTGGCGGAAGTATAATATGTACAGAACAAAATAAAGCATTTTATTACATGCTACTGGGCCCGGCATGGCCAAGCGTGATAAGACGTGCGACTTGTAATCTGATGGTTGCGGGTTCGCATCCCCGTCGCGCCAAACATGCTCGCCCTTTCAGCCGTGGGGGTGTTATAATGTTACGGTCAATTCCACTATTCGTTGGGAAAAGAGTAGCCCAAGTGTTGGCGGTGGGCGGTTATGACTAGCTGCCTTCCCTCTAGTCTCACACATCTAAATTAGGGACGGCTAGCACAGATAGCCCTCGGGTAGCTTTGTACGAAATTCAAAAACAAACCTCCTACTAGGGAATGGGTTAGTCACAGGACAAACCCATGCAGTTGTTATGTTAATTATGTCAAGAAGTTTTGACCCTTCTTCTTCAGGGATAACAATTTACCCCTGGAGAAGAAAAGTTATATCATAATTTTTTTTATTATAGCTACATTAAAATAATTTAACTGATACGGCAGTATAATAAACTCTGAAATACAGTATTTGGAAGAGGTGTGAAGCAACGGACGAGCGGTCAGGTTTTGACCAGAACTGGAAGATAGTGTGTTGTCATTTGTCAAACAGTACGTCTGTTTGTTTCAAAATTCGTGCAAAACTACACAAGAGCTATGTGCACTAGCCGTCCTTAACTTAGTCTTAACGTAAGACTAGAGGGAAGGCAGCTAGTCATTACCACCCACCGCCAACTCTTAGGGGTTTTTTTTCCAACGAATAGTAGGATTGATCGTAACCTTATAACACCCCCCGGGTGAAAGGACGAGCATATTTGTTGTGATAGGGATTCGATCCCGCGACCCTCAGAATACGAGTCGCTCAAATCACCTTGCCCTGTAGTATAAACAGAGGTGTTTGTAAAATGGTGTTGCATTGTACCACGCTCTATAGTTCTTTCATTTTTATTTATTGAGGGAAAAGAAATCCGTAAAAAATTATTCAGAAAAATGTTGTAAACTAATCAGATTTACAAAGCTTATTACTGTTTGTAAGATTTGGTGTGCGGCGGCACTAAGATTCAACAGACTCTGTGAGTGACACTAAGCCTAAATCTTTTCCTACTTAGAGCTTGATCGCACTGCATGCAAGAGAGTATTACATAACCTCGAATGTAATCAACACGCACTTTATTGATCGTCCCTTGCACTCTATATAATGACACTGCTTTAGAATATCCTGTCAGAAAATGCTTATTTGTGTGATAACATACTCACATATGATGACATCACTCACAATACATAATTGTTTTGATAATTTTCTTCTTTATTATGGGGTTATGTTTAATTCATTGACAGCTTTCGGACTTGAACTCAGAACTTAGTGAAGTACTTAACACACAGAAGTTTGACCCAGATCGTTCACTTTAGGATATGCACTGATATCATCTAAACATATCCTGATATGGAACCACGTTCAAACTAATACCTGCTATGAAATAAATTTTATGTTTGATGCTGAAATATGTCCAGCGATGATCGCTGTGGCTCTAAATAGATTTAAATGGTAATACCAAATTCAAATAAAATATTAAAGATAGTTGTTTTTGAATCAAGCACGAAGCTACACCATGGGCTATCTATGCTCTGCCCACCACGGGTATCGATTTGAGCGTTGTAACTCCGAAGACATACCGATGAGCCACTGGGGGGCTATTAAAAACAAACTTCTTATACATTTAGGGACCCCAGACACAGAATAGAGCCTGTAAATCTATAATTCTTTTTGTCATTTAACGTCATATTAGTTTTATTCTAATAAACCACAATGTTAGTGTTGACAAGTAAAAAAGGTTGCTAAACAATAAAGTTTATATTTTACTGTTTTAGCTACAATATAAATTTAATCGTATACATAACAGCAAGGCCCGGCATGGGCAGGTGGTTAAGGCACTCGATTCCTAATCCGAGGTTCGCGGGTTCTAATCCCCGTCACAACAGACATGCTAGCCCTTTCAACCGTGGGGACGTTATAATGTTAAGTTCAATCCCACTATTCGTTGGTAAAAGAGTATCCCAGGTGTTGGCGGTGGGTGGTGATGACTAGCTGCCTTTCCTCTAGTCTTACACTGCTAAATTAGGGACGGCTAGCGCTGATAGCCCTTATGTAGCTTTGCGCAAAATTCATAACAGTAACACTATAATGTTTAGCCCAAAGTTTTATCTTAACAGTCAGTTGTCTTTGTGTGCAAATTAATTATCCATCATGAGATATGAACACGAAATCTTCACCAGGTGTCAACTCTATTGCTTTACATCATCTGTAGATGATGTCAAACTAACCTTGAGAGCACAGATATAACTGATACTTTACTTGGGTAACTTTTTCCAGAAGTATGATGCAACAACATTTAGTTTATTCTATAGATTTGATATAAACCCTTGAGATTCTTTGCATATCTTATGTATTTGGAGAACATATATTACAACTGTTCATAAAAATATACGGAGGGGTAAGCATACATAAAGTTAGGTAAACAACACCTCTAGATATCCCATTATTTGATATTTGAACAAATCAATGACAGTTATAACAAAATAATTACTGTACTGTAAACGGCATGGTCAATTTCTAATGACTGTGATGTCGTATTACTTTTATTCAAATTTATAGTCAGTAGTTAGTCCTGAAATCATATTTTCATTCACAGCAACAAAGGGCGGTGCATGCTTTCTTACAGTCACATTGCCTCAACTTATAGTACTTATCTCGAGCTTGGTCAAGAGTTGTCGATCTTGGCTTCTAGGGTGACCAATCTGTCCGTTTCCAAACGCAGTAACCTGGTCTTGGTGACTTTGGATTCCTTTGCTGCAGCCGGCTCCATGCGTGACCTTCTTGGGGTGCCTTACGTAAGATGTGCTGTGTGAGAGTTTTCTGTGCTGGTGAGACACTCTCCAAGACCGGTGACGTCCTCGAGAACTGATGCTATTTTGTCCCATTGACGGTGCACAATACACTAGTTATGTCATAAACCAGAAGCATAAACCTTTACAGCATCGAAAGGGTATTTTCAGTGATGTGTGTTGAAGTTTCTGCTATTGCCAGAAATGCATTTTTGACGTCTATAAATATATTATATTTGTCCCAAGCTGTCTTTTTTCTTTTCTCAACAAAGAAAGGGGTCACATCGCAAACCGTGAAAGCATGGAACATTGTCAGTGCCTTTGCCTTTCGTGGACTCGAGGTGGTTGCGATTTTATGTGTTGCAATAAACTTGTGGTGCTTTGTTTTCGCAAATTATATCTACATCTTAGTTATTGGAATGTCTTATAAGTTGAATACAATGATGACGGCCACATCTGTATCTGCTGTCTTTATTTTAAGTTTCTGGTGACTATTATATGCTGCATCTGATAAATATGACATCAAATGAGTATCAGATTCCTCGTGTGAACATGGTTCGATATCACTTTTTTCCTCCCTACCAGAGATACATACTGCTTTTTCTCCAATGGTGTTTT
This sequence comes from Carcinoscorpius rotundicauda, assembly GCA_011833715.1. Lineage (NCBI taxonomy): Eukaryota > Metazoa > Arthropoda > Merostomata > Xiphosura > Limulidae > Carcinoscorpius > Carcinoscorpius rotundicauda. The sequence continues at coordinate 37,570,286 of CM022403.1, forward strand.
ACACTTTTTTGCCTCCTACATTAAAGGAGGCAAATCATTCTTCCAACAGTTGAAAAATTCAGCTTTGGTTTCGTTGACGCAATGTGAAAGCTGCTTTTTTTCTTATTCTTTTGTCTTTTTCCTGTCATTGCTGCCTTTAGGCTGTCTTGGATGTAGGTATCCTAAATAATGTTCAGTCTGTCCACGTTTTTTGTAGCTGACACAAGTTATGTGGCAGGAACAATGTGCTTATGTATAGATATATTTTTGAGATTCCTTATGGCAGTTTTTGAACAATCACAGCACCATTCAACACCATTGCAGTCACTTGTAGTGTTGAATCTGAAAGTTTTGGTTGTGCCTCAATTTCTACATGGTCTGCTTTGTTGCCACTTCGTATTTCTCTAATCTTGGACAATGAAGGAGGCCATGGGTGTTTCTCATGCTTGAAGAAATCATCAAGGTTACCTTCCTGAGATTGGCATACAATGTAAAATTTTGAGAATAAAGTACAGTTACCCTTTAATGCTAAATCTTGGGTCATCTACCTTGGAGGAGACTTTTCCGAGAGGACAATGGCAATTTGTCCTTTGAAATTGTTTTCTCAGTTGGTTTGGAATGCTCAAGAAACTCATCTTACTGACTCTGTTTCAGTTTGTGTACACTTTTTAAAGTCCCCACTACGTTTGAGTCTATAATACTTTTCGTGTCCAAAGGTAGGAGATCACTACTATCCTCACTGAAAGAGTTTCCTGTGTCATCATCAAGGACTGTCACCTTTGTTTGTGTTTGAATTTCGCGCAAAGCTACACGAAGGCTATGTGCACTAGCCGTCACTAATTTAGCAGTGTAATACTACAGAGAAGGCAGCTAGTCATTACCATCCACTGCAAACTCTTGGGCTACTCCTTTACCAAGGAATGGTAAGATTGTCTATCATATTATAACACCCTATGGCTGAAAGGGATAGCATGTTTGGTGTAACGGGCATTCGAACTCTCGACCCCTCAATTGCGAATCGAGCACCTTAGCCACCTGACCAAGCCGGACTTTTGTCACCTTGAAAAAAAAAGACTTGTGCTACTGGGGCTTATTGATTATGCTTTGTGGATTCCTTTATGCTGACAATCTCTTCAAATTTCTAAAAAATTCTGGATACTTCTGGATCTGCTGTCATCCATTGCCGTAGTTTTGCAAGGTTTGCTGCTAACCCCACTGCACTTTCATCAACTTTAATAAGAGCATTGGTCTATTCATAAACCTTATTTAGCACCAGAGCACGAAAAGAACATTTCGTTGTGTGTCACAAATGATTTTTGATATACTGCTGAGTACCTATCTGGTAATGAACACATATCTTGTATATAACCTGATAGCTAGCGGCTATAGTTGACATGATCTGGGCCGTGTATTTATGCCATAAGTTGTACAGGTGATTCTGGGTACTTGAGGAAGTTGCTTGTCTGAATGATCCTATGAGCTGGAGTATGCACAATTCCAACTCAAAAATAAATGATTAATATTGAACCTGAAGTTACTCAGTTGATAGCTCCTTACTCTATGGTGTAAAATTCAAGGGTTACTCCCTGTTTGCGATATTTTTTGACACCTATTATATGCCTGTTGCTGCAGGGTGTAGGGATAACGGATGCGATTTGTTGGGTATGCATGGTCCTAGTGAAACGTGTAACTTTGATCATGAAATCAGATATTCCACTTGTAGCAGTACCAACAGAGCAGATTACAGTTGGACAACCTCTATCTTTAAGCTAGTCCTCCAAGATTTAAATACAATAATTTCAACATGCAGTCTACCAAATATAATGAAAAATTTGTCCTCATCAAGAGCGTCAGAAAAGTTTCATTGTATAATTTGAGCAATCCCACAATCCCACAGACCCTCTGATTCTGATTCGAGCGCTTTATCCACCTGGTTATGCTGAGCCAGCGTCAAGATAACGATCGGATTAGCTTGATTGTCTTAGTTTAATTAGCGTTTGATTCTTCCCGTCAATTACAAGCAAACTCTAGTCATGCAGTAATTGTTATGAAAGTACACTGTATTCTCTCACTTCATGAAGCTCTAATTTGTTTCAATAATCGCAGAGATCCTAAAGCAAAACAACTACTGAAATCGAAATCCTAGCGCTTAGAAGTAGTGACTTTTTACGAACAAAATTAGAATAAAAAAGAATTTCTTAAACTCCGTTCGTTCCAGAAGAATATCCTAACTGTTCTCAAAAACACAGGCAGTTTTTGTCAGTAGTATACAGTGTGTATATATAAAGTATTTGTTCTTAATCGTTCATATTTTTTTCCTAAAGTAAACACCTATGGATATTTTCATTATTTCCATATGTTCAAATTAAGCGGTTTGATTTAGTTTATTGTGATATGACTTTTACTTGTTTTCTTTCTATTAATGAAGTACTTAAACAATTTACAGCAGTAATTTATGTAATATAATGGAATGAGGAGGAGGGTATAACCAGGTCCCAGAGAATCAGTCTTTGAGAAATCGACTGAGTCGGGTTCATATAATATTTAAAAATGAAACACACGAGCATTTAAAAACTGTTAGGACATAATACAGAGATCAAAATTGAAACTCGACTGTCAAAGCCCTCCATTGGTTAAGTGGTAAGCCTTTGGACTTATAAAGCTAAAAATCGGGTTTCACTACCCGTAGTACATATATCCCAGTGCGTAGGTTTGCGCTTAACAACACAGAATTTGTTTATTTGTTTTTGGAATTTCGCACAAAGCTACTTGAGGGCTATCTGTGCTAGCCGTCCCTAATTTTGTAGTGTAAGACAGAGGGAAGGCAGCTAGTCATCACCACCCACCGTCAACTCTTGGGCTACTCTTTCACCAACGAATAGTGGAATTGACCGTGACATAATAACGCCCCAACGACTGAAATGGCGAGCATATTTGGCGCGACGGGATGCGAACCCGCGATCCTCAGATTACCAGTCGCACGCCTTAACACGCTTGGCATTGCCAGGCCCAACAATAGAGAGATTAATGTGGGTTTACTTTAGGGTAAACATTAGATACGCTCATAACTGAAATGATTTCCTTTCATTTTTGTTTCCAACGCTTTAAGTATTTTATTTATGGTAAGGCATAGAAGTTAATAGGTAACAAATGTTATTTATGGTAAGGCATAGTAGTTAATAGGTAACAACTGCGAAGGTCCAGTGTCGTCAGTAAAGGGAAAATATGTATGTGGTTCACACACCTCATAAAGGTTTTCATTAGTAATTTGTGGTCAATAAAATCAGACGTAATGCTTCATTCGGAGTTACTTTGGGGTTCTATGGCGCAATAGATTAGAGTAACTCATTACAACAGCAGGCTTAGGCGGGTTTGATGCAAAACAATATATATACAAGAAGCGAACATGTGGCTATTTAACGATGCGGTTAGTTAGCTGAGAAGAATTTCGATAATCCTTCGAACCGTTAGGTTACTTAGGAAACACCACAGTTCTTGCTATAAACATCTAGACAACTGTCTCGTAAAAACTCCGAGTCTCGCCAGATTAGACGCTGGGTAATGATGAAAGACATATGTAACAAAAACAAATGAAATGGTAATCATAATTGATGGTCTGTCGTAATAGTATCGTTTCGTTATGTTATATTTTTTGTTTTACTTCTGTACTGTGTATTTAGTGTCTCGTATTAAGACAAATACTTAATGTACAAGAGGATAAGGGATATACTTCTATATTACTGTATGGCCAAAAACATATTTATCTCCCAGATTCATGAGAGCGCTCGTTTTTAGGGGGAGATTTATATTTGAAAATGAGGTAAAATGTATCAAATGCATGAAAGCAGTAAATACGTGGACTAATTACCACAAATCTTGTTTGTTTTTCTGAAGGGGATCAGAGTTGGTTTGATCAAACAAACAGAATTTCAACCTTATCATTCGAGTGTGGAAATATTTTGATTTACGTTAAAGCTGAAAATTTTAAGAATTCCGGTGATCTGACGAAGAGGCTTTCCAATTTTTACTTTTTTCAAAGGTGTTGTATTTGTTACTTGTATTTATAGGCAAAGACATTAAAACTATCCGCCACCGTCCCCAGTTTTTATCTACAAACAAGAGGGAAGCTAGCAGCTCACTACTTCTCACCCAATCAAACTGACTGTTACTCTTATAACGCTTAAAGTTTGCTCGTTTATTATTAAGCACAAAGCTTTAAAATGAGGCATCTGGGCTCTATGTACACCGTAAGTATGAACCACTGAAGGAAGCTTAGAACATATTTTGTGGTGGTGTACAGTTTAGAATCAGCTGCGACATGTAGAGCTTTACCACAATGTCAGCCCCAACTCAGCTATATTATTACACTCACTGTTTGTTACTTATAAACTTGTTCGCTTGTAATTAGGCACGAAGTTACACAAAGGGAAGTCTGTGCTCTGTCCACCGCAGGTATCAAAACCCGGTTTATAGCGTAGTAAGTCCACAGATATATCTGTGTCACTGTCACTTATAAGCTAAACGGCGCTTTTCAACCGAAGAATTGTGCATAATATAGCCTTTCTAATAAATGTATAAAATAGTTAACTTTTGTAACGTTTAATATTAAGACTTTCGTCATTTCAAAATAAAAATAATGAATGCTGGAAGTCATTATTGAAAACGGTGAGGAAAAAAAAGTATGGAAAGTAAGAACTATCTTTTTATTGTGTGAAATTTAACTTGCACCAGAATACATTCACACGCTGATAGGTTACGCCATGATTGGTTATCATTCAACTTATCAGAAAGTGGTACCACAGTAGAAAGACTATAAAATTACTTATTATCATAACGTAGCCCAGACGTATTAGTGTAGATTCAAGCATGACTCTCAAGCTGAAACATCGCATGAGAAGAGTGATGAAACTAAAGTTTTAGTTGGCCCAGGATACGTCATGCAAAAGATGTTTTATCGCTTTTGTGCATCAATATAGGAGTTGTATCCAAGACTCCGAAGAAAGTACGCGAAACTCGCATTGTTAGTGACAGAAATGGTCTACGTAAAAAACAGAAGTTGTGTTAATCCCCTCAGGGTTTGTTTTTTACGAAGTTCACGAATGTCGAGTACATATCTTGCCAAAAATCTTGCTGTAAACATAGGTGTGAATATAATATCGAGAACTCTGAGGTTCACATCAATACAAAGTGGTTTCAATGAGGATGTAGCTGCCAGACAACTGATATTGAGAAGATATAACCAAACAGCAGAAATGGGTATTGAACTATCAAAAGTGGAATGAACAACACTTAGAGCCACGAACTGTTCAGCAACAACTAACGCTAGTAACAATGCAGCAGTACACGATTGGATCTACCTTCAGCATTATTGATGATCTTTAAAAAATTGATGGCACCCTGACTACTGATAAGTACAGGAAAATTCTTGACAAAAGAACAAATAATATTGACCATGTTCACCATAGAATGCTTTAAGACCAGTTTCATTATATATATATATATACGTATATTTGTAGGAATTACAGTGTTCGAAAGTGAGAACTAAAAGTATCGCTCGTAAAATTCATCATTTAAAGCAACATTTCATAATAAACTTTAGTTTTCAGAAGAAAAGCATTCCAAATGATCATCTAATCCTTATTGCACATAAATATCTAGATCAAATAATACCTACCAAAATAAACACAAAGAGAATTCATTTAGGCTTGGTGTTAAATGTGTTGTTAGTCCTTTACTAAGAATATTACAAATAAAGGAGACTATACGAAATATACATTTGGAACCGATTCTAAAAATGTCTTGTGTAATGATTTATATTTATTGGTAAAATATTTTTGTAAGCTAATTCTTAGTTTTTTTTAAATTTAGATGTTTTTTGGGAGCTTAAAAATTCTTGATGAAGTCACATAAATGTAGTAACTTTGACGAATATCTAGAAGTGAGGCATCAGTTATATATACAAATTAGTACAGTGCAGTCATAAAAATATCCAAAGTGAAGTATTCAGCGTGGGAATGGCAATTAGTTATTAATCGAATGTTAGTTGTTTTCAGTCGGCAAAATTCTGGTCATTTTAAGGAGCATTTAGTTTTAGTGAAGTATTAAGATAATTTTGTTACGAATATTCTTACTCAATCGATTAGTCATGAAACTGTACAAAAAACTTATTACTACATTATTAGTCTTAGTACCATTAGTGAATAAATTTCTGTTGAATTTGAAAGTGAAAATGTATTTGTCATCTTAGACTTGCAGAAATAAACTAATTTGTTATCGTTACGTGGGCTAAATTTAGCCTTATTTTAATCAAATAGTTTTAAAATCTATCTCAATGAAAGTATATTTCGCAAGAATGCAGCTGCTCCATGTTTGTGGGTTTCTTTCCTTCACCAAAACGTGAACTTCAGTGAAGGAAAGATGACCTAGAGATCTAGTCTATTCTTCGAGCCCCCCAGTGGCTCAGCGGTATGTCTGCGGATTTACACGCTAAAATCCGGGTTTCGATACCCGTGGTGGGCAGAGCACAGATAGCCAATTGTGCAGCTTTGTGCTTAATTCTAAACAACAACAACTATTCTTCGATTAGGTACTTTTTTTTCAAGTAATTATAATTTTATTAAAGCTAAGTAGATTCAAGATTAATTAAGCATATTTGAAAAAAGCAGCTATAAAAGGGCATAATTACCTAAAGTGACTTGTACTTTATGTTATCAAATATCATTTGGTTAAACTAATAGTAGCTTATGTAACGCCTTGGCACAAAAGGTTGTTTTATTTGAACATGTTTTTCAGATTGACAAAAGTTAAGATAACGTTTGACGTTATCAGCATAAACCTTAATCAAAGATTAATAAGAAATATAAGTGAACATATTAGAGCTTTGCACAAATGAATTGAAAACACTTGAAATAAAAACGTAATAATTACTTTTCCGGCTCGGTATGACCCGGTGGTTAAGGCATTTGACTTGTAATCCACAAGTCGCAGGTTCGAATCCCCGTCATAGCAAACATGCTTGCCCGTGGGGGTGTTATACTGTGACGATAAATTAGTTGATTAAAGAGTAGCCCAAGAGTTGATAGTGGGTGGACAGTGTAGCTTTGAACAAATTTCAAAAACAAGCGAACAATTATTTTTCTGTCGCAAACTGCAATAAAATATATGATGCTCGGTCCCTAACATTTAGAAATAAAAATATGTTTATTTGTGAGAGAGCAGCAGAAACTGTTAGTGAAATGTGCAACCAAGTTATCTTGCTTCTTAGAGTTTATGCTTGGTTAGATCGACATTAAGGTTCAAATCAGACATTATTCGCGATTATTTCACTCCAGTAGGTCACTTATGACGACACAAAACACATCCTCACCTAGCACCTATATGAACTCAATTTAAATAAGTTGATTTTCTACTATAAGAAAGAATTGTGCTATAGCATATTTATAAGATTCCACAGAACTCTTGTTGGATGAATTTTATGTGATAACAAACACACGTGCTTCTTTTCCATAGACGTTAAAGAAAACAACAATCAACTTTGACCAGCGAACAGTTTTCTATAGGAAGGTTATTCCTTTGTAGAGATGCTTGAGTGGTCTTAGAGTGTTATATAAAGGATATAATTTTCCAAACCAATGAAGAGTGATAACTTTCTTGTTAATAGAGTTAGCCTGGTCTTCTGTGGATTAGAAGAGGTAAACAAGACTTCACAATTTATTTTTTCACAATTCACATATCTAGCAACGACAGAACACTCTTATATTTCCAAAAGGAAAAAGAGCTAAACGTGACAGAGAAACACTTCTAGAAATGTTTGTTGTGGTAAGATAAGGCAAAGTTTACATATAGTATCATTATCATTTTATTGTTTACATTCACTTGAGACACGTGACACGAATCGGCAGAGTTTCAAACGTAACTTTGGTTCCTCGAATAAATTCATGTGAACATTATGTGAGAAAAGGTATGGTCTACGCCATGGTACTTTAAGGTCTAAGGTTGTAGACAGTATAGTAGTTTATACAGAGATTAATTCCTGTAACACAAAAAATTCACTAAAATATGTAAAAAATGCTGTTGTACTTTGGATAATTATCCAGATTATAATCTATTGTATGGATGATTCGTACACGTGGATACTCATATGAATGCTCCATTACTAGAATAATTCATATACGATGCTATTGTATAAAGAATTTCTACACACGTGAGAAAAACTAAATCTTTGGAAGACATTCCATACACTATTGTAAATAAGTGAATTATATTGTGTGTTTTATAAGATATTGAATAGCACAAAGCGGAGTAACAAAACTATTGTTTCTGAGCGAACTCTATTGCAGTACGGACGACCTGCTTCACGGCTATTGTTCCTGAGTAAATACCATTGTCGCAAGGACGATCTGCTTCATAGCTTCTGTTTCTGAGTAAACTTTATTGTTGTGTGAACGACCTGCTTCACAGCTATAGTTCTTGAGTGAACTATATTATTGCAAGGACGATCGGCTTCATAGCTACTGTTCCTGAGTGAACTTTATTGTTGTGTGGACGGTCTGCTTCATAGCTACTGTTCGTGAGTTAACTTTATTGTTATGTGGACGATCTGCTTCATAGCTACTGTTTGTGAGTTAACTTTATTGTTGTGTGGACGACCTGCTTCATAGCTACTGTTCCTGAGTTAAATTTATTGTTGTGTGGACGACCTGCTTCATGGCTATAGTTCTTGAGTGAACACTATTGTTACAAGGACGATCTTCGTAGCTACTGTTCGTGAGTTAACTTTACTGTATATTACATCCGTTACACGCATTGAATGTGATTTAACTTCACTGGGAGAAATGTTCACAATCTACTAGCTTTCACAAATGAATTTTATCGTACAAAAGCTATAAACAGTGCATTTAACGTTTTCTGTATCTAGAACAAAGATTTTGGTAACAAGGTAAAGGCATTAATGCACATTATAGGTAATACACAATGTGGTTTATAGTTATTTATAAGTGACATGTTTTGTTCTTTTAATTTATAAATAAGCTACCACCATGGCTAAAGCTAAAACACTTTAGCATGTAGAATACATCAAAACAATCACGGATTAGCACTAATTAACCAGCTATAATGAAGTTTCGAGTTAAGTAACACTGAAGTAGTTGCTTATAACACACAGTGTAACAGAATATCATGAGTATCAAAGTGCTGTCTTTATTTACTTTACATAAACACACACACAGCACTAGAAATAAGTAGGATAACTCGTAATCAGTACGTGTAAAAGAGTCACAAACAACGAATAATGTGAAATGGATGACGAATTTATTAATAACATTATAACCGATTATTCAAAGAAGAAGGGAGTACTTGTATACTGCAGCAGTATATTCTTAATTTGTGCCCCTTGCCTTATATATGGCATTATATATTATTTCCAACTTGTCATCCAGTTTATCCAAGTGTAGTTCTGGACTATTGTTTCAAAACTTTTCTGTCACATCCCATAACCCAGTCATATTCCTTCCTTTCTTAATTTTATTTGTCTTGAATTTACGCGCAAAGCTACACGAGGTTTATCTGAGCTAGCCATCGCTAACTTAGCGGCGTAAGACTGGAGTGAAGGCAGCCAGTCATCATTACCTACCGCCAACTCTTTTGGGCTACTCTTTTAGCAACGAGTATAACGCCCCCGTGGCTGAAACAGCGAGCATGCTTGGAATGACGTGAATTCGAACCCACGACCCTCAGATTGCGAGTCAAGCGCCCTGACCACCTGGCCAGGCCGGATCCGAGTGCCTTTTGATATCCCATTTTTGAATGAGATCTACATTATCGATAATGTCCATACGGGAACTTTGACAGTACATGTCAGCCTTGATCGAGTGATTTATTGGTTAAAAAAAGTCATGAAATTCACATGGTTGTGGAATAATTGTATTGCAGGATGATCAATCTATGCCCGGTCAGTCTTGTTCCTGGGAGATTGGCATGATGGATTAGGGTGTGGTGTATTTATCAGAAGTTAAGGTGCCACTAGTTTTGCGTAATTGATCAACACCATTAGCTGAGATACAGCTCTTAACGTGTACCGATACCTTACCAAACTCCGTGGTAGATGTTGTACCAACACCGTTAGCTGAGATACAGCTCTTAACGTGTACCAATACCACACCAAACTTCATTGTAGATATTGTAAAGCGTTATTGACACCTTCCTTCTCTTAGACGTTTAATAAACTATGCACGATCGTTGACGAATATTTTAAAGTTGGATTTATCTATAATAAGCAAACGTCTCGAGTTGCTTACGTTGTGGACGTGTGTTTATTGTAATTTATGTTGGTTTGATTAACTATTCGGGGCAACAATTTTCAAGCAACTACACGCTCATCGAGACCAATTTTTATTAATATGTATCTCACTGTTCCCGGAGTAATATCCATGCCCATGTTGACAGCAAGGAATGCTGGCAAGATCTGTACTCGACCATGTTAATCTTGAAAAAGAACATGCCATGAAACATGTTTTGGGGAGTACTTTAGTTTTGTAAAACCTGTTTTAGTAATAGTGTTAGTTTCACGTATCTCTTCTGTACAGTCTCCTACTAAGACAGAGAGTTCTGTTGAAAATTTTAGTATGGAGTCTTTAAGAACACCCACGTCTTGGATTGCTGCGTTTGTAACGCGCTACACTTTACAACAATCACTGGATTTACACTAAACGATTACAGAACAAAGTACGAAAACGACTTTATCTGGATCTGTGAGAATTAGGTATGAACATTATACCACTTTCTCTCCCCTTCACCTATGTTTTATTGTACTGAAATTCAGATCTCCCATCAGGGTCATGTTCAGTTGTGTCAGATGTTCATCATTTGGGCTGGAATTCACTTTGCTGTATTACTCCCATATACTCCAGTGTTTGCTCATTTTATATGTATTGACATATAAACCCTTTCTAATACATACTATATACATTACACAAATGATATATTAGGTAAGTCTACAAGTAAGTGGCTGATTACTATACTTATAACACATATTTAGGGGTTAGAGATACTTAGGCTGATTTCCATCGTGTATGATATAGCGATCCAGCGTGTGGGGTAATTAATATTTACATAAATATTTCTGGAAATTGAGAAGTCTTTTCGACTGCTTGTAACTTTGTTGGCTTGTAATGACGTGGCACTTTCTGATTCGCTTGATAACAACTAGTCACAGCGCACGTGACAGTGTTTATTGAAGCTCAGTTTCACTCAATAAAGGGGGGATATTCCCACGGCGTTTACTTTTATGTCCTTTTTTCTCACTTGTTTGTCAATTATTAAACCATAACAATTATCCATGTTACGCTTTACTCTTATTTACCTCTAAGGGTACCTTAACAACTGTTAGCTTGATAAAATCAAGAGAATGCTGATAGTTATAAATCTTACTATATATCGAATATGACATATTGTTAAATATACTTTTATTAACGCATTTAAAAGTTGCAAACTAAGTAAAGAACGGTCAAGATGTTAATGTAACAATTTACCAAAGTGAAAGTAAACACTTAAGCTCCATAAATCCAATATTATACGTTTCATTAATTTTGAAATAATTTTGATTTTTTTTTCAGTGAGAAGATATTTCGTTTGAAACGACAGTCCCATTTCCTTACCAGAAAAAGCTTAATTGTAGCGTTATGACGTCATCAAGTATCGGTGGTCTTTCAGGCGCCACTTCTGCGGCTGTTTACACCTGCATTTCTTTATTTCTTGCTATTTTGATTGGAATCCTCTTTTACGTTCTTTGCTCGAAACGCTACAAGTTAAACTGGTTCGAAAAATTAAACCTTGCTGTGGCAGAAGAAACCGAGAAAGTTCTACCTTCAACTTCTACCGAAACAGGTAGTATCAGTAGTGCAGCGGAAGTGACGCAATTGACGACAACATCTGGTGTTTCGAGGTTTTTCCGGCCTCAAGGTTCAGATGGGCCACCAAGCGTAGCCTCTGGAAACTTCTGGGTTCCTTATGGTGTGCATAAAGAGGGCGCTGTAGATGAAATAACTGCAGATTATAGCGGTAAGATAAAATTAAACGTTCCTTTCTTGTGACTTTTTAAGACATCTACGTGCTACAAGTGCAGTGAGAGCTGGCGCTAAAAGCCAAGTCACATCCGTAGATTTTTATACATGATAATGTTCGGAACTTTATACAAAATTTTATCGTCTTAAATGTCAGTTCTTTAATACAAGTATCCCTTCTTGCTAATCAGAGTATTAGTTCTTGCACAAAAGATTATTCCAAAAGTCAAAATAATTACAAATTTAACAAATGATCTGAAACTTTAGATACAGAGTTTGTTTCTCATTAAAATATTTTTTGTTTAACAATTCATACTTCTTTTTTGTACACTCCAGTCCTTTGTGAATACCATTGCCAATAGATCTCAAGGTATTGAATCATTGCTATTTCTTAGAACAAATACTATTTAGTTATCTTAGGTAGTTAAGGCGCTAGACACGTAATCTGAGAGTCGCGGGTTTGAATCTCTCTTACACCAAACGTACTTGTCCTTTCAGCCATGGGGGCGTTATAATGTTTGGCCACTCCCACTATTCGTTGATACAAGAGTAGCGCAAAAGTTGGCGGTGATGACTAGCTGCCTTCCCTCATGTCTCACAGCACTAAATTAGGGACGGTTAGCGCAGATAGCCTTCGTGTAGCTTTTCGCGAAGCTTAAAAACAAATAAACAAAATTATTAATAATATATTTACATGGGAGAACGTCTTCTAAAGGCGTTCATAATGTACTACGCCTTCTCAGGAAGATTTGAACGACGTTTCGAGTTGCTGTCATAGATCATCTTTGTCAGATGTACGACAGTAGTGCGGAAACAGTCCGAAATTTTTTATACAAATGCCGTCCATTAAAACGATTTTCAATTATTAATTGCATAATAACTGAAAGTAGAACTGTTCACCGATCTTGTTCACATAAAGACGGTTCACGAATTCCAGTTGTGTGTACCAGTCGCGCTTGACGCCCCCAAAAGTGTTAATTTGCACCCAGGTGTTCCCAACTTACGAAAAGGCTTTTCAAATAAATACGCACCTCCCAGTGTAATGACGTGATAAGTGAATATTTCCTCTAGAGATATTAACGATATAAGGTATAGTACCACTAGAGCAGCACGATGGTTAATAGGTAAACCATGCAATAAGCTACATTTTTGACAAGAAGGGTTTGTTTTCTTGTTTTTTGAATTTCGCATAAAGCTACGCGAGGACTATCTGTACTAGCCGTCCCTAATTTAAATGTGTGAGACTAGAGGGAAGGCAGCTAGTCATCACCACCCACCGCCAACTTTTGGGCTACTCTTTTACTAACGAATAGAAGGATTGACCGTCATATTATAACGCTCCCACGGCTGAAAGGGCGAACATGTTTGGCGCGACGGGGATACGAACCCGCAACCCTCAGATTACGAGTCGCACGCCTTAACACGCTTGGCCATGCCGGGCCGACAAGAATGGACAGCGCTAAAATTCGAAATTCAATTCCTTTCATTAAACAAAGCAATAGCACTCTGTGTCTTTGCTTTAAATCAAACAAACAAGATAAGACAAGATAAGAACTAAACTGAAAACAATATTCTGAAACCAGTGTTCGTGTACATGTGTAAACCTCTCATATGTGTTGTTGCAGTTTCTTTTAATATTCACTGTTCTATTTTGAGAAAAAAGAACGTTTATTTTATCCAGAAGATTTCTTGTTGAATAGTGTATGTACTCTTCATATTATCTTTAGGTGAGAGTGTTCCCGGTACTCCCCTTACTCCTTTGGGAACCAAGATTTCTCCATTTGTCCTATCTCAGATAGGATCTTCTACTGCTGAACGGGGAGTTTCACCTCTGATTAAGTACGTTCAACCATCAGCACTTCCCTCAAGTCCAGTAAGATCACGGTTGACTTCCATGTATACCAAGTTGGATCACACCAAGTTTAATACCGCGATGTATCAGACAGAGGTAAGTTGTTCAATCATCTCCACTCCCCTTACGTCCAGTGAGATCACAGTTGACTTCCATGTATATTAAGTTGGACCACATTAAGTTTTATATTGTGATATATCAACTAGTAGGTTCTAAGGCGCCATACAAAGAAAGAAAGTAAATTCAAAACTATAACAAATACTGGTAAATAGACGAAATGAAGTGTTAGCAGTTGCAAACTAGGGAAAATAACATAGCAGAGAAATAAAGGGGTCGTTTTGAAACTGAATTTATTGCACGTATGTTAATATGGCTAAATCAAGTAACGCTGTGTCAGAAAAGTGTCAAATAGAAGTAGGGGAACATCAGATAAGTCCCCTTTGGTAAAGTAATAACCTCTGTATGTCGTACTGATGGACGGGAGTGAATATAAACGATAAAGATTTGACTTTTTTATTTTTGAAAAACTTTAATTTTATGTATGCATTTTGGATTTTGTATTGGTTACAAAGTAAATAGTTGAGTATATTTCAGTTGAATTGATTTTAAGTAATGATAACTATAGACAGTCAAATACACCGTAAAAGAAACATAGTTTAAAATCCCCGATTTTTTGCTTCTTATAATATGCGAGTATTCTATTGCCCACTTCCCAGCACTTTCACTCGCCACCTTGACACGTTTCTACAATAAGCTTTGGACACTATTACACCCATGTTCTATTGCGGCATTGTTCTAGTTAATACGCAAGTTGCGCACGGCGTTCTCTATACCTGCATGGAACATTTAAATTATGATACAGCATGTATTTTAAATTGCAGTTATGATGAATTATATGGGAGACATTTTACCTCATCTTCGGGGTCCGTTTTATCCAATCTTTTTCACATCAATGCTTTTTCAATTTTTTTTTGCACAATCATAATATCTGCTGGCTATTGATTCATCTCTTCTACTGAAGATCCTACCAAGAGAACAAACGGTTCTTGTTAGACATAATTCAGAAAATAAGATTAACTTTGACGAGGAATAGCTCAGAACCTACATCACTTTTAATAAACTTGAATAAATATTATTTTCATTGTTGATTGTTTTTTAACACTAATAAGTTATTACAGGGAGTGAATTTACAAGGAGTGAACAATTTGTTATTTAAAACAATATGATTAGAATAATGTGATTTAAGGGAATCTTAAAATTTTGGCGTACAACTAAGTAAATCTTACTTAAATTGGAGATTTTGTTTTGAGTGAGACTGATTTCTAAACAAAAATTATTTTCATTGTTATAGGAAGCATCGTTTGCTACCGACACAAGTAATGATAAATCAAGGGGCTCACTTCAGTTTTCTGTGGTTTACAACACACAATTTTCTTTGCTGTGTGTTCGACTAATCCAGATACGGGACTTAATACCGAGTGATTTTAGTGGAACGGCTGATCCTTACGCAAAGGTAAAAACTAAAAAGGAAAAGAAAAAAAGAAGCTTAAAAATAAAAGGGCAAAACTATATCCCGAAAAAATAATTCAGCCAATTTTGATGAAAATATAAAATGTCGAACATATTTTATAAGAAAGAAAATAATTAATTTTTGTTTATGAATTTCGCGCAAAGCCACACGAGGGATATACGTGCTAGCCGTCCCTAATGTAGCAACGTAAAACTAGAGAGAAGGCAGCTTGTCATCACCACTCGCCGTCAACTTTTGGTCTACTCTTTTATAACGAAGAGTGGGATTGACCGTAACTTTATGAAGTCCCCACGGCTGAAAAGGCGAGCATGTTTGGTGTGACGAAGATTCGAACCTGTGACCCTCAAGATTGCGAGTCGAGCGCCTTAACCACCTTGCCATGCCAGACAAGAACGAAAAATATCTGAAGGGGAGAAATAATATATCACTGTTAGCAGAAGTCGTAGAATCTGTTATTCTAGGGGAATAGGTAATAATATGTATATAACTTAGTTTAAACTAAGAGTTTCTCTACCGAAAACGAAAGTTAGGCTGGCGGATTAATATGGAAAATTATGATACATCTTTGTTGGCTAAGCCAGAACAACATTGACTTTGGTATTCCTTGTCCCTGTATTGTTCGTTTATGTTGTTTTTGTATTTTTTTAATATTCGTCCAAAGCTACACGAAGTCTATCTGTGCTAGCTGTCCATAATTTAGCAGTCTAAGACTACAGGGAAGACAGCTAGTCATCATCACCAACCGCGAACTCTTGGGCGACTCTTTTACGAACAGATAGTGGGCTAGATGGTCACATATAACGCTGAAAGGGCGAGCATGTTTGGTGTGATGGGGACTCGAACTTGCGACCTTCAGATTACGAGTTTAGCGCTCTAAACATCTGGCCATCCTGTACCGTCTATTCATAGCACGTAATCCTATGTTAATTCACCTGGTATTTATCTGCGAACTTATTATATGGTTTAGGAGCTATCCAGACCAAACTCGGCAAATAGACTCGAGGTAGTCTGGAGTTTTTCTTTTCTATATGGTGTGTCTTTCTTACCAAGGGGGTAATAACGGGGCTAAAACGCACCCGAAAGGTCACTCAGGCCTCATATTGAGTATAGGAATAGGTTTTCAGGGTCAATGAACCCGAATATTGCATCGGGATCCCAGCGGCTTCAATGTTTGAAACTGTGTTAATACCTATCTCACAGTCTAGTGAAACCCGACGTGACATTCGTGATACCACACGTGGATGATCTAATGGTGTTTGTTTTCGCGCATGAACGCCTTGGGGGTATCTAAAATATAACTTAGGGGTAATGAAATGACTTTACCTGTACGTTGGAACCTCGCAGTGGAACACAAGTATTTTATAGTTATGCGAAGGTAATGTGATCATTGACGTTTTCTACATTAACCCTAATTACTTTTTGTTGTTTTGCTATTAGAGGTATTGAATGATTTATTAACAAAAGTACGTGCTCGCTTCTCTTGAAAGATAAACCTACTATAAACCTCCTGTTGAGAAAAATCAAGGAGTTACACTATGGGCTATCTGTACTATGCCCACCACGAGTATCGAAACTCGGTTTGTAGCGTTTTAACTCCTTAGAATTACTGCCATGCCACAGGAGGACAAAATAAGAGGGTTTGGTTTGTTTTGAGTTTTGCGCAAAGCTATTCGAAGGCTATCTGCGCTAATCGTCCCTAATTTAGCAGTGTAAGACTAAAGGAAAGACAAGTAGTCATAACAATCCACCGTCAACTCTTGGGTTACTCTTTTACCAAAGAATAGTGGGACTGAACGTCCCCACGACTGAAAGAGCGAGCATGTTTGGTGTGACGGGGATTCGAACCCTGGACACTCAGATTACGAGTCGAGTGTCTTAACCACCTACCCAAATAAAAGGAAAGCAACCGTATACGGTTGCAGAAATCGGTGTATTTTTATTTTCTATATGTTTAAATTTTCAAAATTGCCAAATACTTAACTTTTGCCAATCATACGAATTGATTTTAAGAAGTAGTCCACTGATTAAGCTATTTTGAATCATGTTGTTCCTGTCTAAAACGAAAAAGATAGGGAGAGTGGGAAACAAAATATGTTCATAATTGTTATTATAAACGCTTATTCTTGTCTCTGGTTGTTTGAAGAGTGCTCGGCCCGGCATGGCCAAGCGCGTTAAGGCGTGCGACTCGTAATCTGAGGGTCGCGGGTTCGAATCCCCGTCGTGCCAAACATGCTTGTCCTTTCAGCCATGGGTGCATTATAATGTTACGGTCAATCACATAACGTGTTGGTAAAAGAGTAGCCCAAGATTTGGCGGTGGGTGGTGATGACTAGCTGCCTTCCCTCTAGTCTTACACTGTTAAATTAGGGACGGCTAGCACAGATAGCCCTCGAGTAGCTTTATGCGAAATCCAAAAAATAAACAAACAAAACATTGAAAAGTGCTCAGATCTGGTGACTACGTCTATCTCAAGTTGAGTGATTTTTTTTTCTCTTTTTCATGAACCAGGAAGGTTCATAACCATTTATTAGAATTTTCATTGTGTTGTGGTGCCACCCACTTTATGGGAGAATTTCAATTACACCCTGAAGTTACCCTTCGCATTTATTAATATATTTTTCTAAATTATCTGTGTACTAAAATGTTTGTTGGTCCACAATGTTGTGGATTATAGGATTCCTAAAAGCTCAAAATACATGACAATTATAATCAAATATCGTAAACATTACAATGAATCCTATTAACTATTGCTATTTTTTGTAGAAATTCCACCCAACTCTTTTAATATGCTGCAATATGTTGAGGATCTCTGTAAGAAACAAGTTGGTAATTGAAGGGTTAAGCACCTCTGTTGAAGATGTGTAACATCCATGAGTTATCTTGTCAAAAAAGTCTATAACTTAATCACGAATAATTCCATCGCATCTCGTTTTTCATCTGATTCATCATTAATGATATTTTTTCGTATTATCTATTTGTGAGTTTTCTCGCATTTGAAGTTTTTCAATGTTTACTTCTGTTCTTTGAATAGCATGTTTCAGACACTAACCCGTTTTACTAAAGGTTCTTACAAAATAATTCCTTTCGTAATTTTGTTATTGTAAATCCAGTCTTGTGTTTGACTAAACTCTTAACAACTGGCTCACGTTTAAACATTGTTCTCTACAGATTTGGCTGCTTCCAGACAGTAGGGATGTTCGGAAAAGCAGTGTCCGTCGTAAAACTCTCAACCCCCACTTTGAAGAAGACTTCGTGTTTGATGTTTCTCCAGCAGAGCTACGAGAACGAACGCTTGAGATACTGGTCTATGATTACGACCAATATTCCAGACACGTTTGTATGGGCAAAGTAAATCTCCCATTAGATCGCGTGGACCTCGCCAATAGGATAACACTGTGGAAGGAAATAACTCCTTGTGATGAAGTGGACGACCAGGTTTGTTTGTATTATCTCTTAAGGACGTGAGTTGGCCCTGTAGCACAGAGTATTGGGAATTGGGAATCCCGGTTCTAATCCATGGGTATTATAAAATATTATCCGCACTTTAAAAGGTGTGGGTGCGTTATAAGAATGAAAGTGAGTCATCTAGCGTGGATGATGAGTGACATGGTTAAAAATTAGGAATAGCGACAGCTAGTCATAGGTAGCTTAGTATAAAAGACAAATTTGGGTTGTTATTTGGCTTCGGGCCTGGCATGTCCAGGTGGATTAAGGCGTTCAACTCGTAACCTGAGGATCTCGGGTTCGAATTCCGGTCGCACCGAACATGCTTGCTCTTTCAGTCGTGGAGGCGTTATAATGTGACGGTCAGTCCTGCTATTTGCTGGTAAAAGAATTAGCAGTGAGTGGTGATGACTAGCTGCCTTCCCTCTAGTCTTACACTGCTAAATTAGGGACGGCTAGAGCAGACAAACCTCGAGTAGCTTTGCGCGAAATTCCAAAACAAACAATTAGTTGGTTTCCTATCTACTCTGTCCACCGCGAAGGATCGAATTTCAGATTTTAGCGTTGAAATTGCGAGGACTTTACGCTGTCCCATCGAAAGACTAAAAAACAAATAAATAATTTTAAGACGACTCAAAATCAGCGTTATTTTTTATTTTGCGAAAACACAACACCTAATTAAAGAAACATTTATGTTTAATTTCTAATTTTAATAAATATCTTCTTATAGGCTATGCATGGCCAGATGGTTAGGGCGCTTAACTCGCAATGTGAGATTCACGGGTTCGAATTTCCGTCTCACCAAATATGCTTGCACTTTTAGTCGTGTATACGTCAATCTCACTATTCATTGGTACAAGAGTTGGCGGTGGGTAGTGGTGACTAGCTGCCTTCCCTTTAGTCTTACACTACTAAATTACGGACGACTATCGCAGATAACCCTCGTGTAGCTTTGCGCGAAATTTGAAAAAAAAAACACGACAAATAAACATATATTTTGGTAATCACTTGTGATCAGTAATTGAGGTATACTTTTCACTTAAAGATACTGAGAATCACCTAACCACAGTTTATGTGATGATAAAGTTCAATGTGAAACTAAAAATAGGAAACTTCGTCATCAATGACCTCGATCAAGTAGCGATAACACCATGTAACAACATTTTTACTTTTCCTTGTTCCTGGGCAGAAAGTGTTATTTCCAATTTGCTTTTGCCTAACGTAAATGGAAAAGACTTATTTTTCTCTTCAAACTTTTTTGTGTGACCTGGGAGCGAACAACGAAAACATGATGGGAGACTAAATTTGGGGGCTGATACATGAAAGCGATTTACATTACAGTCGCAAATCTCGAAAACCTATTCACTTCTAAACATTTTTGTTCATTTTTTATAACTTTAATGTAAATACATGTAAATCTTGATTCATATGCTGTGTTATTCCGATCTTATATAAATGAAAATTTGCCCGTTTTTACACAGAAAATAATTTAATATCTAAATTTCATTTTCCAGGTCACAAAAGCAAAGTTTGAAGGGAATGATGGCCATTTTCTGTACTTTTACAACATAAGCAATTAAGAGATAACGCACAGTATCCAGGAACAAAACTTGTGTTACATGCTGTAATTTGTCCAAACTTGGAGACAGTTACAAAGCTTTTTTTTGATAGATTGTTTAGGCAGAGAATTCGTGATGAAAATTTGCAGAACGGAAGACAGCTGCTAATTGTGAAGACATAACTGTAATTTGTATTCGATCCCAATGGTCTTATAATAATGGTATTTGTAGCTACAAAGCTTTTTTTTGATAGATTGTTTAGGCAGAGAATTCGTGATGAAAATTTGCAGAACGGAAGACAGCTGCTAATTGTGAAGACATTAGTGTAATTTGTATTCGATCCCAATGGTCTTATAGTAATGGTATTTGTAGCTCCATTACTGTGAATTTTTTCTTTTTTTAAATTGCTTTAGCATTGGTACAGTGTTGTTCTTTGTTATGGTGTCAGTACAAAATAACGTTATTCTGTGTTGTAGCACTAGTGCTTGTTATAGTTTTGTTATAGTGTTATATCTTTGTTATAGAATTATTATTGTGTTCTTTGTGTTGTTGATTTAACATTGTGTTATGCTGTGTTATAATAATCTTTCTCTTTTAATGCAATTCTCTGTCATAGTGTTGTTGTAATATTCTATATTATAGTGTTAATGCCTTGTTATACTGTTCTAATGTCGTTACAGCATCTTTCTGTGTTATAACGTTAATACAGAGCTATTTTTTCAGTGTTAAAAGTGAAACGTTTGGTACTTTTCTTGTAAAAACGACACATATCTCGAGCCATTCAGTTACGACGAAACACTGCAGTATTTTCAATAGTTGGAACTATTTTACTTGGAAAATAATTGAATTTTATGCTTTTGAATAAACGAAATATACTAGATGTTTCGGAGTGAAGTTGTGGGTGTAAGTGCAGTTATTTCTGAGCGATCTAACGATATTATATTGAATTTATAACCTCTTATTTATTGTTTAAATATGTTTTCAATGAAAACATGCTATTTGCTTAATTGTATTAAGCATGTTTAAAACTAGTTTATGTATCTCTTTTGGTTTACGTTATTGATCGCGAATCAGTTATTTCAGGCAACTTGCCTTAATGGACTTTGTTGCTGCTATTACATTAATTAAGCTGTACATACATGGTGCATTGCAGGAAAGTAGTCACGTCTTGATATTAAGATAGCAGAAAATTTAATGGTCTGTTAATATTCACACGATATTTCTGTACAAATAATGAAAAAGTTCGTTATAACTGTGGGTTCATAAAGTACACGAAATAATTTTTCAAAAAATATTCTTTAAGTTATCAAATCTGTGGCAGTTCGAAATAAATTTGACGTGTATGTGTGTACAAGAGTAGACGAGCTCCTATTTTAGTACCTATTTTAAATATTTATAGTCTCTCCCAGCAATAATTAATGTTATTTTTCTCTATTTGTTTTTCAGCCTGATTTGGGAGACTTGATGTTTTCTCTGGGTTATTTGCCGAGCGCTGAAAGATTGACCGTTGTTATACTTAAGGCCAGAAATCTAAGACCTGCGGATGACAGTAAAAAAATATTAGGTATGACATGCTAACAAAACAAAAAGGTACTCTTAACAATTATATTAAAAACATACATTTATTTCAATTGTTTATTTGGAAAATTTGATTACTTGAATTGAGCACAAAGCTACACAGTACGGGTTATCTGTGCTCTGCTCACCGCGGGTATCGAAACTCGGTTTCAAGCGTGGTGAGTCCGCAGACATACCGCTGTGCCCTTGGGGAGTTTATTTAGAAAAAAGCAGCTACGCTGATTTTTCCAGAGAGTTGAGGACGTTATAATAAAATCATTTTGAATACGTAAATCAAAAAGTCAGGTGATAACCACAGCAGATATAAAGTCGTGATGGAATGATGGATATCAAAAATATATTTTGACATTTTTGAAGTTCAGTTGGTTTGTGACGCCACTGAAAATAACTTTTCTTTATGGGAGAAGGAATTATGTAACAGCTCTTTCCGACGCAAATTGTTCATAAACTCAGACCATAAAAATATGCTCAGATCGGAGATTCATAATTTCTGTTACGGATATCCTCAGTGTTTAATGGTATTGAAAAACAAAGGAATGTGGGTCAACTTGGGGATTCAGGATCACCTGGAAAGAGACCTGGAAAAGTAGTATTCCAGTCACGATAAGCAGAGTGTTGTATCATGTATAACAGGTAAAAATATAAGAATACAAAGATCAATGGCAAAATATGTCCACGTGCTCCAGGCAACAGTATGAAACGGTCACGTGTACACGAGCTCATTCGACGAAATGTTCATCCAATCATCGTATGCCTCAACTAGTTAGAGAATGAAATTCAGTCTATAATTTTCTAGGCTTTTGAACTGTTAAACTGGAGCTGCGAAATTGTCGTCATTGTACACTAGATGGATTACGAAAAGGAGGAATGATGTAAAGGGATGAAACAAGGGGGTCTTTTGCAAGGGAAACGACGCTTCAGGTATATTGTCCAGACACCCAGTTGTTAATTAGAGCGAAGTTAGATGTGGTGATATAGAATGTAACGACGTGGTGTAGTTCTAACGTCGATTCTCTACAGCATTCTTAATTACAGTTTTTCTGTTATCAACAACAAATTAATTTGCTCTATATGAAAACTATCAGAGAATTCCGCTACATTTAATATTCATCATATATCTCTTGATTATTGTTGTTTTTATATTATCGAAGTCTTTAAACAAGTTGTGAATTTTGCAAACTAATTTATGTATTCTTCTTCTTCTTTTGTAAGATAGTTCAAAGTGAAAATTTCAGATAAAGTCTTTACAGCATGTATGTCTGATTCCAGAAATGCTATTTTTGTGTAAAATTTGTATGCACTTCTTATCATTTCGTAAATATAAATATTTCTTTTCACTAAAGGTTATAAAAATGTAAACTATTCTGCTTATATGACAAACACGAATTTTACAAAATTAAAAAAAACACTTTAACTTCAGTAATAAATTGGCTTATCAATGTTGCTTGCAAATGTGGAAAATACTGCTTTATTCTGTATTTTTCAAATGTAGTTAAGGCTTAAATTTTTTTAATTATTGTTTACTAGCCTCTCGAAATTTGTCAATATATTGAGCTTTAATAGTATATAGGAACTGAAAGCCTGTTTTGAATAAATAATACGAAGCCCGGCATGGCCAGGGTTAAGGCGTTCGATTCGTCATCTGTGGGCCGCGGGTTCGAATTTCCATCGCACCAAACATGTTCGCCCTTTCAATTGTCGGGGCGTTATAATGTGACGGTAAATCCAACAATTCGTTGGTAAAAGAGCAGCCCAAGAGGTGGCGGTAAGTGGTGATGACTAGCTACCTTCCCTTCAATTTTACACTACTAAGTAAGGGACGGCTAGAAAAGATAGCTCTGAAGTAGCTTTGCATGAAATTCAACAACAACAACAAAAATTAATACGCTCATGAATCATTCGTGGTCATGGAAAATAATCTTATAATTATTCTTAAAATGTTATATTAAAGAAATATATTTTAGTAGCGTAACATCATCATTGTTATTTTATTTTGTAAGTTATATTCCCTTTCTATGTGCTTAAAAGACATAAGTAATTCTAAAGTTCAAAATATATACGGTAAATGACGTTGATGCTTCAACAGATTCTAGGCCACATTGTTTGGATATTCTGTTATATGTATTTTACTGCTTTAACTGAAGGTTTATTCAAAGTGAATTGTGAAATTCCTTATTGAACGTTTTATTTTTTATGTTTAGTTTTAACACATATTTCTTTTTAAATACACAGATCCGTACGTGAAAGTGTCGTTGTTTCACGATGGGAAACGATGCAAAAAGAAGAAAACAACAACACAGAGAGGAACTATTAACCCTGTTTTCAATGAAGCCTTGACATTTAATGTAACAAGGGAAATCTTGAAGTCTGTTACACTAGAGTTCACAGTAATGAACGACAATATTCTAGGGCAGAAAGAAAACCTGGGAAGCGTTGTCATTGGTCCGGAATCGAAAGGAGACGAGGCAGCTCACATAAGAGATATGATAGCCTCCAAAACAGCAGTGGTGATGTGGCATTCTTTGATACCTTTGCGGTCGGAATAGGTTTTCTCAATTTCGGGAAGATAAGTTACTGAACTATGACCTTGAAGCCAAAAATAAAATAAAACGAACAAATGCTTTCAAAGTCAGTATATATGTTCTTACGAGCTTTTACTTCAATATATACAATACCAAAGACTAAACATAAGTCGACCAGTGAGGCGTTTAATAATGCTACAGCTTACCCCTACACTACACATTAAACTAATTAAATCAATAAAACATTCTAAACGTGGTTAAATTTACCATAATTTTATAACCTGTCAATATATTACATACGCACAGAGCTAAAGAAATTAATAAAATATTATAAACGTGGTTAAAATTACTATAATAAAATCCATATTCTACTCTACTATGTACCTCAGAGGCACAGACTCTACTATGTACCTCAGTGGCGCAGCGGTTTGTCCACGGAATCGCACCGCCTGTGTATCTTTGCGTTTCATTTAAAACAAGTAATTGATATACCATTCAGAATAAAATAATTCATATATTTCGTTGAAGTTAAAGACACTGTAATATTAAATGTTTATATTCGGAAATACAGTAACGTATTGTGTAAAAACAGTAATGTTAAACAGTTTAAAGATGTCCACGTTTATAATATTAATATATTCTTGACAACTGGTATAGTGTGAAGGTTCTTTTTGCTAAAGAAGCATGATTATAATAAATTATATTTGATATAAGTCAATAATATTACTCTTTTATTTATTTATTTTATGTTCTTTATTCGGCCTTTTTGGCTGTTTCCGAAATGAAGTGTGTGTAAATAGTATTTAAGTCACACTACAGTCGGATATGACGGTTATAGTGTGGTTGAAATACTATTGTTTTTTACTCTTAATTTTATCGGAAGGTAGCGGTAACAGAAGGCAGTGTTTAAGAATACAATACTCCTGATACAACTATCTTATGACAAATATAATTTATTGTATTCTTAGCATGTCGGAAGGAAGTTTACCTCACACTGTTATAGCCATAGGGTCAAAAATTGGACAGCGTTTTTTCGCTGGAGTATCATATAATGGTATAACAATTTTTTTCTTAAGCTTGAGAGTTTTCGTAATAAGAGTGCTATTTAGATACCATTCACTGGAAAACCGTATGAAATATATTTTTAGCTTGTAGTTAAGTTGCCCAAGTCCAAGGGCCCGGCATAGTCAGGTAATTAAGACGCTCGA
Organism: Carcinoscorpius rotundicauda; assembly: GCA_011833715.1. Lineage (NCBI taxonomy): Eukaryota > Metazoa > Arthropoda > Merostomata > Xiphosura > Limulidae > Carcinoscorpius > Carcinoscorpius rotundicauda. The sequence goes on from CM022403.1 coordinate 37,596,018, forward strand.
CTCGTAATCTGAGGGTTGCGGGTTCGAATACCCGTCATACCAAATAGGCTCGTCCTTTCAGCCTTGGAGGCGTTATAATGCAACGACCAATCCCACTCTTCGTCGGTAAATGAGTAGCCCAAGAGTTGACGGTGGTTGGTGATAACTAGCTGCCTCTCTAGTCATACATTGCTAAATTAGGGATGGCTAGTGCGCGAAATTCAAAACAAACAAAGTCCAAAACCTCAAATTTTCTTTAGAAAAAATATTTTGGCGAGAAATTGTCCTTTTAAGTAAAAAAAAAAAATGTCTGGTTGCTTTGCACCAATAAACGCCAAACAACCAAACAATTTTACCTAAAAACAACAACAAACACCAACTATTATTTAATATATTTAGATACTTTAAATCACAAAAAAATGTGAATACTTACCATGAAAAGACGAAGAAAAATCATGATCAGAAATATCATGTCAAAGCGTAAAAAAAATTTAAGTTATAAATATTAGTTTTATTAAACGGTATTGTATTATATTGTGTAAATATATTTGTTTCTATTTTAGTTTTTGCCATTTTATATTGCCAGCTTTAAATAAAGAACGGTGGCATACATGTATTGTTTGATAAGTGCTGTAAAATTTTGTGCTTAAAATTGCGGTTGCAAATTACACGTGATCATAATGTATTGTTATATAAAACTGAACGTACAATATCGTATATGTACAGTGTTGCCTCATGTGTAAGTAGTGTCAATGTATATTACTGTAAATATTATACAGTAAATCACATTTTCAGTTTTGTAAATTATTATTACTCCAAACTATTACTTGAGTAAGGTATAAGATTAGAAGGTTAGAAAATGTCTTTCTGTAATTAAAATATGTACTAATAAAGTATGGCCATATATACATGTATTCTAGGTACGATATAAATGTAAAAATAAAGAATTGCAACTGTAGGTAATGAACAGAAATGATTATTTATTTTGTTCCATCTTAACAGGTTTAATAGAGAGCTTATATATTTTATTAGGTCAGTTTCAAGGAAAATTATCCACACCATGATTATACTCGTCAGCATCAAAGTAGGTTAGTTTATTTCACCGATATGGCTCTTTTAACAAAAAGATAGTTGTTTGTTTTAGAGCAATGTCACATTGTGTTATCTGTTGTATCCACTGCGGAGAATCTAACCACGGATTTTAGCGTTATAAGTCCCCATCAGGGAACAATTAAAAAAAATATATCGATGATTGTAACATAGTTAAATATTTATTCCTTTTTGCAAATCCACGATCGTCAAATTCAAATAAGAAAGCTACCGCGCGGTATCTGTTATCTCATTCCCACGCTATATTAAATCTTAGTACTTCGAGCCGTTTTGACTCGGCTGAAGAATGCGGTGTTAGAATGAACTAGTTCGTGTACCAGCTTGTATAAATGTCACAGAGGCTTGGAAGTGCGGGATTTATTTCTCAAAGGAAATCTAAATGTCATGAAGTACAAACACATAATAAAAGTTATGTTATTTTCCTTCTTTTAATTTGTTTTTCTATGTGTTTTATAAACTACATAAATTGCGTTAAATAACACTGGTTACAATGTCTCGCTGTTTAACTATAAGCCATTAGAAACATTTAATAAAAAGCTATAAAACAGCAAATAACTCTTTGTACGCGTCTTAGAACTACCTCTACATTTGTATTTCATTTTATGATATGATATTCATGTTGGAAATTTATTTCATACGTAAACTTGGAGCTACTAGGTTAGTCGCCTTTTGAGAGGTTTGTCTCAGTGGAAAAATGCTAAATCCGATGTTGGATTCTCTGCGCCTAACACAGCAGATAGTTCAAGGTAGTTGTACTCCAGAACAAACAAAGAAGTTCCCAAGGATATTTCTTTAAAATAACTAAATATCTATTTTTACACTAACATAGTAGTTAATTTATGTGTTACTTTTTTATTTTTTTGTTCGACAATCATTTTGTTTTAAATCAGTAAAAATAAATGTTCTTGTTACATAAAACAAAAGAATCAATGCCCTCAGACAAAAAACAGGTGCATGACATGTGTATATTTATCTATAGAGTGGTTCCAAATAGTCAAGAGGAATATTCTATCAGGTCTGCAAGACGGTTGAAATAAATCCGCGCTACTCGTGTATTTTTGTTTAACAACGTAATATAAAAGTACATTCAAAAGTTAATATTATATGTAGGTATCCGTGCAATGACATAGTGATATATATATATTAGTTTGCTATAACCAAAACAAAAACGCTGCACTAATTCAAAGGATCCTATGGTAGGTACAAGCTATAATGTGAGATATAAAATGTACCCTGGGTTTTGAAGGTAATTGCGGAAGTATGACCCACATTGCGGTGGGGATACACCTTCTATTGGTCTTAACCTCCATTCGCTAGTGTCACATAAAGAAATAAAGTAAAGGAATAGCAATAGAAATTAAAATTATACATACAGAAATAGAAATTAGAAGATCAAGATGTGGGCGCTCAAGCCCACAACGTCCCACATCTATATTAATCTTCACTGGCTGCAAACAGTTCTGGGAAGATGGCTGTACCCCAAAGTAAAGAAGAAAAAAACACTAACTGAAAAATAAAAATCAGAAAAATAAGGTACTATCATTGGGGATAAGTAAGTTAAGTAAACTTACCACTTAAGTTACCATTCCAGCCCCCATTGTGACAGAAAGGCACTAATTGGAAGGCCAGTACGAATGGTCCCGCCCAATTATCTAAATTAAATAGCATAATTCCCAACTTCAAACCCATTGTATATACGTATAAATTTGCATAGATCTCAAGTTAAAAAGTTTAATGAATTTCACAAAATTAAAAACATTTTAGAATTCACCCTTTTGCATCTGTTAAGATACCTATATTACAATTTGTTTGTTTGTTTTTGAATTTCGCGCAAATCTACGATAGCCGTCCCTAATTTAGCACTGTAAGACTAGCGGGGAGACAGGTCTTGAGCTACTCTTGTTACAAACGAATAGTGGGATTAAACACCACATTATAACGCCTCCACCGCTGGGAGGACAAAGCCTATTTAGTACGACGGGATTCGAACCCGCGACCTTCAGATTATGAGTCAAACGCCTTAACACGCCTAACGATGCCGGGCAAGAGAATTTGTTAATGAAGATACCAATAGACTTCAGCGAAAGAACTTCGTATTGAAACTAAGAATATTATATCCTTGTGGATTGCCCCCCGCTACTACAACGCTAAAATAAGGGATTCGATTTCCCTCGGTGGGCTCTGCAGATAGCTATAGCTTTGCTGTAAGAAAACACACATACACACTCCTTGTGGATTAAACCAATATTTTAATAACTCTACTGCTTTGAACTTAAGTAATGATTACTGTATTGCCAATATTTTTGTTATAGATACGTTTTCAAAAAAATTAGAAAACTAGAGGTAAAATAAATAATTAATTAAAATGGGTTGATTTTTCAGACTTTTGTAGTAATTTGGATAATATTTTTCATTCTAGTATTAATGTATGTAAAGTTATTTTTGAAAAACATTTATCAACTTAATATTTCCGAAAATAAGAGCACATTAATTAAACGTAATAATTAAAAAAATGATTTTCGAAACGATCACGCAAAACACTTGCTTGTAGATATAAAATATCGATTAAAAGTCAAGGATGTATCAAGTTCTAAAAATGAAAAACGGCAAATCAAACCTTCATATTTGGTAATTAATTTTAGACATAAAGTGTACACTGACTTGCAAATTCCTCAAATTATTCATCAATCTATAAAAAATAATGTTTTTCCTTGTAAAACATAAAGCCTACCGTCAGTTATAAATACGAAGTTCCCATTGGCCCACTATTATATAATTATAAAGGTTGTTTAATTAATTTAAACGTAAATGAAGTTAACTTACATTGTGAGTGTGAAAATAGTTTATTTGCTGAAACTTTCATAAACATATTGTTACTGGTAACTTGAAAATTATAAAAGGTAAAATATTGTGTGAAATACTCGAAAAAGGATTTAAATACAGAATAGCCACAAAATGTAATAAGATTGTTTGTTTTTGAATTTCGCGTAAAACTACACGAGGGCTATCTGCGTTAGCTGTCCCTAATTTAGCAGTGTAAGGCTAAAGGGAAGGCAGACAGTCATCACCACCAACCGCCAACTCTTGGACTACTCTTTTACCAACGAATAGTGTGATTGACTGTTACATTATAACGCCCCCACAGCTGAAAGGGCGAACATGATGGTGCGAACAGGATTTAAACCCGCGACCCTCGGATTACGAATCGAACGACTTACCCCACCTGGCAATGCCGGGCCGCGTAATAAAGATAATATTCTAAAATCTATTGTAAACAATATTGATAAATATAGGTTAACATTTAAATATATTACATCTTATCCACCTAGATGGTTTCTGGAAAGAAAGTTGTACGTGGCTCAGGTTAAGCACTCGATGGTTAAGGCAATCAACTCGTAATCCGGGTTCGAATCTCCGTTACACCATACATGCTCGTTATTTCAGCCATGGAGGTGATATAATGTGACAGTTAATCCTACTATTCGTTGGTAAAAAAAGAGTAGTCCAAGAAATGGCGGTTGGTGATGATGATTAGTTACCTTCGCTCTTCTTATACACCACTAAATTAGGGACGACCAGTGTAGATAGCTCTCTTGTAGTTTTGCGTGAATTCCAAAAACAAAGAAGTTGTGTGTACTTTAAAAAATTAATAACGAAATATTAAATAAATTACTAATCTATTCTGTATAAAATTAAAGAAATGCAATACAGATTTAATAATGACATATTAAATAAATGAATAATTTATCCCGGACAAAATTAATGAAATATTATGCAAATTTAATAATTAAATGTTAACTAAATTAATAATTTATCCCGGATAAAAGTAAAGAAATACTGCACAGATTTATCGTTTCCGTTTCATCAGTTAAAATATAAGATTCGAGAATCTTGTATCCCGTATTATAACTTGTACCCTGGGATTCTTTGAAGTAATGCAGCGTTTATATTTTTGTTTGAGCTTGTTTCTGGTAATAACAAACTAATACAATTAGTCAGAGGTTTGGATGTGCTGGTTTTAACGCAGTTCTTCCTTTTGATTTTGTTCTAATTTCATTTACTCAGCTCTATCAGTATTAATTTTCTTTCTCTCTATCTCGATATATATATATATATATATATACACACTGTTGGCCAAAACCTTAAGGCCAATGAACATAAAGAAAAATTATGCATTTTGCGTTGTTAGACTCAACCACTTGTTTGAGTAGAGCTACAAAAGATGAAAATGAAAAAAGGGAAAATAAAAATGAAAAAATATTTTTAGCATTTAATAGGGAAAATGTGAAGACTATGAAATTAGTCTAAATACTAGCTGGTCAAAAGTTTAAGATCATACTGAAACGAAGTGTTAGTAGGTAAACACGTAACGCAATTTAGTCATTTGTGTTCAAGCATTAGCGTTGTCAACATCTCTCACTGACATCTACTGTGTTACATTGGGTAAAAATATGGCAAAAGCTAAAAAGGTAACAGAGTTTGAACGTGTCAGAATTGTCGAGCTGCAAAAGCAAGGTTTTTCTCAACGTGCCATTGCTGGTGAGATTAGGCGTAGTAAAACTGCTGTTGCAAATTTCTTAAAATATTCTGAGGGATACGGAGCGAGAAGTGCAAGTGGTCGGCCCCAGAAAATTTCACCAGCGTTGAGCAGGAGGACTTGACGGGTTGTCCAACAAGACACCAGCCGATCGTCGAACCAAATTAAGGGCTTTACGGACGCAGAATGTAGCTCAAGAACAATAAGACGGCATCTACGAGAGAAAGGCTGTAAAAACCGTAAACGTCTTCAAAGGTCACGCCTCCGTCCATACTATGAAACAGCTCGGTTAAACTTTGCTGAGAAGCACCAAACATGGGACACAGAGAAGTGGAAGTAGGTTTTGTTCTTTGATGAGAAAAAATGTAACCTGGTTGGTTTAGATGGCTTCCAGCGTTACTGGCACGATAAAAATATCCTACTGAAGACATTTTCTACACGACACAGTGGAGGATGTTCCATCGTGATCTGTGGTGCTTTCTCCTCCCATGGAACAATGGAGCTTCAGGTTATACAGGGGCGTCAAACAGCAGCTGGCTACATTGGCATGTTGGAGAGAGCATCCTTATTGACTGAAGGCCCTCGCTTGTATGAATATGACTAGATCATTCAGCAGGACAACGCTGTAATCTACAATGCTTGCAGGACAAAGAACTTTTTCATGGCGAATAACGCGATTCTTTTGGACCATCCAGCATGTTCGCCTGAACTGAATCCCATTGAAAATGTTTGGAGGTGTATTGCAAGGGAAGTCTATAGAAATGGTTGTCAGTCGCAAACTGTGCGAGCCCGGCATGGCCAAGCGTGTTAAGGCGTTCGACTCTTAATCCGAGGGTCGCGGGTTCTAATTCAGGTCGCACCAAACATGCTCGCCCTTTCAGCCGTGGGGGCATTATAATGTGATGGTCAATCCCACTATTCGTTGGTAAAAGAGTAGCCCAAGAGTTGGCGGTGGGTGGTGATGACTAGTTGCCTTCCCTCTAGTCTTACACTGCTAAATTAGAGACGGCTAGCACAGATAGCCCTCTAGTAGCTTTGTGCGAAATTCCAAAACAAACAAACAAATCGAGAAGTCTGTGAAATCTCTTATGTCATAAGTTTGTTCGAAGAAGTGTTGCATTCTGGAGTGGTTGGTGTTTAGCTGTTAAACATATAAAAAGATAAACACATCATTTGCACATATAATTTATGATGTTAGAAAAATGCGTAGGTTCAAGAGGTCTTGGCAAAAATTAAACAAAAACCCTGTAATCCGAGCACTTTCGAAAGCCTTGGATTGTAAATTTTTTAATCATTTTTATCTACATATCTAAGTTGCCCTTAAAATGTATTATTTTCTTCTGTCATTTCTGCCTGCCGGAATATCTATATATTAGGCATTAAAATCCTGTCTTTAGCTTCTTTTCTTTTCGAATAAAATTCCAATAAAGTTAGTTATAACTTAATAAACAACTTTCTTACAGCAATTTGTGCCTTGATAAGGCTATTACCATTACCTAAACTAGGGACTAAATAATGAAACAACTTTTAGAAAGACGAACGACAGTTGATAGAGGGCGCAGTGTCCTCCAGTTAAATATTTAGAATGAGAAACTTAATTAACACAAGATACTCTCGTATTTCTGATGTTGTGAGTAACAACACAACAAATTGGAAAACAAATAAAGTAGGAAAGCACAAAGCTTGTTTCAAGTCGTACAGTTGCAAAGTCTCACTCTTATCTTGATGATTCTATTCAAACGCTAATATTTACCTCTCTCAATAAAAATAATTATAATGATACCTGAGAGCATTTGTGGAGACAAAAGTCACAAGGAATCATTAAATCTGTTAAAAGTTACATTTTTGTAATAACAAAGCTTTATATACTGATTTTCAACATTTTTCTGTCTTTAAAAGCATACTTCTAGACTACATTAAAACATTCTTTTGCGTTGTTTTACCATCCAATATTTATCCAACTACCTTATTTATATTTTCAAGGCCGATTTGGGCCCACAATCTGCTTTTCCTGTCTTTTCACACAGATTCAGGGCCAATCATATCTTTAATTCTATTACCCCAGTATTCTAAACCTCTTCAGATCAATTTTGAATTAATATCTGTTGTACTTTTTCTTGCGAATGGACCCATCATCCTGCTTATTCTACACCAACAATACCTTTATTCTATACTTTCCCAATGGATTCTACGATCGTATCATTCTTTTATTTTATAAGTTCACCCTATATTCAGGATCTACCTCAACTCTTTTTCACACATTCTATACATTTTCACGCATTTATTAGTTTAAAGCCACGTTAAACTGTGAAAGTGATTCTATTTTGTAAAACATACGAAATATGCTTGCAAGTTTGTGATCTTCTTCTTGATATTTTTTTATAAGCTTATCTGAAAACATACAAAGGATTCGTAGAAGTACCACGTTGTTAGAGCTTCCAGAAATTGTGACACATTAAGGTCTAAAATGGTAGACAGTAAACCAGAACAAAATTCCCCTAGAGAGTAGACACGTCGTATCCAACATTCCACATGGACGAGGACAACGATTCATTGAAGAAAAGAAAAACAACACTTGTCAAGAACACCACAGAATCAACATTAAACACTCATTCATCTTCATCAGCTATTCCAGTCAGAGAGGAACGGCAAATGGAAGATTAAAAACTACCAAAACAATGAAACATGAATGACACGCGAAAAAACAAAACAAAACAAGTGTTTTTCATAACTAATCAATTGAAAATACAGTCATATAAGTACAGGGGAAAAAAAACTTAGAAATATCTTCATGGACATTTAAACGGTTAGTTAAAAGTAGATCTTAATAAGCACTGTTTCACATTATTCTTTTTAAACCAGAAAAAAAAGTTCGTCACATAACCAAACCGTTCTTTGGAATCTTGTGATGAGATAAACTGAACATGGGGCGTTATCAAACTTATAATTATTTCAAACTGTTTGTTTGTTTTTTTAATTTTCCGTAAAGCTACACGAGGGTTGTCTGCGCTAGCCGTTCCTGATTTAGCAGTACAAGACTAGAAGGAAAGCAGCTAGTCATCACCACCCACCGCCAACTCTTGGGCTACTCTTTTACCAACGAATAGTGGGAATGGACGTCACATTATAATGCCTCCATGGCTAAATTGTTGAGCATGTTTGGTATAACAGGGATTCAAACCCGTGACATCAGATTACGAGTCAAGCACTTTAACCACCTGGCCATACCGTGTACGCGCGCGCGCGCATGTGTGTGTTGAATTTTACGCAAAGCTCCTGGAAGGCTATCTGTACTCGCCTTTCCTAATTTAGAAATGATAGATTATAAAAAAGGCAACTGGTCAAAACTTCCTGTTCTCAAATTATAGAGCTACTCTTCTAACTAGAAATGGAATTGGCTGTCGCATCATAAGTACCACATAGTTAAAGAAGCGAATATCTTATGACATTCCTATTTGTTACCTTAAAATTGCGAGCCATGCGGCCTAACCATCAGGCCATGCTAAATGAACTGATTTACGAGCCACTGGTATTGTTACAAGTAAGTCCCTACACAAGTGATCAAGTAAGAATATTAACTAACTTAAATGGATTTTGGTATTCGGTAAATAACATTCTTTGTGTAATTTAACTAATATTCTTACGAGATCACTGGTTTTGGGAATTATTTTTGCCAAGAGAACGACGTTTAACGAAAATTGTCAGGTATCACTTAATCCTTATACGACATTACTCTTCAGTAACTAGTAGCTAAACGATATACAAATTTTCTGAAAAAAAAAACTGGAAAAACTTAAGATCTCTAAACAAAATAAACTGTTATTGTTTTGGCCTCGTAGGAATTTCTCTATTTAGGGAGGACCGCTGTAACTTCCGCTAACTCCCTCTACATAAATCTAAGGAGTTAATGTCTCCATTGTTCACTTTGGCCCTACGCCACAGCACGTGATATGCAGATGTTGTTCTATATATTGAATGGGGTCTTGCGTTGTCCGAAATTGTAAAATGATTTCAAAAGTTGAGCATTTGCTGTAAGGACACGCGAACCCTCTTCATGAAGAGGAATATTTAAATAACGAGACTGTTAAACAATGCGTAGAACCAAGTGGCAGAATTAATGTTTCGCATGAAAAGTGGTTTCGATATTGACAATAGAAGCAGAAAAACTCAAACTGCTACTTTTCGGAAAGTAATCGGCTCTCCTTCTATATCACAAATCAAAAGACACAGTTTCTCTGGTTAGTTGACTGAAACCAGAATCAATGAGCCGTGAACAGATGAAACTAGTCCACAACAGAGAGGACAGCGAATCGAAGAATGCATTAGGTTTTAACGTCTTAAATTATATTTTCAATTTTACCTTCAGCGAAATGAAAATAATGCACATTTAAGTTACTGTATTACGAGTTTAAAAGTATTATAAATACAGCTTCTGTTTCCATATGAAAGATGAGTGAAGAAACTGGAATCACAGTAATAGTGTTGAATCACACACCCTTTTAGTCTTTCTTCCACGCCTCCCAGTGGCTCAGCGGTATGGCTGCGGGCTTACACGCTAAAATCCGGGTTTTGATACCCGTGGTGGGCAGAGCACAGATAGCCCATTGTGTAGCTTTGTGCTTAATTCAAAACAACAACAACAACAACTTTCTTCCATTAATAACTGCAGTGGAATTTGTGCCTTTAGTCTATTTAAACGTGAGTTTGTTAAATACTAGTCGATTTACGAAAAAAAAAAGGCACAATAAGAGGGGAGGGAAAAGGTATTGCTAATCTCGTGAATTAAGAAGCAGAGACGGCAGTTTTATAGACGATTCTTATGGACAAAATTATTATACACTTTTCCATTATTACGACATTGCCTACGGATATGCCTCTCAATTTGTGAAGATAAACAACAAAAACACATATCTTTGAGTCTTTTTCAACACAACTTATAACACAGTATAAAGAAGGAACAAATCAAATACTTTGTTTATTACTAAATATAAAGTTCACTGATAAGATATAGGTAAGTAGAAGGAGTTACAATGCTAAAATACAGAACTCAATTCTCCGCGGTGAACCTAATAGATAGCACGTGTTGGTTTTGCTCTAGAAAGAAAACGTAACCCTGAGCCAGTAGAGAAAAATAAAATCAAACGAAATGATGCATGATTAAAGTGAGAATATTTGTCTTAGATTTAAACAATATCTTAAATTGCTTTTATCTACGCTCTATGTAGGTAAAGACTGCTACTTTTTAAGCCTCTGAATTAGGCACTGACTAATTACTATTTATGTAGATGATACTATTATCCTTGGAAGGATTGCTCAGTTGGAAACAACGTATCCTTAATGCTCATGTCAAATATTAATTTTTAATTATTTATTTATAGTGCTTCCGCTCATTAAGATTTACCGAAATTATTTAAATATATATAGTTCCTGCTGAGTTGTCATCAGTGCTTTATTAGAGAAACGTGACACCGACTATTCTTTTCATACCAGCCTTGCAGTAAGCAGGAATTAGTAATTATGTTGTACTAGATGAATAACCAAGGTTATCATGCAGTCCAAAAAGCGGAATGTATTAAATATTAAAGCTCAAAATCTATGAAGATACAGTTAACTCTAAATCGCCATGATTACGTAACAAATTGATATAAACCGAGATAAAAGGATGGGCTAAGTTAAGTCTAGGGAATTTCAGCTTTTACTTGTGCCAGAGGTGTGAATATGGACATTATTTAAAAACACAAAATGTGATTTGTCAAATCATTACCTACAAGCAGTAAAAAGGGAAATAATTATAGTTTAAAATTTGATGATATCTTGTTTTGTAGCCCCTGATGGCTTAGTGGAAAATCTGTGGGCTTGTGATGGTAAAATCCAGATTTACGTATCTAAACCCACGGTTGGCAGAGCACAGATAGCCTATTTGCATAAATTTGTATTTAAAAACAGAGAAAATCTTAATACCGTATTAAACTAACTTTTATCTTACATATTATATTAACAGTGGCTATTCATACACCATCAGGTGTATAAATTGTTTCAGCATTTTCTTTTTTAGTTGTTAAAGTTGGGCTTGCGGTTAACGTGTCGGGCAGCAGATCGAAAGGTATAGGATTCAATGTTTGTGTTCTGTTATGTGCATGTTATCAAAGTAATGCGCTCCATCTCGTTTTTCGGTTCCATGAGTCGAATATACACCATTTGATGGAAGGTGATGCTGATCTGTCTCTAGCCAGTAGTTATACTTTGAACAGCGGGCATCATTTAGTAGCGTAAGACTAGAGGGAAGGCATCTAGTCATCACCACCCACCGCCAACTCTTGTGCTACTCTTTTTCTAACGAATAATGGGATTGACCGTAACTTTATAACGCCCCCACGGCTGAAAGGGGCGAACATGTTTGATGTGACGGAGATTTTTATTGTTGAAAGGGAAAGGGATTCTAAACTGAAAAAAGAAAGAAATCCGATGTGTTTGTCATCAATAAATACATTAGAATTTGTCGTAAATTGAATAAGAACGTAACTTGAAAATAATACTGGATTGCAACCAACTTATATTTCAACGTATAAATAAGATTATTCACATTATGGCAGCAAATCTCATGACGGAAATTAATTAGAAACCAAAACCCTCACCAAATCTTAGTTTTATACCTAACGAATAATGAGTTAAGTCCAAGAATAACATGCGATCACACATATTTCATTTGGTGGAATTAGGTTTGTAGGTTTAAAGACTTGCTAAACTTAAAAATTAACGTATCCTCGTTTCTACGAAGAAAATAAAAAACAACGTTACACAGCTCTGTATAATGTGTATTCTCATGTGAGTAATGATCACCAGTGATAATCTTTACAATGTTTAAAACTTATAATCTTTCTTTTACCGAAATAATTATTTTGCTACTCTTCTTTTTCATCTTTTCTCTCTTCTGAACCCCCTGACCCGGCATGCCCAAGCGTGTTAAGGAGTGCGACTTGTAATTTGAGGGTCACGGGTTCGAATCCCTGTCGCACCAAACATGCTTGCCCTTTCAGCCGTGGGGACGTTATAAAGTTACGGTCAATCCCACTGTTCGTTGGTAAAAGAGTAGCACAAGAGTTAGCGGTGGGTGGTGATGACTAGCTGCCTTCCCTCTAGTCTTACACTGCTAAATTAGGTACGGTTAGCACAGATAGCCCTCGAGTAGCTTTGTGCGAAATTCAAAACAAACAAACTGAACCCCCAGTTCAACGATTCTTTCTGAGCCTAATTATATTATAACGAGGTCTTTACTGGTTGACGAAGGGCATCTGTCGGAAACGTTTCACAGAATAATATTTACAAAGTTTTAATTTATGGGTGTGAATTTACTCCTCAGTGGCTCAGTAGTATGTTTGCAGACTTACAGCGCTAAAACCCGAGCTTCGTGGTGAACAGAGCACATTTAGCCCATTGTGCAACTTTGGGCTTAATTCAAAACAACAACATGTAAATTTATTCTTTAACTTTTATCCATTTTTTTTCTTTTCAGCTTTTACGGAGTAATACTCATTTATTAACAACTAAACAACACTAACAAATTTTTTCGAGCAGTTGAAATTATATATTAAATTGATGGGTTAGAAACAAAGATCCTAGAACTTGAAACAAGAATAAAAACACATCTTTTTGTTTTTATCTATTAATGATTTACCTTGGAAGTGTTTAAATGTTTTCTTATGGCAAAACCACATCGGGCTATCTGCTGAGCCCACTGAGGGGAATCAAACCCTTAATTTTAGCGTTGTAAATCCGTAGACATGCCGCTGTACCAGCGGGGGGCTTTATTAAAAGTAGAGAAAATGACTTTGATACTTCTAGGCAATTATATTTGATCTCCGAAAGTTAAAGATATAATTTTCGTCATTATAACATTAATAAGTGATGACTTATCACCAAAATTATTATTTTAACTTTGTTAAAATAGATTGTGCATACATACGACCTTCAAGCAGTAAACTTGAAAAAAAATTGACAGAGTAATAAGCCAACATTAAATTTGATAAGACAATTTAATAGCGAATATCATGGCAAACTTGGAGTATAGTGTCCTTTAAAAATTATAAAGTTATCAAAATTAGATATTATATTATTTGAACCACATTTTACATTAAAAATAAACATAATGATCATTTAAGCTATAATCAAGTTAAAACATAATTATATTTGTTTCCTAATATTGTAAGTTGAGTTAATAACATTTATAAGTAGTAAGTGTTTATATCTCAATATATTAAGAAGATAATTTAGTTTCAGTTTTTGTATAAAATACCTATATTTTTATATAGTGCACACTTTCTCTTTATCACTGAAAAAAAATGTAAACTAAATATGTAACTTGCTAGTTATGATATGATTAACTTTGAATTTTTAAAGATCTGATGATTTTTACAAACGGCTTAAGTTAGTTTTATGCGCCTGTTATTCTTTGCCCTGACGACTATTATGAACATAAGCTATCTCGATGCAATGATTATTTGACATTAACTGTTAGCGTGATGTTTATTGCAATGGAATTAGGGTTAATATTATTCAATGTGCTTCCCGTTTGTATCCATATTAAATGCTCTTGATCTACATATAGAGGGTGAGATCATTAAACTAGAAAGAGACTTAAATGCATTGCTTTGTTTGTTAAAAAAAATTGTATGCAACTGAATATAGAATGACGTTATTCTCAGGCCATATTACCATAGACTATCGGTGAAAGTAGAGTTAAGCCTAATGTTTTTTGTTTTATTTTCGAATGAGAAATTATAGCGTAAACTATAGTATGCGGGCTTCGGATAGACATATTGTCAGTTAATCTCAATTAGAGTCTAATAATATAATTACTGTTCTAAATTTATTCAGTTGACAAAAGTATGTAGCATGATATTTAACCAAATTTTTTTTTTCATATAAGTAATAAAAATTTATCAATCTTTAACCTATCTGCTTTTCATGTTTAGTTTAATGCTCAATTTCAAAGAATAAGAACCAAAATGTTAAACATTTATTTAAAGCCAACTGTCCGTATTGCTTTCGCAAAGACAATTACAATTTAATATTTCTCAAAAATGAGATTTAGTGCGCATACTAAACAGTGTTAATAACCATATGTTACAAGTACAGCTTATACAATGCATAAGATTTTTTTAGAACAGGTACATTTCGATCGCACATGATCGAAACGTCGAAAATGCTCTAAAAATAAATCTTATTTGATATATTAAAGCTGTGACGTGTAATATAATGTAATTAATCAGTAAGTAAACTCAAATCAAAAGTGTTAGGCTGTTACAGAGTGAAACGGTAAAATATTGCGGTGTGAAAACCTTTTCGTAACTGTTAAAGTACGATTATAATTTAATTCAAAAATATAATAATAACTTTTATATTAAGGAAGATTACAACGTTTATTCTCATATTACTGACTCGTTATCAGGTGATTATATTAAAGTAACTGTTTCCTGATGATAACTCTATCCTATGTGTTGAAACATTGTAATAATTAGAATCACAACTTGCCTACTGCCAAAGTTACTCTTATTGTATTTATTCATTAATTATTCTGTATAGTAGGTTTCTCAGTAAACATGATTCTATTTGCAATTAATTATGTTTCGTAAGACATCAGCAAAAAACATAGTCGTCGATAGATGTGGCATATATATTCATAGCTAATGCATTCTTTAAAAAACTAAGTGACTCAATATAGAACGTAGTGTTAAAAATATAATAAGCCTAGTGTTCACATTTTGTGAGAAAATTAATTGTAAACCCTCTTTATTTGAAAAGGGTCTAGCTGTTTGAATATAACTGTTTTTTTGTTGTTGTTGTTTTTTCGTTTCAACTGAAATTGCGCTGTATGTTGAAAATGTTTGCCATAAGGATAGTCCAAATGAATGAATAAAGAATATTAGTGGGAATGGCTGATTTGTTGCACACTGCTGTACAGTAATAATTTGAGAAACAAGATTCACGTAGATTCTGTTTTGGTGTTTTTTTGTTTTTAGAAGGGAAGGGATTACGAACGGTTGTGTATTAGCTCTTTAATTAGTCCTGTATCCAAGGGTTCGTACCTCGGTTTGCTGTTTATATATATCTATATATTTGTTTTTAGTTTGAGATCCGTGGGGGTGTACTGGTGTTTGGATTGGAACCTTTCAGGTTTTTCGGTGATTCTATATCGATCGACGAATGTTCGCATTCTGTATAATCCTTAGTTTCCGTGTTGTTTGCATTCAGCAAATTTTCGTTTTCTTTTTCTTTTTTTTGAGATTTTATGGGCGTACAAACGGTTGTACTTAGGTCATGCAATGGCCTTCTGTCCAATAGTGAATTTCCATGTTCAGCAAAATCTCGATCAACAAATCTACCTGTTTGAGCATAAGTGTATGTATATGTCTATTTGTATGTGTTTAGAAATACGTGTAATTTATATTGTTTGTTTGTTGGCCAAATGATATTGACGCGAACTTTCTGACGTTTATAGATACGTGTCTAATCAAACCCTGTATTTATTGTAATATTGTTTTATTTAAGCTTCTGTCGAAATAGTAGATATTTACGTAATTAGGCCATTCAAACTTTTTAACGGCTTTTTTTAATTCGTCATAATATAAAAGGTTTGGGCCCAAATTAATATCTGATGTAAAGAGCGTGTGTGTGTTTTCATATAGCAAAGCCACATCGGACTATCTGCTGAGTCCACCGAGAGGAAGCGAACTCCTGATTTTAGCGTTGTAAATCCGTAGACTTACAGAGACTAATGTGAAGAGATGATAGAGCGACTGGGGACAATCAGCAACTTTGTTGTTGCTACGCTTTCCAAAGAGGTAAACATCGATCAAGTGAACATTGAAATAAACATGGTGGTAGAAGTTCTCACCACTGTAGAATCACGAAGAGGGTGTGCTCGAAAAGCTACACAAAGGGCTATTTATCTATACGTGCTCTTCCGCCATGAGAATCGAAACCCGGTTTCTATCATTGTAAGTCCGCCGACATTCCGTTCTGTCACTGAAGAGCGACTCGAAACGTCGTATAAATGAATTTTCTTTCAATTGGTGTAAAACACATTGTCCTTTTTTTTTTTTACTTAATGTGGGCAAAGTCAACGCCGTATTCATATGGTGGTGTAAGAAAACGGAAATAATACACAGACAATTACGAATAGCCATTCCTAGGCCTAATAAAAGTTGATAAAACCACAGATCTGATTCCAAGTAAGTGATTCCTGTATTGTGTAATAAAAGAAAACAATCCAATAAAATTTACTGAAACGATGTTTCGATATACTTATCAATTTATTTATGTGCAGTATTGTGCAAAAGTGTAAAGCAACGAGCACAGATAGCCCGTTATGTAGCTTTTTGCTTAACAACAAGCAAACCATTTCCTCTTCTTCTTAATATTTTATTTAGCCCTGTTATGCTGTCCAGCATTTGGTGAAAGATGTTAGCCGCCGAGCATTCTGCTCAGAAAACAAATTGAGTTACATAGCTCTTTATTTCAGAAAGTGAAGGCAGTTTTTACTCATGTGAGTAATGTGATTGGATTGTGTGAGCATCTGTTAGACTTTACAGCCACATCATCAACAAGAACTTTTCAATTTCTTTCTTCTTTATAAAGACCAACAAATTTTGCATCATAATGAGTTCAAGTTTTGGACGCTTAACTTGCGCAGTTACAAACTGCATGAATCTTTAAAGTTTAGAATGTCATTTCCACTAGCCAAATCAATCTCCCAACTTGAAGTGACACCAAGGGAGCTGATAGCATTGTGGTATTTTCATTGAAGTGATCAGTTAGAATCGATTAGGAAATACATAACGAAGTAATAGTAAATCATCTGTGTCTGAAATAATTGTGATTGTTTGTTTGTTTAAAATTTCACATGAAGCTACACCAGGGCTAGCCATCTATAATTTAGCAATATAAGACTGGAGGGAAGAAAGACATCACAATCTACCGCCAACTCTTGGACTACTCTTTTTTACCAACGAATAATGGGATTGGCCGTAACTTATAGCGTACCCTGGGCTGAAATGGCGAGCATGTTTGGGATTCAATGGGGATTCAAGCCCGCGACCTTCAGACTAGGAGTCGAGCGCCCAACCCACCTGGACATGCCGATCTCATGAATTATAAAAGAAAGAGAAACAGACATCACGTGTAACAATGTAAAACAATCTTTATCCAATAAGCAAAACAATATAGAATAGAACGAATGAGACTTCTATTGGAGATATCTCTCAGTAATATAGAAAAACCATTGAAAATCTGCTCCAGATTGAAAAGGAAAAGCAAAGCATTATATACACGAAATAATAATGTTATTTTTCTTAGAGTGCATGCACTACCCACTTGACTACTGGTCATTACCACTGAAAAATAACAGTTATTGTATCTTTAAGATATCATTGTCCAATTCTAAATAGCATGCTCAAGTTTATAGAAAGGAAGTACATGTGATGGCCTGGACGAATAACCCAGTGTAATAGGTAACTAGGACGGAAGAGACTTAGTTGTTTTCTTGGCCAGTGTTTTATGACTAAAGCTACCTACATTTGTGTACATTAAAATTTTTAATTGAGTAGAAAACACACAGTATTTCTGTATATTAGAGTGTGAATATTTAGGTTAATGTTTATGGGATTTCTATATAACTTATTTTTGTGTGCATGCCATGTATCCATACCTTAAGTCGCGAATAAACTTTTGACCAAAATACGCACACACACATACGTATATATAAAAAGTACGGATGAATGAACGTTTTTAAAAAAATGTGCTTATACAAGCAATAATAATAGTGTCGTAACTTTATAACAATGGAACCAATGTTTAATCTAAAATGTTGATCTATTATCGAAGTTCATATTTTATAATATCATTTTTTATTAGGTAAAAAAATATGTAAATGGTAGTTAATTACATTTTCAACGTCTAAAGATATGATTGTAATCCTTTCTCACGAGCTGGCTATTCAGTTTTATAATATCACAGACAAAAGTACCCCCCCTACTGACGAGAAGAATTTCAGTTAATCTATTAATTTAAATTATTCAATGAATCTCACTAGTTACTCGCACTGCAGTCTTGGTTTTGCACAGAGCTAAAGCTTTAAGTTACTTATAACCACCCACCCACCGTGAAAAGTAACTGTTGAATATTTCAATCATGCTAAGAGTTGTTCAACAATAACTACTGTAAATCTACATTTTCATTCTGTAAGTTATATCACATTTTGAAATGTGAATCATAATGTGATTAATTCCTAACAGTTTAATCTCGAATAAAATTTGACATCAATATTAATCGTGCCTGTGCTCCCGTCCTTTCGAAAGTGAATGTTGAGCTTCATCTGCGTGCACAGCTTTTTCAAAGGGAAATTGACGAACACCAGGGTTCACAATATGTGAAAGGTTGTACACGAACACATTCTTTTCTGATTTTATTTATTCCTTAACCAAAATCACTTGAACTTTGTGACATATTATTGAAACGAGTGAGAACTTAAACGTCAATAAACATATATTCTGGAATTAGTCGTACTTAAAGTTTGTCAAACTGATCTACGTACGTCTATGGTCCATAATAGTTTGGCAAGTTTAAAAGAAACAGTGACGTAAATATTATACTTTTCCAATCACTCATCTTAATTAATTCTCATATGAATTTTCGTTATCTTGTGTCTAAAGTTGTTTTTAGCTGCGGCACAGCAGCTTACAGAATGGCTCCGAGTTGTATTTTTTGTACAAACTTTTAACTCATATCTCCGTCATCTCTTGACGATTTGAGATCTAATTATAGTTTCCGACTCAGGAGGTCAAACACTTTCATTTGATATATTTGATCATGCCCAAAGTCTCATAGATTAATATATTCTAATCCTGCCTGAAATAATTTTAGTTTGAGAGTAGGCTGGTAGAGATAGTAATGAGTAACGAAATCGAATCAGGTTACGCAAGCTTTACGCATGGTATTGCTAACGCACACACACACAAAAGACATAAATCGTCTCAGATTAAATTACTGTAACCCTGCCTGAAACAATTTCAATTGCTGCGGCGAAAAATATTCCTTCTTGTTTGTATTTAATTTTGTTTCCCAGTGGAGCGTTATGTCTTCAGATTCACACGCTAGAAATTGGGTTTCCATATTCATGGTGATCAGAGCACAGAGATCCCATTGTATATCTTTGTGCGTAATCCTAAACAAACAATTATTTAATTTTTACAACTACCTCGCTTATTAAACAACATTATCTTGAAAGAAACTTGAAATTCTGTATTGTGTCAATTTTGAGATATATAGATATATATACATCTTCGGTTTCAAATATATAATGGTTTACTAACAGATCTGTGAGAAGAATCTTCGCTTAGGACCGAAGAAGACTTAAGCAAGCTCCCAAGAAAAGAATGTATTTTTATAGCTACAAACTTAAACTGATTTGTGTTACAAACGAATTTGGCCCGGCATGGCCAGGTGGTTAAGGCACTCGACTCGTAATCTGAGGGTCGCGGGTTCGAGTCCCCATCACACTAAACATGCTCGCCCCTTCAGCCATGGGAGCATTATAATGTGATAGTCAATCCCACTGTTCGTTGGTAAAAGAGCAGCTCAAGAGTTGGCGGTAGGTGGTGGTGACTAGCTGCCTTCCCGCTAATCTTACACTGCTGAATTAGGGATAGCTAGCGTAGATGGCCCTCAAGCAGCTTTGCGCGAAATTCAAAACAAACCTTGACTAACGTGTTTAAGTAAAAGTTAAATTAACCCCTTTATTAATTGCTGTTGTTTTTTCAGAGAAATCACATTTGACTTTTTTACAGATCTTTCATTAAAACTGTTGTTAATACCAAAGGGAATGTTTAGGACTGATTATCGTAAGAGAATATATTTGGTTGTTGTTAACACCAAAGGGAATGTTTAGCACCGATTATTGTAATAGAATATATTTGGAAAAAATGAAGAAATCCAGTGATTTGTTTATATAAATCACAAAAGGGTGAATATATTCTTTTAGTAACAAATTTTAAAGGGTGAATATATTTTATCTTATTCTTTTAGTAACAGATTGTAAAGGGTGAATATTATTTTATCTTATTCTTTTAATAACAGATTGTAATTTGAGTAAATTGTTGTTTAGTTGATTAAAAGTGTAATAAAAATAAGCATCTTTAAGTATCAGAATAACAGCTCCAAATCTTACATAACAAATTGGTGAAGAAAAACATTTCATGAGATTCGTTGAATATAAAATACATTTAAAAGGGTTGCTATATTTTATGTTTTCCAAACATATTATTTAGTGCTTTTTTTATAACTCGTTGTTTTAGATCAAAACCACATTGGACTAGCTGTTGTGTTAACCTTGGGGAATCTATTCCCCGATTTTAGCGTTGTAAATCTTACCGCTGTCCTGCCAGGGGACGTTTTATAACACAATATGTAATTATTGTTAATTGCAATTAGTATCGCAATAATAATTCATTTCGTTAAAACTTCAAAATAACATTCCATAAATTTAATTGAAAAGAAAATTGTCAGGAAGAAAACGTAACACGATTTATTTGACGGGTAATTGAAATATAACTTACTAATAAATATTTAATTTTAATGTTCTAGCTTTAATAAAATATATAAATGTTGGTTACCAGTAAACTACTTCAGGGTTTCAATAGCTGAACATCCAAATTGATATTGCCATAACATAGCGCTGTTATTGTTATATATATATTGAAGTTATCTATAGATAGATTTTGTTTACACACAAAAACACACGTCACAAATGAAAAATATATGTTTTTATGTAATCTGATCTATTAGTCTGAGTGTATAACGATTACTCTGATTTTATAAAATAACTTCCACCCGGAGAGACGGCGCTAATTTTACACATTTGCAACACTAAATTCCGGGGTTCGATTCCCCATGGTGGACACAGCAGATAGATAAATGTGTCATCACTCTAAAACAACCTCTCATAGAACAACAAACATCCAGAAATTTTGTCCACTAGAAATAGACCACTAATATCTTAGGTCATCTATGAAGTACTATTATGTATATTCCGACGCTTGCAGAGAATATATTGTTAAGTCTACGATCCAACAAATGACTACATTGAAAATTGAAAGTTTCTCGTAGGATTATTAGAGCAAAATTGACATGCACCTGCCATAACCATCTATAATACGACTTGGAGGATCAGTCGTACGTTTCCTTCGATCTTAGTATTATTATTACGTATTACGATTATACAGTCAAATAAATATACGTTATTACAATGGGCTGGATGTAGCCTAAGGTTAGCGTTTCTGGATTGCTGTTGTACAGTCATGCCCCACGTGGGCGGCGTATAAGATTAACGCCTGAATCCCAGTATTCAAACATTAAGAAATTTCAGGGGAAATTTGGCGATGACTGTACTTAATTAGCTGCTTTACCCTTAATCTCTCAGTTTAAAATCAAGAACGGGTATTACATTAATTGAAGCAAATCTTTTGCATTGATTTTTAAAAGCAAAACTTACATATAATTAGTTTAGATATTCGTATAGAATTACATATGAGCTATTTCTGCTAACCCTTCCTTGTTTTGAACTATAAGTTTAGGGTAAAGGCTGCTATTAAAAAGCACCCACCGCAAACTCTTGGCCTACTCTGACCAAATAGTGGAATTTGACCGGAATGCTAATCATGAACCGTCCAGTTCACAGTCTGGAACTAACCACAAGGTCACTCCTCTTTCAGGTACACACAAATACAACAAAGATTTTCAGTTGTACTTCACCCATTCAATTAGAAATCAGAATTTGTGAAACTTGTCTAAAGCAGTCCCCTAGTAGCAAAATGGTATGCCTGCGGACTTACAACTCTAGAAATCTGTTCTCAATTCCCGTGACGGGTAGAGCACAAACAGCCCATTGCATATACTTGTGCATAACTAGAAATAAACAAACTAAACGAACCACGTTCATCCTCTTTATTGGTAATGAATGTTATTTTAGTAACAATAACATAATTTTCACTTTTTTGAACATCAAAACTGCATAACGAACCATCTGCGTCATATTTATCGTAGAAATCAAGCCCCGGTTTTAGCGTCATAAGGCCTCATATGTACCGTTGAGCCATGGAGAGATATCCTGTTAGAAACAAATCTTAACATACGTGATTAAAAACGATTCTTTTTAGTTCACGCCCCCCCCAGTGGCTCAGCGGTATGTCTGCGGACTTACACGCTAAAATCCGGGTTTCGATACCCGTGGTGGGCAGAGCACAGATAGCCCATTGTGTAGCATTGTGCTGAATTCAAAACAACAACAAATTTTAGTTCACTAATACGGCATTCATCCATTTACGGACGTGTAAGCACTATATTTTACGACTTGCTCCAATAATATTAAAACTTTCACTGATAAAATTATCGCTTATAGCAAACCAAAATCTAATTCCTTCACCACGAACATCTTTCAATACCGTTTTTCATTTGTTGAGAGCTCTTAACAGAAAAATAAAGTGTCAAAGACAATAAAATCAGATATTAGCTTCACTGCCTAGTCTCGTACGAATTTGTTTTACATAGTGAAAATGGGGCCCGGCATAGCCAAGTGGTTGAAGCACTTGACTGGCAATCTAAGAGTCGCGATTTTGAATATCCGCCACACCGAACATGCTCGCCCTTTTAGCCGTGGGGGCGTTATAATGTGACGGTCATTCCCACTCTTCGTTGGTAAAAGAGTAGCCCAAGAGTTGGCGGTGGGTGATGACTAGCTGCCTTCCCTCTAGGCTTACACTGCTAAATTAGGGACGGCTAGCGCAGATAGCCATCGTGTGACTGCGCGAAACTTCAAGAAATAAAACCATATTGTAAAATGTTCGTAACAAACATGAATTACCCTGTCAGATAAACGATAAACAAATGCGGCGTAGACGCTTCATTACCGCGCCTTATTAGAATGTTTGTTATTTTGTTTGTGTGCAGCTAACTCAAAGCTAGAGTACAAATATTTGCTTTTGATTTGCTATATGGCACATTTTAAAAAAAAGAGTTACGATGTCATAGCCAGCCTGTAAATGCTGTTTAAGAACAGATAAATTGTTTTGAAATTTTCAATCAATAAATATTAATCAGATTAAGGATAAAGTATAATTTCCACTTTCATCGTCTGTCACGTCTTGTTCAGTAGATTTTGTGTTTTTAAATAGCTAAAGTGTTCGTTAGGGTTACAAAAACATTTCACCTTTATTGCTTACCGCATTTTTATTAGGAGATTAAAAATGTTAACTACTTTCACGTATCCCTTATGAACACGCCTACTTTACGCTTCTCTTCTCAATTGCATCCTGTAAGATTTAACAACGTTAAATATAAGTGCCTGTGAGTTAGTTTCATGTCGTGAAGTAAATAACCGTTACAAATATAGATGCTTTTCACTTTTACTTTTTGTTATTTGAAATTAGTAGTTACAAGAATTATAACTTTTTTTAATTCTGTACTGACTATCACAAAAGTATTTTTAATGTATATCTATAACATGATTTTCATGTTAGAAAGACATTGTTCATTCATTGCTTCCTTTCTGAAAGAGTGAGGCAGCATTTTTCATTTATTATTCTGTTTTGATATTACATTAATTAGAAATATTTCTTTTGTTTCTCAACTCTGTTATTGTGAGTAAAGAAGATTTATTCCTTTTTACTCGACGTTATTTTATTTTCCTAAATAGTTGTTGGAAAAACAAGTTTGTGTTCTGTATACAAAGTTGATATTTGAATGCCTTTTTCACAAGTTAAAAATAAAAACACATTCTGTGTTTTGTTTTCGGATACTGTGTTTGAATGCTTATAACTCAAATTAAAAACAAAAACACAATTAGTGTTTTCTATTCTGGTGTTTGAATGCTTGTTACATAAGTTAAAAACAATAGTTTGTGTTATACGTACAAAGCTGGTGTTTAAATGCTTTTAGCACAAGTTAAGAATAATAATACAACTTGCGTTCTGTGTACAAACCGTTTTTTTGAACGCTTATTGCGGTTTCTGACACCCATGATAGACAGAGCACAGATGGTCCATTGCGTAGTTATGTGCTTTACTTCAAATAAACATTTTATGCCAATTCACACCAACAAACCACTGGAATTAAGAAAGTGATACTCAATAGTAACCAACGTTCGTTTTAGGATACCACATTATTCGAAACAAGCCTATACTTTACAGAACCAACCAAATTCTTTAACATACATGGTGGTAGTTTTTCCTCTCTTAAAACAGTGTTAATAGTTTCTTGTCATCACCCGCATGCACCCTGTACAGCCGTATCAAGCATCATTATTTATGTTAATTGCTTAAACTAATACCAGGTGATACTAAACGCTCTTTAATTAGAAGAATTTCATAAAATTTACAAAATGTTTGCTGAAAAGATGACAATGACTAAACAATAATAACCGTCCACCCATATGATTACACTGCACAACAATTTTTGTGAAAAGTTTTGGCTGATTGTGACAGGTGACTGGTGGGTATGCACAAATATAGTTTTGGTTTCGCATGAAATTAAACAAACAAACACTCATTATGACAGCTGTACGTTTCTTATCAACATATTTATTAATGACCATTTATCTCTATGATATATATATATATATATAAGATAGTAATAATACTAACAACTCTAGTATTTAGTATTTTAGTCCATAGGACACGTTATGCAATGTGTTAAATGGACAGGTTAAATCAATCTTGTAAGGTTCAGTGTAGTTGTCCTTAATTTATAAATATTGTTCAGAAGAAGGAAAACCAATCAGCTGTGTCTACAGTGGTCACTGTTAACTAAATATATAATATCACAGTCATAACACACTCTAAAACCAGAAGGAGGACAACCAGTCAGCTGTGTTCACTGTGATTACTGTCAACTGAATATTTAATATCACAGTAATAAAACTCTCTAATACCAGAAGGAGGACAACCAGTCAGCTGTGTTCACTGTGATTACTGTCAACTGAATATTTAATATCACAGTAATAAAACTCTCTAATACCAGAAGGAGGACAACCAATCAGCTGTGTCCACTGTGGTTACTGTTAACTGAATATTGAGTGTCACAAACATTCCAAGGCTAGAAGCGCAGAATATGTTTTACACCATTTCAGGGCTCGACCTTCGGATGCTATGATTTGTAGCTCGGTATCTCAACCATTCATAAAGACGAGCTTTAAATAATATGCCTAAAGTACTAAGAAACAGTTCGTAGTTTTTACATAACGAAACGCTTCCTTTGAATAACGAACCGCTTTTACATGGTAGAATATCACTTTTATAAAGACTTTTGAAATATATATCATTAAATACAGAAAACACTGGACATCTTACAACTTAGAATTAATATCTTGGGTTACTAGATATATTGTTTGGTTTGTTTTGAATTTCACACAAAGCTACGCTAGCCGTCCTGAATTTAGCAGTGCAAGGCTAGAGGGAAAGTAGGTAGTTATCACCACCAACCGCCAACTCTTGGGCTAGTCTTTTATCAACGAATAGTGGGATTGACCATCACAATGATAACGACCCTGAAGGGACGAGAATGTTTGGTGTGACGGGGAATCGAACACCCGACCCTCAGATTACGAGTCGAGCGCCTTAACCACCTGGCCATCCCGGGCCAGATATGTTGTTCAGAATAGGTTTAGTTCATTATGTACTTATGGCAAAGTTACTGAAGCTATCTGCCACCGTCCATAATTTTAAACCACTCATCAAATAAATGATAGCCATTTATCACGTACCATAGACACTAAGGAATAAACTGTCACTGTTAAAACGTGCCCTTAGCCTAAAGTGTAGCGAATATATTGTGATAGTGTTACCTCCAAGTTCCACATCTCTCACACAGGGTCAACTCTCGTCGTTAGTTTATTCTAATTGATAACGGCAATAGATTTTTTTCTGTACAGACAAAAATTGAACAAACTACACAGTACTTGCTTTATCATACTATTCAAGTGTTTCATTATTTTGTAATCATTCATGTGCTAGAGAACTGTGTTTGTCTGTGGAGTTATAAAAATACGATTTTTCTTTGGACTTTACGTGTTGTTGTTTTTTTGTCTTTCCCTTTATTAGAACATTTTATTGGAATCTCAGTTACAAGTTTTGAAACTGATGAAGTAATATGGCATAAGGTGAACCTCCACTCTATACTTTCTGAGATAGGTGAGAAGTGTTTCTCATTAATTTGAGGTGTACTGATTTATTTAAAAACAGTAATGGGTAGGTTCGTTTTATGTTTGGAGATTCGTGCAAAGTAACCACACAGTAATTCGTAATGTAGCTAAACATTGTATTTGAACAAAGATAATAAATTTACTGGACGTGTAATATAATATAAAATAATCTTTACTTATGCCTAAAAGCAAAAACACTGTGAAACTTGCGTCACGACACTGGTCTGTCGCCTTATACAGAAACAGCGAATCAGTTGTGGTCTCCAAAGATATCTTCTCTTTACCCTGCTCACATTAAAACCAAGCAACTGTAAATCCAAGATTCTTACTAAAGAGGAATCGCCATATTCACTCTTAAAGACTAGTGTTAAACACGTAACTAGTCGTTTTCCTACAGTATAGTTAAGGCCATAACCATGACCTCTTCGGTCAGTGAAGGACATTGCCTTGTTGAAATGTCTGCGTAGTGCGCGATCCTGCAGCGATTTTCCAAAGGAGAATCAGGAATTATCTCCTTGAGAGTATGAAAGAAACAAAGGTAAACAAGGACAGCACTAACTCAATGATTTTTCGAACCATGTGTTTATGTGAAGATTGCATAGAAACAGATTTAATAAAAAAAAAGAACCCGTATGTATGCCTGTCTACCACAGAGGCACAGCTAACTCCTAATGCAGTTATTTTTAAAAGATAATCATGCGATGTTTCAAATATCATTGCCACGTAATATACAATTTTCTGCTAAAGATGAATGTTTGTTTACCTCGAAAATATTAATTTTACATTGTTTATTCGCTTATTCTTGTCGGGGTTTTTAGCCGTTTGAAACTATTTTAGGAGTTATTAAATCTAATGATTTGTTTTATTACAAGTAAATGAGAGTATTGATTTAGTTTGTGGCTAAAAACGTTGTTTATCAAATGTGTAAAAATATATGTTTGTTTCCTGGAAACAGCCTGTGAAAAGTTCGCTGTTATCGAGGCCATTCTCACAAATGACCATATCTTAATCAGTATCCCATGTGGCGCACTGGTCAGTGAGGAATTATACACTTGGACAGATCACCTTAATGGAGAGTTGACTTTTCACTGGACATTTTCTGATCTTTGTTTGGTAATAAGTCAAGGATGTAATACAATAAACTACAGAGAATCTTAGCTTACACTTATAGGATTAGATTATTTTACGACAAGCTAACTAGATGAATGTTGTTAATCCTTCATATTTGTTAATTCGTTATTCTCAACTTTTAAACTTTAGAAAAACCACTGTATTTAAAATAGACATCATTATCTGGTTGGTATTCTATGTTTAAAATAGAAATCATTATCTGGTTGGTATTCTATGTTTAAAATAGACATCATTATTTGGTTGGTATTCTATGTTTAAAATAGACATCATTATCTGGTTGGTATTCTGTGTTTAAAATAGACATCATTATTTGGTTGGTATTCTATGTTTAAAATAGACATCATTATCTGGTTGGTATTCTGTGTTTAAAATAGACATAATTATCTGGTTGGTATTCTATTTTAATAAACTTGACTTGGTAAATAAAAAAAAAATACTCTTATTTTCTAAAAATTATATCCAAAGGCTTAAATCTAAATAACAATTTGTTAATTTTCATAAACAAAACAAATCAATGTATGGTTTCACTTAGTTTGTTGTTAAACAACTTACGAAAAGATAAGATAAACAATCGTTAAAGGAATACATCGAGTTGCAAACAAACTTCGGTAATAGACCCAAGTAGTACTATAAATATTCAAACATCTTATTCTTTATTATAAAACCTAAAAAAATGTCTTTTAGGATTCGTGCTATTAATTTACTACATATATACATATTTAAGACACAAATACTAGTTTGAGAAGGATATAATTTATCTAGACAAAATTAGTTTAAAGAAACATCTGTTAAACAAGTAACAATATCTGCTAGAATATTTTTAATGCTTCAATCTTGTTCTGAAATTGTTCTGGTTGTTAATCGGTAACAAAGGTTGCATTTCAACACTTATTTGGGAACACATTCAATTTCGGCACATCACCATTTAGTTTAAAAATATATTCAATAGGTAGCACTGTAATCTACCTCTTGCGGCGTTTTTCAAATACGGGCTCATCACAATCATCTTGGGATTTCAGAAAAACAAACATTTTGCGGTATATTCATTTGCAAATCGAATTAGCTTTTGTTGTACTTGCATTCAGTAGTTTGCGAAACCTTTTAAGAAGTTAGCGAGCCAATTCCTGGCATCGAAAAGGTAAAGAAACACTGACCAACTGCATACAGATCTTACCATTACAGCTAACTGACCAACTGCATACAAATCTTATCATTACAGCTTACTGGTTTTACTGTATGCCTAATGTTTAATATCTACTATATCTTAAACATGTTAGTAACACCTAAATCTAAATTCCAACCGTTTGACGAAGAATGAGGTAGTAACATTATTTTTAATTGTGTTTATATTTATTAGCGCAAAACAAATGAAAAGACTACATTTACTGTATTAGTGGAGTAATATAGACGTTTTGGTTGTTGTTGTTTTGAATTAAGCACAAAGCTACACAATGGGCTATCTGTGCTCTGCCCACCACGGGTATTGAAACCCGGATTTTAGCGTGTAAATCCGCAGACATACCGCTGAGCCACTGGTTGGCTCACGTTTTGGAATTACAAGTATTTTAAACTGAAATTTTTAGACTAAATTAGTGCCCTCTGTTGGTCCAGTGGTAAGTCTGAGAACTCACAAGATTAAACATTTCGATATCAACGGCAAGACAGTGATAAACAATACACAAATGAATTTATACCGCTAGTAAACAATTCTAGAAAACTGGTAAATTATGAAGATATGAGTATCCAACTGGTTGATTATGTACAATACCGTGATTTCTGGTTTTGGTTTTTGTCAACCTTAAATAGATATAAAATTGTCTGTTTGTTCTGTGCTACTGATGGCTATCAAAACATATTTATCATCATAATGCCCGAAAGTGACCTCATGAACAGCAGCATTTTAGCCCGTTGGTTCGTACTATGTTGTTGTGCACAAAGCTACACAAGGGTTATAAGCATTTCTGGCCACCACTGATATCGAAATACTATTTTAGTGTTATCAACCCGTAAACTTGTCGTTGAATCATGGGGGTTGAGGTGGCCAAGCCCATAGAAGCGAACTGTATTTTAAGTGGTGAACTACTAGGACTATTAATAACAACTGCACGTCTTAAATTGCTCAAAACATTATTTCGATTCACGATTTTAAACTAGCAGCATATTTGACAAATTAAACTGTATAAAAGCTGGTTTCTAAGAGACATATTCATTGCACCAGAAATGTTTAACTTAAGGTGTTTTTTGTTATGCACAAAGCTACCCGTGCCCACCATGGGTATTGAAACCCGGTTTCTATCAGTATAAGTCCTCAGACATTCCACTGTATCACTGGGGATGTTTACCTTAAACTGTTCCTCACAAAAATGTCAGGCCAGACAGGTTAAGGCACTCGACTTGTAATCCAAGGGTCGCGGATTCGAATCCCCGTCACACCAAACATGCTCGGCCTTTCTGACATGGGGCGTTATAATGTGACGGTCAATTCCACTTTTATTGGTAAGAGGGTAGTCCAAGAGTTGACGGTGGGTGGTGATGACTAGCTGCCTTCCCTCTAGTTTTACATTGTTAAATTACGGACGGCTAGCCTAGATAGCCCTCATGTAACTTCGCGCGAAATCTAAAACGAACCGAACCTCTCAAAATGGCAACGAAAGAAACGTGATGTTGATGGCATTTGCCTTTTATTCAAATGTTGCCATAGGTCTCTAAATTTCTTAAGTTTAGTTTTAATCGGATTCTAATGTGAACAATCGCAACTGGGTTATAATTGAACGTTGTTAACGTACGTTATAACTGTAGCTTAATAAAATCAGTTCCTAGTGTTACTTAGTAAGTTGTGCTGTATCAAAGTTGTATATTCCAACTTATATCATTATGTTAATGAATTGATATTATAACAACCTTTACATCACACCTTCAAATGACTTAATCTGAAGGCATATAAAGCTTAAGTTCGGACTACGATATCCATAGTGAGCTCAGCACAAACAACAATTGTTCAGTTTAGAGCGAACATACAGCCATCGTGTAGCGTTTCGCGAAATCCAAAACAAAGAAACGTGTTCATGTTAAGCGTTTAACCATAAAGACAACCCTGAAATTTATTCGTAAACTAAAATCTTATATAAGTTATATTTCTTAAAAAGCCTATTAAATATACAGTTTGTGGAGTTATTTTTATTCCAAACATGCACTTATTTTTTTCTTTACTTCATGGACAGTTTAATAATAACTGGTCCATAAATTTCTCAGATAAATGGAAACAACGTTATGCTGTTCATCTCCCCCTTGTGTGCAAACAAAGTTTCAGCTGAAGTCTACCGTATTTATACAGTAATAAGCAATATGTTTAAAATCTAATGTTGTGTTTGGAACTGTTTTAAAAAAGGCTTAGCAAGCGATAGTATTTTACTCATAACTCAGTACAGAAAGTGTACTAGCAAACAAAGACATCTTTTTGTCTGTTACAATAGCTAGAGTAGACGAAAAATACTGTAATTGTAACAGTCTGATTGGTGTATACTATTTTATATAACACACAGTAGTTGGCAATATTTTATTTTGAATTGTAAGAAGTTAGTTTAAAGTAAACTTATGAGCGTTCATTGCTATTCTTAGAGGAACTCGAATTCTCTTTACAATACAATATTACCTAAAAGTAGGTATTGCAGTAGAAAATGTATTACTTTCAAATGTACTCAGATTTATTTAGGTTAGTGGCGTAGTTGTTAGTATCATTGTGTTAATACTTGCTATATATACATACCGGGTACGTATGCTAGATTTCCTTACGTAGGGTCCTCGAAGTTGTTGTTGTTTTGAAAATAAAACCAATATTCACAAAAACAAATATATTTTTTTCTTGATTTTGAAGTTCACATGTCATGCTGCGTGTAGCCGACAAAGTGTATAATATTTCTCGTGATTCATAACATGCGCACCTTTTTACTGGCATCTTTACAGTATAAGTTGCAACTTTAAGCGTCCCTTATGTGAAGTGAATTTAGCATCCACTTGGTAGAGTACATAGTTTATAGTTTGTAAGGATTTTGATTTGTTTGTAATTAAGTACAAAGCTACAAAATGGGCTATCGGTGATCTGCCCATCACAGGCATCGAAACACAGTTTTCAGCCGTGTGAGCGCGCAGATATACTGCTGTGCCACTGAAGGGCAGTCTATAAGGAAAAAAATAAATTTGCTGATTATATTGTATTCACCGAATTTTAACATTTCATGCTCAGAATTATATTCAAATCCGTTAAACGAATTGAGACACCTTTTTTTTGTAAGAGATAGAGACGAAATTTTAAAAAACAAATTAGCTAAATACACATTTACCCTGCCTCCCAGTTGTAAACTTGATGGCTTATAACGTTAAAATTAAGTGTTACATTCATATTGTGAGCACAGAAGAGTGAAACAAACAATTCATTTTATTAAGAGATGAACGATTTCCAGAATGCATTACCTCAGATCGAAAAGTAACAAATAAAACGAACATCGTCCGAGATTATATTATAAATTAAATCATTCGTAATAGGTTTATAGTTTGCTCGATTTGTAATTTGTGCTATTTTTTACTAAATGTTGTTGTTTTGAATTAAGCACAAAGCTACACAATGGGTTATCTGTGCTCTGCCAACTACGAGTATCGAAACCCGGTTTTTAGCGTTGCGAGTCCACAGACATACCGCTGAGCCACTGGGGGGCTTTTTTACCAAATCTTAATCACGCCATTTCTAACATTAAAAGTACTTTGGTTTAAAGGGCTGTCAAAGTGTTTTCTTACTAAGAATTATTTTCTGTGTGTGTGTTTCCTTATAGCAAAGCCACACGGGGTTATCTGGTAAGCCCACCGAGGGGAATCGAACCCCTGATTTTAGCGTTGTAAATCCGTAGATATACCACTGTACTAGCAGGGGGTAATAATTATTTTAATATATATATATATTGTTTTTCCATTTTTGATAATTGTATATAAAAGTAACTGTAAAAATACCATCAGTATTATTACATGTTCAACTAAAACATGGTTTACTTATCTTTACACATGATTTTGTGTTCTTAGTTCTTCATCTCATTGAGGATCCATATGGAAAGGTTAGATGTCTGGATTAACCGAATGCATGTAATGTTTTCTGATTTTGTTCCCTATGCACGAAACTTATAAAATGTTCGATAAAATGTTACTATGACGTATTTTACTATTGTTAAAACGTAGAAAGTAATGTTCTGTCTGGTTCTGTACAAAAAAACAACTACGTTTTGACTGTTATATAGTGTTTTTAAATACAGTAAAAAAAATCTCGAATTAAATTAAGTTTCCGCGTCCGTTAGTAAGTTTGTCTCGTATCCACGTTAAAATAGAAATTTAGAAATAAAGATTCAAGTGAAATAACGCAGTTTTCTATGTCCATGCTGTTGTCAGTCTTAACTGTATATAAATGGTGTGATCTACAATTCGTGTGCTCTTCACTTGAAGTTATGGTCGGTGCTTCTACAAACGAATTATGTCCGTTGTCCCCCTCTAGTACAGCAGTAAGTCTACGGATTTACAACGCTCAAAAAAAGGGGTTCGATTTCCCTTGGTGGACTCAGAAGATAGCCAAATGTGACCTTGCTATGAGAAAAGGTCCTGTTTTAAGAGTAAATAAAGCTAAAATTGAGATTTACAAATATTTCTTTTTCTTTATTTCAAATTTCGCATAATTTTTCTCGTGAATTTGTAGCATGCGCTTGTTTTACTGGCGTCAACAGTAACATTCTAGTTATTTGTATATACTGTATCTAAATACAAGATGATTCTAGGTGGTGCTCTCGTTCAAATTTTCCGCTAAAGTTGAACTGATCATTCTTAATTTTATCTCAAAGTTATGGTTTAATTTTAGTTTTTTCGTCACTTTTTACCGTATTTTAGTTCTAAAATGTTTTACTCCTGTTAAATCCACCTCATGAGCAAAATTGTTTTGTTAGTTCTTATTATATCAATATTCTTCAAATTAAGCTGTTTTATTTACTGTAAATTGAAATTATTTTCTAACACACGTAACATTTTACATTCCATCTTTATCTCTTTATTATTCTCCTTTTCCAAAATCAGCCAGGTGGTTAAGGTGCTCGACTCGTAACCTAAGGTTCACGGGTATAACACTAGAACATGTGAACTCTGTTCGGTCGAAGTTAAAGAATACCATTCATTAAACTTGTGTGTATAACGGTATACACGTGACTGAGTCGAATTGCTTGTACAACAAATGTTATACCCATTTTTGTTTTTCTTCGAATGACGAACCAAACCAAGGTTAAAGTCCAGTCTGTTGCTGATGTCCAGGAAGATAAAGATTTGATGCGGTATTCATCATTTACTTTCAGTGATAAATTTGAGCCTTTTTCTATAGCTTTTGACCCTCTTCCTGGAATTTTATACGCCATTGGAAACGATGTTTGAATGTTTTTTCTCTGTGTGTTTAAGAATATTTAGAACTCCTACACTCTAAGAAGACAGAACGTAGTTTCATTAGTGTTATTAAATGTGAATTTATCTAAGAGTATATCTTTAGAACTGAAGAGAAAGCTTAAGTAAACAGACTCGGCATGGCCAGGTGGTGGTGGTTAAGGCACTCGACTCGTAATCCGAGGGTTGCGGGTTTAATCACCGTCACACCCCAGAGTTGGTGGTCGGTGTTGATGACTACTTGTCTTTCTTCTAATCTTACATTGCTAAACAAGGGACGACTAGCGCAGATAACCCTCGTGTAGCATTACGGGAAATTGAAAACAAATCATTAGTGAACAACATGGTTTGTCCACCCCTATTTTTCACGAGCTTTATGTTTCCAGAATAATTATCACTGCCCTTGTTCCAAGTACTAACGTTTTTTTGTGTCAGTTATGTATAAATTTTTGGCACATACGAAAAGAGATTTATATTTTGAGTCACCGGCCATATTAATAATAGTTAAAAACCACTAAGAAAAGGCTTGCCCAACATTTTATCAGCCATATAAAACACGTGTTATTTTTTAAATGTGGAATACTTAACATATTGTTCATTAAAGAAACAAATGACGTTCTAGTAAAGCAGCTCTAACGACTACTTAAATCCAATTCGATTACGCAGGAAATTGAACATTCCTATTTTTGTTATTAAGGTATGTAGAGATATTTTCAGACACATATTTCATGGCTGTTTCTTTCAAACTGTTTCGTACCCCGGCAGGACAGTGCTAAGTTTATAGACTTGCAACATCAAAATCTAGGGTTTTGATTTCCTGCGGTGAACCCAGCAGAGAACGCAATGCTTCTTTGTTTTGAAACAAACAAATAATCAAACTATTACATATTAGTATGCGGTACATTGTGAGAGTAAATATGATAATAAAATGGTCACACATTACTGCAAGATACAAAACGTAAAAAGTTTATCAATTATAAGAAATCGTTTGCCTTTTCTCTGGTGTCAGTTCTCTCTATCCCTCCAATAAAGTGAGGAGCTCCATACCTCACGGAGGACACAGCGGGTAGTCAGATGCGGATTTGTTCTAAAAAAATAACCAAACTGTTCGCTGTTCAATACCTTATGCACCTTGCACGATATCAACTAAGATAAGTGTTCTTAACTTACCTTGTAACAAGACATTCTGCTTAGGTACACAGATTTTGTTATATCATACAGACTGGCTTCCATTAACAGAGGTGTTGAACTGGGGGATGTTTTAATACCCATAGTTTTAATGTTTAATAAAATACTTGATTTAGTGTTACAGAAAACTGTTGGGCTCACTTCGATGTTAGATTTAAGATCGTTAGAGATCGATTCTATCTAATGGAATAAACTCAGAAGAAAGAATAATTTTCATTCAAACGTTACATTGAAATAAAATTGAAAAATACAATTCAGCCTATATAAAGTAACGGCGGAATAGATTGTATCAAAACTACATTTTTGCCATTTTATGGCAGCACCTATTGACTTCTTTTTTTATCCGACTATTAAAACGGACGATGGGAAACCTTTGCTCTTGTACATATTCGGTTTCTTCAACAGTGTCCCAAAAATATCGATGCTGGTGTTCTACCTACAACTTTAAAATTTGGGATTACATGTTTGTACAGCTAAATCCAACAAACAAACGATTTTTTGTTTGTTTCTTTGAATTAAGCACAAAGCTACACAATGGGCTATCTGTGCTCTGCCCACCACGGGTATCGAAACCTGTATTTTAGCGTGTAAGTCCGCAGACATACCGCTGAGCCATTGGGGGGCCCACAAACAAACGAACACCGTTGATAATGTAACTTATGTTTCTCAATGAATGCAAAACATTGAATGCGATGCGGTCTCAAGGCCCTATGATACGATATAAAAGTGATAGGTAAACTCTTAGAATGGTTGTTTGATTGATTGTTTGGAGTTGAGGACAAAGCTGCTCAATGAACTATCTGTGCCCTGTGATTCCTCAGAAATACCGCTCAGAATGGAAGATAGATGGCAAGATGCTGTTAACCAGCTGTCCTTCCTCTTGTCATTAATTCACAATTAGGGGCAGCAGAAGATAATTTTAGTTTCTTAACTACAAATACAAATTCCTCCCAAATTAAGTTATGTTAATCAATATTTTCTTGCTGTTGTTAATTATATTAATAAGAGAATGAGTGACTGTCACATTACAACGTCCCCGCAGTTGAAAAGGCGAGTATATTTGGTGTGACGAGGATTCGAACTTGCAACCCTTAGAATACGAGTCAAGTGTGTTAACCACCTGGCCATGCCGGACCCAGAGGGGTAAGTAAATAGATTGTTAGGATAGAAAACGGTCATTCACAGTAAGAAAAATAACCGGAATAAAACATAAATTATAAACAGCTATAACTGGAAATTATACAGAATTTATTATGTGTATTTATGCACTGATTATTGTGTCGTGCAAATGTGGGTCTCTAGTGATGGTGGTGTGCGTTTCGCCAAAGTATACCGAAAAACTGCGGGCGGGCTTGAAAGTTAAACGTTATGTTAATAATAATTATAATCACAGTATGATCCTAATGGAAAACGAAAACATGTTCGTTGCTTTACAGGAAGATTGGATATCACTAGACATATTATGGTAAGTCTGCGGCAATCTGAACTCGACTGTCATTCACAAGCTCGTGAGTGACCAGTAGTTTCTTTAAAACGTGTACACCAGGTCACTGACCGTGATATAAATGCATGTAATAACCGACCATATTTTTGAGCATAGTATTCATTTGTAAACCAATAATTATAGATATTTTCAAATTTTATGTAGTTCATTGAAATCTTATACGTATCTGATAGTTTGAGTGAAGTTATAGAACGGTATTACAGTTGCCTGCGTTTACACGTTTCTGGGAATTTGTATTGTTGTTTTACTGATAGAAAATTTAAAGAAACGCGAATTGTGTGCCCTTGTCTAAAGGCTTCTAACCAAGAATTTCACCCTTTCATCAGTACTTTACACTCTGTATGTGGAACATTTCGAATAAATGCCCTCAAAACAGACATTCTAAGTTCCACGATTTAGTTCAAACTGATTAATGATACATTAATATGGCCACACACTACATAGAATAGTTCATGAACCACCTTGTGTCCATCTTAGACTGCTTGGTTTCTAGAATGAAACAGGAGTGAAACACCGAACTTGCTAAAGAATAATACAAACTTGGGTAGTACCTACCAAACCACTCACATGATCAGTGAAAATCAAACACAGGTAGTACCTACAAAACCACTCAAATGACCAATTAAGAACAAACACAGACAGTACTTTCCAAACTACTTAAATGACCACTTTTATATGCAAAAACGGCTCTTCTGGGCCCAGAAGAGCCGTTTTTGCATATAAAAGTTCTCAACAAGTGGGTTTCTCGACATCACTGATACTTAAATGACCAGTTAAGAACAAACACAGGTAGTACTCACCAAACCACTCAAACGACCAGTGAAGAACAAACACAGATAGTACTTGCCAAACCACTCAAATGACCAATGTAGTACAAATATAGGTAGTGCTTTAAAAAAATATGTGTATGACTTTCTTTATTTCTTCTCACACGAAGTTTAAAGTTATATAAGATGACAGACTAACTCTTCGTTAATCGTTTTTAACGAATACTTCATTAGGACCCGTCAAACTGTAACAACAACACAGTATTAAACAGAAAATACCAATGACTTACATTGTTCTCGTTTGTGTACCTTCATAGGAAAATGGTAAGCTCAAGGGAAGGCAGCAAGTCATCACCATCCACCACCAACTCTTGGGCTACTCTTTTACCAACAAATTGTGGGATTAACAGTCACATTATAATGCCCCCACGGCTGAAAAAGGTGAACATATTCGGTGTGACGGGGATTTGAACTCGTGAACTGCGAGTCAATCGCCTTATCCAGTTGGCCGTGCCAGGCATAACAAGTGTTAAGATTAATTCATTATACCAATTTCCTTTCGTGTTTAAATAAAAATATGTAAAGACCAAGCACACTGTAATGATGTACAAATGATACTGAAGGTCTAAAAAGAAGAGGTTAAAAATATAGATTAAGAAAAGGCCAAATGGTTATAACAGGTATAAACATTAAAATCAAATTCTTATATCTTGGTGCTATCAGAGGCTTTCCTCGACAAGTAGTATAATAATATAATTGCCATATGAAAATTAACCACTTTAAAACTTATTTCGTATTTTACTAGAATTATATCAAGTGTTAAGGGCCTGGCATGGCCGAGCGCGTTAAGGCGTGCACTCGTAATCCGAGGGTCGCGGGTTCGCGCCCGTGTTGCGCTAAACATGCTCGCCCTCCCAGCCGTGGGGGTGTATAATGTGACGGTCAATCCCACTATTCGTAAAAGAGTAGCCCAAGAGTTGGCGGTGGGTGGTGATGACTAGCTGCCTTCCCTCTAGTCTTACACTGCTAAATTAGGGACGGCTAGCACAGATAGCCCTCGAGTAGCTTTGTGCGAAATTCCAAAACAAACAAACATCAAGTGTTAAATAAAAATAATCAAACGGAATAGCGTCCTTTGCTTGCAAAATAATTTATTTATAAAGATTTAAAATATATGTTAAAAATAAAAATACTACGTTTCCGTGGAAGTAATTCCATCTCATCAGGAAAACAAAATCAAAGTACACATAACGTTTCTCGTAAACCTCAATATTTCTTGTGTTATTAGTTAATTTGTTTTTATTTTTTGTAATGTCGCCACATACAACAACGATTTCCGAAAAACTTACTCACATATCTCCCGGGCCTATATCTTAATTTATATTCGTTTTGTTTCAAATAATTTCCAAGTATTCTATTTCGTTTGTTTGTTTTTTGTAGTGGCGCCACATAAATAACGATTTACAAAAAAAAACTTCCAAATCTACTGGTCTTGCATCTCTATATTCGTTTTGTTTTAAATAATGTCAAAGTATACTGTTGTTTAACCCGGCATTCTCAGTTACCTGTTTTACGTATTGTTCCATTATCCTAGTTAATAACGTGTGTAGAATACTCACGTTTTGCCAAAGCCGATTTACCCGTTTATAATTTATCTTCCGTATTTTGATGTTCTTATATTCTAAATTTTAATTTCCTACATACCTGCCTAGTATTACTTAGAGCACAAGTTTATCTGTTTTAAGTATTGAACTAAATGTCTTTGAGCATTTGATCATTGAATAAAGAACTTTATCAAATTCGTTTCTGTTTAATTGTTATCGAATTTAACATTTGGAATATTTTTTTAAAATATCAAGTTTAAACATAAATATTTAGTTAACAGTTTTTGTGATGCAAATTCTAGGAACTTATGAGTGAAAGCAAATAATTAATATGCAATAGCAGGTAAACCAGACTACGGCTGTCATACCCAGTGCGACTGCCAGTGAGGCTTTTAACATAACACCAGGGCCCATGAGACTAGCTGGAATACAACAACTATATTTAGTAAACAATAAAATGTTAAAGTTAACAAATATATAAATAAATATTTCAAAACTTTTCCAGTTTTTCTGAATTTTAGAAATACAATATATACAAATACAATGCTTAATTCGTTCACCCTTATATACATTTGTATTTCATATTCTTGTTTTATTAGAAGAAATGTTTATTTCTAAGTACGTCAGATGAACTAACATTCCAAATCTTTTTAAGTTACGTTTAAGTTGAAGTCTGTAAACCTATTTCCTATGTTTGGAGTGGATGTGAATTAAACTCGGATCTAGGCAAGTGAACAAACCCTGTGCCATCAGCTAGCCTTATAAACATATTTGATTAATAAATGAATAATATTTTGTTCGTTTCTAAGAATAAGTATTGCCAATTAAATCACAAGGGTTAAATACTGTAATTCTCATTTTTATTATTCAAACATCATTATTTCAACATCTTATACCATCAGCTTAAGAATCACTGATTACTCAGGAAACATGTTAAATAAATTCTTTACACAATATTTTAGCCCTCTGAATATTCTCAGCAGTAATCAATCACATCATTTCTTTGCTTTATTAAAAAGAAACCACATCTGAACCACATATGGTAAAACATGTCTTTGTTACAGGACCTCGAGTAAGGTTTGGTGGGGCTGTAGATCCAGATAATATTTCAGAATAATAACTCACTCTTGACTATATTCTACTATTTCTATGAACCATAATTTTTTTTTTTACTTGGGTGGCCAGGAGGGCCTTCAGTTTGAACGCAGGTGGTTCATGCATTAATCCTCTGCCGTTTGTCAGAATTCATTAAAAAAGTAGCTAAGTTTTACTTCATCCACATGTGTTTGATGCAACTTCAAGATGGACCTGAATTTGAATTGTTTTTGGCAAAGTGAATTCCTACTTTGTATGTTACTTTACATAACTTGGTCCATATAGGTATATGAATGGCAAAATCAATTCTAGATCTTTTATCTTGAAATGTCTTTCCAGATATATGGTCCACACCCAAGAATTATTAATTGGTTGAAAAAAATCAATATCTAAATATGTATTGGAAGATACTGGTAAAACGTAGTTCATATATAAATATTAATTGTTGGAACATAAAACATATATGACTGTTTCTTTAATATTTTAGAATCTGATACAGACTACCTGAGGGTTAATTAGCAGAATTTGATTCAGACTTAAATGTCATTTAGTACTTGTGTAAGAAGTCTCTCCAGACATAAAGGTCCAGCTTTGTGTATTACCTATTGAAATATGGATGAGAATTAAAAGTGTTACTTGACAGAATATCTGTAGATCCAATTGATCTTGGTACAACCCAAAGTTTTCTCATTTTTAATATTTGTTTAAGTGTAAGTTACCCACCTGAACCAAAGCAAGTCCTGAGAGTTATTTGATTGGATGATAGTTTGAGTGTTCTTTGGTAAAATCTGGCTTAAATCTGAATATTACTCAACAGAATCTGATTTATGTGTATTACTATCAAACAATAACTTACATATGGAAGGATATAGTCTTGATTAAAATAAATCTGGTCAGCATTTGGGTTTAGAATCTTATTATTTCTTGGCTGGATTTTTTTGGGCCCGTGTTTTGTAAAATTACAAACAATATATATAGCTATACTGAATATTTCATACACTCTCAGTCTAATGACACTATTAACAAAATTTTTACAAAATTTAATATCTGATGTTATTTACGTAGATTACACTAAGTAACAAAAGTTTTACTTTTTTGTTCCTGGGAAGAAAGTGTTATTTCACAATTGCTTATATCTAAAGTAAATGAAAAAAGCCTGTTTTACCACTTACCACATCAGTTTAGTTCTAGCTGTCTATGTGAACACATAGACCTATGTCATTTTAACAGAGATGGCATATGAAGCTGCAAGCATTCTCTAGACGCATTCTGCAATGCATGTGGCCAATTTATAAAGACAAGAGCGAAAAAGTACTCTGTGAAAGCATCTGCTAAAATGTGTTAAACATACAAGGAATATTGCAGCATGCCTGTCAGGGATCAAGACAATCCCTGGGCTCCTCATTTTAACTGTGAGCACTGCAAAAAAACTCTAAAAGGTAAGATAGACAATAGTAAGATTTTATATAACACAAATTTTAGACCTTTAAAATTTAAATATTTTAATTTATTTATTTTTTCTAATTTCCAATAATTAGAAAAAATATCACAAAATATTTTGCACGAACCTCTTGCACATTAGGCTTTACCAAGTTTCCCTCTTGTTTTTGCCTTTTGGACAGCAGGAACACTGCAGCAGACTACAACAGAAAGCACTAGCCACTAGAACCAAGTTCTCTGTGGGGAGGCACAATGCCAAGTGTGAGCCACTAGTGGACCTCCAGAAGGTGCTGTTCCCACCATTGCACATAAAATTGGGTCTTATGAAACAGTTTGTCACAGCTCTTGATAAGGAGTCTGCAGCCTCCAAGTACCTTTGAGACTTCTTCCCTATGCTGTCCGAGAGAAAGGTCAAAGCTAATGTCTTCGTTGAACCACAAATAAAGACAATCCTGGAGTGCACAGAATTTCCCAAGAAGCTCAGTAGGTAGGAAAAAAAACAAACTTGAGGCAGCTTTGGGGCTTCTTAGTCATTCACAAGGCTGAAAATTATGTGGAACTGGTTGAGGCTCTGGTGAAGAACTGGAAAAATGAGTTGCAGGATGTCCCTGAAAGTCCACATCCTTGATGCTCATCTTGATAAATTCAAGGAGACCATGGGATCATACTCAGATGAACAAGGTGAGCACATCCACCAAGATAGACTAGACTTTGAACATCTCATATAACAAAAATATGATGGGAAGCTATATTTTGAAGCTGATATGTGAAAATGATTTTACATTACAGTCACAAATCTTGAAAACCTACTCACTTCTGAACATTTTTGTATAACTTTAGTATAAATACAAGTAAATCTTGATTCATATGTTTTATTCAGACCTTATGTAAATGAAAATGTGCAAATTTGCCCATTTTTACATAGAAAATAGGTTGATTTCTAAATTTCATTATTCATGTCACATAAGCAATGTTTGAAGAG
This sequence comes from Carcinoscorpius rotundicauda, assembly GCA_011833715.1. Taxonomy (NCBI): domain Eukaryota; kingdom Metazoa; phylum Arthropoda; class Merostomata; order Xiphosura; family Limulidae; genus Carcinoscorpius; species Carcinoscorpius rotundicauda. The sequence continues at coordinate 37,639,058 of CM022403.1, forward strand.
AATAATGGCCATTTTCTGTCCTTTTATAATATAAGCAATTAAGGAATAACACATACTATCCAGGAACAAAATTTGTGTTACATAATGTAATTTTATGTCTTTTTAACTATACTGACACTGAATATTTCATACACTCTCAGTCTAATAATTTTATGTCTGTGAAACAAAAGTCTTCTTTCTACTCTACTAGAAATAAAAAATAAAAATGGAACATACTTTTTACAACTCTCTACCAAAAGTAAAGGATGGGAAAATAATCAAAAGTTGGTATGTCTGTAGTCATACCTGGCAAACCAAGTTTCCTGCTGCCTGAAATCCTCAGTAACATAGAAACCATTAGAATTCCTGTAGTGAATTTTTCTGTGGATGATGTACATTTGCAGGACAACCATTAGTTTGTCTTTAACATGGGAGTATATGAAAACTTTGCAGTCAACTATTTTAATTACTCTGCATGTAGCTTTTAAAAAAACTTACTTTCAGAACGTACATAATTATTAAAGTAATACGTTTCTTAACAAACATACTAATTACATTCCTGAGCATGAATCTTTAATAATTTTTTACTGTTATATAATTCAGGTTAATTACAGACCACCATCTAATAAAGGTATTGCAATTCCAACTACAAAAAATATTTACTATGCTGACCCCAGTAAGCCTAAACACAACAACTTTTACCAGATATATAAGGTAAGAAAATTGTATGTTTGAATTATTTTAGGTGTAGCAGCTTTGAATAGTATTAAATAGTATAAGATATCTTTACTCATTCAACATTATACTTCATGTGCATTTTAATTTTGGAAATGCTATTCTCTGTGACATAATATAATAATATTGAAGTGTCTATATCTACATTTACTTCAGTTTTAATCATGTGGTTTGGAGTATATGAATGATAATGAAAAATGTAACAAATATCTAAAAATTTCACATACTTAAAACAAATATGTTTGAGCAAGAAAGAAATGTGTGATTACTGAAAGTTTCCTTTCATTGTTTACAGTTAATTCCTTATTGATCATGACAGCCAGGATACATATACTTAATAAACAAAATATCTAAAAACTGAATACAGTAACTATCAAAATAAAAGATGTGGAAGATAATAAAATATTTGTAGATTCTGGGTGACAACATGTCAATTATATGTTTCAAATACTAAACAGATTAGATCTAATTTTGAACCATGTTTCTAATATATAATATTAAACATTTTGCATCCCAAGTTTTAGATATTACCAACTATCTGAAGCACCCATCCCCTAAAGGGGAATTGTGCAAATTTATGGTAAAGGGAAGACTATCTTAGGACATGAAAAGTTACTTCTCTTATATTTAGTTATCAGAAAAAAAAAACATTTAAAAACTGCAAAACATAAAATGTGACACAACAAGTTTGCATGTATTTCTGCCAAATTTGGTGAACTTCCATCAACATGGGTGAGAAAGCAATGGTAAGAAAAATGCACAAACACAAAAACACCCATAAAACCCACAAAATGTGAAACTGAAAATTAGTATGTATCTTCCCATGGATCGAACAAAATTTGATGAAAATCCATGCACACTCTGCAATATACAACAGATAACAGACAGTACTACCACATTTATATAGATATGCCAAATTTGGTGAAGATCCACTGACAGCCTGCAACACACAATAGATAACAGACAGTATTATCACATTTATATAATAGATATGCCAAATTTGGTGACGATCCACTAACACCCTGCATCATACAACAGATAACAGACAGTACTGTCACATTTATATAGATATGCCAAATTTGGTGAAGATCCACTGACACCCTGCAACACACAATAGATAACAGACAGTACTATCACATTTATATAATAGATCTGCCAAATTTGGTGAAGATCCACTTATACCTTACAACAGATAGCAGACAGTACTATTACATGGATATTGTACTATTAAAGATGAGAGGATCCATTTTGAGAAATGTTTCTTATTTTTCATAAAACAGTTATAACAGAAAAATCCAAGATAGTGCTGCATAGAAACAAAACTTTTAATTTTGTTTTGTACTTTTGTACATTTTTTGTTGAGACTGTAATTGACTTAATGCAAAATATTACAAACTTCACATGGATAGATAAAATAGAATTTCAGTTTTGAGACCACAATGGTATTTCACAGAATTATGGGACATACAAGCAGTGTCTTGGTAAGAGTTCATGAGAAGTGTGTCTGAACTGAGGAAATCAAGGATCAAGGTATACACAAGAAAGCAAATGTATTGAAAAAGTAAGGCATAAAAGTCTTATTTTTTTTGTCGCGTAATTTTATTCTGTTTTTGAATTCTAACTTCATAACCTCTCTCCTCTGTCTTGTTTGTAAGCATAATGGACTTATTCAGGGTAGTATATCTGATAGATTAGAAACTACCTATAGCCACATGTTTTTGTTAAAACTTTGGTTAAACACTGACTTAATTCTTGCTTTGACCATCATATTATAACATAGAGGTGTGATACACTTAAACTAAATGCTATGGTGAAAACTTATGTTTTTAATTATCTTGATTTATGGTAAAACCTCAGTTATGTAGTTTCCTATTAATCAAAATTATTAAATTTGACCTTAAAGTGCCTTTCTATGATAAGTAAAGTATATCACAGTTATGTGTGAAAATATGAGGTATAATGTTAATAGCCTTTGCTGTGAAAGATGATTTTAAAATTCAAATATGAAATTAATACCAACTGATAACAACTTTATCATATAATGAGTAAATGAGATTTTTTCATATTAGTTGGAAACAAGTTAACATAAAATAGGTATAATTTTAACAGTTGCTGGCACTAATTCTATCCAGGAGTTCAACCATAATTAGTTCGTATTGGTACTTTGATAATATTAAACCCGAGTAATGACAAACAATAAGAGAACTAAATAATGGCTTTTTACAAGCACTTCATGCAGTAACACTTAAGATATCTCACCCTAATTATTTACTAAGTTGTTTTAAAAATTTCTGAAAAGCATGCATTATCTGTATTTATCATGTATAATAACCAACATTTCATACCTGTATTAAAAATTAAAAAAGAATAATAATTGTTACCTTCTATGAAGGTTACAGGAAGAGAAGTGTATGTTTCATATATCAGACTGACATATAATTTTTTTTTCAATGAGTTTCTTAGGAACTGCAACTCCTTCGACTATGAAAAAATAAAAAAAATTCCAAATCATCAGACTTTACATACCATGGTGATTACCATGAAGGTAAGAAACTGAAGAAGTTTAACCTTTGTTAATTTTACTACATTTTTAACACTTCTAATACATCATATGATTATAAAAGCTCAGAATGAAGAGGATTTTGAGAACCATCAGGTGACCAGGCTTTTGTTTTGAATTTTTATTTTATAAGAAGTAGTTTTCTCCATAAGGACCCAAGAAAATAATACTTATTCCCAGACTATTCAATGAAGGCATGTGGTTGTGATGCAGTTTAGATTTTTGTGTACTGATTTGTACCAACCTCAAACATAAACTTTTTATAAAAAATTACATTCCCCATGAACCAATTAAATAACTTTGTTGATTTAATTTTAAGTTGGTACTACCAACATTTTCATATGTAAAAATAAAAAAATAAAAATAAAAATGCCAAAATGTACTTCTCAGAAAAAAACAAATAAATTTACTAGAACGAGTAATTTTTTAAGACGTTTGATAGGAGATTTTATGATTACCAACTAAGAATCTTTAGTTTAATCAGCATACTCAATATCACTGGATCATACATGTTAAATATGTTTACTTTACTTTTCCCAGGCGTATACAGAATAAAATATTCTGTCAATCAAATAATTTAAATTTTTTCCACACCTGAATGTCATGAAGGGGGGGGGGAGTTTAATCAAAGTGCTTATCACTATATGTCAGGTAGGGAGGGGGACCTAAAGCTATGTCAGGTTTGGTGAGAATTGGTCCAGCAGTTTATTGCTAAAAAGAGATACACATGACTTGTTATATAATGATTCAGATCATGATCTATAATTTAACATTATTTACAGAAAAAGGAAGAATAGTTCAAAAACAATATTTAGCAGTAAATCATCTCTGACAAACTCCAATTTTTTTAAATGTTAACACTCTGTTACCTGCATTCAGAATCACAGCCTGAACAACTATTGATGAAGATTGGTATTATGATGTATGTCATCACTTTCTGTCACAACTTTAAATAATTACTGTTTCAATTTGCTCTTAGGGCACTGGATAATGTTTCCTTTTGTGAACTTTCAGCAGATGTTGCTGTAAGTTTTGTTTCCTGTGTGTGAGAAGTGATATTTCACAGTAATTTTTCTTGGTTTTAAAGCAAAGCAAAATCATCCGAGTGGTAAAGCAAAATTGTAGAAAATTTTGAAAGCACAGCATAATGATAAGTACATGATGGTCATGATGTCAGATTTTGCTTATGGTGAAAATTAGAAACATGATGTTATCTAATTTATTTCCAGCACTGATTTTTATTTATTATAATCAGTTTTTTTTTTAATTAACATTGCTACCATTCATAAAAACTGATGAACCAACAAGCTAGTCTTCTGAGTCCTAGAGTACTTCTAGCAACCAACCACAGTGCCAATAGGAAGAAACTACATCTGTAATCATAAGAACCCATGCATGAAAGTAAAGGGAAATATGTTATTGTACAGACCAAGGGAACATGGTAGCCTTGAGAAATAAGTTATAGCACAGACCAGGAAAGCATGGTAGCCTTGGGAAATAAGTAGTAGTATGGACTGAGGAAGTGATGGCTAAGAAACTGGTCCTCATTTAGTCTTCAAGTGCAGTGATCTTTCACTGATCATGGGGTGCTATCTCAATGCAGTATCTATTTTAGTGGCCTTAACGTGACGAGTTCTTTCAAATTTAACACTGTATTGTGCTATTTACTGCTAGCAATATAATGTTTGCTCATTCAATGGTGTGTTTATATGCTAAGTACGTAATCACATGTGGAACCCGTAGTCTCATTTCTATGGACCAGTGGAATACAACTTTTTATTTCATCTTCATGATGCACAGTTCACCCTAAATATATCTCCAAAGCCCAAACTAACTTATAAGCACCATATTGTATTGCTAAGAATACATAGGTTCACCTAATTGAACTTTTCTGACATCTTCCCTTCTGTATCCTATGACATACACTCAGTTGATATATATGAATAGAATAAGGCACACAAAGAATAACTAAAACTTTCCTAATACTGATAACGACAATATCTTATATTATTGTTTGTACTTTTGCAATCCAATTAATAAATTATTTTTAATTTGAACAGCTGTAAACACTATATATTCTATAGGTTGATAGTATACTGTTAACAATACGACAAATATACATCTCTTTTGTGTGTTAAATACAAATGCTGTCTCACTAAAAGCATATGAACATCCTCTTGAATATGCAACATGGTTTGCTCACAAAGCTGCGCAAAGAAATTTGCTAAGTTTAACTCTAATGATGCAGAAGTAGGTTAGTAGTTTCAAAGCTTTTGCAAATGTCAAAATATTAAACATTTTGTAAATCAGAGATAAACCAATCATAGTGCTTAGGTCTACAGCAGTGGTACACAAACTTTTTGAGTCAGGGACCACAAACAGACTTCCCATAACCGTTGGGGGCCACAAAAAAGTGAAGATTAAAATCGTCCTGCAGTTGTTTCACACAAGATGGACATCACATTTAAAAACACACAAATAACGATTACATCAAAGAGTTTTCACATTATTCTTAGAAATGTTATAATATGTCAACTGTCACAAAGTCAGTGCAATGGATCATGCTGCATGTCATCTACAAGCTTAGAAATGTCCAGCTTGATGTTTGACGTTGAAAGACGCAAGACTGCTTCCAGATTATCATCAGCCAGCTAATTGCAAGTGTTGTTTTTGTTCAGTTTCACATGCGAGAAAGCCTGTTCACAGCAGTACATGCTACCAAACATGCTGGTGTGGACAAGTGTGTTCTCTTTCGAATTTGCAAATGTATCAGGCAACATTTTGTAGAAGTCAAGCAAACTGTTTTCTCAGTAAATAGCACGCAGTTCATCAGATGCCTGGAGATCAGTAAGTTTGAGCTGATATTCTGCTGACAAGTCATTCACTGATACACTTAACAGATCAGCAAAAAGTTTCATCAACAATTTGCATTGGTCAAAGTCATGAATGTGTGAGTTGATGGATTGAATCAAGGTATATAGCTTAGCTTTCCAACATAAATTTGTCCTGATTCTTTTGCAGCTGTGACTGAAAAGTGCACGAAGTTGCCTGATGCTGCTTGCTGCCGGAACAACTGCATCTTTGTCCTAAAAGCTGAGACATGATTTGCAAGCTGATTTTTGTTGACTCAGTCAGCGTACTTCACAGTGATACACAAGGTCACCATAGTCTGAATCAATTTCTTTAAGAAGACTTCGAAACTGATGGTGATTGAGCCTTCATGATTTGATGAAATTAATGGTTTTCATCATTGATGCCATCAGTGCCTGAAAACCAAGTTCTTTACTGCACAGGTTCTGTTGGTGAATAATACAGTGCAACTTCACCAACTGTCTGTTCTGCTTTCCTCGATGCTTCATCAACAGTGCTGCCAGCCTGCTACTTTCTCCAGTCATGGCTGGTACTCCATTAGTTGTCACATTTACCAGTTTCATGAAATCCAATGAAACACTACTACACAGTTGTACTGTCTCCTCAAATAGAGCAGACTCAGTTATCTGACCCTTCATGGAACCCATACTGATTTGTTCCTCTGTGATATCAAACGATGACGATACACCATGAACAAAAACTAGTAGCTGTGCTGTTGAACTGATATCAGTCGACTCGTCTGCTGCCAAAGAGAAGTAGACAAAGTTGACTATTTGTAAGCTGCCTTGTCACATTTGCTGAGAGGTGTGAAATACTTCGTTGAACTGTAATACAATTTAAAACCACTATCTGTAGTTTGCGAACTGCTTCTGGACACAACTTTTCCAATGCAGTAATCACACATTGCTTGACAAAATCACCATCAGTGAATGGTTGGCCAGATTTCACAATCATCAACAAAATATCGTAACTGACCTCACATGCTGCACCTAAATCTGCCGACTGCTTTGAGAAAATGTTTTGCTGGTGATTCAGCAACCACTGCAGAGATTCAATTCGAGATGTTCGTTAATTACCGACAATGTTGTAGAAATCTTTATGCTTCGACGCTTTATATTGGATACCTTCGCCACTGCTACTGTCAAATGACACAGCAGACAAATCACGTTCTTCTGTTGTTGAACAAAACAGTATTGCGCAGTCCCATCATCATGAAAGCGGCAGTTTTCTTTGTCAACTTTTCTTCTACATTTTGCTGCCATTTTTGTTACAAAATAATATCAAAATATGCCTTGTAAGTAAACCTTGAAGTACAATTGTAATGTGTGAGATTTTGTAATTACAGAAATATCACATCATTGCACTAATTATTAAATGCCTGTGCATTAACGAGATTTGCTTATTAAATTTTCTTTATTGCTCAACACAAATATTGAACCATCCAGTATCTAATCTAATGCATATTCTTCTATAGTGCTTAACCTTTGAGCAGGCACGAACTCTCTATGTTTGACTTTCCCATTGGACATCACAGGCCACTCAGCAACTCGTCATGGGCTGGACTGTGTATACCACTGGTCCACAAGACATACTTTGTTTGAGAATATATAGTATTATTATAAACTTGATAACACAACCTCTAAATGCATTCAGGCCTGTCCCCCACTGGGATAGTTGTAAGTCTTTGGATTTACAACACTAAAATCATGGATTCAATTCCCTTGGTGGACACAGTAGATAACCCTATGTTAGTTGCTTTAAGAAAAACACACAAAAACATGCTTTCAGTCCATCCAAAACATTCACACATAACTGTATTATATGAAAAAAAGTTTCACAAGTTATTGTTGGTACAAGTTAATAGTTGGACAATTACCAATTGTGTAGCTTGTTTTGGGTACATAAACTGTATTACATTCTCAACAGTACTTAGAATTGTTTTGTTCATTGTAAAACTCACAAATACTGGAATTTTCAAGATTGGTCATATATCTTGTGAAATTATAAATTTCTTTACATTCTTTTAAGTCCAGAAGGAGGTAGTTTGACCATAATTGTGTTGTACCAACTGTAACAGAATGCAGTGTGATACAGCGTGGCTTCTATTCTTTAAATTGGACACAGGCCTCATCTGCGCCTTTGAACATCAAGAAATGTCTTGACTATATTGAACAACTCTGAGACAATATGAAAGGTAAAGCCACAGTTATAATTAGATACAAATTCCATTGGATGTTTGCTAAAACTTTCATGCCTTACAATATGAAAATTAATTGAAGACATAGTTATATTTGAACAGACATTACAATTAACACATTTATTCTACCTTGATGAGTACCGTAATTTAACAACAAGATAATTATTTTAAGTTGCAATACACATATACCTGGAATAATTTTATTACATTAAATAAGTATCACTTTCAACCTGAGTAACTACAAAGTTCATTTTATATCTTGAACAAAACTTTTATATTTTAATATAAAAATTATAAACAGTTAATACTTATATTTAAAAAACAAAACTGTTTCTATTCAGTAGAAATTAAAACTATTTAAAGATTTATTTCGGAAACAAGATGAAGATGTGTCAGTATATTTCCTGATTACCATTAAGTTTGTTTTTCTCTTCAACTTTATTTTATAAGCATAAATGTATTTTTCAGGTCTATGCAATAACAAATTCTTTAGCATATCCCATGTATTACCTCATTAATGCCAGTATGATCACTTTATTGGCCTGTACCCTTTGCGCATCGTATCTCTAACTCCATTGAAAAGGTGGTACTGTTCATATAGTAGTGAATGTACCAATTTGTGAACCATATTATAAGCAGAAATGTAAATAAATAAATTACCAGCAACATGAAGAGGAGGTTTGGTAACAGTTCAGTTCATCGTGGAAAAGTATCACTTTTACAGTGTTAGTTTTGTTGGCAGATTTTCTGTGATATCATTCTTTTTAAAAAATGTTTTTAATACATGAAAAATACTTGTAAATTGTTGTAAAGTTATCACATGTAAGTTCCTCAGTAATATCTTACATTAAATGTTTCCAATTGGCAGTTTACTATAACAAGTAGCTGAGGTCTTCATTGGACAAATACAGGACTATAATTTTTTGAGATAAGCTCAGTATTTCTAGTTTGTGGTGACTCCTTTAAAGTGAATCATACTGTTCTTAAATAAGGTGATTACCTTTTGAATAACATTATTACAATATGTGTGATAAGTATTTGGGAGTGAAGAGTGTTTACCATTGATGTGAACAGATAAAAGTCTGCTTGATTTGGAAAGGAACAATTATATCATTTTTGTATATTTGATCTTTGTATTAGATTCAGTAGATGAACAGGCCTAAAACAGTTTCAAAATGTAAAATAAAATTACTATTAAAATAAACTTAATGGACAAAACTGGAAAAATTGAGTACAGGTATACAACAGGTGTTAAACAAAACCAAGACAGACAGACATAAACACCATTGAAATTTAGTGTTAGTAGTAGTGAAAAGGGGTAGTCAACAAAATGAGACTTGTACATAATTTTTGCATGGATATTTGAGTGTTATAATACCCAAACTGTAACAGATACAAATCATTAAAATATACTGTAACTATATAACATAAAGAAAAAAAAAATTTAAACTAGTTCATACATTGCCTTGTGATTCAAATCCAACACACACACATAAAAATAACACATTTTTATACATATTTGGTTTTATATATGGATTAGTTGATTGTTTACTATGTAAACATTAAAGGTGTGGTGGTACAGTGACATTTGGTAAGCTTTCAGTAAACATAAGTTTTATGTACAGCTTAAATCAGAACTTCTAATAAATTATTTTTACTAAAAGTTAATGATTCAACAAAGAAAGATGAGTACTTACTACTACATCTTGTCTTCATTTATTTTATAAAAAGTAACATAAATTAACAATAACAAAACAGTGATATATTAACTGTTTGAATTTTTTACTTTTCTTTCCAGGTGTTATTTAGTTGATTAAACCTGAGAATTTGAAAAATCACTGTAAAGTGTGAAGTACTTGAATAAGACAATGTCAGTAACACAGAGAATAAACTGCAGACAAGATTGTCAAACTTTGTAATGAACCGTTGGTAAAACTTGTGTTTCTATACTGTTTAGCAGCATCAATATGTAGATATGTATTATATTAACTTCTACAAAGAGATACACACCCTAGTAAAATGTTATGTGAAAAAAAAAACAGAAGAACTGTGTATTTTGGCAAAATGGCTTTAACACCAGCATATATATAATTATAAGATTACACATCACTGCTGAACTCAAACCTTTATTATACACACACACATGTATATATATATATAAAATTTAACATTTATCACAGCTGTACACAGTATTTGAATATTCTAATGAATTGTATCCATTTATTTATCCATAAGCTATTAATCAGCTAAATTCCATCATCTCAACATCCTACAGTTCTGTCCCTTATTCAAAACTGGGACTTCTATAGTAACCAATTAACTGAACCACTATTTCAGTTTCACAGATCAAGAACTCCTTATGTTTGTGCATTACATTATTTTTCAATGTAGGTTTTACATTGTTTCCAGAATTAAGGAAATAACTGACTGTATTCTATGTTAAGGATTTACATATTTCATACATGTGTAAAATAAAAAGAGAAACAAGCACAAATTGTCATTATCAAAATTTATCAATAAAGCTTAAATGTACACATTTTGTTTACAAAAAAAAATTTGTGTATCAGCAGTATTGAGAGTTTACACGGATTTCTAGAATATTGGACAATACTGCCAAATAGAAATGTTTAAACTTTGTTTTAAAACGTGTGTTTATTTCAGAGCTGAGTCATATTGGTCTATCAGCTGTGCTCATCCCAGGAAATTGAGCCCTGGATGTTGAAACAGTAAGTACACAGATTTACAAGGGGACAAAAGTATTGTGTAGGTTCACATACTTTACAGCCTTGTTAATGATAACGGATTGAATGCAGAGCTGTACAAGTAGTTTCATCATTATGAAAAAGTCAGTCAGAGGACAAAATTTGTTGCTCAACTTAAGCTAATGAGAAACTTTTATGTTATCTATCTTACTTCAACTGTCTTCAGTAGTATACACCTTTAAATGTTTAAGTGATTGTTGTTTTCAGTATTTACACAAAGCAACACACCATATATTTGCACTAACTGTTGGACCTAATTTTCAAATATTCTTTTGGAATAGTATAATTAAATACTTGAATTTGGTTGTCACTCTTATAATGAAACCATAGGCTCAAAGTGTAGAACAACAAAAACAACAAACTTTGAAGCAAAGGGACACAAACTGAAGACCTTCAAACTCAGAGTCCAGCATGCAAATCACAATGCCACACCACCAAGCCAATTATGAGAGTTCAACAAGAAATGTCTTAACAGTTTAGAAAGAAAACAAAAACATATCCACATACAGTTTTGTTTTATATTTTATGGAGTAACTGAACCATAAGATCAGAAGTATAAACTGGTATACTCACATAATATCCTTTGTAGCAGTTGTATTGAACAATTATACGATATTACAAGTGTATCGATTGGAATATCATTGGTAATAAAGTATGCAAATAGTTCATAAAAAGCAACTTTTCATAAGACAATAAAAATGTTTCTAGTTTTAGTTTGCTTGAACTTCTATTAAATTGTTATATAGTAGCATTAAATTATTTATTTATAATAGAACAAAAAATAACATAGTCATTTACCCTCGGATATAATACCACAACAGATGTGATCAATTATAGTTCATACAATTCCTATGTAAATTAAAGCTCTAAACATGTAATAAGTGATTCCAAGCAAAAACAAACAAATCATTAAATTCATAATAACAGAGTAAAAAAGATCTAAACAGTTCATTATTCTTGTTACGATACAACACATACCAGACAATTACACACACAAAACTTTCTCACTACAAACCAACATTTTGTGCAGTCAGTGTAAAACACTTCAGTAAGGGGTTAAAACTTCAAATAATTTTTTGGTTTCTCTGTGAAAGACTATTCATGCATGTTTCTGTGCAATGTAATTTTTCAAGAGTATATAGTAATACTTAATTTTTTAATGTTACAAAAGAAAAAATGGGTGGATCTGTGGCATGCTCTATATTATTTTCTCAAATACAGGTTTCCTAATTCAAAAATTGGAAATCTCGTTGAAAACAAATATTATAATACTATTTACTTGTTTTTTAGTTTTCTAAGAATTTTAAATAAAACTTACAGATGTGAACAAATTCAAACTTGTTTTGTTCATGCCAGAAGATTTATTGATGAATATGCCACTGCTTTACTGATTCAGTTTACAGATATTTTACTGAATACAGTAGTTCTATACCCTACGATGTATACATATAAGAAAATATATTTAGTATTTAGTAATTTATTTTTAAAAGACAGACCTATGAGAGATTGTACTTGCTTCACATTAACAGTAAGCCAGAAATAAAACAATTATTCATTAAGTTCAGATTACAGAAAACAGAAATGAATCTCCTTTAAGTCTCTCTTGTGAGAACAAATTCTTCATATAAAATGTGTATGTATTTACTTATAAGCACACACATATACTTAAGTATGTGATTATATTGCATACTCTTGTTAACAATTTTTTTTCCTTCAAAAGGTCAAATGAAGTACAAGTTACCAGTCAAATACAACAGCCATATATGTTCTGTTCTGTAACATGTTTAGCTAATCAAAGATGAAATGAATACAAATAATTTCAGAAATACACATATATCCAAATTATGACCTTAGCTATAGCAGCTAAAAGAAGTTTCAAATAAGGATAGCTGTTATTACGAGAGATCGTAAATGTACTTACTATCTTCAAAGTAATAAGGTTTTAACAATAATAATAATGTAATCAAAACAATTAAGAATACATTATGACATTATGATATTTATGGCTTTAAATCAGTATTTGGGATAATAAATAATAATCCCTATCTCTCAGGAAATAAAAAATAGAATATAAAAGTCATAATTCACTAATATTTTGATTAAAGAACTTTTTGTACACGATGCACTTATATACATTTTATTTCATATAATACTGTATTTCTCTATTATATTAATGCTGGAGAAAGGTATTAGCTAGGATAATATTTCTTTGTAAAATCAAAACAATACTCAGTGTATTTCAAAAACTGATAAAAGTCAACTAGGTATAATTACTATTTAGTAATACTAACAATCAAGTCAATCATACCTTATTTACTTCTTTGTACTGCATTTAATAACACTGTTATCCTACACCTCTAAACAGCAGATTCAGGGGTCACATTGTTCTAAGGTTAACTCTCATTGTTTTCCAGGTTCCTTCATATTTCAAAAGAAAATATTCATTATCCCTAAACATCTGACTGTAGTCCTAAAAACATTTTAACTGTTTAGTTCTACCTTTTACTAATATATAGAACACTTGCATTATAAGGGTTTACCCAGCTAAACTCAGATACTATCTAGCTTTGCCATTATTTTAACTTGAGATATTAAAAATAAGATAGCATGAACTACCAACATTTTAACCAGATCATCAGGTGAAATTAAACCATGCACAGTTCAGCAGTATTACTAGTTCACAATACTTCACCACGAGCTCAGTACACTTATAAACATTTTAGTTCTGTAAGAAATGCATTCATCAGCTTGCCAGAAATTGTTATAACAGTGCAAGTTAGTTCAAACTGTACTTCACAAAAAACAGCCGTTTGCCATAAAATATCTTTAGAGAAGGAGAAAGGCCATGTTTATGTTTTGTATGAAACAGTTTACTAAAATATTCACATACACTCATGCATCAAATATATTGAACTGTAGTACAAGTCAAGCTCATCAGTAGTATTATGGTTTTAAAATTTTAGTAAATATGATGAGAAAATTCCTCATGTCACTTTGGTAGACATCAAGAAAATATTTTCCACATCTTTTAAGTTCTAATTTCATCCCAAATTTTTACTTCAACTTTAACAGTGTTGACATTTTATGTACAAAACAGAGTAAAATAGTAAAAAAATTAAACACGTTCATTTATCATGCATAGGCTTACTGCCTATAAGCATTTATGAAATAATAATCAGATTACTGTCCAAATGAGTGAGCTATCAAGTCATTATAATTAAACAAGTGGTTAATAGAATTCTTACTCTAATTTAATGTAAACAAAGAACTGAACAGCTTGTATTTTTTGATGCAGAAAATCAGTCTTATATGGTGAGATTTAACCTTTACACTGTGGCTTGACAAGAGAGTGCTTTCACTTTACTTGACTTTTGTACACCCTCTTCCCAACTTCACAGTAAATTCTGAACTTCACAAAATACTAAAAGATGGTTCTAGATTCTCAGAGTGTAGGAAGCTGTTCAATTGGAGTATGGAATCTGAAATCTTCTGGAAACAGTTCTGCAGCTTTTGGATACATTAACTTATAGGACTGTCGAATTGTGACGTCAGCAACTCCTGCTATGTCTCCAATTTCTAGAAAGTACCATAAATGGAAATATAATTTAATGATAGTATGCAATTATTTTTAACCTAATTATTGAGATAAATATATTATTTTCCATCATTTATTTTGTATCCTCAGAGTAAAATTGTGGAGTTAAAAATACACACAAATAATTTAATAGTCTAAAAATAAACTCTCAGAAACGTTCACTAATCCAAAAAAATAATTCACAATAAACTTATCACCAAATTCTTTCTATTTCAAATATTTAAGCAAACGTTATTATTCAATCAGCTGAGTCTGAAAAATATTGAAAAAATAAAGTTTGAGCTACTCTGTACAGTGTGGATTAATTAGAACAAAAACTGTTTATATACAGCAGCTACACATTAAAGTAAAACTACTATAACATAAAAAGGTGAAAAAATCAGCTACCCATCCCATCATAAATGTCTCATAAACAAAAGATAAATTCAGATTTACACTGCAAGGTGAATCCCTAACTTGTTGTTAACCATACTACTAGCTATGGCATTCTTTTCTTCAATACTAAGTGTTCAATACACAATGAAGAGAAAGAGGGAGATATTTACAGCTGAGAAAGAATACTTGAATTTAAAAAGAGCTGAAACTTTAAAAATGACATTTACTGACTGTATTTTTAAAATGACAACTTAATCCAGGTGGAAAAGAAACAACTGTTTACCCAATTACACAATGTGTGGAATCCCATATCTACCAATAGGAACCCTTCTTTTTTTTTACAAATTAAATTTCATTTTTTTGTATTATCTGTATTTAGAGTAATAAAAAGATATTGGTAGGTGATCATTACAGCAAGTAACATGTTCATTACCGAGGTTGGTAATTAACAGTTTGTCAAAAAGATTGCTTCTCGTTCTGAAAATTCAAAAATAAGCATGTCATAATATAAAGCAAGTTTTTATGTATCTAGATCTAAACCAAATTTACTAGATTACAACAATATTGATAATTAAAAGCTAGTTAATATTACAGATATTAAAAAAGCTTCCAAAGTACATAGAGTTAACAGAAAAGGTTTAACACTATGTTTCCACACTCACTTCCTTAAGAAGTTTTCAAGAAATTTTACTTTGAGCATCCTATTCTTACTGAACAAACAAGAAAATGAATGTACAAGTTTACCTCTACTGGACCAAGTGGGTATAGCAAAACTCAAATTATGGACAGATTTCTGATCACATAATGCACCACATTGTGTTACAACTGGGTTATTTATTGGACAACAAAGCATGATCATACACTAATTCATATCTAGTAGAGAGCAAAAACACAGAATTAAGCCCATCTTAAGCATTGTATTGACTTATTTGCAATACCTAACAGAAACTCTGACAAAATACTAACTCAACAGTTTCAAACTACTGTATAACTATCACAAAGTTAAAATTTCAATTAAAAACAACTTGAAAAAATTCCTATAAATTCAACTTTTTCTGACTAAATAAAATAAAAATCCCAGGTGTTTATTTTTTCAATGAAGAGCAAGAGACAGATTTATAGCTGAGAATAAATACTTGAATTTAGAAAGAACTGAAACATTAAAAATTACATTTTACAATTCCTGGATAAAACTTCTATGACATATTTGCCAAACTATATTTACATCACATAAGAATATTTTAAAGTTCTTATACATGTGAAACAAACCCAACAATTTACACAGAATTATTTTAAAGAACATTTAAAAGAAAAGGCAATCCCACCTTTTTGATTTTTCTTATCTTCCGAAGCTTGAGATGCCATATAAATAGCTGCAGCTGCAACAGATATGGGGCTCCTCCTACAAGAATAAAAATCAGTTTATTACAACTAAGTTGATAGAGATATTTCACAAAAAACTAAAATCAGAACTTAGTATGAGGAGTAAAGTTTTTACATTTATCTACAAATCAGTAACAGAAATACCTGACCGCTCCTTAAACTGTCACAAAAGTTCAACCATAAATAAATGAAAGGCGATAATTTAAACCGAAATTAAACCATTCTTTGTTACTCTACATAAGCATGTTTCTCAAAAGTTATTTACAAACAAATAACAATAATTTCTTGTCAAAACCAATAAACAGTAATGCTACATTGCTAAATTCATAGTTTATCTACTATATGAAAGAGTAGATTTAAGCCCTATACTTTCAAACTTGATGTCTACGAAAATTTTCATGTCACACACAAATTCTCTATCGATAATAGCTGTGAAAATTACCTCATAAAACATGTTTCCAAGAATGAATAAAATGTATCGGGTAATGAACAAGCAAAAAGGGTTAACCTAATTAAATCGTGAAAAATTGAAATCCAAGAGCAACATGATTTCAACAAAACTTTTAAGGTCTAGAACTGAAGACGATTCTAAAACAAATTATGCACAATAAAAAGAAAACCACATATTTCAGGTTTATTATGAAGATTATCCAGAAGTTATGAAAAGATGAGAGAAATCTATTCAGAAAAGAAGTTCAGTTTTATCTTACAAATTGGCCACTTAGATGCATAATGAGCACAGGTAATTTACTTACCCAGGCACTATGTCCAGTTCAACAGCCTTTCTAGCAATGTATGTTGCTGCTCGCTGTACAGTATTAGGTAGTCCCAAGTTGGAGCAAAAGCGAGACTAAAAACACAAGTTTGTAGTTACTTACACAAAAATCAGTTTTAAAGACTGCTTTTATTAATTAGTGCAACTTCATTATTTTTTTTAAAACCATTATCAAGATTTATAGGGTTGTCTAAAGGAATTATTACAAGCACTAAATTATCTGTCTGGTCTTCCAAAATCAGCAAAATATATTACAGAAATTAAGTAGTTTCTTTCTTGCGATAAAGTAGAAAAAATAAAAACTATATTACCATGAAATCTCCAGTCGTAATGAGATCAACACTAGTCTCCAGGGCCTTCAGGATCAGCTTAAAACAACGTCCTATTTCTTTTTTTGACACCTTGGAAACTGCACAAATTTCTGTAAAAGTACAACTGAACTTAGAAACTCTAACAGAAAAAAGTTCGTTTGAATGTTGACATTGAAATGTTTTTGTTTTTATTATTACTATTATTAATAACATGCATTAACTACATATCAAACTCCATATTGAACAATAACACACCTTTAAAAGTCCTCGGAACACCTTCCTGTCTGCAAGCTATATACAAGCAAGAAGATGCAATTGCATCATTACTCCTGCCTTTCAACGTCTTTCCATCGTGAACTTGTTTAAACAAGCTATTAGCCCGGTCCTTCAGTAAAAGAAACGTTCATAAAATTTATTAAATTTGAACAACCACTACAGAAATAAATAAACTATTTGTATTCATAACTTCTCCAAACATTCAGTCTTAGTACTGGAAGTTATGACTGACTTTTATTATCTATATCCTATCTACTTTTTTTTATTCAAATACAAACATGTAATCTTTGTCAGTAGCTCTGATGTATGTAATGCTGACAAAAACTCGTAAACAAAAGCTAAATTTAGATTTACTTTAATTACACTGAAAAGTATACCCTTAAAGTGTCGTTAACCACACTACTAGCTATGGCATTCTTTTCTTCAATAATTGGTGTTCAATAAGCAATGAAGCGAGAGAGATTTACAGCTGAGAATGAATACTTGAATTTAAAAAGGGCTGAACTTTAATAAAAATGACATTTACTGACTTGTAATAAGCAATTCAATGTTTGTTTTCATTATTACCCCTTTTAATTTAATGTTTATTTTTCTAATTATAAGATTTCATCAAAATGTATATCTACACACAAGTTTACGTTCATATGGAGTCAGTTAAAATCAGCTATGAATGTGGAATTGAAGTGGTTATACAAACACAGTGGGAAGTAACACTTCTTACTTACATTTTAGTATTCATATTTAAGTACATTCTGAGAAAGGGAGAGACCCTGAGAGTTGGTGATATTTTTGGTGACTTCAAATGATGATAACCACACAAGATAGAAGGACCACAGACATGGTCATAAAAACATAGTACTTCACAATTGTAAACAACTTTTTCTCCAAACATCATACAACACATCCACCATTGTTTTTTCTAGCACAGTCTTGCTTATTTTAATAAAACAGATGGAACATTGTCAGTAAACAAAAGTAAAAGAAAATGAAAATCTCTGGGGAGAAAAATATGAGACTTGGTTACTGCAAAATGTCTCTCAAAAGTACTAAGTGTATTGTCCCCATTAAAAGGAAATTAAAATGTGTGTGTGTTTTTTCTCATACCAATGCCATATTGGCCTATATGCTGAGTCCAGAAAATCAAAATAACATCACACTGAAGAAAACAAAGTAATTCATCCCTTTATATAAAGATAAACAGTGGTGTTTCCTGTGTCCCTTCATTCAGTCAGGTGTGATATAAAGGCCAGAGTTTTCTGCATCTCTTAGTTCAGGCAGGAGAGATATAAAGATAATAATTACTATTTTCTGTTCTCTTAGTTTAGGCAGGTGAACCCTTTACGTTCTCTAAAAATTTTATAAACATGTAATTCCATCCATGTGCATAATTTTAACCAAGAAACTGTCACTAGAATTTGGCTGTCAACTGTCTCAAATCATTATTCTCAGACTTTAGATACATCATACTATGGTAAAGATAGCTGTGATATACATGGAACTTTTCTGAATGTCAATAAAGCAATACCTGAAGTGCAAATCCTCCATTTTTCTAATGAAATGACCAACAGTGACATAGTTGGTGCAAGTGCACCAGGGAGGACATGAGAGGATTTGGTATATACTGCTGTGTATCTCCAGTCTGAAGTGGCTGGTAAGTGCTGCTGCTTATTGTTTGCTGCCTTGTTATTAGTTATGATAGACTGCTTTTCAATTTGTTTATTTGTATTCACGTTCAGTTAGATAAGTTCATAAAAACTAATAACCAAGACGTGAAAATTATAAGGGTTACAATCCAGAGTTTTAAGAGTAAAACATATAAGTTGATGTGCCAGACCATTTGGTGATGGTGACAGATAATTTCAATGAGACGTGCACAGTATGATCAAGATTTGTACTAATAATAATTCTGACGCAATAATTACAAGACGTTACTTTTAGGAACAATAAGCAATTTTATGGGGTCAAACAGCGTTGGAAAACATTTTTTTGAATTGGCTCGTGATCATTTTCTATACTGAAAGGTCAGAGAGCTGAACATATTTATCATTAAACCCTAATGAGGAAGTAAATGAGAGAGTGACCATAAGATAATTAAGTTTAATATTTTTTGCATGCAGATAAAAAGAAATGAAATTTCAGTTCACAGTTTTCAGAAAGCTAATTTTGAGGCTGTGTAACAAGATTTATCTTGAGTGAATTAAGAAAATGAGTAAAACATTATGTGGTAAAAATCTGGAAAATTAGTAAAAATAAATTGCATTTACTTCAAGATAGGCATGTACCTAAAGATCACAGAAAACATATAAACAGGTAAGATCAAATTGAATTGATTTATTATATATATTAATTCCAATTCTTTCTTTATGAAAGAAAAACAAAACCTTTTGGGATATCTTTGTTCACCACTTATACTGTGCCACAGAATAGCTGACACTTTGTTATAAAGTTTTATGTCATATTCAGAAAATCTCCAGTTCCACCTCTGAAAAGAAAAACAATGCTAAACAAATGCAACATAATCAATCCAAATTTTTTGTCAAATTCAAAACATAAGATATTTTAAACAACACAAGAATACAACCATCAGTATGATGAACAAGAAAAAACTCAAGTATCCTTAGACAGTGAGTTAGTAACGAAAGTTCTTTTGTCGAAACTAAAAACCAAACTTGTTTGCCCTACACTTTAATTAACCTGACCTCTCCAGCAATGACATGATTCTTACTAAAATTAAGTAAATTAAAAGCTCCAGAAAGACAAATACTGGGTCAGTATTTTAAACACTGTCACCTCAAAATGGTATAAATCTTATTTGTTTTTTGAGTTTTGTGCAAAGCGACACCAAGACCATCAGCACTAGCTATCCCTAATTTAGAAGTGAAAGACCAAAAGAAAGGTAGCTAGAATAGTTGGATTGACTGTCACGTTATAATGCTCCCAAAACTGAAAGAGCAAGAATGTTTGGTGGGACAAGGATTCAAACCAATGATCATCAGATCATGAGTCAAATGCCCTAACCACCTAATCATCCCAGTCTCCAAACTTTCATCTTATCTTCATTTTTTAGTATATAATCTTTATGAAAATCTTAGGACACTGTTTTGAAAAAAAAACCAAACCTTTTTATTAATAATACATTAACTCTTATTGAACAATTACAATTCTTTTTATTTCTACATTTTGTAAGGTTTTTTTTAATTAGATATCTATAATTTATACATGTAGTAGTATAAAATTTAATTTCTTAAGTTTATTAATATTTCACTACTCCAGTTCCTGTAACATCATATGCTTTTGTTGATAGAAAATCTCCCCAACTGTGCTGAGCATTACTGATTGCACATACACACACGTTCTTCCAAGCTGTTCTGATTTAAAAACTTTTTCTCTTAGTTTCTCATCACTTTCACATAACACCCATGCAACACCATTTCACAGTTTAAGTGATGTTCTTAAAAACACACTGTCTGACTTCCAGTGCAAATGCTAAATAACTGGTCAATGTGTTTACAATGATTCTAGGAAGGAAAAAGTACCATTTCTTTTAGAAAGTGGGTTTATTTTCTGATACTAATTTTTCTTCTTTTGATCCTGCATCTTTTTCAACACCATAAATAAAGGATATATTTATAGACATAACAATTACAAGTCAAAAGAGATAATTATCTCTAAACAACTCAATAGTTAGGCCTAATTTTTAATATCATACATAGCTGCGTAACTCCTTTTTATGAAAAAAATATTGACCTCTTGAAAATGGTCCAGAAGAGGAATAATAAGATGATTCAAGAGTAGAAAGAGTTATCTTATAGGACAAAAGTTTAAGATCTGGAAAAATAGGCTAGGCTCCAGTTAACACAGTCCTGCCTTTCTTTTAACAAGGCAATTAGCTAATGGAATGAACTTCTGTTGTAAGTAGTGGAAGCAAGACCTTAAAAATAGAATCAATAGTCTCCTGAAAATAGTGGGTGGGTATACACGGACAGTCTTGAAAGATCAAATTGTTCCTCATCCATATGTAGGGTATGTGTGTGTGTGTGTGTGTGTGTGTGTGTGTGTGTGTGTGTGTGTGTGTGTGTGTGTGTGTGTGTGTGTGTGTGTAGGATGTCTTGGATGATAAATGTTAATTTGCTATATAATACATTTACTGTCAAATCTCAAGTGATTTCTGGAATATTATCTATGCTGAATAGGAAATCAGTATATCTTGGAGTAGCACAAAAATCATTTCACTTACCCAATTATTTGAGAAATCGAAACGAGCATTATTCCAAAGTCAAGTTCCCACTTCAACTTGTCTTTCTATGGAGTTAATTATTAAGTAATAAAATAAAAATAAAAATAAATGACTTACCACTATTGTTTTCGTGAGATTAATTCGGTCAGCCATGTTGCTTATTTCTCGAAATGCATTGGTGAGGGCTCGATCAGAGCTGCTCATCTATAGGTAAGAAATTTAAATGAATAGTAACACAAGTTCACAAAATTCTGGGGAAAAAAAAGTTTACATTTTTGAAAGGACTTTCCTACAACTAAATAAAAAAGTTACAAATGCTTGAATCAACTGTAAAAGCATGAAATTATTTCCATCTGAAATCATTAATCTTACTGATCTTCTATTCTGATATTTTGCTGCTCCACTCTCATCAAAACTTGCATCTCCTGTTCCTCTCCCAACTACTGTGGTTAAGTCACTACCATTAAGTAGAGGGTTCTACAAAGAAACAGAAACATAGGGTAAAATAACATTAAGTGACACCATAAGGCTGTGACAGTTTTAAATGATTTACAATGTGAATAAAATAACCACAAGAACTCTTAGGAATCAAAATTAGTTTATTACTTAATAAACAGTAACAAATATGTTAATCAGTTACTTATTAATCATGATATGTTAATTTTTTTCTACTACACATAATTACGTATTTATATAACCAACAGAAAGTCAAGGTTTTCATCTATCAAATGGCATACTGCATAACATTGTGTTCTGAACAGATAATAGTCAATTTTACTCAGAGTACAACCAACATTTCAGCGAGTGATTTAACAACTAGCTTGAATAAATATGTAATTGCTTCTGCAATATAGTTAGGAAGACAAAAAACTGAGAGTTAGAGGAAATTGTCTACTTTTTGCATGTTATTAGTCTATGTTCTTTGGTGCTTTATTTAATTAACTAAAAACCAACTAGTGTATTACTACAATTAGAATAAAAAAGTAGGCTTAACTGTTGTCAACAATTGATGGCAAAAAAACAACCAAGACTGGGAAAACCCTTTATTTCTTGTTTCTTCTTTATTATTATTATAAAAATAACTAAAATGTACAAAGAGAAATCTTTTAGATTAGTTAAGATAAATAATAGTAATATAATAAAAATGTTTCACCAGGCATGCACCCAACAGCATGTGGGTAATAGAATTGGATAGTATAATATGAACTGCATGCACCATGAGTGATTAACAATTTATGACATAAAAGTAGACAGTTCAAAGGACAATAAAACAATAAAATTTAATTATAAATAGATGTATACTGTTACATGCTTAAAGTTACTTTGGATATATGAATGTGGTTTCATGTTAAAACTTGAAGTCATGCTTGCAAGAGAAAAAAGGATAAGTTATATTTATTTCAATTTTTTGGTGGTTACGAGGCTGGTCAAATTAGGCAATCATATTTTGAGTACAAGTACAGAAAATATCAGTTAAAATATAATGTTTTATTGAAAAACAATTTTTGAAATGTATTTAGCAGGTTTTAGTAATTTTGGAATTTTTGAGATGAGAAAAAGTATTTTTAATCGTAACATTAAAATTACTTTGCACACAGACTATTTTTTCAAATGTTCCATGTAGTCATGGACAAATCTATTTTAGTTTATTAAAAATACTTCACTAAAGAATGTTTTTTCTCAAAGACTATCAAATTTTGTGAAGATATACATGCTATTTTGAAAGTTAGAAGTATTAAATCCACAAAGATTTTAGACAAGTACAAAGTGGTCACATGGTTGGTTAAAATGACAAAGCCAGTGTTAAGAGTTAATGCTGGGGTCTTCTATGCACCTTACGTGGAAAATGAGTTGGTTCTATTCCCAAAACTTATCAGGGTAGTAGCTACACAAGTTTAAAAATAACTATAGTGAAGCTCTCAAAACCAGTAACAAAATATCAGCCCCATTAATCACTTTTAACCATACACTGGGTAAATTCTGAACAAGTGAATGGAGTTAAGGTAGGTTTATTATTCTTTAAGAGAAAAATTAATTGAAGCATATTTAAAAAGCATATTCATCCACTAAATTAAATAAAAAATACCTCTAGCTACCAATAAAAAAATATACAAGTCAACATCTAGAAGCAGGAAGAATTGATGTAGTAAAAAAATTTTAATTTTGGATGTAAAATAAATGGTGTTGAATTGTCTGTTACAATGTACATTCATTCTAGAAAAAAATTTGTTTCATATTTTTTTGTTACACGATGTTACAAGCTCACTCAAATGGATAGTCCTCATACAGTATTAATACTTTATGAAAAAGTGATGAATACAGTACCAATGAGTTACATAGGGTATTACTGACAATATAAATGACAACACCAGCATCTTAATGTCAACTACAAGAAATACAGTGCTGCTATAGTATGCAGTCTATGAATATATTTATATTATATAATCCATTCTACATAGATAATACAACCAACATCACTTTTATTTGCAACTAGCACCAATTATTATAAATTATACTTTTAAAGTAAGATTACACATTTTGGACATAAATATAATAAGAATTAAGTTCCCACAATCAAAACATTTCAATAATAAACTAAATTTAAGTTATTCTTTTGGAACACACACACATTATTAACTTATTGAAAAACATGGATAGATACCAATCATTTAGCATTTATTTAGCAAGAAATTATTTTAGTGAATCATCAAAACAGCAGTGACAACAGTATCTGTATATACTGTACATTATAGTAGCACCAGAAATATAAGGGGAAATCAGACTAAATGAAAAATAAAAGACTTGTGTTAATCTAAACTGGCATGTATCTATAGAACCTGTTTTAAATTTAATATTAAATTCTCAAAGAGAAAACTCCCTTTTAATAATAAATTATTCTGCTAGAAATATCATTACCTCTGCTGCTCCAACACGAGTTGGATCACTTGTGGATTTCTCATTGTTAAAAGTCCTCCATTCTGTACCAACATCCACAACTCTGCCGAGAAATGTTAAATATCAGTAATGTCTCTAAAATCTATCCAAAATACCATCGTGTGAACATATTTCACAATATCAACACTATAATATTGAATCTGTAATATGATCTGATGATTTTTGGAGTAAGTAATAGCCTTAACTTCATGCTGTGATTCACAATTTCAACAAACTACTTTCAATACCATCATGGTCAAAACTGAAATAGTCTGAAGGTTCCAAAACTACCTTCTTTTCAGTCAGACAAATGACTTTAAATATATTAATTTTAATGATGTACTGAAAAGCATTACTACAAAAACGTCATTTAACAAACCTCTTCTATGGAGAAGTAATGATGATACAAACTTGTAAAATGCAAAAGTAAAATAGTATGAGAGAGACCAAAAGTTCACTCAATATATGTAGCATACACTTAAAACAATGAAGTATTAAGAGCATGTTTTTAGTTGCATAACTTTATCAAAAATTGGCATGTATGTTTCCTGAAAAGGGTTAAAAAAAGAAAGACTTTTTTTTTATGTGGATAGCCCAGTGATAATGAAGTTTAAGCAATAAAAGTAAATCTAATATACTATCATTAAACTTTCCAATACAAAACCAAGCTATCTGATATATTTCATACTTATTGTAAGTTCACACACACACACACATATATATACAAATTTAATTTGGTTTGAAGCTTCTATTCTGAATTAAGTTGTATCACTTCATTTTTTTTACAAGAATTTACCCAATCTATTTGCAATGAATTTACTGCACCTGTCTCCTATGACTAGTCCACATTCTGGACATATCATGTCCCCAGCTCTGTAGTCCTCGATGAGTGGTGCATCAGGATGTGCTGGACAGAAGATTTTGGCATGAGATCTAAAAGAAATGAAGCATAATCATATTAAAACAGTACTAACTTCCTGTCCTTCAGCTTGTAAGTTATAACCATAATAGAACAGTATTCTCTTCCTGTCTTTCAGCTTGTAAGTTATATATAACCATACTAGAAACAGTACTCTCTTTCTATCTTTCAGCTTGTAAGTTACACAAACTCACATTTCTGTTGTCTGGATATATATTAAATATAACTATACAAGAAAAAGTATTTCAAGAAAATTATAAAATGTATCAATTTTTAAACATTTGCATTAGTTATGAGGGTTTGGCTACATAAAGACTATGTGGTGTTACCATAAGAAATGTTTAAAAACCTCAATGAAAGATATAAGCACACAGTACAAAATGAAAGTTGCCTTTTGACATGTTAAAACCAGATTTATAAATATTAATGAAATTTTACAAAGGACCTTTATCTATAAATTTCCAAGCAGATTAAAATACATTGAAAAAATAATTTATAAATGAGGTTAAATGCAACACACTGAAATCCAGTTTAACCAATTGTACAGGGTGTTTGGAAAGTCACTGTGCACTTGTACACTTGTTAACAGACATGTTTCAATACAGAATACAGGAGGTAAATATGAAAGACAATTATAAACAATGTTGAAAGTGACCCCTGTTGGCATCAATACAGGCCTGGATCCTTCTTATTTTGTTTCTAAACACCGCTATCAGTTGCTGGCTTGAAATAGACTGAATAAAATATGATTACAAAACTGCACAGTGACTTTCTGAACACCCTGTGTATATATCTGGGTGATATCTTTAAAGTGTAAAACAAAATGAAAAATGTTACTGCTCAGTTATTTTCTCATGTGGGTGTTACTAGCCATGTTAAAAGATGTTCAGGTTCAAATTACAGAATGGCTTGAATCATCTGGTCAGTTTAACAAATATTTTGAAAATGACTTAATTATAGCAAGTGCAAAGTGGTAAATTACGCTTATTTAGAATACTGTAAACAATTTAGGTTTCCTTATTAACTTACTAGTAACAATTAAGAACAGCACTACTAGGATTACTCTAGAGATGAAATGTATAGGTTATGATTTCACAACATTTTCTTCTCGAAAAAAAAACAACATGAACAACAGGTGGTATGGATTTTACAAGCTTATCCAGGAGATTGTCAGTGACTTCACAAATGATTTCTTTGTGCTTAATTCTAAAAATAAAAGGTTAAAAGGAAACATATTACAGATCAGAAAAAAAACATACTAGATTCCTGCTAAGACAGTTTTATTTTTCCATCAGGGTAATTAGCTTATGGAATGATTTGACAATAGCAACTACGGAAGTCAACAATCTACACAGATTTAAGAAGGAAAGAAGCAATCACTATTTTAAAAATAAAGAACAGATTTTTATTTTTTTACTCAGGGTGGGTTTACAAGGATAGTCTTAAAGGAATAACTTCCTCAGCTACAAAGTTACACTTATTAAAGCAGAAGTTTACATGTATTCCACTTACACCTATTAATGCTAAAAGCAACAATCTAGCACTGTTGTGTATTAAAAGGTAAAAAGCATCAGCAAATGTGCTGAAATAAGATATTAATATACTGTATGAAGAAAATTTTCAAACATGTGAAAGTAATAACCACTGGCATTGAGTGCACAAACATTCTCTTGTTTTAAAAATCTAATTAAAACAATTTTGATATTTTTTCATTGGTAGATTTTTTTGTAATCCCATGCTTATGTTTCTTTCTTTGTAAATAAATATGATTTTAATGATAACTGCAATAAGTACTAAAATTTAATCAACTTCTTTTGTGTATGCTAACTTTGAAATTCCTTAGAGTACAATTTTATGTCATCCTTATAAATAAACATTTTTTTATTGAATCTGCTTTGTTTTTCATTTGTACAAAGTGAAACTTTGTTCTTCTCATAAAGAATATCATATAAGCACATAGTTTTGGGCAAAACATCATGTAAGATTAATGACTTAACTGGGAGTTTGCCCCTGACAAGAAAGGTTCACCTTTCGAAAGTGCTCAGGTTATAGGATTTTTATTTCAGTTCTATCAAGATGTCTTCAACCTACAGGTTTTCCCAACATCAATAATGACTTAACAAGGTATTTTCATTTGTTTTCATCTTCCTCATATATTTTTTAAAAAAATGTTCAAAATGGGTTTTATCAGTACCAAAGGCAAACGATAAAATGTTCAAATTTATTTTTAAAGTGTTTCGAATAAACAAACACTACGGTAGTTCCAAAGTTCCATACTTATTTCAGGATGAGTAATACTAGTTGGTATTCTCAAGAGTTTTACGTACAGCGTTAAGGGTGCAAAACAGTATGCGACACAAAATGAAAGAACCTGTCAAATGTTAAATTTGTTGCTTGTTAAGTTTGAGGAAAGTAGGCCTACTCAGCCCGTATACTAACAGTAATGTACATCACGAGTTTAGCCTGTGCTATTCTAAAAACTGTCCACCTTTCTGTTTAACTAACAGTTAAAATGTAAAAGCTACTTTCAGTGTATTTGCCAAATACACAAAATATTTTATTATGGATACAACAAATAAGTAATCCTAAGTACAAAAAAATTATATTAAACTTTAAAGACATTCTCACCGTGAACCAGACGCCATTATGCGATCTAAACTGCTCTGTAGTATAACAGTAATATAGTTGCGCAACTATTATCGTCAGCTTCAGATAGGTTGGTTGTATATTATTCTTGTATTTTTATTATAACTTGTTACAGTAACATTTATTTTAACATCCGTTTGTTTTTATTGTAAGATTTAATTGTATCTATGCAAGATTCAATCTCGCTGTAAATTATAACAGGGAAAGTTCAACCATTTTTCTCGATGAAAACAAAGCTTTTACCCGTTTTTTATACCTATATATCCCTCTGTTGAGTATTTACGTTACATAAAAAAAGCAACACTTTTATACAAGTGCGTTTGATGGAACGCAAATTGTCATCCTAAATGGAAACTTTGCATAAAATTTCTTGAGGTGTTTTTAGAGTGCTTAGCTGAAGTGGAAGAAAGGAATGTTGAATTTACGAATATTTCCTTCAAACAAAGCTTACAAATTAAAAATTTAAACCTAATTTTATTCAGTTGAAATTATAAAATCTTAAAGAGGCAAAAAAGGATCTTATTGGCCCATTAAGGATGTTCCTTCCACCTTTTAATTATAACCATCTCTAACTTGGGTTTGTTTGTTACGTCCACCAGGACAAGATCAAAGAAGAGTTCCTATTATGCGAAGATCTGCTGACAACCACGAAGGGAGAAAATATCTTTAATATCATCAACAGTTTCTTTATCACGAATGGATTGGATTGGAACAGCGTTCAACAGGTAGGGAGAGATGTTTATATAAAGTCTAGATTAGTATAAATGCAATGAATTACATGGCATATAGTCATATAGTTTTATTTATTGTACAAGTAGCTGTAGTGTAGCTAATATTTTATACATAATTCACAAAAAAGTATAGTGCCTGTCGTATTGAAATACTAAAGTACCAAAATAAATTAAATTAAAACCATATAATTATAACGCAAAAAATAAGTAAGAACGACTAACCTACGCAATCTATAATAGTTTTTCTTTTTTAATCTAGGTCTCCGTCGATGGAGCACCGTCGATGATGGGTCATAATCGTGGATTACGGGGCCTCATACAAGCTGTGAATCCAGAAATTTCTGTAGATCATTGTACCATTAATCGGTACTCTCTTGGATCAAAAAGCTTGCCTGGTAATCTGAAATTAGTGTTTGAAGATGTGTTGAAAATCGTCAATTTCATCAAGTCCAGGGATGTGAATTCGCGCATATTCAGGGAGCTGTGCAAGGAAATGGGAGAGCAGTATCAAGTTCTGCTCTACCACACCGATGTTCGGTGGTTGTCACGAGGCAAGGTTGTACGTCGAGTCATTGAGCTCCGAACGGCTCTTCAGGAATTTCTGAAACAAAAAGAATCTCCTTCTGCTACCAAGCTCACTGATAAGTACTGGCTTGCTCGACTTTGTTACTTGGCTGACATATTTGGGGAGCTGAACAGCGATAATCTGCAGCTCCGGGGCCAAAACACGACTGTCATTGATGCACATCACACTGTGACTGCATTTCTGGGAAAACTGAGACTCTGGATTCGACGCTTGGAGAAAGGAGGGATCGCTCAGTTTCCCACCCTAGACCAGTTTGTTGAGGAGAATAGTAATGATACTGGATCACTTTTACAGACCATCAACAAAGAGATGAGCGACCATTTGAAGGGGCTTGAAACAAGCATGCAGCACTACTTTCCAGAGAGTGACCTAAAAACAGCCAGTCTTCAGTGGATCATTCATCCCTTTTTTGTACCTGATGAGGCCATTCATGATGATGATTTCCCTGCAAAGGAGGGTGGATCCCAATGCGAGCAAATGGAGCCTTGAAAGTTAAATTCCAGAAACAAAATGCAGATTCCTTCTGGATTTCACAACTAGCTGACTCGCCAGGTCTGTCCAAGAGAGCCTTGAAGTTGTTGGTATCATTCTCAACAACGTATCTGTGCGAGAAGGGTTTTTCAACCGTGCTGGGGATGAAAACAAAAAAGAAGACTCGCTTGAATGTTGCAAACGATGCCAGGCTGGCTCTTTCAACCACAAAGCCAAGAATTCCTAAACTAGCTTCAAGAATGCAACTTCATCCATCCCACTGATGTTCTTGACATCTTTGGCAATATTCATTAGAAATGCACAATGATCAAATACAATAATTAAAAGTGTAATTCAGTGTAAATAAATTATGTAAGTAAATTGTAAATAAATAAAGTGCAATATATCTCTAGTTTAATTTAGCCATATATATCAATGTTGAAAACATTTTGTGAAAGGGGTAACATGCTTAATGTGGCATGTTAAATTGGGTAACAAGCTAAAAAAGTTTGGAAACCACTGATTTAGAGGATTTATCAATTTTTACGTTCCCAAGTTTTCTCTTACAATTTCAAAACTTAAGATGACATATTTTGCATAATCAATTACTCCATACATTAAAAGACAATAATCGGCAATTCAAGGTTGAATATAAAAGAGAGGTAGCACCACTCTGAAAGTCTTATACAGACTTGCTTATAAGAAAAATTGCTCTTTTGCTCATTTTATAAACATGTGTTGTTAACTTAAATTCGTTTAAAAGTGGATAGAATAAGGATATGGATGTGAAATTCTAAACTTTGTTTTATTTTAATAACTTGATAATGAAGGCTTGAACGCTATCGATGTGTTAAACGGTATTGTTGTGAGCGATGTTTTATTACTTTGAATTAGGTGTTTTGTTTGCTAAAAGGAGTTTAACACGACGTAATGACAGACATCTGGATCTGACGTGACAGTGAATATAGGGGAACAAGTTATATATGAAAACACCAGAGGAGTGAGTGAGTTAGTCGGCAGAGAACTGGTTAACTAGTTAGTTAATATATTTATAGTAGAGACGGCTGATATGGGTGTTAAAACTTTTATTTAAAACATAAAACAAATTAAAAACATTTCGACACCCTTAGGTCATCATCAGGTTAAGAAATACTTTTGTTAAATTTCGAATATTCAGTTAATTAATTCAGTGCTGCCCATTTTTGTTAGGTTTGTGCAGTAGGTACAGCAGAAATTTACGAAATAAGTTTTATTTGTGAGTTAGGTCTATGAACGAACCAATATAGCCTGTACAATCTGTATGTTACGGTTAAAGAAATAAAAAAACTCTTTACTACAGTATTTTATTAACTACACATTTAGCAAATTGCGTTTTCTATGAAAAAAAAATTCAACGTAATTTAAAATTATAAGGTTTGATTGATTGATTATTCATATTTGCAAACCTACACAATGGAATACCCTAACTGCAGCCACTTTGGGAAATGACACCTCAGATTTTTGCATTATAAGTCTCTTAAGATTATCAGTGAGCCCATGGCTAAACAATCCACTGGGCTTACGGCTGAGGAAGATCAGAGAAATCAAACTGTGTTCCTTGTTCTCATTCTTGCACGAATGACTATTTTGGCCGTCACAAAAAAAACAAAGAAGGGGCCTGGCTGTAAAAGTATTTGACTTGCAATCTGAGTATCACATATCCGAATCCAACAAACATACTCATCATTTATAACAGGGGAGACGTTATAATGTAACAGCCAATACGACTATTCACTTGCAAAAGAGTAATCCAAGAGTTGGCGTTGAGTGGTAATGGCTAGCAACTTGGCCATCGTTGCTAAGTTAAGGACAAGTAGTAGATATATCCTTCGTGTAGCTGTGCGTAATATTCAATACAAACCAAAACGCAAAAAAAAATGTTTATAAACCAGTTTTATATAAAATCAATTTATAATGTTTATATTTTCTAACTTTAATTATTGCCCCACCAGTGGCTCAGCGGTATGTCTACGGACTTACACGCTAAAATCCGGGTTTCGATACCCGTGGTGGGCAGAGCACAGATAGCCCATTGTGTAGCTTTGTGCTTAATTCAAAACAACAACTAACTTTAATTATATTGTAATTAAGTTTCACTGATTTCATAAAATGTAAATGATTTTATCATTTTATATCTTTTGATAATGTTTCTTTTTTTTGCAAAACATTTAATCAAGGCCTTTATTCGAGATTTTCACATAAGTGAAATTTTTTATAAGTTTGGATGTTGAAAAAGGTTGCGATTTCAAAAAATTGTTGTGGGTTTAGAGACCTCTTTTATTTCTAGTCCTTGCTTGATATTAGGTTGCCCACAAATAAATGTTATTTTTGATTCGTTTGAATTTTGCGCAAAGCTACACGAAGGTATCTCTTTTACCAACGAAAAGTGGGATTGACCATATCATTATAACGTCCTCCCAGTTGAAAGGGTAAGCATGTTTGGTGTGACGTGGATTTAAGACCGCGACCCTCGGTGTCTTAACTACCTAGCCATGCCGAGCCAGTCGTTTTTGAACTGCGAAGTTTAAAATTTATAAACCAGTGTTGTAAAACATGCTTTAATAAAGTAAGCACCATTTGCTTTCAGACATTTTTGTCAATGTGGGCTGTTTATGCCCCTGCTGTAAAAATCAGAGTTTCTACAGTCAATAAACTCCCTGAAAGCTTCTTCTGCAACTGCCTAGTTTTGAAAGGGTTTATTGTTTCAAAAGTTTTTAAAATACTTGAAAAAATTCAAAATATGTAGGAGAAAGGTTTAGAAAATAATGTAGGTGAAGCAGAGCCTAGATTTCCAATTCGTCAAATTTTTGGAGCGTCATCCTTGACAGGTCTCACAACGCCGATTTTGTTGATTTTCAGTCAGCTCATGTGGAACCTACTTCTCCAACTCTTTCGTCTTTCCAATCGCACTCAGGTGGTTAACAACGCTTAATTTGCTTGTGTCTAGCTTTTCTGCAAGCTCATGTACTGTTGTGCGAGGCTCTGTCTCAAATGCTTCCATTAATGTGTTTTCACCTAAGGATGGCTTCCTTCCGTGACCTTCGTTGCCTTCAAGACTTTCATCTTCATGTCGAAACCTTTGGAACAAACGCTGAATCGTACGTTCAGTAATAGATCCATAGCCGCGTAGTTTCGGTAGTTTTTCGTCCAAGTTTGAATTCATAGAACAAAATCAGACGAAATCCATTTTTGTCCATGTTGCCTTGTGGGTTGCGAAACTTACTCTAAGTACAGTTGAAACATCAAACACTTAAGACACCTTGTAAGCGACAAACGTTGAATTAAATCAGCCGATCAATGATAACTAACTCAATATTCAGCTTCAAAATGTCATCGTGAGATTTCCTTCATTTATTTCTTGACAACTTAATAGTTACCATAATTGATAAATTGTATTATATATATATATACATTGTATGCAAGCGTATTTTAATGATACAAATTATAAAGTTAAATCAAACACTCAATAACACAATTTCTGATTCAATATTAAAAAAGTAATAAAATAACTTTTTTCTTTTCAAAAATGAAATATGATGTACATTGTTTGTTTCGCACAAAGCTACTCGAGGGCTATCTGTGCTAGCCGTCCCTAATTTAGCAGTGTAAGACTAGAGGGAAGGCAGCTAGACATCACCACCCACCGCCAACTCTTGGGCTACTCTTTTACCAGCGAAAAGTGGGATTGACCGTCACATTATAACGCCTCCAAAGCTGGGAGGGCGAGCATGTTTGGCGCGACCCTCAGATTACGAGTCGCGCGCCTTACGCGCTTGGCCATGCCGGGCCATATGATGTACAAGTAGCAGTGTTAAAACGTATAGAAACAAAGTAAGGATAAATACATAAAACGATACAAAAATCCCTAGACGTGGTTTGTTTTGAATTTCGCGCAAAGCTATTCGAGGGCTATCTGCGCTAGCCGTCCATAATTTAGCATTATAATACTAGAGGGAAGGCAGCTAGTCATCACCAACCACCGCCAACTCTTGGACTACCCTCTTACCAATGAATAGTGGGATTGACTGACACGGCTAAAATGGTAAGTGTGTTTGGTGTGACGGGGATTTTAACTCACAACTCTCAGATTATGAATAGAGCGCCTTAATCACCTGGTCATGATAAGCGAGCACTTGTGTTATTTTTTAATTTAATTGTAATACGTGTATATATTGTCAATTGTTTACCAGTTTCTTCAGTGTACTTCTAGAATGACCTCGCACGTTGTTAGTGTACCATACAACTTGCTACAATAATTATTAATCGTAAATAAGTATGATCTTCATTTCTTGAGAGGAATCGTTGAGGAATCAAGAATAAGGTAAGAACATGAGCATGAATAGCTGTATCATCCCTGCAGTCATGTTTCCATTCTATTTTGCACCAACACCCCTGTATCATTTTACATTTACAAAATGGTGTTTATTACTTGTTTTACGTTTCTTTCGTCGACTAAAAGTCGGTATACTATATGAATGTACATAATAAAATGTAATACTGTGTGTATTACCTTTTACCCACGCCTTCCCTTCATACAGAACTTTGACGTTTGTTGCTTAAAGGTCCCGCGCTGGTACAGCGGTATTTCAGCAGATAGCCCGATTCGATTTTACCATAAGCAAACACACACCAATTGTACAGTGTATAATGGGTCGTCTAGTATACGTTGCAGTCACCTAATTTTTATCTTCTATTCGTTGATAATTCCTGTTCTGCCATATTCTGTAGGAAGGCTAACGTCAAGATTTAACAACATCATTTACAGTAGTTGGTTTGTTTAGCCTATACTAAGCAGTACCTTACCTAGAGATAACCTGTTCCCTACTGTCTGGGGTTTTCAGGTAGTCTTTCAGTTATACCTTCAGTCTCACAAACTACGAATGACAATTAGGTGCTCAAATATGTCTATAACTGAACTTTATCAGTTACTTGTAAATAGCAGAATGACCTGTTGACTGCCAAGTATTTCAACTGCTACGGCAGCTTATGCTGATTATTTTCAGAAAAACTGAGTAATTTTTAAAACTAAAGAAATAAGCAACAAATACTATTTTTTCCGCGAGCTAAACTTATAGTAGTACACAAAGTGAAATAAATATGTACAAAACATGAAACAACAATAATGCACAAAATGTCATTTCTGGTATTGGAATACATGACACATTTAATAATTCACTTTCGTGTGAAATGTTTCGAAGCAAGGGTCAACACAAAGAGCTACTTTGCAAGCAGGGGTCAACACAAAGAGCTACTTTGCAATCAGTACATTCATATCTGCTTTCCCTCCTCGTGAATTTGTCAAAGCACACTTTACACTTTCTAGCGGGACAATTTTTCTTTTCTGTTTGGAGAATAAGTACTGGGAAGTGACGTTCTGTGAGGTGAAGGGGGTTTTCCAAGAAAGGTCGTTCTCCGGTAGATTTCGGGCGCTGGGTGTGGCAATCTTCAAATCAGGGTATGGATGACACTAAGTCTAAACTCCAGGAGAGACAGGTTGTTTCCCAGTGATTTGTAAACTACCAAAGCATCGTACATTGCTATATCCATCATGTGAAAAAATACTTTTTTGTACCAATTGACAGTCTTGCGCATACTCGGATAAGTGTGCAACACACTGTCACATAAGTCAACTCCTCCCATATAACGATTGTAATCAATGACACATTTTGGTTTTACAATAGCTGCACCAGTAGCACGGTTGATTTTTCCAGTGTTTTACATGGTATTGTCTTGTATTGTACTCAACATGAAAATGTCACTGTTATCCTTCCAGTGAAAAACACCAATGCTGTCTTTTTGTGTTACTTCCATTTTTCCCCTTTAGATATTTGTGAAACATTTCGGCTTCCCATTTCGATTTTCATTAGTCTCCCACACAAATCGGTGTCATGATCAAGCAATGACTTTGCTAAAGTGGGACTTACAAAAAACGATCCAAATAGAGCTTATAATTTTGTCCAAACAGTAGTTCCATCAATCTGCGTACAACACATTCGCCCTGTCCGCCCTCTTTAGTGCTTTACTGTGTAGTAGCACCAGTGTAGCTGAAAAAAAGTCCCAAACATAGCCTGCTACACTTTCACATAGCTCATAACTTTTGACTCCAAACATAGCTCTTTTAGATGGAACGTACTGTCGAAATCCCAGTCGACCCTTCCATAGTATAAAAGATTCGTCAATACAAACACGTTCGTTTGGTACATATGAGATTCAGAATTTTCCCCGTAAATGGTCAATAATGGGTTGCATCTTGTGCTGTTGTTGGTCAACAATATTTTCCTGGATATTGTCAGCAAAGTGTAGCATCGATAGCAGCAAAAGAAAGCGGTTTTTTACATGCACTGACCAAAAATGTGTGTGACAAGCAATGGGTCAGTACTGAAATACATGGAAATAGTTGGTTTTCTTTCTATGTCCATTAGCATTATCAGACCCATAACTTCATAAATTTCCTTCTCATTAGTTGGCTTTCATGATTTTACTCTAGAATGTTCCTTCAAATCAGTGCGGGCCATCATAGTTTCTGCATCTTTATTGGTCTCTGTTACAATATGGTTGTCAATTGTGGAAGGGAAGAACTTTTGAAAACAATGAAAGGGCTTCGAGTCGTGGCTCAAATCGTCGTACTAGACACCATGATTTCCTGAGAAGGGGTTTATAACTGGAGCAGCAAAGTATTCTAATAATTGTTATTAGGGCACTTTTTCTCGGAACTTTCTTACCACGACTTGCAATTTTACGTTTACCCCCTGGTTTTATTGCCCATTTACCAGTACTGGTTGATAGACGTTAGTGAAGTTGATAACTGACTGAGCCTTGTATTTTTCAAAGAATCTTCAAAATACGAATCTTTTTAATCGCCTCTGTTATCTTCAAACTCCGAACCAAGTTCAAAATACAATTCTAATGCATCATCATTTTGTAACTTTATGACGCCATTTTGAATTGAAAGTGAAACAATTTGCCAAATGCATGTATGGTGCTGACATTAGCGTTAATGTTAGGTACTATTGATAACGAATTAACTCGTCCGTGGCACTGAGCAGGTTAATTATGGCAGCCATTTTTTTTTGTCTCTATCCATCTCTATTTACTAGGAAATACTAACTTTCATCTCATCTTCAATTGTTTTGTAATATACAACATCTTAATTGAGAAAAATCATCTTATTCTTAAAATTTGAATATTAGAGCTATTTATATAATCAAGCGCTTTATTGGCCTACATATTTTGAGTATAACACGTGTTGGTAAAGCAACTCATTTCTTTCTTTCTCATAATTTGCAATAACTGTGTTTTGTACTCAACCTTGTAATGAAACGACAAGTAATAAAGAGCTTTGTATATTAAATGAGATATTGTTTATCCAATCTGTTCATTTGCAAAATGTACGAAAATAATAAAAAACATGTAAAATAACTGTTTTCATTTTAGTCTAAAATATCTCAGAGTTTTAGTTTAATAATTTCGGTAAATTTGTTTTTTTTATAGATGAAACATTTATAAAACAAAAACTGTAATGCACAAAATCAAAAGATACAGAAAATTTTTCTGGTGCAAAATTATTTTTATTTTAAAATAAACTACAACAAATATTAGATGAATGTTCCTCGTGGATTTAGTTAACACACTAACTCTACAGATAAATATAACGGGCTCAGTTACGATTTTACATTGATAGTTTTGTTTTTAAATTACCAATAGCTATAAAATAGTAGAAACAGTTTTTGTTATTTGGGATTTTATCTTTCTATTAAACTGTTTGTTAAATCTGCTTTTTAAATGAATAAATATTATCACTTTTGTATCTAAATTTTGAGAGCAAGTTCTTCAAAAACAAAGT
This sequence comes from Carcinoscorpius rotundicauda, assembly GCA_011833715.1. Classification (NCBI taxonomy): domain Eukaryota; kingdom Metazoa; phylum Arthropoda; class Merostomata; order Xiphosura; family Limulidae; genus Carcinoscorpius; species Carcinoscorpius rotundicauda. Next base: position 37,677,283 of record CM022403.1, read on the forward strand.
AATTATAGAATGGTTTTTCAGGTGTCTGTAATCCGATACTCAATAATATGTTTCTAGCAAAAACAAGCTAATAAATTTTATTTCATTAACTTGTTGCAATTAATAGGAAATAATTTTGTATGGATAGTCGGATATTTAAAAAAAAAAGTACTTTTTCATCATATAATAATTGCCATCTCCTTCTCTGGTGGCGGTCTTTACTATTAATATTATTATTACAAATGCAATGTATGAAACATCGAATGATAGAAAAGGTAATCATAGGTACTTCGTATTTAACGATTTCTTTCCATAATTTTAATCTAGTATCACACAGTTTTGTTGGCGACATCTTTTAATTAATCCGCATTTCTTGAACCGAATGATGTGTAAACCGAATAACAAAGTGAAATACACATAAAAACAACAACAATATTAACAAATGTTAAATCGCTAAGTTTTTCACTGTAAAATATACACGAATATGGAAGTACGTAACTATTAAATGCGAATACAAGTTTTAACTCCAAGATGTTTTTCAACAATATTCACATTACAAAAACATTAAACGAATGAAGCAATGTAAAAAATACGTTAGTAAGCTCAATTATAAGCGAAATCTGGTGCGAGTGTATTAAAACTAATTCAAATTTGTTTGTATCTAATTACTAGTGGTACAATAGTTTAAAGTATTCTAAATTGTTTAAATACATCGAACGTTTGTGTCACTTCTTCTGCACGATGCACAATTAGCCTCCACTAAATCTGACTAGACTACAGCTTAGTACTTCAAAACGAAGAGAATAAATGAAATACAAAGATCCGTGAATAAACAAAGTTTAGGAATATTTGAAAATATTGATTTCTATCCGTTACTAAAGATAATTTATACTACATTTCACATTCTCAACTTGAAAAATGTATTGTAACATTTTTTGACGTTTCAGAGTGATTAATGTAGAATAAGTAAGTATTTACAGATAAAAAAGTAGCTTATTAATTAACAAATTCAAATAACAGATTAGCCATCTTATCACAATTACCATGAATTTTTTTCAATAATTTTGTCGCTTTACAACATATTTTAAATATTGGATTATTAAAGTTACAAAAAAACTAATATTTTTTTTACTAAATTATACAATTACCTGAATCAACCATATTTATTTTAGTTTATAATTTTTGTTTTAGGCAGATGGTACCTAATCAAAATAATTATTTTTTCGCGATTTCATAACATTTTCACCAGATGACGTTAAGGTGCATAAAGTGAAAGAGCTTGAACAATTTTTGGGTCCCTCTTCGATCCTTCTCTGAATTCATCAATAGTCAGTTGGTTGTCATTGTTCTGCAAATAATAATATAAGAAATGATTAAAAATGTGTTAAAAACGTTTATATTATTAATAAAGCAACATAAAATAAGTTATCCTAATAGAATAAATAGTTTCTTTCTTGGCTCCTCAGTTCGTAATTAACAATATCTAACAGTAACATATAGGTTTTTCCGACTAATTTCTTTGGGAAAAACCAATATTCTCACTTGAGCTGCTCGAACTCACTGTATTGTTAGGATAAAAAAGGTTTCTAATATTTTAGCAAAGAATATTTACTAATTTATTAAGCTTTTATTACTGGCCTTGTTTGGCGTTACAGTGAACTATCGTTTTCTTCAAACTCGTCTTTTTAACACATTCTAATTAAGACATACACGTGTATTTGATTATAGATCAGTTAAACAAAAACATAGAACTACTTCGTAGATATACGTTGCACTATTTCCTGAATCTAACCTTGTCCAGTTGCTCAAATATTTTATCTACTCTTTCTTTTGGAGTTTCTTCATCATCTTTATCCTTGTTTCCCTACAGAAAGAGTTGAGATTTTATTAAATTGGACATTAATTATAAAATACGAATTTCATCTTTGCACTTCAATAATACTGTAATGGTATTTGAACTATACTTTTTTATAAAATAAATAACAAGGGTAAATACATTTGTTTTAAAACTAAACATGAAGCTACACAACAGGCTATCTGTACTGTCCCAACACCGTATCGAAATTATTTTTAGCGTTATAAGTAAAAAAAGGGGTTACCTCTGAGCCCCTAAAGAGGAAGTAAATTTGGCATAATTGATAAAATAAAATATTTACAGAAGTAGAGACTTAACTTTAAGGCAGTAAAACTTTATAGCTGCGTTTTACTATTGTTACTATAGTAACAATTCTGCATGCAACATCCGTAGTTGTTGTATAATTTTGATAAATTAAATCACCTGTTCTGTTTACTCCATTAAAAGATGAAGTGACAATTAATTATTCAGGTAGCTATAACTGTTGCGTAATGCTCATAAAGGTGAAGTATCTACATGTTTATGTCATATATGGTTGTAGACCGAGACTTATAAAACGGAACTTACTTTACTTTGTTACAATTGTAATAAAACTTTAACTAATTATGTCTGTGGTTAAGCTACTTTTCTCCACTTTAAAAAAGTTTCATCTCTGACTGTATAATACACATAAAGAGACTTTGTTTAACAACTGATTTTCACTTAACATAACCATTTTGCGATTCTGTCATCATGACAGTTTTCACCTACTCTAACATATGAATTTTGGTTTCTGTTGTTAGTTAATAAGTCTTTAGTTTTATTCCAAACATTCGCTAGTGCTTGCGACCCTGTAATTTACCACATTTACAATTTATCTAAATATTGTCGTCAACCTGAACTTTGTAACTAATAGACTTTAAAAACATATGAATACTGGATTTAGTATTTAGAAATCAAGAGTTTCTTACCAACATCCGATAGATCGCATCAACAATATTATACATTTCTTCTCTAGTTATAGAACCATCATTATCCACGTCGTAAAGCTTGAACGCCCCTGAGTATAAAAATCCTGCTAAGTATATATTTTTTAAATATCTAAAACAAATATATTTAGACGTGTTTGTAAAATAAAGAAGTTTTTATATGTAACAGGGTTAAGAAAACAACAGCATTAAATATGATCATCCTCAAATGCAAATTCTTATGACAAGAACTAACCCTAACGAAGTTTCATTCTTCATCGAAAATTCAACTTATTCAAATACCTGTAAACATACGTGTTTAACAGCAAATAAAGAAGTTCCGTTTAAAAACAAAATCATAAACATTCCAACAGACGTTTCGCTAAGTGCTTAAAAGATTCAGGGGTAGATACAATAACTATGATAATTTAACGTTTCTGTATGATAACTATTTAAACTACTAAAATGATGGTGGAAAAAACTAGAACAACACCCACCGCCAATTCTTGATCTACTCTAATCGAATATTGAAATATGACAGTTTTAGGACGCTGTGGAGGGGTGGATTGTAAAAGATGGTTTACGATCTTTCATACCGAAACGCGAAGTCTGGATCCATAGATTTGCAGTCTAGCACACTAGACACAATACATAAACCCACGTTATTTTCCAAATTCGCACAAATAAAAAGTAAAAAGTTTGTTTGTTTTGGAATTTCCCACAAAGCTACTCGAGGGCTATCTGTGCTAGCCGTCCGTAATTTAGCAGTGTAAGTCGAGAGGGAAGGCAGCTAGTCATCACCACCCACCGCCAACTCTTGGGCTACTCTTTTACCAACAAATTGACCGTCACAATATAACGCTCCCAGGCCCGAAAGTAAAAAGTAAAATTAGCGACTTAACTCCACAGAAATATACCCAAGGTTTTCACTTTAACAGAACGTTAATCACGCTATTTATCCTTTATATAATCACAAAATAATCGTATTTTATATTATACCTTGATTAGTTTTCATTTATAGTAACGAAAATATATTTAAATATATCTACTCACAAACGAGCTTTTCGTCCATATTCCCGCGTGACGTAACAGATAAGGCCCGGATGAATTCTTCGAACTCAATGGTCCCGTCCTAGGATTTACAAGCATCAGGCATTTTTTAATACAAGTTTAATTGTTGATAATAGTAGAGAGATAATGGAATATTGTTCGCGCTTGTTTTCATGCAGGCTAATCCCACAACACTTGTATAATACTAATGCCAGTTTATCACTCATCATTCTTCTGAATTGTGTCAGAGTAAAACTTTATAAAACCGTGGTCAACAGATGAAGGACACAAAAGTACGCAGATGAACAAATGAGTATAAGTAAATAATGATAAAAACCTTTTGAAAAAAATGTAAAATAAATTTTTGGCAAGAAGTTATTAGATTAAATAGGAATAGTACGGGGAAGTTAGCTGACGTAACAAACTAAGATAGTGTTCGAATATTAACTAATGCAGCCTACCAAGTTGATTTCAAATAATATACCTTATATTCTACTATCAAATTTTGTTCGATATTCAAGAAAACAAGTTGAACTAATGCTACAAAATATATTAGGATAATATTTAATGTTACGTCAAAATGCGCGAGTAAAATAGAGCAAGAAACACCAATTAAATGGATCGAGAATATTTAAACAATTGAATTGTATTAATGTGCGTTTGTAAATAAGGTTAAAAAATGAAGTTTTCGGCCTTGCATGCACACATTAGTACAGTTGTACTTTTCGTTATTACTAACATCCAAAAATTTAAGGTTTTAAAACCTCAAGCACAAATTGTATGGAAAACTTGCATCACCAACTTCTTACCTTGTTTTCATCGAATACTCCAAACACTAGGGAAGCAAATTTAGCAGGGTCGCCCTGTGGAAAAAATTGTTTGTAGACCCGCTGAAAACCCTGTTGTGAATGAAATGTAGGTTTGAGACATGAAGACAAATTTATTCTAATTCCAGAAATAAAAAAATAATAGTAAAACTACACTGCAAATTTCTATAAATGTCGCATCTGTGCGACTGATGATACAAGTGCACAGAACGATCGAAGCTAAAGAAAAAACAAAAATTAAATACTAGAAAGAGCTTTCAAAACAAAGTAATTGGTAAAATCTGTGTATTTCAAAACGGCTCGTTTTAACACTTATTAATAAGGAGAGAAAAACGTTTCGATTTTCCTGAAGATGACAAGAAAAAAAGTGTTAATAACCCATTCTAGCCGTTCTGAGATGCATTTTTATTTCTTGTGGGTTTCTCGTCATCAATAACTGGTAAAGCCAATAAACATTTAATGCACAAAGATAATAAAATGAAATTAACTTCACATATTATAAAACGTTAACAAAAATAAGACATGGCACCTGTTTGAAAACATCTAGAATAGTCCATTTCAACTCGTTTAATATTCACAGCACATTTTTATTTTTACTTATTACACTCGCACATTTCTTTTCAGAGTGGTTTAAAATTATCTTTCCTATGTTAAAATTTGATAATTAAGTAACCAAGGAAATACAACTATGCTGCCCTCAATATCTTTTAACCACACTCAAATGGTTTATATTGTCTTGAGTATTTTTTTTCTATTGTTCTTTTTTCATTGTTCCATGTAGTGTCGTCTTCTAATATAACAACTGTGTAAGAAAAGCCTCAATGAGTCTTTTGTCCAGAAGCGACAAAGTGAATAACTGTGGTGCAGCATAATTACGGATACCACTATTGGAAAGGAGTACGGGGTTATGTTAAGGATATCGCAGATGCAGCAAAGATTTTGGTTTGGTTTGTTTTGAACTTCACGCAAAGCTACACGAAGGCTATCTGAGCTAGCCGTCCCTAATACTTTTGTGTAAAACGAGAGAGAATGCAACTAGTCAACACCACCCACCGCAAACTCTTCGGCTACTCTTACCAAAGAATAGTTGGATTGACCGTCACAGTATAACGCACACTCCACTGAAAGGGCAAGCATGTTTTTTGTTACGGGAATTCGAACCCACGGCTCTCGGAATTCGTGTCAATTACTTTTACAGGGCTAACAGCAAATTTTATGGAGCTAAAGGACAAGATAAAGGAAGCCATCGAAACTGTACCTGTGCATGTTGCTGCGAACGTGAACACAAATCGAAATTCAGACGTGATGAGAGCCACCAGTGGTGCACACGTAGAAGTCTGTTCATACTTCAATAAATACTGTTCGAGTTGGGCTACAAGATGTTGAAAACTAAGGTTGTATTTCTTTAAACTTTCACAGTTAATTTACCTATCTAATGTAGGAATTATAAATTTTAAACCACCCTTCTGCTAAAAAAAATTTTGTACATTAGAAATGTAGATTTAGAATTCATGGTAGATAATGAGAAAATCTGAGGGTTTTTTTCTTTTACGTTTTTGTAGTAAGTTCCATTTTATAGAAAATAATACTGTAAAAACTCAAAGTATTTAAGCACACTTGTATGTATAAGCTTTATAATGTATAGTCTTTCTAATCAAACGACTTTTTATTATGATCTTATTTGCATATCACAAAAATTTGTACACCACAGCATCTTCTCTGGAGAAAAATTAAATGTCTGTCAATTTGTTTCTGTTGACCTCGTTGATCTGAACAATATGGTGTGAAAACCTTTTTCTATGTATCTAAATAAGATAATGTGTGAATACCAACATTAATATTTCACTTTGTATCTAAGAAAGGTCAGGCTAGATTTAATGATCAAAAGTAACATTATTTTTAAAACCTTAATTAAATAAAAAACACATGAATGATAATTATCTGATTTTCGAATTATTCTTTGATCACACGATTAATTTGCATCTAACGACTTTTACCGACACGTTGATACATTTCACATTCACAATTCTGCATGCGACAAATGTCATTTCACACATGCTAAAACACTTCTTTATTCGATACTCATAGTTTTAAAACCCCGTCCTATTAAGAGTTTCGAAATCAAGCTGTAACACTGATCAAACTTAGTAACAGACTCAAGTGGAATAGAAATTAAGTTTGGAAATGTTCACAACGTAAATATTTTTATTTGGCTTTACTGGCGATTTTTAAAAAATCTTTGTTGCACAAATACTTAAATTCTAAAGAAGAAAAAAATATTTTTTTTTGCTCCAATTCTACAATGAAATGTATCGTCAACACAAACATGTTATTAGTGAAGTGACTGAACACAAACTTTTTTTCTGCAATGGTTTGAATCTATTGAGAATATTATTTATTGGATTAATAAAATTCGTCTATCAATGCGAAGTAAATATTCTAAGGCATTCATATTAGTCAAACGTCACGTGTTTGTTAGTGATTGTTGTCTTACCTCTTCTGTAAGTTGTCCATTAGGACAATCTTTTAGAAATCCTTTGTACCTGGAGGGAAAGAGAAGAATGTATATTCGATATATAAAGTCGAAGTACACAAGAAACAAAATTATTATACTAGCAAAAGTAGAAAATACTTTTAAACACAATTAATGGAATAAAAAATTTTATTAATACATTTAAAATTTAAAGATCACAAGTTATAAATGAAAGTTAATTAGTAGAGAATACAGTTAACATTCCAATGTTTCTCATGACATTTTGTTATCTTCATACAATCTTCATTTTTTTTCAAATGTGTTGCTTTTTGCATTCTTTTTGGAGGTTAAAATTTTACTGAAAAGCGTCAATTTTTCAATCATTCCATGTTGTCTTTTGTAGAAGAAAGAAGTTTTATTTAATATTATAAGATGATTTAAATGTAAAGTAAATTCAGAAATGTTAAAATATTAACAGGAATTAAAGGTAAGCAACGTCATTATTACTTTTGTAAAATAGTGAAAGAAAGAACTTAATATAAAAACTACGAAACGAATGAACGTGTTTTTTTTATATTATCAATCACGGGAAAAATGTTTAAAATAATTAATAAAATGATTAAAGTAACTTATCAAATCTAGAGAAAAAGTTAGGTGGTGAATGAAACGTAATTAGATTTCTTGAAAAGGTTCGGTCACACTTGGAAACTTAAGTCGATACAAACGTTTGTGGTCCTTTTAAACGCGACGTGTTTACCAAAATAAGACAAGGAACTTTGGAGATGGTGTAATAATATATTTTGGAAATATTTTATACAATATCCAGACTTTCCACTCTTGTGATTAAAGTTGCTATTAACACTTTGTTCTCTAGAACTAGTTTTAAAAAGAAATATTAATGTTTAATAATTAATTACAAGTAGAAAATACTAGATTACATGAATGCAAAAAATATTAACAACTTTCTTAAAATTACTATGAGAAATTAATGAAAAGTTAAAAGATACAAGAACAGTATGTTCATAATACTTTGAAACATTTAAGTTTTAAATCAACATTTCTTACGTTGTTTTGAATGTTAGGCTTAGTAAACAAGTTAAACAGTAAACTTGCTTTAAACTATATACATATTTCCCAAAAATTAACATGGTATACTGATTCTTGCTCTTATGTTCAGTGTTTACTTTGCTTATTGTAAAAAATATATATTACATATGAATTCAATATTTATTTATATTCATAAGATTATGAAAAACAACCCAAAGAATCAACTTAAACATGGTGAATCTAAACTAATGGCATAGAAAATATAATTCAGAAATAAGTGAACGTTTATAATAAGACTCAACATGATTTAAGATACAACGAACTGCTGCATCCTGTAAAATTTAGTGCGTCAGTAATTCTTAGGCTAACAGAACGTTTTATAAAAGAAACCAAATTAACAGTATTTCGTGCTTTAGAAATGTACATTTTTAGCATCTACTTTACAATGTGCGTGAGGGTTAATCACTGAACAAAATCTAAATCGGAAAAGAACAATACAACTTACCATTGTTTTATCTCCTTTTCAGAAACTAGAAAAGAATATTGAAAGTTACACTTTTGTTTTTATAAAGGTAAATATATCTGAAAATTACTGAAGTGCACATTTAATGATGTGAAGGTTTTCAAATGGATATATTGAATAACTATTCATAAAACAAGAGAGATTCAGATTTTAAAAACAATTATTTTAACTAGCAAGTATTGTTGTCAAATCTACTGAAAGAAAATGCTTTTAGCAGAAAAAGTGACAGCAAATCTAAATATTTATTACCCAGAACATGAATGTTATTTTGACAGCTTTTTAATGTTTCGTGTTTTAGAACAATTAATTTTTGTACTTCAGCTCAACTTCCAAGTGTCACGCGTCACGTGCTTTAATTGATATAAAAATAAAAGTATTTAAATATTTCGATATTCTATGTTTTTGCTCATTTTAAACCAAAAAAAATGTTAACCAAAATGGTTCCCTACCTTCCTACACAAACTTCCTTTACCAAAAGATACCTTTTATAGTCTTATGTGTAGCTTATATGATAAGTTTGCGCTTCATTATCACCACATGTGTATACACACTGCACTTTGGAGCTTCACATGGGGGCAGTAGAAGAGTGACGGTCAAATCCCAATACTGCTTCTCATAACAGTGGTTCAAAAGTTGGCGGAAGGTGCTGGTGACTGGTTGCCTTCCTTCTTTCGCTTTAGAGTGGAATATTCAGTGTAGATAGCTTTCGAATAGTTTTACGTGAAATTAAAACAAAGTCGTATATGATTCATACACACTTGTCTAATAATCAGAACATAATGTATTGTAATTAATTCCTCTCTGGCTCCGTATGTCCAGGTGATTTGGACGCTCGATTCGAAATTCGAGGGTTTCAGGTTCACGTTGCCGTAACAGACATTTCACATTCACACATTGTGAATAGTCTAAGAGGTGGCGGTGATGGTTAGCTGTGTTCCTTCTAGTCTTAAGCTGTTAAATTAAGACTTCCCTCGCGTTTCTTTGCGCAAAATTAAAAAACAAACTTCTCTCTTTATACGTAAAAGCGACCCAAGATTTGAGGTTACCCGAGTGAACAAAATACTTAAATCTACGCATTTTTTTGTTGTTGTAATTTTTAGAAGTAAATTTTACTTATACTATTATAATAAAGCAAATAAGCAGAATTTCAAATTTAAAAGAAAAAAAGCTAATGATCTGCATATCACGAAATATGGCTGTTTTAGGATTGTGCCTAACAGCGATTCATTCGTCCATGAACTAATGATCGCCCTCAAATATGCTGCACGATAGCTTGAATCATTTGCGTTTATATTACAAAACAACCTACAGGTAGTGTGTGTGTGTGTGTTAAAGCAAATCTACATTGGACTATCTGCTGAATCCTACGAAGAGAATCGAACCTCTGATTTTAGAGTTGTAAATCCGTAGACTTACCGCTGTACCAATGGGGGACCGGCCAAAACGTATAACTTTATTGATTGCTTTTAAATCGTAGACTGGAATGCATTAAACCAGATACCAAGCAGGTATCGATTTTAAACTATATTGCAACCGATACGTCATCACATCCGGGCTTACCTTCAATTTACCAGAACTTCTAGTATCCAAAATGTCCCGCGAATGATTGATTGAAGTTTTTTTTCTCCTACTTCGAATCAACATTGTCATTCAACTGGTAACAAAGTTTAATATTTATCTACTTAGTACTCAATGAATTTGATGGAACAATTTTCATGGCTTCATGATATGAATAATCGTTAATCTATTTATTTAATGCTATTTGTAGTTTGTTTGTTTGTTTTTACGATAAAGTTTAGCAATTCCGCAATACTTAGGTTATTAGACTACAAAACGTTTAAGTATTGATATAGTAGTTTTATCTCTAAACCTTTCAAAGTAGGATTTATTAATTTATTTAGCTTTATCAACATTCTACCGAACACGTGCATGTATTACCATATAAAGGTTAGATTTAATAGTAAATGTTTCCTTACCACTGAGTGATTACAAACTTTATGTAATTCACACGAAGTGTATGGTAATTAATTCATATGGTTATACAACGCCTGTGCTGGCGAGGCGTGATCCAATAGACAGGTAGTTTGTGTTGTGTTACATCAGAACAAGACAGAAATATTAAATGTCTTTACTGTTAAGAATTTATCGGCGTTTCAACAGCACGCGACGATATCCGTTTAAAAAATTCAGTCTCATTCTGATCCAATATTCATACAAAAGGAATGATAAATTTATATGCACATAATTTTTAGTTAAGACAAAAGAATACGAAAGAACCAATAATAAAATTGTATCATTATATATTCAGCAGGCAAGCTGTTTTAAATACTAAAAATATGTAAAGCCCAGTCTGAGCCTGTATTCTTATTTCGACCTTCTCTCATTCAAGGTTATCGAGAAGGGGTGGAATTTCTTGAAACCGGTACAACTCAATGAGTGACAAGTGACCAATCTAATAAAGCTAGTTTCGAAGTTAGTTTTTCAGTACTGACACGAACTGAGCTTTTAGCAATGCCTGTCACAAACATTTCATCCGAGGCATTGCGTGTCGTGTGCGAAGCTCTGAGAAGATTGGCAGCGTGGGAAAGGTCTCGTCAGTGTGGAACACAAGGTAGGCGATTAATGTGTTATTCTTCCAACTGGAAAGCCGTATATAGATGGTAAGCAAATATAAATCAGTCTTACAGCGAGATCACACGAACTACCAATCTGTTCATTTCTATTAACCTTTGCTTTAATTTATCTACTTTATCAAAACATGATAGCTAGCGGTTATAACGTTAATCGACGTACTTTGAATCATTGGAGGTGTAATAAGGGTTAAGTTAAAATTCTTGTTCTTGCATCAAAACAACAACAGTTATTTAATTTTGTTTATATTATTTACACTACTAATAAAATATATATTAGTATTTGACGGTTAGTATTACAGCTTCAGCTCCATAGTTCGACACGATAAGAGTTGAGCCACGCACAACCCAATTGTCAAATGGAGACGCCCTTTTTACGCCAAAAATGCACATCTTAACGTCGCATTAAATTACTCTCTCTTGTGTTAATTGAGTTACGTTACCCTCTCTTGCGTCATGAATATAGAGCAGCTTTTGCAGTATTTTATCCGTTTGTTTCGGTTAAATTAACATGTTAAGCTGTTTGCGCATTAACCTATTTCTGCAGGCATTCCAGAGTGTGCAGTTGAATAACAGTTTTGTATCAGAAGGTTTTCGCAACTCAGTTATATTTCCTTTTCTTGGAACAAGTGTTACTTCACGTACTCTTGTAATGACTCGGTTCAAACCCTTTGCTTTGGAGAAGGAATAAACAGCAGCAAATTTCACAGCATAACGCATATATGGTTGGAAGCTCCTATTGGTAGAAATACTTAAAAGAAAACCAGGTAAACCGTATGCATTTAGGTCTGTTCCCTTGTCGATGTTGCAAGATCGGTCGATCCGCCAATGTTGTAATGCGAAGACAATCCCTTACTTAGTTTTGCCTCGTGATGATTCGTGGATATATTGGATTATTTCATGTGTTATTTTACCACTACTATATTGAACGTTTTGTTTTCTTCTGCTGTCCTTTAACGTTATAACCGAGCCTGTGTCTTTATCTGTGTGAAACTACACAAGTAATTAAAAAAAACGTAATAATAAAGATATAACACAGTTACGGAGAACACTTTATAATACTTAACAAACAAGAGCCCAGAGTTTTGAGTTTTAAAGCAGACAAACAGACACGCATTCAAGCACGTGTATAAAGAATGTTTCACATAAATAAAAGAATACAGGTGGAGCACGCTACATAAACACCTAATGAATATTCTCCTATATGACGTCAGCATCTGCTGTATTGATTAATCAATCGAGCTCTGTTCGTTCTTATGACAAGTGACATTTTCATGAACCATCGCTGACAACAGACTGGATCTTCTTCATTGGAACCAAGCCCCAGGGTCTGCACAGTTGTTCACAGAGACGTATTCATTGGAGAGATAACAGGCTTTGTACAAAGAAGGTATATATAACAGCAATACGTTCTCCTAGCCATGTGTGTAATTTGAGTTTCTGCAGAGTTTTTTGTGGTGTGCTAAGAAACTATTTATTTCTGCTACCTGACTCTTTATTTCATATAATCATTCACTGGAGACATGTTAAACTTACGATCAATAATTCCACACAAACACATTATGTACGTGTGTATACATGTATACACTCGTATATACACATACATACACACGTTGATACAATTTAATTATAAACCACTAAATATTTTAGAAATGGCAAATACATTCCTTTAAGCCTCCCAATGGCACAGTGACACGTCTGCGGAATTGCATATTAAAAACCGGGTTTCGATACCCGTGGTTGGCAGAGCAAAGATAGCCCATTGTGTAGCTTTGTGCTTAATTCTAAATAAACAAACATTCCTTCAAAAAGAAGAAACATCAGTTTAAAGTCTCAACGTTTAAAACAGATTTATCCCTACTTTTACGGAAAGCTGTTGATTTATTTTAAAGTTTAAAGTCTCAACGTTTAAAACAGATTTATCCCTACTTTTACGGAAAGCTGTTGATTTATTTTAACCGGTACGTCATTTGTTAAACGTGTTCTTAGAATGAAATTTATACATATTGACTCTTTTCATAAACATTCTGTGACAGTTGAGAAATTTTAATTTTGGAGATTTATCAACTGCATAGATGAAAATTCTTGTACAGATGATTTTGGCCCGGCATGTCCAAACGTGTTAAGGCGTGCGACTCGTAATCTGAGGGTCGCGGGTTCGCATCCTCGTCGCTCTAAACATGCTCGCCCTTTCAGCCATGGGGGTGTTGTAATGTAACAGTCAATTCCACTATTCGTTGGTAAGAGAGTAGCCCAAGAGTTGGCGGTGGGTGGTGATGACTAGCTGCCTTCCCTCTTGTTTTACACTGCTAAATTAGGGACGGCATGCACAGATAGCCCTTGAGTAGCTTTGTGTAAAATTAAAAAAACAAAACTAAAAGATTATTTTAAGTTTACACAGGTATATTGGAAGAACTATTACATATAATTTGATAGAAATATTTTGCCGTTATGATTTTGAAACTTTCATATAGATTTGTAGATGAAATCTTTGATATTTTGAATTTCGCGCCAACCTACACGAGGGCTATCTACGCTAGCTGTTTCAAATTTAGCAGTATAGAACTAGAGGGAAGGCAGCCAGTCATCATCATCCACCGTCAATTTTTAGGCTGCTCTTTTACCAACGTATAGTACGATTGACAGTGACATTATAAAGCCCTTTTTGTGTTTAACAGTATGAAAATATGACGCCCGCGTCGCGCTAAACATGCTCGCTCTCCCAGCCGTGGGGGCGTATAATGTGACGGTCAATCCCACTATTCGTTGGTAAAAGAGTAGACCAAGAGTTGGCGGTGGGTGGTGATGACTAGCTATCTTCTCTCTAGTCTTACACTGCTACAATAGGGACAGCTAGCACAGGTAGCCCTCGAGTAGCTTTGTGCGAAATTCCAAAATATATTATATATACATGTTTTAATTGCGAAAAAAGGTTTATAGATCAATCTGTAAACAATATTTTTATATGTATTTACTCTGAAGTTTCACACCACAATATTGTATATATGCTGAATAAATATTAGAGACTTACGTCTGGTTTTGGAAGTAATCGGTATCCAATCTGCAATAGATTATGTGCTATTTTGTGGTAACGCTTTTGGTCAAAGATGTGAAGCCATGGTCCCTTTTGTACACATACGTTTTCCTTCTTCTGGGTTTAACGGTTATTACGATGTCTGTAGCCATCATTAAGGATTTGAGGAACGATTATAGTTTGGCCTATTTTTTTTAATTTTGTTTTGTCAATCAAGTTGGAATACTCGAAGAATTAAATGAAAAAAAAAAAAAGAGAGGTCCACTTTCAGCGTTACGACGTAATTACGATTCAGAGTAAAATGTAATTTAAGCACGTGCCGGTTGAACCCAAGATTCGGAAGTCGAACATTTGTTTCAGTTTATTAAGATTACACGTCTCACTCGTGTGTTTATTGCCCTTCAGTGGCTCAGCGGTATGTTTGCGGACTTACACGCTAAAATCCGGGTTTCGATACCCGTGGTGGGTAGAGCTCAGATAGCCCATTGTGTGGCTTTGTGCTTATTTCAAAACAACAACAACGCGTGTTTATTATTACTATAAATACGACATTTGTATTGAACGAAACACCTGTAAGACACTCTCGCGATATATCCAAGTAATGAGTAATTTAATCGTATTGGTTCGTGGAAAATTGGCTTATGTCAATAATGCTAGCGTGCAGCGCACGTACACAAGTGATTAAAATGGTGGAGAGAAAATATTCGAGTTGATTTTCAATGTCTGTAATACATACACACTCATATAGGTACGTACGATGATCTTTAGATCCTTAATATATGTGAAAACTTTCCTTAGAAGAAAAGTTCACCCGTTACTATTCATTACTAAATTTGTACAGAGCAAACGGTTGTGCCTAAACAATATAAATATATAACTTTTATATGCAAAAAACGGCTCTTCTGGGCCCAGAAAACACTTCAAATAGAAGAGCGAACAACGTTTCGACCTTCTTCGGTCATCGTCAGGTTCACAAAGAAAGGGTTACTGGTCGGAAGCTGACCACATGTTTGGGAGGGGTTGTATAATTGAGTGTTGCAATGTAGAGGGCGCGGTTTGAATATATAATTTTGTCTATAATATTAATATAGGTATAATGGTGTTCCTTTATATTGGTTTATTTTGGGTTTAAGTTGTTGTATAAGTAAGGCTTCTTTAATTTTTCGTTTGTTTATGTTTGTTTCTTTATTTAGTATTTTAGTGTTTTCTATGGTTATGTTGTGTCCATTTGACTTGCAGTGTTCGAAAACGTGTGAAGGTGACTTTTTATGTTCTTTGAATCTGGTTTCCATTTTTCTACTTGTTTCTCCTATATAGAAGTCGTGGCAGTTATCACATTGTATTTTATAAATAATGTTGGTGTGGTGTTTGTCAGTGTAGTTCTTACATAGTATAGACCTTAGTTTTGTGCCTGGTTTTTGAATAAATTTAGTGTTAACTGGAATGTTATATTTTGTTACCAGTTTTTGCCAAATGTTGGTTATTTGTTTGCTGATGTCAGGAATATATGGTATACAGCAGTATATGGTTTCGTGATTTTTTGATTCGTGAGATATATTTACTTTTGTTGGTTGATTTTGCTTTCTGTCTAGGTGTGTGCGTATAATGTTTTCTACGGTTTGTGGAGGAAACTTATTAATGTTGATGAAGTGTTGTTTTATTTTATCTAATTCATCGTTAATTTTATCTGGTGAGCATAGTTTTATGGCTGTGTTTATCTGGTTTCTTAGTATGTTGAGTTTTTGTTTTGTTTCATGTGCTGAGTCCCAAGGAATGTATAGTCCAGTATGGGTGATTTTTCGGTGGATTTCTGTTTTGAATTGTGTGTCGGTTCTTATAATTTTGAGGTTAAGAAATGATATTTGATTGCTTTCTTCCTGTTCACATGTGAAGTTAATGTTGGGATGTATAGAGTTAATGTGAGTGAAAAAGTTAAGTATGTGTTCTGTAGATTCGAATCCCGCAACCGTGTCATCTACATATTTGTACCAGTATAGTGGTGGATGTAATGCTGTATTAATTGCTTGTGTTTCAATTTGTGTCATAAAAATATTGGCTAGAACTGGCGATACTGGGTTGCCCATGCTTAGGCCATTTGTTTGTATATAGTTTTGGTTGTTGAACATGAAGTTTGTCTTTATTGTGGTGAATTCTATGAGGGTTGCTAACTGGTTACTGGGAATGTCTATGATCGGGTTAGGGTCTCGAATATAGAGTTCTAAGGCTATCTTGCAGGCTTCTGTTGTTGGAACTTCTGTGAAGAGGGATATAACATCGAAACTGGCCATTAAGGCTTTATGATTAAGTTGATTTAGATTGGACTTGAAATTAAAAGAGTCTTTGATGAATGAGCTGGCTGATGTTGCATATTTGGAGAATGCCCATGCTATGTATTTACCAAGATTGTAGTTAAACGATTCATATGTTGACATTATTGGTCGTAATGGACAATCTGGTTTATGAGGTTTGGGGATGCCGTATATTTGCGGTGTGCGTGAGTCGGTTTTACGTAGGTAGGAATAAAGTGTTTGTGAAATTGTGTTGGCTTTTTTCATTTGTAGTAGTAATTTGTTTAGTTGCGTCTCATGTGTCTTTGTTGGATTTGTGTGTTTTGGTTTAAATTTGTTCGTGTCTGATAGGATGTTATTCATTTTTTGTATGTATTCATTCGTGTTCATTATTACTATAGCGTTACCTTTATCTGCTTTTAGAATTTTTATGTTTCTGTCTTGTTTTAGGTTTCTAATGGAATTAATGTCTCTTTTTGTAAGGTTGTTTTTTAGTTTTCTGTTTTGTGAAATTATGTTGATAGTTTTGTAAGAAAATTCTTTGAAAAATTCGTTTAAGATAATGTTTTTAGGTGGTTCTGGAAAATATAAATTTGTAATTTTACCTGGGAAGTTTGGCTGTTGGATGTCAATAAAGTTATCTAAGTTGTCTTCTTTCTGTTTGTTGTTTTTTGTTTTCTGTAGAAAGTATCACAAGTCTCCTGGCTAGGTCTTCTAAACATGTTTTGATTTCTATGGTTGGAATGTACCTTGGTGCTATTGCGAAGTTGAGTCCTTTGTTAAGTAGATGTATCTCGTCTGTGTTTAATTGTCGGTCAGATCTGTTAATTATGAGGTTGGTCAACGGTTTGTCATGTTGATGTCTTTTCTGTTGCTTACATCTTAGTTTTTCAAGTTTTTTGTTGTGGCGGATCTTTTTGTCTCTATCGTTTTTAGTATTGATTTGGTTTATGTTTCGTTGTATTAGTCCGTAAATCTCTGGTTTAATGCAGCATGCTAGTTGATAGTCTAAGTTCATTTTTTTTGTTTTTGTAAGTCATGTAGTTCTTGACTTACTTATACAACAACTTAAACCCAAAATAAACCAATATAAAGGAACACCATTATACCTATATTAATATTATAGACAAAATTATATATTCAAATCGCGCCCTCTACATTGCAACACTCAATTATACAACCCCTCCCAAACATGTGGTCAGCTTCCGACCAGTAACCCTTTCTTTGTGAACCTGACGATGACCGAAGAAGGTCGAAACGTTGTTCGCTCTTCTATTTGAAGTGTTTTCTGGGCCCAGAAGAGCCGTTTTTTGCATATAAAAGTTCTCAACAAGTGGGTTTCTCGACATCACTGATTGAATATAAATATATATTACTAGTAAAACATGTCGAAATTCTAACAAAATGTGTAGTTGTAACATTTCACTGAATTTCCATTCATATCTAACTACACAAAATATATTCTCTTTATAAAAAATTATTTTAATATTAGAAACCATCTCGGGCAATGTTGATAGTGCGAGTATTCAGCGCCCCCTCGGATGTTCTAATTAACTATCTTTGTTAGAGTACTAGTTAGTAGCAGAACAACTTTACACCACTCTACCTGCTAAACTATGAACTATTCGTCCATATCCTTTCTGTACTCGTTAAGTTGTTGTTGTTTTGAATTAAGCAAAAAGCTACACAAGGGGCTATCTGTGCTCTGACCACTACGGGTATCGAAACCCGGATTTTAGCGTGCAAGTCCGCAGACATACCGCTGAGCCACGGGAGGGCACTCGTTAAGAGAACGCGGCAGAAACAATGAATTTGTGAACTAAATTTTAGAAACATTACAAGTAAACATATATGAAACTCAAAAATGAAACAATTTTAGTTACGTATGCATTTCATTCAAAGTACAAAAATGAGACTTTTTATTAGCACAAAACGACAATAATACTTCAAAAAATTGATTTGATGATATACTATTATGGGAACACCGTAATTAAAAGATTTTGCAGAAGTTTTTGACAAAAATAATTTACATCTAGAAGAGTGTCTCTTTAGGCTTTACGCCTATGTATTATTTCGGTATGTATTTTATTTCTTTTTTGTATTCACACGCGATGGGCGGACAGACGTCCCTTTTCCCGGATAATATTCTGCTAGTAAAATGTGTCAAAATTCGACGACGTATGTAAAGTTGAAGTATATGACGTTTTTGTCTTAAACTAAGGGTCAGTGAATTCGTAATGGAAATATTCCTTATAAAATGTTCTTGTAAAGAACGTTTTTTGTTATGTGCACCTTGAATATTAACCGATCGAATGACTCTAAATTCGATATCGCTATGTGGAAACTGTCAATGATAAAAAAAAGTAGGCTTAGCTAAATAGAACAGACGGATGGACACCCGTTTTCTCAAATGTTACTCTTGTACATAGCAAGATGATTTATACTACTCGAGGACTGGCTTTTAGCTGAATAATTATGGGACAGAAGTCTGGAAGGCCACTTTGCTAATGAGATACACACTGACTGTAGTTTTAACAAATAACTAATGTTTTCAACTGCTTTTTTTTCATTATACTGGTCAGAATGTGTCGTTCTGTAAATTGTATGACTTCATACTTTGCGTTCATTTCATTTACATTGTATAGTCATTACTGTCCTTTTTAAGGTATTTCTTTACTTCATTAGAGCAGGTTGGCTTGGTGTTTGAGGTCTGGATGTCGGAGCTGACAATCCATGCTGTACGTTAAGAGAGTGACAAGATAAGATACTCCTGTAAGGATGGCGATTCTGACCGACTGCCTTCTGTCTGGTCAGTAGTTTAAAAAATACATACAACAGCAGCTTTACCATAAAACACAAATCACAGATTTTGTGTTTCATTCTTCTAAACAGTTCAAGTTGCACTTGTATCGATAAATAACATTGAGGTACCGATGTAGAGATATGAGAGATGTTGAAATAAATGTTACATGATTACTTCTGAACACTAATATATATATGTAAATGTTTAAACAACGTTTTGTTAATACGTATTATAAGGGTGTCAATGAAATATGTACGTATGGTAGATATTTTCAAAGCAAGTACCAATACGAATTTAGCGATACGCCATGCTTCATGCGTTTGAAGAATAATACATAGGTGGCGCAAGAGTTTGTCGTCCAATTTAACCGATAGTGTCGTTTGTAAACTTTGCGATTAGAAGAGTAATTTTTCAGTACTTGAATATATACGTGAAATGGAAACGATACGAGTAACGCAACACGTACTACCAGTTTTAGAGGTCCGTCCCGGGTGAAATCCAGGAAGAGGGGGGTGTCATCGGGAGTGTTTATATACCAGTACAAGTTTTCAAAATAAATGAAAAATTCACAAAAATAAGAAAAATGTTCACACTATTTACAACAGCTTGATGTTAATGTCCACAGTAAACTAAATTTGTTTTTATTGATAATTAATTACAACTCATTCTTTAAGACAGCAGTTCTGATCTGTCCAACAATGATCAGATACGTTCACACTGAATGCGACAAAGTTCAAGGTATCATTTTGTTGATTTTACTCCTTCCATGGACAGGAGGACGACACTTGCGGAGAGGAAATGATATATTAAATCTAGGTAAAACTATTTCACAATGTTTTGACGGGGGGGGAGGAGGTAAGAGGATTGTTTTTGTTTTCTTCTCTTTGTAAGACGACAGCGTTTTACTAATGACTATCGAGTCACAAAAGGTCTTTCTTTTCTTTCGGAAGACAACTACTGCTTTGAGTCAAGTGCTAGAGCTTGACTGTTTATTATTAAGCAGAAAGCAACAAAATGGGCTATATGAGCTGTGCCCACTACGGGAATTGATGCTCGGTTTTTAACGTTAAGCCTTCAGACTTACCACTGAAGGACCAACTACTAGACAGATTCGCTAACGAGTGGTCATCAAAAGACCTAATAAATTACCACAAGTACGATAGTACCTACAGTGAAAATGTGATGGATACACGTAATTCAAACATCTCTCACACGCACTTCCAACAACCAATCTTCAGAATTACTTGAGACGCCTTTAAGTGATAAATAAACCCCAAAATTACAAGTCACGAAACTACTCGAGTATTTTGGCACATTAGATACACAAAACTACAAAATTCTCAATCTGCTGACTGACATTGTTGAATGATTGTATAATTGCAAGTACACCAATAAAAACAATAGCACAGAATTCATGTGCTGATGTGACGAAGTTTATTAAATACTATCAATCCTCCGTATATGTGTAAAACCACAACACCCTGTATCAATCAGTTGACACTGGGCACTACACAATACGTGCTATCACACTTACAGTGCGCAAGTACTCTCACAATGTGTACACACCTTAAGTGGGGAGAATATGAATCGCACATTATTTGCACCTATCACATTACCTTGCACACCCATACAAATGATACATAGAATAGTGTCATCTTGTAATACAAAGTGGATGAACAAAGGGGGCAAAATGAAAGTGATGTAAAAATGGGTACACTAGAAGGTGAGGAAGTACGCTAGGCTTAGTGTAATAAAACTTCCTTGCAACTTCACAAGGGGGCGTTCCTACATCCGATTCATGTCTGCTTCGTTTATGTGATATGATATTATACAACATTTCGGTACCTATAAAACTATGTACAATTTATGTTTGCATATAGTAACGAATCCATGATGTCGATACAGAGTATTATTATTATTATTATTATTATTATGCTTTAATTCAACTATGTATGAAATCTAGCATTCTCATCCAATTGACAAAGGAGTGACAAATTGTAAAGGAAAAAAAACAACAACATACAAGTTAAAAGTGAACACGAATATCCGGTTCTTCTGGTGTCGTTTAAAACAGACTTTACAGTTAACATACCACCTCCAATAATTCGATTCACAGAAACCTCTGATCATTGTACGATACGCATAATTTGATAACCCACCTGGTTTACGAATGCAAGATGAAGCTAAACGAACTAGATGTGGACAAGATGTTGTACACGTCCTCTTACGAGGTTGTACAGAATAAGTTTGTTTACACCATGCCCATTCCTACCTTGTTTCCTCACTTTTTGGTGCACCTATTTCTATACTTTCAATTTTTAAAACAATTATTTTTCCACTTATGTCCATTATAATAATAATAATAAGTAATGAAGTAACAAACTGAACGTGTGACATTTGACATACTGTAGTATCTGTCCAGCTAACAAAAGATTAAGTTTCAAATCCTGCTCAATTTTAATTTTACATTTTTTGGATGTTTTGAAATGATCAACTAAACAACATTGTTTTTTCCCTTTAACTTTCATGACACTTAAGGAAATGTTCATTATTGCGTTTTTTGTTCTGCCAATATTTCCTGTGCGTGCACTACATTTAATTGTTAAACGATAAATAGTCTGTTCCTTCACATTAAAATTCCTTCTTATCAGAAGTCCAGCTAATTACCCTCAGAATTTTAGTGATCAAATTATTCAAAGTAACGTCGAGTATCAGTTTCAAATCAAATATGGTATTTCAGTTTTAAAAAGTGTTAAATCACATGAGTACCTTAAATTCTGAAGAATGTTCGTCACTAACTCTTAAGCCCACCTAAAATGTACCACCAGTTCTATTGCTATCCAAGTTAAAACGTAGCTCAGAATAAAATGATTCCAAATAACCCATACTTAAAGTATAGTACGTTATCTCTGAACGATTTCTAAGCAACAAGTCATCATACTTCATTGCACTGTGTCCGGCGATACTCTATCTGACGACTGTGCATATTGACAATAGATCTGCAGAATGGTTGCCCGTTGCAAAAGGCTCCATCCTAAAACTCGTGTCCGAAACGCACTCTTCTACATGAAGGATTTCTATACTCATCTAATGGGAAGATAGTTCCCATAGATGAGGTTTTAAAAATATATATATAGGAAATAATTACATTGTGTAACAACATTTTTACTTTTTCTTGTTCCTGGGCCGGAAGTGTTACTTTCCAATTGCTTATATATAAAGTAAGTGGAAAATACCCATTTTCTCTTCAAATTTTGTTGTTGTGACCTGAATAATGAAATTTTCAAATTTTTCCCATTTTCCAGAACATTTCAGGTAGATTCAGTACTGAGTAGCTGATAGAGAATTTTCTCAAAGTAACAAGAACTTTCAAGAATGTTGTAGAACTTACGAGAATTTAAGAACCTTTTCGAATTTTCTACAAAATACGCACACACACACACACACACAGGGGCTCACCACTCCAGTTCCAACTGTCTAAATGAACACACAGACCTATCTAATTTTATCAGAGATGGCATCAAGAAGCTGCAAGCATTCTGCTATGTATGTGGCCATTTTATTAAAACAAGAGTGAAAAAGTACTCTATGACAGCAGCTGCTAAAATGTGTGAAGTGTACAAGGCATATTGTAGCATGACTGTCAGGAGTCAAGACAAACCCTGAGAATATCATTTAACCTGGGAGCACTGCAAAAAAAACACACCAAAAAACAAAAAAACTCTAGAAGGTAAGACGGACAATATTTGCTTACTTGAGTAGCAAAATTTTATATCAAAAAATTTAGACCTTTCAAAATTTAAATATCTTTTATTTTTTAATTTCCAACAGTATAAAAATATCACAAATTAAATGTTCTGCATCAAACTCTTACACAGTAGTTGTGGATGAAATAAATTAATTCTTCATAATAACAATTATTTTGCTTCTTTGCAGGATGGTAGAGATTGGAAAAAAGAGAGCCATAAAGTTCGCTATTCCAAGAATTAGGCGTGACCCTTCTGACCACTCAAGCAATTGCTACTTCTGAGTGGTGGACCCTTTCAAACGTCTGGCTGGCAAGAATGCATCTGCTGTCATGTATTCGGACTTTCCATCATCCATCGCCCAAGTGTCACGCTGCCTTGAGCTCCCTGTACCCACCCTACCAGAGAGAAAGCAGCAAATCAGATGAGGAGATAGACGTTGAAGATCCAGATTACAATTTCAGAGGTGCAGCTGGTGAGAGAAACCTATGTTACTCTAATCAAAGAAACCTCAATGACTTGATCAGTGATCTTGGTCCAGCCAAGTCGAATGCCGAGCATTTGACATCTGGGTTCAAAGGAGTGGGATTTGTTAGATAAAAGTGTAAAAGTTGCAAGTGAGAGGAAGCGTCACAGACATTTTAAGCTTCTTCACTCGTCACGATAGGCTCCGCTTCTGCCACAATGTATTCGGTCTGTGCGAGGTAATTAGAATTGCCTCAAAGCTGTGCTGCTCCAAAATGAAAATAAGTATCAATCTCTTCCCTTGGCTCATTCGATACACCTCAAAAGAGGAATAGAATAGCGTCAAGACCTTGTAGAAGCTTTGAAGTATGATGAGGTTGGCAAAGGGAGATATTAACTAGCAATGAAATTATTTTAAGAGCAGTTCATAATTGGTGAAAACTTGATATTTTAGGTTTCTCTTTGCGAAATAAAATAATACGTTTTAAGTGCTAACGATATTCAACGACATGCATTTAACCCCTGGCGGCAAAATGTTCAATCAATACCTATTTTCTCCATTTTTTTTTATCCACTCTCGTCGACTGAACGTATAATAAAACAAAATATACACTTTAAACAAACACTGATTATTAAATAACGAAACAAAACATGGGAGCTGTGTAAATATATATACAAAAACTTAATTAGATGATTTATAACTAATCCGATTGACTAATTAATAAAATAAGTTTCTTTCATAATGACTCCGATCTCGTACATTTATGTTCAGTTAAGGATTTGAGTTGCAAATCGAAAATTTCTTCTAATAATGAAAAAGTAATTTTTCTTTCTAAGAAAATCTTAGAAAACAAACATATTCGGATAAAGTAAATACGACTTTCACTATAATCATAAAAATTGATAGAATTTTGTATATTAACGAGTTTAGTGTACATATTATCAGCGTAAGTGTTAACTTTTACAGAAAATTAGTTTTGGTAGGACTGGCTAGAATCAGTGTTAACCTCCGTTGATTTGTTTTATTCGTTTGTTTCCTGCCCTGTTGACAAATACTTAAAACACTTTTACCAAATTAAACTTCCATTAAGAGTTCAAAATGAACTAAATTTATTTACAACTATAAAAATAATACTCGAAGTCACATTTTTAACTATTTATTCTAATCCCAGGGTTTCCGGCCAGAAATTTTGTGGCCCCGGAAAAAAAAAAAAGGGCTTTAAAATACAACTGGTATTTTAAAGAACTCATCAACAGGAGTATTATTGTAACTCAATTTCAACAAACCTTTATTACTTGTCACCCATTAAGGCGACACTTTCCAAGCATGGCACGTCAGTTAAGACCTATTGTCATCCATGCACTACAATAAGCCTGCTAGAGTCAGTTACGTATATAACAAGGAAACATTCAAAGGACTTATGAGGACAAGGATTTGTAAATAAATTTACGAATATCCACGACAGAGTCAAATATCCCCTCCCTCTCGAGATCGGGTCCAGAGCAATTGTATTAGGTGTTCGGATCTCCGCCTATGAAGGCGCCTCATAACTACGCGTCGTGAAGTTTCGTGGTTTATCGCAAGCAAGCTTCTATATCACGATTCTTTAACAGTTAACATATATGATCATTCATCAGAGTGAAACTGTTTGTAATTGTTAAACACCTTCTTCTTAATAGCTCTAATACGGGTTTTCATATAAAATTCAATATTTCTGTTATACTGCCTGGCTCCGACTTGGTCTCACTCTCAGAACGAACGTTTACTCTATTCGTATGTCTTTTATAAAATTTTCATAAAACTATACTTGAATTAGATTTTTTTGCCATTGCTACACATATTTAAATTGTATTATCTGGTTACTCAAGTGTATACCATGCAGAAAATGACTTCAGAACTATATAGCTGTTACACATATGTTTCTTGAAACACACAGCTATTGGTTACACATACGTTTCTTGAAACACAAAATTAGCATATCCAGTAAATTTAATCGAAGTACTTTCACATTTTTATCGTTTTCGAAACCATGCAACTTGAACTAATTAGTCTAAGCCTCAGTTAATTATACACTTTTTTTCTCCACAAAAGTACAGTGAAAAAAATATTGTTTCCAATGCAGAAAAGATAACACCTTATGTGAAAACTAAGTTAATGTTCGCCTAGTTTCTCCTCTAAAGCCTAAGTTAAGCTATTACTGTATACCCTAATCCCACATGACGACCGAATAAAGTAGCACAAAGTTCTCTTGTTTTACTTGAACACCTACTCAGTTTAAAGCAAATAACAACATCTCGAGGGCATTCAAGTACAAATATGTATGATTATTATTCATTTTTTTACCTTTTGTCTAAAACTATGAAGAAGAAGAAATTTAGTTCTCTACAAAAGTGTTTGCGTATTACTGCTTGAACACAGAATATGATGATGGGTAAGCGAGATATTTCAATATTAGTTTGAAAATTACACCCTAGAGGTGGCTGGTGATTAACTCAACAGTTTCGATTAATTCCCATTAGAATTCGAAGGCATTCATTTACTATGCATATGAGGCAGATAAAAATTGTTAAATTTCATTCTAGCCAGCGTTGCGACTATAAAACACACAATAAATAGCAGAGTCGATCAATTCATCCAAACTTAAACAAACCTATTGGGACCCATAGCAATCACCACTTTACTGTTTATTACCCTTTCAAATAGCTGAATTACAAACATTCATAAAGGAATATTGTTTGAGGGCATTCAAAGGCGGATATGTGCAGCTAACTTAAGGCCGTATAAACACACAGGAAAGGAATGCTGGATGTTTTAAAAATAATTATTAAGTTCTATTCAAGTTAAAGATAGTAGGGAAACTTTGTTTGTGCGTACATTTCTTTCAAATCTCACAATACAACTATCTTTATACAATGTTTTATTAGAAGTTAATCTTTATTATATTTTTATGAAATAATAATGCTCAAAAGACACAAAAATGCTTTGCTTCTCACCCACCTTATAGTCATATCATTACTTTGTGATTATTCATGTAACAGGATGCTGACTTTTAAATACCATAGAATAAAGAGATTCAATCACTACGTATGTTTGTAAACGAAAACCTTTATTTTCCCCAGTTTGTTTTCTAACAGTAATGTTATTCCCAAGAGACAGATGAAGAACAAACTTATTTTTTAAAATAATTGTTTCTTATTTTTAGGTCTGGGGATGAAACTAATGAAAAATATCGCTTTGCAAACGTATAAATACAAGTTAACGTGAGACCTACGTATAACATTATGTTGTAAATATGGTAACGTATTTTCATTTCCATTCACTATTCTCCTCCCCACAAAATATTCATTCCTCCAAATACAAATTAGTTTTCAAAACACTCTCCAAGAGAGAGAAAGGGTGGCGTCTCATTTCCTGTTAAGGGATTACAAATCAAATTTGAATCTCGTAGAGTTCACACAAGAGGAATATTACAATATCAATTTTAAAGCGCCATGCGGTTCATTTTGTAACAAAAGTGAAGCGGACAGGCAGGAGATAACCACTTAAACACCTACGAATAAAAAATGGCTCCATAATCGTTTGAAGAGAAATCTCTTATAAAAACAAATGTCCATTGACATGAGCAAAACAAACTATTAAATGGGATTTTTTAAAAAATCTGATAAACTAAGAACACGTAAACGCGTGATATTTTCATCACAAGGAACCCTTAAGATATGTGTTACGTACTAACACTATATGAGGTAGTTGTACTCAAATTATTACTCACAATAAGTCTCCTTAACAAGTCTCGAGACTACGTCACTCTCTAGCTTACTTTGTTTCTTCCCCATGGAATAACGTGAGAGATGAAATAGAGAAAACTCTGCTTCGATTATAAGTTTTCCTTTATCGGCGACAACACATCTCTTAAAACATCTTTGAAATTTAACACACAAACGTTTCCACCAACACACGCTTTTATTCTGTTGCGTTATAATCTACTCACTTCCTAGTAAGACTTATTCGTAGCTACGGGCGTTATCAAGAACGCTACCTGTAGGTTAGCTTCAGTAATACAAATCTAGCTTGTGTCATTGGTTGTGATTTATGACGACAAATCGATATGATGAATCTGGCACAAAACAGCAACAGAAATTTGTACTTATCGTTATTGTCATAGAATGTCGTTGTGGTATTGAATTGATACATCCTTTGCATGTTTAAATATACGCATAGGTCATTATAATTGAAAAATGTCTCCCGATTGGTTTTAATTTCGCGTAAAGCTACTAGGGCTGTCTGCATTAGCCGTCCCTATTTTAGCAGTGTAAGACAACGGAGAAGGAAAATAGTCATCACCACTCCCCGCCAACTATTGGGCTACTCTTACCAACGAATAGTAGGATTGACCGTCACGTTTTAACCTCCCCCATGGCTGAAAGAGCGAGAGTGTTTGATGTAACGGAGATTCGAACCGCGAACCCCAGATCTTTTGATCGTCTGTTGAAATGTTTTTTTGTGGACCGAAGCTACAACTTGTATAAACGTAGCTTCTAGAATACGTTAGAAAAAGAAATAAATTAATTCGTTATCATTCAATGGACTGTAACATTATATTTCACTAAGAGTCGCCCCCAAGTGGCTCAGCAGCGTGTCTGTAGACTTACAACGCTAAAATCCGGGTTTCGTATCCGTGGTGGGCAGAGCACAGATAGCCCATTGTGTGGCTTTGTGCTTAATTCAAAACAACAACAACAATTACTAAACAGCCCAACAGTATCCGCTCAACGACGGAATAGTTAAGACAATATAATAAAATGCTTGTTTTTGAAAATTTATGACCAAAACTTGTTTGTTTTGAATTTGGCACAAAACTACTTGAGAGCTATCCGCGCTAGCCGTTCCTAATTTAGCAGCGTAAGACTTGAGAAAAGGCAGCTAGTTATCACCACCCATCGCCAACTCTTGGGCTACTCGTTTACCAACGAATAGTGGGATTGACCGTAATTATAACGCCCCCACGGCTGAAAGGGTGAGCATGTTTGGTGCGACCGAAATTCGAACCCGCTACCCTCGGATTACAAGTCGAACACCTTAACACGCTTGGCCATGTCGGGCCAGTGACCAAAGCTACATCAGGGCTATCTTCTCATTTACACAGCTGGTGAAAAATTTAAGTCCAAAGAACGTAAAGAAAAAATATGCATTTTGCGTTGTTAGACTCAACCACTTATTTGAGTAGAGCTACAAAAGATGAAAATGAAAAAAGGGAAAATAAAAATGAAAAACATTTTTAGCATTTAATAGGGAAAATGTGAAGACTATGAAATCAGTCTAAATACCAGCTGGTCAAAAGTTTAAAATCATACTGAAACGAAGCGTTAATCGGTAAACACGTAACGAAATTTAGTCATTTGTGTTCAAGCATTAGCGTTGTCAACATCTCCCATTGACATCTCCTGTGTTACATTTGTTAAAAACATGGCAAAAGCTAAAAAGTTAACAGAGTTTGAACGAGGCAGAATTGTCGAGATGCAAAAGTAAGGTTTTTCTCAACGTGCCATCGCTGGTGAGATTGGGCGTAGTAAAACTGCTGTTGCAAATTTCTTAAAATATCCTGAGGGATACGGAACTAGTCGGCCCCTGAAAATTTCACCGGCGTTGAGCAAGAGGATTCGACGGGTTGTCCGGCAAGACATCAGCCGATCGTCGAACCATATTAAGGGCTTTACGGACGCGGAATGCAGCTCAAGAACAATAAGATGGCATCTACGAGAGAAAGGCTGTAAAAACCGTAAACGTCTTCAAAGGCCACGCCTCCGTCCACACTACGAAACAGCTCGGTTAAACTTTGTTGAGAAGCACCAAACATGGGACACAGAGAAGTGGAAAAAGGTTTTGCTCTCTGATGAGAAAAAATGTAACCTGGATGGTTCAGATGGCTTCCAGCGTTACTGGCACGATAAGGATATCCAACAGGAGACATTTTCTACACGACACAGTGGAGGAGGTTCTATCGTGATATAGGGTGCTTTCACCTTCCATGGAACAATGGAGCTTTACGTTATACAGGGTAGGTAAACAGCAGCTGGCTACATTGGCATGTTGGAGAGAGCATCCTTATTGACTGAAGATCCTCGCTTGTGTGGGAATGGCTAGATCTTTCAGCAGGATAACGCCGCAACCCACAATGCCCGCAGGACAAAGGATGTTTTCATGGCGAATAACGTGATTCTTTTGGACCATTCAGCATGTTCGCCCGAACTGAACCCCATTGAAAATGTTTGGGTGTGGATGGTAAGAGACTTCTACAGAAGTGGACGTCAATTCCAAACAGTACATGATCTTTATGAAACCATCTTCCCTACTTGGAATAACATTCCACCCAGTCTTCTGCAAACGCTAATATCACGGACGGAAAACTATCTTTTACCTACCTCATCTGTCAACAAGTAGGATTAGAACCTGAGTAAGGTGGAAAAATGTTTTTGATTAAATATTAATTTCTTATTTAGTTAATAATTTCTTTTAATATTAAAAAGAATTCTTGGAGATTTTGTTGCAGTAAGTATTGGTCAAATATATTCTGTTCTTTTTTCGGCCGTAATTATTTTTACAGTTAAAATAAACAAAAGAATGGAAAAAGAAAATAGAAATATTATACTTTTCCTAGATAATGTAACTTTGCACTCAAAAGTTCAATTTTCAAATGTCCGTTTAGTCTTCTACCTCCATGTACGACATCAGTTCTACAGTCATCAGATAATGGTATTATAGTGTATAAGATCGAAATACAGAAAACTGATACTTCAGCATATTATTACAAACATGGACGACTGTAAAAGAGCATCTGAAATGATCATGAAAACTGACGTGTTAGATGTAATTGTATTTTTAAATCATTCAATCAAACGCATTAAATATGAATGCGTAATAAAGTACTTTCGGAACTGTGGATTCATTCTTGATAATGGCGGAGATTGTGGAGAAGTTGTGTGTTGTGACGATTCTCGTGAAATTCAAACTCTGACTGAGAAGACTGACGCAGATGATTCTGCGAACGTGGAAAGTTTTGTGAACGTTGACAAGAAAGTTTTAAGAGAAGCTGATGAAACTGATTTAAAATCTACAATAGAATCTCAAGATGGTAACAGTGTGAGAGATTCAGAAGATGAACAAAATAGAAAAGACAGTGAAGAAATAGAAATTCCTTCTTCAACACAAGTGTTAAGTTAAATTAACGCTATCAAATTGTATGCAAAAATGAATTTCATGAAAAGGTCGTAAAATTGGTGTTCTTGTTTAACTGCATGAGAAAGCCCATTAAAAAAACGAAACAGTTGAAATTAAACACTTTCTTCAAATAAATTTGACTAAGATTTTGTTTGTACATTTTGAATGTTTATTTTTGTTCGCATTTTAATAAATGTAGCATAAACAGTATAATTACTTTATTCACAAATGTCTTAGTTCCCATGACTCAAGTAAGTATAACGTTCTGCTCAAAAACTATATATAATTAAGGAAATTCATGTTCACTATGTCTAAGCCGGAAATGTTAATGGGTCCCGTGCGATTCCGTCTTAGACAAGTTTTACTGTATCTAGTTTTGGTTTAATGAGTAAATGGTTAAATGGGAAAGTTTCGTGTATTTTTCTCCTTTTCATACATAAAATCATTACAACGGTACCTCATGTTTGCTTTAAGCGTCGGCATGCACTAGTACAAAAGAAATACCCAAAATAGCGACTTCCAATGTCGTGCTTGAAATATAAAAAAATATTTTATTTAAAAAGTTAGAAAATTTGTGGCTGGTTTATAAGACCTCGTATGAACAGTGCTCAAATGCAAAGTAAACTTTTGACATTTGTAGTGGCTCGTGCGTTGACGTTTATAAGGGTCCGTTAAATCTAGAGTACACTGAAGAACACAAGAACATAGAAGAAGTCTTGAGCACGAATACTCAAAACACAAAGTGCATTCTACTGTGTACATTAATTAGAAAAATGTTTGGCTTGAATTTCGAAGGAAACCAAACGAGGGCTATCTGCGCTAGTGATACCTAATTTAGCAGTGTAAGACCAAAGGGAAGGCAACTAGTTATCATAACCCACAGTCAACTCTTGGGCTATTCTTTTACCATCGAATAATGGGATTCTCCGTCACCTTATATCACTCCCATATATATATACACACACACACGAGTGAAATGTTTCAAATAAGCTGTTTGGGAAAAGTGATTTTAAGTAAGAAATAATAACAAAATGTATATATATTTAAAAAGCAGAGTTGTTTATGTTTCTTTTGTCACAAGTTGTTGTAAGGAGTTTGACTGAAAAGTTTCGAAGAAATGTGATAGAGAATTTCTCTGGGGGATCTCATGAATGGAGTATAAATGTGAAGTAGTCGGATAACGGTTCGCGTTTCGCAGCCAGTTAGACCTCAGTGCATTTAATGTCACGTGTGAACTCGGTTGCAAAGGAACGTATTTTGTATTTTGTATTTAGTATATTATCTAATCGTTCAAAGCAAACTCATAATTAAATATCACTGTGCTAGGCGTGGCCTTGTTGTCTGAATACTGGACTGTAGAACCGAGAGCGCACTGTTACATTGCATAAAAAAATAGAAAAACATATAATTTAGCTATAGGTTTATTGTAGAAGAGACAGTAATATCCCATTAGAGTATCCAAAAAACTGATATTACTAGGTACTGTTCACTAACTGCCTTTTTTCCTAGTCTATCAGTTTAAGATCTGCTCTCGTAATCTGAGGGTTGCGGGTTCGCATCCCCTTCGCGGTAAACATGCTCACTCTTTCAGCCGTGGTGACGTTATAATGTGCGGTCAATCCCACTATTCGTTGGTAAAAGAGTAGCCCAAGAGTTGGCGGTGGGTGGTGATGACTAGCTGCCTTCCCTCTACCTCTAGTCTTACACTGCTAAATTAGGAACGGCTAGCACAGATAGCCCTCGAGTAGCTTTGTGCGAAATTCAAAAACAAACAAAAAAAACAGTATCTTTACAGAAATAATTTAAAGAATGGATATCGGTCATAATAGCCCTGGCTATTAATATATAATTATCGAAACATTCTTTCAAACTAGTAACAGTATCGAAAAAAAAAGACAAACAGAAATAAATATAAATTTGATTTATCTGATCAAAGTTAAAAGTTTCGTGATTATTTAATCCGTGGGATATATTTACACCAGCAGAAAAATGACCAACATTTGGTAAAAACTAGTAACAAAGTTAAAAATTTGTTTCAACAGTTTTGGTTTTTTTTGCGACAAGAGTAACAATGAGGACAGTTACTGATAATATATTAAAAGTTAAAACTGTGTTGGAAATCTAACAATAAAACAAACTTTCTAGTTGAATATTTAATGGTAAAGTGATACACCTATAACTTACGGGTCGAACGTGAACTAATTGTCTTCAGCATAACCTAATAGTTAGTACGTTGAACTGGAGACATATTGACCTCGATCATGACCCAGAGACCTAACGGTTAGTGTGTCTACAATAGGAATTCGAGGATTTGTGGTTCGCGTCTCTGGGACTGCGGGTGCGTTATAAGATCGATGATCAAATCGATCTATTCGGTCAGACAGGAATATCCCAGAGGTTGGCGGCAGGCGCTATTTATTATATTTATACATTTCTTCTTGTTTATCGATACAAACTTAGAGTCTTTGGTGTACTTGCATAAAAATTCTAAAACAGACGAACCAACAAACTGTTTAAATAAATTCCCCTTGTTTATGACGCCCCTGAATGTTGGCTCACGATTATGCAAGCAGTGGTTTGGGTTTAACTAATACAATAACACAAAATAAACAAAGAAATAAATAATTAAAGCTGGTAAACAAACAAGCAGGAAGAAGGATAACATACGTACCTATTTATTTACATTAATAGATAAACCAATAGAAAAATAGGAATATCACAATATACCTAATACATCTGAATCTTTCTACACCTCGGTTTGCAACGCTTAAATTTTTAGTATGAGACAAAGTTAAAAGGTAATCAAACATATAGCTATTTTGTTCTTCTTTAAAAACGTGGGACACACTTTCCTCCCCCCTCCATCATCCCGTGCTGAACGTGACATTTCACTCTATTTTTGCACTCAAAGACTTGCAGAAAATCCATAAAATATCCATGTGTGTGTTCACCTTCGCGGATTCTTGTGAAGAACGTTCCATCGTCTTAAGAATCCTTGATGGAGGATATCACGGAGAAGACCGGTTCTTCTATCACGTAAGACAAAGTAATTCTCATATTTGCACATTTACTCGTAAAAACAGTGATTCTACCACATATAAAGGAAAGTTAAAACCTGAAAATGGACAGCTGTATGTTTGAAAACAGTTCTAATCGAAACACTATTTTTCGAAAAACAGAAATAAAACAAAGTGGCGAATTTTTGGTTCCTTCGAAACAAGATTTGTAAATATGATGTTTGAGAATTATTTTTATAATACTACTTTTGTTCTCTTTTAAAGTAAATAATTAAAGAACTGGATATCTAAAGAAAACCTCTAAAGAAATACAAACTCTCCTTTGTATAGTTGTGCAGCAATTATCCGAAGTTTGGTTTATTTTTAATTTTAAAGAGGCAGAGTAAAACGACCCGGCATGGCCAGGTGGGTCAAGGCGTTCGACTCCTAATCTGAGGGTCGCGGATTCGAATCCCGGTCGCACCAAACATTTTCGCCCTTTCAGCTGTGGAAGCGTTATAATGTACGGTCAGTCCCGCTATTCGTTGGTAAAAGAGTGGTCCAAGAGTTGGCGGTGGGTGGTGATGACGAGCTGCCTTCCCTCTAGTCTTGTATTGCTAAATTAGAGGTGGCTATCGCAGATAACCCTCGTGTAGCTTTGCGCGAAATTCCAAAACAAACAAACAAGCAGAATAAATTTCTTATTATGCGCCACTATACTCTTGTTTGAAATTTCGCGCAAAGCTACATGAAAGCTATTTGTGCTAGGCGCCCTAATTTAGTAATGTAAGACTAGAGGGAAGGTAACTACTCTTCTTCCAACGAATAATGGAGTTGACCGTCATATTGTAACGCCACCATGGCTGACAGGGCGAACATGTTTGGTGTGACTGGGATTTGAATCCGCGACCCTCATGTTATGAGAGGAGTGCCTTAACCACCAGACCATGCCGGGCTGTTAATTTTAATTTCCAAGTTTAAAACAAAACACAAGTTTTTAAAGAAAAGTATTTCGTTATAATGCTGAAAGTTATTAATAATTTAAGTTATATGAAATGCTGGATTGAAATATTTTAAAATATGTGTACGAATTTATAATAAAAGTCGCCCCGCAGTGGCTGAGCAGTATGTTTGCGAACTTACAACGCAAAAAATAGGGTTTCAAACAAACAATTTAGTAACAGTCACTTAGACTGCATTCTTACTCATTGGCCCGTTTCAGGTTTTAAATCCAAATTGTTCCAAAGTAGCATTCCAGATCAATCTCTCTCAAGTTACTGACCAAGAGGCCTTTCCTCAACACTAGGTCTCATCAACTAGATTGAACGATGAGAGATCAAAGTATTTCTGAGATTATTTATGTGTTTGTACATTGAAATAATTTTTATGTTAGTGTTTAAACACTGAAAGCTAATGAAGCATTAGAATCAATGTGCAAGAGAAAGTCGTTTTGGGGGTATTTATGAATTTGTTTCAGAGTGTGAATGAGGTTGTTTTGGGGTATAAATGAGGTTGTTTTAGAGTGTGAATGAGGTTGTTTGGGGGTATGAATGAAGTTATTTTGGGGTATTAATAAAGTTGTTTTAGGGTATGAATGAGGTTATTTTAGGCCATTAATGAGATTGTCTTAAGGTATTAATGAGGTTGTTTAGAGGTATGAATGAGAATGTTTGAAGGCATAAATGAGGTTATTTGAGGGTATGAGTGAAGTTGTTTTCGAGTAAGAATGAGGTTGTTTGAGGGTATGAATGAGGTTATTTTGGGGTATTAACGAAGAAGCTTTTACTATTCTTTGATATATTGTTTAAACAAAGTATTCATGATGAAACAGGTCAGACAAGAATAACCAAAGAGTTTGTGGTGAGTGCTATTTACCACATGCATTCTCTTTAGTCTTTAGATACAAAATAAGGTCTAATGTACGCAGAAAGTCTTTGGTATCTTTGCACAAAAATATTAAAACAAACAAACACTAGTTGTTGATGGGCCCAAGTCGACCTTAAGACGAAAGGTGAAAGACGTTTAAACATTGTCTTCTACACTTGTGTTTCTGCAGTCCATTCGATTCAGTTTCATCGAGTTTTTGGTAACTTTATACTTTCCTTGGATAAAATGCTTATTCATGATGTTAACTAACTTAGGAGCTGTTGTTGTTGTTTCTCATTAAATACACAGCTAAGCACAGAGGTATCGAAACCCGCTTTTAGCGATATAAGTCCGCAGATATTCCGCTAGAAGGTAATTTTTACAAAAGAATGTTTATGAAAAATGTAATAGCAAGTAAATATATTATAAATACCAGAAAGTGACATCAAAGATTTCCTTGAATATTCCTCACTTATGGTTGGTAAAACTACCGATTAGATTCTTTTTTTCTTATCATTTCGGTGAGTTTCAACTGGTAATTCGAATTATAAATGCCATGTAAGTTTTTGAATAATTTTCAGCATAAAGAAAAGATCATGTGAATAATTTAGTATGAAGATTATGTTTCAGTTTCGGTAACAAATCTAGAGTTGATCAAACGTGGGGAGAAACAACAAGAGGGCGCGAAGTGATCCGCCAGCGGGCACTTACGGAGTGTTTGGATGTTATATTGTCTTCACTAGCGATGAAACAGCGGTAAGGTTTTGGACTTACAATTCTAAACTAAGGGGTTCAGTTCTCCTCAGTGGACACAACAGATAACGCGATGTGCTTATGCTACAAACAAATCCCTCTTCTGTTCAGCACACGTTTACATACGACTAATAGAAATGGATTACCAATGAATGCAAACGTAAGATGGGCATAATAAGACTGCAAATACATAAAATAGATATTTATAAATATCTTTCTTATTGTCGCCAGAAGAGCAACCACTTTGGATCCGGCAAAGAAAGTTATATCATTTCTTTTATCCCATTTTTATTGATTCTCATTAACTTGTAGGCTGATTCCTTAAAGGT
Organism: Carcinoscorpius rotundicauda; assembly: GCA_011833715.1. Taxonomy (NCBI): domain Eukaryota; kingdom Metazoa; phylum Arthropoda; class Merostomata; order Xiphosura; family Limulidae; genus Carcinoscorpius; species Carcinoscorpius rotundicauda. The sequence continues at coordinate 37,714,110 of CM022403.1, forward strand.
AGTTGGCTCAGAGATAACCCTAAGGGCGAATAACGTTAAAAACCGTTTTCGTTATCCGTGGTGCAGAGAACACATAGCCCATTTTACAATTTTGTGCCTAACATCGGACAAACGAGCTGAAGGGTTGTTTCTTGAAACCGAACTCATATAAATATACATGATATATAACTTGGCTATGTTATCGAGAAAAACATAACATATGACATAAAATAAGGTTTAGGGCAAAGATGGGATTGATTGGTCAATCTCGGCTGTTCCATCCTTTAAATTAAAGTAAAATTACTTTAGAAAGCCTTAAAGCCAACCCTTATCATTCATATACTTATCAAGCTTATTCTTAAACTCACTTATATTCCAAAGGCCAACAACCCTATTAGAAAATAAATATGAAAAACGATGATGTATCAACACTATTAATTCCTTTTACAATTTTGAAAACCTAAACTGGATCCCCAGTAACTCTTCTTTTCTCCATATAAGACAATTTGAGAAGTTTCAGCCTCTCCATCCGAGACACCCTTCTAGTAACCATTCTATGCACCCTTTCCGGGCCAGGGGGGTTAAGGCATTTGACTCGTAATCTGAGGGTTCGAATCCCAATCATACCAAACATGCTCACCCTTCCAGCCGTGGGAGCGTTATATGTGATGGTTAATCTCACTATTCATTGGTAAAAGAGTAGCCTAAGAGTTGGCGGTGAGTTGTGATGACTAGCTGCCTTCCCTCTAGTCTTAAACTGCTAAATTAGGGACGGCTAGCCCAAATAGTCCTCGAGTAGATTTGCACGAAATTCACAAACAAACAAAACAAACCGAACCCTTTCCAAAAATTCAATGTCCTTCCTTAGCGAAGGAGGCCAAGACTGAATACAATACTCCACATTTAGCCTAACCAGTGACCTATACAATGAAATTATAACGTTTTTAGACTTGTGTTCAATATTTTTGTAGACACTACCTAAAATCCTATTTGCCCTACCATTAGCAGCTGCGCACTGCTTGGATGGCTCGAGAGACCATTACACCAAGATCTTTTTCCTTCATACCACTGTTAAGGTTATTTCTATCCAAATTATACTTATACTTTACAATATGATAACCAACATGCATTATCTCACCTTTGTAATAACTATAACCCATCTGCAAATCAGCAACATCCTCTTCACAGCTAGCGAAACCAGAGACCTTAATACCGTATGCGAAATTTAAATAATGTTTTGACTTTTCCTTCAACTATACCATTCATTTAAATAAAAAAGAGCAAAGGTCCTAAGAGTGAATCCTGAGGCACTTCACTTGTCATGTTAATCCAGTTTGACTGAACTCCATTTGTACCAGTTCTATGCTTTTCTCCATCCAATCACCCTTCTATCCAATTTGCTAACTTTTCCCCACACTTACAAAAATAAATTTATTAAAGGCTTTCATGTAGTACCTTGTCAGTTGCTTCCTGAAAATCAAGATACATCAAATTTATACTTTTACCCTTTGTCTACATAAGTGGTAACCTTTTCAAAAATGTCAGAAAATTTATAAGCCCGAGATTTTCCTTCAGTGAAACCATGCTGATTATCCAGTAAGATTCTAAATTATAATTAATTACTTTAAAAAAAAGCATCCATTAACTGACTTTCCAAAGCGTTTCCCACAACTAATGTAAGACTAATGGGTATGTAATTAGTAGGCCAGTTTTATTACCTCCCTTCAGGAGTTACCTCAGTTAACATCCAATCCTCTGGTACCAGCCCATTAATCAAGGACTGACAAAATATAGTAGTAAGTGGTTCACATATCTTGTCTTTAATATTTAAAACCTATGAAGCTTTATCGACTTTTAAATTGCTCTCTTTTTTTTGACCAGCTAAAAATTAATTAATACAGTCGTTCTATTTGATCTCTTCTTCCATTTATGAGCTGTTCGATATGCTTAAATGTTAGTTAGTAGAAACTGACTAAAAAGCAAAATTTAATAACCCGACCATCTCATGATCATCCTTCATCGTTCCTTATTACAAAATTTTGTTTACCCTTTCCGTGTTTAAAGAAATTCTTACTTTTGATTTTCAGCCAATCTTTTTCGTGTATACTTTTTGATATCCTAATTTCCTGTTTCACCAATGTTTTTGATCTTTTGTTATTTGATTTTTGTCATAGAAGTTAATTTAAATTTCTTAGGTTTTTCTTCAGTTTTATCTGTTAAATTCTTTCTGAGTCAGCCTGTTTTTACTTGTAGGTACCCATTTCTTCCTGTAAGCAATGTGTTCTCCTTGAATATCTCGAAATCTATCTTTAAAAATTTCCACATCTGATCATTGTCTCCAAATAACTCAGCTGCACAATTCACAAGAGAGAATTTTTGTCTTGTCCCTTTAACATTTGCTTTTTGGAAAGACTATTTAAATAATAGTTTTAAAAACCTGTTTTTTTGCCTCTGGTATTGAATAATGACAGTAGATTAGGCTATGATACAGAGTTCGCTTCTGAAAATTAGGACGAACGGGCTAGTGAACAAGAAATCAGTGGTTGGATTTTAATTAGTTATCTCTATTTAGATGTTAAAAGATTCCGCATTTTGCTATGTATGTGTGCTTTCTTATAACAAAGCCACATCGGGCTATCTGCTATGTCCAACAAGGGAAATCGAAATCCTAATTTTAGCTTTGTTTGTTTGTTTTTTAATTTTGCGCAAAGCTACACGAGAGCTATCTGCGCTAGCCGTCCTTAATTTTGTAGTGTAAGACTAGAAGGACGGCAGCTAGTCACCACCACCCACTGCCAACTTTTGGGCTACTCTTTTACCAACGAATAGTGGGATTGATCGTCACAGTATAATGCACCCACGGCTGAAAGGGCGACCATGTTTGGTGTGAAGGGGAGTTTAATGTATTATATAATGTTTGAGTACCTAATTAATATCGTAAAACACGTTTATTAGTTGCTATGTGCAGATAATGTTCGGTTAAGAAGGCACTTCCTTCCTTATTACATGTAGTTTTATGGAAAATTGTTTTTTTGTTTAGCATAGGGTTCTTGGAGATAGCATTAACCTGGCTAAACGGGGAGAGGAAAGGGTACTACATTTGAAATACTTCCATTAACAATAACATAACAAAGAGATAAGACATATTCTACTCAGAAAATTCATCAACTGTACTTTACGTGTCTTCTACCAGCTTTAGTCGAGTTTCCAAATCTTCGAATTTATAATTTATAGTGGGATTATTGTTGCAGCTTCCTTTCATCAATTATGTAACTCTTCCACTAATCTCATGAATATATTGAAAACTCCTATTTTGAATGTTCATACCTGTACTTTCAAGTAATTGATTGGTTGATGGAAAAGGAGAAAAAAAAACGCGTAGCAGACCAGGTCGTTCTTTTCCGAGAACAACGACAACCCTCAAAGACAGTCGACGACTATTTTATAATAATCTTGCTTTTGTTGTGAAAGCTATTAATTTGAAGAGCCCCCTAGTGGAACAGTTGTAAGACGTATGACGTTAAAATCCAAGGTTCGATCAATTGCGGTGGAAACAGTAGAAAACCCAACAGCCAACCTAGTTGGCATCACCCTCAACCCATAGACTGTAAGACATCCAGTTAACAACAACTACGTCAACCTGTAGACTGAAAGACATCCAGTTAACAACATACTCGTCAACCCGTAGATTGATTTTGTGTTTTTATTTTTCTATTATAAATCATAAAGCTACACTACACGTTGGTTATCTATGCTGTTCCCACCACGAGTATCGAAACCCAGTTTTTAATGGTGTCAGCTCTCGGATTTACCGCTGAACCACTGAGAGGGGTGGCATAGGTTAATCGAATTGTGGGAGCTGACGTCGTTCTTGTATAGCATCCATGATCCCAAATAACAGAGAGTTATTCTTCTTACAACAAAGGAGCGAGAACCACTGACCCACAGTCTGGCATGACCAGCTATATTTCGGTTATATATGTTAAAATGACGGAAATTAATTTCTTTTTCTGCCACAACCCTAAAATATCTTATTTATACCATTTGGTATAAATACTCCTCAAACTGTGTTCATAAGAAATAAAAGTATTTCTAGAGTATTCAGTTAAACTGCTACGAAGTATGATTTTACCTAATAGTTAAGAGCACGGTAATAGTTTGGATAAAGCAGAATAACAAAATCGAAAGCAGTTAAGTCAAACCTTTTTATTTTGGTTGACTAACAGAAGATTATATAATTAATTTGTTTGAGTGTTTGTTTTTCAATTCCTAGCAAAGCTACACGAGGGCTATCTGCTCTAGCCTTTCCTAATTTACTAGTATAAGACCAGAGGGAAGACAGCTAGTCACCACCAGCCACCGCTAACTCTTAGACTGCTCTTTTACGAACGAATAGTGAGTTTGACTCTTACATTATAATGCCACCACGGCTAAAATGGCAATCATCTTTATGTATAACTAAATACTTCATATTTGTATTTCACACGAGCTTCAAAAAGTAAAATATTACTTAATTTCCCTTGTTTCTGTATTTATGAATTTTTTTATTTATCGTAAAGGACACAATACTGCATCTCTACACCTGTCCCTAAGTATCCCTAATTTTGGGATTAAGTTAATAAATGATCTGAATATATAACATGCGTATACAGGCTAGTAAGGGTGGATATTGAAGTCAAAGTGTTATGTTTGTGAGCACTACTGCAAAATATGTTTGTTTTTTTAATTTCGCACAAAGCTACTCGAGAGCTATCTGCGCTAGCCGTCCCTAATTTAGCAGTGTAAGGCTAGAGGAAAGGCAGCTAGTCATCACCACCTACCGCCAACTCTTGGGCTACTTTTTTACCAACGAAAAATGGAATTGACTGTCACATAATAACGCTCCCACGGCTGAAAGGGCGAGCATGTTTGGCGCGACGGGTATGCGAAACTGCAACCACTGATTATGAATCGCACGCCTTAACACGCTTGGCCATGCAGGGCCCACTGCAAAATATAAAAATAACTAAAGATAATGAAACGCACTCCGTTCTTTCGGAATGGGGCGTCGGTGTCTTATGAGAGTAACTGTCAAATCCCGTTAATTTATTTAATAAAAGTAGTTCAAGAGTTGGCGGTGGGTGTTTTTTGACTAATTCTCGTCTGTCAGTTCAAAATAAGTAACTTCAACTAGAAATATTCGAAGCAAATAATTATATAAATCAATATTGAAAAACATAAAATGTTTCTGTGTGACGTCTGTGTTACAGTAAACGTGCAATAAGCCGGAACTGTCTTAAGTGAGTGAGTATCTTTTCTGTCTGTTTCTTAACACCTGCTACTTTTAATTTAAGACAGAATAATCTGTGCAAACAAGATAAATTTAGTGAAGTGTTTGTTTATGATTTTGTTGTAACGTTACCTTAAGTACATAGAAGCCTTTATGAGTTTAATCGTGCGTGCAAACGTATTATCTGGCGTTCAGCATTTATAAATAGCCAAACATACTGTTCAAAGTGACATTGAAAGAAACGTATTGAAAGCTTTCAAACCCCCGTATGTGAAGAGTCTCAGATAGTGAAGGATCTTAAACGAGATGATTCATAAGGCATATAAAACTGTTGTTCTACATACTTCTATCACTTTATAGTCTTTCTGCATTCGAACAGTTTGTTTGGAAAACTCAGAGGTGCCTAGAAATTGTCTTCTCTTCAGGTTTTAATACTATTTGAAACGGGTGATTTATTGCTATAAGAAATGCTTAAATCTATCGATTTTAAATTACGGTTTGGACACTGAGAGCCGGCTAAGTTTTGGAAAATCAATAAAACTGTTAACTGTGGATCTTTCTCCTTACGTTTCTCTTAATTTTTCCCTTGAATCCCAATTAATGAGTTTTCAAACGAAATGCGAATTGGGCGGAGACTTGCGGTAGACGGAAGATACATCTCAGATGTTTTATTGCCAGTTCAAAAGTTAAGATAGAAATATATGGATTGACTTTCGTATCGACTAAAGGTCAGGTAGTTAGTAGACTCGACTCAAATTCTTAGGGTCGCGAGTTCGAATCCCCTTCATCGAACACTTTTGCCTGTCAGCCTTGAGAGCATTATGATGTGAAGATCAATTCCATTATTCACTGATAAAAGAATAGCCCAAGAGTTGGCGGTTAGTAGTTTTGACTAGCTTCCTTCACCCTCGTCTATCATTGATAATTTAAGGACGGTTAGTACCCTCGTGTTGCTTTACGCGAAATACAAAATAAAACGAGTAACAAACAATATAGACCTGGAATTTACTAAAAACAAAATATTCCTGTATTTCCACATTCTTAACACACGACCTCCACATTTTCTTCTTCATTACTATGGACTTTCTGGATATTCTTTAGAAAAACGAAGGTTTCTACGTGACTGTTTGAACAATACAGTAACTAAATAAATTCTTTGATTACATTTTTCACACATCGTTGTAGTCAACAGTTTGTTTTAGACACATTAACTGTTTTGACAAAAAATGTCCAACAGTATCGAGTTAAAGTTACAAGTGTATCAGTAAAAAATACGAAAATAAGTAAAAAAAACACGTAAAGTTGATCAGACACAAGATAGTGATTATTAAAAAACAGAAATTATAATTAGTTAAGCTACTGACTGGGTCAGCAGTAAATGACTTAAATTTTAGTTCACTGATTTTTAAGGACGGAATCTGATCAAGTTTCACAGATGTCAGACCCTTGTTCTGGTACCATTGTTAGACAGGTAAGTCCCTTGTTCTGGTACCACTGTTACACAGGTAAGTCACTTGTTCTGGTACCATTGTTACACAGGTAAGTCACTTGTTCTGGTACCATTGTTAGACAGGTAAGTCCCTTGTTCTGGTACCACTGTTACACAGGTAAGTCACTTGTTCTGGTACCATTGTTACACAGGTAAGTCCTTTGTTTTGGTACCACTGTTACACAGGTAAGTCACTTGTTCTGGTACCACTGTTACACAGGTAAGTCACTTGTTCTGGTACCATTGTAATACAGGTAAGTCACTTGTTCTGGCACCACTGTTACACAGGTGAGCTCCTTATTCTGGTATCACTGTTAGACAGGTAAACCTCTTGTTCTGATACCACTCTCAGAAAGGTAAGTCCCTTGTTCTGGTACCACTGTTAGACAGGTAACCCTTTTGTTCTGGTACCACTGTTAGACACGTAAGCCTCTTCTTCTGGTACCACTGTTACACAGGAAAGTCCCTTGTTCTGGTACCAATGTTAGATAGGTAAGACTCTTGTTCTGGTACCACTGTTAGACACGTAAGCCTCTTGTTCTGGTACCACTGTTAAACAGGTAAGCCTTTTGTTCTGGTACCAATGTTAGATAGGTAAGACTCTTGTTCCAGTACCACTGTTAGACACGCAAACCTCTTGTTCTGGTACCGCTGTAAGACACTAAGCCTCTTGTTCTGGTAGCACTGTCAGACAGGTAAGTTCTTTGTTTTAATGCCACTGATAACTATTAAATTTAGTCGAAGCAGAATAATTTTTACACTTAGGTAACACAGGTCTACAAATTTAAACTTATTAAATGTTTTGATTTTAACAATCGATTTTCTATAATTAAGTACGAATATTTTGAAAATATTTTTCATTATTTTCTATCAGATATCAAATACGCATATCCGATTCGGATAATACGAAGATTGAAAATTACATAACACAATTTTTATGTGTAAAAACGGCTCGTTTTTACAAATATATTTCTCTACAAGTGGGTTTTCTCGACATCATTGGTAATATAATTTTTTTCATAATAATGGCACGTACCATCACTAGATGTCGCTACATGCTCAATACCTTACCGAAATGGCGTCCACGAATTTATGAAACACTTTTTAAAACTATTACAAAAAAAACGTTTGACGTAGAGACACGCTGTTTGTTGCACGTGCTAGAATAATGTTTAAATATCTTTATTCTTTTTACAACAATGATAGATGTTACTGACGTGTTTTTCCATAAGGACGGTACCCCTCTAGATTAGATCCTGATCATCTGCAACGCCCTTGATGAAAAACTCTTCAATCAGTTAGTGTGACCCGCCTGATCAACTAGCCCTCGTGTTTTCCAAACATTAAGCTTGTGCATTTATTTTTAATGGGGCTTCAAAACAAACGTGATTGATGCTAGTAAGGTTATAAGTAAAAATGAATTATGTCAAAGTATCGAAGAAACCTTCACAAAGGTTATTCCCTCGCTTGTGTCTAAGTATCCAAGAAGTCTTCACAGAAGTTATTCTAAAATGCTGCAAGACACCTGACAGGAGGTTGGATACAAACTAAACATTTTGTGTGTCACAATTTGTGACGCATATCTTGAACTGGAATGATTTTACGTTGTTAAAACGTTAAACGTTTTAACTGCAACAAACCGTGTGCGTCTATATGAAATCGTTTTCCTGGTACGTTTTTCAAACGAATTACCAAACGAGCTTGGGCACTGTAATACTGCAATTAAATACAACAAAATGACATATTTTTTTTAAGTTTGAGAGACCGTAGCAGAAGACGCATACCAACACTCTCAGTGCTCACCAAAACTTTAGAGATCGGTTTCAACGCCACTTTTGAGATAACGTAGCAATATAAAACGCTTTAAAAATACTCAGTTGTCACTATCGCTGAGCTTCTTAAAGCGAAGTATTATCACCAAAACTGTTATTAACAATTTACCCAACGAAGTTATCGTATGGAGAGGTTTTAACAAAAGCAGTCGACTTTTCACTTATAACATAGATTGTGTTGTAATATGAACGAATTAAGATAAGCTTGTTTATATGCTGATACTTATTTTACTGTGTTGTTGTCATATGCGATTTTTTTTGTCACAGTGATATAATAGTCCAAAATGAAGCATCATTTATTACATCAGTTTTGTTGTAAGACATTCCCACAACTTCCATGGGATTTATTGGGTAGATAAACCTTTAGAGCCAATTAATTCCACTAACACAGTGGCATATTCAAACATTCTTGCCCCTCAAGACTTTCTTCCCATAGTTACGTGCCTGACAACCGCGAAGCGACCACCATATTGTTGTGCCTCAGTGGTTTTTCCTCATGACCTCTGGCACTAGTGGATATGAGTAATGTCGAAATGATATATGCCTTCTACTTTACTATTAGATCTTTGCTATTTACTTTTTACAATATTTTGACGACTGGACATCAGTAAATACACAGGTTTTTAGTCCTATTTTCATTTAGTCAAGTCCAAAGAGATATCAACTGAATCAAAAATAGACAAACCAGAAAGATCTAGGACTGAGCATTTCGACTTTATGCACATAGAGGGTTTTTTTTTTTAATGTTCTTATTAGGTAATAAAAGTAAATACGGAACACGATATTCACTGTTTCGTATTTCCGGAATGTGAAAAACCATTCACTTAGAAAGTTTCTGGAAGTGTACGTTAAAGGGGAACATAAAACAAAAACTTGGCCAAAATTTTGCCACTGCTGAATTAATTTATTCTAATTTTCTGTTGCAAAGAACAGAAAGTTTTTTTTTAATATTCTGCTAGAGGGTTCAAGGTTTTAATACTGTTAGATAAAGTAGGTAAGCATAAATAATTATTACGTAAGTTTAGAACTATTGCAAGGATTAATTGAAATAACTCTTAAAGAGCATGGCTTTACATAACAAATGACAGTTCTACGCCAGATGATGACTGTATACACCAAATTATTATTGCATAGTAAATAATGACTTTACATGTATATCACTCAGGAGAAGCACAAAACAAATCAACTCTAAACATAGTATTTTAACATAACGTGTATGAATTATGGTTAAGTTATCACCCGGAATCACAAAGAAAAGTTGCAGTGGGTATCGTTTTAACAAAACAAAAAGCATTGAATATACTGAAGGTAGTGTTTCTTACCCATAAATTACATATAATGTTTTATTGAGGTACTGGTAAAGTTAACGAATATAATATAATGTTTCTTACACATGAATGATACACGATGTTTTATTGAGGTACTGGTAAACTTGACAAAAATTATTCAATATAATATAATATTTCTTACCCATGAATGATACACGATGTTTTATTGAGGTACTGGTAAACTTGACAAAAATTATTCAATATAATATAATGTTTTTTACCCATGAATGATACACGATGTTTTATTGAGGTACTGGTAAACTTGACAAAAATTATTCAATATAATATAATATTTCTTACCCATGAATGATACACGATGTTTTATTGAGGTACTGGTAAACTTGACAAAAATTATTCAATATAATATAATATAATATTTCTTACCCATGAATGATACACGATGTTTTATTGAGGTACTGGTAAACTTGACAAAAATTATTCAATATAATATAATGTTTCTTACCCATGAATGATACACGATGTTTTATTGAGGTACTGGTAAACTTGACAAAAATTATTCAATATAATATAATGTTTCTTACCCATGAATGATACACGATGTTTTATTGAGGTACTGGTAAACTTGACAAAAATTATTCAATATAATATCCTCATCACTGAAACAATAAGAACATATTTATTAATATTCAGTCTTCTTTGGTTACAGAGCCATCAAATAGAGAATCAGAACCCTCCTGCCACGCCCGCCTCTTACATTCTATCGTTTAGATTTGTCAATACATGTAGTTCTTCCTTACGTTTGCGATTATATTAGTTACAACCAATAGACAGCCCAGGTTTTCGTCCATCAAATGACTGTTATATTACGTTATTTTCTGCAGAGAGGTTTGCAGATAATCTACAAAGAAGATCTCCTCCTTCCCCACAGAAAAGATAGTGTAGATGGATGACGTCTTAACAGTTCATGTTGCGTCGTTACGGAGTGCGAGAAACATTGTGACAGTCATATATCTCAAACGGCTGGTATGGGCATTAACATCTTTACAAATAAAGCAGATAACAAAGTTTCGACCTTCCTAGGTTGTCTTCAGGTTATCTGAAAGGTCGAAACGTTGTTCTCTGCTTTATCGATAAAAGTGTTAATATCCATACCAGCCGTTCATTTTTATTTCAAGTGGGTTTCCCGTCATCAAGAATTGTGATAATCACGAGACATTTGCTAATGTTATTTTGTTTTCGTGTTATTATTGTGTGTTCATTGTTACGTGATTTTATTAAATAAAATTTATTTAGTGCACCACTACCACTCTTTCATGGGTATCGAAAGCTAGTCTCTAGCATTGTAAGTTCACAGACATAGAGCTGTCCCACTGTGGTGGAATGTAGGAAAAAGAAAGTTAAAGTGAAGTTAGGATGCATAAGTGTCAGTTTAACCGTAACGGGTGATACCTGAGGTTTCATAGCAGCATTGTTTGCGTGTTTGTTTTTGTTTTTATTTTGCGCAAAGCTACACGATGTCTATTTGCGCTAACCGTTCCTAATTTAGCAGTGTAAGACTGGCGGGAAGGCAGCTAGTCAATACCACCCACCACCAACTCTTGGGTTACCCTTTTACCAACGAATAGAGGGATTGACCATAATATCATAACGCCCCACTGCTCAAAGGGTGAGCATGTTTGGTGTGACAGGGATTCGAACCCGCAACATTCGGATTACGAGTCTTAACCACCTGGCCATGCCAGGTCTAGCAGTATTGTAAAAGAGGAGTTTAAAGTAAATTGAACTCGTCTGGAGGGACTTTGACAAAAGGAAGATAATTACTTGAAACCCTAGATACAACTGTGGTAACCCACGGGGTAACGTTAGCGAATTTATCATTAATTTTATTGGAAGAAAGACAGATACAGAAGAGTAATTCGTCTTCTCAGTTGGGTTCTGAAGTAACTGAACTCGTCTGCGTGGAATAATAGCTAGAATAGGTGATTATTGAAAGCTTTAGACACAACTGTGATAATGAACATCGTAACGAATTTCTGTACATAGTTTGACTTGTTTTGAATATAACAAATTTCTGTACATAGTTTGGCTTGTTTTGAATATATATATATTATTCACAGGTACTGGTATGTATTTCGACCTTATTAATAAAACCATCCAAACAGTATTAACATGGAACCCATAAATTGCCTAATCTTCAAAATAAACACGGTTGATAAAACAAAAGCAGCTAAGAATAAGAGCCACACATCAGTATGACCTTCCTCGACAGTGGGTTTGCTGAGCTCTAGATGAAGTCAAGAGAGCAAAGAAGAAAGCAGAAATAACAATACAGCTATATTACTGTCTGTCAAATGTCTTTCTGGAAACGTACAATGGATATCAAGTAGATTTGGGATCGAATTCCAGATTCTGGCACCACATATAATCCTTCTCAGGACATCCCCAGATGTGGTATTCATCTAGTCAGCAATTAACTATCGTCGAATATAAAGAATTAATATTTAATTTGTAATAAAGCTTAGGTGGTTGAGTATCTTACTGACCAATCGTAATAATCTTGCTGGAACGACTTAATAGAAGCGTTATTTACTCTTACGCTTACTTTTCTCTACCACTACAATCTAGTCTTATTGAAAGTCCTCCAAAGATCTTTCTGTTTACTCATGCTTTTACACGAAATACAGAAACACACACACAGTACACAGAAGTAGCACGAACTCTTTTGTTTGTTGTGAAGCGCAAAGCTGCTCATTGAGGGATCGAAATATGAACTTTGCCCTTACAATTGAGTTCTCGAGCTTATCTTTGGGCCAACGAAAAGCAAAAGCTAAATAACAATAAAGACCCAGAGTTGAATGAATTTATATTAAACAAATTATTGAGTGAGTATATCTGTTATAATTTTGCTCTAAAATTCATGTTTTCTCTCAAATTATTTGCGATAACAATTTATCCAGACATCATATAATCAAACTCCAATACCGAATGTTATCCGTACATGCATATCAATATATAATTTATCTATCCTTATAGAGCGATTCATTATTTGAATAAATTCAATCACCAACGCAATGATAATAATAATAAGTTGTGCTCTGATGTTACGGAAAGAAGAAAAACAAATTCACGTTTGAGAATAGAACTATGCCGAAATCATCAAAAAAAAAAATCCAATTATCCTGGAATGATGGTCACGAACTTCAGGTGAAATAAAGATTGGTACGTAAATGACGTCATGGAATTAAGACCACCAGGCAAGCAAAGTTACAATGGTGTTTCCTTGTCAAATTGAGTCAGTATTTGGACATATCTTAGCCTAATGAAGTACGAACTTATAATCATAGAGATAATAATACTTGGGTGTATTCGTTCCATTAAGAAACACTTAGATAATTAGCCTGTTACCAAAGGTGCAGTAAGTAGGCAGTTCTGATTATAAAACCCTGACGCTCTAATAAACTCTGCACAAGATTAGATTATACGTGGAAATTTAGGATTAGTCGGTTTGGTCCGTGGGACTAAATACTCTAAGAAAGCTGTACACGTGATTAGATGCACAGTGGAAATGTAAGATTTATTAGTTTGTTCGGGTAGCAGGACTTGTCTACCTAAAAAAGCTCTACACGTTGTTAGATTCCAAGTGGCACAGCGAGATGTCTACGGACTCAAACCGCTAGAAATTAGGTTTCAGTATCCTTGGGTGCCAAAACACGGATAACCGATTGTGTAGCTTTGTACTTAATTCCAAACAAACAACATTCCTAGTGGAAAAGTGGGTGCAAAAGACACACACATAAGGTTCCTAATTTGTTTATTCATTTAAATGACTTTGTATATGTGCAGAATGAGCTAAACAGTCAAAGACTCGTGGCTTAGAACTACGCACCAAAGACAATGCAACGAGTCGCCAACACCCACTATCTGAAGGAGCTACTTTTAACCAAATAGAGGAGCTGATGTGATCAGAGATGGAAGCAGGGAGAGGAATTGGCAGCATCACGTCTCGAACTCGGGTCCATGGGTTTCCAGTAAGATAAGTTAACGGTTAGGTCACACTCGGATCAAGTTTAACAGTTACAACCATAAGAAACTTAAGGTACATATTACATAACAATTTCAATGTTTATCAGTATTAACACACTTCATGACATAATCACGAAAAGTTTGTTTGTTTGTTTGTTTTGTAATTTCGCACAAAGCTACTCGAGGGCTATCTGTGCAAGCCGTCCCTAATTTAGCAGTGTAAGCAGTGTAAGTCATCACCACCTACCGCCAACTCTTGGTCTACTCTTTTACCAACGAATAGTGGGATTTACCGTTACATTATACACCCCCACGGCTGGGAGGGCGAGCATGTTTAGCGCGACGTGGGCGCGAACCCGCGACCCTCGGATTACGAGTCGCACGCCTTACGCGCTTGGCCATGCCAGGCCATCACGAAAAGACATTCGCCATACTTGGCACTAAAAGGATAAGGTAGATATTCATTTAAAACTATCTGTGCATTGTAATTAGGCAACCTTCATCAACCGTATTTCAATAACACTCCGTCACTTCGTGAAACAAAGTGAATTTAAAATATTTTATTTATTCTTGAGCTCAATGCGATTTATTTTACTTTTTGTTAAATAAAAAAAAAGAGAAAAAGAAACGGATTGTCTTCATTCAATGCAATCTTTCTAGCTTTAACCTGGCATGGCACTCGACTCGTAATCCGAGGGTCTCGGGTTCGAATTCCCGTCACACCTAATATGCTCGTCCTATAAGCCGTGGGGACGTTATGACATGGCGGTCAATGTCACTATTTGTTGGTAAAATAGTGATCCAAGACTTGGCGGTAGGTGGTGATGACTAGCTGCCTTCCCTCTAGTGTTACACAGCTAAATTATGGACGGCTAGAGCACAGATAGCGCTTGAGTAGTTTTGCGTAAAATTCAAAACAAACCAAACCAACGGAGATTTCAGACCATAGATAATTTTGTATATTATGATGGAATAAAATTCAAAACCAGATAGTAAACTGTAACTTCAGTTAGTCTTAAAGTGTGGGTACAAGTACAAAAATTAACGTCCATTTAAAATCAGGCGGGTCCACTGTTTCTATGATTTAAGATAATATATATAAATTGAGCCAGACCTTCTGTCTCTGACTTCCATTATTAATGCATTATTAAACTGACTTGAAATTGCTGTCTGTATAATCTGTATTATTAAAGTGTTAACAAAATGAGTCAGACCCGCGCTTTCTCTAATTTTTACTGTTAAATAAAGTAGTATCATTGACACGACGTTCACTTTTTGGCCTGGCATGGCCAAGCGCGTAAGGCGTGTGACTCGTAATCCGAGGGTCGCGGGTTCGCGCCCGCGTCGCGCTAAACATGCTCGCCCTCCCAGCCGTGGGGGTGTATAATGTGACGGTCAATCCCACTATTCGTTGGTAAAAGAGTAGCCCAATAGTTGGCGGTAGGTGGTGATGACTAGCTGCCTTCCCTCTAGTCTTACACTGCAAAATTAGGGACGGCTAGCACAGATAGCCCTCGAGTAGCTTTGTGCGAATTTCCTAAACAAACAAAACTTGACACGAAATATTTCGTACTTAAGAAGAAAGTTAAAAAAATGTCGTGGCAGAACAGATAGAATTCTTATATAAACATAGAAAGAAAGATTTACAGGTTCAGGTTGTCAGGGTTCTTATTTTGTGAATGTTTCACTTAATAGTTCTAAAACAGTGTTCTATTTGGTTACTCAATGTTTCAGTTATTTAGTTACGTTTATGAAACGCAAGTCCGTCTTCGTCGTCAAACGTATAAAAATCGTATTTCATTTCGTTGCCGTACACCCTATAGCGGCAAGGTTTTCGGGCTTATTCCAGAGCTAACTAAATTGGCTGGGCACGCGAAACCTCGGTAAAAATGCTTTTTCATGACAGCCATTTTTTTATGAGACTGTGATGCCACATGGTGGCAAGGCGTGACCTGAAGATTACTACTGCAAATAAATACAAAAACTAAATTATTATTCACTCGCCCACTTAATATCAAGTTGTGTCGGTTTCAAGGAATTCGATATCTCCTCTGTAATATGTGTGTTCTGAAACCAGGTTTGGGTTTCCAAACTCAGTATCCTTCCACTTTTTATATAAATCAAACTTTGTGTTGGTGTTTGTTTCTTGTTCGAAGCTAGAATATGTGATGTTTTTATTTTTATTTCTTAATGTGAAAATATATCAAATTGGTTATATCTGTACAACCAGAATCTCAGTTCCATCGATATGTTTATAACTCTTGTACTGTCATGGCAAGACATGTCAAGGACTCTGCAGTGCTTTATCTATGTCAGAGCACCTTGTGCGACCTTAGTGAAAGCTATGCTACTCTCCGTTTCTATATCTTCACCACTTCTTTGTCTATTTTTAATTGTGAAAAATAAATACGGTTAAGAATGGAACGAAACAAACGCCACTGGAAAAAATGTGTGAAACATCAAAGCCTTTGTAATAGTATCACTCCTTCATAGGAACCTCGAGATTACATGTGTATCAGAGCGACACCTTGTACTTTTTTTTTAGTGTAATAAACAAGCATACAACAGGCAACAAATTCTGATTAACTAGAGATACAGAGAAACCAAGAATCGCTTCTCAACTGCAGACCCCACAAAAGCCAACAACAGCCATGTCGACAGATTCACAACAACTGCTACATAAATGGACACCCACAGAAGCCAGTAATCACCACATACGTGGCTAGGCCCATGGTAACCATAATGGTAAGTTGAAGCTTGCATAAAACAAGTATTAGGTAGACAAGGTCAGAAGCCAACAACGCGAGGTTTAAACAGACTTTCTCGTAGAGACATATCAGTTTGTTAAACAAGAAGTGGGTACGAGAGGATGACACTTACGTCACAACGCGTTCGACATACACATCTCCAGTTTTTTGTCTCCCATCTGGTATCCAGCTGCTTTGCTGTTTGTTTCTTTTTCTAGTCGATACTTGTTTATGAAATGACTACACCACACTCAAAACATGACTGTTTTCATGTCCTTTCCACAGATGAATAACAAAGTAAAACAATAAAAAAATTAAAAGTAATTCTACTAAATTGTGATTACATGCCGCCATTTTCTCGCTATCGTGTGATATAACTCTCATTATTAAATATTGTTTAGTTTTGAATAGCTTCTAAATGTTCATGTATATAACTTGCTTCTATTGGTTATCTTGGTAAACTCTTCAAAGTCTAATGTATATAAACTAAGAACATTCCTATACACGCAGTTTTTATCTTCTTTTTTTTTCTTATCAGTTGACATCATTAAAATTTAGTTTAGTTCAATAATATATATCAACAATTATCGTAATCACGTTTTTGTTCACGTATGAGAAACAGACTACTGGATCCTAGCTTATCTGATCCTTTTGTTTTAATACAATTGCAGATGTAAATCCGTCCCCTCCAGTGTATAAATTCAACAATGCATGAAGCAAGAGACTCGTGTGAAAACAGTACGGCTTCACTGTGAGAAAGTAAACAGGTTACTCATCTCCCTCAAGCAGATAATATTTAATTATTATACATGCCAAAAAAACACAAAACAACTGGTCATTAAAACTTCACTGTGTATGTGTGTGTGTTTGTGCAGATGCAAATAATAACCTGAGATTGAAAAGATTCTATCTGAAAATTATTAATATTCCAATAGACAGTTTCGAATTGTCGACAAATTCTTTCTCTTTCGTGTAAGAGTAATCTCCTATGACAACGCGATAATACGCAATCAAGAAGATGGAAATATAAACATTGAAATCGTTGGATAAGCATGAACTGAAACTGATGCAGTACTGCATCCTTGTAGCAAGATCTCGTGTGTTACACGTTATCGACGAGATCTGGAGAACAGTCAGTATTAGATCAAATATAGAATGTGTATCAAACCGTATTAATGAAATATGAAACGAGCTGGGATTGAAATTTTTAAATCAATAACCAGTTGTTCGTTTTCAAAACAACCCATAAACCCGAAATATAAATATTTTACGTATTTTATTACCATTTGCTTGTGTGTGTTTGTGTGTTTTCCTTATAGCAAAGCCATATCAGGCTATCTGCTGAATCCACTGAGGGGAATCGAACCCTTGATTTTAGTCATCTAAATTCGTAGATTTGCCGCTGTACCAGCGGGGTCACTACTATTTGTCTCTAAGGGCTAAAACACTGACTGGGAAGAATTTCTTGCACATTTAATCAAGGTTCGTTGGTGTTAAGAAAAGTTAACTTATGTAAAGTTAGAGTTGGTGATATTACTAACATATTGTACACTTTTTCTGTTATTAAGAAGTCACCCATTAGTTGGTTGTCCTGTAATTTTAGACAAATCATAGGTACTTACGTCTGTTCGACCTAGCAGAGTGACAGAGAATACGATATCTATATATATATATAAAAGAACGAGAGATTCTTGAGAAAATAGCATGGGAAATATGAGTATAATTGTGATAATAAAGAGAAACATTTTGCAGTAAATATAAAGTATACGGAGCCATTGAAGGGCCAAAGCAAGATTCTTCCTTTGGAAACTACGTTCAAGGACACTGTACCACATTGTCAAACAGCGGCTGATTTCTCTCTCCATTGAAGCTAAACCGATTTTAAATAAATCAAGTTTAAAAGCGCAGAATTTTGGTAATAGTTCTGCCAAGTCATTATGTTTATCAAAGCCTGCAAGGTGACGTTTTCTAACTTCCTTCTGTTGAGACAGGTGTATTTTTATACTTTTCTGGAAACAATAAACAAACGCAATGCATTCTTCTTTACACAGTAGTTTCTACAGCTATGCGTACCACATTGTGTCACTTTTCTGTATTATTATCACGATTACTTTCTACAGTTATTAAATTATCTGTGCTCTACCCTCCACGTGTATTGAAACCTAGTTTCTAGCTGTGTGAGTCCGCAGACATGATGTTGTGCCACTTGGGGTTAAACAGATGTACGTGAAAAAAAACAAACGCATATTGACGTATTATACTGATACAGACTAGTCAAAAGGTTTGACTGTTAATCAAAAATGTCTGTTTGTCGGCCTTTATTGTCATAATATAGTTTGATACGTGTCAATGCGCAACGTGTCATCCTCCTTAACACATTGGTCCGGCATGGCCAGGTGGTTAGAGCGCTCGACTCGTAATCTGATGGTCACGAGTTCAAATCTCATCATACAAAAACATGCTCGCCCTTCTAGCCATCGCAGAGTTATAATGTTACGTTCAATCCCACTATTCGTTGGTAAAAGAGTAGATTTCCCTCTAGTTTTACACTGCTAATTTAACGACGGCTAAAGCAGATAGCTCTCGAGTAGATTTATGTGACTTAAAAAAAGAATAAAACAAACCTTAACATTTCAGAAGTGGGTTTCAACAGTATTTTTTTTTTCAAAACGTTAGTTGTTTCTTATTGTTCCTTTGCCACAATATGTTTAACAAACCTTTTTTTAAATATTTAGTAAGGTGATTTCTCAGGCTATGTTGTTAACCCTGAAGAAATGTCACATGGTTGTCATTCCAAATATTAAATAAAATAACCTTACATTCTTTTCATCATAACTTATCATAGTTGATTTACCATCACAGACACAGTTATCTGTTTTGTAAAAAAATTGTTCTTTGATATGCTGAGCATCACATATTCTGTGTATATAAAGAAAAGTTCTCTATCTGTTTGAGTCATGTCACAAACCGTCGAGAGGCACTGAATCCATGTTGAATGACATTTCGCAAGGAACTCATATGGTCCACCAAAAGAGCAAGTTCAAAAATGTAGGGAATCGTATTGCGGTTTAACTACATCAGCGCCTCGAATGAGGGTTCAAATGAGAGACGGGATCTTTAGCGCATTACATGAAGCTGAAATCAAACGAAAGTGATGTTTAAAGCTGTGCGTAGCGCGAGTATCTTTCCATCCGATTGGTTTTGGCATCCTTCTCTTAGGAAGGACATTGAATTTTGGGAAAGGGTTCGGTTTGTTTTGTTTGTTTTTGAATTTTGCGCACAGTTACTCGAGGGCTATCTTCGTTAGCCGTTACTACTTTAACAGTGTAAGACTAGTGGGAAGGCAGCTAGTCATCACCACCCCACGCCAACTCTTGGGCTACTCTTTTATCAACGAATAGTGGGATTAACCGTTAAATTATAACGCTTCCACGGCTGAAAGGGAGAGCATGTTTGGTGTGACTGGGATTCGAACCCGCTGGTATCTTTGCATCGGACGAAAGGCACGCGAGCTATGGCTTAAAATAGACAGATTCATTTATAGCGTTATTTTTTAGGCTTGCCATTGTCAGATAACCTTTCTAAACAGTTGTTAGTACAGCAGCAATAACTTCAGTTTCCAAAATATTCACTACTTTCAATCATAGCATAAGCACATACATATATAACAAATATTTTTCAAACAACAACAAAGTTTTTAGTTGAAAATGGATTTTTTAATCGCACACCTGAACAATGTGCTTAACCTTGTTCTGCTCATCACGGGTATCTAACCCTAAATTTAAGCGTTATAAATCTTCAGATTTATCGCTGAGCCAATGAAAAATTAAAATACGAATACTAAGTGACTTACACATTCTTCAGAAATTCTTTCTCACGGGAAACTTTCCTTTTGTAATGTCATAAAAAGTTAGAGATTTCGTTTGTGTATGTGTACGTGTCTCTGACTTGTTGACAATGGATTTCAAAAAATAGTCAAACAGCACACAATCCACTTGTTTGAAATAATAACATATTCGTTACACTGTTGGTTATCAAAGTTGTATAGAGAACTTTAAATAATTGCTTCTTTTTCGTCGATGTTAGAATATAGTTTGACAGAACACCACAAAAGTTAAATTCAGCACAGTTTTAAACAAATTAAGAATTCTAAGCTTTCTTCCATAATAAAAATTAAACATTCTTAGAACTTATGTTTATGCTTAGGAATTATGTTATATTGTTAACGAGAAACCGCACTGGGAATTATTTTGAAAGACGATAGTAGTATGATATATACACATATATAAAGCCAAATTATCCATCTATCTTCCTGCTTAGTTGATGATACGTGCTGGCAAATTGGTTGTTTTAGAATAAAAAAATCATTATGCTATCTGTTGAGATTCGACCTCCGAATTTTGACGTTGTGAGTACGTAAGTTTACTGCTGTTCCACAGAGGGACACATGCTTCTTATGTTAACATATTTCAATCTATACTATTAATTAAAGTGACATGACAAAAAAAAATAAAAACATAATGGACAATGTTCGATAAAATTCCACGAGATTATTATATTGTGCGATTTATTTTTCTCAACAGTTTGTACAAAACTTAATCCGACGACTCCAGAGTTGTTTGTAGCAATCGTGGTTAATCTTTTCCACGGACTTTTCCTTTTCTTGTAGTTTTCCCAGTGAATCCCAAATTATATAGCTGAAAAAACAAACAAAAAAATGTGTTAACTTGCTATCATCTCCGAATCCTAGCGGAGCAAGATGTCACTATGGATTAATTCATCACTCAGAAAAAAACAAACAAATTTAACTACAGTTTGTATTCGTCAAGAATTTTCAGCGGTTAATAACAAAGGAGAGCAAAACGAATATAGAATCACATATTATTAAACACTGTTGTCGCGCCAGTGGAAGCTACCGAATAGGGTAAAACTGTGCTAATTTTTTATGCTACTTGTATTGTAACAAGATTTTTCTCAGCTTGTTTTTCCACAATACGATTTTCTTATCCAATGAACTACAGACTTAAATAAATAATTTGTCTGTAACAGGTAAAGTAATGACCAGTGGGCGGAACAAGAATAAGCTCCGCCCTTTCACTTCTGGTATGCGCCGAAAACATATTTCAAAGAAGCGAAAAATAAACGTGAAAGCAAAATTATTTTTTTCTTTTCTTACTTATGTTTCTTACTGTGCCCTTCACTTTCCCAAGGTTACAAACACTTTGACAAAACTATTCCTGTAATCCGTTATTCATGAAATTACGTACACTTTTACATTGTTCTATAAAACTTAACATTCTTTTCTCATGTCGGAGCAGAATAGCATCTGGTGACAAGGAGAATTAGGTAAAGGGGGTTGTTGAGTAACGTTGTTCTCAAAGTTTGAATCTTGAAGAACGTCATTTAATGAACAATGATTGGTCAACTTAATATAGAAAATTTCTCAAATGGTTCTGTTTCGTTACTTTACCCTAAAAACATAACCACTAGTCATTAAATTAAGTTATGCCTTGTTCAAAACGGTTCTTAGGTCTTTTATGATGTTTCTAATAGAATGTTAACACAGATCCATGTTGGTTGCAATATCTATTGCACAATAAATGTTAATATAAAAGATAGAGTATTCACTGAATAATTCATGCTATATATTCTTAAAATACTATATAGATATAGTTTTGTTGTTGTGAATCAGAGGTAACTAAAAGCATCATATATATAACATACTAAAGTAGTTTTTAAAATAACTTTTGAAGTGTGACATTTAGTGTTTGAAGAACATAGCTTATTCAATAAATAAATTTACGTGTTTGTTCTAAACAGTTATCACGTTCCTTGTATTTCTTCAACGTGATTACTAACTAAACATTTTTCGTAACTGGAGTTACTGAGTTGTTTTGTGTCCCGAATGGAGTTACTGCGCTTTGCATGTTTCCTCTCTTAAGTTGAGGCGCTGGTCTGTCTTCTAGTTTCCTTTCTTTGTTTATTCAACAGATGTCACCCAGAGCTACTCCAGAGCTGTCTGCTCTAGCCATCTCTAAATTTGAAGTGATAGATTAGAGAGAAGATAGTCAGTCAACACCACGCATCACTAACTCTTGTGGCTTAGTGTTAAAACTCTTGATTTCAAAGATGGGTTCAAATCTGTGCGTTACAACAAAACATAACCGTCTCTATTTTTAAGCCTCGGGTGTGTTATAAGAGTGAGAATCAATCTCTGGAAGAGATCCGCTGGTGGACTGTCTTGAAACAGTCCTTCAAAGTTAAGTATAGCCTTGGGAACATCAGATATTTCCTTCATAAAATAATTGAATATTTCTGTGTGTTCAGTACAGTTAGCAAGCCGTTGTGGGAAGTTATATCATGTAGTTTTAACTCTCAGTTTCTTGTATAAAGTTCTTTTGTATACATCTGATCGGAAATACACTAACCACTTCATACTTGTAACATTCCTCGATACGTCTGTAAGACCTTCTTACTTTAACTACTAAATACAAGTAACATTCCTCGATACGTCTGTAATACCTTCTTACATTAACTACTAAACACAGGTAACATTCTCGATACACATGTAAGATCTGTACATACTTCCTTGATGTACGTTTACCAACTAAAAGTAACATTACAATTCGTAGTTACTCTGTCTATAATTTATTGTCTCTTTATACCGTTCATGTCTCCTACATGATGTGTTATTATCTGCAGTTACACTACTTGGTAAAAACCTTATGTAGGTTCGTATGATGTGTTATTATTTGCAGTTACAATACTTAGTAAAAACCTTGTTCAGGTTTGTATGATGTGTTATTATTTGCAGTTACACTACTTGGTAAAAACCTTGTGCAGATTTGTATGATGTGTTATTATTTGCAGTTATAATACTTGGTAAAAACCTTGTTCAGGTTTGTATGATGTGTTATTATCGTTAGAGGACACATAAAATGAAGAGCAAATGAAATGTCAAAAACAAAATTGACTATTTATTCGATTTTCTTCCGAGAATAAATGAGCTGTAAACGTTTCTAAAAGCAAGGCACATGGGTGAACTTCCATTACTTACTCCCTAGTTTTTTTCTAATACGAATACACGGTCTTTGATGTAGAGGCTTAAAACGTTCCTTGATTGGCTGTGACCTCCAGTTTCGCATATTCAATGCCAATCAGCACAGCGTGGGTCAGCAAACCAAAGAATACAGTTGAGCATATTATAATGGTAAAGCATGCATAAGATTTCTGGGGACTTTTCTTTTAATTCATCGTATAGTTACCTACATTAATTATTTATTTGAATAACATTATGTTAATATACTTAATTTGTTATTCGATGTTAACTCTTTAATTACTATGTATTTATTATTTACTGTTTTTTTTCACCGAAGACAACATTTTTACAATATGGTGAATTAGAAAGGACTCATAAACTCCATGAATCAACAATCAGTTACACAAGTAAGTTAACTGCCGCCTCAACAATAATCAATTATATAGAAATTTACTGTCGATTCAACAATAATGAATTATTAAATCAAATTGACTGTTTATTCGACAATAATAAATTATAAAGCAAGTTGACTGTCGATTCAACAATAATCAATTATTAAATCAAGTTAATTTGCAGATGTCTTTGCAACACTCCTTCTTTGCGGCTCTGAATCCGAATTGTGTAAAAAAATAACATTTCAGATCGTCATTTTGTCTCTCACAAGTCGTTGTCCAATAAGCTCCATGTTCAGTACCAGATCTCATCAGGTGGTGTGAATGATGATACAATAAACTTCCTATCAACCGTATTTTATGTATGCAGTATAATACCTTAAAAGTTACGACTTAAATACCAAACGTTTGTTGGTTTGTTATTAATCAAAGAGATACTCGAAGATATTTCGGGCTGTGCCCACTACGGGTATCGAAACCACGTTTTCATCGGTATAAGCCTTAAGTTTCATGGCTGAACCACTCTGAGGCACGCCGAAAGTCAACGAAACATTGAAAACCAGTAAGCTGTTGTTTTTGTTGTTTTGAATTAAGCACAAAGCTACACAAATGGGCTATTTGTGCTCTGCCCACCACGGGTATCGAAACCCGAATTTTAGCGTGTTAGTCCGCAGACATACCGCTGAGCCACTGGGGGGCCAAAACAGTAAGCCTATATGGCAAATTGAAAGTTGGTAGAAAGAACAAGTAACATCTTCAGTTAATTTGATTTTATAGCTACCCTTAAGTCTATTGATTCTTCAATTTTCACCAGCTCGCGGCGTTTAATTAATATTTAATTAATATGAAACTTGAGAATATGATTATATTGAACTAATTTAACATGAATCTGCACGTGTCATATTTTTATGCGCCAAAAATATAATGCACTGAAATTTCAAGTTTAATAGTAGACCTTTAAAGACTTTTAAAATGCATCTTTCGTGTCTTCAACAACGCGAAAACTGCGTATGATTGTTATCCAAAAAACCGTGCCACGAATGATGTCGTACTGTTATATATGTATATATATATATAAATTTCTGTCAGTCAAAGTTATTTTAAGGAAATCACTCAGGTAGTTAAGGCTGAGAGGCAGTGGTTAAAATAAAAATATAAAAAAACAAACAGGAAGGAAAACAAAACTGTTTCAACTGTTTATATACTAAACAGTGCTGTTTATATACTAAACAGTGCTGTTTATATACTACTAGCTGGTGAAATAAAAAGTTGTTTTAACAAAGGATAAGAAATTCTATTTTTGTTTTGTTTTTTAACATAAGAAACATAAAATTCTGTTTACCAGAATTTTATCAGTATTAGTTACATAGCTCATTCCAATGCTGTGGGATATACATCTCTGTTAGTTTTCCTGAATTATACATGACACTAGAAGGAGTCTAAACCCTACGACTTACATCATGTCACTCTGTCAAGTTTCGCGCAGATTGATCAAGAAATGTGGAAACATAAGGAGCGGATACACACACACATGTTGAACTTATTCAGATGTGTGTGAGAGAATATATATATATATATATATGTGATGGCTGCAATAGCATATATAAGTATATTTCTATATATAAAATGTGTTTCCGTGATGTTACCCTTACCAATAGAACAACATTCACCCATCTGTCCGACAAAACGTCTCTTGTTCGGTCCTATTCAGACCGATAGAGCAGAACACGCATGTCTGCCGAACCTGTATTAATCATCCATTGCGGTTACGGACCTATATTTAACACCGCCTATATAACATTACCAGATTTCTGTGGGAAAGAGCTATGAGCGATAAGTTTTAAACCTCCCGGGATCCCAGCACCCCTCCTGTACATTCTTCACGGGTACAACACCTGCAGGCTTAGCTACAAGTGGACGTCTCACTTTTCTCTTGTTTGCACGTAGTTGGTACTGGACGCGCGAGGCAAACGTTGTAAACCCGCTAAATAATCGAATTAGTTACTATTCAAATACGAATGTAACATATATAGGTGTCGTTATAGAGATTTTTATACACAAAAATTCTAACAAAACTGGCCTACTGGGATATTCACATCTTTACAAGACGTTTCTTTTGTTTTTATAAGATGGCAATTACTTTAAATATACTTAAGCTTCCATATTTCATAGAGTGTTAATATAATCTAGTTTTGTACCGTATAGATGGCGCCTATTCAATATTTTGCAAATTTAATTCATTCATTAATATAATGTGGTGTAAAGATTTCTGGAACTGACGGGAAAAAAAATCAACAACAATAAAAAAAACTTAAAATGATAACTGAAAATTAATTTATCAAAATCCTAACCTCTAAGTATCCCCACCCTCAGTGGCATAGCGGTATATCTGCGGAATTACAACGCTAGAAGCAAGGTTTGGATACTTGTAACAGGCAGAGCACAAGCAGGATATTGAACAACTTTAGGGTTAACCTATAACAACTGACCATTCCAGCGAAACGTTGCCAATAGTCGATTTATTAAGAACAGCCGCACGTTATTTTAAACTTGGAATTAAGAGGCTACACATCAACCGTCGACTCAAGGGTAACCCTAAGGACGTTATAATTCGAGGTACGATCTCAGCGATGTCCCACCACGGATATCGAAAAACAGTTTTTAGCGTTGTGAGTTCATAGAAATGCCGCTTACCCACTGGGAGGAATAACAAACATTGTAAAGAGTTGTAAATTCGTAAACTTATCCCTGTTCACGGACAGGTATTGGATGGAGACGTATATCGATATATCTGTTTAATATTTTACCCTAGTTTTATATGCTCATTGTAACGGATTTATTCAAAATTATTTATTTTAATATTAATGTTTGTTTTACTTAAATATGTATTCCTCTCGGTGGGCTCAGTATATAGCGCGATGTGGCTTTGCTATAAGAAAGCACACACACACTTAAACATATATGGTCCTCTAATCTTACACTATTAAAGTAGGAAGGCTAGCACAGATATCCCTCGTGTAGCTTTGCGCGAAATAAAAAACAACAACTAACAAACAGCTATGAAGGCATTATAACGAAAAGAGCAATCCACTTATTCGGTTAGAGTAACCCAACAGTTGGCGGTGGGTATGTTGACCTTTTCTCTAGTCTATCACTTCCAAACTGGGTACCCAGCATGGCCAGGTGGTTGAGACACTCGACTAGTAATCTGAGGGAAGTTGGTTTGAATTCCCGTCGCATCAAACATGCTCGCTCTTTCACACGTGGTGGCTTTATAGTGTGATGGAGATTCGAATCCGCGACCTTCAGATTACGAGTTGAGCGCCCTAACCACTTGGCCCTGCCGGGCCTCTCACAGGCGAGTATGTTTGGTGATTCAAACAGGAATCTGTATATCGTAAATCCAGTGCCCTAACCAATAGGCCACGCCAAAAGACAAAGGTTATTGATAAAAGGCTAAATGACATTTTATGGGCCCATGGGCTAAACGGGCAAATGAAATAATTAGAGTTAATTTTGGTATGCTGGCCTCATGGAATGTAATGAAACTAAAAATGGCACTTACTGCTACAAGGACACTGTCAAACTTTTTGAACCGAATAACGTTTCTAACAGTCACGTTTATTAGGCGCCTTCAGCGTGTTCAGGAACATCATGTCTCGATCCCTGGACCTTCTAAGCCGCTCATGTTTATTTTAAAATCATAAATTTGACGTCCTCTGAACATCTTTTGTTATTTTCGAAAGTTTTAATCGGGTACATTCCATGTTTTGGGTATGTTCTATATCTGTTGCATTCCATATGTTTGAATTTTGTAATACACCACAGAAGACAGCATGGATATAATTTACCTTCTTGCATATAAAAATCTTTAATTAAATAGCTTACAGTTTTACTCACGAGAGGGAAGCTTATCGTTGTGTCATAATGAAATGGTGATTTTTTTTAAAAAACACAGAATTATGCAACCTTCCCATGTGATGTTTCTTGATAATAATTTTACGATACAGTCAAGAACTAATAAATTCATTGTTGTGTCATCTCCAATCGCTGCAGAATATGAGATCACATGATCATAAGAACGCTGGCTATACAAACACTATAATATTATTCACGATTGAAAACCAAAGAGAGCCATATTAAAAATCCGCATTATTGATTAGACCGGATTTATGATAAATTACATGTCATATGGTAAATGATTTTCAATGTCACTTGTTTTACTTACTCATTTATTATTAAACATAAAATACACATTGAGCAATATGTGCTCTGTTCACGATAGGTACAGGGATCCGATGTTGGGGTTATAAACTCTCAAACATGTCATCCAACCACTGGGAGTGGATCTTTGTTTTTGTTGTAGCACAAAGCTGAACAATGAATGACTTATCATTTTCTATGAACCGGAAGGAATCGAATTCCGAATGTTAGCGCTATTAAGTATGCAAACTAACTCCTCTCTCACCAGGGAAACTAGCGATTTACACTCACAAACTAGAAAAAAAAACACAAAAATGTATTAATAAATATACGTAGCTCATAGATATTATATATATTTCCGTATATAATATTTACAAAACAGAAACCACACATCTAAACAGAACACAGATATGTGTTAATACGGTTTATCTTTGGGTTTAAAAAGTTCGGTGTTGAAATGCTTCAATTATCAGTATCTTCTTTTGTGGAAGAGAAAAAAATATTTTTTTTTCTCTGATGCGACATAACATGCTTATAAGACACGTTTATAGCATCATGAAATGAAAATTACAGTAAGCACGGGCACATGGTTGCAATTAAACAGTACGCAGTAAGAGATCTGAATGACTCCCAGATGTGGGCTACTCCTTAAATAATTTAGCGACGCGAGACGTTGCACATAAAATGTGCTGCGTTCTGTTTTATTCTTATTCAAATCTAATAACGTTTTGCTTTTTTCTCTTTATGCGAACTTACAATTTTCAAAACAAACCTCGAACAGAATGAATCATCTTAGAATCTTAGTTAATCTTTTAATATAAGTCGTTTCTACGAGAAACATTATTGTAGATATAGATGTACTATAGAACATAAGTTATTAACTAGGTTTAACATTTGTCTTATTTTATGGTACGATATTATGCTCCCTTTGCTAAAGTCATGTAGTAAGGCCCGGCATGGTCAGGTGGGTTAGGGCGTTCCACTCGTAATATAAGGGTCGTGGGTTCGAATCCTCGTCGCACCAAATATGGTCGCCCTTTCAGCGGTGGAAGCATCATAATGTGACGGTCAATCCCACTATTCATTGGTAAAGGAGTAGCCCAAGAGTAAGCGGTGGGTGGTGATGACTAGCTGCCTTCCCTCTAGTCTTGCACTCCTAAATTAGGGATGGCTAATGCAGACAGCCCTCGTGTAGCTTTGCGAGAAATTCCAAAAACAAACAAAGTCATGTGGAAAATGCGAGAAATCAAAGTAATTTCAACACAAAAATGGTCACCATTAACATATTTGGCAAAATTTTAGTACACCACAAACATTTGCACTATTCATTTGATAGAGTCTCAGTTGAAGTAACTATTAATTTCATGATTAGTTTGGAACGTATCTGTCTCTAATACTCCTTTATACACGTACTTTTTTAACTTTTCACCCAGCTGCATTATTGTAGTTATGATATCCTTTTAAATTGTACGTCGAAACATTGTAAAACGTAATATTTTTGCTTAGGCAAACGTTATGCACGACAAACACCTAACGCATAGAAGCTTCTGCTAATTTGACCCTATGTCTGTATACTACCTTTGAGGTGAAACAGACTCAAATCAAAACCTTACACCAATAGTTGTAAAAGCTGGGATTATAGTCATGATAACGTTATTTGAGATAGTTTAGTTTAAATAAACCAATAATTATTGGATACCATTCTAGGCTCGTTTTGTCTGTCTTGGAAATGTTCTGTAACTTGTTTACCTGTTGTGTGTCCTTATTTTTCCATTGCTGTCGGTCTTTCATTTATCCCCCTCTTAATAGTTCCCAAAGACCCAACTATTTTACGTGTTGAATTCTACGCTCTTTTTGTGGAAATATAAGACGCTGTTACCGCAGTTCCTAAATCTGTTATTTCTTTATTAATCTATAATGAGAGAATTTAATTTGAGGTGGTTGCCCCTTTTAAGTTGACACTATCACAAGTTGTCGTTTAATGTCAAGTGAATGGACAAAACTTGATAAAATAAATCTTAAAAGGAAGATTGGAGGTAAATATACCACGTGGAGGGAAGAAGATGGTACTGTTAAGATGGAAGAACACAGGATGAGTTAAAGAGGAAGATGAAAGATGGAGAAAACGAATGGGTGAATGACAGTAATAACTTCATTGACGTTTGATGACGTTAGTCCTAGACTTGCTTTAAATGCAGTGAATAAATGCGTTTTGAGAAAACTTTTGGTTGGGTGTCGATGTGCCCGATAAACACACCAGAACAATTCACAATGGAAGAAAATAAGAGGCGAGTTAAAATGAACAAAAACTGTCCCATGTTTGATGCTGTCCGTCATTGTGAAGCAGGTGAAACAGTATTCAGTAATAACACAAAAATGTTTGAATAATTCATGTTTTACTAATACTTTACGTTTCGTGTAAAGTTAATTTTATCATAAAGATGATCCATGTGATCCAGAGTTGGCTGGCCCAATTAACATAAATTTTGAAATGGTAAACTGAAAGCTGCTTGATAGTATACATGAGCTATTGGGTGTTAAAATCTTTGTTCAAGAAGGGGGGTAAAAATAACCTGAAAATAAGCACATTTCCACTATTTTTTTTGTAGACTTTTGCTTTCAATTTAAAGACATAAGTACTTGTTTGTTTGTTTTTGAATTTCGCCCAAAGCTACTCAAGGACTATCTGCCCAAACTGTCCCTAATTTAACTGTGTAAGACTAGAGGGAAAGCAGTTAGTCATCACCAGCCACCGCTAACTCTTGGGCTACTCTTTTACCAACGAATAGTGAGATTGACCGTCACATTATAACGCGCCCACGACTGAAAGGACGAGCATTTTTGGTGCGACCGGGATTTAAACCCGCAAACCCTCAGATTACGAGTCGAACGCCTTAACCCACCTGGCCATGACGGGCCTCATATAAGTACTTATTTAGTTAAACGAGTTACTTACTGCCTCCCACAAAGCAGGATATGAAATTACCATTTAATAAATTTATAGGGGATTTAATGCCAAAAGAAAGGAAACAATGCCTATCATTGTTTTTATACAGATTTTGTTTCCTTAACAAACACACTCAATCAGTAAAAAAAGTAATCAAAATCATTGGATATATTTAATTAAATGGAAGTAGAAAAATACACATTATTCTTGTTACACAATAGCAAGTAATTTGATTGAAATACACTGCTGGCCAAAATCTTAAGACCAATGAACATGAAAAAATATGCATTTTGCGTTTTTAGACTCAACCACTTATTTGAGTAGAGCTTCGAAAGATGAAAATAAGAAAAAGGAAAATAAAAATTAAAAATTTAATAGGGAAAATGTGAACACTATGAAACTAGCCTAAATACTAGCTGGTCAAAAGTTTAAGACCATACCAAAAAGCATTCCTAAAGAGGGTAGGAAATGCTCAACAAGAGGTCTCAGTAGTGAGTTGCACGGCCGTCATTGCGAATAAATTCAAACATTCACTTTGGCACGCTCGAAATAAGTGTTTGCAGAAGGCTGGCTAGAATCTTATTCCAAGTGGTAAAAATGGCTTTGCGAAGATCATGTACTGTTTGGAATTAATGTCCATTTCTATAGATTTCCCTTTCCATCCACCCCAAACATTTTCAATGGCATTCATTTCGGGTGAATACGCTGGATGATCCAAAAGAATCGTGTTATTCGCCACGAAAAAGTCCTTTGTCCTGCGGGCATTGCGGATTGTAGCGTTGTCATTTCCACACAAGCGAGGGCCTTCAGTCAATAAGGATGCTCTCTCTAACATGCCAATGTAGCCAGTTGCTGTTTAACTCCCCTGTATAACCTGAAGCTCCATAGTTCCATGGAAGAAGAAAGCACCCCAGATCACGATGGAATCTCCTCCACTGTGTGGTATAGAAAATGTCTCCGGTTGGATATTTTTATCGTGTCAGTAACGTTGGAAGCCATCTGGACCATCCAGGTTAAATTTTTTCTTATCACACAACAAAACCTTTTTCCACTTTTCTGTGTCCCATGTTAAGTGCTTCTCAGCAAAGTTTAACCAGTTGTTTCGGAGTATGGAAGGAGGCGTGGCCTTTGAAGACGTCTACATTTTTTACAGCCTTTTTCTCGTAGATGCTGTCTTATTGTTCTTGAGCTGTATCTTGCGTCCGTAAGGGCCTTAAACTGGTTCGCCGATCTGCTGGTGTCTTGCTGGACAACCCACCGAATCCTCCTGCTCAACGCCGGCGAAATTTTCTTGGGCCGACCACTTTAAATTCTCATTCCGTATCCCTTAGGATATTTTAAGAAATTTTCAACAGCAGTTTTACTACGCGCAATCTCAACAGCGATGGCACTTTGAGAGAGACCTTGCTTTTGCAGCTCGACAATTCTGCCAAATTCAAACTCTGTTAACTTTTTAGTTTTTGCCATGTTTTTACCCAATGTAACACAGGAGATGTTAGTGGAAGATGTTGGTAACGCCAATTCTTGAACAATAATGACTAAATTTCTTTACGTGCTTACCGATTAACACTTCGTTTCAGTATGTTCTTAAACTTTTGACCAGCTAGTATTTTGGCTAATTTCTTTGTGCTCATATTTTTGCTATTAAATGATAAAAAGTTTTTTATTCTCATTTTCCGATTTCTTATTTTCTTCTTTCGAAGCTTTACTTAAATAAGTGGTTGAGTGTAACAATGCAAAATCCATGTTTTGTCTTTACGTTCATTGACCTTAAGATTGTGGCCAGCAGTGTACGTGTATCTGTTGACCTTTTTTTTCTTGTTTGTTAGTAGTTAAGCACAAAACTACACAATAGTCTATCTGTAATGTGCCGTGCCCTACCAGGGGTATCGAAACCCGGTTTATAGCGTATATAGATCCACAGATTTACCTCCATGCCACCAGGCAGTATTTCTGGATCATAATACAGTTTAATGAAGTATTTCACATTCGACCATTAGGTGACAAGCGCTAAGCCTAAAAATGTTTTGAAAAAGAATTATCCTTGAGTAAAGTTTATATTGCCTAACCAGAGACGCCCCCCGCTAGTACAGCGGTAAGTACAGGGGTTCAGTTCCCTTCAATGGGCTCAGCAGACGGCCCGATGTTGCTTTGTTAAAAGAAAAACAGACAAACACACACACGCCTAACGAGAAAGACTAGAAAAAATAACTGTTTTAAGAAATTACTTTGCTTCATACTTGAAATAATTGTCAGTAGAGAAATTTGTGCTCTTAGGTTTAGTAAAGTTTAAATGAATGAGCGTGAGAGAAACGCTAATTACTTTTCACAAATCACGAAGTATAGCAGTCAACAAGTCTGTCTCACAGGTGTTTAACATCAGCCCAATAAAGAAGTTCAGTTAAATTAGTCAGTTATTACCGTCCACAAAGCAGGATATGCAATTAGTATCTAATGAGGTCATTACATATTTAATAACAAAAGGACACGAACTAGACTTTGTCTTTATCCGATATGATGTGATCATCTACTTCTTAGGTCAAATAAAGTCAATTCTTCTTTCCTTCCAACTCCCATTTATTTTGGCCCGGGATGGCCAGATGGTTAGGGAGCTGAACTTGTAAACTGAAGGTCGCGGGTTCGAATTCCCATCACACTAAACATACTCGCCCTTTCAGCCGTGAGGGCGTTATAAAGTGACGGTCAATCTCACTATTCGTGGTAAAAAAAATAGCCCAAGGGTTGGCGGTGGGTGGTGATGAATAGCTGTCTTCCCTCTAGTCTTACATTGCTAAACTAGGGATGACTAGCGCAAATAGCCCTCGTGTAGCTTTGCGCGAAATTAAAAAAACAACAACATATATTTTAACCCATTATCACGAACTTTTATTTTCTCATCATTAATCCAAGTTAAGTTGTTAACCCCACACCCAACTAGTTCACTACCACACTAAATGTACTTTAGGGTAGATGAAGGGGGGATCATCCCTGGGCTTCCTTCACCTCGAGATTCCCAATCCAGATGCTGTTGAAAGCTATGTACATAAAATCATTGTGGAAGATAAATACTTTGTGTGTGTGTTTCTTTGTAGCAAAGCCACATCAAGCTATCTGCTGAGTCCATCGAAGGGAGTCGAACCCCTGATTTTAGCGTTGTAAATCCGTAGACTTACAAGGGGGACAAGTGTTTTAAAATCAGAAAAACTTTCGTTTATATATCTTACTTGAAAACACATTAATCCTCGTTCTTCACACATTTAAATTTATTTTTAAACACAGAAGAAAAAAGAATGAAGCTTTGTCGATGTCGAAAACTAAAAACATAAAACCGTTAATGTTAGGACTAAATATTATTTTATTGTCTCTTCTTGTAAGAAATTACGTTGATAACGTATTAAAGCTAAACAACAGATACTTTTGTATTACAACTGTCAATTCATATTACATCAAAGAATTAATACTTCAACCTGAATTGTACGAAGACACTGACTGTTATGAGAATTTAACAGGAATAACTTGTACCAAATAGCGAAATAAATAACATTTCCGGTGTGTAAAAATGAGAGAGCATATAAATCTCAGTCTCCTCTTATACACATGAACATAAGTTGGAATGGGCCTACACGAAAAGCACGTGTGCTAATATTTTCATTTTTTTCTTTGCAGGAGCTATGTAGAGAAATGCTATGCTTACAAATCTTATGGATAATTACGCGAGTTAAAATATATTAAATTAATCCGTTTCTCTCTCAGTCATGTAACTGTTTAAAATACAGTAGCTAGGTGTGACAACAGTTGTCGTTAGGATTTCGGAGAACATTGCTTCCTTGTGGAGCTTCAAGGCTATGTTCCCACGCCTTCTTGACGCGCGTACAGGTCTCATTTTACAAGATCTCATCGGCGCTGAGAATGGTCTGATATATTCGAGATGCGTTGTTGGTTGTACACGTCGCTAGTGTAGATTCCAAACAAGGAACTTTGTTGTTTATAGTTTAAAACTAAACCCTGAGGAGAGAAGATTAAACAAACTTGTCATCGACGTGCTTAATATTTACCACTTTCGTATATATGAATTGAGTCGACCGAGTCTGACTGGTGTGAGGAGTTGTTTGTAATGAACTGACTGAATCAATTTCGATGGTATTTGGTAGAGAAAGTCAGGTGGACCCTTAAGCCCCATTCTTCTCCTTGAGATCACACGTTTTAGAAAATTAACCTGGTGGGCAAGTGTATATTATCATTTGAATTATTTGTGACGTGTAGGATTTAAGCCCACGTTTAAAATGGACAAGCAAGGCATTTCAATTTTATCGCTTTAATACCAAAAATGAGGGCTGAACTAGGATATGATGTCAGCAGTAAAAAAATTGCGCCAACGACAAATGAACGTGACGTTTAATGCCTTGTGTAGCCTGGGTACTTTGGCATCAGACGAATGATTTGTATACGCCAGCTAAAATAATGTAAATTGACGTCCTGTTAAAATATTGGAAGGCCCATGTTCTAGTTTAAAGCATCCTTTTATTATCTCACTCGTATAATTCTTTGTCTAACTGCTTACATAAACCTTTTCTTTCCAAGCCTTTGATGTAGTCACGCTCGTTTTCAGCAATTTATTTAAACTATTAAGTCTCTACCGAACATTCTTTAGCGAATCACAGTGACTTGATTTTAATTTTAACTGCGGAGACTACCTAACTGTGTACTTGTAACATCTGGTTTCTCATACTCTGTATCTTTAGCAGCCAACAGATAAGCATTATGGGTAATTTACATTGGGGGATCCAACCCCCTTTGTGATGGACTACAAAATAACGAGTTTCACGATCTGGTGCAAGAAGAAAGGCCCTTACCGACAAACATGGGTCCTTCGCTGGTCTACTACATCAATATGGTGCAAGAAGAAAGGCCCTTACCGACAAACATGGGTCCTTCGCTGGTCTACTACATCAATATGGTGCAAGAATAAAGGCCCTTACCGACAAACATGGGTCCTTCGCTGGTCTACTACATCAATATGGTGCAAGAATAAAGGCCCTTACCGACAAACATGGGTCCTTCGCTGGTATACTACGTCAATATGGTGTAAGAACAAAAGTCCTGGACCCGCCGCTAGTATTGCAGAAGTAAATAACAAGACATGAGTTCGGTTACTTCATCTGATGGTGAATATCAACTTACTCTTCATCATAGCAGGCTGTATTGAGGGGGATAGCAGTACCTCCATTGTGTATTTAGTGTGTATCGTAAAGGTTGTTAATTACCTCTATAACATCTGCGTCAAGTTTCATTGAAAAAGAAGAAACTTTATTTTTTTTATTTACAGATAGCGATCCATCACTAAGCTAATCCTGTCTATTGATCTAACATTAGATCTGACCTCATTATAAGTCTCATTGACATACACACCCAGTATAAGAAAAAACTGGAACGGGAACTGATTGAAATATGCTATATTTTACAAGTTGTAAAGTGAATCCTGTATCTTTGATTATATAGTAACATTATACAATTGAAGGTGCTGTTTCATGACCCTCTAAAATTTCTTCAAGGTGCTGTTCTATAATCCTGTCAAATGTATTCAAGGTGCTGATTTATAACTCTGTCTAACTTATTCCAGGTGCTCTTTCATGATCCTGTATCTCAGAACGACTGTTATGGATATTAACATTTATATTGATAAGGAGAGAACAGATAGGAAGGTTTCGACCTTCCTAGGTCATATTTAGATCAAGAAAGATAATTTGAATACGGCCGTTGACTGGCGCATGTCTTAGGGAAGAGAGTATAAATGGGTACGAGATTGTAGGGGACGTTGCAGGTGGATGTCAGTTTATTAATTAGTTTAGGTATAAAGATGTTCCTTTATATTGATTTAATTTTAATTTTAGTTGCTGTATAAGAAGGGCTTCTTCGATTTTATGTTTGTTTATATTTGTTTCCCTACTTAATATCTGGGTGTTTTTATGGTTATGTCATGTTTATTTGACTTGCAGTGTTCAAAAATACGCGAAGGTGCTTTTTTTTGTATTCTTTCAATCTACAGGGTGGCCCGTAAGTCCCTACCCATCCGTATATCTTATGTATCCAGTGTATCTGTGTGCTGTCCGTCATTTCATGTACCCACGTACTTGTCGCTCTTCGAGCGTAAATAGGCTTACATGAGCCATATTTCTCTGGAATAAAAAGGAACATATTTATAATACATGCGTAACTGAATATAACATAATAACTTATGGATGGGTAGGGACTTACGAGCCACCCTGTAGTTTCCATATGTCAACAAACAAAAATAAATCTCAAGATACAACAAACTAGAAAACCTTGCACTGCTGCAAACCATATGTTCCCAACACCAGCGATAAAATAACCAACATTTGGAAAAAAAAAACTTATCACAAAACGCAACATTCCAGTAAACGCGAAATTTATTTGGTGTAAAACTAAAGTCCATACTCTGTAAAAACTACACTGACAAACACGATGCAACAACTGTCACGACTTCTACATTGAAAAAACAAGTAGAAAAGATGGAAACTACATTCAAAGAACAAAAAAAAACACCACACGTTTTTGAACATTGAAACTCAAATAAACATAACCATAGATACTAAGTAGGGAACAAATGTAAACAAACACAAAATCAAAGCAGGCCTACTTATACAACAACTAAAACTAAAATTAAACCAATATAAAGGAACATCTTTATTCCTATACTAATTAATACTTTAACATCTACCTGTAACGTCCTTTACAATCCCGTACCCATTTATACTCTCGTCCCTATGACATGTGTCCGTTAACGGTCGCATTCAAATTCTCTCTTTCTTAACCTGAAAATGACCTAGGAAAGTCGGAACGTTGTTCTCTCCTTATCGATATAAGTGTTAATACTCACAACAGCCGTTCTAAGATACATTTTTATTTCAAATGAGTTTCTAGTCATCAAGAATTGTGTGTTTCATGACCCTCTCAAACTTTAAGTTTAAAAAGAACAATACGTTTTACACCCATTAAAAGAAAATTAATTTATATGTTTTGAGCCACCACCCCCAGTGGCATAGCAGTATGTCTACGGACTTACAACGCTGGAAACCGTGTTTTGATACCTCTTTGGGCAGAGCATAGATAGCCCATTGTGCAGCTTTGTGCTTAACAAACGAAGAAACTTAATATCCTCGACGGTTTAGATGTTCAAATCGTCACAATTAATAAGCTGGACTGGATACACAAAGACCTAACCAAACAAGAAAAATCACATTTGTAAATTATAATATTTTGTAGCTCAAACCAAACATGCAAGTTTGTAAAGTACGTTCATGGCGCTCTAATTTTCAACCAGATGTGTCTCATGAAGCTTAGAACTACATATAGTTCTTTAATATTGAATCACGCATGTGTCACGACACATAGAGATATATATATATATATATATAGAGAGAGAGAGAGAAAGAGAGAAACTCTTAACATTCAACGACATATGTCTCACGATACTCAGAATTGCATATAGAGGGAGATAGATTTAACATTGAATCAAATACGCCTGTTAACGTTTGAGACTAATGGAATGCTTTAAAGTTCTGTCAAACATACCACGTGACAATTGGTTTCATGTGTATACAGTTTTAGTTATTTCATGAAACATGTTTATTTTTTTGTTTTGTTTTTTTGAATTTAACACAAAGCTACACGAGGGCTATCTGCGCCAGCCGTCCCTAATTTAGCAGTGTAAGGCTAAATGGAAGGCAGCTTGTCATCACCACCCACCGCCAACTCTTGGACTACTCTTTTACCAAAGAATAGTGGGATTAACCGTCACGTCATAACACCCCCCATGGCTGAAATGGCGAGCATGTTTGGTGCGACGGGGATACGAACCTGCGATCCTCAGATTACGAGTCGAGTGCCTTGCCCACTTTGCCATGTTAAGCCTTCATGATACATTCAAAACAATTTGGGTCAGACTCGGAAAAATAAGCACCATTACAATGTAATCCATTAGAGTTTAATCAAAAATGCCGTAATTTATTGCTAAGGTAGAGAACGATGGTTAATAGATAATAACTCACCATCGCAACTGAGTACAAGAAATCGTTAAATCCATCAAACATATATCACAACGCAGTAACATGCAGACAACTTTATTAAGACAGGGCCGCTTGAAGAAAAAACGTGTCACTTTATAACATCGCAAGACAAACTTTATTTTTTTGTATATTTGTGGAATGATAGCAAATGAAAAGTAAGCATATATCCTATCTTATTTCCATTATTTAAGTTCGTCTTATAAACACCTTAATATCTAACATGTCAAATAGTTGTGAACATTAAATATTTTGTGTCAGCTATAATTCCACTGTCTGGGCATGAAGGCAGGGTCTGAACCCATGTCCCTTCACCAGTTTCCACATAAGTGACAACACATCCAAACTAGAATTTTCTGAAGCTGAACAAACACGCGCCATAATACATACAAAGCGAAACGTACTAATGTTAAAGAAATGTAACCACCACCAGCAGCGCTCAGTCTGGAACTTTAATCATTGTTGGTAACTGCTATAGGTACCTCTAAAAGGCTTGGAGTGGACATGCGTCTCAGAAACTGTGGACTTATCCAATCATAGATTGTTGCTCCTGAGTTGCTGTTGTTTGGTTCTTTCTTTCTGTTTCTACTTGATGCTATTAGTTCAAGAAGAGTATTGGCTGTTGGAGTTCTCTTAGATCATTTGGAATTTGTATATTTTCATCACATTTGGTCGAGTCATTTCCATCCGAAAAGAATAACACTTTCTTCTTTCCAATGTTCGAAGAGTCCTGTTTAGATGGGTGTAAGTAATTTCCACTTACTACCCAGAAAGTTCATGATGGACATAACACGAAGGTACTCTTTCAAAAATAGTTCACTCCCAACTTGTAACTGA
The DNA here is from genome assembly GCA_011833715.1 of Carcinoscorpius rotundicauda. Lineage (NCBI taxonomy): Eukaryota > Metazoa > Arthropoda > Merostomata > Xiphosura > Limulidae > Carcinoscorpius > Carcinoscorpius rotundicauda. The sequence continues at coordinate 37,754,240 of CM022403.1, forward strand.
AATTTAAAGCAATTAATTTACCAGATACTTCCTTAACTGGGCATAACCTAAGGGTTAACGTGTCGGGCCACGGATCCTCAATTCGTACCCCGTTACTATGAAATCACGTTATCCATTTTGGGGCCGCATGAGCATTATATGGGTCGCGGCATGACCAAGCGTGTTAAGGCGTTTGACTCGTAATCTGAGGGTCGCGGATTCGAATCCCGGTAGCCACAAACATGCTCGCCCTTTCAGACGTGGGGCATTAAAAAGTGACGGTCAGTCCCACTATTCGTTGATAAAAGTGTAGCCCAAGAGTTGGCGGTGGGTGGTGATGACTAGCTGCCTTCCCTCTAGTCTTACACTGCTAAATTAGGGACGGCTAGCGCAGATAGCTCTCAAGTAGCTTTGAGCGAAATTGAAAAACAAACAAACAAACAAGCATTATGTGAGTGAGAGTTAAATTCTATTATTTGATTAGAGTGGTCCAAGATTTGGCGGAGGATGATTTTAATTAGCTGTTTTCCCTTTAGTCTTATCAGTTCAAATTTAAGAACGTCTAGGACAAAGAACTCTTATATAGCTTGGCACAAATATTACGAATAAATCCTATCAGTGGTGAGTAAGGCTTTGAGGTTGGATTGAAATGGTTTTATTTTCTAATAACACAAATAATCCATATCTCATTTTCTTAACAGCGTAAAATACCTACAGTAAGACAACAACAAAACAAGGGCCAACACTTTTATTTGACGAATCTTTTTTCTAATGTGTGAACTTAAATCGCGTACTTGACCTTCGTCGGGCACGTGGAACTATTTTATAGAGTGGAATAAAAGGTTCAATGGCGCAAATTTGTTTTTATATTCGGGAAAACTTTCGCTTACTTAGAATTTCCAACCTTTGTTGTTCCTGTGACTCAGCAATACGTCTGAAAAATTATATGGCTGAAAACCGAGGTTTGATACTCGTGACGGGCATATCTCAGATAGCCCACTATGTGATTAACGAAGAAACACTTCACCACGGTACAACGACTAAGCTAACTAGCTGATATTGTCGAGAGTTTCATAATGTATATTATTTGTAACAAGACACTTTAAATATTGACTTCGTGTACGAAGAGGATCGTATAGGTCGGCTACTGTTTCAGTTTTTGAACTCTTCCAGGCTAGATGGCTGATAATCAGTCAGTCAGTGCTTATACTGTACTAGCCTAAAATAAACACACCGATATGATCAAAGCTCAACAGCAACAACAACAAAGTAATTTATTCAACAATAACAACACTTCCCAAAACACGTGATTCGCGAGGACTTGACTTTGATTTTAATGAATATATTAATATTATTTCAAATAATGGAATCGGGAAAAAGTACCAGGAAAAACAACAACACTTAATTCCAAAAAAGTAGAGCTCACGCAATATTCCAGAAATACTTTTTGATATTAATATAATATCAAACAGCAAGAATTTACCAACTATATCGTTCACTATCTCGTTACTCACTCTTGTAGCAAAGCTTCTGGCAGGATATTTGTTCATTAAGTAGGTCACGAGAATATGCGTCATGTGATCATAAATTTACCTAATTTTCTGCAGTGTATTTGTTAACTCTGATTGAATATGCAGGACCTTCGTACCCTACATAATTATTCTTTAATACCAATGTGTGAGGTCATTCGAAAGGTAGAGTGAAGAAACTGCCGAACAGTTAACAACATATAATACCATTAAATTAAAATATAAAGCGAATGTTCACTTATCATGACCAGGTGATTAAGGCGCCCGACTCGTAATCCGAGGGTTGCGGGTTTGAATCCCTGTCACACCCAACGTGCTCGCTCCCCTTTTTTTTTAGCGTGTGGGCGTTATAATGTGACCGTCAATCCCACTATTCGTTGGTGAAATAGTAGCCCGAGAGTTGGCGGTGGGTGGTGATGACTAGCTGCCTTCCCTGTAGTCTTACACTGCTAAATTAAGAACGTCTAGCGCAGATAGCCCTCGAGTAGCTTTGCGCGAAATTCAAAGTCAATCAATCAATAACAATAATTAACTAAAAGGCGACTCAGACGGAAATAATAAACACAACCATAACACTAAAACAAAACAATCTGCTCTTCTGTGTTTAAACTATCAAAATTTCTTATTTACTTAAATTAACACCGAAACTCTTAAGTTTTCACTTCTTTTTTTCTCGGCAAATTTTTCATCTAAGCACAAACAAGTGTATTCAAATATACACATTTGTGTAACAGTACATTCTCCTGTAATATCATAACTTCTATAATTTCGAAGGCCTGGCATTTTTGGAGGTTGAGGCGTTAGTTACTTACATAACTGATTTACTGTTTTGTATATTAAATATATTTACTATCAGTTTCGTTTGAATATTAAACATTAACATTTCCAGTTCTTTTACTCTGTGTAACTTTCGTCTTCTGTTCAAGTTTTAGACTGAGTTAATATTCCTAATTTTAATTTTCAGTCTGTGTATCACGGATTAAACATCTGGATTTCTTTTAGTTTGCACCGTTTTCAAGATTAAGCGTTGACACATACTTTGAATGTTCGATTTTCTTTCGCGCAGAGGTGTGAAACTAAGGTTAGATATCATCCCATAGATACAGAGTTACGAAACTAACGTTAAACATCATACCCTAGTAACAACGTTATTGCGATTCTACCTTCAAATAAGGAATTATTATTGTCATTACTTTACTGTGATAGCATGCCAGCGGGCAAAAACCTCGAGGAGCGAATAGTGGATGCTTGGAGTGTGTGAACTTGCGTACAGTGCAGCTCTCATGCCTAAGCTCCGTAGTACAAAAACTTGTCTTTCCCGCCATAGGTAACTAACTAGTGTCACTCGGTGTTAACCCCAATAGAACTTTTGGTGGGATATATATGCTTTCGTCGGGTAACCTGGCGAAGTAATTTTGTCATTTTTGAACATTGTTGGCTACGTTCAATTTACACCCGTCTTCCACGTGGTGGTATTTTTCTTTGGATGAGAACCCAACTGTTTCCATTCCAAACACCATTATCGCTCCAATATGTGACGTCACATTTGCAACTGCGAAGTACTTCATTGTTATCAGAGGTTGAAGTTCCTTACTTGTATGAAACTAACCATACGCCAAAACAAAAGTTATTAAACTGTGTTGTTCTGTACGTCGTGCTTTAGAGTGAACGTTTTAAACTACATAAACTGTCTGGGTTTAGAGTGTTAAACAAACACTAAATAACTCATTCAAACACATAATTTTTATGTTTGTGGAACTAAGCCTATTCTCTTAAAATATTTCACTTCAGCCTGTCCATTGAAACGATTTGAGAATTAACACTAAATATTGCTATATATGTACTTAAAATTATTTTATGCTCTTTAATTTTCTTTAAATATGATTAAATATTTTATTCTAATAACAAAGGCACTGTCAAGAAAACTGATTTATCTTTTAATTATTTCAAGTAATACACTTTTAACATTAAACTATTTCCACTAAATCAATTATATTATTATTTACGTTAACTAAATAAGAGAGGCCTGCATCACCAAGTGATTAAAGCACTCGACTCGTAATCTTAGGGTCAAGGGTTCGAATCCCTGTCATACCAAACATGCTCGCCCTTTCAGCCGTGAGGACGTTATAATGTTACGATCAATCTCACTACTCGTTGGTAAAAAAGTATTTTAAGAGCTGGCGGTGAGTGGTAATGACTAGCTGTTTTCTCTCTAGTCTTACACTGCTAAATTAAGGACGCCTAGCGCAGCTAACTCTCGTGTAGCTTTGCGCGAAATTCAAACAAACTAAAGATATTCTGTCGGTAAACTGTTATCTTTCTTATGTTTCTAACTATTTTTGTACTTCTAGAGAAAACTCAAGGCCCGGCAGTAGACTTAATCAAGTATATTATTTGGAGACCAAGGTCAGAGAGAACCAAAAAGTATTTTTTGTAAGAAATTTCTTTCTAGTCAGGATGTGTAGTGAAGATTTACACACGTGTGTGTAAATTACACCACCATTTACGGTTTTTAGCTGAAGATTTTTTGTTTATTTTTGAATTTCGCGCAAAACTACTCGAGTGCTATCTGCGCTAGCCGTTCTTAATTTATCAGTGTAAGGCTAAAGAGAAAGCAGCTAGTCACCTCCACCCACCGCCAATTCTTGGGCTATTCTTTTACCAACGAATAGTGGGATTGACCTTCACATAGTAACGTTCCCACGGCTGAAAGGGTGAGCATGTTTGGTGCGACGGGGATTCGAACCCGCACATCTTAGATTACGAGTCGAACGCCTTAACTCACCAGGCCATACCGGGCCGTCTTTCGCTGAACTATAGGCCTCTGTGAGGTCAGTCCCTTTAAGAATTTTGTGAAATTTCTGAAGTCTGGCTTTTCTTGGTCCTGCACAAAGTAAGATTCCTAGCGGTGATAAAATGCCTCTACGTAAAGTTCTTGTCTTGACATAAATAAAAGGTATTCAGTAAGTTGGTATAAGAATAGAAACTGTTCAGTATGTTTGAGTTGAAAGCAATTTAAACAACATTAACTGTGAGTGAAGTTCAAGTTATTCTAAACATGCCAAGTGCTTGAGAAGGTTGAACTTAAAGCTATTCTAGCAACATCAAGTGTTTGGAAAGTCTGACTGTTAAGATTAGTCTGAAAATCAGGCATCAGGAAAATTTGACGTGCTAAAGTTATTATAATAACATAAGGTATCTACAGAGGTTGATGTTAAAAATTATTATAATATCAGATGTCTGGAAAGAGTGACGTTAAAACTTTTTCAACAGTGTTAGGGGTCTGGAAAGTTTGATTCTATTTTGACAATATCAAAAAATCTGACATTCAAATTAAGTCAAACGTTATAAAGTTCGAGGCAGAATGTACTCTAATAACAACACCTGAATGGAATATAAAGAGTAGGATCATTGTTTATTATCCTCTTTGAAGTTAAAAGTTGTTCTCATACTAGAAAAAAGCTTGGTAAATTTAATATATAAAACTGTTTTAAGGTTTCTTTTGAATTTCGTGCAAAGCTACATCAAGGCTATCTACGTTCACTGTCCCTAATTTAGCAGTGTAAGACTAGAGTGAAGGCAGCTAGTCATCACCATCCACCGCTAACTCTGGGGCTACTCTTTTACCAACGAATAGTGGGATTGAGCGTACTTTATAACGCCCTCGGGGTTGAAAGGGCGAGCATGTTTGGTGTGACGGGCATTCAAACCCGCGACCCTCGGATTACGAGTCGAGTGCCTTAAACACCTGGCCAGGCTTATTGTTTAAAGAATGCAAACTAACCAGAAAATCGGGTAGTTAAATTTTCTTTAAGCATGCCAAGTGCTCGATAAGTTTGAGGCTAAAGTTCTTGTTCTAAGAATATCAGTACCCAATATATTTAATAGTTACGATTGTTTTATGAATGCGAAATGCTTAGTGAATTTGACAGTTAAAATTATTCTAAGAAGGCAAACAATTACTGGGTAGACTTGAGGTTAAAGATTCTGAGCAATGGAAAGCGCTTGGTAAGTTTGAGGATAAAGTTCTTAAACTATTAGGATATCAAATGATGGGTAAATTTAATTTAATATTGTCACTTTAAGGTAAGTTTAAAGTTAAAAATTAAAAGCAAAGTGATTTATAATGCTGTTGTTAAAACTGTTTATAGAATAACAAGAATCTAGTAAATTTAAGTTATTCTAGTAACGTCAACTGCTTAATAAATTGATAGTTAAGATTATTTCAAATTATGCCAAATGATCAGTTAGCTTACGTTAAAAGTTGTTTTTGAAATTTCAAGTGTTCGGTAAGTTTGAGGTTAAATTTATTCTAAGGATGTATATTTGTACAGGATGGCCCGTAAGTCCCTACCCATCCATATATCTTATGTATCCAGTGTATCTGCGTGCTGTCCCATATTCTCGTTGCATAATATTATGCGACGCTATGTTCTGTGAGACATTTTCCTCAACATAGCAGGGGTTGTTGTTCCAAATGTCACGGTAACAGTTGCATTCAACTCATCATTAGTATTATAACGTTGTTTAAACACAATGTGGATGGGTAGGGACTTAGGGGCCACTCTGTACATTGAAAATTGAGATCTTAAACAGTTATATAAATCTCAAATACTGACTCATCACACATACACATACAATACACATACAGAGTGCAATAATATTAAATTTAAACAACTTCATATTTTCAGTACTTAAGTAAAATAATTGTAAGCTCAAATGATGTATTAGTTTCTTAACAACCGTTTCAACAGGCCAATCGCACAGAAATCCGTAGGCGCTGCATCCGAAGACATTAGTGGAATATCTTCATATGAAATAGCAAAAAAAATGCCAGTTTATTATTTGTAGTTGCTAGAGGTATGTAAACAGTTGAACGGATGTTTGTGTAAGCGCTTGAGTAGATACATGTGATTGGAGTCGCTTTTCTAGTCAGAGATCATTCTTGATGTCCCCCAGTGGCACAGCGGTATGTCTGCGGACTCACATCGCTAAAACTGGGTTTCGATACCCGTGGTTGACAGAGTACAGACTGTCCATTGTGTAGCTTTGTGCGTACTTATAAAACGAACAAATTCTTTTTTGATAATCTGAAGTGTTGCCTGGGGTGTGTGGACCGCTTTTGCAACCGATTTTTGTGTTCGTGAATTATCATATGTTACAAGACTCCACACTTTACTTACAATGACTAGGGTATGACTTGTTACAGGTCTTTTTATTGTTGGTCCTATTACCTGTATTGATCCATATATCTTTTTTTGCAGTTCCACCATATACAAAAGATATTACTTCCGTCTTGAAAAGTCTAAATCCCCGATTTCAACATATATTTATAATCTGAGTGTATCATAGAGTCAGTAGGCCGTATATATATTAATAGGCAATGTAATAAATATCATAGTATAGATATGTACGATGGAAATAAACAAAGACAGAGTTTTACTTTCAGAGATGACTGCCACTCACTTTCATTTGTTTCTCTGCACACAAACCCACATACAAGAAAAGAAATGATCGCTGAGATACCAAACCAAAAAGTAAGCAACGCACAAAACTGTTCATCTTTCTCCTTATTTCAGTCAAGATAATTCTACAACTAATTCTATACTATTCTGGGAAATGGATGTTATCGCTTAGTCTTAATAACCAGTAAAAAATTTAAAAAATCATAATTCTAGTGTAAATGATGTTATTATTACCCCTTGAAGTTAGCATTCTCACATAATACTGTTGTTATTTTAAAAGGGTTAAGGTAAACAGGAATTATGAACCACTTTTCAATTAACATTGGAGAACTGCAATATATAGAATGTTCAATGCTTTGTACACTATACAATCGATATTTTTAGGAAGCTAATTCTTATATTATGAACACCTTAAGGAGTAAAGAAAAAGTGACATATAATATTAAATTTATTACACACATTTATAAAATACACCAACTTTCAGAGAGTGATGAAAACGCAATAGAACGAGTAATAAAAACTTTTTGTGAATGTAAAATGGTGTAGGCATGGAGAAAAGAATGTAAGCAAGAACATAGAGCTATACATAGATCATCCCTACATGACTTTCAATATTAATATTTAACGTTAGACTGTAATTTGGACGAGTACAAAATGGTTACGAAATCTGTCAATTCGACATGACCTTGATAATATAATAAATAAATTATATACCAAAAGTCAGGAATATTTAACTTACTACTGTAGTGATATTAAAGTCAATAGATATGATGTTACTTATTCTTTCTTCCCAAGTTTCGTCACTTGACGACGGTGTCACACTACTTATAAAATATATAATTTCTGATTTTTGTGACATATATATATGTATATACATGTGTGTATATTCAGAATCGTTTCAGTGTAACATACTTTATTTCTGTGAAGAGGATTTTATTACTTGGAATAAATATGCTTGTACAGCTTTGGTTGCGCTTGTTTTCTCCCGAAAGAACAAATTATGTTTAAAATACTTCACCTTGAAGCGGCTTTCATTTAAAACTAGCGTTAATTTGGCAGGTGAGGTCCTCAATTATAGGTATCTCTTCTCTTGTTTTTGTGAGAAAACATGCACTGAAATTGTCAACATTAAGTCGAACTAACTTGTGCTTAATTCAAAACAACAACAACTAACTTGTAGAAAAGCTTCTTCAATAAAGTATTCCGTGATTAGAACTAATAGTAACCCACAAACTTTTACTTTATGCTTAGAGCTGGAGAGAGGATGTATTGAGGGGGTGTACTTGATGAAAAAAAGGCTTAGTAATCGAAGCTTTGGCTAACGTGAGAAAGCTAGATGATTAAAGAATAATTATATAGCGTACGAAAGTCTTGTATATTTAATTAGAGTTAACAAGCACGCTATTAAAATTCTAACACGACGTTAACCCAAGCAAGTATGTTGTATTCCACGTGTCTATAGCTTGAGTAATTTTAACTAAATCAGTTTCTTTCGTCAGTAAAGGGCCCGGTACGGCCAGGTGGTTAAGGCACTTGACTCTTAATCCGAGGGTCGTGGGTTCGAATCCCTGTCACATCAAACATGCTCGCCCTTTCAGCCGTGAGGACATTAAAGTGACGGTCTATGCCACTATTCGTTGGTAAAAGAGTAGCCCAAGAGTTGGCGGTGGGTGGTGATGACTAACTGCCTTCCCTCTAGTCTTACATTTTAAAATTAGGGACGACTAGCGCGAAATTAAAAAAACAAACAAACAAACAAATCGTCAATAAAGGTAGAAACATGTTCTTCATAACGTTGGTACCACAAACCTCATCAATTTCCTGCGCACGCGTAAATGCTAACAAGATAATAATATTTGAATATTGTAATGAAAATTATGGAATTTTATGGTAGTGTCAGTCAAATTCCATTCGACATGTGGTATTCTTATCTCCTAATACGCGTTGGTAACTCATACCAAAAGTTCTTAAGAAAGAAAGAAGTCTTGAGGTGTTAAACGTTTCGTTAACCACAAGCATAGATATAAATTGTAATATTGAAAGCTCTTAGTTATTAAACAAAAATATAATACACAGAGATATATAAAGTTAATTTAAATCATATGTAATAATAAAGCAGCGAAAAACGGAAAAGCATTTGGAACACTGAACTGTAATTAAATCATTTGATCTTGAAGCCGTTATTAAAGGTCACCCCTTGAGTGCAGACAAAGTGGGATTGCTGTAACTTGGGCGTCATGACACGCTCGTGAATTAAGACTGATTTTAGAACGTGTACGCCTAAACGTGACAAGTTAAATTAGAGGAGTTAACACAGTCGAGGGGTGCAGATACTGTTATACGTTTTTAGGTTCAAATAGCACTCGCGATGACAGTGATATACAATGGAATCACATTGTATTACTAGCTTCCAGATTACCCGAGCAGCTCTCGTTGGCGAGCGTTTATATCCACGATTAACTCAGCATTTCTAATACACCACGCAACAGATGTTGGCGGTCAACCGGTAGTCAGAACATACGCGAAAATAAACAATAAGTAAGAAATTAAATTCTACTTGTTCTGGATTTTTTTCTGCAAAGACAGCAAATTCAAAGAAAGGGGAAGAAAACCAATTGATTTCAACGTGATTGGATACATATGTCTATTTGTTTTTTTCTTTGTTTTACCTGACAATCAACAAAAAAATTAGCGCCTACAAAAATTATAATATATATATATATGTGTGTGTGTGTGTAATACTGTTATATAAATAGAACATAAATACACTAGAAACGTTCAGCGAACTGTGCAGGAATAAATACAACAAAACAATGCATAGTTGAGAACAGATATGTAAAACTACAATTAAAACACTTTGTGTGAATACAAATATAAACATAAATGAACAGAGATATGTCATAGTGTGCACTGAAGTTGAAACCGTAGACTAACAATGTTGAATAATAATAAGTTCCAATCAGATAAGATGTGTACCTGGAGTAAAATTTAAAATTCAATACAACAATGAATATAGCTAATTAAATAAAGCCATTGCGTTGATACAAATTAATTATTACGCTGTGTAAACTGAAATCATAAACGAACATCAATGCGATGTTGTGTGAACTGAATCTATGAAGGTTTGTTTGTTTGTTTTTGAATTTCGCGCAAAGCTACATCAGGGCTATCTGCGCTAGTCGTCCCTAATTTAGCAATGTAAGTCTAGAGAGAAGGCAGCTAGTCATCACCACCCACCGCCAACTCTTGGGCTACTCTTTTACCAACGAATAGTGAGATTGACCATAACATTATAACGCTCCTACGGCTGAAAGGGCGAACATGTTTAGTGTGACGGGGATTCGAAAGTTATTAACCCAAAATCGCGAAAATGCCCTATCTCCCTGTTATAAGAAATGCTTCAAAGTGATCCAGAATCTGGATTTGAATTTGAATCAGATTTAGGGAGGATTCATTGTTCCCATGTTTGTGATCGAGATGTAAGTGCGGAAAAAGTTAAACACACACGGACCTGATTGCAGTACCCTCGTCAACCCACTCACTGTCTATAAAAACACGTGTACAAACGAATAAAGCAACGTTCTTTTTAAATTACTGTCTGAACATAAACGTATTAATTAAACAATTTTGATTTGAAATTGCCGAGTTGCAAGTAGAAAATGTGATCTTTTCGCGAATAGTTATTGTGATAAAACTTCACAATAAAGCATGTTTTTATAGCTTAGGTGTTTCACAAATGATAAACTTTGATATCAAATGGACAAGAATAAGGTAATTGAAATAACAGTTTCGTTGTTAAGGTTTTATTGCATTATTTTCCGTGAAAACAATTACCTATATCATCTTGAAAGGAAATGCAAGCTTGTTACCTTGAGGTAAAGGCACTTATTTGTTTTTTCATAACTAGCCCAATGCGGCTTTGCTATAACAAAACCCACACATTGTTTAGAACTAAGCACATAATTATACAATGGGCTATCTGTGTTCTGTCCGCCATGGGTATCAAAATCCAGTTTTTAGCGATGGTGGGGGAAGAACCGTAAAAATACCTTACAAACTCAGGCGTTATAAACCGGGTTCTCCCAAACCTGGAAACTCAGAAAACTGTAAGAGGAGTCGTACACGAAACACACAAAACTGTGTCAATTGATTCACTGGGTAGGGTTGGGGGGTTTAGTTTGTTTGCTAGTTTTGAATTTTGCGCAAAGCTACACAAGGGCTATCTGCGCTAGCTGTCCCTAATTTAGCAGTGTAAAAATAAAGGGAAGGCAACTAGTCATCACCACCCACCGCCAACTCTTGGGCTACTCTTTTACCAACGAATAGTGAGATTGACCATTACATAATAACGCTCCCACGGTTGAAGAAAACATGTTTGGTGTGACGGAGATTCGAACCCTCGACCTTCGGATTACGAGGGGAGTGCCTTAACCACCTGTTCATGCTGGGCCTGGGGAGGTTTAGTTAGGATAAGAAATGTTCTGCTATACATATGCGTTAAGAAAATTTGGAAACTCGGGTTATAACAATAACAAAGTTCAGACTTTTCGTGTAAACCACAATAAAAATGAAGCTTGTCATTCTGGGCTTCAGCATTTTTAAAAGTACTAATTGAAATGAATTAATGAGGCATTTTACTTTCTGTCATTTAAGTAAGGCTTTTAATGAATCCGTTGTAAGCAAATAACAGAAACTGAATTGTAATGTCTTGCTGTATATTTTCCTCCTTTCGAATTTCTCAGGTCGTCAAACATTGTGTTCATACAATATGATAACATAAATATAATTTCAGTCACCGCAATGTCTGTCGTTTCCTAACTGAAATGATGAGGCCTGGTATGGGTCCGAAGGCTTCGTTAGCATTTGACATAGCAGGTGTATTGTGGTCGACACGTTGTAATATATTTGTTATTAGAATAAATGAACTAGTAAACATTAACGGACTTATAGAGCAAGTCCTAAAGCGAATAGAACAATAGACGTTAGATTCATACTCATACGTCCTATAGTGGGACAACGGCAAGTTCACGAACTTACGGCGCTAAAACTACACGGTAGACACAGCAGATAACCCAATGTGGCCTTATGCTGAAACAATTCGTTTTTAATCTTCGAACGTAAACCTGTCTAACTGCTATTTAAAAATAAAAGTGATACAAAAATGTCATATCGTATGACGCTCTTCGTTAATTTATCAAATTCGACGTAATTTTCAATTCTCTAGACACACTGTAGTGAAATGAGACAAATAACCATTTGAATCAAGATAACACTTGTTAAACATTACCATAGCTTTATAAAATCAAACCAATTAATTTTCGCTTATAAGGCCACTTTTTCGAATTTAAAAATACCCTCTAACATTTCAAATAAAATAGCGGCCAATAAACGGATACCAGGATTTATGATCAGCTTACTGACACAGTTCAAAGTCATGTCGATGTTTATCACATGATAACAAATGATATGAAATTTTGTGATGGTGTTATTTAAGAAGTTGTAACTTGTTTTGGCTGAAGCATCTACTTGGCGTACAGAATTTTGTCTTCGAGCCCTACCCACTCTCTGTTTTCAAATACATAGACGACGTGTATCCGTGAACGTTTCTGTGGTCAAACTGCTGTCCTTCATTTTAATCAGAAAACAAAATTAATGCTATTAAAATACAACCGCGACGATTTCACAAACCGATGTACACATATAGTATCAGACAGCTTTAAGGCACGTACATGTTGTGTTTAAATGTAAGGTGTTCTCGACGCCAGCTTAAATACGTTTCAGGTACGTAACAGTAGTCTGAGAATGACTTTGTTTAGACCAATTAAGTCAACTAAATATGTGAGCAGAATTTTAATTTGTTGTGTGTTTTTTCTCAGGGTATGGTGGTTGGTCGATTTACCTCATTGTTATAAATCTACTAGGTTTTTAATTAATGTGGTGTTATTATTTAGAAACACAGAGGTTTAAAACTCGATTGATATGAACCATTTTGTTTAAGAGAACAAGAAGCCAATCCAACAGCTTCACTCTTTTGTTTTCGTAACAAGATAGAGTATTTTATTATTTTTTATTTAAAAAACTCACTGGACAACGATTAAGAGAATGCTCTTAACATCGAGAGTGTGATAACGAAACTCCAATGAAACAAAACAAGAACCAGGAATATTTTACAAAAAAACCCAAAAACTATGAGTCGGCATGAACAGGTGGTTTAAACACTTGACTTATAATCTAAAGGTCGTGGGTTCAAATCTGCATCACACCAAACATACTCGCTCTTTCAGCCGTGGGGGTGTTATAAACGACAGTCAATCTCACCATTCGTTGGTAAATGAGTAGCCCAAGAGTTGGCGGTGGGTGATGATGACTAGATGCCTTCCTACTGGTCTTACACTGCTAAATTAGGGGTGTAACTTTGTGTGAAATTTAAAAACAAAGAAACCTTCACAGATTCAGTTCACGCAGTATCGCATTTCTGTTTGTTTATGATTTCAGTTTATACAACGTCATAATTAATTTGCATTAACGCAATAGCTTTATTTAATTAGCTATATTCATTTTTGTTTTGTTTGATCTTCGAATGATTAACGTGTAGAAACCACCATATTTCTACCTTTGAATTACTAGTATATAACGCGTAAAAACTACTAGACTTTGATTTTTGAATAAGTGTGTAACGTATAGAACGAAACTAAATTTAGATTTCTGAATTACTAATGTGTAACATGTAGAAACTACTAGGCCTTTATTTTTTGAAAACATATAAACTGCTAGATCTTTAGTTTTGAAAGTTATGTAGTTATAATGGCAGCCACTATGCTTGACCATAATCTTCTAAAGCTTCTATATTTTTAAACGAAACAGACTTTGACCATTTTAATAGTGAAAACAAGCCCCGCAACAACATGATGGACTAAGTTATTATTTTATTACACAAACAAATCCTACTGAGATAAAAATCTCAACCAGAAAAATGGAAAGAATTAAAACTAAACTAATATTTTATCATACTAAAGAATTATGCAACAGATAACTCTATCATATATATTTTCATCTTCTAGCTGCGCACTCTCGGACTCTAACCAAAGATAACGTGCCGAATCTTGACAATAAATTAAAGCAGATCAAAACAATAGATAAAATTAGAGGCTTCAGAACCGTGAGTGCTGTAATATCACCACTTTCACATATGTGACTTGTAGAACAATTGCAAATTATATCTAAAATATAAATTTTCTGGGAGATATGCCGCCGAAAAACATCTCTTTGTACTTTCAATCTATGGTGTAAAGTTTGCTTGTCTACCCAAGCATCTTACGCTGCTGAACAGGGTTTGTTGTTTCAAGAAACAGCCAACGATAATACCATGTCTAGTAGTTGTTTCATTATTAAAAATAACACTCAACGTGACATAAACAATAAGACAAAAAGGCAACGAAAATTTATATTGCTTTGTGACATTAACAACAGTACCTGAGGAAGGTGTAATTCATGTTGCCTTTACTTTTTGTATGCTAGCTCCAGTACCCAAACACGTAATTTTATTCGACATTTCTTTGTGATGTTAACAACAATACGAAACGCTGGAACAGTGCTCCCAAGTATTTACTTAAATTGAGACCCATAATTCGTTACTTTGGTTATTCAAGACCCACATCGTATATTCAGTAAAGAATTACAATGAATTTACAAAAGATAAGGATAAATATGACACTTAAGTTAACATGTTAAAGAATAAATGTTTACTTACCAGTGAGTGAGAAATGTCTTCCCTTGATTTTTCTACGATTTCACGATAGAAAAATGAAGCATTACCACATTTGCACTTTCTCTATACTGTTGCAATACGTTAACTTTAAATTAAACCACATTCGCTTATTTTGTTGAAATAGCTTACAAGTTTCACACATTTATTATAGCACTTCATAAGTTCTCATAGTACGGTGTGGAAATTAGCAGCTATGTGCCAACGACCTTCGGTTGAGGTACAGTAAAACTTACTGTTACATATCACGGACCGTTCTGGTGTGAGATAAAGCTGAATTTCTTTCGTGATACCAATATCCACACTTCAATTTTATCAAGTATTGAAAAGGTAAAATCTAAACGTTTCATGAAAGCTATTACACATACCTATATATTTCTTCAGAGAAGGTTTGCTAAGCCTTCATATAAATCCATTATGTATCACCTTCCAGTTCATATAACCTATTAAGTAAGATCTTCTATATCATGAATAATTTAACGTTGAAAATTCCTTCTTCTATTGAAAAGAGGCTTAGCAAAGCTCTTAATGGACTGCAATTACGTCAGGAACGGAATGTAATACAGTTGTTTGAATAATACATGACTGATTAAAATTTTTGTTTACTTAGCTCCATATAAGCAGAATAAATATTTGATAACTAAATATTGATTTGCTTTTCTTTCTCTGGTAAAGGTGAAAGATAAATGTTCACAGTTAATACAAACTAGCAAGTATACAGAGAGACGGACATACAGATATATAAAGAGAATTAGTTGATAAACCATTATGACGAATACCAGGACGACACCAACAGACTTGTGAGACCGGTATTACGTAGTCTACAAACCTGAGAATATACTAAATGATGTTTCATACACGTGATTTTCTCACGTCCAGTCGAACTGTACGAGTAGCTTTTATCAGACACATAAAGAACTTCAGTCGGAGTAAAACTAACAATACGCTTAGGACTAAAACAGTACTTTTTATATTTCAACATAAGTTAAAATGGATAGGTATTTTTATGTAGTGTTTGATACCACAAAAAAAAATGTCAGTGAAAACCTTTGATTAAGGGTTAGCTCAACGTGTAGAATAGAGCTATGTAGTTTCAAAGTAAAACGTAAACTTTAACGATGCCTCTTAGTGGCACAGCTGCACGTCTGTGAACATACAAAGCTAGAAACCGGGTTTCGAGAGCACAGATAATCCATCGTGTAGCTTTGTGTTTAATTAGAAACAAACATTTCCATATAATAAACTGACAAAAATTACTTAATGTTACTAAAGCACATCAAATATTTCGGCTTCTTCTGAATTTTGCGCAAACCTACTCGATGGCTATCTACGTTATGAGTCTCTAATTTAACAGCAATAAACTAGAAGGAAACAGCTAACTAGTCAACACTTCCAGCTCTTGGACTACTTTTTTACCAATAACTAGTGAGACTGATCATCCTGTTACAACCCTCGCACGGTGACGGGGATTCGAATACACATCTAAAGATCACATTGAACCATGGAAATTAGTGACCTCACCTACAGCTGTATTTCTTGGCCATAAGAATAAAGTATTCTTCTATCTCACTTTCTATAAATACAATAATAATAATAATAATACCGTACGTTAAGATAATGAAATTGGTGATCTGTTACTAAATTTATTTTTATTAAAAACAGCTCACCCACAAAGACACAATAAAAAAATTGTACTCACAATTTGTAAATAAACAATAACTGATTTTTTACAGAGTAATGACTGGTAAGGACCAAACAGTAACTGGTGTTTATAGAGTAATGACAAGTAAGGAACAAACAATAATTGGTTTTTATAGAGTAATATCAATAAGGGTCAAATAATAAGTGGATTTTATTCAGCAATGACAAGTAAGAAAAACACAATAACTGTTTTTTTTATAGAGTAATGACCGGTAACGAACATACAATAACTGATTTTTATAGAGCAATGACTGGGAAAGAACTTACTTTAGTATTAATCACGATGAACAACACAGTTTTGGTTCTTTTTAATTAAAAAAAAATATGTTAAAGATATCAAAATGATCTTCGAGGGAGAGCTACATAAATATATTAAAAATTCAGCGAGTGTGTCAGGCGTGGCCCAATTGTAAGTATGTCGGGCTGTGTATCAGAATATTCAAAGCGTGATAGGGCTGGTGTAATTCTTTGCTTTCAGCTGTGAGTGCGTGGAAAGAGTAACAGTCAATCTAATTATTCAACTTATAGAACAGTACAATGTTTTTGTGGCGACAGGTGCTGCTGGCTGGTTGACTTTATTCCAGACAGCACTTAAAATTATTGTTGGTTACACCTGAATTCCATAGAATCTCTGAATTGGCCGTTAGGCCCATGAGCGTCAGATTCCATTGAAGTTGAAAATGACAACAGTACGTTTAAGTACTTACAACGCTAAATTCTGGGGATTGATTTCTCGCACTGACCTGGCATGGGCAAGTGGTCAGGGCGCTCGACTTGCAACCTGCGGGTAGCGGGTTCGAATCTATGTCATTCCAAACATGCTCGCTCTTTCAGTCGTAGAATCGTTATAAAGGTATGGTCAACACCACTATTCGTTGATAAAAGAGTAGCCCAAGAGTTGGCGGAAGGTGGTGATGACTAGCTGTCTTCCTTCTAATGTTACACTGCTAAATTAGAAACGGCTAGCGCAGATATCCCTCATGTAGCTTTGCGCGAAATTCGAAACAAACAAACAATTCCTCGCAGAGAATACAGCAGGTTGTTCAAAGTGCCTTTTTTTCAAAACAAATAAAGAGTTTAAAATTTAGAATTCCAATTATTAAATGAGATAAAAAAATCTCACGATCAAGACACAGTGTCTTGAGGCAAAAAAAGCAAAAACAACCTGAAGGACATACTGTGTTTTATTAACAGGAGTGAAAGTAAAGCAATTTTCCATCTTCGAATTATGGTTATTCAAACTATCACATATTTTGGATGTGATCTACTGGGCTGTTACTTCACATACCAAACTTCATGGCAATGTGTGAAAAAATACCGAAGCCCCTCCGTGGCTCAGCGATATGTCTGCGGACTTACACGCTAAAATCTGGGTTTCGATACCCGTGGTGGGCAGAACACAGATAGCCCATTGTGTTGCTTCGTGCTTAATTCAAAACAACAACAAGAAATATCGGAAGTATAAAACTTCTTTTTTCTTCCTTTTTGTTTTCTTTTTTCGCGCCAAAGTTACAAAAACTTTATGTGATAAAAAATACAGTTAACAAACTATAACTATGAGTCACAGGTAGTGTGATATGAGCCACATATGCAAAGTTATTTAAGGAAATTCACTCAAATTTAACGGAAATCTTTACGCACGTTTATGCAAAAAATCGTGTGACCTATCGGTCTAACATTTTTAGTGAAGCTTCACCCAAGAGTAAAAATGATTATTTTAGTCTTTTTTTTTTTTTTGTCGTTCGGATTAAAGATTATTTAGAGCAGCAAAACCACAAGGTGAAAGTTTTCAAATGAACCGTATGGGTGGACGGTTACAATTATTAAATATTTATTGTCAACTTTTAAGCACAAATTTATCAAATGTGATGAAATTATTTTAACTGAAGAGAGTTTAGCGTCATGTGAAATTAGTTTAAGCAATTAACATAAACAATGATGCTTGATACGACTGTACAGATACCATATGGGTGATGACAAGTAACTGTTAATCTAGTTTCCGTGGCGTTAGTGTAAAGGAAGCTGTTAACACTGTTTTAGAGAGGAAACGACCACCACATATTTTAAAGAATCTGATTGGTTCTATAAAGCATAACTCTGTTCTAAACAATAGGTTTTCGATCGTAAAGCCAATGGTGGTTACTATCGAGTGTCACTTTCTTGCTTGCTGTGGTTTGTTGGTGTGTATTGAAAAACAGTCATTATTTAATCAGAAACGTTTTAGGCGTGAAATAAAGATGCGGCCGAGGTATGATTGCGTGACTTACAGGAATGAAATCAAAATGGCGGCCAACCTGGTACCTACACTTATATCATTGATAAGATTGTCTGTTTGAATCTGTTTGTTTTGAATTTCGCGCAAAGCTACACGAGGGCTATCTGCGCTATCCGTCCCTAATTTAGCAGTGTAAGACTAGAACCAACTCTTGGGCTACTCTTTTATCAACGAATATTGGGATTGTCCGTCACGTTATAACGCCTCCACGACTGAAAGGGCGAGCATGTTTGGTATGGAGGGGATTCGAACCTGCGACTATCGGATTACGAGTCGAATGCCGTAACCACCTGGCAGCAGTTATATTTTATTCCCTTAAGTCGCATGCTGTATTCATTTTTGGCCACACCTTTTTTTCCACACGCAAAGTGTTTTTGATCAGATTCAGGTGTAGCCGTTCGCGAGTTTGATTTACTACCTACAACCAGGAGGCGTTTGAATCAACTAACAGAATTGACTGCCACTTTTATAACACATCCACAGCAGTTCAACGATAAGTGAACCTTTTTATTCGCAGCTTGATATGCTAAGCCGTGCCCATTTTTAAAACGATAAAGTTGATTGGAAAATGAACAATATTTGAGGTTTTTCGGAAAAGCAAGTGTCAAGAAAATCAGTCCCGCCAACAATGACAGGTGAATAGGGCGCTTGACTCTTAATCGTTCGGTCGCAGGTTCAAATCCCCGTCACACCTAACAGTCTTGTCCTTTCGTCCATAAGGACATTATAATATGCTACGGACAATACTACTATTCGTTAGTAAAAGCGTGCACCAAAAGTTGGCGGTGGGCAATGATAACTAGCTGCTTTCCTTCTAGTCTTACATTATTAAACTTTGTTTGTTTCTTTTGGAATTTCGCACAAAGCTACTCGAGGGCTATCTGTGCTAGCCATCCCTAATTTAGCAGTGTAAGACTAGAGGGAAGGCAGCTAGTCATCACCACCCACCGCCAACTCTTGGGATACTCTTTTATCAACGAATAGTAGGATTGGCCGTCACATTATACACCCCCACGGCTGGGAGGGCGAGCATGTTTAGCGCGACGCGGGCGCGAACCCGCGACCCTCGGATTACGAGTCGCACACCTTAACGCGCTAGGCCATGCCAGGCCCATTACTAAAATTAGGACTGTTAGTGCAAATAACCCTCATGTAGTCTTGCGCGATATTCGAAACACACAATTTGAGACTAACATATTTGTGGGCAAATACACAATGAGAAATTTGTGCTCTGGTAGCCGCAAATATATCAAGACCGAAGCTTTAGTGCTATGAGCCCAGAAACTTGCTAAATATGTTTTCGCGCATGGACGAATTATTACAATGTCAACTTATTTTTTTCTGAGTTTTGTTTATTTGTTGTTGTTAACCACAGAGTTATCATATGGACTGTCTGTGCTCTAACCACAGCGGATATCGAAATACCATTTTTTTTTATGGGTGTACTTAATGAACGTGAACTGTGTGTAGTCAGAGATTTAGTAGAATGCTGACTTTGGGTCCAGAAAATCATATTTTATATCTTTAAAGTTAGTTTATGATAAATATTCTGTTCGCCAATTACAATCTCACATTATAAGGGTAAGGTTAGAATGAGCAATATAATGTTCCTCTTGTTAAGGGTAAGGTCCGAATGAGTGATGTAATGCTTCTCTTGTAAGGGTGAGGTTCGAATGAGCAATATGATGTTTCTCTTGTAAGGGTAAGATTAGAATGAGCAATATTATGTTTCTCTTGAAGGTGTAACGTTAGAATGAGTGATGTATTGTTTTATTTGTTGATTTATCAGACTACTTTTTCCCCCCAGTGGCTCAGCGGTATGTCTGCGGACTTACACGCTAAAATCCGGGTTTCGATACCCGTGGTGGGCAGAGCACAGATAGCCCATTGTGTAGCTTTGTGCTTAATTCCAAAACAACCAACATCCAAGACTACTGTCACGACATTTTATGTAATGCGGTGAATCTTTCTGTGTACCTTAATTGAATACCATTGAAACGAATGAAGTACGTTAATCATAAAGTACACTTAGTTATAACATTTGTAGTTTCACAGTAAACTATGTTTAAAAACATTTCGTATGTTAAAAAAAGCTCATTCCACTAATTTTTAAAGCTGTGGACATCAAATTGAGAGACGCTGAAAGAAGCCCTAGATTTATAATAACATTTGATAGTTAGTGGAAACGAACTGTCTGTTTAAGAATGGGTAAAGTATAGCAATTTCGTTGTAAAAAATTATGTATGTAATAATTTTGTTGCCAAAACATATTTTATTAAACCTTTGTTTTTGGATATTTATATCATTTTTTCACATGTTAGAGGAATTTAGGTAAACCACAGACTATAGAGTCTCATAGCAACAGATTGCTGTGCGCTCTCCGTAACTTCGAACCACCACCAACAGGCACCAGACATTTTTAGTACCCATTTTAACCACCAGGTACTCGATGTAAATAGGAGGATAAAAACACTAGTTCTTCCATTATACGCTTGAGGAACTTGGCACATGTTCTTCTTACCATAATCATTTCCTCAAAGTTTTCTGGTGATAATGGATAATTCAATTTGACGTGCCAAAAGTTCGTTTCACATAATTTCATGATTGCTCCACTTACACACGTCCACCCTCTTTCTTCCACTTGACCAGTGTGACCTTGTTCTATCTTCTCTTGTCCCATCGCAATCTACATAACATTTCAGTGAATAATCACTCATAACCTGAGTTACTTCGCCACATTTCAACGTTTGACAGCAAAGTCTGCTGTTTACTTGTTCCTCGTTGTCACTTCTAAACGATATGTTTTTAAAACAACCCATACTGTGTTATTATGCATTTTCAAATGAATTTCATTGTGCTATTAGTCGACACACCAACAGTAGAGGTCGAGACAGGATGTTGTAGTTTTATTTCTCAAATGAATATAGCTTATAAATCATTCATCGCATGTTGTATTATTGGTGATCGATCACCATGATCGAAATGAGGGGAAAAAAAATCTGTATACTTTTCTGTAAGTTAGAAGAAGAAACAGGCAGTACAAAGATTTGTTCACAAATAATAAGAATTTTTTTTTTTTTTTGCATTTCAAATACAAAATTTATTTTTAATGTTTTCGTGGAAGGGTTTGAATTTCGCGCAAAACCATCTCTAAGCTAGCAGTATAAAAATGGAGAGAGGTCAGCTATTTGTCACCACCCACTGCTAACTCTTAAGTTACTCTTTTACCAACGGAGAGTGGGATTAACCGTCATTGTATAACATGCCCAACGGTTGAAAGGGCTAATATATTTGGTTTGAGGGGGATTCGAATCCGCGCCACACAGATTGCGAGTCGAATGCCTTAAACACCTGGCTATGCCAGTGGTGGAACGGGAGGGTGATATTAAAAACAACGAACTGCGTGTTGTATATGCAAGGAAAATGTCGTGTGTGCAATTGTTTTAATAAATCGAATTATTAATTCATAATGGTACTGCACTAGATTTAGCTATTGAATCAAAGTCAGTAACTGGAAATATTAATTCATTGTAGTACGTACTACGTTAGGGCTCGGCACGACAAAGTGTGTTAAGGCGTTCGTTGGTAAAAGAGTATCCCAAGAGTTGGCGGTGGGTGGTGATGACAAGTTGCCTTCCCTCTAGTCTTACACTGCTAAATTAGGGGCGGCTAGCGCAGATAGTCCTCGAGTAGCTTTGCGCGAAATTTAAAACAAAACAGTAAGTACTACATTACATTTAGCTACTCAATAAATATTACTAATTGGAATTATTGCACTAAATTTGGTTACTGAATCAAAGTTGTTGTTTTTTTCTTATAGCAAAGCCACATGGGCTATCTGGTGAGCCAACCGAGGTGAATCGAACGCCTGATTTTAGCGTTGTAAATCCGTAGACATACCGCTGTACTAGCGGGGGGCGAATTGAAGTCACTACTTAGAATATTGCACTGCCTTTAGCTTCTGAATCAAAGTCACAAATTGGAATTATAAATCCATAATAGGATTGTAATACTATTAGCTACTGAATCAAAGTCACTAACTGGAATTATTAATTCATAACAGTATTTTACTACATTTAGCTACTGAATCAAAGTCACAAATTGGAAATAACTCTCAAAAATCTTCAGAATATATCACAATAAGAATAAATAAAGAGATGTAGAACAATATGATTATTGAATATTAATATTAATTTACAGCTTAGATTATGGAAGGTTAATACAGTTCAAAACGATTCATGACAATTAGTTGTTATACTTGTTTGTGACTCGGCCTTGTACCGAGAGAGAGGGAAAAAAATACAAACGAACAACATATCTGTACCGTGGTTGCAGAATTCGACAATTAATTCATCTGCAATAATTCGTTTTAAAAACGACAGAAATTTAATAAAGAAAGCATAATTGAATACGTTAACACAAAAATGGGAGAATGAACCCGCTCCCTATGGCTCAGCAAGTAAAAACTTGGGTTTCGATAGTCCTAGTAAGCAGAGTCAACATAGCCCATTATGCAGCTTTGCTCTTAACAGCAACTAAACCAAAATCAAACCGCGAATAAATTGTGTTCATGTGTATATACAGTACTCGAGTTGAACATGTATGCCATCAAAAATGAACAGAATGTTGGGCAGAGTACGTGACAGAACGCTTTACACTGTAGTATATTCGTCTATAATGTTCACCATATACTCTCCAACTTTCCCCAACACTAACTAGAAGGTTTACACTTCGTCAGTTGTGAGAACTGATCCCCAAGGCTTTACATAATCAATTTAACATACACTTGTTTTCTTTTTAATCCGGTTATGTTTTCTTTTAAAAGGTTTCCACTTTAAACTTTGGCTGGTTAGGGTAGTTAGCTGCTTATGGTCCAGACCTTTAGATGGCAAACAGTCTCTTGGGCAAAGCATAGGTAGGCACTTTTCAGTTAAGTCTACCGCCCAACAATTCTCGCTTTTTTCGGACCGTGATCTACGACATCATATCAATAATATCTGATTATTTCAGGTCTGACAAAACTTTAACAACAGCAAGTGGCACGTGGCACAGTCAACAGGAGCGTCGCGTCCCACTCCAGAAAGCGTGGGAAACTGATAGCAACAATTGAGCCAATTCTGAAGAGCACGTGTTACCCAGCCCGGTGTTTTCCAATGGAAGAAGCCCCAAAACTTTCTACCTTGTTCAGCTTTACATAAGAAGTGTGCATACATTAAATGGTAACACCATCGCCAGTTACTCTTGCGCCTAAATTGTTACAAATCATGACAATTTTTACATCGAAATTACAGCCAGCGTAATACGTCGAACACGATATATTAACGGTGCACATGTATTTTTAATCGTGATAAATATTGAAATGGAGTTGCTAGGGAAAAACAAACAAAGATTTAAAGAACAGTTATCGTAGTCCGACAAACACAACATGCTCTCGTTGTAAACACGTGTTTAATCACGACAAATGCTACCAAGATGTTGCTAAACTAAAACAAAACAACGAAGATACATCTAATATAATACAACAAGCATAACGCGCTGTTACTGCACTCAAACTTATAAATGTTATAACTATTACAATGTAATTGCTGGGAAAAAAAAGTCCCCACAGTGGCACAGCGGTGTGTCTCTGGACTTACCACGCTATAAACTGAGTTTCGATACCCGCGGTTGGTAAACCACAAATTGCCCGTTGTGTATCTTTGTGCTTGACTTTAAAATAAGCTAGGAAAGAAATATGAAAGTACCGTCACCATTGAATGGCACATATAACATGCTGTTATGGAAACTCAAATGTGCATTCCTTTCTTTTCTTAACAAAGCCACATCGGGCTATCTGCTGAGCCCACCGAGGGGAATCGAACCCCAGATTTTAGCGTTGTAAATCCATATCAGTGTAAAACTGATTTATTTATAGCCTTAAATACGGTATTCGGCTAAAGTGGTTGGCTATTGGGTGGCATTATCAAAACCATTTGCTGATGTTCGTTATACTGTTAATTAATCGAATAATTTTATCTTTAGTGTTTTCATTTATATCTAATATATAAACACGAACGCTTCTATATCCTCAATAACGGATATAATTTGGTTTATTCTACTGTTTGTTGTAATTTCATCCCTTCTACCCTGTTTATTTGCTGGATATTTTTTTATAGAGTGTGATTCAGTGAAAAATTAATATTTGAAAAGAAAGAGAAATTCGCATCTGGAAAGATATATATATATATATATATATATATTAATCATTAAATGTTTAGTTTTTATAATTAATGCATCCATATGTATACTATCGCATATAACAGCATTCCTCATACACCTGGTTTTCATGCGGCGACGCGTCCGAATGGCAGTATAGCCGAACTTCAGCACGCTCAAAGCATTGAGTTGTGAGTGGTGGCTCAATGTACCACTGCGCAAAAGAACGTGAACTGATAAAGAAGATAGTGCGTTAACTTTATTGTTGGTAAAGTTATTTGAGTAAACAATTGAAGCTTAAAATTTGTTTAAAATTATTTTGAAAACTAATTATATTTCAAAGAAGAACATAAAGAAATTATTTTTTAAGCATACTCCAAATATTTAAAGTTTTGGGATGCGGAAGGATATACCATAGCTGCGCTCTGCGAAATAATGCCATTTTACACTGACAACGCTCACAATAGGAACATATCACAAGTCAGTTAGTTTAGATCCCGTGTTGGAGTAGACGTTTTACAAATCTAAAAATCTCAATATAAAAATTTAGAAAAGAGCGTTACCTCCGATGTCGTGTTTGTAATTAAACGGGTTCATTGGATATTAAACATGAGAATCTAAACGCAAAAAGTAGTTGTACAAAAAGTGATATATTGTGTATTGCTGTGAGTGGTATATTTTCGCAAACGGCAATGCAACGTCGATCGGTCGTTTGGGCCGTTTTCTTAGTGGTCGCTTTTCATTCCTACTTCGTCCATGGTGAGTTAAAATTTCTTAACATGTACTCTATTTTGCGATACGGAGACATTTTTATTTTTCGAGTTAATATCATCAAACGTTATTTATATGTACCTATTATCATGCTCAATATTATTCTGATATTTTCAGAACAATTAACAACAATATTGATTTCGATCAATAATTTGATATCTCGAGAGACAGTTGTTATTTTTCATGTATTAAATATGTCACATTTCTTTAAACTGCTTAAAAGTGTTCTCATTTTAGGTAGAAGCGTGCTGTAATATATTTGTTGACACAGGAATTTTAGCTATAATAACTTTATAACTCTGAGCTCAACAATAAAAGAGTCAGAAACAGCATATTGATATGGCGAATGGTGTTATTAATTATTTGATGTAAACATTAATTTGACATTGACAATGTTATTAAGTGTATTTATTGTTATGGGATTAGTTATGTCACAAAACACGTAATACGACGTACTGGTAGCTTACAGTGTTAATTATGTGGTAAAACGGTTATTTTGACGGATTGTCAGTGTACAAATACAGTTTTACAATATGTATTTTTATAAGAAGGTAATAATTATATATGAACAAGTTTAATAGGATATCGGAAAATATACCGGTGGTCCTTAGGATACGTTCTTTAAACGGGACTTATTGTGGTGTTGTGAGATTTAGAGTTTGAGAACCAATGTATGTAGTATATTAGTGTTTATAAACGTATAATTTTATAGTGGTTTCTCTTTAAACGTTTTTGTTTATATAGACATTAAATTATATAAAACGTGTCATTCCTAATCTCCTTATTTGTTATTTTGTGGCTTCAGTTTTTTTTCTGCTTGAGTTATTCGTATAATGTTACTTGTTGAGTGTATTGGGCTGTCAAGATTAATGTATAGATTAGTTCACTAAGGCAGCACCTCAGTGTAAATATGAAACCATTTCCGTTTCTCAAGCAGCGATCTGCTTCGGGCGAACCGGCGACACCAACTCAGTGATCCATGTTCTACTAGCCTCGCGATTCGCGTTCCCACGGTCAGCGTAGCACAAGAACTGGCTAGCCACCTTTGTAAACAAGGCTTAGCTGGCCACCTTTGTAACGAGACAACAGTTACGAAAGCACAACGTACATCTGCTCTATTCCTTCTTTTACTGCTGTCTTAATTCCCCCTCTTGTTTCCTCCCCGCCCTACCGTTCGTTTGAACCTGGAACTTTGTTCTTCTCGTTTGCGAATATAGGTGTAAGATTTTATCATTTATTGACTCCTAAGAGAACATGATATCTCTCCCATTTCAAAATGCTCCTACTCTCGGTAAGTTTGGAGCCTTTTAACATAGAAATGTTAAGGGCTCGATCCCTGTAATGAGAACATAATATATTGCTCGCTGTGCAAATTTGTACTTTACAACAAACCATTCCAAAGTATGAGAATAAAATTAGTAGCGTGTTAAATATATTGGAAGGGAAAGAATGAATCCTGAATCTCCTATGAACATCTGGTAAACATTCAGATTTGATTTCCGTTTGTTTGTTTTTTAAGAAATCTTCATCCAAGTTTTTTGTTTGGTCACTGAATCATTTAAAAGTATACCCTGCTTCGATTTGAAGTATGATATTAGTGGTATACTCGACATATTGCTAAGAAAACGGAACAAACATGAGAACTCTTTGAACAGAATGTTGAGCAGAGAAGGACTGTTCTCGCTGTGAGATTCTAGTGATACATCAGTAGTTAAATATGTGTGTCTGAAGGTTGGTTTGTTCAGCGTTAGGTGCTTCACTCTTACAGTAATTAAATATAAATATATTTTGGTCTTTATTCACTAACTTGGTGATTTTTTACAGTATTTATCAAATTTCACTCTCCATCTAGTTTGCGTAGTTTCGATTTCGAGCGAAGGGAAAATGGGTTTGGTTTGTTTTGAATTTCGCGTAAAGCTACTGGAGAACTAACTATCTGCGCTAGCCGTCCCTAATTTCGCAGTGTAAGACTAGAGGGAAGGTAGCTAGTCATCACCACCTACCGCCTTCTCTTGGGCTACTGTTTTATCAACAAATAGTGGGATTGATCGTAACTTTATAACTTCCTCGTAGCTGAAAAGGCGAGTATGTTTGGTGTGACGGGGATGCTAACCCGCAACCCTCAGATTACGAGTCGAATGCCTTTATCCACCTGGCCATGCCGGATTGTAAAAGTGGGGCAAATCTATCTGTAAAATCAAAACAAACAAACAAACAAACATAAAGGAGGCC
Organism: Carcinoscorpius rotundicauda; assembly: GCA_011833715.1. Lineage (NCBI taxonomy): Eukaryota > Metazoa > Arthropoda > Merostomata > Xiphosura > Limulidae > Carcinoscorpius > Carcinoscorpius rotundicauda. The sequence continues at coordinate 37,782,155 of CM022403.1, forward strand.
TTTATTAAAGTAATAGAGAGAAATATTAACTTTTTGGTGTGAAACATTTGCAGTTATATTTCAACTTGTTTATGGGACAGCGGTCAGTTGTGATGTATTACGTAATTGTGAAGTTAAATTATGACTGACTAACAATGAGTCTCGAGCGATTACACTTCCCTTTGTTTGCCATTTTCATGCTCTCCAAACTTCCTGTGTGACAATTCACCGTAGTCATGGGGTGCAGGAGGAAGTTAGGGGTGCCAAACAGAGTTCTAACGTTTTTGTGACAAGACGGTTAAGCTGAAAGAGATTTGCCGTCTGAGGCGTACGTTACACTATATAAGTACAGGCTACGGCAAAACAAATACACAACTGCTATATTTCTGTAATAAGTTGACCTATTCACAAATGAAAGTAATAGAAAGAGTTACACTATGTGGTTGTTGTGTACATAGCCGAGTTCGTGTAATAGCTGCACCAATGGCTTACATACAGATGAGGCAGCTGCCCCAAAGCCCAAGGGTTCATAGGCGGCAAAACGTATTTGAACCTTAGTACCTTATTTGCTACGCCAACTAAAGCCATTGAAATCACAACAACTACTTTTTATTATAGTTATAAACGAGTATCTAACCTCCTATTTAAAGATGCTTAGCGATCGGATCAAAACTGGGGGCTCATACCCTCCAGTTCCGCCGCGTATGCAGGGATCTTTCTGGTTCGAGTGAAAAAAATTACACTTGTGACATATATAAACGAATACGTGTATCAAATAATAATTCCATTTATCTCTGATGATACTGAGTACCAACACAAGGTTATTTGTAAAACACAAAATAACCACTTTTGGAACAGAGTGGCCCACCTAATTCTAAGCTTCAACTCATTAAGGGCCTAATTGTGCATCAAACAGTGTATGAGACACCTTTATGGGCCAACAACTGTAAACGCCGTATACTTCCAGACGCACACACTCGCCGTCATAACATACAAAACAATCGACAATATGATCTTCATTATGATTTATTATTTTGCTTAGGTTGGGAGGATGAGGCGAATATATGTGCAGCCAAGGCCTTTATAGGCTTGTGCACACCATTGAGTTGCAACTGGAAAAAAACATATCTGTGACTGTATTTATTATGCATATAAACATCATAAGCTTCGCAGCGTGCACGTGCAGTGGCCTGATATGTTAAATATTGGCAAAATGCTTTTACCATATCGCTCTAATTCTGCCTTCAGTTTGTTTTCTATCTGTCTAGGGCTCAGTATGGCCAAGCGTGTCAAGGCATGCGACTCGTAATCTGAGGGTCGCGGGTTCGCATTCCCTTCGCGCCAAACATGCTCGCACTTTCAGCCGTGGGGGCGTTATAATGTGACGGTCAATCCCATTATTGGTTGGTAAAAGATCAGCCCAAGATTTGGCGGTGGGTGGAGATGTAGTACTACCTGCCTTTCCACTAGTCTTACACAACTAAATTAGGGAGGGTTACCATAGATAGCCCTCGTGTAGCTTTGTACAAAATTAAAAACAAACGGACAATCTATCTTCAATGAAAGCTGGGAACTACTCTCATTATCTCTTCAATTTGCTCAGTTTATAATGTTGTAAACCTACAAGTGAAACATTGAAATCTACTGTGTATCTGCTTCTTCAACGAGGATATATTGATACTTTTTTCCAACGAGACACCGAAGTCGCAGTTGTTATTGCTTTGTATTTTTGATTACACTTCATTGATATATACTCTTACACACAGGGTAAAATTATATAAAAAAAGAAAAGGTAATCAGCTGGGTGAAGTGGAAGTGTTTTCAAGACAACAAAATCGACGTGAACACATAAAAAAACGACAAAGCAGTTCGAGTAAGTCCCGGTACTAGAACCGCCTTAAAAAATAAGGCCCTGTACTCAGTATACCGGTGCGTGTTCCGGCAAAACTTCACCCCTGATTACACACCTAATCCTGTTGAAGGCCATTCTTTATTAATGATTACAAAAAATTTCCCGCGTTTACTCTTGGTGTTATGACGGAGTTTAAGGAGAGACCACATGACAGGCTTTATTCGTCGATGGTTGAATACTGAAAAACTAAATATGTATATTAAATAAAGCGAGCGTAAATGAAAAAGAAAAACAGCAACAATAACAAAAATGCGGCTTCAAGTAATTTTGAGTCTGATATAAAACACTAAAATAAATCAATGAATTGTTTCTTTTCTGAATTTCGCGCAAAGCTACACGAGGGATATCTGTGCTAGCCGTCCCTAATTTAGCAGTGTGAGATTAGAGGGAGGCAGCTAGTCATCACTACCCATCGCCAACTCTTGGGCTACTCTTTCACTAACGAATAGTTGGATTGACCGTCAAATTATAACGCCCCCACGGCTGAAAGGGCGAACGTGTTTGGTGCGACGGGTATTCGAACCCGCGACCCTCTGACTACGAGTCGAACGCCTTAATCCACTTCGCCATACCGGGCTGATTAAAAATTAATAAAGAGAAGAACAGGGAAGAAGGTAGAATTATCTGAGTGTGTGGTAACTGTGAAGTGAGTTTTGTTTGAAAGTCGTGGTCGTTGGTTAAAACAGGAAAACAAAACAGTAGGCTGGGTGACTTAAACGGAACTACAAAAGAGAAATAAATTTTTAAAGTTCGCTGTTGACGAAAACGTAATCGAAGGAAAATCGACTACGTAAACAGCGAAATGTTTGTTTAAGTTTCAAAGTTATTACGACTTCGCTAGGTTGATGATGTGTATAATTCTGTGTGATTAACGCAACGCAGACATATCTGGTGTGTGTTTGTGTTTTTCTTATAGTCGCATCGGGCTGTCTACTTTGTCCAGCGAGGGACATCAAATCCCTCATTTTATCCTCCTGTCGTTTTATCGGGAGACATACAGAGCTGGAAATGTGTTTTTAACGTAACAAGGTTACTACGTCGAATATTCTCTGTTAATTGGCCTTGATAGAAGTCATTGACGTATCACTGGCTTAACTTACCGATACGTGCATAATTTTCCAAATTCCATGCTTCTGATTTTGAAAGAAAAGTATTTTTAATTACTCAAGAGAAACAAATGTTTGACATTGCTACTATATAACACTCCCAGAAAAGTCCGTTTTTGTTGTATAACACACAAAGTACCCTTGTTGTTTTGGTTTTAAGTTAACTATAACTTCGTTACGTAAAAATACGTCACGTTTATTGATTAAACATCCACAATTTATTTTTTGTATGCTCAAAGTTGTTATGAACTCACGTTCTATTGAGAACATAAAGATGAGATTTTACAAAGACAATGTATGAATATTTAAAAATATTGCAATCTTTCCATTTGTAGGAGAAGGGATCCCGTCTTTCCATTCCGATGCTTTATCTCCTTCTTTGTGATAATTATGCTGTATGGAACTTTACTTAAACATAGGTGTGTGTATGTGCTTATCATTTGTTTGCTTTTAACAGAAGGTCTGATTTAGAGCTTTCATCTCCAACTAGCGTTTCATGCAACGATTGAGGTAAAAAAATCAGATGCACTGAAACGCCACCATGCAGTTTTTCGATCTGCCTGTGACTTCTGCACAAAATTCGAAACGTCATGTTCTTTCCTGCGCTCTAGGCAGATGTAACTCCTAAAAGAAAAACATCAAATTTGGTTTAAAATTGCTCGAGTCATGTAAAGTTTTGTGTAATAGTAAAATGCCTACTGATCCTTGTGGAAGGTACTGTTTTGTTTGCTTTGGAATCTCGCACAATGTTTTAAGAAAGAAATCAGAGGGTAATCGTCCCTAACATTGAACTAATAGGCTAGAGGGAAGACGGTTATTCAACAGCACTTACTGCTGAGTCTTGAGCCACTCTTGTCTTTCGAACAGTAGAATTTAACCATCGCTCTTTTTACATATTCTCATACACCCAGTCGCGAACCGGAAATTCTCACATTCACATTTCGGACACAGAAATAATAACCTACATCTTTCCCGTACAGAATATGGTCCTTATTTATGAAATTAATTTGAAAAAAAAAACGTTTGTGTGCAATTAAAAAGTGATATCTTCTGCAAATTAAATGAGAGAATATTGTGGTTATTTTTTATTGTTTGTTTGTTTTTTGAATTTCGCACAAAGCCACTCGAGGGCTATCTGTCCCTAATTTAGCAGTGTAAGACTAGAGGGAAGGCAGCTAGTCATCACCATCCACCGCCAACTCTTGGGCTACTCTTTTACCAATGAATAGTGGGATTGACCGTCACATTATAACGCATCCATGGCTGGGAGAGCGAGCATGTTTGACACGACTCGGGCGCGAACCCGCGACCCTCGGATTATGAAGCAAGTTATTTTTGAAGAACGCCTCTTTTTCACTTTTCGTTTCGTTTATTAGAACATTTATGTACACGTACATGATATATATAGATGTATGTGTGTTTTGTTTTCCTTATCTTTGGGTTTGGCAGAGTACGCTGTTAGGTAAACTCAGTTTTTATCAAGTTAAGTTTACATCTTGTAAATAGATTTGGATAGTCGTATATAGCTCTTCTAGGAGGTATGTGTAACCTTCCGTCGGTGCAGTTGCTTTACTAAACATATACATTCCAAAGTGGTTGTTTCAAAGTAAAACATCTCTGTTCAGTGATGATACAGAGCATCCTTTTATTCTATGCTGGATTTTTTTTTAATTATTCACATTTCCCAAAAACAAGTTTTGAAGGAAAAATATATAATAAAAACTGTTTTAAGGAGGTTACATTATTCCCAGTTTGTTATGGCCAGGTAAAATATTTTATAGAAAATAGTTACCTACGATTAATTATTTAGAAATAATATGTTCGTGTTGTTTTTTTTTGTTTTTTTTAAGGAACGTGAAGCTGTTCATAAGAACGTTTTATAATTGTATCCTTTATTTGGATGTTTTAAAAGTCATTTGTTTTAATTCTTTTTCAGGATTTATTTTGTGTTTCGCAAATCCGTGTAAAATTGGAGCCTCAAATGTTTGACCAGGTTTTTTACTGTGTAACAATATGTTTATGTTACAAACTGTTACAAGAAAGTGTTGTAATTATGGTCATTGTTTGACTGTCCTTAAGATTTATTTATTTAAATGTTTTGTTTTCTTTAGCTTTGGTGTCATGTTCCCCGAACCCGTGTAAAAATGGAGCCTCTTGCGTGTCAAATCTTCGTAGTGAAGCTTATTGCAAGTAAGTTTCCGTTTTGTTTTTAAGGTGTATGAAATAGTGTTTGGAAATCGTGCACACCACTGCAGTGAAAACCAAATTTACTGGCACAGAAGTTCAATGACCATAAATGTGTATTAATGATAGTGTGCGGACTTAGATTCAATCTTAGAGACAGTACGTTTTAATTCATTCACATAAAGCATAATTACCAGATGCATAAACAGATTACGATCACTCCTTCGTGACCTTAAAATGGCTGTAGGTCATTTATAATCTCGAAAAAGGCTAACATTGAAAGTAGTACCATTGTTAAAGCGCATGCATACAAATCGGACTTTACGCACTGTATATATATTTATAAATATAGTGCAGTTGTTTGTAGTTAAGAGATTTTAACATTCTGTAAAATTTCCTCTAGCTGCATAACTATTCATTCACCTTTTGTTAGGTTAGCAACATAACCACTTACACACATATTGTGTATTTCAATAAAGTATGCATTGTTTTCATACACTTCAGAAACAGAAATAGGTGTTTTTCTCTCTTTTTTATAATAGTAACTTAAATATTCGTTTATTTCATACCTATCAGCATCTTAAACATTCATTCACCTCTTGTCTTATCAGCATCTTAAACATTCATTCACCTCTTGTCTTATCAGCAGTTTAGATAATCATTCACCCCTTGGCTCTCAGCAACTTAAATATTCATTCACCTTTTGTCTGTTAACAGCTTAAATATTCATTCACGCCTTGGCTATTAGCAGCTTAAATATTTATTTATCTCTTTTATATTAGGAGGTTAAATGTACATTCATCTCTTGATAATTAGCAGGTTAAATGTACATTCACCTGCTGTATATTAGCAGGTTAAATATACATTCACCTTCTGTATATTAGCAAGTTAAATATACATTCACCTCCTGTATATTAGCAGGTTAAATATACATTCACCTCCTGTATATTAGCAGGTTAAATAAACATTTACCTCCTCTATATTTGTAATGTACCTCATTGACATATTTATTTATTCACCTTATTTGTTTTAACAACTAAACTAAATATTTGTTTACTATTTGTGGTATTAGTAAGTTATGTATTCATTCACCTTCTGCGTAGTAATAACTTAAATATTCATTCACCTCTTGTCTATCAGCAGCTCAAATAATCATTTACTCCTTGACAATTAGCAACTTAAATATTCATTCACCTTTTGTCTGTTAGCAGCTTAAATATTCATTCACATCTTATCTATTAGCAATTTAAATATTCATTCATCTCATGTATATTAGCAGGTTGAATGTACATTGATCTCTTGTATATTAGCAAGTTAAATGTACATTGATCTCTTGTATATTAGCAGGTTAAATATACATTGATCTCTTGTATATTAGCAGGTTAAATATATATTGATCTCTTGTATATTAGCAGGTTAAATATACATTCATTTCCTGTATATTAGCAGGCTAAATATACATTCACCTCCTGTATATTAGCAGGCTAAATATACATTCACCTCCTGTATATTAGCAGGCTAAATATACATTCACCTCCTGTATATTAGCAGGTTAAATATATATTCACCTACTCTATATTTATAAAGTACCACATTGATATATTTATTTATTCACCTTATGTGTTTTAACAGCGAAACTAAATATTTTTCCTATTTTTGGTGTTAGTAAATTATATATTTATTCACCTTCTGTGTGGCAATAACTTAAATATTCATTTACTTCATACGTATTAACAGCTTACCTATATTTTCATTCGTTTTATATAAAAGAAAAACATGTTCATTCGTTTTCAGTATGTGAGTAACTTCAAATATTTGTTCACTTCTTGTATATGAGCAACTTAAATATTCATTCACTGGTATATTAGCAACTTAAATATTCATTCACTGGTATATTAGCAACGTAAATATTCATTTGTCTGTATTGTATGAGCAACTTAAATATTCATTCACTAGTATATTAGCAACTTAAATATTCATTCACTGGTATATTAGCAACTTAAATATTCATTCACTAGTATATTAGCAACTTAAATATTCATTCACTGGTATATTAGCAACTTAAATATTCATTCACTGGTATATTAGCAACGTAAATATTCATTTGTCTGTATTGTATGAGCAACTTAAATATTCATTCACTAGTATATTAGCAACTTAAATATTCATTCACTGGTATATTAGCAACTTAAATATTCATTCACTGGTATATTAGCAACGTAAATATTCATTTGTCTGTATTGTATGAGCAACTTAAATATTCATTCATTTATCGAATATTAACAAAGTAAATAATTATATTTTTTTAGGTTAGCAAAATAAATATTTAAAATTAATGAAACGCAGGCTTATATAAATATATATTTACGTGTATGTTAGGTATTAAGTAAATTATATATAAAGCGCCTATAGTCTTCCACTAAGTTTCAAAACTATTAAACAAGGAAATACTTTCTTTGTTCATTGTTTAGTTAGTAAAATATGGTGACATAATTCTTTAACAAAATGCAAAAAAACACTTGTACGTCACAAAGATTCTTCTCGAGAAATTCAAACATTTAAATCACACGTATTTAAATACAGAAAGATACTATCCTTCGTTGAAAACACCAGCTGGCCCTTTGAGAATTCCGTTAGACCCAAACCACGTGACTTATATTTAAAAGTTAACAGCCTCTTACGTTTCGAGTTGCTAGCAGGTGGCGCGATATGAATGGTGACGTAGGTGTGTTAGAAACTTTGGTAAACTATTGACGAAACAATGTCGCTCATTCTGAGGAGCAATGTTTGTTTCATTATGCGCGTCAAAATCAGAAAAAAAAGTTTATGTATGTCAAAATCTGATGGCGTTATCAGGTTAATCCCATTTTCTCTTTTAATTTATGTTTTCATAACGGTTATTTATTGTTTTTAGTGTAAATCCACATAATAAACAATATTCGAATCGTGGATTTTTGCGTTGTAAATCCGTAAGTTTAATGTTGATCCAACGGGGAATTTTAATATTTTTTATCATTCTATAATTTCAATAAAGGGTTTTCACTACTGGTTGACATGCTATTCGTTTTATCGTACTTAAAGCTAGACGAAGATTTAGTTCGGTAAATAAATCTTTCGGATTTTAGCTACCGATAAGTGTAAGTTGTGTTCAAATGAAAATTTATTTAGTTCGATTTCTTCCAAAAAAAAGGGGAACAATTTTGATGAAGGTTTGAGCATAATCACTTGAGTAAGTCTAACTTTAACACAAGACTGAAAATCTTTACCGAAACGTTTAGTCGTCATTTGCAACCGAAAATCCCCACCGAAACTTTTAGTCGTTACTTGCAACTGAAAATCCACATCGAATTTTTTCGTTACCACTTGCAACTGAAAATCCATATCGAATCTTTTCGTTACCACTTGCAACTGAAAATCCCCACCAAACCTTTTAGTCGTCACATCCAACTGAAAATCCACATCAAATCTTTTGTTGCCACCTGTAACTGATAAACCCCATTAAACTTTTTGTCACCACTTGCAACTGAAAATCCCTACCAAACATTAAAGTCGCCACTAGCAACAGAAAATCCACATCGAATCTTTGTTTTTACTTAAAAATTGAAAATACTTATTTCAATCATTTATTTTGCAAAAAAAAAGTTGTGACTTATCATCGTAAAAATGTTTAATAGAACTTTTATACATCAAACATTTTCTGGGTTGGGTTCAGACAGATGTTTCGTACTTGAGGACTGTATGTTTATATATACTTAAACCTCAGGTTTTTCAGTGAGTCTTTTTATCATTATATAAATATATGCATCATGTACGTATTTCATGGCAGATGGAGCATTTTAAAGTACAATTGTTTGCTTGCAAACTTGAAATGCTGGTTTCACTGGCTGATAAGCCTCCACTTTGCTTTGTAAGCACAGATGGCGCTCTCTTCGTTAAGACAGATAAATAGTGCAAACGGCCCCGAGTGTATATTGTTGTTTACTGAAGGTTTTAGAAGCACCCTTCTCGCAGTGTATGACTTGAACTGCTAAACGATTTAGATGAATGTTACAATGCTTCCCAAAGGCCTTTTTAAAGTATTTAAAAAGTGGTTCCAACCACTCCTTCTTTTGAAGACTGCCTAATCCACAATTATATTTCCTACGGGAATATTTTAGTGTTTTTTTTTGTTTTTTTTTTCATCTTGTGCTTTGTAAAGGTTTTGTGCACTGTAGAATGATTCGATAAAAATATCTTGGTTTACCGCTACTAACTGAAGGAGATTTATAAGTCAGTGCTTGTATAGAAATTCGTATTTTTGAGTATAATAGTGACCGAAAATTACCAGTAGCCATGATATTTATAATATTTGTTTATGTATATATATTTATATACGTGCGTTATAAACATAATAATCTCGTAAAATGTCTAAAAGATAATTATAATTTTCAATATTTTTAGCTGTAACAAGACAAAATCACTGTTAATTTTTATATAATTCAGACATCTGACGATTCATCACGTGATCTGATAGGCAAATTGCTCGTTGTTTAACCTAAAAGTGGTTTTGTATTTTTTACACCTCGTTACGTTTGACTTCAGTATGGAATATAGCAAAGAGTAGTTTGACACCGATATCGGACGCCAGAATGTTGATGAGATCGTGAAGTATTCTAACTCAATACTCAGAAGATCTGTTTTAGGGTCTTTAGTCAGTTGAAAAGGGTATGACCCCATATCAACCTTTGTATTCTTGTCGAAGAAATGTTTGTTTGTTTGTTTTTGAATTTAGTGCAAAAGTACTCGAGGGCTATCTGCGGTAGCCATCTCTAATTTAGCAGAGTAACATTAGAGGGAAGGCAGCTAGTCATCATCACCCACCGCCAACGTTTTGGCTACTCTTTTACCTACGAATAGTGAAATTGATCGTCACATTATAACGCCCCCATGGCTGAAAGGGGGAGCAGTTTTGGTGTGACGGGTATTCGAACCCAGGACCCTCGGATTACGAGTCAAGTGTTTTAACCATCTGCCCATAGTCGAAAAAAATTGAAGTTTGGTAAATGTACAGACAACACTATTTGATCCTCTTCTTCAAATAATGTTTATGCAGTTTTACCATTGTTGTGACAAATATTGTCATCAAAATGTAAGAATAGGTTGAACAGTCGCCAAATATACTTGTTATATATATGTGTGTATTTACTCTATAATATGTGGCATTAACAATGCCATTCTAAAGGATATCTGTAGATCTAGAAGTTATTATTCCTGTACTCACCATATCTTTACTGTCGTATTCGCCATGTTTCTTTATTAAAATGTGGCCGGGTCTTGTTCCAAGTTCTCTCCGTTTGAGTAAATATCTGTTATATAGTTACACTCTGAAGCAAAAGTTATGCGTAAAAACAATAATATTACTTCACAAGCCGTTGTCTTTCTGGATGGTTTTTTTTTTTTACATTCTCTAAATAGAGCATACGGTATACACGTGGGTTTTGTTATGTTTTCATGACGTTCATTTGCGGCTGCGAAAATTTGATTCAGTTTAAAACACATACCCTACAATACTTCAGAATTGACAGATGTGGTCGTTTTCTTGTGTAGTATAATACATTTCATGTTTTCCAGATGCCCAAGTAACCGTGCCTTTGATTCGAATGCACCTCAATATTGTGTCAACGATATTTTAAACCAATCAACGAGCTCAGTGTGATTGATCAGCTCTTCTACCATCCATTGTGTTGGTCAAATAAGACTAGACTTTATGAAATAACTTTGCATTTGACATCATGCGATTAACCATAGAATGTTTTATTTGCACAACAGAGGACGAGGGCTGACTGATATTATTTTTAAAATATGGGCTTACCTTGTAATAGTTGCAATAATGCAAACTTCATTTGTTTATTTTTTTTGAAAAAAAAATTCAGATTTACTTGTATATATGTGTATATATAGGTTAATATTCATACAAACATATTTTAAAACTTTCCCATTGTCCTAATCTGACCATTAACATCATTTATATGTCACAATACCCCCTTCCCCTCCCCCATTTTTTATTATTCGTGACGTTTTAAGGCCAAGGTAGATGATTGGTTTACGTTTAATGGAATATTGATAGTTTTAGTTGAAGATCATCATCGTACTACATTGATGAAGAAAACTCGAGTGTACCGAAATGTCGTATAGCGAGCGTCTGCTTCTAGTAGTATGTCTGTTTCACACATATATCACATGCTCAGGATAGTATGTCTGTTTCACACATATATCACATGCTAAGCATAGTATGTCTGTTTCACATATATATCACATGCTAAGGATAGTATATCTGTTTCACATATATATCACATGCTAAGGATAGTATGTCTGTTTCACATATATATCACATGCTAAGGATAGTATATCTGTTTCACATATATATCACATATTTGGGTAGTATATCTGTTTAACATATATCACATGATAGAGTAGTATGTCTGTTTCACACATATATCACACACTAAGGATAGTATACCTGTTTAACATATATATATCATATGATACAGTAGTATATCTGTTTCACACATATATCACATGCTAAGGATAGTATATCTGTTTCACACATATATCACATGCTAAGGATAGTATATCTGTTTCACATATATATCACATGTTTGGGTAGTATATCTGTTTAACATATATATCACATGATAGAGTAGTATGTCTGTTTCACACATATATCATATGCTAAGGATAGTATACCTGTTTAACATATATATCATATGATACAGTAGTATATCTGTTTCACACATATATCACATGCTAAGGATAGTATATCTGTTTCACATATATATACCACATGCTAAGTATAATATATCTGATTCACATATATGTCACATGATAAAGCAGTATATCTGTTTCACATATACGTCACATGTTACATTGGTTTATCTGTGGCATATATATATATCAAATGTTAATTTGATTTATCTGTGGTACAGATATATCATATGCTAATAAGTTAGGTTGGTTTATTTGTGGAACATGTATATATTACATATAAGATTAGTTTATCTGTGACACGTATATACAAGATTGGTTTATTTGTAGTACATTCCACAGAAGGGTCATTTTTATAAAATCAATGGATCTAAGAATAAAATATTAGCAAAACTGTTCCTCTTTCTTAAGTAAGTACAACTAAATCCACAGAATATAGTTTTGAATATGCTTTGCAGATTTGATTTCATAAAGTACCTGGTGAGAGCTTTTGGTAACGCTGTATGTTTCTAATGTTATCACGTCAATAACACATACACAAATGATTCAACAAAAATAAACCGAAAAGACCAACATTTGGATGAGCGACACCGCTAAGAAACGCAACAAGCCAAAAACTAGTTATCATTTCCAGTACAATGCCGATTACGTCATGTTAACCTAAACAGAGGCTTATTTAACAAATATATGTACAGTTGTTTTATTTTTTTTTTATTTGCGATGAATGTGTTGTATATTATAAATTACAAATACGTATTGCTACCGGCTAAGATTTGGGGTTCCATTTTTTTGTGTGGTGGACACAGCACATAGCCTGATGTGGCTTTGTTTAAGACAAACTAAAGACGTGCTACACTTGCGTTATGACTATGTTGTATAGAGTATATAACAGCTTTTGTTTTGGGCTATCATTCATAATCGGAAAATGGCGTATTAATTAACTGATGATTGTTGCACTGTGCTTGTGTTGTGTCAGCATTTGGAAGCAGCGTATTTTTGCACTGAAAATGGTAATAGATTGGTATAGATGTTCTGTGTTTTTATTGTAACAGTATTTGAATTTTTAAGAGCTAGACATAATGGTTGTGGACTGTAGATTTACGTTTCATACGAGTTGAATTCAAGACTGTCTAGTTTAATTATAACTAATAGGAATAATAAAAGTGATATATGAAAGGTGGTTGAACTGGGATCACTTAACTGTCTATGAAAGAAATGAGAAAAATGCTTGATGTTGGTGTCAGAATGAAAATTGAAGACTAAGTTATTTTACTTCACATACTTTCGAATACAAGCGTAATTAATTTTTTTGTATGTTTGGGAAATAGGGTGAATGTTAAATTCCACGATGCCTTTCAGAGCATGTGTGTGGCATTATAACCTTCTATTTTTGTTTTCTTGTTAAAAAAAAACGACAACGAAACTTGAATAAGTTTGTTTTCACGATATGACAGAATCTACGGGAGTCGGAGGTTTCTCTTGTGAACTATTTAAATCATATACACTGAATATGGCCCTGGAGTCAAAGTTTCTCTCATAAATTATTTAAATCGTATACACAGAATATTGTCCTCTAGTCAAGAACTCATATACAGTGAATATGGCCCTACCCTTTTTAAAAACGTCCCTCTCCCGCGTGGCATCGTCTTACAAAGCTTCTGCTATTATCTTCCCTCAGACATTCTAGATCGTGGGAATCATGACCACAGAACAAAGCATGCCCAGCCACCATTAGCCCCTGCATGCAACCGGTTCTGTCGTTTGACTGGAGGGGCAGATTATGTTCTACTTCTTTCTGGTAAACAAGCTGAAGATGAGGAGAATTAAACATTAACTTCAGAGTATTCAGAGTTAGTGGTCAGGAAGATGAAGTGTATATGCTGCGTATAGTCAGGAAGATGAAGATAGACAAGTAATAGTTACTGCACCTGAGGTGAAGAGGGTGGACAGAACTGTGTAGTAGTTATTTTATTTCTAGTCAGGAAGATGAAGATAGATAAGTAATAGTTACTGCGTCTGTGATGAAGAGGGTGGACAGAACTGTGTAGTAGTTATTTTATTTCTAGTCAGGAAGATGAAGATAGATAAGTAATAGTTACTGCGTCTGTGGTAAGGAGGGGGTACAGAACTGTGTAGTAGCTATTTTATTTCTAGTCAGAAAGATGAAGATAGATAAGTAATAGTTACTGCGTCTGTGTTGAAGAAAGATGAAGAAAACTGTACATCAATCATTTAGCTTCTGGTCTGGAAGGTTATCACATCACAGTTGTTGTGCCCACAGCCAGAAAGATGAAGGTTATTGTTTAGTAACTACTCTGCTTCTGGTCAGAAAGATGAAGGCAAAACAGATGAAGATGATTTTATAAAAGCTAGTGCGCCTGTCGTCCCAGAAGATGAAATTAGTTGTTTAGTGGTTTTTCTATATCTGTTATTCGAATTTGCTTTAACTTCATAGTTTTTGTCAGTAAAACCTCGGGGTCTTGTCGGTAAACATTCTTTAAGAAACAAAAACTCCGTAGTTTCGGTTGTTTATAAATAGGAACATTGTTAGGCGCATGCGCTGGATGCTGTTATTAATTTAAAAATAAAACATACAGTACTTTATTAATTGGCGGGAATGAAGCTTGTCGAGCTTTGTCAATTAATCTCATCGGATATATAACATCACATAAACAGGATTGCTCATCTTATTAAATATGGAGTGCGTTATTTATATAACGTGATAAAAACTGTATACAGTAACTGATGTCAGACAGAGATTTTCGTTCTCTCAGATCTCTGCAAGCTTCTATTTAAGCAGTTAGAATCATTGGCTAGTACAGCTGACTCTATGTATTAACAACTTACGTAATACACACTTCCTTAAAACATGTCTCCTCTCATAAAGGCTTAGCGTCAACGCTATACTGATCTTGTATTTTTCTTAGTTAAGAGGTTTTTCGTTTCAGCCCGAATTCGTGGAAGTAACCAACTAAACTTCTTAGATAACTCAGAGCACGTGATGAGTACGTGTTTATGCACCATAGGGCTGGTTGGAGGAAATATACATATTTTAAACAGCAGTGTAATCTAATCATGGTTCTCTATGTAACTTAATGTATATTTTTATCTAACACCCACTTGAAATACAGGATCCCCCCAAAATGTGTAACAACCGTGATGACGTAAAGGATGTCTTAGATTACTTAAAAAGGTTAATTGTTATCAGTTTGACCACAAAGTAAATGCTGACCACATTCTTGTACTTGTTATACGTATGTATTACAAAGGAAAATACACTTTCACAGTCTCGAAATCTTGTTTTGATTCTGAAACGTGGGTTATTGTATCTGTTTCTTAGAATAATGGTCACTGTCTTGTCTGTGGCGTGAAAGTTCGTACGTCTTAATATTGTATATTGTACAATCTTCGTTTCATTGTAAATAAGCATAACAAAAATCACGAGTTTAGAAATTTGAACATAGGTCTTACACATACACGCGCACATGGGGTAATTAGGAAATCCTTGCCGGATTTCCGGATGACGAAATTATGAACGATGCGCGTAGGATCATGTGTTTTCCGACATGTTAAACATATAGTGATATAAGCTGAGGTATCCGCCCTTTGTCCGGGTTATGAACCTCAACAGAAATTTTCGGGTTGATGTTATGATAAATAACACAGAAATTCTAACTTTCACTCAGTGGCTTGTTCGCTGAGCTTTCCATCTCTCAGGCGCTTGTACTGTTTTTCTGGATTAAATTCTTACTACGCATGTTTCTTTATGAAGAGTGGCGACAGAAGAATTATAATATGAAATATTTCGGTGTCTGAGATTGGAATTCTTTTGTATTATTCTAGAATACTGTAATTAAGTATTTTTTTGTAATAAAGACACTAATTTGAGTCCAGATGTCTCACGGGTCTCTTGTAGTGTGTTATAATAATACTCAGCTTTTATTTGTCATGATAGTATACGCGCAATTTACTATCTAAATATGTATGCTTTATTTTGTAACAGCTACACAAATAAACGTATTGTTATATTGATTCATTATTATCTCACCAAACGTTTTATATAAGCTTTAAGAACTCAGGATATATATATATACTTAAAACATTGTGCTGGCGATAGTCAAGGTGACTTTGTAGGAGTGTGTGTGTTTTTCTTATCGCAAAGTCACGTCGGGCGATCTGTTGAGGCCACCGACGACTACCGAACTCCTGATTTTAGCGTTACAAATCCGTAAACTTACCGCTGTACCACTGGGGGACGACTTTGTAGGAAGAGATAGTGCTGTTTGTCACCCGCCTTCAACACTTAGCTCTTAATGTCCTCCCATTGTGTTTCACGCAATTAATTAATAGACGGTCATTGGATGCAGAAGTGTCTTAATGGCTGAAGTTGAAAGGTCACGGAGCAAAGTAAGAAGTTGGTATAACTCAAAACAAGGCTCTTCATGTCAGCCTTATGGTAGCTGTTTGAGTAGAAACTTCAGCTGAGCTTATGCATTATTGCAATAATGATGTCCACTTTTTCATAGCATTCCTTATAAAGAATGCTAACACACTCTCTCAGATAGATAAGATGTTTATGTAGCCCCTTCCACTCACTGTGTGTATGTTGTGTTTTAGAACAGTTAACAAAGTTTTTATTGTAAGGACTTGGCGACATCTACGAATCTTTAACTTACGCTAAAGATAACAATTGTTTAGTGACGGTAATTATGGGATTGAGGGTTTATGAACACCCATTAACATATCCTTGATTCCAAACTATCATAACATAAAGTTTGGTGGTGATTGACCAAGCAAATAGGAGTAGTTAAATGAGGAACAAACAGACAGACACTCATATTTTTGTGCTTCATGTTTGATGTGACGGGGATTCGAACGCACGAGTCTCGGATTACGGGTCGAATGCCTTAACCCATCTGCGCATCTCGGGCCCGTTAGAAGTCCAAATTTTCCTTCAGAGGGCTTATTTTCGTTAATTCAAGGTCATTTTGATGTACGAAAAGTTTCAATAAATGTTAAAAAAATAGAGAATAACAGTATGAAAAACAGTGGATGTGTAACCTCGTTTTCATATAGAGAAATACAGTACTCTGAACAATAGTAAACATATAATTTTGTTTTCCTTTATAGACCACTGTTTTTTGCCTGATGTAACTAGTTGATTGTGAATATTCCTAATCTTGACACGTGGTTTTTGAAAGTCCTGATTGAAATACATTGGCCCGGCATGGTAAGTGTGTTAAGGCGTGCGACTCGTAATCTGAGGTTCGCATCCCCGTCGCGCTAAATATGCTCGCCCTTTCAGCAGTGGGGGCGTTATAATGTAACGGTCAATCCCACTATTCGTTAGTAAAAGATTAGCTCACGAGTTGGCGGTGGGTGGTGATGACTAGCTGCCTTCCCTCTAGTCTTACACCGCTAAATTAGGGACCGCTAGCACAGATAGCCTTCGAGTAGCTTTGTGCGAATTTCAAAACAACACTGAAATAAATTACACTCACTGAATACACAAGTGTTTTATTTTCCCATTTTTGTAATACGAGTAGTTGTTTCGTTCGTCAGATTATCTACAACAGAGTGTAATTAATGCTTCTATCACATATTTTAGTTGTGTTTTGACAAAGGTAACCAAGTCTTGTCAGAGTCACAGTTGCATGGGGACTGTTTGAAAAACTGACCTTTTGCTTGTGTTCTCGAGCGTGTGGACAGAAATAAATTAATTCAGAGTAAGTATCGCATCTATTTGCTTCATCATTCCGCGCAGTTGGTGAACTGTGAGTATAAAGTGTCAAATGTCTACTGTAAATGAATTACGTTTCCACAAACACGCACACAATGGTGAACTGGTAAAAAAAAGAAGTGGTATACACTCAGTACCATTGGAATAACTTGCCATATACGGAAGGCCTTCTCGATTCCTGCAGGGGGTGGTGGAGGATTTACAAGCTGTTCAAGTCGGGACTATCGTTTGTTTTTTTTTTTTACCGAAGAATGAAGTAAAAAAAAATCATACACAGATGAAAATATTTATGTCTCAGTAGTAATATCTTTTAATTTATGGTAGGGGTACACAGTTAAGAGTGCGTTTGAAAGTGCTAACAAGAAATATCATTGTTTGGCACCTTGAGTTTCTCACTGACTTTTCTGTGTGGTATCACTGGACTGTAGAGCTGACGTGTCCGAGGTTCGAGTCCCGTTACCAAAGTAAAAAAACACATTCCGCATTTTGGGGCCGATGGTGTGTTATAGGAGTGACAACCAAAACCCACTTTTTCCCTCTGATAAGAGTAGCACAAGAGCTGACGGTAAACAGTTTTGTCCAGCTGCTTTCCGTTTAGTCTACCTTTTCTAAAATAAGAACAGCTTGTGCAGATAGCCCTCGTTTAGCTTTGCACGAAATCCAACAAACAAACGGACCTTAACTCTGAATAGGAAGCCATGTTCTCGCATATGCTTTTGTTTATTTACTCTGTTAGGGGTGTTCATTAACATTTATAAGCATAAGATTAGGAATGGGCGATGAGGCGTTACTTATTTACGTATATACACATTGACTTTTTTTAATTCGAGAAGGAGAATAATACTTTTTCATAGCAACTATAAAGCTGCTTACATTCAGTTCGTTTGTAAACTTCTGCCGATTTTTCGTTTATTTATTTTTATTTTGTGCTTATGTAGCAGCATCTGATATCACCGTATTTGGTACAAAGAGTATAGCGAGAATACGCTCTCAGTTTAACGTAAAGGTTGTTTTATGCCCTAACTCCTACAAATTACACACGTGTAGGAAGATATGTGAAGGTTGGTAAAGGCAGGTGGTACAAAAGAATAAGCAACAAGTGCTCAACGCATTTTTTACAAGTGAGGTATTTGCACCAATGGAGAAGTTGAAAGAGTAGACACCAAAGCGTCACCTCCAGCAGACTATTCCTGGATGTTCATAAGACAAATAACTCTGTAAAATAAGTGTCCCTTAGAATGAAACACAGGTTATTGAATGCTCATAAGACAAATAACTCTGTAAAACAGTGTTCTTTAGAATGAAACACAGGTTACTGGACGTTCATGAAATAAAGAAGTCAAGAAAATAGTATTCAGTTGTGAGCTTAATGAAACGTCGTTTCGTTCATTACTTCACAAGTGATTATGGGTGTTTAGAGCTTTCAACTTTACTGACCCATTAACATTTATTTTTCTCCCCACGATTTTCAGCCGATTGTTAGAAGCTAACATGCCAAGTTTAGAGCTCTGTTGGGAAAAGTCTGAGAGAAAATAAAATATTTATATACATTAATTTAGCTTATATTCATGATTATAATATTGCCGATTGTCGAATTTTCTTTCTTGAATGTTTATGTATATTTGGTATTTTAAATGTAAATGTTACTATATGACATAATGGACTAAAACGACCAGGTCAGAGTCTTCGAGGCAGTCAGTTAAAAAAAAATTCTTCTGTTGACTGACTGAAACTACGGAGAGTATTCAGCGGTATATCGTGGCTCGAACCTTAGACTATCTATTTTAGTCTTACAATTACACTGTGGATAAAATAATTCACGTAAATAATCAGATTTCACGTATGAAAGTTTCTAATCTGAGTTGTGGAAGAGATCGAATTAAACTAATGATTTGGTTGTTAGCAAAATCCCGGACGGTTATGATTTGGTTGTCAGCAAAATCCCGGACGGTTGTTCCTTTGCGTTGTGTCTTCCACCTCGATCAAATCTCGAGTTTTTTTGGCTTCAAGGTTACAGTCGAGTCACTGGGGAACACAACCTGCATTAAGTGTGCAAGACAATCTTAATATGTCTACCTCGATCACACCTCGATTTTTTGTCTCCTAGGTTACAGTCGAATCATTGGAGTCATAACCTACTTCAAGTCTGCAAAACGATCTTAATATGTCCACCTCGAGGTTTTTGGTTTCAAGGTTACAGTCGAGTCACTGGGGTACACAAACTGCATTAAGTCTGCAAGACGATCTTATTATGTAAAATTTATGTAAAAATAATTGTAGCTAAGTTGTCACTTTTGTATTAACACTTCAAAATAAATATACATACAGACTTTGCCAAAAAGAGAGTAGTTATTTCACCTGAACATGGACACGCGATTAGATGCATCCGGTGCCCACACACATTCCATTGGCAGCTGCTTTTGAGGGCAAGGGTTTCGTAAATCACGTGAACGACCGAAACTTGGACGTGAGAAACGTGAATGCAATCCAGTTGACACCGAGTAAGGTGAGGCAACACAAGTTATTTGTATAGGATTCCTAGGTCTGCTCAAAGGGCGTTTCTAATCTGTTGCTCTGCCTGGAATACCGAGTTCGCTGTTGTCACTTCAGAAGTTCAATAAAATCAGAAATTTCTATCCCCAATCGTATTGTGTGTTTATTTGTCTGTTGCACTAATACGGACACTATTTTTAGCAATGGGAAGGGGCGTATAGGTGGGAACGTCAGATTAACGATTACCTTCATTCTTCATAAGGACAGTGTAGGAGGTAACACTTTAGCTTTAACATTTCCCTTATGCGATATAGGCCTACCACTTATCAGCCTACAGAACCTCGCTTCCTAGCTTAAGCCCATTCATTCACCGCGTCTTTATAATTGTCTTCGGGACGTTTGGAAGAGAGCGATTACTCGTTGTAATAAGAGTAGAACAAGGAAGTTGTACCACCGACTGGTGCTGTTATAGCTTGAAATCAGGCTAAATAATAACTACCCTGAGGACTTTACAGCCTATGGGGTTGATTCTCTCCCCATGTTCCCCAGTAGACCAGACTTGTTTAGTTTTGGTGCCATTAGGTTTATAACATCTCACCTGACCCCAGTTCGTTTCTCTCGAGGGATGTTAATGGTTTTATATGGCTAGTCATTAAGGCAACGTGATTTTGATTACATTTCATTAACGATAATTATTTTTCATTTATGCAAAATAAAGACGAGAACATTTTTCATTAATTTAGGAAATTCTTCAGGGATATTTTGGACCTACATATTTCGCTTGTTCCTGTGGTTTGTCGGTTCGTGTTGTTGAAGTTTTTGGTGTAAGTGACTCAAAGCTCATCATTGTACGTTTTCTTGAAACGTAAAGCATTTGTTTAACCCACTGACTGCTGATAAGTCACAGTGTTCGGTCCGTTTCCAGCAGATGGATGCGAGTACACTGTATAAAGTATAGAGCGCACCGTCTCGCAAAAATTAAGCGCTCGTTTAAAGCAGCCGCAGTCAAAAGTTTAAATTTAGAAAATTTTTCTGGTTGGCTTGATTTTTATTTGTTTGTAGTTAAACAGAAAACTACACAAGGGGCTTTTTATGCTATGACAACCACGGGTATTGAAACTCGGTTTTAAGCGTTACTATGCTGCAGACTTACAGTTAAGCCACTAGGAGTTTCAATGAAGTGTTCATTTATTTTTTTTTAATTTCGAGCAAAGCTACTCGAGGGCTATCTGCGCTAGCCGTCCCTAATTTAGCAGTGTAAGACAAGAGGGAACACAGCTAGTCATCACCACCTACCGTCAACTCTTGGGCTACTCTTTTACCAACGAATAGTGAGATTGACCGTAACATTATAACGCCCCCACGGCTAAAAGGGCGAGCATGTTTGGTGCGACCGGGATTTGAACATGTGACCCTCGGATTACGAGTCGAACGCCTTAACACGTTTCGCCATGCCGGGCCTGCCCCAATGAAGTGAAAACTTCTTTAGAACGATAATTTGACCCTTACTGTGCAATCTTATAAATTACAGGAACGTTATTCTTATAAAGTGGGAGGCCCGGCATGGCCAGGTGGTTAAGGCAATCGACTCTTAAAGTAGCGGGTTCGAATCCCTGTCATACCAAACGTGCTCTCCCATTCAGCGGTAGGGGCATTATAATGTGACGGTCAATTCCATTATTCGTTGGCAAAAGAGTAGCCCAAGAGTTGGAGGTGGGTGATGATGACTAGCTGCCTTCCCTCTAGCCTTTCACTGCAAAATTAGGAACGGCTAGCACAAATAGCCCTCGTGCAGCTTTGCGCGAAATTTAAAACAAATAAACAAACTTATAAAGGTATAAACTTATTCAAAACTATATTTCCTGTTGACCGTATAAAGTAGATACACGTATTTCCTCGTCGTGAGTCGTAAAACGTATTTACTACATACTTTTTATTTCAAAACTGCACAAAATAGTTTTTATTTGTCTATATTTTTCTTTTCTTGTACCATCAAATTCCTATTTGTGTACTTGATACATCCAACAAAAACATTATTTTCCTTCAGGCTTAAGGACCAGATGTATCAGACATTTTACTGGTTTAAGATATACGATTTTCAAATGTTGCCCTCCGTACTGGAAACGAACCATGGCTGAAAATCGAGCAACTTTTCTTTGACGGTTAATAAAACAATACAAAAACATTTTTGTAGATAAAACACAAGTAACTAGTCTTGTATTCACAGTAGAATAGAATACCATAACCACAAGCCTTTAATAATGTAGTGCAAAGGTATGTTATTGAAATTATACATTCCTTTGAACGTGCAACCAATGGGGAAGTAGAACAATCGTTTCGCAGTCAAGTGAAATAACCTGTTAAGCAATTAGCTACTTTTACTTGAAGTTATGGTAAGAAACCCATATTTTGTTTTTGTCTACCGTACAAAACCGCCACAACAATTACGGGTCTCGGAGTAACGTTCCACAGTCATCAAGAGCCGTCACTGATCAGAGTTGCACCCCACTCCAAAGAGGATCAGTAGTCAGAGGGATTATAACGTTTAAAATCTGGATTTTGTACCTGTGATGGACAAACAGCATTGTGTAGCTTTGTGGTTAAAAGAAACAAACAAACAAAACCTCACCTGTACTATATAAAAGAAACGACAATGCAATACACCAGTATTAAATATAATGGGGAAGGAATTAACATCAGCAGTTTTATTGATTATTTTATTTAAGACAGAAAACAGGCATTTCAAAAAATACAATACTACGAAGGCAAGTATCCTGTAGTGCTGTTTTCAGGAAATAGAAAAACCAACAAAAGCAGTCACTCATTTGCAACCTTCTGATTTACAGACCACGCTGGTCAACCAATGTGGTCATCGTTGCGCCCTCTGGTATTATTAAGCATAGCATCTTCTACTCAAGAGAAGCGTGCATACAAAGACATGGGTCGTTACGGTGGTTTTCACGAGAAACTGATTGTTCTTTCAATTCGAAGGTAAGCCTTCATTTCGGGGTGGAAGTGAATGAAATGGTGGAATCTCGTGTCAGCCGAAACCTCGTAATAGTTTTTAGCTTAACGGAGCGTAAAGCGTATGATTAACTTCAAAACTTACAGCAACATCTGTATAATATCTGGAAAAATAATACAAGAAAATATTTCGCTCATTAATGTATAGTTACTTTAAAGTAACTGCAGTAACTCCACGATTGAGCGAGATGTCGTTTAAAAAAGAGTTTACCAGTGCTTTGTATCAATTTTTTTATGTATTAATTTTCAAATTTCACCCTATTTATTTGTAATACAGGTTTCAAGTCACACTGATTGTTAAATTAGGGACGGTTAGTGCAGGTAGTTCTCGTGTAGCTTTGCCCGAAATTCGAAAACAAATAAACTTCTGTATGCCATTTTATTCCTTGCTGAGATAAACTTTTGTAATTATTCTAAATCGGTGAATGTATTTGTAATATTGGTCTTTAGGTAAATGCTCCACCATGTTACAGCGATATGTCTGACAAGGCTAGATTCCCGTTGTGGGCATGCACAGATAACCTATTGTGCTTAACTACAAACAACCTGTTGACAAATGAATAAAATTATTTCCTGTTGGTTCTAAACATACATGGATCATATAGTTTTATTTTGAGTTTACTTACTGATAAACTAGTAAAATATATGAATCTCGGCTGTAAAGGTAATAGTGATTGTGAAGCAGTCCAGCAACTTGGATCACTACAGTATGGTTAATACAGTTAACAAGTAACATAAATGTAAACAACTCAGTACAGTAGATCACTACATTGTGGTTAATACAGTTAACAATTCACGTAAATATAAACAACTCAGTACAGTAGATCACTACATTGTGCTTAATTTGTTTGTTTGTTTTAGAATTTCGCACAAAGCTACTCGAGGGCTATCTGTACTAGCCGTCCCTAATTTAGCAGTGTAAGACTCGAGGGAAGGCAGCTAGCCATCACTACCCACCGCCAACTCTTGGGCTACTCTTTTACCAACGAAAAGTGGGATTGACCGTCACATTATAACGCCCCCACAGCTGGAGGGGCGAGCATGTTTGGCGCGACGCGGGCGCGAAACCGCGACCCTCGGATTACGAGTCGCGCGCCTTACGCGCTTGGCCATGCCGGGCCCTTTTGCTTAATACAGTTAACAATTAACATAAATATAAACAACTCAGTACAGTAGATCACTACATTGTGCTTAATACAGTTAACAATTAACATAAATATAAACAACTCAGTACAGTAGATCACTACATTGTGGTTATTACTGTTAACAAATAACGTAAATATAAACAACTCAGTGCAGTAGATCACTATATTGTAGTTAATACTGTTAACAAGTAACATAATTGTAAACAAACAAGTACAGTAGATCACTATAGTTAATACTATTAACAATTAACTTAAATGTAAACAACCCAGCACTTTGGATCACCACAATGCAGTTACTACAGTTAACAATTAACAGTAATTACAAATGCAATTGAGCATCGTAAAACGTTTAAAAGCAAGTTAATAAGTTAGCATTATTTAATAGAAATAACAACAATAAAAAATCTTAAATTTAAAAACTGAAACTGAAATAGAAACCCTTATAACCCAAGTACTTTTGAAAGACCTTTCAAAAGCACTCGGTTATAAGGGTTTCTATTTCAGTTTTTCAAGACTTCTTGGACCAATATGTTTTAGCACATCATGAATTTAAAAATTGAAAATGTCTTTTATTCTGTCCAAAGTATTATTAGTACAGACATTTTGTAGCTTAGAGTCTATTCATTAGCTTAATTATTTTTGTTATGTAGAATTTGAAAACAATCAATTATGTATAACATGACCACACCATGTTTAAAACTGAAATAAAATGTTTGGAGAATTGTCAACGCACATTGTTAGATTTTTTATATATATTAAAAGCCTCTTGGGGGTTACAACACCAAATGTAAGAGTTTAATATCTGCAGAGTATCTTTCTATTTAATAACAAACATAGAGAGTCTTCTGTAAAATGAGTGAAATCCTCTCAAGTATGAAAAGATTAAACAAAATGAATGGGACAAAAGAAATTGTATTACCAGTGATAGGAAAAAATTAATAAATGAATTCACAAATGTCCTGGACCAAACATGGTCCAATGGTTAGAGTGCCATTATGTGCATCTGCACATGATTCATAGTGCCATTGATGGGTTATAGGAGTGACAGTTGAATCCCACTATTAAATTAGCATAGCCAGAGAGTTGGCTGATAGTAATGTTTACCAGCAGCAGCCAGTCCTCGAAATAACAGACAAACAAATCATTAGCATCCCAGTAGATAAAGTAATTATTGTTCTAATATCTCCAGAAAGGAAGAAAATAATTAATTATTAAGAAAAAAAGTAGTCATAGATGCAAAAGTGTTTTTTTTTGCTCGTAGTGTCTGTTAATAATAAAATTTTAGAAATAAGAATGAAGAAAAATGTAATATGTAAATCACAGTACATTTCTTGTATACAGTGTTGATGATGCTTTTTGGTTAATCCTGTATTCTTGTTATCCGACAGTTTTAAGCAAGTTTCATTCTATATCTGCCTTTGTAACTACTGTTCCAGATATCAAACCATTCTTATATCAGTTAACTATACAACCATTCTTGTGTCAGTTAAATGTATAATCATTCTTGTGTCAGTTAACTGTATAACCATTTTTCTTTCAGTCAAATATATAATCATTTTTGTGTCAGTTAAATGTATAAAGGAAAAGATAAGAGAATGTTTTTTATATATGCCAAAAACTAAGTTAGATCGATGTGAGATAGATACCTAATCACTCAGAATGTGTGTATGTGAAAGGGGTGTGTGTAATAAATTACCTGCACAACATTTTTATTCATTAAGTTAGATGTGTGAAAAATACCAATAAAAGACCCTTCAAATCTACCAGACAAAATACTGTATGGATGTGACGTTACACTTACGCATGATGTAGTTTACTAGATAGCCAAGTCATGAGAATGTTTGATAAAAAGATTTCTCATCGAACCAAGAGATTATAAGACAGGTTTTTCGTGACTTGTGTTATTGTATTAGGAGTTGAAATAAAAACATTGGTCAGGAAGAACTATTGTTAAATTATGTTGCTAAACAGGTATTGTAGAGGAGTTTACGAACCCGAGTTACTTGTAATCTGAGCTGTTTAAAACCTTAACTGTTGTATTATATAATTGCGAGGAGAAACGTCTCGACAACGAAGCCATCTGAGTGATTGAATGTTGTTATCTAGTCGTTTCGTTGTACATCGGCCGGGTGGTTAAGGAGCTCGAATCGTAATTCGAAGGTCGCGGGTTCGAATCCCCGTCGCACCAAACATGATCGCCCTTTCAGCAGTGGGAGCGTCATAATGTGACGGTCAATCTCACTCTTCATTGGTAAAAGAGTAGCCCAAGAGTTGGCGATGGGTGGTGATGACCAGCTGCCTTCCCTCTAGTCTTACACTGCTAAATTAGGGACGGCTAGCGCAGATAGCCCTTGTGTAGCTTTGCGCGAAATACAAAAAAACAAACAAACAATCGTTGTATGTACGATAGAAAGAGAGAGAGAAGAAGAAATGGAGGTGAACAAATATGTAAACTGTGTTTGGTTCGAACGGTTTATTCATTTACCTCTATTGTTACTCATTACTTTTAAGCCAAACACAAGTGACGTTTATAAATACAAACAAACAAATATTTATTTGTGCACTGAGTGCTTCAATATTACGTTCTCTTCTGATATTTATTTCACTCGTTAGCGGATAACAATTTCCAAATGTTATAGTTATAAACCAGAGCATTGTTAGCTGGTGAAAAAAAATAAAACGAGTTTCACGTGAGCAATTTAACATGGTATTCAAATATTTGGTAAGAAAAACTCATTCCAAATAGATATCGTATCACATTCGGGTTTAGCAATAATAATGCTGTTAAATTATTAACATATTCAATCAGTTTTTTCCTCCTCGTACCTGTTTCAGTTCAGTATAATAAATTTGCAATATAAATTTTGCACAAAGCCCATTCAACCGTCTATTGGTTGGAAATTTAGACTTGGATTTGCGTAATGTCAGACTACAGTGTGTACGAGGGGCGTTAATGCTTGTTACGTCTTCGTATTGTTATTTGCTGTTTTGTTGAGCTGGTAATATTCTTGACGATTTATATATATAAAAAAAAAACAGGACGAAGAACTCTGTATTGTTACCTCTCTGGTGTTTCAACCATAAGTCTTAGGGTTTATATCATTTAAAACCGGATTTCGATAACTGTTATGGGAGCCGAGCATGACCAGGTAGTTAAGAGGTTTGACTCGTAATTTGAGGATCGTGGGTTCGAATCCCTGTCGCACCAAACATGCTCGCCCTTCCAGCCATGGGGCATTATAAAGTTACGATCAATCTCACTGTTCGTTGGTTAAAGAGTAGCCCAAGAGCTAGCGGTGGGTGGTGATGACTAGCTGCCTACCCTCTAGTCTTACACTGCTAAATTAAGGGTAGCTAGCGCAGATATCTCTCTTGTAGTTATGTGCGAAATTAAAAAAGAAACCTGCTACGGGCACAGCAAGATATCTCATTGTTTCGTCTCGCGCTTAATAACAAATTGTTTTTGCATTCATGTCACGATGCGCCCTCTGTCTGCGTGTCGTGTTCTTCAGCGAGGCTGTGAGTCAGATAGCCACGCCTCACCGTGATCTCAGTACAGAGCATGGCCTATTGAATACCTATCTGTAGGTAAATCTGTACGTTTTATCTTAGAGTGTCTGTGAATTCCAGTTCATTTATTATTGTTTTTTTTTCTCATCTTGAATAGCCTAAAAATTAGGCTTAATGCTAAAGTTTCGGACCAAGCCATTTTGGCATGTTTTTGGTAATAGAAAACCATGATTTATTCATTGAGCTCAACATAATGAAGTCCTAAAGCGATTTTTATTTTCTTCTAGAAAATGAGAGAAAACAAAATGGCTACCTTAGTCTTCAACGTCACATTACCGTTTATTTTATTTGTAGAACAGTTATTTTAAAGTATCTCAGATTTGATAAACCGTTTCCACTTTCTTCCTCAAAATAACGGAATTGCCTTTTAAAGATGTGCGATTGTGGAGATAAAGTTAGTTCAAATATCGGTTTTAGACTTACTGACTTACATAGTGAATAGGCGTGGTGAACATAAATACAAATGGTAAATAAATCACACAACGTGACTTGACATTTCTGCAGCACTTAACTCGTACTCCTGTAATAGGTAGTTATTTTTTGATACATCATAATTACTGCAGTAAAAAGATGTTGACATTATGTGCTACAGAAGAACTCCTAATAGTTCAATCAGTATTCACTCACTTTTCCTCTACTTCAGAAAAACTGTTAATCGAAACACCACGTTTTCGTCTGAGCAAAGTCGGCGCTAGCTACGGAGGAGGGTCTGGTCCCCTGAAATGTCGTTGTCTTCAATTCTAATTTAAGATTTAGTTTCATCAAATGTCTTATTGTTCTCCTTTCTCAATCAATAAACGTTGGAGCCAAGCCAGAAATCCGGGTAGCTTTTGTTTTTACCCTATTAAATGTCTCATTGCTTATTTGTAGCAAATGAAGGACATTTTTGTGTATGGAAATGCGCAAATATTTTAGAGTCGTAAAATACAATTTTCATGAAACGTTACAAGCTATGAACGAATCATAAGAATAATTTTCTGGGAAAATACTTAATAAGATAAAAATTCGATGACACGTATAACGGGCATTATATTTCACTGACGTGTATATCTGTAGAATACGAAGTGCGTTTTCAGATATGGG
This sequence comes from Carcinoscorpius rotundicauda, assembly GCA_011833715.1. Classification (NCBI taxonomy): domain Eukaryota; kingdom Metazoa; phylum Arthropoda; class Merostomata; order Xiphosura; family Limulidae; genus Carcinoscorpius; species Carcinoscorpius rotundicauda. The sequence goes on from CM022403.1 coordinate 37,811,135, forward strand.
TGACTGGTAATTACGGTACTAAAAATGCCATCATATGTAATGCAAACAGAAACTGTGTGAAAATGACTGATAATAACAACACTCATAAAATAACTCAATCGTCAGTAATAATACAAAGGAGAAAAAATAAACCAATAAATATGTTATTTTGTCACTGCTTTTATTTGGGACGAAATGTCGCCATTTTCTCGAGTTTACGTTATTACTCATTTTGCACTTATGGGGCTTATTATTAGCGATACTATTTATTTTTTGTATTACATTACATTACTTGTCAATACACAAAACACAGTCTTCCAATGTTGCGTGCGTACGTATGTGTAAAGGGACGCGTTCAAAGTAGCTGTTGTGCGTTTTTAACTAAACCAATTGGTTGCTTTAACATATACGCTCGAGTGATGTCACAGGTTTACGTCAACCGGCTTTCAAGGTCACTCTTGCTCTTACTGTCTTACTTCTCAGCACTAGAAAGTTGTGGTCACTACACTGACTTAGTTAATTTAAGGAGCAAAATGACAACTTTCCCATAATATCATAAGTTTTACTTTTTTCTTCTTCTGCGTACTGTTGCCAAATAAAAGAGCCCATATATCGGACAATGGTGTAAACATTATAGCATAAAACAACTTTGGTTGCCTGGCATTAACGCTCGAAAAGTTCCTTGTTTTTTGTTGGGTTTTTTTCTCGACCATTTCCGCTTATTTAAAGTCGAATATCGTAGCTGTGTAGAGGTTCAGATTAGGTTTTGTGGATGGTGGTCGGTGAGATTTCATGCAGAGTAAATTGCGTTGCGAGTGGAGACTAGATCACAAACCGTTGTAAATTTCACATCATCAGCTGGATTAATAGATAACATTTCTTACCACCTTTAAAAATAATTCAATAATATTTTTTTCATAGTCGACATTCACCTTGATCGTATATGAACTATAATTTCCTAAAACAATAAATCGCTTCACCCCTGCGGCTTGGTAGTAATATTCAGGACTTATAACGCTAAACTTCGGTGTAGATGAATTTGAATCAGACAATATGGAAATAAAATGAGAAGAAGGGATTAAAAAGGATATTCTTTACTTCAGATTATGATAGCCATAATATACATGCATAACGTTTCTTTTACTTGCAATCGATAACTATTAAGCCTTTGACTCATTACTTGAGTGAAACGTTTAACACAAGACTGTGGCGATACCATGAAGAGAAATAAATGTAATCCCCCGATTAAAAACGTTATGTTATTCTGCAATTTTCGGAGGAATATAATCATAAAAATTAGAAGAGACACAGAATATCTGCGGTCGAATTAGTATCTTTATTGTAAAAATACTTCTTTAAATACAGGATTTATAAACTAATACAAAATAAGTCTAACCTCAGATATGGAAATCTTTTTTGAGTCCACTTGCTTTAGGCCTAACTAGTGTTAGGCCTTATTAAGTACGCCAGTACTGGATGAAGAGGTAAGTTAACACTATAATGCAGTCTTTTTTTTGCTATAGTTTAGTTAGGGCTAAACTTTGCTTATAATGTTATTTTATAAAATGCCTACTAAAGTATGTTCACGTCCACCTTTTGTTTATGTTCGTTGAAATGGAAGTGCTCGCGCAAGCGTATTTGGATACTGAAGTGCACACACATTTTCAGAACAGACCAAAACAACCGTGTTATTTTAACAAATAAAACCACACTGATTTTGATGTGGGGTAATTACTTTTGACAAACGAACGTGTGGGTTGTGTTCGTGTCTTATTAATTATATAGAAACGAGAAATATTTCAGTGCATACACACACACACACACACATATATATATATATATATTTATTAAACATGTTTTTGTCGTTGTATCAAACATGCGGATAAGATCTCGTCCAAAGAGGTTGAAGTGACCAAAACGCATGGTTCAGGATGGACAAATCAGAAATATTTATAGCCCAATAAATAAGCTTTAATTACATTTTAAAGATCGTTAAATGTTTATAAATGAATTCTCGTTTTTGCCGCCAAGTGACGTAACAAAATATTTTGATGCAGCGTTTCACTTGTATCTTAATTATAATGTTAAATCTTGTGCGTATTTGTAGTTAACGATAAAACAACCGCTCTAGAAATGTAGGAAACCTTATTTTTTAGTGTGTTTGTAACGAAATCAATTTTGTTGTAATTAAACAGTTGAAATTATATTAGTTATAAAAGCAATTGGATGTTCTAGTGTTGTTCGTATAATTCTCTTATACGTAGATAATATTTCATTCATTGAGTGAGGAAAAATTAAGTAACAAATTTCTATCGATCATTGGTTTAAAAGAATGTTTAGTAGTTAACGTGTTGGGCTGTGGATCGGAAAGTCCAAGTTTCGAGCTGCGATGTTCCACTGAACATGTTTCACACCTTCTTTGATATGTGCCCCATCAGTGTCACAGCAATATGTTTGCGGACTTACACTGCTAGAAACCGGATTTCGATACCCGTTGTGGGCAAAGCACAGATAGCCTATTGTGTAGCTTTGCGCTTAATTCTAATCAATCAATGAAACTTTAATAATATGTGAAAGCGGTATAAGGAAAATGAATTCGTGCTACTTAGTTAATGAAACTTTGACTTGGAATTTTAACCAGTGTATTGCATACGGTGTTGTTCGGGTTAAAAATACCAATTTTCTATTTCTAGAACTCGCTATATTCTTTAATCAACACAAAACACAACCAAGTGGTAGTTTATCTTTTGTATTTCGTGTTTTACGCTTTTAGCCTTTCTTCCACAAGTTAAAGGTATTTGGTTTGGTCTTTTATGGCGCAAAGCAACTCTGTGCCACATTAAAGGGAAAACTAGAGTTGGAGGCTGGTTACTGATAATACCCTGCCCTTTAAATCTTGGAATGGATATTTTAATGGAGTTCAAGGTGATGAGCCTTTCATTTTGAAAAAAAATATGATTTTGCCGCATAAAAGTAAAGCTTGCAGAGCTCAGACAAAACTGTTTTGATTAACTGGTGAAACATCCACGTTCGTTGTATTGTTGTATTAAAATAAAATTACTTGAGGAACGTTTCCCTAATTGTAATTGTTGTTTGACGTTTGGTGTTTTCTAATACTTGATATCATTTTAAGTGTACGAATAAAATTCTGAAATACCAGTACAGATTGATTTTGTGTGTTGGTTTCGATTATTTTGTCTAGGAAAACTTTGGTCTATCAGACGACAGCACTTTCGTGTAGACAGACATACGAATCAATTTTGTACTTCTTTGCACGTAGGCGGAGGATTTCTCTTCGTTTATCGACTAACGGTAACGATTCGACCTTTGAAGCTGTTTATAACTTCTGCTACGATGCAGTAAGCCATACCATTCAGACCTGTAACTGTTAGCATCACTTGTGAATGTCGTGTAACCGTTACCAAAACACGAGCAACGCAACACTGTGAAAGACATAGCCAGTTGTACGGTGACTAACAATAACTGTAATAGTGTTAGTGGAGCGACATCAATTTCCTGGCATACTTGTATTATTGTCATTTGCCATGTGCATGCATGGGTGCTTTTATGGGCGACTGCCATATTTCCAAAACAGGGTGGAAGAGAGGGAGTCTCTATTTTGACGTTTGTTTCTACTTGTTACAATGTGAGACTTCTTCGCTCAAAACTTTCTAAAGAGAGCTTTCTCTCGTTTGTTGATTGTCTTGATATAAATGTTGGGAGTCCCACGGGATGAGGGGAGGGGGTTACAAGGTAAAGAGTTCACCTAGTCGATAGTTTCGGTTTTTAGATTTAGATTTCACGAACAGCCGTTAGAATCAAAGCTAGTCGCTGTTTTATTGTCTGTTGTTTTTTGTATTGTTATAGTTACTATACAGTTTCATCTGGCCAGTTGGAAATGCGAAGAGGAATGAAATAAACTGAACTTCAGTTACACGAAGTGGGAAATAGCCAAGAGGGGTGGCTAATACATTCCTCATCAGACTAGTCATCCAGAACCATACTTTCTTTGATAATATCAGATGGTACTACATTAACGATATAACATTTGGGAATTCTGTTTCAAGCAGAAATGAATCATTCAGTTACGAAACAAGAGAGAATCGTCAGCAGCCATTTGAAATTATTTTATGCAGAATTAGAGTAAATTAATTTATGAGACCTTGGACGAGGTTAAATACATCATTCAAAACCTTCTGAGTTCAAAACTCTAATTATATTTTAAATCCGCGAAGAGATGACGGAACTATGAGTTAAAAGTTTGGACTCGAAAAGTTCAAAGGCGTTTTATGAGCCAATTTGCCGCGGCTTAAATCTCGTTGGCGACACATTGAAGACCTGGTGATAATTACGTAGCAGCTGAATGAGACCTTTATGACAGAGTTTACTTGTGAATAATTACGAATACGTGTTTTAAGACAAAGTATTATTCCATTCTAATTTTTCATTCACATAATTTATATTTTGGGAATTCATGAGTGCATAGTTTTTATTTAGTTAAAAACATTAAAGAATTCTGTTTTGCAGTGCATAAAACTTGGTTCGGCTGTATAAATTGATTTATGTGTAAAACACTGAAATAAATAAATAAATAAACACAATTTAAAAAGTATTGTGTTATTGCAAATAAACATCAAATTTTACTGTGGGTCTTGAACTAGGAAAAATGAAAATGGTTGAAGCAGTGGAAATGTAAGATAAGAAATAACTTCAGGCTTAGTAAAACAGAAGACAGCGCCACGCCACGTGAAATGTGCAATAAAAAAATTGCTGCGACAGGACACCATAACTGGAGAAAAAAAGAGCCGTGGTGTGGATGTTAATAAAATATTCTCTATCTTTATAACCATCCCGATTCGAATTCTTTTTGCTTGGAAAATTCACAAAGACTTTCATTTTAATCAAAGATATTTAGAAAGGTAAGTATCATGGAGCCTGAATGTGAACAAATAGGTTGGTGGTCGACGTTCCCTTAAATAACCATCACAAGATAAGATGGGCGAGCGTGGGTGGATGAGTCCGAAATTCATAAATTAACACCATAAGATAGGCTGGGCGAGCCCAATGGTTAGTGTTTTGGTATGTGAAGGAAAATCAATGTGTGAGCTCGCGAAATGCCACATAACGTTGGCGGTAGGTCCTGCTCTCTGGTTGCCCTCCCTCCCTTTGGTAGGCAACGTAAGTGAAGGACGACTAATTGCCAAGATTTTGTGTCTCTTACACGGTAGTTTATCCCATGCGCCATTAAGATTGCAAATATCTTTAAAAGAATCAATAGCTGTTATCTAAAGACAAGCCCGTTCGTAGATATACAAACGTAATATTATAACCTTTAACATTATAGCTTGCATCGCTGGACTTTTGAGTCTGCATAGCTCTTACAAAAAACAAAACGAACAAAAAAAAACCCTTCCATACTTATAACTTTCAACACGCAAATCATGACCCGGATTTTTTTCTGAAAATATCATCATGTATTTAGGTTTATGCACCATCAATCGGTTCAGAGTTAAATCGTAGACTTTCCAGTAACATACTCTGGTTTTTATAACTTTATACAAGTCTGTCTCAATGATTGTAATAGACAGAGTAACGTGTTTCTGATGTATAACTTCCGAGTTTGTTTTCACTTTTGCAGGTGTCCACCGATGTATGTTGGAGAGTACTGTCAACATTTAAATCCTTGCCATACGGGTGCTGGACCAAGGTGCCAGAATGGGGGTAGTTGTAATGTTGCCCTAAATGCCACGACTGGCCCAACCTTCACGTGCTCCTGCCCAGTAGGTTATTCGGCGTCTCTGTGCGAGATTGCTCTCCCGAACAGCTGTGATAGTGACCCGTGTCAAAATGGGGGCACGTGCACACTCAGTTCACTGGACAATTACACTTGCACGTGCGCTGCAGGTTTCAGAGGTAAGTTTTTCATTTTCTGGCCAGATTAACGCGGATGTTACAAGCGATCGCAGAACGGTTCCATTGTTTAGAAAATATTAACACGGATGTTACTGTTACGAGCGAGCGCTGAACGGCACCATTGTTTAGAAAATAAAACATATTTTGTGAATCTCAATGTTTATCACATCTACAATATAGTAAACGTATTTGAGTTCACGTTCATACAGATTTATGAAAATATTTTCTACTTTCATTTCATTCTGTGAAACATTCAGCCCCAATTTTTTCTCATTATTTCTTCTTCTGGAAACTCAAAATTATTCATTTAGACCTATTTTGTTATTATTACCACGGGTCAATGTCGTGTTGCTTTTGAAGTACATGAAACCAAACTTCCCCGCTGATCTTTTCTTATATTTGGTGACGATAAAGTTTCTCAGACACAGTATTACCTCTGTTTACTCAGGCAGTGATTTGGCCTCAGACTCTAAGCTGTGATGCAGCTGTGCCATTCTTTTTTCGTCAAGAACAGCCTTTAAAACTGGTTACGTGACCCCCGTCCCTCGCATCAAAACTATTAATTTACACAGACTATATTTGATAGTGTAATCAACAGCTGCTATGCAGATCGTACACCACCTGGCGGTTATCACAGAAACATCTTAATGTGTTATTTCAAGACTTATTTTGCACGCGGTACGAGAGTATCATTGTCGAGACTTACGTTTTAATCCATCATCCCATACGTCAAACGCAAACGACCAAGAAGGTTGTGAATAAATGTGTTGAAAGTTAACCATGAGATGTCAACACATCAAGAATAATTATTTATGACGGTTAATCATTAACACAATTTTTGACATCTTACCTTGGAGTTGTCAAACATTAGTTGGATTGTAATTAGAAAAGAAAAATAAACTGCGTAATTAAGACGTTAAGTTTGTTTTGGAATTTCGCACAAAGCTACTCGAGGGTTATCTGTGCTATCCGTCCTTAATTTAGCAGTGTAAGACTAGAGGGAAGGCAGCTAGTCATCACCACCCACTGCCAACTCTTGGGCTACTCTTTTACCAACGAATAGTGGGATTGACCGTAACATTATACACCCCCACGGCTGGAGGGCGAGCATGATTAGCGCGACGCGGGCGCGAACCCGCGACCCTCGGATTACGAGTCGCACGCCTTACGCGCTCGGCCATGCCAGGCACTAAGACGTTAAGAAGCTCACCTAAGACGCCATTTTGCTCAGACTATTCTTAAGTGAATGGCTAAATTGTAACTGACTATTTATTATAGAATAATAAAGTATACCACTGTCTGATCAGATCAATATTATATAAACCATACCACTTCTCAGACTAATATTACTTACATCATACTGTCTTTTCAGACCAACATTAAACATAACGTTTTGTCAGGCCAATATTCTTCAATCATGCTAGTCCTTTCAGCTGTGGGTGAGTTATAATGTTACGGTCAATCCCATTATTTGTTGGTGAAAGAGTAGCCCAAGAGTTGACCGTGGGTGGTGAAGACTAGCTGCCTTCCCTCTTGTCTTACACTGCAAAATTCGGGACGGCTAGCGCAGATGATAGCCCTTGTGTAGCTTTGCGCGAAATTCAAAACATACCCAAACCAGAAAATAATAAACAGATGATTGAATGCTTTGAGAATTTACGATTGGAAGAGTTTTTGAAGTATTTACTACATATAGGGCACACTGGGAGTATTTCATATACCCAAACACTTATATTCACTCAACAGAAAACCCCTGATAAGGATCAAATGGGAAAGATGTTTACAGAATCCAGATTTTTGGAGATAATAGTTTATTTTCCCGATATTTGCGCCATCTGTCAATGGAAAACATCATTTGACATCTATCAACAGAATTTCGGAAATCATATTTATCTCTAGTTTTAAAATCCTGATATTAAGGAAGAGGTCTAGTATACCTGACCCTCCTGGATATACAAATTTATATATCCAAACACCTAGAGACAGAGAGAGAACCAATATTAAAACTAATCACACTGTATTTTCGCTCTCTCTTTTATAATGTTTTAAGCCTTGCAGTTAACTAATGAACATTGTATTTTGACTATTTATTCATGATGTCAGAAAAACATGTAGGTTCAAGAAGTAATATAAAACAATAAAAAATCCTATAACCCGAGCACTTTCGAAAGGCGGACACTTCTTCTTCAGGACCCTGAATAAGAAAAGTCACATTTCGAAAGCGCTCGAGTTGTCCTTATATAAGTTTATTCTTTTCGGTGACTTTAAACCATTTAAGTATCTCTTAAGTGGTACCTTTTTTCCCTTTATGGTTACTTATCATTATTAGCTCATAATAACTTTTTAAGAATTCAAAAGAAGAACGTTTAGGTTATGCCAGAGCTGAAGCAAATTTATCATTGTTAACGAAACAAGGCTATTTGCACAATTTAATTGCATGATAGTACATTGTATTTTGACTTGAATGATGCTATTTAAGTATCTAGTTTCTAGACAAACAAAAACACTCAAGCTTTAAGTATGTGTTAGTAAGTTATCCCTACTGCTGTAATCAAAACCCACAAGTCACTAATAGCCTTAGATACTTAGCACGATTTATTGGAATCGAAGCCTTACACTGGGCACCAGATTCGTACCACTTTACAACTCCTTATTACACAACTGAAAGGGACACAGGAAACTGCCTCTCAAGTTTCTCAAAAAAATTGAATCTAATACGCTGCTCGCAGTGTGTAACTAGCACCATCTGGCAAATGGATGTTAATTATCATTAAGAAAGTGTGATGGAGGAGTTAATAATTAAAAACAACAACATCAGTTTATGCAAGACACTAAACATAAAACTAATAAAAATCCTTGTGATGTAAATAATTATCTTTCTCATACGACACGGTAGGGTATAGCGTTTAGTTGTTTTAGGACTAAGCTACGTAGAGGTTATCTATGCTCTGTCCACCACATGTAATCGAACTTGTGATTTGTAAGTCCGTAAACTTATCGCTGACTCACTGAGGACTTGCCAGAGTAGTCATACAGTGGGGAATATATATTGTCAAGTGTGTTTGTTTGTTGTTAAGCGTAAAGTTACAAAATAGACTATATGTGCTGTGCCCATCACAAGTATCCAAACCCAGTTTTTGGCGTTATAAACCTTTAGACTTACCTATGAGCCACTGAATGGGTTATTGTCGAATTTGAGGAATTCGTTTAACTAATAAGCACCCAACAGAAATCACAAATTAGATGGTTGTTGTCAGTTGTCAAAGCTTTAGTAAATGTCGCATATCTAAACCATACTTTGGTTGGCATGTCCGCACTATAAATCAGATGATATATGGGTCGCGACTCGAAGTCTAAAAAATGTCACTTTTTTGGAGCTGTAATTGCACCATAATAATTACAACGAATATCACTATTAGATCGCACAAGGTAGCCTGAGAGTTGGCGGATGGTGCTGCTCAAAATTAGGGACAGTATAGACCAAATAGTTCTTGTACGAAATTGTGAAATAAAGTAAACCTTAAAAGGTGTCACGCAAATAAAGCAGAGGTAATGAAAGATTCACCGTATTCAGTATTTCCTATTAACTGTATTATCTAATTTAATTAAAATAAGCGTAATATACATATAAATATGTCACATCAGAATCAAACAGTGAAAGAAATCTGCAGAGCGAAGATGCTATCAAAAACCTTGTTAAAAAACTATTGTACCAACTATGCAGTAAGTATACGTCACTATAGAGTAGATAAACTTTCGCCTTAATTTAAAGGCGTTAAAAAGTCGACCACCATTGGTTTTACGAAGTTTTTTAAAGCACACAGGTGGTTATGTCTTTATTTCATACTTGAATGTCTCAATGGACAGTAGAACTACTTTTTTTCTCCATGTAGGTAACCACTGTGAACTGGTGGATCATTGCGCTTCCCAACCCTGTCGTAACGGCGCCTCCTGCCAGTCTCTACGGGACTCCTACCGCTGCACCTGTGCCCAAGGGTTCACAGGGCGCACGTGCACACGTGACGTCGATGAATGTCGGAAAGATCCCTGTGTTCACGGCAAGTGTATGAACAACGTCGGCTCTTACAGGTTAGTAAACTCGGTCGAAACTATAACAGTTTCTTTCTTTTGATTTTAATAGGTGTTTTTGAAGTTTATTTGCTAGGATTCTTTAGTCCTTTTCAATCAGGACAAAATTATCGAAAGTTTTTAATTTATTCTAGACAATAGAATTAAACCGATAAGCATAAAAACCTAGTAACACAATTCTTGGTATTTGTTTGATTTTGGATTTCGCTCAAAGCTTCACGAAGGCTATCTGCGCTAGCCTTAACAACGTAAGACTAAAGGGAAGACATCTAGCAATCACATCCACCGCCAACTCTTGGACTACTCTTTTTTTTACCAACGAATAGTGGGATTGATCATCATATTATAACTCCTCTACCGCTGAAAGGGGGAGCATGTTGGGTGTGAATGGATTCGAACTCGCGACCATCAAATTACGAGTCAAGTGCCTTAACCACCTGGCCATACCGGGCCTAAAGTGACGTTCATAAAATAGAAGTACGATAATGAAAAGCCGAAATATTTTGTTTTGTACAAACTTGTGTTTTTTGAAACAACATTTCAAAATCGTATACAAATTTTGATTGTTTTTGTTTGGAGAAAATGTAAACACTGTTATGTACTCCTTTTGAATTTTCTGTCATAACCACGAATGTTAGGAATAGCATCAAAGATAACAAAAACAATTTACCTAACGGTCATAATTTTAATTATATGGACCATCTCTGGTGGTTAAATAATCAGAAAGTGTTTTTGTGTATTTACAGTGTGTTTAATTTTTCACGCTTATTTCTAGCAATGAATTTTATAATTTATACGTATGTCTAACAACGTATTTTGTGGTTTGCACGTATTTATATCAATCAATTTTATAATTTACTCGTACGTTTTGCAATGTACGTTCACAATTTGCACGTATTTCTAGCTATATATTCTACAATTTACACACACTTCTATCATTGTATTTTCAGGTTACACGTATTCACCGTAACTTATTTTACAATACATACATGTCATATATGCTATGGTACGCGGACTTATGTGTTATATTCGCGCGTTAATTTGTAAACGTCATTAAATATTACCTTTTTTACTCTGAAGTTTAATTAATTAACTTTTTTACAGGTGTATTTGTAAAGTCGGTTACACTGGTCAGAAATGTGAATCCAAATACATCCCTTGTGATCCAAGTCCATGTCAGAATGGAGGATCCTGTAAGTCGATTGACACTTTGGACTATCAGTGCTCATGTCTTCCAGGTAAGGACGTACCACTAGGCGTCACCACCCGAATGTTTCATTATAACAAATGTGTCTTAAATAAGTATTCACAGCTAAACAGTGATAAAACAACTGCATTGGTCGTTTTTTTATATGATAAAGAATGATAAATTAATGGGACATTAATGTATATGATAAACCTTGGTATAACATTGACACAACTCGATGCTGTAGACATAACACTACAACCACGTAATCAGTGCTTAGAATGAATGGTAACATAACAATATTTATCTCAACAACCTGTCGTAAACATGAAGCAGATAATAGGTTATCGGTATGTACATTAAACAGCAAAATAATAATAATATACGTCACCAACTGTCATAAAATTAGCTAGATCATTAAAGTGTAGAATGAACAATGACGACGTAGTATTGACTAGATCATTTATGTCTCGAGTGAACACTCACGACGTAACATTCACTAGATCATTAATGTGTCAAATGAACAATAGCGATGCAACATTGACTAGATTATTAATGTGTGGAGTGAACAATGTCGACGTAACATTAACTAGATCATTAAAGTGTAGAATGAACAATGACGACGTAACGTTTACTCGATCATTAATGTGTACAGTGAACAGTGAAGGCGTAAACTGAACTATGTTATTAATGTGTAGAGTGAATATTGACGACGTAACATTGACTAGATCATTAATGTGTGGAGTGAACAATGTCGATGTAAAATAAACAAGATAATTTATATGTAGAGTGAACAGTGACGTAACAATATCTAGAGTAAATAATGACGTATATAGTAGCAATAACCAGATCTTCGAAGACGCAAAAAATAAACAACAGCAGTGAAATAATTGTATTATTAGAATGTTTGTCGTGCTTATGTTGTTTATAGAGTATTTTCACACGAAATACGCCTGTTTAAGTATTTATTCGGTTTCATAAATATCTCTTGTCAGTCTGTAAAAATGGTATTATTAGGATATTTTACTCTATTTTATCAATGTTTTGTAACTGATATTTTCATCTAAGATGTAAAACAACTTTATATAAAATATTTTCAGTATTTAAAAATTCGGTTGATCCTTGAACGAAATGTCAATGGTTATCTTGTTTATTTTACAACCCTGCAGGTGGGTGGTGTAAGTGTAGCTTATACGTAGAATTTGTGCTTTAGACGTTGAGCTAAAGGCTATGCGTGAATAAAGAATCTCATGCTGAAAAGTATATCAACAAAGCTTTTCAGAAGCTCAGATTTTATTCTTTCTTCAGTACGATGATGGAAACCAAGATGGAATTAGATTACACGGTAAATATTTATAATAAGAATGCGTGTTCTGGGGCGATTGGAGAAAACTAACTATCTTGCAATGTACAGTGCCCTCTGGCCGAAAGCTTTTTTTTTTTTGGCTTGGTTTAACAGGCCTGGCATAGGTTAGATGATTTTATCTTCTCACTCCCTCTGTTAGCGACAGCACTGTAGTTTCCATTACGACACGGTTTGTGAGCTGACGTTTTCATAAACTTTGTGTTTTTTTATCGACTTGGAAGAACTTTCTGGACCAACATAAAACCCAGACAGTCTTCTTGAAATAAAACTAGAAAAGCTAATGGCAGGAGTGGCCCACAGAAAACTCAGTGTTGAATACGCTGTATAAATCCGTATTAAGAAAACATTTATATGCAAAACAGATACAAATCTCCACTAGTTCTGTCTTGACTTGCGGATATTCAATGCCAAATTTTTGACATACTGCTTGTTCATTGGTTAAAGTAAGCAATTCGGTGTCATTAAAATTATTCATTTTTACAGCTTTTTATTCTTAATACAGCGGTAAATGTATTATTTTAAGCATTCACAACCAACGCTATAAAAGTAACAGTGAAATCCCACAATTTGATAAGAGAGTAGCCTAATAGTTGGATGTCCTATAAGCTTCGAAGACGTTTGTCTCGACTCGAAGTTTTCAATACAGGTTAAGTTTTACAGGAATTGTCATTAAATTTTTTATTCACTGTTAAAAGGAGATTTAACCTTTCGTAGTTTACCATACGTACTTGTTTTAGGTTTCACTGGTACTAACTGTGATATCAATATTGATGACTGTCCGGGAAACTTATGTCAAAATGGCGCCACCTGCATCGATGGAGTCAACAGCTACACATGTCAGTGCCCGCCAAATTACACAGGTATTGTTTTCTATTCTCTTGTTGCGTTACGTGTCAGCGATATTTCCTGATGTATAGATTACATGATTACCACTTTCACGAATCAGGTTTTCACACATTTTCACAGGAAAATATTAAACAATTCCCTATGATATTCTTTAAAAAACAAATAAAACCTTTGTTTTGCTTTGGTGTATTACTTTATTTTGTCTCTCCCCCACCTTTTACGGAAATGTAATATGAATATCATACAGTTTGAAATATTTAGTGTGTTTATGAAATTCCAATGTTTTGTTGGCCCGGCATGGCCAGGTGGTTAAGGCAGTCGACTCGTAATCTGAGGGTCGCGGGTTCGAATCTCCATCACACCAAATATGTTCGCCCTTTCAGCCGTAGGGGAATTATAATGTTATGGTCAATCCCACTATTCGTTGGTAAAAGAGTAGACCAAGAGATGGCGGTGTGTGGTGATGACTAGCTTTAGCCTTACACCGCTAAATTAGGGACGGCTAGTGCAGATAGCTCATATGTAGCTTTGCGCAAAATTTATACCAATCAATATTTTATTGAAAATTCAGTATTTTTTTTTTTTTGCAGGACCGTATTGCAGTAAAGATGTTGACGAATGTGCATTAAAACCCAGCGTGTGCAAAAATGGGGCTACGTGTACAAACACAGTTGGTGGTTACTCTTGCATTTGTGTGAATGGTTGGACTGGGATTGACTGCAGTGAAAATATTGACGACTGCGCAGGCGCAGCATGTTTCAACGGCGCCACCTGTCATGATCGTGTTGGATCGTTTTTTTGTCAATGTGCTCCTGGAAAAACAGGTAGTTATTGGTGTATTAGTTACGCTGAACAAACTATTAGGTATTATATTTATCATTATATTGTTAAAAACATTTAAAAGTTTACTGCCTATCCTATATGATTTCTTTTTGTGTTTAAAAAAAAAACATTTCTTCTTTATCCATGTTTAAATCTAAGTTCACGTACTTCACCGGGTGCCTCTTAATTAAATGATTTTATGGTTGTATTAATGTACTAATAGCAGTCCTTAAATTTCATTTAGAAGTTCTGTTGATTAAAAAACAGCAACTAAATCAAACATATTTCCAGTTTTAATTGTTTGTTGCTGTAGTTTGGAGGCAGGACATTTGATCTACAAGACTTTATTTTTTCCAAATCTACCATCTGTTTGCAATGCTGATCAAAACTGAATTTGCAGTATGTCATCAAATATATAATACTGAAATCACGAGTTTCTTTGAAAGGGTATCATTCTACCGCCCAGTAGTCTGATGAATAGTAGTGCAACTATTTGAAATGACATAATGACATCATGATGTGCAAAAACCTTTTATTTTACATGACGGAATCAGTCATTTTAAACATACTCATGTTGTGCATCCAAGGTCGGATTTAGGGTATTATTGGACTCACGCTTTTCTATCAACAAGAGGACCCCTCGAGACAGAACCTCTGTGTGCAATATATCTATAGTCATAGCTTGAGGCTCCTTAATTAGTGCGAGTCCCTAGGCTTCAGCCCAGTAAGCCCATGCCTTATCCGAGGTAGTGTGTATCGTTTAAACAAAGATAACAGTGGGAGGGATTATAGAGGTTCCAGAATTTCCTAAATATATATTGTGGTAAGTATTGAGGAAAATTAAATCAACTGTATGAAAAATACTAAATAAAGAGGTCGCTCAATAAACAATATCTATTTGATTAAATAACACTGCGTTTTTATTATCAGGGTTGTTGTGTCACCTGGACGACGCTTGTGCGAGCAACCCTTGTCATTCTGGTGCTATCTGTAATACTAATCCAACAGATGGAAGCTATCGATGTTCCTGCCCTAGCGGATTTCAGGGAAACGACTGTACAGAGGACGTCAACGAATGCAAAGAAGGTGAATAGGCAATTCCTTGTTGAATTAATTACAAAAACTTTATAAGCATTTACTTTAACGTAATAAAGAAAAGGTGAGATGTCCGTTCCAGCATTTCAGATTCCAGTAAGTCAGCTCTAGAAATTATTTGAAAGCATTCGATAAAATTCGAGATGACGAGAAACCCACTTGAAGTAAAAATGTATTACAAGACGGCTGGTGTGGGTATTAAAACCTTTATTAAAATAGAGTAGAGAACAACGTTTCGACCTTCTTCGGTCATCTTTATGTTAATAAAAGATGACCAAAGAATGTCGAAACGTTGTTCTCCATTTTAATAAAGGTTTTAATACCCATACCAGCCGTCTTGAGAAACATACGATAAAATATACTGAGAGGCATCAAAAACGCAACATCGTACATACAGTTAAACAATTTTTTAATACGTTAGGCTAAACGTAAGTTTTGTATGAAACTCGTTTTATTACTTGTCGCGTTTTTAATGCCCCTCAGTATGTTTGGTTTTCATACCTGAATAGAATGAAATAAGCAAACCACAGTAAGCTGATCTATCGTGTAAAACCAAAATCATTTTAAGTTGTACTTGTTATGTAATATCGGAAAAAAAAAATTCTGTTATTTTCTACGCAGGTTCACCATGTGAACATGGGGGCATATGTGTCAACACACCAGGATCGTTTACGTGTAATTGTTCCAAAGGTTTTGCGGGACCTCGATGTGAACTTAATATTAACGAATGTGAATCTAGCCCTTGCCAAAACGATGGAACTTGTTTAGATGAGAGAGGGGGATTCCGGTGCGTGTGCATGCCAGGTATGTGTTTATTAGTACATGTTTTGTGGCTTGAGCATACCGACGTTACAATAAAAAGAGAAAGCTAATATGTGTAATTTTGCTAAGTTCGGTCTTAACGCCAGACTCAGCTTTTGTACTTATACTAAGAAAAACCATTTCTAGAGCAAGGTTGGCGAAACAACTTCGTAATGAAATTCGAAAAACAAAATACAATTTTTACAATTTAGGGATAAAACAAATATATTGTGTAAATACATAAGTATTCGTGTTCCATGAACAGACTTTAGTTTTCAATATAATTCGTGTTGTACCTGTTTACTGATTACACGTCGTTTCATAATTTTATTCTCTCTAGACGTCTTTGGTCTGGCATAGCCAGGTGGTTAAGGCACTCGACACGGATTCTGAGGATCGCGGTTTCAAATCCTCGTCATACCAAACATGTTCGCCCTTTCATCGGTGAGGACGTTATAATGTGACGGTCAATTCGTTGGTAAAAGAGTAGCCCAAGAGTTGGCGGTTGGTGGTGATGACTAGTTGCCTTCCTTCCATTCTTACACTGCCAGATTGGGGACGGCTAGCGCGGATAACTCTCGTGTAGCTTTGCGCGAAATTCAAATCAAACCACACCAAACTAGACGTGTTTATCTCAGTGAAGCTGTTTGACTAACGTCTACGTTCTTTTTATCACACCGTAGACGTGTTTGTCTTAACGGAATGTAGGCAACTTTAACTAATTGCTTTTATACACTGACGAGTCTTTCGAGACTTCGTTTGCCTTGAGTACCCATCACGTAGTTCGTAGTATTCGTCATCAAGTACATAAGTAGTGCGAACCCATATTGTGCATTTCCAAAGGTTTCACTTATGCACCATGGATATGTATTTGACCAGTACGATTTGAACAAAAATGAATAAAATTAGCGAAAATATTTATGTATCACCATTAGCAATCTAGCTGTTCATAAATTTTTTTTTATCTGAATTCATAACCGGTAGACGAGCAATTAGCGTTTGGCACATTGTTCTAGGAAAGTACGCGAAGGAATTAGATTATCTTGTATTGTACTTTCTTTTTTTGCGTATGTAAAATAATGATAGAATTCACTGAACCTGAATGGTAAAAGTACCATTTCGCGCTATCTTTTTGAGCTCCATTTGACCGAGAAGACAGTGGAAGTTTGTCAGTAGCGTTGACGGACAGGTGACCATTAAGAATTTGTTTAACTGAAGCTCATTTATAAGAATCATATGCAACTATGGACTGGTCTCAGTGATCTTTGAGCAAAAGAAATAAGTTTCAATGATTGATGGATTGTATATTTTTGTAATCAAACTAAAGTTATATCAGTTACAAATAAACACAGTCGTTTACTTCTGTTCTCAGAAGGCTTGATGGCTACCATTTTTGACTTGGTATGGCCTAATGGTTAGAAGTAGCAGATTCTAATCTCAGTTTGAATCCCCATGAACATGTTCGCCCTTTCATCCGTGGAACGTTATAATATCAAGAATTACAACAATCATTTCATTTTGTAATGAGCGTGAAGGTGTTCTTAGCGAGAACGATAAACGTCACGGTTTTCATACCCAAATTACAGGAACACTTAATACAATCGACTCTGCAGATAACGAGATTGGTTTGGCTTTTTTTTTTAATTTCTCGCAAAGCTCCACGACTGTTACCTGACTTAGACATCCCGAATTTAGAAGTGTAGGACTAGAGGGAAGGCAACTAGTCATCACCTCCACCGCCAGCTCTTAGGCTACTCTTTTGCCAATGAATAGTGGGATTGATCGTAGTATTATAACACCCTCATGGCTGAAAGGGCGAGCATGTTTGGTGCGACAGGGATTTGAACGTGCGACCTTCGGATTACGAATGGAGTGCCTTAATCACTTGGCCATGCCAGCCCACAGGTAAGAGAAACTAAATAGAAACTTTTCACCATAGCTACCACGTAATGTTGTACATAATAAATGTTAAATATAAAGTTCTTTTTTAAGAGAATGATAATTAGTTGTGTTTTTTTTAATCTTATTCTTAATTTTGTTATTTTGAAGAAGCCAAGTCATCGACAGGAAGTATAAGAAACATATATGAAACTTCAGCTTTATATATTATGTCTTTTGTACTGTTAGCACGATTTCTCTGATTGAAACACTCATGTGCACACCATTAAAGGATGCATACCAAATGCTTACATAAAACGTACCAAGAAATTTAACGCAGTATAGCTTATAAAATGACAGAAAGTTTTGTTTCATGTGATGGTTGGTGGGACTGGCCAAAATGCTTACCAAATTGTGTATACAAACAACCTCACGCTTTAAGAAGGACAGTAACACAGAGGACAATTATCGAGATTCGTTGGAGGGCAAAGACCTACGTGAAATAACCAATTAGAGGTAGCGTGACATACTCTTATAAAGACCTGGCATTGTTAATCGGCCAGCGATTTGATAGAGATTCAGCATAAGGGTGTGGGTTAATGCAGTTAGGCCTGTTGTAGCTGCCGTGACAAAACCATCAACTCTGAAACTGTTGGATAAGTCGTGCATTAGAAGATAGTTATAATTTATACATTATTGCACACTAATAATATATAATGTGAAGTAAAACTATTTTATAGAAGAGACGAATGTGATCTTCCGCCGAATTAATGTTCTTTCATTGCAACCTCAGGAAAAGAACACGAGACTGTCAAATTGCAACAATACATTTGTTTCATAAAATACAAGTGATGTAATAACACGTCTTTGATTTATTAAATGTGTGTGTGTCTTTTTATAGCAAAGCCACATTGGGCTATGTACTGAGTCCATCGAGGGGAATCGAACCCCTGATATTAGCGTTGTAAATCCGTAGACTTATCGCTGTACTAGCGTTGGACTTTATTAAATGTCAGAAGTTTACATGTTCGAATAAGAGTATGTTTTGTGGTGGTATTTATGTTATCTATTTTGTCAATGTCCTGTTCTTCTTATTCGTTGCTAGGTTAATTTTTATGCGAACTTCATTTCTTTTCTTTTCGTGTTATTAGCATAGGATATATCAGGATTTTAAAACTAGAGATTATTTCCGAAATTCTGTTGATAGATATCAACTGATGTTTCCCATTGACAGATGGCGCAAATATCAGGAAAATAAACTACTCTCCAAAAATCTGGATTCTGTAAACATCTTTCCCATTTGATCCTTATCAGGGTTTTCTGTTGAGTGAATATAAGTGTTTTAGAATTATGAAATACTCCAATGTGCCCTATATGTAGTAAATACTTCAAGCACTCTTCGAATCGTAAATTCCCAAAGCATTCAATCATCTGTTTAATATTTGTCTGGTTTGGGTATGTTTTGAATTTCGCGCAAAGCTACACAAGGGCAATCTGCGCTAGCTGTCCCGACTTTTGCAATGTAAGACTAGAGGGAAGGCAGCTAGTCATCACCACCTACTGTCAACTCTTGGGCTACTCTCTCATCAACGAATAGTGGGATTGACTGTAACATTATGACTATCCCACAACTGAAAGGACGAGAATAATGAGAATATTGGTCTGACAAAACGTTATATTTAATTTTGACAACAACCGTCTAAGTTTGTGATTTCTGTTGGGTGCTTGTTAGTTAGACGAATTCTCAAATTCGACAATAACCCATCCAGTGGCTCATAGGTAAGACTACAGGTTTATAACGCCAAAAACTGGGTTTGGATACTTGTGATGGGCACAGCACATATAGTCTATTTTGTAACTTTAACTTAACAACAAACAAACACACTTGACAATATATTCCCCACTGTATGACTACTCTGGCAAGTACTCAGTGAGTCACGCGATAAGTTTACGGACTTACAAATCACGAGTTCGATTACAGGTGGTGGACAGAGCATAGATAACCTCTACGTAGCTTAGTCCTGAAACAACTAAACGCTATACCCTACCGTGTCGTATGAGAAAGATAATTATTTACATCACAAGGATTTTTATTAGTTTTATGTTTAGTGTCTTGCATAAACTGATGTTGTTGTTTTTAATTATTAACTCCTCCATCACACTTTCTTAATGATAATTAACATCCATTTGCCAGATGGTGCTAGTTACACACTGCGAGCAGCGTATTAGATTCAATTTTTTTGAGAAACTTAAGAGGCAGTTTCCTGTGTCCCTTTCAGTTGTGTAATAAGGAGTTGTAAAGTGGTACGAATCTGGTGCCCAGTGTAAGGCTTCGATTCCAATAAATTGTGCTAAGTATCTAATGCTGTTAGTGACTTGTGGGCTTTGATTACAGCAGTAGGGATAACTTACTAACACATACTTAAAGCTTGAGTGTTTTTGTTTGTCTAGAAACTAGATACACAAATAGCATCATTTAAGTCAAAATTCAGTGTACTATCATGTAATTAAATTGTGCAAATAGCCCTTTTTCGTTAACAATGGTAAAATTGCTTCAGCTCTGGCATTACCTGAACGTTCTGCTTTTGAATTCTTAAAAAGTTATTATGAGCTAATAATGATAAGTAACCATAAAGGGATAAAAGGTACCACTTAAGAGATTCTTAGGTGGTTTAAAGTCACCAAAAAGAATAAACTTATATAAGGACAACTCGAGCGCTTTCGAAATGTGACTTTTCTTATTCAGGGTCCTGAAGAAGAAATGTCCGCCTTTCGAAAGTGCTCGGGTTATAGGATTTTTTATTGTTTTATATTACGACTTCTTGAACCTACATGTTTTTCTGACATCATGAATAAATAGTCAAAATACACCGTTCATTAGTTAACTGCAAGGCTTAAAACATTATTAAAGAGAGAGCGAAAATACAATGTGATTAGTTTTAACATTGGTTCTCTCTCTGTCTCTAGGTGTTTGGGTATATAAATTTGTATATCCAGGAGGTCAGGTATACTAGACCTCTTCCTTAATATCAGTATTTTAAAACTAGAGATAAATATGATTTCCGAAATTCTGTTGATAGATGTCAACTGATGTTTCCCATTGACAGATGGCGCAAATATCAGGACAATAAACTACTATGTCCAAACACCTGGATTCTGTAAACATCTTACCCATTTGGTCCTTATCAGGGGTTTTCTGTTGAGTGAATATAAGTGTTTGGGGATTATGAAATACTGCCAGTGTGCCCCATATGTGGTAAATATTTCAAGCACTCTACCAATCGTAAATCCTCAAAGCATTCTTTCATCTGTTGTCATTTTAATTGAACTTGCTAGTTCTTTTGGAACCACAAAGTACATATAACAATCGGACCAGAGGGAAGAGTGGACAGAAATGACACCTTTTGATGATAAAAACGTAGCACCGCCTTTCATTAGAGTGAGGAAAGGATTAAGATTCAGAATGTATATTACTTAAATTCTGTTAAGTAGGTTGTAATATGCATTTTATAAAATCAGTTTTTAATTAGTTTATTTAAGGTAAAGAAACCAGTCATTGTTAATTAAAGACCCACAATATCCGTAATATCTTTATTAGTTGAACTGTCAAGATATTCCCTTCTTACAAAAACTCTCTCTGGTGGTGTAAACTTGTACTTTTTTATTATTTCTGAAAGCAATGCCTGTATTTTTACAGTTTTGAATATTTAAGAAGTAACTGTTGAAAGAGCTGTTACACGTGTAATGTACAATCGATATTTATGCTTTTGCTAAAAAATCTCTTTAGGTTAAAAATATATGATTTGATAAGATAGCAGAGTGTTAGGTTATAACAAATAAATAGTGTTAGCTTTTTATATAATGAAAAATTGAGAAACAGTTTTTCAGTAAAAACTTTTTTTACGCTGAAAAAATTACATTTTACCTTGAATAAAAACTGCTTTTTCTACTTCCTGACATCTCCTAGTAGCAAAGAGACATGTCTACGGAATTACAACGCTAGAATTTGGGTTTTGATACTCATAGTGGCAAAGCGCAGATAGTCCATTGTGTGACTCGTATGTTTAAATATAAACAAACAAAAAAAACCCGCTACCTGTATAACAGTCGTTGGATAAAGAAAAGCCGCTTCTGCGTGTAGGCAAGGAGGGTGTGGGGGTAAAACTCGTTCTACTAGATGCTTTCACGCACCCTGTGAGAACCACTCCTCGTGACGGTCCCCACCACCCGGGCTGCCATGTTACACGCGCCTCAGGGAAAGATGTTGATCTGTTTTCCCAAAGGAACCGAGATCAACGTGAGGTCAACATCTCTCTGGCAGAAAGAATGAGTTTGTTAAGATTACTACAGAAGGTCTCGAAATACGGGAAGAGATTTCAATAAATTTACAGGTAATAGATGCAACCTATGCACCGGTCTCTGACTTTATCGGTAACTATTCCCGATTTTATAGAACGAACCATGTGACTTCACTACGACACTTTAGCGGACTACCTTCTAAAGATATGTGACCAGCTTTTGACGTTATCGACTTTACAGTTATCGCGCGGGGGGCGTTATTGGACTTACTTTTTAACGTTAACGCACCGCATCACAGACTTGCCTTGTAACACAGCGCAATACAATGATAGATGGCGCAGATATTTGGTGAAACAGATCAGTTGCGTAAGTGTGGACGTGCGGTAATTATTTTAGTTTATTGGTTGGTATATCGCATTGTTAGTGTATTTGCATACATTTGAGAAATCCAAAATACATATGAAACGTATTTTGTTTCAATCAAGATTTTGAAATGAATTTTTTCAACCTAAACGACATCTTTATGCGCACGCTGACTAAACGATCACGTCAAAGTAACTATAAGTTGTCACAAATTTTGAACTTTTGACCACAAGGACTTTAGTCAGCCTTTTGAGACAAATAATACGATTGACAGCTACATTATTTTGTAATGAGGGTACAGCTGAAAATGCGGAACGTGCTCAGCCGAATCGTGTCTTAGAACCCAGACCTTACGATACATATCCTGGGAAATTAAACAACCACGCCCAGTAAGAATAAATACTTTTGTCTAATTGGCATCTCTCAGACCAAACTTAGATTATTAAACAAAGATCTGTAGTTGATTACAGTTATTACAAAGAAAAATTAATAATTACCGCTACAGGGCAGAAGTTTAGAAGAAAAACGACGTATACACTCCAGATATGTTTTTAAAAAATTCTTTGTTATGATAACCAACATTTTGCCTTTTCTGTTTCTTCAGGGATGTGAGTATATTAACCATGATGAAGCCGTATAGGCGAAAGGCTGGTTAAAATTTTTTTAAAAGTTTTTTTTGATATATCATTGTAATATTAAGGTATTTTTTTTCTAAACTTTTTATAAAAATATGTAAATCCTTTAGTATGTACTATAAGTTTTGAAAGGCAACAGTTAAAAATACTGTTTTATGGTGGAAATTGTTTCGTTGTTTTTTTTATCTGCAGGACACAGGCGAACTGTACATATGCATGTGAATTAAATGTTCGAAGTTCATTGAACCTGTTAATATTCGTTATACGTTTAAAATAAGCATATATGTATGGTAGATTCAAGGTTCTAATGCTCGCGTCCCGTTACCAGAAAAAAGAAAGACAGAAAGTACACTTGCAAAGTTGTAAAAAAAATATTTTTACTCATGCTGAACTTCCCGAACGAGTGGGAGTAGCATGGCAAGGTGGTTAGGGTTTACGACTCGCAATCTGAGGGTCGAAGGTTCGAATCCTTGTCTCGCCAAACATACTAGACCTTTCAGCTGTGAGGGCGTTATGATGTTGCGTTTAATTCCACTATTCATCGGTAAGAGTTGGTGGTGGGTGGTGAGGACTAGTTGCCTTTTCTCTAGTCTTACACTGTTAAATTACGGACGGCTAGCGCAGATAGTCCTTGTGTAGCTTTGCGCGAAATTCAAAACCCAAAATTCGAACCAAACTAGAATAATAAAAACCTTTAGTTCTATTCTGCTAGAAACATTTTATTAACTGTATTTATATTTTCACAGTTTTAAATAAATATGATTCTGTTTTTAAAAGTCCGCAGATTTAACACAAATATTATAGAACATGTTTTGTTCATTCATACAACTTTTTGTTACCATAGCGAATAAATAATATTTTAAAAATTCCGTCAAAGTGCACGTAAACACAAATGCTGTCCAGAAATGACACGTAATGCGGCTTGTTAACCACTTATGTACTGGTAGTGTGTTTCTGGCGGGTTCTAAAACGATCGATAAGACTGACTAGATTTTGTTTGTTTGTTTTCAGTTTTGGCGAAAAGCTACATGAGGGCTATCTACGCTAGCCATCCTAATTTAGCAGTGTAAGGCTAGGGGAAAGGCAGCCAGTCATTACCACCCACAGCCAACTCTTGGGCTACTATTTTACCAACAAATAGTAAGAATGACCTACATTATAACGCCCCCACGGCTGAAAGGGCGAGCATGTTTGGTGTGACGGGTTTTCGAACCCGCGACATTCGGATTACGATTTGAGCGCCTTAACCACCCTGCTATGCCATGCCTGGCCAAACACGTCTAGAGTGAATAAAATTATGAAACGACGGGTAATCGAGTTAACAGGTACAACAAGAATTATATTAAAACCTAAAGTCTGTTCATGGAACACGAATACTTATGTATTCACACAATATATTTGTTTTATCCGTAAATTGTAAAAATTGGCTACTATTTTACTAAAAAATAGCAGGGTTGGCCGTTACATTATAACGTCCTCCACGACTGAAATGGCGAGCATATTTGGTGCGACGAGGTTTCAAACCTGTGACTCTAAGATTATGAGTCGAGCGACCTAACCACCTGGCCATGTCGTGATTGGTTTGGATGAATCTATAGCCAATGGTTGTCAACATTTTAAGCATAAGAAAATGTGACCCGATACCAATGATAAATTGTTCACTTACGTAAAAGTATTATGCACATGACGTTTAATGAAAAATCTTTTCGTGCGTTATCAGAAGACAGAATAGACGATTTTGACAATTTGTTTCTTTCAAGTTAATGAATAATTGTAAACCTTGATGTATTTCCTAGGATACAGCGGAGATCGTTGTGAACTGGATATTGATGAGTGCTATCCAAATCCTTGTTTTAATGACGGTATTTGTAGTGATCGAATCAACGGTTTTCGATGTCTCTGCCCGATTGGCTTTTCCGGTAGGAAGTGTGAACTAAATGACGACGACTGCCTAAGTCAGCCATGCCGGAATGGCGCTACTTGTATCGACGGAGTCGCGAGTTTTACTTGTGACTGTCCACCAGGTAACAAAAATAATTGAATTTAATTCTGGAAGAATGAGATGTTTTCATAACAACAAAGTCAATTAATAGGATTTTTTTAGGTGAAAAATAAACCGCAAAAAACTCTCATGTCTCTTACATTTTAGTTCTATGTGCACGTTTTTATTTAAATGATAGTGCCAATAAATTTTCGCAATCTCTTTTGTTTTTGTTTATCTATGAAAAGAGTTGTTTTAAATTTTTGTTATGAATTTTATTTAGTTTAAAAACATACCGGAAGATGGCAGTTGTATGAGCAAATGTATAATTTATTAATTTTTTGATCAAGTATTTTAAAGCGTGTTTCATGTTAAAATGGAACTACATGCATTTGAATAATATTTGTCGTAAGAGTAAAAATGGACTATTCAACGAAAAAGCATCATAGTATTAATTGAGTTTTCATGATCTGATAAAGTTAAATTATTGAACAAAAACCGATTTGTTGATAAATCTATATTCACATGTCTTAATTCTGTTCCGAGAAGTTTATTCAGTTACAGTTTCTGTTACAAACTTTCATCAAACGTAGCAGTCAGTAAAGTACAGTATAAAGATGACAACATGAAGCTGTTAGTCTAAATAAAAATATAATTTAATTTTACAATATTACAAGATTTGTAACCTTAATTATATTACCATAATGAATTCTCTGAATGTACATTTATTGTTTTGATGCACAATTCATATTTTTAAATTCGTTCATTCATTTATAGTTTTATATACAAAAATGTATAGTAATGTATTTAAAACTATTGTGGGTTTTAATTTCTGTTTGCAAGCTCAACTATTTCTCGTTTCTATGCTAAACATTTTTATCTTAATATTTTAAATATAAGTATCAGTCATATTTTTATTCAACACGAAAATGGTAAGTTTTAGACAAAATGATAATTAAATGATTTTCTTCTACTTAAAGTTTTTTCTCTGTATCTTTAGGTTTTACAGGTTCAACATGTCAGACAAACATAAACGATTGTCATAGTTCTCCTTGCCATCATGGAGAGTGTGTGGATGGCATCAACAGCTACAGATGTAACTGTAATCCTGGTTACACAGGTTTTCTTTGTCAGACTCCGATAAATGAGTGTTTGAGCAACCCTTGTCAACATGGTGGCTTCTGTGAGGATCTCATCAATGGATACCAGTGTCGATGTCGTCCTGGAACGTCTGGACCAAATTGTGAACATAATGTTAATGAGTGCTTTACTAATCCATGTCGTAACGGCGCCACCTGTGAGGATGGAATTAATTCCTACTCATGTGTTTGTGCGCCAGGCTTCATAGGTAATTTCAATGTCGAACCATAATTCCTCACATTAGTGATTACAGAATTAAAACAACAACAACAAATAAATATAAAATATTTGGTTACCATGGGAAAGATTGTTCGTAAATGTTATCTCTGCAAAAATGATTAAATTTTACTAAAACATAAAGGTGGGTTACAACTGAAAATTATTCATAACATTGGATAACTATGGCTTTAAATTAATGTTACATATCAGTATCACTGAATAAGTTTATTTTTACATGCAAATCTTCTTCTTAGGATAAGATACAGTGTATATCCTTTAGTCGTATACCTCTTCAAAACATTTTAAAAATTAAGATCAAAGAAATTACATCTCAGAAGGAAAAGTTATATTTATGTTTTGAAATGTTAGGGCTGATTTGTACTCTCTTATTTAATCTCCCACAAAATTTCTCCTGTAGAGGAACATTGCTAATTTGATTGGAACTTAGACTAAAAGCTAAATATGTTGATCAGCAATTTAAACTTTTTAATATCCAATCATTTCTGACCAAATTACGTACTTGTAAAAGCTCATCAAAGTGTGATAAAAAAAATCTTCAATGTTTTTCAAAAGGTGTTCACTGTGAAACTAACATTGACGAATGTGCCAGCAGCCCTTGTGCAAATGGAGGTCAATGTATTGATCTGGCTAATGGATTTAAATGTGACTGTCCCAGAGGGTATTTTGATGCACGGTGTCTTTCCGATGTGAATGAATGTGAAAGCAATCCTTGTTTTAATGGTGGCACTTGTGAAGATGAAGTCAACAAATACATCTGTCACTGCCCTCAAGGTTAGTAATACATCTGACATTGTCCTCAATCCTAGTAATATATTTGTCTTTGTCCTCAAGGCTAGTAAAATCTTCTATTTTCTAGTTCTTTCAGTCACATTCCTGAAGGTTTGTAGTGGAGAACTTCTATTTTGTAATATTTCTCTTATACAGGGTGTTTGGAAAGTCACTGTGCACTTATATATTTATTAATAGACGTGTTTCAATATAGAATACAGGAGGTAAATATGAATGAAAATTATAAACAATGTTTAAAGTGACCCCCATTGGCATCAATACAGGCCTGGATCCTTCTTACTTTTGTTTCTAAACACCGTTATCAGTTGCTGGCTTTAAATAGTTTGAATAAAATATGATTACAAAACTGCACAATGACTTTCTGAAGACCCTGCATAATTATTTCTGTCAGTATCCTCATGGTTAATAGTAGACACCTGTTTTCTAGTTCATCATAACAATTGCTAAAGGTTGTAATTGTTGTTTTTTCTGTTACTACCTCTATAGGTTATTGTTAAACTTCTGAGTTGTTTTTGTTTTTATGTTTTACTAATACCTGGTATTTGTCTTAAGGTTAGTGTTATAAAATATACACACTGTACTGGTTTCTGTCATTGTTTGTAAGGTTAGTATTGTATAGCTTATGTTAAAACTTTGTTTTTTTGAATATATATATTTTTTACTGTTTAAAGTAACTAAATACTCCTGGTTTGGTAAAAGTTATATGTCTGTGGTCTTGTACTGCTAGAAACTCGGTTTGGATACTTGTGGTGGGCAGAGCACAGATAGCCCTCTTTGTAGCTTTGAGCATAATATAAAGAAAAAAAAAGTCAAACAACCTAATAAATTTTCTGACATTAAAAGAAATTTTTGAACTTTTTGTTGAGACTTGCATATAAATAGACATATGTTAATCATGTTTATTGTTTTTCTTTTCTAAGTAAACAATTCTTTGAATATACAGGTAAGCAGAGTTTAGAAATTAGATTTATTGCTAATGCACAGTGAGACTGAAGATATAAATATTCATATTACAAACTGCAGGTTATGGGGGTCCTCGGTGTGAGTTGGACATAGATGAATGCCAGTCTAATCCCTGTCAACATGGTGGCAGCTGCCATGATGCTTTGGCGAGTTACTCATGCACTTGCCTGTTAGGATATACAGGACAAAATTGTGAACTCAACATTGACGACTGTGCCTCCAGTCCCTGCTTGAATGGGGGCTCCTGTATCGACCTGGTAAATGCATACAAGTGTGTCTGTGAGGTTCCATACAGTGGTCATAAATGTGAAATGGAACTAGATCCATGTAACCCTAATAAGTGCAAAAATGGAGCTCGGTGTACTCCTTCTTCAAACTACTTAGATTTTGCATGTACATGTGAACTTGGCTATACAGGTAGGTTGGAGTTTTTTGAGTAAACTACTAGTTCAAAACTAGTTAAATACAGTAAAACCTGTCTAAACCAGAAACTGCATAGGGCAGAAACCTGTACAATCTGAAAATATCAAAATTTTGCAGCATTATCTCAAGACTTTTGTTATAAAATGCCCTCCATATGAAAGAACCTGAAAACTATTTTTCACCTGCCTCATCTGTCAGCAAGTAGGATTAAACCTGAGTAAGGTGGAAAAAATGTTTTTGTTTAAATATTAATTTCTTATTTAATTAATAATTTCTTTAAATATAAATAAATTCTTGTTTGATAAATAATTTGTCAAAATACTAATAAATTCTTCGACATTTTGTTACAGTAAGTATTTGTTAAATTTTTTTTTTTTGCCATCACTATTTTTGCATTTAAATTAGATTCTTGATTTGTACAAATATATTTGTCTTTTAAGTACAAAATTCCACTCTTTAAATAATTCTTACCAAAAAAATAAATTACAATCTTCCCCAATTTTAAAATTTAGGGAGAATTTACTTAATACCCACATTTTTTAAAAAGTTGTTATGACGATTCTAGTGAAATTCAAACTCAGATTGAGAAGATTGATGCAGACGATTTTGTGAACATGGAAAGTTTATGAATGTTGACAAGAATGTTTTAACAGAAACTGATGAAATTGATTTAAAATCTATAATAGAATCATAAGATCATAACAAAGTGAGATATACAGAAGATAAACAAAATAGAAAGGACAGTAAGGAAATAGAATTTTTACTTCATCACAAGTGTTAAGTTAAATTAATACTACCAAATTGCATGCAAAAATGAAGGAGGAAAATGAACTTAATGAAAAGGCCATAGAATTGGCGTTCTAGTTTAACCACATGAAAAAGCCCATTAAAAAAATTAAACAGTTAAAATTGGACACTTTCTTCAAATAAATTTGCTTAAAGTTTTGTGTACTTATGTATATTTTGAATGCCTCTTTTTGTTCTTATTCTAGTAAATATAGCATAAACAGTAATAACTTTATTCACAAATGTTTTACTCCCCTTGAGGTTGGCAAGTATAACATTCTGCTCAAAAATTATGTATAATTACTGAAATGCATGTTCAATGTCTAAGCCAGAAAACCTACTTAGGTCAGAACTTGTACTCAATCCCATGCAATTCCATATTAGACAGGTTTTTACTGTGTTTTGGTATTTTAAAATTTGATGAAAGCAGTTTTCAATGCTTTTATTACTTATACTTATGTTAGGTCTTATGTTCATTGGGAGGGTGTTAGGTGTTATTTTAGATATACTGACATAATCTTATCTGACTGTATATAGGCAGACTGTGCAATGAAGACATCAATGAATGCACTGTTTCCTCCCCTTGTCGTAATGGAGCCACGTGTGTCAACACCAATGGTTCCTACATCTGCACATGTGCTAAAGGCTATGAAGGAAGAGACTGTTTAACAAATACAGATGACTGTGCATCTTGTAAGTTCTGCACTACTCTAATGTGTTGTTTTAATTAATGTAATATATACATACACGTGTTTTGGGATTGTTATTCAGAATTATGACTTAAGTGGTGGATTTAGAGGGAAGTCCAAGGGTCTCGACTCCATTTTTCCTTTTAAAATCTGTGGAAATTATGGCAAAGTAGAGTCAAACACTAGCTCACATTGAGTCCTGTGAGACACTGGCATTATTGATATATGTGTAAAATATTTTGCCACACTCTTCCACATTCTCAGGAATAAGACAGATTTTGGACTCGCTCCACCCTTAATAAAAATCACAGTTCCATCCCTGGACTTACATTTATAAAATGCTCAAAATATTTTTTTTTTTCATTTTTAATCCATTTGTATAAATTAGTATTATAAGTATGCAGTAGTAATTGTGATGTGGGATTATAAGTTTCAGTTATGGGAAAGTCAGATACAACTTTTGTTTTTGTTTTTTTCTAGAGTATTCAGATTTTGAAGTAGTCTGGTTTCAGGAACAGTAGAAGCTTCAACATTGAGGGAGTTTAAAAGAAAGTAGTTTAGACTAGGATGATGGGGGGGAAAAATGATATAGTCTGGATGGACCATATGTGTTACCCCTTGGAAATGAAATAAAATGTTTTTGTTTTACCTGTCTTGATTATAAGTCTCTTTTGCATTTTTCTTATAGTTCCTTGTCAGAATGGAGGAACGTGTCTAGATGGTATTGGAGAATACACCTGCCTCTGTATTGATGGTTTTGGGGGGAAGCACTGTGAAACCGACATTGATGAATGTGCCAGCAGCCCTTGTCAGAATGGAGCCACTTGTAATGATTACGTGAACAGCTACACTTGCACTTGTGCACTTGGATTTAGTGGGACAAACTGTCAAACTAATGATCAGGATTGTACTACAAGGTATGGGAACTTGTTTAGAGAACTTGATACAAATAATTATCACTCGGTGTTCATAAATATTTGAATATATGTAATTAAATTACTATATGTGAATTGTTTTAATGACCTCTAAATTAGGTAATTATTAATGGTCAGTGAAAGAATGTATCTCCAAACCAACATTATTTACATTCTATTGCTATGCAAGTTCTACGAGGGCTGTTCAAAAAATACTCAGACTGAGGTCATAAAACAAAATGTACTTTATTTAGAAGTTACAGGTCTGGGCTCCCATCAAAGTACTCTCCTTCCCAATGCACACACTTATCCCAACGGTGTTTCCACTTGTTGAAACAGTCCAGGTACGGTTCTTTTGTAATGTCTCCAGCTCCTTCGTCGCATTTGCCTTAATCTCAGGAATTGTCTCAAATCTTTTTCCTTTCAAGAATATTTTGAGTTTGAGGAACAAGAAAAAATCGCAAGGAGCTAGGTCAGTGAGTAGGGGGGTGGGGAAGAACAGTGATCCAGTGTTTGGCCAAAAACTCACGAGTTCTGAGGCACAAATTTTGCAGCAACACAGTGCATCTTCAATTTTTCAGTCAAAATCTCGTAACAAGATCCAACTAATATCCCACACTCTTCAGCAAGTTCCTGACAGTCAAACGTCAATTTGCCCACACCAGGGTGTTGATTTTGTTGACGTGTGGGTTGTCAGTTGACGTGGAGGGACGTCCAGGATGCTCATCATCTTCAATAGACTGTCGACCATCTGTAAAACGTTCATGCCACTTGAAACATGCTGCACGCTTCATAGCAACATCACCGTAAGTCGTGTTAAGCATATGAAAAGTTTTAGTTGCAGATTTTCCAAGTTTAACATAAAATTTCACAGCAAGTCGTTGCTCCTTCAGGTCATTCATTCTGAAATCGCCAAACAAAAGAATCGCACTTCACTTAAAACCGCGTAGCTAATACACAAATAAAGATATCTGCAATCATGAAATGGCATTGTAATCAGCTGATCTGTGCGAACCTAGCAACACTAAGCGGATTTCCCTGGAACCAACTGGAGCTGCGCATTTCAAACAGTCCGCGTATTTTTTGAACAGACCTCGTACTCTGTTTATATTCTTTGCTCTTCTAAGCAACATTGATGTGCTATGTGCTCTAATTTGAGTGAAAATAGTATGTTGCATGAATAGGGAGAAGTAAATCAAACTTTTTTACATTGAAATTAACATTTTCTGGATAAAAAATTTAACAAATAACTAAATTCAGAACTTGTTAACCACATAAAAACAGATTTCAATCAGTACGGAAGTATGAATTTATCAGAATGGGGCAATAATGTAGTTATTCATGGATGTCAATTTTATTTTGACATTTTTCCTCTGTGCATATTTAGAGATTGAGTACATCATATGAAAATTACTTTGAATCCTCACCATATCATTATAGTCTATGTGGCTACATGCTGTGCTTTATTTAACAGCTGTACATCTTGACAATAGCCCTGCAGTATAGTTTACATTAAAAGGAATCATCTTAAGGCAATCATATCTAAAGCCTGCTCCTCCAACCTGCACACGTTACATAATCCATCTAACGTACAAGAACGACAGTTTCCTTGTAACCATTTCCATAGTCCAATAATACAGAAATCTCTTGTCAAATCAACTGTGTGTAATAGCATCAATACTCATTTCATTTTCTAGCTGATTTAGATATGCACTAGTTGAATGGATGTGCCATGGGAACAATCTGTGTAAATATGACTTAAGAAACAAAACTATTCAAGATAGAGATCCTTTTTGGCTATATTGCATGCTATTTGTTGAGGTATGTGAACAGCTTTTGCCACTGATCTTTTCTGTTCTTGGATTTTCATCAGTTATAAGATGCTACACTTTGCTATGGCTGGTGTGTGACTTACTGCATATTTTTTCCTAAATGATCCTGACATTTCAGGTTTACTCATATTTCATTGTTTTCCAATGGCATTAAGCACAGGAGATAGCCCCATTTTGGAAATTTTTTTCCCAAAAGTAAGGAATTTTTGATGGCATTACATTACTCATAAAATAGCAAAACAGTTTCAAAATGTAGTCATGATATATGGTATTCTACTGTGATATTATATTGATTGTGGTGGTCTTGTGAAATTTAAATGTGCATATTCAAAATTGTTATGTTGAAAAATAATTCGATTCTTTATATATTGGTTAGTTCTATGTTTAAGCAAAAAGTTAAAACAAGAAGGTTAACACATAGTTGTTTTAGCCAATAACTTGAAAGTTATTTTTTATCTCTTAAGTAATGTACAGATCAAACTTAACTAGGCACAAGTTATTATAAATTGTTCTTTTCAGCTATGTTTGTATGTGATTTTTTTTGTCAAAATACTTTATAAATGCCCCTTAAAATGTGATTTCTAAACATAGGTTAAAATGTCAAATTTTGGTATGTAATTTCATTTCAAATAAAAAAGATAATAAAGTTAATCATGGTTCACACCTAAAATTATGTTTTATGTTAAAATTATTACTGTATTGAGAAGTTTAACAGTCATATTGTAATAGGAATCCACAGGGTAACAGAGTTCTGAGTTAGTTCTGTACTGATAATGGTAACAGATTTTAAATTATTATTTTATATAGAATGAGAAGGGTAACGTTTTTTTAGATTGTTACTTTACACAAAATGAGAAGTGTAACATGCTTTTTAGATTGTTACTTTACACAAAATGAGAAGTGTAACATGCTTTTTAGATTGTTACTTTACACAAAATGAGAAGTGTAACATGTTTCTTAGATTGTTACTTTACACAAAATGAGAAGTGTAACATGTTTTTTAGATTGTTACTTTACACAAAATGAGAAGTGTAACATGTTTTTTAGATTGTTA
This sequence comes from Carcinoscorpius rotundicauda, assembly GCA_011833715.1. Taxonomy (NCBI): domain Eukaryota; kingdom Metazoa; phylum Arthropoda; class Merostomata; order Xiphosura; family Limulidae; genus Carcinoscorpius; species Carcinoscorpius rotundicauda. The sequence continues at coordinate 37,845,218 of CM022403.1, forward strand.
CTTTACACAAAATGAGATGGGTAACATGTTTTTTAGATTGTTACTTTACACAAAATGAGATGGGTAACATTTTTTAGATTGTCATTTTACACAAAATGAGAAGGGTAACATGTTTTTTTTACATTGTCACTTTACACACAATGAGAAGGATAACGTTTTTTATTGTTACATTATACAGAATGAGAAGGGTAACATGTTTATTTTAGATTGTCACTTTACACAAAATGATAAGGGTAACATGTTTTTTTATTGTCACTTTATACAGAATGAGAAGGGTAACATGTTTTTTTACATTGTCACTTTACACAGAATGAGAAGGATAACGTTTTTTATTGTTACATTATACAGAATGAGAAGGGTAACATGTTTTTTTATTGTCACTTTATACAGAATGAGAAGGTTAACATGTTTTTTTACATTGTCACTTTATACAGAATGAGAAGGTTAACATGTTTTTTTACATTGTCACTTTATACAGAATGAGAAGGTTAACATGTTTTTTTACATTGTCACTTTATACAGAATGAGAAGGGTAACATGTTTTTTTACATTGTCACTTTATACAGAATGAGAAGGTTAACATGTTTTTTTACATTGTTACTTTACACAGAATGAGAAGGGTAACATGTTTTTTGGCTGTTAGTGTACTTAGTAGAGCTTACTGATTAGCTTGATCAATTAATGTTATATAAAATAAACCAATAATTTATTATTGTTATTAATGCTGTGAAAATAACTAATAATAATTATTACTGTTCATAATTATTCCAACCAATAGAAGTGTTGCCATTATGATTTATTACTGTTGTTATTACTTCATTCAAGGTTGTTTAACTTAATAAGTTAATGTTACAATTCAAGAAAACAATAAATTAATCAAAATTAATATTTCTCATCAGTACTCTTTTCATTTATTCGAAAGATTGAAGTTTCATGTGGGAGTAATTTATTACTTGATAAGAAAATTCCACTAACTGTGAAGTTCTAGTACTGAAAAATGTAGCAGAACTTTTAAGTTTATTACACTTATGAGAACAATAACATATTTTTAGATTGTTAATATAAAGAGATGAGTTATATATGTTCAAATTATTACTGTACTGAGAAGGTGACATAGTTTTATATTGTTAATGTACTGAGAAGGGTAACATAGTGTTCAGGTTAAGAATAAATGTAATTGGCTAAATGTTAATAAACTTTAGATACCAAATATAATATAACTAAGTGTAGGCTTCCTGCCCGTAACTTGACAATACAGAAATATCTAGTGTAATTGTACACTGGCTTCTGGGATGAACCCATAAAATTATTCTGAATAATTAATCATTAAGTAATAGATATAATAAGACATTATGTAATGTGTATATTTGAATAAAAATATTATGGCTTCAGCTGAAATGTCAAAGAATTCTTTATTTGTAGTTCTTGCATGAATGGGGGAACTTGTATAGATGGAATCAATACGTATACCTGCCACTGTGCTGCTGGATACACAGGATCAAACTGCCAATTCCACATTAATGAATGTGATTCTAACCCTTGTAAGAATGGAGCAACCTGTGTTGACCATGTAGGATATTATACGTGTCACTGTCCATTTGGTTATATAGGACTCGAATGTGAGGTAAAACAAACTTTTTCTTTCCATTCCCTAATAAATTAGAATTGAAATTATCCTAGATTTTCCAATACTTTTTTTTTAATCATCAAATTCAATTACTAAACATGGAACTGGTTACTTTTACAGAAATATAATTTCAGCTTAGAAGTGATTAGTTTCTGGAGGGTCAAGGGCAAAGTTTAAGGTCACAGCAATATCAGAAAATAAAAAAAAAATCCTTATCTGTTAACATTGGGACTGATTTTTTTGCTTTTTAACTCAGACAAAAACGATCAGTTTTTAATTAAACTTGGTAGACTTATATAGATTATTACTTTTTGTTGTTCTGCTAAAAATGGTTCATATCCTTATAGAAGTACAATGTAAAATAAAACATGGTCCAGTGTCCATTGATAATAAATGATAGTGGACATCTTCATATTTTTTGAGAGCTGAACATGACTAATGCTGTGTAGCAGAGATATATGCTCTACTGAGTGCCCCTCTAGTGTTCTATATGTTTTGGAAAACTTGTTGAAGATTTCAAGGAAGCTGAGACCTACTTTTAGTATTCCCATGCAAAAAATGTTAATGCTTTGATAAAGTTGTTATTTCAATTAACTTGTGCACAAGTGCCATTTAATTGTAATTGAGATAAACATTTTGCATTTACTGAACATTGGTGTTGTGTATTTTATTTGTGTATGTTTTATATTTTGTGACGTGAAATCCAAACTATCTTTCAGGGACATCTCTAAGTATATATTAGGCTTAACAAGAGTTGGTAGTAACATGCTCAACACAGTTCTTGCTTATTCATAACAAATGACATATGTTTTTTTTGCATTTCAGGATGTTGTTGACTGGTGTAGTACAATGCCATGTATGAACGAGGCTACGTGTAAGCAGAACAAAAACACGTACCAGTGTATGTGTCAGCCTGGATGGACTGGAATTCTCTGTGATGTGTCGATGGTATCGTGCTCAGATGCTGCATTTCAAAAAAGTATGACAGTTGTTATTTTTGGTTACTGAATTCTGAATTTTTTGTATTAATGCATCGACTCCTGTTTATTTATTTTACTTAATACAAACATTATATTAAAATGAAGTTGATTGTTTCATATCTTTACCGAATTTTACTGAATATAAAACTATCTTAATATTTTTAATTGCTTCACATATTTTGAGTCCTTATTGTTTACTTTTAATGAATACATTACACTATTGTAAAATTTCTAATTGTTTTTCATTTGCACTGAATCCCAGTTGTTTACATTACTGAATGTAATAAAATATTGTAATGCATTGCTGAATTCAGAAAAATTGTCATATTTTAATTAGACTTAATATCTCTGCATTGAGTGGATATCATAACAAATTTTTGAAAGCTAGAAAGGTTAATGAGGCTTTCTATGTGAAAACTTTCACTAAAATAGAGATAACAGATGTTTATGTGCCATCAATAAATCATAACTTATCTCAACACATCCTCACCAAACTTGTGGTAGAGCAAGTGATACCAATTCTTATTCTGACCTGAAAATTGGAAGCTTCTGAAGCATAGTATAGTTAGTTTTATGTCTATTGAAACTCTTTTTTCAAAGACATTTTACCATCATTTTAAACCATTTGGCTGTGCATGTTAATTTCAGGTTTAAAGTCTTTTGGAAATGATTTTGGAATACTTTGCTGTAGGTTTAGTAAAATAGGCAAATAATATAGTTATGTATTGAACAATAGTTCAGGAATGTGAATATTGTTTCTTTTAGTTGTTTTCAAAACATTGCAATTAGTTGTTAGTGTGTATGTTTCTGTTGTGAAAGGAAAGCCAAATTGGGCTATCTGTTGTGTCCATTGAAGGGATTTGATCTTCTGAGTTTAGCATAGTAACCCTATAGACTTACTGTTGCCTCACTGGGGATCATTAACTATTAGACACTGCTGTTATCAAATAGCTGAATTGTGAATTTCTTTTTTTTGTGCACTGTAGGAATTGAAGTCACCGACTTGTGTCACAGTGGTGGCACCTGTGAAAACATTGGGAATAGTCACCGCTGTCACTGTCCGAAAGGATATGAAGGAAGCTACTGTCAACATGAAATTAATGAATGTGTGTCACAACCATGCCAAAATGGTGCAACATGTCATGATTTGATTGGACAGTATAGATGTGATTGTCTTCCTGGTTTTCAGGGTAAGTTTTTATTGAGTAGAAACAAAAATGCCACCAGAAAGTTGTATGCTTCCTGTCAGTGTGTATGTATTCTTGCTTTCTGAAGAAAAAAATAAAACAATATAATTTTATCAAAACTTATTCAGAGTTTAAAAATACATGTTTAGATTCATTATAAATACTTTTGTTTTCTAAACGCACACTTAGATTCATTGTAAACATGTCTAGGTTCAGTATACTTTTATTTTCATCAAAACACACATCTATATCTAGGTTTATTGTAACTACCTGATTTTCTAAATACACCTTTAGGCTCAGATTAACTACTTTTGCTTTTGTATGTTTTTTAAAATGTTTGAGTTTTTTTTACAGTTAAATTAATGAACAGTTATTGCTAAATTGTAAACATTATTTTTTAAAAATGAAAAACAAAAGTATTTATATTTATTCTTTAGGTTTGAATTGTGAATTCAATATCAACGATTGTGACCCAAATCCTTGTCGTAATGGAGGAACTTGCCATGATCTAGTCAATAGTTTTATGTGCTCCTGTCCTCATGGAACAGTGGGTATTCTGTGTGAGATCAATGTGAATGAGTGTTTTGAAGGAGCTTGTCATCATGGAGGGTCTTGTATTGATAAGGTTGGAGGCTATGAATGTGAGTGCTCTCCAGGATTTGTAGGGCCAAGGTATGAAGTATTTGATATCTCACAAGGTGATAGTAAAACAGTAATTACGTTTTCTTATGAATCTAGTTAATAAATTGAAATGTTTAAAGAAAATAACAAATCTGTTAAAAATAACATTTGTGTTCTTTTTTCTAGTACTCACCACTGTATTTTATGTATTTTTCAGCTGAGGGTTTGATTGTATTTTGTATTGGATAATTTTTTTTTTTAATTATTCTAGTGTCACTTAAACTTAGGTCAGATAATATGTGTCCTAGATTGTCACCAGAATATTATCTGTCTTTTTAAGTATGAGAGGTAAAGACAAACATTATTTCTAATAGCATTTCAAATACTGAAGTGTAACTTCATATTTTTCTTTTTAGCAATATTTTAGAATCTGAAAACATCTGATTTTTTTTTAGCAGACATAACATCATTGGTTACTGGTTATTTAAAGTTTTCTCATTTTGACTTGTTCTGATACATGGTATTATTTAACAGTTATCATTAATTGTACATTGCCTGAGATTTATTCCCTGCTTAAAAAAGGGTGATTATTCAAGGTGTTATTCTGTCTAGGACTTAGGCTGCAGGAAACACCTGACAGCTTTATTTATGTATATTTTGTGATATATTTTTATAAGATGAATCTGCAGATGTTGTGTTCAACTCATGATATAGTGTATGAGAACTATTTTTAGATATAATACATATCTAAATATATTTAAGGTGATTTAAAGTAAACATTTGATTATCAGGTGTGAAGGTGATGTAAACGAATGTCTCTCTAATCCTTGTGGCAATCCTGGTACACAGGACTGTGTACAGTTGGTGAATGATTATCGCTGTGATTGCAAGCCTGGTTATATGGGTCGACAGTGTGAAAGCAAGGTTGACATTTGTGCGTCCAATCCGTGTTTAAATGGTGGAATATGTACTAGTCGAGAAGGTAGTCCTCATTGTATTTGTCCTGTTGTAAGTATATTACTCCTATATTTTAAATACATTTAATCAAAAATAAGTCTTATTGATTGTAGTGAAAACAGTAAAATGCCTGTTTTTTCATAAAAGGTTGTTGTTTATGAATATTGTATTTTGAGGAATAAAATTGTTCTTAATTTTTGGCTTGTTCTGTCAAAAAGGGTAATATGTATTAGGATGTCCAGAAATAAATGTTTGAACTCTCATGATGACATGTAGAAGCTGAATATTGAGTCACTTACCATTGGTTTAATCCAATGTTTGTTGCTTACAAGGTGTCTTAATTGTCTGCTGTTTCAGCTCTACTCATAGTAAGTTTTGCAATCCCCAAGGCAGCATGGTCAAGAAGGACTTTTGTCTGATTTTCCTCTATGACTTCAAACTTCAACGAAAAGCTACTGAAATTACAAGGAACATCAACCAGGTATTGGACCATGGATCTGTTACTGAACATACAATTTAATGTGGGTTCTAAAGGTTTCAACATCGAGATGAAATTCTTGAAGACCACAAAGGTCATGGAAGGAAGCCATCCTTAGATCCAAGGGAAGTAGTTGAGACAGACCCTTGCACAACAGTACATGAGCTTGCAGAAAAGCTAGGCACAAGCGAATCAAGTGTTTCCAACCACCTGAGTGTCATTAGAAAGATGGGAAAGTTGAATAAATGGGTCCTGCATGAGCTTATTGAAGCTCAAATCAGGGTTATGAGACATGTCAAGGATGATGCTCCAAAAATTGAACAAATTGGAAATCGAGGTTTCATTTTTCCAAAAACTTTGATACCTTTTTTTAGCAGTAAATGCTTTCAAAACCAGGCAGCTGCAAAAGAAGCTTTCAGGGAGTTTATTGACAATAGAAACTCTAATTTCTTCAGCAGGGGCATAAACATCATTGTTATATGTTAGTAAAAGTGTATTGAAGCAAATGGTGCTTACTTTGATTGAAGCATGTTTTACAACACTAATTTATGCTTTTCTAAACTTCACAGCTCAAATACGACATTTATTTCTGGAAAACCTAATATTTGAAGATAATTTTTCAAAACAAAACCACAGTCTAGAATCTACTTATCAGCTGATGAATAATAAATAATAATTAAGTTTGTAAGACTTGGTAATTAACACCTGATAAAACAAAGCTTTCTAAAGTTAGGTAAAACTTGCCTGCTCAGAATTTCCAATAGATCAGCATGCATATGATACATTTTAAGAAGTTAAATGTGTTATTCTAATCAAATAGTTTTTGCTTATACATAACAGATATTCATGATATTGTCTATTATAAATTTCAATGTATCAAAACACACCAAAAATTAAATTTTAGGGTCTTGTTTGTCTATGCAGATTGTAACATCATTCAAATATCGGTACAAGAACTGAATTTGATGGAAATTCAAATTATGAAACTACTTGAGTCATAACAAGAATAAATGAAATAAGAGTTATAAGGAGACTAAACTACATAAAATTGGATAAATCTAGAAATGCTGAAAATGAGCAAAGAAATTTAAAATTTTTATAAAATTTAGCATCAGAAAGTTCTGTAATAATTTCTAGTTTTGTATTACCATATTACAGACATATTTAGCTGTAAGTCAAAACTGTTTATGAATTAATTTGATGGAAGAAATGAGACTGTACTGGTACTAAAACTCAACTAAATGATATAATAGGGACTTTATTATTAAAATAAGGCTTAACCCTAACTGATTTTTTTTTCTTGTATTTTGTATGTAGGGATACTGGGGAGAAAACTGCAGCAATACTAATACTACGTGTGCTAGTAGTCCCTGTAAGAATGGAGGTCATTGTCGATCTCATCGTGGAGGGTACACCTGCATCTGTCCTCAAGGGACCAGTGGCAAACATTGTGATGTTGATGTTTTTGATGAGTGCATGTCATCACCTTGTTTGAATGAGGGAAGCTGCATTGATAGGATTGGTAAGTTCACCTTCTTTGGTGATTAGTTAGATAATAACAGGTATTCAGTTTTAATAATAAAACCCATATTTTAAAAGATAAGCCAACAGATTTGTAACACTAAAATCAGGGTGTTTGAATTCTCCTCGGTGAACACATTCTGATGCAGCTTCACTATAAGATACATAACACTGATTTCCCAGTTTAGTTCTCATAATTTTAACCTTAAAATTATTATTAAATATTTCTGGTTATGCCGAAGTGAAGCTTTTTTTTCCTCTTAAGTGCTGTGATTGGAACTTTGAACAGTAAGTAAATGGCAAAATATTCCCAAAATAACACCTAAATAATATTTCACCCATTAGACCAGCAGTTTTATATTAAATATTCCTGCAAGCCTGACTGGTTATAAGCCTAAATAAAGCCTTTAAGTATGCTAAAATCCAGCATTATTTTGTAGCCCTTGATATGTGTTGTCATATTAAATGCATAATTTGTTGACTAACTTATTCTCGTGAGGTTATATTCACAGACGGGCCATTTTGAACTTCTAACAGAATATAAGGGGGAATAAAAACCTTGTGTAGCTATGTCACAAAAAAAATTCTTGTAATTTAGAGATTTGAAAAAAATTGTTAATTTGTTGATGTTAAAATCACTGATGTTCTATTTGTCTGTGTTACCTATGTGTAATAGTCTTTTGTTGAAACTGAATTAATTCAAGAAAGTTGACCAGTCTGAATATATTAAAACATAGATATTAAGATTAAGTCTCTAATATCATTTTGGTAAATACATTAAACAGATACCTGAAGACATTAATGCTTTCTGCTGATATTTTGCTTCTTTTTTACCTCAGGTAAATTTGAGTGTGATTGTCCACCAAGCTGGAATGGGTTTCGTTGTGAAAGTTTTGATCCAGTCTTTAAAGGGGGGATAGGGACAGTTGTCTCTTCAGGTGGAAACCTCCAAAAGTCCTTAGAGGAAGAGAAAAAGGCGTGTACTTTTAACAAGTGCAAGTTGAAAGCTAGAGATCTTCATTGTGATGAGGAATGTAATAGTTTGGCCTGTAATTTTGATGGAGGAGATTGCTCTTTAGGTAAGTGATTAAAGAAACAAATCTTATGTTGCATTTGTTAAAGTACCAATCTAAGGCAAATTTTTAGATAATGCTTTGTTTAACCATATGTGTGAATTATATGGCTACACAAAATTTATGATATTAATATGTATGATACACTGAGAAAGATTCAAAGTGTAACACTTCCTTATTTTTGTATGCCATTTTCTTAAAAGTTATGGTCAAAGAGTTCTCAATATTTCAATACATTTTGATTAGTTTTCTCTTAAATTTAACTTACTGCAAGATGATTATGAAAGCTACTAAATAAGACAATGGATTGTTTTTAATTCTAACTTTCACACAAGTTAATTTTTTTTATAAAACATTTAAAACAGTTGTTAAAAAACGTTTAACTTGATATTATCTTTTGCACCAAAAAAGGTTTTTTGTAATATTACAGCATAAAGAATAGCTGGAGCATGATGAATTTTCAATACAAAAATGAGTGAAAATAGGCTTTTAAAACGTCCTGTTTCGGAAACACAAATATTATCATTTTCTCTTTCAAACACTTGAATAAATGAAAATTTAACTTGTATGCCCTGGTAAATACCTTAATTTGGCTATAACTTCTAAGTTATAAACTATTGATTTATCATAAACATTTTAATCTTTTTAACCACGAGTTTAGTACAAAAATAATTTTTAAAATTTTTAAACAGAAATAAGGGAACATCCACAAATCAAAATAGAACGATAAAAAATAACTTACCATGCAAAAACCACCTCTGAGAACTGCTTGTAAAATGTATGTATTAATGCAATGTTATAATTTTAATCATGTAAGCATTGCTCAACTGAAGTCGATTAGAAGTTCATGATAACTGCTTTCGAGTTAAAAAGTATTTTTATTGTAAATCTGTGTAATACTCATTGAGCATATATATATATTTAATACTTGTTTTGTATTATAATATATCTCAATCAAGTCTCTGATCTATTATGCCACATATTACAATTTCAAATAGCTGGAAATTTTAATTTAGAAGTCAGTTGAATGCTGATATGTATCAGATTTATATTTTCCAACAAGACTGATATACAAACAACAGTGCAACTTATAATAGTGGTCATTATTATTAATGATTTATATACAAAAGTTTTACATATTTACAAACAATATTGAGTTTTCTCTCTGTGGTCTTAAATTGTATATTTTATTGATGAACAAATGTTGATATACAGGTACAATTTACTTGACAGGAAGCTAGCTAGCTCTATTCTTGGTTGGCTTCAGGTGGTTTACAAACTGACTTTTCACTGAAGAATATGTCTAATGCTCTCATAGAAATATTAGCATCTAAAGTTAATTCTGTGATGTTGAATAGTATGTAATGTTCAAAATATATAAACCTTTCTGGTCAAATATCTGTAGTTTTTTGATTAATGAGCATTCATTACAGTTATATCTTCCGAGATATATAGTATACTAACTGTAGCAAACTAACAGTATTCTGAAAACTGCCTCTTGATGTGCAGCTTTATAAACTACAGGCAAAGTTCTCAAAAATTCAGTTTTCAACAATGTAAACCATATATTGTTGATTCTTACACTTGAGAATCTTCCACAAATTTAGAGAATAGGCAGGGCTTTTTGCAATACACATTTAACAATATAAGTTACAAGTATTTCTAAATATATATTAAATTAAAACATGCATAGATATTGAGACAAATATATATTAGTAAATCCCTTACATACTTTTGCACTTAAAACCTATACAGTGGCTTATGTGCTTAAAACAAAGAAGAAAAAAATAGATAAATCATTTAAATTTACAGAAAAACACTTCTTTTTGTTTACAGGAATCAATCCTTGGGAAAATTGTACAGCAGCTATCAACTGTTGGGATGTGTTCCGTAACGAGGAATGTAACATAGAGTGTAACAATATTGAATGTCTCTTTGATGGCTTTGATTGCACTCAAAATCTTCCACCATGCAAGTATGTACAGTTTACTAGAGAATGTTTTTCTAAACGAAGTTTCGTAGAATTTGTCATGTTTAGCTTAATGGAAATAATTTTTCAAAGCATATTTTTAGATTTTTTGTATTTTCAGATGCATTGCTGAGTCTAATTGAAATTATCACTCTAGGTATTTTCTTTAACCTGTTCAGTGCCATAGATGAGATATATCGTCCAAGCCGATTGGTAACACTGTGCCACAGATGAGTTAATTCGTTCTCAGTAATACCCAACTTCAACGCTAGATATAAGCACCATACATACATTTGATCTAATTTGAAATTGTTTCACCTTCGATCCAAAATGGCATCAGAAAAAAATTTACAAAATGAAGAAGCAATAGAGTTGTATTGTAGCAGCTGAAATACTTGGCAGTCAACAGGTTAATCTTGTGAAAGAACATATTTTTAACAAAATTTAAATTTAATAGCATACCAACTCTTGGGCATTTTATGTTTCTTGCTAAAGGTAAACTTTATTGCATTTCTTTATGATATATTTTTTAAACTAATATTTTCAAAGGAATCACGTAAAGTATTACATTGATTCATTTGATATGTACACGGATTTCACATTTTCTATGAATTTTTAAATAAGTGTAGGTAATATTATGAAAATTTAGTTTTTACAAAGAAAATTATTAAAGAAATGGAAAACAAAGTATGAATGTATTCATAGATCATCCTGAAAATTGTATCTTGACAACAAAATCTAATAAATTAGAATTTGATTGAATAGGTTTCCACATAAAAATTTATCTTCTTTTCATGGCATACAAAGACAAGTAAATGAGATGACATCATATGGTTATTATTGTATGTCTGTGAATTCGATATTTATGCAGTGTTGGGGTCATACCTTTATTAATATATATTTAGTTCTTTTTAAGGTATTCTTAAGATTTCTACAGGATTGACTAACTTTGCATCAAATGAAACAAGCTTTTATCTCTAAGATTTCTTGCTCTAATTTTCAAATTGACTAATTTCAGTGAAATGTATGATAGTTACTGTCATATGAATTACGCTAATGGAAAATGTGACTATGGATGTAATAATGAAGAGTGTAATTGGGATGGTTTGGATTGTGAAGAGGACAAACCTCAGTTAGCAAATGGTGAAATGGTCATCACTCTTCTGATCGACTTGCAAGTATGTTTATACATTATTTCATTTAAGGTTTGAAAAAAAAACACAAGAGAAAACGTCAACAATTAGTTTAATATAAAGTATTTAGTGTTTCTTGTAAATGAATATACATTTCCTTAATGTATACCACATAATGTTGAAATTTGAATTGTTTTAATTTTTCCATTCTATTGACATCATTATAAGTATGATGTATCAACTGGATTAATATAGCTGCTAATACAGTGTCACTGAACTGCATTAACACAGTTATTAATGTGGCATATCTCAAGTGAATTAAATGTTGTTATTAATATCATTTATCTGAACTGGATAAACTGAATTAATGTGGTTGTCTCAATAGGGCATGTTAAATGGATCAACATAGTTGTTAATATGGTACATCTCATCTGGTTTCTTTTACTAACCCAAGCATAATTGCTAATATTTTTGTAAATCGAAATAAACTATTATTGACAGAAAAAATGTTTTTTATCGTTCTAAGATATGTGTAACAAATATGATCTTTTAAAAATATCTATATGTTAAATTGTCATGAGTCCAGTTGAACTGGTTCATAGCTATCCACTCAGCTATAATATATCCATTCAGTATTCCTTTTTTAAGAAATCTTTTATATGATTTTGTTATATTGTTTATTTCCAAAGATATGATGTTAATTTGAATGTAAACAAGAGTAAAACTATAGCAAAAAGTATTGTTTGAGAAAATCTTTAAAAGATTTTTTTGTGGATATTATCACTGGCGTGCTTAGGAGTAATCTCTAGCTTAAAAAAAGATTTTTTTCATAATTTTGTAAAAAACATTTTGTTTTCTAAAAATTATAAATAGCTGAAATACATGGTTTTACTGCAAAATATAATTTGCTTTGATGATGCTATTGTTTGTTATGGTTTTGTATATTTAAACATAGCATAAATTATTTGACACCGAAGAGTTGTAAAGGAAATTTATTTATATTGTCTTTAGGATTTTGAAACAACTGTCTTATCCTTCCTGAGGGAAATTGGCCGTGTTCTGCGAACAAATTTAAAAATTAAAACAAATGATAAAGGAGACCAGATGATTTATCCTTGGAAACCTAAAGACCCAGACAGTTTCCCCCGGCATCGTGGACAAAATGGGTAAGTCTAATAGCTACGTCTCGTAGCCTATACCTGAAAGAATGCTTTGTTGCTTGACAAGGTTACTTGCATTTTTGAGTGGAAAAGTAGTATTAATAATAAGATCTGTCTGAAGAAAAACATTGCATGAAATTTAAAAAAAATCATATATTTAAATAATACATGTAATAATGTTTGCTGTGTACTCATTGACCATGATTAGCAGAAACTAATTAATGGAAGGATGATATTCATTTGTGTGAATGCACAAGAACGAACATTTCCTGTAAGAGAATAAAATGATATATTTATTATAAATTCTTTAATCCTACATGTGGAGAATTTGTAAGTTGATTTCAAACAATTCTGTATAGCTTCACATGAGGGCTTACACAAGAACACAAGGGAAGTGTGTTAATATTATTATAGTTCTGATCTGATTTTGCTATGGGAAGTTGATGATAATTATGCAGCAGTTAAAGATGTATTGTTAATAAGTTTATTCTGAAATTTGAGCAACATTTAAATTTACATGAAAAATTGTTTTTGACAGAACTTGGTAATTGCTAACATTTGGTAAATTATGATGGTTGAATATATCTTAACTTTTTTTTGTTGTCATGATACCAGGATTGAAGTTCATCTGGAAATTGATAATCGAAGATGTCTGAAGTCAACATATGGTGAATGTTTCCAGTCAGCAGCAGAGGTAAGTGATTAGAATATTTTAAAGAATTATGCAATTAATTTTTTTATTTCTGTTTTCTATGAGAATTAGTAAAATATTGATGTTTGTAAACTAAGTGTCTGAAACGGAACTTTTTTTACAGGCTGCACGGTTCCTTGCTGCCTCTCATTCTCGTCACTCCTTGGACACAGCTTTCCAGATTGAACAGATCCGAAGTTCGGATGAATTGCAGGAGACTCGTGGTCCTGATGTTACTTATCCAAACATGGTTTACATTGTTATTGGGGTGATTGTCATAATTTTACTTGGACTGCTTCTTGGTGTACTGGTTACGGCACAAAGGAAACGAGCACATGGTATAACCTGGTTTCCTGAGGGATTTTTTAGGACCAGTAGTGGTCAGAGACGACAGTCACGACGCCGGGGACCGGATGGACAAGAAATGAGGTATAGTTAGTAATACTACAATGAAATAGAGGTAGAGAAATAAGCAGACATACAGAGGTGTATGTACAAATTGAACTGAAGGAAGTAAGCATTAATTAATTAGTTGATTGGTTTAAAAATGGCACATAGTCTACAATATAAAAAGAAGATACTTTTAGTGTTTTGTCGATCATGTTAAGCTATTAAGCTGTAATATCATGCTTTTGAACTTTAAAGAAAATTATACATCATGCTATATATATTTGCCAGATTTATTTTCAACTCATTTGTAATATATTATTTATATTTAAACTTGAGTGTTTTTTTTCCTGCAGGAATATGCACAAACATGCTTCTTCTCACAGAATTAACATGGATGCCAATGATAACAGTGGTATGCCATCAGATATTGGAGGGTGGAGTGATGAGGATATGGACGATGATCCCCCAGTAAAGAGGATGAAAAGTGATCATTCACCAGATCCTAGTTTTGGAGATACTCACACTGTAATGACCACTACTGATTATGATGAGAACGATCCTAGGCCTTGGACACAACAACATCTTGATGCAGCAGATGTTCGTAATCCAGACATTCTTGCTTTAACTCCTCCACAAGGAGATAATGAAATAGACCCAGGAAATATTGATGTTGATGTTAGAGGTCCAGGTGTGTATAATTATTTATAAAATCTAGTTATGATTACATTTGATATTTAAGATTTACCATGTTTCTTTGTGTTTATATGCTCACAGTTAAACCTTCTAAAAAACAAAACGAAGATATTTCTATGAAAATACTGCATCACTAATTACAGAAAGATGTTTAAAACTTTTAACTTTGAGTAACTCATTTTAAAATGTTCTCATTTTTTAGTTTTTTATCACTCTTCAATCTTTTCATGTTTCATTTTGATATTTTTTATGTATTCCAATTTTTGTGTTTTCTACTCCTAATCTTCCTTTGTTTTATCTTTTATATAGGGGGCCTTACACCTCTCATGTTAGCATCTTTTAGAGGAGGAGGATTGGATACTGGTGAAGAAGTTGAAGAAGATGATGGATCTGTGAGCATGATTCAGGATCTGCTCACTCAAGGAGCTAAAATCAACATGATGACTGAAAGAACAGGTCAGTTACTTAATCATAATTCAGTAAAAATACTTGAAATCAGTTCAGTTTAATGTGTTTAATTTACAAGACAAGAGAATCACCCATTCGAACACTTTATTGCAAACAGATTCCAAAATTTTAATGATTCTTTTAAATTCTTCACCTGAAAACATCCTAAAACTTTAAGAAAATACATTGATAGAAATATATATATTACCAAATGATAAGTTCACCCAGGAATACGCTAAGTAAGTTTGACGATAAAACACAAATGGAGTATATATATTTTTTCTAATGATGTAACACTCTCCTCTTTTATTTTATTTCATTTGTTTTCTACTACATTTATGTATTAATGAAAACCCCAATAAATATTACAATCTTCAGTGTTTTTTGTCAAATACAGAATCACATAGTTTACATGTACATACACACTTATAGGTTATTAATTACAAAATGAAAATATTTTTACATCATCACCTAGATATTCAATTCTTATAAAAATAATAATTAATGTGTGGAAATTTATTTATCATTATTGAGAGAAGAATGTTAATAGGTTGAAAAGATGATATGCTTGTGTAAAAAGTCAAAACAGTAATATGTGTTATCTCCAACATAATGTATTCAAAACTTATCTTCTGAATTGCAATTGAAAATTAAAATCCATTAATGCTAAAATGGGAATATTTAGTGATTGTAAGTGCTGTTAATTTTTATCTTTTAAATATTGCAAGTTTTGTGATAAATGTATTATTTTGTGTTTTAGATTGTTCATTATTTTATAGTTAATTGATTTATGCATATTTTAAATCCAGGAGAAACATCTCTTCATCTAGCAGCTAGATATGCACGTGCAGATGCTGCTAAAAAATTGCTGGATGCAGGTGCCGATGCTAATTCTCAAGATAATACTGGTCGCACTCCTTTACATGCATCTGTTTCAGCTGATGCTCAGGGAGTCTTCCAGGTAAACACACATTATGAAGCATGTCACTTTTTTTCTGTTTACTAATAATTACTATAAGAGTTTCTTCTTTTTAGGACCTTAACAGTGATTTAATACTTTCTCTAGTATTACTCAAATTTTTACTGACACTGTTGTTAAGAGTGAAGACTGTTTAAATGATTTTGTCTGAGGTTGTATTGTTTTCTGGTTTTTTTTCTGGTAGAAGTACTTCTTTTTTCAAGACATTTTTTATGAGATATTTTAATTTAAAAGATTACTTCGCTTTTTTAGTCTTAATAGGTCTGTTAGCCAGTTTTTTTGTGAACTTTATATTCATTTCTAAGCATTCTTTTGAGCTGTTTGTTGTAAAAGTTGTTTTTGTTAAATGTATCTTTGTATTTGGAAAGAAGCAAAAAATTAATAAACCTAGAAAAAGACAAAGATTCATGAGTAAATTGTATTTAAAGAAATGGAGGAACTGAGAATCTTTGGACAACATAATTCGAGTATTATTAACTTTATTTCATTAATATGATGTACATGTTATTTTTTTTTGGTTTCAGATTTTGTTAAGAAATAGAGCCACAAATTTGAATGCTAGAATGCATGATGGAACAACTCCACTTATCCTTGCTTCTAGACTTGCAATAGAGGGGATGGTTGAGGATCTCATCAGTGCCGAAGCTGACATTAATGCAACTGATGATCTTGGTGAGTTACATAAGTGATAAAAAATCTATCATTGAGAAGCCTTAATCTTTTGAAGTGTTGTAATGAAACATGGCTCAACACGTACTTTGTGCATCTTGTGGAAAATATGACATTTTTTTATTTATTTATGTAATAAAATTTTCAGTAAAACGTATGTCTATTAGATCATGGATTTGACAATATATCTGTATAGTTCATGGTAACAGTATTTTATATTATTAAAATAACAGTATATTTTCTCTGGCAAATGGCCCAGCGTGGCCAGGTAGTTAAGGCACTTATGTTGTAATCCGAGGATTACTGGTTCGAATCCCTGTCACACCAAACATGCTCGTTCTTTCAGCCTTTGGGAGTGTTATAATGTGACAGTCAATCTCAGTATTCATTGTTAAAAGTGTAGTCCAAGAGTTGGTGATGGGTGGTGATGACTAGCTGCCTTCCCTGTAGTCTTGCACTACTAAATTAGGGATGGCTAATGCAGATAGTCCTCATGTAGCTTTGTGCAAAATTCAAAACAAATAAGCAATCTCTGGCAAAGATAGTTCAACAGGGAAATACAAAATAGTATTACAGTATGTTCTAAAAGAATGATAAATGTATGCTTTCTGTTTTTTACATTGACTATACTTTTCATTTAACTTAGAATGATTTTAGCTATTTTTGTATTTCCAATCTCTGTCATGACTGTATTCATTTGTTATTCATAAGTGAATGTTGACTGGTATTTTATAAACTGAGAAAAGATCATCTATACAGGCAAAAAAGAATTTTAAATTTTCGAAATTATAGCTGTCATGTTTCAGTTGCATTCATATGTTGTTTTTAAATTTATTTTGTATTTCAACTTCTAAATGATAATCAAGGACTTTTAGTTCTTAATTCTTGAGAAAACAAAACTACACATAAACAAAATACACTTATTACAGTTCAACAGAAAATATATATATTCTTGTATCATTAGCATTGTTAGTAAGAACAATATGAATATTTCTAGATCTATATCTTCCTTCAAATTTCAGAATTACCTGGGTAGATTAGTTTTTATTCTTAAAGTAAAATATACTGTTCTGTTTAAAAAATTTTCCTTTCAATTTCAGGGAAAACTGCACTTCACTGGGCAGCAGCAGTAAATAATGTAGATGCTGTCCGAGCACTTCTATCCCATGGAGCAAACAGAGATGTCCAAGACAACAAAGAAGAGACTCCTCTCTTTTTAGCAGCCAGAGAAGGGAGCTACCAGGCAGCAAAAGTGCTACTGGAGCACTTTGCTAATAGAGACATCACTGACCATATGGACCGCCTTCCAAGAGACGTAGCTTTAGAACGTATGCACCACGATATTGTGAGATTGTTAGATGAGTTCACAGCTCAAAGTCCCCAGATATCTCACATACCTAATAGTATGGATGGATCCACAATCCATCCACAATCAGTCATCAGTTCCACCAGATCTACTAAGTCCAAGAAGAGGCCAAAGGTAAATGCCATAGTTAACATGTCCATGCAAGATGGGAAGAATCATTCATTTCAAAATAGTGATGGTGGAATCAGAAGAAAGGCATCAATGAAGAAACAAAGAGAACAAGGATCATTTGATGTGCACGGAATGGAAGGGCAACTTAACTTGCCCTCTTTGAACTCCTTTGAAGCACAACATTTGAATGGTGCACACCATGCATTTAATAATACTCTATACAGTGGGCATGGCTTAGCTCTGTCTCACGCAGACCTGAATTCTCTTGATAACATTGCCTGTACAATGCATATCAAACAACCTCCTACTTATGATGAATGTATTAATCCCCAGTTGTATGGAACCATGGGAGACATGGAAAGGCAACTAGTGTATGTAAATGAGGGGATGCTACCTCATATGCACACAGTAGAGAATGTTCCACCACACCATCTTCGACAAAATTCCATGCAAGGAAGTGTGACATTGTCTCAGGTCCCACCATCCCACCAATATTCTTCATCTTCCCCAGTGAAGCAACGACCATCACTTCCAACTTCCCCTACCCACATGGCTGCTATGCGGGCAGCCCACCAGCAGAAAAATGCCCACATTCAATCACAACAAAATGCAACTCATAGCTATGACTTTCCCACCATGCTTGGCACCACTAGTCAGAAGATAAATCCACAGGGGTCAGCAGTTGGTCAGCAACAAGTGCCTTGTAATCACCCATTTCAGTTCCCAACTCCTCCTTCCCAACACAGTTATAGTGGGTCAGAGGTTACACCCCAGCACTACATGCACCCTCCAGAGACATATTTAACTCCTTCTCCTGAATCTCCTGGCCAATGGTCAAGTTCCTCCCCACACTCTGCTCAAAGTGACTGGTCTGAAGGTATTTCTAGCCCCATGAATGCAAATAACCTACAACCGCTTTCATCTATGGAACCACAACCAGCAGTAACACAACCTCATCAGCAAGTTCAAAACACACATCCTCCCTCAGAAGCAGTATTTATATAATATAAAGTGAACAGAGAACTTCTGTTTGAAAACCCACATTTTAACACTGTAAGCATGTGAATAGGCAACAGACAAAGAACTTGTGAACAAGATTACTTTGAAACAGAGAATAATGATTTTCCTGTTTCTAGATTTTGCGTACTTTGATCAAGAGTCTTTGGTGCCTTTAGTGTTTTGATGTGGTACAAAAATACTCGTTTCCAAAAACTTTAGTTGCTTCTTAGAACGTATTTATTTCAGCACACAAGATTATCTCGTTGGTCCACTTGCAAGTGGTAACAACATTTTGATTATGCCATTAAAATTTGCAGACCTCACAATGAATAGAATTTTCAGAATGGGAGGGGTAAATTTATTATTTGTAATCTATCTTTTAATATTTCAGTTGTAAGTTTTACATGAGTGCATTTTTTTTTTATAACAATTCACTTTACATTTAGGTATTATTTCCATTTCTTATTTGGTAAATTATAGATATTGTTTTTGATAAAGTTACTTTTATTCTGTGTGATCACAATGTCTTCCATTGTAATTTTCAAACATGTAAGCATTTGTATTATGTGACTTTTTCAACATTTGAGAGTTAATCAGCAGCTAATTTCATTTCATTCTGATTGAAAACAAGAGTACTAAACCTAAAGTAGTAACATACATATGTTTTTAAGTACACAAGAAATACGGTTCAGATTTAAACCAATTACACCAAAATTTATGAGTAAAATTGTTAGAAAAGGATCAAATTTCTAACTAATAAAGCACGATACTACTGAAATAAATTATATAATAATGTGTACATCATGGGTAATGACCCATTTGTTTTAAACTTATATTAATATCTTATTATTATCTCATTATTATTTTTGTACCATTATTTTGAGTAAAATACTATTTTTAACTTTATTTTAAACATAGTTTATTTAGTTTTATCACAGTCTCTACAGAAATGGAAATAATTTATCATAACCCTTTAAAATGATGTTAAAATGTGTTAGATAATAAATTATTGGAAAACAAAACTTTCACTTATTTGAAGATTGAAATGAGTAATACGAAAGTTTATGTGGTGATACGTGTAGAGATCTGAAAACTGTTTACACTCCAGTTTGTGTATGAAGAAAGAATGTTTTTCTGTATTGGAAATGTGAATTCTAGTTATGTGTAATTACAATTAATTTCTAGTATTTCAGGATTTATTCAAAGATGCTGTGAATAGTATGTTTGTGAGATAGAAGAATTCCAATCATGGTACATTAAATTCAGCTCTCCTGGATTCTGTTAAAACAAATAAAGAATAGAATATACGAGGTTGTACCTAAGAGTATGTCGTTAAATAATTACGCTTCAAATTACTTTTATTAATTGTGTATATAAATTGCTGTAACATAGCGTAAGGGATTAATTAGTATGCTAGTTTAATCAGAGCTACCTTTTGTCCTCTCAGAGATATGACATTTGACCTGAAAAAGGAATGTTTTTCTTTCATGTTAATAAGTGCTTCACTCTTTTTGATGATTGTTTATGTACAAAAACAAATTATTCCATACTTTTCATACAATTAAATGTATTAATTTCATAAATACTTGTAAAATGTGTATTCATGTGTTTATTTCTTTTTAAACTTTTCATAAACACTTGCTTTAACGGCTGAATTATTCTACCAAAATGAACGTTTTCTACGGAATTCCCAAAAGTTGTTTTACGATTGGACAGAAGTATGCTTTGTTAGTTAACACCTAATTGCCACGTGCTGATGATGTGCATGTAACACAAGTAAATATACAATGAAGGTACATAACACAACATAGCATATATATTTATTAGTTTGTTATAATTAAAAACAGTTCGAAACAAAAATAAAGTAAAAAATAACAAAAACGCTGCACTAATTGAAAGGATTCCAGGGTACAAGCTATAATGTGGGACATAAAATGTACCCTAGGTTTTAAAGGTGACTGAGGAAGTAGGACTCACATTGCAGTGGGGACACATCATCTATCAGTCTTAACCTCCATTCGCCAGTCTCACATAAAGAAATAGAGTAAAGGAATAGCAATAGAACATAGTAATTAGAAGAGCGAGATGTGGGCGATCAATCCCATAACGTCCCACATCTATATTACCCTTCACTGGCTGCAGACAGTTTTGGGATGTGACTGCTCTCTAAAGTAAAGAAAAAAACAATTTAAAACTAATAAAAATAAGGTACTACCAATTGGGGATTTTGATTTGTTTTCAATTTCGCGCAAAGTTATACAAGGGCTGCCTGCGCTAGCCGCCCCTAATTTTGCAGTGTAAGACGAGAGAGAAGGCAGATAGTCATCACCAATCGCCGCTAACTATTGGGCTATTCTTTTTACCAACGAATAATGGGGTTGATCGTTACATAATAACACTCCTTGTGGTCGAAAGGACGAGCACATTTGGTAGGACAGGGATTTGAACCCGCGACTCTAAGATTGTGAATCGAGCGACCTAACCACTTAGTCATGCTAGGCTTTGTCTAGAGGAATCTATAGCCAGTGGTTGTCAGCATTTTAAACATAACAAAATGTGACTAGATTTCAATGAAAATTATTCACTTACACAAAAAATGTTCAGTGAAAAATCTATTCTTATGTTATCAAAAGAGAGGATAGTCGATTTTGACCATTCGTTCTTTCAAGGTAATGAATAATTTTACCAAGGAATAGTGATTGATCGTTACATAATAACACCCCCCACGGTTTGATTCGTGTGACGGGGATTTGAACTTGCAACCCTTAGAGTACGAGTCGAGTGCCACCACTTGGCCATGCCGGTCCCGGTTGGGGGGGGGATAAGTAAGTTAAGAACTTAATTCTTGAAGTTAGCATTCCAGCCCCCATTATGGTAGAAAGGCACTAATTGCTAGCCCAGTAAACGATTTGTACTGGTATGAAGAGCCACCTCCATTTATCTAAATTAGTGTAACTCAATCACCATCACTCTTTATAGCAATATTACTGGAAATACCCACGTTGTCAGGTGAAATTATATATATATTACATTTCTTTAAAAAAATTTAAGCGATGGGTATAAAATTTTATTATGTGAATATTAATAAATAGTCTTCAAAAAGATAATTCATTTGAAGTTTCGTGAAAATTTGCCAGCGTTTCTTTTAAAGATAGTAAGAAAGTGTGTTCACTTTTACGATTATGACAGGGCGTTCTTTATTTCCAGAGCCAAACAAGAAACTATAGCTTTTAAAGTACATGTTTGAAATTAAAATTTCTTCAAACTTTTTAAAAACTTACGAATAAAACAAACACATTCACACGATTAGTATGTTGGACAGCTATTACAGAGAGAAACTAATAAATCACTTGGTTATCTGCCAGATGGAAACATCAGATACAGTCCATGTTTGGAATTGACGACTAATGGTAGAGATAGCGAACTGAACGAGGCAAGTTCTACAAAGTTGTTTTATAGTCAATATTTTAAAGATCGTTCCTTTTATTATTATTGTTGTTACTGTGCTACGTTTGTCAAATTGTTTGTTTTCCGGAAATTTATGCTACCTGTCCCTAATTTTGAATGCAGTAATAGGTTGAAACAAAAAGGCAGTTAGTCAGTAGTATTCAGCAGTGCTTACTGCCTGATAAAGGATGTATTCCAGAAACGTAGCACAAAATAAACTGAAAACAAAATCGTGTCAATTTCTTCTTTGTGATTGTTTATCCGACTCTTATCTTTTCGCGTCTTGCAAAACAACATTCAATTCATATTATCCACCATCAACTATTGTGATTGAATAGTGAGTTTGTGACTCAGAAAGTATACCCACAATCCAAAGCGCATACTTGATTTTTTCTTTTTTTAGAGAGGAGAAGGAAGGGGTTACACTCAAACAAACAATTGCAGGTCTACATATGCCTGGCATGGCCAAGCGCGTAAGGCGTGCGACTCGTAATCTGAGGGTCGCGGGTTCGTGCCCGCGTCGCGCTAAACATGCTCGCCCTCCCAGCCTTGGGGACGTATAATGTAACGGTCAATCCCACTATTCGTTAGTAAAAGAATAGCCCAAGAGTGGGTGGTGATGATTAGCTGCCTTCCATCTAGTCTTACACCATTAAATTAGGGACGGCTGGCACAGATAGCCCTCGAGTAGCTTTGTGCGAAATTCCAAACAAACAAACAGATCCACATTGTGATTGAATAGTGAGATTGTGACCTGGAAAATATACCCACAATCCAAAGCGCATACTTGATTTTTTTTAGAGAGGAGAGGGGAGGGGTTACACTCAAACAAACAATGGCAGATCTACAGTTGGACAACACAAACTTCTAGATGGTTTCATATCCCTCCTCATTTAATATTCTATTACACTGATAACTGTTACAGAATTAGCTCTTAAAAATAATTAAGTTTGAACTAAATACTAAGAGTATATTTTGTTTGTTGTCTATTGTATTAATTAATTAAAAAAGGAGTATTAATGGTGAAGTGTCAAGAAGCATGACGGCCAAGTCCATTAACTTTCTGATGAAACGTATATTTTCCGAACTACTGATTCTATGTATTAACAAAATTAGGTAACGTCAGTTAATGTTTTTTCTCCTTTAAAAAATAAAATTGATGTTGCTCTAAAACCACGAAGTGTAGCTACTGACGTGAAACGTTAAACTTAAATGATATAGTTGTTTATTTTTTACGTTGGATTTTCAACTAAAAATATTTTTTTTCGCCATCTAGAGCTCAGGGGTAAGTTGGAGGACGTACAAGACAGAAAGCGAAATTTTTTAACCCATAATGTGCACAGTGCAGATAATCCATTCTGTATTTTTGTGCTTACCGGCAAACAAGATTTACAAAATGAAAAACTTATGTGGTCTCCCGAGATTTCGGCGCTAAGTTCACACTATACACTACTAAAATCTGTGGGTTCGATTCTTCCTGGTAAATACGGTGAAAAAAACCCATTTTGTAGTGGTTTGTGTTAAAAATAACCAACATAAACAAATTGTTCTCTTAGCGAGGCAGTGCAAAGTTTATGGACTTGCAATGCCAAAATTTGTTCTCGATTCGTCATGATAGACAAAGATCAGACAGAGTATTTGCTTTGCATTGTGCTGTAACTAACACACAAAAGTTATATTCTCAAACTAATAATTTTAATAATAAATTATTGTTTTCGTTTAGGCGAAAATTTGATGCATTTGTAATTAGAGTTTTGAACTGACATTTTAACTGCCTTTTGACCGGTATTATTAAATTGCCCCCCCAGTGGCTCAGCGGTATGTCTGCGGACTTACTCGCTAAAATCCGGGTTTCGATTCCCGTGGTGGGCAGAGCACCAAAACAACAACAACAACATTATTTAATTAAAAATCTTAATAATAATTAATTGGCTTTGTTCAGTTGAAAATATTAAACACTTTTGTTTAATTGCAGTACTAAGAACCATAAGATCTGTGTTTAGAGTTTTCAACCGAAATCATAACCAGTAGTTTTCTTTAAGATATAATTGTCAAGAAAGGTAAATATAAGTGAAAGATTAATACCGTTCAGGTTGTACCAACTTTTAACCTGCTGATTGCCAAGTATTTTAGCTGCTACAATACAACTCTAATGCTTCTTCATTTTGTAACTTTGTCGGTGACGTCATTTTGGATCGAAAGTGAAACAATTTGTAAGTAGGTCAAATGCAGTATGATGTTGACATCTAGCGTTGAAGTTAGGGATTATTGACAACGAATTATCTCGTCTACGGCACTGAACAGGTTAATTCTAGATTAAGCTTTCATAACATGCAATATAAACTACGTCTACAGAGAAGCTTAAATTTAATTTATATTTCTATTAATTTTTACAATATTTTGTTCAGCTTATATCAGCTTATAAATGAACGTTTAAAGTCGTTTGAGGTGGGAATATGAGTTTCGATGTCATTTCAATGTCAGACACAGTTAAAATAAGTAATATCCTTCAAAAGAGAGGTTAAAAGTTTTCGTCACGTATCACAATTGATCACATCTCTGATATGTACTTTGTAATTTAATTAAACTTATAGCATAATATAGTTAGGCGTTAGGAAACACTGTTTCACTTTCTCCGAAACACAAGAAACAGATGATTAAATTAGTAGTGGTTGTGTTATTATTATTTCTACTGGTGTTCGCTATTGAGCAAGCCTTTTCTTTAAGTATTTTTGTATGTGTGAACAAAAACCAGTAAGTAATTCTTTAGCAATTCTGTTTCAAACAAAAGCGAATAAACTGTTCAATAGGAATAAAACTGTAATTCTGCACTAAAACTGTGACGAAAAAAAGAAAAATTAAATTTTATTTTCGCTAATAAAACAAGGTTATAAAGAAAAAGTCTGACTACTTAGTTTGTGAATATCTTTATACCATAGACTAACATAGGGATAAATTACATATACAAACAAATTCAGTCAACAATCACGAACTTTAAATACTTACGAATCAGTGATGACGAGAAAACCCACTTGTAGAGAAAACAATATATGTAAAAACGGCTGGTTTGGGTTGAGAAAATTTTTTATGCAGAGGAACAAACAACGATTCGACCTTTTTCGGTCATCGTCATGTTCACAAAGAAAGAAATAGGTAACTGACTGATAGCTGACCGAAAAGTCACCCATACTGGACTACACATTCCTTGGGAGTCAGCACATGAAACAAAACAAAACCTCAACCTCCTAAGAAAACAAATAAACACAGCCATAAAACTATGTTCACCTGATAAAATTAACGATGAATTAGACAAAATAAAACAATAATTCATAAATACCAATAAGGTTCCTCCACAAACTGAAGAAAACATTACATGCACACACCTAGACATAAAACAAAATCTACTAACAAAAGTAAATATACCCCACGATTTAAAATATCACAAAACCATATACTGCTGCATACCATATATTCCCGACATCAGCAAAAAAATAACCAACATTGGGTAAAAACTAGTAACAAAATCTGACATTCCAGTTAATACAAATTTATTCAAAAACCAGGCACAAAACTGAGGTTTATACTATGTAAAAACTATTCTGACAAACACCACACCAATATTATTTAAAAATACAATGTGATAATTGCTACGGTTTCTATATTGGAGAAACAAGTAGAAAATGGAAACCAGATTCAAAGAACATAAAAAGTCACCTTCACATGGTTTCAAACACTGCAAATCAAATAAACACAGTATAACCATAGAAAACACTCAAATAATAAATAAAGAAACAACCATAAACAAACGCAAAATTAAAGAAGCCTTACCAACTCAAGCCCAAAATAAACCAATACAAAGCAGTGGTCGATACAGGATTTTTGGGTGGGGGTTATGATCTACTAAGTAACAACCAAACCCAAAGTGAACTTTTCCTTGTTACTGCAACGTGAATTTCATGGAATTAACTTAGAAACAAAAAGAAACATGTATGACTATGAACTCTCATTTATTGATTTTATTCTAAAACATCAAGTACAAAGTAATCGTACAGCACTATACTGAATCACACAATATAGTGCATGTGACAATGAACTTTCATATATTCCTAAATTACATGTTACAAGTAAACATACAGCAAAAATATTCTAATTGAGATGATCAGTATTTTATATTTCTGATTTCTCATTAACTTACACAATTTTGGTATGGCCAGTGATGGGGATACATCCCCCATCTGTATCCATCGCTGATATAAAGAAACACTTTTATACCTATATTAATAAATACCGTATTTTCCGCCTAATAAGCCGAATTTCTGGCCCTAAATTTTGGACCTGATTTTTGAGGGTCGGCTTATTGGCCGATCACCAGCTTTGGACCAAAAAGCTGTTGGTTGCCTTAAAGTCTCTTGAATTTTCTTTATTTCGACCAGCCCACTTTAGTGCAAAAATACGGATCTGGGCACGCGTGACAGTCAGGCCACTCTGCCGGTTTTCATTCACCCATGTCACTACATCTTTTTCCAGTTTTGGCCATTTCGGTTGATTTTTCTGGTTATATTTACTTGTTTTCAACATTTCTTTTAGCACACATTCTGCTTTCTTCCATTCATGAAACTGTTTTTCATTCACACAGTAATGGCGAACGGCATTCATATTTGAGGTTTTTAAGGCTAGCTCGACTACTTTCAGTTTAAAAGCAGCATCATAACGCATTCTTTTTTTTGCAGGTGTAGACATCTTTGGGTTTTGACGGTACAATGATAAACTCCCACTACATATCCCTGGTATTTATACCCTGGGTTAGTGATTTTAATTAGAGTAAAAATTCTGGAATTTCATTGATTACCTAATTACAGTGAGTGGAGCCAATAACGAATGACATATTGATTCCATCTCTGTCTCAAATACGACACGTTCTGCTTTACTACAGAACGCCAATAATCACACACAACATGCATGCTGACGCTGAAACGAGACTAATAAATCGTTTTGAAGAAACTTGTCATTTCTTAAAAATGGCCTCGGCTTATTCGGCGGTAATAAACAAAAACCCTCATTTTCAGAGCTGAAAATTGGCCTCGGCTTATTCGGCGATTCGGCTTACTAACCGGAAAATACGTTATAATTAAACATCTAAGCACGCCCTCCACATTCCTACACTCAGTTACACAACCCCCTTCAAACATGTGGTCAGCTATCGGTCAGTTACCTCGTTTTTTCTTTGTGAACCTGACGATGACCGGAGAAGGTCGAAACGTCGTTTGTTCCTCTCATAAAAAAAAATTCTCAACCCAAACCAGCCGTTTTTACATATATACTTATAAATTTTAGCATATATGTAGATTTACAATGAACACGACAATTAGATATATAATAACATTATAAATATACATATAATTGATACATACAACAATACAAGATAAGTATCTAATAACATAAACTACATATTGTACGTACATGAACAAATTATTATCACATTCTTTAAAACATCATAAAGGTTTACTAATACAATGAAAGTAACGTCTCTTGAAACCAACAGATGGCAGTATAAACTTTCAAAACGGTGTACTTTTTTGTATTATAATTTATGATAGAACATTTTTGATATTTAAACAGTGAATGAAAATATTAACCCTCATTTACTTGTTACTAGATTTCAAAACATAAAGGAATCAAAGAACAGCACTTGAAAAGTTACAAAATTACTATTACGATAGATGCTACCCTGCAGTTGTATGGTCTATTATACGTATGTTAAATTTCGCCAGTCTTATAAAAAGCACTTTCTAACTTGGATTAGTTCTATACCATTATCGTTAATGCTATCATTTTCGGTGGTAATCCCGCACTGACAAAGCACAAAATAACTCAGAATGTTTTTTGCTAAGCGTCTGTTTAATTGTTACATATCTAGGCAACTCTTGGAATAAACAGTGTAATAACACGTAACTAATTCATGAAAGAGACAGTATATACATGTATTTGTTACTCCTGAGGTCAAAGGTTACGAATTTTATGATTCGAAAACATAAGTTATTACAGCTACTCAGAGACATCATAATAATCTACATAATGCAGTTCAATTGTTAATCACAACAGCTTTTTTCCACAACTATTTCTCATTTTACTCACTTTTCACATCAGAGCGGACAAGTGACTTTAAATTAAAAGTTAAAAATGACCCCAAAGTTTAGTCCAATTTTTGTAGCGTTGTTGGGATATTATGGAAGGATGAAGAGAGATGAAGGGTAGGCTATGTTGTCAAATGTAAATACGTTTGTTTTCATATTTATTGTGAAACACAATGGTAATGTGTGGAGACCATATCAGTAATCAGCCATCATTTTTTGAAATGTTGCCTTGCAAACATTTAAGTCATCGTGAGAAATCTAGGTACGTTATCTATGACACCACACGATGAGAAAAAGGTCTTATTTTTATAGCTTGAGGAGTTAACTAGTCGAGAATGAAGCCATTTCTTATAATATTCTTTCTAAATGTTAGTCATTTGCTTTTGAGCCTGTATCGAAAGTACACGAGAGCGATTAGAAAGTTGCTAGTCTCTTTAAAACTACACATTACTTAAAATAAATGTCTCTGTAACATAAAATTATTATTGGTATACACTTGAGTAAGATGCTTTTATTTTGTGCATATAATTTTTAAAATAGTTCGAAATAACTAACGTTTATAATATTACTATTAGCAAACTACCTGTGGCAGTATTTTTATACAGAATCACACATTCCTTCAGTTGATGATTCTAATGTTAACTGTCATTTTATTCAGTCTCCTCTCACGAATATTAAATGGATCATATTTAACCTCAGCAATTTTCATATTTATCTCAATATTAAAGTCTAATCCCATCTCATGAATATTAAATGGATCATATTTTACCTTGGAAAATTTCACATTTATCCCAGTATCAAAGCTTACTGTTTGATATACTAACAACATTAATTGATGGATTACCAATTTTCTTGCAGAGTTTTATAATTCATTAAATTCCTTAATCACTTCCTCAAATTTTATGATGACGAATTACTTCAGCGAATTATAATATGACCGTTGTCATATGTTATACAATTCTGACACCATGATATGATTCAGTAGTTACAATAAACCAACTGGAAATCGTCGAATATCACTTGTTTTGTTAAGTACAGATGCTATAACAACGCAAAAATAATTAATTACTTTTGAAATAAACGTGGGCTCATTGCTGTCTGGGCACTGAAGTTAAAAACAACTAATACTATCAACTTTTATGAAACAGCAGAATTTAAAATCATTAACCCCTGTTAAACAATGTAATTTTCACAGTTCACGAAAATTTATAAAGGGCAAAACATTATATTAAAAACCCACTGTCAAAATATTTCAACAACCTAATTTTAATACTTATATAATCGATGGGATTCTACCTATACTGCCAATATTATTTACCACTTTTCAAGCACTGCAATTCGAATACAAAAACAATAGCGTAAAACGAAGGAATTGTTATTAATCACCTATAAAATTCTGGAATTCGAATTTTTCATTATTTAATAAATACAGATATTCTAACTTTACAGCATTGTAAACATCTTTTTTAAAAACATTAATTTAAATTTTCAGTATCGTCAACATTTTAAACACTGGGATTTTAATCGTCAAATATGTGAAACACCAGTGCATCAATAAATTGTTGTATATCAGAAATTGTTTTTGAAGAGAAACAAAGTTTATTATTACACACTTACAATTTTAATGTCTTGATATATTAATCGTGTTTTTTAAAGAAAAAAAGACGATTTCCATCATTAGACACTTACAGTTCTGCCACTTGTCTTATTCAGTAGATTATTAGACACAGTTCTGTCTTTTGTTCTTTTCAATGGATGATTAGACACAGTTATTTCCCTTTTTCTTTTCAGTGGATGATTAAGACTCGGTTCTGTCACTTGTCCTTTTCAATGGATAATTAGACATGGTTCTGTCACTTGTCCTTTTCAATGGATAATTAGACATGGTTCTGTCACTTGTCCTTTTCAATGGATGGTTAGACATGGTTCTGCCACTTGTCCTTTTCAATGGATGATTAGACATGGTTCTGTCACTCGTCCTTTCCAATGGATGATTAGATATGGTTCTGTCACTTGTCCTTTTCAATGGATGATTAGACACGGTTCTGTCACTTGTTCATTCCAATGGATGATTAGATACAATTCTGTCACTTGTTCTTTCCAATGGATGATTATACATGGTTCTGTTATTTGTCCTTTTCAATGGATGATTAGACATGGTTCTGTCACTTGTCCTTTTCAATGGAAGGTTAGACATGGTTCTGCCACTTGTCCTTTTCAATGGATGATTAGACATGGTTCTGTTATTTGTCCTTTTCAATGGATAATTAGATATGGTTCTGTTATTTGTCCTTTTCAATGGATGATTAGATATGGTTCTGTCACTTGTTCTTTCCAATGGATGATTAAACATAGTTCTGTTATTTGTCCTTTTCAATGGATGATTAGATACAGTTCTGTCTTTTGTTCTTTTCAGTAGATAATTAGATACAGTTATTTCACTTTTTGTTTTCAATGGATGATTAGACACTATTCTGTCACTTGTCCTTTTCAACGGATGATTAGACACATTTCTGTCACTTGTTCTTTCAATGGATTATTAGACACTATTCTGTCACTTGTCCTTTTCAACGGATGATTAGACACATTTCTGTCACTTGTTCTTTCAGCTGATGATTGTATACAGTTCTATGACTTGTTCTTTCAGTAGATGTTGTTTTCCTTCTACGGGAATGAGACATCTTTTAACAAAAGTCACTTATAGTTCTGTCTCATGACCCTTTAATGGGTTCTTTTCTTCTTGGGTTGAGTGGGCGCCTTTGTTTATATCCATAGTAACAGAACACTCGGCAGCATGTGAAATAATATTACCACTGCTGACCGAACGAGACTCTGTGGCTGTCGTACTCTGAGTGACAACTGACGCTTTGGAACCTAAGAAAACCAAAATAATCTCATTTTAAATATTTACACGGATTTACAGTTTCAAATATTTAGATTCATTGGTTTTATATAGCAGCGACTTCGCACGTTGGAAGAATTTTGTCTTCAAATCTTATAAAAATTAACACAGAAGTTGAGAAAATAATAATATTGAGCCTTAGTATTGTATTTTTACAAAAACTAAAAACAAAAATCAACATCTTTCTCCACTTCTCTTGAAATAACTATTCCCGTTTCTCTCTTGGGTTTTACCTAGTGCGATAATCACAGAAAACGAAATTGATAATTTAAATAAAAATGCGCCTCTGAACGACTTATGATTTTTATAAAGCAATCAAAATAGACTGGCCTTTTTTACAAGGTCATTCAATGCTACTAAACTCACAGGTACTCAATCAACACAAAACAAAACAATCGTACGTACTTGTTTCCCAAACCACACATACCCCGTTGTAATTATAACACAGTAAAACCTGTCTAATCTGGAAACTGCATAGGGTGGAAACCTGTACAAGCCGGAAATATCAAAATTTTGCAGCATTATCTTAAGATTTCTGTTATGAAAGGCCCTCTATATGGCGGAACCTGCGTAACGTGGACGGAAATCTATCTTTCACCTACCTCATCTATCGACAAGTAGGATTTGAACGTGGGGAAGAAGGAAAAATGTTTTCGATTAAATATTAATTTCTTATTTAATTAATAATTTGTTTAAATATTAATACATTCTCGGACATTTTGTTACAATAACTATTGGTTAAATATATTATGTTCTTTTTTCTGCCGTCATTATTCAGGAGGTCGCTATTCGAAATTGACTGCACTTTTGGTCGCACTTGTTGATGGAAAACTAGAGAAACCATGGATAATAGGTAAAGGTGAAAATCAGCGCTGTTTCAAAAATTTAAGGAAGAATCAACTTTCTGTGGAATGGAAAGTGAATAGTAAAGTGTGGATGACAAGTGCTATATTCGAGGAATTTTTGAACAAATTAAACAAAAGAATGGAACAAGAAAATAGGAACATTATACTTTTCCTAGA
This sequence comes from Carcinoscorpius rotundicauda, assembly GCA_011833715.1. Classification (NCBI taxonomy): domain Eukaryota; kingdom Metazoa; phylum Arthropoda; class Merostomata; order Xiphosura; family Limulidae; genus Carcinoscorpius; species Carcinoscorpius rotundicauda. The sequence goes on from CM022403.1 coordinate 37,877,774, forward strand.
TAACATAACTTGTCACCCGAAAGTTCAACTTTCAAATGTTCATTTAGTCTTTCTATCTCCATGTACAACACCAGTTCTACAGCCACTAGATGATGGTATTATAGTGTATAAGATTGAAATACAGAAAACTGATACTTCAGCATATTATTACAAACATGGACGACTGTAAAAGAGCATCTGAAATGATCATGAAAACTGACGTGTTAGATGTAATTGTATTTTTAAATCATTCAATCAAACGCATTAAAGATGAATGCGTAATAAAGTACTTTCGGAACTGTGGATTCATTCTTGATAATGGCGGAGATTGTGGAGAAGTTGTGTGTTGTGACGATTCTCGTGAAATTCAAACTCTGACTGAGAAGACTGACGCAGATGATTCTGCGAACGTGGAAAGTTTTGTGAACGTTGACAAGAAAGTTTTAAGAGAAGCTGATGAAACTGATTTAAAATCTACAATAGAATCTCAAGATGGTAACAGTGTGAGAGATTCAGAAGATGAACAAAATAAAAAAGACAGTGAAGAAATAGAAATTCCTTCTTCAACACAAGTGTTAAGTTAAAGTAACGCTATCAAATTGTATGTAAAAATCAAGGGGGAAAATGAACTTCATGAAAAGGCCGTAGAATTTGCGTTCTCTTTTAACCACATGATTAAGATTTTGTTCATGTACATTTTGAATGTCTATTTTTGTTCTTCTAATAATTTTGCATAAACAGTATAATAACTTTATTCACAAATGTCTTACTCCCCTTGAATCAAGCAAGTATAACGTTCCGCTGAAAAATATGTAATTAAGGAAATTCATGTTCACTATGTCTAAGCCGGAAATTTTAATGGGTCCCATACGATTCCGTTTTAGACAGGTTTCACTGTTTTAATATTTCTTTCTTAAATCTAATTTTGTAAAAAAACAATATCTTTTCCTTACATTTTATCTCCGGCTCCAAAATAAAACTATTACCTTCTCCCTAAAACGATTTTGTTTCTTTGTAATTAAGCATAAAGCTACACAATGGGCTATCTGTGCTCTGCCCACCACGGGTATCGAAACTAATTCTAGTGTTTTAAATTCGCAGACATACCGCTGTGCCGCTAGGGGAGTTAAATCAATGCATAAGTGAAGGGGACTGCCATGGCCTAGTGGTTAGGGACGATCGACTTACAACTTGTGGGCTGCAGGATGGATAACTGGCTTTGAAAACGTTTACCCTTTCAACCAATCCAGCTATTCATTGGTATAAAAGTAAACTAAGAGTAGGCAGTGGGTGATGTCGGCCGGTTACCTTTCGTCTGTTAAATTGTGTACACGGCGATATGTAGTCTTAGCAGTTTTGCCATAAACAAAATAAGAAATAAACAAACAGTTATCTGTGAAAAGTCTTACCTGGTCCCAGAACCTGTTCCACGGGTTTTCGACACCACAACAAAACCCCTTGAGTAAGTCTTTTCATCTCTCGAGCCCGAGAGCCAAATGTGTATATCACAGGGTTGAGGGCGCTGTTTATAGGAACAATGAATACCACAACCCAAGCAAACAGATTCTCTACGTAAAAATAATAAGTAAAAAATCCCCTGTTACTAATAGGGTTAGTGAATCACTGGCATTTGAAAAGTAAATTATTACACAATAAAAGTACTACGTGGTAAGTGACAATAAACCTTCGTAAAACGTGGTCACGTCAAAATCGATAATGAAGTGAAGTTAAACTCGAAACTAATCAATTATTCCGCCATCTTTCTTGTGTAGCTTCGAGATTTATCTTTATGCTTTAACGAACGGTAACAAATATTGAGAAACAGAAATTAATATTTTTTATTTGATAACAAAAAATTGACGAACTGGATTCATTAAACTATTAACGATTTGAGTAAAAGAAATCCCGAGTTAATGTTTCGCTTCAAAACATAAAACTGGTGCTGTTGCTGACAAAGAAAGAAAAATATTATTACTTTTCATCGCATATATTTTCCGTTTTACCTAAAATTAAACAGTTACAAACGCCAAGTCGACATATGTGTAAGAAATAAAGAGCCCATATCCAGCTTACCTGATATTGGTACTTCACAGAATGCCACAATCTTTATGATAACAATTGGTACCCAACAAAGACAGTCAGTCAACACAATAAAGAAGCACCGCAGCGCCACCACCGTGTCATCTTTGTACCTTCTGGATTTCAGAGTTCCAGGCTTGGACTTTTTCATGCGACGAGAGATCAGGTAAAACATCCATACGTATAGCGCTACCATCAAAACTACCTGCAAAATGGTTATCCATGATTTACTTCACTGGTAACAATAATTTTCTCGAGTTGTTACATTAGTGCACATGTACCATGTATAACAATGAATGTTACCTACGCAACATCACATGAAACTAGATACGATTTAGAATAATCAGTAAACTACACTAAACAAGTTCATTAACCGTAGAATGCACATGGTACCTAAATAAACGAAATATAGAACACCAACTAAATTAGTAGCATAGGAAATGTGTCATACAAAAAGAAACACAATCCTGTAGCATCAACATATTATATAGGAAAACAAAACCCAGACCATAAGTATGAGGTTCATACAAATAAAATCCACGGACCACTTCCACCTGTATAGCAGGTTTTAAACAACAACATTCACAGCAACACTTTCATCACTACCATCACCATGGTAAAAAAACATACATAATACCAACTACAGTAGTATCTACAAGTATTATTTCAGGAACCACGTACTGCCCATCAAGAGCATTTGTAGGGTATCATGGGATAAACTGAGCTTCCTTCAAATATTAACAAGGAAACTACAATTTATCGCCTCAGTAAATGCTGCACCTTACTCTAAGGTGCACGCTATACATGTATATGTTGCACATTAATATAATCTGAATATACATGTAGGAAGTGAGTAACGTAAATTACGGTATCTGATATGATGCTGTTTACAATTTGATGTTATAATTTGTCTTCAGGATATTTTTTATTGTGAATGATCAAAGGAGGATATATGTGGTTGTGATTAATCCACATGTAATTTGTATTGTATCTATCGATATTTTACCGCACTTGAAGCATAGTTACACCACTATTAGCTATCTGTTTCTACCAATGGAAAAACATGGTTTATTGCCATTACGTATGACTTGAAAGAGACTAAATTTACATAAAACGATCACTTCAGCATTCGATTTCTCTTTGGTTGAAGTCATGTCTTATCATATGTTTCGTGTAATCTCATATATCCTAACACATGTTCCCATAAACAGATCTCTCTTTATCATGAAAAATTACAAATTACTTGACCAAGTTTATAATCTGCTTCTTAGTCGTTATAACGTTTGATCAACATTTATCTTCCAAATATAGCTATAAAAGATTAATAGCAAACAATATACAAACACACACACTCTAAATAGTGAATTAAACATTGACTTCAACAGATTCATACATCCTTAGCGTACATTTATTGCACGTGAATTTCTCAGTTCGTTGACACACACCTGTTCAGTAGTAATAACTTGATCGTGTCTGTTTAATATGAACTTCTTGACACAATTACGTTTAACACTTTCAGATTTGCCCATGCCTTTTGAATACTTACAGCAGGAAAGTTTATACCAAGGAACACAAAAGCTGAGAATTCCCATCCAAGCATGTAGGGGTCGTCGATATGAAGCGGAAAACATAGCCCGTTGCTGGAGTAGAACCCCTTCTCATGTCGCCATCTGAGAACAGGGAACAGAGCTAGACCTAAACCACACACCCAGATTCCTACCAAACAATAGCGAGCAGCGTTGACCGTGACTCTGTGGCTATTACACTTGAAGCAAAGATATCTGTCCATTGTCATAAAGCTTAGGATAAGGATGGACGTCTCACACGACACCATAGCCAGCACGCCGCAGGTTGTACAACCCCAGCTGGACATCCACTGGTGAGCGTGATGGTTATATTCGTCTCTGAAAGCTATATCTTTGGCCCCGACGACTACAAGATATACACCCATTAAAAGGTCAGCCACTGTAAAAAGTAAGAGTGTGTTATAAAACAAAGATCCATGTTACATAGCAACCGTTTTTAACCACTTCGATTATTACAAAAGACAAAGGTCCATGTTACATAGCAACCATTTTTAACCGCTTCGATTATTACAAAAAATAAAGGTGCATGTTACATAGCAACCGTTTTTAACCGCTTCGATTATTACAAAAAAACAAGGTCCATGTTATATAGCAACCGTTTTTAACCGCTTCAATTATTACAAAAAAAAGGTCCATGTTATATAGCAACCGTTTTTAACCGCTTCAATTATTACAAAAAAACAAGGTCAATGTTATATAGCAACGTTTTTAACCGCTTCAATTATTACAAAAAAACAAGGTCAATGTTATATAGCAACGTTTTTAACCGCTTCGATTATTACATATGTACTCAATGGATGAAGCTTAACCTGATACCTTTAAGTATTTTCAATACTTAGTATTAACTGAAAAATTAGATTATTTTATTCAATATGATAAACACATAATTCAACACACAATCCTGTATTTAATATACGAATAATTTTGAACTTTAAACCTTATATATCACAATGCAGAATATGTATTAATCAACCAAATATGGTATGGTTTTTATTATTCATCACAACATATAGATGTATTCATCAACTAAAGTGGTGTGATTTTCTTTATTCATCACAATGTAGAACATGTATTTACCAAACAAGTGTGGAACGATGTTTATCATATATCAAAATGTATGACATGTATTAGCTGACCAAATGAGTTTTACTGATGGAAACTAAAAAACAAAATGTGTTTCTTCTTATTACCTTGTACGTTTTATAGTTAAACGTGAAAAATCATTTTCTCAAAAGCTGCATTTTATTTCAACCTTTACTCCAGAAAAATAGTTTATTTGTCAGTGGAAACAAAAAATTTTTAAAATGTTTCGGCTTATCTAACACCCATTAGAAAGCTCTGGTTTCTAACTTAGGTGCAAAACTTCGAGAACTTAATATCTAGTACAATGACGAAATAACAATTGAATTAATATGTTTCATAGCAATAATTTTTTTTTTAATATGCTGCTGAAATACATTTAAAATAAACAGTTTTATTCCGAATTATGGTGATATTTAATAGACTTACTCGCAAGATTCTTTATGAACAGAGCTGTGATACGGTATTCTTCTGTCTGACGTCGAATAACGATTCTCCAAAACAGCACCAGGCTGTTTCCGGAACAAGTCACTAGCGCCACCACCCACACTGACATACGCAGAACCGGCCGCACCAGTAAGTGTTCAGTGGAAGAGAGACCATCAGTGTTAGGCCTACATATTCGTACATGTGGCGCAAAACTACAGTAATGGAATTTTTTGAAGTACCTAAGCAAACATAATTAGGCACATATTAGTTGTTATATTTTACAAAGTAATTTTTGTTTTATTATTCCATACAGAATTAACACATTCAATTTCACAAAAATATTCCACTGTATTAGAGGCCCGGCATGGCCAGGTGTTTAAGTCGCGCGACTCGTAATTTGAGGGTCGCGGGTTCGCATCCCCATCGCGACAAACATGCTCGCCCTCCCAGCCTTGGGGGCGTTATAATGTGACGGTCAATTCCACTATTCGTCTGTAAAAGAGTAGCCCAAGAGTTGGCGGTGGGTGGTGATGACTAGCTGCCTTCCCTCTTGTCTTACATTGCTAAATTAGGGACGGCTAGCACAGATAGCCCTCGTGTAGCTTTGTGCAAAATTCAAAACAAACAAACCATTGTCTTAGAAAAAGTGTTCAAAGTGCATGTTATAAGCACAGAGCAATATCTTTCTTCTTTTTCTCAAGTTTTCAATTTTTGTAGTTTTCTATGTTTATTTGCGTAATAAACTATTGGTTGTAGGTTTCGTTCATAAAAACAGGTCATGTTACTAAATGTTAATTTGAAGCTTTCAGATAATTTAAAGCATGTTTATCTAATTTGGTGTTTATTACTATGAAATACGTTTTTCTTAACAACTGACTTTTTAGTTGCTGTAGCAGATCATAGAATTGCTCTGAGTTGGTTTTTTTCCTGAAGTACAAACTTTTGACTCACAGCTACGTTATTTCTTGACCAATTTGAGATCTGATTACTGTTTTGGACTCAGGAGGTCAAACCCTTTCGACTGACGTATTTTATTACGACCAATGTCTGAACAGATTAATTTGCTCTAATCTTGCCTAAGCGAATTTACTTTTCATTGTGTGCTGATGTGAATCTGGTATTAGATAAGTAATGAACTTGGATCGGATATAATCACTTGGTGGTAATGCTGACGTAAAAACATAAAGGTCTCATAGATTAATTTACATTAATCCTGCATAAATGAAGCTCAAGTGCCGCGACTGCTGAGGATTCCCTGAGCAAAGAGAAAAGTCGAATTGTTTACATATATACAATATCCAGCATTTAGGTATTATAATACCTATATAAAAATATAGTCGGTTATTTATGTAGAAACAGAGAGTACTTAATACAAAGGCCTACGTTCAAGGTTCAACTTGATAAGCTCAGAAAACTTTGATGAAGACTTAATTTTGAATGATGTTTCTACTAAAATGAAAAAAAATGTGATGATTTATTGAAGATTTTATTAGAACACGATTTACTGTGAAACAAAGTTTTAAAAAAGTTTATATTAAGATAAAGCCTAGAATTAAAAATCACAAAGTAATAATAAATATTAAAAAAGAAAAAAACAAGGTCCAAACTGGACAGCCATGTTAGTCATGTTGCAAAACAAATACGGTTTAAACATCCATACTTAACAACAAAAATAGTACTTACAAAAATTCTAAGTTCTTGAGGTTCTCAAAATGCGTGATATCAATGTTTGAAATTTCTATTTCTGTTAAATTTCTGTAAGAAGAAAATATAAAATTCTTTTTTTTTTATCAAAGCTCCACCAACTGTTGTAAAAGGACATAAAATTTGATATTCATAATGTTAAAGATGGTGACCAATAACATAAACTGTATGATGGCCAGTTTACTGGGAGTTATAGCTGGCAATTGGATTGAAGGCTTTGTTAATAAATTGTTTTCATGGAAAAACTGGTTGAGAAAGCTGGTTAAAAACGCGCGTGATGCCCAGATTTCTTGGAGTGCTGAATATTGTATAAGTATCATTTGAAATTGAATTGTGACTTTGGTAATAAATTGGATTCATGGGAAACCTGCTTGAGAAAACTAGTAAAATTAAAATCTGTGCGTGATGGTCACATAATTGGAAGTTATAAGTATTTTATTGGACGCCGTTTTATTCAAAATGGCGGACTTTCGCTTAGTTGAAGAGTGACTATGATTATAAGTTGGATACAGTACTTTGACTGTGTGCTATTCAATATTGACGACAGTACTGTGCTACTCATTTGTCTGTTATGCTAAGTTGTATGATAAATGTTTTGTGTTTCTTTGGAACCCTACACATAATGATGTCTTTAAACAAATTGAGACTATTTTTGTTTTTATGAGTTGAAACTGGGAAAAAAATTCAGCCGATGTCGCTAAAAACATCACTTTGGCGTTTGGACAATGAACAACTCGATGTTGGTTCTATAAAAAATTGTGTTAGTGATACGAGTCTCGAGTGTGAGCCCTGAGGAAGGCCTTAATATGTTGTCATCAAAGAAAGATTAAGAGTTTTTGTGAAAGCCAACCCATAAAAAATAGTTCGGGCACTTGCAACAGTCTTAAAAGTTTCCAGTGCAACTGTTTCTCATCATCTGGTTGTAGTCGGAAAGGTTCAAAAATTGAACAAATGGGTACTGCACAAGTTGAAGGGAATGGCAGAAACTGGCTATGAACAAGAGAGAGTCATTCTTGAAGCAAATCATTACGTGTAAAGAGAAATGGATCCTATAAAACAACCGAAAGAGATCAGGACAATGGTTAGATTTAGGAGAATCTCCAAGACACGCGTCGAAACCGCTTTTCTACCCCCAAAAAAGTTGTGGTGACAGTATGGTGGTCTGCAAAGGGAATTATCCATTATTTCTTCCTGCAATTAGGTGAAACAATTACAGGACGATCTTACTGATATCAAATTGATAATATGTATCGAAAATTAACCACAAAACAGCCATCATTAGTGAAAAGGTATGGATCTATTTTGCTGTAAGATAACACCAGACTCCACAAAATAAAGTGTGGTAAAGAATATTAGATTTTGTTATAAATCATGGCTTAACTATTTTTATCAATAAACGTGGTTTGGTAAGATCTTCAATAACAATTATTTTAATTTGATACTTGAACATATTTACAAGGCGGAGACTGACATCGTTACAGGGCATTGGACTTCGGAGCTTGCGGTACCATAAAATATTCCTTGCACGCTCTGAGTGCATTATCAGAGTGACACTCAGTCCCTTACCATAAATGCTGAGTGAAATGGTGTTACTTACTGGTACGCCCGGCATGGTCAGGTGTTTAAGGCATTTGACTCGTAACTTGAGGGTTGCGGGTTCGAATCCCCGTCACATCCAACATGCTCGCCCTTTCAGCGGTGAAGTGTTATAATGTTACGGTCAAAAAAGAGTAGCCCAAGAGTTGTGATGACTAGGTGCCTTTCCTCTAGTCTTACACTGCTAAATTAAAGACGGCTAGCGCAGATAGCCCTTGTGTAGCTTTATGTGAAATTATAAAAAACAATACAACAAATGCTGGTTGCCTTCCCTCAGGTCAGTAGTTCAAAATTAGGTACGTCAATAGATAGCCATGTTAGTTTTGCCATAAAATACAAAACTGTGAGATACGTACCTTAGTTTCAAAATAACAAAATTCACGAATATGTGAAAAACCGTTTGAGTGTGTACATATAAATGAAAAAAATAGAATCACGAAAACATATTTTTTCGATATTTAAGATCAAATATGTACAAGGAGTATAGGAAGCATTTTTAAAGTGGATGGGCTATGGGCGTGTGTGGTGGGCATAGCTTGGTTAATTAGTGATAAAACTAAGCATACATGAAAAAAATGTTGGCTGAAAAGTGTTGTGGCTTTGGCCGCTACTGTTCCTACACCATTGTCTTATACACTTCTAGGTCTTTGGCGAACTCGTGTATACAGTTGAGAATACACTAACACCATATATGGACGATGTGACGTCAACATTACTTACCACTTCTAGTTTGCAAAGTTTGTGTGATTACTGAAGGGTAATAACTATTCTGAAACAGTCTACCCAGGTAATTTATTCGTTAAAAGTTACGTTACTCTGCACAATATCGTCTATTTTCAAGTCCTAAACGTACTACCTTATTGACTCGGCATGGTCAGATGGTTAAGGCATTCGATTTGCAACCTGAGGGTTGCAGGTTCGATCCCCCATCAACCAAGCATGCTCGCTTTTCAGCCGTAGAGACATTTATAGTGTACGGTCATTCACAAATTCGTTGGTAAAAGAGTAGCCCAAGCATTAGCGGTGAATGGTGATGATTAGCTGCCTTCCCTTTAGTCTTACGCTACTGAATTAGAAACGGCTAGCGCAGATAGCCCTCGTGTAGGTTTGCGCGAAATGAAAAAAAACAAAACAAACTGCCTCATTTAATATCTATCTATATATAAATATTGTGTTTCCAGAAAAATTTACACATTTTAATTGTGATCTCAAAAAGTACAAAATAATGAAGGAATTTATTTTAAGACCAACGATGAAAGTGAATATCCCCTTTTAACCCACTGATAACAATCTGCAGTCAGAATGTTCATCATTTCAGGAAATGGTGTCGGAATTTGGACAAGAAAGTGAAAGTACAACGAGATACTGGGTGCAGAAGTAACAACCAGTCTGGTATCAGATCATAAGTGACAACCAGTCTGGTATAAGATCATAAGTGACAACCACTGTGGTATAAGATCATAAGTGACAACCAGACTAGTATCAGATCATAAGTGAGAATCAGTCTAGTATCAGATCATAAGTGACAACCAGTCTGGTATCAGATCATAAGTGACAACCAGTCTGGTATCAGATTATAAGTCACAACCAGTCTATTATCAGATCATAAGTGACAACTAAACTAAACTAACGTGGCAGGGGTTCAGTTTAGAGAGAGAGAAATCAGAAGAGTTCTCTCCCCAACTGGGGTGTTCAGGAACTTTGTAGTTCCTCTTCGTCCCCTTTCGTGAGAAAATTTTTGAAATGCCCGTGGAATTTTTATTTTATTTTTAATATTTCGAAACTGGAGTGGGGTATTTGTGAGTGAGAGGAAGGACGGGAAACCTGGACGAGAGCAGAGAAAGTGAGGTGAGCCTGACCTTGTCTCTAGGACCGAGTACGCTGGCGAATTGATTTTTAAAATTTACGGTGATTATTCCAGGTGACGCGGTAAACGGCCCTTTCAGATATGGCTGGGACCTGCAGGTCCGATGCCAGAGATTTTGCCTGGGCGCCGAATGATCTACCCAGACCGTGCCCGGAAGTAGCTGGAAATAGAAAATAAAAAGTTAAAAAAAAAATGGATGGTCTCTGTTGGTGGTATACAGGGAGATGTTTAGCTTTAGTCTTGTAGGTCAGGTGGTAACTTCGTCTTGAACGTGTTTACACACTTGAAACCCATTGGTGCGACTGAAAAACGTGGTCTCGGTGGTGGAACTACTGGTTGTTCTTCGCTGGTCTGTGATGCTTTGTTTCTTCTCGAGAATTTGGTTTGAGATTTCTGCGTGGAGGTGGTTTGTTTTTCAGTTTGTGCTGACGCATCGATGGTTATCTTGGTAATGGTTTGGGTCTGGCAGGTTGTTGAGTTCTGGGGAACTGGGACTGAGGTCTGGCATGCACTGTCCTTTTTCTTACTTGAACTGCTGGAACTTGGCGTGATGCTGGCCATGGGAGTTTTCGTCATCTAGGTAGAGTTGTCTGAATCTGTCTTCATATATTGTCTATTTGTATCTGGACTCGGTGGAATATTAGTAGTTTCATGTTGGAAGATTTCAGTTGATTGTTTGTGATATCTGGGAACTTTTTTTGAAACGTTGCTGCGTGGTAGACAATGTTCGGCTCTAAAATGAAATATATGATAATAACAGCCGTCGCGTAAAATACAGTCGGCACTGTACTTTGACGTTGTCACTATCTTCATGAAGTGCGTGGGATGGTTACTGTTCTTAGAAAAAATTCGATGAACTGCATAAACTTTGGCTTGTATTTGGGATTCTATGGTTTGTCTGATTTCTTCAGGTTGAATAGATGGGTCGACGCCCCTCAGGAATACAGAATAAAGAATGTCTGGACTTTTCGTGGGGGAACAGCTTACTTTGAATTCAGTATTCTATGGATGGCACAGGTAAATTTGGTCTGTAGTAGTGGCTGGTTGGATGAGAATTCCGCCCCGGAGTAATATTCGGGTCCTGGACGGTTCAATGGTTGCCCCTGGCTTGGCTTGAGCGATCAGCGTAGCGATTTGGTACGGCGTGAGGTTCGGCGGTAGGCCGTCAACGATTACCGGCGGCACTGCCGGCATGACTGGCGAGGATGAACGTTTTGTTCTGAATAACATCTTTGCAGATATATTAGCACGTCTGACTTGCTCTGGACTCCCAAATGATGACAACTAGTCTGGTATCAGATCATAAGTGACAACCAGTGTAGTATCAGATCATAAGTGAGAATCAGTCTGGTATCAGATCATAAGTGACAACTAGTCTGGTATCAGATCATAAGTCACAACCAGTCTAGTATCAAATAATAAGTGACAATTTGTCTAGTATCAGATCATAAGTGACAACCAGTCTAGTATCAAATAATAAGTGACAATATGTCTAGTATCAGATCATAAGTGACAACAAGTCTAGTACCAAATGATTGGAAAGACACGTCTGGGTGTGTGCTGATTGATAGGACTGTGGGAAAGAAGGTAGGTGACTATGAGACCTGCTGTATGAGGGCATCAATCTATGACTTGTTTATTTGAAACCTTCTGGGCATCGGGATTTGGTCATTTAAAACCCGAGATGGTCATAAATATTTGTAGAGGGTCCAGTTCTACCGGCAGATTTCGTCCCTGTGTTATATAACAGTTGCTAAGAAATAGATGAAAGTAAGAGTATACAAAAATGATGAAAAAGATTAATGAAATAACATGTTTGTTAATTTGTTGTTATACAATATAACGGTTGGTAAGAATGTAATTTGGTGTTATACAATATAATGGTTTGTAAGAATGTAATTTGATGTTATACAATATAACGGTTGGTAAGAATGTAATTTGGTGTTATACAATATAACGGTTGGTAATAATGTAATTTGGTGTTATACAATATAACGGTTGGTAATAATGTAATTTGTTGTTATACAATACAACGGTTGGTAAGAATGTAATTTGGTGTTATACAATATAACGGTTGGTAAGAATGTAATTTGGTGTTATACAATATAACGGTTGGTAAAATTGTAACTTGTTGTGATACGTTATAATTATAAGCAAGACAAGCCAAATGTTGATTTTGAAAAACATCCGACTAAACTTAATTATCTTTGCTAAAAGGATTTTCATAATTATAATAAGGTTTTAGTTTACAAAATAGAGTTAACAGAAATAACCAATAATACTTACAAGGTCTTCAATCTATAGAGTTCGTGAAATATTTTCTTTGGTAAGGTACGGAGTGGATTAAAAGCAAGTTCTCTACATAGAAATATTAATTAAAATGGAAAACATTATTTTTGAGTTTTTGTTCAAGGAGCAGAAAATATTGTCAAATTTAGTCAGCTTAAAGACAGACGAAGTATTTTATTTAACCATAACGTTACACACTTAATTGGGTTGGTTTATATGGTTTTGTTAGAACAACGCTAACAACAGAACAACCTTATACGGCGAAGCGTTACCTAACTATCAATATGTCATATGACATTACATCACAATCGTCCCCCACTAAAATCAGGGGATCGATTCCCCTAGGGGTACATAATAGTTAGCCCGATATGGCTTTACCATAACACAAATACAAACACACATCACAACAAAACGGATATCAATGTTTATATATCGTTTTTACTGGCCATGTGCGTTCCCAGTAAAAAAAAGTAAACATAATAATATCTCTAGCGCACTTCGAAGAGACATTACAACATACTCGTATCTAGCCAACCTGGTGAAATTTAGAATTGAAGAAAGGCTTGGTTGGCAACGGCTTGCAGCACACAAGCCGTGTGGTCTAGATGTTAGTTTTAGTGTTATTACTGGAAACTCGTGGTATTGCAAGCAGTAAAGAAAGACTTGCTTGCATTAACATCACTCAAACTATCTAAAATGCCAACAAGCATACAAAAACTTTCCAGTCTAATACGTCTAACGAAGCTCTACTGATATTAAACAAATCCAAGCTAGTTAACGTGTTACTAAATAATATAAAACTTATCTAGGTTGGTTACTTTAATATCAAACAATACTAAAATAATATAAAACCATTTCAGGCTAGTTAACTTGTAACCTTACAATATTCAAATACTATAAAACCTTTCCAGGCCAATTAATTTATAATATAACCAAACGTATCTAGGCTAGTTAACCTCCACTGAATCAATGGAAAACTTCAACAACCTAGTTAAATTGTCATTCGTACAATCTAATAATAGAGAGGCTGGTTAACCTACAATGTAACATTATTTTGATAATATAAATCCTGTCAATGTTAGTTAACCTACAATTAAACATCACTCCGCCAATACAATACCTATCCAGACTAATTAATTTGCCCTGTGACAATAAACATTCCGCCCGGGCTAATTAATCCGCTGGTATGTATTAACTTTCAATGAATATCTCCTCTACCTTTTTGATTGATCCATTAGCCCTCCTTATTAATAACTAGATCTATATTTACTTACTGCAACGTTCTTTAAACGTGGAGTTGAACATTTTCGTACATCAGTTTACCTAGTCATACAATATATTCATTTCCAACGTATTAAGTAGGAATAATTAAACACACGTGCAACTTTAGACATCCATTGTATTCCACAAATAAAAAGAAAAAAAAAACGCTTTTTATTAAGAAAGTAATACAAAATATTCCGTCTGACATTTCGATACTGGTAACTAATACTTACAGTTTTGCTAATAGGCAAACTTTGGAGAACAACTGGGACGGGAAATAATGTATCCTGTTGTTTGATAAGTTCCTGGAGAAATATAAACATTTGTAAGCTAACTCTGGAGAAAAATCCAAATATCTTTTATTTTTGTCAACAATCGTAAAATTGTAAATATTTTTACTTGTAGAGTTATATGTGAATATAATTTTTGTATGACAATTAGTGAGGACAAATTTATATATATATATATACATACACTAATATAATTAGTACACACACACACACATACATATACTAATATAATTAGTCATGGACTTGAATTTGCTGTTTTTAACGCAATCCTTTTTTATTTTGTTTACTTAACTCTATCAGTATTAATTCTCTCTAAAGACATATATATATAAACACACTTACACACACACGTAGTGTAAGAAGGTGTGTTGTATGTGAGTACAAACATTGTCGCATTTTCAACAATACAACGTACGACCTATAAACACAGTTATACGAACTATAACACAAATGACTGTTGAAACAATATGACCAGAGAAAGTTTGCGTCTTTTCTAACGACACAAATCGTGTGGTTTTGAATTAATAATTGTGTTTATTTGAATGCAACTTCATGTTGGAAAGCCAAGTTTTCTATTACGTGTCCGTACATTGTATGAAAGTGGATACAAAAATTGTACATTATCCCATATATTTGATTCTATTTCGTTAGTATGCAGTAATTGTTGTTTCTAACGTTAACTTAATGTTGTAGGCATTTAAACACCAGACATGATTTCATAGTTCGGTTGTTTTTAGTTCAAGTTTTTTGTTTTTTACAGTGATAGATGTTTATTAATTCAAACAAATCGCCACGCATAGGCTTTGTGCGATTTTATTTAGAAAGCAAACATGGAACTTCACTTAACTTATGGGAAAACCGCTTTGTTAGAAACATACAAACAAAAACACGCGCACACAAAACTTTAACGAACAAAAAAAGCATTTTAGCACTGAATTTCCCTTAACAGAATATTTTTAAATAAGCAATCTTCCAAAGTTTAGGTGGTGACGAATGTTGAAACAACTATAGATTAATTGATGTATTTTGATCTTAGCAGAAACAGACTATAAAACTAAAGATGGTGCAGGATAAACAAACAAGTCTGGCCGTATTTTTCTTTAACATAAACGAACTTCTAAGGGCGAATCAAGATTCAGTTTATAATCCCCTTAAAACAAAAATGTTCCTGTGTTTGTGATTTTCTCAAAGCTCGGTTAATGTCAAAAGCGTAACTATTTTATTAATACCAATTTGTAAGAGAATTTTAAACATTCGAGAGCTTAAAACGGTTAACTGTCACTTGTTTTAAAGGTTAGAAGCTTATACACAAAATAAATTCAAAGAAATACAAAATTTTGATAAGATTTGGATCAAAATAAGGTTTTAAGTAATAGAAAATATTTGATAATAGAGAAACGAGAATGCGCAAATAAAATATATAATTATTTCAAGAGTGATTTTGGAAATTACGTTATCACTATTCCTGATAAAACTGCTCTGGCAAAACATTAGCTAAAATAAAACGTTTTATTATTATTATTATCATTACCTGGAGAGTAAAGGTCATTTTATTTCTAATTTTATTACCAAACTGTATATAAGACCCCCAAGCACTATAAATTCCAAACAAAAAATAATAATAAAAAAAAATATTTCGAAGGCCACAGAAACAGAACTCACAATTCTATCAAGTCTACTAAAGGGTGAAACGCCTCCTCGTGGATGAAAGATATTCGATTGTTGTGCAATATTCTTGAAATGGAAAAAGCAAAAACAGCAAAAAATTAAGAGAAGTTAGGCTAAGTAATTCCAGGCTATACGTATTACAAAACAAAAAAACATAAAGCAATCCCTATACCGAAAATGTTTAATGGCATACAACCTTCTTTCTACGTGTGCAGTAAACATTAAGATTTTGAATTTGGTATCATATGCAAAAGCCTACGTCTCTATTGAGTCAAATAGCTCACATTTACGAGACCTTATCTCGTCTGAGTTTAATCGTGTTCTAATAGTTGTCTGTAAATTATTCGTTGAATCAGGTTTTATACCTATAGTAAACTACATCATTTTGCTAAATCAAGCGTTTTTTTTTCAAACTGGGGGCGTGGAATGTACTCTGGGGGTATAAGAAGGTTCACGAGAACACGCATTTTTCTAGGCGTCTATAAAAACCCTCGCCCGCAGGTGGCTCAGCAGTAAACCTGAGTACTTATAACGCTGAAGTTCGGGTTTCGATACCAATGGTAAGCAAGGTAGAGACAGCAACTATGTTTTAAAACAAATAAAGATGCCTATTACATACAACTAATATTACTACTGGCGTCTCCTCGCACATTACAATTTCTAGGTGGCACTGTGCGTTTAATGGGTACCTTTTCAGCACGCATATTATTAGACGTTGTCCTCTTATCTCTAGTGTTATAAGTAATTTATCGACCAATTACTGTTCTGAATTTTGGATTTTTTTTTTATAGTGAAGTACATGTTTGGGTATATCACAATAACAGACAACTGTTTGCAAGACTGTAATTTCTATTACACTCCAATTAAAACAAAAATGAACTTCTGACACTACAGACTTAAATATAGCTCTAAATAGTTTTAACATAAAACAAAGAGTTAAATTACATATGGTTTGTTTTGAATTTCGCGCAAAGTTACATAAGGGCTATCTGCGATAGCCGTCCCTAATTTACCATTGTATGACCAGAAGAAAGGCAGCTAATCATCACGACCCACCGCCAACTCTTGGGCTACTCTTTTATCAACTAACAGGGGGATTGACCGTCACATTAAAATGTTTGGTGCAACGGGGATTCGAACCCGCGACCCTGAAATTAGGAGTGGAGTGCCTTAACCGCTTCTATGACGAGCCGATGTTACAATTATTTTAAAAGCTGCAATACACGAACAACGTGATTAATGCTGTGTATCGCATATTAAAAGATTCATCATTACACATTAGTTATGAAACTGATAATTAAAAAGTTTGATAATTCGGACACCATCTCTATTTCCGTAAAAAAAATCAGTATGTAACACAAAAAGTGTTTTATGTGTACTGCAGTAACTGGAAAGTTAGGCTAATCAATTAAGCCTACAGAACATATATCGCAGTTACGTAATATTTAATATCAGTTTCATTTTAAAAATGAATCACTTTTCAAAAAACAATAGTTCAATAGTTTGAAAGTATATATTTACTGGAAATAAAACAAGTCACAAAAATATTTAAGCACTTACAACACTTTCAGTAAACTTAGCGAGGCAAATGTGTTCTTCCCGATGGTAGCCACTTGGTTGTCTTCGAGAAAACTGAAGAATGAACGATCGATGAACAAATGCGCCAAGTCAAAGGGTTTAGTATACTCTAGTAAATTTAATGTGATATTAAAATACATTTAAACTCAAAGAAAGTCTAGATAGTTTGATAAATAAGTTAATATTCAAAAAGTTGAAACTGCTTCGATTTTCTGAGCATTCGAAAGGTTAGTAAACCAATAACTGCTATAAACAAGGTAAAAGTGTCGGTACGACTCACAGCCAGTTCAACTGAAGATTTTCAGGCCAAAGCACGTCATCTAAGGTTAGTTGATTATGTGATAAATCCCTAGATAAACAAAGTATAAAGATAGTTTAAAATCTTTACGAGTAAGTTTCAACAATTGTTAATGTACTATACAAATACTCACAAAAATATATAGCCTGTATTAAATTAATTACACGGATAACTACTTATATATTTGGATTCCTGGAAATGAACTTGTCTAAAACAGTTGAAGTAAATTATTTTTTTTCATCAAGATAATTTTTAATAACATTAAATTTCATTAAAACTTTTTACTCTGCCAACATGTTCTTATGATCGACAGATTTTGAATCGATAGCAGAAAGTATTTACGTAAGTATAATAAATGTTTTTTTTTAATTTTATGAAGTCAAGTAGGGGTCAATATACACGTAACCTAGTTATCTATAGTTATAAAGAACGTCTTAATAGTATAAAAATAATCGAAACAAAAAGTCAAAATTACAAAAAAATGAGTTATTTAAAGTTAAAAATTAATCCTTGCTTTGGCAAAAGACAGTAATCACGCCAGTCTGAGTCGAAGTGAGGCTATATTTTTAAAACTTTAAGTAACTCAGTTCTGTAGTTTGGCTTTCCTGTTTCAATAAGTTTTGTAGCATTAAAACTTTCTATATTACTATTGCTAGCCAGGTTACGTATATATACAGATGAGTACTCGTCTTTATCAACTTTTTGTTGCACTTGTATGTTTCCTGTTTTATTAGATATATATTTGTGCGACCGCAACACCAAGCGATTTTATTTACTCATTAAGATCTCTACCAAACTACCTTCAAATCGAATTATACACGTAAAGTAGCTCATCGTACGTTTTATATATATAAGCATTAAATAGAGTTTTTGATAGAGTTCACTTGGTACTACGAATTATCACCCTAAGGTCGTAGGCGGATAATGTCTATGGTATAACTCCCAAATGCGTTGGGGGATATAACTTTTATCAGATAAAATTCAAAGACGGAAACCAATTTAGGGTATGGAGTCGAGTGCCTACATCTACAATTCAACTTCTACTGCCCTTCAGTGTCTGCGGCCAGTTGTGGGAAGGCAGTTATTCTCAATAATTCCTACATATATATATATATATGTTATCGTATTAATACTTAATAGCAGGAATCGTGATAAAATAAAGTTGTTTGTTTGTTTGTTTTAAAATTTCGCACAAAGCTACTCGAGGGCTATCTGTGCTAGCCGTCCCTAATTTAGCAGTGTAAGACAAGAGGGAAGGCAGCTAGACATCACCACCCATCGCCAACTCTTGGGCTACTCTTTCGCTAACGAATAGTTGGATTGACCGTCACATTATAACGCCCCCACGGCTGAAAGGGCGAACGTGTTTGGTGCGACGGGTATTCGAACCCGCGAACCTCTGATTACGAGTCGCACGCCTTAACACGCTTGGTCATGCCAAACCTAAAATAAAGTACTAATTAATAAAACTGAATCAGGTATACACGCGTTCCATGCTCGGTGTAGCTGGCACACAAATATATAGATAATGAAAAGGTAAAACACGTTTTATAGATGGATGTACAATAATCTTGCCTAAAAGAAATTCAAGTGCCACAGGTACTGAACATTCTATCTTATTCTATGTATAATAGCCAAAGATGAATTCGAATCACAAAAATCACCACAAAAGGAATGTACATGCATATATCACTTGCGATTTTACAATACTAAGTAACACATATTTTGTTTCTGGATGCTATGTGTAATTTCTTAATTACTTATGTTGTAAAAGTACAGAAAATGGCCATTATTTCCTTCAAACTTTGCTTTTATGACCTCGATAATGAAATTTAGAAATTAACCTATTTTCAACGCAAAACCGGACAAATTTGTACATTTTCATTTACATAAGGTCTGAATAAAACAACATATGAATCAAGATTTACATGTATTTATACTAAAATTATACAAAAAATGAACAAAAATGTTTAGAAGTGAGTAGTTTTTTGAGATGGCTGTTTCTCTCTGACGGAATGGGTACAGGGAACTCAGGGCAGTGTGGTACTGGGGCGAGGGATGATGGAAGGTCCAGATACATGATAGCAGATGCATTCTTGCCAGCCCGACATTTGAAGAGTCCACCATAGAGATGTAGCAATTGCTTGAGTTGTCAGAGGAATCACACCTAATTCTTGGAATAGCGAACTACATGGTTCTCTTTTACAATCTCTACCATCCTGCAAAATAGCAAAATAAAATTGTTATTATGAAGAATAAATTTATTTCATCCACAACTAATGTGTAAGAGTTTGATTCAGAATATTTAATTTGTAATATTTTTTATACTATTGGAAATTAAAAAAATAAAATATATTGAAATTTTGAAAGGTCTAAAATTTGTATAATATAAAAATCTTACTATTCGAGCAAGCAAATATTGTCCGTCTTACCTTTTAGAGTTTTTTTGCAGTTCTCGCAGGTAAAATGAGGCGCCCAGAATTTGTCTTGATCCCCGACAAGCATGTCGAAATATGCTTTGTAGATTTCACACATTTTAACAGATGCTGTCACAGAGTTCTTTTCGTTCTTGTCTTGATAAAATTGCCACATACATAGCAGAATGCTTGCAGCTTCTTTATACCATCTCTGTGTTCACTCAGGCAGCTACAACTAAACTAAAGTTGTGAGTGGTGAGCCCCTGTATGTATATTACTACGGAAAGTTCCAGAAAATTCTGAAAGGTTCTTAAAAGTTCTCATAAGTTCTACAACATTCTAGAAAATTCTTGTAAATTCTACAACACTCTAGAAAGATCTTAAAAATTCTTGTAAGTTCGAGAAAAGTCTCTATCAGCTACTCAGCATTGAATTTATCTGAAAAATGAGTAAATTTGAAAATTTCATAACCCATGTCACAAAATCAAAGTTTGAAGAGAAAAATAGGCCCTTTCCATTTACTTTAGGCATAAGCAAATGGGAAATAACACTTTCTGTCCAGAAACAAGAAAAAAGTAAAATATTTGTAACATAGTGTAATCTACGTGAATAATATCAGATATTAAATTTTGGCAGACAATACAACTTAGATCTATCTTTTTTTATTTTTATTTTTACAGGTACGTACTTTAAACTTTCATTGATTTTGGTAGTGGTGGGGAGTCGTAATATTTGAATAAGTTAAAAGCGAGTGTAAATACATAGTATTTCTTCTTCAGAACGATGCAGAAGACGCCATTATTGTGAAACTCTGTTGTATGTTTTACTAAATTCTCACTGAGAGCCTCTAACATGTTTTGATGCGTCACTAGTGAACAACATCAACACATTTATGTTGTCATATTGTTTATCAAATGCATACTAATATATTAATAAAATCTTCTCTGGTTTCCATACTTACAATGTGCTCAGTGCTGGTAAGTCTCTCATAACGTCCACGTTAAAATGTTTCAAGTTGTTGTGGGATAGTACTCTGAAAGAGTATGTTTCAACATATGTTACTCTTAACCCAGTATGGTTGTCATGAGTACCTGTTGATGGTACAGTCTTTTAAACCACGTGCTTCGATTTTTTTAAATATTAAGAATACAAAATGCTACTCAACCATCACGCATCTTAATGTAACATATTATTTACAGGTCGCGAATTGTCTATTAATTTGACATCATTTCTTATTCAAACCTAATTTAACGTAATACCACGAAATGTACATGTACATGTTTTTACTTGAGATACTATCCGATGACCGTATATTTTACTAACCTTACTTACAAAGACTTTTCCTACGTTTACTGCAAGTCATACACACTACCTAACAATTTGGTTTGGTTTGTTTTGAATTTCGCGCAAAGCTACACGAGGGCTATCTGCGCTAGACGCTATCCCTAATTTTACAGTGTAAGACTGGAGGGAAACCAATTAGTCATCATCTTCCACCGCCAACTCTTCAATCCAACAAATAGTGAGATTGACCATAACTTTATAACGCCCCACGGTTGAAAGGGTGAGCATGTTTGGTGTGACGGGGATTTGAATCCACGACCCTCAGAATACGAGTCGAGTGCCTTAACCACCTCACCACACCAGGCCTCTAACAATTTAGTCCCCCAGTGGTACAACGGTATATCTAGGAGCTTATAATCATGGAAATCGGAGTTTCGATACCCATTGCGAGACCTAATTAGAAATCGTTTCTAACTGGATTTGCTAAGGATTTTATTTCAGAAGGCGTAGAGTATATAATTTGTAAATTATCTCTGTATAGATTTGACAGAAGTATTTCATGAAGCGTTACTTGTGAGGCCTAATTTGGAATCATTCCTGTCTAGATATGGTACACGTATTAGATTAGGAAGTATGTAAGATAGACTTGGAAATCACCTGTATATAAATTTAATAAATGTATATAATTAGAAGGTACTCGTGAAGCATAATTTGCAATATTTCGTAGCTGGAGTTTTAAACATGTTAGATTAGAAAGAATGCAACAACTTGGAAACTACCTCTACCTTTATTTGATAAATTTATTACGGTAAAAGGTACACAAGAGAACTAATCTGGATTCTTTCTCAAGCAGATTTTGGCAGTATATCATTTTAGAAGATATACAGTATAAAACTTGAAAGTTACCTCAATATAGACTTAGTAAGGGAATCGCATCAGAAGTTACGCGCGAGCTCCTAATTTGTAGACTTTACAAGTTAGTTTTCCTAAAGATATCAGATTATAAAGTATATGATATAACTTAGAAATTACTTTAACCTAGAACTACTGAGTTCAACATAGTATTAGATGAACGATTTGAAATTTAATTTGAAAATCCGCTCTGTTTAGGTTTGTCAAAAATGTAAGGTATGAGTGAGACATAATTTGGATATCAATATCACTTATATTTAAAGAACTTATCGCATTGTAAGATAAGTTCGAAGTGTGATTCAGAGATGTCGCTACTTATATTTAGTAAGAAATGCAGAATCAAACTAAAAAGCGCAATTTGTTTCGTAAATTTGTGCGAGTATACTTCAGGGTTATTTGGGCCAGCAGTTCTTAATTTTTAGTCGATAGGTTACAGAGAATAAAGTAATTAAATGTCAATTATCCCCAACTTTTATACTACTCTAGTATTTAGTCGACTCGTAATCCAAGGGTAGCGGGTTCGAATCCCCGTCGCACCAAACATACTCGCCCTTTCTTCTGTGGGTGCGTTATAAAGTTACGGTCAATCCCACTATTCGTTGGTAAAAGAGTAGTCCAAGAGTTGGCGATGAATGGGGTGTTGATGACTGACTGCCTTCCCTTTAGTCTTACATCACTAAATTAGGGACGGCTTTGCGCGAAATAATTTAAAAAATAAACAAACAGTAGTTCCCAAACTTTTTAGACATGCAAAGCTTCACAACAGAAAGAAAAAAACATTTCTGAACTTTAATTAAAAAGAAAATACACCAAATAGAAACAATCGGTCACGAGCTTCAGTTAAAGTTTACTTAAAGTTTCAAAATGGAAATTTATTAAAAATATCAATATTAAAAAAAATGTTTGCTTCTATTTACTTGTTCAAAAATTTCTGCTTGCAGAATTTATATCAGTAAAAGTACAGTTTACTTATTTATTTATTAGTGGCTCAGATGAGCTTTCTTTTGTTCACAAAGTAGTTCAATATTTGGAGTTATGGTTGTTACCTGTAAGTACAAATAATCTTCAATATTTAACCAGTTTCTAAACTTGGTCTTTGTAGCTGTATACAGTGAAAATATTTGTTCACAAAGATATGTTGTTGGAAAATGTATCAAACTTTTCTGAGCTTTATTACTTATTTCAGGGTATTACATAGCCATTTGAATCGAAAATTGTGTAATTTATTTCCGCTGAAATTTTATTTTAAAGGTGTAAACAGTTGAAATTTCTGTAAGCTGTTCTTTGTCTTTCAAATGCAAATCGTTGGTATTTGAAGAATCAACAAAGGGATTTTCAATCCACAGTAATTTTTCTAAATGACAATGGAAGCACTTCCCAATAGTTGAACACAAATCAGATATGTGATGCAAGAGTAAAACTTTTGCGTCTTCACTTAAGGAAATGGCCCGGCATGGCCAAGCGTTTTAAGGCGTGCAACTCGTAATCTGAGGGTCGTGGGTTCGCATCCCCGTCGCGCTAAACATGCTCGCTCATTCAGCCGTGGGGGCTTTATAATGTTACGGTCAATCCCACTACTCGTTGGTAAAAGAGTTGCTCAAGAGTTGGCGGTGGGTGGTGATGACTAGAGGCCTTCCCTCTAGCCTTACGCTGCTAAATTAGGGACAGCTAGCACAGATATTCCTCGAGTAGCTTTGTACGAAATTCAAAATCAAACAAACCTGAAGGAAATTTTATTCATAAGTAAAACATCACTGAGATTTTCACAGAAATCAAGTTCTTCCATAAGTATACATTCACCCCAAAGTTTTAGCTGACGTTGAAGCGCTTACATTTTTACAATAAGCTTTGAAGTACGTTACCCTGGTACCCTGCATTGTAGCATTCACTTCATTTAGATAAGCAAATACGTCCAAAAAGTAAGCTAGTTTCTGTATCCAGCATTTGTTGCTTAATTTGTATGCAAGTTTGAAATGACATTCAGATAAAAAGAAACCTATCTCCTCACGTAGTTCGTAAAACCGAGCAAGCATTTTTACTCGAGAAAGTCATCGATCTTCAGTATGAAGCAGCAAAGTTTTATACAGATTTCCCCTGTCCTCACAGAGTAAACTGAAGATCCTCGCACTGAGCGGTCTTGATTTTATAAAATTAACTGTTTTATAACATTACCCAATACC
Organism: Carcinoscorpius rotundicauda; assembly: GCA_011833715.1. Classification (NCBI taxonomy): domain Eukaryota; kingdom Metazoa; phylum Arthropoda; class Merostomata; order Xiphosura; family Limulidae; genus Carcinoscorpius; species Carcinoscorpius rotundicauda. Next base: position 37,902,273 of record CM022403.1, read on the forward strand.
TCTTGTTAGTCTTCTGGCATTCGTTTTATTGCAAGTGCATGACGATGAAGACACCAGTGGATACTCTCGATAACCGGGTTTTTCTTTTTTATGCGTGTCACTGCGCCTGAAAAATTTCCAATCATTGTTATAGCCACATTAATGTGAATACTTGAGTAAAGCTGCCATTGGCTTTCATGTTCTTCCATAAATAAATCGATCAGTTTAAATATTTCTTCGTCTATTATTTGAGTAGGCAAAGTTTTGCAATTTAGTAGTCTTCTTCAAAACTAGTTGCGTGAGTATAGCAAACAAACACAAACAACATCGCATAACCTGCGACATCTGTTGATTCATCATCTGAAGCAATAAAAGTAAGATTCACTTTTACTCACCTTATTAACTCCGTTAAGGAATTTTCTGACATATTCTTGATTCTTCGAGAAACCGAGTTGTCAGAAAGGAGTACAGAGTTAATGTTTTTAAGCAATTGCTCATGAACTGTGCACTCTATCAAATCTTTAATACATGATTTTATCAAATCTTCTGTAACTGTATGCGTTTTACCTGCTTTTGCAAATACGGTAACTAACACTACATGAAGCAATAACAGCACCTTTGTTGTTCTGATGAACAAACAAACGAAATGTAGCTTTCCTTACGTTTAATTGTAAACACTTTCTTTTAAAATACTCGGAAGTTGGAATATTTAATTGAACTGTTTGGTTTCTAGATGGCGTTTTAACTGTACTGGGTGCAGACTACTGTTACTCAACTATGTTCCACATTCAACACACAATCCTACAGGTCCATCTTCATTACCTGTCCATGTAAAACTATATTCAATGAAACTTTTTTTACTTTCTTGTTTCGGCACTTCTTGTATCATACTGTGTTGAAGTGCTTGTGTACGACGATAACGCCGATGAATTAGTATTAGGCCTAGGAAGATTTTTACTCGTATCAGATTTATTACTGGTATTCAGCCACTTATCCATTATAAGGGTGACAACTATTTATTAATTTGTCTACAAATGTATTCTTATATCTTTGGCACTTCAGAAGTACTTCACGGACACAAAACATCTTCTTAATGAAAACTTGTTCAACCACTTGAGTTTCATCATCATACGCAACGAAGTCAGAAATAACAATTCTAGATCGCTAGAATAATATATTTTTCTAAAGGAAAAATATAACCTATTATTTTTACAAGTTTTCCTTTTCCTTTGTTGACAAAAGTTTTAAGACTTGTTTTGTTTGTTTGTTTTGGAATTTCGCACAAAGCTACTCGAGGGCTATCTGTGCTAGCCGTCCCTAATTTTGCAGTGTAAGACTAGAGGGGAGGCAGCTAGTCATCATCACCCACCGCCAACTCTTGGGCTACTCTTTTACCAACGAAAAGCGGGATTGACCGTCACATTATACACCCCCACGGCTGGGAGGGCGAGCATGTTTAGCGCGAACCCGCGACCCGCGGATTACGAGCGCACGCCTTAACGCGCTCGGCCATGCCAGGCCAGTTTTAAGACAAATAACAAAATATCAACCTAGATTTGACGTGCGTCTAAATTTCGAACGAAATAAAACATGATGGCATGCACACGTATGACGTCATAAAACTCATTGGTACTAAGTTTGTCTCATTAAACTACAACGAATCTAACCTAATCTAACAATTATCGATTATAATTGTCATAAATATAATTATACTTCATGTAAATATGCTTTGAAATTGAAACAATTGATACTGCATCTAATTACATCACAATGTTTCAAATTTTGACAAGTTTCAGCTACCACGTCATGTTTCATTTTGTTACATTTCGTTTGAGATTTAGCCGCTAATCCAGATTTGGCTTTTAAAATAACAGCTGGCATCACTTTCCCGGGTTTACCGATGTTTCATACGAAAATTACTAGGCTATTTTGCATCTTCAATGACGCATAGCGATCTTGAGATGATGCTATGTGTACAAGCAGTCAGTGGTGCCACTGTCAAAGTTAAATGAGATTCTATTAGCACTTTCACCGCGAGAACTTTCACTAAGCTAAATATAATCGTCTGACGTTTGGAAGAATAAAATATTAAAAGACACAACACCAGATAAACGTGTTATATAACAGATATATTTTACTTTTTGTACAGCGTATTCTGACTCAATTTTATAGTTTTAGGCAAAAATATTAACATTGTAAAATTTCTTCGCGGAGCTCAAGATAACTATTGTAGAACCCAAGGGATTCGCGGAGCATAATTTGAAAAACCATGCATTAAGTCAGGCCAGAATACTAAAAGTAATGCTCAGTTTGCAAATCACGTCAATGTAAAACTTAAAATAATAATAAATATTAGTAAAAGATATATTGTAAGGGCTAATTTAGAAATTTCTACTATCTAGATTTCAAAACAACTATGTTTAGAAGAAACATATCATATCTAATTTGGAAAATCACCTGCAACATAGATTTGAAAATAAATGTTTGAAGTAGAAGAGAATGATACGATAGGCACTTAAATTTAATAAAAATATAAATTGTATTGAAAAGTTAATGTAATATGTAATTTGGAAATAAACACAACCTAGATTTGTTTTAAAAACACATAAAATTTTAATATGTAATGAATAATTTTAAAATCACCTATTACGTTAGCTTAACGGTAAATGAGTGGGTTTATAACACTAAAAATTGGGTTTCGATACCCATGCTGGGCATGCCGCAAGTAGCCCATTGTATAGCTTTGTGCTTTAAATCAAACCAGTAAACATTAAAAGGTATGTATGGAACTGAACATTAAAATTATTGTTCTTAAGAAATGTTTCGAGATTTTGTATGAAATAAAGTTCACATGACTTAGACCAAAATAAGCAGCATTAATTTTTTACAAACACAAGTAAAAATGACAAAATTAGTCAAGTAGGGCACCGTATTGTCTGCATGAATGTGTATTTGTTATACTTACAATTCTTTTAATGATCCTAGGCCCCTGAAAGCTTCTAATGAAATGGATTCTATTGCACAGTGCTGCAAATATCTGGAAGGACATAACAATGAACAAACTTTAGTTACAACAGCTGTAACGAGAATATCTTTATCAGATTTGTGACAGTAAGAAATATTAAACGGATCTGGTTAGGTGAGTGCGACTTTACATTTGGATAGAATGAAACAAAGCGATAGCATTAATTCAGTAAAACAGAAATAATTTAAAGTTAAATAAAATTCAGTCAAGTAACACAATTAAGTGAAAACAATATTAAGTTTTCTTTAGGTAACAGTTGTTAAAGTACTTATATTTTTTCTTAATCCTTAATCTTTTGCGGGACACGACACACTCTTGTCGCTAGATGGCAGCTTGATCGCGGATTACTTGTGATTACAATTAACGCATTTTTACCAAATGCATTTGATCGTTTAATTTTTTGCTCAGTAAGTAACATATCGTTCGTACAGTATTATTCGGTAATATTTTACGTATCTATTGTTCCATTTTTTGTGTCTGTTTTAAAACATATAAATGAATTTTTGTTGATTTCGAGTGTTACCAAATAAAACTGTGTGTTATACAAAAATCTGGTGAATTGTTTTTTTTTCCATTTTGTACCAACGATGATTATGATGAATTATGTATGTAAACCTTTTCGATTTTATGTTCTAGAACTTATAACGACTTTTTGTTTCAAAAATGTTTACTTTTGACTCACAATTTTTGAAGATCGTTGATACCAGTAAATACTTCTGCCGGTAGATGTCGTATGCCATTTCCAGCCAATGAGCTGAAATGGAGAATTAACAACAACTGTTTAATACCGTGTATTCATCTGTCTTATTTTATTCGATAAAACTTACATGAAAATCGGTTGAATAAATATATAATGAAATATTGTTAAAATCATAGAAAAACAACGCTTTCCCTTACCCTAGTGACACAGCAGCAGGCGGGTTCATGAAGCTAAACATCTGAGTTCAATACACGTGGTTAGCAGAGAACAGTTTGTTTGCTTGATTTTGAATTTCGCGCAAAGCTACACGACAGCTATCTGTGCTAGCCGTCCCTAATTTAGCAGTGTAAGACTAGAGGGAAGGCAGCTAGTCATCACCACCCACCGTCAACACCTGGGCTACTCTTTTACAGACGAATAGTGGAATTGACCGTCACATTATAACGCCCCCACGGCTGAAAGGGCGAGCATGTTTGGTGCGACGGAGATTCGTACCCGCGACCCTCAGATTACGTGTCGGACGCCTTGACCCACCTGGCCATGTCGGGCATAGCAGAGAATCGATCGTGTAGCATGTGCTCAACAAAACCAAAATAAACATACAAACGAACGACGCATCATTTCCAATAACTAGCTAAACTTTAAAGATTTGTTGATTTTCAAATACGTTCACATTTTATATCTCCCCATAAGCTTGTTTGTATTGATTGAATGTGAATACGAATAACTCTTGTTGTGTATTTTATTATGTATAACACACTTCACACCAAATACCCCTTTTGAGTTTTATTAAGAAAAAGAGATAAACACTACATGAATGCCCCAGTAGCTCGGTGTTAAACTTCACGCAACCAATTCATGAATTTAATTATTGTCGTACGACTTTTTGTGAAGATTAGAATGATTTATGCCCGACATTTTCTGTATTTGTAAACATTGGAAGTTCTGATTTATCCAAAACATTCTCTAGTAGCATATTGTGTAGCTTTGCACCAAGAGAATCTTAAGGACAATAAGTTAATGTTCACTGAACTAACGATTTAAGGCCATAGGGTTAAGGCACTTGACTCTTAATCTAAGGGTCACGGGTTCGAATCCCTGTTACACCAAACATGCTCGCCATTTCATCCATTTTTAATATGATATTTAATATTTTTATTCGTTTTAATATGAAAGTCGATCCCACAATTCGTTGGCAAAAGAGTAGCCCAAAAGTTGGCGGTGTGTGGTGATTACTAGCTGCCTTCCCCCGAGTCTTACATTGCTAAATTAGGGACGGTCAGCGCAGAAAGCCCTCGAGTAACTTTCCTCGAAATTCAAAACAAATCAAATATGCTCTTTTGATTTTTCCTTCCGCTTTTTAATATTGAAATAAGATAATAGGTTTAGCACGGCCTGATGGCCAGGGTGCTCAATTCGCAATCTGTAGGCTGCGGACTCAAATCATCGTCATCAAACATGTTTGCCCTTTCAGCCTTTGGATCATTATTTAGTACGATAAATCCCACTATTTGTTGGTAAGGGTATAGCTCAAACCTTAGCGGTGAGTGTTTTTGACTAGCTGCCTTCTCTCTCATCACTGATAGGCTAGGAACAACTAGTGCAGATAGCTCTCGAGTAGATGTGTTCACAATTCAAATGACACCAAACCAAACCTATTAAAAAAAGATGAATGAAGACGAATGAGAACTTACATGGACTTCAGCTGAGGATAAGATCTGAATGCTCCTCCAGTTAATTCAGTTATCTTGTTGTTGGAAAGTGTGCTAAAAATGAAAATAACTAAATAAAGTTTAAGTTGTGAAAGAGTTAATTTATTTCGAATTTTAAATACCTTTAAAAACACTTTCATGATGTACTATTATTTATTTATTTTTAATGGGATGTTTCTAATTAATGCAGGGCTTGAACTTTTTACAAATCGCATTTTTCACAACATGGATGTATTTTATTCATGCCCCTTATGGGACAGTGTAATTCTATGGTCTTAAAAACGCTAAAATCCGGAGTTTGATTTCCCGTGATGGACATAGGAGATAGCTTAGTATGGATTTAGCCTAAAACAAACACATTTTATTCATTATTATTGAAATTATTAATTTTACACTTATTATTCACAGCGTTAAAACAAACACTACAAATAATGAAAACAACTCATATATTTGTCTTCGAGAACTTTCCAAACTAAGCAAAAATGATAAATATCTGACTGTTTAAATGGCACTAATCTGTCTGCACGCAGCTTTTGACTTTCGAATCGTGTTATAATGGTGTAGAAAAATAAAGATAAGAAACTAGATCGAAGCTTTATATGGTACGTAATAGGTGTTTTACAATGAATTATGTATTGTGTATCTGGCTTATCCGTTTTGAATTATTACGCATATTTCTGAAAAAGATAAGCCACATATATATATATATATATACATAATTTATTTTTTTAAAAATTGTAACTAAATAAAGCTTCAACCTAGTTTCTCATCTTTAGATTTTTCAAGATTGTTATAGCTGATTGAAACTCGTAACAAATTCACATAAAGTGGTTTAAAGGCACAATGTTATCTGAAATACGTGATGCTATCTCAGTGTTCTTACCCTTAAAGTTTACATTTGAACTAAATTCTTATGCTTTTAAATATTATATGAAAGCATGACCACTAGGTGCATTTTGTAAGTAATTCCAGGTTAAAATTATCTCTTGCTCTTATAAGCATCTGTTATTAATTTGAAACACAAGTATTTCTGTGGAATTTTATTGTAATGTTTATTCATTGCTAGCAGTTTGATTATCATAACTGTACAAAAGGTTTCGTGCTTTTTTTGTAACATGAAAATGGCATCCGTTGCTTACATGTTTTGTAATGTCCTAACATAATTTTTCTTACATTCTTGATAACAGAAGCTTTCATTGTGTGCAACCGAATCTGGAAATATAATGCATTAACCAAAGAACATCGAAATTAATGGAATTTGTTTCACCAATTTTCTCTCCTTTTTCATTTAATCTCTGATCACGGTTTGGATTCCAGGATGAAAAGTATTTCAATATAGAAGAAGAAGGCATTCGTAATACATTCTGCGAGCACACTACACATAATGAAAAAATAATTATTTAAACTACTATTCATCAATGTTAAAGAAATGCTCTGTATATCGAGCATCTTGGAGGAACTTACAGTTTTGTAACGTTAGGAGAAACTCCCTCTGGTGTTTGTGTGAGATTTAAGTCTTTACAACTTACAGCTGTAAGCCGTGTACAAGTACATCCCTCCGGAATAATTGGCAAATCTGTAAAATATACTTTTGAATAAAACCACTGAAAACACAATATATGAATCTTTCCAACCAATCTGTTTTGTGTTACAACACACTATTGTACTTTCTATCCGTGAAAGCAAATCTCTATTTGATTGTAAGATTATTATACACACGTTTATTTAATGACAATCTGAAGAAACTGTGTTGAGATATTTAACGTAAAATTAATCTTCAAAGTCGAGCAACTGAAACAGACATCATATAGATAAAAACTTTATATAATATACGTATTGTATAATTTAACGAGTTGACCTGAACGAAACAAAAATACCTTCAGTGGATTTTGTCGTGGCCATCAAATTTTTCTTCAAACCGTCAGTTTTACAAAAAAAAATAAACTGGAGTTAAAATGAATGTAAGATTAATATTATTAGTATATTTCATGATTGTTTTTGTTCTAAGATATTCTTTAACTCAAAGGGACTAGAATAACATGCAATAACGCTACTACCGATGTTATTTCAATAATATTTTTAGAATGTAACTACCTGCAAAAAACATTTATTCGTTTCTCATTATCTCGATATTAAGGCAACTCACCACTCCACATTTTAGCCAAATATAATGATGCATGTATTATGGAAATAATTATTCGAAGTAACTTACCACAAACATTGGTGTACGGTTGAATGGTAGCGTTAAATATGGTCTTGAGGAAAAAGAGGGCGCTTCCGAAGTAGTCCACTAAAACAAAGTTGTTAATATTATTCCGTTTGAGTATCGACTACCTTTACCTTAAACACCTGCTCGTTTATCTTGAAAAATAGGTTCCTATTAAACTACATAAAAATTAGATTCCATTGCAAATACGTATGTAGACTGTAGACTATTTCTGTTGAAAACTATCTCACTTTCTCAGTTAAACATGTTTATCCATTCATGAAACGTCGGATGTGCATCTTTGTAAGTTAAATATCTATAATGTACAAGTTCAGCTTTTCATTTTCTGTCAGTTGCAAGACGACAGATCACTTTGGCAAGATCGTGGCATGAGTTGTCATAAATACAGAAATACGTTAAATATTAGGCTTAATTATTCGGAAAACAATAACGTGGTGTACCTTTTACCACATACTATAATTGTTTATTTACTGTCATCTTTATTTTTATAAATATATTTTTACAATACATAAAATAAAGTGATTGTAGGTTTGGCGTTGTTGTTGCAAGGGTAATAGTTGGTGCAGGTGTTTTTATATATTTTTCAAATGCACGTGGTATTTTCTATCGAAAAAAGGATTTCAAATTTCAAACTGCCACAAAGGCCACAAACTATTGATTACCTAATAATCTACTACTATATTTGTGTAAGCGAAATTAATGGGTATATCATCATATTGTAATTAATTCTAAGAAAAGTTATACAACACAACATATATTATAAATAGAACAGTTCTTATTGAAAAAAAGTTTACTTGTGTTTCAATTTCGAACAAAGCTACTCGAGGGCTATCTGTGCTAGCCGTCCCTAATTTAGCAGTGTAAGACTAGAGGGAAGACAGCTAGCCATTACCACCCACCGCCAATGCTTGGGCTACTCTTTTACCAACGAATAGTGGGATTTACCGTCACATTATAACGCCCCCACGGCTGAAAGGGTGAGCATGTTTGATGCGACGGGGATTCAAACCCGCGACCCTTGGATTACGAGTCTTACCCACCTGGCCATGCCGAGACCTTATTAAAAGAAATACAATAAATAAAAATTAAAGATTCTTGACAGTTCACTAGCAGCCATAAGAAGAAAAACCAATCTTGAAATAAAGTTCTCTGAAGTTTAGATCTTTGTTCATTAATCATCAAACGTCATGTGGTTTGGATGGCACGTTATTATTATTATTGTTTACTTTTTCTTGTTTACAACAGTTGTAGTCACATTGTATTGGTTCTTTGTTGTTGTATCGTTTGAACAGGCTGGTACATTTTTATTATTTTTTTCATAACACTGCAAGGACATGTTCAGTCTTTACTAGATAGTTAAACCCTCAATATCCCGTCTTCCAATATAGTGAGCCCGGCATGGCCAGGTGGTTGAGAGACTGGACTCGTAATCCGAGGGTCGCGGGTTCGAATCCCCGTTACACCAAACATTCTCGCCCTTTCAGTCGTGGAAGCGTTATAATGTGACGATCAATCCCACTTTTCGTTGGTAGAAGAGTAGCCCAAGAGTTGGTTGTGGGTGATGATGAGTAGCTGCCTTCCCTCTAGTCTTACATTTCTAAATTAAGAACAGCCAGCGCAGATAGCCCTCGTCTAGCTTTGCGTGACATTCAAAACAAACTAAAACAAAAAACAATACTGTGATTACAACTGACGTGAAAATGTTAATTCATTTGAACAGGTGAGTCAACCATACTAAGTAACTTAAACCGAAAGAATAATCTCTGATCAGATGAGACCCAGGAGATGGGTTTAAAGATAACTGATAACAACGACAGCTCGTCATTCGGTCACCGAAAAAACTGATTTCATCTATTACGATGAATGATTAAAAATAATAAATAAACAGTTCTTGAAGGCTAAAAACAAACAACAACCTATTTTTATAACGATAAAGGAAAACACGAATGTAACAATATGAAGCGTTTCTTAAATACTTCCGAAGCTTTAAAAGTCCATCTTCAGAAATTTAGAGGAACAGAATAAACATGTTGGTAGTTATAATTTCGTTTTTCTGAATTTCGCGAAAACCTACGTGAGGGCTATCTGCTCTAGCTATCCTTAATTTAGCAGTTTAAAACTAGAGGGAAGGCAGCTAGTCATCACTAACTTTTGGGCTACTCTTTACCAACGACTATTGGAATTGCCCGTTTAATTATAACGTCTACATGGCATGCTTGGTGTGACGAGGATTCGAACCCGTGACCTTCAGATAACAAGTCGAGCCCTCTAACCACCTGGTCATGCACGGATCAAAGTTAGGAAAAGAGAATGTCTACAAAAAAAAGTACTTACAACATTTCCAGAAACTTTCGTCTTCCCCATCAGGGCAGTCTGATATCCCGTCACAGAAGCGGTTTCGGTCAAGACACAGGCTTTTGTTCTGACATACGGCGAATTCTCCCTTGTTACACGAACTGTGGAAGTAATCTTAAGAAAGACATATATATGTAAGGTTAAACAAATAAAGTTTATCGATGAAACGCTGAAATGGGGAAATCAGATATATTTAAACAAATACAAACAGGAGATATACAAAATAGAAAGACTGCAAAATAATAACAATAGATATGATAAATATAAAGTGATTTACCAGTATTGTTATTCAGATATCTGTTGTTCTGTTTCATGTCAAGCACAAAGTTACACAATGAGCTATCTGTCCTGTAATTCACGAGCAGTAAACTCGATATTCATTGTTATTTGTTCTCTGACTTACTACCAATATATTAAGAGACTAATTTGGACGCCGCCCCCAATGACACAGGGGTATGTCTGCGGACTTACAACTCTAAAATAACGAGTTCTGATACCCGTGACGGGCAGAGTACAGATAGCCCTTTGTGTAGCTTCGTGCTTAGTTACAAACAACAGTTAATTCAGACGTAATTAGTTTTGTTGTCTCTGTTAGTTTGGTATATTGGTAATCTTGTAAAGACATTGGAACTATTTTACACATATGCATGTCTATTATCCTAAGGTGGATATGACAAAAATATTGATCGAATTGAACGTTGAAGACACATTATGTTTACTGTCAGTACAGATGTTATACACCTTCAACTTTTATTAGTTTTCTTATTAATTTACAGAGCAATTACCACTTAGAGTAGCAATCCAGGTTTTTTATGACTAAAAATTAACCCATTTTACGTCGTTTCAAACAAGGAATGAAAATAGCATATTTTTTACGATTACCTTAATATACCCCTTTTTTTGCACAATTACAAAGTATGGATGTCTAAGTAGTTTTTATAACGTTATTAGAACGAACATACGCCAACTTTTTATTATGTGTAGCGACTTTTGAATACCATTTTCTATTTAATTTAACATCAGGAAATATTTCATACACCAGGTTGTATTATCAGGATGGTAAAAGATCAGTAAGCTAACGGTGTCACACAACATCTAGTGCTGAGTCAAGTAGTAAAACACAGATTTTGTATAATTGACTAAATAGATGTGTTGTTGTTTCAACATGAAGCCACACATTACGCTACTCGCGTACTGCCTGGAATCAAACCCCTAAATAAACAAAATCAAGGAACAACAATGCATACATCTGGATTTTGCAAAACAGAATCTGGCCCTATCACAGGGGGTTTGAAAAGTGAACAAAAAGTGTAAATTCGGACACTACATAGCTGAATCTACAGAAACGCACATGACCTTTGATAAGATTCGTATAACATGAAACTCAATAATAAAACCTACCCAACAATGTGCTTTGTTTCATCAAGATGAAAAAAAAGATGGATCTTAAAACTGTGAACGTTTCCATGGTAATCTTGAATTCGGTTAAATAGTGAATTTTCTTGTAAAGATCCTTTACTTGGAGGTCATATTACTCTCCTTTGTTTGCTATTTTTGGCATGAAAACTGATATTATGTGTCCCTTCAATTATTGCTTGGAAGTGGTTCTCATTACTTTCAAAACTTTCCCTAACATGATTTTAGTGGCTTAGTGATTGTTTGTTTTTCAACGCAAAGCTGCACAAAGAATGACCTGTGGAGAATCGAACCAGAATTTTAACGTTTTAAGCCCGAGAAGTTACCACTGACCTACCAGTGGCCTCGTAATCTGAGGATCACGGGTTCGAATCTCCGTCACTCCAAATATATTTACCCTTTTTACTGTGAGGTCGTTATAATATGACGGTCAATCCCACTATTCGTTGGGAAAAGAATAGTCCAAGAGTTGGAGATGAGTGGTGATGACTAACAGCTGTCCCTCTAGTCTTAACTCTGCTAAATTAGGGAAAGCTAGCTCAGATAGCTCTCGTGCAGCTTTTAACGAAATTCAAAACAAACCAAACCCATCGGAAGACCATTTTTTTTATCCTTTCTACTCTCTGAACGGATGTTTGTGACTCGCATACACCCAAAAGTGTAACTGAGGAACAGTGGTTTCGTTTTTCCAAAAAAGTAATTGAGGCATATCGATAAGGCCCATGAAAAATTCGACCGATAGGAGATGGAAGTTTTTACTCGACAGAATAGAGACCAAGGATGGAGGAAAAATCTCCGTGAAACCGAAAAGAATAAAAGATTAATTTGAGACAAATATATAGATTTTTAAAACGGTGGAGTTCCAAGGTTAAATACAGTTTGTCAATTATACAAGACAGTGCACTATTTCTTTTTCCTAACTATCTCGAAAACAATAACGTTTTTAGTAGTCTTACTTCATCATGATGGTGGCAAAGAAACTTGGTAGTTTATAGCATTATTATTATTCTCTAGATGAAGATGGATGTATAATAAAATAAATGTATAATTCTTTATTTTGTAGAAATTAAACAAAGTTGCGTTTCTTTTAACTATTTCTTACTTGTATATAAATATATATATAAATAATACCCTTGAAAAAATTTAAATTATAGGACTGTTATATAGTAGTTCTGAACTCAGGGAGAGGAGGTGCGGAGGGCGAGACACCCATCCGAAAAAATGTGCCGAAAGGAGAACCCCACCCTTGATATTTCAAAAATCTTAGAATGCTTCACGTGGCTAGTAATTTTGTATGTTGAATTGCTTAACTATATGTGAATACCACTTATAATCTTATACGTTGAACTACTTAACGATATAGGTACTTTTGTTTAAAGCCTGAGACTATTTTATAGATACAGAAATTTGGGTGCGGAATGTATGTAATGACACGCTCGCGGCAGTGCAGGACATACACTTTGGGTTTTATGTTCGTTCAGCACCCACAGCCTCAATATTATTACCGCATTTATGACCTACGCTTTTCTATTCAAGGAAGACGCTAGAGATAAAAAAACAAGCAAAGTTTAATTTGTTATAGCTTCGTAAAGCTTTTAAAATGATTTCTATACATGAAATAAAAATCCATCAACTGTGAGTTTGCTCGTATAATGGCAGTTTGAGTCCTTAACTAGTCATAATGCAACGATATCACCTCACCTTTCGACCATAGTTAGCCTGATGATAAAGTGACCATATCAATTTACTTTAGGACTATAGTTAGCCTGGTAATAATCAGTTTACTTCAGGCCATAACATGTAATAACATTACGCTAACTTCACTTTTAGACTGTAGCTAATAATAATGCATCGATCTTATTTTAATTTTAGAACTTAGTAACAATGAAAGGATATCACTTTACTTTCAGAACAGGACAGTAATAACATGACAATAACTCTTTACATTTAAACAGTAAGCTAGTAATAATGGAACAATTCAATTTTATTTTTTGATGGTATCTAGTAAGTAACGTAGAATTATAGAATATTAGAGAGAATGCAATTAGATATAATACAATTTTACAAGAAAGAGTCATGAAAAAAGCAATGTTCTATTCAGTTATTAGTATCAGCGTGGATTCACTGTGTTAGAGTGGTTATTATTTTCGACTACTGTGACTGATGAATGCAATCAAACAAGTATATACAACACACACAAATATAAAGTCGTGAACGTGTTGTGTAACGATCTTACTAAACGACACGTTGGTAACAAGTATAATAACCGATAACCCAAATGGAAGCTCTTTGTAACCAATAAAAGTCCTTCACCACTTGATAACCACTTTTATTGGAATATATACTGGACTTTTAGTTGTACTATTTCTTGTTGTTTAAAGCTCTAGATTTCAGAATACGAAAGAGGTTTGATTGTTTCGAATTTCGCGCAAAGCCACATGAGGGATATGTGCGCTAATTTATCAGTTAAAGACAAGAAGAAAAGCAGCTTGTCAACACCACCCACCGCCAACTGTTGGGCTACTATTTTATCAACTAATAGTGGGATTGACCGTCGCATTATACCGCCCCCTTAGCTGAAAGGGCGAGCATGTTTGGTGCGACGGGGATTTGAACCCGCGACCCTCAGACTGATTGCGAGTCGAGCGCCCAAACCACTTAACCACCTAGATGAGCGTGTGTGTATGTATTTCTCATTTTGATGTGTCTATTTTTATTTCGCTTTATGTCAACGGGTTAGATTAAATACGTAGTGTTAACCCAGATGTAAGTACCTTAAAATACAGATATTTTGTAACAATACGAATATAATGTTTTAAGTTTGGTTTAAGACGAAGCTATGGAAACCATGGATTTTAATGTTGACCCATTGGAAGAATACTTTGGGAGATAACATTTTTTATAATTTCTTTTCAGGCACCTTGTGCTACAATATTAAGAGTAAAAAAAATTACAAAAAGAGTGTTTTGTTTGGCACAATTACAAGTTAAATCTTTATACCATCATCAGTTGGCTGTAACTAGTCATAAATATATTACCTTTTAGTGTGCCATAAAACGTCATTTTTTCATAAGATCAAGTTTTAAAATATTCCATAATAACTTCGGTGTTACGACAGAAATACTAGTTTTATGTTGCCATTAAAAGATTTTCTCCAGTACCAAACTTATCAGTGATGTCGAGAAATATATATAGTTTAGTACTATATGTGTAAAAACGGCTCGTTTGGGTTGAGAAAATGTTTTACGTAGAGGAGCGAACAACATTTCGACCTTCTTCAGTCATCATCAGGTTCACAAAGTTGTTCGCTCTCTACATAAAAATGTTCTCAACCCAAACGAGCTGTTTTTACACATATAGTACTAAACTTAATAATTCCTGGTTTGGTTTGTTTGACTGCAGTTATACACAAAGATACATAATGGGCTATATGTATGTTCTGCCCACCACGGGTATCGAAACTCTGATTCCAGTGTTGTAAGTCCGCAAACATACCACCGTGCCACTGGAGAAACTCTCCTAGTTTGGAGTCCTATAGTCAAACGGTAACAAGTCTACGTGCTTATTACACTAAAGTCCGAGGATAGATTCCCTGTGATGGTCAGAGCACAGAGAGTTAACCGTAGTTTTATTCTTAACCTAAAGAAACAGGAATCTATAAAAGAGTGGAGATTGAACTACGAACAGATAGATACATATATTTCTTATCTATAATAAACAAATGACTTCACGATTATTTTTTGTTTTTCGTAACATATGTTTCACAGAAGTCAAAAACAGAACTACATGACATTTGTTTATACAATAAGTAGGATTTATTCTGGGAACAAACCTAAAAAACAAAGAGAGGAAAAAAACGACCCACAATGAACCTCTAAGGTTCTTACGTTTTATGACTGGATGTCGTTAAAAAAGTATTATCTTGGAACATAATAATAAAAATTAATTTTGATAGAGATTAACAAAGTAGAAAAGAAGATTTATCTCATATTTTGGCAACAGAGAATAAAAGTTTGAATAGAAACTCACGATATCACGTAGCGCAAGAAATAGTCGTAAAAATGTAAAATAAACCATTATTATACCTACTAACAAAAAATAAAAGTCAAAATTGCAAGCTAAAACTAGACTAAGAAACTGTTGTTAAAGGTGACGTTGTTAAGCGCGTGAAGAAAAAAGTTATAATATAACTTGTGATGACTTTATTGCGGCATCTTGTTTCTGTAATACAGAATAAGTTTTTGGTCGTAAGCGCGTTTACTGGAGTCAAGAATTTCTAATGAGTTTTTGTTCTGGCTTCGATCGTTTTAGAAAGTTGTATACTTTATGGACATGTAAAACGAGAGAAGCATGTTTCCGCTACGAGGCTTAGGAACAAAAATGATTCAGGTTTTCCGAAACTACTGTTGCTAGTAATAGTTTTTTCCCTTAGGAATGATAAAAATATTTTTTTTAAGTACATTACACTCACATTATTTAATGTTTTACAAGCTATAAGTACAGGATCTCTATATCCAATGGGAGACAAAAAAAAGTGAAGACTTGAAAGTGAGCGATTTGAAATAGAGCTTAATGTTACACCTGACTGAATAGGGTTGCTTCTTAAACATTCTATTTGTTTTTATTTCGAAAAATACTTGCTGACAACACCTTAGAACAGAATGTACCAAACTAGTTAGGTTTTATTTTTAAACCTGGCATATTTAACCAATCATTTGACATTTATATTACACACAGTATTTAAATAACATTTATTTGACTTTTTTACTGAGTATTACTGGATTATTATATTTCCTTTTAAATGTTTTCTCTCTCAGTGGCACAACAGTTTGTCCGTGGACTTACAACGCTAGAAACCGGCTTTCGATACCCATAGTGAGCAGAATACAGATAGCCCCTTGTGTTGTTTTGTGCCTAACTTAAACAAACCATCCTTTTAAATTTTAGAATTAATCAGCTGGCCTGCAGAGTTAAAGAATAGTAGAAGTAAATACGTTTTAAATATTTCGGAGCTAAAGAATAGTAGAAGGAAATATATTCTAAATATTTCTTTTTTTATGATTATTGGAAATCAAATTATGAGTGAAAAGAAGAAAAATACTATGAGAGTACGACGTGAACTCAACACCACCAGTTAACCAAGTTAGGGTTCTAATAATAGTGAGATATCATACAGTACAATTAGTGTTTCTCAGTTTTTACTCAAAAATCTTATCTTTTTGTAAGTATGTTTACCATGATCAGTTACAACAAGTATACAAACATTTATAGTAACTGAACGTTTCTTTGCCGCCCCATTGAAAGAATGTATTCTTGTCACGTTTACTGATTTAGTGACAGGTATATTTTAAAAATATAAACTCGATTGGTGGCAAAACATATAATAGGTTGTAAATTGTACAAATATTTTGGAATCATTTGGAAATTACAAAACGGTATAAAGTGAGAGGGTATCTAAGCCTGTATTACCACGTGTTAAGTCGCGGGTTCGTATCCTGGTCACATCAAACATGCTTTCCCTTTCAGTCATGGGAGCGTTATAATGTGACAGTCAATCTCGCTATTTGTTGGTAAAAGAGTAGCCTAAGAGTTAGCCGTGGATGGTGATGGATAGCTGTCTTCCCTCTCGCCTTACACTGCTAAATTAGGGATGGCTAGCGCAGACAATCCTCGTGTAGTTTTGCGTGAAATTCAAAACACACCAAATCGATATGTTACATAAAGCATAAATTACAATTTCAACGAAACGTTTCGTAACAATGTGACGATAACTTGCATACCGTAACGAAATGTTGCAGACTTGGTACAGCTGAACACGACGCTAACTGGGATACCGTAAGGAAATGTTGCAGACTCGAAACAGCTGAACGTGACGCTAACTTGGATACCGTAAGGAAATGTTGCAGACTCGGTATAGCTTATTAGATCATATAAGTTAATCACAGACATAAGTTTATTTATAAATTGCGTTTTTAAACAATGAAATAATAATATATCACTTAACAACAGCCTTACAAATTAAAATTTGTTGATTATTATTGGAACAAACAATTCTGTGGTATTTTTTAACCAATAAGCTTTCTTTTCTTTATTAAATGTAAAACACGTTTCATTAAGGGTGTCGAACAACGGTTTATAGAAACCCAACAAAGTATATGAACTTCCTAGGAGACACTAATTATTTTGTTCGTAGTTCAACATAAAGTTCACATTGGGCTATTTGTGGCATGCCTTCCATGGCTATCGAAGCTCTGTTTCTAACGTTAAAGCTCAGAGACTTAACGTTGTGTCATTAGGGTAAAAGGCTGATTACTTCAGTCAATCGACACGAACTGTTAGTATGATTGGATAGTGTTCGTATTTCAAAGCGTGCAGGGTAAAAGAAATGACAAAAAGCACTTTGTTGTTACCAGAAAGTTTCTACTTCTTAATCGTGATTTATATCAGAGAAATATATTACAAATATCCTCCAATGTAATATTATGTTTATTTATATTGTTGTTAATTACGTCCAAGGTATCTCTTTGTGGATTATTTTGTACTCAATCAATCTTCCAATTTTAACTATTCATAAAATCGCAATATTACTGGTACTAAAGCTGGTTTATTATGGCTTCTGAAGAACATTTACTCATGCCACTAATTTGATGAAAAAGGAAATACCGAATACCAAGTCTCCGCTGGTACAGCATTAAGTCTACGGATTTACAGCGCTAAAATCAAGGGTTCGAGTCCCTTTAGTGGACTCAGTAAATAGCCAGATGTGGCTTTGCTATAAGCAAACACACAAAATAACAGTTTGAGAATGTTTTGAATTTCATTGCTCAGAAGCTGGAGTTATTAAAACGGGAAGTACAAGTACGAATACAAGTTCATTGAAAATGCGTAGGTTTTTAAAGTGATTTTCACATAAAATAGTCTCACTTTCGAAATAAATTTTTAATTGGCTTCCATTAGTTCACTGGAAGGTCTGATTTCCACTACTTAGGGGGTAAAGAGTTTGTTTGTTGTTAAAATCAAATCTACACAAAGGGCTCTCTGTGCTCTGCCCATTGGGGGTATCGAAACCCGGTTTCTAGCGCTGTAAGTCCGCAGATATACCTTTGTGCCACTGAGGGGAGGTGAGGGGAAGAGAATCATGTGAAGAATATTAATGGTAATATAAAGAACCAGGACTCGATTTTGTTTTTCGTGTTGCAATATTTTTATCTTATCAATATCACTGTATTTTCCGAGTTGAGATTTATAGCACTTTACTTTACTAGTGGTTCAACGTTAAGTTCAAGTGCTTATAACGTTAAAATTGGATTTTATTACCTACGGTGGACACAGTACAAATAACCAGTTATGCCGTTTCAGTAGACGTTTGTGCAGAGCAGACATAATAAATTTAAGAACTTGAATGTACAGAAATTACCTGTTAAAGAAAAATGACGTTTAGGCTTCCATACGAAGGCCTCAGTGTAGAAGTCCCAACGTCTTTTTTTTTAACAGGCAGTTCCAGTCTATTCAAGTCCTCTAGCTTGTCGTTGTTTTGAATTAAGCCAAAGCTACACAATGGGCTTTCTGTGCTCTGCCCACCACGGGTATCGAAACCCGGATTTTAGCGTATAAGTCCGCAGACATACCGCTGAGCCACTGGGGGCGCCCTCTAGCTTATTGTGTAGTTTATTTTTCTAAATAGGAAACACGTTCTGAAAATATTAGTAGTTTAGTAAAGAGGATGTTGAATTAGCATCTTTTCAAATGACAAAGAAAGAAACTCCAGATATAATGAAACAAAGAATCTTGGATAAAGCAGAAAACACCCATACAGTTTAATGTTTAGATATGATCAGCTAACCGAAAAGGAAACAGCAGGTTTTACTTACAAAAATGTAGTTTATCCGCTCAAACCGAAAATGATTGTCTGTGACAGCAATTGTCTTCTATAAGGAGTCGCTTTGCTGAAATCAATTTCGGAGAAATAGCAATATTATGACATAGGCACAACGGTCACGTGATAGGAATAACGTCTCATGCATGAGAGAGATATATAATGATTTTGACAAAAGCATTCAGAGAATGAACCTTTAGCAAAAAGCCAGCCGTAAGGCTACACAGGATGAACTGTACAGTTCATAGCCATAATTTGAAACTTTACCTAATCTAATAAGGTAACATAAAAAACGAGCAACAATAATTATGTACTTTTTTCCCCTACAACTGAGGGTTCAATAATCTAAACAGTTGTAGAGGACAGGTCTGAAGATGAAAGGCGGAAGACTTTCGAAACGTCGTCCTCTGCACTTGTGTCTCCACAACAAACAGTTGTCGTCCATTCTACAAAGTTTCATCACAAATAATCTGCCTAAACAATCTATCAAAAAATCTTAACAGGTTTCAGAAGAATAGGAAATAAAATTTATAAACTACGGACCTTAATATGTTGTCATTTCTGTACTAACATCTTTTCTACACTATTAACATCAAAGATTATATACATATTAAATATAATTAGCATTTATTTTGTAAGACATTCAAAAAGCCATCTAGTGGAGAATGGGACCACGTTTAAGATGTTGATAACGAATTTTTTTAAAGATTATTTCTAATCTGATAAAATAAAAACAATATTATTGAAAAATAAGACCCATTATTCTCATTTCACAAATAACAGATTCATAACTACCTTAGACACGTGCTTGTTTATAGTAATATATATTAAGAATCATTTTGAAGTAACATAAAGTTTTACGTTTTTTTATTTAATGAATTAATAATAAATTTTAAATCACGCATTATTATAGAAAAAACAACTGTTTAAAACTCATTTATACAAAGTAGACAGCACTGATCTTGAGTCATAGGGTAGTCTTCAGTAGAAAGACTGAAAAGTCATCTTCCTAATGGATTGATACAGACATCAGCAAAAAGACTAAAAAGTCATCCATTTTACGGGTTGGTATAAACTTAAATACAGAGATTGAAGAGCCATCAACCTTATGAATTGATATAGACCTCAGTGGAAAAACGGAAGAGACATCCACCTTATAGATTGGTATAAAAGACTGGTACATACCTCGGTATAAAAGTTGAACAGCCACCCATCTCGAGACATCAATTGGTGCGATTTATATAAAACTCGAATGTAAGACAAACTTGGCAACGCTTCACGTTTTGCTTTTCTGTCATTTTGGGGGTATACCTAACTATGTTACACTTATGTATGTGTAACTACGTAATATTTAGTCAAGTAAGTGATGATTTTAAAAATTTTATTTTAAAAACAAAGTTTATCGTGATAAAGATATTGAGAACAAAATCTTAACCCTTACCACCAATAAAAGCATGACACAAATAGACTATTAGATTAGAGGAGAGTATACCTTTCAGCAATTTCTTATTTTCATGTTGTTTTTAAAGATAGCACGATTTTACATCAGTGGAATCAGAATTTGAAGAACGAAGACGTTTATTTTCAGGCAAAACTGCACTATTCCTCTTGTAGCCTATTGTGCACCTTAGTTTCAAACATAATTCTAAGTAGAACAAACACACACAGTAACTTAAAGATGCCCATCAGGTTATTGACATATTCATAATAATAAACAAACACAATGTAACTTAAAAATACCCATCTCTGTTACTGACACTTTCATAATAACAAACACGTAGTATCTTAAAGATGTCCATCTGTTTTATTTATACAGGTTAACAGCAATTAACAATTATACAGCAATTATACAGGTTAACACCAATGAGTTATTGGTCTCATAAAAATTAAAAAATACTAGAGGAAGAACTTCCTAGCCCGAAAAGTTATAAGCATTCAAACATCTTTTTTTCTCGTGGTAAAAGTTTGTATTTCCGTTTTTTTATTATCGATTTAATTCCACCACAGCGTTTTTTAAAACATTTAATAAACATGTTCATCTAAACAGATATTAAATTATAAGACTAAAACTTTATTTATGAGATGAATTATAACAAATAAAAGACAGACTAAAGTAAGATATGTGAGTTACAGTGTCAGGAGTAATCAAAAGAGAAGCAAGCGGTGTTACTTTTGATACATAATAAAGCTACGCTTACATCGATACAGAGCTCGTGATAATAATGATGAAAAAGATATATAAGAATTAAGATTTAGAGGGCAAATTTCAAGTAAAGTAACATGGAATCATTTGAACGCCAAAACTTCCCTCACGGAATAATACAATTACATGAAAAAGTGAAGAATGCCAAAGAGAAAACCAACCCTAATCAGGGATGATTTTGTTTCATTTTTAGGCCTCACATGCTGAATAGTTTTCCTTACTATAATAATTACGTTTTATTGTGTCCCAAAGAAACAGCAACAATAACAACCAAACGTATTTTAAAATGGGAAACACAACGTTGGCTGACAATTAATTTTTATTGTAGTAACGAATATGTACAGTTTGATAAAACCTAAAGTTTGTTGGTTGAAGAGTTCCATTTTGAGATTAACCATTTGTCTCGTGGAGATTCTTTATATTTCTTAATGTATTTCTTCTCAGATGATTGCATTCTAACAGAGGACGTATAACCAACTATCACATGATAACCACCGAGTTTTTAATTAAGATAACTAAATACTCTTCTTCTTTTCTCGTTCTGAACGTCAAATGACTTTGTATATGTCATGGCAGCTGTCATGCAGTGAAACCACTTCTACAGGGGATCTGGATATTTTTTTCATTACAGGTACACAAGAATACGTAGTAATGGTCAATTCAAAGTCGAAATACGAGATGTAAACGAAATTTCCAATTGATTAATAAAAACGTTTAGCCACTTAATTCAAATAAACTAGTTGTTTTCAATAAGCACATATCGACTAATAATGACTGAAACATAGGAATTCGAGGATCTCACATTCGAGACGTGGTGTTACTAAAATACTGTGTGTGTTTTTCTTATAGCAAAGCCACATAGGGCTATCTGCTCATCCCACTGAGGGGAATCGAACCCTTGATTTTGGTGTTGTAAATCCGGAGACATACCGCTGTACAAGCGGGGGCTACTAAGATACTGCTAAACTTTTATTAGTGATTGTTTTATAAAAGACACAGACGGTGACTGTTGCCCATTGGTTGCCTTCTCTGTTGTTCATAGTTCAGATTTAGAAATGACTATGTTTGAACTCTGAACTACTACAGAACATTCACCTAAAACTACAAACCATGAAAGGACAGTCAGACAAAACTAGTACTATATTCACCGAACACTATTATGGAACTTTCAAGTTACACTGTAAATAATTTAGAAATATCAAATTAGACTTGAACATTGTGGGACCAAAGAAAATTACCAATATCCTGACTTATATTAACAACGAAACGGAAACTTTATGGACTCTAAACTATTCCAACCAATCATATTCCATATAAAATACTTATGTATCAATGCACAAAATGAAACTGTATCAAACTATTAAAACAAAAGTCTTGTCTCATCTAGTGATTCGTGTGTAGACAACTACAGTTGTAGCTGACTTAACACCAAATCATCCATGTTACTTCAGAAAGATGATTAAAATTCAAATGTAAAGATTTTCTGCCAAGACAAAAAAAACACGCTTTATTAGTTGTGTACACAGGTTTCACCAAAAGAAGTTAGATAGTGAAGTAGCCAAGGCTTAATGATATGTTTTATTAGTTGTGTACACAGGTTTCACCAAAAGAAGTTAGATAGTGAAGTAGCCAAGGCTTAATGATATGTTTTATTAGTTGTGTACACAGGTTTCACCAAAAGAAGTTAGATAGCGAAGTAGCCATGGCTTAATGATATGTTTTATTAGTTGTGTACACAGGTTTCAACAAAAGAAGTTAGATAGTGAAGTAGCCAAGGCTTAATAATATGTTTTATTAGTTGTGTACACAGGTTTCACCAAAAGAAGTTAGATAGTGAAGTAGCCAAGGCTTAATGATATGTTTTATTAGTTGTGTACAAAGGTTTCAACAAAAGAAGTTAGATAGTGAAGTAGCCAAGGCTTAATGATATGTTTTATTAGTTGTGTACACAGGTTTCACCAAAAGAAGTTAAATAGCGAAGTAGTGAAAACTTAATGATAAGTTTTGTTAGTTGTGTACACAGGTTTCAGCAAAAAAGATCGATCGCAAAGTATATGTTATTCCAGAGATCTCAAATTTCAAATGCTCTATTTATATATTGATGTAAGATCAATAGTAGCTATCGTTGGTATTAAAGGGAGTTTCTGATAATCTCTACTGTTTACTTTAAAAACTAATGTTTCAAAGATACACAAACTGACAGAAATTATTTCGAAATAATTTCCCTTTTTTTGTTAAAACCTGTGACAAATAACATCAGAATAATAAAGTGCAAAATTGTAAATGTGTTTTTAATTTTCCGTGTGAACAGCCTTACGTAGCTCTGGGGCAGAGTAACACATCTGCAAACTTACAACTTTAGAAACAGCGTTTCGATATTCATGGTGGGCAAAGCACAAACAGCCCGTTATGTAGTTTTGTGTTGAATAAGAAACAAACAAATCTTTTATCTGTGTAAAACAAAGCTAGTTATCTGAATAAAAGAAATTAATTAGCGATTCTGTTGAAAAAAGAAAATATACGCTTTCATTTTTTTAAAATAAACGTTCGTTTTTATTTGTAATATTTGTTAAGACAAACAGGCAAATTTTTTACAATTACGTTTCAGTAACTTTTGTGTAAAAAACGAACATGCATTACTTCTATTAATTTCTGAGTTGCCTTGGCTGGTTAGATGTATTCTTTTAAATACAATATCGTACATTACTTCAAATAACGAGCCGGCTAAGCATCCGGAAAGACCCGTCATGGCCAGGTGGTTAAGGCACTCAACTCATAATCCGAGGGTCGCGGGTTTGAATCTCTGTCACACCAAACATGCTTGCTCTTTTAGCCACTATTCGTTGGTAAAAGAGTAGCACAAGGGTTGGCGTTGGGTGTTAATGGCTAGCTTCTTTCCATCTAGTCTTACACTGCTAAATTATGGAGGGTTAGCTTTGCGCGAAATTGAAAACAAACAAAGCTAAGGGCAGATAGTCCTCGTACAACTTTGCGCGAAATTCCAAACAAATCAAACATTCGAAAGAAGTAATAAAACCTAACGATCGAATGCGGATGTATTTTATGACGGTTCTTTTAATTAGGCTATTATCAACTTAAACATAAAAACTATCTATCCGCATAGTTGATTGTGTTAAAAAAAACATTCATTATTTATTCGGTATTAGACATAAACCCGTTTCTTAAATCTTATAACAATATTAATAAATGTATTATTTAGTTGATTTTTCTAGTATTTTAATTTTTTTTGCGCAAAATAACCTACTTACTTCGACTCTTTAGATTGTTTAAGTGTTAAATGAATGAAGTTTTTTTTAAGTTTCACAACAAAATATCATTGGTGTGAAATTTGCGCAAAGCTACACGAGGGCTATCTGTGCTAGCAGTCCCTAATTTAGCAGTGTAAGACTAGAGAGAAGGTAGCTGTTCATCACCACCCAACACCTACTCTTGGACTACTCTTTTACCAACGAATAGTGGGATTGACCGTCACATTATAACGCCCACACAGCTGAAAGAGCAAGCAGGTTTCGTGTGACAGGGATTCGAACCCGCGATCCTCCGTGAATTATGTCCTTCGTCTATTAGTGTGTGTCTGTTTTCTTTTAGCAAAGCTGCATCAAGGATAACCGAACCTCTAATTTAAGAATTGTAAATCTGAAGACTTACCGCTGTCCTACTGGAGGACTCTTTTGTTAGGAAATATATATTTCTTACCAACTTCTTTCACAGTTACATTGTTTCTTTGCCGATGGCTTTAAAATACAACTTACTCCATGTACAACTGGCTCATAAGTCTTTATTTAATACAGAAGAATTTTTAACAGATGTTTCGAACGTTTTGTTTACTATTAGCAATATGCTGAAAAATAGTTATTTTATGTTATAAAAATACAACTGGGTTTTATAATAACTTTTACATATTTTTAATCGGAAGTACCGAAAGAAAAACTTTTATATTTTAGTTCAGAAAATACGTTAATATCCTTTAGCTGTTCACTAATCATCAATTTCATGAAAGATGTAGGCTTAAATAACTGCAGACGACACGTGCTTCATCAAATCGGAAAAAGTTAACTCAACCCTATTGTCTATTACTTCAACAATTCTACTGTGCTGCGACTTATTAAGGGCAACGCAAAAGTTACAGAGAAAGTCACGTTGAGTCTATTAAGAAAGTAATAGCGTATATATATATATATATATAGAAGCATATATATAACACTGATAATATGAGTTAAATATTACATAACTATTTCTACGCATGCGTAAAACATTCCAAGCATGGTGAATTTATATGCTACATAACTTCTACGTTTGTAGCGCTCTTATGTGTAACTCCTTAAACACACGAGAAAGTTGAAAGGTGCAATATAAGATGTGGGATGATACGTAGCATTGGGGTATACAATGAGCTTGCGCTATAACATGCCAAATGTTACAAAATAATGTGGATTAAAATAAATTTCTCTTAGATAGATTGTTTAGACAGATGACTGAGCATTAGAGTAAATTTGTATTACAAGAAATAAGGCACCAATAGATGGTAATGTGGATTACATTAAGCTTACACTATAAGACTTGAGACACTAGACGGTAACGTAAATTAGAATAAGCTTACACTATAAGACATCAGACACTAGATGGTAATGTGGATTACATTTAGCTTACACTATAAGACATCAGTCACTAGATGGTAATGTGGATTACATTTAGCTTACACTATAAGACATGAGACTAAAAGGTAATGTGGATTAGATTAAGCTTACACTATTAGACATCATACACTAGAAGGTAATGTGGATTACATTAAACTTAGATCGTAAGATGTGCTCTCAGGAACATAAATTTGGCTGCTGCTTACCCTAATATACACAAATAACTTTCAAACAAGAACAATTTATAAATATACATGACTAGACACCGTAATAACTATAAAAATTTGCTGTGCATAAATAACATTTTGCTTTACCCACTTATATACTGCTACGTTATATCATCCAAAACAAAAGAGGCTTAAGTTATCTTAATTATCTTATAACTTACTTATATTGTAAAAAAACAAAACAAAAAACTCATCCAAGCAAAACATTTTTTTTAGTTTGGAGTTGTTACTTATTTGTGAGTTTTTTGTTTTGTTTTACATTATAGACTATCATATATCTAGCTTAAAACACGATAACGTTAATAAGCCTGTATCTTCGAATAGTTTTTCTTCTTTTTAGGACATCGTGTTATAATAAATATTTTGAAATTTATTATTGAGCTAGTTGGCTAATATTTGGCCATTTTAGGAGTAATAATGTTGTTTTCTATTCGTTTTAAATTTTGTGCAAAGGTACTACCTGAGTCTGTAGCCCCTAATTTAGCTGTGATTCAATAGATGGAAGACAGGTAGTCAACACCACCCACAGTTAACTAATAGGCTATTCCTTTACAAACTAATAACGGAATTGACCATACCATTATAATGTCCTACGGCGATAATGTTTGGTGACAGTGATTATAAAGATTTATTTATTACCAAACTGTACATAACTTGATTTTCTTTCTTATTTAACATCTAATCAATACTCAAAAGTAAAAGTTACTTACATATTAGGAAAGTAACTTTTTTCCAATTTATTTTCAAGGAGTTGAATGAAATAATTGATGTTGAACACATTTTTGAATTTTTATGCAATTTTTCAAGAGCCCAGATTATAGTAGCACATTGCCCAAAAAGTTTAGGAATTCATCTAAAGGAGTGAACATTGAAATAATCGCGTATCAGTTTTCACTTCTTATAAAAATGTTGCTAATAAGTTAAACATTTATTTCATGGTGTGTTTTAACTCATAAACTTGTTTAAGAATTTAACGAATAGTTATAGAAATAGATAAATACTAACAAGTCGTTGCCCATTTACAAGAATGAGAGGAAACTCACAAGTTAAACTTCAAATGAAAAGCAAAGAGCATTTCAGGAACAGTGAAAAACAAACACAGATAAAACACTTAAAATTATTTTCTTTTTTCTCTTTCCTTCCTTTTAAAATTTTATATTTCGGTTACTAAAACCATTCAACAACTTAATGATGTGTTTTATTTTCTAGTTGTCCTCCAGTGGTTGAGAATTAAGCTCACGGTACTTCTAAACGTTTAGTGGTTTCCTGTTTGTTTTATTACACGTTTTATTACCGACTTAATAAAAACGTCGTTCAAATTTAGTATCTTCGGAATACTTCTAATGTAAATAAAAGCTTTTTCATTCATCAAGCTCTTTGAATGAACAATTGGAGGTAAATATTAAAAGTTGACCTAAGGTTAACTCTTCAGTGTAATGTGAAGTACACGTTTAACTCTTCAGTTTGTGATATGAAGTACACGTTTAACTTCTCAATTTGTAATGTAAAGCAGACGTTTAACTCTTCTGCCTGTAATGTGAATCACACGTTTTAAAAATTGACATTCAACGTAGGAAAATTACGACAAGTATATACATGCTGAGGGTACCTTCTAACTTCAATCCATGTGTACGTGTGAAACAAGTATTACAAGTGAATATTTTAATCGTACAGGGACTTGAACTACAAAAGTAGTGCTCCCTTTTTTATGTATCTACTCACACCACTGATACACACAAATAAATATATATGTATATGCTACGCAGATCATAGAAACAAAACCATATTGTTTTACAGGTTGTATAGCGTCTAGATTTTCTTTCCCGAAGTCTTAACGCACGTGTAATTAATAGCACTTGACAGACATTATATCAAATATTAGAAGATTGTACTGTCGCAGCGTACTATTGACTGGTCCACTTGATACACGTTGGCTCAGTCAATGAACCAGTGACCCATCTAATAACATATTTATGCTTTCATAAATTTCTATTTAATATTCAATTATTCACATAAGGCCCTGTACGTATACAGTCTCTCAAACTCTCTGCGGTAAACTGTGTGCATTGAAAACGATAAATTCACAGACCTTCCGATGAGTTAAAGTGAGAAAAAAACTCGTACTTTGAGGTTTTAAGCCTCTGCTGGTTATTAAAATATTAAATTCTTATTCTAAAGTATAAAGACTAATTTATTAAATGAATCAAAGACAAACGATAAATAATGTTATAAGAGCTATGTTAATTAAAGGGTGGTCAGGTTGTTGCACTAGTGCATAGCTACACAATGAGCTATTTGCGCGCAGGGAATCGCACCATAATTTTTGTTGTAAGTCCGAAAATCTACTGCTGACCCATCTGAGCGCACATAACTAACAGCTACCTAAAACAAATTAGTAAATGGAACTCATCAAGGAATTGAACCCTGGATTTTAATGTTGTAACTCTTATTAAATTACCATTCACCTACTTGGACTTGAGAACACATGACTAACAGATTTCAAAAAAAAAGTAAATGGAACTAATACTAAAAATTAGAGAAAATAAAAAAATTACCATGCTGTTCTTATTTGTTTCACAGCAATTCATCATAGTGAAAAGGAGGAAAAGAATAAGTCACTATTTGTGCTCATAATTCTAAAAGATAGACATCAGTTAGTGCTCATAATTATGAGTATTGCGTGTTGTGCAATGAAAAACTAAAGGTTACAGTTTTACATATATATCTAGATTAAGAATTCATTTAACAGACCTAATTTAGTAATTTTTCCTAATTCTATTTAATCTAAGTAGCAACAGAGTTACTAATAGCTCTTAATGTCTACGTTAAACAAACTTTTCTCATCATAACACTTACTGCTTTCTACGAAGACCTACATTAAGTTGTAGGTTTATTAGCCATACTCTTTTGACGAAAACTATTTTATTGAAATGACTGGTCTTTTGGTTGCTCAGCAACTTGAATAAAGTAGGATTTTAAAAGCTGTTTTACTAAAACAAACAAAATAATGAGACATAACTATTTAAACACAAATATTTTTAATATTAAAATTGAGTCAGCCAGGATTCTTATGTAACAAAACTTTCTCTAACTTGAGATAACATTATTCTAAAATATGATAGTTAGAAAGACAGTTTAATGACGAGGTCCTCTGTTCTTTAACGACCTTATTGAATAAAATGTCCTTTTTATACATCTGATACTCAGAACAACATTTCAAACAGGATATCTTCTGTTGTTTAACGATCTTATTGAACAAAATGTCCTTTATCTACACCTGATACTCAGAACAACATTTCAAACAGGATATCTTCTGTTGTTTAACGACCTTATTGAACAAAATGTCCTTTCTCTACATCTGATACTCAGAACATTTCAAACAGGACATTTTCTTTGTTTAACGATCTTATTGAACAAAATGTCCTTTCTCTACATCTGATACTCAGAAAAACATTTCAAACAGGATATCTTCTGTTGTTTAACGATCTTATTGAACAAAATGTCCTTTCTCTACATCTGGTAGTTAAGACAACATTTCAAACAGGATATAGGATATCTTCTCTTTCTTAACAATCTTATTGAATAAAATGTTTGTCTTCTCAGCTGATAATTAGAGTAGCATTTCAAACAGGATATTCTCTGTTATTTAACGACCTTATTGAACAAAATGTTCTGCCTATCTATTTGACATTTAGATCAATAGTTTAGAACACCACTGGATAGCACTTTAAACACGATATCCCAGCACACTTAATGACATTTTTCACGACAGAATATTTCTACATCTTTTTGATACAGTTGAAAAAAAAAATCGAGTGCCTTCGAAATGTATACTTTTTTTTCAACAAACAAATTCTTTCTCCCAAAAATCTCCCACGTTACCAAACGCCTTTGTTCCTGATTAACAATTTCTTCCTTAACCTACGGACAACATTGTAACTTCGTTGAAATTCGAAGCCCAAAACAACTAAGTAACTTGATAAAGTGTCGTGGCTGTATGTCATACGTATTCTACTAAGTGACGTAAGAAGTTCTAGTTCATTTCTGGATGTACAACACAGGGGACACCTTTCTACTTAGTTCACATAAACGTACTCTAAATTTTAGTTTACTAGTTACCTCACTTCAATATTACAAAACTTAAAGAAAGAAGGAAAGGCGGATTCAGAAAGCATTTTTAATTGAGCATAACTAAAGTCATGTACAGTCTGTAAACAATAATTTTATCATCAATTAAAAAAAGAAGAGAAGAATAAGAAACAAACAGAACTTTCAAATTAAGGTTAGCAGAGCAAAATAATTTTTTCGTGAACTTTTATCTCTATATTAATAGCAACACACCTCTCGACCATAACAGTTTTCAAGTGATGTTAGGTCAGAAAATGGATTGATAATAAAACAATTGTAAAGTAAGAATGTTGTATCAACAATTACCTCAAAAGACAAAGCTTTAATGGAAGAACTACTGGGAACTAGAGATAATTAAGGGTCACGGGAAATAGGTTTATCAAGTGTGGATGTTTTTTTTTTAACATATCATACATGACCGAGCCAGGATAACAAAACAAGTAACCTGTTAACTGAAGATCAAATGACATTCATTATTTATTTTCGACGTACATCAGGTCTTTTTAACAACGCGCACGATTATGGTAAAGAATGCCCACGTAACTCTAGTCAACGTAGGTTGTCTAGTTGTCAAGGTAAGAGCAGGCAGGTGATTGTTTATTGGTTAATTGTGCGTGAAGCAGATTTTAATATCTTTATTAAAGTCACATGTCACAAGGATATTTATACAACTAAATGCAATTCGACTTCCTGTTGAAACTAAAGAATTATCGAATTCAACAATAGACAATTCTACAAAAACACGTATATCTGTCGCAACAAGGAAAGAGTTATTTAGCAGATAATACAACACAAACACGAATTTTTGCCATAACCAGGAAGATAGTCACCTAGTTAGTAATACTGCAAAAACATGTATTTCTGTTAAAACTGTAAAAAAGGCGTCTAACAGATAATTCTGTGGAAACACGTATTACTGTTGCAACTAAAACAGCCATCATCTTGTAAATTGTTTTTTGTTGTTGTTTTGAATTAAGCACAAAGCTACACAATGAGTTATCTGTGCTCTGCCAACAAGAAAAAAACGTCATCTCGCAAATAGTTACACAGAAATACGTACTTCTCTTGCAACTAGAAAAACAGTCATATAGTAGATAATACTGAGAAAGGAAGTCTTCAAATTGCAAAAAGGAAATAATCGTTTCTTATAACATTTAAATGTTTTTGGACCAAACAGAATACCTATAAATTATAAATTTAATAAACATTACAGAATAGGTATAGCTCAAGAGAAAAGTGACTCTTACCAGTTCCTTCAATGTTGTGGTTATTGATATGAGTAAGCTAATTAGGAGATATTTAAGATCGTATCAATATTTTTTACTGGAATCGAAGACACAAGATTACCTTGAACACACTGACATACCATTTTTTTATTTTTTTTAACCTAGAAGACAGAGAATATATTCCTTTCGTTACAGAATAAATTTTAGAAATAACTTTCCGGCTTGATTTGTACGTTAGTGAATTTTTGTAAGCTCGTGTAGACAGTTGTGCCGAAAGGTTACTACAATCTGAACTGTTCAGAAGTGAATTGGTTTTAGTTGGTAAGCGTTCTTAACAAGTAGAGAGTGTAAAACTATCCTGAGAAGACGAGAAGAGTTGTTGTTTTGAATTAAGCACAAAGCTACACAATGGGCTATCTGTGTTCTGCCCACCACGGGTATCGAAACCCGGATTTTAGCGTGTAAGTCCGCAGACATACCGCTGAGCCACTGGGGGGCGACGAGAGGAGACAATGTTGAAATAATACAGTGGTTGTTGTTTGTTGATTTTCGCGAAAAGATAGTGGAGGCCTATCTGCGTTAACCTCCCTAACTCGTAGACCAGAGGAAAGGTTAGCTCGTCACCACTACCAACCCGCAAACTCGTGGACTACTCTAATCAAATACTTCAACTTGTCAGTCACCTCAAGGTGCATGGACTGGCGCGAATATCTGGAATTAACGAATATGGTGTTCGCCCCATATTGTGTACTTATAAACCACACTAAAAAACTTAGGCCAGAAATCATTCAAATGCCATAGACATAAAGGAAGGGGTATCCTAAGTGTAGTGTTTGAACTAAAGAAACATACTCTTAACAGTTTTTAATTCATAAGAAATGTTGTTTTAAACTTCTAATTAGTGTCTGATGTGATTCTGCAAGTGCAAGAAAACTATCAGTCTCACATCAAAGGAGAGAAAATCTCAAAACTTTGTAATTATAAGTTTGTGGTACTTAAATCTAAGATATTAACATAAAATGGACGGTAGTTTTATGGTTAAAACATCTGGCACTTCTATCCTGGAATCAGATAATCTTTCTAGCAAGAGTTTTATTGTATTATTACTTATCTCCAGAGGATGCCTGGTTATTGTGTTTTATGTTCAAACAGGAATATTCCTTAAGTGTAGGAGAAATGTATTTGAAAACAGTTATTGTTTTTATTTTGACAAGACGAGATTAAACAGTGTTAAAACAAAAAGGGGTTAACTTGGTAAGGCGAGGGTCTTGGTTAAACAGTATCAAAACAAGATGGGGTTAAGTTGGTAAGGCGAAGGTCTTGGTTAAACAGTGTTAAAACAAGATGGGGTTAATTTGGTAAAGCGAGGGTCTTGGTAAAACAGTATCAAAACAAGAAGGGGTTAGCTTGGTAAGGCAAGGGTCTTGGTTAAACAGTGTTAAAACAAGAAGGGGTTAACTTGATAAAGCGAAGGTTTTGGTTAAACAGTATCAAAACAAGAAGGGGTTAACTTGATAAGGCGAGGGTCTTGGTGAAATAGTACCGAAACAAGATGGGGTTAATTTGGTAAGGCGAGGGTCTTAGTTAAACAGTGTTAAAACAAGATGGGGTTAACTTGGTAAGGTGAGGGTCTTGGTTAAACAGTGTTAAAACAAGATGGGGTTAATTTGGTAAAGCGAGGGTCTTGGTTAAACAGTATCAAAACAAGAAGGGGTTAGCTTGGTAAGGCGAGGGTCTTGGTTAAACAGTGTGAAAATAAGATGGGGTTAATTTGGTAAGGCGAAGGTCTTGGTTAAACAGTGTTAAAACAAGATGGGATTAGTTTGGTAAGGCGAGGGTCTTGGTTAAACAGTGTTAAAACAAGATGGGGTTAACATGTTAAGGTGAGGGTCTTGGTTAAACAGTGTTAAAACAAGAAGTGGTTAACTTGATAAGGCGAGGGTCTTGGTTAAACAGTGTTAAAACAAGAAGGGGTTAACTTGATAAAGCGAAGGTCTTGGTTAAACAGTGTCAAAACAAAATGGGGTTAACTTGACAAGACGAGGGTCTTGGTTAAACAGTATCAAAACAAGAAGGGGTTAACTTGATAAGGCGAGGGTCTTGGTGAAATAGTACCGAAACAAGATGGGGTTAACTTGGTAAGGCGAGAATATTCATTAAACAGTGTTAAGACAAGATGAAGTTTACTTGGCAAAGCGGATTTTTGACGCATACTGTTTCATTGGTGGACGAATGTCATTCATTGCACACACAGGACGAAAAAAAATTAATGAAAACGACCAGAGAGTATTGTTCTTGCTAGTTACGACAGATTTAATAAACAGAGTAT
Source organism: Carcinoscorpius rotundicauda (assembly GCA_011833715.1). Taxonomy (NCBI): domain Eukaryota; kingdom Metazoa; phylum Arthropoda; class Merostomata; order Xiphosura; family Limulidae; genus Carcinoscorpius; species Carcinoscorpius rotundicauda. The sequence goes on from CM022403.1 coordinate 37,936,334, forward strand.
TATTGTTATGTTGCATATTTGTCATTAACACAAAGGTTCTCCAGGAGCTTATAAAGTTAGAATTTGGGTTTCGATATCCGTGATGAGCAGCGCACAGATAGCTCTTTGTGTAGTTTTGAGCTTAATTACAAACAAACTAACACAAACTGAACGCCATATGTATATATACTTGATTTACTTTGTTAATCATTCTAGTTGGTTTAATTTGTTTTGAATTTTGAGCAAAGCTACACGAGAACTATTTGCACTAGCCGTTCCTAATTTAGCAATGTAAGGGGAGGCAGCTAGTCATCACCACCCATTGCCAACTCTTGGGCTACTCTTTTATCAACGAATAGTGGGATTGATTATAACAGTAAAACGTCCCCACGGTTAAAAAGGACGAATATGTTTGGTGTGAAGGGGATTCGAACCCGCAACCCTCAGATAACGAGTCAAGTGCCTTAACCACCTGGCCATGCCGGGCCTAATTCTTGTTGAATTAATTATTTAATATCTTGCAGCTATTTTGTTCTGTCTCAGTAGCTTATCTCGAACGTCATTTAGTCATTATCTTTATTACTGTCTTAAACACTTTGGAAAATCATTTATAACCACTTTATTTTCTGTTATTTCCCTGAGCGTTTATGATTTATTTACTGTTTTAACCTGTATATGTTTGTCTGTGTTCATAAAAAAAACTGGTTAAAAACACATAACCAGTCTGCATACTTCACAAGTTAGGTTATTACAAGATGGGGCGTTATGTTACTCCCCTCGTCCCCTGTTTTTTATGCTTTAATTTCAGAAATTTTTGTTGGCCGATAACCTCATGGTAACTAAATCTTCAAAGAAATGCAATAAACCTAGCCTGTGCTACGGGCACCAAAGAAATTAGAGTCTCCAGCTGACGTGTGAGAAACAATGATTTCTTTGTGATTTAATCTAGAACTGATCACGTACTTGACAGAAAGTCTTATTAACTCATGTACATCAATGGTAAAATGTTTCTACCACTCTTCAAAGGGGCATGGGGTTGGCAAACTATTTTTATTACTATTTCTGGGATAATTTACATTATTCATAGCTTAATAAACTCAAAATAGGAATTAAACTTACGTCCCACACATAGAACTTTTTGTAAGAAAGAAAATGCTCCTACTCAAAATCACATACGTTCCTCAGTACTTAAATAACTTTTGTTCGTTTCTGATATTAAACGTAAAGCTACATGATGTGTTATCGTGGCTATCGAAACCTGTTTTTTAGCGTTATAAGCCTCCAGGTTTACAGCTGAGCTAATGGTTGATTTGATAACTTGCACTGAGCACGAGGTAAAACCTAGGACTATTACATAGTGGAAATATTCAGTTACTTTCATTAGCTTCGTCATAAAAATATAAATATTATCATTAGGCTAAATACGTTGTAAGATGCAAATGAATACAAAGAAACATTCGTGATATCATTGATAATAGCTTAAACGAACTTAACTGTCGTTTTGGATAAATCCTCACTGCGCGTTTTTTAACACACAGAACTCTTCTTATGATAATGTGGATCTTTTAACAATGTGAACAATTCGGCAACAACAGAAAACTCGATAAAACGATTAATTTGATCTGTAAACAAATCCATTTTGCAAAGAATGATTTTTCTATAACTTTCGTGCACGAAATGATTCGAGAGGCGACTGTGACATAGCATAAAAAATATTGACATAGATAGTATCTCAAGTCATTATTAACAGCTTCATAGACAAGTGATTACGAATAGAAAGTTTCCGTTGGCAAGAAATGTTTGTAAGAAGGTCATTCTATTAACACCCCAAAATTCTTAACATCAGGAATACTGAACTAGATAACACAGGATACCATGTACAGGTAATCTCGTCAGCAATGTTCGTCATTATATACGCCCAGTTAATAAATGGGCTGTTTGAAATCAAGAAGTGTTGTTCCACTTAAAATTAAATAAAATAACAATACATGGTAAATGCTAGTTGAAACTATTCACTTTTGTTTATTTGTTTAAGAGTGCTTATTGGGATGTTTGCGCTGTGCCCATGGGAGGGATCTAAACTATATTTTAATGTTATAAGCAGTACTTAATGATACGTACAGTTAATTCAAGCACAATGTTCGTTTATACGTTTTTCAATCCTACTGTTGCGACTTGTGTAAACCTGCTTAGCAGTTTGTGCACAAAGATTCGCGAGTTTTTGCGGCGGTCCATCCAAAATATTGTGCACGAAATGGTTACATCATATGATGTAAGATGCAGTCGTCTACGGCTGAAGGGTTAATAAATATTATGAATAGCGGTAATTTTCTTCTTTATTATTCAGGGTACAATAACAAATATTATTTTTTATTATTACTCATAACAACTACCTCCGTACAGTTGTCATATTACTAATTGATCTGTTCTTCCACCAACCTGATACTTTCTGCCACAAAACGTTTACAACTCGTGCCCACAAAGTACAACATTATCATCAATTAGAGAAATCCACTCTGAATCCAAATCTTAATCCACGGATTTTGCGAAAATATTCTGCAATGTTCGTAATTGTAGATCATTTTCATTATATTAATTTGACGCGAAAATGCAACTTAGCATTCGTTTGCTCTTTTACTTACGTAGCAAATAAAACACGTAATTTTACTTTTTCATTACTTTACTTACAAATTCGGCGCCCCCCAGTGGCTCAGCGGTATGTCTGCGGAGTTACACGCTAAAATCCGGGTTTCGATACCCGTGGTAGGCAGAGCACAGATAGCTCATTGTGTAGCTTTGTGTTTAATTCAAAAAACAACAAAAACTACAAATTCGGCCCGGCATGGCGTTCGACTCGTAATCCAAGGGTTCGAATCCCGGTTGCATCAAACGTGCTCACCCTTTCAGCCGTGGGGGGCGTTATAATGTGACGGTCAATCCCACTATTCGTTGATAAAAGAGTAGTTAAAGAGTTGGCGGTGGGTGGTGATGATTAGCTGCGAAATTAGGGATGGCTAGTGCAGATAGCTCTTGAGTAGCTTTGCGTGTAATTAAAAAAAAAGTTACAAATTATTTGAGAAATATGTTCCAGAAAATTTAACCTTTTCTTGAAACACCATTTTCGATGGAAGACTTGGTCGAACTTGTTACATGTTACAGTGCTAGGGACTATCCAGGATACTCTTTAAATTCGAGAAACTTTTCTCATTATGGAATATCACAGATACATTTAAAATTATTTTCGAATTTGAAAAGCTCCTTTCAGACGCTATGTTGAATAAAACTGTAAGAGTTACCCTGAAATCCATTTTTGTAAATATATCGCAGTTTTCTAAAAGGGTCAACTGTCTCTATGAGTCTTGTAGTTAGATTCTGATTTTATATAACTACTCAATTCATCACAATCTGACTTCGCTCCATCAGTCTAAATAGCACTGTAGCGATATTCTTGCACGTTCTAACCAGTTCATTGTGTTACAAATTTGGTTTTTCTTTAATGAAAATCCAAAAGTTGCTATGTAATAACATACTAACTCAAAACCTGTCCCCCAGTTACAAAGTAGAAAATCAAATCAGTTTCGAATCGTTGTTATGTGACGGTGATTCGCTCATCTTCTCTGACGCGAGTCTCCAATAGTTCTGGAATAACGAAAAATCCTTCCGACAGTTCTTAATATCATAAAATATCTTTGAGACAATCTGATCAAATTACATCTTTCAAAATGTCATTTACAGCTCGTGTGTTTAGAGCAAAAATCGATATAAAATATTTCACTGAGAAGCACTATCTCTGATCATCAGTCATTATGCTGTATTATTTACTTTAGAATAAAGACATCTTTAAACATAAGTTTCTTTGTTTTTGGAAACTTTCGCTAGCTCTTTTTAAATTAACAGTGTAAGACTGGAGGGAAGGCAGCTAACCATCACCACCTACCAACGAATAGTGAAATTGACCGTAACATTATTGTCCATGATTGAAAGGGCAAGCATGTTTGGTGTGACAAGGATTCAAACCCGTTCCCCTCAGATTACGAGTCGAGTGCCCTAACCACCTGGCCATGAAAGGCCAGCTTAGACATAACTAACAGTGAAATTAATCAAATACTGGAAACTACTGTTAAATGTACCTCAAACAAGTAGTTTAACTTTCTGTTTCTGGAGACTTCATGACAGTTTAGCTAAGGCACGTTTTATTTATCATATGACTTTCTTAATCCAAACGTTTTGTATTCTTCTATACGATATCATAGTAACGACTATTACTAAAGAAAGTATTCGAACTTAAAGGTGGAAGATAGACTAAATATAAAAATGATCCCTTGAAACTTTTGTAAGGTTTTTAATCCCGTTATGTAAATGGTTTTAAGATTATTCCTGGAATGGAGAATTAAGTGATTAAAAATATATATTTACAATGATCACTAATTTATAAGAGACCATAGACAAACAACTTACCTGACTGTAGAGTGTGGGTCAAAGGTGGGCAGGACAGATGACAAGACTGGACTAAGAGAGTGGATACCAGGACCACAATCTGCAGCTTCGACATTCTTTTCGTCAAACCTTCTTTAACCTCATTGGTGACCTTCCACTCGGTTTATTGTCTTGGTTGTAAATAATCATATTTTAATTTCAAGAAAACGAAGGAATTGTCCTTACGAAGGACTAGTGTCTTCATTTGGTAAAACTGAAACTAAAGAAAACAGAACACGTTTAATTCTGTAAGATGTCTAGAAAAAATTACTACCTTAAAGTTCACAGTAGGGTAGTAAAATGTCTTTGACTATGCGCAAAAAACCCCACAAACTTACCGACTTACTTACGAAACTTGAATCCCATGTTAAAATAAAACACTAGTAATGTTATTGGATGATTGGTTGAATCTCAGGTTTCTATCTTCAGAGGTAAACAACTTGAAAGAGTTAGACAAAGTTTCTGGAGAACTGAGTACTAAATCTCTGTGCTTCGAGACCACCCTAACAGCAACTACTGAAAACAGTGTATTCTCAAGTATAGTCTGTGAGTAGCAGAACTCCAATACACATACAGATTCTCGCTGCGTGACGTAAACTCACGCAGTGTGAACAGGATCGTGTATTCTGCACCGTTTCATGAGGAGGCTTTTCTTATAAGATAATGACAACTACTGGTTGCCAATAGGGTCCCTACAAAGGAAACTCCAACTAAACAGATAACTGTAGCATCTGTGGGTTATCAAAGGGCTCAGCCGTATATCTAATGGGCAGTTATTGAGTTCAGATCGTAACAAAACGTATCGAAGACAGGTCCTGACGGACATTTCAGCTGTCTTCTTTTAAATTTTAAAATCAGTGTGATTTTATAGACACTTGTTTTACAGTAAAGTGGTTGTTATGGTAAAATATGCATGTTTTGTAATTATGCCTTCATACAAAGCAATGTATGGTATTAGCTTCCATAACAAATAATGGCAAAGTTCAAAAACTACACAAATACCATGATTTTTTCTATTTAAAGTACGTTCGTACATGTATAGGAACCGTAAAAAATATATATTTCACTGAAACGGCATGTAAACATTTAGATAATCTAAGCAACACTGTAATCAACGGTGCCTTTCATTTCTAAGGCACTAAGCACACAATTCAAATAATTTCTATTAACCGTTGGTTTAAAATGTATTCTAAAGACGGCTGGTATTGATGTCGTTGTTTTGAATTAAGCACAAAGCTACAGAACGGGCTATCTGTGCTCTGCCCACCACGGGTATCGAAACACGGATTTTAGCGTGTAAGTCCGCAGACATACCGCTGAGCCACTGGGGGGGCGGCTGGTATTGATATTAAAACTTTAATGACAATAAAGTACAGAACAACGTTTCGACCTTTTTAGGTCATCTTCAAGTTAATTGTTGTTATGAAAAATCGTTGTTTTAGACATTATAAACTTTAAAAATATCGCTTTTCCGAAAGTGTGTTTATATTTTCGTATCTTTGGACGTGATTTGATTTTGAACTATATACATATGCATATAGTCGAACCTGTCTGATTGCTACGGATTTTTGATGTTTATGTTATGATTTACTATTAAGTAAAGAAAAAAAGTTTAGTTATCAACGTGTGTCATATATGGTTTAGAATGTTACCTAAATCACCTAATTTGATCCTCTGTAACAGCTAACTAGTTTGACATATGAGTTATGAAATAATAAATGATTACAGACAAGCAATGCAGAAGTTCCTTTTTTGAAGAAGTTACAATTTCATAATATACACCTTGGTTTTGGTTTCTATACTAACTTCCATTATTGTTATATAATGTTGATTTGATCGTCTGATTACAACTTATTTAGTTCATAGTATTAGAACTGTATTTATGCGTATGTAATTATCAGTTCATACAAAGACGAAACTTATTCGCTATAATTTATTATCGATTACATAAGATTCGATATCAGATGTCGAGACTTGTGGTTATTCCAAGGATTTATAGCTCGAGGACAGCGACATTTTGCACGGCGCACGTTCAAAGATCGGTATATATTTATATATAATGGATATGATATCTTTAACTTGCATGTGTTCCATTCTGTGAAATACACAAAGGAATAAATGACAATTTAAGAGTTCGTACAGTAAACGAGATTGGATTCACTCCTTGCTTAGAAGAATTCTAGTTCAATCAGTTCGTATTAAGCTGTTACCCCCCCCCCAGGTGGCTCAGCGGCAGGTTTGCGAACCTATAACACCTCAAATTGGAGTATCGATACCTGAAGCGTACACAACACATACAGCCTATTATATAGTAAAGACTGAGTTTTTATGCCAAGTTGTGAGTAGATTCCGAGTAAAAAACAACGAAATTTAATAACAATCGAGTATTACAATATTTTGATCAGAAAATTTCAAAGGTTAACGTTAAATTAACAGATAAAAAATTACATTATAAAGATAGTCTACGAAGAGGTGATAAATAAACTGTACGTTCAAAGTAAATATTTTCAAATAAAGAAAAAAAACTCTATAAAAATTATAAACATGTGATTGGTTGGAATATTAAAAGTCACGTGACGCGCTGAGTGTTTTGGCCTCATTACCCCTTACAAAGATTTATACAAACGTAGTGTCCGTGGGAGTCAAAGACTAGTATGTGCTTGTTTCGTATGATAAAGTCACAGCTGGCTATCTGATATGTTTATAGAGAAGATTCGAATCCCTGATTTTAGTGTTGTAAATTCATTGATTCACCACTGTCTCACCTGGGGACCGACAAATCGTAGATCGACTATTACTGTGATTAAATTAGTAAAAGGAAGATGATATTGAAGTACATATCTACTCAAATAAATCATACTTATGTCTTCATAACAGGTGTATTGTACACAATATTTAGGGATATCATATGTGTAATTATATTTTTTAGAATTTTAGAGCAAAGTCAATGGGGAACATTTTTGCCGTTTTATTCGCGTGGCAGCACTGTGATCATCCAGTTAGCCATACATAAGAAACGTTCGTCTGTTTTGGCTTACATTAGCAGCTCTTGTCATCTCGGTTGTCGCATCATCAGATCAGTGAATTGGTAGTTTTTCGTTTGATTACAAGAATGCCAGACCAATGTTCTGTTTTGGTTTCAATAATTATGTGGGAGAGGGGGTATACATTTCCACCATTCAGCCCCAGTATGAACCCATTGTGGATACTCGCTGTTAGACGTGACAAAAGGAAACCTTACTACTGCAACGTCGTGTTTATGCAAATTTCGACCAATATGATTGCTTAAAAATAAATAGAGTAAATAAAATTAATACTGATATTTAATATAGGTAATTTGTGCTCTGACAGAAGTAGCTGCTTTGATCAGTGGAAGGGTGTGTGTTTGTGTTTTTCGTATAGAAAAGCCACAAAGAGTTATCTGCTCAGCCCACCGAGGGGAATCGAACCGCTGATTTTAGCGTTGTAAATCCGGAGACATACCGCTGTACTAGCGGGGGACCAAAGACAGGGAAAAAATTATATGAAAATCTTCCCAGACATATCAATAAAACTCCCTTTTCAAGGTAGACACTACTATTTATTTGCCCCCCAGTGGCTCAACGGTATGTCTGCGGACTTACACGCTAAAATCCGGGTTTCGATACCCGTGGTGGGCAGAGCACAGATAGGCCATTGTGTAGCTTTGTGCTTAATTCAAAACAACAACAACTATTTATTTAAATTTTACTTATTTTAATATTATTAATTGTTGAATGAAGTAAATTATTACTTCTTCCTTAGAGTGTACAACACCCATATTACGCGTATTTTGGATCTGTTCCGAGGCCTAGCTGAAGATTACCTCAGTCTCTTGGCTTGAGCGTGTACCTTGTTCATTTGCCTTTTGACCAACTCGTGTTTTCTCCCGCTAGGCTTATTACACAAATTTCGAAGCTATGCTAACGACAAATTTTCATATTTCGACACGTTTACATGTCTCTTCTCTCCAGCGAAACAGCATCATGTTTGAGAACTTCCAACGCAAGAAACCGGGCTTCGATACCCATGAAAGGCAGAAAACATATAGTCCATAGTGTAGCTTTGTGCTTACTTTCGAAAAGACAATTATGTTAACAACTGTTATCATCTATACAAATACACACACGCAAAAAAATCAATAACAAACTCTGACGCCCAACATTATTCAACATCTTGTCATATGAATGAATTGAATCTGGCTCCGCCACGCGAATAAATTTTTAATGCTTCGCATTATGAGCAATAAATTAGAAGGTAAGCAGCTAGTCGACAAAGCCTATGGCCAAATGTTAAGCTACTTTTGTAGTGAAATTTCACTCGTTCTTATATAGCACTCACGACATTAAAGCGTTCACCGTGCTTATTTGTTTTCTTTAAGAACGCGTTGCAAGACAAGGACCCTCGAACATTATCTACTTGACCTGACCCAACCCACGACATAAGCAGAACCCAAGAATGCTATAACTCATAGCTAAGATTGAACAAAAGTCAACAACTTATTATATAAACACTTAAAATAAAATAGAATTAAAGATGGACGAGAGGCACATACAAATTGACACCCTTTGTTTCATTATGGACACCCACACCTTTATGAATCTACTAAACAAGTTGTGTATTTGAGAAAGAAATAGTAAACAACTTTACACCAGAACGATTTTACTTACAAGCAAATGCTTTGTTCAGACAATTTTAAATAATTTTTTATCACTTCAACATATAAAACATTATAAGACGTCATAGTTTCAATGACATTAAGTAGGAAGAATACAGAAGTATCTGATGTCACAAAATATCCCTCTAGTGACACAAATACACATTTTAATTACTTCCCCACAAACTGTTTTCAGTTTCGCGCAAAAGTACTCGAGTGCTATCTGCGCTATACGTTTCTAATTTTGCAGTTTAAGACCAGACGGATGACAGCTAGTTATCACCACCCACCGCCACTCTTGGGCTACTCTTTTACAAACGAATAGTGGGATCGACAGTAATATTGTAACGCCCCCACCGCTGAAAGGGCGAGCATGTTTGGTGTGACGGGGATTCGAACCCGCGGCCCTCAGATTACAAGTCGAGTGTCTTAACCACCTGGCCATGTCGGGCCGTTTACCACTAAAACACGGGTAAGAATGAGATTAGATAATAATGAAATAATATTGTTCGAGGTATTTATATTGCCATTAGAAACGACGGATTTCAGAATAAGGAACATTTATGTTAAAAATAGTAAATTCCGAAAAAAAAAAGACTAGGTCTAAATTGTAAATCAATAAAAAAATAGGAAAAATTTGTTTACACTACAGCCATGATGGGCAAAATGTGTTGTATACACAACACGAACACGCATGCATATATATTTATATAGGATATAAACAGTACGTCAATACATACACAGACACACATAAGAGGCACAAAGAGAAATGCAAGCTGTGGGAAATTAGAGCAAAATTTGAAGATAAACTTAAGGTTTTACATGCAAGGTTTACATCAACTGATGATGAATTACAGGTAGTTAAAAAAAGTGCTATTAGGGCAAACATTAGTGGATGTTATTGTGATAATTATGTTTTATTGGGAAACAGATTTCAGCCCTCGACTTCTGCAGATGATGGATAGGATTGTCTGTGGTGTAAATAGGGTGAAAACAACTAGATTATGTTACCCACTGGAACGGGTGTAGAATGTAACTGATAAAGCAAAAGATGTATTTAGGGGGCTCGCAATAATACAGTTTTGTTGCGCATGTAGAAGCTAATCGTATAGAGCTAGGTAAGTCAGAGGAGCTAACTAATAAGTGCAAGGGTTGAAAACGACATTTAAATAAAAAGGCCATAATTTAATTGTGTCAGGGATACGGTTGAGAATTAATTGGGGGATGAAGTTATAAGTAGGTCACTAGGGTTGAATACTAGGCTTAGGTTTTATGTAAGGATGACTAGATTGGCTGGTCGAAGTTGTAGAATCGGTTTGATGGAAAAAAGAAGGAGCTTTTTAAACGTATGGTTTAAGTCTAAATACAGGAGGGTGGGAACTGGCTTGTTTCATAGAGCTAATAACCCAGTTGTTAGGACTATATGGTGGTGATGGCCAGGATAAACTATTTTTAATAAGTATAAAGAAAAGTTTAGCATAGGAAATAGGTATAAACGCTGTCCTAAACGTAGGATAATCGTTACTATTGTTGTGTTAGAAGTGTAGGAAATAAAAAAAAAATGAATTCAGAACGCTGGTTAACATAGAGTATCATGGTAACATAGAATATTATGGTAACATAGAGTATTATGGTTAAATGGGGAAAAAATGAAACACGTTTAATTGTTTGTTTTTGAATTTCGCGCAAAGTTACACTAGCGTTATTTGAGATAGCCGTTCCTAATTTAGCAGTATAACAATGAAGAGAAGGCAGCTAGTCATTACCACCCACCTCCAACTCTTGGGCTACTCTTTTAACAACGAGCAGTTGGATTGACCGTCACATTATAAAGGTCCCACGGCTGAAAGAGCGAGCATGTCTGATGCGACAGGGATTTAAACCCACGACCCTCAGAATGGCAGTCGAGCGCTCTTGCCACCTGGCCATGCCAGGTTGAAACATGATTAAATGTAGACGGTTTTGATAAAAGAAATTTCTTTAAAATAAAGGGTTATAGGTTATTTAATAGGGTTATAGAAGTGAATAGGAAGAAGTGGCTTTTGGTAAGATGTGAATTACGTCGTATTGAAGTTTAGGATACTAAAGATAATAGTAAGGGGATTGAATATATTTGGTTCTCTGTTAGTAGATATAAGGAGAAAAAAAGCTTTTATTTGAAATTTGTTACAGAAAACAAAATGATACTGATGAAAGTAGTGATAAACTTCTGAGCGTGATATTTCAGCTGTTAATAATTATGAATGATTTTAATTTGAGACGTATATATTGAGAAATGTTAGAATAAGACAGAATGGATTTTGGAAACTCTTCAAGATGGTTTTCATCACCGATTGGCCAAAGAACCGACTGGAAATAATGCAATTTCAGACTTATTGTTAATTTCTAATACTTAAATGCTTTAGAGAGTGAAACGGAGACATTTGGGCGCAAGTAACCATTTAATGATATTATGGTTGCCAATTTTAAAACGATGAGACAGAAATTATCTGTTGTATATTTGGTAGTTGATTATGTAAAGACAATAATCAGATGTGGAAAAAGAATTAGAGATAAAATGTTCAATAATTAAAATAAGCATATTTTTATATACAGAAAATGAATGTTGAATTAATTTAAAATGCTGTATACAGGACTAAGATAATCATTTGGCACTTTAACCAAAAATGGACGGTTACAATGTCTTTGTTATTATAAGTTTAATTATAGCCAGACATGATCAGGTGGTCAAGGAACTCGACTCGCAATCTGAAGTTCGCGGATTCGAATCTGCGTCACACCAAACATACTCTCTCTTTTAGCTGTTGGGTTGTTATAATGTATGGTCAATTCCACTATTATTCGTCCGTAAGAGAGTAGCTCAAGAGTTGTCGGTGGATAGTGGTGACTTGTTGCCTTCCGTCTAGTTTTAAACTGCTAAATTAGAAACGGCTAGCGCAGATAGCCCTCGTGTAGCTTTGCGCGAAATGCAGAAAAAGAAACAATTATTTTAATTTTTCAACTCTATATATGTTTCTCAGAGATATGAAACTCTTATTACTAGTGGCAAACGGTGATCGTTAGGTTATTAATTCGTATGATATTATGATTAATTCGATTAAGAGAAAAGTAAACTACTTTATCAGAAATATAAGTCGCTTATTTGACAGATATCTACACTATTTGACAGATATCTATACTATTTGTTTCTAAATTTGGAGTCACAGACTAGAGAAAAGGCAAATAATAAACAGCACCCACGCGTCAATTTAGCTACTCTTTATCAATGAATAATAATATTTGTCGTCAAATTATAACCTCCCCACTTCTGAAAATGTGATGATATTCGGGTTTCAAACCTGATGGTTGAGAGTGCTAACAACCAGACTAGACCAGGATCCATATGCATGTGATAAACATTTTTATTAAACAAGAAATGTTTAATAGCCTTGTTAGAAATGACAGTACAAAAAACTAGCCATACATCTGACAGATTTTCTTACAAGCTTGTAGTTGGTGTAATGACGAAGATTCGAACGCTTTCTGATTTCCATCTAATTTCATTATTGCAGGAAATATTAACATGAATGAGTTTCCTTAGCCATATGAGGATTACATAAGACTATTGTTAATTTGGTGTACACAATCTAAGTAACATACAGGGAGGAACCTAATAATGATTTTAGTTTGTTTTTGTTTTTGAATTCCGCTCAAAGCTACATGAGCGCTATCTGCACTAGTCGTTTCTAATTTAACAGCGTAAGACAAGAGGGAAGGCGCAAGTCATCACCACCCTCCCCCAACTCTTGAGCTAGTCTTTTACCAACTAAGAGTGAGAATGACCCCAATATTATAGCGTCCCCACGGGTGAAAGAACGAGTATAGTTTGATATGACGGGGATTTGAACTCGCGACCCTCAGATTACCTGGCCATGCCGGGTCTATTGAGATTGGAAGTTAGTGTGTTGTGTATTTGGGTTCATTCGTTCTTCTGGTGTAAAGTAGGTGTTTCTTTAGTTGTGCTTTCACTCTAAGAAAACAACAGTTAAAGAAACTGAGTATCAGGCTTTTTTACACATATGTTTATGAAACTAATGGATTGTCTTGTAATCATTTACATAAACTAAAATTATTTTTTTCAGAAAATCAGGCTTAGACTTCAATTTTTTTAATTCAAATTTTGATTATGGGAACAACAGTATTAAAGTACGTAATCGTGTTTCTTTATGCGCAAAGCTCCACAGTGGACTACAAGTGCTACGCGCATCACAAGACTCGAACCATGAATTGTAACATTATAATGTTATAAGCTTCCAAGCTTACCGCGGGGCCACCTGGAGGCAGTTGTAAGAATAAAGATAATTTTGTCTATATATATATATATGTGTGTGTGTGTGTGTATGTATATCTACGTATATGTTTGTGTGTTTTTGAAATATATGTAACTTGTGAGTCTGTTGACAAAAAGCAATTTAAATAGCTGATGGAACGCAAAGAGTCCAATAATACTTTTAATGTAAAACAATGCCTAAGTAAACAAGGAACTGACAAAACTCCAAATTCGCAAACTGTACAAACTTGCAACATTAGATCTTTTTTACTAACTAAAGCAAACGGATTGATATCTTAAAGTTATAGAGGCTATACTGGTTAGGACGCTAGGCTCGTAATCTGCAGATCATGAGTTCAAATCCCGTAGCCGAACATACTCGTTCTTTTAGCCGTTGGGGTGTTATGATTTGACATTTCACGCCAACTTTCCTTTAGTAAAAATTCGCCTAAGAGTTGGCGGTGGGTGGTGTTGACTAGTTGCCTGCCTCTAGTCTATTTCTGCTAAATTAGTGACGGCTAGTACAGATATTCCCAAAAGCATGTCGTGAATTTAAAAGAAATACACACATTAATCTGCCTTGAAAAGACAAAGCACAACAAAAATAAATTGTCACTTCAGTTCACACATGCTAAAAATTGATATAAACATTAATAAATCATTATGCATTAAATAATATAATGTAGCTGTATGAGATGGATTTGAGAGTATAATTGATCTTAATTATAACCAATATGTTTTGTTAGTTTCACGTATAGCAAAATTTCAACTACATTGATATGTGCAGCGTATAATTGAATGTAATAGTTATGTTATTAATTTAATAGTAGAAGCCCTCGTTCCAGTTATACTTCTTAACTAGAGGAGAATCTAAAGTTGGATTAATAGACGGCATTAACTAAGGGGAACAGATCCCCTGATCCCTACGCCAACACCGGCCCCGATAACTAGTTAGAGTTATAATGGACCAATTATTCTGTAAGATATCTATTTTCTGTATAATGTTAGATGTCAAATTAAAATAAGAGGATTTCTAATTGGGTGATGGAATATTGTGAAAGTCGTGACTTTTCTAGAAGAAGAGTCGAAACACCTAATCTTTGACACAGAATATTTTAGCCATCAACTATGGGATTATAATATTTCAAGAGTCACGTGCAAAATACGATCAAGCAACGCGCAAGAAAGTTCAACAGAGTCGTATAAGATGAAATACAAATAAGGCGACATGCAGGTTTCACAAACTTATTTACAACCAATAAAAACAATTGAATACAACACGTGAGTAGGTATACTAATAAACGCAAAAGAAAGAATCGTAAATATGTGTGAAAAAAACAACATAAACTGCCAGAAAGCTTCGGAAAAGCATCATATGTCTATGTAAACAACAACAATTGTAAAGTGAAAAATTGTCAAACAGTTGTAAAAAAACGCACACGACCAACGAAAAGTTATCGTAAAGTTTTGTAAAAAGACAACTAGGTAACATACAGGTATCGTCAATGTAAGTGCCTAAATGAATAAACTGAATTAACAAACAAGTGTCAAAATGTTGTATGTTACAACTAGGTAACATACAGGTATCGTCGATGTAAGTGCCAAAATGAATACACTGAATTAACAAACAAGTGTCAAAATTGTATAAGAAGACACTGAATTAACATATAAGAAAATGAGCTGAATAAATAAATTTGAAAAAAGTTGAAATATAATGAATAATCTGTAATAAGTACTGTTAATTTAACTTACAAAAACGAACTACAGCTACATAGGCTTAGTTTTCACGGGGACGGGGGGGACATGTCCCCTGCACTTTTTGAAGATATGAAACTTCTTTTCCAAATAAAATACAATCACACATATTTCAGGAATAGAAACTAAATAACGTGTTTAAAAGACCAGAGCCATTATGACATGCTGTTATTAGTTTGTTTCTTTATAGTTTTTAAACTGGTTTTTAATGGTGGACCAACAAAAAAAACCTTCTAAAAATATCTACTTTGTAAATACCGACATTCTTGATTGTATACGTTGGGTCTTACTCATTGCTGAGTTGCTACCGAAACACTAGAAGGAAAGGGATTTGTGACTCACATGTAGTCTTCTAAAGTAGTCTTAAGAACAGAATATTGGCAACTGAAATAATGATGTCATAGGAAAAGCTTGATTTTAAACATAAAACATCCATTTTTTTATTCTGTCACGATGGAAAATTAACAGGAAAAAATAGAAGGATGACTCCAGAAGGATGTTTTATTTTTCTCTACTGCACTCCACAAACCACGCGTTATGGGTTCCTAAGTCGAGTTAACACCTCTCTTCTGTATGATTGCTTCAATATGCGAAACTTTCTAAAGCTGTTGACCGTACAGCCTTTAGCAGTTCTCAAGTCCTGGCAGTGTCATAAAGCATTCAAGATTCCATAAAATACGAGGATATTCACGCTTATAAGCACTGGTAAAATGGAAGTGCTATTTTCAGAAGTTGGTTTCAAGAAAAGCATACAATAACTACTTCATCTTCTGTATTCCTTAACGTCTATAAGCTAACTACAATAACACAAAACTCGCGCAAATAATATGAGTAAAAACTTACTTTGAATTATTCAATAACTAACCGAAAGTATCGAACACAAGATTTGCAAAATTACCTCAAACATATTTGAACCTTCTTGTCTGCCAGTTATGATTCAATTCCCTCTATCACGTTCTTTTAACGGTGGGAAGAGTTAAAATGGTCAGTTTCATTACTTATTGAAAAATTTATAGCTCAATAGTTGGCGGGGGGTGTTATTGACTAACTGCATCTACAGTGCTTCAACAGCTGCAAACAGCTTCAGGATGCAAAAAGAAAATGAAAGTTTCTAGAATTCTGTCTGGTCATATTTTATTTCATAGGTGATGTTATAATATAGCGTTTTATCACTCAAGTGATTTTGTTTTTGTTTTATATAGATGCGTCTGAGCACTTAAGAACATTCTCTGTCATCTGACGTTTCTCACACTTATCGGTACACTGAAGAAATTTCCTGATATTTGGTGTTATATCAACAACACATACATCACAGAAAAAAAATGAAATATTGAGATATTTTTAGAGCAACATTAATGTTCTAACAAAGGTTGTTATAATACAGCGTTTACTGAAAATGTATCGCAATATTTTTAACTGGTAAAACGAGTGATGTCTATATATGTATATATATATACATGGCTGTCAAACAAATATGTTGTAATCCAGACCTTCTGAAAACTTTGTGAAAAACCATGACAGTGCACACTCATAACAAAAACTAAGTGTAGTCAAAACGCTAGCCAGTGCACACTCATAACAAAAACTAAGTGTAGTCAAAATGCTAGCAATTATATCTTCTTACTGAAAGCTGAAATCACGATAATTAATGAGGTAATTAAATTCACGATTAGTCAAATGTAATATGATATTCATTATAGCTATTAAAATATGATGCTTTATCATGAGCATTATATATCGAATATTATGCATCTTAAAAGAGGAAGTCAACTAATGATAACAAACTAAATGTCCACTTTAAATCAGTGATGAGCTGTGTACTCATAGAAAGTCTGAAAAGTCTGGAAAACATTTCTGTGGAAAGATAATTAATTGGATTTCCTAAACTTATTATTGTTACACACATGGACAGTATGTATATTAAAAATAAGCGAGTAAGTTTCAAGTAGGCTTTGTTTGTTTGTTTTAGAGAAAAGCCACACTGGGTTATTTTCTCTGCCTATCGCGAGGAATCGAACACTGTATTTTAGCTTTGTAACTCCGTAAATGTACTGCTATCCCACCGTGGAACTTGAAGTACGAGTGCATAAGGTTTAGTTTGTTTGTGTACCGTAAACATAAAAAAACACACACAAAACGTACTTACGGGACAGTATGTTGGAAAATACACTTTCTAATTCTATTGTAAAGGATTGCTGGTGTCTTTTTCTTTATCATCGATGAGTGTTAGATAACTGAAGAGCGAGATATAAACATGAGACTAACCGATAATTCCAAATTTAATTATGGATCAAGCTTGATTTCCCTCACTCAGCGTGAAAATGTACTTATAATGATGCGCAGCCAACGTGTTATGATTCAGTCACACGCTAGTGAAGTTAAAACTGAGCTGCTCTGAAAGACATGAGGAACATTTAGTTCTAATATTAAGTGGACCTTTAAGATATTCGACTATTTTCCATTCATGGTTGTCGCTGTGGCTAATAGGTTCCGTCGTATAAATTGATATGAATTGCTGTATCACCAGTAAAGCATATCCGGAAAGTTATATTTCTAAATAAGTTCATTGACATGATAAAATTATTTTGTGTTTGTAAATTTTCTTCCTTTAATATTTCATAACATCCTAACAATTTAGTTTTATTTCATTTTCTATTTCAATCTTGTTGGCTCATAACGCTGATACTGAATGTACCTAGTTAGTAGAATTATCGGTTTATATGTTTATCTAAACACATTGTTAATTGTACAAAATTCCAAAAATTAACTGCTTCGAAACTAAAATCCTGTCCCACAATGGGGACATCGCTAATTCTTCAGATTTTGTTTGTTTTCAAGTTTCGCACAAAGCTACTCGAGAGCTATCTGCGTTAGCCGTCCCTAATTTTGCAGTGTAATACTAGAAGGAAGGTAGCTAGTCATCACCACCCACCGCAAACTCTTGGGCTACTCTTTTACCAACGAATAGTGGGATTGACCGTCACATTATAACGCCTCCACGGCTAAAAGGGCGAGCATGTTTGACGCGATGGGGATGCAAACCCGCGACCTTCAGATTACGAGTCGCACGCCTTAACATGCTTGACCATGCCGAGCTCTCTTGAGATTTACAACCCTAAAATCAGGGGTTCTATTCCCCTCGGTGGACATAGCAAACAGATTCGGCATAGCCAGGTAGGTTAAGGCGTTCGATTCGTAATCTGAAGGTCGCGGGTTCGAATCCCCGTCGCATCAAACATGCTCGCCTTTTCAGCCGTGGAGGCGTTATAATTCACGATCAATCCCACTATTCGTTTGTAAAAGAGTAGCTCAAGAGTTGGCGGTGGGTGATGATGACTAGCTGCCTTCCCTCTAGTCTTACACTGCAAAATTATGGACGGCTAGCGCAGATAACCCTCGTGTTGCTTTGCGCAAATTCAAAAAATAAACAAACAAACACAACAGAGAGTCTGACGTGGCTGTGCTATAAGATTAACACACACAACAAAACTCCAAAATTGCAGCGTGCACTACGTTTATTTGTACTTTGAATACTAAAGAAACTAAAGTATACAGTTCGAAAGCAATCCCGTACAACGGTGTTCGTTAAATGTTATTCTTTAATTTAAAGTCTTGAAACTCAAATCCTATCTTAAATACTTCTTTCACTGAGAGTCAATTTGTGGTTAACTTACTGGATTGAAGATCCATTCTTCAAAGGTTCGGCTAAACATAATTTGCATTTTTATTGCAGTAGCTTCCCTCTAAGGTTTCCTCTTAGATGTTTTGGTTGTGTTTCTTTTTAAAGTGTGAGACTAAAGAGAAGGTACCTTATCATTACTACCCACCGCCAACTCTTGAGCTACTCTTTTACAAAAGAATAGTGAATAGTGGGATTGACCGAACACTATAACGCCCCCACGGCTGAAAGGGGAGGCATCTTATAAGCAACTGGAATTCGAACTTCCGACCCTCAAATTACGAATTAAGCACCCTAATCACCTGGTCCTGCCGGGCCAGCAGATTAAAAATACCAATAGGTTTTGTTGTCATGGCTAGTAGCTTAATGTGATCAACTAAGTCTAATCAGTTATTAGTTACTAATTAGCGTACACCTCCTGAAGTCATTTACATAGTTGAGTTTCAGGCGATTGGCCCGGCATGACCAGAGTGTTAGAGTGCTAATAAACAAACATCACTTGCCGCTATATCTTGGACTTATATTGAATTACCGAATAGTAGGACATGACCGTCATTCTTAAAGCGCTCCAAAGTGCGAAGCAAATTTTTTGCGGCAATCGAAAGCGAGCCATGAATCCTAAGATTTATAGTCCGGATACGGTAATGACTAAACTTTAGTTAAAATAAACTTGTCGAGTTAACAAGAATCAAATTATGATGTTTGTTATAAAAGCTTACTCAATCACTACTTGATGGAAGAGATTGCAATTTAAAATTCATCCTAACACTACATAATTACCTGGTGGGATAGCGGTAAGGCTTCGGAATTATAACGCTAAAATCCAGGGCTTAATCCCCTTCCCTGGATACAGCAGATAGTCTAACGTTGCTCTGCTGTAAACCTAAACAAACAAACAGATACTATGCAGGTCTAAAGTATATTTGAATCTTTAGAATCGGGAGTATCTCGAAACGTATTTCTCTTTTGGTCCATGTTTTATTGTCTCTTGTTTGGTAGAAAAACTTTGTCATGTTTTCTCACAAATTATCCTCTGAGAAAAATGCAAGCTATTTATTTCTGGATTTTACCTGTGAAAAAAACACATCTAAATTTGTTTCAGACGATCGACAAAGAAGAAATATATTTTAGCGTTATTTAAAAATGAGTATCTATTTTGAAAACTCGATATAGGAGGAAAGCGTCGTTTTGGTTGCTGTTCTGAAATATTAGGTTTGCTTTTTAAAATACATGTGAATGGTTAGACAGTACACTTTAGAATTATGTAAACATAACATTATTTCAGAAGTTCTTTTGTTTGGTTGGTTGATTTTGAATTTCGCGCAAAGCTACACGAGGGCTATCTGCGCTAGCCATCTCTAATTTAGCAGTGTAAGACTAAAGAGAAGGCAGCTAGCTATTACCACCCACCGCCAACTCTTGAGTCACTCTTTTATCAACGAATAGTGGGATTGACCGTAATCTTATAACGCCCTACGGCTGAAAAGCCGAGTGTGTTTGGTAGGACGGAGATTAGAACCCGTGACTCTCAGATTACGAGCCTGGCCTAAGAAGGACGAAGCTAGGCGAAACTCTGTTGGAGGTCCAAGGCGATTCTCACGTGCAAACCGATCGTCAAAATTTGGTTTAGGGCGAAAGACTAATGGAACCAGCTAACAGCTGGTTTCCTCTGTAGTTTCTTTCAGGATATTTGATGTTTCAAGGTAATCGGTCTCATTTAGTAAAGCGAATGATTGGAGGGGCCTGTGGGCTGAAGCGACCTCAACCTATTCTCACACTCTTTAAATAGATCAGAAGTCAGGCTTGCTTGACTGAAGTCCAGACGTTAAGTCATGAGTATCCAGTGAACCACATTTGACGGTTTGGATGAACGACAACGATTATTTCAACCAACTTTAAGAAAAATATCAATTTAATGTTTTTGTTATCACATATTACTGTATATAATCTTTGCCAATGAGAAAACGTTATTAATTATTAACCTTAAATGTGTCGAATCATTAATAACGTTTTCCTATTGGCTACTTTTTTTTCCTTTCGTAGATAATATTTTTGTTTTCACATTAGGTAGATAACTGTAATCCTAAGTTAGTTATACAGTTAGCATATACAGGCAATTCACTTTTATCTGTCCATTTGATTGATTATTCGAAGGGAAAGCTGTAAATCAACAAAAAATATGTTGTTTTTTTCTGACGTGGCGTAAAGTGACTCAGTTAAGAGATAAGTGTCTATCAATGGTAGATCGACTCAGTTTATACGTAAATGTCTGATATAATGGTGAAGCGAATTCGATTACAGAGGCCTTTGATAGGTTAGAGCGACTAAATTTATGCTTAACTGTCTAATTAAAGTATAAGACCTCACTTTATAGAGGGGTTTGATAGGAATAACGCGACTAAGTTTATATATAGTTTTTCTTTGCGTTTCTAGGCCTTTGTGAGCTCCAAAAATTTGTAAGAACAATTGTATATGTTTTAAAAAAGGCACACAGACATAGTTTGTTTGTTTTGAATTTTGCGCAAAGCTACTCGAGGGCTATCTGCGCTAGCCGTCCCTATTTTAGCAGTGTAAAACTAGGAGGAAGGCAGCTAATCATCACCACCCACCACCAACTCTTGGGCTACTCTTGGGATTGGCCGTTACGTTTTAACGCCATCACGGCTGCGAGGGCGAGCATATTTGATATGACGGGGATTCAAACCCGAGACCCTCAGATTACGACTATGCAGGGCCCATAAACGTAGATCGCAATTTCAATAAATAAACAACACTTATAAAATAACCAGTACAAAATAGAATTAGATACAATAATTGTCAACGGTGACACAGCGGTAAACTTGGGGTAAACTCTAAATACAAAAAAACTCAACGATAAATTACTGTGGTGGGTGGAGTGCAGAAAGCCCATTGTAAAGCTTTGATTTCACCTTAACATACACAAAAGTAAGTATATTTCTACATACACGAACATTATAAAGGAATATCATCCCTATAAAATAATTTTATAAACAAATGTTAGTTATACCTCCTACCAAGTGTTACCTGCTAAGTGATAGAAGGCTTACGTCATCATGCAAAACTGAGGTAAAGAAAGTTTTTAATAATAAGTGGATTGTGACACTCATAGTTGAGGATACCTTATTCGGATATTTTAACTAAACAAAGCTATATAATTTATTAGATTTTACTTAAGTATTCTGTAGATTTGAAAGCTGGACAAAAGGTCATTAAGAATATGTCTCATAGCAAGGTTTACCCTTTAAAACGTTTTGTATGCAATAAAACTGTAATTTGTGTTACCATGTACAGACATTAGTTCTTCAACGTAACACAACAGAAGTGTTAATAATTTATTCATGGAAGTAATTCCCTGGACATTCACGTATAACTTTACTCATACTAATTTGCACGTAAATAATGTCAAAAGTGTTTATAAATGTTACAATTCTCAGGATAAAAGGCCCTCATATAAATCATATCACCGCCACGTATATTATATAGGTCAATTCAGAAAATCTGTATTTTTTTACATTGAATTTGTTTCAAAAACTTCGGGCCCCCAGAGATTCAACGGTATATTTTCGGACTTAAAATGCTAAAATTAGGGTTTACATTCCCCTCCGGTGGATAGAGCGTGCATGACCTATCACATAGCATTATGCTAAAAAACAACAGCAAACCTAAACTTCCACTCGTGATGTTCATAAGTTATTGTTTTTTGCAATAACATCAAGATAAAAAAGATTCTGCCCTCATCATTCAGGATGGCAAACCGGAAAGAAATCAATTGAATACAAACATATAGTTATCTTCTTGTTACCAACTACAGTTTCAGGGGTTTAATCTTCTTTACATGTGTCCTTAACTTTATATACAAAATATACAACTATATATGTTTGTACAATTATGATTACTTGTTCAGTAAAAACTTCAAAGCATGCGTATTTATCAAAGTAGTATAATAAACACATATAAATAATATATATATATGTATCAAAATTGAATAATAGTACGAGTTACAACGTCATTTTATTAGATTTATACAAACTTTAGTTTTATATCACCCATTAGAGAATTTAGCTATATCTGAAAGTCAAAAATTTCGCACTCACATTCCGAATCCATGTAGCAAACATGTTACACATAAGCCACCATTCTAGTTTACATCCTTGTACCCCATTCAACCTGCCTGCTTATAGACGTACATGTACAAATCTGGGTATCGAAATGAACGACTTTCACGAGAAATTATAGCACGGACCATTTGACAAGTGGGGTATCTCTAATAGAAGACATGCGGTCTGCATGCCCTGAAAATGTATTTTTAGGCAATAGGCCATCGCTTTAAATGCTGGATGTTTCGTCGCTGAGAAGCTAAAATACCCTTAAATCAACCAAATTTTATCCCCCGGGTAGTTCTAACCGTAGTTGTTCCTTTAAGAGTTTCGAGTTTACCCCACATTTTATTTAATAATTCTCCTTATATTTAGTCGTAACACAAGGTCCTGAGTGAACTTGTCTGACTCTTGAGTTTCAAAACGAGGACAGTTTATCATTATTTGTAAACAACCTATCCAAGGTAATTAGAATGAAAGGAAATTTTTACCTATGCAGATTATATTTTAATCATGGAGGTCCTGTGATCTTAAGGACGATTAACTCACATTAGAGACGGACGCGCTAGTTATCCTTGCAATTTACCCTAAATTAGCAAGTAAAAACAATATCATTATGGAAATGGGTAATGTATGATAAAGTCTTAACATTATATATATACCGTTAAAACTAAGTGTTGTTGTTAGTTATTGCTAAACAGTAAATCTCCTGTTACTTTGATGAACCCTTCATTAACTGTTATAGCTTTAAAGTTCAATCTATCGAATTGTTTTTATATTGTTCACTATAAACTGGTTGTATATACTGCCTCCTAATGAGTAACTATCGTTATTTATCTTGTTACATTCAACCTGAACAGGCCTGGCATGGCCGAGCGCGTTAAGGCGTGCACTCGTAATCCGAGGGTCGCGGGTTCGCGCCCGCGTCGCGCTAAACATGCTCACCCTCCCAGCCGTGGGGGTGTATAATGTGACGGTCAATCCCACTATTCGTTGGTAAAAGAGCAGCCCAATAGTTGGCGGTGGGTGGTGATGACTAGCTGCCTTCCCTCTAGTCTTACACTGCTAAATTAGGGACGGCTAGCACAGATAGCCCTCGAGTAGCTTTGTGCGAAATTCCAAAACAAACAAACAAACAAATCAACCTGAACAAAACTTTGGGTGATGCCATTTACATTCTATATAAAATGCGTAGAAGTTATTTCACATAGTAGGTATACTCGCAATATTGTGTTTTATACGTTACTGGGGGATCAGTAGAGTTTTATTTATTTCGTTTACATCAAATACAACATTGAAAAGTTTTACGGTTTCATCGGAAAGTATTGCCTTCGTGAATAAACTAAGCCTAACATAAAACCACATTTCATTTGCATTATTATACCAGGAGAGATAAAATGATAAACAAAATTATCTACTAGTCCAGTACGAAATGAACGTGTCTGAAGTTATACAGAATACGTGTTCGCGTGAGATCACGTATTAAATCTTTACAGTTAACTATCTATGCCCTTAAACTGGATACGTTTAGGGTTAATCTAATAAAAGGTGATAAATAGGTTTAGTGTAACGTAAACGAGAGATCTAAAAAGCTCGTCGATACCGATTGTTTATGTAAGGTAATCAGGTTAATATATTTCACAAATGAACTTAAGTTAATTTGTATTTCAGTTCATGAACTTCATAATAATTTGATACGCAGTTGAAGTATTGCCGATACACTAATGCTATTTAATCTCTGAAACAAACGAGTCTTGTACTGTAAGCTCACTTACAATCGATAAATTTTGACACTCATTCGACAAATGTATTAAATAAAATTATCAACGGAATCTTTTTTGTTGCTTGTATACATAAATACAACAAAATACGCTCTTCGTTTCTCAGACTTACCACTGTTTACTCTTTAGCCAGAGTTGATTGTTTCAATAAGTATTGTGAAACTTTTCATTAATCACACTAACTTTCACGTAGTTGAATTTAAGACTGAGAGTGTCTTGATAGTCAATGTAAACTTGAATATTAATTTAGTAATCTTAACAATCAATTTGCGTTAAAAGAGCAATATAACTACAAAATGTTTTAAGCCTAAAATTTAGTTTATTATTCTTATTTGGATTACCAAAACAAATGAGATATTCTTTCTGCATAGTTTTATACATCATCAAATGTCGGAGTTAGTAAATCGAAAGAAAGGGATGTTAAGAAACGTTTACTTATAATCTGATTTAAAAAAAAAAACCACTTATTTTCCTCTAATCATATCTTAAAAGAAGTTATACATGTACAGAAATATGCTGTTAGCAACAGGCAAATTAATAGAAAAGAATCAGTCCACCATAAAATGAGGAGAAAAAACGATTTACTGCTAATTATCCGTTTTATACTCTTGGAAATAATGATTTTCTTATTTATTCAAACCGTTGAAGCGATAGGTTGGTTTGGTTTGTTTTGGAATATTGTGCAAGATATACAAGGGCTATCTGCGCTAGCCGTCCCTACTTTAGAGGTGTAAGACGAGAGGTAAGACAGCTAGTCATTACCACCCACCGCCAACTCTTAGGTTACTCTTTTACCTACGAACAATAGGATTGACTATTACATAATAAAAAAAAGGCTGGAAGGGCGATCATGTTTGATGTGATGGAAATTCGAATCCGCAACCCTCGGATTACGAGTCGATTGTCTTAACCACCTGGCCATGCCGGGCCGTTGAAGAAATGAAATATTTAGTAATGAGGTACCAAAGTTAAATGAAGCAACCGAAAAAGATTGTGTTATGTGTTACACCATCAACTGAGGATTCAACATGATTTGGTTCCATTCTATTAGTAAATTCATAAACTATAAATTAACTTATTGTTTTTTAAAATTAATTTTGTTTGTTCATAATTAAGCACAAATAGGCACAATAGGGTATCTTTGTTCTTCTAACTGTAGGTATCGAACCCAGAATTTTAGTGTTATAAACCTCGAGACATGTAGTTGAGCTACCGGAGAAATTTTTAAATCAGAAGTATCATCTTTACCCAGTAGGTTACACACACACACACATATTTATACATATATGCTTAAAATAACCAAATGCTGGTTGATATTGATTGCAAAATAGTCAAATAGTCAAAAACGAAAGAAATAATTTGTTTTTGCCCGTGTTACCATCACGTCAAGAAATGCAAAATCAGGAAACTAATCTGAAATATTCGAAAATTGGTGTCAAGAAAAAGATAACTAAAAACATACAAGTAAAACTTTTGATTGTTTCGAGAACCGAGTCAGGCTATGTTTAGTTAAACCTCGTGGCTGTCGACTGGAGTTTTCTTTAATTATTTAACTTAATCGATACATGATATTAAGTGTTTAAAGTTAATTTGTTTCTTTATCATTACGCGCGAAACTACACTAATGGGCTATCTTTACTGTGAATATTGAAATCCGATTTTTTTGTGTTATAAGCTTCCAAACTTACCACTGAGCTACCTAGAGGGAAGCCTCTAAATTAATTTGTTTGTTAGTTGTTAATATTAAAACTACACATTGAGTTAACGATTTTTTGCCCTCCACGGGTATTGAATCCCAGTTTATAACGTTATAAACCTTCAGACTTATCATTTAGCCAGTGGGAGTGAGGGAAGGGGAGCTACTAGCATGTAATGCCATAGAAATTGAACTAAATAACCAAGGGTTTCCACTATTTTAAAATTATCTCTTTTCACATTTGAACGGCCTGTCATGGTCAAGTGGTTAAGACACTCGATTCGTAATCTGAGGGGCGCGAGTTTGAATCTCCCCACACCAAATGTGCTCGCCCTTTCAGCCGTGGGGGCACTATAATATGTCGGTCAATTACAATGTTCGTTGGTAAAAGAGTAGCCCAAGAGTTAGCAGTGGGTGGTGGTGACCTTCCCTCCATCTAGTCTTACAGTGTAAAATTGGGGACGGTTAGTTTTGAGCGAAATTCCAAAACAAACAAACATATTTAAATAATGTATTTCAATACTATCATTTTTCAAATTACCTTTTGATTTTTTATTGCAAACACTATTTTAAATTCTTCAATCGAATTATTATTAATTATCACTTAGCAGATTCAAATCGAAATGTTCAAGAAAACCAAACTATTGTTTATTGAAAATCCATGTATCGAATGATTGTACATATTTCTTATCATATTTTAAGCTTTATATTACAGAGATCGAATTATCCTTTGTGATGTTTTCGTTTCTAAGGGAAATATTTAATATTTTAAAACAAATTTCCTGTTTCATGCAGTCTCATTTTTACGAGTCACATTGTGTTTTTGGAAAACAAAGCTTAAGACAGAAATATTTCTATAAATTAAAATAACGTTTTATTTATTCGATAAATATATAAGTTTCATAGCATAAATTTAATTTTAGGAAATATAGTTGTTTTTTATCGTGAGACTACTGTCTGTTATTTTGTTTTGTTTTTCAAATGGAATTTCGAGGAAACGTAAAAACAAATTGATCGCACTTGTAACCTATGTATTTATACAGCAAAAGCATTATTTCGTTAACTTCTAAACAATTTGTTTTCGAAATTCTGTTGTAGTTTTGGATTCGTATTTGGAGCAAACCTTTTAAAATTCTTTCAAATTAAAGGTTTTTTTTTCCTTGCTACAGCGTTAAACAAACCATTTCTCTTAGTCATGTATTGAAAATAACCCAAGAAAGTCTGATTGGCTGTGTTTGGGCTGAAGTCACGTGTTAGTTACGTAGACATGTTCATCTTCTACTCGATTGCAACATTATCCTCACTCCTATGGAAGTCAAATCTACCTGCCAAAAGCATTATTTTATTTTAGTTTTTCAGTATAATTCATCAGCCTTTTTTAACTTTCGTGTTTTTTACTTCCACGGCCATTAATCATAGTTTCCACTGAGCCACCAGGAGGAAGGCCTCACAGTTAATTTGCTTGTTTGTTTGTTTTTATTATCTTAACAATTAATCCGCATTAAGCAAACAAAATAACTACAAAATGTACTAAGCCTAAAATCTAGTTCATTATTCTTATTTCTACTACTAAAACAAACGAACTATTATTTCTACATAACTTTAAACCTATTCAAATATCGAGTTAGTAACTCGAAAGAACTACAGGTGTCTTGTCATAATTTCCTATTACCATCATTATTATTCTGATAACTAATATCATTTGTAATACACGCTGATCTTATTTCAAACTCATCTTGTGCTCCAAAGGATATTTATGACTTTTCGTCTGTTTTATGACCACAAATTCGTGCCGATTTAAGCGCTAAGTATTTACTTAAGAAACTGTAAAAATGAAATAAAATTATTCGTAGAAGAAAAACAAACGTCACTTGTTAGCCTAAAATGTAACAATACTGGCAAGAAAAGTATACAACAAGAAGTTTATCAGGAATAAACGGTCATGTATCAGAAATCTAATAAGATGGAACATTCACTTAGTCTTTTTTCGTGTGTTCCATATAGAACTTAGGAGGTGGGATGTTGTTGCTTTAACTTGTGCTATGTTCTTTTGTTTCTCTATATATTAATTAATTATCTCAATATGTTTCAGAAAATACAGCTCCTAGGGGAAAAGTAATGAACAGAAAAATTAACCAAATTATAAAAAATAATAAACACAAAGTTATAAGTTTGACCGGACTTTTTAATCAAATAGTAATATTAACTCTTAAATATCACATTACAAAATTAATATACTCAAAATTATGAAATTGACTGGCCTTTTTCAAATTTATAATATTAACTCTTAAACTTCACATTGTTTCTTTTTGAATTTCGCACAAAGCTATTCGAAGGCCATCTGAGCTAACTGTCCCTAATTTAGCAATGTAAGACTAGAGGGAAGATAGCTATCATCGCCACCCACCGCCAACTCCTGGGTTACTCTTTTACCAAAGCATAGTGGGATTGACCGTCACATTTAAAACGCCACCACGGCTGAAAGGGCAAGCATGTTTGGCGCGACGGTGATGCGAATCCGCAACCCTCAGATTACGAGTCGCACACCTTGACACGCTTGGCCATGCCGGGCCCTTTTCACGTTACAAAATTAATAAACGCAAAGTTATAAAATCGACTGGACTTTTTAATCAAATTGTAACATTAACTCTTGAATATCACATTACAAAAATAATAAACACAAAATTATAAAATCGACTGGCCTTTTTGAAATTTATAACATTAAGTCTTAAATTTAAGGTTTCGTCAGCTGCCAAGAAATTATATCAATAGAAATATTCGATTACGTTGTAGCTGATATACAGGGTGGTCGCTAGAAAAGCGGAAAATTTGAGGGTCAGATGAGATCATGAATAAAATGCGTGCTTACTCATTTCTATTTTGATTTCTTTACATTATGAATAAAATGCATGATTTTAATAATTTTGAGCATCTAAGAGTGTAATATAACATATGCCTTTAAAAATCTTTGTAAAAGTTATTCTTTGTAAAAATAAATAGCTGTTTGACAAATTTTCCGCTTTTCTAGCGACCACCCTGTATATGATTTTATATACTTGAACCGACAGATTTAAAGACTTCCAGTTTAAAAGACTCGGGGCTCGATTCCTCACGGTGAGCAGAACGGAGATAGCTCATCATGTAGATTTTTACTGAAAAAATTATGTTCGTGCCATTTCTATTCCAATATTTATGAGGTTTATGATTAGATGTTAGGGGCTATCAACAGGGCTGAGGTTCTTCTTACTATGTATGGGGTTGTTGTTGTTTTGAATTAAGCACAAAGCTACACAATGGGCTATCTGTGCTCTCCCTACCACGGGTATCGAAACCCGGATTTTAGCGTGCAAGTCCGCAGGCATACCGCTGAGCCACTGGGGGGCATGTATGAGGTTGAAATTATATTATAAAACTATATTATATATGCATATCAGCTAGATGTGTGACAGTCACAGTCAATATAAAGTCATGATGTATTAGCGTATACCAGAATTTATTTTTACATTGTTTGCAGTTATATTATTTGCGTGAAAACAAATCACTTTTGGAAAAATATATAATAATATTCTTGCATTTGTAATGATGCGTTCAGATCAGGATTTGGAATTTCCAAGAACGTTAGTATCCCTTGTATTTAATGGAAGTGAAAAACAATGGAATATGAATCAACTTGGGATACCAGGACCGCTCAGATAGAAACAATGCGTACTCCAGCCAAGTAAGCAAAGTGTATTGGTTTTTTTCAAGTTGGAATCCGCAAACAAAAAAATCGGAAGTAAAATTATCTCCGTTTCATGAGTGAGGCCACATGAGAGTGAGTTTACTGAGCTAACGTTTTCACTCATGTCTCTCAGTCACATACCTCAAGTGGCTTAGAACAAAACGGGTATTAATACTATCCCATAGATACAATAGATAAGGTGGAGTTGAGTGCTTTGGATATAATAGTTTTAAGATCGAGTCTTTTGCAATGAAGACTGATACAGTATGACCTTAACAACGTGGAATGTAGTGATGTGATAATGCTCCAAAACCATTTTAATATAACATGCTCAACTTTCTGTATAAAATAAAAAGTGTTCTACAAGTTAAATATATCATTTTACACATTATTTAAAATTAAGTGTTAATAATTATAAAATATAACGGAACTCAGAAAGCGAAGCAACGTTTCATTTGGAGTTCAAAAAAGAACTGCTTCTGATATCTGGAAAACAGATATCAATTTGACTACACGATACTGCTGCATCATAAGAAATATGTCCTTTTTAACCGTAGTAAATTTAATATTTTATTTTCAACTGTATAAAAATTTAACTACATGTGACCACAACTTCAGGAATTTGACATACGTACCCAGTGGTTCGTGAGTTGTAATGCCTAATGGTTTACCTCCTATGAGTCGCAGCCCTAACATTCATGTGTTCTAGAAATAAATTTATCCAGGTAAAATATCTTGTTCTGATTTCCGTAGTTACGGGGAGAAAATATTAGCTGTAAAAGCAGCCCTGGCTCAGAGGGCTATAGCTGTAATCTTTGTTCTTTTTCCCCGAAACCTACTAGCCTTCCTTCACCTAGTTTCATTGACAGAGACTCAATGAGTAAACCTAATATTAATATAATTTGTAGACTGCTATCTGTTTACTTGAACGGAAATTTATAGACAATCCGAGACAAAAGGCGATGTTTTATCACCTGAAAAGTCGGTACATTTGTTCTGGTTGTTGTCGAAACTATCAATCATCTGCAGACGGTAAAAATTAAAGCCAAGCAAAATAGGTCATGATTTTCTACAGCCATAATATGTCTTTCTTTTTTACTGAACAAGTTTCTCTGTTAATAAAAGCTTCGTGTTATCTGTGAATGAGAGTATTGTACTTATAGACTAGTAGGTTCAGTTTACTTATCAAGCCAAGACCGTAAACACTAGCTTACTGTAGTGTGTTGTGGATGTAGCAAGACGTATCTATGTTTCATAAGAAATATACAGTATAGCCTCCTGATTTCTAAAACAGTCGAACGCGTAACTCCAGAAGTACAAGGAGAGCTACTGTATCAGAAAAAGGAAGTAACTAAGTTTCTACGTTTCCAAATTTCGGGATTTGTTATTATTTTTTTACAAACATTTTCGTTGAATTTGGTCTCACATGTTTCTTTTTCCTTTCATACAGACTGTTTGTATCCACTTTGAAATAAAATTCAGTTATTATCATTACTTTAAAAAATTAAATCTAATAACGAGTTCGTTCCTAATGTAAAACAGATCCGAAGTACAAGTGAACATGTACTTTGGAGTTAACATGAAGGTTTTAAGACCAGCTAGAAGACACCGGAGGTTTCGGGTTCGCATCTCTGTCACACGAAACATGCTCGCCCTTTAAGTCGTAAGGACGTTATAAGTGACGATCAATTCAATGTTGGTAAAAGAGTAGGCCAATAATTAGCAGTAGGTGGTGATGACTAGACGCCTTCCCTCTAGTCTTACACTGCTAAATTACGAAAGGCTAGTGCAGATAACCCTCGTGTAGCTTTGCGTGAAATTAAAAAAAACCAAAAACAAACCTATTGGAAGATTTGTGCATGTATGACTACTCGAATAGAAGAGATACACATTTAAGATACTTTATTCAATAAATGTCGGGGGCCAGTAGCTATAAGTTATTCACTGACAGTATATTAAGTTACACAAAACTGTTTTGGGGCGAGTAATTTTCTTTTTCTGTTTCGCTACTACTTAAAAAAAAACCAACAACTTCCAACATAGGAAATTATAATTCAGTTACGATTTGGTTAGAATTTAATCACCCGCATTTCATATTGGCCTGAAAGTCATATAATCTTTGTAATTCAACTTGAAGAAATAATTTGTTTGTTTGTTTTGAATTAATCGTTACATTATATCGTCCCACGGTTGAAAGGGCGAATATGTTTGGTGTGACGGGGATTCAAACCTGCGATCCGCAAATTACGAGTCCAGCGCTCTAACCACGTGGTCATGCCGAGTCCAGAGTTAACTCTATTCGTTCTACAACTTTTATAACTTTTAAAAATCAATGTTCGATACTCGCGTTGAGTATGGCGAAGAAAGTCCAATAAGTAAGTTTACGCTTAAAAACAAACAAAATAATATTAAAATAGTATTTTAATAATTTAATAAAGATCTATCATATACAAAATGCTTAGGCTAAAATTAAGTTTAAATTTTGTTCGTATAACAAAAATTAGATATAATCATAAGGCCGCAACTAAAATACACAGAGGTAGTATACGTCAATACATATAAATATACATCTGTGTGTGTTTGTGAGCATTATGTTATTTAGTTTATTAATAAGTATATTACAAGTCACATACAATTCTGGAAGCCTCAAAAACGTAAGCAATTTGATTTTTCAAAGTAAATGGGCAATATGTTTCTAAATCAGTAACTCTCAGTCAAATAGGTTTTATGGATATCACGATGTTGCTTCGGTTTGGAGTTGCTCCGCTAATTAACTTATTCACAAAGTTAAAGCGTTTACCTTTCAAATGCGCATAGCAACAAGTCAAATCTTATTTGGTAACTATGGTAACTGTAATAATCGTACATTAACTATAAATATAATTTTTCTTTTATATTTTATCCTACGTGGATGAAATCTTATATAAACGTTCTCTTCCGGTTGTTATTGAAATTTATGAATCCTAAGCAAACCCAAACAGCTAAAAGTTTGACATTGAAAATCTAATGTTATAGAAGTTATCCATCAGTACTTCTTACACAGATTTTGTCTTGTCTAAAAATAATCTATACGAATTACAAGTTCTCGTCGTATAGAAAAAAATGACTTGGTTACTGTATTTAGTTAAAGTGCATAAAATATCAGTGCTTAACTTCAAGGACTTTTTCGCAAATTTCAACAGCTCATTTATTACCAAACATCAATGTTTAACTTCAAGGATTTTTTCGCAAATTTCAATAGCTAATTTATTACCAAACATTAGGTTTAACTTCAAGTATTTCTTCAAAAACTTCCTGAACACCAACGTTTAATTTCATTTCTAGCTTATTATCAGTGGTCAAACGTTTGGATGAATTAAACAAAACAATGAAGTAAAATATTCAAATTTACAAATTTTCTATTTTGACGTCTGACAAAAGTATGAACAAATGTGCAGTTTGACTAAAAAGGACTAAAGTAATTAAAAAAAATTCCAGTTTTTCGTGTCTATAATAAGCACGTTGTGTGTGTACTTACCCTATCGACTTGGCTTGTAGCCATGTGCCCCTTATGAAATAACTATTTTTGAATGCTACTAATGCGACAAGTCTGGAATTCCTGACAATAAATAAATGTTCGTGATTAATGTTTCTCTTTCATGAAGTAGAAATGTATACTACTCTCTAAGCTACCGACATGTTTTAGTCATGTCAACTTTAATACAACGAGTCATTGAAAGGTTTGAGTTATTCCAAGACAAAAAGTTCGTAATGAAAGTTGTGTTTTACATTTCATTTTCTTTGAATTAATGTGCTCAGTTTTTGTCGAGAGAGTGAACCAGGTATTTTTGCTCTTTCAATAAATTAAAAATAAAGAAAAACAACATATTTCCTCGCGGAAATTGTTGCTAATCTGGAGTACATATCTCTAGAATAAACTAATCGTTACGAAAAAAAAAACCTGTGCGAACAACGAAGTCGAAAAAATCAACAAAGAAAGCGACCTCTAGAAATTTAAATCAATTTTTAACACCTCGTCATTTTCAAAAAATATACATTCATTAGTTGTGGAGATAGATGTTTGCTGTTGATTTCTCCAAACTTACCTCTTTATTTACGGTTTCACTATATAATAGATAGGGACAATAGAAACCTCTTTCAGCTTCTTGTGCCTATCATTAAAGAAAAATGATGTATGTAATTGAAATTTAAATTGTAAAAGGATTTTGAAACATGGCCAGCAATTAAAAACATGTTCTCAAGCCTTACAATTTATCCAACGCTTTCAGAAGATTCTTTAATAATTATGTCCAGTTTCGTTGAATTACGTATCTAACTAATAGTATTATCTACGAAACTCCCGTGTTTTAGAGAATAATGTTATAGCACTTTAACATCCAAAAAGTGATGCTAATTCTGTGAACGATAAATTTCACATTCATACTAACACGCTGGAGCAAATAGTTATAGAAGTGCTTAAAACAACCCAATTGTTGCAATCAAACAAATTGTTTAAGACTCTATTCAAGTGACTTCATTACTCTACCTCATAATGAAATAATCTACAATATTTTGATTATTGGGCTTATTGTTAAATGAATATCCAAAATAATTAATTAGATAATTCTAAATTCAGGTTGTTATTTTCTATTAAAATAATTAGATAAAACTTGAAGAAAAACTCTTGTGAAATGGTTTAGGCTAATTATCTAAAACATTAAAAAGCATAATATCTGCTTTTTAACGAGACCAATTTAATTAAAATACACATTTAAAAAATGATAATTCAACTACCATTAAGTTCGTATTTCAAGACATCATTCAAGTTTGTATTTCTAGACATCATTCGTGTTTGTGTTTTCAGACATAATTCAAGTTAATATCTTCAAACATTGTTCAAAATGACATTTTCAGACGTTACAGTAGCTAATACTTTAAACATTATTCAAATTTATATTTCAAAGAATTATCCAAGCCCACATTTTCAGACATAATTCAAATAAATATTTCTATACATTATGCAAGTATGTGTTATCTAACATTATTCAATTTAAATTTTCCAATTGTCAATATTTTTAACTCTAAATTACATAATATCCAGAACCATCTTCTGACAAGTTTCGTATTAATGTTCACAGACAATATGATTTGAAAATATTTCAGTTGTTATTGTGTACAACCTTAGCACTGACATTTTGGGTAAACCTGTAACACCTACTTCCAAACAACTGACATTTTGGGTAAACTCGTATCACCTACTTCCAAATCAATGACATTTTAGGTTAACCCATAATGCCTAGTTCTAAACCACTAATATTTTGGGTACACCCGTGACACCTAATTCCAAACCACTGACAATTATTTCAATTTTTGAATTCTTTACGTATTAATGAACTTTAAAACCATTTATAAAAAATTATTAAATTCACGTGGGCTTTGGATCGATCACATAGTGAAAAGTAACTTTATTTTGAAGACGTCATTTTATATCTAAATTTGTAATTATTTTATATCCAAACTAATTGTCATTTTATATCAAAACCAGTCGTTAATTTATATTAAAACTACCCCAGCATGGTCAGGTGGTTAGGGGGCTCGACTCGTAATCTTAGGGTCGCGGGTTCGAATCCCTGTTATACTAAACGTGCTCGCCCTTTCAGTCGTGGGTGCGTTATAATGTTACGGTAAATCCCACTATTCGTTGGTAAAAGAGTAAGTAGCCTAAGAGTTGTTTATAGGTGCTGATGACTAGCTGCCTTCTCTATAGTATTACACAACTGAATTAGAGACAGCTAGCGCAGATACCCCTCGCGATGTTGTGCGCATAATTAAAAACATAAGCAAATATAATATAAGTTTTGTCCCCTGATAGGACAACGGTAAGTCTATAGATTTACAACGTTAAAATCAGGAGTTCGATTTCTTTCGTTTGGCACAGTACGATGTGGCTTTGCTCTAAAAACACATCAAAACCAGTATTTTGTATCAAAACTAATGGTCATTTTACATCAAAACTGGTTTATATCTCTTTCATTATAAATACATATTCACATATCCTTTCAGCACGATTGTCTTGAAATTCATTACAGACTATCCTACATACTGCGAAGATAATATTTTTACGAAGTTCTAGTTAATTACATAATATCCCTAATATTATTAAAGACAATTATTTATCAAACCCTAGTTCATTACACAATATATGACATACTTGAGAGACATCTTCTGCACTGAGCTATACTATATAGCTCAGTATTGTTCATAACAAGTAAATTTCGTGCGCGCGCATCTTGCTTACCCACTTCTTGCACATACTATAAAGTTAACAACTCCGTTGTTCAGTAAATTCAACGTTCCTTAGCAGAAATATCCGAGTCATATTTCAGCAGTCCCTCACTGGTATAGCAATAAATCTACGGATGTACAACGTTAAAATCAGGGGCTCAATTCCCCTCGGTGGGCTCAGCAGATAGCCTGAGGTGGCTTTGCTATAAGGAAACACACACACATACTTCAACGAAACAGATGTCAACGATGAACATATTTGTCTAGTTTTGTTAAATGAGACGTTAAATAAATTCTTTATTTGAAACTGAAAGTTTCAAATTTACATTTAACAAACAGGTGTGTTTAATTTTGTGTTTCATACTGAGATTAATCAAGCTTTGTATCTGACATATATGTGAATTTAATTTCATGTTTGATATTGAGATTAGCCAAGCTTTGTAGTTAACAAACAGATGTACTTAATCTCGTGTTTGACGTTAAGATTAACCAAGCTTTGTGGTTAATAGCCGGACAAGTTTAGTTTTCTGTTTGATGTTACGATTAGCCAATCTTTGTATTTAACAAACAGATGTATTTGGTTTTATGTTATATAATAAGATTAGTCCAGTTTGCATTTGATAAAAATGTATGTTTAGCTTTGTCTTTGATACTAGAATTAGCCAAGATGTGCATTTAACAATCACACTGAGATAATCGCATATTCGAGACTTAAACTAACTGATGGACAAAAGGATATATTTAAATAGCTTGATGTTCTAGCATCGACAAATTATGCTTTGTATTCCAAATTATTCATAGCGGTAATTATTTCTGGTGGCCACCTTTTCAACTACATGTTAACGTAAGAGTAAAAAAACACGAAATTTTTCATGACATCCAGGAAGTTTGAACATTTGTATTATTCATACTAATACAAATATATTCTGGTTTGTGTTTAACTGTCAGAGGTATCGTGTTCTTTAAAATGTACGCTTTTTAAATGCAGATATAACTAAAGGCAACAGTAGGAGTTTAGCTCAACATTAAACCGTTCCGGTATGATTGACTGTGTTATGCTAGAGGGCGCCCCCCAGTGGCTCAGCGGTATGTCTGCGGACTTATACGCTAAAATCCGGGTTTCGATACCCGTGGTGGGCAGAGCACAGATAGCCCATTGTGTAGCTTTGTGCTTAATTCAAAAACAACAACAACAAAAAACAGCTAATTTAATCCGAGTTCTTTAAAGAAAGTAAGTTAGTGTTATTATTAAGGCCTGGGATAGCCAGGTGGTTAAGACACTCGACTCGTAATCCTAGAGTTTCGGGTTCAAAACCCTGTCACATCAAACATGCCCGCCCTTTCAGCCGTGGTATATTATAATGTGACGGTCAATACCATTATTCGTTGGTAAAAGAGTAACCCAAGGGTTGGCGGTGGGTGGTAATGACTAGCTACCTTCCCTTCAGGTGATGATGACTATTTACCTACCCTCTAGCCTTACACTACAAAATTAGAGAGGGTTAGCGCAGAAAGCCTTCGTGTAACTTTGCGCAACATTAAAACAGACAAACAAACAAACTATTATAAAATTGGAATTTTTAGTTTAGCAGCAGCAGAACACGAAGTGTATTCTGCGATATTAGTTGTTGCAGGCTAACTAGTAAATCATGGTCGGTAGTCACAGTTTAAAACTTCAAATAAACATCATTTATTTAGTTTTATTAATGAGCTTATAGCTTTGTTTCCCACTAAATAATACTGACGTCATTGCTATATTTACTTGATCAAAGGAGACCGATTTATAATGAATTTTCTATTTATCAAAACAAACATTGTTATTTCTAACAGATGTAAAGCTCGTTCTAACCGGAGATCAAAACAAACGATATAATCTCCAGATCTGCGTATCCACTGTATATGAATTAGATGTCACGCCATAAATTAAAAGCAACGAGTATATTTAATAGGTTTGGAAACTTACATCTGAAAACAATTCAAAACTTCAAGATGTCACTAGTTATATGCTTGTTTCGAGTTTCTTATTGTAAAACAACAACAACAAAATCCGGTGTGTCGGCAACCTTTACACGTGTTTTCGCCTCGTAAAGATACTACCTCGATTTCGTTTGTCTTTATGTTTGTCACTGGCTGTTTTGATTAACAATTCAGTTTCAGTGAAACTGTTTGTCAGTCTTGATTCTATTTATTAATATGACTCAAGTATATAACACATGTCTGCTATTAGAAACTGAACAAACAGAGAGACACGACATTTTATTTCCATATATCAAGGTCTACAATAGGAACAAAAGTTAGAAAGTGTTTACTTAAAACATTTTAAGATTGTTAAGGGAATTCGTGATGACGAGAAACCCACTTGAAGTAAAAAATGTATTCCAGGATGACTGGTGTGGGTAATAACAGTTTTACAAATAAAGCAGAGAACAATGTTTCGACCTTCTTAGGTCATCTTCAGGTTAATACCCATAAAAGGTGTTACTGCCTATACCAGCCATCCTGGGAAACATTGGTAAGGGAGTTGATAGTATCTGTTCTTTTCACACTTCATGGTGAGAATGGTAGGGCTAGGGGACGCAAATGTGCATTTTGACTGAGTAGGAATTATCTTCAACTAAGAGGGCTTTATTTTTCTAATAATGTAGTTGCTCTTTGAAATGGATTACCTCCAGAGGAGGTGGATGAAGTTAATTTTTAAACTGTTTAATGGAAAGCTTTATACATATCTGAATGATAAGCATTAAGTTTAAGTATTTTATTTATTATAATTTAGTTTAGTGGATAGGATAGCTTGGCATCCTTATTGTCCTTGAATCTTATTTTATGTAAACATTTGGTCTAGTAATTCGGACAGCTTAGCATCCTTGAATTTTGTTTTATGTAAACATTTGATCTAGTGGAAAGGACAGCTTAGCATCTTTATTGTCCTTGAATCTTATTTTATATAAAAATTTGGTTTAGTGGATAAGATAGCTGAGCATCCTAATTGTCCTTGAATCTGTTGATTCTTATAAATGAGAGCAAGCGAAACTTTCGCAATTCACATTTGACAATATAAGTTAAATGGGTTTCTAAATATATATAAAACTGTAACAAACATGGATATTCAAAAATATGCGAGAGTAAATTAATTACAAAATCAAAATAGTAAGAGCATAATTTAATTTATTTAGACAGATATTGTGAAAAACTGTTAGTAGTTTTCACTAAGATTTATCTATTATTCAAGTATATACTCTAATGGATGGAATAATCTAATACTAGACGGTGCATTTAATTTTCTTTCTCGTAATAGTATTTATTGATGGGATAGCGTGCTAGAATTCCATCCTTAGGAAACAGATTTTATCTATTGTTTGTATCGATTTGTTTCTAATAACCTTCTTTCCATTGGTACTTTACTTAGATATTTTGTATTTTGCTTTTCTGACTTCCTTTGAGCAAATACTTTCCCAAAATTGTTGTAGCTAATGAATAGCAGTTTTATACGCGTAACGTTATAACAATGAGTAGCAGTTTTATACGCGTAACGTTATAACAATGAATAGCAGTTTCATACGCGTAACGTTACAACAATGAATAGCAGTTTTATACGCGTAACGTTATAAGCTTGATCATTCTTATACTGATCAGAATTTTAAGTAATTTTTAATGATATACTGATACAGATCAAAGTTGCGTTAATTAGTGCCTCTACCATACTAGGGGCAGAAATACTAATTTAAAAAGGTAAATTTCAACTTAGTTACCACCAAATAGTAGTACATTATTTCCTTATTTTTATTTATATTTTTCTTATTCTTATTTTCTATTTATATTTTTCTAATTCTTATTTTAACTTGGGAAAGCAGTCACCTTCTTACAACTGTTTTCAGACAGTGAAGAGCGATATAGATGTGGGACGTTAAATCTCGAGATATGGCGAGCCACTCAAAAGTCTCTATTCTTCCTCATCAAAAAAGTCCCTACACGTCTGGCGATATGGGGTCGATCGTTAACCTGCATGAAAATTAATCCATCGCCAACAGCACCGTTAAAAGGCCCCACAATGGGTTCGAGAATTTTGTCTTTATATTTTTGTGGTTTCAGAGCACCCCTGTCGAGTATGAGTAAGTCCGTGGAGCCATCCAAGCATATGTCTGCCCAGACCATTACAGGACTTTCTCCGTAAGCGTCGACTTGCACAATGTTACAGGTGGAAAATTGCTCTTCTCGGTGTCTCCACACTCTCCCATGTCCATCATCATGAGACACAAAGAACGTTCTCTCGTCTGTCCACAACACGGTGGCCCATTGGCGAAGTTTCCAGTCCAAGTGCTGAAGAGCAAACTCCTACCTGGCTGCACGGTGTTGCGCTGTCAGAATAACGCCTCTTGCCAGCCGTCTAGCTCTAAGGCGTTCTTCACACAGACGATTGTGAACTGTTTGGGTCGACATATGGGTTCCAGTGGATTGCTGAAGACCATTTCACAGTGACCGAGCCATAGCTAACCTGTTCCGCAGAGCGGTAGTCACAATATAGCAGTCCTCTCTGGCTGTTGTGCAGTTATGACGGCCTTGACCTGGTCTCCTGCTATAAGAGTTTGACTTTTGGTAGTATCACCCAAAGTTGATTGTTGACGCGCTGTGTCACCCTCCTTTGGGTCTGGCCATCCTCCAGCAACTGGAAAGCCCTGGCCACCTTATTCTGTGTCAGATGACGTCTGACTGCTTGAGTACACAAGTTGAAGGCACACACTGACAAAATAAATCGGAAAAGATCCATGTTGGTGTTTGCTTCGAGAATTAATAAGGAATGCATAGTTTCACGTAACAGCCTTGTATAGGGTACCTTGAGTTGCATTCTCCTTGAGTAAGGTGAATTTCGTTTAAGTTGCTTCAAACTTCACTCACAAACTTAAAAAAATATTCTTTTAGACGAACGGATATGTTTTTCATACATAAATTTAGTTATGACTGAAATATGTACTTCTATTCCTTTAACTTTTTGAGCAGTATATATAACAATGAAATTAATAAGACTTTATTGAGTTTGATTATTTTTCGTTTGAAGTTCGCGCAAAGCTACACGAGGGCTATTTGTGCTAGCCGTACCTAATTTAGCAGTGTAAGACTAGAGGGAAGGCAGCTAGTCATCATTACCTGCCGTCAACTTTTGAGCTACACTTTTACCAACGAATAGTGTGGATGACCACCAAATTATAACGCCTCCACGGCTGAAAGAGCACCACGTTTAATGTGACGAGGATTTAAACCAGCGACCCTCACATTACGAGTCCAGTGTCTTAACCACCTGGCAATGCTGGGCCTTCTACTGAGAATATGAATCCTCTTAGAAACCGTTATGTTAGCTTTACACACACACACACACACACATATATATATATATACACATAAAGTGTTCATATATGTTATCACTGTTCAAATATAAGTAAGAAATATTAAGCTAATTAACCAATCACGACCTACAGTCGGTGCTAAAACTTCCAAAGTTTGTGTCTCCGTAATTTTTATAGGTTGGGTTGTTTTGGTATTGAACGCTAATTAATTGAGTATCTGTGCTCTGCCAACCAAAATATGCTAACATTTTTTGCATGAGAAAAGTATTTAGGCCACGCAAGCCAGATGGATAAAGAATGCCACTCGTAATCTTAGGGTCGCTGGTTCGAATCCCTGTCACACAAATCTTGCTGGCCTTTTCGGTCGTGAGTGCGTTATAATGTGACGGTAAATCCCACAATTCGTTGGTAAAAGAGTAGCCCAAGAGTTGGCAATGAGTGGTGATAACTAGCTGCTTTTCCTCTAGTCTTACTCTGCTAAGTTAAGGAAGGCTAGCGCAGATAGCCCTCGTGTATCAAAACCCGATATTACTATTATAAGTCCACTGAGTCCCCCTTTCCTCCCAGTGGCTAAGAGGTAAGTCTGTATGCTTGTATCGCTAAAAAACGGACTTCAATATTCGTATTAAGCACATCACAGATATCCCATTGTGTTACATTGTGCTCAATAGCAAAGAAAGGACAAACAAGCTTGCTGTTAAATCAGCGGGGTGGGGAACTCAAAAATGGGACAAGTGGTAACATAGACTACACTTATTTACGAATAATTTAAAAGTTATATTGCTGTATTTTCCGTATATGCACATGTGGTAATCAGAACAAAAAGCTATTATTCAAATCTTGTAAATTACATTCTGTTTGAATATAAA
This sequence comes from Carcinoscorpius rotundicauda, assembly GCA_011833715.1. Classification (NCBI taxonomy): domain Eukaryota; kingdom Metazoa; phylum Arthropoda; class Merostomata; order Xiphosura; family Limulidae; genus Carcinoscorpius; species Carcinoscorpius rotundicauda. Next base: position 37,978,995 of record CM022403.1, read on the forward strand.
ATTACGGGTAGACACGCGAGGGTGAAAAAATTTAAATAATATTCAATAGCTATGTTTATATAAAAACATGCTTCGAATTTCAGCAGTATGTATTAAAGAAAGCTATATATATGAATATAAGAATATTGAAAAAACTCACACGCATTTGTTTTTTGTATCAGTACACCTCTGGGATGGAATATAATTAAATAATACATTTACAACAGATGTATTATTCAAATATACTAACATTTTTTGCATGAGAAAAGTATTTAGGCCACGCAAGCCAGGTGGATAAAGAATGCCACTCGTAATCTTAGGGTCGCTGGTTCGAATCCCTATCACACAAATCTTGCTGGCCTTTTCGGTCGTGAGTGCGTTATAATGTGACGGTAAATCCCACAATTCGTTGGTAAAAGAGTAGCCCAAGAGTTGGCAATGAGTGGTGATAACTAGCTGCTTTTCCTCTAGTCTTACACTGCTAAGTTAAGGAAGGCTAGCGCAGATAGCCCTCGTGTAGCTTTGCGCAAAATTCAAAACAAACAAAGAAATGCATTCAGAATCCCTCTGTTATGGGTTTATTTCGTTGCAACATCACAGAATTAATTAATTAAATGTTCTTTAAAATACGAATATGTGTTTGCACAAAATACACACCAACCCATATATGCTTGTTTGTTTTTGAATTTCACGCAAAGCTACACGAGGGCTATCTGCGTTAGCCGTCCCTAATTTAGCAGTGTATGACTAGAGGGAAGGCAGCTAGTCATCACCATCCACCGCCAATTCTTGGGGTACTCTTTTACCAATGAATAGTGGGATTGACCGTAACGTTATAACGCCCCAACGGCGACGGGAATTCGAACGCCTTAACCTACCTTGACATAAATAAATGTGCATTTATCTACTGAATGTACACTTGATTTAATATTTGAATCATTCACCTCAGCTTTAAATTAGATGAAAATAATAAGTCACAAATCTTGCCTTTTGTCAAAAATACCACTTCTGAAAGGTACGAATGCATGAGCGTTTAAGTTGTACCCCAAATCCTAACAATGAACAACCAGAACTCCCACAGTTTCTGAAGCGCAGTGTTCACGCAATATTTGTCTTATTGAGATTGAAGAATAAAACCATGCTGTGAGTGTAATTCAGCCAAGCCCCACTTACCAAAATTGACAGAAAACTGTGTCATGTTATACCTCTTAACCTCAGATCTACCAGCCGGCCAATACATCTCGACCTAGGTTATTCATTACCAGCATTGTAGAAAAAACCGACGCCTGGTCCAAGGATTGCGAATGTTACACTACATACTTAAAGCCACTATTTTTTTTATTTACAACACGCGAGAGTTTACCGAAAGTGATGCAGATTCCAAAAAAAAAAATTACAGTAAAAACACATGAATGATTACTACATACCGTTACTTTTAGAGGACCAGACTGGCCGTTTTCGCTTTTAATCGAATATTTAAGATGAGTCGTTGCGAGCTAAACAGACACAAACACACATCTGCGACTTACGTCGATTTTACGATCGCAACAAATCAAGCTCTCCTCCAATAAGTTGACGGAATTACGTCACAAGAGTTGCAAAGCGCTGGCAGTCACAGCGTGTTTTCATCCATTTACTCATCTCATACACAGGAACACAAACTGGAACAAGTGCCGAACACGGGAATCTTTTCGCGCCAAACCTCGTATTAGCCAGTGGGAAAAATAAAGTTACTTTGAGATGACTTCTGCCAGGCAGTGTCTCAGTCTTTTAAAGTCGAGAAAATAATAATAATGATAAACAGAGTGATACACTTGCCTTACGCTTCGTAAGTGATCAAAATCCACAATAAAAAACAACAACAACAAAAACACTTCAATATTCAGGTCGCCACGCGCCACACCTGTATGTAAGTTTTAACGTTTAAAAGTTCAGAGTTGCTTAAACTTAGTATATTCTACATCATATGCTTCTCAGTAAACTACTAGGCTTCTATCTGGGAGACAAGAAAGAATCCTGCCGAACTTTCATTTGAGATGAATGCTCTGATATTCAGTTAATTTTTATTTAAAATTGCTCAGAAAAAATAAAATTATCACCAGCTATTAATCAACAGGTTATCAACAGTTTCGACTTACGCACTAAAATTGCTGTAAAAGAAATTAAAAAGAACTAGTTAGAAGCCCCGAGGGAATAGCACAAACGTTTGACGACCAGAGGCAAGTATTAATTCTTCATTTTTTTACAAATCATATTAGTTCAGTCAAAAAATGTGTCAATAAATTATAATTTTCTAAAAGAACATTCTTGTTTAAAATGGTAACATCTTCAAAGTAGTCCTCCAGTAGGGTTCACATTGCTTGAAACCGCGTTCCGATACCCGTAGTGGGCAGAGCAGATAACTAACCTGCTTTTGTTTGTTTGTTTTGGAATTTTGCAAAAAGCTACTTGAGGGCTACCTGTGTTAGCCGTCCCTAATTTAGAAGTGTAAGACAAGAGGGAAGGCAGCTAGTCATCACCACCCACCGCCAACTCTTAGGTTACTCTTTTATCAACGAATAGTGGGATTGACCGTAACATTATAACGCCCCCACGGCTGGTAGGGCGAGCATGTTTGGCGCGACTAGGGCGCGAACCCGCGACCCTCAGATTACGAAGCGCACGTCTTAACGCCCTTGGCCATGCCGGGCCCCGAATAACCTGCAGCTTCCAAAGTAACAAGTTGACAGAATTAAGACATGTATAGATGATTAGGATCAAACACTGATTTTTTTCTTATTATTTTTAAGCTTAAATTGTATTTTAATACCTTCCAAAATACAGGTTTGAATGAAAGCAAAGAATATATTATATCAATATCACTAAATTTACTTTATACAATGTGTTTGTTTGTTTGTTTGTTTTGGAAATTCGCACAAAGCTACTCGAGGGCTATCTGTGCTAGCCGTCCCTAATTTTGCAGTGTAAGACTAGAGGGAAGGCAGCTAGTCATCACCACCCACCGCCAACTCTTGGGCTACTCTTTTACCAACGAATAGTGGGATTGACCGTCACATTATACACCCCCACGGCTGGGAGGGCGAGCATGTTTTAGCGCGACGCGGGCGCGAACCCGCGACCCTCGGATTACGAGTGCACGCCTTAACGCGCTCGGCCATGCCAGGCCCTATACAATGTGACTCATTGGTAAGTAGTTTGAATATTTATAATGCTAAAAATTAAATCCCGATTCCAGTAATGGCAGGTCATAAATAGCACATATTTTAACAACACGCGAAAATGCAGTTTCAACGAGGTCTAATACCATTAATTATCAGGTCGATAGAGATACGAAAGACCTAGTCTCTATTAATAGCACCAATTTTTTATGAACAACAACTGTTATGGCGTAAAGTAGTTTAACCAAATAAATACCTATCGCGAACCATTTTATTTAAATCATATAGAAATGTAATATACCAACTTAAATTGGGCTAAAAATCTTAATTTAACTATCGCGGTAATCTTGATATTAAATTACACATCAAATAGAGGAACCATACTAAATTAATTCGTATCGTTGAAGTGTTGACATTTTTATAATATTCTTTAAATTTTACAAACCTCAAGCAGACACATTTTCCCCTGTCATAAAATAGGTGAATATCATTTAGATATCTACCGCATAAAAATCTCTGTCTGTCTGTTTATTCGTTATATAATTACTCCTAAATCGCTTTGTCAATCACCACCAAACTTTGTGAGATGATAGTTTGGAACAAGAGGTTCGGTACTGGTGGTTCACAATTCCTCCGTCTCATTACTACTGTTAATGAGCAGTTATTATCTTTGACATAAGTTAAGGATAACTAGATTTATAGATGACGCCACATCCTAACACAAAAATGATTAAATATTCTGTAAAACAATACGCACAAAGAATTTGAGGGAAGACACTCAAATTTCTAATACATCTCAGAGAATGTTCTAGCATTCGGAGGAATGTAAGGAGGAAATGACTGCTACTATTGCAGTAATGCATAAACAAGCGAAAGTCTGTTATCCAACAGCCACCATAAGGCTGACGTCAAGATCCGTTTCTTGAATAAATATCCATTTCTTATTCTGACACGAGACATTTCAATTCGACTCCTTAAATCACTTCTGCGGCCAATAACCGTCAATTAATTAATCAGTGAAACATGGGGAAAGGCATTAAGATCCGGGTGTTGAAAACTGTTAACAGAAAGCTGTATATAACGTTTTACATTTACACGTATTAAATTCTTAAAGCTTATGCAAAGCCTTTAGTGAGATAATAATGAATATTTTCATGTCATGCAATGTTATCAATAAATTGAGAAAAGTTAGGATTTTTGTGCTATTTATCATAGCATCCACTCCACGTGGCACGAGCATTTTGTAGGAGAATGTTATTTATAATATTTTCTTATAAGTTTTATAAAATATATATCTCTTATTTTCTGGTACTATTCTATTTAAATTCGAATAAAGAAATCATAAAGTGTTTCTTGTTTGTTTTGAATTTTGCGCAAAGCTACACGAGAAGTATCTGTGCTAGCCGTCCCAAATTTAGCAGTGGGAGACTAGAGGAAAGGTAGCTAGTCATTACCACCCACCGCCAACTCTTTGGCTACTATTTTACCAACGAATAGTGGAATTGACCGAAATATTATAATGCCCTAACGGCTGAAAGGGAGTGCATGTTTGGTGTGACGGGGATTTAAACCCGCCCTCAGAATACGTGTTGAATGCCTTAACCCACCTGGCCATGTCGGGCCAAAGTATTTCTATTATACATAAATAGTAAATATAATTTTGCTTATACTTTAAGATACTAAAATAATCAGTGGTGTTTGCTATGAACTATTTCTGTAATTAGAATGATCATGTTATTGACCGATCTTTGTTTCTTTGTTTGTTTTGGAATTTCGCACAAAGCTACTCGAGGATTCTCAATAATCGTTTTAAGTTTTTCTTTTCTTTCACTGAGTACACTGACCCAATCATTAATAGTTAACTTTGTTAATTAAAACTTAGGATTTTTTTTCTGACAATAAATTCAATTGTAGATTTTGATTTAGTGTCTAGGATCCAATTAAATTTGTTTCAAACAGATCATGGATTACTAATACGGTTTATCAGTTAAATGTTTGTTGGTGCGCCAGTGTGAATATAAAATGCAAACTGGTTAATTTGTATAAGATGTACTTTTTGGCGTCTAAGTTGGACATTTATTTCGGCATGGCATGAAAAAATTGATTGTTCATTGACCTTTTTAAACTCGTATGTCCACTTCAGTCTATAAAGGATTAAAAATGATTTTAATATATAGTAACAGCTTCTTTAAACGTTCAGTGTATGTGAAAACCAGCAATAAATTTCATTCTAAAGTTCGTTACAAATGACTTACACTCCATATAATTATAAGAGAGCTCTTATCTTAAGGGACGTTCTATCTTTGGAGCCTTCTAATAGCTAGTTCATTATAGAAATGTGTAAACCCCTTCCATATACAATATAAATTCTGAAAGAGAATATAAATAGTCTTTCACTAATAAGCTTCTTCTTTTCCAGGCCTGGCATGGCCTAGCGCCTTAGGGCATGCGCTTCGTAATCTGAGGGTCGCGGTTCGCGCCAGAATCGCGCCAAACATGCTCGCCCTCCCAGCCGTGGGGATGTTATAATGTGCGGTCAATCCCACTATTCGTTAGTAAAAGAGAAGCCAAAGAATTGGCGGTAGGTGGTGATGACAAGCCGCCTTCCCTCCAATCCTACTCTCCTAAATTAGGGACGGCTATCACAGAAAGCCCTCGAGTAGCTTTGTGCGAAATTAAAAAACAATCAAACAAACTTTCTTTTGTGATGCAAAGCTGTTATTAAAATGCAATTTATCTTACGTTTGGTACGGTATAACATCAAAATATTGTTACTTGTTTGAAATGCATTTCTATCTGCATAAAAACAACATGTTTTGTTTACTTTTCGACACGTTTATGACAAGTATACGTAAAACCTGTAATGAATACAGACATAACTGCGGTGAGAAAAAGTTAAACTTCAGTTGTAAATGGAAATTACCTCTTTTCTTTTCTTTTTCTAGAAGGAAGGAACTTCTACCACCAATCGTCATCACGCAAAATAATATTATTTTTACGTAAAAGCTATGTAGACTTCATCTTCTTGTTGCTAAGCGAAAAGCTACACAAAGAAATGTCTATGGATCAACGCTCGAAATTTACATATTTAAACTTTCAAGTTTACCGCCGAGCAACCAACACGATATTTTTAGAGTAAGTTATGAACATAAATATGCGTTATATGAAGAACCTGATATTAGATACTATAAGTATACAGTTTATGTCTTAACTTTAAGTATTTAAATTTTTATTCCGCCAGAAGAGAGCCGCATGTGGCCCAGTGACTAATATTCCGGACTGTTCGCGTCCCGTTATCACAAAACAAATCGCGCTTCACACTTTGAGCCATTGCTGTGTTATAGAATTGACAATCATATTCCACTATCTGATCAGTCAATAGTTTCCCAAGAGTTGACAGTTGGAGATCTTGACTAGTTGTTTTTCTTCTAGCCTGTCAGCTTAAAGAATTAGAAAACAGTTGGTGCAAAAAGCTGATGTAAATTTCCAAAACCAGTCAAATAAAAGTCGAGAATAACGCATCGTAAGTTATAGTAAGAGAAAAATTGTACCAATAGGATGAATAACGTTATACGAAGTTATAAAGATAAGCCCTTTGTTAAGCTTCACTTTCGGACATCACTTGTTTAATATGTTAAGGTTCTACTATTTAAATATTATAACATTCACACTTTCAGAAGGCTAAGTACACAGAGACTGACAACTGGAACATTATACAGTGAGTAATTTACAATAGAAACCTAGCGGTTCAGCAGGCATATCATTCAATAACATTGAAGTCTGCTTAATAAAATCTCACTCAAGTGAGGAAAACGCTTAGCACAAGGCGATTTATCAAGTTTGTCAACCGTGATGATATTATGTTGACAAATCGTGTTAGAAGGAAGAAACACCAGTTTTGTACGTACAGTTTCTCTCTGTATCTTACCGTTATTACATCGTTTCATCAGTTTGGTATTTTTGAAATAGTGTTTCTGATTTGAAAAAGTCACAACTGTCACAAGCCGTCTATTTTAAATGGTTCATGTCGAGTAGAACAAAAACCTTTAACGGTATTTCTCTCTGAGCTTAAAAGCAATAAATGTTGTATGGTATAATAAATAAATATCACATGCATTTGTTTGTCTTCTGCTCAGACTTTTCTCTTGCGCAGATAGCCCTCGTAGCTTTGCGCGAAATTCAAAACCAAAACCAGACTTTTCTAGCGAAGTTACACAAGGATTAATTGCGTATACCCATTCTTAACGTTAAATTAATAAGACCAGATGGAAGGCAACACTTTGGCGACGGTTATTTAACTGCATGCTAGTGAAATTTGATGGTCACTTTTGTAGCACACTCACAGCCCCATCTATTAAGGAACACACAGTAATTTAGTCAAAAACACAGCAGTAGAAATAAACTTACTTAAAAATAGAACGATAAATTTTATAATTTTGAAAACAAATATGAACCCAAGTTTCCTTCCTGAATCACCACTTGTAGCAAACTCATACAGGCTTTTTTGAAAAACATCCTCCACAAGTGGACCAGGACAAATCACAACAGCAAGACCCGGAGTAATTTTTGTTGTGGTCAACTGTGTTTTATATGTATGATGTTTCTAGTTCTCTGCTACTTACAATATTTATAAATAATTTGAATACTGCAATAGAAAGAAAGTCTAATTTGTCATTCAACAAACACACATACACCACTTGTTATTGAGTTTTACCAGTTTTGAGGAATACACTCTTTAAGTGGCAAATTAAACTTCGTATTTAGCTTGTTACCTTAAACAGTTTTTTTGAACAGTTCAGAAGATTAAACAAACTGTACATAAGTATAGATTAAGTATGGTGAGTAGAAAGCAACTTAAAATGCTATACGTATGAGTACATGTGTATATATATATATATATACTGAGACTCCATACAGATATTACGTAATAACAAAGACAGTACCAATATCCCCAAATAAATCTAACGTAAATTAACTGTCTTTGACGAAACTTTATAGTAATTAAGAATCATAATAACCATTTCCAAAAAGTAATTCTTAATAACAAGAGATACCAATACCATAGATGGAATAAAGTTTGGTTGGTTTAGAGTAAAATCACATTAGACTACCTATTATGTTCATCGCAATGAATCGAACCTAGGATTTTAGCGTGAAAAGTCCGTAAACCTACCGCTGTCCTACCAAGAGACTCTTGAAGAAATATTTAAATACCAAAGACGAGGATATTAAACCTTCAAAACAGATGTTGATGCTAAACAGACATCTTTGATAGATAGATATATATAGAAATTTAATATTCAGTTGTTGTTTTTTAAAATTTGATTTAGCAATGTGGTTTAAGCCTGTCGATTATTTTCACACAAATATATGCCCCAAATTTCTTGTGTGTCTATAAATGTGTTAGTTACAATTTTCCTAGCAATGTATGAGCCACACTAAAAAAATGGAAAAACAAAACAACAACAAAACGAGTTCCACAAGCACTGCAATCAATTTCAATAATTACTGACGGTCTGGAGTTCTACAAGTATTCCATTTGGGAAATTTGTGACTTTGCTCATTTTGTATATATTAAATGTGGCGTATCAGGTTGACCCTACTTGTAAAGAACTGTATAAAAACTACTCAATAATGCATGAGTTTCCATATAGAATGCACAGAGAATTATGGTATAATGCCACTACAGTAGTCAATAAACCGAGATGGTGATTACAAGCATCCATTGGTCACTAAAACATTAATATCTTAATTTCCACTGATCACTAAATTACACATTCCCTACAAACAGATTGGTCAGTAGACAAGTAATATCCTGTAATTCCACTGATCACAAAACTAATAATGTACTGTAAACACATTGGCCCTAGAATATTGATGCCCTGATCAACAGATCACGAGGTTACTATTATCTTACAAATTAATTAGTCATTAAACTATCGATGCCTTCTAATCATAGTTGTCATTATAAAGTTAATGCACTGTTGTTCTACTGGTCTCTAGACTAGAAACATTCTGAAATTATATTGATCAATAGTCTACTAATGGCTTGTACCCGCATTGGTAGCTCGTGTACGAATATCTTGTAAGTTTAAAGGTCACTAGAGTACTGAGACCCCATTGACCGCTAGACTAGTACCTGCAATACTACTGATCATTCCACATTTAATGTAATATAAATTCATAGGTCATTTGTTCTTAGTTTAGTGATAACTAGAATAGTGACGGCACAGCTGTATGTCTGCAGACTTACAACGCTTGAAACTGGGTTTTTATACTCGTGGTGATCGGAGCACAGATAGTCTATGGTGAAGCTTTGTACTTAACTTCAAATAATGTCCTGTAAATTCATTGACCATTAGGACACTAATGTCCTGCAACTTTACTAAATTGATTGCTCACTAGAAAACTAATATCATATAGTTTTGTGGACTATTGCTTTTCTGTTTTTCACTGTTGCTAATTAATTTCTTACAATTGTACCGACCACTAGAGCACTTTAGCCTTTAGGTGTACTGACTATTAATTTCCTGTAACTCTATTAATCACTAGACGACGGGTACTATTTTCAGATACTTATCTGAAGATTCTGTACTGTAAAACCAATGACATTTTTCTATTGAAATTATTGTATTATTTACTTTAAGGGTTCTTGGAATGTAACAATATAAAATTAAAATATAGAGGGGATATTACGCATAAAGAAACTTAAACTAGGTTACCGAAGAAAAATTTTTTTTGAAACGGTGGGCGTCATATATAGCTTTAGGTCCTACTAAGGAATTTTAATATATACGGTTTAATACTTTTAATTTCAGCCCTTAAACGATACTCAAGAATAGTCCAGAAATTATAAAATTAGTACAAGGAAAACAAAACGAGTAAATTAATAAATTCCAAAAAAAATACGCCTTGTTTTTGACTTTTTATCTATCTGTCCTGTGGGTCAGAGGAAAGTTTAATGATTTACACTGCTAAAATCCGAAGTTCGATTCCCCATGATGCATAAAGGTGCAGACATTGTGTAGCTTTGAACTTAAGATATTAGCAATAAAAACCTATTAAACAAGATTCTGACATATAAAACTGGATAATCAAGTTGGTAGTGCTTTATGGTTAATTAGAAAAACCACGGATTTTAATAGCTCCAATGCCAGTGTTTAATACAAATTCATTTCATTATCAAAAATAAGCCATAATGTAAAACGTTGTACAAAAGGGTGAATTCTGAGAATATTTTATTATCTGGTTATTATTTTGTATTTTTACATTTAATAAATTCACTAAAGTTATCGGCCAGAGTTCAGAATTTTGAGATACTTATCGGAAGCAAGTCAGTCAGTCAACAATATTCTACGTCTTCCGTCTATACTAAACACTTCCCTGTCACTCTTATAACTCACCCACAGCTTAAAGTAAGGAATATTTTGGGGCATGCAAGGATTCGAGCCAATTTCACCAGCTCCAAAGTACAGGGCTCTAAAACTAGGACAACCGTCGCCTTTCTTCAACAGTGTTATCATTTTGGGCTGTTTGTGGCGTAGGGGTAAATGTGAACGGACTGACGATCTGGAGGTTCTTAGGGGTCGTTCCTTTGCCGCACAAACGCACTCTGCACTTTAGGGTCATGGGTGCATAATAGGAATGACGTAGAAAACCCACTGTTCATTCACGCAAGGGCAGCTCGAGAGTTAACGATGTATTTTGTCGCTTTGCTGTCTGTCTTTCCTCTTATCTGTTAACTCGACACGAGGGACAACTATGGGCAGATAGCTCTTGTTTACCTTTGCGCGCAAATAACAAACAAGCTATGAAGACGTGTGTTCCTATTGGTACTAGTTTTATATTAAAGAACGTGCTGCGAAATGTATAAGAATGAAATGTATGAAAAATCTAAAATGTAATCATTTCTAAAAATATTAACGTCATAAAAGCGAATGGAATTATTTGTAAAATATACATCCATGTGAGCCATAAGGTACTATTTCACAAATTCAATAATTTTAGCGTATTGTGAAAGAACACATACCAGTTAAAAAAACAAGCTAATAGGTAGTGATACTTTTGAAAATGACTATTTTTTTAGGGCAGTATAAGTTTTTATTTATACGTTTATTTCTGTTTGTGTGCTTCAATTGAAAGCTTAATCATAGCTCGTGAATGAAGAAATTTGCCTACGATTTTATGTCAGTGCTTTACCAACAAAGCTTTTATTATGTTCTCTGTAGACCAACTCCGAATAACCTGTGATTAAAGACACCTCTCTCATTATTCTCTAGGGCTAAGAAACAAACTAAACAAGTAAAACATATCGTTTTCTTGGCCAGAATGGCTTTTATTTTAAAGTAGTAGCGAATTTTAGACAAGTTCAAATTGATTTTTAAGTTGCTGGAAAATATCGTCTTACACGTAAATAATGTTTACGTATTTTTTTACGTTGTTACCAGTCATGATTTACTTGTCTTCTATCTATACTATTTAATTTGGCACGAGTTCGGCTCGTTTCAACAGAAGTATTTTTTTTTTTTGTATATATAGAGAGACGTTTCTTGAGGCTTCCGTTTTTTGTATACAATGATGAACATTTCTTGAGGCCACAGTTTTCTTGTGTATAGGAATGGAGATTTCTTGAGACTACCTTTTTTTGCTACGTAGCATTTCTGGCTAGCACTAGAGCGAGAATAAAGACAGGTGAACTGAACAAGAGTCAAATATTTAAAGGCAACGGCAGATGGTTTGTAGTTATTTAGTTATTTTTCAACAAATATACAGATACATAAATAAGTTATAATTTTTGTTATTATTAATTAACTGTAGCAGAAAACAAAAACACTCAAATAACACTAAGAAACATTCAATTTTTTTATCTTAATACATTTTTAAATAACATAAGAATCTCGACAAAACAATGCTATGGTAACGCAGATTTGATGATATTCACTTGTAATATGACATTTTCACGACATATTCACTTGTAACATGGCATTTTCACGACATTAATATCTATAGATTGGCAACAGGTTTAATATAAAACTAGATTTAAAGTAGGTCATGGGTTTAGTCTGACCTGTTTTAACACACTAAACTTTCAACACAAGTCTGTTTCTTTCTCCATCATTGTGACGTAACCTCGCATCTCGCCAAACTTTAAAAACCTGATATAAATCGGATTAAGTGATTTCACTTACAAATGATTACCAAAGAGAAATAAATATTTATATCTCCTGCAAGGAACTGATTTCAAAAGAAGGAATAGTAGATCATTTCTAGCTGGATATACAGATACAGGAAGCCAAAATAAGAAAAGAAAAATAGATCAAAGTAATCTAGGTAAAAACTATACGATGATTATTTATGAAAAATTTTCACTGAGTAGGTAGGTTGAAAGAAATAGGAAGGCAACATTTAAATTCACTAAAATTATAGTTGTCATTGAAAGCGCCTTTCGAAAAGTTGAAATATGAATCAAATAACTGGATAATTGTGAGTTAAAGTACGGTGTGGAACGAAACGGAGCCTATAGACTACCCTGAAGACTTCTGTGGGTTAATTTTGGTTCTCATTCGTTATTATCAACTACCCATTCTGTGGAAGTCTAACAATGATACATAATTATTTTAAAAAGTCGGTTTCAAATTAAACTTCACTAACTTCATCTATTCCACACCAAAACAGTTATTATTCATGTGATATGATAATGTAAACCATTACTGTGTCAGTTGTATACAAGGCGACTTATGAGCCATTATATTCTACGAAAGACCTCACTGACACTGGATTTTAACAGATAGTGTGGTTTACATATAGTTATGAATTTCTCCTTGTTTTATTTTCTGAGTACTCAGAATATGAGCACAGTGTCGAGAATAATTAGACCGAGTAAAAGCAGCGCTTATTTACATACAAAAAGTATTTATAGAGTTTTGCTTTAATAAGACATGTAAAACGTTATCCATATGTATTATTTCTTCCCTTGTTGATGTATTGTTTTCCAATTATGTTCAAGTTGAACTGCCTCGTGAAAAATTAAATAATCAAGAATTTTAAAATTTTCCGTTTATTAAAATTATTTACTAAGCATACAAACAGAAGGGAAGTACAAAGGTGATGAAAAATGTTGTTAAAAACTAGATACATTAATGCCAAAATAACATATTTTCTAAACCAAAGATAAATATTTTAAAATCAATCTTAATAGTTTCTTTTTGTTGTTGTTACTTAAAAAAAAAATTTTTTTCTCTAAAATGTCGTATTCAATTATTCCACCAGCTTAACGCTCTTCGTGTAGTAGAGAGACTAAAACCACATGTGGTACATCTAGTGTTACACTATGTAACAATCTGAGTTTCATTCATACAGTAATGTCATGCCAACCACTCAGATACAGACTCCAAACTCACAACACTCATATCAATAAGTTTACAGTTTATCGTGTTAAAATCTACCCGAACAACTATCATTTACAGAGCCAAAATAAGTTGAACTGCACGACGTATCTGCGTAAAGCTTACAAATTTCAATTACCGAGAATAATAGAAGAACTTCAGTTATTTAAAGTGACAAAATCCTTAAAATAAAAACTGCGTTTAACCAATCGGAAAAGAGCTTACACGAAGAACAGCTATGATATTTATAACTGTTTTTTACGTGTAAACATGGCCCACCAGGCTCGAATCCAGTCACACCAAACATGCTCGTTAGAGCGTTATATAGTTACGGTCAATTCCACTATTCGTTAGTAAAAGAGTAGCCAATGAGTTGGCGGTAGGTGGTGATGACTAACTGCCTTCCTTCTAATGTTACACTGCTAAATTAGAAACGGCTACCGCAGATAGCTCTCGTGTAGCTTTGCGCGAAATTCAAACGAACAAACTAATGGCTCATCACGGTTTATTTTCTCTTAATAATCCAAGCTTGAATAACAAAATATAAAACCACTATCTACATGTTACTGGATTTCTTTTAAGTTAGTTTATGCCACCTAATTACAAGTAACCTGTTAATTAAGGCAACTCTCGAGTTCTGAACCTATTATCGAACATGTACGCCATTTCAGCCGTGGATTATACTGTTACAATCAATTCCTCTATTCGTTGGTAGAAAAGCAGGCCAATAGTTAGGGGTGATAGGTATTGATGGCTGCCTTGTTTTGTTTTGAATTTTGCGCAAAGCTACTTGAGAGCTATTTGCCCTATCCGTTCATAATTTAGCAATATAAGATTAGAAAGAAGACAACTAGTCATCACCACCCATCGCCAAGTTTTGGACTACTCTTTAACCAACGAATATTGGGATTGACCGTCACACTATAACGTCCACACGGCTGAATGGGCGCGCATGTTTGGTGTAACGGGGATTTGAACCCGCGACTCTCAGATTACGAGTAGAATGCCTTAACCACTTGGCCATGCCAGGTCAATGACTGTCTTCCCTATAGCCAATCATTTTATACTCAAGAAAAAAAAATGCCTTGAGTAGATTTACGACCAATTCAACAAACAAACCAATTAATTTGAAACCCGGATTGTAAAGCTAACTAATTTCTGAACCTAGTCTCCGTAAAATTTTCATCTGATTTTAATATAAAAAAATGTATTAAAGCAACTACAGATGATGTATTTATTATTCCCAGAAAGTTTCCAATCTGTATAAACTCACTTTACACAAAAGCATCGATTTATTGAACAGTGGCACTGAGCTGTAATCAGGTAGCAAATAATAAATAAATATTCCTGGTTCGATATGTCCAATATTAAGACCTAAATTAAGCAATACAGGCTTATCCTTATTGTATATTTTATAGGTTTTAGAAAAGAACGAAACATTGTAAACACTGTCCTGGATACATCAAGAGGTCATTAAATTAGGGCATATAAGACACATTTGGCTTAACGTCTCCACCCACGCTGTTTTTTAAGGTATGTTCTTACTGATCTCTCTCATAACTAAACAGATAATTGTTTAAAAAGTTCCCGTTTATTACTTCTTTGGATATTTTTTATTCTTCTTTAAGTTTAGTTTATAATTACTACTTGATATACAAACCACCTATCTCAGTAAAACATATTCACACACACACACAAACCATTAAACTGTGCAAAAAACAACACATAGCATCACAATCGTGCCTTCTGGTTTTATTTTTGTCGTCTTTTCATAAATCAGTAAGTGTAACACTTTACACTGTTATATTTTGATTCTAGTCCACTTTCTTCCAATTTAACCGCCCTCCCCGTTAGCTTAGCGATAATATTGAGGGTTTATAACGCTACAAATTGGGCGTTTAGATTGCACCGACAGTCAACAGAGACAGCTCATTATATAGCTGTTGCGCTTGGCAACAGCAAAAAACAAGTTAACTGTTTAGATTTTTTTTTAAATCTGTGATGAAAAATTTAGAATAAATATTTATTGAATTATCTAAGGCATACTTTTCACATGATGTGGTAAATACAATGCTTTGAAAAACGCAAAAATATTATATCACGTCGACATCGTATATGTTAAATATTTTCCTTAGGGAATAAAAAGTCATACAAACAGAAGTAGACCCTTCGGTCTCTCAATAGAATGAACTTTTACGTTTTCTAATATATTTATGTCATTAAAATTTCCACATTAAACGCTCTTAAACAGTCCAGCAGGCAAAATATTTCTGTATTCTAACATAATGTAACATAACATAACTCGTTAGTACAGCGGTAAGTCTAGGGATTTACAACGCTAAAATCAGGGATTCGATTCCCCTCGGTGGGCTCACCAGATAGCCCGACGTGGCTTTGCTATAAGAAAACAAACACATAATTCAGATCTAATGAATTTACTGTACAGTTTAAAATGCGTTATAACAGTATTATCACAATAAGCGTTAACGTAGGAGTATTTCTAGGCTGTTGAAAGATCCGTCATTTAAAGTCATGAACGCTCGCAGGTTTTTGTTACATTTAACCTGAGGATATTCTGTTACAAGCAATACCAGTTAACTTTGATCTCCTGTTTTAATATTATTTTTGAGTCTCATTTTCTTTCTACTTTTCAAGTTCTAATTTATCTACTATAATGACATTCTCTCCGCCTTCTTAAATATCTATTTACTAGCCTCACTTGAGCTCCCACCTCAAAGACTTAGCGGTAAGCCTGAAAGTTTAAAAAGTTAGAAAGCCGATTTTGATATTCATGGTGGGCACAGAATAGATAGCCCGCTGTGCGGCTTTGCGCTTCACGACAAAAGTAAAATAAACCAAAGCTTCACGCCAGTTACTTGAGTAATTGTTCTGAATTGTTTACATAAACTTTGATATAATATTAACAGTTTATGTTACATATATCGGAAAACCTTGACAGCTTATGTTACAGATACTATAAAAACTTGACAGCTCATGTTACGTATACCGATAAACCTTGACAGTTTATGTTACAGATACTTTAAAACCTTGACGGCTCATGTTATATATATTGAAAAATGTTGGCATTTAATACATTTCTACATCATTATCTTTAGACTTTCTGGTCTGTTCACCAAGAAATTTTTTTATTACATCTTCTGCAAACCTCGACTTTCTTTGTCTCTCGGTGTCAGTCATCCCTGCTGTGACCTTGACTGCTACATCGGGTAAGCAAGCCTTACACGAAAGCTGAAATTCAATAACATCAAATGAAACCCTTTTAAAATTATCTTCGTATCTTTATTTGTTATTATATAGAAAATGCTGATCTTTTCTCTCGTGCGATTAATAAAACTCATTTCATTCTAGATACAATAACGACTTAATGAATGTTGAAGGAAGATATTCAGGTACTTCACAAACAACCCAAATATACTAACTGGACTCTTTATGAGTTAAGCTGTATTAAATGTAATTTATGAGAAACATAGTCCAAAGGGAAAGCCTTTCTCAACCTTTACTTAAAACACTTAAAACATGGATATAGTTACAACTATAATGAAGTAATTCCTAGAACTGTATCTTTTATGATGTTATCAGGTTTCGTATGCAAAATGGGGCAAGTAAAAGTCAAAGATTCATCATTTCATTACAGCTTCTTCAATAAACAGAAGTTATTTGGTATGTTAGAATGATTCGTAATTTTACCGAAAACCTAAAAGTTTAAACATGTTTCATTTATTGAAATGACTTTATGATCTCTACCTTCTAAACAACTTTGAAACATAAAATAACTGCATAAACGAAACTATTCTGATACGTTATTCAATAGTGGTTTATTTTGAAGGTGCCTATAGGGATTGAAGACGTTTATTAAAACGAGTTTGAAGACTCACCACGTCGTTGTCGTCAATACTGCCACATCCGGGTATACTTTACCTGACGACTATACATCTTGCCAATAACTCTGCAGCATATTCTATTGAATTCTGCCCAAAACTACACAAGGGCTATCTGCGCTAACTGTCCCAAATTTAACAGTGTAAGACAATAGGGAACGTAGTTAGTAATTATTAACCACCATCAACTCTTGGGCTACTCTTTTACCAACGAATAATGGAATTGACCGCACTTTGTAACGCCCACACGGCTAAAAAAGCGAGCATGCTTGGTGTGACGGAGATTCGAACCCGCTGCCCTTGAATTACGAGTCGAGTGCCTTAACCATCTTGCCATGCCAGGTCAAGCGGTCAGTTTCATTATTCGTCACTGAAAGTAACGGTGGTGACTAGTTGCTTTCTTTATAGTATATTACTTCAAAATTTAGTGGCGGCTATTGCAGATAACCCTGGTGTAGCTTTACACGAAATTCAAATCCAAACACAAACGAATATTTTGATCCTGTTTAGTGTTTTAAATACTACAGCAAAATACTTATCACTAGAATAATAAAATCCTTTAGTTCTATTTTGGAAAAAAACATCTTATTAAATTTATCTTTTATTTTACATTTTTAAACAAATCTAAAGTCTATTCTTAAGAGTCCCCCGATGGGTTGTTGTTTTGAATTAAGCACAAAGCTACACAATGGGCTATCTGTGCTCTGCCCACCACGAGTATCGAAACCCGGTTTTTATCCCGATAAGATAGCGATAAGTCTATCGATATACAACACTAAAATCAGGTGTTCGATTAACCTCGGCGAGCTCAGCAGATAGCCCGATGTGGCTTTGCTATAAGAAAACACACATAAACACTGCTAAATTAGGGACCACTAGCACAGATAGTTCTCTTGTAGCTTTGTTTGAATTTCAAAACAAGCGACCAAACCTTTTACTTCGGTCCTGTATACAGTAAGCGTTAGTGGCAATGTTTACTTTGTAACGATATTTTCATGTGACTCTTCTAGCGTCCTTATCTCTCCGAAGTGAAAAATAACACGTTATTTCTAATTGTATCATCAATTATGCAAACGAAACCAAAACTGGTAATTCTTTAAGCACGTGATTTCGCAGAACTTCGATAGATCAGTCGTTGCCCTCTTCACTAATCTCTTGTAACGTTTCACCGATTTTCTGGATGTGTCTTGCAACAGAAACATCAAGACTTTTTCTTCCCCTCCCACTCAGGAGAGACCCAACAGTTAATATCTTTCAAATTACTTTCTTGACAGGAACTACTGCTCGCCGTCCGCTAATGATTGGTCCTCCCCACCTAGGGATTAAAAACAGCATCTGATTGGCCAGTGTTTTGTGTACTAACGTTGCCAAGTGTTTTTCCGGGTTGTTTATTTTGGACAAACTCCATAATGAAAGAGAAGACGACAATCAGCAGAAATCTCGTGAGATTTCACAAAAAGAAAAAGATAGGTGAACGTCCGCGGTACATAAATTAGGGAATTATCTCATCTAACGATATCACTTTGTGAGAGCTATTAGCCTTTAATTTCAGTGACAAGCCTCGACAGTCAAACTAGTTATCAGCCACTCAGAAACGAACTGAAACAAGTTTAAAAAATATATTCGTCGCTGTTTTATTTTTTAATAACGTATTAGTAATTTGAAATAGAAATATCCAATAATAGAAAATCACTTCCGAATGCAAAAGAATATTTAATAAGTTAACGATAAATATTTTGAATGCATGGTGAGTATCAGTATTATACAACATAATTACTTGTTTTATTGCTACGAGTACTTTTGCTATCTCCTACAGTTTCATCATTATTACTTTATCAGTTTTTCAGATTTGCTTACTTAATTTTATCTTAAACCCACTGGCAAACCGATAAAAACAATATTTGAAACTAAAAAAAATAATGTTATATTGTTGTTTTTTTAATCACAGGAACAAAATATCTAATTACCTATATTATAGTCTCCCACCCCTCACCCAATGTCACAGTGGGACGTCTACAGACACCCGCTGCTAAAACCGTGTTTCGATATCCGTGGTGGGCAGAGCACACATGGCCAATTGTGTAGTTTTGTGCTTAATTCCAAATAGTCAAACAAATGAATTATTAAAACCTGTATGCATAATTTTATGTCTCAATAAGAAAGAGGAATAAATGCATACACATATAAAATATCTCAAGGAAAAGAGTATTTAGTAAGATATGATCATTACAAACTGATTCACTTTTATTTACTCTCCAAACCGGACTCTTATGATCTTCACAATATCCAGCAAGTGATAAAAACATATTCGAAATTTGTCTTTCAACGATAATTTATTATTATTTGATTGTTAATGAACTAACTGTGCTCTGTCTACTATCGAAAACTTCACTTTAATAGTTCTAAGTAAATAAATTTTCCGTTGAGTCATTAGAAGGAGTTTGGAGCAATTTAGTTCTTGGACTTTCGAATAATTATACTTTGGTTCTTCGATGTACATTCTGGTGGATTAGATTTGGCGAGTTTAAAATTTCATTCAGAGCTACTAGAGAGCTATCTTCGCTTTTATTCACGAGAAGTGGAAACAATCCCCATATCATAACGTTCCCCATACTGAAGCAGCGACCAGATTTGATGATAGGTATCAAAACCCACGACTTTTAGATAATGAGTTGAGCACTCTAGCCACCAAGTCATCCCAGGAAGGTGTATTAGAGGTAAGTTTAAGAGCTTAAAACACCAGAATTCGGAGTGCGATTTCTGTAGTGGATAGAACGTAAAATCCTATTATGTAGCTCTGCGCTTTTTAAAAATATACAGATGCCATGATCTAGGTTGCAAATGCAAGATTAAAAGTGTAATTGGTATAAAATGCAACCGTTTTCAATGTAGTCACAACGGAAAAATCTGTTAAAAATAAAACGAAGAAAGAGAGTGTTCCTTGAAAACATTAGAAATAATTCAAATAAGGAGAAGAAAATTGTAACGTAGAAGGAACAGTAAAACAGAAGTGCTTTATTGTTTTCGTTTAAACCAGTTTCACTGTCTAAATTGTTCATTGATTGACAAATTCAGATATAAGTGATTAGCCGTTAATGAAAGATAATATTAATTTTGACATGATATCCTTAAAATGCTTTTAAAGATGCAATTCAAATTAGGTATTTTTAAACATATCTCTCCTCAACAAACTTTGCAAGATATTAGTCTGAAAGTAACATAAATTACAAAGTATATCAACATTATTTCCGTTATTCATGTGATATATACTATAGCTGTGGAGACTCATAATCCGAGGGTTCTAATCCCTGTCACACCAAACATATTCGCCCTTTCAGTGGTGGAGGCGTTATAACTTGACGGCTAATCCCACTATTCGTTGAAAAAACAGTAGCCTAAGAGTTGGCGGTGGGTGGTGATGACTAGCTGCCTTCCTTCTAGTTTAACACTGCTAAATTAGGGATGGTTAGAGCAGGCAACTCTCATGTAAAACAAGACAAACCGATAAATAAAGCAAGTTCTTTACTTTAGATATGTTGATCACGTTCCTGTGAGTTAAGACATTTAAAGGTTTACATACTTTACTGGCATATTTTTGTTTGTTTGTTTTTTTAAATTTCGCACAAAGCTACTCGAGGGCTATCTGTGCTAGCCGTCCCTAATTTAGTAGTGTAAGACTAGAGGGAAGGCAGCTAGTCATTGCCACCCACCGCCAACTCTTGGGCTACTCTTTACCAACGAATAGTGGGATTGACTGTCATATTATAACGCCCCCACGGCTGGGAGGGCGAGCATGTTTGGCGCGACTCGGGTGCGAACCCGCAACCCTGAGATTACGAAGCGCACGCCTTAACGCGCTAGGCCATGCCATTACAGTAGTCCCCCTCACATACGACACCCCTCTAGAACGACTTCCCCGCACATACGACTTTTTTTCTGTACACGCACCGACTTGGCATTGAATGTGACCCCTCAACAACGACACCCCGTAGATGCGACTTACGACTGTTATTTAGTAAAAAAAAACCCAGTATCGACCCCTCTATAAAGACTTTTTGCATCAGCAGTCATTATCGATTGCCGAATTGGTGTGACAACACTACATTTCATCGCTCATAAAACCGGACCATGATCAGGCTTTCATCTAATTCACAGTTACTGCTGTTTCATGGTTATTCAATAAACTGTTCTTTGAAAACTGTAAAAGATTGCGCAATTAATAGTCACGTGATTCATATTAGCCAATCAGATGCATTGGTCCAAGTTTTCTCGAGCGAACCAGTGATGTGCATCTTGACATGAGCAATTCTCGACAAGTAGTCGATGTTTGTAATTAATGAACAGTCATTGTATAAATAAATCATGAACATTCAATTTTGCGCTTCTTTTATTTCTATGTTCGCAAATTACAAAGAGATCGGAAGTTGGGAAGTTTGAGAAACAGTCGCCGCATTCTTTGTGTGAAAAGCTGGGGAAAATCATGAACACAATTAAAAGTAGTTTTGTTTATTTATTCTATTTCAACATGTATACTAGGAGAATTATGCAATTTATTTTTATGAGAATAATAAAACAACATTAATTTGCTGCTGATATTCAGAATACCAACAATGTCAGTACGACCGTATCGGCGTATGTCAGCAGGTTCATTACGATGGCATTCTTTCAATCTTTGCCTGGGTTGATCACTGTGGATTACCTGTCAGAGCAATTTTTGAAGATTCCCCTCAATAACGACCCCCCGCAGATACGACTTTTTTTCTGTGGCTGATAGGTCGGTCGTATGTGAGGGGGACTACTGTACTGGCATAGCTCAAGAATCTTGTCAAATTCCATCCTTACGAATGTATTATATACAGACATAAACCTAGAGCTTTACATGTCAAATAGTTGTGTGTTTTTCTTACAGCAAAGCCACATCGGGCTGTCTGCTCAGCCCACCGAGGGGAATCGAATCCCTGATTTTAGCGTTGTAATCTGGAGACATATAGCTGTACTAGCGGGGAGCGAGAGCTTTACATGTCTAGTAACATAACTCAAGAATTTTGCAAAATTTCATCCATTGACGTGAACACTGAAACTCGTGGCGTATTACATATACAGCGTTCCCTCGCCACTTCGCGGGCTCGGCCGACCCCCCCCCCCATATATATATATATACATATATATAAAATAATAAACATTAAATCTAAAATATAGCATTAAATACCATTAAAATATTAAAAATAAATATAATTAATAGTGTAAAGAAAAAAAACAGGTATATTTCGAGATATAAACATATATTTGAGTTTATAACAGCGTAAAAATGGAAATAGAACCAACTGGAAAGGCTATAGATGTACGCATTGTGCGTCTGTGAAGGCTACGCGAGATCCAGCCGAGCTAGAAAGAAAGGGTACCGGTGGCAAGTACTGTTCCTGAAACTGTAACGACCGATTCACCTTCCACTGAAGAGGAAGTGGTGTCCCCCGAAAAGACACCACCTGCTCAAGATATGTAATTTTTAATTTTAAGGATTAATATCTTAATAATTGTTCTTATTATTTCAGCAATAATGAACAGTATTGTAATGGGAGGGTTAAATAGTTGTACAGGGAAGGTTTTAAAAGTCTAAATGCACATAAATATATACGTAAAAATCGGCGATCCCACTTCGCGGAAAATCTCCTTTCGCGGGAGGTTTTGGAACGCATCTACCGCGATACACGAGGGAACACTGTAATGCTTATTTTACAAGTTAAGAGAACTTCGGATTTTAATCACACCCGATATCACGTTTCACTTCTTTAGAATACACTTTAGCGGAGAATTAACTTTAAAATGTCAATACTTTATATTCATTCTGTATAAGCAACACTTAACCTCACTAGAGAAATAATTACACTAAACTTCTTTATATTACAAGTACCACGTTACTCACGATCACGACGTCTCGTGTAGAGATTAATACAACAGAAAAAAATAATGTTACGTCAACAACAAATGTATATCTTAGACTTTATCTACTTGTCGTTGTTTAAGACGTGAAGAAGTTTTAATTATTTTTCAATTATTCGTTAGTATGTCTGGCCATACAGCTACATTACAGTTCTGTGAAAAAACTGACAACTAAATAGTGACTTAATGAATATTATAGCGAATGGTAGAACAGTTACAAACCGTTTAATAAATAACTGGATGGTAGAACAATTAAAGTAAGGTTTTATAAGTAACTTGATGGTAGAACAGCTACAGCACCGTTTAATAAATATTTCGATGGTAGAACAATTACAGTACGGTTTCATAAATAACTAGATGGTAGAACAATTACAGTGCCGTTTTATAAATAACTAGGAGATAGAACAATTATACCCCTTTTTCGTAAGTAAGTGGGTGATAGAATCATTACATCATGCTTCATAAATAATTCGACGGTAGGACAATAACAGTGTTGGTTCATAAGTAACTGGATGTTACAACGCTTACTGAATGTTGCACAAATAATTCGACGGTAGAACAATTACAGTGCTGTTTCATAAGTAGCTGGATGGTAGAAAAATTGACAGCACCCTTTCATAAGTAACTGGATGGTAGAACAATTACAGCACCGTTTCATAAATAGCTGGATGGTAAAACAGTTACAGCATGTTTCATAAGTATCTGGGAAGTAGAACAATTACACTCTCATTTATAAATAACAGGGTAGTACAACAATTACAGCATTTTTCATAAACACTTCGACGGTAGACCAATCACAGTGCTGTTCATAAATACCTGGATGGTACTACAATTAATTACTGTTTCATGAATAACTGGATTTCAGAACAATTAAAGTGCTGTTTTATAAATATTTGGATAGTAGAACAATTACAGCACTGTTTGATATATAACTTGATAATAGTAAAATTATAACGTCGTTTTAGTTCTGAATGGCAGTACTATAAAAGCATTCTTTGAGTAATTATAGTGATATAGTTATACCATTGTTTCTTTAGTGACGTTGTGTTACACAGAAGGTATGCTTAAAAGGAATTTTTTCTATGACTGTATAATTTTACTATCTTTTCGTGTATAACCTTGGTGGTACAACCATGGTAAGTGTAGTGTATAATCCTTGTGGTACAACCATAGTACAGCTTCATGAATAATCATGGTGGTACAAACAGAACTCATTTTCTTGAATAACCTTAGTTTTGTACAACCAGAAGACACTTTGACCTAATTTTTGGACCGTCACCTCGTCATCAGCACCCAATGTCAACTCCTGTGCTACTCTAATCAAGTATTGAGCTTTCACCGTTACACTCACCTGACCAAATTCAAAATCATGTTTTATCTGAAGTAACGGGATTAGATCTAGAAACCCTCGGAACCACAGTGCTGAAGCTAACCACTAGGTCACTTACACTCCAGCGTACGCGCATGATCCACTTTGGGTACAAATACTTTAGTCAATGTCATAAAATACCAACTGTTGTTTGGTAAAAAAAAATATATATATTAAGTAATAATCGTTATTATTGTTATTTCAAAAGATGTCTTCTCGTAGCTCAGAGGCAAGGTCTGAAAATTTGCAGCGCTAAAAATCGGGTTTCAATACATATGATGGATAAAATACGGATATTTCGTTGATAACTTTACCCTTAACAACAAACAAACAATCAGATTGATGCATTAACAGAATTCGCAATCAAACAACCTTATAATTTTGATTCGCAGTAAAGTCAAGCGAAATTAATAACGCTTTATTGTCTCAATGAGGTAGCGTTCAAATAAATAATGCTAGTCTAAATCGTGCTTGTACTGCTAACCCCATCTTTCGGTTTAAATAAGAATATAAAGTAATATTCGCTCAAGTAAGAAGGAAGTTGCAATTTGTCTGTACGTATGAAATAAATAAATATAAGCAACGTAACATTTAAAAAAAAATGCAAATAAATTTATCGAACCTTATTAGGAATAAATATTTACTCCATATGTTTTGATTTAATTGAAAGAAAGAAAAGAAATGGGTAATTTTTCATGCATTAGCCGTCCCTACATTAGCAATGTAGAGTGAATGTAGCTAGTTATCACTATCCACTACCAACTCTTAGGTTACTCTTTTACAAACGAATAGTTTGTAACTTTATAACACCCCACAACTGAAAAGGGGAGCCATGTTTCGTGCGACGGAGATACGAACCTGCAACCCTCATATTACGACTCAAATGCTTTAACCACCTAGCCATACGGGTCCTTCTGCGTAACGCAGAAACGACACGACAATATAAAAATGTTAAGATTGTTAAAACAAATTTATTCGTGTTTATACAAACTTATCCCATTTCCATTTCCTTTGTTAAGTATATTGTAAGAACATTTTAAAATTATTAAATGCGTCCAACCACCATTAGCATTTTAAAAGTACACGCTAATTCACTTATCGTTTCCAAGACTTTACATGGTATAAAGTGCATAATAACACATTAATTAAAAAAAAAAGTTTATACCATTATACGATCACTATGTCAATAAAAGTCACTTGCTGGCTCTAGGATTCCCTTGTATATATATATGTTGAGTAGATATTGCTACTTTAAAAGTTGTATTAGTGTATTAAGAGTTGGGTACAGTATTCAGAAAATATTATGCGAGAAAAAATATTGTTGTCCTGAAAGTTTTTTGCTGTCTTAAGAATTATATACTCTTCCCAAACAATCCATCAAAGAATGTCTTAAGAATTGTTTGAGTTGTAAGAATCCTATGTCAGAATAATGTTGTGCTAAATCTTTTATTCCTGTATTAAGAACTGTACAGAGTCTTCGGTGGACTGATGAGTTTAAAAGCGTCAACGCTCTTTTGAGGGCTTATTTAAGAACTCAGGAGACTGAGTTGGAAGGATCTGACGTTTTTTCCAGATGACCATTGTATTGGAAGTTATTAAGAATGGTTGTAGTTGAAGTTCTTTAAACCGTCTTTATAGCAATACGAATTCTTTATGGTCTTTAAAGAACAGTTATGGTAGACAGTGTTTGCAGTATTCCGATGAATTTTTATATTAGAAACCGATACGCCAGAAAACAATTTTAATCTTTGAAGCACTGTTATATTAAATTGCGTTTATAATACAGATAAATGTTTTGAGAGTGAAACTCCTGAAAAAAACTTGAAAAGGAAGAGGCTTAAACTTTAGTCAATTTTATGGTACCATTGTCCAATAGTAAGTTATTATATTATTTTGGAAAAATAAAAATATATTGATTTTAAAACAAACATAACTCTTGAATTATCGGAAGCCTTATACAAAAGGTAAAGAAAAATAAGTTTAGGTTATTTAAACTATTATTATGAAAGTATTGAGCTAATTTTATTATAATCAGATATTGTTACCATAAGATTAATAATATAATACTTTAGTTTTCAGATATTTTTACTGTATAAGTTTAATTTTCTAATAGGCAAGTTCAGAGGACTGTCAAACTCACTTCCAAAACATCAACATCAACCCTCCAGTGACTAATTGGTAAATCTAAAGACTTATAACGCTAAAAACCTGGTTTTGATATCCGTGGCTGTTACAGTACTCATAGCCTATTGCGTAGCTTTGCCCTTGACTACAAACAAAACAAAAACTTAAAAGAGGTGACCATTTACTATATATATTTATCATATATTGCTGTGAAGTTAAAAAGGTTAATGGAAAAACGTCAGCAACAACTCAATCATTTGTATTTTTCCAATAAATTATCAAGATTGAATTTTTTCAGGAAGTCTCTCCAATCATAGAAAAAACACACCAATTAAGAGATCGCTTCACAAAAAGCATAATAAATTTTATTGTAAAATAGGTTCAGTATTTATAAAGTTTACCCTTACTGATTTTTCTTGTGTAAAGTGAATTCCTGTAATTCGTTGTATTTTAAATTTAATGGTGTGATAATAATATAATAAAATAGTTTTGGTGTTTATAAAGTTTACACTAAATTAGTTTCGGTGTTTATAAACTCTGCAGTAAAATAGTTTCGTAGTTTATAAAGTTATTTTTCAATGATTTTTTGTGTAAACTGAATTATTGTAATTCATTGTATTTTTAAATTTAACGGTATGATTCAGAAACCCATTAATTTTGAACAAGTAGAAAGCGGGGGAAAAGTTACCTGTCACACTCCACAAACACTAGGTTAAAGAAAATAAAACTGTTCTCAATACATCTTACTTAAGCATGATTGACTGTTTGAAACAACCGTGTTTTTCAAACTGGGACCCTGTGGCATCTTTTTGAAAACACAGCTGTTGTTTTGTTGTAAAAAAAATTATTACAATAGTATTACATTTTTTACATTATTTGACAGTAAAAAGGGGCTATTACAATAGTATTACATTTTTTACATTATTTGACAGTAAAAAGGGGCTATTTCAATAGTATTACGTTTTTAAATTATTTAGCAGTTGCTCAAATAAATGTCGATGTTGATTACATCACCTTATGTTTAAACATGGTATTATGGTTACTTTATGTTGTTGTTTGTGGTGGTGGAAGTAGTGTTTCCAGTAAACGCTATCAAAGTTCCAGATTAATAGTCGTTGAATAACAGGCAAGGTGGTTGCCATCTTTTATCAACTCGGCTTTGATGTAAAATTCACCTTCCAACAGATATTTTGGCATCGATGCTGGAAGGCGCGAAATGTTGAAGACCACAGGAAGCAAATGGTAT
Source organism: Carcinoscorpius rotundicauda (assembly GCA_011833715.1). Lineage (NCBI taxonomy): Eukaryota > Metazoa > Arthropoda > Merostomata > Xiphosura > Limulidae > Carcinoscorpius > Carcinoscorpius rotundicauda. The sequence goes on from CM022403.1 coordinate 38,007,095, forward strand.
TCCCCCTGAAAAAAAACAAACATACAACATGTAGATTTTAACTTGAGCTAAGTTTTATATACGTATCTCTCATTTTCATGTCATTCAAGTAGGAACCTTAAATCGATAACCAATCAGTTGTTATTTAGCTTTTCTTTCTTCACTGTTAATATTGGCAAGAGTAATCCAAATATAAATTGATTTCAAAACTCATAAAAGCATACATATATATATAATATTGAAGCATAAAATAACAGTTAACATCAGGTCTTCAACTGAATACCTTGTGAATAAAGGGAAAAATATAATTTGGCGGTTTAAAAAGACTTCAAGTAAATCGAACCAATATTAACTTTCCAGGATGCTAAATGTCACCATGTGGAAGTTTAACAAAATAACTTTAGCCGTTATAAGTTGTTATATACAGTTAACTATTGGTAAACACATCTGTTAAACAATGATGAATACTACTGTTAACCACTAATAGACATTAATTTTGACTATTTATAGATATTACTTTCAGCCATTGATGAATATTACTGTTATCCATTGATAGGTATTACTGTTAACCATTGACGGGTATCAATTTTTAACATTAATAGATATTACTTTTAGCCATTGAAGGATATTACTATTATCCATTGACAGATATTACTCTTAACCATTGATGGACATAAACATCACCTCCAAATGACAAGGGAATATGTATATATTCCATAAAAAAATACATGTTTTCTCATGCGTATTCGTTCAGATTATTGACATATAGAATATATGCCTTAAAATAACAAAATTAATAGAAACCTTTTCGAATGGACAACTACAGGAAAACGTGTTGTTTGTAACAGAGTCTAAGCATTCCCCTTCGATGAACAGGCGAGTTTTACACAGATCCTCGTAAGTACATGAACCCACATCGTTAGGTAGACAAGGAATAGGCAGCCAAACAGCCAATCCGAACAGCAACGACAATTTCTTACTCATGGTGAGTTTTACCTAAAAATATATATTTTATCATGAAGTTGTTAATACCAAAACTTTCCCGTGTATACTTTTATACCAAAAGTTGTCATTATGTACCATTTCTTTGATGATTTCAACATCCTCGTGGACCACATCAAAATTACCGAAAAAATAAATAGACATTTCAAAAAATTATGAAAGGATGTTGTGTTACAATATCCTCAACTAACTTATTCCTTTTTTATATTTTATCAGTTAAATACGTGCATTGTATACCGAGGGTTAGGCACGTAATGTTAAAATAATTTATAATACTCAAATCAGGAGGATGTGAGGACATAGACTGTAACGACGTGGTGAGGTTCCAAAATGGTTTTAATATATCCAAGCTCAACGTTTATTTATCTTGTATCTCTTACCCCTAATGTTTTCTTCCCTCAACCATACTAGACAGTTCTATTCTATACATTGCTTCTCAGCGTACATAAAAAGATACATTTTGATTTTTTAACACCAAACAGACGTCGATACAATTTAAATTCCATGTCTTGTAAAAATACTGATAATTATTCGCTTTTTGAAAAAGAAATAAATGTAGAAACATTATTCTTCAGGGCTATTTCTATAGCTCGTATTCACATTTTTTAGATTATCTTGTAACTTCTAATATATGGTGTTTCATTTTGAAGTTTAAAATTAAAACACTCCACAAATAAAACAGTAGTCCTTTAAAGTAAAATGGCGACAGATTGTTGCCACAAGGTTTGGTACTTTAAAGTAGAGTAACGGAATGGGAAAAAAAAACTGAAAAAAGTGTGAATTTTCTTTGCTTCTCAGCTTATGATTAAACCTATGGGAAATACAACATTTAAACTGTTTTACTGATCGATGCATATCAGCATCTCTCTCGAGCGCCACCTGTACATCGACACCTCCGAGAGTTATGCTAGTTATGGTCGTAACTGCGCGGCCCGATATGGCCAGGTGGTTTAGGCACTCGAATTGCGATCTGAGGGTCGCGGGTTCGAGTCCCCGTCGCGCCAAACATGGTCCCCCTTTCAGCTGTGGGGGCGTTATAATGTATCGGTCAGTCCCACTATTCGTTTGTAAAAAAGTAGCTTAAGAAATGGCAGTGGTGACTATCTGCATTCCCTCTAGTCTCACACTGCTAAATTAAAGACCGTTGGTACAGATAGCCTTCGTGTAGCTTTGCTCGAAATTTAAAAAAAACACAAAAAAAACGTAACTACAGGGTAATTACCAAATTAATATACTTCCTCAAAAAAAGAGATCTTACCAGAAGGATGGAATGCTGTAAGTCTAATTACATTAAAAACAACAACAACAAAGAAACTTGCAACGTGGCTGAACCTTGAGACAATTTTATTCGTTACCTGCTAAATGGGTTTATTTTTTAAGAGTAATAAGGCCTTAACCTAAGACTACTGATATAATTTGAGTTTAGATCTCATCAGCTTTTTAAACAATTTCTCCTCATAAATTGTTTATGCACCGAATTGCCCGTGGGTTCAGTACTTTGTTGATCTTGTAGTCAGTACACATTCGCTCAGGGTACAAAGTTTTATTTGGATGATTTTTGAAACGAAAGTGCAAATAACTGTGCAGTTATTATCAATAATGGGTATCTTAAGTGGTTTTGTGTTACTTACAAGACAGCTTATGCTAACATAAAAAAAAACTTGCTTTTAAGGCAACTTATTTGCATATCACTTGACACGATAGTTAGGGTGCTCGATTCGAGAGAGCGTTATTATGGTACAGTCAATCTTGTTTAGATTGGTTTGTTTTGAATTTCACGCAAAGCTATACGAGAGTTATTTGCGCTAATCATCCCTAATTTAGCAGAGAAGGCAGCTAGTCATCACCACCCACCGCCAACTCTTGGGTTACTCTTTTTCCAACGAATAATGGGATTGACAGAACATAATAACGCCCCCACGGCTGAATGGGCGAGCGTGTTTGGTGTGACGGGAATTCAAACCCCCGACCCTTGGATTACGAATCGAATACCTTAACCACCTTGCCATGTCGGGCCAAGAGGTCAGTTTCATTATTCGTTAGTGAAAGTAACGGTGATGAGTAGCTGCTTTCTTTATAGTCTATCACTTCAAAATTTAGTGACGGCTATTGCAGATAGACCTCGAAGAGGTTTGCGAGAAATTCAACAGATAAACGAATGGCATATCAGAAGAAATTATTAAAAGATCACAGTACACGGATCATTAGATATTTTTAAGTGTGGCGTATTTTAAATTTAACACACACATAAAGGATAATTACACTGTGCAACAAAAGTTTTACCTTTTGTTGTTCCTGGGCAGAAAGTGTTATTTCTCAATTGCTTATGCCTTATAAAAATGACCTATTTTTCTTTTCAAACTTTACTTTTGTGACCTGAGTGATGAAATTTTCAAATTTTCCTATTTTCCATAATATTCCAGGTAGATTCAGTGCTGAGTATCTGATAAAGAATTTTCTCGAACTTTCTAGAGTGTTGTAGAACTTACGAGAATCTTCAAGAACCTTTCAGAATTTTCCAGAACTTTCCATAGTAATATATATATACAGGGACTCACCACTCACCACTTCAGTTTAGTTTTAGCTGCCTAAATGAACACATAGACCAATCTGATTTTATCAGAGATGGCATCAAGAAGCTGCAAGCATTCTCCAGACGTATTCTGCTGTGTATGTGGCCAATTTATCAAGACAAGAGTGAAAAAATACTCTATGGCAGCATCTGCTAAAGTGTGTGAAGCCTACATGGCATATTTCGACATGCCTGACGGGAATGAAGACAAACCCTTTGCACCTCATTTTACCTGTGAGCACTACAAAAAAGTCTAGAAGACGGAGAATTTTGGCTTGCTTAAATAGTAAGATTTTACATTATACAAATTTTAGACTTTTGAAAATTTAAATATATTTAAATTTATTTTTTATTTCCAATTGTATAGAAAAATATCACAAAATATTTTGCATGAACCTCTTACACATTAGTTGTGGCTGAAATAAATTTATTCTTCATAATAACAACTTTATTTTGCTCTTCTTCAGAATGGTACAAAGAGGAAAAGACAGCCATGAAGTTCGCTATTCCAAGAATTTAGCGTGAACCTTGTGACGACTCAAGCAATTGCTACTTCTCCATGGTAGACCCTTCCAAACGTCGGGCTGGCAAGAGTGCATCTGCTATCATGTATCCGAACATTCCATCATCCATCGCCCCAATGCCACACTGCCCTGGGCTTCCTGTACCCACTCCGCCAGAGAGAAAGCAGCCATCCTCAGAAGAGAGCAGCAAATGAGAAGAGGAGGTAGATATTGAAGATCCAAATTACAATTTCAGAGTTGTTGCTGGTGAGAGAAACCCATACTACCCCAACCAAAGAGACTTCAATGACTTGATCAGAAATCTTGATCTAACAAAGTCGGATTCTTAACTTTTGACATCAAAGTTCAAGGAGTGGGATTTGTTGGATGAAAGTGTACAAGTCGTAAGTCAGAGGAAGCGTCACCGACATTTTTCAAGCTTCTTCACTCGTCAAGATGGCCTCTGTTTTTGTCACAATGTATTTGGTCTGTGCGAGGCAAATGAAATTGCCTATAACCCGAACTAGTGATGCCTTTTCACTGACAGCTCATCCAGAAGCCTCAAAGCTGTGCTGCTCAATATCAGTAATAAGTATCCATATTTTCCCCTGGCTCCTTCGGTGCACCTCAAAGAGGAATACAACAGCATGAAGACCTTGCTAGAAGCCTTGAAGTACGATGAGTATGGCTAAGAGATTATCGAAGACTTCAAAATGATAGCATTCCTGATGGGTCTCCAAGAAGACTTTACCAGGTTTCCCGGTTATATTTGTGTTTGAGACAGCAGGGACACCGAAGTGCACTACAACAGGAAGCACTGGCCACAACGAACCAAGTTCTCTGTTGGGAGGAATAATGTCAAGTGTGGGCCACTAGTAGACCTCCAGAAGGTGGTGTTCCCACCATTGCATATAAAATTGGGTTTTATGAAACATTTTGTCACAGCTCTTGATAAAGAGTCTGTAGTCTTTAAGTACCTTCGAGACTTCTTCCCTAAGCTGTCTGAGGAATAGGTCAAAGCTGGTTTCTTCGTTGGATCATAAATAAATAAGATCCTGGAGTGCACAGAATTTGCCAAGAAGTTAAGTTGGAAGAGAAAAAAAGCTTGGGGCAGCTTTATCAAAGTGGTTCGGGGCTTCTTGAGCAATCACAAAGCCAAAAATTATGTGGAACTGGTTGAGGCTCTGGTGAAGAACTACAGCAAAATGAACTGCAGGATGTCCTTGAAAGTCCATATCGTTGACGCTCTTCTTGATAAATTCAAGGAGAACATGGGAGCATACTCAGAGGAGCGAGGCAAGTGCTTCCACCAAGATATACTGGACTTTGAACACCGCTACCAAGGAGCGTATAATGAATGAAAACACGATGGGAGACGACATTGGAGGCTGATACGTGAAAGTGATTTACATTACAGTCGCAAATCTCGAAAAACTACTCACTTCTAAACGTTTTTGTTCATTTTTGTATAACTTTAGTATAAATATATGTAAATCTTTATTCATTTGTTGTTTTATTCAGACCTTATGTAAATGAAAATGTGCAAATTTGCCCATTTTTGCATAGAAAACAGATTATTTTCTAAATTTCATTATCCAGGCCACAAAAACAAAGTTTTCTGTACTTTTACAACATAAGCAATTAAGAAATAACACATACTATCCAGGAACAAGTTTGTGTTACATAATGTTACCCGTACTGTTATTCCCAAGGTCAATGACATTTTGAAGAGCACTGTGCTGTTATTGTTAAGAAAATGTATTAAAGCGAATTTTGTAGCTCATATACAAACATAGCTTCTCCATTTTATCGAAGCTACAAGAACATTTAAGGTATTAAGAAACAAATAAAATAGGCTGAATATATAACCAAACAAGTTTTAGCTATTCCTAGAAATCTTTTCGTACGAATTCAGACAGGCAATGGACGTCAGAACAAGAAACTATTTTAGCAGGCCAAACCAGTTGGCCTTCAACGACTGCGACCTTAAAATACGGTGAAAATACAAGCGAAATTACTAAAAACCTGAAATTTCTAAATAGATCTAGCTCAGCGAAGAGTTTTTTGTCATATTTGTTAAGCAGTGATACTTTTGAACTAAATATGATTTTGTATGAAGGACAAAAGAAAATTATATCCACCGAATTAATTTTGTTTGACCCAGTATAACCACGCGGTTAAGGCGATCGACTCGTAATCTGAGAGCCGCGGGTTCGAATCCCCATCACACTAAATATGCTCTCTCTTTCAGCGTGAGGACGTTATAGTGTTACAGTCAATCCTACTATTCGTTGGTTAACAGGTAGCCCAAGAGTTAGCGGAGGGTGGTGATGCCTAGCTGCCTTCCCCCTGTTCTTATACTGCTAAATTAGGAAAGGCGAAATTCAAAAACAAGCAAACAAACAATCCATTTGTTTTACTTCTTAGCGCTCCCTGTTTGAGGATAAGAAAATTACTAACACCCATTACTAAAAAATCTTACGAAACTATAGTAACAGTAGTAACTAAACTGTAAACAAAAAAACAATTGCCACTCTTAATTTAGTTGCACAGTGAGAACTGTAATATTTTGGCAATTATTTTCACAGAGGTTTATAGAAGGTTGCAAGAAGAATGTATTGTTAAACTACTGATGACGTTTTGACCTTCCTAGGCCATCCTCAGGTTAACAAAGACAAACCCGAAGATGACCCAGGAAGGTCGAAATGTTGTTCTCTGCTTATCAATAAAAGTGTTAATAACCATACCAGTTGTTCTGAGGTACATTCTGTTGGTTGGTTGGCGTTTCATGGTACAAAGCAACCAGGCTATCTGCGCCATGTTTAATTGAAGATCATAAATATTTACCTGATAAAGTTTTTAAGTGAAATTTATATTTGACGTCCATTGAATCAGTTAATAATAAACGTTCTTAATAATACAGACACAAATCATTCAATCAAACGACTTAAATTAAAGCTTTTACAAATCGTATTCACAGAGCTACTTATAAGTTGGGAAAATAAGTTCCTTTTTGTATTAGATTTTACTTCGGTTCCCTAAGAAAATAAACAGATGACAACAGCAACAAAGAGAAAAATCTAATTACGACGTAAAAATAACTTCTCACGCACTGGAAGTGGTGATGTCTGATTTTCTCTGACGTCCAGTGTCATCCCTACCCCAATGGGTCCTGGTACTACCACCGGGTTGGGTTCAATTACAAAGTCATTCACATAAACTGGATCATCATTCTTTCCACAATGTTCAAAGATCAGTTTAGCTTTACCCTGTCTGTCTGTGTCCTGAAATTCAGCATTAAAAAAAAAAATCTTTGTTGACGTGAGCTCCATCTACATTTACTTTTTCTCACAAAAAACAAAAATAAGTTTATATTTTAAACTTCATCATTTACTCTACAAATTTATTTAGGTTTTTAGTACGATATAAAAATACCTTTTATTACAATGTTTTATTTACGAAGTATTTGAAAGGCAATAAAACAAACTAATATAACACTGAAAATATTCAAATACTTGTCGAACAATATTTCTGATTTACTTTGGTTTGTTTTAAATTTCGCTCGCAAAGCTACACGAGGACTATCTGCGCTAGCCGCCCCTAATTTAACAGTGTAAGACTAGAGGGAGAACAACTAGCCATCACCACACATCGCCAACTCTGAAGCTACTCTTTTACTAACGAATAGTGCGATTGACCGTCACAGTATAACGCCAGCACGACTGAAAGAGCGAACATATTTGGTGCGACGGAGATTCGAACCCGCGACCCTGAGATTATAAGATGAGCGCCTTAACCATCTAATCATCTTCATTAAGATAAGATTCTATTTTTCCGAATCCATGTGCATGATGTTGGTAATTATTTTAACTCTTAACTTTAATAAAAGTAAATAAATTTCTTCCATTTTAAACACACAGATGACAGGTTTTACAATATTTTATTCTACAAAAAAGCTGGTTTGTTTATAACAATGTTAAAGTTAGGACAACGAGATTTAGTTGTTTCCTTGTGCTTGCGACCAGGAAGTGGCGACTGACCACATTTTTCCAGTTTTCAGCCGCGGTTTTCAGTGGCTCATAGTGTGGTTTCGAGTTTGTTCTTTTTTATCCAAATACAAACGTTTTGCTCACATTCCAGAGTTTTCCTTACCGATTTAAGATCCGATTACTGTTTTAGAGTCAGGAGGTCAAACCCTTTCGATTCATGTATAAGACCACGCCCATAATCTAATTGATTAATCTACTTTTATTTTTGCCTAAGCGAATTTCGGTTTGAGGGCAGGCTGCTGGAGAATCCGATAAGCAATAACACTGAAACAGGTATACTCACGCCCAACGCTTGTTTTACTGGCGCACAAACATATGTCTAATAAAAAGGAAAAAAGGTCCGGCATGGCAATGTGATTTAGGAACTCGACTCGTAATCCGAAGGTCGCAGGTTCGAATCCCCGTCATACCAAACATGCTCGCTCTTTCAGCCGTGCTGGCATTATAATGTTACGGGCAATCCCACTATTCGTTGGTAAAAGAGTGGTTCAAGAGTTAGCGATGGGTAATGATGACTAGCTGCCTAGTTTTGCACTACTAAAAAAAAGGGAGGGCTAGCGCATATAGCCCTCGTGTAGCTTTGCGCGAAATTCAAAACAAACAAATCAAAAAGGGATAAAAGATTTAACAGATTAATTTACTCTTATCCTGCCTAAAATAATTTCATGTACCTGTAAGAACTATCTAAAGAAAATAAATAACGTGTGTGTAAACATGTCACTTCAAATAAGTTCTAAACCCTAGTGATCATAAAAACAAATCAAAATTCAAATAAATTAAATTGAGTGTAAACTCATCACCAAAACATGCGTATACGTCTAGATATGACTTACTTTATAAGGTATGGTTTAAAATGTTTTTAGAAAAAGAACGCAGATAATATTGTGAAGAGATTTAGATTTCCATGGTGGGCACAGCACATATAGCCCATTGTGAAACTTTGAGCTTCACAACAAACAAACTATCAACTAAGTAACAAACAACAGATTACAAAGCCTCGTCAGTATGCGCTCTTCGATGGCTCAGCGGAAAATTCGATGGGCTATATACGCTAAAAGCCTCCCGCTAGTACAGCGGTATGTCTCCGGACTTACAACGCTAAAATCGGGGGTTCGATTCCCCTTTGTGGCTTTGCTATACGAAAAACACAAACACACAAATATTCGCTAAAAATCGGGTTTAAATATCGCAGTGAAAAAAACACACGTAGCCTAAAGTGTAAGTTTGCGCTTTACAACAACAAAATTAGACTACATTCATTCAGTCTTCATGAATTATATTTTCGACCTTAAATTTAATAACAACTCATGAGATCAGATCGGCTTATGATATTTTAGGCTAGGCCTAAATCATTATCCTTATCAGTTCGAAGTGACTAAAAATTAATTCGGAAATGAGTAAAGTGGTTTCGTGGCATTCGAAACGGAATTAGAAACGAACCAGAAGTATTACGATAAATATACAACAAATAAAAGTTATGAACAATTTAACTGTTTGTAAACTTCGTAAAATGAGATCAGCTGGGTTAAAATTCGTAGATTTTTACTTAGATTTTAATTAAATGTTAAAAACGACAAACGTGAAAATGAAACAGTAACAGCCTGTAACAAAAATATTACGTACCCGTTTCTCAACAGAATGGCTACTCAGATGGTACGCAAGACGTAAAGCTTTATCTTGCACGTAACCCGTCCAAGTATCAGCAGTCTCTGCATGGGCTGGCTTCACTTCACCCAAACCCACTACTATCGCTATCAAAATTACTTGAATAAAATGCCCTGACATTGAAGCGATTCTTCTTCAGTGAAGATAACTAAAAGTTTAATTCTCAGTGGTTATCAGAGATCCAATTTGCGATCGTCAGAACTAATGGACTTGAGCACCAGGTTGCAAGCAGTAGAACTACAGGAGTGACGTAGTTATACAAGCTGGTTGTAATACGTTGTTAGCTTATATACGTGGCCCACTAACCCACCAGCCCGTAACTCGAAATGTTATCTTGTATCTGGGCAGGTACACTGCAGCAGAAAGCATCTAGTCGATTCAAACGGTTTCAGTTCGTCTCTAGATCCACATAACTGTATTTGCGAAATAGTACACAGGACACACAAGCTTGTTTAACTAGAGAAAAGAAAAATTGTAGTTATATTTCACTAACGCAGTCCAGGAAAGGAAAAAAACATTATCTTATTACCTGGATTTGTGTTAAAAACAGCAACAACACTTTCCTTTGGAATCGCAAGAATGCGAATGTGTAATAACAAGTTTCAGAAACATGTAAATTGTTAATAGAAAAACATCCGTGTTCCACGAACGTCAGTCAAACGACATAAATAAAAGTAAGCTATGACGTTATTGGAACAAAAATAAATACTCAAAACGATTAGTTTATTGATGTTAAAAAGTTACTGCAACTAAAGCATCAATCCCAAAACTATTCGAGGAATTAAAAATATTTTCTAAGCACTCTTGTGTAGAACAAACTTGAAGAAATACACCTTCAAGAGTTCTTTCCAAGTCTTCCTACTAAAACAGTTGTGTAAATGATTGCTTACATGATACTAGAAAAACGTTTTTATAACGCAATGTGCAGACCCTAACTTCACGAAATTTTTATTGTGTGTGCACATACATTTGCGTTAGGGGTCACGATTTTCCCGTTTCGCATCCATTTCTCGTCATGGAGGGCTTTATTTTTCTCCATCCTCAGGGTGCAGATATGACATCATAAATACATTACAAGCGGATCTAATGCACTGGCGCTACGGATAATTAAAAATAATCTTTCTACTTACGAAATAATAGAACTGACCTTCCAAAACATAAGTTTTGGACTAAATAAGTAAATCTAGAAACATCATTACTATTACTTGGAACTTGCTGTGACAAAGTATGTGGAGGTTTTGAACCGAAAACAAACGTTATTTGCTTTTGAATTTCGCGCAAAGATACATAAGGGCTATCTGTGCTAGTCGTCCCCAATTTAGCAGTGTAAGACTAAAAAGAAGGCAGCTAGTCATCTCCACCCATCGCCAACTCTTTTACCAACGAAAAAAAAAGAAATTGACCGTCAAATAATAATGCCCCCACGGCTGAAAGGGCGAGCATGTTTGGTGTGACGAGGATTCGAACCCACGACTCTAAGATTACGAGTCGAGTACCTTAACCACGTATCCATGCCGGGCCCGATAGAAGATACTACAAATTTCACAGCGTAATTATGCAATAATGAACGACATTACTTAGTCAATAACAAGGCCTAAAAATTTAAACTTCATAAAATCATATACAGATTTCTAAAACAATATTCATGTTTTTCCTTTACTTAACGACTTTTTTCAAATCGGGAAGAAAAAAGCACTTCTTACTTAAATTTAATTATGAGTTGGTTAACTACAATGAACATTTTTGTTATTATATTTGTTCACAAAATATACAAACAAACTGAAGAATTGTTTGTTTTGGAATTTCGCACAAAGCTACTCGAGAGCTATCTGTGCTAGCCGTCCCTAACTTAGCAGTGTAAGACTAGAGGGCTACTCTTTTACCAACGAATAGCGAGTGGGATTGACCGCACATTATAACGCCCTCACGGCTGGGAGGGCGAGCACATTTAACGCGACGCGGGCGCGAACCCGCAACCCTCGGATTACGAGTCACACGCATTACGCGCTTGTTCATGCCAGGCCCCAAATTGAAGAAATGAATGTCGATATCAAACGACTATCCAAGTAACGACTAACGTAGAAGTATCTATAACATGGAACTATTAAATCAAATCAAACTATTGTCTCTTTACAAAAAAACTGAAATCCATCCATACATTTTATCAAAATCCAAGGCATTATGTTCGGACAAAAACTTTACGATTATGATGTTTTTTGCTGATTATAAATGAGATCAAAATTCGTTCGGTGAATATTTAATAACAACCAATTTACCAACAAACCAAATACATTAAGAATGATCATGTTGTACATGTTAAACCATTGGGCAAAACGTTGACAAATGGAAGCTAGCAGTCTACTTTGACATGCCAGTAGTAGGAATTAAAACAGCCTATATAAACACACGTGTTTTTTTTGTGTGTGTATCTTTTCTTATCACAAAGTCACATCAGGATATCTGCCGAGCCCACCGAGGTGAAGCGAACCCCTGATCTGAGCGTGTAAATCCATAGTCCTACCGCTGTACTAGCGAGGAGCATAAAAACAAATACAAACTGAAGTTTGTTTATAGATGTTAGATTTTGATCAGGAATTGCTTGTTCATTTCAAAAACTATTTTTAATTATATTTGTAGGTGTATTACATGACAGATGATTTTCATTAGCATTTCAAATGTTGACAAATTTGCATTCCCATTGTTTCCCAAATCGTTATGATTTTAACGTTAAAAACCGACTACTGACAGACCTAACAATCGTTAAAAAATCTACCTGTGGATGTTTTTCTCCTTCTTCTTTCTTATTTTTTTTTTAACAGACACTTTTCCTTGTTGTAAACTGGTAGCTGTAGCTATTATTTTAAGACCTTATATTTAATTTTACTGCCATCTATTGTCCAGTTTTATAATTATATTCTACGTACAGTAATTTTCATGACGCTTATTTCTGATTGTCATGACCAGTCTCTCTCTAAAGGAATATCACAGTAAAATTGCACCAAACATGCTCGCCCTTTCACCTGTGGAGGCGTTATAATGTGACAGTTAACCCCACTACACATTGGTAAAAGAGCAGTCCAAGAGTTGGCGGTGATGACTAGCTGCCTTACCTCCAGTCTTACAGTGTTAAATTAAGGATGGCTAGCTTAGATAGTCCTCGCACGAAATTCAGAAAACAACAAAGACAATTAAATTTCATCACATGTTGCACAGCGCGAGAGTTGTTACAGATGAAAGTTTGTTTGTGGATCCAACGTTGCTCTTCAAGCAGAGGAGACATTCTTGATGACGAGAAACCCATTTAAAATAAAAATGTATCTCAAAACAGCTGGTATGGATATTAACTCTTTTATTGATAAGCAGAGAGCAACGTTTCGATTTTTCTAAGTCATCTTCAAGTTGATAAAGAGAGAATGCAACTGACGAGAGTATAAAAGGGTACAAGATTGTGGAGGGCGTTGGAGTTGGTTGACAGGTTATTAATTAGTATAGGTATAATAGTGTTTCTTTATATTGGTTTAATTTTGGTTTTAGTTGTTGTTTAAATATGGCTTCTTTGATTTTGTGTTTGTTTACATTTGTTCCCTACTTAGTATTTAGGTGTTTTCTATGGTTACGTCATGTTTACTTGATTTGTACCGTTAAAAATGTGTGGTGTTTTTTTTTTGTTCTTTGAGCCTAGTTTCCGTTTTTCTGCTTGTTTCTCCAATATAGAAGTCATGGCAGTTGTTACATTGTACTTTATAAACTATGTTGGTGTTGTATTAGTCAGTTTAGTTTTTGGATAGTATGGACTTTAGTTTTGTACCTGGTTTTCGAATAAATTGGTGTTTACTGGAATGTTGTGTTTTGTTATAAGTGTTTTCAAAATGTTGATTATTTTTTCGCTGATGTCAGAAACATATTACCTGCAGCAGGTAAAGTTTGTTTTATCTTGGGATTTATTGTTGTTTGTTCGTTGTTGGTCTCGGTGTGTGCATATAATTTATTCCACGGTTTTGGGAGGATATTTGCTGATGTTGTTTTATTTTGTTGATTTCATTGATAATTTTATGGGGTCAGAATAGTTTTGAAGCTGTGTTTATTTGGTTTCTTAAAATATTGAGTTTTTGTTTTGTTTCATGTGCCAGGGAATGTATAATCCAGTATGGGTGATTTTTCTGTGGATTTCTGTTTTGAATTGTATATCAATTCGAGTTTTCTTGAGGTTAAAAATGGCTATTTGGTATGTTTGTTTTTCCTTTTCACAGATGGACTTAATGTTAGATGGCATCGAGTTAACGTGGTTGAAAAAACTAAGTATGCGTTATGTAAATATGAATCTAGAAATTGTATCACCAACTTTAGGAGGGTGCAAGGCTGAATTGATCACTTGGTTTTCAATCTGTGTCATAAAATGTTGGCTGGAACTGGTGATACAGTATTCTCCATAATCAGGCTATTTATTTGTAGGTAGTTTTTTCAAGGCTTCTCAAGATCAAAGAATATTGATAGAAAATACTGTCGTTTTTGAAATGCTTCTCTTGACTGCCGTTTCAAGTAGAATCAGGTGGTCCATGGTCGAGCACTGTTGTCGGAACCCACACTGGGAAGACGAGAGGATGATTGATTCGATGAACCAAACAAGAAAAGCATTAACCATCCTTTTTAAGGTTGTACTGAGACAGCCCTTCAAAGCAATTGGATAGTATTTTGAAGAAATTTTGGGATTTTTCCCGGGCTTAGAGAAAAGTAAGACAATAGCCTGGCACCAAGCATCAGAAAAAATATTCTCCTGCCAGATCTGGTTAAAAACAATCTGTAAAATAGTAAGAGGAACAGGAGATATATGACGCAGCATCTCGTATATCACCAGATCCAACTGACGTACTGCCAGACCAAACAAGGGCCAGTTTGAGTTCCACCAGTGTAAAGGGGCGATTACAGTCAGAGAGACAATCAGCTCGAAAGGAAAAAGAGGTGATTGCTCTACTCGAGTTTCGATGGCTAAGAAGGTGGAGGATAAAACAGAAGTGCTAGATACCTTGTAAAAGCTTTCACCTGGAGTATTGGCGATGCTCCGTGTATCAGCTACCTCCTGGCCATCAGAGAGCAAGATCTACAGGGAGACAGAATTATATTGCCCACTAACCTTTTGAATCTTTTCCTATATGACTTTGGAACTGATGGTAGAAGATATACTGGTTATTAAATTAATCTAAGATTCCTTCTGGCTTTGACGTCTTAACCACCGAGCAAGTGCACGGGGCTTCTGGAAGGCGATGAGGTTCGACAGTGTGGGATATCTACGGAAAGTATCCCAGGTCTGTTATTGAACCTTTCGTATCAGGCAAGATTCCACCACAAACGAGGATATAATGAAAAACGTGTCAAAGTTTTAGAAATACATTGACCAGCTGCTTGTATAATACAGTCAGTTACCGCTGCCACACAGTCGTCTATTGATGGCTTATAGAAGATGGCAAAATCAAGTTCTGCAAGAGCAGTGAAAGATGGCCAGTTTGCTTGATCCAGTTTCCACCGGGGAACTCAGGTCGGGAGGCATCGACCACGGACAGTCTCTCTCAAAATTACAGGAAAATGATCACTGACTCGTGGATTATTGTAAACCCTCCAAGAAAAATGGAAGCATATTGAAGGGGAGGAAACTGAGAGATCAGTAGCAGTAAAGGACTGACTAGGTGCATGAAAATAAGTGGAAAAACCAGTATTGAAAAAAGAAAGGTTATGATCAGAGAGCCTACGCTTTACAAAACGACCCTTCCTATCAATATCAGCACTTTCTTGGAGGGGATGACTTCCATTAAAGTCCCCATGATTCAAAATGGAGACGGCAACTGTTCAATGAGAGTACCAAGGTCTGATTGATCATAGGTCTTTCCAGGCGACAAATAGAAAGAACAAACAGTGATGGTATGACCCAAGGAAACACAGATGGCTACGAACTCTAAGGGTGTGTCGAGTGGCAAAGACAGAATGTGGCACATGCTGATCAACCAACAGTGCCACCCCTCCATGCACTCATTTATCACACAGCCTGTCATTCCTGTACAAAGAAAACCGCTTAAAAATGACTGTATTGGCAGGTTTCAGAAATGTTTCCTGTAAGGAATGATATACAGGATGGTAGGAAGCAATCAGTGTTTTGATGTCATCCAAATTAAAACATCAACCTTGACAATTCCATTGTATCAAGGTAGCTATTTTTATTTATGGGTAAGCATATTGGATGGAGAAACCTTCTGTTTATGACCACATCTTTTTTCCTTACTGTCCTTATTCTAGACAGGTCTATAGACCTCCATGGATCCTGCCCTGGGTCAAATGGACAGGTCTTTGCTGTTGGAAAGGGATTCCTGTGACTGAGGATGTAAACGAATGATTGTTTTGCATCTTGGGGTGGAAGAAGATGTTTCAGAGGAAATGTATGTAAGGAGCAGAGATGGGTGTTGAAGTTGATTCATCAACTTTTATAACTATGTAGGTCAAAAGACTTTTCATTTGTTTTGAGAATGATTCTTCTGGAGGCACAGAGAGATATGTCTGCATTCCCACTGTAGTTGTGGAACGAAATGCAGCAGCATAAGTCCGAGATGAAATGGTGGACAGCAACTTTCGAGCCTCAGGATAAGTTATGAATCATTTTCAAACACCATACATTTAAGGCAAGAACAAAAGTAGGGCGGTGAGAACCATTGCAATTGACACAATGAGAGTCTGTTTCACACTCATAGGCATCATGGTCCTTGCCACCACAACGAGTACATTTCAAGGAGCCACGACATTATGTCTTTGAGTGACCAAACTGCTGACACTGGAAACATCAAAGAGGGTTTGGTATGTATGGCCATACCCTGCAATAAGAATAACCTGCCTTGATGGTGTGGCAGGTGGACAAGGTGATGTAAATGTCAGAACAAGGATATTGATGGGCACTGCAATTTCATCTTTGCGAGTGTGTTTTTCTTATAGCAAAGCCACATTGGGCTATCTGCTGAGCCCAGCGAGGTGAACTGAACTCATGATTTTAGCGTTGTAACTCCGTAAACATATCACTGAACTAGCGGGGGCCCATCTTTGCAAGTGGAGATATGCCTCACTGCAGTAACTCCTTGAGTAAAGAAACCAGCGAAAATCTCTGACTCGGAGTTGTTCTTGAAATCCCTCTCAATAATAATTCCTCATGATGAATTCAAAGTAGCATGAGGTATATCTCCAATTGCCTTTGAATGCAAGAGGAATTCACTGTGTTAAAATGTGGATGTTTCCACCAATATATCACTAGATCGAAGCTTCTTTACTGACTTTGAAGAGCCAGCAAGTCCCTTCAGAATAAAAAAATTGAGATATTTGCCCTGAAGGTTTGTTGAAAGAGAATGTAGGATAAAAAAAATGAGG
Organism: Carcinoscorpius rotundicauda; assembly: GCA_011833715.1. NCBI lineage: Eukaryota > Metazoa > Arthropoda > Merostomata > Xiphosura > Limulidae > Carcinoscorpius > Carcinoscorpius rotundicauda. The sequence goes on from CM022403.1 coordinate 38,024,263, forward strand.
TGCAACATGTGTTACAGATGTTGAAGATTGCTGCTCAGAATCTTCAAGATGTGATCGTTTACCTATGAACTGTTTTTTTTTACTATTTTATCTAAGTTTATTTGGAGGATCCATAATAAAAAAGGAAAATTTCAGTACCCACTGACCCCATCCACCATGGACTCTGACAAGGGGACATACTACAATGTCAAACAAGAACACTACAGCAACGCCAGGGTTTCATAAGCACTATACCCAAACAGCAGCATCAGATACAATGTTCCCAGCACTGGCACTTGGTTGAATAAGTGAACCAGCCAACTGACTCAAGAGGTGTGTTAGGGTTGGACTCCTCAATTACCGAGATCCTCTACTCCTCTTCACAGGTCACCACACACATCAAACATGTGGGTGGATATTTCAATCCCAGAGGAGTTTAACTGAAAAAATAGAACTTTCCCTGGGAGGTCCCCTCACTACATACAGGATTCTACACTGAGGGAAAAGATAATGGATGTGGATTAGCATAACTTGAATAATAAGTATAATTTAGATGGGAATAACCTAAACAGTGTCATGAAAAAAGGAATCTTGGTGTAATATATAATCAGCCTCTGAGAATATTCAATTGTGTTGTTGCTAATGGCCAAGCAAATATGATTTTAGGTTGTATCTGCAAAACATATTGAATGGAAATCTTAAAAAAAGGTTATAATTTCATTTTGTAGGCTACTTGTTAGGCCACACTTGGTGCACAGGATTAAGAACATTGAATTGTCGGAAAAAATTCAGAAGAGGGTTACTATAATGGTGCTCAAGATGAAGGGTTTTCACATATGGAAAGGTTGCAATCTCTTGAACTGTTTTAACTTGAAAGGAAAGAAAAGTGTTAGAGGATATCTAATTGAGGTGTTTATGACTGTAAAGGGAATTCACAGTGTTGATACATTGTTATTTTTAGTACTTAACAGTGAGTATAACAGAACAAAAGAGCACATATTTTAATTCTGACAGGGTAGAAGCTACCTTCAGCTAAGAGAGTTTTATTTTTCTAACAGGATGGTTGGCCTATGGAATGGGTTGTCATTGAATGTTGTGCAGACAGTAAATTCAAATGAATCTATGAGAGTTTGATAAGAGCACGCATGATAAAGGCTGGCTTTAAGTTTTTAAAATACATTTATTAATATTTTTAGTTTAGTTTAGAAGATGAGACAGTTGAGATGGATCAAAAGATCCAATATTATCCCAAAACACTATTATATTTACAAACAAATTTTTGTGTATGCTGATGAGAAGCTATGTTTGTACACATACAGCATATTCATCTATGCCTCTTAATAAGTTTGTATCTAAGGTGTAGAAAGCTTATAGGGTAATGAATGAAATCTATACTTATAAAAGTAAAAACTTTATTTGCCCATAATCAATCCTATTGTCTTTAGACAATCTCAACTAAATTTGATGAAATACTGAGCCAAGGGGCAAGCCATTGAGGGGTTATTACATGCCACATACACAGCAAAAATATGTTTGTTTAGTTCATTACTCTACAGTATTGTATAAATTTTTACTCCGAACATCTATCAAGTTATTTTTAGTTTTATTAAAAAAGTTGGAGTTCTTTCAACACGAAAATGTTAAATATTAACATTTTTGCCAGGAAATATGGCAACCAAAGCACAAGTGGCAAAGATACATCTGAAAACCCTTTGCTTTTCACATGGTGAATTCTTGTATGGGTCTTTGAGAGTAAAATCCCCAAGAAATGTCTTTATTTTGACCCAACAAAGCCACTCAGGTTATCTGATTAGTCCACCAATGATAACTAAACTCCTGATTTGAGTATTGTTAATCTGAAAGATTACAGCTGATTCACTTGAGGGCAGTCCAGGAAGGAAGAAGACCTCATGTAGTCTACTGAGATTCAGAGTATCAACAAACATAGAGGCTGTAGAGAGGGATTAAAAGGTAAAGTAAATTACTTGTGAAGTAATTTATACACATAAATGACTGTGGTTTATTAAAATGAAAGTATAAGAAGGCTTGTACAAAATTCATTTATCAAAAAACTGAGACTAAATCAGAGGTGGCAGAACATAATTTAATTTGCAGAGTCAGTGATAATTGGGAACATTTTAGTTGCTAGAATAACCAAGACAACAGAATTCAAATGTGAAACAGTGACTATTGATGAAAGTTACATGTAACATTCTATTCCACATTCAAAACAGCACTTCATCACAAGATTAAATATGAAGAGTACATGCTCCCCCACACGCATTTCTCCACCCATGAACAAGAAATCTAATGTATGAAACCCCCTTTAATCCAATGTTCACACATCCTCATCACACACACATTAAAAGTTCAATTACTTTCATAAAGAGTAAATTAAATGTGACAATTCAACACAAATTAACTTACCTTTTTCTTCACAAATGGGAAGATAAGAAATGGAGAGAGTAGTCATTTGATGCAGTTTTGAACTGTTGCTTATTTCTCCATCAGTGTTCCTTTACAACTATCACTTGGAGTTTACAACTTTGAATAAATCAGGCCTAACAGGCTACCAATTCTAATGTTATTATGATATATATAAATTATAATTGTATAAATTGCAGCAAATGCAAAACATCAATGAAATTTTAATCACACACGATGTTAAAAAAATTCATGAAAGCTACCTGCCAAAAATATTAGGTTTGTTAATGATATATATATATATATATATATATATATACATACACACACACATACCTCAGAAGTTCAAAAGACAGTCCAAGTAATAAATAAATACGAAAAACGTAAATTTTGAATAAGTACTTTTACAGTTTCCTCCAAGTATCCTAAACCAAGCACTTCCTAACTCTGGGTAGATGAGTAAGTAAATCAGAACAACAGATCACAATAAAGTGTGGTAATTCAGGTAAAACTGGATTAATTTTGAGAAATATATTAAACAGTTTTGCTTAGGAGGAAAAAATAGGCAGCTAACCTAATTATCATTCTGCATTAGCTACATTAATTAATGTCATAAATATAATCAACTAATTAAAATTAGCATATTAAATTCCACATATACTATTAATTGAAATATTCCCATTATGACTTCACATCATTTTAATTAATTTCAAATAGTAATTTCAATTACTAAACTTTACTGACTAGTATCATGACTCAAAAATATAACTAACAAAATTATTTTTAATTTTATTTTTTACAATTTTAAATTCAACTATCCAAGCCTTGAGTGAGTGTTGATTAGTCAAATATAATTAATTGAGTTCAATTATTAATCTATTGGCAAATTCATCTTAACTGCGGAACTCCACAATATATTAATGACAAAGAAATTAGAATTAGAATTCTCCTATTAACCAAGTCAATTGACAAGACTGAACAATCTCTATTAAGATGTACACAAGCACAATGTTATGTTCTTGAACCAACAGAAAATACTGTGACTCTGACTAGATACCTTCAGTGACCAATTCTTCCTTTCATTCTAACCAGTCCAACTCAAGGGATGTTCCAGACTAGCCTGACTAAGATATTATGTACAGACCAACCATATGTAACATTCTTGAGGGTACAAAAAACCATTACATCTATCCAGAATGACAGCTCTACTCATGTGACTGGTAATTCTCATCACAAGACAGCTGGGGTTATATACCCTACATATATCACTAGAACAATGACTAAAGGATGCTGCTGCTGATATTCTTAAATAATGTGGTGAACTGAGTAATATTCATCCCAGGCATTATAGGTATTGTCTATTTTTAAAGCAACAAAATAAACTTAATGACTTTCTTGACCAAATAATATAAAACTTGCAAACATATAAAATACAAGTTTAATATTACAGGATAAAAATGCACATATTAAAATAACTCACCAGTGTGTCATCCATATAACTACATTGTTCAAAATTTTTTTTTGCAAGTTTAAAGAAATCGTTGTTCTTCATTTTGATTAAAATACAAAATTTTAATTCTTTCAAAATACAACTTAATACACAAGTAAGCTCTCAGACCTTTCTCTATGGTACCAATTTGGTGCAGTTTCTGAATATTTATGAATACCCTTCCCTAAAGTTAATTCAAAGAACAGTTCAGCTTTCAAAACCTTTAGGTTTACCACAGTTATTTTACACTTATAACAAACATACATATTTAAGTTTTTAAACTCAGCATTTTGAATGCTGAAGCACGTGTCTAAATTTGTATAAAATTTTTTTTACACACCCAACTCTATAATTCAGAGCTCAAGACAAAACATTTTCATAAAACATTGGTTAATAAAAATAAAATCACAAAATGTTTATTCACTTAGGCAGGAAACCAAGTATGAAATGTTATAGTACAACAATTTACTCACATATGTAATTTTTGTGTGTGTGTGTGTGTGTGTGTGTGCCATACATAACTAGAACTTTGTTTTCTTAAGTCTGACAGGTTCAAGCCAATGAAAAATTTCATAATCTGCTTTAAATAATTGAATGAGTAGTTTATTTTCAAATAATACCATTCTATAATGTCACATTCTAAGCACTATGCTGAGAAAGACAGAGTACTTGTTTTAATTTTACTTTAAAATTATCACATTCAGCAAAATGACATTCAGGTTACTCTATCTTACAATAAAATCAAATCTAAGAGTAACCCCTCTAATATGAAGCAGTACACTTGTAATCTTCTTCCAATATGAAACAATACATTTGTAATCTTCACCTGACACAAAGAAATACACTTGTAATCTTCTCCTGACACGAAGCAATACATTTGTAATCTTCACCTGACATTAAGCAACACACTTGTAATCTTCACCTGACATGAAACAATACACTTGTAATCTTCACCTGACATGAAACAATACACTTGTAATCTTCACCTGACATGAAACAATACACTTGTAATCTTCACCTGACATGAAACAATACACTTGTAATCTTCTCTTGACATGAAACAATACACTTGTAATCTTCTCTTGACATGAAACAATACACTTGTAATCTTCTCCTGACATGAAGCAATACACTTTAATTTTTCCCCTGAAATACTATGCTAGGCTGTTGTCTTTTTTGTTAATATAGTATTTCAGTTGAGAATATGTTTTATTATTGAATATATTTAACCTGAATTTTCTATTAGGCTATAAAGCACAAGATTTTCAAATGAATAATGCATAAATTAATTACAAATTAAATGTTTAAGACTTATATTACCAAGAAAATTTTACTCTTTTGTTTTCAAGTGTAAAGATATACAGTGGTATCTCAGTTCTCTAACAACTCCCTTCTCGAACAATTCGGTTTTCAAACATATTGTTTGAGAAAAAACGTCTTGGTTGTCGAACATAAACTCGGTTCCCAAACCAAGCTGTCGTGGCCTGAACCCCCGAAATAACCTGACTGATGATCCAAATGACACATTGACCATTTTTGGCCCATGCCAAGCTTGCTAAAACATTTTACCTGCACCTGTCTCAGTCCACAGCCCCGCTAAAATTTGCTGTAAATGTTCTCGTTTTTCTTTATGTTGTTTTTGTTTTTCTAAATATTCTGATAAATAAGCCACCATGGGGTCAAAGAAAGATAATGAAAGTGGCAAACCAAGAAGAAAAGTTTTTAGAGCCACAATAGAGACTTTGAAGGCTTTGAGGCTGAGCCTGGTGTCAAGGATATTCTTTCACAAGGCATGGTGTCAAGGATATTCTTTCACAAGGCAAGTGTATGGGCTTGAATGTGAATGGTGAGGATGAGGAGAAATTGGTGAAAAACCACAACACTGAGCTAACCACAGAAGAACTCCAAGACTTTCAGAAGGAGTAGCAACAGATGGCAACTGAGAAAGTGTCTTCAGATGAGAAGGAGGGAAGGAAGAATGTTCCTAGTTTACTAATCATGGAAATATGTGAAAAATGGAGAGTTACAAAGTTTTATGGAAAAATTTCACCCTGACAAAGCTGTAGCAAACTACACCATAAACCTTTTAAATGACAATGCCATGTCTTACTTCAGAAACATTTTAAAATGCAGGCAGAAACAAACCTCATTAGACAAGTTTTTAGTGATAAATAGGTCCAGTGAGTCTCAAGCAAATTGTAACAGTGCAAAGAGACAGAAAAGAAAAAGAACCCCAGAAGAAGAGTTACCTGACATTTTTATGGAAGGTGACTCCCCTTCCAAACAATAATAACCCTTCTACTCTCCACGTTCCTCACCACCTTTCACTTACGCCATCAGCTCGCCTCAGCACAGGTAAAGTGCAGTTAAATTTTTATTTATTGTTTACAGTTTTTGTGGTTGACTTTATGCATGTAAGTATTATTATTATACAGGTATAAACAAACAATATTTTTACTTAAAATACTTCATAATGCATAATTTTTAGAGGTCTGTAATGGATTAATATAATTTACAGTATTTCTTATAGGAAAAATTGATTCGGTTTTCGAACAGCCTTCTGGAACAGATTAAGTTCGAGAACCAAGGTACCACTGTACTCTGGATTATCTGCATTGTGCCCTCTGCAGGTATCAAACTCCTAGTATTACAAACCCACGAGCTTACCACACTGACCCACCAGGTAGCTACTAGAAAAGTAGCTACACTTTCCATAAATTTGAAATTTTGATGTATATATATATATATATATATACACACACACACACTCATGTTGGCAGCAAAAGTCTAAAAGTAACAAATATTCAAAATGTTTGATCAAAATTCAATTTTAATTGATTTTTTTGATAATCAAATCATGATTTAATGATAAATTTTGGACAATGAACAATTTCAGGCATTCATGCTCATATACACTCATATTGAAAATATTAAAAAAAAATACAAAACTAGTGTATTTCTATCGACTCTTCATCCTTAATAAAAACATGTTTCTCATATAAAAAGTTATTTATTTGGTACATTTTCTAGAACTGAAATTGTTTTTGGAAATTTATGCACGCAGAAAAACAAATTACTCAATATTATAACTGCAAAATCATCTGTTTTTTGACAAAGCAGTTTTATACAGATATATATAGTTGTACTTATTCACTACACACAAAAACTGCTAAGGTTATAAAAAATACCACTTTCATGAAACTAAATTATTTAATTAATTATTTTACCACACCATTATTATTTTTATTATTATGCAAATACATAACTCCAAATAAAACCTCAGAGTGTCTTTTTAATTTGAATATTTTACTGGCAATTAAAGTAACACTGATTTTTTTAATCTTTTGATCCAATTATTAAGTTTTTTCTTGTCATTCAGGCTAAAGAGAAACCAGTCACTTGATCTGATCACATGATTATTGTCATAAAAATCTATGAATAGAAGCCTACATTACACAAAAGTACATAAACATAAAATACAGTGGAAATGTTCAGCACCAATTTATTCTTCTATTATTGAGTTCACTTTTTTGAACGAAGATTAAAGTAGTATCTCACAATTGGCCCTAAAGCTTCCTCACCTGATGCCAGTTGGAATGCAACAGTTAAGTCAGTAAATTTTTGTTGATCAGAAGGCTTTATCAGATGTTTCATAGTTTTAGCTTTTCTTTTCTCATGATTTGGCATCATGTATACCCATATCATTTCTGCTTCCTTAACTACCATGCTTGGATGTAATCCAGTTTGTTTTTGTAGAGCATCCAGAAAATTTTGAAGAGTCATTTTTGGATACCCATTGATTTCCCATCGATCCCAAACTGTAAACAAAAGACCAGTGCCCAATTTTTGGACCTGAGGAGGAGCTGGTTGAGATGCTACAAATGATGCAACTGCAAGGTTTAAAAAGTAGTTTCTGTAATGTTCAATTTCTTTTAAGCCTTTCACAATTTTTAGTAACTCCAGAGCCACTAGGCTTCCGACAGCTGAAGTAGTTGTGGCAAGAGCAGGTATAATTTTGCCAGCAATCTGCTTAATTCTAAACCTGGAAGCTTGTTGAATGCCATACATCTGAGCTCGGAGATTTGCTGCAGCTGTAACAAAGTCAACATGACCCTCGGTATAATCATCTTTGTTGTAGTGAATGGGTGATACAAGATGAATTCCATTCACGTCATGAGACATTCTGCTAGATAATAAAGCCTTCAGAGTTATTCTATTTGTTTTATCCTGGCACTTAAAAGATATGGAAGGTACCTTAGCTTTTTCATTAGTTTCTATGTGTTTCTGAGGGTCCAAATGAAAGTCTGGTACCTTTACTGCAGATATAATCTGCTGTATATTGCCTAAATTTGTGTCTGCAAAAGTAACTGGTATTCCCCATACTGTAGCTAACAATTTAGACATTGATATAACAAATAATCTATGTTGTTCGTCCTCCCAAGAAAAATTAAGAGACTTGGGAGGTCTTTTTGGTGACTGCCAAAACAATGTGCCATTCTGAAGCTTTGAATCTAATGGAAAAATACCAAGCAGCTGTAATGCTTTGTGATTAAAATATTTTTCAAATTGTATCCTGCTAATTCTAATACAATCCTCAAAGGAATAAGGTTTTGCCTTTAAAAATTTTGCAACACAAGAAATATTTTCTACAGAACCTTCAGACTCTAGCTTCACTAATATATCTTGCACATGTCTATTTTTTATCCAGAACTGATTCCACATTATAGGTTTTTGATAAAACAACCTCATAAATTTGTCAAGTGCCCACTGTACTGTGTGTTCCAACTGCGAAGGAAAAGACTTGATGGTGCAAAGGGGATATTCTTCATTACTCGGATCAGATTGTGCAGAGTAATGTTCTGTTAAATTTGGAATAATAACCTGAACATGACCCTTACTACCCATTGTACCAGAGTCTAATAAAGGTTTGCAATTTTCAACACAGCGTTTGTCCATGTATCGCCTTGACTCTAAGTTGTCAAGGGCATTTACTATAATGTCTTGCTGGTTAAAAAATTCATCATTAAAAAAATCTGTTTCAACACATACTTTGAACTGATGCCATTCTATGTTTATTGATGGATTTATTTCCTGTAGTGCTTTAGCAGCAATCATGCTTTTTGGTTGCCTAATATGGTGATTTCGGAAAAGGAACTGTCTATTCAAATTAGATTTTTCAACCACATCATGATCTGTTAATGTAATTTTACCACCAGCAGAAGCCACTCCTAATAGTGCACAATTTTTTATTATTTCACATCCAACAGCTCCACATCCTACTAAAAACAACTTTGTTTCACCCAACAGTTTACATAATCTGTTACCAATACATATTCTAAGAGAGTCTAGTGCATCATTTTTTAGCACAAAGTTATCAGGGTCATTTAAATTAGAGCACACTTCTTGCACTTCAAAATGAAACCACTGCTGTATAGGAGTGAACTTCTTTGTTACAGCTTTTAGCACTTCTTGACCAACAACACCACCAAGAAAAGCTAAAAGAGGAGTTACTTGACCTCTGGCTGTAAATGATAACATTTGTAAAAAAGTTTTATTAAGACAATTAACTGGTTTTTCCAGTTTGGAATTTATATCCATTGCCATTTCAAGGAAATACTTACTATCATGCTCACATCTGGTTCTTGGTAGTCTTCCTTCTTTCTTGTAGAAAAAATGAGTAGTTAGTAAACCAACATGAATGTTTTCTACAACATCTGGCACAGTCATATTTGAAGTGCTGAAAGTTGGCTTCCAAATCTGTACTTCGATGGATTCAAAATACATAGACTTTGGTTTCTTAACTTGTCTGCAGAGTCCACCTCTCACATAATTTCCATAGTCTCTTGGAGATTTACCACTATTTGTGACAATGGAGAAAGTTGATGGTGAAAGTACATTAACTGAAACAACTGTTCCATTTAATGGTTCCATTCCAACTATATCACTTAAAATAACTTTTACTCCTGTATCAAAACCATGACGTTTGCCGTCTACTGTAAAAATAATAATTAAATCATCTGTTATTGCAATGTTTCCAATTTGAACTTCTTTTAGCTCTTCTCCATCTGCATCAACTACAGTGAATGACTCACCAAAGTCACAAAATAGGGAAGCACAGAAACCAAACACATCTGTAACTATACACGGAATGGGATAATTTTTACTTCTACACAGTTTGTTTATAGAAATTTGTGTATCTAACTGTGTTTCTGTTAATATTACACACTGAAAACAACTTAACCACTCACAGTCAAGAAGATTTTCTTCACTTCTTTCTGTTATCGTGATTGTTACATCTGAATTTAGTTCCTGAAGTTTCTTTTTCCAAATAGAAGTTTTTGAAGGCATACTGGTAATGCCCGAGTCAAGAAATGAAATAGAATGTATTCTTGTATTGTCTGGAGTGCTGTTACCATTGAAATTTATTGTTAGCTGTTTAATTCCTAAGAGAACAAGATTTTTAGCAATCTCAATCCCAAGTCCCCCAAAGCCACAAAGTAAAACACTCGTACCAGAAAGACTTCGCATAGCATCATAACCAATTGCATACAGCTGCCTGTTATAAAATGATTCGTCGAATCCCTCCATCATTTACGACATTTACATTAAGCCTGACGTAATTTTTTTATGCTCGTTACAAGTACGTCTAGTTTCATGATGAGGAAGGGATGTCTTTTCCAATACGTTGAAACTATACTTTACCCGTCTACATTCTTCGCTACAGTCTACAGTAATTAGTATTAACGTATAGTCAGCAATTATTTCTATTTACCTGAACACTTTAAAATCAGACACTCATTATTTATTTGATAGAACATTTGAATATTTCTTTCCATACAAAATCACTTTATACATATTTAACTTCGAGTGAATAATTTGTCAAGTTGTAGCAATCGACTTCTGCACATGATACACAAACACATCAATTTACAAAACGACCCCTAGTGTACATAATATGTTACTCACAATATATATGGAATAAAAGTACTAGATATCTATTATCACAAAGACACACGTCTTAAACTAGTAAAAATAACTACAAACATTCGAGTATCTTCACCTTTCACTATCAGTTTGATATTGAAAGCCGTCGCACCAAACATGCTCGCCTTTTCAAAACCGTCCTATTGTTTTCTCTGGCGCAATAACGATACAGGATACAATAAACGTCTGTTGTTGCACAGCTTTTTACAAATGGTCAGAAGAGGCAGTGGCGTGTAAAGATACGACGTGACGAAAAACCGCTGTTTTAGGTAAATAATAGTCAAGCTGCAAATTTGCATAGGCTTAGCCTAATACTAGTAATAGCGTCTGGACCTGTGATAAGACTATATGAACTTTTAAACTTATATATGAAAATTATGGAGCTAAAGAGGCCTTTATATTCAACGGCCCCAGCTAATCTGTATAGTATATGCATTTAAAATATATTATTGTTATTACTAATAAAGTTCAAATTGGCCTGTTAATGCCGTGTCGCCCCATCTCCCTTTTGAAGCACAGGCCTAAAGTGTACATACAAAATCACTCCCCACTCCATCCCTGGACACCTAGTACTACATATTTAAATTACCGTGGAGTCTTACTCGTCAAATTATGTACACACAATACTAAATATTTACCAATTAATACTGAAATAAAGTATTATAGACACGATGAAGAATGTAGGGTCTTCCAAACATACGGTTTTAGGGCCTATGTTTATGACACAAAATGTAACAAATGATATACCTTCAATATCACATGTGTATGACCCATGGTAGAACTTCCAGCTTTTTTTATTTAGGTGTTTCGTAGGTAATTTTGAACGTTCTTGAACAATTGAAGTAACGCCACCCATAAAAAAAGCGGGTACAGTAGATGATGTATTTGTCCTTCCAAGTCCTTCAGGAGATAGAAGTCGCAATTTTTTGCTTGCGATAGGCCTGTATGCAATTTATAGTCTCGATAATTTTGAGGGTGGTCACTCTAACTTCAAATATTTAAAATTACATGTAACGTCACAATCCACTTAACATTTATTTTAGAGTTGGCGGTGGGTGGTGATGACTAGCTGCCTTCCCTCTAGTCTTACACTGCTAAATTAGGGACGGCTAGCACAGATAGCCCTCGAGTAGCTTTGTGCGAAATTCCAAAAAAACAAACAAAACAAAACAAAAACATTTATTTTTACGTAAGTATTTATCAATGGTGCAATGGAAGAGTGCGAGCGATATTCCGACACTTGTTTTGGTGTCTTAATGTAGAAATAACTTTATAAAATTCGTATTTAATACGCACAATGGACATGTGTTTGTTTGTTTGTTTGTTTTGGAATTTCGCACAAAGCTACTCGAGGGCTATCTGTGCTAGCCGTCCCTAATTTAGCAGTGTAAGACTAGAGGGAAGGCAGCTAGTCATCACCACCCACCGCCAACTCTTGGGCTACTCTTTTACCAACGAATAGTGGGATTAACCGTAACATTATAACGCCCCCACGGCTGGGGGGGCGAGCATGTTTAGCGCGACGCGGACGCGAACCCGCGACCCTCGGATTACGAGCGCACGCCTTAACGCGCTCGGCCATGCCAGGCCTATGGAACATGTGAGATAGGATTTAAGGAAACAAAAACTAGTTCGATTGAATAGTAAACAAAACCATAACTACAAATAAAACAGAAAATGCTATTTTACAACACTAAATGTTCTGATGGCTAATAAAGTGGAACTTTTATCGATGGCCCGCCATGGGCAAGCGTGTTGAGGTGTTCGACTCGTAATCCAAGTGTCGCGGGTTCGAATCCCGGTCGCGCCAAACATGCTCGCCCTTCCAGTCGTGGGGACGTTATAACGTTACAGTCAATCAAACTATTCGTTAGTAAAAGAGTAGCCCAAGAGTTGGCGCTGGGTGATGATGACTCACTGCCTTCCCTCCAGCCTTACACTGCTAAATTAGGGATGGCTAGCGCAGATAGCCCTCAAGTAGCTTTGCGCGAAATTCAGAACAAACTTATCGATTCTTTATTAACAAATATAAATATTTTATAAGAAATAGCATTTGATAACTAAGTAACATAGATGTGTATTCGTCAATTAATATGCACACATGTTTTGATACATATTCAGTAATGTTATAAACAGTGAAATAAGTGCTCTAATTAAAGATGAATTTTTTTCTCGTACTCAATAAAATAAATGCTAAAGCTGTTGTTTTGAATTAAGCACAAAGCTACACAATGAGCTATCTGAGCTCTGCCCACCACGAGTATCGAAACCCGGTTTTAACGTTGTAACTCCGCTGAGCTACTAGGGGACAAATGCTAAACCACAAAATTTCAGACGATTCTTAGAACCTCCAATAGAGTAATTTTTAGAAAATACTTGTTAAAATCTATGCTCTAACATGAGAATTAAGTTCCAGTCCACAACTTCAAAGTTGTAATTGATCATTGTTCATCATAATATTAACGTTATTAGGCGTATATATTTCTAAAGACATTTATGTGACACAAATCTTTCGTGTAAATCAGCTCTCTTTAACTGTCATCTTATGCACTTGATTCCGTAAGGAACGTAGAGCCGCAATCGCTGCGGTTTCTGAAAGAGGCTGAATTTTAAGTGAGTAAGTTGTTAGCCTACTGCACAACCCCCAACTAGGAAGACAATTTCTCAGCCCACCGAGTGGAATCGAAGCCCTGATTTTAGCGTTGTACATCCGGAGACATACCGCTGTACTAGCGGGGGGCGTCTTTAACTATATAAAGTTCAATATTATATAGACACTACGTTAAAATGTACTTATGCTGAGTTAGGGCTCCTCACGGTTTAATTAGTTAGAGGTGAAAGTGTGTGTCTTTTTTAATAGCAAAGCCATTTGCTGTGTTCACTGAGGGGAATCGAGCTCCTGATTTTAGCGTTGTAAATCCGTAGAATTACAGCTGTTCAGCGGAAGATAGAGGTAAAAACTAGAGGAAATCCTCAATATCCGCGACAATTAAAATAAGTAAATTAACCTATAAGACCTTTTTTATTAGCTATATATTAGGGAGCCAGCAATAATAAGCGTGGGGCGCAAGTATACTCGATCCAGGTTTATTTCTCATCAGCTTCCCACCAGCATACCTTCAAACTGAAATTTTTTTTGGCAGAATGAAAATATATCAATCTATGATACCTTGGGCGTTGTCAAAGACTTTATTCGAAAAGGTTTGACCTTCTAAGTCTAAAACAGTAATCAGATTCAAATCGGTCAAGAAATAACGTTGCTTTGAGCCAAAAGTTTGTACTTGAGTTACAAAAATACGAAAAAAACACTCAGAACCATGCTATGTTCCGCTATACCGCAACTAACTAATACGACTTCATGAAGCAAATATAACAATTTTACTAACTGCCTGATAACTGGCAGTGAAGTAAACATTTCAGTGCTTGATCATCACAATATATACTTTTTATACAGTACACCTTTTTATTTTTTTACTTCTCTAAAGACATCTTGAAAGTTTGTTCCTTTCAAGTGAGAATTTAATTAGGTAGGTAATTTAGAAATTACAGCTTGTATTTTTTAAGATGAGAAGTTACACATCGTTGCAAAATATTCGGTACTTTGTTGTATAAAATTGGCATCTCATTGGAAAGAAATGGTTTTATTTCAGTAAAATAGTTGTCAAATATTTTTGTTGAATACAAGAGACTGAAAGTTTTAAAAAAATGTTGGTTTGTTTGTTTTGAATTTCGCGCAAAGCTACTCAAGGGCTGTTTGCGCTAGCCGTCCCTAATTTAGCAGTGTAAGACTAGAAGGAAGGCAGTTAGACATCATCACCTATCGCCAACTCTTAGGCTACTCTCTTACCAACGAATACGACTTCATGAAGCAAATATAACAATTTTACTAACTGCCTGATAACTGGCAGTTCAGTAAACATTTCAGTGTTTGCCTTCACCACAATAGGTATAAGATTAGAAGGAAGGCAGCTAGTCATCATCACCCATCGCCAACTCTTAGGCTACTCTTTTACTAACGAATAGTGGGATTGACAGAAAGGGGAGCATGTTTGGTATGACGGAGATTCGAACCCACGACCTTCGTATTATGAGTCGAGCACCTTAATCACTTGGCCATGCTGGTCAAAAAGCTTAGAAAATAGGAAACACATACTATAGCTAATTGGCCCCCAGTTGAAGCATCGTTGAAAAAAAAAAATTCCTGAATATTTATAAAAATTATAGACATTTTGGTGGTCGACTTGGCCATGCTGGTCAAAAAGCTTAGAAAATAGGAAACACATACTATAGCTAATTGGCCCCCAGTTGAAGCATCGTTGAAAAAAAAAAATTTCCTGAATATTTATAAAAATTATAGACATTTTGGTGGTCGACTTGGCCATGCTGGTCAAAAAGCTTAGAAAATAGGAAACACATACTATAGCTAATTGGCCCCAGTTGAAGCATCGTTGAAAAAAAAACAAACTTCCTGAATATTTATAAAAATTATAGACATTTTGGTGGTCGACTTCATTTGATTACCGCATTCAAATGTTATACGTTTTTCACAAAATATGCATCTGATGTTCTATCAAAGTAATGCCAATTTTTTGCAAAAATTTATATTTATGAATAGGAATGCAATATCAAAAGTTAATGAAACATTCAGCTTGAACTTACAACTTCTTCCACCCAGTGTACAATTTTGCATTGAAAGGTTTCCCCATTCTGCTATCGCATGGAAATACAAAAAGGCTGTATACGCTTATAACGGTCTTGAAAACTTGAATCGTATAAAATTTATTTTAGCTTTATATAATAAGTCCAAAACAGAGTTGCTTAAGACCTACTTTTTTAAACTCAATATTGTATATCTGGATGGATGCATGGCTAATCTTTTGAACCATTGCTTACCTTGTCTTCTCTTTTTCGTTGCCTCGTTTCCTATGTTGGTACGAACACATAGCAGCAACAAAATACTGTTTGTCTTTTTAGGCTCATTTCGCAAGTTGTCTTTCAAGAATATAAAGCTTGTCATCCTGCCCTTTACTTTTACTGCAAGTTTACTCCCTTAAATTAGAGTCAAGTGTTCTTCAGAACTGCTAATCAGTTATGTCATGCAGCTAAACTTTTATGAATGGCACAGGCAGTAAACAAAATTATTTTTATCATCAATGGTGGTTTAAACCTTAAACGGCGGCCATCATCAATTGATACTGCAACCAACAACAATCCCGCTGTTTAAGGTAAATAATAATCATACAAATTATAAGTAAGTTGTATTTCACTTTTGTTATTATTAAATTTCCACTGTTATTTTGATTAACTTATTGGTTTTCAATACATGCACAAATATTTTAGCATATTTAGTGAAAAGTTTATACATGAATTTGAGATTATTAAAATAACGGATGACCTGCTATTGATAGTTAATACTCCCACAAACTAATCATCTTGTTAGAAAAATAATTAAAACTGTCTAAATTACAACATAGCTTGGTCAGGCCTTTGCTTTTCAAGGTACAGCACACAGAGAACTCATGCAAAGGCACCCCTCACCCTGATAATCTTATTAAATTAAATCAGATAATTTCTTGCCCTTATTTTGTCAAACGAAATTAAGATGCGATATCCTAACAAATCTACATAACACAATTTTTCCATTCCTGGTTTCATTCTTGTAGTCTTCATGTGAACATATTTTTTAGATAATGACATCAAAACTGTACACAACCTTCCAAGTGAAGCCTATTAGTGATTTATATAAGAAAATAATTACCTCTTTTTGTTTACAAATGTCCTATAATACATTCTAAAATTCTTTACTATCAGCAACAGAGCACTGATTTGATGGCTTGAACAATTTATCTTCCACTAGAGCTGAGTTATTATCTGTAAACATAAGTTACTGTCACACAACTAAATGATGAAAATTACGATTAAATAAACTACATTATTGTTTCCATTATTGCTGTTCTTTATTATTTCAGCTATCCAAGTTATTGAAATATTGTAATTATGAATTCATGTTATTAACTGAAACTAATTTAAGGTTGTTGAAATTATCTGATCATTTTCATGGCTTAAAAACAAAACAATAATTGAAATTAGTATTTTCAAATATTTCTATTTCAACTGATCCAACTTCCTGGATCTCATAAGGATGATTAATTAGTCAATATAATTATTTAATGAGTTTAACAAGTAACTGATAAATCAATTTAACTAATTACTAAGTTATGTGCCAAAATCATTTTCTTTACTGAATGTATTCTTATCCAAATTACTATATTACCAACATTATGATAACTGAAATACATTAACTAGCATTTACTATATTAAAAGGCCATTTGCCAAGTATTTACAAATTTACTAATGAAACCAAGTCATAGCTTTTCTTCAATACAGCTAGAAACACCCAAGAGTTAAACATCATCAGCAAACTCTACTAATTTAACAATTAAGTTCCTGTTAATAATGATAAAGAAAATGAGAGAAAAAGCCTAATATCTACTCTTGAGGCATAGCACTGTTAACAAAGGTTTGTCTGGACTCCATTAATAAGAATTTTTTTATTTTTATCACTAACCACCTTACAATCCAATTAGCTCATGTTTTTTCAATGCTCACTAATAGTTCATAATAGACCCCACCTGATAATACAGTAAAAAACATTTATATAGCAACATAGTGAACTTGAATATTTCCCACAAAAGTTCCTTTTATTCAAAAATATTTTCTCACCATTTAGCCTTTATTAAATGTACGTTTTTCAAAAGCCCTCCAACTGTCTTTACACTGGGAGCTTCATTTCTTTTATACTAAATCATTTTCTCTCTTGAAGCCTTTTTTTCCCTAAATGCTCTCTCAATTTTATCTTCTGTAGATTGATTTTATTCCAAGGATTCCTCAATCATGATTGCTGTAATCTTGTGGTTAGCGATATTCACCTTCATTCTTACCTAAGGGTTTTGAGCACTTGGCTATGCCTCAGCTAGTGTCAAATACCTTTGAAGTTAAAGGTTTTATGTGAGAAATGGTTTATCTGATGATCTTAGGTGTGTAGCTTGTTTGTTTTAAATGTTTACTGGATAGCTCCTGAGTACACTAATTGTTTGGTATGGTGAATAAGGGTGATCTCAAGTCATATGGCCTTCTATTACCTATATTGTCTATACAGATAATTCATCAGTTGAAATTTTAAAAAAATGTTGTCCAAATTTAAAAATATTTGTCTTGAAAATAAAGTGTTGAAGAATTAAAAAATAAAGCATAGAAAAGCTTTAAATGAACTATTAGTAGTATTAAAACTGGACTTGGGCATGGAATTTGGAAATTAGTGAAAAGATTAAACATATAGCAATCAAATGTGCACGACTCATGGACTGAAATTGTTAAAATATCTTTGAGAATTTTAATAGTTTTACTAAATAGGAATAGAAGAGAGTTAAAAATATACAAATAATTATCTATGTGAAAAATAATTGATCGCCACCTGGTGTTCTCTCAATCTTCATTCACGGAAATGGTCAACATATTATCATTTTAAAACTATAATCTTTTTTGCTTGAGCAAGTACAAATAATGATGTGATTTTCTTGTCTAAGTACTGGAGTGTTCATAGTAACTACAAGGGAATGACATTCTTGAGTTTGAATTTCTGAAATGCTTTTGATATGGTAGTGTTCACCGTATAAGAGACACTTAAAAACATCAGCTTTCACACAAGGGGACAATATTATTTGAATAAGAAGTTAAAGTTACAGTTTATACTATAGAAGGTTTTTCAAAGTTTCTTACTAAAGTTAACTGTTAATCATAAAATAATTTTAAAAACAATCCAGTCTCATTTAATCCACATGTAGAATTCACTAACACTAATGTAATATACAGTTAATTACAACAGCTTGAGCTAAAGGCTGTGACAATCAAAAACAATAAATTAAATATAACAACCAAAACTATAAAAGATTAACTTTCAAACAACTACAGGGTGGTCCGTAAGTCCCTACCCATCCATATATCTTTTGTATCCAGTGTATCTGTGTGCTGTCCCTCATTCTCGCTGCATAATATTATGCGACACCATAGTCTGTGAGACATTTTCCTCAACATAGCAGGGGTTATTGTTCCAAATGCCACAGTAACAGCTGCCTTCAACTCATCATTAGTATTATAACATTGTTTATAATAACATATGGATGGGCAGGGACTTACAGGCCACCCTGTAGGATAGAAATCTTATCCTATACAAAGAACAGGTAGTAAAGCCAAGCCTGGCCAGGAATAGGTATAAATTTTAATAATACAGATCTTAATGTGAATAATTTTAGTATATATGTTAGAAATTAGGAAAAAGAAAGAGAAAAATAAAAAAAATCTAATATACAAGTGAATAACAATGTTTCAAAATAAAACCATTTCTCAGTGTCAATAATTATACTGAACAATAAGTTGTTTTAGCTGTATCTTGTGAACTAATCCTTTTTCAAGATCAAAGAAGGTTTTTATTTAGTGGTTAGACCACAAACTTGTATCTGGTATGACTAGCTTATATACATAATCTTTCACAACTTTATCATCTGAACATCAGTCACCACCAGGGGAAACTTGCATGAGTTTAATAATACAAACATACTCAAAATTAGTGTGCTGTAGATAAAATGTGAGTTACTACTATAATGTGACTAAAAATTCACAGCTGAATAATTTGAACTAAATGATATAAGGAATAAATAACTAAGTAGTAAACACAGCCGTAAAATAAAAGTAACATCTGCTATCATATTTGTTTTACAAGTAAACTCATAATAAATAATTTAGAAAGTACAATAATATGTTATTTTAGCTATTGGAATACAGTATAAAAAATGCATTACTTCTTTCAGTGTAACTTGTACTTTACCACAAAATAGTTTTTTTTGCAATCCATCATCACTACAACCTTTAATATAAAGTTTTACTTAACACCTTCCTTTTGCAGTGTTTCACACTTCTTATTTCACTGTTACTCAATTTAACTTAAATAAATTACACACACAGAATGGAGAAAAATTATCTTTATTTCTTTGTAAAGCACACACTTTATAATTTATGTCTTTCTTTTTCAAAGTAATTGATCTCAAAATCAATTTTTGTTTCATATGTACATGAACATAATTTAAGAATAACAAGGGACCTAATGGTCTATCTAGACTATCTCATCCAACAGTTGAAATTTTAAAATAGATATAAAACTTGAAATCAGCCTTTACCACTAAAAATATTCATCATAAAGCCTTCCCTTACACAACCCATTCTAAATGCCAACCACTCTGTGAAATAAATCTGTAAAAAGTTTTAGTCAAGTCCATTCATAAAGCTGCTTCAGTCTTAAACAAAATGGCTGTAATATAAATGTTTCTTTAATGCAAAACAAATAAACATTTGAAAATATCAGAGAAAAGCATAAAGTTATGCAGTTACAGTGCTATTGTGTTCAAATCCTTATCTAAGTAACTGTATGAAAGAAATTAGTATTCATGATGCAGAGTATTATAATAAGTAATTATGTTTTCGCTATGTTATACAGGAGAACCAGAAATTAATTAGAATTAATTAAAACAAATATGATTCTGTGAGTATTTCAAGAATGGCTGTATATACTATTGTACATATTTCAAGGTAGTTTCACTCATATACACAGGTATATACACATACACATAACAAAATCAAGTTAAATTGATTAAAAAAAAACAAAATGTGTTATTCTTAGGCAGTGGTATCAAGAGGTTAATAAATAACTTATTTATCTTACATTATTAACTGTATTATATAAATCAAAGTTCCCAATATAGAAACTGTATGTAAATAAATGTACATCTGGAAATCCTCATATGTATATATATTTATACATGCATTTTAATAGTTGTTAAAATTTATAGTCTTTTCATTATGAACTGTGATATAATTTTATCCACTTCTGTGTACATTCATCACATGTTTTATTGTTTTGAATAATGAGAAATATAAATAATGCCTTTGGCTAAAAAAATTTGGATAACTAATTTTCATGAGAAAATAATGTTAGTCTTGTAGGAAAACACCTTAATTTGAATAACTAAAAAATCCTGAAAATTACGAGGGCTATGTTAAAAACATCTAATACAAAGCTAGGGCTATACAGAATAGTGTTTCTGGTTAAGTTTATTTACAATATTATTCTAATTACCTTGTTAAATAAAGATGCCACCACGTTGGAAGTAGCGTAGGAATACGTTTCAATAATGATTCCTTTTAAAAAATAAAATTTTAAATTATAAATTATCTTAAATTATCATGTAATTTATTTTTCTGTAACAAAAAGTAAACACTGTAATTCAGGTAGCTATATTTGTTGGAAATTTGAATAATTGGTCTTCCATAATA
This sequence comes from Carcinoscorpius rotundicauda, assembly GCA_011833715.1. NCBI lineage: Eukaryota > Metazoa > Arthropoda > Merostomata > Xiphosura > Limulidae > Carcinoscorpius > Carcinoscorpius rotundicauda. The sequence goes on from CM022403.1 coordinate 38,045,525, forward strand.
TTATTTCTGATAAAGGTACCAATAATGGTGTAAAGAGGTGCAACAAATAATACAAAATAAGAAAATATTTTGCAAAATATATATGTACATGTGCAGCATTTCTTCTGGAAAGAAATGGTGGCATTTTTATCACTGCATTATCACTGGTGTTATGTTTTCCTGGGTTTTGATAAAATTCCCATGGAAAAATTTATTTCAATGCTGAGATGTTAAACTTTATAAGTGGGAACCTATATTATTTCTCTATTAAGAGCTGTAAAGTTTGTGTATGATTACTTGATGAAGAAGGAATGTACTATTAATTTAAATATCTTTAAAATAAAATTTTGTTTATGAGATATATGGTTGAATTTTGAACTAAAAAGCCAGAATATCATAGTTTAATCCTGATAAAGTTTTACTTGGGGCTCCTTGTCTAGCATCTACTGGATTAACATCAACATGTTGGAAAAGAAAACAAACTCTAAAAGAGTACTTGGATATTAGATTTGATAAATCCAAACTAAAATGAGGAATTTATAAGTTTGGATGGCATGCCTGATGTGAATAAAACAAAGTATAATTGTTTCACTACTTATGTTATAATCTTACAATTAATCAGGACTATGGATAGAAAGGGGGACAGGGGATCAACACCCTAAAGTGATGACCCCTTTAAGTTAATGTCATTCATTAGTCTAACTTGATTTAGTATTTAAAAATGTAAGAAGTTGTGGTTAGCTTCCTATGACTGGCCATTTTTATGTGAATGAAATTTAAATTTGGATATAAAATCATGTATATCCAGGATAATAAATTTAAATCTAGATCCAGGGTTATTTTTTATTGAGCAATATTTCACCATTATAAACTTATTGAATGGTTTAAAATACAGTGATCTATTAGGCATTGTTAGTTTGAATTTTTGTAGGTAGGTTTATGAGTGTGAAAAGGCTTTAACGAGTTTGGTTGAAATGTTATATTAAAGAAATGATATGTGTAGCTCAAAAAAATTATGGAACAATTAGTTCTATTTCTGTAGTGTGAAAATTCTGAGGTCTTGAAAAAAGAAGCTGTAAAACATTATTAATACAATAAATCATAATTAAAAGCCTTATTAATCTATCTTTTTTTTAAAGATGTTAATTTTTATCAGGAAGATGAAAAAGCATGAACTTTGTATAGTTGAATTTTAAAAAGCTTTTGATTTGGTGCCTCAAAAGAGTATAAAAGAAAATCACATTAGTAGGGGTTGGGGAAATACTTGTTAACTGGAAGAAAGTAAAAGATTATTTATAGGGTTCAGTTAAAGTAGGCCATTTATTACTAGTGCTTGGACCTTTCATTTTTCTTATTTATATTAATGATATAAATTGGGGGATAATTAGTAATGTTTGTTGATTATGTTTCCAGTTCCATTTTAGAATGTTGACATGTATGACTCATATGAATTGGGAGATTAGGCTTTAGTAAGAGCAAACTTATACATGGAAATTATCATAATTTGAATCACATGTTTAAACAGATAGCAAGAAATAAATAGATGACTGAAGAAAAACATTGGAATAGTGGATAAGCGACCTTAGATCATAGGAAATTCTCTGTTACTGTTAGTAAAACTAATAGAACTTTACGATGTATTTATAGGTACTTGGATTACAAGTCAACAGACATAATTACCTTTACACAAATCTCAAGTTAGGTTTATTTAAAGTACTTATTACTGTTTTGGTTTCACACAAGAAAGGATACTGACTTACTGAAAGGGTAACTTTGAGATAACTTGGTTAAGACCTATTAAGGTGATCTCATAAAAGTTTACAAGATAGTTCATATAAGATGAATGCTACTGTTTTCTTTGTGCTTTATCCTGAAGACAATAGGATGAAAGAGCACAAGATTTAAAAACGGCAGCTATGTTTATGTTTTACTTTTATAACAGGGTTAACTTATGAAATAAATTGCTAATGGCATAGCAAGTGCTAACACTTTTCAAGAGTTTAGTACCAATAATAGTGGAATATGTGATTTTCAGAAAAATAGTTTGTAACGTATTTTTCTTAAGGATGGGTGTGAAAAGTGAGCCTTGAAGTACCAAACCGTTCCTTCTCATCGATATGTAAATGAATAATGCATACAGGCATGTTAGAATGAATTCCAGAACCAAAAGGCACATCTTTTAAAGTATCTTCCAGAGGAGTTTTAGCTTGTTCCTTACTTTGTTAACACACTTCGTCGGATTTATTTCAAATGTTTGATAAAATACGTATCTTCAACAACTACAATAAACATATAAATGATAAAATGAAGATATTTTAAACCAAATTAGTAATTATGCCTGTATTTTTTTGTTTAATGTTCTACACTAAACTAGTGGAACGTGAAACGTGGCGTATGAAATGGGAAAAAAACAAAGCCATATTGCATATCGTTCTATCAATTAGCTATGATGGTAAACACCATTCCTCTTGTTACAAAGAAAATCTTTATAGAATTTTAATTTTCAAATAAATGTTAAATTTTTATTTTATCTGTCATGAAACTGCTTTTCGTAAAACACTTCATTAATACATAATAATAGTAGCACAGTAAAATATTTCATAATTTTTATTGCAAGATAAAATACTTTTATTGGTTTTCCTACTTTAGAATGATTATGGTAACTTATAATGGACCGTAAAAATGAGCGGTTTGATGTTTATTATTTTTCCCCATTATCTTCGTAATGATATAATTTACTTCTATAACTATACATTTCAAGATATATAGTTTTTTTTATCATGATTCATGTTAAGCTTCAGTCCCTCAACGTTACATTATCTACATGTAATTTTGAGAATTCATACTTTGTGTAATTTTAAATTTGTATAATTTAAAAGGAGAGCTTTCGTTTTACAAAAAATAACTAAGTCATTTGACAACATTCTTACAATTTAATATATTAAAAAATGTTTTATTTATTACTTTTTCCATAAAAGTACTCAAATTGTTCGTAGTTTTAAATCAATTATCTATTATTAAATTCGTAATTAATCTTTCCATAATACCCAGTGGTTAAGTAGTAAGTAACGGCGTATAACGTGAAAATATGGTTTGTTGCTAGCGGTGGGCAATGAGCAAATACCCCATTGCGTAGCTCTGTGTTTAACAACACATTTTTAAAAAAATATTTTAAATATAATAATATTTTTTCAAATACATGTCGCTAGTTATGTTTCTCTATTTACGTACATACTAAATAATTTGTTAATTAAATAATTCGCTTTTTTGGCTCATCGTATATTTAAATATCGCATGTGAGTTAAGAGTAAGTCTTTAGATTTACAGCGCTAAAGTCCGAAGTTCAATTCTCTGCTCTTTGCGGTTCAAAATAACAAAATGGTATATTTGTGAGTAAGCTTTGAAAAGCTTTACAACATTTTTATTCGAACAAAACATAACGTTCTACAGTCGTGAATTTTAGTGTCCCAATTTAAACTGCGGTTTCATTATGAACTAACACTTTTGTTTACTGAAAAAAATATTGTTTAGAGTCAAGTAACGGTTTCCATTTCTGAACTTGTTTATAGCTTCATTTTATTTCAGAATTTTTCACCCAAAAATATAAAAAATGGCTATCTGCACATGGCGGTCCTCAATTTTATTAAACTGATAGACTAGATGAAAAGCAACTAGTAATTAGTATCCACTGCCAAGTCTTGGGTTACTTTGATGTGACCGAATAGTGTACTTTCATTGTATAAAATATGCATTGGCTTATCTTTGAAATATTATTAATTTCATAACATGCAAGAAGCAAGGAGGCTGGAAGATTTAACCACCTGGCCAAACTATAATTGTTTGTAATTAAGCAAAAAGCTACACAATGAACTATCTATAATCTGCCCACTGTGAGTATTGAAACCCAGATTTTAGCGTTAAAAGTCCATAGGCGTGGGGATATTTGTTGAGGAACGGCAAATGACCCACAGCATTTCTCATAACCTAAAATCAATATTTTTATTAAAATGGCCTATACTTTCTTGATCAACACTTCTAAAATCTAACATAGCAATTGGTTAAAATTCCCTTTTTTACTTGAATCAGAAATCGGTGCATTGTCAAACACTTAATTTCTGCACTGGTATTTAACTTCTTTATATGTATTTATGCTTTATAGATCATAAACACATTGAACTTCTTCTCAAATGATTGAAGAGCAGCTGAGTAATAAATAATAATTTACTATATTTTTTAACGTGAATTATCGAACAGTTTATGAAACACTATTTATCAATATAATATAAGTAGAACACAAATTATTTAAAAAACATTCACATAGAAATACTACATATTTTTTATATAAATTTCTAATCAAAGCAATCTATCTTCTTAAAATAAAACTAAAATTCAGTCTGGCAATGAGTATAGCTAATTAGATACGCCGTTCTTTCATTTCTACTGTTATTTTGAAAACTTTCATTTAAATAAAAAGCAACTCCAATTTCAACATTAATATAATATTATTGTTATTTTACAGGATAATCATTATTTTAGACATTCACAGTTTTAATTGGCCAATAAAACGTGTTAATTAAATATAAAATAAAATTTTAAAATAATAAACCAGAAACAGTTATATTGAAAATTCGCACTTCTTTACCCTTGGCGTAGTTAGTTGTTATTACGTGATATTATTTTTAAGTTTGCAATATAATTCCGTATTGCAATTTTACATTCCTAAGAAGATAATCAACAATAGTTGCTACAACGAATCTGCTATTTCAAAAAGATCTTGTTAGTTGTTTGTAGCAATACAGATTCTGGTCAATTTTCACTTGTATGTATGTTATGCTTTCTTTTCACATTAATTCAACTTGTATGCCTTAATTAGGAATGGTATTGCTTAATTGGCCATACATAAATTAATCTGCAGTCTCTTCTAGCTTTTGTAGAGAGAGCAGATGGGTAAATTGACTGCTAGTTCAGCAAACTCTGAGACTTTTAGCCGAGGCATAACAACTCATAGAGTTACTCTTATTTTGTATTTTCGAGTACCAATCTTTAGCTTAATGCTTCATCACTTGACCGATTTGAGATTCAATTGTAGCTGCGAATATTGAAATTTCCCTTTTCTTTTACTTACTGTTCACTTTATTTCTGTACTTGGCTTACAACATCTCCTTCCGATGGTTTATTCTAAAAATAATTGAAAAAGTGGGCATTATTAAATGATAATAAATACTTTTTTTCTTGTGGTTGACTACTGTCGTTAAACTGATCTTTTCAAATTGACAGCAAAAAAACAGAGAAAAAAGTATATACTTTGTTCATTATTTTATTCATTCTTTTGAGAAATAATCTAAAATAGAGATAATTTTTCTTGTTATTAACCAAAATATGATCTTTTCCCTATTGCCCTGGAATATTAAAATGAAATTGTGAAAGTTTCAAAGTGTATGACGGGCGTAATTGAGCCTTCAGATAAAACTTTAACTGAGTTAAACTTGCCATATTTGTGCTTTACGACAAAATCACATTTTTTGGTGTTGAGAATAATTTCAGAATACAGGTGAAATGAGTGTATAGTAGTAGTACTAATGATATTCAATCTAAGAACGAGAATTGAAGAAATAAAAACAAACTTTAATTCCACTAAACAGTTCAACTCTTGAATTTAAAAGAGAGAAAAAGAAAATCAGTACCAAATAAAGATCATTTTTGCTGAGTCATAGATAAAGGAATGAGTTAATATCGGAAACAGTTTAATAATTTCTATTGTCTTCAGATAGTCATGTAATTTGATTAAAGTGATTACACAGTGGGGAATGTTCTTCTCGGGTTGTAGTGAGGAACTATTAATTTGAGATATATGATGAGTTCTAGAATTTCCAATTGGACTTTATTTGCAAGAGTTGCAGATGTGAAATACCATGTATGAGCCTAAAGTTGCAAACTGTAAGTTAGAAGACGTCTTGTTCCAACATAATGAAGATAATCAAAGTTTAATAAACTTAATAAAATACTGATTTCTTTACAACTAAAGAGTTGATGTAGAATTTTGTGTCTGTTTTGAGACACACTTTATTTAATTACTCTATCTCTTTACGGTTATGAAAGAGTTTTCTTAATATTCTATGGGTGGATAATGAAGTTTCTTATCTTAGCTTTTGTCAAGCCTTTGAAGGAATAAAGGATGTATGACAAGAAAACAGAGTGGCAAATGTTTATTTATATATTTATTCAAAACACCATACAAATGCGAATAAAACATTTTAAATACGTTTACACATGTTAAATTTTGTTTGTTTTTTTATTTCGTGCAAAGCTACACGTAATTGAGGAATGTTTGCAACTTTAATAAAAGTTAAAGCAGGAAAGAATTTAACCAACAACACGGTATGTGCATGATTCTGACGAACACTAAAGTCTAAGCTAGTGCTACTATAATTTATTTTTCATCAAAATATTTTTAAAAAATTGAAAAAGGTTTCCCAAGGAGAATATTTTAAATAACCATTCACCATTATTAACTTCTCTTTTATAAAACAAATATCAATCATTCTATAAAAGAATGTGTGCGTTCACAACTATAAAAAAGTAATTTCTCATTTTCGTAAATTAATTACCCCTTCAAAAACAGCATTTAAAAAAAAGAGATAAATAATTGGTGGAAAATGCTACATCTACATAACCTTCAATAGATATTGTATTATCCCTGTATCAAAATGAGCTCGGGATGTTCTAAAAACTTTATAAAATAGAGTTAAATTGACATTGATTGAGAAAAGTCACTCTGTGGTAAAAAAAAACATGTTTTATTCATACAAATACTTTTGCCTAACAGTGTTGTTTTTAGACAAATCTAAAGGGCTAAAATGCAGAGTTGGTGGGTCAAATGTCCCGTTAGGATGCATATAATAAAATATCTTATTGGAAATAAAAATCTCCTAAACTTATAAGGAGTGTTTAGGCTTTGTCTAAGATGCAAATATTTTCTACTAAACTGAGACAGGTAGTAGTATGAGAGATGAATTAATTACAACAGATTGTCTTGGACAGAACCATAAAAGTAATTACGTATTTTTGTAAATTGGGTCTTTCATTGTAAATGAATGTAATTATACAGTATATACATACTGAAAATGTTCAGAATGCTCTGAAAATAAATGGGTTAAAGTAATTCTGAATTTGTATTTATAAACGTACTCTACTTTGTGGTCCACTCAACAATTTTAAGTTGCACTGATAAGTGGGGAAAAATATCTCATTGTATGACCAAAAACAATATGGAAAGGAGATTTTGCTGCACTGGTCTGGGTAAAATTAATGAAATTATGTTATCTAATTGGTTAGAGATAATTTTAAAGACTTACAATACTAAAATCAGGGTGTGACTCCTCGTGGTGGACAAAATGGACAGAGCTCATCATGTAGCTGTATACTGAAACAAACGAGTACTTAATTTAGATCAAAATGCATGAATCCACACAAATTGTTTCAGTTGCAATTAGCAAGATTATTACAAACAGAAACATTTTAGTCATATCCATAATTAATTTTATGAGAGTTTGAACACCTTATTGCTAAACTTTTGATGCATGTGGATCCTATTTTTTCTTTTGGACTAGATCTTAAAAACTGTGATGGAAATATTAACTATTTTAAAGATATGATATTAGCAATTAAAGTTGTCAGTTTCCAGGATTTACTGCCACAAATGATCGTTTAGGAGACTTGTGATGAATTTAATAATAATAAAAAATTGTTTACCAACTTTGTATTAAGATATGAATTAACTATGAGAATTATTATGATCAAGGTTACATCACTAAATCAGTGTTGATCAAAGTCCTTGGAATAAAAACAATAAAATTAGAACTAATCCTTTAAAAATGAATGGCAGTATAACGTAACTACTTGGCGTTTTACAAAGAAATGAAAGTGCAAATTGATCTTTCTAACTATTTGCCATTAGGAATATGAATTAAAGACAACTGAAATAGATTATGCCATTCATGTAATGAGTATCAATGACATCTCTCATGAAATTGTATCATACAAAGTAAAGATAAAAATACGTCAATGGTAATATGTCAGGCTTGTGATGTAATGATGTCATGTGACGATACAGCTAAAGGAAAAAGAAAGGTATAATCTTAAGTGAAGACAAATCTGAGAAGACCCATGTTCAGTGACAAAAGCATTAAGAATGTGACATATCACATTTCAAAGATCAGGCAAGTGAAGCTAGGAGTTTTCTTAGTAGCAAGTCATGGAAATACCTTTGTTGTAGAATGTTAGTTATTTAAAAAATGAAAAAAAAACAAGTAAAGTTTTTTTTTAAAATAAAGTAATTATATCAACGAACAACAATGATCACTGTGACTCTTCATATCAAGAAATATTTTCTGACATTTCTGCCATGCAAGAAGAAAAATTTGATTTTCTTACTGACAATGAGAATCCAAATTTATAAATGTCCAAATCTTATAACAGCCAAATCAGTAATAATACGCTACAGAATACTTCTCTGAACCTTTCATGAAATATGGAAGCCTAATATTCACAAATACGGGAGATCCTCATTGCAGGTGAAATGTTGATATCTGTAGTGTAGATATCTTTGCAGCTTCAATAAAAGTCAAAGCAAGAATGAGTTGGCCAACAACGTGATGTATGCATGATTAACAATAAGGTCATTTTTCAAATTTATTTTTTTTCATCTAGTTATGAGAGAAGCTATTGTTTCATTTTTGTTTTTTGAATTTCGCACAAAGCTAATCGAGGGTTAACTGCGTTAGCTATCCCTAATTTAGCAGTGTAAGACTGGAGGGAAGGCAGCTAGTCATCACCACCCACCGCCAACTCTTGGGTAACTCTTTTACCGACGAATAGTGAGATTGACCGTAACATTATAACGCCACCACAGCTGAAAGGGCGAGCATGTTTGGTATGACTGGGATTCAAACCCGTGACCTTCGGATTACGAGTCGAACGCTTTAACACGCTTGGCCATGCCGGGCCCTTAGAGAAGTTACAAAAAGGTTTGTTGAGGAGAATATTTTGAACAACCATTCATTATTATTGATTTCCCTTGTTTAGGATAAATACCAAACGTACTCTAGGTTGTTTGTTTGTATTTTGAATTTCGCGCAAAGCTACTCGTACATAATTTAGTTGTGTAAAACTACAAGGAATGCAGCTAGTCATCACCACCAACCGCCAACTCTTTGACTACTCCAATGAATAGTGGAATTGATCATCACATTATAATGCTCAATGACTGAAGGAACGAGCATGTTTGGTGTTACAAAGATTCGAACCTACGATTTTGGGATTGAGTCACGCGTCCTAACTACCTCTTATATCGTGCCACGTAGTATAGTAGAAGCTGTGCTTTTACGACTATGAGACAAAGGGGGCTGCATGATCAGGTGGTTAAGACACTTGACTCGTAATCTGAGGATAGAGAATTCGAATCGCCGTCACGCCAAATATGCTCGCTCTTTCAGCAATCAAACTCTTCATTGGTAAAATTATAAAAATATAATTTCTGGAAATCATAAAACTCTTATTAACTCTACACCTAGTTTTAATATAAACATCAAAAGTAATGATGTTATAATCACAAGTACTCGAGTCCCTTTGTCCAAGATTTCTAAAGACATCATTCTCAGTACTAAATACAAGGTCTAAAACAGAATCTCTTTCAGTAAGATCTATCAGATGCTGCTTAATTGTTTGTTTGTTTTGAATTTTGCAACTACTCGATATATTCTCATGATGTGAACTTTATGGGCAAGATATGCTGTCTCACAGCATATCTTGCCCATACAGTAAAAAACATAAGACTGAGACGGACATGGTAAGATAAAGGTTTTCAGCAATGACAACATGACTTCTCAACCATTTGGCTTCTTGGTTCATATGGATTACTCAAGATTATTCAGCCTCAGCCACTGTGTAGCCAATATATTAGCAGTGGACTAGCACAATGGTCAATGAGTAAGTTTCAGTTCATTTGGTGAATATATTTATAAGGTGCTTACATCAATTACATGTCTTAGTTCAGGAAGAGGACCATTTTCATCCAGAATGGTTTTTGTCGAGGGAAAAACCTACAGCTTTCTGCTAGAGGCTTCAATAAGGTGCAAAATCCTTCCAATTTCTCCAACATCTATTAATTTATTTACGTGAATGCACACATAAAGATCTCGCCACAAATTCGTGATAGTATGTGACATTAAATTTTGTTATACAGCATTATGTAAAGTTCAAAGCATTTACGCTGATGACCGTTTGAGCAAGTATAACACATCTTAGATCTATAATTATAGCAGATGATGGCAATGCACTGGGCTACAACCTATGTACGAGATATCGCAACCTATTTATTTTTTGAGTTAAGTGTGGTTTAGCACTGGATAATTATTATTTTCTGAAATATGTGGTTCACCTGTATCACATGAAAAAGTGATTGATAATTTCCACTGCAACTTGATCCATAGGACATCAAATCCTGAGCCAAGACTGGAGATAACTTTTTGTTGTTGTTTGTTTGAAGTGCAACATTGTTAGTTTTGGGTTAAAGATGCCCTTAAAGATTAATGCTTAATTTATCATATAAAAATAACATTTTACTAAATGATCAAAATGATGACTTCACTTGGAGCACCTGATATTCGAGGAGTTTGAGCAGGTCTTAGCTCAAACCGTTAGTACTTGTTAGAAATTCAGTCTTGCATCTCCACATTTTTAAAGACTAATCCCACTTTGTGCCAAGCCCATTTTTATTCAAACCAGCCACTCTAATGTTGGGTGTAAGTTAATTTCTGCTTTTCTCTGAGGTGGTAGCCAAACTTAACTTATGCTTCATCTGCTTAAATCAGCATAAGCAGTTGCAGGGTGACTGTTGCGGTATGTAACCCTCTCAGAAAAATGATTAACATTGACGCAGATTGACGCCGTTTTAAGTGTCTTTCCTCTTCTCCAATGATGTCATTTAACTAAATGCAGAGTACCTGCATAAACATTTTGAAAAAAAATTAAATAACTGACTTCAAATATAGTAGCTTTTTAAATATGACTAAAGAAATTATGCCCCAAAAGAACCTTTTTATTACCAGTAAAGAAATACAAAGTTTAATAATTGCTAGGATTCTTAAAAGCTATTCATTATTCATGCATGCGGTTTCTACAGCAGTTGTAAGAGATACAGTGTTATTTTATTATATAGATATGTGTGTGTGTTGTTTATTTTGAAATTATACGTCATAAATAAAAGAAAATGATAGGTGTTTACAAAGAGTCATTTTAGAGCTTGATTTTCTTCTGACATGGTAACTGGGCCCGGCATGGCCAAGCGTGCTAAGGCTTGTGACTCGTAATCTGAAGGTCGCGGGTTCGCATCCCCGTCGCGCCAAACATTCTCGCTCTTTCAGCCGTGGGGTCGTTATAATGTGACGGTTAATCCCACTATTCGTTGGTTAAAGAGTAGTCCACGAGTTGGCGGTGAGTAATGATGACTAGCTGTCTTCCTCTAGTTTTACACTGCTAAATTAGGGATGGCTATTACAAATAGCCCTCGAGTAGTTTTGCGCGAAATTCAAAAACAAACAGACATAGTAACTAATTTTTTTTCAGCAAATGGAAACGGATCAGTGGACGGGTGCAGGAACACGGTCCAATATTATGCTTTCAGTGTTGAGATAGATTATCTGACTGTACTAGAAACAAGAAATCACAGAGTTTAATGATCGACCAGCAACAAGTTTTGTTTCAGGGGCCACAGAATTCTTTTAAAACTTCCTTGATGTTATAATCTTAATCTATGAACATTGATTATGTATATATATTGACAGATGGAATCAGACGGAAACGTGCAGTTCTCATAGAGAATGAATGTTGTAGATATATGTTGTTCTTGATGACGAGAAACCCACTTGAAGTAAAAATGCATCTCAAGACGGTCAATACGGCATTAATACTTTCATTAAAGGAAAGTAGAGAACAACGTTTTGACCTTCTTAGGTCACCCTCTAGTTAACTCTCTTTTATTACCCTACAAACCGTCTTGAGATACATTTTTGTATTATGCTACATTGTTTATTTATTAGTAGTTCCTATGCATTTGATTTTATACATTTAAGCCATAATTAAGACTAAAAAATTACAAAAGAAGTCTACAAAGACCAATCTCTAACGTGTTTGAGAGCTGTTAATTTGAATTATTTGAAAATATATTGGGGGTGGAGTTTGTTTGTTTGTTTTGGAATTTCGCACAAAGCTACTCGAGGGCTATCTGTGCTAGCCGTCCCTAATTTAGCAGTTTAAGACTAGAGGGAAGGCAGCTAGTCATCACCACCCACCGCCAACTCTTGGGCTACTCTTTTACCAACGAATAGTGGGATTGACCGTAACATTATACGCCCCCATGGCTGGGAGGGCGAGCATGTTTAGCGCGATTTGGGCGCGAACCCGCGACCCTCGCATTACGCGACCTATTCGTTGGTAAAAGAGTAGCCTAAGAGTTGGCGGTGGGTGGTGATGACTAGCTGCCTTCCCTCTAGTCTTACACTGCTAAATTAGGGACGGCTAGCACAGATAGCCCTCGAGTAGCTTTGTGCGAAATTCCAAAAAAACAAGCTGTTGTTGTTTTGAATTAAGCTCAAAGCTACACAATGGGCTATCTATGCTCTGCCCACCACGGGTATCGAAACCCGGATTTTAGCGTGTAAGTCCGCAGACATACTGCTGAGCCACTGGGGGGCTCCAAAAAACAAACAATCTTTCTACAATAAATTTTTATTTCTGCTTCATGAAGAGTTAAAAATCTTTGTTTTTCGGTAAATTGCAAAATGAGTATGATCTTACATTCTGCCTGAAAAGTTACTAGCTCTGACATGAAAAATATCGCCCACTAAAAGTCCAATCAACGTTTTATAATAATTAGGAAATTCATGGTTGTATAGTGCAAGAATATAACATTACTTAAATCTTTTAATGTATAATTTATTTTTGTAGATAATTATGCGGTACTCTAATTCATAGGTTTATCAAATACATTGCTATACATGCGCTTAATATTACTATAGATATATCTTGCTCCAGACCTGGAAGGGTAAATAAATCTACCTATAAGGAAATAACTGTTTAGTCACGTGGCTACTATTGTCCAATTGAGTATTTGTTCTGGCACGAGCCATTTGGAGTCGCTCTTCTCCCTGAGTTGTATGTGACAAGCGCAGAAAAACTTTTCATCAACAGCCGCCATATTAGATTATTTCAGAGTTGTCGAGAGATATACGTTGGAAAGTTTTATGTGTTATTCTTCCTTTTGTATATGTTTATTATAGATCATTTTTGACTGCTTAGTCGAGAAAGTGAATCACAAGAAAATGATGGCAATTTTGTGCATATTAAGTAGTTAGTTAAACTAGCTAATGCAGCCACTAACGTTTAGTCCCCAAAGTCAAAGCGTCTGCCGACGCTTAGCCGATATACGTAAAATTACCACAGGCTACAGCAGTAACATCACACGGGCCGTAGCAGCCTAATGCTGTGGATATGATGATGGAGGCGGGGGCTAGTCGGGATGCGGTAGAGACTATTAGAATTAAGACGTAAGATTGACGAAAAGTCGCCTGAATCAGACATGTGCATTGTATAGTATCATTTTCGAGTACAGAAACGGTGTTTGAATTCTGTGTCATAGTTATTTTATTTTTAATTTTTGTGTGATTTTCTTTTGACGGAATTAAATATTTGATGAAATCTACACAGCCAAGTTAACCTACATTAAGTATTATCTAGTTAGGCTTGAAAGAGTTTGTAATTTAATGTTAATTTATCACAAACCAGAAGATTAGTTAATACATCAGTACTACTGTTTGTGGTACAACACTACAGTACTATTAATCTGAGTAGTGTAGATTAAGCCTACTCCAAGGTCTGTTTTATAAATTATTCCTGCTTGAGTATTACCCTATCTTGGGGAACATGGCTGATCTTGTAGACGGAAGACCACCAAATAAACGACAGAAATTATCTGAATCAACGCTTTCAGCTTCAGATGGTACAGGTAACTAATATAATAATAATTCTAGTAGTATTTAGCTTTTAATATTAGGCCTAATTAGTCCTGTCTCATTGTTATTTTAACTAGAGACTGAGTTTGAATATAAAATTGAACTTGGTTTTTGTGTAAACATTCGTTGAACCTTGATAATGATATAGTACGTCGAAAGTGCTCGTTAATGAGTTTCAGGTTTTGATAATAACTCTTGAATGGTTATAAGTTATAATTATTATTTATGAAGCATGGAGTAAAGTATGGTTTGTCATACAATGATGATGATGATGACATAAACTACACTCGCTACTCAGTTTGCGTGCTCATATGTTTAAAATAGAAGTTTAAAATTTGGATCTCCTTGTGGGAATAACATTCAGTTGTATTATTTGATATGTTGCCATGCCATCGCTGGTTGTTAATAGTTGGTGTAATTTGTGTAGGTTAGGAAGTCAGTTGTGTGAACTAGTCTTAAAAAATAGCAGTTAGGCATTTTATGTTCCATTGCTTTATTATTTGCAATTTACCATTTAACTTTAACAGTGTTCTACTGTTACACAAGAATACATAACATGCTTTCTCATGATGTCAGATAACACTGCATGCATTATTAAGGTTGTTGCATTTGAGATGTTTAACAGTTGTGTTGCATGTTTTTAGATCTAAATTTTGGTTCTGCATCTGAAGAGTCCAAATAAATGTTTTAAATTTACTCTTGGAAAATTTTACTGTGTTTATTAAATGTGTTTTCAATTTGTTGTTATTATGGTTATGATCTGTATCAAATTATTTAATTTTATTAATACAAAATTAAATTGAATTATTTACAGTTAAATTTTGTACCTTATATTTGTGCATGAAAGTAATGATAGGCATATTTCAATCATTTTCTTGTATTATGAAGTACAGATATAAGATTAAATACTATAGGGACAACATGGGACTATTTCATTTACCAATTTTTTCCTATACATCTAATTTCCAAGAAAAAGGAAATTAAACTCATTCTTAATGTTTCAGAAAGTAATTGATTACCATTATTATTATTTCCAAGGAATGGTATTGGACCCTTTGGTTTATCTAGACTATTGCATTTCTACTATCTTACTTCTAAAAACTTTATAATCTAGTTTTATTTTGTAGTATTTCTCCTCATCTATAAAATATTCATCTAGTCTTTCTCAACTCTCTCGTGTTAAAGCTTCTACCACATGGGAAAGCAAACTGTTCCAAAATATAAACTGCCTTCTATATTAGAAAAGTAACTCTTCCTTAAGTGGAGCTTGTGTCTTAGTTGTACATATATTAAACTTCTGTAGTATTACTGCTTGCACATATTTTGAAAATGTCATAAATTTGTTACCAAACCATTTAATAATCTTCAACTTGGTGACATGTCTCCTCTGCAGGCCATGAGGTTTCATCTTGTCCCTTTTCAGAAACTCATGCAAATCTGGATCATTCTGGTAACTCTTTTTGTTTTCTCCAAATTTTGTCTAATCATTTGGTATCTTTTTCTTAAAAAACAAACCCAATCTGAACAATATTCTGATGGGATATATCCAGCACTTTATTAGAGTGAAGTGATATCTCGTTTGATATATACTCAGTATTTCTGTGTATACAACTAAAGTTGTTCATTTTAGTACCAACATATATTGTCTGTACAGTTTTAGAGCCTTTATAGTAGCTATACCCACTGGTTTTTTTCCTTTCCCAATGTAACCTAAAGCTTTTCCTGCAACGCTATGAGAGTAATGCAAATTTAAGATTACCAATAAGGACAATGTTACTAAAATTAGAAAATTTCATCCAGTTACTAGCCCAACTTACTGAATATTTAAAACCTGTTTGTTAAATTTCAACATCTTTAGTACATTTTAACATACTTTCAAAATTAATATCTACTAATGTAATTATTTAACTTTTTATTTCTTCATGTCATTAATAATCATGAGAAATTGCAAACAGTTTGGCTTAAGACCCTGAGGTACACATTAATCCACTTTATTTTCATCCCACTTATAACAATATTTACTTTCTCCTTCCACTTAAACAACAGTTGACCCATTACTTCTGCCTCAATAAATGTATTGTTCTGAAGGCATCTCTTGTGTGGTACCTTAAACTTGCTGGAAATTCAAGTGTACTAAATCTCTCATCTACTGCATTGTGTGTGTTCATTTAAGTCTAACATTTTAAAATAAACTTTAAAAATATGTGTGAGGTATGACATTCATTTTCTAAACCCATGTTGATTGTTTGTCATAATATAAAACTTATCTGAATGTTCCTGTTGAATTTCTTTAATTAGAGGCTAATAATTTTTCAAACAATCAAATAAAACTAATTGGATATTGTCTAACCCTCTATCCTTTAAAAAAAATGTTACATAAGTTGGTTTATTCTTCTGGCATCTAATAATTCTTAATGGATTCATTAAAAAATAAAGTTAATGGCTTAACTTAGTCTGCTCTGTTTTAGTAGATTTAATTTTAATTAACACTAAATATAATTGAAATGTTAATACCAGGCTTCTTAAAGACAAAACAGCATATTTGACCTTTCAAATTAAAACATATTATACCAAGAATTAAAAAAAACTCTGTATCTGAACATTTAGAAATACAGCACCTAAATTAACTCAGTAATGTAATATTGACATGAATCCACAACTGTTTCAACAGTGTATTCTTTACACAAGAAATTAGGAGAATGAACCAGAAAGATAAAAATCAAAATTGGAATTTAATCCCAGAATTTTGTTCAGTCTTTGCAAATAAATTGCATAAATCAAGACAAAACCATGGCATATGCCAATGTCCAATTTGAAAAGATTCTTCTACTTGAAAACAGCTGTACAAGTGAGGTATAAGGCAAACATCCTCACAAAGGTAAAAATCAAAAACAGATTTTAGGTTTTATTTTATTAATTAAGTGTCTTGTGAAATCATAAAATTATAGAAATTTTCCAAGTTAAATCTGAGGCTTGAACTTTATCATGTTCTGTTTAAATTATGTTAAAAAAAGTATAGTTTAGTGCTATCAAAATACTGTGAAGGACTCCTAACAATTTTGTTTTCAAACATTAGTATTCTTTCTTTGTTCAAATAATGTACAAGAAAAAGCATCTTTTCTGTTTGCTGTGTTATGAAGAAGTGTCTTAAAATATGCAAAACTGTGTTACTACTAGTTTTAAATCACATTTAAATTGAAACAGAAGTTTTATTCATTAATAATATAATGTAAATGTTGCTAGACAGGGAATTATCAATTTTTCAGTGCCATACAAAATATTAAAATACAAATTAAGAGGTAAAGGTGAAACGATATTTTTAAGGTAACTTACCTATACTTTGATCTTTCCTCGAACAGTATACATATATGTGAAAAAATGAATTTTATCAGATTCCTTGTCTGTAATAGAACGGATAACTCAAATTTGGCAGGGTTTGTGTTAATATTCTAGTTATTTATTAACAGTTATATATTTTGCTATAAAGTCTTAATCTTAGAAGTTATTCAAAAAAATATTAAGAAATTAACATTTTTTGCTATGGGCTTGTTCATAAGGACAGATCATGTGACCATTTTTGTTTGTTATTGTTTTTGTACTATAACTTTTAATACAGTATGCATATTTTGACAAAAGTTTGCAAATTATCAGTTAGTATTACAGGTTTTTATAAACAAAATATCAAGATTTTGAAGTAATGATTTACTCGTTTGTTTCTTTTCTAATATTGATAACATGAATGCTGAGGTTAAAATGACTTTTATGTATCAGAAAATTATCAAAATTCACTTGTGAAATCTTTGTAATTTTCAGATAATTATCAAACATTTTTTTCAAATGGAGAAAACTTTATATTTTACCTGTTATTTTCATCGTAATATTTCTGAATGGATTTGGTCAATTTGACCAACCTTGTAACTGCCATAAAAAATTAGAAAATATATATAAATTATGCTTTTTATTTTCTAGAATGATGACAGATTATAGTATAAAATGCAAGTGTGTAGTCTAAATAGCTAAAATTTCTTAATGTTATATCTTTTTATTATATTGCTTTTTCAGCTGTGCCTGACTAACAACACGGATTACAGGTTACTCTAGTGGATTAGTATTTTGTAAAATGCAGTTATATTTCAGTTATGATACAATGAATACCTACACATATTATTACTATTTTTGAATAAACTTAAGATTGTGAAGGATTTATGAGAATCAGAAGTTAAACTGATATTCTGTAGGATTGTGTAGGGTAAGAAAGTTAATTCTATGGCATGTAGTTTTAGTTAGAGAAGAAAAAAAAATTTTTTTTTCCCAGTATTGCTAAAACTAAGTCTTTACAATTATTTTATAGAATTAGGCAAAAGTTTTGATAGTAGGTAGCATGTTAGCTGATATGTAGTAATTTTTTAAATCTTCCATCATAAAAGAGAAGTGCAATCTTTACATGATAAGTTTGTTGAAAACCTATGAAAGAAATAACTTCAAGGTAAAAAGTTTGGGACTTGTTTCAGTTACTGTTGCTAAAAGAAAAAAACAAACAAATGTCATTCTCTAAGAGCTACCTGAACAGATTTTTGTCAATGATAAAAATGTGTAAGGCAGATCCAACTTGTAAGGATAATGAAGTATTTGGATACAGAAGGACTCGATGGAATAAACAAAATGATTACAGAAACCATTGAAGGAAGCAGTGCAAATGCAATCTTCAAGGACTCATATCAGGCCAAGTGGTCAAGTTCAGAATGGTCATAAATGTGGGAAATGGGGAAAAAAAGTGGAATTCCTCTCCCTTGCAGTATATGTCTTGGACAAAGGTGAATAGTCAGTCAGAGAGAGGAGAATATAGTTGCTGCTAGAAACATATTTTGTGGAAAACATTTTTGATATATTGATTTGGAATATGGGTCACTGTTTTTTTAAGCAGCATCGGGCCCGGCATGGCCAAGTGTGTTAAGGCGTGCGACTCGTAATCTGAGGATCTCGAGTGATGGTGTTTTAGTCAAAGAAGAATGTATTTATCAGTCCTGCAGCAACCTTTATCGTTTCTTTCTAAATTCAACCTTGTTACCATCATCAAGCCCTCTGTGACAGAAAATCTGGTATAAGTGTAAACATTTGTTGAATTGCCCTTTATGTGCAACAGATAGAAAAAGCAACTAAATGTTCTGTGAGGTGTCTATAAACAACTAATTTAATGCAAATATTATTCTTATCATTTTAACATATATTTAAGTAATAAATATAACAGTGTATCTCTTAGAACTAGCTGTAAGTGATTAAAGAGATGTCTTCATAGTAGTAACACATAAGCTGTAGTAAATACAACACAGATATTAATGTAACAACTTTTGGTATAATGCTGCACTTGAAATAAGTAGTGAGAGGTAAAACTAAAGATGGTTCATTAATATTTTGAAAATAGTTGCTGAAGTGGTTGATAGTTTTGAATAATTCATGGTAATGTGTAAAATTGTTCAAGTCTTTTCATGAGAAAAACATTTATGAATTAGCACAAGCAAATTGTACAGATGTTTAAAGTGGTGTGTTTCAACAGAAAAAAGCAAGGAAATTGTAGTTTTAATGTTATAAATATTTGCATTATATAGCAGAATTTTCAATTTTACTAAAAGTAAAAAAGAATAAATTGCGCAACACCACTGTGTTCAAAAGGGCTGCCCAGTGGTAATTATTGTAGGCTTGTAATGTTAAAAATTAGGTTTTGATACTCATAGGTAGCATAGGACAAATAGCCCATTGTGCAGCATTGCACTTAATTACAAACAAATATAAAGGTTTGTTGTTGTTGTAATTTTAAAGGTTCTTGTTAAAATTCTGTATTTCTCTTTCATTCTCCAATGGTTTTGTATCCAATAATTTGTTTTGCCGTAACATTGAAATGACATTTTACCAGTGTTAAGTAGATTTTGAAAGGTAACATTTTAAGAGTTCATTCATTATTCTTCTTGAGATTTTTCAAGGTTTTAGGATACATATTGCTATGGACAAGTGCTTTCTTAATGCATTACTCTTTTAAATCTTTTTCTTTAATAAAAAATTAGAACTGAAACAGAATTCTTTCCGATTTTGAAAGAAATTGGCTAATCCAACAATATTTTTTGTTGTCAGGAAAAATACTAGTAAAAAATTAAAAAACATAAGATTCTGATTTGTAAACTTTACAGAACCATTCCTCATGCAGTGGTACAAACTGATTTGTTTCTGTTTTGCTTAGGTGCATTTTTGTTTTTGAAACCTTAGTTTCATAGGTGTTGAAAGTGCTGAAATTATGAAATAAAAAGTGTTCTTTAATTTAGAACATCTAAAGTAGCAAACCTAACATCTTGTTTCATTCTTTTTGGTTTAGGTGAGAGTAAAACATTTCAGGTAGACTTTTAAGTTGAACTTATACATTTTCAAAACTGTTTTAACTATTATGATACCATCTTTATTTTGGTAGAACTTCTGTCTTCAGTTCTTTAGGGGTTTTTCAAGAAGAAATGTTATATTTCAATCATGCTGTTAACACACACTATTGTCTGTTGATGTGTTTCTCTCAATTCGTAGCTCATGAGGCTGGCTGGGATGCAACAAACACAGTAGTGGTCTGAACACTAATGACATAAACCATTTGTTGTGCAAACAACTGTTATGGAGTAAATACCTTTTGAGCTGATAAAACATTATTACAGTTAATTATATTTGTTATAAGATCTAATACTTATGACAAGTATAATTGTAATTATGCTTTGTTAGCTTAAAGAAGCAAATTAATTCATATAAATTTCATTATTTTAACTTGTTTTTGTATTTTTTATTCATAATTAAATTTTTTTATTCATGTACAATGACATTTGAATTGGTTGTGAATGAAGAACATTAAATAAATGTGGCATGATTAAGCTAATAAATTTAATTAGCTTCATTATTATTATTATTTCCATTAAGGTTTGCCACATAACTGTAATTTTTCATATGTACCTGCAATTCCAGAAAGTCAATTTTTCCAAAATTAAATACATAATTCACATTAACTGTAAAATTTGTTCAAACATCAAATACAATGATTTTATGATTACTTGTGTTTATGTATTTTTTACTACATTTCTTACTCTTTCCTTTTACAAAGAGCAGTATATAAAATTAATATCTGCTAGAGACCTGTCTGGTAAGGGTTAACCAACTGTGAACCAATGGGCAGCTTATAAGGGTTGAAGGAAAGATTGCATGACAAGCTGTATAACTTAAGTAAAAATACCACTTTGAACCATTTAAATTTTTTTACTTAAATATTTCAGAACTGACATTTTGTAACATTGGAAAATTTATTTATTGTGTGTGAGTAAATTTATTGTTACTCAAACATAATGCACCCAAAAACTCCTTTGTCAGTAAAAAAAAGATATAATTATTGGAGAGAAATTGAACTTAGCAAAAAATATAGTTGGAAAAATATTGCATGTATCAGTGATGCCAAAAAACCTAACTGGCAGAGAAAAATATACATGTAAAAATGGCTCATTTGGGTTGAGAAAATTTTTTTTGCGTAGAGGAGTGAACAGCGTTTTAACTTTCTTTGGTTATTCACTCCAATACATAAAAGAAAAAAAAATCAACCCAAATGAATTGTTTTTACATGCATATTGCCTGTATTAGTATAGGGCTCTGATATCAAATGATTCCATAAATGCTTCAGCAGGTAAATATAATTAACTATGCAAATAACTGATGAAAATAAAATAGGTTAGACATAATTGGAAATATAAAATGACTTTTCTGAGAGACAATGTTTTAGCTTGTGTTTAATAGTTTCTTCATGTGTAAGAGCTTGTATGAAGAGATGAGAAAATGAGTATTTGTCATTACAACAACAAGACACAACAGTGAGTTTTATTGAGAAATATCTAATGGATACATTATGTTATGTGCACATTAAAAAAAGCAACAGAAACTAAGAAAAAAGGGGCTATTTTAAATTTTTTTTAAAGCAGTTTCGCATTAAAATTTTTTGAAAATTGCCACCTGAAATATTATATAAATACTAAATGAATTGATGCAGTATTTTCATACACAAGTTACACGTGTAGAAAGTGTGTGCCAAGTTTTATGGAATTGGGATAAGTATTTTAAGTGTGAGAACAAAGTAAGGGATAACATCGTACCTTGTTGGTCCAAATAAGGTTAATATAATAGTACATGCTAAGTTGTGGTTGAGATTGATATGAAAAATGGACACAAGTGCTGGCTTTGCTTTACATAAATGTTTATGCATATTTATAAAACTTTGTTACTTATGGCTGTTTTCTGGCAGACATTCCAATCTATTTACATAACACTATTTGTTCTGACATTATTAACTGCATTTTGTATAAAATTTCTTGTGAGCAAAGAATTATGATATTATAGTAAGGTGTTTTAAGTGCTAAATGTGCTGTTTTTGCTGATTGAAAACATGAAAAATTGAACTGGTGAATTCAAAAGGGGCCCAAGTCCACAAATTTTCAAAATTGAGATATTATATGTTTAATGATCTTTAAGAGACAAGCTATCTCATTGTGTGCATAAAGGTCCCAAGCTCACAATAATGTATTGATATAATGTTCACAGTTTGGGGTCATAGCAAAAGTACAGCGAAGATATGATACAGTCGAGATGTATCAAATATGTGATGAAATCATTGGTGAAAAGTTTGATGTTGCCTTGATGAAAGTTATAGATATGCTGGATTTCAAATTCCATCTTGGTCAGTTTTATAAAACGTCAGACAGAAAGGTTGGAGAGAAGTACATAGTCGGCAAATACAATGTGTTCAGATTCAGTGCAGATTTCAGAAATGACATAGTTTCCAAAAATATGTCTGCTCAGATCACAACCAGATTCTGCCTTCTAAAGCCCTCAGTCAGGGTTGTTACATATCCAGAGGAGCCACTCTACAGTGGGCAACTTGGTGTAAAGGCAGCAGAAGTAAAGGATGATCAAAAATTGGCAAAATATATTTCACCAGAGGCTCAGTAGTTCCTCAATAAGTTAACAGTTTGTGATACTAGGGCTGAAGATGAGTCTGACTTTGAAGATTAGATACTATGTATCTCATTGTTAACCTGTTCCCTTTCAGAATGAAAAACTCATTTTACTGGCAGTTATCATGTATCAGAACAATAGTTTGGATACAAACTGATCTTCAGAAGTGTTAAACATATGACAGAAGAAATAAAGATATCCTCAGATGAGAAATATGTGATATGTCATTCTCTTTAGATTTTACTATTGTTTAATTCAAGAATGGTCCAAGTCCAGAGACTTTAGTTTGCCAACCCTCTGAAATCTAAAGAGTGAAGTGCTTCATATTATAGCATTTGTAAGCTATGAACTGGTGCTATATATGAGTAAAGTATGAATCATTTGCCATAGCTTCCCTTTAAATTAATCAGTTAAGTTGATTTCCTGCACAAACATATTTCTTGGACTTGGGCCCCTTTTGAATTCACCAATTCAATTATATGAAATAATATTTATAAAGTTAAGTGAACGTTTTAAAATATAACACTGGATTTGAATGCAAATGGAAAACATTCAAATTAAAGGAAATCTTGTGTATCTCAGAAGGACTGGCATGGTTATTAACACTTTTACTAATAAAGCAGAGAACAATATTTTGACTTTCCTAGGTCATCTTCAGGTTAACAAAGAGAGAGTTTACAACTGGCTGTTGCTGATCACATCTTAGGGATGAGAGTACAAACAGGAATGGGATTGTAGTAGCAGTTAGATGTTGGGTTATTAATTAATATAGGTATAAAGGTGTTCCTTGATATTAATTTTAGTTGTTGTAGGGCTTCTTTAATTTTGCATTTGTTTGTATTTGTTTTCCTACTTAGTTGCTAGTTTCCTATGGTTATGTTGCATTTATTTGATTTGTAGTGTTAAAAAAATGTGTGAAGATGCTTTTTCATGTTCTTTGAATCTAGATTACATTTTCCTGCTTGTTTCTGCAACATAGAAGCTGTGGCAGTTG
The DNA here is from genome assembly GCA_011833715.1 of Carcinoscorpius rotundicauda. NCBI lineage: Eukaryota > Metazoa > Arthropoda > Merostomata > Xiphosura > Limulidae > Carcinoscorpius > Carcinoscorpius rotundicauda. Next base: position 38,069,585 of record CM022403.1, read on the forward strand.
CATTGTATTTTATAAATAATGTTGGTGTTGTGTTTGTCAGTGAAGTTATACAGTATGGACTTTAGTTTTGTTGGTTTCTTGTCATCAAGAATTGAAGGAAATCCATTTATTTAATTTGAGGGTGTGCATTGTTTTAGATAGCATGTCAAGATAAGATGTTCTTTAAGTTTCTCTGCTGAGAATATTGTTTAACATGTATGAAAAAAAATCTTTTTTTCACATTTTTCTTTCCATTATTTAGGTAAAATTTTCAAATTTTTTTAATAAATACACAAACATTATCCAAAATTTACAGAAAAAACTACTTAAAAGCCATGCTGAACACAAAATACAAAGAACTGCATGACTTACAAAAAATGAACCTCGACCATCAACTTTTAATTTCAAGTCTAATCTAAATCAACTTAATCATGAAGCCTTAATGGCCAGTTTCGATGTTATATCCCTCTTTACAGAAGTTCCAACAACTGAAGCCTGCAAGATCGCCTAAGAACTCTATATCCAAGACCCTAACCCAACTATAGACATTCCCAGTAACCAGTCAGCAACCCTCATAGAATTCGCCACAATAAAGACAAACTTCATGTTCAACAACCAAAACTATATACAAACAAATGGCCTAAGCATGGGCAACCTGGTACCACCAGTTCTAGCCAATATTTTTATGACACAAATTGAAACACAAGCAATTAATACAGCATTACATCCACCATTATACTGGTACAGATATGTAGATGGCACGGTTGCGGGATTCAATTCTACAGAACATATACTTAATTTTTTCAATCACATTAACTCTATACATCCCAACATTAACTTCACATGTGAACAGGAAGAAAGCAATCAAATATCATTTCTTAACCTCAAAATTATAAGAACCGACACACAATGCAAAACAGAAATCCACCGAAAAATCACCCACACTGGACTGTACATTCCTTGGGACTCAGCACACGAAACAAAACAAAAACTCAACATACTAAGAAACCAGATAAACACAGCCATAAAACTATGCTCACCAGATGAAATTAACGATGAATTAGACAAAATAAAACAATACTTCATGAACATCAATAAGTTTCCTCCACAAACCGTAGAAAACATTATACGCACACACCTAGACAGAAAGCAAAATCAACCAAAAAAAGTAAATATATCTCTTGAATCAAAAAATCACGAAACCATATACTGCTGTATACCATATATTCCTGACATCAGCAAACAAATAACCAACATTTGGCAAAAACTTGTAAAAGATATGACATTCCAGTTAATACTAAATTTATTCAAAAACCAGGCTCAAAACTGAGGTCTATACTATGTAAGAACTACACTGACAAACACCACACCAACATTATTTAAAAATACAATGTGATAACTGCCATGACTTCTATATTGGAGAAATAAGTAGAAAAATGGAAACATAAAAAGTCACCTTCACATGTTTTCGAACATTGTGAGTCAAATAAACACAACATAACCATAGAAAACACTAAAATACTAAATAAAGAAACAAACATAAACAAATGAAAAATTAAAGAAGCCTTACTTATACAACAACTTAAACCCAAAATAAACCAATATGAAGGAACGCCATTATAACTATATTAATATTATAGATAAAATTATATATTCAAACATCTAACCCCGCCTGCTACATTGAGACACTCAGTTACACAACCCCTTCAAACCATGTGGTCAGCTTCCAGTCAGTTACCTCTTTCTTTGTGAACCTGACGATGACCGAAGAAGGTCGTAATGTTGTTTGCTCTTCTATGTAAAATATTTTCTCAACCCAAATGAGCCATTTTTGCATATAAAGTATATAAAAAGAAATAATTTATTTTGCTTTAAAAAAAGAGGGATTAAGGTTTAAGATTAAAATGAGAAATAAAGACAAAATCAGAATGGTGTTTCTCACAGTATATCCATCTTGGGTGTTTAGCATTAGAACACAACAGAATAATTTCACACAATTATGATAATTTTTTGTAAACTATATTTTTAATATTAATTTGTGTTTGTTTGCTGGAGAAAACATAATGATTCAAGATGTTGAAATTTCATAAAAATTAAGACTCCAGTAGAATTTGTAATTTTCTTGTATCAAGTAGAAAACTAAATTGTACATAAACCTCAGACTCTGTGAATTAGCCAGATAATGAGTTATTCTTATCAGTTATTGAGTAAGAAAGTGAACTTGAAATTATTTTTACCCAATAATACAAAAGATCCCTCCCAATGATAAAATCTGTTAAAAAAAGTAATATTATATTGAGGATTTTTTATATTATATAAATTCGAAAGTAGTAGATATATAATTTTTAGTTAATGGTACTTTGTTAATATTGTGTTAAAATTGCAAATGTTTCAGTGATTTCCTAAACGTTTTCTCCAATATAAAGATATTGTTTTTGCAATCTAGAGACTTTGAAACAGAATTACCTTTTATCATAGTATACTTGTATTAATTTTTTAAAATATATTATGAGAATTGTGACTTTTTCAGCTACTTTTTAAAGGGAACTCACTTATAGATGTGAATAATACATTTATATTTTTGCAGATTTTAACCTTGGAAACTTGTGGGAGTTGGAAAATGAACTTCCAGAAGAACTTAAGAACACAGAAACAAGACCTGAGCCAACACAGCAGCTACAATCTGGTTCTCACTCTAGCCTGAATTTGCAGAATGGTGCAGTAGATTCCTCACTCAACCAGGAAGATGTTGGTGTTATGTCACCACAGAGAACACAGCAGTTATCTTACCTCCTTCAAAATAAGGCACCATCAAGTCATGGTGCACTCATAAGTTCTAAGAATCATTCAGGATTGTCTGGCAACCAGACAATTAATACTCCCAATGCCATTTTGCAAAACATGAGTGATGTACAAAGTCCTCATTCAAATCTGTCTTCTCCAAACATGATAGTTAGTAGAGCTGGGACTTCAGTGTCTAGTTTGACTCATAACCATACCATGAATATTGAAAGTTTGACAAGCATATCAAATAGCTTGATAAACAGTAATCTGAATAGTGGATCAAGTATATCTATTGGTATTAATCCATTGGTGACTATGTCTTCAGGGGTCAACAAGAGTGGACTTTTAGGTTCTCAAGGAAAGTTGTTAACCATCTCATCTTTGAGCTCATCAGCTAATTTGCCTGTGCAATTGCAACAACAAAATCTTTCTACCAAATTTTCTCAAATCCAAATGCAACATCCTCAACAGACCCAACTTCTTGATGGAGGAGGAATGATGAATGGGTCTCAGATGAATGTGAACAGTACTGGAACCATTAGAATGCCCACCAATGCTGTATCAGTCAGTAACATGACACATAACAATATACTGGCTAATACTGTTCCTCTGAACACTACTTATCAGAATTCTCTTAGCCATGTTGGCATCTCCACTTCCCAATCAATGACAGTAATGAAGGTACTAAATATGTATACATATATGTTTGTATCTTTAAGATGTAATCAATCAATGCTCTTATTGTTATTAGAGAAAAATGTACTTTTTCAATTTTTTAATCATGTTTTAGCTTTGTCTGCAGAACATATTTGAGCTTCAGATTTATATACTATTATTTGCTAAGAATATTTGTGAAAATAGTTTGTGTGTGTGCACAAATGTATGGTGTGGTAAGCCAATGATATCAAAATTTTTAAATTCTGTACAAAAAGATTTTCAGTAATATTTAAGAGGAAAAACAAATACTGTTTATTGCTAACCTGTATAACTTGCAATTATATGTGATATTAAAAAAGTCGATCTTTGTTAGAAGTTTGTTTCATTTGTGATCTGGTAGCTTGGCATCATGTGTTTGAATAAACAGGCATGAAATTTCAGTTTTGGGCTACTGCAAATATTAAAAATGTGCCAAAAAAATAAAATTTTGATAGTTTTTTGCTGATGAGTTTAAAAAGTTTCCCCCAACCCTGTATGTGAAATTTTGATACAATACCTTACTTCTGTTCACAACAGCTCTCCTCAGTTTGTGCTGCTCTTTATTTGACACTTTGGTAATAATGTATGTTTTTGTTTGGTTGTGAATGTCTCAGATTTAGGCATTTCTTGGTGGAAATATCTACTACAAAGACATTGTTTCATATACAAGTCAGTAGTTTCCACATTGTCTGGTGCAAAACAACACATTTGTTCATACTGGCCTATTAAACTATATTGACATTGGGTTTATCTTGGTCTGTTGGAAAAGGTGACCACATTTGTGTGGCAGGTGCTAATTTTTTATGTGGCCTGAGCTTTCATTTGCACTTAACAAAACTCCAACTGTGTTTCTTGTTTATGACAAAAGATATTTTGAAAATTTCTTCCACCTACCTCTACCTAACCCTATACCCATTTTGTATAAACTGTACCTCAGCAATTTTTAGTGATTTGGTGACTAGGTTTCTCATGTTTTTTTGTTTTTTTCAACATAGTTATTTTTACCACTAAATCATTGGGGTCTAACAAACTTTGTCTCATCATCATTCCTTTACTTCTTCATATGACTAGGCATAACTTTGTGCTGTTATCCTTTCTGTGACACCAGAACTCTGGAGTCTTTTCTTCAGATTCTGTCTGTTTTTTCTTTCTGACCTAGGATGTTTGCCTCGACCTTTTAAAGAGCTTTTATTCCTGTGAAATAAATATTTGATCTTAATTTTTTACACAAGACTGAATATTAGCCTTTACTCTTAATTCTAAAACCTTAAAGAACAAGTTTGCTTTTACTTCAAAAGTGCTATTTTTCGTTTTATGTTATGGTACATACAAATACTGAGTATAAATGTATTATGATCACATCACAAAATAATTTTGTAAAAAATTTTTTCAGAGTCCAGGAATTGGACCTGCTGTAAAACAGATACAGATGTCTAGGAGCTTTGCTGGAAACATTGTGGCAGTTTCAAGGACCCATTCTCCTGGTTTGCCCACCTCTGTAGCCTCTGTGTTAGCAGGTGCTCAGCGCCAACCCAATACGACGGGAATGACAAACATGGGTCCACGTTTTCATTCACCTGCAAATCCACCCTTAGAAAGTGTAAGTTTAAACTCTCAGTAATGAAATGTTGTTGCTTTCTTGGAGTTATACAACAAACAACCTTTATGAAATTATTAGTGTTGCAGTGCAGGTGATTATGTGATAATAGAGACTCAATAAAATTATGCACATAATTGTATGTAACAATTGTGTTGTGCTTTGACTAATATACAGTATATAGGTGAAATAATTATATAAAATTCTTTAGAAATATAACTGAGAAGATAAAGTGTTATTTAACTGATTAATATTTTGAACCACATGCAATAATATCAAATAAGGTATTACATATTTTAGCTATTGTTAACAGTGTTATGTCCTTAAACCATAGTTTACTAACTTAAAGGTAAAACCATTTTCATACTCCATGAGTTGTTAACAGACTGGAGGGATCATATCCATAAAGTAGCTAGGTGTATATGTATATATATAAAACAAAATTTCTCAGAAAATGAGAGAATTTATTGTTATGTGCATCTTTCTGCTTGTCAAACTGGTAACTATCATTAACGTATACAACACACAAATAAATTATATGCAGACTTGACATTTTTTGGTAAGTTTGAGGTAAAATTTAATTTAGACTATATCATTTTAGGCCCAATAACTATACATCTGTTAAAACATCATATATTTAACTTTGCACACAAAGGAAATACATGCAAAATTAGAATGTCCTGCATGAAAAAGCAAACAATAGACCCAGTTTACAATATAAAATTATGCCGTATGATATAAAACAGACTTTGTAAAAATGAGGAAAGCTTACATTCATTTTACACAATAAGTTATAAAGTAAAATCAGGTTAGTGAATGTACTTTATTCTAAATTTTTTCCTGTTGGTTCAATACCTGGAAGTGGATTTTTTCTTTTGCTACATTATAAAATATAATATTTCATTTTGTTTGTAGTATATTTTGTATATCAATGCCATAATATGAATACAGTGTCACATTCATCAAAATGTATTAAATTTACATGAAAGCAAATTGAACATAATATTACATGCATATTTACATTTGAAATTTTAATATTTTTTTGGGGGGGATGATGGGGGATAAAGAGAAGAGAACTAGGCTTATTTTTTTGTTCACCAGAATGGGACCTCATATAAGGTAAAGTGTTCTCCTCAAGGGGCTATTTATCCTTGCCAGTGAAGGAAAACAAAGAAAACATCATTCCTGAGGATGCCCTTCTTTAAAACAGATTTGTAGTACATTTCCAAAAGTGAAACTTAAAGTATTTATTTTTTTCACAAACTAGCAAAATATTTTTACCTTTTAAAATATGGAACAAGGAAATGGAAAGAATTTTTTTCAAAATATTCTGGCAATTTCCAAGGAATGATGCAAGTTAGTGATAATAGAAGTACTGTATTTGTAAAAAGACATCTATTGTATGCAATGGCACAGTAATGGTTGTTTGATTCTACATTTTGATTGTAAGTAGAAAGTTTTTGTTAGATAGTAATATAAAAATTAAATTCCATGAGTTAGAATTTGTTACAGACATCAAATATACTGGGAAAAAGCGAGCACTCAATGGTGAAAAAAACAAACAAAAAAGCTAACCAGGTTCCTCTCTCTCTTGTTGTTATTATCTGTTTTGAGTACAAACTGCTATAAAATCCCAGTGTTTAAACAGATAGAGGTAAAGCTAAATTCCATTGGATAAAATGTTTAATGTTTTTTTTTTTTTTTAATCAGTGTAGAATCAGAAAGGTTTATGGCTTTATGGCAAAGCTATTAGATATAGCTCCTGCAAAGAAAAACATTAAATGTTTTGTGTTAAATTATACTTGTAAGAAAATTAATTTTTGTTTAAAGGTAAGGCTGTTGAGGTTTAGAGAGTACAGTAGGAGATAACAAAGTAATGTGGGCCCCAAGTCCTTGATTATTAACACTCCTACGAAAATTGGGGTCTTATAGGTCCCAGAGCAACTTGAAAGGTTATTTTGACTTTTCAGACATTTGGATAATAATATTTAAATTTTTTTTTTAAAACATCCACTAAGGGTATTTTGGGGCCTATTAGGCTGCAGATCAAAAAACATAAAAATGACTTTATTTCCTGAATAATTCTAGAACAGGCCTGGGCAGCTGAAAAAAGCAAATTATAGTAAAAATATATTAATTTTATAACTTCTTTTCAAAAGATGGATATTTAGGATAATAACTCTATTCCAACAATAATTTTAGATGGTCCTGATTATTGCCTAGTTTGCCCACGCCTGTTCTAGAACATTCTAGAAACTTTACAGAAGTATTTAGAATAATCTAGAATATTCTTGAAGCTTCTAGAAGAATTCGCAAATCCTTTATATATAGGAGCTGAAATCTTCAAACCGTGTCAAAAATATCTCTTGATGAAGCTGTACATTTACTGACAAAACCATTCGACGATAAAAGTGGACATGATAATGTCGAAGAGTACTCTGAAAGTTGTGATGATGATCCTTCTGAAGTCGAAAGTGAAGAAAGTAATCAAGAAGATCTTACTACGATGCCAGTGAACGTACTTTTGTCCAAAGATAAGAATTTTAGTTATTCAACACCTTCAAGGATCAACAGGAGAACCGCAGCTCTCAATGAGAACCCAGGCATTACAAGGCAAGCTGCTCCAAGAGTCTCTACACCATTCGAAATATTCAAAATTTTCATTTCTGATGACATGATGGAACAGATCATTCACTCAACAAACACCGTCATGAAAGAACCAATTTTTGAACAAGACCTCTGGAAATGGATCGCAGCTAATCTTTTCCTTGGAATAAGCAAATCCAAAAATGCATCGATAGACGAAATGTTTTCAACCGAAATCAGTTTGCCATTTTTGCGAAAACTGATTACACAAGACAAATTCAAAAAAATGTACTCAAAAATTAGATTTGACATCCACTCTCAAAGAAATAGAGAAATCAAAAATGCTGCCATCTCTGGAGTCTGGAATTTTTTCATTGAAAATTGCAAAAAACAGTTACAACCCAAGCAAATATCTGACAGTGGATGTACAACTATGTAACTTCAAAGGAAGAGTTGTCTTCAGAACATACATTCCGACAAAGCCAGGCAAATACGGAATAAAGATTTGGTGCTTAACAGATGCAAAAACAAGTTACCTCCTCAACACTCAAATTTATACTGGAAAGGTTGGAGATACGACAGAAACAAATCAAGGAGAAAGAATAATCAGAGAACTGAGTCAGCCATTTCTTGGAAAAGGAAGGACAATAATGACAGATAATTTCTTCACAACAGTGACACTTGCCAAGTACCTACGAACAAAAAGAACAGGACTTGTTGGAACCATACGGAAATCAAGAACCTTCCTGCCTCCTGAAATAAATGTAAAATCTAGAGAGTTATCACCAAAGTTTTTCTACCATGACGACATCACTCTTCTCAGGCACTCAGACAAACCAGGAAAATATGTGCTACTACTGAGTTCTCAGCATCAGTCTGGTGAAGTAGAAGAGAATGGAAAGCCTGAAATCGTCAATCTTTACAATGCAACGAAGGTAGGTGTTGACACTCTCGATCAACTGGTGAGATATTATACAACAAAGAAGCGATCAAAGCACTGGTCAGTCTGCATATTCTATAACATTCTAGATCTTGCTGTGTACAATGCTTTCGTTCTATACTCGACAAAACATCCAGAATTTCTTCGTCAACATAAATCAAGAGCCAGAAGATAATTTATACGGCAATTGGTGCTTGAAATCAAAGAAATTTACTGCAAAGATAATGACAAAACAACCTTATGTGAACTGCCTGCAAAGAGGGCAAAAAGAGGACAATGCCATTTGTGCAGCAGATAAAAAGATAGACAGTCGAAAATTGTTTGCTCAAATTGTAAAAAAAATGTTTGTCAGAGCCATTCTAAAGTTGTTTGTAATGAATGTTGCTAAATCACTGTGTTTTTATTGGAAAAATATATGGGGCCTGATAGACCCCAAAATCACTTTAGTGGATGCAAATATTTTTTTCGTAGGAGTGTTAAACATTATTGTTAACTTATAATATCAAAACAATGTAAATAAATTAAAGAACTTGTTTGTTGAAAAGGAACTATATTAGATATAAATTGAGCTAAAGCAAGAATATTATTGGCAAAAAATTGTTACCTAGATTGGTCTGAGGCAGTAGTGACAGTAGATCTTTGTCATTTTTTTTTTTTAATTCACATTTCATAAGTGGTGACTATTGCAACTGGCAAAGTGAATTAACAAAAGGAAATATGCTAATGAATATCCTTAACATTAAAATTGGTCAAATTTACTTAATGTAACTTTATTATCAATCATAAACTGATAAACAGAATTAGAATTCTGAGATGAAAGTATTTATAATATTTATAAAAAACAACAAAAAACACCTCTCCAGAAAATTTTAAATGTTTCAAAGTGTAAAAAATTTTATAGAAAAGTATCATGCTTTTTTAAAGTTAAAATTAATTATTATTCATTAAGTTTTCACTAAATAGTTGAGATATCCTCAGAGTAGGTTTTTAAATCTTCATACTAATAGGGTAGAGTGTTTGATATCTTCAAAAATTAAATATTAAGATGAAAATATTCCATATATAATTGTAAAAAAGTAATGCTGTTTTGTCAGTATTTTGTATTGTTGTTTTTTTTCTGCAGTTTTACTTGTTTTTAAAGATATAATGTATTTAACAGAAAGTTTGCTCCTTAAAATAGTGAAACAACAATACCAAATTCTGTCTAATGGATATATGTATAATTATGATTAGCATGGACTACATCAACAAGTAGTAACAAGTCCAAACATATCTACAACACAAACTGTTACACAGGGACCACCACCGCAAAATCCCAGTGGCACATCTAACTTAGCATCAGGAATCCCAGTTCCACAAGCTAGTGGAAATCCATCAACTGCTGATTCTGAAAAACGGAAGTTGATCCAGCAGCAGCTGGTTTTACTTCTACATGCACATAAATGCCAGAGACGTGAAAACCAGGCCAATGGTGAAATTAGGCAGTGTTCACTCCCACACTGTAGAACTATGAAAAATGTGCTAAATCATATGACAACCTGTCAAGCTGGAAAGTCCTGTCAGGTTAATCACTGTGCTTCATCACGACAGATCATATCACACTGGAAGAACTGCACAAGAAGTGATTGCCCAGTTTGTTTGCCTTTGAAGCAAGCAGATCGGAAACAGCAGTTGGCAGGTAGGTATATAATGTTTGAGCATATTTAACCAGATATCCAGTACAAGTCTTTTAATTTTGTTTCCTTTCACATTTATTTTCATTAAATGCTGCTATTTTTTCTTCAATGCTGATGTAATTTTCTTATTTTGAGATGATACCTCATCTGTTGACACACAGAATAGCTATATCCCTTATGCATCTGTCTATAAGGCTGCTGTTACATTTAAAGATGTGGCAGTAAAGAAAAAAAGAAGTTTTAGTGATATTTCTATTTTGATTGAATTGCATATTGCAGGGCTGAATTAAGAAACATAATGTTTGTAATATGTTATTTTACATTTCCAAGTATTTAACAGCTAACATTTGTTTAATTTCATGGTGTAAAAGTATTTACCATATCTATGAATGGGAAATTTTATTTTTTTTTTCATTTTGAAACCAGTATTAGTGTGGAATTTCAGCATTGTATCTATTTTTTTATATTTTATTTTATTAACAGGAACATCAGTTCAGCAGAATCAAGCAAATCAAGGTCCTGCTCCAGCTGACATGCAACGTGCTTATGCTGCATTAGGCCTCCATTATAATGCAGGAGTAAACAATAATGTTAACTCTCAAGTTATACAGCAAAGACTTGGTTTAGGACAGAGTCAAGGTGAGCATTGTCAGATTGAGTACCATAATATTTTCATATTTTTTGTTTAATTTATTTTGTTATCTTACATATACAGTTAAATGTGTTACAGATTGCTGTTATAGTATCGGTTGTTAAATGTATTTCAAGTGAAATATGAGGTACTTTGTAAGAGATGAAGTTGTTACATTTGCTGTATTCTGTTATTGTCTCTCAAGGTTTTTATGTGGTAACTAACAATCAGTTTATTTTTAAATCAAGATGTTTCAATTTTGGCACTATGCATTAGATACTTTTTCAAGGTTTGCATGTTGTAATTTATGTTGACTAAATAAAAAAAAGTATGTGAATTTTTTTTTTGTTCATTGTGTAGGATTCTGTGAGACGCAGAATATGAATACTTTGTCTATGAACCAACAACAACAGCCTCCAACAACTCAACAAAGCCAACTTCAATCTCTTACACCTACACCTTCTAACCCAGTTCCTCACTCTCAAGGTTTCATTAGTACGACTGATGCTTCTCAGATTAGTTTGATGGGAAGAAGCTTAATGTCTGTTATGCCAACTCCCACGTCAACAGGATTGTCTGGTGAAATACTGAACCAGATATCATCTGCAGTGCATGTTTCTCCAGCTGAACCCACTTCAGGAACCAAGGCTTGGCACCAGTCTGTGCCACCTAACCTGAGAGATTGTCTGGTACAAAAAATGTATGTTTTTTTTTCACCTTTTTAAAGTCTTTCTAACTATCTAAGAGTTATGCAGTTGTTTTTGGAGATAATATGAATTTTTTATTTTTGTCTTTTTTATGATGATTATCTTTGAACATATCTCAAGTAGAGCTGACTTGTATAATCACTTCTTTATACAATTGCTAGCAAAATTTTACCTTACAGCTTGGAGTGGTCTATATGCAATGCACACAGATATATTCCAATGGAAAGTTGATTTCATTAATTTTGATGAACCATAGTTCTTGTAACCTTGTCACTGTACTTGGATGGTCATTGTGGTTAAGTGTAACTCCTGTAATTTCAGCAGTATGTTCAAGTTTACTGTTATTATTGCAGTTTTTGTCAAACTTTACAGTTTATTGAAAAATGAGATGAGTTTTTATTATTGTAACATATTTGTGATACACAAAACGTAGTAAATGGTTTTCAATATTTAGAGATAACTGTGGGGGAAGACCTTTATGATTGTTACGTTTTTTATGTATGTAGACTGAATGCAACAGCTTGTATAATTTATTACAATAAACTATTATATATGTAACAGATATAACATAAATTATATAACAATGACAGATATTCAGTTTAAAATTAATTACAATACAAAATGGTACTGGCCTGTGTCCAATATAATGATTTAGAATGAAAGTCCAAAAGTCTAGATCAGAAATCCAAAATTCCAGTCTAGGGTGTGAATTTGGTTTCACGAAGAAATTCCGAAGTTTTTTCCGGTCTCCCCTAAACAGTCTTGTACGTGTTGACTTTCAGTATAACCACTAATTCGCATAAATCGTAAAGATTGACGAAATAAACTCACAGTTTTTGTAGATCTAGCTTCAGTCACAAATCCAAGTTGAATAAACACACAGCAAACGTTTAAACTTTCTCAAATGAATGACTGACTGACTCTTCTTTCATCTCTGTCTGTTTATATATTAATAGGCCTACTCTTCTCGAACAATCGCGTAACTTCCCAGCATTCCAGAGTAATCTAGATTTGTCTCGTACAGATACCAGGCCATTACAAATGATTGATCTATTTAGTTCTAGAAATTTCTACATGAATAATAACATATATACATAATGCTTTATACATAACACAGAGTAATCTCGATTAGTCTCGTACAGATACCAGGCCATTACAAATGATCGATCTACCTAATTCTAAAAATTTCTAAATGTTATTTTAAATGAATAACAACATATTTTATTGATTTAAACTTCGAAACAATTATATAAATGTGGAAATATAAATAATAGATATGGAAATCTAAACACAACACAACATGGTTGTCGTTTACATAACATTTACATTTATATAACAATGATCTTGTACTTAATTAGTATTTTTTAATACATTATTTCAGTCTCATTATTTTGTGTGAAGTATATCTCCTTAGTACCCTAGACTTATTTTTATAGTTAAATTAGTAAATTTACAATAATTACAATATCATTTTACTACTTGCTGGATAAATAATGTATAATTAAGGAATTTTTGGTATTTTATCCACAGACACAGTTGTTATTGCTAGGGTTAGATTGAACAGCTAAGTAAATTATTTATGGTACTTGTGCATTATTTAGAAAGCCTGTTAAATTATCAGTTAGGACATTGTTTGCATTTTGTATGTTATTTTGCATTAAGTGCATATATATAAAATAAAACTTGTTTGATGTACTTGTATGGAAAAGAAGGCTTAAAAATGGAGCCAAATATAAAGTTTAAATTTCTTTTTTTTTTTTTAATAGACAAAACAACAAAGGATTTTACAATTTTACCAAGGAACCTAAAGTTCTTTATCACTCTCAAACACTAAGACTCTGAGAATATTTCTGTAAAAAACTTCATTCTTTTAATTGATAGACATTATCCATTTTGTTATAAAAGTGTCTAAAATGTAAAAGTTATAAAGTTAGATAAATGAAAAAGAGTATGATAAAAATTTCATCACAATGTATGCTTGTAAATATCACATGTATTACATTATTTACTATTGTAGCTTGAGGAGTAGATAGACGTTATTCAGGAGAAGTAAAACAATAATATGATAAACAAACAGATGCAAGATGTTATGAATTTTAAGTTGTTTAGTGTAAGTAATCATAATTTTATGTTATCTCCTCTCATTCTGTAAGTGGAAAAGGGTAGTTTAGTTTTTTTTTTATATTTGTGTGATGATGGTTACAAAGTTGGTAAAACAAACTCATTCCATATAACAATCGTGATTTTATGTTATAATCTCCCATTATCCTATAAATGGAAAGGGTACTTTAGGTTTATTTTGTATTTGTTTTCTGATGGTTACAAAGTCAGTCAAATCAACTCGATTTATATAGTGTTAAGGTGGAGAAAGTAAGATACAAGTTTTTGCTGAAAATTTTTTGATATTCACATGGAGGTTTTAGAGGTTATGAAAATGAAACTTAAACTGAGAAAAAATATTTTTAATATTAAAATGGTAAATCACATTGAGCTTAAATTGGTCATCCCTGATTTTTGATATTCACAAATCAATCTTAGTAAAAAAATAATTGAAAAAATTGAGTTTTTGTGTACAAAGATTTAAATGTTCACTCATGATAGTCCACTTACTACATTAAAAGTTATTGTGTGTAAACTTTAATGGTTATTTGGTAGTTGGTCATAGTTGTAGATTAGTTGTTAATAATCTTAAATGTGCAGTTGAAACATAGAGTACAACAGAAATAGAACATTGGTGAGTTGTGAAAAATATTCAGAGGCTGGGGAAAAGGTTATAATTCATGGAAAAGAACTGAAATCGTGTAATTCTTGAATTACTAAAACAAGGAGGAAACAAAATAAATATCTTACTGTATAAAAATGCGGTTAATGAAATTTAAAGAAAAACTGAAAGGCATAAAATAAATATGGCCTAGATATATAGGATGATGCAAAGCTTTGAATTGTCATAAAAATGGCTGAAATGTTCTGAAAAATTACTTTTAACCAAGTGTGGGAACTATGACAGTGTTACTGTTAGCATTATTGAATTTGCTTGTGGGAGCAGAATAACTAACAATTATTTCTTAATGCATTCAACATTTCATATTGAGGCATATCAGCTTTTGTGGGTTGATAGAGTTGTTTCATTTTTGCATTTATTGTATGTGTAAGTTGTGTTGTAGGATCTTGTGTTAGTTTTTTGTTGTTGTTGAAATTGGAGTGATTGTGTTTGTGATTACTATTTTTGTAGATTAACCAAGTAAAACTTTTTTTTAGCAAGATTTGTTATAATAAATGTGATATGATATTCTTAAAAGTTTTTATATGTTGATTATTATGGGCGTGTTTAACTTTGATAATGTCTTTCATTGACTGTAAATTTTAAAATATGGTTTGCTGGAGGTGTTCTAAAGAAGTTTACTTTAAATGTGGGTAAAGTGTGTTGATCAGAAGAATGAAATTTGATGTGAAAATTTCTCTAAGTGAGACTGTTTAAGAGTCATGGAGAACTTTAGGCTCTTTTATAAAATTGTTTTTAGGGTAAAAATTTGTCTAACATTGAAACAAGGTGGTTTAATATATTTTTTTAATATTATAACACTTTTTTCGTGATACATTTATTTATATTTAACTATTAGCTTGTGTGTTATTATGAGATAAAATATAGCATTAGCAATTGAAAGTTACTTTTGTAGAGTGCAGACGATATTTCCCACTCCTGACCCATCTGCTCTTCAAGATAAACGGATGAAAAATCTGGTTGCATATGCACGCAAGGTGGAACGTGACATGTTTGAAGAAGCCAATAGCAGAGTGAGTTTTTGTTTTGTTGTTACTAACCTAGTATTTGTACTGCATTGAATAATAAGAGGATGTTTATTCTGTTCAAAATTGTTATCTTGAAATAATTTCCATGCCACTCTATTATTTTCAGTAATATTTTCTAGGATATTACAGGAGTGAACTTTACATTATTTTATGTTATTTATTAGGAACAATATTACCAAAAGCTAGCAGAAAAAATCTATAAAATTCAGAAAGAATTAGAAGAAAAACGGCAAAAAAGAAAAGAACAGCAGCTACGTCAAGTCCAACAAGTAACAAGTAATGTTGGAACACCCAGTCCTGTTGGCAGTCCTGTCAGGCTTCATCCAGGAAGTAAGATTTTAGTATTTCTTGGTTTTGATCATAAAATTAAACACACAGTGTGAAAGCATTAGGTCTGTAATATTGAGCTGGAAACATTCTTTTTTTTAAGTGAGAAGTGCATTACCATAGAGTTCTAATTAATAGTAGGGTGGGCAGATTTCTAATAGAAGTAGAGACCTAAGTGGTAGTACAGGGCAAAAGAAATGGAGTTTTTTTTTTTCCTTTTTCGTACTTCATTCACATGGTCTTCCAGATGATTAGCTATTGAAAGGCAAGGGACTCAAAATCTTGCACATGCTTGAAATTCAATATTTGATGATAAAAAAAAAATGTGCTGTAGTGTTAATTTTATCAACTAATTAAGCAAATTGGCTAGTTACCAATTGGAACTTCCCAATATCCCATACATTCAGTGGAAGTGTTTTGAGTTTTGAATAGGCCAAATCCTGTACACTGCTTTATGACACAGCTCACAAAGTGTTATAATTAAATGGCTGAGCTTGTAGTAACAAACATGAGTGATACTCGTGAATTTGCTGAGGAAGTGAGGTGGAGAAGATTCTCCCAAGTAAGTGATATTGGAAGGTTTTTCTGCCTTGTCAGCCAAAATTCAATAATCATATATGTACGATTATTTGGAACTCCATAGTACATGTTTTGTTTATTTGTACTAATGTTTAAATTGATAAATGTTAAAAGTAAAACTAACTATAAAATAATGATCAAATGGCTGTTTTTTAATTGAAACTGCATTAGATATAATGAGATAGAATTATCCATTTCACGACAAATATTTGAATATTTACTGAACTTTCAGTGGTTCACAGTTTTAACTTAGCTTTCCATGCCATCCTAAAGGAAGTAAATACTTGTTTCTTACTTGTAAGTCTCAAGAAGAGTACTTTGTAAAACATTTTTGTTTTAGATTTGTTAGTCAGCTTTGATTGTCTGTGCTTCCACAAAAAATTTAAAAGTAATAAAATCTGTTAATTTACAGTTTCTTTTTTGAATTACACATGCAGATGTTGACCTGTCACTTTTTTATGTTCAGTTAAAAAATATGGTGATGGGAAAAGTGTTTAGCATCCAGTCAAGATTCGTGATTCTTAACTCTAAGGATTTATAAAATCATTTCTTGTTTCTATGAGTTGAAATTACTGTGACTCCAAGTTTCACTTTTCACCTTGTATAAAATTGTTAAATTTCTGTTAATTTGCAAAATCTGCAGATTTTAAGTTGTTTCAAAAGTAGTTTATCAAATGCATGTTTTTTTTTAAAAATTCTATTGCAAGCTGTGTAGTCAGTTTGTAAGAAATCTGGCTATATGTACATATACTTTTATCTGTAAATAAATTGAGTAGTTAGTTTAAATGTCTTAGCTTTTATGAATTTGAAGTACTTAATTGTAATGGATAATTAATATTATGAAATTCTTAGTTATATTTTGTAATTACACAGGTTTGTGATAAACATAAGATTTTTATTTTTATCTCAGTGATTAAATGAGAAACTAAATTTATGAACGTTATAATGTATTTCTTTTCATTATATATCAAAACATTCAGTGAAAATCTGGTTAATCAAAAATGAAGTTAATAAATTTGTTGACTTTATATAACTATTAAATATGTAGGAATAAAGATGTTAAATTTTATGATGATCAAAACTTTTATAGAAGTCTAAAATTGGCATGATTTTACAGATCTTTCTCCCTCAGTGATGGCATCCCAGCCACATGTTTCAGACATTACAAATATTGGTAATCACCAGAGAATGCCACCACAAAATATAACTCTTCCTAATACAAGGAATGATTTTTTTGTTAATGTCAATAATAATCACTTAGCTAATTCTACGACTGTCAACCAAACTCCTTTTGGTCATTCAAACTCGACCAATTCTCCTGTGATGTCACTTGGACAACAACAACCTCATTTTAGTAACTTGGCTAACACAGGAAGTGCCACAAGTACAACAACTGTTACTTTTGGAGGAATAAGTGCTGCAGCAGGGCCTGTGTCTTTCCCAAATTCCCAGGCTGGCTCAAGATATCAGGAAGAGTATTCTCAGCTCACTGATTCATTGAAATTAAGACAAGTTACTGTAAGTATTTTCATCATTTGAATATGACATTAATGTAACACATTTGGAATTAGTCATAAAGTAAATCTTGTTCATTGCTCAGTGAAAATTATATTGGATGTCAGAAGCATGTTCAAATTTTATGGCATATTTCAAGTGTGTACTGTTTTAATAAGAATTAAAAATTAAGATTTGAAAGTGCAAACTACTCTGTGTAGTGTGTCATATATTTCTACCATTTGTGATGTTTTTGTTTAAAATATATATTTTCTGAAGTTTTAAAATGTTATCAGTGCATTTGTTGCCACCTGATATATTGAGAGAGGTTAATTTAATTGCCTTGTTTTTGGACGTTAAAAATACCTCGAAAGTTACATTTTGAAGTTCAAGTTTATTAGAGATTTGCTCTTACTTGTTTTGCAATACTCTTGAACTAAAATTGTTTAATAAAGTAGTTATAGGTGATAGTAAATTGCATTAATGGTGTAAAAATATACCATGATGTGTTGTTAATAGGGAAATGATCTTGTGTTAATTGGAAATAACAAATATTGTAGATTTTGAGAGGTATTAGAACTTTTAAAAATGTTACAAATAGATGGGCATATTTACTATTAAATAATGGTTTTTACAGAAGGAGTTATGTATAGCAATTCCTTGCTTTTTTGCAGGTTTTCATTACTAAGATGATAAAAAAAAATTTTTTCTAACTGGTCTGTCAAACTTCAATCATGGAAGGATTCAAATTTCATTTCACTTTTTTGTTGATTACTGGCAAAGAATTTAAATAATATTGTTCTATTAGGAATACTTCATTATTGAAAAACAGTTGCATATTATTAAATCAACTACATCTTGAACTGAATAATAAGACCTCTATTTCTGTTTTGCATTTCTGTTAATAATGTTAACTTGATTTATTTTCGATGATTGTACTTACCATTCACAACAACAATATGTTGTTCATATTGAAAATATGACACTTGGAATAATGTTTGCACAGAGTGGTTTCAAGTTGTTTTATTTTGTTAGTTCAGTGTTGACAGTTGCCAATGAAGCTTGTTACATTTATATTTTTTATATGTATTTGTATATATTCATTATATTATCTTAATATAAGTAAATTTTAACTATGTTTCAGGTGGATCAGACTCAGCAAGGAAACCAGATGCATGGATTAGATCAGGTGCAGGTGGCACAAACTGCTTATAACAATGTTGCATCCCCTGTAAGTTTAATAATATATATATATATTAAGAATTTTGTTACAGAACAATTTAAAATCATGATTCTGAAGTAGGCCTGAGGGCTTACATGTATAAACAGTAAAAATTTCATTTTATGCCTGTGGTGCAACGTAGTCGTTAATACAAACAAATGGGTTTATTGTTAGTAGCCAACATTTACATTACATGTAAATTAAAAAAGGCAATTTGTTCAGTTATATTTTACTATATTGAAAAATCTGAGGCTTATGTTGAAAATTGTATTTGACAAGCAATCCCATCTTATTCAGTGAAGCCAATTTAATAATGGTGGTGTACATTTTTCTTTAAAGAAATTAATCACTATTATTATTCATTACAACTGTATTTGTGTGAATTCGTAATAAAGATGTATTGATTGGAAATTATTTCACAGTTATAAAGATCGGCCTGTATTTATTTGTTATCGCCATGTCTTTGTTCCGAAACCCAAAGTGTGCTTTAGTTGTAAATTTCAACTTGTCCAGTTTAACAGTGGAGTTTAAAATATTTGTAAAAAGGATTTAAACTTGAAAATTTAAGGTAAAAATTTGGATATATATGTTACGCACCAAGTCCATGAATCAAACATATCGGGAGTTTCCTGGTTTTTCAGTACTTAGCTTTAGGACCTATTTTAAAATTTGGGTTTTGATTTCTGTGGTGCACATAGCATAAATAGCCTATTGTACAGCATTATGTGCAAAACAACAAAAAAATATTATAAGAACACTATTTTTGGAAAATTGACGTATACTTCAAAAATTTACTGATGCATTGATAGAGGGAGAAAAGGCAAACATATATGTTCTCATAATGCTGTACCATCACAGATTATAATATCTACCTTTCATTAATTGGTAGTTTTCATGCAACAGCAAATGAATATAATAGGTATTAGTATGACTTCTGTTATGATAGTTTCTAACCTTTGTAATCACCTGTATCTACTTATCAATTAGTTACTAATTAATAATTAGACACAGAATATTGTATAGATTACTAGTCATGCAAATGATTGATATTTAGTTGCCACAACTTCACTGTAAGTATTTCAGTATGACTTGTTTTAATAATTTGAAGTCGTGTGTAGAAAATATGGAGAATTTGATTTTTAGTAGTTGAAGATGTTTTTGAAATATAATGGGTAATTCATTCTTTAGTTTGATAGTTTGAAATAAAAAAGATTATAGATACAAAATATACTTCTTTTACCTGGACCATAAATGGCCTGTACATTAAAGCTTAGGTGCCATTTTGATTCATGAATAGCATCGTACTTACTAAATGTTCCATTCATTTGTGTAAAAAAAATACATTTTTTTTGGTGAGACAAAAGTTGAATGTTTAGTCAACTAGCAATAATACATGGCTGGTGTGAGTTTGTTTATAACTTACTACCTGTTGAGTAATGTGTTTTATACCTAAAGTTTTGAAGTGTTGATGACAAATTTCAGTGATATGTTATAACTGCAGAGTTAATGGTGAGTGCATTTTGGGTGATTATATTTGTTGCAGGTTAACAGGATGAATATGCAACACAGTAGTCAAGTATCAGGAAAGCAGCTACCAAGTTTATCACCTAAGATGATCTCCACTTCCCCATCTTCAATTCAAACGATTCCTCAGTCATCTACTCCTCAACCCCAGTCCAACCAAATATTTATTCAGCAGCCTCCAAGGGCAGCTTCAGTGCCAGGAACAACAAGAAGTCGGCCAAGCACCCCTTCTTCTCCCCAGAATTTTCAACACCGTCTACAACAGCTTCAGGAACAACCACAGCAGGTGGGCTATTCTATTAACCAAGTCTGTACTTCCCAGGGATTAACTGTTACCAGCAACTCTGAAGGAGTGAATTCTCAAAAAGATATGATGTGTACTGTAAATGGTTCGAGTGAAACGGCACAGAATTCAGTTGCTGAAGCAACTTCTTACACTGTTAGCAATACAGCGGTTTCAAGTGTCCATGTAACAACTTCTATTGGGAAGACTCCTCTTAGTGTTAAGGAAGTTAATATGGAAATTGACACAAGTGTTATCAAGGAAGAAGAAAAAACAGAAATAAAACAGGAGGTTGAAGTCTCCAAGTGTGATAATGCAGTGAAACATGAAATAAAACAAGAACCTATGAAAGACAGTAGTAGTTCAGGATATGATAGTTCTGAGTGCTGTGGAGCTGCTAAAGTGGAGCCTGCTTCTGTGAAAGAGGAACCAACAACTCCTGTATCAACATCAAGTAATGGAGATTTACCAAATACTTCATCTGATAGTAAGTCGGAACCGTCCGAAACTGCTCAGCCGCCTCCCAAACCAAAACCCAATAAAAAAGGTTAGTTTGACAAAGTTACTTTTGTTATTTAAAAAAACATAAAAGAATTGTAGTATTTTTAACATTTGTAATTTCTTTCACATTATTTCAGGTAGAAAAGTCAGAATTTTTTATTAAAAAGCAAAATTACAACCAAAAACCTCTCTTAGATCAATACACATTTCTTCACGTACATAGCGAGAATATGGGATATATTTGAAAACCTATACTGTATCAACATGAACAGTAGCTTTGTACTTGTTGCAGCAGGAATAAGATATAATTAAAGAAAAATACTTTAATAATAATTGGTTTTTGAAATTAGTATTAAAGATGCTAAATATTTTTGCAATAACTTCTTTATACCACTATTTTATCTTCTCATTATTCATATAAAGTTACTAAAATACAAAGAAAATTTTTGTTATGAGATTACTTTGAAATATTTTTCAGTTTTAACAAATAATTGTCATAGTAAACCTATACTAACTTTATTTAAGTGGGTCCAAATAGGTGAGCTTAAATAAATTATAAGAATGTAAAATAGAATGGTAATTAGTTTTTTATAATCTTGCTTAATCTGTGTTCTGGCAGAATAATATTTTAAAACTGTGGTTTTAGTGTTAAGTTAAATTTTACTGCTGCAGTTAGATTTCAGATTGTGCATTCTGGTACATTCTAAGCATAAGATTGTTAAACTTGATGAAGCTAATATATATATCATAGTATAAGTGGATTTCAGGCACATAACAATTCTGCCAGTTCTCCTTCCTGGACCTACCACACTGCAGTGCTTATTGACTGTGTTTAGATTGAAGTAAATTGAAGACTGCTTTCTTGAAAATCATATGAAAAACATCATTGAATGCTGAACATACTAATTTTAACTCAAAACATCTTACAAAATGAAGTCAAAAGTACCACAAAAAAAGGTAAAAATATAAAAATTTGTAAGTAATTTGATTAATTGCTCAGAAATAATAAGAACTTTATACAGTTTTGACTTCACTAATTACATATTTATTCATAATTACTTGCTAAAACTGAATTGGAGCAACTACTTAGGTCATCCTCAATACATACTGTGGTTGCAGTAAATTGTGGTAATTCTGCATCAACTTTGAAGTTTAATATGACATGAAGGTTGGCAAGGAATGAATATTTGTAAGAAATCATAAGTAATTTTTGCCATTTATTTATTTTTTATAATTTTGTGCAAAGCTACATGAGAGCTATCTGTGCTAGTCATCCTAATTTAGCAATGCAAGACTAGTGGAAAGGCAGCTAGTCATTACCACTCACTGCCAACTCTTTGGGTACTTTTTGGCCAATAAATAGTGGGATTGGCTGCACATTATAATGCTTCCACAGTTGAAAGAGCAAGCACATTTGGTATGATGGGGATTTGAACCTGCAACCCTTAGATTGTGAGTTGAGTGCTCTAACCATGTTTTCAAGCCAAATGTTACTGGCAGCATTGATTAGTTTATTCAGCTTTCCATTAAAGTTGTCATATTGCTCATCAGTCATTTTGTTCCTTTGCATTTTCTGGAAAAAAGGTGATCATTAATTGTTGTGTGGAATAATTCCTCAAATATATTTTTAATTTGATTGCGCCATTCAGAAAACTGTTGCAGTTCTACATTCATCATTGTATGATAAAAATGATTGTCCAGTTGCTGAATAACAGTTACCATATTCATTAAAAGTAGGACTGTTTGCAATGGGTACTAACCCTGGATCAAATATGAAAAGGATTCAAGAATAAGGGTACTCTTCTTGAATGTTTTATCAACATTTTTCCATTCACTGCTGGTCTGGCATGGCCAGGTGGTTAAGGCAAATGTCTCGTAATCTGAGGGTTGTTTGGCCCTGTCACACCAAACATGCTCCATCTTTCAGTTATCTTTTATCTTCCCTCTAGTCTTACACTGCTAAATTAGGGTAGTGCAGACACAGCCCTTGAATAGCTTTGTGCGAAGTTTGAAACAAACCAAAGTATTCACTGCTAATGTAATTCTGTAAGATTTTCATGGTACAATCAGTTTTTTCATTTTTGCTATCTGCTGATGTGCAGTTCCATCTTTAGACATTTCTTCAAATCAAAAAATGGGTTTCATTAAGTAGAAAAATGAAAAGTTTTAAACATTGTACAATATTTCTCAAAAGATTTTGAGCTCAGCATTGCACGACTACATCTGTGAATAATTTTTGTTTTGTAACGTAGCAACAAGCATTGTTTAGCTGTTTCATGTTAATAGCTACCAGAGGCTGTTTTTATTAACACTGTAGTTTACCGTGTTTTCATTGGTTTATTGTATAAGATGGAAGAATTTTTCTAACAAATATACATCCACCTTTTGACCAATTGCATAATGGGTAGGAAAAGTACATATTCACTGTGATATCATCCACTGTTCAGCTGAAAATAAAGATAGAAAAAGGGAACTTGTATAAACAGATGGTATCTAATCATCTTTCAGTATTTGTTGGATGTCTTTTTCATGAGTATGAATCACACAAAACTAAAGTGATTTTATAGCATCAAGATGTGAATAACACAAACTGGTGCTGTGTAAACATGTATTTGTGGAAGAGGTTTCTCAGTGAAACATATTAATCTTTTAATTACTTCTGTGCCTTTGAAAAAATTCAGTAAATGTTTTTGATTAAATGTTTGTATAAAGTATGCAGAATAGATGCTAAATTATTGTAGATAGCCAGTGTACTTTGCAAAAGACATTCATCTTGTTTCACATGCATTCTAACATTTTTTTCAGTCATTTTATTAAGACTAGTGCTTAATGTTAAGTTTTTGTTGTACGTGCATGAAATTGGGCATTATCTGTAGTGTAATGTATAGATACATAACATATATATTCTGAAATGAGCTAAGGCTAATTGTTGCATATGCAATGAATATTAACTAAGCTTATTAGCTTGATCAGTGTGATCAGCCTTTTGCTATATACTATATATTGTGCAATTCTATGTGTACCTTCACAAAAGTTAAGAGTTAATAGACTTTTGAACACAAAAAATTTTTTTTTAATAAAATAGTTTTCATAATCATTTGTGTGTAAACATATGAAGGCTTAACTGAGCCAGTCTGAGTAAAATATAATTTTAACGTCAGCAAAAATACTTTTCACCTCACAATTTTATTTCTTATGTGCATGACTTCTATCTCCTGTCTCAGAAGTGTTTTTTTTGTGAAACTGTATTTTCTTTACTCTTAACACAAGCTGTGGCAAATTCATTTGTAGTGAAAGGTAGAAAATGTGATAAATAAATAAATACACACACACAATAATGATACATTTTCTTTCTAGGATGACTCAAATGATTGAAAGTTGGTTATCTTTCCCACATACTTGGCATTGAAGTTTTAATAAAAGTGGATTTTTCTGTTTGCATGTATTGATTACTGTTATGGTACCAAGAAGTCTATGATAAAAAGCATACATTATGCTGTGAACTTTGTTTTTTGCATTACAGAAAGTATAATAAAAAGTAGATTAATATGAAAGGTTAGCTAATTTTCTCTCTTTGGGTCTGGATTAAATATTCATAATTGTTATTTACAGATTTTTTAAAAGTTGTTTTGTACAAAAACTTGTATCAGTGAAATATGTTAAGGATAAAGAAGTTGTTTGATGAGAGAAATGCTCTTTCATTATTGGTGTTTTCATATTTTTGTGCTACATTTCTTTGCCCTTCATATAATAAGATCAAGTGAAAAGCAAATTTTCCATTTCCAGATGGGTCATAAGTCAAAGGCCACATCATTGCATTTTTTTTACTCTCAATCAACATTTTAGTGAACTACTGTTTTATAAATTTATGTAATTGAGTTTCATATCAAACTATAGATTATAATTCAGGTGCTCATGTTATACATTTTTTTTTTTTTTAACTTCAAAGAAAATACTAGAAAATGCACCTAATCATTGATTTTTGTCATGTGGAGTGTTGAATGCAGCACTGGTTCAAATTAGATGTTTATGATGCAAAGTATGTAGTCTTGTATGAATGTGGAACTGAAATTATCAATTTTCACAATCTTGAATATAAAATAAGAACCTCCTGTCTTTTCTATGTGCCGAGATATTGCTCATGTACTGAATCAAGTGCAATGGTCCTGCTAACCTCTTTCCTTTTTTGGAAATGGTCTCCTATGTACACTTACTTTTAAATAAGACAGGTGAATAACCAGTTGAAAGCCTAGAAGTTCTCCTCCTGGTTTTTTCAGCAATTTTCAAATATAATGGCATCAATTATTTCTGTCAAGACAAACCTTTCTGCTAGTAAGTTGAGTCCTTAGCCTGTTTGAACTTTTATGTTTTTTAGATTCAAATACAGCTTAGTTGCTAAACTGGATAAATGATAATGAAATTTAATGGTATTGATATATTAATTTATGACTGGTTATTTAAATGCTTGTAAAGAACCTTAAAAATAGTTTTGTTTCGTATCTTCCATGTGTGAAATTTCTTAGGGCTCAGCAAACTATGATGAGCAGCAACTGAGTACAAAGATCATGACTGGAAGAGATAATTGTTTGCTTTACTTCTTTATTTACTGTTCTGTGTTTTAAGAAAAGTTTAAGAATGTGGTTGTAAACTAATAATCTATGTACAGATATATGATGATTGAAATGTGACTGTGTTTACAAATCACTAGTTCACTAAAGCTCATTTAAGACAGGTCACATTGTAAAGTCTAAAGGTCAGTTTTTTAATTGTTGGATTCAGTAACATGAGTGTATGTGCACTGGGTTATTGTAACTTCTGCATAATTATGGGACTTAAGCTTTTAGTCCAAACATTTATGTTTTCATGCTATAATTTATAGTCATTATCTAATGAAAAAGGCATAATTTGTTTTATAATTTTTATGGTGGTTACAAGAACTTTGTAACTTTGTCAACTTGACCAAACCCATACAGAGACTCATTAGTGAAAATAACAGATAAAATGTAAAGTTTTACCATAAGAAAACTTTGTTAACTAATTGGACACTATTAGGATTTTTGTATGTGAAATTTTAAAATGTTTTGGTATATAAAAGTATTTTTAATCTTAAAATGAAAATTATTTTGCATGGAAAGAAAAAGGGCATGACAAAAACGTTACTTAAACTTTAAGACTTAATAAAAAAAAGAAAGAAAGATTTTTGTATGTGAAAGTATTGTAATATTTACTGATAATATGCTAAAGTTTGAGAAAATATGCTTGCTTATTTAAAAGTTATAGCATGTAAACTATAACAAACACAAAATGGTTATGAGGCTGATCCCAGTTGAGAATCATGGCAGCATATAGTAGACTTTGATATTATTCAGTGGGTGTGATTCTTAAAACATCTAATCAAATGCTTCATCACCTAATTTTCATCCTGCATGAATGCAAGTCTTGCATTGTTTTCAGTAATTAGTAACTCGTAGGAAAAGGTGTTTTATCTGTGCAAGTTTTGGTTTATTAATCCTAATTTAAATTTTACTTAGGAGCTACTTTTTATTTTGTAAAACACTCTACAAGATACATTTAGCTGGTTGTGCATTTTGCTTAAGTCTAAATTCCACACAGATAAAGTTAAAACCTTATTAGTATCTTTTCAAATTTTATTACATGTAAAAATGGCAATATTATCTATGTATTATTACATGTATGTATATATATCAGTCTTATTATTGAACTTATGTTTCTGAGATGTTAAATGTTTTCCATCTGTTCTTTAAAAGTTAGACAACTTTTATATACATGTACATTGTCATTCGTTTTTATTATTTATGTTAAAATGTTAAGAATTGTAACTGAAAAAAAAGTTCATGTTTGAGATGTAAAGTGTTAATTTTTGTTTTTAGTTTTCAAACCC
Source organism: Carcinoscorpius rotundicauda (assembly GCA_011833715.1). NCBI lineage: Eukaryota > Metazoa > Arthropoda > Merostomata > Xiphosura > Limulidae > Carcinoscorpius > Carcinoscorpius rotundicauda. Next base: position 38,096,823 of record CM022403.1, read on the forward strand.
GATGAGTTACGGCAAGCTTTAATGCCTACCCTAGAAAAATTGTACAGACAAGACCCTGAATCCTTACCTTTTAGGCAGCCTGTAGATCCACAGTTGCTACAGATTCCAGTAAGTTATACACAGTTTTTTTATTGTCAAAACTGATTTTCTTTGCCTGAATACACTATGAATCTAAAATTAAAGTGCATATAAACAGTAAAATGTGAAAAAGTCGGGAAAAATTGCTTGAAGTTGAGGTTTTTTTAGTTTGAATAGTATTCATTAACAGAATTGTATTGGCAAGCTACTACTACCAGTAAATATATTCATTTGAATCAGTAATTCATTTGAAGTTGTAGAAAATACCAGAGTGACTATGTAATTTTTGTCTATAATATATTCTCTTGCATGAAATAGTAATAAAACAGAAAAAGCTATTAGCTCTTGGGGACTCGGTTACATTAAAAATTTCCATATTTTCCACCACCACCCCCTGTTTACTTGTTGGTGGTTTACATACTTCTTTTTCTAATGTGTATGTAAAATTATACATAAAAGAAGTAACTTCATCTTTTGGAAGTAAAACACCCTTTAAATTATTTTTATTCTTGTTTTCTTGGTGAGGTTTCAAGAAAACATTTTTTTAAAGCCAGAAACAGGATTGTCAGTAGATATATAATAAAATATAACCTTTTATTTTAATCATCTGATTTCAATCTTTTGTATTTTGATCACTGTTTGGATTGAATCTTTAGGATCATTTGATATTTTTCCACTTAAAAGCCATATAATTTTTTGAAATATTTTTTTCCTTATTATTTAAGTGTTAGCATATTAACAAATTGCAGTTCTTATACAGCATCAATTTTAAGTGAAATTTCAACCAAGAGTTCAGTTTTTTGTTTACAGTTTTGCTTTTATTAGCAAGAAAATTTGCTCTTAATTCTTACACTGTATTGTAGGTATACTTTTTATATTTTAATTTTTTTTTTGTTTCCATGATTTTCTCAACTTTTATTTAAATGCTTTTTTCATTGTTAGTGTACAAGTTAAATGGTGCGAAATCTCTGTAATACATTTATTTTTCCTTTGCATAATGAATTAACACAATTTAGCAACGAATCCAGTTTTTGGCAAGTAAATTTTATAGATGAGCTTAAACAAGTCTGGTGCCAATTAAGATAACCTGTAATCAATTACTTGCAGTATATATAAAAGGGAGATGACTTTTCATCTTCAGTACCAAGACTATTATCTTACAGTAATTAATGTTATTTACACCTTCAGATTAACAACTAAGTGTTCAAACTTTTCCACAAGTTTGTAGATTTTTTACTTTAATTTCATCCAGGGTTGTTAGGTTTGCAGTAATATGGAAAGAAGTTTTGAGGTTTAATGCTGTGATGCATACTTTATTCCAGTAAGATACTCAGAAATGTGCTTAAAATCTAGTGTTTGTAAATAAGTACTCTGATGTTTCACTCGTGTACAGCAGTAGACATATTCTCAATGTTTCAATTCTTCATGCAGGCTAGTTCAAGTTGTGACCAGTCAAAAGCTGTTTATACATTTTTATGGTGTAGATATACTGCATGAAGAAGTAGTTGAAAATTTTTGCTTTAACTGGAAATGAATTGAAAAAGTGACAAAGGTTATCAAATAGCAAGATGAAAGAAATGAGAGCTGCAGAAGTTGATAAGTTAAAAACAGATGTGATTAAATGGAGAAGAAACTAGAAAGTTATTCATTGTTGGGAATAAACCACAAGCAATAAAGTCAAAACTGACAAATGATTTTCAAATGTATATTCATTAGGAAGCTTGTATATGACAAACATACAAGCCATACTTTGCAAAACCTCTTTATAGTTTTGATGTATGGCACTACCAAAAGTCACATACAATGGTTAATTCACTAGCCAAATTTGGCTAATTTACTGTAAACTTAAAAGGCATCCTATATGTATAATAAATTCCTATGTTTGTAATGATAGGAGAATGCACTGTTGAGCTTCTAATTTTCAAATATTTGTGTGAAGCACATTTTTGAACTGTAGGCTCCCATTATTGTATTAAGAATGTTCATACCTTTTTTTCTTTTGCCAGTTAGGCCATGGTCAGGTGGTTGTGGCACTCAATTTTTGATTTGAGATTCCTCGGGTTTGAATCCCTATAACACCAAACATTTTTTCCTTTTCAGCCATGGAAGCATTATAATGTGACAATCATTCCTGCTATTTGTTGGTAAAAGAGTAGCCTAAGAGTTGGCAGTGGGTGGTGATGACTAGCTGTCTTCCTTCTATTCTTACACTGTTAAATCAGAGATGGATAGTGCAGATAGCCCTTGTGTAGTTTTGCATAAAATTAAAAAAACAGACAGAGCTTTACCCATTCTTATCCTTAACATAAAGCTGCAAGTACTTTTTAAATAATTTCTCAGAATAAATAGAGTGGCGCAAGGAAGCTTTTAAAGTACAAGCAGTTGAAAAAAGCATGGAATTAACAGATTTTCTTTGCAGAGAGATAAGTCAGTGGTACATATCACTGTTCCAAATTAAGGCAAGAAACATCAAGAACTGTTACTTGATGGAACCTTATATCTAGAATGTTTACTATTCCAGAAATTAAAAAAGAAAAAAGCCTCTCTATCCTGCAGTGGCAGCAGGAGTTAGTGAGATACAGAAATTAGAACTTGGCAGGTTTCATCTAGACAGTACAGCTACAAAAAATGTCATTGAAATACATTGTTCAAAACGTTGTTATTGAAATATGGTTTTCAAGTTGCTTCTCTTTTGTTTTTCTTTTTTTGGTCAAGGATTACTTTGATATAATTAGAAAACCAATGGACCTATCTTCTATTAAACGAAAACTGGACACTGGCCAATATCAAGATCCATGGCAGTATGTCGATGATTTGTGGTTGATGTTTGATAATGCTTGGTTGTACAATAGAAAGACATCTCGCGTTTATCGTTATTGTACAAAGGTAGGTTTTTTTTAAATACAAATTTATTTGAAGAAAGTATTCAATTTAAACTGTTTCATTTTTTAGTGGGCTTTCTCATGTGGTTAAACAAGAACAACAGTTCTATGGCCTTTCCATTAAGTTCATTTTCCCTCTTCATTTTTGTGTGCAGTTTGATAGCATTAATATAACTTAACACTTGGAATGAAGTAGAAATTTCTATTTCCTCACTGTCTTTCCTATTTTGTTCGTCTTCTGAATATCTCACTTTGTTATGATATTACAATTCTATTATAGATTTTAAATCAATTTCTGTTAAAACATTCATGTTAACATTCACAAAACTTTCCGTGTTCAAAGAATCATCTACATTTAATCTTGTTGATCAGAGATTGGATTTCATAAGAATCGTCATAACAAACAACTTTTAAAAAATGTGGGTATTAAGTAACTTCTCCTTAAATTTTAAAATTAGGGAAGATAGAAATTTATTTTCTTTGGTGAGAATTATTTAAAGAGTAGAATTTTGTACTTAAAAGACATATATTTCTACATATCAAGAATCTAATTTAAATGCAAAAATAGTGATGGCAAAATAAAAGGAATATATTTAACCATTACTTACAGTTACAAAATATCCAATAATTTATTAGTGTTTAAACAAATTATTAATTAAACAAGAAATTAATATATAATCAAAAACATATTTTCCACCTCATTCAGGTTCTAATCTTACTTGTTGATAGATGAGGTAGATATAAGATAGTTTACTGTCTGCATTACACAGGTTCTGCCATATAGAGGGCCTTTGTCAAGATAAATATTAAGATAATGCTGCAAAATTTTGTTATTTTTGGCTTATACAGGTTTCTGCCCTATACAGTTTTTGGCTTAGACAGGTTTTACTGTATAAATATTTCATGCATCTATATATGATTAATGAAAACAATAACAAAAAAATTGGAAAACTTTATTATGTAGTTAGCTGAAGTGTTTGAGCAGGAGATTGACCCAGTTATGCAGTCCCTGGGTTATTGTTGTGGAAGAAAATATGTCTTTCAGCCTCAAGTTTTGTGTTGCTATGGCAAGCAACTTTGTACTATACCTAGAGATGCAAAGTATTGGAGCTACCAAAATAGGTTGGTCATTATGACTATTTATATATGTGTATACATATGGTGTGTGTGTGTGCAGTAAACTTATAAAAATGTATTGATTTAATTTCATTAGTGATAATCATGACAAGTTTGATATGTATATTAAGGTATTTTTAACCTTTGATAAAATGAATCCAGCATATGATAGTTTTATGCTCGTAAGGCTAACCATCATAACACAATAATTACTAAAACTGTAACTCTCTGTATTTGTTTTAAAGGGAAACTGGTTTCATCTACATTTATAATTCTTTTATATTTTATTTTAATATCTTCTAAACTTTGTTTGGCATTTGCTGCCATTATTCAATGATTGCAGTTGGTTTTCAAGATTTAGATAAAAAATAAATATTTTATTTTTATATAAAATGACTTATTTTAGCTGGGAGTACTAAGTAATAAGATAAAATTTCATTAAAAACACTTTCACTTGTTCACTTGTCTTTTACACTGGTTTAAAGCTTTTGTGTTAACAATTTTTGATTAGAAATCTACATTTTCAGTTCATAGCTATAACCTGCAGTTGCCATAAATTTCTTGGAAAATGTTTGGACATACTCTGTATCATTTTTGAAATGGCATATCTTGGATACTGGCAGAGTACAACAGATTGATTTTAAATTTGACAAGGAATCCACTTTTTGGAAAATAATTATTTAGAGATAGCTTGGTTGGGTAATGAAAATAAACATTATTATAAATGTATAATGTTTTGACTAAATTATGTACCTGAGGTTAAGATAATCTTGTCAAAACATTGCACATTTTTCAAAAAAAGTTTTCTTTATTACCCAATCAAGCTGTCTCTAAATGGTTATTAACAGACTGCTTTGTCTTCTATAGAATTAAGTAAACAAGATATTTCATATGATGCAACAGCATGTTTCTGTTTATCATATGCTGTATACTGCTCCTACAACTTTAGACTCTTGGTTTTTTACATAGTTTTGAATTGTGAGTGTAGCTTGAGAATTTAGCTCTTGTGTTGTTTTGTAGACCTAAATAAAAAGTTATTTTGTGTACATTTCCATAGGAGCTTCCAAGTGTATTAGCACTGGAATGATGATCTTACATTTCTTTAAGTGATATATTGTTTAATTTTCTTTATTATTTTTCCATTTTTCTTTCCCCTGGGTTTAGTCATGTCTGCTTTCATAATTGCCTTAAATGTAACTCTCTCATAAGAGGGCAATTGTAGGTATAATTTTCTCTTAAAATTCACCACGTTTAAACTGAATTGTAACAAAACATTCACAGGTTTTAACTTTTATATTCTCAGGTCAGGAGGATATTCATGAGCAGACTAAATGGATATGTATATTGGTAATATGGTGAACAATTCTCTTGCATATCTTTTTTTTTTCATTCCCCACAGTTATCATAACACTGCTATATACCACTTCATAACTTTGTATACTTGTTTTAGTAAAAGTATTAAGCATTTCTTTTTCAGGTATACTTACTGTCAGAGATGTTTTGCTGAGATTCAGGGCGACACAGTTACTCTTGGTGATGATCCAACAGCACCTCAGACGTAAGTTTTTTTATATAAAATAGTTATAAATGTATTTTATATAAGTGTTTTTTTGATGATGCATGTAGTTCAGAGAATGAATTTCAATGTCTTTTGTATTCATTGAACTGCTAATGTGTGCATGTTTATGCAACTACATCATCATACCTTAAATTATCTCTCAAAGTAAAATTGTGTGTGTGCATATAAACAGTTGTTTATGTAGAAAATATAGTTCAAGTGAACAAGAATTGAAAGTGAAGTTACAAAAAAATATACAGAATAAATACTTCTTTATGTGTAGGTCTATCCCAAAAGACCAGTTTGAAGAACTGAAAAATGATCACCTGGAAATGGAACCGTAAGTAATGCATTTTATTTTTCAATACATTGTTTTACTTGTGTGGTGAAAGTACACCCAACAGTTGCTTAAGTAAAAAATTCTGTAATATCACTCAAATATTTGAGAAAAGAAAGAGTATCTTTTAAGGAAGAAACTAGTAATGATTATGTGTGTGTGTGTAATATTTTTACAGTTTGAAAATAAATGCCTCATAACTGAGATTTAAGAAAATATTTATTCCTTAAACATTGCAGTTAATAATCTATGTGGGCCCCAGTTGGTCCTGGAGTAAAGCTCTGGATTTTGGAACTGGAGAGCCAGGTTTGAATCTGTACATCTACACAAAATATTCTTTGCTTTTTAATCTGTGGATGTATTATATGAATGATGGTCAAATCATTAGTGTAGGTGGTCGAATTCTGCTTATTGACTCTCTCCATTCTGGTCAGTAGTTAAAAAATAGTTTTGGTAGCATATAGCCTTGGTATCTTTGCCATAAATGCAAATAATCTATGTTTAGGAAAATGGTAAAACTTAATTATTTTATAAAAATTTTACTTAAGCTGTGAAATTGTGTATGAGTGACATACTTTACTGCAACTGTAGGTCTTGTGAACAAGTGAGGAAAAGGCCTTGAGTTTCAAATCCATAGTTTATTAACTGATGTGGTGTTTGTGGCATATCTTACCTGTAACTACTATTTGTAAGTCAGCTATAAAGACAACATGTAGATGGTATAGTAAAGTTCATCTGAACATTGGTGGTCTTGGTAATACTTTGTATGACTACCAAATTAATCCTCATACAATACCAAATTTGCTGAATATGGATGTCTTTCACAAACGAAATTTTAGTAATTATTATTATTCTGTTGGATGTTTTAGGAGTAATAATTATTCTCAACTCTAACTTGTGACATATATTTTTCTGTGCAGGTTTGTAGAATGTATGGAATGTGGTAGGAAACTTCATCAAATTTGTGTTCTCTACTTTGAGAGTATCTGGCCGGAAGGGTAAGTATGTTTCTGTATGATTTTAAAATTGAACATATATGTGTAGCTATTAAGGTTTGTCAAGACAGCTAAAGAAAAATAACACAACTATTTATTTCTGTATTTATTGACTGCAGTTAATCAGTGAAAGTTTTAAAATGCAGTCAGTGAGGTTTAAAAACTATATGTATATAATAGTTTTCTCAAAGATGTGATAAAACCACAGGGTGGTCGCTAGAAAAGTGGAAAATTTGTCAAACAGCTATTTATTTTTACAAAGTTTTTTTAAGGCATATGTTATATTACACTCATAGATGCTCAAAATTATTAAAATCATGCATTTTATTCATGATGTAAAGAAATCAAAATAGAAATGAGTAAGCACGGATTTTATTCATGATCTCATCTAACCCTCAAATTTTCCGCTTTTCTAGCGACCACCTTGTATATTTAAAAAACAATTTGCTATCTTGAGAAAAGGTTTTATATCCAAAATTTCTTACTTTGGTTTACTGGAGCGCCACCAGTTGAACTTAATTCCATTATGTGCAAATATAAAACAAATTAATGTAGTTTTTTAATGTATAAACAAATAAAGAACAGTAAAAGAGTTTTCCAGTTACATTGATATGGCATTTGCATTAATAAAACTTAAGTACGAATAATAAGGTTGGCTGTATTACAGTCACTTTTTTGACCTTGTGTAGCTGACTATTATTTGTTTTAAAAGCTCCAAGTCGTTTTATTTTACAAGTTTTGAAAAATTAATGAAGATTGGAAAACAAAATATCTGGTGGTTTGATCCCATTTTACTTCATCATACAGTAGCATAAATTAATTTAGGTATGTCAATATTACGTATACACATTTGATTTTTTTAAATAGATCTTTGTAACAAAATTATGGAGGAAATAACAGGAGCTTTTGCATCTCTTGAAACATTTTGTTCAGTCAAAATGATATGTTAGCAGTTGCTGTGATATATTTTTGCTGTTTTTATAAAAAATTAGTTTGAGAGTTTGGCAGTTAGCAGAATATGTTGATTGGTTGATTCTCAGTGTTGTTAACTAACTATATTTACGTAATCCATTATTCTCGCAGAAGACAAATATTTATATTTCCAACTTGTTTTGAGATTTCCTCAAACATTTTTGAATTAACCCTTGTTTAATATGACAGACATTTTCAGCTACAATAATTTATGATTAAGTTACTTAATTTTGAACTGGTATATATATATGAATACTTTATGAGAACTAGTAAATTAATTACCTTTTTCGTTTTTTTAAACAATTCAGGTTTACTTGTGATAATTGTTTAAAGGCACAAGGAAAGAAGAGGAAAGAGAACAAGTTCACCAGTAAACGTAAGTAATATTTGTTGTATTATTTGAGGTATCCAGTAAATTTGCTTTTTTTTTACACTTTGTAATTAAAAGAAATAAATATATCAGGCCATCTCAATGGTAATGTTATTTGTGACACTAATATTTAAAGGAAAAAAAGAAGTCAAGTAACAACTTTAATCAATTGTTAATCTTTAACAACTTGTGTATTTTCCATCACTTTCCATGACAGTCTGTCAATGTCTTGAAAGATTTTCAATACCACACTTTTTTTTTTACATAAAAAAAAATCAGATGGTTTTGAGACAAAAAAGGTACAAAGGCTATTTTTTTACTCATCAGTAGAAGTAAACTGTTTTTCGTTCATATGATATTGCAAGCTTTGAGAAAGATGATAATGTGAAGGAGCAAGATTGGGAGAATAAAGGGGGGGGGAAATGTCTCTTAGCCAAACTCTTTATTTTTTCTGGAAGTGATCATAGTGGTGTGAGGACATGCATTGTCGCAGTGGAAAACAACTTCTTTCCAATTCACCAAACCATGTCTCTTTTGTATTTGAGTGCAGTGCTCAGTCAATCCAGTTGTAAAAATATTGTATGTCTTTTGTGCTCCACTGACAACTCTATGGTAATTGAGGCTTCTAAAATAAATAAAACAAAAACTAGTAAAGAAATGAACTGGCTTACACTTAATGCTGTCAAGTCATCCCACACAACTTGCGTCACTTCGAGAATAAGTTTATTTAGCCAAGAAAATTGCATTTGAAGTTATCCTATCTCAAAAAAAAACATTACTTATGAGATGACTTGATATATTACTTAAATATAGATGGCTTGTTTTCTGTAAATCTGCTGACTTAGTTGCATTTTTAAATGTCACCAGTATGATAGACATTTAACCAGATAGAATAGCTCAAAGCTTATTTGCCCATTGTACTTTTAGTGATGGGGTGTGAGTTTTTATTTAAAATAAATTAACTGCTAAAGCTCTTACTTCAGTAGAACAAACATAAAAGAAACTCATTAAGTTAATTTATTATATTTCTGTGGGTTTCAGTCAGTAGAAAAATCACAACTAGAAAATAATGCACTTAGTTCCTTGGTGCCTCAAAACGTAGTAACAAATCTACTGTTTTACAATCTACTGTTATTATTCAGTGAAAAAAAGAGAATCCTGTGGCATATAGGTTGCTAGAAAGAAAATGATCTAAGGTTTCAGACCTTATATTTATAATTTTATTGGCTTTAAAATATTATTAAACAAAAACTTGTAGTTGAACTTTACAGTTCTTGATTTCAACTTTTAAAAATATCAGTTTTCAAACTATTTGAGTTAAATTTAATAATTGGGTAAGTTCATAGTTTACAGACTTGCATCTCAGTTCTACCCACTCTCAAGTTGTACCTGTGCTGGCTGAAGATTTTTCACCATCTCAATAATAACTACAATAAGGCCAGAAATTGAAAATTAGGACTAGCAATTTCAATTTTGTGTTATTTCATTCAAAACAAATTAACAAAATTTGCATCAAAACTAAATATAAACTTTCAACATTTGAGTTAATTAAATTCTGTGAATAAATTGAGGTGATAATCATACACATTTTGAGAACTTGATGTCATCAGTTTACCCTTGTAAAAATCCAGTAACCATTGCTGAAAATGGTTGATTACTACATTGATAATTCTAAAAATAGCATAATGTTAAATCATACAAGTGTTTTCATTCATATCGTCTAACTGATAATAGTTTTAAAAAATAGTCACTTCCAGTTCTGAATGGGCCTGGTGTCGTCAGGTGGTTAAGGTGCTCGAGTTGTAGTCTGAGGGTTGCAGGGTCGAATCCCTGTTGCACCAAACATGCTTGCCCTTTCAACCATGGGGCATTATAATGTGACAGTAAATCCCACTATTTGTTGGTAAAAGAGTAGCCCAAGAATTGGCAGTTGGTGGTGATGACTACCTGCCTTTCCTCTAGTTTTTAGATGGCCCTTGTGTAGTTTTTCACAAAATTAAAAAACAAACAAGCAAACTCCAGTTCTGAACATGTTTGTCTTAGAAAATTTTATTATCTTAATCTTAGGATACTTGTCTTGTGCAGTTGATATTTTATGATGTGCAAAACCTGACTTTGGTGTATTATAGTTGTGTTAACTTTTATTGATACCAGTGGATTTTTTTTTCATGCATTTTAGTTGATAAATTAGGTATATTTTTTAAAAATTAGGAAATGTGTAATGCTGTTCTCGTAAGTATAAATTAATTTGTTATTTATGATTATTAAACTTTAAATGTAATTATTAAATATTCTTTATGTATATGAAGTTACTCTTGCCTGGTCAAACTTAATGCTGTTTAAGACTAAATATTTTTTTTCCTTAAATTATTTTGAAATATTTCATAATCTTGGATGAACCAGTATTGTGTGAATAAAGATACTGGCAAGAGTAATACAGTCATGACATTAGTAACTAGAAAATACTGGATGATGTAATGAAAGAGAAGAAAAAACTCTGTACAGTTCACTGAATAACAGAATGAGTAACAAGTATAGAGAACATACAAAAATCATTATATAAAATATATTTATATAGGATTACAACAAACAAAGCTTGGAAATTACATTGAAAATCGTGTAAATAATTTCCTGAAGAAGAAAGAAGCTTGTGCTGGTGAAGTTACAGTAAGAGTTGTAGCAAGTGGAGATAAAGTGGTTGAAGTAAAACCTGGAATGAGAAGCAGGTATGTCTTGTAGTTATTGGAAAACTTCTGGTAATATTGGTTTGTATCTGATTAAAACCTGTACCATCAACATCATACCATTCACAGATCATGTCTCTGAAAAAGGAAGTGACTATTTAGTGTATCAAAAAGTCATATGGCACTTGAAAGGGTAATAAATAATTACTGATGCTAATCAATTTCTCAGTATTTTTCTTTAGTTTTCAGTGAAGTAGTTGTTGCAATTCTCCCAACAGATATATTTCATTAGTACTCCTTCTATCTTGAAACAAAAGTTAAAAAGGTCCATAATATTTTTTTTTTCTCTCTCTCTCTCTCTCTCTTTCTCTCTTTTTTTTTTTTTTACATAAAAATTTGTGTTATGATTAATTAGATTTGGGAAAGCTTTAACTCAGTTGAATAGGAAAATGAAACATATTAAGGCCATTACTTGTTTCATTTGAGAAGGAGCTAAGAATAGCTACTATATAGAAAGATAAACTTCAGTGCATTTTATGTCTTTACTGAACATTTTGAAAATTATAATTGCTCAGAAGAATTCTTTCATAATTCTTCCCTGGTGGATCAGTGATGAGTTTCCAGATTTCTAGTGCAAAAGAAAATATGTGTACCCCTCTCCCACAAGAAACTGATAAATTATTTGTAATTTCTTATTACTGGGGTGATATATTTTAGTGTTTTAATTGGTTTAGTAGATCAAGACGTGGTAAAATGAGAGGAGTGGTAGTTTAGCAATTTCCACTTTCTTTAGCTCGGACTGTAGTAATCCAAACTAACCCATATTTTCAGGGAAAGTTTATACTGGACTGTTACCTTATGTACCAAATTTTAAGGCAGCCCAATAAGAAATACATGAGATATAAAATGTCTAATCCCCCCCTTTTTTTGTTCTTTGCATATAAAGAGTGAAAACTTGAGAGTAAAACATGCTTTCATGTATTTTTTAAACATTTGGTTTATTGATAATCTTTACAATTTAACAATTAAATTTCAGATGTGGTCTAAATATATACCACATGTGCAAAGTTATTCATTAAAAACTGCTCGATTCTGACCACAGTTTTTTGCATACTTGTGTAAAAAGTCATGAGCTACCAATCTAACATTTTTACATATTTGCCTGAAAGTGGATTACTTAGTTTTTTGTCATTTGATTCCTCAGAGCAGCAAAGTTGTATGGTAAAAGCACATGCATATGCATAAATATTAGTTAGGCCAAGTCAACCAGTTTAGTGGTTTTTAGCTCAAGTTTTCACAAGCATTACAAGAGTAGACATTTATTATTCATTGCAAACTTTTGAGCACAGATTTGTTAAATTTTATGAAACTATTCTAATTAAAGAGAGTTTAGTATCATTGTGATAGTGTAAGTAATTACACTTGTTACAGCTGTACTATTTGTATGCATGTGGTGATAAGAAACTGTTAATCCAGTTTCCATAGTGTTACAAAAAAGAAAGCTACTAATACTGTTTTATGGAGGAAAACTACCACCATATATTGTAGAAAGAATGTGATTGGTTGTGTAAAGTATAGGACTGTTCCAAATAATAGGGTTGCAATTCTAAGGCTAATATTGGTTTCTCTCAGGTGTCTTTTTTATTTTGTACTTGCTGTTCACAATATTTAATAAAAAAACACCTTAGGTGTGACTGAGTGTGAGATTTAAAAGAATGAAATTAAAATTAGTGGTTGATCTGGTTAAAGGTATTCTTACATCATGAATAAGAATCTTGTATCAAATATTCATTGATTGGTAAGTCAGTCTATATATGTAGTTTTAATTTCCATCATATCCAAATTGAAGAAAAAGTGCATCCTGGCTTACTACTGAATGAATATATACTGTTTTTGGTTAGATTTTCCTGTAATCAGCTCTAGAACTATTGGATTTTCAGGACTTACTTAGTCCTTATAAAGCTATAGTACTATTTATCTGAAATGGTTGAGTCTTTGTTGTTATTATTCATATCCTTTAATAGGTAAAATATTCTGTTTTAAAAGTTTTACAAATTTAAATGTATATAAGCAGTTGATTGTTTTTCTTTATTGCTTTTCTAAATTGTTTTTCATTTTTGGTCCAGATATGTAGAAATTGGACAAATACCAGAACAATTCCCATACCGAGCAAAATCACTTTTTGCTTTTGAAGAAATAGATGGTGTAGAAGTCTGTTTCTTTGGAATGCATGTTCAAGAGTTTGGATCTGAATGTCCTATGCCAAACACAAGGTATGACTTTTTCAGTTAGACGAGGTTCATAATAATAAGAAATTTAAAAAATAGAAAAACATGGAAAATATTTAGTCAAACATAGAATGTTTTTGTGTTTAAGTTTTTTTGTTTTGTTTTTTATAACATTTACATTAATTGAATTTATTTCCAACAAACTGTCTTTGTGTAGGTACTTTCACATTATTCTCTCTCTCTCTCTTTTTTTTTTTTTTTTAACTAAAATTAATAAATTACTAATTTCGTTGTTCACATCCCCTGCTGGTACAGTGGTAAGTCTACAGATTTATGATGCTAAAATCAGGGGTTTTGATTCCTCTAGGTGGATTCAGCAGATAACCCAATGTGGCTTTGCTATAAGAAAACACACACACACATTCATTGTTCACTTTTTTATTTTTAAACATCTCTTGCTAAAAATGAAAAAAATTCATTTGAAGGTAAATTTTTATGACATTTTTATGCCATGCTTGGGTTTGAGCATGATGTATCCATTAAAATACATCCTAATTTATCACCAATGTAAGCCTTCAAAAGGTGTAATGTACAAATTACTTGTAATTTTACTAATTTCTTTCTTTCTTTATCTCATGAAACCTAAATATAAATAAGTTTACTGCACAGCAGAAATAAACATTAATAGTAGTATTACATGCCTAATGTTGTTATATGTAGTTCTCATGCTATCAAATATAGTAATTTGAGATTAGCAATATTTTAATCAGAACTGTTAAAACAACAATTATGAAACTGTAAATCAGAGACATTATAAAAAGACTCAGGAATCAAAACTAAATTTTTCATTATGTTGTCATCAGTAAAATTCATAACAGGTAGTGTCACTGGGCACATTCTACAGGGTGTTTGGAAAGTTACTGTGCACTTATATATTTATTAACAGACAAAAATGCAGTGACTTTTCGAACACCCTATATTTATCAGACAAGATCCATACATGCATACGTATGGCATCTGTGTTGTTCTATTCAATTATGTGTAGCACTTCTTTTAATGTTGCAGTCACATACATGTCTATATTTTTAGAAATAAAATGTGTGCCATTTATGAAAGAAGCACCTTAAAATTTAATACATTTCAGAATTAACTAACAAAAGCGGTAGAAAAAATAAGTTATAACTAGCATTTTTACTTATTTGTAAACATATTTAGAACCTATAGTTTTATCTAACAGACAATTAACAGAATGTTTTTTGTACAGTAAGTGCCAATAGTGTTATCCATTGGACATTAACTTGCTGGTCAAAAGTAGGACACTGTTATAAAAACTGATATTTCAGTTATAAATATTGTTATAAGAAAGTGACATTGCAGCTGTAATTAATATTATGAAACAGCACCGAACTCAAGTCCTTCTCTCCCATTCCAATTTATGCTAAAATCATTTATTTTTTAAAATGACAGGACTTGTGGTGGGTGTATAATACTCATAATGAATTTACAGTTTTTCTGGTGTATAGTGATTTTGTGTGTTTTGTTATAGCAAAGCCATGTGGGGTATGTACCGAGTCCACCAAGGGGAATTGATCCCCTGATTTAGTTGGATTTTGAGGAATTTTTTTAGAAATAGTTTGTATGTGTAGTTGTTTGAAGTACTGTTTTTATGAAACTCTGATTAGTTTTTTATCGTGATTGAAATTGAATAATTAAGTATTGTAAAATTATTTTATCAAATTAACACTTTTATTATTTGTATTCTGTTACTTTTAGACGTGTTTACATAGCATATTTGGACAGTGTACATTTCTTTCGACCAAAGCAATTCAGAACAGCAGTGTACCACGAGATTCTCTTGGGATACCTGGATTATGTAAAGCAGTTAGGGTATGTTGAGTTTAAAGGTTTTATTTAGTACTAAAAATGTCGTGTGCTTGATTACATTTTATTTGGAAGTGAATACAGTTTTAGGGGAGAGAATTAGAACTATCGTAACTCAATACTTTGTATTAAAAAATTGAAATTAATTATTTTATAATAAATAGGCAGTGTAAATAGAAATTGTTTTAAAAGTTTATCTGTATACCAATTTTGGCATATTTAAATTTAATTTTAAAGAAGTTGTGTTACTTGATGGAAATGATTATTGCTAAATAGTTGATTTAATTTTGTTACATAATAGTAAAAGTACAGTATTAAAAAATTAGGGTTGAGTTTCGAGGAACATGTATGTGAAAGCCTATCCAACAGTTTTGTAACTATTCTGTGAAGCACAGCAACAAATTTTATATTGGTATTCCTAGAGTTTCAGTGTATTGTTGATACTATTAGTACTTACATAACACAGTAATCTTCTGTAATTTCAGTGTAGTGTTGATACCATTAGATAACACAGTAATCAACATTGTATCCATACTTCTGCTATTTCAGTGTGGTGTTGATACTGTTATTCAGAAGGAAGAGCAGGCAGTATTATGTTATTTATATTAAAAGAGTGAGGGAAGAAAACATATAATGTAAAGAGTAATATTTCCCTGCATTTGTATGTTGTGTTTGTTTTTCGTATTTTACCAATGAAATAAACATTTAAGGACATTTAAAGACTGTGTGAAAATGTTAACTAATAGTTATTTTTGTGAAGTGATAAAGTAGTTTGTCAGTGTACAATCCTGTTCTATGTACTTATTCTGTTGTAAAAATGTAGATTGTAATAGTATGGTTCAGGTCTTTAAAAATTCTGTAGCTTAAGTATTGTTTGGTATATGAAATGGCATATGCATTTTATTATTATAGTATTTTGTAGGATGCTTTAACAAATGCAACATTATTAGGATTCTTTTGTTTATACTGAGATAATTATATAAGAGTTAAACAATTGTTACTTTAGGATAACTACACACACTAAATTACTGTAACTTAAATGTATTAATGATTAAGTAATTTAAAATAATAAAACAAAGCATTTATTGAACATTTTGGAACAACTTCTCTCTGTTATTATGCTTATGTTTTACTTTATTGTTAAACTGCATTTTTCAAAGAATAAAGTGATTTAATTTGTAAACAACACATGGAAAATTAAACCCAGTGTGGTTGTAGTAATGTCAAATAAGGTGATCATGTTTAAGAAATTTGATTCTTCATTGTTATAAGTTTTTGAATGTGATTAAAATTTTCTGAGTGGTACTGTCTTACTTTCAACTGCTATTTTTAAATTTTTACAAGGTATACAATGGCACACATCTGGGCCTGCCCACCGAGTGAAGGAGATGATTATGTCTTCCACTGTCACCCACCAGAACAGAAAATTCCCAAACCAAAAAGATTACAAGAGTGGTATAAAAACATGCTTGACAAAGGAATTATTGAAAGAATTGTTCTGGATTATAAGGCAAGTTTTACTGTTAAAATCAACCTTTTTACACACAAAAAATTAAACTTTGTGATAAAACAAAATTAGAAACATCTTATCACTGTAGGCATTAATTATTTATATCCTTACAAAGAAATTCAAAAATTATGTAAAATAAGCTCAATATTATTTTATTTCAATGTTTATACAGCAAATTGTAATTTTCAGGTACTTTTGTTTTAACCAATCATATTTTTAATTACTTTTTTGGTGAAATTGCAACTTTCTGAGTGAATAGTATTTGTGAGTTGACAAAAAAAAAAAAAAAAGGTGATATCTTAGTTGCTTAAAATGTTTATTAAAACCCCTTTTGTCAAAAAAAGTAGGTATGTGATAGTTTTAATAACATGAATAGTGTGTATACATTATCAGGTTTCTGTAAGAATATAATTCATTTGCTAAGAAGTTCATGAATTGATAAGGCAGATCAAAACCATTCATTTCTCACTGACAATTACAATCATTTTTCCAAACATGCTGCCCCCCCGCTAGTACAGCAGTATGTCTCCGGATTTACAATGCTAAAATCAGGGGTTCGAGTCCCCTTGGTGGGCTGAGCAGATAGCCCTGGGTGGCTTTGCTATAAGAAATACACATTTTCTAGCATGCCAATACTTTTTGTTGTTATAAAGACAATTGAAGTTACATTATATCTGTAGATCTGTATAGAAATATAAATTTTTTAGTTTCTTTGGCATTGTTGACGTAAGTTTAGAAGAATAATTTCCGTAATTAAGAAGCATTACTTTGAAGCATTTTTTAATATTATGCTGAATCTTTATCACATTTTCTTCTTTCTGCAGTCAAATCAATTTCTGTGAGTATTTCTCTTTTTTTATGAAAGGTTTTTGCCCTACTGTTTGAATTATTTATTTTTTGAGTTTTGATGTTAAAATTGTTTGCATTTTTATGTGTTGACTCCATACATGAACATCAGATTCCTCATTTAAGGGGGAATAATTGTTTCTATTTCAGGAAATTTTTGCTTATTGCAGTTGATATTTTAATGCATATCATATATACAAAGAATACAGAAAAAAAATCAAAAATGTACATTTGTGTCAGTCTGAAGTTTACTTGTAAACACTGGATTTATCAGGTTTTTCAGACTTTTTCTGCCCATCTCGAAGCTTAGCCTTATGTATTTTAAGAAATAGTCATCATGTGGAAATGTGATTCATATTATTTTCTGAACTGAGTAAGCTGTCTACATAAATTGAAACTAAAAATATTTGTTAAGTCGTATGTATCGCTGGTTGAATACATTGCTCAAATTGTGTTACATATAATGAGTAATAAGCATTGTTTCATCCTTAAAAATAGCTAAAGCCTGTGTAACTATTAGGTATCAATTGATCTTGACTACAAATTTAGTCATAAATGCTAAACAGTTAATAGCTGTACTATTATGTAGGGCTAGGTCTATTATCATATCGATTTTATATGGTTTATTAGCAGGAAGTCAACTGTTTCAATCAGAAAATTAAAGTATTAAGAGACATATATTAATGCATATCAACCAAATTGAAACTGATTGGATATATAAAGTGGAACTTTTTGATTAATAGAAATGAAATCAGTGTCTTAAGATGAGAGGAATTAGTTTACTGATTTTGCAACAAGTATCTTGCCAAAAATTTTGGAAATTAAACAACCCAAAAAATTATTAAAATATTAGCTCAAATTATATGAATTTTTTTAGTGTAGAAAGTAGGTACTATTTAGAATGTTTACTCTGCATTTCAAGCATTTTTTCCCCTTGGTGTGTATTCCTGTATGTCGTGAGGGGACCTCCAATGGAAGGTTCTGTTCTTTTATTTTACCACCTCTGGGATCTAAACATCTACCATGTTTTTACCATGCATGGTGACTTGTGAAGGGGAGGAGAGAATTTTAGTGGTTGAGGGGTCAGTGGGCACCAAAATTTCCTTTTTTTTTATTTTTTTTATTATGGATCCTCCAAATAAAAATTTAAATAAAATAGTGAAAAAAAAACAGTCCATTGGTAAATGACCATGTCTTGAAGATTCTGAGCAACATCTGTAACATCTGTTGTACCTCATTTTCTTATCCTACATTCTCTTTCACCTATAGGGCAAATGTCTCCCTTTTTCATTCTGAAGGTACTAGAGGGACGTGCTGGCATTCCAAAGTCAGTAAATAAGCTTTGATCTAGTAACATATTGGTGAAAACATCCACATCTCAACACAGTGAACTTCTCTTGCATTTAAAGGCAGTTGGGGATATATTTATTGAGGTTACACCTCATGCTACTTTGAATTCATTGTGAAGAGCTATTGTTGAGAGGAATTTGATAAACATCCCGAGTCAGATATTCTCACTGGTTTATCCACTCAAGGAGTTCCTGCAGTGAGGTGTATCTCCATTTGCAATGATGGAATTACGATACCGACCAATATCCTCATCCTGACATTTACATCTTCACGTTCACCTGCCACCATCAAGGCAGATTATCTTAATTGCAGGGTATAGCCATACATTCCAAACCGTCTCAGATGTTTTCAGTGTCAGTGGTGTGGTCACTCAAAGACGTCATGCCATAGTTCTTTGACATGTGTTTATTGCAGTGGCAAGGACCATGATGCCTATGAATGTGAAACAGACCCGCATTGCATCAACTTCAGTGGCTCCAACTTGTTCTACTTTCGTTCTTGCCCTAAATAGTTGGAAGAAAGTGGTGCAATGTTTGAAAACGATTCATTACATTACTGATCCTGAGGCTTGAAAGTTGCTGTCCATCACTTCATCTTGGACGTATGCTGCTGCATTTCATTCCACAGCTACAGTGGGAATGCAGACAGATCTCTCTGTGCCTCCAGAAGAATCGTTCTCAAAACAAATGAAAAGTCTTTTGACCTCCATGGTTAAAAAGTTGATGAATCAACTTCAACACCCATCTCTGCTCCTTACATACATTCCAACAAATCCTAAGATCCATTTCCTTTGGTTCCAAATACAGGCATTTCCTCGGATACATCATCTTCTTCCACCCCAACATGCGAAACAATCATTTGTTTACATCCTCATTCACTGGAATCCTCTTTCAACAGCAAAGACCTGTACAATTGACCCAGGACAGGATCCATGGAGGTCTATAGACCTGTCTAGAATAAGGACAGTAAGGAAAAAAGATGTGGTTGTAAACAGAAGGGTTCTCCACTCAGTTTGCTTACACATAAATAAAAATAGCCAACTTGATACAATGAAACTGTCAAGGTTTATGTTTTAATCTGGATGACATAAAAACACTGATTGCTTCCTACCATCCTGTATGTCTTTCCATGCAGGACACCTTTCTGAAACCTGCCAATACAGTAACCTTTTGGCAGTTTTCTATGTACAGAAATGACAGGCTGTATGATGGATGAGTGCATGGAGGGGTGGCACTGTTGGTTGATCAGGATGTTCCACACCCTACCACTCGACACACACTTGTAGGTCGTAGCCATCTGTTTCCTTGGGGCATACCATCACTGTATATTCTCTCTACCTGTAGAGACACATGATCAATAAGACCTTGATGCTCTCATTGAACAATTTCTGTCTCCCTTTTTAATCCTGGGGAACTCTAATGGGCATCATCCCCTCTGGGGAAGTGCTGATTTTGATAGGAGGGGCTTGCTCTGTAGAGCATATGCTCTCTGATCACAACATATTCTCTTTTCAATACTGGTTCTTCTACTTATTTTCATGCACCTAGTCAGTTCTTTACTGCTATTGATCTCTCAGTTTGCTCCCCTTCACTATTCTCCCAATTTTCTTGGAGTATTGACAATAATCCAAAAGGCAGTGATCATTTTTCTATAATTTTGAGAGACTGGTCATGGTTCATGTCATCCAATCTGAATGTGCAAGTGGAAGCTGAATCTAGCAAACTGGCCCTCTGTCACTGCTCTTGCAGAACTTGATCCTGCCATCTTCTGTAAGTCATCAATATATGACTGTGTGGCAGCAGTAACTGACTGTATTATACAAGCAGCTGCTCAATGTATTCTTAAAACCTTGACATGTTTTTCACTATATTTTCGTCTGTGGTGGAATCCTACCTGCCACAGAAGGCTCAAAAATGGGCCTGGGATACTTTCCGTAGATATCCCACACTCTCGTACCCAATCACTTTCCAGCAGGCCCATGGACGTGCATGATGGGTAAGACATCAAAGCGAGAAGAAATCTTGGATTAAGTTTACAACCAGTATATCTTCCACTACCAGTTCCAAAGTCATATGGAACAAGATTCAAATAGTCAGTGGACAATATAATTCTGTTCCCCCTCTCAATTTTGCTGTATGATGGCCAGGAAATAGTTGATACCTGGAGCATTGCCAATACTATATGTGAAAACTTTTGCTGAGTGTCTATCACTCTGCTTCTTCCTCCACGTTCTTAGCCATCAAGACTCAGGCAGAGCGATCACCTCTTTCCATTCATGCTGATTGTCTTTATGCCTATATTTCCCCCATTACACTGGTAGAGCTAAAACTTGCCCCTCATCAGCCTGGCAGTACATCAGTTGGACCTGATGATGTACTCTATGAAATGCTGCACCATCTGTCTCCTGCTTCTCATGTAATGTTTCTGATTGTTTTTAACCAGGTCTGCAGGATAATGTTTGTTTTTCTTGATGCCTGGCACCAGACTATTGTCCTACCTTTCTCTAAACCTGGGAAGGATTCCAAGACCCCTTCAAGCTACCGTCCAATTGTTTTAATGAGCTGTTTCTGTAAGTCCTTAGAGAGGATGGTTAATGCTCATCTTGTTTGGTTCCTCGAATCAAACAGCCTCCTTTTGCCCACCCATTGTGTGTTCTGAAGACAGCACTCCTCCGTGGATCACCTGATTTGATTTGAAACATCAGTCAGTGAAGCCTTTCTCAAAAGAGAACATCTTGTATCAATATTCTTTGACATTGAGAAGGCTTATGATACAACATGGAGATATGGCATTTTGAGAGACCTCCAGATATATGGGTTACGTGGCCATTTGCCCATTTTTATCAAAAAGTTTTTAATGGACAGGAGATTCCATGTTTGTGAGGGCTTGATACTTTCCTGTTGTTTTCTACAGGTACTTGGAGTCCCTCAGAGATGTGTTTAGAGTATCACACTTTTTGGTATAAAAATTAATGCCATTATTGTTGCAAACAGGCTCTATGTAGATGATTTTCACATCTCATATTGGTTGTTGAACGTGAAATATTGAGCAGCAGTTACAAACTGCCCTCAATCATTTACTGAAGTGGACCACAGCAAATGGTTTTAATTTCTCTCTCAAACTGTTTGCATGCGCTTTTGCCACCTATGGGGTATTCATACTGATCTTGAACTCTGTATTGGTTAAGTTGTGCTGCCTGTGGTTTCTGAGACAAAGTTCTTGGGGCTTATCCTTGACAATAAGCTGACCTTTATACCACACATCAAGCAGTTACAGGTCAAATGTACAAGAGCACTGAACATTCTCTGTGTCCTCTCTTTCACTACTTGGGGAGTAGATTGATGTTCTATGCTAAAGATAAATTGTACTCTTATTCAATCGAAACTACTTTGAATCTCTGGTCTATAGCTCTGCCAGACCATTGGCCTTAAAGGTGCTGGACCCCATTCACCATGAAGGACGTTGGCTCTGCACTAGGGCTTTCCTCACTTCCCCAGTTTAGAGCTTATACATAGAGCCTCATGAACCACCTTTGCAGTTGTCTTTACTGTATGCTTCAAAACTTTATTCCTTACCAAAGCATTCCACCTGGGGTTGTGTTTTCCTTCCTCAGTGGACCATACTTTTTCAGAACAGAATATCTGCCATTGCTTCTTTTGGTCTTTATATACAGGTGAAATTGGATGAATTGGGTCTGTCCTTGGATAACGTTGCTGTATCTACTGGTCAGCCCATCCCACCATGGCTTCTTACAGTCCCCAAATGTGACCTATCTTTAAGTCATCTGAGAAAAGCAGACACTTCCGATTGGAAATACTGTCTATTATTTGCTGAATATCTTTCAAACAATCCTTCTATTCCTGTTTAACGAGCTCGCTGACACTGCAGCTAAGTGTATCTGCTCTGGCACTGTCACTGCTGTGGCTGTTCAGTGCTCAGCTCTATGCCAGTTGGCAGTCGACTTGGAGTGAGCAATGTGAAAACAAGCTTTTCCAAATAAAACTCTATATTGAACTTTGGCCGTCTTGCATCCGTAAGGATTGAAAAGAGGAAGTTGTTCTAACGAGACTGTGCATTGGTCACAACTTTTTAACTCATCGTCTTCTTTCATCTGGAACTGATGCACCAATGTGTAGTCTGTGTAACACTCATGTCACAATAAGCCACATTTTACATTTTTGCTGTTGTTACGACTCTTGGCTGCACAATTTAAAACATGTTCTGTCCCAGGGTTTGCCTATAACATTAGACAGTGTCATTGGTGATGGTGGCACTGTCCACATTGGTAATGTTTTTAGTTTTTTTAAAGGCCATTAATCTTTTTAAAGCTATTTAAGTTTTTAATTTATGTATTAGACATTTTTAATGTGATTCCCTTTAAAGAACCAAAGTCCATTTAGTTTGATTTGAAATTAGAAAATGGCCATAACATTAGATAACTTGAAACCAGGACTGGAAAGGCCAACTTCAGGTGACTAACGCTGCTGTTTGAACTACTCATTAGTCATCCTGGCATGTTATTAAAATTTTGCTACAAGTCTTTAAAAGTCTTTTATTACTTTACTTTTTGAAACTAGCCTTAGCTTCAACTAACTCAGAACCAGGACTGGAAAGGCCAACTTTAGGTGACTGAGAGTGATTTTTGTACTTATCTCTTAGTCTTCCTGGTTAGTTAGGATAATTACAGTTATGCTGCAGAAAGTTCTTTACAACTTGTATTTCTGTAGTTTTTCTCTTAATGATGTAGACTAGATGTAAACATTGGTTTTATGCTATTTATGTTTTTTTTAAAAACTTGTTTGGCTTTACCTTAATTTCTTTTTATGAATTTTATTAAATTTACTTTAACTTTTTGCTGGAAGTATGGAAAGGATTAAGGTAATCAGTCATAATGATGGGTTTTATTCAGTTGTCATCGTCAAGTCTTTATTCTGGTAACTTTTTTTAGTAAATACATTATAGCACATGGTATTAGTTTCAACCTATTTCTTTGTAGGATATTTTGAAGCAGGCCACTGAAGACAATCTGAAAAGTGCAGTGGAATTACCCTACTTTGAAGGAGATTTTTGGCCTAATATTTTGGAAGACTGTATCAAGGAATTGGATCAGGAGGAAGAAGACAAAAGAAAAGCTGCTGAGGCATCAGCAGCTGCAGCAGTGACCTCTGGTGGTGCAGATGATGAAGGTGAATCAGAAGGAACTCAGACAGTATGTACAACCTGATTCAAATGACAAATATGAATTTTAAGTTTTGTAACATTGCATATGATGTCTTCTATATGTGCTGTTCTCTATTTATGCTAGTATGAGTAGAAATTTCATTGTTATTCGTTGGTGCAAAGCTTTCCCTAAATTTATTGTAATCATGTTATTTTGTTAATATTAAAACAAAATTTGTGAAACACAAAGTAACTTATACCAGTTTAACTTTCCAAAAGTGAAAGGTATTATAGTATACTTTTGTTAAATTTATTGGGCTTCTAGTTACATAGTACTAAACCTGCTGTACTTTCTACTTTTCTTTATGGCTATTCTAGGTTTTAATTGATGGACATGAATCTTGCTCAGTGTTGAGCCTTGTGGTAGATCATGTTATGCCACTGTAAAAGTTTGAGATGATTTGCTACTATTTATTTTCTGTCAGTTAGGATGTGTAACTTATGGCGATGACTTTCATGCAGCACTATCATAAGTTACACACCATATTCTTCAAGGAGTCCACAACTTTATTGTGTGGTTGTTTAATTACAGACTCTCTGTTCACAGTAACCTGTCTTTCAATTAGTGTTATTCTTGCTCTGGTTCGTGAATGTACATAATAATAATAAAGACAATTGATCTTAAACTTGCTGATATTATGATAAAAAAAATAATTGGTTACACTTATTGAAAATCCAAGTTCCATTTACCAATTGCCTAAGTAATATTCAAATATGTACAGTTTAACTCCTTCAAGTCATTGCTGTCTGTAAAGGAAGACTGAGAATTTTTTCAAAAAGCCATTAACTCTCTTTTTGGAAAGGTTATTTTTCTAGAAAATCAAATTTCATACGACATACTTGTATGTACACTGTCTCATGATGGTTCCAAACTTAGTTTGGTAATTAGATAGAGAGTAACATTGTGCCTGTGTTGTACAATACATATAATACAGAGATCTGTTCATGCATGCTTAGAGAAATATGTAAAGGTTTGTCAAAGTCTCACTATTCTTGTGATTTGAGCAAACTTGCACCTGATATCTATCTTGAAGTGAAATAGCTTGTGCCATGAGTTGGGTTTAGTATCCCGTTATAGCCGAAACATTATTGATATTTTTAACTGAGGATAAGTTAATTACATATCATACTACTTTTACAAGTTTTCTTTGTATTTACTTAAAAATTTTCTTGTTGGGCTCATTTAACAGCAAGGAAAAAAGAAAGGACAAAAAAGTGGACGAAATAAAAAAGCCAACAAAAATAAAAATCCACAGAGGAAGAACAACAAGAAATCAAATGTTTGTAATACTGGAAGTGACTTAACTGCTAAGATTTATGCCACTATGGAGAAACACAAAGAGGTAACATTCAGACATGTTATAAAAAATCATACAGATATTCATCTTATTTCTTGTATGCAAAAATTCATCATTCTAGTAATTTTTGTGTTTCTAAGGAAGCTGTTTTTATTGTGAATAAAGATAAATTAAGTTGTTTTTATGCTTTTAAGTGAAAGAATTTTGCCATGAGGCTCATTTGCTGAATTTTAAAGAAGAATTACAAAAATGGCAGCAGTGGTTTTAAAATTATATTTAAATATTAATTTGCATCCTGGTAAAAGATTCTGTTGAACTTATTCCTGCAGAACTTATTCTTAAAAAAAATAGTTATTGAAAAAACAGGAATAATGTATTGTTTTCCGTAAATTAACAGCTTAAACTAACTTGCGTGGAATCTACTACTGTTAGTTCACACTATGACAGAATTATTTTGGTTATTGTCAGCTGTTAATCTGTATGTTAATAGTTTATATTCAAAATTTTAATCAGGAGGAATTTGTAGTTAAAATTAAGATTACTTTTTCATAATTTCAAAATATTCATCAAAGTTATTTATAAAATATAAAAAGGGGCTGTTATTGCATCATATTTTTTTTTCGAGATTTATAAGTAATGTTTTCACATTTTAAATTATTTTATTATTCTGCAAATGAAACTTTGAAACACCAACAAATACCAGATTATGAACCTATTTAGTAGCTGTGACTGGTACATAAATAGCCTCTAATGTTTTTCATCTGTTTGTGCAGCTGATACACATATGGCTTCTTGATTTTAAAATTCTTTGTGTTAAATTGTATGTTTCTGTGGTAGTGTTGTCCATCCACACTTTCTTACAAGTTACTTCCAACTTCAGTTTGTCATTTTTCCTCCAGATGTCAGAAAGGCATATTAGACCACATCTCACTGCCAGAGCAATAAGGAAAAATAAAATTATTTTACGGATTTACGAAATAGCATTGACCCTGAGCTGACACAATAAACAGTAAGAATAGAGACCGTGTATGTACCAGCCTCAGTGAATGGATGAAACTTGTTTACTTCATCAGATATTATAACAGAATATAAAACTTTTTAGTGTAAGGTATCAAAACTCGTACAATTCTTGATGACGAGAAACCCATTTGAAATAAAAATATATCTCAGAATGGCTGGTTTGGTTATTAACACTTCTATTGATAAGTAGAAAACAACGTTTTGGCCTCTCTAGGTCATCTTTAGGTAAAAACGTTGTTCTCTGCTGATCAGTAAAAGTGTTAATACCCTTACCAGCCATTCTGAGACATAAAAGTTATACAGCAAAGATATTTTTAAACAGTTATAAAGAGGGCAATTTCATTTTCTTTTATGAGAAGTAGAATATGTCATTTTGTACCAACTAACTTGGCTGGTTTATGAAGTTGTCATTAGTTTTGGTGGATTTTGACAGTGCATTGCATTTTACCTTTTGTTACTCTTAGGTATTCTTTGTTATTCGGCTGCACTCAGTTCAAGCAGCTGCCAGCTTACCACCTATCCAAGACCCTGATCCTCTGATTAATTGTGATTTGATGGATGGAAGAGATGCATTTCTCACTTCAGCACGAGAGAAACATCATGAATTTTCCTCGTTGAGACGTGCAAAGTACTCCACTATGGCCATGTTGTATGAGTTACACAACCAAGGTCAAGATCGATTTGTGTATACCTGCAACAGTTGTAAAGCTCATGTGGAGACCAGATACCATTGCACAGTTTGTGATGTACGTTTATGTTTTGGTCAGAATTTTCCTCACAGTGATATTGGAAATGAACACAGATTAAGAAAACAATAGCTTATTTGTTTTAATTAAACTTTTGAGAATTTGTTTCTCTACGTATTATAATTCCAATCTATAAATAGAAAAATAGTTTTGTGATAGTAATGTTTTTGTTGTTTTTTTGTAGGATTTTGATCTCTGCATTCCCTGCTTTAAGAAGGAAGGCCATATTCATAAGATGGAAAAACTTGGTTTTGATTTAGATGATGGGTCTGCTGCTTCTGATCAGAAACAGGCAAACCCTCAAGAGTCTCGTAGATTATCCATCATGAGGTGCATTCAGTCACTGCTTCATGCATGTCAGTGTCGTGATGCCAACTGTAGACTTCCCAGTTGTCAGAAAATGAAACGTGTAGTTCAGCACTCAAAGATATGCAAGCGTAAAACAGTTGGTTGTCCTGTCTGCAAGCAGCTCATTACATTGTGTTACTACCATGCTAGGCTTTGTCAGGTTTGTTAAATTGAATATGTAATGTAATTTTATAAACAGTTTTTGAAATGACAAAAATATATACCATTAGTAGGTAAATTAAAAAAAGAAATAAAGCATATATCAGCTAATGTGCATGTTTATGGCTAATTTTGGCTTCTAAAACTGTATGTTAGTGGCATTACTGCAAAAGTTAGTTAGAAATCTCTCTAAATACTGAAGATACAAAGAATATTTGAATTACTCTTGAAAATATTAAACAATAAAACTTTTGGAAAAATAGTTTTAGTTGTATACAGTATATCATGTCATTGAAAGAACCAACCACTACTTTCCTGCTACTGAAAGAAAATGGTTTTTGATTTGAATGTATATTTAGTTTTATTAATTCATCATGTTTTTTTTCTAGACTTCAACAGATTCTAAATTGTTAAAAAAAAAAAGTTCAGGTTTAATTTATACACTCATATCATGAAAGGTCACTGTAGGTACATTTTGTACTATTTTTTTAGGAAGCAAAGTGTCTGGTTCCTTTCTGTTTGAATATAAAACACAAACTTCGCCAGCAGCAACTCCAGCAAAGAGTACAGCAAGCCCAAATTCTTCGCAGACGAATAGCAAGCATGGCCACCATGCAGAATCGACCTGTGGCAAGTCAGCTTCCTCAGCTGAGCTCAAGTGCCTATTCAATGCCCAGTGAACCCTCTTTGGAGCCCTCAACACCAACAACTCATTCACATCCAACTGGAGTTGGGATTAAGCCTGCAACGTCAGGTCCACCAGCAGGTGCTCTTCAGGCTGTTCAAGCAGTGCAGGCTGCAGCAGCAAGACAGCAAGCTCCTCATTTAGCTGGAGCATACCAGAAAGGTAGCCCTATGGCTCTCTCTCATAGTAGTGGGGCCACTTTAATGGTAACCACACAAGGTCAAACTCAAATTGGACAGATGGTCCAAAGCATGGGTAATAGAGTAGTGGGGCTGAGTAGTCCCAGCCGATGGGATGGATCTCACTCTAATTATTCACATCAAGTACCAGCACAGCAGAATCAAATGGCTGATCAACAGCTGGGGATTCAACAGCCAACACAGATGATGGGACCAGCTCCTGGCAATCCACCAGTAACTATGGGACCTCCTCTGGCAGGACCAGGCATGCAGCGTACATCTCAGTTACCTCAGGGACTGCCTCAGCTGCTACAAATGTTACGCCTGCCAGGTTCTGTTCAGCAACAACAGAAGGTTCTACAGATGTTAAAGACAAATCCCCAGCTCATGGCTTACTTTATTAAGCATCGTAATGCTCAGCAGCAACAGCAACAACAAATGATAACAAACCAGGCATCTATGGGAAGTAGTGCACAACCAGGAATATCTGGGCAGCTTACACCCCAACAACAGCAACAGTGGTTTCAAAAGCAGCAGTTACTGGCTATACAACGACAGCAGCAACAGTTCTCGCAGTCACAACCTCCCATGTACACACCACGTGCACGCCCTCCTCATCCGATGAATTTTAATCCCCACCAGCAGAATTTCCACCCAGACAGTGGGGGCCAGTACTCCTCTTACCAACAGCAACAGCTTCTGATGCAGTCCCAGCAAATAAAACAGCAAACTGCTTCACCTAATATTCCTCCCATGAGCCCACAACAAGGCTTGATAGGACATCCTCAAACAGGAGCCCCTGTTGCTTCACCTCAACAGTTAATGTGTTCTCCACCTGCTGTTAGGTCACCTCAGCCAATTCATTCTCCAAGGGCTCAGCCTGTTCCTTCTCCTTGCCAACAGCCTGTTCCTTCTCCTCGCCAACAGCATGCCATGTCTCCTCACCACTCTCCTCATCCAGCTTTAGCAGGAGCTACTCAAGTGTATGGGGGATCTGGTCAGATGGCTGCCACCAATGACATGATGCTTACCCAACTAACAAACCCTAGCTCGTCACGATCTGGCATTGTTAACGCAACAAACTCAGAACCTGGCCTCTCTAGAGATGACCTCACTCCACAAGAGCAACTGAATAAATTTGTTGAAAACCTTTAACTTGTAGGTTGTTTGCTTGTGTGAATAGAAATGTATTATAAACTCTTGTTATGAATGTTTTCTGACATGAAAAGAGGACTTTGTTTTCACTTAAGTTTCATGTTTTAAAATTTTATACTTAGCTTATAAGTAAGACGTTAGAATTTGTCAGCAAAAATTGACATATTATTGTATTAAAATTAATTTCTATAAAAGGTTTATCAAATTCTCATGCTGTAAAAAAACTTTTGTATAGTTTCATCATATATA
The DNA here is from genome assembly GCA_011833715.1 of Carcinoscorpius rotundicauda. NCBI lineage: Eukaryota > Metazoa > Arthropoda > Merostomata > Xiphosura > Limulidae > Carcinoscorpius > Carcinoscorpius rotundicauda. The sequence continues at coordinate 38,126,689 of CM022403.1, forward strand.
TATGGGATTTATATGGTAGTGTACAGGTAGGATAAGGTATTGTAATTGAATGAAGTGTTTTCCCTTTCAACTGATAATTAGCAATATGTTCAAATTGTGCATATGTAAATTTGTATTTCTGTTTGTTACATAGTGCACACACACACACACACACACACACTAGAATTAAATGGGTAAGAGTCAATAAAATGTCATTGAGGCTGGTCTGAAAGTATAAATTTCCCATTAACTTTATTTACCACAGAGTTTCTCTTTACATAGTAACATTCCAGTGATTATAAAATCATGTATAACCCAAAGACTGTGATTCCTTATATAATAATACTAATTATAACTAATAATGAATAACTACTGTTTTTCTTGGCTTTGTTTTTATTAGCCTTTGGAAATATTTAATAATAAATCTAGGAATGATTTTCTTTTTTCAAAAAAGTGTTTTGTGTCTTATCATAATAATAACGAGTTCGAGATTATCATCTTGTATAGAATCTCATTTTATCTTATGTAAGATAGTTTCCCCATCATGTATTTGTAGTTTTTTGGAAGAACTAGAACGTGTTGTGTATCTTTTTACATGGTATAAGTTACGTGGTTTGTTTCAATGGTAGGGCTCTCCTACCTTCACATTTTTGTTCTGTACATTTCATTGATAGGTCACAGGTAGAAGACTAATAAATATTGTACATATTGTATACATTTTAAAACTCCAAGTTTGAATAAAATTAAATATTGAAAAAAAGTACCAGCATTTTTTAATACGCGTGTAATTATATTTATTTGGACTGTGTTTATTTACAACAGCTCTGAAAATTTGTGCCCTTTCAAAAAATCATCCATAGAATTTCACAGGTACCCCTAAAATAAAACAAAAAAAAAGATATTTTGAGATGTATGCCTTGTATGTCTACTTTAGCCAGATGGTTTCGTGGACGTAGGTTGAATTGGAAATAATTTATGTAAAGTCTGATGGTTTGCATAACATTTGAAAAAAAACCAAACAACTGCAAATGTAAATTTATCATCAGCATTTACATTTCCAAATACAGAGGAACTAATTTGATTTTATCAAGGCTTATGATATTGATTTTGTAATTATTATCGTGATTTTATTGTTATCAAACACTTATTTTAAAATACTTATCCTATTGCAAAGTGTTATGTCACCATGTTAAGTTTAATGTGTCATAATTTAATTTTCCCAATATATTTTTGAAGACCATTCTAAATTTCCATAAATTTGAATTTAACCCTAAACATTGTTTTATCTGGTTGATTTTATTTTGTGATCAGTTATTTTATGTTAAGGTCTAAGCTGATAATATCGTATTATACATATTGTGTTTTGGTAACTGGGTCACGTAGCAACAAAACAATGGCCTGATATTGTTGTCTTAAGAATGTATATAACATTTTGAATGTTCACGAGAGCTGGCTTGAATTTCATATTTTTTTCCTTTTATGTTTGTTTGGAATTAAGCACAAAGCTACACAATGGGCTATCTGCTCTACCTAGCACAGGTTTCGATAAATCCGGTTTCTGGCGATTCGAGTCCGTAGACATATCACTATGCAATTGAAATACTTTATATTATGCATATGTTTCAAAATAATATAGAGGGTAATGTTCATAATTAAAACTGTTTTTATTAGGTTTAGTAGATGTTTGTCAGTTTTATTATTACTTTTATTTTTTTCAAATGTATTGCCATTAGTCTCAACTGATGTTGGTACTTGAAATCAATTGTTAGGTATAAATTTTATAATAGAATTTTATCATAACTCTTAAGCCTATTGGTTGGTTGAAGTGCTTCAATTTTCCGCATTTAAACCATACTTTTTATATCATTTGACGTAGATAGAGCTGAAAGTATGTCTGATATAGCCAGATTTTAGTCCTTTGTTTTTCGTTTCTGTGAAACTTTAATACATTTATGTCATACAATTAATTATAGTGCTGTTTTTCGGGCAGTTTTATTTTTTCTTACATTATATCTATTGGAATATTTTAATGTGTACAATATATTTTCTAGAAAACTTTTTGATCTCTTGTTTTATTAGAATGTGGTATTTGTGCACAAGATTTTGTTTGTTTTTGTGAGAATTACTTTTTGGAAATTTGATGAGAAACATGTTTTTACTTGCGGTGAATTTTGATTGAATGTACTGGGACAAAACCAAACAGTTTTAAATCTTTTTAGTGCAGTTTATCGTTTGTTTGGCTGAAGAGATTTTCATTTCCTGGATAACAAAAATCAGTTGGTTATCGTCGGTCTTACTTTACCAAGTTTTGATCTGTGACTTAAGAAATAATATATAAACTCATCTGTAACCTGTAACCAGGTCATCAAGACATGGAAGAAATGTGCAACTTTTCGTTTGGTTCTTCATATATTGAATCTTGATCATCTCGTCTATTATTTTCATATCATAGCTGTTAGTGGCAACTTTTTTTAAGAACTACAAACATGGTTAGTTTTAAAATATTGTCAAAACCATAATATTTTTAGCTTTAGAATGGGCTCGGTATGGCCAGGTGGTTAAGGCACTTGACTCGTAATCCGAGGCTCATGGGTTGGAATCTTCGTTACACCAAACATGTTCGCTCTTTCAGCCGTGGAGGCGCTATAATTTTACGATCAATCCCACTGTTTGTTGATAAGAGTAGCCCAAGAATTGACGGTGGGTAGTGAAGACTAGCTACTTTTCCTCTAGTTTGCACTTCTAAATTATGGATGGCTAGTGCAGATGGCCCTCGTGTATCTTTGCGCGAAATTCAAAAACAAACTTTAGAATGATCTAAAACCATATACATTAATAAACACTACAAGAAATAATACATCAAAAACAAGATAGTTGGGACACCCGTTTAGAACTAAGTCACAAAACAGATCAAAAACAATTCTGGACACCCTTGAAAAGATATATGAATACAGGAAAAACAAACACAGCATACCCACCACTCGAACTAGATGGAAAAACAGCATACATTACATAGAAAGAGTTGAGATATTAAAAAAAAAACGCTCAAAACATTATGATCCAGACATGAACAGATATTTCTGTAATAAAATCAATAACTTTATTGATCACAACAAAAACGTATACACACCAATATTCCCAATATATTAATAAAACCAGAGAAAACAATTGACTGGAGCACTCTTCAATTAATGAAAGGTATAATAGTAAGGGAAGTAGAAACGGCTACAAAAAAAAAAAAAAAAGCTCTTGGAGATGATGATATCCAAGCTATCCTCCTAAAACACGGTACTCGGAGATTATGTGAGCACCTAAAAGCCTTATTTAACCTGTCATTATTAGCTGGATATATCCCTGTTTCTTGGAAGGCGACAGTAATACTAATGTTCCTAGCGAATAAACCAAACAATTACCGCCTAATTAGCCTAACCAGTTGTATCTGCAAAATTTTAGAAACAATAATCAGTAATTGACTATCTATATACTTAGAAGTAAATTCAAAATAGAATTAGAAAATACAGACCACCTAGTTAGACTAACAGAATCAATTACAGACAGCTTTAACAAAAATGAATGCTTGCTTTCTCGACATTGAGAAACCATTTGTGACGGTGTGGAATAACGGATTACGTCATCGGTTGACGGAAATGGCTTTACCCCAGGAAATAATTCGCTGGCTATCCAACTTCCTGTAAAGTAGATGTGATTGGGGACCAACTCAAGATCCTTTTTACCTGAGGCAGGAGTGTCGCAGAGAGGTGTAGTTAGCCTTATATTATTTATCATGTATATGAGTAATATACCACTGTCGGAGCTAAATTTAGGTTTGCATCATAATTTGCTGATGATTTAGCAGCCTGGAAAAGTATTCTCACTCCTTCAATAGCGGCAATAAACCTCTAACCAGTCTTAAATAATATAGAAGAATACTGCCAGAAATATAGAATAAATATAAATATTCCGAAAACCCAAGCAAAACTATTCAGTAGGTTAAATAAAGAACAACAAAAAAACAAAGTTATACATGAATGGATTACTTTTACAAACTGCTACTTCTAAATTTTTAGGATTAACTTATGATACCAAATTAACGTGAAGACAGCATACAAACAATATCCTGATTAGAAATCTGAAAAGAGCAAATTATGCAAGAAGTCTTTCAGGTAAAAATCAAGGTACATTACCTTATAATAAAAGTCTACAAAATATATATTAGACTTGGCCCGGCATGGCCAAGGGTATTAAGGCGTTCGACTCCCGGTTTAAAAACATGCTCGTCTTCCCAGTCGTGGGGACGTTATAATGTGACAATCAATCCCACTATTCGTTAGTAAAAGAGTAACCCAAGAGTTGGCGGTAGGTGGCGATGACTAGCTGCCTTCCCTCAAGTTTTACACTGGTAAATTAGGGACGACTAGCACAGATACCCCTCGAGTAGCTTTGCGTGAAATTAAAAAACAAACATACATTACACCTATAATAGAATGCGCATGTCCTGCCTAGATAAACATAACACAAAAACAATTACACGAACTACAAAAATACAAAATTCAATCTTAACTTCTGTTTATAAAGTACCACGTAGAACTTTATGCACAAGTATGCAAAAATAGACAAAATCTGAAAGACTCTTGCATCATGTACTAAATTATTGTAATAACAACTAGCATAAAAATGATTTAATGTGTGATCTCGACAGGTACTACATGATGAACATAGTCCTAAGTACCTCTCTCCTATAAATACATATTTAAGAAATATAAAACAAGGTGACCATCATGCACTAGAAGCTTAAAACTACTATTATTTCTTTATTTGTTTTATGTTTTCCTTTCTTTTTTTTTCTTTTTTTTATTATTTTATTTTTCAGATAAATATATATGGAAAAAGGAAATATATATATATATATACCAATAAAAGTGAAAAAAAAAAGGAAATAGAATAAAAGATGGGAAAAAATAATAAATGGATAAGTGAAAAATAAGGGCTAATAAAGACAATACATGGGCATTGCCCTGAAAAATGCCATAGTACTGTGGGATACTCTGGACTTTCCAAGGTTTTTTTTAAAATTCAACAAACCTACATAGACGAAAATGTTCAATTTCACCAAAATTTATAATGACAATAAATAAACAATATGTATATTTGCATCTAACGATGAAAATTCTTTCAGACCTATGTTGGAATCGAGAAACAAAAAAGTGGAGAGAAGACGGAACGAAAATGAAGATTGTTATCTGAAAGTATCATATTCACCATCTGTACCTTTAAAACATCTAATTTATAATTGTTATTGTGTACGAGAAGAAAAGAAAGACTATAAGGGTAAATATGAAATAGTAATGACGGGCGGAAGAGCTAATAAATAAAACCTAAAGTGAGTTATTCTCAAATGTAAAAGGATATTTATATCAATAGATTATGTAACATCAAGTCTCATATGTACAACGTCGAAGTAGATGTAATAGTGTTAACATTTATAGATCAGTTGAGAGTATTTGAAACACACTAACACTTCTTATTGAAAAGATAGCATTAAAAAAGGACATTGTTTAAATTATCAGTCTTACTATAGTGTAATGTCCCACTTACTTAAGACCACAAAGACAAACAAAGATAACCCGTGTAAAGAAGGCAGTGCATGTAATAATTGTAACTACACTTTTTGTTTAAAGTTGGATAACAACAAGAAGAACTCGCTACTTTCCTGTCTTCAAGGAATTTCTATACAGCGCACTAAATTCTGTGTTAACTACTTAGTGCTATTTGTATTGTATTATGGATTTAATTATTAAGAAATAGGTAAATACCACGTCTCCGACTCGCGGATATATAAAAATCACCCGCGGAACAACAGTCTCGAATCTATTATTGTCAGCTAGTTGCATGAACATTCATTCATGAACTTGGCCTGACATGGCTTGGTGATGAGGGCGCTCGTCTCGAAATCGGAAAGTCGCGAGTTTGAATCTCGTCATCGTATGGGCCTGGTTACACGGGTGTAAGATTCTTGGCTTGAAAAAAAAATCAACAAGCTAATTTCAGTTAAGATCATTCTTGCGAATGAAAAGACGTAGTAAGTAATAAAATGATATTGTTGTACAATGAAATGTTTCAAAATAACTACGAAGCACGGGTTCAGTAGATAAACCCCACAGCGGCATGTCTGCAGACTCACACCGCAAGAAACAGAGTTCCGATATCTGATGGGTAGGGCACAGACAGCCTATTTCGCAGTTTTGTGCTTAACTTCAAACGTACAAAGCCCGACATGATCAGGTAGTTAAGGCACTCGACTCGGAATACGAGGGTCGCGGGTTCGAATCCCCGTTACATCAAACATGTTCGCCCTTTCAGTCGTACGGGCGTTATAAAACGCGGTCAATCCTATTATTCGTCGGTAAAAGAGTAGCCTAAGAGTTAGCGGTGAGTGGTGATGACTAGCTGGCTTCCATCTAGTCTTACACTGCTAAATTAGAGACGACAAGCGCAGATACTCCTCGTGTAGCTTTGCGCGAAATTCAAAACAAACCAAACCAATCAAACGTACAAAACCTTTCCGGGCGCACTATCCTTGATAGCAACGTGCACTGATAAATAACTACTACTTTATATATGCCTTGGAGTAGGTCAATAACTTTACAGACATGAAACAATAAAATCAGTTGTTCGATTCTCTGCAGTTGGCAGAGCATAGATAGCCCACTATGTAGCTTTGCGCCAGAATAACAAAACAACCACATCGCCATGAAGTCATTCTATCGTGTTTTATAACAATGCCCATCCGCAATGTAACTGAAAAAGAACTTATACCGTACTATATTAAACAAAAGTTTTCAGAAAGAACAACAATATTTATTCACTGTAATATATTTTCCAAGTAAATAGACCAGTGAACGTACTCGCAGTAGCATCAGCGTTATCTTAGTATTCAGAAAACATACCAGCTAGATGTTTGTCGAAACTTGTTATTTGTATTAAAGATACAATATATTACTATGTAGTCATTGTAGTTCCTATTATGAGGATTCCGTTTTCTATTTCCTTAAACTTTTTTTTTTTTTATCCATCTACCGGCTATTAATAAAAAAAGGAAACGTCACGCTTGCAAAACAATAATGGTTCTTTTTTCCCGTGCTCTAAGAAGCCCACACAGAAAGTATGCCTTAAAACACATTGTTATGCACCCACGTGGCTATTCTTACAACAAAAATGTCATGTCGTAATGTAATGCTTCCTTGAGTACACATTATTAATACAAAATAAGGCTTAACTAATAACGGTCTATCCTCGAATGATAACTTTGTTGTAATTGATTAGGCTCGGTTCCGAAATGTCTCATCCGATCGTAATATTTTCCTCCTTATTTCATATCGTAAGGATCCCGTTTCAAATGAGTATGACAGTGGTAGAATTCATTTTCATGTAAGCAGAGATACTAAATATTCAATAAGCACACTATAAATCCGCCATCCAATATCATTGTCTTTATACATTGTTGAGAACTTCCGCCGCTTCATTTTTTATATAACTGCTAAGACTGACACAAAGAAAAACATACATTACATGGAAAGGTCTGAAAAGCTTAACATCAAATTCTGTTCTTGAATTACGGTGATTATATTTTTTTCCATATACGAAAAACATTCAAACCAATATTTGAAGAATGTGTGAGAATATGCCAACTGTGCTGTAAGATGTACACGACTGTTTAATTTGAGTGTTATGATTTGAGTAGTTTAAGTATAACATGTGAGTTAAAACTGGTTGTTTTTACACTAGATAATTTATGCCGGTTTGTTTACGCAACTATGCGAACATACATTATGTAATTCAGTTGTTGTAAATTGGCACTTCATGTATCATTGCGTTATGTTACTACAACCTTCAATGTTTTCGCGTTGTTTCAATTGACTATCATTGTATTATAATATGGAACGTTCTAGGCCTCGGTGAGTCTATAAATATGCTTGTTTCGAAATTTCGTACAAAGCTACTCGAGGGCTATCTGTGCTAGCCGTCCCTAATTTTGCAGTGGAATACTAGAAGGAAGGCAGCTAGTCATCACCACCCACCGCCAACTCTTGGGCTACTCTTTTACCAACGAATAGTGGGATTGACCGTAACATTATACACCCCCACGGCTGGGAGGGTGAGCATGTTTAGCGCGACACGGGCGCGAACCCGCGACCCTCGGGTTACGGGTCACACGCCTTACGCGCTCGGCCATGCCAGGCCACTATAAATATGCATTGAAGATGTAGTTCTAATTTGAAGTCTATTTTAATTGTCTATGACACCAACTTACTCATTTGTGACATAGAGAGTTAAATACAGATACATAGGTAGTTAGATCTAGACTGCATGATTGTGAGTTAAGCCATAAGGAGTGTATTGTGGCGGATTTTAAAGTCTAATCATCATAGATTGTATCGTAGTAATATAGAAGGAAGAATAATATATCTCGTCAAATTGTGCTCTAAAGTAACTGAACCAGACTGTGTAGATTTTGACGAAAAGAAAACAATTATTGAAAGATCCGGATGCAACTGTGGTAACAAACAGTACAACGAACATTTGTTTCTACGTTTGACATATTTTAATATCATATTTTATAAAATATTACTTTTGCAGACAGGCACATCATTATTTAATATATTCTGAAAGATTCAATTCATCTGAAGCATTGACCTCTTCTAGGTGTCAGCTACGTATCACATTTTAGTGTCGTACACTGCAGGCCAAAATCTTAAGGTCAATGAACATAAAGAAAAAATATGCATTTTGCGTTGTTAGGCTCAACCACTTATTTCAGTAGAGTTTCAAAAGATGAAAATAAGAAAAGGGAAAATAAAAAACAACTTTTTTATCATTTAATATGGAAAATGTGAACAGTATGAAATTAGCCAAAATACTAGATGGTAAAAAGTTTAAGACCATACCGAAAAGAAGTCCTAAACAGGGGAGGAAATGCCAAACAAGAGGTCTCAGTAATGAGTTGCACAGCCGTCATTGCGAATAACTCCAAGCATTCGCTTTGCATTGTCTATGTTTGGAATTGACGTTCATTTCTATAGACTTCCCTTGCCATCAATCCTCAAACATTTTCAACATGGTTCAGTTCGAGCGAACACGCTGGATGGTCCCAAAGAATCACGTTATTCGCCATGAAAAAGTTTTTGTCCTGCGGGCATTGTATATTGTAGCGTTGTCCAGCTGAAAGATCCGGTCATTTCCACACAAGCGAGGGCCTTCAGATCATGATAGAACGTCCTCCACTGTGTTGTGTAGAAAAAGTCTCCGGTGGGATATCCTAATCGTTCCAGCAACGTCTGAAACTATCTGGACCATCCAGGTTAAATTTTTTCTCATCAGAGAACAAAACCTTCGTTCTCTTTTCTATGTCTCATGTTTGGTGCTTCTCAGCAAAGTTTAACCAAGCCGTTTCGTGGTGTGGAAGGAGGCGTGGCCTTTGAAGACGTTTAAGGTTTTTAAATGCCGTCTCATAGTTCTTGAACTGTATTCTGCCTCCGTAAGGACCTTAATCTGGTTCAACGATCGGCTGGTATCTTGCCAGACAACACGTCGAATTCTTCTGCTGAACGCCAGCAAAATTTTCTTGTGCCGACCACTTGAAATTATTGTTCCATTTTCTTCAGGGTCTTTTCAGAAATTTACAACAGTAGTTTTACTACGTGCAATCTCACCAGCGATGGTACTTTAAGAAAAACCTTACTTTTGCAGCTCGACAATTCTACCACGTTCAAACTCTGTCAACGTTTTAGCCTTTGCCATGTTTTTACACAATGTAACACAGGAGATGTCCGTGGGAGATGTTGACAACGCCAATGCTTGAACACAAATGACTAAATTGCGTTACGTGTTTACCTACTAACACTTCGTTTCATTATGGTCTTAAACTTTTGATTAGCTGGTATTTAGACTAATATCATAGTGTTCACATTTTCCCTATTAAATGCTAAAAAAATATTTTTTTATTTTCCCTTTTTCTTATTTTTATCTTTCGAAGCTCTACTCAAACAGTGGTTTAGTCTAACAACACAAAATGCATATTTTTCCTTTATGTTCATTGGTCTTAAGATTTTGATTGTTGTTTTGAATTAAGCACAAAGCTACACAATGGGCTATTTGGGTTCTGCCCATCACGTGTATCGAAACACGGTTTTTAGCGTTGTAAATCGGTTGACATACCGATGAGCCACTGGGGGGGGGGACTTAGATTTTGGCCACCAGTGTATGTAGTTTATTACGAGATGTTCTCGGTCAGAATATGTGTTTATTTCTGCTCATAATCATGGAATATTATTTTTTGAAATTCAGGTATAAATTAAAGTTATTTTTGCAGTTTTAAAACAGTAGTGAGTGTTAACGAAGTGACTATATACATGTATATATGTATCTATAACGTTTAAAGAATATACATCAAGGAAGTTGTTGATGAACATATATTAAAATATTAATAATAGATGGCAGCACAAACATTTTCATCGGAACAACTCATCATTCAATTCCCAGTAAAAGGTTGTTTTGAATTAAGCACAAAGATACACAATGGGCTATTTGTGCTCTGCCCACCACGGGTATCGAAACCCGGATTTTAGCGTATAACTCCGCAGACACACCGCTGAGCCACTGGGGGGCCAGTAAAAGGTAGAAAAATTTGTAAGAAGAGTCAGCATGGTTTTTAGTGTATATATGTATATATATATATAAAGTATAATGCATGCTGCGTTTGATTTTTTCTTTTATTTGAAGCGCATATGAGCGAAGAACACGTGGAATAAAAAATGACACGTGCCAAATTGAAATAAAAGAAACTCAATACAGACATGTATAAATCAATAACAAACACAATATAAATGCATAAACTGCACCTTTAAAGGTTCTGCTCTTGTGTTCTAGGACCCGGCATGATTAGGTGGGTTATGGTGTTCGACTCGTAATCTGATAGTCGCGGGGTCGAATCCCGGTCGCACCAAACATGCTCCCCCTTTCAGCCGTGGAGACGTTATTATGTAATGGTCAATCCCACTGTTCGTTGGTAAAAGAGTAGCCCAAGAGTTGGCGGTGGATGGTGATAAGTAGCTGCTTTCACTCTAGTCTTACATTGGTAAATTAGGGATGGCTAGCGCAGGCAGCCCTCATGTAGCTTTGCGCGAAATTCAAGAACAACTAAAAGAACAAACGTAATAATTTGTCTGGCATATACAGTGGCGAGAGACCTTTCGCTAAATAGCATAACTTCTCAGGACGACTGGGGTATAGTAGGAAGTAGTAATGATCGAATCATTGTTTATGTCACCATATTCTAATAACAGCTTTTGTGATGTGAACTCGAATAAGTATGTGCTATTCGTTTATGGATTACGTCTATAAGCTATTTATCTACCCATTTGCTAAATAGGATTATTCTTACGTTCTCTATTTTATTTATATTTTACTTGGCAGAATAAAAGTTTAATAGGTAACTTCTAGTTATATTTTCGTGAGTTTCCGATTACGATTACGTCTTTAATAGAGTTGCAAATCTTTATTAGGTAAAATATCAAGGCTATCCGTGGTTACGTGGTCATTGGCAGAATATATGTAAGGATATAAATTACTTTCACATTGAGATGATAAAATGTGTAACTCTTCAGTGGTTATTTATGATGTTAGAAAAAAACACATAAGTTCAAAGAATCAATATAACACAATGATACGATACACCATAATCCGAGATTTTTTGAAAAGCGGACCTTCTCTGGAGAAAATAGTTCCTCGTTTCCGAAGCGTTTGGACTATAGGATACTCTATTCTTGTCTTCAGTGTTTGTGTTATCTAACGCCTTATTATTATGATTCAAGGTGTTACTGCTAAAGGCCCTTTAACAAGACTAGTTAATAACTGAGTATTTAACTTTCACGCGTTCGTCATTAACTATTGCACGGAAGTGTTTCTGACTTCAGATCCTAATATGGGGCCTGGCATGGCCGAGCGAGTAAGGCGTGCGACTCGTAATCCGAGGGTCGCGGGTTCACGTCCGCGTCGCGCTAAAACATGCTCGCCCTCCCAGCCATGGGGGCGTATAATGTGACGGTCAATCCCACTTTTCGTTGGTAAAAGAGTAGCCCCAAGAGTTAGCGGTGGGTGGTGATGACTAGCTGCCTTCCCTCTAGTCTTACACTGCTAAATTAGGGACGGCTAGCACAGATAGCCCTCGAGTAGCTTTGTGCCAAATTCTAAAAAACAAACAAACAAACAGATCCTAATATGATGAGTTCCACACTTGTGTCAAGAAATGCAACTAACTTGAACCTTATATTTACGTTCAATGGTTGCTGTTTTACTTTGAGGCACTGACAAGTAACAACAAGAAGGGAATACAGATTTATTACTAAACTTAATGACACTGCAATAAAAATAAGTTTATTAATTAAAAGTCGTTCTAAAGTCGCTTACACACCTCTGAATCCTTCAATTTAATAAAATTCGAGGAGACTGTAATAAAATGTTTGTGCTTAAGCCTTGTTTACTTCTTAGTTTTCTGAAGACTGCGTAGTTGATATGTAATTGGTTGAGAAAAGTACGGATAATTTAAAAAAAAAATAGCTGGTTTGAAAAATATCGCCTTTACATTTATCTTTAACTCGATAGTTTAGCCGATAAAAGTTAATTGTGACTGATGGCTGATGCCGTTCTAATAACTTATAAGTTAAATTAAATACAGATATGTAATAACATGTCAGCCACATTACGTCGGCCATATCGAGTGATGAGAGGCCTTTTGGCCAGTACTAGAGATTAAAAATCCATCAAATATATTCCACGAATGTAACGAAGAAGTTGAATTAAATCGCATAGCTCGGTTGTAAAAAAGAAACCCAACTATAACATTATTAACTTACACTATTAAGTAATTATGCTGTTTTCATCTGAAAGTGACATTACTTATAATGTTAATTAGAGAAATGTGATCATTCAAAAGTGATATTAATTAAGACAGCAGTTTTCATTAGAAAGTGACATTAATTATATTGTTAATTAGAAAAACATGATCATTCAAAAGTGGTATTAATTAAGACAGCTCTTTTCATCTAAAAGTGACATTAATTATATTGTTAATTAGAGAACTATAATAATTCAAAAGTGGTACTAATTAGCACAGCTGTTTTTATCTGAAAGTGATATTAGTTATATTGTTAATTGGAGAAATATGATAATTCAAATGTGGTATTAAGACAGCTGTTTTCATCAAAAAGTGACACTAATTATATTGTTAATTAGAGAAATATGCTCATTCAAAAGCTGTGTTATTACAGGGTGGTCGCTAGAAAAGCGGAAAATTTGTCAAACAGCTATTTATTTTTACAAAGAATAACTTTTACAAAGTTTTTTAAAGGCATATGTTATATTACACTCATAGATGCTCAAAATGCATTTTATGATATTAAAATCATGCATTTTATTCATGATGTAAAGAAATCAAAATAGAAAGGAGTAAGCACGCATTTTATTCATGATCTCATCTGACCCTCAAATTTTCCGCTTTTCTAGCGACCACCCTGTATATTGCTAGTAGTCTGAAAAAAAGGCTATAACTGTAGTTTAGAAAATTTTTCTATTACTGTATCTTGGCGCGTTTAGTTATAAACATTAGTTGAGATTCTCGTAACGTCAACAATATTTGAAGATACAGTGAAATTTAGTGTTTTCGTAAAACGCACATTCTTCATTCTTCTGCTGGACTTGCGCCATACACATCCAGTGATATACGTCACATGCATGGACTGAAATGAACGTAGATGTTAAAATAAATGTAAAACAGTTAAATCTGTTAGAAATGTAATCATTTTCATGATTTTATTGAGATGTATTTTCTCAAAAGTACCTCACAATTTTTTCTTGGAACGAGGTAATCTTCTTACAGCATCAATTTCAGCAACAGACGTACACCAGTAACAGAGGTTCGCAGTGACACTACAAGTATTCTGTTAAATCAGTTTTATGACAGAGTAACAATAGGATGGGTTCATAGAAAATACGTAAAATACACTAATACAAAATGTAATTACCTGATAATCGAAACGGGTTTTTTTCTTCTTTGTTTTTTAAAATAAACTCATTTACACAGTTAACGGGAATATATCTTGTGGTCATTACTTGGACTGTTAATTAGAACTTATTCTGTCGTCACTATTTTCATAGTTAATGGGAACATATTTTGTTATCACTACTTGTACAGCTAATTGGAATACATCTTGTAATCATTATTTAGAAAGATGATGGGAGCATATCTTATCGTCACTATTTGGAGAGCTAATGGAACACATCTTGTAGTCATTATTTGGATAGCTATTTGGAACATATCTTGTAGTCATTATTTGGACAGCTATTTGGAACATATCTTGCAGTCATTATTTGGACAACTAATTGGAACATATCTTCTCGTCATTATTTTGACAGTTAATGGGAACATATTTTGTCATTAATATTTGAATAGATAATTGGAACATAACCCGTAATTCTATTTGTACAGATAATTGGAACATAACTCGTTATTTTATTTGTACAGCCAATATGAACATATTTTGACGTCATTATTTTAAGATGCATAAATAATTCATACAGAATATCTCGGGTCACTTAACATAAAAATAACCGGGAATAACTTATATCATTGTTAATTATTAAATAAAATACTTTTTCCCCAGCTATTCTCTTGTAGCTAGGAGTAACTTACACCGTTTTTACTTGATAATTACAAGAGCATTCTGTTCTCTTGTGTGCCTAAGTAAACTGGAGAGGTGTATAGCATTTTTACTTTATAACTCCGTTTTTTTACATTTTTATGCTGTGGAGCAACTTACTGAATTGTAACTTGATAGTTTAGTTCACTTATATCATTATAATCAGGGGTAATTTAGAGTATTGCTAATTGATAATTATGAGACCCTTTTTACCAAATTTTGCTTTTATAAGTAGAATAATTTATCGTTGTTATTTAACAGCACAACATTATTCTGTTGTTTTAAAAACTTATAACCGGGAGTAACCTGAAACACAGATAAGTGTAGCCATTTATAATTATCTATAATTAATTGAAATGTCTTCACTGTATTTTAGGTACTTTCAAATCACGATTGTCATTTCTTGCTATCTACGAGATATTCTGTTTTCCTTTGGTGCACGCCTAACCTACTGTGGGAAACTTATCAGCCCTCATAAAATATGTTACTCAGGGGATATATATATACACATACATACATACATTTACAGTTAATGTAATTATAAGTCACAATGAATTCTCTATACTGGTATTTGTGAAGTAAAGCCGCTGCTTGTCGAATAGTATAAATATAGCTATCTTAGGCTCATGAAAAGCGAAACGGAGTCAGAAATATTCATCGTCACGTGTACTATGTAGCTTACGTGCTTAGAAGGGGGAATGAAACCTTTCAGCGTCGGAAAGGTAGTGAGTTTTCTGAATAAACCCAATGAAAAGATTAATTCAGAACATTCAAAGGTCACATCAACTGGGATACCTTCATAATGTAAATACTGCAGCCTTCGTATACAAGAATGAAGACTAGCATTCATTACCTTATACAATTCACTACTTATACATCTCCTTATCTAAAATTTCATCTAATACCAGTGCATAAAGAAGAATGTTAAAGAAATACCGCAAGAGGCCGTTGCAGTCACATCTTGTCGTGAATGTATAGGGTATCCGTAACAGCTCAGTTCTTTTCTTTTTTAATGAGGAAAACTCTTTGGTTTAACTTCCTATGTTACAATTTTTTGTTTCTTTTTAATTAAATATTCAAGTAGAACCGTTCCAAAAATAAATTATTTTTTTTTCTGTTTGGGTAATTGTAGATTTTGATCTTGATTTTCTGCGCAAAGTAAGGAGCAATCTAATTTAATTAAAGCATTGAATTTGATACAGAATTGAGCTGAGCGAGCTATTTGCTTTGGTGTACTCCTTGGACTCAATGGTGAGATTCTCAATCTTCTATATTATTCAACTAACTTATGAACTTTAAACAAGGTTAGAAAGATTTCTAACAAGTTGGAATGTTGTTTTCGAGAACTTAAACTTTCACAATGGGTTACTTGTATGAATGACGAGCACTTTTGTTATACTTAACAAGCTGTGAACTTGTTAATAAGTTTCTTGTCATACAGTCTGTAAAAATGAATATATTAGGTTTACAGTTGATTGTCGTAAAGAGTCAAAATGTCCCTTTTTTATTTAATTCAGAGAAACGACTGGCGATTACGTGAATTTCTTTTTAGACTTCATATAAAATTTTATAATTACTTTCCGATAACTTTCAAATTTAACTTTGCCTGCATTTTCCTTATCAGATTTAAAACTTACGTCCGCCAATCTTCAAATATAAGATTATTATCAGTGTTTTATAGCTATTTTTTATAAATTACAAAATTAATTTTCTGGTAAAAAGAGGTAGTTTTGGATCTATTTAATGGTAACTTGTAAAACTAATAACGTGTGTTAAAATGTTAAGTGTCCTTTAAAATCTATTAATAACTTTGTTGAGAGATTCAGTTTTCGATGACAAATTCTATGATTTAACGTTACAATGAGTCAAAGGAAAATGTTACGTTTGTCTTTCCGCATACAAGACAACATGGTTTAAATATAAAAACAGAAGCAAAGTTGCGAACCAAAAAGTTCAAGGTTTGAGTCACGTTCTGTTATTGAAAACGCTTCGGACGTTCGGTTTATGACCATTTTATAAAAGTGAAAGTCAATCCTAGTCGGTGAAGAGTAACCTTGTTGGTGACTGATGTTACTTGTTTGTTTTTCTTTCTCTGGTAAGCATTTCAAAATTGGAAATAAATGGTCATGCCTGAGCCTAGCTCAAATGTCTAATAAGGTGTCGTTCATGTTGTAAAAAAACATTAAATATCAAATGTGAAAAAATGTTCAAATGCTCTGATATCTTTTAAACACTTCAAATAATTTACTTGCACTGTTTGCTAATATACATATGCATTCATAGGTTTAATCACCAGATGTCTCTGTGTTGAAATCAAGGAGTTCTGAAATACAAAGGCAAATTCCATTTCGTGTGTTCTGAAATATATTTGGAAAAACTGTTGTTATTGGACCGAAAGAAGAAAATAGAACATCAAGGAAAGGGCAATTAGCAATGTACATGCTTACTCTGTTTGCACATCAGCTGACTCTACAATGTTTAGCACACCTAGCCCATTGTGCAGTTTCGGGTTTAGCATATAACGGAAAAGCAAACATTTTGGTACTTTTCTGAAAGTACTATCAGATTAAACATAGAATATAAATCAACTGGTGAACAACAAATAATAAGCCCACTTTTGTCGACCAGTGGCAAATTTACGAATTTACAACTCTAATGATCTTGAATTCGATTCCCTTGTGTGGACTGAGCACATATAACTCTTGTTTTAAAATAACAACTGTAACATTTGTGTAGCTTTGTGTTAAAACAACAACTGTAACATTTGATAAGCAAGAATGGGAAGAGTGTGATTTAATTAGTAAGTTAACAATGGGAAGAGTGTGATTTACTTAGTAATTTAAAAATGGGAAGAGTGTGATTTACTTAGTAATTTAACAATGGGAAGAGTGTGATTTACTTAGTAATTTAAAAATGGGAAGAGTGTGATTTACTTAGTAATTTAAAAATGGGAAGAGTGTGATTTACTTAGTAATTTAAAAATGGGAAGAGTGTGTTTTACTTAGTAATTTAACAATGGGAAGAGTGTGTTTTAATTAGTAATTTAACAATGGGAAGAGTGTGATTTAATTAGTAATTTAACATAGGTTTTTGCATCGAATAATTAGCATCAAAACGACTTCTTGAGTTTATGAACTTTGGTTTCCTATATTTATAATTATTACAACACAAGCATAGATTATAGTTTACAATTTATATTGAAACATTTATGAAACTGCTAGTCATTTAAACAGTAGTTAAGAACTTACAGCAATAAACACTTAAAGAAATTCGAAGAAGGTGTTGACATGGATTAAATATATACGTTTTTATTTTACACAGCTACTGAAATATACTTTTCATATTCCACTGGGTAAATTTAGTTTTCTGACGTTACGTTTATTTTCGAGACCCCTTCATAAAATTAGCACGCTTTTTACCCTTCTATTTCTGAGTAGGAGGTAATGCCTAGCTTTCTGATAACTGGAGACCATCACATTTTGACAGCTAAAGGCTTTGCAAGTGCTTTTGCAAAAAACTTGTTTAGTTTATTTTTGAGTGACTTCTTCTTTCAAGTAAGTTATGGATAACTCCCGAAAGTACTTGGGTCGCTGAATGTTTTCTTCCGTGGCTGTTGCATGGCTAATCGTTCCTCCCAATGTTCCGGATCTACTTCTTGGATACTGGTCGTGCCATCTATTAGACTTAGAACCAAAGATGTTGATGAAACTCTGACGGAATTTGACATTCATGAAGCAGTAAGTAATTGGATTACAGCAAGAAGAAGTATAAGCTAGCAACTGAAGAAAAGAAATGCCTTGATAACCAAGACCCCCGTAAACACCCACTGGGTTAAAGAGACTTATTGTGTTGATGACGTGTATTGGGGTCCAGCAGACAAAAAATTCTAATACAACAACAAACAACATCTTAATCACACGTTTCTTCTCAGCAAGGGATCTTTCGTGATTACTAACGCTCTGTATAGTGTGTATTTCTCTTCCATTTGTGTCCTGATGAGCCATTGAACATGAAGTACCATAGTTGGTTTTTGACATATTACTGCTGATGATTCTGCATCGTGTTGTTAATGGATATTGGGCTTCTCTAACACGTCTAAGTGCTAGTCTTCTTTTACCTAATTAAGTCAGAAACAATAATTTAATTATGTTACTGTCCATATATACACATGCCCATTTTGGTTTATAGATTAATAATTAAAGGTTCTTAAGATGATTCGTGTAAACAAATATTTAATTTGGATACTAAGTAGCAACTAGATACGACCTTTTATAAGAGAAGTAATGGATATTTAATTATTATATTTCAAGATTTAATTCCACTATAAGAATATCCAGGGACATATTTTGAATAGATGTAATCCAAAGTTGAGAAACGACCGCTTTAAATTGATAAAGTTTGGAAATAAATTACAAATATTGATATCAAATTAAACTACTCATTCACAGAAATTATGTTCCAATGTATAACCACTTTAGAAAAACTCATTGCTCTAAGGCAACAATATATAGCCACTTTAGAGAGACAAATTATTCCAAGGAAACAATATCTAGCCACTTTAGAGAGACTTAATGCTCCAAGGTAGCCATATATAGTCACTTTAGAGAAACGTATTGCTCCAAGGCAAAAATATATTGCCATTTTAAATAGACACACTGGTACAAGGCAAAGATATATAGCAACTTTAGAGAGACAAATTGCTCCAAAGCAACAATGTCTAGCCACTTTAGAGAGACTTAATGCTCCAAGGTAACCATATATAGTCACTTTATATATAGTCGAGTAACTTTGCTCCAAGGCAAAAATATATAACCGTATTAAATAGACACATTGGTCCAAGGCAACAATGTATGACCACTTTAGAGAGACAAATTATTCCAAGGTAACAATATCTAGCCACTTTAGAGAGACCTAATACTCCAATGCAACCATGGATATCAATTTTAAAGAGACGAATTGGGGCAAAAGAACGATATATAGCCACTTCAGAGAGCCAAATTGCTCCATGGTAACAATATATAGCCATTTTAGAGAAACATACTGTTTCAAGGTATTTATATATATCCATTTTAAACAGTCAAATTGATCCAAGGTAACAGCATATAGTCACTTTAAAGAGACAAATTATTCCAAGGCAACAATATATAACCACTTTAGAGAGACTATTTTTCCAAGGCAACCATATATATATCCATTTTAAAGAGACAAATTGCTTCAAGGCGAGAGTATATAGTCACTTTAAAGAGAAAATTTATTTCAAGGCAACAATATATAGTCATTTTTAGAGACTTATTGTTCCAAGGCAACCATATATAACCACTTTAGTGAGATAAATTACTTCAAGGTAACATTATATAACCACTTTAGAGAGACAACTTGCTCCAAGGCAACCATATATATCCATTTTAGAGAGACACATACGTCCAAGGCAACGATATATAGTCACTTTAGAGAGACAAATTACTCGAAGGTAACAATATATAGCCACATTAGAGAGACGTATTGCTCCAAGGCAACAATATATATACATTTTAAAGAGACACGTTGCTCCAAGGCAACAATATATAGCCAACTCAGTAATACAAACAAGTATCAACGCTAAAACAAATTTTCTAACGAGTTTGTTGAAAACCTCTGAACAGAACTGATTCCCCTATATATCTGTCAAACCACGAAGTGCTACCCCACCCTCAGTACTCATTGTTTCCGCACCCTTTCAAATACATTTGAATATGCCTGAATACTAATAGCCCAGCACTTAAAAAATAACAACAATTACTTAACGTGTAAGAAACCGTACTTTAAAACATGCTTATTAAGGAATATTGATCAACTTAAGATAACGAGACTTCAAACCACGATTGAGTAATTAGTATATTTTACTCCATTCTAACCGGATTTCCACACACGAACAATCTAGAAAGGCAATCAGCTCCAAAAGCAAACGCAATATCAAATGTGATAACTTAAGCTTTAAAATGTACAATTTTTTTATACAATTTTACTTAAAGAGAACAATATAACCTAGATAAATAACACCAATATATGCATATTTTGGAAGACAAACAACTCAAATATGAACAGATTCCTATACGTGGATACTTAAAAGGACAATAACAGCCTAGATAACCAAACTACAATATACACATACTTTTGGAAGACGTTATAGAGTTAAAAGCTACAAGTCTTGTCAAAAAATAGAATGAAACATACAGTCATGGTGTATAAACTCAATAACATAAAAATAATTCCCGACAGTACGGTCAAACCTTAGAGTTGAGAGAAAATATTATGAACAATAATTTAGCAGGGTAAGACTGAAGGAAAGACAGCTAGTTATCACCACCCACCGCCAGCTCTTGGGATACTCTTTTACTAACGAATATTGGGATTAACCGTAACTGTATAAAATCTCACGGCTAAAAGGACGAGAATGTTTGTTCTATTGGGGACTCGAACCTCGGATTACGATTTGAGTGCTCTAACTATCTGGTCATAACATGAAACGCTTATTAAATGACTTTATTGAGTATTACTGTTAAAATGTATTTATTTTTTTACATGTAAGTATTCAAGTGATAAAAGTCTGTATTATCTGTATTTGAGTCAACAACTTAAATGTAATCTAGCAAAAATTTAGCCTGTCATCTCGAAGCTTTCTATCAAGGCCACACTGATATCGGTAAAAGAAAATTATATATCATGTAGGATTAAACTGACATTTTGTCGTTCTTGTCATAATTTTATGATTCTCAGTGCTACCTCTGGTGAAATTTAGTTTCCCTACGACAAGTGTTTTTTTTTATTTAAGAAATAGGCCTGGCATGGCCTTGTTTATGGAGCACTTGACTCGTAAGTTGATGGTCGCAGGTTCGAATCCCAACATTCAATTACATTATTCATTGGTGATGAGTTGTCCAAGATTGATGATGAGTAAAGTTCACTAGTTGCCTACCCTCTAGATTGTCACTTTGAAATTAGGAATGACCAGCGCGGATAACTGTCGAGTAACTTTGATTGAAATTCCACAAACAGGTTTAAAATATAATCACTTTATACTGTTTTATATAATAGATTTTAATTTGCTCGAAGAAATTTTTTTGGTAGGAAGACTAAAATCAGTCTAAAAACACCATTTTTTAAGGAACCATCATGCAGTAAGTGGATTTTATTTGGTGCATTATGAGACAGTTTTATTAGCCCGCGTTCAACCAAGTTGAAAGTAATTTAATAACACGATACTTGGCACGATCGTCACGTTTTATGTTATTTCTTTAAAACTAGGTTGCTTTGTGCTTCTGTAAAGCACAAAGATGTTTTATGTGGAACATGATATGAGAGTATAATCAATTTCCATATTCCGTGATGCATTAAAAATAGTTGTAGGCTATGGGTTACCACCTATCGTGAGCAAATGCCACTCGTTTTACCCTTGTTTTTAAAATGAAAACTGCTTTTAGCGACATGAAGATATTCGTGGAATTTGTATAGTTCGTTAGTGAGATAGAATTGAATATCTAATATTGAATTCTAATGTAAGTTTATAATTTAGGTCATCTCCAAATTTCTCTAAAAACAAAAATAAATCAGCATTTTACGTTTATTAATTTTAAATATTGTAGGAGACAACTTCCAAAAAAAAAACTATCGTAGTTAACTGGATAAAAATAGAACTTGTTTACTTCTAGAAATATGTAGTGAAAACATCAAAGGCTCGCACGAAAAACAACAGCAATAATAAACATTCTGCAACAGAACAGACAACACCAACAATACACATTCTGTAACAGAACAGACACCAACAATAAACATTCTGTAACAGAACAGACAACACCAACAACAAACATTCTGCACAGAGCAGACATCACCAACAATAAACATTCTGTAACAGAACAGACAATACCAACAACAAACATTCTGCACAGAACAAACATCACCAACAATAAACATTCTGCACAGAACAGGCAATACCAACAATAAAAATCCTGTAACAGAACAGGCAATACCAACAATAAAAATCCTGTAACAGAACAGGCAATACCAACATTAAACATTCTGTAACAGAACATATAAATGCATTAAACACGACACATCCCTTTCTTCCTAACAAAGATACAACTCCACCTACCTTCAGTCCTGGATCGAAGAGGACGTATAGCTCGCCAGAGTGTTAGTGTGATGAGTGAATACGTTAAAATCATAATCAACAGTGGTGTGATCAACAGTACAACGTCCAAGAAAAAGTTGAACAGCTTTTCTGCTGTCACAGAGGGCCAACTTTCCCGACATTTGAATCGATCTAAAAAAAAATTGATAACTTATGTTAATGGTCCCTCAACAAACATATATGTCTGTTAAAGTTAGCTATTATCAATATTTCTCAAGTCGGAATTTATTTAAAAAAAAACATCTAATCAGAATAAGTCAAGAATCTAATGTTACCAGTAAAATGTTTTTTCTTGAAATAACCAATGCATTGAATCATTGCGTCAGGATATTTTTATACAAACATTGATGTACTCGTCTAAACTGTTTAAGTACAATGTTTGATCGATTTAAGGTACTTGTTCTATTCTAGCGTTTATCTCTATATATAAAGAACATTTTCTCATGTGTTCGAAGTACAAAAGTAACACCTGAATATACCAAAGAAACAGACTTTTACACTTTATAAACCATGTAGTCTCTCAGGTGCTTATCCAATCTCAGAACTTGTACACTTAAAGAACGTTTTCACAAAATTGTTTTGATATTCAACACGATTTGTGTGTGTCTTTCGTTTTTCGCTTTCCACGAAGTATGACTTTAATGTATATAAGTGGAAAGAGAGTTTATTTAGAAGCTGTTGGAGGCCCGGCATGGCCGAGCGTGTTAAGGCGTGCAACTCATAATCTGAGGGTCGCGGGTTCGCATCCCGGTCGCGCCAAACATGCTCGCCCTTTCAGCCGTGGGGACGTTATAATGTTACGGTCAATCCCACTATTCGTTGCTTAAAGAGTAGCCCAAGAGTTGGCGGTGGGTGGTGATGACTAGCTGCCTTCCCTCTAGTCTTACACTGCTAAATTAGGGACGGCTATCACAGACAGCCCTCGAGTAGCTTTGTGCGAAATTCAAAACAAACGAACAAGAAGCTGTTGGAAATATGTAAACATTTCCTTCAAGCTTCTTCAAAACTAATGAATTTGTACACTGTACTCTCGACCCTGTGTTTGTCATTTTGAAAAAAAAGTAAATACAGAAGATGCACGTGTTTATGTTTCTCGTGTTGTTTTTTCCCCTCACTTTTCTCGGATTTTGATGTTGAAAGCAACATTTTTTGGAAAAAGCACCTTTTAAGACTTAAATTAAAGCAACGCCGTAGAATTATGTTAAGATCGAATTTGGAATTTCATTTTCCAATCTGAGCATAATTGTCAAACTAATTTGGATTGTTTTGGTCTCTAGTTAGTATTAGTTTACCGGAATATGAGACATGGCCGAGCGCGTTAAAGCGTGCGCTCGTAATCCGAGGGTCGCGGGTTCGCATCCCGGTAACGCCAAACATGCTTGCCCTCCCAGCCGTGGGGGTATATAATGTGACGGTCAATTCCACTATTCGTTGGTAAAAGAGTAGCCCAAGAGTTGGCGGTGGGTGGTGATGACTAGCTGCCTTCCCTCTCGTCTTACACTGCTAAATTAGGGACGGCCAGCACAGATAGCCCTCCAGTAGCTTTGTGCGAAATTCCAAAACAAACAAACAGACGTTTAATTCATAAGCTGTACAATCTGATGTTACTATCAAAGTTGAAAATGTTTGTTTTTCTGAATTTCGCGCAAAGCTATACGACTGCTATCTGCGCTAATTGTTTGGTTGGTTGTTTGTTTTGAATTTCGCGCAAAACTACGCAAGGGCTATCTGCGCTAGCCGTCCCTAATTTAGCAGTGTAAGACTAGAAGGGTAGGCAGGCAGTCATCACCACCCACCACCAACTCATTGGCTACTCTTTTATCAAACGGCAAACATGTTTAGGTGGACTGGAAAACGAACCCTCGATCCTCATATTGCAAGTCGAGTGATCTAATTATCTGTGATCCAAATTTAAAATGGGAGCAAAATTAATTGTTTTGAACACCAATTATTTTTTATTCTCACAATATGTTTTGCCTTCTCCCCCTGGTGTTCCCGACTTACGTTACAAATCGGGTTTTGTGTATCTTTGCACTTGTTTTGTTCGTTTTGTTTTGGAATTTTGCACAAAGCTACACGAGGGCTATCTGTGCTAGCCGTTTCTAATTTAGCAGTGTAAGACTAGAGGGAAGGCAGCTAGTCATCACCACCCACCGCCAACTCTTGGGCTACTATTGCGCTTAGCTACAAATAAACAAAATTTTATTGATTAAGCTAAAGAATGTTCGACTAACAATGAGTAATAATATCACCTGTTTCTTAATCTATGGTTACATACTTTGTATAAACAACAAAATAATTTTTGAACGTAATTTTTACTTTTTTTACGTAATTTTATTTTACGTAACTTTTTACTTTTTCTTTTACGATAAAGAATGCATATAAAGATATTTCGTGATGACGAGAAACTCACTTGAAGTAAAAATATACAAAATAATATATTTGTTTTCATAACGTTAACCAAAAATTATGAAAGCTATTGTTTAGTCTTCAAAAGAATACGGCCTGGCATGGCCGACCGCGTTAAGGCGTGCACTCGTAATCCGAGGGTCGCGGGTTCGCGCTAAACATGCTCGCCCTCCCAGCCGTGGGGGTGTATAATGTGTCGGTCAATCCCACTATTCGTTGGTAAAAGAGTAGCCCAAGAGTTGGCGGTGGGTGGTGATGACTAGCTGCCTTCCCTCTAGTCTTACACTGCAAAATTAGGGACTGCTAGCACAGATAGCCCTCGAGTAGCTTTGTGCGAAATTCCAAAAAACAAACAAACAAATCAAAAGAATACACTGTTGTATAGGGTATTTCGATATTATAAGGAATAACAGAAGGATAGGGTGATATAACATTGCTCATACTATATAACAGCTTACATTTACACTCACTCTAATCGTGTTTATTACATTGAAAATCCTTCAAAATATACGACTTATTACTAACACAAAACGATCACGTGCCCGATAAAAAGCTTTTTCCAGAGTAAATCAGCACAGAAGCTTTAGTTCGTTTCTTTTTACTTTTTCAGGAACAAAGTTTGTCTAGTAACAAGCGCCTTATTTGCTGCGTTGAAGTTTACTTGTTCCTGCTGTCTGTGGACCTGAAACGGATTCACCTTTTGGTTTTCATCCTTATGTATTAATTAACACTTGAAGCCCGAAATATCCAATTATTAGTGTTGTATCGAACTGGAGTCGACTTGTCATCAACTGAAGTATTGATATGGTGAATATTTTTTGTGTCTTTTGCTCATTAAACGTTAATTCTTACTTACTTTAATCGTGAACGAGCCTTTGTTTTTTCTTTACTGAAATTTCAACTCCTGAAATAAGGTTTTATGTGTCATTAATATTGTGAACAATTATTACAATCAAGAAAAGACATTGTAACGCCCCCATGGCTGAAAGGGCGAGTATGTTTGCTGTGACGGGGATTCGAACCCATGACCCTCAGATTACGAGCCGAGTGCTTTAACCACCTGGCCAGGCCGAGCCTTAAAACATGGAATTCGTTTTTATGTTTAGACAGATTTATTTCATTTAAAAAAATCTGTATGGTGAGATCAGGGGGTTTGTAAATCAAAGAAAAAGTTTACGGATGAGAATGTTTACCTTTTGAACAAACAAATACAAGAATGTTATGGTGAGATCAGGTGGTTTGTAAGAAACGCTTTGTGGCATTTTATGAATAAAAATGTTTAGTTCTGTGACATATACGTTAAGGAAATATTTCAACATGTTTAAGGATTAGTAACAGTTTCTACATTATATATTGACGAAATACAACAGTTTATGTTTGTTGCGTACTAAGCAGGTATGCTAGAAATAACGTTCTTGTCGCCAAGCAGCAAATTGTACATTTTCATAGAAATTTGTGGAAATACGCGAAAATGCATTGTTGTTTGAATATACTGTTGTAGAAAACAACAAAGCTTTTGTTTGTTTTGTTTTTGTTTTGGAATTTCGCACAAAGCTACTCGAGGGCTATCTGTGCTAGCCGTCTCTAATTTAGCAGGGTAAGACTAGAGGGAAGGCAGCTAGTCATCACCACCCACCGCCAACTCTTGGGCTACTCTTTTACCAACGAATAGGTGGATTGACCGTCACATTATACACCCTCACGGCTGGGAGGGCGAGCATGTTTAGCGCGACGCGGGCGCGAACCCGCGACCCTCGGATTACGAGTGCATGCCTTAACGTGCTCAGCCATGCCAGGCCTCGTCACCAAAGCACAATGATATGAAGGAAGCTACTGTAGCCACTTATTTTACCAAAAAAAACAACAACCAAACAATATTTAACGACAGTTGCCCATAAAATGACGCCACCATTTCTTACAGATTAGACTGTCATAAACATGTTCGAAGAAGATGTGTCAAATCTGATAAAAGTTATAAATCTGTAATTATAGTGACAAATAGAATATGGTACTTTCGGGGTCATCTGGTAAAATCATCGATCAACTGTGTAAGTCGTAAGGGACTACCAATATTCTCTTTCTACAAAATATGTTATAGAAAATAAGATAGAAGTAGCACAGCCAGTTATTGCATTTGTAAGAAAGCCAGTTTGCATAGTAATGTGTTACTACTTTTCAACGTATTTATGTTAAAGTAGCTTTGAGGAAAAAATAGTTTACTTGGATTTTTTATACTGAAAAGAGAATCGTCCATCAGGGTTTAGTAAGAATTTTCCAGCCAATAATATTCGTGAAACATTTATCATTTTATTAAAAAACATATTTTGCTCTCTGCCTTTCACTACTGTGTAAAGACACAGGCAAAGTGTCCACAAGAGTTTAAGAAACCTTAATGTTTGTCCAATGATACAAAAAGTATTAGTGAAAATATTATTTTTATAAGTGGTATGAATCTTAAGGTTATCGCTCAGCATACATACTTTTATAAAAGCTTGATTGTCAAACAAAATATATAAAATGCCTTACACTTGTTTAGAAATAGCTCGTATTTTGCTATCATTTACTACTACGGAAACAAATATCTAATTTTAGCGCGCTAAGTGCAGCAGAGAATGGTGGACTAAAGTGCTTGCATTCGCGAGCACCTAGCAACCACGGTCAGCGAGCCTTTACATTATCTCTTGCAAAGTTTACCACATATATGTACTAATATTAGCTCATGAATCATCCAAATTAATATGCGTCTACTTTGCTAAGACAGTTAAATACTTCTTATTAATTGCAAATAAATATCTTTTAAAGCATGCCACAACAGTGAATGAAAAAGAGCATCATTTAACAAAAGAAAACCAACAAAAAAATGTCCTCTTCCTAGTCTCCATATAGTCTTTTTTCTTACATATCTCTGTTCACAACTGGAATCCCATCACTTATTCCTGCTGTTTTTAGTTCTTTCTCACACGTTCTTATCCGTTACGATCCAATGTAACCTAATTTAAGAAAAAGCAAAAAACTTTGACTTCTGCGTCCCCCCCGCATGAGGTGGTGCTCCTTCTTTAAAATGTCCAATTAAACGTTAATTATTAGTGTGTAAATGCCTTGGTCTCATATAATACACAAAAAATACCGGAAATCCACTCAAAAACACTTGAGCGAAAAAAAAAGTCATATCTGTTCTAGTTAAAACAAATTGTTATTACTCACGTTGTATAATTTTATTTCAGTGAATTTTATCTTTGCGCTGGATATTTAATTACTTCTGGCAACTTTCTGTATGTGTGTATGTTTTTATTTACTTTTGGATCAGAGAAAAATAAAAATACAGTCGCTTGGAGCGTCCCGTAAAAATAGCCCGACACTTTACTGAAGGATAATAGAAAACACTCACCATCTCTACGAAGTGGCTGCAACTCACTAAGGATGGCAATTGGAAGCATGCAGGCCATTGATCCCATCCATACACCCCCTATCATCCGGTAGGCGTGAGACAGAGTCTGCCATTGTCGAGACTTTAGTGGATGACAGATGGCGTAGTATCGTTCGACAGAAATTGAAACCAGGGTCCAAGCACTGACGCTAACTGAAACAGCTATATATAAACAAGGGCAAATAAAACATAACAGATGAATAATAACTAATGCAAAATAATTAACGGTGAGCAATTATCATGACATGTGATATAAATATATGTTTATAACATTTGCAAAAATATGCAATAAAATATTTTTAAACTTCCGTTTCTTTTGAATTTCACGCAAAGCCACAAGAGAGCTAGCCACATTTTGCGCTAGCTGTCCCTAATTTAGCGTGTTTGTGTGTTTTTTCGTATAGCAAAGCCACAGAGGGCTATCTGCTCAGCCCACCGAGGGGAATCAAATCCCTGAGTTTAGCGTTGTAAGCCCTAATTTCGCAGTGATGGAATAAAGGGAAGATAACTAGTCAACACCACCCACCGCCTAATTTAAAATATCAACACTAATTTCTAAATAAGTGGATGAATATCCGTATGGAAAAATATTAATATTTGTATACGTTCCTTTCCTCTCTTGTCTAAAATATCTGACCTACAAAGTTTAAGAAATCGATTACATTTTTGGTTTGCGTAATAGATAATAAACCTTAATTATTTGTCAGCAAAGAATCTCAACCCATTCCTTAGCTCACAGAATTCTACAGACATAAGACTTAAGAACTATATTCACTCCTTTTCCCTAAATTACGATGCAAATAAATTTGCAAACTGTCATCATTTCACTTACATTACTTACTTATTAAGCAGCATAAAAAACCATCAATAACTATTTCTTTGGTTGAAACACATCTTGAAGAAAATATGAGAATCCAACCAGTTCCTTATTCCCAACTTATGTTGCGAACGTGTCGTAAAAATTGCTATAAATCCTCGGACAAAAATATGTTGGAGACAGAGTTCATGAGCTGTTATCAGTTACTTTATTCAAAATATGCTGTAAACAGCTTTCAAAACAACTATCATTTCCTCTATTCAAAATTTGTTTTTAACTGTTTACAAACAATTACCAGTTCTTAGATTTAGATTGTTCTAAATAGCATTTGAAAACCGTTATCAGTTATTTTATTTAAGGTGTATGTAAACAGTGTTTAAAAATCAATATCATTTCCTTGGCTTAAACCAACGTAGACTGAGGATTAGGATCATTATTAGTGGTATGATTATGTAAACCTGTGTAAATAATTTACTGATATAATTCTAATGTTTCTTGTTGTCTATGTTTGTAATTAATATATATATGTATTCTCCTGTATATCACTTCCCAGGTAAATCAGCGATACGTTTCAGATTTTACAATGTTAAAATTCGGTGATTGATGCCCCGCAGTTGACAGAACGGAAATAACTCATCCTAGTTTTGCTATCCAAAATCAGTAGTTTTATTGAAGCTACAAGTTTGTTGAGATCATTTGGTGCTAATGTGCACCTTACTATTCTGGAAGTAATATGCACAGTGAGAAAGATGGCAGGACCTGTTCCCTATCATCGAGATACCAAGCATCACTTCTGAGAATTTTTTGATTTCAACTTTGATCAACTCCATGTACTCTCTTCATGTCCTGCGTATGTCTTCTCGAACATGAAAAATTGCCATAAGTTTTGCATGACATATCCACCGCCAGCCAAAATTTTAATTTTTACACTCTTATCTTGTAGTTTTTCAGTATTGAAGTCTTGACTGCACTTACACAACTAGTAATGAGCACAGTACCTTTACAGGAACTGTGTTGATGTGTAAACTGTCAGCAACTCATTTTCACACGACCACGGAGTGGCATGTTCGTATTATTTGTCTTTGGTAGCATTTTCCTTACCGTTTCGCTAGATATTCATGACTCACTGTATATTACTTACTGGCTTTAAAATCAAAAGTAAGTCATTAGTTTTTTAAGTATAAATAAATCACTATTATTGATTAAAATTAATAAGATATTTGGAAATATTTTGAATTAAAAATAGGTGGTTAGTAATGTATATAACACCGTTGGGTGTTCCTTATAGATTTTTGGTTGCTTAACACAAAATTCATATCCAAATTTACCCATCACGTACCGTTTCATCGAAATCTTTACTTTTGCTACAATGGAAAAACGATATCAGGGCAACTGGAATATGTCATTGCATGCTGACTACTGTTGGACACTGCAACGGGATTCACCGGACTTTGAATACAAACGAAAATCAGAAGCAAAACACTTTTAATTATGTTGAACTTAATAGCGTATTAGAAACATCAATGCAATTAAATACGTTATTGCCAGTAAACAGTTAACTGTCTATTTCTCAGAGTTTCTACGTGATGAAGCAAAACCAAAACTATATTTGTGCATACCCATCAAGAATCTGTCACAATCAGCAAAAACTTTTCAACAAATTGTTGTGCAGTGTAATAGGCGTGAATTGACATAAAGATCTAAAATTAGAACTGGCTCACAAGTAAAGGGTAAACCAGGAAGTAGATCATCTTTCGTTGAGAAAGGGAAAGAAGATCGTCAGTAAAGACTTAAACAGGAAGTAGACCATCAATAAAAGTAAAAATAAGTAGATCATCAGTAAAAGTTAAAACAGGAAGTAGAACATCACTTAAAGTTAAAATAGGAAGTGAACCGTTAGTAAAGTTTAAAATAGGAAATCGATAGTTGGTGAAGACTGAAATGAGATGTAAGATTTGTGTAATGCTTAATATCCAAATGAGTAAAATCACGTGATTTAATGCATTTCTTTGAAAACAGAAGAAAGGACTTAGTAAGGATGAAGAATCAGCAGAACGAGAACCAAAAATACATTTTCTGGAAAACATTTGATTGAAAAAAACATTTTAGAATATTGCTGATTTAATGTTCTGGAAGTCTGTTCCTTATTCCTTTATGTACATTTGAAGAGCTTCCAAAATAAAGCAACAGGTGACAGTAGTTCTGAATAGAATACAACTAAAACAGTATAAAGAAACTGTTTAATTTAATCCTTCTTTTTGTTTATTTGTTTTTGAATATCGCGCAAAGCTACACGAGGGCTATCTGCGCTAGCCGTCTCTAATTTAGCACTGTAAGACTAGACGGAAGGCAGCTAGTCATCACCACCGACTACCATATTTGGGGCTATTATTTTACTAACGAATAGTGGGATTGACCGTAAATTATAACGCCCACACGGTTGAAAGGGCGAGCATGTTTGGTGCGATAGGGATTCGAACCCGCGACCCTCAAATAACTAGTCGCGCGACTCAACCACCTGGCCATGCTGGGTATTTTATTTTGAACACGTAAAAAGTTTATCTAGTTACACACGTATATGTATTTCTCTGCTAATCTATATCTAAATTATCTCTTCAAGTTTGCTTGTTAAAAACGTACATATGACTATTATTTTTCATATTACTGCACACAATCATATTAATAGGTTTTTGGAAACTAAAATCAATCATTTGTCAAAGAGTTACCGAACAATTAAGTTCTAAGACACTTTACGAAGTTGAACGAGACATTTTATGATGTCATTACAATGATGGTTACTAAGAGCTAAAGCTATCGAATAGCTTCTTTGTAACCGAAGAAACCGTTTTTAAAAAAATAAATCAAAACGGTGCTTTTAAAGTCTAAATCTTTTCATAATGTTCTGGGAAATGTTTAATAACTTCTTTCCATTTCGAACTCTAACATCGATTTGATTCATATGGTACGTTCAACTTGATACGTTTCTATAGCTTAAACTTGATACAGTACATATAATTTAAAAATACAGCTGAAGTACCCTATTACTTCCGTCGTTTATTTATACAATAACAGTGATTGGCAGCATTGATATATCAAAGAACTTCTTCAGGTAAGGCGATTGGCTCCAAACATGTGTATTTAGAGTTGTTTATTAAAATCCCGTAAAGAAACTAAAAGATATAACATAAACTACATTTTGCATTGCCTGTGCTTACAGGAATAAAGACTCATATTTCAAGAAGACCAAGACGATATTCTGTCTTCTAGCTCACAGGAGTAGTCCAGAGAGCTTCTGAAAATTTCCTTACAAGACTATTTCCAAATGTTTCTGAGATTTTCATACAGGACTAATACAGAAAATTTTGGGAAATTTTAATTACAGGATTAATCCTAAGAGTTTCTGAAAATTTGCATTATTTTTTGTCAAGCTACGCCATTGATTGCATGTAAAGCTATAACTAATATTGTAATGATGTTTTGTAAGAGACCCATAAGATCTAGACAGAGTCAAATTTAATCTAGAGCTGCTAACTAAAGGGTGGGTAACACTCATCAACACTCGCCGTTTAATATACAGTTAATTTTAACCGAACAGTAGAATTGACGGTTACATTTATAATGCCCTTACAGCTGAAGGAGGGGAGCATGTTTTGTGGCATACCAGGGCTCGAGCATTGGTTCTTGTGATACCCAATTTGATATGCTAACGCAAGACCATACTCTTCAAAATGAAAGTAAGAAAATCATATCCCATGTTGTGTTCCAAGAATACTTCAGTATTCCTTCTCTGGTAAACTTGTTGAAAGAAGTTTTGTTACACATCCAACTAACCAAGTTGTTATTGTTTAGAGGGTATTTTATTTGAATGTTAGTATTTTCTTACGATATACAAAGTGATAATTATCTCTCCACATACATCCAGCTAGCCAAGATGTTATTGTTTTACTAGCTATTTTATCTGAATATTAGTATTTTTCACAACGGTAATCATAATTTATTTTCCGTGATATTTGAATAAATATATTCGCTGAGTTACGGAGGGACAACACTATTAGATACAAAAGGGCGCAGATGCTATTAGATTTTTATCAATCACTTGCTTAAAAATAATCGGAATACTTTAAATGAGAGTAAACAACTCTATGGATTTATCAAATGTATGCACTTTGTGGATCGAAGATCTATCTAACGCAGATTCTATTAGATAACCTAAAAAAAACAAATATTACAGAAACTTTTGCCAGAAATATGATATATTAGACTGGTAGAATAACAAGGTTTTAAAGTAAAATTATAAAGTAGATTATGCGTTTAAAGCATTTCAATAAAGTACTAGTCTGTCATTGTTGAAACGCATAAAAAATCAGACACGTGCAGTATTCTGTGATAGTAAATTAAATATTTTAATGCTTATAGGACAATGTTTGACGGATTCTTCATTTTCAAAAGAACTTTATGCAATGAAAATAAAAATAAGATATCTACAATTAAAAGTAGAAGTGCATTGGAAGACAGATTGAATTATGGTAATGAACTGTTATATTAGAAAATAAATTTCAGTCTTTATTCGAATGAAGGACTCACTAACTTCGTGGATGAGTCATTTTGTGATACTCAAACGTTTTTGTTCAGCTAATGAGACGAACAATATTCGAGTATGAGTTAGAGGAGCAATACCCGTTGTTATTGTTTTGAATTAAACACAAAGCCTCACAATGGGATATTCGTGCTCTGCCCATCACGGGTATCTAAACCCGGTTTTTAGCGTTCTAAGTCCGCAGACATAGCGCTAATCCACTGGGGGGGCTGAGCAATACCTTGTCAGTGTGTTTAAATACTGTGAATTAACAGTGCTTCTACCAGTTAGACGCGGCAGAAACACATACAGAGAAAAATATTTTACTTTTTATTAAAATTTGATAATTATTAATTTATTTTAATGTACTGCTAAATATGTTTCACACATTGACAGAAACTTAGTTTTGTGTACAACACAAGTTTTGAAACTCACAATGATGATTATAACATAAAAACTTAACTTTTAAAACATAAATTTCATTTTTACAACAATTATTTGCTTCAATGATTTATCCTCCAACTAGCTTACTGTAATACGGTCATCCGGTTCAGTCATTTGTTTTGGATGTGCGTGTATCTTAAAGGCCCGTTGGGTTACCTGCTATGTCTAAAGTAGGGAATTGAACCCAGGATTTTGTTGTTATACATTATTTACCACTGTCTCACTTACTGACAGGTGAAATAACTAAATGATATTTATTATTGTCGTTTATAGCGTGAAGCAACAGAATAGACTATCTGAGCTCTGTCCATCATTGGAAATAGAGCCCCAGATCTTAATGTTGTAAGTGCGAAAATTACCGCTGACTCACCAAGCTAAGAAACATTCAAAATCTCTGTCATTATTTTTCCTTCAATATCTGCGTTTGAAATTATTTGGAAATTTAATGGTACTTACTCAAGGCCATTGCCTAAAACTCATAAATTTTTGAAATTAAAGGTAGAAAAATAAATTTTGATTTGAAACCATTTTAACCTGTCGATAGCAAATTACTTTCAATTCAATTTTTTAAGATGTCAAGAAAGTGCTTAGCCTTAGACTACCATTATCATGTAGAGGTTTTGCTGTTTTTTATTTCTTGTAGATAGAGCCTATTTGTTTTACAATAGAATTGATTGAGTGATTGTTTGGAATCAAGCACAGAGCTACTCAAAGGGCTATCTGTGTTCTGCCCACCATAGATATAGTAACCTTGTTTCTACCTGTGTGAGTCTGTTGACATACCGCTGTGCCACTAAAGAGGCCTTTACGACAAAACACACGATAATTAACATATCCATTAATTACATTAATTACCTCGAGTTTAATTGTATACAACATTACACACAAATACTTGCTTACCTTGTAAATAAGGAATGAGTCGACACATGACATCTCCAAAAACGAACTCACGCATCAAAGCACCAATGAGGGTAAAAGGCATACAAAAAACTCCGAGAAGCAAATCACTAATGGCCAAGTTCAGCAAAAAGACATTAGTGACAGTTCTCATTCTCTTGTTGACAGCCAAGGTCACAATTACAAGAGCATTACCCATCACGGCCAGCAACAGGATGATGCTATATGGAAGAATCAGGCGAACTTTCTCTTCCACAGTTCCTAACGAAGAAACTTCGTTCGAGTGATAAAGAAGCTCAGTAGCGTTGTTTAAATTATCCTGAAACTCGATTAACCACAAAGAGGAGTTTCGAAACTCTGAAAATCTATCATCATTAGTCCAGTTTGGAATACCTGAAGAGTTAGTCATGATTATTTGAAAGGAAGCAAAGCTGAGTCTTGAGACAGGGACAAATGTATTCTTATCGCAAGAGATAGCTTTCAGTGTTCATATTTCAAAACAGAATAACCATGTTTTAAGGGCCATTGGTTTTGCTGTAATTCATCTTATCTTTTGTTTCTTGAAGTAGCTGTTGTATATTTTTTGCTGTCTCTATCGTTGTCTTCTCCGGCTCAAAGAAAAAGCTAGCTATAAGAGAGGAGAATAATTTTTTAGATTAGTTATCATTAAGAATTGGTGATGCAAAAATAAATAGACCATACTATTTTTAAACGTACCTTGTAAACCAATCAATTTTGTATAAATACAATGTTTAAGACAACTTGATCAAGTGAATCAAAGTACAGTAAAACTAAAAATTACAATAATCAAAACCGTGTTTTGATACCTGTGGTGGGCAGAGCACAAATAAAACCCATCGTTAGCTTTGGGCTTAATTCTGAACAAACAAACATTCTAGTACCTCGGTGGCTTAGCGTAAGAGCTTATAGCACTAAATAGTGGACTTCGATTACCGTGACACATTGAGAAAACGAAAGGCAAAGCAAAGATTGTTTATTGTACAGTTTTTTTTGTTTAAAACAAACCAACAAACAAACCTTAAAGTTAAGGAAGTCTATTACAGATAACCCTCTAGCAGATTTACGCGAAATTTAACACAAAAAAACTAAAGAAACTAGTCCATCAATTAGATACTCACGTTGCTAACGGCATTTTCGACAGTAATTCAGAAGTACCTCAGAAGGTTTGACCACCTCAGGAAATATGGAGTACTGAAAAACAAAGTAAGTTGATTGTTATCATGGTTAGTA
Source organism: Carcinoscorpius rotundicauda (assembly GCA_011833715.1). Classification (NCBI taxonomy): domain Eukaryota; kingdom Metazoa; phylum Arthropoda; class Merostomata; order Xiphosura; family Limulidae; genus Carcinoscorpius; species Carcinoscorpius rotundicauda. The sequence continues at coordinate 38,163,409 of CM022403.1, forward strand.
CACTATATCTTTCAAGACAACGTTTTGTTATTTTTATGCGATAGAGATACAAAAAACTTAACAATTTTCTAACCTAGTCATGTTTTATTTTAGATCGAATGACTAACAAATATATACTTTAAACACAAATCATTCATACCATCCAAAACTTAATATACGCTTTTTTTCAATAAATAATTCAACTAAAACATTTGCGACTCGGAAACAGGAATGTAAAAACAATTTAGAAAATGGAGTAGAAAAATCAGAGTGTATTGCAGGGAAGTTACTATTAACTCTGGATTGAGAATAAACAAAGAATACTTAAAAGATTGCTACTGCTTGTAAGAAGACGTTCCAGAAAGTACAGATCGTTCATTGTTTCAGGGATTTTTAGCCATCTATGATAAATCTAAACTAGTTTTACTGGAGTAAGAAGGAAACTCAATCAAACAAGTCCGCCATCTTGTTACATTCCTCAAAATTACTTGACACGTTGAACGAATAAAAGTATTTTCAGTTGTTGAACTTAAACGATTTTTCAAATTCATACTCTTATCGCAAAGAAATGTTTCATTATCTTAACTGGTTGATAATAAAGCTAACGCATATATCCAACAAGGCCCGGCATGGCCAAGCGTATTAAGGAGTGTGACTCGTAATCTGAGGGTCGCAGGTTCCAATCCCCGTCGCACCAAACATACTCGCCCTTTCAGCCGTGGGGCGTTATAATGTGATGGTCAATACCACTATTCGTTGCTAAAAGAGTAGCCCAAGAGATAGCGGTGGGTGGTGATGTCTAGCTGCCTTCCCTCTAGTCTTACACTGCTAAATTAGGGACGGCTAACACAGATAGGCCTCGAGTAACTTTGTGCGAAATTCAAAAACAAACAAACAGTACTCAACAAAAAGCTTGCATTACTACATAAAATTATCTTCCATCAGGCGTTCAACTCGTAATTTATGGAGGCGTTATAATGTTGCAGTCAATTCCATTATTCGCTGGTGAAGGAGTAGCTCAAGAATTGGCGGTGGAGGGTGATGACTAGTTGTCTTCCCTCTAGTTTGTCACTGCTAAATTAAGGACGACTAGTTTATATAGCCCTTGTGCAGCTTTGCACGAAATTCGACATAAATTTACCTGTCCACCCTTGTTTTTCTCATTTAAAATAAAACAAAGCATGTTATATGCTGTAAAAATAATAACCAGGTGTCATACAGTACCTGTGAAAATTGTTATTTATTTAATCTACATTTTTAAATACAATATTTCCGGCCTAATTTAATTTCTTTAGTAATTTTGATAAAATGTACAGGATAAACTAATTTAAGGTAAAAAAATGGTAAAAGTGCATACTAATAAATCTTTGTGCTTTAGTAAGGATACTATGAAAGTTAAGTCTACTTTTCCAAACAATGTGTTTTGGTGGATTTACCTTGCTTTATCTCGTGCTATATTCATTCACTCAATGGTGAAATATTCGTATTATGCACACAAGTTTCTAAAACACGCTACATTATATAAATAACATATAAAAGTTGTCTTTAATCTAATAAGTTTCATTAGCTTAAATCGTAGTTAAGGACAAAACTATACCATTTGCTGTCCTCACCCTAAAAAAAACTATTTTTTTTCAACTGTAGGTTTGCCCAGTAATTTAGATTTGGTGCTGTTTTGACATCTAAAAACAATAGCAAATTAATTTCGAATATTAAAGTGTTTTAAAATATGCTAATTAATAATTTCAATTACAACCACATGGTTGTTTATGAGACATAAAAGTCTACACAAAAAAGGCATCAAATTAGTCTAGAGATTTCATTACTTGTGAACAGTTTTTTGCAGGTTTATAGATTTTGTCAATATTCCCACATTCGGGAATTTTAGTCTAAGATAGTTAAAACATTTTAGTTAATTTCTTATAGTTTCATGTCACAGTTCTCTTTCATTAAAGCAGCTACTAATCCGTAGACTGTTTATTAAAATAATCTGAGGAAGTCCTTTATCAAAGATTTTAATACTGAATGATAGGTATCTCGGCGGGACAGTGGTAAAGGTAAAGACCCTTTGCGTTAAAATACGGGGTTCGATTTCCTTCGTTTAATATAGCAGATATAGCAGAATATGGCTTTATTCTAAAACAAACAAATCATAGAGTTTCTGGAGCACATGGGTCACCGAACGGTTTTTATTTCATTATATAAAAATTATAATTTATTACTTTGGATTTCCAGTTGGTCAATTAGAAAATGTTTAGACAGAAACAAAACAACAACAAACGAACAAAAAACAAATCTATTCTACGCTGACTTACTATTTTTTCTGGAGAGATATTAAGTGTAAGATCTTGTTCGTTTCTGTAGAACTTTAAGCAGAGACTTAGTAAGTTAGAATCCTTTAATGAACTGAACTGCCTATTGAAGGAGGGACATTTTTTCAACAGACAGTTGCAGCCTATGAAAGTTCTCACACTGACCATAGAACCTAATTCACTTCTGACTCACCTTCGTCGATTACCAAGAAAGAAACAGGTAAAAAAGAAATATTTTTTCAAACAATTGAAGAAAGTTTGAGAAATAGTAGTGTAAAAGATACAGTACTGGAATACGACCTCCTTTAGTGTGTGTACATTATTCGGTTTAAGCTCCTCGTTTCAGCTGATAGATGTCATTTTTCCTGCTTCAATAATTTAATTAAAACAATTATTTTCATTCTGATCTTTCCACTATTGTGAATTCAATTCTTGCTTGTGACGTTGGAGACAAACTGGTATTGATATTTCCTAAAACAAACATCTGGCGTCACCATATCTCCACCATGGTTTATTGAGCGAATGATTGTTATTCAATATAAAATGCATTTTATGATTAAGGTTTTAAGTAATTTACTTATTGTAGAACAGTGTGTAACATTAGACGAAAAGTCTTTCCAAATCCAAAACTCATTTATTGCTACAGCCAATTTCTAGCTTAATGTTTGTCGTTCCACAACGCCATACATATTAAGACGGGTAAAAGTACGGTTTCAATTGCTTTAGGTAATTCTGAACATGTTATTATCACAAACAATGGGAAAACAATGTATACATTATTAGCATGATAGGTTTAGTGAAATCAATATTAACAGATCTGGAATTATCTTTTGTTGAAGTACAATATTTTTAGTTTACAATGTGTAATAATGTGAACACACGTGCAAGAATTATCAGCAACTAGTAGTGGTAGTTAGATGACGAATTTATTAAGGGTGTAAGACATTATCACAGAACGTTAAAAAAAGGAGTACATTATTCAAAGTATCAGAATTTTGTTTTGAATCCTTTGATTTTAGCAGAGTACTGTCTCTTGTTTCTATGCTTCTACGCGGTTTATCAGTGCCTGATTATTGGATATTGTAGTAATTTCCTGCATCACTTTCTCACAATTCTGGCAGGATGTTTTAGCAGTCAGGATGCCATCGATTTTATGCACATCAGTAATGCGTTTGAACGAGGGGAAACCAAAAAATTCTAATATTCTCATAAATTGTTTCATTATAGATATATTGTGTGATAGCTCTCGTCTTTTCACTAAGAAACAAACTGTTGTTTATTGTTATCGAACAATTTGAAGTCAATTTCATCTGTAAATATTTCATGCCTCTAGTTTTTCTCGTTCAATCGTTTTTGATGTAATCCGAAGGTAATATTTTGGTTTTATTTACCCCTGCTTATGAACAACTTTATAAGAACTACAGTTCTTTTGAGTACAAACTGAGAAGAGATACAGTTTCTCTGAGAACAACTTGAGAAGAACTACAGTTCTTCTGAGACTCCTTCGTGTTAATATGCATCTTATTGTTCTCAAATAATATTTACACATATATTTACAATAAGGAAATTACTAAGATATCTATTAATCGCCGTTCAACTCGTGAAAACATACACTGATACACTTAACAACCCCTTTGTAAAATCTTCTTCCTCGACCGCTTCTATCACTGACGGTAATAGTTTCAAGTTTCCTATTCAGACCCCTGCATACAGCTGCTATCAAAACACGATATATTGCTGCAATTACTTTGTATGAACTATTCTTGACCAAATAAAACTTTGATTCTATATGATTTTCATGTAAATGTCTAGTCCTGGAAGCCATGAATATATCACACTACTGATACTGGGCGTAGTGTGACTGAGTAAATTTTTATAGCCTTTATAACATGGTATCACATTCTGATACTTTTCATCTGGAAATATTACTTTCTTGCAAATTTCAATTCCATACTACACTGAGTATTTGATTTTTTGGACCTTTCTCAGTACAAAATGTTCAAGGAATTGCCTTAGTAATTTAATTTCCTTTGTACAAAATGTTCGGAGGATCTACCTCGTGATTTATCTTCCCTAGTATAAAATGTTTAGGGAAATTACTCTCGCGACTTATTTTCCTTGGTACAAAACGTTCAGAGGAATCACCCTCATGATTTATCTTCCTTAGTACAAAATGTTCAGAGGAATTACCATCGTGATTTATCTTCCTTAGTATAAAATGTTCAGATTATCTATTCTCATGATTTATTTTCGTTACTACAAAATGTTTAGGGGATCTACACTCCTTATTAACCTTCCTCGTAAGAACACCTGTATAAACGTAGAAAGACAGCGAATTACTTTAAATGTTTAAGCACAACAAGATACATTATATGAGTTAGATATATCTTAAATATTTGAATCCCAGTGTAAATATATAATCACCAAAATGTATAACATAAATATCAAAGAATGTGCAGGCATCACATGTTGCTATTTTACCAGCCCTAAGATATCTATTCTAAGGAAAACTAGAGCAAAACAGTACAATATAAACATCACCTATCACTGTATGAACTGGTTTACATTATGGGAATTCTTTTATATTTAATAAATGAATAATGTTTTTCTGGGATTACTTCATAAGTAAATAATACGTAACATATATTTTCTTTAGCATATAGGTCTGTATACATTTTAAGAATTAATAATAGGCAAGAAGAAAATGATTGTTAAATAATTTGTTACATTTGGCAGTATACGATTTGTTTTAGAATCTTAATGAAGTATTCCAGAAATCTAGTTTTGTGTTTTAATAAAGTGATGCTATTTACAAATATCTTCTCGAACCTTAAGCATATGTTGTTAATAACGTGTGTGTAAACAAAATGACATTTTTCTCCTGTGATGTTTTCCCTATATTTCATCCTATTTATGGTTTCATTTGTAAGAAAAATATAATTCTCGTTTCTCGTAAACAAAAAACTCAAACTCTAATTTTTCACATAAACTACATTTCTCGATATACGAGACTTTTTAAATCTCTGAATGTTTCCTCGTGCACATCAGATCACGAGAGATTACGTTCTTTTAAACTCTTATCACGGAATCAAGAAACGGTAGAAAATGCAATTGAATAAATAAGTGAATCATTCGATCTTTTCAAACTTCAACGAAACTTCATTTCACACAGATAGACGACTCGCGTTTGTTTATTTTGTCATCAGCGCATGCTTAGTGACTGGATTAGCTCCTAGACTTTACATTGTCAGTAATATACTGTGAAAGGTACTAACAATTAGTTACAAAATAAATAAATTAGGGTTTATCTCTGCAGTCCAATCAAAAGGTAGAAACAATAGTGTATAAATCCAAAATTGCAAGTAACGAAAATGATTGTTACATTTTAATGCCTTTATAACAAATGTTCATTGTGTGATACTGGCGTTTCCCAACGTAAACGGTTTTGTAATTCGGTAAATATCATTACTGTTTGATTTTATGTTGGGTTTTTCTTAAGTCCGGAATAAAAAGATATATGTTGGAATTTTTCTTTTACTATACACTTAAAGTGACATGTGTTGGGTTTATATTTTTTTCTACAATTAGTATCACAAACGTTGCGCTTATCTTTTACTCTGTAATTAAAATGACGCCTGTTGAAAGGTAATATCGTGTTAGCTGTTGCGAAAGGATGCTTCTGTTGCTATAGTATTGAAATTCAATTTGATATTAGCAATGTATTGGAGTTCTAGTAATGTATATATTGACATTACTGTTTCTAAAACTAAAATAGGTCGCTTAGTGACAACACATCAAGAACTTGAGAGTCTGATGTAAATAATTTTGAGAGATACTGAACTGGATGAGGGTGGGATAGAGCGTAACTATGATGTTTGTGACCTATATGAACTGCATGAGAGTAGGATAGAACGTAACTATGATGTTTGTGACATATATGAGCTGGATGAGGGTGGGATAGAGCGTAACTATGATGTTTGTGACCTATATCAATTGGATAAGAGTGAAATAGAGCATAACTATGATGTATATGACATATATGAACTGGACGAGGGTAGGATAGAGCGTAATTATGATGTTTGTGACATATATAAACTGGATGAGGGTGAGATAAAGCGTAACTATGATGTTTGTGAGCTATATAAGTTGGATGATTTTGGAATAGAGCGTAACTATGATATTTTTGACCTATATGAACTGGATGCGGGTAGAATAGAGCGTAATTATGATGTTTGTGACATATATGAACTGGATGAGGGTGGGATAGAGCGTAACTATGATGTTTGTGACCTATATCAATTGGATAAGAGTGAAATAGAGCATAACTATGATGTTTTTGACATATATGAACTGGGTTAGGGTGCAATAGAGCGGAACTATGATGTTTGTGATCTGAATGAATTGGATGAGGGTGAAAGAGAGCGTAACTATGATGTTTGTGACCTATAGGAACTGGATGAGGGTGGGATAGAGCGTACCTATGTTGAGAAAATATATCGTTTAGAGTTACTATTTTATTGAAAGTAGAAATATATATTTTGATATGAGCACTTTGTATAATGATATCAATATGAACATGATAATGCAAAGAATGCCTTAAACATTAGAGTATCACGATAAACATGGAAACGACAAGACGATTTTTACATGCTAAAATATAGTATAAACATGAAAAAAACTAAGATAATCCTTAGATGCTAGAGTACTAGTATAAACATGAAAATCTAAGATGATCTTTAAGTGTTGGAGAACTTGTATAAAAATGATCCCTACACCTTATAAGAGCAATATAAACATGAAAATCCGAAAGAGTATCTAAAGATTAGTTAGTACAAATATGATAAGACTGACTTGTGTTTCTAATGTTGAAATATCAGAAAAGGATGGTAATTCCGAGATATGCCTCAAATGTTATATACTAACGTAAGAACGACAATACCGAGATATGCCTCAAATGCTATACACCGGCGTAAATAAAACAATGCCGAGACATGCCTCAAATGTTATATAATAACATAAGTACGACAATATCGAGATATGCCTCAAATGTTGTATACCGGCGTAAATATCACAACACCAAGACATGCTTCAAATGTTATACACCAGCGTAAAAATAACAATACCAAGATATGCTTCAAATGTTATAAACCAGCGTAAGTATAACAAAGATAGACATGTTTAAAATTTTATACACCGGTGTAAATATAACAATACCTAGACATGCCTTAAATGATATAAACCTGCGTGAATACAATACCGAGAAATAATTCAAATGTTATAATCTGTCGTTAATACGACAATACCAAAATATGCCTCAAATATTTTATATCAGCGTAAATACGACAGTATCGAAATATGTCTCAAATATTATATACCAACGTAAGCACGATAATATCGAGATATGCCTCAAATGTTATATAGCAGCGTATATGTAACAATGCCGAGATATGTTTCAAATGTTATACACCCGTGTAAATACAACAATACAGAGACATGACTCAAATGCTATATACCGGAGTAATATAGCAATACTGAAATATGTCTCATATGTTATACATTAACGTTAGTACGATAATACCGAGATATTTCTCAAATATTATATACCGGCGTAAATATAAAAATACGGAGACATGCCTCAAATGTTACCTACCAAAGTGAACAAAACAATGACGAAACATGCCTCAAATGTTATATACCAGTGAAAATATAACAATACAAAGACATGCCAAAAATGCTATATACCAGCGTAAATACGATAATGCCGGGATGTGTCTCAAATGTTATATACCAACGCAAGTACGACAATACCTAGATTTGCCTCAAATGCTATATACAAACATAAAAACGACAATACCAAGATAAGCCTCAAATGTTATATACCGGCGTAAATATAACAATACCGAGATATGCCTCAAATGTTTTATACCAGCGTAAATACGAAAATATCAATACATGTCTCAAATGTTATATACCAACGTAAGTACGACAATACCGAGATATGCTTTTTGTTTGTTTGTTTTGGGAATTCGCACAAAGCTACTCGAGGGCTATCTGTGCTAGCCGTCCCTAATTTTGCAGTGTAAGACTAGAGGGAAGGCAGCTAGTCATCACCACCCACCGCCAACTCTTGGGGTACTCTTTTACCAACGAATAGTGGGATTGACCGTCACATTATACACCCCCACGGCTGGGAGGGCGAGCATGTTTAGCGCGACGCGGGCGCGAACCCGCGACCCTCGGATTACGAGTGCACGCCTTAACGCGCTCGGCCATGCCAGGCCCCGAGATGTGCCTCAAATGTTAAATACCAAAGTAAAACAAAATAATGACGCAACATGCCTCAAATGTTATACACCGGTGTAAATATAACAATACAGAGACACGTTTCAAATGTTTTATACTAACGTAAGTACGACAATACCGAGATATGTCTCAAATGTTACATACCAACGTAACTACAACAATACTGAAAAATGCCTCAAATGTTATATACCAGTGTAAATATAACAGTAACGAGACATGACTCAAATGTTATATACTAACGTATGTACCACAATACCGAGATATTCCTCAAATGTTTTATACCAATGTAAGTACGACAATACCGAGATATAACTCAAATGTTATATACCGGCGTACATATGACAATGCCGAGACATGTCTCAAATGTTATATACCAGCATAAATACAACAATGTCGAGACTTACCTGAAATGTAAAATATCGGTGCAAATATAATAATACCAAGACATGCCTCAAGTGTTATACACCAGGGTGAATACGACAATACAGAGACATGCCTTAAATGTTATATACCAAGGTAAGCACGATAATACCGAGATATGCATCAAATGTTACATAGCATCGTAAATATAACAATGCCGAGACATGTCACAAATGTTATATACCGGCGAAAATATAACAATATCAAAACATGTCTCAAATGTTATATAATAACGTAAGAACGACAATACCGAGTTATGCCTCAAATGTTGTATGCCGGCGTAAATATAACAATATCGAAACATGTGTCAAATGTTATGTGATGACGTAAATACGACAATACAAAGATATATCTCAAATGTTATATACCAACGTAAATAAAACAATGCCGGGACATGCCTCAAATGCTATACACCTGTTTAAATATAACAACACTGAGACATGCCTTAAAAGTTATAAACCAGCGTGAATACGACAATACCTATAAATAATTCAAATGTTATATACTGTCGTTAATGTTAAAATACCAAAATTTTCCTCAAATATTTTATACCAGCGTAAATATGACAATACCGTGATAAGTTTCAAATATTTTATTCCAACGTAAGTACGACAATACCGAGATATGCCTCAAATGTTATATAGCAGCGTAAATATAACAATTCCGAGATATGTATTAAATGTTATATACCAGCGTAAATACGACAATACCGAGAAATAATTCAAATGTTATGTACCGTCGTTAATATGACAATACCGAGATATGCCTCAAATGTTATATACCGGAGTAATATAGCAGTACTGAGATATGTCTCAAATTTTATATATTAACATTAGTACAATAATACTAAGGTATTCTTCAAATATTATATATCGGCGTAAAAATAACAATATCGAGATATGCCTCAAATGTTTTATACCAGCGTAAATACGAAAATACCGATAAATATTTCAAATGTTATATACCAACGTAAGTACGACAATACCAAGATATGCCTAAAATGTTATATACCAATGTAAATAAAAAAATGCCGAGACATGTCTCAAATGTTATACACCGGTGTAAATATAACAATATCGAGACATGCCTTAAATGTTATACACCAGCGTAAATACGACAATACAGAGAAATAATTCAAATGTTATGTACCGTCGTTAATATGACAATACCGAGATATGCCTCAAATGCTATATACCAACTTAAAGAAAACAATGCCGAGACAGGCTTCAAATGTTATACACCGGTGTAAATATAACTACACCGAGACATGATTTAAATGTTATATACTAGCGTGAATACGACAATACCGAAAAATAATGCAAATGTTATATAACGTCTTTAATATGACAATACCGAGGTATGTCTTAAATGTTATATACCAACGCAAGTACGACAATACCAAAATATGCCTCAAATGTTATATAGCAGCGTAAATATAAGAATACCGAGATATGTTTCAGATGCTAAAATCCGGGTTTCGATACCCGTGGTGGGCAGAGCACAGATAGCCCATTGTGCAGCTTTGTGCTTAATTCTAAACAACAACATCAAATGTTATATGCCGGCGAAAATATAACAATTACGAAACATGCCTCTAATGATATACAATAACGTAAGTACGACAATACCGAAATATGCCTCATATGTTTATACTGGCGTAAATATAACAATATCAAAACATGCCTCAAATGTTATGTAATGATGTAAATACGAGAATACAAAGATATATCTCAAATATTATATACAAAAACATAAGTATGACAACACCGAAATTTGCCTCAAATGTTATATACCAACGTAAATATAACAATGCCTTGTTATGTCCCAAATAGTTTATATCAACGAATCTTCGATAATACCGAGGTACACTTGCCAAAATTTTAGTGTAAAGACAATAAAGGAGAGATGTCTTAACAACTACTAGAAAACAGTACTTAGACCAGTTTTGTATGTTTCATTCCCATTTACCCCTGAAATAACCTCCGATGATCAAACCATTATCTATAAGAGAATATGATATTTGTAGTTACATAATGAAATAAGTATATATGAGCTCTAAGAACAAAAAAACAACAAATATTTAAACTCCAGAGATCAGTTTTCACTCAGGGGCTTGAGAGGAACAGTTAAAGATCTGAAGGAAACATACTTAACAGATTACTTTTCAATAATTAAGTGATAAGCTTTTTATTTAATTTAAATATCCATTAAGTTCTGGATCGATCTTTCTGTAACATAAGCAGTTACTGGCGAATTTTTCGCAGAATAAATTTTCTAATACGAAGTTTTGGAAGAACGTAAACAAACTGCAAAATCGTAGAGAAATGTAAAACTTTCTAATATGTGTATTTTGAAATATTTGTAACTCTGTAACATAGTGCTCGGGGCAGAACGCTATATTTTTTTCTCCCTTATGGAATATTTAAGTAAGAGCTTTCTTGACAAGGAAAATATACTTTTCGAACCTCTGCGCGAATAAAATATTTTCTTTGTCTATTATCTTGTCTTACATCAAATATTTGGCATTATTGCATAAAGAAGCGATTGATTTTCTTTTATTTTCATTCAAATCACATCTTTAAGTTTTTAATAGCATAATTTTCTTTATAAGCCCGACAATGGTGATTTCGAAACGCCGTCCTCTGCTTTTGTGTCTCAACAAAACGAACAAACTGTAAAGATTGGTTTGTTTGTTTTGGAATTTCGCACAAAGCTACTCGAGGGCTATCTGTGCTAGCCGTCCCTAATTTAGGAGTGTAAGACTAGAGGGAAGCTAGTCATCACCACCCACCGCCAACTCTAGGGCTACTCTTTTACCAAAGAATAGTGGAATTTATCGTAACATTATAACGCCCCCACGGCTGAAAGGGCGAGCACGTTTGGCGCGACAGGGATATCTTTGCAATAAAACAAAACACAACGGCTATTTTAAAATAAATAATTTTTGGTACATAAAGCGCATGTAAAACTCAAAAAACAACCCTATGTTATTCTGTTACGTAGAGTAATTTAAATTCAATTATACTATTCAAAATTCATTAAAATTTATTTTTGGACATAAGATAAGAGGCATTGTAGTTTCCTGTTTTTCATGGGGTAATATATGCTGTAAGTCTTAGCAATTATAAGCATTTAGACGGATTTTGCAAAAAATAAATCAAAATGATACAACTGGAAAGTGTATCAAAATGTCGTCGGCTGTATCAACTATAACCCACAAAAGTAGAGAAGAAGGAGATGAAATAACGTACAGACTTATCACGTGGTCTTTCTACACATATCTGTGTTTTGGTAGTAAAGCACTTTTACGCTCAACCAAAACGTTATGTGCCGTTGCGGTATCTAAACAAAGAATATTCTTTTTGTTTTAACCGAAACAGCACTTTGCATTCTATCTAAGTTAATGTTATTCGTGTAACATTTCTCAGATATATTTATAAAGTATGGATATTTATTGTCTATAAATTCAATGAATATTTCCCATAGACAAATATGATAATTTACCTAAATATATATCTACAAGCAGTGTACTCGATCTATGTCTGGGTTATGAACTGAAAAAAAACAACATTTGTGGGTGGATGATAGGTAAATAACACAAAATCCATAACTTTCACAAAGTGTATTCATAATATAACATATTATTATAGTATTTATTATTCATTTATTCAAAAATTTATAATAAGATTCAATAACTCACTATATTTACACTTAAAAACATGGTATGCATTGTGCGACGGTTACGTTGACTTTTAGGAAGAGGAAGCGAAAAGTAGTGGGGGGAGCTGTGGTTTCTGTTTCTACATCCAGATTTGCTTGCCCTTACACAGTGTTTTAAAGTGTCACATAACGTTTAAATGACGGTCAATGGCTGCAGAAGTGTCTTACAGGACGAAATTGACAGGTTTAGGGTCAAAGTAGGAAGTGTTATAACGTAAGAAACAACTCTTCTGTTGGTGGCTGTTGGATTAAAAACTTTGGCTGAGTTTTATGCATTATTTCAATAGTGGCGGAAATTTTCATTGTTTTCTTCCACAGAGAGTGCTAGCAGACTCCCTTATATATGTAACAAGTTTGTGTGTTGCTCCCACATTTTGTGTATGTTGGGTTATAGGAAAGTTAATACACTTTTTATGTAAGAACGTGACACGATATGTGAATTGAGTTAACGTTATGTTACCTATTGTAACAATATTATCTAACTAATAGTTCTAAGCTATATAAAATTGATCCTAAGTATTACTTAAAACTAGTAATTCCCAGGCTATGTAGAAATAACTATAACGACATAACTATGTTAGTCCGTACTAATAATTCCTAAGATACACGAAGTTCGCTTTATCTAAGTTGCCAAAAACCAATAATTACTACATACTACCTGAAAATTTTGTGTCCTTAAGATAGGTAGCTTTATATCGAAACTTAGCGAGGTTATGGAGTTCTAAAACATTTAAAAAAAGGAATTAACAGCTCATAATTATTTAACTTTAAAGTCGGTGGAAAATTTTCCTAATTATATCTACGTTTATCTGGTCTATGTTAGTTAATTAGTGAACCACAAGAGGACTCTCAAAGAGAGTATGTATGTAAGTGTTCACATCTGACATTGGAGTATTATTAAATTATTCTTTGTTAGAGATGTAACAGTATACTCGTGAGTATTGTGCATTCATAATTAGAATCATATGGAAATATGTATAACTCCCTGAAAACACGACATTAATTTTGATGGATTGTTAAATCAGGTTGTAATATGCTGGTTGAAATATATGTAGCTAATTACTGATATTTATAATTAAAACGTAAAATATATATTCTATTTAAGAGAGGTTCCCCCAACATCTTAGATGAGGTTGTATACCAAAAATACTTCATGAAACTTTCAACTTCGTCATTCTTAATACTTATGTAGAACAATAACCTCTGAATGGATTGAAGACCCAATCAGTTAAGTTAAAGTTTTATAATAACGCAAGTTGACAAATTTGGCACACATAAGCAAAAACATTGATTCAGTTTGGCACGAAATTAGTTGCCAACACAGGTTTCAAAACTGGCCTCTCACGAGAAGAGACGTACGTTTTATTTGTGTTGTATGTAGCAAGGAGGAACCTTTCAAGCTGAAAATATCCAGAGATGTAAATTTTAAAGGCGATTTTCTTCCAGTTCTTTCTAAGTAAATTTAGAAGCGTTAGAGGCGTTTTCCGAAGAACCTGAAATCAAAAGTCAGTTTTATAATATAATACATCAAACAACTAAGCCTACATTTGCATCAAAACGCGAACTACAATAAGAAGTTTATGTACATAATTCCAGTATTCCAGAAATTACATTCCCCATATACTTTAGAAATGGGATTATTTAAAGGTAGGCGTACCTCATTCCAATGAATACCAGTTTAGAGCATCTAGAAGATGATTTAAATAACTCACACTTTCCTTAACTGAAAGAACAAACACGGGCTTTATTAGTTAATGACATTAACAGATTTGACTTTAAATGTTCTTCTTTTATCACATCCAAACGTGTAAATATTTAGTTATAGTAAAAAACAAATATATATTACTTTCATTAGCTTCGAGTGACCTGTTAGTTAAAGTACTCAACTCGTAATATGAGAGTCGCGAGTTCGAATTATATCCCCGTAAAAGCACCACCTCTCAGTCTTGGGGGCGTTATCATGTTAGAGTTGATCTTTGTATTAGTTGGTAAAAGATAGCAGAAGAACTGGCTGTTTTTACTCTATCCCATCTTTTTGAAATTTGGGATGGCTAACAGAAATAGCCCTCGAGCAACTTTGCGCAAAATGCAAAACAAACCAAAATTAACTTTCATAATGGAGTCAGTCAACATGGTATAGTTCATATAAAACACCTTTGTTAAACAGAAGTTTGTTCGTTTGTTTTTGAATATCGCGCAAAACTACATGACGGCTATCTGCGCTAGCCGTCCCTAATTTAGCAGTGTAAGACTAGAAGGAAGGCAGCTAGTCATCACCACACACCGCCAACTCTTGAGCTACTCTTTTACCAACAAATAGTGGGACTAAACGTCACATTATAACGCCTTCACGACAAACTGTCCCTGGCTATCCCTGATTTTAACCGATAGGCTAGAGAAAAGTCACGAACATCCAGACCCAACTTTTGAGCCACTCTTGTCTTAAGAAATAGTGAAATTTAACTGTCTCTTCTATAGAGCTTCGTAAGTATAGATTATGTTCATGTAGCAAAGGTTCCCGAACCATTGTTCATAGGTCGAGCATGATAACTACTAGGCTCCCCCCTCCCAAGAAAATATAAGATATGCAAGCCAACCGAAATGTTGATAAACGCATGCGCAGAGTACATATATATTTTAATTCTCACATATTACTAAGTTGGTTTTCATTCTATACATAAATTCACGCCCAGTTTAAGCTTAACAAACATAGTAGGAGTGTGTAGCTTTAAGTATGCGAATTATCACTCTCGCAACGAAAATCAGTGAGTTTAGTGGAATCACACGTCATCCTTTTACTACCAGGTTTATATACATATGCCCCCCAGTGGCTCAGCGGTACGTCTGCGGACTTACACGCTAAAATCCGGGTTTCGATACCCGTGGTGGGCAGAGCACAGATAGCCCATTGTGTAGCTTTGTGCTTAATTCAAAACAACAACAACATTTATATACATATCTGGAACGAGAACTGCTCGAAGTATTGGATTATATTTCACGTAAGAACGACACTTTTAACATTAAATGATGTATAATTCGTCAACATAGTTTGTCTTTAGATATGAAATGGGAAAGAGACCGATGACGAAAAGCAGGAAAAAATTAATGTTTATTTCAACTTTGTCAGTGGCTTCAGATTTTACATTTTATAAATCAAACGATATTCACATTGAATTACATTGTTCTTTATGAAGTGATTATGTTCAAAGTCGCAACAGTGAAATATATAATTATCTATCGTAATCGTACGTTTTCAATAAGTTTGATAACTGAAAATTTGGAAATACAATATAGAAGAAATATTATCAAAATTATATTTTGGGGGAGGGGTCCCCTTCGGCACGAGGTAAAAACTACAAATTTTCAATACAATTTGATAATTGATAATTTGGAAATGAAATATAGAGAAACTATTACCAAAGTTTTATTTTGGGGGAAACCTTTCCCCGTCGGCGCGATGTAAGCACCAACTAGAATTATTGTTGTTGTTTTGAATTAAGCACAAAGCTACACAATGGGCTATCTGTGCTCTGCCCACCACGGGTATCGAAACCCGGATTTTAGCGTGTAAGTCCGCAGACATACCGCTGAGCCACTGGGGGGCACACTGACTAGAAAGGGCTGTGAGTCGATCGCAGAAGTTTACGGGTATTCTGTTATTGACGTGGTTACGTAACCAGCCGAGGCTTATAAGAAGCTCGCTTTATTGCGTTCTTGCATGTGGCGTTCGGTTTAAATACACATTCGTTCTTTTCCAAATTCAACGGCATAAATTAAAAAAAATGACAACTCAAGACAACAAATGGATATTGCCCTGAAAAGGGCCGGAGTGTTGTGGGTTTCTCTGGCCCTAAAGCACTACAACAACAACACAGTAGTAGCTGAAATGAAAGTTAGGGATGAAGGAAAAAGTCTTTTGCACCTGACCCTCCTGGGTATCTAAAATCCAACAAAGAAACCCACTTGAAGTAAAAATGTATCTCTGGACGGTTGGTATGGGTATTAACATTTTTACCAAAATAAAGCAGAGAACAACGTTTCACGCTTCTTAGATCATTGTCAAGCTAATCGTTCTGAGATTCAAGGTTCAGTTATGTCCCTTCCTAATTCTGAACTACTGATCAGATGAAAGGCGAACAGTCAGCACTACCCGCCGTCACTTTGAAGCAAATAAGAGAATTGTTTGTCACTTTTGTAACAAGCCCACAGCCTAAGAGAACAAAACCGTAGCCTGACACATGAACGTTAAGACTGAGTTTATCGTAAAATGTGAATTTATTTTTTAATTTTGATAAAATTCTTAGTTTAAGAATAAGAAACCATTGCAAATGAGCTTTTAGCAATTTTTATTCACTTAAATGAATCCCGTTTTGTTTCTTATTTAAAATTTGAGAATATATAACACACCGTTGCTAAAGCCACAAATAACAAGCAAAATGTATTGAATGAGGAATATTAGATAATCCTTCTTAAATTCCTCCCCAGGGAGCACAGCGGTATGTCTGCGGACTTAAAACGCTAGAAACCGGGTTTCGATATCCGTGTTGGGCAGAGTACAGACAGCTGATTGTGTAGCTTTGTGCTTATCTTAAAAAATAAACAATCTTTGTTAAACAAAAAGGTATGATTTGACAATATAACGAAAAACTACAATATACATACTTCACAGGCTAGTTTAGTGGTCACAGAACGGACGTTCAATGTTGTTTCTCGTCTGAAATGTAACGTAAGTCTCTAAGATATTGATAATTAATCCAGATCAACTTTCTCCAATGTGCATCGTGCTCGTTATAAGAGTTCTAATTAGTTTCTGTGGCTGACACTCCCGTTTACCACAAGTAAACGACGTCGAACTCAGGCTACATGGCGAGAAAGCCCTTCTAATAGACTTGTAAGAAAATACTTTTAACAGACTTATCAATGTGCAAGGACGTTCACTTCTCAAACTAAGATTAAGAGACCAAACATTTACCGTAGGTGAATCGTGAATCATGACAAGTATGTAATTATATCGGATTGCCATCTTTCTTCTTAAAACGTTTGTTGATTTCGAAGTGTGGCTGGATGGTTGCGAGCCTTCATTAACTTTAAATTGTTATCATTATAATTTGTTACTGAGGCATCAGAAAGACAAGCACTGGAAACAAATATGTTTTCCCTCGCTTTTTAAAGAGGTACCCACTTGTGAAGATTACGAAATTTTAAAGTTATTTGCACTTTAAATGTCGTAAATGATATTGTCTTAGTGTTAGAGAAGAAATGTGGTACATAACTAAATCTATTATCTCACAAATAGCCGTTTCAAAACTTTGAATAGGGCCCGGCACGGCCTAGCGCGTTAAGGCGTGCGCTTCGTAATCTGAGAGTTGCGGGTTCGCGCCCGAGTCGCGCCAAACATGCTCGCTCTCCCAGCGGTGGGGGCGTTATATTGTGACGGTCAATCCCACTTTTCGTTGGAAAAGAGTAGCCCAAGAGTTGGCGGTGGGTGGTGATGACTAGCTGCCTTCCTTCTAGGCTTACACTGCTAAATTAGGGACGGCTAGCATATATAGACCTCGAGTAGCTTTGTGCGAAATTCCAACCAAAGAAAAAAAACTTAGAAAAAAAAAAGAAGATTTTATTCTCAGCCAAATTTCAGATTAGCGTAATATTCAAGAAATGCAGCTTATTTGATAGCAATAAAACGAGGTATGAAAAGCAATTTGTAACGCTGATCTTTTTTTATATTTTCTGTTAAACGCAAAGTTACAGAATTAAATATATATATCTATATTCTGTTCACTATGGCTATCAAAACTCGATGTTTAGTATTTATGTGAGCTTACATTTATCGCTGAGCTACAGAGGGGCTATCTATAAACCAATTTCAGTTTTAATTATTTGATTTATTCCCATGCTAGCTTTTCTAGGAGATAACCTTCTGCCAAATTACGATACCTTGAAAGTATTTTAAGAGTGCTGAAACAAATACATTAAAGTGCAACTTACATATTGAGAAATTTTCTATTAACGTCGGGATTGCTTGGAAAAATCTCTCTTAAAATGATGCTTGAAAACTGTCATCGGTGAGACTTCATAGATTTTATTTAAATTAAGAATTTATTTTCATATAGATAACTTATGATGGAAGTTGATACCGAAAAGAGAGAGCAAAGGTAGTGACGACTACAAAGATCAGTACGTACGAAGGTCTATACATCTGCAGAGTAAGTAACGGCCAGGATTAAAATGAGAGTTAGTGCGCGTGCGCTCAAACACAGAAATATTTTATAGGATTTCAATAAAAAAAATTCTGGATACTTGTCTGAAAAGTTATTAAGCATAGATTAAAAAAAATATACGGGAAATTGGGCAGTTCAAAAATACTGAGTTGCAAATTGAAAAATACTTTTAAACATTTTCACGAATATAAAATATTTGTTTATGTTCAGATCTGCCGGGCCTGGTATGACCAAGCGCGTAAGGCGTGCGACTCGTAATTCGAGGGTCGCGGGTTCGCGCACGCTTCGCGATAAACATGCTCGCCCTTCCAGCCGTGGGGGTATATAATGTGATGGTCAATCCCACTATTCGTTGGTAAAAGAGTAGCCCAAGAGTTGGCGGTGGCTGGTGATGACTAGCTGCCTTCCCTCTAGTCTTACACTGCTAAATTAGGGACGGCTAGTACAGATAGCCCTCGAGTAGCTTTGTGTGAAATTCAAAAAACAAACAAACAAACAGATCTACCTTCTCGTCACATTATTCTTAAAGGTAAAAAATATTACATAACAAATGTATTTTACGTGTTATTTGTTTTAATTTTTAGAATAGATTACAGTTTCAGAGCAAATCTTGTTGACGTGAAAATTCAAACTAAAACTTTAAAATCACGAGATTTAGATCCAAGATTTTGCATACTACTTTTTACAAATCGTCAAAGTGTGATTTATATTTAACTTCCTATTTCAAAGTTGGAAGAACAAAACTTATTATTCACAGACACAAAGGATATTTCTTCTACCGTGCCTTTTTGTTCCTCTAACTGAGAAACAAAGTTATCACAGATAATTATATTAATTTAAATAAAATGAGTGAAGGAAATTGTTTTTTAATTAAGCACAAAGCTACACAATGGGCTATCTGTACTCTGCCCACCACGGGTATCGAAACCCGAATTTTAACATTGTAAGTTTGCAGTCATACCGCTGAGCAACTGGGGGGGGGGGCAAAGTAAATTGTTAGTAATCAGAAACTAGGTTTTCATAAGAAAATTATTAAAAACAGCTTTTTGTAAATGTTTTGAGATATAATAACAGAATTGTTGTCCAAAGGTGTCTGTAATGTTACTTCAAATTTAAGTGTTCGTGGCTTTGTAATCTCTATGCACTAAGAGGTAAAAAAATTCACAAGCTCAAGGTATGTGCTTTTGAAATGCTGAAGGATTGGTCAATAAGGGAAAACATGAAGCTCTTTCTTTTGTTCTGACGATCATTTGGTAGAAACACGACTTTCAATTTGTACAGAAGTTACATTTCCAGTCTAGTCGACGCCAATCTGACATGCAAGTTCAAGGCATGGAGAAAACATAAATGAAGTCACATCTGAACACCTACCCCTATGTTACTCTTCTGGAAAACCCTAAAGGTTTGCTAGTTTGTTGTTTTTGAAATTCGCACAAAACTACTCGAGAGCTATCTGTGGAAGCCGACCCTAATTTAGTAGTGTAAGACTAGAGGGAAGGCAGCTAGTCATCACCACCCACCGCCAACTCTTGGGCTACTCTTTTCCAACGAAAAGTGGGATTGACCGTAATATTATAACGCCCCCACGGCTGGGATGGCGAGTATGTTTAACTCGACCCTCAGATTACGAGCGCATGCCAGGCAACCCTAAAGGTGTAACACGAGTTTGGTGCAAATCGGTACAGCGCGATTCGCCAGATATAAACATATTCATATAAATCTTGCGATAAATAATAATTTATATGCTTTAAGAGTTGTGAAGTGAGGCTCACCAATATCATAGATTTACTTCTGGTTATTATATTCGCCTGTAGTCAATAGAAGCATATAAAAAAATTGTGTAGAAACTCACACTTAATACAATAAAATCACGATATATTCGATGTGAACAGACAAAAGTTTTTTTAAATAATCCAATGGGTACTTGATTTGTTACAAAATGTTTACAACAAATAAGATACTTGATATTAAGATGCAATACAAACACACTTACTGCTGTTAAACTGAGGCATGGTCGTTACATTACACATTTACATATGTAATTTGTATAACGAGACAGATTTTAGGGACAACATGAACGATTTAATAAAATAGAAAACAGTTTTATCAGACACCTTATCTTAAAGGATCGCATGTGTCCAAACCTTATGTTAGCATGCTGTTTTGCCAAAGAAATACATTCGCAGCTTCCAGTTTTTGTTAATGTCGGTTTGCAGATAGCCCCTTCTTGCAAAATAATTTTATTTGGTCGGATGTTTTGAAATAAATGTGTTCATGACACTCTTGTTGTAAGGTGTTGAAAATCTTCTTTCCATCTTATCGTGTTAACCTGATTGTCATAACAAGGTAATATTAGGCAGTAGTTTTTTTGTTTTGTTTTTTCGATTTGGTATCAACCAGTAAAATTTCCTGGAACAATGTGTCTTGTAGTCCGTTAACATTTCGGAATTCTGGATACATTACACTAGGCAGTTGTTCTGGCAATGTCCGTTTGTTTCATACCATTTTTTGGACAGTCGAACAATTTGGACCCATTAAACCTCTGGCACGCGACTAGGCGTGACAGTACAGAGAGCATGTCTGAACAAAACGTTGATCTGTTTCAATAAAGAAAGATTATACCAAAAGTACATCCTTTTATTTAAAACAGGCGTGTATGTGTTTTGAATTACAAATACTCAAAACAACTTATAGAGATCAGAATAACAACCCATACATGTTTGTACGATAGTAAGCTACCTTCTATGTTACTAGTCGAGAACGTACTCAACAACTACTCCATACCTGTGGACAACAACATCAATAAAGAACAGTATACAAACATTTTCTGCAAGATTTTATTAACTGGATGTGCTTCAGTAGGGCATTCCAAAATGTTCCGTTTCAAGAGTAAATGAGACCAAACTCAAAAGTAACATTTTATTTATAGCTATGTTCTAGCATAATACTGTGCATGATTCTTATCGTGATTCATGGCATGCTCTCGTTTTACTGACACAACAACAGAACTAATTCCTACGTTAAACGTGCTTTGTGTAACGCCATTTTAATGTCTATTGACTGACTGACAGAAAATAGACTGCTATTGTGCGAGTGATTAAAACAAATTATCCCTCCAAATAAAATCCCATATATTTCATGAGATTTTTTTAATTAAATGTACTAAAACACTAACTTGTAGCAAACACATAAATTGAAATTCCTTTTTTTTCATTCACCGGTATCCGTTCAGATGGATAAAAAGATATTAACATAAAATAAAACAGCATAATATTATTTCGTGAAGTCTAAGGTAATGTTTTCAATTTGACCAAACAAACGATGACTTGGGTGTGTTTTATTTTGCCATGTTTATTGGGTTATAAACGTTCAACTATGTGGTATTTCGATTTTGAAAAGTACTCAAATTTACTTGCAAAACCTAGTTTCAGATGACGAGTAAACTTTCAATTATTTCGTATTCATCCTGAAAAAGAATGGTTCGTGTTTGTTAAGCTGTTCTCTGCAAACGCACAAATCTTCGCTACATTTTTAGTTTTACGTTTTTCTTGTTGTGTTTTTACCCGTTCGTGTTTCTTGTCAGCCCATTTGTTGTTGGCTTTCAGTATTTCCTGACAAACAATACTTAGATTTAATGCGATATAGTAGTTTGTGAAATTCCTTTAACAGTGATTTTTATAAGAGTCAAGGACTACAGGTAATTATGCTCTCTAAATAGTAACATCAACGAGATATTTAAGAGTGCATATGAAATAGACAAGATTAATGTTTACATGAACTTAGGTCCCTTATGTTTTTGAGTTCCCCGCTTAAGTCTAGAAATTTACAACACTAATATCAGGGGCTCGATACCCGTGGGTAAACACAGCAGATAGTTCGATGTGGCTTTGCTATAAGAAAACACACACACACAAGTGTTTTGAAAGCCAGCCTTTAAATATGTGAAGATGTTTTTTCTGATGCGGGAATTTCCAAACTATGGAAACATAAACATATCTATTTATTTTAAAAAAAGGTCGAGCTTAACGTTTAATAAATAGGTTTGTTTTAGAACACAGTTTGATATCTGAAACGATGTGTATTGATTGATAGGGCCCGGCATGGTCAGGTGGTTAAGGTGCTCGACTCCTAATTTGAAGGTCACGGTTTTGAATCCCCGTCACACCAAAAATGCTCGCTCTTTCAGCCGTGGGGGCGCTATAATGTGACGGTCAATCCCATTATTCGGTGGTAAAAGAGTAGCCGAAGAGTTGGCGTGTGGGTGGTGATGATTAGCTTTCGTCTCTCTAGTCTTACATTGCTAAATTAGGGACAGCTAGCGCAGATAGCCCACATGTGGGAAATGCAAAACAAATCAAACCAGTTGTTTGATAGTTTATATTGTGTTGTTACTGTTTAAAGGTTTTTAGCATATTAAAGTACGTAATTGGTGAAGACAACGTTTTCTCTCAAATTGACCGAACCCCTTGTTTTTATTTGTCTAGTTCAGAATTTCGACCTAATGGATTCACTTATTGGTTAGAACTGAAAGGAAAAGATGTTTAAAAGTTATATAAGAGAAACGGTAAAAGATTTCATTAATTACAATAGTCGCTAATGGTTGAGTTTGATCCTCCAAAACGTAACCCAATAAGCATTTACATGAAACTAAAAGGTTATTAAAAGTATCAACTTAAATCACTGATTTTTAGTTAACCATTAAACGTACTAATGTACTATTACGCGATTAACACGCACGCATACGAGTATAGAAATGATCGAGATGATGGTGATAGGGGAACACCTGTGTGCAAGTGATCATTTCTCTATTAGGTTCAGTGGTATACTACATATGGAGATAAGGAATAATTTGGTTACAAATTTCTAAAAAAAAAGCAAAATTTGAAGAGATGCGACAAGAATTATGTCTTGTGAAATGGGTAACTGAATTTTTGGAGAAACTGATTCGCTGTAGAAAATTTTTAAAGATATTAAGGTAAACGTATTCCTTATTGAAATAAAATGTATAAAATATGATAAGTTTTCTGGGTCAGGTAATATTTTCCTGAGAGTTTTGAAGCAAGTTATGCCTATTAGACTTACATAATTTGTGAAAAAAGGTTTTGAGTCTCTGATAAAAGATCCTTTGCAAAGTCATTTAACACAGTTTAGAATTTACTGAATAGTCAACATGGTTTCACTGAAGAAAAATCTTGTCTTACAAATCTTTTGAAAATCTTTGAAAAAGTGACTGTAGATGAGGGTAAAAGTGTAAATTTGGCGTACCTGTATTTTCAGAAAGCGTTTTACAAGGTGCTACATAAATAGTATTTCTATAGTTATGAGTGATAAGTTAGCAAATTGGATATGAAAGTGGCTGGATTGAAGAAAGCAGAAGGTTGTTATAAAATGAGCTAGACCTTGCAGGGCCAGGTGGTCAGGGTGCTTGACTTACAATCTGCGGGTCGCAGGTTCGAATCCCCTTCACACCAAACAAAAGAGTTGAAGGTGGTGTTGACGAATAGCTATCTTTCTTCTAGGCTTATACTACTAAATTATGAACGGCTAGCGCAGATAGCTCTCGTGTAGTTTTGCAAGAATTTAAAAAATAATAATAAAATGAGCTAAATCAAACTGAATTAATGCCAAAAGTGGGGTTCATTTTTAGAACCGTTGCTCATTTTGATTTATATCAATGATACAAATAAAAGAATAGCCAATACCTTCAGGCCTGGCATGGCCAAGCTCGTAAGGCGTGCGACTCGTAATCCGAGGGTCGCGGGTTTGCGCCCACGTCGCGCTAAAACATGCTCGCCCTCCCAGCCGTGGGGGTGTATAATGTGACGGTCAATCTCACTATTCGTTGGTAAAAGAGTAGCCCAAGAGTTGGCGGTGGGTGGTGATGACTAGCTGTCTTCCCTCTAGTCTTACACTTCTAAATTAGGAACGGATAGCACAGATAGCCCTCGAGTAGCTTTGTGCGAAATTCCAAAACAAACAAAACAAGCCAATACCTTACTTAGATTTGTGGGTAATATTAAGATTTTGGTGTTAGTTCCTATAAGGATGCTGCTGATGATTTACCAAAAATGTAGATCATTTAATGAGTTGGACGACTAAATGACAGAGAGAGTTTAATCATAATAAATGTAAGATAAAGCATGAGGGTTATCATAATTTCAAGTATAATTTCGATGGGTATAACCGTAATAATGTTATGAAAGAAGATGATTTTGATGTTGTGGTTGATCAGTCTCTAAAACCAAGCGAGCAGTGAGCTTATGATAGTGGAAGAACAAACAGGATTTTATGTTGTGTCTATGGAAATATAAACAAATTTAAAGAAGTCATAATGGCGTTGTATAGGTCACTGGTTAGGCCATATTTGTAGTACTGTGTTCAATCTTGGCCTCTTTGTCATAAGACAGGCATTGAAGTGTTGGAAAGGGTTACGAGAATGGTGTGTGTGTGATGAAGGAGCTGTGGTAAGAGGACAGGCAGAAATATCTCAGATTGTTTTCTCTTGAAAAGAAGAAGGATTCGGGAGAATCTGATTGAGGTCATTTAAGATTATAAAGGAAATTGATAGTATTTATACATCATTTCTTCCCTACTTATTAGTGATAATAGTAGGACTAGAGGGCACAAATATGCATCTTGCAGTGTAGGGGTTATCTCCAGCTAAGCTAATTTTATTTTTATAACAAGATAGGTAGCCTTTAGAACGCATTGTCTTAGGATATGGTAGAAAGTGTAAATATGTCAATGATAAGGGTTAGTTCAGGTTTCTTTAAATAGTTTTAGTTCAGTTTAGCGGATGAGACAATCTATACTGGCCAACAGATTCCTTATTAATATTATGTTTTAAGTTTTTATCAGAATAATAGGAGTTTACGCTTACTTTAATTAGTTTTAAGCTAAACCTCAGAGAAAAACTTATCATGCACGTCGAAGATGATCTCATCTGATGTGTAACTCACTCATTTCATTAAAGATGATCTCATCTGATGTGTAACTAGCTCAGTTCATTGAAAGTGATCTCATCTGATGTGTAACTCGCTCATTTCATTAAAGATGATCTCATCTGATGTGTAACTAGCTCAGTTCATTGAAAGTGATCTCATCTGATGTGTAACTAGCTCAGTTCATTGAAAGTGATCTCATATGATGTGTAACTCACTCATTTCATTAAAGATGATCTCATCTGATGTGTAACTAGCTCAGTTCATTAAAGATGATCTCATCTGATGTGTAACACACTCAGTTCATGCTCCTCGTCAGCACTGCTTGGATTAGAATCATAACTATTTAGTTCAATCGTTTTGATAGAAATGTGCTTTGTTCTGAGTAAAGGGTTAATGAGGGAACAGTTATGTATTGATTCAAAGAATTGCCAACGAACAGAACTACTACGAATACGCCATTGAGCTCTAAGACCGAAGACGAGGATAATTAACAGAGGGAAAGGTTCATTACTTACATTATTAAAGGCGAAACTGGTGGCATTTATGTGTGACCAGTAGACGCTATGAATATACACCGATAATGTCCACGCGAGCTTAGTTACAGGGAAGGTGACAATCTTAACTGGAAGTAATGTGATGACAAAGTGCTGTAACACTTCGCTTTGTTCACTAAACTTAATAATTTGTCTGTTTCACCACTCCTAGCTGAAGCCATTCTTAATAATTCGTTACAACATAATATCTTCAAACTGTTACTCCATCAGATAAAGGAGACTTGTCACCAAAAGTCATCAGTTTTATATAACTAATTTATTTTTGTGTTCTAAGACGAATAAATTAAAGAGTCCGATTTATGTTAAATTAACGTTTTTCTAATAGCTAATCTCGTCCAATAACATTCACAGTTGATGTACATTGTTATGCACTCTCACTCTACGTATATCTATTGTTGGCTTTTGTTTGGAGCTAAGCACAATGAGCTTTCTGTGCTATGCTCACCACGGGTATCAAAAAGCGGTTTCTAGCTTTGTAAGTCTGCAGACATACCGCTGTGCCAATGGGGCAGGGTTACTTATATCTCTATCGATCAGTCTAGAAGTACACGTATCATTTGTGTTCCACCTTTATGTATGTTTAATGTAACAAATCCGGCGAATATTTCATATACAGCTGACATGACTCGAGTATTTCCTGTTTTATAAGTGCGCATTGAGAAGTGTTAATACATAAGTTCCATTTTTTTTGACAGAAGTAACTTTTAAATGTAAAGACTACTGGTTACGTTTTAGTGTTTGTGTTAGATAGAAAACGTTTCAACATGTGAAAACCCTGATGGTCCCGTCATGGTTTTTGCTGGTAGAAGCAGCCCCTCATCTGTAAGTCTGAAAGCTTATCACTTCTAAAAAGCGGATTTTAGATATTCTTGGTAGATAGAGCGCAGATAGACCATTGAGAAGTTTTGTGTTTAACAACAAATAAACAAACTGATAAAGATACCATGGTGATTCGAATATTAAAACGCATTTTGACTTAATATGATTTAAATGTAAAATGTTGCTATAATACTGACCAAAATTACAAAAAAAGTAACTTAGGTTACAACGAAAGACTTATTCGAATTCTGGTTATTTTTTAAATGTATGTGTGTTTTGATATTTAAAACAGACAAGGAGATGAAGACTTTTACCAGACAGACCAAGAATGTGTAGCTTGTACAGTTAATAACTATTTCATACTGCCAATTATACAGTCTTACTATAGGTTCTCTGCATCCCAATACAGAGAAACATTAAAGATAGATTGCATCAAATACGCATCGCAACATCTGGATACACGACCTTTCAAAGGTTTTAATCCCTCCATTCAATCTCTCCTGACAACAGTTGTTAATTTATATAAAACTAAGCATACTTCGTGAAGATTGAATACATATATATGTAGTAAGTTAAGTATAATCCAGTTTAAATGTATGAAATAGTAGATATATGTATGTGAAACACATACACAAGTTTAGACCTACTTCAAAACGGTTTAATTATAAAATAGCTTCATCTCGATCTCAGAATTTCTGTTGTAAAAAAACACAAGTGAAGATAGCAGTAAGACAGGAGCTTTTCTAAACAACCAAATAATTTCTTTAAGCATTCTTTAAAACGTTTCGAACATGATAAAGTACTAATATAAGATGTTTTTTATACGTGTATTATGCCAATTTATTCAAAGTTTGATCGATGTTAAGTTCGTAACAACTAGAACATCGAATAATTTAAATACTGTTAGTTAAATTACATGGAAGTGATTGATTGATGCAGATATTTATCGAATTAATATCATATTGTAATTATACATCAAATAACCTTCAGTGCATAGACATAGTCTATACAGCTTATTTATTTTTGAACTTCGCGCTAGGCTACATGAGGGCTATCTGCGCTAGCCCAAGAGTTGGCGTTGGATGGTGATGACTAAATATCTTCTCTCTAGCCTTGTATAGCTAAATTAGGGAGAGCTAGCACAGATAACTCTCGAGTAGCGTTGCGCAAAATTCAAACCAAAACCTAAAAATAAATCGCTAAATTATGCTTATAAATAAATCTTTCTTCCCGAATTTGCTATTAAAATAAGTGTTTTTCAGTATGAGAATCACATTGCTCTTATCAGTTTCTTTATATGTCAATTCTGTTAGAGTTTAATCTTTTGAAAGTTCTTTGTTTCATGTATTCGAATAGTCAATTTTAAGTTTTAGAATAAGCGAAAATTGAGTCTGTCGAGTAGAATATTCAATTCTTAGTTTCTGTCTAATTTGTTCAATGAAAGTTTTTGTTTAGAATTAAGTACAAAGCTACACGAATGGACTATCTGTGATCTCCCCACCTGAACTCTATACATTTGAATGTGCGAGTTATTTCCTTGCTTGTTTACTGTCCGTTGATTAGTTTCAGAATTTGTAAGATCGTAAAATAACTCTCTTTTAAAGTGAGGTAATTCATATTTGTTAAATTTAAAAAAATGAATTTTATTTCCTAATTGCCTTTCCTCATTAACTTTTCTGTCAAATTTTTATACCGTGTCTTTTAAGCTTCAGATGTTTTTTTCTTTTATCACCTCATTCAATTTAGTTTCTCTTTGTGAATGTTTTCATATTTTATAATATAATGCTATTGGTTTTTAACCATGAATCTAGTTGGATTTTGTTTTTGTCTTATGATTTTTCTCCTATGATTCTCATAGAATAAGTAACATTAATAGCGAGTTTTATAAGATTAATAACCATCGTGAACATTTAATAAATGATAAATGCTCACCGTAAACCAGAAATTTCAGTAAGATTTTAGGTTTTAAAAATAGGCTTAACATCCACGATAAGAAAGGTACTGTAAATGTAATAATAAACGTTGCCATGTATACACTCGAGATGTTTTACGAAACATAAATAAATTACCGTTACAGGTCACAATGCACAGGGCAATTTCTTTATGAATCAATCATTTTATTGTGACAGTTCGACTCCATGTATTTTTACGTTTTAATATTCTAATTGTTATCAGCTTTAGATTGATTAAATAGAGAAGTTAAGAATTCGAATACATTTACATAAAAAAACAAATAAAAATCTACATAATGGTTCTTCATTATGTTTAAAACATTTTAATGAATACTCACAATAAAAAATGGTTATTTAAAAGGCATTGTGATTTATTGATTTCCTTTCTATGATTCAAAGGAAACAACAAATATATGTTTTTAAGAAAATCACCTTATGGACAGATTTAAAACAACATATTCGTTTGTTAATATTACTTTTATGCTATAAATATGAGTTTATACAAATTGTTATACACTGCATAATTGACAAAAACTGAAACTGACGAAGAATTTGGTGTTCAAATTTGTTCTGATATTAAACAACTTGGAAATAATATCAACTGACCGTTTATATTTGATATGCATATTTTCACTATATATATATATATATATACATACACACGTATAACCCTAAAAACCACAATTTTAGTGCAAATCGATAACAAGTCATTACTTATAATAAATTTCATAAATAAATAAACTGGAAATCTATCCCTTGTCCTGTTAACAAATTACAGAATATATAATTATTTTAAGGATAATGTATACGGTCATAGCATCCAAAAGCGTTGGAGAATTTCAGTCTACCAGATATAATCTGAAAAACATAGATGAATAACAAGATGGCGATCACAACATCAATTAGGGTTAGATACTTCAACCAAAAGTGTCCCAACATCAATTAGGGTTACATTCTTCAACCTGCAGTGTCTCCGTACTCACTATCTTTCACCGTCTGCAACCAGTTATGAGTGATAGTCGCACCTACAAACGTTTAAAATTTTAATAGGAATTTCATATTAGAAATTTTGTTGTTAAGAACCACCCTTAATTTATGCCATTCTTATACACGTAATCTTCATGCACCCTTTGGACAATTATTACGGTAGAGCAACTTTTATAAATCTTTTCTAGATACTTCAATAATAATTGAATATCCACCTTTTATAATTTAAAACTCTTATTATAAAATAACAAGATTCATAAACCCCTAGTTTATTGTTAAGTAATAATTAAACATCATACTTGATGATGACGAAGCTTCCCGAAACGTTATTCATTTGCTACTTGTGACAACGTTTCTTTTATGAGTCATCGAAGTTGTCTTCAAACTTTAAAATTTTTATATTGTTATATTCTCTACAAATATAGTTTTTGTTTTGTTTTTAAGTTAGGCACAGATATTCAATAGGTTATATGTGCTCTGTCCAGGTTTCTAGCGTTCTAAGTCCGAAAACATATATCTCAAGGTTTTTTCTTTATATTGGTGTAATTTTGGTTTCAGTTGTTGTACAAGCAGGGCTTCCTCGATTTTGTGTTTGTTTATATTTGTTTCCCTACTTAGTATCTGGATGTCTTTTATGGTTATGTTGTGTTTATTTGAGTTGCAATGTTCAAAAACGTGTGAAAGTGTTTTTTGTGTTCTTTTGATCTGGTTTCCATTTTTCTCCTTTTTTCTCCAATATAGATTCGTGACAGTTGTTAAACTGTATTTTATAAATAATGTTGATGTTGTGTTTGTCTGTGTAGCTTTTACATAGTACGGAATTTAATTTGTACCTGGGTTTAGAATAAATTTGGTGTTTATTGGAATGTTATTTTTTATAAGTTTTTTTTTTTCCAAATGATGGTTATTTTTTCGTTGATGTCGGGAACATATGGTATACAACAATATAAGGTTTGTTGTATCTTGGAATTTATTGTTGATTGTGTTGTTGGTCTAGTTGTGTGCGCATAATTTATTAACGGTTTTGGAGGAAATTTGTTGATGTTGATGAAGTGTTGTTTTATTTTGTTGATTTCATCATTACTTTTATCTGATGAACATAGTTTTGTGGCTGTGTTTATTTAGTTTCTTAATGTGCTTAAGTTTTGTTTTGTTTCATGTGATGAGTCCCAGATAATGTACAATCCAGTATGGGTGATCTTTTTTCAGTGGATTTTTGTTTTGAATTGCGTACTGGTTCTTGTGATCTTGCGGTCATCACAAGTCCGGAAACATGCTACTGTGCCACTAGGTACTCCAAATGAATCCATTGCATTATTGAGTCTTATCAGAAAACTTCTAACGGTTGCACGTAGTTTAATTTGCTTGTTTTCTTACAGTACGTTTACTGGATTTGAAAATAAAACCGAAATTTAAACAGTATGAGTGTTAAGTCTCACAATGTTATCCCTAAAAAATGTCTTTTCAAAAACATAGAATGGTTCTTTTTATTTTACTGACAATAGAATTAAAATGTTTACATTTATCTTGTATACCACCATAGGTATAAAACACTTCTCTTTGTATTAAAGAGTTGAAGTAATGTTGTTGTTTTTTAAATTACAAACCGATGTTTTCTAAAATACAGCAAATTTAAAGAAATCGATTTGAGTGAGGCCTGGCATGGCCAGATGGTTAAGGCCCTTGACCTGCAATCCGAGGATCGCGGGTTCGAATAGTCGTTACACCGAACATGCTTGCCCTTTCGGCCGTACGGCATTATAACGTTACGGTCTATTCCACTATTCGTTGATAAAGAGTAGCCCAAGAGTTGGCGATGAGTGTTGGTGACTAGCTTCTCTCACTTTAGTCTTACACTGCTAAATATTGGTCGGCTAACGCAGATAGCCCTCGTGTAGCTTTGCACGAAATTAAACAAATAAAATAAACGGTTTGTTTGAGTACATATAACTTATGAGTTGATTACCGTTTTATTGATGTTCACGATAAAATATGTTTGTTATTCGAGTTACATCTTGAATATATATTTTATACAGCCAGAGATAAATGAATAAAAGTATATTTTAACATTTATACGTTTGCATACTGTCATTTGAAAAGAAAACTGCTATATGAAAACTCCAAAACTACCTACATTTAGATTTGGCAGTGTAAGACTAGAGGGAACACAGCTAGTCATCAACACCCACTGCAAACTCTTGGGCTACTCTTTTACCAACGAATAGTGTGATTTACCGTCCCGGCTGAAAGTGCGAGCATGTTTGGTGCGATGGGGATTCGAACCCGCGATCCTCGGATTACGAATCGAATGCCTTAACCCACCCGGCCGTGCCGGGCCCATCTCCATTAAAACTTGTAGAAAAAGACCACGTTTCGCATATTTGGGGCCATGAACGTCTACGCTATGAGAGCAAAGGTTAAACTATAACCTTTATTCAGAGTAAGTAATGTAATCCAGCGCTGTTTTCTGCCTTCGATTTAGTCTCTCAGTTGAAATTTAGGGTATGCTATGCGTACAGAGCTCATTGTGTAGCTATGGGCGAAAATTCTAATGCAAAAACATATAAATATATCAGTTTTCACGTTACTTTATGAGAAATAATTTGAATTTTACGTTGGAAAAATTCATGTGACGCCATTTGTTTTGGAAGACCCTCAAGGATTCTTTATTGGTTTCTTTTGAATTTCGCGCCAAGCTACTGGAGGATTATTTGCGCTAGCCGTTCCTAATTTAGCAATGTGAGACTAGAAGGAATACAGCTTGTCATAACTACTTGGCCATACCGGGCCGACCTTTAACGAATCGAGTCAAAATTGGTTTTGAAGGCTTTTTAAATACAATTTTTACATGTAGCTACAACATGCCAATATTATTTACTCAGTCAAATTGAACAAGTTATTTTCATTTTTAATACTCTCTCGTTTCGGGTACCTGGTGGTCAATCATTTGTAAAAATAAATGATAAATTACATTTTTATTGACAGAATATCGTTGTTTTTTTTAGAGTTTTCAGATGCAATATTAATTGAAATTGAAAGTTTTTGGTTGACTTAGTTGCCAGGAAAACATGGAAATGTTATTTGCTCAGTTCCGTTATTAGTAGAAAAACTTCTTCAGAATTGAAAGCCATAAAAATTCGATTTTTGTTCGGTTCTAGATTTTAAAGCAAACAAACCCATTGACAGTGCAGCTCGTAGAAAAATATAATATTTTTTTCGAAGATTGTTTCTTTTGAGATTCCACATGAACGTCCACGATTTTCCAAAGGAGCTAAAAAAGTAATCATAATATCTTGCAGTCAATAAAAAAATACAAATAATCCAGTCTCCTTAACATGTGCTCGTAGATAGCATGGGTGCCCGCAGAAATTTTCCTAGGGTAACTTGAGTATTGTAAAATTGTGAAGTTAATAGAAAATATATATGTTACTTTTGACCCTTCTGCGGACTCTTATGCACCTCTTTTTATGTAGTTAAAAAGCAACTAAAGAAAGAAAAAGAAACAAGCTAAAATTTTGAAATTCTCAACCATTTCAAACGATAGATATTAAAGTTTTAGTTTCATGTGTTTTTCTTGTAAAAATGGAAGTTTTTTATTTTTTTTACTATTTGCATGAAAACTTCACGTGAAGCTGGAGGACAACAAGGTTTTGAAACTTCGCATATTTGTGCTTGTATTAGATCTGAAATATTCAGTACCATTTCTATAGAACAATTTGTTATTATTCAAACACAGCAAAACTTTTCCATAACGATTTGGCTCTATTGTTTCTGATAAAACGAACATGCATAGAAACTGTTAAGCATTTTTTTCGGAATTTTCTGTGTGTAGTTGTCCCTAATTCTTGAAGATAAACTAGAGTGAAAGCAGTTAATAAGCAGTAGTCACAACTACCTCTTGGGAGATTCATTATTTAATGAGACTTAACTATCACTCTTATAACGCACTATGATTCTACAGGAAGGAGTGTGTTCTTTGATGAAAATGAAATGAGCCATGAAATCTCCAATTGACAGCTCTATAGCGCGAACCACTGTGCACGCTCGACCCAATTGGTAATCATCACAGAAGTTTATAATTGTTCCATTGCATTTGGTTTAAATATGTTTAAAATATTGATATATTTTACTAAACACATAACGTTTCATTTACAACATTTAATAAGGCATAATGTACATGACTGCAGAGGCGAGGTCATGGTCGAGACTTATCAAAGAAAGCGCCTCTGTGCAGATTCATTGGTATTCAACACTAAAATAAAGATACAGTAAATTGTAAATGTATCGTTCAATTTAGACTCTATGTAAAATTCCACAGTTTTCATCGAGATTATTGTTTTGAATAACCTGAATTTTAAATATGTATATTATAAAAGTTTTTGTTTTGTTTTTGAATTTCGCGCAAAACTACATAAGGGCTATCTGCGCTAGCCGTCCCTAATTTAGTAGTGTAAGACTAGAGGAAGGGCAGCTAGTCATTACCATTCACCACCAACTCTTAGGCTACTCTTTTACCAACGAATAGTGGGATTCACCGTCCCATTATAACGCCCTCAAGGCTGAAAGGGCAAGTATGTTGGATTCGAACCCGCGACCCTCAGATTTCGAGTCGAGCTCCTTAACCCACCTGGCCATGCCAGACCCATTAAAGAAGTTATGCAAAATGCTGAGTGGGTTGCATTAAAATAATTTTGAACATGTAAATCAGAAATTCGCGTGAGAATTACAGCTGATGTAAACTGGCATGGAACAAAAGGTATCAGAACTGCATTTTTACACTTTTTGACGTTAGGTAAGTTGCATGTCACAACTCAAAGTTTATTGCTTTTGGGGAGAGTATTTCAAGAGAACTTTCCGACCCAAAATGTTAATACATTAAAATAATTAATATGTTAGCAGATGTGGAATTTATAATTTAAGATTGGATGTGCACGGGTTAACCTTGCGGTAGAGAGTTGCATTTCGAAGTTGGTGACTTGGATTCAAATTCATGAGGTACCACAAACTAGTTCCTACTCTTTAAAAGAGTGACAGTCAGTTCATTAATGTAAATGGTAGACGTCAGAAGCTACTAACTGCCCGCATTACTTCTAATCAGTAGTTCAAAATTAGGAACGGCAGTAGGTAGCCTTAATAGCTTTGCCAAAAATACAAAATATAAATCATTACTCTTATATTTAACAACATTATGGAATGAACGAAAATGAATTAAATCGGGACACTATCCAGAAAGAGACCTGCAGAAACTCTAAGCTAGGTGAGAAAAATGTAGCGTATTGTAATAACTGAGAATTCCTGAACACAACTTTCTCTGGGAAAAGCCATTCACGTACCCTGAGTATTGTTTGTTTTGAATTTCGCGCAAAGCTACTCGAGGGCTATCTGCGCTAGCCGTCCCTAATTTAGCAGTGTAAGACTAGAGGGAAGGCAGCTAGTCATCACCACCCATCGTCAACTCTTGTACTACTCTTTTACTAACGAATAGTGGGATTTATCTTTGCTATATAACGATCCCATGGCTTAAAGGGAGAGCATGTTTGGTGCGATCGAAATTCAAACCCTCGACCCTCAGAGTACGATTTGAACGCCTCAACCCACCTGGCCATGCCGGGGCTAGTACCCCGACTAAATGTTAACAACATACTGAGAAAGAACCTCCGTTAACTTTCTTGCGTTCTTTTGAGTTTATGAGTTTAAAATCAATGACGACAATACGCAGTGCTCATCAACACCAACATTTTCAAAAATACAGTTTTAGTCTGAATTATATTTGATTAGAATTTTAAAATTTCTATTTTTTATAAAATATATAAAACTATTATTATAGTATTTGAATTTTCTGTAAAAATATGTAAAACCATTATTATAATATTTGAGTTTTTCTGTAAAATATGTGAAAGTATTGTTATATTATTTGACATTTTTCCTGTAAAATATGAAAAACTATTTATATACTATTCGATTTCTTCTGTAAAATATGAAAAACTATTAATGTACTATTTGATTTCTTCTGTAAAATATGTAAAACTATTTTTATGTCGTTTAACAAAACTACTGAAAGTATTTTAAACTGCTTTGTTTTTTGTTTCCGAATTTTAAAGCTGGATAATTTGTTCTAATTTTTAATACTTTGAATGTTTAAAGACGATCTGATTAAAATATTGTTCCCTAGTTTGTTGTCTTAGTATCTTACGAATATCTACTACCAAAAAATTTGTTTTTGTTTGTTTGTGGGAATTCGCACAAAGCTACTCGAGGGCTATCTGTGCTAGCCGTCCCTAATTTTGCAGTGTAAGACTAGAGGGAAGGCAGCTAGTCATCACCACCCACCGCCAACTCTTGGGCTACTCTTTTACTAACGAATAGTGGGATTGACCGTAATATTATAACGCCCCCACGGCTGGGAGAGCGAGCATGTTTTAGCGCGACCCGGGCGCGAACCCGCGACCCTCGGATTACGAGTGCACGCCTTAACGCGCTCGGCCATGCCAGGCCTACCAAAAAATTTATTTACCGATTTTAATATATATGAGAACACTGATTTTTACTTTATTACAGTTAAAATGAAAATCAAATGTTCAAGCATCATTCCGACATAACAAATTAATTGTCTTCTCTTCTAACATTCAATATTTTTTGAAGTAAAGAGTTACGCTGAAACATCAAAAAACTCTGGAAATACAACATTTTCACCTTGGAAGTTGAAGAAATAAAACACTTTTACTAAAATGAGACTTTTCACTGTTCTTGTATTTTTTAATTCTAAAGAACCACCTTTCAATACATCCAATTATACACACTGTAGATAATTAGTAATGACTATCAGTAGAACTGTAATACTTTGCCAAAAGTAGCTGTTAAATTTCACTAAATATGCAGGAATCTGTCTTTTTTTTTTTCAGACAATGACGTCACTGGTATTAATCGTAACTAACTGAAATTCGGTATTTTCACAATGTAAAAATGATACCACGTTTTAATTATTGAGTTGCAACAATACGCGAATGTTATGTAAATGTCATGTAAATGTTTTGTAAACGACAACATGTCATGTTGTGTTTAAATTTCCATATCTATTATTTATATTTCCATATTTATATTATTGTTCCAAAGTTCAAAACAATAAAATACGTTGTTATTCATTTAAAATGAGATTTAGAAATTTCTAGAATTAAGTAGATCGATCATTTGACTGTAAACGGAAATGTATGGCGGCTTAGTGTCTAG
This sequence comes from Carcinoscorpius rotundicauda, assembly GCA_011833715.1. Lineage (NCBI taxonomy): Eukaryota > Metazoa > Arthropoda > Merostomata > Xiphosura > Limulidae > Carcinoscorpius > Carcinoscorpius rotundicauda. The sequence continues at coordinate 38,200,847 of CM022403.1, forward strand.
ACGTCGAGTCTCGTGCAAGAACGGACATGCGTGGATTGCTCTGGAGTTCTGTGGAAGTTACGCAATTGTTCGAGAAAAGTAGGCCTACTAATATATAAACAGACGGAGACGCGAGAACTAGAAGAGTCAGACATTAGTTTTGTTCAAAACAAGAGATGTTGTTTTTCGTTTGAGAAACTTTAAACGTTTGCTGTGTGTTAATTCAACTTGGAATTGTGACTGAAGTTAGATCTACAGAAGCTGTGATTTTATTTCGTCAATCTTTACGATTCATTCGAATTACTGGTTATACTGAAAATCACCACGTACAGGACTGTTTAGGAGAGACCGAAGCGGAAAACGAGAAGTTGAAACATTCATCGAAAACACCGTAAAAAGTACTTCGTCATTCTTCATTCAAACTTCGAAATTTCTTCGTGGGACCAAATTCACACCCGAGACTGGAATTTTGGATTTCTAATCTGGACTTTTGGACTTTCATTCTAGATCATATTATTAGATACAGGCCAGTACCATTTTGTATTGTAATAAATTATACAAGCTGTTATCTGTGTCTTTCTGTTGCGTTCAGTCTACATACGTAAAAAACGTAACAGCGAGAAAGTAGTGTAAAGGTTTTACTGTTAACAAAGGTTACTGAAGCTGATGCTACGTTCAGTTACCTAGTTTTTACTTTGGATTTCCTCTTAACCAAAAAAACGAAATAAAAATAGTCAACTGAAGATAGTATTAGCTTCAGTGACCTTTAACAGCGAATTGTAGCCTTTTTATGGTCATGGTGAACAACAAGTAAAATGAATTCTAAACAAAAATGAATGTTTCTTAAGCTTCTTTAACGGAATATTGTTCAACGGGAGAACAAATTTAAAACAAAATTAACAAAATTCATTGGACGTATCGCCACTTGAGAAAAATTAATAGCTTCGATTTTTCACTTGCACTCTTCCATATAAAGATGCTTATTGAACATTTTCTCTCTCTTTAATAACAAAGCTCGAAACCATAATAATTGTTACGAAGAAATTCTATTTAGTATAAAAGTACGGAGCATTAACAACTTTCTTTTATGGTGGCCAAATTCTATCGAATAATTATAAGGAAGTAATCCAGTACTACACTTTGTATTAACTATTACTGGAAATAAAATTATATGTAAGTCCGCTAATAATTGGCGAACTGCTGGACCGTTTGTCACCAAACTTAGCATGTACTTTCAGCCACCATCTTCTCTGGAAAATAACTTAATTGGGAGAAGAGACCGACTTTCTATTCGTGACCTCTATTTATTATTTGTGCGTTGAGTGAATGTATTAATTAATATAAATATTTCTAATTAATTTGCATTTTATTAGAAATACATAGGAAAGATACAACCACATACATCATGTTTCTGCTAAATAAATTTACCATTATTTATTGATTTAAAAATTTGTTTTTGTTCTTTATACATTATCATACCAGTTTGGATGCAATCTGGTAAGATGATGCAGTATTTTTGGATATACATTGAACTACTCTATTTTTTCTACCTTATACATATATATATATTAAAAAAAAACAACTAATGAAGTCATCTGTTTGAGATACGTAGTGTCCAAAAATATAGGTAATTATCTAAAAATGCATGGTATCCAAAAATACATAATATTACTTTACACCTTACGTTTCACGGTTTTTGAATGATAAGTCATATTCAGAAACACACAAGTGAACACAACAATCTTTAAAAATTGCTTGATTTACAAACTTTAAAGAAAAGTAAATAAATGTTATAACTTCGTTAATGATACACTTTGATTCTTGAAATATGCAAAATTTCAAGGTATGATTTCAGATTTAAAAGGTAAGTTCTTTTAAGTCATATCAGTGGATACATATCTTGACAGGTTTTTAAGATTTCGTAATATTATATATATTACAAACTCTGGTGTCTATCCGAGCGTTCGTCAATTTCCCATTTGAAAAAGCTGTGCACGCAGATGAAGCTCAACATTCACCTTTGAAATGGCGAGAGCACAGGCACGAATGATATTGATGTCAAATTTTATCCCAGAAGCAGGATATTCTACATTAAATTATTTCAGAAGCAGGATATTTTACACTAAATTATTCCAGAAGCAGAATATTCTACAATAAATTGTTAGAAACTAATCACAATGTCATCAACATTTCTAAATGTGACGTAGTTTATAGAACACAAAAAACAAGGTTAATGTATGGTGTTATTGAATGGCTCTAAGCACGACTGAAATGTTCAACACTTACTTTTTGCAGTGAGCGGTTTAAATATTTTTGTTTGTTTCAGCTAAGACACAAAGCTTCACCGTGGGCGACGTAAGTATATCGGAGCTTTGATTCTAAGTGTGACACAATTAACCTTTTTGAAGTCCATGAAATAATTTAAATTAATATATTAATTTAAATTTTCTCATCACTGGGGACGGGTACTTTTGCTTATGTTACATGTTCTTCAAAATGAATCCGTTACGTTATTAAAGTCATATCAACGGATGCAATTCTTGACTGTTTGTTAAAGTTTGGTAATATTACATATTTCCCAAAATAAGGCCGTTAAATAATTGATACCATATCATCAGACACAGTACCTAATAGTTAAGGTCCTTCATCATTTTATTTTCTTCAAAACAAATTCTTTGAATGCCACATGCAATACAAATATTCGAGAGAAATAGGCTGTTTTCACGTATGAAGTAACATGAAATAAAAAACCCATAAAGCTGATATCAAACAAACACAAGTTCTTCATATCTTACAACGCTGGGTTTCGTTACACGTGGTGGACTGATCGTCTGTGTGTAGCTTTGTGCTTCTCTACAAATAAATAAAAAAATACAAACATAACCATTTTAAACATCTAAAGATTTATAAAATAGCAATATTGTGGCTAACACTGGCTTAGTTTTCCACGAAGTGCACGTCAACTTCAGTATGTGCTGTGTATGTCAAATTTTAGAAGAACAAATTTTCTTTAGAGAAACAGTTTAATATAGAAAACAGACTATATATTTTTTTCTTATCTCAAAGTCTTCTTATTTTGAAGTATATTCGTATTATATAGTTGTACAGAGCCAACGGCACTACGTTAATTGTGTATGTGAGTGTTTTTGTTATAGCATAGCCACATCGGACTATCCGCTGAGTCCCCCAAGGGGATTTGAGCCCGATGTGGCTATGCTATAACAAAAACATTAGGCGAAACAGAACTTTTAAATTAGCATATATATGCATATACATATATATCGCTTCTAGCATTATGCTTTAACACGACATTTAAATTCATGCCTGTAAGCGAATTTGAGCTGAAACATAACGTGAAAAAAGTTTTGAATAACTTAAAAACTTTAAAATAGAATTAATCTGTACACAGGACTTTCCTAATATTTTATTATATAAAATATTTGAGCTCCATTCGGTTTTATGATTGAATTCCTTACGAGTTATAAACAAACGTTAAGTAATTCAACAATAAGTATTACTAATAGCACCAATTTGAAATCTTTATTCATTCCTAAGCTTAAAAAAAAGACGTTGTTAGAAATAAAGTTCATTTTGTACACATTACGAAAGAACGTTTCATTTATTTATGTTATTTGAAATCTTGACAGAAAAAACAATTGGTAAGCTGGTTTCGATATGAAATGAAAGTTTGTGATTACTTATGAATTGGTTTGTTTTGAAATCGCCGAAGGCTACACAAGGGCTATCTGCGCTAGCCATTCCTTTAATAAATAATTAAAAACAGCTTTTTGTAAATGTTTTGAGATATAATAACAGAATTGTTGTCCAAAGGTGTCTGTAATGTTACTTCAAATTTAAGTGTTCGTGGCTTTGTAATCTCTATGCACTAAGAGGTAAAAAAATTCACAAGCTCAAGGTATGTGCTTTTGAAATGCTGAAGGATTGGTCAATAAGGGAAAACATGAAGCTCTTTCTTTTGTTCTGACGATCATTTGGTAGAAACACGACTTTCAATTTGTACAGAAGTTACATTTCCAGTCTAGTCGACGCCAATCTGACATGCAAGTTCAAGGCATGGAGAAAACATAAATGAAGTCACATCTGAACACCTACCCCTATGTTACTCTTCTGGAAAACCCTAAAGGTTTGCTAGTTTGTTGTTTTTGAAATTCGCACAAAACTACTCGAGAGCTATCTGTGGAAGCCGACCCTAATTTAGTAGTGTAAGACTAGAGGGAAGGCAGCTAGTCATCACCACCCACCGCCAACTCTTGGGCTACTCTTTTCCAACGAAAAGTGGGATTGACCGTAATATTATAACGCCCCCACACCTGGGATGGCGAGTATGTTTAACTCGACCCTCAGATTACGAGCGCATGCCAGGCAACCCTAAAGGTGTAACACGAGTTTGGTGCAAATCGGTACAGCGCGATTCGCCAGATATAAACATATTCATATAAATCTTGCGATAAATAATAATTTATATGCTTTAAGAGCTGTGAAGTGAGGCTCACCAATATCATAGATTTACTTCTGGTTATTATATTCGCCTGTAGTCAATAGAAGCATATAAAAAAATTGTGTAGAAACTCACACTTAATACAATAAAATCACGATATATTCGACGTGAACAGACAAAAGTTTTTTTAAATAATCCAATGGGTACTTGATTTGTTACAAAATGTTTACAACAAATAAGATACTTGATATTAAGATGCAATACAAATACACTTACTGCTGTTAAACTGAGGCATGGTCGTTACATTACACATTTACATATGTAATTTGTATAACGAGACAGATTTTAGGGACAACATGAACGATTTAATAAAATAGAAAACAGTTTTATCAGACACCTTATCTTAAAGGATCGCATGTGTCCAAACCTTATGTTAGCATGCTGTTTTGCCAAAGAAATACATTCGCAGCTTCCAGTTTTTGTTAATGTCGGTTTGCAGATAGCCCCTTCTTGCAAAATAATTTTATTTGGTCGGATGTTTTGAAATAAATGTGTTCATGACACTCTTGTTGTAAGGTGTTGAAAATCTTCTTTCCATCTTATCGTGTTAACCTGATTGTCATAACAAGGTAATATTAGGCAGTAGTTTTTTTGTTTTGTTTTTTCGATTTGGTATCAACCAGTAAAATTTCCTGGAACAATGTGTCTTGTAGTCCGTTAACATTTCGGAATTCTGGATACATTACACTAGGCAGTTGTTCTGGCAATGTCCGTTTGTTTCATACCATTTTTTGGACAGTCGAACAATTTGGACCCATTAAACCTCTGGCACGCGACTAGGCGTGACAGTACAGAGAGCATGTCTGAACAAAACGTTGATCTGTTTCAATGAAGAAAGATTATACCAAAAGTACATCCTTTTATTTAAAACAGGCGTGTATGTGTTTTGAATTACAAATACTCAAAACAACTTATAGAGATCAGAATAACAACCCATACATGTTTGTACGATAGTAAGCTACCTTCTATGTTACTAGTCGAGAACGTACTCAACAACTACTCCATACCTGTGGACAACAACATCAATAAAGAACAGTATACAAACATTTTCTGCAAGATTTTATTAACTGGATGTGCTTCAGTAGGGCATTCCAAAATGTTCCGTTTCAAGAGTAAATGAGACCAAACTCAAAAGTAACATTTTATTTATAGCTATGTTCTAGCATAATACTGTGCATGATTCTTATCGTGATTCATGGCATGCTCTCGTTTTACTGACACAACAACAGAACTAATTCCTACGTTAAACGTGCTTTGTGTAACGCCATTTTAATGTCTATTGACTGACTGACAGAAAATAGACTGCTATTGTGCGAGTGATTAAAACAAATTATCCCTCCAAATAAAATCCCATATATTTCATGAGATTTTTTTAATTAAATGTACTAAAACACTAACTTGTAGCAAACACATAAATTGAAATTCCTTTTTTTTTCATTCACCGGTATCCGTTCAGATGGATAAAAAGATATTAACATAAAATAAAACAGCATAATATTATTTCGTGAAGTCTAAGGTAATGTTTTCAATTTGACCAAACAGACGATGACTTGGGTGTGTTTTATTTTGCCATGTTTATTGGGTTATAAACGTTCAACTATGTGGTATTTCGATTTTGAAAAGTACTCAAATTTACTTGCAAAACCTAGTTTCAGATGACGAGTAAACTTTCAATTATTTCGTATTCATCCTGAAAAAGAATGGTTCGTGTTTGTTAAGCTGTTCTCTGCAAACGCACAAATCTTCGCTACATTTTTAGTTTTACGTTTTTCTTGTTGTGTTTTTACCCGTTCGTGTTTCTTGTCAGCCCATTTGTTGTTGGCTTTCAGTATTTCCTGACAAACAATACTTAGATTTAATGCGATATAGTAGTTTGTGAAATTCCTTTAACAGTGATTTTTATAAGAGTCAAGGACTACAGGTAATTATGCTCTCTAAATAGTAACATCAACGAGATATTTAAGAGTGCATATGAAATAGACAAGATTAATGTTTACATGAACTTAGGTCCCTTATGTTTTTGAGTTCCCCGCTTAAGTCTAGAGATTTACAACACTAATATCAGGGGCTCGATACCCGTGGGTAAACACAGCAGATAGTTCGATGTGGCTTTGCTATAAGAAAATACACACACACAAGTGTTTTGAAAGCCAGCCTTTAAATATGTGAAGATGTTTTTTCTGATGCGGGAATTTCCAAACTATGGAAACATAAACATATCTATTTATTTTAAAAAAAGGTCGAGCTCAACGTTTAATAAATAGGTTTGTTTTAGAACACAGTTTGATATCTGAAACGATGTGTATTGATTGATAGGGCCCGGCATGGTCAGGTGGTTAAGGTGCTCGACTCCTAATTTGAAGGTCACGGTTTTGAATCCCCGTCACACCAAAAATGCTCGCTCTTTCAGCCGTGGGGGCGCTATAATGTGACGGTCAATCCCATTATTCGGTGGTAAAAGAGTAGCCGAAGAGTTGGCGTGTGGGTGGTGATGATTAGCTTTCGTCTCTCTAGTCTTACATTGCTAAATTAGGGACAGCTAGCGCAGATAGCCCACATGTGGGAAATGCAAAACAAATCAAACCAGTTGTTTGATAGTTTATATTGTGTTGTTACTGTTTAAAGGTTTTTAGCATATTAAAGTACGTAATTGGTGAAGACAACGTTTTCTCTCAAATTGACCGAACCCCTTGTTTTTATTTGTCTAGTTCAGAATTTCGACCTAATGGATTCACTTATTGGTTAGAACTGAAAGGAAAAGATGTTTAAAAGTTATATAAGAGAAACGGTAAAAGATTTCATTAATTACAATAGTCGCTAATGGTTGAGTTTGATCCTCCAAAACGTAACCCAATAAGCATTTACATGAAACTAAAAGGTTATTAAAAGTATCAACTTAAATCACTGATTTTTAGTTAACCATTAAACGTACTAATGTACTATTACGCGATTAACACGCACGCATACGAGTATAGAAATGATCGAGATGATGGTGATAGGGGAACACCTGTGTGCAAGTGATCATTTCTCTATTAGGTTCAGTGGTATACTACATATGGAGATAAGGAATAATTTGGTTACAAATTTCTAAAAAAAAAGCAAAATTTGAAGAGATGCGACAAGAATTATGTCTTGTGAAATGGGTAACTGAATTTTTTGGAGAAACTGATTCGCTGTAGAAAATTTTTAAAGATATTAAGGTAAACGTATTCCTTATTGAAATAAAATGTATAAAATATGATAAGTTTTCTGGGTCAGGTAATATTTTCCTGAGAGTTTTGAAGCAAGTTATGCCTATTAGACTTACATAATTTGTGAAAAAAGGTTTTGAGTCTCTGATAAAAGATCCTTTGCAAAGTCATTTAACACAGTTTAGAATTTACTGAATAGACAACATGGTTTCACTGAAGAAAAATCTTGTCTTACAAATCTTTTGAAAATCTTTGAAAAAGTGACTGTAGATGAGGGTAAAAGTGTAAATTTGGCGTACCTGTATTTTCAGAAAGCGTTTTACAAGGTGCTACATAAATAGTATTTCTATAGTTATGAGTGATAAGTTAGCAAATTGGATATGAAAGTGGCTGGATTGAAGAAAGCAGAAGGTTGTTATAAAATGAGCTAGACCTTGCAGGGCCAGGTGGTCAGGGTGCTTGACTTACAATCTGCGGGTCGCAGGTTCGAATCCCCTTCACACCAAACAAAAGAGTTGGAGGTGGTGTTGACGAATAGCTATCTTTCTTCTAGGCTTATACTACTAAATTATGAACGGCTAGCGCAGATAGCTCTCGTGTAGTTTTGCAAGAATTTAAAAAATAATAATAAAATGAGCTAAATCAAACTGAATTAATGCCAAAAGTGGGGTTCATTTTTAGAACCGTTGCTCATTTTGATTTATATCAATGATACAAATAAAAGAATAGCCAATACCTTCAGGCCTGGCATGGCCAAGCTCGTAAGGCGTGCGACTCGTAATCCGAGGGTCGCGGGTTTGCGCCCACGTCGCGCTAAAACATGCTCGCCCTCCCAGCCGTGGGGGTGTATAATGTGACGGTCAATCTCACTATTCGTTGGTAAAAGAGTAGCCCAAGAGTTGGCGGTGGGTGGTGATGACTAGCTGCCTTCCCTCTAGTCTTACACTTCTAAATTAGGAACGGCTAGCACAGATAGCCCTCGAGTAGCTTTGTGCGAAATTCCAAAACAAACAAAACAAGCCAATACCTTACTTAGATTTGTGGGTAATATTAAGATTTTGGTGTTAGTTCCTATAAGGATGCTGCTGATGATTTACCAAAAATGTAGATCATTTAATGAGTTGGACGACTAAATGACAGAGAGAGTTTAATCATAATAAATGCAAGATAAAGCATGAGGGTTATCATAATTTCAAGTATAATTTCGATGGGTATAACCGTAATAATGTTATGAAAGAAGATGATTTTGATGTTGTGGTTGATCAGTCTCTAAAACCAAGCGAGCAGTGAGCTTATGATAGTGGAAGAACAAACAGGATTTTATGTTGTGTCTATGGAAATATAAACAAATTTAAAGAAGTCATAATGGCGTTGTATAGGTCACTGGTTAGGCCATATTTGTAGTACTGTGTTCAATCTTGGCCTCTTTGTCATAAGACAGGCATTGAAGTGTTGGAAAGGGTTACGAGAATGGTGTGTGTGTGATGAAGGAGCTGTGGTAAGAGGACAGGCAGAAATATCTCAGATTGTTTTCTCTTGAAAAGAAGAAGGATTCGGGAGAATCTGATTGAGGTCATTTAAGATTATAAAGGAAATTGATAGTATTTATACATCATTTCTTCCCTACTTATTAGTGATAATAGTAGGACTAGAGGGCACAAATATGCATCTTGCAGTGTAGGGGTTATCTCCAGCTAAGCTAATTTTATTTTTATAACAAGATAGGTAGCCTTTAGAACGCATTGTCTTAGGATATGGTAGAAAGTGTAAATATGTCAATGATAAGGGTAAGTTCAGGTTTCTTTAAATAGTTTTAGTTCAGTTTAGCGGATGAGACAATCTATACTGGCCAACAGATTCCTTATTAATATTATGTTTTAAGTTTTTATCAGAATAATAGGAGTTTACGCTTACTTTAATTAGTTTTAAGCTAAACCTCAGAGAAAAACTTATCATGCACGTCGAAGATGATCTCATCTGATGTGTAACTCACTCATTTCATTAAAGATGATCTCATCTGATGGTAACTCGCTCATTTCATTAAAGATGATCTCATATGATGTGTAACTCACTCATTTCATTAAAGATGATCTCATCTGATGTGTAACTAGCTCAGTTCATTGAAAGTGATCTCATCTGATGTGTAACTCGCTCATTTCATTAAAGATGATCTCATCTGATGTGTAACTAGCTCAGTTCATTGAAAGTGATCTCATCTGATGTGTAACTAGCTCAGTTCATTGAAAGTGATCTCATATGATGTGTAACTCACTCATTTCATTAAAGATGATCTCATCTGATGTGTAACTAGCTCAGTTCATTAAAGATGATCTCATCTGATGTGTAACACACTCAGTTCATGCTCCTCGTCAGCACTGCTTGGATTAGAATCATAACTATTTAGTTCAATCGTTTTGATAGAAATGTGCTTTGTTCTGAGTAAAGGGTTAATGAGGGAACAGTTATGTATTGATTCAAAGAATTGCCAACGAACAGAACTACTACGAATACGCCATTGAGCTCTAAGACCGAAGACGAGGATAATTAACAGAGGGAAAGGTTCATTACTTACATTATTAAAGGCGAAACTGGTGGCATTTATGTGTGACCAGTAGACGCTATGAATATACACCGATAATGTCCACGCGAGCTTAGTTACAGGGAAGGTGACAATCTTAACTGGAAGTAATGTGATGACAAAGTGCTGTAACACTTCGCTTTGTTCACTAAACTTAATAATTTGTCTGTTTCACCACTCCTAGCTGAAGCCATTCTTAATAATTCGTTACAACATAATATCTTCAAACTGTTACTCCATCAGATAAAGGAGACTTGTCACCAAAAGTCATCAGTTTTATATAACTAATTTATTTTTGTGTTCTAAGACGAATAAATTAAAGAGTCCGATTTATGTTAAATTAACGTTTTTCTAATAGCTAATCTCGTCCAATAACATTCACAGTTGATGTACATTGTTATGCACTCTCACTCTACGTATATCTATTGTTGGCTTTTGTTTGGAGCTAAGCACAATGAGCTTTCTGTGCTATGCTCACCACGGGTATCAAAAAGCGGTTTCTAGCTTTGTAAGTCTGCAGACATACCGCTGTGCCAATGGGGCAGGGTTACTTATATCTCTATCGATCAGTCTAGAAGTACACGTATCATTTGTGTTCCACCTTTATGTATGTTTAATGTAACAAATCCGGCGAATATTTCATATACAGCTGACATGACTCGAGTATTTCCTGTTTTATAAGTGCGCATTGAGAAGTGTTAATACATAAGTTCCATTTTTTTTGACAGAAGTAACTTTTAAATGTAAAGACTACTGGTTACGTTTTAGTGTTTGTGTTAGATAGAAAACGTTTCAACATGTGAAAACCCTGATGGTCCCGTCATGGTTTTTGCTGGTAGAAGCAGCCCCTCATCTGTAAGTCTGAAAGCTTATCACTTCTAAAAAGCGGATTTTAGATATTCTTGGTAGATAGAGCGCAGATAGACCATTGAGAAGTTTTGTGTTTAACAACAAATAAACAAACTGATAAAGATACCATGGTGATTCGAATATTAAAACGCATTTTGACTTAATATGATTTAAATGTAAAATGTTGCTATAATACTGACCAAAATTACAAAAAAAGTAACTTAGGTTACAACGAAAGACTTATTCGAATTCTGGTTATTTTTTAAATGTATGTGTGTTTTGATATTTAAAACAGACAAGGAGATGAAGACTTTTACCAGACAGACCAAGAATGTGTAGCTTGTACAGTTAATAACTATTTCATACTGCCAATTATACAGTCTTACTATAGGTTCTCTGCATCCCAATACAGAGAAACATTAAAGATAGATTGCATCAAATACGCATCGCAACATCTGGATACACGACCTTTCAAAGGTTTTAATCCCTCCATTCAATCTCTCCTGACAACAGTTGTTAATTTATATAAAACTAAGCATACTTCGTGAAGATTGAATACATATATATGTAGTAAGTTAAGTATAATCCAGTTTAAATGTATGAAATAGTAGATATATGTATGTGAAACACATACACAAGTTTAGACCTACTTCAAAACGGTTTAATTATAAAATAGCTTCATCTCGATCTCAGAATTTCTGTTGTAAAAAAACACAAGTGAAGATAGCAGTAAGACAGGAGCTTTTCTAAACAACCAAATAATTTCTTTAAGCATTCTTTAAAACGTTTCGAACATGATAAAGTACTAATATAAGATGTTTTTTATACGTGTATTATGCCAATTTATTCAAAGTTTGATCGATGTTAAGTTCGTAACAACTAGAACATCGAATAATTTAAATACTGTTAGTTAAATTACATGGAAGTGATTGATTGATGCAGATATTTATCGAATTAATATCATATTGTAATTATACATCAAATAACCTTCAGTGCATAGACATAGTCTATACAGCTTATTTATTTTTGAACTTCGCGCTAGGCTACATGAGGGCTATCTGCGCTAGCCCAAGAGTTGGCGTTGGATGGTGATGACTAAATATCTTCTCTCTAGCCTTGTATAGCTAAATTAGGGAGAGCTAGCACAGATAACTCTCGAGTAGCGTTGCGCAAAATTCAAACCAAAACCTAAAAATAAATCGCTAAATTATGCTTATAAATAAATCTTTCTTCCCGAATTTGCTATTAAAATAAGTGTTTTTCAGTATGAGAATCACATTGCTCTTATCAGTTTCTTTATATGTCAATTCTGTTAGAGTTTAATCTTTTGAAAGTTCTTTGTTTCATGTATTCGAATAGTCAATTTTAAGTTTTAGAATAAGCGAAAATTGAGTCTGTCGAGTAGAATATTCAATTCTTAGTTTCTGTCTAATTTGTTCAATGAAAGTTTTTGTTTAGAATTAAGTACAAAGCTACACGAATGGACTATCTGTGATCTGCCCACCTGAACTCTATACATTTGAATGTGCGAGTTATTTCCTTGCTTGTTTACTGTCCGTTGATTAGTTTCAGAATTTGTAAGATCGTAAAATAACTCTCTTTTAAAGTGAGGTAATTCATATTTGTTAAATTTAAAAAAATGAATTTTATTTCCTAATTGCCTTTCCTCATTAACTTTTCTGTCAAATTTTTATACCGTGTCTTTTAAGCTTCAGATGTTTTTTTCTTTTATCACCTCATTCAATTTAGTTTCTCTTTGTGAATGTTTTCATATTTTATAATATAATGCTATTGGTTTTTAACCATGAATCTAGTTGGATTTTGTTTTTGTCTTATGATTTTTCTCCTATGATTCTCATAGAATAAGTAACATTAATAGCGAGTTTTATAAGATTAATAACCATCGTGAACATTTAATAAATGATAAATGCTCACCGTAAACCAGAAATTTCAGTAAGATTTTAGGTTTTAAAAATAGGCTTAACATCCACGATAAGAAAGGTACTGTAAATGTAATAATAAACGTTGCCATGTATACACTCGAGATGTTTTACGAAACATAAATAAATTACCGTTACAGGTCACAATGCACAGGGCAATTTCTTTATGAATCAATCATTTTATTGTGACAGTTCGACTCCATGTATTTTTACGTTTTAATATTCTAATTGTTATCAGCTTTAGATTGATTAAATAGAGAAGTTAAGAATTCGAATACATTTACATAAAAAAACAAATAAAAATCTACATAATGGTTCTTCATTATGTTTAAAACATTTTAATGAATACTCACAATAAAAAATGGTTATTTAAAAGGCATTGTGATTTATTGATTTCCTTTCTATGATTCAAAGGAAACAACAAATATATGTTTTTAAGAAAATCACCTTATGGACAGATTTAAAACAACATATTCGTTTGTTAATATTACTTTTATGCTATAAATATGAGTTTATACAAATTGTTATACACTGCATAATTGACAAAAACTGAAACTGACGAAGAATTTGGTGTTCAAATTTGTTCTGATATTAAACAACTTGGAAATAATATCAACTGACCGTTTATATTTGATATGCATATTTTCACTATATATATATATATATACATACACACGTATAACCCTAAAAACCACAATTTTAGTGCAAATCGATAACAAGTCATTACTTATAATAAATTTCATAAATAAATAAACTGGAAATCTATCCCTTGTCCTGTTAACAAATTACAGAATATATAATTATTTTAAGGATAATGTATACGGTCATAGCATCCAAAAGCGTTGGAGAATTTCAGTCTACCAGATATAATCTGAAAAACATAGATGAATAACAAGATGGCGATCACAACATCAATTAGGGTTAGATACTTCAACCAAAAGTGTCCCAACATCAATTAGGGTTACATTCTTCAACCTGCAGTGTCTCCGTACTCACTATCTTTCACCGTCTGCAACCAGTTATGAGTGATAGTCGCACCTACAAACGTTTAAAATTTTAATAGGAATTTCATATTAGAAATTTTGTTGTTAAGAACCACCCTTAATTTATGCCATTCTTATACACGTAATCTTCATGCACCCTTTGGACAATTATTACGGTAGAGCAACTTTTATAAATCTTTTCTAGATACTTCAATAATAATTGAATATCCACCTTTTATAATTTAAAACTCTTATTATAAAATAACAAGATTCATAAACCCCTAGTTTATTGTTAAGTAATAATTAAACATCATACTTGATGATGACGAAGCTTCCCGAAACGTTATTCATTTGCTACTTGTGACAACGTTTCTTTTATGAGTCATCGAAGTTGTCTTCAAACTTTAAAATTTTTATATTGTTATATTCTCTACAAATATAGTTTTTGTTTTGTTTTTAAGTTAGGCACAGATATTCAATAGGTTATATGTGCTCTGTCCAGGTTTCTAGCGTTCTAAGTCCGAAAACATATATCTCAAGGTTTTTTCTTTATATTGGTGTAATTTTGGTTTCAGTTGTTGTACAAGCAGGGCTTCCTCGATTTTGTGTTTGTTTATATTTGTTTCCCTACTTAGTATCTGGATGTCTTTTATGGTTATGTTGTGTTTATTTGAGTTGCAATGTTCAAAAACGTGTGAAAGTGTTTTTTGTGTTCTTTTGATCTGGTTTCCATTTTTCTCCTTTTTTCTCCAATATAGATTCGTGACAGTTGTTAAACTGTATTTTATAAATAATGTTGATGTTGTGTTTGTCTGTGTAGCTTTTACATAGTACGGAATTTAATTTGTACCTGGGTTTAGAATAAATTTGGTGTTTATTGGAATGTTATTTTTTATAAGTTTTTTTTTTCCAAATGATGGTTATTTTTTCGTTGATGTCGGGAACATATGGTATACAACAATATAAGGTTTGTTGTATCTTGGAATTTATTGTTGATTGTGTTGTTGGTCTAGTTGTGTGCGCATAATTTATTAACGGTTTTGGAGGAAATTTGTTGATGTTGATGAAGTGTTGTTTTATTTTGTTGATTTCATCATTACTTTTATCTGATGAACATAGTTTTGTGGCTGTGTTTATTTAGTTTCTTAATGTGCTTAAGTTTTGTTTTGTTTCATGTGATGAGTCCCAGATAATGTACAATCCAGTATGGGTGATCTTTTTTCAGTGGATTTTTGTTTTGAATTGCGTACTGGTTCTTGTGATCTTGCGGTCATCACAAGTCCGGAAACATGCTACTGTGCCACTAGGTACTCCAAATGAATCCATTGCATTATTGAGTCTTATCAGAAAACTTCTAACGGTTGCACGTAGTTTAATTTGCTTGTTTTCTTACAGTACGTTTACTGGATTTGAAAATAAAACCGAAATTTAAACAGTATGAGTGTTAAGTCTCACAATGTTATCCCTAAAAAATGTCTTTTCAAAAACATAGAATGGTTCTTTTTATTTTACTGACAATAGAATTAAAATGTTTACATTTATCTTGTATACCACCATAGGTATAAAACACTTCTCTTTGTATTAAAGAGTTGAAGTAATGTTGTTGTTTTTTAAATTACAAACCGATGTTTTCTAAAATACAGCAAATTTAAAGAAATCGATTTGAGTGAGGCCTGGCATGGCCAGATGGTTAAGGCCCTTGACCTGCAATCCGAGGATCGCGGGTTCGAATAGTCGTTACACCGAACATGCTTGCCCTTTCGGCCGTACGGCATTATAACGTTACGGTCTATTCCACTATTCGTTGATAAAAGAGTAGCCCAAGAGTTGGCGATGAGTGTTGGTGACTAGCTTCTCTCACTTTAGTCTTACACTGCTAAATATTGGTCGGCTAACGCAGATAGCCCTCGTGTAGCTTTGCACGAAATTAAACAAATAAAATAAACGGTTTGTTTGAGTACATATAACTTATGAGTTGATTACCGTTTTATTGATGTTCACGATAAAATATGTTTGTTATTCGAGTTACATCTTGAATATATATTTTATACAGCCAGAGATAAATGAATAAAAGTATATTTTAACATTTATACGTTTGCATACTGTCATTTGAAAAGAAAACTGCTATATGAAAACTCCAAAACTACCTACATTTAGATTTGGCAGTGTAAGACTAGAGGGAACACAGCTAGTCATCAACACCCACTGCAAACTCTTGGGCTACTCTTTTACCAACGAATAGTGTGATTTACCGTCCCGGCTGAAAGTGCGAGCATGTTTGGTGCGATGGGGATTCGAACCCGCGATCCTCGGATTACGAATCGAATGCCTTAACCCACCCGGCCGTGCCGGGCCCATCTCCATTAAAACTTGTAGAAAAAGACCACGTTTCGCATATTTGGGGCCATGAACGTCTACGCTATGAGAGCAAAGGTTAAACTATAACCTTTATTCAGAGTAAGTAATGTAATCCAGCGCTGTTTTCTGCCTTCGATTTAGTCTCTCAGTTGAAATTTAGGGTATGCTATGCGTACAGAGCTCATTGTGTAGCTATGGGCGAAAATTCTAATGCAAAAACATATAAATATATCAGTTTTCACGTTACTTTATGAGAAATAATTTGAATTTTACGTTGGAAAAATTCATGTGACGCCATTTGTTTTGGAAGACCCTCAAGGATTCTTTATTGGTTTCTTTTGAATTTCGCGCCAAGCTACTGGAGGATTATTTGCGCTAGCCGTTCCTAATTTAGCAATGTGAGACTAGAAGGAATACAGCTTGTCATAACTACTTGGCCATACCGGGCCGACCTTTAACGAATCGAGTCAAAATTGGTTTTGAAGGCTTTTTAAATACAATTTTTACATGTAGCTACAACATGCCAATATTATTTACTCAGTCAAATTGAACAAGTTATTTTCATTTTTAATACTCTCTCGTTTCGGGTACCTGGTGGTCAATCATTTGTAAAAATAAATGATAAATTACATTTTTATTGACAGAATATCGTTGTTTTTTTTAGAGTTTTCAGATGCAATATTAATTGAAATTGAAAGTTTTTGGTTGACTTAGTTGCCAGGAAAACATGGAAATGTTATTTGCTCAGTTCCGTTATTAGTAGAAAAACTTCTTCAGAATTGAAAGCCATAAAAATTCGATTTTTGTTCGGTTCTGGATTTTAAAGCAAACAAACCCATTGACAGTGCAGCTCGTAGAAAAATATATTTTTTTCGAAGATTGTTTCTTTTGAGATTCCACATGAACGTCCACGATTTTCCAAAGGAGCTAAAAAAGTAATCATAATATCTTGCAGTCAATAAAAAAATACAAATAATCCAGTCTCCTTAACATGTGCTCGTAGATAGCATGGGTGCCCGCAGAAATTTTCCTAGGGTAACTTGAGTATTGTAAAATTGTGAAGTTAATAGAAAATATATATGTTACTTTTGACCCTTCTGCGGACTCTTATGCACCTCTTTTTATGTAGTTAAAAAGCAACTAAAGAAAGAAAAAGAAACAAGCTAAAATTTTGAAATTGTCAACCATTTCAAACGATAGATATTAAAGTTTTAGTTTCATGTGTTTTTCTTGTAAAAATGGAAGTTTTTATTTTTTTTACTATTTGCATGAAAACTTCACGTGAAGCTGGAGAACAACAAGGTTTTGAAACTTCGCATATTTGTGCTTGTATTAGATCTGAAATATTCAGTACCATTTCTATAGAACAATTTGTTATTATTCAAACACAGCAAAACTTTTCCATAACGATTTCGCTCTATTGTTTCTGATAAAACGAACATGCATAGAAACTGTTAAGCATTTTTTTTCGGAATTTTCTGTGTGTAGTTGTCCCTAATTCTTGAAGATAAACTAGAGTGAAAGCAGTTAATAAGCAGTAGTCACAACTACCTCTTGGGAGATTCATTATTTAATGAGACTTAACTATCACTCTTATAACGCACTATGATTCTACAGGAAAGAGTGTGTTCTTTGATGAAAATGAAATGAGCCATGAAATCTTCAATTGACAGCTCTATAGCGCGAACCACTGTGCACGCTCGACCCAATTGGTAATCATCACAGAAGTTTATAATTGTTCCATTGCATTTGGTTTAAATATGTTTAAAATATTGATATATTTTACTAAACACATAACGTTTCATTTACAACATTTAATAAGGCATAATGTACATGACTGCAGAGGCGAGGTCATGGTCGAGACTTATCAAAGAAAGCGCCTCTGTGCAGATTCATTGGTATTCAACACTAAAATAAAGATACAGTAAATTGTAAATGTATCGTTCAATTTAGACTCTATGTAAAATTCCACAGTTTTCATCGAGATTATTGTTTTGAATAACCTGAATTTTAAATATGTATATTATAAAAGTTTTTGTTTTGTTTTTGAATTTCGCGCAAAACTACATAAGGGCTATCTGCGCTAGCCGTCCCTAATTTAGTAGTGTAAGACTAGAGGAAGGGCAGCTAGTCATTACCATTCACCACCAACTCTTAGGCTACTCTTTTACCAACGAATAGTGGGATTCACCGTCCCATTATAACGCCCTCAAGGCTGAAAGGGCAAGTATGTTGGATTCGAACCCGCGACCCTCAGATTTCGAGTCGAGCTCCTTAACCCACCTGGCCATGCCAGACCCATTAAAGAAGTTATGCAAAATGCTGAGTGGGTTGCATTAAAATAATTTTGAACATGTAAATCAGAAATTCGCGTGAGAATTACAGCTGATATAAACTGGCTGTGAACAAAAGGTATCAGAACTGCATTTTTACACTTTTTGACGTTAGGTAAGTTGCATATCACAACTCAAAGTTTATTGCTTTTGGGGAGAGTATTTCAAGAGAACTTTCCGACCCAAAATGTTAATACATTAAAATAATTAATATGTTAGCAGATGTGGAATTTATAATTTAAGATTGGATGTACACGGGTTAACCTTGCGGTAGAGAGTTGCATTTCGAAGTTGGTGACTTGGATTCAAATTCATGAGGTACCACAAACTAGTTCCTACTCTTTAAAAGAGTGACAATCAGTTCATTAATGTAAATGGTAGACGTCAGAAGCTACTAACTGCCCGCATTACTTCTATTCAGTAGTTCAAAATTAGGAACGGCAGTAGGTAGCCTTAATAGCTTTGCCAAAAATACAAAATATAAATCATTACTCTCATATTTAACAACATTATAGAATGAACGAAAATGAATTAAATCGGGACACTATCCAGAAAGAGACCTGCAGAAACTCTAAGCTAGGTGAGAAAAATGTAGCGTATTGTAATAACTGAGAATTCCTGAACACAACTTTCTCTGGGAAAAGCCATTCACGTACCCTGAGTATTGTTTGTTTTGAATTTCGCGCAAAGCTACTCGAGGGCTATCTGCGCTAGCCGTCCCTAATTTAGCAGTGTAAGACTAGAGGGAAGGCAGCTAGTCATCACCACCCATCGTCAACTCTTGTACTACTCTTTTACTAACGAATAGTGGGATTTATCTTTGCTATATAACGATCCCATGGCTGAAAGGGCGAGCATGTTTGGTGCGATCGAAATTCAAACCCTCGACCCTCAGAGTACGATTTGAACGCCTCAACCCACCTGGCCATGCCGGGGCTAGTACCCCGACTAAATGTTAACAACATACTGAGAAAGAACCTCCGTTAACTTTCTTGCGTTCTTTTGAGTTTATGAGTTTAAAATCAATGACGACAATACGCAGTGCTCATCAACACCAACATTTTCAAAAATACAGTTTTAGTCTGAATTATATTTGATTAGAATTTTAAAATTTCTATTTTTTATAAAATATATAAAACTATTATTATAGTATTTGAATTTTCTGTAAAAATATGTAAAACCATTATTATAATATTTGAGTTTTTCTGTAAAATATGTGAAAGTATTGTTATATTATTTGACATTTTTCCTGTAAAATATGAAAAACTATTTATATACTATTCGATTTCTTCTGTAAAATATGAAAAACTATTAATGTACTATTTGATTTCTTCTGTAAAATATGTAAAACTATTTTTATGTCGTTTAACAAAACTACTGAAAGTATTTTAAACTGCTTTGTTTTTTGTTTCCGAATGTTAAAGCTGGATAATTTGTTCTAATTTTTAATACTTTGAATGTTTAAAGACGATCTGATTAAAATATTGTTCCCTAGTTTGTTGTCTTAGTATCTTACGAATATCTACTACCAAAAAATTTATTTACCGATTTTAATATATATGAGAACACTGATTTTTACTTTATTACAGTTAAAATGAAAATCAAATGTTCAAGCATCATTCCGACATAACAAATTAATTGTCTTCTCTTCTAACATTCAATATTCTTTGAAGTAAAGAGTTACGCTGAAACATCAAAAAACTCTGGAAATACAACATTTTCACCTTGGAAGTTGAAGAAATAAAACACTTTTACTAAAATGAGACTTTTCACTGTTCTTGTATTTTTTAATTCTAAAGAACCACCTTTCAATACATCCAATTATACACACTGTAGATAATTAGTAATGACTATCAGTAGAACTGTAATACTTTGCCAAAAGTAGCTGTTAAATTTCACTCAATATGCAGGAATCTGTCTTTTTTTTTTTCAGACAATGACGTCACTGGTATTAATCGTAACTAACTGAAATTCGGTATTTTCACAATGTAAAAATGATACCACGTTTTCCAAAATAAGAATACGTCAGACAATCGAGTGTTTGATTTTATGAATTGAGAAACAGTGTTGAATTTTCACGTCTTTTAATTATTGAGTTGCAACAATACGCGAATGTTATGTAAATGTCATGTAAATGTTTTGTAAACGACAACATGTCATGTTGTGTTTAAATTTCCATATCTATTATTTATATTTCCATATTTATATTATTGTTCCAAAGTTCAAAACAATAAAATACGTTGTTATTCATTTAAAATGAGATTTAGAAATTTCTAGAATTAAGTAGATCGATCATTTGACTGTAAACGGAAATGTATGGCGGCTTAGTGTCTAGACGTCGAGTCTCGTGCAAGAACGGACATGCGTGGATTGCTCTGGAGTTCTGTGGAAGTTACGCAATTGTTCGAGAAAATTAGGCCTACTAATATATAAACAGACGGAGACGCGAGAACTAGAAGAGTCAGACATTAGTTTTGTTCAAAACAAGAGATGTTGTTTTTCGTTTGAGAAACTTTAAACGTTTGCTGTGTGTTAATTCAACTTGGAATTGTGACTGAAGTTAGATCTACAGAAGCTGTGATTTTATTTCGTCAATCTTTACGATTCATTCGAATTACTGGTTATACTGAAAATCACCACGTACAGGACTGTTTAGGAGAGACCGAAGCGGAAAACGAGAAGTTGAAACATTCATCGAAAACACCGTAAAAAGTACTTCGTCATTCTTCATTCAAACTTCGAAATTTCTTCGTGGGACCAAATTCACACCCTAGACTGGAATTTTGGATTTCTAATCTGGACTTTTGGACTTTCATTCTAGATCATATTATTAGATACAGGCCAGTACCATTTTGTATTGTAATAAATTATACAAGTTGATCTGTGTCTTTCTGTTGCGTTCAGTCTACATACGTAAAAAACGTAACAGCGAGAAAGTAGTGTAAAGGTTTTACTGTTAACAAAGGTTACTGAAGCTGATGCTACGTTCAGTTACCTAGTTTTTACTTTGGATTTCCTCTTAACCAAAAAAACGAAATAAAAATAGTCAACTGAAGATAGTATTAGCTTCAGTGACCTTTAACAGCGAATTGTAGCCTTTTTATGGTCATGGTGAACAACAAGTAAAATGAATTCTAAACCAAAATGAATGTTTCTTAAGCTTCTTTAACGGAATATTGTTCAACGGGAGAACAAATTTAAAACAAAATTAACAAAATTCATTGGACGTATCGCCACTTAAGAAAAATTAATAGCTTCGATTTTTCACTTGCACTCTTCCATATAAAGATGCTTATTGAACATTTTCTCTCTCTTTAATAACAAAGCTCGAAACCATAATAATTGTTACGAAGAAATTCAATTTAGTATAAAAGTACGGAGCATTAACAACTTTCTTTTATGGTGGCCAAATTCTATCGAATAATTATAAGGAAGTAATCCAGTACTACACTTTGTATTAACTATTACTGGAAATAAAATTATATGTAAGTCCGCTAATAATTGGCGAACTGCTGGACCGTTTGTCACCAAACTTAGCATGTACTTTCAGCCACCATCTTCTCTGGAAAATAACTTAATTGGGAGAAGAGACCGACTTTCTATTCGTGACCTCTAATTATTATTTGTGCGTTGAGTGAATGTATTAGTTAATATAAATATTTCTAATTAATTTGCATTTTATTAGAAATACATAGGAAAGATACAACCACATACATCATGTTTCTGCTAAATAAATTTACCATTATTTATTGATTTAAAAATTTGTTTTTGTTCTTTATACATTATCATACCAGTTTGGATGCAATCTGGTAAGATGATGCAGTATTTTTGGATATACATTGAACTACTCTATTTTTTCTACCTTATACATATATAGATATTAAAAAAAAACAACTAATGAAGTCATCTGTTTGAGATACGTAGTGTCCAAAAATATAGGTAATTATCTAAAAATGCATGGTATCCAAAAATACATAATATTACTTTACACCTTACGTTTCACGGTTTTTGAATGATAAGTCATATTCAGAAACACACAAGTGAACACAACAATCTTTAAAAATTTCTTGATTTACAAACTTTAAAGAAAAGTAAATAAATGTTATAACTTCGTTAATGATACACTTTGATTCTTGAAATATGCAAAATTTCAAGGTATGATTTCAGATTTAAAAGGTAAGTTCTTTTAAGTCATATCAGTGGATACATATCTTGACAGGTTTTTAAGATTTCGTAATATTATATATATTACAAACTCTGGTGTCTATCCGAGCGTTCGTCAATTTCCCATTTGAAAAAGCTGTGCACGCAGATGAAGCTCAACATTCACCTTTGAAATGGCGAGAGCACAGGCACGAATGATATTGATGTCAAATTTTATCCCAGAAGCAGGATATTCTACATTAAATTATTTCAGAAGCAGGATATTTTACACTAAATTATTCCAGAAGCAGAATATTCTACAATAAATTGTTAGAAACTAATCACAATGTCATCCACATTTCTAAATGTGACGTAGTTTATAGAACACAAAAAACAAGGTTAATGTATGGTGTTATTGAATGGCTCTAAGCACGACTGAAATGTTCAACAGTTACTTTTTGCAGTGAGCGGTTTAAATATTTTTGTTTGTTTCAGCTAAGACACAAAGCTTCACCGTGGGCGACGTAAGTATATCGGAGCTTTGATTCTAAGTGTGACACAATTAACCTTTTTGAAGTCCATGAAATAATTTAAATTAATATATTAATTTAAATTTTCTCATCATTGGGGACGGGTACTTTTGCTTATGTTACATGTTCTTCAAAATGAATCCGTTACGTTATTAAAGTCATATCAACGGATGCAATTCTTGACTGTTTGTTAAAGTTTGGTAATATTACATATTTCCCAAAATAAGGCCGTTAAATAATTGATACCATATCATCAGACACAGTACCTAATAGTTAAGGTCCTTCATCATTTTATTTTCTTCAAAACAAATTCTTTGAACGCCACATGCAATACAAATATTCGAAAGAAATAGGCTGTTTTCACGTATGAAGTAACATGAAATAAAAAACCCATAAAGCTGATATCAAACAAACACAAGTTCTTCATATCTTACAACGCTGGGTTTCGTTACACGTGGTGGACTGATCGTCTGTGTGTAGCTTTGTGCTTCTCTACAAATAAATAAAAAAATACAAACATAACCATTTTAAACATCTAAAGATTTATAAAATAGCAATATTGTGGCTAACACTGGCTTAGTTTTCCACGAAGTGCACGTCAACTTCAGTATGTGCTGTGTATGTCAAATTTTAGAAGAACAAATTTTCTTTAGAGAAACAGTTTAATATAGAAAACAGACTATATATTTTTTTCTTATCTCAAAGTCTTCTTATTTTGAAGTATATTCGTATTATATAGTTGTACAGAGCCAACGGCACTACGTTAATTGTGTATGTGAGTGTTTTTGTTATAGCATAGCCACATCGGACTATCCGCTGAGTCCCCCAAGGGGATTTGAGCCCGATGTGGCTATGCTATAACAAAAACATTAGGCGAAACAGAACTTTTAAATTAGCATATATATGCATATACATATATATCGCTTCTAGCATTATGCTTTAACACGACATTTAAATTCATGCCTGTAAGCGAATTTGAGCTGAAACATAACGTGAAAAAAGTTTTGAATAACTTAAAAACTTTAAAATAGAATTAATCTGTACACAGGACTTTCCTAATATTTTATTATATAAAATATTTGAGCTCCATTCGGTTTTATGATTGAATTCCTTACGAGTTATAAACAAACGTTAAGTAATTCAACAATAAGTATTACTAATAGCACCAATTTGAAATCTTTATTCATTCCTAAGCTTAAAAAAAAGACGTTGTTAGAAATAAAGTTCATTTTGTACACATTACGAAAGAACGTTTCATTTATTTATGTTATTTGAAATCTTGACAGAAAAAACAATTGGTAAGCTGGTTTCGATATGAAATGAAAGTTTGTGATTACTTATGAATTGGTTTGTTTTGAAATCGCCGAAGGCTACACAAGGGCTATCTGCGCTAGCCATTCCTTATTTAGCAGTGTAACACTAGAGGGAGGGCAGCTAGTTATCTTTACCCACGACCAACTCTTGGTCTACTCTTTTACCAAGGAATAGTTGAACTGACCACACAGTACAACGTTTCCCACGGCTGAAATGGCGAGCATATTTGGTGTGACGGGGATTTGAACCCACGATCATAGGATTAGGGAGTCGAGTGCCTTAATCACCTGGCCATGCCGGGCCTGACACCCAGGATGAATGATAATGCATATTCGTTTGACATCGATGTTTTCTCCTTTTCTTCAGTTTGTTTTTATTTTTTGTTAGCAAACATAATAATAAAATTTCTCACTGTGGTAAACTAAATAATAATTTGACCTAAGTGTTTTTTTCCTTCCAGATTTGAAAAGTCTATACAGAAACAAAAGACTATTATTTTCGAATTCTTCGTACCTGAATTATAGAAAATCTGTTATTAAAATCGAACCAACTTTTATTTAGTTTAAGTTTGTCGTCCGTGTAATTAATACCGACAAAACTTCCATAAGTTTTGCTACTTTTTAACAGTACAAATTAGTTCTAGCTTTCACTATTTTTTTCTCTATTATATTTATGAAAGCCAGGTGATAGGCATGCAGTGACCCTGATGAGCGCTAAAACGTTACCTAGGAGGATAAACCAAGAAATTAGATTGCTGTTATGATGACAATTAATTTATATATATATAAAGTCTGTCTGTAGAAGAGTACTATATGCTTTTCAACTCTATGATCACAGTTGTGTAGTTTTGTGCTTAATTACTGTTAAAGTCTTGTGAAGGGAAAAAACAAACTGAAAATGTCAGTGATGTCGAGAAACCCACTTGTTGAGAATTTTATATGCAAAAACGGCTCGTTTCGCTCTTCTATTTAAAATATTTTCTCAACCCAAACGAGCCGTTTTTGCATATAAATAAACTGAAAATGTGTGTAGGTTTAGTGGATTCAGTTCGTATTTTGTTATACTGGCAATTCCTTGCGACCACGCGTATGCATCGCTGATTAAAATTTGTGCATCTCGAACGACTAATCAATATTTCAAGATTATTTCTATCACTATCACGAAATCAAAAGCATGAATATAAGAGCTGTAATATTTATTAGCATTTGGATGTTGCATAGCAGTTCGAAATCACTTATACTGACCCCCGGAAATATAAGTCTGGGAGCTTATAACTCTAAAATGGGATTTCCATACTCGCAGATTGTAAACCATAGATGGCTTATTCTGTGGCTTTGGGCTTAATAACACAAAATCACAAACTAAATATAATAACTAGTTTGAGTATCTAATACTTAACGACTTAAACAATTCCAGTATACATATTTTTAGTTCATTTATCAGTGTTTTGATCCTAAGTCATTACGAATGTTTTCATCGTTTAAGACGAAATGCTTTCTCGTAGCAGGGTGGGGGTGGTGTCCACCTGAAGACACCGACAGACATGCACGACGCAAAATACGAAAATCAGTATCAGCTACTGTTCGTTTTATTTCTTTTCGGCATTCAATTTTCTTGTTAACTCATAGTACAACAAAAACAAACTCATGTTTTTTTCCTCTATCTAGAAACTTAGCTATGAGTTTACATCCAGGTAATATGCACTGTTACTTGATTTGAACATTACTGTTTTCTCTCAGTACTTTTTTTTCACACTGAATATTTTTTTTATAAACTGTGTATTGAAAACTAAGGCATATTTTAAATTTCCCGTTTTCTTTAAGAAGTTTCATATAACTTTCCAGATTATACACAAAGTATTACACTGCCAACAATCCATAACACCTACCTAAATATCCTGGCCACTGGCGGCAAAGCGCTTATTACAGCAGGATGGGTCTCAGTATTACAGTAACGCCATCATAACAAGAAGCTACTGAAGCATACTAGCTATTATAAGCCAGGAGTAATCCCTAATGCAGCTTATGTTAGGAAACGTATTTTACATTCTAGATAATTAGCCGTTTAGAAACTTTCAGTTCACAAGAAATAATAGGAATTCTGAAACATCAAAGTTCCCGGGGATTCTTGGCCATTGCTTATTTTTAACAAATGTTTAAGATTTGTTTATAAAAAAATTAACTTTGTTCTGGCTCCATTCCATCTGATGACTCACGCTGTTTCTGGTACACACTTTGGTCACAGTTTGTAAACATTTGCTGTTGCTGGTACACACTTTGGTCACAGTTTGTAAACATTTGCTGTTTCTGGTACACACTTTGGTCACAGTTTTTAAACGGTTGTTGTTGCGGATACACATGTTGGCTACAGTTTTTAAACAGTTGTTGTTGCTGGTACACATGTTGTTCACAGTTTTTAAACAGTTGTTGTTGCGGATACACATGTTGGTTACAGTTTTGCGCATAGCTCTTTCTGATTTTTGAAAGTATAAACAACTAATCAAAAACATCCAGACTTAACATTTGCTTAGGTTTTTTTAACGACTGTCTATGAATATTTTAATTGGGTGTAAAGTTTTCATTAATTTTTCATTTAGTTAAAACTCAGTGGTGAGTTTTATATATTTTGGAATAAAGGCACAAATATTTTAAATAGTTTAAAAGGGCTCCAGGAATTTAATTGGTTTTCCTTTCATATTCATTCCATGTTATAAGTCTAAAGCACCTGTTTCAAGTTAAGGGTAGAAATTTCACTACATATTGAATATGGAATTTAAGTAACAAGTGCCAAACACACAAATTGTAAAAAAAAAATATTCATAAAGTGATTGGCGTCATTCATTTAAAAATAACTTTAAACCAAACATTAATTTGTCAACTAAACAAAGTAGAACAGGGTAAGTTAGTTAAAAATATAAAACTCTTGCTTTTTTGCTGAAATATGATATATTATTATTAACTTGGTCTTTCGTTAAACTTTGAAAGTAACAACCCTTTTGCTGTCATAAGCCATATTTAAAGCTCTTCAAAGGCAGCTTCGATAGATAATTTGTGGCTTAAACTATACTCCCTTTACTCCCTTTTAGGTAAATTTCTTTTGAAAGATAAAATTTTCTTCATCAAGTCTTGAAAATTCTCTGAGTACGAACAAATTGCCTCGGACTTCCTTCCTAATTATATTAATATACCAGGAAACATAAAACACTGATAATTCTTGTAAAATGGTACATCTAGTAGTTTTATAAGTATCAAAAGCAAATATGCTTTTAATGCTATGCAAACAACCAGTAACAAAAATATTCCGGACAGTAGATATGTTACTGGAATTTAAAAAATTATCCCAGTGGATGCGTATTTAATTAATATAAAAAACTACCCTTGTGATAGTATTAGGAAGTAATGAAAAATAATGGCAGTTTAAAAGATAACTTGTGACCAAAACGTCCCAGTGGAAGAACAAATCATTATACGGACAAATGATATTACAAATAATTCCAATGTTTGTTTAATTGACTGTTAACACAAATGTTACTAATGTGTCTGACATAACCCTAGATCCTATTGGCTGTCTTGCTAAATATTACCACAAAAAAACTAATGGTTTCGTAGCGATGTGATTTGCTACAAGAAAAGTTTCAAATAAATTAACGAATATTTTAATGAGACTCGACTTCCTCGTTGTGAAAAGTTTATCAATAACAATATTATACACTTGTAATAACAATAAACTCACTCGAAGTAAAAAGTGTATCTCAAGACGGTTGATATGGGTATTCAAAATATTATATACTTTCATATATCTTTTGTCTTACAATCATAAATTCGAGGTTCGATTCCAAACTGTAGTTAGAGATAAGATAAACAATTGTGTAACTTTACTCTAAAAACTATCAACATATATTTTCAGGTGTAATCACATCACATAAACTGAATTAACCAAGATATTTACCAAGCGTACTTGAATACATTGTATTTTTAACAAAGCTCATGTCAATTGTTACTAGAAAACATAAGTAGCTTTTACTGGTCGTTTTGAGTCGGATACTTTCATAAAGAATCGTTTCGCAGGAATTTGTAAGTTTACAAAGCCATGTAAAAAACAACAACACATACACATACAGTTAATATGCTACCAATTGCAACATGCTTTCCTTTTCCCTTAGTGGGAAAGAGGTAAATACTCTCTGAAATTCGAGGACCGATTCCCTTCGGTGGATAGAGTAGATAGCTCAGTATGACTTCACTTTAAAACAAACAAACATGTGACCTATAATTCGGTTCTTAAATTTGAGTAAAACTCAAAACAGTGAGGAATTATGATGAAATCAAAGTTTTATCTATTTATTTTTGAACTTCATGCAAATATGGATAGTTAACAGTACTCACCACCGACACTTGGGCTACACTTGTCTGTCTGATGGAGCAGTTGAATATAACTGTTAAATTTATGACATGTCCATAACTCCAAAATTCAGAAAACGTTTTCTTTGTGACAACGGGGAGCAAACCGTTAATAAAATATTGGGCTTGATTGTTGTCTATACAATACAGTCATAGCTTTAAAGTGTGAATCGATTTATTTTTTCGGCAATGGAACACGAATTTGGAATTTTCTCATTTACAGTTCGACACAGTCGAATTCACAGGCCATGCACGCAAACCACCCGATCCATTGAAGTTCAGAAATGATATTTTCGGTGATAACATTGGTAATTTGTTTTGTGGTGCTCTCTAACGGTAGGACTCGAAATCTACAAAGACAAATGTAATATTACGATGACTCCGACTCTAACTCAAGTCCAAACGAACTAAACATACCGTTAACTGGAAGTCAAACGGATTGACCCAGTCATATTTTTCAATTACAGGTAACTGTAGTCATCTTGCCGCTAGAGGGCTGTTGTTCGTCCCGAACTATCCATAACCACCACAGTATATATTTCCAATTATTAAAAAAGAAACCTAGTCCTCAACTCCGAAAGAGTCCATGCATCACGGTGACAATCCAAGCGTAGGGATAACGGAAGTGTTTTACTTTTGTTTGTTATTTTTAAGAAGTGATTAATCTTGTGTCAAAACGGACCAAATGATAACTGATTGCCACCTGAACGTTTTCAAAATAAATGACCAACTAACCAACTTGTCCAACCCAATTTCGGTTGTGCACTCTCGTTTTATTGCGATATTGCTACAAAACTACCAATGTTATATTTTTTAATTGTATAAGTTATGTTACTAAACAAGTGAACTTTTTATACGACTTTCTAAAACTTTTCTTTCTCTAAGTGTAAGTCAGAAACCATAGTTGATACCACTTATCGATACTAAAGATCTCGTTAAGTGAAGATGGTACTCGTGACATAGTGGACACATATATGCTGCAGAATTAAGGGTACGACTTTCATAGTTATTGAGCTTACAACTTTTTGTCACTAAACTACGGAATTATGTTGCCAGAAATTTACAATTATGTTGATAAAAGTAATTACTT
This sequence comes from Carcinoscorpius rotundicauda, assembly GCA_011833715.1. Taxonomy (NCBI): domain Eukaryota; kingdom Metazoa; phylum Arthropoda; class Merostomata; order Xiphosura; family Limulidae; genus Carcinoscorpius; species Carcinoscorpius rotundicauda. The sequence continues at coordinate 38,231,054 of CM022403.1, forward strand.
CTTTTTACACTGCGAATAACATAAGTACTTACGAGGTTCTGTTATTAAACAACCTATGATTTAGACACTTATGAAATTCTGCTGTTATATCACTTATAAGTTAAGTAATTACTATATTCTGTTATCAATCAACGAATAATATAGTCACTTACGATATTGTTTGTTTTTGTTTTGTTTTGAATTTCACATAAAGCTACACGAGGACTATCTGCGCTAGCCGTTCTTAATTCATCTGTGTAAGATTAGAGGGAAAATAGCTAGTCACCACCATCCGCCACAAACTCTTGGGCTACTCTTTTATCAACGAAGAGTGGGATTAAACGTCACATTATAAAGCCCACAAAGCTGAAAGGGCGAGCATGTTTGGTGCGACGGAAATTTTAACCCGCGACCCTCAGATTACGAGTCGAGTGCCTTAACCACCTGGCCATGCCAAGCCCTTACAATATTGTGTTATCAAGCAGTTGATAATATAGACAATTAAGACAGCTTGTTAATAATATAAGTACTTACCATCTTTTACCAATAAACTACTGGCAATCTAGGTACTTACGATATTCTTCTGTTAAGCACTGCAACTGTTAATCCAGGTTATTACCACACTGTGTTATTAAACAACTGATAATCTGAGCACGTACAATATTCGGTTAGAAAACAACTGGTAGTCTAATTACTTAAGGTATTTTATTACTAAACAACTGATATATCTGTACTTAAGATACGATTTAATAATCTTGTTAAAGTGCTGGTATTCACTGTCTAAATTACTTAAGTTACATATCCGAGAGTGTCCTAGTACTATCTACGTTGGGATGGCATTGACGTCTATACTAAAACATTACAAAAAACATCTAAATTTTTTTGTTTACAGGCCATCGGAAGCTATATTTGAAGAGATGCCTGGCATAATCATTCTATTTCCGGTACATATGCCTCTTTACAGACATCCAGAGCGTCCAAAACGACATTTCTTATTTTCGTTCATCATCATCTTTCTTCAACAGGCCTAGCGCCTAATTAGTCCTAACAGTAAATATAGATGTATCATCATTTAATAGACCAAAACAGTCGTCACGATTTTTGACAACTTATTTCATTATAAGATGTAAAATTTACAAAGCTTTAGAATACACTTTATAACCCGGTAAACTACGTACGTCATCTTGTAAAATAAATTAAACAAACAAGTATAAAGAAACATGTAGCTAAATAAAAAGCTATGTAGGGCTAACTACTGATCTTCAAAAAAAGGAACCAAACAAGATATAGATGGAAGTGAACGTATCATTTGATCCAGCTAATGATCACGTAACGGATTAAGCCTAGTCGATTTTGCATGGAGAATTAATTTCCTACATTACTGGAATCCTCACTGAAATAAACAACAACAACAGAATTTTCAATCATAAAATAGTCATGAAAGTAATATTTTAAAGTTATTTAAACGAAATGCATAGTGATGAAGGCTGAAATTCTTTTCAAACACTAAGTTTTTCATAGACAAACTGGGAAATCCAGGAATATAGGTATTTTAATCTCCACGTAAAACTGAATCTGCTTAGTTTGTTTTGTGGTCATAAGTTGATCAACTAATAGGTCTATTTCTATCCTATCTTGTCTGGTTTTATATTTGAAGTTCAATAATCAACCCACATAGTTTCTTTTGTTTAGCGATTTTTTTTTTTCCGTTATGCATGTCTATTGTTGTTGTTTTCTTATTAAAAAGATCAAACTTCATTTAGCGAATTAAGTCATGTTATTAAAGTTCTCCTATAAAGGTACTGAATAACCAATATATTTTATTACAGTCGTCCTCTGGTAGATTGACAGTAAGTTTATGAACTTAGAAGACTGAAATGTCTGGTTTGCATCTTCCTCGCCGCAGTGCAGATTGGCGTTAAATAGTGCTTTGTCAATTACTTGTGAAAAAAACAACATAATTCAAAATATGAGCGCCATCTAAATTTTAAATGTGATTTTGAGAAAAAACGTAACACAAAAATATTGGAATTTGTCCAGCATTAGCAATAAATGGGCGTTCCTTTGTGAACATCGTATTTTTTTTATAATTTCATTTGCTGTATGAAACACGAAACTGGACGAAATGAGATTGCTACTTCTTCATCCACTTTGAGGTATGTCACGAAAAAAAATGTCACGAAGCTGTTTTCATTGTTTTTAATTAAGCACAAAGCTACGCAATATGGGCTATCTGTGCTCTGCCCCTCACGGGTATCGAAACCCGGTTTTTAGCGTTGTAAGTCCGCAGACATACCGCTGAGCCACTGGGGGCATCGCGAAGCTTATCTTTGGTTTTCGTTTTCTAAATGTTTATTGATATGTTTTCCTGTTTAAAGCCATACCACTTTTTTATTTTTTTACTTATAGCATTTGAATAATTATAATTGAAGGAGTGCTAAAAGGTACTGGGATATTTTATATGAACAAAACAATGGAAGATAGTCTCGAAAACTGAAATCGAGAAATAAAAACGTATCTTCAATAAATGTGTAAAAACACATTGTTTTTTGTTTATTTTTAAACACAAAGCTACACATTGGGTTATCTTAAGTGAAGGTATTGAAACGCGGTTATTTTGTTATATAACCTTTAAGACTCATTGCTGAACCGTCGGAGGCTCTAATTACAGAGCATTGCAAGGAATAATGTTTTACTTGGTTCTGAAACTTTCCTACTACATTATCATTATCACTGAATATTACTCTATAAATCTGTGCTAGTTTCCATCTAATTAAATTATTTTTTGTTTTTATAGAATTTCGCGGAAAATACACGAGAGCTATTTGCATTTGCCGTCCCTATTTAAGGAGTGTAAGACTAGAGGAAATACAGCTAGTCATAACCACACACCAATAACACGTAGGATACTCTTTTTCCAACGAATAGTAGAGATTCACCGTAACATTAAAATGCCTTCATAGCCAAAAGGGTGAGCACGTTTGGTGTAATACGGAATCCAACCAAAACTTTCTGATTACGAGTCGAGCACTTTAACTACTTGGCCAAGTCCGGACGAGATGTAAGAGCACTTTAACCTTTTTATTAGGAATGTTAAAAATTCAGGAACAGAAACTCTTTTTATACACGGAGTTTATTAACATTCGAATTAACATCAAAATGGTTTCTCTTAAAGGTGTATTATCGTCTTTAGGAATACATGGTTTTGTGAGCTTATTTAGAAAATATGACATTCACGCAACTAACACCACTGCATAGCTTTCTCCGTTCTAGTAATTAAGAGGTCATAATTAATATAAAGCCGAAGAAAAAGATAATTAAAGATACAAATGATTTTATTTCTTTTTTTTAATGAGTTATTCTTGTTTTTGACAGACTAAGTAGAATTATTCCCTTGTAGAAGCTCAAATACAAAACTACATTGCAACTATAACAATGTTTGTATATATGACTGTTCACGAGCAGTAAAAAACTAATTTAGAAAGCGTCTTTATAAAATAGTTTCTTTACTAAACTAATCACACAAACGCATAAATATATATTGTGTTCAGAAAATAAAATCTATAGTCCGACATGGCCAGGTGGTTAAGACGCTCGACTTTTAATTTGAGGATCGCGGATTCGAATTCCCGTCACAACAAACATGGCCGCCTTTTCAGCCTTGAGGCGTTATAATGTGACAGTCAATCCTTCTATTTATTGGTAAAAGAGTGGCCCAAGTGGTGATGACTAGCTGCTTTCCTTCTGTGTCTTATACTGCTAAATTCGGGACGGCTAGCGCAGATAGCCATCGTTTAGCTTTGCACGAAATAAATAAAAACAATCTATTCATATAAACTAATGTTTAACTTTATTTTGTTTCACTACAGAGGTGCGTTACAACCATGAATAAATAATATTTTCCTCTCTGTCTTAATTAGCAGTTACGTTTAATTAACAGCTAAACGTTTATCTGAACTACATTTCACAGAACGAAGAAGTAATGTCTTATTACAGTGAAAAAAAAATTGATTTCAAGCTAATTTAAAGAATAAACAAATAGTGCTAAGCCCCTGTAAAAATACTTTTAATTGGAGTAGTTTTACAAGACAAATGACAGCGTCCAATCAAAAAAGGTTGGTTTAGAGCAGTTTCATAAGGTACACTAACAGCGACCAGCTGCTCTGAGAATGTTTGGTTTGGAGCAATTTCCGCAAGATACATTTGCACTAATAATTTTAATATATATATATGAAAAGAAAATGTGTTTCATATATTAAGCATTGCAGACACAACTTATACCAGTGAAATTGCGTCTAGAATTAGCCATCATTTTTGAAGCTGAAGTGTTAATTGTTTTTTGAAACAGTTTAACTACATTTTACTCATTTCAGTTGCCAAAACAAAAGAAGATAAACAGAACAATATCGTTACCAAAAGCTGTTCATTAGTCACTGCAAATATACGTGAATTTATGATTATGTTTCAGGTTGTTTGTTGTATTTCTTTCTGTCCTCTGTCTAATTAAGGATACCATCGTTAGGCTAATCCACTAGAATTCATAAATTTAAAAAAAATGTATTACTCTTCATATATAAAACTATGAGTTCGATATCCGAAAGTTTTTAAAATAAACTTTGCTTCCAGTTATCGTATGGATTAATTGGTAAAGAAAAAATATACCATCTAATTAGCTCACATGAGAAACTATGGCCGCAGGAAGATGAGAACTAACGAATATATCACAAAACAAAACGATAGGAAGCTCTTCTGTGCCTCACAGTGACATAGTGGTATGTCTGTAGACTCACGCTACTGAAAACTGGGTTTCGATACCCGTTGTGAGCAGAGCACAGATAGCCGTATGTTTGGCTTTGTGCTTAATTGTAAACAAATAAACGCTCCAATGTAAACTGCTGATGCTATCCATACAAAAATAGGCCTGGCATGGCCAGGTGGTTAAGACACTCGACTCGTAATCTGAAGGTCGCGGGTTTGAATCTCCGTCATACCAAACATGGTTGTACTTTCAACCGTGGGGGTGTTATTATGTAATGGTCAATCCCACTGTTCGTTGATAAAAGAGAACCCCAAGAGTTAGCTGTGGGTGGTGATGACTAGCTATCTTCCCTCTAGTCTCAGGGTGCTAAATTAGGGAGGGCTATCGCAGATAGCCCTGTGTAGCTTTGCGTGAAATTAAAAACAAACAAATCGTACAAAACATTTATTATTCAACACTCATACTGTTATTTAAGAATCCAATATCAGTATTATGTGCTACAGAACTACCATATATATATATACACAGACGTTTGTTTGCTAAGACATTTAATTCTAGCGTTATTTAAAATTTCATAGGCAAGTACATTCACAAGATATGACCGTGTTTCCACATCGTATATCAATATATATCCACTTTATATATCAATGTGTATACATCATGTATCAATGTCTATCCACATCATAAACTCCAGAAAAGGCTTAACGCAACATGAAATTTAAACGAGTTTCTTGTTGTAGCTGAAAAACTTTCACACGTCGTGGTTTTGATTCAAGGTTGTTTGAAGTTGTTATTTTGTTATTATAATCCATGTTTCTGGTTATCATTTAGATAACTTTATAATTTAAATTAACGTTACCCATGTATGGTTTGGTTTGAGGTTCGCACAAAGCTAAACTTGGACTATCTATGTTAACCATTTATCAGCGACGAATTAGAGGAAAGGTAACTTCTCGTCTCTGCCCACTGAATGGTTCTACACATGAATGAGCTTAGCTTCTGGTACCTTCATAAGGTAAACAATAGCCTTAAGTTTTTAAAGATGTTTTTAACTTATACTCTATATTGAGCTTTATTTAAATCAGTTCCCCTAGCTTAACTGGCTTTATTCAAATCTCATTTGAAATGTATTCCTCACGTAGTTTTTTAAAACTTACCGAAACCTAATTTCGTGATCGAACTTTATTCAAAGTTGTTAAGGAAGTTAAGCTACTGACTGGATTTTGTTCAAAGTTGTTTCCAATTTGAATTACCCATTAAGAATCCTGTCGACAAGCATCAATAGTTCACTATACCAATAACCAACGAAACCATATGAATGTAATCAACAACGTATTTAAATGTGCATCGTGTCCGATCAAACAGCATTAGAGACCATGAATCTTAACAATGTTTTAAATGGCAACTCATTTAAAAAAAAAGAATATCTAACATCCAATCGAAGGACATCAAAACCATTCAGTCGGATCAGAATTTCAATCGGAAAACGCATTCCCGTTTATGGCGCTAGTCCTCATCAACCACCGCCAACTCTTGGGGCTACTCGTTTACCAAAGGACAGTGGGATTGAACGTCACATTATAACGCCGCAACGGCTGAAAAGGTGAGAATGTTTGACGCGACGGAGATTCGAACCTGCGTTCCTCAGATTACGAATCAAATGCCTTAACCATCTGACCATTTGAGCAAGGAACAACACCCCGGGTAACCCATTTGATGTGTGGAATAAGATCCAGCAAACTTAATGTTAAAACTGTAATTAGTATAAATTTGATGTGTGGATTAAGATCCAGCAAACTTCATGTTAAAACTAAAAGTAGTATAATCGTTATGTTAGTTTCCAACAAAAACATTAGGATGTGGCATTCTAATGCAAACTCCAATTTTTTTATGAAGCTAAGTTTATCTCTTCAAGTGTATCAGATGATAATCGCTGCAGGCTACGGTATATTGGCTGTGTTGGTAGACAGGTGTATTTGCCCTCGAAGGGTTGCTGGAACGAACGAGCCTCTTTAGCTTAGGATTAACTATTTAATTATCACGTTGCTGGTATGGACGGGATTTTGTAGCTTGAGATTTACAAGACAATAGTCACGTTGTTGGTGTGGACGGGATTCTGTAGCTATAGTAAGGTTATGGTAGACACTTTTTAGTGCGAATTTTTTGTGATGTATCAGTGCATCTGTACGGCATTGTTATCAAATATTGTTCGCGCTATGAGAACATGGTAGTTTTGAATTTTAGCAAAAGTTTAATTGAAATACACAACAACAGAATTAAGACTTTTCAAGTTAGTTAAAGTCGATTGTAAGTTAAGATTACAAAAACAAAACTGACGTATTTTTTTAGCCTGATGGCTAACTAACTGTTCTTTCTTTTACATTTTCAATACCCTATTCCACAAACAAGGGCTTTGGAAATAAAAATATTTCTTTTTAAATGTAAGAAAGCTTTTCAACTGATCATACAATTTTTAGCGAAAAATTATTTAATGTATCACGGCGAATTGAACCACAAATTTTAGCGTTGTAAATCTGTAAACTAACCTCTGACCCATCAAGGAATCAAATCAAAATTGTTGTTGTCATAGAAACGGGACTAAGAGTTCCAAAAAAAAGGCAGTGATGTAAGCCTCATTTAAATAATTTCAAGACATCTGATAATAATAATCGGCCCCCTTTCAGTGGCTCAGCGGTATGTCTGTGGACTTACAACGCTAAAAACAGAGTGCTATAATTGTGCTTATAAATTTCTCTTCAGAAACTTAGCGATGAATCTAAAGACCTATGATGCTGAGAACTCGTGTTTCGGTAATCGTAGGAGGCTCTGCACAAACGTGATGTTTTGACACGTCTTTGTTTCTAACGTACCGATAAATGGAGCACCAGCATGGCCGGGTGGTTAGGGCGCTCGACTCATAATCTGAAGGTATCGTGTTCGAATCTCTGTGACACCAAACATGTTCACCATTTCAGCTGTGGGGGCGTTATTATGTGACGGTCAATCTCTTTATTTGTTCTTCAAAGAGTTGCCCAGAGACCAGCCCCTCTAGTCTTTCACTAGTAAATTAGGAACGACTAAGGCCTATTTTACGTCGAAAATTATTATTTACATTATATTATTAGTAACATTCAGACTAGCTTAAACAACTGAGTATAGATTGTATGCAAGTGTAATTTGTCGACTGTATTTTTAATATTACCTTATGAATTTTGCTACCATAATGTGGAGTTGGAACTCGATTTAGAAGGCAAGGTTTATTCACTTATCAACCACAGTGGTATGACTTTTCCCGCTTCTTTCATTTACTTCCTTTTGTGAAGAATCATCTTTTCCAACAACTATCTGCAGACAGTGAAGGGTAATGTAGATGTGAAACGTGGTAGGCCTAGCACCCACATGTTGTTCTCTTATATTTTTATTTCTATCATTTATTTTTTACACATTTTCATTTTCTCACATTAGCTGAAAGACTTCACAAATAGAGCCTAAGACTTCTTGACGACGAGAAACTCACTTGAAATACAAATGTATCTCAGAACGGCTGGCATGGGTACTATCAGTTTGAGTGTACACACTACCTACCAGTCTTAGATTATGTGTATCTCAGAACAGCTGTTATGGGTACTAACACTTTTTATTGATAAGCAGAGACCAACGTTTCTACCTTCCTACGTCATCTTCAGGTTAACAACTTAAGTTTTTGAAGACGACCTAGGTAGGTCGAAACCTTGTTCTCTGCTTCTCAATAAAAGTGTTAATACCCATAACAGCTGTTCTGAGATACACAGAATCTAAGACTGGTAGATAGTGTGTACACTCAAACTGATAGATGATGTATCCCACCGTTATGTGGATTCTACTTTTCTAGTCACCTCCCAAAACCACAATTATTTCACACCCTACATTATAGCCTTTATCCTGGTGATTTTGTTATTCTGTGTAGCGTTTTGGTTAAGGTTTGCTCTGTATTATAAATATGTTTTCTTTCCTTATAGGTTTTGTCTTTCTGTTTACAACGCAGACCTTCCCTCATAATACAGATGTTATCTTAACGGTTTAGGTAATGTTTATGTTTAAATTATGCATACACACCTAAGTGAGTAAACAGTAACAATACCATAAATTAGATCAAAACTATATAGCAATGATAATAATAGTTGTTTTCCATCTTAAAATTTTTTAGAACTACATCAACAATGTTCCTTTTAACAATGTTCTTGTTGATATGTTATACTCAATACACATGTAATTCAGTTTTTTATGTTCTTAACGATTCAACGATTCGGTCTAAGCTTTTTTATTTCTATGTAACAAGATTTAAACTGCTCGATGAAGACTTTTATTCGAAACATTGAAAATAATAAAGTTTTTCTCATACGCGTGTGTTTTATAAATTTTGAATGCTTTTTTCTCTCTGTATGTAAACACACACATATGCATATGTGTAAAATATTTATATATATTGATTTGTAAAGCTCTTTAACATATTTTTTAATGTTTGAAAAGAGATCCTATTGAGAATATTAAAACTTAAATTTTAACGAAATGTAATATAATTGTTGTTGTTCCTACTTAAGGAAATAAATCATGTTATTTTGTAACTTTATTAGAGATTCCCACATGAATATGTTAGAGTCTTACGTTTAATCTTATATTATTAGCTAAATAATATATAAACATAGGCAAAATATTTGCTTACTGAGGATATTCGAGACCGAAAAGTTTGGTTTGTAATGAATTTCGAACAAAGCTACACGAGAGCTATCTGCGTTAGCCGTCTCTAATTTTGCACTGTAAGACTAGAAGAAAGGTAGCTAGTAATCACCACCTACCGCCAAATTTTGGACTACTCTTTTACCAAAGAAAAGTGGTATTGACCGTCTCATTATAACGCTCCCACAGCTGAAAGGGCGAGCATATTTAGTATGACGGGAATTCGAACACGTGACCCTTAGATTACGAGTCGAGTGCTGTTATGTAAATGTGTAAATATATTGTAAACGACAACATGTCGTGTTGTGTTTGGTTTTTCATTTCTGTTATCTATGTTTCCATATTTATATTATTGTTTCGAAGTTTAAAGTAATAAAATATGTTGTTATACATTTAGGGTAACATTTAGAATTTTCTTGAATTAAGTAGACCAATCATATGTTTGTAAATGAAGTGCTGGCGACTTCGTGTCTAGACTATTAGTCTCGTGCAAGAACGGACATGCGCGGATTGCTCTGGAGATCTGTAGAAAGTTCGCGGTTATTCGAGGGGTCTAGGCCTACAATATATAAACGGACGAAGATGGAACTTTAAGATTTCTTAACTGGCAGTTTTTCTGTTGTGTTTTTTTCTCTTTTTCTCGTTCTATAGGTTTGTGTTATCCTTGTTTGTCTTAAGTACGTGTTTATTATATTTCATTTTCTATCTATCATGCCAAGGAACAAATGTTTAAAAATTATAATTTCATCTTGTTTTACTTTGTTAGTACGTCTCATTTAAGCTTTAACATAATTCAAACGTAGTTAGCAATTTCATTCTATGCAATAGTCATTTCCTCTTTGTCTACAGTTTTTGCGAAAATTAGTATTTCGTAATTAACAACGTGAGATTATCACGCTATTGAAATCTGTAAGACAGCTTTGAAAACTTTTTTATTTTATTTACACATAAAGATAGAACTCAGTTGGTAAAAGAGTAGCCCAAGAGTTGGCTGTGGGTAGTGAAGATTAGCTGCCTTCCCTCTGGTCTTGCACTGCAAAATTAAGGACGGCTAGCGCAGATAGTCCTCGTGTGGCTTTGCGCGTAATTCAGAAACAAACGGTTAATTTCAAGGTCACATTCAAAACAAACCTAATATAACTGAATTTCGTTGAACTTACAAAGCGTATTACTTGGTTTTAAATAAAAGGTTTAAAACATTTATGATTTATATAAAACTTTTATTCTCTAAATTTTCCTCTATATATAAACCTATAAGCGTATATAAATCAGAAAGAATTGTGTTTCCTTTTAAACCAGTGTAAGTCTGTTTGTTTAAAGTTAAGCACAAAACTGAACAATGACTTCTCTGTGATCTTCCCACCACGGTATCAAAACTTGATTTACAGCGTTGTAAATATGCAAATATACCACTGGGATGCAACAATAAAGGAGGGTAAATGTGTTTACGTCACCCAGTGGAACAATGGTAAGTTTCACGGCTTATTACACTAAAATGCAGTGGACAGCAGGTAACTTGCTTTGGCTTTGCTCTAAAGCAAACAAACAAATAAACGAAACATTTTTGTTAGAAGTCCTCAGGCATACCGCTGTGCCACTGGGGTGGGGTGAAATGTTAAAGAGCATGAACGACAAACGAATGCATTTTATATTGTTATGTAAATGTGTAAATATTTTGTAAACGACAACATGTCGTGTTGTGTTTAAGTTTTCATTTCTATTATCTATGTTTCCATATTTATATTATTGTTTCGAAGTTTAAACTAATAAAATATGTTGTTATTCATTTAGGGTAACATTTAGAATTTTTTTGAATTAAGTAGACCAATCATATGTTTGTAAATGAAGTGCTGGCGACTTCGTGTCTAGGCTATTAGTCTCGTGCAAGAACGGACATGCGCGGATTGCTCTGGAGATCTGTAGAAAGTTCGCGGTTATTCGAGGGGTCTAGGCCAACAATATATAAACAGACGAAGATGCGAGAGAGACAAAGAGATTCAGACATCAGTTTTTATTCGAAGAAAGGAGGAGAGTCAGACATTAGTTTTATTTCAAAAGAAGAAAGTCAGTTATTTGAGAAAGATTAAGTGTTTGCTGTGATTATTTAACTTGGATTTGTGACTGAAGTTAGATCTACGGAAGCTGTGATTTTATTTCGTCAGTCTCTACGATTCATCTGAATTACTGCTTGTGCTGAGAGTCGGCGAATTTGTTGAACTGTGAACTGTTTCTGAACTTTTTCTTTAAGCTTCGGAATTTCTTCGTGGGACCAAATTCCCACCCTAGACTAGAATTTGAGACTTTCATTTTAGATCATTATATTAGATACAGGCCAGTACCATTTTGTATTGTGATTAATTTTGAAGTTTGAAACTAGTATTATTTTGTTTTGTAATTAATTTCGAATGTTATAACTTAATATCTGTCACTGTTATTATATAATTTATGTTATATCTGTTATATTTGTTAATAGTTTAGTGTAATAAATTACACAAGCTGTTATCTGTGTTTTTCTGTTGCGTTTAGTCTACGAAGAACATAAAACATAAAAAATACGTAACAATATGCAGAACTTTGAACATAATTTTTCACATATTTCATAGAAATTTCATGTTTTTAGTTTTATTTTGTAATTTTTTTGAAATTACCAACGTTTTTCATATTTTATGTACCTACTATAACTAAACATAACGATTTCATTTGACTGTGTGAAATAAGTTTTTTTAATTGAATAAGATGAGAAGAAATATTACTCGTCAACTTAAATTTGTGAAAAGTATTATGCAATTGTTGGAATTTTGTTTTGGAATTTCGCACAAAGCTACTCGAGGGCTATCTGTGCTAGCCGTCCCTCATTTAGCAGTATAAGACTAGAAGTCATCACCGCCAACTCTTGGGCTACTCTTTTACCAACGAATAGTGGGACTGACCGTCACATTATAACGCCCCCACGGCTGGGAGGGCGAGCGTGTTTGGCACGACGCGGGCGCGAACTCGCGACCCTCGGATTACGAGTCGCACACCATAGGCGCTTGGCCATGCCAGGCCGCTGTTAGTCGAGCGAAGCGTTGTGATATTACTTAATTAGTTGTAGAATTGAGTTTATTAAAACATGGTATTTTCACTTGATTATTTACAATGCTATAGTTTTAATAAATTCAACATTTTCTTCTCTCCAGGGAAACAATATTATCACACAATAAAGCGTTATGATTTTCTTAGTTTGGGGTAAAAGAAACGTGATATTTGTAATTGTTTAGGCAAATAGTTTTTTAACAAATAAACATTTACGATTCTACTTGATTAAATGTTATTGTTCTAATAAGCATAATATTTCCTAGATCAGGTGCTGTTTTCTTTTTCTCGTCGAATAATATTAAGATATGGAACTTTCTACCTGAACAATAATTTATGTCATAACGGCTAAACGGTTAAGTCAAAGGCTCCAAATTTAGGCACAGCCATGCTTCTGAGTTGCGGAATTAAAACAGATTAACCAGGAAGAAGCAGTACTCGTCATTTAACATGGTTGCTCTTAACCCACTAGTGGGATTGGATGTCACTTTTATGAAGTGTTCATAAACTGAAAGTATGGAACGTATTTAGGGGCACCACTTAATTGATGCTACAACACTTTAAAGGGTGGCCAACCCCCGAGAGAGACCTTATTTTCCATATATTAAAATAAAAGGTGTAAATGTAATCTTTACATTTAAAGAAGCCGCTTCATTAAAGAAAATGTATATTTATAATAAACAATCTCTTATGTAGCCAATATTCATCGTTTAGCGGCCATTTTGAAAATTTAAGTGAAGGTTATTGACCTAAAAGGTCTCTTAAGCGCGAATTTTTACCTAAAAATGGTCATGAGATCCTCAAATTTGAAATCATCTTATTGTCTAAAACACAGTTTACTCAATTATGACATTTTCTTCCTCCGGAACTCCCTTTTTACCACAATTGCGGGCTTTACCCGATACTTTTGAATATTTCTTTTATTAGTTTACATTATGCACAGACAAAGATTTGATCTATAGTATACTACTGAACGTATTCTGTGTTTTATGTGTGGGGTTTTCAGATAAGAGTAGCCATGTGGGCTGTGGGTACTGCGAACTTGTTACCTTTCTTCTGATGAACAATTTAGGATTACAAGTGGCTATTCAAGATATTTAGGGTCTCTGAAATGGTTATTTACCCCGTAACGCGCCGTTCACGTTGAAACTAACAAATATTGATACTACTTTCATGTTGATTGTTCTGTAGCCAATCAAGAAGGGATTTCGCTTTGTTGCTACTGATTTCGTTGCGCTTCGAGTAAATCGTTTAAGTTACCTTTCCTCGTGTTAGGTAAAGGAATCAGAATTAGACGAGTAATTATCATTACATTATCAATGTAATAAACGACATGTACTTCATCTTTTTATCTCTGTGCCAAGTTAAATACTGGTAGCCATAATTATATTCAGGTCGTACCTTTACAACAGACTCTTACCGATGTCCCTTAACACGTGCAATTGACACGTTTTTTGTATCTATTACATTAATATTTTGAAGGCTGAGCATAACTTTTTATTACAATATCAAACAATATACATACATTTAGCACTGAGAGCTAAATACAACATGTTATAAATCGTTTCCAATGCACAAAATATGGTTAACAAGTTAGTAAGGTTAGTTACACTGGCAACAAAATAATTCATATCAAATATGGAAGGTTTAAGAAAGATTTTTTACCATTAAACAGGATAAAGATAGATGTTACCGAACATATATTTACATCTTTTCAATATTTACTTCTTAAAGAAATACGAATACATCTTACTCTACTTAAATACGTGGTTGAGCAAAGGAGATCATTGAACCTGGATACATTGTTGAGCAGAATATTTCTAATTCTATATTTTTAGGCATGACGAGTAAGGTGATCATTACTCGTAATGGTACTTAATAAATGTACCACTACTTAATTTAATATTTTGTTAAATGTTAATTTAAGTGCCTCCACTGAATTCTTCCGCGTGAAAGTTTAATTTTATCCAAACCCATTACATTTATTCTCGGAAATGACTTATTTGTTTATCCTAACTAATCTACAAGGATAGTTTTTCTCAATAAAGAAGGATAATTTGACCACATCATCAGAACCAGTCATAGAAACGACAAATTCTACCCGCTTCGAGGGAGTATATACAAAAGCAAAATTCATTTCACCAGTACCAACTTAATTTATCTTTTGAACAAAAATTACTTGTATTTATTTACCACAGATAAGAAGGAATGTTATTTACTATCGCAGTTATTAAAAGTTTACCTTTCTATGTCTCGATAAAAACAACATTTTTCCCCAATTACTTTAGATACATTTCACACCATTTTTGATTTAGGTGCGGCATGGCCTAGTGGTTAGGGCGCTCAAATCACAATCTGAGGGTCGCATGTTCCGAACCGCGTCTCACCAAACTTGCTCATCCTATTTCCCATAGGGGCGTTGTAATGTAACGGTCAATTCCACTATTCGCTGATAAAAGAGTGGCTCAAGAGTTGACGGTGGTTGGTGGTGACTAACTGTCTTTTTTCTAGTGTTATACCGTTAAATTGGGGACGGTTAGCGCAAATAGCTCTCGTGTAGCTTTGCGCGAAATTCGTAACAAACCAAACTCTTTGGTTTGAGCGAAGGTAGGATTAGTTTCTCGAAGCCTCTAATGGGATTAAATTTGAATTGAAACAGAATTATTTTTATCTCCTCAGTATTTGAAGTATGTACGCTA
Organism: Carcinoscorpius rotundicauda; assembly: GCA_011833715.1. Lineage (NCBI taxonomy): Eukaryota > Metazoa > Arthropoda > Merostomata > Xiphosura > Limulidae > Carcinoscorpius > Carcinoscorpius rotundicauda. Next base: position 38,246,282 of record CM022403.1, read on the forward strand.
AATTGGATTAATTTATCTTCCCCTTTAGCCACCGGATGACAAATGAGAATAAGTCTGATTTTCTATGACTTGCGGGCTTTGAATACAGTAATATCTGGGCACACGTTGAGAAGAATGGTTTTCCAAAGTGCTCCGAGTCAAAGAAATCACACATGTGTTTATTATTATTATTACTATTGCGCTCTTTATTATTATTTGTTGAGCAGTAATTAGTTGTCTCGGTCGATTAGATGTAATCTTATCTAATTACCTTTAATTTCCCGGATATATGTTTGAGGACGGTTCTATTCCTCTAAAATCATAAACGTATTTGTGACTAATATTATCTTAATTAGCACTAGAAGGATATCTGAACACCACAAATGTTTCCTGAAATGTTAAGTTTGTGACTATTCTTTCATTCTACTAAAGGAATTCTTACTAAAGCCTATTTTCCCTGCTTAACCTACAACTGATAAATAAACGTTAGATAAACATTAATCTAACGTTCTCCACCTTGACTAGTGATATCTGTTGAATGGAAACTCTTAATTTTCTCTTCATTTCCTGTACACACAAACAGGGTGATTTACAAATTATAGAAACGGCAGTAATTTCGTTGCGGTTTCCCTACAAATGTTGAGGCATTTCTCAAACTGAAGTCAAAGAAGAGATTTTTGATGTTCTATATGGAAGTGAATAAACTGGTAAAACAGCATGTTCAGGTTACTAATTAGACCAGAAACTATACTTTAAGCCAATCAAGACCAACAATCTCTTCTATAAAGTGAAGGTTATGGTAAGGAAAGAGAACCTTCCAACCCAAAAAGTATTATGATGAAACTGGACGTATTTCCCAGTACAGTTAATAATACAGTTAGCAATGATTAAGTCCCATCACCAAATTAGTAATGTTTTTGAGAGTGTGTATTTTCATAGCAAATCCAAATTGGGCTATCTGTTAATACCACAGAGGGGAATCGAAACCCTTATTTTAGTGTTGTAAATCTGTACATTTATCGTTGTACCAGCGCGGGGCTTTCCATGAAAGAGAGAGATTTTGTTGTCAAACACAAAGCTAAACAATGACTAATCTATGTTGTTCTAAACACAGTTATCGGTTATAAGTATATAAACCCACTGATGAGCCACTGAGGACCAAGAGAAAAATGTAACCAATGAAAAATAAATCACAGTAACCACCACTTATGACACTATATATAGATACAGATATGGTTGTTATACTAATAGTACTATTTAGATTATTTCCTTCGTATTGTACGTATGGTAAAGTTAACCATTTCTTCTTTCCAGTTTCATCAACTTTTATTCTACTTCTTTAAATTCGATCAGTCCTTCAGAATGTGGGAAAACTTGACTGTGCTCATTATACGAAAGGTCAAAGGAAACAATTGACTATTCCTCCACAAATATATTAATATCTTTGGAAAGTGATTTACGACGTCTATAAATATATGGAACTTTACTGGACTAAAGTGGACTATACAATATTCATCACAATATATATTTCTCTATTATAAAGAAATACGTAAACGACAATAATGTTTAGTTATGGTAAACGAAAGACGCTTTAACTCGTATTTATCGTCTATGTTTCACTTAAGTTGTTTTGTTTTACTGATTCATTCAAACATCAGACTGTACCGTTGTTTTATTCTACTGTTTCATCCAACTATCAAAGTGCACCGTTGTTTCGTTTTGCTGTTTCACTCACCTACCGAGCTGTACTTATTTTAGTTCCAGCTTTGTTCATCTATAACCTTGAAATTAAATTTACTTTCTTTTCACCTTAGGTCAAACATATATATTTTACGTTATGCTTTTAGGTTACTTATCTGCAGCCATACTCAGAGTATCTCTCAGAATTGTTTTGTTCAACAGCATTTTATAATGTTGTTCGATTATCCATAATAACAACAACAAGGAAATCTAGAACCATTTGTTTCAAATATAAGTATAGCTTTTTATGTTTAGTTATAAAATATAACTCTTAAAACTGTAGAACCGTTTACAATAACTGTTATATAAAGCTGTAAAAGTGTTTAGAACACAACGATGTTGTACTCGACCAATATTTTATGAACAATTGAAAAACGAAGTACAGTAACGTTCTGTAGCACAACAGGTCGGCTGAAGTGCCAGTCATTTACAGTAATAATTATCTGTTAGAGTATTCACCGTTTTATTACAGTAGCTTAGTCATGAAACATTTTATAAATATTGTATGGAAATCTACTTCAACTTTCTGTAAATGATTTACAGCGTCTAAAATAAATGTAAATAGGGAGTCTTGTAAACGGTGAGTTTTTGTAAGCCTGTCGATAACAAATAAATAGATATTGTAGGCTAAAATGAATCGATTGTACACATCAGGTCGTTAATAATTAACATCTTGTGACACTGTTGGTCGTCAACAATATACATTTTGTACCATTGTAGGTCGTCTACAATAACCGTTCTGTGTCAGTGTAAATTGTTTACAAAATCATTCTGCTGCAGTGTATACTGTTTAAAATTAACTTTTCATCATAAAGATAATTAATTTTGTAAAACTGTCGGTCGTTTAAAAATTATACATTTCGTAGCACTACATACAACAAACATTTAGTTACCCTGTAAACCATCTACAATAAACATTTCGTAACAATGAAAACAATCTATAATTAGTATTTTGGAACACTGGACGTCTTTTACTGTGAATAAAAATAAAAATGCAGACCGTCTACCACAGACATTATATACTGAATATATATATATATATGAGAAAAACTTTTTTCCTAAAATAAATTTGTTTTCAGTCTTTACTTATTTTTTTTTTTCAAATATTAACGCTGTAACGAAATATTATGAAAGTGAATTTTAAGAATTCGGTTATTTTTCCTCAGCAGCCAATGTTCAGTATAACCAGAAAACGTATTTTACTTTAAGTTGCGGTATGACTATTCCAGTATGTTCTATAGAAATCAGTAATTTTTTTCAACAATTATGAACAGTTTACGATCGTCCGTCCGGTTTTCTAGTTCGACGAGTTTTAGTTTTTAAGAAACTGGCTTTATTCTTTTTTCGTGATAAGTCCATCTAAAGCCTCATGTCTTCAATGCGTCCAAAAACCTCTGAAATTTAATACGAAACAAAACACTTAGTTAGCAAATCAAAATTGATAAAATGAAAATAAATTACGTATTTAGTATTTTATTAATTACACAAATATCACCCAAGCAGCAGAATTGTTGTCTGAAGATACTGAGGTAAAATATAAATATACTTGTATTTAAAGAACTATTTATAATAACGGGAAATATCAATCTATACAGTAATTCTTTTTTCTTGTTTGTTTGTTAAAATTTATAAAGTCGACACAATCCTGTGATCAGCACTTTTTAAATTTGCTTTCTCTTCCTTAGTTACTTCACATGAAAAAACAATTTTGGGTTTAAATAATGAATTGTAAGGTTTTTGGATCTTTAACAAATGTTTTTGTTTTTTCTTAATTTCGCGCAAAGCTACACGAGAATTATCTGCATTAGCCTTCCCTATTTTAGCAGTGTAAGACTAGAGGGAAGACAGCTACAGCTAGTCATCACCATCCACCACTAGGTTTTGGACTGCTCTTTTCACCAATGAATAAATGGCCAGGTGGATTAAGGCGTGCGACTCCTAATCCGAGGGGCGCGGGTTTGCATCCCCGTTGTGCCAAATATGCTCACTCTTTCGTCCCCCGCTGGTACTGCGATATGTCTTCGAATTTACAACGCTAAAATCGGGGGTTCGATTCCTCTCGTTGAGCTCAGCAGATAACCTAGTGTGACTTTGTTATAAGAAAACACACCCAACGAATAGTGGGATTGACCATCACATCGCAGCTGAAAGGGCGAGCATATTTGGTGCGACGGTGATTCGCACCCACTGCCTTCAGTGTACGAGTCGAACGCCTTAACCACCTGGCTATTTCGGGCTTAACAAACGTTAGGTTTGGTACAGGTAGATTTAAATATTCACGTTTAATTGTCTCTCATTTGCACATATTTTGTTCATAAAACATGATATATTTCAATAAACAAATAAATTTAAATGGAAATTGTGCAATTGATCATAAACAGAATAAAGAAAGACTATAATTATGGTGGCCGAAAATGATTGGTATTCCGTTTTCCAGTTATCTTACTGGTCATGAAAAAGCAGCCAAATAATAGGTAAATCCAAGGAGTTCAAACATACTATATGTTTTCTATTTATCTGTATTAATATAGAAAGTTCCAAATTTGTTATTTTGGGCTGATTGCACATCACTTTGATTATGTCGACATATTCCTTTCAGTTTGGCTGTATATTGTATGATGCCATTCATCCAGGGTATCATTTTTTTTCTTGTGGGAAAGATAATTCTAATTAACTGAGCATGGTATTTGGAGTCATACAAGTATTTTTTGCACTGACAATCAGATGAGTAATAGAGGTAACAACCTTTCTTTTTTTCCACTGAAAGAATGACCAGTCAATGCGTCAATTGTTACTCCGAATAGCTCTGAATTGATTGTAGAAGTAACTAAATTAGAATTAGTAAACTGGACAAAACACTCATTTAATTTATTCTGGAACAAGATCTCAGCTTATACAATTTGGATTACGATCTAAGACATACAGTTTAAAGCTCGAGATTGCTGAAGTTGTAATACTCTAGTAAAATACTCGTAAGCTGAGGGTCACGGGTTGAATTCCCGTCGCACCAAACATGCCCGCCTTTTCAGCCGTGGGGGCGTTATAATGTAAAAGGGCGTTGGTAAAAGGGTAGCCCAAGAGTTGGCGATAACTATCCATCTTCCCTCTAGTCTTACATTGCTAAATTAGGAACGGCTGGCGCAGAGAGTCCTCGTGTAGTTTTGCGCGAAATTAAAAACAAACAAACAATTACATGAGTGACATTAACGACGCTAAATCTTAAAATGTTCGACTTGCTTCTCATGTTTACCTACCTAGTCTCGTGGTATTCCGTGCGCTGAAGATACTGTTGACCGTAGGAAGGTCACTACCCAAATTGGACTGCCACGTCTTTTTCTTCTGAAATCCAAAGAAGGATAAAAACGCTTTGCGAAACTTCTTGTACATGAAACAATAGGTTATAGGATTACAACACGAAGAGCAATAGGCCAGCAAATGAATAACGGATATTCCAGTGGGTCCAACTCTGGAGTACAAGCCTTCATGATCGTAAAGAACCCACGTATTCAGGACGTAAAGAGGTGTCCAGCAAACTATAAATTCCAGTACGAGAACGAACAGCATTTGGATAACCCTACGTTTGGCTACTCGGCTCTTTGCTGTATTTCCTCGGATAATTAATGGATGAGCTGCTGTGTGTTGATTGCCACACGTTGATTCACCTGTTCGCCGATAGATGGGGCGTTTACGCCACAACATTCGAAATGATGTCGATGATAAATTATCGGAACCAGTGTTCTCTCTCTTTCTAGTCGGAATTCCTTAGAACACAGTAAAAGAATGATAACTAAAGCAGTTTTTCCTTTGCTAGGAATAAATATTATTTTGATAATTATTATTTTTTTCTAACTTATAATAGACATTAAGAAACTGACAAATGTTTTGTATCGTAGCAACAAAAACAAATTACACTTTGTGTTAAGGTAAACTTCACAGTTAAAATTCTTTACTTCCTTCACATTTTTTAAATGTGTACAGAATGTTCTTTTTTTCTGTCTCTTACTTCCAGTATCAGTGTTACAAATACTTAATAACAAAGTCCTGGTATAAGCAACAAAATATTTTGTGTTTTCCTAAGAAATTAAATTCTCTTATTGTTGAGCGTTTCCTAAATATGAATTACAAAATGCTATTTAGCTCAACTGGCCAAGTGTTTTACGTCAAGTATCACTTCCAAACTTCCAAAGCATGATTCTTATTAGTCAGATATTTTCCTGTAGGTGTTCCTGATGTTTCTATAGTAACCTTTGTGACAGTGTTTAACTTTGTCTCATATTTAAAAGGAGAGTTCGAGTTATTTTCTTTGAGTAAGATTCTCACTTATGTTAACCGAAATCGTCTTTTCTGTTTTAATTAAATGAATTGTTTGTATGTTATTAAAAACGAAACGAAACAGCATAAGGAGCAAATTTTAGCTTTGTAGACTTTCAGAGATTACCCTTTAGATACAGTCCACGAATGTTTTGGATGTAAACATCAGCAAACTAACTGCCTGTTCTATTTAGCATAAAATAAGGCTGATTTGTCCAAGTTGACTACTAGAGTGCCAAACTGAAGGTGTACAGTTCAACCAATTTTGTTTTAAGAACAAACGTTCACATTAGTAAACTGTATTCTAGAATGAATAAAATATACTTACAAGAAATTTAACTGTCCCTACTGGGGAAAAGTTGTCTATTTCAACGTGTTTAAAATCACAAATAACATATGGTATGCATGGTTCGTGTTACACACGTGTAGAAGATAGTTAGAGCATAAGGGGATCTTTACTGGTTATTAAGATTAGTACACATATAATAACAAGCTCCTCATTGCTGAGCAATCTGTTCTGTCGGTTTCTTCATCACGTCTCTGTTCCTTTCCATTTATTAATGGCTCAGCTGTGGTTAATAAAGGCTTCTCTGATTAATAACATATCCAAAAAACTGATTCTGTTGGACTTAATACATTGTTCAATGAGCTAATGTAAGGTTAGTGTTTATGTTCTGTGGGGTTTAGATTACAGATGATGTATCCTAACGTGGTGCACAATAATTCAATGTTCTGTCTAACTCGATCAAGACACAAGGTAATTTGTCATGCGGTCTGAACAGCCTGCAGGACCCACGGTGCGTTATTAACAGGAGTAATAATTTCGAGATTTTTCCACTTCTGGGAGCTCAAAGTATCACACATTCTTCAATGGATGCGCTCTACTAGACCATAAATTTGATATGTTCAAATCTAAAGATAACCCATAAAGAAATGTTCGAGATATAAGATATCCAATTTTGATTAAAGTTCTTCTATTCCTGTTTTTAAAGTACGGAGACTTTATTTGACAGAAAAACATATGTAACTTTCATAAATTGTTTGTCAAATTTGGTACAGTCTACAATTAAGCGTCAGATTTGGTATAAATATAAGCAATTCGCGCAAAGTTATTCAACAACAACCGTTTAAGTTTCACCAAGCATTTTGCGTATGACTACGTTAAGTCGGATACCGATCTAAAAAATTTTATACAGCTTCACATGAACGTAAAAGCGAACATTTTTTTTAGTTTGTGTCATTCGTATTATAGACAGATGACTTAGAGCAGCAAACCTTTAGGGTAAAAGCATATGTAGATAGAAAAGTACTGGATTAAGCCAAGCAAACTAGATTAGTAGTTTCTAGCTCAAGTTTTTGTTTAGGTATGTTTTGTATGTTTTAGTGTAAATTATAATAGTGATATAATGTCGCTAATTTACTTAAATTATCCTGAATGCTGTTACTTAACATAGGTAATTCATAATGCCGAATAGTTTGTCCCGTGGTTAAAGCCCGTAATGCATGATTTATAACTAAACTAATCCAACACAGTTTGACTTGAAGAGCCTAATACATAGCTACCAGCTAAAATAGCTTCTTTTAATCTGAATGAATGTCCTTGTTGTGTGGCTTCTCTTTAGTTGACTCATATCAGTGAATGATGATGTGCATCTCATACGTATTCCCAGTTCTAATAATGGTTCAGATGGAAGTATCCAACTCGTGTATGCCAATTTAATCTGCCGTATGCTAGTTTGAGTGAATTTTGATGATATATGGTCACAAAGTAATTTGTTCTGTGGAAACTGAATTGCGTAATAAACAATCATTGACTAAAAAACAATATTCCTTTCTAATTACAATGACAGGTTTAAAATAAAGGTTACTTTCATTGTAATTTCTCTATCTATATATATGAATATATATACATATAGTTACTACATATTTAATCGATCTTAAATTTTCAAATTGTTCTTGTATTTTCATGCGATTAATTTGATTTTGACAAGTAACGTTTTGGTGGTGTACTTACAATAGTTCACGTCCTTTGTATGTGTAAGATGTCTTCATTTCATGGCGTCAATGTGAAAATGTTGTGTTGTCATATTTAGATGATATCTGTACATACAAACTTTGTTATAATAACTCTCATACTCCATGAGTAATGCAAGATGTATGGGCATTAAGTGTGTAACCAGGAAATGTGTAATATTTTATATAAATAAAAAGGTTTATTAAAGTACCTTTCAGCTGTGTATTTCTAAAAAAAATTGTGTAACCTTTACTACAAATACGAAGTTCTGCTGAAGTAGTTTGTAAAGTAATGTGGCAAAACTCTAATCCACAAGTTGGTATTCACTAGCTGCTTTTCCTCTAGTCTATTCGAAATCGAATAGATTTACCCCAAACTGAAAAACAAGAAACAAACATTTTAATAGCACGAGGGCAACTGTAACCTTTACCAGAAGGACGAAATTTTGTTAAAGGGCATTTTAATAGGCTGTTACCAGAAGACGCTGTTAAACAGAGAGTTTTGTTAACAGGCTTTTATGTTTTTAACAAGCATACTGCTTTCATTTTGTGGCTGCAATACCAAACTTCCCATAATCTTTTCAAAAATATGATGTTACATATTTAAGTCTTGTGTCGTGCACAACGTGTAGAAGATGTCAAAGTGTCACAAGTACGTTATTTAAAGTTAATAGTCACTACCAAGAGGAACTATCATTGGAGGTTTTATATCTAAGTGATACAGATAGTTCACGAAAGGAATTGAAGAAGGAATAAATAAAAATCAAATAAATATAGATAAACTTCTTAAACACTAGAAAAAAATTACTAAATCATTTTGTAAGAAAAGATGAAAGATTACGAAAAATATATGACAACCGTCAACATTAGCAAAGGAACAAAATGTAATGGAAGATTAAACTGGACACATAAAGATAAAAGTAGGAAAATGTTTTATTGAAATGGCTTCAATACACAGACTCATTTCCTGAAAACATGTTAAAAGGATAAAATTTGCCAAAAAAAAAGTCCAGAAATGCAACCAATAATCACAAACAAAATAATTACAAATGGAAGATTTTAAATAAAATTGAAGTAGAAGATAAACGTTATGTTAAAGGAGTTTTTGACAATTTCTGGATGAAAATTAATGCGTTAGAATTGAGGACAAAATGATCTAAACGACTGTATAAAAATACAACCAATATGTAAAAAATGAAACAGAATAACTAAACGTCAAAGTTAACCCAGAAGAATTTTTATGGACCATTTTGGAAGTAAAATGTCTCGTATACAAGAAATCGTTATGAAAGTTTCAAAGATACGAGACTGGAGAGAAAAAAACAAAACGTCTTAATTAAAAAGAAATATGCGAGTGCAAATTCCTTCTTCAAAGAAAGCAAAAACTTAGGGAAGAACTCGAAAACCTAAACTAAGAATAGCTCAGAAAAGTTATGACACCTTCCCATACACTAACATACCGCCAAAAAATTCCCACCATAAACCAAACAATAGATAACAGTGTACAATTAATACTATACAGGTATAGAGTTAAAATATGAAGTGAAAAGTAAGAACCCACTAAATAAACAATACATATTGAATGTATTTAACAAAATATATAGAGATTCAAAGTATGGAGCGCAAATTAAGTATCCTGTAAATCCTGCTTATTACGTTCATGAAATGAATTATAAGAATGAAATAAAAGACAATCTACATATTATAATGAACCAAACTTAAGTGGCAAATGAATTCTTCCTACTATAACAAAGATACGAAAACATGAATTAATTCCATTACAACGAAAAACACATAACGGAAAGAAACCAGTTCTACAAACAAACAAAAATGTATAAGTTTTTATTAAGACTTTAGATTTTTATTATTAAATACAAAGATACACAATATATCTGTGCTTTGTCCATTGCGACTATCAAAACCCGATTTTTAGCGTAATAAACTTTTAGACCTGTCGCTGAGCTATTGGGGTGCTACCGAAACGTCTCATTCGAGATGTGGTACGCAACAGGTTTGGTTTGTTTGACAGATTGTTTAGGCAAACAATTCATGAAGAAAGTTTGTAAAATGGACTGCAACTGCCAGTTGTAGAGACACGAGTGTAGAGAATGATGTTTTGGAAGTCTTTCGCCTTTCATCTTCAGGCCAGGCGGAAGACTTTCAAAACGTCATCCTCTACACTTGTGTCTCCACAATAAACAGTTGTCGTCCATTTTACAAAGTTTCATCAAATTTGGTTTGTTTTGAATTTCGCGCAAAGCTATCTGTGGTAGCCGTCCCTAATTTAGAGGCCTGGCATGGCCGAGCGCGTTAAGGCGTGCACTCGTAATCCGAGGGTCGCGGGTTCGCGCCCGCGTCGCGCTAAACATGCTCGCCCTCCCAGCCGTGAGGGTGTATAATGTGACGGTCAATCCCACTATTCGTTGGTAAAAGAGTAGCCCAAGAGTTGGCGGTGGGTGGTGATGACTAGCTGCCTTCCCTCTAGTCTTACACTGCAAAATTAGGGACGGCTAGCACAGATAGCCCTCGAGTAGCTTTGTTCGAAATTCCAAAACAAACAAACAAACCCTAATTTAGCAGTGTAAGACTAGAAGAAAGGCAGTTATTCATCATAACCCACCGTCGACTCTTTTATCAACGAATAGTGAGCTTGATCGTAACATAATAACGCCCCCACGGCTGAAAGGGCGACCCTGTTTGGTGGGACGGAGATTCGAAACCGCGACCCTCAGAGTCGAACGCCTTAATCCACCTGATCATGCCGGGCCTACACAACAAGTGGCTATGAACAGCCACAAACGAAAATTATCAACTGATCAAATTACGAGTTAAGTTCGACTGAAAAATCAAGTTTAAAAAAAGGGAGATCCATAATAATGAGAAACTGAGGGAATACATTTCAAAATATCCTGAACAAATGAAGATTGTTAGAAAATGTTCGCGATACACGAATAAAAGAGACGAACTATCAGACACTTTACGTATCATATTAGTAACCTCCATAATTATTAGAAAGTTATTTAAAAAGAAGCGGGAAAAGACGGATCTGTAGCAGTATCTGTTTTAAACAAAGTTATCAGAATATCTTGGAAAATGAATACTACTGCGGCAAATTAAAAATAAACTAGCGAAATATATAAACATTACAGATAACGAACACAATTATTCCACGAATTCTGTAATATAAAAAGTAGCTTTTACGTTCTCAAAAAATAATAAGTAAAATCACAAATAGAACTTATCCCAAGTCGATGAATTCTTACGTAGAAATAATAAATCCACAATATTTGAATATCAAGCTTGTAATTGAGAACCAGTGCGCATGTACGATTGTTTCAGTATTTTGTTCAGAATACATTTCTTCCAAATGTTATGAAATGTATAAAAATTATTGTGAAATATTATGAGCCCAAGTAAAGAAAACTTATGCATCTGTTTTATTCAGTGCCTATAATGCCTTGCGACCAATGTCTGGGCTCTCCAGACTGGCTTGTGTGTGTGTGTTTTACTCCCGAGTCCATCGAATGGTATCGAAACTTTGATTTTAGTGTTGCAAATCCATAGACTTACCGCTGTACCAACAGGGAGTAAGACTGGCTTAAATGAAACAGACATGGGAGTGATCGAGGCGTGTTTTTTTTCCTTCATCAAGTATTTTAACAAGAAAATTTTCGGTGATGACTTGGTTAACTGTTACTTTTACTAGCTTTATTAACGTCTTTACGCTTTGGAATTATGTTACTGATTTTTATTTATTCGTTTTAACAAATTTATTTAATATTATCATTATTAATTTATTTTCTTTGCTTATTAATGTTTACTTATCATTGAGAATAACTGACTCGACCGTTTTTCAAAACATCAGCTGTTCCGATTGATTTTGTAAGCTAAAACTCTAATAATCCAGCGGACCTCTGATTAGAAATAATAAATATTCGCTTCAAAAACGTCAAAATGCAAATAATAAGAACCTTAATAACTGGAGGACCGTAATTATTTTAGTATATAACTGTCTAATTTGGCGGTGCTCTCTATAAACAAATTACTGGGTTCGCGATGGCTACTAAAGTTGTATCCTTTCATTGCATCCTTTTTAAGCTTATTTGTAACAAAAAATTACATGCCACAAAAAAAACACACGACAGAAATGAGTTTGAGCATTTGGAAGATATATTTATACTGGGAGAGAAGAAATGGATAATCTACGCAAGTTAAACCAAATACTTAAGACTTCACCACAGAATACAATAAAATATATTTCGGTAGTTGGACATAATGGTTACGAACAACAGTGGAACTATAGAAACCGATACTCGTTATAAGTCGATCGAAAACAAACCATGTTTATTCTCCCAATTCTGTCACCAAACGCTCAATTGCAAGCCCGCATTGTATAATTTAGTTTTGTCTCACAAAAATGCGCACAAGAACCAAAAGAAACCGACTTATACGAACAGAAGTATACTTCTGTGCAAAAATAAAAGCAAACACTGATAAAGCAGTTTAATAAAAAATGAATTACGAGTACAAAACAGACCGACGAAAACCTTTTGAACATTTGTAACGACATTTGACTACTAAATTGAGAAGTACATTATTAGTAATGAAAAGCTAATGATATTAAAAACAAATATGAAAAACGCTGGAAACGGAAAAAATATTTGAGAGCAAATGATAAACAAATAATTTTGTAACGAATATAAAAAAACACAGTAATACAAATAAACTATTGTTATATAAAAGATACGTTAATAATACTCTTACGTATTTTTTGTTTTATATAGACTGAACGCAACAGAAAGACACAGATAACAGCTTGTATAATTTATTACAGTAAACTATTATATATGTAACAGATATAACGTAAATTATATATTAACAATAACAGATATTCAGTTTCAACATTCAAAATTAATTACAATACAAAATGGTACTGGCCTGTATCTGATAATATGATCTAGAATGAAAGTCCAAAAGATCAAATCAGAAATCCAAAATTCCGATCTAGGGTGTGAATTTGGTCCCACGAAGAAATACCGAAGTTTGAATGGAGAATGACGAAGTTCTTTTTACGGTGCTTCTTGATGAACGTCTCAAACTTGTCGCCTTCCAATTTTCCCAGTCTCTCCTAAATAGTCCGTACGTGCTGACTCTCAGCACAGCCAGTAATTCGAATGAATCGCAAAGATTGACGAGACAAAATCACAACTTCTGTAGATCTAGCTTCAGTCACAAATTCAAGTTGAGTAAACTCACAGCAAACACTTAAACTTTCTCAAACGAATAACTGACTCTTCTTTTCTTCGAATAAAAACTAATGACTCTTCCTATTTCTCGCGTCTCCGTCTGTTTATATATTAGTAGGCCTCTTCTCGAACAATAGCGTAACTTCTACAGAACTCCAGAGCAATCCGCGCATCTCCGTTCTTGCACGAGACTCAACGTCTAGACACTAGGCCGCCATACATTTCCGTTTATAGTCATATATTTGATCTACCTAATTCTAGAAATTTCTAAATGTTATTTTAAATGAATAACAACATATTTTTAATTGGTTTAAACTTTGAAACAATAATATAAATATGGAAATATAAATAATAGAAATGAAAATTTAAACACAACACGACATGTTGTCGTTTACAAAACATTTACATGACATTTACATAACACTCTCCCCCTTAAAAGCAAAAAAAAAAAGTTTGAACTTGTGAAAACCTTTTTTTTTACTTATTATACATAAAATTGAACTAAGAAACAAATTTTAGTTAACTGATAATTATAACAAAACACTAAACAACTTAATTACCGTGACAATGCATCCGCGATGACATTGTCCGAACCACGGATATGATTAATGGACACATTGTATTGCTGGAGAATAATACTCCACCTGAGTAACCTTTGATTTTTGTTTTTCATTTTATTCACAAACACGAGTGGGTTGTGGTCGGTGTAAACATTAACAATCCATGGTGAAGAACACAAATAATCATCAAAATGTTGTAAAGCTAACAACAATGCAAATGCTTCTTTCTCAATTGTTGAATAGTTTCTTTGGGGCTTATCAAGTTTTTTTGAAAAGTAACACACAGGGTGGTCAACACAATTTTGCTCTTGCAGCAACACCAATGTCACTCGCATCTACAGCAAGCTTAAATGGTTTGTCAAAATCGGGAGCTTTGAGGACTGGAGCATTCATGAGCATGATCTTTACCCTTTCAAAGGCAGTCTGGCAATTTTGATTCCAGAAAAATTTTACATCCTTTTTTAGTAAGGCTGTTAAAGGTGCAACCATCATCAGAAAAATTTGGACAAAATTTCCTATAATATCCTGCCATGCCCAAGAATCTCATAACACCTCTTTTGTTCGTCGATTCTGGATACTCCGCTATTGCCTGTACCTTAGCTTTGATAGACTTCACTTTACCCCGACCAATTTCATGGCCTAAGTACACAATTGTTGCTTTACAGAAGTCACTTTTTAATAGGTTGATAGTCAACTGAGCCTCGGAACACCTCTCAAAGAATGCACGAATGTGACTTAAATGCTCAGACCAGTCACTGCTTACTACAAGTACATCATCAAAGTAAGCATACACATTTTCTATTCCTGCAATGACGTGATTCATAAACCTTTGAAATGTTGCACCAGAGTTTTTCATGCCAAATGGCATAACTTTGTATTGGTACAAACCATCGGGTGTTATAAAAGCTGAAATTTCGCTTGCTTGAGGAGTTAAAGGTACTTGCCAATAACCTTTGAGTAGGTTAAATTTGGTAAGGTACTTTGAGTTACCTACGCGGTCAATACAATCATCCATCCGAGGAATAGGATATGAATCAGTCTTGGTCACGTCATTAACCTTTCTGAAATCTGTACAGAACCTAACTGAACCATCAGACTTTGGTACCAAGATACAAGGTGAACTCCAATTAGTATTTGACAACTCAATGAAATCATTTTCAAGCATGTATTGTACCTCTGACCTGATTTTTGACAATTTCACAGGATTGGCCCGATATGGATGTTGTTTTATTGGTCGAGTGTTCTCAATAATGACATCATGTTCTATGACATTGGTTCTACCAGGCACATCAGGGAACAAATGAGCAAACTCTAAAATCAAACCTTTCAACTCTTTACTTTGTTGTTGGGTTAAATGATTGAGTTTCTCATCTAAGTTTGCTAATACATGTGAATTTTTTAGTTTAACATGAGTGTCTGGAATGCTATTTTCTATAATTTCAGAAGGAAAAGGTGGAGGATCATGATCTTCATTCACAACACTTGTCACATTCAAAGGAACAGCATTCGACACATTTGTTTTCTTTCGCACATAATAGGGTTTCAACATATTGATATGACAAAGCTGTTTGCTTTTCCTCCGATCAGGGGTACTGATTATATAGTTCAGATCATTGATTTTCTTTTCAATTGAATAAGGTCTAAAATATTTAGCTTGAAGTGAAGAGCCTGATGTGGGTAACAAGACTAGTACTTGGTCACCAACATTAAAAGATCGCTTCCTGGCCCTTTTGTCATACCAGCTTTTCATCTCTTCCTGAGAAGATTTCAGGTTTTCCCTGGCAACATTAAAAGCATTGTGCAATCTGGTTTTGAAATCAGAGACATAGTTCAACAAACTAATTTGTGAGTTATTATCCTCCAACCATTTCTCCTTAACCAACTTCAATGGACCGCGAACTGAGTGACCATAAACCAACTCAAAAGGGCTAAATCTAGTAGACTCTTGAACAACGTCACGAACTGCAAACAACAACAAGGGAACACCCTCATCCCAGTCCTTTGAATGCTCGTGGCAGTAATTTCTAAGCATGGCTTTTAGAGTTTGGTAGAAACGTTCAAGGACACCTTGTGACTCAGGATGGTATGCACTGGATGAAACTTGATGGATGTTTAGTTCATGCTTGGCTTGTTGAAATATCTTGGACATAAAATTTGATCCTTCATCTGACTGCACAACTTTTGGAATTCCGAACATGGTAAATAATTTGACAAGAGCCTTGACAATGTTGGGCGTAGTGATTTTTCTCAAAGGGATAGCCTCAGGGAAACGTGTAGAAGCACACATGATCGTCAAGAGGTATTCATTTCCTGCTTTGCTTCTTGGTATCGGGCCAACACAGTCGATAATGACCCCTTGAGAACGGTTCTTCAAAGGCAGGAATAGGCTGCAGTGGTGCTTTGGGAATCCCTTGATTTGGTTTTCCAGTCATTTGGCAAGAATGGCATGTCTTACAAAAGTCAACAACATCTTGGCGCATCTTTGGCCAACAGAAATGTCGTCGGATACGATACACCTAAGTGTCCCGACAATACATGGTCAAGAGCAAGACTAAGAATATCATTCCGATAGCATTTTGGAATGACGATTTGGTGAATAACATTCCACTCTTCATCGGCAGCAACGTCAGGAGGTCTGTATTTTCTCATTAACACACCTGACTTCTGGTAATAACAAATAGGGACAGTTCCTATTTCATTTTCATCAACTGCCAGTTGTAGAAGAGAACGAGTTTCAGGATCATTGTCCTGTTCCTCAATAAGTTTGTTTCGATGAAGAGAGTTGAAAAAAGACTTGGAGTCATCAGTAGAACTCGAAGTTGAGTCAGAAATCTCATCGACGTGAGATATGAACGTATCAGATAAAGTGAAATCCTCTTTGGACTCCTGAGAACGTGTCCGAGAACGAGTAACAGCACAGGCGGGAAAAACATCAGGAAACTCTTCAACGAGTTGCTCTGTACTGGGACTAACAACAGGTGCTTCAACAACACGAACCTATGGTACCACCTTACTACCAGCCAAATCATTCCCCAAAAGCATAGACACACCTTCAACAGGCAATGAAGATTTAATACCCACAGTCACTGGGCCTGAGACTAAGTCCGAATGTAAATACAATCTATGAAGAGGAATAGAAACGACGCCACCTTCTACACCAGAAATGAGCACATTGGCCCCAACGGATGACTTTACAGAAAACGGAAGTACACTTTCCAAATTCAAACTCTGAAAAGCTCCAGTATCCCGCAGGATTTTAATTGGTTGTAGATGTGAATCGCCAACAAAAGAAACAAAACCTTCAGTGATGAAAAGCTTAAATTTTTCCTCAACAAGATCTTCAGGTACATCAAGAATATTGGACTTGGAATCCACAGTGGACTGGACAGGGTCAAAATCATTGGGAACCAATGATGAATCAAACAAGGGCGAAATGAAACTATTGGGTGATGGCTTGGTTTTGAGCTTTTAGCACTCAGAAATCAAATGGCCAGGTTTCTTACAATAAGCACATGTTTTGGATAAGAATAACACGTTTTTGGTAGATGACGACCTTTGAGAATAAGATGAAGTCTTTGTTTGAGAATCAGAAGTTTGCTCTTTTTTGTCTTTGTCGACTTTTGCATAATGTTTGAATGAGTCATTGGGTTTCTTTGCTGTGTGATTTGTTTGGCTCTTGTACGAGAAATCTTTGTGAGTCAAAACATACTCGTCTGCCATGACAGCAGCATCATGAATTTTGGAAGCTTTTTGTTCATCAATATAAGTTTTGAGCTTTACGGGAATACATCTTTCCCGTACATCTTCAACTAACATGAGTTCTCTTAGTTTTGTGTAATCATCTGATTTCTTTGGAATCACACCACCTGTCGAACAGAGTCTCATTTTCACGAGCAAATTTTTATAAAATCTTCAAGTTGGAATGCCATTTTGAATATACAAGCTGTCTATCTGTATAGAATATAAATCTAATTTTAGAATATAATTAATTTGTTTGATCAATCCCGTACGAGCCCCCCAATTTTCTGTTACGTATTTTTTTGTTTTATATAGACTGAACGCAACAGAAAGACACAGATAACAGCTTGTATAATTTATTACAGTAAACTATTATATATGTAACAGATATAACGTAAATTATATATTAACAATGACAAATATTCAGTTTCAACTTTCAAAGTCAATTACAACACAAAAATGGTACTGGCCTGTATCTAATATAATGATCTAGAATGAAAGTCCAGAAACAATTCACAGTTCAATAAATTTGATGAAGTTCCTTTTACGATGTTTTCGATGAATGTCCCAAATTTGTTGTTTTCCAAATTGCCTCGGTTTCTCTGAAACAGTCCCGTATGTGCCGACCCTCAGCACAACCAGTAATTCAAATTAATCGCAAAGATTGACCAAACAAAATCACAGTTTCTGTAGATCTAGCTCTAGTCACAAATTTAAGTTGAATAACCACACGGCGAACGTTGAAAACTTCTCGAACAAAGACACTATTTCTTGAATTAAATATAAACTAATGACTGACTCTTCTTCCTTTTCTTCTCCTCGCGTCACCGTCTTTTTATACTAGTAGGCCTACTTTTCTCGAACATTCGCCGGAACTTCCACAGAGTAATCTGCGCATACCTGTTTTTGCACGAGCCTTGTCGTCTAGACGCTAGGCCGCCAAACATTTCCATTTATAGTCATATATTTAATCTACCTAATTATAGAAATTTCTAAATGTTATTTTAAATGAACAACAACATATTTTATTGGTTTAAACTTTGAAACAATAATATAAATATGGAAATATAAATAATAGATATGGAAATCCACACAACACGCCATGTTGTCGTTTACAAAACATTTACATGACATTTACATAACAATATCTTTAGCTTTTAATAACACTGATCACGCCAAGAAGACTTTAGAAAACCTAAACGCATACAACATTCAAGTGTAAACTTTGAAAGAAAATAAGCATTTTTAAGTGTTAAAAACAAAACAAAGTGAACAGTCTCTTTGCCAGGTCAATTTATCGTAAGAAAATATTTACTGGTTTATACACTCGTTTCGAACAAAAACTTTTTCTAAACCTTCTAAACAGAGTCTATAATATCATTTCTGATTACTTCTTCTGTCTTTACTCAGAAATTTCTAATATTCATTGCATTTTACAAAGTAATGGTTATCCCTTCATTTCTATCATACCAAAATATTTATCATGTAGAACTTACCAAAATGACCCACGCTCTTTAAAAATATCCAGTAATTCTTGTCAGGCCCGGCATGACCAGGTGGTGAAGGCACTCGACTCGTAATCTGAGGGTCGCGGGTTCGAATCTCCGTCATACCAAACATGCTCACCCTTTCAGCTGTGGGAGCGTTATAATATTGCGGTCAATCCCACTATTCGTTGGTAAAAGAGTAGCCCAAGAGTTGGCGGTGGGTGGTGATAACGAGCTGTCTTTCCTCTAGTCTTACAGTACTAAGTTAGGTGCCCCCCAGTGGCTCAGCGGTATGCCTGCGGACTTACACGCTAAAATCCGGGTTTCGATACCCGTGGTGAGCAGAGCACAGATAGCCCCTTGTGTAGCTTTGTGCTTAATTCAAAACAACTAAGTTAGGCGGCTAGCGCAGATAGCTCTCGTGTAGCTTTGCGCGAAATTCAAACCAAACAAAAGTTCTTATCATTCCTTTCACAAGCAAACAAAGTTTTAAACTCAGATATCAATTTCAAAAAATATAACAAAAATATATCAGCCACACATTAAGTTACGTTTAGTACTTAGATCAATATTTAGAATTGTTTGGTTTGTTATTACACAAAGGGCTATCTGTGCTTTGCCCATTACGGGTTTTCGAAACCCAGTTTATAGCAGTGTAAGTCCGCAGAAATGCTACTCTACCAATGGGAGCATATTTATTATTACCCATTCCTACGAGGCCCGGCAAGGCCAAGCGTGTTAAGGTGTTCGACTCGTTATCCGAGGATCGCAGGTTCGAATCCCGTTCGCACCAAACATGCTGGCCATTTCAGCCGTGGGGACGTTATAATGTGACGGTTAATGCCACTATTCGTTGGTAAAAGAGTTGCGGTGGGTAGTGATGACTAGCTGCCTTCGCTCTAGTCTTACACTGCTAAATTAGGGACCTCTAGTGCAGATAGTCCTCGAGTAGCTTTGCGCGAAATTAAAAACAAACAAACAAACAAACCATTCCTCCGAGCTGGTGAGTCGTGTATAACTACACTTTTGGTAGCTTTAAAGCTATCTATATCAGTAAAACTGAACTTCTCTTACAAATACCTGCATGTGTGAATTTCAGCGAGAGGCAGATATTAGCTAACTAATCTATTCTATTGCATACTGAGAATAAAAACCACACCACACTTCAAAAAACTTTGATATTCTCGTCTCCTGACCCACATATTACCAACTCTTCATTAAAGAAATCCTCCCCACTTTCAGCCTTCACCCAGCACTAAGTAATAGTACCAGCTACAACCTATTGTCATTAATGTAGTCAATTTCTGATTTTCAATGTTTTTATTTGATATATATTACTATTTTAAATATGTGGTTTTTCTCAGTTGTACTTAAGCTATTCTTTATAACGTTTTCTCCTGATACTGTTGTTTATTTTGCATGTGTATTCAGCACGTTTTAACGTACGTTCTATTACACTGTAACCATTTAAATCTGTTCTTTCTAAACTTCTGATTAAATACGAAAACTCGCTCAATAATTGTTCGTTGTAGTAAGAACACTGTGAACTAACTTCTTTGAGGTCTTAACGTGGTGATGAAATATATATATATAAAATTTAAGAATGATAAAATAGTTTAAAAGAAGAAGACATTGATTGTATAGTTAAAAATTTAGCAGGCAGCACTAATGTTCTGGTGTGTGAAAATAATTATATGTATTAACCTGTGGATCCATGATTTGGCTTTGATACCTCATGCCCTTAGTGGTATAGAAGCATGTTTGTTTTAAGACTAGAAGGAAAGCAGCTAGTCATCACCACCCACCTCCAGCTCTTTTACCAACGAATAATGGGATTGAACTTCACATTATAACGCCTCCACAACTAACAAGGCACACAACGATATGTTTGCGGACTTGTACGGCTAAAATTGGGTTTCGATACCCGTGATGGGCAGAGCACAGATAGCCATATGTGCAGCCTAAAATCCCAGGATAAAATCCCACTATTCGATTGCTGTAGCCCACGAGCCGGCAATGGGTGATGTTCACTGGTTACCTTCTAAAAAGTTTAACTTTTAAAATTAGCATATGGACCTTTTGTGGCTTTGCGTGAAATTCAACAAACAAACAGAAAACTATACAGACCAAACTAGTGAATACCTATAAAATTACATTACAGTGCATAACAGAGAAAGTAGACGGTCGTAATAAAGAAAAATTCCATTACTGGAATCTAATGACATTTGTGTAAAATAATAGTATTATTTCTTTTCATTATTTAAGTCTGTGTTTCAAAACACACCAAAATGGTAAGTGACGTAATTTGTTTGTAACTGGAAACCATGCACGCTATACCACTACTCTGGATATGGTAACAGTAAAAGATAGAGCATTTTTTATGTGAGGGGGATTCGAACCTGCGACTTTCAAATTACGAGTCGCCTGCGTTAACCACCTGGCCATGGTGGGGCCACGCAGTAAGTACCACTCCAATTGGTTGTTTAAAAAAAAGAGAATGTTCTATTGCAACTTTCTACTTACTTGTGGCATTACATCTAATTTTGTATAAATCAACTGCTTTTAAGTAGTTGGTAAAATTATACTGATTCAAATAACTATCGTACAATTCGGAAACAATTCGAACTTAAAAGCTTATTATCTTTAGAAATGTAAAACTGTGAAAATTCCTTGCTACCTAAAACGCATACTAATGAGTAACTCTTGAAGGTTATAATAATGATTTCAAATACCTTAAGTCTAATTCATTCACTAACATGGACTAGAGTATGACAGTATGACACGGTTAGCTTGTGAGTTTGCTCCAGGCTAGTGTCCATTTAACCAGTTTCATAATGAGAGTTTACAAAAATATTCTTCATGAAATATTTGAAAATTAAATTAATAAAAGAAAGTAAACCTCATTACTAATTTATTTTCAACGTTTTTCGCTTTTATGTTGTTAAAAGGTTGCCTCAGAGCGCAGCAGGTGTGGCCGAGTTTTTAGTGCCCGGAATGTAAATCCTAAAATTCCTATTTGTGTTTCATTGCAGGTAAAACAAGCAAAAAGTCTTGGTTTGGTTTCTTTTTGTGTTGAATTTCGCGCAAAGCTACATGAGAGCTTTCTGCAATAATAGTCCCTAATTTAGCAGTAGTGTAAGGCTAGAGGGAAGGCAGTTAGTAAGTACCACCCGCCGCCAACTCTTGTGATACTCTTTTACCAACTAATAGCGAGATTGACCAAAACGTTATAATAACCCAAAGGTCTTTCCACTGTTACATTTGAACGTTTCCTTTTTTTAGTTATAATATTAAACATTTACTCTGAGACAAATATCACATATAAAATTTCCAGTGCAAAGTGAACAAGACTAGAGGAAGGATATAATTTGCTGAAAAGTTAATAATTTCTCTACAGGAAAATTGCCCCTTAGCAGATTATCGAATACATATAAAACTGAATATTAATAAACTAACTAATTAAAGAAATTATCGCATTGAATTTCCCAGTTCCCTTAATAAAGACCTGACACACAACAGTTCTGGTTCTGACATATTACTGCTGATAAAGCTGTATAAAAAAATTTACTTACAGCTCTTGAAGCAAACAAATTTCAAAAATTATTGATCCTAAATAACCGCTGTTTATTTTTTACCTGTAAACATTAACTGCTCTCCACGTACTTTTTAACATCCAGTAATAACAAGTTTCTAAGATTATTGATTCTAAATAACCTTCTTCATTTGTCTTATCTGTAAACTTAAACAACTCTCCACGTACTTTTACAAATCCGGTTATTATCTGTGGTTAACGAAGAACAGAGAAAAAAAAAAATCCGACACACTTGGAATGTTCAGTCTCCGGACAATTAGTGCAACACAGCAGTTTTCTTTTTTTTCTTTTTTTTTACCCCTAACAGGCACCTTAAAACGAAGCCAACCGAAACTGATTTTTTTTCTTTAGTTATAACACAGGTCATTTGCAATTTGACACACTTACTCAACTCTTTAGCAAAGTGTTCACAAGGCTTGTTAGTCTCTTATAATGTCAGTTTATTAAGACTTGACCATTTAATTTTTGCACCTCGGGAACTCTTCTAATAATTTCGTCTCTGACATAATATCACGTGATAGTTTTGTATTATCTTCTAACTTTCTTTATCACTCCAGTTCAATTGTCTTATGTCCTTCATTCTTTTCCTTTTAATTTATTATTATTATTTTATGGTTTATAGTCTCGATTCTTAACTGTCATTCTGTTTTATTTGAGTACAGCTCTATGAAGCTAAGTATATCGAGAAAATGGTGTTGAAGCTAGGTCATATAAAAAATACGTCAACGTAGTGTCGATGGGGAAAAATAGGGTTTGTCTGTTGAGCGTAAAGGACGAAAATGGACTGTCTATGCTGTATAGAGAATGTGAAAAATATGCAGCGCTTGTGTTACATAAATGTAGATTTGTTGTGGAAAATAAAATACTTCAAATCATACAATATACAAATCATTACATGAAGTCCGGTTTTGTTCTTCCGATTTGCCTTTGTCCAGGACTATTGATGAAGCTTAGAATTTCCTAAAACTGGTAAACCTCAGTAACAAGAGGTAACTTAAATTATAAATTGGCGTTTATATTTATTTTTAAACGTTGCTAACAATAACAGGTCGGGCGCGTCGTTAAAGTATTTTGTATTATTGTTGGATTACATTTAACAATCAATAAGTCAGCTGCATATTCAACATACTGGATTATATAGACGTCGTACAAATATGAACTAAACATAGCTCTAAAATATTACAATTTATAAGACTGAAATACGATTCTAAAAAAATATGATTACTCAATCAAGTTTATATTTGTTTCAGGCGTTTATTAAGTACATATTTCATACTATAATTAGGCTTAGCGAAATCAGTGTGATAAAACAGTTCAATTCGCTCCCTAAGTTAACTTTTGGTGCAGGTCAAATATTCTGATGGTCATTTACGTGATCTAAAATATTTATGTAGGCTAAACTCGTAAAAACATATTTGACAGACGTAGTTCTACGTCTTTCTAGTTTATGACAACTAATTTCAATACATAGTATAGTTTCCACGAACGACAAAGACAGTCTGATAGCGATTTTGCTCGCTTGAAAACAAAGCTCAAGAGATCCTGAGCTTTCTTTGCTACGAAGCTAAGTACTTATTTAGCATTAGCATACGGTCTGTTACAGCGTCGGTTTCACGTTGTAAAAATTGAATGATTTAAAAATTAACGGATTAAAATATGGTCATAAAACCTAAAGATTCTCTTTCACGATCGAATTCTGGAAGTATGCTACTTAATTAAGGTTTTGATGTCGGATCATAAAACACTATATCGTAATGTTTGAACAGGTCAAAAATCGTTGAACTTTGTAATGAAATATAAAGTCTAAAATAACGTGTTTGTTTTTTGTGTGTGTTGTTTAACTCTAAATACTGAGTCATTTTTACATTTTACACATTTATGTATATGATTTTTAAATGAAACATTTCATATCAAGTGACGCATTAAAGAAATAACTTTTAAAACAAACTCCAAATGAAGATATTTTTAACATTTTGGTGGAATAATGTATAATGCTACATGCTGTCTCGTCAATCAACTAACTAAAGCGAAACGTTCAACATGAGAAACGTACACTCGCTATCCAGGTATTACGTAGCTATGCTTCGAAAGAGCAGATTGTATTCTTCCACTGCTCATTTAATGGCACTAAAATAACGCGAACCACGAGGAGCTATTGAAGAGAAGAATTAGTCAGGCTAGTTTAGTGCTATGAATATAATTTACATTAACAAATTCTCTTCGAATGGTTGGATCTCTACGGATTTTCAAACAGGTTGAATTGTGACATCCTTCACAATGATTATGTCTCGCAAAATTAATAAACATGTCATTTTGAATTAAGCTCTTCATAGGATTGCAAACTTAGCAACTTCTCATTATATAATATGAAATAATGATGTCGAAACTTCAAGCCATCTCTTTAATTCGGGTTAGCATGTGATGCACTTTTAGTGACTATTGATCCGCAAGAAGTACATCGTAGGAGCCAAATCGGCTCGATATGGCCAGGTGGTTAAGGCACTCGACTCACACCCGTCACATCAAATATGCTCGCCCTTTCAGCCGTGGTGGCGTTATAATGTGCGGTCAATACCACTATTCTTTTTGTAAAAGAATAGCCCAAAAGTTGGTGGTGGGTGGTGATGACTGGCTGCCTTCCCTCTAGTCTTACACTTTTAAATTAACGACGGCTAGTGCAAATAGCCCTCTTGTAGCTTTGCACGAAATTCAAAAACGAACAAACAGACGAGAGCCGAATAAACACAATGAAGGATAAACGAGCACTTGTGAACAAAAGACATTCTTAAGATGAAGGTGGTCTCCCTCCGAAACGTTGCATCAAATTAAACAAAAAGATGCGTATATTTAGACGTGCCGATTCATTCTTTATTATCTTTGTATTCTTATTATTCTTATCCCAGAACATGACCTGGAATAAATCACTTGTTCGCAAACTACTACTATGGAACCGACCCGTGAATCATTTGGTTTGTGAAGGTAACGGAACCCAATTTTTAGTGTTATAATCTTTTACACTGGCAACTGATGAATAAGTTTTTCCTCTAGACTTTTTGCAGTATACGACAGTTCCCAATAATAGTGAACTTTTACTGTACTTGGTTGCTGAGAATATTTGTTTGTGGTTAAGCACAGACCTATACAATGGGCTATCTATGCTGTGCCCATCATGATTGTTATCAGAATGACCGTTGTGTTACTTAGGAAGAGCATACAGTGAATATATTGTATGGGGAAACAGTTTTTCTGAAGACGACTCAAATTACAAACTGGGGGTTATCAGTATTTTTAGAGTATTCTCTACACAAGGGTTATTTGCGTACACCCATATTTTTTAAAGTGTTCTTTACACAAAGGTTATTTCTCAACAGCCGTCTCTAAGTTTATAACAACATATTAGAGACAAAACTGCTCACAGCTTACACCGCTATTTCTTGTCCTGGCGTGGCTAGGTGGTTAGGGCACTCGACTCGTAATCTGAGGGTCGCGAGTTCAAATCTCCGTAACATCAAACATGTATGCCCTTTTGCGCGTAATTCAAAACAAACCAAATTTCCTCTGACCGAATACAGTTGACGTTACTCTAGTTTTCTCTCAATCTCAAAGTGCTTAGCGCAGTTATTTGCGAATATTGAATTATTAGATCTACAATCCGGTGGCGCTAACCAATAAGGAAAGCCGAACTGGTTCAGGGTAATAATAATAATATAAAGTTGACAAACAACTACACAGACATGAAAAAGGACAAGCAAACAGACAGACTACCAGTTAAACAGTTGTAAATAGATAATAGTTCGATCAAGATTAAAAATAAACCCTTTATTTGTTAGATTTTGACAAATGGCCACGTAAAATGAAATCGGTGTAATGGTATGGGTATTAAAACTTCAATCAAAATGAACTGCACAACAACTTTTCGATCTGCTTATCTTCAGGTTTCTCGTCATGATAAATTAACAGCAGTCAGCCAGATAAGTCTCTTTTATCAAGCTACGTATAAATACACCACTTAATGAATTTTATGTCACATCATGTTTGTTACAAATTGTTGACCAGTTAAATATCACGACAGTAAGTTTTTAACGTCCTACACTATTAAACATTTTAACTCTTATATTAGTGAGTGAGTCAGCGACACGATTAAGTTCAGTGGCATTCTCTTAGGTACTTAACTGTACTCAGTTAACACTGTTGAGACAAATATTAATTAGAACAATCTCACTACGCCACCGTAAACCGTTATTTGTAATTTGTATCCCACTTTATGTGAATTAATAAATTATTTTAATAGCGTGTGTGTGAGGCCTGGCATGACCAAACGCGTAAGGCGTGCGACTCGTAATCCGAGGGTCGCGCTGAACATGCTCGCCCTCCCAGCCGTGGGGGCGTATAATGTGACATTGAATCTCACTATTCGCTGGTAAAAGAGTAGCCCAAGAGTTGGCGGTGGGTGGTGATGACTAGCTGCCTTCCCTCTAGTCTTACACTGCAAAATTAGGGACGGCTAGCACAGATAGCCCTCGAGTAGCTTTGTGCGAAATTCCAAAAAAACAAACAAACAAAGCGTGTGTGTGTTTTCTTATAGCAAAACCACATCGGACTACCTGTTGAGTCTATTGAGGGGAATCAAACTCCTAATTTTAGCGTTGTAAATCCGTAGACTTACCGATGTACCAGTCGGGGACTGCTTTAAACGTTATAAATTTTATATCCAATTATTGACTTATTTTATTGTGCTAACTTTTACTTTTTCTTACACTTTATAAACTCTCAAGCCCTTTTGTAACCAAGTTTTAACTTCGACGACACGCCTAAAATACGTTCAGCTTCCCGTTGTTTAAATACAAACTTAACGTTTAATACCTACAGTGTACCTTTTTTATGTTATATGGAAATGTTTACCACCTATAGAAAATGTTATGTAGTATTATTTTCTTTTCATGTTTAATTTAAATTTTGTAATTTCATGCATTGAGATTTCTTTTAGTTATAATATGATTTTGAAGTTCTGACAAACAATAAAATGTTTCGAAAAGTAATAGACATGTGCAAGCTGGTTGTAATGGTACTGGCGGTATTTTATTCAAAAAGCCCGAAATATGTGTTTCTTTTCAAGTATTAGATAATTTAAATGTTATGAAGTGTATATAAATAATAAAAATTCTATATTTACAGTACCTTACAAAAGGGTTAATACAAGAGAATATTTTGTTATTCTTATCTTTCATAGTGTTACTTCTTTCCTACCAATATTACAATATAAATTTCAACACTACGGAAATACGTCAGTGGTCTCTGTTGACAACTGAATGAACCAAGATGAGAAAAGTTAACCATTGTTGGAATTTCCACATATTTGTACCGAGGGCATATCATAAAGGTTCTGCTTGAATGAACACACTGATCACACTATCTTAACCGCACAGAAAGAAGCTAGCAAGGAGTTTACATATATTACCGGTATATGCTAAAAGAAATCAATCTAATAGCACTCCAAACTGAAACGTTAATAAAAACAGTGTTTAACACTATATATATATTAATTGTCATGCTGCAGTCAAAAAAGCGTAGAGAAATGTTAGTAGAGCAGACAGTTCGCATAAAAACTTCACGTGACGCTGAATGGACTCTCCAACAAACTGCTGCCGACTTGAAATGTTACCCAAACACTGTCAAGTACACCCTAGATCGTGAGACTAAGACAAATAAATTTAAAAGCACGAGACAGAACACCTAAATTCAATAACACTGATGTTAAGTAACATCGTTTATGCAGACTTCGGGACAGAAGGAAGACTGACACTGATCTCAACCATGAGATAAACAAACACGTACAAAATGACAGAAAAGGGTCCCCATCTACAGTACCAAGAAGACCCAACGCTGGTGGAAAGTTCGTCGTGTAGAATTTAAACAAAAATATTAACTTCAATCTCCAAATATTATCAAGAACCTGAAATTTACTGAAAAGCACAAAAACTGGATTGTTTATAATTGGAAAAGGGTGTTATGGACGGAGGAGTCCAAGCCTCAAATATCTGGTTCAAAGAAGTTATACGTTCAGCAAAAGAAAGGTGAAAGGTGTAGCACCCACCATGAAGAATGAGGGAGACAGTGTGATGGTTTGGGGGTGATTTTCTGTTGAGGTGACAGGAGTTCTTTGCAAAATAGATGGAATAATGGACTAGTACATATTCCATCAAAACTAATTAGTCATAGTATACCAAGTGGTTTGCATATTATTGGTAAGAAATTCTATTACCAATAAG
This sequence comes from Carcinoscorpius rotundicauda, assembly GCA_011833715.1. Classification (NCBI taxonomy): domain Eukaryota; kingdom Metazoa; phylum Arthropoda; class Merostomata; order Xiphosura; family Limulidae; genus Carcinoscorpius; species Carcinoscorpius rotundicauda. The sequence goes on from CM022403.1 coordinate 38,275,217, forward strand.
ATTTTGTTTGTTTGCTTGTTTTTGGAATTTCGCACAAAGCCACTCGAGGGCTATCTGTGCTAGCCGTCCCTAATTTAGCAGTGTAAGACTAGAGGGAAGGCAGCTAGTCATCACCACCCACCGCCAACTCTTGGGCTACTCTTTTACCAACGAATAGTGGGATTGACTGTCACATTATACACCCCCACGGCTGGGAGGGCGAGCATGTTTAGCGCGACGCGGGCGCGAACCCGCGACCCTCGGATTACGAGTGCACGCCTTAACGCGCTCGGCCATGCCAGGCCTACCAAGAAGATAACGACCCTTAACACTCATCTAACCTATGCAGATAAAACATTACTTAAGAAAGAGGTTGCTGCAGTCATTTAAATAATCCAACGATCCCCACAGATCCCCTATCTCAAGCCAATTGAGCAAATCTGGGACATGGTATATCAAAAACTTGATAAATAAAAAAATCATTTCGAAAGAAATTTTATGAGAGTGTATGAGACACATTGAAGTGAAACCCCAAAAGACAGTTTGTTTAAATATGTTGTTACAATGCCTGTAAGTCTGTTTAAAGTTATTAAAGTAAGAGGAAGACACACAATATATTGACTGTTAGCTTAACTCAATCACTTCCACTAAGTTTCTGTTGTACTAAATATGAAGATAAATACAATTTTAATGTTTTACCTGTGATTATCTTCCATTGTTTTCTGAGAGTAGCTTTAAATCTAACTTTCGACTTTGTCCTAGCACTTTTCCACAGTACTATGTATATATTTATCTCATTATGATATGATTTGAATAGGAAGAGATCAGAGTCAGATACCGAATCGAGAAAAATACCACCTGAGAAAGGTTTCCCAACGGGTAGGCTGAGTCACGGGCCCCAGGTAAAAAGGAAGAACGGGTCTTGTTCGTGAGGAGTAGGGAAGAATGTGATAGTTTGAAGTGTCAAAATGTGCCTTGTTATCAGGAACTAGTAAGATAACTATTTAGTTCAGTTGGTAATTATCACGGGATTCATATTGACCCGAAGAAATTACGATACTATTAAAGCTATTTATGACAATGACAAAACGTTTAGTTTTATTTAAATACTTGGAAATAATTCGGAATGACATTTGTATAGTTTTAATTATATTGTGATATTTTAATATGGTCTTACTCAATTTTATTTTTACATATTCAGTTCAGGTTAGAATTGGAAAAATAACTTAAAATACTTTAACGAAATAGTTTAACTCAGTTAGTCAGTATTGGGTTTATCTGTCTACCTAACTGTGTGTCTACCATTCTACTTGCTTGCTTATTTATCATTATTTATTTTTTTCTTTTGATTCACAAGTTTTCAAAAGTGGTTCAATAGTGAGCTTGAAAGATTATTTCCTCAAAAAGGGTTCAAAGACTGCTTGGATGGGTCACCTGTTTTAACTAGCCATACTACTGTAGAGTAGTGTGTTGTCTGTCAGTCAGTCGATACAACACAGCATGATATATAAAATTCAAAAGCAAGAAATAAAAATACATGCTAGTCTTAATTCTCGTTTTATTTGGTCTTGAAAGAGAACACATTCACGGACTCTTCACACTTACATATATATATATATACACTAAAATAAACAAACATGATAGTTGAAAGCTTTACGTCTCCAGCGATGGTAAGGTTCACAAATTTACAACATTAAAACTCGAGGAATCTGTGATCTGCCCAACATAGATCAAACCCCGATTTGTAGTGTCGTAAACCTGTGAATATACCCCTGAGCTAGCCAGTAAACAGCTTATTGCGTAATTTTGCCATAAAAACAAACGTCACGTTTCGATCTACCATAATGTATGAAAAAACCACAAAAAAACATTGTTACCAGGCTCAGATGACGTCACGTTGTTGGTTTCTTTCTGTAAAGTTCTTATAATACAAAAGTATGTCACGGACATGGTAAGGACAGGAACAATCAGAAGAAGTATGTCCAAAAACAAGTTGAATCCCCTCTCCATATAGCTGTTAGGCCATACCTCTCTACACTTCAGTTTTCCTGTTGCCACCATTGTAAAAATAATTGTAGTTATTAAATATTCTAGGTAAAATATATACTAAAATTACTCTAATTAAGACTAGACAGAGAACATTATGAAATGTTACATAATTCACAGCATAATTATCAGACAATTTCATAATTGAGGGTTTAATTCTCTAAGAAGCTTATTTTTATAGCTAATGAAAATTATGAACATTAAACTCTCCTACAGAATTCTTGTTAATAGATTATACAGACGGTCCTTACTTAGGAGAATGACGAACTAATTCGAGGTTTAAATAAATCTGAACTCTCAATTTACTAATCTGATTTTATACTGTTCACCGCTCGTGAGGTCTACAAGGGCCATACGAGTAATCTCACGCATTTTCAGTTCATTGTTATTAACTGACCACGAAAACAAATTCACAGGGGACTCGAGAAGTTATTAGTTTCAATATTGAGGGACTCAAACAGTGATTAATTTTAATATTCAAGTCTTAACATTGATTGGTTTCAATATTGAGGGGCTCAAGCAGTGATTAATTTTAATATTCAGGTCTTAACAATGACTGGTTTTAATATTAACGGATTCAAGAAGTGATTAATTTTAATATTCAGGGCTTAACAATGATTGGTTTCAATATTGAGGGGCTCAAGCAGTGATTAATTTCAGTATTCAGGGTTAAACAATGATTGGTTTTAAAATTGAGGGGCTCAAACAGTGATTAATTCTAATATTCAGGTCTGAACAATGACTGGTTTTAATATTGAGGAGTTCTGGCAGGGACTAATTTTAATATCCAGGTCTTAACAATGACTTGTTTCAATATTGATGAGCTTAAGCAGTGATTAATTTTAATATCCAGGTCTTAACAATGACTTGTTTCAATATTGATGAGCTTAAGCAGTGATTAATTTTAATATTCAGGTCTGAACAATGACTTGTTTCAATATTGATGAGCTTAAGCAGTGATTAATTTTAATATCCAGGTCTTAACAATGACTTGTTTCAATATTGATGAGCTTAAGCAGTGATTAATTTTAATATTCAGGTCTGAACAATGACTTGTTTCAATATTGATGAGCTTAAGCAGTGATTAATTTTAATATCCAGGTCTTAACAATGACTTGTTTCAATATTGATGAGCTTAAGCAGTGATTAATTTTAATATTCAGGTCTGAACAATGACTTGTTTCAATATTGATGAGCTTAAGCAGTGATTAATTTTAATATCCAGGTCTTAACAATGACTTGTTTCAATATTGATGAGCTTAAGCAGTGATTAATTTTAATATTCAGGTCTGAACAATGACTTGTTTCAATATTGATGAGCTTAAGCAGTGATTAATTTTTGAAAAGATTTTGTTCAAATATTTTTATTAGATTTATATGTTGTCAGTAACTCGTCCATCAACAAAGTTAGTACAATTATTCTGTTATTACTTATGGTAACCTTAAATTAATAATTGAAAATTGCATTTATGGATAATATGAAAATTTGAGATACTAACAATTTATCAAGCACGATTTAAAACGTCGAATAATCAGTACAATGATGAAAAAAAATGAAAAGTAATAACTCTTACGTTACCATAGCTAATACATAAAATAATTTTGTATCGAAGAATAGTGTAAATATTCTGTTATGTATATAGCTTATCATTACTGCCATGGTTAGAATATTTTGTTTGGTAGAAATATGTACTATAATGACAAAATATCTGCCTATCCTATGAACAATAACAGTAGCTACAGCACTAAATGAATTATCCTTAAAAAGTGACAAAAATGTTTTATCGAAAGTCATTATTTTCAGAGAATTTAAATGCTTTCTCGTTTTTAACTACACACGTTAAGACAATATTTATACAATAATAATATTACATGTGCAACTTAAGCTAGTACATTTCCATTATCCTTAAATAATATCGTTTTTATTTAAAAAAACAAACAGTTTTTATATCATATACGCATATTTTCGGAATTACAGGTGAATTTATAAAGAGTAAAAACGTGACTTTTAAAGCGCCACCTAACATATTTTCCAGGAAATATAATCTATATTAAATACTAGGATTTTTCAAAAAATGAATCAATTGGAATGTCTGAGTTATCATTGCTATGAAGTACATAAAATAATTTTCAGGTTGTTTTACTCGCCTGGGGTATTAGTAGGTATGAGTTGACTGAGGACAGCAACTGGTAGCATCATCATCAAAGAACCTCCCCATATGACAAAAATCACTTGGTAGGCGTGTGATATCGTTTGCCACTGTCGAGACACTAACGGTCGACAGATGGCGTAGTATCGTTCGATAGAAATAGATACGAGTGTCCATACACTGACTGAGACCGAAACAGCTGCAAATGAAGTTATGTAATACAAATAACAGCATAAAAATGTAAAAGCTAAGTACCACATAAAAATTATTAACACTAAAACAAATGTTAAAAACCTCATATTTCATTAATTTAGTACACTTCTATCTGCGTACTATATTAACAACTTTGATCTTTAAATGTTTTTCTCCGATCCTGCTCTGATAACAAGAGTAAGTAAAGAAAACAACGAATAAAAGCCGGTGTGGTTGCACGGTGCGTACCGGGCAGTATATGAGAACTCTACCTGTGGACACTAGGAAGGGCGAAATTTCAAATGGTCAAGCTGTTCTCTGACGCTTTAACAGATACTCAACTTAGAATGTAAACCAGGTAACGTATTTTTGATACACATACTTTTGGTGTTTGAAGTGCTGGAAGTCGCTCCAATTTCAGATGTCAGACAGCCCTCTGGTGTTAATCGATAGTACTACGACTCTGTCTATGTACGCTGGCTTAAACTTCATTACAGAATTTGAAGAATAACAAAAGTATAAAATATATATATGTATCAGAAAATAGATACATTTCTAACGATTTTCATCCAATTAAAAGAAGTAAGTGCATAATTCGAAGCTATTCCCAACACTACAACCTTTTGTACAGATACGTTTCTAAATTATTTCTTTTGTATTATATCATAATGCGATTTTTTTTAAAAAGTGCGTTTTTTATTTATTTCCTTTGATTGACATGAATGCTCACAACATTATAGTAGAGAGATGGGCAATAAACATTAACTGTTATTTTGAATCAAGCACAAAGCTATACAATGAGCTATCTGTGCTCTGCCCACCACGGGTATCGAAACCATGATTTAAACATTGTAAGTCCCCAGGCATATCGCTGTGCCACTGGGGACTTAAGTGTTAAAAACATGGTTTCGATACCTGTGGTGAACAGAGCACAGATAGCTCATTGTATAGCTTTGTGCTGGGGGTTTCGTATGTATTAACACACGCAATTATGATTTCACAAATAATAAAAACATTTTCAATTTGTGTGTCAAGAAAAGTCAGTCGTGCAATATTAATTAGCTTATCGGGAACATTTTTAGATTTGACAAAAAAGTGGCAATGCTTTACACGTTCAGCTTTAAGTGTGTTATAAGAGTAAAAGTAAATTTTACAAGATGGCCAGTGTTTCAAGTGCTAAACCCCTTTCACACCAAACATGCTCGCTCTTTCAGTTGTGGGGGAGATATAATGTGATGGTCAATCTTACTATTCATTGGTAAAAAGTTGCTCAAAAGTTGACGGTGGGTGTAGCTTTGCGCGAAAATAAAAACAAACCAAGTACTAACCTCCATTTCGCCAGTCGCTTTAATACATAGTTATGCTTTAACTTTAATATCTTTAACAATGATCTGACCACTAAATTCAGTATCTTAAACCTTAGCTCTTATATACTGTAAGGCGTGGTGTATCTAAAAATACCCAGCTAACAACAAATCCTCAAATATCTTGATACTTTCAGAAAGTAGAACTTTCTCATTAAAGTTGCTTATTAGGTATTAAAATTTCACGAAAACGTTTTATTCAACACCAAAATACATTTTACTTTGTGTTTTTTACATATTCACAGTGAGAGCTATAAAATACCCATTGTACTAAGATTATGAAAGCTGCATTGTCAGAATAGCATGCAGATGTATAAATGAAATGTCATTGTTCCATTCCCATTTTACAATTTTATGTAACTTTCGAATAAGTATTTCACTATGAAATATGTTGTTTTATTTTGTTGTTAGTCACATAGTTGCAAAATGAACTATCTGTGCTGAGTCAACTATGGGTATAAAATGTATTTTTTTATCGTTATAAGCCTTCGAATTGATCACTCAGTCACAGTGGTTATTTGTGAAACATACTCTTGATATAAGTTCCGGGCCCGGGATGCCCAAACATGTTAAGGCGTGCGTAATCTGATGGTCGCGGGTTCGCATCCACGTCGCGCCAAACGTACTCGCCCTTTCAGCCGTGGGGGTATTATAATGCTACGGTCAATCCCACTATTGGTAAAAGAGTAGCCCAAGAGTTAGCGGTGGGTGGCGATGACTAGCTGCCTTCCCTCTAGTCTTACACTGCTAAATAAGGGACGGCTAGCGCAGATAGCTCTCGTGTAGCTTTGCGCGAAATTCCAAAACAAACAAACACATAACTTGCTACTTACTAAACCTTTTTTATCTCTTCGTATTACGTTACCAGTCAGCTTGTATGGGATTCTTCGATACGCAGTCATTACTATCTGTACTTAATGATCTATGGGAAGTAAAGGTAAACTATTCCTTCGAAGTTAGGCTTAACAGGTTCTAACGAAGCATACTCTAGAAAGCTAATTTTGAACTCCATCAAAACCAAGTTTTGTCAGTTAGTACTGGACTTCAAACAATCATCAGTGAAAGCAGTAAAAGTAAAAATGGGCAATAATTGTATAAATAAATTATAATTCCCTCGAAACGTTTTTAATAATTAATAGCTAAGTTCTAACTTTATTTTGTATGAATACTGACAACAAATTTAATCTTCCTATCTACTGAAAAAATAAATCAAATGAAAAATGTCAGAACAAAATCCATGTCTTTAAAGAAAATCTTTGAGAAGAACAGAACATTTTTAGTTTTTATATCACGTTAGTAGGAAAACATGCATGATTAGTTTATTTTATATATACTCGTTATTATAATGTTAAACTAAAATCGAATGGATTTTATATGAAAAGAAAAAATACTAAGCATTAAACGCACAAAAACTGTATAAGTTAAAGAAGTAGGCTTATTACAAATTAAAAGTTGAACCGTAGCTTGTATGTTACGTTCCAGAATTTAATCTTAGTTGCGTATAAGTGAAATTAATAGCCTAGCACAAATAATAAGAAAGTAAAAAACTGTTGTTCCTCAAAAAGAGACGCCAGTTTTATATGGTTTTGTATGAAGACTTCTTGAACCTGACGGTCCCCCTCTGGTACAGCTGCAAGTCTATGGATTTACAACGTTAAGATCAGGGTGGACTCGGTAGACTCAGCAGATAGCCCGATGTGGCTTTACTATAAGAAAACGCCTCATTTTTCTGATGTCATGAAAACCGAAAAACGATATGTTAGGTATTATAGTTAAATGTATTCAGTACAATAAGATCATTGCTGATAACAAGTGTAACCAAATTCATATTGGTCTTTGAGTTAAAACGTTATCCTTATTAGTGTATATGTTATTCTTAACTGATTTTTACTTCTTATTAACTTGCTTTTGATTCGAATATTTTGATATTTGGGATTTCGGCTTTAGGGGCTACACCAGTTATAAAAACTTATCAACTGAGTATGCAGAATAATGGAACAGTTTATTATTGAGAACATTTCGAACTCCTTACACACTTTGGTGGTTGCATCTTTATTCATAGTAAGGCTGGTATGGGTAAAGAAAAACGCTATATAGATGAGCTAACAACGTTGTTCTGCAATGAACTGTCGGGAAAGCTTTTTATTTTGTTTCACGCCTACTTGTGTTTACACTTTAAGGTGATTTAATATTAACTTATTTCATAATTAAATGAAAGTTTACAGTTTTAAACTTTCTAGTACAGATAAAAATCTACTGGAAATTGAAACAAATCATAAAATATGAAACAGTTGTTTTTCTTTTAACACGAATAGTAGGACGAAATTCATTGTTTTGCATTTTACTTAAATCGAAGTTTTGGACATTTAATTACATTCTAAAGTCTCCAATTTGAATACTATAAGTAACTAACAAAAATATTCAACTTTGTAATTTCAGTAACTCTTAAACCAGCTAGATCTGTTGAATATTCGAAATATATGCAGGTGAAACATATTTAGATTTTGAAGAAGACCGTTTCATTGTTTGTTTTATAACGGTTTTTGTTCAACTGGCACAAGACATTCAGTTTGTTTGTCTAGAAGTGCGCGCAAAACTGCACGAGGGATATCCGTGTTAGCATCCCTAAATTGGCAATGAAAGAATAGGGGGAAGGTAGCTAGTTTTCACCACCTACCGCCAACTCTTTAGCTACTGTTTTACCATTGAATAGTGGAATAGACTGTCACTTTATATATTCCTACAGCTGAGAAGTTTTGGTGTGATACGGATTCGAACACGCAACCCATAGACTGTGATTCAAGTGTCCTAAACTAGATAGCCATGCCAGTTATTAGATATTCAAATATTATAACGTTTTTATTTTTGTATTTATTCATAAACATACACATACACACTTACATATACAATTTACTCACTGCTAAATATTGATGGCTCAAAGCGATTGCTGCAAAATCCAGTGATGCATTTTGATGCCATAAATGTGCCTTGAGGATTATAATAAAATTTCATTATTCTATCAGATAATGTTAGCTACAGAGTTGGTGATCAGCTCTAGTGATTAGTTAGTTAGTTCAAACTATTTTATCAGTTCAAAATTAGGGAAACCTATTATTTAGCTTTGTGCTAATCAATCAGTTCAGAATTAAAGACAGCTGTTGAGAAAATTCTAAAAAAAAACAGTTTTAACGCAACTAATCGTGTGTTTCTTTACCCTAAGGCAACATATAGCTGTACAATGGCTTGTTTGTGTTTGAATTTCGCCCAAAGCTACACGAGGGCTATTTGCACTAGCCGTCCCTAATTTAGTAGTGTAAGACCAGAGAAGAAGTAGCTGGTCAGCACCACCCACCGCCAACTCTTGGGCTAGTCTTTGACCAACGAATAGTGGGATTGATGGAAACAATTATACGCCCTCTCGGCTGAAAAGGCGAGCATGTTTGATGTAATGGAAATTCAAACCCACGACCCTCAGATTACGATTCGAGCGCCTTAGTCACATGGCCATACTGGGCCAGCAGTAACTTGGACTTCGAATTTGTTAGAAACTGTCATTTCTCCTGTTATGTGTTATACTTTTTTTTAGTAATAAACATTTTGCTTTATTACAAATATATCAAAGTTATAAAGCGATAATACAACTAAATATTTATTGTTAAACCAATATCACTAGTAAATTCCAGGTTTGCTATCACACTATACAGATAACTTATTGTACAGCTTTGCACTAAAACAGCAACAATTTCATTTAAAGCTGGGATTTTTTCCGTAAAATAATGAAAAGAAAATGTTCATAAGAAAGTATCTCCCACGTGTTCTTCTCACATCATTGATTTTATTTAGACCAGGAATTTATATATAATAAAATATATAGAATGGTTTTGAAATGAAACAAGGGGCAGAAATAGTTAAACACTTCAGTTACAAATTCTCTTTTTATATATTTTCCTTCAAGTAAGTTGACATTTTTTTTTCCACTGTGAAAACTTGAGTGTAGATTCTGATCTCTTAGTTAAAATTGTCCTTCATAAAAGTAGAACACTTTTGTTATTAGAGATCGAGTTTTGTATTGTCGAGTAAAAATATTTTGTTTTTTCTATGGATTCCGCGCGAAGCTACACGAGGGCTATCTGAGCTATCCGTCCTTAATTTAGCAGTATAACACTAGAGTGAAGGCAGCTAGTCATCTCCACCCACCGCCAACTATTGGGCTATTCTTTTATCAACGAATATTTGGATATATGGTTGAAATGGCGAGCGTTGTTTGGTGTGACGGGGATTCGAACCCACGACCCTCATGTTGCGAGTCGAGTGTCCTAGCCATCTGGGCCATACTGAGCCCCACTAAGAATTGGCGAAGCACAAATGTTTCTTTTTTTTTATTCAATTATGTCTGTTTGATATCACCCAAGTTTTGTTAACTCATAAAATACTTTTATAAACAAACATAGTAAATTCACTAAACGTATAATAAAGTACATTGTAAGTGGTCATGAAATTGTCGACATTGTTTCGAAATATTTTTATTTCTACACGCAATGTGTCATATAAATTAAAAATAACAGAGGCTGTCATAAGATGTTTGCTCTGTTAATGAATGCCCGCGTATTTTACTTGTGTTTTCTCCAAACACTCAATAACACTCTCAGAGTTTTATGTATTGGTCGCTACGTGGTTGATATAAAAAAATAAAATAATTTAAGCAGCTTGTAGTAAAATAAATTAATATTTGTATATCTAGCAGTTTTATAGAGTGGTTAGTTGTCGGCTTCAGAAGTAAATGCGATAACACCATGTTCTTATAATAAGATAACTACAGGCCATGTGATAGGAGTTTGGTCTTTCATCTATCATATTTAAAATAGACAAATAACTTTGGAAAACTGTAGGCGTATTCCTTTATTATAGTTAAAAAGAAAGAAACTGACACAGAATCAGTTTGGAAAATGTTAGGTTTCAGTTTTTATTTTACAGTTATAAATAAAACCATTACGTTTTAAACGGTATGTCGGAGACGGTATGAATTTGAAGACAAGGTGAAAACCTTCCCTTGTTAAAAGGGTTATCGTGAAGAGAAATTTGAGGGGGCATGAAAGAATGGGCACGTTTCTGTCCAAAGTTTCACCTTATGTACTTTATAAACAGTAGTTGAACTTGTAAACAGTGTGAAATTATTTGGTTTATGGTAACGTGTCAGTTTTAGATGAAAACTTTTAAATCTTTAAATATAAATTACTATAATATACTGGGATTGAAACTTTACACGCGTTAACAGAGTACACGTAAGTTCCTCATCCCATTCAAAAACGTGACAAATATTGTTTTTTTATAGACAGGATAGATGCTAATAGATATGTCGTCATGATATTCGACAGTTCTTATAATTTTTAAAGAATCTAGGACCTGGCATGGCCAGGTGGTTAAGGAACTCGACTCGTAATCCGAGAGTCGCGCGTTCGAATTCCCGTCACACCAAACTATGCTCGCCATTTCAACCGTGTATTCGATGGTAAAATAATAGCCCAGGAGTTGCTGGTTAGTGGTGATGACTAGCTGCTAAATTAGGAACGGCTAGCGCAGATAACCCTCGTATAGCTTTACGCAAAATAAACAAACAAACAAACATATAAAGACTATACATTAGGACAAATAGGTGAGAATGAGTTAGTTATCTTTTTATAAAACGTAAATTTATCTCAGTTTTAAGATAATTATAAAAGTAATTTCTTTTTGTCTTGATAATACTTAAGGTTAAATAGTAATTGTTTCATTTCATCACTGAAGTTATATTTAATCGTCTTTCCGTCTGCGATAATCTCGACGTTGCGCTTCAAAAAGATAGTTTTACACCAAGGTTATTTACCTTACGCGTTTCAATCAAGTCTGAATATGAATGATTTCATGTCCGCAGTGCAATTTCACAAATTACAAGAACGGATAGATAGTAAGTACCGAATGAGTAATTTTAACCGTCTTCATTTAGTTGACTCCCCCACTGAAGCTAATGTTGACGCAAAACTGTGACTTTTTTGTAACTCTTTATAATGTTTTGTTTCTGTCTTGTCAGCTTAAAATGGGATTCCAATAAATATACCTTATATACGACGTTTTTATCCAAAGACAAATTTATGAAAAATAAAGATATTCGATTGCATTCATATTATCAGTTACTTTAGTATAAGATGTGGTTCCTTACCATGGGTTTACTGACGTTCCATGTAACCTTTATCAGTTACTGCAGCATATGGCGTAACTCTTTAGCATGGGTTAACTGGTATTCCGTGTTACCTTTACCAGTCACTGCAACACATACTGTAGCTCCTTACCATGGGTTAACTTGGCGTTCCATGTTACCTTTATCAGTCACTTCAACATATGGTGTAGTTCCTTACAATGGATTAACTGTTCATCCGTGTTAGCATTATCAGTTTTTATAGCTATGATTATTTTTGGTAATAGTCCTTCGGATTTTTGCCACACAATGAATACGTCAATTTATATGATTTTTAATCCATATTTGTTTCTTGTCTGACAGGAAAATTTTCGTAAAAATAACATGGAAAGGATTCTTGAATAAGAAAACACATTATGCTAATATAACAATATGTCTATCAATCTTCTGTGGAAACGTGAAGTACTTTCTGCTATCAGTAAAATTCTTCCTTATGATTATAAATCGTTATTTGCCTACCTATTATTATATTAGCATAATGTGTTTCCTTATTCAAGATTGATCCTAAGAGGAAGATAAATTACATTAGTTATATGTTAATTTAAATCAGTTGTGTGTCTTTTATAAACTAAAAAATAACCAGATTAAATTAACGGACATCTCTACTTTTGTTATTCTACAGCGACGAACTACAGTTTCGTGTTTGTTTTATTTAGTTCGTGCTTAGTGATAAACGTTCATTTTTTGTTAATCCAAGTATTCATGGTTCGTGATCCAATGCCACAAAAACGCACCTCAAGAATAGCGGTCAAGTCCTATTATCTTCAAGACAATCGTAATTCAAGAGTTAACTGTGGGTACTCAGATTAGCTGCCCTTTCGTCCTAATATCACGTTCCTCAATAGAACAATAAGTCAACAGATTTACAACTAAAAAAAATCCAGGTTTCAATTCACCGTTATGGACATAGTGTGGATAGCTCATTGTGTTGCTTTATATCAAGAAGACAACAATAACTTATCAGGACCCAGATGCATAATTCTCATGTCAACAGCTCACCTAAACATCATACCTCAAAATAATAATATTATTCTAATTATATTTTACAAATTTTGTATTCAAAAATGTTTAAAAACTGACATAGTATTTTCATATAATATATATTTAATATAAGGTATGGAAAAACAATTACAAAAAAAAAATGTTCTAGCTTCCAATTCTGTGCAACTTCGAGGAGTCTCGCAAGTGAACTTTTCCTTCTGCGAGTTTCAAAATGGAGGTTTATATTTGTTAAGAAACAATCACGTCTTAAAAACATTGATTTAATATTTTTCCTTGTCTGTCAGTATCTGCATTACCACAACATTTCGTTGTCATCTTATTACTGCGCTTCAACATGTGGTATGAATATTTACTAATGAAACTCAACTTTGAAAATATGTATAAATGACGTGATTATAGTTACTTCAGAAGTAATTCTTAGTTTGTCAAAATATTGACCCGCAAAGTTTCAGTGAGGATACGCACACATAGAACTCTAATGAGGAGCTCAAAACAACACAAGTTTTGAAACAACTCTTTCGGCAGTCGTTTCGTCTCTGAAAATACGTTGTTGTAAATTATATCTCAAAACTAAAATAATATTTTTTTTGCAAGACAAAAGACGAAGTTTGTTATGTTAGCAAGAACGCGTTAAACATAAATAAAAGAAATTATTATTTCTTAAAAACAACCTATATTTGTTTAACGCAGCCTAAATTTATTAGGTATATTTGACAGAAATACGATACTTTGTCTGAGCCAAGTAAACGTAATGCCGTTTTGAATGGTCCGGCATGGCCAGATGATTAGGCGTTCGAATCATAATCTGGGGATCACGGTTTCGAATCCCCGTCGCACCAAACAGGCTCGCTCTTTCAGCCATGGGGCATTATAATGTAACAGTCAATCCCACCAGTAGTTGGTAAAAAATTAGCCTAAGAGTTGGCGGTGGTTTGTGATGAATAACTGCCTTGCTCTTACTCTTACACTGCTAAATTAGGGACGGCAAGCGCAGACAGCTCTCTTGTAGCTTGACGCAAAATTCAAACCAAAGCCTTTTTCAAAGAAAAGGTCCCTGGCTACTGACAAAGTTTTGTGAACTTTGGTCATGTTTTTTTAAATGATTTACAGCTAGTAGTGATTACTTCTTTAATTAATAAAATAAATTGTGAGAAAAAATTACAGAAAATTAAACATTTTGAAACTTTAGAATCTTAATAAAAAGTAGATGTTCCAAAATGAAAAGAATGTTGTTGTTTTTTTCTAAATTACGTCTGTCCCCAAAATTTTTACAATCTAAAAAAGTATTAAAATACCAAATTAACTTATATAAAATGCCAAGCGAAACCTTTGTAATATTTTGAAAATCTTTGCGCAGGGCAACTACGTATTTCTACCGTGAATGGTTTGTTTTGAATTTCGCGCAAAGCTACACAAGGCCTATCTGTGCTAGCCGTCTCTAATTTAGCAGTGTAAGACAAGAGAGAAGGCAGCTAGTCATCACCACCCACCACCAACTCTTTTACCAACGAATAGAGGGATTGATCGCACTTTATAACGCCCTCACATCTGAAAGGGCAAGCATGTTTGGTACAATGAGGATTCGAGTCTGTGACCCTCAGATTACGATTCGAGTGCCTTAACCACCTGGCCAGGCCGGGTCGTCTGGTGTGAAAAGGAGAAAAATAAATATGTGAGATCACTGAGAGACTTACGATCTGGCTATGGCTGATACATCAATTGAAAATTAGGAATAGCTATGCACAATGGATCTTGCACAGTACTGTGCTAAATTTTGAAACAAATTAGACAAGAGTGAGAAGATAAAATTAATAATCAGCTGCTTTATCCCTCATGATATTAGTAAGTATTGATTACATGTAAAATAGGATGCCAATATTATTTATTTTCAAACTAAACTGCAAGACATGCTGATGATGTCTGTTATGATAAATGCATGCTCTTTTCAAATACACTGGTCATAACTGTTATGATAAATGCATGCTCTTTTCAAATACACTGGTCATAACTGTTATGATAAATGCATGCTCTTTTCAAATACACTGGTCATAACTGTTATGATAAATGCATGCTCTTTTCAAATACACTGGTCATAACTGTTATGATAAATGCATGCTCTTTTCAAATACACTAGTCATAACTGTTATGATAAAAATGTTTTATTAAAAAGACCTTTTGTACATTTCAGAGATGTGTGCGTGTTTTTTTTATATCAAAGCCCACATTGGGCTATCTGCTGTGTCCAAGACGGGGGAATCGAACGCCTGATTTTAACGTTTTGAATCCGAATACTTATCGATATTCCAGTTGGGGTGCCCTTGTAGAGGATGTTTTATTGATAGAAACCTGTTGTACGTCACACAGGATGTTTTATTAAATTAAATAAGTAAGAAGGTCTATATATATGTAAAAACGGCTGGTATGGATAGAGAAAACTCTATATGGAGGAGCGAACGACGTTTCAACCTTCCTCAGTCGTCATCAGGTTCACAAACCTTACTTTAGTAGCAATTGTCCATGATGGAACACTGTTGTTTTATCTTGAATTTCAGATAGCGTTCAAATTTGTGTAAGAATATCTTTACATGGAAATTTTTTTTCTTACTACTATACGATACGTTGCTGAGTTTATTGTACATTCCGTTTAAACAACGCAAAAATAGATACATCTGAAGAGCCTACAACTACATATATATACACTGTGCTTTGAAGACATACGCTCAAAAATATATAAAATTGTTGATGTACTTTTCGTTTTTAGATTTCCTGTTATGTTGCTTTAAAATAATGACTGTCGCAATATGGGAAATAAATTCAATAAATCTAGCGCTTTTGGAAAATAACGTCTTCTTCTTCACCATAGGTAAATGTTGTAGAGAAATTTGTATGAACGTATATAATATAAAGACATATATCTTCAGAATATAGCTTTATTAGCTTAATATTTCACTGTTACCTATATTAAAATATACTCCATTATTCGTTAAACAAAGTTAAAATTAATAGTTATAAAGAATTGTTTATTTTTTGAAATTCACATAAAGCTACAGGAGGGCTACCTGCACTAGCTGTCACTCATTTTGCAGTGTAATACTAGAGGGAAGGCAGCTCGTTATCGCCACCTACCACCAACTCTTCTACTAACGAATAGTGGGATTGACTGTTACTGAATAACGCACCCACGCCTGAAAGGGCGAGTATGTTTGGTACGAGAGGGATTCGACCTCGCGATCCTTAGATTACGAGTCGAGCGCTTTCCCCACCTGGCCATTCCGAGTCCATTGTATAGAAAGTTATAGCTTTATAATAACTCTGTTAAACGTCGCAATTTTTACGCATTATTTATAAAGTAGTTTTGAAGTAGATCTATAGATATAAGTTTATGCCACGAATAAATATTTAAAGAATAGCAACTTGGTAAAATAATAAAAATAATTATATTATTGATTACACATTCAGTTGCTATGAGATTTATAAGAAATCATCACGCAAAATAGATATACAAGTATTACAATAATAATAAATAGAAAGTATTATATAGAAGTAATATAAGCAACTTGTAGATAATAACTAGAAATTGTTAAATTATGGGTAGTGGAACCAGAAAATATGATAATTAATACAGTATCTTATGGAATCAAAACAAATTAGGCTAGTGATAATAAAGACAAGGCGTTTAGCACATTGAATAATAAGAAACACTTTGTATTGTACGAGAAATAAGTATGTAATTCTACGTGTTTGCTCATTAAAAAATATTAAACTATCAAAATTCAATTAACTAAAACCAATTTAATCTGAGGGCCACGAGTTTGAATCCCCGTCACACCAAACATGTTCGCTTTCTCGGCCGTGAGAGCGTTATAATGTCACGGTCAATCACACTATTCTTTGGTAAAAGAGTAGCCCAAGAATTAGCGGTGGGTGGTGATGACTAACTGCCTTCCCTTTAGTCTTACGCCGCTAAATTAGGAATTGTTAGTGCAGATAGCTCTCGAGTAGCTTTGCTCGAAATTAAAAGAACAAACCAAAACAAACAGACTGAAACCAATTAATCTTTGTTAGCATTAAGAAAACAACAACAACAATATCTCACCTTGTAGATAAGGGATAAGACGACACATGAAGTTGCCAAATATGAAGTTTCTAAGCAAACTTCCAACCAAAGTGAAAGGCATACAAAAGACTCCAAGAAGTAGGTCACTGATAGCCAGGTTCAGAAGGAACGTGTTTGTGACGTTTCGCATTCTCTTGTTGTGGGTTAAGATGGTGATGACCAAGGCGTTTCCCAAGACAGCGCATATAAAGATAACAGAATACAGACAGACGCGTGTTATTACAGCCGTTGTCCAGATAAAGTCGAAAGAAAATGAAACAGGATGTTTCGGTTGAAAGTGATTATGAGAAGAGTTCTTAGCCGTGTTATTCTCTAGCATAGAAATCCCTAATTCCCCTTCTATAAGAAGCCATTCATCTTTACTGAAATTGTTAGCTTCTAAAATTGTGGAGTTTATCTTAAGCAGATAGCGAAATAAATCAGACATATTTAGGACTTGATTTACCCTCCAAGAGAAATAGGTGTATCGCAGTGAAAATTAATCGTCCTTATATAAATGCTTAATTAATAAAGCCAGTAAATCAGTTAATGGTTGAAAATGGAGAAAAATTAGAGGAATTTAATGTAAAATCAAAAGCGCGTGTCATCCAGAAGATATTCTTAAAAAGTCGATTTCCTTCCTTGAATCGATCTTTATCTCGAATCTAACTGATCTAAGTGGTCGGCGTTCCAGATCTGATGTCCAGTTTCAGATGTGACAGCGTTTTCTTTGCACGCGCTTTGTTTCGGCGCATGAGCATACAATAGCGATAGGAAATTGAGGTTGTTACGCCGAAAAGAGATTGAGTCTTAAAATTCGTAAATGACGCTTCTTCTCTGTTTCTTTTAAGTTCTTCAAAACCGTTTTTGAATATTTTAAATATTGTATAATTCTCAAATATTTATTATATAACGATTCAAAATTACTATGCTAATTTTGTTAACATAAAAGGAGGCTAATAGTATTTAAAATGTATTCAAACTGGTGTAAAAGTATATTGTATAAAATCGTAAATATCATGTTTTATATTTGAATTTGCTCGCCGATATATTTGTTTTTCTCCGTGTAACACAAAACACGTTCACTGGAAAGCTGCGCTAATATCTCTACTTTAAATGACTTACAAGTTATTGTTAATATAGACAAATATAGTGAGCGATTTAGGGTGTATAATTCAACACTAGCTGTTGGTATAAATAATGAAGTAACCTAATAGGACAAACCATTTCCTACAACAAGCAATAATTGTTGTTTCAAGAGGTTTTAGTTCTCTGAGTTTTTTTATTATACTAATAATAACCCATGAACAGGTACTCAATAGTTACTTAAGCCGTATCAAAAGTTATACTTTTGTTAGTAACGTAACGACGGGAAATTTACTTACGTCTAAACCAGATTTATCAGTAACCTTAGTTTAGTTAGTAACGTAACAGCCTGAAAGCTACTTATGTCCAGAGAAGATGAATCAGTAATTTGACTAATCTCAGTTGTCCTAATGACTTAACAGCTGAAAGGCTACTTAGCGTCTGGACAAGATATATCGATAAATTCTTGCTTTTTGGAGAAATAACTAGTCGTCATTGTATGATCCCTTATAATGAAAAAAAACTAGTAAATTTTTAATCACACTACACAATTCCAAAACACGCACCTGATTTTTTATGTAACAACTGCCTTAATTAAACGACCCCTAATCGCTCAGCAGTAAGTCTGCAGTCTTACAACACTAAAATTCGGATTTCGATACCTGCTGTGTAAAGCTTGCAAATAGTTCTTTGTGTGGCTTTGTACTCGTCAACAACCAAAACAAACCCCAATAATATATGTAGTTCATATCATATATATTAACGATACTTACATGTCTCTTAAATGATACATATGGCTTAACAATGTAACAGGTACCACGTACCTCAATAATGTAAATAACCCTTAATTTATCCTTGCGTGGAACATATATTTTTACCATCTAGATACTACAAAACAATGCATATTTCACTGATCTCTTCACTGGTGAATTAAAATGTACTTTGATACTTAATGTAACAAGATCTTCGATCATAAATATATCTCTTAGTTCTTAGCTGTGTTGATCCAAGTTTTCTAGTCTATAGACTTTCCTACTACAAAACTCATACACTTGAAGCTTTTGGAATTTGTTTTATATAAGTAAATGAGCTTAGTGACATCTTTGAAAAGTTATTAAAGTTAGAGATAAACAGATAAACACTCAGTTTCTTCTCTTAGCAGAAAAGTTAGTATAAAATAATATACCCGAGGCATGTAGACCAGTTGTTATATTCACAGTAAAAGTATTATATGCACTATAGTGCTAAATTATGTATTTTTTAAACTTTTAATATTTTGAATTGTGCCAGTATAATATAATCTTATATATCAAACAACAGTGTGATTTTGTAATAGATGACGGAAATATTGTGTGAATTATTACCTCTAGTACTAAAATATGTTTTGTTAACAAAAAGTGCCAAAACTATTACTTTTTATACCATTTTACTATGTTGGTACTGCATAGAAAAATACCTATCTTTTATATAATTTTATTGTGTTGATACTACGTATAAAAATACCTACCTTTTATATCATTTTATTGTGTTGATACTACATAGAAAAATATCCATCTTTTAAGTCAAAATTTGTTGTACTGATATTACATTGAAAAGACTCCTGCCTCTTATAACTTGATTTACTGTGTTCAGATGGAGTTGCAGAAATTCCTATTTTCAGCTCAGTTTACTGTGTTGATACGTGTAGGAAAACTCTTGTCTTAAAGATGAGCTTGTTATGTTAACAATATGTATACACACATATGTGTATATATATATATATAGACGGAAATATTTTATGAAATTTCGATAATTACATTAGTAGTCATTGTTGTGCTCTTCAAATCAATTATAGAACAACAGCAGAACAATGAATTGTTGAAAGGGCTCTTAGCTAGTAGTGTCTACTTGTTGGCAGCTGGCTTCTTGGGTAAATTCATTCCACTTTCTACATTTTTAATTCAAGAAAATAAAAGCAGTTAACCATATTGCTACAGAACACAGACTTGCCTGTACATTTATGAGGTAAAAGCAATAAAAGGCGTACAGGATTTCAAACGAGGTAAACAGAACTTCTCAGAAAATTCGATGGAACGTTATTCAAATTATATACAACAGAATTTAAGTTACTGAAAATAACATGTGTGTAAACTAAGTCAGCATGATATTCTAAACTAATAAAACGCTACCACTAAGTTTGCCACAAATACAAAACGTACAATGACTATTGCTTTGAATCATCAAATGGGATACTTTTCAATTAACGGTATTTTCAGCTAAATTCGGATGTGGACAGTTTTCATCCTAGTGGAGAAATGGCTATATTTCTTTAGTGCGAAGCCTAAATAACCATTCTGGTAAAACATGAGGTAGGATTTAGAATTAATGAAATAAATTGGTAACTCTTAGATGTGCTGTACTATAACTTAGTTAAAAACAGGTCATTTTTTTATTTCATAACTGATGAAAAAGTACGAAAAGTAACAAACAGTACAATATCTGTTTTTTATTATTAGTACAAGGCTAAGTAATGACCTGCTTGTACTGTGCCCGCCACAAGTATCGAATGCTGATTTTTGGTGTTGTAAGCCTTTAGATTTGCCACTGAGAGACAGCAATAACTAGGAGGATAAAACTAATTTTTTTGTCAACTTTACAATTGCTTATTCGTTTGTGTGTGTGTGTGTGTAAATGTTAAGGAACATTTACATTTTGTTTATTTGTTGAATCTTGCACAGATATGCTTGAGGGTTGCCTGAAGTAACTGCTCATCAGTTAGAAGTCACAGTCTAGGAGAAAAGCGGGCTAGCTAACATCACCCACCAACAATTTTTGGGCTGGTTGTTTTAACCAAAGAAACGTTGGATTGACCGTCACAATATAACATCCCCATCGCTGAAAAGGAAATCATGTTCGAAAACGGAATTTGAGCCCACGACCACCAACCCAGCATTTTTATCATGTGAATATCTTATAAGTACTGATAAAATAGTGAAAGATTGCGGACCTGCATGGCTTAGTGGCTAGGGCGCTCGACCCGCATTATTAGGGTCGCAAGTTCGAATCCCGTCATACCAAACATGTTCGCCCTTTCACACGTGAAGGTGTTAAAATATGACAATCAGTTTTACTATTTATTAGATGTAACAACAAGCCGCCTTCCCTCTGTTTCTAGGTGGTACGAATTTGGAGACACACTGTTGTACCGCTGGTTTGGTAACATAAAATTCACTGGTCCAGCTGCTGAGTTTACATTTACAATATGTTAAATAGCTATATATGAAAAACATGTACACACAAAAAAGAAGGCCCGACATTACCAGGTGGTTAAGGCACTCGACTCGTAATCCGACGGTCACGGGTTCGAATCCCAGTGTTACACCAAACATATTCGTCATTTCAGCCGTGGGGCGCTATAACGTTACCGTCAATCCCACTATTCATTGGTAGAAGAGCAGTCCAAGAGTTGGTGGTGAGTGATGATGACTAGCTGCCTTCCCTCCAGTCTTATACTGTTGTATTATGGACGGCTAGCGCAGATAGTCCTCGAGTTGCTTTGTGCGAAATTTCAAATCAAAACAAAGTAAGACTAGAGGGAAGGCTGCTAGTTACTACCACCCACCACGAACTCTTGGGCTACTCTTTTACCCACAAATAATCGGAATGACCGTCACATTATAACGTTTTTACGGCTGAAAGGGCGAGCATATTTGATGCCACGGAGATTCGAATCTACCAACCTCAGATTACGAGTCGATCGCTTTAACCCACTTGGCCATGCCGAGGGTTAGTTATAATATGACCGTCAAGTCCATTATTCTTTGGTAAAAAAGTAGTTCAGGAGTTTGTGGTAGGTGGTGATGACTAACTGCCTTCCCTCCAGTCTTATACTGTTGCATTATGGACGGCTAGCGCAGATAGTCCTCGTGTAGCTTTGAGCGAAATTCAAAACAAACAAATGAACGATTATTCTTGCAACGGACAACAAGAAATTGGTAGTTTTTAAACGGAAAATATTCACTTATTATATAAAATGCCTTAAAGGTTTTTAAATGCATTTATAACGAAGTGAAAAAGTTAATTGAACAATATATAGAATATTTCGCGCATGACTACATTCTTTTTCAAGTGAAAATTTTTGTTGCTGTGTAAGTTTTGAAAAAAAAATAGGCTTAGTGTTTCTGTCTAGAGCACTTTAAATTGTTGCTAGCAAAAAATTGGAAATATTCTCAATTTTTTATATTTTTGTATTTTAATTACAATCCAAGAAATGAAAGTAGTAAAGATGTTTCGTAGTTTCTCTGGTTTTACTTTGTGAAAAGTGAACTATTTTATTTTTATCTCTACAGTTTGGTTTGGTTTTTGGAATTTCGTGCAAAGCTACTCGAGGGCTATCTGCGCTAGCCGTCCCTAATTTAGCAGTGTAAGACAAGAGAGAAGGCAGCTAGTCATTACCACCCACCGCCAGCTCTTGGGCTACTCTTTTACCAATGAATAGTAGGATTGACCATCATATTATAACGCCCACACAGCTGAAAGGGCGAGCCTGTTTGGCGCGACGGGGATGCGAAGCCGCGACCCTCAGATTATTAGTCGCAAGCCTTAACCCACCTGGCCATGCTGGGCCAGGTCTAAAGTAAAAAATGTCTAGGTTTATTAAAGTTATTTTAATATTTTTTATTTAATTATAAATTTGCTAACCCAAATCTCAGTTTCAGCAAGTATCATTTTATATGCTACAGACTGTGAAATCAACAATGTAAACTTTGGCATAAAGTACACTATAGTGGTCCCAACATTGGCAATTGTTTGTTTGAATTGAAGCAGGAAGCTACACAATGGATTATCTGTGCTCTGCTCACCACAAATGCACATGATTGAATTACGCTAAAAGTTTTGTTCTTAGGTTTACTTATAGCATTGGTGATAACAAGTAATAACAATAACCACTTTGCAACACTGCTAACGGGCTCATAATACATTAGTAGTCGTTGCCGTATACTATGAATACGATCACGCTCTGTGAGTTGCCAAGTAACAATCTGCTCTCATATCACGTGCTTGTACGTATGCACAACGTGACCGCCTCGCAGATGTGTCAGCTAGGTAAAAACAACAACATGGAAAATATAGATTATGTAGATATAGGTTTTAATTTGAATCTTATGTTGATAACCTTGAAAAACTATGTTCCAACAAAGAAATACTTATTGCAAGAATAAAGATAAAGTTATAAATAATAATGATACATATGATACACCTTTATAATGTGATAACTTCCTTTAAGGTCATTACCAGAATATGACTATATACACATATTTGTACTTCGTGGTTGAAACAATTTTTACAATAGAAAACGAAGTTATATGCACTTTTCCTCTAATTTCAATAATTACCAAGTTTCAAAAAGCGCACAAAGTAGAAATGGACGAAATGATGGTCACATCCAGTTTGAGACTGAAAAGTATCAAGAAACACCAAGAGTTGCAGTGTTATTCCGCCCATTCCTACATTGTTTCCATACTTTTTGGTACTCCCACTCATAGTTTCTAAAGTTTTATTCAAAAATGTTTACACTTTTATAAATATATATGTAGTAAAATCAAACTAAATATTCTATAAATTAGATAACATTTACTTGAATTATTCATAAAAAGAAAATTATTCATATTTGCAAATGTGCGTTTGTAAGTTTAAGCTATATGACAAGTTAGTGCAGGAAATACATAGTTCTGATTACAACACGTACAGCAATCAGTGTCGATAGTTTTGAAACCACTTAAAGAAGCAGATGATGCATAAGATCGTTCGAAAGGCCAACTTTCCATGGTGTCCAATAATTTTGAAAATATTGAAGCCTGAAATTTAGTCTCTACAGTATCGTATTTGAATAATTACCATTGAAGAAACTATCTGTCACTGGGACACCAACTCATAACCAAAAATCATAACATGAAATATATTTTACGTACTTTTGACTATACAGTTATAACAGAGGTTGTATGTTCATTTAAAATCAAGTATAAAGCCATACAATGGATTAACTCTACAATTGCTTTATCATTAATATAAGTTTAAGCAAAAATCCTATCTGTATATTTTTGGACGGTACACGGTGTCATCGATTAATCGTAGTAAGCTGTACTAATTTATTCAAGAGTAATTTTGGTGCAAACAAGGTTATAATTAACCCTTAAAGTTGGCTCTTTTACAGAAACTTCGTGTTCCCTTGAAAACTTAAGTACAAAGGTGAAACAGGAATTATTAGCCAATAATACTTTCGATAAACATTAAGTGATTGTATCATGCAGAAAGATATCTTATACTATTCTATTTATTTGAATTATAACAAATGCAAAATAATGCACCCGGGTTATCTTAATTTGAATTAAAAGTTTTATTTAAACGGGATTCATCTTAACAATGTTATGAAGAAAAGATATCTCGATATAACAGTCGATCAGTTTCTTAAGCCATCCAAGCAGTGTGCCGTTACTAGTAGTAGGGCAAATGGGATTTTAGGTAGTATATAAAGAAATATTAAATGCTAGTCTAAAGAGCTTATAATTTCATTGTACAGGCCACTGGTTAGGCGACATTTCGATTTGTGCATTTAATCTTATGAAAGGCATCGAGTTGTTGGAAATGGTTCACAGAATAGTACATGGGATGAAGGGGTTGTCATACAAGGAGAGGTTGAAATCTTTCAAATTGTTTTCTCTTGAAAATAGAAAATTTAAAGGTGATTGAGCTGTGTAAAATAGTCAAGGAATTGATCATTTTTTCATACCCGACAGTGAGAATAGTAGGACTAAAAGCACAAACATAAATTTTGCAAGGTATAAGTAATATAAGCTAAGAAAGTTTTATTTTTTCTAACAAGGTTGTTTACCTTTGGAATGAGTTGTTTTCGGATATTGTATATATACAACAAATAAATTTATATATTTATATAAATAAATTTAAGTTAATTTAAGATGTATATTTATTTTCTAAATTATTTTAAGTTAGTTTAGAGAATGGAACAGCCGAGATTGGCCAATAGGTCTTATGCTGCTTCAAAACGTCATATTATGCAATAAACACTCTATTTCTTAAGAGATTCAATCTATGTATTATACATGAATAGAAAAAGTAAAATAAAAATCAACACAAATAACATTAAAGTATATGACATAAATTCAATACATTTTCAGTCAGGGATAAAAATGTCACAAAACAAGTATTTAAAAATATTTTCTCAGTGTAAGATGATGTGTGGATGGCAGTGGCAAAAAAGAATGCAAATAATAATATGTGGACAGTACAACTATACACTGATAATTCCTACATGACTTTCCATATTAAAATTCAATTTTATACAGTAAAATGCAGGAGTACAAAATGGTTACGAGGTCTGTCACTTCGACCAACCTCATGGCAGTAGTCTGTAATAGTCAGTTGTAATCAAGACATGGTTTGACTCAACTTGGTTCCTTTGTGCATAAGTCTCAGTTTCTTTGTTTGGTTTGTTTGGAATTAAACACAATGCTACACAATGGGCTATCTGTGCTCTGCCAACTTCGAATATCGAAACCAAGTAGTGTGAGTCCTCAAACGTACCATTGTGCCACTTAGGAGTGGTTCTTTGTCACGGTACATTGATGCCTACCTTACATGATCATGATATTATAATAAACAAATTGTATACCAACAGCCATGAATCTATAACTTTGAACTGCATTAATTTTTAGCCAATATGCATTTTACAGTGTAACATTAAATTTTAATATTGAAAGTCCTTTAGGGACAATCTATACAGAACTATATCATCCATATATTCTTGTTTGCATTCGTTTTGGCATAATCATCCGTTCATCATTTTAAATTTACAAAATATCTTCATTGGTCGTGTATTTCAAGATGATTTATAGACTTATAAACGTACTCAGAATATTTAAAAGAGGAATAATTTATGAACTCAAATCTAACACAGTATGCGAAGCACAATTAACATACAAAGCATTCTAATGCTAAGAGAATCTGGAGAGAGCAATCGGTAAAAAATAGGTGCCATGAGATTAAACTTTGAAGCGATTTTGCATGAAATATAGCTTAAACAAATGCATTATTGTTCACATGAAACCCACAAACCTCCAAGGGAAAGTCAACAAACTACCATTCTGTTGTAAGATTGCTTGGGAAGTTAGACTTAAATTACCATAAATATGTATGTTTTGTTATACTAAAATACTGTACTATATACATACATAGCAGTTATTAATTGTTAAATTATATTACAAATTTAAACAATTCCGTATAACAATGGTGTATTAGGTATGTGAATTATTGGTTACCATACACGTACCTGTATCTACTTCTGAAATAACATGTTAGCGTGCCACGTTATTCCGAGATGCTTTTCAGGTAAATAAGTTACATACAGTATCAATGTCGGTAGCAGGGTATTGAAAATGAAGGAGATGCCGAATGTTTACATGAACATGAACTTACTAGCAGTGTGGTAAATAATTTCAGTAATATAAAGATAACTGGTAAACTGAAGCAGGCTAATGAGAAGTCAGCCAGTATCTGGAATCTGACCTGATGGGGGGTGTAGAAAGCTATCCTGTCTTTCGTCGATGAATTTCGGGTTACTTTTACTTAAAGTAATCATCCACGAACTACATTCTGTATTTGCTTGTTGGGCTTATCGCTGATTAAATCTTAGCATGTGAGCGTTAATATTAGATTTCTTTGCAATATTACTGTTGTGCTTGAAAATACAACGTGTACAACTATCCAGGTTCAGTCTTTGTGTAGTCATTTCTTTACAGCATTATTCTATTAGGAAAAAACACAACAATATTTATTATAAATTGAATGCTCTTTCTGTAAGAATTAAAATGGTTGAACGAAACAAATACAATTGAAAACGTCAAACTGTCAAAACTCCGTAACAGAGTATTGTCTTGGAATTATTCTGAAGACGTTAGATATCCTAAAAACAAAAACACTTTCAATGCCCATAGACAAAAATATCGTCGTAGTCATTACAAAAAGATGAAATGCAATAACTAAATAAAAGAAGTGGCTGTATGACAGTATAGTCTGAAGAGATCAGAGAACGCTGTGAAACTTATTTGGAAAGTGTTAAATTATTCCTAAACAAATAACATAACATCAACAGTTGCTTTCATCAGTTTAACAAAGACATCAACAAAAATTCTGGGACACTTGACACAGCTCGATGTGGCTTTGCTATAAGAAAAACGCTATGGGCATCAATACTGTATACAAACACTGTCTACTCTTCCTTACTAACATGTATTTCAATTTATATGTAATCTTTAAAAAAAACAAAAGTTTTCAATGTAATTAAAACTCTCATCGTTTATACTGTTCATCCCTTTATTTCTATGCAAGTTATTAGTTGTAGTAATGTATATAGTTATTTAATTAAAGAAGTTTAAAGCTTAATACTGTTGGTAACTGAAATCGTATTTTAGTAAAACATAATCTTGCAAAGTGCATTACCAAGTATTAGTTTGTAATGTAGTCTTACATTATTTTAAAGGCTAATTAATCAAAGCACACACACACACATAGAAAAAGAGTCAAGTTAAAACAAGATTAGTAAATGATGTTTTAATTTTATAAAGACAAGCATTCGTTGAAATATTCACAACCTAGCTAGCTATAGCAATATAAAAAAGTTTTAATGTTGCAAAAAATGATGGAAACAATAAAGTTAAAACTACAAAACTGAGTTACTTTACGTAAGCAACTTTATCAGATTATTGTAATATTGTTAGTATGAGCCAAAGTTTTGAAGTTCTGACTAACTCTAATTTTGACTTTTTTTTTCTCGGTAACTTTTGTAGCCTTAAAACATTCTATACAGCTGTAGCTAGGTTACGTGTACATCAATCCATAGTTATATTTAAAACAAAATTTTATACACGGCAGCATGTATGGGGACTCAAACCGCTAGAAACGGGGTTTCGATACTCTTGGTGAGCAGAGCACAAATTGTGTAATTTTGTGCTTAATTTTAAGCAAGCAACATTTTATTTTATTTGTTGATTTCCTTTTAATTTGCTATAATTTCATGCGCCAGTAATTACAAGCGAGGGGACATATTTACGAATGGATTTCATTTCTCATCAGAACCTCTATCAACTTCCCTCAATCTAATCATGCTTACCACAAAGTCAGTTGTTATATACATTCTAGTGTCATTTTTGGTACAATAAAAGAATCATTGGGATCCCAGACAGAAGAGTTTTGATAAAGAATTAGAGAGACAAGTTTCGTAATGCTTTTCTGTATGCTTGTCTGGAGAAGTCGCTTACTAATTGAAAATTCGTTGAAATAATGAAAATTTGATCCACTCCATCAACACGTATATATAGAAATTTGGTTGGATTTTAACTACAGTAAGCTTTAGTTTTCTTCAGCCAGTATCGTAAATTTTAACGGTGGTTTCAAAAGGACGATTTTTATAGCCGCCAATCATCGCGATTATTGGTATTAAGTACTACTGTACTTGGTGATAACCCTACTACGACGGCCATATTGGATCCAATTTTTCATCACATTGTTTCCATGACATATTTATAACCGAGCCATCAGTACTATTGGTTATAACTTTTCTTTTATGCACGTTTACAACAGATGATGAACGAAGGTGAAAGAAGGAGGATATACAGGTAGATGTAGAACGTTTCGGAACCCTAACGAAACGTAGTCCGAACTTTATCTCTATTATTTGAATGCATGAAGTTGCCTTCTGGAACTCATTTCTGCCTAGTGATGCTAAGTGAGGTAAGCTCATTTCTGTCTTACCTTCATTAGGTATGGCTCGACTTGGCCAGGTGTCTAGGGTGCTCGACTCCTAATCCGAGGGTCGGGGATTCACATCCTCGTCGTACCAAACACGATCGCTCTTTCAGCCGTGGGGACGTTATAATGTGACGGTCAATCTCATTATTTGTTGATAAAAGAGCAGCTGAAGAATCTACTCTTTCACTGCTAAATTAGGGAAGAGTAGCGTAGATATCCTTCGTTGTAGCTTTGCGTGAAATTCAGAAAGAAACAAATCTTTGTTCTTCAGTTATAAATATTTTTGTGCCATTTTCGGGTTGAAAATACCAGAAAAACAACTTTTTGGAACGTGAAATATCATCCGTTAAATTCAAGTTAGAGAGTTTGTCGAAAAGTGTATGGTGGCTGTTTTAAGTTATTCAGTAAACCCCAAAAAAACATTTATTTTTATCGTGTTATTTATTTTGTCTAAAACACATCCTTTTTCATGTTATCAGTTCTTCCTTAAACATCCTCCGTAGGCCTCTTCAAGTTATTAATTCTTTCATACAGAAAAGCAGCGTTGTTCTTTTCTAATTCGTTGTCTCTGTTCAAAATAAAACAACGAACTTCTCAACTTGCTGGTTTTGTTCTAAGAAACATCACGAACGTCTCCTTTCGATCACCAAGAGTGAATGAAACGAACGAATTACGATTAAAGTGCCTTGTACTAAGTTATTTGGTTATCGTAATTTGAAAACTAGCCACAATGAATACAGCGATTAATAATGTGAGCCATATCTGTTTTCTCCTGACAAGCTAGAGGGCATGACATGGCCAGATGGTTAAGGCACTCGACTCGTAATCCGAAAGTCGCGAATTCGAATCCCTGTCACACCAAACATGCTCGCTCTTTCAGCAGTAGGGGTGTTATAATGTAACGTTCAATCCCTCTAGAGAAATAAAAGAACTTCGGGACATTGTGACGAACTACACTACGTTAAAAATCAGTATAACTGAGCAGTTGTTCATAATTTTGGTAGACGAAATAAAAAAAACAGCATCTGACAAGTTGTGAGTTGAGGATCTTATGTTAAGAAGCAGTCATTCTTGGATATTGGTCAGACAACGTTAACGTTCCCTTTCCATTTCCCATGTCATTGTTAACGCGTAGTAAACGGTTTTAATTAATGTAAAGCTTAACTTGAGACGTAAACCTTATATAGAGGGTTGAGTATGTTATACTTTTTTTTTTATCTGCAAATAAGCAAGTTATATAGCAACTGCAGCCAAGTTTAAGTTGGGTGGGATGGAATATATATATATATATATTTTAGAAGTACACGTTGGTAAGTATAAATATATATTACGTTTCATGGGCAGTGTGATACCATCGAAAGTTGATGGCTTCTGGAGAAGGGAATGTTTTGCAGGCTTTTCTAACGAAAAACTTTCACACACACTCAGACCACGTACATGAGTTCTAATCATAGGTTCGTAAAAAATGATATTGGAAAAGAAATGAATTTTGATCAGCTCTCAGATGTGGTAGAAAAGTGTGAAGTCTTGCAACAGGTGGAGAAAATCAAGCTCCAGATTTTAGCGTTATAAACTTAACGCTGTCCCAATATAGTTTTTATAAACAGATAAAATTATTCTTTTCCATTGCTTTTTACTCCAGTAGTTCATCCGAAGGCTTGTAACACTACAAGCCGAAATTCGATACCATTGTTGAGTACAGCACAGATAGCCCATTGTAAAGATTTGCAGTTAACAACAAACAAACAAATACAAATTGTTTGATTTGTTTGCTTAAGGTGAAGCACAAAGCCACACAATGGCCCATACGTGTTCTGCACACCTCAGGTATCGAAATCCGGATTCTAACGTTGTGAGTCCGTAGACATGCCACTGTGCCACTAGGGGGAGGTGACTCGTAAGGAAGC
The DNA here is from genome assembly GCA_011833715.1 of Carcinoscorpius rotundicauda. Classification (NCBI taxonomy): domain Eukaryota; kingdom Metazoa; phylum Arthropoda; class Merostomata; order Xiphosura; family Limulidae; genus Carcinoscorpius; species Carcinoscorpius rotundicauda. The sequence goes on from CM022403.1 coordinate 38,306,074, forward strand.
AGCTATGTGTTTCGTTCTTTAAAACACGTTATAGACAAGCTGGTTCAACACGAACATTTAGTTTTTTTGGTTTGTGTGAGAGTATCTTATGATTCAACTTCTATCGTTCTCTTATCTGGAATAAAATTAAAAACGAACCTTAATATATTTCATGACGCGTTTTGATTTTTTTTACGTCTGGTTGTTGTACATGTAAATGCGGTATTTATGAAGATTGTAAATTATGTTACATTTTCATGAGGTAACGTTTGACTCAGTTCACAAAAAGATTAGAGTAAGAATGTAAGCGAAACTGTTTTATACTATGTTTTAGAATCGGGATACTGATAAGAAAGCACGATCACACAAATCACGTGAGTAATGCTATTCAGTTATCAACATTATTACTCATCTGAATTTCAAAATTAATTTTTTTCTTAAATGCAAAAACGCGTAAATTAGAATATCAGCTTCAAAAGTGGTAAAAAAACCCAACAACAACCAATCATTAGCACTGATGTAACAAAATAAGGACTTTGTTATACATTCAGATCATTCAATAGCACACAGAAATGTTAATTCTAAATATAATGTTCTATTTTTTACTAAAAACATAAATACAGAATTACTAATCTATCATTATGTCTATATGCATTACTGAACGCACTTATTGTATAAAATAACACTGATAGGTTTGTCTTTTGTCAACTTTAAATACTGGTGTTACTTTTGGTTAAGGCTAATTGTTAGTTTACATCGCTCTTACATTTATTATATTTCCAAAGGTAAACTGAATACTTTTGCAAGAATGTACCAGTACGTTGTGATGGAGGTATTAGTTCATTAACATGTTAATATTTCTTGACATATACGAAAAGCCATATGATGGAGATATTTCTATGTCATATACAAGCTCTCCATTTTAGTACTAAGAATAACTGATTACAATAAAAATATTATAAAAAACCTTATTTGCATTCTGTTGTCAGTGTTTATTCAACTTTAAGTAATAGATGCCAAAGAAATGCAAACCAAATCGACTCTTTAAAAGTTATTTAATCTTTCATGATGACGAGAAAACCCACTTGTAGAGAAAATTATACATGTAAAACGGCTGGTGTGGTGTTCCTTTGCATTGGTTTATACCTATACTAATAAATATATCCAACATTTAAGCACGCCCTCTACATTCCTACACTCAATTACATAACCGCCTTCAAACATGTGGTCAGCTATCGGTCAGTAGCTCTTTCTTTCTTTGTGAACCTGACAATGACCGAAGAAGGTCGAAACGTTGTTTGCTCCTCTACATAATACTTTCTCTATTCATATCAGCCGTTTTTACATATATTATTTAATTCTTATATCGAGTGCACGTCCAGTTATTAAAGGATGCCTTATATGTGTTTACTAATGGCCTGTTATGGTCAATAGTTTAAAGGTTAGCCTTTATTTCTTAATCGTGTACAGAACTGTAAGATTAAATTTTAGAGTTTTGATAATAGAGTTGCTATAACAACTTCAAATGTTGTTATTACCCGTGGCGCAGCGCATTAGCTCTGCGTGTGACGTATTGGTGACGTCATATCTGCACCCTGAAAATGGAGAAAAATAAAGATTTTCGTGTCGAGAAACGGAGGCGAAACGGGAAAATCGTGAATCTTATTACAAGTTTACCTGCATACAGAATAACAATTTCGCGAAGTTGGGGGTTGCACATCGGGTAATAAAAATGCTTTTCCAGAATAATATATGTAAGCAAAAGATTTATTATTGGATGATAATGATTCATCCAAATATAGTGATGAGATAACACACAGGGGTAAAGCAAAATATAGGAATTTTTTTTTTAATTTTCATGGTTCATTTTACCACACGAAGACCACGAGTAGATTGTACAACGTAAACGTAGTGTGGAATTGATTAAATGAGGTGCTGTGCATTAGCCAATCATATTTTGACCATCTACGTATAATTGTTGAAATGGTGTTGATAGTGGGTATCTATTTCGAATATTGATTTTCATAAACTGATGACACAAGTTCAAAAACATTTAAATGTGTTGATTATGGTGTCCCAAGGTTTCCTCTTGTTCTCTGAACCATTTCTAAACACTTTCAGCACTATGGATTGATGTACAGTTTTTCTAAAATAAGTGTTTGAGTATAAAATGCTCAGCAGAGGATTAACCTGATCTACAATAAGGCTGTGAATCGGTGACCATTACCGATACCAAACGTACTGCGATGAACTGAAAAATACGTCCGTTTCGCGTGAAAAGTGTAAAAGATGACTCGCATGACATTCTTCGATTGTTTCGTTCTTATGTTTCCGACGCCACTTTACTCGACATTTTGCAGTTTTTTGTGTGTGTGTTTTAAGATATTTCTAATGTCGAGGTTACCACGGCAACCCATTGTGCAAACGTTCTTTTTGAGCTATTTTGACAAAAAATTGTTATCACTCACCCCAAGTTCTGCAAATACTTCTAAATTTTTGTTCTTTTGTTTTCGTCGCACTTTAATGCACGCGCCAGCTTAGTTTAAAATCTACATCATATCTGTCTGAACCAATTTTCTTTTCAATATCAATACTGGCATTACATTTGAAACTTTTCGTTAGGGTACGCTTAATATTTTATTCGTCGTGTCTCAGAGAATCTAACTACACACTTGCTTATGACAATATATCTTCACACATCGTGGCAGATCGTTTTATCTTGAGGGCCCGGCATGGCCTAGCGCGTTAAGGCGTGCGCTTCGTAATCTGAGGGTCGCGGGTTCGCGCCCGAGTCGCGCCAAACATGCTCGCCCTCCCAGCCGTGGGGGCGTTATAATGTGTCGGTTAATCCCACTATTCGTTGGTAAAAGAGTAGCCCAAGAGTTGGCGGTGGGTGGTGATGACTAGCTGCCTTCCCTCTAGTCTTACACTGCTAAATTAGGGACGGCTAGCACAGATAGCCCTTGAGTAGCTTTGTGCGAAATTCCAAAACAAAACGTTTTATCTTGACTTTTCAGAACTTTTCACAAAAACAATAACACAAATAAATATAGTGAGATACAACAATTGTATGTACAGTTAACTTACTAGGTGACTAAATTTTCCACTCTTCGAGCTACCAAAGGTTGGATGTTTTCATTATTTTGTCCATTCCAGTTATATGTAGTTCTCCCAGTTGTTATTGCGTATCTTTTGGAATCTTCTGGTTTCTTATCTGATTCCGTAATTAATCAAGAAACTATGTAAACGATTCGGAAACCAAGCGTACAGAGACACGTCAGAGGAAATTTTCGATATATTTCTCTACAGTTTTTCTCACGTAAGTAGGGTTAATAGGAACATCTCCAGAGAAACATAACAGAACCAAATTGGAGTTTTTACATTGCTGGGCACTTTTCGAGTACAAAAACAAACCTTCACGTTCAGTAATACGAATATAATATGCATTTTTATATTTGAGACGTTGTGTAAAATCAGGCTAATAAAAAATTTCAGGAGTCAATTAAATTTTCTAAACAAAGAGAGTTTTCACTGAATCATTCTCGTTTACAAAGTAAATCCCATACAATTTTGGACCCGGCATGGTCAAGCGTGTTAAGGCGTTCGACTCGTAATTCGCGGGTTTGAATCCCGGTCGCACCAAACATGCTCGCCCTTTCAGCCGTGGGGGCGTTATAATGTGACGGTTAATCCAACTCTTCGTTGGTAAAAGAGTAGCCTCAGAGTTGGCGGTGATGACTAGCTGCCTTTCATCTCGTCTTGCACTGCTAAATTAAGGACGACTAGCGCAAATAGCCCTCGAGTAGCTTTGCGCGAAATTCAAAACAAAGAAATAAAGCCATGAAACTTTCAACATAAACTTTCAAGGCTGATTTTTTTCGATCACTAATAGATGACATTAAACTAATCTGTCAGTGTTATTGTACGCAATAAGCGTGTTCGGTAACTGTATATACGCATAATAATAGAAGACATTAGACTAACCCATCAATGTAATTGTATAGGATAAGTGTGTTCAGTAATTGTACGTATACACATAATAATAGATTTCATTAACTAGCCTATCATTGTTATTGTACACGGTGTATTCAGTAACTGTATACACACATCACAGTAAACGACCTTAGAATAACCTCCTGATGTTATTGTATACAATAAGCGTGTTCAGTAACTGTATATACATATAATAATAGATGACATAAGATTAAACTATCAGTGTTATTGTATACAATAAGTTGTCGACTAACTACTTACACATTCGCACACTGCATCCTCACTTCAACTAAATATTTCATGTAACAGCAGGTAGTATTAGCCGGAACAACCCACTCGGTTAGCCTGCAAGTCAGCGCACGACGACGTTACATAATTGGCGCAGTCGGTAGGATTTTTGTTTTGGAGTAACGGACGACAGGCTGGTTAAAAAAAAAAAGATAGAAGCTGAAGCAGGTAAGTTACTTCAAGTTACTATAAGTAGTGTAAGCAGACATTAAGAATAAATAAGTAATTATGGCTAATGCTAGCATAGACATTAGAAGGGGTGGGAACAATACTGAAGCTGCTATCACCGAAGTTGGTCCGCGAGACACGACACATTTAAGAGATGCAATACAACTAATTAACGGTAAAGTCCTTAAAGACGTCGATAGTTTTATAAGCGCGTTAAGTGAAGCTGCTAGGATATAGGGTTGGACTGATGCACAAAAATCGGATATTTTGAGACTAAGAACTGTAGGAGAAGCAAAACATTTCATTAGAGGTTATGAAGCATTGCGTGACACTAAGTTTTCTGTTTCTAATGCACAGATTAACAGAGAAATGAACATCGTAAACACCGAATATAGTAATGTCACGTTTGAGAAATATGAGCCGGCAGAAAGGTGAATCTGTTCGAGTGTTTGGACATAAGCTACAATAGACTACACAGAGCTTATCAACAATCAGATGAGATAATGATTCAGGACATGCTAAAATCCTGAGGTGTGGGCGAGGTTTGATCAGTGATAGAGCTTTCAGTAATGTTAATAAGGGTAATACTCCTCAAGTTACATTGTTAGGTCTGATTGAAGTAGCAACTAGGGACGAAATAAGAGAACAACAGTTGTACAAGCACAAACAACCTGATAGGTATGATAAATAAGGATAAAAATGAACAAGTAAACTAGCAAAGTGGACAAAACTAAGCTAGAGGATTGGCGGTGTTTTAAGTGGGGCGACGTTGGCCACATAATGAAAATTGCTTGGCAAAACAAGATAAAAATAAGCCTGCGGAGCGCGTTTTAATCGTGGTATTAAAGGTCACACAGCTCGAAACTGTAAATATCTCAGGCAGACTGAATACAGAAAAGCCCCAAATGTTGGAAATGTTTTAAAAATTCCCTAAAAAAGAGAATACTTTAGCAGTAGAAATAAAATACGTGATCCCTGCCGGTACTGCAGAGTAAAAAATAAATGTTGTTCCGGTGGTATAAAATAAAAGATTGAGTGTCTGTAATGTTAACGAGGTGTCACCAGTAGTGTGGTAGAAATAGAAGGTATAATAGTTTACACAGACGCTCGGTCTTCTCTGTTAAATACACAGTTTGGGCACAAAAATCCGACATTATTGAATAATGTTTGGAAGGTAGTTTTTAAAAGTATTTTGAACTCCCATAACAGGATATCGTGTTAAACCGCAAGGAAAATATAGTGTTCAATTAAGTATAGGAGATTTAGAATTACATGGATACAGATGGTATTATAGGACAATAATTCTTATGGGCTTGAGACACTGAAATATTTCTTACCTCAGGTAAGATATGCGTAGAAACGGAAATCTTAAGTTTTAAAGGGCATGAGCGTCCCAACTTATGTGCAAAAGTGGAGATAAACGGTACATTCCCGATGACTAAAGCTAACAGTCAGACGCCTAACGCTAATAATAACAAGACTAAAGATCAACCGTCAAAAAGTAAAATCACTGATTTTCCAAGGTGTAATGATTCACGAAAAAGATAAGATAAGTGATAAGTGTTATAAAGAATAAGTGTTCCACCACTTGGACTGATACATATTGTTATAAAAAATAAGGGTTCCACCACTTGGACTGACATATATTGTTATCACTCCTACGAAAAAAATATTTGCATCCATTAAAGTGATTTTTGGGGCTATCAGGCCCCATATATTTTTCCAATAAAAACACAGTGATTTAGCAACATTCATTACAAACAACTTTAGAATGGCTCTGACAAACATTTTTTTTTTATAATTTGTGCAAACAATTTTCGACTATCTATCTTTTGATCTGCTGCACAAATGGCATCGTCCTCTTTTTGCCCTCTTTGCAGGCGGTTCACATGAGGTTGTTTTGTCATTATCTTTGCAGTAAATTTCTTTGATTTCAAGCACCAATTGCCGTATAAATTATCTTCTGGCTCTTGATTTATGTTGACGAAGAAATTCTGGATGTTTTGTCGAGTATAGAACGAAAGCATTGTACACAGCAAGATCTAGAATGTTATAGAATATGCAGACTGACCAGTGCTTTGATCGCCTCTTTGTTGTATAATATCTCACCAGTTGATCGAGAGTGTCGACACCTGCCTTCGTTGCATTGTAAAGATTGACGATTTCAAGCTTTCCATTTTCTTCTACTTCACCAGACTGATGCTGAGAACTCAGTAGTAGCACATGTTTTCCTGGTTTGTCTGAGTGCCTGAGAAGAGTGATGTCGTCATGGTAGAAAAACTTTGGTGATAACTCTCTAGATTTTGCATTTATTTCAGGAGGCAGGAAGGTTCTTGATTTCCGTATGGTTCCAACAAGTCCTGTTCTTTTTGTTCGTAGGTACTTGGCAAGTGTCATTGTTGTGAAGAAATTATCTGTCGTTACTGTCCTTCCTTTTCTAAGAAATGGCTGACTCAGTTCTCTGACTATTCTTTTTCCTTGATTTGTTTCTGTCGTATTTCCAACCTTTCCAGTATAAATTTGAACGTTGAGGAGGTAACTTGCCTTTGGATCTGTTAGGCACCAAATCTTTATTCCGTATTTGCCTGGCTTTGTCGGAATGTATGTTCTAAAGCCAACTCTTCCTTTGAAGTTACATAGTTGTTCATCCACTGTCAGGTATTTGCTTGGGTTGTAACTGTTTTTGCAATTTTCAATGAAAAAATTTCAGACTCCAGAGATGGCGGCATCTTTGATTTCTCTATTTCTTTGAGAGTGGATGTCAAATCTGATTTTTGAACACATTTTTTTGAATTTGTCTTGTGTAATCAGTTTTCGCAAAAATGGCAAACCGAATTCGGTTGTAAACATTTCGTCTATCGATGCATTTTTGGATTTGCTTATTCCAAGGAAAAGATTTGCTGCGATCCATTTCCAGAGGTCTTTTTCAAAAATTGGTTCTTTCATGACGGTGTTTGTTGAGTAAATGATCTGTTCCATCATATCATCAGAAATGAAAATTTTGAATGTTTCGAATGGTGTAGAGACTCTTGGAGCAACTTGCCTTGTAATGCCTGGGTTCCCATTGAGAGCTGCGGTTCTCCTGTTGATCCTTGAAGGTGTTGTTGAATAACTAAAATCCTTATCTTTGGACAAAAGTTCGTTCACTGGCATCGTAGCAAGATCTTGATTACTTTCTTCACTTTCAGAAGGGTACGGAGCGATTTGTTCATCATTTTGGGCTTCAGAAGGATCATCATCACAACTTTCAGAGTAGTCTTTGACATTATCATGTCCACTTTCATCGTCGAATGGTTTTGTCAGTAAATTTACAGCTGCATCAAGAGATATCATTTTTGACACGGTTTGAAGATTTCAGCTCCTATATATATAGGATTTGTGGATTCTTCTAGAATATTATAGGAGCTTTAAGAATATTCTAGATTATTTTAAATACTTTTGTAAAGTTTCTAGAACAGGCGTGGGCAAACTAGGCAATAATCAAGACCGTCTAAAATTATTGTTGGAGTAGAGTTATTATCCTAAATATCCATCTTTTGAAAAGAAGTTGTAAAATTGATATATTTTTACTATAATTTGCTTTTTTTTCTGTTGCCCAGGCCTGTTCTAGAATTATTCAGGAAATAAATAAAGTTATTTTTATATTTTTTGATATGGGGTCTAATAGGCCCCAAAATACCCTTAGTGGATGTTTCAAAAAAAATTTTAAATATTATTTCGCAAATGTCTGAAAAGTCAAAATGTTATTGCTCCTTAAAATATAAAGGGATAGGGTCAGTTAATGGCAATTTCATTTAAATACAAAATTATTAGCCTAATATTAATAACCTTTCAAGTTGCTTCGGGGCCTGTTAGGCCCCAATTTTCGTAAGAGTGTTATAAAGAATAAGTGTTCAACCACTTGGACTGATATATAGTGTTATATAGAATAAGTGTTCTACTACTTGGACTGACAGATATTGTTATAAAGAATAAGTGTTCCACCACTTGGACTGATATTTATTGTTATGAATCTCCAAATTCGAAAGAACTATTAAGTCAAGAATATTAAAGACATACAGACTGGTGTACCACCTGGGAGGAAGGTGAACTCAATTTTCCACATCTATTAGCTACACGTAAGGATGTGTGTCAAACTTATGATACGGTGTATACAAAAGGTATAGAAAAGACAAAATTTATCACTAAAGAAATGGAGTAACGTGTATAAAGTTGAAGAACTTTGGGTATCCAGCGTATACGAGGATGAGTATCAATAACCCGGTAACGTGTATTCACCGTGTGTATCCACATAGAAGTTATGATTCGAGTAGAGTGTTAATAGTGACTAGGCAATATTTCAAAGTTTCAGGTAAGATTTTCAAGGAAGACAGAAGAAGAACATATTTATATAAAAATAAATAAAACATCAAGACATGATTATTTGTTAAAATTGAGATTAGTGCACAAATAACAGATGTTCTAATACTAATTTTATGTTTTTATGGATTTTACTTTGTTTGTGTTATGAAATAGTACATAGTTAAATGGTACACTTAAGAGATGTATGTGTAATTTCATATAGGTTACTTTGTCCAGTATTAATACGAGTAGAGGTTTTAATAAATGATATGTAATACTGACAAAGTATTAATCGAAGAATAGTAATTGATGACCGATGTGTGAATGGAAGGATGGAAACGAAGATATTTGATAATGAAATGTTTTTCAAAGATAAAAAAAACATTTTTAAGGGGCTAGGCATCACTAAGTATCTGGATGTCTCGAATATTTTTTTAATAAACCAGAATTAATGAAGTATATGAAAATATGTTTATAGAATGAGAACAACTTCAAAATCATATCAAAAAAGTTGTCACCGTATGTTCAAATGATACCTAGTTTATGAAGAACTGACACTATCAAAGATAACAGAGGAATTATTGAAAACAAAAATTCAGAGAAAACCACCGAAAAACATCTGATATTTGTTTAGAATGGAACACTTGGACACTATACAGGTTAAAAAGGGTTATTCAAGCTATAAACTAAAGATGAGAAACTGTTCGGTTGTATGTTTGAATTGAACTGAATTGATGCTATCGAGGTAAAAAGACTTCACAAACCTTGAACGCTGGAACCAAGAAAAAAAATTATGTATTTTAAAACGGCTGGTATGGATAAACAAAGAACTAATAGAGGAGCGAACAACGTTTCGACCTTTCTCGGTCATTTTCAGGTTCACAAAGAAAGAAAGGGTTACTGACCAGTAACTGATTACATGTTTGAAGGCGATTGTGTATTAAACGTAGGAATGTAGAGGGCATACTTAAATGTTGGAAGTATTTATTAATATAGGTATAAAAGTGTTCCTTTGAACTGGTTTATTTTTGGCTTGAGTTGTTTATAAGTAAGGCTTTTTGATGACCGAAGAATATCGAAATGTTGTTCGCTCCTCTACATATATATTTTTCTCTACAAGCGGGTTTTCTCGTCATCACTGATTAAGGCTTCTTGAATTTTGCGTTTGTTTATGTTTGTTTCTTTATTTAGTATTTGGATATTTTTATGGTTATTTTTTGTTTATTTGATTTGCAGTGTTTGAAAACGTGTGAAGGTGACTTTTTGTGTTCTTTGAATCTGGTTTTCATTTTTCTATTTGTTTTTCCGATATAGCAGTCGTGGCAGTTATCACATTGTATTTTATAAATAGTGTTGGTGTGTTGTTTGTCAGTGTAGTTCTTACATAGTATAGACCTTAGTTTTGTGCCTAGTTTTTGAATAAATTTGGTATTAACTGAAATGTCATATTTTGTTACTAGTTTCTTCAAAATGTTGGTTATTTTTCTGCTGATGTCGGGAAAAAGAAGAGCTTTGGATTGTGGACCAATACAACAGTATGGACTATTGGTAAGAAGAGCCTTGAATGGTGGATTAACGCTACAGTATGGACTATTGTTAAGAAGAGCCTTGAATGGTGGACCAACGCTACAGTATGGACTATTAGTAACTAACAAGCTAAACAAATCACAAACAGGAAGTCAGCTCAAGGTACTATGAATAGGACAACAATTCCCCCTTCAGCTGGTATAAAAGGTCTCAGAACAGTCGTCAGATTGCTCAAAGTCTGGCAAGCAATCTGATATGATTGAGGCCATCATCTAGAAAGCTCACATCTCAGAACATTTCAGATCTCCTCTTCGTCAGTTGATGAAGAGAGAAGTTAAGAAAGAATTGAGTATCAAGCGTAGATATTTTTTGCTATTAGTGAAAACCAGACCATTAAAAGACCAAGCTCTTTGTGAGTAATTTTCATGCCATTCTTTCTTTAAGATCTGTCATCATGCTAGAAGAGTTAAAATGATTGCCTATGATAAACATGAATAGAGATATACGTGTGTAAATATTAAGTGCTTAGTGACTTAAATAAAAAGTGTTATTGAAAGTCCTAGTCTCAAGTCTCTCAGCTTCGTTTTAACTATAAAACCTAGAGTTAGTTAGTATCTGCGTGCTCTATTCGCACACTGGATCCTCACTTCAACTAAATATTTTATGTAACACTCGAAACTCCAACGGTTAAGCCGAGAAACCCACTCGGCCTGTCTGCAAGTTAGCTCATGACCCCATGGCTTTTTTCATACTTCACATATTAAAGTCGTGATTTTTATCACGTTATTCTATGTCAACAAATTAATGTTTAAAATGGATGGATGGATCTTGTTACTTGAACGTAATTTCATAATAAACTGTTAGTATATTCTACTAACTTCCAAACACACAACAATAACAATAGCATTATCAGTGCTAAGCTCGTGAACTTTCTAATTATTTATTACACTTAGCTCGTGAATATTCCAAGTGTTATATTTTATCACATACTAATGTTGCCGAGTAATATTCAACATTAGTTCATCATTGAATAATGAACATTTATGTAATATAAAGATGTTTCGGTCTTGTAGTTCATTTTAATTCAGTAACACACACACACATATATATATATATACAACAATATTTGTAATAATACATAAATGTGTTTGTAGTAATATATATACAGTAATATACAGCAATATGTATGTCTATATATAATAATATGTATGTATGTGTGTAATAGTGCATACACAATAATATATATACACAAAATAATACGTATATGTGTGTGTAGTAATATATATACAATAATATACAGTAATACCTATATCTATATATAATAATATGTATGTATGTGTGTGGTAATATACATACAGTAATATACAGCAATATCTATATCTATAGTAATATGTACTTTGGAATTGTACGCTAAGCTCGCTTTTGACTAACTGCGCAGACAGTGAGTGCTGCTGTTAACTGGTTTCTCGTCATTTGATCAGCAGTTCTATTTTAAAATAGCTGGTCCTTATAGAGGTTTATGGCTTCATGCTTGTTTTGCAATATTTCAAACAGATTGCCCGGTTAAATAATTCAGAATAATAAATTAGTAGCCTCAGTGGTACGTAATATTGAAAATTCTCAATTAACATATGATTACTGTTTGAGAGATTTTGGTTTGTTTTGATTTTTGCGCAAAGCTACACGAGGGCTATCTGCGCAAGCCGTTCCTAATTTAGCAGTGTAAGACTAGAGGGAGGACAGTGGTCATCACCACCCTTCGCCAACTTTTGGGCTACCCTTTTACCAACGAATAGTTGGATTGAACGTCACATAATAACGTCCCCATGTCTGACAGGGCGATCAAGTTTGGAGTGACAAGGATTCTAACTCCCGACTCTCGGATTATGAGTCGAGTGCCTTAATCACCTGGCCATGCCGAGCCCAACCATCTTGAAATAAACAGAATTATTATCACTGATTTTTACTTTATGTTGAGGTCTTCTTTCCGTCATCTCACTCAGGTGAGAATTTCAATAAACTCTCCAATATAGGCCATCTTTAAACATTCATCTTACCTTTGTCTTTAATATTCTTAGATGCATGGTTATTAACGTAGTGACAATGCTGCATGGGAGTATAACGAATAAATATCTGAGATGAAACTACTTGTTTGTTTGTCTATTTTGCAATTTCGCACAAAGCTACTCGAGGGCTATTTGTGCTAGTCGTCCCTTATTTAGCAGTGTAAGGCTAGAAGAAAGGCAGCTAGTCATCACCACCCACCGCCAACTCTTGGGCTACTTTTTTACCAACGAATAGTAGGATTGACCGTCACATTATACGCCCCCACGGCTGGGAGGGCGAGCATGTTTAGCGCAACGCGGGCGAGAACCCGCGACCCTCGGATTACGACTCACACGCCTTACGCGCTTGGCCATGCCAGGCCAAGATGAAACTAAACATACGTGTTGTTGTTTGTTTGTTTTACTCATTTGCATATTGTAAAATTTTTACTTTATCTCTAATCAAAGTTTCAACTTAAAATAATCCTACTGAACATGTTTATAGACGATATCTTGAAAGGTGCTCATCCTTTCAATCGTGAGTCATTGTAAAACGACGGTCAATCCCACTATTTGTTGGTTCAAAAAGTAGCCCAAGAGTTGGCGGTAGGAGGTGATGACTATTAGCTGCTTTCTCTCTAGTCTTACACTGTCTTAGAGACGGCTCGTGTAGCTTTGCACAAAAGGAATTCAAAAACAAAAAAATATTTTATTTATTTTTAAAGACCATGGACGATCCACCGAAAAGAACTCTTAGTCTTTAAGAACCGACAAGAAAGAAAATATTTTCAAAGCTAGTAGATGACACACATTAGAATTTTTATTACATTTCTGAATAAATGAAAAATACCGTTTTAATGGCTCTCCTAGAAATATTCACCTACAATGAACACCAATGACGTCTTTTTTTGTTTTCTCAGACAATATTAAACTGATCTACTTTATGTGCTTTTTCTTCAATGAAGTTATGCCTTATATTCTTTGTTACCAGGGCAATAGTTTCAACAGAATTTTTTGTTAATCACAAAACTATACGGCGGGCTATCTTTGCTATGACAACCTCTGATACTAAAACGTAGTTTTAGGGTTATAAGTAGCTGTACAAACAGTTGAGCCATTAAAAATGCGCCACCTTGCTGTTGAAACAAGTTTTAATAAAAACAATATACCAAATCAGCCAGATTGTTTATTACTGCATAACAAAGTATTTTTTCAGATGTTCCAGTGATAATTGTTTGGTTTGCCATGAGACAACAACGAAAAAACAACAACAAATATATATGTATATTAGGTTGTTATAGTCAAAAACAAACTGATACAAAAATAAATAAAAAATTCTGCACTAATTGAAAATGATCCCAGGGTGCAAACTATAATGTAGGATATAAAATGTACCTTAGCTGCAATGTTGGATATAAAATGTACCTTAGATGTAATGTAGGATATAAAATGTACCTTAGCTGTAATGTTGGATATAAAATTAGTGTAGCGTGTTTTATTTTTTAATTTATTTTTATTTCAGTTTAGTTTTAGTTATAACAAACTAATATAATAAGTCAGTCAGTTTCTAACGCAGGCCTTCCTTTTCATTTTGTTTACTTAACTCTATCAGAATTAATTTTTTCGAAAATATGTATATTTACATACGCATATATGTGTAAAGTAAATACTCAACAATCTACAAAATATATTGTTAATAATACATATATACAGTACTTTGTTGTACATTCATAGATTATTTTAAAGCCACTGTTCTCATGCAAGTGCCCCCTGATGGGAAAGTGGTAAATCCACGGACTTTTAACACTATTTAGTTGTCATCATTTACGCTCCATTCAGTAGGTAATTCGCAGTTTCGAATCGAGGGCTGGCACATATAGTAGCCCTCGTGTAGGTTTGCGCGAAATTCAGAGAAACAAACAAACAAATGCTTCAGTAGACAAAGCACATAGCCCGATGTAAATTTGCTAAAATACACACTCAAAAGCAAATTTATGACTTAAAACTAAAGCTTACGTCCAGTCACGGTTATATTAAGTTAAAAGAACTTTTACACCATTTAAGCAGTTTGTGTGGAATCATTAACTTCACAACTGAAGTAAAGAAATAAGAGTTTTGGAAGTTAAAAGTCTTGTTTGTCCCTAAAAACATCACTTTTTGTCAGAGATAAAAGTTGATAATATAGGTCTCCTGATTTGTAAAAAAATGTGTTGATTTTAACAACTGAAATTTAATATTTAAGTTACTCTATTTTCGAAAATCATTCTCGTTTATTCTGTCTGCCTATGTAACGTGATAGACATTAGATGTGTTATTATTTCCTGTTCTGTCTACCTATGTGACGTGACACATTAGACGTGTTATTATTCCTGTTCTGTCTACCTATGTGACGTGACAGACATTAGATGTGTTATTATTCCTGTTCTGTCTGCCTATGTGACGTGATAGACATTACATGTGTTATTATTTCCTGTTCTGTCTACCTGTGTGACGTGACACATTAGACGTGTTATTATTCCTGTTCTGTCTACCTATGTGACGTGACAGACATTAGATGTGTTATTATTCCTGTTCTGTCTGCCTATGTGACGTGATAGACATTACATGTGTTATTATTTCCTGTTCTGTCTACCTATGTGACGTGACACATTAGACGTGTTATTATTCCTGTTCTGTCTACCTATGTGACGTGACAGACATTAGATGTGTTATTATTCCTGTTCTGTCTACGTATGTGACGTGACAGACATTACATGTGTTATTATTTCCTGTTCTGTCTACCTATGTGACGTGACAGACATTACATGTGTTATTATTCCTGTTCTGTCTACCTATGTGACGTGACAGACATTACATGTGTTATTATTCCTGTTCTGTCTACCTATGTGATGTGACAGACATTACATGTATTGTAATTGTTGCTCCACTAAGAATGATCTTTGTAAGGACTGTATTGTAATCCGTTGTGGAGGTAAGTAGGCTGTCTTTGAACTGTATGTTTAATTCCAATATTAGTTACTCTATTTTGTCACACATTTTCTTAATATTCATATGTAAAAATGGGTGTAAATGTTACTCAATATTTTCCTCTAAATACTTTGAACGTAATGATACAAAAAGGTTTAAAAGTACTGTCTACCATTTGAATATCTTCAGTAAACTGTTTCGACGCAACTACCAGTACTCTCAGTAAACTTTTTTGACATGACTATCAGTACTATCAGTAAATTGTTTTGACATGACTAACAGTACTGTCAGTAAACCGTTTCGTCATGACTAACAGTACTATTTCTGTGGTAAACGTTTCAATATTTTGAAACAATTTCATAATGGCAAGGTTAACAGTGATTTGATAATAAGACTGGTTGCAGTATGTGTGTGTGTGTTTTTTATAGTAAAGCCGCATCAGGCCATCTGCTGTGTCCACCGAGACTGGTTAGAAATAACCAAATAATGACAATGGTTAACGGTGACTAAACAGCAACACCAGTTAACAATAACCAGATATTTACACCGGCTAACGATAATCAGATAATGACACTGAATAAAGTGATAAAATAATAACACTGGTTGACAATGTTAACATAATACCACTGGCTGACAGTATCGTTCTTAATAGCTAAATGTACAAATGTTTAAAACAATGTGTGATGTATTGAGAAAGGTGTCATGTTGCTCGATTATGTATAACACTGTACGAGAGAAAAAGTTTCTTTGAATGAACCACGTCGCTTTCCATAAACATATTTCCGACAGATTTGATTTATTAAGTTAAATTAGGTTTTATTTCCTGTTCTTACTAGAAAGTGCAGAGAAGTACAGAGTGAATTAAAATGTTGTTTTATTTGCTCGAGTGAGTTTTTTTTTTAGATGACTTGGTGAAAATAACGTCAAGTCCGTATAACAATAAAGAATTAATTTATTTTTTCAGTGATGTTTTGCTACAGCCAATGCTCACTTCAAAAATAAACGTATCAACAAACTTTCCGACACTAATGTAAGCCTAGCAAATACGCCGAGTCTTACCAACTTGCTATATGACAGGATGGACATGGCAATGCTCGCTACGGCCACTTTTCTGACGCTGTAATGAACCACTCACTGAATAAGTTCCTGATTTCCCATTCGTTGATTACCCTTACTTTTGCGTGTACACACTATGCGAAGTTTCTCTCTTCTCACCTTTCAAGAACTCTCTCGATTGAAAGTTATGCACCCTCTGTGAAACTTCTAACTTTAAAAATATAAAATAAAGCTTGTATTAATATTAATAGCATTAATACGTCTAATGCAATTTGGGAGAAAAATACAGAGAAATCGTAAACAAGATTAACATGTTTAACACTTTTCTTATTTAGTCCAAAGATAATAAAGGAAGACATATTTTAGCCAAACACTTAGATTCTAAGTTTCTTGGAACGTGGGGTTCAACAATAGCTTACACGATTACAGGCATTAACATGACATCTCGAACTTTGGAACGGGTTCGATCTAAACGTGTGAAAGCTCAGCCCGTCAGTATAATTTACTTTTTGTAGCTGTTTTACTCTCTAAATATCCTGAAAAACAAATAATTTTTTCTTCATTTCAATCTATAAAACTTTAGTTGTGTAATCCGCGCCAGTCAACAATTATCGCTTACGCAAAAATAAAATGTAACGGGTTATAAAATATAAAACTTCTCTAAGAGAATAGATACATGCAATTACAGAAATAACATACAAAATGTGATTTAGGTCGCGATTTTGTTTTTTAATTCATAGTCACGGTATGCATTTATTGCTGTTATGCCTATCACATATCATCATGTTAGAATGGCCCAGCATGACCAGGTGATTAAGGCACTCGAAACTTAATCTGACGGTTGCAGATTCAAATCCCCGTCACACCAAAAATGCTCGCCCTTTTAACCGTGAAAGCGTTATAATTTAATGGTCAATCCCACTATTCGTTGGTAAAAGAGTAGCCCAAGAGTTAGCGGTGAGTGGTGGTGACACTAGCTGCCTTCCTTCTAGTCTTACACTGCTAAACTAAGGACGGATGGCGCAGATAGGCCTCGTGTAGCTTTGCTCGAAATTCAAACCAAACCATGTTAAAAATCATAACTTTTTTTATCAGATTTAATATTGACATAAAAAACGATGCTACAAAGGAATCGATTAAAACGCATTTCCACGGTTATTCGGGGTAGGTTTTGTACTTGGGTGATTTTTGTCAATGTTGAACTTAAGTATTTTTATAATTTAAAATATTTTGTCTTTATCATTCACCAAAAGCTACGGAAAATTACTCTTACCTTTGAGTAAATATAGGTTTTAACACTTTAGATTTTCAAATGATTGTGTTATTCTCAAAATAATTTGACATTTAAAAGAAAAGAAGTAAGAACATAACTTACAAGAGCAAGTGCTTTACAGTGTGTGTGTGTTTTCTTATATCAAAGCCACATCAGACCATCTGCTGGGTCCACCGAGGGGAATCGAAGTCCTGATTTTAGGCGTTGTAAATCCGTAGATTTACCGCTGTACCATCGGGGTATTTAGTACTTTAGAACCCCTATAAGTGTCGGCGATTATATTTCGGAAAGTAAAGGCCCAACATGGCAAGTTGGTCATGGTCTGAGGGTTGCGGATTCATATCACCGTCACACCAAACATGCTCGCCCTTTCAGCCGTGGGTGACGTTATAATGTGACAGTTAATTCCACTATTCGTTGGTAAAAGATTAGCTCAAATGTTGGCGGCAGATGGTGATGACTAGCTGCCTTTTCTCTAGTCTTACACTATTAAATTAGAGACGTCTAACGCAGACACCCCTCGTGTAAATTTGCACGAAATTCAAGAAACAAACAATCCCAAAGTAACATAAAATGTAAAAATTGAAATTGTTATTAAACTCGTAAAATTGTATTTTGTGTGTTTGTTTATGTAGCTCATTCACACGTAACACACAGAGTTTTTGCTCATAATATTTTGCAGTTGCACAATTGTATTTAACTTCATTATTTTTCAATACATAACGTTTCGTTGTGCTTCGTAATTTAGGCCTAGCAGAAAACGATGCAAAAATGAAGAATATTCTATTAAACGCATTTATTTATTAGCTCTGGAATGGAATTTTATAATAGTAAACGTGTTTTATTTAATATTTATCCACTTTAACTTACTTATATAAGTGAATTTTGAAATGTACAAATATTGTTACAGGTGATCAATTGCAAAGTAGGACACTCCTTAATAACACAAAAAAGAACTTGTTTGACCAATGAGAAAGTTTATAGTTGTATACGCCTCCCGTAGAGCATTTCATGGCTATTGATTCCCCTCTTGTGTTTTAACGATTAATTGGACAAACGTCTTTGACTATGAGTAGTTCAATGTGAGAAAATGTGAAAATCGCTTCCGTCACTTATTTCTATGACGAATGGAACGTGTGTATTAACAATATATGTAACCATGTGCACCAATTAATGCTGTGCGTGTATTGAGGTATAAATTGTATTACCTCAACTTTCCCATGTTGCCACAGTTTTATTAAAACTAGTATTTTTATGAGATGTGTTAACGTCAGAATACTTTTAGAATGCAGCTAGTCTTCTTCCAGGTGAATGGCTGGGTGAGTTTGAAATGCGCACACTGAAGTAATTAAAACTTACTTGTTATATTTTTAATTTATATCATGAAAACGTAAGAGGGTTCATTCACTTGCGTCAAGATGTACCAGTATTTCGTCCTTTCAACTGTACACAGACGAACTCAAACACCATAATCCTTATTAGATAGTGGTAGTGCATTACATACGTGTGTGACGTTACATTGTCAGTTATGGAAAACGGAGGAGAAACTGGAAACTCGTGACCCCTATTGCAAATCTACATGCACATAGGATAAAAATTTCGCGAAGTTAGGGGTTGCACATCGCGTAATAAAAAGATTTTTCCAGTATCGTTTACAATTAATAACCGAACATCTAAATACAACGCCCCCTACAATCCCGTACCTGTTTATACTCTCGTCTCTAAGACGTGCTCGGCAACGATCAGTTGCAAACTCTCTCTTTGTTAACCTTAAGATGACCTAGGAAAGTCGAAACGTTGTTTTCTGCTTATCAATAAAAGTGTTAATACCCATATCAGCCGTTCTGAGATTCACACACATATATATATATATATATATATATATTGCTCAATTTTAAACTAGAGAGGTCTTATAGAAAATTTATTTTCAGTATGGAGTATGAAAAGAGAAAGCAAACCATATTGGAATATATTTGTTTTGAATTTTCGCACAAAGCTACACGAGGGTTATTTGTGCTAGCCGTCCGTAATTTAGCAGTGTAAGATAGAGGGAGGGTAGCTAGTCAATTCCATCCACCGCCAACTCTTGGGCTATTCTTTCACCAACGAATAGTGAGATTGACCGTTACATTGTCACGCCCTCACGGCTGAAATTGTGAGTATATTTAGTGTAACGGAATTCGAAACCAAGGACCCTCAGATTACAAGTCGAACGCCTTTACTCACCTGGCCATGGTGGGACTGAGTTGAGTTGCATCCAATAACAAAATTACCAACTTTCTTAAACATATGTTAGAATAATAAAAAATAGCACAATATATGTACTTACAAAGCTGTAAAATCTCTAAAAATAAAGAAATACTTGGTTTTAGATTAAAAATTATTATTTTTCCTAAAATTAAATCTAAAGCTCCTTCAAAATTTGAGGAATATTTAAACTAATCAATCATAAAACATTTTAGGACGAAATAAAATGATCAATATATTCGGAAATTAAATTAAATTGAATATCACAAACTTTGTATCATTTTATTTTGATATGTTCGTGTTCGTAGACATAGAATCTCGAGTATTTTTATACAAGATGTTGTTTTTTGTAGTAACAATCTCGAATACATTTATGCAGAATGTTGTTCTTTGAAAGAAAAATCTTGAGCATTTTTATATCGGATGTTGTTCTTTGGAGTAAGAATCTCAGGTACTTTCATACAGAATGTTGTTTTTTGGAGTAACAATCTCGAGTATTTTTATGCAGAACGTTATTCTTTTAAGTAAGAATCTCGAGTACGTTTATGCAGGATGTTGTACTTTGAAATAAGAATCTCGAGTACTTTTACACAGGATGTTGTTTTTTTTTTAAAGAAGAATCTCGAGTACTTTTATACAGGATGTTGTTTTTTGGAGTAGGAGTCTTGAGTACTTTTTTACAGAACGTTACTTTTTGAAGTAAGAATGTCGGGTACTTTTATGCAGAATGTTGTTCTTTAGAATAAGAATCTCGAGTACTTTTATACAGGATTTTTTTGGAGTAGGAGTTTTGAGTACTTTTATATAGGACGTTATTCTTTAAAGTAAGAATCTCGAGTACTTTGATGCAGGATGTTGAACTTTGAAAGAAGAATCTCCAGTACTTTAATACAGAAGTTTGTTTTTTGGAGTAAAAATCTCGAGTACGTTTATGCAAAATGTTGTTCTTTGGAGTAAAAATCTCGAATACGTTTACACAAAATGTTGTTTTTTGGAGTAAGAATCTCGAGTACTTCTTTGCAAGATGTTGTTCTTTGAAAGAAGAATCTCGAGTACTTTTATGTAGGACGTTGATCTTTGAAATAAGAATTTCAAGTACTTTTGTACAGAATGTTTTTTTTTTGAAGTAAGAATCTTGAGTACTTTTATAGAGAATGTTGTTCTTTGCAGAAAGAATCTTGATTACGTTTATGCAAGATGTTGTTCTTTGGAGTAGAATGTTGAGTACTTTTATACAGGATGTTGTTTTTTGGAGTAAAAATCTCGAGTACGTTTATGCAGGAAGTTGTTTTGTTTTGAGTAGAAGTCTTGAGTACTTTTATACAGAACGTTACTCTTTGAAGTAAGAATGTAGAGTACTTTTATGCAGAATATTATTCTTTGAAAAAGAATCTCGAGTACTTTAATACAGAATGTTGTTTCTTGGAGTAGGAGTCTTGAGTACTTTTATACAGGACGTTATTCTTTGAAGTAAAAATCTTGAGTATTTTGATGCAGGATGTTGAACTTTGAAAGAAGAATCTCGAGTACTTTTATACAGAATTTTGTTTTTTGGAATAAAAATCTCGAGTACGTTTATTAGAATGTTGTTCTTTGGAGTAAGAATCTCGAGTACTTTTATACAAAATGTCGTTCTTTGGAGTAAGAATCTCGAGTACTTTTATTAGAATGTTGTTCTTTAGAGCAGGAGTCTCGAGCACTTTTATACAGAATGTTGTTCTTTAGAGTAAGAATCCTGAGTACTTTTATGCAGGATGTTGTTCTTTGGAGAAAGAATCTCGGGTACTTTCATACAGAATGTTGGTCTTTAGAGTAAGAATCTCGAGTACGTTTATGCAAAATGTTGTTCTTTGGAGTAAGAATCTCGAGTACTTTTGTACAGAATGTTGTTTTTGGATTAGGAGTCTTGAGTACTTGTAAACAAGATGTTATTTGAAGTAAGAATCTCGAGTATTTTTGTCGTTTTCTCTTTGCTTATTTGACTCGGAGTTCTTTCACATCCTAAAACTTTCATCATCGATGTCTATTTACTATTTTTTCTCGTCGATCAAGTCGTATTTTCACTCACTCTCTTATTACAGAGTAGTTTATCAATGAGTCCTTTTAAGTGTCACTAATATCTCAAGTATTATTTGCTAGTTTGTTATATTCTGAGAGCTTTTTTTTTGTAGTTTGTTATATGTCACATATTATTTGGTAGTTTGTTATATCTCAAGGGTGATTTAGTAGTTTGTTACAGCTTGAGTATTATTTGGTAGTTTGTTATGTTTCAGGTATTCTTTGAAAGATTGTTATGCTCTTATTATAATTGTTTCAATAATATTGGAATAGTTAATGAATAATTAATATTTTTAATTAGTAAATTTACACGAACTTTTAACAGTTAACTAAACAATTCATTATTGGTAAGTGTAATACCTCAAACTCAATTTTTATGAGATATATTTTACTTTTATCACCTCATCCTCCGTAGGTCTCCTTTTGATAATATTCTTTAAATATTTATTTTTGGACAGTTACATCTTCTTAACTGATTCACTTTTGGAAAGCTACAACTTCGTAACTGATTTATTTTTAGAGAGCTACATCTTCTTAACTGATTCACTTTTGGAAAGCTTCAACTTCGTAACTGATTCACTTTTGGACAGCTACAGCTTCGTAATTGATTTACTTTTGGACGGCTACATCTTCCTGACTGATTTACTTTTGGTTTGTTTGTTCGTTTTTGAAATTCGCACATAGCTACTCGAGGGCTATCTGTGCTAGCCGTCTCTAATTTAGCAGTGTAAGACTAGAGGGAAGGTAGCTAGTCATCACCACCCACCGCCAACTCTGGGGCTACTCTCTTACCAACGAATAGTGGGATTGACCGTCACATTATAACGCGCCCACAGCTGAAGGGGCGAGCATATTTGGTGTGACAGGGATTCGAACCCACGATCCTCAAATTACGTGCTTGGCCATGCCGGGCCGCTTTTACTTTTGAACTGCTAAATCTTGGTAACTGATTTACTTATGGACAACTATATTTTTGTAACTGATTTGAAATATAAACTGGTGATAAGGAGTAGCAACTTGTGACCTTGAACACCTGCAATTGTTGTTGTTATGAAGTTAACTTAAGAAGAGACTGATTGTGGTTGTTGTTGTATCCTTTGTGCAGAGTTATACAAAGAACCACAGCCATTGTTCACTCTTAAAAAATTAAATCCAGAATTTTAGCGGTCTAAGTCCGAAAACGACTCCAGACCTACCATATATTTTCTGATAATGACAAATCCACCTGTCAGAAGTCCTCTTGTTCCACGTACCTTTTCGGTGATATAACTTGGAAACCTCTGTGAACCACGAGTCTCGAAAAACTTGATTATTCGAATTAAAATACATCGGTCTTTTTACTTGTATTTCAGAACATATTTTTCATATATTTGTCACCTAAGCTTAGTATTACAATGAAAGCAATATCTTCTAATTAATAATGTACTCTGACAGTCTGATGTCTCATTCTTCAGAATGTAGTTTCTTTGTAGGAGCAATTATATAGAGTGCCACTTTAATACGTACATGGTGATCAGTATCTGTGGCTCTATTCTTTTGATGATTGCTCTGCCTGCACTGAGTCACTATGACTAGACACGTAAGTAGTGTAATCGCATTTGTTCCTTTGAACTCTGTTAAAGGTTACTATGTCAGATTGGTTTTATATATACCTTATTGTAACATATGTAATACAGTGAGTCGTATTTAAATATTGCATTCTGTTAGGCTTTTATAGCTTTCAAACTATCAAAAAGGTTTTAATATAACTATCGCAAAGCATTACACCATCTCGTGCCCTACAAAACAAAAATATATATATATATAAATAGATACACATATCTACACACACATATCTTTACTACTTCCAGAAAATCTTTGTTTCTTTGCAGGAATCTAGTAGCGTGTCATGTAATCATGTAACGAAATACAACATGTAGAAAGGCAACTGGTTCAGAAAGGTCACGAACTGACTGAATCCAAGCCGAAGATGTTATTTCAAACAAGATATAATAATGTAATATTATTTTCATGTGGTTAATGTGAAATGGTTATAAATAATGAGGTTACAAAGAGTCAACATTACTAGCTGCCAACACTTTAGTTACTCTTTACCAGCAAATTTTGAGATTGGTCATCTTATTGTAATGCCCCAAAAATGGTTGAATGAGCTCAAAAAATCAAACAAAAATAAACACACGATTACACAAATAGCTCCAGTTAGAAAGAAATACATAGATTTCGGTGAACACCTTTATTTATTTTCGCGACTAGCCTCTAAGTAAAGCTTCTAGTTTGATTCATCTTTCTATCAGCCCGCATGCAATAAAGATATAATTTCCTTTTCTTATAACATTACTGATATTTACCTCTCCAATATCTCACTGGTAAGCTGAAAAGCTTATAACGCTAGTGCTATAACTTGAAACAAGATCCCTGTGGTGGTCACTTTTACCAATGATTCTCTTCCCATTTCGTATTTTAGCATTGTGTATTACATTAGTTTTAAAGATTTGTTTTTATGTGTGTTTTCTTATAATAAAACCACATCGGGCTATCTGCTGAGCCCACCGAGGAGAATCGAACCTTTGATTGTAGTGTTGTAAATCCGTAGACTTACCGCTGTACTAACGAGGAGTTATTTGTATATGTATATATATATACACAAAGCTACACAATGGTCTATCTGTGCTGAGCTCACTAAGAGTATATAAATCTGTTTTCTAGCGTTGTAAGTATCCAAATATACCGCTGTGCTACTGGGGGATAGCAGGTTGAAATAATTCCCAATCTCTCTATTTAATCTTTACTATTTTTATATAGTTCGTCTGCATTCGTTTTTTTATCTAAATGTAAAAGGCTAGCGTTCTTAACAAAGACAAAATTGACAAATAGCACTGAATCATTAGCAAATCACTAGTGTTGTCATTTACATTATTGAGTCGTTAATATGTCTTTTTTCTCTGCACTTCAGCTGGAACGGATTATATCTGAACCAAAAGGATATAACTGGCATGGCGTTTTAAAATAATTGCACGGTAGTTTTTGTCTTTTGTTTTGTTTTTTAAGTTTATTACCAGTTAAGCACGAAGCCACACAATAGAATGTATGTACTGTGACCACTGAAAACAGACCTTCTTATCATTATATTTTTGGCATTGTGACACCTCAAACTTTCCGCTGAGCTATCAGAGGATTTCAGAGATTGTTTATATTAATAAAAGTTCTTTAATATTTCCAAAATATACCATGTTGCGAAAAAAAAAGACATCCTATAAGTATCTTTAGATGTTTATAATGTCTTCCCATATCAATACAAACAATCAAAATGTAATAAATGTTATTTTTTAATTGCTGTTTTAGTAATAAAAAGTGGTTATTCTTTTTTTGTCTTAATACAAACCGTGGGCGGATTTAAGTAGACAGACCAATGTTCTGATGAATAATGTAATATGTTCCATCATGAATAAAATTCTTCCTTGTGCTTATAAATCACTGTTTGACTACCTCTTATGATTAAGATGAAACAACCCCCTGTTTAAGACTGGAAGTAGTCCCCCTGATATTTTTATTTTTTTTTACAGAAAAATATTGGCAGTGTCCAAGCTGTAAGTTTGAAGGTTCGGGGCTCGGATCCTATTGTTGCAGGTACATTCAGCTTCCACTGTTTTGTCTGACGAAAGTTGTCCAATATTTGATGGTGGGTGCTGTTAATTTTACGCCTTTCTTTTAACATATCACTTAAAACATTTCATACGGCTCGAAGCAGATACCTTTTTTGTCTCTTCCAGTTTCCTAGGAAGGGTCTAAGCAGTAAACGCTATACTTGGACGTTACGAAGAATCACGAACTTTGGAGAGGTCTTATTCATGACGACAAGAGAACTTATTTGTAAAGAAAATCGTATATTTAAAAACGGCTGGTATGAGTAGAGAAGGCACTAGTAGAGGAGCGAACAACGTTTCGACCTTCTTCGTTCATCGTCAGGTTAATTTTGGGCCCGGCATGGCCTAGCGCGTTAAGGCGTGCGCTTCGTAACCTGAAGGTCGCGGGTTCGCGCCCGAGTCGCGCCAAACATGCTCAATCTTCCAGCCGTGGGGGCGCTATAATGTGACAATCAATCCCACTTTTCGTTGCTAAAAGAGTAACACAAGAGTTGGCGGTGGGTAGTGATGATTAGCTGCCTTCCTTCTAGTCTTACACTGCTAAATTAGGGACGGCTAGCACAGATAGCTCTCGAGTAGCTTTGTGCGAAATTCCAAAAACCAAACCATCTTTAAATTTGCGTTTGTTTATGTTTGTTTCTTTAGTATTTGGGTGTTTTATGTACTTGTGTTGTGTGTATCTAAATTGCAGCGTTTGATAACATTAACGACGAATTAGACAAAATAAAACAGTACTTCATTAACATCAATAAGTTTCCTCCACATACCGTTGAAAACATTATACGTACACACCTAGATAGAAAGCAAAATCAACCAACAAAAGTAAATATATTCTATGAATTAAAAAATCACGAAACCATATACTGCTGCATACCATATGTTCCCGACATCAGCAAAAAAAATAGCCCCTCAGTGGCTCAGCGGTATGTCTGCGGACTTACACGCTAAAATCCGGGTTTCGATACCCGTGGTGGGGAGAGCACAGATCGTCCATTGTGTAGCTTTGTGCTTAATTCAAAACAACAACAACAACAAAATAACCAACATCTGCCAAAAACTAGAAACAAAATATGACATTCCAGATAATACCAAAACTAAGGTCTGTGTAAAAACTACACTGACAAACACAACATGAACATTATTTATAAAATACAATGTGATAACGACCACGACTTCTATTCTTTGAGAAAGAAGTAGAAAATGGAAATTAGATTCAAATAACACAAAAAGACACCTTGACACGTTTTCGAACACTGCAACTCAAATAAACAAAACATATGCTTAGAAAACACCCCAATACTAAATAAAGAAACAAACATATAAAACGCAAAATTAAAGAAGCTTTAATCAGTGATGACGAGAAAACCCACTTGAGGGGAAAAATATACATCTGTAGAGGAGCGAACAACATTTCGATATTCTTCGGTTCATCAAGAAGCCTTACTTATACAACAACTCAAGCCCAAAATAAACCAATACAAAGAAACATCTTTATACCTTTATTAATAAATCCAGTCCAACATCTAAGCACGCCCTCTACATTTATACACTCAATTACACAACCGCCTTCAAGCATGTGGTCAGCTATCGGTCAGTAACCCTTTCTTTCTTTGTGAACCTGACGATGACCGAAGAAGGTCAAGACGTTGTTCACTTCTCTATTATTGCCTTCTCTATTCATACCAGCCGTTTCTAAAAAAATAATAGAGATCTCACTCGTTTGATATAACGAAATCACGATGAATGCGATGGCCTCAAATGGATATAACTATACACTATGAGTAAAAACCCTTTAAATTGGAAGCACGCATCGGAGAAAATTGGTCTGTTCTTTCAAATTGTCAAAATGCCTATGTAAAAGAAAAGATTTTTCAATGCAAGAATTTTTAAACAAATGTTTTTCCAAAATGCAAAGAAAACACCACGATGAAGATCGTAAAGAAACCTGGATGGAAAACGTGAAAATAATAATTTGTTCAAATGCTTTCATGTTCTCAGATGTTTTAAATTTAGTGCCCTGCTGGGACAGCGGCAAGTCTTCGAAGTTACAACGCTAAAATTAGAGGTTCGATTTTTCTCAGTGGACACAGCAACTAGCCCGATGTGGCTTTCCTGTAAGTAAAACCCACACTTTAAATTTAGTACTTTAATTCAGTTTCACAAAATAGACAGCTGGCCGTTAGGCGCTGTTATAAATTTAATGACAGAGTTTATTGATTCGATGTTAAGGAGCACGTGACAGACAGCCCATTGTATAGTTTTATATTTAAGAGCAAACAAACCAAAGCACCTTGTTAGCTATCGAAGCAAACAATGCTATGGAACTCTTCGTATCTCAGTGGCTTAGTGATGAATCTGAGAGCTTATATCACTAAATGTCCCCCAATAACACAGAGGTATGTGTGCGGACTTACAATGCTAGAAACCAGGTTTCGATACTCATGGTGGGCAAAGCACAGATAGCCCATTGTGTAGCTTGGTGCTTAATTACAAATAAAATTATAGCACTAAAAATTTAGTTTTGATACTCGTGTTTGGTAAAGCACAGACAGCACATTGTATAGATATGTGTATAATAGCAAACAAACACAAGCACCTTGTTAACCACCGAAGCAAACAATAGTGAAACAATTAGAAAGAATTTTCAAATTTCAATCACAATAAGATATAAACGTGTGTTTCATTTCTTTTACCCTTGAGCAAATACTTCCCATTTACACCAGCAGGGCCCGGCATGGCTAAGCGTTTAAATACTAGATACCAAATGACGAACCTCTTTTCAGGGCTGGGATCTATAGATCCTATGAAAGTTCCGTTTCATAGGATCTATAGATCCCAGCCCTGAAAAGAGGCTCGTCATTTGGTATCTAGTATTTAAATGTAAGTTTCGTTATCTAAATTTAGTTTTTAAAATTTTAAATATCCATAATACCGTAAAGTCACAAGACCTAATCATGTCGACGCACTATGTTTGCATCTCTCTGCTCTCTCCACGTCAAATATATTGTTGTTATCATACATATCTTCGTGAGCCTGTAAGTGTGGTGCTGGGTCTTCCTTCGTCCTCTCTTCGGCGGGCTCTACCGAAGCGATTCTCAGCTTTTCTCGACGTTCTTCCCATCTAAATTTAATAATATATCAGCCTCGTGGTCATTCATGACTATCGCATTCAGATAAAGAAACAACTAACAAGCCACTGAAATTTACTCAATTATTTCCATAATCACTTGCCTAATGTACTCTTGAAATGAGTGGGATGAAGAGAAACAACAGTTTCTGATCGCCACTGGTTGTTTTTCGTTCGACTTTTGGAGAGCGAAATAATAATTTAACCAAAATACCTATCAAGAATCCCATGGCCAAGCGTGTTAAAGGCGTGCGACTCGTAATCTGAGGGTTGCGGGTTCCCATCCCCGTCGCGCCAAACATGCTCGCCCTTTCAGCCGTGTAGGCGTTATAATGTGTCCGTGAATCCGACTATTCGTTGGTAAAAGAGTAGCCCAAGAGTTGGCGGTGGGTAGTGATGAATAGCTACCTTCCCTCTAGTCTTATACTGCTAAATTAGGGAACGCTAGCACAGATAGCCCTCGAGTAGCTTTGTGCGAAATTTAAAAAAAAAAAAACACCAGCAGATAGCGCAATTTGGCTTTGCTACAAGAAAACAAAACAAAACAAAAACACCCCTTACACAGTGAGCATATAGTTTTTTCACAATATCTGACAGTAAACGAAGGAAGTTTATACAGTATCTTAGGGAAGCATCTGTAACAGCCTTTTAAAAGGATGTCCGATTCTTCGGAACCCTACCCGGAAGGATGTAGAAACGCACAAAGATATACTCAAAGCTAACTTCCGTTTGTTTAACAAGATTGGGGTTTATCGTATCTTTAATTCCGTATTTCTGTGGGTAATTTAGTGTTACAAAAAAAGAATCAATAAAACATGTACACATGACAAAAAGCAATAGAATTTTCAAATAATGCATTTTTTCTGTATAAAATAAAGTTACGTAAAAAAAACGGAAATAGTTTCGTAAAGAAATATCTCGAGTTATTTTTATGTTGATGAAGCTACTTTTGAATATTCTGTAACATCCAGCAATAATAATGACAACAATAATACTGGTACGTCTGTGGACTTATAACGGTAAAACCGGGTTTGGATACCAGTGATGGCCACAGCACTGATATCTCGTTGTGTAGTTTTATGTTTGCCTTCAAACAAGTAAACAAAAATAATTGATATGCTGTGTTCGACCTTGATGTTATGCACTCCAGCTCTGCGCTTTTGCCAGGAGCGACACCAGCATTCTTGATCTTAACCTCGGGTTCTATTTACAATCTACTCCTGCTAAGAACATGTCAAAGTTTCTTCTGAAGGTAATTTCCCAATTTGTACCCACAACGTTTGGAGGAACTGTGAACTAACCTTGAAACCATTTTATAAGACTTCAAAAGATAAAGCGAAATAACGAATGAAAATATTGTTATCAAATAATATCTATCGAAACTCAAAGTTTATCTGATCCTCAAAACATTATCCAAGTAGTATTTGGACTATACCACTGTCGTTATTAGAAGCTAATGTGTTATCTATATTCATATTTTTGACCTAAATAATTCAACCAAATTGTTCAAAACTTGTAATTGGGATCTGCGATAAACCTTAAAATCTATATTTAAACTTATGATTACCTTTAAAACTTGTATTTAGGCCTAAGATTCATATTAAAATTTGTATCTATACCTATAATTAATTTCAGAATTTGTATTTAAACCTATGATTACCCTTGAAATTCGTCTTTAGACCGATCATTATCTTTAAAGTTTTTTTAAGTTAGACCAATGATTAATGTTGGTTTATTTTGAACTTCGCACAATGCTACACGAGGGTTATCTGTGCTAGCCGTCTCTAGTTTAGACTAGAGAGAAGGCAGCTAGTCATCACCACTCACCGCCAACTCTTGAGTTACTCTTTTATCAACGAATAGTGGGACTGATCGTTACATTATAACGTCCCACGGCTGAAAGGGCGAGCATGTTTGTTGTGACAGGGATTCAAACTCGCAACCCTCGGATTAAGAATCGAGTGCCTTAACTACCTGGCCATGCCGGCCATGATTGATCTTAAAATTTGTATTTGGATCTATATATATTTTATGTGTATATATTTAAGTTAAATTTTCATTGTTTAATTTCGATGTTTGCCAGAGGAAAAATAGCGTCAAGAATCTAATAACTTTTACTAACATTTATACATGAATGAATACATTACTTATAACTATGAGAACTAGTGAATCATTTAGTTATTTCAAATACTTGAGTTCAGAGGAGTAATCAGACCAGGGTTAGTAACCGGGTATATTCAGTTGTTCAATCGATTAGTCGTGAATTTATAAGACTGAATATATTTGTATGTTTATCATAATTCTGTTAGTGTGTTTTTTTTCTTTTGAAATATGTCCCCCGCTGGTACGGCGGTAGATCTACGGATTTACACCGCTAAAATAATGGGTTCGATTCCCCTTAGTGGATTCAGCAGATAGCTCAATGTGGCTTTGCTCTAAAAAAATACACATATACCCATAGTAAGCATTTATCATATATATTTCACTAGTTTGTCTTATGTATGATCGCACTATTAGTCCGCGTTCTCAATACAATTCCACTTAGTATAATTAGGTTGCATAATCCCATTTTTACAATGCAAAACCCATTCAAAATAGTAACTTTTTTAAAAAACAAACATTTTAAAATGCCAGTATGTTTTTGGGCAGTTATTTAAATACTGGTTGCTGTATTAATGATGGAGGCGTGTTAAAAATGATGACATACAGGGTTCGACCGTTTTACTGTAGGGGCTTTCTTGTCTCCATATTTACCGAATAAAAATACAAAAAGAAGTTTTCAGATACAAGATTTAAAAAATGCTATTTGGTTACAAAGAAAGAATGAAAATGCCATTCATATTATGTGCAAAAAAAAAATAAAAGTGTGCAAATTATATTAACTATGCAGGTGTAAAGATGTGTTATACATCACACACACATATAATTATTATATTATTTGGTTTCGGTTTATTTAGAATGTGCTAATTATAGTAGATGTTTTTATATGTTTATAGCGAGTGCTAATAATCACTTTAAATGTGTTAAATTATTATATTATCATTCCTATGGAAATAGTAACTGTTTGAAGTTAAGCACAAAGCTACACAGTGGGCTATCTGCGCTCAGCCCGAAACCAGATATTTAGCATCATAAGTCCACATACAGCTAAGCTCTGGGGAGGAATAATGATTGAAGAAAAAGTAATATTTAATAGTCTGTGGTTGTCTATCAATAAAATATTATCATGTAGTAATATAATAAATCGAATTATTTCTGAAACTGATAGACTGACATACGCGTGTGCGTACTAATAAGTCAAACCTAGTTGGCTCAAAACACAAGAGTTATAAAAATATGTTCTTGTGAATTAGTTAACTCAAACAGATAGGATGTAAGTGGATGTTCAAAACGATGTACTTATCATAGCAAACAAAACCTAGATTAGAAGAAAACCTCATTGACACAAGAATCCTTATTCAGGTGGAAATAAAAAGGCGATAGTTAAAATAACACTGATCGGACTGTAAAACTAGATAATTAAGAATTTGAAAAGTTAATATCATACATTACCTAAAAAACATACTCCACACATTGATACATTACTGAAAAAGCATGCTCCACATCTTCATAGATGATAAGTAAGATAGTTACTTATATTGCTGACAAAGCATGTTCCACACCTTGATTCAATGTTTGCAAAGCATGCTTCACACCTTGATACAATGCTGACAAAGCATGCTTCACACCTTGATACAATGTTTGCAAAGCATGCTTCACACCTTGATACAATGCTGACAAAGCATGCTTCACACCTTGATACAATGCTGACAAAGCATGCTTCACACCTTGATACAATGCTGACAAAGCATGCTTCACACCTTGATACAATGTTTGCAAAGCATGCTTCACACCTTGATACAATGCTGACAAAGCATGCTTCACACCTTGATACAATGTTTGCAAAGCATGCTTCACACCTTGATACAATGCTGACAAAGCATGCTTCACACCTTGATACAATGCTGACAAAGCATGCTTCACACCTTGATACAATGCTGACAAAGCATGCTTCACACCTTGATAGTGGCTGCGAAATATACAATCGTTCACTGCCATAGCTTCGTCATACGAGATCATCTGAAGGGTTAATAGGTTGTTCTGTTGGCTTGTTGCCTTCCCTATTATCTATTATGTAATTGTTCTAAGGCATAGATAGAGCACTTAAGAGCACATACAGCACTTAAGTGTATTTTCTTTGTTTCTGGATTTCACGTAAAACTACACGAGGTCTACCTGCGTTAGTCGTCTCTAATCTAGCACCATATGACTAGAAATAAAAAGCAGTTAGTCATCACCACCTACCACCAACTCCTCAACTACTTTTTTACCAAAGAATAATGGACTTGACCGTCATATTATAACTAACCCACGGGCTCGGCATGGCCAAGTGGGTTAAAGCGATCGACTCGTAATCTGAGGTTGGTAGATTCGAATCTCCGTGGCATCAAATATGCTCGCCCTTTCAGCCGTAAAAACGTTATAATGTGACGGTCAATCCGATTATTTGTGGGTAAAAGAGTAGCCCAAGAGTTCGTGGTGGGTGGTAGTGACTAGCAGCCTTCCCTCTAGTCTTACTTTGTTTTGTTTTGGAATTTCGCACAAAGCAACTCGAGGGCTATTTGTGCTAGCCGTCCCTAATTTAGCAGTGTAAGACTAGAGGGAAGACAGCTAGTCATCATCACCCACCGCCAACTCTTGGGCTACTCTTTTACCAACGAATAGTGGGATTGACTGTCATATTATAACGTTTTTACGGTTGGGAGGGCGGGCATGTTTGGCGCGACCCTCAGATTACGAAGCGCACGCCTTAACGCGCTAGGCCATGTCAGGCCCTCCCTCTAGTCTTACAGTGCTAAATTAGGGTTACTCTTTTATTAACAAATAATTAGATCGACCGAACATAATAACGCCCCCACGCCTGAAAGGACGAGCATGCTTGGTGCGACTGGTATTCGAACCTACGGATTACGAGTCGAACGCCTTAATCCACCTCGCCATGCTGCGTCAATAACAAAAGCCAAAAATAATCAATTTATGGATAACCTGTATTAACATACATAATGTAAAGGAACTATTTGAAACACTGAGATTTTAACAAGAAATATCTTTACTTTTAAAAACGATTTCAAAAACCTTTAGATTCATACACCTTAAGTTAGACACGAGATTTATGTTGACTATCTGTGATATTTTAGAGAATCTGATGTTTTTATGCTGTCATAAATTTGAAATATTTCGACTAAACAAAACGTAAACCAAAGTGCAGAAAATAAAGCTTATTTTTCAGTGGGCTGTGCAGCGCCCCAAGAGCGCATTCAAGGGCGGATAATGATCATTCTTTGATGATGACAGCCTCACAGTGGCAACGATTTTGACATTAATTATAGAGACTAAATAATTACTGAGGGAAAAAATATAACCAACAGCTTGTTAAAAATATTCTGCTTACGAAATCAAAATACATAATAGTTTTACTGCTCGAAGTTCGTAATTTTATTTTGCTTTCTTATTCAGAAAATAAAACACAAATCACACAAGAGACGTACGAAATAACATATTTAGGACTTATTTATTACATTCTAAACAATAAACATAAGATTAGGGTTTATTATAAAAGATGAAAGAATGTTTAATAAATGAGTTAGTATTTGAATTAAGAGAACAAAAAATATCTTCAGAATCGTGTGTTGGTTCCCTGCAGAGTGTTACAAAATACATGTTTAGATTAATTATTGTCCAAACAAAGTTAGAACTTTAAAATCTAAATTCTGGTTGAGCTCTAGTGGCGACACTTACGTTTATTCGTTGTTTTATATATGTTATTTTATATTTTATGTTTATAATTATAAATGGGTTAGTAAACTTTCGTAGTTAGTTAAACCGTCTGAAACAAATAAAAAAAAATTAATTGCTGTTTGAGGAACCAAAGAGAAAATAATTCTGTCTTTTCTTGCACGTCCGAAGTAATGAAAATTGAATAAAAAAAGAAGTCACTACTGCCTTCATTTATACTGTAGCTGGCTTCTTGCATACCGGTACAGGGCAACAAGAAGGGTGATGTCCTTTCCTGCGTACTAGCTTGCAGTTTTCTTTGTCAAAACCATATGAACCACAGCTAAACATTGAAGGGAATATATAATGTTATTTTTTAACACATCATAAAACTTTCTTTAAAAATTTATAAAGTATTTTTACTCTCTCTGTAAATGTGTTTTACATCATTTTGTTTCATTTTTTGCAGAGCAATGCATTGTTAGGTTAAGCTGTGTCCACTACGAAGAATCGAACCACGGATTTAAGCGTGGTAAGCTCAAGGAGAATTTTGTTTCAGGCTCAAAAAATCAAAACTAATATGATTTCAATTTGTACAGACTTCGCATTTTGAAGTTCCCCGCTACGAAAGCGGTAATTCTACGGATTTACAACGCTAAAATAAGGGGTTCGATTCCCTTAGGTGGACTCAGCAGATAGCCCCATTTGACTATGTAATAAGAAAACACACACATACATATTTTAAAGACGCATTTTTTCAATTATTTATTTAAATAAAAAAATTGAAGAAAAAATTTTAGCAAACAATGATTTCTGGTTTTGTAGCATAGATAATTACGAAATTACCGTGGCATCGTAATATACACTTTACGTTCGTTCCCATGTTAATATTTAGTGTTTATACTTATAAATATGATTATTTTGAGCTATGATAAAGTGACGTAATAAAACAAGTAAAACATTTCCTGATGTTTAAAACAGGTTATTCTTTATATATAAACGATAAAACACACACGTAAGTCGAAAAATAGTATATTAACATCTAGCACCAATCAGAAAGAAGTAACGTCTTAAAAGTAAAAATGAGGAATTCGATTCCTCTCTATGGACTCAGCAGATGGTCTGATGTAGCTTTGCTATAAGAAAACACACACACACACACACACACAAGTCAAAATTAGATTGTATTGGACTGCACCTAAAACAGTCCTTTTCTCTCATATAAGACTGCTCTTCCATTACTTATTATTTATGACTTTAAACACGATACTTATAGACATAATAGATAGAACCAACAAATGTCATACACGTAGACAATATTACTGTTTTAAGGTTTACTTATTTGAAGTTAAACACACAGCTACACAATAGGCTATCTGTGTGCTCTGCTCACATGGGACATTGAAATACGGTTTTTGTCGTCGCATGTTCACAGATACATCGCTGTTACACTGGGGATACTTAACACTTTATTGTACAGAATTTACATGTGTGATTTTTTTAACAAGGGTCGTTTTATATCCTACCGTTAGAGCTAGATTAAGCTTAGCAAGGTACGAGTTAGTGTATGTGAAGGGAACATTGAATCTACACATGTTTATAACCTCCTTAAGGTTGGAAGGAGTGCAGCCCCGTCACCTCGCTCGATTTGTTTGTGTTTAGAACAAAATAAGTTTAAATTTGTGATGACAAGAAACTCGTTTGAAGTAACAACGTGTTCTAAAGACGGTTTGTTTGTTTTGTCTTGAAATGGGTATTAAAACTTTAATTAAAATAAACCACGAACGAGGTATCGACCTTCTTACATGTAGGTATTTTAATTTCTTAACCTGGACTTCAATTAAATTCGTTTTAACATCCTTACCAACCGTCTTTAGAATACGTTAATACGTTTAAACGAGAGTTTAAAACAGGTCACATACCCTGTTCCATGAAGAAGGGCTTCAGGTCCTTTTGCATCACATGCCAGACTTACACAATTCTTGTCGTCGTAAGCCACACCTCCGTTTTTAATCTGTCCAAAATCAGGGTGGTAGCAGCCACCTGTTGGAAGCAAAATATTTATAAATAAACTTTAAATACATGCACATAAGGTTGTCTACGAAACAAACAAATGACGAACAAAAGCTTTAATTAAACACGAGTGTAAAATAGAGGTAAAATAATATAAACTAGTAAGGATATAGCAAATTATATCAGACTTTCTTAGACTCGCTACCTCGGCGCATTTTAGTTCATATAAGAAATTTCAATTTCTTTTTGGCAATAAATTTTATGTTTAATGTCATGTAATTATCATCCAGATATTTTCAGCCAGGTAAAACGTATTTCTTTGTTTCGAATTTCGCACCTAGCTACTCGAGGGCTATTTGCGCCAGCCGTATCCAATTTTGAAGTGATAAACTAGAGAGAAGGCAGCTCGTCATCTCTACTTACCGCCAACTTCTAGCATAATCTTCTCCAGCGAAGAGTGGGATTGACCGAAATATTTAAAATGCTATAGGAGGGATAGTATCTGAGCACGTGCTGATAGTGTCCAAGCCACCACTTTAAAACGTTCGTTTGTTATTTGTTTATGGCTAACACAATACCAATATAAAATACTTCGCTGTTTATTGCTAGTTTGGTAATTTTTATTGGAATTATTAACGACAACCCCAGAATACAGTTTCAGGGAAACTTTAGACAGTTTGTTTGTTTTGGAATTTCGCACAAAGCTACTCGAGGGCTATCTGTGCTAGCCGTCCCTAATTTAGCAGTGTAAGACTAGAGGGAAGGCAGCTAGTCATCACCACCCACCGCCAACTCTTGGGCTACTCTTTTACCAACGAATTGTGGGATTGACCGTCACATTATACACCCCCACGGCTGGGAGGGCGAGCATGTTTAGCGCGACGCGGGCGCAAACCCGCGACCCTCGGATTACGAGTCGCACTCCTTACGCGCTTGGCCGTCCCGGGCCACAAACTTTAGACAGAGTAGGTATAATAGTTTAGAGGATTTTAATGGATCCCAATTACTTGTTGAAAAAAAACAACAAATACTAAAGCTCTTAAACCAGCCAAAGAGCGAATGGACCAAGAATTCAAACTTTAAAAAACGTTGTTTACATTTTTAATAACGGACTTTCCATAATTCATGTTTGCCTATCACGTAAGGATGTTTTTATACATCGGTTTAAAAAAACTCAACAAACTCTTACTGAGATCAAATTGTTGTTTAATTTATCACAACGAGCATTTTTATTATCATGTTTTGGACCCATAACGATTGATAACACTATCACGTTGCGATTGGTTTAGAGTGGTTGTTAACATTTTAAATATGACAAAATGTGACCTTGATATTAACTGTTTGTTTTTGAATTTCTCTCAAAGCTACTCGAGGGCTATCTCCACTAGCCGTCCGTAATTTAACAGTGTAAGACTAGAGGGAAAGCAGCTAGTCATCACCACCCACCGCCAACTCTTGGGCTGCTTTTATACCACCTAATAGTGGGATTGAACGTCCCATTATAACACCCCCACTGCTGAAAGGGATTCGAACCCGTCAGTTTACGACTCGAGCGCCTTAACCCACCTGGCCATGCCGGACACCCAATATTTATAAAAGTGATTGACTTATGAGAGAGTACATATGAAAAGAGTGCCTATGACATTTTGTAAAAAAAATCTGTACGTAAATAAGAAAAATGGATATCATAAACAAATTAGTGTATAACATGTAAAAATTGTCTGTAATGAACGTATAAGTTTTAAAAAAATTCATACCATTTCTTTTCTCCACCCTTTGTATAAAAACGAAGGCTGTTGCAAAGTTAATAAGACACAACACAACGATAATGAAGGTAACTCGGTTCATTCTCGAATCTCTTGCTTCCAACTTAGCTCCTTAGGAAATGAAATTAAAGTTTCGCTACATCACACTTATATTTAGTCACTTACCACGTGACTAGAGTTCTCTTGACGTACCCTTCTCGACGGAACATTTTTTATTTTTAACTGTGAAGGTCTTGTTGGAGCTGTTCCTTACGTTTTACACACTATCAGATTGGAATCCAGTTGTCGTGTTAAATACAACAGGAAATAAGATTATTTGATTTGTTATCAACTATACGAGGGCTCTCGGCGCTAGCCGTCCCTAATTTAAGAGTGGAAGACCAGAAGGAAGGCAGCTGAAAGGAAGAGCATGTTTAGTGAGATTAAGATTCAAATCCTCGACCCGAAGTTTGCGAATCGAACGCTCTAATCATACATTTCAAGAAGGAACAAATAAATATGTTGGAATGTTTGTCTATCGGATCATTGGAAGGAACGTAACATAACTTAAATAATGAAATGAAATAAGTCACATGTTTTCTGAACTCTCTCTAACAATACTGTCTTACAACAGGTATAGTTAACTCTAAGTTAGGTCTTGTTGGCTGAATTCTCTCAACAATACTGTCTTACAACAGGTATAGTTAATTATAAGTTAGATCTTGTTGACTGAATTCTCTAACAATACCACAAAACAGTTCGCTGTCTTGCTTCTTTTAAACTGTTTTGTTTGTTTGTCTCCTTAACATTTCGTGCTGAGCTACACGAGAGCTATCTACGCTAGCTGTCGACAATTTAACAGTGTAAAGCTGGAGGGAAAGCAGCTGGTCATCATTATCCACCTCCAACTCTGTAGCTTCCCTTTTAACAACGAATAGTGGAACTGCGAATCACTTCATAACGCTCCCATGGCTGAAAGGGAGAGCATATTTGGTATGACGAGAATTCGAACCTACGACCCTCAGAATACGATCAGAGTGTCCTAACCACAAGACCATGCCGAGCCTACTCTGTTTAATAGAATAGTTTAAATAAAAATTACTTTTCTTAAATTCATATGTAATCTGATTGCAATTATTCTGTTTATAACGTTACTTTTTTGTGTGAAAAACAAATCTGTACGAAGACTTTTTTCTTCACAGGGAGATTTTATTTTTTCTCTTATTTTTTTAAAATAATGAAAAATAACAATACAAAGCAGGTTTACACATGAAATAATGGAAATCGTATAATGAGTAATACTAAATTTGATTATAGCACACTCAGTATTTATATAAAACATCATACTAAACTTAAGGAGAATATTTAATTAGTTTTCTGTTTGTTTGTCCTTACAAAGATTATAAATCTATTTCCATCAACTCGGGACGTTTGCTTTCAGCGATGTTTTCGACCGTAAACCTTCAAACTTGTTTATTAGTTACAGCACTTTTCAAACATACGCTTCAAGTTCACCGTCAATCTGTTGTTGACGTCATCAGACTTCATTTCTGTACATTGGGAAAAATATTGTTTAGAAAGGCAGTTTGACCTTCAGAAGAGACTGTGCTTATATGTTTACGTGTGTGAAAATGAACTTTTAATTCTTAAAGGTGACAATTTATTCAACCCATTATTATATATATATATTTAGAACACTTTTAACCACGTAAACTTCATGTAACCTTGAAACTCTATTGATTTTGTCTGGAGATGTCTAATTACAATAGCAATTAAAACACGTGAGAAAATTAGGACTGTTTGTTTGTTTCAAGGATTCCTTGAAATACAGTGAAAAATAACGATTAAAATGTTTAATTTTATTAAAACGGTTAATTTGTCTTTAAATTTCACGCAAACCTACACGAGAGCTATCTGCTTTAGCCGTCCTTAATTTAGCATTGAAAGACTAGAAGGAAGGCAGCTAGTCATCACCACTTCCCGCCAACGCTTGGGATACTCTTTTAGCAAGGAATAGTGGGATTTACTGTTATATTATAATGCTTTGAAGGTGCGAGCATGTTTGGTGAAACAGGAGGTTTAACCCACGCGCCACAGATTAGGAGTCGAGCGCTCTTATCACCTGGCCGTCCAAGCATGACCGTTTATCTCTATCAAAGAAAATAATTCATAAAACACACTTACGCAAATGAATGAGGAAATGCATAGCCATGTAAAAGTTATTCTAAAAATCAAAATATAAGTCAACAATAAAAGTTTGGTATTTTTACTATGTTTTTCTTCTCGTATGATAACGACCGAAGTGTATTTGTAGCGAATAAATGGTTTATATATTCTATCCACAATTATCGAGGTCAATAATGTCTGTAATTCACACCCAGTCGTAACCGTATTACTCATTGGAATTCAGTTGAAGTAAAGTTGTCCACGTGTAGATGGTGGGTGGTATTTTTTACCCTTTGTTGTTGTTGTTGTTTTGAATTAAGTACAAAGCTACACAATGGGCTATCTGTGCTTTGCCCACCACGGGTATTGAAACCCGGATTTTAGCGTGTAAGTCCGCAGACATACCGCTGAGCCATTTGGGGTCATTCTACCCTTTAGTCTATCAGTTGCAAAGCAAGCGAGGCTAGCGAAGATAGCCCTCGTTTTTATTCGTGTGAATTACTACAATAAAGCGTTTACTGGTGAGTCAATGGCAAGTTTACGGACTTATATTGCTAAAACTTAGGGTTCGATTTCTAGCGGTCGACGCAGCAGATAACTAACTCAACGTGATTTTGCTCTAAAATAAAACTAAAAAAACAAACAAGATAAGCAAATATTATTATAATTGTGCTGCCATCTATTAAAGTGAATAAAAACTATTAAAATACAACCCGATAAATTTATTTAACACACCCTAAATAATATTTGAATTTTGTATTCACAGGTATTTTATTTTAATTTATTGAACCATAATAACTAACTTAAAGTGCTATATTTTTAAGACTCAACTATTTATAGTTACTTGTGGATGAATATCTTTTTAAAAGTGTCTACCACCCACTCTTTTTGTTGTTAAATTAATACAGTAACTCACCATTATCACCTACTGACTTAACACTGTACTCACCACTCTACGTTTCAATTAACCATCGTTAGGCCTAAAACTGTACGACTTCCACTCTTCATTCTTTATTTTTTCTTTGTAAAGGTTGATGCCTTTAGCCCACTGTTTTTAAAGATGTGTCGTTCTCTATATTTCTATTCGTATTTCGCAGGGGCGTAGGTTCTAGTGGGATGGGGATACGTCCCCCTTCATTTTAGGGGAGGTATGATGCATACAATCATCTCCCCTACAGTTTGGTCTTTTGAATTGTATGAATTAATAATTTTATTAATACTTGAAAAAGTAATTCATGCAATGAAAGTTATTAGTAGCCTTGTCAAGCATAATATCTGTTTTTTATACTGTGCAGTGTGCAGGAATAAATTCATGTGACAGTTAATTTGTGACACATTTGTCTTTATTCTATTAAAATTTTTAAAACTGTTCCCAACACCTTACTTTTACAAACCTACATGGGAACCTTAAAGTGTCGTGGCAAAAAGATTACTGTGTGACTGCATGTTTACAGTTTTCAGATTCACGTATTCAGAGGTTACCAATTTGCAAATTGAACAGTCCACATAAATGGTTGCAAAAATGTTCGTCTTGAAAATTACTTCTTCATGCATTGTTACTTCCTCATTGGTCTGTCGTCAGAGCTTCAAGGTGGGCTTCAGCGAATGTTTGTACAGAACAAATCATAGCTGTATCTATTTATATTTGGGGAGTTTCGAAAATCAGATAACATACCGAAATACTCTACAAACCAAATATTTTAACAAATGGATCTTCAAATATTATCTTGATCCTTTTAAAAAGAGCTTAAGAGTATTCAGATTGTAAAGGAAATAATCAGATGGTATGATCTAAGTTTACAATAACAAAAAACGTTGGGACTGGAATTTTAAATTTTAAATTTATAAGAGGCAGAAAGTTGTTGGTGAGACCGTAGCAAATATTAATACTCAAAGTTAACGTACTAGCTATACACTATAAATTAATATTAATACTCAAAGTTAACGTACTAACTACACATTATAAATTAATATTAATACTTAAAGTTAGCGTACTAACCATACACTGTAAATTGATATTAATACTATAAGTTAACGTACTAACTATACACTATAAATTTATATTAATACTCAAAGTTAACGTACTAACCATACACTGTAAATTGATATTAATACTATAAGTTAACGTACTAACTATACACTGTAAATTGATATTAATACTCAAAGTTAACGTACTAATCATACACTGTAAATTGATATTAATACTCAAAGTTAACGTACTAACTATACACTATAAATTAATATTAATACTCAAAGTTAACGTATTAACAATACACTATAAATTAATATTAATACTCAAAGTTAACGTATTAACTATACACTATAAATTAATATTAATACTCAAAGTTAACGTATTAACTATACACTATAAATTAATATTAATACTCAAAGTTAACGTATTAACCATACACTATAAATTTCTTCTTATTGAAAACTTGAGATTTTCTCTTAGATCGAGAGATCGGAAAGTTTGGGAATCCATGAGTTATATACAGAGCGATTATTTTTATAAACAGACAAAAAGATTATTTCCAGAGCGACATATCTTTTTGTCTAATTATTTACATTTTGTGTATTCCTCCCAAACAAAAATAGACGTTATGAGTGGAATATTCGTACACAGCATGCAGACATGTTAAATATATCATCGATGTACGAAGAGTCGACTTACATAGATTAGGTCATTGTTATTTACCACTGTGAGTGGAAATACTTTTTATTTGTTTTGGTTGTTTTGCATGAGACTGTTTGTATTTTAGCCAAAACTACATAATTGGCTATATGCACTGTCCGAGGCGAGGATACGAGCCCTCCATTTTAGTGTTGTAAGTCCTTAATCTTCCCTTTGAATTGGTTTGTTTGTTTTTTGAATTTCGCACAAAGCTACACGAGGGCTATCTGTGCTACGGGTCCCTAATTTAGCAGTGTAAGACTAAAGGGAAGGCAGCTAGTCATCACCACCCACCGCCAACTCTTGAGCTACTCTTTTACTAATGAATAGTAGCATTAACCGTCACATTATAACGCCTCCACGGCTGAAAGGGCGATCATGTTTGGCGCGACGGGGATGCGAACCCGCGACCCTCAGATTTTTATTACACACTCTTGGACACTCTCACTTAGAGAGTTTGTTGTACACATATTTCTACTACAGACAGTGGTTTGGGAGAATTTGGTAAAAGAGTTGGCGGCTGATGATGATGATGATGACTAGCTGCCTTCCCTTTAGTCTTACACTGCATGTTCGGTGAGGCAATAATTCAAATTCGCGATCCTCAGGATGCGAGTCAAACGCCTCCTAACCACATGGCCCTGCTAGGCCTCTCTCCCTTCCGTGATACAATTAGAATGATAAGAATAAAAATATGGAATTTTTAATCTTTTAAAACATGCTAAATTAAACTAAAAAAGACAAACTTTCTGTAGTTCTTCAAAAGACCTGACAAGTATACTTCCCATTCTTCAGGCGACTTGTTCATTATTATCTTCCTTTCTTCAGGCGACAAGGCCAGTATACCTTCAAATCCTCAGACAATTTGTCCATTGTAGCTTCCATTCTTTAGGCGACTTGGCTAGTATATCTTCAAATCTTCAGGTGATATGGCCAGTATATCTTCCAACCTTCAGACGACTTGGCCAGTGTATCTTCCAACCTTCAGACGACTTGGCCAGTGTATCTTCCAACCTTCAGACGACTTGGCCAGTATATCTAGGGATTAGGGTAAATACCAGCCTTATTCTTCAACTGCTTGATTTGTGCAAAACTTGAATTAGAATTACAAATAAAAGTCTTATATTCGTGAACCTGTAACTTATTGGCCTCGTTTCTAGGCGGAAATTCTTCTTTATCATGTTGTGTTCTGA
Source organism: Carcinoscorpius rotundicauda (assembly GCA_011833715.1). Lineage (NCBI taxonomy): Eukaryota > Metazoa > Arthropoda > Merostomata > Xiphosura > Limulidae > Carcinoscorpius > Carcinoscorpius rotundicauda. The sequence goes on from CM022403.1 coordinate 38,350,389, forward strand.
CGCCCGGAGCACGTAGACTGCTTTTCCCACATAACTTTGTATTCGTACATATTGACCCGTTACAAGACGCCACACACTGTTTACTAGGACTCTAGTATGTCTTGTTATACGTCTCTTTCAATGTGGTCCACAATCCTTTGTTTTTCTGTGCTACTAAGGACAAAGGATATTTAATTCTAGAAAATTCTAAATACCCATATATTTCATTCTAACACGAATTTATATGAATTGTAGTTGCTATGCGATTCACTGATTTCTGAATTCAATGTAGTTCTGATGCAATGTATTTCAACCCTCGCTTATGCGATTGTTGCCTGTTGTCTTTTGAAACTGTCTTCAGTGTACTTGTTGTCACTTGAATCTTTATACAGTGTACCTGTTGTCACTTCAGTTTTTTATAAAATGTACCTGTTTTCAATTGAATCTTTACATGCTTGGTGTCTGTTGACACGAGTCTTCACACAGTGTACTTACTGTCACTAGAATCTTTATACGATAAGTACCTGTTGTCACTTCAATCTTTAGGTGACTAGTACCTCTTGTCACTTAAATCTTTATACGATAAGTACCTGTTGTCACTTAAATCTTTATGTGATTAGTACCTGTTGTCACATGAAATTTTACGTGATTAGTACGTGTTGTCACTTGAATCTATATGCAGTGCACCTATTGTTACTTGAGTCTTTATGCGATAGGTGCTTGTTGTTACTTGAATCTTTGTGCAGTATATCTGTTGTCACTTGAGTCTTTGTGCGATTAGTACTTGTTGTCACTTGAAATTGTACACAGTGTACCTTTTGTCACTTGAGTCTTTATGTTATTAGTACCTGTTTTCATTTAAATCTTTACACAGTGTATCTGTTGTCACTTGAGTCTTTATGCAGTGTATCTGTTGTCACTTAAAGCTTTATGCACTGTACCTGTTTACACTTGAGTCTTTATATGCTTAGTATTTGTTGTCACTTGGATATTTATACAGTTTACCTGCTGTCACTTAAGTCTTCACGTGATTAATACCTGTTGTCCTTCGAATCTTTATGCATTGTACCGGTTGTCACTTTCATCTTCAAACAGTGTACCTTTTGTCACTTGAATCTTTATACAGTAAAACTAATGACACTTCAATCTTTATGTGATTAGTACCTTTTGTCACCTAAATCTTTTGTCAGTATCTGTTATCACTTGAATGTTTATACAATGTACCTGTTCTAATTTGAATCTTTATACATTGTGCATGTTGTCTATTCAGTCTTTATGTGCAAAGCACCTGTTGTCCCTTTAATCTATACACAGTGTAGCTGTTGTCACTTGAATCTTTATCCATTATACCTATATTCCCTTCAGTTTTTATACGTTGTACCTGTTGTAAGATGAATTTTTATACAGTGTACCTGTTGTCACTTGAATTTTAATACAGTTTACCTCTTGCCACTTGAGTCTTTCTGTTATTAGTATCTGTTGTCACTTAAATTTCTGTACAATGTACCTATTGTCACTTGAGTTTTTATACAGTGTACCTCAGGGTCTTTTCAGAAATTTACAACAGCAGTTTTACTACGCCCAATCTCACCAGCGATGGCATGTTGAAAGAGACCTTGCTTTTACAGCTCGAAAATTCTGCCACATTCAAACTCTGTCAATTTTTTAGCCTTTGCTCTGTTTTTACCCAATGTAACACGGGAGATGTTAGTGGGAGATGTTGACAACGTTAATGCTTGAATACAAATGACTAAATTTCGTTACGTGTTCAACGATTAACGCTTCGTTTCAGTATGGTCTTAAACTTTTGACCAGCTAGTATTTAGGAAAATTTCATAGTGTTCACATTTTCCTTATTAAATGATAAAAAAGTTTTTTATATTTATTTTCCCTTTTCTTATTTTCATCTTTAGAAGCTCTACTCAAACAAGTGGTTGAGTCTAACAACGCAAAATGCATATTTTGTCTTTATGTTCATTGGCCTTAAGATTTTGGCCAGCAGTTTACCTATTGTCACTTGAGTTTTTATAAAGTGTACCTATTGTCACTTGAATCTTTATACAGTGTATGTGTTGTCACTTGACTGTTTATATAATGTATCCGTTGTTACTTGAATCTTTATGCACTGTATGTGTTGTCGTTGTTGTTTGATGTTGTTTTGAATTGAGCACAAAGCTACACAATGGGCTATCTGTGCTCTGCCCACCACGGGTATCGAAACCCGGATTTTAGCGTGTAAGTCCGCAGACATACCGCTGAGCCATTGGGGGGCATATGTGTTGTCACTTGACTGTTTATACAATGTATCCGTTGTTACTTGAATCTTTATGCACTGTATGTGTTATCACTTGAATCTCTATATAATGTACCTATTGTCACTTGAGTCCCTATGTCATAAGCACCTGTTGTTACTTGAGTCTTTATTCAGTGTGCCTGTTGTAATTTAGTCTTTATGTGATTAGTATCTGTACATGTATCTCTACATGACTGGTGCCTGTTGTTACTTGAGTCTTTACAGAGTGTACTAGTTTATTTAAATTTTTTAAGTTTGGTGGGCAGACTATAGATAGCTCATTGTATAGCTTCATGTTTAAGTACAAAAAATTAAAAACAAAAAACGATGTTATCATGAATGGAACTTTCCGATGTAGAAAAAAGTCCCAAAACGATTTTGTGGCCAATTAATGAAAACAATGATAATAAGTTGTCTTTTATTTTCGTTCGCTTAATGATGAATACGCAATGTTTAAATAGAAGGCTCTGCTCTCTCCATTCCATATCCTCAAGTTTTTGTTATTTACTTCGGGTAGACAACACAGAAGGCTCACAAACTAAAACGGTTAAAGCTTTATTTCTTTAAAACATTATGCGCGCATAATTCTATTAATATTAATTTGTATAAAAGAAAGCTGTTTGGAGTTTGAACCAAGTGGACACAACAACCACGCATGGTAATGCATGGTTAGAGGAGATAGAAATACAACTGTTTCCCATTTGTGTTAAAAACTATTCCACAAGAACCTTCATCCAGTAAGAAATCCTATTAAACTTCGATTAAACTTTGTCATAGATTAAATATTCTTAACCCAACGTCAACGATAACATTCAAATCCTCTTTCTTACTTAACCTAAAGATGACCTAAAAAGATCGAATCCTTGTTCTCTCTTTATCAGTAAAAGTGTTAATACCCATACCAGCCGTTCCGAGATACATTTATATTCTTAACCTATTTAAAAAAATGCATCTACGAAAAAGTAAAACAACTTTGTAACAGCAACACAAATCTCTTTGTTTCGGTAATTTCGATTATCAGTTTGGGTTTCAATTAAAATACGTTAAATCGATGATTAAAACGTTTTTCTCTGTGGTATATCATAGTACAATCGTTCATTCAGAGATGTTGTATTACTTATGTCTATTGAACAGTTAATATACACACTACATAACATAGATTTATTTGAAATTACCAACCCTTCTGAAATACAAAAATGAAAACGCCATCTATTATTCTTATTTATATGACGACACACATACTGGAGCGGGGCAACAATATGGATAGTGACCTTCTCCTGGCAACAGCTTGCATTTAGTATTGTCGATACTAACAGTACCACACCTATAAAATACATAAAACATTCATTTCTGAAGTAAAATTTGCCATAACAGAATTTTTTTAAAAATCTAAGCGGTTTATTTTTCTTGCAACCAATGCCTTTGTAGTTTTATTAAGTGTTTGTTTTTGTTTGTTTTTTGAATTTCGTGCAAAGGTACTCGAGGGCCATCTGCGCTAGCCGTCCCTAATTTAGCAGCTTAAAACTAGAGGGAAGTCAGCTTGTCATCACCACCCACCGCCAACTCTTGGGATATTCTTTTACCAACGAATAGTGGTATTGACCGTCACATTATAACGCCCCAACGGCTGAAAGGGCGAGCATGTTTTGGTATGACGCGATTCGAACCTGCAACCCTCGGATTACGAGCCGAACGCCTCAACATGCTTAGTCATGCCGGGCCCATTATTAAATGTAACGGTTCATAATTGGTTGACACTGTTGTGTCCATCATAGAGAATAGAACCTTAATTTTAGTGTTAAAACCCCATATGTTACATAAATTAAATTGTTTCTTTTGTTCGTAGTGTAATATCGTTTTTAACATCGTAAAAATAAAGTTAAAACAAAAGTTTAAATATAAATAAAGAAAACATCCGAGGAAATAAACATTTTTTTTTCTCTTTGTTTCCCAGCACGAATCCAACAGAATTTAAAATAGTGGTTCTTTTACTGTTAAGTATCTGGAAAAATATAATTCAACGCCCGTTCCAAGTCACTAAAACAAGTTAATTTACTATAGTAATGATTTTGCAAATTCGGACATTGCCTTACTTTTGCTGTAGGCCTTCGCTACAAATAATGTTAACTAGCGAAAAGGAGAACAACTATCTTGTTCAAAGTATCTGTGATCGATAGTTAAACACACTTCTTAGGTCTCGCAGCTCTAATCCAGCTCGAATATTCGAGAAACAAACATGACGGCCCCCCAGTGGCTCAGCGGTATGCCTGTGGACTTACACGCTAAAATCCGGGTTTCGATACCCGTGGTGGGCAGAGCACAGATAGCCCATTGTGTAGCTTTGTGCTTAATTCAAACCAACAACAACAACAAACATGACATATTCTTAGAACTTTTGTGTCATCTAGCGGACAAATCACGATGTTAAACATTACCATTAGAATAGCATCTATAATATATGTAATATCGATGTAACCGTTACCCTAAATTTATGACAGATTTTTAAGTCTGAGCTACACAATCAAATGAAAAATAATGAAATGAAAGAAGCACTCGAACTGTTCACATTTTATTTTTGAAAAGAAATTTGAGAGGAAGAAGTTTTTAAAGTTTAAAGAAGAAATACGTTTACCCTGCTCCATAAAGAAACGCTGCATCTCCGTCTGCATCACATTCTAATCGCTCACATCTGTTATTGTACAAGACGTCGTGATTGTCAACATGGCCAAAATCAGAATCATAACAGCCACCTATGGAAATCAAAATGTTAACAATCAACAACAAGTCATCTCCTAAGCCTTAAATATCAATGGGACCCATAAATATCCAACAAAAATATTGATATAAAAAGAACAGTCGTTGTAGAACCAGTAAATATAATAATAATAACACAAAATACGGCGAGTTTCTTTTCTGTTATAAAGCTAATCTTCCTTTGTGTGTTAGTTTGTAAAACACACAGTTTTTTTTTTACATGCACATTAAAACTATCGTGGTAGTCGATCCAATAAATCATGCGTTTTCATGTTGTCGAAAGTATTAATTACATGATATGTTTTGTTTACTGCAAAAACATTATAATTGATAATATATTACGAACTTACTGATTATCATAATATATTGCTTTATGTTTATTACCATAGGATAACAAAGACTATTGATAAACACTTTTGTTCTAATAGTACAGAATAATTCTTACCATTTTTTTTCTCTACTTTTTTTATGTATACATATGTCGTTACAAAACTGAGAAAGCAAAGACTGACTAGGTTTAACATCAGTATCTTCATTCTCGAAATCTGCTTTTCTTCAAAAGATTTCACAATATCAAAATATTCCTGAATCTACGTCTTAAATACGGGCTTTATTCTGTCACTGGCCACACGTAACGAGAGCTATATTGACGTAAACCCTTTCGCACTAAAGTGCGTGTGCGCGAGCAACTGAAAGGTTACAACATTCGAGCGAGGCCAAGTGAAAGCTCGTAATAAATCACTTCGTAATTTTCACTGCAATAATATGATACACGTATTGCAAGCAGAGATGTAAATAACAATACAAATAGTGTATAAATAATAATAGAAACCTTCGAGTGGTGACGTCTTACTACAGGCAGGGCTAAAAGGGGCACAAGCGCTCAAACCAGTCCACGATCTCACTACACTCTTCTGTTATCATCTCACCACAAGAATAAATATATGTTTAAAGGAGAAACAAATAAATATATTCAAATATGTGTCAGTCAGGTCAAGGCAAGAGGCTTAACGTAATTGAAACAGAATCACTCTTTTTTATTGATTATAAAAGTCAATGTTCTCGTAAGTACAGCAGCGCTACTTCTTATAAGTAATTAATTAAATGTATGTTTTCAGTTTTCGAAAACTTTCTAATTATCAATTTATGAAAGGTTCAGTCTGTATTGTATGTTTGTATGTCGCGTGAGTATTATTACAATAAATATTGTCTCTCGTGTTCAATAACTCAAGGCCAGTGGACGTAGTAACGATGAAAAAGGCTTGCTTAGTACAACATCAGATAAAAATGTGTTGTTGTTTGTTAATAAATTGTGCGACGATTGTATTTTACAACGACTTGGAATAATTAATAATGTTGTTTATACTTATGTAACTGTGACAAAAAACAACAACACTTGTTGCTAAATTTTAAAGAGCAAGTAATACTTTAACTAGTCTACGGATTTACAACTCTAAAACCAGGGGCTCGATACCCCTCAGTGGACTCAGCAGATAGCTCGATTGTGGCTTTGATGTGAGAAAAACACAAACAAACACACGTATATTAAATAACACCACGTTCAAGCACATGCTAATTTATTCATATTTTATTTAGTTGGTAGTCCCGGAATTCTTGTTACGAGAAGTAAAGATACTCCTCCCCGATGGCAAAGTTACAATACAAGAAACCGGATTTCGATACCTATGGTGGTCAGAGCACAAATAACCTATTGTTTAGCTTTGTGCTTAACTTGAAACGGCATTGGCAGTAAATACTTTAAGGTTCGTGATTTTTAACACCTCTTTCTATTTGCGCCATAAAACACCAAACCCACCACCACCACCTTTCTCTACACTTTCTTCCTTCAGTAAAAATACCGTACTTGAATCTGTTTAGTTTGTTTTTTATATAAAGACGTTATTACTAATAACAAGTACAGAGTAACGTATAATTTGACCTTTCAACTAATGTAACCTTTACTAGTAATAAGTACAGAGTAACTTATAAATTGACTTTTCAATGAGTGTAGTTTTTATTAATACAAGTGCAGGGTAACGTAGCATTTGAAATTTCACCTGATGTTACCTTTACTAAAAACAGGCCCGGCATGGCCAGGTGGATAAGGCACTCGACTCGCAGTCCGAGGGTCGCGGGTTCAGATCCCTGTCACAGCAAATGCTCGCCTTTTTAGCCGTGGGGGCGTTATAATGTAACAGTCAATCCCACTATTTGTTGGTAAAAGAGTAGCCCAAAAGTTGGTGGTGGGTGGTGATGACCTGTAGTCTTATACTGCTAAATTAGGGACAGATAACCTTGAAATAGTTTTGCGCGAAATTCAAAACAAACCAAACAAACTAACGCACACACCAGAAAAACACTATGTTTTTTGAAGGCAGAAAGTGGACTTGGAAAATTTTGCAGCACGACAACATTAAGAAAATTCAATTTAGTTGAAAATTATACTTTCAGTTGTTTTTTTTTCAAAATTTCTGTGTGATTCTACACTACAGTATATATAACTTGCAATAATTTTCATATTTTTAGCTTGAGCAAACTGTCAACAATAGCTCTCCAGTGTTGTTTGCTCATATTTTGTGATCTTCATTTGCACATTTTAAGTTCTCGATCTTTAATTATTTTGTATAGTGTGGTTTTAATACACAACAATGAACAAATATATGTACTAAGCAAGTACAAAATTCTTCCGCCAATAGAAAAGCAATAATTTCAAATAAAACAAATAGTCTAAAACATCGCCTCAGATAAACCTTCATGGCTCTTGATTAAAGTAATTATTTACTAAGCAAATGGCTTTGTACCTGAAGTTTCGTGTACACACGCACTTAACACACGTCCGGTACTAAAACAATCCCTCGGAACAACATTGTAACCGTTTTGTAGTTATAACCACGTAAATCAACTTTGAATGAAACATAATCGTTACGAGGATATGCAACGTTCCGTTTTGTATAATACATCTGTCCATGGTTTGTTGTAGACTTAAGAATAAATAATAATATAAACAAATGAGCAAATTTTGATTTTGTCTACAAATGTGAAAGCATCTAATTTCCTTATTGTCAATACTTGTGTGATCTTAGCTATTGAAAATTAAGGTTTCGGGTGCTATTTGAAAAAATAACTGCTCTTCAACGAGGTTTTTGCCCGAATGTTCTGTTATAGTTTTGAGCATATACCTGTGCAGTCTCTGTTATGAACTACTACATGTCAAGATTGCACACGAAACGTTCATCTGCCCGTGATCTACATTTATTTGACTGAAAAGCTGCGATGAATAAAGCTTTGGCCATTACCTGATTAGCCAACAGAAAAGACATCTTTCTATTTTGGAACAAATTGGTGAGTTAGTTAATTAGTAAGTTTGTTACTTAGTGAGTTTGTTAGTTAGTTAATTAGTGATTTTGTTACTTAATTAGTTTCTTGATTAGTGTGTTTATTACTTAGTGAGTTGGATAATTAGTAAGCTTATTACTTAGTGAGTTAGTTAATTAATGAATTTGTTAGTTAATTAATTAGTGAGTTTGTTACTTAGCGAGTTACTTGATTAATGAGTTGGCTAATTAGTGAGTTTATTACTTAGTGAGTTTGTTACTTAGTAAGTTACTTGATAAGTGAGTTTATTATTTAATGACTTTGTTACTTAGTGAGTTTGTTATTTAGCAAGTTAGTTTCACTGTTTTTGATCGATAACTGAGTTAGAGTGTGTTAATCAGTAATTTTGGAGTTTGTAGCGTTGATAAAATGAAATTTAACGAGTAATCGTTTAGTGCGCTGGATGTTGCGTTATGTTTACCAAAAGACAAAAAAGCTGTTAAAATATAGATGATACCAAACTGTTTAATTAATTCACGACATGTAGGTCTGAAGTTATATGAATAAGTAATTTCAAGTAATAAAATAATCACCACATATCTCACTGGGTGGCTGCAAAATGCATTACACGACTATTACACATTTACGTTAATAAACGATTTCAGACAGTTAAAACTTTCGAAGAAAAATCCTGGCGGACCTCCACGAAAACAGAAACGATGTTTAATCTTTCATTGTCCTTATTTGGCGTTTTACGTTCGTGTTAGTAAACTGGGAAAATTTTATGATTGGCTAAATTTGCATTTAAATATATTTTTTGTTGGCATTTAATTAAATACACCGACTTTCAACTCTCATTTCTTTGCATGCAAGTGAGGAAATACATAAACAATAACTGTTCCATTTATTTTCGTAACAATAAAAATGTTTATTTTGAGTTATATTACCATTTTTGTTCAGTACGGATTTCATAAAACGTTCAGTTAGTTTTCTATGACATTCCTGAAATAAATGAAAGAAAAAAGGTGTTAGGGTGGGGATCCTCTTTTTATTCTTGATCCGGTTTCTTGCAAACTGGGGCAGGGCAGCACGACGGATAACTTCCTTCTCCGGGCAGCAGTTTGCAGTTTGGGTCTTTGATACTGATAATACCGCAACTGTTAAAAAACAAGAAGTTGGTTAGAGCATTATAACTTTTAGTGTTGTTAGTATATTGTTACATGTAACATTCAGTGTTGTTAGTATATTGCTACATATAACATTCAGTGTTGTTAGTATATTGTTACATGTAACATTCAGTGTTGTTAGTATATTGTTACATGTAACATTCAGTGTTTTTAGTATATTGTTACATATAACATTCAGTGTTGTTAGTATATTGTTACATGTAACATTCAGTGTTGTTAGTATATTGCTACATATAACATTCAGTGTTGTTAGTATATTGTTACATGTAACATTCAGTGTTGTTAGTATATTGTTACATGTAACATTCAGTGTTTTTAGTATATTGTTACATGTAACATTCAGTGTTAGTATATTGTTACATGTAACATTCAGTGTTTTTAGTATATTGTTACATGTAACTTTCAGTATGTTAGTATATTGTTACATGTAACTTTTAGTTTTGTTAGTATATTGTCACATGTCTTTCGTTTTCTATTTATTTATTTACCTCACTTTTTGTTTTTCTCTGTGTGTGTGTATTTTTTTAGAACAAATCTACGTGTTGCACCCACGGCGGGCAACCGAATCCTGGATTTTAGCAAAAGTCTATAGACTTACATCTTGTCTGGACAAGGAGCTTTTTGTACGTCTGTGTATTTATTTATATTAAAAAAGAAAAAAAATAACTTCTGATAAATATATATATATATATATGGATCAAGCTTCGGCATGGCTAAGTGTGTTAAGGCGTGTGACTTGTAATCCGAGGGTCACGGGTTTGAATCCTGGTCACGCCAAACATGCTCGCCCTTTCAGACGTGGGGACGTTATAATGTTACGGTCAATCCCCACTATTCATTGGTAAAAGAGTAGCCTAAGAGTTGGCGGTGGGTAGTGATGACTAGCTGTCTTCCCTCTAGTCTTACACTGCTAAATTAGGGACGGCTAGCAAAGATAGCTCTCGAGTAGCTTTGTGCGAAATTAAAAAGACAATATATGGATTAAAACCTATAAAATGATATTTTTAAACACATCTGGTTTTGTTGTTCAAAACAATGGTATTTACAAAGTCGCATTATATAGACTTACACTGTATCAAAATTTATATCATACTTTGAGTAGCTAATGTATATATGCGCGAACTGTGAATACATACATGAGTAATAAATACACAATACTGATTTTACTTTCTACCTAATCCAAAACAGAATTGGTAAATTTGGAGATACAATGTCTCCTAGAAGATCGGTGGAAAACCTGCAAGTTCACGACGCTGAATTCTGTTCTTGATATCCATAGTGAATATCAGATTGTCCACTGTACATCTTCGTAATTAACAACAGCTACAATCTAACCAATAGTGTGATAGCTCATGTAGCTTTCTTTTCTTAATTGTACTATTTTTTCTACTGTATAGGTATGCTATTAAAAACAATATTATTGTAACTTAAAGAAACCTCGTGACGGTTCTATTACCCATATGTGGAAATAATAGTTCCAGCCTCTCGCAAGGTGCATTTTTTCTGCTCGCATGCCTTATCATTATATACGACACCTCCGTTGGCAATATGTCCAATATCAGGATGGTAACAGCCACCTGTGTATAATAATATAGGAAATGAAACAAATACTTTCTCTCACATTCTTAGACTCTTTGAATAATTTTTAGTTTACGTAAAAAAATTAAGTTAATTCTTTATTGCTGACTTATTGTTTTTGTTTTTTGTTACTACAATATATAATTAATACTCTACGACTATGGAAGAAATATCTCATTTATTATTAGAGTATACTTGATAAATTATCAGTATGGTAAGGTTTATAAAACTTTAGTGCTATAAGTAGTTATTTTGTGACGACACATAAGTTATAATTTCAGTATAAAAGAGCCTCACCATTTCTTTCTTCCACTTTTTCGACATATGCATATGCCTTAGCCAAACTGATAAGACATACTGTATAGAGGATCAGTGTCAGAAATCTCATCTTCGAAATCGTTGCTTCTATTCCTGGTTCAAAGAAAAATTGAAAACAAGGTTTTTCCACGTCTGCTATCTTTAGCCTAAGTTCATGTCCTGTCATTTAAGACACGTGATCAGGATTTTATGGTCGTAACGCCTTCTCGTAGATAACAATAAGTGTTCAAAATTCGGTCAAATAACGTGACAGTACAAAGTTCAGGATTCAAAGTTTTAAGCTGAAAATATTTTATATATTTGTTTATAGACATAGATGAAGGCCTGAATAGCAAGAAATGTAACTTCTGTGGTGTAGAGATAAAGAAATAAGCCTTAAAGTGGGTGACTTTGTATTTGGAAAAACTAAAGACATCACAGTAGTTGTTCCACTGCTGGGCCTCAAACCAGTTAGGTAACTGAATATACGCCCCTGCTATCCTTTTATTTTTATGCAAAACAGAGTAACAGATGTTTTTTTTTAATAACAGGTAAGAACAAACATTAACGTCAGACTGTCTCACTTGTACCACCAAGATAAAGAACTTTGCATAATTAAAATTACGAAAGGCAATCAATCACATCTGCTGATTTTGGTTATAAAAGACAACGGTTTCTCAACTTCAGCAATACATTTGGCTGAATGGTTAAAGCCTGCGAGGTAGGATGTTTTGCAAGTTTATTTATATATTTAAATACTATTATTTAGTGTCCGTCAGCGCCACTAATTACTGCGATTACAGCAATAAAAAATAGACAAGGAAGGTTTAAATAACTGGATAACACTGCATAACAAAGATTTTGCTTCTTGAATACTATTGGGTGTTCCTTTCAGATTTTTGGCTTTTGATCACGAAAATAACATCCAGGTTTGCCCATCACGTACCGTTTCATCGAAATCTTCAGTTTCACCATGACATTAGTACAATAGAAAAACGATATCAGGGCAACTGGAATATGTCAATACTTGCTGACTACTGTTGGACACTGCAACGTGATGCACGGACATTGAATAGAAAGGAAAATCAGGAGCAAAACACTTTTAATTATGTTAAACTTAATTGCGTATTAGAAAAATAAACGCAATTAAATACGTTATTGCCGGTAAACAGTTAACTGTCTATTTCTCAGAGTTTCTACGTGATGAAGCAAAACCAAAACTATATTTGTGCATACCCACTAGGTACCTGTCACAATCAGCAAAAACTTTAAAAAAAATTGTTGTGCAGTGTTATTATTCGTACTCAATTCGCGTTTTGTTTAATTTTCACGAGGAATTACTCTTTACAAAACAAACTTTAACTCAGCTTATGGCAGCCATCTTTGATCGAAAGACATTCATCTACCCTGAAAATATTCTTTCGTTTATACTTTTGTAAGTTTTTAGAAAGACTTTGCTGTTAACAACACAACATTTAAAATAGCTCTATATTCTCTGTTCATTTTTATATTCTTAAGATAACCCGAAACCTTCGTTCGTATCCATTACTTGAACAAAGAATAACAATATAAACAATTCTTTTGTTTCGTTTTGTATACGGCCCGACATGGCCAGGTGGATTAAGGCGTTCGACTCATAATCTGACGATCGCGAGTTCGAATCCCGTCACACCAAACATGCTCGTTCTTTTAGCTGTGGGGCGTTATAATATGACGGTAAATCCCACTATTCGTTGGTAAAAGAGTAGTCCAAGAGTTAGCGGTGGGTGGTGATGACTAGCTGCATCCCCTCTAGTATAACACTTAAATTAAGAACGGTTAGCGCAGATAGCCCTTGAGTAGCTTTGAGCGATTTTCAAAACAAACCAAACGTTTTGTATTCAATTGTGCTTAGAAAATTCACGATTCTCTGTTTTTGTGAGCCGATAGCCATTGGTTCTAGTTAAACTTAAAATTATGAAAGATTCCGAGCTTTTGTTTAATAACTTATTTAATTTAGCAAAGCGAATCAACAAATACTCAAATAAGTTACATTGAAACTTATCTTTGTTATGACGTTTCCTTGATTTATTTTTCAACAACTTGATTAATGCTATTTACAAGTTATATATCCTTACTGTAAGGAGGGGAGGGGGTTCATCGTTGTGTTATTATCTGTTAGAACAGAGCACGAGCTAATAGATTAATAAGCACAATTACAATAGCTAGTTATGTGCTCAGTAAGTGTAAAGATGTGGTAAGAACACATATAGAAACGTGCATTTACAATAGCTGTTCATATGTTCGGTAAATACAAAACCGTGGTAGGAGTACATATAGAAACGCACAGTTACAATAGTTGTTCATATGTTCTATAAGTGTAAAGGTGTGGTAGGAACAGAAGGAACACAGATACAAAATTTTATGCACTCTGTACATAGAAAGTTTGAAAACGTTGTTTGGTATGTTTGACTTTGTATATTTGAAACAACAGCAGTTGAGATACGGCGTTTATTCAAGAGCTTGTGAAATCCGTTTAGAAGGTCAATTAAACCGGTTCTTTGGTAAACACATCACGATTTTACAACCTCTTCTTTGCAGGTATGTTAAAATTATTTCTCGAAAATTAATGAGAAATTTTCATTGAATTACATCCGGTTAGAGTTTCTCTCATGAATCGTTGCTCAGTCTGGAAGCGTAGGTCAGACAAACGAAAATGAGGCAATGTGAAGCGTTTCATGAAGATCATATGAAATAAAAGTATTTCTCATAACGTTTCCAAGGCTCAAAACCATTAAAGGGAAGCACAATAAATGGATTAGTATTTATTGTCGTAAGCATTTATCCGAAAACAATGTAACATTTGTAGGACTTGCAAGATATGGTGTTCAGAAAATAACACCTAATAATTTTTAAATCTGCATTTAGATAACTAAACAGTAAATATGGGGCCTAATTACAATACATATTTAGTATTCAAGTTAAATTCAAAGGTATTCGAGTAAAAAAAAAATTAAGGTTTGTTTTAACTCAATAGTCGAGTTTTGCAGGGAATTGAAGTCATTCACCGGGTTAAAAATATATCTTACGTTTAAAAATTGTAACCTGTAATATGAGCAAAACAAAACATAGGTTAACTTTTGCTTTATCAATTTTTTCTCGTTATATTTCAATATTGTGTTGTTTTAGGATCAGAAAAAGTTTCTTAGAAGCACATGATATTGTAAATATTCAATTACTTTTGGTATATATTTTATATTCTTGGTAATTTTATCAATGAAGTAAATTGAAGTCGAGGTTAAACCGTTCGATACTGTTGTTACGTATTTTTTATGTTTTATGTTCTTCGTAGACTAAACGCAACAGAAAAACGCAGATAACAGCTTGTGTAATTTATTACACTAAACTATTAACAAATATAACAGATATCTCATAAATTATATAATAACAGTGACAGATATTAAGTTACAACATTCGAAATTAATTACAAAACAAAATAATACTAGTTTCAAACTTCAAAATTAATCACAATACAAAATGGTACTGGCCTGTATCTAATATAATGATCTAAAATGAAAGTCTCAAATTCCAGTCTAGGGTGTGAATTTGGTCCCACGAAGAAATTCCGAAGCTTAAATGAAAAAGTTCAGAAACGGTTCACAGTTCAATAAATTCGCCGACTCTCAGCACAAGCAGTAATTCAGATGAATCGTAGAGATTGACGAAATAAAATCACAGCTTCCGTAGATCTAACTTCAGTCACAAATCCAAGTTGAATAATCACAGCAAACACTTAATCTTTCTCAAATAACTGACTCTCTTCTTTTTCTTCGAATAAAAACTGATGTCTGAATCTCTCTTATCTCTCTCGCATCTTCGTCTGTTTATATATTGTAGGCCTAAACTCCTCGAAAGACCGCGAAATTTCTACAGATCTCCAGAGCAATCCGCGCATATCCGTTCTTGCACGAGACTACACGTCTAGACACGAAGTCACCAGCACTTCATTTACAAACATATGATTGGTCTACTTAATTCAAGAAAATTCGAAATGTTACCCTAAATGAATAACAACATATTAGTTTAAACTTGGAAACAATAATATAAATATGGAAAAATGAATAATAGAAATGAAAATTCAAACACAACACGACATGTTGTCGTTTACAAAATATTTACACGACATTTACATAACACTGTAAAGACTGAATTATTAAAATGTCCGATTTTGTATTCCTCGAACAAATAACTCTATATAAATTTTCCCCAAAACTTACAATTAAACTGATTGCAAATGTTCTTTTTTTGTTATTTTAATTATTTGTTTTTTGTACCAGAGAGAAGTCACTACACAAACTTTTCGCTATGAAGTCGACATTATTTTCTCAAGTATAAACTTTTGTTTTTAACCCCATCGCTTGACCGATTTGGTATATAATTACATAAAATAGTGTACTCCCACAAGTTTTCCAGCTGCAAACCAATGGGCTTGGCATGGCCAGGTGGGTTAAGGCGTGCGACTCGTAATTAAGGGTTGCTAAATTAAATAAGTTATTAAACAAAAGCCCGTCGCACCAAATATGCTCGCCTTTTCAGCCGTGGGGGCGTTATAATGTTACGGTCAATCCCACTATTCGTTGGTAAAAGAGTAGCTCAAGTAGCGGTGGGTGTTAATGACTAGCTGCCTTCCTTCTAGTCTTACACTGCTAAATTAAGGACGGCTAGCGCAGATAGCCCTCGAGTAGCTTTGCGAGAAAATTAAAAAACAAACAAACAAATGGAAACCAACGAAACGCATAAATTCCTAACTTAAAAATATATCTCCAAATCTTTTAACCATAGTATTTAACATGTTACAACATGATTTTGACTTTTGTCGAACTTCAGTTGCTAAACATAGGCATCATGGGATCAAATAAAACATTATTTTAACACAATTTCTGAGGAAACGGGCTCTTAAGGTGTCATACCTGTCTTCCTAGAATAAAAAATGAAAAATCTATCAACGCATCCCTCTGTCGTCTGGTGGGACTTGAATCTATCAATGTAAAATAACTTCCCACAATAGGGCAATATAACAAATACTTTGAATTAATTTAAACTTAAACAGTTCAGATAATTGTTTAGTCTTGTGTATTTCTCATCCGATAATTTTCAATAATTTGAAAGGAAGAACAATTAACTTTACGAATAAAATCAGAACTCCATCACAAACTGTATATTTCAGAAAATTTGATTCATTAAAAATATATTGTTACTTATATGAATTTCAATTAATGCCAATTCCAAAAGAGTAGTCGCCTATAGTCTCAGAGATAAGTCTGAGAGTTTATCACACTGAAAAATGGGTTTCGATATTCAATATTTTGATATTTGGCACAATCCAAACAAACTATTAGGGTTTATCAGTGGTTACTGAAGGCAAATTTGTTTCTACACTTACTGGCATTTAAAGAAACAACAAAACGACTCGGCTTGGCCAGGTGGGTTTAAGGTGTTCAATCCGTAATCTGAGTGTCGTGGGCTTGAACCAAACATACTTACTCTTTCAGCCATAGGGGCGTTATATTGTTACAGTCAATCCCACTATTCGTTGATAAAAGAGTAGCCCAAGAGTTGGCGGTGGGTAGTGATGACTAGTTGCCTCCCTCTAGTCTTACACTGCTAAATTAAGGACGGCTAGCACAGATAGCTCTCATGTAGCTTTGCACGAAATTCAAAAAACAAACAAACAAAAAAGAACCAAAATCTAAGGGGTTATGACCGTTCTTGTGCACATATTTTACAAAATAAGTGTTAAAAATCAACGTTTAAAAATGGGTAATAATTCATTGCACAGAATTAAAGCAAAAACTCTACATGTTACAATGGAGAAAAATTTGAAAAATGTCGGATGGCCAGTGGATTTTGTGTTGTTGTTTTTTCAGCTACAGTGTCTAAACCTATGGAGTATAATATCACACAGTTATTGAAGATTTCTAATAATTATACTATTTTAATACTTTTATCAAGATCCTAGACGTTTTTGACATTCCTTTTTTCGAAGCTAAACTTTATACGTTTGAACTACATACATTTCTTTCCTTGAATTTGAAATGTAAATAACTTTATGAAGATTTTACTAGCTCAACGGTGAAGGCGAGAGCTTACAACGCTAACAACTGAGTTTCCGTACATTTGGTGGGGACAACTATTGATAATCCTGATATTGCCTGATGGTTATGGCGCCAAACTCATACTATCAAAGTGTCGTGTTCGATTTTTCGTCACTCCGAATATACTCGCCCCTTTCAGCCCTGGGAGTCTTGCAATGTTTGTAAAAGAGTATTACTTTTCATCTAAATTAGGAATGGCTAGCACTTGTATCTATGCGTTAAATGCAAACCGATCGAGAGCCTATTGCGTATCTTTATGCAGACATTATTTATTCCTTGAACCAAAACAATTCTTAGACGTGGTTTTCTATTTTTGGAGTTCATGAAGTTTTATTCAATTATCTAAATAACTTCCTAATTTAGTGTTGACGATTATGAATACACCAAAAACAACCTGTTATTATTGTCGCATGATTTAAATCAGTCCAATATTTCTTAGAGTAAAAATGTTTTGTTTTATTTCAAATAATCACACGAATTTTATGTTTTATTTTTATTTTTAGCTCTGAGGTTTAATGATAAACAAACAAAAAAGACTTATTCAATTGTAACACTGTTATAACAAGTGTTATTTAAATTAGTTCAAAATCATCGTGGTACACATCTCGACTTCTTAGGCTTAACAAGTTTATTCTCAATTGGACCCATGAAAGAGTTATTTTCAAAGCATGTGTATACAGTGTATACAGTCAGCTGATACAAAAATATCCCAAAGATTAGATATGAAGTGTCCAATCTCTTCTTTCTCAAAGAGTCTGTTGATGGTCTTTAAAATTTTCTGAAAGAACAGACATGGACAGGTGGGAATAGTGTCGAGTAAAGTTAATGACACTATTCTGTTTGATGTAGAGGTAGATAAAAATCACTAATGTTTATTCGTGGTCACACTATAATTTAACCACCTACCATACCTTGAAAACCACTTTTTGCAACCCCTAATAATATCGCAGTCTTAATTGAAGTACAAGACCTTAACAACATAACGATTTTGGACCTGTCTTCCCCCAGTGGCATAGTGGTATGTATGCAGGTTCATCCCGCTAGAATCCGGGTTTTGATACCCGTGGTGGGCAGAGCACGGGCAGCCTATTGTTTAGCTTTATGCTTAATTTCCTGTCAGTGGATATCATAAGTCAGAAAAAAAGAAATCATTTAAAATGGGTGAGCTGTAAGGTGAGAAGAGTTGTCTAATGAAGAGGACCTGTCACCATCTCTGTGAACTCGCTCCTTACGATTCAGGAACAGTATTTACACTTGTTTCTACTGATATAACACTGAGGACAATGACGCTTACACAAGCAAAACGCAAAGATAGAGAAAATTCAATTTTGTGAAAAGTTTTGTTTTGTTTTTGAAATTTCGCACAAAGCTACTCGAGGGCTATCTGCGCTAGCCGTCCCTAATTTAGCAATGTAAGACTAGAGAGAAGGCAGCTAGTCATCACCACCCACCGCCAACTCTTGAGCTACTCTTTTACCAACGAATAGTGGGATTGACCGTCACATTATACACCCCCACGGCTGGGAGGGCGAGCATGTTTAGCGCGACGCGGGCGTGAACCCGCGACCCTCGGATTACGAGCGCACGCCTTAACGCGCTCGGCCATGCCAGGCCCTTGTGAAAAGTATGACATGTTCTTTATGTTTTACAGAAAATGAAACCCTTTCTCACAAGGTTACCCGAAGTCTATCTGTGCCAACCGCCTCTAATTTTGAAGTTACAGATTAGAGGGAAAGCAACTAGTTAACGTCAGTCACGAATAGTGTGATTGAACCTCACATTATAATGACTCTGCAACTAAAAGAAGGAACATATTCGTTGACAGGACTTAAACACGCAATCTACTAATAACAAATCGAATGTTCTAGTTAACAGGTCATGTCAGTGATTCGTGTTGACCAGAAACCCACTTGCAGCAAAAATGTATCTCAAAATGGCTGGTATGGGTATTAACACTTTTACTAATAAAGTAGAGAACAAAGTTTCGACTTTCTTAGGTCATCTTCAGGTTAACAAAGTCATATCAGGCCTCTTTTAAATAAAAAGTATCATAATAACGCTATAACCATTTTGGAAAGATGCCAGGAAATAATAAACCGATAATAACTACCTGTTAAAAACAACAACAAAAACTACTCAAATAGTTAGAAATATTAAGATGTTATCGGATCTGGAGTAAGTAAATTCATTTTTTTTGTGTGTGTTTTCTTATAGCAAAGCCACATCGGGCTATCTGCTTAGTTTACCAAATGGAATCGAACCCTTGATTTTAGCGTTGTAAACTCGTAGAATTACCGCTGTATCAGAGGGAGACAAATTTATTTTGTATTTCACGTACGTGCTTTTTTCTTAAAAGTAAATACCACACATGTGACGCTCAAAATAAACCACACCTCCTCTTTATTATTTTTCAGAGCTGTACAGTGTGTTACAAAAATAAAATTATACTGAATAAATTATATTAGATATTGTAATAGAGTCATGTTTACTGCGTAATAGAGATTACAACACAGTTACTCTATATTTCTATAAATTAACAGTGTCCAAATGCGACATAGCTCTTGTCATGCGATGTCGCTGTCCAGTCTATGTAATTACTATTTCATCTTTAACGTTCAAATGAATAAACTAAAAAAAATTGATGGTCTTTAATATTTCCTAAAAGAACAGAGCCTCGCATGGCTAGGTGGGTTAAGGGTTTGACTCATAATCTCAGGGTCGCGAGTTCGAATCCTCGTCACACTAAACACTCGTTACGGTCAATCCCACTATTCGTTGATAAAAGAGTAGCCCAAGAGTTGGAAGTGAGTGGTGATGACTAGCCTTTCCTCTGGTCTTACACTGCTAAATTAAGGACGGGTATCGCAGATAACCCTTGTGTAGCTTTGCGCGAAATTTAAAAGCAAACCTTCTGCGGGTAAAACCTTGCAGTGTGTGTCATCGATATCAAAATAATTAAAATATAAAAAAACCGTGAGAGAGAAGGTGATATTACACAAGTTTTCAAATTTATTAATATAGAGTAAGGGTAGTTTTCCTTTTTTTATTTCAATAATATTCTACGCTCTTATTATTTCTCTATAAGTGTAAAATTACTACAGTTTTTAGATGCATTCGAATGTCAAGGAAATAAGCAATTTTCGTCATATAGCAATAAATCCTGACGGATAAATTACCAATAAGGCCAATGAAACGGCATCTGTTGTCACCGGAAATGAACATCACCGCTATATGAAGTCGGATAGCCATCACATCTGTCATCCACAATACACGGCTGACTTTTTCATCTGCATAACCAAATATTCAGTGAGACATCGGACAGCAGCTAAACGCGTTGAATAATTGATAGCTTGCTCTACCTGTTTATCATTTTATGCCAAGGAAAAAAATCAGTCGTTGACATGAGTGATGACCACGTTGAGAAGAAGTATGTAGCACACTATGGTGGTCATTTTCGATGACTACGGATTCATCTCATTCCATGAGTTTATTGTTTTTATTATCACGATTTATTACTCTATGGTGAATATCAGGAATTTTCTTTCGTACTTGAATATTCCGGGAAGCTTTAAAAAAAACCCTGATAATTGTGCAACAACGTAAAATTAAAGACAGAATATTAATTTAATTAGTACTCATCACCTACTTATCACCAGCCTACATTAAAGAATTGTTTTTCTGTTTGTTTTTTTAATTTCGCGCAAAGCTACACCAGGGCTGTCTGCGCAAGCCGTCCCTATTTCATCAGTGTAAGACTAGAGGGAAGACAGCTGGTCATCACCACCTACCGCCAATTCTTGGGCTATTCTTTTATCAACGAATAGTGGAATTGATCGTTACATTATAACGCCTTTGCAGCTAAAAAGACAAGTATGTTTGGTGCCACGGGGATTCGAACCACGACCCTCAGATCACGAGTCGAACGCCTTAACCCACCTGCCCGTACTGGGCTTATATTATCGAATATCGAAAAGTAATTTTATAGAATGTTAATAAAAATATTATTACATTATCTCTCAGTCGATATATTTCTGCGAATTTATATATATTTATATGCGCCAGACTTGGGATACTGTAAGGAATACATGTATTCATGTTATAATATTTTACGGGCAATATTATTAACTGACGAACATTATATAAAATACTAAAATTATTCCGATAATCTTAATCTGAGTAATTTTAACTTCATCCAACTCCAGTCAAAGAAGACATTTATCGAATTTCTTTTATATCTGTGTTCATAGAAAAAGTTAATAACGGCTCTTCCAACACCAGTAATAAGATATTAATACGCCATAAACGATGATAAATTTAACCTAGATGCCTAACAAACTGAACAGAATATCTTTATTGTGGATAAAACATGCACACTCATGAGACTGTTTCATAAAACACACTTTTTTCTTTTATTATTTTTTTAAACCATGTCTCATTCAGTTTTATGATAGTAAGGTAATCCAGGATGGATAATTTGTTATTTAATATAAACAAATAAAACAATTATTACTATAGCATAACGGTTCACTACAGATTGATATATACACGTAGATACAACACAATGAACGCCCACTCATGTTAATAAGCGCCACTCAGACTTAAAGTTTCAATAATTAAAAATCTGATTGGATGTCCAACTAGCCAACCAACTATTTTCAGACATGCATGTAAGTAAACTATATAAAATTTAATCAACTGTAGTCATTCCTCAGAACTACATAAGCTAACATATGTTTTCTTTGTTCATAAATCCAATGATTCCAACTGTTCGAAGTTAAATACAAAGCCAGACAGTTGATTTGCTGTGGCCACTGCGAGTGTCGTACCCCTGTTTCAGTGTTATAAGCCATCGAGCTCAGCGCTAAACCACTTTTTTCTTAATTATATCTGATTAACAGTAAGTTTGTACTCCATTACAATCACTTATTTCAGACATTTATAAGTTGTTACCCCACTTCTGCTGTCTTCCCTGACACGCCGAAAATCAGTGAATAGAGAAAACAAAAATTACAACCGTCATTATTTATTCTTTATCCGGCGTCTTGCATATTGGAGCAGGACAGCAGGACGGATAATGTCCATCTCCAGGCACCAACTTGCAGTTTGGATCGTCTATTTCAATAACACCACACCTAAAAGCAAGAAGATAATATAAATCCGTTTTTCAAGTTTATTCATAGGTTATTATAAGTTAACGTTACTTTTTGTTTTTTTCACTGCAATACCACACACTTTCCTTTCTCTGTAAATATATTTCACGTTAAGGTACAATTGAAGATAAAACAAGAGTTCAACTTCTGGTAATTAAACCTTCTATCAACTTCTTACGTACTTAAAACTCAAAATCAATAAAACAATATTTTAGTAGAAAAATGTATTAAAGAAATCATAATAGTAATATAATATGAATAAATTTTATTTTATACAACATAATAGCCGGACAATGTCAGTTGAACCACCCTACGTAAAATAAAAAAATCAAATTTAGGGTCAAATACCAAAAGATAGAATAACCGCTCGGCATGTTCACGTGGTTAGGGCACTCGACTCCCATTCTGAGGATCGCGTGTTCGAATCCCTGTCCCAGTAAACATGCTCATCCTTTCAGCCGTCCCGGGCATTATAATGTATGGTTAGTTCGCCTAGTTATTGATAAAAGAGTGGCGACAAGTAATGGTAACTATCTGCCTCCTCTTAGTCGTGGGGGCGTTATAATGTGACGGTCAATCCCACTATTCGTTGTAAAAGAGTAGACCAAGAGTTGACGGTGGGTGGTGATGACAAGCTGCTTTCCCTCTAGTCTTACACTGCTAAATAAGGGACTGCTAGCACAGATAGCCCTCGAGTGGCTTTGCGCAAAATTCACAAAACAAACAAACTCCTCAGTCTTTTACTACTAAATTAGGAAAAGTTAGAAGAGATAATTCTCGTGTAGTTTGGCGCGAAATTAGAAAAAAAATTTTTTTTACAAGCATCTCAAAACACACATCAAGCCTAATTACCCTTCTATTTATCTCTAAACAAATATATACACCTGGCACAAAATTATTGAAATTATTATATTAAACTCTTATAAAGTAAGCCTAAATTCGTTATTGTTTCGACGGGCTAATTCTGTCAATTGTTTATTTATCTTTATTGGACACAAGCTGGTCGTGTGGTAAACCTGACAAACAAAACAACCTTGAGCCCACTTCTGATCCTGGTTTGGCTCTGGATTTCGAGGCAGATTTCAATCAGTGAGCTACCACGAAATATTTCCCGCACCTTAAGATATGATTGCGTTATAAGAGTAACAATTAGTCATTTAGCATGGATGGTTGAATGTAAGATGTTGCTTACTAGCTACCTTCCACTGTTCTGTAGTCAAGTTTAGACAACCCTAATAATTTTGTCATAAATACAAATTGCAAATTCATCGTTATCAAAGAGAATGACACCATAATGTACTCCAGCCTAATAGAACGCTGTCTTCTTCTCTCGTGACGTTAAAAAGGAAAATCAGTGAGGAATTAGAATACGCTATTTTTATGATACTTCCGCTCGAAATACTAAAATACACTATTAATTATAAGTTAGTCCAATCCATGTTATTATGAAGGTAACATTTTAGTTCTAATGTGTTAAAAATTAAACTTCATCTGTTGTACAGACTTAGACTTCTTGAGCTGTAGGTTTATAAAACAGCGTTTTAAACTTTAAATTAAAAACAGTTTGCACACCCTGCTCCATTAATTACAGCTTCAACTCCATCTGCATCACAGACGAGAATCTCACATTTCTCGTCGTTATACACCACACCTTTGTTTTCAATCTGTCCAAAATCAGGGTGGTAGCAGCCACCTGTAAAAATCCAAATTTGAATAACTAAACCTTCAATATCTCGGAGCTGTATGAATAAAACCAGCAATTCACAATTAATTAAGAAAGTGTTAATTGAATGTGAGTGTTAAACAAACCCACAAAATGATATCAAACAGCAAAGTCTCACTCTATAACAGAGTTGTTTTTACTCAAATGGTATTCATTTTCTTTTATACATGCGCAACTTAAATTCCTTATACAAAGTTACTGTAAGCTTTATATTATGAGTGGACTAAAACTGTGAATAATTTATTTGATTATTAGCAGAAAGTGGTTAATACACTACCAGTATGAAATGTTATCTGCTTCTTACAAGAGTACGCTCAATAAGCCAGTATGATAACGTGCATACTTATTAACATAAAACAATAAAATATTTAAAAAGCAATTTTTCTTCCTTGTGTCCCTTACCATGTTTCTTCTCCATTATTTCTCTGAACTTATATGCTTCTGAAAAATTAATGAAACAGAGCGAAATAAGTATTAATGTCAGAGAATTCATAATTAAAACCTTCATTTCTCTTTCTTCTTCAAAGGGACATATCAAAGTTTTCCAAAACGTACAAGAATTTATACGTTCTCACAGATTGCACGTGACCAGTGATACCCTTGATGTCACGCATCCATACTATTAATAGAAAGTTTGCATTTCAAAATGAGAACAAACCTGTCAAACAATATTAAAGTTCATGATTTCCACCAAAGGGTTATATAGTTAAGTACATAAATAACTAGAACTATGATTGGTGGATTGCCAGAAACCTTCAGAAAATTACACTTATACTAAAGAGAACATTGTAGACGTCCTTTGCATTACTAAATAATGTTGGCTATCGAACGAGTCTGTGAACTAATTACACGCTCCAAGAATTTGTATCTTAACATTCATATAATCCAAGGACGAAGACATAGGTATGTTGTGTGAATCTGTCAAAATCAGAGAGTTTCACACAATTCAACTAATTAAACGGAATCAATTAAATTTGTTGTTTCTAATAAAGAAAGTAAATGCATGCTTTACACAGCCTGTGTCACAACGAAATCCTAAAATTGCTTTCACATATTTTAAATTCATATTGTTCATCCAATAAAAACCGTCAGTTAAGTTACTGCAAGTTTGCAATTTTAGAAAGAAATTGTCATTGGATGTGGTGCTGTGGAAATGTCGCTCAGTAAAATGCCAGAAATATAAACAAGCGTGATTGTAGGTTCATTATTGGAGAGTTTCGTATGTATATTGAGGCCGGGCATGGGCAAGTGGATTAAGGCGTGCGACTCCTAATCTGAGGTTCACGGGTTCGCATTCCTGTCATACCAAACATGCTCGCCTTTTAAGGTGTGGGGGCGTTATAATGTGACGGTCGATCCCACTATTCGTTGGTAAAAGAGTATCCCAAGAGTTGGCGGTTGGTGGTGATGACTAGCTTCCTTACCACTAGATTAGACGGCTAGCGCAGATAGCCCTTGAGTATCTTTGCAAGAAATTTAAAACAAACTTATATATATTAAACTAGATATTTTGGTTTACTGTTATTTCACTCTTAAAAACTGAAAAAAACATGATCAACTTTGACTCTGGAATTCACAATGAAAATATTTTTTTTTTTTTAGATTTTGGAGATGAAGCGATATTTGCTCTTCTCAGGTTTGCTCTGAAAGTAACGATTTATCCACAAATCTGAGAGTAAGGAAGCCACGTGCATGGAAGAATTGATTTAAATGTCATTTATAAAACACTCTGCGCTCGTCAGTTGGCTCTTAACCGTTTATATATTCTTCTTCTAATTGTTTAGCATTAAGAAAATCAATATATTTATTGTGAATAACAAATTAGATGTAGGTTATACTGAAATACAGAACAACAGATGAGTGAACTTTATACTGTAACCAGTAATACTTTTTAAGCTATTTTTTGTATAATAATTCTTTATATTTTGAGTGTACTCCAGTAGCACAGTGGTATGTCTGCGGATTTACCTCGCCAGAAACTGGCTTTCGATACCTGTGTTGGGCGGTGAATATATATTCCATTGTGTAGCTCTGTGCTTAATTACTAACAAAACAAACTATATTTTCGACACTTAAGCAACTCTAAGATCCTTGTTGATATAGATCACAGGAACAAACGGTGGCAATTAAAGTATTTTCCATGTGTTGCTGTATTATTGATTACTTGAATAAAACTAGTTAAAACGTTATTCTTTGTTCCTGAGATAAGACCCTTTGTAGTCTATTGGTTAGTATGTTTAACTGTGAATAGAAAAATAAGCTGTGTGTGTTTTTTAATTTTCTTACTCTCAGTAACATATAGAATATTTTTATCTCGTTCAAACAATAAAACAGGGTATACGTGTTCAAGAATATGTCACAGTTAAAAAGATTTTAATTTTTCATTCTATATCGCCAACAAATCACAGACACCTACTGTAAAGAATCCGAGCTATGAAAGCCTGACAAAAATTAAATAATGTTTAGTTTGAGAGGATTTGGTAAATACGTTATTGTAATCATGTTTTAAAACTAAAAAAACTGACAAGTTTTGATTTTGGTATGAATCAGTCAATTTTTTTTGTGAGGTATACAAAGCTACACAAATGGTTATCTGTGTAATGACTATCACAAGCATCGAAACCTTATTTTTAGTGTTATCAGACGCCAAACTTAACATTGAGCCATGAAAAAAATTCAGTCGCCATTATTTATTCTTTATCCAACTTCTTGCATATTGGAACAGAGCAACAGGTCGGGTGATGTCCATCTCAAAGCACCAACTTGTAGTCTGCTACAATAAAACCACACCTAAGAGAAAAAAGGTAATATCACTCCGTTTCTATTGTATTTTTATTTTTAACCACAAAGCTTAATGGTAATAGGGCAATATGTGCTGTGCCCACTGCGGATAGTATCGAAGGCTGGATCTCGGGTTTGTAAGCTGAGTCACTGAGAGTTATTATAGGTTGTTCTTTATTTCTATGTATTATCCACGCTCGCCTCTCTCCGTAAAAATATTTCGTATCAGAATAAAAATTAGTTTTATCTAATTTCGATGTTAAGTTTAGTTTCACCTAATTACGGTTTTAGGTTTAGTTTGTCCTAATTATGGTTTTAGATTTAATTTCACTTAATTACGGTTTTAGGTTTAGTTTCATTTAATTATGGTTTTAGGTTTACTTTTCCCGTACTTAAATAAAAAGTAAACTAATGAGATATAATTAATAAAACAATTTTTTTATTAGATGAATATTTCTGACTTAACAAAACAGATAAATGAGCTTGTTTAAAATCATGAAAGGAGCACATTATGAGTAATTTCATTATATATGATGTTACAAATTACGGACGCTATAAATTAAGCTATGTTACGTAAAATAATAAAACAAATTACCAGATAACTATAAAACAGAAAATATATTTACTTTGTATTAGAAGCATTTTGTAAAATATAACAATTTTTATTTGTCCGTCTCTCTATCTACACCGAGCTTGGTATCATTTCATTTGCCATGTCACGATGATATAAAACAAGCCTGCATTTCCTCTTTTTTCGACAGACCGACTATGGAATTTACTTATTTAACGGACAGATATTATGCCCATGAAAATGTAAATGCCCCCGCTAGTTCAGCGGTAAGTCTATAGATTTACAACGTTAAAATCAGGGGTTCGATTCACCTCGGTGTATTCGGCAGATAGCCCGATGTGGCTTTGCTATAAGAAAACATACAAACGCAAAAACGAACATTTCAAATACACAACAGTGTTACACATATACACCAAAAATATTCTCTAGATAATAATAGGACGATAATAATATTAATACGACAACTATTTACGCCTGACACCAACCAGTACTGTTTGAGAAGAAAAAGGCATTATTCCTAAGTTTTGTTTTCATGGGGCACAAGTCGGTCGTGTCGCAAAACTCAAGAATGCCTTATCAACACAACCTTGAACCAGTTACTGACCTATGATTGGTTCTAGCTTTCGGAACTGTAGAGCCAGATTTAAATTCATGTGTTACCATGAAATATTCTTTGCATCTTAAAATGTGAGCGCAATCAGTCTTTTTAGCATGGATGGTTTGTGGTAAAATGCTACTTACTGGTTGCCTTCCACTGATCAGTAGTTAAATTTAGACACTCCTAATAAATGTGCTATAAATACAAATGCAAAGTTATTGTTATTAAATAAAATGACACTATACTGTACTCCAGCTCAAAAGAGCACTGTTGTCTTCCCTCGTAACGATAAAAAGGAAAATCAGTGAAGAATTAGAATACGCTATTTTTATGATACTTCCGCTCGAAATACTAAAATATACTATTAATTATAAGTTAGTCCAATCCACGTTATTATGAAGGTAACATTCTACTTCTAATGTATTAAAAATTAAACTACATCTGTTGTACAGACTTAGACTTCTTGAACGGTAAGTTTATAAAACAGTGTTTTAAACTTAAAATTAAAGACAGTTCGCACACCCTGCTCCATTAATAACAGCTTCAACTCCATCTGCATCACAGACGAGAATCTCACATTTCTCGTCGTTATACACCACACCTTTGTTTTCAATCTGTCCAAAATCAGGGTGGAAGCAGCCACCTGTAAAAATCAGAGTTTTAGTAACTAAACCTTCAATATCTCATATAAACAGAGTTGTATCAATAAAATCAGCAATTCACAATTAATTAAAAAGTGTTAATTGAACGTGAGTGTTAAACAAACCCACAAAATGATATCAAACAACAAAGGCCCACTCTATGACAAACAACTTTTTTCTGGTGCCTTAATTTTCTCTTATACATATGCCATATAAAATATTTATATGAACCTTATACACAGGATTAACCTTCAGTGAGGTAAAGCTGTAAATAAATTATTTTTATTACCAGAACATATCTGATGAACAACCAGTGTGGTAGTTTTTACTAGTACTTTCACAGCACAATTAAACGTTGCACTGTTTACAGTCCTAACAGTACTTATTTCTCTATTTTATATGTAAACACGGATTCTGTTGCCAAATTAATGAGGCAGAGCGAAATCACGTTTTAAATTTAAAAAAATCATCTTTGAATTGTCTTTTCCCCGACAGGGGTGCTGGTAATGTTTGTAGACCTCGCATTTTGAACACATATTTATACACTTTTACAGAGCGCACGAGATCAAGGTTCTCTTGACGTAATGCCTTGTCCGTTGTGAATGAAATTTTAGATCGAATTTCAAAATTCCTTCTGAAGGAGCCCGGCATGGTCAGGTGATTAAGGCACTCGACTCATAATCAGAGAGTGCGGGTTCGAATCTTTCTCACAACAAACATGCTCGCCCTTTCAGCCGTGGAGGCGTTATAAAGTGACGGTCATTCCCACTATTCGTTGACAAAAGAGTAGCTCAAGAGTTGGGGGTGGGTGGTGATGACTAGCTGCCTTCCCTCTTGTCTTACATTGCAAAATTAGGTACGGATAGCGCAGATAAACCTCGTGTAGCTTTACTCGAAATTCAAACCAAATCCTCTGAAGGATTTTGACATACACAGACTATAGATAAAGATGCAAATAACAAGGATAATGCCTGACTTGTGGCTATAGAAAAAGATATAAATAACAATGACAATGTCTGAATTATGAATTACGAATAACGTTAGGAACCTTCAAGAAGTGACCCTATACGCAGGATTACTAAAGAGGTCAGACGTCAATGTAGATGTTGGCTCTATAGCCCGATTGGAAACTAAATAAACGCCCACCTACCCCCCGCCTGAAAGAAAAACCAACAGACAGTATTGATGTGTGTGTCAGTTAGGTCAAGGTAAGTAACTAAATACAATGAAACAAAATCATTCAAGTATTTAATTATATAGAAAAATGTTCTCGTAGCTTCGACAATTCTACATTTGTTTATATGTTGATTATATGGAAATTATTTAGGACCCCAAATACTCGCTTATTATCAACCTGGCAAATATATAATTGGTGATTCACTTCACTCTGATTAGAAAAAACACATTTGTGTTAAAAAAGAGTAATGTTGGAAACTTAATATAACTATCGTTTCATGGCTCTTCAAGTTGCAGTGGCTTGCTTTTCTCATGGCAAAACCACATCGGGCTATGTGCTAAGCCCACACGAGGGGAATCGAACTCCTGATTTTAGCGTTGTAAAGTTGCAGTGTAATGATTGCAAAATCTTGCACCACGTTTGAATATTTTTGCGGTTAAATTATTAAAAATTTAGAACTTTTATTTGCAGTGACCTTCCTGTTAAAAAGTGAGACGCGTGAGAATTTTTGCCTCTGGAATTGGAAATACTTGTCATTCAATTCCTGAGATTATGCGATCTTTAATAGTTACTGAACTGTGTAACTAATTCGTGATGACGAGAAACCCACTTGAAGAAAAATGTATTTTCAAGACGGCTGATATGGGTATTAGCACTTTAATTAAAATAAAGTACAGGTCATCTAAGATGACCAAAGAAGGTCAAAACGTTGTTCTGTACTTGATTTTAATTAAAGTGCTAATACCCATACCAGCCGTCATGGGAATACATTAATAATTAATTAAAAATTAAAATGATAGCAACTTTTACGGTAAGCAAATCCTAATTTTAATCACTACAACATTTATCCACCCAAAATTTCGACTCCATACTGCGGGTCAAAATGTAATTATTAAAACCAGAGCTTTCTTGCTGTAAAAGCTACTGTTATTGTATCGTTGAAGTGATCGAGCAATATCAGTTTCTTTCAGTTGCAGGCTGAAAGTGACGATTTGTTAAAAATTTTAAGAAGGAAGAGCTTCTGTACATCACAGAGGCCCGGCACTCGACTCGTAATCCGAGGGTTGCGGGTTAAAATCCTTGTTACACCAAACATGCTCGCCCTTTCAGCCATGGGGACGTTAAAATGTGAAGGTCAATCCCACTATTTTTGGGTAAAAGAGTATCCCAAGAGTTGGCGGAAGGTGGTGATGACTGGCTGCCTTTAATTTAATCTTACACTGCAAAATTGGAGACAACTAGCGCCGATGACCCTCGAGTAGCTTTGCGCGAAATTCAAAAACAAACAAACTGGACGTCAAGGCTCTCTATGAAACAGTATTGAAAAGTCCAAGACTCGATTTCTCGTGGTAAATTTAGGAGAATAGCTCAGTGCAGATTTTTTTTCTAAAATAAATAAACTGTAGGTCATACTTAAAGATTTTGATTTTTTAAAAGTTTATAGTATTTGATATAACAGAACATTTAAAATTACACATCTCGCCTCGCTGCATTGTTTGTTCAGTGTTAGAGATTCGACTTATTTGAAAGTTTTGCTGAAATACGAGACAATAAATTTATCTTTAACACATTGTGTTCCTTATCATTCTGGGATTTTTAAGCAAGCTTTAGAGCGTCATCAATGCAAGTTACACTTGCAAACTTTAGTGATAAAAACATTTATTTTTGTATTTCGAAACTATCCGTTTGCGCGCCACCACTAACCTAAATAAAGTTAGGTTTAGATTAAACCTAATTTAGATTAGGTTTAGATTAAAAATTTAGATTAAAACCATAACTTAAAGATTAGCTGTTAACACTGTTATAGCATTTTAAAGTATTATTCATAGTATTTACATTTCTCGAAAAGGTTAATATATCTTCGCAATAAATATCAATTATATAGTGTTAGGTATTAAACGGGTAGAAATAAATAGTTATTCTTGTCATAAGACATTAAATCAGGTCTGCAATAACTTTAACAGCAATGTCACGTAAAGAATGCAACCATCAGATGGTTAGGAGCACCTGAATCACAATCTGAAGGTGTTTGGCTCGAATCTATGTTCACCACCCATGCTCGCTTTTTCAGCCATGGAGCGTTATTATGTGACAATCAATGCCACTATTCGCTGGTAAAAGAGTAGCCTAAAAAGCGGCATGGTTCCTTCCTCTATTTTTTCACTTCTAAATATTACCAACATTATAATATTTTAAAGCTGACAAGCAGTTCCGATACGTACATATTTTAACATAGTTTTTGTTATTACCGTATTCTTAATATTTATTATAAAAGTAGTAAAACTGACTTCACACAGCGTTACAAGCCTTATCTGCTAACTATTGATTTATCAATATTGTGCCGTTATATATAAAATTACGTTTATTACATCTTTCTGCTGTTCTAAGTCGTACTGGAAAGTTCTCTGTCTGTGCGTTAGAAGAAGAGTACAGGTTCGAGTCTTCGTTTGAACTTAAAGTTATTATAGTTTTTATTTACATCGTTCAAACTGTGTGCGAACTTTCTTGTATTGGGAATAAAATTTCAAAATTCAATTTTTTTTTTCTGTTAATATACTTAGAAAATCTTTGTGTATCAGTTATGACATTAAACGTTTAGTGGATTGTAAAGAAAAAATTGGTAGCATGTTTGTTTATAGACCCCTAGCGGCTAAACAATTTTTATTAATACAATTGTTATTTCAAACGAGTTGATTTTCACAAGTAACAGAATCACCGGACACTAGATGTCTTTGACGTATAGTCCAATGAAATTGACTCAAGTATTAAATGAATAGGAAACTTTCAAATACAATTTCCTGATTTTTACTTTCCAGCATCTCAGAACGGGTGATTTTTCCAATTTTGTTTTTTATCTTTGCTTCTGGAGGTGGAAAGAGAACATTTAGTGAGATTCGAAGAAGATTCGATGAATAACCAATTCACATAAATTCTCTCTAACTTTCTCTTGTCAGGCACTACGAAGCTACTGAAAAAGAACCTTCTTAGAACTGAGAAAATGGAACACTTTTATTGTTTTTTTAACTCTTGACAGAAGTCAAATTACCAATATGGTGACAGAAAGTAAATCATTTTTCAGGGTTGTCCATTTTATGATTATTAAAAATTGGACTCGTGTCCTCAACTTTAAAGATATAATTGAGGGCCTTGGGGATGTTCAGGGAAAGAAATGGAACAAAATTTGACAAGTAGTACCACACAAGCATTTTTTAGTCTCCCGAGTATAGTAGCTCATTTTTTTCTCATACTGTAAAGCTCAAATGCTAAAGTAACTTTTGAATCAATATCGAAACTTGCTTGAGTCTGCTGCTTTTTGTGTTAGCTAGAAATCTTCAAAGCGATATATCTATAGACAAATTATTACCAATACGCCCGTGTCTCCGCCTGAAGAACTCATGAAAAAACTGTTAACAATTTACGTTGACCACGTGCTACTGCAAGTGTCGAGAGCCAAGAAACATCGAGTCTCATGCTGCAAATGAGTGAACCAACAATTTTATGCACGAATCGGATGCTGCTTGTGGTATCCAGATACACAGCTCTCTCATGCTCAATCAGAGGAAAACGTTTCCTTGGTGATTTACCATCTCGTATCGAAGAACGCTCCCACATGTTACAAACATAAAAAAAATAATAAATTTGATTGTTTTGAATTTCGAGCAAAATTACACAAAAGTTGTTTGCGCTATTCGTCTTTAATTTGTAAGTGGTAGACGAGAAAAGAGAAATAGCCAGTGCGTTAAGAATCGAGTTTCGATACCTGTGATTGAGCACAGCAAAAATAGGCCATTGTATTGCTTTGCGCTTAACTACAAAGAGACAAAGAAACAAATTATTCTTCGTATCATTCATCTTAGCGTTTACTTGCCTTTTATTTTCTGCTAAATGCTTAAGTCCTATTTTCTGGTGTCACTTTTAAACTGCATCTGCTTTAATTTTTATTTGCTTTTGCAACACGTAAATCAAAATTTGATCTTCAATTAAGTGTTGTAGTTAACTGTTTGTGCGACTTCTGTGACGTAACATAAGAAATTTATCTCCTCATTTAAAGCAGATTACTATCAGTGCTTTTGTTTTCTTTCAAGGTGACGTCTAATAAACTGCTAACTAAAAAAAGAACGGCTGGAACATAGCTCCAAAGGTTTCTTTTTTCGTCACTTCCATATGAACATTAACATTTAAAAAACAGTTCGAATAGGGTGACCAAACATTCTGAGCGCAAGACTGTACAAAAAAGTTGAGTTTGTGAATGTTTATCACTTTCAATACTTTTTAAAATAACGTCTTTGCAGTTCAACGCATTAAAAGTAGCAGCTAAGACACAGGCTACAAATGTAAATTTAATTTATCATAAATGAAGTAAAAGCAGTAAAATACGTACTAAAGATTAGCATGGCTTGTGTCCCATATAAAAGACTGTTTAGTGTAGTAATATTAATTTATTTATTTCGTTTGAAATTTGTTGATGTCGAGGCTATGGAGATTTGTAGTAGACCTAAGTAATAGATGTATAAATAGCTGCGACTAGACGAACGGAAAAAAGAATAAGAGTAAAGTCGCGAGAAAGAGAAATTCAATTAAGAAAAGTTAGAAAACGTAAAATTAACCGTGGTAGGAGTGAAAGGCCTAATGGTTGATATATTCGAGTAAAATTAACAGTTTGAAAGAGATAAGGAGAATAATTTGTCTCTTCAAAGGGTGTTCTAAACTAATTCAGCCCGCCTGTGTGGACTTTGACAAAAATAAGCAGACGATTATTTGAAATTACGAAAAAGCAGACCATCATTTGAAATTCAGTGCTCGTACTATTTCGCTACTTCTTTTGAATGACGGCAAACTTAATTCGAGTAATAATAGTAAAAGATTCGAGTTAAAAATAAAATATATACGTGATATTCTAGCATTTGTTCTTATCATAACTATGCTTTAAATAATTTAGAGAGAGTAGGAGACAATTACTTTCACTTACAACATTAAGCACCATTACAATATCAATAATAGTGATTAGACCACAACTGAGTCATATAACAGTCGGATTGCTAATAATACTGTAAAAAGAGCAAAAAGATTTTATTAGTATCGGCTATAGTTGACATGTGTTTATAAAATCTTATGGGTTCTTATTTATTGGTTCGTAGAAATATGTACCGCTATTCTTATTAATGCCTTTCAAAAGGACCCCCAGCGGCTCATCGGTATGTCTGCGGACTTACAACGCTAACATTCGGGTTTCTATACCCCTGGTAGGCAGAGCACAGATAGCCCATTGTGTAGCTTTGTGCTTGATTCAAAAACAACAACATTTCTTAAGTTGGTTGTTGTACCTAAGGCTACAATGAAGTTAAAAATTCTTAAACTTTATTGTGCTGCCATCTAGTAATAGAGACTTAATTTACAAAATATTACCAATAAAAACGAAAAACAACACAACAAATTTACAAAGCGTGAATTATTATTCAAATAATATCTTTATAATCATAATATAATGTTTAGGGACAAAAGGATGCTTAAGTAGTCCATCTTTTTTATCCCATCCTCTGAGCTAAACTAAAATTATTAAATAATAAAAACAGTTAAAGCCAGGCATTGTCATTCAAATATATGTAAAGCTTTCTTTTAAATTCTTTCAAATTTATTTCCTCCATAACATCCGAAGGCAACCCACTCCATACGCCAACCACCATATTGAAAAACAAAATTGTCTTAGCTGAGGATGGGTTCTACCTTGCCTAAATCTACATTTGTGTCAAATAGTTCTGTAACTTTCGCTGTTAAGTATGAAAAATGTTGGTGTATCAACATTATCAGTTCCATTTGTAATCTTAAACACTTGAATCAGATCCTTTCTAACTATTCTCTTTTCAAGAGGAAACAATTATAAAGATCTTAATCTGTCCTCATATGACAACCCTTTCATCCCAGTAACCCTTCTCTGAACCCTTTCCTAATGGCCCGGCATGGCGAAGCGTGTTAAGGCGTGCGACTCGTAATCTGAGGGTCGCAGTTTCGCATCCCCGTCACGTCAAACATGTTCGCCCTTTCAGCTGTGGGGGCGTTATAATGTGATGATCAATTTATTAGTAAAAGAGTAGTCGAAGAGTTACCGATGGGTGGTGATGACTAGCTGCCTCCCCTCTTGTCTTACACTACTAAATTAGGGTCGGCTAGCATAAATAGCCCTCGGGTAGCTTTGTGCGAAATTCAAAACAGACAAACAAACTGAACCCTCTCCAACAATTCAATATCTTTTCTAAGATAAGGAATTAAAGACTGAAAACAATATCTTAGACGTGGACTAACCAGTGATCTGTATAAATAAAATTTAACTTTTTTTTTAGAATTTTATCAACATTTCTATAAAATCAACCTAAAATCCTATTTGCCTTACCAACAGCAACAACACACTGCTTGGATGGCTTTTGAAACTCATCCACCATCATACCAAGATTCCTCTTTCGTGGCATTGTTAGGGCTATTCACATCCAAATTATACTTACAATTTAAATTATGGTAACCCACATGCACTAACTTCATTTATTACAATTCAAACATATTTGAAATTTATTTGCATAATTCACTAAATTTTCTAAATCCTTTTGTGAAGCAACAGCTCTCTTTTCACAGCTAGTAATACCGAATATCATCATCAAATGTAAGCAATCTATTGGACATTCCTTCATCTATATCATTAATATAAGTTAAATGTAGCCATACTGGTGACAAGGAGCCCTGAAGTGTCCAATTTTTAACATTAATCCGATATCACTGAACTCCATTTATAACAATCCTTTTTTGTTGTTTTTTCCATCAAACGGAAAACGTAAAAATTAACAGTAAGGATTTTTTAAATTTGCATTATGGGTAAAATAATGTTAAAATATGTAAGATGGGTATAAGACCCCTGGGTAATAACAAAGGAAGGCTTGTATAAGATGACTATGAAATGGCTAGGTTATTAAATTCTGCTTTTTCTTCAGTTTTTACTGACGAAAACTTAAGCAGCATTCCTCGTCTTGAACAATTGATAGGTAAAACAATAGTAAACGAAACAGTTGCATCACTCTCGAGCTTGTTAAAATAAAATTGAATTACTTAAAGAATGACCCCTTAGCCAGATAATATTTCTCCGAGGGTTTAAAGAAGGTTAAGTACTGCATCAGCCACTTGCAACAATTTTTGTAAGTTCTTGACTAGTGGACAAGTACCAACAATTTGAAAACTAGCTAATATTACTCCTAATTCCAAGGGAGATATTTAAAATTGTTTCAGTAATAATAGGCCTATTAGTCTCACATCAGTCTCTATGTCAGACAGTTTTGTTTGTTTGTTTATAGTTAAGCAAAAGCAACATAATGAACTTGCTGTACTTTGCTTACCAGGGATACCAAAACCCAGATTCTCGCGTTTTAAGTTCGCAGTCATACCGATGTACTACTTTCTGGCCATCTCAAACGAATCTCCGATTTATTATGTTACATATTACGATTTCAAATAGCCGGAAATTTGAATTTGAATTTAAAAGTTAATTGAATGTTAATATTTATTAAATTTATGATATTTTCCAACAAGATTGATACACATACGAGGGCTGTTGAAATCATACGCGGACTGACGTCATAAAACAAAATGTACTTTATTTAGAAGTTACAGGTCTGGAACCCCTTCAAAGTACTCTCCTCCCCAACGCACACACTTATCCCAACGGTGTTTCCACTTGTTGAAACAGTCCTGGTACGCTTCTTTTGTAATGTCCTCCAGCTCCTTCGTCGCATTTGCCTTAATCTCGGGAATCGTCTCAAATCTTCTTCCTTTCAAGGGTCTTTTGAGTTTGGGTAGCAAGAAAAAATCGCAAGGAGCAAGGTCAGGTGAGTAGGGTGGGTGGGGAAGAACAGTGATCGAGTGTTTGGCCAAAAACTAACGAGTTCTGAGGCCCAAATTTCGCAGCAACGCGGTGCATCTTGAATTTTTAGGTCAAAATCTCGTAACAAGATCCAACTGATATCCCACACTCTTCAACAAGCTCCCTGACAGTCAGACGTTGATTTGTCCGCACCAGGGTGCTGATTTTGTTGGTCGTCAGTTGACGTGAAAGGACGTCCAGGACGCTTATCATCTTCAATGGACTGTCGACCATCCTTAAAACGTTTATGCCACTTGAAACATGCCGTACGCTTCATAGCAACATCACCGTAAGCCGTGTTAAGCATAGCAAAATTTTCAGTCACAGATTTTCCAAGTTTAACACAAAATTTCACAGCAAGTCGTTGCTCCTTCAGGTCATTCATTCTGAAATCCGCCAAACGAAAAAATCGCACTTCACTTAAAACCGCGTAGCTAATACACAAATGAAGATGTCTGCAATCGGGAAATGGCATCGTAATCAGCTGATCTGTGCGAACCTAGCGACATCAAGCGGATTCCCCTGGAACCAACCTTGAGCCGCGCATTTCAAACAGTCAGCGTATTTTTTAACAGACCTCGTAATTTTCTTTTTTAATACAAATATATTTTATTATACAAAAAACTATACAATTTATAATAAATAACAGTGATTACAAATAGTAATTTACAAAGGTTTTATAAACTTACGAACTGTACTGCTATACTGAGTCTTCTATCTGATCTAGAACTGAATATTTTATCGAAGGTCCAGTTGCACAGGGAGCAAATTAATTCTGAGTTGATATTGTTACGCTTCGCTGGCCTCATGCCGCTTAGAAGCTGTTCTTTTACCGACAAAGATATTTAATGTTCTAGTTGAAATACTAACGCCCGAAGTTAATTCACTGAAGTCAAACGGTTTGCAGTAAACGAAATCTATAAACTTTCCTGGGTCAAATTCTATAGTTTTCTATTAATAAGCGTTAATTACAATTATAGCTTCTAAGGCTTGTAATATACTGACAGTTGCGGACCAACAATATTCTTGAACTGTCCCCGAGTCTTGCGAGAACTTTCTTTTATACTCATTAGACGAGATTATCAAAAGTCTACTCAACAACAAACTAGTGCTTTCGTAAAACATGAGGTGTTGCTCCTTACACTCCAGAATCTTCTAGAAATTTAGATAATATGCGAAACTTGCACAATAAACATTTAATAGTATTAGCTATACGTAGTAAACTGAAACAAACGTAGATAACAAAAAAAATGTAGAACAGTAAATCCGTTTCACGTTCCTCCTTAAAGAATTAAAAATTGGCGCTAAACAATTTTTAACTAGAATATTATACATATATGTCCACATTAATAATAATACATTAAATACAGTACATTGTCAAGAAATTATATAATTTCAAAAATCATGACAATATATAACACAATCAAAACAAATAATCTAATTTTCATAAAGTTACATTAGAGCAGACATTACTAACCCCTTTTACACAGATTATATTCAAATCAATCATACTCTTGTAGTACCAAACTCCAATTTAACAATCTTCTGTTTTTGCCCTTAATTTGGTTCAAACACGTCAACTGGTTATGATTAATGTAAGTGACAACAGGTTATGGTGACACAGATCTGTGCACATTAAAAGTTCAAAAGCTAACATGAAAGCCAATCTTTCTTTTCCAAAGTAGAATAATTATTTTAAACTTTTTTAGAAAAATAACAAACAGGATGCTCAATACCTTTGTTGTCTGACTGTAATGGTACCAGTACCACAAACCCTGTCATCAACAGCTAAATGGTACCAGCACCATAAACCCTGTCATCAACAGCTAAATGGTACCAGCACCACAAACCCTATCATCAACAGCTAAATGGTACCAGCACCACAAACCCTATCATCAACAGCTAAATGGTACCAGCACCACAAACCCTGTCATCAACAGCTAAATGGTACCAGCACCACAAACCCTGTCATCAACAGCTAAATGGTACCAGCACCACAAACCTTGTCATCAACAGCTAAATGGTACCAGCACCACAAACCCTGTCATCAACAGCTAAATGGTACCAGCACCACAAACCCTGTCATCAATGTGGACTTCTCAAAGTCAGGCACCATCAATACAGGATAAGTGAACAATAAATATTTGACTTTTCAAAAGTAGATTGACATGTTTCACACCACTTGAACTTTTCATTTGTCTTTTATAAGTTGGTTAATGGTACAGTAATGTCAGAAAATTTTTCACAAAATTTTCTATAATAACTAGCTATTCCAACACATCTCACCAAACACTTCTTGTTTGTGGAAGTTATATAATTCATAATGCAATTCATTGAACAACTTGAGTTGGAGAAATTTGACCTTGGTTTGATACATGACCTAAGTAAACAACTTTGGCTTCAGAGAAGTCACTTTTTGCCAAAGCCTCTCAAAAACACCACGTAATATACAAATGTGTTTTTCCAGATGTTACTGTAAATTACATTAATTCTGATAATTTTACATCTCAAACGGCATTGCAACAAACTGGTATAATCCATCATGAGTAACAAAAGGAGATATTTCTTTTGCCTTGTTAATTAGAGAAACGTTTGTTTTGGAATTTCGCACAAAGCTACTCAAGGGCTATCTGGGCTAACCGTCCCTAATTTAGCAGTGTAAGACTAGAGGGAAAGCAGCTAATCATCACCACCCACCGCCAACTCTTGGGCTACTCTTTTACCAACGAATAGTGGGATTGACCGGAACATTATAACGTTTCCACGGCTGAAAGGACGAGCATATTTAGCGCGACCGGAATGCGAACCCGCGATTATGAGTCGCAGCCTCAACACGCTTTGTCATGCCGGGCCATTAGAGAAACAGCCAAATATCTCCTCAGCAGGTCACATTCTGTGATATATCTGTTTTTTTTCCAATTTCTTAGATAAGTCTGCCATTCATGGAATGGGATAGGAATCTGTC
This sequence comes from Carcinoscorpius rotundicauda, assembly GCA_011833715.1. Lineage (NCBI taxonomy): Eukaryota > Metazoa > Arthropoda > Merostomata > Xiphosura > Limulidae > Carcinoscorpius > Carcinoscorpius rotundicauda. Next base: position 38,391,432 of record CM022403.1, read on the forward strand.
TTTGTCAAAGCATTTACATGAACTATCAGATTTAGAAACCAGTACACAAAATTAACACCAATCACTTTCACTGGGTTATATCACTCCATTCTACAGCATATAACACATTTTATCAGCCTTGATTGGACTCACACGATAGGGATGTTATGAAGCACCCCCTTCATCAACATCATGAAGAGCAATGTTGCTTTTATTAGGAAATATACATGAATATTCAACCAATAAACCAGCAACTTTGGTGTATGCTAAATAAATCAATAAACCAGTAACATTTGGTATTCCCCATTAAACAGTCATAATACATATGGTGAAATGACGTCTAATTTGAAAGATAGCTGTAATTTCTGTTTTCACAGTTATTGATACGTTGACTAAATGAGATTTGGAATATAATACTTGGTATTCCTCATTAATTAAATACTGATAATATAGGCTTGTGAAAGAGCATCTAATTTGAAATGGTTGATAATTTATACATGTTTTCATAAAGATAACCGTCAATTTGAACGAAAAACAAGTGCTATACAATACGATGCATGAGGTAAAATATAACCATTGGTTTAGACCACCAATACCTGACAAAATATTGAAATAAAACTGCGTGTTATATAAAATATAACTAATGGTTTAGACCACCAATAGCTGACAACATATTGAAATTCAACTGCGTCTGATGTTAAATATAACTGTTGGTTTAGACCAACAATAATTGATATTATACTAAAATTTAATTGCTTTTGATGTAAAGGGCTAAACCCTTTAGATATTGGTTTAGATCAGTATCAACTAACAACATACTGAGATGGTATTCACATATGTTGAACTGGTAATATAGTGAGGTGGTGCTCTGTTGGGTTTAAAGTTAATGCATTTATTTTAATCAAAATAAACCGACGGTATATTGATGTAGTATCGTATGTCCGTGGTTTAAAAGATAACTGTTGAAATTGACCAAACAATGACTTTGGGAAAGTCTCTCGACCTTAACGTTTGGGGGGTAGGAAGTAAAACGCCTATTTAATTGGCTGTGTTTATGGGGAAATTACTAATATTTATTCATGCAAAGTGCAGGGTTTTCCATATTTTTCTTGTTCCTCAAATCCTCCTGCTGGCTCAGTACAGTTGATGTATGAACTACGAAACATTCATGTCTCTTTTAGAAACGTGGATTCATCTTTGCCCCCAAACTCTAATATTTTGCTGAAATGAGCGACTACAAGATAATGACATTTTTTGTCTGTGTAATTTGAACTATATTTATTGATTTTAATCAAATATGATTGGTAATAACTGAGATATAGTATAGTTCGTGTTTGAAAACCAAGTGATGATGGTTCGAGACAATAATCATTGTAATAAACTAACATCTACAAATAAGACAGTGAAATGTATCTAATAGTTATAATCAAATAGCTTCTGAAGCCTTTAAAGAAGCCGTGTAATTTAATACAAGATGGGATAATCATTACCTACTTATCCCCATACAAGTAACAGCATCTCGTGGGATTAAACCCCACCCAACATAAAACTATGTGTCGTATTGATTTTGTCTGCTAACCCTTGTAAACATGACGTCTCGTATACGTGTCAACGCAAGCGCGTAAACCACTGCGTTGCTCTTCCGGTGAGTTTTGAGTCTATTTCTGCTTCGACAGACAGGAAAACAAAAAGCATCCACTGGTAACATGGATAGTCTCGACAGAAACATAATACAAACGTTTGAACTTTCTAATCTCCCAGGAGACGGTGAAACATAAATCCGAGAACGACGTAGAAAATAATTTTCCTCTTTCTTACGTTGCCCTGAGTGTGCCAGTGTGAGGGTAAGGAAAGTTTGAATCCTCTTGTTGTTGTTGGTTGTTATTTTTCCAATAAGTCCGTAGGATAAACAGATGTTTTACATATCCAGGAGAATGTCTCTGGTTTTCTTGTTCTGATTCTAGCAATCCATCTCTGTTTTATCCATTCTTAACTCACTCTTTAGAGTTTTAATTCCTAATTATTCCTATAGGTACCGCTAGCGTCTGTGTAACTCGCGTGCTCGTCATTCAACGGATATAAAAAACTTCTAAATAACAAAATAGTATTATTTTGTTATTTGTAAGCTGTGGTCATATCATTTTTTATTTTTAAAGATTACAGTAAATATAAGGGTGTGAAAGAAACAGCATGTGTATAATACAATGTAATCACATAAAGGCCATACTCTGATATAAACTATGCAAAAATTAAAATACACATAAAACAACATTTTTACGACGAATTAGTTACGTAATTCTTAAATATATTGGTGCTATACATATATATTATTTTATATATATATAAACAGAAACATAATTCAAAAGTTTGAACTTTCTAATTTCCCAGAAGAGGGTGAAACATAAGCCCCCTAGTGGCTCAGCGGTATGTCTGCGGACTTACACGCTAAAATCCGGGTTTCGATACCCGTGGTGGGTAGAGAACAGATAGCCCATTGTGTAGCTTTGTTCTTAATTAAAAAAAAAGTAAAACATGAATCCGAGAACGACGTAGAAAATAATTTTCATCTTTCTTACGTTGCCCTGAGTGTGCCAGTAAGGAAAACTTGAATCTAACGATGCATGAGGTAAAATATAACCATTGGTTTAGACCACCAATACCTGACAAAATATTGAAATAAAACTGCGTGTGATGTAAAATTTGATAATTTTAATCAAATTCTATTCATTAAATCTACTATAAGTAGATTTAATAAAACAGGTCGTATATATATATATATGTATATATATTGAATTTTAAACGGACTTGCGTGAATACAGAGGGTTAATCATATTTTAAAATGACGAATGTACATGCTAATACAGTGACGCCCTCCTACAGATGCGACTCGTAGCGCCACGGGCGAGATGTTTAACAACTAAATATATTTGGTTCATGCTGTATCCCTGACCATTCGATAATGTAATGTTGCCATAGTAACAACTCTATGCAAAAAAAAAAGACTCTCGTGCAGAGATTATTAAAAAAATGCGTAGCCAAGAAGGAAAGCTTCAGTACGCTCCACAGAAGCAGAAGTAAGCGTAGCAAAACTTTGCTACCTATAGACCTTAATAACAGACTGAGCTCGATGTGATTTCGCAACTATGGTTAGTAATTGCTCTGTTATGTGAGTTTCTATATTTTTCCATAGAAAATACGAAAATCTCTCTTCCAGACAATTGGGCGTTACTCTGGATTGAATGGGGTGTGATTAGGGGGTCTTTCAGAAATTACATAGTGTGTTTTTCTCTCCTTTACTAACATCCTTCCCCAAGAAACACCGTCTATCACAGGTCGTAACATCCCTAATGTATTACTTCTTTTTAACTCGGGCCCTTCAAGTATAAAGGTATTTTAAATTCAAATCGAAATATACTACATTGCAATTAAGATGTTTCTGCAGACCCCACATGCTTTTGGTGTAATATAACAATGTTTGTAATAACCCCTTACCTCCTGTAACACATAGTAAGGCAGATATCTTTCATCTCTTTTAGCATTAAGTTACTTTTTGAATAGCCCTAATAGCAAAAAATGGAAGCTTTAGAAACAGAAAATTTTGCACAGCAAAGCTTTGCTAACTATAATCCAAACCCATTCCTGAAGAACATTTTTATCCCATAAGTGAAAAGTGTAAGGTTACTGGAGAAAACAAACATGTGATCCAAAATCCCATCTCGGTGAAACTGTATATCTCCTGCTATCGTTACAAGATCATAAACAAAAGTTTGAAATTAGCTAAGGCTAATACATTTTCAACCACACTTCATAGAAGAATCACCACTTTTTCCATTCCTTCTGTCAACTTCACAGATGCAATTTCAATAGTACGCAAGCAGTAGGAATTATGGGACTTAGTTTTCTAAAACACGTTTTACATATTTGTTCTTGATGCCGTTACATAAAGCCGTTATGCTCCATCAATTACGATCAACTACTTCCACTTTTAGGCTAGTTTCTAAGCCTAACGATGGCGCTTCGGTTGGTTCTTGCTAACTTGTGTGCTGAGTGCGCTCAGTCTGGGTTATATATTATATGCACGGCTATGAACTAAATTAGACCTAAAAATTACGTAAACTGAAATCCACGTACAGCACTCATAGCCAAGAACGTAACAAAAATCATATCCTTACATAGATATGTTTTCTGTGTTCAGAAGTAATCTGCTGCTTGAGGCTTAACAGCCCCCAGTGGCTCGGTGGTATATCTGCGGACTTACACGCTAAAATCCGGGTTTCGATACCCGTGGTGGGCAGAGCACAGATAGCCCATTGTGTAGCTTTGTGCTTAATCCAAAACAACAACAGTAATGAGGCTTAAAATTTTGTGCCATACAGTTGTCTATTTTTACCACTTGTAACAACACAGTTAAAAACACTACACTTACAGAAGTATTACATTTCTAGAATAATTTGTCGTTTCTATCAGTAAAAACAAATCATCGTATTTAAACTCACAAATAATAATAAAATAAAATACTTTGTTCGATATAAACAGAATTAAGTTTTTGCCAAATTCCTCCGCGTAGAATTTACACGCTGATGGCCGCACGTAGAACAGTAATAATAGAAAAAGCCTTATTACACTCTGGCGACAGTTTATCATCGTTCCCTGTTGCACTATTGTAATTTTGCTCTCAGCGTCTTGCAGGCCCGGCCTAGCCAGGTGTTTTGTTTTTGAATTTTGAATTTCACGCAAAGAGTTGTCCCTAACTGAGCAGTGTAAGACTAGAGTGAAGGCAGCTAGTCATCACCATACACCGCCAACTTTTGAGCTACTCTTTTGCCAACGAATAGTGGGATTAACCGTAAAATCACAACGCTCCCACGGTTAAAAGGGTAAGCATGTTTGGCGAAATCAGGATGCAAACCTGTGACCCTCAGATTACGAGTCGCACGCCTTAACCCACCTGGCCATGCCGGGCCCAGCCAGGTGTTTAGTGCGCTCGATTCGTAATCTGAGTGTCGCGAGTTCAAATCTTCATCACACCAAACTTACTCGTCCTTTCAACTGTGGGGGGATTATAATGTAAAGGTCAATCCTACAATGCGTTGGTGAAAGAGTAACCGAAGAGTTGGCGGTGGGTATTAATAACTAGCTGCCTTCCCTCTAGTCGTACATTACTAAATTGGAGCAGATAGCACTCGTGTTACTTTGCACGGAATTCAGAAAAGAAACTGACAATTCAGCGCCTGAACTCTAATGCACTTCTATGTTTCTGATTTGTTTAATTGTAGTCTTGGAAGTCCATGCTTACGTTCAGAGGAGAATTTGTACAAAAATACGTCAAAATGTTGTGGTCAAAGATGATCTCCAAGTCCTTGAGGTGTCATGCAATAAGTATTACATAATAACTAAGGTCAGCACTAACACTATGAACCTTAGAAAGTTGTTCTATGTAGATATATATCTTTTAAAGTTTGGTTTGTTTAGAATTTCCCACAAAGCCACAAGAAGACTATCTACGCTAGCTGTTTCTAATTTTGCAGTTTAAGACTAGAGGGAAGGCAACTAGGCATCACCATCAACTGCAAACTCTTCGGCTACTCTTTTACCAAAGAATAGTGGATTTGACCGAATATTATAATACCCCCACGGCTGAAAGGGCAAGCATGTTTGGTGTGACTGGGATTCGGGTCTGCGATCCCCAGATTACGAGCCGAGTGCCTTATGCACCTGCCCATGACGAGCCCTATCTTTTAAAAGTGAAAATATAAATGCTATAATTTGGGTCATTGAGTGCACGGTAATTAGTTCGATCGTGATCACTAGGGTGTCATTTCGCCCAATTAGACATCTCTGTGCTGTATTATTTTAACATGGTTTTGAAGTCGACTATAGGCGACGATGACTTGTTCGTTCCAGTAATTAATACAAAGCTACACAAGGGGCTAGCTGCACTAGGCGTCCCTAATTTTCAATTAATAATTTTTAGGGAAGGCAGCTTGTCAAAAGACTCACCGTCAACTGTTAATATACTCTAATCGAAGGGTTATATTTTAACATCTTTCTTATAACGCACTCACGACCAGAAAATTATTATATGATTGCGGGACATGAATTGTGAACCCTCAGATTCGCACACTAACCACAAAGCCGAGCCCTGTCCAGTAGCCATGACTGTCTCTTTAATATTTGAGAATTAACTGATCTTGCCCTTCCCCCTCCTGTTCGCTTAAGGACACACTAACGATCTAATCATTATTTTCCAGCCTTCAGGTTCCCAAATATACGCTATGTATGGAAATAATGTTACTGTTGGTGTGTTTCAAGTTGTTTATACAATTTCTTCACATTAGATCATTCAGATAGAAACATAAAATGTAGCACTGTTTCTGATGAAAATCTTAAGTTATGACATTTGAAGTTTAAAATAAACACGTTTTCAGAGCTTTTATAAAATATTGTCATGTCCTTTCTTTTGATGTAACTTTTCATGCTCTCACACCGCATTTGTTTCGAGGTTGTTACGCTTCAGTATCTAGGGGCGCTCGATTAGAAATATCCGGGTCAGGGGTTTGAATCCTCATTGCCGAACATGCTCGCTCTTTCAAACTTCAGAACGTTAAAATGATGCAGTCAATCCACAAATCGTTTGTAAAACAGCAACCCAAGAGATAGCAAAGGGTGGTGTTGACTAGGTGCCTATCATTGCTAAATTATGGAAGGCTAGTGCTGATAGCCCTTAAAAAAAAACCTTGCGAGAAATTCAAACCAAACATTTTTCTTCAGAAACTAAAATAAATTTTATTCTTAAATTTATTAGGCCCAACTAAAACTTCTCGAGCTGTGACCCACATACTTTCTACCTCCAAGCTACACGAACTGTCTCTGCCCAATAATCAATGTCTTGGCCATCTTCCAGTTTTGTCTTGACGCCTTTTTATTACCAATTTTGCTTTCATTCTGTTTATTTCGTAACGCATGTAGAAACACTGTTTAATTTAAACAGTTTATCAGGCTAAAGCTATGACAAATGACCAACATAGAGTGTTTATTCACTTTAATATTTATGTACGTTGAACTATTTTACTGGAACACCTTGTTTAACCATAAAATAAAATAAAATGGTTGAGAAGGTAATAATTGTACAAATGTTGACAGAGTGAGATCTAGTGATTAACTTGCTGCAATGTGAACCCTAGTTTTGCGGTTAAAATTCTGTTGCCGCAAAACTTCATTTTGTTCTTTTGGACAATTGATGCGTTGTAAGAGTGATGGCTGAATCCCTCAGCTAGATTAGAAGTGAACTCAAGAGTTGGCAGCGGTTTCAAAGTTAACTCAGTTAACAACTAAAAGTAAACTTGATTACAAAATTACGCTGAATGCTACAGCGTAAAAGTATTGAATTTACGTCTGGCGTTAGCATCAACTGGATTTAACGATGTAGAAGTACTCAGGGCTGCATTATATGTATGCATTATTAACATAATTCAATATTTTATTTCTTTACAACAAAGCCACTTTACAAGCTTTAGTCCATTAAATGTAAATTAATATTTATTTATAAAAAACTGAAGTGTAGGGTTTATTGGGGTTGGTTTTTCCAACTTTTTTTTCATAAAACGCTTCAACTCTCGTTGATAGAATCGGTTTTGTCTGACGGGCTCGGATTATTTATTGGCTTTTCAATTCATAATCACTCTCTTATTTCTGTTCAGTTGTTTTTTTGTTCTTTTTTTTAATTAAGCACAAAGCTACAAAATGGGTTATCTGTGCTCTGCCCACCACGGTATCGAAACCCGAATTTTAGCGTGTAAGTCCGCAGACATACCGCTGAGCCACTGGGGGATCCTGTTTAGTCAATCTTTTCATTGCGACAAGTAATGAACAATTTACGTTTTTTTTATTTGCAAAGTATTTCACATAAAGAAGGCTTAACCTGCGTATATTACCCTTGAAAATGAACAGTACGATATATACAATTTCTACGGGTTTTCTCGACTTATTTAGATTTAAAATACACATGCACGGTTTGTTAAAAACCATAAACATGACTTTGTAAGCATGCATTAAATCATTTTTGCATAGTTAGCTAAGATTGTCCTGGCCCATCATGATCAGGGGGGTTAAGGCTTTCGACTCATAATCTGAGAGTCGTAGGTTTGAATACCCGTCGCACCAAACATGCTCGATCTTTCAGCCGTGAGAGCGTTGTAATTTACGGTCAAATTCATTATTCATTGATAAAAGAGTAGCCCAAGAGTTGGCAGTGGGCGGTGATAACTAGCTGCCTTCCCTCTAGTCTTACACTGCAAAATTAGGGACAGCGAACGCAGATAGTCTTCTTGTAACTTAGCGCGAAACTCAAATCCAAGATTGTACTCATTACAACTTTACACCTAATTTACTTTGTAACTATTTAGCTTCGGTTTCGTTTCACAGACTACTTTAAACAGTTTTTAACTTCGTTTTTGTTTTTTTTTAATTCGGCATTCATTCTTTGTTTTCCTAAATATATTTGTTTCAACTCGTAAAACTGTCACATCTGAACACTCGTAACTAATTGTTTCACACACTGTACACTTACAAATACCATTACTTTGTTGTTTATTTTGCTTGTGGTTTCGTTAAATAAAGTTAAGCACACGTGAATTTGCTGGTCTAAATGCGTAAATGTTTTTCAAATACACCAGGATTTATTAATCTAACACATAATGCTTGCAAGAAAGTGAAGCTTAAATAGTGCGTGAAAATCATAGAATAAAGAAACTTCAAACGAAGAGCACAAAAATGTTTTGCAGGTCGCAACTAGTTTATAAATGTAATACTCCATTTATAGATAATTATTGTACATAATTTTTTTTTCATTTATTTATAAGAAAGTCACAGCTGAGTTTATCAGAACTTTCAAAAAATAAGCTGTTTTGTGGAGGCAGATATAGCCAACGCTTGTTTATTTTGCAGTTAAATACCTTAGTTAACCCAGAATGAGTAGGGTTCGTAGTGTCCTCATTGTTGCTAGGGCACGGCCGTGTTCTAGAATTTTCATTTTACCGCCCCCATCAAAAAACTGAAAATGACAAAAAGTTTATGAATACGTAGTAAATAAGAACTCCTTAATAACGCTTGTGAGTGACTAAGTATGTCGCACGTGCAGAGTATAACAAACAAACAATTTTTATCCTTGTTATAAAGAAATTGCACTCGGTGGAATTTCTGTAGAGTGTTTGCCAGAGGGATGGAACTCTGAATTTTAGAATTAAGCCCACTAGCTCATATCTGAATTTGTTTGTTTGTTTTAGAGCGAAACCACATGCGGCTTTATCCACAGCGGGAAATCGAACCCTAGATTTTATTGTTGTAACTCCATCGACTTACCATTATCCTACCAGGAAACGTCATCCAAGAACAGACTATTTGAAATATTTTTAACAACGTATTTAATATTTTCAGTCTTAGCACGAATTTTTTTTTTATTGAATAAAAGAGTAATCTTAAATTATTTAATTTACTCATTTGAAAATACGCAAAGTGTTGTATATTTTTATTTTATTTTTGTAAATATCACATGTGCGTAATAATATTTTATATGTATTAATTGCAAAGTTACTTGGCAATGCCGGGCCTAAAAAGTAATGCTATGTATAAAGATGAGACATACGCCGCCATCTTCCACTACTTCAAGCCGTATCACACAAACATTTCGTCAAGATCCAAAGGTTCCAGTGATAGGGCCGGTATCAAACGTCACTTCCGTTTGGCGTCGACTCCACATGTTTTCATAATAATGTCTTTGCTTAATTGACTCTTCACTTTCGGCATTAAGGCGCCAAAATTGAACTGTCAGTTAAAGATGACCCGTTCTAAAGATCGCTTACCTGTGGTTCACAGGAATGAAATAAAATTAAAATTGGTTCATTTAGTTCTTCGTACCTGTGTCACCAGAAACTAAAACATAGGACAATTGTGCTTTATATGTGTGTATGATATGTCATGTATTTGACACCACCTTCAAAACAGCTGTGCCTCAAAACCCATTTAGCACTATTCTGTGCTAGTTACGTGCATTAGGTATATCACGACTCTTCTGTGCTAGTTTTGTGCACTAGTTATATCTCGACTCTTCTGTGATAGTTATGTGCACTAAATATATCACGACTCTTCTGTGCTAGTTATATGCACAAGATATATAACGACTCTTCTGTGCTAGTTATGTGCACCAGATATATAAAGACTCTTCTGTGCTAGTTATGTGCACCAGATATATCACGACACTTTTTTGCTAGTTATGTGCACTAAATATATCACGACTATTTGTGTTAGTTATGTGCACCAGATATATCACGATACTTCTTTGCTAGTTATGTGCACTAGATATATCACGACTCTTATGTGCTAATTATGTGCACCAGATATATCACGGAACGTTACGTTTGTACTATTCATGCACATATTTTGTACTGTGTCACGTATTATATTTAAAGTTAATCGGATTTGTACCTCTTATAAAACATTTTTTATAGTCTGGGTAAGCTTACATTAAATTCAACTATGCATGTAACACACTTCAGAAACTGATTGTGCTTCACTTAACAGCACATAAATCAACAAGTAAAGAAAAAAACATTTCTAAAGAAGAAGTAAATGTAGGGGTGGTTAATATTAATCCTTCAAAAACAAGACAAACAAGACGGTAGGGATGGCATTTACATCTTCCATAAATAATAGCACAGCTATGCAGTGTAGTAGAATGTTAACAGACAAAAATGGTATAAATTAAACTCAGTTATGATTGAACAGTTATACATATATATATTATTTGTTTATATTTATCTTATTTACGTACACAATACTACTGATTTTATGTTATCTCACTTTATTATAAAGTAAACTTTATTATGTATCAAAACGTATAGCTGTTGAAAATCATTGTTTCGGTCATTGTTTTATAAAACTTAAGAGTGGCTAGCAAATCTTCACTTCCGTTCCTAGTTTTGAAAGTTTGTTCGGTTTCAGAATTCAATACGTAACCAGGTGAATTGCTACAGTGTTGTGTTTATATTTGTTATCTAGTACAAGCTTATATTAGGCCATGTGCAATTTTCATGAAATGACCGAGTTTCTCAACTTCACTTCTTATTGTAGCACCATATGATAAATGGTCACCATTTGATCTTTGGTTTTAAATTAATGACCTAATTACCCTACATGAGGCTTACAAAAAGGAACACACTACAATAAATTTTCAGTTCTGCTCTTTGTTGCTAAATATGGTTATTATTCCACTACTGAACGGCTGTGGGAGTTATGAGGTAACGTTTAAAATTGCTGTATGTTTATTGTTTGTTTTAGGATTTTTGCACAAAGCTACACAAACGATTAACGTGCGCATAAGCGGTCCTAATATTGAACTGGTAGACTAGAGGGAAAGAAGCCTTTCAATGACACCTAACGCCAACACTTGGGCTATTCTCGTCGGAACAGAAAAACCCCGTTTGAGGTGTGGTACCGCGATCCAAAAATTAGTAAAGATTGCAATCAACTCGTGGACTCGATGCCAAAGCGGATTGATACCCCGGTATCAATGGGGTCTGAAATACAAGTTGTTGTTGTTTTGAATTAAGCACAAAGCTACACAATGGGCTATCTGTGCTCTGCCCACCACGGGCATTGAAACCCGGATTTTAGCGTGTAAGTCCGCAGACATACCGCTGAGCTACTGGAGGGCCTGAAATACAAAAACTGGACGCAAGAACAATGGAGAAAGGTGTTATTCAGTGACGAAATTCATTTCTTCATACAGGGTCAAAGAAGTCTGCGTGTTTGCAGATCTACAGGTGAGAAAATTCGAGAATCTCACATCAATAAGTTTTTGAAACAATCCTTGAAGAAGATGTTTTAGAGCTTTTTCAGCTGCTATGGTTTCGGAGGCTTACATATCATAGAAGGTATAATGTGTGGACCACAGTAATCAAAGTTTTGCAGAGAAGAGCCGTTCCAGAGTTGAATAAGAGATTTCCAGATGGATCTGGCATTTTTCAGCAAGATCTGGCTCCGTACCACACATTGAAACTTGTAAAGAATTTTATGACTACAACGCAAATAAAGGTGCTGGATTGGCCTGGAAACTGTTCAGACTTAAATCCTATTGAAAATCTTTGGGCGATTTGTAAAGAAAGACTTCGGGGTAAAGATTGTACTACGAAATTGAGGCCATAATTGAGGTGTGGTACCGCGATCCAAAAATTAGCAAAGATTGCAATCAACTCGTGGACTCGATGCCAAAGCGGATTAATAATCTTCTGAAAAATTAACGTGGTCATATCACGTATTAATTTGTGAGTAATGTTTGAATTCTCAGAAATAAAACGCAAAAAATGAAAAAATCGAAGTTTTCCGTCTTGTTTCAATTAATTTGCACAAGGGCGTAGGTGAACTTTATTGGATTTGAAAGTGTTACTCAATTTTTTAAAACACTTTTTGTTATCTGGAAAGCACATGCATCTGTTGTAATATTTAGATATTTACATGTTACTCTGTATTTGTTCAGGGATAAAACATTATACCCGCTTTCGATAACTTGGTTTGTTTTAGACTTCTTAGTATATTATTATCCTCAGCGAGTCAGCAAGAAAATTATGGATGTATAAAGCTAAAATCCGGGATTCGATTCCCCTGAGTGTGCAGGGCACAGATAGTCCATTTCATGGCTTTGCGCTTAAAACAAACAAATATTTATTGTTTCCTAATGTCTCTTTGAAATGTCTAGGGACTTAGAACGCTGGAGATCGAGAAGTCAATACCCCAAGTGGGAAGATCACTGATTCCCCTTTGTGTAGCTTTAACCCTCATACACACAGTGGGGGTCAAAAATGGGCCCACTTGTGTTTAAGTTGTTATAGAAATATCTAAGGTGTGACTTTCGGGCCTAAAAATGTACTTAATTTAATCTATACTAATAACATACTATACTAATACGTTTAACATGTATTTTATGCAAATGGGGTATTACACCCCTTGTCTAATGTCGAAATTCACGTTTTCCCATTGGGGATCATTTTTGACCCCCGTTTAAAAAACTCAATTACATTTCTGGTAAACAATCAAATAATATATTGATATGAAATTTTGTGTTCTGGAACATTCTAGAAATAGTTAGATTCTTTTCCACAAAAAGAAAGACCGGAAGGTGGCCAATGGCACTATTTTATAACATTCTTGATGCTGCCGCATACAATGCTTACCTTCTCTATCGCCAGCGCCATCCAGAATTCTCATCAAAGTACCAAAAAAGAGCAAGACGTGAATTTCTGAAGTTGCTTACTGATGAATTACTGCCTGAAGAAGATACAAAGGAAGTGATCCCTCCAAAAAGACAAAAAGTTGCTGAAGAGAACGTTAGGAAATGGTGTCAAATATGCGCACGTGATTCAAGGAAAAAAACTTCTTCAAAGTGTATCAAATGTAGTAAAATGGCTTGCAATGACCATAAAGTTACCCAGAGTATATGCATAAATTGTATAGAATAAATATTTTGTCCAAATTTATACTTTGCTTATATTAAAATATATCTTTTTTACATTTTTGATGGGGGTCAAAAATGACCCCCAGTGTGGGCAACGTAATTTTTTTAGTGTGTGTACTAGGGTTAAGTTTGGTTACAAACGAGCAAACACACAAACAGAACAAATGCATTTGATGTTTTAAAACATAAGGTAAGTTTCGAGCCTCCAGCATTATAAGAAGAATTAGGTTTAAAGATACCGTGCAAGGGTAAGCTTCAAACTGTAAACAAACGAACTTTGATAGTGGACAGACTCATTTACCCTAAAGGTTCATTGCTTACGTGACACCATCTTTTAAGAATCATGTGATTTTGTGCAGCTGTGCTTGTTAGAAATTCTAATTAATAGAAGATCTAGTTTTATCTGTCCGCCCCAGGGTTAAATAGAGAAGACTAAAATATATTTCTTATTTAAATGAGCAATGAGTTTTAAATTATTTACGAATAAGTCTGTTAGGCTAAATGTCTTACGAAGTGCTGACAAATAGTTAAGTTAGCTTTTTACGACCACACAACTTGATAACTCTGAACCTATCTTAAGAAAAAGCTGACAAAAATAAGAGCGTTTCCTATCGGATTTTACCTGAAACGACACATAATAAAGTTAACTAAGGTTGCTACGATCGAGATGGTGGAGATGCAAAAACAAATTATATCGCAATTTTTGGTTCACGTCAAAAAGTGGTCACCCCCAATCACTTAGTACACCAGTTTTCCAATAACTATTTTATGTTCAAGAGGCTTAGAAAAAAAAAACTCAATGTGTCGCATGAATATAACCTTTTCACATGTACACACATCTTGAATAGTTGGACGTCAATACTACATTTTATATGGCCGTTTTTTTATATTATTAAAACATCTCAAAATTGTTATTTGCTAATAAGATGGTTAATGAAGAATTGACAACAACCGTATTGTTTGTGGTTTATATGAAGTAAAGCTTTTAATGATGGTAATCCATGCACGTTTGTCTTAATTTTAAAAACAATATATTCATTTACACCAAGTACATTATTACCAAAACTTTCAGAAATATTCTGAGTTGAAATAACTTATCATAAAAAGAAAGAATGTTGTTGTTTTTCAACTTTGAAACCAGGAATGTTGTAACAAGAATTATGACGTACATTTCTCTGTCATTTTGTTATTTCTGTACTAATTTCAGTACTGTGTTTAATTGTTTGTTGTGAAGCATAACTCTATATTACGAATTACTTGTTCGCTGTCGTCTGCGGATACAGATTCGTGAGTTTGAGCGTTATAAGTATTCGGCTTGCCTCTGAGTCAGAAGAAAAACCATTGTATTTAACTGAAACAAGTCAGAAAAATTTGTTTGTTTGTTTGTTTTTTGGAATTTCGCACAAAGCTACTCGAGGGCTATCTGTGCTAGACGTCCCTAATTTAGCAGTGTAAGACTAGAGGGAAGGCAGCTAGTCATCACCATACACCGCCAACTTTTGAGCTTCTTTTTTACCAACGAATAGTGGGATTGATCGTCACATTATACGCCCCCACAGCTGGGAGGGCGAGCATGTTTAGCGCGACCCGGGCGCGAACCCGCGAATTACGAGTCGCACGCCTTACGCGCTTGGCCATGCCAGGCTTAGAGAGAAAGAGAAGAAAAGATAAGCTTTCGCGTGAGTGAAACATTATACAGCTGACATTCACGTCTTATGACGGATCAGCGATCAACAGTATACTAATAATAACGATAGAAACTGGTTCGATTCTTGAGGCGGACAGAGCGTAGACATACGTTTTCGCTAAAAAAAAAGACACTGACGTCGTAACTTTTACATTAGTAAAACAGTATCACCGCTTCACGGATATATACAACCTTACAAATGCCATGTAAACTCATACCTTAACAGTAGTGTTTTATTGGTTATTAACAATTACGATAATTAAAAAAATATGTGTCACAAGTTTGACACTGCACGTGTAAGCATCCACTGACCTATTTTCCGACCAAAACAAATGCAGGTAAACCAAGTAAGTGACGCAACTTATAACGTGTTTATATAGTTAATACTCATAGTAAAGTATACCTACGAATTTTTTTATTAGATCTGGAAGAGCTCAAAATTAACCGGAACAAAAATGTTGGTGTAATTTATTACTTTGTTGCTATCAGTGCTGTTCATTGTCCTCATTATACGAACACGTGCGACAAGAAACTTTCGACCTGAGACTGAAGAAAATATTCGATAACGTTGCTCGCTGTCTTTTTTTTTGGTTGCTGTTTTTTTTTTAATTTCGCGCAAGCTACACAAGGGCTACCTGAACTAGCCGTCTCAAATTTAGCAGTATAAGACTAGAGAAAAAGCAGAGCTAGTCATCACCACTCATCCCCAGTTCTCGGGCTACTATTTTACCAACGAATAGTGGGATTGACTGTAACATTACAACATTTCCACGGATGAAATGTGGTCATGCTTGGTGTGACGGGAATTCGAACCCGCAACCCTCAGATTACGATTCATGCCCCCTAATTATCTGGCTATGCTAAGCCCTCTCTGTCTTTACAAACAGCTTTGCGAATTTCCTTTTCGGTATGCGTTCTTTCCGAGCAAAATATTGTCTGAGGGTTATTGCGCTGCGGTACTTAGAAGGGTTAAAACAAGAAGATGTGCAAATTTACCACAAAAGAAACTAAATGTTGCAGAAATTGACAGACTGTGGTTCAATTATTAGCTTAGTTGGCTATGCATCAGTAAACTCATGGCTCAAGTAGTGACATGTTCATTGGTCACGTTACCCACTTCAGGTGTGAGCACTTAATAAAAGTAACAGTAAGATCCTTTATTTGCGTACGAAAAGCCGCGTGAGTGAAGAATATGACTGTTTGTTTGCTCTCTCTTTGGTCAACGGTAATAAACTGTGAATGACTATATCTGAACTGGAGGGGTTTTGACCTGTTCGCTTAGTCCATGTGTTGTAGAATCAACCTGATATTTTGTATGTTGTCGAGCGGGAAACACTGAGACTTGCACTGAGATGTTGTGGAACATACCCAGGTTTAAAGCAAGAATTATGTCTTCTTTTGTAGTGAGATTAGAGCTACGACTTTCATCATATGTAGGTTAGCGCCGTTCAGGTTCAAAATGCCAGATATCTTACAGAATCAGTTTGAGTGTAAACTTCAATTACCGCAAAACTTTTGACCAACATTCAATGGATTAATTATTTCGGCCTTATAATAACAATTAGTTTTCAATCTAATTCAATAGCTCTGACTACTAGTATTACAGCAATGTAACTCTTTCTGAACTCAGGATATGCTGCAAAAGATTTACATTTTATGTTTTTGCCCATTAAAAGTTTTTCCGTACTTACTTAAAATGAAAAAAAAAACTGGTAATTTTATTGTTGTTTATTTTTAGTTGTTGTTATTTTTTACAAGGTTAAACCTAATCCGAGTGTAGAGCTATTTCTCGCATAAGTGGCACTTGGCTTATCATGACCATTACCTGATATTTTGTTTGTTGTCGAGCGCGAAACACTCAGACCTGCAATGAGATGCTGTGGAGCATCTCAGGTTAATCCCAGGTTAAAAGCTAAAATTATGTCTTCTTTTGTAGTGAGATTAGAGCTACGACTTTTACCACATGTAGAATTATTGGTAATATGATACGAAAAAGTGAGATTTTCAGTGGACTGTCTTATTACTTTCTTCCTTATATTTCGTAAAACTGATACACATGTTATATTAAAAGTCTCAGGGTTAAAGTTCATAGAAAGAATTCTTTAGAAGTAGCAAGAATAAGTTCTCGCCATTACTAAGAACTTCATTTTAAAAACCTATATTTTAATATGTGCTTATACAGATATGGTTCATATAAAATGGTACGAAGTAATGATATAACTTAAAGTACCTGTATTTTGATATGTGCTTATATATATATGGTTCGTGTGAAATGGTAAGTAGTAATGCTGTAACTTGAAGTTTAGTCTGACAGAACTAATTCTTTCATTATAATAAATATATTTCGTCTTGCCTTAAGACTTCTTTCCACAGTCGGATTGAGATCAAAGTGGTCCAATAAGCAGTCTTATTTCTTTACGCAAAATACTAGTTTCTCATTTTAAACCTTACCTGAGAAGGCTACTTATGAAAACATAACCGGTATGGAGTCATAAACAACTCTCCTCTTACTCTGCCTTGGGCTATACCCCGTGTTACAACGTACGTTTCGTTTGATTCCTTTCAAAATAATAACCGCTAAGTCAAGGGTGTGTGTACTTTTATCTATAGTTTGTGCTTAAGACTTTTCCTTTTCGGCTGTTGACAGACAATTTGATTTTTGTATCATAAATAATGTGTTCGTTTAGTTTCGTTTTCAACCTTGTGTGCACTTTGTGAACCGCATGACTAAACAGCTAGGTTAGAGACCCACAGTTAAGACATAGCTGTTCCTAATTTAAAACTACTGACCACAAAGAGGGTGGCCAGTCAGCAACTTACACATTTGCTCTTCACGTAGTAATGGGTTGACTGTCACAGTAATAATCCCCCACCCCTAAAAAAAAAAGATAAAGCTGAAAGTAAAACGCCTTTTCAGCATCATATGGCGTGTCGAACCTCGAACCTTGTATTTGTTGTTGACCCCACCCAGTCAGTTGAGGAACAAACAAAAAGAACACACAGTTCACATATTATGAAATCTAAACGAATCATCAAAACTAGAAAATTAATTTTAAAAGGAAGAAGCTGGCAATAGGTTACTTCCCCTTATTGACAACACCTTCAAATTAAAATTAATAGGTTAAGGTATAGAATAACAAGATCTGTGCAATAATATGTCATTAATCTGCAATAATATGTCATTAATGTGCAAAAAAGTACCGCGTGATTACTTCTATTCCTGAAAATAGATACTCGTTACTCTTAACTTCACGTCTTCATGTTGACATCTATCAAAAAATAAAAATGAAGCTATTCTTCCAAAATTGTTGAATACGAAATATTTATAACACCTATTCGTAAGAATCGATGAACCTAAAATTTGTCAAGGTTAGACTCAGTATCTTCACGTTAACTTGTATTCCCAAGAATAGCTTCTTCTTAAGTTGGTTATTGTTGAACTCTGTGTTTTACTGGTAACACCTACCTATAAAAATAGGTATTCTTAAAATCTTTTGTTGTTGAACTTGATGAATAGGTGTTATTCAAATGATAGGTTTTTCTCAAATTGATGGCTGATGAATATGACGGCTTTTCGTTAACAAAAACACGTAAAAATAGGTGCTTTGTAAACTGGCTGTTTTCGAACCTTACAACATAACGTTCATCCAAAACCAAAATAAGTTATTTTAAAAGAGGTTCCGTCAAACATAATGGCTTTAAGACAATATTTATCTCCAAAAAGTATGTGCTTCTAAAGTTGGTTATTTCTGAAAATGACGTCTTTTTGCTGTCAATATAATATATATATATATATATATATAAAGCGTTTTTTATTCTTCTAAAACTGGTAACTGTTAGACATGGTGACTTTATGTGTAAGTAATTAACAGATTATCGCTTGAAGAAAAATTTAACCGCTCATTTGCTTTCAAACTTATTTACGATTTGATAACACTTGAGTTGAATTGAATAGGTTATATTAGAGGTATTTCTTGTGCGATGCTGAAAGGAAAAACAATATTCAGATATATTATACCTTCTCATTTGACCTGAGAATTGTTGACAAAAACAACAAGTTAAACATTTTTCTGTGAGGGTAAGTACACGTGGTAAGTACTGAAGCTTTAGGGTTTGCATAACTCAGGCAGCTTTCTTTGATAGTTACAGAACATGCAGTTAATGACAAAAAGCTGTCACATTATTTTATGTGCGAACTTCATTGGCTCAATAAATAGCCTTAGGCACAATACGTTATCTTTTAATGACAAACCGCCAGTTCTGGATGAAGCCCACGTAAAGAAACAGGCGTGGAATCATGCCTTGCCTCAGGGAGGCAATAATTCCAGGCCCAGTCACGTGGTTTACTCAACTTTAACCCTTTAGCAATAAGGATGTTCCACTTTTTTTTTAAATATATACCATTCAAAAGGACGACAGGCATCAAACACCTAAAGATTTCTCTACAGCACCGAAGTTCTTTCATCGGAAAGTCCATAAGTCGGTCTTACCAAGAAAAGTGAGCTCAGACGAAAGTGCAAGTCCGTCCACCCACTTTGGGTGGTGATTACCTATGTCGACAAAGTGTCAAGCTGAGACCCTTGCTAGACAGCATTCCCCCCACCCATTTGACGCTTCGTTTGAACAAACAATATACTAAGCAAATTTCGACAATCTCCAAAATATTCGGCGAAAGTTAAAAGTCAGTTGATGCCGTTTATAGATAAAGTAGTTTCACAGTAACCTCATAAGATAACCTTTAATATTCACCTGTGTTCTACTGGTTTATTGTAAATAATACAAACTATAACTTTATCTACGTTTTGCTGTTCCTGAACTTTTTTATCTTATCATTCGTCATCATGATGTTATCGATGTATTTTCGCCAGGTAAGAATCTACACGTTAACTTATTATCTAATTAAACTTACCTTCTTAATTTTTTATCTGTTTAGTGACTTAAGTTAATTTTTTTGGGGGGATACTTTTTATATATCTCCTGTCAACAGTTACGGTTTACTTGGGAACTTTTGATTAATTTATTGTTTTGTCAGTTAAGGTTTACTTGACAGATCCTAAATGAAGAGATCCTATTGTCCGAATATCGTTGTGAAGCAAAGTTTACTTTGTTTTAGCGCAAAGGGTAGACGTTAGGATATGTGCACTCTGAACCCTGGATTTTATTGTTGTAAGTTTATAAACGTACCACTAAACTACCAGAGGGATAGTACATTTGGAACTGAATTATTTATTTACTGTTATAAGATTAAAGTATATTTCGAACGTATCTTTACATTAATTTTAATTAATGACGTTTATGGTTTACGTTCTGTTAAGTTCTCTGTGTGTTTTCTCATCATTTAAGGTTTCTTACGCACTTAATTACAAATTGATTATATATATATGTCTGTTTACGTCAATTTAACTTTACAGTCACATCATCAACTTATTTGCTTTTTCTCGACGGTTTAGTTTTCATTGTTTTATGCATATAGCAAATATTCAAATGTTTGTTTTTGTTGAAATGTAAAACTGTACACTTGATTGCTTTCTTCATTGTGGGGAACTGAGCCCCGGATTTCAGTACTGTAAGCTCAAAAACTAACCACTGATCCACGAGACCACTCCCCAGTAGATTAATTTGGTTTGAATTTCGCGTAAAGCTACACAAGGGCTATTTGCGCTAGCTGTCCCTAATTTAGTAGTGTAAGACTAGAGGGAAGACAGCTAGTGATTACCACCCACTACCAATTCTTGGGCTACTCTTTTACCAACGAATAGTGGGATTGATCCTACCATTATAACACTCACACGGCTAAAAGGACAAGCATGTTTGGTGTGACGGCTATTTGAACTCGTGAACTTCAGATTACAAGCCGAGTGCCTTAACCACTTGAACATGCCGCACACCGGTCGAACACCAGTAATTTCACAAATCAGCAACAATTAACCCGTGTCTCATTTTTCGGTGGTGGACACAGCAGATAACTCAATGTGATTTTGATCTAGAACAATGCTACCAAGGGATTATATCAAACTTACTTATATATGTGTTTTAGTCAGTTTAGTTTTCTTATACACCTGAACGATATCATATATACCTTACGTGGACCAATCAGAGAGCCAAAACGAAACATTCATAGTTAAAGCATGGCGATTCTTTGAAACTACTGACCAGAGAGAGAGAAGCCATTCACTAGCACCCACCGCCTACATGACCACTCTTAAACGAAAAACAGAATTGGTTGTCACTTTAATTTTTACTCTAGATTTAACAACAATTGTTTAATTCGGGTTTTCCCTCACCTTAATTTTAGTTCGTGTATGTGCTCACAAGGAACGCATTTATTGGTGGCTTGGTCACCTTAGTTTCACCGATTTCTCACGAACAACAAACAATTCCTTACTTACATGTGTAATATCTTGCGAAACAATTTGTAGTGTGTTTGATTGCAGCTTACTAAACCTTATAAGGATTCGTATGTCTAAGCTTTCAGTACCTATTAAACAACAAATTACTTATATATGTGTATTCGTTAATTAGTCTTTATTCGGCCGTTCTATGTAACTTATTAATTATCTGATAGTAACTTGTTGTTTAAGGAGAAGTTAATAAAGCATGTTTATTTAATCTAAGTTTGACTTTAGATTAACAAAATATGTTTATTTAATCTATGTTTGGCTTTATATTAACAAAACATGTTTACTTAATCTAAGTTTGGTTATAGATTAACAGTTGGTCAGTTATGAAACTATTCCCGATGACGAGAAACCTACTTGAAGTGAAAATCTGTTCTACAAAATACTGGTATGAGTTTTAAAACTTAAATTAAAATAAAGTACAGAACAACATTTCTACTTTCTTAGGCCATCTTCGGGTTAATAAATAGAGTTTGCAACTGACTGTTGCCGAGCACATGGCTTAGAAACGAAAGTGTAAACAGGTACGAGATTGTAGGGGGCATTGCAGTTCAATGATAGGTTATTACTTAATACAGGTTGGTTGTTTTCTTGAACCAAAGCCACTTGGGGTTATCTGCTGAGCCCATCGAGGGTAATTGAACCCCTGATTTTAGCGTTGTAAATCCGTAGACACACCGCTGTACTAGAGGGAGGCTGTTTTGTTTGCAGTTAGGATCGAACCTAGGATTTGAGCGTTGTGACTCCCCCCTAAAGCTTACCTACGTCCCATAGGGAGACTCACTTAATGAAACAATAAATTTTATTCATTGTAATTAAGAAATTAATCATAAAAATAAGTATAATAAAAAATCGATAGTAGGTGTAAGAATGCGAAACCAGTTTTTTAAACAATCCTTCTCTGTATTTTCAAATAAAAATAAAAGGCTTCAGAAGACAACTTATTTCTATTCATGAAACTTCTATGCTGTCCTGTATAGGAGGTGTTTTGTCTTTTCATCACATACACCAGACATTCAACTGTGCGACTCAAACCCACGTTGTAGACCACGCGTTTTTTTTACCGTCTTGTTTAGAAAAGTGACGATACTGTTGTTATTGTTTTTTTTTTTACATAACACACGTGCTAGAAGACCTTGAACTGTCTCTGAAAATTAATGAGAAAAGACATGAGCAATTAAATTACTCTTCCAGTAATTACAGTCATCCAAGTTGTTGCTCTCGCACGAGTTACAAAGAAAATAGGGGAAAAAATGTTGCGTTATTTGCTTTACAAGTGTCATCTGGTGGGCATTCATTAAACTATTTGGAGAGTATTAAGATATCTGTTTTTTTTTCCATTTGATCTGTTTAATTGTATTTACACTACATGTTATTAGCAAAGTTTGAAAGTACCACGTGTTTCATTTGAATATCCCCTGTTTGCTATCGCATAAAATAAGTATACACTGATAAATCATTTAGATTGCATACGAAATATTGTGAAAATATGTTAAAATATTTGAGCAATACGTGAAAAAAATTACATCTTGATGGTTAGAAAAGGTCAGTTGCTAAGTTGAATAAAAATTAAGTGTCATCTGGTAACTGATAATAGAAACACAGTTCATAGTCATGGAAGGAAAATCTGTTCTTGCTCTCTCTTTCTCTTACTCTTTTTATGTTGGCTTACTACATACTTAATAAAATATGTTTACGTACAATGTTTCGCTTCATACTTTCATAAGTTCGATTTTGATAATTTTCTTCTATCGTGTTTAAAAATAATCTAATGGAAAATAATGACAAGTATAATCGACAGAGGAAAACCCGGTATAGAAGTACATACAAATAGGTATATATTAAAATATTCATCTCACTTCACTTCAAAGAGAAAGCATTAGATCGATGGCTGGAATCACCTGGAACACTAATACTGTTCTAAATGAGAAAGCATGAAAATAATAGAAAATATTTAAGTTCGAGTAAATGTCATATGTGAGTAGTTGTAAAAGATATATATTTACGAAAAAGACAAATGGGGTAAAATGCTACCTTATATTTCACAAAGCAGTACAGTACCTGTTTTCGCTTTTCAACATAAATAAGTTTAACAAAGACAATAACATAAAGTAGTCTATGTATATGCAATCTTTTACTTTTAAATTTGTCAAAACATTTGTACACAATTTATATATCTGCCCATTGAAAAATAACCAACACACAAAAAACACTTAATACTTAAAAAAGAAATTATAATGGATTTGTTCAGGTTTGTTTTTGAATTTCACGCAAAGCTACACAAGGGCTATCTGCAGCAGTCGTCTCTAATTTAGCAGTGTAAGACTAGAGGGAAGGAAAGTAGCTAGTCATCACCACCCACCGCCAAATCTTGGTCTACTCCTTTACCAACGAATAGTGGGATTTAACGAATCATTATAACGTCACCACAGCTGAAAAAGCAACCATGTGTGGTGTGACGTGGATTCGAACCCTCGATCCTTAGATGTTAATGGAGAACACCGAAAGGAAATATTATTATGCTCTAATTTCGTAAATTATTTATGAATGCATTTGACAGAAGTTAGCAACGTATGCCAATAGTTTAAAATAACAACACTAATCGATATATAAATATAAACCAAAAAATAAAATTACATATATTTTCAATTTATTAATTCTATTTCTTGTCTGTTAATTCAAGTGAAAAATCAAACCCTTCTCACTCGAAATACATATATATATAACATTAACAGCTCCATAAGATTAGGGTTAGTTCGCATAATGAAGAAAGTTTTTCATGGTTAGAAGAATACTTACGTCAAAAGAAGCCTTTCTTATAACGCTGGATTAATTTTATGTTAAAAATTTGACAGGCAAGTACAATTTATGTTAATAAAGCATCTCATTCTTTTTATGCTTTTTACACTTTTATACTAAAGCTCCACAATGCATTTATTTGCTTAAAAGATAACGCTGAGCACTAAGCCTAAATAGTGAGTCTGTCATTTGAAATCTTGTGTTGTTGGTGGTGTTCTTGTGTGTGTGTGTTTTAGAGCAAGGTAACCAACGAGGTTACTGGCCTTATGTTCAACATGAGTATCAAGCCCCAATTTTTAGCGTATAAACTTCGTATTTTGTGTTGAACCAATTACAACAAAGAAAATAAATATAACTTTAAACATTTAAAATATTGCTTTTAAACAAAAATTAATAAAATTACCGAGGGATGACATGCATCTTTACACCTGACAGTTACCCTTCCTTTGTTGTTAAATACGCATTAATCTCTATTTTTTCACTTCACGTACACACAGATCGGATGTTTATTAACACTGTGATGGTAAGGCTTAACACAACGCACTTTGGTGCCTTAAAAGCAAAACACCAATGTACGTGTAAAGCCTTCTTTGAAATGCTAACAGTATTTGCATAAAGATAAATAGATCTATTAATTTCAGCTCTTTATACTGTGAAAATTATGCAATGTAAACATTTTCCAATACATAGTCCCCCGGTAAGATTAGTGACTTACAACGCTAAAATCTATGGCTCGATTCCCCATAGTGACCAGAGCTAAAATAGTTTACTGGATGAACTTTTCACTGAAACAAATAAATACATAAACTGAGCTAGAAAATATTTTATTATTCTTAAATATGTTTGTGGTTTAAGATGATACTTATTTACAATGAAAAAATCATGCAAAAACAATAACCTAGTTTTTGCTTTTCATAATCCTGTGCAAATACTAAACAACTAAATTAAAAGGCTGAAGCTGGCACAAGATTACATAGTCTGTTGTGAAGTAACAACAGGACAGTGTTTTGCTATCCCTTCTTTTGTAATAAAACTGTTTTCATTATTACGTAATCACATCGTCTTCGTGGAGTGAAAAGTAGCAAGTGTATGACCTATATATTTATAAACTATGTAAAGGTAAGAAGTAGGACCATTTTAAGAGATTCATTAACTTCTGAATTGTTCATGATATTTACAATTTTCTGATGATATATTATGTTTATTAAATATTTAATGTAATATTTTTACTGTTTTTAATCACATAAATGCAATTTTGACAGTGCTTTCAAATGAGTGATAAAGTAACTTGTAGATATGATATATGTAGCTTTGTCGTACACTAGCCATGAACTGTTTTACTAAATAAAATGAGCGTTTTAAATTATGTATTGTTCCCATTTAAATGGTACAGCGAGCAAAGATGTGTGCTAGAATACCTTCCAATGGTGTTTAATTTAAATCGAATGTATCCTGTTTCCCCAAATATTACGTAATATGATATTGTATTGCATTTATGGAAATAGTGTAAATTGAATCCTGATTAAATTCCTGTGGAAATGTATATATTTGTGTCTTCATCATTTGAACTGTATTTTAGCACGTGACTTAAGACTCTTGTAGTTTTTAGATACACAAACGTTGAAACTGATATTTGGAGAGATAAAGATAAGACAAAAAGAATTGTACCTAATCGGAGATTAGGCACTCGACTCTAATCCGAAGCTTACGGATTCGAATCCCTGTCACACCAAACATGTTCGCCCTTTTTACCATGGGAGCGTTACAATGTGACGGTCAATCCCACTATTCGGTGGTAAAAGAGTAGCCCAAGAGTTGGCGTTGGGTGGTGATGACTAGCTTCATTCCCTCTAGTCCTACACTGTTAAATTAGGAACAGCTATAGGAGACAGCCCTCCTGTAGCTTTGCGTGAAATTCAAAACAAACCAAACCAAACCTAATCGGAGATACTTCTAGAAATGGCTTCTTTTCCAAGACACTGGTCTAAAATCGTGTAACGACCTCAGAAAATGTGTCATAGGTCAAGTTATGCCAAAGTCATAATGACAAGAAGAAAATGTATCATAAATCAATAGTTTTATAAAATTTATTTCAATTCTTTTCCAGATGTCGTCAAAATAAGTGTAGATTAGTTGTTTTTGTGATTTTTTTGTATAACTTAATTTCTTTTGACGTTGTAATTTATGGAATTATCTTTGACTTATTCAAATAAGTATACCATTATATATAATATATATTTGTATTTATTATTTAGTATCACGAAAGTTTTAGTCCCTTGTACGAGGAACCCCATTTAGAAACTGAAGCCTGGTCAAATATGTCTTCTGGAGCGAACACTGAACCATTTAAAATGGTGCGTCAGATTGATTCTCAGTTCTTGAAGTGCGGAATTTGCCTTAACAAGTACACAAATCCGAAGGTATTAATTCTAAGGCTATCATCTTATTCTGTTGTGTATTGTTTATGTGAACTGAACTTTTTATACAGTTATGTTATGTAGACAAGTATTTTAATTCAGGTTTCTTTAGGCGCTGAACAAACATACACATCCAAAGTTATTCCACGTAGATCAATCATATTCCAGTTTCTATATTTTTAAAGTTTTAAAGTAAGATGCATGAATTAAAGAAAAGCTACCTTAAAATTAGTTTAATAACAGTTATATTTTGGAAAGAGATTTTACCACATGGTCTGGCATGGCCGAGTAATTAGGGAACTCGACTCAAACTTTGAGGGGCGCGGATTCGAATCCATATCTCACCAAACATATTCGCCCTTTCAGCTTTGGAGGTATTATAATTTAACAGTCAATCGCACTAATCGTTGATAAAAGAGTAGCCCAAGAGTTAGCGTTGGGTGTTGATGACTAGTTGCCATCCCTCTAGTCTTACATTACTAAATTATGGACGGCTAGCGTCGAGAGCCCTCGTGTATCTTTGCGCGAAATTCAAAACAAGGAAACAAAGATTTTGTCACCATGTTCCAGTAAACATAACTGATACAAATAGAAATTCTAACACTGATTATGAAAGCACATTACTAACAAAGGAAATATCCCTACATGAAATACTAGAAGCAATTAAAAACACCAAAAACAAAGCACCAGGAGAAGATGAAATATAAGCTATTCTCCTAAAAAAGGCCACTCCAAAATTGTTTGACCACCTAAATTCACTATTTAACTTATCGCTATCCTCAGGATATATCCCAGTTTCTTGGAAGCTAGCAAATATATTAATGTTCCATAAGGAAGGAAAACCAGCGAATAAACCAAATAGCTACCGACCAATCAGCCTGACCAGCTGTGTTGGCAAAATTCTCGAAAGAATAATAAGTAATAGACTCTCCACATTCTTGGAGATAACATCAAAATTACCAGAAGAACAGAATGGATTCAGAAAATTTATACAAACGACAGACCATTTAATAAGAATAACCGAAACCATAATAGATAGTTTCAACAAAAAAGAATGTACAGTCGCTTGCTTCCTCGATATCGAGAAAGCATTCGACACCGTTTGGCAAGACGGTCTAAGGTTCCAAATGAATGAAATGGAACTACCGCGAGGAATTATTCGCTGGTTATCTAACTTTCTGGAAAACAGAAAATGTAGAGTAAACGTAGAAGGAACTTTTTCCGAATACTTTACTCCACTAGCTGGTGTCCCACAGGGAGGGGTGGTTAGCCCTATACTCTTCATCATGTATGTAAACAATATGCTATTGAAGGATCCAAATCATGGATTCTCATCACAGTTCGCAGATGATGTGGCAATCTGGAAAAGTGCTGCAACCCCCACGATAGCAGCTACAAACATACAACCACAATTAAATAGAATTAGTGAATACTGTGAAAAATATAGAATTAAAATAAACACAGCAAAAACTCAGCTCGTACTCTTTACGAAATCGACAAAACACAGAAAACAACAGCCAGAAATATATATGAATGGCACTCTACTCCAGATTGCCCAATCAGCAAAATTTTTAGGTCTGGCTTATGATTCAAAATTAACTTGGATCAATCATGTCAACGAAATTAAAAATAAAATTTGGCGAAGAACCAACTATGTAAGGAGTCTAACTGGTAAACACAGTGGAGCATCTACAGATAACATTTTGAAAATATACAAAACATATATTAGATCAGTAATAGACTATGCAGCTTCAGCATGGCTAACTGTAAGTAATAAAACAATCAAAACTAAACTACAAACAATTCAAAACACACTTCTCACAACTGCATACAGAGTCCCGAGATCAACATCATCTAAATTCATTCACAATTACTCGAACATACCAACCATATCAGATAGACTCCTAAATATTACAATTAGATATTTGAACAAAAATTGGATGAAAAATGATTTATTATGCGAACTAGACAGGTACCTCATACATGATGAAGAAAATCCTAAATAACTCTCCCCAATTAACATATATTTTAAACATAAAGAAAAAATAAATTAAAGTAAAATACGTATGTATATAAACTTTAAATCTTATATTTATAGTTTACATATTTATGTATTTTAAAATAATAATAAAATAAAATAAATAAATTGCCACCAGCTAACTTGACCTACTGTGAATAATAGACTATAAATGGACATTGCCCTGAGAAGGACCTAACATACAAACAGTTAAGGAAAATAAGTTCAGGAAGGAGGAAGAGGTCAAAGTGAACCTGACCCTCCAGGGCAAAATACCCAGATACCATTGATCCATCATCACCATGTTCAATGCTGTTCCTTTTTCTTTGATTAACGTTTCGCAGAGAACTCTTTTTACAGGATTCATGACAATTCAGATTCGTTGGAAAATGTTTGAAAGAACAAAAATGTACTCTGTTCTTTATCAGTTTTAAGAACCAGTTAAACTTTTAGTGAAACTAATTTTTCCATCGTCAGTAATGCTTTTTAGAGTAAGTTAATTAAACCAGTCCTCACTGTAAAAGATTGTTTTATCTCTCGTGTCCCAGTGAATTCCTATGTTGTACTTGCTTGTTGTGAGACGTTATGGCAAAGAATAAAACTGAATCTATGTTTAGTCTCTCAAAACTGAGTGGTCTTTCGAAGACTTTGTTTGGTATTTGTTAGACGATTTTATATACCTAATGCTGAATAGTTGTGAGTTCGTAAGTGTTTAATTACAAGAGAATTGTATAATTTTCTCACGCGAATTTTTTCAAACATAGATGTAAATAGAACTCAAGAGCTAATACTGTTTTTCAAAATACTACTGTTTCGTAGACAATGCTCCTTTTGTGTGAAAAGTGGTGATTAAAATTCGAATTGAATTCTCCTAGCCACTTGAGCCTTTGATCAGTTTTTATCTACTATTAGTTAAGAAATGTTATTATATATCCAAACTGATGCTCCAACAATTACGTTCGTTCATAATGGGCATTCATTGGTGACGCCATGTAGCCCCTAATGGCACACTGGTTTGTCTCCAGACTCACACTGCCAGAAACCGGGTTTCGATACTCGTGGCGGGCAGAACACAGATAGCTCATTGTTTAACTTTGCACTTGGTTCCAAATAAACAAACCCTCTGATAAAAGTACCACAGAAAAATATGTTCTTCGTTTGAAGTACCTCGTGAAATTTCCCCCTTGTTGTCTTAAATGTTCTTAACAGTCACATGTGAGCTCCAACTGACATTACCCAAACTGCTGAGACATGCTTTAAGGGCTCATGATAATAAGATGTTTTCTACACACAACACCAACGCAATCTTCGCTTCTCATTCTTATAGATATCTGACTGTGAGATTATCTCAAGTTTTGACAAACCAGTTATCATGAAATATATTATAAGACTCAAAGAAGGACAGTGCCAAAGTAAAAGCAATACTGGGCATGACTGGTAGTTACATTAAATAGTGTTAGCACACTGGTTATACGAATGTTGTAATCATCGCCCTCTAGTGGAAATAAAATTTGATATTGGAGTTGCTTTCTTGTAGTTTCATTAACTACGCTACCAAATAGCATGGCTCTCTGTTTTGTTAGTTATTGAACTATAGAGTTAGAAAAGGCCAATTAACAAAAACTAAACGATTGAAAAAAAAACATCCACGTAAATGCCATTAATTTCATTTAGATATTTAGTGTCGTTGTTATCGGCTTGAATTAAGCACAAAGCTACGTAAAGGGCTATCTGTGCTCTGCCCACCACGGGTATCGAAACCCAGATTTTAGCCTTATAAGCTCACAGACATACCGCTGAGCCACTGGGGACTATTTAGTGTCTATCCATATATTTTGCTTTTATTTTACTTATTTTTTAAAGACCTGATCTTATCCATATAGTTTTATCGTCGTGGACGAATGTTCTTGTTTCCTCTGTGGAGTATAGTCTGTCAGCATTATTCTAAGATAGTTGCTCTTCTGTAAAAAACGAATATGAAGATGTTTCAATTGAAAATAAATCATAAACTAATCACCTACCTAATAAAATTCGTAAATATATATTGTAATTGGGAAATATTTAGTAACGTATCAATAAATGGTAAAAACAGAGACCGAATAAATGTAATTGTCCAAGTTTGTTTACAAAACACATTAGCTTAGAAAAATCCTTGACTGTTCTAATTATTCTTATATAATTTACTTTCTGTGTTTTTAAGGCAAATATACTACACGTATGTTTGAAAATTTATTTAAAGGAGTTTTTTTTGTTTGAATAATTTTAACTTTTTTGTGTTCCATAAATGGCGGTTTTATGGTTTCGTTTTAGCAAATTATTATTTCCTTGTTTTAATAAATGGTAATATTATTTTTAGGTTCTCCCTTGTCTACATACCTTTTGCGAGGCCTGTCTTTTAAATTCTATTCCAGCAGAGAGCTTAACACTAACTTGTCCTGTCTGTCGACAACAGTCCATACTTCCAGAACAAGGAATATGTGGGCTCCAGAATAACTTTTTCATCTTGAAAATGATGGAAATTTTAGACAAGCCCACAGATTGTCACGGCTGTAAATGCAGAGTTCCGGGAACGTTTAAGTGCATTATTTGTAACCAGTTTCTGTGTGATTCATGCACCAGGTTGCATCAGAAAGAAATGTCTACCAGTGGACATCAAGTTCTTTCCCTGAGCGAAACAGCCCTGTTTAAGAAAGATGGAAAATCAAAGAATAACTTTTCAATAACGTGTCCGAAACATCAGAGCCAAACTCTGAAATTTTATTGCAACGAATGCGAAACACCTATTTGCGTGACGTGTACAGACATTGAACATGGTGGACATTCTTCTTCCCGTATACAAGAGGTAGTGGAAAACCAGAAAGGAACCTTAAAAAACCTTGTGGAAAAAGCTTACTCTCAGGTTCCAGATTTCAGAGAAGCTTTGGACTCCATCGCTGCTTCATCGTATGACCTTTCTAACAAACACTCTAAGATATCTAAAGACATTTGTTTTACCTTAGACTCTGTAATGGAACTTGTTCGGTTGAAAAAGGCCTTCTTGTTGAAAGAGCTTGATGAGTGCCACAAACGAAAACAACAAGTTCTGCAGGAACAGAAGAACTACTTGGAATTGTGCTTAAAAGACCTTACAAACAGCTGTGATTTTATTGAAAATACTTTAAATTATGGTAGTGACACCGAAATTTTTCTTGTTAACAAACAGATGGCCGAGAAGATTTCTGAATTCTCGGAGATGTCTGTCCAGAACATGCCGGAAGAGAACGATTACATAGCCTTTAACGGTGCTGACCTGGCAGTCATTAAGAAAACATTGAATACTCTGGGAAATATACAGACCAACAATGCTGTGGCTTATGAAACTACAGCTTTAGGAGAAGGGTTAAAACAATGTATTGTTGGCAAACAAACTCTTGTCAATGTTGTACCTAAAGACAGGTTTGGAGAGATTGTAAAAGACGGAAATATGGTGTTTGAGGCAGATATTAGCTCTTCAGAACTTTCTGTAACCTTAATTCCAGACATATTTGATCAGGAGAATGGTAGTTATGACATTGTATACATTATTTCTAAGGAGGGGACATACAAATTTACAATTAAACTGTTTGGAAAACACATTAAAGGTAGTCCTTTTGAGGTGAAAGCATTTGTCGAAGAAGAAGGATCATCTAGTGACCGGCCTACGAGTTCCAAGATACCTAGAACCACTGGCGTCACACAGCGCAGCTCCAAACGCTCATCCACTAATGTATCCAGCGAATCCTATTGCAAAAATAATCTTTTTGACGATGATTTGGTAATGAGAGTGGGTAATAGAGGGCGTGGTAAAGGAGAATTCACAAACCCTCAGGGCGTTTGTTGTACACCAGACAACCTAATTGTGATTGCAGATAGTAACAATCAGTGCGTCCAAATTTTCACCACGGCAGGTGACTGTAAGATGCGTTTTGGGATCAGAGGTCGGAGTCCCGGCCAGATTCAAAGACCAACAGGTGTCGCAGTCACAACTAATGGCAATTACGTCATAGCAGATTATGAAAATAAATGTCTAAGTATTTTTGATCCTAACGGGAAGTATGTAAGCCGTATGGGTGTAGGTAAACTTTTAGGCCCAAAAGGAGTAGCTGTTGATAAAAATGGCCACATCATTGCTGTAGACAACAGAGCAAGTTGTTTATTGATATTTCAGGAAAATGGAAAACTTTTAAATAAATTTGGCACTAGGGGGAGTGGTACAAATAAGTTTGCTGGACCACATTATGCAGCTATAAACAGTAAAAACCACATCATTGTATCAGATTTTCACAATCACTGTATCAAAATATTTGACTCTGATGGTGAATTTGTCTGCATGTTTGGATCTAATGGAGAAGGAAACGGACAGTTTAATGCCCCAACAGGTATTGCTGTCGACAGACAAGACAACATCTTGGTAGCTGATTGGGGAAATAATCGAATTCAGGTATGTTAGATATTGATGACTTAATTTAAAAAGTTAGAGTCGCTTTGTCATTTGTTCATTCACAAGCATTTCACTGTTTTATATCTTTATACCACACTGGGGGGGGGGTTAAAGCACCTTAAACAGATCATGAATAAACAAAGAAGTCTGGCTTTCACGGTTTATAAATATTTTTGCTTGCAGTCTTATCTAACATAAAAATATTGTAATACAATGATAAAACAAAGAAAGGACCATAATAATAGGAAGCTTTTAACTTATGATTTAAATAATTATGACTTGAGGTGATAAATATATGTTTTATTACATAAATTATGCTTTCATCTGAAAATGAAATGGAAAGTTACAAATAACAGAAGCAATATGTCACACCAAATTATTAACTTTACATTTTTTCACAGATTTTTGACAGTTGTGGGTCGTTTTTGTCTTTCGTCAATACTTATGGAGATCCTTTGTACGGTCCTCAAGGGTTAGCTGTAACGTCAGACGGTTGCGTAGTGGTGTCAGACTCGGGAAATCATTCCTTCAAGATGTATAAGTACTTACAGTAAAACAAGTTTAGCCTAAAGGTAAGCCTTCCCCATGCAATGATAAATAATAAATAATCCATGAAACTATCTGAGCGATTATCTGCTTCTGAACTGAAAAAAACCTAGTTAAACAGCACCTACTGGTAACTCTAATCGAATAGTGTGATTTTATCATCAGTTATAATGAACCCACTGTCCCAACGAGATGCAAACCGCGTATCCTCTGATTTACACTCTGACAAGTTACCGACCGTTTTATGCGTCTAGCTCTTATCGTTTTAATAGAAGTTGGTGTCAGTTGAGGTAGACTAGACATAATTATATTTATAATTAACTTGGTAACTTTGTTTCTATGTTCCATCCGAATTCCAAAGCTAAACAGTTTAATTAATGTCCAAAGGTCAAAATATATTACTAAGAGCGTGAGACAGTATATTTTTTCCCATTACATCAGTTCAGAGAACAAATGATAGTTGGAGTTAGAACAAACCAATTCTCCCAAAAAGATTTGTTTGTTTGTAATCAAGCACAAAGCTAAATAGCTATCTATGATCTTCCCAACAAGGGTATCGAAACCCGGTTTCTAGCGTTATAAATCTGCAGACATACCGCTGTGCAACTTACAGGCTCCCAAGAAAAAAAAATGCAAGAACTAATCAAAAGCAGAGAAATAAGTTAAAGTAAAGAATGGCTTCAAAAAGGTATAAGGGTGAAGTAAAATAATAAAAATGGCTCATTTGTTATTCACAGATACCCCTGTAATTACATAATGTGTTACCCTGATGTTGAACGATTTGTGGAAAAGTCGACCCTTTCATTGTCCTCAGTGTGTGTATGTATATACTAAGAGCGTATTAATATCCGAATATAAATGACTACTGATGTGAATTCATCATTTGCATAATACAGAGTTTCATCTGCATTTTTCAAATATAGTTTCTTCGAGAATAATGCATTTCGGTGGTGTATTGTATGGAACGTAATTTTACCCAACAGAAATGATAACATTAACTTCTGAAGTTTGATCTTGAATTGCCATCAGGGAAATATAGTTACTAAATGATTATAAGTTTGTTGACTTTGTTTAATTTTTTGAGTTGAATCAATTCTATAAAAATGTCTAGCATCCTATCCAATTTTAACCGTAATCGTGATGAATGAAAATTTGATCTTTGAATTCAATGGAAAACTACCATAGAAGTGCACGTACGTTTTAGCTTCTGTAGAGCAATGAAGAGGCTGCCCATGCTAATGATTCCGAGAGATATAAGTTGAAATTAGATACTAAAAACCATCCTATAACCAGATGAAAACTAATTTCAAACAGTGAAGTGTTCACCAAGTTATTGAAACCTCAGGTGTTAAGAACTTTAAACTATCTTTCCAAATGCAAAAATCTTTCAAATCTTAAGTTATATAAAGATTCACTTGGTAATAGTTTGTTTTAACTTGATAATATCTGATTTATTCCAAACTGTCAGTTCTCAAGTGATCGTGGTGTCAGTTTTGTTACCCAATGTGTATCACAATTTAACCCACGAAGGCTCGAAGAAACCTTGAGTGTTAAATGTGCTGAGAAACTCGAATTCTCTTTCGAAATTAAGAAAATATATAAAAGTGTGTTTATTTATGTCTGAGAATCCTTTATAAAATATTGCATGTGCAGTTTCATAAAAAATTGTATTTCGGCGTTAATAGCCCTTCTATAACCAGTGCAATGTAATTATTTTAACGAGGATAGTATCAGAAATTCTAATTAAACAAATATTAAGAGTTGAAAGTTAAAATGTCTTTAGAATATGAGTAAAATTATGACTAAAGTTTCTGTTTTTTTAGTTTACTGTGTTGATACAACTTTAAACTTTCTTCTTAGGTTTTTCTTCCAGAGCTCCAGCTATACTGGGATGTTTCCACTTTCTTGACGAATAAACTGTCATTCTCAGAACAAAAACACTTTCCTCTGTAATTTAATGCTTCACACAGCTTCATTATTTAGTGAAATAACGTTTTTTCTAATTTGTAGTAATTTTGAATTTTTTTTTGCATGTTGTCTTATTTGAATTTGTGTTCAGTTCTTTTCTTCGAGTATAACGAATAACAAGCGCCATCTTATGGTGAAAAAGCTAAGTTGTGCATACAAGTTTAAATGAATCGTTTAAGGCCTGGCATGGCCGAGCGCGTTAAGGCGTGCGCTCGTAATCCGAGGGTCGCAGGTTCGCGCCCGCGTCGTGCTAAACATGCTCGCCCTCCCAGCCGTGGGGGTGTATAATGTGACGGTCAATCCCACTATTCGTTGGTAAAAGAGTAGCCCAAGAGCTGGCGGTGGGCGCTAATGACTAGCTGTCTTCCCTCTAGTCTTACACTGCAAAATTAGGGACGGCTAGCACAGATAGCCCTCGAGTAGCTTTGTGCGAAATTCTAAAACAAACAAACAAGCATATCATTTTATGCCATTAGTAAACATAAATTTCAACTAATTAGATAAGTAGTGTGTAGTAGAGTAGGAATGCAGTGCCTTAACCACCTGCCTGTAACAGATCGTAGTGAACGTGAAAAAAAAAAGATTCCTTTATTTTTCACTCAATGTTTTGTATTTTATCTACCCACATGAAATATACCAGAAAAAACAACAACAAATAATTCCATACTTTAAAAAATAAGCACGTAATATTTCAAAAAGACAACTAAAAAACTTTCGTTTATTAAAATTTTAAATGAGTAGCTTGTTTTGTTTTTTAAGTTTTGCGCAAAGATACTCGAGGGTTATCTGCGCTAGCCGACCGTAATTTAGCAGTGTAAGACCAGAGGAAAGGCAGCTAGTCATCACCACCCACCGCCAAATTTTGGGCTACTCTTTTACCAATGAATAGTGGGATTGACCGTCACATAATAACGTCCCTACGGCTGAAAGGGCGAGCATGTTTTGGTGCAACCGGGATTCGAGCCCGCGACCCTCGGATTACGAGTCGAACGCCTTATCGCGCTTGGTCATGCCGAGCCAAATCAATAGCATAACATATTACATTTGAGTAAAGTATTTCCGTGCTTTTTGTATGTAAAAATAAAGTTCGATTTATTGTCATATACATGTATTTATAAACCTGATGGAGAACTTATTTTATATTGGTTTCAATTTTACGAGTCCATGAAAAGTTGTGTACTTTTTTCGATAGTTAAACCTGCATGAAGAAAACGGATAATTTACGCCTTACTACAACATCTCTCGTCCGTTGTCAGCCAGTAAGCATTTTATTAACGTATTAAGAAAATTAAAGAAAAAATATAACTTATTTTCCAACATATATTTTTTAGTTTTGGTCTCGGCAAAAAAAAAAAAAAAGACATCATCTATGTGTAATAATATAAAATAGTAGAAGCATTTTAGGAGTTCAGTATAATTTCTTATATCCTTATGTGAGACTAGCGAATTAGTGGTTAACATTGATAGACAGTGCTATACCTGAAGTCATCTATAAAACCTCGGATACATTTTATAATCCCACATTGTACCTTGTATTCTAAGATTTTTTTTTAATGCAGCGTATTTTGTTTAATTTTAATGTGTTTTGTTT
Source organism: Carcinoscorpius rotundicauda (assembly GCA_011833715.1). Classification (NCBI taxonomy): domain Eukaryota; kingdom Metazoa; phylum Arthropoda; class Merostomata; order Xiphosura; family Limulidae; genus Carcinoscorpius; species Carcinoscorpius rotundicauda. The sequence goes on from CM022403.1 coordinate 38,428,800, forward strand.
TGGCTTGAAATTTATGGTTATAATATATATATATACACACACACATATACATAAACCTACGATTTTCCGTCCTACCTACTACAAACGCTCTTGAATTCAATGTGGGAACACAAATCAATTTGATTAGCTTCTGTATTTCGTCTTTGACTAAGAACTTGTGTTAAGATGCATAGAAATAGATGCGGCAGACTTTTTGAAGTTACATTTTCATTTTTTAAATAAAATTGTTGAGTGGTAACTACGTTTCATTTCCTAAAATAAACTTTTGTTACGAAAACTAAAAGTAACCAATTATTTAATTCTTAGAAGAAAGCTACACAAAGAAGTATCTATACTATGCCCACCGCGGGGAATCGAATCCTAGATTTTTGCATTATAACTCAATAAATGTACCTGTCATCCATCGGAGGATCATGTTTAAAAAAAAATCTTTGACACTAACGTAAAATGGAAGAATCTTCCAAATTCCTTCTCGTCACGTCCTTCATGTAAGTTACGTGTGTTAAGCAGGCCATGTTGGATAATAATTTGCTATTCAATTATTATAGTAATTAATTATTATTATTTATTTCTAAGGGTTGAGTCTTATGGGCGAAACTACAGTCTACAGCAGAGTGTATGACCAACACTCAAGAAATTAATAGATCTCAGATCCTTTGGAATTTTATATTTGGTGAAAAAAAGATAAACGTATATAATGATCATTTATTTCACGAAGTGAACGTAACGTTTTTGTAAACTCGTTTTAATTCAAAAATACCATTGCTTATAGTTGGCGCATAAAATATGTTGTATCTCTCCAAAAAAATGAAAGCCAGTTTATTGTTCTGTATGGATATTTAATTAAAGTATTTAACATATGTACACTTATTACCTCTTTCTTAGTTTCCAAACTGCGATGTTCATAAAAAAAATCAATTTTGAGAACTTTAGAATTTTTCTGTCTTTTGTACTCCACTTTGTTAAAGGTATTGACTCTGAGACATTATTCCCTTCTTTTCTGGCTTTTTTTTTACTAGAATCTATTTAGATCTTACAGACCGTGAGAGTCAGGTACAAATGAACCTCCATCTCCGGTAGAATTTAAATACTACATGACGATTAGAATATCCTGACTCCTTTCAAGGCATCACTCGACGTTGCAAAGTTCTACACAAAGCGAACTGTTCCACATTACATTTGTTCTTAATCTATCGAGAACACTGAAATGAATTAATCATAGCATTATAAAGCAGGTATATACAGTAAATATTAGCTCTCAGTTAAATTTGAGGAAAGACAATTTAACCATGTCCAAACAACATGCAACACTAACAGAGTTCAAATAAAAATAAACACCCCACAAAAACCATTTTAAATATTATTTGATTTTATATGCAATTGCTTATTCATGTACTTCCAAGTTATGTCTAATTTTAAAATTAAGAGCTACTGACAATTAAGTACAAGTGTATATCTTTTCCTACTCCAATCTTGAAAGACCTACATGAATACAAATCGTGTCACTAAATTTAAACTACTTACAAAATCATTTTGCCACGAGGTTGGTTTGAAAATGATAGTTGCAATCAACTGTAAATGTTGCCACCATATATTAACAATTTACAAACCATTTTAATCGCATGGATTTTTGTTTTGTAGATGACAACTTAAGACAAACAGAAACATCATCTTGAAAAGTACAATAAAAAGCAAAAGATGTTGTTGTTGTTTTCGAATTAAGCACAAAGCTACACAATGGGCTATCTGTTCCCTGCCCACCACGGGTATCGAAACCCGGATTTTAGCGTGTAAGTCCGCAGACATACCGCTGAGCCACTGGGGGGCAAAAACAAAAGACATTTTGTCCTAATCTTTCATCGGATTCACTGAAGCCAATTGAAACTTGCTATTTTTCTTAAAATAAATTGCTGCTGTCACATCCATTAGAAGTTCTATATCGACTCCAAATAGCATATACATAGATTAGTTGAAACAATTTTACAGAAATGTTATTACTGGAAAGCTGCCATTATAAGGGATGTTAACAATTGATTACAAGTACTATTGCAATATCATTTTACTTATCTTCTATTATAACATAGTGAGTAGAAACTTTAAAAAATACAGAGCTGCAAAGTTATTTATTTCTTACATGAAGTACTTACATACTGCATTGTGAATAGGTACATCACAAGTCCATAAATGGTATGAAATTAAACTTTTAAATGAGGTAGCATCACATGAAATGTTTTATTATGACAAAGCATTTTATTATAATTCAGATGAAGTTTCAGTAAATTGCCACAGAAAATAAAAAAAAATTTACAACAAAAATGGTATCGTATTTTTAACATAATAATGAAGTTATAACCAATACATACCATAACAATTCCTTTAATATTACGTACAAATACATTTTACAGATAAATCCAAATGCCCAAAAATATCGTAAAAGAAATGAGTTCATCACAGGTATACAAATGTTAAATCTTTATTTGAATCCAACCATATAAAAAGAATTATTTTACATCAAAACAAGGTGTGCACAAAGTCTAAACTAATGACAAGGCATATATTTTGCATCAAATTGTTTAATGGTTTGAGGCTGAAGAGAAGCATTGATATAAACATATAAACAACCTGTTTCTCTTCAATTTTCTATCTCTCTCTCTCTTTCTGTCTTATTAACAGTCCAATATAAGCCATAAAAAAGAAACAACATGGATTTTCAAAGGCCTTTTCTAATATCTACAGTCCAGAGTGTAGTAAACTAGAAAGATTTGATTGTCAATGTATGAAAAAAACATCATCTCTGGTGTTGTATATCACACTTTTCTACCAGATGTAACACACAGTTTGTCACTAAACATGTAAAGGAAAAAGACTGGGAGTGGAGCATCCAGTATATAATAATACCTAAAATGAAAATTTATAGCAAGGAAACTTTTGGCTGACTAAAATGTATCTGGATGACATGAATGTTAAACTTTTTACATTTAAAAAGATTTTTTTATTAAACAGCAAACTAGACAAAAGATTTTACGAGGCTTTGGATTTTTTCTTTATCAGTTCAGTTAAAAAGGACTTCTTTCGTCTCCCTTTTCTTTCATTTTCTTCCGTAGTTGAATTAGAATCTGTGGAGTTTTCCTCATCCAATATGGTAGCACTTGTTACTTTTTTGATCAAGGCTCCAGACTTTTTTCGTCTGCTGAGAGAACCTTGGTTGTCTCCATCATTAACATGATGTGGCATGAAGTTTGCAGGAAGCGTATTATGTTGACGTCCATTTATACCAGTTTCAGAAAGAGCAAATCTGTTTAAGACACAGGGAGCCTCTTGCGAAGAAACAAAGTGTGTGTCTTGACTAAAACTTTTAACCATCTTTCTTGGCATTTTAATCTCTGGAGTTAAAGGAAATAGTTGGATGTCTCGTTGGCTAAAATTGAAAAAGTGAAATTATACTTCAAAGATATTAACACGACATTCAACTTTCCATTCCAATTACTATACAAAACATTAGTACAATACATTTTAGCAATTTCTTAAATTCATGACAATGAAATACACCTTAGATGCTTTAAAATAACAATAAATTGAAATCTAATAAACTTGGAAGTAGGTGCAGTTGTTTACCTTAAAACCACAATTATCATGTTCTTGTAAAATCAGTTTCTCAGAGTTTATTTTTTATCTACAGTTTCTTTAACTGCTCATTAAATGATGGTTTTTTCCTAATATGTTCTGTAGAATGTATTTTTGGTTTTATTTCCTATGAGCATGAAAATACCAAACCTTCAATAGTGATTTTGTACAATATTATCTTGGTCTAATTAATTCATTTCAAAATTTAGTTCAACAGAAATAAAATACAAAGGAATTCAATATCTTATTTCTCCACTTGCATTTATTTTCTTTGTGACCTCTTGACATGTCAATGCATTAAATTGATGTTATATTAACAAATTTATATTTACTACAATACTGATTTTATTCTGTGTATCTTCACAAACCTTGGAAACATTTTAGTAAATGTGAAAAGTCTTACACACAAGAAAAGTAGAATTTAATCAAATTAATTTTACTTAACACTTATCTGTGAATTTTATGAATTACTGATTCTGGATGGTCTGAGTGCAAGGTGATTTTCAGGTTAAAATGTGTAATTGAAAGTGTAGATATGTCATGTGATAGATTAGTGAAAAATTAAAACTAATCAAAATATTCTATTTTGAAATTAAAGCACAGATAATATGAAACTTTGAATTATACATTTAATTATTATTCCAAGCTTATTAACATACATTCATAGCAAGGTTGCTTAACAAAATGTTTGATGTAGCTCTACAATATAAAGTTGTGACTTGCATACTTTAAACCTATTCTATTAATGTGATAAATTAAATAACCATCAGATTCCATATTCTATGAAGGTCTTGAATGAAAACTGCCAAATGATGTTACTTTACAGAATGAGAAAACATACTCCAAGTTTCACATTACCTTTCTTCTACCACAAATTGTGAATTTCCACCCTCAACAGACATTGAACATGGAGCCAACGACAAAGCTATACTGCCATCTAATGATTCAACATCTTCCTCATAGCCCTTCTCATCTTCCTCGTGTTCTGATGAGGAATCTTGCTGGTGGAATGAAGTATTAGGAAAATTGGTAGCTGACGTACTTTCTGTTTTTAAAGACATAGAACTAGGTCCAGATCTACTGAGCTCTGAGGCTGCTGCTGTGATGGCTAGTGAAGAAGGCACAGTAACTATGCTCTCCTTTCGTCCATCAGGCCCTAACAGAAGTCGTGGAAAAGCTGTAATTGGGCATGCAGAAATAGACCCTAAGTAGGATAAAAATAAACTTTGTAAAATAATGTATAGTTTGTACAACAATTTCTTTTCTAGTGCTTTGAAGAAGTTAAAAAATGATACCACTTGTCGTCAAAACACCTTCATTCCAGACATTTGAAATTCAAATCAATAAAATTTTACTAATTTCAAGATAAACAAAAGTATTTCACTGTAGTTAACACAAGGAAAATATATCATTCAATACATTTTACCTTTTAAATGCATCTCAAAATTATGATTTTGCTATGGACACAGGTGCATCAATCTCCAAGAGTATAGTAAATCTGCTCAACAATCAAAGCAAATAAATAGAAATACATGGTTAATTATTAAATACAAAATGAAAGGTATCAACTAGACAATTTCTTTCCTTTTACATTTGTTCCCTCTGATATGTTTATACAGCTTATTGTTCGTTTGAATATATTTTTACTCGAATTTTTCATTAATATTTGTAAAAGTTCTCACCCTTTCTATGCATTACAGTTGGTTGAACTTTTGTTGCCTGACTAGCAAGGCAAGGGCTGCTATGTTGAGTGTTAAGAGCACCAGTAGAATGGTCAAGCACACCATGCTCACCATAGCCACAAACAGCAAATCGGGGTACAGGGACAAGAAAAGTGGAGACAGAGCTGTGCACTAGATAATGAACTACATGAAGCCAGAAAAACAGCTGAGAACTCCAAACAGTTATATATCAACAGAATTAGAGATCAAAAGAAAATTAGTAAAAAAAAACAATTAAGCTTGTAGCATTTTAAAAACGTGTGTTAAAAAGTGGAATAGCATTATCGTTATGAGGAATTTGTAAGAGTTAATGTGTTAAAAAAAGCCGATAAAAAGTTAGAAAAGTTTTATGCAGTTACCTCATCTTAGGGAGTGATTAATATAAAAATAACATAAAGGTTAAATGTCAACACCAAAAGTGTAGAAGGTTTTAAACATGATTCCCTAAACAAATTTTGATCAAAGCTTGGACATTTCACTTTGAGGAAAGAAACACTTGCTAAGTATACATAAAAATAATACTAACCTGCTCCACCAAGACCACCACTACTATAAACAGAGGGAGTACTATCTTCTAACAAAGTTGCTTCACTCCCACTACGGGGTAAACTTCCTTCTACAGATAAAAACACCAATCTAACTATTACTGTCAAGTCTCGCACAAAATAAATATAAAAAATGATTACTACTGGTAAGAAAGAACACAGTTTTAAGTATGTGATGTTTTCTCTTTGCCATCCTTACCTGAATGATGTCATGCAAAGAAAATTTATATTCTGATAACAATGAGCAATGTTTTTAAAAATGTAGTTTTTACTGTAATATGTATAGATGGGTGGTGTCTTGTAAACATGACTTTATCTTTAATATCTATGACTTTTTTCTGAAATAGTGTTTAGAGAATGGTGTACTGTGACTATTATTTTCACTTGAACATCGTTATATGACTGACTGACATCTTGTAAGCAATTTTTACTTTAACATTAAGATAGGCAGTTTCATCAGTAGTTCTTGTTAAACCACTGCAGACAGAAAAGCAACTCTCTCTCTGCAATCCTGTTTGTAATAATGTCAGCAGAAAAAGCACAGACAGGTATATTACTAGACCACAGCCAGATTTTCCTCTGAGAATTTTGTGAATGCTTATCTAAATCTTTAACAATGGATTAATTAAAGAAGTATAGTTAAACGGGAAAACAACATTTCAAATTATATAACATGTTCTACCTGTAGAATATGCTTGCCCCAAGCTGCTACTAGATGCACCTTGTAGCAACAACTGTAAGTGTCTTAATCCAGGGTTATATACAATAGGAAAGTTACATAGTAGTTCAATCTGTCTCCAGCGATGTAACCGTTCTTGAAGGTCTTGTGTTACTTCAGAGAGAGCCGATCTTTAACAGAACAAAGAAGGTTAGAATAAGTAAAACATCGACATTCACGTATAATAAAATCCAATTTTCAAATGCAATGTTGTTCATGAATCAAGGCCATGTGAAATAATGGTTTTGTGATTTTCTTTTCACACTTGAAAAAAATTTCTACAGTTTGTCTGGAATAAGTTACAGAGTATCATTTAGAAAAGTATATACTATTATGGCATTAGAAAAAATATTATGCAGAATTAGATTACATTAATAGACAATATAATGATGTATCAGAAATCTAATAAAAAATAATTAGCTACAATTTTTACAATTCTGTTAAAGCATTATTGTTAAAATTAAAAAAAAATGTATTAATGTCACAAACTACTTGGTAAAGCAATACAATGCTTTGGTGTTTTCACTTGAATCTCTGTAGGTCAATATAATAACAATGCTCTGTAAAGATCCTCAACCAATTAACCCTTTCTCCACAACTGCACAGCTCCAAAAATTTCCTATTGTACTAAAGAAAAATGATGGTGAATAACTAAGATAAGTTTACGAAATGGATAAAAATGGTTGCCCCTTTGAAACTGTTATACTTCTTTCAGTTCTAACAAACAAAAGCAAAAGGCAATAATAAATACAGTACCTGATTTTAGTTCATAATATTGTTAAAGCCACAATATTGTTAGGAATTCTTATCTCAATGTTTTAAAATTGTAGTAATTCTATACATCAATGTTGCTGTAACAACAGAGGATGGATTCTTGTGTATCTAAAAAAAATTGTTAAGTTATGTTGTCTACAATCTTTCTTAACACTTTGTTTATTGTAAGAGTTACCCAAATTTGACTTCAAAAGAGAAGATAAAAAGTTGCTCAACACATTAAAAAATGTTGACTTGGTGTTAGTTTTTCTCATTAGCAAATCTTTATTTTGTTTTTTCCCTTTTCGTATAAATTATTCATGACTTTTAGTTTGTTCACTGGGCACCCACACATTTCAGCTCTATATAAATGCTCTATTTGTATGACAGTTGGTGTGGGCAGCTTATATGGATATCCCAATAACTACCAAACCAAAAGATGTATTGATTTTTTTTTTTAAACCAGTACACTTTCATGCCCTGATTCTTAGAATAAAAACTGGTTTACCTCCTTAATTTTTAAGTAAGAAACTGGCCCCAAATTTAGAACCTTTCACCGTTAACTATACATGAAAAGTCATATTGTCCTTGCAAATAAGCCAGATTGACCCATCAAGGGTAGCCTTTGTGTTTGTTGTGCAAGTTAAAAGTTTGAATTATCTCTCCACTGCATTACTTTTATGTATAATTTGAAAAGTATGTCATTGTCGCTAAGTTTCATCACAAAACATCGATAAAAAAGTAAGTCAAATTTAGACCTTTAACTTATACATCAAAACACATACTACTGCCTTACTTGCAAGGATGGATGGGTATTTTCATATTCATGTTTATTGATGAATGTTTCCAGCTTTATGAGCCAATTTGGAGGAATGTTTTTTTTCTTTTGGATTCCAATTTAGGGCATAAAATGCATCACTGAAATAATATTCCAGGTATTTTGTATTGTGGCAGTTGTTGAGGTGTTAGTTTAACACTGTTACAGCAAGACTGTAATATAACTGTTTTGTGTTTTACTGGATGAAGATGAAAATATCCAATTCTTTGTTTTTTTGTAACACTGAAATCCAAAAAATCACCAGTTTGTTTCCTCATCTCAAGTCTACATATACTTCTTATACATATCAAACTCAACAAAACTATGAGGTTTTATAAACAATGAAAATTCTTTGGATTTCTGAAGATCAGAAAGTAGCCATAACTATTTGAGTTTGAGAGAAACAAATTACAGATTTTATGATGATTCATGCAATTGCAACGAACCGTCACTACCACCATTTCACTAAACAGTTTAAAATTTCTCAATTTAAACAGTATGTGCAAAGCTACATGAGAGCTATCTGTGCTAGCTGTCTCTAATTTAGCAGTGCAAGACAAGACGGAAGGCAGCTAGTCATCACCACCCACTGCAAATTTGGGGCTACTCATTTACCAACAAATAATGGAATTGACCATTACAGCTGAAACGATGAGCATGCTTGGTATGACAGGAATTTGAACCCGCAATCCTCATATTATGAGTTGAGTGGTCTAACCACCTGACCATGCTGAGACTCTCATTTAAATGACCCCAATCTGACAATATTCCATTTGCCGATTACAACTTGTAAACAGTTATAATGTGTATCCTAAAGCTTTTTCCATTATAAGTAACTCAGCTTTAACCACTAAGCTTGAAAAACAATAACTAAACATGTATTGGAAGATAAATCTTTATAAAATGCAGGAATCTTTTGTGATTTTGACCACAAATAATTATAAAAATATATCATTCTTTACACTGAGAACACAAGTTAGAATAATCTATCTACAAAAATACCCTTAAGTAACTTTTTCAGTGATTTAAAAGAAGAAACATCAGATTGTTCACGTTGAATCATTACAATATGACTTACGATAGACACTATGCATTTTGTATATACTTTTAGACATTCAAATGTATTCACTGTTTTATCAGTTCTTTTCAGTGAAGAGCAACAAAGAATAAAGATTTTGATGATATAACATGATTTTTCCCAAATCACATATTTTCACCTCTAGCCACTTACTGTTCACTAAGAGTGATTTGCTGATTTACAACAGACTGCTGGTAGAAATGTACATATACCAATTTATAAATACATCTATCATACAGAACAGAGTGTTACACACATACTCTTACTGCTTCACAGAAAAAATATTGACAAAATCCAGTAATTTTGAAAATTCTAACAAACTCAGAGGTTGCTCTAATGAGTATTCTTAACAAAGCAATATCAATATATTCTTAAACAATGATTTAGTAAACATTATTTACAGAATATCATAGAGAACTTCATAATCGATTGCATGCTAGACACTAATGATGGAACACATCAAACTTAACCAATTACACATTCACTTCTACTAATAACAACAGAGTGCATCTCAGTTCTTTAATGAATGTTACTGATGTAAAGAACACCAGAGTAAACCATTGTATTTTGTTCATTGTTACCGACCCAACACTGTTAATATACACAATTTAGTCTTTACTGAAACAAAGCGTTAGTTTTTGTGTATTCTGTAAATTGTATTGTAACCTTTCTTTAATGTTATTGTTCAGAATATCCACTAGACATTACATTACTTATAGTATAGGGATTTAGGATTAAGCTACACCTTCTAAGCTGACTAAACCTTGCGAGATATTATTGGTATTACAGCCAAAATTAATTAAATGCAAGGGTATTCAACTGGTAAAATAATACACTGTAAGTTATAATGTATACTGAATTACCTTTACTTATTAATGGGTTAATGTTGAGTCATATATGCAGTTAGCTTGCTTTGAACAAAAGTTAATATTAATTGTTCTTTACTATAAAATGCAAAACACCAGACTGTTAATGTGAACTTACTTTTAACACCCAGTCTTCAAGTCAATAAGGTCAAATTTGGAGGACTGGATGGGCTACAGAGGGGTGTCATGGTTTCTGATATTCAAGTTAGAACCCATAAATTGTAGTCCAATAAAGAGACACGATCTGTTAAACTAAAAAAAAACTCACTTTACTGCCAAACGAACTTGCCTCTTAATAATGTTCAGCCACAAAGATGCAGAGTTTAAAGGGTCGGCTGGACTTCTTGAACAAGATAGTACAAGTTTTCACAGTTAAGGCAGGTATTACCCTTAATCACCTTACAGCAAAAAGTACACTTTGTTGACCCTCCCTCAGCCCTGCAAAGTGCTAAGAATACAGTTTTATAAAGCTGTAAAACCAGATTTTGTGTTGTGTAACATGTCAAACTCCTACCACTTGTTTGGAAGGGGATATTGGTTTTAGTTCCTCATGGCCCAGAAACATGCTAATTTGGCCACATTGCTGGGCAATTCAGATCCTAGATATTACAATCTGAATTTCTGAAAATTACATGAAACAAGAGCACCAGAAAGTTTTGTTAAGGGACCAACACAAACATGTCTCCCCAATTCACACAGTGGGTGATGAACATACTTTGAATGATTTTGTTCATCTACATCAACAATGGAACTGTTAGTAAACTATCCAGAATCTTTAACCACAAAATACCAAACACTGTTAATGTAAACTTACTTTGCTTGAAGAATCTTGTTATCTACATCATCAATGGAACTTCCATGAGCAATCCTGAATGTTCCCATAAAATTTGATCTTTTCTTTCTCAGCTTTTCACACTGGTCAATGTACAAGAAAATACAAAACTGAAACCTACAGTTACAGTGCAACTTACGTATTCTTTTAAAAAGAATAAATACCTTGAAACAAATAGACACATGAGTTATTTCAGATATCTAATATTTAACTTATTTTTCAACTTGAAATTTTGTCCTAGTTTTAATGAAGTAAAATATAACTTCAAAGATGTTTGACTATTTTCTTTTGTAGACTGACAAAAGTATGCTTGTTGTGGATGATGATTACAAATGTATTTAAAGTATTGTATAAATGAGGAAAATAAAATACCTCCAATTCTTAAAGCAAAAATGAAGGCTATTACTTTAATTTTTAATATGGTTAATGTTTCAACATACTTTCTAATTTTTCAAATTACAAAGTGTAAGAAATTTATGTTCAGATATACAAAAAGAACATTTAATTCACATTATATTTACATTTGATAAAACCTGTTTAGATTGTTTATTTGTTTAGAATTTCATGCAAAGCTACACACGGGCTATCTGTCTCTAATTTAGCAATGCACGGCTAGATGGAGGGCAGTTAGTCATCATCACCCACTGCCAATTCTTGGGCTACTCTTTCACCTATGAAGTGGAATTTACCATCACATTATAATGTTCCAGTGGCTGAAAGGATGAGCATGTTTAGTGTGACAGGAATTCAAACCCGTGACACTCGGATTACAAACTGAATAACTTGATCACCTGGCTGTACTGGGCCTAACTTGTTTATAAGTATAATACAGTTAATACCATTAAACAGTAATTTTTACAGCAATTTTTAGTTAATTTCTTTTAGGTTAAGACAAGATATCATGCGACACAAAAAAAAAAAATATATTTTCTAATTTTCCATGCTCTGAAAATGGTGTAAAAGTTCAGAAAATAATATGGATAATGAAATGTAACTTGCTTAAAACACAATCACTAAAAACAATTATGCCTGTTTTGTTTTTTGTAAATAATTGGATACAACAATTAAAGGTCTTAGATTTGGTAAGCTTAAACAGAGAATATCCAACCAACACCTTAAGAATTTATAACCTTGATGGACACAGTTCAGTAAGATATTCAAGATAAGTGAAATACCAAAACAATTATTTTCCACTTTTTAAGACATATTCTTTCATACTGTTTCTCGTATTCCACTCATAAAAGCACACTTTTTTCCCAGGTTAATTTTTATTAAATGTATTCAACTGATATAAAAGCCTATTGTTTTGATTAAAACAAATGCTAATTTTAATATCACTGAATAATAAACATAACAAAAATGAAACAATTATACTGTTACAAGTGATAAAGTTTCTACAAATCTACTTTCAAGCAGAAGTGTTCTAATCCAAGTTTCCATGCTGAAATATACAAGTATGAATGTCAAACTGATACAGATTTTATAATGATCGTGGCAAATAAATATTCAGATACTTGTTTGTTCATTCTCTAAAATCAGCTTTAATGAAGTGTACAAAATGTACCAAAACAGACAGAGCTGAGCACTAAACCAACAGAAATCTAACTAAAAATATTAACAAAGGAATGCCAAAAGTTAATGCACAAGAAGGATTGCATTATTCATGACCCATTTATTATTTATGTAGCAAAGCAAAGTTTTCCATTTGTCTATATATTGGCAACTCTTCCCTTCAACACACACATACAACCTGAAAAAAACCTGGTAGAAAATAATGTAGGATTGATTGCTGAATGTCTACTAATCTGTTTTAGTTGCTGATAAAATTCCAGAATCTGTTGAATTCTGAAGACAAAACTAACCCCTTCTTTGGCAGCAGCTAACTGTTGTTCAGCCGCAATTTTCTTGGCACTATAGTGCCTAAGTTCCAGCTCGTGAGTTAGTTGTAGCCAGTGTTGGAGAGCCGGGGGAGGAACCCAAGCTCTTGTTTCCACGGCCTTCTCTGCCCTCCTGAGCTCTTCCCGTACACGTTCCAACTCTTCTTCCAACTGCTGCATTCTGCTTACATCTTCAGTATCACCATCATACCCTTGTTTCTACAAATAAATTAATATTTTAAAAATAAAACGACAGTTGCTTTTGTTTCTGACAACCAAATAAATATATAATCCAGTTTTACAAATGCAAACTATACACTTTTATACTTATTTAATTATGACGTATACAGTTAGGCTATATTTAATTCTGTGACAATGATGCATGCTGTATGAAATAACAACTTGAAGTCTAAAGAACTTTACCATAGTCACAAAGCAAATCTACAAAAGACAACTTATATCAAATAACAACAGAGATTAGATAATATTAAATCAAAAATATTTCTAAGGCTAATTAGCCCCAACTAATTACCAAATATTTGTTTATGTATTAATTATCACCTTAAGGACTTTTCTTCATATGTGTCTATGAAGAAGGTTTTAATTGCTAACAATATTGAAAAACAAACAAACAATGAAACTGTGCAAGTTTCAATTTACTTCTTTAAAATGATGTAAAACTGGAAAATAAATATTCGAAAAATAAATAAATAATTTTATGTCCTTCCCATGCATGTTGATCTTCACAGTTCATTCATGTTAATGTTTATTTGCCCTACCTCAAATAATTCAGTTTTTAAGTGAAGACTCTATGGCTTCTGACTTACAAGGCCAGTGCTCTATCAATGAGCTATCCAAGCTACACCCATCAAAGTTCACTCATAAAGCTTGCTGTTTATGGTCACCACACTACAATCTGATATGTTGCAAAGGTTAAATGACAGAAGTCTGTCACAGACTTGCTTTTATTTTTATCCTAAAATTACCAAGAGTGTCCACATAGTTCAAGAACGTTTTTCAAAACGGTTATTAACCCCATTAATTACTGTAGTGCCAATTTATTTTAAATAGAAAAAAAGTGATTTCACCCATCTGTTATTGTCAGTTCTTTATTATTAGATTGAGTACTGCAATACTAATGATGTACAATTAGCTAATTTGATGCAAGTTGTAGATTCCACCAAAAAAACAAACAAAAGAAAAGCATAATTTGAAAGTTATTGCTCGCACTATGAAGTAAGTTTATAACTACAGAATCACATTATGATACTGTAGATAAAACTAATTTATATGCCAGTTACAAAAAGCACTTTGCACATAACATACTTTTCTATTGTTTGATCTATATAATACTGTATTTTACTTGAAAAATAAATAAAACACAACCTATTACTCAAAAAATTAATTTTTTTTCACACATTTTCATTAAAATTTTAGAAACTGGATTTGTCATCTGCAAAATTAGGGTAAGGATTTTTATGGAAGTGAACCAAAATGAAATAAATAAATATAAATACTTTTGTTTCAAGGTGATCATTGACTCATATAATACCTCCATTTACTGCAGCAGTCTTAAAGAAAATAACAACACAGGAAAGCAGAAAAAGAACAGGAATAAAAGCATTCTTCTGAAACATGTGTCACAACACAGAAATATCCCTTTTTAAAGGAGTTACCCGATTTGAGGGTAAGTGCAGGTGTTTGTAAATATGGTGAAAAATAGGCATAAAATAATGTTCATTATTGGACAAGATTTGACTAATGGGTAGGAAATGGACAACTTGGCATGCAAATAAGAACTAAATTAACTGATGTTTCAAATCCCTTTTTGTAAAACCTACCCTAGAAATGTTAATTTCATCTCGCAGTCTTTTCTCAAGATTTTCCTTTTCTATAGCAACATTCTCTTGTTCTTCACGTGCTTTATCCAGCCTGAAATAGAATGGTAAACATGTGGGACAAAGCATGCCATCTAAAAGGGAAACATAACATATATTCTCAAGAGAAAAAAATTTGTTGTAAAAGACCAAACAGGTATTTACACAGGATTTCTAATACAAACCAAATTATCATGAACAATTTAGATACTCTTTCCTAATTCATTAACAACCCATATGATTATTAAACAGTTATTTCTAAACAATGAGGTCCAGCAGTCAAACATTAACTGAGAACAATCTGAACAGCTTCTTAAATCTTCTATTATATAGAAGATAAACTGATGTTGATAAAACCAGTTGTGCTAAGTTTCAGACTATCTGAACTTGCAACATCTCTGCATAAACTTGTTTGTTTGTTGGCTGATCTTTATTGTAGTTAAAATGTTGTGAATTAACCCCAAGATTTAAAGATTAGAATTTAAAACAAATTCAAAATGTTTTTGATAATAGTATATTTTTAATATTTAATATTTCTTAACTTACTCCTCTTGTAGCCTCTGCAGAGCTTCTTCAGCTTTCTGTAAGCTCTCCATGTCATTCATCATCTTCCGAAGATGAATCTTGGAGTATTTATGCTGAACAAAAGCAAACCAACAGCCACCAACAGCTACTACTAGTGACAGAACTAGGAGAGTATCTTTTACATAGTTATGGTCTGTAAGAAAAAATTCAAACATTCAATAGAGAGCTATAAACTAAATTTGAACAATTACTGCTTACGTTATCAACACCCAATAAACAATCACGTTACTTAGCAAATGTTTAGCTCTGACCAACAGAAGTTCTTTTCTACAGTATGATAATACTGTAATAATATTATAAGTTAGATTGACATTATTTTTACTGAATGACACAGCCATGACATAACACCATCTACACAATTTTAAAACTTTTCAAATATAGTACATGAGAACAAAACGTTTAGACAAGTGACATTTTTATACAAACAACTTGGTTCATAACATCACAATTGGTGACATCTAAAAATATCAAATTGCATAAACACAAAAATACTACCTTTTTCATATTTCTTCCTCATTTGTTTTATTATGATACTCTCTTGAAAATTACCAAAAATATTCAGTTTTCTACAAAAGTTACATTTTTTCTCAGTGTAGCTTAAATTAAAACATGCAGTAACATTATACCTTACATTTGTTGATTTAGTATTTCATATGTACTAGATGTAATAGTTTGTAAAGTAGTAAAAAAGCTAAAAAGGGAGAGAGAAGTTTCATTAAGTATTAAACCCCACTAGCTAATGACTTCTCAAAGTTCAGATATTGGTAATTCCACCAAGTACTGGTTACGTTCAGTAATTTTCTTTGGCCAATTGAGCAGTAACTAAGACTGAGAGAGCCCAATGTAAACAAAATCTAACACAGTGTTCTTGCCAATTAAATAAAACTTGATACAATTAATTAAAAAAATGATTTGCCTAATTTGATTTCTAGAACATTTTCTTATGCCACACAAATGCGTGAATGATACTGGAAATTTTAAATTAGAAGATTTGCTTAAAAGACATAAAAGAGGCTTAGAGTTAAAAGTGTGGCCCTTTCAGAGATAGATATACATAAATTATACATACATATACAACTAGGAATGGGGCAGAAAGTAAACTACTTACGTTTTGGAGGCCCAAACAGTACCACATCCATTGCCTTTAAAGCCAATTTCTGTCTGTGAATGATATCTTTTATACCCAAAACAGATGATAAATAGTTTGCATCATTCACTGCCATCCTATTTTAAGGGAAAATATCATTACTGTTTTAAACACTTAAAATACAACTGTCTTATTTATAAATGTGTATATGTAACTAGCACAAAAAGTTCACTTCAGAATTTCACAGCAAAATTACTAGTTAAAAAAAAACCTTAAGTGAGGTGAAAGAAACAATTTAAACCACACTTGTCTTCTTACTGTTGTTACAGATTTCAGAATTAGCCTGTTTCACAAGCTTGGGGAGCAAAGGACATAGTATTTTTCAGGTTTCAGAGAGAAAAATTAGAAATACTTGTACACCACATAATTTTTTTAAAATAAGACATGCACTATTTTCTTATTAATAAAGAAATTATGAGAATCAGAGTGCTAGATTTACAAGAATGAAAAGCAGTTAAAACACAAAGCCCAATGATAGCGTTCAGTTAGCATGTTTGTGTTTTTTTATAGCAAAGCCACATTAGGCTATCTGCTAAGCCTACTGAGGGGAATCAAACCCTGATTTTAGCATTGTAAATCTGTAGACTAAATACTGCTTTACTAACAGGGGGCATTCAGTTAGCATTCAGGTACAAGTCTTTGACAGATTTAAAGCTATGGCTATTTGTAATGAATACACACACACACACACATTATATATAAATACGTACACAGTGGAAGAGTCTTTATTCAGTCTTGTTAGGTTACTTACAATGAGCAACATAAAAAGAGTAGAACTAGAACTTGCTTACAAGGTACTACAATACAGGATGTTATAAAGCACATTAGCAATTTAATTGCTAGAGTATTCTCTTTCTTATCGCACAAAAACGTGCAATCCCAAAAGCTGCTTCAAAAGTATAAAACACCAGAGACCTAGGGATAGAGATGTGGCCCTTTTGTATACAGATACAGAAAACATTTAGAAGAACTGAAAACTTAAATTAAAAAATAGCAGGGATACACTTGGAGCAATAAATTGGTAGTTTTGACCTATGAAATACTTTCTACTATAAGAGATCATAAATTCTGTTGCCATAGATGAGGGCTACTTAACTTTTTTTTTTTTTTTTTTTATCATGGTGCATTAGTTTGCCACCTCCAATATGTACTTTGTTTTATTGCATTGTGGTTAAAAACAAACAAATTACTGTACATAATAGTTTGACATTTTGGGAGACTTTTTTAATATTACAAACCTTGTGAAAATATGAAACTTCATATTTATATGTGGCATCTGTATGGCTTTGAAACTTCAAAAAGACTTCACTGTGATGGTTTGAGAAAAAATTAAAGGTGCTTACTTGTGTTTAGCTTTTAATTACTGACTAATATTTTCTTTCATTCTTGGGAAA
Source organism: Carcinoscorpius rotundicauda (assembly GCA_011833715.1). Lineage (NCBI taxonomy): Eukaryota > Metazoa > Arthropoda > Merostomata > Xiphosura > Limulidae > Carcinoscorpius > Carcinoscorpius rotundicauda. The sequence goes on from CM022403.1 coordinate 38,446,634, forward strand.
CTTCCCACAAAGTCTTTCTTTTATAAAACTGAAAACTGAATTTTTGTTTTTATTAAAAAAAAACAACAACACACAACACAATTGTATGATATATATGATTACTACGGTACAACGAAAAAAAAAACTTTACCATGACAAAATTATAAACAACTATTTTTTTAAAAAACTGCAAATCAGAATGTTTCATTCAATACATGTAATGTTTTAAACCTGTTTCATATTCATATATATATTCTTTGGTCAATCATGCAGTAACTAAAGTTGAGAAGGCCTACTGTAAACAAGGTCTAACACAGTGATCTTGTCAATAAAACAAAACTTAATATAGCCACATAAAAAATTATTTATCTAAGCCTACCTCATCTCATTCCACGACAAACATCTATTTCCATATTATAATGGAACATCACAATTCAAATGATTAAGTAAGCTTTTGTCAACCGTTAAGACAAAAAAGAGGAAGTGGAAGTTGTATAAAACTTTTTGTAGCACATCATCATCAAGCTAAGTTATTGTTTTGTTCCTATTTCTAAATACATCCTTGCTGAACTGGAAGTCACACTGGTCTATACACTTGAAAAAAATAGAGAAAGAAAGATGTTTCATCAAGTGCTTAAGTCACTAGCTTATAACTTCTCAAAACTCAGATATTGGCAATTACATTAAACCACTGCAACTTATCGGTTTTACAAAAGGACTAATTGGATGAACCAGAAGGATAGATTAGTTTCTTAAGAAGAGATCCTATTGAAGCTTATAAAATATCTGAAGGATCTATAGAATAAAGGCCTCAGATTTCTTTTTACTATACCCTGAAAATAATAGTAAGAAAGAGGTAAATTTAAGATTTGAAAAAGACAAGCTAGTCCCCTGTTAACACAATGGCTTCCAAGCATATCTTGCTTATACTTTCCAGGGTCCAGAAAAGAAATGTTGTTCTGAAGTCTCATCTGTATGTGTCCCAGCCAATAAGTAGCCTTTTAAACAGAAAATAGAACATAACTCATCAGTGGGTCATGTGGAAGCCAACGTGTTAAGATGAGCTCGTTATGGAATAAATTGCCTTCTGAAGCACTAAAGGTCAGTTGTTAACACGAATTTAAGTCAAAATGCATGAAATATTAAAGGCAAGTCTGAATTTTTACCTTTCTCATAGGAGGGTGTGCAAGGATGATACTTTGATGTATTCATTATGTTGACATATATTTCAAATGGAAAAATTTAACAACTTTATCATTCCTCATGATCTAGTACTGAGAAATATTGTACTCACACGTACCTTGGTAAAGCAGTACCATCAACTCCATTTTCATTGAAATTCTGAACGTACTGAGGTAGATCGACGTAAGTCACTAGCCATTGTACTGTTTCCTCTACTGTCCAGTTGTGAACTGAAAAAAAAAATTACAACCTAATGATGTGTATCTGATTAGAAATAAGCAATATTATAAACTAGTAGTTCATAGATTAGATGAACAGAACACAATTAACATTTTACCTTCCTTCTTGTTAAAGAGGTACACAAGTTGCTACTTTTATTTTGTTATAACAGCGATTTATTGACAGATCTGCAATCTTGGCTTCTTCTGTTTTTGTAATTTTGTTAATATTTAACAAAAAGTTGCAGAATCCAGTGTTAGTGTTATATAAATATGTAATAATGTTATATGTCATTTTCAGGTACTACAGGTAAATTTCAGTTTGGTCGAAATTTATTTGATTGACATGTCTTCATCAGAATTTAAATTTATAACACAATCTGTTTCATTAACACATATTTAATACAGTAACATTTTATTTAAAAAAAACTTTATTTAAATTTTTCTATTCATCATAATTTGTGCCTTCATTTGATGAAAGAAATTTTTATTTCTTGTTAATAAAACTTCATTTCACACAAATGAAATAACATCTGTTATTAAAAAAACTTCACATGTAATCAACAGTAAACACATCATTACCTTCAGATGCTTTCCAAGATTTCCATAACTCATCGACACTAATATGTTTATCATTTCCATGAAAACCCTTCTGTCTTTCATAGCCATTCTCATAGTGCAGCTCATCTCGTAAAAACTGGAGAAAAAAAGTAAACAAAATAGAAACAGAGTAAACTACCAGTTTAGCCATCCATATTATCAATGACATCATAGTCCTATAACTGGATTTAGCAACAGTTAAAAATAACCATTTTTAACAAGCAGAGTTAACTGGCATATCTGTAGAACAGTTAAAGGTTTAAAGTTACTGCTCAATACAATTTTTTCTAGTCCAATTTCACTTGTAAACTAAAATAAAGTTTCATCTTAAGCCTCTTGAAAAACAAAAACATTCACCAGATTTTCTTCGGATACTGCACTAAGAATTTCTTTAATGTCAATGTTTGTCATCACTTTTCCATTGTTATTATCACAATCACAGTTATAGTTTGAAATTTCATACAAATTCATCATTCTTTTATCATACCATATAGCACAATATTTGTTATCCTTATTTATTTTTTTACATTTATCTTGAATACAAAAATAATAATTTCATGTACTCTACTAAATACTTGTAATAAGATAATCAGAGACAATTGGTCAAATACAAAAGAAGTCAGAACACCACTAAAAAACTAAAATGCCCAATATCAGATAATAGTTTTTTACTTTATCATTTTCATAATTATGTACATTTTTGTATTAAAAAAGACAAAAGTATATTAGCTTTAAGGTACAACTTTTCAAGTTACTATAATATTTCAGTCTAAACTTGTAATTTTGATAACTGCATAGACTGTCATGACAAACTGTTTTTAAACTGAAAGATGAGCAGATTAACATTTTAGACTTACAGTGTCCAAGATGATGATTATTAATCACGTACTGTAAAATGCTACTGACCTGTAGTGAACTGGTATCTCAGTAAAAAACTATTTTTTTAAGTGTAATTAATTCTATGGATAAATAATTAAAAAACACTATTGTGTATTTTTTATACCTCTCTATGAAAACACAGTTAATTTTTTTCCTTTGTCATGTGCCAAAAATGTATAGACATTCTCTACAATTTTGGTGATTATGAAAAATCTGTTTGAATATCACTGTTTTCAAATATTCTAGAAGAGATCATTTGATTTTTTTACATATCTATTGCTAGTTTTAATTTCAACAGTTTCAAACTTTGAGTTAAAACTAATTCAATTTTACCTTAAAATAAAATACCAACAACTTGTGTTGACTTGATTTTAAAATTTAATTTCAGGTGTTTTTTTACTAAAGTTTTGACACTATTTCACTGCAATAATTATAACAAGATAAAAATTGTTAAAAAATAACATGAACTTCTAGTTCAAAGTAAACAATGCAATGTAGTAACATGAAACAATAAAACAGAATAATATTGAAAAAAATACTATAACCCAGGTTCATGTTACATTAGATAGGGATTTAGTGACAAATGAAGAAAAATACATGAATTATAAGAGTAGTATAGAGAGACAAAAAGATGAATGGAAAGATAAACACACCTCAAGAATATATAAACTGTCACTGACAGAAAAATAAAATGGTATTAGAACAGCTTCTTTACCTAACCCAATAGAAATTAATATCAGAGAGATGCAAACACAACTTTCCATGTAACTGGATAGTTACTTCAAGACACAACCATGCATTACTTTGGAAGTTCAAAAACATTATACAAACAGTATCTACCAGGTATTAGTGATCTATTTTCTACATGAAAATATTAAGAACTTGTACGTGCACCATAAAATTCTTCTCGGAATAACTCGTTAAAAAGGTAAAAGCCATTACCCAGTTTATAAATAAACTATCTTTAACAGTGCATCTTCTATCTAATCTTTGTCAAAATAAGTTTTTTAATTAAATACCAACAACACCATTTCAAATGCCAGTCATTTAAAAAACAAACTACTTTAGTTAACTGAATACTTACATATTTAAGGGATTTCTGAATTATGTCATTCAGTACCTGTACATAATGGAATTTACCACAGTTAGTCTGTGGTGTTGACAATCGGAAAGCCAGCCTTAACGACTGGCTATGTAAACACTAATCTACATTCTTTTCTGTTGTTTTTTTAAAGAAAATAACAATACTTTAATATAAACATGATATTTAAGGCTACACCAAAATTTTTTTTTTAATTAAAAGTGCATCAATCTAAAAGGCTTATAATTTCTTCATTATACTTCCTACCAGAATAGGTCTTTCCCATTAAAATTTATTTGAAAGTAAATATTTTACTATGCAATTTATTCTGAGTGTGCAAACCAAATAGAATTATTGGGTTGCCAAGTTAGGACAAAGGAAACTTTCAGAAATAACTTTATCAGCTTCTCTGAAAATATTAAAAAAATGTTTTTTTGGAGACACACATTAGATCTAGGTAATCAGTTTATTGTCATAAAAATATTTTTTTCAATTTTTGAAAGCTTTAGCTTCAAAGACATTTTCTTCCCTCCCTCCTGAAAAAAAAGGCATACACTTGAATGACTCAAGTCTACCAAATGAAGAATAAAACAGAATAAAATTCAGCTTCAATCAAATAGTGGCATCAAATAACAGTATTGAGTCAACTTAAAACTTATGTCAGGTCCTACATAACTTGTAGGTTAAAGATCCTAATGCATGGCCAGGTGGGTTAAGGCATTCAACTTGTAATCTGAAAGTTGCAGGCTCAAATCCCAGTAGCACCAAACATGCTTGCCCTTTCAGCCTTTCTGTCAGTGGTTCTTCAAAAAGGTTACCTGTAGAGCTTTCACAATATCTTTATTTTACTGGTGTTAATTTCCCTCTAGTGAAAGCATCATCAGCCAGTTATATCTATCTGCCATTTCATTTCCTTGGATTCCATCATGATCAAGAGAGAATAACCTTACTAGGCTCATCACATGTGAATTTCTTGGGTTTGAATCCCTGTCGTACCAAAAATGCTCCCTCTTTCAGCCATGAGGGTTGTAATGATGTTACAGTCTATCCCACTATTCATTGGTAAAAGAGTAGCTCAAGAGTTGGCAATGGGTGGTGATGACTAGCTGCCTTCCCTCAAGTCTTACACTGCTAAATTAGGGACACCTAGCACAGATAGCCCTCATTTAGCTTTGCACGAAATTCAAATCAAAACAAAGAGCCTAACCATTAGTTGAGTCATTCAAATACACTAACTATTAGTACTCAGTTAACACAGATTGTCAAGAAACCCCTCTATCAGAAAGTGAAGGACTGTGTAAAATTAAAAGAATGTTAAGGTTCTAATAGACATTGTGGACATATTGTATAACGTTAAGGTTCTAGTAGGCATTATGGACATATTGCAGAATGTTAAGGTTTTAGTAGACACTGTAGACATATTGCATAATTATCGATATCGTAACCATTCTCTAAAATGTAATGAGCACAAATTGGATATGGTATTATTTGCACCTTACAACGTTTACTGTCTAGAACATTATTTGAAACTTTAATTTGCTGACAAATAAGATTGTCTGGCAAAGGCCTTACCCGGAAAGTAGACTTTGAAAATGTCTCTATTGTTGAATGCCCAGAGAAAGGTTAAGCATAAAGTTACACAATATGTTGTCTGTGCTGTGCTCAATATGAACATTAAAACCCGATTTATAGTATTGTAGGCCTCAATACTTACCACTGAGACACAAGGGGAGAAACACATAAAAAAAGAACTCCCGATATTCTAGTAATAACGTGTTTTTTCTTTCAGTTAAACTCGGAATAATGTTGTTGCTTTCTCCTCTTATGAGAATCTAGTAATTGCTTAATTCTGCCCAATGAAAATATGCAATAATTTCTTGCGTTAAAGTTTGTTAGAATGATTTACCACGGCTAAGTTTTACATACTATATAGGCGTACACTCACACAGACATTTTCTTAGTTATTAACAGTTGTTTGATTTTTTTCTCCTGAGAATCAATGCCGTTCTCCACCGCATTTAACTTATCTTATAGGGATGAAGCTGTTATACGTTTTTTTCTGGTTCATCACCCCACTAGTTTTACAAACATTCCAAACAATTTGCATTTGAACACACCAGACACGATAATCTGTGAAAAGTTTTCCTAGCCCCCTACTGGTGGGTTGGAAAACGTATCAACGCTGATCGGAATTATTTCAATCACCTGTGTTATCGAAGCAACATAACTCGGTAACAACAATAAAAATGAGCGTGTGTGTTTTCTTACAGCAAAGCCACATCGGGATATCTACTGAGCCCACTGCGGGGAACCGAACCCCTGAATTTGGCGTCGTAAATCCGGGGACTTACCACTGTACTAACGGGGGGCCAAAAACGAGTGAATAAAGATCATAGTTAAACAGGAAATAGGAACAGCAACATTAACAACACATTAACATTAAAGTTTACCAAGCTGAGATCAGGTCATAATATACAGGATACCTAATTTCTGTCTAAAACGGATCTTTCTTTCTCATAAAGGCTAAAAACACAACAGAGAAACATACACAAAAAATAAAAACAATAACAACATTTAAGAAACTTTACGTTTCGATACGTTTCAAAGAAAATAGCTAAGGCAATCGTCTAAAAAGGACTAAATACACGGACTGTGATAAAATCACACCCAAAGAGAATCTAAGGTTTCTGACAAGACAAAAATAAAATGCTGCCTAGTAAACAACATGTATAAACATATAGAAATACTGTACTGAATTAACGTCAATCTTTATACAGAACGTGTGTTCTATGGCCTCTGGAAACTTCCCCAAACAAACTGGAAAGTTAATCGCACACGAAAATTCAGATACGTGAATCAAAACGTGATGACTACAAAAAGATAAGACTAGATTAAATTGAGCATAACTGGCCATTGCCCATATGATACAATGATATCTCTTAGGTAAAGTACATAAGAGTCTTGACTACTATATTTGCTTATTACAAGCTCACATATAATTGTGTTGTTTAAGATCCTTCTGCAACTTTGGCACCGATATTTGAAGAACTGAAAGATCTATTGAGTAAACATGAAGGAAGAAGCACGTGCTAATGCTTCAAAACATTAAGATAAGCAAGCACTTTGGCCTTTCATGGATATAAACTTCTCTCAGTGATTAGCACTGTATACAAACCAAATATTCAGAAACGGAAAGGTATTATTGCAAAATAATTGTATGTAAAATGAAATTAGTTGCTGTGGGTCTATTGTATTACTGAGGCCATTAAGATCATGTTCTTCTAAAATTTTACTTGTACAAGTTACACACTACAAATGTCAATTTCAAATGTGTAGACAACAATTTAAACTAATTTTTTTTATTGCTCCAGAACCACAACTATTTTTTGCGTCAATAAAAATGAGGTAAAGAACATTTTAACAGCATCATGAAGCAATTACAAAGAACCAATAGTATGAAAAATCCCAATATGGTGGTTTCACTGAAAATAACGGTTGTTCTTCATCTGTCCACACGTCATTTTTGTGAAAATTAGTCTGTAGTTCGCAGCCGCTGACATGTGGAGAATGACGTTCATCTGAGAAGCATTCCTGCATACGATCTAGCAGCAGCCGGCCATTTTGATTACACTGTTCTTTTATCTTAAGCCTAGTTTTGTGTAACAGCCGTTGGTACATTATCATTTCGAGCTTTAATGGCAGTGCCATATGCATAGAAGGTGCACGTTTAGACCTATAACCGTTGTTCTTGGAGAGCGTCTCTTGTTGTTTTTGGTTTAAAATTTTCCACTTGTTATCGTATGCACATTTGAATGGGCATTTTGAGTTCTTATACATATTAATAAATGTTCAGAGCTCAAGGCCTTAAATGACCTGAACCATAGTGTCACAAGGTAGACCGACACCTCATTTCATAGAATGATAACTATCATACCTCTTCATTCCTAAATTTGTCTATCAATAAACTTCTGAGTCACCAAGAAATCGAAACAATGACATCTTCAGCAGAACCATAACCTAATATTTCTATTTCACAAAAGTGAATAACACCCTTGTTTCTGTTATCTTGACAGGAAATGTATTTCACAATTCTCTAGTTAGTTTTATACAACTTTGATGGCGACGAAACTGATAATTGCACTTAGCTACAAAAGGAGCTTTAATCACCAGACGCCCCTAATTTTTAACTGATATTTTGAACCACTACTATAGTTTGTCGTGTCCAAGCCGACCTGGTATTAAAGATGGGCCTCGTCAGCACTGTGTAACAGCAGATATGGTGTGCGATTTTGTGTCATCGTGACGCGAACAATGTACCCTTGAATTCAGTTTGGCATACTGCTTATTGGGGCCACGACCGATACACAGGATCAAGATGAACAGATAGTTTGAAAATTTTTTTCGTTTAAATCATATTTTTGAAGGACGTTATAGTTAAATGAATAAAATCTTGGTCATAATGCAGTATTTAGCTCACCACAGTTAACTGAACAGCCATAGAACACAGTAAATGAACCTCAGAGTTGGATTAAACTTTTAACTGGATCACTCTAATCTGGTTTGTTTGTTTAGAGCAAAACTACGCTATATAAAGTAATGCAGGGAATCGAGCCCCAGATTTTAGCTTTAAATGCGTATTAACACTTTTACTGATAAGGAGAGAATAGCGTTTCGACCTTCCCAAGTCATATTCAGGTTAAAAGTGTTTGAATGTAACTGTTGACGGGCACGTATTAGGGACGACAGTATTAAGATACATTTTTAAGTGGATTTCTCGTTATCAAGGGTTTCAGTTTTGTTAGTCTGTAGATTTACTACTGACCAATCGAGGGGCTTCAGATCTGGATTGAAATGCGTTAAGCTTGTAAGTCACTTATTTAGGCTACAAAAACAATGTCACACCTGTATGTATTTCATACAATTTTCACACCGAAATATCGAATATATTCGTGATATTTCAAAGCAAGCAAAATAAAAAAGAATCCAATAACTCAGCGCTTTCAGAAAATGACTTTCTTCCGAGAGGGTTTTGTTTGTTTTGAATTTCGTACAAAGCTACACGAGAACTATATGCTCCAGCAGTGTAAGACTAAAGAGTAAAGGCAGATAGTCACCACCACCCACCGCCAACTCTTCAGCTACCAACGAATAGTGGAATTGACCCTCACATTATAACGTACCCATTGTTGAAAGGGCGAGCATGTTTGGTGTAAAGGGGATTCGAAAGCGCGACTCTCGGATTACGAGTCAAGTGCTTTAAACACCTGGCAATGCAGAGCCAACATACTATAGTCAGCTCTTCAATAACAATTTAACAGACAAATTATATTAATAAAGTTAAATTTACGCAAATTTTAATAACAACTAACAGCCGTCTTTATCAAGTGTCGTTACCAATAACGGTTACATACCATGCAGATTTTAACACAAACTGATGACGTTTCTTTTTCGGTATATTACACAGGCGGGAAAGATAGAAAGAGCGTCACCATTCAGGCTAATACCTGCTAATAGGTTAAGGGTTTGCATACACCAAATCTCCACATTCTTCCGTATTTAGTTCAAGTCCACTTCAAGTCTACAAGTGCCACATTAGTTTAGAGGCGTACTCCCCGATCCCTACAAAACTATCAGTTCATGTCCATCACGCATTTTTTAAACTTTTCAAATAACTTTCACGTTCTCTGCCTAAGTCATGAAAAACAAAGTGTGATACGTTATAAAGCTCCTGTTTTTAACATTTGTTTCTTAACAGAGCATTAAAGTTACGAATGTTCTATTTCTGTTTCTCTACCATAAAGCGCATCTCTACTCCATTATGTTTCACTTTCGGAACAATTTAAAGGTTTCAAAATAATTTAAACGTCGGTTCTGAATTCAAGTCGTCAGTTCTGATAATTGTTTGTTTGTTTTGAATTTTGCGTAAAACTACACAAGGGCTATTTGCGTTAGCCATCCATAATTTACCAGTGTAAGACTAGAAGGAAGGCAGTTAGTCATCATCATCCACCACCAGCTCTTGGGCTACTCTTTCACCAACGAATATTGGGATTGACTGTCACATTACAACGCCCCCACGGCCGAAAGGGCGAGAATGTTTGGCGCGACGGGGATTCGAACCAGCGACTCTCAGATTATGAGCCGAACGCCTTAACCCACCTAGCGATGTCGGGCCCAGTATTTACCACTGTATGAGTCAACAGATGTTAGTAACACTGTACAGTTGATATTTTGAGTTCGATATGCAACTTCAGATTTTCAAGTGAGGGAAGAAATGTTTGGTCTTTGTGGATTACGAGAAAGAAAAAGGGGTAAAAAACATCTCTGACAAATTTCTGGAAATATCAAAAATATTTAATTTGGATTTTAAAAAAAACTGGTTTTTGTCACAACAGACTGTGCTCCCCCCATGACTGGGGCAAAATTATGACTTGTTTCTTTAATGAAGCAGCATTTAATTGAAAATAATGTGAAGTCCACGCTGTCATCTTTCTACTGCAATTTGTATAAGGAAAATTTGTGCTCAATTGTCTACGTGATGAATTGAAAAATATGGTGGACATTGTTGTAAAAATTGTGAATTATATTAGAAGTTGAAGCTCATCCATCGACAATTTGTTGAGCTTTTGTAGAAAAGCAGTGAATGTACTTTTGATGATCTTACTGATTTTGCAAATGTAAGATGTTTAAGTAGAGGAAAAGTCTAGGAACGATTTACTTTCTTGTTTCCTCAATTAAAATTGTATCTTGTTGAAAAAGGTAAGATTGAAAATTTCCCCGAAACTGAAACTTTGTCATGGCATTGTGATTTGCACTTTCTGTGTGATATGATGTCTCACTTGAATAATCTGAATACGAAGCTTCATGAAGAGGTAAAATAATAAGCGAGCAATCAGTCATGAATTTCAATTAAAGCTAAACCTCCTTGCAGGATAATTACAAAATAATGATTTGACATGCTTTGCAAAATTGAATAGTTATCTAGAAAATAATAAGGACTATGATTTATCTGATGCTAAAGATGAATTCTATGAAAACTGGATTAAAAATGTATCTCAAAATTTTTAAACATGTTGCCACGAATTTAAAAATTTGAAATTGATATTTGAATTTTTGCATGATCCATTTCAATTTGACTTCAGAAGTTTCAGTAAGGAAATTACATAAAAGGTAAATAAAAATGTTCTATCAAAGAGATGTGGCTCACTGTTCTGATAAAATAGACTTTCAGATTTAAAGATAGCAATTTCAAAACTATTTTCCATGTGTGGATCCACATGGGTGTCCGAGTCAATATTTTCTACACTAGATTTTCTCAACTCCAGATACATCTCGGTTTACTGACAAATTTGAGGCAGAGCTAAGATGCTCATTGAGCATAGACATTAAGTCAAATTTCATGAAACTTGTTTATGAAAACTCGCACTGAAGGTTAGATGAAATTTAATTACTTTGATTAAACTAACATCTTTCATTTTTTTATTTTTTGAATTGTGTGGCCAACGTTGTTTTCATTAACTACAGTTGTGGCCACTATGAAAAATAACTTGCCCACCCCTAGTCTACAGATACTGCCGAGTTTCATTGGTATCACTCTTGTAGTTCCTAAAAATGCTGAACAATAACTGTAAAAAATAATTAAAAACAAATGGTTTTCTAGTGTATGTTATGTACCAACTTACGAACACTACGCTAAACGTATGTCAAAGAGCTTGTTAAACTTTAAGCTGAATGTTCACAAATATTAATCACCTTACTTCCAGTTGAGAATAATCAGGAAAAATGCTGACATCTAAACACATTTTTGTAACACAAGCTGTACTTACGTATTTACTTCTACTTATAAATTTTATCACGCTTAAAAGAACGGGGGTGAACGGTAGTAGTCAATGTGCGAAGATTTTAATCAATGGATTCATGGTTCGCGATTCGCAGTCTCAATAATTCGCTCTGCGTTTTGGAGTAGGGGGAGAAGCGTGGATGCGTGATGAGAATGACAGTCAAAACCTTCTGTTCAGTCACGTGATAGCAGCCCATGAGTCGGTGATGGTAAACGAGTGTTCAATAGTTGTTATACATAAACCTCGAGAAGTTTGTGCGAACTTCTGAATAAAAACTACACATTTAAAATTATGTTAGAAATGTTTTAATACTATTACGGTAAGGGAGAGTAGCTCACGTTCTTATTCGAGTAGTCAATAATATAGTTTAAAATAAATATTTGTTATCTTAAGATTAAAAGTTAAAACACAGAAATGGCATCTGTTTAACCTCTATAAATCACTAACACTCAATAAAAGTGAGACTAGAATATCAATAACTGATTTAGAAGCGTACAGTTGATCAGCATTTAACTCAACCAGTTGCATACAAAGAAAAAATTAAATGCATTTCATAATAATGTTAAGAACATGGTGATTTTACGGCTTGTCATACCTGATACGAGCTGTTTAAAACACCCCTACGTATCTGATTCACAAAGAATTCCACACCATTTGATGAATGCTAGCATGGAAGCTAGATTTGGTTAACGTTAGTCACAAAACTGCAAATGTTCTGTGTTCAGCCAAATATGGGCATAGGCGTTCGATTTTTAGCGTAAAGTTTACGGATTTATAGCTGAGCCACTGGGGAAGAAGGAGGGAAAAAGTCTGTTGAATAATATTTAATAACCGAGAATTTTAAAAATATATATTAAACCAGAAGACACGTAACCAAAACCCGAAAAGTTTGCCCCATTATTCAGTCACAAAATTGGCTATCTATGCCAACAAAAGGTGTCAGGGAGAGGGCAGGTTCTCAAATAGTTTTCAAACACTTTAGTGGGAACTAGAAATATTTAAAAGAAAAGAGTTAAAGGAGTGTATGAGACAAAAAAAAAGGACCTTAAACCAAATCCAACATTAAATGGGAGTAGCCATGCTCAACAACACAGTAAAGGTCATTGGTTATGAGAAAGACCCCCTCCCATTTTAGTTCAAAAAGCCAAAACGACGGTGTTGTGTGTACGTCCTGGTCTCGTTAGCATAGTTAAACAAGGAATCAAAGCCCACAACAGTTCATAAGACCAAAGTTTATGGGTTAATTTCTCGCTACATCTGGATTTCTTTAACTTTTTTCGTGAGAAAGATGGTTAAAGAAACTAGAATAACTGCAATTCCATTCAACCATCTATCTGCTGGATCTCTCCGAGGCAGGTCAAAGAAACTTTATTGCTTTTGGTCTCCTTAACCGTAGTTTTAGAAGCTAATGTCTACTTACGCTGAAAGTATGTTATAAATTTGCAAATATGATGGTCTGTGATTAAATTCGCTTTGCTTCGCAGAAACTTGTTAGCACACCGAGTATGGTTCGAAGAACATTGTGTATTGATGGCCATAACGAGGGTGTGATTCCATGAGAAGCACAGAATATAGAATGTTGTTCTTATACATTACCAACTGTACGAAAAAAATGGAAGTTAATACGGTCTTAAAATATCACACGCACTTGTAGAATGTTTACTTTAGAAGCCCGTGTATTTATTGTAAATACTGACACTGATAAATAAGGGATAAAATGTGGGTAAAAATGGATCATAATCTAGCCTAATTGGGCTTATCATTGATATGTTTTAAAAGCTGATATGATTATTAGGATGTTTGAGCACAAGTACATGCATGTTAAATTAGTCAAACAGTTAAATCCTCAAACCGATGTGAAGTTTGATAGGGGTGCGTTGTTACTGAACAAATGTGAGAAATATGGTGCCACATCAAAAAGGGGCTAAAGAGCGTAGCTGCTTCAGACAAGCAGTAATTGTTACCGATTTACAAAGCCTGTTGCGTAAAACAGGGGCTGGATGCTCTCTGCTCTCAGTTATCTGTGTATTAGTGTTTATATACCCAGAAGAGTAGGGTTCCTCGACCTCTTCCTCCTTTCTTTATATTTGTTTCAGCATCTGTCAAGTGTATTAATATATTGTACACGAGGGCTAGAGTAACCTGTACTTACTCAGACCCCTTTCAGGGCAATGTCCATGCACTATCTACACATACAATTGGTGCAAATATATCATTTCTCTTTATAGTTCCACAGTTATTTACACTTTCATTAGATAGTGTATCGAATATAAAACATTTATATAAATACCTTTCGATGTTTATTAATTAACCCCTAAAATAATGTGGAGTCTAGTTTAAAGGTGGCCTTTTTTCTTTTATTTTGAATATATATATAGTTACTGGGGAAAGGTGTTTAGTACTATCCTCATCATGTATACAGTATCTGTCTAGTTCGCTTACTAGTTCATTTTTTCTCCAATTTTTGTCAAAATAGTTTATTGTACAATGTAGGAGTTTATCTGCTATTGTTTCTATGAGTGTGTATTAATCATAAATTCTGATGTAGTTCTGGGCTTTATAAGCTGTTGTTAGTAGTGTATTTTGTATTGTTTGTAGTTTTGGTTGAGTTACATTTTTTCTTACGTTTATCCATGTAGAGGCTGCATAGTCAATGACGGGTGTAATGTATGTTTTATATATTTTTATGATGTTATCTGCCGTTGTTCCACTGGTTTTGCTAGTTAGATTCCTTGCATAGTTTGTTCCTCGCCAAATTTTTGTTTGAATATTATTCATGTGGTATATCCACGTTACCGTTGAGTTAAATGTTAGTCCTAAAAATTTTGCAGATGTAGCAGTCTGAAGGAGTGCTCCATTCATACAGATCTGAGGTTGTGCTGTTTTATGTTTAGTTAACTTTGTGAATACTAACAGATGTGTTTATTTTGTTTCTATATTTTTGATAATATTCACTTACTCTATTTAACTGTAGTTGTGTGTTTGTGGCTGCTATTGCTGGTACACTTTTCCAGACTGCCACATCGTCAGCAAACTATGAAGAGTATCCATTATTTTGATATTTTAGAGGCATATTATTCATGTACACGATGTGGATGCGAAAATCACGTATTTGTCTTTGAATTTCACGCAAAGCTACACGAGGGCTATCTGCGCTATCCCTCCCTAATTTAGCAGTGTAAGACTAGAGGGAAGGTAGCTAGTCATCACCACCCACAGCCAAATTCTTGGGCTACTCTTTTACTAACGAATAGTGGGATTGACCATCATATCATTATAACCCTACGGCTGGAAAAGCGAGCATTTTTGGTACAACAGGGATTTGAACCCAGGAAATTTACGTGTGAAGAGCCTAGTGAGGTTATTCTCTCTTGATCATGATGGGATCCAAGGAAATGAAAGGGCAAATAAACTGGCTGATGATGCTTTCACTTGAGGGAAATTGATACCAGAAAAAGAAATATTGTGAAAGCTCTACAGGTAAACTTTTAGAAGAAGCACTGACATAAACACTTGTCAAACTGGAACTATCTAGAGAGGATGAAAGAAAGTCCAAACTGAAAGCGAAAAAAGCAGCTGATATATCACAGAAAGAATCATCACTTCCACACTTCGATAGCTACTGAGGGTGGGGACTGAGTATCCATGGGAATTTTACAAATATAGAGACGTCAGTCCTTCAACGAAGTAAATATCATCCTTGAGTTTATATATAACAATACACGAAAAACCTCTGTAATACAGTGAAACGAATACGGTATTACAGCACTGATTATGACCGTATAATTTTTAGTAAAATAAAGTATCGACAAAGGCTGATCTTGGTAATTTATAACGTTGGTTAGCGAATTTTTATGTTAAGTTTATGCCCCTCAAAATTTGTATGTTATTTCTGACAGCCTTACACTGTATTTTCAGGGTTGTGTCCTGGTTACTCAACTAAATTGTTAGGTTGAAGAGCGTCAATTTATATGTCGCACAAGCCACTATCAAACACCAATTGGGCATTAGGTATTGCTTTCGCGCTTTTTCTGTAAGAAACATTAAATGTTTGTTTTTGAATTTCGCGCAAAGCTACACGAGAGCTATCTGCGCTAGACGTCTCTAATTTAGTAGTGTAAGACTATAGGGAAGGCAGCTAGTCATCACCACCAACTCTTGGACTACTCTTTTACCAATGAATAGTGGGATTTACCGCAATATTATTATGCCCCCACGGCTCAAAGGGAAAGTATGTTTGATGTGACGCGAATTCAAACCCGCGATGCTCGGATTACGAGTCGGGTGCCTTAAGCGCCTGGACGCTGGACCTAATCTTAATAGAATGTTACTATGGTAAAGCATTCTTCACTTCTGATTAGATCACTGAAACATGGAAAACAAATACCACTTAGTATTTTAAAAAATTGCTCAAAAAGAAGAAAATGCTTCCGAAAAATTCGAACAAAAATAACTCATTGTGTCTGGAAGCCAATCAAAAACCACAATATTACAATAAAAACAAAAGACAAGCCTGATGAGAGGGGAGAAAACAGCGGTGTTAGATTCGGAAGGCTTTAAACATTATACGAGTTACTTTTTAACCACACGACATCTATACTGACAGTATAGATTTTATTGTTTCTAACCTCATTCAGCAATCTTCTTGACGTAACAAACACAGTTAAAATGAAATGAAAACCTCAGGGGTGTAAGCGGCATCACACAAATTTGGAGGGGGGGTCTTCTTCAAAATTTTTTTTATGTAGAAAAAAATCCTCAAGTAATTTATATGAAAGTATATTCGAAAATTCAAAACATAACGCTTTAAGACTTATTTCAGATTATTTGGATGGTTCTTGAACTCGCCTCTACCTGGCTATGCTTCTGAAACACCTGTTTTAGGAATTTTGTGATACTATGTAATGTTTAAAATGGGCTAACTCATTAAATAGAACATCAGATTCCAGTAATAGCTTTAATTCTATTTCAAACAGGTATGTTTAATGTCACACTTTGATCCCTTTTTACCATAATGTGAGCTATATGTTGCAATGAAATATATAATCAGCACAGCAATGGGGAATAAAAAAAAATACAAACACACTGAATGAAGCCCATTTGCCATTTCACTACAGAAAAATACAAATTTTTCATGGTTTCAATATTTGTACATGTTGACTGACCATCTTGTTTGGATCTCCATACAAAAACGTTTTTACGATACTCGCTTTATATGCACAGGCAAAATAGTAATTATTGTGACATGTTACATTACTGCCTGAACTCTTTGAATACTCAGTAAACTTAAGTATTTATTTGTTTATTTGTTTGCTTTTTAATTTTACACAAAGCTACAATAGGGCTATCTCTGCTAGCAATACCTGGGTTAGCAGTGTAAGTCTTGAGGGAAGGCAGCTAGTCACTACCACCCACCACCAACTCTTGAGCTACTCTTTTACCAATTAGTAGTAGGATTGATCACAGCATTATAATGCCCCTCACGACTGAAAGGGCAAGCATGTTTGGTTTGAAGAGGATTTGAACCTGTGGCCCTCAGATTATGAGTGCCTTAATCACCTGGCCATGAAGCATTTATTTGGTTAAAGCAATATCCTCTGTAGCCCCAAATGGACTCATTTAATGCAAGTTTGCAATTTATCTTTTAGATAAACTGAAGAAAACCACCATTGTAAAGCAATATCAATAATCCCACAAGTTCAATTATATGTCAGGTATGATCTGAAATTTAAATGATTGGTCATTTGAACTAAAACAGTAAAGAATCATTTCACTTTAATATGAGAGTAAGACCACCAAAAACAGCAGAAAAAAAAAGCTAGCCTGATGGCACAAGCTTAGCATCAGAATGTTTACAAGGTTCTGAGGTATTCCAGGTAATTTCTCTGAATAATCTGTTGTCAAAGCCTTTTTAGTGATTGGAGACACTTCACTGGATGCAATGGATCTCCCAAGTACATCCTAAACATGTCCAAAGATACCAAAACTCAGTAAGCAAGCAAGCAATCAACCCTACTTGTTCAATTTTATAGATAATGACTTCAGTCAACTAGTTTACCATGAGAGACAAGCAATATGACCCATTAAACTAAATTAAAGGCTAGATGTAACAAAATTAATAAAACTAAAATTTTCATACAAGTTTTCCACCTCATAGGATGGGGGAGTTTAGTACATCCCAAGAAACTTCCTTTTCACACTATACTTTTACTATCATTATATGCATCTCACTCTTATAACAAAATGTAGTTAGATTTGATATGAGAGGTCAATAAACTAAAGTTCTGATAAATGTATAAAAGTGTTCAAATATTACTTATACCTTACTATTTTCTGTACCATGTTGCAGAATATAAGATTTATTTTCTGCAGTAGGCTACTTGTAACAAACTATTGTAATTTGTTTTATAATTCTGTTTCAATAGGAACAGCTACCTTTAAACATCTTAACTACAGATGGTCAGTGACAGTTTAGGTCAGGGACGGAGTATATTGTAACAATTAGATTCTCTTATTTCCACAGACATACACACACAAAAAGACTGGCTCATGATTATATGCTAGATGATGTATCTCTTGTACTATGTGGTTCCTAGAAACCACAGATACCTTCCTCGCTAAGACATACTTTATTCATTCAGTATAGCTCATACCCTAGTTTTATTTGCTTGGTTTCATTTGTGTTTAATGTAGTGTTTTATGTTCATAAACACATATACATCAATATGTAAGTATATTAATATTCCATATAACTAATGATTCAGTAATATATAACAAAGATCAACGAAAACATTACTAATGTTTTACTTAAACCATCCAAAACTTACTTAGATGTACACACTGCTTGCACTTAATTTTACAGGTACAAATTTCTCTTAGAAAAATTTGGAATACTTACGATATTTTTAACTCTATACAGAAATAGTTGCATAAAAAGAATATATCTAAGCGAGTGCACCTTTTATATGTAACTTACATGTTTATGTTATTTAACGTAAAGAAAACAAACTTTTAGAACAGAATATTAAGATACGAAACTAGTTTCAACACTTCCACGTGTCTGTTCTCTTTAGTCCTAGTTATATTCATAACTATGCAAGAGAAAATATTTTAATGAGAACAACATTCCAATCCATAGATAATCTAAAGTTTCTTATTAACTAACCAGGTCAGTGGTTTATTTGCTTATTGATGAATATTTTTTTCATATTTACTAAATCTTTTTCTGACAAAATATGGCACTGTTTATTCCTTTAGACTGATTATGTGTTTGTACTTAAAACATTTATCAAACAGTGATTTATTTTGTCTTCATCATAATTAATGTACAGTGAGATATATATTAATTTAACAATCCTATGGTGTCGCCATGTAAACACACACATCGCACTTGCCACGTATATGTACTTACGTCATCACTTTCAGCAACATCAACATTACCATTCGCGTCGTCATCAAGTTGTCGGTGAAGATAACGAATAGCTTCTAATCCTAACTTATCTTCACAGGCATCCAGTTCCTCACATAAGGAATCTGAAATAGGAAGAGCATGTTTTCTTAGTACATGTGTAACAAGTTACATACAAAAAATAATTAATGGTCGAGTTTGAACGATTAATTAACGCATCCTGTCTGTGTTGTTGTTTTGAAGTAAGCACAAATCTACACAATGGGCCATCTGTGCTCTGCCCACCACGGGTATCGAAACTCGGTTTTTAGCGTTGTAAGTCCCCAGACATACCGCTAAGCCACTGGTGGGCCCTTGTCTGTGAATCCAAAAATTTACGGTTCATGCCCTGCTGTCACAAACATACGAAACACTCAGTATTAGTGTGTGTGAGTGTTTATAGAGAAGCCACATCAAGCTGTTGTGTTCACCAAGAGGAATCGAACCCTTAATTTTAGCGTTGCAAATCTGAAGACTTACCGCTATACCAGCGGGGGGCCTCAATACTAGAACAAGCAAGTAAAATTCACGAGTTGGAGGTGGGTTCTGTTGATCAGCTGTTGAGACATCTATATGTAGATAACCCTCTTTTTAGATTAACCAGAAAAATCTGGAATGTAAATATATAAATATTTAACCAGACGAGATGATACGTTTAGTCAGTATGCACACTACTTTAAACAGCAAATTTTATATAGTCAGCTGTGCCATCCGATTCAACCTGGTATTAGTTTTAATTTTTCGTGAAGGTGGTATAAAGTACGGGGAATATGTTTTTTTTTCTTGCGGTATTATATGGATTCGAACCCGGATCTTCAGCTCTGAAATTCATAGCTTTACCACAAGACCCAATTGAGACTGTTAATGTTAACAGTCCATAGCGTATGGGTCAGAGTTACGTAATTTTATCTCTCAGACCTGAGAGTCAACAAACAGACTCAGTAATTCGGACTGGTGTGCCAAATATTAATCATGATGCGTCCTTAATCTCGAACCATCACAGATGACACTCAGATTAACTGCTTAACTCGCGACGATCAACGTTATCAAGCATATCGTTCAGAGGATAACTTCGCTGTGTATGGCTTGAAAAGCTATGCTGTTTTGTTATTACTTTGTTTTCTGTTAAATAATGAACTACAGGGAAGACAAAGTGACACAAAGGGCTATCTGCGAATAGCTATTCAACAGTCTTGTGCTATTTTCGTGTGATCAAACAGTGGAATTTAACGGTTTAGTCTTATAAAGCATGAATGGTGCTACAAGTTTGGAACATGCGTTTTTTTCGGCAACAGGATGTAAATTACGTAAAATTTAAGTTTGAGCAATTTAAATACAACATTAGTTCCTTTACAAGCACAGAAAAATGAAATAAAAAGTTCTAGTGGGCACTAATTGAGGCGCCACATTGCTAGCATCATTTTATCCTGTTTACATTCAGTGATTCAAGTTCACTTGTATCATAAAAATTAGAGGAAACGAGCTAGCTGACGTGTTCTTTAACCTGGGTTTGTGAACGATAATTCAAAGTGCACTGGACAAACTTGAGGGAAAAGTCAGAAGAATAAATTGAAAAAGAAAGTCAAATGAAAGACTCGAATAAAGTGTTAGACAAAGAAATAAACGCTTCATTAACGTACGTGTTGGCTTTATTCTTATTGACACTCACAATACTAAACAATCGAGTTTTTAATAATACTCCAAGTTTTTTGACTGCTGAGTAAAAAGAAAACAAAGGTTTCACGTTTAGTAAGAATTCTATTGTGCAGTATTCCAGCAAACCCAGTCACCTATGTAAACTATCCTTCTCATAAATATATACTCAAATATATACTGATTATTTGGAACTGAGCACGAAGCTACACAAAGGGCTATCAAAACCCACTTTCCAGCATTGAGAGTTCGTAGACAAACCGCTGTACCAATGAGGGACACAGTCAAGGGAAGAGAGGTTATATCCTTACCCCTAACAACATTTACAAGTCTGCACCATCTCTTCAGCGTTTGTAATCCAGCAGAGAAGCGGATATAAAACTTGACAGGGAACTATACACAGTTCTTGAATGACAACTTCAGTGTGTAATTATGTCTGAGACGATTACTGTACCAATCTCACAACAATTCATATTCTGTATAACAAAGAATTATCAGAATGAAAACTTAACTAGTTAATCAAATCCAGAAGTCACTAAACTTTAAAAAAAGTTATGTTACCATACGTTAAGGAAAAGATCAGTTTGACAAATAATCATCCTGAGAAGAGATTGAACTAACAGTAAAACAACAACAAAATAGGGGGGACTTTAAGAAAGTTGAATGTAATAAATAGGTTATTTTGTAACACAGAATCAAATATATGCCACAACTGTTACAGTAATATTAGTTCTTTTTTTTATACAACATTTAAGTACGTTTCTTGCTTAATCCAAATCGACTTCTTTTTGTTACGTGTAATAAAGGTAACAGAAAGGTTTGGTTTGAATTTCGCGCAAAACTATACAAGGACTATCTGCGCTAGTCGTCCATAATTTAGCAATGTAAGACTAGAGGGAAGGCAGCTAGTTATTATCACCCACCGCCAACTTGTGGGCTACCCTTTTACCAACAAATAGTGGTAAATTCAAAAAACAAATAAACTACGTGGCCATGCCTAGATAGGCGAAGCTCAAGTTTTAAAAATAATTTTATAATTTCAAAACAGCTACAGCATCATCAAACACATGAATTAAAATAACAATAATTTCCTTTTAATGCAATATTATTCAAAGAAGTGTATTTTAAAGATCTAATCAGCAATAATTTCTTAGGAAACCAGAAGTTAAGTTTGATTTAGGAGATGCCTAACCAGGTTCTCAATGAAAAACATTCAGAAAATTATTAAAAACTTCTTAAAATTAGGCTCCAAGAGGTCTTGTGGAGTCCTCTAGTCTGGTCAAGTTTGTGAATTACAACTTTATTACTCATTTTAATTTCATTCACCCCAATCAGATTAATTAAACAGCTTTAAATGAACAAAACATACCTATACACCAAAACGAACATTTGAATTGACGCTGGTATTTAAGTAATAAGAAAGAGAAAACTTGTCTTCTGTTCAAGAAATAAGGTATATGTTGGGAAAATAAAGAGTTTTTGTTATTTTGAACAAAGGGAATGTGTATTGCTTCCAACTTGAGTACCGTAGTTGGTGACTTATCAAAGACGCTTATTTACAGAAGTGGTTTTATCCTGTTTCCGTTACTGATGGCGTTTTGTGAAACATTTACATTGAGTTTTGTTTATTCAAGTGGTATTAACTACTTTTCAGGCAAATTTCATTCATAATCTTCCATTTTTTATTTTAATGTAGTCTTGAGCTCTTACAAGAGCAAAGGTTAAGTAACAAATAAATTCCACGTCTCAGAAATGGTCTTCTCTTTTGTAACCAAGTCTCACCGAGTCTCAAAACTGAACTTTTATTTAGAAACCAATATGCTCCGAGTATCAAAATTAAACTTTTCCTTAGCAGCAATAAACCCCGGGTCTCAAATGTAAACTTTTCCTTAGCAGCAATAAACCCCGGGTCTCAAATGTAAACTTTTCCTTAGCAGTAATAAACTCCGGGTCTTAGAAGTAAACTTTTCTTTAGTAGTAATAAACTCCGGGTCTTAGAAGTAAACTTTTCTATAGCAACAAATTATCCCTGGGTTACGAAAATAGACCTTTCTTTTATTCAAGATTTTTTTTTAAAAGGCTTGTATGTTATTAAGCACAAAGCTATGCAAAGATCCATTCGTGCTCTACTCACAGCAGGTATCGAAACCCGCTTTATAATGTTACAAGCCCTCAAACTTACCTCTGATCCACCATGGGGTAAATTAAATTATTATTTCAATTTTTTTAAGTATGATTTCTTTATTTGTTTGTTATTAAACACACGATGGACTATCTCTGATGTGTCCACAATGGCTAGAGAAACCTAATTTTTAGCAACGTGACCCTCATAGCCACTAGGAAACTAAGTATATAAAACAAGGTTTTAATTGCAGTTAAGCATTCGATAGTTTAAAACGTTATTTTAGACGGCATTTTGAACTAGCGAGAATACAATTTCTAAGTATGATAGACAAAATGGTGAACTTAAAATATTCATTTTTTCGAATTAGCGTGCGATTAAAAAAGAATTATTCCAGTCAGATTCGCTCTTTTATCTCAGAGCTGTCACATAACAGGTTAAGCAAAGATAAAATTAAACATTCAAAAGGTGCCAAGAGTATTCAGTGTCCAAAACTCACACGCCACAAACGGAATTTAGATTTGAAATATAATTTTCTATAACCTTCCGGTAAGTCACAACTGAGTTTTAGTTACGAACTGCGTTACACACCGGTGGGTCATACACAATTTGAGACAATATCAATGCTACTGGCGCCTTTTGAATGTAGGTCACATGGAAGCCAACGTGTTAACAATGAGGTAGTCCAACAAGGTATCATTAGCTTACACAACCGCCATGTTTGCCTAACAGGCAAGCTGATATACGTACAACAATGTTCTTGTTTGAACAACTGGCCTGGTGTGGTAACGTGTTAGTTTTTAACTTTGTAACAATATCTTTGCTTAGAAAAAAAAAAAAAAAAAAGACTTCAAAGATACTCGTGTTCGACCTTCATGAAATGTGTTATTATTCCACTACCCGCCTTTACTGAACAAAATTCGGCAACGATAGAAAAATAAGTTAGAGAGTTACATAAACAAGAAAGTTTCTTGCAACAACATTCTTTAAGGAAACAAGCAGGGTTAAAGATAAATTACACAGTTTTGCTACAATTAAGGGCGTCCCTTTGAACTAATCTACCAGGTAAAGTTCGATAAATAATAACCCAATTCTTTCTTTTAACAATATTTTGGAAAAATCCATTTAATGTTATATAGCTCTGATCATTTTCGTTCTGTTTACTGTAACTTACACAAACCAGTAAAGCCGGCCAATAGGCTCAACTTCCTACTTTCACAGTAAAGTAAATAAATTCATGTTTCATCCATATCAACAACTCGTTCATATCTCCAGTAAGCTCATTCCTAGGGAGTCTTCTAATTAGTTAGCTTTCTCTTTAATGACGAGACGTAATTTCTCGTGCAGTGGTTTCTCAAAACTTCTTGCCAACCCCCTTGGTCCCCCATTGCAAACAAATCTCGTAGACCCCACACTCGAATAAGTCTATTTAGAAATCTGATCCCACACTGTATAAAGTAATACTGACAAAAACAAGAGTTTTCACAAAATCACACATTTTATAATTTATACTGTGTTGTTGGTTTTTGTTTGTTTGTTTTGTTTTTGCGCTGCAGTGGTTCAGTTACAAGTCTTAGGGTTTATAGCATTGAAATGGTTCAGTTACAAGTCTTAGGGTTTATAGCATTGAAAGATTGGTTTCTATACCTGAGGTAGTTTTTTCAACTACAGTAATGCTAAATCGATGTTTCCCCGCAAATCACTGGCTGAGTTGAAGACAAGAAACAATTTAAATTCTTTTATGTATGAGTGTAAAAACTTGTGGTTTCCCAACAAGTACATCAGACAGGCAGATTCTGATCAAATAACCGAATCTTCTTTGTGTGTGTAGAACAATGACGTATGTTAGTAAAACATAGACGGTCACACAATAAAAAATATAAACCCTTCTTCTACGCTGTGCTTACTCCAAAAGGATCCACTTATGAAACGTGAATTCGGTGAAACTAGTCTTCTGTAAAGAAACAACGAAAAAATTCGGCCTCTATGTAATCTTACCACACACACACACACACATACACTGAAATTCATGTTTTAATGAGGAAAGTAAAATAATAATTAAGTGAAAATTGTTCATATTATGCTAAAACACATTACAGTTTTTAACTTAAAAAAACAGAAGTATGACTTGTTACTGTAAAAACATTGTGCCAACCATTCGATTCACATAACGTAAACTTGAAACTGTTTCTAGACGTGTAGCCTTAATTTCTACTATAAGCCGTAAACACTGACACGTATAATACTACTATGTATGCAGTATTTTGTACAGAAAAAAATCTCCATACTGTCTAGTCCATCTATGTGTTTCTGGCATTCAGCTCAGTATCCTTTGTGCACTTCTATAAATAGAACTTGCCAACCTTTCGCTTACCATGCATACAAGGTCGTCACAGAAACAATGTTACTACAAAAAAAACAAAACAAAAAAACACACGTGATTTTCGCGTCACTTGAACCACTACCTCGACACACTTTACACGTAAATTCCCAGTGTTAAAAGTGACGATTTTCATGCAAAGCATTTCCAGTGGAAAACTATATGCCGGGGAAAAAATGACACGAAGAAATCATGCACGTGTTGAAACAATAAGATGTCGAATTCATTTATGATACTGTACGAAAACGAGCTTTGGTTAATAAACTTAAAACATCTTTCGTAACAACTTCCCTACAGTGCTTTAAGAACCCACGATTTAGAGCAAAGGAAAATATGTTACACATCAAGTACATCTGTCACATTCGGTAAGAAGAGGTCTTTTATGCAATACCAGGGATCACAAGGCCAGCTGGGATAAGACAGCAATGTGATGGTCTTGGCATTATATACGTCATCAATTTTCAACAGTAATTTATGGTGTGAACCAGATTAGCAAGTTTTTTTATTATCAGTTTTTATTTAACTCATTTACAATCAGACTTTTAGGGTACACTTTAAGAACACAATATTATTTAATTTAATCGCACTTTGTATAACTCACTACGTATTAATTACTGTTAATTTTTATAATGTTAATTAACTTCACTATCAACCAATAAATGACAAACAAGATAAGTTACTCTTCTTGTTTCCCGAACGAATCAAGCTACCACAGTGTTGTCGTTGCTTTGAATTAAGCACACACATAATTGGTGTCGAAACCTGATTTTGGCGTTACAAGTTCGTAGAGATACCGTTGTACCACTGGGTTGGGGCAAACAAAAGAAAACTACATCGTTTATTCTACGAACACACGAATAAAGACAAAGAAGAATATGCTATAACTAGCGTATAGCATGTCAGAAATGACCGGGCAAGTACTATCACCCCTAGTCAACACTATATCCTAACCTTACACTTTATAGTTAACTGATATAAATAAATTTTTGCTAAATCAATCTTACCAACAAAAAGACAGAAATGTGCAGTTGAGGCAGTTAAACGTCGGTAAATTCATTTGCAAGTCAATCAAAATGAAGATCATTCACGAAATAAACTTGCGGCGTATTTGTAGAATAATTACTGGTAAAAATGAGTTTCATTAACAACTTCTAATATATAAAGAAAATCCAGCGCTTTTTGGTAACACTCATGTTCCAACAATGGTTTTTATGTTATGTTGTTTAATAACAAAAAAGTATAACCTAATATTGTTGTTGTAGGCTATAAAACGAAGTTATAGACATCAAAACTGAATAAACATTTGTTGATTTCTTAATTTAGGGTCTTGTTTGATTAAATGGGTTTGTTTTTTTATTTAAAACTTGATGAAAACAGCTAAGAAACGATTTAAGTTTAAAATTGAATCGATATTTTTACTCTGACAATAAATTTCATACATTTGGCTCTAGATTAGGTGATCCCACACTACGTCTTTACTTTAGACTTGTAATACCAACACTCACTACACTTACAAGGTTTCATAACACCCACCCTCTTGCATCTCCGGTATTAAAATCACTATTCTATCTGGATAAATGCATTTTGGATTTTATAACTCCTCCAATTTCGAAAAATCAAGAGTGGCATGACGTGACAATTTTTCACATTGGTTACATATTTCAACCACATTACATCTGCTATGTCCAGTGTAACAAGATCTTTTGCTCAATACCAGCGCTCAAAAGTCAGCTTAGTCGCAACAAGTATAATAATAATAATAATGTAAGTTGTTGCACAGAAAGAGAAATTTTAGCATAATCAGGTGAGAATCGGATCCTGGATTTTAACGTTACAAGTAAACTTCTCACCGTCCCACTGGAGAACAGCAGAAATGAGAAACATAGTAGCAAATACATTTGTTTTGGTAAACTATTGCGCACTGAAAATATACACATATCTACATTCATTGGAGTAACTTCTTTCACAGTACTACTAAAAATAATACATTTATTACAACTTATGCGGGAAAAACACAAAAGCTATAAGCAAGACTACCAGTCTACACATATGGCAACACGGTAATCCCAGAATACTGAAAATAAGACAATTCAATACAGAATATACAAAACCGTAAAAATCTCTCTCAGGCAGGGTTACTCAATCTATATAAGCCACATTGCTTTTCGTCCTCTAGGAGTTCCAATTCAGCTGTCCAAGTCATTTCGCAAAAAAAACATCGTTACTTATTCTCGTATAAAAAAGGTTTATGTATTTAAAAACATATATTCTAATTCCTGCAACAAAAACAAAAATAGTGACATTTTTTGGAAAGTCGAGTAATTACGTAATAACAAAATATTATAATTTAAAACTTGTTCACGCACTTGTTCGTATATTCGTTGAAAAACGAACTATCGACTTGCTAAAGACCCCAACCACCAGGTATTTAACAGCTCGTTAAAAAAATAACAGGAAGCATTTCTTCTAAATTAAATGTTGGATTTTAAACACACGATCATGTTTCTCACAACCAAAATAGTATAAGACCCGAACTGGTATTATAGAAAAAACGGTAACCTCAACGGAAAATGATATTTTCAAACTTCAGGTTAGTTGATTTTTTACACACCTCATATTCCAGCTATCAAAATACTATACTTTTTATCGGAATCAGGCTTATTTATTAAATTTAGAAATGAAAGAGTAAAACTGAACCAAAGTATAACTTGAACTCACAAATTGCTATTTAACTTTTATTGAGGCCCCCAGTGGCTCAGTGGTATGTCTGCGGACTTACACGCTAAAATCCGGGTTTCGATACCCGTGGTGGGCAGAGCACAGATAGCCCATTGTGTAGCTCTGTGCTTAATTCAAAACAACAACAACAACTTTTATTGAAACCTGAACTGAATTAAATTGGCCTGCATGTCCAAGTGTGTTAAGGCGTGCGACTTGTAATCTGAGGGTCGCGGGTTCGCATCCCGGTCGCGCCAAACATGCTCTCCCTTTCAGCCGTGGGGGCGTTATAATGTGACGGTCAATCCGACTCTTCGTTGGTAAAAGAGTAGCTCAAAAGTTGGCGGTGTATGGTGATGACTAGCTGCCTTCCCTCTAGTCTTGCACTGCTAAATTAGGGACGGCTAGCATAGATAGCCCTCGAGTAGCTTTGTGCGAAATTCCAAAACAAACAAACAATGAATTATTTTTTTTAAATAGTAGTTACTTAAAGCTCGAACGCCATTCAAGGTCTACTGAAGTTGTACTTAACACTGATTGGTTGGTTTGGTGTTTTATAGCGCAAAACAACTAGGCTCTCTGCACCAAACAACCGGTAAAAAGTTAAAATTAAATTCATTAAAATTCATAAAAAGAAATAAAGGTAAAACAAACCCAAGTTAAAAAAACATAAATAGCATAAAACCAATGTTTACATCTAGTCTACAGCGGTAAGAGAAAAACTACAGAAATACAAGTTGTAAAGGACTTTTTGTAGCATAACTGTAATTATCATAACTCGCCAGGAAGACTAACACGTAAGTTTGAAAACCACGGTCAGTCACCTGAAGTTGGTCTTTCCAGTCCTGGTTCAGAGTTATTTGACATTATGGCCATTTTCAAAAAGTAATAAAAGTTTTAGAAGACTTGTAGCAAAACTTTAATAATAACTCGCCAGGATGACTAACGGGTAGTTCAAACAGCGGTGTTAGTCATGTGAAGTTGGCTTTTTCCAGTCCTGGTTCCGAGTTATTTGACGTTACGGCCATTTTATAATTTCAAATCGAACTATGTGGACTTTAATTCTTAAATTTAATGTATAAATTAAGAAAGTTAAATGTCATTAAAAAGATTAATGGCCTTTAAATTGCTAAAAACATTTCTAGGTAGACAGTGTCTCCATCACCAATGGAGACTGTCTAACTTTACAGATAAACACTGGGATAGAACATGTTTAATATGGTGCTGTCGTTGAGGGTCATAACAGCTGTACTTACACTGTGCGTCACTCCTTGATGATTGTAATAGTGCACAGTATTAAAAATTAAACTATTATTTCAGTGTAAAGACAGTAAAAAGTCCAACGAGACGGCGCAAATTTTACAGCTCCCCCACCTTGTCCCAGTGGTTCAAGGGACTTGTAACACTACAAAGCGGCTTTTGACACTCGTGATAGACACAGCACAGACAGCCTACTGTGTAGATTTGTTTACCTGTAATCAATTAAAGTTTATCGAATCTTTACAGAGTGAAAATTAGTTCCTTTGTATTAAAATGATTCGAACACTAGATGCCATTTTAGAATTATCGCTGTACTGCAGAACAGCCGGAAAATGCACGTACATGGTGATATAAAAGAACGTGAATACTTTAAATGATTCTACCTTAAATTTTAATTGACCATGAGAAACAATGTCCCATCATGATCAGAGAGATTGAAACAGAGACCAAGGTGTTTCAAAACCATGTTAATTATCTAAACAGCTCGATAAGCTCTTTCAAAACGAAAAGCATGTTCAATACTTTCTACAACAACTTTTGAAATATCTTGTACCAAGAATGAGTTTAGTGACATGAGTTCTCCAAAGCAAAGTAGTCCGTATGACATTTTTTAACACAAGATTTCCTTTATCATCAGTCAATCAATGACAAATTGTGATTCACGTGCGTGAACTTAAACGTGTCAAAAAGTTAATAAAAAAAAACAATTATTAGGTTACAAAACCGCAAATCGCATAACGCCTGTGTCACAAACATGTTCTAGAAGTCTGTGAAAATAGGTCAAGAAAATAACGAAGCACCAGCAGTTTCTGTGTATACGAACATCACAAATAAAGAAAATGCATAAAGTTAGCTGTTTGCAAACAAAAAACTGAACAAACATTACAATGGGAAAAAAGAGAGAAGAATTCGGTTTGACAATTTTGTTCCAGTTGGTAAAGCAATATAAGAAAAATAGTTTTTTTAGAACTATTTCTTTAGGATAGCGTTCCTTAAAACAGCGAGACCCAAAAGGGTTGTGAGCAGGTTTTTAGGGAAGTTAGGAGTTGTCTACGCTGAGTCAATATTTACTTTTATAAGTCATCGAGGTATCTGAGAAGTGCACGTAGCCTTTATATATAATAAACTATGACGAATTATGCTAAGAAACAATTTTTCGTTATTATTTTACAGATAATGGGGGGGGGAGAGAAAGAGTTGCGATGACCAAATCCCGACTGCGGGGTTCATCTGGCCGAAAAACTCTTCTTTAGGTTGAAATTAAACGTTTCAATAATTACAGTTTTTTATTTTCTATTTAACAATATTCGTACACGTGTCAATCACTAAAATAAACAGGTCACTAGGTCAGAGACCATACGGATTCAGGTATTATCGATTCTCAATATTTAGAATATTAACCTGAAGAGCTTAGTGGTGCATACCACCCACTACCATAATAACTTTGTTTCTGAAAAATAAAATTGACTATCTGTCTCACTTTTATCATATATACACATATTATGTTCAGTGACATTATGTCTGCAGCTTTGACCCTTTCAACCTGCAGCCCCACAAGCTGACTACAGGCCACGCCTAACATGATTTGAGGATTAAACATTTCACCTTTTTCATTAGAATGTATTATCACAAAAGATAAGTGTGTAAATAGTGTTTTTGAACAGTGTGAATGGTGTTTCTGTAATATGTTGTACATGGTTTGGTTGAAACTTCAAGAAACAAGATGACACAGCATCCAAATGTTTTATCCTTCACAAGCAAAATGAAATTATCACTGATACTTTCTCAAACATTTTTCAAATTGCAGTTCACAGTTTTATCCTATTTACTGTTAAAAAGTTCATACCTATTAAGCTACAACTTGATACATGAGTCAAGGATCATGACAGTACAAGGCACTGCCTTCTTCACAAACTAAACTATCTCATAAGAAAATGTGATTCATGCACACACCAAGTGTCAATTATGATTTCCAAAAGCTCATAAGAAACACTATGTGAATGAACATACTAGGCCAACAAATAAGTTATATGTTTTTGGTAAGAATGCTTAGATAGAAATGGAGCTATGATGTAGCTTTATTTTTTACTGTGGTGGAAGTATGAGATATGAAGAAGACAAATGTCTCAGTACTATCACACATTTTAAAAATATTGGTAATAAATATCCCATGGAAAAACGAAATTCTATATCTCACATTTCTTAGGTTCTGGTTTCAATACTGGTTATGAAAAACCTTACACATAAAAAAACCTGTTGAAGTTTCATTAGGAATGTAAAAAGAAATTTGCTTATCAAAATCATGTAAATGCCATCAGAAAGTAAAGTGTCAGTAAGAAGACATCTGTAGAAACTTAAGAATAGCAGTTTCAAGCAGATACACTTATAGATACAATAGAAAAGCATCGACTATCAGCAAATGTACAGAGCTGACTAGCACAGAACCTTCTAGAGGGCAACAAATCCCAATTCATTTAGCTTATTTAAATATGCCAGTACTGCAATAGTATCACATGCAAAAAATTCATCACTGTTTAGTGTAGTGTGTACAGTAAAAGCAAAAAAACATGTTACAGTTTCTCTTTAACATTCATTGATATGGTTCAAATTTTTCTAGTGTGACCAAAACATTTGAAGTATCAACAAAGGTTCACTAATTAAATCAAAATCTTAAAGAAACATATTGCAGTTTACTGGTTATATTTGCCAACTATGAGTCAAAAGGTTAGAAACAATTCTGTCTCTTTTAGTGAAAATTTAACGTTTATGTAATTCACTATACTTAATAGGTACAAAAAATATCTATTCATTTATATCTTCACAGATATTCAATAATTTCCTCCATTGTATCACAAGTTCACGATCATCATAAAAGTGGTACACGTGACAAGGAATAAAACAGATCCGACTAACACATTAAACCAGATTAATTAAGGTGGCCCGATTCATTTACTGACCTCATTATGAGCAACATAAATCTCGTGCACATATGTACTTATTACATTCAGTTAATTTTTGTAATTTTCAATGGTTCATTTAAATGCCAATGCTGATGACATAGATAGTTATGTGCCACAATTTGTTCTGTTTGTTGTATATGAACAACATTTCTCATTTACTACATAAAAGTATTCATTCATAATCATAAAAAAATAGCACTTTGTATGTTAATAGCTTATACTTCTTTAAGAATAAACTTTAACACAATTAAGGTTTGTAAAACATATATACAAACATGCTCAAGTAAACTTAACTTTCTCTCTTTCAAAAAATACATACATACATATATATATACACACACACACACACACACACACACACACACTATGGGATAGATTTTCTAATGATGTGGTACATACTAACAAATTGGATAGGCATAATGATGCTAAATATTAGATTTTTGTTTGAGGTTTAGGAATAACCTTGATATGTAAAAATGTATTTTGCCACACTGCATCATTTTATATTTTTATACATATTAAAACTTCCTGAATACTATAGGATAATTATATTTGTACACCTTAAGCATTATACCAGTGTAAGTGATACTTTCCTAATACAAGTCAAAGAAAAACGTATGATTAAAAAATAGTAAAGCTTAAATGTAAGTTCCAGGAAACACAATTTACCAAGCACTGGGTGACAAACAGTTCTTATTGATAAGGTAATTGCATATTATGTACTGTAAATGTTTACAATGTAGCACACCTGATAACTTGCTGGTTAGTAGTGTCAAACTTTTACTGTAAGGTACACCACAGACAAGTGAGTATACTCTAGAACAACCTGATATAGCCACTAAGATAATATATGAACTGTAACCAGTTTTGTTTAATCAGCCACTAGTCAAACAAAGCCATGTGTCTAGATTTTAAATAATGGGAAATATTATGTATCAGTTTGAGCACTGCTATGTAGTATTTAAAGTGTCAATTTATCACAATCAAAGGGTGTAAGCTATAACAAAAAACAAACTAATTTCCTGGTACATATTTCATTTCAAGATAATTATCAAAACATACACCAAAACTAACAAAATAGTCAAATACAAGAAATAAAAAAAACATTTATATCTACTGTGATAAGACATGAGAACTAAATATATTTATCTTAATTTACATAGATATGTAATCTAAAAATGAAGATTGTACAGTGATATATATATAAATGCATCAACTTCTTTTAAAACTAATTATACAAGTGGTTTCAAAACATTAGTTTGTTGTCAAAGAACACTCACATACTGTTTACAGTAAACAATTTGTAAAATTTAAATTCATTACTCTTTTAAACACATTGAAGTTACAGTAAACTTTCCTACATGGTAATCATACCAGAGTCTTACATAGTCAGTAGCTGAAGATAAACTGTGGAAACAGAGTTTAATCTTTACATGCACCTGTCATTCCTTAAAACCCTTTGATATTTAATACTGAGTAACAAAACAAATCTTATCACTTCTACATATGAAACAAAAATGTATAAAAATCAAGAAGCATTATGCTCTAGCTGTTAAATAATGTAAACATCAAAGAGGAGATTGTCTTTCCTCTGTAAGGAATTTAGAGTTTTATAAGTGACAACTTATAACCTGTTTTTTGGACAAGCAGAGCAATATTGATACCCAACACTATATGTATGTGTATATTTATATATATATATCATGACAACTTTTTGACACACACTTCCAAAGCTGTCATCATTATTATTAACCAATAAGAATTTTCAGTATTCCATTCAAGGCTATTATTTTACACAAGATGTTAAGAAACTAGCAAAAATTCTACTAACTCACTTTATGACAATAAAAAATTTCACAACTTTAGATCCTATCAAATACTGCACAACATCTTACATGCTTGAACTTCTAAGATCAATATATTCTTAAAATGAACTTTTATTTTGCATTGTTCTGGTAATAAATCTTACAGAACAAGAGTTACATTAAACCTGTAATGTGATATTTTATCATAATTCCATATCATATATTTTAATTTTGGAAAGAATGTTTCATCTTGGGTCAAAACTTATAAAAGAATGTTCAATAACTATCCAACAGATTAAAAGTTTCCTTTGAAAGAGTTTGACAACTAATGACCCAAGTTCCTCGCTATTCTTGGCATATTCTACAGTTATGAAATGCACTGGATACACATTATGGACTCAATTCAATTGTCATCTGGATGACTTTTAACAACTTTTAATAAATCAATCATAAATGGATTTATTTATTACAAACCTAAAAACTGTTACAATAATAATTAAATAAGTCAAGGAAGTCCTTAAACAAATACATACTTGAAACTTTAATCAATGACAACTAAAAATGTGTAATATTATTCACAGGAATAAACCATACACAACAAAGGTGTCCAGATGATACTTTGGAAGAGAGTTAAAAAAAACATACCAGTTGTAAGGCAAAACTTGATATATAAAATGAAGCTAAAAAATTAGTTTATTTTTATTGCTTTGATATTTAGATGTTAAATACATGTTATCTGTTACTCTAGTATTTCAAATAAATAAATGTTAAAATAGTAAACACTGTTTTAACTTGTTCAACCAATGAGATTAAATTAAAATCTGACCTACCACTAACACAAAATCGAACAACCTTGATTTATAGTACTGATAAAATTATAAGATTTATTCTCACTTTAAGATACCATACACAATTAACAAAATTCCAGCTAAACACTTCACTCATACATGCATACTTTTTTAGTACTTTTGTAATGCATGTAGAATTTGTCTAGGATAAACAAACACTTACTATGAGAAAGTTTTTTTACCTGTTTACAACTGTAACATCTGTCAGTTCTTTATTACAGTGTATACTGGAAGGTTTTACTTGATAATGCTGATTATTCAAATATCTTCACCACATTTCACAATAATAATAATAATAGTAAATATGTTAACCTTTGTTAACACTGTCTTAAATTTATTTTTTTAACTGATATTTGAAATTCTCTTCAGAAAAAAATACTTAAATTTAAAACAAAATATAATTATATTCATTGAGGCATCCAACACATTTACCAAAACAAACATTCAAATCAACAAAACAGAAACTAAATTTAAACATTAATTTCTATTATATATGAACAAATATTCACATACACACGCGCATACAAAAAAATCCATAAATTCAAAAACAGCTGTACTAGAGTAACTTTCCAAAACAAAAACTATATACATATTAATTTCCAAAACTTAACCATTTCACTATTAAAATTGGTACTACTTAACATAATTACATTAACAAGTAATCATCTGGTGAATGTCAAACACCACATTAACAGTTCAATGTCCACATACAGCTGATCCCACTACAAAATTATATTCTGTGAAATTCTAATATTCTATGTAATAAATATTCTACTGTTGCATTATCTGTCTCATCAGCATATAACTTGTGTACTAGGCCTACAATGGCACATATTACAATGCAGCAACAATTTTTTGCTCAACTTTTATTTTAAATTTAAAAGGCACTACTATCACTGATATTTAACACTGTTAATTATGAAAAGGATTTTTAACTCGACTACTTCCATGGTATTGATAGTAACAGTATTGCTATTATTAATACTGATTTAATTTCCAAACACAAGGAAATTTTAAATCGTATTTTTTAATTTTTCCTTTGCTCTTTAAGAATTTAGTCCAACCTACCTGGCCTTGGTGATTCTGTGCCTTTCTCCTTTGCCGGATTGATTGTGAGTGGAACAGCACAAAGTGCCGAACAGTTCGGGAAAGTACAGTGACATATAACAATAATAACTGTGATCAAAATAACTCTATAAAAAGCCCCCATCAACTGCCTCCACATAAAGTTTCGGCATGATTTAAACTTTAAAGTTAACATTTAAAGTGACTTAGTTAAAGTTGATGTTAAATTTTAAAATACTTTGGTTTTTAAGGAAGGTTAAAGAATAAATGAATAATAATTTAAATCTTAAATAAAGTTGTAGCTTTTAAGTTTCAACAAAGAATGATGTCCACAGTACAGTGCCACCGATTTTTGGAATGAATTAAAAATCTCACACTGAAACATTGTTTCACAGTCAATCAATAAAAACTGCCGAGAAACTCTCATAACTTTTTCACACCATTTGGTCCACGATTCAGATCATACATTTATAAGACTACACCTATACCTTCATTGTAAAATTCATACATAAGCATAATCTAAATTATAATAAAATGAAAGTCTGCATAGCTAACAAATATCAATTACTTTAATTAAGTTTAAACCTTTCTTTCGAAGTCGAAGCTCACAAGTTAATAGTAGACGGTAGACGTATCAAGATAAGAGGATTTAGTAGTGACATCTATATAAGTTTAGTTTATACAAAATGAACCATGGATACAGTTTGCGTAGAAAATTACAGATATTTATTTAGATTATTGATAACAATACTTTTAGTCATAAGAGGAGGATAATGAACTTTATGGCATATATTTTATAGTAACAAAATATGTAGCTGTCAACTTAATTTCAAATAAAACTCTTATAATAATAATATATCCCTTGAGACTCAGAGGTAAGTTCGAATGCTGAAACGTTGAAAAACTGGGTTTTGATACCTGAAGTGAGAACATCACAAATAGCTCATTGTGCAGCTTTGAGCTTAACAAAAGGTAAAAATATGGTATATTATACAAATTATTATATATGAGTAAAAACAGAAAAAAGAAGGGGAAAAACATAAAAGTGAGAGTAAGTATTATTAGCGGTTATTAGCTCTCAGTGGCTCAGCGATATATTTGCGGACTTACAACGCTAAAAACCGGGTTTTGATACCCGTGGTGGGCAGAGCACAAATAGCCCATTGTATAGCTTTGTGCTTAATTCAAAATAACAACAACAACAGCGGTCATTAAATAATATGCGCCAAATTAAAAATATAGTGCATATAATCTTGAAACTCAAACCGAATGCGCGCAAGTACAAAACACGCAGAAATAAAAGTAAGTATAAAAAACATAAAGCTAGAGGTGGTGTAAAACTGCGACTCAGCATTCAAAAAAGGCACTGAAGATAGTTCATTTCATCAACTAAACACCAACGTGAGCAGTAGTGATTCCAGAGGGGACTCATGCCTCCTGGGACCACTCTTTGGGTGACAAAAAATTGTTATGTGCAAATATCTATTTCATGTATTTGCAGACTTATCGTGCCTATCTTAGATTCGGATTCCTTCTGTTGGTATGTTGACAAGAGAGGGCGGAAAGCTGGTAAAGCTAATATAACCCTTGGATACCCTCCATAAATCCTCGCTTGTGAATCCCTTAGTGTTCTGTTGTTGTTCCCACATATACACATACATTTTCGATTAACTCTGGATTCGCCACTGGGAAGTGATAGTCGACCATGAACAGATAAACAGAAATGAAATTAGGGGACCAGATTCAGGTTTTAAAGCCTATAATATTGTGAATCTAATACACATGCATTGTCTGCAGCCAATTGTGGGAAGATAGTTGTCCAGTAATAAAATAAAAGAAACAATAAACAACCCGACCACAAGTAAACCTAAGTATTTCAGAATAATAATATCAAATAAAATACAAATTATACAAAGGAAATAAATTAAAAGCAAAATAATGTAAAATAAAAAGACAACGAACATGGGACTTGGCATTTCCCTAGTGGTTAAGGTGTTTGACTAGAAATGGGTAGATTTTGGGATCGAATTCTGGAACTGAACATACACACACTTTCAGCTGTGAATGTGTTATAAGGTTCCAATTAATCGCACGATTCGTTGATAAACAGTAGCCAAAGAGTTAGCGGTGGGTGCTGATAGCCAAATGCCTTCTCTGTGCATTATGGATGGCAGTGTGATATTTTCCTTGCATTTTTATCCTCACAGGGTAATCATTTAGGCTCGCTACATAGAGGTCCATAAGATACCGAACTGAAGTGTGAATAAATATCCCACTGATCTCCAACCAAACTGGCCTGGCATGACCAGGTGGTTAGGATGCTTGACTTGTAAGTTGAGGGTCGCGGGTTCGAAGCTTCTTCACACCAAACATGCTCGCCCTTTGAGCCGTAGAGTCATTACAATACAACGATCAATCCTACTATTATTTGGCAAAAGAATAGCCTAAGAGTTGGTAGTAGGTGACTAGTTGATGACTAGTTGGCTTCCCTCTCGTCTTACATTTCTAAATTAGGGACAACTAGTGCAGATAGCCCTCGTGTAGTTTTGCACGTAATTCGAAACAAGTAAGCAAACAAATCCAATCTAGCTCAAATGGGGGGGGAGATACATAAAGCCAAAAATACGTTTATTTACAAATTAAATAATAAAACAATATAATTTCAAATTAAGAGTAAATATTTAGTGGCGCTTGTCAACCTAAAAATGAAAATGTAAATTTTTTATTCAAAAGCTCTTGTCAGCTCCGTGTGTCTCATCTGGAAGTCAGCTTAAGCCTTAAATCTGATGCTAAACTAAATCTAAGTGTATATCAAAACAAAGTTACATTTTCAGTTTAAATATCAGTATTTAAACTATAGTTCAAAGGTTAGCCAAACTCTGCATGTTAGAACCTAAATGCAATAATGAAGTTAAGCCTAGACATTTAGACTGTTATTTAAACTTTAAGTAAACAAATCTAATCAGTGAGTGATGTCGAGAAACCCACTTGTTGAGAATTTTATATGCAAAAAACGGCTCTTTTGGGCTCAGAAAACACTTCAAATAGAAGAGCGAACAACGTTTCGACCCTCTTCGGTCATCGTCAGGTTCACAAAGAAAGAGGTAACTGGCCGGAAGCTGACCACATGTTTGGAAGGGGTTGTATAACTGAGTGTCGCAATGTAGAGGGCGCGGTTTGATGTTTGAATATATAATTTTATCTATAATATTAATATAGGTATAATGGTGTTCCTTTATATTGGTTTATTTTTGGTTTAAGTTGTTGTATAAGTAAGGCTTCTTTAATTTTTCGTTTGTTTATGTTTGTTTCTTTATTTAGTATTTTAGTGTTTTCTATGGTTATGTTGTGTCCATTTGACTTGCAGTGTTCGAAAACGTGTGAAGGTGACTTTTCATGTTCTTTGAATCTGGTTTCCATTTTTCTACTTGTTTCTCCTATATAGAAGTCGTGGCAGTTATCACATTGTATTTTATAAATAATGTTGGTGTGGTGTTTGTCAGTGTAGTTCTTACATAGTATAGACCTTAGTTTTGTGCCTGGTTTTTGAATAAATTTAGTGTTAAACTTATTGATGTTGATGAAGTATTGTTTTATTTTATCTAATTCATCGTTAATTTTATCTGGTGAGCATAGTTTTATGGCTGTGTTTATCTGGTTTCTTAGTATGTTGAGTTTTTGTTTTGTTTCATGTGCTGAGTCCCAAGGAATGTATAGTCCAGTATGGGTGATTTTTCGGTGGATTTCTGTTTTGAATTGTGTGTCGGTTCTTATAATTTTGAGATTAAGAAATGATATTTGATTGCTTTCTTCCTGTTCACATGTGAAGTTAATGTTGGGATGTATAGAGTTAATGTGAGTGAAAAAGTTAAGTATGTGTTCTGTAGATTCGAATCCCGCAGCCGTGTCATCTACATATCTGTACCAGTATAGTGGTGGATGTAATGCTGTATTAATTGCTTGTGTTTCAATTTGTGTCATAAAAATATTGGCTAGAACTGGCGATACTGGGTTGCCCATGCTTAGGCCATTTGTTTGTATATAGTTTTGGTTGTTGAACATGAAGTTTGTCTTTATTGTGGTGAATTCTATGAGGGTTGCTAACTGGTTACTGGGAATGTCTATAATCGGGTTAGGGTCTCGAATATAGAGTTCTAAGGCTATTTTGCAGGCTTCTGTTGTTGGAACTTCTGTGAAGAGGGATATAACATCAAAACTGGCCATTAAAACTTTATGATTAAGTTGATTTAGATTGGACTTGAAATTAAAAGAGTCTTTGATGAATGAGCTGGCTGATGTTGCATATTTGGAGAATGCCCATGCTATGTATTTACCAAGATTGTAGTTGAACGATTCATATGTTGACATTATTGGTCGTAATGGACAATCTGGTTTATGAGGTTTGGGGATGCCGTATATTTGCGGTGTGCGTGAGTCGGTTTTACGTAGGTAGGAATAAAGTGTTTGTGAAATTGTGTTGGCTTTTTTCATTTGTAGTAGTAATTTGTTTAGTTGCGTCTCATGTGTCTTTGTTGGATTTGTGTGTTTTGGTTTGAATTTGTTCGTGTCTGATAGGATGTTATTCATTTTTTGTATGTATTCATTCGTGTTCATTATTACTATAGCGTTGCCTTTATCTGCTTTTAGAATTTTTATGTTTCTGTCTTGTTTTAGGTTTTTAATGGAATTAATGTCTCTTTTTGTAAGGTTGTTTTTTAGTTTTCTGTTTTGTGAAATTATGTTGATAGTTTTGTAAGAAAATTCTTTGAAAAAATCGTTTAAGATAATGTTTTTAGGTGTTTCTGGAAAATATAAATTTGTAATTTTACCTGGGAAGTTTGGTTGTTGGATGTCAATAAAATTATCTAAGTTGTCTTCTTTCTGTTTGTTGTTTTTGTTTTATGTAGAAAGTATCACAAGTCTCCTGGCTAGGTCTTCTAAACATGTTTTGATTTCTATGGTTGGAATGTACCTTGGTGCTATTGCGAAGTTGAGTCCTTTGTTAAGTAGATGTATCTCGTCTGTGTTTAATTTTCGGTCAGATCTGTTAATTATGAGGTTGGTCAACGGTTTGTCATGTTGATGTCTTTTCTGTTGCTTACATCTTAGTTTTTCAAGTTTTTTGTTGTGGCGGATCTTTTTGTCTCTATCGTTTTTAGTATTGATTTGGTTTATGTTTCGTTTGTATTAGTCCGTAAATCTCTGGTTTAATGCAGCATGCATTACATTCCCAGTAACCAGTTAGCAACCCTCATAGAATTCACCACAATAAAGACAAACTTCATGTTCAACAACCAAAACTATATACAAACAAATGGCCTAAGCATGGGCAACCCAGTATCGCCAGTTCTAGCCAATATTTTTATGACACAAATTGAAACACAAGCAATTAATACAGCATTACATCCACCACTATACTGGTACAGATATGTAGATGACACGGTTGCGGGATTCGAATCTACAGAACACATACTTAACTTTTTCACTCACATTAACTCTATACATCCCAACATTAACTTCACATGTGAACAGGAAGAAAGCAATCAAATATCATTTCTTAACCTCAAAATTATAAGAACCGACACACAATTCAAAACAGAAATCCACCGAAAAATCACCCATACTGGACTATACATTCCTTGGGACTCAGCACATGAAACAAAACAAAAACTCAACATACTAAGAAACCAGATAAACACAGCCATAAAACTATGCTCACCAGATAAAATTAACGATGAATTAGATAAAATAAAACAATACTTCATCAACATCAATAAGTTTAACACTAAATTTATTCAAAAACCAGGCACAAAACTAAGGTCTATACTATGTAAGAACTACACTGACAAACACCACACCAACATTATTTATAAAATACAATGTGATAACTGCCACGACTTCTATATAGGAGAAACAAGTAGAAAAATGGAAACCAGATTCAAAGAACATGAAAAGTCACCTTCACACGTTTTCGAACACTGCAAGTCAAATGGACACAACATAACCATAGAAAACACTAAAATACTAAATAAAGAAACAAACATAAACAAACGAAAAATTAAAGAAGCCTTACTTATACAACAACTTAAACCAAAAATAAACCAATATAAAGGAACACCATTATACCTATATTAATATTATAGATAAAATTATATATTCAAACATCAAACCGCGCCCTCTACATTGCGACACTCAGTTATACAACCCCTTCCAAACATGTGGTCAGCTTCCGGCCAGTTACCTCTTTCTTTGTGAACCTGACGATGACCGAAGAGGGTCGAAACGTTGTTCGCTCTTCTATTTGAAGTGTTTTCTGAGCCCAAAAGAGCCGTTTTTTGCATATAAAATTCTAAACAAATCTAAGTACAAAATAGAAAACAGCAGGAATTTTTTTCAAATGATAAAATCAAAATAACATAAAGCTAGATGTATGTCATAACACTAAAAACTGCTTAAGTAACTCTTTTTAATACTTATTGTCCTTGAAACTCATAAACTCTGTTTTAAAGGGAATAACCCATCTTTATTTGTGTGGCATGCAACCTTACCTTATCTTTTTATTGTGTCGATTTACTTGAGATTTTTAAAACATTTTCATTTATTCTAAATCTAGGCAGTTTTCACAGAAAATGTGGTCCAGAAATCATTAAGGTGACCCTGTTTCTTTGTCATTCTATGAAGATAGCACTTGTTTTGTTCATGTACTGCCTGTACATGTGACCTTTACTTTCTGAGCTATCAGATGGTATTGTAATATATTGTGAATATGCCTCACATTATCATATGCAATAATATCGACTACCAGTGTCTTCAAATGGTAGATTAAATGATATTTTGATATAACGACTTTCCCTTTCTTGGATGAGAATAACTAATTCTGTGAAGAATTCGATACTCTGGGTATATTTCATGAATACAAAAATAGATTCTAACGTTTTGGAATAGATTATGATAAGGTAATCATTACTATTGCTGACCTTAAGTGAGTTAGTTAAAGAAAAGATATCATGAGAGAAAAAATCAGTTAATTCACAAATCCACTAAAATATATCCAGTATTCTGAAAGCAAGTTTACA
Source organism: Carcinoscorpius rotundicauda (assembly GCA_011833715.1). Taxonomy (NCBI): domain Eukaryota; kingdom Metazoa; phylum Arthropoda; class Merostomata; order Xiphosura; family Limulidae; genus Carcinoscorpius; species Carcinoscorpius rotundicauda. Next base: position 38,489,748 of record CM022403.1, read on the forward strand.
CACGTTTTTGTTTTTGATAAATAAAAACTGCTTTTATTTAGAGTCACATATGGTGTCTAGTCTGTTTACCTTTTTGCTTAAACTCAGTTAGTTAGTTAGTATTATCATGTAATTTATTCTGCCCATTAGCCCAGCATGACCAGGAGATTAAGGCATTTGACTTAGAATCTAAGGGTCTCGGGTTCGAATCCCCGTCACACCAAACATGCTAGCCTTTTCAGCCGTAGGGGCGTTATGATGTGGCGGTAAAATGTCCTACAAATTTCGAGAGCTAAACTGAGCTAATTTTTAAAGGGCTGTAAAGAAAGAAATGCCTCTGACCTTTGTTGTTGATGTGTTGGTGTTAGGTTCTACACTTTATTTTGTGGCTGACAATATGCAAATAATATTAAGGCGCATAAAGAATAACAGGTTTGAAATTGAAACCTAGTAAATGTGCGTTCGTATTGCATGGAAGTTATGTTGTGGGTTTGGAAAAATCCTCATAGATCCCGCTAAACTAGAGTGGTAAAGGACTGCATGAGTTTTCACATCAATGACCAGAAAAGGTTACCATACAACAAAAGGTGCAATAACAAAAATAAAAGTAAAGGAATGAATGTACGAAGTTGGAAACTGGTTCAGGTGTTGGTATATGCCAGAAGCGAAAAAAAACAACTTCTTGCTTCTGAATGGACTGAACCATATGTTGGGATATAGTTAATTGACCCATTAATGTATGGGTTCCAACAGTTGAAAGCTATATGAAAGTGTATACTACACACCAGTCAGTTGCATTTGAGCATTACCGATAAACTTCTGGTGATTTGGCTTGAACAAGACTTAAAAGAAGGGGTAATAAAATGTATCAAAGAAGAAAGCACTACGTTATGCCACTTCAACCAAGATAATGAAATTCAAAGAGTTGAGAGTACTTATTTGACTGTTTAGGACGAGGCTGCTAAAGAAGTGTTAGGTTCAGCACTAGTAGTCCATGGAAAAGTCTACAGTGACATCATAATCAGTATGGCTGGGACCAAAGAGGAAGACATAAGTTATAAAAGCCATTAGATGAAGCACCCAATGATTGAATGGAAGAAGTAGTCGTTATTTTCCAAACTATTAATAACTGTTCCCCATACAATGTTGTTGAGTTATTTTCGCTTGGTTACATGTAAGTTTGAACAGTTGGTGCTACTATACAAAATGCCAGTGTATTAACAGTTTATACATATTGAGATAATAACTAGGAGTTCAACAACTTTGAGAAAGGTTGTTGTGACCTTTACTTTCTGAGCTATCAGATGGTATTGTAATATATTATTAATATGCCTCACATTATGAGCTATACTTGATTATCTGAAATTATGGTGGTCTGTTTTGGTTGTAAAATGAATTAAACCAAAACGGCTTTGCAACTTTTGCAGGATAGTAATTAGAGCTTCACTGTAAGAAATATCCATGGAATATCAGTTACAGTAGCTTTTTGGGTAACAAAGTTGAGAATAGCTGCTAACAAAATATATAATGCATGAACAATTTGTGCATCTGAAGATAGTAGATAAAAGCTTAGAAACACATTTTAAAGAACTTCGGAGCCATTTCTTTTTGAGTTACCACGCAAATCTTTTGAGCCAAAACCTCACAAGGATTTCACGATAACCATTCACCTCGCCTAATCTAACAGAATAGCGAAACGTCTATACAGCAAAATCGTCGCTAGATGTTTGTTGCCAATAAATCTAAAAAGAACTTCTCTATATGTAGTGAGGAAGTTGTGTTTTCTTTGAGTGTATATTGATTATAGTAACATTATGAATCTTGACATTCAATAAAATTAAAGTGAAGAGTCTTTGATTAGCTGAGTGTAGCTAGTTACTAGTTCATGATGTCTGAAACTAATGCTCGAATTTCATTTCTTACGGGTGGAAGCATTTTATTATATCATATCTACCAATAATAATTTTGAAAAAATATCCCAATATAGTTATAATATAATATGAGTGAGAGCCAGAAGGAATGTGATGAAACTTCTAAGTGGATGTAACTATATAAATATAGATAAATGTATATAGCAACACACAAGTCATTCATAAGTGTTGTATATCATGAATAAACCAGTTACACAATAAATACAAGTATTAATCTACAAATGAATGGAAACAAGTATTTTATGTGAATACTATAATTTTGTGATACACAGTTAACTGTTATTATCGAACCGTGATGTATTATTGAAAAACACAGTAAACACGTCACTTTAAATTTAGACATTAAAATATTCAGCAGGTGGTAAAAAATACAAATAATGAAAATAATTACACAACGTATCAGAAAGTTTTGCCTGATGTCATGGTATGAGTAATGTCAACTATGTCAAATTATCAGCATCATGTGAAATTCACAGAAATTATCTTATATATCATAGCAAATATATAATTGATGTGACTAGTGTTTTATTTCATTGCGAAATAATATTTTCAGTTGTGCTGATTGAAAAATTTAATACAGAACACTTCTATATATCTTCTTTCAGATTATTTCAATACTGGAAGAAGTTTCAGATATGTGAAAATGTAGGGTCTAAAATTATGAGGGGTGGACAGAAATTTGCATCTAAATGGTAACATTGTAATTCACTTCATTGCTAGTACTAAACTTGTAACACGAAGTAGTCCCACGACGAATGATAATGAAGATTTCGGAGAACGTTAATGGCCGAAATTGAAGATTATTGTTACATAATCTGTATCAGAGTACGTGTGTGGTAAGTATGAGTGCTATTAATTGTCACAGGAATGGCAATAGAGGGCAGTATGACCAAATGTGTATTGGTGAGGCTGGCCTGTGAACGGGATGGTTGACAAGTATCAGTGATACGTTTTAAATGTGTACATACGTCATGAGCATCTATGAACTGTGGAGTAAAAGTGTCACTTGAACAAAGTGGGAGGGAGAGTCAGAACAATATATATTAGTATTCCAACTATACTCTGTTCACCACATTAATTGCCAATAGTATAATATATTTCCTGAATATTTAATATTATATATACCCAATTTACTCTTTCAAAAACTTGAATTTTAACATGTTACCATATTTGGACTGTAAATCTGAGAGTTCATAATTCACCACTTCTATCTTGATGCAAAGAACTCTGGATTGAATGTATATACTTTTGGCAAGTACAGTAAGGTAACAATACAACAATTATATATTATTCAACTTCTTAAAAATCCTTTAAGGGACTAGATAAACAATTTAATGAATAGTGGGATTGAACATCACATAAAACACCCCACATTTAAAAGGACAAGTTTGTTGGGGCAGGAAATCAAACCCATGACCCTCATATTGTGAGTCAAGCACCCTTACCATTTAGCCACATATAGTATAGTTGCAGGTCTAAAAAAATGTCTGTGTGTGTGGATATTATTATATATAAGCTATGGAGATTACATTTACATATTTTTAAGGTAAATATTTCTTTAGTTTTCTTGAGTTATACAGTCAAACATCATACTGAAATGCCAGGAACTTTTAAATGTTAATTTTAAAATATCTCATTTGGAATCTGAATTTCAATTTTAAAAATTATTAATGTTGAATATCAGATACAATTAAACTAAAATGGACAGAAATGGATCCTAATTTTGACATCAATTTTATATTTAAGATACCCAAGCTAGATTGTATTATCTGTTTTCAGATGTTATGTTAATAAATAGCCATTGTATTTTTGTAATTTTTAATTATTGTTTGAAATAAAAAAATTTCATAAACCTGTGTTAAATATTTTCCCATGAGAACCAGTCTGTAGGAGGAAGGGATGAACCAGTTTTTGTCATATTTTCTTTTGTCTTGAAGAATTAAATAATGAAAAATAACTCGTATTATTTTTGAAATACTATTGGTATGATGACAGTATGTGTAATATATATATGCATGTATACTGTTTATGTTCTTTTCTTGTAGTTAAAAGTTTCTAGGAACTATGCACTTACGTGTATATATATATACAGGGTGGTCGCTAGAAAAGCGGAAAATTTGAGGGTCAGATGAGATCATCAATAAAATGCGTGCTTACTCATTTCTATTTTGATTTCTTTACATCATGAATAAAATGCATGATTTTAATATCATAAAATGCATTTTGACCATCTATGAGTGTAATATAACATATGCCTTTAAAAAACTTTGTAAAAGTTATTCTTTGTAAAAATAAATAGCTGTTTGACAAATTTTCTGCTTTTCTAGCGACCACCCTATATATATATATATGTTTAAATTTTTCCTTGGGTTTTATAAAAACAAACATAATATATTCAACTTTTAAAAGGAATGTTTATTTATAAGATATATTTTTGGGATTAAATTGTTATTCTTTATATAAGCATAGCCTTCATACTTTTAATACTGGACACACACATACAAACATTACACAATAAAGAAGTGATATTTTACCCACAACCCTAGCTTTTCTGAAAGTAGCTTGCCAAAAACTTTACATTTTTTTAATAGCAGAAAGATATTACATGTGATAGCTAAATATCCACTATTCTGATATACCAGATGATTTTAAAATATTTTAATATCTATATTTTTCATATTACATATCTAGTAATAAATGCTAAGTCTCCACTTAACTTCTGACAAATAATGCTTGAAAACAAACAGTAACTACATGAACAATTATGGTGCTAAAAATTTCTGAAAAAACAAAAAACATAAGTTGGTAAACTAATCTATCAAGATGTAATATAAATAAATGTCACTCTTGTCTAAATATACAAAAAATAAACTGATGAGGGTTATATTTCATCTGATGGATGAAGTTTCACTGACAGCTAAAGTTTAATAGTCTAAAAAAACAGTCTTAAAAGTTCAAAAGAACATTATACCATTAAAGCTATACTGATATACAAACTTAACTCTTACAAAATTCAGTCAGGTAATCAAAAGCCAAACAGAACATAACCTGAAAACAATACTTAGCTATTAAATTTAGAAATAACATTTATCAAAGGTGTCTCTTATACTTTGAAGGATACAAACCAATTATAAATTAACATCTGACAAAACCCTAGACATTTTAGCTCAAAGCTACACAATGGGCTTTCTGCACTGTATCTACCATATGTACTATACAATAACTTTTAGTGCTACAAGTCCACAAGCTTACTGAAGGGACTTACATTTTTATGTTATTGTAGACCTTTAATATACTATCACATTTTCACAAGGAAGGATGGCAAAGATAACTAAATTATGATAACCAAAGAACACAGAAGCTGTATAACAACTCATAATTTTCTTCTCAAAAGAAATGTGATTCTGGAAAGGGGCTTACTATGGTTTGTAGCTCCATAGAACCATACTCAAATATTCCAGTAAACTGGCTTCACAGTTGTTTCATGTGTTCAATTCAAATGTTACTTTAAACATTTGTCCATGGAAGTGTACATATCATATTCACACATTATAGCATTCTGATAAAAAGTCCATTAGCAAGTTCTGCCAACATGAAACATAGAATAACCCAAAAGTAGGTATGTAGGTGCACATGTTTAATGTGTTGAATTGCTTTGAGTTCGAGGATCTACTAATTTGCTATTGTCTCAATGAAACTTTCTCTTGGAAATGTATAGGCTGTAAAGACAAAATAAAGGTGACTTCACAGTCACCAGACTATACCCCTATAAGCTTTTATTTCTACAGAAAACTTAAGGAATGTTGATGAAATTTACACAACATGGGCACTCAGACTTTAGGGTTGTGTGAACAGTGATGGGTTTCAAGTTGAACACCTGTGGGATTAACTTTCCCATAACTCCAAGTCATGTAAAGTGCCTTTAAATAAAGTTATCAGTTATGAACTGTAAGAGACCCTTATATTCATCTCCCAGCATTTTCAATGTTTAGTACAGCAGGTATTAAATTCATTGGTGGATGACTGCTCATCACAAGGTTTTTAACATTTACACAAATCATAAATTAACAGTATCAAACTAATGAAAATAAAAATTCTCAACTGACAAATGTTTAAACATGAATTGTGAAGATCATATTTTCTTATTTCATGTTGGTTAATAAAACCTTAAAAAAAATCTAAGGAGCATTTGAAATGTATAACCTAATAACACATGGAAATTCCATATTAATCCTTAAATATCTGGTCTGATTAAATGTCTTCTATTAAGTAACAATTGTGAGACATGACTGGTTCAACATTTATATACAAGGTGATTCACTAGTTTAATTTATAATACAAAATAGTTGTTAAAAGTCCTGCTACAGAAAACACGACTTAAAGACCTTTCAACATTTTCAAACAACAGTTTCACACAAAAATGGTACACTTATTGCAGTTCATAAGTCAGACCTATAAAACTACTACATGGTTGTAAAAACTTTAATGTCAGCTTGTACATTTTTGTAAAGGCATGCAAGAATTCATACTTTTCAGAACACAGTTGAAGATTGTAATCTACCATAAGTAACTCCTACACACAGTTAATATAATACAGTGATTCCTCTAACTTATTGCATGTATTTAACTGTATATAAAAAAAAATGTTATATCTATTTCCAAACACCATGTCACATATTTATGTACAACTTACAAATGAACTTACAACAACAAAAATTTAATCCTGTTTCTTGTACAAGTTTATGCAGTTTAGAAACCTTCGAAAAATGTTACATACAATGATCCAAATTTCTCAATATTTTTTTGCATGATGATTCGAAGTCTATCTGTATATTTTTTGTCACACTTTGGAGCAACAGTTTCTGGGCCTGCTTCACGAGAAAAATCTCTCCACATCTGACCACTAGATGAATCTCTTCCTGTGAACAATGCTGGACTTGGTACATTGTCATGCATGTACTGCCAAATGTCTGCCAATACACATGACAACTCAAAAGGTGGAAGATGAGAAAGAATGTCTCCAACATAAGCCAATGGTGGAGGAAGAAGCTGACCAAGAGACAAAAGTTCTATCACCTTTTTGGTCAATTCCAACTGTTCAGGTAAGTGGCTTGCTAATTTTGCTTGACAACTACCCCAATGTGTCATTACCACTGCTAAAATAGCTCTCAAAAGAACACTGCAATAACACAGAGATGGATGGATGCTTGCAATAGCATACAAGAGATTCCATAACACTGGGTGGGTGCAAAACATTTGTTTAATGTTGAGGTCACGTTCTATTGTCACCTGCAAATACAGAGCCATAAATACACAAACACATATAGATAGATATAGCTCGAACCTGTCAACTTAATGTTTTATTTTTTAATATGCTCATCATATAAATATGTATTGATTAATACGGTAAATAAAGAAGTTATGGTACTCTTTAGCATGCATTTAAAATGTGATTTAATTCTCTGCTGACTGATTAATCTACCATTTAGACATGTTCCTAAAGATTACATTTGACTTATCTAGCAGGTATATGTCGAATGTTTTATTATTATCAAAATCTTTGATATGTATATTATAGCTGTAATAAAAGACATTCAGTTAATACATATTTGCCCAGACTATTTGACAACTGTCAGATATCAGTATCAATTTAAAAGTCACTTTAGTTTAATTATCATAATTACCAAGAAAAATATAACCCAAAAATCTACTATAGTTACCAGGAAGTAAGAAATTAAAGGTAAGCCAAGACACAGATTAATTAATTAATTAATTAACAACATTGTTAATGCCGAGCATTCATACCACAAGTAAGTTTTTAGTGATGTGTTGAACCTGTGTGCATAAATATATATAATTTTATTTTCCTAAGCATATGATAATACTTTTGTACAAAAATTATATTTTATTGAAATGAACTGAAATAATTTTAAAATTTCAAAGTACAATAACAGCAACTTTTACAGTAGGCAAGTTCTGATATTAATAATTACTGTCTTTCCCTTCAAGTTGTCAGGCAAAAGTTGCATTCATAAAGGTTGTTGAACTTCAGAAATTTATAGGCACATGACATGCTGAGGACAAGTTTGTACATGGCATTAAATTAGCTTTTAAGTAATTTTAGAGAGATAAATATTAACATAAATACAGAGGACCCCCTGGGGGTTTATTGTTTATTTGGCACTGACTTTGTTTACTTTATCAATCATGCCTCAGCTGTTATAAATTCTTATTTGAAGACTGAAATTTAGTACTTCCTTTTGAGATAAAGAAAACAAAACTAAAACCAAAGTAATATAAAACTTTGAAATATAAACCACCTTTTGTTTTCGTGTTTATTGACAAACACTGATAATAAAGTTATTTTGAATAAGCTCTGTATGAGGTTATGACATGCAATTTGACTCAGCTATGAGGTCAGAGATAATGTCATTGATGAACTTGAACCACATTACTTATTATATCTCTATCACTATCAATAAGATAAGAAAAACCAAAATCTAAGTACTAACACAATCTTGGTGTTACAGAAATCTACGTGACCACACCAGAACATGCTAAAAAAACTGCATCAATTGTATTTCATTTATACAGACACTATTTCATTCTTTTTCACTTACCCACTTCTGTAATAAATGTTGAACAAAGAAATTACATTGCAATCATATTATGAAGATAGTTTGTAAAAGAAATTAGTTACATTACACATAGTATAATTACTTTTGAAACTCAAAAATCATGTATGTTTGAACTTATTTAAGTTCATACTTAGGACTAATTGAATTACAAAATACCATTTGCCATTCAGTAAAATTAACTATAATAAAAATATCTATGGAGAAAAGTTAATAGAGAAATCCACACTGGTCAGAAGCCTTGTCACAACAGTAATCAATCTATTCATTGCTTGCAAACTTTAAGAACCATTAAAATATTCACAAACCTTCTGTGTATCTTCATCAGGCCATGGAAGTCCATTAAACATAATATCTGGAGAAACCAGCTCAACAGTTAGAAGAGCTACAATCTTCATTCCACTTTGTCTGTGAGACTTCACAGATTTTTCTGCAGAATCTAGTTTGTATGGTGAACAACAACTATGAATAAGCTGCAAGAACAGCTGTTTGTTAAGCACAATTTCACTTTCAGGGAGTAGCTCAACTCTTTCATGTGCTCGCAAACCATTTCCAATAACACCAGCATGAAACACTGAAGAATGGCTCTGAGGCAGTGTAATATCTGTAGCATGCTTTCCTATTTCTACAAGAAGAGACTTTTCTTTGGTGTAATAAGACTGATTTGATGATTTTGGAGTAACCAATAAAGAACCAAAATTATGACAATTCCTCTCACTCAGAACTCCTTCAAGCAACATCCTTATTGCAACATGTTGGCAGGCTGACTGTTGACAAAGTATCTTCAGCAGTTTTTGGCAAACATTTACTCTTTTTAACATTAATTTTCGCTTCTCTAGGTCTTTCTGGCCAGTAACTGCAAAGAAATAATATACACATGCTGAAGCAATTTTGTTAACTGCAGTTACAGACATCTCTTCTGGGGCAGCAGTTAGACTGAGAAGCTCAATAATAGCATCATAATACTCCATAATGGTCAGAGAAGGTTGTATGACCAGGGTTTCAATGTTTTCTCTCAAAGTTTCAATTATCTTGGGAGAATACTCTCTTGACTTCATTAAACTGATCAAATTCTTCACAAGCCTTAGAGGATAGGCCAGACTACCTGTTTTCATTTCCTGTAGTTGCCAGGACACAGTTTTAGGTAAGATGCTAGGCTGATGAGGTTCAACGTGGAACAACAATGTCTTCAGGAGAGAGAAGTGTTTTTCACCTTCCAAAGCTTGTAACAGTTGTCCTAAAATCTTTGAACTAGTTGTCTCTTCTCCATGTAGGCAAAGGAACTTAAGCAAGTTCAATACCCAGCTAGTCCTGGTACTTTTTTCTTCTATCAAACACTCACAGAGTTCTGGGATGTGGGACTTGAGAGAGTCCAAGATTGGGATGTCTACACTACCTGAATGAACTAATTGCTGGATATCCAATAACAAAGCATCTAGAATTCTTCCAGTTGCTTCTTGTACCTAATAAATGAACAGGCATATCATCACCTTTGATATCATGAAATCTACTTAATTCTTAGAGCATGTACCAAGTACTAATAATTCTTTAAAATACAAACATTACTGAGTTTTTTTTTCTGCATCATACAGAATTCAAAACAAGTTAGATTTTTAGGTTCCTCCTATCTTGCTATAGCTTTAAACAAATTTATTTTTGGAATGCTCCCTTTTCTTTTGATATAGATGAATTTATAGTGAATAGAAGGAGAATTTTTGCTTCATAGAAGAATTTGCTATAGGTTTTTTTTGTTATCTATGTATTTCTAATAGGGTATTCAAAAAAAAAGTGTTTTAAAATCACAAATGCCCCCTTGCTATCCTGTAACAAATATAAAAGTGTACTTATATTCAAATTTGAACACATTTAATCTATTTTAGACCCCTTCACACATCCTTTTAAGTTTAAAAGGTCAAATTGGTTTCACAGACTAAAACTTGTTAAATAAGCCTCTAAGATTCATCATAACTGATAGAAACATGACCATGAGTTATCAAAATATCAAATTAAGAAAGTCATCTTGTTATCCAAGAATGGGCCATTTCAAAATTTTATTACTTAAATTGTTAGTAATTCTAACCAAATATGTCTGGTAAGTTGTAACTACTAAAAGTTTCAAATGTAATTTCCTTTTTAGGTACAGCCATGTTGATGCAGCTGGTCCATTAATTAAGAACAAAACTTACTTTCCAGAATTTTCATAGATACTTTAGAACTAAAACCAGGATTTTAGCTACTAATAAATGTTTTTGTTTTGGATTATTCCTCAATCAGGACCCAATGCTCAAATACAGTCAGCAAGAGATATCTTCCTTGTCTCTATGGACTTAGATTTCAACAGTGGACGTAAAAATTAAATTGAAATAATGGAATGTGACAATGCAGAACAAAGACCATGATTTTGGAGGACAAGGTTGTTGTTTTTTTCTTTCTTAATAAGACCAGCAGTGTGTATGAAAAATCAGATAGGAAACAAATCAGAGATCAATCAAGAAAGACAATGTGTAAAAATAGAGCACTGAAGGGTATTGTTCTTTCTACAACTGAAGTGCCATTGGATCACACATTATCAGTAAAAAGCATGTAGGAGGAGGAATAAAAAAAATTGGTACTGAAAACACACACACAAAACATTCATTTCATTGAGTTATGGAACTTTTTATTGGGATGGAAAGCTAGTTCCAGAAACCCAGAATGAAAACAAAGAACGTCTTACACTTTTGATCTCTGGAATATCACATTATCAAAAAAGAAGATTTCTTGGAATATTTGTGATAATAAATACAACAAGGGAAATTCAAGCAAAAGCTTTTATCCAACTAGCTAGAGACTGGGAAGTTACTGAAAACATTTGAGTAGCACCATTTGAAACATTATCATCAAATTCTGTATTGAAAAATGGTGCCTGTACATAAGTGAAGCATTTAATGGGCAAGAAACTGATTATACTCTCTTGCCAACAACATGTTTTGACCAAATACAGTATTTAAAAGGAATTATTTGGAAAAGCATCAGGGTCTAAAAATTTTGACTTTCTTGAATTTTGTGATACACCTTTGACAAATGAAAATACAGAAAAAAAAGCCACAGAACAATATGCTTCAAGGAGCAATTTCTCAAGAGCAGAACAGATACTTTGGTCACTGAAGAGTTCTCTCAGATCTTGACAAGAAAGATGAAAGGTGTTTTATCACACAATTTAGAGAATATACAAAATTTACATTAATAATTCTAGAACATGGAAAACTTTAGATAAAACCAAGTGCAGCTCACTATGCCCTGAATTTTATATTCAGCAAAAATATATGCTTCAAGTGTAAAAGTTAGTTACAATATTTTCATGATTCAGAAACTGGAAAATCTGTAGAACGAATCTTTCATGTATAAAAGTAGTTTTCATGTTCATAACAGTCAATGCTCCAAAGAACAATGTGCAACTTTGGTATGACAAATAATGAGTACAAAAACACAAAGCCACACATTGCAAAATGGAGTTTAGGTGCTCTGAAATGATATCTGTGGTATCTTATTTACAATGTGTAGTATTCTCAAACCAATTACCAGATTTTATCTGATTGTACATAGCACATAAACTATCTTGAATTCCAATAATGAAAAGCTTTGCTAAAGCTATGCCTATTTATCCAAAATTTAACCAGAATATCAAGTTATTTGGTTCATTCAAAATCTATTTTAAGCAATTGGCACTGAATCAAATGTTTGAACAAATCCGAGGATGAGATGTCAGGGCAAGCAATTAAACTGAATAAGAATTTTGCAAAGACCATTACAAATGGTGAATCTGAAAAGCATTTGTGACAAGATTGCAAAATAGCACCACAAGTGGATTTCAAGAAAAGTACCATGGTTGATTTTCTTTTGTTACAATACAATTTAAAATATGTTGATTTTCTAAATAACTATGTTTTCACATTTGGCAATTTGACCTTTTAATACAACCTGGTGGTTCAATGACAAATAACTTAATTTTTGGATATTTTGTAACCATGCTTTTATCCGTTATTAATAAAATATAACAGCACATAACGTTTTGGGACACAAAATGGGACCTATTGGTCCATCTTGTCTGTTCCACACTCTAAAAAGAATTAAATTATTACATCAAGATTATTTTCTTTCATGGCACCGTAAAGGTTGTTGCCTTCTATAAAAGAAATTATGATAATCCACATGCATTGTCATACTTTTATTGCAATTAAAACCTATCTGTCACTTATTTGGCAAACTCAATAAAGGATCTACATCATTTTGTAAATCAGTACTTTAGAGGTTAATGTAACAAGCTTTTAGCCTAATAAAACAATTTGAACTTTTAGAACTTCAGTTGATGTGTGAAGGAATTTAAGATAAATAATCTGAAATGTTGCAGACAATATACTTTTTATATTTGTCAAAGAATAAGATTGGGGCAGCTGGAAATTTGAAAACATTTTTGTTGTTTTGGAATATCCTCATTTCCAGGCAGTTTTAAGTGTAATAATTATTATTAATCTTTAAATGGCTAACAATTTTTAACCTATTTGTAGCTCAGCTAGAAAACCAGTTAAATTAAACTAGTTTTAGCAATTATACATTTTATTTGTGATAACTTCTTGTGTAATAAGTTTGATTAATGAAATGAAAATTTAAAGTATTTTACATCAACAGTAAAATGTGTGTAAATAAAAATTTTCTTGTTTTAATACATATTATTGTAGTAAGAGTAAATTAAAAGTAAAAATTAGAAACTCGTTAGAATATGTAAGAAAACAAACATCTGCAACAGACATTTGTAATTAACTTAAAACTGCTGATTGTGTAACCTTATTCCAACAATAAGATCTAAAACAAAGCTACAAAGCAAGAAAACTAATTCTGATTTGAAAAGTTTATTTGTCTTTATGTATAAATAATGTGCAATTGTCCGTTACAATACTCAATAATTCTAAAAATAAAAATATTTACTTCGTATTTATCAGCTTAGCATTTAACTCTACACTGGTGATTTTGCTTAAGTAGAGATAACAATGAAAAAAAGGTTTACCAAGAAATAATTTTTATATTAATTTAGGACATTCTACAGTTAATGCAAATAAAATATGAAAACTATAAGATGAAAAAATAAAACTAATAAGTCTGAATGAAGTTCACACATAAATCTTTAGTCAAAATACTTCTTTAACAATTGTTTCATTGTCTATAACATACATGTAATGTTTATTGAAACTTTACCAAATATTGTAAATATACATTTAGTAAATCCAGAATTATAGTAAACATTGCAATGTATTGCTTCATAAGAATTGGGTTAGTATAAAGCACCAACACCATTCATGTAAAGTCAGTGGTCTTAACTCTTGATCCATGGCCTAAAACTTGAACATTAAGCTGTCCAAACTTTTCTTTGTAGTTCAATAGTGGCAACACCAAAGAGTAATGTTTGAAAGCATGAGTTGCCAAGCTAGCCTGACGGCCAGCATTTGGTTAAGAAGTGTGTGAAAAAGGGTATAGTGAGATCATTGTTGTGGAAAGTGGACTACTATGGCAAACCATAAGCATATTGCCTAGCTTTCAAAAGAATGTTACAGGTGTAATCACAAGAGTTTATTGTTTGTTTTTGAATTTTGCACAAAGATATATGAGGGTATCTGTGCTAGTTGTCCCTAATTTTGCAGAATAAGACAAGAGGGAAGGCAACTAGTCATCACTACCTACCACCAACTCTTGGGCTACTCTTTTACCATTGAATAGTGGAATTAACTGTCACATTTCAATGCAGCCACATCTGAAAGGGTAAGTATGTTTGGTGTGACGGAGACTCAAACTTGCAGCCTTTAGATTACAAGTTGAGCACCTTAACTACCCGACCATGCTGAGCCAGTTTATTGTAGTAATGCAACAAATAATAAAGGATTAACATTTATATTTTTGCAAAATACTTTACATTATCCACATCTGAACTGAAATTTATTCCATATATATTTCAGTCAAGATTAGCCTCAAACTAATTTTTAAACTTTTCATCCTAATAGTTTTTCACCACACACATTTTTTGTTTTGGCAGATGTCAAAGTAGTACAAACATTAGAGAGTAGTAGAGTACACTGTTATTGTGTTCTCCAAAAGTGGACAGGAAATGATAAATGAATACCTTCATTACAATGGCAATTTGTTTCTTGAAATTCACAAATTATTTACAAACTAAAAATCTGTATTTATTAGTAATTTCACATAAATTAGTTACTTTTAAAAAAAAGATATTAAATTCCAAAACTTGTGACTTGTCCTCAGGCATATCCAAGTTTAATCAGTCATAAATGTAATTTGTTTTCAAAGATATAACAAAATTACTTCGTTATTGTAGAAACTTAAATATTTGTACAATTATTATCATTTATTACACTAAGAAACTACCTTTTCATCAATAGAGATTTGGTTCTTGGATGGTGTGATAATATCAAGCAGAGACTGGACTACTTGACACCCTCCTTCTGCACTGCGGAGAAGAAGGTGCAACACCAGGTGTAACATACTGCTACTTGAAAAGACAGCAGCCTTATTCCAGTGTGTTGCTTGCTTAGCTAAGTTGTTCAAGACTGTTGGAGTCACTATGACAAAAAAAACAACAACACAACAACAAAAAACAACATGACTACATCTTAACGTAAATGGAAATAAATTTACAATAGCTGGTATTCTAAATTTCAATGCTTTATATGTACCATTTAATGAAAAAAAGAAGGCCAAAATAATGACTATATTTATATAAAACAATTAAAGTCTGGCAAAAATGAGAATTTGTTTTAAAGTTTGTTCTAAAAATGATTTTAACTCACTGTATACAGTCTCATAACAAGATAATCAAATAAAATAGAATTCATTACAAACCAAACAACACTGGTTGATTATTATTACGAAATTATAATTTTGAAAAATTGATTATATCAATCTGTTTTCCTTGCACAAAAACTGAAGGATCACTTGAAATATGCCACACTAATTTATTATGTGATATTCTTTGGGTAAACTGTAATCAAATGTATGAACAGGGAGAAGGTTGAATCTGTATACTTACTTAACCTCCCCCCTTTATATATATAAAAACAAGTCTTTCAGCTAAATGTAAGGAAAGTTATCTTCACCTTAAGTTATATAGAGTGCTATTTGGTAACAATATTGATGATTTACTGAAGCTAACGAGGGCTATACTCCTCAAAACTAGTTATAAACTAATGATAGTTCAGGTTGTATTGTCTAATTTCAAAGTGTTATGTAAAGTTACACATTAATAGAAAACTGGTTTCATTTGAAAAAGCAAAAAATGCAATCTTTAGAAATAGAAAATTGTAAATAATAGGTCTGTTATTACATTTTTATTATTTATCTTAATTATATGGAAGGTTTTTCATAAAGCAATATTTCTATATTTATAGATGTTAGTATAATAATGGGAAAGGCATACAGCTCTTGAGAATTACAGTTTATTCAAACCTTGGACTGAAAATATTTCTAATCTTATAAGAATATATATATTCACTTAACATATTGAATTTTCATAAGAAACTGTTCCTAGTGTGAGAAGAACATTCTGGCTGTGGATAAACAAAATCTCTATGATGAATAACATTGAAGTCTCTGGCCGAGTGTTTTGTTGGTAGTGAAAAGTGAATACAATTCTGAGAAACATCAAAAGAACTTTTTAGTTTAAAAATAAGCAGGACATATATCCCTATAAAACTTTATTTCTGTGCAAAAATATTTTTCCTATTTATGAAAGAATTTATAAGCTAGCTGACAAAATTAGTAATACTTACAGATTGTTACAAATTCTGAAGTTATGATACGAAGAAGCACATCTGATAAAGATGCTAACTGTAGTAAGAAAGGAACAGTAAGCACCTGCTCTTTAGTTGGATTATCCACAAAACTTTCTTGAAAAAGTTCAAATAAAGCTTTTTGTATTTCAGTGCCGTAAGTCCCTGCTAGATGTCCAAGAATACCAACAACTGAAGTCAAGCGTGGAACATTTTTTTCTGAACTCAGGTTCCCTTTTTGCTGAGCATCTTGGTGCATGCAAAAATCTTTCAATCCACATGCTATAACCCGAGAGATTATTGTCTGTGGAAAACAAGAACCGATATGTGCAACAACCCAATCAAAATGTGGCGAATGTTGTACAGATATTTCGAGCAATGAGTCAATACACACATCTGGATCAGACTCAATCAAAATGGACAATGACTGGGTGGTTAAGTTCATCAAAGTTCTAGTAGGATGACAGGACATCCACAGCTGTAGTACTTCAGGAAAATTTCCTGGATGAGGTACGACTCTTCGATCAGCATACTTACTGCTCAGATATCCAAGTAGGCCTAAGGTCCATTTGCATATAATTGGAGCCCACGCTCCAGGATTATCTTTGACAAATGAAAACAGCATAGAATATACTTCTGATAGAAAGTGTTCATCAGAAGCAACATTGCTTGCAACTGTGGCATTGTCTTCCAATTCTATTTTTAAAATGCGATTATTTACTGCTTCATCAAACAAACTGTTCATAAATTCAAGAACTGCTTCTTTAGCCACAGGCAAGTGCTTAAGTAAAAACAAAGCAGAGTTGGTGATTTCTACACGGCGAACTTTGCCACTATGTGTGGACCCTGCAAGAAACACTTGTAGCTCCCTTATTATTTGGTTTGGTTCTGCTGTAAAAGTAGCCATGACAATCAAACCTTTGAAGACAAAATATTTAAAAAGTTTTGTTAATTTGCCGTTAGAGTTTTAAAGCATAATATAAATAATTTCCATTGTTACATATTAAAAATAATTAACTACATTTTTACAACGAATAATGGGCTGTCATAAAATTTAGGATGAAATTAATGAGAAGTAAAATTTCTATGTTTAAGGGCATTCTCCTAAAGAAAAGTTTTTGTTGAATAAAACAAAATGATGTAATCTGAAGTAACGCAATATAAAATTTCAAACAACTACACCAAAATCTACTACAATACATTAAAGAACACGTCAAAGCTGGTACTTTGGCATAAATGTGAATTCTTCCTGCAGAAGCCAATAAATATGTGCAAAATCACATAAAATGTGTGAGTTGTGGTAGCAGTAAAGTTACCATTACGATTTCAAATACAGAACATAGAGTAAATAATCATTTATTGTACCATTAAAAAAATTACAATGTTATTCACTAATTAATACTAGTTTTATGTCTAGCAAATACTTGAAAATAGCCACATAGCAGAGGGAAGTCAAGATTTAAAGTAAATGTAAAACCCAAAACTTACAAGAAGAAGTGAACCGAAACTTAGCTATAAATAGCACTAAACTAATCCTAATAGTAGTAGGGTTAATTCATATAACATGGTTTGGTTATTTATTTTTACTGAGTTTAAAGAATATATACGTTAGTAGTTTTCATTTCCACTGATAAAATATTAATTAATAATATTTAGAAATAAAATACTGCGATGGGGAAGAGTTCGTCACATACCAATTCCAAATTTTTTTTCTTTCTTTACTTAAAAAGCCTACTACAGTTGTACTCAACACTAGATTTTCATCAGATTCTTGAAGACTCACAAAAGGTTTGAAATAAATTGCTTGTAACTAGCTATACGCTAGGCCTAACCCAGGATTCTATTACTTGATTTAAAAACTTATAGCAGCTAACAGTACAGTAAGTACAACTTCACTTACAAACCCAAAACTCAGAAAACTCTAACTGTATAATTCATAGCATAGAACTGTATAAATTTTGCCAATGTAGACAAACTTTTATGTTTAGAACGGAAAACATGTTCACAATACAAGTATAAAACACAGTTCCAACAGTTAAAAACCCACTCGCATCAACGAGTAGAAACGAAACGATTTTAAACTCCAGGTTACTCTAAAACACTGTCAAACGATTTAAACTCTGCTGTCTCCTAAAATATATTTGAAATCCCAGAGCTGTTCATGAAACTTTTAAGGAAAAGCCAGAAAAGTAAACCGGTAATTCCGAAGAACATTATGAAGTCACTAAGAGTTTATTCAAAATATATTTTTTATAATACTTCGAGCATGTTGCATCTAATGAAACCAATTTTGTTAACTAATATCGTGAAATGTACATATATATATATATATAAAGTTATAGAATACCACACACAACAGAACTATTGTTGTTTGTTACAAGCATACGGCTACACAAAGTACTGTCATCGCTCTGCCCACCACAGATATCATTCTCCTTTGGAAGAGCGGTAATTCTATGGATTTACAACGCTAAAATCAGAGGATCGATCGCCCTTGGTGGACACAGCAACAGCCCGATGTAGCTTTGCTATAATAAAACATACCACAGATATCGATACAAGGTTTCTAGTAGTATAAATAAATCTGTAGACAAATTGTTGTGCCACTGGGGAGCCACAAAATAACTTCAGCGTTAACTCTGCAGTCAGGTGTATTTTGGTGTAAGTTAGAAGTATGATCATATATACAGTGGACTTGAATTGAATTTGTAATTAAAAAAAACAAAATTTAAAAGATCTGTTTATTCATAAATCAAAAGTAAAACTTTATTCTCTAAAAGATTACGACTTAACTGACCCCAAAATGCGACTAACAATGAAATACTCCACCCATATATATTTAATATAAATTTAGCATTTTGTTTTAGAGGAAATGAAGCTCCTGATGTTTATGAGCAGACAGCGGTTTTCTCTGTCGACGAGCTAAATTATGTCTAGATTATGCCTCGTATAGCAGTATCACGGGTATAAACCTAGGTTTGTTTCAGTGTTCACTGTATAAACCTGGGCTTATCCTTGCACTAATATGTTTTAACTTAAAACTTTTGTGAACTTTAATTTTAGTAATTTTTGTAATTTTCTACTTTAAGTTTTGATATCGATGACGATAATTTGATGTGGTGATTTTTGGACGCTTGTATCCGAGTGAACTTGTGAGGGCTACTTTGCTTATTTCCTGAATTACCTTTCAGTTTAACTTACAAGAAGAATAAAACTGAAGCGATAAGAGAATTTAATTCCATGAAAAATTTCTCCTCTATTCTTTTTTCAAAACACTTTTCCTGTTTTGTGTATTGTAATTATAATTTGTGTTTTACAGAATAACGATTGTTATTGTGAGTTACTTGCATTGGGACTCTTTCCTCACAATGAAATGAATCAAAATTAGGATAAAAACATTAATATGTAACCGGTAAGCTAGTTTCATTTGAACTTCCCAGTAACTGGGCCCAAACTAATTACTATATGAGTAATTTATACAACGTAAAATACAGTAGAATGGAAGGGTAGTAAAAATTGTTATGGATGTTTTTACTGTTCCTTAGTGAGTCTGTTGTTACACATAATTCACCTTTTCAGGTGTACATAAAGGTTAAGAAATACACAACAAACTGACAGATGACCTATTTGTGATACAATGACGCTACTTCTGGTCATTGAATGCCCTCATCCAGAACCAAGAATTGTAATAAAAGTCAATTCAGTTGTGAGGATGAATAGTCATACATTAAGAAATTTCACTGGATGCCAAAGTTCTCACTCAAGAGCTTAGAAGTAGCATGAATATTCTTTGACTGAAAACAACAAAATGCACTGACAGTACGGGTTGAAGCACATGCGTAGTTCGGCACTTGTAAAAGCTGATACAAGTGCATAGCATCGTGTTGTACTGATTTTATCAACCATGAAATGTGGATCTCAGGCTGTATCACACTAATGATTTCCTCAGACCACAGACGTCAAATTATCTAAGGTCTGAAAACAACAAGATTATTTCTCACACCTGCTTTAATACTGAAATAAATTTCCACGGTATGTAGTTTGCATGTAGTTACAGCTACAAAATTTTATCAGCTAATGTTGGAAGGATAAAGATTTATCATTTATAGTCAGAGTAAGTTTTTATGAGTTGGTGACACAAATTCTCAAGAGTACCCTTGTGAAGGTTGTGGGGAGGAATACATGATGTGAAGAATATATTTTATTGCTAAACAATCAGAAAAGAGCTTACTAACTCTGTGATTATGTATTGTATTGATACATGGATATGACATGAAGCTAATTCACTTCTGGTTGAACTAGTCCACATCTAGTGCTCAGACAAATGTTAACATATGCGTTCCAAATGATCGTTGCACAAGTGCAAAGGTGCGCTACACGTAGATACATTATGTGCTAATGTTACCTTGGGTATATATGTTTAAAACACGAATTTCCTCTGACAATGATAACATTTTCAGGAGTTTATAGCGAGCTCCCAAAGGATCCTAAACTACACATCCTCGTCATTTTCTCACAATGTTGATGGTCTTTTCAACCTCCTCTTGTTATTAACAGATACCTGTGCTATCAGCCCTATCTTCAAACTGATAAATAAGGGAAAAGGAACTAATCAAGAGAACCCACCTCCAATTCTTGTGCTATTAGAACCGAATAATGGATTTTTTTCAATTCATCCACAGTCTTAAAGCAAAAACACCAGTGTTGCTAAAATGGAAGAGAAATCATGGACTTTCGGATTCATTATACATCACGCTATCTAGTGAGCCGCGAATAGCCTAACTTTCGGCAAATGACTCGTACCTCTGCTAGAGTTGAGGAAGGGTGTTTTTTTCTATCATAATTGACAATCAGACAACATGTATTACCTAACATGTAATTAGAAATCCGTAGACTTAGCTCTGTACCAGCTAAAAATTGCATATAAATTATTTATATCAAAAAGTTAGTTCTTTAAACTGACTTAAAGAAGATTGTGTTGAATTTCATAATGGTGGTGTAAACTGGACCTGAAGGTTTGTGATTTATTTTCTCTTGAGGAAGTTTCTGTTGACATGGCAGTCTTAAAAAAACTTCAGGAAGTCTTGAGAGTCTTGAATAAAGGAGATCTAGAATTTACGAAGGAAACGCCTGTAAAACATAAGGTCCTTTTGAGTGGCGGGGATCTACAAATCCAAAGAAATAGTATTTTGCTGCTGAGGAAAATTGGAGTTGTCGTGAAAACCCACTTTCATGGTCCAGGTGCAGAGGAAGTTGCGATTGGGACTTTCAGACGAGAAAATGGAACGACAGTGTTTGATGTAGTGGTACTTATTACACTAGGTTGGAAAGAAAGCAGAGAAGCGTCACAAGGTAAGATGTATGGAACCGGAATCTTTAAGAAAATTCTCAGGAAGGTTATTAGTCGATGACGGATGATAGCGGTGGTCGAGTCTGCGTGTTTTGTTTTAGATGTAAAGTTTAACCTGCGTGAACATGGTGGAAAAAACTGTAGCATCTACTTATGTAGCTGAATCTTTGGTTTCCCGATGTTTAGTTTGTGTGGTTTGATTTGTGGTAACAGTTAGGATAATGGTTTGAATATTTGCAATTGTTTGAGTAAGGACAAAAATGGTACAGCTTGTTTGCGATTCTTACTGGTCATTTTGGCTTTAAAATGAAAGTAATGGTAAAATCAATCTTGGCTGAGAGTAACGTTAGTTGTCGGTTTGGATTGTATGGTATTTATCAACAACTGAATTTGGTTTCAAGTTAATCGGGATTGGATTTAATAAAGAGCATGCAGTTCAGTATTGGTTGATTTTTTTGAGGGGGAAGTTGTTGGGTTTCTGCAATACTTTGGATGATTACTAAAAATAGATGTTTTTTTTTACTTTTAGAGATTGTGCAAGTAACATAAAGGGAAGAAATTCTAAGGACTATACAGATGAGTTAAGTCAGCGTGATTTAAGGGACAAAGACCTCGTTTTGAAAGATTCTCGTCTTCGTGATATCGACTTGTCCCCTTGGCTGAAATTATTTGATAAAGTCGTAGATTTGGCATAGGAAGAAGATGTGAGGTAATAAATTTAAGATAGCCGGATAAAACTTGACAAAAGTATGTTGTGAGGTGATGTATAACAAGAGAGAACACAAAACACGTCTTGTTAGCTGGCTGTTCTTAGTCTTTGTGGTATCGTGGTGGACTATTGAGGACATGTTCTAAATGGAAGGTTCAACGTTGTTTCTGATTGATAGAAGGACCTTTTTAGATTTAACCAATAGTAGCCACAGTTTTATTCCCAAATCTATGTTTAGTGAATGCTTATTGTGTTAATTTCAAAGGATTCTTTAATTTTTCTCATCTGCCGGCATTTGCAGATGCGAGCCTGGAGATTTTTTAGAGTATATTTTTATTCAGATGCGGGCTATGCCACAAATATCTTCACATAAATCAACAAAGTTTTAAAATTCTGTGCCTCTACTAGGTCATTAGATCACTTGGTTATTGGATAAACACCAATAGCTTTAATGTACAGTTTTCAAATGTTAATTCCCATGACCTTCACAAACAAGACTGCACAGCTTGTTATTATTATTTTCCTACTGTCTTGAGTAACTCGCCAACAGCAGAATAATGTTATTATAATATACTTTTTCAGAAAATATTTTTTCTTTTAATTCTACACATGCATCTTTATCACCCATTTCTACCTGAAAATTTTGAACAAAACTCAAAACAATAATTAATTAATTAATTGATTAAAGTAAGACCATTTCAATGCTACAATTTTATTCAGGATGACATCTCGGTTTACGCGATCCAACATTGATTGAAACTGTAAGATAAAATGATATTGGTTATTTATACACTGTGGTTTCAATACTAATGGTGGGCAGAGCACAGATAGCCCATTGTGTATCTTTGTGCTTAACTTCAAACATACAAAAGCTAAAACCCTTCACCTTGTAAAGTGAAAACTTGTAACTAAACGTTACACTTCGAAATTTAAAGTTTAATTTATGATATTGTGCCTGATTTTTCATCATTTTAGAAAGAAAAAATAGCCTGTTATTTTAATTGGTTATTCCTCAAAATAAAACATAAAACATTTTTTAATATTGGATTTTATATTTGCTATTTTTATTTAGTTACTATTTTGTATTCACTTTACTGCACGTTCTTTTACAATATATTTACAGGTGGAATATTTCTCTAACATTACATTTGGATTTCTCAAAATAAATACTATATTAGCATTGAAACAAGGACTTCGCATTTATAATTAATAACATATTCAGAATATTGAAAGTGAATAACCGAATGAAAAACGACTGACATGCAATATGCAAAAAAAACTTGTGAAAGAAAAGATAGTATAGGCTTTTTTAAATTTAATTTCCTAAACGAAAACCAATGAAAGCATTAATTATGCTCTAAAATTTGTAAGTTAAAGTTCTGTAGTTTTATAAACTGAGTCATCATAATTTTAGAAAATAATATTAATAAGTTCTTTCAAATAGTAACAAGAAATATAATCGAACACACCCTTCCAGAAGGTTGAATATTAAACTCTTCTTTCTATCATACATAATTCGAAATTCACTCTCCTACACCTTGCTTTACAATATAAGAATAAGTTTTTCGACAATTTTCCTTGTACAAATGATTCATTGGGCTTCCATCTCCAGGTTTAAACTGTTTTTTTTCGAACTTGACTGTTCCAGATATGCACCATATAGCTATCGTTCCAGATTTCTTTAAAGGACGCAGAAACACTGGGATAAGAAAACAGTCGAAACTGAGAAAAATGAATAGGATAAAAAGCTGGAACGGGGAAGAGATGAACTTTATAACAGAAACCCCTCCAGAAAGTTGGATATTTAACTCTTTTGTCTATCATAAATAATTTAAGAATTAATCTCCTACACCTTGCTTCAAAATAAAAGAATAAGTTATTGGACAATTCTCCTTGTACAAATGATCCATTGGGCTGTCATCTCATCATTTATAGGTGGAATATTCTTCTAACAGTACATTTGGATTTCTTAAATAAATACCATATCAGGACCAAAACAAGAACTTCGCATACATAATTATTAAAATATCTTAAATATTGAAAGTGAAATACCGAAAAAGAAATGACTGGCATGAAACATGCAAAAAAACGTGCATAATAACAAGAAATAGAATCAAAGAAACATCTCCAGAAAGTTGGACTTTAAACCAATACTGTCATTCATAAGTACTTTGAGATTTATTCTCCTACACCTTGCTTCACAATATAAGAATAAGTTTTTGGACAATTTTCCTTGTACAAATGATTCATTGGGCTTTCATCTCCAGGTTTAAACTGTTTTCTTCCAACTTGACTGTTCCAGATATGTACCATATAGCTGTCGTTTCAGATTTCTTTAAAGGACGCAGAAACATTGGGATCAGCAAACAGTCGAAACTGAGAAAAATGAATGGGATAAAAAGCTGGAACGGGGAAGAGATGAACTTCATAACACGTGAATCCTGGAGCAAAGTATTTCTTTTCTTTCCCACAAACTTCTCGAATAACTCTGGTCAATAAGCCAGGACCGTTGTGACACCAAATTGTTGGGCTGTATTCTTTAACAAACCGGTGCATACATTCAACGAGAAATTGACTTTCTTTCTGTGATTTAATTATAGCATTGTTCACAACTGGTGAAGTTTGAAAACCAGCGTAAGCAAGCAAATTGGGTAGTGGTTTTCTTATTATACAGTCAGAGTCGATGCTAACACCACCATACTTTTCAAGAAAAACAAATTTTAAACCGTCAGATAAAACATTTGCTTTTTTCTTAGTTACGTTTTGTATTCCACTTTCATAGCATTAAGCTAAAGGTATTCCTGAAAACACGTGTGTGAAATTCAGTGATTTGATTTTAACGTTTTCAATTTGTGATACAATTTGGAAAGGCTTGTCGTCCTTTGGCTACCTCACGTTCTTATAGGTATACAAGAACTGGATTCTGTTGGTAGGTTGATGTTTTGATGCAAACTCAATAGAACAAGATTCTCTAGTTGTAAGGTAACATCTACTGGAAATTTCAAGAAAGGATATATTTTCTGGTTCTGTTAAATTCTTCGTTCTCATGAACCTTGGATAACCTGAAAGAGTCACATGAGAGTAATCGACCGCTGATTTTTAACATAACTACTGTTTTGTAAAATTATGGGTACAGTTTGTAAATACACAAACAGTGAAACTTCGTACACAAAACTAGAAAAGTTGATTTAGAAATATTATTTATATGCAGCGATAAGTTACACAATCATTTCGCCGCTTTGCAAAAAATGTCATAAAATCATAAACTGATGGCAAGGGGGTTAGAATTATTGGTATCTAATTCAGACAATTAAATTTCAACCTCATATGAAATGGTCCAGTTAAATAACCCAACATTAACTTTATAGCACGAACTTAACGTTTTACAATGGTAATTTGATAAAGTTTTATTCCACACAGCGAAGCAAGACAATGTCCGCCATTAATACCTTTGTCCAGGATTCGCTTTTCTGCCCTAGAATCTTGAAAGTATTTTTTTTTTAGTTTTGGTACCTTTTCACTGAGACAGATTAATGCAGTTTGATGATCTCATTCAGCATTTTGGACTAGGTCATCACCTTAGCGTGTATTGTATATAAACTCTCCTCTCGAATGCTATATTTAATTATTTGTTTTAAAGATGCAATAAGATTTTAAAATAAAATATACATAATACGTCACCTACAGATGTTAATTCACAGGAAGCTGAACACTGGATTTAAGCATTGTAAAACCAGAAGGTTTTCGTCTCTTTAACATATCTTCTTCATTTTCTGAATCTTGTTACTGATGCGGTCTTCCACCACAGCAAGGTGGTGAGGACGTTCGACTCATACTATAAGGTCGAAAGTTCGAATTCCCGTCACGCAAGACATGCTCATCCTTTCAGGTTATTCCACTATTCATTGGTAAAAGAGTAACCCAAGAGATAACGTTTAGTGGTGATGACTTGTTAGTTTTTTGTCTTTCGCTGCTAAATTGGGGATGGATACCACAGATATTTCTAGCGTAGCTTCATAAAAGTTAAAAAAAAAAATTTCCTGAAACTGATTCATTTCCAAAAGTGAGCATTAAAAACACGTTCTTCTAGTAAACATTAAAAACACGTTCTTCTTTCATATGTCTCACTAGCTAACAAAGATATCAAAGTAACATTAGATATTTTTGAAGAACCACAAACGTCATGACGATTTTTAAGGTTACAAGTCGTTTTTTGAAGAGTAAGCAAATTATATCGTAACAAAGCATGCTATTATGAGAGTCACAAGAAAAACAAACAACTATTTGTATCAGATGTAATATTTTCATAACACACCAGGAAGTAAATTTTGTTATGTGAGTGGAAAACAGTGGCTCTCTTTTCAAACCACCATTATTCCACAAATATTCTGAGAAGCAAACCATAATAATTTAAGCCAAACTACACAATTTAAAACATTGTGTGTGTATTTATAATGATGGCTTTTTAATGTTGTTGAAAGAAGTTAGTTTGTTTACTTTAAATTTCGCGGAAAGCTCGACCATGGCTATCTGCGCTAGACGTCCCTAATTTAGCTGTGTTAGACTAGAGGAAAAGCAGCTAGTTATCACCACCCTCTCCACCGCCGACCCTTGGACTACTATTTTATGAAAGAATAATGGGATAGACTGTTAAGTTATTACGCCTTCTCAGCTTAAAGGGCGAGCAAATTTGGTGAGATAGAGATTTGCACCCGCGACCTACGGATTACGAATCAAGCGTCTTATCCACCCAATCCTTTCAGGCCGTAACAAGTTCTTTAAATAGAGTATCCAGTACTTCATATTACTGGTATTCTATTTACCCAAAATTTACATTTTATCTCTCAAATAAAAGTTCGTAAATAGAATTAAAATACTTTAAAGAATAAAAAGTAGAAGTGACTTTAAAGAAATTAAAGACTCAAAACCATGACTTGAATATGAAAAGTACCAATGAAAACAAATAAAAAAATATATTACTCGTGGTAAACTCAAACATGGAATTTTTAATAAACTACATGAAAAACAGGGCAATAAAACAGAGAGAAATATAACCAATTCACGTTTATTTATTTGCTTTACATGAATATTTATGTTTGTCAATATATCACGTTTTTCTATGTTGGTACCTATCACAAGCAGAAACGAAAATATTCTTCCATCCATTACTGAACGCTAAAAGTTCAGGAAAAGGTGAAACGATATATTATCAAAAGTATTATGAGAAAATAAAGAGAACAATTAACCAAAAATTTTAATATTTATATAATTACAAGAAACACATATTAAAACTCTCTATTGTACTCAAAGATCGACCCTTACCTCACAATCGTAACGTATGCATTACACAAACTTATATGAATCACCTTTCTCTACAACCTATTCTAATTTTAGCGGCTTGGACATGATATTCTATTTCAGTTAATCTAGATTGTTTTAAGATATACTGAAAGTTATTATTATATTTTTCTGAATGTTTTTACAGTTACTAAAGGTTTTAGTAGGTCATCTTATAATAGAGAAAGAGAGCTGATAAACAGAAAAACGTTTTATTTGCAAGGTTCGAACATTTCGTGATACTTATGCTGTTGTCACAGAAATATTTACATTGTGCAACAAAGATATCAGAACGGCTGGTTTGGGAATGAAACATGCAAAAAAAACATGCATAGTAACAAGAAATAGAATCAAACAAACATCTCCAGAAAGTTGGACTTTAAACCTATGCTATCATTTATAAGTAATTTGAAATTCATTCTCCTACACCTTGCTTCACAATATAAGAATAAGTTTTTGGACAATTCTCCTTGTACAAATGATTCATTGGGCTTTCATCTCCAGGTTTAAACTGTTTTCTTCCAACTTGACTGTTCCAGATGTGTACCATATAGCTATCGTTCCAGATTTCTTTTAAGGATCTGGAAACATTAGGATCAAAAAACAGTTGACGCTGAGAAAAAATTATAGGATACAAAGCTGGAACGGGGAAGAGATGAACTCCATAACACGTGAATCCTGGAGCAAAGTACTTGTGTTCTTTCCCACAAGCTTCTCGAATAACTCTGGTCAATAAGCCAGGACCGTTGTGACACCAGATTGTTGGGCTGTATTCTTTAACAAACCGTTGCATACATTCAACGAGAAATTGACTTTCTTTCTGTGCTTTAAGTATAGCATTGTTCACAATTGTTAAAGTTTGAAAACCAGCGTAAGCAGGCAAGTTAGGTAGTGGTTTTCTTATAATAGAGTCAGTGTCGATGCCAAGACCACCATACTTTTTAAGCAAAACAAATTTTAAACCGTCAGATAAAACAGTTGCTTTTTTCTTTGTTACGTTTATTATTCCACTTTCATACCAGCTAGCCAAAGGTGTTCCTGAAAACACGTATGTGAAATTCAGTGATTTAATTTTAATGTTTTCAATTTGTGATACAATTTGGAAAGGCTTGTCGTCCTTTAGCTGCCTCACGTTCTTACAAGTATACAAGAACTGGATTCTGTTGGTAGGATGATGTTTTGCAGCAGACTCAATAGAACAAGATTCTCTAGTTGTAAGGTAACATCTACCGGAAGTTTCGAAAAAGAACATATTTTCTGGTTTTGTTAAATTCTTCGTTCTCATGAACTTTGGATAACCTGAAAGAGTTACATGAAAGTAATAGACCAGTGATTTTCAACATAACTACTGTTTCGTAAAATTATGGGTACAGTTTGTAAATACACAAACAGTGAAACTTTGTACACAAAACTAGAAAAGTTGATTTAGAAATATTATTTATATGCAGCGATAAGTTACACAATCATTTCGCCGCTTTGCAGAAAATGTTATAAAATCATAAACTGATGGCAAGGGGGTTAGAATTATTGGTATCTAATTCAGACAATTAAATTTCAACCTCAAATGCAATGGTCTAGTTAAATATCCCAACATTAACTTCATAACACGAACTTAACCTTTTACAATTGTAATTTGATAAAGGTTTATTTTATATAGTGAAGAAAGACAATGTCCGCCATTACTACCTTAGTCCAGGGTTTGCTTTGCTGCTTTAGAATCTTGAGTGTATTTTCTTTTAGTTTTGGTACCTTTTCACTGAGACAGATTAATGCAGTTTGATGATCTCATTCAGCATTTTGGACAGGTCATTAATTTAGCGTGCATTGCGTATAAACTCTCCTTTCGAATGCTACATTTAATTATTTATTTTAAAGATACAACAAGATTTTTAAATCAAATATACATAATACGTCACCTATGGATTTTAATTCACAGGTAGCTGAACACTGGATTTGAGCATTGTAAAACCAGAAGGTTTTCGGCTTTTTAACATAGACTTTTTCCATTAAAGCAAAGTGACATTTTTATCACACATAACAAAATAATATGTAACTAAAATTGTTTAATTTTTTTGAAAGTGTGTTATACATAAATTATACACAAACATAACTTCTTCATTTTCTGCATCTTGTTACTGATGCGACCCACCACAGCCAGATGGTGAAGACGTTCGACTCATACAATAAGATCGAAAGTTCGAATTCCCGTCACGCCAGACATGCTTATCCTTTCAGTTAATTCCACTATTCATTGGTAAAACAGTAACCCAAGAGATAACGTTTGGTGGTGAAGACAAGTTGGTTTTTATTTTCTTTTGCTGCTAAATTAGGGATAGATAGGACAGATATTTCTGGTGTAGTTTCATAAAAATTAAAAAAAAAATTTCTGAAATTGATTTACTACCGGCAGTAAACATCAGAAACACGTTCTTCTTTGATATGTCTCACTATCTAATACAGATCTCAAAGCAGTATTAGATATTTTTGAAGAGCCACAAACGTGATGACGATTTTTAAGGTGACAAATCGTTTTTTGAAGAGTAAGCAAATTATATCGTAACAAAGCATGCTATTATGAGAGTCACAAGAAAAACAAACAGCTATTTGTATCAGATGTAATACTTTCATAACACACCAGGAAGTAAATTTTGTTATGTGAGTGGAAAATAGTGGCTCTCTTTTCAAACCACCATTATTCCACAAATATTCTGAGAAGCAAACCATAATAATTTAAGCCAAACAACACAATTTAAAACATTGTGTGTGTATTTGTAATGATGGCTTTTTAATGTTGTTGAAGCAAGCTAGTTTGTCTACTTTAAATTTCTCGCAAAGCTCGACCATGGCTATCTGCGCTAGACGTCCCTAATTTAGCTGTGTTAGACTAGAGGAAAAGCAGCTAGTTATCACCACCCTCTCCACCGCCGACACTTGGACTACTATTTTATAAACGAATAATGGGATAAACTGTTAAGTTATTACGCCTTCTTGATTGAAAGGACGAGCAGATTTGGTGAGATAGAGAATTGAACCCACGACCTTCGGTTTACGAAACGAGCGTCTTATCCACCCAGCCCTTCCTGGCCGTAGCAATTTCGAAGTTAAGTTGTTTACACAGAGTATCCAGTACTTCATATTACTGGTATTCTATTTACCCAAAATTTACATTTTATTTTTCAAATAAAAGTTCGTAAATAGAATTAAAACACTTTAAATAATAAAAAGTACAAGGGACTTCATAGAAAGTAAAAGACTCAAAACCACGACTTGAATATGAAAAGTAGCAATGAAAACAAATAAAAAAATATATTACTCGTGGAAAACTCAAACATGAAATTTTTAATAAACCATATGGAAAACAGGGCAATAAAACAGAGAGAAATATAACCAGTTCACGTTTATTTATCTGCTTTACATTAATATTTATGTTTCTCAAAATATCACGTTTTTCTATGTTGGTACATATCACAAGCAGAAACGAAAATGTTCTTCCGTCCGTTACTGAACTCTAAAAGTTCAGTGAAAGGTGAAACGAAATAATAGCAAAAGGATTATGAGAAAATAAAGAGAACAATTAACTAAAAATTTAATATTTATATAATTACGAGAAACATATATTAAAACTCTCTATTGTACTCAACGATCGACCCTTACCTCACAATCGTAACGTTTGCATTACACATAGTTGTATGAATCACCTTTCTCTACAACCTATTCTAATTTTAGCGGCTTGGACATGATATTCTATTTCAGTTAATCTAGATTGTTTTAAGATATACTGAAAGTTATTATTATATTTTTCTGAATGTTTTTATACAGATACTAAAGGTTTTAGTAGGTCATCTTATAATAGTTGTTTTTGTTGTTTTGAATTAAGCACAAAGCTACACAATGGGCTATCTGTGCCTGCCCATCACGGGTATTGAAACCCGGATTTTTAGCGTGTAAGTCCGCAGGCATACCGCTGAGCAACTGGGGGGCATATCTTATGATAGACGAAGAGGGCTGGTAAACAGCAAAACGTTTTATTTGCAAGGTTCGACTATTTCGTGATACACTTATGCTGTTATCACAGAAATATTAACATTGTGCAACAAAGATCTCAGAACGGCTGGTATGGGTATTAACACTTTTATTGATAAGCAGAGAGCAACGTGCCGACCTTTATAGATTATCTTCAGGTTGACAAAGTGAGTTTGCAACTGAACATTGCCGGACACATAAATTAGGAACGAGAGTATAAATGGGTACGAATTGTAGGGGGCGGTGCAGTTGGATGTTGAGTTAGTAATTTCAGTAGGTATAAAGGTGTTTCTTTATATTGGATTAATTATACTTTCAGTTGACGTTTAATCATGTCTTAAACGATTTTACGTTTTTAAGTTAAACTGAAGGGAAAATAAGAAATTGTTTGTTTGTTTTGGAATTTCGCACAAAGCTACTCGAGGGCTATCTGTGCTAGCCGTCCCTAATTTTGCAGTGTAAGACTAGAGTGAAGGCAGCTAGTCATCACCACCCACCGCCAACTCTTAGGCTACTCTTTTACCAACGAATAGTAAGATTGACCGTCACATTATACACCCCCACGGCTGGGAGGGCGAGCATGTTTAGCGCGACTCGGGCGCGAACCCGCGACCCTCGGATTACGAGTGCACGCCTTAACGCGCTCGGAAAATAAGAAATAAAAAGACAGATAATAAACTATATTACGAAACACTTTAGTTTTAAATTATAATATTCAGAATGTTTAAAACGCCGATGGTTGTTTTCTTTATGAGTAAACATTCTTCAATGTAAAGTTCAATGTCTGAAGATCCTGTAGTAAGGATGGAAAAATCGTTTGTGTATTTGTTTGTTTTTAAGCACAAAAGTACACAAAAAGTTCTCTGTATTTTGCCCACCACGGATATATAAGCCAGACTTCTAGCAGGGTAAGCCCGTAGAAATACCGTGTTACCACTATGGCCAATTGAATGGTTGCATAGAATGTTGAGATTTTCAGTTTCGGCACATAAGGAACTGATTAGTGGCTAGGTATAAGTAAAGTGCGGCCGATTCTGTTTGATACTTCTAAGTGTTCACAAACTCTAGTTTTGAAAACTTCCACTCTCAAATTCAGAACAGACCTAACCTCCACATTATACACTTATTTCGATGTAAACACCTAAACTTTTATGTTAATGACTCGTAAAGTCACGTATGTTGGCAGAACGTGACTGAATAGACTTAAAATAACAATAACAATAGTGGAGAATAAGTGACCAAGTACTTTATACAAGAATAGCTTAGTACATAACAAGGGAATGGCGTTGTACTTAACATGGGAATGGCCTGGTACTTAACTTGGGAATAGAATAGTACTTGACATTGGAATGCAAATATCACTCTGTTCTTAACCCAGTGTCGCTGATCATGGGTCCTAAATGAGAGTGTTTTTTCTGAGAATTCAATTACAGTAGCCCAAGATTAGGTGATGGATGATGTTGACCAGCCCTTTTACTTTAGTTTGCTGATAAAAAAGTAAGAATGACTAAGAAGAAATATCCCATGTATGGCATTTCAATAATTTCCAAAACAAACAAAGCGAACAAACACAATGGCAACTAGATGTTACCATAGAATTCTACCGATGTTTGTACTACTTGGTCTCGTTGAAAAGAAAGAACAATAAAAAGTATAATTTAAAACGATTCATAAAATAATCATAACAGAGGGGTTAAATAGGTCTATTCTACTTGACACTATGTCTGTATAGAACAATATCTTTGTTATATAAACAACAATCTGTTCTTCACCTGCAGTTAAATCTGTGTGTGTTAATTGCATCAAATTGTGATTTAATGTAAATTTTAAACCCTCACCTACATACATCCGTTTGTATTCAAAATATTCAGCTAACTTACCTGATAGAAACACATTCCGAGCCAATAGATAAAGAACACAGCCACTTGTAAATAAACTGAATATTATTATTTTCAGCATCGGTCCTCTTCGTTTGTTGAAACAAACAAACACCATGTTCAACTAGTGAAATAATTCCAGCTATCATTCCAATTATACAATTCTTACCATCTATTTCAAAGTTACGTTTTTAATAACGCTAGGAGATTTTTGAGAAATTCTGAACATATTTAAACAACAATATAATATTACAGTTATATGTAAACAATATCAAAACAACAAATTATTCGGTTTGTACAGAGTATATCTGACACTTTAGGAACTTGCAGCCTTATAAGTTGACCCTATTCTTTATAAATGTTTATCACTTTCCTAAATGTAATAATAAAATATTAAAGTTTAATGATTGTTGTTTTTGTTAGAACATAATTCACAAGTTAGGTAAATTTATAATCTCGCTTAACAAATTAATATCACAAACTGGAATACGGACGAAGTTATTACACTTTTTTTCGTATACACGCTTATTTGCTTTTAAATAACTTATTATTAACACTGTATGTTAGTTTAGAGTATACTTATCAAAATAAATTAAACGTTCTACTTATATATGAATCGACAGTCAGTGATCTCTTCTGTGTTGTCTTCCACACTACAAATATGCTGTATAAAATGTATACATTTTATGAAATGTGACAGATGGTCAGCATATTTCTCGTCATAGTTAGAAGTTCATGGAGCTCTTAAATAATAGATGGCTTGACTTTAGAAATTAATGGTGGTTAAATATGGCTCACAGTGAAACATCTGCTATTCACGATAACAACTAAAAGTCCCTAGTCCACTACAATGTTTATTGTATCCCAGCTGAACAGAAGTTTGTTTATTTGAATTTTGCGCAAAGCTGCAGGAGAGCTATTTGCGCTAGTTGTACTAAATTTCTTTATTTGACTAAAATATCTAAAATTCTGTTATATTTTAGGAGATAAATCTCTTATATATATGGACATGTATACATATTATATATATATATATATATATATACATACATGGATATATACACAAAAAAATAACTCTTCAAGGACACATATTTAATTGGAACTGTTCTCTGACACACTCGCCGTACATCATTTCTTCACATTGTTACAGTTTTCTTTTCTTTTCGGTTGTTATAATTTCAAATCAGTTTTGTAAATTGTGACGTTCGCAGATCCTTGAAGAAGATGTTATGTCGGGTGGAATATAACACATTTATATGAATTTGAAGGAATAATAAACATAAAATGTATTTATTGACGTGGAATTATCAGAACCCGAACATGAAAAGTACTTTTTTTTTTATTTTGGTCACAGGTATATTAGGGCGTAATTATTTATTTGCCTTTTTAAATCTCACACTTTATTTTGTAGAATATTAAGATGAATTACAATTTTATTAAAAACAAAATAAAGTTTTTTATAGAATGGGTATTTTCCCAAAGTAAACACCAGCAATATTTTACACCAATGTGATATATAAATGATGAAAGAAAGAAAAAAAATTCCGAGTGGCTACGATACATGAGACATACTGTTCTTACTGGATGTAATAAATACTCAAGAACGACAAGGTGTGTTGAGGGTGCGAAGGTGCTCTGAAGGTTACAGATTCGAATCTTCGTCTCACCAAATGTTCTCACCATTTTAGCCATGCGGAGCGCAATAATGTGACAGTCAATTAGTCAATAGAAGAGTAGTGAGCCCAAGCGTTCGTCGATAGATGGTTGTCACTTCCCTTTAGTTTTTGATTTCAACTTGAGGACAACTATCACACATAACTCTCGTGTATCATGACGCGAAACCAAACTGTGATCCTAGAGAATGAAAAATATTTACCTGCCAAAATTAGTCGACTTTAATATTTCATCATTTGTACATTACTAAACTGTTGTTTCAATACTTTTTGTTAAAAACATCATTATCCACTTGTTTATGTTTACATTTTCACGTTGATTCATCACAGACGTGCCTGTCAAGAAAAACTGAAGTTTTTGCTTTTTAATTCGATAAATGTTAAACTCTGAAATAGTTAAATCGACAAGTTGTACGTTAAGTCAAACACATAATCAGCAACTTTCTGAAATGGTTAAAAATAATATTTTTTAGATGTAAACTATTTTTTGTGATGGTCGTTGAAATATGACATTGACTACAATAATCACTTGTGAGGTTTCACATGGTTATATGTAGAATTTTTACATCTGTATTTCTGTTTTGTTTTTATTTTGTATTTTCTGTTGATCGATTTACTTATGATATGTTTACAGTGAAACACTCTCCACAACAGATGTCTTTGGCGATGTGTTGTGTGTGGAAAACGTTTGGTTTTATCAGTTTGTGTTTGTTTTCTTACAGCAAAGTTACATCGAACGATCTGCTGAGTCCACAGAGGGAATCGAACCCTTTCTTTTAGCGGAGTACGTTTCCTCAGTTAAGTATGTACTAAAAAAATTACAGTAAACACAATTAGTTAACTTATTATAATTAAGCCCTTGTAAGGAACCACACAATTACTAACTTGATGATTATTCTACTTTGAAATTTCTCAGTTTATAGTCTCTTAAATATTAGAAACTTGAAGAAATCCTTAATTATTTAAAAACAAGAAAAATAAATCATCGTTAAACCCTATTGTTTTGCAGTTTGTTTCAGGAAATGTATAAAACTTGGTCTGCATTTGTTAACTAGCTCCGAATATGATCCATGGTGGGCTCTTATTCAGACAGCCCAGCATTTTTACTCCGTTTTCATTTCTATAATAAAGGTAAAACATATTATTTTCTTTAAAAAATAATCTGAATTTCTAAGCGATATTAAAGTATGTTGTCACTTCTCTATACGCAGAATAGTGCTATTTTTTTACAAATAAAACACGACTTTTACCTGTTTCAACATGAATTTGTTTGTTTTGATTTTCGCACAAAGCTACTCGAGGGCTAGCCGTCCCAAAGTTGTGTAAGACCATAGGGAAGGCAGTTAGTCATCGTCACCCACCGCCAACTCTTGGGCTACTCTTTTACCAACGAATAATGGGATTGACCATCACATTATTCCCCCCTCACGGCTCGAAGGGCGAGCATGTTTGGTGCAACGGGGATTCGAACCCGCGATCCTCGGATTACGAGTCGAACGCCTCAGCACACTTGGCCATGCTGGGCTAGCAACATAAAAGCCGGTCTTTATGTACATGAAATATAGTCATACCCTCACATCGTAATTGTATAAATTTATCTCTTTTATGAATTTGATTTTTATGTAATTTACTAGAAACCTAACATATAAATTTAGCGATATCAACTTATTTTGTGTTAATATGTTTTAAACGTTACAAGTTCAGTATTTCAGACACTGCAAGTTTTTGAAAATGTTAATTTTTTTTCTACACAAACATTTATTTTGTCCTAAAATATATGTATGAAAGCCGTAACCAAAGCTAGGAGATGTGGCTAGTGACATGGAGGATTCAAAATGTTCAATACAATTTAAAATGGACATACAACACTTTTAGAATGTGTGAGAACTGACTTCTACTACTTTGGAATAGTTCTTAGAAGTACAAAAATAAATTATGTAGTTAAAAAAAAGCATTTGAGATAATACCACTTTATGGTATGTTAATGAAAAAAATGTCACTATTTTTCATTTATTTAATAAAATTAAAGTCCTGGTATCTTACTTGGATCAACGAACTAATACAGAGAAAAGTAACTCTATATTAAATACCCTCATGGTTTGCTCAGAGACAATTTATTTACTCTGGAAATATGACATCTAGTCCTGTAAGAGTGGCACCAAGTTTTATGATATTGCAAAGATATATATATATATCACATATATATGTGATGTCAACGAAATCTTTCTTAAGTAAGCATAAACGCTCAAGTACAGCCTGCACCATCGTCACGAGAGTTAACGCAATCTTCTTAAAGTGAGCTTAAACCACAGGTGTCTCTCTCACTTGACGACAGTCCTGCAACGTGGTTTCCATTTAAAAGGACCAAATGCGGTCCAGTGTCAGACTGTGGATAAAAAGTTCTGTACTTTGCACCCTATTGTTAGGTTTTTTTGGAAAATAATGACGAATTTTACTTTTGTAATTTAACATGCGCGTTGTAACAAAGAGAGGATTGCTTTATGTCATGACTTGCATATTACAGGAAATTTGAATGTGTCGTCTGTACATCAGGTATTGGTTTTTTTGGGAGGGGGATTCATTATCGGTATTCTAGAGGAAAAACGTATTTGAGAGTCATTTTTCTGCATGAACTCACACTTGGTCATAATGTTGCTCAGGCACTCAGGCAGTATGAAGCAAGATGGGGAGATGAAGCCACTTCTGAGAGAACAGTTCAGCATTGGTTTATCAAAGTTCAGAAAAGAAAACTTCATTGTCCAAGATGAGGAAGGTAGAGGGCATCGTTCTGCTGTTGAAAATGAGAACTTCAGAGTGTTAGTGGAAGAATATTCATAACTTACTGTTTGAGAAATGTCACAGGAATTGGGTGTTTTTATCTTCATAATATCGGGTCGTCTTAATAAAACTAGCAAAGTGAAAATGCTAGACAAATGGGTTCCACGTTAACTTACTCCCTTTTTTGTACTGAACGAGACACTTCTTAATCGTTTAGTTACGTGTGATAAAAAGTGAACACTTTATAACAACACAAAACGATCTGTACTTTGGGTTGACTGTGATGAACCCTCTAAACACTTCTCAGCACTTTGGTTTGACTGTGATGAACCCTCTAAACACTTCCCATCACTTTGAGTTGACTGTGATGAACCCTCTAAACACTTCCCAGCACTTTGGGTTGACTGTGATGAACCCTCTAAACACTTCCCAGCACTTTGGGTTGACTGTGATGAACCCTCTAAACACTTCCCAAAGCCACAGTTGCATCGTAAGTTGTTTATGGTCACGGCATGGTGGTTTGTAAAAGGCATCATCTTTTAAAACTTTCTTATATCAAGTTTAGAGTCCTACGCTGGCGTAGCGGTAAGTTTTATGATTTGGCTTTGTCAAAAGAAAATACACACACACTCACCTACATAAGTTTATAATGGGCCAGAAAAAACTATTTGACCTCAACATTATCGTAATAACTCAGTTTAGTACGAGGTGTTATATGGTGTCTGATTGTCAATTGTGATAGAAAAAACCCCATTCATCAACACCAGCAGAGGTACGAGTACCATTAACCCTGACACTTTTTAAATGATTTCCAGAAGATGGAAAGAAAGTACATGGACGAGTCATTCGACGAAAGTTGGCTTGTTGGTGACCTGATAGATAACATGATGTTTATTAAATTCGATAGTATGTGATATATATATAAGTATATAAAGACATACTTATATAAATGAATCTAAAGATACAGGTATATATAGATGTATATAAATATATAGATACATATAAATGTATGTAAAAATACAAATATATACACTGATGGCTAAAATTTTAAGGCCAATGAGCATAAAGAAAAAAATATAAATTTTTGCATTGTTAGACTTAACCACTTATTTGTGTAGAGCTTAGAAAGATGAAAATAAGAAAATGAAAAATAATAGAATTAAAAACAAAAATTTAATACCAAACCAAATAGAAGGATTAAAGAGGGTAGAAAATGCCCAACAAGATGTCTCAGTAGTGAGTACCACGGCCGTTATTGCGAATAACTTCAAACATTTGCTTTGGCATGGTCTATATAAGCGTTTGCAGAAAGCTGGCTTGAATGTTATTAAAAGATGTGAAGATGACTTTACGAACATCATGCACTGTTTGCAATTGATGTCCATTTCTAAAGACTTCCCTTGCCATCCATCACGAAACATTTTCAATGGGGATCAGTTCTAAAAAAGTATCTTGTTCTGTGGGCATTGTGGATTGCAGCGTTGTCCTGCTGAAAGATCCAGTCATTTCCACACAAGCGAGAGCTTTTAATCAAAAAGGATGCTCTCTCCAACATGCCAATGTAGCCATTTGATGTTCGACTCCTCTGTATAACCTAAAGCTCTTTTTTTCCATGGAAGGAGAAAACACCTCAGATCATGACGGAACCTCCTCCACTGTGTCGTGTAGAAAATGTCTCCAATAGGATATCTTTATCGTGCCAATAACGTTGGAAGCCATCTGGACCATCCAGGTTATTTTTTTTTCTCATCAGAGAAAAAAACACGTCTTCCACTTTCCTACATCACATACTTGGTAATTCTCTGCAAAGTTTAACCGAGCTGTGGAAGGTTGGCGTGTCCTTTGAAGACGCTTACAGTTTTTAAAGTTTTACAAAATGCTGTCTTATTGTTCTCGAGCTGCATTCTGCATCCGTAAGGGCCTTAATATAGTTCAACGATCAGCTGGTGGTTTGCCGGACAACCCGTCAAATCCTCCTGCGCAACGTCAGCGAAATTTTCTTGGACTAATTACTTGAAATTCTCGTTCCGTATCCTTGATGGTCTTTCAAAACATTTGCAACAGCAGTTTTACTACGTCAAATCTTACCAGCGATGGCACGTTGAGAGAGACTTTGCTTTTGCAGCTCGACAATTCTACCACGTTCAAACCATGTCAACTTTTTGCCTTTGCCATATTTTTAAACAATGTAACACAGTAGATGTCAGTGAAAGATGTTGACAACGATAATGCTTGAATATAAATGACGAAATTTTGTTTCATATTTACCGACTAACGCTTCGTTTCAGTATGGTTTTAAACTTTTGTCCGGCTGATATTTAGAAACATTTCAAAGTGTTCATATTTTCCCTATTTAATGCCAAAAAAGGTTTTTATATTTATTTTCCCTTTTCTTATTTTCATCTTACGAAGCCCTACTTAAATAAGTGGTTGAGTCTGAGAACGCAAAATGCATATTTTGTCTTTATGCTCATTGGCCTTAATATTTTGGCAAACAGTGAATATATATAGATGTATAGAAAGATATATATATATATATATGTATATAAAGATACAGATATGTATAGACGTATCCAAAGATAGATAGATATACACATGTAGATGTATACAAAGAAACACGTGTGCATAGATTGTATTAAGGTAGAGATCTATGTAAACGTACACGAAGATACAGACATATAGATGTATATAAAGATATATATGTGTGTGTGTGTGTGTAAAGATACGGAAGTATGTAGATGTTTATAAAGACACAGATATGTATATATATATATATATATGTGTGTATATACATAAAGATACAGATTCATACAGATGCATATAAAGATACAGGTATCACAGATGTATGTAAAGATAGAGATATATGTAGATGTGTATAAAGACACGGATATATACACACGTAAATACAGAGACAAATATATATAGTTGTATAAATGATACGGATATATATAGGTACATATATATACACACATATATATGAATGTATATAAAGATACAGATATATGTAGATGTATGTATAGATACTAATATATATGAATTTCAAAAAGCAATTCGAACAGTGCTTATGGCAGAAGTATAGTGATGTACGATAAATGAAAATAAAATGTGACTATTTTCGATGTAATAAAAAGTATAACCAATATTATCAATGCTGTACTGGAATCTCAGAGGATTTAGTTTCATATCGGTTGTTTATGTTGCGTATTTATACCTATATGTCCAACCTCAACATATTTTTGCCCAAAAATGCTATTACTATCATTACATGAAACAAAAACGTTTAAATTCGTTTCCATAAATCTTTAAATATATCAAAGTAAGATGTCTCTTACTGGACGTGTACCGTGGACGGATTTTGTTACATTTTTTTTTGCTCTCTGTTGTGTTTTGTTTTTAAACACAAGAACATCAAAAGTAAATGAAATTTAACTTCAACCTGTAATAACTGTATTTCCTTTTGTTTGAACGCGAAGATAACACATATTTCAACTGTGTTTTTGTTTTAGTCTACACGAAGGCAAAATTGTATCGTATTGTTAATGTTTGGTAATTATGAGCTGATTTAAAAGTGTTTTGAGAGAACAATAGAACACTAAACAAAAATCACGTCACATGAAACATGTCCTCCCTTTCAACCGTCGGGGCGTAATAATTAACGGTCAATCTCACTATTCGTTGGATAAAGTGTAGCCCAAGAGTTGACGGTAGATGGCAGTGACTAGATGCTTTGCCTCTTATCTTTTACAGATAGCCCTTTTGTAACGATGTACAAAATTCGAAAACAAACAGACAAAAAATAAATTTTTACATTTCTTTATGTTTCTTTACAGATGTGAACTCCAACTGATATTATTAATTTTAACTTTTTTAAATGTTAATAATCTTTAATTAAAATAGCTCTATTTACTTTTAACGCTCTTCTTTTGACCGAAAATGGAGTGAACAACTTTTTATAGCTTCTATAATTATTGGTCGTTAACTTATGATAGAGATTACACTCACCACCTGTGATTCGTGTCCTGAGTTTACATTACACTTGGGTATATGTTTTTAGAGAGGTTTTTGAAGGAATTTTACAGCTTCTAAAATTACTTCATGTCTCAATGGGGTAGTCGAACTGAGTGCAGGAATGTAGATGGCGTATTTAGATGTTTGATTATATTTATTTATATAAGTATAGAAGTGTTCCTTTGTATTGGTTTATTTTGGGCTTGAATTGCTGAATAAGAAAAGCTTCTTTAATTTTGCGTTTGTTTATGTTTGTTTCTGTTTTTAGTGTTTGGGTGTTTTCTATGGTTATGTTGTGTT
The DNA here is from genome assembly GCA_011833715.1 of Carcinoscorpius rotundicauda. NCBI lineage: Eukaryota > Metazoa > Arthropoda > Merostomata > Xiphosura > Limulidae > Carcinoscorpius > Carcinoscorpius rotundicauda. The sequence goes on from CM022403.1 coordinate 38,532,162, forward strand.
TTTTGATTTGCAGAAAACTGTCTATTGTTGTTAGTAATTACTCTGTTGGAAACATAAAAGGTTTTGTTTATAAAGCGTATCAATAAATATTTGTTACCAAAAGTAAAATAAGTTATCTTTATATAGATAATTTTTTTTTGAAAATCAGCCAAGGTAGAAATATATAAATTGAGCAACACTTCTTGAGAAATACGAATCAAGTTCATGATTATAAATGCTAAAATTGTTACTCATGTTTATAAGTTCACGATATGCTTATGACTTTAAGTAGTTATCGTGTTAGTGTGAGTGTGTGTGTGTGTTTCTAATAGCCAACCCAAATCGAGCTATCTGCTGAGCCACCGAGGGGAATCGAATCTTCGATTTTAGCGTGTAAATCCGTAGACTTACCGCTGTACTAGCGAGGGGTAATCGTGTTAGTAATGGATATGACTTAAAGTGGTAATTATGTTAGTAATGCTTGTGAATTCAAGTAGTAATTGTGTTAGTAATGCTTATAATTTCAAGTGTAATCATGTTAGTTCGACAAACCGAACAATTTTAAATTAAAATAACGTTTTATAATATTTAGATATGATATTTTTATTCTTTTAAAAAAAACTTTTGAGATTTTAACTTCATTCTCACCGATGCTTTGAACTAGTTCATAACATTTTTACATGCAGACTTACGATTTCCTTCTACAGATAAAACATAAAATTTATTTGCTTGAAAAGAGGAATGAAGACGAAACCGTAAATTATAATCGCCAGTTTATTTCTATGCGGATTTTTTTTTTGAGCCACTTGGAATCTGTCTGTATCAGGTACACAATCTGATTGCTTTAACTTAACGAAACTATCATAATGAAGCTTTACTGTTACGTTCGATTTCATTTGGATTTGATCAACACAGCCGGTCATCTAATATGTCTTACAGATACATGGTCAAAAACGATAAATTCAAATAATCGGCCTTTGAAATATTTTTCACTTTAGAGTAACATTGTCATAATAATTTATTCTTTAAATCTTCAAAGTGATTGAATAATACAAACATGATGGGTCAAAATGGTTCTTTGGACTAATTTGAATTTTCGCCATTTAGAATATTTTCATTCAAAGATTTTGATTGTGCTTCGTTATTAAACATATAATAGTTTATTTTTAACTATTTGTTAGGTTTCTTTCTAGATACTTCGGGTAATTTGATATCAGGTGTGTGAATTGAACATTTCACTGTACGTAAGTTATAAAAATAAGACAGTTTCAGGTAAAGCTGAATATTCTTCTTGAAATTATATTTGTCTAGATTATTAAACTAAAGCTATTCCTCATCTCACTATTACTTTTCTTCTTCAATGAAGATTACAATTAAATAGTCCACAACAAAACGTAATAAGGAACAAATGTCCTTCATGATATATTATTTTTATAATTTTAAGGGAAGTTCGCTGTTAGCGTCTTTTGCCCTAGCAACTTAAGATATGTGAAAGAATACCACCTAACAGTAGCTCCAATTACAAAGTAAAATGATTACTAAATATGGTATAATAAAGTTTAGAGACATATATTTACCTGGGTCACTTGGTTCACATAAAAATAACCTGTCCAATGCGTAGGTGGTAGAAAACAATTAACCAGAAACTTCTTTTAAAATTTTGTTCAAAATATATTCATTGAAATTTTTTAAAACAAAACTACATTGGGCTAGTTTTTGTGTCCAATGTAGATTTGAACGTAGTAAATCCATAAACTTATTTTTGTCACTAAGTTGTTCACTATGAAATAAGGAATTTAAAAAAAATGTTTTTCTTTCCGTTACTAGATAAACATTGAGAAAAATGTTTCATTACTGTTTATACTTAAAGGATCTTATAAGACTATGAATCTATGGCTAAAGTTCTGAAGCAACAACAACAAAATGTATCTTATAAATAGGTGAATTATTACGTTGATATTCTTGTGTTGAAAACCAACATGTACTTTTTAAATGACGCGCAGGTTTTCAATCAATTTAAAGTGACAGTAACATAAAATTGGTTTGATTTCGTTTGTCTGAGGGTCGCGGGTTCGCATCCCCGTCGAGTCAAACATGCTTACCCTTTCAGCCGTGTGACGATGAATCCCAGTATTCATTGGTAAAATATTACTCCAAGAGTTGGCGGTGTGTGGTGATGACTAGCGTCCTTCCCTCTGTTCTTACACTGCTAAATTAGAGACGGCTAGCACAAATAGCCCTCTAGTAGTTTTGTTCAAAATTCAAAAACAAACTTGTTTGGAATTTTGGATTAATCGTCAAATTAATACGCCCCCACAGCTGAATGGTCGAACATGTTTTGTGTGATAATTATTTGAACCTACGTACCTTGTTTTACGAGTCGAGTGCCTTAACCACCTAGTATGTTGGGCCTTAACATAAGAACAACGCTATATATGTACGCGAAATAATCGTCTTAAAAACATAATTCATATGCAATGCATGGCTCATTAGTAATATTAATTCAGAACTTTGAGTTAGAAAGTTTCTTAGTAAAAAAGGCCAATCTTATGAATTTTCTTCTAAATTACTTAAAATATAAAAAATGAAACACTACACACACATTCAGTATTTTTAAATATCTTAGTTGTTAGTTCACATTAATGTGATTTGCCACTAAAAGGGACACAAATAAACGTTAGAAAAATTGTGTATTAGGCCTTACTAACATAAAACTCACTATTTTCCATTCACAAAGTCGACATTTGTCTCTTTCTTTATCAAGTAAATATCATAACTAATGCAAAAAATAGGCTTCAAAATTAATCAACAGCATAATTATGAAATGAATGATTTAATTATGGTTGAAACATTGTAGGTATAAAAATATTTTTGTCACAGGGGATTTCATTAGCGTCCACTACTTTCTCTTGGCCAGTGACGTTATAGAAGTCGAACTTCTGTTATCATATTTTTTAGCTTGAAATGTGTTGCTTCGTTCTCAATTGCAAAACCAACAACTATTAAAAAGATACAGTTCTACAATAAACTGGAAAATAAAGAAATATTTGTAAATTTTTGAGAAATTGTAATATATTTTCAAAATTATGAAAGCCCAATGAATCATTTGTACAAGAAGAATTGTCCAATAACTTTTTCTTATATTGTGAAACAAGGTGTAGGAGAATGGATCTAAACTTACAGTTCGGGTTTAAAGTCTAATTTTCAGTCGAAGTTTGTTCGATTTTATTTGAAATTTATTAAACCTAAATAATATTTTATCTAAAAAAATGATAACCAAGTTAATTTACTTGTATTTTTACTCGTTTTTACAATTTAAAAAAATAATTATGAAATAAGAAGTTAGAAATAATTTTTGTTAATCACTTGATAACAATTAAAATACAGCGAAGTTTAAAATTTTCATGTGGTGTTATTTGTTTGTTACCTGAATTTTCGAAAAAAGATACGCAAATGTTTATCGATGAATTGCCGTCCATAAGTATGAAGTAAGAAATTATAAGGAAAGCACAAAGTTAATTGAACACGCCACCACCTCTTGTGTCACTTTTATCTCACTAAATGCGAAAGGTATGGAAAATAGGTAGCAGGAAACACTAGGTTTGAAAAATATAGCGTGCTTTGTTCATACGGTAATAGAACCTGAGAGCATAGAAAAGATGAAAATTGAATAAAATTGGTTTTCATGTTATGACCGTGTCGCTATTTTGTGAATATCATTAACTATCACAGTAAAACGTTCGAATTTCTTGTCCTACTTTACACTTCTTATTTACTACATTAAAACTAGAAAAACTTATTTGTTTTTGAATTTCGTACAAAGTTGCTCGAGGGCTACCTGTGCTAGCCGTCCCGAATTTAGCAGTGTAAGGCTAGAAGGAAGGCAGGTAGTCATGAACACCAAACGTCAACTCTTGGTGTATTCTTTTACCAACGAATAGTGGGATAAGCTGTCACATTATAAAGACCTCACGGCTTAATGTGCGAGAATGTTTGGTATCTAATGGGATGCGAACCCGCGAAATTACGAAATTACGCCACTCTGAAATTACGCATCGCTCGCCTTAACATGCTTGGCCATGCCGAACACCGAAAATAAAAGCGTTAATCAAACGTAATATAGTTTTAAAGGAAATATCCACTGTTATAAGATGTATTATTTGAAAAAAACATAAAATTTTTCTAATGGATCTGAAGTCAAGGGCTAAATATAACATCTCTTACACAAACATTAGGACTCTTTTCAAAGTGACACTACATAATAGACAATCAATATGTATGTAAATCACAATAATAATATCATTAGATGGTTATAAATACAACTTTCCTGTATCTATTGAAACGCTGCTTTAGAAGAAAACAAGAAAAACTTTTTTCAAAACAGGAAATAAATTTATGGGCAGGTAATATCAATTTTTTTTTTATAAACAATGGAAACAACACAGTGTGGATGAGATTTGCATCATATCTACGTTTTGTTACGTAATTTTTTTCGAGAGAAACGTTATATATCTAGCTTAAGTACGGTACTAGGCTTTTGTGATATTGATAACGTCATCTTACTGGAAGCTTCTTATGTTTTAATTTGTGGATACGAGAGGAAGAAATATTCCTAGATTTCTCTGTTCTATGTTATGTGTTAGGGAAGTTATATTGATATTTTCCTCAGTTTAGCCATAAAGTGTCTACAGCGATAACTATTTAATGTGTAATAATAACAAATTGTAATGTAATAACATAGCATAGAAGAATAATTATGCTGGTCATTTAGGTTCTAAAGTAACTAAACTAGCCTGTGTGGATCACTCATAAAGAAAAGAGAATTACTTACAGTTTTACAGTTAACTACGATAACCTGACATTTATATTATTTTGACAGTTTACATTCTACAATATTGTGCATCTGTGTTATTAGGAAGGGATGATACAAATACCATCCATACTTTCTTTTTGCATTCTTCTTGATGGAATTAGATATTAGCCATCCTCAGATTTACTTCCTTTCTTCAAAAATGTGTGATTTTGTTTGAAGAGATTTATTCTCACACAATTTATGTACGTGAGACAAACAATGGTGTACATTGTGAATATTGAGTTAGGACATCAACCACCTTGTCAGTAGGTCTGGATTTACTTTGGTGGAGACGAAATAATATAAAATTTATATCTATATGAACTTTCTCTCTGTAACTTGTTCGTTAAAAATTCATTGTGAAGAGCAATCAAAGTAAAAGTGCAACAGAAAAGTACTGGTCAATGTGAGAGCAGTAATATATTTATTACTTGTTGCTGAGATATGTTAGAAAGAAAACTGATAACTATATTAAGATCCAATAAAGATAGAAATGAGAAGTTTATTCGTAATTTACATTTCTTGAAATTCACACATTATTTACAACATAAAACTCTTTATTTATTAGGAGTTTTACAAAAATTAGTTACTTTTAAAAACAAGATAAAAAATATCAAAACTTGTGAGTTGTCCACAGGCATATCCAAGTTTAATCAGTCATAAATGTAATTTGTTTTCAAAGATATAACAAAATTTTTTCGTCATCGTAGAATATTTAAATATTTTTACAATTATTATCGTTTATTACACTAAGAAACTACCTTATCATCAAAAGAGATTTGGTTCTTGGATGGGGTGATAATATCAAGTACAGACTGGACTACTTGACACCAACCTTCTGCACAGCAGAGAAGAAGGTGCAACACCAGGTGTAACATACTGCTACTTGAAAAGACAGCAGCCTTATTCCAGTGTGTTGCTTGCTTAGCTAAGTTGTTCAGGACTGTTGGAGTCACTATGACAAAAAAAACAACATGACTACATCTTAACGTAAAGTAATGTTAATAAATTTACAATAGCTGGTATTCTAGATTTCAATGCTTTTTTGAACCATTTAATGAAAAAAACAGGAAAAAAAATAATGACTGTGTTTATAGAAAACAATTAAAGTCTGGCAAAAACAAGGATTTATTTTAAAGTTTGTTCTAAAAATTATTTTAACTAACTGTATACAGTCTCATAACAAGATGGTAAAATAAAATAGAATTCATTACAAACCAAACAACACTGGTTGATTATTATTACGGAATTATAATTTTGAAAAATTGATTGTATCAATCTGTTTTCCTTGCATAAAAATTGAAGGATCACTTGAAATATGCCACACTCATTTATTATGTTATATTCTTTGGGTAAACTGTAATAAAAGGTATGAACAGGAAGAAGGTTGAATCTAGTATAATTTTATATCTGTACACTTACTTACCCTCCCCCCTTTATATATATAAAACCAAGTCTTTCAGCTAAATGTAAGGAAAGTTATCTTAACTTTAAGTTATATAGAGGGCTATTTGATAACAATATTGATGATTTACTTAAGCTAATGTGGGCAAAACTCCTCAGAACTAGTTCTAAACTAATGATAGTTCATATTGTATTGTTTAATTTCAAAGTGTTATGTAGAGTTACACATTAATAGAAAACTAGTTTCATTTGAGAAAGCAAAGAATGCAATCTTTAGAAATAGAAAATTGTAAATAACAGGTCTATTACTACATTTTTATTATTTATCTTAATGTTTTTCACATAGCAAGATTTCTATACTTATACATGTCAGTAAAATAATAGGAAAGGCATACAGCCTTGGACTGAAAATATTTCTAATCTTCAAAGAATATATATATTCACTTAACATATTGAATTTTCATAAGAAACTGTTCCTTGTGTGACAAGAACATTCCGGCTGTGGATAAACAAAATCTCCATGATGAATAACACTGAAGTTTTTGGCCGAGTGTTTTGTTGGTAGTGAAAACTGAATACAATTCTGAGAAACATCTAAAGAACTTTTTAGTTTAAAAATAAGCAGGACATATATCCCTATAAAACTTTATTTCTGTGCAAAAATGATTTCCTATTTATGTAAGAATTTATAAGCTAGCTGATAAAATTAGTAATACTTACAGATTGTTACAAATTCTGAAGTTATGATACGAAGAAGCACATCTGATAAAGATGCTAACTGCAGTAAGAAAGGAACAGTAAGCACCTGCTCTTTAGTCGGATTATCCACAAAACTTTCTTGAAAAAGTTCAAATAAAGCTTTTTGTATTTCAGTTCCGTAAGTCCCTGCTAGATGTCCAAGAATACCAACAACTGAACTCAAGCCTGGATTGTTTTTTGTTTGTTTTTTGAATTAAGCACAAAGCTACATCATTGGCTATCTGTGCTCTACCCACCACGGGTATCGAAACCCGGATTTTAGCGTGTAAGTCCGCAGACATACCGATGAGCCACTGGGGAGTCAAGCGTGGAACATTTTTTTCCGAACTCAGGTTTCCTTTTTGCTGAGCATCTTGGTGCATGCAAAAATCTTTCAATCCACATGCTATAACCCGAAAGATTATTGTCTGTGGAAAACAAGAGCCGATATGTGCGACAACCCAATCAAAATGTGGCGAATGTTGTACGGATATTTCGAGCAATGAGTCAATACACACATCTGGATCAGAATCAATCAAAATGGACAATGGCTGGGTGGTTAAGTTCATTAAAGTTCTAGTAGGAAGGCAGGACATCCACACCTGTGGTACTTTAGGAAAATTTACTGGATGAGGTACGACTCTTCGATCAGCATACTTACTGCTCAGATATCCAAGTAGGCCTAAGGTCCATTTGCATATAATTGGAGCCCACGCTCCAGGATTATCTTTGACAAATGAAAACAGCATAGAATATACTTCTGATAGGAAGTGTTCATCAGAAGCAACATTGCTTGCAACTGTGGCATTGTCTTCCAATTCTACTTTTAAAATGCGATTGTTTACTGCTTCATCAAACAAACTGTTCATAAATTCAAGAACTGCTTCTTTAGTCACAGGCAAGTGCTTAAGTAAAAACAAAGGAAAGTTAGTGATTTCTACACGGCGTACTTTGCCACTATGTGTGGACCCTTATTATTTGGTTTGGTTCTGCTGTAAATGTAGCCATGACAATCAAACCTGTGAAGACAAAATATTTAAAAGATATTGCTAATTTACCATTGGAGTTTTAAAGCATAATATAAATAACCTTCATTGTTACATATTAAAAATAATTAACTGCATTTTTCCAACAAATAAATGGGCTGTCATAAAATTAAGGATGAAATTTATGAGAAGTAAAATTTCTTTGTTTAAGGGCATTCTCCTACAGAAAATGTTTTGTTCAATAAAACAAAATGATGTAATGTGAAGTAATGCAATGTAAAATTTCAAACAAATACACCAAAATCTACTACAATACATCAAAGAACACGTAAAAGCTGGTGTTTTGGCTTAGATATAATTCTTCCTGCACAAGCCAAATAACATGCGCAAATCTCACAGAAAATGTGTGAGTTGTGGTAGCAGTAAAGTTACCATTACGATTTCAAACACAGAACATAGAGTAAATAATCATTTATTGCACCATGAAAAAATTACAATGTTATTCACTAATTAATAGTAGTGTTATGTCTGGCATGTACTTAAAAAAGCCACATAGCAGAGGGAAGTCATGATACTTTGGAAAACTAGAGATATGAAAATACTTTAATTATATTTGTAGAATCTGCATGTAAAAGAGTCAAATCAAACTTTACAAGATTTACAGTAAATGTACAACCCACAACTTACAAGTATAGCGAACCGAAACTTGGCTATAAATAGCACTAAACTAGTCCTAATAGCAGTAGGGTTAATTCATATAACATGGTTTGGTTATTTATTTTTACTGAGTTTAAAGAATATATACGTTAGTAGTTTTCATTTCCACTGATAAAATATTAATTAATAATATTTAGAAATAAAATACTGCGATGGGGAAGAGTTCGTCACATACCAATTCCAAATTTTTTTTCTTTCTTTACTTAAAAAGCCTACTACAGTTCTACTCAACACTAGATTTTCATCAGATTCTTGAAGACTCACAAAAGGTTTGAAATAAATTGCTTGTAACTAGCTATACGCTAGGCCTAACCCAGGATTCTATTACTTGATTTAAAAACTTATAGCAACTAACAGTACAGCGAGTACAACTTCACTTACAAACCCAAAACTCAGAAAACTCTAACTGTATAATTCATAGCACAGAACTGTTTAAATATAGCCAATGTAGACAAACATTTATATTCAGAACGGAAATCATGTTCACAATACAATTATAAAACGCAGTTCCCAACAGTAAGGAACCCGCTCGCATTAACGAGTAGAAACGAAACGATTTAGAACTCCAGGTTACTCTTGAACACTGTCAAACGATTTAGTGCTATCTAGACTCTACTGTCTCCTAAAATACATTTGAAATCACAGGGCTGTGCATGAAACTTTTGAGGAAAAGCCAGAAAAGTAAACCGGTAATTCCGAAGAATATTATGAAGTCCCTAAGAGTTTATTCAAAATACATTTTTATACATACTTCGAGCATTTTGCATGTTGCATCTAATGAAACCAATATTGTTAACTAATATGGTGAAATGTATATATATATATAAAGTTACAGAATACCATACACAAAAAAACTATTGTTGTTTGTTACAAGCATATTGCTACACAAAGTACTGTCAATGCTCTGCCCCCCACAGATATCGTTCTCCTCTGAAAGAGCGGTAATTCTATGGATTTATAACGCTAAAATCAGGGGATCGCTCGCTCTTGGTGGACACAGCAACAGCCCATTGTAGCTTTGCTATAATAAAACATACCACAGATATCGATACAAGGTTTCTAGCAGTATAAATAAATCTGTAGACAAATTGTTGTGTCCCTAGGGAGCCACAAAATAACTTCAGCGTTAACTCTGCAGTCAGGTGTATTTTGGTGTAAGTTAGAAGTATGATCATATGTACAGTGGACTTGAATTGAATTTGTAATTAAAAAAAACAAAATTTGAAAGAAGATCTGTTTATTCATAAATCAAAAGTAAAACTTTATTCTCCAAAGGTTTACGACTTAGCCGACCCAAAAATGCGACTAACAATGAAATACTCCACCAATATATCTTTAGTATAAATTTAGAATTTTGTTTTAAAGGAAATGAAGCTCCTGATGTTTATAAGCAGACAGCGGTTTCATCTGTCGACGAGCTAAATTATGGCGAGATTCTGTCTCGTATAGCAGTGTCACGTGTATAAACCTGGGTTTGTTTCAGTGTTCGCTATATAAACCTGGGCTTATCCTTGTACTAATATGTTTTAACTTAAAACTTTTAACTTAACTTTTTCTGAATTACCTTTCAGTTTAACTTACAAGAAGAATAAAACAGAAGCAATAAGAGAATTGAATTCCATGAAAAATTTCTCCACAATTCTTTTTTTCAAAACACTTTTCCTGTTTTGTGTATTGTAATTATGATTTGTTTTTTACAGAATAACGATTGTTACTGTGAGTTACTTGCATTGGGACTCTTTTTTCACAACGAAATGAGTGAAAATTAGGATAAAAACATTAATATTTAACCGGTAAGCTAGTTTCATTTGAACTTCCCAGTAACTGGGCCCAAACTAATTACTATATGAGTAATTTATACTATGTAAAGTACAGTAGAATGGAAGGGTAGGAAAAATTGTTATGGATGTTTATACTGTTTCTTAGCGAGCACCCAAGACTGTTGTTACACTTAATTCACCTTTTTTGGAGTACAAAAAGGTTGAGAAATACACAACAAACTGACAGATGATCTATTTGTAATACAATGACGCTACATCTGTTCATTGAATGCCCTCATCCAGAACCAAGAATTGTAATAAAAGTCAATTCAGTTGTGAGGATGAATTGTAATACATTAAGAAATTTCACTGGATGCCAAAGTTCTCACTCAAGAGCTTAGAACTAGCAAGAGTACTCTTTGACTGAAAACAACAAAATGCACTGGCAGCACGGGTTGAAACACATACATAGTTCTGCACTTGTAAAAACTGATACAAGTGAATAGCAGCGTGTTGTACTGATTTTATGAACCATCAAATGTGGATCTCAGGCTGTATCACGCTAATGATTTCCTCAGACCACAGACATCAAATTATCTAAGGTCTGAACACAATAAGATTATTACTCACACCAGTTTTAATACTGAAGAAAATTACCACGGCCCTTTGCATGTAGTTAAAGGTATTGAACTGCATGTTGTACCAATTTTATCAGCTAATGTTGAAAGGATAAAGATTTATCATTTACAGTCAGAGTAAGCTTGTCTGAGTTAGTCACACAAATACTCAAGAGTACCCTTGTGAAGGTTGTTGGGAGGAATACATGATGTGCAGAATATATTTTATTGCTAAACAATCAGAAAAGAGCTTAATAACTCTGTGATTATGTATGGTATTGATACATGGGTGTAACATGAAGCTAGTTCACCTCTGGTTGAACTTGTCCACATCTAGTGCTCAGACAAATATATCTTGGGCATATATGTTTACAACAAGAATTTCTTCTGACAATGATAACATTTTGAGGAGTTTATAGCGTGCTCCCAAAAAATCCCAAACTACACATCTCCGTCATTTTCTCACGATGTTGATGGTCTTTTCAATCTCCTCTTGTTATTAACAGAAACCTGTGCTATCAGCCCTAACTTTAAACTGATAAAAACGGGAAAAGGAACTAAGCAAGAGAACCCACCGTCAATTCTTGTGCTTTTTGAACCGAATAATGGATTTGTTCAATGCACTCACAGTCTTAAAGCAAAAAACTCAATGTAGCTAAAATGGAATAGAAATCATGGACTTTCGGATTCATTATATATCAAGCTATCTAGTGAGCCGCGAATAGCTTAACTTTCGGCGAATGACTCGTAATTCTGCAAGAGTTGAGGAAGGGTATTTTTTTTTTTATCTTAATTGACAATCAGACAACATGTATTACCTAATACTGAACTGAGTTATTACAGTAATGCTTAGGTCAAAAAGCCACATCGCTCTATTTGTTGAGTCTACCGACGGGAATCGAACTCCCGCGTCTAGTATTGGAAATCCGTAGACTTATTTCTGTACCAACTAAAAATTTCAAATATATTATTTAAGCTAACTTAAAGAAGATTGTGTTGAGTCTCATGATGGTGGTGTAAACTGTACCTGAAGGTTTGTGGTTTATGCTTACTTCTGGAAGTATCTGTTGACATGGCAGACTTAAAAAAGCTTCAGGCAGTCTTGAGAGTCTTGAATAAAGGAGATCTAGAATTTACGAAGGAATCGCCTGTAGAACACAAGGTCCTTTAGAGTGGCGTGGATCTAAAAATCCAAAGAAATAGTATTTTGCTTTTGAGGAAAATTGGAGTGTTCGTGAAAACCCACTTTCACGGTCCAGATGCAGAAAAAGTTGCGATCAGGACTTTCAGACGATCAAATGGAACGATAGTGTTTGATGTGTGGTACTTATCACAGTAGGTTGGACAGAAATGAGAGAAGCTGTCACCATGTATAGATGTGTGGGATCGGAACCTTTAAGAAAGTTCTCAGGAAGACTATTAGTCGATAACGGATGATAGCGGTGGTCGAGTCTGCGTGTTTTTTTATACATGTGAAGTTTAACCTTCGTGAACATGGTGGAAAAAACTGTATCATCTATTTATGAAGCCGAATCTTTGGTTTCCGGATGTTCAGTTTGTGTGGTTTGATTCGTGGTAACAGTTAGGATGGTGGCTTGATTTTTTGCGAGTGTTTGAGTAAGGCCAAAAACGATACAGCTTGTTTGTGATTTCCACTGGTCATTTTGGCTTTAAAATGAAAGTAATGATAAAATCAACCTTGGTTGAGAGTAAAATTTGTTGTCGGTTTGGATTGTATGGTAATTATCAACAATTGAATTTGGTTTCAAGTTAATCGGGATTGGATTTAATAAAGAGCATGCAGTTCAGTATTGATTGATTTTTTGAAAGGTGGAAGTTGTTGGATTTCTTCAATACCTTGAATGATTACTAAAAATAGATGTTTTTTTACTTTTAGAGATTGTGCAGGTAACATAAGGGGTAGAAATTCTAGGGACTATAAAAATATGTTAAATGAGCGTGATTTGAGGGATAAAGACCTCGCTGTGAAGTATAGTCGTCTTCTTGATATCGGCTTGTACCCCGGGCTGAAATTATTTGATAAAGTCCTGGATTTGGCACAGAAAGATAATAAATGTGAGGTAATAAATTTAAGATCGCCGGATAAAACCTGACAAAAGTATGTGGTAAGGTTACGCAAGCGTATTACAGGAGAGAACAAAACACGTCTTATTAGCTGGCTGTTCTTAGTCTTTATGGTATCGTGGTGGACTGTTGAGGACATGTTCTAATTGGAAGATTTATCGTTGTTTCTGATTGATGGAAGGACCTTTTTATATTTAACCAATAGTCGCGACAGTTTTATTCCCAAATCTTTTTTAGTGAATGCTTATTGTGTTCATTTAAAAGGATTCTTTAATTTTTCTCATCTTCTAAAATTTATCTGTGTCGCTAGCTTGTGGGGCATTTGCAGATCCGAACGTAGAGATTTCTTAGAGTATATTTTTATACAGGTGCGGGATATTCTACATATAACTTCACATAAATCAATAAAGTTTTAAAATTTTGTGGATCTACTAGGTCATTAGATCACTTGGTTATTGGAAAAACACCAATAGCTTTAATGTACAGTTTTTAATGTTAATTTTTATGACCTTCACAAACAAAACTGCATAGCTTATTATTATTATTATTTTCTTATTGTCTTGAGTAACTCGCCAACAGCAAAATAATGTTATGTTATGAAAACATACTTTTTAAAAATATATTTTTTTCTTTTAATTCTACACATGCATCTTTTTCACCCATTTCTACCTGAAAATTTGGATCGGAACTAAAAACAATAATTAATTAATTAATTGATAAAAGTACGACCATATAAATACTAAAATTTTATTCAGGATGACATCTCAGTTTACGCGATCCAACATTCATTGAAACTGTAAAATAAAATGATATTGGTTATTTATACATTGTGGTTTCAATACTAGTGGTGGGCAGAGCACAGATAGCCCATTGTGTATCTTTGTGCTTAACTTCAAACAAACAAAAGTTAAAACCCTTCAACTTTTCAAGTGAAAACTTATAATTAAACTTTACACTTTTAAATTGAAAGTTCAATTTATGATATTTTGACTGATTTATCATTATTTTAGAAAGAAAATTAGCCTGTTTTTAATTGGTTATTTCTCAAAGTAAAACATAAAACATTTTTTAATATTGGATTTTATATTTACTATGTTTATTCAGTTACTATTTTGTATTCACTTTTCTGCACGTTCTTTTACAATATATTTACAGGTGGAATATCCCTCTAACATTACCTTAAAATAAATACTATATTAGCATTGAAACAAGGACTTCGCATTTATAATTAATAACATATTCAGAATATTGAAAGTGAATAACCGAAAGAAAAATGTCTGACATGCAATATGCAAAAAAACCTTGTGAAAGAAAAGATAGTATAAGCTTTTTTAAATTTAATTTCCTAAACGAAAACCAATGAAAGCATTAATTACGCTCTGAAATTTGTAAGTTAAAGTTCTGTAGTTTTATAAACTGAGTCATCATAATTTTAGAAAATAATATTAATAAGTTCTTTCAAATAGTAACAAGAAATATAATCGAACACACCCTTTCAGAAGGTTGAATATTAAACTCTGTTTTCTATCATACATAATTCGAAATTCATTCTCCTACACCTTGCTTCACAATATAGGAATAAGTTTTTCGACAATTTTCCTTGTACAAATGATTCATTGGGCTTCCATCTCCAGGTTTAAACTGTTTTTTTGAACTTGACTGTTCCAGATGTGTACCATATAGCTATCGTTCCAGATTTCTTTTAAGCACTTGGAAACATTAGGATCAAAAAACAGTTGACGCTGATAAAAATGAATAGGATAAAAAGCTGGAACTGGGAAGAGATAAACTCCATAACACGTGAATCCTAGAGCAAAGTATTTGTTTTCTTTCCCACAAGCTTTTCGAATAACTCTGGTCAATAAGTTAGGAACGTTGTGACACCAGATTGTTGGGCTATATTATTTAACAAACCGTTGCATATATTCAACGAGAAATTGACTTTCTTTCTGTGCTTAAATTATAGCAATGTTCACAACTGTTAAAGTTTGAAAACCAGCGAAAGCAGGCAAGTTGGCAGTGGTTTTGTTATTATACAGTCAGAGTCAACACTAACACGACCATACATTTCAAGCAAAACAAATTTTAAACCGTCGGATAAAACATTTGCTTTTTTCTCAGTTACGTTTAGTATTCCACTTTCATACCAGATGGCTAAAGGTGTTCCTAAAAACATGTGTGTGAAATTCAGTGATTTAGCTTTAACCTTTTCAATTTGTGATACAATTTGGAAAGGCTTGTCGTCCTTTAGCTCCCTCATGTTCATACAAGTATTCAAGAATTGGATTCTGTTGGTAGGATAATGTTTTGCTGCTGACTCAATATAACAAGAATTTTATATGCAAAAACGGCTCGTTTGGGTTGAGAAAATATTTCAAATAGAAAAGCGAACAACGTTTGGACCTTCTGAACCGGACGATGACCGAAAAAGGTCGAATCGTTGTTCGCTCTTCTATTTGAAATAATTTCTCAACCCAAACGAGAATTTTTTTTCATTTAAAATTCTTAACAAGTGGGTTTCTCGACATCACTGATCAATATAACATGATTCTCGAGTTGTAAGGTGACATTTACCGGAAGTTTAAAAAAAGAACATATTTTCTGGTTCTGTTAAATTCTTCGTTCTCATGAACCTTGAATAATCTGAAAGAGTTACACGAGAGTAATAGACCAGTGATTTTCAACATAACTACTGTTTCGTGAAATGTTTGATACAGTTTGTAAATACACAAATAGTGAAACTTTGTACACAAAACTAGAGAAGTTGATTTAGAAATATTATTAATATGCAGCGATAAGTTGAACAATCATTTCGCCGCTTTGCAGAAAATGTAATAAAATCATAAACTGATGGGAAGGGGGTTAGAATTATTGGTATCTGACTCAGACAATTAAATTTTAACTTCAAATGCAATGGTCTAGTTAAATAACCCAACATTAACTTTATAGCACGAACTTTATGTTTTACAATTGTAATTTGATAAAGGTTTATTCAACATAGCATTGAAGGACAATGTCCGCCATTACTACCTTTGTCCAGGGTTCGCTTTGCTGCCCCAGAATCTTGAAAGTATTTTTTTTAGTCTTGGTACCTTTTCACATGACAGATTAATGCAGTTTGATGATCTCATTCAGCATGTTGAACTAGGTCATCACTTTAGCGTGTATTGTACATAAATTCTCCTTTCGAATGCTGTATTCAATTATTTGTTTTAAAGATGCAATTAAATTTTTAAAGAAAATATATATAATACGCCACCTATAAATTTTAATTCACAGGAAGCTGAACACCGGATTTAAGCATTGTAAAACCAGAAGGGTTTAGTCTTTTTAACATGGACTTTTCCAATTAAAGCTAAGTGACATTTTTATCACACATAAAAAAATAATATGTAACTATAACTGTTTAATTATTTTGAAAGTGTGTTATACATAAATCACACACAAACATATCTTCTTCATTTTCTGCATCTTGTTACTGATGCGGCCCACCACAGCCAGACAGTGAGGACGTTAGACTCATACTATAAGGTCGAAAGTTCGAATTCCCGTCACGCCAGACAAGCTCATCCTTTCAGTTAATTCCACTATTCATTGGTAAAACAGTAACCCAAGAGATAACGTTTGGTGGTGATGACAAGTTGTTTTTTATTTTCTTTTGCTGCTAAATTAGGGATAGATAGCACAGATATTTCTAGTGTAGTTTCATAAAAATTAAAAAAAATATCTTTTGAAACTGATTCACTACCGGCAGTAAACATTAAAATCACCTTCTTCTTTCATATGTCTTACTGGCTAATGCAGATCTCAAAGCAATATCAGATATTTTTGAAGAGCCACAAACGTGATGACGATTTTTAAAGTTACAAGTCGTTTTTTGGAGAGTAATAAAAACAACAACTATTTGTATTAGTTGTAATGCTTGGATAACACACCAGGAAGTAAATTTGGTAATGAAGAAAACAGTGGCTCTCTTTTCAAACTACCATTATTCCACAAATATTCTGAGAAGCAAACCATAGTAATTTTAGCCAAACTACACAATTTAAAACACTGTGCGTGTATCTGTAATGATGGCCTTTTTAATGTTGATGAAACAAGCTGGTTTGTTTACTTTAAATTTCGCGCAAATCTCGACAACGGCTATTTGCGCTAGACGTCCCTAACTTAGATGTGTTAGACTAGAGGAAAAGCAGGTATTTATCACCACCCTCTCCACCTCCGACTCTTGGGCTACTCTTTCATCAACGAATAATGGGTGAGACTGTTAAATAATTACGCCTTCTCAGCTGAAAAGGCGAGCAAATTTGGTGAGATAGAGATTTGTACCCGCGAACTTTGGATTACGAAATGAGCGTCTTATCCACCCAGCCTTTCCAGGCTGTAGCAAGTTCTTTACACAGAGTATTCAGTACTTCATGTTACAGCAATTCTACGTATCCAAAATTTACATTTTATCTTTGAAATAAAAGTTCATAAATAGAATTGAAATACTTTAATAAATAATAAAAAGTACGAGTGACTTAATAGAAAGTAAAAGACTCAAAACAGTGACTTAAATATCAAAAGTAGCAATAAAAACGATTAAACAAAATATATTACTCGTGGTAAACTGAAACATAGAATTTTTAATAAACTACATGGAAAACAGGGCAATAAAACAGAGAGAAATATAACCAACTCACGTTTATTTATCTGTTTTACATGAAATTTATGTCTAAAAGATTTTACGTTTCTTTAAAGATATTTTAACTGGTTGATAATTATTTCACTTAATTGTTGAGTAAAGTGTTAAACTAAGGAGAAAATAAGAAATAAAAAGACAGATAATAAACTATATTACGAAATACTTTAGTTTTAAATGATTATTTTTGTGATAATTTTTAGAATGCTTAAAACGCCGATGGTTGTTTTCTTTATGAGTAAACATTCTTCAATTTAGAGATCAATGTCTGAAGATCCTGTAGTAAGGATGGAAAAATCGTTTGTGTATTTGTTTGTTTTTAAGCACAAAAGTACACAAAAAGTTCTCTGTATTTTGCCCACCACGGATATATAAGCCAGACTTTTAGCAGGGTAATTCCGCAGAAATACCGTGTTACCACTATGGCCAATAGAATGGTTTTATAAAATATTGAGATTTTCAGTTTCGGCATGTAAGGAACTGATTAGTGGCCAGGTATAAGCAAAGTGGGGCCGATTCTGTTTGATACTTCTAAGTGTTCACAAACTCTAGTTTTGAAAACTTCCACTCTCAAATTCAGAACAGACCTAACCTCCACATTATACACTTATTTAGATGTAATCACTAAACACTTAAGCTTTTATGTTAATGACTCGTAAAGTCACGTATGTTGGCAGAACGTGACTAAATAGACTTAAAATAACAAAAACAATAGTGGAGAATAAGTGACCTAGTACTTAATACAAGAATAGCTAAGTACATAACTTGGGAATGGCTTTGTACTTAACATAATAATAGCCTAGTACTTGACGTTGAAATGGCCAAGTATCTATCATGTTAATGACCTAATGCTTATAAAGAGAATGGTCTGGTGCTTAACATGGGAATAGCGAAGTACTTTACACTTTAAAGGCCTTGTACATAACATGGGAATAACTTAGTATTTAACATGAGAATGGTCTACTGTATAGCATTGGAATGAATGAGTGATTACGATGGCCTTGTACTTAATATGGAAATGACTTTGTGTTTAACGTGGGAATGGCCAGTGCTCAGTATGAGATTGGCCATGTACTTACCATGGGAATGGCCTGGTACTTAACTTGGGAATGGAATAGTACTTGACATTGAAATGCAAATATCACTCTGTTCTTAACCCAGTGTCGCTGATTATGGATCTTAAATGAGAGTGTCTTTTCAGAGAATTCAATTACAGCAGCCCAAGATTAGGTGATGGGTGATGTTGACTAGCTCTTTTACTCTATTTTGCTAATAAAAAATGTAAGGATGACGGTGAAGAAATATCCCATGTATGGCATTTCAATAATTTCGAAAACAAAGAAAGCGAACAAACACAATGGCAACAAGATGATACCATAGAATTCTTTGGATGTTTGTACCACTTGGTCTCGTTCAAAAGAAAGAACAATAAAAAGTATAATTTAAAACAATTTATGAAATAATCATAACAAAGCGGTTAAATAGGTCTTTTCTGCATGACTCTGTGTCTATATATAACAGTTTATTTTTAGACAAACAACAATCTGTTGTTCACCTGTAGTTAACTCTGCGTGTTGTAACAAATGGAGATTTAATATAACTTTTGTTACGTATTTTTTGATGTTTTATGTTCTTTGTAGACTAAACGCAACAGAAAAACGCAGATAACAGCTTGTATAATTTATTACACTAACCTATTATCAAATATAACAGTTATAACATAAATTATATAATAATAGTGACAGATATTAAGTTATAACATTCGAAATTAATTACAAAACACAATAATACTAGTTTCAAACTTCAAAATTAATCACAATACAAAACGGTACTGGCCTGTATCTAATATAATGATGTAAAATGAAAGTCTCAAATTCCAGTCTGGGGTGTGAATTTGGTCCCACGAAGAAATTCCGAAACAGTTCACAGTTCAATAAATTCGCCGCGTCTCAGCACAAGCAGTAATTCAGATGAATCGTAGAGATTGACGAAATAAAATCACAGCTTCCGTAGATCTAACTTCAGTCACAAATCCAAGTTGAATATTCACAGCAAACACTTAATCTTTCTCAAATAACTAACTCTCTTCTTTTGAAATAAAACTGATGTCTGAATCTCACTCTTTTTCTTCGAATAAAACAAATGACTGAATGTATCTTCTTTTTTCGAATAAAAACTGATGACTGAATCTCTCTCTCTTTTCTTCGAATAAAACTAATGACTGAATCTCTTGCATCTTCGTCTGTTTATATATTGTAGGCCTAAAATCCCCGAAAGACCGCGAAAGTTTTACATGTCTCCAAAGCAATCCACGCATATCCGTTCTTGCACGAGACTACACGTCTAGACACGAACTCACCAGCACTCATTTACAAACATATGATTGGTCTACTTAATTCAAGAAAATTCTAAATGTTACCCTAAATGAATAACAAAATATTAGTTTAAACTTCGAAACAATAATATCAATATGGAAAAATGAATAATAGAAAATGACAATTCAAACACAACACGACATGTTGTCGTTAACAAAATATTTACACATATACATAACACTTTGAAATCCTCACCTACATATACCTGTTTGTATTCAAAATATTCAGCTAACTTACCTGATAGAAACACATTCCGACCCAATAGATAAAGAACACAGCCACTTGTAAATAAACTGAATATTATTATTTTCAGCATCGGTACTCATCGTTTGTTGAAACAAACAAACACCATGTTCTTCTAGTGAAATAATTCCAGCTATCATTCCAAGTGTACTTTTCTTACAATCTATTTCAAAGCACGTTTTTAATAACGCTAGGAGATTTTTGAGAAATTCTGAACATATTTAAACAACAATATAATATTACAGTTATATGTAAACAATATCAAAACAACAAATTATTCGGTTTGTACAGAGTATAACTGAAACTTTCGGAACTTGCAGCCTTAAAAGTTGACCCTATTCTTGAAAATTGTTTGTACCCTTCCTAAATGTAATAATAAAATATTAAAGTTTAATGATTGTTGTTTTTGTTAGAACATAATTCAGCAGTTAGATAAATTTATAATCTGATTTAACAAATTAATATCACAAACTGGAATACGGACGAAGTTATAGCACTTCGTTTCGTATACGTGTTTCAAATAAGTATCGAATAACTTATTATCAACACTGTATGTTAGTTTAGAATATACTTATCGAAATAAATTAAACGTTATACTTATATATGCATCGAAAGTCAGTTATCCCTTCTGTTTTGTCTTACATACTAAAAATATACCGTATAAAACGTATACATTTTGTGAAATGTGACAGATGGTCAGCAGAGTTCACGTCATAGTTAGAAGTTCTTGGAGCTCTAAATAACATTGGGTTGACTTTTGAAATTAATGGTGGATAAATATGGCTTACAGTGTAACATCTGCTATTCACGATAACAACTACAAGCGCCTCATCCACTACAATGTTTATTGCATCCCAGCTGGTTTGTTTTTCAATTAAGCCCACCACGGGTATCGAAACCAGATTTTAGGGTGTAAGTCCGCAGACAAACCGCTGAGCCACTGGGGGGCACATCACAGCTGGAGAGAAGTTTATTTATTTTAATATTGCGTAATGCTACAGAAGATCTATCTGCGCCAGTTGCACTTAATTTCTTTAATTGACTAAAATATCTGAAATTCTGTTATATTTTGGGAGATTAATCTGTGATATATATGTACATGTATCTATATATACATGGAAAAAAATAACTCTTCAAGGACACATATTTAATTGAAACTGTTTTCTAACACACTCGCCGTACATCATTTCGTCACATTGTTGCAGTTTTATATTCTTTTCGGTTGTTATAATTTCCAATCAGGTTTGTAAATTGTGACGTTCGCAGATCCTTGAAGAAGATGTTATGTCGGGTGGAATATAACACATTTCTATGAATCTGAAGGAATAATAAACATAAAATGTATTTATTGACATGGAATTATCAGAACCCGAACATGAAAAGTACTTTTTTTTATTTTGGTCACAGGTATATTAGGGCGTAATTACTTGACTTGCCTTTTTAAATTTCACAATTTTTTTTTGTAGAATATTAAGATGAATTACATTTTTATTAAAAACAGAATAAAGTTTTTTATAGAATGGGTATTTTCCCAAAGTAAACACCAGCAATATTTTACACCAATGTGATATATAAATGATGAAAGAAAGAAAAAAAATTCCGAGTGGTTACGATACATGAGACATACCGTTCTTACTGGATGTAATAAATACTCAAGAACGACAAGGTGTGTTGTGGGTGCGAAGGTGCTCTAAAGGTTAGAGATTCGAATCTTTGTCTCACCAAATGTCCTCACCATTTTAGCCATGCGGAGCGCAATAATGTGACAGTCAATTAGTCAATAGAAGAGTAGTGAGCCCAAGCGTTCGTCGATAGATGGTTGTCACTTCCCTTTAGTTTTTGATTTCAACTTGAGGACAACTATCACACATAACTCTCGTGTATCATTACGCGAAACCAAACTGTGATCCGAGAGAATGAAAAATATTTAACTGCCAAAATTAGTCGACTTCAATATTTCATCATTTGTACATTACTAACCTGTTGTTTCAATACTTTTCATTAAAAATATCATTATACACTTGTTAATGTTTACATTTTCACGTTGATTCATCACAGACGTGCCTGTCAAGAAAAATTGAAGTTTTTGCTTTTTAATTCGATGAATGTTAAACTCTGAAAGAGTTCGAGTTAAATCGACAAGTTGTACGAGAAGTAAAACACATACTAAGCAACTTTCTGAAATTGTTAAAAATACACCTACACACTCGCAAATCAAACACTCTCAACCAACACGTACCTACGCGGACGTAACACGCCCGAAAACAACACAAGCATTTAACCCCACAGATTTCACCACAAACTTGCTGGAAATGCTGATAGAATTAAGTGATCTCCCCTCATTTGAATCGAGGCACGAGTCACTCATAGCTGTTTGCAGCCTTGCAAGCTACTACTTTAACCTTCCTCACCTCAAACCACACCACCTCTCACTCAAAATTCATGCAAGGGAAATAAAACAACACAATGACACAACACATTAAAATCTTACACATCAAGTGCCAAGGAAATCTCAAAGACAGAAGAATAGAAATATACAACATAAACAAACATATAAACGCCAACATAATCATCGTTTCAGAAACACTTTGCACAGAGAAACAAAACACCACAATTCCCGGATTCATCTCACACAGCATACCTCACTCAGAAAACAATAGAGGTATAACAGCTTACTTCAGTACGAAAATATCGCATCTAATCTCGATAGAAGATTCCTTTAAATCTAACATTAATGAAACCATTTTCTGCAATATTCACTTCAACAACCGGCTAACTATTCAGATTCTAGCCGTATATTGCTCACCAACCAAAGATATCGATATTAACTTTCTACAAAAAAGTGTTAATCGTAAACCCAAACCAATTATTATTGGAGATTTTAATTCACCACATTCAGAATTAAGGGGTAACAGAGACACACGGAGAGTATCATGCTTAAAAAATTTTATCTCTAGCAATAACGTGCACCTAATCAATGACCATACACCTACACACTTTTCAGCTGCTAACGGCTCATACGATGTACTCGATTTCATCATCGCACCCAAAGACATAGTAAACAGAATATCTAACTTTAAAGTACATGATGAAATCACCAGTGACCACTTCCCCATGTCATGTATGATTCACCCGCGCCACCCTGCTGTGGCGTACGTGACTCCGTCCGCCTACACCTACACTAAAACAGACTGGCTAACTTTTAATGCCTCTTTGGACTCATACCTACCGCATCCAATAGAACATGTAAATAACAAAACAGAACTAGACAACTATGTTGATCAAATTACAGAAGCCATAAAAAAGCCATTAAAAACACAATTCCTAAATCAAAAAGAAAACAATCACTTATTCAATGGACTTTAACACCAGAAATTCACGCACTAATAATTAAACGTAGAAAATTAAGACGAACACACTACGTCACACGCGATCCACACATTAAAACAGAAATCAACAGAACAAATACAAAAATTAAACAAGAAATAAAAAAAGTAAGAGAAATCAATTGGCATAATTTCTGTAAAAACTTAGAAAAAACCAAGAACAATCCAAAAGAATTTTGGAAAAAATTCAAGAGTGTCGCTTTAGACAAAAACACAAATCACATGCTACAACATATCACCCATAACAACAAAATCGCAAGGATGGACGTAGAAAAAGCTGACTTATTAGCTGACTATTACAAATCCTCTTTTAGCGATTTAAACTCAGTAGATTTCGACACACAACACCAACACCATGTCAATAACTACATAAACACAAACCAAGCATTATTCTCACCACGATTCCCCGGCGAGACACTAGAAACATACTCAAGTTTAATCAACAGAAAAATAACCACAACCGAGCTAAAAATTAATATTAAAAACTTGAAGAACACTTCCCCCGGACATGATCAAATACCAAATATTATTCTGAAAAAAAGCTCTACTCTCCTAATACAACACCTCACAAACATCATGAACATCTTACTAGCAACCGGGTACTATCCCGACACGTGGAAAAAAGCCATCATCACAACGATCCCCAAGAAATAAACTAATAGAACAAATCCAGATAATTTCTGCCCCATCAGTCTGTTAAGTTGCCTTGGCAAACTGATGGAGAGATTTATCTCCAACCGTCTCCTACATTTTTGTGAATCAAACAACATCCTTCCAGAATTTCAAAATGCCTCCAGAAAAAATAGACAAACAACAGATCACCTCACGCGACTCACCGAATCAATCTACAAAGCTTACAACAACAATCAAGTAACCATTGGGGTATTCCTAGATGTCAAAAAAGCATTCGACAGCGTATGGCACAACGCCATCATATATAAACTAAATCACCTGCAAATAAATCCCACGATAGTCAAATGGATCTCAAATTTCTTAATAAATAGAACAGCACAAGTAAAAGTCAACAAAACTATATCCAAATTATTTAATATAACGGCAGGAGTACCCCAGGGACCAGTCCTTTCTCCACTTCTATACATAATTTTCGTCAGTGACATACCTTTTCCAAATCTAACATACACACACAATTCACAATACGCAGACGACATCGCAATCTGGAGCACCTACAGAAACCCAGTAATGGCCATGTCCCGCGTACAAGAATCATTAAACAACGTCTCAACATGGAGCAACAAGTGGAGAATCGTGTTAAACCCAACAAAAACACAAGCAATTACTTTCTATAGGAAACTTAAGAAGCAAAGAAAAAATCTAGAAAAAATAAAATTATCACTTGGAAACACAACCATTAACATGAGTAAAAACATCACATTCCTTGGCGTCACTTTCGACACAAAACTAACATAGAAAAAACATATAAACAATATACACTCATCCATCAGAAAAAGGACTTCATATCTAAAGACCATAACCGGCAAACAATCGAAATGCGCACCGAACACCATTATACAAATATACAAGGCTTACATCTGTCCACTAATAGAGTACGGATGTCAAGTAACATACATGTCAAATAACACTCTCCAGAAAATCCAAGTACAGCAAAACAGAATATTAAAATCCGCATTTGGCCTACCGTCATTTACGCCAACAAACTATCTACACCAAATTAGTAATTTACCAACGATAAGAGATAGAATAACAGAAATCTCTCTCAAATATTATCTAAAAGCAGAAAAAAGAAACAAACTAACGGCATCACTACACAAATTATCAAGTGCACCAACAAAATACATTTCACCGTACAACATATTTCAAGAATCACATTCTACTTAACAAAGAATCTAAACAAATATAATCCACGTCACTAACACGAATTCTTTTTTTTTCTTTTCTTTTCAGATACAGGGCACACGACAGGCAAAACTTTCGGCGCCTGTCCTGTGAAAGTGGGTTTTCTCGGGGCACTCCCGTTTCCCCCACATCAAAATCTTCAGGCATTGGATTTATAGATTCCAGCCCAGACATCTCTTTTGCCAGACTCTGAATCGTGCCGTTTGAATTGTTCTATTTTTGATCTGGATTTGAACAATATTCATGTTCACATCTGCTCAACCTCTTCCTCTCGGGACAGCTCCCGGGCTTCCTTTCCGCTGCTGCCTTTGCCTCCATCCAAGACAACATTTAGAAGAGATACTTTCGATCCAAATAGTCAAGAATAATAATTATAATATATATATATATATAAACAAAAAAACCACCATTTAATCTAATCTTAATAACAATCCACGAAAGGGGACGAAGAGGAACCACAATGTTCCTGAACACCCCGGTTGGGGAGAGAACTCTTCTGATTTCTCCCACTCTAAACTGAACCCCTGCCACGTTAGTTTAGTTTAGTTTTGTTAAAAATAATATTTTGTAGATGTAAACTATTTTTTTGTGTGATGGTTGTTGAAATATGATATGGACTACAATCATCAATTGTAAAGTTTCACATGGTTTATGTAGAATTTATTCATCTATATTTCTGTTTTGTTTTTATTTTGTATTTTCTGTTGATCGATTTACTTATGATATGTTTACAGTGAAACACTCTCTACAACAGATGTCTTTGGCGATGTGTTGTGTGTGGAAAACGTTTGGTTTTATTAGTTTGTGTTTGTTTTTTTATAGCAAAGTTACATCGAACGATCTGCTGAGTCCACCGAGGGAATCGACCTCTTTCTTTTAGCGGAGTACGTTTCCTCAGTTAGTATGTACTAAAAAATTACAGTAAACACAATTAGTTAACTTATTATAATTAAGCGCTTGTAAGGAACCACAGAATTAGTAACTTGATGATTATTCTAGTTTGAAATTTCTCATTTTATAGTCTCTTAAAATTTAGAAACTTGTAGAAATCCTTAATTATTTAAAAACAAGAGAACTAAATCATCGTTAAACCCTATTGTTTTGAGGTTTGTTTCAGGAACATTTGTTAACTAGCTACGAATATGATTCATAATGGGCTCTTATTCAGACAGCCCAGCATTTTTACTCCGTTTTCATTTCTATAATAAAGGTAAAACATATTATTTTCTTTAAAAAATAATCAGAATTTCTAAGCGATATTGAAGTCGGTGGTCACTTTTCTACACGCAGAATAGTGCTAATTTTGTAGAGATAAATCACGACTTTTACCTGTTTCAACAAAATACGAGAAAACAGGTTGTAATCATTGTCGGTTGTTTATTTCTAACTGGTTCTGTTTCTTCAGTTCCTTGGAATCTGTCAATATCATGTATGCGACTTGAAATGTATTAATGTTACGTATGATTAGATGATTAAAATAGGTGGTAAAAGTTGCATTTCCTTCCTGAAATTCTTTTTATCTCGTTTATTAAATTAAGTTGTTCTCTCATTCCACTATTACCTCTCTCCTGATGATTATAAATGAGGAATTCACAGCAAGATATGATGGGGATCAATGTCCTATATGGAGTAGTAAATTGTTACAGCAATTTTGGTTTTGAGTATGTATTACTTTAAGAGTTTTCTGCCCCAATTACATGGAAAATGTACAATATCGCCACCTAATGGTAGTTTCAATCACTGCTGCAAATATTCATCAAATAACTGTTGTCGGCCGGGAACAATCTTAATGAGCTCGTTCATATTAAAATACATTTAATGAGAAAATAAATTTATAATTAATCTTATAATACTACCATTACGTTCAGATGAACGTATAATTGCTTTTTAGATCTTTGAAAACGTTTCTCGTGACTAGATAAACACTGAAGTTAATTTCAGAAATATATTTAAGAAAATTTAAAAAAACATGGGGCGAACGTATTCGTGTGTCGTTTGTAACTTCTATAGTTCGGCTATTTGTGATCGTTAGAAGAACAAAAACAAGATATTATAGTTCATTTATTTCTAAATAGCTAAACATTAACTTTGAGTTTTTTATTATTTTATTTCATTTTTAATAATCTGGGAACATTCGATTTCCAGTCTACTTAATGTTGTGGTCATTCTGTTGTGGGCAGAATTTCAGTTTGTATCTCTGGCAGAAGGGGTTAACAACATAAATTTGTTTGTTTGTTTTGAATTTCGCACAAAGCTATTCGAAAGCTAGCCGTCCCTAAGTTAGTAGTGTAAGACCAGAGGAAAGGCAGCTAGTCATCACCACCCACCGCCAACTCTTAAGCTGCTCTTTTATCAACAAATAGCGGGAATGACCGTCAAATTATAACGCCCCCACGGCTGGGAGGGCGAGCATATTTGGTACGACGGGGATTCGAACTCGCGACCCTCGGATTACGAGTCGAACGCCTCAGCACACTTGGCCATGCTGGGATAAGAACATAAAAGCCTCTCTGTATGTACACGAAATATTGTCATACGCTCACATCTTAATTGTATAATTTATCTCTCTTTTTTGAATTTTATTTTCATGTAATTTACTAGAAATCTAACAAATAAATTTAGCGATATCAACTTCTTTTGTGTTAATATATTTTAAACGTTACTAGTTCAGTGTTTCAGACACTGCAAGTTTTTAAAAATGTTAATGTTTTCTACACAAACATTTATTTTGTCCTAAAATATATGTATCAAAGCCGTAACCAAAGCTAGAAGATGTGGCTAGTATCATGGAGGATTCAAAATGTTCAATACAATTTAAAATGGACATACAACATTTTTAGAATGTGTAAAAACTGACTTCTACTACTTGCAAATGCTTCATAGAAGTAAAAAATAAATTATGTAGTTAAAAAAAAAGCATTAGAGATAATACCACTTTAGTGCACAACAAAACGTAATAAGGAACAAATGTCCTACATGATATATTATTTTTATAATTTTAAGGGAAGTTCGCTGTTAGCGTCTTTTGCCCTAGCAACTTAAGATATGTGAAAGAATACCACCTAACAGTAGCTCCAATTACAAAGTAAAATGATTACTAAATACGGTTTAATAATGTTTAGAGAAATGTGTTGACCTCGGTCACTTGGTTCACATAAAAATAACCTGTCCAATGCGTAGGTCGTAGAAAACAGTTACCCAGAAACTTTTTTAAAATTTTGTTTAAGATATATTCATTGAAATTCTTTATAAAACAAAACTACATTAGGCTAGTTTTTGTGTCCAACACGTGGATTCAAGTGTAGATTTGAACGTAGTAAATCCATAAACTGATTTTTGTCAGTAAGTTGTTCACTATGACAAAAGGAATTTAAAAAAAATGTTTCATTAATGTTTATACTTGAACGATTTTGTAAGACTATGAATCTATGGGTAAAATTCTGAAGCAACAAGAAAAAAGTGTATCTTATAAATAGGTGAATTATTACGTTGATATTCCTATGTTGAAAACCAATATGTACTTTTTAAATGACACTGCAGGGTTTCAAATCAATTCAAAGTGACAGTAACATAAAATTGATTTGGTTTCGTTTGTCTGAGGGTCGCGGGTTCGCATCCCCGTCGAGTCAAACATGTTTGCCCTTTCAGCCGTGGGGGCGTTATAATGTGACGATGAATCCCAGTATTCATTGGTAAAATAGAAGTTCAAGAGTTGGCGGTGGGTGGTGATGACTAGCGTCCTTCCCTCTGTTTTTACACTGCTAAATTAGGGACGGCTAGCACAGATAGCCCTCGAGGAGTTTTGTTCGAAATTCAAAAACAAACTTGTTTGGAATTTTGGATTAATCGTAACATTATAACGCCACCACAGCTGAAAGGTGGAACATGTTTTGTGTGATGTAAAACCTTGTTTTACTAGTCGAGTGTTTTAACCACGTGGCATGTTGGGCTTTAATGTTAATACAACGCTAAATATGTACGCGAAATAATTCTCTGAGAAACATAATTCATATAGAATGGATGGCTCATTAGTAATATTAATTGAGAATTTTGAGTTAGATTATTCGGAGTTAGAGACTTTCTTGGTAAAAAAGGCCAATACTATGAGGTTTTTTCTAAATTACTTAAAATATAAAAAATGAAACACTACACACACACATTCAATATTTTTAAATATCTTAGTTGTGAGTTCACATTTATGTGATTTGCCTCTGAAAGGAACACAAATAAACGTTAGAAAAATTGTGTATTAAAACTTAGAAACAAAAAACTCACTATTTTCCACTTACAAAATCAACATTTGTCTCTTTCTTTATCAAGTAAATATTATAACTAATACAGAAAATAGGCTTCAAAATTAATCAAAACATAATTAAGAAATGATGATTTAGTTATGGTTGAAACATAGCAGGTATAAGAATATCCTTGTCTTAGGGGATTTTATTAGCGTTCACTACTTTCTTTTGGCCAGTAGCATTATAGAAGTCGAACTTCTGTTATCATATTTTTTTAGCTTGTAATGTGTTACTTAGTTCTCAATTGCAAAATCAACGATCATTAAAAATATACAGTTCTGCAATAAATTGGAAAATAAATAAATATTTGTATATATTTTGAGAAATTGTAATATACTTTCAAAATTATTTGGGTTTTATGTGATGTTATAGTTTTCCTAAAGTAAAACATACGCTTAACCTTTCAAAAAAACTGTCATCGGATAGGTCAGAGATAATTTCCGTGCTTACAAGGTTAAATTCTGGAAACAAATTCCTTGTGTAAAAGTAGCGCATATTCCTATGGACAGAGGTGCGTTATAGACAAACAAAAACAAACAAATTTTCTTTGAAAAAAATTATTTTGAATTAGACGATCCTTTTAATTTATATTTTGATGAAAGCCCAATGAATCATTTGTACAAGGAGAATTGTCCAATAACTTATTCTTATGTTGTGAAACAAGGTGTAGGAGCATGAATCTAAAATTACAGTTTGGGTTTAAAGTCTAATTTTCAGTAGGAGTTTGTTCGACTTTATTTAAAATTTATAAAACCTTAATAATATTTTATGTAAAAAAGTAATAACTCAGTTAATTAAACATTTAAAATACAGCAAAATTCAAAATTTTCATATGGTGTCATTTGTTTGTTAACTGAATTTTCGAAAAAGATACGCGAATGTTTATCGATAAATTGCCGTCCATAAGTGTGAAGTAAGAAATTATAAGGAAAGCACAAAGTTAATTGAACACGCCACCACAGGCCTGGCATGGCCGAGCGCGTTAAGGCGTGCATTCGTAATCCGAGGGTCGCGGGTTCGCGCCCGTGTCGCGCTAAACATGCTCGCCCTCCCAGCCGTGGGGGTGTATAATGTGACGGTCAATCCCACTATTCGTTGGTAAAAGAGTAGCCCAATAGTTGGCGGTGGGTGGTGATGACTAGCTGCCTTCCCTCTAGTCTTACACTGCTAAATTAGGGACGGCTAGCACAGATAGCCCTCGAGTAGCTTTGTGCGAATTCCCAAAAAACAAACAAACAAACAAACACGCCACCACCTCTTGTGTCACTTTTGTCTCACTGAGTGGGAAAGATAGGTAACGGGAAACACTAGGTTTGACAAATATAGCGTGCTTTGTTCATACGGTAATAAAACCTGAGAGCATAGAAAAGATGAAAATTGAATAAAATTGGTTTTCGTGTTGAGAATGGGTCGCTATTTTTGTGAAGATCATTAACTATCACAGTAAAGCGTTCGAATTTCTTTTTTTACTTTACACTTCTTATTTACCGCATTATAACTAGAAAAACTTAATTGTTTTAAATCTCGCACAAAGTTGCTCGAAGGCTACCTCTGCTAGCCGTCCCGAATTTAGCAGTGTAAGGCTAGAAGGAAAGCAGGTAGTCATGAACACCCATCGTCAACTCTTGGTCTACTCTTTTACCAACGAATAATGGGATAAGCTGTCACATTATAACGACCTCACGGCTCAATGTACGAGAATGTTTGGTATCTAATGGGTTGCGAACCCGCGACTCTGAAATTACGCATCGCTCGCCTTAACGTGCTTGGCCATGCCGAACACCGAAAATTAAAGCGTTAATCAAACATAATATAGTTTTAAAGGAAATATCCACTGTTATAAGATGTATTATTTGAAAAAAACAAAATTTTTCTGATGGATCTGAAGTCAAGAGCTAAATATAACATCTCTTACACAAACATTAGGACTCTTTCAAAGTGACACTGCATAATAGACAATCAATATACATGTATATCACAATAATAACATCATTAGATGGTTATAAATACAACTTTCCTGTACCTATTGAAACACTGCATTAGAAGTAAACAAGAAATATTTTTTTTCAAAACAGAAAATAAATTTATAGGAAGTTAATATTAATTTTTATTCTATGAACAATGGAAACAACACAGTGTGGATGGGATTTGCATCATATCTACGTTTTGTTACGTAATTTTTTTCGAGAGAAACGTTACATATCTAGCTTAAGTACGGTACTAGGCTTTTGTGATATTGATAACGTCATCTTACTGGAAGCTTCTTATGTTTTAACTTGTGGATACCAGAGGAATAAATATTCCCAGATTTTTCTGTTCTCTGTTATAAATACGAGTAGATACAGAGAGCTATGTTAGTGTTAGGGAAGTTATATTAATATTTTCCTCAGTTTAGCTATAAAGTTTCTACAGCGATAACCATTTAATGTGTAATAATAAAAAATTGTAATGTAATAACATAGCATAGAAGAATAATTATGCTTGTCATTTAGGTTCTAAAGTAATAAAACTAGCTTGTGTGGATCACTCATAAAGAAAAGAGAATTACTTACAGTTTTACAGTTAACTACGATAACCTGACATTTATATTATTTTGTCAGTTTACATTCTACAATATTGTGCATCTGTGTTATTAGGAAGGGATGATTCAAATACCATCCATACTTTCTTTTTGCATTGTTCTTGATGGAATTAGATATTAGCCATTCTCAGATTTTATTCCTTTCTTCAAAAATGTGTGACTTCGCTTGAAGAAATTTATTCTCATACAATTTATGTTCGTGAGACAAACAATGGTGTACATTGTGAATATTGAGTCAGGACATCAACCAACTTGTCAGTAGGTCTGAATTTACTTTTGTGGAGACGAAATAATATTAAATTTATATCTATATCTACCTTCTCTCGGTAACTTGTACGTTAAAAATTCATTGTGAAGAGCAATAAAAGTAAAAGTGCAACAGAAAAGTACTGGTCAACGTGAGAACAGTAATATATTTATTACTTGTTACTGAGATATGTTAGAAAGAAACTACATTAGGATCCAATAAAGAAATAAATAAAAAGTTCATTCGTAATTTACATTTCTTGAAATTCACATATTATTTACAACCTAAAAATCTGTATTTATTAGGAATTTTACAAAAATTAGTTACTTTTAAAAACAAGATAAAAAATTTCAAAATTAGTGACTTGTCCTCAGGCATATCCAAGTTTAATCAGTCATAAATGTAATTTGTTTTTAAAGATATAACAAAATTACTTCGTTATTGTAAAATATTTAAATATTTTTACAATTATTATCTTTTATTACACTAAGAAACTACCTTATGATCAATAGAGATTTGGTTCTTGAAAGGTGTGATTGTATCAAGCAGAGACTAAACTACTTGACACCTTCCTTCTGCATTGTGAAGAAGAAGGTGCAACACCAGGTGTTACATGGTGCTACTTGAAAAGACAGTAGCCTTATTCCAGTGTGTTGCTTGCTTAGATAAGTTGTTCAAGACTTTTGGGGTCACTATGACAAAAAGTAATAAGAACAACAACAAAAAACAACATGACTAAATCTTAACGTAAAGTAATGTGAATAAATTTACAATAGCTGGTATTTTTTGTACCATTTAATGAAAAAAGTAGGCTAAAATAATGACTGTGTTTATAGAAAACAATTAAAGTCTGGCAAAAATGAGGATTTGTTTTAAAGTTTGTTCTAAAAATGATTTTAACTAACTGTATACAGTCTCATAACAAGATGGTCAAATAAAATAGGATTAATTACAAACCAAACAACACTGGTTGAATATTGTTACGGAATTATAATTTTGAAAAATTGATTGTATCAATCTGTCTTTCTTGCATAAAAATTGAAGGATCACTTGAACAGGGAGAAGGTTGAATCTAATATAATTTATATCTGTGTACTTACTAAACCTCCTCCCTTTATATATATCAAAAAAGTCTTTCAGCTAAATGTAAAGAAAGTTATCTTCACTTTAAGTTATATAGAAGGCTATTTGATAACAATACTGATGATTTACTTAAGCTAATGAGGGCTATACTCCTCAAAACTAGTTCAAAACTAATGATAGTTCAGATTGTATTGTCTAATTTCAAAGTGTTTTGTAAAGTTACACATTAATAGAAAATTGGTTTCATTTGAAAAAGCAAAAAATGCAATATTTAGAAATAGAAAATTGTAAATAATAGGTCTGTTATTACATTTTTATTATTTATCTTAATTATATGGAAGGTTTATCATGAAGCAATATTTCTTTACTTATACATGTTAGTATAAAAATGGGAAAGGCATACAGCTCTTGAGAATTATATTTTATTCAGACCTTGGACTGAAAATATTTCTAATCTGATAAGAATATATATATATATATATTCACTTAATATATTGAATTTTCATGAGAAACTGTTCCTTTTGTGATAAGAACATTCTGGCTGTGGATAAACAAAATATCTATGATGAATAACACTAAAGTCTCTGGACGAGTGTTTTGTTGGTAGTGAAAACTGAATACAATTCTGAGAAACATCTAAAGAAGTTTTTAGTTTAAAAATAAGCAGGACATATATCCCTATAAAACTTTATTTCTGTGCAAAAATGATTTCCTATTTATGTAAGAATTTATAAGCTAGCTGATAAAATTAGTAATACTTACAGATTGTTACAAATTCTGAAGTTATGATACGAAGAAGCACATCTGATAAAGATGCTAACTGCAGTAAGAAAGGAACAGTAAGCACCTGCTCTTTAGTTGGATTATCCACAAAACTTTCTTGAAAAAGATCAAATAAAGCTTTTTGTATTTCAGTGTCGTAAGTCCCTGCTATATGTCCAAGAATACCAACAACTGAAGTCAAGCGTGGAACATTTTTTTCCGAGCTCAGGTTTCCTTTTTGCTGAGCATCTTGGTGCATGCAATAATCTTTCAATCCACATGCGAAAACCCGAGAGATTATTGTCTGTGGAAAAGAAGAGCCGATCAAAATGTGGCGAATGTTGTACGGATATTTCGAGCAATGAGTCAATATACACATCTGAATCAGACTCAATCAAAATGTGCAATGACTGAGTGATTAAGTTAATCAAAGTTCTATTCGGATGGCAGGACATCCACAGCTGTAGTACTTTAGGAAAATTTCCTGGATGAGGTACGACTCTTCGATCAGCACACTTACTGCTCAGATATCCAAGTAAGCCAAATATTCATTTTCATATAATTGGAACCCAAGCTCCAGGATTATCTTTAACAAATGAAAACAGCATAGAATATACTTCTAATAGGAAGTGTTCATGAGAAGCAGCATTGCTTGCAACTGTGGCATTGTCTTCCAATTCTATTTTTAAAATGCGATTGTTTACTGCTCCATCAAACAAACTGTTCATAAATTCAAGAACTGCTTCTTTAGCCACAGGCAAGTGCTCAAGTAAAAACAAAGCAGAGTTGGTGATTTCCACACGGCGAACTTTGCCACTATGTGTGGACCCTGCAAGAAACACTTGCAGCTCCCTTATTATTTGGTTTGGTTCTGCTGTAAAAGTAGCCATGACAATCAAACCTTTGAAGACAAAATATTTAAAAAGTTTTGTTAATTTTCCATTAGAGTTTTAAAGCATAATATAAATAATTTTCATTGTTACATATTAAAAATAATTAACTACATTTTTTTGCAACAAATAATGCGCTATCATAAAATTTAGGATGAAATTTATTAGAAGTAAAATATTCTATGTCGAAGGGCATTCTCCTGCACAGAAGTTTTTGTTGAATAAAACAAAATGATGTAATGTGAAGTAACGTAATGTAAAATTTCAAACAAATACATCAAAATCTACTACAATACATTAAAGAACACGTCAAAGCTGGTACTTTGGCATAAATGTGAATTCTTCCTGCAGAAGCCAAATAATATGTGCGAATCTCACATAAAATGTGACCAGTTACCATTACGATTTCAAACATAGAACATAGAGTAAATAATCATTTATTGCACCATGAAAAAATTACAATGTTATTCACTAATTAATACTGTTGTTGTTGTTTTGAATCAAGCACAAAGCTACACAAGGGACTATCTGTGCTCTGCCCACCACGGGTATCGAAACCGGGATTTTAGCGTGTAAGTCCGCAGACATACCGCCACTGGGGGGCCACTAATTAATACTAGTGTTTTGTCTATCATATATTTAAAAAAGCCACATAGAGAGAAGTCATGATACTTTGAAAAACTAAAGATATAACAATACTTTAATTTAATTTCTAGACTCTGCATGTAGAAGAGTCAAACAAAACTTGACAAGATTTACAGTAAATGTAAAACCCAAAACTTATAAGTATAGCCAACCGAAACTTAGCTATAAATAGCACTAAACTAGTCCTAATAGTAGTAGGGTTAATTCATATGACATGGTTTGGTTATTTATTTTTACTGAGTTTAAAGAATATATACGGTAGTAGTTTTCATTTCCACTAATAAAATATTAATTAATAATATTTAGAAATAAAATACTGCGATGGGGAAGAGTTCGTCACATACCAATTCCAATTTTTTTTCTTTCTTTACTTAAAAAGCCTACTACAGTTGTACTCAACACTAGATTTTCATCAGATTCCTGAAGACTAACAAAAAATTGAAATAAATTGCTTGTAACTAGCTATACGCTAGGCCTAACCCAAGATTCTATTGCTTGATTTAAAAACTACTGACAACTAACAGTAGAGTGAGTACAACTTCACTTATAAACCCAAAACTCAGAAAACTCTAACTGTATAATTCATAGTACAGAACTGTATAGATATAGCCAATGTAGACAAACTTTTATATTCAGAACGGAAATCATGTTCACAATACAATTATAAAACACAGTTTCCAACAGTAAGGAACCCGCTCGCATTAACGAGTGGAAACCAAACGATTTAGAACTCCAGGTTACTCTGGAACACTGTCAAACGATTTAGCGCTATCTTGACTCTGCTGTCTCCTAAACTATATTTGAAATCCCAGTGCTGTGCATGAAACTTTTGAGGAAAAGCTAGAAAAGTAAACCGGTAATTCCGAAGAACATTATGAAGTCACTAAGAGTTTATTCAAAATACATTTTTATACAAACTTTGAGCATTTTGCATGTTGCATCTAAAGATACCCGTATTGTTAACTAATATCGTGAAATGTATAAATATAAAGTTACAGAATACCATACACAAAACAACTGTTGTTGTTTGTTACAAGCATATAGCTACACAAAGTACTGTCAATGCTCTGCATTTGTTTGTTTGTTTTGGAATTTCGCACAAAGCTACTCGAGGGCTATCTGTGCTAGCCGTCCCTAATTTTGCAGTGTATGACTAGAGGGAAGGCAGCTAGTCAACACCACCCACCGCCATCTCTTGGGCTACTCTTTTACCAACGAATAGTGGGATTGACAGTCACATTATACACCCCCACGGCTGGGAGGGCGAGCATGTTTAGCGCGACCCTCGGATTACGAGTGCACGCCTTAACGCGCTCGGCCATGCCAGGCCCTCAATGCTCTGTCCACCACAGATATCGTTCTCCTCTGGAAGAGCGTTAATTCTATAAATTTACAACGCTAAAATCAGGGAATCGATCGCCCTTGGTGGAAACAGCAACAGCCCGATATAGCTTTGCTATAATAAACCATACCACAGATATCGATACAAGGTTTCTAGCAGTATAAATAAATCTGTAGACATATTGTTGTGCCCCTAGGGAGCCACAAAATAACTTCAGCGTTAACTCTGCAAGTTAGAAGTATGATCATTTGTACAGTGGACTTGAATTGAATTTGTAATTAAAAGAAACAAAATTTAAATGAAAATCTGTTTATTCATAAGTCAAAAGTAAACTTTATTCTCTAAAAGATTACGATTTAGTCGACCAAAAAATGCGACTAACAATGAAATACTCCACCCATATATATTCAGTATAAATTTAGAATTTTGTTTTAGAGGAAATAAAGCTCCTGATGTTTATAAGCAGACAGCGGTTTTCTCTGTCGACGAGCTAAATTATGTCTAGATTATGCCTCGTATAGCAGTGTCACGGGTATAAACCTGGGTTTGTTTCAGTGTTCACTATATAAAGCTGGGCTTGTCCTTGTACTAATATTTTTTAACTTAAAACTTTTGTAAACTTTAATTTTAGTATTTTTCGTAATTTTCTGCTTTTAGTTTTAATATCGATAACGATAATTTGATGTGGTGATTTTTGGACGCTTTTTTTTGATTGAACTTGTGAGGGCTACTTTGCTTATTTCCTGAATTACCTTTCAGTTTAACTTACAAGAAGAATAAAACTGAAGCGATAAGAAAATTGAATTTAAAAAAAAAAATTTCTCCACTATTCTTTTTTCTGTATTGTAATAATGATTTGTGTTTTACGGAATAACGATTGTTATTGTGAGTTACTTGCATTGGGACTCTTTCCTTACAATGAAATGAGTGAAAATTAGGATAAAAACATTAATATGTAACCGGTAAGCTAGTTTTATTTGAACATCTCAGTAACAGAGCCTAAACTAATTACTATATGAGTAATTTATACAATGTAAAATACAGTAGAATGGAAGGGTAGGAAAAATTGTTATGGATGTTTATACTGTTTTTTAGCGAGCATCCCAAGTCTGTTGTTACACATAATTCACCTTTTCAGGTGTACATAAAGGTTAAGAAATACTCAACAAACTAACAGATGACCTATTTGTGATACAATGACGCTACTTCTGTTCATTGAATGCCCTCATCCAGAACCAAGAATTGTAATAAAAGTCAATTCAGTTGTGAGGATGAATAGTCATACATTAAGAAATTTCACTGGATGCCAAAGTTTTCACTCAAGAGCTTAAAACTAGTATGAGTACTCTTTGGCTGAAAACAACAAAATGCACTGGCAGCACGGGTTGAAGCACATGCATAGTTCGGCACTTGTAAAAGCTGATACAAGTGCATCGCAGCGTGTTGTACTGATTTTATCAACCATCAAATGTGGATCTCAGGCTGTATCACACTAATGATTTCATCAGACCACAGACCTCAAATTATCTAATGTCTGAAAACAATAAGATTATTAAAATTTACACCAGTTTTAATACGGAAGAAAATTACCACAGCATGTAGTTTGCATGTAGTTACAGGTATACAATTGCATGTTGTACCAATTTTATCAGCTAATGTTGAAAGGATAAAGATTTATCATTTACAGTCAGAGTAAGCTTGTCTGAGTTGGTGACACTCAAGAGTACCCTTGTGAAGGTTGTGGGGAGAAATACATGATGTGCAGAATATATTTTATTGCTAAACAATCAGAAAAGAGTTTACTAACACTGTGATTATGTATTGTATTGATACATGGATATGACATGAAACTAACTCACTTCTGGTTGAACAAGTCCACATCTAATGCTCAGACAAATGTTAACATATGCGTTCGAAATGGTCATTGCATAAGTGCAAAGGTGCGATGCACGTAGATACATTTTGAGCTGATGTTACCTTGGGTATACATGTTTACAACACGAATTTCCTCTGACCATGATAACATTTTCAGGAGTTTATAGCGTGCTCCCAAAAAATCCTAAACTACACATCTCCGTCATTTTCTCACGATGTTGATGGTCTTTTCAATCTCCTCTTGTTATTAACAAAAACCTGTGCTATCAGCTTTAACTTTAAACTGATAAACACGGGAAAAGGAACTAAGCAAGAGACCCCATCGTCAATTCTTGTGCTATTTCTACCGAATAATGGATTTGTTCAATGCACCCACAGTCTTAAAGCAAAAACACCAGTGTTGCTGAAATGGAATAGAAACCATGAACATTCGGATTCATTATATATTAAGCTATCTAGTGAGCCGCGAATAGCATAATTTTCGGCAAATGACTAGTACCTCTGCTAGAGTGAGGAAGGATTTTT
Source organism: Carcinoscorpius rotundicauda (assembly GCA_011833715.1). NCBI lineage: Eukaryota > Metazoa > Arthropoda > Merostomata > Xiphosura > Limulidae > Carcinoscorpius > Carcinoscorpius rotundicauda. The sequence goes on from CM022403.1 coordinate 38,572,108, forward strand.
TTATTCTATCATAATTGACAATCAGACAACATGTATTACCTAATACTGAAATGAATTATTACAGTAATGCTTGGGTCAAAAAGCCACATCGCTCTATTTGTTGAGTCTATCGACGGGTATCGAACTCCCAAGTGTAGTGTTAAAATTCAGTAGACTTATCTCTGTACCAGCTAAAAATTTCATTTAAATTATTTATATCAAGAGGTTTGCTCTTTGAGCTATCTTAAAGAAGATTGTGTTGAATCTCATGATGGTGGTGTAAACTGTACCTGAAGGTTTGTGGTTTATGCTTACTTAAGGAAGTATCTGTTGACCTGGCAGACTTTAAAAAAGCTTCAGGCAGTCTTGAGAGTCTTGAATAAAGGAGATCTAAAATTTACGAAGGAAACGCCTGTAAAACACAAGGTCCTTTAGAGTGGCGGGGATCTAAAAATCCAAAGAAATAGTATTTTGCTTTTGAGGAAAATTGGAGTGTTCGTGAAAACCCTCTTTCACTGTCCAGGTGCAGAAAGGGTTGCGATCGGGACTTTCAGACTAGCAAATGGAACGATAGTGTTTGATGTAGTGGTACTTATCACACTAGGTTTGATAGAAAGTAGAGAAGCGTCGCAATGTATAGATGTGAGGGACCGAAACCTTTAATAATGTTTTAAAAAAGGCTTTTAGTCGATATCGGATAATAGCGATGGCTTGATTTTTTGCTATCGTTTGAGTAACGACAAAAACGGTACAGCTTGTTTGCGATTTCCACTTGTCATTTTAGCTTTGAAATGAAAGTAATGATAAAATCAACCTTGGTTGAGAGTAAAGTTTGTAGTCAGTTTTGATTGTATGGTAGTTATCAACAATTGAATTTGCTTTCAAGTTAATCGGGAGTGGATTTAATGAAGAGCATGCAGTTCAGTATTGGTTGATTTTTTGTGGGGTGGAAGCAGTTGGGTTTCTTCAATACCTTGGATGATTACAAGAAATAGATGTTTTTTTATTTTTAGAGATTATGCAGGTAACATAAGGGAAAGAAATTCTAGGGACTATAGAGATGTGTTAAGTGAGCGTGATTTGAGGGATAAAGACCTGGCTTCGAAGTATACTCGTCTTCTTGATATCGGCTTGAATCCCGCGCTGAAATTATTTGATAAAGTCGTAGATTTGTCATAGGGAGAAAATGTGAGGTAATAAATTTAAGATAGCCGGATAAAACTTGACAAAAGTATGTGGTGAGGTTACGCAGGCGTATAACAGGAGAGAACACAAAACACGTCTTGTTAGCTGGCTGTTCTCAGTCTTTGTGGTATCGTGGTGGACTGTTGAAGATATGTTCTAATTGGAAGGTTTATGGTTGTTTTTGATTGATGGAAGGACCTTTTTAGATACAACCAATAGTCGCTACAGTTTTATTCCCAAATGTTTGTTTGGTGAATGCTTATTGTGTTCATTTAAAAGGATTCTTTAATTTTTCTCATCTTTTAAAATTTATCTCTGTCGCTAGCTTGTGGGGCATTTGCAGATCCGAACGTAGAGATTTCTTAGAGTGTATTTTTATTCAGGTTCGGGGTATTCCACATATATCTTCACGCAAATCAACAATGTTTTAAACTTCTGTGGCTCTAGAAGGTCATTAGGTCACTTGGTTATTGGAAAAACACCAATAGCTTTAATGTACAGTTTTCAAATGTTAATTTTTATGACCTTCACAAACAAGACTGCATAGCTTATTATTGTTATTTTCTCACTGTCTTGATTAACTCGCTGATAGCAGAATAATTTAATGATAACATACTTTTTAAAAAATTTATTTCCTTTTAATTCTACACATGCATTTTTATCACCCATTTCTACCTGAAAATTTGGATCTGAACTTAAAACAAAAATTAATTAATTAATTGATAAAAGTACGACCATTAAAATCCTAAAATGTTATTCACGATGAGATATCAGTTTACGCAATCAAACTTTGATTGAAACTGTAAGATAAAATAACAATCGTTGTTTACAGAATGTGGTTTCAATACTGGTGGTGGGCAAAGCACAGATAGCCCATTGTGTATCTTTGTGCTTAACTTCAAACAAACAAAAGTTTAAACCTTCACTTTTACAACGTTACAAAGTATGATACTGTGACTGATTTATCATTATTTTAGAAAGAAAATTAGCCTGTTATTTTAATTGGTTATTCCTCAAAATAAAACATAAAACAATTTTTGATATTGGATTTTATATTTACTATGTTTATCCAGTTACTATTTTGTATTCACTTTTCTCCACGTTCTTTTACAATATATTTGCAGGTGAAATATTTCTAAAAAAAAATACTATGTTTGCATTGAAACAAGAACTTCGCATTTACAATTAATAACATATTGAGAATATTGAAAGTGAATAACCGAAAGAAAAATGACTGACATGAAATATGCAAAAAAAAACTTGTAAAAGAAAATATATTATAAGCTTTTTTAAATTTAATTTCCTAAATGAAAACCAAGAAAAGCATTAATTACGCTTTAAAATTTGTAAGTTAAAGTTCTGTAATTTTATAAACTGAGTTATCATAATTTTAGGAAATAATATTAATAAGTTCTTTCAAATAGTAACAAGAAATATAATTGAACACACCCTTCCAGAAGGTTGGATATTGAACTCTTCTTTCTATCATACATAATTCGAAATTCATTCTTCTACAACTTGCTTCACAATATAAGAATAAGTTTTTGAACAATTTTCTTTGCACAAATGATTCATTGGGCTTCCATCTCCAGGTTTAAACTGTTTTTTTGAACTTGACTGTTCCAGATGTGTACCATATAGCTATCGTTCCAGATTTCTTTTAAGCACTTGGAAACATTAGGATCAAAAAACAGTTGACGCTGATAAAAATGAATAGGATAAAAAGCTGGAACTGGGAAGAGATAAACTCCATAACACGTGAATCCTAGAGCAAAGTATTTGTTTTCTTTCCCACAAGCTTTTCGAATAGCTCTGGTCAATAATTTAGGACCGTTGTGACACCAGATTATTGGGCTGTATTCTTTTATAAACCGTTGCATACATTCAACGAGAAATGGATTTTCTTTCTGTGCTTTAATTATAGCATTGTTCACAACTGGAGAAGTTTGAAAACCAGCGTAAGCAGGCAAGTTGGGCAGTGGTTTTCTTATGATACAGAGTCGATGCTAACACCCCCATACTTAAAAAAAAATTTAAACCGTCAGATAAAACATTTGCTTTTTCTAAGTTACGTTTAGTATTCCACTTTCATACCAGCTAGCTAAAGGTGTTCCTGAAAACACGTGTGTGAAATTCAGTGTTTTAATTTTAACGTTTTCAATTTGTGATACAATTTGGAAAGGCTTGTCGTCCTTTAGCTGCCTCACGTTCAGACAAGTATACAAGAACTGGGTTCTGTTGGTAGGATGATGTTTTGCAGCAGACTCAATATAACAAGAATTTTATATGCAAAAACGGCTCGTTTGGGTTGAGAAAATATTTCAAATAGAAGAGCGAACAACGTTTCGACCTTCTGAATCTGAAGATGACCGAAGAAGGTCGAAACGTTGTTCGCTCTTCCATTTGAAATATTTTCTCAACCCAAACGAGCCGTTTTTGCACATAAAATTCTCAACAAGTGGGTTTCTCGACATCACTCATCAATATAACAAGATTCTCTAATTGCAAGGTGTCATCTACCGGAAGTTTCAAAAAAGAACATATTTTCTGGTTCTGTTAAATTCTTCGTTCTCATGAATCTTGGATAACTTGAAAGAGTTACACGAGAGTAATGGACCAGCAATTTTGAACATAACTACTGTTTCGTAAAATGTTGGGTACGGTTTGTAAATACTCAAACAGTGAAACTCTGCACACAAAACTAGAAAAGTGATTTAGAAATATTATTAATATGCAGCGATAAGTTGCACAATCATTTCGCCGCTTTGCAGAAAATGTAATAAAATCATGAACTGATTGGAAAGGGTTTAGAATAATTGGTATCTAACTCAAATAATTAAATTTTAACTTTAAATGCAATGGTCTAGTTAAATAACCGAACATTAACTTTATAGCACGAAATTAATGTTTTACAATTGTAATTTGATAAAGGTTTATTCCACGTAGCGAAGCAAGACAATGTCCGCCATTACTACCTTAGTCCAGGGTTCGCGTTGCTGCCCTAGAATCTTGAAAGTATTTTTTTCTTTTTAGTTATGGTACCTTTTCACTAGACGGATTAATGCAGTTTGATGATCTCATTCAGCATTTTGGACTAGGTCATCACTTTAGCGTGTATTGTATATAAACTCTCCTTTCGAATGCTATAATTAATAATTTTTTTTGAAGATAAAAGTAGATTTTTAAAGAACATATATATAATACGCCACCTATAGATTTTAATTCACAGGAAGCTGAACACCGGATTTAAGCATTGTAAAACCAGAAGGATTTCGTCTTTTTAACATAGACTTTTTCAATTAAAGCTTAATGACATTTTTATTACACATAAAAAATAATATGCAACTAAAACTGTTTAATTATTTTAAAAGTGTGTTATACATAAATTATACACAAACATATCTTCTTCATTTTCTGCATCTTGTTAATGATGCGGCCCACTACAGCCAGATGATGAAGACGTTCCACTTATACAATAAGATTGAAAGTTCGAATTCCCGTCACGCCAGACATACTCATCCTTTCAGTTAATTCTACTATTCATTGGTAAAAGAGTAACCCAAGAGATAACGTTTGGTGGTGATGACTTGTTGGATGTTTTGTCTTTCGCTGTTAAATTAGGGATGGATAGTACAGATATTTCTAGTGTAGCTTAAAAAAATTTTAAAAAATTATCTTCTGAAACTGATTCACTACCGGCAGTAAACATTAAAAACACGTTCTTCTTTCATATGTCTCACTATCTAATATAGACCTCAAAGCAACATCAGATATTTCTGAAGAGTCACAAACGTGATGACGATTTTTAAAGTTTGTTTTCTTTAAATTTCGCGCAAAGCTCTATTATGGCTATCTGCGCTAGACGTCCCTAACTTAGCTGTGTTAGACCAGAGGAAAAGCAGGTAGTTATCACCACCATCTCCACCATGGCGAATAGAATGGTTATATAAAATGTTGAGGTTTTCAGTTTCGGCATATAAGGAACTGATTAGTGGCTCGGTATAAGTAAAGTGCGGCCGATTTTGTTTGGTACTTTTAAGTGTTCACAGACTATAGTTTTGAAAACTCCTACTCTCAAATTCAGAACAGACCTAACCTCCACACAATACACTTATTTCGATGTAATCACCAAATACCTAAACTTTTATGCTAATGACTCGTAAAGTCACGTATGTTGGCAGAACGTGACTGAATAGACTTAGAATGACAAAAGCAATACTGAAGAATAAGTTACCTGGTACTTAATACAACAATAGCCTTTGTACATAACATGGGAATGGTCTTCTACTTAACATGGGAATAGTGTAGTACTCGACGTTGGAATGATTTAGTACCTATCATGTTAATGACCTAATACTTAATAAGAAAATGGTCTAGTGCTTAACATGGAAACAGTGAATTACTTAACACCGAAATGCCTAGAACTTAACATGGGAATGGCCTAGTGTGTAGCATGGGAAAGGATTAGTGATTACGATGGCCTTGTACTTAATATGGGAATGACTTTGTGTTTAACGTGGGAATGGCCAGTGCTCAATGTGAGAATGGCCAAGTACTTTCCATGAGAATGGCCTGGTACTTAACATTGGAATGGACTAGTACTTGACATTGGAATGCAAAATTTACTCTTTTCTTAACCCAGTGTCGCTGATCATGGGTTTTAAACGAGAGTGTTTTTTCTGAGAATTCAATTGCAGTAGCCCAAGTTTAGGTGATGGGTGATGTTTACAAGCCCTTTTACTCTAGTTTGCCAATAAAAAAGTAAGGATGATTGAGAAGAAATATCCCATGTATGGCATTTCAATAATTTCCAAAATAAACAATGCGGAGAAACACAATGGCAACTAGATGATTCCCTAGTATTCTACGGATGTTTGTACTAGCTGGTCTCGTTCAAAAGAAAGAATAATAAAAAGAATAATTTAAAACAAATCATAAAATAATCAAAACAGAGCGGTTAAATAAGTCTTCTCTGCATGACTCTGTGTCTATATATAACAGTTTCTTTTTAGATAAACAACAGTCTGTTGTTCACCGGAAGTTAAATCTGCGTGTTGCAACAAATGGAGATTTTATGTAAATTTTAAACCCTCAACAACACATATCCATATATATTAAAAACATTTAGCTAACTTACCTGATGGAAACCCACTCCAACCAAATAGATAAAGAACACAGCCACTTATAAATAAACTGAATATTATTATTTTCAGCGTCGGTTCTCTTCGTTTGTTGAAACAAACAAACACCATGTTTGACATATTAAATAATTCCAGCTATCATTCCAAGTGTACAATTCAAACCATCTATTTCAAAGTTACGTTTTTAATAACGCTAAGAGATTTTTGAGAAATTCAGAACATATTTAAACAACAATATAATATTACAGTTATATGTAAACAATATCAAAACAGCAAAGTATTCGGTTTGTACAGAGTATAACTGACACTTTTGGAACTTGCAGCCTTAAAAGTTGACCCTATTCTTTATAAATGTTTATCACTTTCCTAAATGTAATAATAAAATATTAAAGTTTAATGATTGTTGTTTTTGTTAGAACATAATTCAGCAGTTAGATAAATTTATAATCTCGTTTAGCAAATTAATAACACAAACTGGAATACGGACGAAGTTATTACACTTTGTTTTCTATACGCGTTTATTTACTTTCAAATAACTTATTATTAACACTGTATGTAAGTTTAGAATATACTTATCGAAATAAATCAAACGTTATACTTGTATATGAATCGTAAGTCAGTTATCTCTCCTGTGTTTTCTTCCACACTACAAATATACCGTATAAAACGTATACATTTTATAAAATGTGACAGATGGTCAGCATAGTTCACGTCATAGTTAGAAGTTCAAGTAGCTTTTAAATAATAATGGGTTGACTTTAAAAAATAATGGTGGTAAAATATGGCTTACAGTGGAACATCTGCTATTCACGATAACAATTAAAAGCGCCTAGTTTACTACAATGTTTATTGTATTCCAGCTGAACAGAAGTTTGTTTATTTGTATTTTGCGCAAAGCTGCAGGAAAGTTATCTGCGCTAGTTGTAGTTAATTTCTTTAATTGACTAAAATATGTTAAATTCTGTTATATTTTGGGAGATTAATCGATGATATATATGTACATAAAAACATACATGTATATATACATGAAAAAAAAATAACTCTTCAAAGACACATGTTTAATTGGAACTGTTTTCTAACACACTCACCGAACATCATTTCGTAATGTTGTGACAGTTTGATATTCTTTTCGGTTGTTATAATTTCAAATCAGTTTTGTAAATCGTGACGTTCGAAGATGCTTGAAAAAGATGTTATGTCGGGTGGAATATAACACATTTATATGAATCTGAAGGAACAATAAACATAAAATGTATTTATTGACGTGGAATTATCAGAACCCAAACATGAAAAGTAGTTTTTTTATTTTGGTTACAGGTACATTAGGGCGTAATTACTTGATTTGCACTTTTAAATCTCATACTTTATTTTGTAGAATATTAAAACAAGTTACATTTTAAGTGAAAACAGAGTAAAGTTATTTAAAGAATGGGTATTTTTCCAAAGTAAAAACCAGTAATATTTTACACCAATGTGATATATAAATGATGAAAGAAAAAAAAATCTAAATTCCGAGTGGTTACGATACATGAGACATACCGTTCTTACTGGAGGTAATAAATACTCTAGAACGACAAGGGGTGTTGAGGGTGCAGAGGTGTTCTAAAGGTTACAGATTCGAATCTTCGTCTCACCAAATCTCCTTTACCATTTTAGTCATGGAGAACTCAATAATGTAACAGTCAATTTGTGGGTAAGAGAGTAGCTAGCCGAAATTTAACAGAAACCAAACTGGGATCCTAGCGAATGACAAATATTTACCTGCCAAAATTAGTCTACTTTAATAGTTCATCATTTTTTCTATTCAAAAACGGCTTGTTTGGGTTGAGAAAATATTTTAAATAGAAGAGCGAACACTGATTGTTAGTTCATCATTTGTACATTACTGACTGTTGTTTCAATACTTTTTGTTAAAAATATCATTATCCACTTGTTTATGTTTACATTTTCACGTTGATTTATAACAGACGTGCCTGTCAACAAAAATTGAAGTTTTTGCTTTTTAATTCGATAAATGTTAAACTCTGAAATAGTTCGAGTTAGATCGTCGATTTACCTATGATATGTTTACAGTGAAACACTCTCTACAACCGACGTCTTTGGCTGTGTTGCGTGTGGAAAACGTTTAGTTTCATCAGTTTGTGTTACGAAGAGAACTTGGTCTGCATTTGTTAACTAGCTACGAATATGATCCATGGTGGGCTCTTATTCAGACACCCAAGCATTTTTCTCCGTTTTCATTTCTATAATAAAGGTAAAACATATTATTTTCTTTAAAAAAATAATCTGAATTTCTAAGCGATATTAAAGTAGGTGGTCACTTTTCTACACGCAGAATTGTGCTATTTTTTTTACAGATAAAACAAGATTTTTACCTGTTTCAACAAAATACGAGAAAACAGGTTGTAAATCATTGTCGGTTGTTTATTTCTAACTGGTTCTCTTCAGTTCCTTGGAATCTGTCAACATCATTTCCTTCCTTCCTGAAATTCTTTTTATCTCGTTTATTAAATTAAGTTGTTTTCTCATTCCACTACTATCTCTCTCCTAATGACTATAAATGAGGAATTGACAGGAAGATATGATGGTGATCAATGTCCTATAGGGAGTGGTAAATTGTTCCAACAATTTTGGTTTCGAGTATGTATTACTTTTAGAGTTTTCTGCCCCAATTACATGGAAAATGTACCTAACGGTAGTTTTAATCACTGCTGCAAATAATCATAAAATAATTGTTGTAGGCCGGGAACAATCTTGATAAGCTGGTTCATATTAAAATACATTTAATGAGAAAATAAATTTATAATTAATCTTATAATGCTACCATTACGTTCAGATGAACCTATAATTGCTTTTTAGATCTTTGAAAACGTTTCTCGTGACTAGATAAACACTGAAGTTAATTTCAGAAACATATTTAAGCAAATTTAAGAAACATAGGGCGAACGTATTCGTGTGTCGTTTGTAACTTCTATAGTTCGGCTATTTGTGATCGTTAGAAGAACAAAAACAAGATATTATAGTTCATTTATTTATAATTAGCTAAACATTAACTTTGAGTTTTTTATTATTTTATTTCATTTTATAATAATCCGGGAACATTCGATTTCAAGTCTACTTAATGTTTTGGTCATTCTGTTATGGGCAGAATTCCAGTTTGTTTCTCCGGCAGAAGGGGTTAAGAACATAAATTTGTTTGTTTCTTTTGAATTTCGCACAAAGCTTCTCGAGGGCTAGCTGTCCCTAAGTTGTGTAAGACCAGAGGGAAGGCAGGTAGTCATCATCATTCACCGCCAAATCTTGGGCTGCTCTTTTACCAACGAATAGTGGGATTGACCCTCAAACTATAACGCCCTCAGGGCGAGAATGTTTGGTGCGACGTGGATTTGAACCCGCGACTCTCGGATTACGAATCGAACGCCTCAGCACACTTGGCCATGCTGGGCTGACAACATAAAAGCCGCTTTATATGTACATAAAATATTTTTATACGCTCACATCTTAATTGTATAAATTTATCTCTCTTTTATGAATTTGATTTTCAAGTAATTTACTAGAAACCTAACATAAATTTAGCGTTATTAACTTCCTTTGTGCAAACATATTTTAAACGTTACTAGTTCAGTGTTTCAGACACTGCAAGTTTTTCAAAATGTTAATGTTTTCTACACAAACATTTATTTTGTCCTAAAATATATGTATGAAAGCTAGGAGATATTGCTGAGTACAGATGTGGCTGGTAACATGGAGGATTCAAAATGTTCGATACAATTTAAAATGGACATTCAACACTTTTAGAATGTGCAAGAACTGACTTCTACTACTTTAGAATGCTTCTTAGAAGTACAAAAATTAATTATGTGGTTAAAAAAGCATTAAAGATAATACCACTTTCGGGTATGTTAATGAAAAAAATGTTTCTATTTTTTATTCATTTAATAAAATTAAAGTCCTGGTATCTTACTTAGATAAACAAACTAATACAGAGAAAAGTAACTCTATATTAAATACCCTCATGGTTTGCTCAGAGATAATTTATTTACTCTGGAAATATGACATCTAGTCCTGTAAGAGTAACACCAAGTTTTATGACATTGCAAAGACTTTAATAATTTATGTTTGGTCAGTTTATAAAAGTCGAACTAGTTTTCCACTTTGTCTTCAGCAGCATGAATACTTCTATTTTAAAAAAATACAAAGTAGAAAAAATATTGGAGTACATTTGTAAAAGTTCCGTATACTTTAAAAAGCATTCAAACTGTCTCATAACAAATCCTTATTTTGGTTTTATAAAGTTTGTTTGTTTTGGAATTTCGCGCAAAGCTACACAATGTTCACGCAAGCTAAACCTCTAACCTAAATAAACACACGAAGACTAAACCACCATTGTCTTCTTGCTTTCGACGAACAATCTTCTTGAGAACTTTCTCAAAGGTTCCTGTCTCACACATCTATACCCTATCGATTGTAACAGCTTCTCTCCTTTCTATCCAACTTACTGTGATAAGTACCACTACAACAAACACCATTGTTCCATTTGCCAATCTGATAGTCCCGATCGCAACTTTTTCTGCACCTGGACCATGAAAGTTGGTTTTCACTAACACTGAAATTTTCCTCAGCAGCAAAATACTATTTATTTATATTTACACATCCTTGCCACCCTAAAGGACTATATGATCTACAGGAGCCGTTTCTTTGGTAAATTTTAGATCTCCTTTATTCAAGACTCTCAAGACTACATGAAATTTCTTTGAGTCTACAAGGTCAACGTTCAGGTACAGCCTACACCATCATCACGAGAGTTAACACAATCTTCTTCAAGTACGCTTAAATCACAAACCTCTTAATATAAATAATTTATATGACAGGTTCGATTTCTCATGGTGGACTCAAAAGATAGGCTTATGAGGCTTTATTATAAAAAAATACACACATACTCACCTACACAAGTTTATAATGAGCCAGAAAACACCATTTGACCTCAACATTATCGTAATGACTCAGTTTAGTACGAGATGTTGTTACGTTTTCTTTATGTTGACTGAACGCAACAGAAAGACACAGATAACAGCTTGTATAATTTATTACAATAATCTACTATATATGTAACAGATATAACATAAATTATATAATAACAGCGACAGATATTCAGTTTCAACCTTCAAAATTAATTACAATACAAAATGGTATGGCCTGTGTTCAATATAATGATCTAGAATGAAAGTCCAAAAGTCCAGATCAGAAATCCAAAATTCCGGTCAAGGGTGTAATTTTGGTCCCACGAAAAAATTCCAGAAACAATTCACAGACCAATAAATTTGACGAGGTTCTTTTCACGTTGTTGACTTTCAGTATAATCAGTAATTCAAATGAATCGTAAAGAATGACGAAATAAAATCAGAGCTTCTGTAGATTTAACTCTAGTCACAAATCCAAGTTGAATAAACGCACAGCAAACGTTTAAAATTTCTCAAACGTAGACAACATCTTGATTTGAATAAAACTAATGACTGAATCTGCTTTTCCCTTCACGTCGCCGTCTGTTTTTATACTAGTATGCCTCTTGTGTTCTCCAACAATCGCGTAACTTCCACTAACCTGCGCATGTCCGTTTTTGCACGAGACTCGTCGTCTAGACATCAGGCCGCCATTTCTTTTATTTACAAACATATGATTGATCTACCTAATTCTAGAAATTTCTACATGAATAACAACATATTTTATTGGTTTAAATTTCAAAACAATAATATAAACAACAACATGGCATTTCAAACGCTTTATATATAACAGATGTTATATTGTGTCTGACTGTTTATTGTGATTGAAAAAAACACCCTTCATCAACACCATCAGAGGTACGAGTACCATTAACTCCGACACTTATTTAATTGAATTCCAGAAGATGGAAAGTAAGTACATGGACGAGTCATTCGCCGAAAGTTGGCTTGCTGGTGACCTGATAGATAGCATGATGTATACTTAATTCGATAGTTTGTAATTTCTTTCACAAACACACACATATTTAAATAGATGTATATAAAGACATATATATATAGATGAATCTAAAGATAGAGGTATATACAGATGTGTATAAAGATAGAGATACATATAAATGTATGTAAAAATACAAATATATTTAGATGTATATTTAAGGGAGAAATACACTGCTGGCTAAAATTTTAAGGCCAATAAAAATAAAGAAAAAAATATATATTTTGCATTGTTTGACTCAACCACTTCTTTGTGTAGAGCTTCGAAAGATGAAAATAAGAAAAGGGAATATAAAAAAATAAAACAAAAAATTAATATTAAACCAATCAGAAGGATTAAAGAGGGTAGAAAATGTCCAACAAGAAGTCTCAGTAGTGAGTACCACGGTCGTTATTGCGAATAACTTCAATCATTCGGTTTGGCATGGTCGATATAAGCGTTTGCAGAAGGCTGGCTGGAATGTTTTTAAAAGCATTGAAGATGACTTTATGAAGATCATGCACTGTTTGTAATTGATGTCCATTTCTATAGACTTCCCTTGCCATCCACCCCCAAACATTTTCAATGGGGATCAGTTCAGACGAATACGCTGGGTGTTCCAAAAGAATCATGTTATTCATCATAAAAAAGTCTCTTGTTCTGCGGACATTGTGGATTGCAGCGATGTCCTGCTAAAAGATCCAGTCATTTCAACAAAAGCGAGAGCCTTTAGTCAAAAAGGATCCTCTTTCCAACATGCCAATGTAGCCATTTGCTGTTCGACTCCTCTGTATAACCTGAAGCTCTTTTGTTCCATGGAAGAAGAAAACACTTCAGATCATGACGGAACCTCCTTCACTGTGTCGTGTAGAAAATGTCTCCAATAGAATATCTTTATCGTGCTAGTAACGTTGGAAGCCATCTGGACCATCCAGGTTAAATTTCTTCTCATGAGAGAAAAAAACACGTCTTCCACTTTCCTACATCCCATGCTTGGTAATTCTCTGCAAAGTTCAACCGAGCTGTTTCGTGGTGTGGAGGGTTGGCGTGGCCTTTGAAGACGCTTACAGTTTTTAAAGCTTTTCTTCTGTAAATGCTGTCTTATTGTTCTCGAGCTGCATTCTGCATCCGTAAGGGCCTTAATATAGTTCAACGATCGGCTGGTGGTTTGCCGGACAACCCGTCAAATCCTCCTGCTCAACGTCGGCGAAATTTTCTTGGACTAATTACTTGAAATTCTCGTTCCGTATTCTTGATGGTCTTTCAAAACATTTGCAACAGCAGTTTTACTACGCCAAATCTTACCAGCGATGGCACGTTGAGAGAGACTTTACTTTTGCAGCTCGACAATTCTGCCACGTTTAAACTCTGTCAACTTTTTGCCTTTGTCATATTTTTAAACAATGTATCACAGGAGATGTCACTGGAAGATGTTGACAACGATAATGCTTGAATATAAATGACGAAATTTTGTTTCATGTTTACCGACTAACGCTTCGTTTCAGTATGGTTTTAAACTTTTGTCTAGCTGGTATTTAAAAACATTTCAAAGTGTTCACGTTTTCCCTATTTAATGTTAAAAAAGGTTTTTATACTTATGTTCCCTTTTCTTATTTTCATCTTTCGAAGCCCTACTCAAATAAGTGGTTGAGTCTGAGAACGCAAAATGCATATTTTGTCTTTATGTTCATTGGCTTTAATATTTTGGCAAACAGTGAATATATATAGATGTATATGAAGATATATATATATATAGATGTGTATAAAATACCGATATGTATAGACGTAATCAAAGATAGATAGATATGCACATATAGATGTATATAAAGATACACGTGTGCATAGATTGTGTTGAGCCAGAGATCTATATAAATGTACACGAAGATACAGACATATAGGTGTATATAAAGATAGATATATATGTAGATATATATAGAGAGATGTATACAAAGATATATAGAGAGAGATGTATACAAAGATATATATATAGAGATGTATACAAAGATATATATATAGAGATGTATACAAAGATATATATGTGTGTGTGCGGTTAAAAATACAGATATATGTAGATGTTTATAAAGACACGGATATATACACACGTAAATACAGAGACAAATATATATAGATGTATAAATGATAAGGATATATATAGGTACATATATATATATACACAGATATATATGAATGTGTATGTAGGTACAGATATATGTAGATGTATGTATAGATACTGATATATATGAATTTCACAAAGCACCTCGAATAGTGCTTATGGCAGAAGTATAGTGATGTACGATAAATGAAAATAAAATGTTACTATTTTCGAAGTAATAAAAAGTATAACCAATACTATCAATGCTATAACTGAAATATCCGGGAATTTAGTTTCATATCGGTTGTTTATGCTGCGTATTTATACCTATGTGTCCAACCTCAACATATTTTTGCGCAAAAATGCTATTACTCTCATTACACGAAACAAAAACGTTTAAATTCGTTTCCATAAATCTTTAAATATATCAAAGTAAGACGTCTCCTGCTGGACGTGTACCATAGATGGATTTTCTTACATTTTTTTTTGCTCTCTATTGTGTTTTGTTTTTAAAAACAAGAACATCAAAAGTAAATGAAATTTAACTTCAACCTGTAATAACTGTATTTCCTTTTGTTTGAACGCGAAGATAACACATATTTCAACTGTGTTTTTGTTTTAGTCTACACGAAGGCAAAATTGTATCGTATTGTTAATATTTGGTAATTATGAGCTGATTTAAAAGTGTTCAGAAAGAACCATAGAACACTGAACAAAAATCACGTCACATGAAACATGTTCTCCCTTTTAGCTGTCGGGGCGTAATAATTAACTGTCAATCTCATTATTCGTTGAAAAAAGTGTAGTTCAAGAAATGACGGTAGATGGCGTTGACTAGATGCTTTGCCTCTTATCTTGTACAGATAGCCCTTTTGTAACTATGTGCGAAATTCGAAAACAAACAGACAAACACAAAGTTTTACATTTCTTCATGTCTCTTTACAGCTGTGAGGTCCAACTGATATTATTAATTTTAACATTTTTAAATGTTAATATTATTTTATTAAAATAGCTCTATTTACTTTTAACGCTCTTATTTTGACCGAAAATGGGGTGAAGAACTTTTTATAGTTTCTAAAATTACTTTATGTTTCAAAGGGGAAGTCGAACTGAGTGCAGGAATGTAGATGGCGTGTTTAGATGTTTGATTATATTTATTTATATAAGTTTCAGAGTGTTCCTTTGTACTAGTTTATTTTGGCCTTGAGTTGTTGAATAAGCAAGACTTTTTTAATTCTGCGTTTATTTATGTTTGTTTCTTTATTTAGTATTTGGGTGTTTTCTATGTTGTGTTTTTTGATTTGCAGAAAACTGTCTATTGTTGTTAGTAATTACTCTGTTGGAAACAGGAACAGTTTTATTTATAAAGCGTATAAATAAATATATATAAACAAAAGTAAAATAAGTTATCTTTATATAGATAAAAATTTATGAAAATCAGCCAAGGTAGAAATATATAAATTGAGAAACACTTTTTGAGAAATACGAATCAAGTTAATGATTATAAATGCTAAAATTGTTACTCATGTTTATAAAATTCACGTTAAGCTTATGACTTTAAGTAGTTATCGTGTTAGAGTGACTGTGTGTGTGTGTGTTTCTAATAGCAAAGCCATATCGGGCTATCTGCTGACCCCACCGAGGGGAATCGAATCTTCGATTTTAGCGTTGTAAATCCGTAGACTTACCGCTGTGCTAGCAAAGGGTAATCGTTTTTGTAATGGAAATGGGCCTGGTATGGCCAAGCGCGTAAGGCGTGCGACTCGTAATCCGAGGGTCGCGGGTTCGCGCTAAACATGCTCGCCCTCCCAGCCGTGGGGTGTATAATGTGACGGTCAATCCCACTATTCGTTGGTAAAAGAGTAGCCCAAGAGTTGAGGGTGGGTGGTGATGACTAGCTGCCTTTCCTCCAGTCTTACACTGCTAAATTAGGGACGGCTAGCACAGATAGCCCTCGAGTAGCTTTGTGCGAAATTCCAAAACAAACAAACAAGTAATGGAAAAGACTTTAAGTGGTAATTGTGTTAGTAATAATTGTGAATTCAAGTGGTAATTGTGTTAGTAATGCTTATAATTTTAAGTGTAATCATGTAAGCTCGACTAACCGAACAATTTTAAATTAAAATAACGTTTTATAATATTTAGATATGATATTTTTATTCCTTGAAAAAAACTTTTCGGTTTTTAATTTCATTCACACCGATGCTTTGAACTAGTTCATAACATTTATATACACAGACTTACGTTTTCCTTCTACAGATAAAACATAAAATTTATTTGCTTAAAAAGAGGAATGAAGACGAAACCGTTAATTATCATCGCCAGTTTATTTCTATGCGGATTTTTTTTCTGCCACTTGGAATCTGTCTGTATCAGGTACACAACCCGATTGCTTTGACTTTACGAAAATATCATAATGAAGGTTTACGGTTATGTTCGATTTCATTTGGATTTGATCAACACAGCCAGTCATATAATATGTCCTACAGATACATGGTCAAAAACGATAAATTCAAATAATCGGCCTTTGAAATATTTTTCACTTTAAAGTAACATTGTCATAATAATTTATTCTTTAAATTTTCAAAGTGATTGAATAATACAAAAATGATGGGTCAAAATGGTCCTTTGGACTAATTTAAATTTTCGCCATTTAGAATATATTCATTCAAGGATTTTGATTGTGCTACGTTATTAAATAATAATAATAATAAATAAATATTAAATAAAAATTAAATAATATAATAGTTTATTTTTAACTATTTGTAAGGTTTCTTTCTAGATACTTTGGGTGATTTGATATCAGGTGTGTAAATTGAACATTTCACTGTACGTATGTTATATATAATAAGACAGTTTCAGGTAAAGCTGAATATTCTTATTGAGGTTATATTTGTCTAGCTTATTAAACTGAAGCTATTCCCTTATCTCACTATTACTTCTCTTCTTCACTGAAGATTATAATTAAATAGTCCACAACAAAACGTAATAAGGAACAAATGTCCTACATGATATATTATTTTTATGATTTTAAGGGAAGTTCGCTGATAGCGTCTTTTGTCCTAGCAGTTTAAGAGATGTGAAAGAATACCACCTAACAGTAGCTCCAATTACAAAGTAAAATGATTACTAAATATGGTATAATAACGTTTAGAGACACGAATTAACCTTCGTCACTTGGTCCACGTAAAAATTACCTCTCCAATGCGTAGTAGGTAGAAAACAGTTACCCACAAACATTTTAAAAATTTTGTTTAAGATATATTCATTGAACTTTTTCTTAAAACAAAACTACATTAGGCTAGTTTTCGTGTCCAACATATGGATTCAAGATGTAGATTTGAACGTAGTAAATCCATAAACTTATTTTTGTCAGTAAGTTGTTCACTATGAGATAAAAAATTAAAAAAAATGTTTTTCTTTCCGTTACAAGATAAACATTTAAAAAAATGTTTCATTAATGTTTATACTTGAACGATCTTATAAGACTATGAATTTGTGGCTAAAGTTCTGAAGCAACAACAAAAAAGTGTATCTTATAAATAGGTGAAATATTACGTTGATATTCCAGTGTTGAAAACCAACACGTACTTTTTAAATGACGCGCAGGTTTTTAATCAATTCAAAGTGACAGTAACATAAAATTGGTTTGATTTCGTTTGTCTGAGGGTTGCGGGTTCGCATCCACGTCGAGTCAAACATGCTTGCCCTTTCAGCTTGGGGGCGTTATAATGTAACGGTCAATCCCAGTATTCATTGGTAAAATAGTAGTCCAAGAGTTGGCGGTGGTTGGTGATGACTATCTGTCTTCCTTCTGTTCTTACACTGCTAAATTAGGGACGGCTAGCACAGATAGCCCTCGAGTAGTTTTGTTCGAAATTCAAAAACAAACTTGTTTGGAATTTTGGATTAATCGTCACATTATAACGCCCCCACAGCTGAAAGGTCGAACATGTTTTGTGTGATGTTGATTCGAACCTACGTACCTTGTTTTACGAGTTGAGTGCCCTAACCACCTAGCAAGTTGGGCCTTGTGTTACGTATTTTTTAATGTTTTATGTTCTTCGTCGACTAAACGCAACAGAAAAACGCAGATAACAGCTTGTATAATTTATTACACTAAACTTTTAACAAATATAACAGATATAACACAAATTATTATATAATAACAGTGACAGATATTAAGTTATAACATTCGAAATTAATTACAAAACAAAATAATATTAGTTTCAAACTTCAAAATTAATCACAATACAAAACGGTACTGGCCTGTATCTAATATAATGATCTAAAATGAAAGTCTCAAATTCCAGTCTAGGGTGTGAATTTGGTCCCACGAAGTAATTCCGAAACAGTTCACAGTTCAATAAATTCGCCGTCTCTCAGCACAAGCGGTAATTCGGATGTATCGTAGAGATTGACGAAATAAACTCACAGCCTCCGTAGATCTAACTTTTGTCACAAATCCAAGTTGAATAATCACAGCAAACACTTAATCTTTCTCAAATAACTAAAACTGATGCCTGAATCTCACTCTTATTCTTCGAATAAAACTAATGACTGAATCTATCTTCTTTTTTCGAATAAAAACTGATGACTGAATCTCTCTCGCGTCACCGTCTTTTATACCGATAGGCCTATTTCTCGAACAATCTTGCAATTTCCATACAACTCTAGAGCAATCCGCGCGTGTCCGTTCTTGCACGAGACTACCCGTCTAGACACGAAGTCACCAGCACTCATTTACAAACATATGATTGGTCTACTTAATTCAAGAAAATTCTAAAATGTTACCCTAAATGAATAACAAAATATTAGTTTAAACTTCGAAACAATAATATCAATATGGAAAAATGAATAATAGAAATGAAAATTTAAACACAACACGACATGTTGTCGTTTACAAAATATTTACACATATACATAACACCTTGACATAAGAACAATGCCATTTTCGTACGCGAAATAATTCTCTGAGAAACATAATTCATATGCAATGGATGGCTCATTAGTAATATTAATTGAAAATTTTTAGTTAGATTATTCGGAGTTAGATACTTCCTTGGTAAAAAAGGCCAATACTCTGAAGTTTCTTCTAAATTACTTAAAATATAAAAAATGAAACACTACACACACACATTCAATATTTTTAAATATCTTAGTTGTGAGTTCACATTTATGTGATTTGCCTCTAAAAGGGACACAAATAAACGTTAAAAAAATTGTGTATTAGGCCTTACTAACATAAAACTCACTATTCTCCATTTACAAAGTCAACATTTGTCTCTTTTTCATAAAGTAAATATTATAACTAATGCAGAAAATAGGCTTCAAAATTAATCAACAGCATAATTATGAAATGGATGATTTAATTATGGTTGAAACATAGCAGGTATAAAAATATTTTTGTCTCAGGGGATTTTATTAGCGTCCACTACTTTCTCTTGGCCAGTGACATTATAGAAGTCGAACTTCTGTTATCATAATTTTTAGCTTGAAATGTGTTACTTCGTTCTCAATTGCAAAACCAACAACTATTAAAAAAGATACAATTCTACAATAAACTGGAAAATAAAGAAATATTTGTAAATTTCTGAGAAATTGTAATATACTTTCAAAATTATGAAAGCCAAATGAATCATTTGTACAAGGAGAATTGTCCAATAACTTATTCTTATATTGTGAAACAAGGTGTAGGAACATGAATCTAAAATTACAGTTCGGGTTTAAAGTCTAATTTTCAGTAGGAGTTTGTTCGATTTTATTTGAAATTTATTAAACCTAAATAATATTTTATCTAAAAAAAATGATAACCAAGTTAATTTACTTGTATTTTTACTCGTTTTTACAATTTAAAAAAATAATTATGAAATAAGAAGTTAGAAATAATTTTTGTCAATCACTTGATAACAATTAAAATACAGCGAAGTTTAAAATTTTCATATGGTGTCATTTGTTTGTTAACTGAATTTTTGTAAAAAGATACGCGAATGTTTATCGATGAATTGCTATCCACAAGTATGAAGTAAGAAATTATACGGAAAGCACAAAGTTAATTGAACACGCCACCACCTCTTGTGTCACTTTTGTCTCACTAAGTGCGAAAGATATGGAAAATAGGTAACAGGAAACACTAGGTTTGAAAAATATAGCGTGCATTGTTCATACGGTAATAGAACCTGAGAGCTAAGAAAAGATGAAAATTGAATAAAACTGGTTTTCATGTTATGACCGTGTCGCTATTTTGTGAATATCATTAACTATCACAGTAAAACGTTCGAATTTCTTGTCCTACTTTACACTTCTTATTTACTACATTAAAACTAGAAAAACTTATTTGTTTTTGAATTTCGTACAAAGTTGCTCGAGGGCTACCTCTGCTAGCCGTCCCGAATTTAGCAGTGTAAGGCTAGAAGGAAGGCAGGTAGTCATGAACACCCATCGTCAACTCTTGGTGTACTCTTTTACCAACGAATAGTGGGATAAGCTGTCACATTATAACGACCTCACGGCTCAATGTACGAGAATGTTTGGTATCTAATGGCATGCGAACCCGCGACTCTGAAATTACGCATCGCTCGCCTTAACATGCTTGGCCATGCCGAACACCGAAAATAAAAGCGTTAATCAAACGTAATATAGTTTTAAAGGAAATATCCACTGTTATAAGATGTATTATTTGAAAAAATTCTGATGGATCTGAAGTCAAGGGCTAAATATAACATCTCTTCCACAAACATTAGGACTGTTTCAAAGTGACACTGCATAATGTTGTTGTTGTTTTGAATTAAGCACAAAGCTACACAATGAGCTATCTGTGCTCTGCCCACCCGCATTTTAGCGTGTAAGTCCGCAGACATACCGCTGAGCAACTGGGGGCCGAAACTGCATAATATACAATCAATATACATGTATACAACAATAATAACATCATTAAATGGTTATAAATACAACATTCTTGTAGGTATTGAAACGCTATATTAGATGTAAACATAAAAATATTTTTTTCAAAACAGAAAATAAATTTATGAGTGGGTAAAATGAATTTTTTAGAAACAATGGAAACAACACTGTGTGATGAGATTTGCATCATATCTACGTTTTGTTACGTAACTTTTTTCGAGAGAAACGTTACATATCTAGCTTAAGTACGGTACTAGGCTTTTGTGATATTGATAACGTCATCTTACTGGAAGCTTATGTTTTAACTTGTGGATACCAGAGGATTAAATATTCCTAGATTTATCTGTTCTCTGTTATAAATACGAGTAGATACAGAGAATTATGTTAGTGTTAGGGAAGTTATATTAACAGTTTAGCTATAAAGTGTCTACAGCGATAACCATTTAATGTGTAATAATCACAAATTGTAATGTAATAACATAGCATAGAAGAATAATTATGCTTGTCATTTAGGTTCTAAAGTAACAAAACTAGCTTGTGTGGATCACTCATAAAGAAAAGAGAATTACTTGCAGTTTTACAGTGAACTACGATAACCTGACATTTATATTATTTTGTCAGTTTACATTCTACAATATTGTGCATCTGTGTTATTAGGAAGGGATGATACAAATACCATCCATACTTTCTTTTTGCATTGTTCTTGATGAAATTAGATATTAGCCATCCTCAGATTTAATTCCTTTCTTCAAAAACGTGTGACTTTGCTTGAAGAAACTTATTCTCATACAATTTATGTACGTGAGACAAAAAATGGTGTACATTGTGAATATTGAGTCAGGACATCAACCACCTTGTCAGTAGGTCTGGATTTACTTTGGTGGAGACGAAATAATATTAAATTTATATCTATATGTACTTTCTCTCTGTAAATTGTACGTTAAATATTCATTAAAAATTCAAGAACAATCACACATTATTTAAAACCTAAAAATCTGTATTTATCAGGAATTTTACAAAAATTAGTTACTTTTAAAAACAAGGTAAAAAATATCAAAACTTGTGACTTGTCCTCAGGCATATCCAAGTTTAATCAGTCATAAATGTAATTTGTTTTCAAAGATATAACAAAATTTTTTCGTCATTGTAGAATATTTAAATATTTTTTACAATTATTATCGTTTACTACACTAAGAAACTACCTTATCATCAATAGAGATTTGGTTCTTGGATGGTGTGATAATATCAAGTACAGACTGAACTACTTGACACCCTCCTTCTGCACAGCGGAGAAGAAGGTGCAACACCAGGTGTAATATACTGCTACTTGAAAAGACAGCAGCCTTATTCCAGTGTGTTGCTTGCTTAGCTAAGTTGTTCAGGACTGTTGGAGTCACTATGACAAAAAAAAACATGACTACATCTTAACGTAAAGTAATGTTAATAAATTTACAATAGCTGGTATTCTAGATTTCAATGCTTTATTGAACCATTTAATGAAAAAAACAGGAAAAAATAATGACTGTGTTTATAGAAAACAATTAAAGTCTGGCAAAAATGAGGATTTGTTTTAAAGTTTGTTCTAAAAATGATTTTAACTAACTGTATACAGTCTCATAACAAGATGGTCAAATAAAATAGAATGAATTATAAACCAAACAACATTGGTTGATTATTATTACGGAATTATAATTTTGAAAAATTGATTATATCAATCTGTCTTTCTTGCATAAAAATTGAAGGATCTCTTGAAATATTTATTATGTTACATTCTTTGGGTAAATTGTAATAAAATGTATGAACAGGGAGAAGGTTGAATCTAATATAATTTATATCTGTGTACTTACTAAACCTCCTCCCTTTATATATATCAAAAAAAGTCTTTCAGCTAAATGTAAGGAAAGTTATCTTCACTTTAAGTTATATAGAGGGCTATTTGATAACAATATTGATGATTTATTTAAGCTAATGTGGGCAAAACTCCTCAAAACTAGTTCTAAACTAATGATAGTTCATATTGTATTGTCTAATTTCAAAGTGTTATGTAAAGTTACACATTAATAGAAAACTGGTTTCATTTGAGAAAGCAAAGAATGCAATCTTTAGAAATAGAAAATTGTAAATAACAGATCTATTATTACATTTTTATTATTTATCTTAATGTTTTTCACACAACAATATTTCTATACTTATACATGTTAGTAAAATAATAGGAAAGGCATACAGCTCTTGAGAATTATAGTTTATTCAAACCTTGGACTGAAAATATTTCTAATCTTCAAAGAATATATATATTCACTTAACATATTGAATTTTCATGAGAAACTGTTCCTTGTGTGGTAAGAACATTCCGGCTGTGGATAAACAAAATCTCCATGATGAATAACACTGAAGTTTTTGGCCGAGTGTTTTGTTGGTAGTGAAAACTGAATACAATTCTGAGAAACATCTATAGAACTTTTGAGTTTAAAAATAAGCAGGACATATATCCCTATAAAACTTTATTTCTGTGCAAAAATGATTTCCTATTTATGTAAGAATTCATAAGCTAGCTGATAAAATTAGTAATACTTACAGATTGTTACAAATTCTGAAGTTATGATACGAAGAAGCACATCTGATAAAGATGCTAACTGCAGTAAGAAAGGAACAGTAAGCACCTGCTCTTTAGTTGGATTATCCACAAAACTTTCTTGAAAAAGTTCAAATAAAGCTTTTTGTATTTCAGTGCCGTAAGTCCCTGCTAGATGTCCAAGAATACCAACAACTGAAGTCAAGCGTGGAACATTTTTTTCTGAACTCAGGTTCCCTTTTTGCTGAGCATCTTGGTGCATGCAAAAATCTTTCAATCCACATGCTATAACCCGAGAGATTATTGTCTGTGGAAAACAAGAACCGATATGTGCGACAACCCAATCAAAATGTGGCGAATGTTGTACGGATATTTCGATCAATGAGTCAATACACACATCTGTATCAGACACAATCAAAATGGACAATGACTGGGTGGTTAAGTTCATTAAAGTTCTAGTAGGATGGGGAGGACATCCACACCTGTAGTACTTCAGGAAAATTTCCTGGATGAGGTACGACTCTTCGATCAGCATACTTACTGCACAGATATCCAAGTAGGTCTAAGGTTCATTTGCATATAATTGGAGCCCACGCTCCAGGATTATCTTTGACAAATGAAAACAGCATAGAATATACTTCTGATAGGAAGTGTTCATCAGAAGCAACATTGCTTGCAACTGTGGCATTGTCTTCCAATTCTATTTTTAAAATGCGATTGTTTACTGCTTCATCAAACAAACTGTTCATAAATTTAAGAACTGCTTCTTTAGCCACAGGCAAGTGCTTCAGTGAAAACAAAGCAAAGTTAGTGATTTATACACGGCGAACTTTGCCACTATGTGTGGACCCTGCAAGAAACACTTGTAGCTCCTTTATTATTTGGTTTGGTTCTGCTGTAAAAGTAGCCATGACAATGAAACCTGTGAAGACAAAATATTTAAAAAATATTGTTAATTTACCATTGGAGTTTTAAAGCATAATATAAATAATCTCCATTGTTACATATTAAAAATAATTAACTGCATTTTTCCAACAAATAAATGAACTGTCAAAAAATTAAGGATGAAATTTATGAGAAGTAAAATTTCTTTGTTTAAGGGCATTCTCCTTCAGAAAATTTTTTGTTCAATAAAACAAAATGATGTAATGTGAAGTAATGCAATGTAAAATTTCAAACAAATACACCAAAATCTACTACAATACATTAAAGAACACGTCAAAGCTGCTGTTTTGGCTTAAATATAATTCTTCCTGCATAAGCCAAATAATATACGCAAATCTCACATAAAATGTGTGAGTTATGGTAGCAGTAAAGTTACCATTACGATTTCAAACACAGAACATAGAGTAAATAATCATTTATTGCACATTGAAAAAATTACAATGTTATTCACTAATTAATAGTAGTGTTATGTCTGGCATGTACTTAAAAAAGCCACATAGCAGAAGGAAGTCATGATACTTTGAAAAACTAGAGATATGACAATACTTTAATTATATTTGTAGAATCTGCATGTAAAAGAGTCAAATCAAACTTTACAAGATTTACAGTAAATGTACAACCCACAACTTACAAGAAGAAGCGAACCGAAACTTAGCTATAAATAGCACTAAACTAGTCCTAATAGTAGTAGGGTAAATTCATATAACATGGTTTGGTTATTTATTTTTACTGAGTTTAAAGAATATATACGGTAGTAGTTTTCATTTCCACTGATAAAATATTAATTAATAATATTTAGAAATAAAATACTGCGATGGGGAAGAGTTCGTCACATACCAATTCCAATTTTTTTTTCTTTCTTTACTTAAAAAGCCTACTACAGCTGTACTCAACACTAGATTTTCATCAGATTCCTGAAGACTAACAAAAAATTGAAATAAATTGCTTGTAACTACCTATAGGCTAGGCCTAATCCAGGATTCTATTACTTCTTTTAAAAACTAATGGCAACTAACAGTACAGTGAGTACAACTTCACTTACAAACCCAAAACTCAGAAAACTCTAACTGTATAATTCATAGCACAAAACTGTTTAAATATAGCCAATGTAGACAAACTTTTATATTCAGAACGGAAATCATGTTCACAATACAATTATAAAACACAGTTCCCAATAGTAAGGAACCCGCTCGCATTAACGAGTAGAAACCAAACGATTTAGAACTCCAGGTTACTCTTGAACACTGTCAAACGATTTAGTGCTATCTAGACTCTACTGTCTCCTAAACTACATTTGAAATCACAGAGCTGTGCATGAAACTTTTGAGGAAAAGCCAGAAAAGTAAACCGGTAATTCCGAAGAACATTATGAAGTCACTAAGAGTTTATTCAAAATACAATTTTATACATACTTCGAGCATTTAGCATGTTGCATCTAATGAAACCAATATTGTTAAGTAATATGGTGAAATGTATATATATATATATATGTATAAAGTTACAGAATACCATACACAAAAAACTATTGTTGTTTGTTACAAGCATATTGCTACACAAAGTACTGTCAATGCTCTGCTCACCACAGATATCGTTCTCCTCTGGAAGAGCGGTAATTCTATGGATTTACAACGCTAAAATTAGGGGATCGATCGCCCTTGGTGGACACAGCAACAGCCCATTGTAGCTTTGCTATAATAAACCATACCACAGATATCGATACAAGGTTTCTAGCAGTATAAATAAATCTGTAGACATATTGTTGTGTCCCTGGGGAGCCACAAAATAACTTCAGCGTTAACTCTGCAGTCAGGTGTATTTTGGTGTAAGTTAAAAGTATGATCATATATATAGTGGAATTAAATTGAATTTGTAATTAAAAAAAACAAAATTTAAAAGAAGATCTGTTTATTCATAAATCAAAAGTAAAACTTTATTCTCCAAAGGTTTACGACTTAGCCGACCCAAAAATGCGACTAACAATGAAATACTCCACCAATATATCTTTAGTATAAATTTAGAATTTCGTTTTAGAGGAAATGAAGCTCCTGATGTTTATAAGCAGATAGCGGTTTTTTCTGTCGACGAGCTAAATTATGGCGAGATTCTGTCTCGTATAGCAGTGTCACGTGTATAAACCTGGGTTTGTTTCAGTGTTCGCTATATAAACCTGGGCTTGTCCTTGTACTAATATGTTTTAACTTAAAACTTTTAACTTAACTTTTTCTGAATTACCTTTCAGTTTAACTTTCAAGAAGAATAAAGCTGAAGCAATAAGAGAATTGAATTCCATGAAAAATTTCTCCACAATTCTTTTTTTCAAAACACTTTTCCTGTTTTGTGTATTGTAATTATGATTTGTGTTTTACACAATAACGATTGTTATTGTGAGTTACTTGCATTGGGACTCTTTCCTTACAATGAAATGAGTGAAAATTAGGATAAAAACATTAATATGTAACCGGTAAGCTAGATTCATTTGAACTTTCCAGTAACTGGGCCCAAAGTAATTACTATATGAGTAATTTATACTATGTAAAATACAGTAGAATGGAAGGGTAGGAAAAATTGTTATGGATGTTTATACTGTTTCTTAGCGAGCACCCCAAGTCTGTTGTTACACTTAATTCACCTTTTCTGGAGTACAAAAAGGTTAAGAAATACACAAAAAACTGACAGATGATCTATTTGTAATGCAATGACGCTACTTCTGTTCATTGAATGCCCTCATCCAGAACCAAGAATTGTAATAAAAGTCAATTCAGTTGTGAGGATAAATAGTCATACATTAAGAAATTTCACTGGATGCCAAAGTTCTCACTCAAAAGCTTAGAACTAGCTCGAGTACTCTTTGACTGAAAACAACAAAATGCACTGGACACGGGTTGAAGCACATGCATAGTTCGGCACTTGTAAAAGCTGATACAAGTGCATAGCAGCGTTTTGTACTGTTTTATGAACCATCAAATGTGGATCTCAGGCTGTATCACGCTAATGATTTTCTCAGACCACAGACATAAAATTATTTAAGGTCTGAAAACAACAGGATTATTACTCACACCAGTTTTAATACTGAAGAAAATTACCACGGCCCTTTGAATATAGTTAGAGGTATTCAACATGTTGTACCAATTTTATCAGCTAATGGTGGAAGGATAAAGATTTTTCATTTACAGTGAGAGTAAGTTTGTCTGAGTTGGTGACACTCAAGAGTACCCTTGTGAAGGTTGTGGGAAGGAATACATGATGTAAAAAATATATTTTATTGCTAAACAATCAGAAAAGAGCTTACTAACTCTGTGATTATGTATTGTATTGATACATGGATGTGACATGAAGCTAGTTCACCTCTGTTTGAACAAGTCCACATCTAATGCTCAGAAAAATGTTAACATATGCGTTTCAAATGGTCATTGCATAACTGCAAAGGTGCGCTACACGTAGATACATTATGTGCTAATGTTACCTTGGGTATATATGTTTACAACACGAATTTCCTCTGACCATGATAACATTTTCGGAAGTTTATAGCGTGCTCCCAAAAAATCCCAAACCACACATCTCCGTCATTTTCTCACGATGTTGATGGTCTTTTCAACCTCCTCTTGTTATTAACAGAAACTTGTGCTATTAGCCCTAACTTTAAAATGATAAACACGGGAAAAGAAACTAAGCAAGAGAACCCACCGTTAATTCTTGTGCTATTTGAACCGAATAATGGATTTGTTCAATGCACCCACAGTCTTAAAGCAAAAACACCAATGTTGCTAAAATGGAATAGAAATCATGAACTTTCGGATTCGTTATATATTAAGCTATCTAGTTAGCCGGGAATAGCATAACGTTCGGAGAATGACTCGTACCTCTGCTAGAGTTGAGGAAGGGTGTTTTCGTTCTATCATAATTGACAATCAGACAACATGTATTACCTAACACTGAACTGAGTTATTACAGTAATGCTTAGGTCAAAAAGCGAAAACGCTCTATTTGTTGAGTCTACCGACGGAAATCGAACTCCCGAGTCTAGTATTGGAAACCCGTACTATTATTTCTGTACCAGCTAAAAATTTCATATAAATTATTTATATCAAGAGGTTTGTTCTTTAAACTCACTTAAAGAAGATTGTGTTGAATCTCATGATGGTGGTGTAAACTGTACCTGAAGGTTAGTGGTTTATGCTAACTTACGGAAGTTTCTGTTGACATGGCAGACTTAAAAAAGCTTCAGGCAGCCTTGAGAGTCTTCAATAAAGAAGATCTAAAATTTACGAAGGAAACGTTTGTAGAACACAAGGTCCTTTAGAGTTGCAGGGATCTACAAATCCAACGAAACAGTATTTTTCTGCTGAGGAAAATTGGAGTATTCGTGAAAACCCACCTTCACGGTCCAGATGCAGAAAGAGTTGGGATCGGGACTTTCAGACTAGCAAATGGAACGATAGTGATCGATGTAGTGGTACGTATCACAGTAGGTTGGACAGAAAGGAGAGAAACGTCAGAAGGTAAAGATGTGTGGGACCGGAACCCTTAAGAATGTTTTAAGGAAGGCTATTAGTCGAAGACGGATGATAGCGGTGGTCGAGTCTGCGTGTTTTTTATAGATGTGAAGAGTAACCTTCGTAAACATGGTGGAAAAAACTGTAGCACCTACTTATGAAGCTGAATCTTTGGTTTCCGGATGTTCAGTTTGGGTGGTTTGATTCGTGGTAACAGTAAGGATGGTGGCTTGAATTTTTTGCGATCGTTTGAGTAAGGACAAAAACGGTACAGTTTGTTTGCGATTTCCACTGGTCATTTTAGCTCTCAAATGAAAGTAATGATAAAATAAACCTTGGCTGAGAGTAAAGTCTTTTTCGGTTTTGATTGTATGGTAATTATCAACAATTAAATTTGCTTTCAAGTTAATCGGGATTGGATTTAATAAAGAGCATGCAGTTCAGTATTGGTTGATTTTTTGAGGGGTGGAAGTTGTTGGGTTTCTTCAATACCTTGGATGATTACAAGAAATAGATGATTTTATTTTTAGAGATTGTGCAGGTAACATAAGGGAAAGAAATTCTAGGAACTATAGAGATGTGTTAAGTGAGCGTGATTTGAGGGATAAAGACCTGGCTTCGAAATATACTCGTCTTCTTGATATCGGCTTGAATCCCGCGCTGAAATTATTTGATAAAGTCGTAGATTTGGCATAGGGAGAAAATGTGAGGTAATAAATTTAAGATAGCCGGATGAAACTTGACAAAAGTATGTGGTGAGGTTACGCAGGCTAATAATTAAAGAGAACAAAAAACACGTCTTGTTAGATGGCTGTTCTCAGTCTTTGTGGTTTCGTGGTGGACTGTTGAGGACACGATCTAATTCGAAGGTTTATCGTTGTTTCTGATTGATGGAAGGACCTTTTTAGATTTAACCAATAATAGCCACAGTTTTATTCCCATATCTTTGTTTGGTGAATGCTTATTGTGTTCATTTAAAAGGATTCTTTAATTTTTCTCATCTTTTAAAATTTATCTCTGTCGCTAGCTTGTGGGGCATTTGCAGATCCGAACGTAGAGATTTCTTAGAGTGTATTTTTATTCAGGTTCGGGGTATTCCACATATATCTTCACGCAAATCAACAATGTTTTAAACTTCTGTGGCTCTAGAAGGTCATTAGGTCACTTGGTTATTGGAAAAACACCAATAGCTTTAATGTACAGTTTTCAAATGTTAATTTTTATGACCTTCACAAACAAGACTGCATAGCTTATTATTGTTATTTTCTCACTGTCTTGATTAACTCGCTGATAGCAGAATAATTTAATGATAACATACTTTTTAAAAAATTTATTTCCTTTTAATTCTACACATGCATTTTTATCACCCATTTCTACCTGAAAATTTGGATCTGAACTTAAAACAAAAATTAATTAATTAATTGATAAAAGTACGACCATTAAAATCCTAAAATGTTATTCACGATGAGATATCAGTTTACGCAATCAAACTTTGATTGAAACTGTAAGATAAAATGATATTGGTTATTTAAAGAATGTAGTTTCAAAACTAGTGGTGGGCAAAGCACAGATAGCCCATTGTGTATCTTTGTGCTTAACTTTAAAGAAACAAAAGCTAAAAGCTAAACCCCTTCACCTTCTTAGGTTAAAAATTATAATTAAACAATACACTTTTAAATTGAAAGTTCAATTTATGATATTGTGACTGATTTATCATTATTTTAGAAAGAAAATTAGCCTGTTATTTTAATTGGTTATTCCTGAAAATAAAACATGAATCATTCTTTATTATTGGATTTTATATTTACCATGTTTACTCAGTTACTATTTTGTATTCACTTTTCTCCACGTTCTTTTACACTATATTTGCAGGTGAAATATTCCTCAAACATTACATTTGGATTTCTCAAAAGAAATACTATGTTTGCACTGAAACAAGGACTTCGCATTTACAATTAATAACATATTGAGAATATTGAAAGTGAATAACCGAAAGAAAAATGACTGACATGAAATATGCAAAAAAAAACTTGTAAAAGAAAAGATAGTATAAGCTTTTTTTAAATTTAATTTCCGAAATGAAAACCAATGAAAGCGTTAATTACGCTTTAAAATTTGTAAGTTAAAGTTCTGCACTTTTATAACATGAGTGATCACAATTTTAGAAAATAATATTAATAAGTTCCTTCAAATAGTAACAAGAAATATAATCGAACTAACCCCTCCAGAAGGTTGGATATAAAACTCTTCTTTCTATCATCAATAATTCGAAATTCATTCTCCTACACCTTGCTTCACAATATAAGAATAAGTTTTTGGACAATTTTCCTTGTACAAATGATTCATTGCGCTTTCATCTCCAGGTTTAAACTGTTTTCTTCCAACTTGACTGTTCCAGATATGTACCATATAGCTATCGTTCCAGATTTCTTTTAAGGATCTGGAAACATTAGGATCAAAAAACAGTTGACGCTGATAAAAATGAATAGGATAGAAAGCTGGAACTGGGAAGAGATAAACTCCATAACACGTGAATCCTGGAGCAAAGTATTTGTTTTCTTTCCCACAAGCTTCTCGAATAACTCTGGTCAATAATTTAGGACCGTTGTGACACCAGATTTTTGGGCTGTATTCTTTAACAAACCGTTGCATACATTCAACGAGAAATGGACTTTCTTTCTGTGCTTTAATTATAGCATTGTTCACAACTGTTAATGTTTGAAAACCAGCGTAAGCAGTCAAGTTGGGCAGTGGTTTTCTTATTATACAGTCAGAGTCGATGCTAACACCACCATACTTTTTAAGAAAAACAAATTTTAAACCGTCAGATAAAACATTTGCCTTTTTCTCAGTTACGTTTAGTATTCCACTTTCATACCAGCTAGCCAAAGGCGTTCCTGAAAACACGTTTGTGAAATTCAGTGATTTAATTTTAACGTTTTCAATTTGTGATACAATTTGGAAAGGCTTGTCGTCCTTTAGTTGCCTCACGTTCTTACAAGTATACAAGAACTGGATTCTGTTGGTAGGATGATGTTTTGCAGCAGACTCAATAGAACAAGATTCTCTAGTTGTAAGGTGACATCTACCGGAAGTTTCAAAAAAGAACATATTTTCTGGTTCTGTTAAATTCTTCGTTCTCATCAACCTTGGATAACCTGAAAGAGTTACACGAGAGTAATAGACCACTGATTTTTAATATAATTATTGTTTCGTAAAATATTGGGTACAGTTTGTAAATATACAAACAGTGAAACTTCGTACACAAAACTAGAAAATTTGGTTTAGAAATATTAATATGCAGCGATAAGTTACACAATCATTTCGCCGCTTTGCAGAAAATGTAATAAAATCATAAAGTGATGGGATGGAGGTTAGAATTATTGGTATCTGACTCAGACAATTAAATTGTAACTTCAAATGCAATGGTCTAGTTAAATAACCGAACATTAACTTCATAGCACGAACTTAATGTTTAACAATTGTAATTTGATAAAGGTTTATTCCACGTAGCGAAGCAAGACAATGTCCGCCATTACTACCTTAGTCCAGGGTTCACTTTGCTGCCCTAGAATGACGAAAGTATTTTTTTTTTAGTTTTGGTACCTTTTCACTAGACAGATTAATGCAGTTTGATGATCTCAATCAGCATTTTGGACTAGGTCGTCACTTTAGCGTGTATTGTATACAAACTCTTCTTTTGAATGCTATATTTAATTATTTGTTTTAAAGATGCAACTAGATTTTTAAAGAAAATATATATAATACGCCACCTACAGATTTTAATTCACAGGAAGCTGAACACCGGATTTAAGCATTGTAAAACCAGAAGGTTTTCGTCTTTTTAACATGGACTTTTTCAATTAAAGCTAAGTGACATTTTTATTACACATAAAAAATAATATGTAACTAAAACTTTTAATTATTTTAAAAGTGTGTTACACATAAATTATACACAAACTTATCTTCTTCATTTTCTGCATCTTGTTACTGATGCGGCCAACCACAGCCAGATGGTGAGGACGTTCGACTCATACTATAAGATCGAAAGTTCGAATTCCCGTCAAGCTAGACATGTTCACCCTTTCAGTTAATTCCACTATTAATTGATAAAAGAGTAACCCAAGAGATAACGTTTGGTGGTGATGACAAGTTTGTGTTATAGATGGATAGCGGAGATATTTCTAGTGTAGCTTCAAAAAAATTAAAAATTATCTTCTGAAACTGATTTACTACCGGCAGTAAACATCAGAAACACGTTCTTCTTTCATATGTCTCACTATCTAATACAGATCTCAAAGCAGTATTAGATATTTTTGAAGAGCCACAAACGTGATGACGATTTTTAAGGTTACAAATCGTTTTATGGAAAGTAAGCAAATTATATCGTAACTAAGCATGTTATTATGAGAGTCACAAGAAAAACAATAATTATTTGTATTAGTTGTAATACTTCGATAACACACAAGGAAGTGAATTTTGTTATGAGGAAAACTGTGGCTTTCTTTTCAAACAACCATAATTCCACAAATATTCTGAGAAGCAAACCATAGTAATTTAAGCCAAACTACACAATTTAAAACACTGTGTGTGTATCTGTAATGATGGCTTTTTTAATGTTGTTGAAGCAAGCTAGTTTGTTTACTTTGAATTTCGCGCAAAGCTCGACAACGGCTATCTGCGCTAGACGTCCCTAACTTAGCTGTGTTAAACCAGAGGAAAAGGAGGTAGTTATCACCACTCTCTCAACCTCGACTCTTGGGGTACTCTTTTATCAACGAATAATGGGATAGACTGTTAAATTTTTATGCCTTCTCGGCTGAAAGGGCGAGCAAATTTGGTGAGATAGAGATTTGTACCCGCGAACTTCGGATTACGAAATGAGCGTCTTATCCACCCAGCCTTTCCAGGCCGTAGCAAGTTCTTTACATAGAGTATCAAATACTTTATGTTATAGGTATTCTACGTACCCAAAATTTACATTTTATCTTTGAAATAAAAGCTCGTAAATAAAATTAAAACACTTTAATAAACAATAAAAAGTACATGTGACTTTATAGAAAGTAAGAGACTCAAAACAGTGACTTTAATATAAAAAGTAGCAATAAAAACGATTAAAGAAAATATAGTACTCGTGGTAAACTCAAACATGGAATTTTTAACAAACTACATGGAAAACAGGGCAATAAAACAGAGAGAAATATAACCAACTCACGTTTATTTATCTTTTTTACATTGATATTTTTGTTTGTCAGTATATCACGTTTTTCTATGTTGGTACATATCACAAATAGAAACGAAAATATTCTTCCGCCCATTTCTGAACGCTAAAAGTTCAGTAAAAGGTGAAACGAAATAATAGAAAAAGGATTATGAGAAAATAAAGAGAACAATTAACCAAAAATTTTAATATTTATATAATTACAAGAAACATGTATTAAAACTATCAATAATACTCAACCATCGATCCTTACCTTACAATCGTAACGTTTGCATCACACAAACTTATATCAATCACCTTTCTCTACAACCTATTCTAATTTCAGCGGCTTGGACATGATATTTTATTTCAGTTACTAAAGGTTTCAGTAAGTCATCTTATAATAGAGGAAGAGGGCTGGTAAACAGCAAAACGTTTTATTTGCAAACATTTCGTGATACACTTATGCTGTTATCAAAGAAATATTAACATTGTGCAACAAAGATCTCAGAATGGCTGGTATGGGTATTAATACTTTTATTGATAAACAGAGAACAACGTGTCGACCTTTATAGATCATCTTCAGGTTGAAAAAGTGAGTTTGCAACTGAACATTGCCTGAGAAATAAATTAGGAACGAGAGTATAAATGGGTACGAATTGTAAAGAGCGGTGCAATTGGATGTCAGGTTAGTAATCACAATAGGTATAAAGGTGTTCCTTTACACTGGATTAATTATAGCTTCAGTTGATGTATAATTATGGCTTAAACGATTTTACTTTTTTTTAAAGATATTTTTAACTAGTTAATAATTATTTCACTTAATTGTTAAGTAAAGTGTTAAACTGAAGGGAAAATAAGAAATCAAAAGACAGATAATAAACTATATTACGAAATACTTTAGATTTAAATAATAATATTTAGAATGTTTAAAAGGCCGGTGGTTGTTTTTGTTATGAGTGAACATTCTTCAGTTTAGAGATCAATGTCTGAAGATCCTGTAGTAAGGATGGAAAAATCGTTTGTGTATTTGTTTGTTTTTAAGCACAAGAGTACACAAAAGGTTTTCTGTATTTTGCCCACCACAGATATATAAGCCAGACTTTTAGCAGGGTAAGTACGCAGAAATACCGTGTTACTACCATGGCCAATAGAATGATTATATAAAATGTTCAGATTTTTCAGTTTCGGCACATAAGGAACTGATTAGTGGCTAGGTATAAGTAAAGTGCGGCCGATTCTGTTTGATACTTCTAAGTGTTCATAGACTAGTTTTGAAAACTTCTACTCTCAAATTCAGAACAGACCTAACCTCCGCATTATACACTTATTTCGATGTAATCACTAAATACCTAAACTTTTATGTTAATGACTCGTAAAGTCACGTATGTTGGCAGAACGTGACTGAATAGACTAAGAATGACAAAAGCAATACTGAAGAATAAGTTACCTGGTACTTAATACAAGAATAGTCTAGTACTTAACATGGGAATAGGTGGATACTTGACGTTGAAATGGCCTGGTACCTGTCATGTTAATGACCTAATATTTAATAAGAAAATGGTCTAGTGCTTAACATGGGACTAACTTGGTATTTAACATGGGAATGGCCTAGTGTATAGAATGAGAATGTATTAGTGATTACGATGGCCTTGTACTTAATATGGGAATGACTTTGTGTTTAACGTGGGAATGGCCAGTGCTCCATATTAGAATGGCCAAGAACTTACCATGGGAATGGCCTGGTACTTTACTTTGGAATGAACTGGTACTTGACATTGGAATGCAATTGTCACTCTGTTCTTAACCCAGTGTCGCTGATCATGGGTTTTAAACGAGAGTGTATTTTCTGAAAATTCAATTACAGTAGCCCATGATTAGGTGATGGGTGATGTTGACCAGCCCTTTTACTCTAGTTTGCTAATAAAAAAGTAAGGATGACTGGGAAGAAATATCCCATGTATGGCATTTCAATAATTTCCAAAACAAACAATGCGAAGAAACACAATGGCAACTAGATGATTCCCTAGTATTCTACGGATGTTTGTACTAGTTGGTCTCGTTCAAAAGAAAGAACAATAAAAAGTAAGATTTAAAACAATTCTTAAAATAATCATAACAGAGCGGTTAAATAGGTCTTTTCTGCATGACTCTGTGTCTATATATAACAGTTTCTTTTTAGATAAACAACAGTCTGTTGTTCACCGGAAGTTAAATCTGCGTGTTGCAACAAATGGAGATTTTATGTAAATTTTAAACCCTCAACAACACATATCGATATATTTTAAAAACATTTAGCTAACTTACCTGATGGAAACCCACTCCAACCAAACAGATAAAGAACACAGCCACTTGTAAATAAACTGAATATTATTATTTTCAGCGTCGGTTCTCTTCGTTTGTTGAAACAAACAAACACCATGTTCTACTAGTGAAATAATTCCAGCTATCATTCCAAGTGTACAGTTCAAACCATCTATTTCAAAGTTACGTTTTTAATAACGCTAGGAGTTTTTTGAGAAATTCAGAACATATTTAAACAACAATATAATATTACAGTTATATGTAAACAATATCAAAACAACAAATTATTCGGTTTGTACAGAGTATATCTGACACTTTAGGAACTTGCAGCCTTAAAAGTTGACCCTATTCTTTATAAATGTTTATCACTTTCCTAAAAGTAATAATAAAATATTAAAGTTTTATGATTGTTGTTTTTGTTAGAACATAATTCAGCAGTTAGATAAATTTATGATCTCGTTTAGCAAATTAATGTTACAAACTGTAAGACGGACGAAGTTATTACACTTTGTTTTCTATACGCGTTTATTTACTTTCAAATAACTTATTATTAACACTGTATGTTAGTTTAGAATATACTTATCGAAATAAATCAAACGTTATACTTGTATATGAATCGTAAGTCAGTTATCTCTCCTGTGTTTTCTTCCACACTACAAATATACCGTATAAAACGTATACATTTTATAAAATGTGACAGATGGTCAGCATAGTTCACGTCATAGTTAGAAGTTCTTGGAGCTGTTAAATAATAATGGGTTGACTTAAAAAAATAATGGTGGTTAAATATGGCTTACAGTGGAACATCTGCTATTCACGATAACAACTAAAAGTCCCTAGTCCACTACAATGTTTATTGTATTCCAGCTGAACAGATGTTTCTTTATTTGTATTTTGCGCAAAGCTGCAGGAAAGTTATCTGCGCTAGTTGTAGTTAATTTCTTTAATTGACTAAAATATGTTAAATTCTGTTATATTTTGGGAGATTAATCGATGATATATATGTACATAAAAACATACATGTATATATACATGAAAAAAAATAACTCTTCAAAGACACATGTTTAATTGGAACTGTTTTCTTACACACTCGCCGTACACCATTTGTCACATTGTGACAGTTTGATATTCTTTTCGGTTGTTATAATTTCAAATCAGTTTTGTAAATCGTGACGTTCGCAGATCCTTGAAAAAGATGTTATGTCGGGTGGAATATAACACATTTATATGAATCTGAAGGAACAATAAACATAAAATGTATTTATTGACGTGGAATTATCAGAACCCAAACATGAAAAGTAGTTTTTTTATTTTGGTTACAGGTACATTAGGGCGTAATTACTTGATTTGCACTTTTAAATCTCATACTTTATTTTGTAGAATATTAAAACAAGTTGCATTTTTAGTGAAAACAGAATAAAGTTATTTAAAGAATGGTTATTTTTCCAAAGTAAAAACCAGTAATATTTTACTCCAATATGATTTATAAATGATGAAAGAAACAAAAAAATATAAATTCCAAGTGTCTACAATATATGAGACATACCGTTCTTACTGGATGTAATAAATACTCTAGAACGACAAGGGGTGTTGAGGGTGCGAAGGTGCTCTTAAGGTTACAGATTAGAATCTTCGTTTCACCAATCTCCTTTACCATTTTAGTCATGGAGAACGCAATAATGTAACAGTCAATTAGTCGGTAAGAGAGTAGCTAGCCCAAGCGTTCATCGATAGATGGTTGTCCCTTCCATTCAGTTTTTGATTTCAATTTAAGGACAACTATCACACATAACTCTCGTGTATCATTACGCGAAATTCAACAGAAACCAAACTGTGATCCTAAAGAATGAAAAATATTTACCAGTCAAAATTAGTCGACTTTAATATTTCATCATTTGTACATTACTGACTGTTGTTTCAATACTTTTTGTTAAAAATATCATTATCCACTTGTTTATGTTTACATTTTCACGTTGATTCATCACAGACGTGCCTGTCAACAACAGTTGAAGTTTTTGCTTTTTAATTCGATGAATGTTAAACTCTGAAAGAGTTCGAGTTAAATCGTCGATTTACCTATGATATGTTTACAGTGAAACACTCTTTACAACCGACGTCTTTGGCTGTGTTGTGTGTGGAAAACGTTTGGTTTTATCAGTTTGTGTTACGAAGAGAACTTGGTCTGCATTTGTTAACTAGCTAAGAATATGATCCATTGTGGGCTCTTATTCAGACAGCCAAGCATTTTTCTCCGTTTTCATTTCTATAATAAAGGAAAAACATATTATTTTCTTTAAAAAAATAATCTGAATTTCTAAGCGATATTAAAGTAGATGGTCACTTTTGTACACGCAGAACTGTGCTATTTTTTTACAGATAAAACACGACTTTTACCTCTTTCAACAAAATACGAGAAAACAGGTTGTAAATCATTGTCGGTTGTTTATTTCCAACCGGTTCTCTTTCTTCAGTCCCTTGGAATCTGTCAATATCACGTATGCGACTTGAAATGTATGGAAGTATCATATGATTAGATGATTAAAATAACTGTGAAAGTTGCATTTCCTTCCTGAAATTCTTTCTATCTCGTTTATTAAATTACGTTGTTTTTTCATTCCACTATTACCTCTCTCCTGATGATTATAAATGAGGAATTCACAGCAAGATATGATGGGGATCAATGTCCAATAGGGAGTGGTAAATTGTTACAACAATTTTTGTTTTGAGTATTTTTTACTTTTAGAGTTTTCTGCCCCAATTATATGGAAAATGTACAGTATCGCCACCTAAGGGTAGTTTCAATCACTGCTGCAAATATTCATAAAATTACTGTTGTCGGCCGGGAACAATCTTGATAAGCTGGTTTATATTAAAATACATTTAATGAGAAAATAAATTTATAATTAATCTTATAATGCCACCATTACGTTCAGATGAACCTATAATTGCTTTTTAGATCTTTGAAAACGTTTCTCGTGACTAAATAAACACTGAAGTCAATTTCAGAAACATATTTAAGCAAATTTAAGAAACATAGGGCGAACGTATTCGTGTGTCGTTTGTAACTTCTATAGTTCGGCTATTTGTGATCCTTACAAGAACAAGTTATTATAGTTCATTTATTTATAATTAGCTAAACATTAACTTTGAGTTTTTTATTATTTTATTTCATTTTATAATAATCCGGGAACATTCGATTTCAAGTCTGCTTAATGTATTGGTCATTCTGTTATGGGCAGAATTCCAGTTTGTTTCTCCGGCAGAAGGGGTTAAGAACATAAATTTGTTTGTTTTGAATTTCGCACAAAGCTACTCGAAAGCTAGCCGTCCCTAAGTTGTGTAAGACCATAGGGAAGGAAGGTAGTCATCATCACCCACCGCCAACTCTTGGGCTGCTCTTTTACCAACGAATAATGGGATTGACCGTCAAATTATAACGCCCCAGGGCGAGCATGTTTGGTGTTACGTGGATTCGACCATCGGATTACGAGTCGAACGCCTTAGCACACTTGGCCATGCTGGACTGACAACATAAAACCCGCTTTATATGTACATAAAATATTGTTATACGCTCACATCTTAATTGTATAAATTTATCTTTCTTTTATGAATTTGATTTTCATGTAATTTACTAGAAATCTAACATATAAATTTAGCGATATTAACTTCCTTTGTGCAAACATATTTTAAACGTTACTAGTTTAGTGTTTCAGACACTGCAAGGTTTTCAAAATGTTAATGTTTTCTACACAAACATTTATTTTGTCCTAAAATATATGTATGAAAGCTAGGAGATATTGCTGAGTACAGATGTGGCTTGTGACATGGAGGATTCAAAATGTTCAATACAATTTAAAATGGACATACAACATTTTTAGAATGTGTAAGAACTGACTTCTACTACTTTGGAATGCTTCTCAGAAGTACAAAAATAAATTATGTTGTTATAAAAAGCATCAGAGATAATACCACTTTAGGGTATGTTAATGAAAAAATGTCACTATTTTTCATTCATTTAATAAAATTAAAGTCCTGGTATCTTACTTAGATAAACAAATTAATACAGAGAAAAGTAACTCTATATTAAATACCCTCATGGTTTGCTCAGAGATAATTTATTTACTCTGGAAATATGACATCTAGTCCTGTAAGAGTGGCACCAAGTTTTATGACATTGCAATGACATTGATAATTTATGTTTGGTCAGTTTATAAAAGTCGAACTAGTTTTCCACTTTGTCTTCAGCAGTATGAATACTATTTTTTTAAAAAGATACAAGAAAGAAAAATATTGGAGCACATTTGTGAAAGTTCCGTATACTTTCAAAAGCATTCAAACTGTTTTACAAGATATCCTTATTTTGTTTTAATAAAGTTTATTGTTTTGGAATTTCGCGCAAAGCTACACCATGTTTACGCAAGCTAAACCTCTAACCTAAATAAACACACTAAACCACCATTGTCTTCCTGCTTTCGACGAACAATCTTCTTGAGAACTTTCTCAAAGGCTTCTGTCTCACACATCAAAAACCTATCGATTGTGACAGCTTCTCTCCTTTCTGTCCAGCTTACTGTGATAAGTACCACTACATCGAACACAGTCGTTCCATTTGCTCGTCTGAAAGTCCCGATTGCAACTTTTTCTGCACCTGGACCATGAAAGTGGGTTTTCACTAACACTGAAATTTTCCTCAGCAGCAAAATACTATTTATTTATATTTACACATCCTTGCCACCCTAAAGGACTATATGATCTACAGGAGCCGTTTCTTTGGTAAATGTTAGATCTCCTTTATTCAAGACTCTCAAGACTACATGAAGCTTCTTTGAGTCTTCAAGGTCAACGAAATCTTTCTTAAGGAAGCATAAACGTTCAGGTACAGCCTGCACCATCGTCACGAGAGTGAACGCAATCTTCTTTAAGTAAGCTTAAATCACAAACCTCTTAATATAAATAATTTATATCAAGTTTAAGGTTCTAAGCTGGCGTAGCGGTAAGATTTCTGATTTATAACGGCAAAATCATAGGTTTGATTCCTTATGGTGGACTCAAAAGATAAGCTCATGAGGCTTTATTATAAAAAACACACAGATACTCACCTACACAAGTTTATAATGAGCGAGAAAACACTATTTGACCTCAACATTATCGTAATGACTTAGTTTAGTACGAGGTGTTATATGGTGTCTGATTGTCCATTGTGAATGAGAAAAACACCCTTCATCAACACCAGCAGAGGTACGAGTACCATTAACTCCAACACTTATTTAATTGATTTCCAGAAGATGGAAAAAAAATACATGGACGAGTCATTCGTCGAAAGTTGGCTTGCTGGTGACCTGATAAATAGCATGATGTATATTTAATTCGATAATTTGTAATTTCTTTCACGCACACACACACACACACCAAAAGAATCATGTTATTCATCAAAAAAAAATTTTGTTCTGCAGGCATTGTGGATTGCAGCGTTGTCCTGCTAAAAGATTCAGTCATTTCCACACAAGCAAGAGCCTTTAGTCAAAAAGGATGCTCTTTCCAACATGCCAATGTAGCCATTTGCTGTTTGACTCATCTGTATAACCTGAAGCTCTTTTGTTCCATGGAAGGAGAAAACACCTCAGATCATGACGGAATCTCCTTCACTGTGTCGTGTAGAAAATGTCTCCAATAGGATATCTTGATCGTGCTAGTAACGTTGGAAGCCATCTGGACCATCCAGGTTAAATTTTTTCTCATCAGAGAAA
The DNA here is from genome assembly GCA_011833715.1 of Carcinoscorpius rotundicauda. NCBI lineage: Eukaryota > Metazoa > Arthropoda > Merostomata > Xiphosura > Limulidae > Carcinoscorpius > Carcinoscorpius rotundicauda. Next base: position 38,614,642 of record CM022403.1, read on the forward strand.
AGAAAACACGTCTTCTACTTTCCTACATCACATGCTTGGCAATTCTCTGCAAAGTTTAACCGAGCTGTGGAAGGTTGGCGTGTCCTTTGAAGACGCTTACAGTTTTTAAAGCCTTTCTCTCGTAAATGCTGTCTTATTGTTCTCGAGCTGCATTCTGCATCCGTAAGGGCTTTAATATACTTCAACGATCGGCTGGTGTTTTGCCGGACAACCCGTCAAATCCTCCTTCTCAACGTCGGCGAAATTTTCTTGGATTAATTACTTGAAATTCTCGTTCCATATTCTTGATGGTCTTTCAAAACATTTGCAACAGCAGTTTTACTACGCCAAATCTCACCAGCGATGGCACGTTGAGAGAGACTTTACTTTTACAGCTCGACAATTCTGCCACATTCAAACTTTGTCAACTTTTTGCCTTTGCCATATTTTAAAACAATGTAACACAGTAGATGTCAGTGGAAGATGTTGACAATGATAATGCTTGAATACAATTGACTAAATTTCGTTACGTGTTTACCGACTAACGCTTCGTTTCAGTATGGTTTTAAACTTTTGTCCAGCTGGAATTTAAAAACATTTCAAAGTGTTCACGTTTTCCCTATTTAATGTTCAAAAAGGTTTTATATTTATGTTCCCTTTTTTTATTTTCATCTTTCGAAGCCCTACTCAAATAAGTGGTTGAGTCTGAGAACGCAAAATGCATATTTTGTCTTTATGCTCATTGGCCTAAATATTTTGGCAAACAGTGAATATATATAGATGTATATAAAGATATAGATATGTATAGACGTATCCAAAGATAGACAGATATACACATGTAGATGAATATAAAGATACACGTGTGCATAGATTGGGTTGAGGTAGAGATCTATATAAATTTACACGAAGATACAGAGATATAAGTGTATATAAAGATATATATATATATGAAGATATATATGTAGATGTATATAAAGATATATATGTGTGTGTGTGGGTGTAACGATACGGATATATGTAGATGTTTATAAAGACATAGATATGTGTATATATATATTTATAAAGATATAGATTTATACAAATGCATATAAAGATACAGGTATCACAGATGTATATAAAGACACAGATATATACAGACGCAAAAAGAGAGACAAATATATATTGATGTATAAATTATACAGATATATATAGGTACATATATATACACAGATATATGTGAATGTATATCAAGATACAGCTATATATAGATGTATGTACAGATACTGATATATATGAATTTCAAAAAGGACCTCGAACAGTGTTTATGGCACAAGTATAGTGATGTACGATAAATGAAAATAAAATGTTACTATTTTCGATGTAATAAAAAGTATAACCAATATTATCAATGCTGTACTGGAATCTCAGGGGATTTAGTTTCATATCGGTTGTTTATGCTGCATATTTATACCTATGTGTCAAACCTCAACATATTTTTGCGCAGAAATGCTATTACTATTATTACATCAAACAAAAACGTTTAAATTCGTTCATAAATCTTTAAATATAGCAAAGTAAAATGTTTCCTACTGGACGTGTACCATGGATGGATTTTCTTGCATTTTTTGCACTCTTTGTGTTTTGTTATTGAACACAAGAACATTAAAAGTAAATGAAATTTAACTTCAACCAGTAATAACTGTATTTCCTTTTGTTTGAACGCGAATATAACACATATTTTAACCGTGTTTTTATTTTGGTCTGAAGGAAGGCAAAATTGTATCGTATTGTTAATGTTTGGTAATTATGAGCTGATTTAAAAGTGTTTTGAAAGAACAATAGAACACTAAACAAAAATCACGTCACATGAAACATGTCCTCCCTTTCAGCCGTCGTGGCGTAATAATTAACGGTCAATCTCACTATTCGTTGAAAAAAGTGTAGCCCAAGAGTTGACGGCAGTGACTAGATGCTTTGCCTCTTATCTTGTACAGCTATATTTTGTAGCTATGTGCGAAATCCGAAAACAAACAGACAGACAAATAAATTTTCACATTTCTTCATGTTTCTTTACAGTTGTGAACTCCAACTGATATTATTAATTTTAACTTTTTTAAATGTTAATAATCTTTAATTAAAATAGCTCTATTTACTTTTAACGCTCTTATTTTGACCGAAAATTGGGTGAAGAACTTTTTATAGCTTCTAAAATTACTTTATGTTTCAAAGGGGAAGTCGAAGTGAGTGCAGGAATGTAGATGGCGTGTTTAGATGTTTGATTATATTTATTTATATAAGTATAAAAGTGTTCCTTTGTATTGGTTTATTTTGGTCTTGAGTTGCTGAATAAGCAAGGCTTCTTTAATTTTGCGTTTGTTTATGTTTGTTTCTTTATTTAGTATTTGGGTATTTTCTATGGTTATGTTGTGTTTTTTGATTTGCAGAAAACTGTCTATTGTTGTTAGTAATTACTCTGTTGGAAACATAAACGGTTTTGTTTATAAAGCGTATCAATAAATATATGTTACCAAAAGTAAAATAAGTTATCTTTATATAGATAATTTTTTTTGAAAATCAGCCAAGGTAGAAATATATAAATTGAGCAACACTTCTTGAGAAATACGAATCAAGTTCATGATTATAAATGCTAAAATTGTTACTCATGGTTATAAAGTTCACGATATGCTTATGACTTTAAGTAGTTATCGTGATAGTGTGACTGTGTGTGTGTGTTTCTAATAGCAAAGCCAAATCGGGCTATCTGCTGACCTCACCGAGGGGAATCGAATCTTCGATTTTAGCGTTGTAAATCCTTGGACTTACCGCTGTACTAGCGAGGGGTAATTGTGTTAGTAATGGATATGATTTTAAGTGGTAATTGTGTTAGTTATGCTCGTTAATTCAAGTAATAATTGTGTTAGTAATGCTTATAATTACAAGTGTAATTATGTTAGTTCGACAAACCGAACAATTTAAAATTAAAATACATTGTCAAAAACGATAAATTCAAATAATCTATCTTCGAAATATTTTTCTTTTTAAAGTAACATTGTTATTATAATTTATTCTTTAAATTTTTAAAGTGATTGAATAATACAAACATGATGGGTCAAAATGGTCCTATGGAGTTATTTAAATTTTCGCCATTTAAAATATTTTCATTCAAAGATTTTGATTGTGCTTCGTGATTAAACGTATAATAGTTTATTTTTAAATATTTTTAGATACTTTGGGTAATTTGATATCAGGTGTGTGAATTGAACATTTCACTGTACGTATGTTGTATATAATAAGACAGTTTCAGGTAAAGCTGAATATTCTTATTGAGGTTATATTTGTCTAGCTTATTAAACTGAAGCTATTTCCTTTTCTCACTATTACTTCTCTTCTTCACTGAAGATTATTATTAAATAGTCCACAACAAAACGTAATAAGGAACAAATGTCTTACATAATGTATTATTTTTATAATTTTAAGGGAAGTTCGCTGATAGCGTCTTTTGCCCTAGCAGCTTAAGATATGTGAAAGAATACCACCTAACAGTAGCTCCAATTAAAAAGTAAAATGATTGCTAAATATGGTATAATAACGTTTAGAGACATGTATTAACCTGGGTCACTTGGTTCACATAAAAATAACCTGTCCAATGCGTAGGTCGTAGAAAACAGTTACCCAAAAACTTTTTTAAAATTTTGTTTAAGATATATTCATTGAAATTTTTTCTTAAAACAAAACTACATTAGGCTAGTTTTTGTGACCAATGTAGATTTGAATGTAGTAAATGCATAAACTTATTTTTGTCAGTAAGTTTTTCACAATGAGATAAGGAATTTAAAAAATGTTTTTGTTTCCGTCACTAAATAAACATTGAGAAAAATGTTTCATTAATGTTTATACTTGTACGATCTTATAAGACTATGAATCTGTGGCTAAAGTTCTGAAGCAACAACAAAAAAGTGTATGTTATAAATAGGTGAATTATTACGTCCATCTTCCTTTGTTGAAGACCAATATGTACTTTTTAAATGACACTGCAAGGTTTCAAATCAATTCAAAGTGACAGTAACATAAAATTGATTTGGTTTCGTTTGTCTGAGGGTCGCGGGTTCGCATCCTCGTCGAGTCAAACGTGCTCGCCCTTTCAGCCGTGGGGGCGTTATAATATGACGATGAATCCCAGTATTCATTGGTAAAATAGTAGTCCAAGAGTTGGCGGTGGGTGGTGATGACTAGCTGCCTTCTCTCTATTCTTACACTGCTAAATTAGACACGGCTAGCACAGATAGCCCTCGAGTGGCGTTGTGCGAAATTCATAAAAGAAACTTGTTTGGAATTTTGGATTGATCGTCACATTATAAAGCCTTCACGACTGAAAGGGCGAACATGTTTTGTTTGATGAAGATTTGAACCTACGTACTTTTTTTTACGAGTCGAGTACCTTAACATAAAAACAACGCTAGATATTTACGCGAAATAATCCTCTGAGAAACATAATTCATATGCAACGGATTGCTCCTAAGTAATATTAATTCAGAATTTTGAGTAAGATTATTCGGAGTTAGATAATTTCTCAGTAAAAAGTGACCAATATTATGAAGTTTCTTCTAAATTACTGAAAATATAAAAAAATGAAACACACACATTCAGTATTTTTTAATATCTTAGTTGTTAGTTCACATTAATGGGATTTGCCTCAGTCTTCAGCAAAATATTACCCTACCAATAGAATACAGTTATTTATACTTGTAATAACTTCAGTGAATTTCAGACAGACGAGTTTTTACAAACTGTATCACAAATTGAAAGCTTTGAATTTAAGCTGATGAACTTCGAGATGTTATTCTCGGGAACATAATTAGCTACGTGGTATCAGAGTGTACTGCTCAAGAAGTATGGTGATGTAGCCATCGAATCGGAGTGTATAATAAGAAAACCACTTCCCAACTTGTCTGCTTGCGCTGGTTTTTAATCTTTATTAACTGTGAACAGGAAAGTCTATTTGTTATTAAATGCGACCAAGGATTTATTACAGAATACAGTCCAGACATCTGGGGATATATGGGTCCTGCTTTAGTAACCAGGGTTTTTCGAGCAATATGTAAAAGAGATAACAAATACTATGCTTCAGAACGTTCCAGCTTTTTATTCTATTCATTTTTTTCAGCGTCAACTGTTTTTTGATCCCAATGTTTCCAAGTTCTTAAAAGAAGTCTGTAACGATAGCTATATGGTTCCTTTCTGGAACAGTCAAGTTGGAAGAAAACAGCTTAAACCTGGAGACGAAATCCAAATGAGTCATTTGTACAAGGAGAATTGTCCAATAACTTATTCTTATATTGTGAAACAAGGTGGAGGAGCATGAATCTAAAATTACAGTTTGGGTTTAAAGTCTAATTTTCAGAAAGACTTTGTTCGATTTTATTTAAAACTTATTAAACCTTAATAAGATTTTATCTAAAAAAATGATAACTCAGGTAATATACTTACTTTTTTACTCGTTTTACAATTTAGAAAAATAATTATAAATTAAGAAGTTTGAAATATTTTTTGTTAATCACTTGATAACAATTAAAATACAGCGAAGTTTAAAATTTTCATATGGTGTTATTTGTTTGTTAACTGAATTTTCGAAAAAAAGATACGCGAATGTTTATCGATGAATTGCCGTTCATAAGTATGAAGTAAGAAATTATAAGGAAAGCACAAAGTTAATTGAACACGTCAACACCTCTTGTGTCTCTTTTGTCTCACTAAGTGCGAAAGATATGAAAAATAGGTAACAGGAAACACTAAGTTTGAAAAATATAGCGTGCTTGGGTTATACGGTAATAGAACCTGAGAGCTTAGAAAAGATGAAAACTGAACAAACTTGGTTTTCATGTTCAGACTGGGTCGCTCTTTTTGTGAATATGATTAACTATCATAGTAAAACGTTCGAATTTCTTGTTCTACTTTACACTTCTTATTTACTGCATTATAACTAGAAAAACTTATTTGTTTTTGAATTTGGCACAAAGTTGCTCGAGGGTTATCTCTGCTAGCCGTCTCTAATTTAGCAGTGTAAGACTAGAAGGAAAGCAGGTAGTCATAAACACCATACGTCAACTCTTGGTGTACTCTTTTACCAACGAATAGTGGGATAAGCTGTCACATCATAACGACATTACGGCTGAATGTGCGAGAATGTTTGGTATCTAATGGGAGGCAAACTCGCGCCTCTGAGAATACGCATCGCACGCTCTAACACGCTTGACCATGCCGAATACCGAAAATAAAAGCGTTAATCACACATAATATAGTTTTAAAGGGAATATCCACTGTTATAAGATGTATGGATCTAGGGTCAAGGGCTAGATATAACATCTCTTTCACAAACATTATGACTCTGCGTGATAGTGACACTGCATAATAGACAACCAATATATATCACAATTATAACATCATTAGATATAAAAGTTGGATATAAATAAAACTTTCCTGTATCTATTGAAACACTGCATTAGAAGTAAACAAGAAAAACTTTTTTCAAAACAGGAAATAAAGTTATGAGTGGGTTACATCAATTTTTCATAAACAATGGAAACAACACAGTGTGGATGAGATTTGCATAATATCAACGTTTTGTTATGTAATTTTTTTCGAGAGAAACGTTACTAGGTTTTTGTGATATTAATAACGTCATCTTACCAGAAGCTTCTTATGTTTTAACTTGTGGATACCAGAGGAATAAATATTCCTAAATTTTTCTGTTCTCTGTTATAAATACGAGAAGATACAGAGAGCTATGTAAGTATGAGAGAAGTTATATTGATATTTTCCTCAGTTGAGCCATGAAGTGTCTTCAGCGATAACCATTTAATGTGTAATAATCACAAATTGTAATGTAATAACATAGAATAGAAGAATAATTATGTTTGTCATTTAGGTTCTGAAGTAACAAAACTAGCCTGTGTGGATCACTCATGAAAAAAATAGAATTACTTACAGTTTAAAAGTTAACTACGACAACCTGACATTTATATTATTTTGTCAGTTTACATTCTACAATATTGTGCATCTGTGATATTAGGAAGGGATGATACAAATACCATCCATACTTTCTTTTTGCATTGTGTTTTGTTGGTAGTGAAAACTGAATACAATTCTGAGAAACATCTATTGAGCTTTTGTGTTTAAAAACAAGCAGGACATATATCCCTATAAAACTTTATTTCTGTTCAAAAATGTTTTCTCATTTATGTAAGAATTTATAAGTTAGCTGATAAAATTAGTAATACTTACAGATTGTTACAAATTCTGAAGTTATGATTCGAAGAAGCACATTTGATAAAGATGCTAACTGCAGTAAGAAAGGAACAGTAAGCACCTGCTCTTCAGTTGGATTATCCACAAAACGTTTTTGAAAAGTTCAAATAAAGCTTTTTGTATTTCAGTGCCGGAAGTCCCTGATAGATGTCCACGAATACGAACAACTGAAGTCAAGGGTGGAACATTTTTTTCCGAACTCAGCTGTTTGGTTAAGTTCATCAAAGTAAGAGGGCAGGACATCCACAGCTGTTGTACTTCAGGAAAATTTCCTGGATGAGGTACAACCTTTCTGCAAAAAAAAGCCATGACAATCAAACCCGTGAAGACAAAATATTTAAAAATATTGTTAATTTGCCATTAGAGTTTTAAAGCATAATATAAATAATTTCAATTTTTACATATTAAAAATAATTAACTACATTTTTCCAACAAATAATGGGCTGTCATAAAATTTAGGATGAAATTTATTAGTAGTAAAATTTCTATGTCGAAGGGCATTCTCCTACGGAAAAGTTTGTGTTGAATAAAAGAAAATGATGTAATCTGAAGTAACGAAATGTAAAATTTCAAACAAATACACCAAAATCTACTACAATACATTAAAGAACACGTCAAAACTGGTACTTTGATATAAATGTGAATTCTTCCTGCATAAGCCAATAAATATGTGCAAATCTTACATAAAATGTGTGAGTTGTGGTAGTAGTAAAGTTACCATTACGATTTCAAACACAGAACATAGAGTAAATAATCATTTATTGCACCATGAAAAAATTACAATGCTATTTACTAATTAATACTAGTTTTATGTCTAGCAAACACTTGAAAATAGCCACATAGCAGAGGGAAGTCATGATACTTTGAAAAACTAAAGATATAACAATACTTTAATTATATTTGTAGATTCTGCATGTAGAAGAGTCAAACAAAACTTGACAAGATTTACAGTAAATGTAAAACCCACTACTTTCAAGTACAACAAACCGAAACTTAGCTATGAATAGCACTAAACTAGTCCTAATAGTAGTAGGGTTAATTCATATAACATGGTTTGGTTATTTATTTTTATCTAAATTTAAAGAATATATACGTTAGAAGTTTTCATTTCCACTAATAAAATATTAAAAAATAATTTTTAGAAGTAAAATACTGCGATGGAGAAGAGTTCTTCACATTCCGATTCCAATTTTTTTCTTTCTTTACTTAAAAAGCCTACTACAGTTTTACTCAACACTAGATTTTCATCAGATTCTTGAAGACTAACAAAAGCTTTGAAATAAATTTCTTGTAACTAGCTATACGCTAGGCCTAACCCAGGATTCTATTACTTGATTTAAAAACTAATGACAACTAACAGTACAGTGAGTACAACTTCACTTACAAACCCAAAACTCAGAAAACTCTAACTGTATAATTCATAGCACAGAACTGTATAAATATAGCCAATGTAGACAAACCTTTATATTTAGAACGGAAAAAAATGTTCACAATACAGGTATAAAACACAGATCCCAACAGTTAGAAACTCGCTCTCATTAACGAGTAGAAACGAAAGGATTTAGAACTCCAAGTTACTCTGGAACACTGTCAAACGATTTAGCGCAATCTAGATTCTGCTGTATCCTAAACTATATTTGAAATCCCAGTGCTGTGCATGAAACTTTTGAGGAAAAGTCAGAAAAGTAAACTGGTAATTCCGAAGAACATTATGAAGTCAATAAGAGTTTATTCAAAATACATTTTTATAATACTTCGAGCATTTTGCATGTTGAATCTAATGAAACCAGTATAGTTAACTAATATCGTGAAATGTATGTATATATAAATATAAAGTTACAGAATACCATACACAAAACAACTATTGTTGTTTGTTACAAGCATATTGCTACACAAAGTACTGTAAATGCTCTGCCCACCACAGATATCGTTCTCCTCTAAAAAAGAGGTAATTTTGTGGATTTACAACGCTAAAATCAGGGGATTGATCGCCCTTGGTGAACACAGGAACAGCCCGATGTAGCTTTGCCATAATAATACATACCACAGATATCGATACAAGGATTCTGGCAGTATAAATAAATCTGTAGACATGTTATTGTGCACCTGGGGAGCCACAAAATAACTTCAGCGTTAACTCTGCAGTCAGGTGTATTTTAAAGTAAGTTAGAAGTATGATCTCATGTACAGTGGACTTAGTTTGAATTTGTAATTTAAAGAAACAAAATTTAAATAAAAATCTGTTTATTCATATATCAAAAGTAAAACTTTATTCTCCAAAGGTTTACGACTTAGCCGACCCAAAAATGCGACTAACAATGAAATACTCCACCCATATATCTTTAGTATAAATTTAGAATTTTGTTTTAGAGGAAATGAAGCTCCTGATGTTTATAAGCAGACAGCGGATTTCTCTGTCGACGAGCTAAATTATGTCGAGATTCTGTTTTGTATAGCAGTATCACGTGTAGAAACCTGGGTTTGTTTTAGTGCTCACCATATAAAGCTGGGATTGTCCTTGTATCAATATTTTTTAACTTAAAACTTTTAACTTAACTTTTCCTGAATTACCTTTCAGATTAACTCACAAGAAGAATAAAACTGAAGCGATAAGAGAATTGAATTCCATGAAAAATTTCTCCACTATTCTTTTTTCAAAACACTTTTCCTGTTTTCTGTATTGTAATAATGATTTGTGTTTTACAGAATAACGATTCTTATTGTGAGTTACTTGCATTGGGACTCTTTTCTCACAATGAAATGAGTCAAACTTAGGATAAAAACATTAATATGTAACTTGTAAGATAGTTTCATTTGAACTTCCCCGTAACTGGGCCCAAAGTAATTACTATATGAGTAATTTATACTATGTAAAATACAGTAGAATGAAAGGGTAGGAAAAATTGTTATGGATATTTATACTGTTTTAGTGATCACCCCAGGTCTGTTGTTACACTTTTCGGGAGTACAAAAAGGTTAAGAAATACACAAGAAACCGATAGATGATCTATTTGTGATACAATGACGCTACTTCTGTTCATTGAATGCCCTCATCTAGAACCAAAAATTGTAATAAAAGTCAGTTCAGTTGTGAGGATGAATAGTCATACATTAAGAAATTTCACTGGATGCCAAAGTTCTCACTCAAGAGCTTAGAACTAGCAAGAGTACTCCTTGACTGAAAACAACAAAATGCACTGGCAGCACGAGTTGAAGCACGTGCATAGTTTGGAACTTGTAAAAGCTGATACAAGTGCATAGCAGCGGGTTGTACTGTTTTATCAACCATCAAATGTGAATCTCAGGCTCTATCACGTTAATGATTTCCTCAGACTACAGACCTTAAATTATCTTAGGTCTGAAAACAACAAGATTATTAGTCACACTAGTTTTAATACTGAAGAAAATTACCACGGCATGTAGTTTGCATGTAGTTACAGGTGTACAACTGCATGTTGTACCAATTTTATCAGCTAATGTTGGAAGGATAAAGATTTATCATTTACAGTCAGAGTAATCTTGTCTGAGTTGGTGACACAAATTCTCAAGTGTATCCTTGTGAAGGTAGTGGGGAGGAATACATGATGTGCAGAATATATTTTGATGCTAAACAATCAGAAAAGAGCTTACTAACTCTGTGATTATGTATTGTATTGATACATGGATATGACATGAAGCTAGTTCACCTCTGGTTGAACTAGTCCACATCTAGTGCTCAGATAAATGTTAACATATGCGTTCGAAATGTTCATTGCATGAGTGCAAAGGTGCGCTACACGTAGATACATTATGAGCTGATGTTACCTTGGGTATATATGATTACAACACGAATTTTCTCTGACCATGATAATATTTTCAGAAGATTAGAGCGTGCTCCCAAAGGAACTTAAACTACACATCTCCGTCATTTTCTCACGATGTTGATGGTCTTTTCAACCTTCTCTTGTTATTAACAGAAACCTGTGCTATCAGCCCTAACTTAAAACTGATAAACAAGGGAAAAGTAACTAAGCAAGAGAACCCACCGCCAATTCTTGTGCTATTTGAACAGAATAATGGATTTGTTCAATTCACCCACAGTCTTAAAGGAAAAACACCAATGTTGCTAAAATGGAATAGAAATCATGAACTTTCGGATTCATTGTATATCAAGCTATCTAGTTAGCCGGGAATAGCCTAAATTTCGGTGAATGACTCGTACCTATGCTAGAGTTGAGGAAGGGTATTTTTTCTATCGTAATTGACAATCAGACAACATTTATTACCTAATACTGAACTGAGTTATCACAGTAATGCTTAGGTGAAAAAGCCACATCGCTCTATTTGTTGAGTCTACCGACGGGAATCAAACTCCCGAGTCTAGTACTGGAAATCCCTAGACATATCTACCAGCTAAACATTTCAAATCAATTATTTATATCAAGATGTTAGTTATTTAAGCTAACTTAAAGAAGATTGTGTTGAATCTCATGATGGTGGTGTAAACTGTACCTGAAGGTTAGTGGTTTATGCTTACTTCTGGAAGTATCTGTTGACATGGCAAACTTAAAAAAGCTTCAGGCAGTCTTGAGAGTCTTGAATAAAGGAGATCTAAAATTTACGAAGGAATCGGCTGTAGAACACAAGGTTCTTTAGAGTAGCGGGGATCTACAAATCCAAAGAAATAGTATTTTGCTGCTGAGGAAAATTGGAGTGTTCGTGAAAACCCACTTTCACGATCCAGATGCAGAAAAATTTGCGATCGGGATTTTCAGACTAGCAAATGGAACGATAGTGTTCGATGTAGTGGTACTTATCACACGAGGTTGGATAGAAAGGAGAGAAGCGTCACAAGGTATAGATGTGTTGGACCGGAACCTTTAATGATGTTCTAAGGAAGACTATTAGTCGATGACGGATGATGGCGGAGGAAGAGTCTGAGTGTTTTTTTATAGATGTGAAGTTTAACCTTCGTGAACATGGTGGAAAAAACTGTAGCATCTACGTATGTCGCTGAAACTTTGGTTTCCGAATGTTCAGTTTGGGTGGTTTGATTCGTGGTAACAGTTAGGATGGTGGCTTGATATTTTGCGATCGTTTGAGTAAGGACAAAACGGTACAGCTTGTTTGCGATTTCCACTGGTCATTTTGGCTTTAAAATGAAAGTAATAATAAAATCAACCTTGGTTGAGAGTAAAGTTTGTAGTTGGTTATGATTTTATAGTAGTTATCAACAATTGAATTTGCTTTCAAGTTAATCGGGAGTGGATGTAATGAAGAGCATGCAGTTTAGTATTGGTTGATATTTTGAGGGGTGTAAGTTGTTGGGTTTCTTCAATACCTTGAATGATTACTAGAAATATATGTTTTTTTTTTATTTTTAGAGATTGTGCAGGTAACATAAGGGAAAGAAATTCTAGGGACTATAAAAATGTGTTAAGTCAGCGTGATTTGAGGGATAAAGACCTTGCTTCGAAGTATACTCGTCATCTTGATATCGGCTTGTACCCCGGACTGAAATTATTTGATAAATCGTAAATTTGGCATAGGGAAAAGATGTAATGTAATAAATTTAAGATAACCGGATAAAATTTGACAAAAGTATGTGGTGAGGTTACGCAGGCGTATAACACAAAACACGTCTTGTTAGCTGGCTGTTCTCAGTCTTTGTGGTATCGTGGTGGACTGTTGAGGACATGATCTAATTGGAATGTTCATCTTTGTTTCTGATTGATGGAAGGACCTTTGTAGATACAACCAATAGTAGCCACAGTTTTATTCCCAAATCTCTGTTTAGTGAATGCTTATTGTGTTCATTTAAAAGGATTCTTTAATTTTTCTCATCTTCTAAAATTTATCTGCGAGCCTGGAGATTTTTTAGAGTATATTTTTATTCAGGTGTGGTGTTTGCTACATATATCTTCACATAAATCAACAAATTTTTAAACTTCTGTGGCTCAAGAAGATCATTAGATCACTTGGTTATTGGATAAACACCAATAGCTTTAATGTACAGTTTTTAAATGCACAGCTTATTATTATTATTTTCTTACTGTCTTGAGTAACTCGTTGACAGCAGAATAATGTTATGAAAACATACTTTTTTAAAAAAAATATTTTTTTCTTATAATTCTACACATGCATCTTTATCACATGAAAACTTGTATCGGAAATTAAAACAAAAATTAACTAATTAATTGATAAAAGTACGACCATTCAAATACTTAAATTTTATTCAGGATGACATATCAGTTACCGCGATCAAATTTTGATTGAAACTGTAAGATAAAATGATATTGGTTATTTACAGAATATAGTTTCAATACTAGTGGTGGGCAAAACACAAATAGCCCATTGTGTATCTTTGTGCTTAACTTCAAACAAACAAAAGCTAAAACCCTTCAGCTTCTCAGATTAAATCTTATAATTAAACATTACATTTTTAAATTTAAAGTTCAATTTATGATATTGTGACTGATTTATAATTATTTTATAAAGAAAATTAGCCTGTTATTTTAATTGGTTCTTCCTCAAAATAAAACATGAAACATTTTTTAATATTAGATTTTATATTTACCATGTTTACTCAGTTACTATTTTGTATTCACTTTTCTGCACGTTCTTTTACACTATATTTGCAGGTGAAATATTCCTCAAACATTACATTTGGATTTCTCAAAAGAAATACTATGTTTGCATTGAAACAAGGACTTCGCATTTACAATTAATAACATATTCAGAATATTGAAAGTGAATAACCGAAAGAAAAATGACTGACATGAAATATGCAAAAAAAACTTGTAAAAGAAAAGATAGTATAAGCTTTTTTAAATTTAATTTCCGAAATGAAAACCAATGAAAGCGTTAATTACGCTTTAAAATTTGTAAGTTAAAGTTCTGTAGTTTTATAACATGATTGATCATAATTTTACAGAATAGTATTAATAAGTTCTTTCAAATAGTAACAAGAAATATAATCGAACAAACACCTCCAGAAGGTTAGATATAAAACTCTTCTTTTTATCATAAATAATTCGAGATTCATTCTCCTACACCTTGCTTCACAATATAAGAATAAGTTTTTGGACAATTTTACTTCTACAAATGATTCATTGGGCTTCTATCTCCAGGTTTAAACTGTTTTCTTCGAACTTGATTATTCCAGATATGTACCATAAAGTTATCGTTCCAGATTTTTTTAAAGTACTCAGAAACATTGGGATCAGAAAACAGTCGAAACTGAGAAAAATGAATAGGATTAAAAGCTGGAACTGGGAAGAGATGAACTCCATAACACGTGAATCCTGGAGCAAAGTATTTGTTTTCTTTCCCACAAGCTTCTCGAATAACTCTGGTCAATAAGCCAGGACCGTTGTGACACCAAATTGTTGGGCTGTATTCTTTAACAAACCGTTACATACATTCAACAAGAAATGGACTTTCTTTCTGTGCTTTAATTATAGCATTGTTCACAACTGGTGAAGTTTGAAAACCATTGTAAGCAGGCAAGTTGGGCAGTGGTTTTCTTATTATACAGAGTCGATGCTAACACCACCATACTTTTAAAAAGAAACAAATTTTAAACCGTCAGATAAAACATTTGCTTTTCTCTCAGTCACGTTTAGTATTCCACCTACATACCAGCTAGCTAAAGGTGTTTCTGAAAACACGTGTGTGAAATTCAATGATTTAGCTTTAACGTTTTCAATTTGTGATACAATTTGGAAAGGCTTGTCGTCCTTTAGCTGCCTCACGTTCTTACAAGTATACAAGAACTGGATTCTGTTGGTAGGATGATGTTTTGCAGCAGACTCAATAGAACAAGATTCTCTAGTTGTAAGGTGACATTTACCGGAAGTTTCAAAAATGATCATATTTTCTGGTTCTGTTAAATTCTTCGTTCTCATCAACCTTGGATAACCTGAAAGTGTTATATGAAAGTAATAGACCAATGATTTTCAACATAACAACTGTTTTGTAAAATGTTGGGTACAGTTTGTAAATACACAAACAGTGAATTTTTGTACACAAAACAAGAAAAGTTGATTTAGAAATATTATTAATGTGCAGTATTAAGTTACACAATCATTTCGCCGTTTTGCAGAAAATGTAATAAAACCATAAACTGATGGGATGGGGGTTAGAATTATTGGTATCTAACTTAGACAATTAAATTTTAACTTCAAATGCAATGGTCTAGTTAAATAACCGAACATTAACTTCATAGCACGAACTTAATGTTTTACAATTGTAATTTGATAAAGGTTTATTTCACGTTGCGAAGCAAGACAATGTCCTCCAATACTCCCTCAGTCCAGGTTTTGCTTTGCTGCCCTAGAATGTTGAAAGTATTTTTTTTTTTAGTTTTGGTACCTTTTCACCAGACAGATTAATGCAGTTTGATGATCTCATTCAGCATTTTGGTCTAGGTCATCACTTTAGCGTGTATTGTATATAAACTCTCCTTTCGAATGCTATATTTAATTATTTGTTTTAAAGATGCAACTAGATTTTTAGAGAAATATATATATAATACGCCACTTACAGATTTTAATTCACAGAAAGCTGAACACCGGATTTAAGCATTGTAAAACCAGAAGGATTTCGTCTTTTTAACATGGACTTTTTTAATTAAAGCTTAGTGACATTTTTATTACACATAAAAAATAATATGTAACTAAAACTGTTTAATTATTTTAAAAGTGTGTTATACATAAATTATACACAAACATTTCTTCTTCATTTTCTGCATCTTTTAATGATGTGGCCCACCACAGCCAGGTGGTGAGGACGTTCGACTCATACTATAAGATCGAAATTTCGAATTCCCGTCACGCCAGACATTCTCATCCTTTCAGTTAATTCCACTATTCATTGGTAAAAGAGTAACCCAAAAGATAACGTTTGGTGGTGATGACTTGTTGGATTTTTTGTCTTTCGCTGCTAAATTAGGGATGGATAGCACAGATATTTCTAGTGTAGCTTCAAAAAAATTTGAAAAAATTATCTTCTGAAACTGATTCACTACCGTCAGTAAACATCAGAAACACGTTCTTCTTTCATATGTCTCACTATCTAATACAGATCTCAAAGCAGTATTAGATATTTTTGAAGAGCCACAAACGTGATGACGATTTTTAAGGTGACAAATCGTTTTATGGAAAGTAAGCAAATTATATCGTGACAAAGCATGCTGTTATAAGAGTCACAAGAAAAACAACAACTATTTGTATTAGTTGTAATACTTCGATAACACACAAGGAAGTGAATTTTGTTATGTGAGTGGAAAATAGTGGCTCTCTTTTCAAACCACCATAATTCCACAAATATTCTGAGAAGCAAACCATAGTAATTTAAGCCAAACTACACAATTTAAAACACTGTGTGTGTATCTGTAATGATGGCTTTTTTAATGTTGTTGAAACAAGCTAGTTTGTTTACTTTGAATTTCGCGCAAAGTTCGACCATGGCTATCTGCGTTAGACGTCCCAAGTACAAGTGACTTTATAGAAAGTAAAAGACTCAAAACAGTGACTTTAATATGAAAAGTGGCAATAAAAACGATTAAAGAAAATATATTACTCGTGGTAAACTCAAACATGAAATTTTTAATAAACTACATGGAAAACAGGGCAATAAAACAGAGAGAAATATAACCAACTCACGTTTATTTATCTTTTTTACATTGATATTTTTGTTTGTCAATATATCACGTTTTTCTATGTTGGAACATATCACAAATAGAAACAAAAATATTTTTTCGTCCATTACTGAACGCTAAAAGTTCAGTAAGAGGTAAAACGAAATAATAGAAAAAGGATTATGAGAAAATAAAGAGAACAATTAACCAAAAATTTTAATATTTATATAATTACAAGAAACATATATTAAAACTATCAATAATACTCAACCATCGATCCTTACCTTACAATCGTAACGTTTGCATTACACAAACTTATATCAATCACCTTTCTCTACAACCTATTCTAATTTCAGCGGCTTGGACATGATATTTTATTTCAGTTAATCAAGATTGCTTTAAGATATAGTGAGAGTTATTATTATATTTTTCTGAATGTTTTTATACAGTTACTTAACGTTTTTGTAAGTCATCTTATAATAGAGGAAGAGGGCTGGTAAACAGCAAAACGTTTTATTTGCAAGGTTCGAACATTTCGTGATACACTTGTGCTTTTATCACAGAAATATTAAAATTGTACAACAAAGATCTCATACGGCTAGTATGAGTTTCAACACTTTTATTGATAAACAGAGAACAACGTGACGACCTTTATAGATCATCTTCATGCTGAAAAAGTGAGTTTGCAACTGAACATTGCCGGACACATAAATTAGGAACGAGAGTATAAATGGGTTCGAATTGTAGGGAGCGGTGCAGTTGCATGTTAGGTTAGTAATCATAATCGGTATAAAGGTGTTCCTTTATATTGGATTAATTATAGTTTCAGTTGACGTGTAATTATATTTTATACAATTTTACGTTTCTTTAACGATATATTAACTAGTCAATAATTATTTCACTTATTTGTTGAGTAAAATGTTAAACTGAAGGGAAAATAACAAATAAAAAGACAGATTACGAAATATTACGAAATACTTTAGTTTTAAATGATATTTTTGTGATATTTTTAGAATGTTTAAAAGGCCGATGGTTGTTTTCGTTAGGAGTAAACATTCTTCAATGCAGAGTTCAATGTCTGAAGGATGGAAAAATCGTTTGTGTATTTGTTTGTTTTTAAGCACAAAAGTACACAAAAGGTTCTCTGTATTTTGCCCACCACGGATATATAAGCCAGATTTCTAGCAAGGTAAGTCCGCAGAAATACCGTGTTACCACTATGGCCGATAGAATGGTTATATAAAATTTTGAGATTTTCAGTTTCGGCATATTAGGAACTGATTTGTGGCTAGGTATAAGTAAAGTGCGGCCGATTCGGTTTGATACTTCTAAGTGTTCACAGACTCTAGTTTTGAAAAATTCTACTCTGAAATTCAGAACATTCCTAACCTCCACACAATACACTTATTTCGATGTAATCACTAAACACCTAAACTTTTATGTTAATGACTCGTAAAGTCACGTGTGTTGGCAGAACGTGACTAAATCGACTTAAAATGACAAAAACAATATTTGAGAATAAGTTACCTAATAATTAATACAAGAAAAGCCTGGTACACAACATTGGAATGGCCTTGTAGTTAAGATGGGAATGGACTAGTACTTGACATTGGAATGCAAATATCACTCTGTTCTTAACTCGCTGATCTTGGGTCCTAAACGAGATTGTCTTTTCTGAAAATTCAATTAAAGTAGCCGAAGATTAGGTGATAGGTGATGTTGACTAGCCCTTTTACTTTATTTTGCTGATAAAAAAGTAAGGATGACTGGGAAGAAATATTCCATGTATGGCATTTCAATAATTTCCGAAAAAAACAATGCGAAGAAACACAATGGGAACTAGATGATACCATAGAATTCTACGGATGTTTGTACTAATTGGTCTCGTTCAAAAGAAAGAACAATAAAAAGTATAATTTAAAAACAATTCATAAAATAATCATAACAGAGCGGTTAAGTAGGTCTTTTCTGCATGACTCTGTGTCTATATATAACAGTTTATTTTCAGATAAACAACAATCTGTTGTTCACCGGTAGTTAAATCTGCGTGTTGCAACAAATGGAGATTTAATATAAATTTTAAAGCCTCACCAACATACATTCATATATGTTAAAAACATTCAGCTAACTTACCTGATAGAAACACATTCCCATCTATTAGAAAAAGAACACCGTCATTTGTAAATAAACTGAATATTATTATTTTCAGCATCGGTTCTCTTCGTTTGTTGAAACAAACAAACACCATGTTCTACTAGTGTAATAATTCCAGCTATCATTCCAAGTGTACAGTTCAAACCATCTATTTCAAAGTTACGTTTTTAATAACGCTAGGAGTTTTTTGAGAAATTAAGAACATATTTAAACAACAATATAATATTACAGTTATATAAAAACAATATCAAAACAACAAATTATTCGGTTTGTACAGAGTATATCTGACACTTTAGGAACTTGCAGCCTTATAAGTTGACCCTATTCTTTAAAAATGTTTGTACCCTTCCTAAATGTAATAATAAAATATTAAAGTTTTATGATTGTTGTTTTTGTTAGAACATAATTCAGCAGTTAGGTAAATTTATGATCTCGTTTAACAAATTAATATCACAAACTGGAATACCGACGAAGTTATTACACTTTGTTTTCTATACGCGTTTGTTTACTTTCAAATAACTTATTATTGACACTGTTTGTCAGTTTAGAATATACTTATCGAAATAAATCAAACGTTATACTTATATATGAATCGACAGTCTGTGATCTCTTCTGTGTTGTCTTCCACACTACAAATATTCTGTATAAAACGTTTTTATTTTATGAAATGTCTCAGATGGTCAGCATATTTCTCGTCATAGTTAGAAGTTCATGGAGCTCTTAAATAATAATGGGTTGACTTTAGAAAATAATGGTGGTTAAATATGGCTTACAGTGAAACATCTGCTATTCACGATAACAACTAAAAGCGCCTAGTCCACTACAATGTTTGTTGTATCCCAGCTGAACAGAAGTTTGTGACCCCCAGTGAATCAGCGGTATGTCTGCGGACTTACACGCTAAAATCTGTGTTTCGATACCTGTGGTGGGCAAAGCACAGATGGCCCATTGGGTAGCTTTGTGCTTAATTAAAAAACAACAACAACAGAAGTTTGTTTATTTGAATTTTGCGCAAAGCTGCAGGAGAGCTATTTGCGCTAATTTCTTTAATTGACTAAAATATCTGAAATTCCTTTATATTTTGGGAGATTAATCTATTATATATATGTATATATAAACATACATGTGTATATACATAGAAAAAAATAACTCTTCAAGGACACATATTTAATTGGAACTGTTTTCTAACACACTCACCGAACATCATTTCGTAATGTTGTGACAGTTTCATATTCTTTTTGGTTGTTATAATTTCAAATCAGTTTTGTAAATTGTGACGTTCGCAGATCCTTGAAGAAGATGTTATGTCGGGTGGAATATAACACATTTATATGTATCTGAAGGAATAATAAACATAAAATGTATTTATTGAGGTGGAATTATCAGAACCCGAACATTAAAAGTAATTTTTTTTTATTTTGGTCACAGGTATATTAGGGCGTAATTACTTGATTTGCACTTTTAAATCTGATACTTTATTTTATAGAATATTGAGATAAATTATATTTTGAGTAAAAACAGAATAAAGTATTTTAAAGAATGGGTATTTTCCCAAAGTAAACACCAGCAATATTTTACATCAATGTGATATATAAATGATGAAAGAAAGATAAAAAATTCCGAGTGGCTACGATACATGAGACATACCATTCTTACTGGATGTAATAAATACTCTAGAACGACAATGGGTGTTGAGGGTGCGAAGGTGCTCTTTAGGTTACAGATTCGAATCTTCGTCTCACCAAATGTCCTCACCATTTTAGCCATGGAGAGCGCAATAATGTAACAGTCAATTAGTCGGTAAGAAAGTAGCGAGCCCCAGCGTTCGTCGATAGATGGTTGTCACTTCCCTTTAGTTTTTGATTTCAACTTAAGAACAACTATCACACATAACTCTCGTGTATCATTACGCGAAATTCAACAGAAACCAAACTGTGATCCTGGAGAATGAAAAATATTTATCTGCCAAAATTAGTCGACTTTTATATTTCATCATTTGTACATTACTGACTGTTGTTTCAATACTTTTTGTTAAAAATATCATTATCCACTTGTTTATGTTTACATTTTTACGTTGATTCATCACAGACGTGCCTGTCAACAACAGTTGAAGTTTTTGCTTTTTAATTCGATGAATGTTAAACTCTGAAATAGTTAAATCGACAAGTTGTACGTCAAGACAAACACATTATCAGCAACTTTCTGAAATGGTTAAAAATAATATTTTTTGATGTCAACTATTTTTTGTGATGGTCGTTGAAATATGATATTGACGACAATAATCACTTGTGAGGTTTCACATGGTTATATGTAAAATTTTTACATCTGTATTTCTGTTTTGTTTTTATTTTGTATTTTCTGTTGATCGATTTGCCTATGATATGTTTAGAGTGAAACACTTTCTACAACAGACGTCTTTGGCGATGTGTTGCGTGTGGAAAACGTTTATGTTTGTTTTCTTATAGCAAAATTACATCGAACGATCTGCTGAGTTTACCGACAGGGAATCGATCCCTTTCTTTTAGCGGAGTACGTTTTCTTAGTTATGTATGTACTAAAAAAATTTACAGTAACCAAATTTAGTTAACTTATTATAATTAAGCGCTTATAAGGAACCACAGAATTAGTAACTTGATGATTATTCTACTTTGAAATTTCTCAGTTTATAGTTTCTTAAATATTACAAACTTGTAGAAATTCTTAATTATTTAAAAACAAGAGAACTAAATCATCCTTAAACCCTAATGTTTTGAAGTTTGTTTCAGGAAATGTATAGAACTTGGTCTGCATTTGTTAACTAGCTACGAATATGATCCATGGTGGGCTCTTATTCAGACAGCGAAGCATTTTTACTCCGTTTTCATTTCTATAATAAAGGTAAAACATATTATTTTCTTTAAAAAATAATCTGAATTTAAAGCGATATTAAAGTAGGTGGTCACTTTTCTACACGCAGAATTGTGTTATTTTTTGACAGATAAAACACGACTTTTTCCTGGTTCAACAAAATACGAGAAAACAGGTTGTAATCATTGTCGGTTATTTATTTCTAACTGATTCTGTTTCTTCAGTTCCTTGGAATCTGTCAATATCATGTATGCGACTTGAAATGTATTAAAGTTACGTTTGATTAGATGATTAAAATAGGTGGTAAAAGTTGCATTTCCTTCCTGAAGTTCTTTCTATCTCGTTTATTAAATTGTTTTCTCATTCCACTGTTACCTCTCTCCTAACGATTATAAATGAGAAATTCACAGGAAGATATGATGGGGATCAATGTCCTATAGGGAGTGGTAAATTGTTGCAACAATTTTGGTTTTGAGTACATATTACTTTTAAGAGTTTTCTACCCAATTACATGGAAAATGTACAGTATCGCCACCTAATGGTAGTTTCAATCACTGCTGCAAATATTCATAAAATAACTGTTGTCGGCCGGGAACAATCTTAATGAGCTCGTTCATATTAAAATACATTTAATGAGAAAATAAATTTATAATTAATCTTATAATGCTACCATTACGTTCAGATGAACCTATAATTGCTTTTTAGAGCTTTGAAAACGTTTGTCGTGACTAGATAAACACTGAAGTTAATTTCAGAAACCTATTTAAGAAAATTTAAGAAACATGGGGCGAACGTATTCGTGTGTCGTTTGTAACTTCTAAAGTTCGGCTATTTGTGATCGTTACAAGAACAAGTTATTATAGTTCATTTATTTCTAATTAGATAAATACTAACTTTGAGTTTTTTATTTCATTTTATAATAATCCGGGAACATTCGATTTCAAGTCTGCTTAATGTATTGGTCATTCTGTTATGGGCAGAATTCCAGTTTGTTTCTCCGGCAGAAGGGGTTAAAAACATAAATTTGTTTGTTTTGAATTTCGCACAAAGCTACTCGAAAGCTAGCCGTCCCTAAGTTGTGTAAGACCATAGGGAAGGAAGGTAGTCATCATCACCCACCGCCAACTCTTGGGCTGCTCTTCTACCAAAGAATAGTGGGATTGACCGTCAAATTATAACGCCCCCACGGCTGGGAGGGCGAGCATATTTGGTACGACGGGGATTCGAACTCGCGACCCTCGGATTACGTGTCGAACGCCTCAGCACACTTGGCCATGCTGGGCTAACAACATAAAAGCCGCTTTATATGTACATAAAATATTGTTATACGCTCACATCTTAATTGTATAAATTTATCTCTCTTTTATGAATTTGATTATCATGTAATTTACTAGAAATCTAACATATAAATTTAGCGATATTAACTTCCTTTGTGTTAACATATTTTAAATGTTACTAGTTCAGTGTTTCAGACACTGCAAGTTTTTCAAAATGTTAATGTTTTCTACACAAACATTTATTTTGTCCTAAAATATATGTATGAAAGCTAGGAGATATTGCTAAGTACAGATGTGGCTAGTAATATGGAGTATTTAAAATATTCAATACAATTAAAAATTGATATACAACATTTTTAGAATGTGTAAGAACTGACTTCTACTACTTTGGAATGCTTCTCAGAAGTACAAAAATAAATTATGTTGTTATAAAAAGCATCAGAGATAATACCACTTTAGGGTATGTTAATGAAAAAATGTCACTATTTTTCATTCATTTAATAAAATTAAAGTCCTGGTATCTTACTTAGATAAACAAACTAATACAGAGAAAAGTAACTCTATATTAAATACCCTCATGGTTTGCTCAGAGAAAATTTATTTACTCTGGAAATATGACATCTAGTCCTGTAAGAGTGGCACCAAGTTTTATGACATTGCAAAGACATTGATAATTTATGTTTGGTCAGTTTATAAAAGTCGAACTAGTTTTTCACTTTGTCTTCAGCAGCATGAACACTATTTTTTTAAAAAGATACAAAGAAGAAAAATATTCGAGCACATTTGTGAAAGTTCCCTATACTTTGAAAAGCATTCAAACTGTTTCACAAGATCTTATTTTGTTTTAATAAAGTTTGTTTGTTTTGGAATTTCGCGCAAAGCTACACCATGTTCACGCAAGCTAAACCTTTAACCTAAATAGACACACTAAACCACCATTGTCTTCCTGCTTTCGACGAACAATCATCTTGAGAACCTTCTCAAAGGCTTCTGTCTCACACATCAAAAACCTATCGATTGTGACAGCTTCTCTCCTTTCTGTCCAGCTTACTGTGATAAGTACCACTACATCGAACACAGTCGTTCCATTTGCTCGTCTGAAAGTCCCGATTGCAACTTTTTCTGCACCTGGACCACGAAAGTGGGTTTTCACGAACACTCAAATTTTCCTCAGCAGCGAAATACTATTTATTTATATTTACACATCCTTGCCACCCTAAAGGACTATATGATCTACAGAAGCCGTTTATTTGGTAAATGTTAGATCTCCATTATTCAAGACTCTCAAGACTACATGAAGCTTCTTTGAGTCTTCAAGGTCAACGAAATCTTTTTTAAGGAAGCATAAACGTTCAGGTACAGCCTGCACCATCGTCACGAGAGTGAACGCAATCTTCTTCAAGTAAGCTTAAATCACAAACCTCTTAATATAAATAATTTATATCAAGTTTAGAGTTCTACGCTGGCGTAGCGGTAAGTTTTCTGATTTATAACGGCAAAATCACAGATTCGATTCCTCATAGTGGACTCAAAAGATAGGCTCATGAGGCTTTATTATAAAAAAATACACACATACTCACCTACACAAGTTTATAATGAGCCAGAAAACACTATTTGACCTCAACATTATCGTAATGACTCAGTTTAGTACGAGGTGTTATATGTTGTCTGATTGTCCATTGTGATTGAAGAAAACACCCTTCATCAACACCAGCAGAGTTACGAGTACCATTAACTCCAACACTTATTTAATTGATTTCCAGAAGAAGGAAAAAAAGTACATGGACGAGTCATTCGCCGAAAGTTGGCTTGCTGGTGACCTGATAAATAGCATAATGTATATTTAATTTGATAATTTGTAATTTCTTTCACACACACACACACACACACACACATATATATATATAGATGTATGTAAAGACATATATATATAGATGAATCTGAAGATACAGGTATATATGGATGTATATAAAGATAGAGTTACATATAAATGTATGTAAAAATACAAATATATACAGATGTATATTTAAGGTAGAAATACACTGCTGGATAAGCCCAGTAAAGATTAAGAAGAAATATACATTTTGCATTGTTAGACTCAACCACTTAATTTGTGTAGAGCTACGAAAGATAAAAATAACAAAAGGGGAAACAAAAAAATAATAAAACGAAAAATTAATATTAAACCAGTCAGAAGGATTAAAGAGGGTAGAAAATGCCCAACAAGAGGTCTCAGTAGTGAGTACCACGGTCGTTATTGCGAATAATTTCAAACATTCGCTTTGGCATGTTCGATATATGCGTTTGCAGAAAGCTGGCTGGAATGTTATTAAAAGCATTGAAGATGACTTTACGAAGATCATGCACTGTTTGTAATTGATGTCCATTTCTATAGACTTCCCTTGCCATCCACCCCCAAACATTTTCAATGGGGATCAGTTCAGGCGAACACGCTGGGTGTTCCAAAAGAATCATGTTATTCATCATAAAAAAGTCTCTTGTTCTGCGGACATTGTGAATTGCAGCGTTTTCCTGCCAAAAAATCCAGTCATTTCCACACAAGCGAGAGCCTTTAGTCAAAAAGGATGCTCTTTCCAACATGCCAATATAGCCATTTGCTGTTTGACTCCTCTGTATAACCTGAAGCTCTTTTGTTCCATGGAAGGAGAAAACACCTCAGATCATGACGGAACCTCCTTCACTGTGTCGTGTAGAAAATGTCTACATCTTTATCGTGCCAGTAACGTTGGAAGCCATCTGGACCATCCAGGTTAAATTTTTTCTCATCAGAGAAAAAAACAACACGTCTTCCACTTTCCTACATCACATAGTTGGTAATTCTCTTCAAAGTTTAACCGAGCTGTGGAAGGTTGGCGTGGCCTTTGAAGACGCTTACAGTTTTTAAAGCCGTTCTCTCGCAAAAGCTGTCTTATTGTTCTCGAGCTGCATTCTGCATCCGTAAGGGCTTTAATATAGTTCAATGATTGGCTGGTGGTTTGCCGGACAACCCGTCAAATCCTCCTGCTCAACGTCGGCGAAATTTTCCTGGACTAATTACTTGAAATTCTCGTTCCGTATCCTTGATGGTCTTTCAAAACATTTGCAACAGCAGTTTTACTACGCCAAATCTTGCCAGCGATGGCACGCTAAGAGAGACTTTGCTTTTGCAGCTCGACAATTCTGCCACGTTTAAACTCTGTCCACTTTTTGCCTTTACCATATTTTTAAACAATGTAACACAGGAGAAGTCACTGGAAGATGTTGACAACGATAATGCTTGAATAAAAATGACGAAATTTTGTTTCATGTTTACCGATTAACGCTTCGTTTCAGTATGGTTTTAAACTTTTGTCTAGCTGGTATTTAAAAACATTTCAAAGTGTTCATATTTTCTTTATTTAATGTTAAAAAAGGTTTTTATATTTATTTTCCCTTTTCTTATTTTCATCTTTCGAAGCCCTACTCAAATAAGTGGTTGAGTCTGAGAACGCAAAATGCATATTTTGTCTTTATGTTCATTGGCTTTAATATTTTGGCAAACAGTGAATATATATAGATGTATATGAATATATATATATGTATAGATGTGTATAAAGATACCGATATGTATAGACGTATTCAAAGATAGATAGATATGCACATATAGATGTATATAAAGATACACGTGTGCATAGATTGTGTTGAGCCAGAGATCTATATAAATGTACACGAAGATACAGACATATAGGTGTATATAAAGATAGATATATATGTAGATATATATATAGATGTATATAAAGATATATATGTGTGTGTGTGTGTGTAAAAATACGGATATATGTAGATGTTTATAAAGGCACGGATATATACACACGCAAATACAGAGACAAATATTTATAATGCATAAATGATACGGATATATATAGGTACATATATATATATATAAACAGAAATATATGAATGTGTATAAAGGTACAGATATATGTAGATGTATGTATAGATACTAATATATATGAATTTCAAAAAGCAATTCGAACAGTGCTTATGGCAGAAGTAGAGTGATGTACGATAAATGAAAATAAAATGTTACTATTTTCGATGTGATAAAAAGTATAACCAATATTATCAATGCTAGTACTGGAATCTCAGAGGATTTAGTTTCATATCGGTTGTTTATGTTGCGTATTTATACCCATGTGTCAAACCTCAACATATTTTTGCGCAAAAATGCTATTACTATCATTACATAAAATAAAAACGTTTAAATTCGTTCATAAATCTTTAAATATATTAAAGTAAGGCGTCTCCTACTGGACGTGTACCATGGATGGATTTTGTTACATTTTTTTTGCTCTCTGTTATGTTTTGTTTTTGAACACAAGAACATCAAAAGTAAATGAAATTTAACTTCAACCTGTAATAACTGTATTTCCTTTTGTTTGAACGCGACGATAACACACATTTTAACTGTGTTTTTGTTGTAGTTTACACGAAGGCAAAATTGTATTGTATTGTAAATGTTTGCTAGTTATGAGCTGATTTAAAAGTGTTTTGAAAGAACAATAGAACACTAAACAAAAATCACGTCACATGAAACATGTTCTCCCTTTCAGCCGTCGAGGCGTAATAATTAACGGTCAATCTCACTATTCGTTGAAAAAAGTGTAGCCCAAGAGTTGACGGTAGATGGCGTTGACTAGATGCTTTGCCTCTTATTTTGTACAGATAGCCCTTTTGTAACGATGTGCAAAATTCGAAAACAAACAGACAAAAAATAAATTTTTACATTTCTTCATGTTTGTTTACAGTTGTGAACTCCAACTGATATTATTAATTTTAACTTTTTTAAATGTTAATAATCTTTAATTAAAATAGCTCTATTTACTTTTAATGGGGTGAACAATTTTTTATAGCTTCTATAAATAGTGGTCGTTAACTTATGATGGAGGTTACACTTACCACCTGTGATTCTTGTCCTGGGTTTACATTACACTTTGGTATATGTTTTTAGAGAGGTTTTTGAAGGAATTTTACAGCTCCTAAAATTACTTCATGTTTCAATGGGGTAGTCGAACTGAGTGCAGGAATGTAGATGGCGTATTTAGATGTTTGATTATATTTATTTATATAAGTATAAAAGTGTTCCTTTGTATTGGTTTATTTTGGGCTTGAATTGCTGAATAAGTAAAACTTCTTTAATTTTACCTTTGTTTCCTTATTTAGTGTTTGGGTGTTTTCTATGGTTATGTTGTGTTTTTTGATTTGCAGAAAACTGTCTATCGTTGTTAGTAATTACTCTGTTGGAAACATGAACGGTTTTGTTTATAAAGCGTATCAATAAATATATATTACCAAAAGTAAAATAAGTTATCTTTATACAGATAAAAAATTTTGAAAATGAGCCAAGGTAGAAATATATAAATTGAGAAACACTTCTTGAGAAATACGAATCAAGTTCATGATTATAAATGCTAAAATTGTTACTCATGTTTATAAAGTTCACGTTATACTTATGACTTTAAGTAGTTATAGTGTTAGTGTGACTGTATGTGTGTGTTTCTAATAGCAAAACCAAATCGGGCTATCTGCTGACCCCACCGAGGGGAATGGAATCTTCAATTTTAGCGTTGTAAATCCGTAGACTTACCTCTGTACTAGCGAGGGGTAATCGTGTTATTAATGGATATGACTTTCAGTGGCAATTGTGTTAGTAAGGCTTATAATTTCAAGTGTAATCATGTTAGTTCGACAAACCAAACAATTTTAAATAACGTTTAGCAATGTTTAAATATGATATTTTTATTCTTAAAAAAAAAAAACTTTTGCATTTTTAACTTCATTCTCACCGATGCTATGAACTAGTTCATAACATTTATGTACACAGACTTACGTTTTCCTTCAACAGATAAAACATGAAATTTATTTGTTTAAAAAGACGAATGAAGACGAAATCGTAAATTATCATCGCCAGTTTATTTCTATGCGGATTTTTTTTCTGCCACTTGGAATCTGTCTGTATCAGGTACACAACCTGATTGCTTTGACTTTACGAAACTATCATAATGAAAGTTTACAGTTATGTTCAATTTCATTTGGATTTGATCAACACAGCCAGTCATATAATATGTCCTACAGATACATGGTCAAAAACGATAAATTCAAATAATCGGCCTTTGAAATATTTTTCACTTTAAAGTAACATTGGCATTATAATTTATTCTTTAAATTTTTAAAGTGATTGAATAATACAAACATGATGGGTCAAAATGGTCCTTTGGACTAATTTGAATTTTCGCCATTTAGAATATTTTAATTCAAAGATTTTAATTGTGCTTCGTTATTAAATTAAATAATATAATAGTTTATTTTTAACTATTTGTTAGGTTTCTTTCTAGATACTTCGGGTAATTTGATATCAGGTGTGTGAATTGAACATTTCACTGTACGTAAGTTATATATAATAAGACAGTTTCAGGTAAAGCTGAATATTCTTCTTGAAGTTATATTTGTCTAGCTTATTAAACTAAAGCTATTCCCTTATCTCACTATTACTTCTCTTCTTCACTGAAGATTATAATTAAATAGTCCACAACAAAACGTAATAAGGAACAAATGTCTTACATAATGTATTATTTTTATAATTTTAAGGGAAGTTCGCTGTTAGCGTCTTTTGCCCTAGCAGCTTAAGAGATGTTTAGCTCCAATTACAAATTAAAATGATTACTAAATATGGTATAATAACGTTTAGAGACACGAATTAACCTGCGTCACTTGGTCCACGTAAATTCCCCGCCTAGATTGGAACTTTGGATTTCGGATTTGGACACTCATTCTAGATCATATTATTAAGCACAGGCCAGTACCTTTTTCTATTATAAGTGGTTTTGAAGGTTGAAACTGGATATCTGTTATTGTTATTGGATAATTTATTTTGTGTCTATCATATAAGTAGATCATTGTAATAAGTTATACAAGCTGCTATCTGTGTCTTTCTGTTGCGTTTAGTCCACATAAAAAACCGTAACAGAGATAAGGAATTTAAAAAATGTTTCCTTTCCGTCACTAGATAAACATTTTAAAAAAGTTTCATTAATGTTTATAATTGAACGATCTTATAAGACTATGAATCTGTGGCTAAAGTTCTGAAGCAACAACAAAAAAGTGTATCTTATAAATAGGTGAATTATTACGTCCATCTTCCTTTGTTGAAAACCAATATGTACTTTTTAAATGACACTGCAGGGTTTCAAATCAATTCAAAGTGACAGTAACATAAAATTGATTTGGTTTCGTTTGTCTGTGGGTCGCGGGTTCGCATCCCCGTCGAGTCAAACATGCTTGCCCTTTCAGCAGTGGGGGCGTTATAAAGTGACGGTCAATCCCAGTATTCATTGGTAAAATAGTAGTCCAAGAGTTGGCGGTGGGTAGTGATGACTAGCTGCCTTTCCTCTGTTGTTACACTGCTAAATTAGAGACGGCTAGCGCAGATAGCCCTCGAGTAGCTTTATAACGCCCCTACAGCTGAAAGGTCGAACATGTTTTGTGTGATGAAGAGTCGAACCTAAGTTCATTGTTTTACGAGTCGAGTGCCTTAACCACCTAGTATTTTGGGCCTTAACATAAGAACAACGCTATATATGTACGCGAAATGATCCTCTGAGAAACATAAATCACATGTAATAGATTGCTAATTAGTAATATTAATTCAGAACTTTGAGTTAAATTATTTGGAGTTAGACAATTTCTTAGTAAAAAAGGCCAATCTTTTGAATTTTCTTCTAAATTTTTTAAAATATAAAAAATGAAACACTACACACACACATTCAATATTTTTAAATATCTCAGTTGTTAGTTCATATTAATGTGATTTGTCTCTGAAAGGGACACAAATAAACGTCAGAAAAATTGTGTATTAGGACTTACATAAAACTCACTATTTTACACTTGCAAAGTCAACATTTGTCTCTTTCTTTATCAAGTAAATATTATAACTAATACAGAAAAAAAGCTTCAAAATTAATCAACAGCATAATTAGAAAATGGATGATTTAATTATGGTTGAAACATAGCAGGTATAAAAATATTTTTGTCTCAGGAGATTTCATCAGGGTCCATTTTTTTCTCTTGGCCAGTGACATTACAGAAGTCGAACTTCTGTCATCATATTTTTTTAGCTTGTTACTTAGTTCTCAATTGCAAAGTCAACGATCATTAAAAAGATACAGTGAACTGGAAAATAAAGAAATATTTGTATATTTTTGAGAAATTGTAATATACTTTCAAAATTATTTGGGTTTTATGTGATGTTATTGTTTTCCTAAAGTAAAACATACGCTTAACCTTTCTATAAAAACTGTCATCCGATAGGTCAGAGATAATTTTCCGTGTTTACAACGTTAAATTCTGGAAATAAAATCCTTGTGTAAAAGTAGCGCATATTCCTTTGGACAGGGGTGCGTTAAAGACAAACAAAAACAAACAACTCTTCTTTGAAAAAAAATTATTTTGCATTAGACGATCCTTTTAATTTATATTTTGTGAAAAATGATTTTAATTCAAAGGTAATTTACTTGTCTAACCTAGATGATGTACCACTGATCTGATGTTGGATTTTGTTCAGTATGATATTACTATTATTGCAAAGCGACTGAAGTATTGTACGAGTTGAAGGTTTCATTTTAATAATATTTTAAAGTTTATTTCTTGAATTTTGTTTGTGAATATTGAATAATGATCTGATGATAAATTGTATTCAACATATTAGAGAAAAGTAGCAATTACATTACTCTCTCAGGTCAGAAGAGGTTCCTGAAAATGAAAAACGTGACAGAACCAGAAAACATGTTCTCTATTGAGACCTCTGATGAATGCGACCTCACGAGAAGAGAATTTTGCTCTATTGAGTCTTCAGCAAAATATTACCCTACCAACAGAATACAGTTGTTTATACTTGTAATAACTTTAGTGAATTTCAGACAGATGAGTTTTTACAAACTGTATCACAAATTGAAAGCGTTGAAGTTAAGCTGATGAACTTCGAGATATTATTCTCCGGAACATAATTAGCTACGTGGTATCAGAGTGTACTGCTCAAGAAGTATGGTGGTGTAGCCATCGAATCTGACTGTATAATAAGAAAACCACTTCCCAACTTGTCTGCTTACGCTGGTTTTTAATCTTTATTAACGGTGAACAGGAAAGTCCATTCATCAATAAATGCGAGCAAGGATTTATTACAGAATACAGTCCAGAAATCTGGGGATATATGCGCCTTGCTTTTTTAACCAGGGTTTATCGAGCAGTATGTAAAAGAGATAACAAATACCATGTTCCAGAACGTTCCAGCTTTTTGTCTTATTAATTCTTCTCAGCGTCAACTGTTTTTTTTTATCCCAATGTTTCCAAGTTCTTAAAAAAAGTCTGTAACGATAGCTATATGGTTCCTTTCTGGAACAGTCAAGTTGGAAGAAAACAGCTTAAACCTGGAGATGAAAGCCCAATGAGTCATTTGTACAAGGAAAATTGTCCAATAACTTATTTTAAAGTCTAATTTTGAGAAAAAGTTTGTTCGATTTTATTTAAAATTTATAAAACCTTAAAAAGATTTTATCCAAAAAAATGATAACCCAGTTAATTTACTTATATTTTTTACTCGTTTTTACAATTTAGAAAAATAATTATGAATTAAAAAGTTTGAAATATTTTTGTTAATCACTTAATAACAATTAAAATACAGCGAAGTTCAAAATTTTCACACGGTGTCATTTGTTTGTTACCTGAATTTTCGAAAAAAGATACGCGAATGTTTATCGATGAATTGCCGTCCATAAGTATGAAGTAAGAAATTATAAGGAAAGCACAAAGTTAACTGAACACGCCACCACCTCTTGTGTCACTTTTATCTCAATAAATGCGAAAGGTATGGAAAATAGGTAGCAGGAAACACTAGGTTTGAAAAATATAGCGTGCTTTGTTCATACGGTAATAGAACCTGAGAGCATAGAAAAGATGAAAATTGAATAAAATTGGTTTTCATGTTATGACTGTGTCGCTATTTTGTGAATATCATTAACTATCACAGTAAAACGTTCGAATTTCTTGTCCTACTTTACACTTATTTACTACATTAAAACTAGAAAAACTTATTTGTTTTTGAATTTCGTACAAAGTTGCTCGAGGGCTACCTGTGCTAGCCGTCCCGAATTTAGCAGTGTAAGGCTGGAAGGAAATCAGGTAATCATGAACACCCATCGTCAACTCTTAGTCTTCTTTTTTACCAACGAATAGTGGGATAAGCTGTCACATCATAACGACCTCACGGCTCAATGTGCGAGAATGTTTGGTATCTAATGGGAGGCGAACCCGCGACTCTGAGATTACTCATTGCACGCCTTAACATACTTGACCATGCCGAGCACCGAAAATAATAGCGTTAATCACACAAAATATAGTTTTAAAGGAAATATTTACTGTTATAAGATGTATTATTTGAAAAAAAAACATAAAATTTTTCTAATGGATCTAGGGTCAAGAGCTAAATATAACATCTCTTACACAAACATTAGGACTCTTTCAAAGTGACACTGCATAATAGACAATCAATATACATGTATATCACAATAATAACATCATTAGATGGTTATAAATACAACTTTCCTGTATCTATTGAAACGCTGCATTAGAAGTAAACAAGAAATGCTATTTTCAAAACAGAAAATAAATTTATGAGTGAGTAATATAAATTTTTTTATAAACAAAGGAAACAACACAGTGTGGATGAGATTTGCATCATATCTACGTTTTGTTA
Source organism: Carcinoscorpius rotundicauda (assembly GCA_011833715.1). Lineage (NCBI taxonomy): Eukaryota > Metazoa > Arthropoda > Merostomata > Xiphosura > Limulidae > Carcinoscorpius > Carcinoscorpius rotundicauda. The sequence continues at coordinate 38,648,588 of CM022403.1, forward strand.
CTTAATTTTTTTCAAGAGAAACGTTATATGTCTAGCTTAAGTACGGTACTAGGCTTTTGTGATATTGATAACGTCATCTCACTGGAAGCTTCTTATGTTTTAACTTGTGGACACCAAAGGAATAAATATTCCTAGATTTTTCATTTCTCTGTTTTAAATACGAGTAGATACAAAGAGCTATGTTAGTGTTAGGGAAGTTATATTAATATTTTCCTCAGTTTAGCCATAAAGTGCCTGCAGCGATAACCATTTAATGTGTAATTATCACAAATTGTAATGTAATAACATAGAATAGAAGAATAATTATGCTTGTCATTTAGGTTCTAAAGTAACAAATCTAGCCTGTGTGGATCACTCATAAAGAAAAGAGAATTACTTACAGTTTTACAGTTAACTACGATAACCTGACATTTATATTATTTTGTCAGTTTACATTCTACAATATTGTGCATCTGTGTTAATAGGAAGGGATGATACAAATACCATCCATACTTTGTTTTTGCATTGTTCTTGATTTAATTCCTTTCTTCAAAAAGTGTGACTTTGCTTGTGAGACAAACAATGGTGTACATTGTGAATATCGAGTCAGGACATCAACCACCTTGTCAGTAGGTCTGGATTTACTTTGGTGGAGACGAAGTAATATTAAATTTATATCTATATGTACTTTCTCTCTGTAAATTGTACGTTAAAAATTCATTGTGAAGAGCAATCAAAGTAAAAGTGCAACAGAAAAGTACTGGTCATTGTGAGAACAGTAATATATTTATTACTTGTTGCTGAGATATGTTAGAAAAGAAAACTGATAACTATATTAAGATCCAATAAAGATAGAAATGAGAAGTTTATTCGTAATTTACATTTCTTGAAATTCACACATTATTTCAAACCTAAAAATCTGTATTTATCAGGAATTTTACAAAAATTAGTTACTTTTAAAAACAAGATAAATATCAAAACTTGTGACTTGTCCTCAGGCATATCCAAGTTTAATCAGTCATAAATGTAATTTGTTTTCAAAGATATAACAAAATTTTTTCGTGATCGTAGAATATTTAAATATTTTTACAATTATTATCGTTTATTACACTAAGAAACTACCTTATCATCAATAGAGATTTGGTTCTTGGATGGGGTGATAATATCAAGTACAGACTGGACTACTTGACACCCTCCTTCTGCACAGCGGAGAAGAAGGTGCAACACCAGGTGTAATATACTGCTACTTGAAAAGACAGCAGCCTTATTCCAGTGTGTTGCTTGCTTAGTTAAGTTGTTCAAGACTGTTAGAGTCGATATGACAAAACAAAACAACATGACTACATCTTAACGTAAAGTAATGCTAATAAATTTACAATAGCTGGTATTCTAGATTTCAATGCTTTATTGAACCATTTAATGAAAAAAAGAAGGCCAAAATAATGACTGTGTTTATAGAAAACAATTTAAGTCTGGCAAAAATGAGAATTTGTTTTAAAGTTTGTTTTAAAAATGATTTTAACTAACTGTATACAGTCTCATAACAAGATGGTCAAATAAAATAGAATGAATTATAAACCAAACAACATTGGTTGATTATTATTACGGAATTATAATTTTGAAAAATTGATTATATCAATCTGTCTTTCTTGCATAAAAATTGAAGGATCTCTTGAAATATGTCACACTTATTTATTATGTGATATTCTTTGGGTAAATTGTAATAAAATGTATGAGCGGGGAGAAGGTTGAATCTAGTATAATTTTATATCTGTATACTTACTTACCCTCCCCCTTTATATATATATAAAATTAAGTTTTTCAGCTAAATGTAAGGAAAGTTATCTTCACTTTAAGTTATATAGAGGGCTATTTGATAATAATATTGATGATTTATTTAAGCTAATGAGGGCTATACTCCTCAAAACTAGTTCTAAACTCGTGATAGTTCAGATTGTATTGTCTAATTTCAAAGTGTTTTGTAAAGTTACACATTAATAGAAAGCAAAGAATGAAATCTTCAGAAATAGAAAATTGTAAATAACAGGTCTGTTATTACATTTTTATTATTTATCTTAATGATCTGGAAGGTTTTTCATACAGCAATATTTCTAAACTTATACATATTAGTAAAATAATGGGAAAGGCATACAGTTCCTAAGAATTATATTTTATTCAGACCTTGGACTGAAAATATTTCCAATCTTATAAGAATATATATATTCACTTAACATATTAAATTTTCATAAGAAACTGTTCCTTGTGTGAAAAGAACATTTTGGCTGTGATAAACGAAATCTCTATGATGAATAACACTGAAGTCTTTGGCCGAGTGTTTTGTTGGTTGTGAAAACTGAATATAATTCTGAGAAACATCAACAGAACTTTTGAGTTTAAAAATAAGCAGGACATATATCCCTATAAAACTTTATTTCTGTTCAAAAATGATTTCCTATTTATGGAAGAATTTATAAGCTAGCTGATAAAATTAGTAATACTTACAGATTGTTACAAATTCTGAAGTTATGATTCGAAGAAGCACATCTGATAAAGATGCTAACTGCAGTAAGAAAGGAACAGTAAGCACCTGCTCTTTAGTTGGATTATCCACAAAACTTTCTTGGAAAAGTTCAAATAAAGCTTTTTGTATTTCAGTGCTGTAAGTCCCTACTAGATGTCCAAAAATACCAACAACTGAAGTCAAGCGTAAAACATTATTTTCTGAGCTCAGGTTTCCTTTTTGCTAAGCATGTTGGTGCATGCAAAAATCTTTCAATCCACATGCTATAACCCGAGAGATTATTGTCTGTGGAAAACAAGAGCCGATATGTGCGACAATCCAATCAAAATGTGGCGAATGTTGTACGGATATTTCGAGCAATGAGTCAATACACACATCTGGATCAGACTCAATCAAAATTGATAATGAGTGGGTAGTTAAGTTCATCAAAGTTCCAATAGGATGGCAGGACATCCACAGCTGTAGTACTTTAGGAAAATTTCCTAATGAGGTACGACTCTTTGATCAGCATACTTACTGCTCAGATATCCAAGTGGGCCTAAGGTCCATTTGCATATAATTGGAGCCCACGCTCCAGGATTACCTTTGACAAATGAAAACAGCACAGAATATACTTCTGAAAGAAAGTGTTCATCAGAAGCAACATTGCTTGCAACTGTGGCATTGTCTTCCAATTCTATTTTTAAAATGTGATTGTTTACTGCTTCATCAAACAAACTGTTCATAAATTCAAGAACTGCTTCTTTGGCCACAGGCAAGTGCTTAAGTAAAAACAAAGCAGAGTTGGTGATTTCTACACGGCGAACTTTGCCACTATGTGTGGACCCTGCAAGAAACACTTGCAGCTCCCTTATTATTTGGTTTGGTTCTGCTGTAAATGTAGCAACGACAATCAAACATGTGAAGAAAAAATATTTAAAAAATATTGTTAATTTGCCATTAGAGTTTTAAAGCATAATATAAATAATTTCCATTGTTACATACAAAAAATAATTAACTACATTTTTCCCACAAATAACGGGCTGTCATAAAATTTAGAATGAAATTTATTAGTAGTAAAATTTTATTTCAAACGGCATTCTCCTACACAAAAGTTTTTGTTGAATAAAACAAAATGATGTAATTTTAAGTAACACAATGTAAAATTTCAAACAAATACACCAAAAACTACTACAATACATTAAAGAACACGTCAAAACTGGTACTTTGGCATGAATGTAAATTCTTCCTGCAGAAGCCAAATAATATGTGCAAAATCACATAAAATGTGTGAGTTGTGGTAGCAGTAAAGTTACCATTACGATTTCAAACATAGAACATAGAGTAAATAATCATTTATTGCACCATGAAAAAATTACAATGTTATTCACTAATTAGTACTTGTGTTATGTCTAGCAAATACTTGAAAATAGCCACATAGCAGAGGGAAGTCATGATACTTTGAAAAACTAGAGATATAACAATACTTTAATTATATTTGTAGACTCTACATGTAGAAGAGTCAAACAAAACTTTAGAAGATTTACAGTAAATGTACCACCCACAACTTACAAGTACAGCGAACCAAAACTTAGCTATTTATAGCACTAAACTAGTCCTAATAGTAGTAGGGTTAATTCATATAACATGGTTTGGTTATTTGTATTTACTAAATTTAAAGAATATATACGTTAGTAGTTTTCATTTCCACTAATAAAATATTAAATAATAATTTTTAGAAATAAAATACTGCGATGGGGAAGAGTTCGTCACATTCCGATTCTAATTTTTTTTCTTTCTTTACTTAAGAAGCCTACTACAGTTGTACTCAACACTAGATTTTCATCAGATTCTTGAAGACTAACAAAAGGTTTGAAATAAATTGCTTGTAGCTAACTATACGCTAGGCCTAACCCAGGATTCTATTACTTGATTTAAAAACTTTTGGCAACTAACAGTACAATGAGTACAACTTCACTTAGAAACCCAAAACTCTGAAAACTCTAACTGTATAATTCATAGCACATAACTGAATAAATATAGCCAATGTAGACAAACTTTTATATTTAGAACGGAAAACATGTTCATAATACAATTATAAAACACAGTTCCCAACAGTTAGGAACCCGCTCGCATTAACGAGTAGAAACGAAAGGATTTAGAACTCCTGGTTACTCTGGAACACTGTCAAACGATTTAGCGCTATCTAGACTCTGCTGTCTCCTAAACTACATTTAAATCCCAGTGCTGTGCATGAAACTTTTGAGGAAAAGCCAGAAAAGTAAACCGGTAATTCTGAAAAACATTATGAAGTCGCTAAGAGTTTATTCAAAATACATTTTTATACACACTTCGAGCATTTTGCATGCTGCATCTAATGAAACCAATATTGTTAACTATTATCGTGCAATGTATATTTATATATATGAAGTTACAGAATACCATACACAAAACAAGTATTGTTGTTTGTTACAAGCATATTGCTACAGAAAGTATTGTCGATGCTTTGCCTACTACAGATATCGTTCTCCTCTGGAAGAGCGGTAATTCTATGGATTTACAACGCTATAATCAGGAGATCGATCACCCTTGGTGAGCACAGCAACAGCCCGATGTAGCTTTGCTATAATAATACATACCGCAGATATCGATACAAGGTTTCTGGCAGTATAAATAAATCTGTAGACATGTTGTTGTGCCGTTGGAAAGCCACAAAATAACTTCAGCGTTAACTCTGCAGTCAGGTGTATTTTAGTGTAAGTTAGAAGTATGATCATATATACAGTGAACTTAGTTTGAATTTGTAATTAAATGAAACAAAATTTAAATAAAAATCTGTTTATTCATTTAATCAAAAGAAAACTTTATTCTCTAAAAGTTTACGACTTAGCCGACCCAAAAATGCGACTAACAATGAAATACTCCACCAATATATATTTATTATAAATTTAGAATTTCGTTTTAGAGGAAATGAAGCTCCTGATGTTTATAAGCACACAGCGGTTTTCTCTGTCGACGAGCTAAATTATGGCGAGATTCTGCCTCGTATAGCAGTGTCACGTGTAGAAACCTGGGTTTGTTTCAGTGTTCACTATATAAACCTGGGCTTATCCTTGCACTAATATGTTTTAACTTAAAACTTTTGTGAACTTTAATTTTAGTAATTTTTGTAATTTTCTACTTTAAGTTTTAATATCGATAACGATAATTTGATGTGGTGATTTTTGGACGCTTGTATCCGATTGAATTTGTGAGGGCTACTTTGCTTATTTCCTGAATTACCTTTCAGTTTAACTTACAAGAAGAATAAAACTGAAGCGATAAGAGAATTGAATTATATGAAAAATTTCTCCACTATTCTTTTTTCAAAACACTTTTCCTGTTTTCTGTATTGTTATAATGATTTGTGTTTTACAGAATAACGATTGTTATTGTGAGTTACTTGCATTGGGACTCTTTCCTCACAATGAAATGAGTAAAAATTAGGATAAAAACATTAATATGTAACCGGTAAGCTAGTTGTATTTGAACATCTCAGTAACTGGGCCTAAATTAATTACTTTATGAGTAATTTATACAATGTAAAATACAGTAGAATGGTAAGGGAGGAAACACTATTATGAATGTTTATACTGTTTCTTAGTGAGCACCCAAAGTCTGTTGTTACACTTAATTCACCTTTTCAGGAGTACAAAAAGGTTGAGAAATACACAACAAACTGACAGATGATCTATTTGTGACACAATGACGCTACTTCTGTTCATTGAATGCCCTCATCCAGAACCAAAAATTGTAATAAAAGTCAATTCAGTTGTGAGGATGAATACTCATACATTAAGAAATTTCACTGGATGTCAAAGTTCTCACTCAAGAGCTTAGACAGATATCACAGACATCAAATTATCTAAGGTCTCAAAACAACAAGATCCCCACTCACACTAGTTTTAATACTGAAGAAAATTACCACGGCCCTTTGCATATAGTTACATGTATACAACTGCATGTTGTACCAATTTTATCAGCTAATGTTGGAAGGATAAATATTCATCGTTTACAATCAGAGTTAGCTTGTGTGATTTGGTGACACAAATTCTCAAGAGTACTTTTGTGAAGGTTGTGGGGAGGAATACATGATGTGCAGAATATATTCTGTTGCTAATCAATCACAAAAGAGCTTTCTAACACTGTGATTATATATGGTAGTGATACATGGGTTCACCTCTGGTTGAACTTGTCCACATCTAGTGCTCAGACAAATGTTAACATATGCGTTCGAAATGGTCATTGCATAAGTGCAAAGGTGCGCTGCACGTAGTTACATTATGAGCTAATGTTACCTTGGGTATATATGATTACAACACGAATTTCCTCTGACCATGATAACATTTTCAGGAGTTTATAGCGTGCTTTCAAAGGATCCAAAACTACACATCTCCGTCATTTTCTCACGATGTTGATGGTCTTTTCAACCGAATAATGGATTTGATCAATGCACCCACAGTTTTGAAGCAAAAAACCCAATGTTGTTAAAATGGAACAGAAATCATGGACTTTCGTATTCATTATATATCAAGCTATCTAGTTAGCCGCGAATAGCCGAACTTTCAGCGAATGACTAGTACCTCTGCTAAAGTTGAGGAAGGGTGTTTTTGACAATAATTTACAATCAGACAACATGTATTATCTAAAACTGAACTGAGTTATTTCAGCAATGCTTAAGTCAAAAAGCCACATCGTTCTATTTGTTAAGTCTACCGACGGGAATCGAACTCCCGAGTTTTGTGTTGGAAATCCGTAGACTTACCTCTGTACCAGCTAAAAATTTCATATAAATTATTTATATCAAGAGGTTTGTTCTTTAAGCTAACTTAAAGAAGATTGTGTTGAATCTCATGATGGTGGTGTAAACTGTACCTGAAGGTTAGTGGTTTATGCTTACTGAAGGAAGTATCTGTTGACATGGCAGACTTAAAAAAGCTTCAGGCAGTCTTGAGAGTCTTGAATAAAGGAGATCTAAAATTTTCGAAGGAATCACCTGTAGAACACAAGGTCCTTTAGAGTGGCGGGGATCTAAAAATCCAAAGAAATAGTATTTTGCTGCTGAGGAAAATTGGAGTGTTCGTGAAAACCCTCTTTCACGGTCCAGGTGCAGAAAAAGTTGCGATCGGGACTTTCACTCTAGCAAATGGAACGATCGTGTTCGATGTAGTGGTACTTATCACACGAGGTTGGATAGAAAGGAGAGAAGCGTCACAAGGTATAGATGTGTTGGACCGGAACCTTTAATGATGTTCTAAGGAAGACTATTAGTCGATGACGGATGATGGCGGAGGAAGAGTCTGCGTGTTTTTTTATAGATGTGAAGTTTGACCTTCGTGAACATGGTGGAAAAAACTGTAGCATCTACTTATGTCGCTGAATCTTTGGTTTCCGGATGATCAGTTTGGGTGGTTTGATTCGTGGAAAAGTTAGGATGGTGGCTTGATTTTTTGCGATCGTTTGAGTAAGACCAAAAACGGTACAGCTTGTTTGCGATTTCCACTGGTCATTTTGGCTTTCAAATGAAAGAAATGATAAAATCAACCTTGGCTGAGAGTAAAGTCTGTTGTTCGTTTTGATTGTATGGTAATTATCAACAATTGAATTTGCTTTCAAGTTAATCGGGAGTGGATTTAATGAAGAGCATGCAGTTCAGTATTGGTTGATTTTTTGAGGGGTGGAAGTTGTTGGGTTTCTTCAATACCTTGAATGATTACTAGAAATATATGTTTTTTTATTTTTAGAGATTGTGTCGGTAACATAAGGGAAAGAAATTCTAGGGACTATTGAGATGTGTTCAGTAAGCGTGATTTGAGGGATAAAGACCTCGCTTCGAAGTATACTCGTCTTCTTGATATCGGCTTGTACCCGAGCTAAAATTATTTGATAAAGTCGTAGATTTGGCATGAAGAGAAGATGTGATGTAATAAATTTAAGATAGCCGGATAAAACTTGACAAAATATGTGGTGAGGTTACGCAGGCGTATAAAAGGAGAGAACACAAAACACGTCTTGTCAGCTGGCTGTTCTTTGTCTTTGTGGTATCGTGGTGGACTGTTGAAGATATGTTCTAATTGTAAGGTTATGGTTGTTTCTGATTGATGGAAGGACCTTTGTAGATACAACCAATAATGGCCACAGTTTTATTACCAAATATCTTTTAAGTGAATGCTTATTGTGTTCATTTACAAGGATTCTTTAATTTTTCTCATCTTCTAAAATTTATGTGTGTCGCTAGCTTGTGGGGCATTTGCACATGCAAGCCTAGAGATTTCTTAGAGTATATTTTTATTCAGGTGCGGAGTATTCTACATATATCTTAACATAAATCATCAAATTTTTAAAATTCTGTGGCTCTATTAGGTCATTAGATCACTTTGTTTTTGGAAAAATAACAATAGCTTCAATGTACAATTTTTAAAGTTAATTCTCATGACATTCACAAACAAGACTGCATAGCTTATTATTATTATTTCCTTACTATCTTGAGTAACTCGCTAACAACAGAATAATGTTATGATAACATACGTTTTCAGAAAATATTTTTTCTTTTAATTCTACACATGCATCTTTATCACCCATTTCTACCTGAAAATTTGGATTGAAACTCGAAACAATAATTAATTAATTAATAGATAAAAGTACAACCATTTAAATGCCACAGTTTTATACAGGATGACATCTAAGTTTACGCGATCCAACATTGAGTGAAACTGTAAAATAAAATGACACTGGTTATTTATACATTGTGGTTTCAATACTAGTTGTGGGCAAAGCACAGATAGCCCATTGTGTATCTTTGTGCTTAACTTCAAACAAACAAAAGCTAAAACCCTTCGTCTTCTGAAGTAAAAACATAAAATTAAACATTACCCTTTGAAATTTAAAGTTCAATTTATGATATTGTCCCTGATTTATCATTATTTTAGAAAGAAATATAGCCTGTTGTTTTAATTGGTTATTTCTAAAAATAAAACATAAAACATTTTTTAGTATTGGATTTTATATTTACTATGTTTATGCAGTTACTATTTTGTATTCCCTTTGCTGGACGTTCTTTTACAGTATATTTACAAGTGGAATATTTCTCTAACATTACCTTTGGATTTCTTAAATAAATACTATATTAGCATTGAAACAAGGACTTCGCATATGTAATTAATAACATATTCAGAATATTCAAAGTGAATAACCGAAAGAAAAATGACTGACATGAAATATGCAAAAAAAACTTGTAAAACAAAAGATAATATAAGTTTTTGAAATTTAATTTCGTAAATTGAAACCAATGAAAGCATTAATTACGGTTTAAAATTTGTAAGTTAAAGTTCTGCAGTTTTATAACATGAGTCATCATAATTTTAGAAAATAATATTAATAAGTTCTTTCAAATAGTAACAAGAAATATAATCGAACAAACCCCTCCAGAAGGTTGGATATAAAACTCTTCTTTATATCATCAATAAATCGAAATTTATTCTCCGACACCTTGCTTCACAATATAAGAATAAGTTTTTGGACAATTTTCCTTGTGCAAATGATCCATTGGGCTCTCATCTCCAGGTTTAAACTGTTTTCTTGGAACTTGATTATTCCAGATATGTACCATATAGCTATCGTTCCAGATTTCTTTAAAGGACTCTAAAACATTGGGATCAGAAAACAGTCGAAACTGAGAAAAATGAATAGGATAAAAAGCTGGAACTGGGAAGAGATGAACTCCATAACACGTGTATCCTGGAACAAAGAATTTGTTTTCTTTCTCACAAGCTTCTCGAATAACTCTGGTCAATAATTTAGGACCACTGTGACACCAGATTGTTGGGCTGTATTCTTTAACAAACCGTTGCATACATTCAACGAGAAATGGACTTTCTTTCTGTGCTTTAAGTATAGCATTGTTCACAACTGGAGAAGTTTGAAAACCAGCGTAGGCAGGCAAGTTCGGCAGTGGTTTTCTTATTATACAGTCAGAGTCGATGCTAACACCACCATACTTTTTAAGAAAAACGAATTTTAAACCGTCAGATAAAACATTTGCTTTTTTCTCAGTTACGTTCAGTATTCCACTTTCATACCAGCTAGCTAAAGGTGTTCCTGAAAACACGTGTGTGAAATTCAGTGTTTTAATTTTAACGTTTTCAATTTGTGATACAATTTGGAAAGGCTTGTCGTCCTTTAGCTGCCTCACGTTCTTACAAGTATAAAAGAACTGGATTCTGTTGGTAGGATGATGTTTTGCTGCAGACTCAATAGAACAAGATTCTCTAGTTGTAAGGTGACATCTACCGGAAGTTTCAAAAAAGAACATATTTTCTGGTTCTTTTAAATTCTTCGTTCTCATGAACCTTGGATAACCTGAAAGAGTTACATGAGAGTAACAGACCACTGATTTTTAACATATATATTGTTTTGTAAAATGTTGGGTACTGTTTGTAAATACACAAAACGAGAAAAGTTGATTTAGAAATATTATTAATATGCAGCGATAAGTTACACAATCATTTCGCCGCTTTACAGAAAATGTAATAAAATCATAAACTGATGGGATGGGGGTTAGAATTATTGGTATTTAACTCAGACAATTAAATTTTAACCTCAAATGCAATGGTCTAGTTAAATTACCGAACATTAACCTTATAACACGAACTTAATGTTTTACAATTGTAATTTGTTAAATGTTTATTCCACATAGCGGAGCAAGACAATGTCCGCCATTACTACCTTCGTCCAGGGTTTGTTTTGCTTCCCTAGAATCTTGAAAGTATTTTTTTTTAGTTTTGGTACCTTTTCACTAGACAGATTAATGCAGTTTGATGATCTCATTCAGCATTTTGAACCAGGTCATCACTTGAGCGTGTATTGTATATAAACTCTCCTCTCGAATGCTATATTTAATTATTTGTTTTAAAGATGCAATTAGATCCTTAAAATTATAGATTTTAATTCACAGAAAGCTGAACACTGGATTTACGCTAAGTGACATTTTTATTACACATAAAAAAATAATATGTAACTAAAACTGTTTAATTATTTTGAAAGTTCGATATACATAAATTATACACAAACATAACTTTATTTTCTGCACCTTGTTACTGATGCGGCCCATCACAGCCAGATGGTGAAGACGTTCCACTCATACTATAAGGTCGAAATTTCGAATCCCCGTCACGCCAGACATGCTCATCCTTTCAGTTAATTCCACTATTCATTGGTGAAAGAGTAACCTAAGAGATAACGTTTGGTGGTGATGACTTGTTGAATTTTTTGTCTTTTGCTGCTAAATATGGGATGGATAGCACAGATATTTCTAGTGTAGCTTTAAAAAAATTAAAAAAAAATTATCTTCTGAAACTGATTCACTACCGTCAGTAAACATTAAAAACACGTTCTTCTTTCATATGTCTCACTATTTAATACAGATCTCAAAGCAACATTAGATATTTTTAAAGAGCCACAAACATGATGACGATTTTTAGGTTACAAGGCAAATTATATCGTAACAAAGCATGTTATTATGAGAGTCACAAGAAAAACAACTATTTGTATTAGTTGTAATGCTTGGATAACACACCAGGAAGTAAATTTGATAATGAAGAAAACAGTGGCTCTCTTTTCAAACTACCATTATTTTACAAATATTCTGAGAAGCAAACCATAGTAATTTAAGCCAAACTACACAATTTAAAACACTGTGTGTGTATCTGTAATGATGGCTTTTTTAATTTTGTTGAAACAAGTTAGTTTTTTTACTTTGAATTTCGCGCAAAGTTCGAACATGGCTATCTGCGTTAGACGTCCCTAACTTAATTGTGTTAGACTAGAGGAAAAGCAGGTAGTTATCACTACCCTCTCCACCTCCGACTCTTGGGGTACTCTTTTATCAACGAATAATGGGATAGACTGTTAAATTATTACGCCTTTTAGGTTGAAAGGATGAGCAGATTTGTTGAGATAGAGATTTGAACCTACGACATTCGGATTTCAAAACGAGCGTCTTATTCACCCAGCCCTCCAGACCGTAGCTATTTCGAAATTAAGTTCTTTACATAGAGTATTCACTACTTAATATTACTGATGTTCTATGTACCCAAAATTTACATTTTATCTTTGAAATAAAAGTTCGTAAATATAATTAAAATACTTTAAAACACTTTAATAAATAATAAAAATTTGAAGTGACTTTATAGAAAGTAAAATACTCAAAACAGTGACTTAAATATCAAAAGTAGCAATAAAAACGATTAAAGAAAATATTTTACTCGTGGTAAACTCAAACATGGAACTTTTAATAAACTACATGAAAAACAGGACAATAAAACAGAGAGAAATATAACCAATTCACGTTCATGTTTCTCAAAATATCAAGTTTTTTATGTTGGTACATGTAACAAGTAGAAACGAAAATATTTTTCTGTCCATCACTAAACGCAAAAAGTACAATAAAAGGTAAAACGAAATAATAGAAAAAGGATTATGAGAAAATAAAGAGAACAATTAACCAAAAATTTTAACATTTATATAATTACAAGAAACATATATTAAAACTATCAATAATACTCAACCATCGATCCTTACCTTACAATCGTAACGTTTGCATTACACAAACTTATATCAATCACCTTTCTCTACAACCTATTCTAATTTCAGCGGCTTGGACATGATATTTTATTTCAGTTAATCTAGATTGTTTTACAATATACTGAAAGTTATTATTATATTTTTTTGAATGTTTTTAAGCAGTTACTAAAGGTTTCAGTAGGTCATCTTATAATAGAGGAAGAGGGCTGGTAAACAGCAAAACGTTTTATTTGCAAGGTTCGAACATTTCGTGATACACTTATGCTGTTATCACAGAAATATTAACATTGTGCAACAAAGATCTCAGAACGGCTGGTATGAGATTTAATGTAACTTTTAAATCCTCACCAACATACATTCGTTTGTATTCAAAATATTCAGCTAACTTACCTGATAGAAACACATTCCGACCCAATAGATAAAGAACACAGCCACTTGTAAATAAACTGAATATTATTATTTTCAGCATCGGTCCTCTTCGTTTCTTGAAACAAACAAACGTCATGTTCTTCTAGTGAAATAATTCCAACTATCATTCCAATTATACAGTTGTTACCATCTATTTCAAAGTTACGTTTTTAATAACGCTAGGAGATTTTTGAGAAATTCAAAACATATTTAAACAACAATATAATATTACAGTTATATAAAAACAATATCAAAACAACAAATTATTCGGTTTGTACAGAGTATATCTGACACTTTAGGAACTTGCAGCCTTAAAAGTTGACCCTATTCTTTAAAAATGTTTATCACTTTCCTAAAAGTAATAATAAAATATTAAAGTATGATTTTGGCTTTTGTTAGAACATAATTAAGCAGTTAGGTAAATTTATAATCTCGTTTAACAAATTAATACCATAAACTGAAACACGGACGAAGTTATTACACTTTGTTTTCTATACGCGTTTGTTTACTTTCAAATAACTTATTATTAACACTGTATATTAGTTTAGAATATACTTATCGAAATAAATCAAACGTTATACTTATATATGAATCAAAAGTCAGTTATCTCTTCTGTGTTGTCTTCCACACTACAAATATACCGCATAAAACATATACATTTTGTGAAATGTGACATATGGTCAGCATAGTTCACGTCACAGTTAAAAGTTCGTGGAGCTTTTAACAAACGAATGGATTGATTTTAGAAAATAATGGTGGTTAAATATGGCTCACAGTGGAACATCTGCTTTTCACGATAACAACTAAAAGTCCCTAGTCCACTTCAATGTTTATTGTATCCCAGCTGGACAGAATTTTGTTTATTTGAATTTTGCGCAAAGCTACAGGAAAGTTATCTGCGCTAGTTGTACTAAATTTCTGTGTTTGACTAAAATATCTGAAATTCTGTTATATTTTGGGAGATTAATCTATTATATATATGTACATATATTCATATTATATATATATACAAAAAAAAACTCTTCAAGGACACATATTTAATTGGAACTGTTTTCTCACACACTCGCCGCACATCATTTCGTCACATTGTCACAGTTTCATATTCATTTCGGTTCTTATATTTTCAAGTCAGTTTTGTAAATTGTGATGTTCGCAGATCCATGAAGAAGATGTTATGTCGGCTGGAATATAACACATTTATATAAATCTGGGGGAACAATAAACATAAAATGTATTTAATGACGTGGAATTATAACGCCCCGACGGCTGAAAGGGAGAACATGTTTCATGCAACGTGATTTTTGTTTAGTGTTCTTTTGTTTTTTTAAACACTTTTAAATCAACTCATAATTAGCAAACATTAGCAATACGATACAATTTTGTTTTAGTGTAGACTAAAACAAAAACACAGTTAAAATATGTGTTATCTTCGCGTTCAAACAAAAGGAAATACAGTTATTACAGGTTGAAGTTAAATTTCATTTATTTTTGATGTTCTTGTGTTCAAAAACAAAACACAACAGAGAACAAAAAAAATGTAAGAAAATCCATCCATGTTACATGTCCAGTAAGAAACATTTTACTTTGATATATTTAAAGATTTATGGAAACGAATTTAAACGTTTTTGTTTCATGTAATGATAGTCATTGCATTTTTGCGCAAAAATATGTTGAGGTTGAACACATAGGTATAAATATGCAGCATAAACAACCGATATGAAACTAAATCCCCTGAGATTCCAGTACAGCATTGATAATATTGGTTATACTTTTTATTACATCGAAAATAGTAACATTTTATTTTCATTTATCGTACATCACTATACTTCTGCCATAAGCACTATTCGAGGTGCTTTTTGAAATTCATATATATCAGTATCTATACATACATCTACAAATATCTGTATCTTTATATACATTCATATATATCTGTGTATATATATATGTACCTATATATATCCTTATAATTTATACATCTATATGTATCTGTCTCTGTATTTGCGTCTGTGCATATCCGTGTCTTCATATACATCTACAATTATCTGTATCTTTACATACATTTGTAATACCTGTATCTTTATATATATGTGTATGAATCTGTATCTTTATATATATATATATACACATATCTATGTCTTTATAAACATCTACATATATCGGTATCTTTACCCACACACACACACACATATATCATTATATACATCTATATATATATATATATATACACATACATCTGTCTTTATACACTCCTATATGTCTGTATCTTTGTGTACATTTATATAGATCTCTACCTTAATACAATCTATTTACACTTGTATCTTTATATACATCTACATGTATATATCTATCTTTGGATACGTCTATACATATCTGTATCTTTATAGATGTATAGATGTATATAAAGATACACGTGTACATAAATTGTATTAAGGTAGAAATCTGTATAAATGTGCACGAAGATACAGACATATAGATGTATATAAAGATATATATATATATAGATGTATGTAAAGATATATAGATACGTGTAAAGATACGGGTATATGTAGATGTTTATAAAGACATAGATATGTGTATATGTATATATAAAGATACAGATACGAATAGATGTATGTAAAAATACAGATTTACATAGATGACATTGATATACACAGACGCAAACACAGAGACAGATATATATAGATGTATAAATGATACCGATATATTTTGGTACATATATATATATATACACACAGATATATATGAATGTATACAGGAAGGCAAAATTGTATCGTACTGTTAATGTTTGATAATTATGAGCTGATTTAAAAGTGTTTAGAAAGAACAATAGAACACTAAAAAATGCACGTCACATGAAACATGTTCTCCCTTTCAGCCGTCGGGGCGTAATAATTTACGGTGAATCTCACTATTGGTTGGTAAACGTGTAGCCCAAGAGTTGACGGTAGATGGCGATGACTAGATGTTTTGTCGTTGTTGTTGTTGTTTTGAATTAAGCACAAAGCTACACAATGGGCAATCTGTGCTCTGCCCACCACGGGTATCGAAACCCGGATTTTAGCGTGTAAGTCCGCAGACATACCGCTGAGCCACTGGGGGGCAGATGTTTTGTCTCTTATCTTGCACAGATAGCCCTTTTGTAACTATGTGCGAAATTCGAAAACAAACAGACAAACAAATATATTTTTACATTTCTTTATGTTTCTTTACAGTTGTGAACTCCAACTGATATTATTAATTTTAACTTTTTAAATGTCAATAATATTTAATTAAAATAGCTCTATTTACTTTTAACGCTCTTCTTTTGACCGTAAAAGGGGTGAACAATTTTTTATAGCTTCTATAATTAGTGGTCGTTAACTTGTGATTGAGGTTACACTTACCACTTGTGATTCGTTTCCTGAGTTTACATTACATTTTGGTATATGTTTTTAGAGAGATTTTTGAAGGAATTATCTATCGGTAATTTAGTTATAGCAAAATAATCAATGTGTAAAACGTGACTGGCATCTGAAAACGGACTATTCAGTGATGAAGAGAAAACCCACTTGTAGAGAAAAATATATTTGTAAAAACGAATGGTTTATATTGAGAACATTTTTTGTAGAGGAGCAAACAACGTTTCGACCTTTTTTGGTCATCGTCAGATTCGTAAAGAAAGAAAGAGGTAACTGACTTCATGTTTCAATGGAGTAGTCGAACTAAGTGCAGGAATGTAGATGGCGTGTTTAGACGTTTGATTATATTTATTTATATAAGTATAAAAGTGTTCCTTTGTATTGGTTTATTTTGAGCTTGAGTTGCTGTATAAGTAAGGCTTTTTTAATTTTGCGTTTGTTTATGTTTGTTTCTTTATTTAGTATTTGGGTATTTTCTATGTTTATGTTGTGTTTTTTGATGTGCAGAAATCTGTCTATTGTTGTAAGTAATTATTCTGTTGGAAACTGGAACGTTTTTATTTATAAAGAGTATAAATAAATATATGTTAACAAAAGTTAAATAAGTTATCTTTATATAGATAAAAATTTATGAAGATCAACCAAGTTAGAAATATATAAATTGAGCAACACTTCTTGAGAAATACGAATCTAGTTCATGATTATAAATGCTAAAATTGTTATTCATGTTTATAAAGTTCACGATATGCTTATGACTTTAAGTAGTTATCGTGTTAGTGTGACTGTGTGTGTGTGTTTCTAATAGCAAAGCCAATCGGGCTATCTTCTGAGCCCACCGAGGGGAATCGAATCTTCGATTTTAGCGTTGTAAATCCGAGGACTTACCGCTGTACTAGCGAGGGGTAATCGTGTTAGTAATGGATGTAATTTTAAGTGGTAATTGTGTTAGTATTGAATAATTGAAGTGATTGAATAATACAAACATAATGGGTCAAAATGGCCATTTGGACTAATTTAAATTTCGTCATTTTGAATATTTGAATACATTCTGCCCCACAGTGGCTCAGCGGTATTTCTGCGAACTTACACGCTAAAATTCGGGTTTCGATACCCGTGGTGGGCAGAGCACAGATAGCCCTTTGTGTAGCTTTGTGCTTAATTCAAAACAAAGAAACAAATAATATTTTCATTCAAAGATTTTGATTGTGCTTTGTGATTAAACATATAATAGTTTATTTTCAACTATTTGTAAGGTTTTTTTGTAGACACTTCGGGTAATTTGATATGAGATGTGTGAATTGAACATTTCACTGTACGTAAGTTATATATAATTAGATATTTTCAGGTAAAGCAGAATATTCTTCCTGAAATTCAATTTGTTTTGGTTAATAAACTAAAGCTATTCCCTTATCTCACTATTCCTTCTCTCCTTCACTGAAGATTACTATTAAAACAGTCCACAACAAAACGTAATAAGGAACAAATGTCCTACATGATATGTTATTTTTATCATTTTAAGGAAAGTTTGCTGTTGGCGTCTTTTGCCCTTGCAACTTAAAAGATGTGAAAGAATACCACCTAACAGTAGCTCCAATCACAAAGTAAAATGATTACTAAATATGGTATAATAATGTTCAGAGACATGTGTTGACCTGGGTCACTTGGTTCACATAAAAATAACCTGTCCAATGCGTAGGTGGTAGAAAACAGTTACCCAGAAACTTTTTAAAATTTTGTTTAAGATATATTCATTGAAAGTTCTCTTAGAAAATAAAACTACATTAGGCTAGTTTTTGTGTCCAACACATGGATTTAAGATGTAGATTTGAACGTAGCAAATCCATAAATTTATTTTTGTGAGAAAGTTGTTCACTGTGAGATAAGGAATTTAAAAAATGTTTTTTTTCCGTTACTAGATAAACATTGAGAAAAATGTTTCATTAATGTTTATACTTGAGCGATCTTATAAGACTATGAATTTGTGGCTAAAGTTCTGAAGCAACAAGAAAAAATACGTGAATTATTACGTTGATATTCCTATGATGTTGGATTTTGTTCAGTATCATATTACTATTATTGCAAAGCGACTGAAGTATTGTACGAGTTGAAGGTTTCATTTTAATAATATTTTAAAGTTTATTTCTTGAATTCTGTTTGTGAATATTGAATAATGATCTGATGATAAATTGTATTCAACAAATTAGAGAAAAGTAGCAATTACATTACTCTCTCAGGTCAAAAGAGGTTCCTGAAAATGAAAAACATGACAGAACCAGAAAACATGTTCTTTATTGAGACCTCTGGTAAATACTACCTCACGAGAAGAGAATTTTGCTCTATTGAGTCTTCAGCAAAATATTACCCTACCAATAGAATCAAGTTGTTTTAAACTTGTAATAACTTCAGTGAATTACAGACAGATGAGTTTTTACAAACTGTATCACAAATTGAAAGCGTTGAAGTTAAGCTGATGAACTTCGAGATATTATTCTCCGGAACACAATTAGCTACGTGGTATCAGAGTGTACTGCTCAAGAAGTATGGTGGTGTAGCCATCGAATCTGAGTGAACAATAAGAATACCACTTCCCAACTTGTCTGCTTACGCTGGTTTTTAATCTTTATTTACTGTGAACAGGAAAGTCCATTCGTCATTAAATGCGAGCAAGAATTTATTACAGAATACAGTCCAGACATCTGGGGATATATGGGCCCTACTTTAGTAACCAGGGTTTTTCGAGCAGCATGTAAAAGAGATAACAAATACCATGTTCCAGAACGTTCCAGCTTTTTGTCTTATTCATTTTTTCAGCGTCAACTGTTTTTTTTTATCCCAATGTTTCCAAGTTCTTAAAAGAAATCTGAAACGATAGCTATATGGTTACATATATCTAATAACAGTCAAATTTGAAGAAAACAGCTTAAACCTGGAGATGAAAGCCAAATGAATCATTTGTACAAGGAGAATTGTCCAATAACTTATTCTTATATTGTGAAACAAGGTGTAGGAGAATGAATCTAAAATTACAGTTCGGGTTTAAAGTCTAATTTTCAGTAGGAGTTTGTTCGATTTTATTTAAAATATATAAAACCTTAACAAGATTTTTTTCAAAATTTTCATATGGTGTTATTTGTTTGTTAACTGAATTTTCGAAAAAAGATACGCGAATGTTTATCGATGAATTGCTGTCCACAAGTATGAAGTAAGAAATTATAAGGAAAGCACAAAGTTAATTCAACACGTCACCACCTCTTGTGTCACTGTTGTCGCACTACGTGCGAAAGATATGGAAAATAGGTAGCAGGAAACACTAGGTTTGAAAAATATAGCGTGCTTTGTTCATACGGTTATAGAACCTGAGAGCATAGAAAAGATGAAAATTGAATAAACTTGGTTTTCATGTTGAGACTGGGTCGCTGTTTTTGTAAATATCATTAACTATCATAGTGAAACGTTCGAATTTCTTGTTCTACTTTACACTTCTTATTTACTACATTATAACAAGAAAAACTTAATTGTTTTTGAATTTCGCACAATGTTGCTCGAGGGTTATCTCTGCTAGCCGTCTCTAATTTAGCAGTGTAATACAAGAAGGAAGGCAGGTAGGTAGTCATAAACACCAAAAGTCAACGCCTGGTCTACTCTTTTACCAACAAATAGTGGGATAACCTGTCACATTATAACGAACTCACGGCTGAATGTGCGAGAATGTTTGGAATCTAATGGGAGGCGAACCCGCGAATCTGAAATTACGCATCGCACGCCTTAACACGCTTGACCATACCGAACACCGATAATAATAGCGTTAATCACACATAATATGTTTTAACTTAAAACTTTTAACTTTTCCTGAATTACCTTTCAGATTAACTTACAAGAAGAATAAAACTGAAGCGATAAGAGAATTGAATTCCATAAAAAATTTCTCCACTATTCTTTTTTCAAAACACTTCTCCTGTTTTCTGTATTGTAATAATGATTTGTGTTTTACAGAATAACGATTGTTACTTGCATTGGTACTCTTTCCTCACAATGAAATGAATCAAAATTAGGATAAAAACATTAATATGTAACCTGTAAGCTAGTTTCATTTGAACTTCCCAGTAACTGGGCCCAAACTGATTACTATATGAGTAATTTATACAACGTAAAATACAGTGAAATGGAAGGGTAGGAAAAATTGTTATGGATGTTTATATTGTTTCTTAGTGACCACCCAAGTCTGTTGTTACACTTAGTTCACCTTTTCAGGGGTACAAAAAGGTTAAGAAATACACAAGAAACTGACAGATGATCTATTTGTGATACAATGATGCTACTTCTGCTCATTGAATGCCCTCATCCAGAACCAAGAATTGTAATAAAAGTCAGTTCAGTTGTGAGGATGAATAGTCATACATTAAGAAATTTCACTGGATGCCAAAGTTCTCACTCAAGAGCTTAGAACTAGCACGAGTACTCTTTGACTGAAAACAACAAAATGCACTGGCAGCACGGGTTGAAGCACGTGCATAGTTCGGCACTTGTAAAATCTGATACTAGTGCACAGCAGCGTGTTGTACTGTTTTATCAACCATCAAATGTGAATCTCAGGCTCTATCACGCTAATGATTTCCTCAGACCACAGACGTCAAATTATCTGAGGTCTGAAAACAACAAGATTATTACTCATGCCAGTTTTAATACTGGAGAAAATTACCACGGCCCTTTGCATGTAGTTACAGGTATACAACTGCATGTTGTACCAATTTTATCAGCTAATGTTGGAAGGATAAAGATTTATCATTTACTGTCAGAATAAGCTTGTCTGAGTTGGTGACACAAATTCTCAAGAGTACACTTGTGAAGGTTGTGGGGAGTAATAGATACATTATGAGCTAATGTTACCTTGGGTATTTATGATTACAACACGAATTTCCTCTGACCATGATAACATTTTCAGAAGTTTATAGCGTGCTCCCAAAAGATCTTAAACTACACATCTCCGTCATTTTCTCACGATGTTGATGGTCTTTTCAACCTTCTCTTGTTATTAACAGAAATCTGTGCTGTCAGCCCTAACTTAAAACTGATAAACAAGGAAAAAGTAACTAAGCAAGAGAACCCACCGCCAATTCTTGTGCTATTTAAACTGAATAATGGATTTTTTCAATTCATCCACAGTCTTAAAGCAAAAAAACCAATGTTGCTATAATGGAAGAGAAATCATGGACTTTCGGATTTATTATATATCAAGCTATCTAGTGAGCCGCGAATAGCAAAACGTTCGGAGAATGACTAGTACCTCTGCTAGAGTTGAGGAAGCTCATAATTATCAAACATTAACAGTACGATACAATTTTGCCTTCCTGTATACATTCATAATTGACAATCAGACAACATGTATTACCTAATAGTGAACTGAGTTATTACAGTAATGCTTAGATCAAAAAGCCACATCGCTCTATTTGTTGAATCTACCGACGGGAATCAAACTCCCGAGTCTAGTATTGGAAATCGGTAGACTTATCTCTGTACCAGCTAAACATTTCATATAAATTATTTATATCAAGAGGTTTGTTCTTTAAGCTAACTTAAAGAAGATTGTGTTGAATCTCATGATGGTGGTGTAAACTGTACCTGAAGGTTTGTGGTTTATGCTTACTTAAGGAAGTTTCTGTTGACATGGCAGACTTAAAAAAGCTTCAGGCAGTCTTGAGAGTCTTGAATAAAGGAGATCTAAAATTTACGAAGGAATCACCTGTAGAACACAAGATCCTTTAGAGTGGCGGGGATCTAAAAATCCAAAGAAATAGTTTTTCGCTGCTGAGGAAAATTGGAGTGTTCGTGAAAATCCACTTTCACGGTCTATGTGCAGAAAAAGTTGCGATTGGGACTTTCAGACGAGCAAATGGAAAGATAGTGTTTAATGTAGTGGTAATTATTACACGAGGTTGGATAGAAAGGAGAGAAGCGTCCCAATGTATAGATGTGTTGGACCGGAACCTTTAATGATGTTCTAAGGAAGACTATTAGTCGATGACGGATGATGGCGGAGGAAGAGTCTGAGTGTTTTTTTATAGATGTGAAGTTTAACCTGCGTGAACATGGTGGAAAAAACTGTAGCATCTACGTATGTCGCTGAAACTTTGGTTTCCGGATGTTCAGTTTGGGTGGTTTGATTCGTGGTAACAGTTAGGATGGTGGCTTGATTTTTTGCGATCGTTTGAGCTAGGACAAAAACGGTACAGCTTGTTTGCGATTTCCACTGGTCATTTTGGCTTTTAAATGAAAGTATTGATAAAATCAGCCTTGACTGAAAGTAAAGTCTGTTGTCGATTTTAATTGTATGGAAATTATCAACAATTGAATTTGCTTTCAAGTTAATCGGAAGTGGATTTAATGAAGAGCATGCAGTTCAGTATTGGTTGATTTTTTGAGGGGTGGAAGTTGTTGGGTTTCTTCAATACCTTGAATGATTACTAGAAATATATGTTTTTTTATTTTTTGAGATTGTGCAGGTAACATAAGGGAAAGAAATTCTAGGGACTATAAAGATGTGTTAAGTCAGCGTGATTTGAGGGATAAAGATCTAGCTTCGAAATATATTCGTCATCTTGATATCGGGTTGTACCCCGTGCTGAATTTTTTTCATAAATCGTAAATTTGGCATAGGGAGAAGATGTGAGGTAATAAATTTAAGATACCCGGATGAAACTTGACAAAAGTATGTGGTGAGGTTACGCAGGCGTATAACAGGAGAGAACACAAAACACGTCTTGTTAGCTGGCTGTTCTTAGTCTGTGGTATCGTGGTGGACTGCTGAGGACATGATCTAATTGGAAGGTTATGGTTGTTTCTGATTGATGGAAGGACCTTTGTAGATACAACCAATAATGGCCACAGTTTTATTACCAAATCTCTGTTAGGTGAATGCTTATTGTGTTCATTTAAAAGGATTCTTTAATTTTTCTCATCTTCTAAAATTTATCTGTGTCGCTAGCTTGTGGGGCATTTGTAGATGCAAGCCTGGAGATTTCTTAGAGTATATTTTTATTCAGGTGCTGGGTATGCCACATATATCTTTACGTAAATCAACAAAGTTTTAAAATTTTGTGGCTCTACGAGGTCATTAGATCACTTGGTTATTGGAAAAACACCATAGCTTTAATGTACAGTTTTCAAATGTTAATTTTTATGACCTTCAGAAACAAGACTGCATAGCTTATTATTATTATTTTCTTACTGTCTTGAGTAACTCGCTGATAGCAGAATAATGTTATGATAATATACTTTTTAAAAATATATATTTTCTTTTAATTCTACACATGCATCTTTATCATCCATTTCTTCCTGAAAACTTGTATCGGAAATTAAAACAAAAATTAACTAATTAATTGATAAAAGTACGACCATTCAAATACTTAAATTTTATTCAGGATGACATATCAGTTACCGCGATCAAATTTTGATTGAAACTGTAAGATAGAATGATATTGGTTATTTACAGAATACAGTTTCAATACTAGAGGTGGGCAAAGCACAGATAGCCCATTCTGTATCTTTTTTGTTTAACTTCAAAAAAACAAAAACTAAAACCCTTCACCCTATCAGGTGAAAACTTATAATTAAACATTACACTTTTAAATTTAAAGTTCAATTTATGATATTGTGCCTGATTTATCATTATTTTAGAAAGAAAATTAGCCTGTTATTTTAATTGGTTATTCCTCAAAATAAAACATAAAACATTTTTAATATTAGATTTTACATTTACTATGTTTATTAAGTTACTATTTTGTATTCATTGTAAGCATTAATTACGCTTTAAAATTTGTAAGTTAAAGTATTGTAGTTTTATAACATGAGTGATCATAATTTTAGAAAATAGTATTTTTAAGTACTTTCAAATAGTAACAAGAAATATAATCGAACAAACCCCTTCAAAATGTTGGATACAAAACTTTTCTTTCTATCATAAATAATTCGAGATTCATTCTCCTACACCTTGCTTCACAATATAAGAATAAGTTTTTGGACAATTTTCCTTGTACATATGATTGATTGGGCTTTCATCTCCAGGTTTAAACTGTTTTCTTCCAACTTGACTGTTCAAGATATGTACCACATAGATATCGTTCCAGATTTCTTTAAAGGACTTGGAAACATTGGGATCAAAAAACAGTTGACGCTGAGAAAAATGAATAGGATAGAAAGCTGGAACTGGGAAGAGATGAACTCCATAACATGTGAATCCTGGAGCAAAGTACTTGTTTTGTTTCCCACAAGCTTCTCAAATAACTCTGGTTAATAAGTTAGAACCGTTGTGACACCAGATTGTTGGGCTGTATTCTTTAACAAACCGTTGCATACATTCAACGAAAAATGGACTTTCTTTCTGTGCTTTAAGTATAGCATTGTTCACAACTGTTAAAGTTTGAAAACCAGCGTAAGCAGGTAAGTTGGGCAGTGGTTTTGTTATTATACAGTCAGAGTCGATGCTAACACCACCATACTTTTTAAGAAAAACGAATTTTAAACCGTCAGATAAAACATTTGCTTTTTTCTCAGTTACGTTCAGTATTCCACTTTCTTCCAGCTAGCTAAAGGCGTTCCTGAAAACACGTGTGTGAAATTCAGTGATTTAATTTTAACGTTTTCAATTTGTGATACAATTTGGAAAGGCTTGTCGTCCTTTAGTTGCCTCACGTTCTTACAAGTATACAAGAACTGTATTCTGTTGGAAGGATGATGTTTTGCTGCAGACTCAATAGAACAAGACTCTCTAGTTGTAAGGTGACATCTACCGGAAGTTTCAAAAAATAATATATTTTCTGGTTCTTTTAAATTCTTCGTTCTCATGAACCTTGGATAACCTGAAAGAGTTACACGAGAGTAATAGACCACTGATTTTTAACATAATTATTGTTTCGTAAAATATTGGGTACAGTTTGTAAATATACAAACAGTGAAACTTCGTACACAAAACTAGAAAATTTGGTTTAGAAATATTATTAATATGCAGCGATAAGTCACACAATCATTTCGCCGCTTTACAGAAAATGTAATAAAGTCATAAACTGATAGGATGAGGGTTAGAATTATTGGTATCTAACTCAGACAATTAAATTTTAACTTCAAATGCGATAATCTTGTTAAATAACCGAATATTAACTTCATAGCACGAACTTAATGTTTTACAATTGTAATTTGATAAAGGTTTATTTCCCGTTGCGAAGCAAGACAATGTCCGTCATTACTACCTTAGTTTAGGGTTCGCTTTGCTTCCCTAGAATCTTGAAAGTATTTTTTTTTAGTTTTGGTACCTTTTCACGAGACAGATTAATGCAGTTTGATGATCTCATTCAGCATTTTGGACTAGGTCATCACTTTAGCGTGTATTGTATATAAATTTTTCTTTCGAATGCTATATTTAACTATTTATTTTAAAGATGCAACTAGAATTTTAGAGAAAATATATATAATACGCCACCTAGAGATTTTAATTCACAGGAAGTTGAACACTGGATTTAAGCATTGTAAAACCAGAAGGTTTTCGTCTTTTTAACATAGACTTTTTCAATTAAAGCTAAGTGACATTTTTATCACACATAAAAAAATAATATGTAACTAAAACTGTTTAATTATTTTAAAAGTGTGTTATACATAAATTATACACAAACATATCTTCTTCATTTTCTGCATCTTGTTACTGATGCGGCCCACCACAGCCAGATGGTGAAGACGTTCCACTCATACTATAAGGTCGAAATTTCGAATCCCCATCACGCCAGACATGCTCATCCTTTCAGTTAATTCCACTATTCATTGGTAAAAGAGTAACCCAAGAGATAACGTTTGGTGGTGATGACAAGTTGGTTTTCTTTTCTTTTGCTATTAAATTAGGGATGGATAGCACAGATATTTCTAGTGTAGCTTGAAAAAAAATTAAAAAATTATCTTCTGAAACTGATTCACTACCGGCAGTAAACATTAAAAACACGTTCTTCTTTCATATGTCTTACTAACTAATACAGATCTTAAAGCAACATTAGATATTTTTGAAGAGCCAAAAACGTGACGAAGATTTTTAAAGTTACAAGTCGTTTTTTGGAGAGTAAGCAAATTATATCGTAACAAAGCATGCTGTTATGAGAGACACAAAAAAACTACTTATATTAGTTGTAATACTTGGATAACACACCAGGAAGTGAATTTTGTTATGAGGAAAACAGTGGCTTTCTTTTCAAACCACCATAATTCCACAAATATTCTGAGAAGCAAACCATAGTAATTTAAGCGAAACTACACAATTTAAAACACTGTGTGTGTATCTGTAATAATGGCTTTTTTTAATGTTGTTTAAACAAGCTAGTTTGCTTACTTTGAATTTCGCGCAAAGCTCGACAATGGCTATCTGCGTTAGACATTCCTAACTTAGCTGTGTTAGACTAGAGGAAAAGCAGGTAGTTATCACCACCCTCTCAACCTCGACTCTTGGGGTACTCTTTTATCAACGAATAATGGGATAGACTGTTAAATTTTTATGCCTTCTCGGCTGAAAGGGCGAGCAAATTTGGTGAGATAGAGATTTGTACACGCGAACTTCGAATTACGAAAGAAGCGTCTTATCTACCCAGCCCTTCCATGCCGTAACAAGTTCTTTACAGAGAGTATCAGGTACTTCATGTCACTGGTATTCTACGTACCCTAAATTTACATTTTATCTTTGAAATAAAAGCTCGTAAATAAAATTAAAACACTTTAATAAATAATAAAAAGTACATGTGACTTTATAGAAAGTAAAAGACTCAAAACAGTGACTTTAATATGAAAAGTAGCAATAAAAACGATTAAACAAAATATATTTCTCGTGGTAAACTCAAACATGAAATTTTTAATAAACCACACGAAAAATAGGGCAATAAAACCAACTCACGTTTATTTATCTGCTTTACATTAATATTTATGTTTCTCAATATATCACGTTTATCTATGTTGGTGCATACCACAAATAGAAACAAAAATATTCTTCCGTCCATTCCAGAACTCTAAAAGTTCAGTAAGAGGTGAAACGAAATAATAGAAAAAGGATTATGAGAAAATAAAGAGAACAATTAACCAAAAATTTTAATATTTATATAAATACAAGAAACATGTATTAAAACTATCAATAATACTCAACCATCGATCCCTATCTCACAATCGTAACGTTTGCATTACAGAAACTTATATCAATCATCTTTCTCTACAACCTATTCTAATTTCAGCGGCTTGGACATGATATTTTATTTCAGTTAATCAAAATTGTATTGAGATACACTGAAAGTTATTATTATATTTTTCTGAATGTTTTTAAACAGTTACTAAAGGTTTCAGTAAGTCATCTTATAATAGAGGAAGAGGGCTGGTAAACAGCAAAACGTTTTATTTGCAAGGTTCGAACATTTCGTGATACACTTCTGCTTTTATCACAGAAATATTAACATTGTGCAACAAAGATCTCAGAACGGCTAGTATGAGTATTAACACTTTTATTGATAAACAGAGAACAACGTGTCGACCTTTATGTTGAAAAAGTGAGTTTGCAACTGAACATTGCCGGACACATAAATTAGGAACAAGAGTATAAATGGGTTCGAATTGTAGGGGGCGGTGCAGTTGCATGTTAGGTTGGTAATCATAATCGGTATAATGGTGTTCTTTTATATTGGATTAATTATAGTTTCAGTTGACGTATAATTATGTTTTATACGATTTTAAGTTTCTTTAAATATATTTTAACTAGCTAATAATTATTTCACTTAATTGTTGAGTAAAGTGTTAAACTGAAGGGAAAATAACAAATAAAAAGACAGTTTACGAAATATTACGAAATACTTTAGTTTTAAATGATATTTTTAAAATGTTTAAAAGGCCGATGGTTGTTTTCATTAGGAGTAAACATTCTTCAATGCAGAGTTCAATGTCTGAATGATGGAAAAATCGTTTGTGTATTTGTTTGTTTTTAAGCACAAAAGTACACAAAAGGTTCTCTGTATTTTGCCCACCACGGATATATAAGCAAGACTTCTAGCAAGGTAAGTCCGCAGAAATACCGTGTTACCACTATGGCCGATAGAATGGTTATATAAAATGTTGATATTTTCAGTTTCGGCATATAAGAAACTGATTAGTGGCTAGGTATAAGTAAAGTGCGGCCGATTCGGTTTGACACTTCTAAGTGTTCGCAGACTTTAGTTTTGAAAACTTCTACTCTCAAATTCAAAACAGACCTGACCTCCACACAATACACTTATTTCGATGTAATCACTAAACACCTAAACGTTTATGTTAATGACTCTTAAAGTCACGTGTGTTGGCAGAACGTGACTAAATGGACTTAAAATGACAAAAACAATACTGGACAATAAGTTACCTAGTACTTAATGCAAGAATAGCCTGGTACATAACATGGGAATGGCCTTGTACTTAACATGGGAATAGTGTAGAACTTGATGTTGGAATGGCCTAGTACCTATCATGTTAATGACATAACACTTAATAAGAGAATGGTCTAGTGCTTAACATGGGAATAACTTGGTATTTAACATGGGAATGGCCTTGTGCTTTGCATGGGAATGGTTTAGTGTATAGCATGGGAATGGATTAGTGATTACGATGGCCTTGTACTTTATATGGGAATGACTTTGTGTTTAACGTGGGAATGGCCAGTGCTCAATATGAGAATGGCTAAGTACTTACCATGGGAATGGCCTGGTACTTAACTTGGGAATAGACTAGTACTTGACATTGGAATGCAAAGATCACTCTGTTCTTAACTCAGTGTCGCTGATCATGGGTCCTAAACGAGAGTGTCTTTTCTGAAAATTCAATTACATTAGCCTAAGATTAGGTAATGGGTGATGTTGACCAGCCCTTTTACTCTATTTTGCTGATAAAATAGTAAGGATGACTGGGAAGAAATATCCCATGTGAAGATAACACATATTTTAACTGTATTTTGTTTCAGTCTACACGAAGGCAAAATTGTATCGTATTGTTAATGTTTGTTAATTATGAGCTGGTTTAAAAGTGTTTAGAAAGAACAATAGAACACTAAAAAAATGCACGTCACATGAAACATGTTCTCCCTTTCAGCCGTCGGGGCGTAATAATTAACGGTCAATCTCACTGTTGGTTGGTAAACGTGTAGCCCAAGAGTTGACGGTAGATGGCGATGACTAGATGTTTTGTCTCTTATTTTGCACAGATAGCCCTTTTGTAACTATGTGCGAAATTCGAAAACAAACAGACAAACAAATAAATTTTTACATTTCTTCATGTTTTTTACAGTTGTGAACTCCAACTGATATTATTAATTTTAACTTTTTTAAATGTTAATTATCTTTAATTAAAATATCTCTATTCACTTTTAACGCTCTTCTTTTGACCGAAAATGGAGTGAACAACTTTTTATAGCTTTTATAATTTGTGGTCGTTAACTTACGATGGATGTTACGCTGACCACTTGTGATTCGTTTCCCGAATTTACATTACACTTTGGTATATGTTTTTTGAGGGATTTTTGAAGGAATTGTCTATCGATAATTTAATTATAGCAAAATAATCAGTATGACAAAAGTAACTGGCTTTCTGAAAACGGACCATTCAGTGATGAAAAAAAAACCCACTTATAGAGAAAAATATGTGTCTGAAAACGAATGGTTTATCTTGAGAAAATTTTTATGTAGAGGAGCAAACAGCGTTTCGACCTTCTTTGGTCATCGTCAAATTTGTTAGGAAAGAAATAGGTAACTGACTTCATGTTTCAAGGGTGTAGTGGAACTGAGTGCAGAAATGTAGATAGCGTGTTTAGATGTTTGCTTACATTTATTTATATAAGTATAAAAGTGTTCCTTTGTATTGGTTTATTTTGGGCTTGAGTTGCTGTATAAGCAGGGCTTCCTCATTTTTGCTTTTGTTTATGTTTGTTTCTTTATTTAGTATTTGGGTATTTTCTATGGTTATGTTGTGTTTTTTCATTTACAGAGATCTGTGTATTGTTGTTAGTAATTATTCTGTTGGAACAGGAACAATTTTGTTTATAAAGCGTATAAATAAATATATATTAACAAAAGTAAAATAAGTTATCATTATATAAATAAAAATTTATGAAAATCAGCCTAGGTAGAAATATATAAATTAAGCAACACTTCTTGAGAAATACGAATCAATTTCATGATTAT
This sequence comes from Carcinoscorpius rotundicauda, assembly GCA_011833715.1. NCBI lineage: Eukaryota > Metazoa > Arthropoda > Merostomata > Xiphosura > Limulidae > Carcinoscorpius > Carcinoscorpius rotundicauda. The sequence goes on from CM022403.1 coordinate 38,679,700, forward strand.
AAAATAGTTACTAATGTTTACCAAGTTCACATTATGCTTATGCCTTTAAGTAGTTATCGTGTTTGTGGGTGCGTTTCTAATAGCAAAGCAAAATCGGGCTATCTGCTGAGTCCATCGAGGAGAATCGAACCTTTCATTTTAGCGTTGCAAATCAGCAGACTTACCACTGTACCAACGAAGGGTAATCGTGTTAGATTACTTTAAGTGGTAATTGTGTTAGTAATGCTTGTGAATTCAAGTGTAATCATGTTAGCTCGACAAACCGAACAATTTTAAATTAAAATAAAGTTTTACAATATTTAAATATGATATTTTTTTCTGTTTAAAAAACTTTTGGGTTTTTAACTTCATTAACACTGATGCTTTGAACTAGTTTATAACATTTTTATTAGCAGACTTACGTTTCCTTCTACAGATAAAACATAAAATTTATTTGCTTAAAAAGAGCAATCAAGACGAAACAGTAAATTATAATCGCCAGTTTATTTCTATGCGGATTTTTTTTAAGCCACTTGGAATCTGCCTGTATCAGGTACACAACCTGATTGCTTTGACTTTACAAAACTATCATAATGAAGCTTTACTGTTACGTTTGATTTCATTTGGATTTGAACAACAAACAACACAGCCAGTCTGTTCCTACAGATACATTGTCAAAAACGATAAATTCAAATAATCGGCCTTTGAAATATTTTTCACTTTAAAGTAACATTGTCATTACAATTTATTCTTTAAATTTTTAAAGTGATTGAATAATACAAACATGATGGGTCAAAATGGTCCTTTGGACTAATTTAAATTTTCGCCATTTAGAATATTTTCATTCAAAGAGTTTGATTGTGCTTCGTGATTAAACGTATAATAGTTTATTTTTAAATATTTGTAAGGTTTCTTTCTAAATAATTCGGGTAATTTGATATCAGGTGTGTGAATTGAACATTTCACTGAACGTAAATTGTATATAATAAGATAATTTCAGGTTAAGCTGAATATTCTTCCTGAAATTCTATTTGTCTTGGTTAATAAATTAAAGCCATTCTCCTATCTCACTATTACTTCTCTCCTTTACTGAAGATCATAATTAAATAGTCCACAACAAAACGTAATAAGGAACAAATGTCCTACATGATATCTTATTTTTAGCATTTTAAGGAAAGTTTGCTGTTAGCGTCTTTTGCCCTTGCAACTTAAAAGATGTGAAAGAATATCACTTAACAGTAGTAAAATGATTACTAAATATCGCACAATAATGTTTAGAGACATGTATTAACCTGGATCACTTGGTTCACATAAAAATTACCTCTCCAATGCGTAGGTGGTAGAAAGCAGATACCCAAAAAGATTTTAAAAATTTTGTTTAAGATATATTCATTGAACTTTTTCTTAAAACAAAACTACATTAGGCTAGTTTTTGTGTCCAACACATGGATTCAAGATGTAGATTTGAACGTAGTAAATCCATAAACTTATTTTTGCTCACTATGAGATAAGGAATTGAAAAAAAATGTTTTTCTTTCCGTTGCTAGATAAGCATTTAAAAAAAATGTTGCATTAATGTTTATACTTATAATCTTATAAGATTATGAATCTATGGCTAATGTTCTGAAGCAACAACAAAAAAGTGTATCTTATAAATTCGTGAATCATTACGTTGATATTCCAGTGTTGAAAACCAACATGTACTTTTCAAATGACGTGCAGGTGTTCAATCAATTCAAAGTGACAGTAACATAAAATTGGTTTGATTTCGTTTGTCTGAGGGTCGCGGGTTCGCATCCCCGTAAAGTCAAACATGCTTGCCCTTTCAGCCGTGGGGCCGTTATAAAGTGCGGTCAATCCCAGTATTCATTGGTAAAATAGTAGTCCAAGAGTTGGCGGTGGGTGGTGATGACTAGCTGACTTCTTTCTGTTCTTACACTGCTAAATTAGGGACGGCTAGCACAGATAGCCCTCGAGTAGTTTTGTTCGAAATTCAAAAACAAACTTGTTTGGATTGATCGTAACATTACAACGCCCTCACAGCTCAAAGGTCAAACATGTTTTGTGTGATGAAGATTCGAACCTACTTACCTTGTTTTACGAGTCGAGTGCCTTAACCACCTAGCATGTTGGGCCTTAACATAAGAACAATGCTATATATGTACGCGAAATAATCCTCTGAGAAACATAATTCACATGCTATGGATTGCTCATTAGTAATATTAATTCAGAACTTTGAGTTAGATATTTCGGAGTCAGATTATTTCTCAGTAAAAAAGGCCAATCTTATGAATTTTCTTCTAAATTATTTAAAATATAAAAAATGAAACACTACACACACACATTCAGTATTTTTAAATATCTTAGTTGTTTGTTCACAAATGTGATTTGCCTCTAAAAGGGACACAAATAAACGTTAGAAAAATTGTGTATTAGGCCTTACTAACATAAAACTCACTATTTTCGATTTACAAAATCAACATTTGTCTCTTTTTTTATCAAGTAAATATTGTAACTAATACAGAAAATAGGCTTTAAAATTAATCAACAGCGTGATTAGGAAATAGATGATTTAGTTGTGGTTGGAACATTGCAGGTATAAGAATATTTTTGTCTTAGTGGATTTCATTAGCGTTCACTACTTTCTTTTGGCCAGTAGCATTACAGAAGTCGAACTTCTGTCATCATATTTTTTTAGCTTGTTACTTAGTTCTCAATTGCAAAGTCAACGATCATTAAAAAGATACAGTAAACTGGAAAATAAAGAAATATTTGTATATATTTTGAGAAATTGTAATATACTTTCAAAATTATTTGGGTTTTATGTGATATTATTGTTTTCCTAAAGCAAAACATACGCTTAACCTTTCTATAAAAACTGTCATCCGACAGGTCATAGATAGTTTTCCGTGTTTACAAGTTAAATTCTGGAAATAAATTCCTTTTGTAAAAGTAGCGCAGATTCCTATGGACAGGGATGCGTTAAAGATAAACAAAAACAAACAAACCTCCTTTGAAAAAAAAATTTGCATTGGACGATCTTTTTCATTTATATTTTGTGGAGAATTATTTTAATTCAAAGGTAATTTACTTGTCTAACCTAGATCATGTACTATTGATCTGATGTTGGATTTTGTTCAGTATCGTATTATTTTATTGCAAAGCGACTAAAGTATTGTACAACTTGAAGGTTTCATTTTAATAATATTTGACAGTTTATTTCTTGAATTTTATTTGCGAATATTAAATAATGATATGTCGATAAATTGTGCTCAACATATTAGAAAAAGTAGCAATTACATAACTGTCTCAGCTTAGAAGAAAACATGTTCTTTTTTGAGACCTCTGGTAAATGCTACCTTACGAGTAGAGAATTTTGCTTTATTGAGTCTTCAGCAAAATATTACCCTACCAACAGAATCCAGTTATTTTATGCTTGTAATAACTTCAGTGAATTACTGCGAGTTTTTTCAAACTGTATTACAAATTGAAAGCGTTGAAATTAAACTGATGAACTCCGAGATATTATTCTCCAAAACACCATTAGCTACGTGAAATCAGAGTGAACTGTTTAACGTAACTATTCACAAAACGGCTTTTCTCTCAAATGGTATGTACTTATTTATATGATGGTATTTAAACTATGTACTGCTTAAGAAGTATGGTGGTTTAGCCATCGAATCTGACCGTATAGCAAAAAAACAACAACAACCACGTCTCAACTTGTCTGCTTACGCTGGTTTTTAATCTTTATTAACTGTGAACACGAAAGTCTATTCCTCATTGAATGCGAGCAAGGACTTATTACAGAATACAGTTCAAACATCTGGGGATATATGGGCCCTGCTTTAGTAACCAGGGTTTTTCGAGCAGCATGTGAAAGAGAAAACAAATACCATGTTGCAGAACGTTCCAGCTTTTTGTCTTATTCATTTTTCTCAGCGTCAACTGTTTTTTTTATCCCAATGTTTTCAAGTTCTTAAAAGAAGTATGTGACGATAGCTATATGGTTCATATCTGGAACAGTCAAGTTTGAAGAAAACAGCTTAAATCTGGAGATGAAAGCCCAATGAATCATTTGTACAAGGAGAATTGTCCAATAACTTATTCTTATGTTGTGAAACAAGGTGTAGGAGAATGAATCTAAACTTACAGTTCGGGTTTAAAGTCTAATTTTCAGTTGGAGTTTGTTCGATTTTATTTAAAATTTATAAAATCTTATTAATATTATATCTAAAAAATGATAACTCAGTTAATTTACTTACTTACTTTTTACTCGTTTTTACAATTTAGAAAAATAATTATGAATTAAGAAGTTTGAAATATTTTTGTTAATCACTTGATAATAATTAAAATGTAGCGAAGTTTACAATTTTCATATGGTGTTATTTGTTTGTTTCTAAATTTTCGAAAAAAGATACGCGAATGTTTATCGATGAATTGGCGTCCATAAGTATGAAGTAAGAAATTATAAGGAAAGCACAAAGTTAATTGAACACGCCACCACCTCTTGTGTCACTTTTGTTTCACTAAATGCAAAAGATATGAAAAATAGGTAACAGGAAACACTAGGTTAGAAAAGATAAAAATTGAATAAATTTGTTTTTTGATGTTGAGACTGGTTCACTATTTTAATGAATATTTTTAACTATCATAGCAAAAAATTCGAATTTCTTGTTCTACTTTCTACTTCTATTTTATTGCATTATAACTAAAAAACAAAAACAACAGAGTCAATCAAATATAACATTGTTTCAAGATGTTATAAAATGTGTTATTTGGAAAATAAACACAAAATCTCTCTGACAGATGTATGGTCAAGGGGTAAATACAACATCTTTTACACAAACATTACGACTCTTTCAAAGTGACACTGCATAAAAGACAACCAACTATATCACTATTGGAAAATCATTGTGTATAAAACTTAGTTGTAAATACAGCCTTCCTGTATCCATTGAAACTGCGTTAAAAGTAAAGAAGAAAAACTTTTCAAAACAGGAAATAAATTTATAGGTGGGTTACATCATTTTTTAAAAAAAATTGAAATAACACAGTGTCGATAAGATTTGCATCATATCTATGTTTGTTGTGTAATTTATTTCGAGTGAAACGGTATGTACCTAGGTTAAATACGGTACTAGGCTTTTGTGATTTTGATAATGTCATCTTACTGGAAGCTTCTTACGTTTTAACTTGTAAATACGTAAGGGCTAAATTATTCTAGATTATTCTGTTCCATGTTATAAATACGAGTAGATACAGAGAGCTATGTTAGTGAAGTTATATTGAGATTTTCCTCCGTTTAGCCCTAAAGTATCAAGCAGTCACCAATTAATGTGTAATAATCACAGACTGCATTGTAATAACAGAGCAGAGAAGAATAATTATGCTGGTTATTTGGGATTTAAAGAAACTAAACTAGCCTGTGTGGATCTTTTCTAAAGAAAAGAGAATTACTTACAGCTCTACAGGTAATTATAATTACCTGAATATTATACTACATTCGTTAGTTAACATTTTACTACTCTGTGTATTTGTGTTATTGTGAAGGGATGATACAAATATCATCCCTACTTTTTTATTTGCATTGCTCTTGATAGAATTAGATATTAACCATCTTTGGAGCTTCTTCCTTTCTAAAAAATGTTTGTCTTTACTTGAATAAATTTATTCTCATACAATTTGTGTACCTGAGACAACCAGCTCTTTGACAAGGCACAAAGACAGGAGTGCATTGTTAATATCGAGTTAGGACACCAACCACCTTGTCACTAGGTTTGTATTTACTTTGGTGGAGACGAAATAAAATAAAATTTATTTCTATATGTATTTTCTCTCTGAAACTTGTACGTTAGAATTTCGTTGTGAAGAGCAATCGAAGTAAAAGAGCAACAGAAAAATTCTGCAAGGTAAGATTCGTTAGGAAAGAAATAGGTAACTGACTTCATGTTTCAGTGGAGTAGTCGAACTGAGTGCAGGAATGTAGATGGCGTGTTTAGATGTTTGATTATATTTATTTATATAAATATAAAAGTGTTCCTTTGTATTGGTTTATTTTGAGCTTGAGTTGCTCTATAAGCAAGTCTTCTTTAATTTTACGTTTGTTTATGTTTGTTTCTTTATTTAGTATTTGGGTATTTTCTATGGTTATGTTGTGTTTTTTTATTTGCAGAGAACTGTCTATTGTTGTTAGTAATTATTCTGTTGGAAACAGGAACGGTTTTATTTATAAAGCGTATAAATAAATATATATTAACAAAAGTAAAATAAGTTATCATTTTTTTATAGATAAAAATTTATGAAAATCAACCAAGTTAGAAATATATAAATTGAGCAACACTTCTTGAGAAATACGAATCTAGTTCATGATTATAAATGCTAAAATTGTTATTCATGTTTATAAAGTTCACGATATGCTTATGACTTTAAGTAGTTATCGTGTTAGTGTGACCGTATGTGTGTGTTTCTAATAGCAAAGCCAATCGGGCTATCTTCTGAGCCCACCGAGGGGAATCGAATCTTCGATTTTAGCGTTGTAAATCCGAGGACTTACCGCTGTACTAGCGAGGGGTAATCGTGTTAGTAATGGATGTAATTTTAAGTGGTAATTGTGTTAGTATTGAATAATTGAAATGATTGAATAATACAAACATAATGGGTCAAAATGGCCATTTGGACTAATTTAAATTTCGCCATTTTGAATATTTTCATTCAAAGATTTTGATTGTGCTTCGTGATTAAACATATAATAGTTTATTTTTAACTATTTGTTCTTTCTAGATACTTCGGGTAATTTGATACCAGGTGTGTATTTCATTTGGTGGATCCGAAATAAAATTAAACTTATATATATATGTACCATTTCTTTATAACTTGTTCGTTAAAATTTCGTTGTGAAGAGCAATCGAAGTAAAAGAGCAACAGAAAAGTACTGCAAGGTCAAAGTGAGGAGAGTAATTTATTTGTTACGTGTTGCTGAGATATGTTAAAAAGAAAACCGTTAACTATGTTTGATATCCAATAAAGATAGTAATGAGATGTTTATTGGTAATTTACATTCTTAACGCTTTCACGTAAGGTACACTTAATATATTAGAACCTTCTTGTAGACCAAACAGCCAGATCTTTACTGTGATAAATAATGAAAAAACAAAACTCATGTCACTTTTCAAGAAAGTTTTATTGATCATAACAAGTAATTTTGCATATTTCTTCTTTCTTAAATTCTTTAATTGTAGAACAATTTTACTTGTACTTCAGTGGAAATATTTAAGGGCTCATAACCCTAAAATCTGGAATTTGATTTTTCATTGTGTACGTAACAGATATTCCAATGTGACCTCAAATAAACAAAAAAGAAAAAACAGTCTTTCATAAAATCATCTTTTCTTACAGTGTTTCAAAAATTGATCTGCCTACAACTTTACCTTTTAATATTTTCTCACCAGTATCCTTCACTTATGTGGCATCTTTCGCTTTGTTTATTTGTCTTGTTTATTTGAATTTAACGCGAAGCTACACTAAGGCTACCTGTGCTAGCCGTTTTTCATTTAACAAAATAATACTTGAGGGAAGGCAGCAAGTCATCACCACCCACTGCCAATTCTTGAACTGCTCTTTAACCAGCGAATAGTTGAATTAACCGTTACATTATAACAACCACACGCCTGAAATACAAACACAAATTTACAGCTCCTTGCGAATTGGCTGATTCATCATCTCGTCTCGCAATCTTGTATCATTGAAATCGTTTCTTATGCTTTCAAGAAAATCATTGTTATTTAACCACATTCTTATTGTCACACGTTAAAAGCTTCCTCTACCTAAAAACAATTCATCCAAATTAAATCACATATCCTAAAAAATATGATTCATAATGTCTAGTTGTAGTCTACAGTCTTTATGCTTCTAAATAAAACTAAATTATTCAGTTTTTCTTTGAATTATATGTTGGTGAGCGCAATAATTATTGTAAAAAAATATTGATCCATCCCCTGTTTTCCAAAGCTGTTTTCCAATTAAAATAGCTCTATTTACTAATAAAACTCTACTTTTATCTAAACATGTGATGAACGAATTTCTTTAACTCCTACAGTTAGTGGACGTTAACTAATGAGGTAGGTAACACTTTCCACCTGAGTGGGACTCGTTTTATCAGTTTATACCTGCACTTTGTCATCTGGTTTTAAAATATTTTTGAAGGCATTGTCTATCGGTAGTTTATTCATAGCAAAATACTCAAGGTGAGAAACGTGACTGGCTTTTTGAGAACTGACTATTGTTGTTGGTAATTATTCTGTAAGAAACAGCAGCTGTTTTCTTTATAAAGCGTATCTATATATACATATAAACTATAACAAATTATCTTAATATAATTAAAATTTCATGAAAATCACCCAAGGTAGAAATATATAAATTGAAAATTGAGCACAACTTCTTGAGAAATACGAATCATGTTTATGATTTTAAGTTTTAAATTAAATAGGAATTGTGTTGGTAATACTTATTATTTCAAGTGTAATCATGTTAGTTCGACAAACCGAACTATTTGCCATTCAGATAACGTTTCACAATTTCTAGATATAATAGTTTTAAACTTTTAAAGGAATTAATGAGTTTTTAAATTTATTCATAACGATGCTTGAAAATAGTTGATAACGTTTTTATACACAGATTTACGTTTCTCTTCTACAGATAAAACATGAAATTTCTTTGTTTCAAAAGAGGAATGAGAACGAAACCGTAAATTATCATCGCCTGTTTATTTTTAAGCGTATTTTTATTTCAGCCACTTGGAATCTGTCTGTATCGGGTACACAATTTGATTGCTTTGACTTTACGAAACTACCGTTATGAAGGTTTACAGTAATGTTCGATTTCAGTTGCCTTTGATCAACACAACCAGTCTTATATTAGTTCTTACAAATACACTGTAAAAAACGGTAGATTCAAATAATCGGTGATTGAAATATTTCTCGCTTTAAAGTTACATTGCCATTATAATTTATTCTTTCAATTTTCAAAGTGATTGAGTAATACAATCATAATGGGCCAAAATGCCCCCTACGTCTAATTTAAATTCTCCCCATTAAGAATATTTTCATTTCAAGATTGTTTCGTGATTGAACATATAATAGTTTATTTAGTTTATTTTTTACTGTTTGTAAGGTTTCTTTGTGGACACTTGGAGAAATATGATACCAGGTGTGTGAATTAAACATATTTGTTTAGGTTATTAAATTAAAGCTATTCCCTCATTTTACAATTACTTCTCTCTCAATGATAATTATAATTGAAGAGTACACAACAAAACACACTTGAGAACAAACGTCCTATAACATCATAACACACTTGAGAACAAACGTCCTATAACATCATAACACACTTGAGAACAAACGTCCTATAACATCATAACACACTTGAGAACAAACGTCCTATAACATCATATATTATTGCTATAATTTTAAGAGTAGTTCGCTGTTAGATTCTTCTTCCCAAGCAAAAAAGGAAATGTAAAACAACAACACCTGGTGGTAGCTATCATTACAAAGTAAAATAATTATAAAAATATGGTCTAATAACGTTTAGAGACATGTGTTAGCCTGGGTCACTTGAATTATATAAAATAACTTGTGTAGGCGGAAGAATACAGTTACTCAGAGACTTTTTTTAATTTGTTTAAAATATTTTATTGAATATTTTTCTTCACACAAAACCACATTGGACTATTTATTATGTCCAACACATGGATTCAAGGTGTAGATCTGAGCGAAGTAAATCTATAAACGTATTTTGTCAGTAAACTGTTCATTATAAGATAAGAAATTTAACAAAAGTTTTTTCCGTGATTTGATAAAGAATAAAATCATTGTTCAATTAATGTTGAAACTTGACCGATTTTAGGAGACTGCGAATTTGAGATTCTATGGTTAACATTCTGTAACAACAACAAAAGAGTGTATCTTCTAGCCCCCCAGTGGCTCAGCGGTATGTCTGCGGACTTAACACGCTAAAATCCGGGTTTCGATACCTGTGGTTGGCAGAGCACAGATAGCTCGTTGTGTAGCTTTGTACTTAATTCAAAACAGCAGTATCTTGTAAATAGGTAAATTACTAGGTTGATAATCCTATGTTGAAAACCAAGATATATATTTCTAAATAAAACTGTAAATGCGTAGGTTTTAAATCAATTCAACGTGACGTACGATAACATAAGACTAGTTTGGTTTCGTTTGTTTTGGAATTTCACGCAAAGCTTCTCGAAGGCTACCTGCGCAAGCCGTCCGTATTGTAGCAGTGTAAGATTAGATTTTTTGTTTGTTTGTTTTGAATTAAGCACAAAGCTACACAATGGGCTATCTGTGCTCTGCCCACCACGGGTATCGAAACCCGGATTTTAGCGTGTAAGTCCGCAGACATACCGCTGAGCCACTGGGGGGCGTGTAAGATTAGAGGGAAGGCAGCTAATTTTCACCGCTCACCGCCAACGTTTGGGCTATTTTTTTTTCACCAAAGAATAGTGGGGTTTATCATAATATTGTAACTCCCCACGGCTGAAAGACGAGCATGTTTGGTGTGATGGTAATTCGAACCCGCATCCCTTTGGTTACGATTCGAGTGCCAGAACAACCTGGTCAAGCTGGGCCATAACATAAGAACAAAATATATATGTAGGCGAAAAAATCCTCCGACAAACATAATTCATAATGTAATAGATTACTCATAAGTGAAATTAATTCAGAACAGCAGAGATAGATAATTTTTAAGTATAAAGAAGCAAATATTACGAATATAATAATTTATATTTCATGAAAAATAATTTTAGTTGAGATTTAATTTACTTGTCTAGCTTACCTGGTGTGCTACTGATTTGATGTTCGATTTAGTTCAGTATCTTATTACTTTTATTGCAAAGCGACTAAAGTATCGTAAGACTTGAAGGTTTTATTTTAATAATATTTCAATGTTTATTTCTTGAATTTTGTTTGTGAATATTCAATAATGATCTGTCGATAAATTGTATTCAACATGTTAGAAAAAAGTAACAATTCTCTAACTGTCTCAGGTCAGAAGAGGATCCTCAAAATGAAAAACGTGACAGAACCAGAAAACGTGTTCTTTATTGAGACCTCTGGTAAATGCTATCTCACGAGACGAGAATCTTGCTTTATTGAGTCTTCAGCAAAATATTACCCTACCAACAGAATCCAGTTATTTTATGCTTGTAATAACTTCAGTGAATTACAGAAGGACGAGTTTCTCCAAACTGTATCAAAAATTGGAAACGTTGAAGTTAAGCTGATGAACTTGAGATATTATTCTCCAAACCATCATTAGCTACATGATATCAGAGTGAACTGTTTAACGTAGCCATTTTCAAAAAAGCTTTTCTATGAGATGGTTTAAAATATGTTCTGTTCAAAAAGTATGGTGGTGTAGCCATGGACTCTGATTGCATAACAAGAAAGCCACTTCCCAACTTGTCTGCTTTCGCTGGTTTTCAACTTTTATTAACTGTGAACAATGCTATAATTAAAGCATTAAAAGAAAGTCAATTCCTTGTTGAGTGCGTGAAACGATTTATTACAGAACACTGAGCAAAAATCTGGGGATATATGGGACCTGATTTGGTGACCAGGGTTTCTCGAGAAGCATGTAAAAGAGAAAACAAATACTTTGCTCCAGGATTCACGTGTTATAGAGTTCATCTCTTCCCATCTGAAAAAGAAAATGTTCCATATAAACACAGTGATATGTAGATTAGACCTATTTAACCGCTCTGTTATTTCTTATTAATTGTTTTAAATTATACTGTTATTGTTATTTCTTTTTTATGTTTTTAACGAGATCAATTAGTACAAACATCCGTAGAATTCTATAGCATCATCTAATTGCTGTTCTGTTTGTTCGCTTTGTTTGTTTTGTAAATTGGTGTCATGCTAAACAAGGGATATTTCTTCACAGTCGTCCCTCATTTACTTATTAGCAAAATTGAGTGAAAGGGCTATTCAATATCACCCACCACCTAATCTTTGGCTCTTGTAATTAAATTGTTAGAAAGACACTCACAGTCATAACGGATCCATTATCAGTGACTCTGGATTAAAAACAGAGTGGTATTTGCAGTTCCATGTCAAGCACTAGTCCATTCCCAAGTTTACAGGTAAACATTGAGACTAATGTTACATTAATGTAAAAATCGGACCGATCTAAAAGGACTGTGAATCTGAAGTTCTTTGGTTAAAATTCCGAAGCAACAATAAAGAAATGTATCTTGTAAATAGGTTAAGAATCCCATGTTTAAAACCTAGATGTAGTTTTCCTAATAACCCTGCAAATGCGTAGATTTTAAATAAATTCAAAGTATTGTGCAAAACATAAGAATGGTTTGGTTTCGTTTTTCTGCTCGAGGGTTATCTGCACTAGCCTTCCCTAATGTAGCAGTGTAAAACGAGTGGGAAGGCAGCTAGTCATCACCACCCACCGCCAACGCTTGGGTTGCTCTTTCATCCAAGAATAGTATATTGTAACGCCCGCGCGAGTGAAAGAGCAAGCAGGTTTGAAACACGTATCCCTTGGATTACGAGTCGATTGCCTTAACAACCTGGCATGCTGGGCCTTAACATAAGAACAACACTACATAAGTATGCAAAAAAATACTCTCACAAACATAATCACAATGTAATAAATTTTTCATCAATCATATTAATTCAAAAAGGCGAAATAGCATAAAGAGACCAAGATTAAGAAGTTTCGAAAACTTTAAATTTGAATCGTTTCTTCTAAATTACTTAAATTGTCAAAAAATGAACCAATACACGCACACAGCCAGTATTTATAAATATCATAGTAGTTAATTTACAATAATCTAATTTGGCTCTGAGGAGCAAACAAATAAACGTTAGAAATATTGTGCATTAAAACTCACTAACATAAAACTAACATGAAAAGATACAGTTCTATAAGAGGAAAAAAAAGAAAATGTTTGCATATTTATTAGAAAATGTAATATACTTTCAAAATTATTTGGCTTTTATGAAATGTTATTGTTTTTGTATTGTAAAAGGTATGCTTAACCTTTCCAGATAAACAGTCATCTGATATAATTTTTCGTGATTACAACGGTAAATTCTGCAGATAAATTCCCTGCGTAAAAATAACACATATTCCTTTTGACTGATTTCCGCTAACGACTAATGATAAAAAAGCATTTTGAATAAGAAGATACTTTCAAGTTTTTAATTTACTTGTCTAACCAAGATGATGTACTACTGATCTGATGTTGGATTTAGTTCAGTATTATGTTACTATTATTGCAAAGCAATTAAACAATCGTTTACGATATAAAGGTTTTATTTTAATAACATTTGTAAATTTATTTCTTGAGTATTGATTGTGAATATTCCATACTGATCTGTTCATAAATTGTATTCAACATGTTATAAAAAAGTTGCAATTCCCTAACTTTCTCAGGTCAGAAGAGATTCCTGAAAATGAAAAACGTGACAAAACCAGAAAACATGTTCTTTCTTGAGACCTCTGGTAAATGCTACCTTACGAGTAGAGAATCTTGCTCTATTGAGTCTTCAGCCAAATATCATCCTAACAACAGAATCCAGCTATTTTACGCTTGTTATAACTTGAGTGAATTACAAGAGAACGAGTTTTTCCAAATTGTATCACAAATTGAAAACGTTAAAGTTAAGCCGATAAACTTCGAGATATTATTCTCCGGAACACCATTAGCAAAGTGGTATCAGACTAAATTGTTTAACGTAACCATTCACAAAACAAATTTCTTATCAAATGGTTTAAAATATGCGCTACTCAAAAAGTATGGTGGTGTAGCCATCGACTCTGACTGTATAATAAGAAAACCACTTCCCAACTTGCCTACCTACGCTGGTTTTCAATCTTTAACAGTTGTAAACAATGCTATAATTAAAGCACAGAAAGACAGTTCATTCCTCGTTGAGTGCATGCAACGATTTATTACAGAATACAGCCCCAAAATCTGGGGATATACGGGCCCTGATTTAGTAACCAGGGTTTTTCGCGAAGCATGTAAAAGAAAAAACAAATACTTTGCTCCAGGATTCAGGTGTTATGGAGTTCATCTCTTCCCAGTTCCAGCTTTTTATCCTATTCATTTTTCTCAGCGTCAACTGTTTTTTGATCCCAATGTTAACAAGTTCTTAAAAGAAATCTGGAACAATAGCTCTATGGTTCATGGCTAGAACAGTCAAGTTCGAAGAAAAAAGTTTAAACCTGGAGATGAGAGCCCATTGGAACATCTGTGCAAGAAGAATTGTCCAATAATTTATTTTTATATTGTGAAACAAGGTGCAAGAAAATGAATCTAAAATTATAGTTTGGATTTAAAGTCCAATTTTCAGCAGGTGTTTGTTCGATTTTATTTTTTATTGCTATTTAAAAAAACCTTAATAAGATTTTATCTCAGAAAAATGATAACTCAGTTAATAAACCCACAGAACTTTAACATACAAATTTTAAAGCGTAGTCAATATTTTTATTGGTTTTCATTTAGGAAATTAAATTGAAAAAAAGCTTACACTATCTTTTTTTTTTACAAGTTTTTTGACTTGTTTCATATCAGTCATTTTACTTTTCACTGTTCACTTTCAATATTCTATAGGCCTGGCATGGCCAAGCGCGTAAGGCATGCGACTCGTAATCCGAGCGTCGCGGGTTCACGCCCACGTCGCGCTAAACATGCTCGTGGGGATGTATAATGTTACGGTCAATCCCACTAATCGTTGGTGAAAGAGTAGCCCAAGAGTTGGCGGTGGGTGGTGATGACTAGCTGCCTTCCCTCTAATCTTACACTGCTAAATTAGGGACGGCTAGCGCGGATAGCCCTCGAGTAGCTTTATGCGAAATTCTAAAATAAACAATATTCTAGATATTTTAATAATCATGTATGCAAAGTTCATGTTTTAGTCGTAATGTTGTATTCATTTTAAGAAATCCAGATGAATTGAGAATATTATGTTAGAGGAATATTCCACTCAGAAACAGGTTATTTAATTGAAAGCCTTTATTATAAGAATGCTGAATGAAAACGGAGTTGTTAATACAAAAAAGTCTACATTAAGATAACAGTTTTTGTATTTTAGTCTTTAAGATGAGTTTATTTTATTAGATATTCGTCCGACTTTGCAAACAGAATCAGTCGTATACTTGAAATAAATAAAAGATTTGTTTATAAAAATGCTTTAAAGTTAATGAAACGGATTCAGTGTTTAACATCGTTTTTATAATTTAGGAAAACAATTATGAATTAAGAAGTCTGAAATATTTTTGTTAATCACCTGATAACAATTAAAATACAGCGAAGTTCAAAATTTTCACATGGTGTCATTTGTTTGTTAACTGAATTTTCGAAAAAAAGATACGCGAATGTTTATCGATAAATTGCCGTCCATAAGTGTGAAGTAAGAAATTATAATGAAAGCACAAAGTTAATTGAACACGCCACCACCTCTTGTGTCACTGTTGTCTCACTGAGATATGAAAAATAGGTAACAGGAAACACTGCGTTTGAAAAGTAGAGGGTGCTTTATTTACACGGTAATAGAACCTGAGAGGTTAGAAAATATAAAAATTAAATAAACTTGTGCTTGATGTTGAGATTGGATCACTATTTTTGTGAATATTTTTATTATAGCAAAAAATTCGAATTTGTTGTTCTACTTTCTACTTCTTGTTCACTACATTGTAACTAAAAAACAAAACTTATTTGTGTTTGAATGTCACACAATGCTGCATAATAACATAGCACAGAAGAATAATTATTCTTGTTATTTAGGTTCTAAAGTAACTAAACTCGCCTGTGTGGATCATTCAAAAAGAAAAAAAGAATTACTTACAGTTTTACAGTTAACTACGATAACCTGACATTTATGTTATTTTGCCAGTTAACATTCTACAACACTGTGCATCTGCGTTATAAGGAAGGGATGATACAAATACCATCCATACTTTCTTTTTGCATTGTTCTTGATGGAATTAGATGTTAGCCATCCTCAGATTTACTTCCTTTCTTCAAAAATGTGACTTTGCTTGAAGAAATTTATTCTCATACAATTTACGTACGCGAGACAAACAATGGTATACATTGTAAATATTGAGTCAGGACATCAACCATCTCGTCACTAGGTCTGGATTTACTATGGTGGAGACAAAATTAAATTTATATCTATATGTTCTATCTCTCTATAACTTGTACGTTAAGAATTCATTGTGAAGAGCAATAAAAGTAAACATAGATAAAAAACTACTGCAAGGTTAACATGAGAACAGTAATTTATTTATTACTTGTTACTGAGATATGCTAAAAAGAAAACTGATAACTATATTAAGATCAAATAAAGATACTAATGAGAAGTTTATTCGTAATTTACATTCACAACACTTTCACGTAAGACACATTTAATATATCAGTACTTTCCCTTAAACTAAACGGCCAGATCTTTATTGTAAGAAACAATGAAACAACAAACTTCAGGTCACTTTACAAGAAGGTTTTATTGATCATAACAAGTAATTTTACAGATTTGTTATCTTAAAATCTTTAATTGTAGAACAATTTTAGAAGTTCTTCAGTGGAAATATTAACGCCTAGTGGATGTTACAAGTACTAGAAATTCCATTTCGTTTCTAATTTTCTTGTGCGTAAGATTCTTCTGACATTCCTGTTATTCGTCGCAAATACAAACACAAATTTACAGCTCTGTACAAATTGGCTGATTCAATATTCATTTAAAAATATCATCTAGTCTCGCAATCTTACATCATTCAAATCGTTTCTTATACTTTCAAGAAAATTATTGTTATCAAGCCTCACTCTGTAGTACTGACTATTTAGTCTCTGTCTCCTTGTGAAAGTTATAACATCCTGATATACACGACAACTCAAGGATGTTATAACATGAGTATTAACACTTTTACCAAAATAAAGAATAGAACAACGTTTCAACCTTCTATGATTATCTTTAGGTTTACAAAGAGAGAGTTTGCAAGTGATCACTAACTGGCACATGTCTCCGGGACGAGAGTGTAAACCGGTACGGAATTATAGAGGGCGTTTTAATTAGATGTGAGGTTTTAAATTAGTAATTTTGCAGAGGTATTTCTTTATATTTGTTTAAATTTGGTTTTAGTTCTTGTATAAGTAGGCCTTTTTGGTATCTGGTTGTTTTTTGTTAATATGCTGGGCTTATTTGTTTTGCAGTGTTCAAAAAGTGTGAGGGTGTTTTTTGTGTGTTCTCTGAATTTAATGTCAATTTTTTACTTGTATCTTTTGTATAGAATTCGTGACGGTTGTTGCATTATGTTTTATAAATAATATTGGTGTTGCGTTTGCCAGAGTAATTTTACATGGTATGAGCTTTAGTTTGGTACCGATTTTTTATAAATAAATTTGGTATTTACTGGAATGTTGTATTTTAAGTTTCTTTTTTTCACATGTTGTTTAGTTTTTTGGTGATGTGAGAAATATACGGTATGACGCAGATTGAATCATAAACGATTTACTCAGCTTTATACCTACTACAATGCTGGTACAGATGTTTTAACATAAAATTGGTGGATTCAAATCTACAGAACATATGCTTGGTTTTCTCAACCACGTTAGCTTGATGCACCCTAACATTAAGGTTACCTGTTAAGAGGAAGAAACTAATCAAATAACATTTCTTACCCTCGATATCACAAGAACCGATATACAATTCAAAAGAGAAATCCACAGAAAAATCACCCATACTGGAGTATACATTTCATGGGACTCAGCACAGAAACTTAACAGATTAAGAAACCAAAACAATACAGCCACAAAACAATGTTCACCCGTAAAATTGACGATGAAATCAATAAAATAAAATAACACTTAATCAAATAAACACCAAGGACCATTGAAAAAATTAAACACACACACCTGGATCAACAACAATAAACCTCAAGATACAACAAACTACAAAACTTTATACTGCCTCGTTCCTGAAAATGACACAAGAAAGTCGAAACGTTCATCTCTGTTTTATTTTGGTAAAAGTGTTAATATCCATACCAGATATATTTTTACTTTAAGTGTGTTTCTTGTCATCACAAATTTTAGAGTTCTGAATATTTAGTCTGCTGCCTCCATGGCGATTCACAACATCTCAATAATTTATATTTAAATTAATTTAAACAATTATCATACTCAACTATCTTTATTTAAGTTTTCTCTTCCAAAACTACCTTTTCGTTTTGACTTCAAACTTTGGTTTTGACAATCTTTTACTATGACTGTGACAACCCATCTATAAATACGAGTTTTGAAACTGCTTTTGGTACTGACAAAAGGTGGCCATTAGATTGTTACTCGAAAGTATATTACCAGTTAAACGTTGTTTTAAACTAAGTTGTTTTACACCTAATTTTTGTTTTTGTTCTTTTTATCTCTTTTATAAAGTTTGGCAAGCTTTGTGTTTGTCATCTTTTCTGTATTTCCGCTACAAAAACAGTTGAAAGAAGTTACGGCTGACCACAAACTACTGTAAGGTTCTGCCACCTTCAGAAATTCGAGTAACAACACCGCTCCTCAGAATTGGAAGATATTTAATTTATATAACACGACAAACACACTGGCTGAATGATCATCATGCAAAAGAAAAACTTCAAAATATTAACAAAACTTCAGTAACACTGGTTTATAAAAAAATATTTTTTGTCTGAGGCAAGAATGTGAATAAGTGTTTTTTACTAATTTGGGTGTGCTGAATTCAAATTTATAAACAGTTTTGCTCTATTATCTCTAGTTTTCTGGCTTTTAAATAGTCTCATTTTAGTATATACAGAGTATATACGTGTTTATTTCAACAGTTGCAGCAGCTTATTACAGATAAAACAGGATAGATAAAGAACATTGACGGAATAAATATACTTGGATGACACAATGTACAGAATTCATAGTACAGCAGACAGTTAGAAGTGTGTTTTCTTAGATGATCTGGTGTATTTTGCCTCCAGGATGTCACGCAAGAGCATCCAGCAGATGTCTCCCATCATGCTGGGGTTCCACTTGCCTTGGTAGTTGCTCTCCATCTTCGTAATATCTTGGTGGAATCTTTCTCCATGCTCATCACTCACTGCTCCAATGTTTGGAGGGAAGAAGTTGAGGTGGGAATGGAGAAAATGAATTTTGAGTGACATTCGGCATCCCATATCCTCATAAGTCTTTAGCAAGTTCTTAATACAGGCTTGGTAATTTGGTACGCGTGTGTTACCAAAGAAGCCACTACAGACTGACTTAAATGCTTTCCATGCTCTCAGTTCCTTTAAGGTAAGAAGCTCCTCAAAATCAGTATCCTTCAGCACTTCTCGGATTTGAAGTCCGACAAAGATGCCCTCTTTGAGCTTAGCAGCACTGAAACCTGGGAACACAATAGACAAGTGTTGGAAGGCAGCACCATTTTTGTCCATGGCCTTCACGAAATTCTTCATAAAACCAAGCTTGATGTGAAGAGGAATAGGAAGTACCTTCTTCATGTCAACCAGAGGATTCTCCTTGACGCTGTGTTTGCCAGGAACGAAAGTGGTTCTAGACCCCCAGTCTTTTTGCTAGTAATGCTAGGATACAGCTCGACTATCCCAGAGACAGAGAAAGCAACAGTACTTTGTGAAGCCCGCTTGCATACCCATAAGAAGACCAATGACCTTGAGGTCCCCTCACATACTCCACTGGTACTGGTTATACTTAACAGCTTCTAAAAGAAGCTCCATATTGTCATAGGACACCTTTAGATGGACAGAGTGTGCAGTGGGAATGCTGGGATATTTATTCCCGTTGTGCAGAAGCACAGCCTTGAGACTTCGCTTGGAAGAGTCTATGAAAAGACGCCAGTCTGAAGGATTATGTGGCAAACCAGAGAAAGTGAACAAGCCAGGTACATTTGTGCAGTAGCACAACTTGTTTTCCATGTCGAAAAATGAAGCAAGGTCTTTGTTCCGATTCCTGAAACTGGTGATCCGTCTTGATATATAGCTATATATATATATAATGTAATACTATCACTTACATTTATTGCATAATAACTAAAAAAGAAGACATAAGTCACACAATATTAGAAATTAACCCTGAATGCATATACGCCTTTATGTACAGTATGAGTACAAAATGTACAGCATGCATATCTAAAAAAACTAGAGATGATGAGTAAAAACAGATTTAAAATCTGAATTAAGCACCCCGAAATTAGGTTAAAACAGCTATTTTTGTGCTTGCCTTAATTTCTTTGTAAACCAGTGTAATTAATTAAAGTAAGAGTTTCATAATAAACTGTTTATGTTCCATTGTTTTTCATTTAAATTTCTCCTGGTGTTCCAATAGCAGTCTTGATTACTTACAACGTTAATAGTCAATGTTCAAAGCAGACGATGGATACAGTGAATATAGCCCGTTGTGTAGCTTCGTTCTTAAACACAAGCAAAAATTAATAAGATTATTAAATAACATTTAACCTCTCACAAAACTTCCAACTTTCAATAGTTTGCTTTCTGAAAACAACTGCTCGATATGGCCAGGTGGTAAGGATGGTTGACTAGCAATGTGAGTTTCGCGCGATTTAATCATTGTTATATCAAATATTCCCGTCTTTTCAGACGTGGAGACGTTGTAGTGTGACGGCTACTCCCAGTATTTGTGCCCCCCGCTAGTACAGCGGTACGTCTCCGGATTTACAACGCTAAAATCAGGGGTTCGATTCGCCTCGCTGGGCTGAACAGATAGCCCGATGTGACTTTGCAATAAGAAACACACACACACACCTAATATTCATTGGCAAAAGAGTATCCAAAGAGTTGCCGCTAGGTGGTTTGTTTATTTTGCTTTTTTTTTAATTTCGTGCAAAGCTACTCAGGGCTATCTGCGTTAGTCTTCCGTAATTTAGCAGTGTAAGACAAGAGGGAAGCCAACTAGTCATCACCACCCACATCCAATTCTTGGGCTACTCTTTTAAGAAAGAATAGTGGGATTGACCGTTACATTATAATGACCTGACGACTGAAAGGGCGAACATGTTTAATACAACGGGAATTAGAACCCTCGACCCTCAGTTAACAAGTCGAATGCCTTAACCCACCTCGCCATGCTGACATTTTCAGAAACACGACAAGTTATCACAAAGTTGTAAGGTTGACTGTCTATATAAACTGTTAGTTGCCGTATTTTGCTGTGTATAAGACGCATTTCTTTTCCAAAACCCTCTGTGTCCCTTACACCTGGGTCAAATATTTTATGCCTCTTCTACCATTGAAATATTCTGAAAATAATAAAAGATTGTGCTGATGTTGAAAAAATAATGAAATAATAACTCTGAAAAACATTAATTCTCTGAAGATAGCCTTGAAAATAGGGGTGCTACTTATACAAGAAAAATACGATACTGACTTTCAACAATGAAGTACCTTTGTAAAACCTAAACAAAAATATATTGATTTTTGTGATAAGTATCAAAATGATCAAACTTCTAGTTTATCATGATTAAATTTATGGTGTTTCATTTTGTGCAATTACTATAGTTATTAAACAATTGATAAATAAAATAGTTATCATAGACAGTATATTAGTTAGAGAACCGAAAATATGTACAAAAATATGAATAAACTTAAATTTATATAATTGTATCTTTTAAACAAGCGATCCTCAGTGACACAGCGGTATGTCTGAGGGTTTTTAACGCTACGAAACGGTTTTCAATACCCGTCATGGACAAATTACAGATATTCCTTTGTTTGTTTTTTCGCCTAATTTAAAAACAACAGCAACTTTTAAATAATCAAAGAATGATTTATTTAAAAAAACAGTTAAATTTAAATTTGCTAAGAGAAATAATTACCATTTCTAGGTACTCTCATGGAATAAATTATGAACAATTTTAGTATAAAATGAATTTATTTCACACCACACATCTGTTTAAGCCATCATCTTCTTCTCGCTCTATTTTACTGTGCATACACAAAAACTCCTGTTTTCACGTTATAAAGCAGTGTTTCCTCAGCTTTTGTAATTTCGCATTCCAACTGTTTGTTTACTATTAAAAACATTCAGTTAAATATCGAGTTTATGTACGACATTTAAACCTAAGTTAGTTATAGGTAAGTCATTATTGCTAAGTTTTTCTGTTGCTGTCTCTAATTTTGAAAAACAGACTAAAGAAAGGATAGTCACTTAGCATCATTCTATCTTCATATACGCTAACGGATTGATGTTCACTTTTATCTCTTATAAGATTTCCGTAGTTTAAAATTTGAAGAAAGTTTTGTATTATCAAAAAGTTCCAAATCCTAGCTGATTTTGGGTGTTGTTGTTTTTTTCCAAACAGAATATTATATACGTAGAAATAGGAATTCTGTACTTGTGGTGGACAAAGCACAAAAGACTAATTGCGTAGCTTTGTACTTAATTCCAAATGAACAAAAAACAAACTTATCCACGTAACCGAGAAACCAATCGTGATTCCAAGGGCGAACAGAAATATAATTTTTCTATTTTTTTTACCTGTCCCCTATGACAATATTAATATTTTAATATTTAGTTATTAAGATATAAATTGAAAAAAATTGACTTCTTTGAATTCATCTTATAAAAAGAACTCTAATTTTACGGAGATTAAAATGGAATAATATTTACCTAAATCCAGCATCGTAACTATTAAAATGTAGCATTTGTCTTGGAAATCGGCTTTGAATCATCTTTAAACCAGCGTTATAAATGTGTTTTTTTAAACTCTTGCAATTTAACACTTCTTATAGTTACTCCAATAATCAAAACAAGTGTAAGATATTTCTTTTGTAGTTAAAATTAATTACAGTAGACACTTAATCATATTAGTTATTGGTGGGACTAACCAGCAGATGCTAAATCAAGTTAATTAGTTAACCAGCACACCATACTCCAAATGTAACAACTCTTGGATAGAGGTAGCAGACTAAACAGCCAGAACTTCAGAATGAATCAACTGTCAGATAACGGCAGCAGACTAAATAATCAGTACTCAAGGATGTATCAACTCTCAGGTGGAGGCAGCAGACTAAACAGTCAGTACTCTAGGATGTATCATCCAATTTTACTTAATTGTTAAGATAGTTAACAAGCAAACGTTTAACTGTTAGGAAGTTGGTGGGATGGCTAACCAGCAGGTGCAAAACCAAGTTAATTAGTTGTTGGGATAGTTAACCAGCAAGCACTAAACCAATTTAGTTAATTTGTAAAATAGTTAAGTATCAGACGATAAACCAGTTTAATAAATTGTTAAGATATTTAACCAGAAGGTGCTAAAATACTTTAGTTAAATGTTAAAATAGTTAGCTACCACGTGTTAAACCTTGTTCATTAGTTGGTTTAATAGTAAACAAGCGGACGTTAAACCAAGATTGTTCTTGGATCAGTTAACCATTTGGCGCTAAATCAAGTTAGATGTTGAGATAATTAACTATCAGGCGCTTATTCCAGCTCGTCAGTTGTTGGATAATCAGTGACGAACTACCAAGTTAGCTTCACAAAAACACGAAAGCAGCCAGTGAAGTCAAAATCTGGTACCTACATTTAGCCTGAATCACAAGCACAGTTGAACTTTAAGGTGCCATTTGTTTCTAATACGATTTTTATAGTGAGAGCTCGATTATATTATCTATCAACCTATTTTCAAATAAAGTTTTGTTTCATAATAAACACAACAATTTCTACTTTATAACTATTCAGAGGGAAGCATTAAAGGTAGACTTTTCTTGAAGACATTGGTAATTTTCTCGTGTTGGTAAGCACTGAACTGAAGCACACACAAAACGTTATTATATTCAGAACAAACTGGTGTGTGTTTCAAGTTATGAGTTACACATGATATTAAGTAAAATTAGACGGATCTATTTATGATCTATTTTCAACCGTTCATCTCTATATAAAGAACAACTGTGCGAGCAGGTTTTTTGTTTAATTTTGTCATTGAATTTATGTTTGAAGCTACTCGATGATTGTTTGCGCTATATAACTCTAATATCGAAGTGAAAGAATATAGAGAATACCGCGAGTTGGTATCACCCACTACCAAATCTTGGCTACTCTTTATCAAGATAAAGTAGGATTGACTGTATCATTACAACAACTACAAGACGAAAGAGGAGTTCTTGTTCGGCAAAGAAATTCAATGTAACAATCAACATATTGTTAGTCAAGCACCTTTAACTACCTAAACGTCCCATACCCGAAGAGTATCTGTAGCACATGTTACAAAGTATATCAAAACAGGCTTTTGAAACCAGTGGATGGATCAATATTTTGTTACAATGATCATTGTGCTCACCACCAAATAATTCATACAAAATCAGAATAATTTAGTTTTATTTAGAGCATAAAGACTGAAGACTATAACTAGACATAATGAGTGATCTCATTTCTTTTTAGGGTAAGTGATTTAATTTAGACGAATTATATTACGGTAGACAATGCTCATAACGTGTAACAATAAGAGCGTGGTTTAATATAGATGATTTTCTTGAAAGAATAAGAAACGATTTGAATGATATAAGAATGCATGACTAGATGATTTGTTGAAATGAATATTGAATCAGCCAATTAGTAATGAGCTGTAATTTTGTGTTGGTGTTTGCAACGAATAATAGAAATGCCAGTATAATCGTATATACCTAAAAATTAGAAACTAAATGTAATTTCTAGTATGTTTAACACCCACTAGGCGTCCCAAACATGCGGGCCAGGTAATCTCAGCTGGTTGTAGCGCTGGACTCATATGCCACATCAGTGAAGACCACAGGTTGCTAAAGTAAAAAGGGTAAAGTTGTAGGCATGTCACTTTTCAGAACACTGTAAGAAATGATGATTTTATGAAAGACTGTTTTTTCTTTGTTGTCTATTTGAAGTTATATTGGAATGTCTGTTATGCATACCATGGAAAATCGAATTCCAGATTTTAGTGTTGTAAGACCGTAAATGGTTCCACAGAAGGACTTGTAAAATTGTTCTACAATTAAAGAATTTAAGATAAAAAAAATCTGTAAAATTACTTGTTATGATCAATAAAACTTTCTTGAAAAATGATTTGAAGTTTGTTGTTTCATTGTTCCTTACAATAAAAATCTGGCCGTTTGGTTTAAGGGAAAGTACTAATATATTAAGTGTATCTTACGTGAAAGTGTTGTGAAGGTAAATTTCGAATAAATTTCGGAATACTATATTCATAGGATCTAAATATAGTTAACAGTTTTCTTTTTTAATACATCTGAGCAACACGTTATTAATAAATTACTGTTCTCACATCGATTTTGCAGTACTTTTCTATTGTATGTTTAATTTGATTGGTTTTCACAATGAATTTTTAACGTACAAGTTATGGAGAAATAGTACATGTAGATATAAATTTAATTTTGTTTCGTCTCCACCAAAGTAAATCCAAACCTTGTGACAAGGTGGTTGATGTCCTGACTCGATATTAACAATGTACACCTATGTTTGTGCATTTTTGAAAAATTAATTGTCTCACGTACACAAATTTTATTAGAATATTTTTCTTTAAGTAAAAACAAACATTTGTGAAGAAAGGAAGTAAATCTAAGATAAATAAAAATAGCATAAAAGTCAGGAGATGTAAGTAATTCTCTTTTCTTTATGAAATATCCACACAGTTTAGTTTAGTTACTTTAGAAACTAAATGACAAGGGTAATTATTATTCTTTTTTCTGTTATTACAATACAATCTACGATTATTATTCATTATACAGTCACTGCTATTGACACTTTTTGACTAAGATGAGGAAAATCTCACTATAACTTCCCTAACTCTAAATAGCTCTCTAGCTCTGCTCGTATTTTTAACGTGGAACAGAGAAGTCTAGAAATGTTTAGCTCTCTCGTATCCACAATTTAAAACATAAAAAGCTTTGAGTAAGATGACGTGAACAATATCACAAAAACCTAGTACTGTACTGAAACTAGGTACAAAAAGTTTTACTCGAACAGAATTACGTAACAAATGCGTAGATATGATGCAAATCTCATCCGTACTGTCTTGTTTCCATTGTTTATGAAAAATTGATATTACCCACTCATAAATTTATTTCCTGTTTTGTAAAAAGTTTTTCTAGTTTATTTTTAATGCAGTGTATCAATAGATATTGGAAATTTGTATTTATAACCAACTTTTATACACAATAATGTTACAATTGTGATATATATGTGTTGCATATCATGCAGTGTCAGATTAAAAGAGTCATAATGTTTGTGTAAAAGATGTTATACTTACTCTTTGACCCTAGCTCTATAAGAAAAAATTTAGTGTTCCTTGAAATATTAGTTCTTATAAAAATGGACACTTCGTCTGAAACTGTTCTGTTAGTGAAATTGATTGATTCTGTTATTTTTGTTTTTTAGTTATAAAGTTAAAATAATGTAGAAATTAGAACAAGAAATTCGAACTTTTTTGCTATGATAGTTAAAGATATTCACAAAAATAATGACCCAGTCTCGACATCAAAAGACAAGTTTGTTCAATTTTCATCTTTTCTAACCTCTCAGGTCCTATTACCGTACAAACAAAGCACTCTATACTTTTCAAAACTTTCACACTTAGTGAAGCCAAAGAGACACGAGAGGTGGTTGCGTGTCCAGTTAACCTTGTGTTTTCCCTAAAATTTATTATTTGATATTTATGGATGACTATTCATGAATAAAGGTTGACGAAAATTAAAAATCAAAGAAATAACAAATCATGAACATTTTGAACTTCGCTGAATTTTAATTGTAATTAAGTGATTAACAAAAATATTTGAAATTGCATATTTGATAATTATTTGTATAAATTGTAAAAACGATGTAAAATACTGAATCCGTTTTATTATTTTAAAAGCATATTCATAAATAAATCTTGATTTATTTCAAGCATGCGACTGATTCTCTTTGTAAAATCGGAAAAATATCTGATAAAATAAATTGATATCAAAAAAGTAAAATACGAAAACTGTAATTTTATGTTGTCTTTTTTATTTAAATTAACAATTCCGTTTTCATTCAACATTTTTATAATAAAGGCTTCGATTAGATAACCTATTTGTGGGTGGAATATTTCATTAACACAATATTTTAATTAATTTGGATTTCTTAAAATAAATACTATATTACGACGAAAAGAAAAACTTCGTTTACATACGAATTATTACGCAATTATCTTGAATATTGAAAGTGAATAACCCAAAGAAAAATGACTGATATGATATATGCAAAAAAAAATATTAAAAGTAAAACCCTTGTCACTAAAGCAGGGTTCATATATCCCCATATGTCTGGGCTGTATTCTGTAATAAATCGTTGCATGCATTCAACGAGAAATGGACTTTCTTTTATAATGTGACGATCAATCCCACTATTCGTTGGTGAAAGAGTAGTCCAAGAGTTGGCGGTGGGTGGTGGATGGTTGGCTTTACCTCTTGTCTTACACTGCTACGTTATGAACGGCGAGCGCGAAATTCATGACAAACGTAACCAAGTCAATCTTATGTTATTGTACGTCACTTTGAATTGATTTAAAACTTACTCGTTTGTTGTGTTATTCAGGAAAGTATATCTAGGATTTTAACAAAGGATTATCAATGTAATATTTCACCTGTTCACAAGGTATACGTTTTTGTTGTTGCTTCAGAATTTTAGCCATAAACTTCAGATTCCCAGTCCTCTAAGATTGGTCTAATTTTAACTTTGATGGAACATTAATGTCTGTGTTTACATATAAATAAACGAGAGCTTAACACGGTAATGGTCTATATAGTTTTTAATTTCATACATGCACCTATATCACTCATTTCTCCCTAAAAAGTTGGATCGAAACTCAAACAGATAAATAAATAAATATTTATAAAAGTACGACCATTTAAATGCTACAATTTTATTTAAAACAAGAACACTCTTTAAGCGATCCATCCTTGATTAAAACTACAGGAAAAAATTGATATTGGTAACTTTCATTTTCGGGTTTCGATGCGAGTGATGGCTAAAGTACAGATAAGCCATTAAGTTTCTTAACTTTAAACAAACAAAAGTTAAAACCCTTCACCTTATAAAGTAAAAACTTATAACTAAACACTTTGAAATTATAAAGTTCAATTTATGCCTCTTTGCTTTAATAATCACAATTTCAGAAAAAAACTAGCACGTTATATTAATTGGTTATTTCTGAAAATAAAACATATTTCTTGACATAAGAATTTAGATGAATTATGTCTATTCAAATTCTATTTTATGTTCACTTCTCAGCATGTTACTTCACAAAATACTTATAGGTGGAATATTCTTCTAACAGTTCATTTGGATTTCTTAAAATAAATACTATATCAGGACCAAAACAAGAACTTCGCATACAAAATTATTAAAATATCTTAAATATTGAAAGTGAATACCGAAAGGAAAATGACTGGTATGAAACATGAAAAAAAAAACGTGCATAGTAACAAGAAATAGAATCAAAGAAACATCTCCAGAAAGTTGGACTTTAAACCAATACTGTCGCTCATAAGTAATTTGAGATTCATTCTCCTACACCTTGCTTCACAATATAAGAATAAGTTTTTGGACAATTTTCCTTGTACAAATGATTCATTGGGCTTTCATCTCCAGGTTTAAACTGTTTTTTTCCAACTTGACTGTTCCAGATATGTACCATATAGCTATCGTTCCAGATTTCCTTTAAGGACTTGGAAACATTGGGATCAAAAAACAGTTGACGCTGAGAAAAATGAATAGGATAGAAAGCTGGAACTGGGAAGAGATGAACTCCATAACACGTGAATCCTGGAGCAAAGTACTTGTTTTCTTTCCCACAAGCTTCTCGAATAACTCTGGTCAATAAGCTAGGACCGTTGTGACACCAGATTGTTGGGCTGTATTCTTTAACAAACCGTTGCATACATTCAACGAGAAATGGACTTTCTTTCTGTGCTTTAATTATAGCATTGTTCACAACTGTTAAACTTTGAAAACCAGCGTAAGCAGGTAAGTTGGGCAGTGGTTTTGTTATTATACAGTCAGAGTCGATGCTAACACCACCATACTTTTTAAGCAAAACAAATTTTAAGCCGTCAGATAAAACATTTGCTTTTTTCTTAGTTACGTTTAGTATTCCACTTTCATACCAGCTAGCCAAAGGCGTTCCTGAAAACACATGTGTGAAATTAAGTGATTTAATTTTAACGTTTTCAATTTGTGATACAATTTGGAAAGGCTTGTCGTCCTTTAGCTGCCTCACGTTCTTACAAGTATACAAGAACTGTATTATGTTGGAAGGATGATGTTTTGCTGCAGACTCAATAGAACAAGACTCTCTAGTTGTAAGGTGACATCTATCGGAAGTTTCAAAAAAGAATATATTTTCTGGTTCTGTTAAATTCTTCGTTCTCATGAACATTGGATAACCTGAAAGAGTTACACGAGAGTAATAGACCACTGATTTTTAACATAATTATTGTTTCGTAAAATGTTGGTTATAGTTTGTAAATATTCAAACAGTGAAACTTCGTACACAAAACTAGAAAAGTTTATTTTGAAATATTATTAATATGCAGCGATAAGTTACACAATCATTTCGCCGCTTTGCAGAAAATGTAATAAAATCATAAAGTGATGGGGGTTAAAATTATTGGTATCTAATTTAGACAATTAAATTTCAACCTCAAATGCAATGGTCTAGTTAAATAACCCAACATTATCTTCATAGAACGAGCTTACTGGTTTCACAAATGCAATTTGATAACAATTTATTTCACATAGCGAAGCAGGACAATGTCCGCCATTACTATTATAGTCCAAGGTTTGTGTTTGTGCCCAAAAAGCTGAAAAGTAATTTTCCTAGTTTTCATTTCTTTTCACTGAAACAGATTAAAGGTGAATGACGAAGGTGGACCTTCAGCTTCTTACCACACTAAATTAGTACATTGTTAATGCAGTTTGATAATCTCATTTAGTATTTTTAGCGTGTATCGTACAGAAACTCCCCTTTTAAAAAGATCTAATTAATTATTTGTTTTAAATGTGCAATTAGATTTTTAAAGAAAATTTTACATAATACGCCACTTATGGATTTTAATTCATACGGAGCTAAACAGTGGATTTAAGCATTCTAAAACACCAAAGTTATCGTATATTTCTCATGGCCTTTTTCAAAATTAAATGTTATTTTTATTACCCATAAAAATAATGTGGAATTGAAAGTGTTTAATTATTTTCAAAGTATAATATATATAAATTATACCTTTTTCATTTTCTGCTTCCTGTTACTGAAGCGGCTTACCACAGAAAGATAATGAGGGCGGTTGACTCATACTATAAGGTCGAAAGTTCGAATTATCGTCACACCAAATATGCCCACCCTTTAATTAATCCAACTTATCATTGGTGTATAAGCAGCCCAAGGGATGGCGCTGGATGATGATGACTCTTTGCCTTTCTTGTCTTTCGCTGCTAAATTGGGAGATGGCGAGCGCAAATATTTCTCGAATAGCTTTGCAAAAATTCCAAACAGAATTTGAAAAAACTTCTGAAAGTGATTCACTGCAAGTAAAAAGTATTAAAAACACGCTCTTCTATCATATGTTTCACTGACTTATAGAGATCTCAAACCAACAATAGAGTCTT
The DNA here is from genome assembly GCA_011833715.1 of Carcinoscorpius rotundicauda. NCBI lineage: Eukaryota > Metazoa > Arthropoda > Merostomata > Xiphosura > Limulidae > Carcinoscorpius > Carcinoscorpius rotundicauda. The sequence goes on from CM022403.1 coordinate 38,710,376, forward strand.
TCAAAAGTCACAAAGATAATGACGATTTTTAAGGTTACAAGCCGTTTCTGGAGATAAGTAAATTATATTGTGACGAAGCATTTTTTTATAAGATTCATAAAAAATATCAGCTATTTCTATTAGTTCGAATACTTTAATAGTACATCAAAAAGTAAACTTTCTTTCACGAGCGGCAAACAGTGGGTCTCTTTTTAAACCAACATTAATCCACAAATATTCTGAGAAACAAGCCCAAGTAGTGTAAGCCAACCTTCATAATGTAAAACACTGTGTGTGTATTTCTAATGATGGCATATTTAGTGTTATGAAAGCAAGTTAGTTTGTTTATTTTGAATTTCGCGCACAGCTACATGAGAGTTGCTTGAGCTAGCTGTCCATAATTTAGAAGTGTAAGAACCAGAGGAAAGGGAGCTAATCATCACCATCTTCTCCACCGCCAACTCTTGGGCTACTCTTTTACCAACGAATAACGGGATTGTCTGATACATTATAATGCCTCTACGTGGAGCATATTTAAGGAGATGGGATTTCGAACCCGTGACCCTCCGATTATGAAACGAGTGCTTTATCTACCTAGCACTGTTGAGCCAGAAGAAGTTCGTAGTAAAGTTTTTTACTCAGGGTATCCAGCACTTTATATTACTGGTATTCTATTTTCCTAGAATTTATATTTTATCTTTGTAACAAAAAAAATTTCGTGAATAAAATTGATAAGACTTTAAAACACTTTAATGAAAAATAATAAGTTCAAGTGATTTTATAGAAAGTAAAAGTCTTTAAACAGTGACTCAGATCTGGAAAGAAGTAATAAAAATATAAAACGAAATACATTACTCGAAGTAAACTTAAACATGTAATTTCTAATAAACTACATTGAAAATAGGGTAATAAAACAGAGAGAAATATAACCAATTCCCGTTTATTTATCTGCTTTACATTCATATTCATGTTTGTCAATATATCATGTTTTTTTTTTGTTGGTTCACAACATGTGTAGAAACGAAAATTGTTTTCCGTCCATCACAGAAGAGTGAAAGTTTAGTAGAAGATTTAACGAAATAATAGAAAGGGGATTATGAGAGAAAAAAAGAGAACAATGTTTGTTTTGGAATTTCGCACAAAGCTACACGAGGGCTATCTGTGCTATTCGTCCATAATTTAGTAGTGTAAGACTAGAGGGAAAGCAGCTAGAACTCACCACCCACCGCCAACTCTTGTGCTACTCTTTTATCAACGAAAAGTGAGATTGACTATCACATTATAACGTCTTCCACGGTTGGGAGGGCGAGCATGTTTGGTGCGATGCGGGCACGAACACGCGACCCTAGGATTACAAATCGCACACCATACGCGCCAGGCCACGCCAAGCCATAAAAGAGAAAAATTAGCAAAAAACTTTAATGTTTATCAAATTACGAGAAACATATATTAAAACTGTCAATAATAGTCAACGATCAATCCTTATCTCACAATTGCTTTACACAAACTTATATTAATCACCTTTATCTAAAACCTAATCTAATTTCAGCTGCTTGGATAAGATATTCTAATTCAGTTCATCCAGATTATTTTAAGCTGCAATAAAAATTTATTATAATTTTTTCAATGATTTTATACAGTAATTAAAGCTTTCAGTAGGTCGTCTTATGACAGAGAAAGATGTTTGGTAAACTCCAACGCGTTCTAACATTTCGTGACACACTTATGCCGTTTCACAGAAATTAACATTGTGCAACAAGATACTTTTTGTATCTCATAACGTCTGGTATGGGTATTAACACACTTATTGATAAGCAGAGAACAACGTTTCAACCATCCTAGGTCATCTTCAGGTTGACAAAGTGAGTTTGAACTAAACATTTCTGGATACACGTCTTGGGAACGAGGGTATAAACAGGTACGGAATTGTAGGGGCGAAGCAGATGGATGTTAGCTTATTAATTACGATATTAATAAAGACGATATTGGTTAAATTATGGTTTTAGTTGCTCTATAATTACGGTTTATTCGATTTTGTGTTTCTTTAAAGATATTTTAACAAGTTAATAACTATTTCACTTAATCGTTGTGTAAAGTGTTAAACTGAAGGGAAAATAAGAAATAAAAATACAGTTTACAAACTATACTATGGTATACTTGAGTTATAATTGTATAAATTTGAGACAAAGTTTAGATCTAAAGAGGTTTATAAGACTGGTGGTTGTTTTAGTTTTGAGTAAACATTCTTTAATGTCAAGTTTTATCTATGAAAATCTTGTAGTAAGAATATAAGAGTCATTTGTGTATTTGTTTGTAGTTAAGCACAAACCTACACAAAACGCTCTCTGTATTTTGCTCATTACGGATATATAAGCCAGACTTCCACCATTGTAAGTCTGCAAAAATGCCGTTTTACCACTAGGACCAAACGAATGGTTATATAAAATGTGACTTGTGGTTTCAGCACGCAACGAATTGATTAGCGGCTAGGTAAAAGTAAAAGGCGACCGTATCTGTTTGATACTTTTAAGTGTTCACAGACTCTAGTACCTAACATTGAAATAACTTAGTACCTAACATGGAAATGAACTGGTACCTGATATGGAAATGACCTAGTACTTATAATCGTAATGGCCTAGTACTTAACATGAGAATGACCAGTACTTAACATTGAAATGGTCTATTTCTTTGTACGGGAATGGTCTAGTACTTCACATAGGAATGACCCAGTACTTAACATAGAAATGACCTAGTACTTAACATAGAAATGACCTAGTACTTGACATCATAATGGCTTAGTACTCAACAATGGAATAGCCTAGTACTTAACATGGAATTAACCTAATATGTAATATGGGAATGACCTAGTTCTTAACATGGGAATGGATTAGTATTTAACATGAAAATGGCCTAGTATTTAACACGAGAATGGCCTATTGCTTAACATGAGAATGGCCTTGTACTTAACATGGGAATAGTCTCGTGCTTAACATGAAAATAGCCTTGTACTCAATATGGGAATTGACTAGAACTTAACATGAGAATGCGAATAGGAACGGCTTGCGCAGATAGCTCTTGAGCATCTTTGCGCGAAATACCAAACAAACGAAAGAAAACCAATGCTATTTTACGTCACGTTATATTGACTTAAAATCTACGCATTTACAGTGTTATTTATAAATGTACAAATGGGTTTTTAACATAGGATTATAAACGTAATAATTCACCTATTTACAATTATTACACAATTTTTCTTGATATTTTAGAATTTTGGCCATAGAACCTAAGACCGTTCCAGTTTTAACATTAATGTAATATTAATCTCATTGTTTAGTTGTAAACATGGGAATGGACTAGTGCTTAACATGGCAATGGTCTATTACTTTGCATGAAAATGATTTGATACTTAAAGTGAGATTGGACGAGTACTTAACATGGGAATGCGAATATCACTCTATTTTTAATCCAGTGTCGCTGATCATGGGTTTTTGATGAGAGTGTTGTCTCTAAGAATTAAATTACAGAAGCCCAAAATTAGGTGATGGGTGATGTTGACTAGCCCTTTTACTCTAGTTTGCTAATAAAAAAGTAAGGATGACTGGGAAGAAATATCCCATGTATGGTATTTCAATAATTTCCAAAACAAACAATGCGAAGAAACACAATGGCAACTAGATGATTCCCTAGTATTCTACGGATGTTTGTACCAGTTGGTCTCGTTCAAAAGAAAGAACAATAAAAAGTAAGATTTAAAACAATTCTTAAAATAATCATAACAGAGCGGTTAAATAGGTCTTTTCTGCATGACTCTGTGTCTATATATAACAGTTTCTTTTTAGATAAAGAACAGTCTGTTGTTCACCGGAAGTTAAATCTGCGTGTTGCAACAAATGGAGATTTAATATAACTTTTAAACCGTCACCAACATACAACCATATATATTAAAAACATTCAGCTAACTTACCTGATAGAAACACATTCCGACCCAATAGATAAAGAACACAGCCACTTGTAAATAAACTGAATATTATTATTTTCAGTGTCGGTTCTCTTCGTTTGTTGAAACAAACAAACACCATGTTCTTCTAGTGAAATAATTTCAGCTATCATTCCAAATGAACAGTTCTAACCATCTATTTCAAAGTTACGTTTTTAATAACGCTAGGAGATTTTTGAGAAACTCAGAACATATTTAAACAACAATATAATATTATAGTTATATGTAAACAATATCAGAACAACAAATTATTCGGTTTGCACAGAGTATAACTGATGCTGTTAGAATTTGCAGCCATGAAGGTTGACTCTATTTTCTTTTTAAATATACCTCTCATAAAAGTAATAGTAAAATATTAATCTTTAATGATTGTTTTCTTGTTAAAAAATAATTGAACAATTAGGTAATTTTGTTTAACAAAATTAAAACAGAAAACGGAAATACGCACGAGGTTATTACAGTTTTTTAAAAGTTTATTTACATTCAAATAACATATTATTAATACTACCTGTTTGCTCAGAATATCTTTAACAAAAGAAATCAAACATCATACTTTTACACTAATAGAAAGTTAGTGATTTCTGCCACATAGTCTTCCACACTACAGATATACCGTCATATGAAATATGACAGATGGTCGGTATAGTTCACGTCATAGTTAAAGGTTCATACATTTCTTAACTTACAGATGGTTTAACTTTCGAAAATTATGGTCGGCAAATGTGACTCACAGTAAAACATCTGCTATTGATAAAAATAACTAAACTTTCATACGCTAGTACGAAGTTTGTTGTATTCTGGTTGGACAGAAGTTTGTTTGTTTGAATTTTGCGCAAAGCAATATGAGAGCTATCTTTTCTAGTCGTCCATAATTTCTCTATTTAACTAATGTATCGTTATATTTTATTGAAGAAGATATTGACAAACAATACACTGATAGACTGAGAACGAAAATCCATTATCAAAGTACGCCTGTATGGTCCATGAGAAATGAAATAGTTAACTTCCAATTATAATGACAGCCTTAAAAGACAGCAGTTTCTTTGTTACAACGTTTATTTTCTAATGCTAGTTTCTATTATGTTCTTCTATCAATGGAGAGATATTTAGACGTGATTTTTCCTAAATATATTTAAGTTTGTTTTATGTTTCGAACTAATAAAAATGTTGAAAAGTTTATCTTTCCTTTTACCCCTTGAGAATTTGAAATCTATGCATTTTAAAGGCATGTAACAGAATACATTTGTGTCAAAAGTTTTTATCTCCCGAAATGATCTTCAAGCAGAAAATCAGTGTTGTAAATAAACTTGTTACGTGAAAACATCATTAATTGAATCTATTTTTTTCTGACAGATAAAATATTAACATCATTAATGTTGTCTGTCCATTTAGAATTATTTCAATCTTTTCCTGGTGAACGGAAACTACTTTCTTAAAACTGATTCATCTGCCATTTTGTTTTCACCTCGGTATCGTTCAATTACTTTGATTAATTGGAACCACTTCTCCATCGATGTCCAATGGTGAATCAGCAAAACGTTCAAATATTTACAATCCTAGGTTTGATTTTCTGCTGTTGATAAATCGTATAGATCCCGTTGTCTATCTCTAAGCTAAAAACAACAAATAAACAAACACTTAGTACTATTCTCATCTTAATATCGTTGAACTTTTCTAATTATTCAGAAATATACTCAATTTAAAAAGATTAAAGTAAATAACCTACAACTGTTTTAACATTTAAAGGTACTTGTTATCTTGGAGCGGTTTACATATCACAATCAATGACATGAGAATTTTCAGGTTCACTGGCCATCTTACACCTGAGATTACAGTGCGCTTCATATGGGCACGACATCACCAAGCGTGTTAGGGCGTTCGATTCGTAATCCGAGGGTCGCGGTTTCGCTCTAAGATATATTTTTACATCAAGTGTGTTTCTTGTCATCACATATCTTAGAGTTGTGAATATTTAGTCTGCTGCCTCTATGGCGATTTGCAACGTCTCAATAATTGTTACTTAAATTAATTTAAACAATTATCATACACAACTATTCTGATTCAAATCTTCTTTATCAAACCTTCTTTTCTTTTTCACCCCAACTTTGGTGCTGACAATGTTTTACTATGGCTGGAACAATCCATTCCCAAATACCTATTTTAAAACTGCTTTTCCACTTGATACTGACAAGCCCCCCAGTGGTTCAGCGGTATGTCTGCGGACTTAGACGCTAAAATCCGGGTTTCGATACCCATGGTGGGCAGAGCACAGATAGCCCATTGTGTAACTTTGTGCTTAATTCAAAACAACAACAAAATGGTACTGACAAAAGGTAGCCATTAGCTTGTTGCTCGAAAGTATACTACCATTTAAACGTTGTTTTAAACTAAATTGTTTTGTACCTAATTTTTATTCTTTTTATTTCTTTTACAAAGTTTGATAAGCTTTGTGTTTGTCATCTTTTCTGTATTTCCGCTACAAAATCAGTTGTAAGAAGTTACGGCTGACCACAAACTACTGTAAGGTTCTGCCACCTTCAGAAATTCGAGTAACAACACCACTCCTCAGAATTGGAAGACATTTAATTTATATAACACGACAAACACATCAGCTGAATGATCATCATGCAAAGAGAAACATCAGAGTATTAACAAAACTTCAGTAATTAATGAAAGTAAGAGTTTTATAACAAACTGATCATGTTCCATTGTTTTTTATTTAAATTTCTCCTGGTGTTTCAATAGCAGCCTTGATTGCTTATAACGTTAATAGTCAATGTTTAAAGCAGACGGTGAATAAAGCAAAAAAAATCACGTTGTATAGCTTCGTTCTTATACACAAGTCAACATAAATAAACGTTATTCGATAACACTTAACCTCTGACGAAACTTGCAACATTAAATAGTTTAGCTTTCTAAAAACATCTGCTCGACATGGCCAGGTGGTTAGTTCGGTAGACTCGCAATGTGAGTTAACGCGATCAAATCCTTGCTGGAATCAAATATTCGTGTCTTTTCAAGCAAGCCCGCATCATCTACTAATAAAAAATCATCTACTTTTACTGATATAAATCTTGCAAGTAGAAATTTTTGAACAAGTAAATTGAAGTAAACATTTTACTTTAAATGTTGATATTTTTGATAAATTTATATTTTAGAAACTTGAAGTAAACTTTATCAGATGCTAGGGACAGATTTTTCTGTTTTTATTGTTGTTGTTTGTTTGTTGTTTTTTTATGGATCTCGAATGTTTTTTTCTTCTGATGTGAAGCTCTACAGGTCTAAATGGTTTGGGAACCCCTGCTCAAAACTTTTATATAACGCCTTCTATGCTGATATTATACAAGCATAAAATTATTTTTTGCTCTACTGACATGGAAGTAGTCCTTTCTCCTCCACGTTTTTCGGATGATTTTTCATAACAATGAATAAAAGCTTTCGAAATACTATTCCTAGGTAATATTTTTCATTTTTTTGCTAGTTTACCATTTCTAGACCAAATGAATTCACGGGGGCACCACAGATTCGTTCTCTATGTTAGCTCGATTTCAATCATCAAGTTGTTTTTTGTTTTCTCTTCTCTTTGTTTGTTTTGGAATTTCGCACAAAGCTACTCGAGGGCTATCTGTGCTAGCCGTCCCTAATTTAGCAGTGTAAGACTAGAGGGAAGGCAGCTAGTCATCAACACCCACCGCCAACTCTTGGGCTACTCTTTTACCAACGAATAGTGGGATTGACCGTCACATTATACGCCCCCACGGCTGGGAGGGCGAGCATGTTTAGCGCGACTCGGGCGCGAACCCGCGACCCTCGGATTACGAGCGCACGCCTTAACGCGCTCGGCCATGCCAGGCCTTCTCTTCTCTAGATAATTTAGTTTCATGCTACTAGCTCACACATTTTTTATTGTTTTCACAATCAGTTTAGTTTTCTCTCTCTTTTTAGCCAGTTTTATCTTCCTATCCAGTTTAGTTTCGCGTTATATAACAAACCAACAACTATAATAGCAATAAGTATAATGAAACAAATCGGTAAATGAAACAAAAATATTTAGGGTTAGTTAATAAACTTAAAAAAGGAGTCAAATAAAATAAAAATGGAAGATGACATGTCACTTGATCGGCTAATGGTCACATAGCGGTCAACGAGATTCCCACTGTTCCTATCCATTATCTACCTAAACCAAATTGTTTATGATACACAGTGTATAGTCCAGGTTCGTAATCATAGTAATTTTTCAGTTATTTCGTGTACTAGAGGCTTTAATCTGTCTAAACTATATATTTTTTGTGAAAACTATGGGTATTCGCTAATGATATGACACGAACTGAAATAATTGTAGTGGACATTAATAGAATTACTCTGATACATTACGTCGTCCTTACAGTGATAATTATAATTTCGTTACTTAAATCTACTACAATAATAACATATGTATAGTATTTACACGTAGAAGAAGTAACCATAATATTTCATACAGTTTTTCTTGCAATAGTTACAATCATGTGAAAAAGTTAGGACACCCTATGAAAGCCTGTGTATTTTTGTGACATTTTTGGATATATAGATATTTAATCTCACTTTCAACAATACTGAGAGATCAGTGATGTCGAGAAAACCAACTTGCAAAGAAATATATATGCAAAAACGGCTCGTTTGGGTTGAGTAAATGTAATTCTACAAAAATGAGGCCTGGCATCGCCGAGCGCGTTAAGGCGTGCACTCGTAATCCGAGGGTCGCGGGTTCGCGCCCGCGTATCGCTAAACATGCTCGCCCTCCCAGCCGTGAGGGTGTATAATGTGACGGTCAATCCCACTATTCGTTGGTGAAAGAGTAGCCCAAGAGTTGGCGGTGGGTGGTGATGACTAGCTGCCTTCCCTCTAGTCTTACACTGCTAAATTAGGGACGGCTAGCACAGATAGCCCTTGAGTAGCTTTGTGCGAAATTCCAAACAAACAAACAAACTACAAAAATGCATATTCTAACTGAAGAAAAAGTTAGGACACCCTCACATTTATTCCCACTTAAAATGATTCAACAAATACACAGGTGTATCACACCAGGTGCACATTATAAGAAAATCGTTACTCAGCATTTTGAATCAGGCTTATTTGAATATCAGACATATTGTTTGGTGAGAACAAAAGAGCTGTCTGAAGCCTTCAGAAAGAAAATTGTAGCAGCTTATGAGTCTGGTAAGGGATTAAAAAAGATCCCAAAGGATTTTGAAATCAGTCATTCCACTCTCCGAAAAATAGTCAACAAGTGGAGGGCTTTCAAAACAACTGCCAACATGCCCAGGTCTGGTCGTCCAAGGAAGTTCACCCCGAGAGCAGACCACAGGATGTTAAAAGAGAACCCCAAACACTCTAACATGTCATCACGGGACCTACAGCAGGGTCTGGCTACTGTTCATGTGGAAATGCAAGCCTCTACAATCAGAAAGAGACTGCACAAGTTTAACTTGTATTCGAGGTGTGCAAGGAGGAAACCTTTGCTCTCTAAGAGAAACATCAAGGCCAAACTAAAGTTTCCACAGATAATGTAGACAAAAACCAAGACATTTGGAATAATGTTCTTTGTACACCAGAACAGAAAAGAACCTTATACCAACTGTAAAGCATCGAGATTGAAGTTTCATGGTTTGAGGCTTCTTTACTGCAGCAGGACCTGGACAACTCACAATCATAGATTCCACCATGAATTCTAATGTATGTCAGAGGGTGCTTGAGGATCATGTGAGACCATCTGTAAGAAAAGTGAAGTCTTTAGCGGACCTAGAACCTGCAACACGACAATGACCCAAAACATACCAGTAACTCCACCAAGGACTGGCTGAAAACTAAGAAATGGAGAGTCCTTGAATGGCCGAGTCAAAGCTCAGATCTTAATCCCATTGAGATGCTGTAGGGTGACATGAAACAGGCTGTACATGCAAGAAACCCTTCAAACATCTCACAGCTGACAGAATTCTGCATTGAGAAGTGGGGCAAACTTTCTTTAGTTCGATGTCAGAGACTGGTAGATGGCTACAAGAAGCGTTTTACTGCAGTTATTTCAGCCAAAGGGGGTAACACTAACTATTAGGGGGTAGGGTGTACTAACTTTTATCTCAATTAGAATATGCATTTTTGTAGAATTACATGTACAGAAGATCTTGAAAAGTATTTTCTTCAGTTTTAATTGTTTAGTTATATTCCTATAATCTCTCAGTATTGTTAAAATTGAGATTACATACCTATATATCCAAAAATATTACAAAAATACACAGACTGAATACACTGAATTTCGTATAAACTATATGGAAAACAGAGTAATAAAAGAGAGAGAAATATAACCTTTTCATGTGTGTTATTAATTACATTAGTCAATATACAATGTTTTTCTCAGCTGGTGCATATCACGTGTAGAAACGAAAATTGTCTTCCGTCAAGTAATGAGCACTAAAAGTTCAGAAGAAGATGGGATGAAATAATAGAAAGGGAATTATGGTAAAATAAAGAGAACAATAAACCAAAAACAAATTAATATTTATGTAATTACGAGAAACGTATTTTAAAACGCGTAATAATAGTCAACATCGATTCTAACCTAATCATCCGATTACACAAACTTATATTAATCACCTTTATATAAAACCTTCTCTCATTTCAGCGGCTTGAATAGGATATTCTCATTCAGTATTATTTTAAGCTATACTGAAAGTTATTATTATATTTTTCTCAATGTTTTTATAAAGTTATTCAAAATTTTATTAGGTCATCTTAAAACAGACGAAGAGGTTTGAGAAACTCCTAAACGTTTTATATGCAGTTCGAACATTTCGTGATACACTTATGCCGTTATCACAGAAATATTAACATTGTGCAACAAAGATCTCAGAATGGCTGGTATGGGTATTAATACTTTTATTGATAAGCAGAGAACAACGTGTCGACCTTTATAGATTATCTTCAGGTTGAAAAACTAAGTTTGTAACTGAACATTGCTGAATATACATCTTAGCAACGAGATTATAGACGGGTACGAATTGTAGGGGGTGTTGCAATTGGATGTTAGGTTAGGTATAACTAATGACGGTCGATGAAAGAGTGGGTTGCGCTTTATATAGTTTCTATGGTGCACGTTGGTGTATAGAAAACTTATTGATACTGAAATTAAATTTTACACTGCTAAATTAGGGACGTCTAGAGTAGATAGCCTTCTTGTTGCTTTGGGTTAAAATCAGAAACAAATAAACAAACCACAAAATGCCACGTCAGTAAAGGCCACTGGTGAGTAAAGAACAAAGGGTAATGTTGAACACATGTCTATTTTGTCGCTTTGCGAGAAATAAAAAACAACACAAACAATTTATAAAATTGTGTTTTGGAAATTAGGTGTTATTCTGGGAGATTAAACTATAATATATATATAAATCTTCAATGACACCTATTTAATTGGAACCTTCACTCGCAGTACATAATTTCATCATATTGTTACAGTTTTATATGTCTTTCGGTTGCTATAATTTTTATTCAGTTTTGTAAATTGAGACGTTCGTAGATCCTTGAAGAAGACGTCCTATCGGGTGGAATAGAACACATTTATTTCAATGTTCAGGAATAACAAACAATAAAGGTATTTATTAGCATGGAATGATCAGAACCCTAAGATGAAAAGTACTTTGGCCACAGGTACTTTAGGGCGTAATTACTTGATTTACACTTTTCAGTCTTGTATTTTATTTTGTGCGATGTTAAGAAAGATTGCATTTTTAGTAAAAACAGGATAAAGTTATTTAAAGAAGGGGTACATTAGAAAATACATAAAAAACAGTAATATTCTACAGCAATATAATACATAAATGATGAAATAAAAAAAATCTAAATTCTGAGTGGCTACGATACATCAGACATACCGTTCTTATTTAATGTAATAAACACTCTAGAAGGATAAGGCGTGTTGAAAGTGCTAATTTGATCGACTCCCACTCTGAAGGTCGCAGATTCAAATCTTCGTCTCACCAAATGTCCTCACCCTTTTAGCCATGGGCAAGCAAAATAAAGTAACAGTCAATTGATCGGTAAAAGATTAGCTAGACCAAACTTTCTTTAATAGATGGTTGTCCTTTGTCCTTTTCATTCAGTTTTTAATTTCAATTTGAGGACAACTATTACACATAATTCCCGTGTATCATTACGCAAAATTCAATACAAACCAAAGTGTAATGCTCGATTATGAAAAATATCTACCTGTCAAAATTAGTCGTTAAGATTTCTTAATGAAAAAACGTCACTATTTCCCATTCACTTAACAATTTAAAATACTGGTATCTTACTTAGATACATGAACTAACAGAGAAAACAGTACTTCTATATTCGATACGAGCATGGTTTGTTCAGAGATAATTTATTTACAGTTTAATCAGCGTTGAACTGGCTTCATTCCGCAGCCATGTATCACTACCAGACACAGTCACCATGTTAGTAAGGTCTTTTCTGATTGTTTAACAATAGAATATCTTCTGCATACCACGTATTACTCCAAATGAGTTTAAACAGGATTAAAGGGTTTCAAAAACGTACTCTGACAGCAAATGATGAAGCAAAGCATGTGTCTTTATTCTTCCTACATTAGCTGATAAAATTGGTACAAAATAAAGTTATATACTTGTAACTACGTTAAAAAGACCGGGTTAATTTTCTTCAAGTATTAAAATCAGTATGAATTAAATAGGATTCAAGTGTACAAAAATTACCGCTTCAATTTATTGATATCAAAATCGAAAGTAGGAGACTGCAAAAAATTTTGAGTTAAAAATATTCGTACAAAGAATGGCCTAGCTTTATATAGTGAACACTAAAACCAACCCAGGTTCACACACATTACCTTCATCATCTATTTCCTTAGAAGGCAGAATCTCGCCATGATATGATTTGTCGACAGAGAAGACAACAGTTATATAATCTTCCAAGCCTCAAAGAGTAACTTTTTTATAACTTTTTGCTTTATTAGTTCATGTGTTTTACGTCGGTTCACCAATTATGTAAATAAAATCAATATAATCTTTTTCTTACAGATATTATAAAGGATAAATAAAAAGGAACACGGATGTTATTCTGAAAAAAAACTACAATATTTGAAAAAGAACTGCAATTCTTAATAAAATTGTAAAATTTGAAACAGGGTTCTCGTTCTTAATAAAAATGTATCAGGCAGAAAAAGAAAACAAACGACTTGAGGCAGAACAAAAACGTATTGAGGCAGAACAAGAAAACAAACGCCTTGATGCCGAAATACAAATAGAACGCATTAAAGCTGATAAAGAAATCAATATGAGAAAGGCACAGACAGAAGAAAAGGTTGTCCAAATGCGGTTGGATAATTTTGATGCTTCCAAACAAATTCGTTTAGTACCTCCATTCAATGAAAAAGCTGTAGATAAATATTTTCAGCAATTTGAAAAATTGGCCCTTAGGCTAAAATGGCCAACCGAATATTGGACAGTATTACTTCAGAGTGTTCTCAAGGGTAAAGCCCAGGAAGTATTTTCCAAGCTCACAGCCGAGCAAAGTTATGATTACGAGCACGTCAAAAAATGCATTTTGAATGCATATGAATTGGTGCCAGAGGCATACAGACAAAAATTTCGTGGTTACAAAAAGTTTGACAGCCAAACTTATGTCGAATTTGCTCGTGAAAAAGAAACTCTGTTCGACAGGTGGTGTGATTTCAGAGAAATTAAAGAGGATTATACAAAACTCAGAGAACTTATGATAGTTGAAGAATTTAAAAGATGTAGTCCCGTAGAGCTAAAAACTTATATTGATGAACAAAAAGCTTCCAAAATTCATGATGCTGCTGTCTTGGCAGACGAGTATGCTTTAACTCACAAAGATTTCTCATACAAAAGCAAAACATCTCACACAACAAAGAAACCCAATGACTCATTCAAATATTATGCAAATGTCGACAGAGACAAAAAAGAGCAAACTTCCAATTCTCAAACGAAGACTCCAACTTATTTTCAAAGCTCGTCATCTACCCTAAACGCGTCATTCTCATCCAAAACATGTGTTTATTGTAGGAAACCTGGCCATCTGATTTCTGAGTGCTATAAGCTCAAAAACAAGCCATCACCCAATAGTTTAATTTCGCCCTTGTTTGATACATCATTGGTTCCCAATGATTTTGACCCTGTTCAGTCCACTGTGGATTCTAAGCCCAATATTATTGATGTACCTGAAGATATTGTTGAGGACAAATTTAAGCCTTTCATGACTGAAGGTTTTGTTTCTGTTGTTGGCGATTCACGTCTACAACCAATTAAAATCCTGCGGGATACTGGAGCTTTTCAGAGTTTGATTTTGGAAAGTGTACTTCCGTTTTCTGAAAAGTCATCCGTTGGGGCCAATGTGCTCATTTCTGGTGTAGAAGGTGGCGTCGTTTCTATCCCTCTTCATAGATTGAATTTACATTCGGACTTAGTCTCAGGCCCAGTGACTGTGGGTATTAAAGCTTCATTGCCTGTTGAAGGTGTGTCTATGCTTTTGGGCAATGATTTGGCTGGTAGTAAGGTGGTACCAGAGGTTCGTGTTGTTGAAGCACCTGTTATTAGCCCCAGTACAGAGCAACTCGTTGAAGAGTTTCCTGATGTTTTTCCCGCCTGTGCTGTTACTCGTTCTCGGACACGTTCTCAGGAGTCCAAAGAGGATTTCTCTTTATCTGATACGTTCATGTCTCACATCGATGAGATTTCTGACTCAACTTTAAGTTCTACTGATGACTCTAAGACATTTTTCGACTCTCTTCATCGAAACAAACTTATTGAGGAACAGGACAATGATCCTGAAACTCGTTCTCTTCTACAACTGGCTTTTGATGAAAATGAAATAGGAACTGTCCTTATTTGTTACAACCGGAAGTCAGGTGTGTTAATGAAAAAATACAGACCTCCTGACGTTGCTGCTGATGAAGAGTGGAGTGTTTTTCACCAAATCGTCATTCCAAAATGCTATCGGAATGATATTCTTAGTCTTACTTAATCATGTATTGTCGGGACACTTAAGTGTAAGAAAGACCCTAGATCGTATCCGACGACATTTCTATTGGCCAAAGATGCGCCAAGATGTTGTTGACTTTTTTAAAACATGCCATTCTTGCCAAATGATTGGAAAAACCAAATCAAGGGATTCCCAAAGCACCACTGCAGCCTATTCCTGCCTTTGAAGAACCGTTCTCAAGGGTAATTATCGACTGTGTTGACCCAATGCCAAAAAGCAAAGCAGGAAATGAATACCTCTTGACGATCATGTGTGCTTCTACACGTTTCCCTGAGGCAATCCCTTTGAGAAAAATCACTGCTCCCAACATTATCAAGGCTCTTGTCAAATTCTTTACCATGATCGGGATTCCAAAAGTTGTGCAATCAGATCAAGGATCAAATTTTATGTCCAAGATATTTCAGCAAGCCATACCTGAACTAAACATCCATCAAGTTTCATCCAGTGTATACCATCCTGAGTCACAAGGTGTCCATGGGCGTTTCCACAAAATTACTGCCACGAACACTCAAAGAACTGGGATGAGGGTCTTCCCTTTTTGTTGTTTGCAGTTCGTGAAGTTATGCAAGAATCTACTAGAGTTAACCCTTTTGAGTTGGTTTAAAAAAACAAAGAAAACAAACAAAAAAAAGATTTTCACAAGTTCAATTTTTTTTTACTTTTAAGGGGGAGAGTGTTATGTAAATATCATGTAAATGTTGTCGAGAGTATTATGTAAATGTCATGTAAATATCATGCATATGTTATGTAAATATAATGTAATGTCGTATTTGAATTCACAGATTTATTATTTATAATTCTATATTTATATTATTGTTTCGAGGTTTAAATCGGTGAAATTTAAAATAACATTTTAGAATTAATTAAAATTCATTTAGAAATTTTTAAAACTAAATAGATTGATCACTTGTATTGGCCTGGTGTTTGTACTGTGGAATTCTGGGAAGTTACGCGAAATAGTATATAAACAGAAGACAATGCGAGGGAAGTGATCATCTATTTTATTCGGATCAAGAACTTTGTCTTGTTTGAGAAAGTTTAAACTGAATTTGTGAATAGAGCTAGATCGACTAAAGCGGTGAAAAATTTTATTCCGTCAACCTTTACAATTCAGTCGGATTATGGATTATATCGAAAGTCAATAGGAATTGGACTGTGAACCTTTGTTTGAAATTACCTATTCAAACTTCGAAAATTTCTCCGTGGGACTGAATTCAACGTCTAGATTGGAACTTTGGATTTCGGATTTGGACACTTATCCTGGATCATATTAAGCACAGGCCAGTACTTTTTTGTATTGTAAGTTGTTTTGATGGTTGAAACTGGATATCTGTTATTGCCGTTAGATAATATATTTTGTGTCTATCACATAAGTAGATAATTATAATAAATTATACAAGCTGCTATCTGTGTCTTTCTGTTACGTTCAGTCCGCAATAAAAAACGTCACAATGTATTTTAAAAAATCATCTGACAAACATTGTTCATAAAGTAATTGATCAGTCATTAGTGATATTAATACAGAATAGCTGAGTTAAATCATTTCTAAGTGTAAAGAGGCCAATATTATGAAGTGTCGAAAACCTTATATAAAAATTTTCTTCTAAATTGCTTAAAACATCAAAAATTGATATTCTAACATTTAATATTTTTGTTATTTTAACAATTATGTATGCGAAGTTCTTGTTTTAGTCGTGGTACATAATTTATTTTGAGAAATCGAAATGTACTGAAAATATCATGTTAGATGAACACTCCATACACAATCAAATATTACTTCATTAAAATAACAGTTTTCGTATTTTAGTTTTTAACACGAATTTATTTTATCAGATGTTTGTACGAGTTTACAAACAGAATCAGTCGTATACTTAAAATAATTAAAAGGTTTGTTTTGAAATATGCTTTTGAGATAATGAAACGGATTCAGTCTTTTATATTGCTTTTATAATTTCTAAAAATAATTATCAATTATGTAATATCAAATATTTTTGTAAATCGCTTGAAAACAATTCAAATGCAGCGAAGTATTTCAAGTATACAACTGATTCTGTTTGTAAACTCGTACAAACATCTGATAAAATAAATTCATGTTAAAAACTAAAATACGAAAACTGTTATTTTAATGTAGTAACATTTGTTTGTGAATGAAACGTTTCTCTAACATAATATTTTCAATACATTAGGATTTCTCAAAATAAATTCTGTACTACGACGGAAACAAGAACTTCGCATTCATAATTATTAAAATACCAAGAATATTGAACGTGAATAGCCGAAAGAAAAATTAGTGGCATGAAATATATCAGAAAAAACTTGAAAAAGTAAAGATAATATAAGTATTATTTAATTTATTTTTCTAAATAAAAACCAATAACAATATTAACTACGCATTAAAATTTGTAAGTTAAAGTTCTGTGGGTTCATTAACTGAGTTATTATTGTTTTAGATAAAATCTGAATAAGTTCTTTGAAATAGAAAGAAGAAAAATCAATTTAACACTTCCTGAAAATTGGACGTTAAATCTATACGGTATTTCTCAAGTAATTTGAGATTCGTTTTTCTACATTTTGCCTCACAATGTAAGAATAAGTTACTGGACAATTCTTTTTGTACAAATGATCCATTGGGCTCTTGTACCCAGGTTTAAACTGTTTTCTTGGAAATTGATTATTCCAGATATGTACCATATAGCTATCGTTCCAGATTTCTCCTAAGAACTCAAACATTGAGATCAACGCTGGTCACTAAAGCGGGGCCCATATATCTCCAGATGTTTGGGCTATATTCTGCAATAAATTGTTGCATACATTCAACGAAAAATAGACTTCCTTTGCATTAATTATTGGATTTTTCAAAGTTAATAACTAATGAAAACCAGCAAAGGCAGACAAGTTTGGAAGTGGTTTTCTTATTATACACTCAGAATCGATGGCTACATCTCCATGCTTTTTGAGCAGTGTTACGTTTTTTTTTTGTTTTATGTGGATCAAACGCAACAAAAAGACACAGATAACAGCTTGTATAATTTATTACAATAAACTATTATATATGTGACAGATATAACATAAATTATATAATAACAATGATAGATATTCAGTTACAACCTTCAAAATTAATTACAATACAAAATGGTACTGGCCTGTATCTAATAATATGATCTAGAATGAAAGTCCAAAAGTCCAGATTAGAAATCCAAAATTCCAGTCTTGGGTGTGAATTTGGTCCCACGAAGAAATTTCGAAGTTTGAATAGAGAATGACGAAGTACTTTTTACGGTGTTTTCGATGAATGTTTCAACTTGTCGTTTTCCGCTCCGGTCTCCCCTAAACAGTCCTGTACGTGTTGACTTTCAGTATAACCAGTCATTCGAATGAATCGTAAAGAATGACGAAATAAAATCACAGCTTCTGTAGATCTAACTTCAGTCACAATTCCAAGTTGAATTAGCACACAGCAAACGTTGAAAAATTCTCAAACGAAAAACATCTCTTGAATTGAAAGTAAAAACGAATGACTGACTGATTTCTTTTCCTTCCTTCGCGTCGCCGTCTGTTTATATATTAGTAGGCTTACTGCGTCCTCGAACAATCGCGTAACTTCCACAGAGTTCCAGAGTAATCTGCGCATGTCTGTCTTTTTGCACGAGACTCGACGTCTAGACACAGACCGACATATGATTAATCTACCTAATTCTAGAAATTTCTAAATGATTAATTCTAAATGTTATTTTAAATGAATAACAACATATTTTATTGGTTTAAATTTCAAAACAATATTATAAATATGGAAATATAAATAATAGATATGGAAATTCAAACACAACACGACATAGTTGTCGTTTACACAATATTTACATGACATTTTACATAACAAGCAGTTCTTATTTGAAACCATCTGATAGAAAAGCTTTTTTGTAAATGGCTACGTTAAACAGTTCACTTTAATACCACGTAGTTAATTGTGTTTCGGAGAATATTAACTCGCAGTTAATCGGCTTGTCGTTAATATTTTCGTCCTTCTATAATTCACTCAAGCTATTACAAGGGTAAGTAAAATAACTGGATTCTGTTGGTAGGAGGATATTTTGTTGAAGACTCAATTGAGAAAGATTCTCTACTAGTATGGAAGCATTTACCAGAGGTCTCATAAAAGAACATGTTTTCTGGTTCTGTCACGTTTATCATTTTGCGGAACCTCTTCTGATCTGAAGCAGTTATATAACTCACTAAAGTTATCACAATCGTAAAATAACTGCTACTTTTTTCTAATATGTTGAACATAATTTATCGACAGATCGTTATTTAACATTCACAAACAAATCTCAAAAATAAACTTTCAAATATTATCCAAATAAAACCTATATGTCGTTCAGTCCTTTAGTTGATTTGCAATAAAACAAATAAGATACTGAACCAAATCCAACATCAGATCAGTGGTACATCATCTAGGTTAGACAAGTAAATTACCTTTCAACTAAAATCGTTTTTTTTACAAAATATAAATTTAAAAAATCGTTTAATTTAGAATAACGTTTTTTTCTCACAGACTGATTGTTTTTTTTATCATTGGAATCAAACCTGTTCAATGGAACATGCGTTATTCTTCACAAAAGGAATTTTGTGTTCCAAACACGAAGAATTATCCCTGACCCATCGGATGAGCATTTTTATATAAATGTTAAGCGTACTTTTTACTATATAAAAACTATAATATTTCATAAAAGCCAAATAATTTTTGAAAGTATATTACAATTTCTTAAAAATATACAAATATTTATTCATTTTCCGGTTTGTTGTAGAACTGAGTTAGTTTAATAACCTTTGATTTTGCTTTTGAATACAAAGTGACACATTTCAAGCACAAAATATGATAACAAAAGCTCGACTTGAAAAATGTTAGTGGCTAAGAAATATCCGCTGAGAGGAGGATATACTAATAGCTGCTGTGTTTCGACAACTCATTCCTTTGCTGATCACACTATTGATTAATTTTTAAACTTATTGTCTGTGTTAGTTATGTTATCTACTTGATAACGCAAAAGTCAAATGTTCACTTTCTAAATGCAAACTAGTGAGTTTTATGTTAGTGAGTCCAAGTGCACAATTTTTGTAACGTTTATTTGTGTGCCTCTCAGAGACAAGTCAGATTAAGGTAAACAAACAACCATGATGTTTAAAATTACAGAATGTGTGTGTGTAGTGGTTCCTTTTTGATATTTTAAGTAATTTAGAAGAAACGATTCTTATTTAAAGTTTTTGACACTTCATAATAATGGCCTCTTTACATTAAGAAATAATCTAACTCAGCTATTCTGTATTAATATCACTAATGACTGATCGATTACTTTATGAACAATGTTTGTCAGATGATTTTTTTCAAATACCTATATATTGTTGTCTTTATGTTAAAGCACAGCATGGCCAGGTGGTTAAGGAACTCAACTCGTAATCTAAGGGATGTGGGTTCAAATCTCCATCACACCAAACTTACTCGCCCTTTCAGCCGTGTGGCGTTATTATGTGACGATCAATCCCACTATTCGTTGGTAAGAGTAGCCCAAAAACTGGCGGTAAGTGGTCATGACTAACTGCCTTCCCTATTGTTTTACACGGCTTTTTTAGGGACGGTTATCCCAGATGGTTCTCGAGCAGCTTTGCGTGAAATTCCAGACAAACGACACCAAGCCATCTTATGTTATTGTGCGTCACGTTGAATTGATTTAAGACATGTGCATTTGCAGTTTTATTTAGAAAAGTATTTCGAGTTTTTAACATAGGATTATCAACGTAATAATTTATCTGTTTAAAAGATACATTTTTCAGTTGTTCCTTCAGAATCTTAACCGTATAACCTTAGACTGACAGTCCCCTGAGATCGACTCAGGTTTGAGCTTAAAGAAACATTAATCTGAATGTTTATCTCGTAAGGGAAAAAAGATATTCGTCTTGAACACAAAAACAAGCCAAATGTGGTTTTGTTTTAAGAAAAATATTTAATAAAATTATTTTAAACAAAATTTAAAAAACGCTTCTGAGTAACTGCTTCTCACCGCCTACACACTGGTCAAGTTATTTCATGTAATTCAAGTGCCTCTTGAAGTTATTATATCATATGTGGTAAACATTTTACTTTGTAACTGGAGCTACTGTTAGGTGGGATTGTTTCCCATTTACTATGGTACTTAGGCAGAAGACGCTCACAGCGAACCACTGTTAAAAATATAGGAATAGAATATTATATCGAAGGATGTTTGTTCCCAATTGTGTATTGTTGTGGACTGTTTAATTATAATCCTCAGTGAGGGAGTAAAGTAATAGTGAAATAAGGGAATAGCTATAATTTGTTAACCAATACAAATAGAATTTCAGGAAGGATATTCAGCATTACCTGAAATTATTTTATTATGTACAACTTACGTACAGTGAAATGTTCAATTTACACACCTGTTCACAAACTGAGATAAATACATGCAAGTCTTATAGGACAGTATATCATATTTCCATTGCAAATAAATTATCTCTTCTGATATAGAAGTACTGTTTTATCTATTATTTCGTGTCTATAAATAAGATAGTAGGACTTTTAATAAGTGAATGGAAAATAGTGACATTTTTTCATTAACAAATCCTAACGACTAATTTTAACAGGTAGATATTTTTCATTCTCCAGGATCACAGTTTGGTTTCTGCTGAATTTCGCATAAAGATACACGAGAGTTATGTGTGTGAGTTGTCCTTAATTTAGATAGGAAAGACTGAATGGAAGGGTCAACCATCCATCGACTAACGCTTGGGCTAGCTACTCTTTTACCGACTAATTGACTCTCACATTAATGCGCCTCCCATGACTAAAAGGGTGAGAATATTTGGTGAGAGAAAAATTCGAATCTGCGACCTTCAGAGTTGGAGTCGAGCACCCTCGACTCGCCTTGTTCTTCTAAATTGGTTATTACATCCAATAAGAATTGTATGTCTAATGCACCATAGCTACTAGAAATTTAGATTTTTTTCTTTCTTTCATCATTTATATATCATATTCGTGTAAAATATTACTGGTTTTTTTATGTATTTGCCCAGTGTACGCCTTCTTTTAATACCTTTATTCAGTTTTCTTTTGTTTTTACCAAAAATGTAATCTTTCTTAATATCGTACAAAATTTAGTATAAGATTTGAAAGTGTAAGTCAAGTGATGATGCCCTAAAGTATCTGTGGACAAAATACTTTTCATCTTCGAATTCTGATCATTCCATGTTAATAAATACCTTACTTGTTTGTTATTTCTGAACATTCAAATAAATGTGTTCTATTCCACTCGACATAACGTTTTCTTCAAGGATCTGTGAACGTCACAATCTACAAAACCGATTTGAAATTACAGCAACCGAAAAAAATATAAAACTGTAACAATATGACAAAATGATATACGGCAAGTGTGTCAGAGAACGTTTCCACTAAAATAAGTGTCCTTGAAGAGTTATTAATATATATATATATATATATATATATATATATATGTTACGTATATTTTAAATGTTTTATGTTCTTCGTAGACTAAACGCAACAGAAAAACGCAGATAACAGCTTGTATAATTTATTACACTAAACTATTAACAAATATAACAGATATAACATGAATTATATAATAATAGTGACAGATATTAAGTTATAACATTCGAAATTAATTACAAAACAAAATAATATTAGTTTCAAACTTCAAAATAAATCACAACACAAAACGGTACTGGCCTGTGTCTAATATAATGATCTAAAATTAAAGTCTCAAATTCCAGTCTAGGGTGTGAATTTGGTCCCACGAAGTAATTCCGAAACAGTTCACAGTTCAGTGAAATCGCCGTCTCTCAGCTCAAGCAGTAATTCAGATGTATCGTAGAGATTGACGAAATAAAATCACAACTTCCGGAGATCTAACTTCAATTACAAATCCAAGTTGAATATTCACAGCAAACACTTAATCTTTCTCAAATAACTAAAACTGATGCCTGAATCTCACTCTTATTCTTCGAATAAAACTAATGGCTGAATCTATCTTCTTTTTTCGAATAAAAACTGATGACTGAATCTGTCAATCTTTCCTCCGTCTTTTATACCGATAAGCCTATTTCGCGAACAATCTCGCAATTTCCATACAACTCCAGAGCTATCCACGCATATTCGTTCTTGCACGAGACTACACTTCTAGACAGGAAGTCACCAGCACTCATTTACAAACATGTGATTGGTCTACTTAATTCGAGAAAGTTCTAAAACGTTACCCTAAATAAATAACATATTTTAGTTTAAACTTCGAAACAATAATATCAATATGGAAAAATGAATAATCAAATGAAAATTCAAACACAATACGACATGTTGTCGTTTACAAAATATTTACACATATACATAACAATTTACATAATAGTTTAATTTCCCAGAATAACTCCTAATTTCCAAAAAATAACATTTTTAAAAATTGTTTCTTTGTTTGTTTTGTTTTTTTTATGTCGCGCAAAGCAACACAAATGACCTCCGTACAACTTTACCCTCTGTTCTTTACTCACCAGTGGCCTTTACTGACGTGGAATATTTTAATTTGTTTATTTGTTTCTGAATTTAACGCAAAGCTACAAGAAGGCCATCTACTCTATCCGTCCTTAATTCAGCAGTGTAAGACTAGAGGGAAGGCAGCTAGTAATCATTACTTGCCGCCAACTCTTTGGTTACTCTTTTACCAGCGAATAGTGGGATTGACCATGAAATAATAACGTCCCCACAGCTAAAAGGTCAAGCACGTTTAATGTTACGATGATTCGAGCCCAAAACTCTCGGATTTTAAGAGTTATAATCTCTTTCCGTCTCTTGGAAGCACTACCAGTCCTTTAGTAAACCCTTTATTGTCCCTTCATATCTACATTTGACGCTTTGTACTGTCTGTTACGGTTTGTAACTAAAGAAACTGTAGAGAAAACATTGAGTATTCGGTTAAAGGAAAACATCAATTTGGTATTATGAGGCCGTTTATTTACCGTATCAATATGTTTTCTACACACCAACGTGCACTACAGAAACCATTTAAAGCGCACTCCAATCTTACATGTAACGTAGCCAGTGAACGTGAAATTCCTCATATCGTTGATTGTGATATGTAAACAGCTCCAACATAACAAGAACCTTTAAATGTTAAAACAGTTATAAGCTATTTACTTTAACCTTTTTAAACTGAGTATACTTCTAAATAATTAGAAAAGTTCAACCATATTAAGGTGAGAATAGTACAAAGTGTTTGTTTATTTGTTGTTTTTAGCTTAGAGATAGACAATGGGATCTATACGATTTATTTACCGCAGAGAATCGAACTTAGGATTGTAAATCTTTGAACGTTTTGCTGATTCACCATTGGACATCGATGGAGAAATTACAGTCGTTCCAATTAATTAAACTAATTGAACTACAGCGAGGTGAAAAAAAATGGTGAGATAAACTAGTTTTAAGTTAGTAGATGTCGTTTATGAAAAAAAAGTTTGAGACAATTTTAAATGTATATACAACTTTAATAAAGTTAAGATTTGAACTCTCCGAAACGAACAGATGAAATTAATAATGTTTTGAGATAAAACGGTTATTTTCAACGCTGATTTTCTGATTTATGATCATTCCAAGAAAGGTTTTTTTCTTTGTTTATGAGTTTCGCGCAAGACTACGGAGTGCTGTCTTCGCTAGCCGTCCCTAATTTGCTAGTGTAAGAATTTTACTTACGAATAGTGGAATTAACTGTCACATTATTACGCCCCTACGGCTGAAAGAGCGAACTCGTTTTGACGGAGATTTGAAACGGCGACCATCACATTATGAGTGTAACACCCTAACCCACCTGGCCGTACCGTGCTGCCAGTAAAGAAAAGTTTAATATAGATTTATTCTGTTACATGCTTTTAAAATGCACAGAAGACAAAACCTTAAGGGATATAACGAAAATGAAATTTGTGAACTATATTATGAGTTCGAATCATAAAAAATATTTAAAAGCATGCTTTAGATAGCGCACGTTAAAACATCTGTTAATTGAAAGAAGTACACAATTAAAACTAGCATGACATAATGAACCTTGTAGCATAGAAACTGCTGTCATTTTTACACTTTATTTGTAAGGGATCGTTAACTCTTTCATTTCAGTTGTATTTGGTTATAGCAGATGTTTTACTATGAGCCGTATTTACCCACCGTTATTTTCTAAAGTCACGCCATCAATTATTTAAGAACAGTGTGAACCTCTATCTGTGACATGAACTCTGCTTACAATCTGTCACATTTCATAAAATGTATCCGATTTGTACAATATATTTGAAATATGGAACACTATATGGCAGAAATCACTGACTTTCTATTCGTCTGAAAATATGACATTTGATTTATTTCTTTAGTATATTCTGAACTAACATAAAGTGTTAATAATAAGTTATTTGAATGTAAATAAACGCTCATAACAAAAAATTGTAATAACTTCGTCCGTTTTCCAGTTTGTGTATTAATTTGTTAAACGAAAATATAAATTTATCTAATTGCTCAATTATTTTCTAACAAAAACAATCATTAAACTTTAATATATTACTATTACGTTTAGAAAATGTATAAACATTAATTTTAAAAACGAAACTTTGAAATAGGTGGTAAGAACTGTATACTTGGAAAGATAGCTGGAATTTGTTTATATGTAGAACTGGGTGTTTGTTTGTTTTAACAAAGAGGACCTATGCGGAAAAGAAGTATAATATGTTTATTTACAAGTTGTTGTATTCTTTACCTGCTGGGTTGGAATGTGTTGCTATCATGTAAGTACTGTTTGTTTGTTTTTGAATATCGCACAAAGTTACTCTAAGGCTATTTGTGTTAGCTGTCCCTAATTTAGCAGTGTAAGACTAGAGGGAAGGCAGTTACTAGTCATAACCACCCACTCTTTTACCAACGAGTAGTGGAATTGACCGTCACATTACAACGCCCTCACGGCTCAAAGGGCGTGCATGATTACGAGTCGCACGCCTTATCACGCTTGGCTATGGCGGGCCATCAGGTAAGTAAGCTGAATGTATTGAACATATATGGATGTATGGTGGTGAGGATTTAAACGTTACAATAAATTTCAATTTGTTGTAATTAACTCAGGCAAATTTTACTACCCGTGAACAACAGACTGTTGTTTATCTAATAAAGAAACTGTTCCATATAGACACAGTGTCAAGTAGAATAGACCTATTTAATCGCTTTGTGATTTCTTACAAATTGTTTAAATTATGCTGTCGTTGTTATTTCTTTCTAAGTTTTCAACGAGACCAAGCTGTACAAACATCCGTAAAATTCTAGGGAATCATCTAATTATTGTGGCGTTGGTTTGCTTTGTTTGACTTGGAAATTAGTGTAATATACTAGGTATATTTATTCACAGTCGTCCTTACTTTTTTTTATTAGTAAACTAGAGTGAAAGGGCGAGTTAACATCGCCCACCACCTAATCTTGGGCTACTGTAATTAAGTTGTTGAAAAAGACACTCACTGCCACAAAGAACGAATGTACAGCGACACTGGGTTAAGAATAGAGTGATATTCGCATTCCAATGTTAAGTACTCGTCCATTCTCACTTTAAGTGCCAGGTCGTTCCCATGTTAAGTACTAGACCATTGCCATGTTAAACACCAGTCCATTCCCATGTTTACAGGTAAACATTGAGATTAATGTTACATTAATGTTAAAACTGGAACGATCTTAGGTTCTATGGCTAAAATTTTAAAATAAGAAAAAAATGTGTCTTGTAAATTACGTTTATATTCCTATGTTAAAAACCAAATTATACATTTATAAATAACACTGTAAATGCGTAGGTTTTAAATCGATGCAACGTTACGTAAAATAACATTGTTTTGCTTTCGTTTGTCTGGAATTTCGCGCAAAGCTCCTTAAGGGCTATCTGCGCGAGCCGTCCCTACTGTAGCAGAGTAAGACCAACTCTTATAACGCCCCCACGCCTGAAAGAGTGATCATGTTTGATGTGACGGATATTCGAGCCCGCATCCCTTAGATTACGAGTCGAGCGCTTTGAGCACCTGGCATGCCGGACCTTTACATAAGTACAACATTAAATATTTACGATAAAAAATCCTCTGACAAACATAATTCATAATGTAATAGATTACTCATTAGTCATATTAAAAGGCCAGTATTATGAAGTGTCGAAAACTTTAAATAAAAATCGTTTCTTCTGAATTACCAAAAATATCAAAAATGAACCACTACACACACATTCAGTATTTTTAAATTTCATAGTTGTTACTTCTCATTAATCTGACTTGCCTCAGAGGGGCAAAGAAATAAACGTTAAAAATGTTGTGTATTAGGACTCACTAACATGAAACTCACTATTTTCCATTTACAAAGTCAACATTTGTCACTTTCTTTATCCAGTAGATATTATATCTAATACAGAAAATAGGTTTCAAAATTACTGAACAATATGATAAGCAAATGGATGATTTAATTACTATAGAAACAAGGCAGGTATAAGAATATCCTCATGATAGCGGATTTCATTATCGTTCACTACTTTCTCTTAGCCAGTAACATTATAAAATTCGAACTTCTGTTATCATAATTTTTGCCTCAAATGTGTAACTTTGTGTTCAATAGCAAGATCAAAGATTATTAAAATAATAAAGTTCTACAAGAAACCGAGAAATGAATAAATATTTGCATATAGCTGCAATTAATGCACAAAAAGAAAGTCCATTCCTCGTTAAATGCATGTAACGATTTATTACAGAATACAGCCCAAAGATCTGGAGACATATGGGTCCTACTCCAGTTATCAGGGTTTCTCGAAAAAAATGTAAAAGAGAAAACAAATACTTTGCAAACTTCAGGATTCACGTGCTCATCTCTTCCCAGTTCCAGCCTTTTATCCTATTCACTTTTTTCAGCGTCAACTGTTTTCCGATCCCATTAATTTTACAAACAAAATATATTAAATACTTGAAATAAATAAGTATGTTTATAAATATGTTATTAATATAATTAAAGAGACTAAGTATTTTACAATTTTTTTAAGATTTAGGAAAATAATTATCATTTATGTAATTTCAAATATTTTTTTTATTTATCACTTGATAACAATTAAAATACAGCGAAGCTCAGAGATTTTCATGTGGTATTATTTGGTTGTTTTTTAATTTTTGTAAAAAGATACGCGATCATTTATCGATAAATAGTTGTTTACAAATATGAAATAATAACTTATAATAAAAGCATATAGTAAATTGAACACGGCATCACCTCTTGTGCCACTTTTGTCTCACAATATGTGAAAGTTATGAAAAATAGGTTACGGTTTGAAAAGTGTAGGATGCATTGTTTAAACGGTAACAGAACCTGAGAGGTTAGAAAAGATGAAACTGAATAAACTTGGTTTTCGTGTTAAAACTGGATCACTATTTTTTTGAATATCTTTATCATAGCAAAATATTCGAAATTGTTGTTCAACTTTCTACCCCTTTTAATTACATTATAACAAAAACAGCAAATTAAATACACCCCACATAACCCTAGAAAACACTCAGATATTAAAAAGCCCTACTTAAACAACAACTAAAACCACAATTAAACAAATATAAATGAATACCTCTACACTAATTAACAACACAACCTAACATCTATTTGTAACGCTCCTTACAATTCCGTATCCTTTTATACTCTCGTCCCTGAGACATGCGCCCGGTAACGATCACTTGCAAACTCTCTCTTTATAAACCCGAGGATGACATAAGAAGGTCGAAACATTGTTCTCTGCTTTATTTTGGTAAAAGTGTTAATACCCTGAGATACATTTGAACTCCAGAATGTTATAACTCCCACGTGGATGCAGCACACCAAACAGTCAGTACTTTAGGATGTATGAAATCTGAGATGGAGGCAGCAGACTAAACTGCTCGTAATTGCAGGATGTTTCAATTTTTGGCGTAAGCAGACAAGTTGGGAAGTGGTTTTCTTATTGTATAGTCATGGTCGATGGCAACACCACCATATGTTTTGAGCAGCGCATTTTTTAAACTATCTGACAGAAAAGCTGTTTTGTGAATGGTTACAACAAATACTTCACTCTTACACTACGTAGCTAAAAGTGTTCCAGAGAATAATAACTCAAGCTTATCGGCTTAACTTCAACATTTTCAATTTGTCACACAGTGTGGAAAAAGACTCTTCCATCTTTAAATCGTTCAAGTTATTACAAGCGTAAAATAACTGGATTCTGTTGGTAGAATGATAGTTGGCTGAAAACACAATGGAGCAAGATTCTCTACTTAAAAGGTAGCATTTACCAGAGGTCTCAAGAAAGAACATGTTTTTTGGTTCTGTCACGTTTTTGATTTTGAGGAACCTTTTTTGACCTGAGAGAGTTATGTAATTGATATTTTTTTCTCTTATGTTGAACACAATATATCGACAGATCTTTATAGAATATTCACAAACAAGACAAAAACTTAAAAATATTATTAAAATAAAACGTTCAAGTCGTACAATACTTTAGTCGCTTTGAATTAAAATTAATATGATACTGATCTAAATCCAAATCATTGGTACATCATCTGGGTTAGACAAGTAAATTAATTACTTTTAAACTAAAATCATTTCTCACAAAATATAAATTAAAAGGATCGTCTAATCTCAAATAAAGTTGTTTTTTTTTCAAAGGTGGATTGTTTTTTTTATTATTCGCGCAGGCCTATCCAATGGAATATGCGTCAATATTTACCGAGTTACGGAAAAAAAAAACAGTTTATTAAATTCCTTATCTTACAGTAAATAACTTAATGAGAAAAATAAGAGTATGGATTTACTTCGCTTAGATCTACATCTTAAATCCATGTGTTGGACATAATAAATAGCCCAATGTGGTTTTGTTTGAAGAAAAATATTCAATAAAATATTTTAAACAAAAGTAAAAAAAAGTTTCTGAGTACCTGTATTTTTCCACCTACACACATTGGACAAGTTATTTTATGTAATTGAAGTGACCCAGGTTAATACGTGTCTCTATATGTTATTACACCGTATTTAGTAAACATTTTACTTTGTTATTGGAGCTACCATTAGGTGGTGTTTTTTCACATCTATGTTGCTAGGGCAGAAGACGCTAACTCTTAAAATTATAGTAATAATATATGTTGTCGAAGGACGTTTGTTCCTAATTATGTTTTGTTATGGACTGTTTAATTGTAATCATCAGTGAGGGATAGAAGTAAAAGTAATATGAGGGAATAGCTTAATTTATTAACCAAGAAAAATATAATTTCAGGATGGATATTCAGCTTTACCTGAAACTGTCTTATTATATACAACTTACGTACAGCGAAATGTTCAATTTACACACCTGATATCAAATTACCCGAAGTGTCTACAAAGAAACCTTAAAAACAGTTGAAAATAAACTAAATAAACTATTATACGTTTAGTCACGAAAAACATGAAAAATCTTTGAAAAAAGTATTTTAAATGGTGAAAATTTAAATTAGTCGAAAGGGCCATTTTGGCCCATTATGTTTGTATTATTCAATCACATTGAAAATTTAAAGAATAAATTATAAAGGCAATGTAACTTCAAAGCGAAAAATATTTCAAAGACCGATTATTTGAATCTACAATTTTTTTAGAGTGTATCAGTAGGAACTAATATAAGACTGATTGTGTTGATCAAAGCTAACAGAAATTGAAGATACGTGTGATCCTACATTATAAGAGTTTCGTAAAGTCAAAGCAATCAAGCTAGAAACAGATTCCATGTGACTAAAAGAAAAAAATCCGCTGAGAAATAAACTGACGATGATAATTTCCGGTTTCTTCTTTATTCCTCTTTTGAAGGAAAGAATTTTCATGTATTATATGTTGAAGAAAAACGTAAGTCTGCGTATAAAAGTGTTATCTGAATTTTAAATAGTTCGGTTTGTCGAACTAACACAATTACTCTTGAAATCATAAGCATTACTAACACAATTACTAATTAAAGTCCTAAGCATTACTTGTGCTTTATAAAAAGAAGTAACATTAAACAAGTTGCATTCAAAATCATAAACATGATTCGTATTTCTCAACACGTTTTGCTCAATTTATATATTTCTACCTTTGGTGATTTTCATAAAAGTTTAATTATATTAAGATAACTTGTTATAATTTATATATATACTCTTTATTAATAAAACCATTCCCATTTCTTACAGAATAATTACTAACAACAATAGTCAGTTCTCAGAATTGTTTGTTTGTTTTTGAATTTCGCACAAAGTTACTCGAGGGCGTTCTGTGCTAGCCGTCCCTAATTTAGCAGTGTAAGACAAGAGGGAAGGCAGGTAGTCATCACCACCCACCGCCAACTCTTGGGATTGACCGTAACATTACAACGCTACCACGGCAGAAAGGGCGAGCATGTTTAGCGCGACGGGGATACGAACCCTCGACCCTCAGATTTCGAGTCGCACTTCTTAACACGCTTGGCCATACTCGGCCAGTTCTCAGAAAGCCAGTCACCTTGGTCACATTAAGTATTTCGCTATTAATAAACTACCGATAAACAATTGCTTCAAAAATCCTCTAAAAACAAATATCAAAGTGTAGGTGTAAAGTCATGAAAGGAATTACGGATGGTGAGTGTAATTACCATAAGTTAACCATCGCGAATTATAGAAGTTATAGAATGTTGTTAACCACATTTTCAATTAAAAGTAGAGCGTCAAAAGTAAATTGAGCTATTTTAATTAAAGATCATTAACATTTAAAATAATTAAAAATTAATAATATTAGTTGGATGTCACATCTGTAAAGAAACATGAAGAAATGTAAAAATGTATTTGTTTGTTTTCGAATTTCACGCACAGCTACAAGCGGGCTATTTAAAATAACAGTCCCTAATTTAGCACTAAGACTAGAAACACCATAGTCATAGGAGATTTAAATAGTAAAAATGTTTCATTTGGATGCCGAAGCTCTAACTCATATGGTAGAAAATTAATAAAATTTATTGATGATAATAATATAGCTCTATTAAACGATACTACCCCAACACATACATCCTATTCTACTAACTCTAGTGACATACTAGTGTACATATAATTTAAGCCAGAAATTAGTAAAATTTCAAGTGGGAAAAGATGTAGATAGTGACCATCTCCCAATTTTTTGCGTCTTCGATCTCACCCCCTATAAAAATATAACATATAGGAAAGAAAAATTTAATTACAGAAAAGCAAATTGGCAATGCTATAAACAAGAATTAGATAATCTATTACCAAATGAAATTATTAAAGAAGTTAAAACGCAAGTCGAAATGGACAACTATTGTCAAACAATTACGGATTGCCTTCAGAAAGCAGCCAAAGAAACAATACCAAAACAACACCACAAAACAACAATCAACACATGGAAACCAACCACAGAAATAATCAACCTAATAAAAAAGCGCAGACAACTAAGAAGACAGTACATGATTACAAGAAACAGAGAAACTAAAACACAAATAAACAACATTAGAAATCACATCAGAACTCAAATAAAACAACAAAAGCAAAATAAATGGGACAATTACTGTAATAAACTAAACGACATAACTGACCCGAAAAAATTCTGGTCACATCTTAAAAGATTCACAAGTGAAAACACAAACACAAAGAAATATCCTCCACTTGAACATAATAATACCATTGCACGTACAAATAAAGAAATAGCCGAAGCTTTCAAGGATCAACTCCAAAATACATTTAAAACTCACACAGATCCAGAAATGAATACACACTTCTACAATAAAGTAGCTAATCACATAGCAAACAATAAACATCAATATGAACCAATATTTCCAGTAAACATAACTGATACAAATACAAGTTCTAACACTGATTTTGAAAGCACATTACTAACAAAGGAAATATCCCTACATGAAATACTAGAAGCAATAAAAAACACCAAAAACAAAGCGCCAGGAGAAGACGAAATACAAGCTATTCTCCTAAAAAACGGCACTCCGAAATTGTTTGACCATCTAAATTCTCTATTTAACTTATCGCTATCCTCAGAATATATCCCAGTTTCTTGGAAGCTAGCAAATATACTAATGTTCCATAAGGAAGGAAAACCAGCGAATAAACCAAATAGCTACCGACCAATCAGCCTGACCAGCTGTGTTGGCAAAATTCTCGAAAGAATAATAACTAATAGACTCTCCACATTCTTGGAGATAACATCAAAATTACCAGAAGAACAGAATGGATTCAGAAAATTTAGACAAACGACAGACCATTTAATAAGATTAACCGAAACCATTATAGATAGTTTCAACAAAAAAGAATGTACAGTCGCTTGTTTCCTCGATATCGAGAAAGCATTCGACACCGTTTGGCACGATGGTCTAAGGTTCCGAATGAATGAAATGGAACTACCGCGAGGAATTATTCGCTGGTTATCTAACTTTCTGGAAAACAGAAAATGTAGAGTAAATGTAGAAGGAACTTTTTCCGAATACTTTACTCCACTAGCTGGTGTCCCGCAGGGAGGGGTGGTTAGCCCTATACTCTTCATCATGTATGTTAACAATATGCCATTGAAGGATCCAAATCATGGATTCTCATCACAGTTCGCAGATGATGTGGCAATCTGGAAAAGTGCTGCAACACCCACGATAGCAGCTACAAACATACAACCACAATTAAATAGAATTAGTGAATACTGTGAAAAATATAGAATTAAAATAAACACAGCAAAAACTCAGCTCGTACTCTTTACGAAATCGCCAAAACACAGAAAACAACAGTTAGAAATATATATGAATGGCACGCTGCTCCAGATTGCCCAATCAGCAAAATTTTTAGGTCTGACTTATGATTCAAAATTAACTTGGATCAAACATGTCAACGAAATTAAAAATAAAATTTGGCGAAGAACCAACTATGTTAGGAGTCTAACTGGTAAACACAGTGGAGCATCCACAGATAATATTTTGAAAATATACAAAACATATATTAGACCAGTAATAGACTATGCAGCTCCAGCATGGGTAACTGTAAGTAATGTAACAATCAAAACCAAACTACAAAAAATACAAAATGCACTTCTCACAACAGCATACAGAGTTCCGAGAGCAACATCATCTAAATTCATCCATAATTACTCGAACATACCAATAATATCAGATAGACTCCTAAATATTACAATTAGGTATTTTAACAAAAATTGGAAGAAAAATGATTTGTTATGCGAACTAGATAGGTACCTTATACATGATGAAGATATTCCTAAATACCTCTCCCCAATTAACATATATATTAAATATAAAGAAAAAAATAAATAAATTAAATTAAAATATGTATGTGTATAAATTTTAAATCTTGTATTTATAATTTACATACTTATGTATTTTAAAATAATAATAATATTAAAAAAAAAAATGCCACCAGCAAGCTTGACTACTGTGAATAAGAGACTATAAATGGACATTGCCCTGAAAAGGACCTAACATAACATCACGAGTTAGGGAAAATATGTTAAGGAAGGAGGAAGAGGTCAAAGTGAACCTGACCCTCCAGGGCAAATACCCAAACACCATCGGAAAAAAAAGAAAAAAAAAAACTAAGACTAGGGTGAAGGCCACCCACCGCCAACTCTTGAGCTAGACTTATACCAACGAATAGTGGGATTGACCTTGAAGTTATAACCCCCCACAGCTGAAAGAACGAGTATGTTTGATGTGACGGGGATTTCTGTTTAGTGTTATCTTGTTTTTTCTAAACACTTAAATAGCTTAAAATTAACAAACCTTAACAATTCGATACAGTTTTGCACACGTTTAGACCAAAACAAAAACAGTGTAAATACATTTTATCTCCGCACCCAAACATAAGGAAATACAGTTATTACAGATTGAAGTTAAATTTCATTGACTTTTAATGTTTTTGGGTACAAAACAGAACAAAGAGTAAACAATAATTAACACAAAACCAATCCATGGTACTCGTCCAGTAGGAGACACCTTACTTTAAAGAATTTTAAGGTTTATCGTGACGAGTTAAAACTTCCTTGTCTCAAGTAATAATAATAATAACATTTTTGCACAAAAATATGTTGAGGTCGGACCCACAGATAGAAATAACCAACATAAAAAAACAAATTTGAAACTAAATACTCTGGGTTTCCAGTGACAGCTTTGATAATATTGGTTATATTAGTTATTGTATCGAATACATTTTTATTTATCGTACATCACTACACTACTATTATAAATCCCAGATGCTTTTTGAATTGTGTATATTTATATATATCTTTATATACATCTATATATATGTCTGTATCATCATATACTCATATATATATATCTTAATATACATCTACATATATCTGTATCCTAAAAAACATCAATATATATCTGTATCTTTATATACATTTAGATATAGTTTTACCTTTATATAGTCTACATATATCTATATCTTTATATACATTGATATATATTTGTATCGCTCATTCTTCTTGGAAAGTTAAATCAATATATAAGAAAATTAACTTTGTATCAAATGATAAAAGTATGAAAATTTGAATGTCATAGTTTTATCAAAAATGAGAATCCTGTTTTAAATGTACTTTTATCAAGAATGAGAACTCTGTTTTAAATGTTACAGTTTCATTAAGAACGACAAAACTGTCTTATGGGTCGCAATTTTAATAAAAATGAAA
Source organism: Carcinoscorpius rotundicauda (assembly GCA_011833715.1). Taxonomy (NCBI): domain Eukaryota; kingdom Metazoa; phylum Arthropoda; class Merostomata; order Xiphosura; family Limulidae; genus Carcinoscorpius; species Carcinoscorpius rotundicauda. The sequence goes on from CM022403.1 coordinate 38,746,147, forward strand.
ACCATGTTTTAAATATTACAGTTTTGTTAAGAATGACATGTCTGTTTTAAATATTACACTTTTATTGAAAACGACAAATCATTTGAGATATTAAATTTCATTAAGAATGATAACCGTGTTTTATATATCACAGTTATATTCGGGAAAGACTACCCTGTTTTAACTTTTACTGTTTTATATGACAACCACATTTTAATTATTACAGTTTTATTCATAACGACAAACCTGTTTTAAGTATAACAGTTTTATTATGAACGACAACACTGTTTAAAATTTTATACAGTGTTCCCTCGTGTATCGCGGTAGATGCGTTCCAAAACCCCCCGCGAAAGGAAATTTTCCGCGAAGTGGGATCGCCGATTTTTACGTATATATTTATGTGCATTTAGACTTTTAAAACGCTCCCTGTACAACTATTTAACCCTCCCATTACAATACTGTTCATTATTGCTTAAATAATTACATATCTTCAGCAGGTGGTGTCTTTTCGGGGGACACCACTTCCTCTTCTGTGGAAGGTGAATCGGCAATTTCTTCGTCGGTCGTTACAGCTTCAGGAACAGTACTTGCCACCGGTACCCTTTCTTTCTTGCTCGGCTGGAAAAACATTGTTATTGGCAGTTGTTTTCTCTGCCTCTTTAGCCTATCGAAAATCATTTGATAAGGAGTCATCAGTTCTTCTATTTTATTGCAAAATTGTACTGATCGAACCATATCGTTGTCCCATTCCTGTGAGCACTCTTTCACTTCGTTAATTAGTTTACCTAACCGCTCTAACGACCATCCACTTTGCTCGATTGTTTCCTCGGCTTCTTTCGGTGTTTCCTCTTCGTCGTCTTCCTCGGCAGCAGACTTCGTCAGTGCTTCTAAGTCTTGGTCGGCGAGTGGTTCGGATTCTAAGTCAATCAGTTCATCTACGTCTTCCTTCGTCATATCGGCAAATCCTTCACCTTTGATTAACAAAGCTAATTGCACAGCTTTTTGAACAGCCGAGGGTTGGATTTCTTCAGGCGTGAATCCCTTGTCGTCGTGCACAACCTCAGGCCACAACTTCTTCCAGCTTGCATTAACGGTGCAGGGCTTCATCTCTTGCATTGCCTTATGAACATTTTGAAGACATGTAGCAATGGTGAAAGACTTCCAGTACTCCTTCAGGGTGAACGTGTCGTTTTTGGCTTCGGTTTCGGTGGCATTATCAAGGCTACGTACGAGGTTGGACATGGTATTTCTTATGTATAAGGCCTTGAAAGCCCTGATAACTCCCTGGTCCATCGGTTGTATAAGGGACGTAGTGCTGGCTAGCAGGAATTCAACCCTAACGCCTTCATACGAAAGATTTCTTGCGTAGCCACCGGTGTTATCCAAAAGAAAAAAGGACATTGAATGGCAAGCCCTTCTATAATAAATAAAGCTTAGCTTGAGGAATGAAACTCTGATGGAACCAATCAGAGCTCAGAGGCTTCGTTATCCAGGCAGTAGGAGTGTGCATCCAATGGACCGGTAGCAAGTTCATGTTCTTATTCTTTAAAGCTCTCGGATTTTCATACTTGTAAATTAATGTCGGCTTCAACATAAAACCAACAGCATTACCAGTCATTAAGAGGGTGAACCGGTCTTTATGAGCTTTAAAACCAGGGGCTTTTTTCTCATCTTTAAACAGGAACGTTCGGGAAGGCATCCTCTTCCAAAACAGACCAGTCCCGTCCATGTTGAATACCTTTTCAGGCCTATATTTCCTTTCAGCGATTATTTCTTTAAAAGTGTCCCGAACGTAAGCTTCACCAGCCTCCTTCTTAGCCGAAGCAGCCTCTCCATGAAACGATACGTTTTTCAGGCCGTATCGTTGCTGAAATTTCTGAAACCAGCCTTTGCTTGCAGAAAACGGTTTCTTAGGCTGGGAATCAGTGGACGTTCCTGGCTGTGGGTTGTCTACGTCTTCTTCATCTTCATCCTTTTCTGCGAAATTATCATACAACATCTTAGCCTTCGTTGTGATAATGTTAGTATCCAAGGGAACACCTTTCTTACGGCAATCAGCTATCCATATGGCCAAAGCAGCTCCATCCGAACGATACTCTTATTACGAGATGTTACAACCCTCTTAGCCGTTGTATTAAAAGTAATAGCAGCAGTCTTCCTACTATTAACTTCGTCCTTCTTGGTGTAGCGAATGGTGGATTCGTTCACTCCGTAATGGCGGGACTATGGACTATGGACGCATAAGAGTTTCCTTCTTTTACCATATCTAATATCTTCACCTTTTCGGCGATGGTCATCATTTTCCGTGACCGTTTAGTCGTAGAAGCATCCTTAGAAGTATTAGCACGTTTGGGAGCCATTGCAGGGGCTTTAAACACACACAAAAGTTCAAAGATGATGCCGTGGATGAAATCACCAATCACAGGCCAGACATGAATATTGACAGCACCAATCACAGGCAATCAAAATGTGTAGCTGTCATTGGCCGTCTTTCATTTCTGCACCAATCATAGCTCGTCTTGCACATCGCTACGCCATGAAGCTGATCTCGCTAGCCATTTTTACGCTGTTATAAACTCAAATATATGTTTATATCTCAAAATATACCTGTTTCTTTCTTTACACTATTAATTATATTTATTTTTAATATTTTAATGGTATTTAATGCTATATTTTAGATTTAATGTTTATTATTTTATATATACATGTATATATATATATATATGTGGGGGTCGGCCGAGCCCGCGAAGTGGTAAGGGAACACTGTAGTTTGATTGAGAATGACAACCCTTTTTTAATTATTACAGTTTTAATCAGAACGACAAACTTGTTTCGTTTGTTTGTTATTTTGGAAATTCGCACAAAGCTACTCGAGGGCTATCTGTGCTAGCCGTCCCTAATTTAGCAGTGTAAGACTAGAGGGAAGGCAGCTAGTCATCAACACCCACCGCCAACTCTTGGGCTACTCTTTTACCAACGAATAGTGGGATTGACCGTCACATTATACACCCCCACGGCTGGGAGGGCGAGCATGTTTAGCACGACGTGGGCGCGAACCCGCGACCCTCGGATTACGAGTGCACGCTTTAACGCGCTCGGCCATGCCAGGCCCAAACTTGTTTCAAATATTCCAGTTTTATTAAGCACAATAGCACTGTTTTAAATATTACAGTTTTATTAAGAATAAAACCTTGTTTTGAGCATAACAATTTTATTAAGAACGATAAATCTATTTTAAATATTACAGATTTATTAAGAACAACACACCTCTATTAAATATTACAGCTTACTAAAAAGGAGAACATTTTTTTAAATGTCACAGTTTCATTCAGAATGCAACCCTCTTTAATATATTGCATTTTTATTCGCAGTAACAACCTTGTTTAAAATATTATAATTTTATTAAGAAAGATTACCTTGTTTTAAATATTACAGTTTTATTAAGAATGGGAACCCTGTTTGAATATTTTGAAAGCACAGGGAACTTTCACAAATATATTCAAATATATATTCTTTTATGTGTCTTTTTCGAAAAAAACTTTACTCATGGTGCTGCAAAGAAAATAACAAACTTTCACCAACTGATAAAAAATAATTAAACAATGTCTTAGAAAAATCATAAAACTTTATTTCATTCTTACAGGACTAAATGTCATATTTCCATAAAGTCACCTGCATTTTTTATTTTTCATTAAAGTATTTAAAAGTACTTTTAATTCTATTTAAGAACTTTTTTTTCAAGGATAAAATATAAATTTTGAGTACATAGAATACCAGTAATATGAAGTGCTGAAAACTTTAGATTGAGACTTTACTTCAAACTTCTGCGGGCGCGGCAGAGCTAGATGGTTAATACGCTCGACTTGTAGTCCGAGAGTCGCGGGTACGAGTCCTCGTCTAACCAAACAGTCTCGTCCTTTTAGCCTTGGGGATTTATATTGTGATACTCAATCTCACGATTCGGTAAAAAAGAGTAGTCCAAGAGTTGGCGGTTTGTGGTGATGAGTAGCTGCTTTCACTCTCGTCTTATATTCCTAAATTAAGGACTTTTAGAGCAGATAGCCCTCGTGTAGCTTTGCACGAAATTCAAAATAAACCAACGAACTTGCTTCAAAACATTAAAAGCCATCGTTACAAATATACACTGAGTTTTTTTAAATTGTGTAGATTGGCTTAAATTATTATGATTTGGTTCTCAGAATATTTAAGATTAATGTTGGTTTGAAAAGAGAGACACTGTTTTCTACACACATAAGAAAATTTGTACGAGAACTAATACAAATAATAGTTGTTGTTTATTGTGAATCTCATAACAGCATGCTTTGTCACGATATAATTTTCTTATTCTCTAAAAATGACTTGTAACCTTAAAAATCGTCATCACGTTTATGGATTTACAAACAAATCTACTGTTGCTTTGAGATTTGTAAGATATATGAAAGAAAAAAACGTATTTTAACGCTTTCAACTAGTAGTGAGTCATTTTTAGAAGATTCTGCTGTTTTTCTATTTGGAATTTTTGTAAAGCTACAAGAAAAATATCTGTACCAGCTATCCCTAATTCAGTAGTGAAAGACAAGAAAGCCAACTTGTCATCACCACCCAACGCCATCTCTGGGGCTATATTTTTACCAATGAATAGTTGGATTATTAGAAAGGGTGAGCATGTGTGGTGTGACAGGAATTCGAAATCTCGACCATATAGTGTGAGTCGACCTCCCTTAGTATCTGGCTTTGTGGGCCGCTTCAGTAACAAGATACATAAAATGAAGAAGGTGTGTTTGTACATAATTTATAAATAACATACTTTCAAAATAATTAAACAGTTTCATTTACACAACGTTATTTGAAAATTCTATGGGAAACAGCAGATAACTTTCTAGCTTTGCAATGCTTAAATTCGATGTTGAGCTTCTTGTGAATTAAAATCCATAGGTGAAGTATTATAGACCTTTTTTCTTTAAATCTAATTGCATTGTTAAAACAAATAATTAAATATAGCTTTCGAAAATGGGGGTTTCCATTCGACACATAATAAAATAATAACCTAGTCCAAAATACCGAATGAAATTATCTAACTGCATTTATAATGTACTAATTTAGTGTCGTAAGAATCCATCTCAGTAAAAAGGCATTAAAACCAGGAAAACTACTTTCAAGCTTTTAGGGCAATGAGGCGAATCATGGACTACAGTGGTAATGGCGGACGTTGTCTTGCTTCGCTATGTGAAATAAACCTTCATCAAATTGCAATTGCAAAACATTAAGTTCGTGCTATGAAGTTAATGTCGAGTTATTCAACTAGACCAAGCATTTGATGTTAAAATTTAGTTGTCTGACTTAGATGTCAATAATTATAATCGCCATTCCGATCAGTTTATGATTTTATTACATTTTCTACAGAGCGTCGTAAGGATTGTGTAACTTATCGCTACAGATTAATAATATTTCTAAATCAGCTCTTCTAGTTTCGTGTATGAAGTTTTACTGTTTATGTATTTATAAACTGTACCCAACATTTTAAGAACCAGTAGTTAAGTTGAAAATAATTGGAGTATTACTCCCATGTAACTCTTTAAGGTCATCCAAGGTTCATGAGAACGAAGAGCTTAACAGAACCAAAAAATATTTTCTTTCTTGACACTTCCGGTAGATGTCACCATACAACTAGAAAGTCTTGCTCTCTTGAGTCTGCAGCAAAACATCATCCTACCAACAGAATCCAGTTCTTGTATACTTGTAAGACGTAAGGCAGCTAAAGGACGACAAGCCTTTCCAAATTGTATCACAAATAGGACACGTAGAAGTTAAATTACTGAATTTCACACACGTGTTTTCAGGAATACCTTCAGCTTGCTGGTAGGGAAGTGAAATACTGAACGTAACTAAGAAAAAGGCAAATGTTTCATCTGACGGTTTAAAATTAGTTTTGCTTCAAAAGTATGGTGGTGTTAGTGTCGACTCCTCTTCCCAACATGCCTGTTTAGCTGGTTTTCAAACTTTATCAGTTGTAAACAATGCTATAATTAAAGCACGAAAAGATAGTCCATTCCTCTTTGAATGCAGCCACGGATTGTGAAAGAATACAGCCCATCCGTCTGGTGTCATAACCGTTCTGGCTTATTGATCATAATTATTTCAGAAACGTGTGGGAATTTATACAAATACTTTGCTCCAGGTTTCACGTGTTACAGAGTTGATCTCTTTCCAGTTCCAACTTTTTATCCTGTTCATTTTTTTCAGTTTCGAATTTTTTCTGATCCCAATGTTTCCGAGTTCTTAAAAGAAATCTGGAACGATATGGTACATATTTGGAACAAGTAAGTCGGAAGAAAACAATTTAAACCTGGAGATGAGCGTTTACTGGATCATTTGTACAAGAAAAATTGTCCAGTAACTTACTTTTATTTTGTGAAACTAGATATAGGAGAATGAATCTCAAAGTACTTATAAAAGATAGTATAGATTTCAAGACCATTTTAGAAGGCGTTTGTTCGATTCTATTTGTTGTTTTTATTAAAAGAACTTATTAAGGTTTTACTTAAGACGACGTTAAGAAATTTTAAACCGTAGTTAATGTTTTTTTATTTTTGTTTATAGAAATTAAATTAGATAATACTTATATTATCTTTCATTTTACAAGTTTTTTGGCATATTTCATACCATTTATTTGGTTATTCCATTTCAATATTTTAGATGTTTTAATAATTATGTATGCGTAGTTCTTGTTTCAATACTAATATAGTATTTATTTTATTAAATCCAAATGTACTGTTAGAAGAATATTTTACCTGTAAATATATTGTGAACCAACGTACAGAAAAGTGAATATAAAATACTAATTGGACAGACATATTACATCTAAATTCTTATATTAGGAAATGCGTTATGCCTTGTTTTCAGGAATAACCAATAAATATAACGTACTAATATAATATCCAAAATAACGATCATTCAAACTGTTATGTATAATGAAGTTTTAACTTTTGTTTGTTTGAAGATAAGCACAAGAGACTTAATGGGTTATCTGTGCCCTGTCCACCACTGGCATCGAAACCCGAATATGAAAATAACCAATATCAATTTTTCTTGTAGCTTTAGACAAGTTTGGATCGCGTAAACAGAGTTGTGTTTCTGAATAAAATTGTAGCATTTATATGGTCGTACTTTTATTAATTAATTAATTAATGTTTTAAGTTTCGATTCAACTCTTCAGGTAGATGTGGGTGATAAAGATGCAGGTATAGAAATTTAAAAAAAAAATCTAAAGAAGTATGTTAAAATAGCATTGTTTTGTTATTGGGGAATTATTCCAATGTAATGACTCTAAACAGAATTAAAATATCAAGTCTTGTTTGTGAAGGTTATAAAATCTAACATTTGTAAACTGTACATTAAAATGATTGGTGTTCTAAATAATCAAGTGAACTAATGACCTGGTATAGTCACAGGATTTAAAAAAAACGTTGTTTATTTATGTTAAGATATATACATGGCATACCTCGCACTTAAATAAAAATATACTCCAAGAAACTCTTTCGTCCTCATTCGTATACCCCTGGAGACAAAGAAAAATTTTGTAAAATGATAGAAATTGAAGAATCATTTTAAATGAATACAAAAAAAACATTCACTAAACAGGATTCAGGACTAAAACTATTGGTTGAACATACAAATATCTTTAAATCAACCAGAAATAAGGAAAACCATTCAATCACAACATGTTCTCCACACCACGATACTTCAAAGACAAAGAACAGCCAGCTAAGAAGACTTATTTTGTGTTTTCTCCTGTTATAGGCCTGCGTAAACTCACCAAATGCTTTTGTTACCTTTTATCCAGCTGTCTTAAATTCATTACCTCACAATTTCTTCCTACGCCAAATCTACGACTTTATCAAATAATGTAAACCCATGGCAACAACCGATATCACGAAGACTAGAATACTTCATAAGGAGGTCTCTAGTTCTCAAGTCACGCTGAGTTAATATATACATTTAGACCTGAGAATTTCTCCACAACCACTAAAAGTAAAAACCACCTGATTTTAGTGTTAATCTACAGCTTTGGCTTTCTATAACTTCTCAAGAAACTCAAGAATCTCCCACTCCCCAAAAAATCAATTCAATCTAAGCTGCGTGCTCTTTACTAGATCCACTCCCGATTAATTGGTGAGTCAATTCAATTGTTAAGAATTACTATACAATCCAAACCAACAACAGACTTTATTCTCAGCCAAGGTTGATTTTACCATTATTTTCATTTTAACAAGAAATGATCTATAGTGAGAAATCGCATACGGGATGTATCAATTTTGTCCTCATTCAAAGAATCGCAAATATTCAAGACACTTTTCCAACTGTCACCATGTACCACTTCATCCTTTACCGACCAATTCAGCCAAATAAGCAGAAACATTTCTATCACGAGTCAAACCACCCAAACTGAATACCCGGAAAGCAGAGATTCAGCTTCATCATCAGATTCTACCAATTTCATCACCATGTTCAGGCAGGCTAAATCTCATACATAAAGAAAATCACGCAAAGTCAAACACCAAGTTTCCGGTTTCATACATCTACACCCTCTCGACTGTGATGGCTTTTCTCCTTTCTATTCAAACTTCTGTGATGAGTAGGACTACATCGAACAAAACAATTCTACCTGCTAGTCTCAAAGTCCCGATCGCAACTTTTTCTCACCTGGTACGTAAAAGTGGGTTTCGTGCGAAACAAAATACTATTTCTTTGGATTTACAAATCTCGTCTGTCTAAAAGGACTATATGTCTCACAAGAGCCGTTTCTTTTGGCTGTTTTCTGGATCTCCCTCATCTAAGACTCTCAAGACTGTCTGAAGCTTCTTTAAGCCTACCATGTCAACAAAATCTTTCTTCAGTAAGCATAAACCACAAACCTTCTGATACGACCTGCACCATCATCACGAGAATCAACACAAACCCCGCGAGATGGTAAAAATAATTTTTCTGCCACATTTTTTAAATAGTGACTTAACGGCGTAAGAATGAAAAGTTTCAAACGTCTTTTTCCAAACTTGTGTTTCTATAACAGACAGGAGCCGTCTGTTCAACTAAATGCAAAATAAACTACAAGTCGTGCAACCTCCACATCATTAGATCTGCGTTGACGTAACTAGTCAGCTCAACTTTGACTCATTGACCACCTTAATCAGGGTTCGGCATGGAGAAATGTGTTAATGCGTTCGACTCGTAATCCCACTATTCGTTGGTAAAAGAGTAGCCCAAGAGTTGGCGGTGGGTAGTGATGACTAGCAGCCTTTCCTTTAGTCTTACGCTGCAAAATTAGGAACGGCTAGCGCAGATAACCCTCAAGTAGCTTTACGCAAAATTCAAAATAACAAATAACACTTTGATCATCGAGTAACATATATCATGATAAAAAATACCAGCATTCTTCCAGAACCATAAATAATTTATATCATGTTTATAGTCCCGCTGGTACAGAGATATGACTATGAATTTACAATGATAGAATCAGCAGTTCTATTCCCTCGCTGGATTCAGCAGATAGACCTATGTGGCTTTGTTATAAGAAAGTAAACACTCACACATACACAAATTTATAATACTGTATGAAACTGTAATGACCCCAAAACAACTATTTGACTTAAATATTATTGTAATGACTCAGTTCAGTGTTAGATATTACATGTTGTCTGGTTTTCACTTGTGACAGGAAGAAAAAACCTTCATCAACAACAACGACAGTACCAGTACCATTAACTCTGACATTTATTTCATTGACTTCAAGAAAATGGAAAGTATACCTGCGAGTCATTCATCAAAAGTTGGCCTGTTCGTGACCTATTAGATAGCTTGAAATATAATTAATGCGATAGTCCGTTATTTTTTTACATTACCGCAACATTGCACTCTGTGCTTTAAGGCTGTTGATGCTCTGATCAAATCTTATATTCAGATAAAATGGTACAGGCGTTTGTGGTAGGTGCTTTTGACGAGTTACCTTTCCCTGGTTTCTTAATTTAAAGTCAGGGGTGGTAACAAAGATTTCCGTTTATAACATGATAGTGATTATGTTTGGTGCGCCCGGAATTCGAACTCTCGTTCCTGGTATTACGAGTCGAACGCCTTAACAAGCTTGGTCATGCCAGGCCACGACTCAAAACATCAAGTAGATCTGAAATAAAATGTTCTCAAATATTATTTTAAAGCGAAATAAATAACAAAAACTTAAATTCAATGTTTACCTCGATTGGTGAAAATATCTCGTTTTTGTTCTTATAACGATCACAGACAGTCGAATCATGAAAGTTCCAAACGACAATACGTTCGTTCCATGTTTCTCAAAGGGATATTTATCAAAAACAGGTATTTTATGAATCTTTGTATGCAGTAACTGAAAGTACCATTTTGTGACAATGTTGTACATTTCCCACGTTATTGGAGCAGAAGATACTCAAAACTAAACTTGTTGCAACAATTTACCATTCCCTGTAGAACATTGATCCCCATTATTTCAGAATTTATATTTTTATATTTTTCTCATCATTTATATGTTATACTGCTGAAAAAATATAACTTGTTTTGGTGTATTTGGCCAATGTACCCGTTGTTAAATAACATTGCTCTCTTTTGTTTTTACTAAAAGTGTAATTTATGTTTAATGTTATTCAAAATAATTTATAAAATTAAAATGTGCACAAGTAATTACGCCATGAAGTACTTTGTGATCAAAGTGCTCTTTATCTTCGGTTTCTGATTATTCCATGTTAATAAATTCCTTTTTTGTTTATTATTCTTGAATATTAAAATAAATGTATTCTATTCCAACCGCATCCTCTAGTACAGCGGTATCTACATAAATTTACAACGATAAATTCAGCGGTTCGATTCCTTTCGGTGGGCTCAGCAGATAGCCCGAAATGGGTTTGCTGAAAGAAAAAAACACACACACACTATTCCACATGACATAAAGTCTTCTTCGGGAATCTGTTGACGTCACAATATAAAAGAGTGATTGGAAATGATCGTAACTGAAAATAATATAAATCTGAAACAATATAATGAAACGGTGTATGGCGAGTGTGTTATAAAGCAGTTCCGATTAAATAGGTGTCTTTGAAGAGTTACTATTCTATTTGTATATATAATAGTTTAATCTCCATAATAGAACAGAATTTAAGATATTTGTGTTACGCCTAATTTCCGAAACAATTTTTTTGAAACTAGTTTTTGTTTGTTTGAAGTTTCTTTATCTCTCGCAAGACTACACAAGTGAAATGCGTAATGGTGGCGTCTTTTGGTTTGTTTGTTTATTTGTTTCTGAATTCAACGTAAAGATATAAAAAGGCTATATATTATAGCCGTACCTAATTTAATAGTGTAAAACTAGAGAGAAAGCAGCTAATCATTACCACTTACAGCTAACTCTTGAGCTACTCTTTTACCAACAAAGAGTGGGATTGACCATCACACAATAACTCTCCCATAACTGAAAGGGTGAGAACGTTCAATGTTTCAAGGATTCGAGCCCGGAACTTTCGGATTTAAAATTTATAAAATCTCTTTCCATCGTGTGTACGGCTTGTAACTGAAGACACTGCAGATAAAATTTGAGCATTCGGTGAAAGGAAAACAGCAATTTGTGGTTATGAGGCCGTTTATTTACCCTATCAATATGTTTTAGGTGTAAGTTGGCCAGTGAAACTGAAATTTTTCGTATCGTTGATTGTGATATGTAAACAGCTCCAACATAACAGTTATCTTTAAATGTTACAACAGTTATAAGATATTTACTTTAACCTTTTAAAACTGACAATAGTTCCAAATAAGTAGAAAAACTATGTTAAGGTAAAATCAATATTAAGTGCTTGTTTATTTGTTGTTTTTTAGCTTAGAGATAAAGAATAGGCTCTATGCGATTTATCCGCCGCAGAGAGAAAAATCTAGAACTGTGAACCTTTAAACCTATCGCTGACTCACCATTCGTCATCGATGGAGAATTTTCAATGGTTCTCATAAATTAAACAAATTGAACAAATAAAATTAATGGTGTTTTAAGATAAAATGTTTATTTCTATCGTTGATTTTTGTAGCTGAAGATCATTCCAGAAAAAAAAACACATTAATACATAAATATATTCTAGTTTATATGCAAAAACGGCTCGTTTGGGTTCAGAAAATATTTTAAATAGAAAATTCTCAACAAGTGGGTTTCTCGACATCACTGATAAATTTATTCTGTTACATGCCTTTATAATGCATAGATGACTAATTCACAAAGTTCACAGACAAAAATATATTTTAAAATATGCTTAGGGAAAAGCATGTCAAAACATCTGTCCTTTAGTAAAATAACATAATAAAAACTAACAATAGTGAATTAACGTTGTAGCGAAGAATCTGCTGTCATTCTATCCCTTTCTTTATAATAGGGTGTTAACTAGTGGACCATAAAGGCGTACTTTGAAAATGGTATTTCGTACTGAATATAATTGTGTATTATTTGTAAAGACCTCTAACAAAATATAACAATAGATTAATCAAACAAAAATTTGGAACGACAATCGCAGATACCTCTCGTGCAGCTTTACGTGAAATTCAAACAAACATCTGTCGAACTGGGATAAAACAAACTTTGTAGTGGCCTAGGAAATTTTAGTTGTTTTCGTTAAACGTAGTTGTTTTACTGTGAGCTATATCTACCCATCATTATTTTTTAAAAACAAACCATCTGTTAGTGAAGAACTGTGTGAACTTCTAACTATGACGTGAACCATCCAGTTTTGGGTCACATTTCGTAAAATGTATACGTTTTATACAGTATATTTATAGTGTGGAAGACAACGTGGCAGATATCACTGACTTTCGGTTCATCTGTATGCATGATGTTTGATTTCTTTCGTTAAAGATATTCAAAACTGGCATATAGTATTGAAAAAAGTTATTTAAATGTAAAAACAAACGCTTTGGAAAAAAAATGTTATAACCTCGTGCGTACTCCATTTTCTGTTTTTCTTTTGTTAAACACGATTACAAATTACACGATTGGTAAATTATTTTCTGACAGAAAACAATCATTAAACTTTATTATTTTCTTTCTCTTTTATGAAAGGTATAGAATTTGTAAAAACATATAGTCAATCTTTATGGCTAATTATTCGAACAGCATCAGTTATGCTCTGTACAAACCGAATAATTTTTTGTTCTAATATTGTTTATACATTACTATAATATTATATTGTTTTTAAATATGTTCGATATTTCACAAAAATCTCCTACCGTTATTAAAAACGAAACCTTGAAATAAGTAATAAGAACGGTACACATCGAATCAGAGCTGCAGTTATTTTACAAGTAGAACATGACGTTTGTTTGTTTCAACAAACGAAGAGGTCCGATGCTAATAATAATAATATTCAGTTTATTTACAAGTGGCGGTGTTCTTTATCAATTTGGTTCGAAGTTGTTGATATCAGGTAAGTAAGCTGAATGTTTTGAATATATATGGATGTATCTCGATGAGTGTTTAAAAGTTATATTTAATTTCAGATTGTTGCAATTAACACTCGCAGATTTACTTGCCGGTGAAAAACAGATTGTTGTTTATCTCAGAAAAAAAACTGTTCCATTAAGATACAGTGTCATGTAGAATAGACCAATTTAATAGACAAACATCCGTAGAATTCTCGAGCATTATCTAGTTGACGTTGCGTTTGTTCGCTTTGTTTGTTTTGAAAATTATTGTAAAGCTATACATGGGATATTTCTTCAATGTAGTATTTACTTTTTTATCAGTAAAGTATAGTGAAAGGGCTAGTGAACATCACCCACCACTTTATCTTGGGGTGCTGTAATTAAGTTGTTAAAAAAGACACTCACTGTCATAACGGACCCCATGCTCAAAAACACTGGGTAAAGAACAGTGGGATATTCGCATTCCCATGTTAAGTACTAGGCCCTTCTCATATTTAGTTCTAGGCCTTTCCCATGTTAAATACCAGGTCATTCTCGTGTTAACTACTAGACCATTACCATGTTAAGCACAAGTCCATTTCCATATTTACAGATAAACATTGAGTTTAATGTTCCATTAAAGATAAAAGTGTTTGTTTGTTTTTTTAATTTCGCACAAATCTACTAGAGAGCTATCTTTGCCAGCTATCCCTAATTTAGCAGTGTAAGACTAGACGGAAGACAGCTAGTATCATCACCCACCGCCAACTGTTGGGCTACTCTTTCACAAAAAATAGTGGTATTGATTGTCACATTATAACACCCCCACGGATGAAAGAGCGAGCATGTCTAAAGTTAAGGAGATTCGAAACCGCGTCCCTTGTTGTACAAGTCGATTGCCTTAACTACCTGGTATGCTGGGCCTTTATAGAAAAACATCATAATATGTTTAGGCGAAAAACATCCTCTGATAAACATAATTCATCATGTAATAGATTACTTACTCATTGTCATTTTAATTCGGAATAGATAAAGTTAAATAAGTTCTAAGTTTAAAAAGGCCAATATTATGAAGTGTCGAAAACTTTAAATAAGAATCGTTTCTTTTAAATTACTTAAAATATTAAAAAATGAACTAATGTACACACACATTTCGTATTTTACACTGCCATAATAGGGGCACACAAATAAACGTTAGAAATATTGTGTGTTAGGACTCACTAAAATAACACTCACTATTTTCCATGAATTTGTAAACGTCAACATTTGTCTCTTTCTTAATCAAGTAGATATTATATCTAATACAGAAAATAGGCTTCAAAATTAATCAATACTATGATCGAGAAATGGATAATTTAATTATTGTCGAAACAAGGCAGGTATAAAAATATTCTCATCTTAGCGGATTTCATTATTGTTCACTACTTTCCCTCAGTCAAGAAAATAATAAAGTCGAAATTTTTTTGTCATATTTTTTGCTTAAAATATGTCACTTTGTGTTCAACAGCAAAATCAAAGATTATTATGCTTTCATGTCAACTTTTTTGTAAAGGTTTGCGCTAATGATAAAAAAATAATCTCTCTTCAAAAAAAACAAACTTTATTTTGTATAAGACGATCCTTTTAATTTCTATTTTCTGAAAAATGATTTCAGTTGAAAAAAAGCTTCTTGTCTAACCTAGATCATGCACCACTGATCTGATGTTTGATTCACTTCAGTATCTTATTACTTTTGTTGAAAAGCGACCAAAGTTTTATACGACATAAAGGTGTTATTTAAATAGTATTTGAAAGATTATTTTTTGAGTTTTGTTTGTGAGTATTCAATAACGATAACTGTGTTCAACATATTTGAAAAATGTA
Organism: Carcinoscorpius rotundicauda; assembly: GCA_011833715.1. Lineage (NCBI taxonomy): Eukaryota > Metazoa > Arthropoda > Merostomata > Xiphosura > Limulidae > Carcinoscorpius > Carcinoscorpius rotundicauda. The sequence goes on from CM022403.1 coordinate 38,761,444, forward strand.
GCAATTGTTTACGCTTGTAAGTAGGTCAGTGAATTATATAACTGTCTCAGATCAGAAGAGGTTCCTCAAAATGAAAAACGTAACAGAGTCAGAAACATGTTCTTTTTTGAGACTTCTGGTAAATGCTTCCTTACGAGTAGAGAATCTTGTTCTATTTAGTCTTCAGCAAAATATCATTCTAACAACAGAATCCAGTTATTTTACGCTTGTAATAATTTGAGCCAAATATAGAAAGACGAGTTTTTCCAAACTGTATCACAAATTGAAAACGTTAAAGTTAAGCCGATGAACTTTGAGTTCTTATTCTCCGGAACAACATTAGCTACATGGTATCAGAGCAAACTGTTTAAAGCAACCATTCACAAAACAGCTTTTCTGTCATGGCTTAAAATATGTGCTGCTAAAAAAGTATGGTGATACAGCCATCGACTCTGACTGTATTATGAGAAAATCACTTTTTCTGCTTACGCCGGTTTTTAATCTTTATTAAATGTAAACAATGCTATAATTAAAACACAAAAAGAAAGTCCATTACTCGTTGAATGCATGCAAAGATTTATTACAGAATATAATACAAAAATCTGAAGATATATGGGCCCTGCTTTAGTGACCAGGGTTTTTCGAGAAGCATGTAAAAAAGAAACCAAATACTATGCTCCTAGATTCAGGTGTTATGGAGTTTATCTCTTCCCAGTTCCAGCCTTTTATCCCATTCATTTTTCTCAGCGTCAACTGTTTTTTGACCCCAATGTTTCCGATTCCTTAAACGAAATCTGGAACAATAGCAATATGGTTCATATCTGGAACAATGAAGTTAGAAGAAAACAGTTTAAACTTAGAGATGAGAGTCCAATGGATCATTTGTATAAGGAGAGTTGTCCAATAACATATTCTTATATTGTGAAACAAGGTATAGGAGAATGAATCTAAAATTACTGATGAAATACAGTGTGGGTTTAAAGTCCAATTTTCAAGAGGTGTTTGTTCGATTTTATTTCTTGTTACTATTTAAAAAAACTTATTAAGATTTTATTTAAAACTATGATAACTCAGTTAGTAAGCCCACAGAACTATAACCTGCAAATTTTAAATTGTATTTAATGTTTTTATTGGTTTTCATTTAGGAAAATAAATTAAATAATACTTATATTATGTTTTCTTTTTGACATATTTCATACCGCTAAATTTTCTTTCGGCTCTTCACTTTCAATATTCAAGATATTTTAGTAATCGTGTGTGCAAAGTTTTTGTTTTAATCGTAATATAGTATTTATTTTGAGAAATCCAAATGTACTGAAAATATTATATTGGACAAACATTCCACCCACAAAGAGGTTATTTAATTGGAGGTCTTTATTAAAATAATGTTAAACGAAAACGGAATTGATGATTTAAACAAAAATGACTACATTACAATAAGAGATTTCGTATTTTAGGTTTTAATATGAATTTATTTTATCACATGTTTTCTCGATTTTACCAACAGAATCGGTCGTATACTTCAAACAAATAAAACGTTTTTTCTATAAATATGCTATTCAGTTTATGAAAGGGATTCAGTATTTTAAATCGTTTTTATAATTTAGAAACACAATTATGAACTAGGAAATTTGAAATATTTTTCTCAATCACTTCATGACAATTAAAACACAGAAGAGTTCAAAATTTTCATGTTCTGTTTTTGTTTCGAATTTACTTGAAAAGATACGCGAACTTTTTTTACACATAAATATCAAATAATAAGTTATAAGGAAAACTCACAGTTAAGTGTAAACGCCACCTCCTCTTCTATGTTTTTTTTTGTCTCACTAAGTGTGAAAGGCATGAAAAATAGGTTATGGTTTGAAAATTACAGGGTACTTTGTTTGTACGGTTATGGAACCTGAGATGTTAGAAAAGATTAACCATCAATAAACTTTGTTTTTGATGTTGAAACTGAGTTACTATTTTTGTGAATATCTGTAACTATCACAGCAAAAAGATCGAATTTATTGTTGTACTTTTTACTTCATTTTTATTACATTGTAACCATAAAACAAAATCAAGAGAGTTCGTTAATTTCACTAACAAAACACATTTGGACCGGAAGTGTGTACTTTATAAGATGTATTATTTTTAAAAAAATACTAAATTTTTCAAATACAGCTGGGGTCAAGAGTTAAATATAACATCTTTTACACAAATATTATAACTCTTTTTAACTGACACTGCATAGTAGACCACCAACATAGATCACAATTAGAACATCATTGAGTATAAAAATTGGTTATGAATACAACTTTCCTGTATCCATTGAACAACTGCATTAGAAATAAACAAGAAAAACTTTTCAAAACAAACCTTTATTGTAAGAAACAATGAAACAATAAAATTCAAGTCACTTTTCAAGAAAGTTTTATCGATCATAACAAGTAATTTTAAATATTTTTTATCTCAAAATCTTTAATTGTATAACAATTTTACAAGTCCTTCAGTGGAACTATTTACGGTCTTACAACACTAAAACCTGGAATACTGTTTTCCAATGTTACTTTCAATAACCAATAAAGAAGAAACAGTCTTTGATAGAATGTGACATGCCTACAACTTTACCCTTTGACCTTTACAGAACTTACCAGTGGCCTTCACTGATGTGGGATCTTTTAGTTTGTTTTGAATTTAATACAAAGCTACACGAAAGCAATATGATACTAGAAACAATTTAGCTGACCATCACTACTCACTGTCATACCTTGAGCTACTCTTCTACCAACGAATAGTTGGATTAACCGTCATGATAAAACTACCTCAGGTCTAAAATGTTGAGCACGTTTGGTGCGAAGGAGCTTCGAATCCGTTCCTCCAAATTTCGTGTCGAGCGTCATGACGTCGAAAATGCTGAGAATGCCTGTTTAGCATGTTTTCGATGCCTAGAGAATGTTACAAATAGTAGAAATTTTATTTAATTTCTAATTTTATTTGATATACAATTGTTCTGGCATTTAAATTATTCGTTGAAAGACAAATACAAATTTACAGCTCCGTACTAATTGGCTGATTCAATATTCATTTAAAATTATATAGTCTCGCATTCTTACATCATTCAAGTCGTTTCTTATGCTTTCAAGAAAATGTCATTGTAACACGTTTGGAAAACAATCCGTCTAAATTAAATCACATGCCCTACAAAAAATGACTCATAATGTTTAGTTATAGTGTTCCATTTTTGTACTTCAAAATAATTCTAAATTATTTTTTGTGAAGTATTTGTTGGTGAGCACAATAATCATTGTAACAAAATATTGATCCATCCACTCTTTTCAAAAGCTTGTTTTGGTATACTTTATAACACATGCTAGAGATTCTCTTCGGATGTGGGACGTTCTGGAAGTTAAGGAGCTTGACTGACAACATTTTGATTGTGACATTGAATTTCTTTATCGAACATAACCTCCTCTTTAGCCTTGTAGTTGTTGTAATAATACAGTCAATTTAATTTATCTTGGTAAATAGTAGCCAAGATTTGATGGAGGGTGATGTCAATTCTCTGGCTTCTCTCTATTCTTTCACTTCGATATTAGAGTGTTCTCGTGCGAACAGTCCTCGAGTAGTTTTAAGAAACAATTCAACAGAAAAAATTAAAAAACCGCTCGCACAGGTATTCTTTATGTATAGATGAATAGTTCAAAATAGATGATTTTTTTTCACTAGCGTCTGCTGGTTAGCTATCCACCAAATAATTAACTTGGTATAGCACCTGCTGATTAGCTATCACATCAACTAACTAACATGGTTAAGCGTTTGCTTGTTAACTATTTTAACAATTAATTAAATTAATTGATACATCCTAGAGTACTCTCTGTTTAGTCTACTGCCTCAATCTGAGAGTTGATATATCCTAGAGTACAGACTGTTTATTCTGCTGCCTCCACCTCAGAGTTGATACGTCCTGGAGTACTCTCTGTTTAGTCTACTGCATCCCTCTGAGAGTTGATTTATCCTAGAGTTCGGGTTATTTTGTCTACTGTCTCCATGTGTAAGTTAATCCATCCTGGAGTCCTGTCTGTTTAGTCTGCTACCTCCATACAAGAGTTGTTACATTCTTGAGTAGGTGTGCTGGTTAACAATCCCCCCAACAAATTAAGTTGATTTAGCGTCTCCTGGTTAACTGTCCCACCAAACAACTAATATCATTATGCGTCTACTACAATTAATTTTACCGACAAAAAAAATAACGTACACTTGTTTTGATCATTGGAGTAACCATAACAAGTGTTAAATTGAAACAGTTTGGAAAAAAAAACAAGTTTCTAACACTGGATTAAAATTTTCTAGTTTAAAGATGAACCAGAAAGCGATTTCCAAGACAAATGTTACATTTCATCAGTTAAAATGCTGGATTTAGGTAAATATAATTCCATATTAATCCTGATTAAATTAGAGCTCTTTCTATAAGGTGAATTCAAACAACTTTATTGTTTTCCATTTTATTGCTTGAGTACTGTGTATTAAAATATTAATATTGTCATAGGGAACAGGTGAAAAAATTGCAAAATTATATTTCTCTTCTCCAAGCGGAATCAGAATGGGTTTCTCGGTTACCTGGAAAAGTTTTTTTGTTTATTTGGAATTAAGCACAAAGCTACGCAATTATCCTTTTGTGCTTTGACCACCACAAGTACAGAAATCCTATTTCTACGTATATAATATTCTGTTTTATAGAAACAACAACACCCAAAATCAGTTACTTGTGAGGAATAAAGAAGAAAGAAGAGGTATTCTTTCCTGAAGAACTTTTTAAGTGTACTTCTGTCACTGAGTATCCAGAACGTAATAAAATTTTACTAGGACAAGAAAATTGCCTCTAAAGCTTTTGTCGTAAACGACTTGAAAGCTTGTATGACTTGGTAGAGATCTGAATTCCGAAGCAGACTACCAAAGTATGGAACTGTGTGATATAACAAAACATTCTACAAATTTTATAAGAGATAAAAGTGACAATCAATCCGTTAGCGTCTGTGAAGGTAGGATGCTGCTAAGTGACTATCGTTTCTTTGGTTTGTACTTTAAAATTAGAAACAGCAACATATAAATTTAGCACTTATGACTTAACTGTAACTAATCTGGGTATAAATTTCATATATAAACTTGATATCTATCTGAATGTTTTAAATAATGAACAAAGAGTTGCAATAGGAAAGTACAAAATGTGAGGAAGCACCGCGTTATAACATGAAAACAGGAGTTTTTGCATATGCACACTAAAATAGAGCGAGTGAAAGGTGTTGGCTTGAACAGATGTGTGGTGTGAAATAAATTCATTTTATATTAAAACTTTTGCAAATTGATTCTAAGTGAGTACCTAGAAATAGTAATTATTTCTTTGAGCAAATTTAAATTTAACTGTTTTTTTCACTGGGGGAACACTCATTTTGTTGCATTTAAAAAAAGACCTTTCTATAGTCAATTTGAGTGTGTTTATTTGAAATCTGAAGTCGGTTTGTGTCTGGAAGCTACAGATTTTATGCATTTTGACATTTTTATTTATTTTTTAATTTTTCGTTATTACAGGAAATTATAGGAATAGCTTATCAATTTGTTTGTGTATTTTATTCAGGTAGGAATTTGCGTTTGTACACTTCATCTGAACAATCTCGTTTAATGCTCCAGCAGTAGTCAGCTATCATACTTTTATCCCAGCGCCCTTGGTAGCGTTCTTCCATGACCTTTAGGTCTTGGTGGAATCGTTCTCCTTGTTCGTCACTCACAGCCCCCAAGTTGTCAGGGAACTTATCAAGGTGGCTGTTCAAAAATATGAAGCTTGATGCTCATGTTGCACCCGAGATCACGAAAAGCGAGGAGCATTCTGTTCACAAGTTCACTGTTGTTCTCCGCCTTATTGTTTCCAAGGAAGTTCTGAACGACTGCCACAAAGGATAACCATGCTGCCTTTTCTAAAGCGGTCATCTTAGCAACAAACAGATCATCACGAATTAGGGTTCGAATCTGTGGGCCATCAAACACGCCTGCTTTGATCTTCTCAAATGATAACCCTGGTAAAGCTGTGATGATGTGTTGGAAACATTCACCTTCGGTTTCCAGTGCCTTGACAAATTGCTTCATTAAACCTAATTTGATGTGAAGAGGAGGAAAGATGATTTTATATCTGCTTACAATTTGGTCTTGTATGATATTTGGCATGCCTGCTTCAAGGATGTCAAGAAAATGCCAGTCCTTCTGGACCCAATGTCAATCTCGTGCTCGGCTGTCCCACATACAGAGGAAACATGGAAACTTGGTGAAACCTTTCTGTTGTCCAAGAAGAAAATTGACCATCTTTAAGTCTACACAAATGATCCAATTGTGCCCATGATATTTTAATAAGTCCATGGCCATCATCATATCATCATAGTCTTCCCGCTAATGCACTGAGTGACCGACAGGTACTGCTCCATAAACATTCCCATTATGTAAAAGAACATACTTTAGACTGCGTTTTGAACTGTCTAAAAAGAGTCTCCATTCAGCAGTACACTCAGTTCTTTGAGAAGCCATTGGATGTCATGGCAGAAAACAAACTGTCTGTCTTCTGAAAAGAAGGTCACAAAAAGCTGGTCATCACGCTTTCTGAAATATGATAGTTTAACAGAGTGATCAACAAGATTTCTGCCTTGTAATCGTGATGCCAAAAGCTCTGCTGCTTTCTTTGAAAGACCTAAATCCCGCACTAAATCATTCAGTTCAGCCTGGGGAAGAGGCTTGGGGACGGGGAAAGGTTCAGTGTCTGAAGAACAGTTCTCCGATTGTGTACACTTTTCTGACAATTCACTGTCACAACTGTCTTGTTCGCTTGTATCATGTCCAATGTCTTTATCGTCCAATGAAGGCAAGCCTTTGAAAACTGGAACAGGAACTTCTTCAGAGTGCGGAGCAGGCCGAATAGCTGAGGGAATGTTCGGATACGTAATCTTATGTCGGTTTTTCTTCCCAACACCCATTGTGTTTGCCATGCAGAAATAACAGTCAGTTACATGGTTGGTGGGTTCGCGCCAAATCATTAGAACACCAAAAGGCAGACCATTGCGTTTTCTTTTGGTCCAGTCTCGAAGCATTTCCTCACAATTGTGGCACACAACATGAGGAGCCCATTGCTTGTCTTGATCACCAAGATGAACTTCAAAATATGCCTTGTAGGCACGCTTGACGAACGAGGATATCTTACGTCTCTGACGATTGAGTGTGTAGCATCCACATATGTAGCCGAAGGCATCAGGCTTGTTTCTGCAATGATATCTATTTCTGGAAGCCATGTTTGATCTGAAACAAAAGAAGAATGATCAAAATATTAGAAGCTATCTATATATATGGACGTGAAAATGCTTATACATGGTTTACGCAAGTTCACATTTGTACAATTTCATTAACCTCAAATTGCATATAAACTAGAGCTTGTAGAGAAAAACTAATTTCAGATTTGAAATCAGCGCCTAAACCTCCTTCAGAATCAGTTAAAATATCCAATGCAACTCAAAGTTACTGAAAAAGTGTTCCCAAGTGTAATTTAAAAGTTGCTGTTGTGTTTGAATTAAGAAGTAAACCACACAAAGGGATATCTAATCTCTGTCCACCATGGGTATCGAAAACCGTTTTCTAGCCTTATAAGCCCTCAACCATACAACTGTGCCACTGTGTGTCGATTGTTTAAAATATCCAATTTATGTTGATTCATATTTTGTATATATTTTTCTGTAACTAATATACTGTCTGTGATAACTACTTTTATTATCGATTGTCTATCGTTTAGTGACATAACTATAGTAATTACACAGAATCAAACATCATAAATTTAGTCATGACAATCTGAAAGTTTATTATTTTGATACTTATCACAAAAATCAATAATATTTTTCTTTTAGTTTTACAAAAGTATTTGATTGTTGAAAGTCAGTATCGTACTTTTCTTGTATAAGAGAAACCCCTGTTTTCAAAGCTATTTTCAGGGAATAAGTGTTTTTTTGGAAAAGAAGTACGTCTTATACAGAGCAAAATACAATAGCTAACAGTTTAATCAGACACTCGGTTTTACAAATTTGCGATAACTTGTTGTGTAAACAATATTAAAAGTTTTTTGAAAATGCCAGCATAGCTAGAAGAGTTAAGGCATTCGATTTGTAAACTGAGGATCGCGGATTCGAATGCTGGTCACACCAAACATGTTCATTCTTGGGTGTATCAAAATGTGACTGTCAATCCTACTTATCTTTATTAATAGAGTAGCCCAATAGTTGGCGATAGGTGGTGATGACCAGCTGCCTTTCCTCTTACCTTGCATTAATAAATGAGGGACGGCTAGCTCAAAATCCCATGAGTAGCTTTGCGCGACAATAAAAAAAAACAAAATAAGCAAACCACGTGCAAGCAGCTCTTGGGCTACTCTTTTACCAACGAAAAGTGGAATTAGCTGTCACACTATTACGTCTCCACGTCTGAAAAGACGGGAATACTTGATGTAACCGGGATTTGATCGCGCGATACTCACTTTGCGAGTCTACCGTGTTAACCACCTGGCCATGTCGAGCAGTTATTTTTAGAAAGCAAACAATTTAACGTTCAAAGTTTTGTGACAGATTAAATGTTATCTTATAGCCTTTATAACGTCTACTTGTGTTTAATAACGAAGCTACAAAACGGACTATTTTCAGTGTATCCACCGTCTGCGTTGAACACTGACCATTAACGTTATAAGCATTAAAGGTTGTCAGTGAACCACTTGGAGAAATATAAATGAAAAATAATGAGACATAAACATTTTGTTATCAAACTCTTACTTTCATTAATTACTGAAGTTTTGTTAATATTCTGATGTTTCTCTTTGCATGATGATCATTCAGCTAAAGTGTTTGTCGTGTTATATAAATTAAATAACTTCCAATGTAAGGGAGCGGTGTTGTCACTCGAATTTATAAATATGGCAGAACCTTACAGTTGTGTGTTGTCAGCCGTAGCTTCTTCAAACTGATTTTTGTAACTGGCAATACAGAAAAGATGAAAAAGACAAAACTTACCAAACAATTTAAAACAACGACAAACATTTGGCAAGAAACAACGTTTAATTGGAACTATACTTTCGAGTACACAATCTGATGGCCACCTAAAGTACCTGTGGCCAAAGTACTTTTCATCTTAAGGTTCTGATCATTCCATATAAATAAATATTTATTTATTTTACAGTTATATTTGTATTTCTTGTTTATTATTTCTGAACATTGAAAAAAATGTGTTCTATTACACCCGACGTGACGTCTTCTTCAAGTATCTATGAAAGTCTCAATTTACAAAACTGATTTGAAATTATAGCAACCGAAAATAATTTAAAACTACAACAATATGATGAAATGAGTACTGCGAGTGTATCAGAGAACGGTTCCAATTAAATAGGTGTCATTGAAGAGCTATATACATAATAGTTCAGTCTCCCAGAATAACATTTAATTTCCAAAACTCATTTTTTAAAAAATTGTTTCTTGTGTTGTTTTTTATTTCTCGCAAAACGACACAGTAGACATGCGTACAACATTACCGTTTGTTTTTTACTCACCAGTGGCCTTTACTGACGTGGCAATTTTTGGTTTGTTTATTTGTTTCTGATTTTAACGCAAAGTTGCAAGAAGGCTATTTACTTTAGGCGTTTATAAGTTAGCAGTGAAAGACCGTTTAAAGTCAGTATCAATAAGTTTTCTACACACCAACGTGCACAATAAAAACTATATATAGCACACTCCGATATTTCATGTAATGTGGACAATGAACCTGAAAATCCTTATGTCGTTGATTGTGACATGTAAACAGCTACAACGTAAAGATACCTTTAAGTGTTACAGCAGTTATAAGGTATTTATTTTAACCTTTTTAACCTGACTATAGTTCTAAATAATTAGAAAGACTCAACTATATTAAGGTCAAAACAATACTAAGTGTTTGTTTATTTGTTGTTTCTTAGCTTAGAGATAGAGAATGAGTTCTATTCGATTTATCCACCGCAGAGAATCGAACTTAACACTGTAAATTTTTAAACTTATCGCTGACTCACCATCCAGCATCGATGAAGAATATTCAATTGTTCCAATGAGTTAAACGAATTGAACAAATAAAATTAATGATGTTTTAAGATAAAATGTTTATTTTCAACGTTCATTTTTTTATTGAAGATCATTTTAGGAGAAAAACATAAATACATAAATCTATTCTGTTAAATGCATTTATCATGCACAAATGACTTATTCTCATGGTTTAGAACTAAAATATATTTTAAAATATGCTTAGGGATAAGCATGTCAAAACATCTGTACTTTAATAGAAATACATAATGAAATCTAACAATAAAGAATAAAGGTTGTAGCAAAGTATCTGCTGACATTTTAACTCTTTCTCTATATTTGGATGTTAGCTCGTGGACTATATAGCCCTATATATTGACAAGTTACAATGATTATAATGAATTAAACTAATTCAAAGATACCGAGGTGAAACAAAAATGGTGAGATGAACTAGTTTTAACTGAGTAGATGCCGTTTATGAGAAAAAATTTGAAACAATTCTGAATAGATATACAACTTTTATAAAGTTAAACTTTCCGAAACCAACAGATAGTTGTATGATGTTTTGAGATAAAGATGTTTATATCAAACGCTGATTTTCTGATTCAAGTTCATTCTAGGAAAGGACTGTTTGTTTATGAATTTCGCGTAAGGCTACAAGAGGGCTACCTGCGCTAACCGTCCCAAAGTTGGTTGTGTAAGAGTAGAGGAAAAGCAACTGGTCAATCATAATTGAAAGAAGTGCATAATTAAAACTAGCATCAGAGAATGAACGTTGTAGCATAGAAACTGACTACCTTTTAACACATTATTTTGTAAAATGTATGTTAACTCTTTCTTTTCTGATGCACCGTACAGACGTAGTTTGAAAATGGTTTTTCTCCCTGATTCTAATCTTATATTTTTTTATTAAAACGTTCTTCAGTAAAATATAACGATACATTTGTGAAATAAAAAATTAGAGACGACGAGCGCAGGTAGCTCTCGTGCAGGTTTTGGATACAACAATTGTTTGTTAGTTTTGGAATTTCGCACAAAGCTACTCGAGGGCTATCTGTGCTAGCCGTCCCTAATTTAGCAGTGTAAGACTAGAGGGAAAGCAGCTAGTCATCACCACCCACCGCCAACTCTTGAGCTACTCTTTTACCAACGAATAGTGGGATTGACCGTAACATTATGGATACAACAAACATTGTAGTGGCTCAGCTGTTTACGTGTACAGCAGATGTTTTACAATGAGCCACCATTATTTTCTGAGGTCAAGTGATCAATCAGTGAAGAATCGTGTGAGCTTCTAACTCTGACGTGAACTGTGCTAACCATCTGTTACATTTCATAAATTGTATCCGATTTGTACAAAATATTTGTAAATTGGAATTTTTCATGGCAGAAACCAATGACTAAAAGTATGACATTCGATTTTTTTTCGTTAAGTATATTCTAAACTAACATATAGTATTAATAATAAGTTATATGAATGTAAATAAATGCTTATAAAAAAAGAAATTGAAACAGCTTTGTCCGTATTCCAATTTGTGTTTTAATTTGTTAACGAGAATATAAATTAATTAACTCCTCAAATATTTTCTAACAAAAAACAATCTTCAAACTTTAATATTTTACTATAACATTTAGAACAGATATAAACGTAACTTTAAATAGGTGGTATTGTTTGTTTTTGGAATTTCGCACAAAGCTACTCGAGGGCTATCTGTGCTAGCGACCCTAATTTAGCAGTGTAAGCCTAGAGGGAAGGCACCTAGTCATCACCGCCCACCGCCAACTCTTGAGCTACTCTTTTACCAACGAAAAGTGGGATTGACCGTCACATTATAACGCCCCCACGGCTGGGAGGGCGAGCATGTTTGGCGCGAGTCGGGCGCGAACCTGCGACCCTCAGATTACGAAGTGCACGCCTTAACGCGCTAGGCCATGCCAGGCCATAAATAGGTGGTAAGAGCTGTACCCTTGGAATGACACCTGGAATTATTTAATATGTCAAACATGGTGTTTGTTTGTTTCAACAAACGAAGAGGACCGATGCTGAAAATAATAATATTCAGTTTATTTACAAGTGGCTGTGTTCTTTTTCTATTCGGTTGGAAGGTGTTGCTATCAGGTAAGTAAGCTAAATAATTATATGTATATATATGGATATGGATATACATATATATACATATATATATGGATATATCATATATATGATATGGATATGTCTCGGTAATGATTTAAAAGTTATATTAAACCTCCCTTTGTTGCAATCAACACACGAAGGTTTAAGTACACATTGTTGGTTATCTGATGTAGAGAAGCCCTGCATGGCCAAGCGCGTTAAGACGTGCGACTCGTAATCCGAGGGTCGCGGTTCGCATCCCCGTCACCCCAAACATGCTGTGGGAAAGTTATAATGGTGAAAGAGTAGCCCAAGATTTGGCGGTGGGTGGTGATGACTAGCTGCCTTCCCTCTAGTCTTACACTGCTAAATTAAAGACGGCTAGCACAGATAGTCCTCGAAAAACAAACACACAAAACCATCAGTAATATTTTATGGCATCATCTAGTTGCTATTGTGTTTGTTTGTTTTGTTTCTTTTCTGAATTAGTGTTATGATATACAAGGGATATTTCTTCACAGTCGTCCCTACTTTTTAATTAGTAAACTATAGTCAAAGGGCTAGCGAACATCACCTACCACCTAATCTTGGACTACTATAATTAAATTGTTAGAAAACGCACCGTTCTTAATTCATAAATAAATATGTTTTTATAAATATGCTTTGAAGGTAATGAAGGAGTTTTAGAATTTATATCGTTTTTGCTTCGACTCAGAAAAATAATTATAATTTATGTAGTTTCAAATATTTTTTGTTAATCACTTGATAATAATTAAAATTCAGCGAAGTTCAGAGATTTTATGTGTTGTTATTTGTTTCTTTTTGAATTTACGTAAATAGATACTCGAACGTTTATGGAATAGTAGTCCATAAATGTGAAATAATAAGTCATAAGGAAAGCGTATAGTTAATGTTCCGTGGGTTTATTAACTGAGTTATCATTGTTTTAGATGAAATCTTCATAAGTTTTCTTAAATAATAACAGGAAATAAAATCGAACACACACCTCCTGAAAATTGAACGTTAAACCCATACTGTATTTCAGAAGTATGATCCATTGGGCTCTCATTTCCAGGTATAAACTGTTTTCTTGGAACTTGATTGTTCCACATATGAACCATATATGTATCGTTCCAAATATCTTTAAAGATTTCAATGGGATCAGAAAATAGTCGATACTATGAAAAATGAATAGGATAAAGAGCTGGAACTGGGAAGAGATGAACTCCATAATACGTGAAACCTGGAGGAAAACAATTGTATTCTTTGCCAGAAGGTCGTCAAAAAGCTATGACTTTTGACACCAGATTGTTGGACTGTATTCTTTAACATGTATTCAACGAGAAATGTATTTTCGAACTTTAATTAAAACATTGTTCACAAGTGATAAAGTTTGAAAACCAGCGTAAGCAGGCAAGTTGGGAAGTGGTTTTCTTTTTATAAAGTAAGAGTCGACTCTATCACCACCATACTTTATAAACAAAACTAATTTTAAACCGTCAAATAAGACATTTGCTTTTCTCTTAGTTATTAACTGTATTCCCACTTTTATACCAGTGGGCTAAAGGTGTTCATTCAGTATTTTGAACCCCGTCATTATTTAAGCGTGTATCGTATAGAAACTCTTCTTTTAAAAAGCTACTTGTTTGTTGTTTTTTTAATTAAGCACAAAGCTACACAATGGGCTATCTGTGCTCTGCCCACCACGGGTATCAAAATTCGGATTTTAGCATGTAAGTCCGCGGACATACCGCTGAGCCACTGGGGGCCTATTCTGTGACATGCCTTTATAATGCACAGATGACTAATATTTAAAGGTTAAAAAATATAGTTTAAAATATGCTCAAAGAAAAGCACGTCAAAACATCTGTCCTTTGGTAGAAGTACATAATAATAACTAACAATAGTGAATTAACGTTGTTGCAAAGAATCTGCTGTCATTTTAACCCTTTCTTTATAATTGGATGTCAGCTAATGGATCATAGAAGCGTTCTTTTACAATAGTATTTCGTACTGAATATAGTTGTGTGTTATTTAACCTTTAACGAAATATAACAAAAAATTAGTCAAATAAACAAATTTGGTACGACAATCGCAGATACCTCTTGCGCAGCTTTACTAGAAATTCAAACAAACAGACATATGTCCAAATGGGATAAAACAAACTTTGTCGTGTCGTAGGAAATTTTAGTTGTTTTCGTTTGTCGTAGATGTTTTACTGTGAGCGGTATTTTTTCATCATTATTTTCTATGGTAAGCCATCTGTTAGTGAAGAGCTGTGTGAGCTTCTAACTATGACGCGAACTATCCAACCATATGTCACATTTCGTAAACTGTGCACGTTCTATACAGTATATTTACAGTGTGGAAGACAACGTGGCAAAAATCACTGACTTTCGGCTCATCTGTAAGCATGATGTTTGTATTCATTCGTTGAAGATAATCTAAACTGACATAAAGTATTGATAAAAAGTTATTTCAATGTAAAAAAAAACGCTTAGGGAAAAAAATGTAATAACCACATGCCTACTCCATTTTCTGTTTTTCTTTTGTTAAACACGATTACAAAACACCTAAATGCTAAATTATTTTCCAACAGAAAACAATCATTAAACTTTAATATTTTACTATCTATATTATGAGAGGTATAATTTTTTTTAAAAACAAGAGTCAAAATTTATGACTGCAAATTCGACAAATCAAAACTTTGTTGTTTTGATATTGTTTATATGTGACGATAATATTATATTACTTTTTAAATATATTCTATATTTCTCAAAACTCTCCAAGCGTTATTAAAAACGAAACTTTGAAACAGGTGGTAAGAACTGTATATTTCGAATCAGAGCTGCAGTTATTTCACTGGTAGAACATGACGTTTGTTTGTTTTAAGAAACGAAGAGGATCGATGCTGAAAATAATAATATTCAGTTTATTTACAAGTGGCGGTGTTCTTTATCTATTTGGTTCAAAGTTGTTGATATCAGGTAAGTAAACTGATTGTTTTGAATATATATGGATTATTCTCGATGAGTGTTTAAAAGTTATATTAAATCTCAGATTGTTGCAATTAACACACGCAGATTTAACTACCAGTGAAAAACAGATTGTTGTTTATCTCAGAAAAATCTGTTCCATTAAGATACAGTGTCATGTAGAATAGACCAATTTAATGGCTTTGTGATATTTATTAATTGTTTTAAAACACACCGTCATTGTTATTTCTTTTTACGTTTTCAACGAGACCAAGTAGTACAAACATCCGTAGAATTCTCGGGCATTATCTAGTTGACGTTGCGTTTGTTCGCTTTGTTTGTTTTGAAAATTATTGTAAAGCTATACATGGGATATTTCTTCAATGTAGTATTTACTTTTTTATCAGTAAAGTATAGTGAAAGGGCTAGTTAACATCACCCACCACCTTATCTTGGGGTGCTGTAATTAAGTTGTTAAAGTTAAAAAAGACACTCACTGTCATAACGGACCCAATGCTCAACAACACCGGGTTAAGAACAGTGGGATAATCGGATTCCCATGTTAAGTACTAGGCCCTTTTCATATTAAGTTCTAGGCCATTCCCATGTTAAATACCAGGTCATTCTCGTGTTAACTACTAGACCATTACCATGTTAAGCACTAGTCCATTTACATATTTACAGATAAACATTGAGATTAATGCCAGCTGTCCGTAATTTAGCAGTGTAAGACTAGAAGAAAGACAGCTAGTATCACCACCCACCGTCAACTGTTGGGCTTTTCTTTCACAAAAGGATAGTGGTATTGATTGTCACATTATAACACCCCCACGGATGAAAGAGCGAGCATGTCTAATGTTACGGAGATTCGAACTCGCATCCCTTATAGTACAAGTCGATTGCCTTAACTACCTGGCATGCTACACATCATTATATGTGTGGGCGAAAAAGATTCTCTG
The DNA here is from genome assembly GCA_011833715.1 of Carcinoscorpius rotundicauda. NCBI lineage: Eukaryota > Metazoa > Arthropoda > Merostomata > Xiphosura > Limulidae > Carcinoscorpius > Carcinoscorpius rotundicauda. The sequence continues at coordinate 38,777,567 of CM022403.1, forward strand.
ATAAACATAATTCCTAATGTAATAGATTATTCATTGTCATTTTAATTTGGAATAGATAAAGTTAGATATGTTCTAAGTGTAAAGAGGCCAATATTAGGAAGTGTCGAAAACTTTAAATAAGAATCGTTTCTTATAAATTACTTAATATATTAAAAAATGAACCAATATACACACACATTTCGTACTTTAAACTGCCATAATAGTTAGTTCACATTGATCTGACTCGCCTCAGAGGGGCACACAAATAAACGTTAGAAATATTGTGTGTTAGGACTCACTATTTTCCATTTACAAAGTCAACATTTGTCTCTTTCTTAATCAAGTAGATATTATATCTAAATCAGAAAATAGGCTTCAAAATTAATCAATAGTATGATCAAGAAATGGATGATTTAATTATTGTCGAAACAAGACAGGTATAAGAATATCCTCACGTTAGCGGATTTCATTATCGTTCACTACTTTCTCTTAGCCAGGAAAATAATAGAAGTCGAAGTTTTGTTATCATATTTTTTGCTTAAAATGTGTCACTTTGTGTTCAATAACCAAATCAAAGATTATTAAAATAATAAATATTTTTCAACAAACCGAAAAAAGAATAAAAAATTTGTATATTTTTGAGAAATTGCAACAAACATTCAAAATTTTTAGGCTTTCATGAAATGTCAACTTTTTTGTAAAATATAACGCATAATTCATTAAATAGGTTTGCGCTAATGATAAAAAAGAACAACCTCTCTTTGAAAAATACACTTTCTTTTGGATCAAACGATCCTTTTAATTTATATTTTGTGAAAAATGATTTTAATTAAAAAGTAATTTACTTGTCTCACCTAGATGATGTACAACTGATCTGATGTTCGGTTAAGTTCAGTATGATATTACTTTTATTGCAAAGCGACTAAAGTATTGAACGACTTGAAGGTTTTATTTTAATTATATATGAAAGTTTATTATTTGAGTTATGTTTGTGTATATTCAATAATGATATGTCAATAAATTGTGTTGAACATATTTGAAAAATGACGATAATGAATTACATAACTTTCTCAGGTCAGAAGAGGTTCCCGAGAAAGAAAAACGTGACAGAGTCAGAAAACATGTTCTTTTTTGAGACTTCTGGTAAATGCTACCTAACGAGTAGAGAATCTTGCTCGATTGAGTCCTCAGCAAAATATCATCCTAACAACAGAATCCAGTTATATTACGCTTGTAACAATTTAAGTCAAATCCAGAAAGACGAGTTTTTCCAAATTGTATCACGAATTGAAAACGTTAAAGTTAAGCCGATGAACTTTGAGTTATTATTCTCCGGAACACCATTAGCTACATGGTATCAGAGTGAACTGTTTAACGTAACCATTCACAAAACAGCATTTTTGTCAGATGGTTTAAAATATGTGCTGCTCAAAAAGTATGGTGGTATAGCCATCGACTCTGACTGTATAATAAGAAAACCACTTCCCACCTTGTCTGCTTACGCTGGTTTTCAATCTTTATTAACTGTGAACAATGCCGTAATTAAAGCACAGAAAGAAAGTCCATTTCTCGTTGAATGCATGCAACGATTTATTACAGAATACAATCCAAACATTTGGGGATATATGGGCCCTGCTTTAGTGACCAGGGTTTTTCGAGAAGCATGTAAAAAAGAAACCAAATACTATGCTCCTGGATTCAGGTGTTATGGAGTTCATCTCTTCCCCGTTCCAGCTTTCTATCCTATTCATTTTTCTCAACGTCAACTGTTTTTTGACCCCAATGTTTCCGATTCCTTAAACGAAATCTGGAACAATAGCTATATGGTTCATATCTGGAACAATGAAGTTCGAAGAAAACAGTTTAAACCTGGAGATGAGAGTCCAATGGATCATTTGTACAAGAAGAATTGTCCAATAACATATTCTTATATTGTGAAACAAGGTATAGGAGAATGAATCTAAAATTATTGATGAAATACAGTGTGGGTTTAAAGTCCAATTTTCAAGAGGTGTTTGTTCGACTTTATTTCTTGTTACTATTTAAAGGAACTTATTAAGATTTTATTTAAAACTATGATAACTCAGTTAGTAAGCCCACAGAACTATAACTTGCAAATTTTAAATTGTAGTTAATGTTTTTATTGGTTTTCATTTAGGAAAATAAATTAAATAATACTTATATTATGTTTTCTTTTTGACATATTTTATACCACTAATTTTTCTTTTGGCTCTTCACTTTCAATATTAAAGATATTTTAATAATCATGTATGCAAAGTTTTTGTTTCAGTCGTAATATAATATTTATTTTGAGAAATCCAAATGTACTGAAAATATTATGTTGGACAAACATTCCACCCACGAACAGGTTATTTAATTGGAGGCCTTTATTAAAATAATGTTAAACGAAAATGACTACATTACAATAAGAGATTTCGTATTTTAGGTTTTAATATGAATTTATTTTATCACATGTTTTTTCGATTTTACCAACAGAATCGGTCGTATACTTCAAACAAATAAAACGTTTTTTCTATAAATATGCTATTCAGTTTATGAAACGGATTCAGTATTTTAAATCGTTTTTATAATTTAGAAACACAATTATGAATTAGGAAATTTGAAATATTTTTCTCAATCACTTCATGACAATTAAAACACAGCAAAGTTCAAAACTTTCTTGTGGTGTTTTTGTTTCGAATTTACGTGAAGAGATACGCGAGCTTTTTTTACATATAAATATCAAATAATAAGTTATAAGGAAAACTCACACTTAATTGTAAACGCCACCACCTCTTCTGTCTTTTTTTTGTCTCACAAAGTGTGAAAGCAATAAAAAATCGGTTATGGTTTAAAAATTACAGGGTACTTTGTTTGTTATGGAACCTGAGATGTTAGAAAAGATTAACGTTCAATAAACTTTGTTTTTGATGTTGAAACTGGGTCACTATTTTTGTGAATATCTTTAACTCTTACAGCAAAAAGTTCGAATTTCTTGTTGTTCTTTCTACTTCATTTTTACTACATTGTAACTATAAAACAAAATCAACAGAGTTCGTTAATTTCACTAACAAAACACAGTTGCAAAGGAAGTATGCACTTTATAAGATGTATTATTTGAAACAATACTGAATTTCTCTGATACAGCTGGAGTCAAGGGATAAATATGATATCTTTTACATAAATATTATGACTCTTTTAAACTAACATAGATCACAATTAGAACATCATTGAGTGTAAAAATTGGTTATGAATACAACTTTCCTGTATCCATTGAACAACTGCATTAGAAATAAACAAGAAAAACTTTTCAAAACAAACCTTTATTGTAAGAAACAATGAAACAATAAAATTCAAGTCACTTTTCAAGAAAGTTTTATCGATCATAACAAGTAATCATAAATATTTTTTATCTCAAAATCTTTAATTGTATAACAATTTTACAAGTCCTTCAGTGGAACTATTTACGGTCTTACAACACTAAAACCTGGAATACTGTTTTCCAATGTTACTTTCAATAACCAATAAAGAAGAAACAGTCTTTGATAGAATGTGACATGCCTACAACTTTACCCTTTGACCTTTACAGAACTTACCAGTGGCCTTCACTGATGTGGGATCTTTTAGTTTGTTTTGAATTTAATACAAAGCTACACGAAAGCAATATGATACTAGAAACAATTTAGCTGACCATCACTACTCACTGTCAAACCTTGAGCTACTCTTCTACTAACGAATAGTTGGATTAACCGTCATGATAAATCTACCCCAGGTCTAAAATGTTGAGCACGTTTGGTGTGAAGGAGCGTCGAATCCATTCCTCCAAATTTCGAGTCGAGCGTTATGACCTCGAGAATGGTGAGAATGCCTGTTTAGCATGTTTTCGATGCTAAATTTTATTTAATTTCTAACAATTCTTTGATATACAATTGTTCTGGCATTTATATTATTCGTTGAAACACAAATACAAAGTTACAGCTCCGTACTAATTGCCTGATTCAATATTCATTTAAAATTTTATAGTCTCGCATTCTTACACCATTCAAATCGTTTCTTATGCTTTCAAGCAAATGTCATTGTAACACGTTTGAAAAACAATCCGTCTAAATTAAATCACATACCCTATAAAAAAATACTCATAATGTTTAGTTATAGTGTTCCATTTTTGTACTTCAAAATAATTCTAAATTATTTTTTGTGAAGTATTTGTTGGTGAGCACAATAATCATTGTAACAAAATATTGATCCATCCACTGTTTTCAAAAGCTTGTTTTGATATACTTTATAGCACATGCTAGAGATTCTCTTCGGATGTGGGACGTTCTGGAAGTTAAGGAGCTTGACTGACAACATTTTGATTGTGACATTGAATTTCTTTATCGAACATAACCTCCTCTTTAGCCTTGTAATTTATTTTGTAATTTAATTTATCTTGGTAAATAGTAGCCAAGATTTGATGGCGGGTGATATCAATTATCTTGCTTTTCTCTATTCTTTCACTTCGATATTAGAGTGTTCTCGTGCGAACACTAAGAGTTGATACACCCTGGAGTACTGCCTGTTTAGTCTACAGCATCTCTTTGAGAGTTGATTATTCTAAAGTTCGGTCTCTTTAGTCTACTGTCTCCATGTGTGAGTTAATTCATCCTGGAGTTCTGGCTGTTTAGTCTGCTACCTCCATACAAGAGTTATTACATTTTTCAGTAGGGTGTGCTGGTTAGCAATCCCCTCAACCAAATAACTCGATTTAGCGTCTGCTGGTTAACTGTCCCACCAACCAACTGATATGATTATGCGTCTACTACAATTAATTTTACCGACAAAAGAAATAACGTACACTTGTTTTGATCATTGGAGTAACCATAACAAGTGTTACATTGCAACAGTTTGGAAGAAACAAGTTTATAACACTGGATTAAAAATTTCCAGTATATAGATGAACGAGAAGCGATTTCCAAGACAAATGCTCCATTTCATCAGTTAAAATGCTGAATTTAGGTAAATATAATTCCATATTAATCCCCATAAATTCTATAAGGTGAATTCAAACAAGTCCATTGTTTTCTATTTTATTGCTTGAGAACTGTGTGTTAAAATATTAATATTGTCATAGGAGACAGGTGAAAAAATAGCAAAATTATATTTCTATTCTCCAAGCGGAATCAGGATGGGTTTCTCGGTTACCTGGATAAGTTTTTTTTGTTTATTTGGAATTAAGCACAAAGCTACGCAATTATCCTTTTGTGTTTTGACCACCACAAGCACAAAAATCCTATTTCTACGCATATAATATTTTGTTTGATAGAAACAGCAACACTCAAAATCAGTTACTTGTCAGGAATAAAGAAGAAAGGAGAGGTATTCTTTCCTGAAGAACTTCTTAAGTGTACTTCTGTCACTGTGACAATTAATCCGTTTGCGTCTATGAAGATAGGATGCTGCTAAGTGACTATGCTTTCTTCGGTCTGTACTTCTGTTACTGAGTATCCAGAACGTAATAAAAATTTTACTATAACAAGAAAATTGCCTCTAAAGCTTGTGTCGTAAACGACTTGAAAGCTTGTATGACTTGGTAGAGATCTGAATTCCGAAGCAGACGACCAAAGTATGGAACTGTGTGAAATAACAAAACATTCTACAAATTTTATAAGAGACAAAAGTGACAATCAATCCGTTAGCGTCTGTGAAGGTAGGATGCTGCTAAGTGACTATCGTTTCTTTGGTTTGTACTTTAAAATTGGAAACAGCAACATATAAATTTAGCACTTATGACTTAACTGTAACTAATCTGGGTATAAATTTCGTATATAAACATGATATCTATCTGAATGTTTTAAATAATGAACAAAGAGTTGGAATAGAAAAGTACAAAATGTGAGGAAACACATTACATGAAAACAGGAGTTTTTGTATATGCACAGTAAAATAGAGCGAGTAAAAGGTGTTGGCTTGAACAGATGTGTGATGTGAAATAAATTCATTTCATATTAAATCTTTTTGCTAATTGATTCTTGGAGAGTACCAAGAAATGGTAATTATTTCTCTCAACACATTTAAATTTAAATTTTTTTCCTGAAAATAAATTATTCTTTGATTATTTTAAAGTTCTTGTTGTCTTTGAATGAAGAAGAAAACCACACAAAGAGATATCTAATCTCTGTCCACCATGGGTATCGAAAAACGTTTTCCAGCCTTATAACCCCTCAACCATACAACTGTGCCACTTTGTGTCGATTGTTTTTAAATTGTTATTGCTATTGTTTTGAATTAAGCACAAAGCTACACAGTTTAATTAGACAGTCAAATTTGCAAATTTTCAAATAAATTGCCATGCAGACAACGTTAAAAGTTTTTGAAAATGCCAGCATAGCTAGAAGAGTTAAGGCATTCGATTTGTTAACTGAGGATCGCGGATTCGAATGCTGGTCACACCAAACATGTTCATTCTTGGGTGTATCAAAATGTGACTGTCAATCCCACTTATCTTTATTAATAGAGTAACCCAATAGTTGGCGATGGGTGGTGATGACAAGCTGCCTTTTCTTTCACCTTGCATTAATAAATGAGGGACGGCTAGAACAAAATGCCATGAGTTGCTTTGCGCGACAATAAAAAAAACAAAATAAACAAACTACGTGCTAACAACTCTTGAGGTACTTTTTTATCAACGAAAAGTGGAATTAGCCGTTACACTCTAACGTCTCCACGTCTCAAAAGACGGGAATACTTGATGTAACCGGAATTTGATCGCTCGATACTCACTTTGCGATTCTACCGTATTAACCACCTGGCCATGTCGAGCAGTTATTTTTAGAAAGCAAACAATTTAACGTTGCAAATTTTGTGACAGATTAAATGTTATCTTATAACATTTATAACGTCTACTTGTGTTTAATAACGAAGGTACAATACGGACTATTTTCGGTGTATCCACAGTCTGCGTTGAACACTGACCATTAACGTTATAAGCATTGAAGGTTGAAATTATAGCAACCGAAAATAAAATAAAACTGTAAAACTATGATGACACGGTGCATGGCGAGTGTGTGAGAAAACGGTTCCAATTAAATAGGTGTCATTGAAGACTTATAAATATTATAGCTCAATCTCCCAGTATAACAGCAACTTATTTAAAAAACACTTTTTTTTTAAATTGTTTTTGTATTGTTTTTTATTTCTCGCAAAGCGACACAATAGACATGCGTACAACATTACCGTTTGTTCTTCACTCAACAGTGGCCTTTACTGACGTGGCAATTTTTGGTTTGTTTATTTGTTTCTGATTTTAACGCAAAGCTACAAGAATGCTATCTACTATAGACGTCCCTAAGTTAGCTTGTTTGTTTGTTTGTTTGTTTTTTGGAATTTCGCACAAAGCTACTCGAGGGCTATCTGTGCTAGCCGTCCCTAATTTAGCAGTGTAAGACTAGAGGGAAGGCAGCTAGTCATCACCACCCACCGCCAACTATTGGGCTGCTCTTTTACCAACGAATAGTGGGATTGACCGTCACATTATACACCCCCACGGGTGGGAGGGCGAGCATGTTTAGCGCGACGCGGGCGCGAACCCGCGACCCTCGGATTACGAGTGCACGCCTTAACGCGCTCGGCCATGCCAGGCCCCCTAAGTTAGCAGTGAAAAGTTTAATTTCAGTATCAATAAAATTTCTACACACCAACGTGCACTACAGAAACTATATAGAGCGCTCCAATCTTTCATGTAATGAGGCAAGTGAATCTGAAAATCCTCATATCGTTGATTGTGATATGTAAACAGCTTCAACATAACAGATACCTTTAAGTGTTACAGCAGTTATAAGGTATTTATTTTAACCTTATTAAGCTGATTATAGATCTAAATAATTAGAAAGGCTCAACTATATTAAGGTCAAAACAATACTAAGTGTTTGTTTATTTGTTGTTTCTTAGCTTGGAGATAGACAATGGGTCCTATTCGATTTGCAATAGAAGAAATTGTAAGAAATTGAAACAGCTTTGTTCGTATTCCAGTTTGTGTTTTAATTTGTTAAACAAGAATATAAATTAATTAACTGCTCAATTATTTTCTGACAAAAAATAATCTTTAAACTTTAATATTTTACTATAACCTTCAGTACAGATATAAACGTAACTTTAAATAGGTGGAAAGAGCTGTACACTTGGAATGACACCTGAAATTATTTAATATGTCAAACATGGTGTTTGTTTGTTTCAACAAACGAAGAAGAACAATGCTGAAAATAAGAGCATTCAGTTTATTTACAAGTGGCTGTGTTCTTTTTCTATTCGGTTGGAAGGTGTTGCTATCAAGTAAGTAAGCTAACAGTTTATATGTATATATATGGATATGTCTCGGTAATGATTTAAAAGTTATATTAAACCTCCCTTTGTTGCAATTAACACACGAAGGTTTAAGTAATAGTGAACAACACATTGCTGGTTGTCCGATGTAGAGAAGCCCGGTATGGCCAAGCGCGTCAAGACGTGCGACTCCTAATCCGAGGGTTGCGGTTCGCATCCCCGTCAACCCAAACATGCTCGCCCTTTCAGCTGTAGGAGAGTTATAATGTGACGGTTAATCCCACTATTCATTGGTGAAAAAGTAGCCCAAGATTTGGCGGTGCCTTCCCTTTATTCTTACACTGCTAAGTTAGGAACGGCTACCGCAGATAGCTTTTGTGTAGCTTTGCGCGAAATTCAAAAACAAACACACAAAAACATCAGTAATATTTTATGGCATCATCTAGTTGCCATTGTGTTTGTTTGTTTTGTTTCTTTTGTGATTTAGTGTTATGATATACAAGGGATATTTCTTTACAGTCGTCCCTACTTTTTAATTAGTAAACTGTAGTCAAAGGGCTAGTGAACATAACCTACCACCTAATCTTGGACTACTATAATTAAATTGTTAGAAAAGACACCGTTCTTAACTCAGCAGTGTAAGACAAGAGGGAAATCAACAAGTCATCACCACCCACCGCCAAATCTTGGACTACTTTTTTACCAACAAATAGTGAGATTTACCGTTACATTATAATGTCTCCAGGGCTGAAAGGGCGAGCAGGTTTTGCGCGACGGATATATAAATCCGCGACCTTCAGATTACGAGTCGCACGCCTAAACACGATTGGCCATAACAGGCCATCGGCTATTCACTTTCAATATTCTTGGTATTTTAATAATTATGTACGCGAAGTTCTTCTTTTAGTCGTTGTATAGTATTTACTTCGAAAAAATCCAAATGTATTGATTATATTATATTAGAGGAACATTCCACAAACAAACACGTTTTTTAATTGGAAACCTGTATCAAAATAATGTTTTATGAAAACGGAATTGTTAATTTAAACAAAAAAAAACTGCATTATAACAACATATTTCGTGTTTTGTTTTTAAATGAATTTATTTTATCAGATAATTTCGATTTTACAAACAAAATCTGTCATATAGTTGAAATAAATGTTTTTTTATATAAATATGCTTTGAAGGTAGTGAAGGAGTTTTAGAATTTATATCGTTTTTGCTTCGACTTAGAAAAATAATTATAATTTATGTAGTTTCAAATATTTTTTGTTAATCACTTGATAATAATTAAAATTCAGCGAAGTTCAGAGATTTTATGTGTTGTTATTTGTTTCTTTTTTTAATTTCAGAAGGCTGCGTGTTCGTGTCACGTCCGGGTCACCAACTGGAGCTTTTCAGAGTTTGATTTTGGAAAGTGTACTTCCGTTTTCTGAAAAGTCATCCGTTGGGGCCAATGTGCTCATATCTGGTGTAGAAGGTGGCGTCGTTTCTATTCCTCTTCATAGATTAGATTTGCATTCCGACTTAGTTTCGGGCCCAGTGACTGTGGGTATTAAATCTTCATTGCCTGTTGAAGGTGTGTCTATGCTTTTGGGGAATGATTTGGCTGGTAGTAAGGTGGTACCAGAGGTCCATGTTGTTGAAGCACCTGTTATTAGTCCCAGTACAGAGCAACTCGTTGAAGAGTTTCCTGATGTTTTTCCCGTCTGTGCTGTTACTAGTTCTCAGACACGTTCTCGGGAATCCAAAGAGGATTTCTCTTTATCTGATACGTTCATGTCTCACATCGATGAGATTTCTGACTCAACTTTAAGTTCTACTGATGACTCTAAGACATTTTTCGACTCTCTTCATCGAAACAAACTTATTGAGGAACAGGACAATGATCCTGAAACTCGTTCTCTTCTACAACTGGCCGTTGATGAAAATGAAATAGGAACTGTCCCTATTTGTTACTACCAGAAGTCAGGTGTGTTAATGAGAAAATACAGACCTCCTGACGTTGCTGTTGATGAAGAGTGGAATGTTATTCACCAAATCGTCATTCCAAAATGCTATCGGAATGATATTCTTAGTCTTGCTCATGACCATGTATTTTCAGGACACTTAGGTGTAAGAAAGACCCTAGATCGTATCCGATGACATTTCGGTTGGTCTACTTAATTCAAGAAAGTTCTAAATGTTACCCTAAATAAATAACAACATATTTTAGTTTAAACTTCGAAACAATAATATAAATATGAAAAAATGAATAATACAAATGAAAATTCAAACACAATACGACATGTTGTCGTTTACAAAATATTTACACGACATTTACATAACAGTTGTTATTTGTTTCTTTTTTAATTTAAGTAAATAGATACTCGAACGTTTATGGATGAATAGTAGTTCATAAATATGAAATAATAAGTTATAAGGAAAGCGTATAGTTAATGTTCTGTGGGTTTATTAACTGAGTTATCATTGTTTTAGATAAAGTCTTAATAAGTTTTCTTTAATAATAACAAGAAATAAAATCGAACACACACCTCCTGAAAATTGAACGTTAAACCCATACTGTATTTCACAAGTATGACCCATTAGGCTCTCATTTCCAGGTATAAACTGTTTTCTTGGAACTTGATTGTTTCATATATGAACCATATAGGTATCGTTTCAAATATTTTTAAAGACCTCAAAAACAATGTAATCAGAAAACAGTCGATACTATGAAAAATAAATAGGATAAAAAGCTGGAACGGGAAAGAGATGAACTTCATAACACGCGAAACCTGGAGGAAAACAATTTTATTCTTTGCCAGAAGCTTGTCGAAAAGCTAGGACTTATGACACCAGATTGTTAGACTGTAATTTTCAACATGTTTTCAACGAGGAATGCACTGTATTTCTGTGCTTTAATTATAACATTGTTCACAAGTGATAAAGTTTGAAAACCAGCGTAAGCAGGCAAGTTGGGAAGTGGTTTTCTTTTTATAAAGTGAGAGTCGACGCTAACACCACCATACTTTATAAACAAAACTAATTTTAAATAGTCATATAAAACTTTTTTTTCTTAGTTATTATCTGTATTCCTCTTTCATACCAGTGAGCTAAAGGTGTTCATTCAGTATTTTGAGCCCCGTCATTATTTGAGCGAGTATCGTATAGAAACTCTTCTTTTAAAAAGCTACATTTAATTATTTGTTTTAAATGTGTGATGAGATTTTTAAAGAAAAGTTACATAATACGCCATCTTTGGATTTTAATTCACATGGAGCTAAGCACTAGATTTAAGCATTGTAAAACCAGGCATTTTCAAATAAAGTAAAGTAATATTTTTATTACACATAAAAATAATGTAGAATGAAAACTGTTTAATTATTTTTAAAGAATATTATATATGAATTATGTCTTCTTCATTTTCTGCTTCTTGTTGCTGATACACTAAGGGCGGTCGACTTGTTTTATAAGGTCGAAGTTTCGAATTTCCGTCACACTACACATGATCACCATTTCAATTCATCCCAGTGTTCATTGGTAAAAGAGTAGCCCAAGAGGTGGCGGTGGGTGATGATGATTAGCTGCATTTCTTATCATTTGCTGCTAAATTAGGGATGGTTAGCACAGATATTCGTCATGTAGTTTTGCGAAAATTCCAAACAGAATTTTGAAAACATATTCTTCTCTCACATGTTTCACTAACTTATACAGTCCTCAAACCAACTTCCACCATTGTAAGTCTGCAGAAATGCCGCTTTACCACATAACCAAAAGAATGGTTATATAAAATGTTGTAACTTGTGGTTTTACCATGTAACGAATTGATTAGTGGCTCGGTAAAAGAAAAGGGCAGCCGAATCTGTTTGATACTTTTAAGTTTTCAAAGTCTCTAGTCTCGAAAACTTCTATAATCAAATCCACCTCAAAAATAATCTCATTATACACTTATTTCGATGTAATGACCAAATACCTAATCTTTATGTTGCTGACTCGTGTATAAAAATATATGTAATGTCATGTACGTTGGCATAACACGATTGAATAGAAATATAAATGACAAAAATATTATTGGTATTGGAGATGAAGTGACCTGGTATTTGAGAATAGCCAAGTACATAACACGGGAATGGACTAGTTGTTAAAATGGGAATGGCCAAGTACTTAACATGGGAATAGCCTTGTCGTTTACATGAGAATAGCCAGTACTTTACATGGAAATGTACTAGAAGTTAAAAAAATGTAAATATCACTCCAGCATGGGGTTCGTTATGACGGTAAATGTCTTTTGTAACAATTTAATTACATTTGCCCAAGATTAGGTGTTGCGTGATGTTAACTAGCCCTTTGACTATAGTTTACTGATTAAAAAGTGAAGTCTATATTGAAGAAATATACCTTGTATATCATTACACTAATTTATAAAAGAAACAAAGCGAATAAACACAACTACAACAAGATGATTCCCTAGAATTCTACGGATGTTTGTACCACTTGGTTTCGTTGCAAAATTTAAATAGAAATAAAAATGAGGGTGTAATTTAAAACACTTAATAAGAAATAACAGAGCGGTTAAATTGGTCTATTCTACATGACACTGTATCTTAATGGAACAGTTTTTTAATGAGGTTAACAACAGTCTGTTGTTCACCGGTATATTAATTTGCGTGAGTTAATTGCATCAAATTGAGATTCAGTGTAACCTTTAAACCCTCACAGAGATACATCAATACATATTCAAAACATTCAGCTCATTTACCTGATAACAACACAATTTAACTACATAGAAAAAGGATACAATGACTTGTAAATAAACTGAATATTGATATTTTCAAAATCTCGTATTTTGAAAGAAACACAATATTCTACATATGAAATAATTTCAGGTATCATTCCAAACATACAGTTCTTACCACCTGTTTTAAAGTTACAATTTTAACACAAATATTTATATCTTTTTTAAAGGTAATAATAAAATATTAAAGTTTAATTATTGTTTTTTTGTTAGAAAATCATGGAGTAGTAAGGTAAATTTGTATTCTAGTTTGACAAATTAAAATACAAACTGGATAACGAACGAAGTTATTACAGTTTTCTTTCTTATAAGCGTTTGTTTCTATTCAACTAACATATTTATGATACTATATGTTAGTTTAGAATATACTTAACAAAAGAAATCAAATGTCACACTTTCAGACGAAAAGAAAATCAGTAATTTCTAGCATGTAGTCTTCGACATTATAAATATAGTCCCTAATTTTTTATTTCACAAATTATCGTTATATTTTATTGAAAAACATTTTGATAAATAATATACGATTTGATTAAGAGGGAAAAACAATTACAAAGTTCTCTGTATAGCCCTTCAGAAATGACATAGTTCACAACAACTTATAAAGAAAACGTTAAATTGACAGTAGTTTCTTTGCTACAACGTTTATTTTCTAATCCTAGTTTTTATTATATACTTCTATCAATGGAGAGATATTTAGACGGGCTTTTTCCTGAGCATATTTAAAAGGTTTTTAAGATTCGAATTAATAATACAGCTCAAAAGTATACCTTTCCTTTTATCCCTTGAGATTTTGTCACACATGCATTTTAAATAAATCTATATTAAAGTTTACCTTCCTGATGACACGGCATCGCTGAGCGTGTAAAGGCGTAAAGGCGTGCGACGCGTAATCTGAGAGTCGCAGGTGCGCGTGGGGGCGTTTTAAAAATTTCACTTAACGTTATTTGAATAAAGTTCTAATGGAAATAGAAGATAACTTTCTGGTTTTACAATGTTCAAATCCGGTGTTATGTTCCTTGTGAAGTAAAATCCATAGGTGGCATATTATAGACCTTTTTTTCTTTAAATCTAACAGCATCGTTAAACAAATAATTAAATATAGCTTTCAAAAATGAGGGTTTCCATTCGACACACGTTAATGTAACGACCTAGTTACATACTAAAATAATAACCTGGTCAAAAATATTGAATGAGATTATCAAACTGTATTTATAATGTACTAATTTAGTGTGGTAAGAATCTATCTCAGTTAAAAGTCCTCAAAACCAGAAAAACTACTTTTAAGCTTTTAGGGCAGTGAGGCGAATCCTGGACTACAGTGGTAAAGGCAGACATTGTCTTGCTTCGCTATATGAAATAGACCTTCATCCAAATGCATTTGTGAAACACTAAGTACGTGCTATGAGGTTAATGTCGGGTTATTTAACTAGATCATTGTATTTGAGGTTGAAATTTAATTTTCTGACTAAAATGTCAGTAATTCAAAATGCCATTCCAATCAATTTATTATTTTATTACATTTTCTGCAAAGCGTAACTTATCGCTGTAGATTAATAATATTTGATATCCCGCTTTTTTTGTTTTGTAAACGAAGTATCAATGTTTACGTATTTATATACTCTACTCTATATTTTAAGAAGTAGTAGTTATGCTGAAAATCTGTAGATTATTACTGAATGACCTGTCATTCAAGGCTCATGAGAACGAAGATCTAAACAGAACCAGAAACTTTCTTCTTTCTTAAAACTTCCGGTAGATCTCACCTAAGACTAAAGAATCTTGCTCTATTGAGTCTGCAGCAAAATATCATCCTACCAACAGAATCCAGTTCTTGTGTTTTTGCAAAAACGTTAGTCAGCTGAAGAAGAACAAGCCTTTAAAAATTATATCACAAATTGAAAACTGAAAACGTTGAAGTTAAATCACTGAATTTCAAACACGTTTTTTTTAGGAACACCTTTAGCTAGGTGGTGTTATAATGGAATACAGAGCATAACTATCAAAAGAACGAATGTCTTCTCTGACGGTTCAAAATTAGTTTTGCTTAAAAAGTATGGGGGTGTTATTATCGACTTCTCAACCCAAATTGCCTTCTTACGCTGGTTTTTTAAACTTTAACAGTTGTGAACAATGCTATAATTGAAGCACAGAAAGACTGATCATTACTCGTTGAATGCAGCCACGGTTTGATGAAGGATACAGCCCATCAATCTGGTGTTATAACAGTCATAGCTAATTGATCAGACTTAATCGAAAAGATTGTGGGAAGAAAACAAATATTTTGCTCAAAGTTTCACGTGAGTTAATGAGTTCATCTCTATCACATTCCAGCTTTTTATCCAATTAGTTTTTCTCAGCGTCAACTGTTCTTTGATCCCAGTGTTTCTGAGTTATAAAAAAGAAATCTGGAGCGATAGCTATATGGTTCATATGTGGAACAATAAGTCGGAAGAAAACAATTTAAACCTGGATATGAGAGTCCAATGGATCATTTGTACAAGAAAAATCTGTCCAATAACTTCTTCTTAAATTGTGAAACCAGGTGAAGAAGAATGAATCTCAAACTACTTATAAAAGACAGTATAGGTTTAAAGACTATTTCTAGGAGGCGTTTGATCCTGTTTAAAGGTTTTATTTAAAGCAATAATTACATATTTTAAAGCGTAATTAATGTTTTTTATTGGTTTTCGTTTAGGAAATAAAATAAGATAATACTTACATTATCTTTCATTTTACAAATTTTTATCAGATTTCATACCAATTTTTCCGTTATTCAATTTCAATATTCTAAATATTTTAATAATTACGTGTGCAAATTTTTGTTCCAGAACACTGCAAAATTAGGAACGGCTAGCGCAGATAACCCTCGAGAACCTTTACGCAAAATTCAAAATAACAAATAACACTTTGATCATCGAGTAAAATATATCATGATAAAGTAAATCAGCATTCTTTCAGAACCATAAATAATTTATATCATGTTTATAGTCCCCCGCTGGTACAGAGATATAAACTACGGATTTACAATGATAGAATCAGCAGTTCTATTCCCTCGCTGGATTCAGCAGATAGACCTATGTGGCTTTGCTATAAGAAAGTAAACACTCACACATACACAAATTTATAATACTGTATGAAACTGTAATGACCCCAAAACAACTATTTGACTTAAATATTATTGTAATGACTTAGTTCAGTGTTAGATATTACATGTTGTCTGGTTGTCACTTGTGACACGAAGAAAAAAACCTTCATCAACAACAGCGACAGTACCAGTACCATTAACTCTGACATTTATTTCATTGACTTCAAGAAAATGGAAAGTATACATGCGAGTCATTCATCAAAAGTTGGCCTGTTCGTGACCTAATAGATAGCTTGAAATATAATTAATGCGATAGTCCGTTATTTTTTTACATTACCGCAACATTGCACTGTGTGCTTTAAGGCTGTTGATGCTCTGATCAAATCTTATATTCAGATAAAATGGTACAGGAGTTTGTGGTAGGTGCTTTTGATGAGTTACCTTTCCCTGGTCTTTTAATTTAAAGTCAGGGGTGGTAACAAAGATTTCCGTTTATAACATGATAGTGATTATGTTTGGTGCGCCCGGAATTCGAACTCTCGACCCTCGAATTACGAGTCGAACGCCTTAACAAGCTTGGTCATGCCAGGCCACGACTCAAAACATCAAGTAGATCTGAAATAAAATGCTCTCAAATATTATTTTAAAGCGAAATAAATAACAAAAACTTAAATTCAATGTTTACCTCGATTGGTGAAAATATCTCGTTTTTGTTCTTGTAACGATCACAGACAGTCGAATCATGAAAGTTCCAAACGACAATACGTTCGCGCCATGTTTCTCAAAGGGATATTGATCAAAAACAGGTATTTTATGAATCTTTGTATGCAGTAACTGAAAGTACCATTTTGAGACAATGTTGTCCCGCGTTATTAGAGCAGAAGATACTCAAAACTAAACTTGTTGCAACAGTTTACCATTCCCTGTAGAACATTGATTTCCATCATATCTTGCTGTGGATTCTTGACTTATAATCATTAGAAGAGAGAGAGGTAATTTTGGAATGAGAGACAAAAAGAATTTCTGGAATGAAATGCAACTTTAACCAGTTACTGTAACCATTTAATCATGTATTACTTCCGTACATTTCAAGTCACATACCTGATATTCGCAGATTCCAAGGAACTGATAAAACACAACCAGTGAAAAATAAACAACCTACGATGATTTTCAACCTTTTTTTCTAGTATTTTGTTGAAAGGGAAATGTCGTGTTTTATCTCTGAAAGAATAAAATTATTCTGCGTACACAAAGGAAGACACCAACTTTAAATTTTCACTCTGAATATATCTTAGAAATTCGTAATATTTGTTAAAGAGAAGAATATACTTTAGTTTTATATTTCCATACAACGATGTAGCTAAAATGCTTTGCTGTTTGAATAAAGACTCACCATAGATCACATTCTGAACCAGTTAACGTCTGTTGACCAAGTTCTCTACATTTCGTAAACCGAATTGTAAAACATTTAAGTTTAAACGGTGATTCAGTTGTTTTGAGGGCCTGGTATGGCCTAGCGCATTAAGGCATGCGCTTTGTGATCTGAGGATCGCGGGTTCGCGCCCGAGTCGCGCTAAACATGCTCGCCCTCCCAGCCGAGGGGATGTATAATGTGACGGTCAATCCCACTTTTCGTTGGTAAAAGAGTAGCCCAAGAGTTGGCGGTGGGTGGTGATGACTAGCTGCCTTCCCTCTATTCTCACCCTCCCAGCAGTGGGGGCGTTATAATGTTACCGTCAATTCCACTTTTCGTTGGTAAAAGAGTAGCCGAAGAGTTAGCGGTGAGTAGTGATGACTAGCTGCCTTCCCTCTAGTCTTACACTGCTAAATTAGGGACGGCTAGCACAGATAGCTCTCAAGTAGCTTTGTGCGAAATTCCAAAACAAACAGACAGTTGTTTTGTTATTAAATAATTGAGGATTTCTACAATTTTCTATTATTTAAGAGACTATGAATTGAGAAAATTCAAACTAAAATAGTTCCCAAGTTAATTGTTCTGTCGTTCCTTAATCAGTTAACTAATTGTGGTTAATATAAATTTCCATTTTATACATAATTAAGAAAACGTACCCGATTGGTACAGTGTTAAGGTTACGGTTTTCGAAGACTAAAAGTAGGGGCTCGATTTCCCTTGGTGGATTCAACAGATAGCCCATTCTGGCTTTGCTATAAAAAATCAAACATAAACTTACGAAACCAAACTTCGCCCGTTTGTAACTCATAGCGAAATCTTGTGAAAGCTAATGAAATCTGTCGCATAATGTTTCACTTAAAAATATCATAGGTAAATCGACCAACAGAATACTTTTAAAAACAAAACAGAAATACAAATGTTAAGATTCTACATATAACCAGGTGAAACCTCAGTAGTGAAGTAAGTAGTCTTTATCATATTTTAATGACTATCACAAAAAATATTTACATCTAAAAAATATTATTTTTAACCATTTCAGAAAGTTGCTGATAATGTGTTTGTCTTGACGTACAACTTGAAAATGTAACTCGAACTATTTCAGAGTTTAACATTTATCGAATTAAAACGCAAAAAAATTAAGTTTTGGTAGGAGAAACACGTTTGTGATATATTAACGTGAAAATGTGAACAAAAATAAGTGGATAGTGACAATTTTTAACAAAAAGTATTAAAACAACATGATTCTAATGTACGAATGATAAAATATAAAATTCGACTAATATTTAAAGGGAAATATTTTTCATTCTTCAAGGTCACAATTTGATGTATGTTAAATATCGCGTAAAGATACACGAGAGTTATGTGTGTGAGTTGTTCTTAATTCGGAAATAAAAGACTGAATGAAAGTAACGACTATCTCTCGACGAACGCTTGGGCTAGCTACTCTTTTTCCGACTAATTGATTGTTACGTTAATGCACTTCCCATGGCTAAAAGAGTGAGGACATTTGGTGATACGGAGATTCGAATCTGCGACCTTTAGAGTGAGAGTCGAGCACCTTAGCACCTTTGACAGCCTTTGTCCTTGAAGTGTGTGTATTTCGTCCCATAAGAACGGTAAGCCTGATGTATCTTAGCTAATCAGAATTTGAATATTCAACTACATGTATTCTATTCCAAACTTCCCCCGCGAGTACAGCAGAATGTCCACATATTTACATCGATAAACTCAGCGGTTCGATTCCTTTCGGTGGGTTCGGTAGATAGCCCGATGTGGGTTTGCAATAAGAAAAAAACACACACACACTCTATTCTACATAACATAAAGTCTTCCTCACGGATCTATGGACGTCACAATTTAAAAATGTGATTTGGAATGATAGTTGCAATTAAATATATGTTATATGTTATACAGCAGTTCCAATTAAATAAGTGTCCTTAAAGAGTTACTTTTTTATCTGTATGTATAATAGTTAAATCTCCCATAATAGAACAGAATTTCAGATATTTGTGTTATGCCTAATTTCCGAAACATTTTTTTAAAACTAGTTAACAATAGTTATAAGATATTCATTTTAACCTTTTTAAACTGACAATAGTTCCAAATAAGTAGAAAAACTATGTTAAGGTGAAAACAATATTAAGTGCTTGTTTATTTGTTGTTTTTTTAGCTTAGAGATAAAGAATAGGCTCTATGCGATTAACCACCGCAGAGATAAGAATCTAGAACTGTGAACCTTTAAACTTATCGCTGATTTACCATTCGTCACCGATGGATAATTTTCAATGGTTTTCATGAATTAAACAAATTGAACAAATAAAATTAATGGTGTTTTAAGATAACATGTTTATTTCTATCGCTGATTTTTTTAGTTGAAGATCATTCCAGGGCAAAAAATCATTAATACATAAATTTATTCTGTGACATGCCTTTATAATGCATAGATGACTAATTTTCAAAGGTCAAAAAATATAGTTTAAAATATGCTTAAAAAAAAGCACGTCAAAACATCTGTTCTTTGGTAAAAGTACATAATAAAAACTAACAATAGTGAATTAACGTTGTTGCAAAGAATCTGCTGTCATTTTAACCCTTTCTTTATAATTGGATGTCAGCTTATGGATCATAGAAGCGTTCTTTTACAATAGTATTTCGTACTGAATATAATGTGTTATTTGTAAAAACATTTAACGAAATATAACAAAAAATTAGTCAAATAAAAAAATTTGGTACGACAATCGCAGATACCTCTTGCGCAGCTTTACTAGAAATTCAAACAAACAGACATATGTCCAAATGGGATAAAACAAACTTTGTCGTGTCGAAAGAAATTTTAGTTGTTTTCGTTTGTCGTAGATGTTTTACTGTGAGCTGTATTTTTTCATCATTATTTTCTATGGTAAGCCATCTGTTAGTGAAGAGCTGTGTGAGCTTCTAACTATGACGCGAACTATCCAACCATATGTCGCATTTCGTAAACTGTGCACGTTCTATACAGTATATTTACAGTGTGGAAGACAACGTGGCAAAAATCACTGACTTTCGGCTCATCTGTAAGCATGATGTTTGAATTCATTCGTTGAAGATAATCTAAACTGACATAAAGTATTGATAAAAAGTTATTTAAATGTAAAAAAAAACGCTTAGGGAAAAAAATGTAATAACCACATGCCTACTCCATTTTCTGTTTTTCTTTTGTTAAACACGATTACAAAATACCTAAATGCTAAATTATTTTCCAACAGAAAACAATCATTAAACTTTAATATTTTACTATCTATTTTATGTGAGGTATAATTTTTTTTAAAAACAAGAGTCAACCTTTATGACTGCAAATTCGACAAATCAAAACTTTGTTGTTCTGATATTGTTTATATGTGACGATAATATTATATTACTTTTCAAATATATTTTATATTTCTCCAAAATCTCCAAGCGTTATTAAAAACGAAACCTTGAAATAAGTAATAAGAACGATACACATCGAATCAGAGCTGCAGTTATTTCACTGGTAGAACATGACGTATGTTTGTTTTAAGAAACGAAGAGGATCGATACTGAAAATAATAATATTCAGTTTATTTACAAGTGGCGGTGTTCTTTATCTATTTGGTTCGAAGTTGTTGATATCAGGTAAGTAAACTTATTGTTTTGAATATATATGGATTATTCTCGATGAGTGTTTAAAAGTTATATTAAATCTCAGATTGTTGCAATTAACACACGCAGATTTAACTACCAGTGAAAAACAGATTGTTGTTTATCTCAGAAAAATCTGTTCCATTAAGATACAGTGTCATGTAGAATAGACCAATTTAATGGCATTGTGATTTTTTATTAATTGTTTTAAAACATACCGTCATTGTTATTTCTTTTTACGTTTTCAACGAGACCAAGTAGTACAAACATCCGTAGAATTCTCGGGCATTATCTAGTTGACGTTGCGTTTGTTCGCTTTGTTTGTTTTGAAAATTATTGTGAAGCTATACATGGGATATTTCTTCAATGTAGTATTTACTTTTTTATCAGTAAAGTATAGTGAAAGGGCTAGTTAACATCACCCACCACCTTATCTTGGGGTGCTGTAATTAAGTTGTGAAAGTTAAAAAAGACACTCACTGTCATAACGGACCCAATGCTCAACAACACCGGGTTAAGAACAGTGGGATAATCGGATTCCCATGTTAAGTACTAGGCCCTTTTCATATTAAGTTCTAGGCCATTCCCATGTTAAATACCAGGTCATTCTCGTGTTAACTACTAGACCATTACCATGTTAAGCACAAGTCCATTTACATATTTACAGATAAACATTGAGATTAATGTTTCATTAAAGTTAAAAGTGTTTGTTTGTATTTTTAATTTCGCACAAAGCTACTAGAGAGCTATTTGTGCCAGCTGTCCGTAATTTAGCAGTGTAAGACTAGAAGAAAGACAGCTAGTATCACCACCCACCGTCAACTGTTGGGCTTTTCTTTCACAAAAGGATAGTGGTATTGATTGTCACATTATAACACCCCCACGGATGAAAGAGCGAGCATGTCTAATGTTACGGAGATTCGAACTCGCATCCCTTATAGTACAAGTCGATTGCCTTAACTACCTGGCATGCTACACATCATTATATGTGTGGGCGAAAAAGATTCTTTGATAAACATAATTCCTAATGTAATAGATTATTCATTGTCATTTTAATTTGGAATAGATAAAGTTAGATATGTTCTAAGTGTAAAGAGGCCAATATTATGAAGTGTCGAAAACTTTAAATAAGAATCGTTTCTTATAAATTACTTAATATATTAAAAAATGAACCAATATACACACACATTTCGTACTTTAAACTGCCATAATAGTTAGTTCACATTGATCTGACTCGCCTCAGAGGGGCACACAAATAAACGTTAGAAATATTGTGTGTTAGGACTCACTATTTTCCATTTACAAAGTCAACATTTGTCTCTTTCTTAATCAAGTAGATATTATATCTAAATCAGAAAATAGGCTTCAAAATTAATCAATAGTATGATCAAGAAATGGATGATTTAATTATTGTCGAAACAAGACAGGTATAAGAATATCCTCACGTTAGCGGATTTCATTATCGTTCACTACTTTCTCTTAGCCAGGAAAATAATAGAAGTCGAAGTTTTGTTATCATATTTTTTGCTTAAAATGTGTCACTTTGTGTTCAATAACCAAATCAAAGATTATTAAAATAATAAATATTTTTCAACAAACCGAAAAAAGAATAAAAAATTTGTATATTTTTGAGAAATTGCAACAAACATTCAAAATTTTTAGGCTTTCATGAAATGTCAACCTTTTTGTAAAATATAACGCATAATTCATTAAATAGGTTTGCGCTAATGATAAAAAAGAACAACCTCTCTTTGAAAAATACACTTTCTTTTGGATCAAACGATCCTTTTAATTTATATTTTGTGAAAAATGATTTTAATTAAAAAGTAATTTACTTGTCTCACCTAGATGATGTACAACTGATCTGATGTTCGGTTAAGTTCAGTATGATATTACTTTTATTGCAAAGCGACTAAAGTATTGTACGACTTGAAGGTTTTATTTTAATTATATATGAAAGTTTATTATTTGAGTTATGTTTGTGTATATTCAATAATGATATGTCAATAAACTGTGTTGAACATATTTGAAAAATGACGATAATGAATTACATAACTTTCTCAGGTCAGAAGAGGTTCCCGAGAAAGAAAAACGTGACAGAGTCAGAAAACATGTTCTTTTTTGAGACTTCTGGTAAATGCTACCTAACGAGTAGAGAATCTTGCTCGATTGAGTCCTCAGCAAAATATCATCCTAACAACAGAATCCAGTTATATTACGCTTGTAACAATTTAAGTCAAATCCAGAAAGACGAGTTTTTCCAAATTGTATCACGAATTGAAAACGTTAAAGTTAAGCCGATGAACTTTGAGTTATTATTCTCCGGAACACCATTAGCTACATGGTATCAGAGTGAACTGTTTAACGTAACCATTCACAAAACAGCTTTTTTGTCAGATGGTTTAAAATATGTGCTGCTCAAAAAGTATGGTGGTATAGCCATCGACTCTGACTGTATAATAAGAAAACCACTTCCCACCTTGTCTGCTTACGCTGGTTTTCAATCTTTATTAACTGTGAACAATGCCGTAATTAAAGCACAGAAAGAAAGTCCATTTCTCGTTGAATGCATGCAACGATTTATTACAGAATACAATCCAAACATTTGGGGATATATGGGCCCTGCTTTAGTGACCAGGGTTTTTCGAGAAGCATGTAAAAAAGAAACCAAATACTATGCTCCTGGATTCAGGTGTTATGGAGTTCATCTCTTCCCCGTTCCAGCTTTCTATCCTATTCATTTTTCTCAACGTCAACTGTTTTTTGACCCCAATGTTTCCGATTCCTTAAACGAAATCTGGAACAATAGCTATATGGTTCATATCTGGAACAATGAAGTTCGAAGAAAACAGTTTAAACCTGGAGATGAGAGTCCAATGGATCATTTGTACAAGAAGAATTGTCCAATAACATATTCTTATATTGTGAAACAAGGTATAGGAGAATGAATCTAAAATTATTGATGAAATACAGTCCAATTTTCAAGAGGTGTTTGTTCGACTTTATTTCTTGTTACTATTTAAAGGAACTTATTAAGATTTTATTTAAAACTATGATAACTCAGTTAGTAAGCCCACAGAACTATAACTTGCAAATTTTAAATTGTAGTTAATGTTTTTATTGGTTTTCATTTAGGAAAATAAATTAAATAATACTTATATTATGTTTTCTTTTTGACATATTTTATACCACTAATTTTTCTTTTGGCTCTTCACTTTCAATATTAAAGATATTTTAATAATCATGTATGCAAAGTTTTTGTTTCAGTCGTAATATAATATTTATTTTGAGAAATCCAAATGTACTGAAAATATTATGTTGGACAAACATTCCACCCACGAACAGGTTATTTAATTGGAGGCCTTTATTAAAATAATGTTAAACGAAAATGACTACATTACAATAAGAGATTTCGTATTTTAGGTTTTAATATGAATTTATTTTATCACATGTTTTTTCGATTTTACCAACAGAATCGGTCGTATACTTCAAACAAATAAAACGTTTTTTCTATAAATATGCTATTCAGTTTATGAAACGGATTCAGTATTTTAAATCGTTTTTATAATTTAGAAACACAATTATGAATTAGGAAATTTGAAATATTTTTCTCAATCACTTCATGACAATTAAAACACAGCAAAGTTCAAAACTTTCTTGTGGTGTTTTTGTTTCGAATTTACGTGAAGAGATACGCGAGCTTTTTTTACATATAAATATCAAATAATAAGTTATAAGGAAAACTCACACTTAATTGTAAACGCCACCACCTCTTCTGTCTTTTTTTTGTCTCACAAAGTGTGAAAGCAATAAAAAATCGGTTATGGTTTAAAAATTACAGGGTACTTTGTTTGTTATGGAACCTGAGATGTTAGAAAAGATTAACGTTCAATAAACTTTGTTTTTGATGTTGAAACAGGGTCACTATTTTTGTGAATATCTTTAACTCTTACAGCAAAAAGTTCGAATTTCTTGTTGTTCTTTCTACTTCATTTTTACTACATTGTAACTATAAAACAAAATCAACAGAGTTCGTTAATTTCACTAACAAAACACAGTTGCAAAGGAAGTATGCACTTTATAAGATGTATTATTTGAAACAATACTGAATTTCTCTGATACAGCTGGAGTCAAGGGATAAATATGATATCTTTTACATAAATATTATGACTCTTTTAAACTAACAGTGCATAATAGACCACCAACATAGATCACAATTAGAACATCATTGAGTGTAAAAATTGGTTATGAATACAACTTTCCTGTATCCATTGAACAACTGCATTAGAAATAAACAAGAAAAACTTTTCAAAACAAACCTTTATTGTAAGAAACAATGAAACAATAAAATTCAAGTCACTTTTCAAGAAAGTTTTATCGATCATAACAAGTAATTTTAAATATTTTTTATCTCAAAATCTTTAATTGTATAACAATTTTACAAGTCCTTTCGTGGAACTATTTACGGTCTTACAACACTAAAACCTGGAATACTGTTTTCCAATGTTACTTTCAATAACCAATAAAGAAGAAACAGTCTTTGATAGAATGTGACATGCCTACAACTTTACCCTTTGACCTTTACAGAACTTACCAGTGGCCTTCACTGATGTGGGATCTTTTAGTTTGTTTTGAATTTAATACAAAGCTACACGAAAGCAATATGATACTAGAAACAATTTAGCTGACCATCACTACTCACTGTCAAACCTTGAGCTACTCTTCTGCTAACGAATAGTTGGATTAACCGTCATGATAAATCTACCCCAGGTCTAAAATGTTGAGCACGTTTGGTGCGAAGGAGCGTCGAATCCATTCCTCCAAATTTCGAGTCGAGCGTTATGACCTCGAGAATGGTGAGAATGCCTGTTTAGCATGTTTTCGATGCCTAGAGGATGTTACAAATAGTAGAAATTTTATTTAATTTCTAACAATTCTTTGATATACAATTGTTCTGGCATTTATATTATTCGTTGAAACACAAATACAAAGTTACAGCTCCGTACTAATTGCCTGATTCAATATTCATTTAAAATTATATAGTCTCTCGTTCTTTCATCATTCAAATCGTTTCTTATGCTTTCAAGCAAATGTCATTGTTGAACGTTTGAAAAACAATCCGTCTAAATTAAATCACATACCCTATAAAAAATGACTCATAATGTTTAGTTATAGTGTTCCATTTTTGTACTTCAAATAATTCTAAATTATTTTTTTTCTGAAATATTTGTTGGTGAGCACAATAATCATTGTAACAAAATATTGATCAATCCACTGTTTTCAAAAGCTTGTTTTGGTATACTTTATAGCACATGCTAGAGATTCTCTTCGGATGTGGGACGTTCTGGAAGTTAAGGAGCTTGACTGACAACATTTTGATTGTGACATTGAATTTCTTTATCGAACATAACCTCCTCTTTAGCCTTGTAGTTGTTGTAATAATACAGTCAATTTAATTTATCTTGGTAAATAGCAGCCAAGATTTGATGGCGGGTGATATCAATTCTCTGGCTTCTCTCTATTCTTTCACTTCGATATTAGAGTGTTCTCGTGCGAACACTAAGAGTTGATACACCCTGGAGTACTGCCTGTTTAGTCTACAGCATCTCTTTGAGAGTTGATTATTCTAAAGTTCGGGCTCTTTAGTCTACTGTCTCCATGTGTGAGTTAATTCATCCTGGAGTTCTGGCTGTTTAGTCTGCTACCTCCATACAAGAGTTATTACATTTTTCAGTAGGGTGTGCTGGTTAGCAATCCCCTCAACCAAATAACTCGATTTAGCGTCTACTGGTTAACTGTCCCACCAACCAACTGATATGATTATGCGTCTACTACAATTAATTTTACCGACAAAAGAAATAAAGTACACTTGGTTTGATCATTGGAGTAACCATAACAAGTGTTAAATTGCAACAGTTTGGAAGGAACAAGTTTATAACATTGGATTAAAAATTTCCAGTATATAGATGAACCAGAAGCGATTTCCAAGACAAATGCTCCATTTCATCAGTTAAAATGCTGAATTTAGGTAAATATAATTCCATATTAATCCCCATAAATTTAGAGTTCTTTCTATAAGGTGAATTCAAACAAGTCCATTGTTTTCTATTTTATTGCTTGAGAACTGTGTGTTAAAATATTAATATTGTCATAGGGGACAGGTGAAAAAATAGCAAAATTATATTTCTATTCTCCAAGCGGAATCAGGATGGGTTTCTCGGTTACCTGGATAAGTTTTTTTTGTTTATTTGGAATTAAGCACAAAGCTACGCAATTATCCTTTCATGCTTTGACCACCACAAGTACAGAAATCCTATTTCTACGTATATAATATTCTGTTTGATAGAAACAGCAACACTCAAAATCAGTTACTTGTGAGGAATACAGAAGAAAGGAGAGGTATTCTTTCCTGAAGAACTTTTTAAGTGTACTTCTGTCACTGAGTTCTGTCACTGTGACAATTAATCCGTTTGCGTCTATGAAGATAGGATGCTGCTAAGTGACTATGCTTTCTTCGGTCTGTACTTCTGTCACTGAGTATCCAGAACGTAATAAAAATTTTACTATAACAAGAAAATTGCCTCTAAAGCTTGTGTCGTAAACGACTTGAAAGCTCGTATGAATTGGTAGAGATCTGAATTCCGAAGCAGACTACCAAAGTATGGAACTGTGTGATATAACAAAACATTCTACAAATTTTATAAGAGATAAAAGTGACAATCAATCCGTTAGCGTCTGTGAAGGTAGGATGCTGCTAAGTGACTATCGTTTCTTTGGTTTGTACTTTAAAATTGGAAACAGCAACATATAAATTTAGCACTTATGATTTAACTGTAACTAATCTGGGTATAAATTTCATATATAAACATGATATCTATCTCAATGTTTTAAATAATGAACAAAGAGTTGGAATAGAAAAGTACAAAATGTGAGGAAACACAACGTTATTACATGAAAACAGGAGTTTTTGTATATGCACAGTAAAATAGAGCGAGTAAAAGGTGATGGCTTGAACAGATGTGTGGTGTGAAATAAATTCATTTCATATTAAATCTTTTTGCTAATTGATTCTTGGAGAGTACCAAGAAATGGTAATTATTTCTCTCAACACATTTAAATTTAATTTTTTTTCCTGAAAATAAATTATTATTTGATTATTTAAAAGTTCCTGTTGTCTTTGAATGAAGAAGAAAACCACACAAAGAGATTTCTAATCTCTGTCCACTATGGGTATCGAAAAACGTTTTCCAGCCTTATAACCCCTCAACCATACAACTGTGCCACTTTGTGTCGATTGTTTAAAATTGTTATTGTTACTGTTTTGAATTAAGCACAAAGTTACACAATATGTGATTTGTGCTCTGCCCACCACAGGTATCGAAACCCGGATTTTAGCGTGTAAGTCCGCAGACATACCGCTGAGCCACTGGGAGGCATTTTTCAAAATATCCAATTTATGTTGATTCATATTTTGTAGATATTTTTCTGTAACTAATATACTGTCTATTATAACTACTTTTATTATCGATTTCTCTCGTTTAGTGACATAACTATAGTAATTACACAGAATGAAACATCATAAATTTAGTCATGACAATCTGAAAGTTTATTATTTTGATACTTATCACAAAAATCAATAATATTTTTCTTTTAGTTTTGCAAAAGTATTTGATTGTTGAAAGTCAGTATCGTAATTTTTTTGTATAAGATACACCCCTATTTTCAAAGCTATTTTCAAGGAATAAATGCTATTTTGTAAAAGAAGTACGTCTTATACACAGCAAAATACAATAGCTAACAGTTTAATCAGACAGTCAATTTTGCAACTTTTCCAATAAATTGCCATGCAGACAACGTTAAAAGTTTTTGAAAATGCCAGCATAGCTAGAAGAGTTAAGGCATTCGATTTGTTAACAGAGGATCGCGGATTCGAATGCTGGTCACACCAAACATGTTCATTCTTGGGTGTATCAAAATGTGACTGTCAATCCCACTTATCTTTATTGGCGATGGGTGGTGATGACAAGCTACCTTTTCTTTCACCTTGCATTAATAAATGAGGGACGGCTAGAACAAAATGCCATGAGTAGCTTTGCGCGACAATAAAAAAAACAAAATAAACAAACCACGTGCTAGCAGCTCTTGAGCTACTTTTTTATCAACGAAAAGTGGAATTAGCCGTTACACTCTAACGTCTCCACGTCTGAGAAGACGGGAGTACTTGATGTAACCGGAATTTGATCGCGCGATACTCACTTTGCGAGTCTACCGTATTAACCACCTGGCCATGTCGAGCAGTTATTTTTAGAAAGCAAACAATTTAACGCTGCAAGTTTACGTATTTATATACTTTACTCTATATTTCAAGAAGTAGTAGTTATGCTGAAAATCGGTAGATTATTACTCCCAAGTAAAAGTTCTCAGGTCATTCAACTCTCATGAGAACGAAGATCTAAACAGAACCAGAAATGTTTTTCTTTCTTAAAACTTCCGGTAGATGTCACTTAAGACTAAAGAATCTTCCTCTATTGAGTCTGGAGCAAAATATCATCCCACCAACAGAATCCAGTTCTTGTGTGTTTGCAAAAACGTTAGTCAGCTGAAGAAGAACAAGCCTTTAAAAATTATATCACAAATTGAAAACGTTGAAGTTAAATCACTAAATTTCAAACACGTTTTTCTTTAGGAACACCTTTAGCTAGGTGGTGTTATAATGGAATACAGAGCATAACTATCAAAAGAACGAATATCTTCTCTGACGGTTCAGAATTAGTTTTGTTTAAAAAGTATGGTGGTGTTAGCATCGACTTCTCCTCCCAACTTGCCTTTTAACGTTGGTTTTTAAACTTTAACAGTTGTGAACAATGCGATAATTGAAGCACAGAAAGACTGACCATTACTCGTTGAATGCAGCCACGGTTTAACAAAGGATACAGCCCATCAATCTGGTGTTATAACAGTCATAGCTAATTGATGAGACTTAATCGAGAAGATTGTGGAAAAAAAACAAATATTTTGCTCAAAGTTTCACGTGAGTTAATGAGTTCATCTCTATCACATTCCAGCTTTTTATCCAATTAGTTTTTCTCAGCGTCAACTGTTCTTTGATCCCAGTGTTTCTGAGTTCTTAAAAGAAATCTGGAGCGATAGCTATATGGTTCATATGTTGAATAATAAGTCGGAAGAAAACAATTTAAACCTGGATATGAGAGTCCAATGGATCATTTGTACAAGAAAAATCTGTCCAATAACTTCTTCTTAAATTGTGAAACCAGGTGAAGAAGAATGAATCTCAAACTACTTATAAAAGACAGTATAGGTTTAAAGACTATTTCTAGGAGGCGTTTGATCCTGTTTAAAGGTTTTATTTAAAACAATAATTACACATTTTAAAGCGTAATTAATGTTTTTTATTGGTTTTCGTTTAGGAAATAAAATAAGATAATACTTACATTATCTTTCATTTTACAAATTTTTGTCAGATTTCATACCAATATTTCCGTTATTCCATTTCAATATTCTAAATATTTTAATAATTACGTGTGCAAATTTTTTGTTCCAGAACACTGCAAAATTAGGAACGGCTAGCGCAGATAACCCTCGAGAAGCTTTAAGCAAAATTCAAAATAACAAATAACACTTTGATCATCGAGTTAAATATATCATGATAAAGTAAATCAGCATTCTTTCAGAACCATAAATAATTTATATCATGTTTATAGTCCCCCGCTGGTACAGAGATATGACTATGAATTTACAATGATAGAATCAGCAGTTCTATTCCCTCGCTGGATTCAGCAGATAGACCTATGTGGCTTTGCTATAAGAAAGTAAACACTCACACATACACAAATTTATAATACTGTATAAAACTGTAATGACCCCAAAACAACTATTTGACTTAAATATTATTGTAATGACTCAGTTCAGTGTTAGATATTACATGTTGTGTGGTTGTCACTTGTGACACGAAGAAAAAAACCTTCATCAACAACAACGACGGTACCAGTACCATTAACTCTGACATTTATTTCATTGACTTCAAGAAAATGGAAAGTATACATGCGAGTCATTCATCAAAAGTTGGCGTGTTCGTGACCTATTGGATAGCTTGAAATATAATTAATGCGATAGTCCGTTATTTTTTTACATTACCGCAACATTGCACTGTGTGCTTTAAGGCTGTTGATGCTCTGATCAAATCTTATATTCAGATAAAATGGTACAGGAGTTTGTGGTAGGTGCTTTTGATGAGTTACCTTTCCCTGGTCTTTTAATTTAAAGTCAGGGGTGGTAACAAAAATTTCCGTTTATAACATGATAGTGATTATGTTTGGTGCGCCCGGAATTCGAACTCTCGTTCCTGGTATTACGAGTCGAACGCCTTAACAAGCTTGGTCATGCCAGGCCACGACTCAAAACATCAAGTAGATCTGAAATAAAATGTTCTCAAATATTATTTTAAAGCGAAATAAATAACAAAAAACGTAAATTCAATGTTTACCTCGATTGGTGAAAATATCTCGTTTTTGTTCTTGTAACGATCACAGACAGTCGAATCATGAAAGTTCCAAACGACAATACGTTCGCGCCATGTTTCTCAAAGGGATATTGATCAAAAACAGGTATTTTATGAATCTTTGTATGCAGTAACTGAAAGTACCATTTTGTGACAATGTTGTACATTTCCCACGTTATTAGAGCAGAAGATACTCAAAACTAAACTTGTTGCAACAATTTACCATTCCCTGTAGAACATTGATTTCCATTATATCTTGCTGTGGATTCTTCACTTATAATCATTAGAAGAGAGAGGGGTAATTGTGGAATGAGAGACAAAAAGAATTTCTGGAATGAAATGCAACTTTCACCAGCTACTGTAACCATTTAATCATGTATTACTTCCGTACATTTCAAGTCACATACCTGATATTCGCAGATTCCAAGGAACTGATAAAACACAACCAGTGAAAAATAAACAACCGACGATGATTTTCAACCTTTTTTCTAGTATTTTGTAGAAAAGGAAAAAAGTCGTGTTTTATCTCTGAAAGAATAAAACTATTCTGCGTACACAAAGGTGGACACCAACTTTAAATTTTCACTTTGAATATAGCTTAGAAATTCGGAATATTTGTTAAAGAGAAGAATACACCTTAGTTTTATATTTCCATACAACGATGTTGCTAAAATGCTTTGCTGTTTGAATAAAGACTCACCATGGATCACATTCTGAACCAGTTAACGTCTGTTGGCCAAGCCCTCTACATTTCGTAAACCAAATTGCAAAACATTAAGGCTTAAACGATGATTCAGTTCTCTTGTTTTTAAATAATTGAGGATTTCTGTAATTTTCTATTATTTAAGAGACTATAAATTGAGAAAATTAAAACTAAAATAATCGCCAAGTTAATTGTTCTGTCGTTTCTTAATCAGTTAACTAACTGTGGTTTTTATAAATTTCGATAGTATATACATAACTAACGAGACGTACCCGATTGGTACAGTGTTAAGGTTACGGTTTTCGAAGACTAAAAGTAGGGGCTCGATTTCCCTTGGTGGACTCAACAGATAGCCCATTCTGGCTTTGCTATAAAAAATCAAACATAAACTTACGAAACCAAACTTCGCCCGTTTGTAACTCATAGCGAAATCTTGTGAAAGCTAATGAAATCTGTCGCATAATGTTTCACTTAAAAATGTCATAGGTAAATTGACCAACAGAATACTTTAAAAAAACAACACAGAAATACAAATGTTAAGATTCTACATATAACCAGGTGAAACCTCAGTAGTGAAGTAAGTAGTCTTTATCATATTTGAATGGCTATCACAAAAAATATTTACATCTAAAAAATATTATTTTTAACCATTTCAGAAAGTTGCTGATAATGTGTTTGTCTTGACGTACAACTTGAAAATGTAACTCGAACTATTTCAGAGTTTAACATTTATCGAATTAAAACGCAAAAAATTAAGTTTTGGTTGAGAAATACGTCTGTGATATATTAACGTGAAAATGTGAACAAAGATAAGTGGATAGTGACAATTTTTAACAAAAAGTATTAAAACAACATGTTTCTAATGTACGAATGATAAAATATAAAATTCGACTAATATTTAAAGGGAAATATTTTTCATTCTTCAAGATCACAATTTGATTTATGTTAAATATCGCGTAAAGATACACGAGAGTTATGTGTGTGAGTTGTTCTTAATTCGGAAATAAAAGACTGAATGAAAGTAACGACTATCTCTCGACGAACGCTTGGGCTAGCTACTCTTTTTCCGACTAATTGATTGTTACGTTAATGCACTTCCCATGGCTAAAAGAGTGAGGACATTTGGTGATACGGAGATTCGAATCTGCGACCTTTAGAGTGAGAGTCGAGCACCTTAGCACCTTTGACAGCCTTTGTCCTTGAAGTGTGTGTATTTCGTCCCATAAGAACGGTAAGCCTGATGTATCGTAGCTAATCAGAATTTGAATATTCAAATACATGTATTCTATTCCAAACTTCCCCCGCGAGTACAGCAGAATGTCCACATATTTACAACGATAAATTCAGCGGTTCGATTCCTTTCGGTGAGCTCGATAAATAGCCCGATGTGGGTTTGCAATAAGAAAAAAACACACACACACTCTATTCTACATAACATAAAGTCTTCTTCACGGATCTATGGACGTCACAATTTAAAAATGTGATTTGGAATGATTGTAAGTGAAAAGAATATAAATCCTAAACAAAATAAGAAAATGGTGTGTGGCAAATGTGTTATAAAGCAGTTCCAATTAAATAGGTGTCCTTGAAGAGTTACTTTTTATCTGTATGTATAATAGTTAAATCTCCCATAAAGAACAGTATTTCAAGTATTTGTGTTTCGCCTAATTTCTGAAACAATTTTTTAAAACTAGATAACAAGAGTTATAAGACATTTACTTTAACCTTTTTAAACTGACAATAGTTCCAAATAAGTAGAAAAACTATGTTAAGGTGAAAACAATATTAAGTGCTTGTTTAGTTGTTGTTTTTTTAGCTTAGAGATAAAGAATAGGCTCTATGCGATTAACCGCCGCAGAGAGAAGAATCTAGAACTGTGAACCTTTAAACTTATCGCTGGTTCACCATTCGTAATCGATGGATAATTTTCAATGGTTCTCATGAATTAAACAAATTGAACAAATAAAATTAATGATGTGTTAAGATAAAATGTTTATTTCTATCGTTGATTTTTTTAGTTGAAGATCATTCAAGAAAAAAAAAACATTAATACATAAATTTATTCTGTTACATGCCTTTATAATGCACAGATGACTAATTCTCAAAGGTCAATAATATTGTTTAAAATATGCTTAGGGAAAAGCATGTCAAAACATCTGTCCTTTGGTAGAAGTACATAATAAAAACTAACAATAGTGAATTAACGTTGTAGCAAAGAATCTGCTGTCATTTTAACCCTTCCTTTCTAATTGGATGTCAACTCATGGATCATAGAAGCGTACTTTGACAATAGTATTTCGTACTGAATATAACTGTGTATTGTTTGTAAAAACCTTTAACGAAATATAAAAAAAAATTAGTCAAATAAAAAAAAATTGTACGACAAGCGCAGATGCCTATCGTACAGCTTCACGTGAAATTCAAAGAAACAAACATCTGTCGAAATGGGACAAAACAAACTTTGTAGTGGCCTAGCAAATTTTAGTTGTTTTCGTTTATCATCGTCGTTTTACTGTGAGCTATATTTATCCATCATTTTCTATGGTAAGCCATCTGTTAGTGAAGAGCTGTGTGAACTTCTTACTATGACGCGAACTATCCAACCATATGTCACATTTCATAAACTGTATACGTTTTATACAGTATATTTACAGTGTGGAAGACAACGTGGCAAAAATCACTGACTTTCGGCTCATCTGTAAGCATGATGTTTGAACTCATTCGTTGAAGATAATCTAAACTGACTTAAAGTATTGATAAAAAGTTATTTAAATGTAAAAAACGCTTTGGAAAAAATGTGATAACCACATGGTACTCCATTTTCTGTTTTTCTTTTGTTAAACGCGATTACAAATTACCTAAATGATAAATTATTTTTTAACAGAAAAGAATAATTGAACATTAATATTTTATTGTTACTTTTATGAGAGGTAAAACTTTTTCACAGAAAAAAACAGTCAATTTTTATGGCTGCAAATTCGAACAGCATTAGTTATATTCTGTACAAACCGAAGAATTTGTTGTTTTGGTATTGTTTACATATAACTATAATATTATATTTTTGTTTAAATATGGTCTATATTTCTCAAAAATCTCCTACCGTTATTAAAAACGAAACCTTGAAATAAGTAATAAGAACGATACACATCGAATCAGATCTGCAGTTATTTCACTGGTAGAACATGACGTTTGTTTGTTTTAAGAAACGAAGAGGATCGATGCTGAAAATAATAATAATCAGTTTATTTACAAGTGGCGGTGTTCTTTATCAATTTGGTTCGAAGTTGTTGATATCAAGTAAGTAAACTGAATGCTTTGAATATATATGTATTATTCTCGATGAGTGTTTAAAAGTTATATTAAATCTCAGATTGTTGCAATTAACACACGGAGATTTAACTACCAGTGAAAAACAGATTGTTGTTTATCTCAGAAAAATCTGTTCCATTAAGATACAGTGTCATGTAGAATAGACCAATTTAATGGCTTCGTAATTTTTTATTAATTGTTTTAAAACATACCGTCATTGTTATTTCTTTTTACGTTTTCAACGAGACCAAGTAGTACAAACATCCGTAGAATTCTCGGGCCTTATCTAGTTGACGTTGCGTTTGTTCGCTTTGTTTGTTTTGAAAATTATTGTAAAGCTATACATGGATATTTCTTCAACGTAGTCTTTACTTTTTTATCAGTAAAGTATACTGAAAGGGCTAGTTAACATTACCCACCACCTAATCTAAGGCTGCTGTAATTAAGTTGTTAAAAAAGACACTCACTGTCATAATGGACCCCATGTTCAGCGACACTGGGTAAAGAACAGTGGGATATTCGTATTTTCATGTTAAGTACCAGGTCAATCTCACGTTAAGTACTAAACCATAACCATGTTAAGCACTAGTTCATTTCCATAATTATAGGTAAACAATTAGATTAATGTTCCATTAAAATTAAAAGTGAACCAATATTAGAGGACTTTGAATCTAAGGTTCTAGGGCTAAAACACTGAAACAACAAAAAGTGTAACTTGCAAATAGTTGAATTATCATGTTGATAATCCCATGTTTACAAACTAAATATACTTTTTAAATAACACTGTAGGTTTTTGATCAACTCAGCTTGACCTACAATGACATAAAATCGGTTTACTTTCGTGAATTTGGAACTTCGCGCCAAGATGCTTGAGTGCTATCTGGGCTAGTCGTTTCTAATTTAGAAGTGTTAGAGTAGAAGGAAAGCAGCTTGTCATCCCCACTTACTATTTTCTATTTACAAAGTCAACATTTGTCTCTTTTTAATCAAGCGGATATTATGTCTGATACAGAAAATAGGCTTCAAAATTAATTAATAGTATGATCTACAAATGGATTATTTAATTATTGTCGAAACATGGCAGATACATGAATATCCTCATGTTAGCGGATTTTATTAGCGTTTACAACTTTC
Organism: Carcinoscorpius rotundicauda; assembly: GCA_011833715.1. NCBI lineage: Eukaryota > Metazoa > Arthropoda > Merostomata > Xiphosura > Limulidae > Carcinoscorpius > Carcinoscorpius rotundicauda. Next base: position 38,814,427 of record CM022403.1, read on the forward strand.
TCTTACACAGTAACATTATAGAAGTCGAACTTCTGTTGTCATATTTTTTGCTTAAAATGTGTCACTTTGTGTTCAATAGCAAAATCAAATATTATTAAAATAATAAAGTTCTAGAACAAACGAAAAATAAATAAATATTTGTATATTTTTCAGAAATTGTAATATACTTTGAAAATTATATGGCTTTTATGAAATGTTCTCGTTTTTGTAAAAAAATAATGCATATTTCGTTGGCCAGGTTTGCGCTAATGATGAGAATGAATAACCCCTCTTTGAAAAAAACTTTATTTTGTATTAGACGATCCTTTTAATTTATATTTTGTGAAAAATTATTTTAGTTGAAAGGTAATTAATTTACTTGTCCTACCGAGATGATGTACCAATGATCTGATGTTCGATTTGTTTTTTTCATTGCAGTAACAATTACAAATGTTAAATTCCAACAACAGTTTGTCTTACACTAGATTAAAAATTTTCAATTTAAAGATGAACTAAAACCGATTTCCAAGACAAATGCTACATTTTGTCAGTTACGATGCTGGATTTAGGTAAATATAATTCAATATTAATACCCATAAAATTAAAGTATCTATTAGATTAATTCAAACAAGTCATTTTTTTTCCATTTTAAATGAGACTTTATATAATTTTTTCAAAGGTTCTTGGTGTTTATTTTATGAAGTGATGTTTTATTTTATTGATTTCATCGTCAATTTTTAGGGTGAAAACAGTTTTGTGGCTGTGTTTATTTGGTTTCTTAATATGTAGAGTTTTTATGCTTAATCACAGTGAATGTATACTCCAGTGTGGGTGGTTTTTCTGTGAGTTTTCTTTTGAATTGTGTATCAGTTCTTGCGATCTTGAAATTAAGATTAGTTAGTTTCTATCTGTTCACAGATACTTCATGTAAGGGTGTGTAGAGTTAACGTGGTTGAAAAACTAGACACATTTTTTGTAGATGTGAATCCAGCAATTGTATCGTCAATGTATCTGTACCAGTATTGAACCGTACATTCCTCACATCAGGAAAATCTAACAAGCATTTGGAAAAAGAAAAGCTTATAACAAACACAACATTTTACTAAATACCAAATTTATTCAAAAACCCTACACCAAAGTAAAGCCCGTATTATGTAAAAACTACACTGACAAACACAACACCAATATTATTTATAAAATAAAATGCAACAACTGTCAAGAATTTATATATTCGAAAAACAAATACAAAAATGGAGATAACATTCGGAAAACACACTCACACGTTTGTGAACACTGCAAGTCAAATGAACCCAACATAACCACAAAAAACACCAAGAAAACAGAAAGCCCTACTGTTACGTATTTTTTGATGTTTTATGTTCTTTGTAGACTAAATGCAACAGAAAAACGCAGATAACAGCTTGTATAATTTATTACACTAAACTATTAACAAATATAACAGATATAACATAAATTATATGATAACAGTGACAGATATTAAGTTACAACATTCGAAATTAATTACAAAACAAAATAAAACTAGTTTCAAACTTCAAGATTTATCACAATACAAAATGGTACTGGCCTGTATCTAATATAATGATCTAAAATGAAAGTCTCAAATTTCAGTCTAGGGTGTGAATTTAATCCCACGAAGAAATTCCGAAACAGTTCACAGTTCAATAAATTCGCCGTCTCTCAGCACAAGCAGTAATTCAGATGTATCGTAGAGATTGACGAAATAAAATCACAGCTTCCGTAGATCTAACTTCAATCACAAATCCAAGTTGAATATTCACAGCAAACACTTAATCTTTCTCAAATAACTAACTCTCTTCTTTTGAAATAAAACTGATGTTGAATCTCACTTTTTTTCTTCGAATAAAACTAATGTCTGAATCTATCTTCTTTTTTCGAATAAAAACTGATGACTGAAACTCTCTCGCGTCACCGTCTTTTATACCGGTAGGCCTATTTCTCGAACAATCTTGCAATTTCCATACAACTCTAGAGCAATCCGCGCGTGTCCATTCTTGCACGAGACCACACGTCTAGACACGAAGTCACCAGCACTCATTTACAAACATATGATTGGTCTACTTAATTCAAGAAAATTCTAAATGTTACCCTAAATAAATAACAAAATATTAGTTTAAACTTCGAAACAGTAATATCAATATGGAAAAATGAATAACAGAAACGAAAACTCAAACACAACACGACATGTTGTCGTTTACAAAATATTTACACATTTACATAACACCTACTTATACAACAACTAAAACCAAAACTAAACAATATAAAGATTACCTCTACACCTCTACGCTAATTAACAACCTAACATCTAATTGCAACGTCCCATACAAATCCGTACCCATTTATACTCTCGTCCCTGAGACATGTGCCCATCACTGATTGCTTGCAAACTCTCTTTTTGTAAACCTGAAGATGATAATAGAAGGTCAAAACGTTGTTCTCTTCTTTATTTTGGTAAAAGTGTTAATACCATTGTTATAATTCCCACTTGGAGGAAGAGGCTGAATAATCAGTACTCCAGGATGTATCACTCCAACATGGAGGCAACAGACTAAAAGTCAGTACTCCAGAATGTATAAACTCTTAGATGGATGTAGCAGACTAAAGAGCCAGTACTCCAGGAGATGCCAATTCTCAAATGGAGGCAACAGATTAAACAGCAAGTACTTCTGGATGTATCAACTCTCTAATGAAGGCAACAGACTAAACACTCAGTATTCTAGGATGTATCAATTCTCAGGTGGAGGCAACAATCTAAACAGTCAGTACTCTAGGATGCATCAACTCTCAGACGGAGGCAGAAGACTAATTAGTTGGTACTCTAAGCATTATCAACCAATTTAATTAATGGTTAAGATAGTTAACTGACAGACGCTTAACCAAATTAATTAGGTGGTGTGAAAGGCACTAAACCAATTTAGTTACTTTGAAAGATATTCAACCCACAGTTGCTAAACTAATTTAGTTAAATGATAAAATAGATAACCAGCAGTCGCTAAAACAAGTTAGTTATTGAGATAATTAACCATCAGGTACTTACCCAAACTAGTTAGTTGTTGAGTAGATAGTCAGTGATGAACTAATTTACTAGACTAAAACACGAAATTAGCTCGTCAGGTCAGAACCTTGTGCCCACATTCAACCTTAACCACAAGCACACTTGAACTTTAAGGTGCCATTTGTTTCTTATATGATTTTTTATGGTGAGAGCTCGATTAAATTATCTATCAAACTATATTCAAAATGAGTTTTATTTGATAATAAACACAACAATTTCTACTTCATAACTATTCAGAGGAAAACATTAAAGCTAGACTTTACTTGAAAACATTGGTTATTTTCTCGTGTTTGCAAACATTAAATTGAATCACACACAAAACATTACTATATTTAGGAACAAATATTAAGTAAATTAGATAGAACAATTTATGATCTATTTTCAACAGTTCATATGTACATAAATTAAACCTGTGCGAGCACCTATTGTTTTTATATTTGCAATTAAATTTTCGTTGGAAACCACGCGAGAACCCGCCGCACCAAGCATGCCTGCCTTTTCAGCCGAGGAAGCGATATAATGTTACGGTCAACCCCAATATTCGTTGGTAAAAGAGTAGCCCAAGAGTCGGAGGTGGGTGGTGATGACTAGCTGTCTTTCCTCTAGTCTTACACTGCTAAATTAGGAACCGCTAGCCCAGATAGCCCTCGAGTCGCTTTGCTCGAATTTCAAAAACAAACAACGAAACAGTTCTCAGAAGGTCAGTCACGTTTGTCACTCTGAGTATTTCGCTGTTTTAAATACCAAAAGTTTATTACGAAAGACAAACATGTTTTAAATATTACAGAATTATTAAGAAAGACACACGTGTTTTAAATATTTCAATTTTACAGAGAACGACAAATCATTTTCAATACTAAATTTTATTAAGAATGAGAACCCTGTTTTAAATATTAGTTTTGTGAAGAACAACAAACCTATTTTAAATATGACAAATTTATCAAGAACGACAAACCTGCTTTAAATGTTACCGTTTTATTAAGAACGATAAACCTATTTTAAATGTAACAGATTTACAAAGAATGAAAATCCAATTTTAAATATTACAGTTTATTCAGAATTACAGCCCTGTTTTAAATGTTACAGCTTTGTTCAGAATGACAACCCCATGTTAATATGACAGTTTCAGTTAGAAAGAAAACCCTGTTTTCAATGTTACAATTTTCTCAGAATGTAAATTCACATCAGTTATATTCACAATAACAATTCTATTTTAAGTTTTACAGTTTTATATAGAACGACCAACCAATTTTAAATATCACGGTTTAATTCACAACGACAACCCTGTTTTAAACATGACACGTTTATTTAGAATGACAACCATTTTTAAAATTTTATTCAGAATCACAGCGCTGTTTTGAACATTACAGTTTTATTCAAAATGACAACGTTGTCCTAGTATGACAGTTTATTAAGTATAAAATCTTGTTTTAAATATCAGAAATTTATTGAGAACAAGAATCCTGTTTCAAAGTTACAGTTTTATTAAGAATTACAACCCTTATCAAAATATTACGGGTTTATTAAGGACGACAGCACTGTTTTAAATATCAAAGTTCAATTAAGTTCGAGTGTGTTTGTATGTGTTTTCTTATAGCAAAGCCACATCGGGCTATCTGCTGAGCCCACGGAGGGGAATCAAACCCCTGATTTTGTATTGTAAATCCGAAGACATACCACTGTACTACCGGGGGTAAGTAAGCACGACAGCCCCTTTTTAAAGATTTCAGTTTTATTAAGAACTGCAACCCTTTTTCAAATGTCACAGTTTCATTGAGAAAAATAAACCTGTTTTAAATATTACAGTTTCATTAAGAATTACAATTCTGTTTCATATATTATAGTTTTTTTCAGAATAACCTTCATTTATTCATCCTTCATAATATCTGTAAAATAAAAACCAATATTGATTATTTACAGAATTAGCGGTCCGAGGTTAAACATATAATCTAATAAAGCGAAAAGTCACATTACAAGTTTCGCTTTAGGGTTTGAAAGATAACATAATGTTATTTTATCTTATTTATTCTAATTTAAAGAGAAAATTAGCACCTTTTTTAACAGTTCTTTTACGTTCAGTGGTTCCAGAATTTTGCAAAACCTAATTTAGCAAGAAAATCCGGATCATTTCTGTATTGGTTAACATTTTTACTTAAACCTGTCTGGACAACAACGAGGAGAATGCCGCACGCTTTTTGAAAACCGGCTCCGCAGATTGCCACAAAATAGATATCGACATAGAGTTAACATTCAAGGAGACATTATACTGACCTTGTGTGGATATAGTATCGTATATTCGGAAAAAGAAGAAAATGACTTGTAAGTGTAAAGTGTGAATGTGTGGTGCTTGTGAGAAATTCCCTCAGTATCAATGTGGATGCAGAGCAAATAAAAGGCGCCAATAAAGAAAAGAGGAAGGATTAATTACTCTACTTTTAGGATCCCTGTGGATTTGGTGACACAGAAGAAATGAGAAAATCATTCAACTATTCATCTGTGAAAGAAAGGTGTTCAGTGTATTTTAATACTTCAACAGAGTGCGAAAACGAGGTTTATTTAATTAGACATTTCTTTGGTATTAAATTCACAACAGTATTCAACTTTCCAAATGAAGACGCATGACTTAAGGCATCAAGTTCCAGTGCTCTTGACAAGAACAATCAATTTCTTGTGTTCCACATGTCTTTATTATGGATTCCGTTCACCATGTTCTCCCAGGAGATTCTGATGGTCATATGAAAGGGATTGGAAATAACATTTGCAAAATATCGAATAATACATAACCATTCTCATTAAAACCAATGTGCAACAAGCTGTGTCAGAGAAATATGTTCAGAGAAAAGTTGTACTTGCACTACTGTATCAGTTGATGACACTTAAACATGTGAAAGAGAGACTGGGGATTGGATAACATGCTTTCGAAACAGCTAAATGGCACTTTCCTCCATTGAAGTCTGAGTTTCAACAAGAACCTTCAGTACGATCTGTCCAGCATTACTGAAATCGCTTGCGTACCAATAATCAAATAATGAGAATTATCTCACCAACACCAGGATCAACGTAGAACAAGAATGGGTACAAACAATCAAAAATAAAACAAATTGTGGTTAATCTTAGCGAAGAGGGTAGGTCAACAAAACACCACATGTGCATCCTCTAAGTTTACTACTGTGTATAAACATAGTCAAAATCTTGTGATAGTGTCATTGAATCAGCGAATTATTTCAAAAAAATTGTAGGGAATTTTAGTTTACTTTCTTACCTAATTCATTGAAAATTTTGAGTAAAAGTATAAACTATGCTCATAGGTTATCGAGTTTAAACTATCATTTAATGTCGGAAAAGTAGATCCTAAAAATTCCGGATTTTATTATTAGAAACTTTTAGTGTCCATTTAATGGCAATTTTGGATTCATTTTTTTACACTTTGTTCCAAAATATAAGAATACGTTATTGGACAATTCTTCAATTGTAATCCCGTTTCCAAGTTCAAAATTTAGTCGTTGAGATATACTGTTCCAGTTATGCACGATATAAGTGTCTTTTCAGATGTCTTCTGCATGTAAAGAAGCTCTGCTATTATCAGGTTCTCGCTGATAATAATGAAGAGGGTAAAAACTTAAAACTTATAACACGTGAACTTTGGAGCAAAATATTTGTATTCTTTCTCACAAGCTTCTTGAATGACTTTGGTCAATAAGTCAGGACCGTTGAGATACCAGATTGTTGGGCTGTATTCTTTAACAGACTGTTGCATGCTTTCAACAAGGAATGCACTGTCTTACCAAGCTTTAATTGTAACAGTGTTTACGTTACGTTTTTTTTTATATGTAGACTGAACGCAACAGAAAGACACAGATAACAGCTTGTATAATTTATTACAACAAACTATTATATATGTAACAGATATAACATAAATTACATAATAACAATGACAGTTATTAAGTTTAAACCTTCAAAATTAATTACAACACAGAATGGTACTGGCCTGTATCTAATATAATGATCTAGAATGAAAGTCCAAAAGTTCATATCAGAAATCCAAAATTTTGGTCTAGGGTGTGAATTTGGTCCCACGAAGAAATACCGAAGTTTGAATGGAGAATGACGAAGTTCTTTTTACGGTGCTTCTTGATGAACGTCTCAAACTTGCCGCCTTCCAATTTTCCCAGTCTCCCCTAAATAGTCCGTACGTGACGACTCTCAGCACAACCAGTAATTCGAATGTATTGCAAAGATTGACGAGACAAAATCACAGCTTCTGTAGATCTAGCTTCAGTCACAAATTCAAATTGAATAAACTCACAGCAAACACTTAAACTTTCTCAAACGAATGACTGACTCTTCTTATTCTTTTCTTCAAATAAAAACTAATGATTCTTCTCTCCTCGCATCTTCATCTGTTTATATATTTGTAGGCCTAGACTTCTCGAACCATCGCGTAACTTCCCAACATTCCAGAGAAATCCGCGCATGTCTGCTCTTGCACGAGACTTCTCGTCTAGACACTAGGCTGCCAAACATTTCATTTACATAAATTTATAAACATATGATTGATCTACCTAATTCTAGAAAATTCTAAGTGTTATTTTAAATGAATAACAACATATTTTATTGGTTTAAGCTTTGAAACAATAATATAAATATGGAAATGTAAATAATAGATATGGAAATTTAAACACAACACGACATGTTGTCGCTCACAAACATTTACATGACATTTACATAACAGTTTACAACTGGTAAAGTTTGAAAACTAGCGTAAGCAAAAAAGTTATGAATGTTTGTTTTGTTTTTTGAATTTCGCGCCTTAGTATACGAGGGCTATCTGTGCTAACCGTTCATACTTTGGCAGTGTAAACTAGTCATCACCACCCACCGCCAACTCTTGGTCTATTCTCTTAACAATGAATAGTGTGATTAACCGTCACGTTATAATGCCTCAACGGCTGAAAGGGCGACCATGTTCGATGCGACGGGGATTCGAACCCGTCACCCTCCGATTACGAGTCTTGTGCCTTAACCACCTGGCTATGCCGAGCCTAGGAGTAGACAGCTGTCTTCTCTGTCGACGGATCCGATTATAGCGAGATTCTGCCTCCTATGGCAATAAATGAAGATCACGTGTTGGTTTTAGTATTCACTACATAAAGTTAGTTTCATCCTTATATGAATACGTTTTAACTCAAAATATTTGTGAACTTTCATTTTAGTATTTTTTGCAGTCTCTTACTTTCGATTTTAATATCAATAAAGATAAACTTTTAGGCGTTTGAATCATATTTAACTTGTGAAAGCTACTTTATTTATTTCTTGAATTATCTTTCAGTTAGCTGTCGAGAATGATTATACTGATATGTTTAGATAATTGAGTTCCATGAAAGATTTCTCTACTATTCTTTTCCAAAACCTTCCTATCTTTTGTGTATTGAAATTATGATTTGTGTTTTACAAAACTGTGATCGTTGTTGTGAGTTCCTTGTGTTGGGAGTTCTTGCTCGCAATGAAATGAGTCAAAAGTCGGAGAGAAACTTTAATATGTAACTTGTAAGCTGTTTCCATTGGATCTTCCCAGTAACTGGACCTATACTTATCACTATATGAATAATTTATGCAATGAAACACACCGTAGAATGGAAAGGTAGGAAACATTGGTTTAAGTGTTTATACTATTTCTTAGTGAGCACCTGAATTCTGTTGTTGCATTTAATTCACGTTTTTAGGATTACAAAAAGGTCAAGAAATACCCAAAAAACTGACAGATGACGTATTTGTGATACAATGACGCTACTTCTGTTCATTGAATGCCCTCATCAAGAGTTGTAATAAAAGCCAATTTAGCTCTAAGAATAAATAGTCATTCAGGAAATTTCACTGGATGTCGCAACTTCAATTGAAGAGATCAGAACTTGCATAAAGATTATTTTTTATAACAACAAAATGTACTGTCAACACAAGATGATGAATATTGCACACGTATAGCTCGGCACTTGTACTAACTGTTACTAGTACACAGCAGCGTGTCATACTGACTTCATCAAGCACTCAGATGTGGATCTCAGGCTGTACCACGTTAATGATTTCCAAGACCAGGCACATTAAATCATGTGAAGTGTTTCTGGAAACTACTAGCTTGTTACTCATACTGGCTTTAATACTTCAAGAAAATTATCCTTGACTTTGGCATGTAGTTACAGGTATATAACTCCATGTTGATCCTGTTCAAACTCATTTGGAGGAATACAAAAGTGTGCAGAAGATATTCTATTGCTAAACAATCAGAAAAGACCTTACTAACATGGTGACTGTGTCTGGTAGTGATACATGGGTGCGAAATGAATCCAGTTGTACGTGAAAGATTTTGCTTTAAGCTTACTAAAAGAAGATCTCGTTCATTCTCGTGATGATGGTATAGGCTGTACCTGAATTTTGTGGTTTAAGCTTACTTAATAAATATTTCGTTGATTCTCGTGTTGACAGCGTATGCTGTGCCTGAAGGTTTATGGTTTATGCAACTTAAGGAAGACTTCGTTCACATATTAGACTTAAAGAAGCCTCAGGCAGTATTTCGAGTGTTGAATAAAGGAGATACAGAATTTACGAAAAGAAACGTGTCTTGTGGAATATAGCTCTTTAGAGATCTGTAAATCAAGAGAAATAGTATTTTGCTACGGACAAAAATTGTAGTTTTTCTTGAAAACCCACTTTCACTGTTCAGATGCCAAAAAAGTTACGATCGAGACTTTAAGACTGGTAGGTGGAACTGTTTCGTTCGATGTAGTCGTAGACATCACAGTTGGTTGGACTGACAAAAAAAAACTATCTCAATCGAAAGAATATAGTTTTGTAGGACCGAAGCCTTTGAGAAAGTTTTCAGGAAGGTTGTTTGTCGAAGGCGGATGATAGTGGTGGTTGAGTCAGTTTTTCTTTAGATATGAGATTTATCCTGTCTGAACATTTTAGTAAAATTGGTAGCGTCTGCTCATGTAGCTGAATGTTTGGTTTTTGGAATTTCAGTTGTTGTGGTTTGACTACTGGTAGAAATGTTTCTGCTTATTTGGATGAATTGTTCGGTAGAGGGAGAAGTGTTGCATGGTAACACTTGTGATGGTAGTTGATTATTTGCGATTGTTTGGTACAGCTCGACTACGATTTCCACTGTCGGTCATTTCAGCTTTAAAATAAAAGCAATGGTAAAATGAACCTTCGCTAAGAATAAAATGTGTTGTCGGTTTGTATTGTACGGTAATTATCAACAATAGAAATGGTTTACCATTTAATTGGAGTGTATCCAGTAAAGAGCAGCAGCTCAGATTGGGTTGATCATTTGGAGTTGAGGATTGTTGGGTTTCCTCATGAGTTATAGAAAAATCATTACCACAAACTATCACTATAAACAGGTCGTTTTTATTTTTTGCGATTGTGCAGGTAACATAAGGGGGAGAATTCTTGGGACTACGGGAATATTTTAAGAATATGACTTGAAGACTAGAGTTCTCCTTCGAAGTACTTTCGTTCTCGTCATGTCGGCTGAGACTCTTGGATGAAATTATTTGATAAAGGCGTAGATTTGGCGTAGAGAGAAGCTGTAAGTTAATAAATTTAAGATAGCCGGGAAAAACCTGGCAAAAGTATGTGGTGAGGTTACGCAGGCGTATAAGGGGAGAAATCACAAAACACGTCTTGCTAGCTAGATGTTGTTCGTCTTTATAGTATCGTGATGAAATGTGGGGGAAAGGTTCTGATTAGATGGTTTAATCCTGTTTCTGACTGATTAAAAGACCTTCTTAGATTCAACCAATAGTAGCCACAGTTTTAATCCTGGATCCCTGTTTAGTGAATGTGTACTGTGTTTCGATGCCAATGGAGGGCAGAGCACAGATAACCCATTGTGTATATCGTGCTTAACTTCAAACGAACAAAATCTAAAACTCTCACTTTATGAGATTTTGAAGTTCAATTTATGTCGTTATTTCCTTATTTATCGTTGTTGAAGAAAGAAAATTAGTCTGTTATTTTAATTGGTTAATCCTCAAAATAAAACATAAAACATTTCTCAATACTACAATATTTTATGTTTCTATGTCTTTTCAATAACTATTTTATATTCACTTCTTTGCACGTTTTTTCACAATATATTTACAGGTGGAATATTCTTCTAACAGTACATTTGGATTTCTTAAAATAAATACTATGTTACAACTAAAACAAAAACTTCGCATAGATAATTATTAAAATATTCAGAATATTAAAAGTGAATAACCAAAAGGAAAATGACTGGCATGAAATATGCCAAAAAAACTTGTAAAATAAAATATATTTATAATATATATAAAATAAAATAAGTATTATATAATTTAATTTTCGAAAGAAAACAGGTAAAAACTTTAACTACAATATAATATTTCTTGTCACTGTTTCAGGAAAAATCTTAATATGTTTTCTTAAATAGTAACACGAAATAGAAGCGAAAAAACACCTCCTGAAAACTGGACTTTAAACCTATACTGTCTTTCATAAGTAATTTGAGATTCATTCTTTTACACCTTGTTTTACAATATAAAAATAAGTTACTGGACAATTCTCCTTGTAAAAATGATCCATTGGACTCTTATCTCCAGGTTTAAACTGTTTTCTTCGAACTTGACTGTTCCAAATATGTACCATAAAGCTATCGTTCCAGATTTCATTAACAGACTCAGAAACACTTGGATTAGAAAACAGTCGATACTGAGAAAAATAAATAGGATACAAAGTTGGAACGGGGAAGAGATGAACTCCATAACACGTGAATCCTAAACCAAAGTATTTGTATTCTTTACCACAAGCTTCTCGAATAAGTTTGGCCACTTAGCTAGGACCTTTATGACACCAAATTTATGGGCTGTATTCTTTAACAAACCATGGAATGCATTCAACAACAAACGTACAGTCTTTGCAGGGCCCGGCATGGCCAAGCGTGTCATCATTACTGTTTGGAATTTTTCCAAAGCTACACGACAAATATTTGTGCTAGCCATCCCTAAGTCAGTTGCGAAAGACAAAAAAGCCAACTAGTCATCACAACCCACCAACAATTCTTGGACTACTGTTTTACCAGACAATAATGGTATTGATCGTCAGCTTACGACGTCCCCACAGCTGAAAGGTGTGACGAGGATTCGAGCCCTCGACCCTCAGATATTAATATTTATAATCTCTTTCCGTCGTTTGGAAGCGCTACCTACCTTTAATGAAGAGTTTCGTAGTTCTTCATATCTATTTTTCAAGCTTTGCATAGTTAGTTACGGGTTGTGTTTTAGCGAAGGATCCTGAAGAAATAAAACGCACTCTACTCTTACATGTAAGGTGGCCATTTGATTGTGATATGTAAACAGCTCCAACGTAACAGGTACCTATAAGTGTTACAACAGTTATAAGATATTTACTTTAACCTTTTTGAAACTGAGTATATTTCTAAATGATTAGAAAGGTTCAACTATATTAAGGTGAGAATAGTACTAAGTGTTTGTTTATTTGTTGTTTTTAGCTTAGAGATAGACAATGGGCTTTATGCGATTTATCAACCGCAGAGAATCGAACCTAGGATTCTACATCTTTGAAAATTTTGCTTATTCACCATTGGACATCGATTAAGAAGTTACAATGGTTCCAATTAATTAAAGTAATTGAACGATAGCGAGGTGAAAACAAAATGTTAGATGAATCAGTTTTCAATAAGTAGTTGTCGTTCACCAGGAAAAGATTGAAACAATTCTCAATGAACAGACAACATGAATGATGTTAATATTTTATCTGTCAGAAAAGAATAGATACAATTAATGATGTTTTCACATGACAAGTTTATTTACAACGCTGATTTTCTGATTGAAGATCATTCCGGGAGAGAAAACTCTGACATAAATTTATTCTTTTACATTCATTTAAAATGCATGTATGACAATTTCTGAAGAGATAAAAGGAAAGGAAAACTTTTGAACTATATTATTAGTTTGAATCCTAAAACAATATTAAAATACGCTTTATATAAAGCATCAAAACTTTGTCGATTGATAGAAGTTCAAAATAAAAACTAATATTGCAGAATTAACTTTGTAGCCTAAATACTGCTGTCTATTCCCATGTTAAGTACTAGACCATTTCTATTTTAGATTATAGGCTATTCCCATGTCAAGCACTAAGTCATTTTCATGTAAAGTACAAGACCGTCACCATGGTAGCACTATTCCATTTCTATGTTAAGTACTGGTCGTTCCCATATAAGGTACTAGGTTAATCCAATGTAAAGCACTAGGCCGTTCTTATCATAATTTCTAAGCCATTCCCACGTTAAGTACTAGGCCATTCCAATGTCAAGTACTAGGCTATTCCCATGTTAAGTACTAGGCCATTCACATGTTATGCACCAGGCTATCCTCAGTTTAAGTACTTGGTCACCTCCTTCCCAGTATTATTTTTTCATTTCTAAGTCTATTCAGTCGCGTTTTGGCAACGTACGTGACTTTACGTACTTATTTATACACGAGCCATTAACATAAATGTTTAGGTATTTAATCATTTCATCAAAATAAGTGTATAAAGCGGAGGTTAGGTGAGATTTGAATTTACGATAGAAGTTTTCAAAATTGGAGTCTGTGAACACTTAGAAATATCAAACACAATCGTCCGTCATTAGTTATACCTAACCAATAATTACTAACCTAACATCCAACTGCAACGCCCCCTACAATTTGTACCCGTTTATAATCTCGTTGCTAAGACGTATGTCCGGCAATGGTCAGTTACAAACTTACTTTTTCAACCTGAAGATGATCTATAAAGGTCGAAACGTTGTTCTCTGCTTATCAATAAAAGTGTTAATACCCATATACCAACCGTTCTAAGATCTTTGTTGCAAAATGTTAATATTTCTGTGATAATGGTATAAGTGCATCACGAAATGTTCGAACTGCATATAAAACGTTTAGGAGTTTATCAAACCTCTTCGTCTGTTTTAAGACGACCTACTAAAGTTTTGAATAACTCTATAAAAACATTGAAAAAAAAAATAATAACTTTCAGTATAGCATAGCTTAAAATAATACTGAATTAGAATATCATGTCTAAGCCGCTGAAATGAGAACAGATTTTAGATAAAGGTGATTAATACAAGTTTGTGTAATCGGATGATTAGGTTAGAATCGATGTTGACTATTATTACGCGTTTTAAAATACGTTTCTCGTAATTACATAAATATTATTTTTTTGGTTTATTGTTCTCTTTATTTTCCCATAATTCCCTTTCTATTATTTCATTCCATCTTCTTTTGAACTTTTAGTGTTCATTAATAGAAGGAAGACAATTTTCGTTTCTACACGTAATATGCACCAATTGATAAAAACATTGTATATTGACTAATGTAATTAATAACACACATGAAAAGGTTATATTTCTCACTCTTTTATTACCCTGTTTTCCATATAGTTTATACGAAATTCAATGTTTGAGTTCACCACGAGTAATGTATTTCGTTTAATAATTTTCGTTGCTACTTTTCATATCTAAGTCACTGTTTTGAGTCCTTTACTTTTCATAAAGTCACTTGCACGTTTTATTTTTCATTAATGTGTTTTAAAGTCTTTTAAATTCTATTCACGAACTGTTTTTGTTGCAAATATAAAATATAAATTCTGGGAACATAGAATACCAGTAATATGAAGTAAAGTGTTTTAACGTCTTTTCAATTCTACTCACGACCTGTTTTTTTTTTGTTGTTGTTGCAAATATAAAATATAAATTCTGGGTACACAGAATACCAGTAATATGAAGTGCTGGAAACTTTATGTAAAGAACTTTAGTTTGATCTTTTTCCGGCGCGGAATGACTACGTGGTTAAGACGTTCCACGCGTAATGTGGAATCCCCGTTGCACCAAACATACTCCACCTTTCAGCGGTGGAGGCGTTACAATGTGATGATCAATCCCACTATTCTATGCAAAAAGAGTAGCCCAAAAGTTGGCGGTGGTTGGTGATGACTAGCTGCCTTTCCTCTTGTGTTACACTGCTTTATTACAGACGGCTAAAGCAAATAGCTTTCGTGTAATCTATGCGAAATTAAAAAAAAAGCTCAAAGTTACACAATGGACTATCTTCGGTTCTCTCAACGCAAGCATCGAAACTCTGTTTTTAACGTTATAGTTCGATATACTTTCTGCTGTGTGTGTTGGCGGGGCATATTAAAATAGCGATATTCGAGCAGATGTTTTTAGAAAGCAAACTACTTAATGTTGCACGTTTTTTGAGAGGTTAAATGTCACCTGATAACCTTTTTATGTCTATTTGTGTTTAAAAATGAAGCTACACAATGGGCTACATTCGCTGTATCCACCGTCTGCGTTGAACACAGACTATTAACGTAATAAGCATTCTAGTTTACGACTAAAACACCAGGAGAAATTTAAATGAAAAACAATGAGGCATGAACAGTTTGTTTACAAACGCTTACTTTCTTTAATTACTAACGTTTTATTTTTCATTGCATGAAAATAATCTAGCCAATGTGTTTTTCGTGTTATAAAAAATAAATTTCTTCCAATACTGAAGAGCGGTGTTGTTACTCGAATTTTTGAAGGGCATCCCCGTCGCGCCAAACGTGCTCGCCCTTTCAGCCGTGGAGGCGTTATAATGTGACGATCAATCCCACTATTCGATGGTAAAAGAATAGCCCAAGAGTCGGCGGTGGGTGGTGATGACTAGTTGCCTTCCCTCTAGTCTTACACTGCTAAATTAGGGACGGCTAGCACAGATAGCCCTCGAGTAGCTTTGTGCGAAATTCAAAAACAAACAAATTTTTGAAAGTGGATGAATCTTACAGTAGTTTGTGGTAAGCTGTAACTTCTTAAAACTGATTTTGTAGCTGGCAATACAAAGAAGATGATAAAGACAAAGCTTATCAAACTTTTAAAAAAAGATAAAAAACAACAAAAAATTAGATACAAAACAACTTAGTTTAAAACAACGTTTAACTGGTAATATATTTTCGAGTAACAATCTAATTGCCACCTTTTGTCATAACTAAGTGGAAAAACAGTTTTAAAAGTGGTATTTAGAGATGGGTTGTCACAGCCAGAGTAAAACATTGTTATAACCAAAGTTTGAGGTCAAAAAGAAAATATAGTTTTGGTAGAGAAAACTTTAATCAAAATAGTTGTTTTGATCATGGTCTAAATTAATTTAAGTATAAATTATTGAGATGTTGTGAATCGCCATAGAGGCGGCAGACTAAATATTCACAACCCTAAGATTTGTGATGGCAAGAAACACACTTGATGTAAAAATATATCTTAGGATGACTGGTATGGATATTAACACTTTTACCAAAATAAAACAGAGAAGAGCGTTTCGACCTTCTTGTGTCATCTTCAGGAACGAGGCAGTATAAAGTTTTGTAGTTTGTTGTATCTTGGGATTTAATGTTGTTGATCTAGGTGTGTGAGTACAATTTTTGCAATGATTGTTGGTGTTGATGAAGTGTTGTTTTATTTGTTTCTTTCATTGTTAACTTTACGCGAGAGCATAGTTTTGTGGCTGTGTTGTTTTGAGTTCTTTTCACGTTGAGTTTTGTACTAAGTCCCAGGGAATGTATAGATTAGTATAAATGATTTTTCTGTGGATTTCCTTTTTGAATTGTTAATCGGGTTTTGTGATTTTGAGGTTAAGAAAAGCTATTCGGTTAGTTTCTTCCTGGTCACAGGTTAACTTCATGTAAGGGTGTATCGATTAACGTTGGAGAAAAAACAAGTCATATGTTCTGTAGTTGTGATTCCAGCAATTGTATCGTCAATATATCTGCACCAGTATAGTGGTAGGTTTAAAGATGTATAAATCTCTTGTGATTCAATGTGCGTCATACAATATATTCACGACATCAGCAAAAAATAACCAACTTTTGATAAACAAAGATTATAACAAATCACAACATTCCAGTAAATACCAAATTTATTCAAACACCTAGAACAAAACTAAAGCTCACACTATGTAACAACTACACTGACAGACACTACAACATCATTATTTATAAAATGTAATATAACAACTGTAAAGAATTTTATATTCAAGAAACTAGTAGAGAAATGGAGACCAAATTCAGAAAACACACGTTTTTGAACGCTGCAAATTAAATAAACCCAACATAACCATAGAATTCACCCAGATACTAAGAAGCTCTTCTTATACAACAACTAAAACCAAAATTAAACCACTATAAAGAAACACCTCCACATTTTTACTAATTAACTAACATTAATACAACAAACGATTTGAATGATATAAAAAAGCGAGACTAGATGATATTTTTAAATGAATACTGAATCAGCCAATCAGTAAGGAGCTGTAAATTTGTGTTTGTATTGCGGCGAATGATAGAAATGACAGAAGAATCGTACGTACAAAACAAAATAGAAACTAAATTTAATTTCTAGTCTTTGTAACACCCACTAATCGTCCAAAACATGCTCGCCAGACATCCTCAGCCTGTTAAGGCGCTCGACTCGTAAGTTGGAGGCACGGGTTCGAACATCCTTCATACCAAAGGTGCTCGACATTTCAGACGTGGGGGTGTTATAATAAAATGGTTAATCCAAATATTTGCTGATAAAAGAGTAGCCCCAGAACTGACAGTGGATGGCGATGACTAGCTGCCTTCCCTCTATTAGTAATATAATATATTACTAAATGAAAGACGGCTAGAGCAGGTAGCCTTCGTATAGCTTTACATTAAATTCAAAGACAAGTAAACAAACCAAAAGATGCCACATCAGTGAAAGCTACAAGTGACTGAAGATCAAAGGGTAAAGTTGTGAGCAGGTCACTTTCTGGGACACTATAGGAAATGATAATTTTATCAAAGATTTTCTTTCTTTGTTGTTCATTTAAAATCACATTGGAATGCTAGTTATGTATACCATGGAGAATCAAATTTCAGGTTTTAGAGTTGTGAGTCTGTAAATGTTTCCACTGAAGGACTTGTAAAATTGTTCTACAATTAAAGATATTAACTTAAAAAATCTGTAAAATTACTTGTTATGATCAATAATACTTTTTGAAAAGTGACATGAGTTTTGTTTTTTCATTATTTCTCACAATAAAGATCTGGCTGTTTGGTCTACAAGAAGGTACTAATATATTAAGTGTACCTTACGTGAAAGCGTTGTGAATGTAAATTACGAATAATCTTCTCATTACTATCTTTATTGGATCTTAATATAGTTATTAGTTTTCTTTCTAACATATCTCAGCAACAAATAATAAATATATTACTGTTCTCACATTGACCTTGCAGTACTTTTCTTATGAATGTTTACTTTGATTGCTCTTCACACTGAATTTTTAACGTACAATTTACAGAAAGACAGTACATATAGATATAAATTTAATTTTCTTTCGTCTCCACCAAATTAAATCCAGACCTACTGACAAGATGGTTGATGTCTTGACTCGACATTAACAATGTACACCTACGTTCGTGCATTGCGAAAGACTTGGTTGTCTAACGCACACAAATTGTTTGATAATAAATTTTTTCAAGTAAAAACAGACATTTTTCGAGAAAGGACGTAAATCTAAGGATGGAAAAAATACTACTAGGGCTGTAAGTAATTCTCTTTTTTTATGAACGATCCACTCAGGCTTGTTTAGCTACTTGAAAACCGAAATGACAAGAATAATTATTCTTCTTTATGATTATTACACATTAAGTAGTCATAGTTATGGATAATTTTAGGCTAAACAGAGGAAAACTCAATATAACTTCGCTAACACCAACATAACCCTCTGTATCTACTCGTATTTGTAACATGGAATAGAAAAATGTAGGAATATTTAGCCCTCTCGTATCCACAAGTTGAAACTTTAGAAGCTTCAAGTAAAATGACGTCAACATCACAAAAGCCTAGAACTGTAATTAATTTCGATACGTAAGGTTTACTCGAACAGAAATACGTAGCAAAACGTAAAAATGATGCAAATTTCATCCCTTCTGTGTTGTTTCCGTTGTTTATGAAAAATTGATATAACCCACCCATAAATTTATTTCCTGTTTTGAAAAGTGTTTTTTTTTGTTTATTTTTAATACAGTGTTTCAAGGGACAGCAAGGTTGTATTTGTAACCAAGTTTTGTGCACAATGATGTTCCAATTGTGACATATATTAATTGTTTTTTATGTAGTATCAGCTTAAAAGAGCCATAATGTTTGTGTAAAAAATGTTATATTTACCCCTTGATAATTATTTTTATAAATCGATAAAGAAAGTAATAAGTGTTGACTTTGTAAATGGAAAATATTGAGTTTTATGAGTCCTAATACACAATATTTCTAAAATTTACTTGTGTGCCCCTCAGAGGCAAGTCAGATTAATGTGTAGTAACTACTATGATATTTAAAATACTAGATGTGTGTGAATACTGGTTCATTTCTTGATATTTAAAGTAATTCAGAAGAAACGATTCTTATTTAAAATTTTCGACACGTCAAAACATTGACCTTTTTATACTATTCACCTATTCTGAATTAAAATGACAAATGAGTAATCTACTACATTATGAGTCATGTTTAGTAGAGGATTTTTTTACATATATAACGTTGTGCTTTTGTTTAGGCCCAACATGCTGGGTGCTCAAGGCACTCGACTTGTAATCCAACTGATGTAGGCTCGAATCTCTTACTTTGCTACAGTAGGGAAGGCTAGAGAAAATAGAACTCTAGCAACTTTCCACGACAGTCCAGACAAGCGAAACTAAACCAATTATATGTTATTGTACGTCACGTTGAATTCATTTGAATCTTACGCATTTACAGTGTTATTTAGAAAGCTACATCTAGGTTGTAACCTACGATTGTCAAGATAATAATTCACTTCTTCATAAGACACTTTTTCTTGTTATTTCAGAATTTAAGCCATAGAACCTCAGATTCACAGTCCTCAAAGATCGGTTCAGTTTTAAACTCATTGTTTTCTTTTAAACATGGGAATGAACTACTGCTTAGCATGGCAATTATCTAGTGCTTAACATGGGAATGACCTGGTACTTAACATAGGAATGGCCTGGTACTTAACATAGGAATGGCCTAGTACTTAACAGGGGAATACGAATATCCCACTGTTCTCAACCCAGTGTCGATAAACATGGGTCCGTTATGACAGTGAGTGTCTTTTCTAACAATTTAATTATATTAGCTCAAGACTAGGTGGTTTAACTCAAGTTTAATTTTATAAAATTAGGAACGACTGTGAAGAAATATCCCATGTACAGCATGACACTAATTTACAAAACAAACAAATGCGAATAATCAAAATGGCAATTAGATGATGCTATAGAATTCTACGGATGTTTCTATTACTTGTTTTTGTTGAAAACTTAAAAGAAAATAACAATGACGGAATAATTTAAAACAGTTAATGAGATATAAAACAGCGGTTAAATAAGTCTTTCTTCATGACGAACCAAATATTATTATTTTCAGAATCGGCCCTCTTCGTTTGTTAAAACAAACAAACGCTATTGTTGTTTTGAATTAAGCACAAAGCTAAGCAATGGTCTACCTGTGCTATGTCCATCACGCTTATGGAAACCCGGTTTTTAGCGTTGTAACTCCTCAGACATACCGCTGAGCCACTGGGGGGCGCAAACAAACACCATGTTCTACATATGAAATAATTCCACCTATCATTCAACAAACCTGTGAATAAACACAACGAGAACAAGATGATTCCCTATAATTCTTCGGATGTTTGTACTACTTGGTCTCGTTGAAAACTTAAAAATAAATAACAATGAAAGTGTAGTTTAAAAGCGTGAATAATCATAAGAGAGCGGTTAAATCGGTCTTCTCTGCAAGACTCTGTGTCTATATATAACAGTTTATTTATTAGACAAACAACAGTCTGTTGTTTACCAGTAGTTAAATCTGCGTGTTGTAACAAATGGAGATTTAATATAACTTTTAAACCGTCACCAACATACATCCATATATATTAAAAACATTCAGCTAACTTACCTGATAGAAACACATTCCGACCCAATAGATAAAGAACACAGCCACTTGTAAATAAACTGAATATTCTTATTTTCAGCATCGGTCCTCTTCGTTTGTTGAAAGAAACAAACACCATGTTCTAAACATGAAATAATTCTATCTATCATTCCAAGTATACAGTTCTTACCACCTATTTCAAAGTTTCGTTTTAATAACGCTATGAAATTTTTGAGAAATTCAGAACATATTTAAACAACAATATAATATTACAGTTATATGTAAACAATATCAAAACAACAAATTCTTCGGTTTGTACAGAGTATAACAGATGCTGTTAGAATTTGCAGCCATAAAAAATGACTTTATTTTCTTACAAATTTCATACCTCTCATAAATGTAAATAATAGTAAAATATTAAAGTTAAATGATTGTTTTTTGTCAGAAAACGATTGACTAATTGGGTAATTTATAATCTCGTTTAACAAAATAAAAACAGAAAATGGAATACGTACAAGATTATTACTTTTTTTTCCTGAGCGTTTATTTACATTTAAATAACTTTATGTTAGTTTAGAATATCTTTAACGACAGAAATAAAACATCATGCTTACAGATGAACCGAAAGTCAGTGATTTCTACCACGTTGTCTTCCACATTTTAAATATACTGTACAAGATGTATACATTTTATGAAATGTGACAGATGATTGGATAGTTCACGTCACAGTAGAAGTACATATATTTCTTAAATAACAGATGGCTTGACTTTAGAAATTAATGGTGGGTAAATATGGCTCACAGTAAAATATCTACGATTAACAAAAACAACTAAAAGTTCCTAGGCCACTACAAAGTTTGTTGTATCCTGGATGGACAGATGTTTGTTTGTTTGAATTTCGCGTAAAGCTACACGAGAGCAATCTGCGTCATTCGTACCTAGTTTCTTTATTTGACTTATCTATTGTTTTATTTTGTTGAAGGTTTTTACAAACAATACACAATTATATTCAGTACGAAATACTATTGTCAAAGTACGCTTCTATGATCCATGAGTTGACATCCAATTATAAAGAAAGGGTTAAAATGACAGCAGATACTTTGCTACAACGTTTATTCACTATTGTTAGTTTTTATTATGTACTTTTATTAAAGGAAAGGTGTTTTCACGTGCTTCTCCCTTAGTATATTTTAAAATAGATTTTTATGACCTTTGAGTAATAGTCATCTGTGCATTTCAAATGCATGTAACAGAATAAATTATATATTTTAAAGTGTTTTTTTTCCTGGAATTATCTCGAATCTGAAAATCAAAGTTAGAAATAAACATTTTATCTGAAAACATCATTAATAATATTTGTTCAATTCGTAAAATCATATATATTTAATCATTTCTACATTATTAACCTGTTATTTTAACACGTTTTTTTAAATATATCATTATCCTCTTATTTACGTTTACATTTTCGCGTTGATTCACTACAGACGTGCCTGTGAACAATAATTGAAGTTTCTGCTTTTTAATTGGATAAATGAAATAGTTCGAATTAACTTGTTAAGTTGTACTTCAAGTGCAACATTTATGAAATGCTTAAAAATAATATTTTAAGACGAAACTGTTTTGTATGTGTATGTGTGAGGAAATGTACAGAATTTGGCCAACAATTAACTGGAAACGAATGTTATCTATGGTGGGCCCTTATTCAGACATCAAAGCATTTTTATTTCTTAGTTGTATGGAAATATATAAAACTAAAACATTTTCTTCTCATTAACAAATATTCCGAATTTCTAACCTATATTCAAAGTCAGTGGCCACTTCTGAATGCGCAGAATAGTTTTATTCTATAACGCGACTTCCACCGTCCAGGCGCCGATAAAGTTGCGACCGGAACTTTCAGAATAGCAAATAGAACGGCAGTGTTTGATATAGTCGTACTCATCAAAATATGTTGGATATAAAGGAGAAAAGCTATCACATTCGATAGGGTATAGATGTGTGGGACCGGAACATTGGCGGTTGAGTCTGCGTGTTTTTCTTTTGAGGTGAAACTTAGCCTGCCTTAAAATGGTGATAAAATTTGAAGCGTCTGCTGAATGTAGCTGGTTTGATCACAGATAAAAGTTTTCTGCTAATTTGGATGAATTAGTCAGCGTTACTTGAGAACTGGTGACTTCCCTATAAAGTATTCTCGTCTCCATGATATCGGCTGTTATAATGGGCTTAAATTAAATCGTTTCAATGTACAGTTTACAAATGTTAGTTTTCGTGACCTTCACAAACAAGACTGAATAACTTATTATTGATATTTTCATACTGTCTTGAGTCATCAGATGAGAATAACTCCCCAATGACAGAACAATGTTATTATAACATACTTCTTAAGGAAATATATATTTTTAATTCTGTACATGCATCTTTATCACCCAATTCTTCCTGAAATGTTGAATCGAAACTTAAAACAATAATTAATTAATTAATTTATTAAAGTACGACAATTTAAATGCGAACATTTTATTCAGAATGACAACCCTTTCATCGTGATCCAACCCTGATAAAAACTGCAAGAAAAATTGATATTGTTTTTTACACATTCGAGTTTTGATGCCAGTTGTGGGCAGAGCACTGAGAGCCCATTTTGTATCTTTTGCTTAGCTTCAAACGAACAAGAGCTAAAACCCTTCACCTAATGAAGTGAAAACTTATAATTAAACATTATACTTTGAGATTATAAAATTCAATTTGTCTGAATAATCATTATTGTAGAAAGTAAAACATAAAGTATTTCTTAATATAATAATTTAGGTTTACTCTGTCTGTTCAATTAGCATTTTATATTCACTTTTCTACAAGGTGGCTCACAAAATAATTAGGTGGAATATTCTTATAACCGTGCATTTGGATTTCTTCAAATAAATACTATATTAGGACTAAAACAAGAACTTCGCATACATAATTATTAAAATATTCATAATATTGAAAATGAATAACCAAAAGGAAAATGACTGGTATGAGATGTGCAAAATCTTGTAAAATATAAAATAAGTGTTATCTATTTTAATTTCCTAAACGAAAACAGTAAAAACATTAACTACGCTTTAAAATTTCTTATCATTGTTTTAGGTAAAGTCTTAATAAGTTTTTTTTTAAATAGTAACAAGAAATAAAATCGAACAAACACCTCCTAAAAATTGGACTTTAAACCCATACTGTACTTCTCAAGTAATTTGAAATTCATTCTCCTACACCTTGTTTCACAATACAAAAACAAGTTATTGGACAATTCTTCTTGCACAAATGATCCGTGCATTTGTGTGTATTTTTCTTATAGCAAAGCCACATCGGGCTATCTGCTCAGCCCACCAAAGGGAATCAAACCCTGATTTTAGCGTTTTAAATCCTGAGACATACCGCTGTATTAGCAGGGGGTTATTGTTGTTGTTGTTTAGAATTAAGCACAAAGATACACAATGGGCTATCTGTGCTCTGTCCACCACGGGTATCGAAACCCTGATTTTAGCGTGTAAGTTCGCAGACATACCGCTGAGCCACTAGGGGGCAGCAGGGGGGCACACAAATAATCCATTGGGCTCTCATCTCCAGGTTTAAACTGTTTTCTTGGAACTTGATTGTTTCAGATATGAGCCATATAGCTATTGTTTCAGATTTCTTTAAAGGCCTCACTAATATCTAGGTTTGTCAGATATCATTGTTTTCTTTGTTGGTTTACATCACCTTTAGGAACGAAAATTGTTTTCTGTCCATCACCGAACACAGAAGATGAAACCACATAATAGAAATAGACTTATTGAAAAAAAAAGAGAACAATTAATAAAAAACTTTAATGTTTAACTAATTACGAGAAACATATATTAAAACTTTCAATAATAGTCAACGATCATTCGTAACCTGCTAATCACTTAACACAAACTTATATCAATCAACTTTATTCAAAACGTATCCTAATTTCAGCGGCTTGCAAAAGATATTCTAATTCCATTCATCCAGATTATTTTAAGCTACAATAAACTATTTCAATTGATCGTTGAGTAAAGTGTTAAACTGAAGGGAAAATAAGAAATAAAAATACAGATTGTGAACTATATTACGATATACTTGAGTTTTAATTGTATAAATTTGAGATAATTTGTGCGTCTAAAGAGGTTTATAAGGAGAGTTGCTATTTTAGCTGTGAGTAAACATTCTTCAACGTAAATTTCTATGGAGGATATGAGAATCGTTTGTATATTTATTTGTAGTTAGGCACAAACCTACACGAAACGCTCTCTGTATTTTGCTCACTACGGATATACAAGCCAGACTTCTACCATTGTAAGTCTGCAGAAATGCCGTTTCACCACTAGGACCAAACGAATGGTTATATAAAATGTTGTGACTTGTGTTTTCACCATGGAACGAATCTATTTGATACTCTTAAGTTTTCACAGTCTCCAGTCTCGAAAACTTTTATCCTCAGATCCAACTCAAAAATAATCTCCACATTATACACTTATTTCGATGTAATGACCAAATACCTAAACTTTTAAGTTCATGACTCGTGTATAACTATATATGTGAAGTTACATAAGTTCGCAAAACATGATTGAATAATAATAAAAATGTCAAAAATAATATTGGTATTGGAGATGAAGTGACCTAGTACTTGAGAATCGCCTAGTACATGACATGGAAATGGACTAGGTGTTAACATGGGAATGGTCAAGTACTTAACATGAAAATGGCCAGTACTTTACATGGGTATCACCTTCTCTTTAACATGGGAATAGTCCTTTACCTAGCATTGGAATTACCTAGTAAATAAAATGGGAATTACCTAGTACTTAATATGGGAATGACATAGTATTTAGCATTTGAATGGCCTAATACTTAACATGGAAATGAACTAGTGCTTAACATGGGAATAACCTACTACTTAAAATAAGAGTGAGAATGACCTAGTATTAATCATGGGAGTGGCCTAGTACTAAACATGAGAATGACCTACAAGTAAACATGAGAGTGGCCAGTACTTCACATGTAAATGGAGAAGAAGTTAACATGGGAATGCGAATATCACCGTTATGAAAGTGAGTGTCTTTTCTTTTACTTACAGTAGCCCAAGATCAGGTGGTGGGTGATGTTACCTAGCCCTTTAACTCTAGTTTACAAATAAAACAGTAAGGACGACTGTGACGAAATATATCTTGTATAGCAATACACTAACTAACAAAACAAACAAAGCAAACTTGATGATGCCACAGAATATTACGAATGTTTTGTGGTTTGTTTGTTTCTTTTAATTTCCCACAAAGCTACTCGAGGGTTATCTGCGCTAGCCGTTCCTAATTTAGCAGTGTAAGACTAGAGGGAAGGCTGCTAGTCATCACCACCCACCTCAAACTCTTGGGCTACTCTTTTACCAACGAATAGTGAGTTTGACCGTCACATTATAACGCTTCCAAAGCTGAAAGGTCGAACATGTTTGGGGTGACTGTCATGTGCAACCGAGACCCTGAAATCGCACACCTTAATGCGTTTGGCCATGCCGAGCCCTACGGATGTTTGTACTACTTAGTCTCGCTGAAACTTAGAAATAAATAACAATTACGGTATAATTTAAAACAGTTAATAAGACATAATAGATCCGTTAAGTATGTTTATTCTACATGACACTGTGTCTATATGGAACAGAATTTTTATTAGATAAACAACAATATGTTGTTCACTGTTACTTAAATCTTCGTATATTAATTGCCACAAAGTGAAATTTAAAATAACTTTTAAATCCTCACTGATAACATCCATGTATATTTAAAACATTCAGCTTCATCACCTGATGGCGACACCTTCCAACCAAATAGATAAAGAACACAGCCACTTTTAAATAAACTGAATATTATTTTCAGCATGTTTTTTTCCTAAAATGATCTTCAACCAAGAAAGAAACGCTGGATATAAACATTTTATCTTAAAACATCATTAATTTTATTCGTTCAGTTCTTTTAATTCATTGAAAATATTGAAAATTCTCCATCAAAACCGGATGGTGAGTCAGTGATAAGTTTAAAAATTTACAGTGTTAGGTTCGGTTCTCTGCGGTGGATAAATCGAATAGAACTCATTCTCTATCTCTAAGCTAAGAAACAACAAATAAACAAACACTTAGTATTGTTTTGACCTTAATATAGTTGAGCCTTTCTAATTATTTAGAACTATAGTCAGCTTAAAAAGGTTAAAATAAATACCTTATAACTGCTGTAACACTTAAAGGTATCTGTTATGTTGAAGCTGTTTACATATCACAATCAACGATGTGAGGAATTTAGGTTCACTGGCCTCATTACATGAAAGATTGGAGCGCTCTATATAGCTTCTCTAGTGCACGTTGGTCTGTAGAAAACTTATTGATACTGCTAACTTAGGGACGTCTAAAGTAGATAGCCTTCTTGTAGCTTTGAGTTAAAATCCGAAACAAATAAACGAACCATAAATTGCCACGTCAGTAAAGGCCACTGCTGAGTAAAGGACAAACGGTAATGTGGTACGGATGTCTATATTGTCGCTTTGCGAGAAATAAAAAACAATACAAGAAGCAATTTTTTTAAAAAATGTGTTTTGGAAATTAAATGTTGTTATTCTGGGAGACTGAACTATTATATATATAAATATGTATACAAATAGCTCTTCAATGACACCTATATAATTGGAACCGTTCTCTGACTCTCTCGCAGCACATAATTTCATCATAGTTTTATATTTTTTCGGTTGCTATAATTTCAAATAAGTTTTACAAATTGAGACGATCATAGATCCTTGGCCCGGCATGGCCAAGCGTGTTCAGGCGTGCGACTCCTAATCTGAGGGTCGCGGGTTCGCATCCCGATTGCACCAAACATGCTTGCTCTTTCAGACGTAGGGACGTTATAATGTTGCGGTCAATTTCACTGTTCGTTGGTAAAAGAGTAGCCCAAGAGTTAGTGGTGGGTGGTAATGACTAGCTGCCTTCCCTCTGGTCTTACACTGTTCAATTAGGGACGGCTAGCGCAGATAGACCTCGAGTAGCTTTGTGCGAAATTCAAAAACAAACAAACAAACTCATCGATTCTTGAAGACGTAAAGTACTTTGGCCACAGGTACTTTAGGGCGTAATTACTTGATTTACACTTTTTAGTCTTGTATTTTATTTTGTACGATATTAAGAAAGATTACATTTTTAGTAAAAACAAAACAGAATAAAGTCATTTAAAGTAGGGGTACATAAAAAACAGTAATATTTTCCAGCCAATATGATAAATAAATGATGAAAGAAAAAATCTAAATTCTGAGTGGCTACGATACATCTGACATACCGTTCTTCTTTAATGTAATAAACACTCTAGAAGGATAAGGCGTGTTGAAAGTGCTAAATTGATCTGAAGGTCGCAGATTTGAATATACGTCCCACCAAATGTCCTCATTCTTTTAGCCATTGGCAAGCGAAATAATGTAACAGTCAATTGGTCGGTAAAAGGCCCAAGCCTTCGTCGATGGATATTGTCCCTTCCATTCAGTTTTTGATTTCAACTTAAGAACAACTATTACACATAATTCCCGTGTATCATTACGCGAAATTCAACACAAACCAAAGTGTAATGCTCGATTATGAAAAATATCTACCTGTCAATATCAGTCGTTAAGATTGGTTAATGAAAAAACGTCACTATTTTCCATTCACTTAATAAAATTAAAGAGCTGGTATCTTAATACACGAACTGCTAGAGAAAACAGTACTTCTATATTCGATACGAGCATAGTTTGGTCAGATATAATTTATTTACTTCTGGAAATATGATATGTTGTCCTCTAGGACTGGCATGGAGTTTGCCATTCCTTTGTCTATAAATTTAAAGTTAAGGTTGATGGTACATATTATCGTGAACAGCAAGAGTGAGTTGAAAAGACCATCAACATTGTATTAAAATGAGTAAGATGTGTATTTTGGGATATTTCAGGGGCATACCTTAAACCTCCTGAAAGTTTTAAAATGATAAGGGGAAATTATTGTTGTAAATAGATACACATATGGTAATATAAGCTCATAACTTATCCAAGTTCAGGGCACAATGACCTTTCGAACACATATGAACATTTTTCTGGGCACTACTGAGAGAATTTTTCACAAGCATCACACATACACACTTTACACTTACAAGACATTTTTATTCTTTTCCCGTATATACGATACTATATCCACACAAGGTCAGTATAATGTCTCCTTGAATGTTAACTCTGTGTCGATATCTATTTTGTGGCAATCTGCGGAGCCGGTTTTCAAAAAGCGTGCGGCATTCTCTTCGTTGTTGTCCAGACAGATTTAAGTAAAAATGTTAACCAACACAGAAATGATCCGGATTAACTTGCCAAGGTAGGTTTTGCAAAATTCTGGAACCATTGAACGTGAAAAAATTGTTAAAACAACGTGCTAATTTTCTCTTTAAAATAGAAAAAAATCATATGAAATAACATTCATCAACTTTCAAACCTCAAAGAGTAACTTTAACATTACATCAACTTTCAAACCTCAAAGAGTAACTTTAACATTACATCAACTTTCAAACCTCAAAGAGTAACTTTAACATTACATCAACTTTCAAACCTCAAAGAGTAACTTTTTCATAAATTTTACGTCGTTCCACTAATTATGTAAATTATCAATATAAATTGTTTTCTTCTAGATATTATAAAGAATGAATAAAGGGAACACGGATGTTATTCTGAAAAGAAAACTATATTATTTAAAACAGAATTGTAATTCTTAATAAAACTGTAATATTTGAAACAGGGTTGTCATTTTTTACAAAACTGTAACTTAAAAATTGTAATATTTTAAATGTGGTTGTCGTTTTTAATAAAAATATAATACTTAAAACAGGATTTTCATTATTAATAAAACTATAATATTTAAAATAGGGTTGTCGTTCTGAATAAAACTGTAATATTTGAAACATATTTGTTGTTCTCTTTGAAAAAACTGCAATATTTTGAACAGGGTTTTCATTCATAATAAAACTTTAATATTAAGAGCATACTTTCTCATACTTAATAAAATTGTAACATCTAAAACGAATTTCTCTTTCTCAATAAAACTGTACCGTTTGAAACAGGGTTGTCGTTCTTAATAAAAGTAAAAATATTTAAAACAGGGTCATTTTTTTAAAAGAGCAGTATTTGAAACAGGGGGTTCGTTGTTAATAAAACTATGATCTTAAAAGCAGGGTTTTCATTCTAAATAAAACTTAATATTTAAAGCAGATTTGTCGTTTTCTATAAAATTGTAATGTTTAAACAGAGTTCTCAATCTTAATAAATCTTTAATATTTTAAACAAGGTTCTTATCTTCATGAAAACTGTAATAATTCTTAAAAAAGTCTTCTTTTGTAATTGTAACATTTAAAACAGGTTTGTCGTTCTTTGTAAATGTGTGATATTTGAAACTGGTTTCTCATTCTTAATAAAACTGTAACATTTAAAACAAGGTTTTTTACTAAATAAAACTGTAATATTTAAAACAAGGTTTTTTACTAAATAAAACTGTAATATTTAAAACAAGGTTTTTTCAAAATAAAACTGTAATATTTAACTTTTTATACTTTCATCATTTGATCCAATGTTAATTTTCTTATATTTTGATTTAACTTTCCAAAAAGAATAAACAATACAGATATATATAGATGTGTGTAAAGGAACAGACAAATATAGACATACATAAATATACGAGTATATATAGACTGTATAAGGATACATATATATGTAGATTTATATAAAGATATATATAGGGGTACATAAAAATAAATATATATCTAAATGTATATAAAGGGAGATACATATATAGATGTATATAAATACAGATATATATCGATGTATATAAGTATAGATATATCTTGATGCTTATAAAAATAAATAGATAGATATGACAATGTGATGATACAAACATATATGAATGTTTGTAAGGATACAGATATATATATAAATTTCAAAATGTTTTAGATAAATGTATATAATAAAAGTAAAGTGATGTACAATAATTGAAAATTAAATATAACTATATTCGATACAATAACTAGGATAACCAATATTATCAAAGCTATCACTGGAATCCCAGAGGATTTATTTCATATCAGTCGTTTATGTTGCGTATTTTTACCTATGACAAAGACGTTTAAGTTCGTCACTATAAACCTTTAAATATATTAATGTAAGGTGTCTTTTACTGGACGTGTAACATGATGGCTTTTATACTTATTATATTTTGCTTTCTGTTGTATTTTGTTTTTGAACACAAAAACATCAAAAGTCAATGAAAGTTAACTTCAACCTGTAATAACTGCATTCACTTTTGTTTGGGCGCGGTATAACACGTATTTTAACTGTGTTTTTGTTTTAGTATAAATATGTAGAGAATTATATCATATTGTTAATATTTGCTAATTTTAATCCATTTAAAAGAGTTTAGAAAGAGCAACATAACGCTAAACACAAATCCCCGTCTCATCAAACGTACTCACAGTTTCAGCAGTTAGGGCGTTATTATTTATGGACAATCCAACTATTCATTGGTATAAAAGTAGCCCAAGAATTGGCGGTGGGTGGGGATGACTAGTTGCCTTTACTCTAGTCTTCCACTGCTGAATTATGGACTGCTAGTACAGATAGCCGGATTGTAGATATGCGCGAAATTCGAAAACAAACTACAAACAAATAAATCTTTACATTATTTTTACATTTTTTGATGTTTCTTTACAGATGTGAACTTCAACTGATGTTATGATTGTTAAAAATTATTAATTAAAATAGCTCTATTTACTTTTAACACTCTACTTTTCACTGAACATGTGGTGAAGAATTTTTAATTACTTCTATAATTAGCGGTGGTTAACTTATGATGTAGGTTACTCTTACAACCTGTGATTCGTTTTATGAGTTACACGTACACTTTAACATCTGTTTTTATGGGTGTTATTTAAGGAATTGTCTATCGGCAATTTATACATAGAGAAATACTCAATATGACAAACGTGACTGACTTTCTGAGACCTGACTATCGTTTCTAGTAATTATCCTGTAAGAAATAGGGATGCTTTTTTTTATAAAGCGTGTATATATATATATATATATGTACATGAATATTAATACAAACTATATTAAGTTATCTTGATATGTTAAACAATCAGCCAAGGCAAAAATGTATAAATTGAGCAACACTTCTTGACAAATTCGAATCATGTTTGTGATGAAATATTTTTTTAAAAACAAAACCACATTGGGCTAGTTTTTGTGTTCAAGATGAAGATCTGAAAGTAGTAAATCCATAATCTTATTTTTGTCAGTAATCTGTTTAGTGTAAGGAAATTAATAAACTTTTTTTTTCGTAACGAGATAAACATTTAGATTAATGATCCTTTAAGCTTAAACCTGAACGATCTCAGGAGTCTGTCAGTCTGTGATTATATGGCTAAAATTCTGAAAGAACAACTGAAAAATCTATATTTTAAATAGGTTAATTATTACGTTGATAATCCTCTGTAAAAACCTTGAAATACTTTTTTAAATAAAACTGTAAATGCATATGTTTTAAATAAATTCCACTTGACCTACAATAGCATAAGATTGGCTTTGTTTCGTTTGTCTGGAATTTCACGCAATGCTGCTCGATGGCCACCAAAGCTAACCGTCCCTGATAAAGCCGTATAAAACTATAGGGAAGGCAGATAGTCATGACCACCTACCGCCAGTTCTTCGGCTACTCTTTCATCAACGCATAGTGGGATTTACCATCACATTATACGCCCCCACGGCTGAAATGGCGAACATGTTTAGTGCAACCGGGATGCGAACCCGCGACCCTCAGATTACAAGTCGCACGGCTTCAAATCCAAATGTACTGAAAATATTATGTAAAAGACATATTCCACCCACAAACTGGCCATTTACTTGAAGCCTTCATTATAAGAATGTTGAATTAAAACGTAAATGATAATTCAAATAAAAAATGACTGCATTACGATAAGAGATTTTATATTTTAGTTTTTGACATGAATTTTTTATCAGATGTTTGTCCGATTTTACCAACAGAATCAGTTGTACATTTGAAATCAATGAAAGGTTTGTTTATAAATATGCTATTAAGTTAATGAATCGGATTCAGTATTTCACATCTGTTATGTAAATGTGTAAATATTTTGTAAACGACAACATGTCGTGTTGTGTTTGGATTTTCATTTCTATTATCTATGTTTCCATATTTATATTATTGTTTCGAAGTTTAAACTAATAAAATATGTTGTTATTCATTTAGGGTAACATTTAGAATTTTCTTGAATTAAGTAGACCAATCATATGTTTGTAAATGAAGTGCTGGCGACTTCGTGTCTAGACTATTAGTCTCGTGCAAGATCGGACATGCGCGGATTGCTCTGGAGATCTGTAGAAATTTCGCAGTTATTCGAGGGGTCTAGGCCTACAATATATAAACAGACGAAGATACGAGAGAGAAAAAAAAGATATTCAGACATCAGTTTTTATTCGAAGAAAAAAAAAAGTCAGACATTAGTTTTATTTCAAAAGAAGAGAGTCAGTTATTTGAGAAAGATTAAGTGTTTGCTGTGATTATTCAACTTGGATTTGTGACTAAAGTTAGATCTACGGAAGCTGTGATTTTATTTCGTCAATCTCTACGATTCATCTGAATTACTGCTTGTGCTGAGGGTCGGCGAATATATTGAACTGTGAACTGTTTCTGAACTTCTTCATTTAAGCTTCGGAATTTCTTCGTGGGACCAAATTCACAACCAAGACTGGAATTTGAGACTTTCATTTTAGATCATTATATTAGATACAGGCCAGTACCATTTTGTATTGTGATTAATTTTGAAGTTTGAAACTAGTATTATTTTGTTTTGTAATTAATTTCGAATGTTGTAACTTAATATCTGTCACTGTTATTATATAATTTATGTTATATCTGTTATATTTGTTAATAGTTTAGTGTGATAAATTATACAAGCTGTTATCTGTGTTTTTCTGTTGCGTTTAGTCTACGAATAACATAAAACATAAAAAATACGTAACAACATCGTTTTTAAAATTTATAAAAATTATTACCAATTGTGTAATTTCAAATATTTTTGTTAATCGCTTGGTGGCAAATTAAAATACAGCGAAGTTCAGAATTTTCTTTTCTTCTTATTGGTTTGATTTTGAATTTACGAAAAAAGATACGGTAATAGAACCTAAAAGGTCAGAAAAGGTGAAAATATTTTGTGAATATCTTTAACTATCATTGCAAAAAGTTCCAATTTCTTGCTCTACTTTCTACTTCTTTTTAATTAGTTTATAACTAAAAAACAAAAACAACAGAGCTCGTTAATTTCACTAATATAACATAGTTTCAAAGGAAGTATGAACTTTATAAGATGTATTATTTGACGGAATACTAAATTTCTGATAGGTCAAGGTTTAAGGAGTATATATCATATTTTACACAAATATTATGATTCTCTAAACTGATGCTACATAATAAACAACCAATATATATCACAATTGGAACATCATTGTGTATTTATTGAAACACTGCGTTTAAATAAACAAGAAAAAACTTTTCAAAACAGGACATAAACTTACGGGTTGGTAATATCAATTTTCATAAAGAATGGAAAGAACGCAGTATGGATACGATTTGCATCATATCTTTGTGTTGTTACGTAATTCTGTTCAGGAAAACGTTATGTACCTAGTTTAGGTACGGTACTAGGCTTTTGTGATATTGTTGACGTCATCATTAAATTGTTGAATGTAAATTGTGGAATAGAGAGGGCTAAATATTTCTAGATTTTCTGTTCAACATTATAGATACGGAGAGCTATGTTTGTGTTAGGGAAGTTATGATGAGATTTTCCTCGGTTTAGCCATTAACTGTCAATAGTGGTGACCATTTAATGTGTAATAATCACATATTATATTGTAAAAGCATAGCAGAGAAGAATAATTATTCTTGTCATTTAGGTTCTAAAGTAACTAAACTAGCTTGTGTGAATCTTTTATAAATGAAAGAAATTTACTTAAAATTTTACATTTAACTGTAATAACCAGACATTTATTCTACATTTGTCCTTTAACATTCTACTACACTGTGTATCTGTGCTATTATGAATGGATGATACAAATATCATCTGTACTTTAGTTTATTGTTTGCATTGTTCTTGATGAAATTAGATTAGCCATCCTTAGATTTACTTCCTGTCTAGAAAAAAAATGTTTGACTTTTCTTGAACAAACTTAATCTCGTAGAATTTGTGTAAGTAAAACAACCAGCTCTTTGACAATGCACAAACTTAAGTGTACATTGTTAATATCGAGTCAGGACATCAACCACCATGTCACTAGGTCTGGGTTTGCTTTGGTAGAGACAAAAGAAAATTAAATTTATATCTATATGTATTATCTTTCTGTAAGTTCTATGTCAAAAAATTTATTGTAAAGACCAATCAAAGTAAACGTACAATAGAAAAGTGCTGAAAAGTCAATGTGAGAGCAGTAATTTATTTATTATGTGTAGCTGAGAAGCATTAAAAAGAAAACTGTAAACTCTATTCATATGCAATGAAACTATAAACTCCATTTATATCCAATAAACATAGCAATAAGAATTTTATTCGTAATTTCCATTCACGTAAGGCACACATGACATATTAATACTTTTTCTTTGCCCAAACGGCCAGATCTTTATTGTAAGATACCATGAAACAGCAAAATTCAGGCCACTTTTCAGGAAAGTTTTATTGATCATACAAGACATTTTACAGATTTCTTTTAATTTTGGAATCTTTTATTGTTTACTGGCGACATTTTCGGCTCCCCCGCGAATACAGCGGTACGTCTACGAATTTACAATGCTAAAATCAAGGGTTCGATTCCCGTCGGTGGACTCAGCAGAAAGTCCAATGTGGCTTTGCTATAAGAAAACACAGAGACATTTACGAGCTTACGACCCTAAAATCCAGAATTCTCTTTGGCAAACATAACAGACATTCCAAAGTGCCTTTAAATTAGCCACAATGAAAGATTTTATTTGTTTGTTTTGGAATTTCGCACAAAGCTACTCCAGGTCTATCTGTGCTAGCCGTACCTAATTTAGCAGTGTAAGACCAGAGGGAAGGCAGCGAGTTATCACCACCCACCGCCAACTCTTGGGCTACTCTTTTACCAACGAATAGTGGGATTGATCGTCACATTATACGCCCCCACGGCTGGGAGGGCGAGCATGTTTAGCGCGACGAGGGCGCGAACCCGCGATCGCCATAACAAGCTGATAATGCCTGGCTCGCATATTTGGGACGCCTAGCGGACGTTACAAATAGTGGAAATTCCATTTAGTTTCTAATTTTGAGATATGTAGGATTCTTCTGGTATTTCTATTATTCGTTGCAAACTCAAACACAAATTTACAGCTCCTTAGTAATTGGCTGGTTAAATATTCATTTCAAATTATCATCTAGTCTCGCATTCTTATATCATTAAAAAACAAAATTTATTTTTACAAGAAAATTATTCTTGTCAAGCCACACTCTTTTTGTTACATGTTAAAAGCTTTTTATTGCTAAAAACTATTCGTCTAAATTAAGTAACATACCCCAAAAAACAAGATCATTCTTAATTTCTAGTTGTAGTCTTCAGTCTTTGTGCTTTTAAATAAAAACTGTTTTGGTATAATTTATAACAGTTCCTATGGATAGTCTTCACCCTTGTAGCCGTTATAGTGTTACAGTCAATCCTACTTTATTTTTGTAATAAGTATCAAAGATTTGGTCGTGGATGACATTAACTCGCCGGCTTCATTTTATTCTTTCACTTCGATATTAAATTCGTATAACGTAACAGTCTTCGAATAGTTTCCAGCGGAAATTCAATTGCAAAAATAAAAACAAAAAAATGGTCGCACAGGTTTAATTTATATAGATATGAACTGTTGAAAATAAATCATAAATAATTCCATCTAATTTTACTGAATATTTTTATCAATATAGTAATTTTTTGTGTGCGTTTCAATTCAGTTCTTGCCAACACGAGAAAAAACCAATGACTTCAAGTAAAGTCTACCTTTAATATTTCCCTCTGAATAGTTACGAAATAGAAAATTTTATATTTATTGTTAAACAAAACTCTATTTTAAAATAGTTTGATAGATAATTTAATTCAGCTCTCAATATAATAACATCGTATAAGAAACAAATGGCACCATAAAGTTCAACTATGCTTGTGATTTAGGCTGAATGTAGGCACGAGGTTTCGGCCTGACGAGCTAATTTCGTGTTTTAATCTAGTTAATTTGGTACTTCATCACTGATTATCTATCCAACAACCAACCAGCCTGGATAAGCACCTGATGGTTAATTATCTCAATAACTAACTTCGTTTAGCGCCTGCTAGTTAACCATCGTAGCAATTAAATAAATTGGTTGATACATCTTAGAGTACGAACAGTTTAGTCTGCTGCCTCCATCTGAGAGTTGAAACATGCAAGGGTACTGGTTGTTTACTCTTCTGCCTCCATTTGAGAGTTGATACCTTCTGGAGTACTGGCTGTTTAGTCTGCTGCATCCATCTAAGAGTTTATACATTCTGGAGTACTGGCTGTTTAGCCTCTTCCTCAATGTGAGAATTATATCATCCTGATATACACAAGTACTCAAGGATCTTATAACATGGGTATTACACTTTTACCAAATTAAAGAAGAGAACAACGTTTCGACCTTCTATAGTTATCTTCAGGTTCACAAATAGAGAGTTTGCAAGTGATCATTAACGTACAAATGTCTCAGGGACGAGAGTATAAACGGGTACGGAATTTTATGGGGCGTTTCAATTGGATGTTTGGTTTTAGATTTTGTATAAGTAGGGCTTTTTTGATATATTTGTGTTTTCTGTGGTTATGTTGGGTTTATTTAATATGCAGTGTTCAGAAACGTGTAAGTGTTTCTCTGTGTTATCCAAATTTATCTCCATTTTTGTACTTTTTTCAAGAATATAGAATTCGTGACAGTTGCTGCATATTATTTTATAAATGGTATTCTCAGAATAGTTTTTACATAGCATGGGCTTCACGTTTGTTCTGGGTTTTTAAATGAATTTGGTATTTAATGGTATTTCTTTTTTTTCCAAATGCTTCATTTTACCTGTTGTGGGGAATATACGGTATGACTCAAATTGAATCACAAGTGATCTATTTAGCTTTACGCCTACCATAATACTGGTACAGATATATTGACGATACAATTGTTAGATTCACATTTACAAAACACATGTTTGTTTTTTTCAACCACGTTAACTCTATACACCCTTACATTAAGTTAACTGTGAACAGATAGAAACTAACCAATCTTAATTTCAAAATCACAAGAACCGATACACAATTCAAAAGAAAACTCACAGAAAAACCACCCACACTGGAGTATACATTCACTGGGACTCAGCACAAAAACCCTATATATTAAGAAACCAAATAAACACAGCCACAAAACTATGCTCACCCTTAAAATTAACGATGAAATCAATAAAATGAAACATCACTTCTTCAAATCGACAACAAAAACCATTGAAAAAACTATACAAACTCACATGGATCAACAGTAATAAACCTAAAGATACAACAAACTACAAAACTTGGCACTGCTATATTCATAAAGATGAAACAAGAAGACCAATATGTTTTCTCTGTTTTATTTTGATAAAATAGTTAATATTCATACCAGTCGTCCGAAGATATATTTTTACATCAAGTGTGTTTCTTGTCATCACAAATTCTAAAGTTCTGTATATTTAGTCTGCTGTCTCTAGGGCGATTTACAACATCTCATTAATTTACACTTAAATTAATTTAGACATTTATCATACTCAATTATTTTGATAAATGTTTTCTCTACCAAAACTATTTTTTCTTTTTCACCCCAAACTTTGGTGCTGACAATGTTTTACTATGGCTGTGACAATCCATCTCTAAATACGAATTTTAAAACTGCTCTTGGTACTGACAAAAGGTGGCAATTAGATTGTTACTCGAAAGTACAGTACAAGTTAAACGTTGTTCTAAACTAAGATGTTTTATACCTATTTTTTTGTTATTGTTATTTCATCTTTTTTAAATAGTTTAATAAGTTTTGTATTTGTCATCTTTTCTGTATTGCCAGCTACAAAATCAGTTTTAAGAAGTTACGACTGACCACAAACTACTGTAAGATTTTGCCATATTTATAAATTCGAGTAACAACACCGCTTCTTAATATTGGAAGACTTTTAATTTATATAACACGACAAACACATTGGCTGAATGATCTTCATGCAAAGAGAAACATCAGAATATTAACAAAACTTCAGTAATTAATTAAAGTAAGAGTTTGGTAACAAACTGTTTATGTCCCATTGTTTTTCATTTAAATTTCTTCCCAGTGGTTCACTGATAACTTTTAATGCTTATAACGTTAATGGTCAGTGTTTAACGCTAAATTTATATGCTGCTGTCTCCAATTTTGAAGTACAGACCGAAGAAAGCATAGTCACTTAGCAGCATCCTATCTTAATAGACGCTAACGGATTGATTGTCACAGTGACAGAACTCAGTGACAGAAGTACACATAAGAAGTTCTTCAGGCAAGAATATCTCTCCTTTCTTCTTTATTCCTCACAAGTAACTGATTTTGGGTGTTGCTGTTTCTATCAAACAGAATATTGTATAAGTAGAAATAGGATTTTTGTGCTTGTCGTGGTCAAAGCACAAAAGGCTAATTGCGTAGCTTTGTGCTTAATTCCAAATAAACAAAAAATACTTATCCAGGTAACCGAGAAACCCATCCTGATTCCGCTAGGAGAACAGAAATATAATTTTGCTATTTTTTCACCTGTCCCCTATGATAATATTAATATTTTAATATACAGTTCTCAAGCAATACAATGGAAAACAATGGACTTGTTTGAATTCACCTTATAGAAAGAACTCTAATTTTATGGGGATTAAAATGGAATTATATTTACCTAAATCCAGCATTTTAACTGATGAAATGTAGCATTTGTCTTGGGAATCGCTTTCTGGTTCATCTTTAAACTGGAACTTTTTAATCCAGTGTTATTTATAAACTTGTTTTTTTCAAACTGTTGCAATTTAACACTTGTTATGGTTACTCCAATGATCAAAACAAGTGT
Source organism: Carcinoscorpius rotundicauda (assembly GCA_011833715.1). Classification (NCBI taxonomy): domain Eukaryota; kingdom Metazoa; phylum Arthropoda; class Merostomata; order Xiphosura; family Limulidae; genus Carcinoscorpius; species Carcinoscorpius rotundicauda. The sequence goes on from CM022403.1 coordinate 38,854,743, forward strand.
ACTTTTGTCGATAAAATTAATTATAGTATACACTTAACCATATTAGTTGGTTGGTGGGACAGTTAACCAGCAGACGCTAAATCAAGTTAATTTGTTGAGGGGATTGCTAACCAGCACACCTACTCAAGAATGTAACAACTCTTGGACGAGGGTAGCAGACTAAAAACCAGGACTCCAGGATGAAATAACTCACACATGGAGACAGAAGACCAAAGAGCCCGAACTCTAGAATAAATCAACTATCAGATGGAGGCAGTAGACTAAACAGACTGTACTCTAGAATATATCAACTCTCAGATTGAGGCAGTAGACTAAACAGATAGTACTCTAGGATGTATCAACCAATTTAATTAATTGTTAAAATAGTTAACAAGCAAACGCTTAACCATGTTAGTTAGTTGATGTTAATCAGCAGGTGCTATACCAAGTTAATTAGCTGGTGAATAGCTAACCAGCAAACGCTGGTTAGAAAAATCATCTATTTTGAACTATTCATCTCTATATAAAGAATACCTGTGCGAGCATGTTTCTTAATTTTTTCTTTTGAATTTTCTCTTCAAACTACTCGAGGACTGTTTGTACGAGACAACTTTAATATCGAAGTGAAAGAATAGAGAGAATTCGGAGAGTTGATATCACCCACCACCAAATCTTGGCTACTCTATACCAAAATAAAGTAGGATTGCCTGATCATTACAACGCCTACAAGGCTAAAGAGGTGATTTTGTTTGGCAAAGAAATTTAATGCAACAAAAAACATGTTGTTAGTCAAGCTTCTTAACTTTCAGAACGTCCCACATCCGAAGAATATCCATAGCATGTGCCATAAAGTATAACGAAACAAGCTTTTGAAAACAGTGGATGGATCAGTATTTTGTTGTGATGATTATTGTGCTTACCAACAAATACTTGACACAAAAATAAAATAACTTATAATTATTTTGAAGTACAAAAACTTAAAATTATAACTAGACATCATGAGTGATCTTATTTTTTAGGGTATGTGATTTAATTTAGACGAATTGTTTTGGGTTTGACTCTAGATTGAGTCTAGATGATAATTTTAAACGAATATTGAATCAGCCAATTAGTACGGAGCTGTAAATTTGTGTTTGTGTTTGCAACAAATAATAGGAATGCCAGAGCAATCGTATATACAAAAAAATTAGAAAGTTAGTCGAATTTCTACTATTTGTAACATCCTCTAGTCATCGAAAACATGCTAAACAAGCATTCTCGGCATTCTCGAGGTCATGACGTTCGACCCGAAAGTTGGATAAACGGATTCAAAGCTCCTTCACACCAAACGTGCTCAACATTTTGGACCTGGGGTAGTTTTAATATGACGGTTAATCCAATTATTCGTTGGTAAAAGAACAGCTCAAAATTGGACAGTGGGTAGTGATGGTCAGCTACATTGTTTCTAGTATTTTATTGCTTTCGTGTAGCTTTGCATAAAATTCAAAACAAACTAAAAGATGCCACATCAGTGAAGGCTACTGGTAAGTTGTGCAAAGATCAAAGGGTAAAGTTGAAGGCAGGTCACTTTCTAGGACACTGTAAGAAATGATGGTTTTCTGAAAGACTGTTTTTTATTTATTGATTATTTAAAGTCACATTGAAAAATAGAATTCCAGATTTTAGTGTTGTAACACCGTAAATGGTTCCACCGAAGTACTTGTAAAATTGTTATACAATTAAAGTTTTAAGATTAAAAAATCTTTAAAATTACTTGTTATGATCGATAAAACTTTCTTGAAAAGTGACTTGAATTTTATTGTTTCATTGTTTCTTACAGTAAAGGTTTGTTTTGAAAAGTTTTTCTTGTTTATTTCTAATGCACTTGTTCAATGGATACAGGAAAGTTGTATTCATAACCAATTTTTACACTCAATGATGTTTTAATTGTGATCTATGTTGGTGGTCTATTATGCACTGTTAGTTTAAAAGAGTCATAATATTTATGTAAAAGATATCATATTTATCCCTTGACTCCAGCTGTATCAGAGAAATTCAGTATTTTTTTCAAATAATACATCTTATAAAGTGCATATTTCCTTTGCAACTGTGTTTTGTTAGTGAAATTAACGAACTCTGTTGATTTTGTTTTATAGTTACAATGTAGTAAAAATTAAGTAGAAAGTACAACAAGAAATTCGAACTTTTTGCTGTAAGAGTTAAAGATATTCACAAAAATAGTGACCCTGTCTCAACATCAACAACCAAGTTTATTAAGTGTTCATTTTTTCTAACATCTCAGGTTCTATGACCATACAAACAAAGTACTCTGTAATTTTCAACCCATAATCGATTTTTTATTGCTTTCACACTTAGTGAGACAAAAAAAGACAGAAGAGGTGGTGACGTTTACAATTAACTGTGAGTTTTACTCATAACTTATTATTTGATATTTATGTGTAAAAAAAGCTCGCGTATCTCTTCACGTAAATTCGAAACAAAAACACCACAAGAAAGTTTTGAACTTTGCTGTGTTTTAATTGTTATCAACTGATTAAGAAAAATATTTCAAATTTCCTAATTCATAATTGTGTTTTTAAATTATAAAAACGATGTAAAATACTGAATCCGTTTCATAAACTTAATCGCATATTTATAAACAATCGTTTTATTTGTTTCTAGTATACGACCGATTCTGTTGGTAAAATCGAGAAAACATGTGATAAAATACATTATTGTTGAAACTAATATACGAAATATGTTATTGTAATGTAGTCATTTGTGTTTAAATGAACAATTCCATTTTCATTTAACATGATTTTGGTAAAGGCCTCCAATTAAATAGCCTGATTGTTGGTGGAATGTTTCCCTGACATAATATTTTCAGTACATTTGGATTTCTCAAAATAAATACTATATTACGACTGAAACAAAAACTTTGCATACATCATTATTAAGATATCTTAAATATTGAAAGTGAAGAGCCGAAAGAAAAATTAGTGATATAAAATATGTCAAAAAGAAAACATAATATGAGTATTATTTAATTTATTTTCCTAAATGAAAACCAATAAAAACATTAACTGCAATTTTATATGCAAAAAACGGCTCTTTTGGGCTCAGAAAACACTTCAAATAGAAGAGCGAACAACGTTTCGACCTTCTTCGGTGTGAACCTGATGATGACCGAAGAAGGTCGAAACGTTGTTCGCTCTTCTATTTGAAGTGTTTTCTGAGCCCAAAAGAGCCGTTTTTTGCATATAAAATTCTCAACAAGTGGGTTTCTCGACATCACTGATTAACTGCAATTAAAAATTTGCAAGTTATGGTTCTGTGGGCTTACTAACTGAGTTATCATAGTTTTAAATAAAATTTTAATAAGTTTTATTAAATAGTAACAAGAAATAAAATCGAACAAACACTTCTTGAAAATTGGGCTTTAAACCCACACTGTATTTCATAAGTAATTTCAGATTGATTCTCCTATACCTGATACAAACAAATAACACCCCAGGAAAATTCTGAATTTCACTTTATTTCAGTTGTTATCAAGTGATCAATAATTTTTTTTTCAAATTGTTATGGCTAATAATTGTTTTTTTATAAATTGTAAAAACGATGTAAAATAATGAATCGGTTTCATAAAATAATAAAATTTCTTTTTTATAACATCTTAATCTATAATGAAAGTTGGACTTTAAACTAAAACTTTATTTCTAAAGTAATTTAAGATTCATTCTCCTACACCTTGTCTTACAATATAAGAATATGTTATTGGACAATTCTCCTTGTACAAATGATCAATTGGACTCTCATCTCCAGGTTTAAACTGCTTTCTTCGAACTTTACTGTTCCAAATATGTACCACATAGCTATCGTTCCAGATTTCTTTTAAGGACTCGGTAACATTGGGATCGAAAAACAGTTGATGCTGAGAGAAATGAATAGGATAGAAAACTGGAACGGGGAAGAGATGAACTCCATAACACGTGAATCCTGGAGCAAAGTATTTGTTTTCTCTTTTACATGCTTCTCGAATAACCCTGGTCACTAAATCAGGGCCCATATATCCCCAGATTTTTGGATTGTTTTCTGTAATAAATCTTTGCATGCACTCAACGAGGAATGGACTTTCTTTCTGTGCTTTAATTATAGCATTATTCACAACTGTTAAAGTTTGAAAAGCAGCGTAAGCAGGCAAATGGGGAAGTGGTTTTCTTGTTATACAGTCAGAGTCGATGGCTATACCACCATACTTTTTGAGCAGCACATATTTTAAACCATCTGACAGAAAAGCTGTTTTGTGAATGGTTGCTTTAAACAGTTTGCTCTGATACCACTTTGCTAATGGTGTTCCGGAGAATAATAACTCAAAGTTCATCGGCTTAACTTTAACGTTTTCAATAAGTGATACAGTTAGGAAAAACTCGTCTTTCTGGATTTGACTCAAGTTATTACAAGCGTAAAATAACTGGATTCTGTTGTCAGGATGATATCTTGCTGAAGACTCAATAGAGCAAGATTCTCTACTCGTTAGGTAGCATTTACCAGAGGTCTCAAAAAAGAACATGTTTTCTGACTCTGTCACATTTTTCATTTTCAGGAGCCGTTTCTGACCTGAGACAGTCACGTAATTGCTAGTTTTTCCTAATATATTGAATACAATTTATCGACAGATTATTATTGAATATATACAAACAAAACTCAAAAAGTTAACTTTCAAATATTATTAAAATGAAACCTTCAAGTCATACAATACTGTAGTCGCTTTGCAATAAAAGTAGCCTCGCATGGCCGAGCGCGTAAGGCGTGTGACTCGTAATCCAAGGGTCGCGGGTTCGCGCCCGCTACGCGCTAAACATGCTCGCCCTCCCAACCGTGGGGGTGTATAACTTGACGGTCAATCCCACTATTCGTTGGTAGCCCAAGAGTTGGCGGTGGGTGGTGATGACTAGCTGCCTTCCCTCTAGTCTTACACTGCTAAATTAGGGACGGCTAGCACAGATAGCTCTCGAGTAGCTTTGTGCAAAATTCCAAAACAAAAAAGCAATAAAAGTAATAAGATACTAAACTAAATCAAACATCAGATCAATAGTACATCATCTGGGTTAGACAAGTAAATTAATTACCTTTCAACTAAAATCATTTTTCACAAAATATAAAACAAAAGGATTGTCTAATACAAAATAAAGTGTTTTTTCAAAGAGAGGTTATTCTTTTTTATCATTAGCGCAAACCTATTTAATGAATTATGCGTTATTTTTTACAAAAAACGAGAACATTTCATGAAAACCTAATTATTTTGAATATATATTACTATTTCTCAAAAATATACACATTTTTACTAATTTTTCGATTTGTTGAAGAAATTTATCATTTTTAATAATCTTTGATCTTGCTATTGAACACAAAGTGACACATTTTAAACAAAAAATATGATAATGGAAGTTCGACTTCTATTATTTTCCTAGCTAAGAGAAAGTAGTGAACGTTAAGATGAGGATATTCTTATACCTGCTTTGTTTCGACAATAATTAAATCATCCATTTCTTGATCATACTATTGATTAATTTTGAAGCCTATTTACAGTGTTAGATATAATATATACTTGAATAAGAAAGAGACAAATGTTGACTTTGTAAAAGAAAGTAGTGAGTGTTATGTTAGTGAGTCCTAACACCCAATATTTCTAACGTTTATTTGTGTGCCTCTCTGAGGCGAGTCAGATAACTGTGAACTAACCATTATGGCAGTTAAAAGTACGAAATTTGTGTGTATATTGGTTCATTTTAAACTAAACTATCGTGGCAGGGGTTCAGTTTAGAGAGAGAGAAATCAGAAGAGTTCTCTCTCCAACTGGGGTGTTCAGGAACTTTGTAGTTCCTCTTCGTCCCCTTTCGTGGATTGTTAATTTAAGATTAAGTGGTGTTTATTATAATTTAATAAGTTAATTGTCGTTATAATTCTTTTACTTTTATCGGTGAGAAGAGTCTCACCAAATGTTCTTTTGGGTGGAGGCAAAGGCAGCAGTGGAAAGGAAGGCCGGGACTTGTCCCGAAAGGAAAAAGTTCAGCAGATGTTAACATGAATGTAGTTTATTCGAATTTAGATCAAATCAAACGGCCCGTTTCTGGGTCTGGCAAAAAGGTTGCCTAGGCTGGGATCTAGAAATCCAATGCCTGAAGATTTTGAGGTGGGGGAAACGGGAGTGCCCCGAGAAAACCCACTTTCACACGACAGGCGCCGAAAGTTTTGCCTGTCGTGTGCCCTTTACCTGAAAAGAAAAAAGGAATTAATGTTAATAACATAGGTTTTATTTGTTTAGATTTTTTTCTGAGTAGATTGTGATTCTTGAAATATGTTGTAAGGTGATATGAATTTCGTTGGTGCACTTGATAATTTGTGCAGTGATGCCGTTAGTTTATTTCTATTTTCTGCTTTTAAATAATATTTCAGAGAAAGTTCTGTTATTCTATCTTTTATAGTTGGTAAATTACTAATTTGGTGTAGATAATTTGTTGGCGTAAAAGATGGTAAACTGAATGCGGATTTTAATATTTTGTTTTGTTGCACTTGGATTTTTTGGAGTGTATTGTTTGACATATTGTATGTTACTTGACATCCGTACTCTATTAGTGGACGGATGTAAGCCTTGTATATTTGTATGATGGTGTTCGGTGCGCATTTCGATTGTTTACCAGTTATAGTCTTGAGATATGAAATCCTTTTTCTGATTGATGAGTGTATATTGTTTATGTGTTTTTTCCATGTTAACTTTGTGTCGAAAGTGACGCCAAGGAATGTGATGTTTTTGCTCATGTTAATGGTTGTGTTTCCAAGTGATAGTTTTATTTTCTCTAGATTTTTTCTTTGCTTCTTTAGTTTTCTATAAAAGGTGATTGCTTGTGTTTTTGTCGGATTTAACACGACTCTCCACTTGTTGCTCCATGTTGCGACTTTGTTTAGTGATTCTTGTACGCGAGACATGGCCATTACTGGGTTTCTGGAGGTGCTCCAGATTGCGATGTCATCTGCGTACTGCGAGTTGTGTGTGTATGTTAGATTTGGTTCATTTTTTGATATTTTAAGTAATTTAAAAGAAACGATTCTTATTTAAAGTTTTCGACACTTCATAATATTGGCCTCTGTACACCTAGAACATATCTAACTTTATCTATTCCGAATTAAAATGACCAATGAATAATCTATTACATTAGGAATTATGTTTATCACAGGATGTTTTTCGCCTACACATATAATGATGTTCTTATATTAAAGCCTAGCATGCCAGGTAGTTAAAACAATCGACTTGTACTTCAAGGGATGCGGGTTCGAATCTCCGTAACATTAGACATGCTCGCTCTTTCAGCCGTGGGGTTGTTATAATGTGACAATCAATACCACTATTCGTTGGTAAAAGAGTAGCCCAACAGTTGGCGGTGGGTGGTGATACTAGCTGTCTTCCTTCTAGTCTTACACTGCTAAATTAGGGACAGCTAGCACAGATAGCCCTCTAGTAGCTATGTGCAAAATTAAAAACAAAACAAACAGTTTTAACTTTAATGGAACATTAATCTCAGTGTTTATCTGTAATTATGGAAATGGACTTGTGCTTAACATGGTAATGGTCTAGTACTTAACAAGAGAATGACCTGGTATTTAACATGGGAAAGGCCTAGAACATAATATGAGAAGGGCCTAGTACTTAACATTGGAATGCGAATATCCCACTGTTCTTTACCCAGTGTTGTTGAGCATGGGGTCCGTTATGACAGTGAGTGTCTTTTTTAACAACTTACTTAGAGCAGCCCAAGATAAGGTAGTGGGTGATGTTAACTAGCCCTTTCACTCTAGTTTACTGATGAAAAAAAGTAAATACTACATTGAAGAAATATCCCATGTATAGCTTTACAATAATTTTCAAAACAAACAAAGCGAACAAACGCAACGTCAACTAGATAATGCCCGAGAATTCTACGGATGTTTGTTCTACTTGGTCTCGTTGAAAACGTAAAAAGAAATAACAATGACGGTATGATTTAAAACAATTAATAAAAAATCATAAATCAGTTAAATTGGTCTATTCTACATGACACTGTATCTTAATGGAACAGATTTTTCTGAGATAAACAACAATCTGTTTTTCACCCGCAGTTAAATCTGCGAGTGTTAATTGCAACAATCTGAGATTTAATATAACTTTTAAACATTTATCGCATTGAGATACATCCATACATATATTCAAAATATTTTTCTTACTTACCTGATAACAACTCATTCCGACTTAATAGAAAAAGAACACCGCCACTTGTAAATAAACTGAATATTATTATTTTCAGCATCGATCCTCTTCGTTTCTTAAAACAAACAAACGTCATGTTCTACCAGTGAAATAACTGCAGCTCTGATTCGAAATATACAGTTCTTACCACCTGTTTCAAAGTTTCGTTTTTAATAACGCTTGGAGAGTTTTGAGAAATATAGAATATATTTAAAAAGTAATATAATATTATCGTCACATATAAACAATATCAAAACAACAAAGTTTTGGTTTTTTCGAATTTGCAGTGATAAAGGTTGACTTTTGTTTTTAAAAAAATTATACCTCTCATAAAATAGATAGTAAAATATTAAAGTTTAATGATTGTTTTCTGTTGGAATATAATTTAGCAATTAGATAACTTGTAATCGAGTTTAACAAAAGAAAAACAGAAAATGGAGTGCGTACGAAGCTATAACATTTTTTTCCAAAGCATTTGTTTTTATATTTAAATAACTTTTTTCAATTCTATATGTCAGTTTAGAATATATTTAACGAATGAATTCAAAGATCATGCATACAGATGAACTGAAAGTCAGTGATTTCTGCCACGTTGTCTTCCACACTGTAAATTTTCTGTATAAAACGTATACATTTTATAAAATGCGATACATGATTGGATAGTTCACGTCATATTCAGAAGTTCCCATAATTCTTCACTAACAGATGGCCTGACTTTAATAAATAATGATGGATAAATATAGCTCACAGTGAAACATCTACGATTAACAAAAACAACTAAAAGTTCCCATGCCACTACAAAGTTTGTTTTATCCCAGTTCGACAGATGTTTGTTTGAATTTCACGTAAAGCTGCACGAGAGGTATCTGCGCTTGTCGTACCAATTTTTTTTATTTCACTAATCTATTGTTATATTTTGTTAGAGGTCTTTACAAATAATACACAATTAGATTCAGTACGAAATACCCTTGTCAAAGTACGCCTTTATGGTCCTCTAGTTAACACCCTATTATAAAGAAAGGGTTAAAATGACAGCAGATTCTTTGCTACAACGTTAATTCACTATTGTTAGTTTTTATTGTGTACTTCTGCCAAAGGACAGATGTTTTGACATGCTTTTTTAAAAATATATTTTTGTCTATGAACTTTGAAAATTAGTCACCTGTGCATTGTAAAGGCATGTAACAGAATAAATGTATGTATTAATGTTGTTTTTTTCCTGGAATGATCTTCAACTAAAAAAAAATCAACGATAGAAATAAACATGTTATCTTAAAACACCATTAATTTTATTTGTTCAATTTGTTTAATTCATGAGAACCATTGAAAATTATCCATCGGTGACGAATGGTGAATTAGCGATAAGTTTAAAGGTTCACAGTTCTAGATTCTTCTCTCTGCGGCGGATAAATCGCATAGAGCCTATTCTTTATCTCTAAGCTAAAAAACATCAAATAAACAAGCACTTAATATTGATTTTACCTTAACATAGTTGAGTTTTTTCACCTATTTAGAACTATAGTCAGTTTTAAAAGGTTAAAGTAAATATCTTATAACTGTTGTAACACTTAAAGATAACTGTTATGTTGGAGCTGTTTACATATCGCAATCAACGATACGAAGGATTTCAGGTTCAATGGCCACTAAACACGTAAGATTATATTGCTCTTTATATAGTTTTTGTTGTGCACCTTGGTGTATAGAAAACATTTTGATACGGTAAATAAACGGCCTCATTACATCAAATTGCTGTTTTCCTTTAACCGAATGCTCAAAGTCTTCTTTACATTTTCTTCAGTTACAGACCGTAACAGACAGTACAAAGCGTCAAATATAGATATGAAGGGACAAGAAAGGGTCCACTAAAGGACTGGTAGCGCATCCAAGCGATGGAAAGAGATTATAAATCTTAAATCCGAGTGTTCCTAGCTCGAATCCCTGTAACACTAAAACGCTATTTTAGCTGTGGGGGGTTAATATGTGATAGTCAATTCCACTCTTCGTTAGTAAAAGAGTAGCTCAAGAGTTGGCTGCAAGTGGTGATGACTAGTTGCCTTCACTTTTTTCTTACACTGCTAAATTACGTACGGCTAGAATAGATAGTCTTTCTGGCCCGGCATGGCCAAGCGTGTTAAGGTGTGCGACTCGTAATCTGAGGGTCGCGGGTTCGCATCCCGGTAACGCCAAACATGCTCGCCCTTTCAGCCGTGGGAGCATTATAATGTGACGGTCAATTCCACTATTCGTTGGTAAAAGAGTAGCCAAGAGTTGACGGTGGGTGGTGATGACTAGCTGCCTTTCCTCTAGTCTTACACTGCTAAATTGGGGACGGCTAACACAGATAGCCCTCGAGTAGCTTTGTGCGAAATTAAAAACAAGCAAACAAACAAAGATAGCCTTTTTGTAGCTTTCCGTTGAATTCAAAAACAAATAAACAAACCAAAATACTCCACCTTAATGAGGGGGCACTGGTGAGTAGAGATCAAGAGGTAAAGCTAAACGCATTTGACTTGTGTAGCCTTGCGCGAGATAAAGAAACCCAAAACAAACAAGAAACTAGTTTTAAAAAATGGTTCGGAAGTCAGGCGTAATACAAATATCTGAAATGCTGTTCTTTTATGGGAGATTTAACTATTATATATACAGATAAAAAACTATCTCTTCAAAGACATCTTTATATTTGGAACTGTTTTATAATACACTCGCCATACACCGTTTCATTATATTGTTTCAGATTTATGTTCTTTTCAGTAACTATCATTTCAAATCACTTTTGTAAATTTGACTTCCACAGATCCGTGAAGAAGACTTTATGTCATGTGGAGTATAGTGTGTGAGTGTTTTTTCTTATAGAAAACCAACTTCGGGCTATCTACTGAGCCCATCGAGAGGAATCGAACCGCTGAATTTAGCGCTGTAAATCTGTGGACATACCGCTGTACTTGCGGGGAGCGATTCGAATAGAGCACATTTATTTGAATAATCAGGAATAATAAACTAGAAAGGAATTTATTAACATTGAATATTCAGAAACCGAAGATAAACAGTACATTGATTACAGGTACTTTATGGCGTAATTACTTATGCACATTTTATTCTTACAAATTATTTTGAAGGATATTAAAGATAAATTACAGTTTTAGTAAAAACAAAACAGAGCAAAGTTATTTAAGAACGGGTACATTGGCCAAATACACAAAAACAAGTTATATTTTTGAGCAATATAATATAAATTATGAAAAAATTCAAAAAACCTAAATTCTGATTGGCTTCGATACATCACACTTTCCGTTCTTATGGAATGAAATACACACTCCAGAAGGACAAAACATCTCGAGGGTGCAAAGGTGCTTGACTCCCACTCTGAATGTTGCAGATTCGAATCTTCGTATCACTAAATGTCCTCACCCTTTCAGTCATGGGGAGCGAAATAATGTAACAGTTAATTAGTCCAATCGTTCATCGATGGATGGTTGTTACTTCCATTCAGTTTTTCATTTCCAATTAAGTGGATCTGGTGTATCTTTACGCGAAAGTCAACAGAAATCAAACTGTGGTTTTCAAAAATGAAAAATATTTATCTTTCAAAATTAGTCGACTTTTATATTTCATCATTTCGACATTATTAACCTGTTGTTTTAATAGTTTTTGTTTAAAATATCATTATCCACTTGTTTATGTTTACATTTTCACGTTGATTTATCACAGACGTGCCTGAAGTTTTTGATTTTTAATTCGATAAATGATAAACTCTGAAAAAGTTTGAGTTTACTCGTCAAGTTATACGTAATGTAAAACACTTAATCACCAACTTTCTTAAATGCTTAAATATAATATTTTAAGAAGAAATCTTTTCTTTTATGTGTGATGGTCGTTAAAATATGATATTGATTACTTTCACCACTACTGAGGTTTCACCTGGTTATATGTAGAATCTTAAAATCTGTATTTTTGCTTTGTTTTTATTTTTTAAGTATTCTGTTGGTCGTTTTACCTGTGATGTATTTAAAGTGAAATATTATGCGACAGATTTCATTGGCTTTCTGTGAATGACACACGAGCGAAATTTGGTTTCGTTAGTTTTTGTTTGTTTTCTTATAGCAAAGTCTGAATGAGCTATCTGTTGAGTCCACCAAGGGGAATCGAGCCTCTACTTTTAGTCTTGTAAATCCCTAATACCAGCCGGGTACGTTTCGTTAGTTATGTATATACTAACAAAATTTATATTAACCACAATTAGTTAACTGATAAAGGAACCACAGAACTAGTAATTTGGCGATTATTCTAGTTTGAATTTTCTCAATTTATAATCTCTTAAAGATTAGAAACTTGTAGAAATCCTCAATTATTTAAAAACAAGAGAACTAAATCATCGTTTAACCTTAATGTTTTGCAATTAGTTTTAAGAAATTTCGTCAACAATTGTTAGCTAGCTATGAATTTAAGCTCTGGTCGATCCTTATTCAGACAGTAAAGTATTTTTGCTCCGTCGTTGTATGGAAATATAAAACTAAAGTATATTCTTTGCTTTAATAAATATTCCGAATTTCTAAGCTATATTCAAAGTGAAACTTTTAAGTAGGTGGCCACTTTTGTATACGCAGAATAGTTTTATAGTTTCAGAGATAAAACATGATTTTTACATATTTAAATACGCGAAAAAAGGTAGGTGATCATCGTCGGTTGTTTATTTTTAACTGTTTGTATCTTACTGATACTATAAGGTCGAAAGTTCGGATTCCCGTCACACTAGACGTACCCTTTCAGTTAATCCCACTATTCACTGGTAAAAGGGTAGTCCAAGAGATGGCGGTGGGTGGTGATGATTAGTTGGCTTTCTTGTCTTTCGCTGCTAAATTAGAGATAGTTAGCACAAATATTTCTCATGTAGCTTTACAAAAATTTCAAACAGAACTTCTGAAACTGATTCACTACCGGCAGTAAACATTAAAAACACGTTCTTTCAGTAAACATTAAAAACACGTTCTTCTAGTAAACATTAAAAACACGTTCTTCTTTCACATGTCTCACTAGCTAATACAGATCTCAATGCAACAGCAGATATTTTTGAAGAGTCACAAACGTGATGACGATTTTCACAAGTTTCACGAAGTTTACAAGTCGTTTTTTGTAGAATAAGAAAATTATATCGTGACAAAATTATTATTTGTATTAGTTCTAGTACTTAATAACACACGAGGGAGTAATTTTGCTTTGCGAGTTGAAAACAGTCGCTTTCTTTTCAAACCAACATTAATCCACACAAATTCTGAGAAGCAAACCATAGTAATTCAAGCCAATCTACACAATTTAAGAAACTCTGTGTATATTTGTAACGTTGTTGTAAAGCAAGTTCGTTGGTTTATTTTAAATTTCGTGCAAAGCTACACGAGGGCTATCTGCTCTAAAAGTCCTTAATTTAGGAATATAAGACGAGAGTGAAAGCAGCTAGTCATCACCACAAACCGCCAACTCTTGGACTACTCTTTTTTACCGAATCGTGAGATTGAGTATCACAATATAAATCCCCAAGGCTAAAAGGACGAGACTGTTTGGTAAGACGAGGACTCGTACCCGCGACTCTCGGACTACAAGTCGAGCGTATTAACCATCTAGCTCTGCCGCGCCCGCAGAAGTTTGAAGTAAAGTCTCAACCTAAAGTTTTCAGCACTTCATATTACTGGTATTCTATGTACTCAAAATTTATATTTTATCCTTGAAAAAAAAGTTCTTAAATAGAATTAAAAGTACTTTTAAATACTTTAATGAAAAATAAAAAATGCAGGTGACTTTATGGAAATATGACATTTAGTCCTGTAAGAATGAAATAAAGTTTTATGATTTTTCTAAGACATTGTTTAATTATTTTTTATCAGTTGGTGAAAGTTTGTTATTTTCTTTGCAGCACCATGAGTAAAGTTTTTTTCGAAAAAGACACATAAAAGAATATATATTTGAATATATTTGTGAAAGTTCCCTATGCTTTCAAAATATTCAAACAGGGTTCCCATTCTTAATAAAACTGTAATATTTAAAACAAGGTAATCTTTCTTAATAAAATTATAATATTTTAAACAGGGTTGTTACTGCGAATAAAAATGCAATATATTAAAGAGGGTTGCATTCTGAATGAAACTGTGACATTTAAAAAAATGTTCTCCTTTTTAGTAAGCTGTAATATTTAATAGAGGTGTGTTGTTCTTAATAAATCTGTAATATTTAAAATAGATTTATCGTTCTTAATAAAATTGTTATGCTCAAAACAAGGTTTTATTCTTAATAAAACTGTAATATTTAAAACAGGTTTGTCGTTTTGAATAAAACTGTAATAATGAAAACCGAGTTGTTGTTCGTTCTGAAAAAACTATAACATTTAAAAGTGTTGTCATTCTGAATAAAACATTAATATTAAAAATAGGGTTGTCGTTCTTAATAAAACTATAATATTAAAAATGGAGTTCTCATTATTAAAACCAGTTTAATATTGAAAGCAGATTTATTGTTATCTATAAAACTGTTGTGTTTAAAACACGGATCTCGTTGTGAATAAAACTATAATACTTAAAACACATTTATCGTTCTGAAAATAACTGCAATACCTATAACAGAGTTTTCATTGTACATAAAACGTTAATATTTGAAACAGGCTTGCCGTTCTTGATAAAACTGTCATTTTTAAAACATGGTTCTCATTCTTGATAAAACTCTAATGTTTAAACAGGCTTGTCGTTCTTAATAAAACTGTGATATTTAAAACAAGGTCTTAATTTTTATTAACTCTATGACGTTTCAAACAGTTTTGTCGTACTTAATAAATCTGTAATATTTAAAACATGTTTGTCATTCTTAATAAAACTGTAACATTTAAAACAGGGTTCTCATTCTTGATAAAACTGTAATATTCAAGTTTCACACTTTTATTATTTAGTACAGTATTATTTTTGGATATTTTGATTCAACTTTCCAAGAAGAATAAGCGATTTAGATATATATATATATATAAAGAGAGAGACGTATATAAAGATACTGATATATATATATATAGATTATATAAAGACAGATACACAGTTGTATATAAAGATAGAGACATATACAGATGTATATAAGGATACAGAAATATATAGATGTATATAAAGATATAGATATATGTAGATTTATATAAAGATAGAGGTATATATAGATACATATAAAGATACCGATATATATAGGAATATATAAAAGTATATATATATATATATATGAGTGTAGGATGATACAGACATACATATAGTTGTGTATAAAGATAGATATACATGAGTATATGAAGATACAGACATATATATATATAGATGTGTATAAAAATACAAAAATAAATAGATTTGAAAACTTTCTGGGAAAGTGTTTATAATAGAAGTATAGCGATGTACGATACATGAAAATGAAATGTAACTATATTCGTTACTGTAACAACTGTAACCAATATTATCAAAGCTTTCACTGGAATCGTAGAGTATTTAGTTTCATATTTGTTTTTTATGTTGGTTATTTCTATCTGTGGGTCCGACCTCAACATATTTTTGTGCAAAAATGTTATTATTATTATTACTTGAGACAAAGAAGTTTAAACTCGTTACGATAAACCTTTAAATATATTAAAGTAAGATGTCTCCCACTTGACGTGTACCATGGATGGGTTTTGTTAATTATTTTTGGTCTTTGTTCTGTTTTGTACCCAAGAACATCAAAAGTCAATGAAATTTAACTTCAACCTGTAATAAGTGTATTTCATTCTGTTTGGGCGTGGAGATAAAATGTATTCTAACATGTATTTTTTAAAATATTTTCTAATTTTAAGCTATTTAAAAGTGTTTAGAAAGAACAACATAACACTAAACAAAAATTCTCGTCAAATCAAACATACTCGCCCTTTTAGCCGTGAAGCGTTATAATTTTAAGGTCAATACCACTATTCTTTGATATAAGGGCAGCCCAAGAGTCGGCAGTGGGTGACGATGACTATTGCCTTTTCTCTAGTCTTACACTGCTAAATTAGGGACTGCTAGTGTAAATAGACCGCTTGAAGCTATGCACGAAATTCGAACACAAACAAACAAATAAATGTTTACATTATTTTAACATTACTTAAAGTTTCTTTACAGTTGTGAACTCCAGCTGATATTATTAATTTTAACATTTCAAATATTAAAGGTTATTAACTAAAATAGCTCTGTTCACTTTTGACGCTCTACTTTAAACTAAACATATGGTGAACAGCTTTCTATAGCTTCTAAAATTAGCGGTGTTAAGTTATGATGTAGGTTACCCACACAACCTACCATTCGTTTCACGAGTTTGCATCTGCACTTCAACATCTGTTTTGAGAAGGAATTGTCTACCGGTAGTTTATTAATATCTAAATACTCAATGTTGAAAACGTGACTGACTTTCTGAGAACTGACTCTTCTTGCCAGTAATTATTCTGAAAGAAATAGGAATGATTTTGTAAAGAAAGCATATACATATACATACATATATGTTAATAACTATTATGATAAATTATCTTAATATAGTTAAACTTTCATGAAAATCAACCAAGGTAGAAATACACAAACTGAGCAACATTTGTTAAGAAGTAGTAATCGTTTTAGTAGTGCTATTGATTTCAAGTAGTATTTATGTTACTAATGCTCACGACTATAAGTATTAATCATGTTAGTAATGATTAGGACTATAAGTAGTAATCGTGTTAGTAGTGCTATTGATTTCAAGTAGTATTTTTGTTACTAATGCTCATGACTATAAGTATTAATCATGTTAGTAATGATTAGGACTATAAGTAGTAATCATGTTAGTGCTGTTTATGATTTCAAGTGTAATAGCGTTAGTTCGACAAACCGAACTATTTAAAATTCAAATAACGTTTTACAATATCTAGTAATAATATTTGTATCCTTTCAAAGGAATTTTAGGGTTTTATTCTACACATAAAACATGAAATTTCTTTGCATCAAAAGAGGAATGAAGACGAAACCGTAAATTATCATCGCCAGTTTATTTCTAAGCGTATTTTTATTTCAGCCACTTAGAATCTGTCTGTATCAGGTACACAATTTGATTGCTTTGACTTTTCGAAACTACCGTTATGAAGGTTTACAGAAATGTTCGATTTCAGTTGCCTGTGATTAGCACAACCAGTTTGAAATTAGTTCTTACAGATACACTGTAAAAAACGGTAGATTCAAATAATCGGTTTTTGAAATATTATTCGCTTTAAAGTTACATTGCCATTATAATTTATTCTTTCAATTTTCAAAGTGATTGAATAATACAATCATAATGGGCCAAAATGGCCCTTTCGACCAATTTAAAGTTTCGCCATTTAGAATATTTTCGTTCAAAGATTTTGATTGTATTTTGTGATTAAACGTATAATAGTTTATTCAGTTTATTTTTAACTGTTTGCATGATTTCTTTCGAGAAACTTGGGGTCATTTGATACCAGGTATGTGAATTGAACATTTCACTGTACGTAAGTAGTATAGAATAAGACAGTTTCAGGTAATGCTGAATATCCATCCTGAAATTCTATTTGTCTAAATTATTAAATTAAAGCTATTCCTTCATTTCACTATTAATTCTCTCCTTCACAGATGATTATAATTGAACAGTCCACAACAAAACATAATTGGAAAAAACGTCCTACGTCATCATATATTATTGCACAAATCTTGTTTGTTTGTTTTGGAATTTCGCATGAAGCTGCTCGAGGGCTATCTGTGCTAGCCGTCTCTAATTTAACAGTGTAAGACTAGAGGAAAGACAGCTAGTCATCACCACCCACCGCCAACTTTTGGGCTACCAACGAAAAGTGGGATTGACCGTAACATTATAACGTCCACACAGCTGGGAGTGCGAGCATGTTTGGCATGACTAGGGCGCGAACCCGCGACCCTCGGATTACGAGTCGCGCGCCTTACGGGCTTGGCCATGCCGAGCCACAGAAATCTTAAAGAGTGGTTCGCTGTTTGAGTCTTCTGCCCTAGCAACATAAAAAATATGAAATAATACCACCAAATGGTAGCTCCAATTACAAAGTAAAATGTTTACTAATGATATTATGACGTTTAAAGACATATATTCACCTGGATCACTTTAATTACATGAAATAACTTGTCCAGTGCGTAGATGGTAGAATGCAGTTACTCAGAAACTATTCTTTTAATTTTTTTTAAATAATTTTATTAAATATTCTTCTTAAAACAAAACCACATTGGGCTAGATTTTGTGTTTAAGACAAAGACCTGATCGTAGTAAACCCATATTTTCGTCAGTAAGCTGTTTACTGTAAGGAATTTAATAAACGTTTTATTCCGAAACGAGATAAACATTCAAATTAATGTTCCATTAAGCTTAAACCTAAACCGATCTTAGATGACTGTGAATCTGAGGTTCTATGGTTGAAATTCTGAAGAAACAAGAAGAACGTGTATCTTGTAAATAGGTGAATTATCACGTTGATATTTCTATGCTAAAAACATAGATATACACTTTGAAGTCACGCTGCGAATGCTTAGGATTTAAATGAATTCAACGTGACATACAATAACATAAATTGATTTGGTTTCGTTTGTCGAGGGCAATCTGCGCTAGACTTTTCTAACATAGCAGTGTAAGACTAGAGGGAAGGCAGCTAGTCATCACCACCCACCGCCAACTCTTGGCTATTCTTTTACCAAGGAATGGTTAGATTAATCATCACATTATGTCACGCCAGGTCTGAAATTTCTAGCAAGTTTAGTGTAAAAGAGCTTCGAACTCGTGACTCCAACTTACAAGTTGAGCACCATAACTAGCTGAGAATGTTTTGGACGTCTATTGGGTGTTACGAATACTAAAAATTTTATTTAGTTTCTAATTTCCTTGGGCGTACGATTCTTCTGAAATTTCTTTGATTCGTCGCA
The DNA here is from genome assembly GCA_011833715.1 of Carcinoscorpius rotundicauda. Classification (NCBI taxonomy): domain Eukaryota; kingdom Metazoa; phylum Arthropoda; class Merostomata; order Xiphosura; family Limulidae; genus Carcinoscorpius; species Carcinoscorpius rotundicauda. The sequence continues at coordinate 38,873,922 of CM022403.1, forward strand.
AATACAAACACTTATTGGCTGATTCAATATTCATTTAAAATATAATCTCGTCTCGCTATCTTATATTTTCAAATCGTTTCGTACACTTTCATTGTTATTAAAACACACTCTTATTGTTACATATTAAAAGCTTTGTTTACCTAAAACCAATTCGTGTAAATTAAATCACACACCATAAAAAAATAAGATAACTCATAATGTCTAGTTAAAGCCTACAGCCTCTTTGCTTGTAAATAACACTAAATTATTCTATTTTAATATGAATTATTTGTTGGTGAGCACAATAATCATTGTAACAAAATATTGATCCATCCACTCATTCCAAAAGCTTCTTTTGGTATAGGTTATGACATGTGCTATAGACACTCTTCGGGAGTGGGACGTTTTGATACTGAAGTTGTTTGGCTAAAAACATGTTAATTGTGACATTGAATTTATTTGCCGAATATAATCTTCTCTTTTGCATTGTAACCGTTAAAATCATACAGTCAATCCTACTTTATCTTGGTAAAGAGTAACCAAGGTTTGGTGGTGGTTAATATCAACTTGCCGGCTTCTCTCTATTTTTTCACTTTGATATTAGAGTCGTCTGGCGCGAACAGTTTTCGAGTTGCTTCAAGAGAAAATTCAATAGAAAAAAGGAATAAAAAAAACTCCCCCACAGGTGTTTTTTATATACAGATGAATCGGTTGAAAATAGATTTGTCTATTTTTACGTAATACAATGTTTAACCCAGAACTTGAAACATACGTCAGTTTGTTCTAAATATAGTAATGTTTTTGTTTTCTTTTGTTCAGTTTTTGCCAACACGAGAATATTACCAATGTCTTCATGTGAAATGTCTACCTTTAATATTTCCCTCTGAATAGTTATGAAATAGAAATTCTTGTGTTTATTTTTCTTCCGTAGTAAATAAAATATTTCTGAGCAAACCAGGCTAGCATGTGATATAGAGAATCTGTTTTCTTAATTAGTTCGTGTATCTAAATAACATACCAAGACTTTTTAAAAGTTTTATTAAGCGATTGTAAAATAGTGAGATTTGTTTCTATAACAAACCCTAAAGTTCTATTGTCTCTAATTCTTTTTAAAAGGCATTATTTATTTTTGTACTTCTAAGAAGCAGACAAAAGCCACAAAAATGTTCTGTGTCCATTTTGAATTCTTCAAGTTACTGGCCACCTCTGTACTCAGAAATATCTCTTAGTTTTGGAAACAGCTTTAAACTTAAAAATAGGTAAATTTAATATTGAATTTCCAAAAAAAAAAGCAATTTCATCAAACAGAGAGAAATCTTACAGTTAAGATGTGAGCATACGAAAACATTTCTTTCTGCATTCTTTCAATATACTTCGAATATTTATGTTGGTAGCCATATCTGTGGGAGTAAAAAATTGGAACTCTACTTATAAAAGTGTAAGCCAAAACGTTACGTAAACTTGCAATAAATGATCCCAAATATTATTGTAATACGAAATACAATAACAAAAACTCAAATTTAACATTTGCCTAGTTAGATAGGTGAACTTAAATACCTCGTTTTTGTTGCTGTAAGGATCACAAACAGTCGATCTATGGAAGTACCAAGCGACAACCGTATACGTTTGGCCTACGTTTCTCAAATGGAAATTAACCTCAGTGTCTACCTACGTTTCTCAAAAGGAAATTAACCTCAGTGTCTACCTACGTTTTTCAAAACACTAAAAAGCAATTATGAGTTCAGCTGAACGTAATGGTTGCATTATAAGATGAATTATACATTTATTTTCCCATTAAATGTGCTTTAATATAGACTAATTTATAAAGATTATTATATGCCTCTAACAGGTATTTTAAAAATCTTTGTATCCAGTGAACCACTTAATTTAACAGACAAAACAGGAAAATTTCTGGAAATAAATGAATCTTTTACTAACCATCTAATCATTTTTAAGTCACGTACCTGATATCGAAAGATTCCAAGGAACTGAAAAGAACACAACTACTTAAAAATAAACAACAGACGATGATTTCTTTCTCGTCTTTTGTTGAAACAGGTAAAAGTCATCTTTTATCTGAAAAGAAGAAAACTATTCTGCGTATACAAAAGTGAACATCAACTTTAAAGTTTGTCTTTAAATATAGCTCAAAAATTCGGAATATTTCTTAAAGAGAAGAACATGTTTTAGCTATATATTTCCTTACAACGACAAGATAAAAATGCTTTGCTGTCTGAATAAGGGCCCACCATAAATCATATCTATAGCCAGCTAACAATTGTTGGCCAATTTCTATATATTTCTTAAAACTAATTGCAAAGCATACTTCACTGGTAGAACAGTAAGTCTCCGGATTTACAACGCTAAAACTAGGGTTTCGTTTCCGCTTGTATGGACTCAGCCGATGTCCTGATGTGGCTTTGCTATAAGAAAACAAATGTGTGTTTGTGTGAGTTTTTCGTATAGCAAAGCCACAAATGTCTATCTGCTCAGCCCACCGAGAGGAATCGAACCCCTGATTTCAGCGTTGTAAATCCGGAGTGTTATGTAAATATTTTGTAAACGACAACATGTCGTGTTGTGTTTGAATTTTCATTTTTATTATTCATTTTTCCATATTTATATTATTGTTTCGAAGTTTAAACTAATAAAATATGTTGTTATATATTTAAGGTAACATTTAGAATTTTCTTGAATTAAGTAATCCAATCATATGTTTGTAAATGAAGTGCTGGTGACTACGTGTCTAGACGTGTAGTCTCGTGCAAGAACCGACATGCGCGGATTGCTCTGGAGATCTGTAGAAAGTTCGCGGTTGTTCAAGAAGTAGGCCTACCGGTATAAAAGACGGTGACGCGAGAAGAAGTCAGTCATTAGTTTTATTCAAAACAGAGTGAGATTTAGACATCAGTTTTATTTCAAAAGAAGAGATTCAGTTATTTGAGAAAGATTTAGTGTTTGCTGTGATTATTCAACTTGGATTTGTGACTGAAGTTAGATCTACGGAAGCTGTGATTTTATTTTGTCAGTCTCTACGATTCATCCGAATTACTGCTTGTGCTGAGAGTCGGCGAATTTATTGAACTGTGAACTGTTTTTGAAATTCTTCATTTAAGCTTCGGAATTTCTTCGTGGGATCAAATTCACACCCTAGACTAGAATTTGAGACTTTCATTTTAGATCATTATATCAGATACAGGCCAGTACCATTTTGTGTTGTAATTGATTTTGAATGTTAAAGCTGAATGTATGTCATTGTTAATATATAATTAACGTTATATCTGTTATATATTTATATTTAGTTTAATGTAATAAATCATACAAGCTGTTATCTGTGTCTTTCTGTTGCGTTCTTAAAACATAAAAAAAACGTAACAGAAAATTGGCGGCTCGTCTGGGATTGATCAAACAATTTAATTATATTAGATTTATATTCTATACAGATAGACAGCTTGTATATTTAAAATGGCATTCGAACTTGAAGATTTTATAAACGAATTTAATCGGAATCCCTCTTTCGAATTAATCAGTGAATTAAAAAAATCTGAATTGCTTGATGTTGGTAAACATTTTAATTTAGAAGTGAAGCAAGCCATGAAGAAAGCAGATATCAAACAAATTCTTGTTGAACATTTGGTCAGCCAAAAAGTATTACCTCAAAAAGTTGCACAACAATTACCTGTCGCTCATTTTGATCCAGATTTTGAATTTAAAAAAATGGAAATGGAAATGAAATTTCGTTTAGAAATTGAAAACAAATGCCTTGATGCCGAAATACAAATAGAATGCATTAAAGCTGATAAAGAAATCAGTATGAGAAAGGCACAGACAGAAGAGAAGGTTGTCCAAATGAGGTTGGATAATTTTGATGCTTCCAAACAAATTCGTTTAGTACCTCCATTCAATGAAAAAGCTGTAGATAAATATTTTCAGCAATTTGAAAAATTGGCCCTTAGGCTAAAATGGCCTACCGAATATTGGACAGTATTGCTTCGGAGTGTTCTCAAGGGTAAAGCTCAAGAAATATTTTCCAAACTCACAGCCGAGCAAAGTTATGATTACGAGCACGTCAAAAAATGCATTTTGAATGCTTATGAGTTGGTGCCAGAGGCATATAGACAAAAATTTCGTGGTTACAAAAAGTTTGACACCCAAACTTATGTCGAATTTGCTCGTGAAACAGAAACTCTGTTTGACAGCTGGTGTGATTCCAGAGAAATTAAAGAGGATTATACAAAACTCAGAGAACTCATGTTAGTTGAAGAGTTTAAAAGATGTATTCCCGTAAAGCTAAAAACTTATATTGATGAACAAAAAGCTTCCAAAATTCATGATGCTGCTGTCTTGGGAGACGAGTACGCTTTGACTCACAAAGATTTCTCATACAAAAGCAAAACAAATCACACAGCAAAGAAACCCAATAACTCATTCAAATATTATGCAAATGTCGACAGACACAAAAAAGAGCAAACTTCTAATTCTCAAACGAAGACTCCATCTTATTCTCAAAGCTCGTCATCTACCCAAAACGTGTCATTCTCATCCAAAATATGTGCTTATTGTAAGAAACCTGGCCATCTGATCTCTGAGTGCTATAAGGTAAAAAACAACCCATCACCCCATAGTTTCATTTCGCCCTCCTTGGATACATCATTGGTTCCCAATGATTTTGACCCTGTCCAGTCCACTGTGGATTCTATGCCCAATATTATTGATGTACCTGAAAACTTGTTGAGGACAAATTTAAGCCTTTCATCACTGAAGGTTTTGTTTCTCTTGTTGGCGATTCACGTCTACAACCAATTAAAATCCTGCGGGATACTGGAGCTTTTCAGAGTTTGATTTTGGAAAGTGTACTTCCGTTTTCTGAAAAGTCATCCGTTGGGGCCAGTGTGCTCATTCCTAGTGTAGAAGGTGGCGTCGTTTCTATTCCTCTTCATAGATTAGATTTACATTCGGACTTAGTCTCAGGCCCAGTGACTTAGGGTTTTAAAGCCTCATTGCCTGTTGAAGGTGTGTCTATGCTTTTGGGGAATGATTTGGCTGGTAGTAAGGTGGTACCAGAGGTTCGTGTTGTTGAAGCACCTGTTATTAGCCCCAGTACAGAGCAACTCGTTGAAGAGTTTCCTGATGTTTTTCCCGCCTGTGCTGTTACTCGTTCTCAGACACGTTCTCAGGAATCCAAAGAGGATTTCTCTTTATCTGATACGTTCATGTCTCACATCGATGAGATTTCTGACTCAACTTTAAGTTCTACTGATGACACTAAGACATTTTTCGACTCTCTTCATCGAAACAAACTTATTGACGAACAGGACAATGATCCTGAAACTCGTTCTCTTCTACAACTGGCCGTTGATGAAAATGAAATAGGAACTGTCCCTATTTGTTACTACCAGAAGTCAGGTGTGTTAATGAGAAAATACAGACCTCCTGACGTTGCTGCTGATGAAGAGTGGAATGTTATTCACCAAATCGTCATTCCAAAATGCTATCGGAATGATATTCTTAGTCTTGCTTATGACCATTTGTTGCCAGGACACTTAGGAGTAAGAAAAACTCTAGATCGTATCCGACGACATTTCTATTAGCCAAAAATGTGCCAAGATGTTGTTGATTATTGTAAGACATGCCATTCTTGCCAAATGACAGGAAAACCAAATCAGGGGATTCCAAAAGCACCACTGCAGCCTATTCCTGCCTTTGAAGAACCGTTCTCAAGGGTCATTATCGACTTTGTTGGCCCGATGCCAAAAAGCAAAGCAGGAAATGAATACCTCTTGACGATCATGTGTGCTTCTACACGTTTCCGTGAGGCAATCCCTTTGAGGAAAATCACTGCTCCAAACATTCTCAAGGCTCTTGTCAAATTCTTTATCATGTTCGGGATTCCAAAAGTTGTGTAATCAGATCAAGGCTTAAATTTTATGTACAAGCTATTTCAACAAGCCATGCATGATCTAAACCTCCATCAAGTTTCATCCAGTGCATACCATCCTGAGTCACAAGGTATTTTGGATCTTTTCCACCAAATTACTGCCATAAACACTCAAAGAACTGGGTTGAGGGCGTTCCCTTGTTATTGTTTGAAGTTCGTGAGGTTATTTCAGAATCTACTGGATTTAACCCCTTTAAGTTGGTTTAAAAAGACAAATAAACAAACAAAAGAAAAGTTTTCACAAGTTCAAACTTTTTTTTTACTTTTAAGGGGGAGAGTGTTATGTAAATGTCGTGTGAATATTTTGTAAACGACAACATGTCGTGTTGTGTTTGAATTTTCATTTCTATTATTCATTTTTCTATATTTATATTATTGTTTCGAAGTTTAAACTAATAAAATATGTTGTTATATATTTAGGGTAACATTTAGAATTTTCTTGAATTAAGTAATCCAATCATATGTTTGTAAATGAAGTGCTGGTGACTACGTGTGTAGACGTGTAGTCTCGTGCAAGAACGGACATGCGCGGATTGCTCTGGAGATCTGTAGAAAGTTCGCGGTTGTTCGAGAAGTAGGCCTACCGGTATAAAAGACGGTGACGCGAGAAGAAGTCAGTCATTAGTTTTATTCAAAAAAGAGTGAGATTCCGATATCAGTTTTATTTCAAAAGAAGAGAGTCAGTTATTGAGAAAGATTTAGTGTTTGCTGTGATTATTCAACTTGGATTTGTGACTGAAGTTAGATCTACGGAAGCTGTGATTTTATTTCGTCAATCTCCACGATTCATCTGAATTACTGCTTGCGCTGAGAGTCGGCGAATTTATTGAACTGTGAACTGTTTCTGAACTTCTTCATTTAAGCTTCGGAATTTCTTCGTGGGACCAAATTCACACCCTAGACTGGAATTTGAGACTTTCATTTTAGATCATTATATTAGATACAGGCCAGTACCATTTTGTATTGTAATAAATTTTGAAGTTTGAAACTAGTATTATTTTGTTTTCTAATTAATTTCGAACGTTGTAATTTAATATCTGTCACTGTTATTATATAATTTATGTTATATCTGTTATATTTGTTAATAGTCTAGTGTAATAAATTATACAAGCTGTTATCTGTGTTTTTCTGTTGCGTTTAGTCTACGAAAAACATAAAACATTAAAAAATACGTAACACGGAGACATACCGCTGTACTAGCAGGGGACATAAGAAAACCAACACAAACTAACGACAGCAAATGTCTTCCATACGAAACACATAGCGAAGTACGGTGAAACCAGATAACGTCTATCTTATACAGTGTTTTACTGTAAATATATCACAGGTAAATGGAGACCAGAAAATTTAAAATCAAAACAAAACAGATATACAGATATTAACATTCCACATAAAACCAGATAAAACCTCAAAAGCTATAAAAGTAGTTAATATCATATTTTAACGATCATCAAACATAAAAAAAAAGATTTCGTCTCAAAAATATTAAATTTAAGTGTTTGAGAAAGTTGCTGATTACGTGTTTTACTTTTCGTACAACTAAAAGAGTTTACTGGAACTCTTTCAGAGTGTATCATTTATCGTCTGCCATGAATCAATGTGAAAATGTAAACATAAATAAGTAGATAATCATATTTTTAACAAAAAAGTATTAAAACAACAGGTTAATAATGTACAAACGATTAACTATAAAAGTCGACTAATTTTGACAAGTAAATATGTTTTCATTCTCCAGAATCACAGTTTGGTTTGTGTTGAATTTCGCGTCATATGAACGAGGGATATGTGTAATAGTTGTCCTTAATTTAGAAACGAAAGACTAAGTGGAAGTGACAACCATTCATCGATTAACGCTTGGGCTGGCTACTCTTTTACCGACAGATTGCTTGTTACATTATTGCGCTTCCCATGGCTAAAAGGGTTAGGACATTTGGTGGGATGAAGATTCGAATCTGCGACCTTGAGAGTGGAAGTCGAGCACCTTAATATCCTCTACACGCTTTGTCTTTGTGGAGTGTGCACTTCCTCCTATAAGAAAGGTATGCCTGATGTACCGTAGTCACTCGGAATTTAGATTTTTTTCTTTCTTTCATCATTTATATACTCTTCAAAAAAAAGAAATGCAAGAGGGATATTTTTTATTTTAAAGAGAAATATATGTAACAACGTTACAAGCTCAGAGTATGTGGTGTTACACGTATTAAGGCACTGATTGTCAGACCAAAATGACAATAAAAGTTGTGCACTTTAAAAACGGAGGAAAACATCGGATTTTTCGCCAAAACGCAATCGTGTCCAATAAATTTGTTTGAGAGATCTGCATATTCTGCAAGTGCAACATGTGCAAAATCCCTTTGAAGGTGACGGGTTCTTGGTTTCCATAGCTCAGTGTTAAGCCACCGACATGAAATATAGCTTCGCCAAGATTGACTGAAGCATAACGCAACAACGCCATTGGTCGAGGGGAAGCAAGCGAATATCGATCAGATGTTGCCAGAGCTGTGAATGTCCACCCAAGCACCATCACAAGGCTATGGAATCGTCACCAATAACATGGATCAACTTGTAACCGTCCACGATCTGGCAGACCTCGTGTGACCACGCCCGCACAAGATCGCTACATCCGGTTACGTCATCTTCGCGATAGGACCACCACTGCGACGTCTACTGCCTCAACCATACCATTGCTACGTAGGATTTATTACCAGACCGTATGCAACCGTAGACGAGATTCTTAGGCCCCATGTGCAACTTATCATGTTAATGTCAACGACGTTTTTCAACATGACAACGCCCGTCTTCACACACACACGCCCGACACACCACTGTCTTCTTGAGACATTACAACATCAACGTTCTTCCTTGGCCCTCCAGATCACCAGATTTAAACCCCATCGAAAATCTTTGGGACCAGTTGGACTGACGTCTCTGACGGCGACAACCTCAACCGCAGACTCTACCTCAGCTTGCACCAGCTTTGCAGTAATAAATATCTTTCTTATTTATTATTCCTGAATATTCAAATAAATGTGTTCTATTCCACTTAACATAATGTCTTCATGAAGGATCTATGAAAGTTTCAATTTATAAAACAGATTTGAAATTATAGCAACCGAAAATAAAATTGTAACAGTATGATGAAACGGTGCATGGCGAGTGTGTGAGAAAACGGTTCCGATTAAATAGATGTCTTTAAATAGTTACTTTTTATATCTGTATATATAATAGTTTAACCTCCTATAATCGAACAAAATTTCAGATATTTGTGTTACGCCTAATTTCCAAACATTTTTTTTAAAACCAGTTTTTGTTTGTTTTGATTTTCTTTATCTCGCGCAAGTGAAATGCGTTCAACTTTATCCCTTGATGTTTACTCACCAGTGGCCCTCATTAAGTTGGTATCTTTTGGTTTGTTTGTTTATTTCTAAATTCAACGCAAAGCTACAAAAAGGCTATCTATTCTAGCCGTACCTAATTTAGCAGTGTAAGACAAGAGTGAAGGCAGCTAGTCGTTACCGCTTACAGACAACTCTTGAGCGGATCTTTTACCAACGAAGAGTGGAATTGACCATCACACAATAACGCTCCCACAGTTGAAAGGGCGATCACGTTTAGTGTTACAGGGATTCGAGCCTTCAACCCTCGGATTTTAAGATTTATAATCTTTCTATCGTTTGGAAGCGCTACCTATCCTTTAGTGAACCTTTCCTTGGCCTTCATATCTTCATTTCAAGCTTTCTACTGTCAGTTACGGTTTGTAACTAAAGAAACTGTAAAAAAACACTTTAAGCGTTTGGTTGAGGAAAACAGCAATTTGGTGTTATGAGGTTGTTTATTTACCGTATCAGCATGTTTTCTATAAACCTACATGCCCTACAGAAATTATATGAAGCTCATTCCAATCTTATATGTAAGAAGGCTAGTGAACCTAAAATTCCTCAATCGTTGATTGTGGTGTGTAAACAACTCTAGTATAACAGGTACCTTTAAGTGTTACAACAGTTATAAAATATTTACTTTAACGATTATAAACTAAGTATAGGTCGAAATAATAAGAAAGGCTCAACTATATTAAGGTGAGAATAGTACTAAGTGTCTGTTTATTTGTTGTTTTTAGCTGAGAGATAGACAACGGGATCTATCCGATTTATCCACCGCAGAAAATCGAACCTAAGATTGTGAATCTTTGAACTTATCACTAACCCCCCGTTTGGCATTGATTGAAAATTTACAATGAATTAAACTAATTCAAAGATAGAGAGGTGAAAACAATGTGGTGAAATGAACTAGTTCAAAGTAAGTGGGTGTCATTTATAATATTTACTTACAATTAAAACAACAACCAGTCTCATAAACCTCTTTAGATAAAACATTATCTCAAATTTATACAATTAAAACTCAAGTGTATCGTAATATAGTTCTTAATCTGTCTTTGTATTTCTTATTTTCCCTTCAGTTCAACACTTTACTGAACGATAAAGTGAAATAATTATTAACTTGTTAAAATATCTTTAAAAAAACGTAAAATCGAAGAAGCCGTAATTGTACAACAACTAAAGCCAAAACTGAACTAACATAAAAGAACACCTTTATACCGATACTAAAAAAAAAACACACCTAACATCCCACTGCAAGGACCCCTACATTCCGTACCCGTTTATACTCTCGTTCCCAAAACATGTGTCTGGCAAAAGTCAGATGCAAACACACTCAACTTGAAAACGACCTAGGTAGGTCGAAACGTTGTTCTCTGCTTATCAATAAAAGTGTTAATACCCATACCAAATGTTTTGAGAAACAAAAAATACTTTTGTTGCGCTATTTTAGTATTCCTCTGATAACAGCATAAGTGTATTGCAAAATGTAAATAAAACATTTAAGAATTAATCAACCTTTTTCCTCGATTATAAGACAACCTACTGAAGGCTTTAATAACTGTATAAAAACATTGGGGAAATATAATAATAACTTTTAGTATTGCTTAAAATAATTTTGATGAGCTAATTTAGAATATCTTGTCCAAGCCATTGAAATTAGAATATGTTTCAGATAAAGGTAATTATTATATAATGCGTAAAGCGATTGTTAGGTTAGAATCGATCGTTGATTATTATTGAGATTTTTAATATACGTTTCTTGTAATTAAATAATTTTTAATTTTTTTGGTTAATTGTTCTCTTTTTTTAAATAATTCTATTTTTATCATTTCACTTCATTATCTACTGAACCTTTAGTGTTCTGTGATGGACGGAGGACAATTTTCGTTTTTACACATAATCTGAGCCAACAAAGAAAAAATGATATATAACAAACCTAAATATTAATGAGGCCTCTAAAGAAATATGAAACGATAGCTGTGTTGTTCATACCTGGAACTATCAAGTTCCAAGAAAACAGTTTAAACCTGGAGATGAGAGCCCAATGGATCATTTGTACAAGAAGAATTGTTCAATAACTTATTCTTATATTGTGATGTATAGAACCATGATATATTGACAAACATAAATATTAATGTAAAGCAGATAAATAAACCTAAACTGGTTATATTTCTTTCTGTTGTATTACCTTATTTTCCATGTAGTCTATTAGAAATTCCATGTTTAAGTTGACCAGGAGTGATGTATTTCGTTTTATATTTTTCATTGTTACTTTTCATATCTGAAACAACAGTTCTTATTTTTTGTGAATCTCATAATATAATGCTTCTTTGCAATATAACTTCCTTATTCTCCATAAACAACTTGTTACCTTAAGAATCGACATCACGTTTATGACTTTCCAAAGACTCTACTGTTAATTTGAGGACTGTATAAGTTAATGAAACATGTGAGAGAAGAAAATGTTTCTAAAATTCTGTTTGGAATTTTTGCAAAACTACACGATGGATATCTGCGCTAACCATCCTTAATTTAGCAGCAAATGACAAGAAATGCAGCTAATCCTCAACACCTACCGCCATCTCTTGGACGACTCTTTAACCATTGAATAGTGGAATGAACTAAAACGGTGACCATGTTTAGTGCAACGTAAATTCGAAACTTCGACCGTCCTAAGTGTATCAGTAACAAGAAGCAGAAAATGAAGAAGACGTAATTTATATATAATACTCTTTTAAAATAATTAAACAGTTTTGATTCTACATTATTTTTATGTCTAATAAAAATATTAGTTAACTTTATTTGGAAAACGTTTAATGGAAAATAGACGATAACTTTCTGGTTTTAGAATGCTTAAATCAGGTGTTCAGATCCCTGTGAATTAAAATTCAAAGATGGCGTATTATGTAACTTTTAAAAAAAAAATCTAATTGCATCTTTAAAACAAATAATTAAATAGAGCTTTTTGAAAGGAGAGTTTCTATACGATACACACTTAAAATACTGAATGAGATTATCAAACTGCATTAGTAATGTACTAATTTAGTGTGGTAAGAAGCTGGAGGTCCACCTTCGTCATTCACCTTTAATCTGTCTCAGTGATAAGGCGTAAAAACTAGGAAAATTACTTTCAAGCTTTCTGGGCACTAACGCAAACCTTGGACTACAATAGTGATGGCGGACATTGTCTTACTTTGCTATGTGAAATAAACCTTTATCAAAGTGTATTTGTAAAACACTAAGTTTGTGCTATAAAGTTAATGTCGGGTTATTTAACTTGACCATCGTATTTCAGGTTGAAATTTAACTGTCTCACATAGGTACCAGTAATTTTAAAACCATTCGGGTCAGTTTATAATTTTATTACACTTTTTGCAAAGGGCGAAATGTCTATGTAACTTAGCGTTGCATATTAATAATAATTGTGATTCAGCTTTTCTTGTTTTGTGTACGAAGTTTCAATGTTTACGTATTTATAAACTGTACTCAACATTTTGAGAAGTAGTAGTTATGTTGAAAATCAGTGGATTATTACTCCCATGTAAATTTTTTTCAGGTCATCAAAGGTTCATGAGAACGAAGAATTTAAAATAACCAGAGGATATGTTCTTTTTTGAAACTTCCGGTAGATGTCACCTTACAAATAACAAATCTTGTTCTATTGAGTCTGCAGCAAAACATCATCCTACCAACAGAATCCAGGCCTTGTATTGTTGTAAGAACGTAAGTCAGCTAAAGGACGACAAACCTTTACAAAGTGCCCCCCAGTGGCTCAGCGGTATGTCTGCGGACTTACACGCTAAAATCCGGGTTTCGATACCAGTGGTGGGCAGAGTACAGATAGCCCATTGTGTAGCTTTGTGCTTAACTCAAAACAACAACCTTTACAAAGTATATCATAAATTGAAAACGTTGAAGTTAATTTACTGAATTTCACACACGTGTTGTCAGGATCATCTTTAGCTGGCTGGTATGAAAATGGAATATTGATCATAACTAAGAAAAGAACAAATGTCTTATATCGCGGTTTAAAATTTATTTTGATTAAAAAGTATGGTGGTGTTAGCATTGATTATGACTTATTATTTAAAAAAAACACTTCCCAACTTGCCTGCTTACGCTGGTTTTCAAACTTTACCACTTGTAAACAATGCTAAAATTAGAGCACGGAAAGACAGTCCATTCCTCGTTGAATGCATGTTAAAAACTACAATCCAACAATCTTGAATTATAACAGTCCTAGCTTATTGTCTAGTTTCTCAACAAGCTTCTGGGAAATAATACAAATGTTTTCCTCCAGGTTTCACGTGTTATGGAGCTCATCTCTTTCCCGTTCCAGCTCTTTATCCTATTCATTTTTCACAGTATCGACTGTTTTCTGATCCCATTGTTTTTGAGGTCTTTAAATATATTTGGAACAATACCTATATGGTTTATATTTGTAACAATTAAGTTCCAAGAAAACAGTTTATACCCGGAAATGAGAGCCCAATGCATCAATTATACAAGAATAATTGTCCAATAACTTATTATTATTTTGTGAAACAAGGTGCAAGAGAATGAATCTCAAATTACATATGCAATACAATATTGGTGTAAAGTCCAATTTTTAGGAGATGTTTGTTCGATTTTATTTTTTAAGATAACTTAAAATTTTATCTGAAGCACATAAAATCTTAATAAGCTCTTTTGAATACTAACAAGCAATAAAATCGAACAAACACCTCCTGAAAATTGGACTTTAAACAAATATTGTATTTCTCAAGTAATTGGAGATTAACTCTCCTACACATTGTTTCACAATATAAAAGTGAGGTATTAGACAATTCTCTTTTGTACAAGTGAACAGGTCAAAATTGTGTTTTTGAAGCTTGATTGTTCCAGATATGAACCATATAACTATCGTTCTTGATTTCTTTTGAGAACTCTGGAACATTGCGATCAGAAAGTTGACGCTGAGAAAAATGAACAGGATAAAAGGCTGGAACTGGGAAGAGATGAACTCCATTAGGAATATAGGAGCAAAGTATTTGTTTTATGCTTTACATGCTTCCCGAGAAACCTTGGTCACTAAAACAGGGCCCAAATATCCCCAGATATTTGGGCTGTATTCTGTAATAAATCGTTTCACGCATTCAACGAGGAATGGACTTTCTTTCTGTGCTTTAATTAAGCTGTGTACAAATATTTATTCATTTTTCGGTTTGTTGTAGAACTTTATTATTTTAATAGTCTTTGATCTTGCTATTGAATAAAAAGTGACACATTTCAAGCAAAAGATACGATAACAGAAGTTCGACTTCTATAATGTTACTGGCTAAGATAACTTAGTGAACGCCAATGAAAGCCGTTCAGATGAGGATATTCTTGTACCTGCTATGTTTCGACAATAATTAAATTATCCATTTGCTGATCATTTTGTTGAATAATTTTGAAGCCTATTTTCTCTATTACTTATAATATCTACTTGATAAAAAAGTGACAGATGTTGACTTTGTAAATAGAAAATAGTGGGTTTTATGTCAGTGAATCCGAATACACAACATTTTTAACGTTTGTTTGCCCCTCGGAGGCAAGTCAGATTAATGTGAAGTAACTAATATGATATTAGAAAATACTAAATATGTTTGTGTAGTGGATTATTTTTTGATATTTTAAGTAATTCAGAAAAAAACCGTTCTTATTTAAAAATTTCCACATTTCATAATATTGTTCTTTTTTAATTGTTGTTTTTTGTCAGAAAATAATTGAACAATTAGGCAATTTATAATCTCGTTTAACAAAATAAAAACAGAAAATGAAATATGCGCAATATTATTACAGTTTTTTCTTAAGCGTTTATTTACATTTAAATAACTTTATGTTAGTTTAGAATATCTTTAACGACAGAAATCAAACATCATGTTTACAGATGAACCAAAAGTCAATGATTTCTGCCACGTTGTCTTCCACATTATACTGTACAAATTGTTAACATTTTATTAAATGTGACACATGGTTAGATAGTTCGCGTCATAGTTAGCTCACATAGTTTTTAACTAACTGATGGCATGACTTTACCAAATAATGGCGGCTTATTGTAAAACATCTGCTGTACACGTAAATAGCTAAGCCACTACAGTGTTTGTTGTATCCAAAACTAGCACTCTCGTCGTCTCTAATTTTTAATTTCACAAATGTATCGTTATATTTTATTGAAGAAAGTCTTGATGAAGAATATAGAATTAGATTTAGTTTGAAACACTGTTATCAAAGTACGTCTGTACGTTCCATGAAAAAAGAAATAATTAACATACAGTTTTCAAAAACAGTGTTAAAATGACAGCAGTTTCTTTGCTACAACGTTCATTGTCTGGTGCTAGTTTTAATTATGTACTTCTTTCAATTAACAGATGTTTTAACGTGCTTTATCCAAAGCATATTTAATTTTTTTTGTGATTAGAACTGATAATATAGATCAAAAGTTTCCCTTTCGTTATATCCCTTAAGGTTTTGTCATTTATGCATTTTAAAAGCATGTAACATAATAAATCTATATTAAACTTTTATATTCTGAGTGTCACAGATTCTAATCCCCGTTTCACAAGACGAGTTTGACCTTTCAGCCGTAGGGACGTATTTATGTGACGGTTAATCCCACTATTTAAAAGTAAAAGAATATCCCAAGACTTGACGGTGATTGTGATGACTACTTGCCTTTCCTCTACTTTTACACGACCAAACTGGGGACGGTTAGTGTAGGTAGCGCTCTTGTAGCTTTGCGTGAACTTCATAAACGAACAATTCTTTCCTGGAATGATCTTCATTCAGAAAATAAGCGTTGGATATAAGTTTTTTATCTCAAAACATCATAAATTTTATCTGTTCATTTCGGAGAGTTTAAATTTTAACTTTATTAAAGCTGTATACCTATTCAGAATTGTTTCAATCTTTTTCTCATAAATGACACCTACTTACTTGAAACTAGTTTATCTCATCAGTTTGTTTTCACTTCGCTATCTTTGAATTTGTTTAATTCATTATAACCATTGTAACTTTACGATATATACGCCTATATAGTCCATGAGCTAACATCCAATTTAAGAAGAAGTGTTAAAATATCAGCAGATACTTTGTTAAAACCTTTATTCTTTACTGTTAGATTTCATTATGTATTTCTATTAAAGGACAGATGTTTTGACATGTTCTTCCCTAAGCACATTTTAAAATATATTTTTGTTCTAAACCATGAGAATTAGTCATTTGTGCATGATAAATGCATTTAACAGAATAGATTTATATATTTATGTTTTTCTCCTAAAATGATCTTGAATAAAAAAATGAACGTTTAAAAATAACATTTTATCTTAAAACATCATTAATTTTATTTGTTCATTTTGTTTAATTTATTGGAACAATTGAAAATTATCCATCGATGCCGGATGGGGAGTAATCGATAAGTTTAAAAATTTACAGTGTTACGTTCGATTCTCTGCGGTGGATAAATCGAATAGAACCCATTGTCTATCTCTAAGCTAAGAAACAACAAATAAACAAACACTTAGTATTGTTGAGCCTTTCTAATTATTTAGAACTATAGTCAGCTAAAAAAGGTTAAAATAAAAACTTTATAACTGTAGAAACACGAAAAGGTACCTATTATGTTAGAGCTGTTTACGTATCACTATCAACGATATGAGGATTTTCAGGTTCACTGGTCACGTTACGTGGAATATTGGAGTTCGCTTTATATAGTTTCTGTTGTGCACGTTAATGTATAGAAAACTTATTTATACTGAAATTAAACGTCCTTACACTGCTAAATTAAGGACGTCTAGAGTAGATAGCCTTCTTGTAGCTTTGGGTTAAAATCAGAAACAAATAAACAAACCAAAAAATGCCACGTCAGTATAAGCCACTGGTGAGTTAAGAACAAAGGGTAATGTTGTACGGATGTCTATTGTGTCGCTTCGCAAGAAATAAAAAACAACAGAAAATACAATTTAAAAAATGAGTTTTGGAAATTGGGTGTTGTTATTCTGGGACATTGAACTATTATATATATATATATATATGCATATGTACATATGTATGTATATAAATAACTCTTCAATGACACCTATTTAATTGGAACCGTTCTCTGACACACTCGCCGTACATCAATTTATCATAGTGTTACAGTTTTATATTTTTTTTGGTTGCTATAATTTCAGATCAGTTTTGTAAATTGAGACGTTAATAGATCCTTGAAGAAGACCCTAAGAGGAAAAGTACTTTGGCCACAGGTACTTTAGGGCGTCATCACTTGACTTTGTGCAATGTCAAGAAAGGTTATATTTTTAATAAAAACAAAACAAAACAGAATAAAGTTTTTTTAAAAGAATGGGTACATTAGGAAAATAAATGAAACCAGTAATATTTTACACCAATATGATATATAAATGATGAAATAAAGAAAGAATTCAAATTCCGATTGGCCACGATTCATCATTGTTACCGTTCTTATTGGATGTAATAAGCACTCCAAAAGGATAAGGCATGTCGAGGGGCTAAGTTGATCGACTCCCACTCTGATGGTCGCAGATTTGAATCTTCGTTCTACCAAATGCC
The DNA here is from genome assembly GCA_011833715.1 of Carcinoscorpius rotundicauda. Taxonomy (NCBI): domain Eukaryota; kingdom Metazoa; phylum Arthropoda; class Merostomata; order Xiphosura; family Limulidae; genus Carcinoscorpius; species Carcinoscorpius rotundicauda. The sequence goes on from CM022403.1 coordinate 38,891,805, forward strand.
CTCACTCTTTTAGTCATAGGAAGCGAAATAATGTAACAATCAATTGGTCGGTAAAAGAGAAGCTAACCAAAGCGTTCATTGAGGAATGGTTGTCACTTCCATTCAGTTTTTGATTTCAACTTTAGGACAACCATTACACATAACTTTCGTGTATCATTACGTGAAATTCAAACAAACCAAAGTGTAATGCTCGATTATGAAAAATATCCACCTGTCAAAATTTGTCGTTAAAATTTGTTAATGAAAAGACGTCACTATTTTCAATTCACTTAATAAAATTAAAGTCCTAGTATCTTAATTAGATACACGAGCTAACAGAGAAAACAGTACTTCTATATTCGATACGAGCATTGTTTGGTTAGAGATGATTTATTTACTTCTGGAAATATGATATGTAGTCCTGTAAGACTAACATGGAGTTTTATCACTTTTCGAAGATATTGAAAAATTTATTTTTGGTCAGTTTTTAACGTCGAACTAGATTGCTATTTTATTTGCAGCATCATGAATGCAATTATTTTTAAAGACACAGTAAAGAAGATATATCCAAATACTTTAGTGAAAGTTCCATTTACTTTCAAAATATTCAAACGGTTTCATAACATATTTTTATTTTTCTGCAACGAATTTTGTTTTTTCTAATTTCACGAAAGCTAAACCATGTTCACGCAGGCTAAACCTTATACTTAAAGAAAAACATTTACACTCAACCACCACTGTTGTCCGCTTTCGACGAACAACCTTTCTTTGAGAACTTTCTCAACGGCTCCTGTCCCACGTATCTATACAGTATCAATTATGACATGTTCTCTCCTTTCTATACAACTATTCTGTGTATAGTACGAGTACATCAAACACTACCGTTCCATTTGCTTGTCTGAAAGTCTCCATCGTAACATTGTCGGCGTCTGGACCCTGAATGTGGATTTTAAAGGAACACTCCAATTTTTTTCCGCAGTGAAATACTATATTTTTGTATTTACACATCCCTATCACCCGAAAGCACTTTATGTCCCACAGAAGGCTTTTCCTTTCTAAATTCTGGATCTCTTTTATTCAAGACTCTCAAGACTGACTGAAGCTTCTTTAAGTCTACCATGTCAACTAAATCATCCTTAAGTAAGCATAAACCACAAACATTCAGGAACAGCCAACACCACAATCACGAGAATCAACACAATCTTCTTTAAGTAAGCATAAACCACAAACCTTTAAATACAACCTATACCACCGTCATAAGATTCAACATAATCTTCATTCAGTAACGATAAATCACAAACCTTCAAATAAAACCTGCTCCATCATCACGAGAGTCAACACAACCTTCTTTAGTAAGCTTAAAGCAAGAACATCTTACTATAAATAATTTATATCAAGTTTTAGTCCTCCGCTGGTACACAGATAAATGTATGAATTTCCAAGGCTAGAATCAGGGTTTCGATTCTCCTCGTCGAAGTTTGACTCATTTCATCGCGACTAAGGAATCCCAATATAGAGAACTCATAACAACAATCACTATTTGTGAAACAAAAATCATAGTTACAGTACACAAAACATAGGAAGGTTTTGTGAAATAACAGTAAAGAAATCTTTCATGCAACCCAATTCTCTTAACAGTTTAGTGTAATCATCATAGTAAGCTAACTGAAAGATAATACAAGAAATAAATAAAGTAGTCCTCACAAGTTAAATAGGATTCAAACGTCCAAACGTTTAACGTTATTGATATTAAAATCGAAAGTAGGAGACTGCAAAAAAATACTAAAATGAAAGTTCACAAACATTTTGAGTTAAAACATATTCGTACAAGGATAAAACTAACTTCATGTAGTGAATACTAAAACCAACCCCGGTTTACACTCGTGATCTTCACCTATTGCCATAGGAGGCAGAATCTCACCATAATCGGATTCATCGACAGAGAAGACAGCTGTCTACTCCTTGGCCCGGCATAACCAGTGATTAAAGCACTAGTCTCGTAATCGGAAGGGGAAGAGTTCAAATCCCCGTCGCACCAGACATGCTCGTGGAGACGTTATAACGTGACGTTCAATCACATAATTCATTATTAAGACAATAACCCAAGAGTTGGGGTGGGTGGTGATGACTAGTTTACACTGCCAAATTAGAGACGGCTAGCGCAGATAGCCCTCGTGTACCTTTGCGCAATATTCAAAAACAAAACAAACCTTTATAACTTAGCTGTTTACGCTGGTTTTCAAACTTTACCTGTTGTAAACAACTCTATAAATGAAAGACGGAAAGAAAGTCCATTCTTCATTGAATGCATGCAACGGTTTGTTAAAGAATACAGCCCAACAATCTGGTGTCTCAAAGGTCCTAGCTTAATGACAAGAGTTATTCGAGAAGCTTGTGAGAAAGAACACAAATATTTGGCTTCAGGATTCACGTGTTACGGAGCTCATCTGTCACCAGCTCTAACTTTTTACCCTCTTCATTATTATTAGCGAGAACCTTATTATAATAGAAGAGCTTCTTTACGTGTAGAAAACATCTGAAAAGACTCTTATATCGTGCATAACTGGAACAGTTTGAACATGGAGACGGGATTGCAATGGAAGAATAATCCAATAACGTATTCTTATTTTACGAAATAATTCGCAGATATAATAACAACAACACATTTTTTTTACTCCTCAGTCCATGCACAGTAGTAAACTTAGAGGATGTACATGTATATTTTGAAACAAAGAGTAAAAAATGAATCCAAAATTGATATTAAATGGAGAGTATAAGTTTATAATTATAAAATCCGGGATTTTTGGATCTATTTTTTTTTTCGAAATTAAATGAAAGTTTAAACTTGATAACCTATGAGCATAGTTTATACTTTTACTCAAAATTTCAAATTAAATTATGTAAAACAGGAAACTAAAACTCCCTACAAAATTTTACGAAATAATTCGCAGGTTTAATGACACTATTAGAAGTTTTTGACTAAATCTGTACACAGTAGTAAAGTTGGAGGATGCACGTGTGGTGTTTGGTTGACCAATCCTCTTCGCTAAGATTAACCATAGTTTGTTTTGTTTTTGGCTGTTTGTACCCATTCTTGGTCTGTGTTAATCCTGGTATCAGTGAGATAATTCTCATTATTTGATGGCTGTTTGTACCCAATCTTGGTCTGTGTTAATCCTGGTATCAGTGAGATAATTCTCATTACTTGATGGCTGTTTGTACCCATTCTTGGTCTGTGTTAATCCTGGTATCAGTGAGATAATTCTCATTATTTGATGGCTGTTTGTACCCATTCTTGGTCTGTGTTAATCCTGGTATTAGTGAGATAATTCTAATTATTTGATGGCTGTTTGTACCCATTCTTGGTCTCTGTTAATCCTGGTATCAGTGAGATAATTCTCATTATTTGATCAATGGTATGCTAGCGAGTTCAGTGTGACTCGTTTACTGTAATACTGGACAATTGTAAGTTCTAGTTGAAACCCGGACTTGAATTGACGACAGTGCCATCTATAGTAGTGCAAGTACAACTTTTCTCTGACACAGTTTGTTGCACATTGTTGGTAAAGAAGAATAGTTTTGTATCATTACATATCTTACAGATGTTGTTTCCAATTACTTTTATAAGACCATGAAAATCTTCTCAAAGTAACATGCTGAATATAATCCTTAATACAGTCATGTAGAACACAAGCAACCGATTGTTCTTGTCAAGAGCACTGGAACTTGATGCCTTAAGTCGAGCGTCTTCATTTGGAAAGTTGAATACTGTTGTGAATTCAATACCAAAGAAACGTCTAATTAAATAAAACTCGCTTCCGCACTCTGTTAGAGTATTGAAATACACTGAATACCTTTCTTTCACAGTTGAGTAGTTGAATGATTTTCTCATTTCTTCTGTGTCACCAAATCCATAGGAATCCTTAGAGTAGAGTAATCAATCCTTCTTCTTTTCTTTATTGGCGACTTTAATTTTTATCTGGTACTGTTTTCCAGTTGATTTTCGAGCTATTTTCATCCCTGGATCTGAACCGTTGCCACCACACTGATACTCAGGACATTTCTCACAAGCACCACACATACACACTTTACACTTACAAGACATTTCCTTCTTTTCCCGTATAAACGATGCTATACCAGCACAAGGTCAGTACAATGTCTCCTTAAATATTGAGAGTATGTTAACATGTGTTTCGTGACCCCAAGCGGAGCGGGTTTTCAAAAAGCGTGCAGCAATCTCCTCTCTGTTGTCCAGACAAGTTTCAGTAAAAATGTTAGCCAATACAGAAATGATCCGGACTTACTTGCTAAATTAGGTTTTGCAAAATTCTGGAACCATTGAACGTTAAAAAAAACTGTTAGAACAAGGTGCTAATTTTTACTTTAAAATATAAAAAAATCAGATAAAATAACATCATATCATCTTTCAAACATCAGAGTAAATTTTGTGTAACTTTTTCATCGTTTCACTAATTATGTAAATTACGAATATAATTTTTTTTCTTCTACATATTATAAAGTATGAATAAAAAAACACGGATGTTATTGTGATAAAAACTGTAATATTTAAAACAGAATTGCAATTCTTAATAAAAGTGTAATACTTAAAACAGGGTTTTCATTATTAATGAAACTGTAATATTTAAAATAAGGTTGTCGTTCTGAACAAAACTGTAATATTTGAAACAGGGCTGTGGTTCTTAATAAAACTGTAATACTTCAGACAGTGTTGTGTTTCTTAATAAAACTGTAATACTTAAAACAGGGATTGTGTGTTGACTAAAACTGTAATAATTGAAACAGGATTGCCGTTCTTAATAATACTGCAATATTTAAAGCAAGGTTGTCGTTCTCAATAAAACTGTAATATTAGAAATATATTTGTCTTTCTCTCTGAATAAAACTGTAATATGTTAAACAAATTTGTCATTCTGAAAAAAAAACTTTAATATTTTGAACAGGATTCTCATTCTTGATAAAACTGTAATATTTGAAACATTTTTTCTCATACTTAATAAAATTGTAATATTTAAAATAAGTGTGATGTTGTTAATAAAACTCTGATATTTAAAACGATTTTCGCCTTCTGAATAAAACTGTACCATTTGAAACAGGGTCTTCATTGTTTATAACTGTATTAACAGTTACAGGGGTTTTATTGTGAATAAAATTGTAGCATTTAATATAGAGCGTTCATTGTTAAAAAACTGTAATTTTAAGGGGAGGGTTCTCATTCTTAATAAAACTTAATATTTAAACAATGTTCTTATCTCCATGAAAACTGTAATATTTCAAAAAAGGTCTTCTTTTATAATTGTAACATTTAAAACAGGTTTGTCGTTCTTTATAAATGTGTGATATTTAAAATTCGTTTCTCATTTTTAATAAAACTGTAACATTTAAATCAAGGTTTCTTTCTTAATAAAACTGTAATATTTAACTTCTTATACTTTCGTCATTTGATCCAATGTTACTTTTCTTATATTTTGATTCAACTTCCTAAGAATAATAAACAATACAGATATATGTAGATATATCAAAGGAACAGACAAATGTAGACGTATATAAGCGTACGGGTATATATAGATTATATAAAGATACAAATATATGTAGATTTATATAAAGATAAATATATATATAGGGGCACATAAAGATAAATATATATATCTAAATGTATATAAAGATAGATACATATATAGATGTATAGATATATCTAGATGTGTATGAAGATATATAGATATATATTACTATGTGATAATACAGACATATATAAAAATGTATGTAAAGATACATATATATATAAATTTGAAATTTTTTTGCGAACGAGTTCATAATAGAAGTAAAGTGATGTACAATAATTAAAAATTAAATATAACTATATTTGATATAATAACTAGCATAACCAATGTTATCAAAGCTATCACTGGAATCCCAGAGGATTTAATTCATATCAGTCGTTTATGTTGAGTATTTTTACCTGTGGCAAAGACGTTTAAGTTCGTCACTATAAACCTTTAAATATATTAATGTAAGGTGTCTTTTACTGGACGTGTAACATGATGGCTTTTATGCTTATTATTTTTCGCTTTCTGTTGTATTTTGTTTTTGAACACAAAAACATCAAAAGTCAATGAAATTTAACTTCAACCTGTAACAACTGTATTCACTTTTGTCTGGGCGCGGTATAACACGTATTTTAACTGTGTTTATGTTTTAGTATAAATGTGTGGAGAATTATATCCTATTGTTAATATTTGCTAATTTTAATCCATTTAAAAGTGTTTAGAAACAGCAGCAACATAACACTAAACAGAAATCCCCATCACATCAAACGTACTCACCCTTTCAGCCGTTGGAACATTATAATTTACGGTTAATCTCACTACTCTTTGGTAAGAGAGTAGCCCAAGAGTTGGCGGCGGGTGGCGATAACTAATTACCTTACCTCTAGTCTTACACTGGTAGTGTAGATAGCACGCTTGAAGCTATGCGCGAAATTCGAAAACAAACACAAAAACAAATAAATCTTTATTTTTACATTTTTAATGTTTCTTTACAGATATTAACTCCAATTAATATTATTAATTTTAACTTTTTAAATTGTTAAATATCTTTAATTAAAATAGCTCTGTTGACTTTTAACATTCTACTGTAGATGTGGTGAACAACTTTCTACAACTTCTATAATTAACGGTGGTTAGCTTACGATAAAGGTTACACGTACCACATGCAGTCTGCACTTACACTGTGACATTGCTGTTAGAAGGTTTTTATGAAGGAATTGTCTACAGGTTGTTTATTATTAGTGAAATACTCAATGTAACAAACGTGACTGACTTTTTCAGAACGGACAATTCTTGTCAGTAACTTTTCTGTAAGAAATAGGAATGGTTTCGTTCACAAAGCGTATATATATATATATATTTATATATATTAATAGAAACAATATTAAGTTATCTTAATATTGTTGAACATTTATGAAAATCAGCCAATGCAGAAATATATAAATTGACAAATTCAGATCATGTTTATGATTATAAATGGTAGTTGTGTTACTTTTGTTTATGAAGTTCAAGTTATGCTTATGACTTTAAGCAATAATCGTGTTCGTAAAGCTTATGATTTCAGGAATTAATCGTGTTAATAATTCTTATAATTTCTAGTGCAATTGCATTTGTTCGACAAACCGAGCTATTTAAAATTCAGATAATGTTTAGACAATATTTAGATATAATATTTGTATCCTTTTAAAATAATTTTAGAATTTTTAACTTTATTCAAAACGATACTTTAAAATAGCTCAAAATTTTTTATACACAGACTTACGTTTCTCTTCTACAGATAAAACATGAGATTTCTTTGTTTCAAAAGAGGAACGAAGATGAAACCGTAAATTATTATCGCCAGTTTATTTTTAAGTGGGTTTTTAAATAAGATTCAAAATTGATCAACAGTATGATTAGCAAACGAATGAGTTAATTATTGTCGAAATATAGCAGGTATAAGAATATCCTCATCTCAACGGCTTTTTCTTAACCAGTAACAGAAATGTTTTGACAGAAACATTATAGAAGTCGAACTTCTTTTATCATATTTTTTCTTGAAATGTGTCACTTTGTATTCAATAGCAAAATCAAAGGTTATTAAAATAACTCAGTTCTACAACAAACCGGAAAATGAAAAAATATTTGTATATTTTTGAGAAATTGTAATGTACTTTCAAAAGTATTTGGCTTTTATGAAATGTTATTGATTTTGTATAGTAAAACGTATGGTTAATCTTTCTATAAAAACAGTCATCCGATGGGTCGGATATAAATCTCCGTCTTTACAACGTTAAATTCTGGACTTAAATTCCCTGTGTAAAAAATAATGCATGTTCCATTGGACAGGTTTGCTCGAATGATAACAAACAACAACACGTCTTTGAAAGAAAAACGTTATTCTAAATTAGACGATTTTTTTAATTCATATTTTGTCTACTTGTCTAACCGAGACGGTGTACTACTGATCTGATGTTGGATTTACTTTCGTATCATATTTCTTTTATGGCAAAGCAACTAAAGAATTGAACGACTTGAAAGTTTTATTTTAATAATATTTGAAAGTTTATTTTCTCAGTTTTGTTTGTGAATATTCAATAATGATCTGATGATAAATTGTATTCAACATATTATAAAAAAGTAGCAATTCCCTAACTGTTTCAGATCAGAAGAGGTTCCTCAAAACGAAAAACGTAACAGAGCCAGAAAACATGTTCTTTCTTGAGACCTCTGGTAAATGCTACCTTACGAGTAGAGAATCTTTCTCTATTGAGTCTTCAACAAAATATCTTCCTACCAACAGAATACAGTTATTTTGCCCTTGTAATAACTTAAGTGAATTATAAAAGAACGAAAACATTAACGATAACCCGATGAACTGCGAGTTATTATTCTCCGGAACACCATTAGCTACATGGTATCAAAGTGAACTGTTTAACGTAACCATTCACAAAACAGCTTTTCTATCAAATGGTTTAAAATATGTACTGCTCAAGAAGTATGGTGGTGTAGCCATCGACTCTGACTGTATTATAAGAAAACCACTTCCCAACTTCCCTACTTACACTGGTTTTCAATCTTTAACAGTTGTAAACAATGCTATAACTAAAGCACAGAAAGAAAGTTCATTCCTCGTTGAGTGCAACGATTTATTACAAAATACAATACAAAAATCTGGGGATATATGGACCATACTTTAGTGACCAGGGTTTTTCGAGAAGCATGTAAAAGAAAAACCAAATACTTTGCTCCAGGATTCACGTGTTATAGAGATCATCTCTTCCAGGTTCCAGCTTTTTATCCTGTTCATTTTTCTCAGCGTTAACCGTTTTTTATCTCAGTGTTTCCGAATCCTTCAAAGAAATCTGGAACGATAGCTGTATGGTTCATACCTGTAAGGATCAAGTTGGAAGAAAACAGTTTAAACCTGGAGACAAGAGCCCAGTGGATCATTTGCACAAGAAAAATTGTCCAATAACTTACTCTTGTATTTTACATCGTTTTTACGATTTATAAAAATAATTATCAATTATGCAATTTCAAATATTTTTGTTAATCGCTTGAACACAATTCGAATACAACAAAGTTCAGTGTTTATCTGTGGTGTTATTTGTTTGTTTTCGAATTTACGTAAAAGGATACGCGAACGTTTATCGATGAATAGTCGTCCATAAATATGAAATTAAAAGTTGTAGGGAAAGCACATAGTTAATTGAACACGCCTCCACCTATTATGTCACTTTTGTCACACTAAGGTAAAAGTAATGAAAAATGCCCCCCAGTGGCAAAGCGGTATGTCTCCGGAGTTACACACCTATAATCCGGGTTTCGATCCCCGAGGTGAGTAGCGCACAAATAGCCCATATGTAGCTTTGTGCTTAATTCAAAACAACAAACAACAACAGTATTCAAAAACAGGTAACAGCAAACACTCGGTTTGAAAAGTACAGGTTGCTTTGTTTGTACGATAATGGAACCTGAGATGCTAGAAAAGATGAAAATTGAATAAACTTGTTTTTTGATGTTGAGACTGGGTCACTATTTTTGTGAATATCTTTAACTATCACAGCAAAAAGATCGAATTTCTTGTTCAACTTTCTACTTCTTTTTAATTACTTTATAAACAAAAAACAGAAAACAACAGAATCAGTCAATTTCACTAACATAACAAAGTTTCAAAGGAAGAATCCACTTTTATATGATATATTATTTGAAGGAACACTAAAGTTCTAGACAACCAATATATATCAGAATTGTAACATCATCGTGTATAAAACTTGATCATAATACAAACTTCATGTATCCATTAAAACAGTGAGTTAATAACAAAGAAAAATCTTTTCAAAACAGGAAACAGTGGAAACAACACAGTAGGGATGAGATTTGAAACGTTATGAGCCTGTTCAAGTTTGGTGCTGGGCTTTTGTAATGTTGTTCACATCATCTTTTGTAATGTTGTTCACATCATCTTTTGTAATGCTGTTCACATCATCTTTTGTAATGCTGTTCTCATCATCTTTTGTAATGTTGTTCTCATCATCTTTTGTAATGTTGTTCTCATCATCTTTTGTAATGTTGTTCTCATCATCTTTTGTAATGTTGTTCACATCATCTTTTGTAATGTTGTTCACATCATCTTTTGTAATGTTGTTCTCATCATCTTTTGTAATGTTGTTCACATCATCTTTTGTAATGCTGTTCACATCACCTTTTCTAATGCTGTTCACATCATCTTTTGTAATGCTGTTCACATCACCTTTTCTAATGTTGTTCACATCATCTTTTGTAATGTTGTTCACATCATCTTTTGTAATGTTATTCACATCATCTTTTGTAATGCTGTTCACATCACCTTTTCTAATGTTGTTCACATCATCTTTTGTAATGTTGTTCTCATCATCTTTTGTAATGTTGTTCTCATCATCTTTTGTAATGTTATTCACATCATCTTTTGTAATGCTGTTCACATCATCTTTTGTAATGCTGTTCACATCACCTTTTCTAATGTTGTTCACATCATCTTTTGTAATGTTGTTCACATCATCTTTTGTAATGTTATTCACATCATCTTTTGTAATGCTGTTCACATCACCTTTTCTAATGTTGTTCACATCATCTTTTTGTAATGTTGTTCTCATCATCTTTTTGTAATGTTGTTCACATCATCTTTTTGTAAGCTTCTTTTGAGTTAAATTGTTGATACAAGAAGATAAAACATTTCTTGATCAGTGATGTCGAGAAAACTCACTTGTAAAGAAATATATATGCAAAAACGGCTCGTTTTGCTTGAGAAAATATTTTGCATAGAAGAGCGAACAACGTTTCGGTCATCGTCAGGTTCACGAAGAAGGTCGAAACGTCGTTCGCTCTTCTATGTAAAATATTTTCTCAACCCAAACGAGCCGTTTTTGCATATATATAAAACATTTCTTGATTTTTCTGTTTCAAGTTACTAATACAAGCAGATGCAGAGAGCAATGTTAGTGTTAGGGAAGTTATATTGAGTTTTCCTCAGTTGGACATAAAGTGTCAAAATTACCATTTAATGTGTAATAATCACAGATTTTTGTCCATTACCTTTCTATCACACTAAATATATGTGCTATTATGAAGGGATAAAACAAATACCATCCCTGTTTCCTTGTTTTCTTTCTTCTTGATGGAATTAGATTAGCTCTCCTGAGAGTAACTTCCTTTCTTCAAAAATATTTGTCTTTAGTTCAAGAAATTTATTCTCATACAATTTGTGTACATGAGACAATGCACAAACAAGGGTTTACATTGTTAATATCGAGTCAAAACATCAACCATCTTGTCACTAGGTCTGGATTTAATTTGGTGGAGACGAAAGAAAATTAAATTTATATCTATATGTACTGTCTTTCTGTAACTTGTACGTTAAAAATTCAGTGTGAAGAGCAATCAAAGTAAACATTCATAAGAAAAGTACTGCAAGGTCAATGTGAGAACAGTAATTTATTTATTAAATGTTACTGAGATATGTTAGAAAGAAAACTAATAACTATATTGAGATCCAATAAAAATAGTAATGAGAAGATTATTCGTAATTTACATTCTCAACGCTTTCACGTAACGTACACTTAATATATTAGTACTTTTTTGTAGACCAAACGGCCAGATTTTTATAGTAAAAACAAGAAAGTTTTACCGATCATAACAAGTAATTTTACATATTTTAATTATCTTAAAATCTTTAATTGTATAGTAATTTTACAAGTCCTTCAGTGGAACCATTTACGGGCTTACAACCCTAAAATCTGGAATTCGATTCCCCATGGGATATATAACAGACACTCCAATGTGACTTTAAATAAAGAACAAAGAAAGAAACAGTCTTTAATAAATCTTATATAAAATCATCATTTCATAAAGTGTCCCAGAAAGTGATCTGCATACTACTTTACCCTTTAATTTTTACTGACCAGTGGCTTTCACTGATGTGGCATCTTTTGGTTTGTTTATTTGTCTTTGAATTTAACGTAAAGCTACGCAAAATCTACCTGATCTAACCGTCCTTTATTTTGCAATATAATATTAGAAGCTAACCAACACCCCCCACTGCGAGCCCTTGTACTACGCTTTTACCTACGAATAGTTGGATTAACAGTAATATTAAAACTACCCCAGGTCTTAAATATCGAGCACGTTTGGCGTGAAAAAGCTTCAGACCTGTGCCTCCAACTTACTAGTCGATTGCCATAACCAGCTAAGAATCCCTGACGAGCTTATTTTGAACGTCTAGTGGGTGTTACAAATACTAAAAATATCATTTAGATTCTAAATTTTTTGTTCGTAGGATTTTTATGGCATTTCTATTATTAGTTGAAAATTCGCTGATTTAATATTCATTTAAAAATATTCTAGTATCGCATTCTAATATCATTCAAATCGTTTCCTCTAATTTCAAGAAAATCATTGTTATTAAGCCACAGTCTTATTGTTACATGTTAAAAGCTTCCTCGACCTAAAAACAATTCGCCTAAATTAAATTACTTACCCTAAAAAAATAAGATGACTCATGGCATCTAGTTGTAGTCTACAGACTTTGTGCTTTTAAATAAAACAAAATTAATCTGTTTGTGTATGACTGATTTGTTGGTGAGCGTAATAATCATTGTAACAAATTTTAATCCATCCACTTTTCAAAAGCTTGTTTTGGTATAGTTTATAACATGTGCTATAAATACTTTTCGGGTGTGGGACGTTCTGGTAGTTAAGGTGCCTGACTAGCAACATGTTGATTGTAACATTGAATTTCTTTGCTGAACAAGACCTCCTCTTTAGCCTTGTAGCCGATGTAATGATACAGTCAATCCTACTTTATCTTGGAAAAGAGTAGCCAAGATTTGGTGGTGGGTTATAAAAACTATTCTTTCACTTCGATATTAGAGTCGTCTAGTAACTTCAAGCGAAAATTCAATAGCAAAAATAAAAACAAAAAAGTTCTTACGCAGATGTAATTTATATAGAGATGTACAGTTGAAAATAGATCATAAATAACTCTGTCTAATTTTACTTAATACCATATGTAACTCATAACTTGAAACGTACCCCAGTTTGTTCTAAATATAATAATGTTTTGTGTGTGCTTCGATTCAGTGTTTACCAACACGAGAAAATTACCAATGTCTTCAAGTAAAGTATACCTTTAATGTTTTCCTTTGAATAATTATGAAATTGTGGGTTTGTTATTAAATAAAACTCTATTTGAACGTAGTTTGATAGATAACTTAATTGAGCTTTTACTATAAAAAATCGTACAAAAAACAAATGGCACCTTGAAGTTCAAGGGTGCTTGTGATTCAGGCTGAATGTAGGTAGGAATGAGGTTTTAGCTTGATTGACTGATTTCGTGTTTTTGTGTTGCTAACTTGGTAGTTCACTACTAATTTTCTGATTATCTAACCAAAAACGAAATAGATTAGATAAGCACCTGATGACTAATTGTCTCAATAACTAACTTGGTTTAGCGCCTATTCGTTAACTAATTCCAGAACTAAATAAGTTTAACGTTTACTTGTGAACTATCCTTCTAACCAATTAACAAGTTTTAAGGCCTTCTGGTTAGCTATCGTAACAATTAACTAAAGTAGATTCGGACTTTCTGGTTAAATATCTTAAAAAATTAATTCAACTGGTCCCGCACCTACTGGTTTAACTGGTGGTTAACTATCTTAACAATTAGCTAAATTGGTTTATCGTATGCTGGTTAACTATTTGGTTTAGTGCTAGCTTTAATATCACATCTCTTAATGAAACATTGCTGATTATCATAATATACAGTAAGAATTTCTTCACCAGATCAACCTGATATTTTATCATTTGATATTATGTATAACATAGGAAGTAAGTTGTGCAATGGGAGAGTTCTCAATAAGACTTACTACAGTTGACAGAACTAATACATCCTGGAGCACTAACTGTTTAGTCTGCTACCTCCACCAAAGAGGTGATACATTTTAGAGTACTGGCTGTGTAGTCTGCTGTTTCCGTCTGAGAGTTGATACATTCTGGAGTATTGGCTATTTAGTCTACTGCCCCCATATGAAAGTTGATATATTCTGGACAACTGACTATTTAGTTTGCTGCATCCATGTGAGAGTTCATACATCCTGAGATTAATTTGTACCCAGGATGTTATAACATGGGTCTTAACGTATGTTCCAAAATAAAGCAGAGAACAACATTTCGACCTTCTCAGATCATCTTCAGGTTTACAAAGAGAGAGTTTGCAAGTGATCGGACACATGTCTCAGGGACGAGAACGTAAACGGGTACGAAATTGTAGGGGGCGTTCAAAGTTAGGTTGTAAATTAGTAATGGTGAAGAGATATTCTTTATATTGGTTTAATTTTGGTTTTAGTTGTTGTTTAAGTAGGTCATTTTATTATCTGGGTGTTTTTTACGGTTACGTTGGGTTTATTAAATTTGTAGTGCTCAAAAAGTGTGAGGGTGTTCTCTGAATTTGGTCTCCATCTTTCTACTTGTTTTTCCAATATAGAAATCGTTACAGTTGTTTTATAAAACTTGATAAATAATGTTCGTGTTGTGTTTGTCTGAGAGTAATTTTTACATAGTATGGACTTTAGTTTTGTACCGGATTCTTGAATAAATTCTTGAAAAAATACGTGGGGGTGTATAATGTGACGGTCAATCCCACTTTTCGTTGGTAGCCCAAAAGTTGGCGGTGGGTCGTGATGACTAGCTGCCTTCCCTCTAGTCTTACACTGTTAAATTAGAGACGGCTAGCACAGATAGCCCTCGAGCAGCTTCATGCAAAATTCCAAAACAAACAAACAAGATTTGTGCAATAATATATGATGTCGTAGGACGTTTTTTCCAATTATGTTTTGTTGTGGACTGTTTAATTATAATCATCTGTGAAGGAGAGAATTAATAATGAAATAAAGGAATAGCTTTAATTTAATAATTTAGACAAATAGAATTTCAGGATGGATATTCAGCATTACCTGAAACTGTCTTATTCTATACTACTTACGTACAGTGAAATGTTCAATTCACATACCTGGTATCAAATGACCCCAAGTTTCTCGAAAGAAATCATGCAAACAGTTAAAAATAAACTGAATAAACTATTATACGTTTAATCACGAAATACAATCAAAATCTTTGAACGAAAATATTCTAAATGGCGAAACTTTAAATTGGTCGAAAGGGCCATTTTGGCCCATTATGATTGTATTATTCAATCACTTTGAAAATTGAAAGAATAAATTATAATGGCAATGTAACTTTAAAGCGAAAAATATTTCAAAAACCGATTATTTGAATCTACCGTTTTTTACAGTGTATCTGTAAGAACTAACATCAAACTGGTTGTGCTAATCACAGGCAACTGAAATCGAACATTACTGTAAACCTTCATAACGGTAGTTTCGTAAAGTCAAAGCAATCAAATTGTGTACCTGATACAGACAGATTCTAAGTGGCTGAAATAAAAATACGCTTAGAAATAAACTGGCGATGATAATTTACGGTTTCATCTTCATTCCTCTTTTGATGCAAAGACATTTCATGTTTTATCTGTAGAAGAGAAACGTAAGTCTGTGTATAAAAATGATATGAACTATTTTTAAGTATCGTTATGAATAAAGTTAAAAACCCTAAAATTCCTTTGAAAGGATACAAATATTATTACTAGATATTGTAAAACGTTATTTGAATTTTAAATAGTTTGGTTTGTCGAACTAACGCTATTACACTTGAAATCATAAACAGCACTAACATGATTACTACTTATAGTCCTAATCATTACTAACATGATTAATACTTATAGTCATGAGCATTAGTAACACAAATACTACTTGAAATCAATAGCACTACTAACACGATTACTACTTCTTAACAAATGTTGCTCAGTTTGTGTATTTCTACCTTGGTTGATTTTCATGAAAGTTTAACTATATTAAGATAACTTATCATAATAGTTATTAACATATATGTATGTATATGTATATGCTTTATGAAAAAAATCATTCCTATTTCTTTCAGAATAATTACTGGCAAGAAGAGTCAGTTCTCAGAAAGTCAGTCACGTTTTCAACATTGAGTATTTAGATATTAATAAACTACCGGTAGACAATTCCTTCTCAAAACAGATGTTGAAGTGCAGATGCAAACTCGTGAAACGAATGGTAGGTTGTGTGGGTAACCTACATCATAACTTAACACCGCTAATTTTAGAAGCTATAGAAAGCTGTTCACCATATGTTTAGTTTAAAGTAGAGCGTCAAAAGTGAACAGAGCTATTTTAGTTAATAACCTTTGATATTTGAAATGTTAAAATTAATAATATCAGTTGGAGTTCACAACTGTAAAGAAACTTTAAGTAATGTTAAAATAATGTAAACATTTATTTGTTTGTTTGTGTTCGAATTTCGTGCATAGCTTCAAGCGGTCTATTCACACTAGCAGTCCCTAATTTAGCAGTGTAAAACTAGAGAAAAGGCAGTAGTCATCGTCACCCACTGCCGACTCTTGGGTTGCCCTTATATCAAAGAATAGTGGTATTGACCTTAAAATTATAACGCTTCACGGCTAAAAGGGCGAGTATGTTTGATTTGACGAGAATTTTTGTTTAGTGTTATGTTGTTCTTTCTAAACACTTTTAAATAGCTTAAAATTAGAAAATATTTAAAAAAATACATGTTAGAATACATTTTATCTCCACGCCCAAACAGAATGAAATACACTTATTACAGGTTGAAGTTAAATTTCATTGACTTTTGATGTTCTTGGGTACAAAACAGAACAAAGACCAAAAATAATTAACAAAACCCATCCATGGTACACGTCAAGTGGGAGACATCTTACTTTAATATATTTAAAGGTTTATCGTAACGAGTTTAAACTTCTTTGTCTCAAGTAATAATAATAATAACATTTTTGCACAAAAATATGTTGAGGTCTGACCCACAGCTAAAAGTAACCAACATAAAAAAACAAATATGAAACTAAATACTCTACGATTCCAGTGAAAGCTTTGATAATATTGGTTACAGTTGTTACAGTAACGAATATAGTTACATTTCATTTTCATGTATCGTACATCGCTATACTTCTATTATAAACACTTTCCCAGAAAGTTTTCAAATTTATATATATTTTTATTTTTATATACATCTATATATATATATATGTCTGTATCTTCATATACTCATGTATATCTATCTTTATACACAACTATATGTATGTCTGTATCATCCTACACTCATATATATATATACTTTTATATATTCCTATATATATCGGTATCTTTATATGTATCTATATATACCTCTATCTTTATATAAATCTACGTATATCTATATCTTTATATACATCTATATATTTCTGTATCCTTATATACATCTGTATATGTCTCTATCTTTATATACAACTGTGTATCTGTCTTTATATAATCTATATATATCTTTATACATATATATATATATATATATATATATATATCAGTATCTTTATATACGTCTCTCTCTATATATATATATATATCTAAATCGCTTATTATTCTTGGAAAGTTGAATCAAAATATCCAAAAATAATATTGTACTGAATAATAAAAGTGTGAAACTTGAATATTACAGTTTTATCAAGAATGAGAACCATGTTTTAAAAATGACAGTTTTATCAGGAACGGCAAGCCTGTTTCAAATATTAACGTTTTATTCACAAGAAGAATAAGCGATACTGATATATATATGGGCCCGGCATGACCAAGCGCGTTAAGGCGTGCATACGACTCATAACCTGAGGGTCGCTGGTTCTCATCCCTGTCGCGCCAAACATGCTCGCCCTATCAGCCGTGCGGGCGTTATAATGTAACGATCAATCCCACTATTTGTTGGTTAAAGAGTAGCCCAAAAGTTGGCGGTGTGTGGTAATGACTAGCTGCCTTCCCTCTTTTCTTACACTGCTAAATTAGGGACGGCTAGCACAGATAACCCTCGAGTAGCTTTGTGCGAAATTCTAAAAAACAAAACAAACAAACTGATATATATATATATATAAATGTATATAAAGATATAGGTACATATAGACGTATATAATGATGCAGATATATATAGAGACGATATAAAGGTAGAGCTGTATATAGACGTATAAAAAGATATATATTGCTGTACATAAAGACATAGACATATATAAATGTATATGAAGATAGATAGAGAGTTATAGATTATGTAAAGATAAATACATATATGTATATAAAGATACAGACATATAAAGACGAAAATGAAGATATATATATTATATGAAGGTAGATACACAGATGTATATAAAGCTAGAGGCATATATAGATGCATATAAAAATGCAGATATTTATAGACGTATATACAGATAGAAGTATATAAAATGCATATAAAGATATATATGTGTATATATATATGAGTATATCATGATACAGATATATATATACATACATAGATGTGCATAAAGATAGATAGATATACATGAGTATGTGAAGATAGAGAGAAATATATAAAGATGTATATAATGATACATATATATATATATAAATTTCAAAAAGCATCTGGGAAAGTGTATATAATAAAAGTAAAGTGATGTACGATAATTAAAAATGAAATATAACTATATTCGATACAATAACTAGGATAACCAATATTATCAAAGCTGTTACTGGAATCCAGAGAATTGAGTTTCATATTAGTCGTTTATGTTGCATGTTTCTAGCTGTGAGTCCGACCTCAAGATATTTTTGTGCAAAAATGTTATTATTATTACATGAAGCAAAGAAGTTTAAACTCTTTATGATAAACCTTTAAATATATTAATGTAAGGTGTCTCCTACTGAACGTGTACCATGGATGGGTTTTGTGTTAATTATTTTTGTAGTGTTGTGTTTTGGTTTTCAACATAAGAACATCAGAAGTTAATGAAATTTAACTTCAACCTGTAACAACTATATTTCCTTATGTTAGGGCGCGGAGTTGACACGAAGATGAATTGTGTTTTTCTTTTCGTCTAAACGTGAACAAAATTGTATCGTATTGTTAACATTTGTTAAGCTGTTTTAAAAGTGTTTGGAAAGAGCAACATAACACTTAACACAAATCCCCGTCACATCACACATACTCGCCCTGTTAGCCGTGAGGACGTTATAAATTTACGGTCAATCTCAATATATACAGATATTATATAAATATAAATTATAATAAGTTATCTTAATATAATTAAACTTTAATGAAAATCAACCAAGGCAGAAATATATAAATTTAGCAAAACGTCTTGAAAAATACAAATCATGTTTATGATTTTAAACGGTAATTGTATTACGTATGTTTATAAAACTCAAGTAATGCTTATGATTTTAAGTATTAATTATGTTAGTAATGATTAGGACTATAAGTAGTAATCATGTTAGTTTTGTTTATGATTTCAAGTGAAATCGTATTAGATCGACAAACCGAATTATTTGAAATTCAGATAACGTTTTACAATATCTAGATATAACATTTGTATCCTTTTAAAAAAACTTTTGGGTTTTTAACTTTAGTCATAAGGATGCTTTAAAATAGTTCATGACATTTTTATACACAGACTTACGTTTTTCTTCTACATATAATACATGAAATTTCTTTGCATCCGCCCCCCCAGTGGCTCAGCGGTAAGTCTGCGGACTTACACGCTAAAATCCGGGTTTCGATAACCGTGGTGGGCAGAGCACAGATAGCCCATTGTGTAGCTTTGTGCTTAATTCAAAACAACAACTTCTTTGCATCAAAAGAGGAATGAAGACGAAACCGTAAATTATCATCGCCTGTTTATTTCTAAGCGTATTTTCATTTCAGCCACTTAAAATCTGTCTTTATCAGGTACACAACTTGATTGCTTTGACTTCACGAAACTACTATAATGAAGGTTTACAGTAATGTTCGATTTCATTTGCCTTAAATCAATACAGCCAGTCTTATATTAGTTCCTACAAATACACTGTAAAAAACGGTAGATTCAAATAATCGGTCTTTGAAATATTATTCGCTTTAAAGTTATATTGCTATTATAATTTATTCTTTCAATTTTCAAAGTGGCTGAATAATACAATCATAATGGGCCAAAATGGCCCTTTCGACTAATTTAAATTTTCACCATTTAGAATGCTTTCATTCAAAGATTTTGATTGTGTTTCGTGATTAAACATATAATAGTTTATTTTTAACTATTTGTAAGGTTTCTTTCTAGATACTTTGGGTCATTTGATATCAGGTATGTGAATTGAACATTTCACTGTACGTATGTTGTATATAATGAGACAGTTTCAGGTAAAACTGAGTATCCTCCCTGAAATTATATTTTTCTTAATTATTAAATTAAAGCTATTCCCTCATTTCACTATTTTTTCTCTCCCTCACTGATGATTATAATTAAACAGTCCACAACAAAACATAATTGGGAACAAACGTCCTTCGACATGATATATTATTGCTACAACATTAATATGAGTTAGCTGTTAGCGTCTACTGCCCTGGCAACATAGAAAATGTGAAACAATACTAAGAGATGGTAGCTCTAATTACAAAGTAAAATGTTTACTAAATGTAACATAATAAAGTTTAGAGATATGTAATAACCTGAGTTATTTGAATTACCTAAAATAACTTGTCCAATGCGTAGGTGGTAGAGAGGGGTTACTCAGAAACATTTTTGTAAATTTTGTTTAAAATATTTTTTGATCATTTGACTCAAAACAAGACAGCATGAATTCAAGACGTAGATCTGAGCGTAGTAAATCCATAAACTTTTTTTTTGTTAGGAAGTTGTTTACTGTAAGATAAAGAATTTGATAAACGTTTTTTTCTCCGTAACTAAACAAATATTGAGATTAATGTTTCATTGAGGTTAAAACTGGATTGGTCATAGAAGACTGTGAATGTAATGTTCTATGGTTGATATTCTAAAGCAACAACAAAAAAATGTATCTTGTAAATAGATGAATTATTACGTTAATAATCCTATGTTAGAAGCCTAGATACACTTTTCTAAATAACAGTGCAAATGTGAATGTTTTAAATCAATTCAACGTGACGTACGAAAACATAAGAAGAGTATGGTGTCGTTTGTCTGTAACTTCGCGCAAAGCTGTTCGAAGGTTATCTGCGCTAGCCGTCCCTAATGTTGCAGTGTTAAGACTAGAGGAAAGGCGGTTAGTCATCACCACCCACCGCCAACTATTGGGTTGCTCTTTGACCAACGAATAGTGGAATTGATCGTGACATACCGCTGAGCCACTGGGGAGCAACATCTTTTACACAAACATTATAACTCTTTTTAACTGACACTAAATAATAGACAACCAATATGTATCAAAACTGTAACATCATTGTATGTAAAACTTGGTTAAAGGAAGATCGTCCTGTATCCATTGAAACACTGCATTAAAAATAAACAAGAAAAACTTTTCAAAACAGGAGATAAATTTATGAGTTTGTAATATCAATTTTTCATAAACAATGAAAGCAAAACAGTGTGGATGAGATTTGCATAATATTTATGTTTTGTTACGTAATTCTGTTCGAGTAAAACGTTATGTACTTAATTTAAAGGCCCGGCATGCAAACGAAAGAAATGAAATTTATATCTATATGTACTTTCTCTCTGTAACTTGTATGATAACGATTCATCATGAACAGCAATCAAAGTAAACGTAGAATAGCAAAGTACTGCAAAGTCCATGTGAGAACAGTAATATATTTATTACGTGTTGATGAGATGTGTTAAAAAATGTAAACTCTATTTATATCCAATGAAGATTGTAATGAGAAGTTTGTTCGTAATTTACATTTACAACACTTTCACGTAAGGTACATTTAATATATCAGTACTTTCTCGAAAGAAACAATGAAACAAAATTCAAGTTACTTTTCAAGAAAGTGTTATTGATCATAACAAGTAATTTTACAGATTTTTTACCTTAAAATCTCTAATTGCGGAACAATTTTACAAGTCCTTCAGTGTAAACATGTACGGGCTTACAACCCTAAAATTTTAAAATTCGATTCTTCATGGTATACATAATAGACATTATACAATCCAAATAACAAAGAAAGAAACAGTCTTTGATAAAATCATCATTTTCTATAGTGTCCCAGAAAGTGATCTGCCTACAACTTTACCCTTAGATCTTTACTCACCAGGGGTCTTCACTGATGTGGCATTTTCTGATTTGTTTATTTTTCAATAAATTTAACGAAAACCTCTACTAAGGCTACCTGCGCCAGCCGTTCTTCATTTTTGCTGTATAATAGAAGAGGAAATGCAGCTAATCATCACCACCCACTGTCTACTCTTGGGTTACTCTTTTACCAAGGAAGAGTTGGATTAATCGTCACAATATATCATTCCCAGGTCTGACATGTGGAGCACATTTGTTGAAAAAAAGTTTCGAACCCATATCTCCAACTTATAGTCGAGACCATAACTAGCTGGGAATGTCTGGTCAGCATATTTTGAACGCCTACTGGGTGTTACAAGTACTAGAAATTCAATTTAGTTTCTAATTTTCTTGTGCGTACGAATCTTTTGGTATTTCTATTATTCGTCGCAAATACAAACACAAAGTTACATCTCCTTACTAATTGGCTGATTGAATATTCTGTTAAAATAGCATCTAGTCTCGCAATCTTATATCATTCAAATCGTTTCTATACATTCAAGAAAATCATTGTCATTAAACCAAACTCTTGTTGTTACACGTTAAAAGCTTTCTCTACCTGCAAACAATTCTTCTAAATCAAATCGAAATCCCTGAATGATCACTCATAATGTCTAGTTATAGTCAACAGTCTTTGTGCTTCTGAATAAAATAAATTATTCTGTTTTTATATGTATGATTTGTTGGTGAGCACAATAATCACTGTAACAAAATATTGATCCATCCACTGTTTTAACAGCTTCTTTTGGTATAGTTTATAACATGTGCTATAAATACTCTTCGGGTGTGGGACGTCCTGGTAGTTAAGGTGCTTGACTAACAACATGTTGATTGTAACATTGAATTTCTTTGCCGAACAAGACCTCCTCTTTAGCCTTGTAGTCGTTGTAATGATACAGTCAATCCTAAAGAGTGATCAAGATTTGTTGGTGGGTGATATTAACTCGACGGCTTTGTTCTATTCTTTCACTTCGACATTAGAGTTGTCTCGTGCAAACACTTCTCGAGTAGCTTAAAGCGAAAATTCAAAAGCAAAAATTAAAATAAAAACCTGCTTGTTCGGGTGTTCTTTATATAGAGATGAACAGTTGAAAATTTAACACAAATAATTCCGTCTAATTTTACTTAATCTTATGTGTAACTCAGAACTTGAAACATATGTCAATTTGTTCTAAATATAGTAATGTTTTGTGTGTGCTTCAATTCAGTGTTTGCCAACACGATAAAGTAACCAATGTCTTTAAGTAAATTTTAGCTTCAATGTTTCCCTCTGAATAGTTATGAAGTAGAAATTGTTGTGTTTATTATTAAATAAAACTCTATTTAAACATAGTTTGATAAATTATTTAATCGAGTTCTTACTATAAAAAAATCGTATAAGAAACAAATAACACCTTAAAATTCAACAGTGCTTGTGTTTCAGGCTGAATATAGGCACCAGAACCTGGCTTGACTAGCACCTTTCGTGTTTTCGTCAAGCTAACTTGGTAGTTTATTACTGATTATCTATCGAACATCTAACTAGCTCCAATAAGCACCTTAATTATCTCAATAACTAACTTGGTTTAGCGTCTACGTGTTAACTCATCCACCCACAAACTTGGTTTAACGTCTGCTTGTTAACTATACCACCAACTAATTAACAAGGTTTTGTACCTGATGGTTAAATATCTTAACAATTAATTAAATTGGTTTTGCGTCTAGTGGGTAAGTATCTTACTAATTAACTTAAATGGTTTAGTTCCTGCTGGTTTACTACTCCACCAACCAATTAACTTGGTTTAGTGAGTGCTAGTTAACTATCCCACCAACTAGTTAACCTGGTTTTCCATGTGCTGTTTAACTATCCGAACAACTAGTTTACTTGGTTTAGTGTGTGCTGGTTAACTACCCCACCAACTTATTAACAAGGTTTAGTACCTGCTGGTTAAATATCTTAACAATTAATTAAATTGGTTTTTGCGTCTAGTGGCTATGTATCTTGCTGATTAACTTAAAAGGTTTAGTTTTTGCAGGTTTAGTACTCCACCAACCAATTAACTTGGTTTAGTGAGTGTTGGTTAACTATCCCACCAACTAATTAACTTGGCTTAACATCTGCTAGTTAACTATCTAAACAATTAATTAAATTAGCTTTGTACCTACTGGTTAATTATCCTAAATATTAGATACATTGATTTAGCGTATGATGGTTAACTACTTCAACAATATTAACTAACTTGGTTTAGTGCTAGCTTTTACATCACATCTCTTAATCGAAGCATTGCTGATTATCATAACGTACAGTAAGTTTTTTCACTAGATCAACCCGATATTTTATCATTTGATATTATGTATAACATAGCAAATATGTTGTGCAATGGGATGTTTCAATGGAATTTCCGATAGTTGACAGAGTTCATATATACTGTAGTACTAACTGTTTGGTCTACTACCTCCATTTAAGATTTGATTCATCCTGGAGTACTGACTATTTAGCCTCAGCTTCCGTGTGGGAGTTGATACATCCTAGTGTACTGACTGTTGTGGTAGTTATAACATACTTAGATACATTAGTACTCCAAGATGTCATAACATGAGTATTGACACTTTTACCAAAAAAATAAAGCAGAGGTTATATGCAGGTTTACAAAGAGAGAGTTTGCAAGTGATCGTTACGGGAACATATCTCAAGGACGAGAATGTAAACGAGTACGGAATTATAGGGGGCGTTCAATTACATGTTAGTTTGTTAATTAGTAAAGGTATAGAGGTATTTCTTTGTATTGGTTTAATTTTGGTTTTAGTTGTTGTATAAGTAGGACTTCTTAGTATCTAGGTGATTTCTGTGGTTATGTTGAGTTTATTTAACTTGCAGCTTTCAAAAACGAGTTAAGGTGTTTTTGTATGTTCTCTAAAGTTGGTCTCCATTTTTCAACTTGTTTCTCCAATATAGAATTTGTGACAGTTTTAATAGTATATTTTATAAATGATGTTGGTATTGTGTTTGTTAGTGTAGTTTTCACGTAGTATGAGCTTTAGTTCTGTACATGATTTTTGAATAAATTTGGTATTTATTTTAATGTTGTGTTTTGTCATAAACTTTGTTTTCCAAATGTTTTTTCTTATTTTTTGCTGATGTCATGAATGTATGATATCACACAGATTGAATCACAAGAGATCTATACATCCTTACACCTACCACTATACTGGTACTGATATATTGACGACACAATTGCTGGAATCACATCTACAGAGCATTGACTGTTTTTTTTCTCAACCACGTTAACTCTATACATCCTAACCTTAAGTTAATATCTAAACAGAAAGAAACTAACCAAATATCAATTTTTAACCTCAAGATCCCAAGAACCGATACATAAATTCAAAAGAGAAATTCACATAAAAATCACCCCTTCTAGATTATGAATTTCCTGGGACTAAGCACAAAAACTCAACAGATTAAAAAAACCAAAACAAAACAGCCACAAAACTATGCTCTTCCGTAAAATTAACGATGAAATAAATAAATAAAACAACACTTCATCAACATCGACACAAAACCGGTGAAAAATTATATGCACACACCTAGAACAACAACAATAAATCCCAAGATACAACAAACTACAAAACTTTATACTGCTCCGTTCCTGAAGATGACACAAGAAGGTCGAAACGTTGTTCTCTGTTATATTTTGGTAAAAGTGTTAATATCCATACTAGTCGTAGTGAGATATTTTTACGTCAAGTGTGTTTCTTGTCATCACAAATTTTAGGGTTGTGAATATGTAGTCTGCTGCCTCCATGGCGATTCACAACATCTCAATAATTAATATTTAAGTTACTTTCAAAGTAACTATTTTGATTAAAGGCTTCTCTATCAAAACTTCCTTTTCTTTTTGACCTCAAATTTTGGAGCTGACAATGTTTACCATGGTTGTGACAACCTATTCTCAAATACCAATTTTAAAACTGCTCTTTCCAGTTGGTACTGAAAAAAGGTGGTAATTAGATTGTTACTTAAAAGTATGGTTCCGTTTAAACGTTGTTCCAAACTAAGGAGGTTCATACCTAATTTTTGTTTTTGTTTTTAATGGAATATCATATGCGTAAAAATCGGATTCCTATACTCGTAAAGGACAAAGCACAAAAGGCTAATTTTACACTGAATTTTTTTTTATCCAGTGTTAGAAACTTGCTTTTCCAAATGGTGCAATTTAAAACTTGTTTAAACTGGCATTCAGATAAAGAAAACCTATCTCACTACGTGGTTTGTAAAACAGAGCAAGTACTTTTTCTCGAGAAAGCTGTCGGACTTCAGTATAAAGCAGCAAAAGTTCATACAAACTTCTCATATCCTCGCGGAGCAAACTGAAGATCTTCGCATTGAATGGTTTTAATTTTATAAAATTAACTGTTTTTATGACATCACCTGATACATCTTGTAAGTCTTCTGTCATTCGCTTCATTACAAGTGCATGACGATGAAGACAGCAGTGGATACTCTCGATGTCCGGGTTTTTCTTTTTTAGCACTGAATGTCTAGTCTGCTGCGTCCAGAAGAGAATTGATATATTCTGGAGTTCTGGCTGTTTTATCGGCTGCCTCTATTTAAGTTATGATACATCTTGGAGTTACTGGCTGTTCAGTTGCCTACGTCCATTTGACAGTTGATACATTCTGGTGTACTGTCTCTTTAGTCTGCTACCTCAATCTAAGAGTTGATACATTCTGGAGCACTGGGTGTTTAGTCTCTACCTCAAGGTGGGAGTTGATATATCCTGGAGTACTGATTACTTAGTGTGCTCCATCCATGTGGGAGTTGTAACTTACTGAAATACATTAGTGCTCAAAGACATTATGACATGGGTACAAACACTTTTACCAAAATAAAGCAGAGAACAAAGTTTCGACCTTCTTAGGTCATCTTTAGGTCACCAAAGAGAAAGTTTGCAAGTGACCGTTACCGGACACATATTTCAGGGGTGAGAGTGTAAACGGGTACGGAATTGTAGGGGGCGTTGTATTTATATGTGAGGATGTTAATTAGTACATTTGTAGAGGTTTTCCTTCGTGTTGGTTTCATTTTGGTTTTACTTGTTGTTCGAGTAGAGATTCTTGGTATCTGGGTGTTTTCTATGGTTATGTTGAGTTTGTTCGATTTGCAGTGTGTAAAAACGTGTTAGGGTGTTTTCTGCATGTTCTCTGAATTTGATTTCCATTTTTCTTTAAAGATTATAGTTTCATTAGTAATGACAACTCTGAGAAAAGTATTAGAGATTTATTGAAAAAATAACTGGTTAATATATTACAGTTTTATTAAGAATGAGAAGATTGTTTTAAATATTACAGTTTTGTAGAGAACGACAAATAATTTTAAATATTAAATTTCATTACGAACGAGATCCCAGTTTAAACAAATTGAGTTTTATTGAGAACGATAACTCTGTTTTAAATTATTATTATTTTACTAAGAATGACAACGCTGTTTTAAATATTACAGTATTATTCAGAATGAAAACCTTGTTTTAAATATTACAAATTTATTCAGAACGAGACACCTGTTTTAAATTTAACCGTTTAATTGAGAATCATACGAGGAAATCATCCAAGTACTCAAGTTCATAAGAGAGACAATGCTCCAACATGGCGAGTAAACGATGTTTTATTAATTAGACGTTTCTTTGGTATCTAATTCACAACGACATTCAACTTTCAAATGAAGAAACTCGACTGAAGGAATCAAGTTTCAGTTCTCTTGACAAAAAGAATCGATTGCTTGTGTTCTACGTGACTGTATTAAGGATTCAATTCACCATGTTACTTCCATGGGATTCTGATGGTATTATGAAAGCGATTGAAAACAACATTTGTAAGATATCTAATGATATAAAACAATTCTCATTTACCAACGATGTGCAACAATCTGTGTAAGCGAAATGTGTTGAGAGAAAAGTTGTACTTGCACTGCTGTATCAGTTGATGACACTAAAACACGTGAAAGAGAGGCGACAGATTGGAAAAGAAGCTTTCAAAACAGCTGAATGGCACTTTCGTCGGTTAAAGTCTGTTTCAAAATCAAAGCAAATTATGATTGATCTTAGCCAGGAGGATTGGTCAACAAAACACCACAAGTACATCCTCCAAGTTTACTACAGTGTATAGACTGAACCAAAATGTTGTGATAGCGTCATTAAATCTGCGAATTATTTCGTAAAATTTTATATGGAATTTTAATCTTTATATAATTTAATGTTTGTTGGTTTTTGAATTTCTCGCAAAGCTACACAAGGGATATCTGCGCTAGTCATTCTCAACAACAAATTATTCGGTTTGTACAGAGCATAACTGACCCTGTTCGATCATGCAGACATAAAAGTTCACTCAATTGTTCAAAAACTTTATACCTTTCCGAAAAGTAATGTAAAGTATTAATGTTTAATAATTATTTTCTCTTAGAAAATAATTGAGTAATCACTTAAATTTATATTCTCGTTAAACAAAATAAAAACAGAAAAGGGAATACGGACGAGGTTATTACAGTTCTTTCCCTAAGCGTTTATTTAGACTTGAATAACTTATTATTTATACTACATGCTAGTTTAGAATTTCTTTAACAAAACAAATCAAACATAGACTTATAGATGAACCGAAAGACAATGATTTCTTCCATGTAGTCTTCCACAATACAATATACTGTACGAAACGTATACCTTTTATGAAATGTGGCAGATGGTCAGCACAGTTCAAGTCATTACTTTAAGAATATACATTTATTAACTAACAGATTGCTTGATTTTAGAAAATAATGATGTTTCAATATGGCTCACAGTGAAACATCTACTATTAATAAAAACGCCTTGAAGTTCCTAAACCAGTACAACGTTTGATGTATCCTGATTGGACAGATGTTTATTTGTTTGAATTTTGCATAAAGCTAAATGAGAACTACCTGCTCGAGCCGTCCCTAATTTCTTTGTTTGACAAATCTATTGTTATATTTTGCTATATAATTGTAAAATACAATTAGATTCAGTACGAAATAGTATTGTCAAAGTACGGCTGTATGTTCCACTAGTTAACATCCAATTATAAAGATATGGTTAAAATAACAGCAGTTTCTTTACCACAACGTTTGTTTTTTATTGTCAGTTTTCATTATGTACTTCTACCAAAGAACACATGTTTTGACGTGCATTTTCCTGAGCACAGATTAAAATATTTTCTTAAAGATTTGAACTAATAATATTGTTCAAAAGTTTCCCTTGTGTTGTAACCTGTCAGAATTTGTCATCTGTTCATTTTGAATGCATGCAATAGAATATATTTCAATAGTTTTTTCCTAGAATGGTCTTCAACCAGATAATCAACCCTAGAAATAAACATTTTATCTTAAAACATAATTAATTTTATTTTTGCAATTCGTCTTATTAATTGGAATCATTGTAACTTCTCCATCGATGCCCAATGGTGAGTCAGTGATAAGTTTAAAGATTTACAATCCCAGATTCGATTCTCTGCAATGGATAAATCGCATAGAGCTCATTGTTTATCTCTGAGCTAAGAAACAAGAAATAAACAAACCCTTAGCAATGTTTTTACCTTCATATATTTTAGAACTATACTAAATTGAAAAAGAGTAAACTAAATACCTTAAAACTGTTGTAACACTTAAAGGTTCCTGTTATGTTAGAGCTGCTTAGATATCACAATCAACGATATTAGGAAATTTAGGTTCATTGGGCACCTTTCATGTAAGAGCAGAGTTCGCTTTATATAATTTCTGTAATGCATGTTTGTGTATAGAAAACATGTTCATACTGAAATTAAACGGCGTTGCAACAACAAATATAGAAAAAATAACTCATCAAGGACACTAATTTAGTTGGAACCGTTTTCTAACACACTGGTCGTACACCGTACATCATATTCTGACAGTTTTATACTCTTTTCAGTTTCTATAATTTCAAATCACAATTGTAAATTGTGACTTTCATAGATCCTTGAAGACGACTATATGTGATGTGTAATAGAACACATTTATTTGAATATTCAGGAATAATACACAACAAAGGTATTTGTTAACACTGAATGAACAGAACCCAAAGATGAAAAGAACTTATTTCAAAGGAGCTTTACAACGTAATTATTTGATTTCCACTTTTAAATCTTATACTTTATTTTGTAATATATTGAAGATAGATTAAATTTTTAGTAAAAACAAAACAAAATAAAGTTATTTAAGAAGAGGTTCATTGGGCAAATACATAAAAACCAGTAATATTTTTTTCACCAATATTACACGTAAATGATGAAAAAAAACACAAAAAAAACATATGAATTCTTATTGGCTACGATATATCAGACTTACCGTTCTTATGGAATTAAATACACACACCACAACGACAAAGCGCGTCGAGGGCGTTAAGGTGCTCGACTCCCACTCTGAAGGTCGAATATTATAATTTTTGTCCTACCAAATGTCCTCATCCTTCTGGCCATGCGGAACTCGCGCAATAATGTAACAGTCAATTTGTCGGAAAAAGAGTAGCTAGCCCAAGCGTTTGTCGATGGATGGTTGTCACGTCTATTGGGTCTTTCATTTCTAAATTAAGGACAACTATCACACATAACTCTCTTCTATTTTTATGCAAAATTCAACAGAAACCAAACTGTGACCCTGTCAAAATTAGTCGACTTTTATTTTCAATAATTTGTACATTATTAGCCTGTTGTTTTAATACTTTTTGTTAAAAGTACCAATATCCACTTGATAATGTCTACGTTTTCATATTGATTCATTGCAAACATTTTTTTTCTTTTTATATTTTCTTACGTATTTTTTATGTTTTATATCTTCGTTGAAAAACACAAATAACAGCTTGTATAATTTATTACACTAAACTATTAACAAATATAACAGATATAACATAAATTATATAATAACAGTGACAGATATTAAGTTACAACATTCGAAATTAATTACAAAACAAAATAATACTAGTTTCAAACTTCAAAATAAATCACAATACAAAATGGTACTGGCCTGTATCTAATATAATGATCTAAAATGAAAGTCTCAAATTCCAGTCTAGGGTGCGAATTTGGTCCCACGAAGAAATTCCGAAGCTTAAATGAAGAAGTTCAGAAACAGTTCACAGTTCAATAAATTCGCCGACTCTCAGCACAAGCAGTAATTCAGATGAATCGTAGAGATTGACGAAATAAAATCACAGCTTCCGTATATCTAACTTCAGTCACAAATCCAAGTTGAATAATCACAGCAAACACTTAATCTTTCTCAAATAACTAACTCTCTTTTTTTGAAATAAAACTGATGTTGAATCTCACTTTTTTTCTTCGAATAAAAACTGATGATGTGTCCCCCTCTCTCTCGCATCTTCGTCTGTTTATATATTGTAGGCCTAGACCCCTCGAATAACAGCGAAATTTCTACAGATCTCCAGAGCAATCCGCGCATGTCCATTCTTGCACGAGACTAATAGTCTAGACACGAAGTCGCCAGCACTTCATTTACAAACATATGATTGGTCTACTTAATTCAAGAAAATTCTAAATGTTACCCTAAATGAATAACAACATATTTTATTAGTTTAAACTTCGAAACAATAATATAAATATGGAAACATAGATAATAGAAATGAAAATCCAAACACAACACGACATGCCGTCGTTTACAAAATATTTACATATTTACATAACAATTTCAATATATGTTAAAGTTTGAAATAGTTCGAGTTGCAGTCTAGTAAAACACATCATGAGCAACTTTCCCAAATGATTAAAAATAGTATTTTTAGGATGCAAACCAATTTTTTACTGTGATGGTTGTTAAAATATGATATTGACTACTTTCAACCCTAATGAGGTTCATAAAATACCTGTTAAAGACATAGAATTATCTTGATAAATTAGTTCATGTTAAAGTACGTTTAATGAAAAATAAATTTATAATTAATCTTGTAGTTTTACCACTACGTTCAGTTGAACCAATAATTGCTTTTTGGTGCTTTGAGAAACGTTCCTCTCGGGTGGACAAACACTGAGGTTAATTTCTCTTTGAAAAACGTAGGGCGAACGTGTTACGGGTGTCGCTTGGAACTTCCATGGCTCGAATATTTGAGATCTTTACAACAACAAAAACGAGATATTTAAGTTCACCTATCTTCCTTGGTAAATATTAAATTCGCATTTTTGTTATTTTGTTTCGTGTCACAATCACATTTGGAATCATTTGATTTCAATTCTACTTGTGGTTTTGGCTTATTCTGATATAAGCAAAAAATTGATCTACTATATTAGGTACCAGCATGGTTTGCCCAGAGATAGTTTATTTGCTACGGAAATATGACATCTGGTCCTTCAAGGCTGCCATCAAGTTTTATAACTTTTCAAAGACTTTGACTAATTTATTTTTGGTCAGAATATAAACGTCGAATTAATTTCACGCCAAACTACACCGTGTTCACGTAGACTTAACGTCACACGTGAAGAAAAACAATTCTCCTGAGAACTTTCTCAAAGGCTCCTGTCCCACACACCTATACCGTGACATCTTCTCTCCTTTCTACCAACTTACTATGATAAATACAACTACATCGAAAACAACTGTAAGTCCCAATCGAAACTTTTTCGACGCTTGTACATTAAAAGTTGGTTTTTCACAAACACTCCAATTTTCCGACACACTAAAATACTATTTCTTGGGATTTACAGATCCCTCCCAACATGACGGATTTGTGTCACATTGAATCCGTTTTGTTTGTAAATTCTAGATCTCCTTCATTCAAGACACTTAAGACTGTCTAAGTCCTCTATAAGTCTGCAGAGTCAAAGAAATCTTTCCTAAGTAAGCATAAACCACTTCTGATCCCAAATGACAAGCATAATTCTTCTTCTCTGCTCTGTTATTACGATACAATCTGTGATTATTTCACATTAAGTGGTTACCGCCATTGACTCGTTATGGCTAAACTGAGGAAAATATCATAATAACTTTGCGAACACTTACATAGCTTCCGGGATCTGCTCGTATTTGTAACATGGAACAGAAAAATGTAGAAATATTTATCTCTCTCTTATCCACAATTTAAAACATAAGAAACATAGAGCAAGATGATGTCACAAAAGTCTAGCACCTTTCTTAAAATAGCTGTATTTCGTTTCACTCTAACAGAATTACTAACAAATACGAAGATACGATGTAAATCTCATCCACACTATGTTGTTTCCATTGTTTAAAAATTGATATTACCTGTCCATAAATTTCTTTCATGTTTTGAAAAGTTTTTCTTCTTTGCTTTTAACGCAGTGTTTCAATGGATATAGGAAGGTTGAATTTATAACCAAGTTTTATATACAATGATGTTCCATTAGTGAAATATATCAGTTGTCTATTATGCACCGTCAGTTTGAAAGAGTCATAATGTTTGTGTAAAAAATGTTATATTTACCTCTTCACCCTAGCTATATTAGAAAAATTGAGTGTGTTTTATTGAAATAATACATCTAATAACAGTGGATACTTCCTTTGAAACTATTTTATGTTAGTGAAATTGATTGACTTTGTTGTTTTTGGTTTTTAGTTATAATGTAATAAAAAAGAAGCAGAAAGAAGAACAAGAAATTCGAACTTTTTGCTATGATAGTTAAAGATATTTACAAAAATTAGTGACCCAGTCTCAACATCAAAAAACAAGTTTATTAAATGTTCATCTTTTCTAACATCTCAGGTTCTGTTACAATAGAAACAAAGCACCCTGTACTTTTCAAACCGAGGGTTTGCTGAAACCTATTTTTGATACAATTCACAATAAGTGAAACAAAAGTGACACAAGAGGTGTTAGCGTGTTCAACTAAGTTTGTGCTTAACAATGATTCAACGATAAACGTTCGTGTATTTTTACGTGAACTCGAAAACAAACAAATAATACCACAGGAAAATTTTGAATTTCACTCTATTTCGATTGTTATCAAGTGATAAATAAAAATATTTGAAATTAATATAGCAGATAATTATTTTTTTAATTGTAAAAACGATGTAAAATAATGAATCGGTTTCATAAAATAATAAAATTTCATTTTTTATAACATCTTAATCTATAATGAAAATTGGACTTTAAACCCAAACTTTATTTCTTAAGTAATTTGATATTCATTCTCCTGCACCTTGTTTTACAATATAAGAATATGTTATTGGACAATTCTCCTTGTATAAATGATCCATTGGACTCTCATCTCCAGGTTTAAACTGTTTTCTTCGAACTTGACTGTTCCAGATATGTACCATATAGCTATCGTTCCAGATTTCTTTTAAGGACTCGGTAACATTGGGATCAAACAACAGTTGACACTGAGAAAAATGAATGGGATAAAAAGCTGGAACTGGGAAGAGATGAACTCCATAACACCTGAATCCTGGAGCAAAGTATTTGTTTTCTCTTTTACATGCTTCGCGAAAAACCCTGGTTACTAAATCAGGGCCCGTATATCCCCAGATTTTGGGGCTGTATTCTGTAATAAATCGTTGCATGCACTCAACGAGGAATGAACTGTCTTTCTGTGCTTTAATTATAGCATTATTCACAACTGTTAAAGATTGAAAACCAGCGTAGGTAGGCAAGTTGGGAAGTGGTTTTCTTATTATACAGTCAGAGTCGATGGCTATACCACCATACTTTTTGAGTAGCGCATATTTTAAACCATTTGATAAGAAATTTGTTTTGTGAATGGTTACGTTAAACAATTTACTCTGATACCACTTTGCTAATGGTGTTCCGGAGAATATTATTTCGAAGTTTAACGGCTTAACTTTAACGTTTCCAATTTGTGATACAATTTGGAAAAACTCGTTCTTTTGTAATTCACTCAAGTTATTACAAGCGTAAAATAACTGGATTCTGTTGTTAGGATGATATTTTGCTGAAGACTCAATAGAGCAAGATTCTCTACTCGTTAGGTAGCATTTACCAGAGGTCTCAAGAAAGAACATGTTTTCTGGTTCTGTCACGTTTTTCATTTTCAAGAATCTCTTCTGACCTGAGAAAGTTAGGGAATTGCAACTTTTTTATAACATGTTGAATACAATTTATGAACAGATCAGTAAGGAATATTCACAATCAATACTCAAGAAATAAATTTACAAATGTTATTAAAATAAAACCTTTATATCGTAAACGATTGTTTTATTGCTTTGCAATAATAGTAACATAATACTGAACTAAATCCAACATCAGATCAGTAGTACATCATCTTGGTTAGACAAGTAAATTAAAAACTTGAAAGTATCTTCTTATTCAAAATGCTTTTTTATCATTAGTCATTAGCGGAAATCAGTCAAAAGGAATATGTGTTATTTTTACGCAGGGAATTTATCTGCAGAATTTACCGTTGTAATCACGAAAAATTATATCAGATGACTGTTTATCTGGAAAGGTTAAGCATACCTTTTACAATACAAAAACAATAACATTTTATAAAAGCCAAATAATTTTGAAAGTATATTACATTTTCTAATAAATATGCAAACATTTTCTTTTTTTTCCTCTTATAGAATTGTATCTTTTCATGTTTATGTTTTATGTTAGTGAGTTTTAATGCAAAATATTTCTAACGTTTATTTGTTTGCTCCTCAGAGCCAAATTAGATTATTGTAAATTAACTACTATGATATTTATAAATACTGGCTGTGTGTGTATATTGGTTCATTTTTTGACAATTTAAGTAATTTAGAAGAAACGATTCAAATTTAAAGTTTTCGACACTTCTTAATCTTGGTCTCTTTATGCTATTTCGCCTTTTTGAATTAATATGATTGATGAAAAATTTATTACATTGTGATTATGTTTGTGAGAGTATTTTTTTGCGTACTTATATAGTGTTGTTCTTATGTTAAGGCCCAGCATGCCAGGTTGTTAAGGCACTCGACTCGTAATCCAAGGGATACGTGTTTCAAACCTGCTTGCTCTTTCACTCGCGCGGGCGTTAAAATATACTATTCTTGGATGAAAGAGCAACCCAAGCGTTGGCGGTGGGTGGTGATGACTAGCTGCCTTCCCACTCGTTTTACACTGCGACATTAGGGAAGGCTAGTGCAGATAACCCTCGAGCAGAAAAACGAAACCAAACCATTCTTATGTTTTACACAATACGTTGAATTGATTTAAAATCTACGCATTTGCAGGGTTATTAGGAAAACTACATCTAGATTTTAAACATGGGATTCTTAATCTATTTACAAGATACATTTCTTTATTGTTGCTTCGGAATTTTAACCAAAGAACTTCAGATTCACAGTCCTTTTAGATCGGTCCGATTTTTACATTAATGTAACATTAGTCTCAATGTTTACCTGTAAACTTGGGAATGGACTAGTGCTTGACATGGAACTGCAAATATCACTCTTTTTTTAATCCAGAGTCACTGATAATGGATCCGTTATGACTGTGAGTGTCTTTCTAACAATTTAATTACAAGAGCCAAAGATTAGGTGGTGGGTGATATTGAATAGCCCTTTCACTCGAGTTTGCTAATAAGTAAATGAGGGACGACCGTGAAGAAATATCCCTTGTTTAGCATGACACCAATTTACAAAACAAACAAAGCGAACAAACAGAACAGCAATTAGATTATGCTATATTATTCTACGGATGTTTGTACTAATTGGTCTCGTTAAAAACATAAAAAGAAATAACAATAACAGTATAATTTAAAACAATTAATAAGAAATAGCAGAGCGGTTAAATAGGTCTAATCTACATATAACGGTGTCTATATGGAACATTTTCTTTTTCAGATAAATAACATTTTGTAGTTTACCGGTAGTTAAATATGCGTGTTGTAACAAATGGAGATTTAATATAACTTTTAAATCCTCATCATGATACATCCATATATATTCAAAACATTCAGCTTACTTACTTGAGAGTAAGATATTCCAACCAAGTAGAAAAACAACACAGCCATTTGCAAATATACTGAATGTTATTATTTTCAGCGTCGACCCTCTTCGTTTGTTGAAACAAACAAACGCCATATTCTACATGTTAAATGATTTCATCTATCATTCCAAGTATACAGTTTATACCACATATATCAAAGATTCGTTAATAATAACGCGAGTTAAAAACAAAAATAATAACAAGTAATAATAACAAAATATAATATTATAGTTATACGTAAACAGTATCAGAACAACGAATTATTCGGTTTGTACAGAGTATAACTGACACTTTTCGATCATGCAGCCATAAAAGTTCACTCTATTATTCAAAAACTTTATACCTTTCCGAAAAGTAGTGTAAAGTATTAATGTTTAATAATTATTTTCTCTTAGAAAATAATTGAGTAATCACTTAAATTTATATTCTCGTTAAACAAAATAAAAACAGAAAGGGGAAAGGGAATACGGACGAGGTTATTACAGTTCTTTCCTTAGCGTTTTATTTAGACTTGAATAACTTATTATTTATACCACATGTTAGTTTAGAATATCTTTAACAAAACAAATCAAACATAGACTTATAGATGAACCGAAAGTCAACGATTTTTTCCATGTAGTCTTCCACAATACAATATACTGTACAAAACGTATACCTTTTATGAAATGTGGCAGATGGTCAGCATAGTTCACGTCATTACTTAAGTATATACATTTATTAACTAACAGATGGCTTGACTTAGAAAATAATGATGTTTAAATATGGCTCACAGTGAAACATCTACTATTAATAAAAACACCTTGAAGTTCCTAGGCCAGTACAAAGTTTGTTTATCCTAGTTGGACATATGTTTGTTTGAATTTCATGTAAAGCTGCACGAGAGGTATCTGCGCTTGTCGTACCAAATTTCTTTGTTTGACAAATCTATTGTTATATTTTGTTATATAATTGTAAAATACAATTAGATTCAGTACGAAATACTATTGTCAAAGTACGGCTGTATATTCCACTAGGGCCTGGCATGGCCGAGCGCGTTAAGGCGTGCACTCGTAATCCGAGGGTCGCGGGTTCGCGCCCGCGTCGCGCTAAACGTGTTCGCCCTCCCAGCCGTGGGGATATGATGTGACGGTCAATCCCACTATTCGTTGGTAAAAGAGTAGCCCAAGAGTTGGCGGTGGGTGGTGATGACTAGCTGCCTTCCCTCTAGTCTTACACTGCTAAATTAGGGACGGCTAGCACAGATAGCCCTCGAGTTTCTTTGTGCGAAATTCCAAAACAAACAAACAATGTTCCACTAGTTAACATTCAATTATAAAGAAAGGGTTAAAATGAGAGCAGTTTCTTTGTCACAACGTTTGTTATTTATTGTCAGTTTTTTGTATGTATTTCTATCAAAGGACACATGTTTTGACGTGTATTTTCCTGAACACACATCAAAATATTTTCTTAAAGATTTGAACTAATAATATTGTTCAAAAGTTTCCCTTGTGTTGTAACCTGTCAGAATTTGTCATCTGTTCATTTTGAATGCATGCAATAGAATATATTTCAATAGTTTTTTCCTAGAATGGTCTTCAACCAGATAATCAACCCTAGAAATAAACATTTTATCTTAAAACATAATTAATTTTATTTTTGCAATTCGTCTTATTAATTGGAATCATTGTAACTTCTCCATCGATGCCCAATGGTGAGTCAGCGATAAGTTTAAAGATTTACAATCCATCGCATGGAGCTCATTGTTTATCTCTGAGCTAAAAAACAAGAAATAAACAAACCCTAAGCAATGTTTTCACCTTAATAATTATTTATAACTATACTCAGTTGAAAAAGAGTAAATTAAATACCTTAAAACTGTTGTAACACTTAAAGGTACCTGTTATGTTGGAGCTGCTTACGTATCGCAATCAACGATATGAGGAAATTTAGGTTCATTGGCCACCTTTCATGTAAGAGCAGAGTGTGCTTTATATAATTTCTGTAATGCATGTTGGTGTATAGAAAACATATTGATACTAAAATTAAACGGCGTTGCGACACCAAATATAGAAAAAATAACTCATCAAGGACACTAATTTAGTTGGAACCGTTTTCTAACACACTGGTCGCATTGTGACAGTTTTATATTCTTTTCAGTTTTTATAATTTCAAATCACTCTTGTAAATTGTGACTTTCATAGATCCTTGAAGACGACTTTATGTGATGTGTAATAGAACACATTTATTTGAATATTCAGGAATAATACACAACAAAGGTATTTATTAACATTGAATGAACAGAACCCAAAGATGAAAAGAACTTATGTCAAAGGAGCTTTACAACGTAATTACTTGATTTGCACTTTTAAATCTTATACTTTATTTTGTAATGTATTGAAGATAGATTAAATTTTTAGTAAAAACAAAACAAAATAAAGTTATTTAAGAAGGGGTTCATTGGGCAAATACATAAAAACCAGTAATATTTTTTTCACCAATATTACATGTAAATGATGAAAAAAACACACAAAAAACAATTGAATTCTGATTGGCTACGATATGTCAGACTTACCGTTCTTGTGGGATTAGATACACACACCAGAACGACAAAGCGCGTCGAGGGCGTTAAGGTCGAATATTATAATCTTTGTCCTACCAAATGTCCTCATCCTTCTAGCCATGCGGAGCTCGCGCAATAATGTAACAGTCAATTTGTCGGAAAAAGAGTAGCTAGCCCAAGCGTTTGTCGATGGATGGTTGTCACGTCTATTCGGCCTTTCATTTCTAAATTAAGGACAGCTATCACACATAACTCTCTTCTATTTTTATACGAAATTCAACAGAAACCAAACTGTGATCCTGTCAAAATTAGTCGACTTTTATGTTTAATAATTTGTACATTATTAGCCTGTTGTTTTAATACTTTTTGTTAAAAGTACCATTATCCACTTGATAATGTCTACGTTTTCATATTGATTCATTGCAAACATTTTTTTTTCTTTTTATATTTGAATATATGTTAAAGTTTGAAATAGTTCGAGTTGCACGTCTTGTAAAACACATAATGAGCAATTTTCCCAAATAGTTAAAAATAGTATTTTTAGGATGTAAACTAATTTTTTACTGTGATAATTGTTAAAATATAATATTGACTACTTTCAACCCTAATGAGGTTCATAAAATACCTGTTAAAGACATAGAATTATCTTAATAAATTCGTCCATGTTAAAGTATATTTAATGAGAAAATAAATTTATAATTAATCTTGTAATGCTACCACTACGTTCAGTTGAAACAATAATTGCTTTTTGGTGCTTTGAGAAACGTTTCTCGCGGGTGGACAAACACTGAGGTCAATTTCTCTTTGAGAAACAAAGGGCGAACATGTTACGGGTGTCGCTTGGAACTTACATGGTTCGAATATTTGAGATCTTTACAACAACAAAAACGAGATATTTAAGTTCACCTATCTTCTTAGGTAAATATTAAATTCGAGTTTTTGTTATTTTGTTTCGTATCACAATCACATTTGGAATCATTTGATTTCAATTCTACTTGTGGTTTTGGCTTATTCTGATATATACAAAAAATTGATCTTCTGTATACACCAGCATGGTTTGCCTAGAGATAGTTTATTTACTACAGAAATATGGCATCTAGTCCTTTAAGGCTGACATCAAGTTTTATAACTTTTCAAAGACTTTGACAAATTTATTTTTGGTCGGAATATAAACGTCGAATTACGTTCACGCAAAACTACACCATGTTTACGTAGACTTAACGTCACACGTGAAGAAAAACAATCTACCTGAGAACTTTCTCAAAGGCTCCTGTCCGACACACCTATACCGTGACATCTTCTCTCCTTTCTATCCAACTTACTATGATAAATACAACTACATCGAAAACAACTGTAAGTCCCAATCGAAACTTTTTCGACGCTTGTACATTAAAAGTTGTTTTTTCACAAACACTCCAATTTTCCGACACATTAAAATACTATTTCTTGGGATTTACAGATCCCTACCAACATGAAGGATTTGTGTCACACTGAAACCGTTTTGTTTGTAAATTTTAGATCTCCTTCATTCAAGACTCTTAAGACTGTCTAAGGCCTCTTTAAGTCTACAAAGTCAAAGAAATCTTTTTAAGTAAGCATAAACCACAAACCTTCAAGTACAGCCTACACCATCACCAGGAGAATCAACACAATCTTCTTTAAGTAAAAATAAACCACAAACCTTCAGGTACAATCTGCACCATCACCAAGAGAATCAACACAATCTTCTTTAAGTAAAAATAAACCACAAACCTTCAGATACATCCTACACCACAATGGCGAGGAAGTTGGAGTGCTCCGTGAACACCCACTTTTTCGGTCCAGGCTCCGAAAATGTTCTGATTGGAAATAACAGACTAGTAAATGGAAAAGTTGTGTTCGATGTAGTTTTGCACATCACAGTATGTTGGATAGAAAGGAAAGAAGCCGTCACAATCGAGAGAGTATAGATGTATGGGACCGGAACCTTGGTGGTTGAGTCTACGTGTTTGTCATTCGGGGTGAGACTCAGCCTGTCTGAATATGGTGGTAAAATTTGTGGCGCCTACTGATGTAGTTCAATCCTTTGTTTCCGGATGCTCATTTTGGGTAGTTTGATTATAGGTAGAAGTGCTTCTGCTCAGTTGGATGAATTTTTCGGCAGAGAGCAAAATGATGCATGGTGACAGTTTGAATGGTGGCTTGAATATTTGCGATTCTTTGAATAAGGACAAAGATGGTACACCTTGTCTGCGATTTCAACTGTAGGTCATTTTGGCTTTAAAATGTGTGTGTGTTTTTTATAGCAAAGCCACATCGGGTTATCTGCTGAGCCCATTGAGGGGAATCGAACCCCTGATTTTATCGTTGTAAATTCGTGAACATACTGTTATTGAGTTTGAGTGCACAATAGTTCTAATGTTTATTTGTTTGCTCCTCAGAGGCAAGTCAGATTAATGTAAATTATTTACTATGACGTTTAAAAATATTGACTGTGTGTGTGTAGTGGTTCATTTTTTCACAATTTCAGAAATTTAGAAGAAACGATTCATATTTAAAGTTTTCGACACTTCTTAATATTGGTCTCTTCATGCTATTCCGCCATTTTGAATTAATATGACTTGTGAATAATGTATTACTTTATGATTATGTTTCTGAAAGGATTTTTTTGCGTACTTATATAGTGTTGTTTTTATGTTATGGCCAAGCATGCCAGATTGTTAAGGCACTCGACTCGTAATCCAAGAGATGCGTGTTTGAAACCTGCTTGCCTTTTCAGTCGTGGGGGCGTTATAATATGATGATCAATTTCACTATTCGTGGATGAAAGAGCAGCCCGAGCGTTGGCGGTGGGTGGTGATGACTAGCTGCCTTCCTTCTCGTCTTACACTGCTACATTAGGAAAGGCTAGTGTAGATAACCCTCGAGCAGACAAACGAAACCAAACCATTCTTATGTTTTGCACAATACGTTGAATTGATTTAAAATCTACGCATTTGCAGGGTTATTAGGAAAACTACATCTAGATTTTAAACATGGGATTCTTAACCTATTTACAAAATACATTTCTTTATTGTTGCTTCGGAATTTTAACCAAAGAACTTCAGATTCAGAGTCCTAAGATCGGTCCGATTTTTACAATAATGTAACATTAGTCTCAATGTTTACCTGTAAACTTGGGAATGGACTAGTGCTTGACATGGTAATGGTCTGGTACTTAACATGGAACTGCAAATATCACTCTTTTTTTTAATCCAGAGTCACTGATAATGGATCCGTTATGACTGTGAGTGTCTTTCTAACAATTTAATTACAAGAGCCAAAGATTAGGTGGTGGGTGATATTGACCAGCCCTTTCACTCGAGTTTGCTAATAAGTAAATGAGGGACGACTGTGAAGAAATATCCCTTGTTTAGCATGACACCAATTTACAAAACAAACAAAGCGAACAAACAGAACAGCAATTAGATTATGCTATAGAATTCTACGGATGTTTGTACTAATTGGTCTCGTTAAAAACATAAAAAGAAATAACAATAACAGTATAATTTAAAACAATTAATAAGAAATAGCAAAGCGGTTAAATAGGTCTAATCTACATATAACTGTGTCTATATGGAACATTTTCTTTTTCAGATAAATAACATTTTGTAGTTTACCGGTAGTTAAATCTGCGTGTTGTAACAAATGGAGATTTAATATAACTTTTAAATCCTCATCATGATACATTCATATATATTTAAAACATTCAGCTTACTTACCTGAGAGCAAGATATTCCAACCAAGTAGAAAAACAACACACCAATTTGCAAATATACTGAATGTTATTATTTTCAGCGTCGACCCTCTTCGTTTCTTGAAACAAAGAAACGCCATGTTCTGCACATTAAATAATTTCATCTATCATTCCCAGTATACAGTTTAAACCACGTATATCAAAGATTCGTTAATAATAACGCGAGGAGATTTTTCAGAAATTCAGAACATACTTAAACAAAAAATAATATTATAGTTATACGTAAACAATATCAGAACAACAAATTATTCGGTTTGTGCAGAAAATAACTGACCCTGTTCGATCATGCAAACATAAAAGTTCACTCTATTATTCAAAAACTTTATACCTTTCCGAAAAGTAGTGTAAAGTATTAATGTTTAATAATTATTTTCTCTTAGAAAATAATTGAGTAATCACTTAAATTTATATTCTCGTTAAACAAAATAAAAACAGAAAAGGGAATACGGACGAGGTTATTACAGTTCTTTCCCTTAGCGTTTATTTAGACTTGAATAACTTATTATTTATACCACATGTTAGTTTAGAATATCTTTAACAAAACAAATCAAACATAGACTTATAGATGAACCGAAAGTCAACGATTTTTTCCATGTAGTCTTCCACAATACAATATACTGTACAAAACGTATACCTTTTATGAAATGTGGCAGATGGTCAGCATAGTTCACGTCATTACTTTAAGTATATACATTTATTAACTAACAGATGGCTTGACTTAGAAAATAATGATGTTTAAATATGGCTCACAGTGAAACATCTACTATTAATAAAAACACCTTGAAGTTCCTAGGCCAGTACAAAGTTTGTTTTATCCTAGTTGGACATATGTTTGTTTGAATTTCATGTAAAGCTGCACGAGAGGTATCTGCGCTTGTCGTACCAAATTTCTTTGTTTGACAAATCTATTGTTATATTTTGTTATATAATTGTAAAATACAATTAGATTCAGTACGAAATACTATTGTCAAAGTACGGCTGTATATTCCACTAGGGCCTGGCATGGCCGAGCGCGTTAAGGCGTGCACTCGTAATCCGAGGGTCGCGGGTTCGCGCCCGCGTCGCGCTAAACGTGTTCGCCCTCCCAGCCGTGGGGATATGATGTGACGGTCAATCCCACTATTCGTTGGTAAAAGAGTAGCCCAAGAGTTGGCGGTGGGTGGTGATGACTAGCTGCCTTCCCTCTAGTCTTACACTGCTAAATTAGGGACGGCTAGCACAGATAGCCCTCGAGTTTCTTTGTGCGAAATTCCAAAACAAACAAACAATGTTCCACTAGTTAACATTCAACTATAAAGAAAGGGTTAAAATGAGAGCAGTTTCTTTGTCACAACGTTTGTTATTTATTGTCAGTTTTTTGT
Organism: Carcinoscorpius rotundicauda; assembly: GCA_011833715.1. Lineage (NCBI taxonomy): Eukaryota > Metazoa > Arthropoda > Merostomata > Xiphosura > Limulidae > Carcinoscorpius > Carcinoscorpius rotundicauda. The sequence goes on from CM022403.1 coordinate 38,936,649, forward strand.
ATGTATTTCTATCAAAGGACACATGTTTTGACGTTCATTTTCCTGAACACACATCAAAATATTTTCTTAAAGATTTGAACTAATAATATTGTTCAAAAGTTTCCCTTGTGTTGTAACCTGTCAGAATTTGTCATCTGTTCATTTTGAATGCATGCAATAGAATATATTTCAATAGTTTTTTCCTAGAATGGTCTTCAACCAGATAATCAACCCTAGAAATAAACATTTTATCTTAAAACATAATTAATTTTATTTTTGCAATTCGTCTTATTAATTGGAATCATTGTAACTTCTCCATCGATGCCCAATGGTGAGTCAGCGATAAGTTTAAAGATTTACAATCCATCGCATGGAGCTCATTGTTTATCTCTGAGTTAAGAAACAAGAAATAAACAAGCCCTAAGCAATGTTTTCACCTTAATAATTATTTATAACTATACTCAGTTGAAAAAGAGTAAATTAAATACCTTAAAACTGTTGTAACACTTAAAGGTACCTGTTATGTTGGAGCTGCTTACGTATCGCAATCAACGATATTAGAAAATTTAGGTTCATTGGCCACCTTTCATGTAAGAGCAGAGTGTGCTTTATATAATTTCTGTAATGCATGTTGGTGTATAGAAAACATATTGATACTGAAATTAAACGGCGTTGCGACACCAAATATAGAAAAAATAACTCATCAAGGACACTAATTTAGTTGGAACCGTTTTCTAACACACTGGTCGCATTGTGACAGTTTTATATTCTTTTCAGTTTTTATAATTTCAAATCACTCTTGTAAATTGTGACTTTCATAGATCCTTGAAGACGACTTTATGTGATGTGTAATAGAACACATTTATTTGAATATTCAGGAATAATACACAAGAAAGGTATTTGTTAACATTGAATGAACAGAACCCAAAGATGAAAAGAACTTATGTCAAAGGAGCTTTACAACGTAATTACTTGATTTGCACTTTTAAATCTTATACTTTATTTTGTAATGTATTGAAGATAGATTAAATTTTTAGTAAAAACAAAACAAAATAAAGTTATTTAAGAAGGGATTCATTGGGCAAATACATAAAAACCAGTAATATGTTTTCACCAATATTACATGTAAATGATGAAAAAAAAACACAAAAACAATTGAATTCTGATTGGCTACGATATGTCAGACTTAACGTTTTTATGGGATTAAATACACACACCAGAACGACAAAGCGCGTCGAGGGCGTTAAGGTCGAATATTATAATCTTTGTCCTAACAAATGTCCTCATCCTTCTGGCCATGCGGAACTCGCGCAATAATGTAACAGTCAATTTGTCGGAAAAAGAGTAGCTAGCCCAAGCGTTTGTCGATGGATGGTTGTCACGTCTATTGGGTCTTTCATTTCTAAATTAAGGACAACTATCACACATAACTCTCTTCTATTTTTATGCGAAATTCAACAAAAACCAAACTGTGATCCTGTCAAAATTAGTTGACTTTTATATTTAATAATTTGTACATTATTAGCCTGTTGTTTTAATACTTTTTGTTAAAAGTACCATTATCCACTTGATAATGTCTACGTTTTCATATTGATTCATTGCAAACATTTTTTTTTCTTTTTATATTTGAATATATGTTAAAGTTTGAAATAGTTCGAGTTGCACGTCTTGTAAAACACATAATGAGCAATTTTCCCAAATAGTTAAAAATAGTATTTTTAGGATGTAAACTAATTTTTTACTGTGATAATTGTTAAAATATAATATTGACTACTTTCAACCCTAATGAGGTTCATAAAATACCTGTTAAAGACATAGAATTATCTTAATAAATTCGTCCATGTTAAAGTATATTTAATGAGAAAATAAATTTATAATTAATCTTGTAATGCTACCACTACGTTCAGTTGAAACAATAATTGCTTTTTGGTGCTTTGAGAAACGTTTCTCGCGGGTGGACAAACACTGAGGTCAATTTCTCTTTGAGAAACAAAGGGCGAACATGTTACGGGTGTCGCTTGGAACTTACATGGTTCGAATATTTGAGATCTTTACAACAACAAAAACGAGATATTTAAGTTCACCTATCTTCTTAGGTAAATATTAAATTCGAGTTTTTGTTATTTTGTTTCGTATCACAATCACATTTGGAATCATTTGATTTCAATTCTACTTGTGGTTTTGGCTTATTCTGATATATACAAAAAATTGATCTTCTGTATACACCAGCATGGTTTGCCTAGAGATAGTTTATTTACTACAGAAATATGGCATCTAGTCCTTTAAGGCTGACATCAAGTTTTATAACTTTTCAAAGACTTTGACAAATTTATTTTTGGTCGGAATATAAACGTCGAATTACGTTCACGCAAAACTACACCATGTTTACGTAGACTTAACGTCACACGTGAAGAAAAACAATCTACCTGAGAACTTTCTCAAAGGCTCCTGTCCGACACACCTATACCGTGACATCTTCTCTCCTTTCTATCCAACTTACTATGATAAATACAACTACATCGAAAACAACTGTAAGTCCCAATCGAAACTTTTTCGACGCTTGTACATTAAAAGTTGTTTTTTCACAAACACTCCAATTTTCCGACACATTAAAATACTATTTCTTGGGATTTACAGATCCCTACCAACATGAAGGATTTGTGTCACACTGAAACCGTTTTGTTTGTAAATTTTAGATCTCCTTCATTCAAGACTCTTAAGACTGTCTAAGGCCTCTTTAAGTCTACAAAGTCAAAGAAATCTTTTTAAGTAAGCATAAACCACAAACCTTCAAGTACAGCCTACACCATCACCAGGAGAATCAACACAATCTTCTTTAAGTAAAAATAAACCACAAACCTTCAGGTACAATCTGCACCATCACCAAGAGAATCAACACAATCTTCTTTAAGTAAAAATAAACCACAAACCTTCAGATACATCCTACACCACAATGGCGAGGAAGTTGGAGTGCTCCGTGAACACCCACTTTTTCGGTCCAGGCTCCGAAAATGTTCTGATTGGAAATAACAGACTAGTAAATGGAAAAGTTGTGTTCGATGTAGTTTTGCACATCACAGTATGTTGGATAGAAAGGAAAGAAGCCGTCACAATCGAGAGAGTATAGATGTATGGGACCGGAACCTTGGTGGTTGAGTCTACGTGTTTGTCATTCGGGGTGAGACTCAGCCTGTCTGAATATGGTGGTAAAATTTGTGGCGCCTACTGATGTAGTTCAATCCTTTGTTTCCGGATGCTCATTTTGGGTAGTTTGATTATAGGTAGAAGTGCTTCTGCTCAGTTGGATGAATTTTTCGGCAGAGAGCAAAATGATGCATGGTGACAGTTTGAATGGTGGCTTGAATATTTGCGATTCTTTGAATAAGGACAAAGATGGTACACCTTGTCTGCGATTTCAACTGTAGGTCATTTTGGCTTTAAAATGTGTGTGTGTTTTTTATAGCAAAGCCACATCGGGTTATCTGCTGAGCCCATTGAGGGGAATCGAACCCCTGATTTTATCGTTGTAAATTCGTGAACATACTGTTATTGAGTTTGAGTGCACAATAGTTCTAATGTTTATTTGTTTGCTCCTCAGAGGCAAGTCAGATTAATGTAAATTATTTACTATGACGTTTAAAAATATTGACTGTGTGTGTGTAGTGGTTCATTTTTTCACAATTTCAGAAATTTAGAAGAAACGATTCATATTTAAAGTTTTCGACACTTCTTAATATTGGTCTCTTCATGCTATTCCGCCATTTTGAATTAATATGACTTGTGAATAATGTATTACTTTATGATTATGTTTCTGAAAGGATTTTTTTGCGTACTTATATAGTGTTGTTTTTATGTTATGGCCAAGCATGCCAGATTGTTAAGGCACTCGACTCGTAATCCAAGAGATGCGTGTTTGAAACCTGCTTGCCTTTTCAGTCGTGGGGGCGTTATAATATGATGATCAATTTCACTATTCGTGGATGAAAGAGCAGCCCGAGCGTTGGCGGTGGGTGGTGATGACTAGCTGCCTTCCTTCTCGTCTTACACTGCTACATTAGGAAAGGCTAGTGTAGATAACCCTCGAGCAGACAAACGAAACCAAACCATTCTTATGTTTTGCACAATACGTTGAATTGATTTAAAATCTACGCATTTGCAGGGTTATTAGGAAAACTACATCTAGATTTTAAACATGGGATTCTTAACCTATTTACAAAATACATTTCTTTATTGTTGCTTCGGAATTTTAACCAAAGAACTTCAGATTCAGAGTCCTAAGATCGGTCCGATTTTTACAATAATGTAACATTAGTCTCAATGTTTACCTGTAAACTTGGGAATGGACTAGTGCTTGACATGGTAATGGTCTGGTACTTAACATGGAACTGCAAATATCACTCTTTTTTTTAATCCAGAGTCACTGATAATGGATCCGTTATGACTGTGAGTGTCTTTCTAACAATTTAATTACAAGAGCCAAAGATTAGGTGGTGGGTGATATTGACCAGCCCTTTCACTCGAGTTTGCTAATAAGTAAATGAGGGACGACTGTGAAGAAATATCCCTTGTTTAGCATGACACCAATTTACAAAACAAACAAAGCGAACAAACAGAACAGCAATTAGATTATGCTATAGAATTCTACGGATGTTTGTACTAATTGGTCTCGTTAAAAACATAAAAAGAAATAACAATAACAGTATAATTTAAAACAATTAATAAGAAATAGCAAAGCGGTTAAATAGGTCTAATCTACATATAACTGTGTCTATATGGAACATTTTCTTTTTCAGATAAATAACATTTTGTAGTTTACCGGTAGTTAAATCTGCGTGTTGTAACAAATGGAGATTTAATATAACTTTTAAATCCTCATCATGATACATTCATATATATTTAAAACATTCAGCTTACTTACCTGAGAGCAAGATATTCCAACCAAGTAGAAAAACAACACACCAATTTGCAAATATACTGAATGTTATTATTTTCAGCGTCGACCCTCTTCGTTTCTTGAAACAAAGAAACGCCATGTTCTGCACATTAAATAATTTCATCTATCATTCCCAGTATACAGTTTAAACCACGTATATCAAAGATTCGTTAATAATAACGCGAGGAGATTTTTCAGAAATTCAGAACATACTTAAACAAAAAATAATATTATAGTTATACGTAAACAATATCAGAACAACAAATTATTCGGTTTGTGCAGAAAATAACTGACCCTGTTCGATCATGCAAACATAAAAGTTCACTCTATTATTCAAAAACTTTATACCTTTCCGAAAAGTAGTGTAAAGTATTAATGTTTAATAATTATTTTCTCTTAGAAAATAATTGAGTAATCACTTAAATTTATATTCTCGTTAAACAAAATAAAAACAGAAAAGGGAATACGGACGAGGTTATTACAGTTCTTTCCCTTAGCGTTTATTTAGACTTGAATAACTTATTATTTATACCACATGTTAGTTTAGAATATCTTTAACAAAACAAATCAAACATAGACTTATAGATGAACCGAAAGTCAACGATTTTTTCCATGTAGTCTTCCACAATACAATATACTGTACAAAACGTATACCTTTTATGAAATGTGGCAGATGGTCAGCATAGTTCACGTCATTACTTTAAGTATATACATTTATTAACTAACAGATGGCTTGACTTAGAAAATAATGATGTTTAAATATGGCTCACAGTGAAACATCTACTATTAATAAAAACACCTTGAAGTTCCTAGGCCAGTACAAAGTTTGTTTTATCCTAGTTGGACATATGTTTGTTTGAATTTCATGTAAAGCTGCACGAGAGGTATCTGCGCTTGTCGTACCAAATTTCTTTGTTTGACAAATCTATTGTTATATTTTGTTATATAATTGTAAAATACAATTAGATTCAGTACGAAATACTATTGTCAAAGTACGGCTGTATATTCCACTAGGGCCTGGCATGGCCGAGCGCGTTAAGGCGTGCACTCGTAATCCGAGGGTCGCGGGTTCGCGCCCGCGTCGCGCTAAACGTGTTCGCCCTCCCAGCCGTGGGGATATGATGTGACGGTCAATCCCACTATTCGTTGGTAAAAGAGTAGCCCAAGAGTTGGCGGTGGGTGGTGATGACTAGCTGCCTTCCCTCTAGTCTTACACTGCTAAATTAGGGACGGCTAGCACAGATAGCCCTCGAGTTTCTTTGTGCGAAATTCCAAAACAAACAAACAATGTTCCACTAGTTAACATTCAATTATAAAGAAAGGGTTAAAATGAGAGCAGTTTCTTTGTCACAACGTTTGTTATTTATTGTCAGTTTTTTGTATGTATTTCTATCAAAGGACACATGTTTTGACGTTCATTTTCCTGAACACACATCAAAATATTTTCTTAAAGATTTGAACTAATAATATTGTTCAAAAGTTTCCCTTGTGTTGTAACCTGTCAGAATTTGTCATCTGTTCATTTTGAATGCATGCAATAGAATATATTTCAATAGTTTTTTCCTAGAATGGTCTTCAACCAGATAATCAACCCTAGAAATAAACATTTTATCTTAAAACATAATTAATTTTATTTTTGCAATTCGTCTTATTAATTGGAATCATTGTAACTTCTCCATCGATGCCCAATGGTGAGTCAGCGATAAGTTTAAAGATTTACAATCCATCGCATGGAGCTCATTGTTTATCTCTGAGTTAAGAAACAAGAAATAAACAAGCCCTAAGCAATGTTTTCACCTTAATAATTATTTATAACTATACTCAGTTGAAAAAGAGTAAATTAAATACCTTAAAACTGTTGTAACACTTAAAGGTACCTGTTATGTTGGAGCTGCTTACGTATCGCAATCAACGATATTAGAAAATTTAGGTTCATTGGCCACCTTTCATGTAAGAGCAGAGTGTGCTTTATATAATTTCTGTAATGCATGTTGGTGTATAGAAAACATATTGATACTGAAATTAAACGGCGTTGCGACACCAAATATAGAAAAAATAACTCATCAAGGACACTAATTTAGTTGGAACCGTTTTCTAACACACTGGTCGCATTGTGACAGTTTTATATTCTTTTCAGTTTTTATAATTTCAAATCACTCTTGTAAATTGTGACTTTCATAGATCCTTGAAGACGACTTTATGTGATGTGTAATAGAACACATTTATTTGAATATTCAGGAATAATACACAAGAAAGGTATTTGTTAACATTGAATGAACAGAACCCAAAGATGAAAAGAACTTATGTCAAAGGAGCTTTACAACGTAATTACTTGATTTGCACTTTTAAATCTTATACTTTATTTTGTAATGTATTGAAGATAGATTAAATTTTTAGTAAAAACAAAACAAAATAAAGTTATTTAAGAAGGGATTCATTGGGCAAATACATAAAAACCAGTAATATGTTTTCACCAATATTACATGTAAATGATGAAAAAAAAACACAAAAACAATTGAATTCTGATTGGCTACGATATGTCAGACTTAACGTTTTTATGGGATTAAATACACACACCAGAACGACAAAGCGCGTCGAGGGCGTTAAGGTCGAATATTATAATCTTTGTCCTAACAAATGTCCTCATCCTTCTGGCCATGCGGAACTCGCGCAATAATGTAACAGTCAATTTGTCGGAAAAAGAGTAGCTAGCCCAAGCGTTTGTCGATGGATGGTTGTCACGTCTATTGGGTCTTTCATTTCTAAATTAAGGACAACTATCACACATAACTCTCTTCTATTTTTATGCGAAATTCAACAAAAACCAAACTGTGATCCTGTCAAAATTAGTTGACTTTTATATTCAATAATTTGTACATTATTAGCTTGTTGTTTTAATACTTTTTTGTTAAAAGTACCATTATCCACTTGATAATGTCTACGTTTTCATATTGATTCATTGCAAACATTTTTTTTTCTTTTTATATTTGAATATATGTTAAAGTTTGAAATAGTTCGAGTTGCACGTCTTGTAAACCAAATAATGAGCAATTTTCCCAAATGGTTAAAAATAGTATTTTTAGGGTGTAAACTAATTTTTTACTGTGATGGTTGTTAAAATATAATATTGACTACTTTCAACCCTTGTGAGGTTTCACGTAAGTATATGTTGAATCTGAACATGTATTTTGCGTTTTTTTATTTTCTGGTCTCGATTTACCTATGATATATTTGTAGTGAGAAACTATTTCAGACAGACGTCATTCTCTTTCAGAAGATTTCGTGTGAATTGTGTTTGTGTTTTTTTTCTTATAGCAAAGCCTTATCTGGATATCTGATGTGACCACCAAGGGGAATCGAACCCATTCTTTTAACGTTTCAAATCCATGGACTTACCGTTGTATCCTAGAGGTATGCTTTGTTACTTAATTATATACTAATGAAATTTACCACAATTAGTTAACTGATTATAATAAAGCACATATAAGAAACCACAGAACTTGTATCTTAGTGGAAATTCTAGCTTGGAATTTTTCAATTTATAGATTATAAACTTGTAGAAATATTCAGTTATTTAAAAATAAAAAACTAGATCATCGTTAAACCTAATGTTTTCCAATTAATTTTAAGAGATGTATAGAAATTGGCCAACAGTTGTTAACTGGTTATAAATGTGACCAAAAGTGGGCCTTTATTCGAACATTTTTATCTCGTCGTTGTAAGGAAATATAAATCTAAAACACGTTCTTCTCTTTAAGAAATATTTCGAATTTCTACGCTATATATACAAAGACAAACTTAAAAGTTGGTGGCTACTCTTTTATACTCAGAATAGTTTTCTTCTTTTCAGATAAAACACGACTTTTACCTGTTTGAACAAAAGACGAGAAAGAAGGTTGGAAATGATCGTCGGTTGTTTATTTCTAACTGGTTGTGTTTTTTTAGTTCCTTGGAATCTGTCATTATCAGGCATGAAATGTACGGAAGTAATACATGATTAGATAGTTACAATAACTGGTAAAAGTTGCCTTTCCTTCCAGAATATTTTCTGTTTCGTTTATTAAATAATGTTATTCATTGGGTACAAAGATTCATAAAATACCTGTTAAAGGCACAGAATTATCTTGATAAATTAGTTCATGTTAAAGTTCGTTTAATGAGAAAATAAATTTATAATTATTCTTGTAGTGCTACCACTACGTTCAGTTGAACCAATAATTGCTTTTTGGTGCTTTGAGAAACGTTTCTCTCGGGTGGATAAACACTGAGGTCAATTTCTCTTTGACAAACGTAGGGCGAACGTGTTGCGGGTGTCGCTTGGAACTTACATGGCTCGAATATTTGAGGTCATTAGAACAACAAAAACGAGATATTTAAGTTCACCTATCTTCTTAGGTAAATATTAAATTCGAGCTTTTGTTATTTTGTTTCGAATCACAATCACATTTGGAATCATTTGATTTCAATTCTACTAGTGGTTTTGGCTTATTCTGATATAAGCAGAAAATTGATCTTCTGTATTAGGTACCAGCATGGTTTGCCCAAAGATAGTTTATTTGCTACGGAAATATGACATCTGGTCCTTTAAGGCTGGCATCAAGTTTTATAACTTTTCAAAGACTTTGACTAATTTATTTTTGGTCAGAATATAAACGTCAAATTTATTTCACGCAAAACTACAATTTTCCTGAGAACTTTCTCAAAGGCTCCTGTCCCACACACCTATACCGTGACATCTTCTCTCCTTTCTATCCAACTTATTATGATAAATACAACTACATCAAAAACAACTGTAAGTCCCAATCGAAACTTTTTCAACGCTTGTACATTGAAAGTTGTTTTTTCACGAACACTCCAATTTTCCGACACGTTAAAATACTATTTCTTGATATTTACAGATCCCACCCAACATGAAGGATTTGTGTCACACTGAAACCGTTTTGTTTGTAAATTCTAGATCTCCTTCATTCAAGACTCTTAAGACTGTCTAAGGCCTCTTTAAGTATACAAAGTCAAAGAAATCTTTCTTAAGTAAGCATAAACCACAATCCTTCAGGTACAGCCTACACCATCACCAAGAGAATCAACACAATCTTCTTTTAATAAGAATAAACCACAAACCTTCAGATACATCCTACACCACAATGGCGAGGAAGTTGGAGTGCTCCGTGAACACCCACTTTTACGGTTCAGGCTCCGAAAAAGTTGTGATTGGAAATAACAGACTAGTAAATGGAAAAGTTGTGTTCGATGTAGTTTTGCACATCACAGTATGTTGGATAGAAAGGAAAGAAGCCGTCACAATCGAGAGAGTATAGATGTATGGGACCGGAACCTTGGTGGTTGAGTCTGCGTGTTTGTCATTCGGGGTGAGACTCAGCCTGCCTGAATATGGTGGTAAAATTTGTGGCGCCTACTGATGTAGTTCAATCCTTTGTTTCCGGATGCTCATTTTGGGTAGTTTGATTATAGATATAAATGTTTCTGCTCAGTTGGATGGATTGGTCGGCAGAGAGCGAAGTGATGCATGGTGACAGTTGGAATGGTGGCTTGAATATTTGCGATTCTTTGAATAAGGACAAAGATGGTACATCTCGTCTGCGATTTCCACTGTAGGTCATTTTGGTTTAAAATGTGTGTGTTTGTGTGTTTCTCTTTTAGCAAAGCCACATCGGGCTATCTGCTGAACCCATTGAGGAGAATCGAACCCCTGATTTTAGCGTTGTAAATTCAAAGACATACTGCTGTTCTAGCGGGAGGTGGCTTTAAAATGAAGGTAATGGTAAAATCAACCTTGTCTAAAAATAAAGTATGTTGTCCGTTTGGATTTTATGGTAATTATGAACAATCAAAATGGCTTACCAGTCAATCGGGAGTGGATATAGTGAAGAGCATACAGCTTAGTTTGGGTTTATTTTTGTAGGGATGGGGGTTGGTAGGGTTTCTCAGGAGGTATGAAAAGGTTGGCGGTTTGAACGAACACCAAAAAGAGATTTCTTTTACTTTTAGGGGCTGTGCAAGTAATATAAGCGGAGAAATCCTCCGGTCTAAATAGATATATTAAGTCAGCGTGACTTGAAAGCAATAGACTTTCGAACGAAACATTCTCGTGTTCGTGATATCAGCTGTTATCATGGGCTTAAATTATTTGATAAAGACGCAGATTTGGCGTAAGGAGAAATTGTGAGGTAATTAATCTAAAATAAAACCTGACAAAAGTATGTTGTGAGGTTACGCAGGCGTATAACAAGAGATAGCACAAAACACTTTTTTCTACCTGGCTGGCCTTAGTCTGTTAAGTATTGTGGTGACCTGTGGAGAACATGTTCTGATTGGATGGTTAATCCCTATTTCTCAACCATGGATAAAATTTCGTAAGTTCAACGAATAGTAGTCACAGTTTTAATTCTGAATCCCTATTTAAAGAATGTTTATTGTGTTCATTTAAAAGGATTTTTTAGTTTTGCTTATCTTGCAAAATTTGTCGTGTTCCTAGCCTGCGGGGTATATGATTTGTTTTTTGTTCTTTTGGAATTTCGCACAAAGCTACTCGAGGGCTATCTGTGCTAGCCGTCGCTAATTTAGCCGTATAAGTCTAGAGGGAAGGCAGCTAGTCATCACCACCAACCGCCAACTCTTGGGCTACTCTTTTACCAACGAATAGTGGGATTGACCGTCACATTATACACCTTCACAGCTGGGAGGGCGAGCATGTTTAGCGCGACGTGGGCACGAACCCGCAACCCTCGGATTACGAGTCGCACGCCTTACGCGCTTGGCCATGCCAGGCCGCGGGGTATATGAGAATTTGAGCCTAAAACAAACAAAACCTAAAACTCTTCACCTTATGAAGAGAAAACTTACAAGTAAACGTTACACATTCAGATTATAGAGTTCAATTTTTGTCACTTTGCCTGAATAATCATGATTTTAGAAAGAAAATAATTACATTATATTAATTGGTTATTCATGAAAATAAAACATAAAATATTTCTGTGTCTAATTAATCAGTATTTTATATTCACTTCTTTGCACGTTGGTTCATAAAAGTGGAATATTCTTCTGAGAGTACATTTGTATTTCTTAAAATAAATACTATATTAGGACTGAAACAAGAACTTTTCATACATAATGATTGAAATATTCAAAATATTGAAAGTGAATAACCGAGAGAAAAATAACTGATATGAAATATCCAGGAAACTTGTAAAATAAGAAATAAATTAAGTATTATCTATTTTAATTTTGTAAACTAAAACCAGTAAAAACATTAATCACACTTTAGAATTTTTATCATTGTTTTAGGTAAAGTATTGATAAGTTCTTTTAAATAGTAAGAAGAAATAAAACCGAACAAACACCTTTCAAAATTAGACTTTAAATTCATACTGTTCTTCTCAAGTGATTTGAGATTCATTCTCCTACACCTTGTTTCACAGTAAAAAAATAAGTTATTGGACAATTCTCCTTGTACAAATGATCCATTTGGCTCTCATTTCCAGGTTTAAACTGTTTTCTTGGAATTTGATTCTTCCAGATATGAACCATATAACTATCGTTTCAGATTTCTTTTAAGGACTCGAAAACACCGGGATCAAAAAACAGTTGATGCTGAGAAAAATTAATAGGATAAAAAGCTGGAACAAGAAAAAGATGAGCTCCATAACACGCGAATCCTGGTGCGAAATATTTGTATTTTTTTACAAGCTTCTTGAATAACTCTGGTCAATAAGCTAGGGCCGTGATGACACCAGATTGTTGGGCTGTATTTTTTAAAAAGCCATTGCATGCATTCAGCGACGAATGGACTGTCTTTCCCTGCTTTAATTATATCATTGTTCACAACTGGTGAAGTTTGAAAACCAGCGTTTTCTTCTTATTGTTATTGAAGCGGTCCAACATTGCCAGATGGTGAGGGCAGTTAACTCATACTATTCAGTTAATTCCACTATTCATTGATAAAGGAGTAGCCCAAAAGATGACCTTGGGTGATGATGACTTGTTACCCTTCTTATCTTTCGCTGCTAAATTAGGGATGGCTTGCACAGATATTTCATGTGTAGCTTTGTAAAATTTCCAAACAAAATTTGAAAAAAAATCTTCTTAAAGTGATTCACGGCAAGAACAAAGTAATAAAAAAATGTTGTTTTTTTTCGTACGGCTCATTGGCTTATTTCGATCTCAAACCAACAGTAAAGTCTTTAGAAATCCACAAACGTTATGACGATTTTTAAGATTACAAGTCGTATTTTAGAGATTAAGCAAATTATATCGTGACAGAGCATGCTTTTATGAGAATCACAAATAAAAATACAACTATTTATATTAGTTGAAGCTCTTCAATAACACACCAGGAAGTAATCTTTCTGAGGAAAACAGTGGCTATCATTTCAAACCAACACTAATCCACAAACATTCTGAGAAGAATGCCAAAGACATTTAAGCCAACCTACACTTTGTAAAAAAACTGTTTGTGTATTTGTAACGATAGGCTTTAATGTTTTCAAAGCAAGTTCGTTTGGTTATTTTGAAGTTTTATCAAATCTACACGAGGTCTGACCGTCCTTAATTTACCAGAGTAAGACGAGAGAGAAGAAAAATAATCATCACCACCCTCTTCACCGCCAACTCTTGAATTACTCTTTTACGAACGAATAATGGGATTGACCGTTACATTATTTCACTTACACGCCTAAAAGGGCGAGTATATTTGGGGAGGTGGGGATTTGAACGCGCGACCCTGGGATTATGAAAAGCGTCTTAGCCACCTCGCCCTGGTCTAGTACATGGAAATGGGCTAGCGCTTAACATGGCAATAGCCTAGTACCTAAAATGGGAATTACATTGTACTTAACATGGGAATATATATGGTATATAGCCTTGTGCTTAACGTGAGAATGGCACAGTGATTAACATGGGAATAGCCTGATCGATTTATTTATGGAAGAACATGAAATCCAATAGCAATTTGCTCAAGTATATATATATATGGCAGAACATGTTTCAATAAATTTAGAAATGACAAAAATAATATTGGGTATGAAGTGACCTTGTACTTGAGAATAACCAAGTACGTAACATAGGAATGGCCTAGTACTAAAATAGAAATGACCTTGTGCATAACATGGAAATGGGCTAGCGCTTAACATGGCAATGGCCTAGTACTTAAAATGCGTATTACATTGTACTTAATATGTGACTGGTCTAGTGCTTAACATGAGAATAGCCGAGCACTTAACATCGTAAAAAACTAGTATTTAGCATGGGAATAACCTAGTATTTAATACAGGAATGGCCTTATGCTTAGCATGGGAATGGCGTAGTGCACAATTAAGGAATAGCCCAGTACTTAACATCTTAATGGCATAGTTTTTAACTTGGGAATAGCCTAGTGCTTAACATGGGAATAGCCTACTGCTTAACGTGGGAATGGTCTAGTGTTTAACATAGGAATTACCTTTTACTGAACATGGAAATAGCCTAGAACTTAACATGGGAATAGCCTAGTGCTTAACATGGGGATATCCTAGTACTTAACATGTGAATAGCACAGTGGTTAACATGGGAATAGCGTTGTGCTTAACGTGAGAATGGTCTGGTGCTTAACATGGGAATGACCTTTTACTGAACATGGGAATAGCCTAGTACTTAACATGGGAATAGCGTAGTGCTTAACGTGGAAATAGCCTAGTGCTTGACGTGGAAAGAGCCTAGTGATTAACATGGAAATAGTCTAGTGGTTAACAAGGGAATAATCTTTTACTGAACATGGGAATAGCCTAGCGCTTGATATGGGATTAGCCTGATACATAACATGAGAATGACCTAGTACATAACATGGAACTATACTAGAACTTCACATGGGAATGCGAATATCAGTCTGTTCTTAACCCAGTGCCGCAGACGCATGGGTCTGTTATGACAGTGAGTGTCATTTCTAATAATTTAATCACAGTAGCCCAAGACTAGGAGGTGGGTGATGCTAACTAGCCCTTTCAATCTAGTTTACTCATGACAAAGTAGGGACGAGTCTTAAGAAATATCCCTTGTATAGCATTGAACTAATTTCCCAAACAAAGTGAACAAACGCAACGAGAACTAGATTTCTAGAATCCTACGGATGCTTATTCTACTTGGTCTCGTTGAAAACTTAAAAAGAAATAACAATTCGTAAGAAATAACAGAGCGGTTAAATAGGACTATTCTACATGACTCTGTGTCTATATAACAGTTTATTTTTAGACAAACAGCAATCTGTTATTCACCGGTAGTTAAATCTGCGTGTTGCAACAAATGGAGATTTAATATAACTTTTAAACCGTCACCAACATACATCCATATATATATTAAAAAGATTCAGCTAACTTACCTGATAGCAACGTCACACAAATATCTAAAAATCTGTTCCATTATGGGAAATTGAGCTATTATATATAGACAAAATAATTCTTTAAGGACATCTATTTAATTGGAACTGTTTTCAACAGACTGGTCGTACACCATTTCATCACATTGTTTCAGTGTTATATTCTTTTCGGCACAAATCAGTTTTGTAAATTGTGACGTTCATAGATCCTTGAAGAGGACGTTATATCGGGTGGAACAGAACACATTTATTTGAATATTCGGGAATATTAGAATGATCAAAACCCGAACATGAAAAGTACTTTGGTCATAGAAACTTTAGGGCATAATTAGTTGATTTGCACTTTTCAATCTTGTAATTTATTTTTTACACTATTAAAATAAATTACAAAAAAAAAGAATAAAGTTATTTAAAGAAGGGATACATTGTGAAAATACATAAAAAACACTAATATTATATCACCAATATAATAAACTACACTACTTTCATTACTTGTGAGGTTTCACATGGTTATATGCAGAATCTTAACATCTGTATTTCAGTTTTGTCTTTATTTTAAATTTTCTGAAGGTCGATTTACCTGTGATATATTGAAAGTGATACACTATATAAAACAGACGTCATTGGCTTTCAGGAAATTTCGCTATTTGTTGCATATAGAAGATATTACGCTTCATCAGTTTGTTTTCTTAAAGCAAAGCCACATCAGGCTGTATACTGAGACTACCAAGGGGAATTGAATCCGTCGTTTTAGAGTTGTAAATCAGTAGACTTACCTCTGTACCATCGGGGTAGGTTACGTTAGTTATATATACACTGAAGAAATTTACAGTAACCACAATTAATTAATTAATTACAATTCAGCACTTATATGGAACCACAAAACTGGTAACTTGGGGATTATTTTAGTTTGAAATTTCGCTATTTATAGTCTCTTAAAGATTAGAAACTTGTAGAAATCCTCAGTTATTTGAAAACAAGAGAATTAAATCATCATTCCACCATAATGTTTTGCAATTAGTTTAAGGAAATGTGAGGGACTTGACTAATAATTGTTAACTGGCTAAGAATGAGATCTATGTCTTTGTATTTACACATCCCTGCTACCAGAATGGACTTATGTCCACAGAAACCGTTTTCTTTGTAATTTTTTTATTTCCTCTATTCATGACTCTCAAGACTGCCTAAGGCTTCTTTAAGTCTACCATGTCAATGAAGTCTTTCTTAAGCAAGCCTAAACCTCAAACCTTCAGGGACAACCTACACCATCATCATGAGAGACAACGAAATGTACTTTAAGTAAGCTTTAGGCACATCAGATACAGACTTCACCATCAGCACGAGAGACAACGAGATTTTCTTTAAGTAAGCCTAAACCATAAACCTTCATATACAACCTATATTTAAAACATGAGTATCAATACAGTCTTCTTTAAGCAAGCTTAAACCTCAAAACTTCAGGTACAACCTGCACTATCATCATGAGAGTCAACATCATCTTCAAAAGCTAAAACCTCCTGATATATGAAACTATAATGAGTCAAAAACAACTATTTGACTTAAACATTAATGTAATAACTCTGTTTAGTGTTAGATATTACATATTGTCTGATTGTCAATTGTGATGATAAAAACACCCTCATCAACACTAGCAGAGATACGAGTACCATCAGCCCTGACAATTATTCCATTGATTTCCTCATTTCCTCATTGATTGATGATGGAAAGAAAGTATACACATGAATCATTTGCCAAAAGTTAGACTGTTCGTGGCCTAATAGATAGGTTTATGTATAATGAATCCGAAAATTCATGATCGGTATTGTATTACCGCAACATTACGTTCTGTGCTTTAAGATTTTAGGTGCGTTGATCAAATCCACTATTCAGTTGAAATAGCACAAGAATTGTCGGTGGGTGCTGTTGATTAGTTACCTTTCCCTTGTATATCAATTTAAAGTTAGGGGTGATAGCACAGAGTGCCGTTAATAACAAGAGGGTGTTATAAAGATTATCAACATCGTCAGAAAATGAAGAAAATGGGTATTGTGGGATACTTTGAGGTCGTACCTAAAACTGCTGAAAAGTTTTATCATTATAAAAGGAAATTCGTATTGTAAACGTATATACTAGAAGTAACATTAGCTCATAGCTTATCCACATGCAGGGCATAATTGTATTTGTGCAATGAACTTGAGAACGCATATGTCAATATTTGTCTGAGCATTAGATGTGGACCAGTTTAACAAGAAATGAACTAGCTTCTTGCCGCACCCACGTATCACTACTAAACACAGTCACCATGTTAGTCAGCTCTTTACTAACAGTTCTGCTATAGAATATCTTATACGCATCATGTATTCCTCCCATTGAGTTTGAACAGGATGAACAGACTTCACAAGCTTACTCTGACTGTAAATAATAAAGATAAGCATGTATCTTTATCCTTCCAACATTAGGTGATAAAATTGGTACAACATGCAGTTACATACCGCGGTAATTTTCTTCAAGTATTAAAACTAGAGTGAGTAACAAACTAGTAGCTTCCAAAGACACCTTAGATAATCTGATGTATCTGATCTCAGTAAATCTTTAGCGTGGCACACCCTGAGATATATACATTTGAGTGGTTGATAAAATAAGTACGACACTCTGTTGTGCACAAGAAACAAGTAGCACAGCTTTTATATGAAAAAAACGGCTCTTTTGGGCTCAGAAAACACTTCAAATAGAAGAGCGAACTGTTTTCTGAGCCCAAAAGAGCCGTTTTTTGCATATAAAATTCTCAACAAGTGGGTTTCTCGACATCACTGATTGTTATTTCATCACGGCGATTGTTCGAGAAGTGTAAGTTTTTGGGTTTTTCTCAGTGTATTTGTACTTACCTGTTACCATTATGTCTGAACAAACATACAGTACACCACCATTAACAGTACACGCTCACACGATCGTTAAGAAACTAAGAAATTTAAACCAACGAATCATTAATAGAAGAAATGACATCAACTTTATTCAACAATGTAGAAAGGAACAACTAACCCCTAATTTTGTTAAGGTAAAACTTTCAAAAGATTTTAATAAATACACAAACATTATCCAAAATTTACAGAAAAAACTACTTAAAGCCATGTTGAACACAAAATACAAAGAACTACATGACTTACAAAAACAAAAAATGAACTTAGACCATCAACTAGCATGCTGCATTAAACCAGAGATTTACGGACTAATACAAGTTCGCTCTTCTATTTGAAGTGTTTTCTGAGCCCAAAAGAGCCGTTTTTTGCATATAAAATTCTCAATAAGTGGGTTTCTCGGCATCACTGAAGTAGTACAACTGCCGAACTCTGCATGCGCTGTAATCATCAATCTGTGCTGACAGTGCACTTTGTTGTTTTCAGGCAAGAAATGCTCATGCTAGCTCTGAGCTCTTGACTGGAAATTTCGGCATTCAGTGAAATAACCTGATGTATGACTATTCATTCTTACAGCTAAAATGACTTTTATTACAACTCTTGGTTCTGGATGAGGACACTTAATAAACACAAGTGGCGTCATTGTATCACAAATAGATCATCTGTAAGTTTGTTTTGTATTTATTAACTTTTTTGTACTCCTGAAAAAGTGAATTAAGTGTAACAACAGACTTCGGGTGCTCACTCAAAAATAGCATAAACATCCATAACAATTTTTTCTACCCTTCCATTCTACGGTATCTTACATTGTGTAAATTACTCATATAGTAATTAGTTAGGACCCAGTTACTGAGAAATTCAAATGAAACCAACTTACAGATTATATATCAATGATTCTATCCTAATTTTCACTCATTTAATCGTGCGTAAGGAGACCAAATACAATGAACTCACAACGACAACCGTTATTCGGCAAAACACAAATTATGATTAAAATACACAAAACAAGAAAAATTGTCGAATAACGTATTCTTATATTTTGAAACAAAGTGTATAGAGAATAGACATTTCTAATAATAAAATCCGTGTTTTTTAGGATATATTTTATTTATAATTAAATGATAGTTTGAACTTGCAAATCTCAGAGCATTGTTTATACTTTTACTCAAAAGTTTCAGTTCAATTACTTAAGCCTGGCCGGTCCAGGTGAATTAAGAAATTCGACTCGTAATCTGAGGGTCGCGGGTGCGGATCTCATTCGTGCCAAATATGCTAGACCATTTAGCCGTATGGGCGTTGGTAAAAGAGTAGTCCAAGAGCTGGCGATAGGTGGTGACGACTAGTTCTGCCTTCTCTCTAGTCTTACACTGAATGATGTAAGGATGACTAGCGCAGATAGCCCTTGTGTAGCTTTGCGAGAAATTCAAAAACCAACAAACATTAAATTATATAAAGATTAAAATTCCATATAAAATTTCACGAAATAATTCGCAGATTTAATGACGCTATCACAACATTTTGGTTCAGTCAATACACTGTAGTAAACTTGGAGGATGTACTTGTGGTGTTTTGTTGACCTATCCTCCTGGCTAAGATCAATCATAATTTGCTTTGATTTTGAAACAGACTTTAACCGACGAAAGTGCCATTCAGCTGTTTTGAAAGCTTCTTTTCCAATCTGTCGCCTCTCTTTCACGTGTTGTAGTGTCATCAACTGATACAGCAGTGCAAGTACAACTTTTCTCTCAACACATTTCTCTTACACAGATTGTTGCACATCGTTGGTAAATGAGAATTGTTTTATATAATTAGCTTTCTTACAAATGTTGTTTTCAATCGCTTTCATTATACCATCTGAATCTCCTGGGAGTAACATGGTGAATTGAATCCTTAATACAGTCACGTAGAACACAAGCAATCGATTATTTTTGTCAAAAGAACTGAAACTTGATTCCTTCAGTCGAGTTTCTTCATTTAAAAGTTGAATTTCGTTGTGAATTAGATACCAAAGAAACGTCTAATTAATAAAACATCGTTTACTCGCCATGTCGGAGCATTGTCTCTCTTATGAACTTGAGTACTTGGACGATTTCCTCGTATCTTACCTGTCACAGAGGGATCCTTAGAGTTGAGTTATCAATCCTTTCTCTTTTCTTTATTGGCGACTTTAATTTTTATCTGGTGCTGTTTTCCAGTTGATTTTCGAGCCATTTTCATCTCTGGATCTGAACCGTTCCCACCACACTGATACTCAGGACATTTCTTACAAGCACCACACATACACACTTTACACTTACAAGACATTTCCTTCTTTTCCCGTATAAACGATGCTATACCAGCACAAGGTCAGTACAATGTCTCATTAAATATTGAAAGTATGTCAATATGTGTTTCGTGACCCCATGCGGAGCCGGTTTTCAAAAAGCGTGCGGCAATCTCCTCTCTGTTGTCTAGACAAGTTTTAGTAAAAATGTTAACCAATACAGAAATGATCCGGATTGACTTGAAAAATTAGGTTTTGCAGAATTTTGGAGCCCATGAACTTGAAAGAACTAGTAAAACAAGGTGCTAAGTTTCTATTTAAAATAAAATAAATCAGGTTAAATAACATTATATTATCTTTCAAACCTTAAAACGAAACTTTTAGTTTTATTAGGTTACGTGTTTTACCTCGGGCCACCAATTGTGTAGCCCCCCAGTGGCTCAGCGGTATGTCAGTGGAATACACGCTAAAATCTGGGTTTCGATACCCGTGGTGGGCAGAGCACAGACAGCCCATTGTGTAGCTTTGTGCTTAATTCAAAACAACAACAACAACTAATTGCGTAAATAATCAACATAAGTTTTTCTGTTACAGATAATATAAAAGATAAATAAAAGGAACACGGTTATCATTCTCAAGAAAAACTATAAAATATGAAAAATAATTGCAATTCTTAATATAACTGTAATACATAAAACAGGGTTATTTTTCTCAATAAATTTGTAATATTTTGATCAGGGTTGTCATTCATAATCAAACTGTAATCTTCAAAGAAGGTTTCTCATTCTCAAGAAAACTGTTATACTTAAAACAGGTTCTCGTTCTTAATAATTTTGTAATATTTAAAACAAGGTTTTTATACTTAATAAACTGTTATATTTAAACAACGTTTTCTTTCTGAATAATACTGTAATGTTTAAAACAGCGTTGTCATTCCCAATAAAACGGTAATATTTAAAGCACGTTTGTCGTTTTTAATAAATTTCTGATATTTAAAATGGGTTTGTTTTTCTTCATGAAACTAATAATTAAAACAGTGTTTTCATTCTCAATAAAACTGTAATATTTAAAACAGAGTTATCGTTCTCAATAAAACTCTAATTTTTAAAACATAGATCTCATTTTTAACAAAATTTAATATTTATTATTATTTGTCGTTCTCTATGAAATTGTATTATTTAAAACAATGTTCTCATTCCTAACATAGTCAGAATGTACTTAGTTTAAGTACGATACTAGGCTTTTGTGATATTCTTCACGTCATCTTTCTCGAAGCTTCTTATGTGTTAAATTGTGGTTACGAGAGAGCAAAACATTTGTAATTTTTTCTGTTTCATGTTAAAAATCCAAGCAAATCCAGAGAGTTATGTTAGTGTCAGGGAGATATACTAAATTTTCCTTAATTTAGCCATAAACTTTTAGTATTGGTGTTCATTTAATGTATAATAATAACAGAGTAGAGAAGAAGAATTATTCTTGTGATTTTGGTTCTAAAGTTATTAAAGTAGTCTCTGTGTACCTTTCATGAAGAAAAGAGAATTACTTACAGCTCTACAGTTGACAAAATCAACACCCTGGTGCGGGCAAATTGACGTCTGACTGTCAGGGAGCTTGCTGAAGAGTGTGGTTGGATCTTGTTACGAGATTTTGACCGAAAAATTGAAGATGCTCCGCGTTGCTGCGAAATTTTTGCCTCAGAACTCGTGAGTTTTTGGCTAAACACTCGATCACTGTTCTTCCCCACCCTCCTACTCACCTGACCTTGCTCCTTGCGAGAGGCCTGGCATGGCCGAGCGCGTTAAGGCGTGCACTCGTAATCCGAAGGTCGCGGGTTCGCGCCCGCGTCGCGCTAAAACATGCTCGCCCTCCCAGCCGTGGGGGTGTATAATGTGACGGTCAATCCCACTTTTCGTTGGTAAAAGAGTAGCCCAAGAGTTGGCGGTGGGTGGTGATGACTAGCTGCCTTCCCTCTAGTCTTACACTGCAAAATTAGGGACGGCTAGCACAGATAGCCCTCGAGTAGCTTTGTGCGAAATTCCAAAAAACAAACAAACAAGCTCCTTGCGATTTTTTCTTGTTCCCCAAACCCAAAAAACTCTTGAAAGGAAGAAGATTTGAAACGATTCCCGAGATTAAGGCAAATGCGACGAAGGAGTTGGAGGACATTACAAAAGAAGCGTACCAGGACTTTTTCAACAAGTGGAAACACCGTTGGGATAAGTGTGTGCGTTGGGGAGGAGAGTACTTTGAAGGGGTCCCAGACCTGTAACTTCTGAATAAAGTACATTTTGTTTTATGACGTCAGTCTGTGTATTTTTTGAACAGACCTCGTAAATATAGTAACGTTTTGTGTGTGCTTCAATTCAGTGTTTACCAACAGGATAAAATTACCAATGTCTTCAAGTAAAACTAATATTTTCCTTTTAATAATTATGAAATTGTGGGTTTATTATTAAACTAAACTCATTTTGGACATAGTTTCATAGATAATATAATCGAGCTCTCACTGTAAAACAATCGTATAAGAAACAAATGGTACCTTAAAGTTCAACTGTACTTATGATTCAGACTGAATGTAAGAACGAGATTCTGGTTTGTGTGGCTGATTTCGTGTTTTCGTCTAGGTAACTTGTTACTTCATTGCTGATTGTCTATCCAACAACTAATTTGCTTGGATAAGCACATGATTGTTAATTGTTTTAATAACTAACTTGGTTTAAAGTGTGCTTGTTTACTGTTCCACCAACTAATGAACAAGGTTTAGCACCTGCTGGTTAACTATCTTATAAATTAACTAAATTGGTTTTGTCCCTGCTGGTTAACTACTTCACCAACTAATTAATTTGGTTTAGCGTGTGCTGATTAACTATTCCACCAACTAATTAACTTGGTTTAGCATGTGCTAATAAACTATCCCACCAACTAATTAGCTTGGTTTTATCACCTGCTGGTTAACTATCCCACCAACTAACTAACATGGTTAAGTGTTTG
Organism: Carcinoscorpius rotundicauda; assembly: GCA_011833715.1. Lineage (NCBI taxonomy): Eukaryota > Metazoa > Arthropoda > Merostomata > Xiphosura > Limulidae > Carcinoscorpius > Carcinoscorpius rotundicauda. The sequence continues at coordinate 38,960,096 of CM022403.1, forward strand.
CTTGCTAACTATCTTAACAATTAATTAAATTGTTTTAGCGTATGCTGGTTAACTATCTAAACAATATTAACTTATTTGGTTTAGTGCTAGCTTTAATATCACACCTCTTAATTGAAGCATTGCTGATTATCATAATATACAGTAAGAGTTTCTTCACTAGATCAACCTGATATCATTTGATATTATATATAACATAGTAAGTAAGTTGTGCAATGGGAGGTTTCAATGGGATTCCCGATAGTTGACAGTTGATACATCCTGGAGCACTGTCACGTCTTCTTCCTCAGTCTAAAAGTTGATACGTCGTGGTGTACTGACTATTATACTGGAATTATAACATTTTGAGATACATCAAGACTCAAGGGTGCTATAACATGGGTATTTACCATTTTTACCAAGATAAAGCAGAGGGAAACGTTTCGACACTTTTAGGTCATCTTCAGGTTTACAAAGAGAGAGTTATCAAGTGATCGTTTCCGGCCATATAACTCAGGGACGAGAGAATAAACTGGTACAGAATTGTAGAGTACGTTGCAATTAGATGATAGGTTATTAATTTGTAAAAGTGTGGAGGTATTCCTTTATGCTGGTTTAATTTTTGTTTTAGTTGTTGTTTTATTAGGGCTTCTTAGCATCTGGGTGTTTTCTATTATAAAATTGGTTTTATTTGATTTTCAGTACTTTTATTTTGTGTTCTCTGAATTTCGTTTCCATTTTTCTCCTTGCTTTTTCAATGTAGAATTTGGGACAGTTTTGCAATATATTGTATTAATTATGTTGGTGTTTTGTTTATTAGAGAAGTTTTTACATAGTATGAGCTTCAGTTTTGTACTGGGTTTTTGAATAAATTTGGTATTTCCTGCAATGTTGTATTTTGTTGAAAGTTTCTATTTTCCAAATGTTTGTTATTTCTTTCCTGATGTCGTGAATACACGGTAAGAGGCAGATGGAATCACAAGCGATCTATTCAGCTTTACACCTACTATAATACTGGAACAGATATATTGATCATACAATTGCCAGATTCACATCTACAGAATTTATGCCTGTTTTTTTTTCTGCCACGTTAACTCGATACACCCTAATATTAAGTTAACCTGTGAACAGGAAGAAACTAACCAAATAGCATTACTTAACCTTAACCAATCTTAATTTCAAAATCACAGGAACTGATACACAACTCTAAAGAAAAGTCCACAGAAAAATCACCCACACTGGATTATACATTCACTAGGACTCAGCACAAAAACTCAACAGATTAAGAAACCAAAACAATACAGCCACAAAACTTTGCTTACCCGTAAAATTAACCATGAAATCAATAAAATAAAACAACACTTCATTAAATCAACACCAAGAACCGCGAAAAAATTGTACACACACACCTAGATCAACAACAATAAGCCTCAAGATACATCAAACTACAAACACTGACACTGCTGCATTCCTGAAGATGACACAAGAAGGTGGATAAGTTTTCTCTGTTTATTTTGGTAAAAGTGTTAATATCCATACCAGTCGTCCTAAGGTATAGTTTTTTGCCTAGTGTGTTTCTTGTCATCACAAATCCTAGAGTTCTAAATATTTAGTCTGCTTCCTCTACGGCGATTTACAACATTTCAAGAATTAATACTTAAGTTAATTTAGACAATTATCAAACTCAACTTTATTTGTATTATTCTAACTCTTAAAGTTAAATGTTGTTTTGTTTTTTTAACTTTTATTTACGACTTCAGATGGGTCAGTAATAATACGATTACGAACTTACAGTACTAAATCCTGAAGTTTGATTTCCTCGCCGTGGTTTGTTTGTTTTTGAAATTCGGGCTATCTGCGCTAGCTGTTCCTAATTTAGCAGTGTTAAACTAGAGGAAAGGCAGCTAGTCATCACCACTCACCGCTAACTCTTGGGCTACTCTTTTCCCAACGAATAGTGGGATTGACCGTCACATTATAACGTCACATTAAATTAGGGAACGGCTAGCGCAAATAACTCTCGTGTACCTTTGCGCGAAATTAAAAAAACAACCAAAATTATAGCACTCATAAAGTTACGTATAAAAGAACTAGAATTATTGAATATTTACTTTTTGACAGAAAATAATCTATGAATGTCAGCTTCTCATAAATAAAAATAATAAAGTGAGAAAAAAATCTTACTTTTTCTCTTCAGATGATGAATCAACAGATGTCGCATGTTATGCGATGTCATTTATGTTTGTTTGCTATATTCACGCAGCTAGTTTTGAAGAACACGTGCTGAATTGCAAACCTTTGTCTACTCAATACTAATTCATCGGCGTTATTGTCGTGTGCAAGCACTTCAGCGCAGGATTATGCACGAAGTACCGAAACAAGGAAGAAAAGAAAGTATGATGAATGTTGTACTGAATATTGTTTTACATGGACAGGTTATGAAGATGGACCTAGTGGGTTGTGTGTTGAATGTGGTACAGTGTTGATAATAGTAGTTTACATCCAGCATAGTTAAAACGGCATCTAGAAATCAAATACTCCCAAATAAAAATTCCAACTTCCGAGTATTTTAAAAGAAAGTGTTTACAATTAAACGCAAGGAAAGCTACATTTCGTTTGTTTGTTCATCAGAACAACAAAGGTGCTGTTATTGCTTCATGTAGTGTTAGTTACCGTATTTGCAAAAGCAGGTAAAACGCATACAGTTACAGAATATTTGAAAAAAACATGTGTTAAAGATTTGATAGAGTGCACAGTTGATGAGCAATTGCTTAAAAACATTAACTCTGTACTCCTTTCTGACAACTCGTTTTCTCGAAGAATCAAGAATATGTCAGAAAATTTCTTAACGGAGTTAATAAGGTGAGTAAAAGTGAGTCTTACTTTTATTGCTTCAGATGTCGCAGGTTATGCGAAGTTGTTTGTGTTTGCTCGCTATATTCACGAAGCTAGTTTGGAAGAAGACATGCTAAATTGCAAAACTTTGCCTATTCAAATAATAGACGAAAAATATTTAAACTGATCGATTTATTTATGGAAGAACATGAAATCCAATAGCAATTTGTTCAAGTATTTGTACTCTTGTGGCTGCAACTATGAGTGGAAAATTTTCAGTGGCACGCATAAAAAGAAAAAACGGATATCGAGATTATCCACTGCTGTCTTCATCGTCTTGCACTTGTAACAAAACAAATGCCGGAATACTTTGGGTCATAAAATAGTCAATTTTATAAAATCAAGACCACTCAATGCAAGGATCTTCAGTTTACTCTGTGAGGACAAGAAAAGTTATTGAAGTCCGACGGCTTTCTCGAGTCAAAGTGCTTTCTCAGTTTTACGAACTGCGTGTTGAAATAGGTTTCCTTTTAGCAGAATGCCATTTTCAACTTCCCTAAAAATTAAGAAACTAATGAATGCTACAATGCAGGGTACCAGGTACTTCTAATCTCAGAGTAAAATCTAAGCGCTTCAACGAAAGCTAAAACTTTTGGGTGAATGTATACCGTATTTTCCGGTTAATAAGCCGAGGCCAATTTTTACTTCAGAAAATGAGGGTTTTTGCTTATTACCGCCCAATAAGCCGAAGCGATTTTTAAGAAGTAACAAGTTTCTTCAAAATTATTTCTTAGTCTCGTTTCAGCGTCAGCATGCATGTTGCGTGTCATCATTGGCGTTCTGTAGTAAAGTAGAACGTGTAGTATTGAGACAGAGATGGAATCAATATGTCATTCGTTATTGGCTCCACTCACTGTAATTAGGTAACCAATGAAATTCCAGAAACAACGTTTCACTGTAGTCTTAACGTGCTTTGCTGATGGGACAAGCTTACCGCCTATGGTAATTTTCAAAAGAAAAACATTTCCTAAGAAGAAGAAAATTCCGAAAGGAGTGATCGGCCAATAAGCCGACCCCCAAAAATCAGGTCTAAAATTTAGGGCCAGAAATTCGGCTTATTAGGCGGAAAATACGGTACTTATGGACGAACTTGATTGCTTCGAAGATCTCAGTGATTTTTTTTTCCTTATGGATGGTTTCATTGGTTTTTGACTTATGCTGAAATTTCCTTAAGTGAAAATGCAAAAGTTTCACTCTTGCGGCACCTATCTGATTTGTGTTCAACTATTGGGAAGTGATTTCCTCCTTATTTAGAAAAAAATACTGTGGATTCAAAATCCCTTTGTTGACTCTGCAAATACTAACGATTTGCCTTTGAAAGAGAAAAATACACCTTAAAAATAAAATTCCAGCAGGAAGAACTTACACAATTTTGAATTCAAATGGCTATGGAATACCCTGAAATGTGTAACAGAGCTTTGAAAATTTTGATGGGTTTGCCAACAACATAGCTTTGTGAGCAAAGATTTCACTGTATACAGTTACAAAAACCAAATTTAGAACAGGCTAAATATTGAAGATGATTTGCGTTTACAGGTAACAACCATAACTCCAAATATTAAACTATTTTGTGAACAAAAACAAACCTATCCGAGCAACTAATAAATAAACAAGTACCCTGTACTTTTAGTGATGTAAATTTTGCAACCAGAATTTTTTTGAACAAGTAAGTAGAAGTAAATTTTTTTCTTTAAATATTGATAGGCCCGCCATGTCCAGGTGGATGAAGGCGTTCGACTGGTAATCTGAGGGTCGCGGGTTCAAAAATAAAAGTTCACATATCACTTGATCGGCTAATGGTCACATAGCATCTAGACTGTCTTGACTTAGAGAAAAGTAAAATAAGAGAATACAATGAAAAAAAACAGTTTAAAAATTAAAGTTGTAAAATTAAAAATGAAAATATAAGTTTTAAACAGAAAGTAACCGCTACAGAACATAAAATATCTTCCTTTCTTCATATCTTTGTTTATTCTGAAACTTTAAAAACTTACAAAAATATTGTATTTCACTTTAAAAGTTCTGTTTCATACACAACGTTAAAACTGTGCTCGTTAACGTAACTTTAAAATTGTGAATGATGGGTATAAAAAGTGGCTTATCTGGTTAGTTTTGGTTCATATAACTATGACTCTCTTTAGGTAACCAAATGCCTCGTCATATAATTAGTGGCGAGCATAAATCGGTTGAAGAGATTCCCACTGTAACTGAGTATTATCTACCAAAACCACATTGTATATGATATACAGCGTATATGATATATGTGTCCAGCTTCGTAATTACAGTTATTTTTCAATTATTTCGTGTACTAGAGGCTTTAATTTGTCTAAACTGTATCTTTTGTGATAACTATGTGTATCCACTAATCATATTAACCCATTGTGTAGCTTTGCGCTTAATTGGTTTGGTTTGTTTTGAATTTCACACAAAGCTTCACGAGGACTCTCTGCGCTATCCGTCCGTAATTTAGCAGTGTAAGACTAGAGGGAAGGCAGCTTGTTATCACCACCAACTGCCAACTCTTTAACTACTCTTTTACCAACGAATATTGGAATTGACCGTAACATTATAATGCCCCCACGGCTTAGAAAGCGAGCATGTTTTGGTGTGATGGAGATTCGAATCCCCAACCCTCTGATTACGAGTCGAGTGCCCGAACAACTTTGCGCTTAGTAACACACAACTAAAAAATAGCTGTTCCATAAACACCTGGGTTCAAACAACAGATGAATTAGAGAGTATCTAACAAACTGCAATAAATAAGTATAGGTTTTAGTTGCTATGCTACTGTAATTAAATGTAAGATTAAAGAGCAAAGGGAAAGGTAAGGTTGCCATTTTCAGCAATGATTCTCACCATTCATTATCTCCCAATTTGAACATCTTAGCAACAATAATCACTCTAAAACTTTCATAGCTTTATCTACGTGTATAAATATAATTTACCCGTGAAAAATGCACTGCTCCACAAACATCGCAACTACAGAGTAAATGCAGTGACAGATTTCATGGTCAAGGTCATGACTCCAACAAATTACAATGAACTATGTCGGTCCAAGCTGTCTGACACTCAGTGGTCTATCAAGTTATCTGTGTCTCCGATAAATTGAATTAATCATGAGTTTAAGATAGTAAACCAACATATCAGTGTTTTTACACGTGTACTAACCAAATATTATTGTGATTCTGTTTTGACCTTTAAATTCATTCTCATAACATAAACTGAATATAATGTTTAAAACAAGCCGGAACAACGTCTTTTTTTTGGCCTAGACTGAGATTTCTGGTGTGGTGTGGCCCTCTAAAAATTTGTTCTACCCAGACTTTTAGGCTCAAATAAATGAAAAAATCTAATATTTTAAAATATTTTATCATTATTTCACCGACAACTAATTAATAAAATAACGGAAATTATATTTTTACTCCAACTAAAACTACTAAATGACAAGCAAGGTGGAAAATAAATATTAAATGATGTATGTGCTTTGCGTCACTGAATGTGCACATTGTTGGAGCTTATTTGTGTGTACCCTATGACATAGCCTGTTAACGCTAAACATGCCTGCGGAACAAGTTTTCAATTTCACTGCTTAATTTTACTCTTATTTGCATTTGAGCCAAAAGTGAGATAGTCTCTGGTTATTTGGGAATTTACACACGAAATCAAAATGTTGTATCTTGGAAAGTTTCCACAAAAATTGTGTTTGTTGGCTAGTTTCCGAATTTTAGCACAAACGTGAAGGTTATCTTCGCATAGCTGTCTCTAAAATTGAAGTTATAAGATATAGTGAATCAGAAAGTCAACAGCACGCACCGCAAACTCTTGGGCTACTCTCCTTTAAGAGAATATTGGAATTTTATCCTTTTTTCTAATACATCTACTTCTCCAAAGTACGATTCCAGTTTCTGAGGCAAGGGATCGCGATCTAAACCCTCCGATTCACAGTCTGGGCACATTCATCATAGGTTATTTTTGTTTGTTTGTTTTAAATTTCTACACGAGGGAAATCTGCGTTAGCCGTTCTTAATTTAGCAGTGTAAGGCTAGAGGGAAGGCAGCTAGTAATCACCACCCACCGTCAAATCCTGGACTACTCTTTTACCAACTAATAGTGGGATTAACTGTAACATTATAATGTTCTCATGGTTGAAAAGACGACGAAGTTTGGTATGATGGGGATTCGAACCCATGACCCTCAGATGACGAGCGGAGTCCTTAACCATCTGGCTATGCCGAGCCCCTATGTTATGTTTCACCCAAATATAAAACCTGATATTCTATTTTAGTGACAGATTTCATACTTAGGGAGTATTTTCTAGTTAGTAAAAACACTACTCTTATTATTATTGGTGATTAAATGGTAACTGAAAATACAAATTCTTACAATACAAGTTCTGAAGTTTTAATCTATTACAGTTTGTCTTATAGCATTTGCAGGTCTACGAGACTATCTACGCTGTGACCACCAATGAGAATTGAAACCCGGATTTTAGTATTGTAAATTGTTAAACTTACCACAGGCTAAGTGGTGCCTTTGCTCTTATTATAGCATCATTTAAAATTCTATTATATATATTAACTACTGTAAGATATCACTATTCTATGTTATAAAAATATTCTTTCATTCTATAAACTTTATTAAAGTGTCTGTTTCGTATAAAAGTATTTCTGAAGAAGTAAAAAACCAAAATTGAGCAGTATTCGAACTTACCACTCGGCTCAAAGAGCAGATAAGTTGATCAACTGAGACATCTCGTACATAAGACGGCATCTTATAGTTTTCTGTTTATTTGCCACAACTAGATGTTAACAGAACTCGTGTTTGTTTGTTTCGAAATTAGGCACAGAGCTTCCCAATGGGTTGTGCTTTTCCCCCTGAGGATATCGAAACTCGGTTTCTGGGGGTGTAAATCTGCACACATATGGCTCTGCCACTGAAGAGTAGCAGAACTCGAGATCTATTTCAATCTATTTATAAACCTTATTATTAATTAAGTAGAACATTATGAATTAAAAATTATAACGTATCTCATAACAGTAATTCTCGGTTTTTGCAGTGCAGTTCATAACTCCACCCCCCCCCTCCGCTACCACATGGGTATGCTTGAAAACTTATAACACTAAACACTGCTTTAGATACCCATGGTGGGCAAAGCACAAATTGCTATTTGTGTAATTTTGTGTTATAACTACGAAGAAACAAAAAAGCGAACATTATTTCATGTCTTTCAAGACCTGAACTCCAAAGAATCGAGTTTTTCTTCATGTTATCTTCATACAGCTTTCAAACATAAATTTATTCAACAGATTTCTTAGAACCCTTCTCATCAAGCAACATTTGACCATCCTAGGTCATAACTGTAGACGTTGTTAGGGTAGCAAATCGACCCATGAACACGTTAGTTTGAGATCAATAAGTCAGTGATCAAGGACTTTTATTTGATTTTCGACTTGCAATGGAACACTATGCAACACACAAGCTTAACAACCAGATCCTAAAACCCCAAAGTTCAGGAATCGTCATTCCCAATATAAAACTTCTGAACAGAAGGTTGTTTGTTTCTGAAAATCGCACAAAGCCGTCCCTAATTTATAAATGTAAAAACGACTCGTTTGGGTTGACAAAATATTTTACGTAGAGAGCGAACAACGTTTCGGCCTTCTTCGGTCATCGTCAGCTTCACCTGACGAGCCGTTTTTACATATATATTTTTCTCTACAAATGGATTTTCTCGACATCACTGATTATTGTTTTGTCCCTAATTTAGTAGTTTAAGAATAGAGAGAAGGCAGTTACTCATAACCACCCACCGTCAACTCTTGGGCTGCTATTTTAATAATAAATAGTGGGTTTGGCCATTATATAATAACGCTCCCACGGCTGAATGGGCGATCATATTTGGTGGGACAAGGATTTGAACAAGCGATCCTCAAATTGCGAGTCAAGTGCCCTAGACACGTGAACCTGTTAGGAATAGTCGTATGTCTAATCTCAAACAAAGAGATGGATCAACATAACACCATTACAGCGCCCTCTCAGCCGAAATTTCGGAGAAAGTTTCGAAGAAGCTTTCAAACATTCAGGATTTTTTCAAAAAGCAAGTCAATAAAAGAGTTCCTTTGTGGGTTAATTACACAGCATAGGTTTTAAATAAAACTATTAGTGTTAATAGGAAGGTTAAATCAAAATAATTAAGTAGTACGATTCAATAGACTTTTATATTGAATATTTAAATTATATCCCTTGGTACCTGAGAAAACTTTGATGTTTTGCAACTAGATTACGTGCACAAAAATGTTCCGATATTTCTGTTTCTCATTGTTTTAATGGAAAAGAATGATTATTTGTTTTGTTTTTGAATTTCGTACAAAGCTACACGAAGGCTATCTGTGCTCGCCGTCCCTAATTTAGCAGTGTAAGACTAGAGGGAAAGCAGCTAGTCATCACCACCCACCGCCAACTCTTGGGCTACTCTTTTACCAACGAATAGTGGGATTGCCCGTCACATTATAACGCCCCCAGCTGACGCGACGGGGATGCGAACCCGCAACTCTCCAATTACGAGTCCCACGCCTTTACACGCTTGGCCATGCCGGGCCTAAGAAGGATGGAATAAACCGGCTGTTTATCAAAATTACAACATTTTCTGGATTGGATAAATGTTTAAAAAAGCTACGGCGGATAGTTGCCATGACTTCTTTCTAGAGGCTTTTAAAATATATATATTTTTTTAATTGGACAAAAGATTATTCGAGAAATATAACGACGTACTCTTTGATAATATTCATAACCTAAATATTTAAGAATAATTTTTTTATTCTCAAAAAACCTTCAACTATTTACATTCTACAGACCCACTTTTTATAATTTCCCGACTTAGGAGATAAAAGCTTATTTTGTTCTCCAACCACATACATTGCCCCCCAGTGGCTCAGCGGTATGTCTGCGGACTTACACGCTAAAATCCGGGTTTCGATACCCGTGGTGGGCAGAGCACAGATAGCCCATTGTGTAGCTTTGTGCTTAATTCAAAACAACACAACCAACCACATACAAACGTATTAGGGTTTCTTCAGCAGAGATAAACAATTGCATGATATGACAGAATAATGTTTATGCCCTTATGAATCTGCCTCTCAAGTCAAGTAATGACATACGACATAAGCTTAATTCATTCCATAAAAGCTTTGTTCTTGTAAATAACAAATCAGAAATATTTTTACTGTAAAAGTAGAAGGGGCGCTTAATAGAATCACACAAATTTTCTGCTCTAAATCAAGAAAAAATCAATACCAATGTGATGCTGATGTTGTAATGTAGATCCTCCTTACGAAAACCCGTAAGAAAATTAATTTACTGTAACTATCCAGAAATAGAAAACCTACGTTAAGTTATCTGTTGCCACGACAGTTAAAACATTAGTTCTGAACATTGAGTTAAATACCTACTTTAACTGATGTTTCATATTGGTTGAAATTCAACTACTTAATTGGTTCTTACAATATCACATGACTGGGAAACACCAATCAACAAGTTAACAATATGTGAACTTGTCGAACTGTGGAGCCTCATATAACGTTATTATGATGAACCTCTGACTGAAGCATAGTATTTCATTATATTTATTTCACTCTAGGTAAATTACATTAAGATTCTCGACTCTTTTTATTAACGGTGCATTACTACTAAGAAAAAGCTTCAATTTTCACATTAACACACACATATATAAAGTTCACAGGGAACTGTGGTATTTCTTTTATTGTTCTTTGCCGATAATTGAGCTCTAGCATCTACAAAAACTCAGTCTTTTACCCATGTATCATTATGAACACATACCATTTGGTAGCAATCATGTGATTGTACAAAAACTGATTATTGCATTCACCGGCTCGGAAAGTTTAACATGTTTTGTATCCATGTGTCATTATAAACACTTACCACTTGACAGCAACCATGTGATTGTGTGCAAACTCACTGTTGCATTCATCCAGGCCCGGAAAGTGTAATATAAATGAACTTACTGCAACCATAACTCGTAATTAAAGCCCCCGCATCTGTTGTGGTCTTGACTGCAAGCATATCTCGTAATTAATTGCTCTGCACTTGTTGTGGTCTCCGCTGCAACCATATCTCGTAATTAAATCCCCTACATCTGTTGTGGTCTTGGCATGAAAGATACATGCATCCAAAATCTAACAACATATAGCAAACATCTCTCCACAAACAGTGAGCAAGTCTCTTTTACTGTACAAATCAAATTGCGTTAGTGATGTCATCAGTGCAACTGGACTTGATTAATCATAAATACGCACCGAGAGCTATGCATCTGCTGCAGTGAAGATGGTAAAGCAACAATTTGATGTATTTATGGTGTTTTAGGAGCCCTTGCGAACTCCGATGGGCAGCTTAACCTAACCACTTCCAACATAATTACCCTAAATATTACATCTGTGAGAGATGAGATGTCTCATGCAGTGCTGTATGGGTTTGCTTGGTAACCTTCAAACGAGCTCCACGATATGACGTGGATCACTCAAGTCTCCATGAGATTGAAGCTACAGTACACTCACAGTCGGTTAGCTCCTTCTCATCCATGAACTCTAAGATATCGATCATGGAAACGCTTAGACACAGCATAGAAGTTGCAGGAAGACCCCCATTCCATCCTAAGGGACTAGAGGTGCACAAGTTCTCAAAATGTGAACGTCTTCTTGCTAAGGTTATCATGGAATAGCATGGTGAAAGGAACTACATATCACAGTTGCCTCCTTGACGACATCATGCACCGTTATCATTACAAATCACATCATTTTCATCCACCAGTCGTGATTTTGGAGTATTATAATATGATTAGCCTTGCTTGGAAATATCACCTTTCTCACATTATCCATGCCCCCCCCCCATTTTACTAACAGTATGTCTGCGAGCTTACAACGCTAAAATCCGGGATTTGTTACTCGTGATGGGCGAAACACAGGTAGTCCATTATGTTGTTTTGTGCTTAATTACAAACAACAACACATTATCCTGCTGAATTGCAATAAAATTCTGCCTACTCTACTTGGTGACATTACAATCATGAAAAATATATTATACAATAGGAAACAGACGAAGAACCGAGTTTTGAAAGGAGGTGGGGCAGTCTGAGGATACTCGAGTTCCCCTTTCTTACACTATTTGCATAATATCCGAACACCTGACAGGCAGGTCCGACCTACCCATGCTCTACCATATAATTATAAGAGGCGTCTGTTATAGTGCAAATCTGGTAAAAAACTAATTTTTAAAAGTGAAAAAAGGGAATAAGAAATAAAACAATCCTCAGCTTCATCATTACTTCTAGTACGTACATTAAATAAGATTCCAAACCTATGAGTACGAGCATTTTCTTACTTCTTAAAATTAACAGAGAGGTTAAAACACGTTCAGTTAAAACTCTTTCTTCCGAGGAATATACAAAAACATTAGACCTTGTAACGGATTTACTACTGTATATTTATTTTAGACTAGACCAATAAACATACACAAGTTATCACTTCACATTTGTTGACAGTCTGATTGTAGCTCGTAGATGTGCTATGTGTTTAAGACATCACTGTAACCTTAACTTTAAAAAATATATTTAAATTGATCATATTTGTACAGTATTCTTAAAAACTTGGAGTAACAAAATTTATGTCTAAGTGATGAATTACTTTTTATTATCTTTGTCAATTCATTTTATCCTATGATTGTCACTAGAGTCTTTTATGACATTGAAATTATTAGTATCATTACTCAAGTTTGAATCAGTTTGTTAATAAATCAATCACTCTGACTCTAATGGTCTATTCCCTGTTTTTAAAAGGTTTTCACTCTTGTTACAATATTATATTGTAGTTCCTTACAGCGGTAAGTTTTCGAATTTACAACGTTAAATTCAGGGGTATGATTCCCCTCAGAAGACGTAGCAGATAGCCCGATATGGCTTTGCTGTAAGAAAAAAAAACACACACACACACACATTACATTGTAAATCACTAGAATTGATTTATACGCAAGTAGATCAGGTGGTTAAGGTGTTGGACTCGCAATTTAAGAGTCGTGGGTTCGAATTTCTATCACATCAGACATGCTCGCCTTTGCGTAACAATGTAATATAATTTTAATAAATCATTTTGATTATTTTATGAGTGTACAAAGGAAATTCTCAATAGCTGCTGCTCTAGAAATTCTTCAATGCAGGCTTGGAGTAAAATGATTTATGAGACTTTTGTTTCATTTTCATTAGTTATATTTTTATTCACTAGAAACACCAAGCGAGGTCACCCCCAGTCGCACAGAGACATGTCTGCGGACTTACAACGTTAGAAACCGGGTTTCAATACGTGTGATGGATAGATCACAATTAGCCCAGTGTGTAGGTTTATTCTTGACTTAAAAACAATTAAACAATAAACAAACCAATAGAGGGAGCGAGTATACTCGATTCAATTTTACTACTCATCAGAACCTCTACCAACCTACCCTCAAACTGAAATTATTTTAGGCAAGATTAAACTATTCTATGAGATTATAGATGTGGTCAGTTATATCAGTCGAAAGGGTTTGACCTCCTGAACACAAAACTGTAATCAGACATTAAAGCTGTGAGATAATAAAACAACATCTATGAACCGATCTATGAGCTGCTATACCGAGGCTGAAAACGTTAAATAATTTCTAAAGTACTATCATTAATAACGAGGAATCTATTTTTGTTTCTGCCATCGGAGAAATGGGGCGTTTACCATATTGTTACTATATTCATCACACAACATTATATTATATTTTCTACAGTACAATGTTTCCTATACAGCACTATAATTACAGGAAGGCAAGCAACAATTTCTAAGTATTAAGAAATGTTTCATTGATGGTGAGACATACTTTGTGTTTTCACAGAACATTGGTCTGTCTTGACACAACATTGGTCTGTCTTCTTCAGATATTGCTTTATGATTCTACAATCGAATTTTATTTGGAGAGTTTTTAATTTTTCTAATCGTGTAGTGTCACTTTCTCCATTACAACAAGTTTTCTTCTTCCTTATTTCAGTAAAGTTTTATGTTTTTGAACTTCTTATGCGTATCATATACAGCTTCGCATTCTTTGTATTCCTGTATTATTGTGTCTATTTGTTGTAACATCATGTAGGGAAACATGATGTTTGAGTTTGTTTGTTTGTTTTGGAATTTCGCACAAAGCTACTTGAGGGCTATCTGTGCTAGCCGTCCCTAATTTAGCAGTGTAAGACTAGAGGGAAGGCAGCTAGTCATCACCACCCACCGCCAACTCTTGAGCTACTCTTTTACCAACGAATAGTGGGATTGACCGTAACATTATACACCCCCACGGCTGGGAGGGCGAGCATGTTTAGCGCGACGCGGGCGCGAACCCGCGACCCTCGGATTACGAGCGCACGCCTTAACGCGCTCGGCCATGCCAGGCCAGTTCTTTTGAGATTTAAATGTGTTGTTACGTTTCGAGTAGCTTTGTGTCTCTGTTCACCAAATAGTTTCACGTTTTTCAGAATCATTTATTTTCTAGAAAATTTAGTTATATTAAATTTTTCCTCACTCACAGATTAGTTCAGGGTTTTCTGTGATCCTGAGCGTTATCGTATGATTTATACATAGTTCTATGTTTTCAAACTTTTGTACGACTTGCTCAACTAATTGTTTCTGAAGTTGTTCTAAAGTTCCACATTTTCCAAAGCTGAATGCTTTTCAAAATCCCGTGTTTCATTTTAACTGTGTTTTATATGAAGCCCAGTCCCTTCTGCCAAACATTTTCCTGTAAAAACCACGTTAACTTTTATGTTACTAATATTTTCTCGGAATTTCATGGCTTTTTGTTATCACATGAGCTTTTCATTTTCTACTTTCGCATAGAAATTAATGTTTTCTCGCCCATTTCTTTCCTATTAAATTAACTGTCTTCTAAATCCCTTTCATTACAAATATGTAAGCTATTATTTTACTCGTATATCATTCCTATCTTATCTCCCCAGTGGCCCGACATGGCCAGGTGGTTAAAGCACTCGACTCGTAATCCGAGAGTTGCGGGCTCGAATACCCGTCACATCAAACATGCTTGTCCTTTCAACCGTGGTGGCGTTATAAGGGTTCAATCAATCCCACTATTCACTATTTAAAGTGTAGCCCAAGAGTAGGCGGTGTGTGTTGATGACTAGCCACCTTCCCTGTAGCCTTACATTCCTAAATTAAGGATGAATAACACAGATAGCCCTCGTGTAGCTTTGCGTGAAATTCAAAAGAAACCTTCCCCAAAGTCGCCATTTTCTCTGTTTCGAAACTTCCTAGAGCACCCTTCAGTGGATGAGTGGTAAGTTTACGGATTTAGGATGCTTCAACTCAATATTATGGACAACATAGTACAAACGCCTCTATAAATAAAGGCTACTTGTTGCGAATAAATAGCAATATGGACGCCATACTTGCAAAGCATAATCCTTTATAAACTCAGTATAATTTCATCGTTTTCTCATTAGTTTTTATTAAGCACAAAGGGTTGTCTGTTCTCTGCCCACCACGGGTATAGAAACCCGGCTTTTTAACGTTGTAAGCCAGTAAACTTTCCACTCTTTCACCGGAGAACATAGATAAGAAAAAGAAAAAATGAGCCATCCCAGTAAATTTTCTTTCAACATTTCACATGGTTTCTCTGTAAATGTAAGCCATTAGTATGATAACTGTTATGGTGTACAAATGTGTACAGCGTGTTTTTTTTCGATATCACATAGTTTCTGTGATCAGTTTGTATAATATATGTATATATATATAGAGAGAGAAATGTAGAGAGTAAACGTTATTGGTACTTTAATTTATGTTAATGTATCACTCTGAATAGGTTTAGTACAGATAATAAATTATTGAACTCAAAATTTAAAATATAGTCATAATGAGAGTTTGTGTTAAACAACATATGTGTTGATATGGTTTTGTGTTAGATTATATGGGTACTATATTAGATAACGTTTGCGTTTAGTTCAAGCAGCAGTTAGTTAGTTTGTTAGTAGTCCCTATTTTAACAGTGAAATACTACATGCAAGACACATAGCCATCACCACCCACCGCCAACTCTTGGGGTACTTTTTTATCAATGAATAGTGGGATTGACCCTGACATTATAGCGCACCCATAGATTAGAGGGTAAACATGTTTGATGGGACCAAGATTCGACCCTCAGCTTTTAAGTCCAGTGCCCTAACCATTTGGACATGTCAAACCCTCAAGTAAAAGGCATTTATGACACAACTTGTAATGTTTTGGATTGGATAACAGGAATGCCATGTTAGACAACGTCGAGACGTGTGTTAAGTTAATTAAATAGAATAACGTACCATATAATATGGCAGAGATTTTGTGAAAATTAGCCATCTTATTATTAAATCAAATCTTTCTTCTTCCTAATAATAAAAATCGAAATTAGTGGTCCCATATCAGTCTGTAGAAATTTGTGTTCTTCATACAGCACATTTTCTCAACATAAAATAGATGTATAAACCTAAACATAACAGCTTGTTTTTGACTTTTGTTCAAAGCTACGCAAAAACTCTCTACGCTAGCCGTCCCTAATTTAGTAGTGTAAGACAAGAGGGAAGGCAGCTAGTCATCACCACCCACCGCCAACTCTTGGGCAACTCTTTTACGAACGAACAATGGAATTGACTCTCATATTATAACGCCCCCACGGCTGAAAGGGAGAGCATGTTTGGCGCGACTGGGATGCGAACTCGCGAACCTCGGATTACGAGTCGCATGCCTTAACGCGCTTGGCCATGCCGGGCCCATGTCATTACAAGTCATATTATTAACAACTTCCCATTATTTTAGGAAAAAAAATATTTATTAATGAAGGAAGTAAAGTAGATACCTTGCCAAGAAATATAACTATTTCTATTCTGCTAAAATCGAATACCAAATTAAGTTTGACATCAAATAAAAAAAACACACCAGAAAAGTTACATTTCTCTATGATGCTATTGAAGCTACATGTTTGCAAAAGTGTTTCATGACTAATTTTAATAACTGGAAAGTTTTCCCTAAGCCTTCACGTTTGTTTTTATTATATTTTAAAAGTACAATATATAAGTTTGCACAGTGTTTGAAAGTTTGGCGTTCATTAATGATATAGTTCATAACAGTGAAAAATCGAGTGATTGGAATTTAAAGCACAAATCTAAATATAAATATATACGAATCGATTATTAGCAGTTTGAAGTTACGTATAACAGCGAATTCTCAAACAATGTGAAATGTGGTAATTGTTTTTTCTTATAGGATGGACAAAAAGGACGATTTTCGCACACGTACGCTGGGAGAAATGAGCGTGTTTTGTTCTCTCTCTGATGGTTCATTCTCGCAGTCTTTTGTTTGTTTGTTTGTTTTAGACTTATGCTGGTAAAAACTTATCTCTAATTTCCAGACTGAGACACTTTTGTCTGGTACAATGTAAAAGTGACCTACTGAGTTCTGTTGGTTTGTCCTTTGTAAATAAAGAATTGGCGATCTTTCACTGCCGAGTTGTATCCAATCTTCCCTCCCTTCAGTCGAGTCAGGTGAGAATCACTGCCGAGTTGTATCCAATCTTCCCTCCCTTCAGTCGAGTCAGGTGAGAATCACTGTCGAGTTGTATCCAATCTTCCCTCCCTTCAGTCCAGTCAGGTGAGAATCACTGCCGAGTTGTATCCAATCTTCCCTCTTTTCAGTCCAGTCAGGTGAGAAACTCAGATTGAACATTTTCTGATTTTTCTCAAATTATTTGATTGTGTTTCTAACCTGTATGGTTATTTTGGTACCTGAGAACACCACGTGATCACACACGATTTCCTGATGTTGCTAAAAATTGGATTTCGATACTCGTGGTGGACACAGCACAAAAAGCTCATTGTGCAATTTTATGCTTAACAAGAAACAAACACTAAGGAACACTTTAACTCTATATCCATTAAAATTAAATGTGTGAAAATTATAAACTATTCAACTTACAGTTCTGACCCATGACCAGGTTTGATCTTTTCTTGCAACTATCACAGATCGAGAGACTTATGATAAAGAAAAATGAAGAATAATAGTCAGGTATAGATATATATATCTAAATAGTCTCATCCTATATTTACATATCTATATAGATCTAAATAGTTTCATTCTATATTTACATATATATATATATATATACAGATCTAAATAGTCTCATCCTATATTTACATACATATATATATATACATATGTTGTTTCAGAAAACACATTACTCACAGTAATTGTAAGAAGAATAAAAAACCTCATATAATACTTCGATATTTCCCAAAAATACATATATATTTGTTAGGCAAAAAACAATTTTATCATCTGTGTTCAAAATATAGACAAAAACAAATGTATTTGGGTAGGTGGCAAAAAGTTTTTTTTTTATCTCTGTTTTGGATCATTTTGTAACTAAAATATTATTAATCATGATGACCCACATCTGACTCGACCAGACTAACTTATTACCAAGAAGTAACAAATTATTTCCATTATAAAAGATGACAATGAAGTTATCTACAACATCACAAACTTTGATCCCTGACTGTGTGAATTATACATTGTACAACGTTTGTAAAAATCACCAAATAATGTACTGCCAAGGTCAAATACGTGCGATTAATATTAATTCAAGCCTATAAATTATAATACACACTCTAAAAAAGGTAGGCCCAAACTGTCAAGACAAGTGTTTCTAAGCCATCAGTCCAGAGACAAATGTCATTCCATCATAGCTACCAGTCCAGAGACCAATGTCGGTCCATCATAGCTACTAGTCCAGAGACCAATGTCAGTCCATCATAGCCACCAGTCCAGAGACCAATGGTAGTCCATCATAACCACCAGTCCAGAGACCAATGTCTGTCCATCACAGCCACCAGTCCAGAGACCAATGGTGGTCCATCATAGCCACCAGTCCAGAGACCAATGTCGGTCCATGACAGCCACCTTGCTGAACCATGTGATTTCACAAAATAAACAAATAAAGGAACAAAAATTAATAAAAACTGGAAGATTATTCACAATTTGGGGAGACAACGTACTGGTTCCTGTGTCAAAAAGTTTGAAAAAAAGCTGTAATTTTCTAAATACAAAGTTAATAATTATTAAAAACATTGAACTAACTTTTTATCAAACAAGCGTTCGACTTTTAGTTTGAGCCTAGTTTGCAACGATTACCGTTTTCTAATATTGTTATTTTTTCCATTTACAAGTTGTGACCCTCTGTTGTTTTTTTCCTCTCTCATTTGATTTTATAATACCGTTATCTATTTTAAATGAGTAGTTAGGGAGTGTCCATAGATTGGAGTTTCAAATCTCTCAGTTCACGTAAAATGTGATTAATATTTGTATTTAAGAAAATTTATAAAACATGAGGTAATTGTAGCCTCCGTAACGTCTTATTTAATAACAGATTATTATATTTATTCTGTATGATGGATAATTAGGTTCGTTATAAACAGTTGTAATTAAATTTCTAGATTGTGTAAGGTAACTATCGAAAGTTTTGTTATGCTACTTCTAAAAAAAATGATCCTTAATAGATGACTGACAAAACTTTTAACTCGCGAAGATCGCCAGAGATTTTATAACGAACTGACAAAGAAATGTGGCAGATTATAGCCTAAGTGGGTTAGTATCGGTAAAGTACTTTTATCTTCTCCAGTTTAAAGCAGCTCAAAAGAAAAAAATCCTCACTTAATCCACCCGTATTAAAATGAGGATTTCGTTAAACGTTTCCTTTCAAAATTACAAATAAATTAAAATCATAAGCAACCGAAATATTTTCTACTTCCGTCTATAGCGTTGTCTGTTTGTTTTGGAATTAAGCACAAAGCTACACAATGAATATCGAAACCCGCTTTCTAACGGTGTGTCGTCTGTTGCATGAGTCCTACAAAAATCATGATACAGTGACTTTCAAGTTATATTCCATAGTAAATTACTGCCTGTGTATTATCTGTCATAAATAAAATACAATTGAAACTATAAATGATGAGTTTATTGTTTGAAAATGTAAACAATGTAAACATTTTACAGTCGTGTAAAAATTATCATAACATGGAGACATCGCTTCTTTTTTTTAACACCTTTTGTGTAAATTGCATGAAGACTATTTTAACACAGTCATCTATACGTTATAACTAATAAACTGAAGAGAAAGAAGATAGCAAACAACGTTCGCTGCACAGTGTCGGGTTGATTAATATCTGAACAAATAGTGGGATTTGAAGATCACTGTCACAGCGCACTCGAGGTCCCAAACTATGGGGTACGATTTTGCGTCAATGGGACGTGAACCATGAACCATTGATTCACAGTCAGGATCGCAAACTAATAAATCATCCCAACACAGGAAACATTAATAACTTATTGTTGGTGTTAACATTCTGAATTATTTAGGTTTAACTGAGTTGGGTTATTTATTCTTTATTTGATTTTATTATAGAGCACAACTGGGGGCAAAAGTGTCATTTGTTATAAAACTTTATAGGTTCAATTACCTGAACCAGGTCCTCTGATAATTTCAAATGTGTTCACCTGTTGTTACACATAGGTTCTTACCTGTACCCGGCCTGGCACAGCCAGGTGTCCAAGTCACTCGAATCGTAATCGGAGGGTCACGGGTTCGCATCCCCGTCGCGCCAAACATGCACGCCCTTTCAATTGTGGGGACGTTATAATGTGACGGTCGATCCCACTATTCGTTACTAAAAGAGTAGCCTAAGTGTTGACTGTAGGTGGTGATGACTAGCTGCCTTTTCTCTAGTTTTGCACTGCTAAATTAGAAACGGCTAGCGTTCCGAACTGCACATTATGGTATTTAGTTTTCTCTTTGTAATTTCATATTTATTCATTATTATTATTATACACATATACAGTATATAGGCTTTGCATGTTTTGTCTTAAACGCATATTTTTATAATAGGAATTAAGTACAATGTGACAATAATAGGGATAGAACTCCGGACTTTAAAATTATAAATCCTCAAGCTTACCTCTGATATACATGAAACTATTGAGGTGTGAAGTTAATCTTCAACTGTTTATGGTGAATTTAAATAACGTTGTGTTACTTGTTGTTAAAACGATTATTCAGTTTATGAAATAAAAATAAAAATATCATGTGTTTTAAAATGATACTTCTTAACATTATAATTATATTGTGGGGGGGCTTTTCATCCATTTTAATGTAATAGGGCTTTTAATTTTCCCCTTTTCACAAAAGTCATAAGTGCATCAATTACTTGGTAACTTAATGTTGGGGGATTCTATGTGAGGGGGTTCAGACTCTTCATAATGACAAGAAACTCACTTGAAGTAAAAATGTATTCTCAAAACGGCTAGTATGGTTATTAAAACTTTAATTAAAATCAAGTACATAAGAACGTTTGGACCTTCTTTGGACATCTTCAAGTTAACAGACTCTTTCTTCAAAAACACAATTCAAAGGTAAAATATTGTTTTACTTATTTTCATTTTGGCCAGGTGGGTTAAAGCATTCGATTCGTAATCCGAGGGTCGTGGGTTTGCATCTCCGTCGCGCCAAACATGCTTACCCTTTCAACCGTAAGGGCGTTATAATGTTACGGTCATTCCCACTATTCATTGGTAAAAAGAGTAGCCCAAGAGTTGGCGGTGAGTGGTGATGACTAGTTGCCTTCCCTTTAGTTTTAAGCTGCTAAATTAGGGACGGCTAGCGCAGATAGCCCTCGAGTAGCTTTGCGCGAAATTCAAAAATCAAACAAACATCTTCATTTCATATAGTTACTTAAAGCACGAACATCTAAATATTTTGTTCCAATAACTCATTTTCCCGCATTAACAGGAAAGACTATGACAACAATGATTGCACATTCTTTCTTTCAAATTAATAGAGGCTTTCTACTGCGGTTTATTGCCCATAATAGTATAATATCACTAACCAAATAATACAGCAGAAAGTATAACTATCATTGTAATTCGACAGTTTCAGAGATCAGCTGTCTGTAGTTACGTCTAGAGGCCGTCGTGCATGCTAATGAATGTACATATAAAATAAAACCGGTTGTATCGATGACTATTCAATAATAGCGGAACCACAACCAAGTTGAAGGGTTCATAATTGCAGCTGATAACGACATCAGTTTCCAAGCAGGGCGGATTCTATAACAGTGTTCTCTGTTTTCTGAACCCTCAAATCACATTCTACATCACAGAGTGTTTTGTTTGCGTGTGTTTGTGTATGTATTCGTATGTGAGTTGCTGTCATCTATCTTATCAATCTGACAATTATCACTGTTTTAAAGCGGACTCTGGACATCCTGGATGGTATAAAAGAATGAAAAGATGATGATACGTACATTGTTACGGAGAATTAAGCCAAAAAAGCCGCTTTTAAAATTTGCGGCCATCAAGTCTGTTCTCCTAGCTTTCGCCTTCGTAGCAAGTGCAGTTGCTGGTAAGTTTTTTGACAATAAAAAAAAAATATTTTAATATGTTTAATATCTTAACTCTAAATACTGTGAAATAACAACAGAAGTAGAACGTTACTGGTTTTATATATTCGTGTTATTATTTTTTTACAAAGAAACAAAAGTAACATTATAATTCGGATAATACTTCGTATTAATAAAGCAGTTTCTTAAGTTGGTGTTTCTGAAAGTGTGGGGCGCAGTCCCCCAAAAGACTCAAATGATATCTTCGGAAGCGCGAGCGATTAGGTTACAGTTAATTGTTGTTGTTTTGTGTTAAGCACAAACCTACACAATGGGCTATCTGTGCTCTGCCCACCACGGGTATCGAAACCCGGTTTTTAGCGTTGTAAGTCCGCAGACATGCCGTTGAGCCACTGGGGAGCAGATACAGTTAATAGTGTAATAATGAAAACAATAAGTAATTATTACAACACATGGCATGTTTTAATTTGCATACGCCTATTATATCTCGTTACTTAACTCACTCAATTAAAAAGTGATGACGGTCAAGAAACCACATTATTAAAAGAGGTCGTGGATGACAAATGCAACGCTGACCTATTTTGTTTGTTTGCTTGTTTTTTTTAATTTTGCGCAAAGCTACTCAAGGGCTACCTGCGCTAGCCCTTCCTAATTTAGTAGTGTAAGAATAGAAAAAAGGCAGCTAGTCATCACCACCCACCGCCAACTCTTGAGCTACTCTTTTACCAACAAATAGTGGGATTGGCCGTCACATTATAATGCTCCCACAACTAAAAGCGCGAGCATGTTTGGTGCGACGGGGATTCAAATCCGCGACCTTCAGATTACGAGTCGAACGCCTTAACTCACTTGGCCATGGTCGGCCTCGCTGACCTAAAAAATAAATTTAGTTTATTTTGAATAAATTTGGTCTGTGCTTCGTAATCTGAGGGTCGCGGGTTTGTGCCCGAGTTGCGCCGAACATGCTAACCGTCCCAGCCGTGGGGGAGTTATAATTCTACGATAAATCCCACTATTCGTTGGTAAAAGAGTCGTCCAAGAGTTGGTGGTGGGTGGTGATGACTAGTTGCCTTCCCTCTACTCTTGCCCCCCAGTGGCTCAGCGGTATGTCTGCGGACTTACACGCTAAAATCCGGGTTTCGATACCCGTGGTGGGCAGAGCACAGATAGCCCATTGTGTAGCTTTGTGCTTAATTCAAAAAAACAACAAAAAACAACAAAAACCCTCTACTCTTACACTACTAAAATAGGGACGGCTAGCACAGATAGCCCTCGAATAGCTTTGTGCGAAATTCAAAAACAAACAAACTTGAATAAATTAAAAAATATATTCAAGTTATTAATCTTCGTATTAATTAAATGAACACTATTGTGGAGTTTTAAACCACTTTTTTATTATATAACTAAATATTTAGTTTTGTTTATTCTGGTAAATAAATTACTTTTGCTCAATACATGCTTTTATTATTTCAAGAACAATATTTATTTTATTAAACTTAAAAAAAACAATTATGTGTGTCTAATTGACAAAAAAACACAATAAATTAATTCTATTTAATATTTAAGAGGTTTGCGGGTCCTTTTTTCATCCTTGGTTAAAATAAAATAAGTCTTTAATATAGACATTTAACAATTAGTATTGTTTTTAAAGTTATTGTTATCGTTTCTTATATCCAAATGATTCTCTTTGCTTCTGTTATCGCGTTTAGCAAAGCAGCAGACAAACAAGGCCTAACGTTCGTTATGAAATCACGCTAGGCTGCAGACGCTCTTTTTTGCTTCGTAAATTTCAGATATAAAATTCAAAATGTAATAATTAAAATAAATCTAAAAAATAATCTTCAGTCTATGTGCTTTTACCCAAGAATATTAATCGTATTTATTATTTTGTTTTTAAAGCTCTGACTTTTATATCTTATGTGTCTTAAGTATCTAACATATTTAGTCTTTTTGAAATTAACTAAATTTTTGAATTTCAGAACGTCTGGTATGAGTATTAACACTTTTACTGATAAAACAAAGAACAACTTTTCGACCTTCCTTGGTCATATTCATGTTAACCTGCTTTATTAGTAAAAGTGTTAATCCCCATACCAGCCATTCTGAGATACATTTTTACTTCAAGTGGATTTTTTGTCATCAAAATAACTAAATTTTTCTTTCAACTTTTGGACTTGCAATAATTTATTTTAAGCATAAATTCACTAATTTCAACATAAGCTCATCTTTCCCTCTTGTAACTTCACAGATTTAATATATGTTAATAATTCTCTGCATTAGCTTGTTGAGTTTATCAAACAGCTAATGTTTCTTCCAGAAACTTCTTCAGTTAATCATAGGTCCATCGTTCTTCAAGTTCTGTTAACAAAACTCGTTTTTGTATTATGACTTCACGTAAAATTAGTTTGAAATCGTTTTCTGCTCGTATATTGTTTCATACGATCTTGAATAAAATATTCGTTGATTTTGACGGTTGAATGTGAATATATAGGGTGGTCGCTAGAAAAGCGGAAAATTTGAGGGTCAGATGAGATCATGAATAAAATGCGTGCTTACTCCTTTCTATTTTGATTTCTTTACATCATGAATAAAATGCATGATTTTAATATCATAAAATGCATTTTGAGCATTTATGAGTGTAATATAACATATGCCTTTAAAAAACTTTGTAAAAGTTATTCTTTGTAAAAATAAATAGCTGTTTGACAAATTTTCCGCTTTTCTAGCGACCACCCTGTATTAGCGTCACACTCCTTAGCTTAAAAGCAATTTTTATTTAGTATTTGACGGATTTTTAGTTCATTTTAAACAATTATAAACACAGTTATAAATTTAGATAAGTAATATTAGCTGAGCTTTCGTATCGTGAAAGAGCTATAATAATAATTAACTGATAATGAATCTCTCTAACTAAAAAGAAGAAGAAATGTTTTTAAAGTAAATATTTTCCTTCACCATTCCAATGTCAAAAATACGTCACATTATGTTTTAGCAATTTTTATAAACATTTTTAACTGAAGATAAATACACAAGTTAAAATTTGACTGTAAGCCTTTGAATGTCAACCAACTGTAATTAATTTTTGCAAATTAAGAATGTGTACATTTTGTAACACTTCAACAGATGTCACTCCTTTTCTGAAATCTCACTGTTTAAGCTTATTGTGCTTTAGTAAACTTGAAAGTACAAACTAGATGGAACTTCTACGAACTTCCATTTGTGTTAAAAATAGAATTATTTCTTGCATTTATATCTAATATTTATAATTCATTCTAATAATAATTCCTTCTCTCTTTTGCTTGTAGTTTTACTGGAACCTACCAGAGGGCAATGTGCTAGGCATTGTACGGGTTAGTATAAATTTATAGATCTTGTATCATATAAGTTAAAAGGGCTGTTTTTATTAAGTTTAATGGCCTCCCAGTGGCTCAGCGGTATGTTTGCGGACTTACACGCTAAAATCCGGGTTTCGATACCCGTGGTGGGCAGAGCACAGATAGCGCATTGTGTAGCTTTGTGCTTAATTCAAAACAACAACAACAATATTAAGTTTAATATGTGACAGAAAAAAATTATAAATGATGATAACATTGACGAATAATAATAAAAATTAACTGAAAAAGACACTTAAACTAAGTTCAATTTGCTTTGTTGAAACTACAAGTAACCTTAATTTGTTAATATCTTAATTAATTGAAGATTAATTACTCATTTGTTCACCTGTCTCATTACAGAGACCAAGAAGTTCAACTACAACCCCGGAAGAACTTATGTGTACGATTATGAATCCCATATGGTAACGACCTTACAAGAAACAGCCAGTGAAAAGTCTCAGCTGTATATGAAGGCACATGTTGAGATCGAGGCTCTGTCTAAGTGTGATTTCTCTCTTCAGATGTGATGTATTCATGAAACATATTTGTATGTCTGTGCTTTAGCTTTCATTCCTAAAAGTCACTTTTATTTACCCTTCAATTGTTTTTATTTATGTCTGAGTTCACATCACGATTATCTGATTAGTTTTACATCATAGTTATCACTGATAACTGATCAGTTTCTTTCACATTCTTTATTTACAGTATTTGATATGTTATAAATTTATTTCACAAATTAAATATCAAAGTTTATTTTGAATTTCGCGCAAAGCTACACGAGGGCTACCTGCGCTAGCCGTCCCTAATTTAGCAGTGTAAGACTAGAGGGAAGACAGCTAGTCATCACCACCCACCACCAACTCTTCGTCTACGCTTCTACTAACAAATAGTGGGATTAACCTTCACGTTATAATGCCTTCACAGATTACGAGTCGAGTACCTTAACCATCTGGCCATGCCAGATCAAATATCAAAGTGTATCACAATTATAAAATATATTTACTTGAAACAATTTGAAACCGCTAAGTTAAATCTTTATAAAAGAATTTGAAAATAAATTGTAAGTTGTTGTTTTTTGTCTCGCGAAGAGACCTCTATAGTGTAATAGCATCACTAGACTTGTATATTGAAAAAAAAATAATATGCATTAAAAATCAATACGTTTCGTATTACAGTAAAAATAACCTTTTAAAGCAGATCAGTCTTTTTTAAAAAAATAAACAACTGTTTTGAAATATGTTATTAAAGTCTTATCATTTCTTACGAATTTTACAGCGAACTAACGTCACTTCCTACAGCAAAACCACATAATTTCATTTCTTTTGTCTGCTTGGAAAACAAAATAGTTATAATTATTTTCATAGTTTGTTTATTCAAAATTAAGCACAAAGTTACACAATTGGCTATCCGTGCGCTGCCCATGTGAGGTAACGATCTAGCGTTGTAATTCAGCAGACATACCACTGTTACAGTTATAATTATTTACATAAAACCTCATTTTATTTAAATGTGTTGAGTAAACTAATGTCAAAAAGTTACAAAACACTCTTGAACTGAAGGTTTATTAAGATGAAATGCCACTATTTGGAGAGAGGTAATATCTGTTTTCACGTTTAATAATTTTACTTCATCAGCTCCGCCGGGTTAGTTTGGAACAGTCCAACCCAAAAAAAAACCCTGGTTATCGCCGTATAGCTGTTGGAACTTCCGATTTCAGAAGTAAACTGGAACAGAACACTCTACTCTTTTTCATTTCAACACGGCCCTATAGACACTCTATGTCCCACTGAGAACAAGCCCACGTGGGTGCTAAACATCAAGAGAGGCGTGCTGTCTGCCTTCCAGACCTCTATGAATGATTTGTTCACTAGTGAAAACACTACGGAAGTAAGGAAATAAAAGAATCAAAACCACTTTTACATATCGTGTTAAGCAATTAAGAAATTGTTTGATTTTCTTGTGTGTTTTGTTGAGCTCAGGGATACAAAATAGGCTCTGTGTTATACTCATCAAGAGTATCGAAAACCGGTTTTGTTTTTAAATTATAAATCCTCAAATCTGCCACTGAACCATCCAGAGACTAAATTCTTATACCAAACATTACAACTTCAATGATTTGTTTCTTGTCTTCCTAAGTGTGCAGCTACACAATACAATGGATTATTTGCCTTGCGAACACCGCGAGTATCGAGCCCTAAATGTTAACTTTGTACAATGTTTTAAAAACTTCAGTTATTTTATAGTGATAATTGAATTTCTGTTTTTATCACAGATGTAACCAAAGCGTAAATACTACTCTTACTGCCCAGATTAAATATGAAAATATTTGTATCACTTCAGGAAAAAAGTTTTACGTTTCTTAGCTGTTTCAGAAAGTGTTTAAATTTAAAATAGAAACAGAATACGCAGTGTAGAACTTCTGTTAAAATAAAGGATCTGTTTCATAGGTTTCATAAATACATAGTATTTCATTGTTTTGGTTGTGAAATAATGAATAATATCACAAGAAATATTTAAAAAATATATACTATGCTAAATAAATAAAGATTTTACATTAGGAAAACACTTATGTGGATGTAAAGAAAGTAGTTTACAAAAATATGAGACAGAATAAAAAAGAAACTAAATTTTTCTTGATAACAAACTAAGTTAAGATGTTCTCACATAACTGGCCACTTTGCCTGGAGGAAGAAAGAGATGTGAGACAGTTTGCAAAGTGTAGAAGAACTTGAAGTCATGGATATCTGATTCAAATGCCTTAAAGATGTTTTAGTCTAAATGTGTAAACATGATCTGATATTTTATTTGTTTCCTTTTCATTGACTGATGTCGCCGGTAAATGCGAGGTCGAATACATGGCGATGGGACGTGGGTGGTACAAAGTCAACATAGAGAAGCGTAAAAACCTGTTAACGTGTTTTAATAGAGAAAGCATATATAGTGCGATGCAAACTACGTTGTACAGCTCAGATGTTGTAAGTATTGTTATCAGAACGTTACTTCATAACCCACGTTGTACAACTCAGATGTTTTAAGTATTGTTATCAGAATATTAATTCATAACCCACGTTGTGCAACTCAGATGTTGTAAGTATTGTTATCTGAACAATAATTCATAACCCACGTTGTGCAACTCATGTTGTAAGTATTGTTATCGGAACAATAATTCATAACCCACGTTGTGCAACTCAGATGTTGTAAGTATTGTTATCAGAACGTTAATTCATAACCCACGTTGTACAACTCAGATGTTTTAAGTATTGTTATCAGAACGTTAATTCATAACCCACGCTGTGCAACTCAGATGTTGTAAGTATTGTTATCGGAACAATAATTCATAACCCACGTTGTGCAACTCAGATGTTGTAAGTATTGTTATCGGAACAATAATTCATAACCCACGTTGTGCAACTCAGATGTTGTAAGTATTGTTATCGGAACAATAATTCATAACGCACGTTGTTCAACTCAGATGTTGTAAATATTGTTATCAGAATGTTAATTCATAACCCACGTTGTACAACCCAGACGTTGTAAGTATTGTCATCAGAACGTTAATTTAGATGCTATTACACTTTTCAGAATTACGGTATTTTAAACAGTAGCAAAATATACCAGGTTCTAGTAATGGATGATACAGAATAAGTCGTGCAGTGTTGTTTAAGTTGCACTTTTTACAACATCAAACTATAGTAATGAGCACAGTTGTTGGTAACTTGAATCAGTGAAAGCATATGTAATGGTTTGTAATTACAGAAAAACTCATTTTACTGTAAACGTACACATATACAGTAAACATAAAAGAAACTCGTAATTATAATTTAATACTCCTCATGTCCCTACTTTTACTTAATTATAACATTGTTTATTTATTTCTACGTACAAATTTTAGCTAAGCTTTGCAATCTCTTTATAGTCGAATTACAGACTTTACCATCTTTATAAACCCCGAATTATCACAAAACTTTGTTATATATCTACAGCCAAAGAAGTCACTTCCTTTACTTAAAGGCACCCAGCACTGTGAACAGTGCTTCAGTAACGACAAACTGTATTCAGTCACATGTACAGAGCAGCACGTCTTCAAACCTTTCTCCAACCATGACAAGAGTGCCGTTACAAAGTCCATCCAAACACTTACCTTCAACAATCAACGTCAAGGGTCTTTCACTGGCAATGGTAAATCCCATATTTATATACTGAAACATATTTCTGTAAGTAAACAAACCCTTTAGTTTTTTATACTCTATTTTTATCTTGGTTTATTCTGAAAAATAGCTGTGAAAAACAGACGTAGCAAATAAAATATTTATAGCTTATTTTTCCCCCCATTGTGCAACATTGAAACTGCAACCATTTTGAAACAAACCGCAAAGAATTCCAAAAAGTTCTCACTTTGATTATTTTATTGTTTCAAATTTTTGTTCGTTAACAAAGCAGAGCGCAAACATTTAAGAAGTTTCTAAATTAACAAAATATTGGTTATGACGTCAAAATACTTGTGATCTTTTTCTCAATACCGTTACTTTGCAAATTTCAAAGCTAGGTTAAAGTTACTAACACCAGAAATTTCAAGACATAGATATTATAATTCAAAAAATAATGTTATTCTTACAAAACGTTGCATCACCCTAGTTTCATTAAACTGTTCAAAGAATGAGCTAGTCACAGAACAGCTCACTGGAAGCTCCTTAAACTGTTTAATGTGATATACAACACCTTATTTGCAGATAGATTGTTCGTGTGATACAAAATTACAATAAATTTGATAATAATTGTCAATAACTCTGTTTTAAACTGCTTTTATGGAAGAAGTTTCCACTATTATTGATAAAGTTAGAGGAAGCTAAACACTTTACAGTACGTTCTTAAAAAGGAACGAGTCAAGCTGTCCAGATAATCTATTGTGATATAACTTTTTTACACCAACAAGACTATAAAGGCTGAGTTATGAATTACTGCGAGGAGAATTGCTTCTAGAAATCTTTATTTGTTTGTCGACAAAATTGACAAGGTTGTAAAAGGTCATAGTATATAAACCCCAGTATATAATTTAGTAAATATTGGACAAACCATGACAACCAGATGGATAGTGTAATATTAACAGACAAACCACGACAACAAGATGGGTTGTGTAATACTAACAGACAAACCATGACGACCAGGTTGGTAATGCAATGCTAACAGACAAACCAGTGCAACCAGGTTGGTGATATAATACTAACAGACAAACCATGACAACCAGGTTGGTGATGTAATACAAACTTACAGACCATGATAGCCAGATAAGTGGTATAATACAGACTGGCAAACCACTCCAATCAGTATATAATGTTACGAATGTTATAAATCTTATTGCGTTACAATGTCACACAGACTAACGTTCTCTACCACTTTATGTCACAGATTACCGACTTACCCGTCATGGCCTCCTTTTAGACCACGGTTACTCTGAACCAACAAATCACGTAAAGGGACGCTGGTTGATATCTGTGAAGCAGCTAGACATGACATTTATCCATCAGTTCCCGCCAAATTCGCTCGCCTGGTGTACAAACTCCGCGAACTTGATTATCAGTCTCTGTATTCCATCTATCAGCGTGCCGACAGCATTTGAAGTGGGAACAAAAAATCCAGGTCAGTCTCGTGCACTTTAAAATCTAAAGACAAAAATTATCACAGGAGCTTTGTTTGCTTTGAATTTCATGTAAAGCTACAAGAGGGCTATCTGCGTTAGCAGTCCTTAATTTTATAATGTAAGATAAGAAGAAACGCAGCTAGGCATCACAACTCACCGACAACTCTTGGACTACTCTTTTACCAACAAATAGTGTGAACGACCGTTACTTTACAATGCCCCTGCTGCTGAAAGTGTATGTGACGGGGATTCGAATAATCCGAGGGTCGCGGGTTCGCGCCCGCGTCGCGCTAAACATGCTCGCCCTCCCAGCCGTGGGGGTGTATAATGTGACGGTCAATCCCACTATTCGTTGGGTGGTGATGACTAGCTGCCTTCCCTCTAGTCTTACACTGCAAAATTAGGGAAGGCTAGCACAGATAGCCCTCGAGTAGCTTTGTGCGAATTTCCAAAACAAAGTCATACACAAACATATATATATAAACGTTTTTTAAATACGTTTTTTTATGATACTTTTGTATCATATATACATTAAAACTTGTTATTGGTTAAAATAAAAATGTTCTGATAATTAGAAACTTTAAAAAGTGTTCAGAAATCTGTATATATGTTCCAAACCACAAAAACAGTGTACACGTTTTATAGCAAACTCCCACCGGACTATCTACCGTGTCCACAGAGAGGGAATTGTACCCCTGATTTTAGAGTTGTAAATCTGTAGACTTACCGGTGTTCAAACGAATGACTAAAAGTTGTTTAAAGCTTGAAATGAATTAAATCGGAAGTTTAAACTAGTAATAAACTATACACACACACACACAAACGTCAGTTTAAATGTAAGCTATAGATGATATCCATAATTTTCAGTTCGCACAAAACTGTTCGAGAGTTATCCCCAATGTTTCAGAGATAGACTAGAACGAAACAATTTAACACCAACACCATCATACAACTCTTTGGCTACTATTTTCCAATAAGTAGGGGAATTGACTGTAATATTATAACGCCTTCAATACTGAAAGGATGAACATGTTCGGTGACGTCATTCACACCTGCAACCCTAATGATTACGACTCGAGCGCCCCAACCACGAAGCTATAACAACAGTCGATAATATTCATAAACTGATGTGCAAATTATGTTTAGTATCTCTGTTATAGTGGGATAACCTTCTGAAAATTTATACCAGTTATAATGAAAACATTGAAGTTCGTATTGCCGCTTATATGGCTGTGATGCGCTGTTCTAGTTTTGACGTCATCAACATCGTTAAGGAGACGCTGGAGAAAGAAATAGCTAAGCAAGGTGAGTCCACTGATGCATACACAAAATAGAGCAGTAAAAGGTATCAAATTGAAACATTAATTGTATTAATTTTGTTTGTATTTTACTGTCATATGTTACCCATGTTTTTGAAAATAATGAAAAAAAACAAACTGTTTTACCTGAAAGTTGATTTTCTGTTGCAGTTTCGTTATTTTAACCATCAGTTCTTGGACACGTTGTATTCTGTTGCGATCCAGGTAGCCAAACTTCACTTTAAAGACATATTCATCGTTATTATTGACTATATGACCACTAAATGAGGTATCTAAGTTGCTAACTGGATGTTTGAGACTGGCTTCTAAGATATATTTTGATTCTGCCCAACTCTGGATATTTCTAACTCTGATCTCTGCAACCATGTTGTTTTGGCTATATCGAGAATATTCTACTTCAGTTTTCATATAGAACTCAGACGAAGAAACTGAGAACTCACCGAGAATTACAATTTTCTAGAGAGGTAAGATAAAAGAATATTGTTTGAAAAGTATTACACGTATTATTACACGTTATGATTTGAAGTGACAAAAGCATCCGAGAACAGTAAAAACGTATCATATTAACTGTTACACATGATACGCTAGCCTTTCCAAGTTTTCCATTGGGAGATAATATTCTAATAGTTATGTTAAATAACTAATTTAGCCATAGTAATAATTTACACTTGTGTTTCAACTGAATTTTATGAAGAATTATTTTTTTACGATTTATATAAGTTGAACTTAGATTTCTTACCTTGGGTAGACGAGTGTATTTGATGATCAATTGGAGTTTGTGGGCCTTGACATCTCTTTTACTTTTATCTTGATATTCAAAGCCAAGACCAATGCGTTTGTTTGTCTTTGGCTGCGTCCCACAAAAACTCAACGTTGATATGTTTACCGCTTTGAAGAGGTTCAGTTTCTCCTTTGAGCTCATTGGAACGGCTTTGAAGACTCACTTTACCAAAAAAGTCTAAACCACGTTTTGATGATTCAACAAGACTAGCTTCATAAGAGATGGTACGACGAGCTTCTGCACCCCACGTGAATTCAGTGGCATGACTAAAGTGTAACCATGTGTTTTGGTAGATGGTGTGAAAAATCACTTTTCTGAAGGGGATGTTACTTTCAACTTTGAGTTCTATTCCATTTTCTAAGGATTTGGCATCAAAAGAAAAGTGAATAGCAGATAATGGAAGTTCGACATTCATATACCTGCGGTATCCCCACGATTCGTATATAGATGATGTTTGTACCTTTAAGACTTTTTGATTGTTGTATGTTAGTTCCATTTCAATTTTCATGTCATTTATATTGACAGCACTATATTCAATAGTAGCTTTCTTGGTTATTTGGAAAGGAGAAGTAATCTTAAGCATCTCTGAGTTCCCTTCACTCTCCATTTTATTGTGAAAATTGAAAAATATTCTCTAGTTATTTCCCCGGCTATGTTTAAAGCTACTAAGAAACATTTCGGAAGAATCTTGAACAAGAAAGTTTGTTGCAATGGCTTCCAAACCTAGGAATGGTGTATTGATGGTGATATCTCCTTTCATATTAGTAAGTTTAAAGAACCGGAAAGAACCATCAACAAGTGATGTACCATTCTGAGGGCCTTTAAAGGTAATACGAATATTATAGTATAGGTTATACCGAAATTGTAGTATTCATAACCATGGAAAGGAGAAGTAACGGCAAATTCACCATTCCAGTTTCCAGGAGCAAACTTAATTGATGTAGAAAATTGTATTTGTGAATGTTGATTCCATTCATATCCCAAAGTTGCTCTAAGTTCTTGACCAGAGATTTTGTAAATGGAGAAAAACGAGTATTGTTTCTGTGGAAGTGTCAAAGTAAATCTGGGGTTAACAAAAGTCAAGTTACGATTGTAATGTAGAGTATTCAACAGTCTAATACTGTAATATCTTTGAATAGGGAGCTTGGATTTGATGGATAGATCATACATACCAGGGTTATGGCGAAATTTTCCAGCAACAGACATTTTTGGAAAAATGTAAGTAGAAGTTTGTATTTCAAGAGAGCCTTCTATGTTCCTGAAGTTTTCATTGAGAAGTTTGATGTCAGTTCTCACCATTTTCAAAATGTCAAAAGGAGTGTTAATCGTGAAGAAAGCTTCCAGTCCCTTCCAGCCACTATTACGAATGTTTCCAGCTACACGAATTTCATTCTTAGGCGTTCTAATCAGAACGTTACCTTCCATAACTTCAAATTTTTTATTCACAAAACTACTTGTGACTGTAAGAGATTGAATATCGAACACTGGTGTTTGTTTACTTACTATAATCTCTATTTCTGTGTCATATAACTTTAGGATTCCTGAAGCAGTGTGGATGAAATAAGGGGTGGTTAATTTGAAAGAAGTTTCTAATTCACGATCGTTATTGTTTATATATTTACACTCTATCTTGATTGAACGACTTTTTAAAAACTTACTCTCGACATTTCCTGAAATTACAATGATATCTTTGCCGTATTCATATGCCATCTGCAAACTATGCTTATCCAGTTTGGTATCAAGGCTAACATCCAATTTTGTTCTTTCAAATCTTTAATTTCTATAAATGGCTCTAAATCG
Organism: Carcinoscorpius rotundicauda; assembly: GCA_011833715.1. Taxonomy (NCBI): domain Eukaryota; kingdom Metazoa; phylum Arthropoda; class Merostomata; order Xiphosura; family Limulidae; genus Carcinoscorpius; species Carcinoscorpius rotundicauda. The sequence goes on from CM022403.1 coordinate 38,995,386, forward strand.
TAAAAAATCATTCTTAACAACTGGACTCTCTAAAGTTTCTGTCGAGTTTTCTGGATACTTCCAGTGAAACGGTGACTGGTATAAGGTGTATAAAATCTTAAGACTGTATTGTGCACATTAGGCTTATATGCTAACTGTACTTTTAGAGTTTGGTAGGAAAAAGAGAAGACTAAATTTCAAATAAAAACTCCCTTGTGAGCTCCAAGTTTCTTAAAACTACTTTAGCTGTATGTGCTGAGCTCTCAATTGTCATTCTGACTGAAGCGTCAAATTGGTTAATCCAATCACTATTGATGTTAAGATTCATATCAATATTCGAAAATTTTAAGAATGGTAAGTCTGCTTTCAAGTTACCTGTAGTTTGACGATTTTTAAAGTTGTTAAAGTCTCCAGAAATGTAGAACCGACTATTTCTGCTGCTTCCAATTATTGAAATTTGTTTTCCTTTCTCAGAATCCAGGAGGTTACCAGTTACTTCTAATGGGCTAATTGTTTCAAAAGGAGTTGTGAACTTCATACTACTCTCAATTTGCTGAGAATTTATACCATTAAAATGTCCTTCAATACTTATTTTATAGTTAGGATTTAGTGTTAATATTTAACTTTGCTTCCACCTCCTGCTTGCTGAAAAGAACATTCATGTTATAGGTTTTACTGTTCCAGTTAAGAAGAGACTTCATTGAAAATTCGTTGTTTACATTCTCGATGGTAGATGATACTTTTATATTTCTGTATGATAAGAATGGGGTTTCTATGTTAGCTGCGAGTTCAGTTGGATAGAAATCATTATGCTTAACATTTCCCAGTACAATTATTTTCTTGCCAGATGACCAGGTGATTGTAAGAAATACATCAATTTCATTATGTTTATTCTGTAGGCGTCCATTCAATATTATGTCTTCATATCCTTGAAAAGACGTTCGAAGTATTAGTGTAGTAGAAATCATATTACTTGTAATTTCGTAATCAGAGGAAAATTCGATTTTATCCTGAAGTCCCCACGTTATTGTGATCTGAAAATTTCCTTGTGTTTGTTTGATATTTGCCTTGGCTTCAGTATGGAATGGATTGTATCCTCGAAATGCACTGGTAAAAGAAATCGATGTTTCAAAATTGTCCTTTTCTTGACTAAACTCTGCATAAAACTTTATTTTCTTATCTCCAGGCCATTGCAAGGAAACTTCTGCACTTTTTGGGTTTTTGTCAGATGTGTATTTTCCATAAACAGCTAGTTCCTCAAAATTACCTATTGGACTTTTGAAAACTATATCAGCTTCCTCTTTTTTCTGTCTGCAAACAATGATCCACTGATGAATATCTTACCACTATTTCTGGGGTCATATTCAACTGAGAGTTCACCAGTACGCTTTCTACTGGCAAGATCATACTTTCCAGAAAGAGTGATTTTTTTCGTATCCATAAAAATGACTTGTATAAATTATATTTCCTTCAACTTGTTGAATTCCATGACTTGCCAAACGTCCATTTAGGGTGATTTGTTTGGAGTCATTCCACTTAATATTAAACCGTGGCTTACACTCATGGTTGTTATTCTCAAATGTAGTCTCAATTAACAGCGACTGGATTATTATAATTCCAACTAGTGCCTGTCTGTTCCAGATAAAATTTGTATTGTGTTTAAAGGAACTTGAAACGGAGGATTGTTCTGTTGTTGTTTTAACTGGCTTGAGTCTCTCAAATAGAGTGAATATCTCTAGTTCAGACTGAAAGTTGTAAGGATCCTGAATTGTAAATCTGTGAACTAGTTGTAAGGAATCTTGATTTTTGGAAACTTCTAAGTGACTGTTAAATCTATCCAGCTGGTTGTTGTCGTGGGCAATAGTTAGTTTTACTTTTTCATAGCCAGCAAATGGAGTCGTGAATACAAGTACAGCATCCAAACGTTGTCCACTGTAGCTGACTAAGTTACTTCCGCTGAGATGCATAGTTATTTCCTGATTTCTATATCTTATTTTGCCAACAGTTTTCAAGCTGTCAGTAAACTTATGAGAGAGATCGAGGGAAATGAATTCAAATTTACGGAAAGGTGTAGTGACCAAAAACTGAATGTTTGCATCAGATGATGATCTAATTTTAACTTTAGTGCTAAAAGACGCCTTCTTTCTTGTAAAAAGATAAGCTTCAATGTTTGATTTAAATGACTGGCTGTAAATTTCACAGAAACCACTGATATCCACGTTTTCATTTCCACGGAAAGGACTGGTAAAGTATATTTGTGTTGTAATATGTGTTTTTATTGGATCCCTGCATTCCAAACAAAACTCGGCTCTAATTCCAGTTTACTTCAGTGTCTATTTTAACATTCTTGCTATCATTGGAATAGAAAATCTTGGCTAAAGCAGATTCAAAGCCAGTAAAAGGTGTTATTGCTGTAGTTTTAATTGCAACTGTGTGTTTATTGTTTGTAAGGCTGAGCTTTCCGTCAAATTCATGTGTGTTTATTGTTTGTAAGGCTGAGCTTTCCGTCAAATTCAATGGTAACTTTCTTTTAACATCCAACTGAAACTTAGCTTGTGACTGAACATTATTCTGATCTTGAGTGTGTAAAATAGAAGCAGAAATGGTTCAAAATGGTGCAAATTGACTTATGAAGTTTACTCCTCCACGAATGTCTGAACTAAGAAGAGATCCGAACACAGAAGCACTAATTTTTCTATTATATTCCCACTGGACTTCTAATTTATTATGATAGATGTCCATTTGCATCTGTCTCATGTTTGGACTGTTAAACTTCATAGAGCCTTGCAAGTAGGAACCAAGTTTGCTAATTCTGTATCGTCCTTCAGAGGTTAGTTTGGTTTGTCGAGAGTTTTGTTCTACTAGAAGATTATTTTTCCATTCTTCACCATCATCACTGTGACTTAAGTGGATACCACCTTTTTGAAAGCCGTCAAAAGGAGTTATAAAAGTAATGTCAGTGTTGATCTTCCGTCTGTTTGACGAGATGTAATAGTCAGCTTTTAGATCCATATTAATTTTACGACCTGGTTCCCACTCTAGATCGCCCTGGGTGTTCAATGTGAAGGGTCCCTTTGTTAGGCGACCCTCTATCCTGTTGTTGAAAGAGGCCTTAATTGTACGTTTGAGAATTTTCACAGTGATAGTGCGTGTTTGTCTAAAAACTGCATGTTAATATTCAGAGTCAATGATGATTAGCTTTTCTTGGTTTCTATCAGCATCCCACTTTAAATCCAAAGAACCAGTTTTATGACGTCATTATTCTTCAGGTCAAAATTATCTAAGACACGACAGATTCCTTTAAGGTTGACATCTATATTTCCTTTCACAGTATTTTGGTTACTTTCAATTGCAGCAACAGCAGAGTAGGAGCTACCAGAGAAACTCACTATACCAGAAAACTTGTGGTTCCAAAGAGAACTAGTTGAATAATCAATCTGTACTCTGTATTTTTCTCTAGCTACTTCCGTATTGATTGCTATTGCATAGTCTCCTGGTGCAGCACTAACATAACCAGTAATACTGACAGGGGTCGTGCGTGGAAGTACAATTTCAATATCAACTTCATGCCTTAGTTTATATTGGTCACTTTTGTTCTTATAGTTGGCTATGACTTTCATCTGCGATTCTTGCCAGTGTCCATCTATGGAAACACGATAATCATTACGATTGTTTTCAATAACCTCTCCAGTTAACCTCATCTCTCTTTCAGGGTACTTAAGCTGAGCATCAGCTCTCAGTTGGAAGAAACGGATGTGTTTTTTGCTCAGTTTTATACTCGATATGATCTCTTTCTCTTTGCTGTATTTGAGGTTTAAGGAACTAGAGAGAGAATTGGCATCATTTTTATGTTTCGGGATCAGAGCATAATCGATGTTACGTTGGGGGTACTCGAATTTCAAACTAGCAGAGACTTGGCTATCGGCTAGTGACCCTTCATAATGGAGAAGTTGTTGGAGTTTTATTCTGTGAATTTCGCCTCGACGTTCATCACCACATTAAACATCAAACACATTTTCTAGATGCCCATCAGTATTCTGCGTTTCCAAGCTTAACACAGTGGTGTAGTCTGGTATGGCTGTACTTTGAATTGTTATAGCACCAGTGTATTTCGTGAGAGAATTTGCAGAGAAGTTTCGGAATTTGCCGGTGATATCAAAATTCTCACGTTTTCCTCCAAGAATTTGATAGTCGACACTTAACTTGGTGATTACTCCTGATCCAATGTCAATATTCCCTTTAATGGTCGTATCTAAGATGTAGGAACTGATTTCGATCTCTCCTTCAAATCGGCCATGATTACTGACGTCAACATCCCCTATTGAAATGTAAATGTAATTTGAAAATAGGTCATGTCATCGTACATAATGTATGGTTATTACAAAAAAAACATTTGAATACTATAAAAGTGTTTAGCTTGGAAAATTATAACAATACTATAATTTTATGATATTGTTATCGGTAGTAATAGCAAAACACTTCTTATTTGTAAACTTAGTTAGAATAAATTGTTTTGAAAAGTGGTTAGGTAAAGGTGATTGGACACACTAGTAGAAATGTAAAAGTTTGCGGTAATCATTAAGAATATTGTTAATTTTTTATTTACCAGTCTTATCCTGTCTTCTAAGTTCTTGTGTCAAGATATACTAACTCCATGGTAGATTGGGACTTATTCAGCTTTCAGTAAAATTAGTATTAAAAACATCAACCACGCAGTAGTCTTAGTAAATACAGTCTGAGATAAGTTTTTGTTTTGTTTTTATCCCCATACCTTTCAGTAAAATCGGTTTTTCTGTGAGGTCTTGGATCGTCAGTTGACCACTATATTTTTCACCAGACACAAGAGCTAAGTAGCCCTTGGCGAACACCAGGCGATGATTTGGGATTTTTATTTCGACGTGAGGTAACAATCGTAAGGACTTTCTGCTTTTTTCTGTACGAAGACTCGTTATAAACGAAAGTTGTTCCTTATCCGTGATAATTCGAAGGTCAACCTTCTTTTCCATTTCGTCGTTGTTGTATTTAGCTGAAATGAATGCACTAAAAGTGACACCTGTGTCTCTTAACAAACTAATTCGTATTGCATTGATTTTGCTTTTTTTTTGTTTTAGTCGTTAATGTTGCGAAATTAGGCTTAATTATGTATATCACACTATTTTTGTTTACCAAGCATATCCTTTTTATGACTCGTTTGTTTGTTTGTTTTGGAATTTCGCACAAAGCTACTCGAGGGCTATCTGTGCTAGCCGTCCCTAATTTAGCAGTGTAAGACTAGAGGGAAGGCAGCTAGTCATCACCACCCACCGCCAACTATTGGGCTACTCTTTTACCAACGAATAGTGGGATTGACCGTCAAATTATTCACCCCCACGGCTGGGGTGAGCATGTTTAGCGCGACGCGGGCGCGAACCCGCGACCCTCGGATTACGAGTGCACGCCTTAACGCGCTCGGCCATGCCAGGCCTTTTTTATGACTCAGTAACACAGAAATTATACTATGCCACGTGTTCAGAGAATGTATTAAATACTATTTTTATTACCATTTACTTCAAATTTCTTGATGGGGCTTCTCAGTTTAAAGTCAAATGAATTTTCTTGTTGATTGAGCTGAATATCTAGGGTCATTTCACGGTCGAGGGCAGAATGAGGTGTGTTGAAAGAAGAAGAACTCGGCGGATGTATTTTTGTGTGCCCCACCTATTGAGTAAATGTGATATTAAAACTCGAGTTCTACATTTTAAGTAAACTGTTGTTGTCTTGAATATTAAGGTTAAAAATAGTTATATTATGTTTAGTGATTTTGATAAATTTATCGAAAGATTCCATCAACAATAATTTATGTTGATTATATTTATCAAAATAATCTATCAATAATAATTTACAGTCTTTATTAACTTATCAAAGAATTCCATCAAAAGTAATTTATGGTTTTGATTAATTTATCCAAAGATTCCATCAGTGCTAATTTACAGTTTTGATCGATTTATCAAAAAATTCCATTAACACTAATTGATCTATCATATGATACTTTGCAAAAACTACTTTAATTTAAAAACAACAGTACAGAGTGTTTTCGGAACCTCTGCAAACATTGAGAAGCAACTTTATCAAATTTCAATACGCATTTTTGTAATCGACCTTAATGAGACTGGAAAATGAACAAGTCACCTTTTTACTTCTGAAATTTGCTTCAAAGTTGTAACTTGCCAGAGTAGGGTCAGTTTTTCGAAGAAGTAGTTTGATGGTAGCTGGACCACTCAAAGGAGACAAGAAAGCATCACTTCTTCTGCCACCTCTAACAGGAAAGCTCATCTCTCCACAAAGCTCCTTTCCAATCATTCGACCAAGATATTTACTTGTACATTTGTTGACTTCTGTCCGATCTTTTCGCCTACCTTTTGGTTCTTGTTCTTCGTCGCCATGAACCAAGTATATCTTACTCCTGAAAATATTTCATCACATATAATTTTAAACTAATGGTTTTAATTGATCAATACAACAAGAAAAATTTCTAGAAATTTCAATATTTGTTTATCTAAGAAAATAAGTTTATAGAAACTAAAATTTCTGAATTCTCTACATTATGTTATCTTGGACGAGTAATATCTCTAATATTTTCTTCCACTCTACATTATGTTATCTTGAACGAGTAATATCTCTAATATTTTCTTCCATTCAAACGTGTTTTTTTTATTTAAAAACTTTTGGCAGAACGTAGCGTTTTAAGGCACCGAAAGAAGAAATTTCTAAAAAACAGAGAAAATTAAATTGATAACTTACTCGATGTTGTCACGAGATACATTCATCTGCACATGCAACAGTTTGCCATCTTTAACCTCCACCAAGCCATCCATAACAGTAGAAGAATGAAGCACAGCAGCCACTTTAAGACCCGATTGTGCTACATTAGCATCCACTGTCATTAGAGTTGATATTTCGACGGCACCACTAGAAGGAAAAGGTGATATTTCTTAGAAATGCTGCTTAGACACGTATGTTGTGTTGTTTTCATAATAAGCTAGTAACATATGTTTAAAATGCTACATGAACACCAAATGAGAGCAAAATGATTGACATTTTTTATAATAATTTTATTATTTTTATTTAAAACTCTCAATTTTCGTTCAGAATTGTGAATTTTTAAAATTATGGGCAACATCGAGTTATGCTTAATTTATGACGTGTCTGAATCATAATTACTGAAATACCTAGTAGCATAGCGATAAGCCTGCGGAATTATAACGCTAGAAAGAAGGTTTTGATACTCGTAGTTGGCCCAACACTGATAGCCTATTGTATAGCTTTGTGTTTAACTGCAAAGAAGCAAGCTGACAAACACTCAACCAATAGAGCATCTTGTTTGGACTGTGCTGGGATTTTGTAGTTTTCATATAGGGGTTATGTATCTAGCTACAGAAATGCACGTTGTTGGAGTAATTGAAAACATCATAAAGCTCGTCTTCACTAAGCATATTCAAACTTACCCGATGATTCCATAACAATAAAAATTGCTTTAGAATCAAAATATTTTTCGCGGGGTATAAGGATGGGAGGAATTATGAGACGATTTAAATAATCAGTTTAACCTTTGATTTTGAGTGAATGCACCTAAATAGAGCTACTTGGGCAACAAACTAAGCTTGTTTACTACTAAATAATATTGTAATTCTAACCCTAAATAATAAATCTCTGGAACAGTTTTTCAAGGGTTATGCAGACAACTGTTATTTGATTTCGTCACTTTGAATAAAAAATTAAACTGAACTATCAAACCTGACTAAAATGACGTAACTTGAACTGATGAAATATTGTGTTGGATCACATTCATATTTTTAGACTCAGTTTTACCTTGGTTGAGAGTGACGTGTACGTCCACGTGTCTGATGGAGCGAATGTCAAACTTGCCACCCATTTTTAACTCAACGGTTGCAGTTCCGTTTACCGCCAAAAGCAGTGGAAAACCACTGCTGGTGGGAATGGTGTAGGTTGTATCTAAGAACATGAAACTCTTTGTCAACTCCACATCTTGTTCTTTGGCCAGTTTCAGGAGCATGTCCAACAAGTTTCTTCCCGGAGTCATACTTTCGAATTCTTCGAAACGAGAATAGAACACTTCGTTTCCAAAAACATTCATATAGATAGAGCCAAAAGTGTCTTTTGGGGATTCTGAAGTGGATTTGTACCGAAAACAAAAAAATATTAAAACTTATTACACTGTGGTAAAAATGAGGGTTACATTTTAAGGTTAAGCCTAATATGTTTCTGTACATATTTAAAATAAGCTTTTTACTATAAAATGTAAACAATCTTTAAAGAACACTTATTTTCTAATATTATGTGAAACATTTATATCACTTTGTATACCACTGAATACCCTAATTTCAGAAATATGAAGTAATATGACTATATACCTTGAAAACGTTAAAACTGATCCAATTATAAAAATATTACTAAACAGGATTTGAGGTCCAAATGTTTACAACGTGTAGTTATAAGTTTGTGAAATTACACTTCTTATCAGTTTTTTTTTCTGGTCTACAAGTTATAATAAAGAGTAACAAAAGAACCTTTGAGCCCGATATCAAACGATATGTGCCATGTGTTTAAGACAATTCTGTAAACTTAACTTTAAAAATATATTTAAATTGATCATATTTGTACAATATTCTTAAAAACTTGTAGTGAAAAAATTTCTGCCCAAGTGATGAATTACTTTTTATAATCTTTGTCAATTTATTTCACCATATGACTGTCACTATAGTCTTGTATAACATTCATATCATTAGTATAATTACTTTCGTTTGAATTAGTTTGTTAATAAATCAATCACTCTGAATCTAATGGTCTATTCTCTGTTTTTAAAAGGTTTTCACTCTTGTCACATTATTATACTGTAAATCATTTGAATTAATTTATACGCAGTTAGAGTGTTGGACTCGCAATTTGAGAGTCGTGGATTCGAGTTCTTGTCATACAAAACATGTTCGTCCTTTCAACCGTGGGGGCGTTTTTTATGTTACGGTAAATCCCACTATTCGTTGGTAAAAGAGCAGCCGAATAGTTGGCTGTGGGTGGTGATGACTAGCTGCCTTCCATCTAGACTTACAATGCTAAATTATGGATGGCTAGCATAGATAGTTCTCTTGTAGTTTTGCGCGAAATTCAATAAAATGAAAATAGTGTATAAGAAAACGATAAATGTTCAAGAAAAGAGTAAGTCACATCTTACCATTGCACTCAGTTTGTCAATTATGTTATCCTTAGTGGATCGCTTTCCCCGGACGTTTTTCAACATCTTCTCCATATTTGTTTGTGAGAAGTAGCCCTCAGGACCTAAGAATCGTTCAACTAGTTCTTCAATACCTCACATTCGTCCACCAATCTAAATGTGTAGAAAGCAAATAACGAAAACAAATCACTTTAAGATGATAAAATAATGAACTAGATAGATTTCCCCTTTCAAAAAAAAATTAAGAGGGGATCATTTATAGTAAAAAGTGAGTGAATATTCAAATGTTGAGTTTATTTTTTGAATAAAAATGTTATTAAAGAAAGGCAGTAACAACAAGTGAAGCTTGATTTATTTATAAGATGGATCAGATAAAAGATAACTGTTATAGTAAGAGCTCCTCAGAGGCACACCTGTATGTTTGCGGAGTCACCTTGCTAAAACCGAGTTTCGATACCCGTTGTGGGCCAAGCACAGATAGCCCATTATGTAGCTTTGTGCTCAATTTCAAACAATTAAACAATGTTACACTACGATGCGAAATTAAATAGTTCCTTTATTTACTAATTATTAACGTAAACTGCTTTATTAAAACTAAAAAAATCATTATGATTTGATAATAAATTTGCACACCAGAGGCTGCTTAAAGGAAATATAATAAAATATTAGGAAGTGGCTGGAAAAGTGTTGATAATCGTATCTGCTGACGTTACCTCAAAGAGATTTAAACTGTTCCCGAAAACGTCAACAGTAAAGTTAACCATTCCTGAGCGTGGGAGGTAGGATTCAGGTGTAAAGATGACGTCAGCATCTACATGAACTCCAGTATTAATTGTATCCAAAAAGAAGGAACCTTCAAAGCACCGGAGAATTTCCGGATATCGGAGTTAAACTTATTCATAAAGTAAACATTCACGAGTATTTGTCTGACGTCCTCTTTGAAGGGGTGGAAAGTTTCCTGCATGTTGGTCAGATGTGTCCACACAAATGAGCCCACTAAATTATATATACATGTATATATATATATATATATTATAACTATAAATACGCTGTATATTTTTAAAAGGATCCTAGTATAAAAGCTGCAACTCGGGATTATAAAATGTATCCTAGGGTTTTGAAATTAAACAATGACCATAATTTTTAACCCATAAACAAAACACATTAAAATTAAACAAAATATGCTACATATTTTTAAAGGCTGGGGTGATACAATTAAAACCGAATTATCACATGTAAACAAGCAATAGTTGAGAAAAATTGTAAGTCTATGTTAAAGGTTCAGTGTGTAAAAACTGCGACAAATTGAGAAATGGAAAGTATGCAAAACATGGCATTTCCTTACATCATTATTTCATAATTCTGTCCAATTATATGAAACGCTTTAACGTAACACTCTACTGAACACTTGATATTTCTGTGTGTTATCAGATGAAAGACAGACACAACCAACTAAAAATATTTGGCCGCATGTTTAATCGAGACCATGAATTCACAGCTGCATTGGAACAACAACTCAACGACCACAGTCCTTTCCACTCTCACTTCCGGTTCAGCAAACGATAACTGAACGTGGAACTGAACATCTTTACACTAGGTAGTTATTACAAACTTTACTCATCAGTTAGAGTAAAGTATATTTAGATTAGAAATTTTCAAAAATGAAGAGCATTAAAAATACCCAAATTCTAAAATGATAAAACCAATAAAACTGCATAACGCAAACACGGTGATTTAAAAAAATATATTTTTGACATAAATTTCTTCGTGCGTCGATTTCCATAAGTAACTTGAGAAAATGTGCAACGTTATGATAAATAGTTACCTATTTTGTTAATTAGGTATACATTTAATTCGTAGAATTGCATGTGCATATGACTTATTTGCAAAACAGTTTTTTACTGCTTGAAAATGTGATAAATAACGAACTTTTTTCATCAGTTAATTCATGTGTCTCTATAAGTAATAATAATTAATTTTAGAATAGTTACATTTATTTGGTTTGTTTAGAATTTCGCGCAAAGCTACTCGAAAGTTACCTACACTATCCGTCTCTAATTTAGTAGTGTAAGACTAGAGGGACTTACCCGCTAAAATCCGGGTTTCGACACCCGTGGTGGGCAGAGCACAGATAGCCGATTGTGTAGCTTTGTCCTTAATTCAAAACAACAAAACAACAACGACTAGAGGGAAGGCAACTTGTCATCACCGCCAATTCTTGGGCTACTCTTTTATCAACAAAAGATTGGATCGACCGTCACTTATAACGCCCTCACGGCTGAAAGGGCGAGCATGTTTGATAAGACGGGGATTCGAATAACAGTAATTAATCTTAAAACATTTATTCATCTTAATGAGAAAATGATGGAATTTACGTAAGAATCGCTCTACCCGATGATGCAGCTCATTTTGAGATTAACCACATCAACAAAGGCAGTGTTGTTTCTGATATACTCTTTGATCTTGGTTTGGAGGAGTCTAAAGTGCTTAAGAGTCATATAAGCTGGAGACCCGAAATGATTGACGACATAAAGGTAAGTTAAATGTTGATATAATTGTCCTGCTGTTTATGTATTGGAGATATAGCGAAAATACGATCATGATTTATCCCGGGTAATCAAATATTTAAGACACTTTTTAGATATTCTGTGTGCTGTGTAACGAGATGTAATAAGGAACTTAATATAAGAACTAAAATCTCACTAAACAGTCCTTTTAAACTTCACTGATTACAGTTGTAGACGTATAATATATTTGGAATGTTCTTCTTTTTTTTTTCCTGTTGGATTCTCTAAAATGTACCATTAAACATTTGATTAATGCAGCAAGTAGTGTCCAAGCACGGACATATCAACAACATGCATGCATCCATCATCGATGATGTCTCCAGTGAGGTTTTCCAAGAATTGAATGCCAAATCCACCATGCTGGAAAGATCTGTGGTTCAAGAACTAAAGCCATTTTATCAGGAAATTGGGTTGGATTTTGCTAGCTTACAGCATGAGCTGATCCAAGGCAGCGAGGAGGTTTATAGGATGTATAGAAAGAATGACTTCCACATCAAAGATATTATCTGTGGTATTGTAGCAGTGGCTAATTTCGTTGGGTAAGTCTGGAGGTCACAGTTCGGTCAGACAATATTTTTTGCTGGAAACGTATACATTCATGTAATCAATTACAAATGAGATAACACAAACACTAATCAAGTGTTTTTGTTCAATAAAATATTACCTTATGACTTCATTGTTGTATATATATAAATGTGTTAATAGATATATTTTAAAGAAACACAAAAATAGGTAATATTTCCTAATATTATTTAACTTATAAGTGCATAACAACTATGTTTTACTTGATTGTCTGATTTCCTGCACAAGGAAATTTAATCTATCTAGTTCCATCATTTCTTCAACTGGTGAAGCCTATAAAAACGGTGTTTTCATGACTGGGCGTGTCTTCACAATCACCTTGAACAACATTAGTAAGCAATCCATCAAAATTCTGGAAACTATCGTTGATATTTATGGACAAGTTTTCTATCAGTTCATATTTTCAGGAAGTTCTGTCTCAATGCCTATGAGTGGGCAAAACCAATTGTTGCCTATGTCACTGACGTTGCCACGGAATTAAGCCGTAGGATTCAAAGAGACATAAAATGGTTCACCCACCATTATACTCCATTCATTGAGCATTATTGTTCCATTATCGGTAATATTTATTCTGAGATCATGGAAACAAGAAGAGGTAAGAAATTAAAAGTCTTCTTGCAGTAAGGTATCAGCCTATGAAGTTTACATACTTATTACTTTGTAGGTCATTCAAAAAGAAATTGGAGAAGAATTTCGTATTCTGTTTTTATAAACGAGAATCTGTTGATTTGAATGAAAGTATTTTGAATGAAAAATCCGTATAGCAAATGTAATGGTGTTGTTCTTTACATAAACCTGCAAATGAAAATGTTTGGAAAGGCCTGTAACTCCAAAATACATATTTCGTTAGATTCTATTGATTATCTGATTGAAGAGGTTTATAGTCATCCCTATTACATTGCTTTGAACAGCTAAGTCTACCGAATTAAAGCCACTTTCGCTGCTTTCCATCATGGTTATTACTCCAACCTGTACAACAACATCAAGGAAGACAGTATTACTTCCTTATCATCCCTTGCGACTCACTATTCCAAGTTCCATAACCATCTACACGTAGAATATATCAAAGATTTATCTAGAGACATATACAACAAGTTATGGTTTTTTTATATCACGAGAGAAACTTTTATCAAAGTATTTCTAATGCGCGCCTGTCATTTAATTCTACTCTTAACCATTAAAGATGTTGAAAACAGTAGTTGAGAAACAGAAAATCACTTAAATCAAAATTATTTTCTTTCGTGATTTCTCTCTGACTTTTCACATTCTGAATATTTCACTTTAAAAAAAACTGTTAAACAAAAACATAACTTATAACCCTTCACTGACTCAGTGGTAAATCTGTGATCTTATTGAACAAAACGAAACAGATATAACAATAGCTTAAAGTTAAGTCTATGCTATTGGTGCCTCGTGATGTTTCCTTCGAAAGTATTCTTACCTGATTTAATTTAGCAGTTGTAGTTTTTAAACGCACCATTTAGTGCTTTATTTCGTTGCATGTGTGTTGTTGGTAAGACAAACGTACAGAATTTTATACTAAACTCAAATGTTTTTATAAGTTGAGGGAACATTGATGATTTCTATTAACATAGTAAAAAAATAACCTAACGTAACAAGAAAAAATAAAAAAATAAATTACAGTAATATATTTTACTTCTTCAGGGAACTACGACTGCCAGGTACTTTGGAGTAGACGACATGATCAGTGATTCTTATATTTATTTGAAAAATATAACTTTAGAATCTGTCAAGGAACTTATTGAGGACTGGTTCAGCATGATTGCAGGAATCAGTTACACCTTCAAACCCGAAAGAGGTCAAATAGGTTTTAGTTTTGAACTTCCTGTCAGTCACCAGAGCCTATTAGATGCACTAGACGTCTCGAGTTATCCAACGTACCAACACCTGCAGGATTTCAAGTACAAACTGTTCAGTGGATATTTTCATCTATTGGATGATTGCTACAGTGTCGTACGTTTATTGAATCCTCAGAATTGGACCCATCAACCTACAGATGTCTAATGATTAATAATATTATTTATGTAACATTAGTGTTATGAAATATAATTGTATTTTATGGTAAAAGGTTAAATACATATATTTCTATATATGAGCATTTTAACAGAAATATATCACCTAGATTTTAGAGAAAGATAAATAAATTTATAATATTACTGTGAATTTGCAATAAATTAAAGTTTGCTATCACACACATTACGTATATTCACCAAAAGGTTTACCTTTTATTAATGAAATATTACTTGGATGCTATTGTTGTAGTTTCATTATATTGTATTTTACCTACTCCTAAAGCCCTAGAGAACTATAAATTGTAAAAAAATAAAGTGTAGGTCTGCTAATAATGTTTACATGGTTGTTTATCAAGTGCGATGTGAAACATATGGTGGCACCACCTTGCTAGAAGAAGAAAGTATTGTAATCAGAAACATGTCGCTTAAAACAGCACACGTTGTGTTCATCATTGAAGAGAAAGTTTGTAACAAGGATGAGATACCCATGCTGGATAAGCTGGCTAGAGGAGCGGACAGAAACTACCGACAGAAGGGTTACTCTGATGTACGATACACTGTTGTTGGGTTTGGAGGTGATGGAGCTCATGGTTTCCCCCATCTTCACACAGGTAACGGAGAAGTTTTTACCAGCATTCGCTCCATAAACTCAGCAGTAACTAGTCTGACAATTGGCAATGGCCCAAATAACATCTTCCATGCCATCCGCTTTGCTGCTGATCTTCCATTCAATGTTGGAGCCACCAAGACTTTTGTCCTTATCAAATGCTCTACTTGTAAAAGTGAAGACGAAAAGGTTAGTAGAATCTATTGCTTTACAGAGAAAGTATGGTCTTTGTATCGAGGTATTTTACCATTATCTTAAGCTATCGTTAATTAGGATATTCTTTTACAAGATAGATCACAGTATTAACCTCTATTCATGTATGTAAGGAAATTGAGATTATTAATACAACTTTCGCAAGTGTTAATGTTAACACTTTATTGTATTTGTTTATACTGCAATGATTTTCCATGTTCTTGTCAGTTTTGGTTACTTTTATCTGAAATATAGAAGCAGTGCTTAAACAAAGGCAGTTTCTCACTTGTATATTAGTATTAATGTTACACGCTAAATTATGTTGGAAAATGAATCTTTTCGAAATACAAAAGATATTTAGATTTATCAATATGCCTTCAAAATTATTTCACAATTTTTCCTTCAAGCTGACTACGGTGAAATTATACAGATTTTATTGGACAATGAAATCACTCTTCATCTGCTGATGGACCATCAATTCCAGATGAAATCAGCTATTAAGTCGAAAATAGCAAACCTACTACAAGGTTAGTTTCATCCCTTAGGCCGATTTTTTTATGCGTACTTAGCTGATACTATAATTTAACAAAAAACTATTTTAAATCAGAATCTAGTCTTTTGGAACTTTTAAATCTGTATTACAATATATTATGTGAAGGTTTTTATACAACTTCTATCACTTTCAAATTTTACGGCATAGTGTGAAAAAAATGAAACTGTTTTTTTGAAGAAAATAAATTCAGCTGATGCTTCTATTGACTCTTTAACTTATATGGATTTTGGTTTTAATTCTAATGCGAAATTATGAATTGCTTAGGTCTGGACACGGAATATGCATACACATTAAAAGATGCTAAAGACAAAATCTTAAAGGGTGATAAGGCTATTCGCTCTCAAGTAAAATTCCCGAGAGACCACAGCGTTCTTTTGGCTTGGGAATCAAAAGGAACATTTTTCAGCACAGATAAGTTGACAAAGAACGTTAGAAAAGCCAAGAAATTCGCGGATTTCATAACCCGTCTGTAGATGTATTGTGACTGAAGATGGTGTCGGCAAAATGGCGTGACACGCTTGTGCCTCTCGTCCTGTAATAGTGAAGGACGTTGTAAGTCAAAAACTATAGTTATCTTCTCAATACACCATTGATACTTGACAATAATAAAATCACTTTGAATGTAAAAGTTTTATTTACAAAATTGTAAAATACTTAATAATTTATACACAGTTGTATAACAAAACTGGGAATACTGACCTTAGATATGAGGTAGATGCTTTTAATGTAGGCAAATTAAAGGTAAATTCGAGTATTAATCGTGGAAACTGTTGTACCTTGCTTTTCCGTTATATATTATTCATTTCACATGGTGGTAATTAAGATCTGCAAATTCTCATGGTGTCTTTTGTTTACAGACCAACTACAACACTATGGAGGCTCGTGATGGTAGTAACGAAGGCTTAGACGACGAATTGGACGAAGACTTTCAGGACCATATGAGCCAAACTCTATAAGTTAAAAAATGGAAGATGTAAAATTGATTTAAACCACTTAAACATCCAGAGACCCTAATAATTAATAAAACGTGTCATTACAATGTTATTTACTTCCATTTCTAAGTTATATAATTTTTTTTCACATGAAACCATTTTCCGAATGATATCATTTAAAAGTACAATAAAAAATTGCCAATCATGAGTCATTACCTAATTCGTCCTGCTAAGTTATGATGCTCAAATAACACAACAGTTTATCACGATGATTATTTTAAGTTGCTTGTATATCTGTATTAACTCAGATACGTTTGTATAATTTGAAATTAGTATATCAGTATAATGAGTTAAAGAATGAACTTTGATTTCAGTATATGTATTTATGATCTAAATAAAACGATAAATATAAAATAACAATGTACTTAACTAGCTTTGTTCATCTTCTCGTATTTACTTCCTTAAAACATCCACAGAATCAAAACTTCTTATATGGTTTTGCATTTTAAAATTTAAAAAAATCTTTTCTGAAAATAACACGAAATTGTGCTGCAAAATTCGTTTTCATTTATTATAATTTGCACATGTACATATAATTCAACGCCAGACACTAGTGGTTATGTGAATCGCGAAATGCTATAGTTAACGGTGACTACTATAAATATTAGTTTTTCGAAATTAAAATACAAGAGTAATTTTGTTCATATTCTCTTGTGCTTTAATATTTATTTTACATACCAACAGCTATTAACTATGAAGTTCGTATTAGTCTACAGACTAAGTTCTTAAAAATCTTTGTCATCAGTCAGCAAACAAACATTTAAAATCGAATTACCAAAACATAAAATATTTCTTGACACACTCCAACAATTAGTTTCATGGTTTGCGTTGCGATTTCGCGAAAAGAAATTGTCTCTCCATAATTTGACGCCTTGGGTAGGTTATAAAGAACGGAGATGAAATTCCAGTATTCGATTAATTAAGGTAACTCGAGAGTTGATGGTGGATGCTCTTAACTATCTTCTTCCTCTGGTCTACCACCCCAAAACTGAGTACGTCTCATGCTCTTGTGTAGCTTTGCGAGAATATTTGGAAAAAACAGAACAATAATTATCAGGCATATCTCACTTATTTCAACATAACTCGTAAAAGGACAATTAATAAACATACAAACAAAGTTAACAGACACATACTAACAACTACCTGTCACGTAGAACTGCTTTACAATTGTAATGTCTTATTCTAATGATTATCTGATGTAGTCTATAAGTTACCGGGAAATATTTACAAGTACCAAAGAGAGCACACACAGTTATACCAATACCTTTTGCAGACATTTGTATGCGAGGAGTTTCTCTACATCTGACAAATATTCCATCATTTACTTTCACGTGTGCTTGTTCAACATCTAATTCCACAACCATGAGCATTAATATAAAGTTGATCCCCCTTAACTGCTATAACAACCTTCACTCTTCTGGGAATGCTTTTCACTAGATTTTGGAACATGGCTGCGTGGATTCGCTCCTATTCAGCTACAAGAGCATCAGTGAGGCCGGGCACTGAAGTCGGGCGGGAAGGTCTGATTCGCAGTGGATGTTTCAATTCATCCCAAAGGTGTTCGATGGCGTTGAGGTAACAGCTCTGTGTAGGCCAGTTAAGTTCTTTCGCACCAACCTCCGCAAAACATGTAATTATGGACTTCGCTTTGTGCACAGGGCATTATTATGCTGAAACAAAAAAGGGCCTTCCCCAAACTGTTGCCACAAAATTGGAAGAACATAAATATCTATAATGTCATCGTATGCTGTTACATTAAGATTTCCCTTTACTGGAAATAAAGAGCTTAGTCCAAGCCATGAAAAACAAACCCAGATCATTATTTTTTCCTCCACAAAACTTTACAGTTCGCACTATACATTCAGGCAGGTAGCATTCTCTTGGCATCTGCCAAACCCAGATTGTTCCGTCCAACTGCCAGATAGTGAAGCGTGATTCATTACTCCAGACAACGCGTTTCCACTGTCCCAGAGTCCAATGGTGGTGTGCTTTACACCACTCCAGCTAATGCTTAGTATTGCATATGGTAATCTTAGGCTTGTGTGCGGCTGCTCATCCATGAAAACCCATTGCATGAAGCTTTCAACGAAAGGTCCTTGTGCTGACGTTGCTTCCACAGGCAATTTGGAACCCAGTAGTGAGTTTTGCAACTGTTGAAAGACGTTTTTTTTTACTCGCTACGCGCTTCAGCAGTCGATGGTCCTGTTTTGTGAGCTTGCGTGGCCTACCGCTTCGTGGCTGAGTCATTGTTGCTCCTAAACATTTCCACTTCACAATAACAGCACTTACAGTTGACGGGTCAGCTCTAGCAGGGCAGAAATTTGACAAGCTAACTTATTAGAAAGGTGGCATCTTATGATAGTGCCACGTTGAAAGTCACTTCAGTAAGACTCATTCTCATGTTAATGTTTGTCTATGGAAATTGCATGGCTGTATGCTTGATTTTATGCATCTAATAGATGGGTGTGGCTGAAATATCCGAGCCCACTAATTAGTAGGTGTGTCCATATACTTTTGGCCATGTTGTGTATACCTCCAATAGATGAATCAGGTATTGCTGGCTAAGGAATAACGAAAGTAAATAATACAAAATCAGTTTAACGACTTTTTTTGTCCAGTTGTTGTGCGAAACTGTACATACCTACGACAAATAAAGACTTTTAACAATAATACATTAAACCAATAAAATTGGAAACACATGGTATACTTATACATCACATAACTTTCACTTTCTTATCAATAAAAGTTAGAAATTTTATTTCAGACGAATGTCTTCATAGAAAAGGTTATATAGGCTGACCACTTTAAAAATTGTTTTAAACTGGACTTAGTAAACAGCAAATTTCATATCATTTTTACTGCTACTTTTGAATAGTGATTATTATAGGACTTGAACTTTCGATAATTAAACATATGAGATATATGTTAATGGAACACACCATGTATTGTGCCATAGAATTGTGAAAACTTTATTCCAGTACCTTTTTATTTTTTTAATCACATCATGCTATATTATATATTTCCCTGGGGTCTTTACATCCAGGAGTCCGAGACTGAGCCTTTGTTCTATGGACTGAAATCAATTTTAAATTAATTAATAGGTTTTGTTACTAATTAATATTATAAAAACAATACTCATTCATTTGTAGATTTTGATTGAGGGAAAAGAACTAAAGGTTAATACAAAATACTCATAGTATAAAAACTAACCTGTGAAACAGATTATACATACATGAAAATTTTAATATTTCACCTATTTCTATATCTTTTAACTGAACCAATCAATTAGAGAGGCCATGTTAACTCTGAACTAAACTTGTTCTGCTTTAATTACTAAAAGTTCAGCTAACTATTGAATTTCCGTAAGTGGATAAACTTTAACTGAAAATGCTGACATAGTAGGCCTGTCAGAAAGAACTATGTTAATACAATCATATCTAATTAAATAAATTGTTTAAGTTAAGATTTAGATTATATAATAATATTTTAAATAGTTTCATTGTTGATAAAAAAAGTCGTTTTTCTCAACTTATTTCGGGCCGCCATAGCCAGGTGGGGTAAGGCTTTCGACCCCTAATCTGACGGTTGCTGGTTCGAGTCCCGCTCGTACCAAATATGCTCGCCCTTTCAGCCTTGTAAGCGATATAATGTTACGGTCAATCCCACTATTCGTTGGCCAAAGAATAGCCCAAGAGTTGGCGGTGATGACTAGCTGCCTTCCCTCTAGTCTTACACTACTAAATTAGGGGCAGCTAGCGCAAATAGCCCTCGTGTAGCTTGGTGCAAAATTCAAAAAACAAACTTATTTCAACCTCGATATAAAATAATTACACTGCACAACAATTTTTTTCAAAAGATTTTTTTTTTTGAGGTACCTGGTGGGTATGCACAAATATATATTTTTGGTTTTGCTTCATCACGTAGGAACTCTGAGAAAGAGACAGTTAAGAGTTTACCGGCAATAACGTATTTAATTGCGTCTATGTTTCTAATACGCTATTAAGTTCAACATAATTAAAAGTGTTTTGCTTCTGATTTTCGTTTGTATTCAATATCCGGTACATCACGTTGCAGTGTCCAACAGTAATCAGCAAACATTGACGGATTCCAGTTGTCCTGATATCGTTTATCCATTGTAGTAATGTCCTGATGAAACTTAAGACTTCGATGAAACGGTACGTGATGAGCAAATTTGGATGTGAGTTTCGTTATCAGCAGCCAAAAATCTGTCAGAAACACCCAACAGTGTTCAAGAAGCAAAAACTTTGTTGTGCAGTGTTATATATAAAATTATTGGAACTATTTTGTGATTGATGACTAATATGTATTAAGTAAAAAAACTTGAAAATCATTAAGAAAAAAGCGACGATGTAAATTACGTTTATTTTATGGCGTTATAAAGGTAAGATTGTTAGAATTTTAAAATCAATATTGACCATAGATACTTGTCAGCATTTATAGGTTGTATTTTACTATTTTAAAATTTACTTGCTAATGTAGTGCTACCTAGTGGAATTGTATGACGTCAGACAACACAATAACTAGTTCAGGTCAATAAGCGAAACAATGTGAAACGTTATATGATGTAAGTGTAAATTTGTTAAACTGGAAATCTTAAACACACCGTTAAGGTTAGTGTGTAATTATTGTTTTTCTTTGTAAGTTTGAGTATAAGCGTTTATATGTATAATCTGAGTGTTTGTACTTTATCTTATTCAAAAATATATTTTTTTTTGGTTTATGTTTTCGTTTAACAGTAGTAATAGTAGCAGTTCCAGTAATAACTAAGTAAATAATTTCAGTAGTATTACTATTAGTAATAATTATGTCATTGTCACGAACAATAACATTGTTACTAATAGTAACAAACGTTGCAGTTTACAGTATCAGTAACGTTTTAAATATCTAACATATTTTGGCGTCTTGCATCAATGTGTTGTTTTATTCTGCATAATGGAACTTGCCTTGTAGCAGTTACTATCAGACATTGGTTAAATGCTTAAAGAATTTCGATCTTTTTTAAAAACGTGTAGTACCTAATTGGAGGCATATATCAGTGTTAATTCAATATATATAAATATATATACATATTATATATACCTTAAACAAGACATTTGTTTCCAAAGTCCAGCAGGAGTGTTCAGAAAATGGTCATATTTTTGAAACGGCTTAAACTGTGCTTTAATTAGTGGGTACAACATAAGTTATTACAGTTTATACATCATGTTAAGCATCCAAGTCTGTATTGTGATTCTTGATTATGCCATTACATAAAACCTGTGCAATATTTGAAACAAAGTTTCAAGTTAATATACCTTAAATATTCAAATCCCTATCTTTGTTTGAATATAGTAACAAGTCAGTTTCTTTTTTAAACTACTTTTGTGCTAAAATATGAATGTTTTGATGAAGATGTCCCTTCAAATCTGTTAAAATATCCCTGCTTGCAGAAGCAGTTGATAACAGTATTACATTATCCATATTACAACAAATAAATAATATCTGGGAAACAGTGTGTAAACTTGCATTGCATAAGGCAAGAAACTGACTGAACTACTTCTACAAAAATATTTATCAGTGGTAAAATGAAAATACTTTGCTTTCAAATATTTTGATTGTCATCATAATTCTCCATTTATGATTCTCCACTTATTAATTGCAATTAATATTTTCTCATTTTTAATATAAAAATAGTTAAATGTGGTAATGGTGTGGCAGACAAAATCTGAAATATTGGTAGGCTGATAGCTCACCGTCATTTGGAGGAATATACATTTAAATGTACAGAACTAATTGTCATAAATAATTTCAAGGTTCCTACTTTGCATAACATTTACTTTGCCAAATGTCAACAAGATCTCCTCTTTCCATTTTTACAACTTTATAGAATCTGGTGATTTCCCTCAGAAGATATATAAATGAAAATCTCTAAAGAATGCATGTACTTCTCAGCACCAACATTTGGCAGATCTGCTGTTATGTAATCTGACCAAATTGATCACTTTATATCAGTGCGTAGAGAAAGACTTGCTGGTGTTACCAACCAGATTTTAAAACCTGACGTGGACATCTCAAATGATAGAGCTACTTTTTTTTTATCATAGACCCTAAAGGTGTGTTAACAAAGTGGAAGTAAGGTATCACAGAAATAAAAACTTATTTTTCATATATCAACACAAATAAATGTTACAGTAGCTGGGAATACTTTGCAGGGGAAAGTTGTTTACAGAAGAATTTTATAACCTTATAGAAAAACTACTTCAGGCCTGATAGATCAATTGAGCAGTTTTTTTACTGAGTACTCTTCACGTACATTCTTGGAAATGTCTAGAAGAAGCAGGTGGGGAGAGGTACTCTGCATGCATTTCACAACTGGAGTGAAAGCCAAATGTGTTATTTATTCTATAATAATGTGGCTGTGATCATATCTACTCAAAGGAAATCAGTAGATGAATCACACAATGAGAATTTTCAACCTGGATCTGACCTGGTATTTTAAGCCACGTTATGTCTCATCAAAAAACTTGATGGAGAATACTTTTCAACCAGTGAGATGAATGTGCACAGAAACAGTTTTTTGATTTCTTATTATACAAAGCCATTAGTTGGCTACTTTATGAGAAAAGTACGAAAATACTGAAGACCTTAATTTGGAACTACAATACTGGAGTATTGTCTGTGATATCACAAAAGTAGCTGCATCAGTCATATCCTGTAACCATTTAGGTCTTACTTGTCTATATTCATCCACCTTCAGAGAAACAATTGGAGTAGATACATCCAACATGTTTTTATAGAACTGAAGATGTTCATAACATTGACTGCCCTATGTAAATAGGAAAAAGGTTTCTGAAGTAGTGTCTTATAGCCATTCATAGATACATTTAAATGGTGACATTTGCCTTTAAATAAATCAATAAGTGTCTGTTGTTTGTGACATTTCTGTGTCATGTAAAGCATTATTAAAGGTATATAAATGATGATTTGGAATGATATATTGTTCTGGTTTGCAAACTTAAAAAGTTCTAAATTAACTTTACTAAAATGTTAAATCATTAATCATGAATATTCATATAATCTTATAAGTTGATTCGTATGCGTCACAAGAGGCTAAATATGAACTAATCAGGAATTGAAATAATCAGTGATGTCGAGAAACCCACTTGTTGAGAATTTTATATGCAAAAAACGGCTCAAATAGAAGTGTTTTCTGAGCCCAAAAGAGCCGTTTTTTGCATATAAAAAGGAATTGAAATAGTTATCTGTATCATGATATACCTAATGTTTTACCTTTTAAGAAGTGATAAATTCAAATGGTAAAAAAATAGTTGTTATTTTACATATGTGTAGACTACAGCAGGGAGTTAAGTGAACATTGTTGCCATTGTCTCAGGTAGCAAGGATTTTCTGGGGAGATGTCATCCAAATATTTTATCCTGAGACCCAAAGCTTCATTTTAAATTATTTTGATAAATATTGTACTATTGGTTTGAATGCTCCAAAAATAGTGGCAGAGGTTCTTATACTTTCACAGAGTATGGCAGTTGCCAGTAAAAGTTCTGTGCTGTCTCTTGTTAAATATTGTTCTCATGTATGGTGACAGCCTGTCAAAATAACTTAGTATTTGAAAAACTAGCTTAAACTTAGTAAGAACTGAAAACAAACTACCTGGATTGTAGCGATTGGACAGTATGTAAAATGTGTTGCATGTTTTACCACCCTTGAAAATCATCT
The DNA here is from genome assembly GCA_011833715.1 of Carcinoscorpius rotundicauda. NCBI lineage: Eukaryota > Metazoa > Arthropoda > Merostomata > Xiphosura > Limulidae > Carcinoscorpius > Carcinoscorpius rotundicauda. Next base: position 39,019,854 of record CM022403.1, read on the forward strand.
TTTTTTTAATTACTTTAGTCAAACTGTTTCATTGTTTATATGAACATTTTAACAGAAAGTAACTGTATGTTTTGACATCATTAATTTAGAATTATTTATTATAGAGCTATGAATGTATTTTCAAATAATTTTAAAAAAGGTCTTGTCTGTGGTGTTGGTGTTATTTCATATAGATTTTTTTTCATTGGGTCATGTGAATTGTATAACAGGTTTAACATGTGGTATTAAACACAAATTTAACAAGTATTTTAATGATTTGTTTTATGAATTAAGGAACAATCTCATTCAACAAACAAGTAACTAGTCACTAGGTTCATTCCTGATCCGAAAAATTCATCAACTCTTTCAGAAACTCCTGAAAACATAAACCAACCACATTTTGTTGTTGTTATAACTTAGATTTTTACATGTACCTATTTTCTTCCTAAGCACAGGTAGTTCTTTGTCTTATATTTTCAAGGAAATGATAATGTTATGATAATATAACTTTCAGTCAATGAAATATGATTAATCTACTTTCATTTCCTTTCAGAGTTATCTACAGAGGAAAAATAACACTTATGGTAAGGAAGACCCAAAAGTCATAAATTAATATGCCAAAGAAAATGTCAAGAAAAGTCACTGGCCTCCTTATTAGAAGCAGAAAGAATATAATGAATGATGGTTTTATCGTAAGTTCATTTTTCAAGCAGAATAAGTTTGTTAGTTTTGTTTTCAGTATTTTGTTTTTCACCTTTACTGGTATGAAGTAATGCTGGAATTTAGGTGTATTAACAAGTTCCATGAAAAACCTGCTTTTGCCTAAGATTAAGCATATAAAATATGGTCTTCCATTTCTTTTCAATAACTTAGTGGCTGTATTAATCTCATCACTTGCTATATTTGGCTTTGTAGCAAAGTTAAATGTAATGTTCTAGCCACTCAGTGTGATGGAACTTATCAAGAACATTTTCATGTTCTATAACATATGTGTAAGTGTTGTTTTCCATATGTATATGAGGTTTAAATGTACTTTTATAGAGAGAAATATAAAAGAATATATACATTTTATGAAACACTTTATAACAAAAAGTGATTGCTAAAAAATAAGTCATAGCATGCTAAATTTTAATGACAAAACAAAATGAAGATTGTCTTTGTGCCTTACTTTTAAAACTTAGAAAAACCAAGGTTAGTATGTAGGTTAATTAACTGCTTATTTTTTGAGTAGTCAAATACAACTGATTAATCTGAAACTTTTAAAGGTTTTTTTTGTTTGTTGATATATATATATATATGTCTATATAATGCATGAATTTAATAGGTTTCTTCTCTTCACACACTGAAACCATAATAAGTGAATGATGTCATTTTATACTGTGTTATATTCTTCGATTTTATGTATCCAACAGCTGTGTTTTTAAAAATTTGTAATAAAACTTCATAATAATAGCACATTATTAAAAATGTAGATAGTAACTTTTATAATTACTGAAAATATTATGTGTTTATGATACACAGAGTCAGTATGTGGTGTTGTGTATACAGCACTAGTTTTGATTACATTGGAAAACTGGAGACATACCATAAACCTGCTTTTTTTAATTTTGATTAAATTTGCATCAATTACATTAAAACAAAACAGTGAGTAACATATTTGTTGATATTTGACCAATTAGTTAACAGATTTCGTCTTAATCTATGAAATGCTTACCTTTTTTATTACTGTATTACATTTCTGCAAAATGGAATTAGTGCATCATTTAGTTTGCAGACTCTTAGTAAATAGACAAGAAAGAACACGACTCAGCAAATAATTAAGAATTGCAAATAAATAGATAAAAACAATCACAGACAGCATTAATTATAGCAAAAAGAATAAGCTTTAAAGAACTAGCAATAATGAAAATAACGAATCAAAGCAGGAAAAAAAATATTTTTCAAACGTAGTCATCAATCACCAGTGCTGTAGCTATTTCTCGATTTCCATGGTTTTCACTACGTGACCATCTAAACATTGAGAATGCTTACTCCAGTCTTTTATACCCCACTCAGTTGCCTTCAGCAAATTCTAATTTGGACATTTTTCCATGAATTTCAATGCACATTCTAGTAAGGTACTGTATAAAAGCACCTCATCTCAGAAATGTAATTACTTTTTCTTGACAAAGCATCCTATATGAGTTTCTATCAACAGAAGTTTTAAGATTATTTGCTATTCAAGTTCTGCCTTGAACATGACTGGAATTTTACAGTTTTCTTTTATATTTATACATTACCTGATACAACAACACTTGCCATTGCGTATGATTTCCCATGTTAATGGTTCTATTCCAGAGATTAATCAGACCTATTCTCTTTCACTTTTGCTATTTGGTGTTTGTCAACAGTCATGGGGAGGGGTTACTTTCAGTTCAAGCTGTCTGTGATATGGTTCGTTGCATTACGGATTCATATGTGCAGACCAAAGGTGTGTCTGTGAGGGCATTCTGAGTTGGCTTTTAGAAATTACCCAGGAACAATTTGTCAGAATTTAGACTTATTTTTCTGTGGCTACTGTTTTGTCTAGATGAGCATCGACAGAGGGTCATTTTGAGCAACCACCTTCAGCCCCTTTTCTTCAGTTGGCTACTTGTGTTTGTGAGATGTTAAGGGGGGGCTGCTTTCCTATTGGTTTGACTCTACTTCCTCCTTATTAGCAGAAAGGATGCAAGTGACTACTTGGTTTTTCCTTAACCTTCTGTTGATATTATGGATCATGCTGGGAGATTTTCCACTCAGTTACATAACAGGATATCTATTCCTTGTCTTCCACATTTATTGGATCAGCATACTTTGGTTTATCACCACCAGCAGAATGCCTATTTAGATTATCAACAGATAGATTCCCCCTTTTGGACCTGTGGAGTCTATATTGGAATCTTTGATAGTTTTAAAAATGTCATAATTTTCTCACATTTATCTTACTTTTATGACTAATCCAAGGTTTTTATCTTGAACACAACTTTTATCTTCCTTGTGAATTTCTGGATGAGTTGGGAATTTCGATGATGTCTACCTCAGTCAGATTGTCTTGTTCTATTCTTTGTTTGATTTTCTGACTGCATTGTTGTTGATGTTTATTGGATTGAGACACTTTGTTAGAAATGGTTTGTTTACTGTCTTCTGCCCTCAAGGAGTTACAGGAAGCTCCTTTGTTCTGTCCAGTGTTATTTTCTGGAGTCCCAGAGATGTTTGGTTTGCAAATTGATACTGCACATTTACATTCCTCTTTATCTTCATTGGCTTCTCATCTTTCTCGATCTAATTTGGGAGCATCAGCCCACAGTGATTCCCAGTCTCCTTCTTTATTTCTCAAGTCTACTGGTTCTCATAGTAGGTTCCATCCATATTCTTGAGGGTCTTTGGCTTAAGCAGACCAACAGCAATTGCATCATTGACTTTCCTGGAACTAAAGGAACAGTGTGAGTAGAATTATATCACTTTTTGCACATCTGGAATTCTTTCACTGTTTCACCATAAACAGCTGATTCATGGTCTGGGAAAAGTGATTACATGATTGGAATCAGGTACTTATGTACAGTACCCAGATAGAGGATTGTTATGTTTTTTGTTTTTTTTTAATGTTGTATGTTTTATGTAGACTGAATGCAACAGAAAGACACAGATATCAGCTTGTATAATTTATTACAATAAACTAAATATATATGTAACAGTTATAGCATAAATTACATAACAACAATGACATATTCAGTTTAAACCTTTAAAATTAATTACAATACAAAGTAGTACTGGTTTCAACCTTCAAAGTTAATTACAATACTAAATGGTACTGGCCTGTGTCCAATATAATGATCTAGAATGAAAGTCCAAAAGTTCAGATCAGAAATCCAAATTTCCAGTCTAGGCGGTGAATTTGGTCCCACAAAGAAATTTCAAAGTTTGAATGGAGAAGTTCAGAAACAATTCACAGTTCAATAAATTTGACGAAGTTCTTTTTATGATGTTTTCAACAAATGTCTCAACTTGTCGTTTTCCAAATTTTCCCGTTCTTCCTTAAACAGTCTTATACGTGTTGACCTTCAGTATAACCAGTAATTCGAATGAATCGCAAAGATTGACGAAACAAAATCACAGCTTCTGTAGATCTAGCTCTTGTCACAAATTCAAGTTGAATAAACACACAGCAAACGTTGAAAACTTCTCAAACAAAGACAACTTCTCTTGAATCGAAATACAAACTAGTCACTGACTCTTCTCTTTTTTCCTTCGCGTCGCCATCTGTTTATATATTAGTAGGCCTCTTCTCGAATAATCGCGTAACTTCTACAGAACTCCACAGCAATCCGCGCATTCCATTCTTGCACAAGACTCAACGTCTAGACACTAGGCCACCATACATTTCCGTTTACAGTCAAATGATTGATCCACTTAATTTTAGAAATTTCTAAATGTTATTTTAAATGAATAACAACATATTTTTTTATTGGTTTAAACTTTGAAACAATAATATAAACATGGAAATATATATAATAGATATGGAAATCTAAACACAACACAACATGTTGTCGTTTACAAAACATTTACATGACATTTACATAACAAGGATGCATTAAAGTTGATGGAGAAATTTTTAAATTAAAATTTGTCTAAAGCATACAAGTGGAATATAAAAGTCCAGAGAAAGCATTCTTAATGCTTATATTGGAAAGTGTAGGAACCCTGGAGATAGGAAAATAGCTACATTGTCAGCAGAGGTAAGTATTATTTGAAACACATTTTCAGTTTAGGAAAATGTTAACATCATTTCATATATCTAATTAAACATACTTTGTCAAAAAAATATTTAAACAAAAAAATACTTGCTATCTTACTAAAACTTGGAAGTAGTTTGTAGAAATGTAAAGTCAAGTTTATTATGTTGAGTAGTTCTGTATTTACATAAACTTATTTTTGAGGTGTTTTGAGCAGTAAAATGTTACTGTATTTTCAGACTTCTGGACTGGGAGAACCAAGTGTATATCATGCTGTTGTAGTCATTTTTCTTGAATTCTTTGCTTGGGGACTTCTAACAACTCCTGTAATTACTGTGAGTGTTACTCCACAGCTTGTACCACTTAGTACAAGTGTATTTCACAGTAGTTAGAGTATATAAAGTGGTTACAAAATGTAAACGTGTTTCCTATGAAATTTTCTTGTGAATGATAAATGCCATCTTTTTTGGTTACTCTTGCATATGACTGAAAAAACATTGTTTACACAGTGAAAACATAAAAATTGTAGTAAAGTATGTGATGTTAGGTAGCACTTAGGATGTAAATGAAGAAAGATTTGCTTGTACAAAACACAGCCTTAAAATTATAAAATATGCATTGTACACAGCAAAAGACTTGACAATGAAAAGTCCCAGTTATAATTGTCTTAGTAATTGAACTGCACATATAATAACTTTAGCTTTGACCATTTGTTGTAATGGACACAAATGAATAGCAACAGTTATATAAAGTATGACTATTTACTTTTTGCATCTACACTACATTTTTAGTTCTCTTATTTCAAGTAACAAATCCAAGATATCTGTTTACTGAAGTTTTTAATTATTATTGCAAATTTTTAACAGTAAGTTACATTCACACAGTTTAATGAATAAAAATCAGTTTGTACACATAGGTCTTTTTAAATTTTTATTAATTTTTGTTGTTAAGTCTGTAATTTTTTTTTTATTATTTTTGAAAGAAGATTTATTACATTAACTATAGGACTTCCAAAATGTGTTCTTGGGATGCTTTAGAGTTTTCATTTGGTATTCATGATTTTACACATATATGATAAAACTGTATACTCATTTTTATATGTACGTAAATTACAATGAGAAAACCAAGATGTAGAGTAACCTAACATTAAAATGCTATATCATGCAATTTTCTGTTTTTTTATGGGCTGGGGTTATCACTATATTTTTTTATTTTTTACGTGGTAACTTTTTAAAAAGGCTGTAAATTAATCTAAAATTTATTGCAATTACAACAAAAACTTTTAAAGGTTTTTAATTTTACAAATTACCACTAGAATTAACTAAACTACAATGTGTACTGTCACATCATACTACTCTGATATTTTACCACATTATAGTTTTAGTTTTCATCAGATGCTGATTTAATAATAAGGTTTGGACACTGTGAGCATGATTAAAATCCTATCATAGAGGATAATCATTATATTTTCTGTCATTTTCAACCATCATGTCAAGTTTATCTAAATGAAACCATTGCTAACATTGATTATATACTGTGTTCGTTGATTCATTCTGTACAATGACATTAACCTTATTAAAATTACCAATCTCATTTGGTTGATAGAGAGAAGAATGCAATATAATACAGTTTTAGAACATCTAATGTGGTCCACATTTAAATAAAGCATGTTATTATTAACACAATTTATGAAATGTTTCTCTTCTGTTACAATACCACAGTGTTTCTGAAGTTTCTCAGTTTATCAAATACTGATATTTTTCGTAATCACACAATGAATATTTAATTATAACAGCTACTAGGACATTATTATATGTATAAATTGTACACTTGCATTTTGTATGTGATCCCACTTTTTCTGCACCAGAATTTCAAATTTTTTCATGTGTCAATACTTCATATATGTGTTGTGCGTGTGTGTGTGTGTGTGTGTGTGTGTGTGTGTGTGTATAAAGGAGACAAACAGATTCAGTTCACTAAACTTGTATGAGTCACCACTTTTGTTTATAGTTTTAGAAGCAGCTGGAATGTATGAGTTGTATAGTTATGACAAGTGTTACAACTGTTCTTCATCTGGAAACTTAAGGAACAATTGAGCATGATCAATTTTTATGTAATGTAGACTACACTTTTCACCAAGAAATGTATTCTTGTAGGTTCAATGACAACCTCAGTATATATATATTTGGCACTGATACATCAGTAGTAAATGAGTTGCATATTTGTATGTACTTCCACATTTTAAAAATACATTACATTTAGTTGATGTTACATGTGCAAAGACAGATCATGAAGGGCTATAACCACAACTAATATTATGCAGTTATGTGTGTTTATAACTGTAACTCTAAACAAAACTTGTTTATTTGTGGTAAGATTACCAACCACATTATAAAGTTTCTTTATTACACAAAGTTATTTTGACTTTTCAAATAAAAGTGTTCTGTCATTTGTTTTTTAAAAAGCTTAAAATAACCTACAGTCAATAATTCATTCTTATCTACTGAAAGCTTAAAGCTAAGAAATCTTAAATTAGCTACAAAACTTTTTGAAAAAATTATTTTAGCTAAAGTATACTTCACCCCTGGTGTTTCAAAAATAATTGGCCAAGAGCACACCTTTTGGTTTTTCAGGAGTTTTCACAACCAGTTGTGTTTCTTTAGTGACACTAGTAGAATTAAGAAGATAAATTTTATCAAATATTTAACAGTGAATGAGAGTTGAAAATAATTTGTCCTTATTTAAGAATAAGTAAATGAGTAATTACTGTATTGATGCACTTACTTTATAAATTTAAATTTCAAAACCCTATTGTAGTTTGTGTTAATGAAAAAAGGAATAAACAGCATTGCACAATGCAAAATTTAGAAATTTTATAATGAGACAAAATTATAATATTAAAATTAATTGATAATAGACCATTTGATCAGTATTTCTCACTATTTGGTAGAAAATGACTAATTGAATATGAACTTTTTTTTTTAGGTTTTAAATGAGACATTTCCAGACCACACATTTCTAATGAATGGATTAATAGTGGGTGTCAAGGTGAGTGTAATCAGTCGCCAATAATGCAGGGGTGGCCAAACTTGCTTTACATCACAGCCGATAAACTTTACTTGTTGGAGAGCTGCAAGACATGAACACGTTTTTGTTACATGTGTATCTTGTTACATGAGTTTCACATAAGTATTAAGAAATTTACATAATAATATTTATTCATGTATGTAGTTTTTAAACTGTTAATTTGTATTAGTTTCAATAATTACAAAGTGCACACACACATGCATACACATGTATACCAAATGTTTTCAAAATCCTGGCTGATTATTGTTTTAACTGTATTGAGCATATTTAATAAGGTAATGAACTACGGAAACATCTGAGAAAAATATGCAAATTTGCATATTATTAACATTACATGAGACTTCCAAAAATAAAAGGATTAAATACAGATATTTTTAATGATATTTATTTGTCTTAATAAATATCTGGTTGAAACATGGAGGAAAATATGTAAAACAATAAATTAGATATATTTTAATCAGGTAACACCTTACACAATTTTAGTGTTATTATATCTTTCTGACACAAGCAGACATTGATACAGTTATCAGGCTATTTACTGCTAGTAGAAATCTTGTGAGTCATTTAAATTCCAGCTGATATGTTATCAATGCTGTACAAATTAGCTCTGTCAGGTGTTGATTTGTAAAGATTGCACGATACTTGAATTTTACAAACTTCGTTACACTATACAAAGATTCACAGCAGTATGTTGTGCCAAAAACTGAAATGAGTTGCACACTGTTCAGGATATTTTATTTCTGGAACTTGCCTCAAGAACTCAGTTGTAGAATGATATTTATGGATTATTTTTAAACCAATGTCCTCCTGTAGTTCCATTTCCACAGCAGATGATTCTTTAACCAGAGGTTCAAGAATTGGACAATCATCATTGATCACATCAACCATGAATGGATTTACAAGAAAGGCATAGCAAGGCTTCAGCTTCTGCAGGTCCTCAAACCTGTCTAGGAAATTATCAAGCAGTCCTTGCAATTTATCTTTGTATTCTTCCATTTTATGGCCTTTTATTTCAATATCAGGGAATATATTTATTCTGCTTTTGAGACTAGGAAATTAACTGGAGATTCTTAACAATATATCTTTTTTAAAAAGTTTTATTTTATTTTGAAAGCTGATAATAGTCTGAGTAAGATCAGAAACAACATTATCCTTCACCTGGAGTGCCAAGGTGATAGTTTGCATATGATTAATTATATCAGTAAGAAACATCAGATCTTGCTTCCTTTCATTATTTCCCAGCTGAGGATAGAATTATTTTCTTTTTTTCAAGAAAAGTAATAATAGGCTCCAACAGATTCATAAGCCTATTTAAAAGATTGCTGGTTGACAGCCACCTTACAATGCAGTAGAAAGAAACATCACTGGGTTTGTCTTCAAGCTCCAGTTATTCAATGGAATTTTTGAACTGTAATGGGTCTTCCCATTTAAGTGTATTAAATTGACATTTTCAAGGACAAATTTCATAACATCTTCATACTTTAGCTGCTAAGTGTTTGTAATGAATAATGCAATGAACAGGGAAAAACTCTGGAAAGCTAGGATTACTTGTCATAATGGCAATTAATTCTGCATTTTTCCCCTCCATTGCAGGTGCTTCATCTTTTGGGACACTGGCAAGTTTATCCAGTTGAATATCAGCAGTTGTTAAGGCTCTAACAAGTGCATTTTTAATGTTAACACCACAAGTTGTTTCTTTTAATGCCACAAAGTCCAGCATCTCTTCTTTCACATATAAATCAGAGGAAACATAACAAACAAGTATTGCTAGTTATGGGTTGTCTTTATGTCTGTAGATTCATCAAGGGCTAAGTTGAATGTAAGGGAATTCTCCAAATTATTTTGCCTGCAACATCAGCACTTGTCTGGGAGATATGTCTCTGTGTGATGTGGCATAAAGCTGGTATTTATGCTATAATTGCTGAAGTTTTATGTTATTTGGTTCTAACACTGCAATAACTTCAGCTATATTCTTCATAACAAATTCACCATCAGAATATGGGTGTTTAGTATGAGCAATATTCCATGATGTAACAAAACTAGCTTTAGTCATTGTATCAACTTCCTTACCGAACAGTGTCAACCAGCTACTTAGTAACGATTTTAACACAGTTATCTTGTTTTTCATAATTTTGATTTAGGTAGCTAATCAGACAAAATGTTTTTGTTTGTTTCATGGTGGTGTTTCAAGTTACTGGCTTTGTAATGATTGTGTAACACATTGCAGATAAGGCACAAAGGTTTACCTCCTTTAACAGTGAATGCAAAATCTTCCTCCACTCTGGCTTAAAATTTTTGTTTTCATCCTCATATTTTCACCTATTATAATTTGGTAACACCATCTTTCTTCACAGAATTTTCACAGACACTTAAAAAAAAATCAAAGTGAAAAGAAACAATAACGTCCAACATGCCCAACACAATCAAACTCTACAGCACTTAGTATCGCACTAACATTCCTCTAATTTCACTACCAACAACACAGTCACATGGGATCGCAAGCCACACTCACTCAAACTAACATTGTCAACACCAGCTTGTATGATTACTGATTCTCCAGCATGATTCCTCTGTAATCTTTGCTGATCCAAAATATCTTTAATCCCTGATTAAAATTAGGATATAAATTCTTAAATATGTTTACTCACCATGAACATTAAACTTATGTTTTAATCCAGTGGACTCTCAGTTTATACTTGGTAAATATTTATAAAGCTTAAAAAAATTTTATTTACATTTTATATTAATTGCAATACAAAAAGGAGCACAGCCAGCATATTTCTGTGAGCTGCACATTATATGTCAAAGAGCCACATGTGGCTCACAAGCCATAGTTTGGCCATCCCTGTAATAATAATACCAATACTCTTTCACCTTTCTTAAATCCCACAACACAAGTGTTTTGCTCTAGTTTTTGAAGTGTGTGTATTGTATTTAGTTTCATACTTGATAAAACAGGATTTATTTGTTTTTTGTGATGATAGTACTTGAATTCAGTGTGATAAAGTCTTGCATCAGCTATGTGCACAAAAGAGCATGTGATTTCATTCTGATACTGCTTAAAAATTGTTTCTTTGAAGTAAATTAAATTTGTTCAATACAGTAATTTAAAGACATCAAAATACCAGGTCATCCCTAAAGTAATGTCTGGTTTTAGGTTCAGATTCCATTATTATTAATTACTTCCTGCTAATGATTCACAAGCTTCTGAAAACTACTTCTATAAGATTCTTGGGGTTTGCAGGAAAATAATGTAGAGAGGGTGGTTTTGACATCATGCATTCCAAACTCTTTTCCATCAAGATAGTTCTGCAAACTTCAAAATACACGATAATCAGATAGGGCAAGGTCTGAACAATAAGGAGGATGTGGAAGTTTTTCCTTGTCCAGCTCTTCAATATTTGCTGATGTGATCCTTGCTGTTTGGGGCTGTGCATTATCCTGGTGTAACACATTTATGATTGATCAAAGCAGGTCTCTTTTCTTTCAGTGCAACATTCAAGTACCCTAACTGTTGAAATTAGAAGTCTGATGTAATCATTACATTAAGTGGCAGCCATTTAAAGTGGATCAGACCAACAATATCCTACCAAACACTTAAGACTTTCCTAGGGTGCGGATCCATTTTGGCCTGTTCTTTAGCAAGTTTACCTGCACTGTGCCATTGTCTGCAGTGCTCAACATTTTTATAAATTATCCATGTTTTATCTCCACTCACTAACCTGTCCAAAAAAAGGTGAGTTACGTTCACGAGAGTGCAGAGAAATGGAAATGTGTACTCATGCTGTAAAGTTGACTTCTGTCAAATCATGGGGGACCCATTTTCCAAGTTTTGACACTTTTTCAAGCTGTTGCAGATGATAGTGAACTGTTGAATAGGTTGAATTAAGCTTCTGTGCTAGTTCTTCGACTGTTACAGCACAATCTTCATCAAATGCATTTAGCAAAAGGTCATCATTAAACTCAACAGGACAACCTGAACATGGTGCATCACTTAAGCTGTAGTTACCTGATCTGAACTTCTGAAACCACCTTCAACATCTTTCATTGAGAAACTCTGCATCATAAATACCTTGAATGTTTCGTGTAGTTTCTGCTGCACTGTTGCCTTTTTAAACTCATAAAACATTATATGATTAATGTGCTCCTCAAACACATCCATCTTCATAAGGATTTATTTGATTAATGATTTGAAAAAGTGGAGTTGGGTTAATTTCTTTTATTTGTCTGAACATTTTTATACAAGTCTTACTACACATTTTAGTAATTGAAGTCTTCTACAGAGACAGAAATGATAATGCATTTTCTGTATGAAATGTTTGAACATTACTTATAGGATGACCTGATACATTTGTTTATTTACCTGTGGTAATTCAAAACTTCTACAAACTTTCAAAATGTGTACTGTGTTAAAGGCTTCTTTATTTTCAGGGATTTTTATCTTTCCTAAGTGCTCCAATGATAGGTGCATTATCAGATGTCTGGGGAAGGAAAGTGTTTTTATTATTGACTGTCTTCTTCACTTGTTCACCTATTCCATTGATGAGGATTAATACATGGTAAGATATTATTAAAGTTAAAAATAGTGGTTGTAATATTATAATGTATTTATAATATATTAATATCTAAGAGCATGTTCTTCTTTCATGTTGTGATTTTATTTGATATATAACCATCATTCACATTCTCAGCAACTGCTGTTAAAGAACTGTGATCGAGAAATTGTGAATTAAATCATAAAAAAATTAGAGTATCTTATAGATTTACTTCAATATTTGATATTTAAGACGTGTCTTAAAATGGTTTAATAGTTTTCCAACTAGGCAGTTAGAATTAGAAAATATATGTAAATCTTCCTATTATATAGCACATAATCAGATCTTGTAAGTATGTTGCAGATAATATGTTCTTACCTTAAATATAGCATTAAGTGATGTTCTTCCAGTCAGAAATAAGTGGTTATGATAAAAATATCGTTCCTGTAAATGCTTTCTTTCTTTTTTTCACCCAGTAAGCTCACAGATATTGAAATCTAATTTTTACTCCTGTTGTATTGTTAGCATAGTAGTTTCGTTTATCTACCTGGTAGTGAAATGTTCTTATGAGGAATGCCTTAACGAACCTCTTCATACTATCTTGTTGGCATGGGATAAAAACTTTTTTAGAAAGCAAAATCTCTGTCTACTTATTGTCATACCAAAATATTCTTTTTTGACGTAATCATCAAGCTACTTTATAAAGTTGGGTTAAACATTTAAGGTATAGGTTGTACCTTAAATGTTTTACGTGATCATGCGTCACTGTTACATATGGAAAACTTTACAGAAATAAATCTATTAACCCACAAATAGCAGTTTTGAAACTTCATGTTGTTCATAAGCTAAGTGGGTACCTCTTAAAATAAGTAATAACAGTTGAGTTCATTTGTTTGTTTGGTATAATGCCTTAACCTGAAAACAGTAAAATTAACTGTCATACATTATGTAGTTTTTGAGTTAGATGTTTCATACACATTTGTATTTTAAAAATACCTGTCACATGTCATTCAGCTTTTGAGTCAAAGGTTTCATGTACATTTATATTTTCCTATCAATGCATAGTTGTTTTTCTTGACATCTTCAAAAACCAAGTATCATATAAAATATCACATAACTTTCTTAATATGAAATTAAGATAACAAATGATAAAACTAAGGTTGTTTAGGTATACTGCTATATTGATTTAGGAACTTGACATACGTCTTTATATCTGTAGGTGGTACTTTGCTATGATCTCCATATCGGGTATATTTGCTGTTACTTTTTCTGTTGTATTTGCATATGTGGCAGACGTAACAGAAGAGCATGAACGAAGTTCTGCATATGGTTTGGTAAGTTAAACTATAATAGAGATATAGGTGATTTATCAGACAAGCAGTTTTGTAGGATGAACTTGTTTAAGCCTAGATATACTTATAAGGTATACTTAACTATCAACGTCTTGAATTACTTTGAAATTTGTCTCTGAGAGCAATAGTAGGTTATATATCATAAATATCATTTATTCATCAAACTTAGGTATTTCAGCTCTTTTTAAGTTCTTCTTCTGAGTTTCTTTTTCTCCAAATATCTCTTCAAACCTTTTTATTACTCAAGTTATTTCAACAAAATAAAATCTTCATTCTTTTAACATGATTGTATTGAATTATTATTCTGTTTCAACACAAGTGCATTGTATTATCATTCTGTTTCACATTTCATCAGCTAAATGGTATGTCAAAGACAGAAAGGCAGTATGTAGTGTGAATAACGTTGAAAGTAATTAATCCTTGAATATCACACCTGCCTTCAAGTTGTGCTGATGCGACATTGTTAGAGAAGAAAATGCTCAAAGTGTTTAAACAATATGCAAGTGAAAGATCAGTCCCTACAAATGTGAATAATTCAAAGTTTTCAAACATTACTTCCAGTGAACTTAAAATTTTAAGTCACTTTTTTCCACTAACGTTAACTGCTCATGGCAGCTATTGCTGCAACACAAAAGACTACCAATATGTCTTTATATATTTTGTGTGTGTGTGTGTTTTACCCAAAGAAACATGTTGATGAAACCATTCCAATGATTAGCTTATAGAAATAATCAAACACTGAAAAATATAACCAATGACCAAGTTGTATTTGCTGGATAGAGTTTGCGTAAGCTAATGCACCTCCAGGGTTCAAAATTTTATATTTAAAGCTGGACATATCTGTTAAAAAATCAAATTTGACTGGCACTTTCCCATCTATCACCAGACATCGTGACCAATGGTCATATTTCTAACATATCAGACACAAATACTTCGTCCCCTTAAATATAAGTGAGGCTGTATGCACAGCCCAAAGATTTTGCTTAAAAGTATGTTCTATAATGAGTGGAAAGTAACTTGCAAAATTTAAGATTTAATTTAAGACAAATAACTAAAGCACATTTTAATAAAACGGTCATGAACTCTAACGAAATGCGCTCTTTAGGTCGCCTTATCCATGCCATCCTAAATAGTCACATGACTGCTAAATCTATTTAAGTTTGGCTTCATAAGCAAGACTAATGAATCAGAAGACAATACTATGGAACCTTGAGTGAAAAAAACCAAGATTATTGACCCAAGCCCAAATGTTAAAGCAAAAACTGTTACTGCTAGTACTGGTGCTAAGCCTACTCATCGTTTCAAGGTTGAATGGAATATAGGCCGACCATGGCTGGAGTATAATAATGCTAACAGACTAATGTTTTGCTCAGTTTGTCAGGATTATGACCAAAGTAGTGGAAGGCAGAAGAACTCCTTCTTAACAGGTTCTTCCAACCTGAGAGCAAGTGCTGTTAAGGAGCATGAAAACAGTCACATCCACAGTCTAAGTTGTCAAGCTAAGACAGCAAAAGAAACATCTGATTTAACCCCCATGATGAAAGAATTGAGCAAAACAAAACTTAATCAGATTGAGAGAGATCGTTTGCTTGTGCTGTTAAGGACTGCCCTTTATATAGCTTTGAATGACAAACCATTCAGCGATTTTCAAGAGCTTCTGTTGCTGCAGGAACACAACTTTGGTATGAACTTAACAGAACATTATGTCAATGGCAAACAAGCAGTTATCTTCACGAAGTATATTGCAGAAACAATTAGAATTAATGTCAGATCTCGTCTGCACACCTCATTATTCTTTGGCACTATGGCTGATGGCTCAACAGACACTGCCAAAATTGAGTAGGAGACAGTCTATGTAAGATACCTGGACAGTGACTGTTACCCAGTAATCCACTTCCTGTGTCTGCAGTCAGTTGAGAAGGCTGATTCTGAACACTTGCTTCAGGCACTAAGTTCAGGTAAAAGTTTCTTAATTACCTGGGATGAGAATTTTGTGGATTTATCCTGAATTCCTAATTAAGAGAAATTAAAATGGACAATATTTCATGTACATTTGTATTTTAATTCAGGTTTACATAGTCATTCCATTATTAATATACATCAGTGAAAGCTTAAGCATTTTTATATTGATTGAAACCAAGAAGAATCATATATTCACCACTTTCAGAATTGGAGCTTAACCTAATACAATAGATAATGGAGCAGTTGAATATTCCAAAGTACAAATTTACATTTTGTTGGGTTTCTTTTACAGAAAGTAACTAATATTGGGTACTAATTTTGGTACTTGCAGCATTGTCCATATATGACAAGTTTCACTGACTGGCTTGAATCAATTGTATGCCTAACAGCTGATGGGGCAGCTCTCTGTTTTGACACAAATAAAGGACTTGTTAACAGAATGAAGGTGCAAAAACCTTATTTGATAGGGATTCACTGTGTTAGTCACAGATTGGAACATGCAGTTAAGAAGACCATCAAGGACATCCCTTACCATGATAGTATCTAAACCTTTTTAGAAAACCTATGAAATTTTTATGACAATTTGCCACAGAATGGGGCTGGCCTCAAAGAAGCTGGTAAAGCCAACAAAAGGGACAGGAACCCAGTGAGTAGCCTACAAAAAGCGCACTCTGGAGTCAGTTTCTCATAACTGGCCAGCTTTAGCAGAGCATTTGTATCAATTAAAGCTGCATAACATAGGGGAACATGGACAGAAAGCTGCAGTATTATACAGTACTTTGACAAGCCTTAAATTCATTCTGTACATGGACATACTCTTGGCAGTCCTGCCTGTTTTAACATCTCTTAGTCTCAAAATTCAAGACAATTCTGCCACTGAACATTTTTTCTGGCAAACTCACTGTTTGCAAAGAGAAGCTGAGCAATCTGAATCAAGTTGAGAGATCCCAGAAAATTGTTAAAGAGCTCACAACATGTGAACAAACTGGCAGGTGGTTACTTAGAAGAATGGTGATTGCTATTAGTGGTCAGACAATGGCCAGAGGTTCAGAAAGTGCCACTAAAGAGATAGTTGCTCAATCCATGACTGAAGAAACTGCCATCTTCATAGGTAAAATTGTCACATATCTGAATGAGAGACTTGAAGAATTTGATAAGGATTTTATTGGTACCTTTCAAATCTTTGAACCAAGCAACTAGCCTAAAAGCAAGGAAGCATTGTTATCTTATGACCATAATGAGCTCCAGACACTATTGGACTACTTTGGTGCTCTGCTAGAAGCTAAGGGTTTCAACATTGCAGTTGATATTTGCCAAGTTGACTTACATGAGACACTGCTCAAAGCCACAAGATTTGCCAAATCAGATGAGTCCCTTGCTAGTAGATTGTGGGCCCACATGTTAAGTCAAATTACTGTTGAGAATGGTAAACCTTTCCCTGGATCAACAGTGTTGGCCTTGGTATGCCTCATGCAGGTGATTTCCGTGTCATCTGCTGAACCAGAACGTGGATTTTTACAGATGGCAGTTATTAAGGATGACTGGCAGTCCAGACTAATAAATGATTCTCTTAATGATTTGATGACAATAAAATTAGCTAAGAATGAGACCTGTGAACTTGCAAACACAGAATTACTGTGCAAGTCTGTAGAATCCTGGTGGAAGGACAGTAAAAAAACAGACATTTTGTGAGTCCACGTGGAACTCGCACACGTAGAGATAATAGAAATACTGAGTCTACATCAGCTGATGTCTTAGTGCTGGATGACTAAATCTACCAATTTGATTAATGTGTCATTTTTAATGGATACAAGGCTTGTTGCCACTTACTTTGAAATAATGTTTCAGTGGCATAAATAAATGATTCTGTTTTATGTAATAATTGTCTCTACTTGATTTCTTGTTTTCGGTAATGTCTGGTGACAATTTTGAAGTGTCCTTCTAAAATTTCAAATGTTCGGCAAGTTTCACTGTCCAGCAGGACGTGTTCTGCTGAAAATTTAGAATATTTCTACCCCTGCATCTCTGTTGAGGTTACAGTAAACTTTATGAAAAGTCTGTCTTGTAACATGTCTTTGTAAAATGACAGAAAAACAGAGAGAGCAAACTCTCAAAGGAGGAAATACAAATATATATTATTATTTTCTAGAGAAAACTATTAAGATTTAAGCTAACAGGGACAACTTCAGAGACCAGAATTGTTTTAAAATTATCTCCTGTATACCTAAAAATATCAGAATATATCAAAGGTAAACTATTTATACTTAAAAGGTTAAAAAAAAGAATTTCTTATGCATAGTTAATGCTTTTGTTTTTCACAGGTTTCTGCCACATTTGCAGCAAGCCTAGTCACAAGTCCTGCTTTAGGAGCTTATCTGTCGCAGGTTTACAGCGATAATCTAGTGGTGGTATTAGCATCTGCGATAGCATTACTTGATGTATTTTTTATTTTGGTCGCAGTACCAGAATCTTTACCAGAGAAGCTAAGGCCGTCATCATGGGGAACTAGCATTTCCTGGGAAAATGCAGATCCTTTTTCTGTAAGCTTTCAATTATTGGTATTGTTTTAAGTGTTGTAAAAAATCATACCAAAGCTGTAGTTTTATTTGAGAAGTTTTTCTTAGTTTTAATACTTTAGATTTTAAATTAATACTATCAACTATTTCTGGCAATACAAAAATTGATACTAAATTTATACAAATGGTATCCAACAAACAAATTTTTTTGTTGCAGACAATTAACGTTATTGTTTAGTTATTGCTGGTTACAAGAAAAGTGGTTTTGACATTTAATTTGCAACCAAGTTAATGCTGTTAAAGAAAAATATAAATGCCATCCTGCAGTGGTCACCTTAGAAAGTAATAATACAAGAATGTTTTAAAAGTAGTACAAAAAACACAACCATACTGTCAGACTATTGTGGGACATATACTTATTAAAAGCATTTTAAAATTAAATTTTAAACAGATAAATAAATCTGCTTGACAGTTTATATTTGCCCATTAAAATTCCTGAGGTAAATTTTACTTTTTTTCTTCAGTGCTAAAGTGACTTACATCATACAACAGTTCTTTCTACAGTTACCAATAAGCTTTCACCAAAGCCTGAGTCTAACCAACAAGTTTACTTACCTCCCTTCAAGCTGTCTTTTTAAACTGTGTGATGTTTTATAACCAATTTGATCATTTTGTATCGTTTGTATTATTAACTTCAAATGGATTTTCCACAAATCAGTTCAGCTGATTCATATGTATGTATGTATACAACCCATAAAAAGATTTTCCCATTTCTTAAGTTGTGAGAATGTTTTTGCTTAAATAACAGAAGATAGAAAAGTCAGTGCCAGTTTGTTGCATGGGCAAGCTGTAAAGTCTTCATTTTTAGTGAGATTGTTTTATCCACTGTGTTCAATTTTGTACAAAATTACTGATGTTTTATGCAATCAGTATATTGAACTAAAACATATCCTTGGTAAAAAAAATATAAAAAATTCATATTTCTTTAGATTACTGCTATCTATTTTCAAAATTGGAGTAACTAGCTTCTATTCAGTTTCTACAAAGATTTCTCTCCATTTTCCCATGGGTTGTACATATAAAGTGTTTTATTTTATTTATTGTACATGTAAGTGTTAATTTGTTGTCTATTTTTAAGGCACTTAAGAAGGTTGGAAAAGATCAAATGATTCTCATGCTCTGTACAGCTGTATTTCTCTCGTATCTTCCTGAGGCTGGCCAATACTCATGTTTTTTTGTTTACCTGAGACTAGTAAGTATTAATGTTTAACTAACTGGAATTTTTGTTAAAAATCCAATATTTAATTCAAATAACTTTAAACAAAAAACATGTAACATTGTATCTTTGTTATTGAAACAACAGGTTTTACATATGTAGTGTTATTCATTTTACAACCCAAACAATGAGAAGGTTAAAATTTTAAAGTAAGTCAAAGTCATTCTTGTTAAAAACAGGTAAAATGTAGAAGAATTTGGGGATATGTTCTTCAGAAAACGTTTTACAAATATTGTGAAAGTTTGGCTGTGCTTTCATACAGTAGAAGGGAAGATTTCATTGAAATTGAGAATGAAAAAATTAGTTATATTAACATGGAAATAATTGCATTGCCCATAACTTTTATGATTAGATTTAATGTAATTATAGTGAACCATGTTAGTGGTTTATAACAGAGATTGAAGGAAACTGTATAAAACCTCACAAGAGTGTTCAGGCTACAAAATATCTTAAACAATAAAGATTTAGTTCAAACAACATTTTAAGACTATTATTGACAGTTGAGTCTATACACATGTACGAATGCGTGAGAAAAATGACACATTAGGCTTAGAAGGAAAAGAAAATTTAATCAAAATGGCTCTTTTGTAATTCTTCTTACTGTTATTCTCTTACCAGCTATATTGCAAAGAAACTTTTTGTAGAATACTGCATCAAGTACTGTAAAGGTTGTAGGGTACTGAAAAGTCAATTAATTTATTCTATATTTTACACAGGCTGAAAAAAAACGTAACATAATTCCAGTGTAAATCATATCATTACCCATTTAAAGTTAGCTACTTTAAGTAGAAAGCTCAAGTACAGAGTAAAACAGGAATTTTCGGTTAATAAAAGGTGACCTTTGCATGTACTTACTCAGTGCTTTGGACACTATACAACTGGTGTCTTTTGGGAGCCAATCATTATTATACATGAATGGAAGGAGTAAAAAAAAATGATATATTAAATATTATTACACACACACATTTGTAGAATAATTACTTTTGAAGATGTAAAGATTTATTTAAAGCAATGTTTTACTTCACATATTTTATTTGAAAAGTTTACTTTTCTATTTTCTACTGGTAAAATTTTACTCTAGCTAAGTGGAAATTGTATCTTGGTCTAGGTGTATGTTTGCCCATTGCTATGCATTATATACAGAGAATTTAGTTGCACAGAAACTATAAATGCTCACTGTAATCTCAAACAAACCTCCATAACAATTTCCATCTGCAGCTTAACATTTTACATCTTGAACAAATGCGATCAAATAGTCCATAGCTACAATAAATCATCATGTACCATATCACTGTATTTACTATCATTACAATGTATAAGGTTAGCTACCATATCAAGCACCTGTATGTAATTGAGCATAAAAATGTGTGCCAGAAAACAAAATAAATAAAAATTGGGGGGTAAAAAATCTACAAATAAAGATCATAAAAAAAGCAAGGGAACAAGGCTGAAAATACTCTAGACACTACTTACTCAAACTACAAAACTCTATCCAAGTTCCATGCTGTTACCTAGAATTACATTTGCTGGAATCAGTATAGAGAATTGTAGTTTTAATAAATAACATTACATTATCTTTAGCATTGTTTCCCAACTTTATTTTATGATCTGTATTTGGAGGTTTTTAAATTCCCAATTTTTATCTATCTTTTTAGCCTGAAATAGTTTTTCTTTAGCCTTAAGTGCAGACTAGGTTTCTTTAGTCACAGAAATTTCAATGTTGACATAAGTTGATTAGCTTAATTTAGTACAGTTTTGCTGAAACTATTCTTAGGTTTTCAAAATAGCTTTTGGTAGTTTGCTTAAATGATGTATTACATCAAACATGATATGAGTTAATGTAAAGAGCTTTACTTTATGCAGGTCATGGGATTTTCAGCCGAAGAGGTTGCCTTATTTATTGCCATTGTTGGTCTACTCTCCGTCGTGGCACAAGTGAGGAACTATTACTTATGAAACCCCCCATAACCAGTCATGACTAGTCTGTTTTTCATTCTTTTTTTCAGTTATATCTATTTGTTATTTTAAAGAAGTGAAGAAACGTTCTTTTTTGTTATCCAAAGTATCTTCCAGAATAATTAATCCACCACAACATCAACCATCTTAATTTTCATGTCACTTTTATCACATACTTTTTAGCAGAATTTTCCATTGTACTCATTGTGATAAGTACCAAAATAGGTTCTGTTTGATTATCAAACAATTATTGGATATATCTTAGTTTATCCAGTGACTTAACTAAACACACAAATGAATATGTAACTTCTAGACCTTGGTAGTGCTACCATTTATACTAAACAACTGATTAAAATGTAATCTGTAACCTATATAATGCATTCTGTGATGAAGTTAAAGTTAAGTTAATTTATTTTATGTATTAGAAGGTTATTGGATACCATTCTTTCATGCTCTAATAAAAGCTAGAACTTTTGTAATTTATTTGATTACTTCATATTCTCACTACTAGATTCTGTATGTGATAATGATGTTATTTTCCGTAAAATGGTATGTTATTAACTTGGTTTGTTAAAAATAAATTCAAAGTTTTCTGGGTTGTTCTCATTAGTTGATTCTATACATGATAATGGTGTTATTTTCTATCTATATTACATTGACTGTGTTGATTTAAGAACTAAATTAATAACTCATTCACTTTTATATTGGTCATGTGTTGTTGTTTTCTCTCATAGACATTCTCTCAATATATACAACTTACACATTCTGCACAGTTGCTGATAGAGCATGTTTATAAATAGCACTTTTATCTCCGTAGACAGTTATATTGACAATGTTGATGAAAACACTGGGGAATAAAAACACTATTATGATTGGACTTTTCTTTGAAATGCTGCAGTTAATGTGGTATGGTTTTGGTTCTCAAAAGTGGTAAGTTGAAGACTTTCCTCTTTTCTTTTAACATTAAAAACAATACCATTTAAGAAATGTGATCATACACTGTGTTTATTTAATATTCTCAAGAATCTAATTGAATTTACACTTTGGGATAGTAGATATCTTTTGTTCAGATCTCTCACTCATCTCAAAGCTTTGAAATGCTCACCATTACTCCACTGAAAGTGTTTGAAATAAGTTAAGACAACACAATATTGATTGAAATACCAGACTGTATTTGTTGTTGTAAATATCTGTACTGATATACGTAGTTCTTATTTTGTTAGGATGATGTGGGCTGCTGGTGGTCTGGCATCATTGTGTAGCATAACTTACCCTGCTATTAGTGCCTTTGTTTCAACACATGCTGAAGATGATAAACAAGGTAACTGTTTTTGCTGTATTATGGTGTTTATTATTGTTACCAAAGTATTCGTTTTTTAAATTCAGTACTATTTATGATTATATTTTAATCACTATAAGGGAAAACTGAACTTTCCTTGTGTGGTTTAAAATTCTGTCAATTACCACTGTTGTTTTTCAGGTACATACACACAATATTTGTTACTTTTATCTTCTTTTACTGAGCAGATGTTAAAAATCAAATATAAATGTCGTTAACAGCTGGAAAATATATTTAAAAATAACCTTTTTTCTTAGGTTATTGTCAATCTATTTTACAGCTCTTAAACTTATGATCAGAAAGATAAGTACTCACATACTGAGGCAGGCAGATAGTTTGACTGTTAGAAAAATAGAATGTGTAGGAGTAAATCTAAAAAAAAAAATGTGTTCTGGTATCATCCTAGACAATCCTAAAACATGCTTTTAGTTCCAACTTCTAAATAAGATACTTTAAGGTGATATAGATTTAGATTGTGGTCCATAGTTGTAAAACAGCGATTGATTGACTTATGCACTTAAAGTAGTTAAGTACTGGCCAAAGCACATGCTTTCCTTCATCCAGTTATCAGTGCACAATCCTGGTAGTGGGAGCTGTTGTCCCTAATTTCAAATCATTCACCACAAAAGAGCAACTGTTTTCACTTGTTTTAATCTGCTATTATTGTGTATGTTTTTATATTATTATAATTTGGGGATTTGTTTATTTTTATTTTCAAGTACCCAACTTAAATGACTGTAACATCTTCCTACCTAATTTGAGGGGTATGGCCCAGGCTCTTTTCCCACCATTAATCTCTTGAAAATGTTTTCTAGTAGTAATACTCAGTTCATGCTGATATATGCAGCATCTATCTCTTATCTACTTCTTGGTAATTTATCAACTCAGAATTCTTCTACATATAACACATTTTCTAACTTTGGGTTTAACAACAAAACAAATCAAAACTCTTGCCATGCATTTTGTAATCGAAATGCTGTATTATATGTTAAATGCTGTAAAGATATTACAGTAAATAAGATCCACATTATATATTAAAATATTTTTAGTTTTACCAGTTGTTACATTAGCCTTTGTTTGGGAGAACTGAAAACACAAAATGTGGAATTATGTATCTGCACTTCAATATCTAATATAACTTCATCAGACCTTGCTGTATCCAAAGGAATAGTAAGCCTAGAAGGCTAGAAGTTAGAAATCCAAATTAATCTTTATAAAAAAAAAGTATCACAGATTTTCTACTCCAGATTTTAATGATAAATTATAAACATAATTGTCCCCATCAACTCTGTTGTTTTGAAACATTTACTGCATTTACTATAAAGATAATATAAACTGAAAAATGAATAAAATACTATCTTATTCCTTTTCATATTCAAGTTTCTGAAGAATAACTGCATTGTCAGTTAAATGTTAAGCCTATTATTCATAAAAAATTTCCTCAAAGATCAAAACCTACATAACATCCAGTGGAATATAAGCTTTAAATGAACGAACTTGGATTTTAGAGTATTCCCTGTGTGACTATTTAAAATATTCCTAATGCAGAACCTAAATATTGAGGTTAATACCTACAAGTTAGAACTTCTTATTACCAGTACTCAACCCATTCCAACTCCACAGTGCTAAATCTGTAGTTAAATATAATTACAAAGCAAACATACATATTATTGACTATTTTGGGGTGAATCCCAAAAGTAGTTTTTTACTCTGTTTTTAACCATTGCTGCATTCCTACAATAGACTTATTTTTCATTTTGAATAACAGTGGTAGAGATTTAAATTATGGTCCACAATGGTGAAACAACGATTATAAACATGAAATTTTAAATCTAAAAATGGTTTGAATGTGTAGGGAGAGAAACATTACTACAAATAACAAATGCATAACTCATTAACAAGTTTTCTCATCATCAACCTTAAAATTTCCTGGTTCTTAAAAAACGAATTACTTTTCAGTTTTTTTATTTTTTGCCTTTTTTAAAATCGATATGTAAAAAACTTGTATTTTACAATTCTTTTTCTTTTATATATAATAAATAAATATTTTTAAGACAGTATTATTTTCAAACATTCAATAAAATAATACTTAAAACCCAATACTACTTATTGGTTGAGGAAGAATGTTAAAACTTGTGGAGTTTCAGAAGTTAATTCTTTGTAACTTTAAAATGAGTGACAGTATTTCTGATATTGTTTGGTTTCATAAAGATATAGACTATTGTCTATTTCCCTCCTCTGCACAGTTTGTACTATATGATTTATTATATGATTATTTCTGTGTTCATTTAACATTTGATCTACTTCTTAGTAGCTGGATGTTGAAAATGAATCAGTGCTAGGTACAAGTTGAGATGGAAGATCAGTGTGTAACTAGCTGTACTGGGAAATGTTTTTCTCGGTGTTTATAGAACATATACCAGTTTGTTTTTCCTTTTTTGTATCAGTGTTGCTTATTAGATAAAATTAAAAGTCCCAATAATGTTCTGTAGCTACAGATAAAAAAGAAAAAACCTTGTAGTTGTATGACTTAATAGTGAACGTTTTATTTCTTGTTCAGTTTAAAATTTTCAAATGGAATATTGGGGTTTAATTATTATCTTTATCAAGTGGCTGAAATATTTCATTCTTGCCTTACAAATGGAGCTAAATAAAAAAATTACGAAATTTCTAAAATCTGACATTAAAATTGTGCAACAACTAAGTTCCTCTCTGTATTAAAGAAGACAGATTGGATATGTTTCATGATTTCATTTTGAAGTAATTTGTTGATAAAGTACCACTCTGACTTGATTCTATTATAGTGTTTAACTACATGTTGAATGACTAATAGTCTTACAATATATAGTATTATAAACATGCATATTTTTGCATCCAAGGCACAAAAGCACTAAATTTATGTCATGTAATTTTATGGTTTACATTTGTAATAAATTGTTCCAGATGTTTTCTCTAATATAATGACCTTTCAGTATAAGGTCTTCATTCAAAAGAAAAAGCGAGCAAAGGCCATTACAAATTTCAAGTGTACAATACCTAAATTACCAATTGACAAGCACTGTGTACATTTATTAAAGTTACCTAAAACCTTGAGAATATCATTCGTAATTTGTTTTATAGTAATAAAAAAATGTGTATATAAATGTATATAAGTAAACAATCGTTTCCACATCCTAACAGGTGTAGCCCAAGGTATGATAACAGGAATGAGAGGATTGTGTAATGGCTTAGGACCAGCTGTTTATGGTTTCATTTTTTATCTATTTCACGTGGATCTGAATGATGAAACCAACTTGGAAAAATCACTCATTAATTCTCAAAAGAGAATATCCTCCAATATCACTTACTTTCTAAATCCAGAAGATGCACAGGTACTGTGTAGTAGTAACTGTAAGTATGTGTGTAAAACCATTTTGAAAAATGTCAGTTCATGAAGAATTTTGAGGTTTTCAGTGATGAAAGTCAGAATATTTGACTATTTAATTTTAATTTAATACATAATGTACAAATAAAGATTAACATTCTAATCCAGGGATTCTCAAACTGTGGTATGCAACTACTAGTAGTACATGGAGCTAATGTCAATGGTACACAACATAAAATTTGAACTAAGCTCTATCTGAGCTTTACGTATGTACTACTATCCTCACTTTCTACTTACATAGACTCACTGATATGTTCTTCCCTTAAAAATGATATCAGATATTTGTCAATCTTGCTAGAAACAATTGTATTTGTTGCATTAAAAATATAAATTCTTTTATGTTTAGTTTGGTCTGGGTTTATAACTTTGCAAAACTAAAAAGTGGTACACGAGCCTGAAATGTTTAAGAACCACTGTTCTAATTGAAATCAGCATCACAGTATCTTCTCAAGTTCTTGTGAACTACAAAAATGTCAAAAGAAATCAAATACTAGATTAAATATCAAAAAGTAAAAAGGAAATTGCAAAAACTCTTACAAAACAAATCCTAATTTCTTAACTAATTCCAAAATATCCATGAAGATACTTTTGAAAGTTTTTTGTTCCAACTACTTTTGTTCAATTGATATAAAATATTCAGAGAATAGTATTTAAATGGTAAATTTCAAACAACAAGTTTTCAACAGTGCTATAAGACTTTAAAATATTCAGTATTTCATTGTTTTTTACTTTAATAATGTATTTGCTAGGAACATTTTGAGACTTGAATGTTGTTTTCACACAAGTAATTTTGAAAGATTAGTTAACGCTTTTGTTATTTACAGTATTTCTTTTGGAAAAAGCAGCTGCAAATCTTAATCACAAACCTAACACTTGGCTGGCTGGTCACAATATGTCTCCCAGGTAAAATGAAACATTGACCTTTGGGAGGAATAGGTTGTTTGCATGTCTTGATGGTTATCATGTCAAACTATGAATCTGAGATTTCATGGTTTGCATCTCATCACTTCAGAATCATTCTTTACAATTTGAGGCTATGGGTACATCACAGAAGCAACGGCCAAATCTCATTATTCAAATAGATTAGTAGGCAGTTGGTGCTCTTGTCTGTCTGCTTTATCTCTAATTTAGCTTTGTGGAAATATCTAAAATCAAAAGACATCCATACATCTAACACAAACCATGCTAGTAAATTGATGAAGAACACACATATATACCATGTTCCTACATAATATAGAGTTAAAAAATTAATATAGAGGAAAAAATTTCTTTATCTTAATATACACTGAAAACTTGCCTTAAAAATCAGTTAACTATGTGATACATTACAACTATTACTTTCACTGAAGTTCTGTAAAATAAATGCAAGTTTGCCTGTATCACAGCAACACATCTTTCAAAACTTTTCAGTCTTACTGTAATATGTAGTTCTGGGAGTTCTTGTTATGTGTCTCCTTAATTTTAGCCTCTCAAACTTAAACTGAATGTCTAGGTACCTTTGTTTGATTGAATGGTTATATTTTGATACAAACTGTTGGACTGTTTTTATTAATAAATGTTAGCACCTAACAAACCCGTTTTCTTGTTACTACTGCTGCTCGGATAAGTACAGAATGACTTTTATGCTACTGTGTGCAATAAATAAATAAACATAAAAGTTATGCTCCCTGACTATAAACTGATGAACTTCAGAAAGCTGTAAAAAACAAACAAATGTTGACAGTTTTACTTATTATGATATGTTATTGTCAGAGATAAAATTTACGATTATGTGATGTTACTATATAGTCTTAATTATTTAGCAAAACCTAGAAAATAATATTATAACTTCTGTACATGTTAATCTTATTCTATATAGATTGCAAAAAATGTAATTCGAATAAGGAATTCTGAAAAAAAATAGTTTTGTAACATGTACTCAAATCCTCTATTATACATGATTTTGATCTAGTTTTTATTTAACTAAATAAACATGAATTAAATTTCAGTTTAATTAGTTTTTATGAATAACAAGAAAGTTTTTTTAATTTACTATCCAACTGAAGTCAAAAGAGATATGTTCCTGTACAAGGTTTGTTGGAATAAATAACATACTTGGATAATATTTTGTATTGAAACAACATGGATTTGTGTACCATTTAATAATATATTGGTAGGATATAAAGATGCTGTTAGAGGTCGAATACATAATGGGTCTCTCATAATACTCCATTTTTGTGTACATAGCTTTTACTATTTAAATTACTGTAGGACTACAATAAATAAATTTCTTAAAGAAAAAATTGGAAAGTATTTGTTGATACAATACTTCAGTTGAAATAAAAGTTTTAGTTATGATGATGATATCAGTCACAAATTGCTGTCAAAATTAATAAACTCTGTCTTAAAATTTCTGTTTTCTTTTATGAATTTTAGGCTGGCATATCTATCTAATTAAAGCTTTTACTTCTTAGTCAAAACTTAACTTTAATAAACGGATTTTTATATTTATTTTGAATAATAATACTTCTACAATCATTAGAATCCATTGCAGTGACATTTCACATCTTTGTTACTAGTTGGTTCCTGGGCCACCTTTTGTGTTTGGAGCTTTCCTGGTGATGGTAGCCCTGCTAGTTGCTGCCTTCATTCCTGAGCCTTATCCACTTGGTAACAGTACTCGCTGTCCCTCACATCATCGGCATTCTTCCCTTTCTGGAGCTACAAACTCAAGTGTGACCTCTGATGATCCATTTCTTAATGATGTAGTTCATAAACGAACAGATGGAATGCAACCACTTTTACATGATATGGAACCTTTATAACCAGTCATTTTTCTTATTGCAAGAAATTTTTGTGTACTGTTCTTACTTTGGAAACTGTACTTAGGTGAATGAAAGAAGGTTGTAGTACAGAGTATGAAAAAAAAGTAAGGAATTGATGTGGTTTGAAATCACAAATCCTTTTATAACAAAAGCATGCATATATACATATTATTTAAGAAATAAATTAATTGTAAATTTTCTGAAGACCTTGTACTTTAATAGTCTATTGAATATGTTTGTGATAATAGCAGTTCATCAGAAGTTTCTGCTTTAATAAAGGGAATATATTAAATTCCATATGTTTGTACAATAATTGATATTGTTATGTCTAAAAACTAGAAAAAATCGTTGTAGTCGTCTATTTGTTTTTAGAATGAGGTTTTAAAATAGCACATGACTTCAGTAACATTACTCTTGTCCATAATTAACATAGTAGGTAATTGTATGGAATATTAATTATTCCAGTTGAGTTTTCAGGACGAGTGCTGACTATGTTACCAGCCTATCATGTCATAGGCTTTTCTGTTTGATTTCAGATGAGGTTGATCAGTCTTCTCTGTATTTCAGATACATGCAGCTGTTAGTTTTGTTAGTAGTAGTGAAGGATAATGAAAAGAAAGACTATTTTTATTGTTACTGAATGGTTACTGTTGCTAGTTTCTCTTGCGTGTGATTAAACTGTCAAGGAAAAATACAGATAATTATACAGAAACATTGTAGATTAGTTTAAAAAGTCCATTTATATCATGTTCAGTAATATATCTCATGCCTTACAAACTATTTATTAATTTATTTTTGACTTTACAATTTCAGTTAATTTTGCATGTAAGAGAAAGTGAGCAAAAGAATACATTTTTTTTAACCTTTGATGCTTTAAAACAATTATTTAAACAACTAAACAAGGTGTCAAACATAAAAATCAAACAGAATTATATTGTAAAAGGTACATAGTTACGGAGAGAGATCTATATTAAACGTAGACCATATATCAAACTTAACCTTATTCACAAGCCTGATATTTGGATGGATAAAACAATTAATTGAAAAATTAAGAACAGATATGGATGCTCTTGCCCACTGTATTTTGCACTTAAACCTACCTATTAAAGTGTGCAATTAATTAAGGAAATGTAATCACTGTAATGAAACAGAATTAAAATTTCAAGCAGTTTACAACAACTATACCACTAAAGGTGGAAAGGGTGACATGAAAATAAAGCTAGGCCTCACGATGGTCACATACTTACAGAAACAGTATAATAAAGTTAGAGTAATGACATGAGAGAAAATGTATTTGAATATTAAAAGTTATTATACTGAAAAATGGTGGTAATCTTTTGTGAGTGGCACATCTAAATTAGAATACCGAGTATTTATAACCATTCATCTAGCTCTGTGAGCTGTTTATCTCTATAATGCCTAGATTTATTGGATATGTTTATTACTACTGTTTTTGGACTTTGTAGAGAAAAGTGCATTTTTCATTTGTTTAACAGTAGACAATTTTAACCTGGTCATACAAATTTTAATGTACTGTTCACATGGAGGCTGGAATTTTAACTTCAGTAGATATGTTCTTACATCATTCTGTTTGATTTTTCTTATACTTCATTAACAGCAACTATCCTTTCATAACTCTCTGCAAATTTTAAATAATAGTTCCAGATTTGAGGTGTTTTGAACTTAAATACCCATTTATGCAATAGATTTTTTCTTTCTTTCTTCCATATTTGAGGCTTACAAATAGAGGTCAAACTTTATGGATGTTAAAACTCTACTGCCTCGTGAATCATAAATTTTCAGATACCTCTCTTACTAAAATGCATTAGATGTGTTTCTCTCTCTAAACGCACACACATCTTGGTCCATTTTCCAAACTTAATATTTTTTTAACTCAATGATCAGATATTAAGAATAAATAGTATTACCTTGCTCATGTAATACTGTGTTAAAATCACAAAATAAAAGGATCTGTTCATAACATTTGATAGCATTTTCAGTGATTTGTTGCTGTATCCTAGCATGTAATTTGTGGGTGAGCTTGACCAACTATCATGTAGAAGGGGTTTATAATTCTAATCAAACTGCTGTTGTACATAAATATGTAGCCAAAACTTCAAACTGTGCAACTATTCATCTGTAATAATTTATCTCAAGTTCTGCAATAATTTAGTTTTGAGTATTTTGTGCAGTATTGATTCTGTTAGTTGAAAAGGAAGAATGTTGCATATTTTTTTAAAGAGTACACCAAACCCACAGAATATTGCAAAAATATATTTAGGACTGTGTATGCTGATATATTCTTAAGATATACCTCAAGTAACAGTGTAGTCATTCTGAAATGTTTTCCAACAGGTATTGAATATCAGTTGTTGTTTTGATTAATATCTTGTATAATCATCAAAACCTGATTGCTAATTAATTACTTTTTAAAAAATATTAATATCACTAGGCAATGGTTAGTTTATATATTGTTTCTTTTGCTAATCAGTATCTAATAGTAATTAATAATTTAATATAGGGGGCCACATAAATTGGCAAGTACAACAACCATTCATCAGTATTCTGACAAAAGATGTTATGGTTATTGTTTATGGAAATTAAGTATATAAATAGAACCAACTAACTGCATCACTAAACTTATTATGCTACTGGATTACATTTTTTCCTTTCCTTTGAGAGAAAGATAAACTGCCTTTCTCCACCAATCTTAAACCATAACTTTAAAACGGGACAATTTACATTCAGCCAAACTGTGTGTGTCTGGAAAGTGAGAGCACAATTAGAATGTTTTTAATTGCTTCAATCAGCCTTAGTGTTAGCTAGTATTTATTTTTTACTAAAAATCCAGCTTTTTTTTCTTAAACTTTTAATTCTTTATGTGTGTGTCACTCAACACTACACTATTATAAGTTGTTTTATTTTTGTTACTTTTATATTTTGTTTTATATTGATTGCTCGAAATTTTGTAAAGCTTTGTGCAGATAGTTAAATTAGGTTTTTATTCACATTGCTAGAAAATGTAAAGATATCTAGAAGTCAAATAGAACTGGTAATTTCTTGCTCAGCAGGCAAAATGGGGCATTTATACAGTGAGTAAAATTATTTTAGTTATCATAACTTTCTTAACTCTTTCATTGCTGTGTAGGATTCCCATCTTTTATATGTATTATGGAATTTTTCTTCATTCAATACTACAATGGAAGAATGCAATCTGAGTTTTTTTTATATTACATCAGTATTGTTTGTTTGTTTTTTTAAATATAGCTTCCTGCAGGTTCAATTTGATGAAAGTGCCTGAATTTATCAGACATCAGCAAAAGCTTTCTTAGTATCAGAGCTGTTGAGGTGGTAATCGTACTGCCATGGGCACATATACTGATTGTCCTTTTCTAGAACACTGCCATATGGGTTTGAAATTGTATACTAATGTGAATAAAATGGTATTCACCTTCAAACTTCCTAAAATTTATTGGTTTCAAATAAGTATTGAACAATTAAATTTTTTTTCACACTCTATTGTTTTGTAAAAGTAAACTTATCACTTGGAAAGTAGTTTTATCTGTAAACATGGCAGTGAAATAATTTAAGACTCACTTGTGAAAATGGTTTAAAATAATATAAACTTCTGTCTGAAATATAATGTGTTTTTGTATTGTTTTACAACAGTTACTCTTGTGAATTGAGGTTTATTAAAAAAAAATGTAACAAGTGAAATAACATTTTTTCACAACATTAAACTTCAATCTTCAAATACTTGTTCCTTAAAATACTACTTTTGTTTGAAAGAAAGAGATGTAAAAATATTAAATGTGCATGCCCCCTAGTAGAACTGCTAGAAACCAGGTTTTGACACCTGTGGTGGGTAGAGCACAAATAGCCTTGTGCTTAATTCCAAACAATCAGTCAAAATGTAAAAAAGTAAAACTTATTGTATGTGAAAATTAAATATAGTTTTGGTACAAACTCATATTTCTTCATTGCCAGTAAAATTTTATTCATTTTTCCATTTCAAATTTTCTTCCAGAGATTTCTTAATCAGCACATGAAACATTAGCTCCTCTCCCCCATATTTAGAAGCCAGTGCAATAGTTACTTATTCATGATGTTATGAAAACAGTTGTGTTGGACGACTCATTAAAATTCATTTTATGTTCCATACTTTTTATTGATAAAATTATTAATTATTTTTATAGTAATGCATTTTTTATAATTTATAATAAACAAACAGGATTAGGTTAAAATATTCATAAGGGGTAGGAGCATATATTGTTTTTAATTAAATGCTTATGTGTGTGCATTTATAGAATTATTGAAATCTTTCAAAGAATTGACTGTGATATTACAAAAGACCTATTTCCATTCTTTGTTTTCATTGCAAAATGGCTGATATAAAACTGTGAACTAATGTTAGTCTAGTTTGTTATGGTTATTATGGGCTTGTTCTAGGTTTTATTACTTTATTTCTTTTCCATAATTTTGTGAGTGGTGTGTGTTAGCATATGTTGTAATGTAGCTCGTGACCTCATAAATTGTGTGATCATGGTTTCTAAAAGTCATTTCAGAGCATTATATATATATGAGTACATGATTTTGATGGGTTGGCTTTTGTTATTTTGATGTTATCTGTACTTAATCTAAAGGTATTGTATTTTCAAGCGTTTAAAATTGTCTGTAAGATTTAGTTGTGCAAATAAAGGAACAACAAATTTGTTCTTACAGTTGTGCTTTTTATCGATCATTTATATTACATGATCCATTATAATAAAACGTACTTTAGATACACTTAGAAACTTCTGATGCAGTAATAATAGCAGAGAAATAAATCCATATATATTTAACACAATAGAACAATTTCTTACGTTTGTTAGCAAGCCTTCATGTTTGAGTGACTGACTTTTGATTTTGAACATACTGATTAAGGAACGTACATTTAAGGACGATTTGTTGTTAATTAGTTCATAAACATATTGTTGATATACAGTGTTGGATTAAAAAAAAAGGAAAACAGAAATATTTTAAAAACGTAATGGATATGACGAATACAGTGCTATATTCTACACGCTTCTAATTTTTGAAAATCAAATGGACTAGATAAAGAATGTAATGTTTAACCCATTGATTGTCGATACGCTGTATTGAGTAAGACGGTCTGTTCCCTACAGTTGAATGAGTGTGCTGTATATAATGTATGGCTCGCAAGAACTCCACGCATGCTCAAAAGGTAATACGCCTAACACTAACGTAATGTGGTAAATATGATTATCAGCAAGTTATGAACAATTTTAGAAATTTACACAGCAAATCTATTTGAAATTTAAATAAAAGGTAAAAATTGGCTTAATTATAATTATTTCAAGCTAGAAAGAAATGAATCTTCAGATAAAGTGTTTCCAATCATGAAAAATGATGTCATGATTTATACTTACTCTATTAAATGCGTTGGTGTTTTCTCATTATTATATGTACTGTGTGACAACTGACCAATTAACTTCGAAAGATTTGTTTGTTTGTTTGTTTGAAATTTCGCACAAAGCTACTCGAGGGCTATCTGTGCTAGCCGTCCCTAATTTAGCAGTGTAAGACTAGAGGGAAGGCAGTTAGTCATCACCACCCACCGCCAACTCTTGGGCTACTCTTTTACCAACGAATAGTGGGATTGACCGTCACATTATACACCCCCACGGCTTGGAGGGCGAGCATGTTTAGCGCGAACCCGCGACCCTCGGATTACGAGCGCACGCCTTAACGCGCTCGGCCATGCTACTTCGAAAGAACAGAATCAGACAGCCGTTTAGATTCGGCTTCAAACTCAAAGTGGACCTCACATTTAGTCACTTCTTAATGGAGTGGCATTTGTAAAGTTTGGCGATTTGTTCTTTTTATGTCTCTTTCTTCAGGTTATATTTCACTTTCATTCGAGATAATGATAATACTATTATTGTTTACGTGTATCATCACTTTTTTTTATTTTGATCACGAAGCACTGAGAGGGCTTACAAGTGTGTAGTTAGTTATTTTCTTACAGCTATATTCGTGAATTACTTTACGATTGACTCTCCTTTATGGTATAAAGCCCAGCATGGCCAGGTTGGTTAAGAGTTCGACTTCTAATCTGAAGGTCATAGGTTCGAATCCCGATTGCACCAAACGTGCTCGCCATTTCAGCCATAGAGGTGTTATAATGTGAAGGTCAAAGAATATCGACAAAGAACAAATATAATCTTAGCAGTAAAGGAAAAAAGAAACTTTAGTGAACAAATAATCAAAATATCTTTTCTCAAGTATGTTACTTGGAGGTATTCTTGTCTGCTGGATGGCTTACACTGTTACTACTTGCTTGGTCTAATAGACAAAAAAAACGTTTGTCAAACATATTCATACCAGATAAATACAAAATGAATTATTCTACGCTACCCTTTCAAATTATATCATGGGTCTAAGTGTGGTATATCACATATTAATCAATACAGAGGAGAAAACCTCTAACTCATGTCAATTTGAATAAGTATCTGTGCCACTCCTTAAAATGGACTTGTCCTCTCCATCCATGAAGAGAACACAACCAAAGTAATACAATCCTGCAGACGTTACGATATGCAACCTTTATATAAGTGAGATGACATACAAATATTTACAACCTTAACACATTTAAAGTACATATTCTCAAATTGTTATGAGCAGATAAAATTAACAGTTCTTTGAGCTTGTTTGTCTGTTTTTTTAATTTCGCACAGAGTTACTCGAGGGCTGTCTGTGCCAGCCGTCCCTAATTTAGCACTCACTGTAAGACTAGAGGGAAGGCATCTAGTCATCACCACCCACCGCCAACTCTTGGGCTACTCTTTTACCAACGAATAGTGGGATTGACTGTAACATTATAACGCCCCTACGGCTGGGATGGCGAGCATGTTTGGTGCGAAGAAGATGCGAGCCGGCGATCATCAGATTACGAGTCGCACATCTAAACACGCTTGGCCTTGCTGGGCCACTTGCAAAGAAATGCCTGATTTATTAGTTGTATTGTACATAAATATATACTCGTATATATAGAAAACTTATTTTTTTAGTTATTAAATGGCAGGTGATAACTTTATATCCAACTCCTGGTAGCATAAGAAACAGATAACTTCCAAATAAAATATTCTCTTCATCTTTAATGTCTTTTTCGTGGCGGGCATTTATTTTCTATTTTTTATAACACTTTAATCAATACTCTTTTGCATGTTATACATGTTTACGTGTTGTTGGTAACTGAAGCTTCAGAATGCTACTCTTTATATTTAAAAATATGTTAGTTGTATGTTAACACTTCACATTAGATATTGTATTTATCTTTCAAGTTATGTTTCCACGTCTTTACCAGTATTTTAAGAAACATATTAAAGGTGAATTTTCAACAAATTTAATAATTGCCTTAGAAACTGTACTTTGTTTAGGTATAATTTCTGTGTGGTTGCCATATTTTTAAACACTTTAGGTTTTAAGCAAAAAATGAAACAAAATATGCTGATCCTCGAACTCAAGTTCCTCTCGGTCGTTCGGCTGTTTCCATGACGTCTTGCAACTATGATCTAATAGTTGCCACATACGCTTCGTTGCGCGCCGACCATTGTGTTTCTTTCAGTGCTGGTATTTTATGTAAATCTATCGGTGCTTTTTTTCGAATTACATACTTTGTGAGACTATTTTTTGTCTTGATATTGCTACTTTATGTTTGTTTTATGGTTGAAAATGGTTTGGCATCGAGTAAAAGCTTCTTTTTGTTTCCATGCAAGGAGAAGGAACCGGCAAGGTGGTGACAGTAGGTGCGGATGGTCAATAGAAAGAGCTGAACACCTTCACACCATGCAAAGCTTTGTCAAGATCACTTTGAACGCTCATGTTTTGTGTCGGATCCCACTGTTTTGGATTTCGTGGGTTTCAAGCAAGGCAGATTGAGACTGAAAAATCATCAGCAGTAGACAAGATCATCCCCACCATCTTTCCTCAAGTAGAGCTGAGGACTGATCTCAGCCTGCAGCGTACAGGTTTCTCCCCTCTGAAGCCATCACAAAAAGAACAAACTTAAAGGTATGTTTGCAGTATAAAGCGATAAACAATAACTGGTATAATATAATAATTTAAAAAGTACAAGTTTTTGAAGAATGTAACGAACATTCACATTTCAGATTCTTGATCATGTTTTACATTTGTGACACCTGAAAGTCAGTGAAACCTTGATTTCCTAGTCTAGACAGTGGACAAATCGATCCCAAATAGAGTATAATCCAAGTTTAAAAGCTGGTAGATCATTCTGCAGATGATTTTGTACCATTTTTAGATATGGAAAGTTTGAAAAATTCCATTTTTTAAATTTAACATTTCAAGCTAAATTGATATAAGACTATATTATGCATTTAAAAAAAATGTAAACTTGTAAAAAATCAAATATAAACTCCATAACATATTTCCATAACTCATCATAATAAAACTAATTCTAACACAGTACTTTGACATTGCCATATTAAATGTAAATCTCATAAACCTCATAAAGCATGTTGTTTTAATATGTAATTTTATATCTTCAGCTATTAGAGGAAAGTTCTGCCGATGACACAGTGCCTACTTCTGTAGAGGAAGTTGCGATTCATCCCACCCCTGATGATGACTGCCAAGACACTAGAGCTGACTTATTTCAGACTGTTTCTATTCAGACTCTTGTAAGTAGATCATGATTGTCAGATTAAACATTCATAAGTTGCAATAATTAATGTATAATTTTATTTACATTAATTTGAATCTAACCGTAAAAGAATGTTATTATTTCAATACCTAAATAAAAACCTATTGTTTTAGCCTATCCCAAGTATTCCAAGAGGGACACAGACTGGCTGGTTTTTTGTTTCCAGAGGTGTACAGGTATTCCCATCTGGCTTGAAGAAGGTAGCTACCAAGACAGAAAATCTTCCAACAATGGATTTTGCTTCTGGTACTGGTAAGTTAGTTTGAATATGAATACGAAATTTTTATTAATGATTTAACAACATTTAATAGTCAGATTAGTCTTGTTAATATTATTTTGATTATTTATTATAAACTATTGCTGGTGAACAGTACATTGTTCATATACATGTAATTCACTGATTTTTGCAGAATCATCACCTGATGCTAAGAAGTTCTCTGTATCACAAGTGACAGATGCTGATGTTTATATGAGTGATGATGAAGGTGCTGATCCTAACTAGAACTTGTCAGATTTGTGTCAAAAGTAACTGTTCTAGGTTCGTTCAGAGTAGGTTCGAATTGATGTGGCGCTACTCGACACTGTTCAGAACACGAAGTCAAAACAGACTCCGCCTCTGTTTCTCCGTTTGCACTGGTTATGTTTATTTACATTCAACGCGCCGGCGTTGAGGGTTTGATTGACAACTATTACGTCACAGTACTTTTCCTAGCGGCAAACGTGAAAACTAAAACGTTCGGATTATCGCTCCGAAAGGGCTTTTTCTGCACTAAGTTCTGTATTTCATTGACCCCCAGTGGCTCAGCGGTTTGTCTGCGGACTTACACGCTAAAATCCGGGTTTCGATACCCGTGGTGGGCAGAGCACAGATAGCCCATTGTGCAGCTTTGTGCTTAATTCTAAACAACAACAATTGTATTTCATTTATTAGCACATATTTTTTATAAAAAAATGTAATCTTGCAAAATTAATCAGTATGAGTAGTTCTTTTGACTGCAAAGTTCTCTTTTTTTCTGTAAAATTCACCTTTAATTATCACACATTCTGCTGACAAAATTTATTTAAACTGTGAAACGGAAGATACTTGCAAAGATACCTCACATCGTTACTTATATCATGTCTAAATTGGTTTGCTAGAGGGCGCCATATAAACACTTTTATTGATATTTTTCGATGTAATTTTTGTTATCAAATATCATGTTGAAATTAAAGTTATTAGCATTTTTATTCACATTCTTAAAAAAATAAAGGATAAAACTGTTAGTAGTAGTTTATACAGTTTGTAATCAATTTTCGTTCGTTTTACTTCAGTGTGTGTTTAGGATTATTGTTATTTTAATAAAACACAGTAAAAGCAAAATAAAAGTTACTACTCCACACAACGTGACTAAATATTGCTACTAGAAGTGGTACTACGTAGGAGTGACCGTCGCTCGTAAGTTATATTTCTAGTAAGTTGAAAGTTAAGGTAAAAAACATAAGATTGGAAATATAGTTGGTGAATTTCGATTTGTTCGAGTTTAGTGTAATATAAACGTTTAAGTAGTATAATTTATGATAATCATCAAAAGGGACTAAATATATTACTGTAAGTTATAGATATTCAACCCAACTATATGTTTCAAGTATATTCTAAGTGATACCTGTTTATAAGTATGTTGAAATCTGATGTAATGTGTGCTTGCACGTACATGTTAGTGTCAGAATTTATATCCAGTGTAACTTTGCCAATTTGGATTACTGACTTATGCCAGAAATTCATGTTCAAAATAGAGGGTGAGCCTCAAAGAAGCTCTTCTCTCAGAGTAAAATGACTGAAGGTACTTATTCCATTTTATTTCACGTGAGCATATTTCTGTGATCCAGTGTATGAAGTGAAGTCACCAAATTAGTGATAGATTTCTTTCGTTCCTTTACTTTACTCTTCCTTGACAAAAGATACATAGTAACAAATATTCAATTAAAAATCCCTATAACTATACTTTAGTGTTATTTATTGATAAAAAAGATTGCAAGAAGTTACACTTTTCTAGGATAAATTCAGATTTTATGTGATAGAAATCATTTTGTGCATTATAAATGCCTAGTGTTATGTGATCTCAGCAAATTTATGAATACTGCAATCTGATGCCCTAGTCTACCTAAACACAACACATCAGAGCATATTCCATAAAGATTTTATTTTTTTATGTTGAAGGTACATTTAAGGTATTCAAGTGAAGTGTTTTTAATTGATAAAATTACATTTAGATTGTGAAATTTTTAGTGGGTGTAATACTGTTATTATAATAAGGATTTTATAATAACTATATATTGTAAGAGGTACATTTCTTTTCAATTAAATATGTTTTTCTTTGGGACCATCAAAATTTTTTAACCAACTTACATTGAAATTTCAGAATGAAAGAAGTGATTTCATTGTTGAATCTTGGTAAAGTTTTATATTTGTGTGGAAAGACTAACTATTAAATTAATCTTATAAGAGTAAAATGTGTAATGTACTGAACTTGGTGAATACTGGAGTAAAAAACACATTCAACAAGTAAAAATAACATGTGATGAAGAAAAACACTGAAGTGTTAGTGTAAAATGAAGAACTCAAAAGTTGGAACACTGGGTAAATAAACAGTGTGTCTGGAGCTTAAGTGTTTACTCGTAGAATATGTATATAAATGTTAGATGCATTGAGGAAGTAGGACCACCTGTAATGTAATGTAGCTTAAAGTTAAATGAACTAAAAATATAACAAGTTTAGGTAGCAGTTTTGAAATGTAAAATGCATTGACAGTTGGAAGTTTGATTTTTTAAACAAACTCGGGGCGTCCACAAACTACTTGGATTAGTTAAATGTCCATCTTACTCTGTAACTGGTATTGTGTTTATGACTGATCTAGTAATAATTAATAAAACTGTTTTTAACTGTCATAATAAATATGTTTTGCTCTCATTTAGGACAAGAATAACTTTATCTTGTACTGAATGGATCTCTGAAAAAACGCAAAATTCTCCTGTTGTTTTACTTGGAAGAGAGTTATACAACATGGATAACATGAGAAAAATGTCGTAAGTTTAATTTATTTTGCAATTTTAACAGGTTTTTTGCTTTTTTAATGATTAACTTAGGAGTGTTCCAATATATGAAAGATTGTCTGTGTGGTTTTATTAATGTATACTTGATATTAACATTTTTAACCTCCTGTCACATTTAGTTTATTCCCAGTGAAAGGTTTTCTTTGCCCATCTGCATATTGGTATGAATTATATCTTGCTTGTTGCAGTCTTTATATATCATTTTTAGCAGTTTTAATATCACTTGTGGTTTTGTTAGATTGTAGACAGGAACAGTGGGAATCTCATTAATCTATTCATGTGCATCACTGATTGGATGATGAAGCATTTGGCTACCTTAAGAGAGTCATAGTTACTGCTCGCATGAATATGTGCTTTATTCTCAATCCATGTATAAGTTACTCATTGTTCTTTTTTTACTTTTTCTTTATGGCAAAAATTACAAAGATGATTTTACATGTTTATTGCAGGTTTCTCGTTAGTGCTGTTACTACATGTGCAACATTTTCTCTTGAATTATTTAAAATCTTTTTCATGGAGCTTGAGTTCATTGTTTATTTTCTTGATTTAACAACAAAAATGTTTATTTTAATGTTTTTTGACCACTTCAATGTTGCCTTGCTGTCATGGGTGGGTGGCACCTTCTGCAGAGCACATGTAGTTCTTTATTTGCATGCTGATGTTTTTTTTTCTCATTTTGGATCTGAGGCTGAATTCATGGAAGATTAAGGGCAGACTGATGAGAACTTAGACTGTTTTTGCACCATTGTTTGCTTTGACGACTACTCATGAACCTAAGACAGATGTTCTGTTTCCTACGCTTTTTTGTGACTAGTATTTCAATGTTTGTAACTTTTGAGTATTTTTCTATGGTGTGTGAGTCTTTACCTTCTTTATTGGGAGAAACTACTTAGGAAGTTTCAGTGACACTTACAACAGTTACTGTCTGCACTAACATATATAGTATTGCTACATTCCATGACAGAGATGTTGTGGCAAAATAACATATTTAGGATTTTATGGAGATATACAAGGGCTGTTATAGGTATTCAAATGTTGGAGCCAAAAACAAAACATGAGCAGCCTCAAAATTCTGTTTCCAGTTTACGAAATATGGAGCTTATTTAATTATATAATCACCTGCTGCACAGACTTACGTAGTACATGTAAGCAAATGAAATCTACCCATATGAAGAACAGATGTGATGTTGTATTTTAGAATGGCTGGTATGGGTTCTGACACTTTTATTGGTGAGTAGAGAACAATGTTTCAACTTTCCTAGGTCATCTTCTACTTTGGAAGGTTGAAACATTGTTCTTTACTCATCAATAAAAATATTAATATCCATACCAGCCATTCTAAGATACACTTTCCTTTCAAGTGGGTTTCGCATCATCAAGAGATGGCATGTTGTTTATGTGATATGAATGAAATATAAATTTTCAAATTTTAGTGCTATCAAATGTAACCACAAAACATTTTGTTGTTTTTTTTCACACTAGATTTTGTTACAATCAAAAGTAAAAGAAATTGCAGAATTCAGGTTTGGATAAACCCAATGTGGCACATGGTTTGATATTTTATCACTTGTCAGAGAAAAATTTGAGAACTTTCAAAGAAGGTTTGGTTTATACATATTATTTGCACAATGGGTTCTGTCTGTTTGGAGGATGTGGGCTTTCTTGAGAAGACTTATTCTCTTGGATTGATTTCACATGTGTTCCCTTAAGTGGACACTTCTTGGCTGATGGAACTTCTCCCAATATCCCATCTTATTATCCTTTTTCCTGGGATCATGGCTGATCTTGCTTGGTAGCACAATAGAAAACTGACCATGGTGGGAGTTCCCTTTTTCCCATCTTATCCAAAGTTACATCTACTTACCAATACTTTCTTTGTAGATTGGGGGAGCTACCATAGGTTTGTAAGTTATTACTGGTTTATGGTACATTGAGGAAGCTACTCTCCATTTTCAACATTTTGTAACTTTTAGCAATTTTTTCCAGGCTGTGTGTCATATACATATATATTTCATTTGTTTATTGTTTCATATATAAAGGGCTGTCACTCATGAACTTTGAGAAAAATATGTGTGGATTTCAACATATACTTATTGACCCTTAATTGATACAACTGGGGTTTTTCTGCTTTTAAAAATTGGGAATCTCACACACCCATCATATTGTCTCTGGTGCAGCATTCCTCTGAACTCCTCAGTGCCCATTCCCCTTCTTTCTTCCAGCAGAACATGGAATTCTTCCACCTCAATTTTCTCGTCATTAGTGTAGTGATCTGAAGAGGTTTCCTCCTGAGTGGCTTTTCTGCAACAAACAAAGTTAATATTTATACATACCATGTGTATCTGCTAGGTGAGAATAGAGCTGTTTGTGTCATACTCGTTGCTGTGCCAAACAATGATTATACAACAACATAACATCAAGGCAATTTACCCAGGCAGACTAAACTTCTTGTGCAAGGCATTTCCATTTGATGTTTACTGTCCAGGTGACATACTCAAGTGTAACCCTGTATCTATTTACTTCATGCTGCTTCGAGTCATAATTATACAGCATTTCTCCACTGACTCAGTGCTGTATGCATCTTTTCTGAATTCATTGGTGCCTTCCAATTCAATTCTGCCTTTTTGGTGTTGCTGTGTTAATTACTGGTAGAAGAGCATAACTGTTTTGAAAGTAGTGCTGTACCCCACAAATGTGCTCTCTTTTCATATTCTTGTGAAACTGTTTTTTTCAATGGCCACTTCTTGCTTCATTAAATATTGATGTGTCTTCAGTGGCCCTTCCACATATACTGTATAGGAATCTTGCTTTGGATGAGAAGGAATAAGATTGTTTGGAAGTTAACATTTTCTTACAATAAAAATGTATTTTCAGTAGGTTCTTACTTCCTCTCATCTGCTTCCCACCCTTTCTTCTCCCTGATATCAGTTTTTCTAGTTTGCGTCTGTCAATTTTCAAAAGTGAGGATTGCTCTAGAATAGTAGAAAGGGTTAGAGCTGTATTAGTAAAGATGGTGTAGTATGATAGGTGGAGAGTTGTCAACATGGTCAATACATGTTTTGAAGTGACACAGGACTGATGGAGTGTAAAAGACTGGTTGGTGCAC
This sequence comes from Carcinoscorpius rotundicauda, assembly GCA_011833715.1. Taxonomy (NCBI): domain Eukaryota; kingdom Metazoa; phylum Arthropoda; class Merostomata; order Xiphosura; family Limulidae; genus Carcinoscorpius; species Carcinoscorpius rotundicauda. Next base: position 39,063,759 of record CM022403.1, read on the forward strand.
TATTTGTGAGAAAATGTTTAGAAATTCTTAGAGAGCAGAATAGGATTGAGATAGTTTTGGGAAAGGGGTGGTAAGTACCTACGGGAATTAGATTTTCAGTGTAACAAAATGTCAACTTTTAACCATCATTTGAATATAAATATGGACATAATTATTCTTGCACACAAATTTTAATTTGGTTTCATCATACTTAGCTATAAGTAACCACAGTTTCATCATTTGTCTGTATGAAATGTGTCATAGTTTTTCATTTAACATATTGATTCAGACATCTTTTCATCATTTTTACAATTTAAAATTCCTCTGAGGAACCTAGCATGTAAATATTAAGTACTCTAAAGATTAATTGGATAATGAAAGGGTAAAATATAATTTTTGAAAAAAAATCTTGAAATATATATTTTTAAGAATTAATTCTTTTCTTCAGAGCAATTAAAATTTGTTACAACATATATCTAAATTTGTACTTACAAAAATTATATGCAATAAAAGAAATTACGCTTCTTGTATTCTAGTGTCGTTTAGATGTTTGATGGTAAATGTTTCTAAGGCATTAGGAGTATTTTGCATTTGTGATCTAGTGATTTTATATTTCAGCACTAAAGGAGAATCCTTATACCAGGTTCTTGAGCTTTCTAAAGATGCCCAGCCTGAAGATATCAAGAAGTCATATCGAAGGGTTTGTATAATTATATACTATAATTTCAACATGCTGTGTTTGTATGGCTACACTAGTACCTGTGTGTCAGATTACAGTCTTAAAAACTTCTTCATCTGTTTGTTAAGAAGATATAATTGTTATAGTTATCCTTTGTTGTTGATGGCTAAAGATAGTATTATCACACTGATATATTATTGTAATATCTTAATAGCTTATGGTATTGAATTGATAAACCTGAATATTCCTTACTTTTGTTAAAGTTTTGTCCATATAAAAAAAACAACTAAAAACTAAGTGTACATGGGCTGTTAAAAAAATACATGGATTGACGTCATAAAACAAAATGTACTTTATATAGAAGTTACAGGTCTGGGACCCCTTCGAAGTACTCTCCTTCCCAATGCACACACTTATCCCAATGGTCTTTCCACTTGTTGAAACAGTCCTGGTACACTTCTTTTGTAATGTCCTCCAGCTCCTTTGTCGCATTTGCCTTAATCTCGGGAATCATCTCAAATCTTCTTCCTTTCAAGGGTCTTTTGAGTTTGGGAAACAAGAAAAAATCACAAGGAGCAAGGTCAGGTGAGTAGGGGGGGAAGAACAGTGATCGAGTGTTTGGCCAAAAACTCATGAGTTTTGAGGCACAAATTTCGCAGCAACGTGGCACATCTTCAATTTTTTGGTCAAAATCTCGTAACAAGATCCAACCGATATCTCACACTCTTCAGCAAGCTCCCTGACAGTCAGACATCGATTTGCCTCCACCAGGGTGTTTGTTTTGTCGACGTGTGGGTCGTCAGTTGACATGGAAGGACGTCCAGGACGTTCATCATCTTCAATGGACTGTTGACCATCCTTAAAACATTCATGCCACTTGAAACATGTCGTACGCTTCATAGCAACATCACCTAAAGCCGTGTTAAGCACAGCAAAAGTTTCAGTCGCAGATTTTCCAAGTTTAACACAAAATTTCACAGCAAGTCGTTGCTCCTTCAGGTCATTCATTCTGAAATCTGCCAAACGAAAAAATTGCACTTCACTTATAACCGCATAGCTAATACACAAATGAAGATATCTGCAATCGGGGAATGGCGTCGTAATCAGCTGATCTTTGCAAACTTAGCGACACCAAGTGGATTCCTTTGGAACCAACTGGAGCCGAGCAATTCAAATAGTCTGCGTATTTTTTTAACAGACCTCGTATGCCTGGTAGACTGTGATAAAAATTAAAATAAAACTGGAATCTACTGTAAATAGAAAATATTTAAGGCATTAGTAAATGTTTTCTTAAGTTAACATTTATTGATTTAAATAATTTGTTTTTCATAATTTTTTGTTGTTTTTTTGGGAAAAATGTTACCACCAGTTATAGATTAACTTTTTAAAATACATTTAATAAAAACTAAAATATTTTGATTTACATATTAACTGAAACAGATTTATTTTGTGTTAAGAATTAAATACAAATAATTTTGACTTAATATCTTTGATAATAAACCTTTGCTAGAAAACTTAACTGTATCTGTAATGGAATAAATTTTCATTGATATGTATAATTATTGTTGAAATTGTAAATGTTAAGCCTAATTGTGTTTAGCTTTTCATATTTTGTAAATATTTGAAAAGACTTACAGTCGGTTGAATAAAGCTCTGATGTTTCATGATACCAACTTGTGCAATCACCTTGGCTTCTTCTGTAATTTTTTTTTCTCCATGAAACTTGTCTGTGATGTCTTTGTTTTTGATATGTTTTTTGTTATTTGTATTTTACCATAATTAAAATAACTCCATAGATATTTAACTCTGGTTCTGCCTAGAAGGGAAACTTATTGGTTAAAATGAAAAAAAAATATATATATATACACACACATACTTTAACCATTTCTACAGCTTTTGACATGTTTTAAGTAGTTCTATGATAAATAATAATAAGTTATTGTCCCAAAATCCATTATTAATTTAAGATTTCTGATTTTTTTTTTCCATCCAGCTGGCACTCAGGTACCATCCTGACAAAAATCCTGATAATCCTGAAGCAGCTGATAAGGTTTGTTTTGTAATTATTAGAAATTTACTGGAAACATAAATGTAATTTCTTACTATATGCTACCTTCAGCAGATAAATAGTATATAAAACTTGGTATATAGCAGATTGTAAGACTAACAGAACTAAAGGTAAACTAGAGATCAAAAACAGAAAATTAAACAAAAGAGACAAGAAACTGCCAATGTGAAAACTAATAGCAAGGGCAGTTTTCATTATGTTTAAGGTCACTAAACTTTCCAAATTATGATTTGGCTCTTGAAGTATGCTGATGGTAAGTGTTTTTGAAAACTGAGATAGCTAAGCCTACAAATGTTTCTCTCCTCTATTCTTACAAAGAGGATATTGGCAATAATTCTGACACATAATATTTTCTGATAAATATTGACCTGGATCTTGTAAACAAGAAGTCTGAATGAAAGAAGAGAGGACCAGACAAGGTTTTCTCATAGTTGTAGAATTCTGTTTTTCATTTACTATAGGTCAATAGAAAGTAGATTTGTGCCTGAGGATTGTAGAGTTGTCAAAATTACTCTAATTTTTAGTTTAAGTGATAGGAGTTGACCTGAAATTATTGGCCACTTAGTCATCTGTAGTGGGAAAATTTATAGTGAGTCTTGTAAGGAAAGTTTGCAAAATCATTTAGTAAAATAAATTATTGTCAAAGAAAGTCAGTATGGATTCACAACAGAGAAATCTTGTTTTACTAATCTGTTAAGAAGTAACATTCTGAAAAAAAAGTGTTGGATAGCGGAAAGAATATGGACTTGGTGTATTGGATTAAAGAAAAAGCTGTTTGATAAGGTGCCACATAGAAGATTAGCTAATAAAATAATGTTGGTCTGAGTTTTGGAAAGGTTAGTTAAATAGTTGGTTTCAAAGAAGTAAGCAAAAGACTTATACAGGGTTCTTACCAACCTGAAAAGTTGAAAATGCATAATTATAAATTGAGGATTGAATATTCTGTATAATGTGCAACTTATAATCTTTAGTTTTTGAAAAATCATGGAAAAATAATTTTAACCACGTTTGTTTTCACATACCATGCACTTGTGTATTACTGTTCAGTGTTTGTCTATTAATTACCCTTTCCAACCAAGTAACTTTGTTAAAGTTGTTGATTGTCAAAACATTTGCAGAAAGAGTCGTATTTAACCTATTGACATATCTATTGGAGGTTATCACATTCAAGGCTACAGTCATGCATAATGAGGTGCAAATAATTTTGATGCAACAGCTGTTAACTATTGTGTAATAACTTTGTGATTGTTTCTTTTTATTCTCTTTGGTATTCTAAGTTTGTAGTAATGGACCTTGACGTTGTCATCAGTGATCCTCAGCAGTATGTGTGCTGAATTAAAATGCTAAAATCCAGGTTTTTTCATGGTGTACACAGCACGGGTAGCCAATTGTGTAGCTTTATGTGCTCAACCTCAAACAAATATACTAAATTAATAACATGAAAGCAAACATTAACTGAAACTTTCTCCAACATGAAACCTAAGAATTCAAAAGCATAAATAAGTTAGAGATGGGAACCCACTTAACAGCATGACTTTAAGATCTTGGCATAGTTATGGATAAGTGACTAAAGCCTTTGACGTAATCCAAGATTTCTAGGAATAAAGTTAATGGAATTTCATTGTTGTTTTTATAGAGATTGATTACAAGTCAAAAGATGTGGTTATCTCTTTGTCACAAATTATATCTCACTTGGAATACTGCGTATAGTTTTTCTTTCATTATTTAAGGAAGAATACTGATTTATTAGAAAAGGTTCCAAGTAGGGCTGCTAGGATGAGTTTGGGGATGTAATGTTCATTATAGAAGAATTGGTTAAGAGAACTTATTTTTTCTTGAGAAAGGATGAATTGGAGGAGGTCTTATTAAAGTCACTGGATTATTTGGGAGATTGATAGGATAAAGGTTGTATTCTCAAGACCTTAGAATGTGAGGACATAAGTTTAAGATAAGGCTAAGCTGGAGTTAAAACATTTATTTTTAATTGGATTGACATATTTAAGGAATGAGTAATTATTGGCATTAAAGTAGACTGGGGCTTCACAGGAGTTCAAGAGGGGAATCTGCCATTTTCTGAGAATCAAAGAGTGACTTTAAATGTTTATATATATTGCTAGGGTTGGTCTGTAATGACAGCCTTAAAAGGACTGTATGGTCTTTTGTTGTCTTTGTTGTGTCATGTATTATGTATTTATAATGCTAATAGTGAATATTGTATGTTGTAGTTTTATAGGTTGTCATAAGTAACCAACTGTTGTATTTTGCTAATGCCAAGGAATTGTAAAATATTTTTAAAAGGACTGTAAAAACTAATGTATTTTTTAAAATACTTCCTACTTCTTTCTCTTATAAATAAGACCAATATTAGATGTGTTGTAACTATTAAATTCAGAATTCTTTGGAAATAAACTTTATATTGTTATTGTCAGTCATTTTTCTATACAGATAGATAAAATAACCAAACTTGTTTGAATAAGTTAGAAGCTCTGCATTCTATTTTCAGGTCTGATCTTACGAGCATAGGCCCAGTGATGATCATGTCATAAAATTTCAACTGTTCCATGTCATTAAATCTAATTTAAGATCTTCATTTATAGAATTTTGTCTGAAAAATGCCTTTAAATTTATAGCGATTTTTTTTCATCCATGAAAAATTTTAAGCAAGAATATTTTTTCTTTTTTTATTCTCAAATATAGTTGACTACATTTATCAATGCTCAAAAAAACATCTACTTTTGAATTCTGCCAGCATTTATCATTTTGTGCATGCTCATAATAAATTGAAATATTTTCTTTTTAGTTTACAAGGAAGTTAACAACAGTATTGAATTTTTATTTTAATTTCTGACAAGAATTATATCAGGTGAAATTTCGCCAGTATTGAGCACTAGAACTTACTTTTGTTAGATCTTACTTGTGCTACTTTTTTTAGATGTAGATGCATTCCATTGTTCTATTGGAAAGCATTTATTTGTTGACACTCAAATTCTTGTTGTTGTTTTTTTACACTTATTTTTACATATGAAAAAACAACAGGTCCACTTCATCTAGTATTTCTGTTTTTGATTTTTCTTTTTAATTTCACCTTCAACTTATATTCAGTAGTTCTCACTTTATTCTGACTAAAATGTAGTAGGAAAAGTTTGCACGTTTTGTGAAATATTTTCATAAAAATTAAGAAATAGATTTGCATTCCAAATTATATGAAACATATTTTGATGTTTTGTTATGCTTTGTGTTTTTGTTATAATCTCTTGGCTGTCATTAAGGTGGTTTAATTCTACCCTTCTTGCAAAAATCTCTGAGGTGTTTAGCGTATTATTATTAAAATAGTTTATTTCTAGTGTGATTATATATACACGACTATAGTACATCTTATCCATTTAAGGTTATTTTCTTCATTGCTAGTTCAAAGAGATCAACTGGGCTAATACAATCTTGTCTGATCCAGAAAAGAGAGAAATATATAATTCATATGGATCTGTAGGCCTATACATTGCTGATCATTTTGGAACTGAAAATGTGAAAATGTATTTCTTGCTAACAAGTGGATGGTGTAAGGTGAGTGTGGAGTTATTGTTTGGTTTGAACAAACAGGAAAACCTTTGATACTAGTTTGTTTCTCTGCAACATCTGAATATTGGTGAATTGCACAAAAAAATTATACTATCTGTAGGATTCCTGTACATTCTTGACATTGGGAAGTATTCAAAAATTTCATTTAACAGTTTTCCAGGCTTGAAATATTTATGATTGTTTTTTTCAAAATTTTGGAAATCTATATAGGATTTGAGAAAACGAAATGTTTGAAAATCCAAACATCTGCAGCATTTCATTCCTTTGCTTCCCGAGGTTGTTTCATCTGTTCTTTAGTTCCATAGGACTTAGACATCATTTAACTTAAGATGCAACATTTTGTACCATGAAAGGAGTGCATGATGTATGCCATCAATTTGTGTACAACTTCATCAGTTCATAAAGTGCCATAATTAGATGCTGGTAAATTTGTGTTCTTAACACACCACCTAGACTGATGTTACGTATTTTTTATGTTTTAAGTTCTTCGTAGACTAAACGCAACAGAAAAACACAGATAACAGCTTGTGTAATTTATTACACTAAACTATTAACAGATATAACATAAATTATATAATAACAGTGACAGATATTAAGTTACAACATTCGAAATTAATTACAAAACAAAATAATATTAGTTTCAAACTTCAAAATAAATCACAATACAAAATGGTTCTGGCCTGTATCTATTATAATGATCTAAAATGAAAGTCTCAAATTCCAGTCTAGGGTGTGAATTTGGTCCCACGAAGAAATTCCGAAACAGTTCACAGTTCAATAAATTTGCCGACTCTCAGCACAAGCAGTAATTCAGATGTATCGTAGAGATTGACAAAATAAAATCACAGCTTCCGTAGATCTAACTTTAGTCACAAATCCAAGTTGAATAATCACAGCAAACACTTAATCTTTCTCAAATAACCGACTCTCTTCTTTCTCTTCGAATAATAACTGATGTCTGAATCTCTCTCACTTGTTCTTTGAATAAAACTAATGACTCAATCTCTTCCATCTTCGTCTGTTTATATATTGTAGGCCTAAAATCCTCGAAAGACCGCGAAAGTTCTACAGGTCTCCAGAGCAATCCACGCATATCTGTTCTTGCACGAGACTACACGTCTAGACACGAAGTCACCAGCACTCATTTACAAACATATGATTGGTCTACTTAATTCAAGAAAATTCTAAATGTTACCCTAAATAAATAACAAAATATTAGTTTGAACTTCGAAACAATAATATCAATATGGAAAAATAAATAACAGAAATGAAAATTTAAACACAACACGACATGTTGTCGTTTACAAAATATTTACACATATACATAACAACTGATGAAGTGTTGATTTTACACAGGTATTTCTAGAATGGTAATGCATCAGTTATTATCACTTAAATGGTATTTAACAGTGATATATTAATAATCTGGCTTCAATTTTATGACAGACAGATTTAGACCACTTTCATTGTTGTTGTTTCAGAAGCATGTTGCTAGTGTAAAATTTCACTACCATTTATTTTAACTTTGAGAATATTTCTTGAGCTCACTTAATAGATTTATTTATGTAGTTGTTTGTGTTACAGATTCTCATGATTATTAATCTGTTACACAGGCTTTCTTATTCTGTTGTGGACTCGTCACTTGTTGCTGCTGCTGTTGTTGTTGCAATTGTTGCTGTGGGAAGTGTAAACCAAATGTTCCAGATGAACCTGATAACATCAGTGACCTAGAGGTAAATGTATAAAATTAATTTGTTGAAAACAGTAGATTTATTTTAAAACTAGTGGTACTGAAAACAGGGATTTAAAATAGAAGAAAGAAAATTACCGATATAATTGGTTTGATTGCGCAGATTTTAAACTGTTTTAGAATTAAATTTATGATCGAGAGGTAAAGTTTCAACACTTGGTAGGCTGCAGTTATGATCACATTCTGAGCAGTTTTATCTGTTTATAAATGGTTTCAGTGACCATTAAATGAATTTTTAATTAAGGTGGATTAGGAATTATTTGTTTTCCAAATAAGTAATCAGTAAAAGCAGGACTTTGGAACCTAACAGAACCAGCTATTGTGATGAGTCACATGTCAAAGGCCATGTCATTGTATTTGTTGACTTGCATTCAAAATTTTATTGAACCATTATTTTTTGAATTTATGTCAATAAGTTTGGTATCAAATTGTAAATTATAATTTAAAATTTAATGTTATACTTTAGTTAATTTCTTAATTTAAAAATAAAAGAATAGCTAAACATCAATTTATTTTTTTTTTCGTGTGTGTGTCACTTGGTGTGTTCAGTGCAGCACTGATTCAAATTAGTTGCTTGTGATTTCAAAATATAATGTGTTTGTAGTTCTGTATAGATTACTAACTCAAATCACTGATATTCACAAACTATAATATAAAATAAGGACCTGTTTTCATTGTTAAGTTATTGCTCACATACTGACTCAGATACAGTGGACTCCCACCCACCTTTTCAAATTTTTGGAAATACTTCCTTATATACACTTCTGTGTATGACATAAATAACCAGTCAGAAGCTCAGGATATTCCCTAATGCTTTTCTCAATCATTTTGATTTGTTATTTTGTTAGCCTTGTTCTTTTCACACAATATTTCAAAATATAATGTCTTTAGTAAGCTTGAAATTTCATATTTTTTAGACCCAAATACAGCTCAGTTACTAAGCTTGATAAATTATAGTGAAATACTATGGTATCTATATAGCAAGTTATGCATTTTTAGGTATTAAAATATAAAAATGTATAAAACATTAAAAAAATTTCACATCCTTCATATGGAAAGTTTCATAATAGGCTTAGCAGCCTCCAACAAGCAGCAAATGAATACAAAAGTTGTAACCAGAAGAAATAACTGTTTGCTTTACTTCTCCATTTACTGTTCTGTGTTTTAAGAAAAATAAGTTAAAAATTTTATTTGTAAATAGTATTAATGTATATACATATATAATGTATAATAATTGAAATGGGAATATATATTAGAAAATGCTAGTCCACTAAAACACAGCCAAGACGGGTTGTTTTCTAAAGAATAAAGGTCAGTTTTATATTATTGGATACAGTATCAGGAATGCCCATGCACTGTATCATTGTAACTTCTATATTGTTAACCAGGCATAGTTGGAAGGTCAATATAATAAAAATAATGAATATAAACAAATCTATAATCTTATGGGCAGTAAGCTATTTAAACTAAATATTTGTGTTTTCATGTATAATCTGTAGTAATTCTAGAACAACAAAAGTATAATTTAAATTTATTTCTTGATTTTTTTATGGTGGTTACGAGGGTGGTGAAACTGTCAGACCCCATAGAGTTAGGGTAGAGAAAATAACAGAAAAGTATAAATTTTACTGAAAACAAATGTGAAATGTATTTAGAAGGATTTAGAGATTACACAAGTAATATTTGAGATTTTAGGGATGAACAATATTTTTTTAAATTTTAACTTGAAAATCACTTTGCACTTGGACTAGTAACAAAACATACTTGATATTTCCACAAACAAATCTATAATAGAAATACTACATTAAAAATCTGATTTTCTCTGAAAGCAAGACTTGTAATATTTGCTGTAAGCTACTAAATTTTATTACAATGAACTTACTTCATTAAAAGTTATGATGTAAATACTTGTATATATTATGCTGACCCCATTGAGAAAGAGTTAACTAAAAAAAATCTCTTGTCTTACAATTTTTGTTTATATTTCAATTTGTACATGAGCCTCATAATTAACTTCAAAATTAAATACAACTAAGATAGATCTTCTGAAAGATCTCCAAGCAAGATTCACTCGTAATTGAGATAGTTTAGGGAATTTTATTATTTCACTATCATAATTCAGAGATTTACTTTCTGTGGGGAAGTGAGTGGTTCATCCCCTAAATGTATCACTTCCCCTTCTGAAGTTTAGCAGATGTACTTGTGGAAAAAAAAATCTTCCAGAGTATAAATATAAACATCTTGTTTATAAACATATGCCATATCAAGCAATTGAATGCCCTTTGCTGTGTCAGTAATCAACTGCATCATCTCATTCCAAAGAAAATTCTCAGTCAAATAATTTTTTTTTTCAAGTAATGTGTGTGTGTGTACATGTGTATAAGATTTTTCTTTTTCACCATAGAAGAAATTTAAAAACAAATTTGTGATGTACATGCATAATACATTGCTTGATTGGTTGTGTCCTCTGCTGTGGATTGCAGTTTTGCCTATTCAAGGCTCATCAGCACAGCTTGGGTTAGCAAACTCAAGAAATATTGTTAGGCATCGTGTAATAATAAAGTTTATGTAATATCTATAGGGATTTTGAGTCTCATTCCTTCACCATATACTAACCTAAATTAATTTTTATTACTTTATGGTAAAATAAAATGTACTCGAAACTGCATTATTTTTTTTCATGTAATAAATTTTTTGGAAACTAAGATGCAGTGGCAGCTGATGACTTTTTGGATGGGTGAGACGCATGCTTACATGTCGCTAAATGTTCAACCAGATCATTATATGTCACTTCTCACAAGTTATTTTCTTTGTAGAGTGTTTCTCACTTCCTAGATAGGCATTCTATAGCTTGCCTAACCAAACTATTCTCTTCAGTGGAACTCTTATCAAATATAATTTTCTATTTCTTTAAGTTTCTAAGTGCATATTTTAGTTTTTACTTCACATTGAATGACAGGTTAAATAAGTTTGTATTTAAAAGCTTAAACACATTAATGTCTGATAGAAATTCCCTAATTTTGTGATTGCAATTTTATTTGTTTAGGATTACAGTTACAGAATTTTTCTTTATCGGGTTGGATAACAATAACATCTTTATTACTAGCTAATTATTTCAGGGCTAAGATTTCTTTTATGCGAAAGGGGGGAAGGAGTTCTTTGATAGTTTCAAAATATGGCAAAGCAATGTGTTTTATTCTAATTTTAACAAAATTGTACATATCAAGAATGGTAGTACTTTTAAAGTTAGAGATTGGGATTTAAAATTTTATACCCAGTTTCAAAGAGATGAAGATAATTGCTAAATTTAAGTGGTGGCAATCAGAGGATTAGTCCTTAAGTAGAATTTCAGTGAGTTCAACATCACTGTAATTGGAAATTGGATGGTTTGGTTAATGAATTAGGATAATTAGTTGGAAATAACTTATTAAGGTTTGAATTTTGTATGTGTTCACAAGTGACTGTAATTTTAGAGCTCAGTGAATATACAATATATATATATATGTTTGGAGTGTGGCTATAGTCAGTCCAAAAAACTGAGTGTTAAAGCTCCAAATAAAATACTCCACTTTGAGTTTCTCCTTTTGCTGGTATTTTAAATTTATTTCTTTGTGAAGAAAATTACACTGGCAGGGATGATAGGCCTGTGAGTCCCAAATTTGGTGACCTTGTGGCTTTAAAATTCAGGAACTTTGGGGTAAAGTAACACTAGTTGCAGGTAGTAAGAAATGGAATCTTATAGTTGATTATTCCCAACTTTGTTACCCAGTTTGTCAAAAGTCTTGAAGAGAGGCAAAATGTCAAATCCATACTGCTATTTTATTGCAGTAGCAGTTGATTGATTTGGTAGAAAACAAAGTGCAATAATGAATAACAGAGCCAACAAGAACAGTTGTAAACAACTGTAACAGTTTGAATGTTTCTAAGTTATATATATTCCATCATCAGCAAATCTATGAAAATAATCAAAAGAATGATCTTCAGTATACAGCACTACCATCAAAATAAAATGACATCATGTTAGGAAATTAAAATTATTCATCCAAAAAGATGTTTGGATAAAGCAAAGGGAGAAGTGATACTTTTGTTAACGTTGATTTTCATTCATAATATGTAAACTGTCTTTTATCAACAATTTGTAATCATTACAACCAAAGTTTGAATTTCAAAGTTTTCTAAAAACAAAAGGGTGGAAGAAGGTGTAATGATTTTAAGTACAAGTTTTGTTGCCACAACACTTGGTCGTTCTATTATATTTAGCATTATTTGTTTGAATGTTCTTATGTATAAATATGATTGAAGATTTAGTACCAGTCACTTAATGTTTTATTGCACAAGTTATTTCAACTGAAACGTAAACATAGTTAATCAGAAAAAAATATATTTGGTGTTTAAATATTTAGATTAGTATTATGGACATGGAAATATTACCTGATGCAGTGCCTTAACTGGTAGGCTGCTAATATGTATAAAGCAAATCAAGTTTTATGACTACAGAAAAAAAAGAATTGTTACTAAAACAAAGTAAAACTTTCTGAAAGTATGCCAAGTTAATTTTGAAAAATTTAAAATTGTCTTGAATTATTGTCTAGCCTGTGTTGATGTTGAAATTCAAATTTTTTGATCATTTGAATGTTTTGTATAAGTGATGGTAAATTCTAAAATAAATGCTTGTGTCAGTAGAAACTTTTGTTTGCAGTGTACTTGTTTGTGTGTTGCTCTTTTTTTTACTGTTGGGCTGCTTTTTCTTTACCTGTGTTCAGAAAGATTTTGTTGATGGTGCTTCTGGTGAGAGGACAATGTCTATTTCTGCAGATAAAAAGGTGAGCTACACAAACTGTCACTGTCTTTTACACTTCATTTTACTTGGATTTTTTTTTTCCCTTTTGTGATCAATGATTGTTTTGGAATATACATAAGCTCTGTTAGTTTGAAAAGAATTCTTAGGAAAATAACATCACTTGAGTAATACATGTGTTATATGATAAAACAGCATCATATAAACTGATACACTTGTTAAATAATCATGTTTATTTGTTTCTGCTGTTTATGCACCCATTCAAAATGTTCATATCTTCAATTACATAAAAACTCACTGAACATTACTAGAATGTTAAATTCTATCCAGGACATTCTGTGTTTACTTAGGTTTGTTTAATAACTATTGAACTTCTCTTACAACTTACTGAAATTTGTGAGACTTAACACTGTATTTTATCAGCTACTAGTAAGCCACAATAACTGATGTAAGGTTGATGATCATAGGTCTGGTGGTGTTAAAAATTTGGTAATAAAAGAGATCTAAATGAATTTTGAAGCAAGTTAAAAATATCCTAATTTTTTTACAGTAGTGCATCATTTTAAAGGACTAATACAATAGTTCTCACAATTTTTAAGTAGTGGTGGTACATTATGTGAAATAAGTTGATAGATGACATCGTTTTATAATTTATATATTAGAATCACTTTTGCATTTGTTTTTCATTTTTTGTTTTCAAGAGGCTTATTTGTAAATGTATTTTTTGATAAATGCTATGTAATAGTGTTTCCCAACCTGTTTGTTTGTGTTTTTTTTCTCTTTATCTTTCGAAGTGACTTTCCTTAAACATATACAATCATTACGGGGGGCAACATGGCTTCGTGGACTTGTGGTTAGACAGTTTCAAGTTCAGGGCTGACGTCTTTTGTGCCTCTGAGCAAGAAACTTTATCCCAATTGATTATTTCACTCTAACTAGCTATCTGATTGGTATCAGCAGCTAGCAGAGAACTAAATTGTGATGGACTGACATCCAGTCCAGAGGGAATATGTCACTGTTTTCATCTGCTTGTGTCAATAAAGCAGGAGTTTGGCACTGAATCCTATGTGCTCTCTTGGTGTGAGAGAAGACTTTGATTGTCACACCTATGCAAATACATTTACTCATTGTGGGTTGTTAACTGAAAGTAGCAGAAAACAAAAACAAAACTTAGAGTTATATGCATCATGGTCAGTATTTGTACACAGAACATCATTTGTTTTATTTTTCATCCGAATGTGTTCATTTTAAGAAAATAAAATAGTTAGAGCAAAACTTTTAGTAACACAAAATTTCACTTAGTGTCATTTTGTGTGATATTGTTTGGAAATTACAGAGAGAAATGTACATATTAACAAGTAAACCATGTTTGCAAAGGAGAGGATATTTGTTTTTTCTAGACACAATTTTTCAGAATGAACTAGGTGCACTGGATGAGTGAAGTTCCATTTCCTAAAATATCTAATTGACTTGACTAACATAACCTTTTAGTAGTGTAACTTTCTTCCTTTATCTTTTTTTTTTCTCAGTGTATATAAATTGTGAAGTAAAAATGTGTCTCAAAATGGTTGGTATGGGTATTAAAACTTTTATTAAAATAAACTGGAGAACTCGATGTCGAGAAAACCCACTTGTAGAGAAATATAAGTATATGTAAAAACGGCTTGAAGGTCGAAACATTGTTCTCTTTTCTACAAAAAAAAATTTCTCAACCCAAACAAACTATTTTTACACATAAAGTAGAGAACTGTTTCGACTGTCTTAGGTCATCTTCAGTTTAACAAAAACTTTATTTTAATAAATGTTTTAATACTCATACCAGCCATCTTGAAATACATTAGTGCAGTGGTTTCCAACTTTTTTTATGCTCCTCACCCCTAAAAAATTTTAATATGTTCTTGCACCCCTCAAAGTAATTATTTATTTAAGAATAAAGGAGAAGGTGGTCAAAACCAATGTCATCTCGCATCCCTGGTTGGGAACCACTGCATTAGTGTATATAATTAATTAGTAAGATCTTTGGTGGATCTTTAAAATAGGAACGCTTTTGCTTTTACTTTTGCACTCTTATAAGATCTGAAAGTAATTTGTTAATATATGGTTTGGTGATTGATCAAAAATAGTCTTGTTGCTTCCAGAAACCAGAATATTTTGAAAAGCTAAATGGAATTTAACTAAATCTTGATAAATAGTAAGAGAAAGAAATTTTTTTCTTGTCTTCCAAGTAGCATGTTTATATTTAATAAAGTGGTAATTTCTCAACAAATAATAAAATAAATGAAACTAAACTTTTATTATTAAAGATTAACAGGGCTAGTAAAATACAAGGTTGTTTACAAATTTATTAAAAAGTTGGTTTGGACAACAGTTTGTACATTTTTTCTTTTGAATTATCTGTTTCATTATTTGAGATTTCATAACATAAGCAGCAGAATATAATGTAAATCATACTACTTAATAGTTTACAATTTTCTTATACAACTGGTATTGTGTTACTACTGTTTTAATATAAAGATACCTGTAGTTCATGAAAATGTATCAAAGCATACGAGTTTCTAAGAACTGTGTTTTTTATTACAATAGGATGAAAATGTTGACAAAGAAGAAGAAAAATGTACCCCTTGTGTAACTCAACCTACAATAAGCAAACAAGTACTCATCCCAGCATCTGCATTGTCAGCAGCTGATGAAAGAACTAGTCTGAATTCCTCATCATGCACTTCTTATAATACTGGCGACTCCGAGTTGATAAAACCTGGAGAAAACCAAGATGCATATTTGTATGAAAAGAAAGATTCAGGCTCTTGTGGATGATGTTCCAGAGTAATTTAAAATGTGTATGTAAGAATAGGACTTTAAGAAATGTTTCAAGCATCACTACATTTTGATTTATTTTATTTTGGCTACAACGTTTGTCTTCCATTTTCTTTCTTGTTTTTATGCCAAATTCTTTATTATGTTAGTTGTTTGAAAATTATAATGTCATGAGCATCCAGTCATAAGAGGTTAAATTATGATTGGCTGGTACGATATCACCATAACACGTTTAATGTGGATTTTGAATTCAAAAAAGTAAAAACTTATCATAATAAAACCTTTAATTTCAACTATATTATAAAATGGTGTATTAGTTTGTGAATGTTAATATAAACCAGATAGTAAAAATTCTCAAATTTTTTTTCTGGTGATAATATAACTTAGATTTTAGTTCCTTGGTGTAACATGAGGTCCATTCTATCATATAGTGTATCAGTTCTCAAGGGATAGTAGGAAGCTTTTTATAAAACAGTTTTCAGTTTGTTATTGTACAGTGTATTAACTCCTGGATGTTATAAAGTCCATTGTAAAAAAGAAAAAAGTGTAACAGTTCTTAAATGAAAATAAGAAGTCAATTGTAAATTATTTTCTATCACCTGGTGATAAAACTTAACTCATTTAAAAACAAATACCAGTTCTTTAGCAATATTATGAAGGCTATTATAAAACACCATTTTAGTGTTGTGGTTGAATATGTAAAGTTCAGTACATCAAATGTGTTAGTGTGGTTACTCTTCCCATAATATTTAACTTAGATATTTTATTTTGTTAATTATTTTACTATTATAGCTTGTTTTAATTATTTAAATACAGAAGAAAATTTACAGTCGTCCTTTAAAGTCACCACTTTATAAATTTTTATAAATATTGTGGTGAATGAAACACTAGGCACGTAACATAGCCCATCACCTAAGACGTTTTGCTTTTCTCCATTTGCTCTTGTTCATGGTTACTGACAAGAGGTGAAAATGATAGAAACTGGTATTACTGAGTGGCAAGCAATACATCAAGTGATAGATTGGGATTTGAATTTGATGTATTAATGAATATTTAACGTTATTTTTTCTGGGCAATTTCTGAGATCCTTTAGTTTCTACTAACCTTTATAATCTGTTTCAGTGCAACATCTGTTTGACTTTACACTTAAGTTAAGCACATGAAACACACGACAACATGGTCTATAATTGTCATTTAAGGAGGGACAAGATCAAGATGGTGAATTACACAAAATTGACAGCTTTGTACATTTTGAAGTGTCTGACTAGACCATCAGGTGGCAGCATGGGTCACAATGGAACAGGTTAGACTGCCGATTAGAAATTGGATAACAAAAACATATTTGAAATTTTCTCTGTCTTTGTTTTTTGCTATTCTTTTAATATTTAAAGAGACTGTAACAATTAGGTCAGCATTGATAATTTATATGTGCCTTAAAAATCGTTGAGGTTTTTTTATAGCTGTTAGTCCCACAGTAAATTCACAGACTTGTAACACTAAAAGCCAAGATTTGTTTCCCTGTGGTTGACATAGCAGAAAGCCCAATATGGTGTTGCTACAAAATAAATAATTGTTGGGGATTTATGGCTGTTTTATCACAGAATTCATCGTTATAGAATTTTAGGAATGAGAAATGTATTGTTCAGTTTCCTTTTTTTTTTATAAGCAGCCCCCAAAGTGAAAAAATTGCTGTACAGTAAACAGCCTTGCTGTTGTTAACCAAAGGTAATCGAAAATGTTTATAAACACTTACGCTCGTTTTATTATTTTCAAAATATAATAATAATGAAGTGGCAAGTTGGTGGACACTTCATGCATATATACAAAATAGTTGTATTTAAACAGCAACCATGAACAATTTCATACATGCATTTCAACTTGGTAAGTTGAACACATAGTATACAGCAAGAGATTTTGAATTTTGAAGGTAAGAGGTCCAATTCCCATTTTCTTACAATGGAAGGTTAGTTTATGTGAGTTGAAGCTGAGCAGATGGTATGAAAATCTCGTGTATATAGTAATATAAGTAAACAAGGCATGCTTTCACAGTGCTATACAAATTGAAATTTTGAGTGGTTATGTGTTTATGTTTACTTTTGTTTTTCATAGTTAAGGAGAGTGTACTGTAATAATTTTTTGTGCATTGCTTTATTAGTATAATAAAATTCTACCAAATTTCAAAAACTAAATACATACATAGAACAATCATTATATTGTGTAAAGATGTTTGACAACTCAGACCAATACCACTTTAAAATCTTTTCGGTCTATTAGGTTTGATCATATAACGTTCAGTGTTATAACTTTTGATAAAGAAATGAGAAAGCTTTTTCCCAATTTTAACAAGTTTTCATTATTTTTTTTAATATTATGGAAACTATCATGTATAATTTCTTGGTAGTAACTGATAACAAGGTGTAATTTTTGAAGAAAAAAAAAGGGTTTGAGATAATGCACAAATCATTATTTTTTTCATCTTAATAATGTTTGGTGAAGGTAAAGTGTGTTACCCTCATTCCATATTATGCACGGTCTAGAATTAAATTGTAGTAAAATTAATAGATGCTGGTGAACTTGTAAATAATTTCGAAGACAGTTGATGTTATCATGATAAGGTTAAAACAATCCCTATACTTCATCAATTAAATTTATGGATCTTTATAAGATTGATGCCAATGGTACGTTTCATACAAACCTATAAATGAAAACTTCTCTGTGTGAGCCATTGGTAATAATCCTGCAGTATTCATTTTGGAGAGGTAGGACTAATACGTACTCTTATGATCTACTCTACAGTTTTCTTTCTTTGAATTTGCTTACACTGCTCTAAACATTTAAGTTTTATTTAATGGACTTTCCAAAATTTAATTTTGCATATCTGTAATTAACATTTTTCTCCTATCACCTAATTTTACCAAAGTTTGAACTTCTTAATAAGTAGAAGGATGAACTCTGAAGAGATTGCAGTGACTTGTAAAGTATGCTATGAACATTTATAAAAATAAGTGACATAAGAACATCCAAATGGTAATCAGCATCAAAAAGCTAATGTGTGCTGCAAATGGCTCATTAAATAATTTGAAACTTAGGGTACCTGTCGTGTTCTATAGATTATAGTTACAACCTGTATCTAATAAAATTGACTATGGTGTGTTTTTGAATTAGGTTCTTCTATGTCGAGGTTATTGTTCATTACAGTTAAGAACCACTAAGATCTTGTTTCTTTAACCTATTGACTGCAACTGCTTTAAACACCTATGGAATTTTTGCAAGTCATGCATTGCACATAGCATACTCACATTCAACTTGCAGATCACCAGTGAAGGGCTTAATGTTTTATACACAACAAAAATATGTATATTTAGTGTACAAAGAATGAGTTCTTCTTGTGGGAGCATAATATATTATGCAATTGAAACAGTCATGTAGTGGTATTTCACTCCAACATTACTGTAGATTTACTACAGTAAATGGCAAAGCAAAAATCTGATACAAATGTTAGGCTTACAAGTTTCTAGTAATGTTAGTTATATCTTTATTACTAAAATTAAAATTAGTTAAAAATTTATGAATAAAACCTAATAGATTGAAACATAAACTGCTACTGCCTAACTGAAAGATATTTTAACAGATCATTCGTCAATGAAAATGGTTAGGCCCATAATGGAGATATTGGTTGGTTGATTTGATGTTTTATGGTACAAGTAGCTAGGCTTTCTGCAAACATCTGGTAAAAAGTTAAAGTAAATTTAGTAAAATTCATAAAAAGAAATTAAGGTAAAACAAAGTTTAAAACAAAAGCATAAAATTTAGGTTTACACCTGGTCTACAGCGTTAAAAGAAAAACTACAGTAACACAAGATGTAAAAGACTTTCTGTAGCATAATTGTAATTATCATAACTTGTCACGAAGACTAAGAGATAAATATAAAAACTGCCGTCAGTCACCTGAAGTTGGCCTTTCCAGTCCTGGTTTTGAGTTAGTTGATGTTACAGTCATTTTCTAATTTCAACTCGAACTAGATGGACTGCGACTATTAAAAGGGAATCACATTGAAAAAAAAAAAGCATTAAAGGCAATAGCATGGTTAATGGCCTTTAAAAAACTAAAAAACATATTTGAGGTGAACAATGCCACCATCACTGATAACAGTCTTAACGTTATGGAGAAACCTTGGAACAGAATATGTTTAAAATGGTGCCGTCATAATGATGGCAAGAAAGTAATATGGGGCTTATTGTGACCCAAGTGTTACACAGACTACACATTGATGCATCAGTTTCAAATAAAAAGAAATGTGTTAAAAAATTGACCAATGTGTAGTCTAGTTACAATTTCCTCTTTTTGATCCTGACCGGAGCAAGACTGTCAAAGAACAGGAAAGTGTCAAACCCATATGAACTTTTTAATAAAAATGGACAAATGGTCAAGTAAGTTGTGCATATGGAGGTCTCGCACAATGCTATTCCTCTACATTGTATCATAAGCCTTCTCAGTGTTAAAGAACATTGATACACAAGATGTTTAAAAATGGCTTCCCTGCTGAAATTGCAAGACAAATCAGGTGGTCCATGGTGGAGTGCTGTCTTCAGACCTCACATTGGGTGGGTGAGAGGATGTTGTGTGATTCGAGGAACCAAAGAAGGCGAGCATTAACTATCCTCTCCTAGGTCTTACAGAGACAGCTCATGAAAGCAATTGGACAGTAGTTTGAAGGAATCTTGGGATCCTTCCCAGGCTGAGAGAAAGGTAGGGCAATAGCCAGACATCAGGAAAAACATTCTCTTGCCAAATCCAGTTAAAAACAATCAGAAGAATAGCAAGAAAACCAGGAGATAGATGGTGCAGCAGTTCATAGTGTATTTCATGAGGTCCAACCAATAAAGGGCCAGTTTGAGTTTCACCAGTGTAAAGGGACAATTACAGTTATAAAGACAATCAGCTCGAAAGGAACGGGATGATCACTCTTCCCGAGTCTTGATGGCTAAGAAGGTGGAGGATGAATGATCGTTTTGCATCTTGATGTGGAAAATATACCTGAGAAAATGGCCGTACCACAACCAAAGGAAGTGGATCTTGGGATTTGCTGAAATGTATATAATGGTCAGAGATGGGTGTTGAAGTTGATTCATCAACTTTTTTAACCATGGAGGTCAAAAGACATTTGTTTTGAGAACAATTCTTTTGAGGCAGAGAGATCTGTCTGCACTCCCACTGTTTAGTGGAATGAGGTGCAGCAGTGTACGTCTGACATGAACTCGTGGAGAGCAACTTTTGAGCCTCATGGTAAGTAATGTTTTAAATCGTTGCCAAAGGCTGCACCTTTTTTTCTTCCAACCATTTAGGGCAAGAACAAAAGTAGAAAGCGTGAGAGCCATTACAACTGATGCAATGAGGGTCCATTTCACACTCAGACATTTGGGTCCTTGACACTCCAACAAACACACATCAAATAACCATCATGTCTTTGAGTGACCGAACCACTGACAGTGGAAACAGAAAGAGTTTAGAATGTATGGCCTGTACCCTGCAATTGAGATAACCTGCCTTGATGGTGGCAGGTGGACATGGTAATGTAAATATCGGAATGAGGACATTGGTCAGTATAGTAATTCCATCTTTGCAAGTTGAGACATGCCTCGCTGCAGAAACCAGTGAGAATCGCTGACTTGGGGATGTTTTTCAAATCCCTCTCAACTGTAACTCCCTGTGATGAATTCAAAGTAGCACGAAGTGTAACCTTAATATGTATATCCCTAATCGCCTTTGAATGCAACAGGAGTTCACTGTGGATGTTTCCACCAATATGTCATCAAATCCAAGCTTCTTTATTGACTTTGGAGAGCTAGCAAGTCCCTACTGACTGAAGAAGGGAGAAATTTCCCCTAAAGGTTTGTCTGAAGAATGTATAATAAGAAAATGAGGTACAGGTGTTACAGATGTTGAAAATTGCTGCTCAGAATCTTCAGGATGTCATTTACTTATGGACTTTTTTCACTATTTCATTTATGTTTTTGTTTGGAGGATCCATAAAAAAGAAATATTTCTGTGGCCACTGACCCCACCCACCATGGAGCTCTACAAGGGGACACACTACAATGCAGCAATGCCAGGGTTTCATGAACTTTCTACCCAAATACCAACATTAGATTCAATGTCCACAACACCTGTTGAGAATATCCAACACTAGTACTTGGTTGATTCTAGCCTGAGCAGACCAGCCAATTGACTGAAGGGGTCACCCCAAGGCTGCCTGTCTACAGGAATTCAAGGCAAAAGTGGTGTGTTAGGGTTGGACCTCTCAACCACTTCATGGGTCATCATGCATGGCAAACATGTGGGTGGATGTTTAGATTCCAAAGGAGGTAAACTGAAAGAACAGAACCTTCCTTGGGAGGTCCCCTTATCATGTACAGCAATCCACACAGAGGGGACAGAATAACGAATCATTAGATTCCTTTGAGGGATTGGAATACATTTACTTTTGCAGAAAACTAGATATAGTTAAACATTCCACTATTTAATAAAAACCAATACTTAAGATTTTTAACTCAGTAAAGCTTTAAATTTACATTAAATGTTTTGAATACCCATTTGTAAGCCCCTTAATACTGCAAATTTTAATGTGTCTTGATAAAAAATTAATGTGAAAAAGTCACTACTCGATCAACCATAATTCAATTTTTTGAGGGTTTAAATTAAAATGTGTCATATGCTTTGTCACTGAGCATCACTCCAATGTGAAAAGAGGGCATAAAAACTACAGTGGACTTTCAGGCATTCAAAAACAACATACCTTCTACTAGATCTTGGATCGAACTTTGTGTTAATTTCTTTAACATTAACGAATTATGTGCTGGGATATTTTCAGAACCACAACCCAATTTCCTTCACAAACTTTTTGGCTTGAAACTAATTACAAATACAAATCATTTGTACTAAATTAAAACCAAAGATACTTACAAGATTGATTACAAGACAATACTTCAAATTTAAGAGGAAAGACATTTATCCAATTTACATTTACACTCATGATCTGAGAAATGAAGCTTATCTTTTTATTACGTGATTACATATTAATTTTCAAAAACCTAATTTTGAACTTCTGCAAATCTATATCACCAAATTATGTATATTCATTAAAGTGAACAGGCAGATGTTTAATCAAGTATCTTTGAATCCATGCACTTAAAAAAACACTATAGTTTTTAAATGCCACTTTATAAACAATATTCATTTTTTCATAATAACAAATACAACTTTCTGGTTTCACTTCAACATCTTTTAATATTCCTCTCAGCAGGATTTACATATAAAAAGTTCAAATTAAACAAAACTCAGAAGTTGTTCGCTACCTATTATGCAGGTTTCTGTAAAAGGCTTAGAAAGAAAAACTACAATGATAATTGTAGTATTTACTTTTTAATTTTTTATAAATTATTTGCTGCAGACTTCTGAAGAAACATAGAATTATAGTAAGGTTCACTGCTTAAAGTAAAGTTAAATCTATTAAGCCTTACAATGACTACAAACATGTAAGGAAAACTTTTCTCCTGGAACTATCTACATATTTATAAAAAGAAAAATGCCACAGTGAAAAACACTGCCATAATAGAATAACATTTAACAAATTATATAATGTAAAAAAACAGTTTCTATAGAATATTTACATCCTAACAATATACAAAATAATGCCGACCAGCTGCTATACAAATCAATCACCAACTAATGTATTCAATGAAATACTAACCAAGGCCTTTTCAATTTGTTCATTGTGAGCAGATGTAGTCCTTGGAAAGATTCACACACATATACGATGTATAATACACTATTAAGTCTGGTTTGGTTGCTTTTTGTTTTGTTTTTTTACATTTATTCAAGAAACTGCTGATATGATTAAGTGCACATCTAGAAACAGTTCTTTCTTGAGTCTCACAATACTATTTTAACAAAAAGGAGAAACTGTTGGATCAAAGGTTTTAAACACCTCTTTTAATGATGCCTGCTGTCCATTATCTGTTGGTGACTGGTTATCATCAGGAATAAAGGTTACTGGTGAATGGCCAGGACTCCCAGTTCCTTTTAGAGATGTTTCTTGCAATGCCAGTGTTCTAGGATCAGTAACTGTGCACACTGAAGACGTAACATTTACTGCTTCACAAGATGTTGCTAAAGTCTTGGTTGATTGTCGAAGCTTAGGTCTACGATTGTAACTACTGTATGCAGAGCTGCTATCACTCTGATCATTGTACAAATTTAGTGGAGAAACATAATCCTTGCTTGATTTTCTGTTAAACTGAGATACCTTCTGTTTTTCATTATCTCCAGAGGAAGGTTCAGACTTTGTGGGAGCATCATGAGTCAAGGTATTTATATGTACATCTGTGGTCTCGGAAGCTTTGAGTCTTGGATCTGTTGCAGAACAGACAGATGGTTTAGAACACAGAGCTAAGATGTTTGGAACACTTCCAGCTGAAACATTTTGTAGAATTTGTGATGCACTCAGTTTTTGTCCTAACTGATGGTTTACCGAAACAGGGTTTACACTTAACCCTACCTGCTTAAGAGGCAGTCCTGCTCTTCCAACTTGATGAAGGCTGGCAAGTCTCGGATCTGTTATAGAACGAGGCAAGTGACTAACAGAAGGGTTAGGTAAATTAGTAACTGGCCAACTTTGATCCTGAATGGAAGGAACATTGGGAGGTGTTAATCCACTAGAAGTATTCTGACGCAGTAGTCGAGGATCACTAGATACTGTTGTTACACTCTTCATCAGTCGTGGATCTGCAGGCTTCACTGACACAGGTTTATTTTCAGTTGATCCAAAGAGTTCAGCTGCAGTCGGAAGTGTATGGTTCACAGGTGCAGAAAGAGGAGGCAAACTATGTTGACCCTCAGACTGTAACATTAATTCTCTAGACATATAGTTAATAGTATTACTAGGTAATGTTTCTGGGTAGCTCCCCAACAAAGATGTCTGAGTAGATGGAGATATCTGAAGTTGAGTGGGGGGAGGAACCTCAGTTAAATGCTTCCTAACACGTGGGTCATTAAACAGTTTTGGATCTCCATGACCTGCAATAACATAAGTTATATAATTTGGGTGAGATTTTGAAACAGGGTGCAGTTTGTAACGAGCATTTTTTGTTATACTTTTGTTCTTTTCACTGGTTTCATTTTTAACCACGTTATCGGTTGTGCTCTGAGCCAAGAGCAGATTCTCATTCAAACTTGAGCTCGTAGAATTTGTCGACTGGGTCACTGTTATGCTTCCTCCTAAACGAGGGTCACGAGCTGATGTACTGCTACCCATTCTTGTATCACGCGACTGAAGGCGTGGGTCTCGATATGACTGGCCTACCCGTGGATCTCGAGAAGGAGTTAGTTCTTGCACTTCTTTAACTCTTGGGTCTTTGTTGTTAGTCCCAACCATTTGTTCATTGTTTTCCACAGTAGGCACTACAGGATCAGGAGGTGGATTTGAAACAGACTTCACAACTGGGACAGGAGCCGTACCAGCAAGGATATTTTTCCAAAATTCTGGCTGCTGACTGAAAGCTTGAGCCACTGCTGTTGAAGAACTGATATTTGTCTGCTGTTTGATTGCACTCAACATTTCAGCTATGTTGAGAGTAGGTTGGCTTGTTGCTGCTGGTGCTTCCTTCACTTGAATTTGAGGTTTTGTTGGTGGAGGCTGCAGAGCAAAATCAAAAACATACAGATAATGTAGCAAGTTTTCACAAAAGCCTAGCATGACTGACAGATGACAGTTCTTTCATGAAACAGAATGCTTCATGGTCAGTACACACAGAATCAAAATAGTATTACATTATGCCTAAATTTAATCTTTTCAATATAATCATAATTTTAAAAGGCATATGCCTTCATTTCTCAGCTTGAGGTTTGAATTCCTAGTATGAGAGGTTTACTATTTCCAAAACTAACTTAGGTAAATAGCTCTTACCAGTCACTCAGATTACTTGTAATTTAATTACCCAAAGGGAAAACCTACAATACTCAAAATATACCAGAAAAAAAATGAAATCAAGATATTAGGAATTACAAGTTATTTTTCCCTCAAAAATTATTTCAACAATAAAAATCTTGTGCAACTCCTAAGTAAGTTGACCCTCTTTTAACTTTAATAAAATATTCTTAACATTGCATTATGAACAAGATATTAAATTTTTGTGTGGACTTAATTTAAAAAGGTTTTAGTTCCCCATGTCTGTTATCTTATTTCACCCCAAAGCAAACTTTTACTATAAAATTATGTTTCAAGTAACTGTTTTGGGTCTTCTTCTTTTTTCTTTTTTTTTTCAGATATTCAAATGCTCTTTCAGTTGCAAATGCATTACTAGTATTTAAAGATTTTAGTCATTATACCATAAATATGAAACATAAAAATTAACAAATATTAAACTATAACCTTGTGAACATTCCTTTCTTAAAAATAAGCAGTATATATTTATTTTATGTATCAGCAAAAGGGAGACCACTGATAAGATTCTCAAAGTTACCTTTGATGTACTAGTTTTGTAGATGGTACATTTTGTAGTTAGACAACATGCTGGGTCCTTTGAATTCATAAGTTATAAACACGTTACTATTTGTAAAGATCTTCAAAGAACATCTTCAGCAACACAAATAACTTAAGGTACTTAAAAAGATTCCAGGTAATTAAAGAAGAACCAACGCAACCCTCTGACAAAACTATTTTCAAGGTAAGCTTGATGAAGGTTTGTTGCTACAACTTCATAATGAGCTCTCTGTCTTATGCCCACTACAGCAATGAAACTCCCAAATTTTAGCACAATAGCCTTTCAAAGTTCCAGCTAAACCACCATGGGGAAGGGAAGGGCACATGATGGAAATTCAAGTGTCCAACATTTATTTCAAAAGTATTTCCACTTGAAAAGATCTGGTTTCAGCAATAATGGATCTACTAGCTTTTGAAAAAGTAAATCTTGGTTTATTTTTAAAATTAGAAGAAGCTGCTAAGAATTAATTACCATTTGCTGTAATTTCTTCAGGACTGCAGTTAATGGTTGGTCCTCTGTGTCATCATCATCATCTTCACTACTATCCCACTCGACGTTTTTACCTTTCTCTTTATTAATGCTATCTTCTTGCTCTTTCTCTTCTGGATTGTCTTCTTCTGGTTTTAAATCTTGCTCTTCTAGACCTTCTGTGCTGCCTTCTCCCACTGCTTTCTGCTGCTGCTGAATCCGTAAAAAGAGTTGTTTCTGTCGCCGAGGCAGATGGCTGGGGATAGAGATCGTGTTGTTGGCTCCTTGCGAACTATTTGTATCCGATGGAGGAGAAGCAGAGAGTGGAACCCCACAGCTTTCTTCTTCTACATTATGTAAAGGGCTACCTTGCATTATTTCTTTTTTACTTTCCTCTGGTTCTTTTAGTTTTGATGTATCATTAACGTATCTAGATGAACTCCTTTCAGAATCATGTCCTTGTTGTGGAATATGATCATGGTTAAAATGAGAACCTAAAATATCAAATGCTGCATAATAAAACATTTGTTAACATCAGAAGTCTTAACTACTAAATTATTTTGTTTGAATACCCCATTAGAAAATGTTCTATGTGTTATTAAAAAGATAATTCATTTTAACAAGAGTTGACATAAAATTATACCAGAGCAAATTTGAACATGCACCACAAGGAAACTCTGAGAAGACAAATTCAGGTAATTTTATCCTTAAAAAAATGTTTTAAGAAATTAATTAATGATGCTTGGTATATGGTAAAAGAATAAATATGTTTCCATAATAACCTTTTGATCCTCTTTCTGACTGGTCGTGAAAGGAATGTTTCTGGTCCTCCAGTTGTGACCAACGACTGGAAGAAATTCTAGATTGGAAACTAGAGCAATTGAACTCAGCAGTTTCTTCTGATTCCCGAGTTGGTGACATAATGGATGGGGGTTTCAACAGCCCCGAAGAGCTTCCAAGTGAAAGTATACCTGATGAAGCTTGAAGCCCATGACCCAGTTTTTTCTGCGACTGTAGTGTATCTGCATAGAAGTTGAGCCTGAAAATGTAAATATGAGATAAAAATATTAAAAGGGTTTGTATCAATTAAATCTTTAAATGCTCCAAGTATTTTTAACACAATCTCGTTATTTGTACCTTGAGCATAACAAACAATATTGTTATACTTCTTAGGTATATGGACATTGCACTTTTCTATTCTTTAATTCCAAAAAAAATTTTTTTTTAATTGTCCTACAAGCATGCTGTTCATGTTATGACAAAGTCTGTATAAAGGTGGATTTGGGTAGTCGTGTACCTGACTTCGCATTTCAACCACTGGCATTTTTGGAGTTTTTCAGAAAACTGTACTCCAGCATTTATATCTAATATAGACATAAGTATAATTCTTTCAACCCAGGTACCCTTTACTATCTAAGACAAAAATGTTAATGTCTTACACTCAAAATTTAATTAAACTACTTTTTGTCTACATTGTTTTAACTGGAATATTACAGCATAAAATATTAGCTAATATTCATATTTTAGTAGCATACAAGTTTTAAGTTCTTAATTTTACAAGGAAATATTTTTAATAATCCCAAATTTCCCCTAGTATGACAAGACATTTATAGCCATCAATTTTGTTTTGTTAGAGATATTAACAAATATCAAACTCTTCTTGTTACATCCTCTCTTTCAGGATATATTTATAGTTCTCTCTTACATTTTAATTACATGTTGCTTATAACCATTAGAAAGTAAAGATTTTCATCTACCAAATGATGTGTTATTGTGTTCTGAAAAGGTAATATTCTATTCTGCTCAAGGGTACACGTAATTTTACAATAAAGAACTTAATTACTTGTGTCATTGAATCTGTAATGGCTTTTGTAGCATAGATAGAAAGCCAAAAAAATTGTGATGGATAGGAAAAACTATC
Organism: Carcinoscorpius rotundicauda; assembly: GCA_011833715.1. Classification (NCBI taxonomy): domain Eukaryota; kingdom Metazoa; phylum Arthropoda; class Merostomata; order Xiphosura; family Limulidae; genus Carcinoscorpius; species Carcinoscorpius rotundicauda. The sequence goes on from CM022403.1 coordinate 39,092,354, forward strand.
TACTTGTTGCATTTTATTAATCTATGTTCTATGGTGCATTAATTAAAAGTTATTTAGTGCATTGGCATTATTAGTATAAAAAGTGGGCTTAAATTTCCTTAAGAAAAAAGAAGCTTGAGTATGTACTTCTTAACTTGTTTTATTATCATAAAAGTAACTAGAAGGTAAAGGAAACTTTTTAGGTTAGTTGAGATTACGTTAGGTAAAGTAACTAATAATAATAAAAATGTGTCACGAGGCAAGCATACAAGCAGCATATGCTACAAGTGACACACAACCTATAATGCTGTGGTTAGTGGTTAAACATGGTTCAAAAAGGAATAAAATAAAATTTAATTGTATATAGACACTGTTATGAGCTTCCAGGCAATTAGGATAAACGAATGTAGCTTCATGTCACAATTTGTAGTAATTCTAGAATGAAAAATATATTTATTTTTTATAGCTATGAGGTCAATCAAATTGACCAATCCCACTTTGAGTTAGTGAAGAGAAAATAGGAGAAAAAATATAATTTTACTCAAAAAAAAGTTTTAAATGCATTTAGGAGGCTTTTGGTATTACAGTAAGGAAATTTGAGAATTTTAAGGTAAAAATTATTTTAAATCTTAGCATGAAAATCATGTTGCACATGAACTATTCAAAACAAATGCTCAGCATATTGATGGGCAAATCTTTATTTTAGATTATTACATATTTCAATAAACATTTTTTTATATTTAAAAGACTTGTAATGTTAAGTGATAGACTACCAATTTCGTAAAGGTATACACGTTTTATTCAAAGTATTAAATCTAAAAACTATAAACAAGAACAAAAAAAGTCACGTAGTTAATCAAACTGACTGAATCCACATTGAAAATAAAAAGTTAAAGACTTTTCTGTAATACCTGTCATAAGAGTTCTGAGGTGGACTCAGAATGCCACCATTATATGAAAACTGTTGCCGTTGCTGTTGACGCATTTGGTTCTTCAGCCTGCGCTGAAGTTGTTGTTGCTGAACCTCTTGTCTCCAACTCTCTGCCTGTTCTTTAACATGACGAGGTGGTGATCCCAGGAGACTTGGCCGCTTCTTTGACGGGGAGTGGCCTCCTTCAGAACCTTTTAATCTCGAAGCATCACCACCTGCTCCATCTTTGTCGTCATCTTCCATTTTTTCACTCTCCAAATACTAAATATCAGAAACAAAGGTATAATTAATAGATAAATATATTCATTCATCACACGTATAACATATACCATAAAAGCTGCATACCAGTTCAAATAAACACTGAATTACAAGTTTTTACATGGCAGAAATCGTGTATACTTCATGTTTTCCAAATGTCATCTTCACTTCAGTATAAATCAGTTCTCGTGTGTAATTTGTCAACATTATGATCAGCTACATGTGTGCAAAAGTTATCTCTATTCCGCAACTGTTACAAAAGTCAGCACTTACAAAGAATAACACAACACTTCATGTTTAAATCAGCAAAATAACACAAAAGAGGTAATACATCAATTTATTCGGCATCTTAACCTGTCAATAATTTTACTGTATGCAAATGTTTCCCTCGAAATAAAGTTAAATAAAACTGATCACCAACTAGTTCTTGATGTATTACACGACACTTAATTGCAACCACATAAACTGGACTAGATATAACTTGATACTAAAAGCTATAAAAAATTTTCCTTCATTCTAAAATGTTCATAAATGTTTCTCATAATTTTCAACACATTTTATATCTTTGATTATTAACCATTTAAAAACTATCAACAACCACTAAATTATCCAGAATGAAAACATTTATAATGTTATACCATCCACAATACTTACTTTATCTAGGATTTTTTTGGTCTCAGGAGTTAACTCAGCATGAGAAAAAATACAGTTGTTTTCTGCATAGCACTTGGCACCTGTGTGAAAAAACTTACATGGAAATTCGCATGAGATATCATTAAGGAAAAGTAAGTGCATTCACTTGAGAACAATAATTCATGTTCAAGGTAAACCCCAATAATATCTATACCAGTGGTGCTCTCCTCTATGATTATGATACACCATACCATTTACAGAAATAAAGAAATATGGTTAAAATATTAACTTGGAAAGGTTCTCTTAGTGAGTCAGAATAATACACACAAAATATTTAAGTTATTTGATGTAAGTACCACAAGAAACTGAAAATTTATAACTGCTTTATTAGATACCATGATGCATTGTTCAAATGTTATTTCAAATACAACACAAACTGTAAAAACATTCTTCACTTACAAAACTAAATGTTTTTGATTATAGGAAGGTCAAGTCATGGTTATAAGCAAATACACAAACTTAAAAATTATCATATTATTTCAAAATTATTCAAAATTAAATATCTTATTTCTATCAAGTGCAATTAATTTTAAGACTAACTGTATTAAAGGATACTGTGCATGAACAAACAGTTCTCTCCCCTAGCACAAAACCCATGTATATAAAACTTGCAGAGTTCCTTTTTCTTAGACAGGGTGTGGTCATGAATGTATGGGCAATCATCTCCCTAACAGGGGGAAAAAAAAATCAACATAAAAACATAACATTTTGTCTAGAAACAAAATTAAATATTTTCCTTTACGAACCAGTAGTAAAAATGCTTTTCTACAATTCTGTGATCTGTTCACTGATATCTTTAATCTTGAACCATTAATTCAGAAAACAAAGTTAAAACTTTTTGTGAATATGTTTTACCCAAAAGTACTTTTGAACAAATGATTAAGCTAGTTAGGTGTTAATAAGTAAATTGTCAAACTTACTGATGTTAACCGAAGTTTTTCAAAGATTTTAACAATCAGAATACATTTATTTAATAATAATAAAAAAAATCATTCCAGTAGACCATCCCATAAAATTCCAAACTGCAATCAACTATTTATTTCTAAACTGAGACAGTAATGTATATATACATTTAGTATGCTTTTCTACAATTCTGTGATCTGTTCACTGATATCTTTAATCTTGAACCATTAATTCAGAAAACAAAGTTAAAACTTTTTGTGAATATGTTTTACCCAAAAGTACTTTTGAACAAATGATTAAGCTAGTTAGGTGTTAATAAGTAAATTGTCAAACTTACTGATGTTAACCGAAGTTTTTCAAAGATTTTAACAATCAGAATACATTTATTTAATAATAATAAAAAAAATCATTCCAGTAGACCATCCCATAAAATTCCAAACTGCAATCAACTATTTATTTCTAAACTGAAACAGTAATGTATATATACATTTAGTATTTTGCAAAACCAGTGTAAATCACAAGAAAAGGAAGAAAGTTATGCAATACACTGAATTCACCTCTACAATGAAATGCAAAGAGGCAAGTTTTAAATGAGGTTATAACCATATTAATTACTTTGAAAGCTGCATAAATGTTAACAGCTTTGTAATAGAACCTCTTAAACTCGTATTTAAACCCTAATAATACAATACATGCATGATCTACCAGAACTACTAAATAAACAAGTTCATAATTTAATTTTTTAAAGTTTAATTCTTGTTTACCTTTAATACATTTAACAAGCAATCAAGTCTTCCACCAACACCTCAATTAAAACAAGTGTGTAAATAGAAATCAAACTAATACTTCAGCATTTCTTTTTTCTTTCTTACCCTGAAGCAGTTTCCTTCCAAATAAAACTTGCACATTTGCTTGCGATTTTCTCTTTTGTTCTTTACTTTTTTCTTTCCTTTTTTGGCCTTTTTGTTCTCTGGGCCACCCCGACTGCCCTTTGTTTTCCTCTTCCTACCTCCTCTTTCAGAGGTATAATGCCTATTCAGACCTTTACGTTGACTATGGCCTGAATGGTGACGAGACCGAAGAGCCCTTTCACCAAGATCATCCGAATCATCATTGTATGAGCAATCACTGAAAGGGCTCGTAGAATTATAAGGAGACCTACAATTGAATATCAAAAACCATACTATTATAATATATCGAAGAGCATATTCATATTAAAACATCAACTTTATTTTTACAATATATTTTAACCCCCAATGTCAAAGTAGTGTGTGTGTGTGAGACCCTCACAACTCAGCCACAACATCTACAACATAACAACTTCTAAAATGCACTTTTATATTTTTAAATTAATTTCATTAGTTTTTTCTTCACCCATGTAAGCATAAAAATACAAAGTTCAAGAACCTTATTTTAAACCCAGTGTATGTTGTAAGCATCTGATAACATTCACTGTCTCATTGGCTGAAATTTAATTGAAATTATGTTATTATCCAAATAATTGAGAAAATTAAAGTTTTATAAAGAATGGCTATAATTATTAGGAACTCAAGAAAAATTTACAGCAAATCATGTTCAAAAAATTATGTGTTTAAAGATTTAATAAATGGTTTGTCTCTGTGTCCCTAACTATGCAGATCAATTTTATTTTTTGCAACAAGAAGACAACTACAGAACTTCAGGTAAGCATGCTAACCACTACTGAATAGAATGTCTATTACTATTAATACACACCAATCTTAAGGTTTGTTATATTTCATTTAAAACATACTAAAAATGTTATTACAATTCTTTTAACCTTTCTGTTCCATCATGTGGCTTTACTGTACAGTTGACAGTAAAGTCATTTTAACCCCCACTGCCACGTTTATATACAAACTACTTTCTCAGCACCAGGTTTAATTTTAAATTCACAGCAATAATCAAAAACTCCTGGTTTAATAGTTTATTCTTTATCTGAAACTCAAAGTGTTAAAATTTAGAAAGTTTGAAAGAAATACCCATTTTTTCATGTTGATCCAAAATTATAAATTAACATGATAGAATTAGTATATAATCAAACGCAGTACCTCAGGTAATCAGGACTATCATATGGACTGTCATATGGTCCTGGTGATCCATAAGCACTAGGATAATCATCATCATATTCATGATGATAATCTCGAGATGACTTGTAATAAGTAGGGCTGTAGCCTGGAGATGGGCTTCTTGTAAACCATGATTCTTCATCAGCAGCTCTATCATGGTCCACATACTTTGTATGTTTTTTCTTTTGTTTCTATATTAAAAACAAGAAAAAAAACTAGTTTTCATTCAGCTAACAAAAGTTAGTAGAATGACCACAACTGATCATTAACACACTGTCTGAATTTAATTTCTGCTATTCATCTGACTTCATATCACAGAGGTTTAGTTTATTACATTAAAAAACATCTATTTACGTTTTATCTGATGGCTGTAGATCCTGCAGTATAGATTCAAGTGCCTAAAGTTCTTTTGAAAGATTTTTATGCCCAAAGCACACTACTTCTTCCTGTAGGCTCTCTATAATCCATACACTAAATGAAGATAATTTTCTCAGCATCAGTTTCTACAATGATTGCACAGAACTTCCCAGATGCTGTGTATGAAGAGTTGACCATTATGTCTGTATATGTAGCAGCACAAAAACCAATATCATTCTCCAGATACTTTAAGTATGGGATGGTTGAACAAAGTGTACAATTAGAAACCTCAAACTGGTAAACCCATATCCAGTTTGTTTCACTTCCTAATGATCTTTTGTTTTTATTATTATATTGTATGCTGTTGTCAAGAGAACAAAAATGGCATCTGCAATTTATTACAACAAGAATACACCTTGTTGCAAGTCCCCTTAGATGGTCCTGATACTCCAAGATGATCCACATTATTTTTTGTTTTTCAATATCCTACACACTTTTTATAATCCAACTTGTATACAAGGACATTGTTTTCTCTGTGACCATTTCAAAAGTTCAATCTACTAGAAATTTGTAGGTGCTGCACCCAGCAACTTGTTTGACATTTCTTTCTAAGAAGTAACATAAACAGAAGTTTCATTCTCCTGTTGTTTTCCAATTTCAAGTAATATCCCCATTTGAAAATTCTAAATACACGTATTTCTATGGTCAAAGTGTGTGATATTCTGTGTTGCAAAAACTTTAAACTTACAAATCCCAGTGATACTGGTATCCCTCTATCTATAAAAATGACAAATAATGTCAAAATGTAGTTCTGATACTTGTCATTTCAGTATGCCTATTTCAACTGTGGCTGTCATGCAACTTGTAAATATGTATATTCAAAGTTATTTTAACATAACATACTTGATTTTCTGTATCACTAACAAACCAAACAGTATTACTTTTAAATCCTTAAAAGTTTAATTCACTGAAAAAAACATTCTTATAAATAATGATAATTTAACTGTAACAAATTGTTTAATTAAAAAAACACTTCACTAAACAAATGTAAAAACAACAAAACCTGTACTCTATTATGCTAACCACATATAAAACAAAATCCTGAAATATGCTAAATCATCACTTAAATGTATAAAAACTTGCAATATACAAAATGAACAAAATAAAATACAGCTCCTTCAACCTTAGAAATGTAACAACAATTACAAAACATTTGTTGTCAAACTTACATGCCTACTGTATTGTTATAAATGGTCCATGATCCTCAAGATGTAATTTTCAGTTAAATATTTTAAAACTTATCTTCGCCTTCAAACTTTCACGTTACACTACAGAATTTTCATTTGGCAAATACTCAGATAAATGTGATGGGTACATAACATTTGGAAGGTTGAATTATTGAGACTCGGGTAATCAAAAACTTGTGTTATTGTGATTGGGTAATTGAGATTGTGTTCTTTCTTAACCCTAAATCATTAGACAAAATTACGAAGAGTGCATAACCATTAAACAAAATCTTCTCCAGGTTATTATAGTGTTATTATAATTTGGGTAATCTGTAACTGTGAGGCTTTTTTCTTCATACAGCTAATCAGTATCTGTAAACATGTATCACTGTGACGTAGGTAATCAGCATCTATAAGGATATATTGCTACTACACAAATACCCATCAATATCTATATTAATCACATCTGTCTGTAGCTTACAGAAGCAACAGTTATTCCAATGTACAAAAGCACTGTATATAAAAAAAAAAGTTTACAAAACTAACAATACTCATGTAATTTTTTCCCTCTAGAAAATAACTACCTTACATTTTTATACAAAATTTAAGTCATGCATAACTAAATATGCTAAAACCAGATTATAAATTCAAAATGCAAAATTAGCACCAATGGATAACCTTAAGCTTTCCTTCCTTTGCAACTTCTAAATGGGCTGGTTCAACATCATCGGCTAGCTTTTTTTTCTTCTTTCTTTTCTTCTTTTTCTTCTTTAGACTGTCATCTCCAAGATCTACATCTAAAGGTTCTGACTGTTCTGGTTCCTGCTTTTGTTCTGGTGTTGGACTACCTTTCACTTCACCTACAGAGATTCAACCAGTAATACTCTTTAAAGACAATGTATTCACTCTTCTAATTTATTCCTTACTATTTATGTGAAATTTTGGCATCCTAAGCTTCTTACAGTAAATGTACCAAATGTAAGAGCAATATAGTACTTACCTGCCTAACCTACAATTATTTGTAATTTATTGAACAACAATACCAATAACTCTTATTTTACATTGAAAGAGATGAGGAAAAAACATCAGTTGCATGTCTCTATATGATCTGGATGTGACTGATTTCAAATACACCTACAAAAAGTATTTTAAAATGTAATTTTACACATTTAAACATACCTACTTGTTAAAATATTTTGTTTATATAATAATACATATTCTTGTAAAACAAGTTTTGTAGCCAATTCTAAACAAAGAATTACATTTTCAAATCCTGATACTAATTAAAAGGAAAGAAACACTTAAAAATTATTTAATTAACCAGTCACCAGTTTCCAAAACATTACATTTTGAGGCTTTCTTATTCTTTGAAGATTTTAAAATTTGAATATTTTTTCTAACTTCTCCAATAACAAAAGCTACAATTTAAAATTTACTTTAAAATGAATGAGTTGTTTTTGTTTCTGCCAATTTTGTGCTTTTATGTTCTGTTTATTTGTTTGCTTCATAATCACTTACTTTGTTCTTTAACAACTCCAATAGGTGTTACCTCTTCTTCAGAGTCATCAAGAATTTCACCTTCTTCTAAATCTACATCTTCTTGTGGTTCAGAGATTCCATTAACTTTGATCTCCTCACTAGAAAAGAATAGAAAATATTAATGGAAATTCTACAACAATTTTCCTATTGCCACAAAACTAGTCTCATAAAAACACTGTTGGGAGACCCTTTCCAACTATCAGAATTGAGTATTATGACCATAGACATGGACAAAAGATGGGGTTCAAGCCTCAAATAATTAAATATTTCAAACTGTGCATGTGTACATACACACACACACATTTAAAAGACAACGGTCCTAATGATCCATTAAAGATATCCCATTCATATTATGAAGAAAAAAAATTAAAATCCAGACCTAATTAAACATTAAGCTTTCTTTTAAAACATCCTCAATTTAATTGCTTTTTTACATTAGAATGCAACTTTTAACAAATCTAAACCACACTATCAGAAAAGTGAAACAGTTTAAACTGTAGATGAGTCATTCCATCAAGATTTATTTCCAAGCCATCTCCATTTTACCATTCTCAACATTGTATCTTCCAATACCAATTTACAAAATTATTTCTCATACAGCCTAATTTAAATGTACTAGAAAATAAAAGATATTTCAATCTCAGTCTAGTAATGGTGAAAGGTACGTAAAAACAAATGAAAGTTTCAATTTAAATTGACATTTACAATGAACAACGAAACTGAAAATTCATAGGAAAACATCACCCATGCAAAGTATAATGTGTACTTTGAATGACTGTTTAAATGTTTGTCAATTTCAGATATTTAGAAGTTCTAAATATGAAAAAGACCATTTTGAATATTTTGTACACAATAATCTTCCAGTAAGTCAGCACAAACATCTCAATAACTCTTAAAACCAAGTAAACTCCAGGATAAAAATTTCACTAATCTAAATACTTATTTTGAAAAATCTTGAGCATGTTCAAGCTAAATTTTTGGTAACTTTGCAATATTCCTAAATCATAATTTAATGTTTTAAATGACTTTTTTCAACATCAATACCAAATTTTCACATCAAATGATTCACTCAATCGTGATAGCTCCATTTTCACTCTAACTGCAAATTTGTTTGTACTGTACCATGATTGCAAAAGATCCTCATACACATAAGCATTAATATCCAAAAATTATTATAATCAAAGGCCTAGGTGTGAAACTTTAGTACTTTTGTTAAAAAGTGTAGGTGAAATTCAAAAATTAAACATTGATAACTTGCATACTCACTAAAACCTTCAATTTATTATTAACCTCAGAAAAATTTAATTCTTTTAAGTGTGTTATTTTACCTTACAAAAGTAAATGGCATTTTTAATATTCTCATAAGTAATGAAAATATTGAACAACTTCTTATGATACCAGGTTTTTTTTAGACAAAACAGACATTTGGAAAAATACATTAAAAGCTTTGAACAGCTGCAATCAGTGATAAAATGTTTAGACATGACACCTACAGGTCTGTTGGTGATATGAAGTTACATCACTACCTTTTATATATTGTGATGTACATATTTTCAAATTTCTTTGCATGCAACTCATAATCTGAAGGTCGCAGGCTTGCAAACATGCTCGCCCTTATAGCCGTGGGGGCCTTATAATGTTACAATCAATCCCACTATTTATTGGTAAAAAAGTAGCCCAAATGATGGCAGTGGGTGGTGATGACTAACTGCCTTCCCTCTCCCTCTAGTCTTACACTGCTAAATTAGGGACAGCTGGCACAGATAGCCCTCAAGCAGCTTTGTGCAAAATTCAAAAACAAACAAGATTTCTTGGCAATATAAATCAAGTCATATCCACTACTATGTTACTTATTGTGCATCTTTCAGCGTGTACCTTATCCCAAATTAAGTCAAATATCTATTACTTTGTGAAGCAGGTATCTTTGGATATGTTTGTGAAAAACTGTCACATCTAATACTTTATAAATTAGATATCCAAGTGTGTTATTCATGAAATAAATCATGTTATATATTATACAAAGGATGTTTCTGCTGGTATGTTATTTTCTGATAAAGTGAATCACATATTTAATATCCTGTTAAATGCTCAAAGATGTTTTCAGGTATGTTGTTTATACCAAGAAATAAGAAAACTTGCTTGACGATGATACCAAAAGACATGCTGTTAAAACAGAATCTTATAAATCTGATGTACTTAAAATAACTATGGATGTGCTTTGTGAACTAAAATTCCAAAATCCTGTTATGCAACACACAAGCTAGGCAGTTTGTGAAATTTTCAAACTGTCAGACTCTCCAATCATTTATGTTCAATTAATCAATTATTCATTTAGAAAAATTGAATAGTGGTAATAATTGAAAATGATGATAATTACAAGCACCAATATTGATTATCTTGGTTACTTTTTTAGTTGTGACATTATTTAACTAATTAGAACTCTGAATTCATCCAAAGTCAGTTGTAATGGCAACATTTCAACTACTTGGATCATTTGAATAATCAAAAACAGATTAGTTGGTCATTTTCATGAGTATCATACTATAATAGAACTCTTGCTTATATGATACTGAGAAACTTTATTACAAATTTGTATCACACGTGCATGTAGGTTTCCAATGGGATCACGATTTTCCCCTTTTGCCTCCATTTCCTGTCACAGAGAACTTCATTTTTCTCCATTCTCAGGGTACAGATATGATACCACGAATACATCACACATGGATCTAATGCACTGGCACCATGGGTAATCAGCTAATATATTTAATCACAATTTTGATGTCTTAACAGAACAATGTATGAAACTGTCTATTGTGCAAGCTAGAATCCCCAATAATCTTATAAAGCATTCACCACATTCAAGTCTGTCACAGGTTATGCAAGAAGTATTTTTTTTATTTGCTGTCACAAATGCTTTGATAAACCTGTCGTCAAAATCAAAACTTTTCAAGCTATAATCATTTCCTGAAATTGTTTAAAATTATTTTTGGATAACAGTTGTTAAATATTAAGTCCACAGCAATTCCCCATACAAATGCCATGTTTGGGAACTGAACTATCCCCAAAGTAACACGAATAAAATTATCCTAATGTCAAAGGAACCATTTGGTTCTTCAAGGTCATCCCTGGATACCACGTCTGCTGAGATGAAGAAAAAGTTTAAGAACTTTTTGTTTTTCAGAAAATAACTTATTTCTCGTCTTAACCTTCAGGTAAGTTTACTCCAACATGCCCAATTACTGATCCAATTTCTGCATATTTTTCAATAAACCACATATGTTTTACGAACACTTTGAAAATATTTTCACTATAAAATTAACAACTTATCTCTTCTACAACTTTAAAACATGATTAATGGTACATTAACTGAAGGTAAACAAGTTTGGACTTACAAATGATTTTTACCATCCATTAATCAGAATGCTTTCTTTGTTCATTGACTAAATACTGTATGGTTTGAATAATATAATAAAAGCCCTGGTTATGAAAACCTGACCCAAACTTTGGGGTACAAAATGTAAGAGCCAAGAGATGAAATGGATGTACCAAACTACAAAACCCAAATCCAATAACACAGTCTCTAAAACCTTCTTTTTCTCATTGAAAAAATATAAATGATACCTATAAAATGCCTTGCCAAAAAAATAAACAGAGAAAGAAAGAAGACTGACTACTCTGTGGCATTTGTAAATGCTGTTTACCTTTGGATTCATGCTCAAATAAAGCAAATCATGTTAACTGGAAACAGATAAATGATGCTGAAAATGGAGAAAGTAATAAGAAGACCAAGCACTCAAGAGATCAAAACAGAAGAAAGCAAGATGTGTGACACTAATTCTGGAGAAAATGAAAACTGAAACCCTTAAAACTATTACTGTTATATACAGCAGTATCTTTTCTCATACTTCTAAATTTTAAATCTGAAAAAGAAATTTTGAATAGCAGAGTCCAATAGTTTATTTATACCAATCAGCACCTTCTGGGATATATTTCAAATACTAACACAACACCTAGAGGTGTTGGTTTTTTTGTGGCTTGAATTCTTAAGTTCATATTATACACATTACACTAATCTTTTTATGGATTTAATATTGCACCAATTTTGTTTTACCTTATCATGCAGTACACAAGAAATTTTTCTGGACTGCTGGTACTTATTATTAGTTAGAAGAAAGTGTGTTTGCATTTTGAAATATTAATAATTTCTATGCACCACAAAAGTTAATCACTATAAAAGCATGGGCAACTTTATATGCAAACCTATCAAGTGTCACACACTGAGAGCATGACTTGTGTATTTACACTCTGCTGTCACACACTGAGAGCAAGACTTGTGTATTTACACTCTGCTGTCACACACTGAGAGCAAGACTTGTGTATTTACACACTAGTGTCACACTGTGATGTGTAAATGTTGAGCATCTAAGAATGTCAATATTTGTTGTTAATTAAAAACTTCAGTTGATTTCTTTCTACTACGTTCACTTATTTTCATCATCCTAATGTCATGTTTAAGGGTTGATTATCAACATTCAACCACCCATGTAGTTTTTATACATTGAAATTTCAACATGTTGGACTTAGAGGTTGAAGCAGAAACCTTGTAGTCAACATGTTGAAAAGTTAAAATAATGGGCCACTGCAAAGTACAAAACCAAATCTTGCTGTTAAGAATTTCAAAGAATTCCATAAGAAAAAGACTCTGAAAATATTATATAATCTTAAAATTGCTCATAATTCGTACTGCATGTCTGACCAATACTTTTTGTTTATTGTTTAAGTGGTATACTCTGTATGAAATTAAATACTAGGTTTGGTTCTAAATGTTCATACAAAATAAAGAAAAAACAAGCTAATATGATGGGTTATATATTTTGTTTAAACTGGAAGTCAAATAAATGGATTATAAACTAAGGTCAGAAAAAATACATAATTACTAAAATTTTGATTCACCAATCAGTGAAGTGTAACAAGGCTGGAATATGATGTTATTTCGTTGCTCAAGCCCCCAGTGGCTCAGCGGTATGTCTGCGGACTTACACGCTAAAATCCGGGTTTCGATACCCGTGGTGGGCAGAGCACAGATAGCCCATTGTGTAGCTTTGTGCTTAATTCAAAACAACAACAACAATCGTTGCTCAAAACTTCCATCACTTTACTACTCACATAAAGTAGATGATTTTTTATTTCTATACTTCATGTTTTTTTAATTATTGTTTAACAATGATAAACTTTTTCAGATACTATATTTTTTGTAAAAAATATATTTGCCTATTTTTTATGTTTGTGTATAGAAATGCATGTTAATATGTATTACTTTTATTCATCAGATATATCATCACAATGACTTTGTGTATGATTGTCATTTCAAAATCACAATTTAAATAAAATAAAAAAAAAAGACTCATTTTCTTAAATTCTTGTCTGATAAACTATTTATTACATCTCTCTGGAAATAGAAGCAATAACTTTCAGTTAACAGACAAAGCCACACTGTAGTAAATTGTAGTCCTTTAGTAAATTAAAACTTAAGGGGTTTAGTAACCATTTTATGTATTTAAATATTAAATGCAGTAACAATTGTGTTAATCTTAAACATCTTCACCTGACACTAACTGACCAACTAAGCACACACACTACAAAAAGTAAATTCAGTTGTTACGGAGTTTATATATTAATCTTAGGACTTAAATGCTTGTGAAATATGGTAAATACATCTTTGTTTATTTATTTCTTAAGTTATTAAATTATCTGCTATCATATCCAATTCTGAACCGCCAACCAGAGGCAAGTTAAAGGGATTTATATTTTAACAATAACTTTTTGTCACTTGCAAAAACTTTGATGGGTGAAGAAGAGAAAAGCTGCAGCTTTATTGTGGTTGCTATATTGTTTAAATGGAGCTTTAGTTCCACAAACGATTGTGGGAATACTTTCCAAGCCTAACAAAATAATAACCATATATAGCCCTATTGCGGGGCAATTACGAAAGAAAAAATGTTGAGTGTCAAAACACCTGCTTTAGCTAAGCGAAACTAATACTACAACCAAACATCCTGTAAATGGATTTAGTCTCAAGAATTAGCGATGACCTTGAACGAACATCTATACGCATGCGCAAAAGATAACCACCTGAACGTTCAGGAATGCGACACACTAGAGTAGGAGTAATGGACTCACAGTCGGCCGCGATTACAATGCAACTGAATTTTACAGCACGATTATTAATAGTCAACAAAATCGCCTTATAACGGGGCACAGTTGTGTACGTTTGTCTATTTTTAATCAATTGCATCACCTACATCTGTTTACCACCCTACAGAAAATGTAGTTTTAATTTCAATCCAATCTATTCATCAATAAAGATAGAGGGGAAAAAAAGTCAAATTACTGTTAAATTTCATGTTTCATGTTAAGAAAAACTTAACAGCTGTCACTTGTGTGTGTAAACTGCTTAAAAAAGATGGATTTATAAATACTTTATAACAACGGTTACACCTGTGACTAGGGCTAATAAAAACACATGGAGCTTCTAAAGAAAGAACGTACAAATCCCAGCTCTTTCGTGAACTTAAGGTATTCGAAATCTCTCTAAGAACACTACAATAAATAAGAGGTTATTTCTAAATGACAACACTATTACTATCAGTACGCATCCATTAATATATAGTAACTCAATTTACCATCTGATATCACTTGTGCGATGACACCACATAATTCTATACACATGCTTCTTAAGCTGGCCTTCTGTTTGCAACCGTACGAAATAATTTTAACCTCGTTTTATTGTATTTCAACATTATCTGACCACTTATATCTTGAAATTGCTGACACACAATAAAATGCCATATATAATGAGTCTTCAGAAATGCCATGTGACGAAAAACAGCGGATGACGTAACTCAGAACCGTCACACACGGTTGGAGACAGCAGCTAGCACAAGAATCGTGTGTTTTTTCTTACAGCAAAGCCATATCGGGCTATCCGCTGTGCCCACCGAGAAGAATTGAACCCCTGATTTATAATTGTAAATCCGCAGACCTACCTATGTACTTGTACTAGCGGAAGGCAGGCATAAGAATTGTATCAGAGTACAAAGTGTATGGATCATGCTTTATGGACTTCACTCGAACGTTTGTGATGCCAAAACACCTGCGCATGATCGAAGCGAAAATCTTTAACACCTTTCACTCAGTCAGAACTGCGGCTGTGCGCGTGTGGCTGGCCGGAACAAAATTCATAGTCGTAGTTAGGGTGAAATTTTATTTGGATTCAAAAATCGAAAAGCGCACATTCCGTCAGGCCACACGTTGCATACTTTTTCCACACTTGTGTAATACTGATTAAATTTCAAAGTTTAACTGAGGTCACAATCCAGGTGCCATCATAGCTTGCTACCATCACGTGAAATATAAATTTATTGTTAAGTGCGCGGTTCATGTAAAAAATAAAGCTCAAAACTAAATACGCGTAATGTTAATGAGCTTATATATATATACACACACACACACACACACACACACACACACAAACGACAGCTGTAAGTTTTTAATTTAGTGACGTGTTAGAAAAATGTCCTGCACACCAATAAAACTTACTTACGTAAGTAGCATTAATCACCACCACATCCTCTCAACGTCAAAGAATTAGGGAACAGACACCTTTACTTTCACACACCACCACCACAAACTATACCTTTCGCGTAAGAAATACTTAGGCAAACCACACATTGCGTAATTATCTTTTTAATTTGCTTTACTTGTAAACAGGACGCTGTTAAATGGAAACACGGAACGCTTTTAACCTAACACACAGCTTCACAACTCTGTTTTGAAAATGTGATAATTTTACAAACCATACTGTAAAACTCCAAAATTTACTAGAAACCTTTCTAATGAAAGTCGTTATGTTTAACCTAAAGATGTTTGTGGGTTCTTGTTTATGAAGTCAGAAACGTTAATCAGAATGACATACATTCTGATTCTAAAACAACCATTTAAAAATTAAAAATGATAGATGGATTTACATGGTTACGTATTAAACTCCTACTGATCCAACCAATTTCAGTTACATTACTACAAACAATTTCTTAAAACAAACTTGTATTAATTTTTAAAGCAGTAAATGCAAACAAAACGAAGTACAAACAACTACACTGTATACGGTCGTACATAATTCTTATCCAGTTGGTGCGCAGATAGCTCTTGTGTAACTTTAGGCGAAATTTAAACCAAACAAACCTTTCAACAGTTACAGCACAAACAATTTTTTTAAAGTAACACTTCTATCCAATGCTTAAAATTGGTCGTTGTACGTTAGTAAGGTGTACAGTGTTGGCACTTGTAGTTCTATATTTCAAAGTTACAAGTCGACCCCAATTTAGCAAGGATGGACTAGAGAGAAGGCAGTTACCACCACCTCTAAGGTTACTATTACCCAGAAAGAGCAAGATTCAATAATACAATAAAACGCCATAAGGGCTTGCATCTTTGGTGGCAGAGACTCGAATCCACGACCAGCAACTGCGAGTCAAGAGTCTTAACAACCAACAGTCCATGTCATGGCTCTTACCTTTTGTAACGATAAAGTTGTGTCTAATAGTCCGAAAACATAATACAAACTTACATGAAGCTAACGTCTTACTACAAAGTAAGAATTAGGTAATATTAGAACAAACTCTCCATCATATATAACACATTTGATAATAATAGAGACGTCAGTAAACGCAGAATCCTCGAGATTTCCAACTTTTGTGCATGAATTTGTTTTTTGTTTTTTTTATTTCCTTTACGTTTGATAACCTTTTATATGCTTACTATTACGACCAAGTATCAATTCACAGCCTTGAACAATGAGAAACAAATAGTCATTAACACAAGTGTTCTGGTAATTATGCGGTATTAATGTTGGAAAAATTATTTTAACCTACCAATGACTTCATGAATGTATATAAATTTTTTAGTATTAAATTCCCACCTTATTTAATAACCTCAGTTTATATACTTCTAACAAAACTTAAGTGTTTGAAAACTCATACATGCTATCCTTAACGGAATTCATGAAAAGCATGCGACAAATATGACGTGATTTAATATAATGTGCAAGCTCATAACCCGGGGCCGTAAATTGAAATTATTACTGTCATTGCTGACCTTTCAGTTGAAACTTTACGTTCATTGCTTCGTATAAATAAAAACATGTATCGCTAAATTACATACATACGACAACACAGCCATAAGGATGTGGCCCTCATGTATACAATTAGAAACCTAAACTGATTATTGTATTAAAGGTACAAATCTTTCTTTCATATATCTGATTTCATATTGCAGATATATCCCTATACATGTATAATATATTGAAAATTATTTGACATCTCGTGAAGCACAAGTTTAACTGCATCATATTTAAGTATAGAAGAGTCAACATTCATTCACTGAGCGGGAAAATTACGTATTTGTGTTTATTCTCGCACGTTGTATAAAACAAACAAAAAAAACGGCTGATTAACAGCAGGTCAATGGCACAAAAGAGCACAACTTCGCCCTTCAGTTTACCACGCTTTAATTTCTCTATCAAAAAAAATCGATGGATTCCGAAAAAAAATATCACAATATAATCATTGTACTGATATCCGATTCTTTTTGAATTAGCTTTCGCAATTTAGTAGTTTTTGCGTGTGACTACAAATATAACCGGTGGTAGCAAGATCGAATGCCAGAGTTAGCAATAGTTTAGTTTAGATTTTAAGCCCTAAAATTTTATCTTAATTCTCACAATAAACTACGTAATATAACTGCCGAGAAAACAAGGTGATTTTAAAACTAGTACCGTAAAAAAACAAAAAACGTCCTTACTGACAGCAAACTTACTCGTATTTCATTTATTCTAACGCTCCCGTTTCCTTACAGTCGACAAGAGGTGGCGCTACTCACTACTTTTTATTATTTACTAAGTAATCTTAAAACAAGTTTCTGATATGAAGCTTTAATCTTACTGTTCACCTATTCCGAACATGCAGCATGAATACCTCGAAACGAGAAAACTAAAATCTAATAATGCGTTATGTTTGAAACTTATATAACCTGCAATAAAAATTCCTATAAACTTGTACAAGATTTAACTAAATTTACTATTTATGCAGATGGTAAATTTTCGCTCCATTCGTTAGCAGTAAACTAGTAAACAATAATTCTCTACTTATATTTTTAAACTTTTAATTCAATTTTACACAATGGTAAGAGTATCGGTTAATTATGATTTAAAAAAGTTATGTGAAGGTTGCATGATTTGACTTCATTTGACATTGATGTTTAAATTTAACCTGAAAACTGCATTAAGTAGGGTATTCATCAATTCCCTTTAAAAACTTGAAACTTAAGTTATAACACGAAATGTTTAACGTTGTCACGATTCAAAATGGTCGTCCTTTCCCACAAACCTACAGAGTACATATTCTTTACTAATAGTAGCACTACCTTAAGTAAATCGAATTTTTGATATACAGCCTTATTCTTACCAACAAATTTCATTATTTGTGAAATATTTACGCGTATTCCTGTCTAAACAGATTACAATCATGTCCAAGTAAAAACGCATATAGCCTTCAGTTGAGCTATTCGTGTTTGACTGAACGTTGAAACGAACAAAAACTCGTTACTGCTTTTCCACACGTACGGCCTATCACGTGATGTTTTATGACGTTACACCTCCAATATCATACGAAAGTTGCCGTTTTATACAATGCTAATTCAATGGGAAAGGATGATACATAGTAGCAAATGCTTCTTTATTTGATTAATTTAAAGCTCATTTGTTTTGCTATTTCCTCCTTCTCTTCATTTCGCAATAACAACGCCAAAATTATTGGCAAAATGCCAATTACAAACGACCCCGAAAAGACGTCGAATTACAGTCTACGGGGTTTTCAATTCTTCTTTCAAAGCAAGTTCTAAGTAGAAATTTAAATTTATATACCTTAGCTACCTGATTTTTAACACCGAATATTCTTACACTACCAGATTAATTTTAATTCGAAGCTCCCAATTCTTATTTTAAACACGATTTTGATAAATTTAGTAAAATATATTCATCAATAAAGACGTGAATAAGATTTAATTTCTAATGTGTTCAGCCTGCAGACGCAGCTGAAGAATTGTGATGCAAAATTGTTAGCTTAATGTTACCTATTGTACAACAAACCTTAAGTTTATATTTAACAATTTTGAATATATTTAGCTTAGCCTTAGTTTTCATAGGTAAGAATGTATCTTAAGTTATTATAAAATTTGTAGGCATTGTGGAATAATCATCATTAAGTTTATTGTTGGCCAAAATGCGTCTTACTTACCCTGGTATAACTCGTAGGATCGGAAAGCTGTAAAACAATTTTATCAACTTTGAGCAAGCTAAATTAAGTTGGTTAGCGTTGTTTAGGATGTTTAAATTATTGTAAAATTAAAAATAATTCATCAATTCCAATCAGTCTGCGCAAAATAAAAATGTAATATACTTCCTATTCTCATAAGATCCCTACACCTAAATTAATCGTGTCTCATAATAGTAATAAATAATATTAATAAAGCTTGTACAATTTTGTTACGCTATGAAGTTGTAACAAATTAAAAGTGTGATTTACACCACGTTTCATTTCAGTCCGTCTTAAAACTTAAATTTGGGATTATTCATCGATTTGGTCCCCCCCCCTTTTTTTTTTTTCGCAGTGGCATCAAATATAGAAATTTCACCCACATGAAATTTTCGTAACGCCGTTTACTGCCAATTGGTACGTTTGGACTTACGTTACAAATGGTAGTACAGAGCAATTATCAACTTACCGCCGGATAACTGTTCAATTTTGGAAACATATAAACGTAAGTTTGGTGGCTTTTAGCCAAATCGCAAAACCTTTGGTTTATCAAAATTATTTACATCGTTCTAACAATGCCCCACTGACTTACAATCTTCATATTAAAATATTACTAGTTATATATATATATATATATATATTTATATATATATAAATGTAGAGCCCTATCTAAGAATAAACGTCAATAAGCGCTATGATAAATAGCCACTGAAACATACGCAGCTGCAGTAGTCTGGAACGTTTTTGAACATTTTCTAATGCCTAACCAACATAACTTCATTTTTGAGGCTTCAGCGCTTTTAATATTTCCCTGTTACCTATCACACTTTAAAGCTATTCTCAATCTATACCTTCGAAGATATAAAACACAAAGTTGAATGTGTTGGTAGGGTACTCGACCTTTCAATTTCTCCTTCATTCAGTGTGTCTTTGTTTCTCTCCCCGACCAAAAGTGGGGCTATGGCAAACACACTATCAAGGGCCATTAATGAGGTTTTCGCATGTGATCCGCTCTTTTACTGTGGGTTGCAGATTTCAAAGTGTCGAAAATCAAGAATTTAAAAAATATTTCACTTGTAAAGGGTCTTACAATTACACACAGCTTCTTACTGTTTCGGACGCTCTGCACACTGCAATGGCGCTAATTCGTGATACGTTATTGACGTCATCTGTTGCTGAGTTGGCAGAAGATTAAAGAAAACCTGATGAGTCTTACATGGACGAAATATTTTTCACAGAATAAAACAAAATTACAGTAAAAGCAGAATAATCCTCAAAAGAAGTTTACTATAAAATATGATAGCTTACATTATGTGGCGATTCGCATTTCATAAATAATCATATGCTTGTTTAAGTTCTTTCTCTGAAATTTCTCTCCGTTCCACGTCATCTTGAAACTTTAACCTTTCCATGTCCTCTGTTCTAGCTAGGGAGAGTTTCAAAAGTTAAACGGATAATCTTTAAAAGACATTTTGATTACTGTAAAATAAAATATAATAAACAAAACTACGAATACAATATTATATTATTTTCAATCATATGATACACTTTAATATTAAAGTACGAAAACGTCAAAAAACATTAATACTTTTGAGCATATTTGTACGAATTTTCTTTTTCTTTCTTAAATGAAATTTGAGGTCTTTCCCACAAATATGTATTTTCGTATGACGCATGGAGTAATGAACGAGTTGCACAGTCTTTTGCCAAAGAATTATAATTCAATCTAACTGTTAAAAAGAGAATACTAATCGGCATAAATAACTTTAAATTAAACACGAATAGTAGTATTTTCTTTTTAGTTTCGTTCTTTTTTAGTTTGATCTGAAAAAAGTTTATGAAAACTGATCTACTTTAGTTTTGTCTTCTTTTTTTTCTTCTAAAATTGTAATTATATCAACAGCTATTTAGCACAGTCATAATTTTACGTTGGCATTCATCTGACTAAGATCTATTACATCAGTATTCCGAGAAAATGACAATGTAAAGGAATTTTGAAATGTTGGTGTTTCTTATCATGGAAATTACGCTCAGCACAACAAAGTTTATTAGCTTTGAATTCCGCCCAAAGCAACACGAGGACTATCTGCACTAGCCACCCCTAATTTAGTAGCGTAAGACTAGAAGGAAGGCAGCTAGTCATCACTACCCACCGCCAACTCTTGGACTACTTTTTTACCAACAAATAGTTGGATCGTCCGTGACATTACAACCCCCCACGATTAAAATGGCGAGCAGGTTTGGGGTGACAGGGATTCGAACCCGCAAACCTCGAATTATGAGTTGAGTGCTTTAATCACCTGGCTATGCCAGGTCTTAATAACAAAGTACATTCTACCATTAATGTGAATTTGTTAATCACTACTCGAAGACGTTTCGAAAAAAATAGTTTATCCTGTGAATTTCAATTAGTAAAACTATTTTTAAGTCTTTCTTTAAAGCTGCAGTATTTGCTTTTCTGGCTTCCTCTTTGAAACAACTGGTTTTATAATAAACCATGAAGATCATTGAAGAAATTTATATTACCGTACATAATATTAATAAAATTGGGAAGTACAGATACGTAATGTGTCTTTTACAATACCAAACAAAGTCGCCCTTTAAGATGTGGCGATGTTATAAAGTCACGGTCAATCCCACTATTCGTTGATAAAAGAGTGTGCGATGGGTGTTGACGATTAACTGTCTTCCTTCTGGTCTATTATGGTCAAATTAGAGATGGCTAGCGCAGATATTCATCAAGCAACTTTGTGCGAAATTCAAAACTAGCCAAATCATTTGCTTATATTTTTTTTTCATTTTGAAAAATCTTCGTGATTAGCTTGAAATTAAAGTAGAACTACGACTCAGTAGGGATATAAGTTCACCTTGTTTAAATTCAATACTACTTTGTAGTTTTGTTTTGTTTTGGGGAGTTAAAACCTTTAAAACGTGGAATCTATTTTATGTCACCTCTACTGATTATCATAGCGTTGATTTTAAAATCTGTCAGATGCGTATAGTGTAGAAAAAATAAATAACCTTTCAGCTTCGAGTTCATTGTAGGCCAATTAGTTGTTCAAAGGTCATCGTGTTTTTAATTTTTATAACACATTTGCAAAATCCAATGCCCATTCCATTACAATTGAATGATATGTCAAAGTCAACTTACGTGTGTTTAAGTGTAACATCCTCTTTCACTACCAGAATTATGGCAGGTACGATAACAGGTGAATATTCTCATTAACAGATATACAACTAGAACAACAAGTTTATATTTATTTTTTAAAAAATTATCATTGTTGTAAATTAATGTATGAGACTGGAAAACAAATTCACGACGGCCAGATGGCTAAGGCGCTCGAGTCGTAATCCGAGGGTCACGGGTTCGAATCACACCAAACATTCTTGCCCTTTAGCCGTGGGAGTATTATAATGTGACGGTCAATCCCACTATCCGTGGGTAAAAGAGCAGCCTAAAAGTTGATGGTGATGACTGGCTGCTTTACCTCTAGACTTACATTAATAAATTAGGGACAGCTAGCGCAGATAACCCTCGTGTAGCTTCACGCAAAATTAAAGAAACAAACATTCACGAATAATAATTTTGCGCAATACTTCTTTAAATCCGCGACCTTAAGCATCTCACAAATATTTCAGGAAATTATCTCTAAATGCAGAGTGTGTGTGTGTTTTCTAATAACAAACCCACATAAGGCTATCTGCTGAGCCAACTAAGGTGAATTTTAGCATTTTAAATCCGGAGACATACCTCTGGACTGGCGAGGGGCTAAATGAAGACATCTTGATATTACAAGTAATAAGTGGAAAAAAAAAAGTAATTGCATAAAACTGGTGAATGTCCAAAAATGAATTTGGCTCTGCATGAGTTGTTTGTATGTAAAAAATGGATTGTTCAACGAAAATATCTCAAATGTGAAACAAATCTATATAATGTCAGTCTCTTTTTTCTGTTATTTTTAACTTTCATTTTGTACCTTTTGTACGGTTTAAATAAACACGTGGAAAATACGTTAATAATAAGAAA
Organism: Carcinoscorpius rotundicauda; assembly: GCA_011833715.1. Classification (NCBI taxonomy): domain Eukaryota; kingdom Metazoa; phylum Arthropoda; class Merostomata; order Xiphosura; family Limulidae; genus Carcinoscorpius; species Carcinoscorpius rotundicauda. The sequence continues at coordinate 39,115,723 of CM022403.1, forward strand.
ATAATGTTTCGAAAAGTGTTTATTTAATTTAAAAAGTCTGATAATTGTTTATTTGTTTGGAATTAAGTAAAAGCTACACAATAAACTATGTATGTTCTGCCCACCACAGATATTGAAATCCAGCTTCTACCATTATGTTGCACGACTGTGTAAAGTACATTTATTTCAAAGAAAATTTGCCCCCTGCTAGTACAGCGGTATGTCTCCGGATTTACAACACTAAAATCAGGGGTTGGATTTCCTCAGTGGGCTGAGCAGATGGCCCTGAAGAAAATTTGATAAAGTCTATATTTCGTTTGGCTATTTGTTTTTATTTTTGAAACCTTAAAATGAAAAGATGAAAACTTATTTCAATATGAGTTGTTTTTTTTTAATGTACGATTTTCGGTACACATTCTACGTGTGAGATAAATCATTCCTTTGGATGAGATGTTCTGAGCAGTTAGATCCCAATCTGCAAGCTGCTAGATCGAAATCGAACGCTAGACTTTTAGTGGGAGTTAACTCATAACGTAGCTGCCTATTTCACCATGCATTGGTAAAGAGTAGCTAATAATTGGTAATGAATACTATTAGCCAGTTGTCTTCCATTAGTTAAGAAGTTCAAAATTAGGGATGAATGGTAGATAATCTTTAAATTAAGAGCCTTGCGAAAAACAGCTAAAATAAAAACAACAATCAACTGAATAAAATATTTTTATGATATCGACGTATATCTCATCCGATATGTTACGAATCAAGATTCAATAATAAGCTATTCTTTCATTGAAATTCTGAGCACCATATTCATAGGCTGCTGTGGTCTAATGTGTTTCTAATGTTTCAATTTAAATGTTTGCGAAAGCGAGCTGCTTAATTGTGGTCGTGTACATAATGAAGAAACGTATATTATTGTCTGTATTTGTACATGAGTGATGAAGAAGTAGTTACTTCAGTAACTTAGAGTTCAGTGAAGTATTTGGTTTGGTTTGTTTTTCAATTTAGCGCAAAACTACACGAGGGCTATCTGCGCTAACCATCCCTAATTTAGCAGTGTAAGACTAGAGGGAAGGCAGCTAGTCATCACCACCCACCGCCAACTCTTGGGCTACTCTTTTACCAATGAATAGTGAGACTGACTGTCATAACGCCCCCAAGACTGAAAGAAAGAGCATGTTTGGTGTGACGGGGATTCGAAACCGCGACGTTCGGATTACGAATGGAGTGCCTTAACCACCTGGCGATGCCGGGTCACAATTGATTATTCTTACCTGAAAATATAAGAACGGTTCTGCAAAATAAAGTGCGCAACTTTCTCCCACTGTAATAAATTCTAAGTTTATCTGAAATAAGTCAAAAACCTTTATTATGCTAGTGAGTTTTTTATAAGAGTATATTTAACACGGTTGCGCTGAACGTCACTTTGGAAATTGTTCTTCCATAACCCTGTGATACAAATATATAAATAAAAATATAAAATATTTTTTTCTCACCGTTCAGGGCCCGGCCCGGCAGGGCCAGGTGGTTAGGGCTCTCGATTTGTAACACCAAACATGTTCGCCCTTTTAGTCGTGGGGACGTTATAATGGGATAGTCAATCCCACTATTCGTTGGTGAAAGAGTGGCCCAAGTGTTGTTGATGGGTGGTGATGACTAGATGGATTCCTTCTAGTCTTACACTGCTTAATTAGCAGATAGCCCTCGTGTAGCATTGCGCGAAATTCAGAAAACAAACAAACAAACAATCTCACCGTTCGCTCCAGCAATACAACTATAGTAAAAACCTCTTTCTGTGTAAATGTCCCCCACTAGTACAGAGGTAACTGTACGGATTTACAATACTAAAATCAGCGGTTTGATTCCACTAGGTGGTCTCAGCAGATAGCCAGATGTGGCATTACTATAAGAAAAAAAACTTATGTGAAAAGAATGACATGAATAAATTAACAAAATTTTGTATGACGTGTCTTAATTTCCTACAAAATAAATAACAGACTAAACACGAACACACATACACTTTAAAACTTTTGTGGGTGAAACAAATACACGATTTGGCACTTGATTACATTTAAAATAAATAAGTTGTGTTTTCGTAGCATTAAGTTTGCAGTAGAATTTACATTTCTCTGACAACATTATTTACTACTTGAAGATATTTATAATTATGACAAATAACGATTTATAGATATGTAGTGAAATATATAGTTGGGTATGGTATGGTTTGGTTTGAGTTTCACGCAAAATTACACTAGAGCTATCTGCGCTAGCCGTCCCTAACTTTGCAGTGTAAGACTAGTAAGGAAGGCAGTTAGTTATCATCATCCACCGCCAACTCTTGGGCTACTCTTTTATCAACGAATAGTGGGATCGACCGTGACATTAAACCGCCCCTCGGCTGAAAGGGCGAGCATGTTTGGTATGAGAGGGATTCGAACCCTCAGATTGCGAGTAGAGTGTTTTAACCACCTAACCATGCTTGGCCTGTTAGGGTATATAGATAAATAATTAGAATATTTTGAAACCTTTGAAGACTGGAAGAAATTAGAAATATGATGATAACCTTTAAATATTATACACCTAGTAATCGAAATAACATGTAATCATAATACATGCTGTGCTATTATTTAAATCTGTAAACTTGTGTTTTTATAGTCAATGGAATACTTCATAGCACATTGAAATAGAATGTTATAGTTTTTCTTTAAATAACTGATCGAATATATAAAAAAGATTTATTGGCAAATCCAAACTGGTTATTGAAGATAATTGTGCAAATTCTGATTTGAAATTAAAAACTTATCATTAAAAATATAAACTGCAGAGGATATTTTAATATTTTGACTCAATTCTTATTATTTGAATAACATGTAGTCAACATTAATTATTTTCTAACTTTTTATTCGTATAAAACAGAATCCATATTGTGATTTTGTCGCCATCTAGAGACAGCTTTTACATACATAAATGTTCCGAGATTTTTGTAATGCATTTTCCACCTGAATATATCAGGCTTAAAATATCTATTTTGTGAAAAAATTTATAAAAAACAAATATATTTTTCAGCATGTTCTGGCTTAAGAAAACCGAATGGTGATCTTGACCTACTAGTACAAAATCGTTAAAAATATCAATTGTGTTTTTTGAGTTAGGCTTTTGAATATAAACAGGTAGAAACAATGTTTGTTTTTTAATATTTATAATTTATGACTAAACTAGAATCTGAACTAAAAAGAAGAAGGAAATATCAAAATGAAAATATTTTAAATAGAGATATTAACTGGAGTTAAATTACGAAGTCAGCTGGACACAAGGAATATTGTATTATTAGATATTATTCTGTTTTAATATGAATTGTAAAGGGAAATTACCGCTATGAAGGAACATACATTTTATCCTTTGTAACTTGTTCTGTACCTAATATATATACTTAATATATTATCATCTTTATAACTGAGCTGAACGTGTTTTTGCGTGCTAAACTGTGGATTAATGATCCAAGGCTCAAACCGTAGTCCTATTCAACTCTGGGGCGCTAATAAAATAACAGATAGACCATTCAGGTATTTGGTTCAAAAAGTTGAATGTCCTTGCAGCAATGATGACTGCTACAAAAGTATCCCCTCTAGTTAATAGTTCAAAATTAGTGGGGATACTCGAACCACATCAACGAACATGCTCGCCCTTTCATTTGTGCTATATCCACCGAGAGGAATCGAACTCTAAATTTTGACTTTGTAAATACAAATACTTACTGCTGTTCTATCGGGAGACTGGAGGTGTTGTAATGTAAAAGTTAATCCATAGATTATAAAAATAAGCTTCTCCAGCAACTTTTATGAAGTAATGAAAATGTCATTGTATAACGCCCTCTATAAAACTTTAAGACAATACTCAGCTCTTCTTTTTCACCCCCAACCCCCGCTTTCGGTGGCATGTCTGCGGATTTACAACATTAGAAACTGGGTTTCGATACGCGTGGTTGGCAGTACACAAGTAGCTCATTGTGTAACTTCGTACTAAACAATAAAGAAACTAATTTTTTCGTCAAACTCTTTATAACAAAAGTTAATTTGGATATTATCAACTGGAAAGTTTTCAAGAACGTTTTAAATACATTTCTAATTACATTTGTTCCTTACAAGTTACTTCTGTGTTGATTTTAATATTTTCTAGTCGAAGTAACCGACTTGTTTAGTAATATGGTTAAATATGGAAGGTATGATTTCAAATCGGACTGCTAACGGAGATCTTTGGTCAGAATAATCATACACGTATAAAAATGTGTGTGTATTTTATAGCAAAGCCACATCGCACTATCTGCTGTGTCTACCTAGGAATATCGAACCCCTGATTATATTGGAAAAAACCCAAGGCTAACCGCTGTCTTACCGGAAGTTTTTTACCTTCTTGGTGCGCGTAAGAAATACTTACAACGTTAAGATCCAGAGTTTGATTCCCAACAGCGGTCATAGCAGATATCTCAGTATGGCTTTAAACGAAATAAGTCATAATAATGGTGAGATTAAGCCGATTACAATCACTAATTAAAACCTGAGTTGCATATTCTCGACATCAATGACGGCTCTCTGAATAATATATTACAATTAATAAATTCCTGGAAAAACGTCCCGGCATAGCCAGGTGGTTAAGGCACTCGACTTGTAATCTGAGGGTGTCGGATTCAAATTCCCGTCACACCAAATATACTCGCCCTTTCAGTCGTGGGGGCGTTATAAATTTTCGGTCGATCCCACTATTCGTTCGTAAAAGAGTAGCCTACGAGTTAGCGGTAGGTAATGGTAACTAGCTGCATTCCCTCTGGTTTTACACTGCTAAATTACGGACGGCTAGCGCAGATAGGATATTTGAGTGAAATTAAAAAAAAAAACAAAAAAAAACGTTGTTACTTGCAGCTTGAATATATCTTAGATGATAAATATTGTGTCTGAATACTGTTTTTATTCGTCAATTTTATCCTGGAACTATACTTTTCGATATCATATTGCAGCTTTATTTTAGTATTTAAAATAATTGGATAACCATTAAATTATAAATTTCTAATAAACGTTACGAAAAATTGACTGTTTCTCCATCTATTGACCAATAATGAAACAATTTGTAAAAATAAAGAAGTTTAGGTAGTTTCGACAAAAATCATAGCTTTTAAACAATGATTTTTGTCAAAATTATCTAAACCTCTTTATGACATCAACATAATTATTAGCCACGAGTAATTGAACCATATCCTAAATTAATTTACGTTGTATGTTTGTTCGTTTGTTGGTTAATTCATTCTATATTTTTGGGGCAAGAAAGATAAATCTTGGTCGAAGGACTCGGAGTGGTCTGAGGGGTGATTCTATCAGTATGGCGTAGGGGTAGTGGGGTGAATTGTGTCAGAACGACTACCCAAAAATGATAATATACGAATAGATTTTTCAGAGTGGCTAAATTCGTTTTTGATATTAGATTTTGTGTGTTTGCCTCTCCCCTCGAGATCTCAGGGCGCTATGTTTGAAACTGTATTCATCCCCCCCTTCCTTCACATCCACAAGCTAGTGGAACCAAAAATGAGGCGCACGTTCTCAGGTACCGCCGGTGAATATCCTAACGACGTCTGTTTACGAGTACGTAGAAGTAATTTAGATACTGGAAGGACTCGATTTATATACTGAGACCGTTGTAAATAACGAGGGAAGGAGTGGGAACTTTTGAACCTTACAACAGAGCTTGAGTGCTTTATGGCAGTCAGTATTAATCCATGGACTGTATGTAATAGCAAGTAAACCGCATCAACTGTTACACGCTGATGTCAGTGAATAGGTAGATAATATTTGCTTATTGTGTAGTGTTATATACTCGCAGAGATATACTTATTTTGTTACAGTTTATTACACATTTACCCCGCGATTCAATTTATAGACCATATCAGCAACTGGTTGGATTAAATACGGACATTGATAGATTTAATTGCTATAACTGATGGAATTAATTGCATAAACTGAGAGGATTAACTGCAGAAAATTACAGAAACTGGTAGGATTAATTACAGAAACTGGTAGGATTAATTACAGAAACTGATAGGATTAATTGATATGATTTTTGTGACTGATTGCAGTAACTGATGAAATTAACTGCAGTGTTGATGGAATTTTTGTTTGCAATTGTGTGTGTGTGTTTGTGTGATCAAAATGTTGTCAAGGGTCATATAATCAACAAAGTCATGAGTACACGAAAAATTTAATTCATGCATACTTTACAAATACGTGTTTAGAAGAAGATGAGAACGTCTGGAGCCAGCAGAGATATCAGTTGATGGACCAATTGTTTGTGTTTTATCGAGCATGTGTGTATATGATGTGACCAATTTACTATCATATATTTATTTTGGTATCAATGTTAGTTGAAGTTAAATTTATATTTAAAAATGTACACTTCCGTTAAATCTGTATTACGAAACTCCCGCTTATTCACTAAAGTTGTAGAAGATTCTTGAGTGTAAGAATTAGAAATATATGTGTGAACATAAACATTGATGTTTCGTTTATATTGTTGTGCTGGCTGAAATTTCTTCAAATTCTTCTCATGCCTATAAATCTAATTTAACGCGACGCGCCAAGAGAAAGGATATATTGTTGGTTTACTGCATTTGGTGCATTATAAACCTCGGAAACTATAACTGTGTTTCACACTTATTAATTGGGAGTTTTAGATGTACTTACCAAAGCCTTTATAGATTTCGAACATTACAAAGCAATTAACTTTAGTAGATTTACATCAAATGTTAGTATTTTACGAACAAATTATATAATTTAATCGGCAGAAAACTAGGCACAGTGTGTGTTTGTGTGTTTTCTTATAGCAAAGCCACATTGGGGTATATGCTATGTCTACCGCGGGGAAACGAACCACTGATTTTAGCCTTGTAAATTCATAGAATTACCGCTGTATCAGCAAAGGACAACTCGACACAGACCTAGCTAGTTCCCTGTAGAGTGACTTGTGTTTATATCAACTGAAAATTAATTCGTTCATTGCGAACCCTCAATAAAATATCAAAGAAATTTTCGACCAGATAAATACTTTAAAATTGTTCATACGTTTCTAAAATGTTTTGTACATAAATAATTAATTTTAATAACTGTTATTGTAAATTGTATTATTGTTTGCATGTTAAATACGTTTTTATATTAGAAAAAAAACACTGTCTGTATCAATCTTATTTGCAAGTTTATTCAGTTTTATGCCATTTGAAATTTTAATACATAACAATGTTTTATTGTATATATCATTGTTATTTTAATCCCAGTTAACAGTCCAAAGCTGCCCAATGTTAAACATTGTGCCCAGAGTTAAACTATTTTTGTAATTTGTTCACATGGATGATACAGAATTTATAGAAGTTATTTGTAATACCATGGTGGGTCAGCGGTAAGTTCAAGCACTTACAAAACTTAATTCCAGAACTGAAGGCTCCATGTGAGACAGAGATAGTCCATTATGCAGCTTTGCAATGAAACAAAACGAAAAAGGAAAAGAAACTGTGTATTTTCCTTATAGCAAAGCCATTGGGCAATCTGCAGAGTCACCCGAGGGGAAGAAAAGAAACTGACCTGTAACATAAGGAACCAAAAATGTAAAATGGATTATTTTACAAACACACGGGAAATACATTGACTTTCACATTCATCATGTAAAATCAAATCATAAAGGGCCCGGCATGGCCAGGTGGTTGAGGTGTTCGACTCGTAATTCGAGGGTCGCAGATTCGAATTCCCGTCGTACCAAACATGCTTGCCCTTTCAGCCGTGAGAGCGTTATTATGTGACGGTCAGTCTCACTATTCATTGGAAAAAGAGTAGTCCAAGAGTTGGCGCTTGGTGATGATGACTAGCTGCCTTCCTTCTAGTCTTACACTGCACAATTAGGGACGGTTAGCGCAGATAACCCTCGTGTACTTTTGTGCAAAATTCAAAATAAACCAAACCAAATACTTCACTAAACTCTCAACTACTGAAGTAACTACTTCTTCATCACTCATGTATCAATACTAATAATAATACACTGAAGATATATATCGTGCTAAGTCCTCTTGTTTGTTTCTCAATTTTGCAGAAAGCTACAAAAGGACTACATGCGACAGCTGTCCCACTTCAGCTGTGTAAGAGTAGAAGGAAGCCAGTTAACTCTTGGGCAACTCTTTTACCGAAGATTAGTGGAATTGATCGCACATTATAACGCCCCCACAGTTGAAAGTGCAAGTATGATTGGTGTGATGGGGATTCGAGCCCCGTTATAATCAGATAATGAGTCGCACGTAAACACACTGCGTGTTTTGACATTGCCTATCTCTTCGCGGGTTCGAATTCCCGTCACGTCAAACTTGCTCACTCTTTCAGCCGTAAAAGCGTTATAACGTGACGGTCAATTATACTATGCATTGGTAAAAGAGTAGCTCAAGAGTTGGCGGTGGATGGTGATAACTAAGCACCTTCCCTCTAGTCTTAACTGCTAAATTAGGAACAGCTAGCGTAGTTAGTCCTCGTGCAGCTTTGACCGAAATTAAAAAACAAAGAAACAAACAAACCAGAGAAAAGGTAACATGTAATACAATTATGGCTTAATTAAGTGTAGCTTACTATCAAGGCAGGCTTGGCATGGTCAAGCACGTAAGGCGTGCGACTCGTAATCCGAGGGTCGCGGGTTCGCGCCCGCGTCGCGCTAAACATGCTCACCCTCCCAGCCGTGGGGGCGTATAAAGTGATGGTCAATCCCACTATTCGTTGGTAAAAGAGTAGCCCAAGAGTTGGCGGTGGGTGGTGATGACTAGCTGCCTTCCCTCTAGTCTTACACTGCTAAATTAGGGACGGCTAGCACACATAGCCCTCGAGTAGCTTTGTGCGAAATTCCAAAACAGACAAACAAACAAGTAGTTTCATCTCAGATATTTATTCGTTATACTCCCATATCACTACGTTAGTAACCATGCATCTAAGAATATTAAAGACAAAGGTAAGATGAATGTTTAAAGATGGCCTATATTGGAGAGTTTAATTGAAATTCTCACCTGAGTGAGATGACGGAAAGAAGACCTCAACATAAAGTAAAAATCAGTGATAATAATTCTGTTTATTTCAAGAGGGTTGGGCCCGGCATGCCAGATGGGTTAAGACGTTCGACTCGTAATCTGAAGGTTGCGGGGTCAAAGCAAGTTATAAAGTAATTGAACCTACCTTTGTGAATTTTGACAAACAAGCAGAAGTTTCTGGGAGATACAAAAAGAAAGAGAGAGAGAAAAAGAGAAGACGATTTTAGAAATATGGGAGTACAACCGTGATAACTAGACGATGAAGTGAGTGAACTGTACTCGAATAGTTTGGCGATAGTAATAGACTAATAGAGAAAAATAGTTCGGATTGTCAGTCAAAATTCTAATGTAAATGAATGGGCCTAATTGTACTTTTGACAAGAAATGGGCTCAGCATGGCCAGGTGATTAAGGAACTCGACTCGTAATCCGAGAGTCAGGAGTTAGAATACCTGTAACACCAAACTTGATCGCCCTGTCAGCCATGGGGGCTTTATTATGTGAAGTTCAATCCCACTATCCGTTGGTAAAAGGTGGTGATGACTAGGTGCCATCCCTCCAGTCTTACACTGCTAAATTAGGAACCGCTAGCACAGATAGCCCTCGAGTAGCTTTGTGCGAAATTCCAAAAAACAAACAAACAAACAATACTATCAAGGTCCTGTTTCTGAATTTTATCTCAACCTCACACGACACTGTATTTATATATTTTAGTAACTTCAAGAGAAATACAGAAGCAACTGAACTTAGATTAGTAATGCTGCGAATATTTATATTTTAAACTGATTCTGAGAAAATTAAATAATCTTAAATTAAAAATAAGTTTTCATAAGTTACTTAGAGCCCATGCGTAGATTTTATCATTAAATATTATCGAACGTTTTCCTACAATGTGGGCCCGGCATTGTCAGGTAAGTTAAGGCGTTCGACTCATAATCTGAAGGTTGCGGGTTCGATTGCCCGTCGCAACAAACATGCTCGCCATTTCAGCCGTGGGGACGTTATAATGTTACGGTCAATCCCACTACTCGTTGATAAAAGAGTAGCCCAAGAGTTGGCGGTGGGTGAGTGGTGATGACTAGCTGCCTTTCCTCTCGTCTTACACTGCTAAATTAGGGATGGGTAACGCAGATAGTGCTCGTGTAGATTTGCGCGAAATTCAAAACAAACCAATCTACAATGTGAGGATTTATCTATTTACTCCTTTTGTCTTAATATATATATATAAAAAAAACAATAGTTGAAATACAAGTTCTTGTTGTTGGGACAAGCAATTAAGTAAATGTCATTTATTTAATAAAAGCATCCATGAGAAGTGGTTAAATAAAACATTTTAATTCCGTCGGCATTTGTTTAAATAAGTTATCGAATGGGTTCGCGTTTTTGCGTGTGTGTGTGTGCATGCTTTTAAACTGTTTTTACCTCACCGCGATCCTGGTACTGAGAAATTCAACCAATTCAAACAAGTGTAGAACTGTAAGAATGCGGTGATTAGCCACACCATAATAATCCTTTGGTAAAACCAAAAGAAAAAAAGATTCAACTAGAAAAAACTTTTGACAACTTGTCACTGTTTAGTTCAAATTAAATGGAGGTCTAACTGATCTAGCTCGAGTTGACCCGCGTCCAACAAGAGAACTATACCGATCAGTTTTAAACCTATCATTATTGACATTACATTAAAAATATATATATATTTTTTTACTTTAGGCAAGTGTAGGGTCAGTTAGCACAGTCATAGAAACTTGAAAGACAAAATACAGTCAGATCAACGTGAAAGAACTTATCTCACTGAAATGATCGTTTGTTTATAATTTCGCGCAAAGCCACATGAGGGCTATCTGCGAAAGCCGTCCCTAATTTAGCAGTGAAAGACTAGAGGGAAAACAGTTATTCATCACGACCCACCGTCAACTCTTGGGCTACTCTTTTACCAAAGAATAGTGGACTTGACCATCACATTATAACACTCCCAGCGCTGAAAGGAGAACTTGTTTCGAACCCACGACCCTAATATTGCGAGTCTATCAGTTTAATCACTTGACCATTCATTGAAACGATACATAAAAAGCATGCCAGTTATTTTTTTTCCATAAGAATCTTATGATATTCCTATGTTTATAAAAAAAATCAATAAATGAAAATGCCTGAAATTAATAATAAGAATGTAAATATTTTTTTTCTTTTGTTACGTAAATTTTGATCAGTATAAAGTAAAAAGGTTGAGATTTGTTTTGTATCTTATGATTATAAAGATGAGGTACCGAATGATAAACAGTTGAGTATTTGTTTGAGGTTTTTCGCTGCTGAAAACGAGATAAGAAATTTTGTTGGTTTTGTTAATGACACAGGGAATTTGTAATGTGTTTACTTTGGACTTCTGGGTTCCCAACTTAAAGACATCGTTGAAGAAAGACGTACAATGAAGCAGATAAAGAGACTAGTCATTTCATTGAAATGGGAATACAGGTTTCGAAGAACTATCCTAAAGCTTTGCAGAAGCCACGACTGGAATTCAGTCCTGAATAAACGTGTTCGCAATAATCTGTTTCAAAACCTAATGAAAACTGGCCAGAAATGTTGTCAATTGTGTGACTTCTCATTGAAATGACATAACAGTTTATTGAAATAATTTGAAGCGCTGTGTGAGAAACCAGAAGAGAAATAAATCAAATTAATTGAAATATGTAAAATAAGGCTCACCGAGATATATGATGTTTTTGAGAGGTTATGTGAGCTATGTGCAACAGTACGGACTTGACTGCATGGCATGTTTACATCCAGAGATTTTAATGGTGAGACAACTTGAGAGACTATAACGCATCCCACAGCTATCAGTTTCGGATCTTCTTCAGAGATACAACCTCAGATGCTACGACATTTCAAGCAGCCACCTGGTTCAATTACTCGGTTGTTTGGTCACTGGGAAACAATGTGTGAGGTATACAAAAGGTCAAAGAGGAAAGAAACTACTAGAAAGGAGAGGACACCTTTTCGGCGTTTAGAAGCGTTGTAAACAGCAATTTGCAAAAGACTTGAGGGTTACACTGACAATATGTTCCATGAACGTTTTACAGTGGCATTGATACTTGGTTGAGGTTAAAAACAGTCTACTCCTGAGAGGTGCAGAAGACACATTCAGAATAAACTATCCAGCTGAATCGCCTGTTTCTGCAATTCCACATCTGGATGAATTAGTGAGATCTAACCTTTGACAACACTAGTGGTTAAACTTTTGTAGCTTGTCATGTTCGGAATACTAATATGGAAGTTTTAGAGGAAACTTTACTGACTTTTGTGCATTTAATTTGCTCAGTCTAAGCGGTTTATCATCTGAAATAACACTTTGGAAGACAAAGAGTTAATTGACGTATAAAAATACAAAATTGACTTTCAAAATATTCACTTGATTCTGAGAATCATATGTACAAAAGGTGTTACGAAATGTGAATGTAAACCAAGTCTCGGTGAACTTGGCTTTTACGTCTGCGGACTTACAACGCTAAAACCCGAGTTTCGATACCCGTGGTGGGCAGAGTACAGATAGCCCATTGTGTAGCTTTGTGCTTAGTTCAAAAACAAAAAAACAACAACTTGGCTTTTTTTTTAAGACCTAACTCAGACCTATAATGAATTAAGAACAGTTGAACGCTCTTTCTTTGTGATGCATACACATTGTTAAAAATAATAGACGTACTCCGATGACAGACACTTTTGTCACGAAGTATCTAAAGATAACGTTACTTGAAAATATGTTGAATTAACTTTGAAATGATTTCCTGGAGATACATTAGAAATTCATGGCAGATTCGATTGTAATTGTATTCAATGGCAAAAATAAAAACAAGTCTAAAACATACACATGTTGAAATAAGATCTAAGTCAAATTAAACTTTACAAAACTTGGCAATGTGACAAAGATTATACAAAATGTATTAAGTGGTTGTAAATATTCATTAAATAATTACATAAATACAGTTTGTGTGTTATATTTAACTTACGCGTATTTTTCCTACTCAAAATGTCAGTGTAGCTGAATGACACCTATATCTCTGAAGGAAACGTTGATTTGTTTTCAGACCCCAACAGACACAACAATAACAAATTGGTAGTTTCTTACCAATTTGACTACCGTCCATTACTGTGATGGTCGCGAGCTCGAATCCTGGTCACACCAAACAGGTCCGCACTTTCAGCCGTGATGGCTTTATAATGTGAGGTCAATCCCACTATTCGTTGGCAAAAGCTACACGAGAGCTATCTGCGCTTGTCATCCCTTAGTTAGCAGTGTAAGCTTATAGTGAAGGCAGTTAGTCATCATCACCCACCGCCAACTCTTGGGCTACTCTTTTATCAATGAATAGTAGAATTGATCGAACGTTATAACGCTCCCACGGCTGAAAGGGCGAGAGCGTTTTGTGTGAAGGGGATTCGAGCCCGCGACCTTCAGATTACAAGTTGAGTGCCCTAATCACCTGACCATGCCGGGCTTGTATTACAATGGGGGTTGAACCAGATGTTTCACATCATGTATAGCATAACAAGAGACCGTCTTGACACGTTATGTATTTCTAGAAGGCCAGACGAGCTGTATCTAGTTGCATATATATTCATCTTGCAAAGCCTTACACGAAAATAAAACCCTGTTTGTCACAATGAATTTACTTAATAGTATCTTAATTAACCTCGAATACCTAAATGTTTTGTGTACATCCTACTAATACTTATCAACTACACGTAGGTGTTGCTGAAACCTTTCGCTTATAAGTAATCACAAGAACGTTAATGTTCGTTTAAACATTCACAGCATTCGTTATTTTGAGCACGGATCCAATTTACAGAATTTAACACAATTTCACAATTGAAAATTAGTCAAACGTAACTCGTCGTATAATTATTGTTTACTTCCCCCCTAAGAGAGCGGTAAGTCTTCAAATTCACAACGTTATAATTGGAGGTTTGATTTCCCTCAGTGGCTCTGTCACAAGAAAATATGCTTATTTTCAAGGACGACTTTTGACAATTTGAGAAAAACAGACACAGAATAAGTGGCATCACATACATTATATCAGAAATATTGACAAAGAAAACGTAATAACTTTTGCCCACAGGTGGCGTGTTTCTTCCTTTCCATCTGATTTAAAATACAACATTAACGTTGTTTTTAAAGTCACTGTTCCAGACACAGAACACTGTTTAAGCGCTTGCTAAAATGCTTTAAACGTGTAAACGATTTAAAAGTAATAAAACTGGGACAGTATTTTATCACTCAAGGTTTAAAGCGTAACGTGTCTGTAGCAATTTGTTTTATTGCGTGCCAGTTTCTCTGCAACATTTTAGCAGTCCAAGAACAACAAGAAAAACACATTCGGGAAATCCCGAGATAATGGAATTTTCCTTATACAGAGATAATAATACCTTTGAGTGATGTATCATAAAACATATTTCTATTACAGTACTTTTAGTACTTATGTGTACTCGGGTATCCGTACAGACATCAATGGAGTAATGGTTTGGTTTGAATTTTGTGCAAAGCTACTCGAGATCTATCTGCGCTAGCCGTCTTTAATTTAGCAGTGTAAGACTAGAGGGAAGGCAGCTAGTCATCACCACTCACCGCCAACTCTTGGGCCACTCTTTTACCAACAGATAGTGATCGTCACATTATAACGCCCACATGGCTAGAAAGGCGAGTATATTTGGCGCGACAGGGATTCGAACCAGTGACCCAAGGTTTGCCAGTAGAGCGCCTTAACCACCTGGCCATGCTGCGTCTGGAGTAATGGAAGCTTGAAACATTTGCCACGTTTTCGGTAAACGTTGCTTTTCTTCGTCGAAAAAAAACACGTGAAAACTGTAAGAATCAACTTTGTTTTCATAGCACCTCCCATTCAAGGCTGAGACAACATTTTTGTTTTGAGGCAAAGTGAAAAAGATCAGATATCCTTGGAGATTAAATCAACTTGAGTTTTTAAACTATCAAGTTATTCATGATTGAAATAAATTTTATTTGCAAAACAATAAAAAACATTTAAGTATTAATGAAGTGTTAAAAAAACCTCAGTGAGAAATGTAGGAGATGTGTATCTCATACTTTTAATGTTGAAATTTGAGAAATGGTTCGACTATAAACGATAATACAGACTGAACAGTGCCGAAGTTAGGGGGGCAAGGGGGTACATCTCTCCCCGGGTGAAGCATCGGAGTGGGAGCGCCAAACTGATGTTACATAATTAGGAATCATGGTTTACATTTTGTCACGAGAGGGCACGAAAACTGATTTTGTACCCGGGCGCTGAAAACCCTAGCTACGCAACTGACACTGAAGTATGTATCTCAGAACGGTTGATATGTGTATTAACACTTTTATTGACAAGGAGAGAACAACGTTTCGACCTTCTTAGGTCATCTTCAGGTTCAGCCGTCCTAGGATACATTTTTATTTTAGTGGGTCTCCTGTCATTAAGAAAGACTGAAGTGTCTTTATTATATTATATTTGTAAATTTAATTAGCCACGAATAAATTATTTTTCATCCTCCTTTGTAAAGTAACTGACCATGAATATTATTTCTAAATAATTAACATCTTCAAAGAAAATAACACATAGTTAAAGACACAATGTACCAAGTATTATTTATATTAGATTACTCCTAGTGATACGCTAAAATAAGACGTATGTCTTGTTATACCCAGTTAAAAAACTAAGAGTGTTTTAATGTATTAGCCAAAAGATACCAGTATTTAAAGACTACTTTATTCAGGTGTCTTCTCAAATGTTAAAAGAGTCGACTTAGAATATTACACGTAATTATTGCCTGATAATATTTTTTGTTTTTCATGACCAGGGCCGGGCGTGGTCTAATTATGAACATTTCTGGAGTGAAACGACGGACCCGAAAAAAGAACTGTTAGATTCACAGCCTCAGCTGGAAACGTTGTGAACATTTGAAACATGTTTGCCACAGGAACTAGTCAAGTTATCAGTGTTCTAAAAACAGCCTATCAAGTAGTCTGAATGACCACTTCTGTTCTACGAGACATAATTTCAGTTTGGTGCCATGAAATGTTTGGCGCAATTTGTTTCCATTATTATTTTAAAAATTCAGTCATTTCGTGACGTATGAAAGCAGACGTTTAAAAAATGTTCATATTAACTTCTCCAGGTAATCCAGGTATTTTCCACAGAGTTAAGATCTTGTTGAAACCTGTTATTGGTTGTTCATGTGCAGAACATTATCTCGTTGAGCATTAAGTCGATCTACTGGTGCCACCTTCTAGTACAGCGGTATGTCTCCGGATTTACAACGCTAAAATCAGGGGTTCGATTCCCTTCGGTGGGCTGAGCAGATAGCCCTTTGTGGCTTTGCTATACGAAAAAAACACACACACACGATTTACTGGTATTCTGGTTCTTGGAACGTGTTAAACTGTAAAATCTGGTGGCATTCATTGGTGAATGTAGGCATTTCACGCCCATTATTGAAGCCACTCAGTGGCACAGCAGTATGACTGCGGACTTATACTGCTAAAACGGGGTTTCGATACCCATGGTGGGCAGAGCACAGATAGCCCTTTGCGTGTTTAATACAAACAACAACAGCCAATATAAAAAGTACCTTTACTATAATTCTTTGTAGTTGGCGCAACAAGATCGACAGAAAACTGTGTTTGGAAACCAGTTTTCGGCTGTCACTTTGAAATCGTAGTGGAACGGCTTTGATCACTTAAAAAAGTCGTAACCAGTCACCAAGATTATAATTATGATAAATTTAACTTAACCCATTGTTAGGAGATTTTGTATCCAACTCTTATCGAAGTATCCACATGCCTGAGAAACTTTCGTATGTATACTGACAGCGTCCATTCACATTGGATGTGCTTGGATCACTGTCAGGTGTATTACAATGAGAGTGTTCTAGCCATCAGGGCCACATATCAGGTCAAGCAAAAACGTCTTGTTCTGAATTGAGACAGTTCTGAGTTTATCTTCTTAAATAACTTGAGATGTTTTTGAGTGTTTTTCGTCGTCAAACACAAAGCTACACAATAAACATCCTCTGGCCAGCGAAGGTATCAAAAACCGACTTTTAGAGTTACAAGGTTTCACACTTGCCACTGAGCCATTGAGATCGATTGCCCTTTTTTTTAATGTTAAAGTAGTGAAATTGCACTTGATCATTTCAAAGTTGAACAGAGAGAATATATCGTAAGAGGATGGTAGTCTTAAATAACACTAGAAGGCCAGGCAGGGCCAGGTGGTCAGGGCATTTGATTCATAATCCGAAAATCATGGCTTTGAATTCCCGTCACACCAAACATACTTGCCCCTTTCAGCCGTGAGGGCGTTATAATGTTTCCATCAATCCCACTATTCGTTTGTAAAAAAATAGCCAAAGAGTTGGCGGTGAGTGGTGATGACTAGCTGCCTTCCCTCTAGTTTGAAGCTACTAAATTAGGGGCTAGTGCAGATAGCCCTCGAATAGCTTTGCATGAAATTGAAAAACAAAGAAACAATAACACTAGAATGTCAACTGATCGTACAGCTGTAATTATAGTTCTTTATAGTTTTCTTTCTTCGATATAATTAAAACAGCAAGGTGTTTGTCATAATAACTGTAAACACGTCTGACGTATAAAGAGTCACCAAATACGTCATTACAAATATGGCAACAGAGAAGGTTTTGGGCATCTATTGGCTAGTAGGAAGGAAAACATTGAAAATGTACGAAAATGATTCACCAATTAAGAACTTTCAAGAAATCGTTCTGACAACTTCAAGAACCATGGAGAATGTTACATAACATTTTAGCCGCGATGGGCCGATCCCCTAACAGGCAAGGTCATCAGATACCATTTTGTTCTTCCATCTGGGGTTACGTAAAACACATTATCTATGATCTATGGATGTTTTGTAAATATATCATTAATCTAATAGCTAATACGACCCACGACATGCTGACCAAGACACGGACAAAAATTGAATTTTGGATATCTTGAGGGCCACAAACGGATAACATTTAGAATTACATTAATGGTTAACGATGTGTGGCATAAAAAAAAGAAGGAAAAAACTAAATATACGTGCCCTTCACTCAACACAAACCATTTGTTACTGACTCGTCGTTGTTTAATTGTAATTAAAGTTTAATTAAGTGTCACATAAGATTCTGATACCATGTACATCTGTATTTGAGTCGTTTACTGTGTGTTATCTGCGCATAGACGTAATTATTAACGACCCAATAGCACTCAGCGCAAATTAATACAATCGTTTTTGTTTGTTTGTTTGGAATTTCGCGCAAAGCTACTCGAGGGCTATCACCGTTATCCGTCCCTAATTTAGCAGTGTAAGACTAGAGGAAAGGCAGCTAATCATCACCACCCACCGCCAACTCTTGGGCTATTATTTTACCAACGAATAGTGGGATTGACCGTAACATTATAACGCGCCCACGGCTGAAAGGGCGAGCATGTTTGATGCCACCGGGATTTGAACCCACGACCCTCGGATTACGAGTCCAACGCCTTAACACATTTAGACATGCTGGGCCCGGACAATTATGAATAGCTAACTGAAACAGGATACGCTGACGCTATTCTCTGAAGTACTTTGTGCTATTAGAACTGAGAGAAGAACCGGTCAAGAAAACCTTAACACTGAATTCTAATTAAAGTCTTTAAGAAATGTTTATAATTTTATTTATTTATCCAAATATTGTAGTAACATATGTGGAATAGAAACTCAGACGATTTTAAAGAACTGAATTTGAAATAGGGAACAATGCTAGAGAATGATAGCAAAAAATTAAAATAATATAAAAAACTGTTCACATTCGGTTTATTTATTTAAACACTGTATTATGTTATATTTTCAAAAAATTAAAATTAGGGAACAATGTTAAGCAAAGTTTGCAAGATAAGAAATTGGAAAAACAACAACATATGGAACCAAAAAACAGGTGAGTATGAAAACGAAACGCTGGAATAATATGTCATTTTCCTTTATACTTTTACGCGTTTATCTGAACAAGGAAATTTGTTTGTCTTGTCCTTGGGGATTTCCAATAGGTATTTTGGTTATTACTGGAATATACCAGTTGGTGCGTTCAAGGTCATCTGTAAGATACAATAACCTTGGAGAGGCTGGTATAATTATCTGTAATAACGTTATTACGAAATTTGATTTCATTATTTGTAATGATTTGCTTTATATGGAAATGTTATTTTAAAGTACGTAATGACATATAAAATAAGTTATATTGAATAAAATATAAGACTGTTTGTTTGTAACTAAGAGCAAAGTTACTTAGTGGACTATCTGTCCTGTGCCATCCAAGAATATCAAAACTTGATTTTTAGCGTTACAAGTCTTTAAATTTACCGCTAATCTACTTGGATCAAAAGGGGTCGTCAAAAGAAAAGATGAAAAAGCAGTGATTTGGTACGAATGTTTTGGTAATTGCTTGTTTGTTTTATAATTTCGCACAAGGCTACACGAGAATTATCTGTAATAGTCTTCTTTAATTTGTTGTTACTTGTGACCAGCACAAGGAGATTGGAGATAGTGTTGGCAGTCGTTGTTGCTGAGACGGACAGCGTCAACTCGTGTGGAAGAAGAAAATTTTTGAGATGAAAACTGTGTTATTAGTATTTTTTTACTGTAACTTTGGACAATCAATAGCGGTGATCAGGAATGACCAGATGGGTTAAGGCGTTCGACTCATAATCTGAGAGTTGCGGGTTCGAATCCCTGTCGCACCAAACGTTCTCGCCCTTTCAGCCGTGGGAGCGTTATATTGTGACGGTCAATTCCATTATTCGTTGGTAAAAGAGTAGTCCAAGAGTTGGTGGTGGGTGGTGATGACTAGCTGCCTTCCCTCTAAATTAGGGACGGCTAGTGAAGCTTTACCCGAAATTTAAAACAAATCAATCAGTAGCGCAATCAGCATCTTAGTTTTGATATGATGATGTTTTGTTGTATAATGTCACACACTGAATCTCTTTCGGGATAAAACAGAAATATCTCGCAAATACATGGACTATTCAAACCGATCTTTCTTTTTTCTAATATATGTACACTCATCTTTTGAATTTTTTGTTTCGTTTAACAAATAAGGCATAATTTTGACTTGTTTAACACTGTATTCAGTGTCTACTCTTCAACTCAATCGAGTCAAAATTTTAGTTTCAATTCCATGATAAATATTCTAGCCATGCCTTCTGTTATTTGCAGTTACTACCCAACAGGTAAACCAATAAACTCAAAAGTAAATATCACAACTTTGATTGCACCAGAAGAAAGTAACATTTGGGTGTTACATTCAATGTTTGCAGACGACAATAAAATTATCGATGAAAACAAATGTTAAATAATAATAAATATATACGTATCAACAAAACTTGTAATAATAATAGAACCATCAGTTTGTATCTCACTAAACTGTTAGGATACTACAAATAAAAGTAAACATAGACTGTTACGCTTAATGTGCCGTATAAATAAAACGTTATTTTCGAGAAGTATAACTTCATGGGTTATAAACATCTTCAAACACAGGTATATATCGCTAAGGCTTTGAAGTAGCAAAACAGATACTGTACTTCCATATTTATAAACAATATAAACCAAAGTTGTGGTTATGGAAACTTAAAATCAGCTCTTTCCTTTTTTCCTTCTTTTTTGTTTGAAAAATGGCAACAGTAGTTTGATAATTGATGTGCTAAGTACATTCAAAGGCAAAAATATAGGTGGTCTCTATTAAAGGTCAGAGAGGGTATGGATTCAGAGAAACAACTTTCTAAAATGCTGCGAGTTAACTGTATGGTTGAGAGCATTTGATCGACCCAATAAACATTTGGTTGAAGGACACTCCATTTTCTCGTGGAAGCTGGAGGCAATGTTTTGTTGTTATTGTCCAAAACCTTTAAAAACATCGGTGGTTGAAATAAAACTAACAAGCCGTAGATTTTTTTAAATTTTTGCCTAAAATTTCACAAAGGCTATTAGTGCATTTCGTTTTCCCTGATTTTAAAGTGATGGACCACAAGAAAGACAGCCGATCAACAAGGTCCATTCTTACATGACAAAAAAGTGTGGTTTGTCAGTTACTCTTACAGCCTGCCCAATTGCCCCAAAGTGCAGAGCGAATTTTTGGCGCTAATGAACCATGAACCGTGAATTTATTGATTCAAAAACTGGTGATACTAACAAGTAGACCCGTCCAGGTCCTGCCTAGAATGTTTTAACAATTAGGCCAGCTCAGGTCCAGCGTAGAATGTTTAATAACTAGACCATTTCAGATCCGGTGTAGAAAGTTTTAACAAGTAGACTTGTCCAGAACCGGTGTAGAATGCTTAACAATTAGACCAATCCAGGCCTAGTGTAGAATGTCTTAACAACTAGACTAGTCCAGGTCCAGTGTAGAATGTTTATCAGCTAGACCAATTCACGTCCAGTGTAGAATGTTTTAACAACTAGACCAGTCCAGAACCATGTTTATTAACTAGACCAGTTTACGTCCAGTGTAGAATGTTTTAACAACTAAACAAGTCCAGAACCGGTAATGAATGTTTACTAGTTAGACTAGTCCAGGTCCAGTGTACAATGTCTTAAAAACTAGACCACTCCAGGTCCGGTGTATAATGTTTTATGATAAAATATAGTTGCTTATGTGTTCTTCTTTAAAAAAAAATCTTAGTTGTTGTCGCAGTGTTTTCTAACATTAAAAATCAGAATAGATAACACTGCATTCAGTTGTTTACTGTTGTAAACGTTCGATTCTATCCATAAATAAATTTTGAAATGTTTTAGATTTTTTTCTAATTGTCATGACGGATCCTGAATAGATAGTTTTTTACTGATGTATAAAATACATTGGTTCTTCAAACATTCATTGTGTTTTTTAATGATAATAAAGACACGTACAATGTTAATATTATGACCATTATGGACAGGTGATGAGGGGGTTCAACTCGTAATATGAGGATCGCGTGTTCGAATCCCCTTTACACTAAGCATACTTGCCTTTTTAGCAGTGGAGGCGTTATAATGTGACGGTCAATTCTATTATTCGTTGATAAAAAAGTAACCCAAGAATAGGTGATGGGTGTTGATGACTAGCTGTCTTCCCTCTAGTTTTACATTGGTAAATTAGGAACGGTTTGCACGGATAGCCCTTATGTAGTTTTGCACGAAATTCAACACCAAACAAACAAATAACAGCTCTTAATAATCAGTTCTTGAGAACATTTAACGTCGTTAATTAACTACAAACATGACATAAATTTTCTTGTAATTTCTGGTTGTAAAACCCGTTGAACAACATACTCGTATTAACTTGGTCAATAAAGAAACGGCCTTATTTGCAGCAAGCACGAGTATTGAATATAATATTAATTATTGGTTCCCTGTCTATCTTTATTTCGTTGTAATATAAGGACTTGAAATTATACGTTTTTGTTATGGATACTTTCAATCGTTGCAGGTATTTTACAAAGTCAATACGACGATAAATCCAACTGTAGAAACTCTCTAATCGTTGAGAAAGCTTTCAATATGTCAATTGCAGCTTGTAAAATAGACCAGCATTTTCCTGATAGAATCACACCCCACTAGTTTTTAGAACACCACTTAAAACGTTGAAAACAGAACAAAAGATAAAAAAGTTGTATTGTTAAGTTAATGTTTTGAAGTAGATAACAAGCTTAACCATAACTCCACTAGGATATTTCAAGGTTAAGGTGACCACATGGGAACAGAAATTGCTGTTTAATTTTTCCTTCGAGGAAAAGTTTTACCACACAAAACAAAATAACAAAAAAAACACCTTAGCATTACACCATAACTAATCGATTTTTGTTTATTTTCAATAAACTACAATAATGTGTAATAAATATATCTATATATAACGTAAATTCATAAATTTAAGAACTTACAATGCTCAAACCTGGAGCTCAATTCCCCGCAGTGTACACAATAGATAGCCTAATGTGGTTTTGAAACAAACAGTAGCCTTATTATCTTGTAGCTTGGAAACTGTAATGTTATATCAGTCACATGGTAAAGCTAACACACATATTTGAAGTTGTACTTGTTTGTCCCTAATTTTAAGCTAGTCAACACCACCCACCACCAGCTTATGGTTTACTTTTTACTAAAGAAGGCTGGGATTGACCGTACATTACAAAGGTACCACGCTCAAAGGGCATGTTTGGTGATAAGATTCGATTTTGCGACCAGCAGGTTGCGAGTAAAGAGCTCTAAACACTGGACATGGCTAGTTGGTTTAGGTGTTCGACTCGCATTCTGATAATCGAATCCCCGTCACACCAAATATTCTCGCCCTTTTTGCCATGGAGGCGATATAATGTTATTGTTAATCCCACTATTCGTTGATAAAAGAGTAGCCCAAGAGTTGACTATCGGTGATGAAGACTAACTGTCTTTCCTCTAGTCAGTCTTACACTGTTATATTAAGGACGACTAGCGCAGACATCCGTCATGTAACTTAAATCGACATTCAAAACACAACATCTAAACACCAGGACGTGAGTATTTAAAGCAGAGTAATCAATAAATTTTACACCAGGTAATTATCAAGTTGTTTTATTATGTATTGGAATAGAAAGACTGGTGCATTTCTCGTATCATAAAACAAATTTGGTCGAAGACTCAATCTATTAATTGTCATTGTTGATCCATCCTAGAAATTAATCACGAATTTTCCTTTGCGTCTGAAGTAGCCTAATGATTATCATTTTGGTCTGTAGATCCAAAGTTCCACACTTTGCATCCCGATGCCTCAAAATAATACTCCAAATCCCATTTTCGATTAGAGTAGACCAGGAATTGGACAATGGTGCTGTTGACTTGCTGCTCTTCCTTTATATATGTGACAGTCAATCCCAGTATTTATCGCTAAAATAATAGCCCAATAGTTGGTGGTGGATGGTGATAATTAAATCTCTTTCCTCTAGTGTTTCACAACTGAATTAGGGACGGCTAGCGTTAGATAGCTCTCATATGAGATAGCATATTAATTCAAAATTAAGAACGACGCGAAGATATCTCTTACACAGCTTTGCAGAGATATCTGAAACAAACTATCGAATTTTTTTACAAGAAAATCCTGCTCTTTTTTATTTTAGAAGTTGAGTAAGGTAATTATAAAACACGAAATATTCTGCAAAAATACCGATTTTTCTTTCAGAAACTCTATTAAATCATATCTCATCAGTAAAAATCTGAGAAACGTTGACACTAGACGAAGTTAAATTCAACATCTTATGTGCATCTTCTTCAAAACAATTTTCATCGTTACAAGGAAAGTAGTAAATAAAATCTGACGCTTAACTCATGATCAAGATTAACTTGTTTTTGTCAGGAGTCAGACATAGAACCGGTTTTTCCTTGTTTTTTGCAAGTTTTAACTACTGTTATTGAAGGAGCATACGTATGTCTGTGGAGTGATTAGCGTATGTGGTGGAATGTGAAAGGTTCGAGCCGCGTCACTGTATAAGTTCGCCACTTTTAATCTTGGAGACGTTACAATTGCAATAGTGAATCCCGCTAGTCGGTTGAGAGAAGATTTATAAGGTGGGTGGTGCTGACTGGTTGCCATGCTTCTAGTCAGCAGTTCTGAACTTTCAATGGTATGTCTGATCTTTAAAAACCCCTTTATTCTCCTGAAGAAGAACAGTGAACCCTTTGAAAGCACTTAAGTTTTGGGTCTCTTTTAAAAACCATTCCAACTATTGTGAGCGATCTTTTGTGCCGACCTTTTAACCAGACCTTATAAGCTTGTAATATTTTTCAAGCTTGTAAATTTGCGTCAGAGTGATCAATAAGAGCTTGTTGATTGGAGATTCGAATGATAATAAGTTATGAAAGGCGTGTCTGTTTATTTACTAGCTTTCTATTTCAGTTGGTCCGAAGGAAAGAGTTGAATCATTGAAGCTGCACAAAAGTATTCTTTATTTACACACAACTAAACAACAAGGATTCTTGCTAACATAGTTTAGTACATGTGCCTCATGGACTAAAGTTGGCAACCATTGAAAATTATCTTAAAAATATCAAAAGTGATATGCAAATTTTAAGGAAATATTAGCTTTAATGTTTGAGTTTTTATAACTCTGTTAAATGACACACTTTATTTATTATTTCGTACATTTTTCAATTATAAATCATTTCTTTATTTCTCGACGGATTGACTTGAAACTTGGTAGGACTTGTTTTTGTTGTTTTTTTTATCTGGCTTATCAAAACAATTTATGGGGTCAAATTTCAAACAACTATAAATGTATATTTCGGACTTATGTGAGATCAAATTTGAGCAATCAAGGTCAAAATTGAAACAAATAAAAAAATTTATACGCCCAAAACATTGGCAAAAAGTTGGATTTGTTCGTTTTGAATCTTTTTAGGCGAGTCAGAGCTCACAAAAAAGGTAATTATGGAAGTTTTGGTCAGTTACTCAGCAATGCTTTGATCAGATGTGGGATTTATTACAAAATATACTTTTCAACAGGTCCCACACGTTGACAAACGAAAATGTTGAACTTGCACATTTTTAGATACCTATAAGGAAATCAAGATGCAACAAAAAACACAATTTTAGGGACTTTCCCATAATATCTCCGCCATATACTGGTCAAATTACAAGATATTTGGTACAAAGCTACTTTTTTACGGGTTTCAAACAATTTGGGAAATTTTGTTTTGGGTTCATGACAAAAGTAAGAAAAGTGCAATCTGGAGGAGAGGGAGGAAAGGTTTGTGACATAAAACCCTCTTCATGAGAAATACACTATATATACTAAGACTTTTACTGAATGCACAGTCTTCTCTTGTATTTTTATCCAACATTAACATTTCGTTTTTTTTGTCTTTCCTAACGTAAGGTTTTTCTTATGTTCACTTGATCTTGTATTACCTGAGATCTGTCTTTCTACGGGACCGACATAGCTAAGTGGTTAGGACGTTTGATACGTAATACGAGGGTCGCAGGTTTAAATCCCCGTCACACCAAACATTCTTGGCCCGGCATGACCAAGCGTGATAAGACGTGTAACTCGTAATCTGAGGGTCGCGGGTTCGCATTCCCGTCGCGCCAAACACGCTCGCCCTTTCAACCGTGGAGGCGTTATAATGTGAAGGTCAATCACATTATTCGTTGGTAAGAGAGTAGCCCAAGAGTTGACGGTGGGTGGTGATGACTAGCTGCCTTCCCTCTAGTCTTACACTACTAAATTAGAAACGGCTAGCACAGATAGCCCTCGAGTAGCTTTGTGCGAAATTCAAAAACAAACTGTCTTTCTATTTGAACTGTCTGTATTCTGACACAGTAGATATTGTTCCTCTTATTCTCAGGAATTACTCCAAAGTTTCTAAAGTGAAGTGTCTTTATTTTGCACTTCCTTCAGTTCTGGTAAACCTAGTTCGAGAACTTACTTTTAAAGACTTTAACAAGCTTCATATCGTGTTTGCTTTTTTCTTTAAGCTCTTTTGATGGTAGATTATGCTTCAGCAGTCTTCTTTCTGTCAAATTCCTCCAAATTCGTACTAATTATTATGTTACCTTAATACACACATAGACTCAAGGGCTTCTACACAGTATGGAATATCCATATTCAATTTTGCTATGGGAAACCTCCGCGCTGTCCCATTACTTAGCACATACAGGCGTACCTTGCCTGTCATTTGACTATCGGATTCTGGATCAGTTTTTACTGCTGCATTATTGCAGAACAAGGATAACTGACATATTATGATTTGTTGGCATCTTTCGATATTTATAACATGCTCTGAATACTATTCGCACTGTTGGTACATTTCCTAACTTGAGCCGACCATTAATCGTGCGATGATCAGACATTCTTTCTTGTATTGAATTTGACAAGTAATCTTTATTCTCTTTCTTCTGACACCAGCATCCGTGGTGCCAGTCATTATTTTCTTGTTTCTTACCAACACTGTCTTTGAAAGGCTGATTTATACTGAGATTTCTGCTGTTGTTTGATGGTGATATATTTGTACTCTTTTGCAATGTTTCCCATTTTATAACAAATGCAGTATGTCTTCTTCCCTCTATTATCTTTGATAAACTGCTTCTGGTCAATCATCAGTGGTTTCAAGTTTAACTGGATGTTATTTGACATGTCAGTTATGCTTTCTTCAGCTGTTCTGCCAGTTTGATCATCTCGTCCACATCTTTGGTGCTCTCTCTTTACAAATAGCAACATGTTAGTTGAACACATAATTATGAACTATTTTCACACCTGGCCACGTTACTCGATCTGGTGAAATATCACTGTTGACGTGAAACAAACTGTTTTTCCAGTGTCAAGTTTGACTTCTCTAAACTTTCAAAGAAAAACCTTTTTGAGAAGTTCATATCGTTTCAGTAAAACCAGTTTCAATTTGTCATCGTAGATGGCACCTTCTGATGTAATTTCTGTATATTTCTGTTTAGTTTTCTTGAGCTATGGATTCTCCTTCAATAGGTGTTTGTGATTTGCTGGTGATAAACTCAGCAAACAGATCTCATTCCATTTGTTTTAAAAAAATATACATACTTAAAACTAGTTAAACATATTCGCAAAAACTAATTTAGACTGTAAATATCATAGACATATTGTAAACACTATATAGTTTTTTCTTGTCTGTTTTTGTTGTTTTTTTTAATTTTGCGCAAAGCTACTCGAGGGCTACATGCACTAGCCATCCCTAATTTAGCAGTGTAAGACCAGAGGGAAGGCAGCTAGTCATCACCATCCACCGCCAACTCTTGGGTTACTCTTTTATTAACGAATAGTGGGATTGACCGTCACATTATAACACCCCTACGGCTGAAAGGGCGACTATGTTTTGGTGCGACTGGGATTCGAACCTGCGACCCTCAGATTACGAGTCGAGCGCCTTAACCCACCTGGCCATGCTGAGCCCATTTCTTGTCAAAAGTACAATTAGGCCCATTCATTTACATTAGAATTTTGACTGACAATCCGAACTATTTTTCTCTATTAGTCTATTACTATCGCCAAACTATTCGAGTACAGTTCACTCACTTCATCGTCTAGTTATCACGGTTGTACTCCCATATTTCTAAAATCGTCTTCTCTTTTTCTCTCTCTCTTTCTTTTTGTATCTCCCAGAAACTTCTGCTTGTTTGTCAAAATTCACAAAGGTAGGTTCAATTACTTTATAACTTGCTTTGACCCCGCAACCTTCAGATTACAAGTCGAACGTCTTAACCCATCTAGCCATGCCGGGCCATTCACATCTAGATATTCGCTCCTCAAAGCATGGCCAGGTGGTTAAGGCACTTGATTCGTAATCTGAGGGTCGCGGGCTCGAGTCCCAATCGCACCAAACATGCTCGACTTTCAGCCGTGGGAGCGTTATACTGTGACGATCAATCTCATTATTCGTTGGTAAAAGAGTAGCCTAAGAGTTGACGGTGGGTGGTGGTAACTAGCTCCCTTCCCTCTAGTCTTACACTGCTAAATTAAGAACGGCTAGCGCAGATAGCTTTCGTGTAGCTTTGCGCGAATTACAAACAAACCAATCCTCAACGTTCACCACGTTTACTTTCATAGAATGACAGAAACTTGTACAAGTGAAAGCACTGTTTATCCTCTTTTCTTTTCTTTTTTTCTTCACGTTTCTCATGGCGAAACAGCAAGCTGCAGAAGTAAAGCAAAGAAGTTTCACGATATTTCTCGAAACTTCTGTAAAAACACTTTTGCTATTGAAGGTATACAATAATAAAGAACCTGTGGTCAACAATATGTGTAAAAAGGGGGATAGAAATAAAAGATGAGTAATACATGCTGTCGGTTCAACAAAATATTGTAAACATACAAACAAATACCATGCATGAGGCCTAAAGCATAATTTACCATGATGGTAACAATGGATCCCTTTTTGTACGTAACAGTTGAATTCAGGTAAAGTAAGCAGAAAATTTATTTAAATTAGTATTCCTCTTGAAGAGTTGAGATTCAAAACAATTGTTTCTGTAGGATCACTTGACCTGAGGGACAATTTTGTTTTCTTTAATGATTGCATCTCACCAGGAACTCGCCCTCTTCGTTTGTGTAATTAACGTATCGAATTTCTTTTTTTTTTGTCGTTTATCTTGTTAAGTTCTAAGGTATAAAGGATTTCCTTTTCTTCCATATTAGTGGCACAGAGGGGCGTCTTCAAATTTACAACGCTAGAAACCGGGTTTCGATACACATGGTGGGCAGATAGCTCATTTCGTAGCTTTGTACATAATTACAAACAAACTTATTTGAGGCTGTTAGATCATCGGTACTGCTTTCTTACAGGTTAATAATTGGAGCTTTCCTTGAATATATATTTTGTTGGAAGAGAAACATTCCATATTTGTGTTAATTCCTGTTGAACTATGGATATTAGTGATTTCTGTTTTGCGCTTGAATTTCAAATTAGTAATTGATATTTCAATAGCATGGGTCAGAGAGAATATTCGACATTTTATTTGCAGACAAAAATAACATTAAAAATCTCTGAAGATCTTTCCTTCGAAGTAGATATTTTAGGGTAATTATTTGGCAAAATTCAAAGCAAACAAACACTCCTCAGAACCAATAACAACGTTTTTACATAAAAAAAACTTACGACGCGTGTGTGTGTGTGTGTGTGTGCAAAGGTTTGTTTTTGTTATTAGTTGTTGAGCAAAAACCTATAAAATGGGCTATTTCTATTGTTCTCACCAGGGTACAGAATCCCGATTTTTAGTATTAGAAGTCTCTAGATATAACCCCCCATTGGTATGTCTGCGGATTACAACACTAAAAACCGGATTTTGATACCCGTGCTGGGCAAAGCACAGATAGCCCATTGTGTAGTTTTGTGCTTAATACAAAACAACAACAACTGTAGATGTACCACTGCGCTGGCCTGTAACATTCTGCATATGCTATGAATTATATTTGTGAAATTTGTTTTCCAACTTAAAACACAAAAGGTGTGAGGTTTATGTAATGTTTTCTTCAACATTGGAGATACTTTAGCAGTAAAAATCAGTCGAAATATACGTTTGAAATGTTATTTTAGGCAGCAGATGGCGTTGACTAATTGTTCTATACATTATGCTGTTAGTCGCAAGTGTCGAAATCCGATGATTAAACGTTATAAGCTTTCAAGTTTACAACTGTGCCACGAGTGAGGGAGTGAATGATGGGGTCTCTGATCCGGTCTTTTAAACCATATTTAGTACAAAGTGTCGTCCAAGTTTAAAACATCAAATTCCATAGAACACCATAATTTAATCTTCCTACAAAGCCGAGGAACACTTCTATATCCAAATCATTAAATCTGACTTTTTAACTCAACTGACAAGTGAACAATATAGCTAATTAATTTTACGCGTTTAAATAGTTTTGTATATCCAGCCGTTTCTTACTAAATCTAAAAGAATCACAAATAACCGCTTTGCCATTTCTCTTGGTCAAGGAGAGCGATGCTGAATTGTATTATCCAAGATATGTATCATTAAAATTCATCACGAATCTACCTTGTTTCTTTCCGTTACATATACTGTGATATTATTAAAAGGGACACTTAAGCAGCCGAAGTTGGTAAACCAGTTCTGAAAAATTCGAAGGAGGAGCGAATAACGAATGCTCTCTTTAGTCATTCTGCTATCCAATCAGAGTCGTCCTTTCACCAAAAGACTATGTTGTTAGAAAATTGAGGATGTCCTCGCTTTATTGAGCACCACCTATCAGAAAGTGGATAACCTAAATCTGGAAGAAGTTGTCTTGCTGGTATATTTCTCTATAACTCTGAAGGCTTAAAATAAAGAGTTTTCTTGAAGCACGCAGCAGACCGAGACTGTTGTCGGTCTTAGACATATCTATTACCTAAGCATCCTCTGTCCCCAGAGGGATTTTACTCTGTACCACATAACTGGGGCACTGGTTCGCGAGCTCACGAAACCTGCTGAAGGGTTGGTGTTGTATAATATTGTTCACCTGAGTGCCTTCAGTAACAAATTGCAAATAGTGAAGCGTCTGGTGTGTTCAGCAGTCGACCTGTTACCGAAGCTTCATTCGTTATTCTGCTAAACGAATTAGGGTATTAGAACAAGGTAGGTTACACGAAGAATCAAAGTTTTTCTTTCATTTTTTACGTACTAAATGTGCTGTTTTATTTGTAGATGCACCAACTTTTCAATTGTAAACAATATTTATAATCATTACTTATTTTGAACGTTTTTTATGTTCTTGTTTCATTTTATGCAAATATATATTTTATTGTATTGTAAGAAGAAAACATTCCATACTAACAATGGAATTTTGTTTGTTTTTAATTTCGTGAAAGCTACACGAGGGCTATCTGTGCTAGCCGTCCCTAGTTTAGCAGTGTAAGACTAGAGGGAGGGCAGCTAGTCATCACCACCCACTGCCAACTCTTGGGCTACTCTTTTACTAACGAATAGTAGAGTTGACCGTCACATTATAACGCCCCACAGCTGAAAGGGCGAGTATGACTGGTATGACAGGGATTCGAACCCGCGACCCTCGGATTACAATTCGAATGCTTTAACCACCTGGCCATGGCGGGCATACTATGTCCGAACTTAGACTAAAGTTTGTAATAGTATGTTATTGTTACAATGAGCAGATACCAAATTGTATGCAACTATAGCAACGTTATCGTAAGACGAGCTCTGATCTACAATGACAATTGTGAGACGATATTTTATCATTTAAGAGGTATAGGAATAAGAAAGTGCGTATGAAAATGAAATATTCTTAATGCAAATACCCTTTAAATTGTAGTCTAACAATTCTACCGTTTATAATAAAATCAACATTTGTTTAGATAACAGTAGGAAATTCAATTACTTCCCGAGCTGAGACAATTGAAATATTCTTTTGTTTAATATAGTGTTGTTTTTATGTTATAGCCCAGCATTGCCAAGTGGTTAAGGTATTCGACTCGTAATCCGAGGGTCGCGGGTTCGAATCACTGTCACACCAAACCTGCTCGCAATGGAGGCGTTACACTGCTAAACTAGGGACGGCTAGCGCAGATAGCCTTCGTGTAGATTTGCGCGAAATTCAAAACAAATCAAACTTGTGTCTAAATAAAAACAGAAAGTAAAAATGAAAAGTTTCTTGCAATTGTCAAATAAAATTCATTGTCACTACTTTCACACTTTTTAGTTTAGTATTACAACAGTTATAAGATGAATATGTTCGTAATTTTTTTTTTCTGGTTTCTTTTGAAGATCAAATATTTTGGTGAATTTTCAGACAAGAAATGAAAAATAGGAATGGTTGTGTACAGGTAAATAGCCCTTGCGTATGTTTTTGTGAAATCTAGAACAAAGTACACACGTAGTTTTTGAAAGATAAAACAAAACTGCTTTTCTGTACTGGTGGATCGTTAGTAACTTTACGTACCTACGACTCTAAACTTTGGGGTTTAATCCCTGCGTTGGAGAGAGCGTAGACAACTTGTTATGGAACTGTGTATTATAAAACAAGACAGAAAAAAATTAACGTTTGTTTGTTTTTGTACTTCTCGAGGGAATATCTAAATATTTTCATTGAATTATATATAAAAAAAAAGTTTGCTGGTGATACGTTGGAGATGAGGTAAGAATAACTTCAATATGTTTCGAAGAAATACAGTTGCTTATTGGTACCAATAAGGAAATACAACAAATATTCGTACTATAAAGTATTCCACTGCGGTCAGAGAAAGTGAAGATTACATACGTGCTATATAAAAATCAAATAACAAAAAAAGTAAAATCAATTTTTGACAACCATAATAAGCCGCAATAACTCAATTCGATTTTTATCTCTCTCTACCAATATTCGTGTTTTGAGCGAGTTTTCAACTTCTTTCTTGGAGTTGACTTTGAGCTAATTGGTGTGTAGTATATGCAGTGAAAGCATTATATACGAAGTTAAGAGTACATCATTAAAACGATGGTAAGATACGATGTGTTGTATAGATAACAGTGAGTTTAAAACTAAAGATCTAGTAATACAATGTTAGGATTTAAGGATGGTCGAGTTGATATCACTAACCAGCAAAAATGCGATGTTTACTCCTACCGCCAACCTTTCGAACATCATTTCTTTATCTTTTGAAGAAAGCATATGAGAGGAATTTTAAAGAAATTACAATTACAAACATTATTAGGTTGTAATTGTTATCATTTTAAACTTATTTTATTTGTCAAAAATATATTTGGATGATAGAATATTAGGCGACAGAGGAGGATCTTGGGAGTAAAAAAGGTTAAATGAGTGAGGAGAATAAGAAGGGGTTAAGATCCTATATGAAAACCTTGTTTCAGAGCCTTTATCACTTCACTAACGCACATATTAAGTGTAGGCAGTGATAAAAATTTCTATCCTTGAATTTTAGTATTAGGTATAAGATAATGATGAACATTTTTGTGTTTCAATATTAATATCAGATATATTAACGATAGAAATTTGTATTCTTAAATTTTAATATTAAGTGTTGTCGATGAAGAAAATTACTTCACGTAATTTTAGTATTAGGTTAAAAAGGATAATAATATAAATTTATATTTTGGAATTTTAATTTTGGACGTAGTTAATAATGGGAATTTATATTCTAAAATTTTAGAATTTGATGTTTTTAATGACGGAAATTTCTAATGTTGAATATAAGTTTGAAGTATGTTTAATGAAGGATATTTCTATTTTTGAATCCAGTTGTAGATATTGTTAATAATTAAAATTTATTATCATGTGTTTTAATAATGGTTACTAATGGAAATTCACATTCTAAAATATTAATATTATACGAAGATTATATATTCTTGAAACTTAATATAGGTATTTTCAATGATGGAAATTTATGTTTTAAAATTTTAATATTAGTTGTAGTTAACGAACGCGACATCCATCTGTAATTTTGATATCAGGTAAAGTTAATAATGAAACTCTATATTCTGAAATTTTAATATTAAGTATAGTTAATAATGGGTATCTGTAATCTGGAATTTAATATTAGATACGTTTAATAAGGAAAATTTCTATTTTTGAATCCTAATATTAGGTGCTTTTAATGATAAAAAATATTTTATTGAATTTTAATATTATATATGTTTAAGGATGGAATTTTAATAGTAGATGTAGTTTATGATGAAAGTTTCTATTATTGAATTTCAAAATTAGATATGTTTACTGATGGAAATAAGTATTTTAAAATTCTTATATTAGATATAAATTTGCACCATTAATTATATATGTTTTATATTTTTGTTTAATGATAAGATATTCTATTCTCACACTTTAATAGTAGGTGTAATGAACGATAGGAGTATATACATATTTAAAATTTATGTATTAGATATAATTAATGATGGACATTTACATTACAAACCTTAATATTGTAATAATGTTATATTTTGTCATGTAATATTTTGGCATTCTAAGTTGTTGAAACTGTTCCTAGTTATGTTTTTCCTAATGTGTAAAAAATTCCACCCTTAAGCATTTACAAAAAATAAGGTGAACAGTATATTTTAGAATGCAAGAAACATTTCAGTCTGTTTTGAATATTTTTTATGGTTTACAGTACTTCAAAAAATAAAACGTAGCGGGCTCGCCTATTTACCTTAACCTTGTTTCTTTATTTACAGAAACTCCATCCACCAACTAACGTAATTTGACCGAAAAGACAAACATTTATTTCATAAAAAACATCTTTGAAGAAACTGCACTATGCTTCGTTACCTGAAATACCCTCTTCATTATCCAATCACATTCTATGACTGGATGATGTCAAAAAGTGGTATGTAATACAGTAATCTGTTTTATAATTCTAAGGTTTTGTTAACTCCAAGTGCCTTATTCAGTTCCAAACTATGATTCAAATTAGAGCGGCATTGTCTATATTTAAAACAAAAGAAACGTATGGATCAGATAAATTAATATTCACTTCCTTTAGATAAACTCTTCAAATATTTTAATTTTGACTAATGTGCTGATTTGTGCTTGAAATATTTTCCACAAAAAACATTAATGTAGCATAAAAATGTGTAAATTATATTTTTTAAATTATCTGTTTAGACTTCTTTTTATCTCTTGTTTGTAATATTATTTAAAAGTGACAACATTTGTT
Organism: Carcinoscorpius rotundicauda; assembly: GCA_011833715.1. NCBI lineage: Eukaryota > Metazoa > Arthropoda > Merostomata > Xiphosura > Limulidae > Carcinoscorpius > Carcinoscorpius rotundicauda. The sequence continues at coordinate 39,150,942 of CM022403.1, forward strand.
GGGATTTGCACATAAAACATTCTGCAGTTTTCTGGAGTTTCGTATATACAATAAACGTTTCTGAAGATGTTATTACTTAATTTCAAAACGAAATGTTGTGTTTTGTGTTTTTGTTTCGTTTTTATTTCTAGTTGTTAGTTATATATTTCTTTAAATCTAAGTTTTTCTTAATACTTGAAGAACTAGATACGTTTCAACCATTCGGAACTAAATTATAAAAAAGAGATATTTCGAATGAATCAATAAAACTTCAGCACATTTTGAAATAATGGAATGAGAAATCAGTAGACAACAATTATACTGAAAATTATTCAGTAGTTGAGTATATGTAAATATATATATAATTATGATAATTATACATTGTTACAGGGCAATGTCTTGCCCTACACCCGGAATACATTCTGCGAATACATCACGAACTCTAGCGATCATTGTTTTAAATAGTGAGATTGTTCATGAAATTATATACAGGTTTTTAAAGCAGATCTTTTCATTTTATATACAACTTAGAGACGTCGTACGCATGTTTTATTCGGATTTCAGGATACAGTTAATTCTTTTGGTTAGTAATATTCGAAAAGTTACAAATCTGCATCAGATAAAACTTTGTTTTCTTCTGACGCAAACACATTTTAGTTTAAGACTGTATAAAACCTCATTAGGTTTAGCGTATTTTTTATCAACATCATAACTGTACTACTTCAAACAACCAAGAACCATAAAATACTCAGTTTTTATTTACAATTCAGTTATAACCTAAAATATAAGTTATGTAGTAATCATAATGCATTTCACACCTGTCAACTGGTCTCTCCTGGTTGGATTTGTCATTTCTTAAGTTATTTAGATAATTTATTTCAAGCAGTATCCGATTAAAGAACTGAACACCGTTGACAATTTGTTTCTCCCTTAAGTTAGACAGGTCATGTGATAGATACATACAGCTTTTAGATATGTCCGTGCAAAGACTTTATGTCCTCACTTTAATTGTTCAATGCCAAACATAATAATTAAAAAAGTGTTTATACCCGACATTGTTGAATTAACAGATAAGTTGAGGCTATTGTAAAATAGAAACGACGTTAACGTGTATTTTTATTTTAGGCCGAATATGGTTGTTATATAACCTACTTATATAATCTCGTTGAAGTGGGCTTTTCTTTGCTGGTGGTCAGAGGACCCTTCTGAAATGGGGATTATTTGTGACTACACTTCAGTTACTTCGGACCCGTTTTAAGAAGCTTTAAGAAATGAGATCGACGAACCGAGATTTTAATTTTACGACACAAATTTTATTATACGTTTTCATATTCTCAAAAGAAACATTTTTCGTAATCAATTTTACAATGACACGTCGTGTAATTAAGCAAATACAGCTACTCTAAAACTTCTTACATAGCTCATGTTTGCGTGTAGCTATCTTAACGTTGTAAGTCATTGACCTCAGTCGCGAAGCTTACTGAGGTTGCTCTAGTTTTATAAAACTTTGCCAGCTGGTCTGAAGCCAACTGTCATTTTATTATCGGCGAAATTGACTTGAATTTTCAAATAATGATGGAGAAATTTCTTTCCTTTGTTATGCACTGAATAAAACAAAATAGACAAATTAAAAGGGATTGTTTGTTAAAGCCAGTGGGGGCGCCAGGATATTTTCGTTCGGGGAGTTGAGGTAAACTGTGGAGGGGCTTCCCAAAATGCCATGAGTATGAAGTACAGATGGTAAATTATAATAATGTAAATACCAAGGTACATTTCAGAAAGGTGTGCTATTTTGAACTGCGTTTTCAAAGCAGTTTTCATTAGAAATTCGTACTCTGATTAATAATTCATTATTACAAATTAGAAATAATCTGTTTATGAAAATATGCGTGTATGTAAAAGAGGAAGTTCCATATTTTATGAATATGTGTAGGTAACAATATTGGGGGGCTGAGGGGGGCTCAAACCACTCCCAAGCCCTCCCTTGGCGCCCTCACTGGTTAAAGTTCACAAACTACAACAGAATGAATAGTAACAATTTTATCTAGTTCATATTTTTATTATGATAAAAAGTAAATATTTATTTACACGATACTTTGTCTTTTCATTATTATTATTATCCATTAAAAACGAAAAGACTTTAATATATTCTCACGTTAAAAATTGTAGTTTTAAACAAAGTATGTCGTTATTATGTCCGAAAACTCATCTGACCATGTCGGGCCCAAACCAAAATTAAAACACGTTTGGTGACTATCGTAATGTATCTAATACTGTTAAGCTAACTTATCTGCGTATTAGAAAAGTTAGATCATGCAGGAAACTTCTTGATAAAGCCTTAGAAAGCTGTAAGACCAGTCAGGCTTTTGTCTGACTACGTTTTCATGAGATGTATAGCTACAACTTATGGCCCGGCATGGCCAGGTGGGTTAAGGCGTTCGATTCGTAATCCGAGGGTCGCGGGTTCGAATCTCCATCCCACCAAACATGCTAACCTTTTAAGCCGTGGGGACGTTATAATGTAACAATCAATCCCATTATTAATTGGTAAAAGAGTAGTCCAGAAATTGACGGAGGGTGGTGATAACTAGCTGCCCCCTCTCTAGTCTTACACTGCTAAATTAGGGACAGCTGGCGCAGATAGTTCTGGTGTAGATTTGCGCGAAATTAAAACAAACAAACACTACAACTTACTTATTAAAGCTTTTTTCTTTTACTTCAATACATTAAGTTGTGTGTGTAGAGTATTTGTAGTTAAAATGGCTCAAGATTCAATCTCATAGCAATACATTTTACATAATATTCTAAAGGTATATGCTCCCAGACCCTTACCACGAGAAATGCCATGCTTTGCACGCCCGCAATATGCTTTTCGCGCATCGTGTGTCGCATTGTTCAACTGTAGCACTTACCTGACCTCTCGTAAAATGCCCCCTAGAGCAATAGATCTAAGTGTGGTAATGAGATTCACTAATAATTCAGCGAAAAAGTTTCAAAATCTTTGCAAAATGCAGACTGGACAATTAAGGAGAGAGAGAGAAAAAATCAAACTTGGATGTGAAAAGAGAGAAAGAAAAAAAGAAGAAATAAACAAAACATGCATTCATAATAAATAACTCGCTGACTTCTAAATCTGTTGCCCATTAATTGGCTACGGGCATTGAAAAAAAAAGTATTTTTTATTCTATTTTGAATTTTGCGCAAAGCTACTCAAGGGCTATCTGCACTAGCCGTCCTTAATTTAGCAGTGTAAGACTAGAGGGAAGGCAGCTAGTCATCACCACCTATCGCCAACTCTTGGGCTACTTTTTACCAACAAATAATGGGATTGACCGTCACATTATAACACCCCCACAGCTGAAATGGCGAGCATGTATGGTGCGATGGGGATTCGAACCCGCGCCCTTCAGATTACGAGTCGAACGATATAACTCACCCGGCCATGCCGGGCCATCTATGAAGGCGTTTCGGTCAGTTTTCCATATACGTTCTTTATGTTTTCAAGATTCGTTATTTCGAAATGTAAATCATTTTACGCTGTACTGTAAAATGATATCAATCATAAATGAACGGTTAAGTATAACTATAATTAAAATTATACTAGTAGTGATATTAATTGTCTGACAACAGAACATTATTTTAATTACTGAGTCAAATTATAATGCTTTTTTTTTAACCACAACGTCAATACATTGATAAAAATTGTTCCACAGGTGGGAAGCACAGTTACGGTAAAAAAAAGAAAAAGATTAAAATACTTCCCTTAAAATTTATTATAGTATTTAAACAGCAACATGTCATGGAGGTAAAGAAATATAATGTACTGAAGTTGGATATTTTACTTCCAAATGATTTGGGTTCTTCACCGCGTTGTTACAGTCAAAATCAACACGTCAGTTCGAAATCTATCTGACGACAGTGCATCTAAACAACATTCTTACAGTGTAGATTCATTGTGAAAGGTCCCATCGTAAATGTTTCATGTTTGAAGCACATCTCTACTACATACTGCTTTATATACGTCAATTAGTATAAAAGAACCACGGTTTACCAGCGCTCGTTTCAATAGTGTGATTGTATAGTACAGGAAAACATAGGCGTAGCATCCGAAGAATTCACCAGTTTCATTCTCCAGCTACTCGAGGTATGCGACAACTGAATAAATACACCATGAAAACAACTTATGTACATATGACTTGTATCGATTTTCCAAGATAATATCCTTTTCGATTCTCTTGCGAACTATCGTGTTCATGGACTATCACCCATTGCAAGACGCCTCACTAAACTCATCATGGCTGGGAAACGACTTGTTGCAGGTCTCTTTCTGGGTGGTTTTAGTGCCTGGAGTTAATTCATATTCTTTCGTTTTTCACTACATAAAGTACAATGGATATCTATCTCTTGACAATTCTAAAGGTTTGATATGAACACAACATTTATTACCTGAGTGCACGACTATTTTGCATCGGAAATGAGTGTCAAATATCATTCCCAATCGTTATAAGGTTTCGTAGGTGTCACAATAAGCACGCAACGCCAACCAATACATATAATTGCCGTTGTATTTTAACTTTATATCGGCTGACTTGCATATTCAAAAACGTTCAAACACAACTTAGTCGAGTTTCTGCCCAAGCTTATACTGTACTAATAAATAAATAAATGTAGTAATACGAGGTCTGTTCAAAAAATACGCGGACTCTTTGAATTGCGCGGCTCCAGTTGGTTCCAGGGGAATTCGCTTGGTGTCGCTAGGTTTGCACAAATCAGCTGATTACGACGCCATTTTCCGATTGCAGATATCTTTATTTGTGTATTAGCTACGCGGTTTTAAGTGAAGTGCGATTTTTTCGTTTGGCGGATTTCAGAATGAATGACCTGAAGGAGCAACGACTTGCTGTGAAATTTTGTGTTAAACTTGGAAAATCTGCGACAGAAACTTTTGCCATGCTTAACACGGCTTACGGTGATGTTGCTATGAAACGTACGGCATGTTTAAAGTAACATGAACGTTTGAAGGATGGTTGACAGTCCATTGAAGATGATGAGCGTCCTGGACGTCCTTCCACGTCATCTGACGACCCACACGTCAACAAAATTAACACCCTGGTGCGGGCAAATCGACGTCTGACTGTTAGGGAGCTTTCTGAAGAGTGTGGGATATCAGTTTGATCTTGTTACGAGATTTTGACCGAAAAATTGAAGATGCACCGCATTGCTGCGAAATTTATGCCACGTCTGATGACGGACGAAAAAAAAGCGTCCAGGTTTGTCAGGAACTGCTTGATCGTTCAGAAGAAAATGAAAACTTCTTGTCAAGGATCATAACAGGTGATGAATCATGGATTTATGGTTATGACATTGAAACGAATATCCAATCGTCCCAGTGGATGGGTGAAACATCCCCCAAACCCAAAAAAACTCGCCAAGTTCGATCCAAGGTCAAGGTGTTGTTCACCACGAGTACCTCCCTGAAGGCTCCACAGTGAACCAGACTTACAACATTGAAGTTCTGAAACGTCTGAGAGACGCCATCTGTCGCAAAAGGCCAGAAATGTGGAGGAGTGGCGACTGGTTTTTCCATCACGACAACGCTCCAGCCCATTCAGCCCTCAGAACTCGTGAGTTTTTGGCCAAACACTCAATCACTGTTCTTTCTCGCCCCCCTACTCACCTGACCTTGCTTCTTGCGATTTTTTCTTGTTCCCCAAACTCAAAAGACCCTTGAAAGGAAGAAGATTTGAGACGATTCCCGAGATTAAGGCAAATGCGATGAAGGAGTTGGAGGACATTACAAAAGAAGCGTACCAGGACTGTTTCAACAAGTGGAAACACCGTTGGGATAAGTGTGTGCGTTGGGGAGAAGAGTACTTTGAAAAGGTCCCAGATCTGTAACTTCTAAATAAAGTACATTTTGTTTTATAACGTCAGTCCGCGTATTTTTTGAACAGATCGCATAAGTATTCTCATTTTTTCACTCAGTTCTGCTATTTTCAGGGAAATTGTTCTATTCGAAAGTAGATTGAAACTCTCATGTTTATTTTTTTCGCTCAAATTTTAAATTTCGGTGCCAAAACGAAAAATTCAACTGAAACAATTTAGGAGTTTTTAAAAAAATCAAGAAACATTAACCTGAGTTTTTCCCCACACTGAAACTTAAAAACTTAAATAAAATGTGTATCGCGAATGGATTAAAAACAATAATGGCTTACGTTTTTCAATCTGTAATTACTGATGAGACTCGTGTATCCACGATTTTGTTGGTTGGTGTAATATGTAAACATAACTACTGCAGTTGAAACCTTCTAATTCCTGTTGGAGTCTCTTTTTTATTCTACATTGAAAATAGGTGTCTGGCCAGTTTGTTTTTAACACTTGATATTGTAGCAGAGAAAAATAACTTTTTAACACAGTGCAAATTGTGATACTCCACCGAGAGTAAAAGGAAAAAGGCAACCTGAGGATAAAGATTTGTTTGTTTGTAGTTAAGCACAAAGCTGCACAATGAACTATGTGTGTTCTTTCTACCCCGGCCATCGAAACCCGGTTTTTAGCATTGTAAATTTGCAAATATATCGTTATAGCGCTAGGGGAGGTAGGGTAAGCGCTAAGGGTTAAACAAATCACTCGTACATCATATACGATATATTTTGTGATAAAGACTTGCTGTTTACGCGAGTGTAAGACCAAGCTGGAGTTAGAATCGTTTGTTTGTTTGTTTTTGGAATTTCGCACAAAGCAACTCGATGGCTATCTGTGCTGGCCGTCCCTAATTTAGCAGTGTTAAACTAGAGGGAAGATAGCTAGTCATCACAACCCAACGCCAACTTTTGGGCTACTCTTTTACCAACGAATAGTGGGATTGACCGTCACATTATACACCCCCACGGCTGGGACGGCGAGCATGTTTAGCGCGACGCGAGCGCGAACCCGTGACTCTCGAATTACGAGTCGCACGCCTTACGTGCTTGGCCATGCCAGGCCAGTCAGAATCGATCAAAACATTAATTTCTACATTGAAAAACAAACTTTCCGGAAGGAAGATATTGACGGTTAGGTACTTTCATGATACAGCTGATAGCGACATCTAAGTTCTGCACCAGTGATCTCAAACGAGTTTGTTCAGCTTTTAGGATTTTACTACTTCTGTGCTAAAAATTAAGTGCAAGTGTTTCTTTTTTTAATTTTCTGTAATTATTAGGTTAAGCACACTAAAAACAGGCCAGTTTTACAAAACATAGGCAGTAGACTCGAGGGAGGGGGTGCTGGGAGCACATGCCTCCAATTTTGACCTGGTAGTGAAGAGCCTCTTTGAATGGGGAACAGCGACTTGGATATAACTATCACGTGATGTCACAGTTTCAGCCTTAAATAAAATGGTTAGTGTTAACGTAGCAAATAAGATGCTAACAAACGCAAAATTAAAGAAGCCTGACTTATACAACAACTCAAGCCCAAAATAAACCAATACAGAACACCTTTAGTACTGTATTTAAAAAAATATATTCAAACATTTAAGCACGCCCTCTACATTCCTACACTCAGTTACATAACCCCCTTCAAACATGTGGTCAGCTATCGGTCAGTTAACTCTTTTGTTTTTGCGAACCTGACGATAGCCGAAGAAGATCGAAACGTTGTTCGCTCTTCTACATAGTGCTTTCTCTACCCATACCAGCCGTTTTTAAATATATAATAACGTACATCTGTTTATTTGTTTGTTTGAAAATAAGTACAAAGTTATACAATGGACTACATATGCTCTGCCCACTACAGGTATCAAAACTCGTTTTTTAACTTTGTAAATCTGTCGACGTTTCGATGTACCATAATTGGAATACTGTACGTACAGCTTATAAATAACACACAGCGAGTAATACTGTAATTGAGCATTTCGAAACTTCTGTAACAATACACAACATAAACACAAGCATTATCAAATTATATTATGAATTTGATGATTTTTGATTAGCATCTTCAAACGTCTTATTGTTTATCAAAATTAAAATAATACTTTAAAATATTACTTAATTCAGTAGAGAGTTGTGTGTGTTTGTGTATTTTCTTATAACAAAGCCACATCGGGCTATCTGCTCAGTCCACAGAGGTTAAGATCGTTGTGTGTGTTTTCTAATAACAAAATCACATCGGGGTATCTGCTCAGTCCACCGAGATTAAGATAGTTGTGTGTGTTTTCTAATAACAAAGCCACATCGGGCTATCTGCTCAGTCCACCGAGGTTAAGAAAGTTGTGTGTGTTTTCTCATAACAAAGTCACATCGGGCTATCTGCTCAGTCCACCGAGGTTAACATAGTTGTGTGTTTTTTCTGATAACAAAGCCACATCGGGCTATTTGCTCAGTCCACCGAGGGTAAGAGTGTTGCGTGTGTTTGTGTGATTTCTTATAAAAAAGCCACATCGGGCTATCTGCTCAGTCCACCGAGGGTAAGAGTGTTTTGTGTGTGTTTGTGTGATTTCTTATAAAAAAGCCACATCGGGCTATCTGCTCAGTCCACCGAGGGTAAGAGAGCTGTGAGAACCAAAATTATTTTTTATTGTTTTATTTATATTCCATGCTTCATTCAGTTATTTTAGCCCTCAAACCACAATGTAATAGTTCGAGTTCGAATCCAAGCACCGAACATGTTCGTCCTTTTAAATGTGGAGTCGTTGTATAGTTATGGCCAATCCCATTATTCGTTGATTAATTATGAGTAGCCCGAGATTCAGCAGTGCGTGTTGATGATCAGCTGCCTTTACACAAGTCGACCACTTCCAACTTACGGACGACTAGAGCAGAAAGTTCTCGAGCAACTTTGCGCGAAACTCAACAACAACAACAAATAATTGCAGCATGCCAAGCAACTACGCGTTGTGTAGGCTGTGGAGAAAATCACCGCATATCACAATGCACCAAACAAAACCCAAAACCTAAATGCTGTAATTGTGGGGAAGAGCGTACGGCAAACTATAAAGAATGCCAGAAATACAAATCAATTAAGACACACTCATACGAACTTAAAAATCTGAACACGAACAAGCCAAAAACAAACAAAATTCACGAACCATCAAAACCAACTGTCATTCCAGCACCAGAAAACACAAATACACAAACAAACTCATATGCTGCAGTAGTCAAGAAAACATCATTCGTGCAGGAAAAACCATCAACAAGTAATGAAAGACCTACTTAAAACAACTAAAGACACACACAAAACAACACCTATGAATATTGAAAACACACTAACCAATGCCATTACTTCTACCTTCTGTGAAATATTGACAGAATACACAAATCCAAATAATAAAAATGATCTAACAGACATAATCATTAAAACAATTATGAAAAACATCGAAAAATACCTACTACAAATGCTAACATACATCATGAACTCTGTTAAACATGAATAAATTCATATCAATATCCAGGAAGCCATTGCTTCCAACACCTCTCCCTGTTAAATTTGTACATCTGATCTTCAGATAAAATTAGATTTAAATAATAATAATTAATAAAACAGTGCTAAATCAAAACAGCCACCTACGTACTAGACTTTAAAAAAAAGAAAAATATAAATGGACATTGTCCTGAAAAGGACCAGTCTAAAGTTGATATTAATCCATATTAATCAGTCAGTTCCAACAATGTTATAGAAGGAGGAAGAGGTCTGGTGTACCTGACCCTCTCGGGTATAAAATTATATACACCCAAACACCAAAGAACAAATAATTAAATATTTTTGACATGTATTATTTAACTGTTACTTGCAGAAAAACTGTGACCTTCTTGTTGTAGAACAAGGTCGGCTGAGCAGTAACCGTAAGCCACAGTTTGTCTGTCTTCCCAATATTTTTATTATTGTATACAAGAGTAAATGACCCGTTTCATGTGTTAACAAGACAGGTTAAGACCAGTTTATTCTCTATATATTGACATGAAGATGTTCTCATTATAACAACTTTGATGCAGGAATAATTTTATTTTTACATTTGTTAACCTACATTCTTATTTAATGGCTTGATCGTATTTTATACACTTTGACAATTACAGTTACTAACCACGGTTTTGTAACAACAAGCGTCTTTTACCCGTAAAGAGTAAAATAATAAAAAATAATTAAAAACATTAACCTTCGTGGACGAATGCAACAAATCTCCATCACACCAAATATGCTTGCCCTTTCAGCTGTGGGAGCATTGTAATATGACGGTCAATCCCAGTATTCGTTGATAAAAGAGTAGCCCAAGAATTGCCGGTGGGTGGTGATGGCTAGCTGCCTTCCCTCCAGTCTTACACTGCAAAATTAGGAACGACTAGCGCAGATAGTTCTCACATAGCTTTGCTAGAAATTCCAAACAAACAAAACAGACTACTTCACAGTTCACTGTCCTTGTAAGAGCCACGTGATTATCCAACAAAAGGTAACAATTGGAGAGGTCACGGCGTAGCTAAAGAGTGGGAAACGTTAAGTGCCGTTAAAGCGCTCTCGAAAACGTTCATGACCTTGTTTTATGTTCTTCAACATAACATATTATCGTTAACCAAACAAACAACGTAAACACATATTCACGCCAATAAAATAAATATAAATATTAGCCGTATTTCTGACACAAAACACGCTTGTCCTTCCTTTTGCTTATAGTAGTAGTTCCCTGTTAGCGAGTACAAATATTACGTTCACAGAGGAGGGATTTACGCAGAAATGAAACTAAAACCAATGTTTTTCCCGCGAAAACTGAAGTTGTTATTTGGCTTGGTTGCTGCTGTTGGGATCGTTAATTTTTTTTATTAAGTATTTTTGCAGTGGCAGGTTTAAGGCTGTGTGGATCCTACGTCCCATGTAATTTTACAGAGAACAAAATTATCAAATGGCTCCAGGACTGAGCCCCTACCTAAATACACTAACTGATTCATTTATGGAAGGGGTGAATAAACTATGTTCAGATATTGGGTTCTGTTAAATATAGAAGAAAAATGCTTTATCGTTTCAGATGTTTACTGTGGGGATAAATTCCCAAATTGTAATGCTGTGAGATTCCAATCTTATAACTGAGAAAGTAGGGCCTGTTGTAAAAGGTATTAAGTTTTCAATTCTTACATTTCAAGGTGAGGAGAGTAGACAGAAATCTGTAACGGGTGGTGATGGTGCTATATTTGGTTTGGTTTGTTTGTTTTGAATTTCGCGTAAAGCTGTTCCAGGGCTATCTGCGCTAGCTGTCCTTAATTTAGTAGTGTAAAATTTGAGGGAAGACAGCTAGCCACCACCACTCACCGCCAACTCTTGGACTACTCTTTTACCAACGCATAATGGGATTGACCGTTACTTTATAACGCCCCCACGGCTCAAAGGTCGAGCATGTGGGTGTGACGGGTATTCGAACCCGCGACACTCGGATTACTAGTCGTGTACCCTAACTAACTGGCCATACCGGACCATTACATCTGGAGAAAAAGAAAATGGCTGAAAAAGTTATACTAGGGAAAGGGGTGCAGCATGGGTGCATTTAAAGGAATATGATTCCACTCATCCTCTTTGTACGCCGTGTTGGTTATCATACAATTTTAGATGAACACATTAGAAATATATTAAGCAATTAAAAATTTCAAAACTGAATGATACCATTTTTTAAAATTAGATTTGAATACACCATTTAATAGCACGACACAGAAAATCAAGTACTAAACGATCAAACTTACTAAAATATAAATGTGTAATATCGAGGCTTTTAAAGAAAGTCGGTTGTCAATTTTTATGAGATGATGTCGTTTTTTCTATTTCCAGTTAAGGTGAATTGTTAACTCGCTGAAACGTCAAAACAGAAGTTGTGTGCGTATTTTGTGTTTATGACTGATTGGTATGAGATTATATTTAGCGTTATATTGTTGGACTAACTTCATTGTTTGAAAGCAAAACTGCTATATATCTACGAAGTCTGCGTTCCAATGTGTCGGTATTTGAGTATAGTTGTTAAATACTCAGGAGGGTCAGGTACATTTGACCTCTTCCTCCTTCCCGAACATTCATAACGTCAATACGAATTTTAAAACGTCAATACGAATTTACGAAGTCTGTTCAAAAAATACGTGGACTGTTTGAACTGCGCGGCTCCAGTTGCTTCCGGGGGAATCCGCTTGGTGTCGCTAGGTTTGCACAAATCAGCTAATTACGACGCCATTTTCCGATTGCAGATATCTTCATTTGTGTATTAGTTCCACGGTTTTAAGTGAAGTGCGATTTTTTCGTTTGGTGGATTTCAGAATAAATGACCTGAAGGAGCAACAACTTGCTGTGAAATTTTGTGTTAAACTTGGAAAATCTGCGACTGAAACTTTTGCTGTGCTTAACACGGCTTACGGTGATGTTGCTATGAAACGTACGGCATGTTTAAAGTAACATGAACGTTTGAAGGATGGTTGACAGTCCATTGAAGATGATGAGCGTCCTGGACGTCCTTCCACGTCATCTGACGACCCACACGTCAACAAAATTAACACCCTGGTGCGGGCAAATCGACGTCTGACTGTTAGGGAGCTTGCTGAAGAGTGTGGGATATCAGTTGGATCTTGTCACGAGATTTTGACCGAAAATTTGAAGATGCTCCGCGTTGCTGCGAAATTTGTGCCTCAGAACTCGTGAGTTTTTGGCCAAACACTCGATCACTGTTCTTCCTCAATCCGTACTTACCTGACCTTGCTTCTTGCGATTTTTTCTTGTTCCCCAAACTCAAAAGACCCTTGAAAGGAAGAAGATTTGAGACGATTCCCGAGATTAATCGGGAATTAATGTACACGTATTTGGAATATCAACAGTTTTTATAAAAATTGTAAACAGCCAACGTTCTGTAACACACAAGAAGAGCCATGTACCAAAGTCTACACGATTTACTCAATACATATCAGCATAGGAAGTAGCTATTGACCTGTCTATCAAGATGATGGACACATTTCAAGAAAACAAATAAAACTCGAGCTATAGGTTGACGCTCCCGATTGTCTTTATCTAGGTTTGTATCTCGAAATAACGAGACCTAGAACTGGCAGACGAGACGTGGTTTTACGCTTATCAAAACTTAATGAACAATTTCAAAATATTTCGTAACAAAAAAAAAGAAAAATTGAAGTATCATTATACGTGTCATCTCAGTATGTGCTCGGTCATTTCTATAAGCCTTGTACTTCCATGAAGTCACCGTGAAACTAGGCATACTGTGACTGTTAATGTAATGAGCGTATCTTGGCAAAATGTGGCAAGCTTTTAGTAAATATTACGAGTCTTTTGTAGAAAGAAATTTTTTGTTATTTTTCCTGAATAATTTTCTCTGAATTTACGGAATTAGAGTCTGACACAAACTCTGACTCTGACTTCCAGGTAATTTTCATGTCAAAACTAAAAATACGTTTTACATCTTACACTTTTGAAACTTCACTTGCATGGCCTCTAAAACCTCATAAACAAATACCAAAATATTTTTCAGTAAAACTTTATATTTCGTCTCTTATTTGATTTAAACTGTTAGGAAAGGTACACGCGCTAAATCAGGTTCCGGTTTTTAAACACAAAAATGTTTGCATAGAGGGTGTTCGAAACGTCTAGAACCACAGCTGATTTGCAGCTTTTCTTAGTTTAGGTACGTAATTGATTAAGGCGCTGTTAAAGTGTGAGAAGGATCTCTTAATCCTGCTGTTAATCTCAACTTGTTACGTATTTATTAAAAGGGCAGTAGGCCTAGCATGGCCAGTGATTAAGGTGCTCAGCTCGTACAAACAAGGACAACATGTGAAACACATTCTGTGAAATTCGTTGACGTGCTTCTCGTTCTAGACGTTTCAGTCAACCCATATACGCAGTTCTAAATTGAGATGTTGTACATCAGTGACAGGAGTTTTCTAGGTCAGAGCATCAAAACTGTCCAGGCGTGGGAAAGTCACGTATAACACTGTTATAATACCTCCATAAACACGTGACAAGTGTGCACCAGTACGCTCTCATAAGTGTGTGTTTGTATGTTTTCATTGAGCTGTCTTCCGTGTCCAGAGGGGGGAATCGAACCCATAATTTTAGACTTGTAACTCCGAAGACTTACCGCTTTTCCACCAGAGAACACCAGAGACATTAAGCTGTTTTCCAAACTGTGTACACAGATGCCTTCGCTTCACCAAAAGAAACCTTTCTTCGATTATAGCAGTGAATTAATTTGATATTGCATAACAGAGTTTGATTTAGGTCGAACACAAGTACAGGTCTAGTATTGGACACTCGATTAGCTTTACATGAACAATAGTGAACATTTAGATACAGTATCACACGATCTTCTGAAATTTAATATTTAACTAATAATCAAACAGAGTACTATAATTCTTCTGTATTGATTATTTTAAACTGACATGCTGACATAGAGCAAGCGGTGGAAGCGTCAGATTAATTTTAATTTACATAAAGGTACGCAATCAGTGATGCTAATGTGTCACATGTAACTCTAGTTACTGTGACACGGCCCGGTATGGCCAAGCGTGTTAAGGTGTTCGACTCATAATCCGAGGGCCGCGGGTTTGAATCCCGGTCGCACCAACACGCTCGTCCTTTCAGCCGTGAGGATGTTAGAATGACACAGTTAACCCCACTTTTAGTTGGTAAAAGAGTAGCCTAAGAGTTGACGGTGAGGGATAATGACTAGCTGCCTTACTTCTAGTCTTACGATACTAAATTAAGGACGGCTAGCGCAGATAGCCCTCGAGTAGCTTTGCGTAAAAATTCAAAACAAACAAACAAATACTGTGACACACTGACAGTGATTTAGTGCATAGGAATAACTTGTTCTTCAAATCTTACATGAGGATTTCGGTTACTACAACACACACAAACAGCTATTTGACGCACGGGATTAAGTTGTTCTTTTGTAAAGATTTCGGTTGCTACAAAAACACATGAACGGGGATTTAGCCTATATGATTAATTTTTGCTGTTCAAGTTTTGCAGGGGGATTGCGGTTACTGTAATATATGGGTAATAGTTTAGTGTATAGGGTTAAGCGGTATGTTAAAACCTCTTGTAAAGACAATGGCTACTGTAACACTCATTGATTTTGTGCATAGAAGTAACTGACCCCCAACCTTCCTGCTGACTCAGCGATAAATTCGGGGGCTTATAATGCTAAAAATACGATTTTGATACTCGTAGAGGGCAGATAACAGAAAACCCATTGCGGAGCTTTGCGATTAACAACGAACAACAAACGACATCAACGGGCTAGTCAAGACTTACACGAGAATTGCGACTATTTGTGGTGGTTTAATTCTGAGAACGAAATAAATGATTCAGCCATCACAGGAATGTACTATTTACTTTCATCTTTATTCCATGCTAAGAAACACACGTGTAAAAATAGTCGTGTTTATCTCAGAGGAAAGCCGCGGTGGGCTATCTGTTGAGTTGATCTCGAGGAATCGAATCCCAGATTTTAGCTTACCTGTCCTAACTGGGGACAATGGCTGGTTGTGTAAAAAAGAAAAAAAAGTATTAACAGCTGAGAAATAATAATTATTTGACATACATAAGTGTCGACTATTGAAAAATGAATGTGACTTAATAATTCAATTCGGTGGTTTCAATTTTATGTTTCTTTATCATTATTAGATCCACGAACCAGCAGTTGGGCACTTCTAGGATCACCTTTTCCGATACTTACAATAATCGCTTTTTATGTTTACTTCGTCAAAGTACTCGGCCCTGCGTGGATGAAGAATAAAAAACCGTTCCAGATTGAAAAGATCATAATTTTTTACAACGTAGCCCAAGTAGTTCTCAGTGCTTTCTTTTTTTTCTACGTAAGTTTGATCTTTTTTTATGTTGTATGATTTTTTGTATGAATTAGATCGTTTTTTTTACGAATGGTTCTTCTAGGTAAGGATGACTTTTTTACGTAGTTATATTTTTTATATGTATGATCTTTTTCTGTGTTAGCAAGATCCTTTTCTTCTTCATAAGGACGACCTTTTTATGTACTTATGATCTTTTGTTATATGTAAGTTTGATTTTTTTTTCCTATGGAAGTGTCGTCTTTTTTTTTCCCACGTAAATATGATCATTTGTTTCGCAGTTTGCAGTTAACCATAACATAATTCTCAAATTTCGTTAACTGGTTCAATAACACAGTTGTTTTTGTTAAATTTCTGCATAGAAATTCAGTGAATTAGAATTGTGCCAAAATAATTCTTTATTAGTGTGAAAGTTTGTTAATATGGTGTCTGAACATTCTGCTTTTGTTACATCATTGGGGTACAGACTATACTTACTTACTGGGATTGAGTCCGTTTTACTTTAGCATAGTAACCTAAGTTAATTTAGGTACGTGAATAACGTTATGAATTTCGGCGATTTCTTTTCTTTAGTACCAGAGGTGAA
Source organism: Carcinoscorpius rotundicauda (assembly GCA_011833715.1). Taxonomy (NCBI): domain Eukaryota; kingdom Metazoa; phylum Arthropoda; class Merostomata; order Xiphosura; family Limulidae; genus Carcinoscorpius; species Carcinoscorpius rotundicauda. The sequence goes on from CM022403.1 coordinate 39,167,328, forward strand.
ATTAAAAATAGAACGTGTAATTTGAGAAAAAGAAAACAAGTCCTTAAAATGTACAGACAATTCTGACGTTCAACTGTTTCTTGTTTGTTTTTGTTTAACTTTCTCTTTTATTTGTGGTTTGAATCACGGTTAGTTTGTTTTGTTTTGGAATTTCGCACAAAACTACTCGAGGGCTATCTGTGCTAGCCGTCCCTAATTTAGCAATGTAAGACTAGAGGGAAGGCAGCTAGTCATCACCACCCACCGCCAACTCTTGGGCTACTCTTTTACCAACGAATAGTGGGATTGACCGTCACATTATACACCCCCACGGCTGGGAGGGTGAGCATGTTTAGCGCGACGTGGGCGCGAACCTGCGACCCTCGGATTACCAGTCACACGCCTTACGCGTTCGGCCATGCCAGGCCGAAAATCACGGTTCGAATACTTCCTTTAGTTTTTTGTTTTCTTTTCGGGCCTCGACAATCGTGTGGCTTACTTTACTTTAATATCACCAGATATCAGTTCCATTGTTCCGAGATTTTAATATAAACATCACTTACTATTATTTTAGATAGAAAATATTTTTTAAATATTTAATTCTTTATGTTTAATTGTTTTATTACCGATAAACATTTGAAAACGAAAAGGTTTTTTATCGAGGAAAAATTTAAAATTATTTAGATAACAAAATTTTTTTGTCATAAACAGAAGTTCCGCTGTTTCTATTAGTTTAGATTGTTATAAACGTATTCTACTGATGTGTACTAGCATTTCACTCTACATACAATTTGTTCCATAGGGTGGCAGTTTATCTTACCTATCTGGGAAGTACAACTGGGTATGTGAACCCATAAGCTACGCAACGGATCCAGAGACCATGACTGTAAGTTCATAAGAAGTAGTTTGTTACAGAACATGTTAATATAATATAATATATAATATAATATAAGTACCAGCACTTCGATATTCTCCGTTGCAGAAAATTTAAAAACAGATGTACGATTTCGTGGTCATTACCATGCACACGTAAAATCATTATTTTATACAAGTAAAATATTCTACGTACAAAAAGGATACTGATGTGTTGTTAAAAAAAGATAATATTTGATAGTTTCATGAATCAACAATATAATTTGTAATACTTCTGAAACTTTAAAACATATAGAAAAAAAGATATGTTGAACATACAAGACCAGATATGGCCAGGTGGCTAAGGCGTTGGTTTCGTAATCGAGTGGATTTCCGCGAAATTCAAATCAAACCAAATTAATCGTAAAAAACAGAAACGGGAGATGTAAGAAAGTAAATCTTAATACAATGGTGAAAAAATGGTGTGAATATAACTTGATTTTAACTTGTGAAACCGGATCTAGATATTACAAACTAATTAAATTCTTTCTTTACCCTAGTTAGTGAAACTGGGCTGGTGGTATCTACTTCTAAAAATTGCGGAGTTTCTTGACACGGTGAGTATCATAGAACGAAATTACTAAATAAAAATCAAACAACATTGTACGATTACTTAAAACCTACATTTCTATTCGATTAGCTCTTCCTAACATTACTTTATCATCAAAAGAGATAACAAAAAATTTGTCCAATGCTGCATAAGAAAATAAGAAATGTTAAATAAATTCATTACATTTGCAAACTGTCCGGTGATGTTTTTTCGGGTTGTTTTTATTTCAAACTATAACAGTGGGTTGAATTAATTCATTTCATTTGTAAACTGTCGGGTGATGTTTTTTCGAGTTGTTTTTATTTCAAACTATAACAGTGGGTTGAATTAATTCGTTTCATTGGGTAACGACTGTGAATTTTTGCACATCAAGCCATTCTGGGATCTCTTTCTCTCAGAGAGCCTTGAAGCAATGCACGTGCAGAGACGCACTCTCCAAAATCTTCTAAATACAAGTGAAACGTCTGGATAAGCTTTTTTTATTTGTAAGAAATAAAGTCACAACACTTTTACAAGAGTTCTCCTCTCAGTGTCACAGCTTTTTGGCTACGGACTTATACCGCTAAAAACCGTGTTTCAACATCTATGGTGAGCAGAGCAGATGTCCATTGTGTAGCTTTGTGCTTAATTCCAAACAACTAAAAATAAAAACATTAGCACAAAGCGATCTATTTTTTTTATCAAAAAATCATAATAATAATATTGGTCTAATATTCGTTACAAAAATTCACGTCAGACTATTGATTTTTTTTATTTTTCCGCATTCTCCTCAATTATTCCATTGGGATTTTTAAATCAGAGGCGTGTAAACAAACAACTCTTATTTTCAAAACTTTATTCAAAGCTACAAACAGAGTTATTTTTGCATAACCATTTCTGATATTGACCTAATTTTTGTTTTTGTTTCTTTGCTTGTTTTTGAATTTCGCACAAAGCAACTCGAGGGCTATCTGCGCTAGCCGTCCATAATTTAGCAGTGTAAGACTAGAGGGAAGACAGCTAGTCATCACCACCCACTGCTAACTCTTGGATAACTCTTTTATCAACGAATAGTGGGATTGATTGTAACTTTATAATGCCCCCACGGCTGAAAGGGCGAGCATGTTTGACGCGACGGGGATGCGAACCCGCGACCCTCGGTAGTTACATTCATTTGTTGTTTATACTGTTGCTCATGTTCCATATTTCATAGCCCAGTATTTCATACATACGCCTGTATTTCACGCAAAATTCACTGCTTCCAATCCTAATTTCAGAATATTTTACATAAAAACAGAAACAACAACAACCACAAAAAACGTTTAAATGTTTTCAGTTTAGTTTGAAATTGATATAGGTTGTTCAGACTAGCTTTAGGTAACCTGATTAACTCTTTTATTTCCGGAATATACGTTAACTGGCGACAGGTGCTTAGATCTATTTACATCATGTGTGTCTGAAGTAGTGATTGAGTTCGCATAGTAGGTCGTTTTCGTGCTATCTTTTTCATAAAGTAATTTAGAGAATTATGCAAGAATCTATCAGTGAAAGTTTTCATATTTCTGTAACTGTGTGAATTTTGATGATGTTTTACGTGGTACTTTGTAGGCTCTTCTAAGTAGTGAGTTCGGTATTGATCGTAATTTATTTATCTGTTCAGGTACTAAGCTTATCCATGCTGGGCATGCGCATTCTATTACTGGGAGTATGTATGTTTTGTATAGTTTACTAATGCTATCTGGTGTGGTTCTCTGGTTTCTGCCCGTTAGACTCATTGTATGTTTATTCGTTTTCCAAACTTTTGTTAATATGTTATTAATTGTTTAATCAACGTTAATATAGAATCGTAAGCTAGGTCTAAATATTTTCTTGAAGCTCTGGTCTGGAGAAGAGTTCCATTTACATACAGTTTTGGCGGGTTTAGTTTCTTTTGAAAATACTACCAGTCAAATTTTGGAGGCATTTATTTTTATTAAATTTTTGACAGTATTCTATTATATTTCTTAGCTGTGGCTGAAGGTTTGTTGCTGTTATAGATGGGATGGAGGAAAGTTTTCTAGAATGCAACATCGTCCGCGAATTGTGATTAAAATACTGAGTTTGGAGCTTTCAGGGCATGTTTCTTACATATATAATGTAAAGGCTATGGCTAACAACCCCTCCTTAAGGAACACCCACCTCTGAAGTAAAAGACTTAGGGATGGTTCCCCTAACGTTCATTTTACATTTTCTTTTTTCCGTAAAGTCAGAAAAACAGCGAGTAATTCCACGCATTTGGTCCATTTCTGCCACACAGAACCTAAAACAATCGTGCCAGACAGTGTCCAATACTTTCTTGATACCGAGAAAGCATGCGACAGTATATTCATTTTTTTGTTGAAACTCTCAATAATGGTTCATATTTATCTGATCAGGTGGTCAATTGTTTGTCTAAATTTTCAAAACCCATTTCGAATTGCAGGTAATTGTGAAATAATTTCTCAATAATTTGATCGTCTGTAATCAATTACTTTTTCAAAATTTTCCATACACATACTAATTGTATGATTTAATTACTGGCTTTCCATCTTTATGGAACATTAGTACAATTGTTTTGTTTCCTTGTTTTGAATTTCGCACAAAGCTACTCGAGGGCTATCTGTGCTAGCCGTCCCTAATTTAGCAGTGTAAGGCGAAAGGGAAGGTAGCTAGTCATCACCACCCACCGCCAACTCTTGGGCTACTCTTTTACCAATGAATAGTGGCATTAATCATCACATTATAACGTGACCGTAACTTTATAACACCCCACGGCTGAAAGGGCGAGCATATTTGGCGCGACGGGGATGCGAACCCGCTACTCTCAGATTATGAGTCGCACGCCTTATAACATGCTTGGCCATGCCGGGCCCATTAGTACAATTTCTTGTTTCCAAGAAACCGTCACGTGTCCAGAGTTTAAAGAAAGGTGAAATAGCGCAGTGACGTTTTTCATGCATATTATGAATGCCCTTTTATAGTAGGATGGTCTGTATTCCGTCTTCTTCTGGCGCTTTGGTTTCAGTATTTGTTGCTTTTATGACTTGTGTTTCTATGAGTTAGTATGCGATCGGGTTTAGTCGCCCGCTGATACAGCAGTAAATCTAAGAATTTACAACGCTAAAATGAGAGGTTTGATTCTCCTTGGTGGGCTCAGCAGGTAGCCCGATGTGGCTTTGATATAAGAAAACACACACACACGAACGAATTTTCATTGGCATCGTTGTTCCTTGACATATTTAGTGTGTCGGCAGGGAATGTGGGTATGTACATGGTATTGTTCTGTTATTTATTTTATTGTAGATTGTTTGTTTGTTTGTTTTTTGAATTTCGCTCAAAGCTACTCGAGGGCAATCTGTGCTAGCCGTCCCTAATTTAGCAGTGTAAGTCTAGAGGAAAGGCAGCTAGTCATTACCACCCACCGCCAACTCTTGGGCTACTCTTTTACCAACGAATAGTGGGATTGACCGTAATTATATTGCCCCCACAGCTAAAGGGCGAGCATGTTTGGCGCGGGGATGTGAACCCGCGACCCTCAGATGAAGAGTCGAACGCCTTGACACGCTTGGCCATGCCGGGCCCTTTATTGTGTGTATTCATATTGGGTTCATTATATGTTTAAAATGTGCTTAAGAGATGTCCTTTAAATACTGCCACCTTTTCAGAGTTTGCGTATATTGTACTCGTTTGTATTTCAAGAGATGAGTAATTACTGTTTGGGTTTCTTATGGCTTTTTTTTTCATCTGGCTTCGGTCCATATTATGGATCGGGGAGAGTCAAGGTCAGCGTAGACATATTCTTCTCTGTCTGGAATTGTTACTAAATCCTAGGTAATAACCATTGCTACTAAATCCCAGGTAATAGCCATTGTTAATTTGTTTGTACTATTACTGCATTCTAGATAATAACCCTTGTTACTTTGTTTGTACTGTTATGCCCCCCAGTGGCTCAGCGATATTTCTGCGGACTTACACGCTAAAATCCGGGTTTAGATACCCGTGGTGGGCAGAGCACAGATAGCCCATTGTGTAGCTTTGTGCTTAATTCAAAACTACAACAACAAATTGTACTGTTATCGAATCCAAAGTAATAATCACTGTTAATATATATGCAAAAACGGCTGGTTTGGGTTGAGAAAATATTTTACATAGAAGAGCGAACAACGTTTCGACAACTTAAACCCAAAATAAACCAATATAAAGGAACGCCTTTCTACCTATATTAATGTAATAAAATAAATTAATTATATCTTCAAACATCTAACAACGCCCTCTACATTCCGACGCTCAGTTACACAACCCCTTCCAAACATATGATCAGCTTCCGGTCAGTTACCTCTTTCTTTGTAAACCTGACGATGATCAAAGAAGGTCGAAACATTGTTCGCTCTTCTATGTAAAATATTTTCTCAACCCAAACGAGCCGTTTTTGCATATATATTTTGCTACAAGTGGGTTTTCTCGACATCACTGAATAATCACTGTTACGTTGTTTGTATTATCACTAAATCCGAGGTAATAATTACTTTTACTCTCTTTGTACTGTTACTGAATTTTAGATGTTTGTTTTTCTTGTTCTGGTGGTTTTTTTTTATTGTTCTAGTGTTTTTTTCTCTTGTCCTGATGTTAGGTTTTCTTGTTTCGGTGTTTGTTTTTCGAAAGTTTCATGTTTTCTTGTACTTCTGCTGTTGCAATGAGTTTACCAAGCTGTTTTATTGTGTAGTTGTGTTCCCCTTCTCTTCTTGTGTTGAGCGTCTTCAGTAAAGTGTGATTGATATATGTACACCAAGATTAGTTGTGATATTATTATTTATTGCCAAGTGGTTGCTCATGTTTGAGTGTCTAGTGTTCTGAAAGTTTGAGATCTAGTTTCTTATTATTAGTAGCTTTTTGTCATTAAAATTCTCCAAAAATTACTCGATGGCTAGCTTTGCCCAATTTAGAGTGTATATTAAAGGAAAGGAAGGTAGTGAGTACCACCTGCTGACAACTCTTGGGCTACCCTTTTATCAACGGACTGTCACATTACGATATTTTCACGACTTAAAAACAGGCATGGTCTGTGACAGATAGCTCAAAGATTGTTAGTCTAGGGCTCTAGCCACTTGGCAGTTTATTAGCCTATTTCGTTACCCAAATTTAGTTGATTTTATGTTACGGTTTTTTATTATTCCAGAGACTATCTACTAATTAGATCACGACGTACATCGATATTGGTTATTTGTAGTTATCTTGGTGTAAGTTTTGGGAAGGAATCTGTGAGACAGCAAAAGCCAGGAATGATAAGAGAAAAGGTTGTTGTTTGGAATTAAGCACAAAGCTACACAATGGTCTCTCTGTGCTCTGCCCACCATGGGTATCGAAACGCGGTTTTTAGCGTTGTAAGTCCGCAAACGTACCGCTGAGCCACTGGAGGGGCAAGAGAAAAGGAGATTCACGTTTTATAATTAGCAATTAGAAGAGTGCAGCTCCATTACACAAAAATAACAAGCAAATAACCAGTTTTGCAATCAGAAGTCGTGGGGTCCGAAGAGGGACTTGATCAAGCTAGTAAAATAGATAGCTTAGTCCGTGAGAAGATCGTGGCTAACATGTTTTTAACTATACAATTTTCAGCCAAAGCTACAAAAAGAGTTTGGTTTGTTTTGAATTTCGCGTGAAGCTACACGAGGGTTATCTGCGCTAGCCTTCCCTGATTTAGCAGTGTAAAACTAGAGGGAAGTCAAATAGTCATCACCACCCACCGCCAACGCTTGGGCTAATATTTTACTAATGAATAGTTGGATTGACCGACACATTATAACGCTCTCACAGCTGAAAGAGCGAGCAGTTTGCTGTGACGATGATTTGAACCTACGACCCTCAGATTACGAGTCGAGTACCTTATCCATCTGGCCATGCCAGACATACAAAAAGGGACTATCAGTTTATAGCTATCCGTAATATTGAACTGGTAGACGAGAAGAGACCCAGCTAGTGAACAGCACCCACTACCAGTTTTGGGGGTTATTGAAGCCTGACCGACTAGTCACATTTGACCGTCATTTGCATATCACACCCATAGCCCTCAAATCTATAAGAAATTGGGCATGGTCAAATATATCAATCGAAAGCGTTTGACCATCTGAGACCAAAACTGTAATTGGATCTCAAATCGGTCAAGAAATGACGGAACTCTGAACTAGGCCCGGCACGACCAGGTATTTAAAGCGTTCAACTTGTAATCAGAGGTTTTCGAGTTCGAATCCTTGTTACACTAAATATGCTTGTCCTTTCGGCCATGGGACACTGCTAAATTAAGGAAGGCTAGTAAAGATAGTCCTCATGTAGCTTTCAGCGAAATTCATAAACAAACAAACAAAGCATGAGCTAAAATTTTGTATTTAAAAACATAAACTCAGAGCCTTCTATAAGCCACTATGTTTGGCTAAATATCTAGACAAAACAGCAAATAAATCCTTTTTACCAGTGTTTATTGTTAAGTTATTGTTACTAACTTTACACGACCAGAGTTAACAGTTACCGTAGTTAATATTAAATGCTATTTTTTCATTTGTTTTTAACATAAAAGTACAGTATTGTTACAAATCTCAGCTTTATTAAAGTAATTCTATATCAAGTCTTCTGTGTCTTCACTACTCCTTGCTTCTGATGTGAACCTTTGCTTAAACAAAGTATTTTTGATTTGAATATTATCTTCTGCGACTTCTCTGTGCTCTTGATATAAATCTCTGTCTTAAAAATTTTTCTCTGTTTTCTAGCTTTTCTGCCGTATATTCTGTGTGCTTGACAGCTGTTAACACGAATGTCAGTATTAAATCCATAATTCTGTAGTCTTTATGCTGACTATTACGTGTGTTTTCTTGCAGATTTTTTTCGTCTTGAGAAAGAAGTTTACCCACATATCAGCACTTCACGTCACTCACCATTCCCTTATTGCATGGGGTGTCTGGATTGGCATGAAATTTGGCGCTGGTAAGTGACTTATGTTTGAAAACACAACTTAGAGTAGGCACCACACTCGGTTCCCATACCAGAGAAAGCATTCAGTTCTTTCTGTTTAAATCTTTATTACCATGTTTGCTCAACAGGTGAAGCTGTTACAGGACAGCTTTGGTTTGAATTTTGAATTTTGCGCAAAGCTACACGAGGGCTATCTGCTCTAGCCGTCCCTAATTTATCAGTGTAAGACTAAAGGGATGGCAGCTAGTCATCGCAAGCCACTGCCAATATTTGAGCTACTCTTTTACCAACGAATATTGAAATTTACCGTCACATTATAAAGTCACCACGGCTGAAATGACGAGCATATCTGGTGCGACATGGATTCGAACCCATGACCCTTAGATTACGAGTCGAGCGCCCTAATCACCTGGCAATGAGGGGCCCGTTACAAAACAAAACTCAAAACATGGGGCATAGAGTTAAGAAAATAAACTCTTGGAAATATGTTAATATAGGGCTCAACATGGCCAAGTGTGGTAAGGTGTTCGACTCGCAATCCGAGTTTTCGGGTCTGAATCCCGGTCGCACCAAACATGCTCGCCCTTTCAGCTGTTGGGGCGTTATAAGTAACGGTCAATCTCATTTTTCGTTGGTAAAAAAGTAGCCAAAATGTTGGCAGTGGGTAGTGATGACTAACTACCTTCCCTCTAGTCTTACATTGCTAAATCAGGGACGGTTAGTGAAATTCAAAAACAAACAAACAAACCATATATTAATATCAAAACCAAGGGCTGAAGACCACAGACGTTTCTTACTGAGCAAAGAACGTTTTTCATGTGTTCAATCAAATCTTACATTACTTAGTTTTAGTCTAGCGTAACTAAATTCTTAAACAATACATAAAAAAAAATTCGGCCAATTAAATCTGCTAGATTTTCCTTAAGCCTGACGCGAAAAAAATCTTTTTAAATGCTGAGACGCAAGACCTTATGTCTAGAAAAAAACACTTGCTGATAGCCAGAAAAAAAAATAAAGGGCCTCAGTTTATATAGGCTTCGGGATCATTTAGTAATGGCTGGATAATATTTACAGGCTGTCTAGTTTCTTTGATTTTGAAAAAAAACTTCAAGGCCTTAAGTTTCAATAAAATTTGGGAGAGCTTAATGATTTCCCGTACGTCAAGATATCTTATCATCCGAAATGGGTCTGAGCTCTGAATTAACCAGATTAAATATATGGTTACTCGCATGAATAAAATATTGGAGTGAACCATCAGAATACTTGATTTGCCGGGGAAAACTCTTGATTTATGTTCTTGAGACTAAGAAGATTTCACAAAAGTTATGGAAGAAAGAAAGAAAGTTTCTAGATTGGTGGTTAAGAGCTGAATAGATAGGTAAGATAAGAGGTCTTTACTTATTCATTCTTCTACTGTTTCACGCGACACTGTGAGAAATACTTTATCCTGTTGGTAAGGGGGTCTCATGTTCCTCCAATAATCAACTGAAGCATCTCATCTCACTTACTAAGGCCTTTATCTAAAGTATCATTCACGCAAACATTTCAGTAAGTAGAGGTATTTTAACACGAGGGGGAATGTTTGGTCAGCGAAAACTACGTCACATCAATATTACCTTATAGGCAAACTGTGGTTAGTTGTTTCACCATACTTTGGAATAACGGTCGTTATTTATTTGTTTGTTCCAGAATGTACTAAAAGTGTCACTGCAATCAGATATAAAATAATTTACTTCCTGGGCGGAGCATCTCTGCAATATCCAAGACTACGATATTTGGGAATATGATATCCATGGCTACGCTTTCTGGGACTAAAATGTTTGGAACTGCGTCACTTGCTATGTTATCTATGACTACAATATCTAAGTGCACCGCAATACTTAGAACTACGTTACCCAGTGCTACGATATGTAGGATTATTACAATATTTAGAGACACGTTATCTGATACTATGTTATACAGTACTACATTGTATAGTATTCCGCTATCTAGAATTTGCATTATGTAGGGTACGTTATTTAGTGCTGCGATATCTCGGACTACAATATTTTCTCAGACTGATATATTTAGTGCAATTAAAAAAAAAACGACTGAGTAATAGAAAGCAACAAATAAGTGAATTATGTTCCAATGATAATTCGTTGATATCTGAAATGTATTTACACATATTTTCAGGTGGTTGAAATTGTTTAAGCCCTATATCCTTATGACGAACTTCATTTGAAGCCTTATAGTTGCATATCGAATTACAACATTTAAAGTCAAAACTTTTCCACCAGTCGTCTAACTACCTTTAAAACAGAGAAGAAATAGCTGAAGCATTCTAGAGGGTATAATCAGAACAGACAAATATTAGGATAAAAAGAACATACAACGTTTCTGTCTCTAAGACTGCCAGTTACAACTGTAGTGCATTTTTTCTCATTTAAACCTTGGTGACGAGAAAACCCACGATGACAAAAAAGGTCGAAACGTTGTTCCCTCCTCTACCCATACCAACCGTTTTTTACACGTATAATTTTTCTCATTTAATAACAACCACACTTTAATTTGTTTTTATTACAAAATCTTAGTCAAGACACTTTCCAATAATTCAGTTAGTTAAACACACGACTGTTTCCTCTTTATCTTTCAGGTGGACAAAACGCTTTTTTCCCTTTCATAAACTGCTTTGTTCACATGATAATGTACGCTTACTACTGTCTGGCCGCACTAGGACCTCATATGAAGCCATATTTATGGTGGAAGAAGTACATCACCATTATACAAATGGTAAGTCTGCTCTGGATAAATAACCTTCTTGTCGCAATGTGAACTTCAAAACAACAGATGTGCTGAATTTTGTACACTTTAGGTTTCAACAAGTTGATTTTTTAGAATAAATGTAGAATTACTTATTCACGAAGTATTGTATTAGTCACATTGTGAAAGTATTTGTAACTTTATTTACAAATTAGATTACTTAACAAAATGGTCATTAGTAGAATACGTGATTCAAAAATATCATGTGGAGTAATTTTGTGTTTTTATCTGTCGCAATACTCGTTAAGAAGGAGAAGCCAAATAACTAGAAGAAATCGCTCATTCTCCTCGGGCCCGGCATGACAGCCAGGTGGCTAAGGTGCTCGACTCGTAATCTAAGACTCGCGAGTTCGAATCATAGTCACACGAAACAAATTCGCCCTTTCAGCCATGGGGGCGTTATAATGTGACGATCAATCCCACTATTTATTGGTAAAAGAGTAGTCCAAGAAACAAATACTAAAACCAAAGTGACAAAAGAAGACGGAATACAGACCATCCTACTCTAAAAGGGCACTCATAACATGTATGAAAAACGTCACTGCGCTATTTCACCTTTCTCTAAAGTCTGGACAAGTGACGGTTTCTTGGAAACAAGAAATTACACTAATGAGCCCGGCATGGCCAAGCGTGTTAAGGCGTGCGACTTGTAATCTGAGGGTAGCGGGTTCGCATCCCCGTCGCGCCAAATATGCTCGCCCTTTCAGCCGTGGAAGTGTTATAATGTGACGATCAATCCCACTATTTATTACTAAAAGAGTAGCCCAAGAGTTGCGGTAGGGTGGTGATGACTAGCTGTCTTCCCTCTAGTCATACACTGCTAAATTAAGAATGGTTAGCTCAGATAGCTCTCGAGTAGCTTTGCGTGAAATTTAAAACAAACCAAACTATTCTCTGTAGTCTACCAGTTTAAAAAACATGGTCGGATATATGTAGATGCTATTTGTGTAATAAACCAACAAATATTTTTTTTTCTTTTTTCACAGGTTCAGTTTGTACTTATTGGACTTCATGCTGTAGTCCCATTGTTTTTTGGTTGTGACTTTCATCCTGGATTTGCCTACGCCATTCTTGCTCACGCCATCTTCTTCTTGGTGATGTTTCTGAACTTTTATATCCACGCTTACGTTAAGAGAAAAGAAGAACATCGAGAAACGACGATGAAAGAACTCAGAGATCGAGAGCAAAAAACTGGAAGTCTCGTGAAGGACCAAATAGTGAAAGGGTCTACAATACCCGAAAATAATGGAACAGTGATAAATGTAAAACTTCAAAACAACTCAAACAATCGCAACGAAAGTTACCAAAACGGAAACATTCACAGTAGAAAATTACAGAAAAAGGAATGAACCAAGGATAATCGAGGATTTTAAAACTATGATAATTACTTTTAAAATGTCTTTTTTTGAATAATGTGAAACCATCTTTTGAATTAAATTTTTTGTTTTTGTTTACAGTCGCTTTAGTTTAATTATTCATACCTCCTTATTAGGAAATGAGACTCTAGCTAATTTGTTCACAATAAAATTATCTCGAATTAGGATTCTTCGAAAGTTACTACCAACAGCAATTATGTTGTAAAGAATACTTTACCTTCGTGAATAACAATGAGATTACAGTAATTATTTGGACAAAAGCCTGTTTATTCGCTCATAATCTGGCCACGTTCTTGGCATCTTTCCATCAATTCTCTAATGCCAACTTTTTATCCCCCTAGAAGCCTGATGTATGGTGTTGGTAATCGAATCTGATCCCTCTGCGTCATTCCCCCTAGGACCCTTATATCTTTCCACAGTGTGGAACGGGTAATTTAGCTACTTGTAAATACATTTTGTACAGAAGTTGAAACTGGTCACACAATTTTATATGCAAAAACGGCTCGTTTGCATATAAAATTCTCAACAAGTGGGTTTTTCGACACCAAACTGGTCACACAGTTTAACAGTGTCCTTGGGATCGTCTTTCAGACAGGTGTACACTGTAAGACTCTAAACCTATTGCTGTCCTATGGTACAATTGAAATCTGCATTAAAAATTAGGTGAAACTTAGCGTTTGATTTGTATCAGTTTTTCTTTATACATTTAAATCTCGATTTTTTTTCATCTGGAAATTTCAAGTACAACACAGTTTTAAAATTAAATTTGTTTCACACAAGTAACATAAAAATACCGACGCTGATTTTTTTTAATTAACAAAACATTCTAACAAACATTTCAATTTAATGTTTTCTATTATCTTGAGTCTTTAAATATGCTTTCCTTTTTCGGTACTTGTTCAAATTTTAAGAATTCGCAGCAAGTATTAGTGCTTATCATAATTAATTGCAGGGAATTTAATTGAGAAGGCTTATAAATAGTATGAAGAATAAACGGCAACAGAAACTGATGTGTACACAACAATGTGGTTGTTGTTCATTGGGCGTTACGATTGTTCGAAATGAACAGTATCCCTGGAACAAAAATAATGTGCAAACCTGTAAATAATTAATCTATCAAAACTTGACGCTTGAAGAATTGCACACAACTGTTCGTTAGTGTGTCTGTTCTTTTAGAACAAAGCCGCAATGAACTTGCTTGTAATTAAGCACAAAGCTTGTCACGTTTTTCGTAACGTATTTATAAAATAACGAGGTAACACTTACCGTTATTATCATGTTGGGATTCCTGTCTTCTATATTTAATTTGTAAAATATATTTTTCCCTCTGTTGGTTAAGCGGCTAGTCTCAGTGGGTTTCCTTGCGTGCAGTTGACCAAAAAGTGTGTAAAAAAACATTTGTGGCTGAAAATTCACCTATGTAAATACAAGTGGATAAACAAAAACAAACAAACAAACAACATATTTAGTATTACAAAATTCTATTCCAGAGTTGGTAAATAAATGTATTTACTGGAATAATCGTTATTTTTGGAAAATTGGTTACGATATCTGAATCCTGTTGTTTGAAGTCAATCATAAAGCAAGATATTAAATTGTTTTGCCCACCACGGTACCGAAACCAGGTTTCTAGAGTTGTAAGTCTGTCGGCATAGCGCTGTGCCACTGTGGACACACCATGGAATATCTGCTATGTCCAACGAAGGAAATCGAACCACTTATTCCAGCATTTTAAGTCCGTGGATCAGCGATGTGTATTCGTACTTATACCGCTAAAACTGGGTTTCGATATCCGTGGTGGGCAGAGCACGGAATAGCCCACTGTGTAGCTTTGGGCTTAACTACGAACAAACAAATCGTAAATTTACCGCTGTCCCACAGAAGGCTTCCACATGACATTACTTAACAATATTGAATTAAATTATTACACTAATTGTGCTGGTTGCTTATGGCAACTAACAAATTATGTTATCAAAAAGATATTTTTTTCAAGGTCAAGATATAAGACAAAGATAAAAAAACGTGAAGTTTTTCAATGCTATTTATATGTATGTAAAAATAGCGTTCATTTAGCACATTCGGAATCATAATTCAACATGTTATCATATTTTTCAGTGTGTAATGTCAACAAAACAGTTCAACATCTCTCCTTCCCCGGTGGTTCAGCGGTAAGTCCAAGGACTAAAAATTGGGGTGGATACCCGTGATGGAAATAGCACAGACAACCTATTATGTAGTTTAACATTTTGCAACAAACCAATAAAAGAGTTCTTCAGGTAAAGTTGAGAGATCGCTCATTGCCACGTTAAGCCTAAAGTCTAGCAAAACTAGGCTAAGACAATAGCAGCATGTAGCATTATGAAAACCTACTAAATACGTATGTTAGCAACCCACAACCTCATAACAGATGTGCAACAAATGAGTGAAACTGCACCATCTTTACAATCAGCAGAGCTATCCAGACGAGTGTACAAACATCGCCTATTTTGGTTTCAAAATGAATGTTAATGCAATAGTACTATAGGTACACTCTTTGAGAAGGGCTGTTTCAACTTGTGTAATACGTATTTAAAGAACACACTTTTTACCTAAGTCTTAAACATTTGTACAAGTTCTTTTACTGATGGAAAAATTAATTATAAGGCTAGTTTAATCACATTTGCTTTTCTAAGAAATAAGAGATTGAAAAAGCTTATTTGGAGTCGACTCATTTCTTTTTCTGCTAACGTATAATGTGATAGTTTCAGATTAAGTAGCAACAGAACGCTCTCAAGTAAGGACCAAAAATGTTGAATATTTACTTTCATTCTAAGCAGTTAGTTTAAATTCGTATTGCCAATCAACGGTTCACTGATATTTTCTACGATCCACAGTAAAATGAAGTTTTTACACCGAAATTTTTTTTAAAAAGTAACACACAATTTATATTATATACTATTAAAGTTTAATTTGCGGGCTGTTTCTTTCTGACTTAAACTATTACACTATTAGTTTTCATTAAATATTTTTAATTTAAAATATTATTAGGTATCAGAAGGTATGATCCACTTTGACCAACTATGAATACGACGTTAAATGTTAAGAGCTATTAAATATGTTTTATTTTCTTTCTATAGTATTATCAATTTTATGAATGTGTTTCCTCCCATGGTCATCTATAGATAAAGTGTATAATTGGTCATCTATGGATAAAGTGTATAATTGGCCATCTATAGCTAAAGTGTATAATTGGCCATCTATGGATAAAGTGTATAATTGGCCATCTATGGATAAAGTGTATAATTTTAAGAATTAATAACAAAACTTCCCTTTGTTTCTGCATATATATCAGTGTTACGAATATAATGTAAGAAATCCTCATTTCAACTGTGGATAGGTGTTAAATTTAAAAAGTTAATAAACAATTCATATGACAAAATCTTGTTGAGTCTCTCTTATAATTAATTATTTAATGTTCACAATGTGAACGGGACATCTTAGTACATCCCACGAATATCGGAGTTGTGAAACATCATTGAAAGTGAAGAGCACGTTATGTTTAAATATAGAAAAAACTCATTCGTAGTATTTTAGACAAGTATCACTGACTGAGAAAACAAAGAAACTCATTCTAAAAACAAACATGGAGCCTCTGATCTATTATTTGATTCAACATTTGTCGCAGAGTTCAACAAAATTCATGAAATTCTATCTTTCATTATAATTGCGAAAGCATATCCCCAAAATAGTGGAAGGTCCCGAGTTAAAAGAGAGTCCGAATCAGCCAAAATCTTAACTATAATTATAGAGAAATAATTGTACGGGGCACAATCACTTTTTTTTATAATTATCCCTACTGTCTCTTTACTAACTCTGAATAAATCAAAAGAACAATAATAGGCTTCATGTAGTGATAGAATGAGTATTACGTGTATAGTGTTGTGAGTTATCGCCGTTAGGGGTCTATATCAATGAAACATTTGATAAATACATAATACTACTACTAATTCATTCATCTGGATCATGAAGCATGAAGTCATGAATTTGAGATTAACATATTGAATCAATATGTCAGATGTTTGTTATTCCCATCACAATGTTCCTCATAACTATTATTGCATTTCCATAATAAACGCTCTGATTTTTCACATGAATGTTATGTTTAGGTGGACTCACATATACTTAGTACTGTGTATAATTTTGTATGTACTTTAACTCACCAGATAAACTTAATATCACAATTTAGAACAATCCTATTTGTTTCAAATATTACATGTACTCGGGTAACAAAAAATCTGGATTATTTATTGCATTTTTTATTGTGATAAAACTAGCACAGCCAATACGATTCTGTGTAATACATTTAGTTGTCCTAAATCTTATGGTGTTTTGTAAACCATGTTGCTACTATATGTCTCCTTCAGAAAGGGTGTGAATATAACGAACTTTTAACCTTTCACCATCAATTCATGTCAATGTTCACAAGCATCATTAGTGTTAGTATTGAAAGTTATAAGTCTAAGTATTCATAAGTACTTTTAGTGTTAAAGGTTTCTAATCCAAGTAAATCCGTTAAGGTTTGAAGAACTACATTTTCAACTACATTGTTTCTGATACGTTTAAAGATTTTACCGATTTATACTTGTGGTTTTCGTTGTGACAAAAATGTAATTATATCTGGTCATTAGTGGATATGATAAGAAGTCATTGAATTGCTTCAGGAATTTTAACGAAATATTTAAGGATTTGTTCTCATGTTTACCCGTTTTTTTATATACTTGTATAAAATTCTTAGCAAAAACTTTTTACGGTTAAGTTTTATATATCTCTTTATTCCAGTATTATTCCGCTTATTCTCCAGTTAACAAAATACATTTTGTTTCACTTAAAGTGGTACACCGCTGGCCAAATTCTTAAGGCCAATGAACATAAAGAAAAACATATGCATTTTGCGTTGTTAAACTCAACCACTTATTTGAGTAGAGTTTCGAAAGATGAAAATAAGAAAATTGAAAATAAAAAAAAACGTTTTTGGCATTTACTGTGGAAAATATGAACTATGAAACTAGCCTAAATAGTAGCTGGTCAAAAGCTCAAGACCATACCAAAAAAAAATCCTAAACAGGGTAGGAAATGCCCAACAAGAGGTCTCAGAAGTGAGTTGCACGGCCGTCATTGCGAATAACTTCAAACATTCGCTTTGGCATGGTCGATATAAGCGTTTGCAGAAGGTTGGCTTAAATGTTATTCCAAGTAGTGAAGATGGCTTCATCAATGGGGTTCAGTTGGGACTAACACGTTGGATGGTCAAAAAGAATTACGTTATTCACCATGAAAAAAGTCCTTTGTCCTGCAGGTATTGTGGATTGCAGCGTTCTCCTGCTGAAAGATCCAGTCATTTCCATACAAGCGAGGGCCTTCAGTTAATAAGAATGCTCTCTCAAACATGCCAGTGTAGCCAGCTGCTGTTTGACACCCCTGTGTAACCTGAAGCTCCATTGTTCCATGGGATGAGAAAGCACTCCAGATCATGATGGAACCTTCTCCGTTGTGTCGTGTAGAAAATGTCTGCGGTGGGATATGCATATTGTATCAGTAATGTTGGAAGCCATCTGGACCATCTAGATTAAATTGTTTCTCATCAGAGAACAAATCCTTTTTCCACTTTTCTACGTCCCATGTTTGGTGCTTCTCAGTAAAGTTTAACCGAGCTGTTTCGTAGTGCGGAAGGAGGAGTGGCCTTTGAAGACGTTTACAGTTTTTAAAGCCTTTCTCCCGTAGATGCTGTCTTATTGTCCTTGAGCTGCATTCTGCATCCGTAAGGGCCTTAATCTGGTTCGACGATCGGCTGGTGTCTTGCCGGACAACCTGTCGAATCCTTTTGCTCAACGCCAGCGAAATTTTCTTAGACCGATTACTTGAAATTCTCGTTCCGTATCCCTCAGGGTCTTTTAAGAAATTTGCACCAGCTGTTTTACTACGTCCAATCTCACCAGCGATGGCACGTTGAGAGAGACATTGCTTTTGCAGCTCGACAATTCTGCCACGTTCAAACTCTGTCAACTTTTTAGCCTTTGCCCTGTTTTTACCCAATGTAACACAGGAGATGTCAGTGGAAGATGTTAACAACGCTAATGCTTGAGCACAAATGACTAAATTTCGTAACGTATTTACCGATTAATGCTTCGTTTTAATATGGTCTTTTAACTTTTGACCAACTAGTATTCAGGCTAATTTTATAGAGTTTACATTTTCCTTATTAAATGCTATAAAAGCTTTTTATTTTTATTTTCCATTTGTATATCTTCATCTTTCGAAGCTCTATCAAATAAGTGGTTGAGTCTAACAATGCAAAATGCATATTTTTTTCTTTATGTTCATTGGCCTTAAGATTTTACCCAGCAGTGTATTTCTGAGACACCGAAAGCGTTTAAATTTATGGAGCTAGAGGTGATATGCCAGTGTTCAACTAAAGTTAGATATAATTGAATACACTATTCTTGAAGTTCTAGAAAAGTCTTAACTTTCCCATGAGTCTTACTAATTCTGAAATCTTTCAAGAAGTAAAGCTTATCAGTTATGAAATCCAAAAAAAGAAATAACGATACTGATTCTTCATGGAATTATATTTAATAAATCAGCATGTACAAATCATTGGAAAGGTGGAACAACATTACATCTCAAATCAGCTTTCAAAACACTTAAAACAAATCTTTGAACAATCACGTAAGGCCATTATTCCCTTCAAATTTTGCTTTTGTGACCTGGATAATGAAATTTAAAAATTAACCTATTTTATATGTAAAAAACGGGCAAATATGCACATTTTCATTTATATAAGGTCTGAATAAAACATTTGAATCTAGATTTACATGAAGTTAAAATACTACGTCTCAGATGGCGTGCTGGCGGGAATAGTGGCGAGAGCTCTCCAGTGAAAGACTGCCTCCACGCCACCTCGACAGATACACCCTTAATGCTAGCATATCTGGGACAAGACCTCTATCTCTGATGTATCCTGCTAATATGATCGTCATCAGTGACCTTAAAACGTAACATATGTTGTTTTTAAAAAGGTCAAGCTTGAGGAAGTATTCAAAATACTTAGTAACAACTAGAATTCGTTTATTATTGAGCATAAAATTTATTTGTTGTTTTTTTTAATCTCGCGCAATTCTAGCAGTGTTGTGAGATTAGAGGGAAAGCAGCTAGTCATCATCACCCATCGCCAACTCTTGGGCTACTGTTTAACCAATTATTCAAATTTCACTTTGAATGAATTACTTTGTGTAATAAATATTGTCCATTGATCACACTCTTATGTTAAGTTTCTCTCTTTTGATTAAACCTCAGTCAAAGGCAGAAAAAAATTAAATGCTGCTTTGTATTTGTTTGTTTTGGAATTTCGCACAAAGCAACTCGAGGGCTATCTGTGCTAGCCGTCCCTAATTTAGCAGTGTAAGACTAGAGGGAAGGCAGCTAGTCATCACCACCCACCGCCAACTCTTGGGCTACTCTTTTATCAACGAATAGTGGGATTGACCGTCACATTATACATCCCCACAGCTGGGAGGGCGAGCATGTTTAGCGCGACGCGGGCTCGAACCCGCGACCCTCGGATTACGAGTGCACGCCTTAACGCGCTCGGCCATGTCAGGCCGCTGCTTTGTAATATCGAATATAAAAAAGTCTCCTCTTTTTGCTGTTTCTGCCCATTATTGTGAGGAAAATCAAAGCAATCTGAGAACGCCACAAACGCCTCTCTCATAGCATATCTACAAACTCAAAGTGTGGAGCAGGTTTATGATACCATAGGACTCGAACCACCAGTCTATAGTCAATCAGCTGAAGTTAGAGATGATTATACACAGATAGCCTTTGTGTAGTTTTGTGCGCGCGCAAAATATTCTAAAACAAAATTAACGACTTGAGATATTTAAACAACGAAAATAGGCTTAAACTTTTAAATCTGTTTTTTTTTCCTAAGATGTAGAAGAATAGTAACTTGATTCGGATAGTCCAGCATGGCTAGGAGGTTAAGTCACTAAACTCGTAATTTGAGAGTCACGGGTTCGGATCCCCGTCACACTAAACATGCTCACCCTTTAAGTCGTGGGGGCGTTATAATTTAAAGGTCAATTCAACTATTTGTTAGCAAAAGAGTATCCCAAGAGTTGGCGATGGGTGGCGATAACTAGCTGCTTTACCTCTATCTTACGTTGCTTCTTTAGGAACGGCTAGAGCAGATAACCCTCGCGTAGCTTTGCGCGAAATTCAAAAGAAACAAGCCTTAACTTGGATATGAAAAGATTGAACACTCTTTCTCTTTTTGGTCTTCTCCAGTGGAGAAATAAACATAAATTCGTTATTTTGACTACTTTTTTTTGAGTGGGGAGAAATCTTAATGAGCTTAATTGCCTTTTAATAGTTTTATGATTAGGTTATACAGTTGAATCTAAGGATTCATATATTTGTTTTTATTAAAAGTAAACCTATCCAGTAGACAATCTGTAATTTTCTCATCACAAAAATCAAAGGCCGATTTTTTTTTTAGCTCTACAACTGCTCGACTTACCACTGAGCCACTGGGGTAAGGGAAAAATCTGGGAAGCAAATATTTTATTTTATTTGTGAATAATTTTCTTTTAATTATAAATCTTTCTTGAAATGCCAATGTGTTGTAATCTTTTGGATTGTAGATCCAATTTAGTTGCATAAGACCGTAAATACATTTTAAAATACGCTAATTACTGAAACGCAACAATAGATGAAAATACCTGTAGGAAATGGAAGATGGTTTGACATTAATGGTCATTCATCTGAAATAATGCCCAGATTTCTTTCCTATGATTCAGATATTTTAACTATTTCTGTATATCCATACATGGCACTGTTTTATATCTGAAATTTTACTGATAATTATTTACCAACATTTCATGAAATACATGCCATATTTTATTGTCTTCGCAAATGAATCCCAATCCAAGCAGTGTAGTTATATATACGATATTGTATGTAACTTCATATTCTGTGTTATAACAGTTCTTATCGTTTGGCGAGTTACTTTTAAATAATTTTGTAAGAATAATGCTAGGTTTAATCCACCTGATAAAAGGAAGAGTGTTTACTTCTTATACTACAAGGTCTACAAAAAAATCGAGCGTTTGTCCTAGCTCACAAATAGAAAAACATTCATTTACTTATTAAATTTCTCTTTTTTATACAAAACACACATTCATTGATGGCTAACTAAAACATTCGTCTACAATATAGTAATAGATTCATTAACTAATTAACTGTCTAACTACTCAAGTTACTGATTTACTCAAGAACAAATAGCTAATATTTTTTTATATTATTACTTTTACCAAATCTCTATGAAAATCCGAGATGCTACGTCATATTTAAATGTTCAGGAATTCTCTTGGCCTCACACATAATCACCATGCTATGTTAAATTCCCTCCAGCAACAGTACGAAGCGTTTAAATTAAAATATTGAAATACAGTTCGCAATATGAATATAGTGTATATCTGTTAAATCGTGATAGAAAGTATATGAGCAGGTTTTAAGTGTACGTCCGTATGTGGATACAAATTCCCTTGGTGCATTACCGGTTAGGCGAGGTACAACGTTACAAGTTCTGTGTGATGAATTATTCAGAGCTGTGTGCATCATATCCACTACTAGTTAATTCGTCTCAGGAATTTTTTAGATGCATAAGTTCAGTCATTAGAAGTCTCCCCGTCGCACCAAACACGATCGCCCTTTTCAGCCGTGGGGGCGTTATAATGTAACGGTAAATTCCACTATTGGTTGGTATAAAAGTACCCCAATAGTTGGTGGTGGGTGGTGATGACTAGTTGCCTTCCTTCTAGTCTTACGCTGCTAAATTATGGACGGCTAACGCAGATAGCCCTCGTGTGGCTTTGTGCGAAATTCAAAAAACAAACAAACAAACATTTGAGAAGGTTGAAACACTTCAAGTGACATAAATCCAAATAATGGAGTTTTAATAGTTAGTTCCAATAACTGTATTTTTGGTAATTTGTTGTTAACCTTTAATTGCGCCATAGGAATGCATTTTTCTTTACCATTACCTATTATGGGCAGTTTCTTACTTTACACGACAGCTGTATATTGTTGGAGCACTTGTCAATAATGAAGTGTTTCACCAGCAGGGTAGAACTGAGAAAGATAAATTTTTCAGTGAATTGTAAATGAATGTAAATAATATGTGTCTTTAGTAACAATAATATGACGTTTTCGCTGGTTGTGTAATTGTGATGGTACATTGGTTGAACCAAAATATTTTAGACAATCTTCAAAAGCTGTAATTAAAATTGTTCGGATTATGTGCAGACTTGAAAATGTTTAGATTCACGTAAGTGACACAATTTCCTGAAAGAAACACTGTTTAATAGTTAATATAAAAGATACTTGTTCACTGGTTGATATTAAAAATATTAGTTTAATAGTTAAAGTAAGAAATATTTGTTCAGTAGTTAATATAAGAAACGTTTGTTCAGTGGTTAATATAAGAAATATTTGTTTAATAGTTCATCCAGTGAGTAAAATGGGGCACACAGTATATTTTTGCGACCAAACCAAATACAGTCAAAGAGAATGATGAAAGTTAAATCGAAATGAGACAGTTGAGTTATACAGCACGAAAGAGTTAGTCAATAACTTTGTTATTTATTACTGTGTTAGTTAGAACCTTACCTTTAGATATTCCTCCAGGCACACAACATTCTGGGTTACATTTCAAGGAAACATAGTTTTGAATCTCCTGAGTCAGAAAGAAGGAAACGGCAATAAGAGAGAAGCATATCGTTAATTATTTGACCTAGTTGATAATCTTATGCACTCTTACAAAACTTCTCTTTGTATGTTCTCTAACTTATAAAAGACCTTAAGTTTGTTCTTGTAAATACTTACATGTTACAATTCATCACTTGAAGTCACGATTGTGTAAACTATTCCAAAATCTGTTCTTATATTTTTTCTAGGTCATACTACAACACATTCTGATTCAGCAATAAACTTGTGTACTTGTAGGTTAAACATGTGGGTTCGATACCTGCGGTGAACACAACATATAAACTCTATTTGGTAACTTTGCGTTTAAAAACATAACTTTCACATTCACAGATTCAGAAAATTATAAGACGTTTAGAAACTATTTTTTTCCTCTGCAGTTTTTAATAATGTGATTAGTCTTCTCAGTGGTGCCTAGTTTGTAGAAATAAGATAAAATTATATAAAAAATAGTTTATTTGATCATTAGGAAAAGAAACCTGTATAACAAAGACAAGACTAGACAACGTTAGAATAAAATAAATAGCAGAGCCACAGAAAAAACTCAGACCCTAATGAAATAATTTAAGAAGACACAATAAAATATGTAGTGTTCATTAAACTCCCAGTTCTCAGTTATTTAAGAGGGGTTAACCGTAGCTCCCCGCTAGTACAGCGGTAAGTATCCGGATCTACGATGCTAAAATCAGGGGTTTGATTCCCAACGGTGGGCTGAGCAGATAGCCCGATATGGCTTTGCTATAAGAAAAACACAAAAACACGCGAACTGGAGGTTCGGAGGACACCAAGATACGAAACGTTTGCGACTCTCTCTTTCCTTCACTTTTCTTTAGTTGAGTTCGTCAGAAAGAAAAAAATTAAATCACGGAGAATGCACAAAAAACAAAACAAATTTATTCATGCCAAAAATAAGAAAAAACACGACCATAAATAAAAGAATAAAATAAGAGGTGTTTCTTTGTTTTTGAATTTCACGCAAAGTTACACGAGGACTATCTGCGCTAGCCACCTCTAACTTAGAAGTATAAGATTAGAGGCAAGGCAGAAAGTTATCACCTTCCACCGCCAACTTTCCACTGAAAGAGCAAGCATATTTGAGGTGACAGAGATTTGAAATCCCAATCCTTCGATTACGAGTCAATTGTCGTAACCGTCGGGCCGTCATCACTCTAATGGCCCAGCAAGAGTAATCTGAGGGTCTAGTCTTACATTACTAAATCAGGAACGGCCAGCGCAGATAGCTCTCATGTAGCTTTGCGCAAAACTGAAAAAACAAACAAATGACGGATGACAGAGAGAGAAACGAAGCGAAACGTCAGTAGAGTGTTGAGCTCGCTCTCACTAATCTAATCTTCATCTGTTGAGTAAGTTATACCTAAACGAAACGAAAAAAAGGAAATAATCCTGAAGCTAAAATAAGCAGAAAAACAAAAACAAATATTTGTTTAGTAGTAGATCCCCTAAAAATATTTGCTCAGTAATTAATCTAAAATATTTGCTCAGTAGTACCTCTAAAAGATGAAAGTAGTTATTTTTTCAAAATCTCCAGAAAATGCGAGATGCCACGTAATATTTGGATACTCAAAAAATTTCTACGCTTCACATATAATCATTATTCTCTCTAAGAAACAGTACGAAATATGTTAGTAGCTAATCTTGTTTAGTTTCCAAAGAAACTAAACCAATGTTAAATCTTACAAAAAAGCTCTATTGAAGAATTAAGTAAAAAATTTCTGACAAAACCTTTCAGTTTATTAAACGTTTCAAGTTTTAAAAAGATGTCTGAGCAATATTCTGTTAAACACAGAGGGGAATCTGGCCTTTAACACTAGTAAATAGAATAACAGCTTGAGACAGGATTGCAAATGAAACTTCTGCTACAGGTGACCTTCGTCAACTCATGTTTGACCACATGGATGGAAAACCCCTAGGACATTACTTCATTCACTAACATAAAAGACCACTTTCTATTTCTAGACGCCCCATGGTATTTTCTCTGCAAGAAATTCTATTAACTGCCAATTTACAGAGGAAGTTCTGAGCAGAACGATTAAAAAGCAACGTCAAGGTGAGCCTACTGAAACGACTTTAACATTTATATCTAATTGAAAATAAATACAAAAATTTTGAAAAAGCTCATATTAACTAAGAAAGCAGAAAACATGTGGTACCATTGTGTATTATATTATTTACTCACTTTACCTCTGGGAAGACCTGACCATACCGAAATTTAAAAGTATCAAAACAAAATAAAAATTTAATGTTTTAATCACGTGTTGCTTTATAAAGAATATAATTCGTCCTAACTCCAACGAAATCGCCTGCCTATATTCACATACACATAAGTTACAAACTTTTACAAGTTGCCACATATACTAGTAGCTCCTAAAATATCACCAAGGGCATTTGTACCTTTCTTTCTTTAACTGACATGGACTACTCTCGTAAACTATACCTCACAGTCCAATAATATACCACTCCTTGTGAGTGGTGAAACTCACAGTACTTTATAGGCTGGTGAGTCATCTCATGTTAGTCGCTTTTACTAGTTAATGGTACCACACCTCTTATTACCAGGTCATCATGAAGAGATTCCCAGCCACTCCACTAGCCATCAGTGGTATACTCAGGCAATACTCATTATCTTATTAGTTGGTCAAACGGCTCATGTTAGCACTTCTTGTTTCACTCCCTTAGAACACATGATATCCTAATGATGCTCTATCATTTAGGTTTCTACATTGCCTGGACTCAATCTAGGGGTGAGGTGGTGGGGAGAACATTATTTGACATCTCATTCTTTGTCCCGATATTGTGGAATCCGAGTGATAGTTGTAAAGTACATACATGGCATCGACATAATTCCACAGATAAAAGAAAATATTTCCATAGACCTCGCCATCCTTCCTTAAAGACATTCTGCCTTAAAGACCCATCCCTCTTCAAATCACACGTACATCTTCTTGTACATCAAGACACTTTCATGTTCGCTAAGACTAGTGTATTTTATGGAGCATTCACAAATGCCCAACTGTTTGTCCTCTTAGAGAGTATACACACCCCCACAATGAAAAAAAAACCTTTGGTTTAGGCATTAAAAATCCACATTCCTTACACCTATGTTGTATTTCATTTGGAAGAATTAAATTGTTTTGAATTTCGCGCAAAGCTACACGAGAGCTATTTGCGCAGGCCATCCTTAATTTAAGAGTGTAAGGCTAGAGGGAAGGCAGATAGTCATAACCAGCCATTGCCAAATCTTGGGCTACTCTTTTATCAATGAATGTTGGGATTGACTGTAACAGTATAACACCTCCACAGCTGAAAGGATGAACATGTTTGTTGTGAAGGGAATTCGAACTCGCGACCCTCGGATTAGGAGTCGAGTGTCTCAACCACTTGGCCATGCTGGATCCTCATTTGGAACAATCAGTCAGAACACACTCATTGGAGACTGAAAGGATATCAACTTATGGAGCATGTGTTTATTTATTTCTCCACTTTCCGAGTGTATTAGGAAGAAAGAGTCGAATCAAAGAAAGTACATAAAAGATAAAGTTTAAATTACAAATAGGAAAAAAAAACACAGTTAATTCTACCTGTCGTGGCTCTATTGGATTGATGAGCGAGAAGAGAAATGAAGAGAAATTTTTGTGGGTTAATTTTCGCCAGTGCAACGTATCCACCCTTCTATTAGGTAAACTACAGCTAGGTGAAACTACCCAATGAAAATAAATCCAAAGTCAAAAACAATCTTTAAAAGAAAAAAAAAGTTCAGATCTTAGCTGAAATAAAACGATTTTAAAATAATCTTACAAAAACTATAATGAACACTTTAGTCAGAAATATCATACCAAAAACGTCTCAGACCATTAAAAGATTTGAATAAAGAGAAATGTACGCAAATACTCTACCTAACACGGAAAGAGCCTGGAGTTTAATAGTACAAATATAATAATTATGAAATAAACCAGATTTGTTCACGAAACCGTCATGCACGTGATTTTCACCCACTTTTTATCATACAAAATGGTGAAGCTTCCATGCCACTAAAAGGTTTGCTGACATAAAAATGTGTTTTATTTATCTGTCGATGTCATATGTGGAAGACAATATACGACATCCAAGTGTAAAATATTTGATTGATTGTCAGTTGGCAGATGATATTCTGGAAAGAACTAGTAAAAAAAAGTTAAAATGTATTAATTTGGAAAACTTTCCTCACTCAGACTGAGTTGAAATTAAATTTAATATTGGTGTATTTAGGTAGGGGCTAAAAGAGGCGAAGTCTTAGGGCCCATGGTCTTTATGGTGACCAATTGATAATTTTATTTCATGTAAAATTACATGGGATTAGCGCTCACAGAAATTGTTGCATCATGTGTTACTCTGACAATAGAATTCATTACACTAATAGAAGAAAAAGACATTTCACAGAACTCTTAACCTCCAGCCCAAAGTGTAGAAAGGAATACTCACCCTTCCAGGACTCCATTAACCTATACCGCCAATGTTCAACCTAACATAAAAATGGGAAAGGTTGATCGAGCAAAATGAAAATAATAAATAGTTTATCGTTATATAACGTTACATTTTATTTCGTTTACAATTGGTTCCTCAATACTGGTCAGAATACACTAGACACAAAACTTAATTTCAGTGACAACGTCACAAAATGTTTGTTGAAAGGCTTCTAATTTTAGGTAATCACTGAGAGGGTATTGAGTTTTGAGCGCTGCGTAACACTAGTAGCTTATTTCATAAACGTTTTATATCCAAACCATTTAGCAGTAGCACCATCTCAGAAGTTAATATGGGTAATTAGCCTTCTTGACTATTTTAGGTTTTTAAAGATTTAAGTTTAAAAATCAGTCTATTTTTGGAGCACTGGTTTTAGTTATTTCCTGCATCATTTAATAATCATTCACACAAAGCAAACTACAATTTGTATAAATGCTTTTTATGAGTGAGTGTCTGAATTGATCCAAAAATAACTAAGTGATACCTATCACAAGTGGATTATTCTCATCTCATTTGCCTACCTAAATGGCGCTTCCTGCAGTTGGGGACGAATGGCAGATCGTTTTATTTTTTAAAAAACAAATATGTCTCATGCCTCAAAATGGTTGCAACAAGTAGTACGATATTTTCTGAAAACATTTTGTACGCGTATAATAAGTGGTGTTTCTGGAATTGTTTTTTTTAATTTGGTGAGGGCACTATAAAAGGGACAAAGAGTTGGTTAAAGGGAAAGGGGTGCATGAAAAGGGTAGAGGATTAAGTGTTATTAAATACAAAAGAAATAGGTCTGATAGTGTTTCAAACTACCATTAAACCCATTCCTTAGGTCTCATGGTGTTTTAAACTATCATTAAACCCGTGCCGTAGGTGTGATGGTGTTTCAAGCTACCATTAAGCCCACCCTTTGGCCTGAAGGTTTTTAAACTACCAATAAACCCGCCCCTTAGGTTTGACGGTGTTTCAAACTGCCATTAAACCCGTTCTTTAGATCTGATGATGTTTTAAACTACCATTAAACCCACCCCTTGGGTCTGATGCCGTTTTAAACTATCACAAAACCATTCCTTAGATCTGATGGTATTTTAAACTATCATTAAATTCACCCCTTCGATCTGATTGTGTTTTAGACTACTATTAAACCCATCCCTTAGGTCTGAATGTGTTTTACACTACTATTAAACCCATCCCTTTGGTCTGATGGTGTTTCAAACTGTAATTAAACCCACACATTGCATCTGATGGTGTTTTAAACTACCGTTAAACCTACCTCTTAGGTCTAATGGTGTTTGAAACTGTTATAAAACCATTCTTTAAGTTTGATGGTGTTTAAACTACCATAAATTCATTATTTAGGTCTAATGGTGTTTTAAACTGTAATTAAACCCACCCATTGCGTCTGGTAGTTTTAAAATTACCATTAAACCCATCCGTTAAGTCTGATGGTATTTCAAACTGAAATTAAACCCGTCGCTTTGATCTGATGGTGTTTTAAACTACCATTAAACCCGATCTTTAGGTCTGATTGTGTTTTAAACTATCATAAAACCCTCCCCTGGGTCCTGATGGTATTTTAAACTACCAGTAAACTGATCACTTTGGTCTCATGGTGTTTTAAATTACCATTAAACCCATCCGATAGGTCTGATGGTATTTCAAACTGAAATTAAACCAGTCTGATTGTGTTTTAAACTACCATTAAACCCATCCTTTTGATCTGATGGTGTTTCAAACTACCATTAAACCCATCCTTTAGGTCTGATCATGTTTCAAACTATCATTAAACCCATCGCTTATGTTTCATCTGATTGATCATAGGTTTAAGTATATCTACTCCACCTGTCATCAATCATGAGCACGTTTCTTTCGGTGAAAGTACTATGTAGGAATAAATTTAAATTATTACAAGACAAAATCCTAGTAGCATTTAACATGGAGTTATGTTTGATGTAGAGGTATCCGACGGCTGTTTTTCTTCATTCCCCACTACCACATATAGAAACGCCATTATGTATGCTAGAGAATTTATAGTGAACTGTTGTTCTCAAGGATGCGTAGTTACATCTTTCTGATACATTAAAGTAATGAACCATTCTGCTGTCATTTTAGAGGACGTTTTCATCCAAGCCAACTATCAGATAGGGCAACAATGTTTTTATTTCACTTAGTATTCACAGGTCGAGATGATACTTCATAGATCATGGGGTCGTGCTTCTTAAACGACATTTTTTCCTTTAGTACTGTGAATATTATTATGTTAATTAAATGTTTCAAGTGACGTAGATAGTATCACGTTGTGTGGTATCATGTACGTTTGTAATAGTTACGTGTTTGACACAACGTGATATACACGGCAATACAGAGTCTTCGAATTCCAGGTAACTGATAGAACTGTCTTTTGTAAAGAATATGGCTTTATAACTATAACAATGATTACAAAGCGATCTCTCAGCATTACTCTTCTGCAAAAAGTGTTTGATAAAATCTTAATGTAGTTTTCAATATAACACCCCCTCCAATGGCACGACGAATGTCCGCGGACTCGCACTGCTAAAACCGGCGTTTCGATACCCGTGGCGGACGGATCACAGATAGCTTATTGTGTAACTTTGTGCTTAATTATAAACAAACAGTACAATATGTATCCATAGCATAATTTTTTTAGAACAAAGCCACATTGAGCTACATGTTGTGTATATCGTGGGGAAGAGATCCCCACATTTTAATGCTATAATTTATCCTATAGCGTGGCAAAACAACAATAATGACAATACGTGCAATGAGAGGACTGTAGATCGTAACATATCAAAACATTTGTAAAGATAGAATATTTATATATGAAATTACTTTGTGTACAACCTTGTTTTCTTTCTTAATAGAAGACTGTCGTTGTTATAGGCGTGGTCTGCTGGATATGTTTTTAAATGGCGTGATGACAGTAAAAAAAAAACACTTACAAGAGACAGATTGAACGTGTTTTGAAAAGTTAACAAGACGACAAATCAGAAGTTGGGCCACGTGCTTCACGAAAAGACCATAAAATAAGCAAGAATACGAATGTTTAGATAGAATGTTCTAGAAGAATGCCCATCCAGAAATTCGATGGTGAACATATTTCTCTTCACTTAAATATCTAAAAAAAAACAATTTACTGCGCACCACAGTAATATATTTTATTTGTTCCCCACTAGGACAGCTGAAAGCTTTCTAAATTGCAATGCTAAAATCAGTGGCTCGATTCCCCTCGGTTGGTTCAGCATATAGCCCGATGTGGCTTTCCCATAAGAAAACAACCAAACAACCAACCCTCTGTGGACTAAGCAGACAGCCCGATGTAGCTTTTCTGTAAAGAAACACACACAACTGACTTTAAACTGCGGAACATAATACAGTTTATAATCGACGACAGTTTATAAGTTATTACTGACTCTCGTATATTTTATTAATATTCATATTTCAGTTCCATTAGTTGATAAAAAGCTACCAGGTAGATGTTGTATTGTTGTTACATTTTCTTACAGCAAAGCTACATCGGGCAATCTGCTAAGACCACTGAGGGAAATCAAACCCCTGATTTTAGTGGTGTAAATCCGTAGACTTACCGCTGTACTATCGGGAAACTACTAGTTACAACTCAGCAGTATGTCTGCGGACTTACAACGCTAAAACCGAGTTTCGATACCCGTGGTGGGCAGAACACAGGTAGTCCATTGTGTAGCTTTGTGCTCAATTTAAAACAACAATATATCCATGATATTATCATTAATGATATAATATACCATTGCTACTCTCAATACAAACCTAATATACCAAGGATAATATTAATAACAACCTATTAAAGCACTACTAATAACCACCTATTATACCAATACTAAAAACAATAACAACCTCATATACCAATGGTGGTATCAATAACAATCTGCTTCACGAAATGAAACTTTTTAAAAATCAACAAAAAGTGTGTTTCTCTGTGGTTTTCTTATAGAAAAGCCACATTGGGCTATTTGCTGAGCCCACCAAGGAGAATCGATCCCCTGATTTTAGCGTTGTGAATCCGTAGACTTACCACTGTACTAATATTTCCTAGTGACTCAGCAGTATATCTGTGGGCGTGTAACGCTGAAAAGTCACTTTTCGATATCCATGGTGGGCACAGCAAAAATAGACCATTATGTAGTCTTGTTCTTAAGTACAAAAAAATAAAAAATATTCTAGAACGAAATGTTCAGATGTTTTGTAACAGATGTCTCTTCAAACTACTAATTACTGTTATTCGTAAAGAACTCGCCTCTCTACTGTGGGGGTTTTGTAATGTGAGTCAATTCCACTCTTCGTTGGTAAAAGAGTAACCCAAGAGTTGGCGGTGAGTGGTGATGACGAACTTCCATCCCTCTAGTTTTAGAATGCAAAAATGGGATGGCTAGCGCAGATAGCCCTCTAGTAGCTTTGCGCAAAATTCAAACCAAACAAATCAAATCGTCAGTTTCGAAGAAAAACTGCTGTAAAAATTGGAGTTTTGAGATATTTTATTAGGTTACGCGTTAGTTACATGAAAAATGGGATAAATTAAAATAGGTAAATGTGTGGATCACCAGTTTCACCCTGAGAATGAAGGTAAGGAGGAAAAAACATTTACCTAATTTCCAATGAAAAAAGAACTTTCTTGGCCTCGCTTTCCTTCCATTCTGACCTCTTTTTTGTTTCTATAAAGTAATATTCGTTAGTCATGCAGGAATTACAGACTGATAACTGGGGGCTACATTACGTAAGCCTGTAAAATCCCTTTATAATTCATGACCTTTTTTGCGAAGTACTGTTTTATATACAAGTATATGTGACAAGGGCAAAGTAACACGTATATCTGATACATGTATTTAGACATCGGACACTAATATTCTTTAAAATATAAATAAAGAAATAAGAATCATGTTTAGTTAAGAGATAACAATAAAGTTAGTAAAATAATACTATACATTTCAAGTAGAAAATCATTTAAAAGAATTACACTCTTAACAACAACAAACAACTTGCAGCGCTAAAATAGCCCATTGTGTAGCTTTGTGCTTAATTCAAAACAAACAAACAAAAGGACAAAAAAAAATCTGCATTTTTTATTATTTCGTCTACAGTACTGGACAATTCCTTCCATGTGAAACTGTAAAAAAAAACAGTAAAAGTGATATTTTAACACCCAGACTGTGAGTACATGAGATTAAATTCAGGAACTTGTGTGAGGAATGTTGAAGGAAGTTACAGTTTTGGGGGTTCAAATTAGAACAAAAAATATATACACGTTTTTTTCGGGATTATCTGCTTACCTTAAAAAATCACATTTTACTGCAAAATAACTCAATTCTCAGCAGTGATTGGCTACGAATATGTGGTGGTTTAGGAAGTTGGTAAAGCTGTGTGGTTCTTAAATAAAGCAATAAAAGTCTTAATGGGGTTTAGATATGATTTTCCAAACAAAAAAGCACTTATGAATGATAGACCCTGATTGATCAAAAAAACAGATATAAAAGAATTGATTAGTCTATATTTCCTCACGCACTGTGTTTATATTTTTCTGCTCTGGTGTTACCCATGTATTTTTGCTACAAAAGACGTACTTACTACAAATGCAATTTCATTTTTCACACATTAGTTTAGGTCGTGCAAGCGAGACCCGACACGGCCAGGTGGTTAGGGCGCTCGACTCGTAATCCGAGGGTCGCGGCTTCGATTCCCCGTCACACCAAACATGCTCACCCTTTCATCCGTGAGGGTGTTAGAAATGACAGATTCGTTGGCAAAAGAAAAGCCCAAGAGTTGACGGTGGGTGATGACGACTAGTTGTCTTCCCTCTAGTTTTACATTACTAAATTTAGGGAGGGCTACTGCAAATAACCCTCGTGTCGCTTTGCTCCAAATTCATATAAAAAACAAACAATCCTGCAAGTGAGTTAGCTGGAGTTTTTCTGCGATCATAAGTAGAAACGATCACAACAATGATTGGGCATTCTGTAAAATTTACATTAGTAATTGTAGTAACTTACGGACCGTCACACAAACACACACGTACAAGTTAAACTACCTGTTGTAGTAATTTCGTAAGAAATTTGTGTCATCGCAGATAAATAAATAAAAGACTGTTTATTGTGGAAAAAAAATGTGCATAATTATGTCGCTTTTTGTTAGTCTCGCGATATCACCATTCACTGCCAACTCTTGGGCTACTCTTTTAACACTTTATAGTGGGATTAACTTTCACATTATAATGCCCCCAAGAAGGAAAAGGGCGAGCATGTTTGACGTGACGAGGATTCGAACTCGCGATCCTTAGATTTCGAGACGAGCGCCCCACCCACTTGGCCACGCCGGGTCGTTTTTTTGTGTTGTTTTTTTTGTTTTTTTTTGGGGGGGGGGTAAATTATGTTATAAGAAAATTACCAAAAAAGATCGACCGAGATAACGTTATGAGATACGTGATTGTGTTGCTCTAAAAATCAAAAAGCAGTATGGAATAGAAACACAGGTGTTGTGAGGGGCTGCCTTTTGCCTCTGCGTTGTTTGAATTTAAATTGATTACGACCTTTTTTAAAGAACATTTCCTCCTTAAACAAAGTACCATTTTGCCTTCCAAACCAAATTTCTTACATCTCAGTTTGGGGCTTTTTTTAGAATACTTTTACATGTCCAGCACAACTTTAACGGATAATCTCGCTCCTACTGTTTCTTATATTTCATTAATTAATATGAATAACTGATATGGTTGTGTTTCAACGCCACGAATCCCAATATGATAAAACTAATATTTATAGTTTGAACATTAAATAATGATTTTTTATTCTCTACAAATCCTCCATGTTGTGAGCGTACTGGTGAATAATTTGAATTGCGAATAAACAACAGCAAGTAAAGAAACTGACTACAGGGGGTTAGTTTCAGAGATTATAAGTTTGGTTTGTTTTGAATTTCGTGCATAGCTACACGAGGGCTATCTGTGCTAGACATCCCTAATTTAGTAGTGTAAGACTAGAAGAAAGGCAGCTTGTCATCACCACTCACCGCCAACTCTTGGGCTACTCTTTTACCAAGGAATAATAGGATTGACTCTCACATTATAACGTCCCCACGGCTGAAAGCGCGAGCACGTTTGGTGTGACGGGGATTCGACCTCGCGACCCTCAGATTACAAGCAGAGTGCCTTAACTTCCTGGCCATGCGGGGCCTTAGAGATTATACGAGTGTTTATTTCAGATTCATTTCTATCTTACTTCGCCGTTGTAATATGAACGTTGATGACAGAGTTACAAGACAAAATGAAAAGAAATATAATTACCATAAAGTTTTTTAACGAGTTTCACTAGATTATAAGAAACACGACTGGTAACCATAATAAACGTTAAGTAAAAACGACTGAAAGTAACAAAGATGATTAAGTCAGTACTCCAGATGAACGGCGCCACAAAAAAGCATTTCATTAACACTACTAAATTACGCTCCTTGGATTTGGGATAAAGCCAACAATCTTTCGATAACAAACACTTCTCACATTACAGTGATCACGTGGTATTTCTTTCTTCTTGTTCGAACATTGCCAACAGTTTTAACGCCATCTGTTGGTATGTAATAAATTGGGCAAATAAATGAAATCACTTTCTTCTAGTTGAATTGTGTCACTCAGTGATCGTTAAAATACTTTAGCTTTTACAGTTATTTAAATAGTGACATACTTCATTTTCCTGCTGTGATGAACCGAAAGAAGAATTTGTTTATATTTCTACTCGTTTGTAGTTTTTATATTAGCAATATTATAAACTGGTCAACCACAGAGACAATGAATATCAGTTTTTATTCACCGTTAGTTTCTAATACCATTGGACATTTAGAAATTCACTAGTTATGTCATCAGCGCAATTATATCGAGGCCTGGCGTTGCCAGGTGATTGAGGCGCTCGATCCATAATCCAAGAGTCGCGGGTTCGAATCCCCGTCCACCAAACATGCTCGCCCTTTCACCCGTGGGGGCGTTATAATGTTACGTTCAGTCTCACCATTTGTTGGTAAAAGAGTAGCCCAAGAGTTGGCGGTGGGTGGTGATGATTAGTTGCCTTCCCTCAAGTTTTACACTGCTAAATTTGGGACGACTAACGCCGATAACCATCGAGTAGCTTTGCGTGAAATTCAAAACAAACCAGTTGTCCCAAATGAAATACAGCATTGCAGTCATGAAGGTGAATTTTCAACGCCTAAACCAAAGTGTTTTGTTTTCAAAACAAACCAGTTATTTCTTTAATAAAACCTTTGACTCATAACTTATTATAATTTAGTGTATTTTGTTAAAACATATACATTATTATGGACAATGATAACAAAAATGCAATTTTTTTACGGTGTACTAAATATTTCAACGAAACCTCAAATCGTACGTGTTTTAAGCTGCTCTATTAAATGTAACAACAAACTGAAGTCAGTATTAAAAAATCTACAAGTGATCTGACACAGAAACAATTCATGTCAAAAATATCGTGAGGTTCTTTGATATAAGTTAGAAGAAATTTAATTAGAAGGAATTGAGTGATTTTTTAAGTTGGAATTTTTTTAAACAAATGATGAATGTTATTTGTCTTAACAGTTCAGAGTTAGGTTAATCTGTTGTTAAAAGTTTTGAAGCGGTTAATATCGTCAATGCAAATTTATTAATTAAATAAAACTTGCGTTCGCATATCATCAGTCCAATTGTCACTGGGAAGAAAAAACTATTTTCACTTGTATTATGCTTACTAGATGGCGCCATAAACGTTATTCTGCACTGATGTAAAATTTTCCTTATTAACGTACACTTTTTCTTTTTTTATCTGTTTCTCAACAGGACCGCCAAGCATGGCCAGGTGGGTTAAGGCGTTCGACTCGAAATCTGAGGGTCACGGGTTCGAATCTCGGTCGCACCATACATGCTCGCCCTTTCAGCCGTGGGTGCGTTATAATTTGACTCGAGGGTTACCTGTGCTAGCCGTCCCTATTTTTGCAGTGTAAGACTAGAGGGAAGGCAGCTAGTCATCACCACCCACCGCCAACTCTTGGGCTACTCTTTTACCAACGAATAGTGGGATTGACCATCACATTATACACCCCCACGGCTGGGAGGGCGAGCATATTTGGCGCGACGCGGGCGCGAACCCGCGACCCTCGGACTACGAGTCGCACGCCTTAACGCGCTCGGCCATGCCAGGCCACCAACACGATAATAACGGTAAAAGTATTACCTCGTTAGCTTTTAAATAAGTACCGAAAAACGTAACAAAAACAATACCTTAGTTGAGACTTTTAAAACTCTGAAAGTAGAGCAAAAACAAAAACAAAACCTCTTACAAAAGATCATGCAAGGGGTTCCATAATTAGCCTATTGGCCTGTGTTTTGTCCTAATAAACAAGAACAAAAAATATCAAACGTGAAATCCCGACAAGCAAGAGCCAGAATATGTAAAATCATGACGCACAATAATTAGAATATTTTTTTTTAAATATTAATGCATGGAAAATAACACCTATCAAATTACGAGAAACGATAACCAGTGTTCACGAAATCCTGATGAAGTACACCCTACACCGTCAAACCGAGACAGGTAAATTTGAAAGGAAAAGCCAGAACACCTAAACTTCCTGATAGTGATGCTAGGTATCTTCGTTTATGCAGCCCTCGGGTCAGAAGGAAGACTGACATTGATCTCAAACATGAAATAAATGGCCATGAAAGAAAAAGTGTCCAGATGTACAGTATCAAGAATACTTAACGATAACGAAATGTTTGGTGATGTAGCAATTTAGAAAACCTATATTTCCGATCTCCAAATATTGTCAAGAGACTAAAATTTACTAAAATGTACAAAACTGGACTGTTGATGACGGAAAAGAGTGTTATGGACGTATGACTTCAAGTTTGAAATAACTGGTTCGAAGTGTAGGTTTTATGTCCGGCGGAAGAAAAATGAAACATACTTATTTCAGTGCGTACCGCCGACCGTGAACCATGGGAAAGACAGTGTAATCATATGAGGGTGTTCTGCTGATGTAACAGAAGTTCTTTGTAAAATGGATGGAATAATTGACGAGCGCAAGCACCATTGGGTATGCCATGACGAATCTGTACATGACCATACTTGTGATGGTTCTATCAGATATTGATACGTAATGGTACCTGATTATTGGTGTAAAATTCTATTACCAAGAATATAACGACCCCAAACACTCTTACAACCAGTGCAAGAATTGCTTAGCTAAGAATAAAGCTGCTGGATCCCCACAGATCCCCGATCTCAACCCAATTAAACAGACCTGGGATTAGATAGGTAAAAACTTGACAAATCAGAAGTTACTTCCAAAAACACTTTATAAAAGGTTGTTAGAAACATTTGGAGTAAAACACCAAAGGACACTTTGATTAAATATATCGCAACAATGTCTGAATTACTGTTTGCAGTTTGTTTGTTTCTTGAACAGATAGATTTTGATTTTTTAAAAAGTTTGTTTTAAAAGAACGTTGAAGAATTAATAAGTACGACTCTTCTTCATGGTCAGCGAATAGCTTTACCTTTCTAATACTTAACTAAAACTTCGATTTACTT
Organism: Carcinoscorpius rotundicauda; assembly: GCA_011833715.1. Lineage (NCBI taxonomy): Eukaryota > Metazoa > Arthropoda > Merostomata > Xiphosura > Limulidae > Carcinoscorpius > Carcinoscorpius rotundicauda. The sequence goes on from CM022403.1 coordinate 39,205,832, forward strand.
GTTTAAAATCCTCACAGATGGCAGTAGCAATAACTTGAGCTATAGCATGTTGTTTGGTGATCATAAGTTCAAGGATGCACAAAAAGAATACCGATTCTGAAACATTAAAGTAGATGGCAGTTGGCACGAATACCTTGCATGCAAAACAGTAATATTAAATACCGACTCTTCACGTACAGTGTTACTGATAAATAGCAGAACGCCCACACTGAGTATTTTTAACGATTGAATCATAACAGTTCGTCATTAATAAAAATTTAAAACGTAACCCCTCGATCTATAGAGAGTTGATTTCAGTTTATAAGAAAAAACTCGCAAATGGTAACGTAGTGGTGCTGGTATATCTGGTTTATTATTCTCTTCCAGGAAAGTTTTTCGCATAACGACAAGACTGTTAAACAATTTAGAGCAAAAAACATACTTCTGTGGAAGAACGTTTTTTTCCCATATTTTACAAGTAAATTCAAAAAATTGCACAGGAAACCACGTATAACTGCGGCAAAGTCCAAAAACACATTTCAGTCCCATCCGAAGCAACATTCTCATTCACAAAGCGAAAACTGCAGGTACGAAAGAAACTCTTCAGACTCAGAAATGCCAATTTGGTGAAGCTGAGCTTATTTTATTGGAACGTTAGTAACGTAAAAATACGGATTTAAATTTGATGAAGTTCAAAGTCAAAAGTTCATAAACTTTCAATTGCATCTCAAAATTAATGGGTTTTTTTTCTTGTAGAAGAAACTAGAATCTCATTTGTGTAAAGTTTTGAAGTACCTCCAACTGGCTTTTGTCCCTTTGATCTGACTAAGTTTAATCTAAGACGCAGATATTCCCGTACAGTAAATCATTTATGTAACAGTTGTTAAGATGCGTTGGTATAAGATAAATGTTGCCATATTTTGTTACAATGGAAATAGCAGTGTGGGAAAATAGTGTACATTTGACGACGGAGGAACTAGTTCTGAAGACGACACTGGACTTGGTTTGTTTGTTTTTGAAATTCGCACAAAGCTACTCGAGGGCTATCTGTGCTAGCCGTCCATAATTTAGCAGTGTAAGTCTAGAGAGAAGGCAGCTAGTCATCACCACCCACCGCCAACTCTTGGGCTACTATTTCACCAACGAAAAGTGGGATTGACCGTCACATTATAACGCCCACACGGCTGGGAAGTCGATCATGTTTGGCGCGACTCGGGCGCGAACCCGCGACCCTAAGATTACAAAGCGCACGCCTTAATGCGCTAGGCCATGCCAGGCCTACTGAACTTGGAATTTCATTCTTATAAAGTGCAGTTAATACTCAATCTATGTTATCACGTCACATGCTGAGTATTAATAAATATTAACACTTCAGTCTCAGACGTCTATGTCTTGAATTTTTTTATATAATCCAACCTCGGAAGCAACCTTGGTTGATAGGCGTCATGTATTTTTTTAAATTAATTTAACACATACTGTTTGACCAAAGATGCTATGAACAATCCAATACTTCTGAGTTCATGCTGAGAAAACAGCAACGAATCAACAGTATTTAACAATATCTTACTTTCTTTCAGAAACAATACACTTCTGTTGTTTTACTCTGTAGGGAAAAACACTCCTCTGACAACACGTGTTGACTTTTTTTTTGTACCTCTCCAAGAAGACAGAACAGATCCACCCCATTTTTGGATAAAATTTTCCCACACCAAGGTATCAAAAATGCTAGTCCACATTTCCTCCACTAGAAGTTGGTGTGGTAAATTTTATCCGAGGTGGAGTTGATACTAACAACTTTTACAAAGAGGCATTCAACAGTTAGTTCTTTATTGTTCAATAATGACTTTGTAAGGAAATAAAGTAAGCTTCTTCATGGTAAATGGATCACAATGAACTTATGGAACCGTTCTTAGTTCTTAGATCAGCTGTTGATGATGCCAGAAGTCATTTGGTTGCCTGTCAACTGGAGCATCTCCCTCTTAAAAGCAGTCAACTTGCTCACCTTTAAGGGATACTCAAACCATAACTTGAAGAGATATCCACAAAAAATACAGGAGCCACTGAGTCAGTTTCCCCTTCAATCACAGATGACATTAAACTTCTGACAGATTTTCATGCATTTGTTATTGAACTGTGGGAAAAGCCATCTCACGCTGTTCTGTCTGACTGTTTGTTTGTTTGTCTGAAGTTAAGCATAAAGCTATATGATGTACTATCTGTGCTCTGCCCACCACGGGTATCCAAACACGATTTGTAGCTTTATAAGCTGTTTTGTCAATCCAAGTTCAAGGATCAGAACAAAGTACGAACAAAAACTTGGTCACAAATATGAAGGACCATGAAGGTATACCCAGGGATATTCTCGACTAATAAAGGGGATGGCGTATTCCACAATAAAGTATATCCAGGAATATGTATGACAATAAGAAAGATAATCTCTTCTCCACACAGGATATACCCTGAGATATCTTTGAGTAATAAGGGAGATGATTTCTTCTTCTACATGGAGATATACCCAAGGATATATTTGACTAATAAAGGAGATGCTCTCTTCTGCACAAACGTATATCCAAAGATATCCTCGACTAATAAGAGGGTGACACAATTTATTAGAATAACTAAGAGTTTCTCATGCCTAATAATGATGGATTATTAAACTCCAAGACAAGAGTAAGTTGGCTGCAGTTGTTGCGGTAAAATAACAAAGATGTCAGAAACACCATGATAAAGAAAAGGTAATAAAACATTACATCATATAACAATATCCAAATATCTGTTAAGAATGCACCCAAAGGTACTTATATAGTTGCGAATGGAACAATATCTCCCAGCTCTGATTCATTTGATTCCAAGATAATACAATACGTTATAATCTTCAATATAACTTAGTGTGTATAAAACTTAATATTAACATGTTATGTTTGTACAGTTGTCTGTTTTAACATGTTTCCAGTTAATTATTCCGAGCTTTAAAAATATCAAAGAAATATAAGATAGTACGGATTGTTTTCATTCTACTGAAGTTTAGTCAAGTAAAATATAATTAAATGAACGCAATTACGTAGTAAGTTTGCTATAAAGGCAGATTAAGGCATAAATATGAAATTGTAATGGGAAGTTAAGTATTATTAAATGTACAATAAATTCAGATTAAATATAATCTAATAAAAGAAAATTGAATCTTAACTAGACAATAAAAAGAGATTAACAATAAATGTAATCTTAAGAATGTTAAAAACTTTCGATTATTACTCTGATTTTCGCACATTATCTAAATTTAAAACCACGGTTCAGTCTCCTTATATAGGTTAGGACTAAAACAAGGCTTAAAAGACAGTACCATTCGTTCAAAAAAAGAAAAGAGTTCTCAAAATGATAATTACCACGAAGCACCGTATGTGTTGATTGTGTGTAATCTATTTGATAGTTTAAAGTTACGCGTACGTTTTAGCAATCGACTCGTGACCGAAAGCCTGAATTGCCTATTTCCTAACCGATGCTAGCATTTGTTTCTTTGCCTAATTAAATGTTGGACAAGGTAGCCTTGTTGCTAGGTCAGAATGTGAATGAACTAAAAGTCCGTTAGCCTATTTTTTTTTTTCGTCCATTGACTCTTACGTTCACGTACTGATCAATATGCTGCCCAACTAAGACGGCCTTCGCTACACGAGCATTGGGTACATCGCTGGCCGTCTCTCGAGATTCCCACCTGTCTAATTTACAGTCTCACCTGATAAAATGCTCTGTCAAAAGACAAATAACTAAATTCCAAATCTACGAGAGGATTTGGAAACGTAGGTGACTTTAATTGAAATCTGAGAGGTGTAAAAGGTTTTTGTTGGTTTTTTTGTAAAGAAATATAACATCCATAGAAAATAAGGCATCTCAAGGTGAGTACAGCAGTTTTATGTCACATCAGTATCAGTAATTGATGAATCGACTTGGATATATGTTATGAAATAATGTAAGTACATTTTTTACAGTTACAAATAATAAGCTTAAGATTCGAAAAAGACAGGCCAAACTCCATTTAAAATTTTTACTTTTCTGATAATATGATTGGCTTATGAAATAAGTTGCCATCGGCTGTAGTGGAGGCCGGAACGTTATACAAGTTTAGAAAATGGGGATTCATTATTTTCTGAAAAATAAAGGGCGGGTTTAAGTTTTCTTAGCGAATGCGAAGGATCAAATGTTTTTCTTATTATGTATGAGTTATTTTTGCTTCGTATATTCGCGTAAAGCTACACAAGGTCTAATCGTGCTAGAGAGAAAGGCAGGAAGATAATGACAGCACCCGCCGCCAACTCTTGGGCTCCTCTTATTAAGTTGAAAAATGTGTATGTCAATCTTTTAATGTACTCACGACACCAAAGGACAGATAATGACTTTTTACACTAATGGGATGTGGACCATGAACCCTCGGATGTAAAAACTAACATCCTAACTACTAAGTCGCACTAAGCCTGACTTGTAAAGAGCAGAAACAATGGGTACCTTTGAATAAATTTACTGGTTTAGGAAGACCAAAATATTTACACAAATGATTAACGAACTAATAAAATAAAGACATCGTTAACTTGATAAATAGATAATAAAGTTATCAATAACTATATGAATTATTGAAACTTGAACATGCGCATATAAGTTTTAATATTGATTCTCTAAATTTTATTAAATGAGAAGTGACCTGCAAAGAACAGGTACTCGGTGTTCTGTTTGTTGCTAATAACAAGGCTACTCAATGGTTAATCTTGTATGGAAACCAGATTGTTAGTGTTATAAGCCCTCACTCAGACTTACTGCTGAACCACTCGAGGCCTAACTGTCATACAAAAAAATTATCAGACTTTATAACTTGGTTTGTTACAACGCTCGAGGTAAGAAGATTTTTATACCAATCCTAGAATTACTTGTGGGGGTTCTTTTATACCCCAACGACCTCGTCGGCAAATATTTATATATGACATTTGTGGATACAAAGTTCCTAATGACGTACGAATGAAAAAAAAAAAGATAAATAAATATATTACTATTTAATTTTACTGAGCATAGGATTCAATACAGTGCAATATGTGCCCCCCTTTCAATCAGTAGCACACAATTCATAAACATGCCACCCCAGATGGCTCAACCACAAGTCTTAGAGCTTACCACGCTAAAAATCGGGGTTCGACACCCATAGTGTAGCACATATAGTCAATTAGGTAGTTTTGTGCTTACCTTAAAAACAACAGTAGAATATACAAAGAAGTCACTAATGATAGCTCAGATGTAATTCTTATAACGCTGTAATCCTAATTTCGATACCTTAAAGAGGCATAGCACAAATGGCCCGTTGTGTAGCTTTACGCTTACTTCAAAAACAAAAAAAGGAACATATAAATTAGGTGGTAGTTTGACGGTTAAATATTCATTCATGTATTTGTATTATACATACATATTCCTAAAAATATACAGTATAACTAATTAAATATAAAATATTTAATCATTCATTACTGGTCGTAAATAGCTTTACAAAATATTACCTTGAAGCCTAACTTTCCTCCTAGTGAAAGCTTATTGGCTAAAAAAAAATCCTTTAAATTATTCGATTTGATCCTCTTATCAAAGTTAGCAATTATCACTTTTCGCAGACTTTTCCTCTCGATGTCGCATTTTGATAAACATCAAGGTGAGATTTCTGAAATCTTATTGGATTCATTTTTCCGATAACAAATTAGGTCTTGGTAACACGGAAGGTTCAGGTGCTAGTTAATATACATCTCAGATCCTTGTTTTAATGAGGTTATATTATTTCTTAGCACTTTGTTAAATATTTTGTTTGAACACGAGATGAAATAAAAACGGTGTTTTGAACTTTTATTTAGAGTGAAATCTTAAGACGATTAGCCCTTTTATTAGTAGAACCTACACTTAAATCTTGACGAAAAACAGCTACAAATAGATTAGGATGTAAGGTGTGTGATTCTAGCTTGAAGAGACTGATAGAAATGGAAGCAATTTATTAATCACGCGGTTTTATTTGTTATTGTAAAGAAAAGACTGCATGCCACCATTACCACTACACTGGGCTATGTGTGTGTGTTTGTATGTGGAAGGGGGGGGGGTCATAATTCTAAAGAAATGACACTTATGTACTCTGACCCGGCATGCTTAAGCGTGTTAAGACGTGCGACTCGTAATCTGAGGGTTGCGGGTTTGCATCACCGTCGCGCTAAACATGCTCGCCCTTTCAGCTGTGGGGACGTTATAAAGTTACGATTAATGCCACTATTCGTTGGTAAAAGAGTAGTCCAAGAGTTGGCGGTGATGACTAGCTGCCTTCCCTCTAGTTTTACACTGCAAAATTAGGGACGTCTAGCACGGATAGCCCTCGTGTAGCTTTGTGCAAAATTCAAAAACAAAACAAACTAATATACTTTTCTTCAATATGCAACCGATGATTCCCCCTAGAAGGGGATATTATTAGTCAAATGAAATTTGAAGCATAATTCTCAAGAAACGTTATCACTTTATCTTCAATGTAAAAAACCTGTAAAGATTGAGGGTTATTTACTTCCCCCGGTGGGACAGCGGTAAGTCTTCAGATCTACAATGCTAAAATCAGGAGACCGATTCCCCTCCTTGGACACAGCAGATAGCCTGATGTGGCTGTGCTGTAAGAAACATACACACACCATCACTTCTGATAAGATAAACGACAACAGGATTCTACGTCAGCAATGTCAAACTTCGTTCCACTTGCTATAATTAAAAAAATTATTTCCCTTTACTTCTGCAACAAATATTCTGTTACAAAAATGCTAACAGTGGTTCCTCGTTTTCAAGTTGCATGTTTCTTACTACAGAAAATCCCCATCAGTTGCTGGTTCTTCTCTTTTCCTGTTCCTTTATTTCGCAACCCCCAATTAATACGTGAAACGCCACCTATGATAGAAGAAAATACATTTTGTCACGGCATCCGCCCGTTGAATTGTTAAATAAACTAAATGCGGTAAATTATTTCAGGAAAACGGAAGAAAGGTTGATTTAACAAATAAACATAAAACAAATAAAAGAATATAGATTCCGCGAAGCGAACACTGATTGCGTTTACCAATATAAAGATTTCTATCTGTTTCACAGCACAAAACTTCCGCCATTATTTTACAAAATGCGGAAATTTTCTACCAACTCATGCACTAGCGAAGATTACGAGTTATCCACATTTCATCCAGCTTCAATATCTGTGAAATATTAACGAACCATGAAACTCAATTGATGCGAAACGATATTCTTCGAAGGTCATATGCTGAAGTAGGACACGGTTGCAAGCTCGAGACAAAGATGATAGCAGTAGTTCTTATTGCCTCAGGCTGTTATGGTAGTTGGTTCTTTCTTTCGAAAAATAGAACTGCATTTAAGCCATTGACCAGTTGAACAGTTGTTACTATTTTTGTTTCGAACATGCTTCTGGTGACGGTGTATCTGGGTCAGGTATTTCTTACTTTAGGTGCGTCGCTGTTATTGCGTAGAACAGGATTTGGGTTAGTTGGTAAACACTGACTTCGTCATTGGTTGTAAGTTTTTGTTGCCGTTCTTAAACGCAATCTTTAGATATACTAATTTCATTGCGATTTTGCGTTTAGAAAGTTCAGACAAATTTTATTAATGACGCTTTATTACACTTTCCGTTATGGAAATGGTTCGAGACACAACAATACACTGAATTAACAAATATTAAAATTTATATTACGTCACTTACAGGGTTCATGCCCATCCTTGAGCATATTTTCTCCAAGTGTGGTTGTATCCATGTTGGTCGTAGATGTATTTACATATGTTTCATTTAATTATACTAATTTATGATGTGCTCTTTCAGTTAATTACGCTGCTTTATATTCAGTTACAGACCTGGTAGTTAGGGCGCACGACTCGTAATCTGAGGGTGGCGGGTTCAAATCCTCGTCATATCAAACATGCTCGCCCTTTTATCCGTGAGATTCTTATAGTGTGACGGCAAATTTCACTATGCGTTGACAAAATAGTATCCCAAGAGTTGGCGGCTGGTGGTTTGAGTAGCTGCCTTTCGTTTAGTCTATCACTTTAATATCAGAGAGACAACTTGGCGTAAAATGCAAAAGAACAAAAACATTGCTTAAAACTTGTAAGAGAAACAAAAATTCAGTTTAAACACAGTTAAACGTTACCTTGAAGTACACCCAGGAGCACACTGGCCTTGATAATCATAAAGATATAGGAAACAGGAGCATTATTAGGAACCTACTGGTCACTCAAGTTTTCATGGTTTACTTTTTTTAAAATAACGGCCCTCAATAATATCAAGAAGGCTCAGCATGGCCAGGTGGTTATGGCACGCGAATCTTATTCTGAGGGTGGCTGGTTCGAATCCCCGTCGCACCAAACATGATCGCCCTTTCAGCCGTGGGGCGATATAATGTGACAGTCAATTCCTCTATTCGTTGGTAAAAGAGTAGGTCAAGAGTTAGCGGTGGGTGGTGATGACTAGCTCCTTTCCCTCTAGTCTTACACTATTAAATTAGGGTCGGCTAGGGCAGATAGCCCTCAAGTAGATTTCAGCGAAATTCAAAACAAACTAATATCAATACTTTTTTCAAAGCTTCTTTAAAACAACCATTTTTCATGTTTCGATGACCATGTTTGTTTAAAGCAATCTTTCAACGTATCGATTGCTAGCTTGATTTTCTATGTGTAGGCAAGATTAAATTTTTTTGGTGTTACAGCTGTAACAATCTGAGTGTAAAGAGTTTAAACCGTGATGTTTGTTAATGTTGAAACGCGGTGTATGAAATGTCGAGAAACGCTTCTAACTAAATATTAACAATTTTTTCAGATTTAATATTTAAGGAATCAGCTTTAAGAAAATAATATGTAGAGATGGCTTGTACTTCATGACGAGGAAAGATTATCGAAACGCATGAAAGTTTTTCACTTGTAATATAGTTTATGTAATTACCTGTTTAAACCGTATGCAAACTTTATTCACATTTCTCTTAGTCGTTGATTATGACTATTGAAGTTAATCTTTGTTTTATAAGAATAATCCCCTGCGTTAATTAATATTCTTTCTTCATTGCCCTTTCTTGTTACAACGCCTTTAATACCCTTTCTTTATTGTTTCTTCTTATGACAAAGTTCTTAATACCCTTTCTTCATTACCCCTTCTTGTTACAACGCCCTTAATACCCTTTCTTCATTGTTCCTTCTTATGACAAAGTTCTTAATACCCTTTCTCCATTGCCCCTTCTTATAGCATTTTCCGTAATGCCCTTTCTTTATTGCCCCTTATTATGACAAAGATTGCCCATTAATACTTGATACTGCAATCTTCATTGAAGCAATTTCTGTGGAGGACAAAGATGTCAATCATGAATCACACTCAATGAATTTCCACAGTCTCTACTCTATGCGGAGTCGGTTTCCAAGACTAAAATTTAAGTAGGTCAAAAACACGCAAGTCTATTGGTTTTGTATCGGAATAGCTTGAGAGATATGTGTGGCCAAGTAGGATTACTGTGATCACAGTTTCTTTAGTCGCGTTTCTTATGACAACAGCTGTTGATTGGAGGTGTGGCTGAAAGCCTGTGAGACTTTGTCAACTTATATCTTTGTTTATCATCTTGTTTACTGACTGGAATACGTGCCCATCCTCGTAGCAATGGCTTATATAGAAAATGGAGATTCTCTAAACAAATGAAGGAATTGATCTGGACAGATCTGAGGAGTGGTTTTGGAATCTGTTTTTGTTATAAACGCTCTGTTGTGTAAGTTATCTAAATCTCTGTATAAATGTAAAGGTTCCATCTTCATATAAAAGTTGTGTTCTTTATTCTACGAATCTTTGTCCTTGGAAAGGCTATGACGTACTTCCCAAGTCACAAGTTTATCTGTGGCGGTGTTGCACAAGAATACAAACACACACAAATATATAAATACATAACTTTTTCCTACATAGTGTGGTCAACCAGCCCTCTACATTCATAACAACTTAGTGTTCAGAATAAGTTATATAGTTAATACAATAAACACATATTCTGTAAAGTATCGTACTATCAATAAGTAGCCTAAAAAATATCTTTTGACGAATACCCAATTTTTTTGTTAACAGCTATTACTTTCTACACACAAAAATCAATTAACTTTTATATTGTTATTTCTAGCAATACTGTAGCTGAACGTTATTGTGTTTGTGTGTTTTTGTGTATAGCAAAGCGACAAAAGACTATCCGCTCAGCCCACCGAGGGGAATCGAACCCCTGACTCTAGCGTTGTAAATCCGAAGACATACCGCTGTACTAGCGGGGGGCTAAATGTCATCTTTACTTGTCACAACATGATTTTGTTCATCGGCAAACGCAACATGATTTTTATTCATCTGATTAACTGATTTAAATTCGCTCTTTGGGCTCGGCATGGCCAGGTAGTTAAGACTCTCTACTCGTAACCTGAGAGTTGCGGTTTCGATTCCCTATCACACCAAACATCTCGCCCTTTCAGTGTGGGTGGACGTTATAATGTGACGATCAATGCCACTATTCTTGGTACAAGAACAGCCCAAGAGTTGGCGGTGGGTGGTGATGACTAGCTTCCTACCCTCTAGTGTTACACTGCAAAATTAAGGACGGCTAACGAAGATAACCCTCGTGTAATTTTGTACTAAATTTAAAAGAAATCCTCTCTTTAAAATGTGATCCTAATTATTGTTTGATATTACACATGTTTTTAGAGCTACAACAGACCTGTTATGCTCCGCAGTTTTTATGTTGGTATTAACTGGGTGGTTTTGCCTTTTGCGCAAGTTTACACAAAAGCTTTCTGCACTAGCATCCTTAATTTGCTGTGAAAGGCTAAAGGGAAGACAGCCAGTCATCATCACGCACCACTACTTCCTGGGCTTATAACGTCCCCCACGGCTGAAAGGGTAAGCACGTTTGATGGAAGGGGATTCAAATCCGTGATTACGAGTCGAGTGCCCTGACAACCAGGCTACGTCAGACCTATGTTGGTGTACATCTTGATAATTAGTTTTAATTTTTGTAAATAGTTTTGAAAATCACTTTTGAAATAATATTTGTTATATTAAAGCTCCGATAAATGCATAGCCTAAAAACCAAATACATGAACAAGCGTTATACAGAACTCTGCTTACTTGTTTGGGTATAAGCAGTTCCACATAGTTTTCAACCTTGTGATTGCCCAAGAAGCCCCGAACTACTGCGACAAAGCTGTCCTATACTGAGCCTTTCGAGAAATTTTGTACACTCCAGACTCTTCTTTATTTGTTGTCCAACGAAGACACCAGCATTGACCTTTCTCTCAGACAGCTTAGGGAAGAAGTCTCGAAGGTACTTGAAGGCTGCAGACTCCTTATCAAGAGCTCTGACAAATTGTTTCATAAGACCCAGTTTTATGTGCAATGGTAAGAACAACACCCTCTGGAGGTCCACTAATGGCTCACACTTGACATTGTGCCTCCCCACAGAGAACTCGGTCCGTTGTGGCCAGTGCTTCCTGTTGTAGTGCGCTGCGGTGTCCCTGCTGTTCCAAAGGCAAAGATAACAGAGAAACTTGGTAAAGCCTCCTTGGAGACACATCAGGAATGTCACCATTTTGAAGTCTCCGATAACCTCCCAGCCATACTCATCATACTGCAAGGCTTCTAGCAACGCCTTCACACTGTTGTGTTCCTCTTTGAGGTGCACCGAATGATATTTAAGTTTTAAAAGATCTAACATTTATATAATATAAAATCTTACTCTTCAAGCAAACAAAAATTGTCTGTCTTACCTTCTAGAGTTTTTTTCTGCAGTGTTCGCAGGTTCAAGGTTTGTGTTGATCTCTAACAGGCATGCCGATAAATTGGCCCCATACACAACAGAATACGTCTCGAAAATGCTTCCAGCTTCTTGATGCCATCTCTGATAAAATCCGATAAGCCTATATGATACTTAGGGTTCTGGAACTAAACTGAAGTGGTGAGTGGTAAGCCCCTGTATATATATTACTATGAAAAGTTCTATAAAATTCTAAAAGGTTCTTGAAAATTCTCGTAAGTTCTTCAACATTCCAGAAAGCTCTTGAAAATTCTTGTTCATTTGAGAAAATTTTCTATGAGCTACTTTGTATTGAATCTACCGGAATGTTCTGGAAAATGGGGAAATTTGAAAATTTCATTAACCAGGTCGCAAAAGCAAAATTTCAAGAGAAAAATAGTTCTTTTCCATTTACTTTAGGCATAACGAATCAGGAAATAACACTTTCTGCCCAGGAACAAGAAAAAGTAAAAATTTTATTACATAGTGCTATATGCATTCCAAAACAGTATCTAAAAGTATTATACTTTTGTGTTAAACTCATAAAAACTATTTCAGTCAGTTTCATTACATCTTGTCAATACTTGAATACTATTTTGTGTCGCGTGTTTTCAGCCATATATATATTGTTGGTTAAGTAATACGAGGACATTTTTATTAGTAGATATACGTATAAATATATCGAAGTAGTAAAGACTTAAACGTTAAAATATTGGCAGTCTTATTACAATACTTTGCCAGCTTCAGTGCAGAAAAATATCAGATAATACAACGGTCCAATTATTTCTAATAGAGACAACGTTTTTATGTTTCTAGCTCTCATAATGCAGCCTCCAGGCGAGTTATGGTCTTAATTCAACAGTAATTAAAAATAAAATAATTTACATTTTATCGTACTTACGGGTATCCTATTGATTAGTTTAATCACAAAAGGCTTGAAATTGATGATACCAAGACTGTTTGATATTATATAAGAAACCGAAAACAATATTTCACAGTCGCAACTTCATACGCTGCATGGTAGTATGAAAACAGGATGTAATATTCCGTGTGAGCAAAGAGTCCAATTTTAAAATGTTCGTTCTTTTTACAATCAATCAGCTTTTTCTTTTATATTGATTATGTCAAAATGTTTATTATCATGTAACTATTAACGTTGTTGTTTGTGGCTTATGTATACCACTTGTATCTTTCCATTATAGTTTTTCGATACTTTGTATTTCGAAACTAGCAGAGGTCCTCAAAACAACTGTTGTCAAATTAGAATCCTTATTGTGCCAGTACTCCCTTACATTCAATATTTCTACACGTTTAAAGGTAATAGAAAGTAGCCCTAATCGCAGACACCGAAATCTGTAAATCCACCTGTCTCAGGCAGCGTATAAGTTACACCTTCGTATGCTATAGAGACGTAACTTACCACTGTACCGTGTACGTTTTTTGCTTTAGTTTAGTTAGGGTTAAACTTTACCGTACTCAAAACTATACATAATTAAGATTGGTTTGGCTTGGTTTGAATTTCGCGCAAAGCTACTGGTGGGCTAACTGCGCTAACCATCCCTAATTTAGCAGTGTAAGACTAGAGAGAAGGCAGTTATTGATCACCACCCACCGCCAACTCTTGGACTACTCTTTTACCAATGAATAGTGGGGTTGACCGTAGCATTATAACACTCCCACGGCTAAAGGTACGGTGATATATGGTGAGACGAGGATTTAAACCCGCGACCCTCAGATTACAAGTCAAGTGCCTTAACCACCTGGCCATGTTGGTCCCCATAATTAACAACACTGATAATGAGGTTATGGGCATGCGTATTTAGACAGTAAAGTACACTCACATTTACAGGACTGACGAAAACTGAGTTTCATTATAACATATAAGAATTATTTTACTAAATAAAATGTGGAAATATTTTTACCCTCATTCACTGTATAATTCCGACAAAAACATTTTTTTTTGTTTCACAAAACATTAACCTGTTTGGTACCATTTTGTTATTTCTCACCAGAGAAAGTTGTGTTACTCTCCCATACCCATCTCGTTGAGATATTTTGATTTCTTTTTACCTATCTTGTTTTATAGTTCCACACAAATCAGCTCGAAATCATTTTGGACGAATACCCTCCATCATCAACCACCAATCTGGATGGACTGTTGTTTTGTATAATCAACCATCAATCTGTGGGGAATAGTGTTATCTTCTGTCATCAATCATCAATCTGGGGGGAATAGTATTATCTATTGTCATCAATCATCAAACTGTGGGGAACAACGTTACCTTCTATCATCAACTACCTCGAGAACATTTATCATTTTGTCCTCAATCATCATGTTGTATCTTGTTGTTGCTTTTATTTATATCCGTTGGTTAAAACAGGTAATCTTCAACTAATTCGGCTATCTTGACTTTACCGTTTCCAACTTGGAAAATAACTGAGCATAATCTGGTGGCTCTTCTGCTGGACTGTGAAGCTGAGTTTCACTTACTGTCCTCTCCAAAATTTTAATCTCGTCCCACTGTCTGGGGCTGTGGGTGCGTTATAAGAGCAACAGTAAAATCCAATATTTGGTCTGATAAAAAATAACAGTGAGTGACACAACTTACCTCCTACTCTTGGGTTACTCTTTATCAATAAATAGTGGGGTTTACTTTACCGTTATAACACACTCCATAGTTGAAAAGGCCCAGCATGTTTAATGGTGGGTTTGAACCTATGATCCTCAGCATGAAAATGGATTGTCCTAACCACCAGACACATTCCAGGTTCAGGTATAATCATCCTTAATTTAGATATAACCATCTGGAGGGCAGAAGATATGTCTAATAGCATCTAATGTCTAATATGTGACTACTCTTAACCAAGTAGGCCCGGCATAGCCAGATGGTAGGGCGCTCAACTTGTAATCTGAGCCATGGGTTTCAATCTTCTGCACACCAAATATGCTCGCCCTTTCAGCCGTGGGTACGTTATAGGGTTACAGTCAATCCCACTATTCTTTGGTAAAAGAGTAGCCCAAAAGTCGGTGGTAGGTGGTGATGACTTTTCTCTATTTTTATACTGCTAAATTAGCACAAATAATCCTCGTGTGGTTTTGCGCAAAATTCAAAACGAACAAACAAACAATCTTAACCAAATAACGAGTTTTATTGCCATTTGGTAATGACTCCATAGCTAAAAATGTAGAACATATTTGGTGGCATATTGTGGCTCGAACATTGAATTCTTTGATACATTTTGCAGCCTGCTAACTGCTAGATCAGTCCGATTCTCAGAATACATAGCCAGCAGTGCGCGCAAAATCCGACGCCGTACAAGCACATTCTACCAGCCGTAGGGATAGGGGTGTTATAAGTTTACAGTAAATTTTACTATTAATTGGTAAAAGGAGAAGTGTTTCCAAAACTAGGGACTGCAACACATAGTCTTAGTAGTTTTTACTAAAAACAAAACAGTAAAACGCTGGACGGCTATTCCTGATTTACCCTTACCCCTATTTATGTTGTGATACTCAAGAGAAAATGTTGTTGTCCTTTTACATAAAGGTAATAGCCGGGTTTCGATACCTGTGGTGGCCCCAGCACAAGTAGTCCTTTGCGGTAGCTTTGCGCTTAACAACGAACAAAGAAACAAACCCTTTTACTAATAAAGCAGAGAACAACGTTTCGACCTTCCAAGGTTATCTTCATGTTGACAAGGAAGTCATTCTGTCGTTCTGAGATACAATCTTATTTCAAGTGGATTTGTCGTCACCAAGAAAGAAACAAACCATATTTATGTATATTTTCATAGCTTCTAAATGTTTAATTTTATGTAATAACATTCATGTAGGAGCCAAGTGTCAAGTGGCTCAGAAGAAGAGACTGCGACAAACATTTTTAGTAGCTTTGCCATAAACAAACAGAATACTTAAACACAAAACAATGAAACCCCTTCAATTTTACCTGGACCCGTATTTCTGATTTACCTTAATCCGTATTTTTACTGTAACGCTCTAGAGTTACGTTAGTAAAAACAGGTAACGTAGTTTATAATATATAATTGAAAGTACAAGTGTTAATGATCAGGTTATCTTCTGACACGACTGATAAAGTGATCTTTGCTCTTAAAAAGTCTGAAGGCCATTTGACATGCAATCTGGAGTACTTGCGAAATATAACCTTTCATATCGTTTTATCTCTACTTTCTAAATATCTCCCATTCCTATTTCCAATTCATATAAGCCCATGAATTAGCTTCCGTATTTACCTCTAATTTCTAGTTTATCTATAAGCCTCTGCATCAGCCTTCCTATTTATTAATTGTAAATACATCACCAGATGAAAAGGTAAATTAAAAAAAATACATTTGACATTGTATTTTTATTTAGAATACCACAGTCATATTTTCGATAGAATATACATATAATATTAAATAATTTAATTCATTGATATTACATGCTCTCTCAGTTAATTCTTAACTTGTCAAGGTGTATACGACATGGCGACATTTTAATCGCAAGGTAAAAGTATCGTCTTGGGATTTCCAGGTTCGGACAACAGTATATTCAAATAACAATTACTACAGTGATAATTGACAGAATTGTGTATAAGTTTTGACTTTTTGTTTCTCTTTGATAACGTTAATTTAAAGTTTCAAACGTTTCTGTCACTGCTACTGACAATGCGTTTAAAGCGGATAAAAATAAATTACAAAACGCTTTATGTCACATGTTATTATTTTTAAATCAGCATGTGTTAATGTTCAAAAGGCCTACCATGACCATGTGGTTAAGGCACTCGACTCGTAATCTGAGGATCGCGGGTTCGAATCCTCGTCACATTAAACATGCTCGCCCTTTTAGCCGTGGGGGCGTTATAACGTTCGATTAATCCAACTATTCGTTGGTAAAAGAGTAGTGCAATAGTTGGCTGTGGGTGGTGATGACTAGCTGCCTTTCATCTAGTCTTACATCACTAAATTAGGGACAACTGGCGCAGATAACCCTCGTGTAGCTTTGCGCAAAAATTCAAACCAAACCAATGTTCTAAAGATAAAAAGGAACTAAAAATAAAGTATGAAAGAAATACACAGATCAAATGTCATGTTGTTATTACTATCGTAGAATGAAGCCCAAACCTTAAGAGCCATTCTTTTTGTTCCTTTTGAAGTTAAGCACGAAGGACTATCTGTGCTCTGCCCACCTCGAATATCGAAACCCTGGTTACTTTCGTTATAAGACCGCAGACGTGCCGTTATGTCACTGATGGGGGTGGGACAACATCGTTATTAGAGGAGTCGCTATTGACTAAGCATTTTCTGTTTGCTGGTTATGTACAGATTAATTATCTATTCCATTAAAATTGCTTTAGGATTTTCAAACGGAGACTTGTTGGTGTTTTAGCATAATTCTGAAGAATAATAAGCCATTTGTGCTTTTCTCACTTTATTGACCGAACCATAACTTTATGGATATATAACCTCAAACTTATTACCAATAATTCTCGACATTTCTAGCAATCTTTCCTTCTTTCTCCATCACAACTTCTTTAATTCTGTGTGTATTGCAAAATAATCTGCAATGTTGTGTGAAACAATCATTTCAATGCATGTTTTAATGTTAGACGATAAGATGTTTTGCTATTCGCTCAATTAAAAGCTCAATTGGTCTCAAAAAAATTTTGAAAATGACCCAAGGTCTGTACTGAAACCGATCTAGTGTGTTTAGTCACGTTTTTGAATTCCTCTTGCCTAACCTGATGAAAAAGAATTAAAGAGCAACAAGGCATGTGTGTTTGTTTCGGTTGTCTATGGTGTGAATGCCGAAACCCAAATTATAGAATAGTATGTCCAATGACTACTTACTGAGCTACCAGGGCACAGATATTCTATTTTTCCAAATATATATATTTTTTATACAAATAATTTAAACGGATTTACATGAAAATTAATGTTTGTTCTTTTAAAAATCAGAAAACTTTTATTAGAATACTGAAGTGGTTGTTCGACTCCCCTTATTCGTCAAGCATCAGCTACGCCCCTGAGAATCATATGTATAATTAATCCCATAGAAGTGTACGTAGGCAGTAGTTATTTGTAATCAGTTCTATTTCATTGTTTTTCAAAAAGGAAACCAACAGTAGCACATCATTTGTATGCAACGCAGGAACCCAAACACGAATTTTATCTTTCTAAATTCTAAAACTTACACTGTTCCGTTGAGGACAATCAGTTTTGTAAGAAAATAATTCCCCTCCACACACACACATACATATAAACAGATATTTACAAGTGTACACGTGCATGTGTATTTTCATTCAAAACTCTAAATAATTTTCTATTGTTGTTTGAGTAGTAATAAACATTGTTTATTTGAAAAATACTAAATTTATTGTGCTCGTATACTTAAGAGCATTCCGTTTCTAAATTACGTTCGGTAGATTGTTGTAAAACTGCTCCGTCATGGTAAACGTATTTATTTATTGGCAATTATTCTGAGAGGTTATCATGTTGTTGTTTTTTTAAACAAAAGTTCCTTCAACTGAATCTGAAGTCAGTATTGCATCAGGAATATCACGGCACAGCATACCCTAGTAGCAAAAAAAGCGCAACTCGAATAAATATCGTATAATAATCAGCTTGTTAGTAAAATATACGTGCTTCAAAGCACTGAAAAGTAGCGAAAATTGTTGTGACATTGTATGTTTATAGTAAACCAAACGTAATAATAATTCATTTAAGTATTATACGCACCTGCAAGGAAAATAATAAGAATGTCAAGGGCGAAAGGGCATTTAGCATTAATTTATTTTGTATCATTTTATCCTCAATTAAGATAAAGACATGCGCAAGATCAAGATTTTCTTCTAGCGCGTGCCCTTTTCTGGAAGGAATTTAAGGTATACTCTTATAAAATGACACTTATGTTCACCCCTTTGTTTTCTTAAGAGTTTTTAAAACGATGTATGCTGGCTGTGACAATGAACGAAAACTATACTAGGTAGTTACTAATCTCTCAACTTTAGTTGTATGATTTATCATTGTCCTGCGTAATGTCTAAGAACCAAATAAAGGTATGGTTTTAGACTTGAACTTACTGAATTCACTTACTTATTTCGGAAACTGGTATTTGTCTCCTGTATTTATGGCAAAACTATTAAGACTATGCGCCACAATCCTTGATTTTAATCTTCTGACTGCAGTGAAGACAGCCAGGGAGCAGCACCTAAGAGACTGACTGCTACTCTAATAATGCATCCACAAACTAAGGTGGGAAAGAATTATTTGTTTGTAACTGAACACAAACCTACGCAAAGAGCGAGCCATACACTGCACAACACAGGTATTGAATCCCGTTTTCTAGTGTTAAAGTTTGCAGATATACCGCTGTTCCACTGGTGGACAAGAAACGAATATTTTGTAGTAGCACTGTTTTGAGCCAGTTGCGAAGTCCAAACCTCTACCAAGGGTCAACTAATGCCCTCGGAAATAGGACATCAGTGATGAAAATGTCAAATATCAAGGCCAGTGGTACATGATCAAGAGAGAGAGAGATCATTGACTCTTGCATATTGAGGTTATGAGACCATCTGGGGGTTAAAATGTCTGTCTGCTCCTTTGTGAGTAAATTAAACTATCTGAGGAAAAGACAATTAAGACTTGGACACAGACTATTTCTGTTACTTTCTTGCGGTAGAAAATAGAAAATAAAAGTGAAGGACTGAAATACTTTGTATTGATTACTATAGCAG
The DNA here is from genome assembly GCA_011833715.1 of Carcinoscorpius rotundicauda. Lineage (NCBI taxonomy): Eukaryota > Metazoa > Arthropoda > Merostomata > Xiphosura > Limulidae > Carcinoscorpius > Carcinoscorpius rotundicauda. The sequence continues at coordinate 39,225,381 of CM022403.1, forward strand.
AAAATTATAGTTAAGGACTTTAAGCACTGAAAACTTTCGGTCTACTGGGGTATTTAGACTGCAACTCAACAAATGTATAGTATTAATGACAAATCAGTTCAAGTCATGTAAGAGATAAGGTTACGTCAAGTGTGGTCTAAATGTCCCGGTAGACCGCACGCTATTGCAGGACCAAACTTTCTGTTGCTTTCTATGGTAGAAAAATAATATATTTGTCTTATAACATATCCATGCCTACAAAGTGCAGAGTGCGAATTTGGGACAAAGGAACGCAAACTGTTAACCTTTCGATGCCATAATCCGACATACTCGACTGGTTTCGTTAATGTTCTAAAATCCTAGGCCATTTGCAGTGCTATAAACTATCACTGAGATATTATATCAACATTTAAAACCTGTCTCCTCCCCGCTTTTCCACCACATTAGAGCTCTGGATACAAAAAATGTTTTTTGGCATATCTTCTTGGTTAAGTCGCTCTACGTGCAACCTGTAGGTCACGAGTTCGAATTTCGTCACCAAATATGTTTGCCCTTTCAAGCGCGAGGTCATGTTTGATGTGACAGCTTGTCCAATTTTTCTCTTGGTGAAGAGTAATCCAAGAAAATGTGATCAGTGGTGTTAACTAGTTGTCTTTCTTTTAGTCCGCTAATTCCAAATTAGGGACGAATGGTGCGGATAATTCTCGACTAGCCTTGCGTAAAATTCAACACAGTTAAAGAAACAAATACGCTCTACAGTATACCATATAAGTTAAAAGCGAAAGGCTTTAGATAGATGCAATTTGTTATTGCTCTATAGTGTAATGTTAAAGGTAAAGTCTCTGGATATTGATAGTGCTTCTGTTTGACTCAATGTACTATTCGAAAAAAAACATAAAGAATATGGATACCTAAAAATACAGCCCCAGAATGGTCAGGTGGTTAAGGCGCGCGACTCGTGATTTGAAAATCTCGGGTTTGAATCTCCGTCACACTAAACATACAGATCCTTTTTAGCCCTGGGGACGTTATACTGTTACAGTCAATCCCACTATTAGTTGGCAAAAGAATAGCCCAAGAGTTGGTGGTGAGTGATGATGACTAGCTGCTTTCTTTCTACTCTTACACTAAATTAGGGACTACTACCGCAGATAGCCACAGTGTAGCTTTGCGCAAAATTTCAAACAAACAAAAATATTCTATGGTTTATGAAAAAAATAAATCGGGAATTTTAAATATTTGAAATCTTTTTGTGATATTGCGAAACAATCTTGTTTGTATAACTCCCATTCATAGTGAAAATAACACTTAATGTGAAACAATCTTGTTTGTATAGCTTCAATTCATAGTGAAAATAACACTTAATGCGAAACTGTCTTGTTTACATAACTCAGGGTGTGAACTGTGTAAACAAACTTTTATTATTATTCACATATTAGCGCGGTCCATTTTCTCTTCGAATTCGCCTCTTTCCTTTAAGCTTTGCTTTTATACGTGAATAACAAGTATTGTTAATTTAGAACATAAACTTCTATTTAGCTCTATTTGTACATAATTCACGCTATTTTTTAGTTTAAACTGTCTTCAAACTGAAAAAATAAATTATCATTGTCAGAACATGGATCCACAAAAATGTTACCTCTTTCCAAAATTGGTTTAAGGGTTTGTTCCAAACTTTTTGCGCCAAGTTATACAAGTCGATACTTTCCTATAGCCTTTCCTTCTTTTTTTTTTTTACTATTGGTCACTTCTTGTTTGTCCAAACAATGAGATTTAATTGCCTGTCTTATAGGGCACCCATGACCTTGAAATGTGGGACGCGTCTTAGCTGCGAGTGACCATGAACTATAAAACCGAGGAGCACGTTAATCATTTCCCCCAAGCACCAAACCAACATCAAATATCATCGTAAGATGGTGGAAAACGTATGAATGTTGGTTATAATACGTTTTTTAGTATTTTGCAGTCGAACCTTACGTCCCCTCCCAGTGGCAAAGCAGTATGTCTGCGGACTTACAAAGCTAGAAACCGAGTTTCAAAACTCGTGGTAAGCAGAGCACAGATAACTCATTGTGTAGCTTTGTGCTTAACTTCAAACAAACTCGAACGTTGCTGAATCTGTAGTTACTCTTCTGTGAACATTGGACTAATTTTTTTCAGTTTATTTCATTTCATTTTTATTTGAAAAACTGATGTATTAAAAATAAGAAAGTCGATAACAACGTAATTACTGAGATATGACACAAATTTTCACGTGGTCCATTTCCAGGCACGTCCAGTTTGTACGCTTGTTAAGAGACTTGTCCTGCCTAAGGCTAAGAGACTTGATGACCAATTTTTCTACTGTTATCAAATGCAGACGACAGGTTTTAAAAACACTTATAGATATATTACAAAGAAAACATCCACAGCATCACGAACTGCCCGGTAACAAAGTCCAAGAAAGAACAAAGACAACAAATTATGTAATACCCAGCATATTATATCATGTGTAATACTTTTTTGATGAGACAAATAAACTATTTCGGCCTTATATTACGTTACTTTATTTTTCTAATTCTTAATTCTAAAATCATATTTTTCTCTACTGACATCACTCACGGCCCGGTATGTCCAGGTGGTTTGGGCTCTAGGCTCGTAACCTGAGGATCGCGGGTTCGAATCCTCCTCACACCAAACATGCTCGCTCTTTCAGTCGTGGAAGCGTTATAATGTGACGGTCAATTTCACAACTCATTAGTAAAAGAGTAGCCCAAGAGTTGGAAGTGGGTAATGATGACTAGCTGTCTTCCCTCCAGTTTTACAGTGCTAAATTTGGGACAGTTAGCGTAGAAAGCCTTGTATTGATTTGTGTGAAATTCATAAACAAACAAACAAAAACATCAGTGCCAAGTGTTTTAATAAAACATTCCCGAGAAACAAGAACGAGTAGGAATTGTTATGAATAAATCAGATGTGACGCACATTATTTTCGAAGGGAAATTTCGAAAATAAAAAATCAATATATCAGAATAGCGGTAGGAAATATCAGTGAATATTGTAACTGCGTTAGTAACCGGTATCGACTTTGGGGCTAATCGATCTGCTTTAACAGGCAACACCTGCCTTTCATAAATATTTATTTTATTTTTCTATTCTAATTTGATATTAGGCTGTCCTTATTACTATGCCATGTTCAAAGATATGCAAATTCATATTTAAGGTTTTGTTTGTTTTATATTGTTGAACGGAAGGCTACACATTGGTCTATCTGTGCAATGCACACCATGGGTATCGAAACCTAGTTTTTATTGTTATAAGACCAAGTAGACTTACCGCCTAAGGCACGGCATGACCAACTGGCTAAAGTACTCAACTCGTAATCTGAGAGGCGGCGCGAGTTGGAATCCCCGTCACACCAAACATGCTCGCCTCTCTAACCCGAAGGAGCGTTATAAAATACAGTCAATTGCACTATTAGTTGGTAAAATAGTAACCCAAGAGTTGCCAGTGGGTGGTGATGACTAGCTGCCTTCCCTCTAGTCTTACCCTGCTAAATTATGGACGGCTAGCACAGATAGTCCTCGAGTAGCTTTGTGCGAAATTCCAAAACAAACAAACAAACAATGTTTTATTGTGAAGTTAATATTAACTGTTATAATTTCACATTATTTAACGTCCATTGCTTAATGGTTTATAATACGAATTAAACTACGAGGTTTTAGAGTCGTCTTTCTGTTTAGTACACGAGAGGCGAGACAGTTTGTTACCAGCAGGTAATGTCAGATGATTTAGTCTGATACAAAAGTATTTGTAAAATGTATTTTGGGTAACAAATATGCAAGGACGTTATTACATGAAAAAAAATGTAAAGTTAGAGATGGAAAAATATATTTTACTTATTTTTTTATTAATTTAACTATTATGTTAATATATAGTTCGATATTTTCTGTACCTGATAGTAAAATAGATGTTTACCAGGGCCTGCTAGATAGCCCTCTTGTGGCTTTGCGCGAAATTCAAAAAAAAAAACAAAAAAAAACTTACTGCTGAGCCACTTGAAGTTGAATTTGTTTGAGGGCCAAAAATCTACTTTATCTTCTGAAAATCTACCTGCCCCTTCACCGTCTCATAAAACGCTCCCACACAAAAAATTCAAAATATAATTTTTGAGAATGAACCTTGTTTTATAAAGGTGTGAACTTAAGAAATAACAACATCGTAAATAATAAAAATAACCACACGCTCAAGTAGGCCTAAAAAATTCATTTGTACATCGCTGAAAATAACATTCTGAAGACAAAAAATGGCTTTCGTTGTAAAGAACACACTCATTTATTTATTGATACTGATTGTTGTTTCATGAAAGAATAACGAAATCCTAATATAGTAAAAAAATAGCTGAACAAAAAGGATATATTTTCTTTTTTCTGTTTGTTCACGTTTCGTATATACATATGTACATACAATGTTATTATACTTTTATGTTCTGGTGCTAACTGGTTTCTTTGCCGTAACTATATTAGAAGTCACATGTAAGACTAGTTATTTATCTAATCTACTTTACAGAGTGCTTTATATCATATTTTAATTTTCATCAGGCTTTCTTTTAATTTATTTCTTGTCATGTTTCCTTACTCGTTTATTTACTTTATCCATCAAGCTTTGTTTTAATCTTTGGTTTTGCTCTCGTTTCACTTATGCAAGTTCAGTTTTTAAATTTTATCCAGATACCACATTATTAATACTTTCCTGAATCCCTCGGTGTGGATTCCTGTACGGAGTGAGGAGAGGGACCTCCCAGGGAAGATAATGGTCTTTCGGTTTCCCTCCTCTGGGATCTAAACATCCACCCACGTGTTTGCCTTACGTGGTGACCCGTGAAGGAGAGAAGAGGATCCTGGTGGTTGAGGGGTTCAACCACTTTGGCCTTGAATTCCTGTAGATGAGCAGCCTTGGGGCACCCCCCTTGGGTCAATCGGTTAGTTCACTTGGCCTAGGGTCAACCAAGTACCAGTATTGGATGTTCTCAACAGGTGTTGTGGACATCGTATCCCATGCTGGTGTTTGGGTATACTGCTCACGAAACCTGGCGTTGCTGCAGTGTCCTTGTTTGACATTGCAGTGCGTCCCCTCGTAGGGTTCCATGGTGGGTTGGGTTAGTGGACACCGAAATTTCCTTTTTTTATGTATCCTTCAAATAAAAACTTAAATAAAATAGCAAAAGCACTCCATATGTAAACGACCACGTCTTGAGAATTCTGAGCAGCAATCTTCAACATCTGTAACATCTGTTGTACATATTTTCTTTTCCTACATTTTCTTTCAGACAAACTTTCAGGGCAAATGTCTCCCTTTTTCATTCACAAGGGACTAGAGGGACTTGCTAGCTCTCCGAAGTCAGTAAAAAGCTCTGCTCTAGTGATATATTGGTGGAAACATCCACATCTCAACACAGTGAACTTCTCTTGCATTCCAAGGCAATTGGTGATATACCAATTGAGGTTACACCTCATGCTACTTTGAATTCATCACGAGGAGTTATTGTTGAGAGGAGTTTGAAGAACATCCTCGAGTCAGAGATTCTTGCTGGTTTCTCTAATCAAAGAGTTTCTGCGGTGAGACGTATCTCCACTCGCAAAGATGAAGTTACGATACCGACCAATATCCTCATTCTGACATATACACTACCATATCCACCTTCCACAATCAAGGCAGGTTATCTCAATTGCAGCGTACGGCCATACATTTCAAACCTTCTCTGGTATTTTCAGTGTCAGCGGCTCGGTCACTCAAGGACGTCATGTCGTGGTTCCTTGACGTATGCTTGTTGCGGTGGCAAGGACCATGATGCTTATGAGTTTGAAATGGACCATTATTGCATCAGTTGCAATGGCTCTCACTCGTCTTACTTTCGTCCATGCTCTAAATGGTTAGAATAAATACACTATGAAATGCTACGCCATCTATCTCCTGCTTCTCTTGCTATTTTTATAATTGTTTTTTAACTGGATCTGGCAGGAGAATATTTTTCCTGATGTCTGGCACCAGGCTATTGTCCTACCTTTCTTCAAGCCTGGGAAGGATCCCAAGATTCCTTCAAACTACCGCCCGGTTGCTTTCACAAGTTGTTTCTGTAAGACCTCAGAGAGGATGGTTAATAATGGCTTTGTTTTGTTCCTCGAATCAAACAACCTCTTCTCGCTTATCCTGCGTGGGTTCCGAAGACAGCACTTCAACGTGTACAACGTGATTCGTCTTGAATTGTCAACAGAGAAGCTTTTCTTAAAGACAATATCTTGTATCAATATTCTTTGACATTGAGAAAGCTTATAATACAACATGGGGTTATGGCATTTTGTGAGACCTCTATATATATGGGTTATGTGACCATTTGCTTATTCATATTAAACATTTAATGGATAGGAAATTTCAAGTTGGTATGGGGTCGACACTTTCCCGTTCATTTCTACAGGAACTTGGAGTCCTTCAGGGCTTTTTTTTTGAGTCTCACACTTTTTAATATAAAAATTAATGCCATCACTGAGCAACTCCCTCTCACTGTTGCAAACGGGCACTATGTCAATGACTTTCACATCTCATGTCAGTCATCGAACATGAAATGTATTGACGGCAGGTACAGACTGCCCTCAATCATTTACTGAATTGGACTACTTTAAATTATCTCTCTCTCTAAAACCGTTTGTATGCACTTTTGCCGTTACTGGGGTATTCACCCTGATCCTGAACTCTGTTGTGCTGCCTGTGGTCTCTGAGATAAAGTTCTTGGGGCTTATCTTTGACCTAAGTTGACCTTTATACCACACACCAAGCAACTACGGGTCAAATGCAAAAGAGCACTGAACATTATCTGTGTCCTCTCTACTACCAGTTGAGGAGCGGATCGATGTTCTATTTTAAAAGTATATCGTGCTCTTATTCGATGAAAACTCGACTATCGATCAATGATCTATGACTCTGCCAGACCCTCGGCCTTAAAGATGCTAGACCCCAATCATCACCAAAAACTTTGACTCTGCACTGGGGCTTTCCGCACCTCTCCAGTTCAAAGCTTATACGTTGAGTCTGATGAACTTTATTTGCACCTTCGACGTTTGCAACTGTCTTTCCTATATGCTTCAAAACTTCGTTCCTTACCAAACCATCCTACCTGAAAATGTGTTTTCCTTCCTCGGTGGGCCATACTTTTCAGAATAGATGATCTGCCATTGCTTCTTTTAACCTTTGTATCTAGGCACAGTTGGATGAATTAAGTGTGTCCTTGGATAACATTGCTGTATCCAGTGGTCACCCCATCCCACTATGGCATCTTACAGTCCCCTTATTTGTAATATATCTTTAAGTCATCTCAGAAAAGCAAACACGCCCCAATTGGAAATACTGTCTTTTATTTGCCGAACATCTTTCGAACCATCCTTCCATTCTCATTTATACAGATGGTTCGAAATCAGGTGACTGTATGGGCTCTGCCATGATTTGTTGTGGTTCAGTGGTTGTGTGCAGAATCCCCTCTACAGCTTCTGTGTTTACTGTTGAATCGCACGCCATTTTTCATGCCTGGATCACGTAGAAGCTAAGCAGGACTCAAACTACACTACTAACTCGCTTAGTTCTTTACTGGCCCTGGAATCGCTTCACGTTAGTTCATAATCTGTTCTCGCCGATATTCAAAACCGACTGGCCCATTTCTCTTTAACATCTACTTCCATCCACTTTTTCTGGATACAGAATACCATGTTGGTATTCGCGAGAACGAGTTCGCCGACACAGCAGCTAACTCTATTTGCTCTGGTACTATCACCGCTGTGTCTGTTCCGTATATGGACTATAGTTCTGTATTCAAATCCCGGGTCCGTGCCAGCTGGCAGTCAACTTGGAGTGAGCAAAGTGGAACAAGCTTTTTCAAATGAAACCCTTTATTGAAATTTGGCCTTCTTGCTTCCGTAAGGATGGGAAAGAGGAAGTTGTTCCAACCAAACTTCGCATTATCGCAGTTTTTAACTCATCATTTTCTTTTATCTGGAACTGATGCACCAATGTATAGTCTGTGTAACACTCATGTCACAATAAGCCACATTTTACTGTTTTGCTGTCGTTATGACTCTCAACGACGGCACCATTTTAAACATGTTTTGTTCCAAGGTTTGTCCATAGCATTAGACAATGTTATTGGTGATGGTGACACTGTCCACATTGGTAATGTTTTTAGCTAGTTAAAGGCCATTAATCTTTTTAACGACACTTAAGCTTTTTAATTCATACGCTTAACCTTTTTTAATGTTATTCCCTTTTAAGAATCAAAGTACATCTAGTTCTAGTTGAAATTAGAAAATGGCCGTGACGTGAAATAACTTGAAACCAGAACTGGAAAGGTCAACTTCAGGTGACTAACGCTGCTGTTTTAACTACCCGTTCGTCATCTTGACTAATTATTAAAATTTTTCTACACGTCTTTTAAACATTTTATTACATTTTGGAAATGGCCACAACATCAAATAACTCGGAACCAGGACTGGAAAGACCAACTTCAGATGACTAACAGTGTTTTTTGAACATACCTGTTAGTTTTTTGGCGAGTTATGATAATTACAGTTATGCTACAGAAAGTTCTTTACACCTTGTATGACTGTAGTTTTTTTTCTTAACGTTGTAGACTAGATGTAAACATTGGTTTTATGCTATTTATGTTGTTTTCTTAAATTTTGTTTTGTTTGACCTTAAATTGCTTTTATGAATTTTACTAAACTTACTTTAATTTTACCTTTTTGCCGGATATTTGACGCAGAATAGCCTGGCTGCTTTGTGCTATAAAACACCAAACCAACCAATCAACCAACCAACTACTGTATCAATCAGGTCTTGTTTTAATTTCTGGTCTTCCTCCCGTTTCGGTCATGGAATTTTAGTTGTTAAATTTTATCTAGACCCGGCAATATTAATACTTTCATATATCCTTACTTATTTACTTATTGTATAAACATTAGATGTAAGTTATATGTTTCGTGTCAAGCGATATAAATATATATTTTTATCACAAAATAGCAATGCGATGGACTATTTTTAGGGTTTATGATTCATATGATATTTGAATGTTGTAGTGACGTGTTATCTACGAAGAACATTTCAATAAATCACAAGAACGCAGATGCAACAATACCTACTGCCCAAATTGCCAAGATGTGTTCTTGTTGTTGTTTCACTACTCTAAATGTCTTGTTAGCAACGAAAAGATTCAAATTCGATACGAGTACAGTGCCAAGGGACAGTTTGGTTCAATAATGTTTAACTTTAAATGTTGTTGGTCTGGTTGATTCTTAGGGTTTACCTGGCGAATACGTTATTTTGTTAGGACTATTCACCTGTAGAAGTTTTGTTGTAAATTTTTTGTTTGAATAGCATTTAGAATGAGAATTTTTATCAAAGAAATATCAAACTACTTTTTCACTAGAGGCTATTATTTGATGTGTTTGTTTGTTGTTGAACTCAAATCTACACAAGTGTCGAAACTTGTTTTTTTTATTGTTATAAATCTTCAGAATTACCGCTGTGCCACTGGGGGGCAGCAGCTGTAACATGAGAAAACACGACTGATCAGGTACATTAATCGAAACTTCAAATATTTCCTTACACGTACAAGTGTGAACAGAATACCTTTTTCATTTTGCTAATAAAATGGTTATTTTGAACTCTGAAAGGCTTCAGAGCCCAAATACGACAAGTTACTTTTACACACGGGCACACAGATCTATTGTTTGTTTGTTTTTGAATTTCGCAAAAAGCTACTCGATAGCTATCTGTGCTAGCCGTCCCTAATTTAGCAGTGTAAGACTAGAGGGAAGGCAGCTAGTCATCACCACCCACCGCCAACTCTTGAGCTATTCTTTTACCAACGAATAGTAGGATTGACTGTCACATTATAAAGCCCCCACAGCTTAAAGGGCGAGTATGTTTGGTTCGAAGGGGATGCGAACCCGCGACCCTCAGATTACGAGTCGCACACCTAAACATGCTTGGCCATGCCGGGCCCACAGATATATGAGCAGCACTTTTCTATTGACTTTTTGTACCCATAGCTGTTGTAATTTGCTCCATCCTTTCAGGGTTATATTTTCTTTAACAAACTACAGCAGCAACACACTTTTGTATTTTCAAAACTAACCAAATAGAAGTTTTGGTAAAACGAGGCGATTAAGAAAACATTAAAACTTCACAACATTTTTCACTGAGTTTGACAGTTACATTCTTTCAAATTCCGTGTATATTTTGAATTAGACACTGGTTAGTTAAGTTATTTTGTTTCATATTTTCCACTGGTAAAAATAGTAAATTTTACTTATGTGTTATTGAACGGTAATAACTGAATACATTGCTTATCAAGTCTCATATTTCCTGCCCAAATATTTATAATAACATATGTGTATGTATGCGTGTAAAGCTCTCAGGTACCTACGTTTTGTGCAGGCGTACAAATATGTCAACATTATCAAGAGAAAAGACAAATTAACCATCCTCTTATTTTCGTACTGTTGTAATTTAAATAGTGCATTGTGATATTTCTAGTAAGTTAGCCCTTCAGCTCAGTTGGTAAAAATACCTTCGATACACAAGAGGTCCTGAGATCGAATTCTTGTTCAACGCAGATAGAATGTCGTCAACTAACAAGGCTTAAGAGAGAAAATTTTCAGCTGTAGGCAAACAAAAGTTTTCAGCGCTTCATTATCGTTTCCTGGTTTTCTTGTAAGGCTAAAAAATCACACAGATATTTCCTACTTTAATCCTTTATTCAATCGTGAATTACTCTTTTTTTTTTCTCAGTAATCGTCCTCCACCCTGAAAAAAAGGCTTAAGGAAGGAAATTGTTTGTATTGAGGGAGAACATGCCATGTTATTGAAAAGTGTCGCACAAGAAATTGGTAAGAAGTTAACCCTTTAGCTCAGTTACTAGAAAATTCATTCGTCTTGCAGAAGAGAGATCCCGAGTTTGAATCTTGCTTGGGAAGGGCGTAGAAATTGGATTACTGTACCTTGATAGGTTTGAATGCATCCTTTGAAAGAGTTTTCACCATTGAACTTCTTGCAACGTGTAGTTGGTTGTTTTTAATTGTATTCTGATGCAAACAGACGAACACTCGTTAGTGTACAAGGCTCTATACTATGTGTTGTGTATTGTTGTCTGTTTGGTGGTAAACAGAATATAAAAACTTTTTTGAATCTTTACATTTAAGATTAATTTAAATTGGCTTTACCTCGTGACATCTTATTAGGGTTGTAGTTAGAAATAGACCACTTATGGTCCAATGGTTAGTGTTACCAGATTGTATGTTTGAAGATCGTGGTCTATCCATTGATGTTTAATAGTGTTTCACGCTGTGTGGCTGAAGGTACGTTATAAGATGACGTCATATCTTAATATGAACGATGTTGACTAACTGATTCCCTTCCAGTCTGTAAGTTCTAAATTAAGGACTTTTTAGCTTAGATAACAATTTCAGTTCTTTTATACCTCAGTGAAAATATCCGAAACAGACAATCACAGATTACTGTTAATGGTTTTAGAATGTAATAGTTTGTTTTTATGTAGTTTCTATCGTTCTCATCTTTCATTGTTTTTTATGGAAAATAGTTTTATTTATATAAGTATACATACTAATATTCCAATTTACAGTTGAAAGTTATCGTTCGTACTACAGATGAATTCTAAACAATGTTACATTGTTATAAACCAAGTATTAGAAACACTTTTTTATCAAATCTCATACGACTTTAAATTTATACATTGCTAAGAATCCATTAAAGTTTTACACAGAAAGTTTGACATATTTCCCGCTGCAATGAACGCCCAATTTGCTAAGAACCATCTTCCTTCTTCTAAAACACTTGTAAACTATCTGAAATCGTTCCTGAATAAGAATTGCTTCTCGTGCTAGAAAACCACGCGCAGACACTTTAATGAACTTATGATGTCTCCTTAATAGGTTAGGGTTAAGTTTATGTACTTAAAACTCTAAAATCCTGAGCTCAATTCCCCACGCTGGATAGAGTGATTTGTTTAGAATTAATCACAAAGCTATACAGTGAGCTATTTGTGCTCTGTACACCACGCGTATCAAAAACTAGTTTCTAGCAGCGAAAATCGCAGACTTACCGCTGTGCCACAGGGGGGGGGGAGGACGGTTATTTTGGGTTTTGCTCTAAACCAAAGATAGCACTTGACAATGAACTTATGTAACACAGATGTTTAGTAAATAAAGTGAAAGGTATAAAAGTAGTTCTCATAGCTTCATGTAGGTCAAAATTAACCAAAGAATATTCTTGTTATATTTACCTGAATAACTATTTTGTTTACCGTTGATAAGTTGAGTTCATAAACGTACAAATTCAAACTGCGTGTTAAAATAATTTAAAAGTTTATTGTTGTTGTTATCTTAATAAGACAATGTATTTACATGGCAAATGATGTGGGCTTCTTTAACGTGTGCTATTTTTACTTAAGTATATTTAAATCGTAACTGGCTATAATTCAGTAAAGCATATAATTAGGCTACAAGGCCAGAGTAAAGTAGGTCTTTCTCGATTTTCCAGTTGGAGGGTGGACTTACATTATGCTTTATTACATTTTGCTTGTTTGATTTCTGTTACGCATAAAGCTATACGATGGGTTATCTGTGCGTTGTCTATGGCGGGGGTCATTATCATTTACTGTTACATTACGTTTAAAGTAAAAATGTTTCTTACATTTTTATAACAAAATACATTTCGTTGGAAAAAAAATACAATTTCAGTATTATTTAGGTTGCTTAAGTAGGCACAACGACTTAAGTTGTTTCTTTAGAAAAAGTTCTCAAAGTGATCATTATTTTCTAAAAAAATACATAATACTTCTGTTTTTATTTGCTTAGAACACAGTTTGATTGAGACATTCTTGGTGTTTTTAAGCCTCTCTTTGAAAGGTCTCCTAATCACATTTTGGTGTTACCTATAGCTTAATAAGCCAAATTCTAGCAAAGTTTTTAAACAAAAATACGCATCCCACATGTTCACTTACAAAAGTTGACGAAGGTAAAACTTTTATTTGTCTAAAAATTCTCATCCTTAAGCTATGCACGTTTCTCAGAGGAAGGAATGGAAAGGAATATTACGAAAGCTGACTTTAATTTTTTTTTTGACGATTAAATCCAATGAGATCAGTAAGTAGTCCACAGATAAACCTGATAACCCCGTAAAAGGAATCCGGTTCTACTGTGCTCAAAACGTTACATTAATATGGATGACTTATATAAAGGATACAATTATGCAAGAGAGTTAAAGTGCATCTGATTAGTTATAACTATAAAAGATACTTCTTACCCACTGACTTTTAACTTTTCAATACACAACGTATGAATTGCCGTGCAATATTTTACCCTATAGTGCAAATATATATATACGGTAACAAAATTAGTGTTGCGAACTCATTATAAGAATTATACCAAACTCTGCTGTTCGGTCCAACAAGAATCAATGACGGGTGCTGTTCACTAGCTGTCCTCCCTCTGGTGTATTAGTCTAAAAATAAGAACACTTATGGGTAGATATCCATTTGCATAGCTTCTGCTCGAAACTCCTGAAACAGACCAAACAAACATACTCAAAGAGATTCTAATACAACAGCCTCATATTTCTAATCACATGTATGCCTTTCAAATTGTATTCCAGTTTATAAATAATTTTGTTTTATGTCGTTTTTGATAAGGTTGATATTCTGCGAATCAAAAACGTTACTCGATAAAACACAGCTTTTCCTTCCTTGTCTTCTGTATAACTGTATATTTACTGTTTAATTTACATACTGAAAGAAGTACATTCTTTTTTGTCTGGTTCTTTTTTTGCACTAAATTTGCAAAATTAAATATAAAAATTCCATACACTATTTTATTTTCTTAATAAAAATATGTTGATGTCTTCCACTTGGTCAACAGTAGGTTTATGAACCTCCAACGGTAAAATCCGAGGTTCGTTTCTCCACAGTGGATAGTGTGCAGATAGTCCTTAGGGGAACTTTGTGCTAAAAGACAAATCAGATACACAAACACATTTACTAATAACAAATATTTCCTTTACAGGTACCATACTAAAAAAAACTCTAGACTGTGACTTGGCGTTTCAATAGCTATAATAAATCGACAATGAAAATGTTTGTAGATGGAAACGTACTAGACAACCGTCTAGGGTGTTTTGAAATTCTATCCAATGTTTCATGGCAAAGGTTCTCAATCAAAAATCTGCATATCCAAAGGTCCTTTAAGAGAGTAATATTCTTATTCAAATTAGTACACGTCACTTAATCCTTTATATTATTCGCCGGTCATATAGTGAGCTAATTTAGTCACGTGCGAAAACTTCATTGGATTAAGTCGGGGTTTGCGAGAACTTTGTTCATTTCTAAAAGGTCTCCATTCTCAAAAGTTCTTAAAGGCAAAGAATAAAATCTCACGTGCGCGTGCTACATAGAATATTCATTAAGATTCATTAAAAACAAAATGATTGAATTCAAAAGTCTTCTCGAAAAATAGCAAACCCTAACAGAGTTACAATGACGGTTCAGTTCAACAGAGTTACAATGAAGGTCCAGTTCAACAGAGTTACAATGACGGTCTAGTTTGTCGTATACAAAGTTCTGAGAGGATTCACAACATTCTAACTCCAACAAAAACATTAGTCATTAATCGAAAAGTTTTTAATACCACCTAAAGTTTAATAGATGTCAAAAACACAGTAATATAAAAAAAAAACTCTTTAATTACGGAAGTTTCGAATTATTCCAAATTCAATCATTGGTGTTAAAACCTCAAAAATTTAGTTCACAATATTGTAATTAAAATACAAATAGCAACATTATGTATTAAACGAAAAGTTTTGGTGTCACGAACATTGAGATTTTTAAAACTATTCTGTAAGTGATTTAAATAAATAAATTATAAGAGATGTTACCGAAACCGAAACTTCCAGGAGAAAATTATTCTTAATGTCCTTGTCAACTCCACATGATATTCATATAAATGTGTAGAGTTAATCAACAAAGTAATTAGCTTTCCCTTTCAATTAAATTAATTTGCTTCCAGTTATATTGAGGTGTGCTGGATCATTAGCTCCGAGCTTCGGAGCTAAACATTGTAACTTAAACACACGTACCTTCTGTTCACTTCAATGAAATTTTCTTGTAAAAAGACGGTAAAACTAACAGCAAATACATGATGGACAATATAATTATTAAAATGCACGAAGACGCATTTCATCACTATGAAAATACAAATATTTACCTCTATATTGGCTTGCAGGAGCGCAAATTGAAATTCATGTAACAGTTGTTTGGTTTCTTTTTCAAACGCTTTACAGAGGGTTGTATAATTTAAGGTTGTGTTTTAAGATGTACTATTTTATTACAAGTATCACCCATATGACTATTGAAGTAAGACACGTGTATATAGAATATATCTACCTGATAGAGAAACCACTAAGTTGGTCAATGAAGATAAGGTAGCATTATTAATATAACTTTTTATCTTAGAAACTAAACCATTGGACTTTTTAATTTCACGTATAAGTAAATGATGTATGTTTGTTTGTTTTTGGAATTTCGCACAAAGCAACTCGAGGGCTATCTATGCTAGCCGTCCCTAATTTAGCAGTGCAAAACTAGAGGAAAGGCAGCTAGTCATCACCACCCACCGCCAACTCTTGGACTACTCTTTTACCAACGAATAGTGGGATTGACCGTCACATTATAACGCCCCCATAGCTGGGAGGGCGAGCGATCGCGAACCCACGACCCTCAGAGTACGAAGCGCACTTCTTAACGCGTTAGGTCATGCCAGGCCATAAGTAAATGAGGAACTGCTGTGATGTATTATTATTGGTGTAGTGAAAAAGCTAACATTATTTTTCTCACTTAAAAAAAATTTAGAAAAACGACCTTTACATTATAAATTTATAATTCTTCTTTAAAACAACGTTTCGCTTTTGTCACAGTTAATATACAGGGTGGTCGCTAGAAAAGCGGAAAATTTGTCAAACAGCTATTTATTTTTACAACGAATAACTTTTACAAAGTTTTTAAAGGCATATGTTATGTTACACTCATAGATGCTCAAAATTATTAAAATCATGCATTTTATTCATGATGTAAAGAAATCAAAATAGAAATGAGTAAGCACGCACTTTATTCATGATCTCATCTGAGCCTCAAATTTTCCGCTTTTCTAGCGACCACCCTGTAGTTGATGTTGTTCTCATTTTCGCTCGTGCATTTAGGAGTGACTTAAAGATTCAGTGTCAGTGTTTATTTGTAATTAAGCACAACCTACACAAGGGACTATTTATGTTGTTCCCAATCCGATTGTTAGCGTATAGGTCCAAAGACATGCCGCTGAGCCATCGAATGGCAACTTCAATTTCAAAGGTTAATTTGTTAATGTCAAGTAGTGTCTATTTGTATTTCGTCTCTCACGTAGCTTGTGATTCTTTGTGGTAAATTACGCTTTGTGATAAAAACAGTGTAAGGGGAAAAATTACTAAATAGATGTACGCAGAAGCTTCAGTATTTTCTTACGGAGACATTGTAACGTGATGGCGATATGTACAAACAAAAATATTATTAATATTTAAAATCATTTCTTTGTGCAATTCTTTCTCTGTTTTAAAGCACAGAAGTTACAAAATAGGTTATGTGTGTGCTTTGGTTAGCGCAAGTATCAAACCTGACTTCTAATGTTATAATACTTGTGATGTACCATTAAATTACTAAGGATGGTAAATACCAAGTGTAAGATCAGAAAGATGTCCTCGTACGAAAAGAGAGAAAGAATCATTGTAAAAACAATGTTGTATCTGATTTCGGTCTTTTTGAACAGAATATCGCGTTTCGATACTAGTAGTTTATGCAGCACTGTGTGGCTTTTATACAATAATAAGCTAACAAATAGACTGATATATATGTATTTGTGGGGGGATGGGGAAATAAGCTACTAAGGCTTCGGCTTCACTACTTTTCAAAGATGGTGAAGTTCCTCTGTATTTTTATGTTAATAAAGCTCATTTGTGTGCTTTAGGTTAATAAGCTCATCTGTATTATTCAGGATCAGAAGCTCCTCTGTACTATCATATTATAGGTGAGCTAATCTGTATTCTTCAGGATAACAAGCTTCTCTACATTCTTCAGTATCGTAAACTCATCTATATTCTTTAGGATCACGAGCTTCTCTGTATGCTTCAGGATAATTAGCTCATCTATAATCTTCAGCATCGTAAGTTTATCTCTATTCTTCAGGATCATAAGCTTCTCTGCATTCTTCAATATCGTAAACTCATCTATATTCTTTAGGATCACGAGCTTCTCTGTATGCTTCAGGATAATTTGCTCACCTATAATCTTCAGCATCGTAAGTTTATCTCTATTCTTCAGGATCATAAGCTTCTCTGTATTCTTCAGGATCGTAAGCTTTTCTGTATTCTTCAGTATCATCAGGATCATAAACACATCTGTATTCTTCAAGATCATATGCTTATATGATCCTTCATATTCTTCAAGATCATAAATTCCTCTGTATTCTTCAATATCGTAAGCTTATCTGTATTTTTCAGGATCATAAGTTCTTTCATATTTTTAGCATTGACTCCGTTCTGTGAAGCTTTGTCATCGACGTAAGAACTGAATACGTCAGTAACAGATGCCAAACAAATCATCAAGTTCGCGCACTTGGACATAATAGGAAATTGAACAACAAAAGAGACACTTTTATTATAAACTGCAGGTAGACAAATTACTTAACTGAATGAGCAATTATACGATGCATCATGCTTATCATTTTCCTGCAATCAGTTTTATAACAGTTCGCTACTCTACGGTTGTGGAATAGACGTGCTTTGGAAAAACCAGCCATCACTGAGTCGGTCATGATGCTGTTTATTGTGCATCTTATTTTACATTTAGTAAAGTGGTGTTTTGTACCTAAATATGTTCTGCTACGCCAATATCAGACTAACTAACACAATACGATTGGTAATATATACTTGTGATAAGATTTATTTTCTCTCGTTTGTTTCGCTTTGCCTTGTAAATTTCACCCAAAGCAACACGAACACTATCTGTGTTAGCTGTCCTTAATTTAGCAGTATAAGACTAGAGAGAAGGCAGCTAGTCATCACCACCCACCGCCAACTCTTAGGCCACTCTTGTACCAATAAATAGTGGGGATTTACTGTAACAGTATAAGACTAGAGGGAAGGCAGCTAGTCTTTACCACCCACCACCAACTCTTAGGCCACTCTTGTACCAATAAATAGTGGGATTTACTGTAACATTATAATTCCTCCACTGCTGAAGGGCCAATCATGTTTGGTGTGATAGAGATTCGAGCCCACGACTCTCGGATGGCAACTCGAACGCCCTCACCACCTTGTCATGCTGAGCCATTGTTTTTCGCTAAGAAAAATATACATATATATCACAAGCACACACACACACACCTATATACATCAAATAAAAAACTTAAGCGTTAAAATATTGATAAAAGATACATGAGAAATTAAATATAAAAGGAGTAAATAAAATAAGCAAAATTACTTGTTATTAAAACCAAAGCTACATGTCACTGGACTATGTTCTGCTCACCACGACTGCGACACCTAAATTTTAGCGTTATGTTTGTTTGTTTTTGGAATTTTGCAGAAAGATACTCTAGGGCTATCTGTGCTAGCCGTCCCTAATTTAGCAGTGTAAGACTAGAGGGAAGGCAGCCAATCATCACCACCCACCGCCAACTCTTGGGTTACTCTTTTACCAACGAATAGTGGGATTGACCGTCACATTATAACGCCCTCACGGCTGGGAGGGCGAGCATGTTTGGTGCGACTCGTGCGCGAACACGCTTTCCTCAGATTACGAATCGCACGCCTTAACGCGCTTGGCCATGCCGGGCCCTTAGCGTTATGACCCTCCGATTTATTACTGAGCTACCAGAATCTTGAGGAAAATACTGGAATAAATTACAACTGCCAAGGACAGTAACAAAAAAAAATGAATTACAGTGTGCATACAAAAAACTTTAGTTCAAGGACGTGGAAATTAGGATCGACAGGGGTAGAGATCTTCTTCTTGTTTAAAGTATGTGAGAGGAGGATCTGCAGCAACTTGTGTTGTTTTGAATTAAGCACAAAGCTACACAATGGGCTATTTGTGCTCTGCCCACCACGGGTATCGAAACCCGGATTTTAGTGTGTAACTCCGCAGACATACCGCTGAGCCACTGGGGGGCACTTGTGATGTTAAAGAGAAATGTTGATTTACATCGATTTGGTTTAACTTTTGTCAATAGTTCATGTAAAACGTCATAAGTGTTGTTGTTTTTCAGTATAAACGGTGTACTTTCTAATAGCTAAAATTAATATTCCGAAAAATGTTTAATCTCGAAGTCTTAGTCCTGGAAAAGTCCAGTTAAATCTATACTTTGATGAATTGGTTTGTTTTGAAATTCGCACAAAGCTATACCAGGACTATCTGTGCTAGCTGCCCCTAATTTAGCAGTGTAACACTAGAGGTAAGGCAACTAGTCATCACCACTCACCGCCGACTCTTGGGCTATTCTTTTACCAACGAATAGTGGGACTGATAGTATATTATAACGCCCCCACGGCTGAAAGGGTATGCCTGGGATTCGAACCCGCGACTTTGATGAGTGTGTGTTATTCGATTATGTTAATTTCGGAGGACTTCGCGCCTTATCAACAACGCTAAATACAAGTTAAAATTAGCCAAAGAGAGATTAATTGGACCTATATCATAATGAAAAGCATCAAATATACTGTTGATGTTAACGTACTTTGTGGTAACTCTGAGAAAAACCTATACTCTGGACAGGTGAAGTGAATAAAAAAGAAAATATTACGGTAGAGACTGTGAATAAAACAGTTATTTCTTTTAATTAAACAATGTATTGTATTCCTGCTGACATCAGTGGTCCACCAGTTCTTCCGAATTATAAAGTAAAGCAAGTAAATACTGTAAAAATAAGTAATCTGTATTGAAATAAATAAATGTAGTGTGGTTAGTTAAGTTTTTCTTTACTTTTGCTGCTAAGTTTTCGTACATGTAGTCACTGCTGTCGTAACGCTTAATCATACATTCTTCTACACTCTACAGTAATGGTTAAGTACTCATTCAGTATAGCGGTAGTGGTTAAGTACCTATTCAATACAGTGGTAGTGGTTAAGTACCTATTCAATACAGTGGTACCAGCTAAATATATATAAAGATCCAGTCATAGTAACGAAAGTTTAGTGCACGCAGAAGTAAGGCAATGAAAGATAGGTACGCACAAAACTAAAATAACGAAAGTTTAGTGCACATAAAACTGAAATAACGAAAGTTTAGTGCACACAGAACTAAAATAACGAAAGTTTAGTGCACACATAACTAAGGTAACGAATGTATAGTGCACACAGAAGGCAAAGAAAGGTAGGCAAACACAAAACTGAAATAACGAAAGTTTAGTGCACACAGAACTAAGGTAACGAATGTATAGCGCATAAAGAAGGCAAAGAAAGGTAGGTAAACACAAAACTAAAGTAACTAAAGATTAGTGCACACAGAAGGCAAAGAAAGGTTTATAAACACAAAACTAAAATAACGAAAGTTTAGTGCACACAGAACTAAAGTAAAGCCAATGTTTCATTCTTTCGTTAAAAGTACCTTAACATCGGTTTTAAGTCTTTTCTGGTAGTTTTTCAAAGGTGTTGCAATCGAAAGGGGTCAGAGTTTGTCTAACGGTTCCAGTTATGTGACCGAATATATAGCAGTCAGTTACTCTACAGAGTTTACGTGATAACTGTTAAATACATTCAGTTAGTTTTTTTAATATCCAAACTACATTAGTTGAACTGAAAAGCTATGCTCTAATTCTCGATATTTTGTTCTAAAAGAGAAAAAAACTCACATTTAAAACAACTTTTTTGCTATGTTTGGTCCAAATTCATTGATAAAATAGGTCAATGTTTCCTTTCGTTAACGTCGTTTGAAAACTTACGTAAACTAAAATAAGCACTAAACGCTTATTTCTTAAAATGAATCCTCTGACACCATTGGTTCGTAAACCATAAATTCCAAATTCCTGAGTATTTAGAATTACGTGTGAAGATGAAAATGTAGGCCAAGAAATCGGTTTAAAAATTATTGGCAGTTAAAAATAAAATAAATTATACTTTGACTCCTTAAACGTATTATACCACCAACACTTTCTCAACTAAAATCATACGGTTTGTTGTTGCTAACAGCACATCGACAGACCAAATGCGCGCGAAATGCGTTTTCGTGGCAATCGATAACGAACAGATAATCTTTAAATTCAGAGTCCGAATACATTATTCACTTAGGTCAAAAAAAAGACGTCGCGCTATGTAGCTTAAATAAAACATGTAGTAACTTGTTAAGAGAAATAATAGCGACTGCTCGTAACAACAAAGCTCCCAGTTCGTTTTATTAATGACATAATTTTTATGTTCGTGATGTTAGAAACCTAAAGCTCATCTTTTATGGTTGTATTTGAACGTGCTAACCCTAAATAGACAATGTGTTTTTTTCTCATTTCGTTTGTTTTTTTGTAAAGCGCAAGTGTTTAGCGTTATACTTTCATTCTGCTACTGAAGAGTTTTCCACTTTGAAAAACGTGCTCGTGAACGAAGGGGTAAAGCACATTTAAGTGATCACTCCCGGCTGGTAAAAGTAATATAATCACAGCATATTCACAGATTTGATAATTACACGTGTGTTGGCAAGGCTTATATTACGTGAACTTGTACGCATGACTGACTTGAAAGACATTAATAGAAAGAACAGATTGAGGATGTATGTAACTCGGTTTATATGACTTTCTGGTTACTGCAACTCTAAAAGTATTAAAATTCAGGTGGGAAAAAATAATGAAAACAAGTAATTGTGTAAATGTGTCATTTATACCAAGTTTCAGTAGTCTGAATATATGGATTAAACCGTATTTTATTAGATGTGATATAAGAATGAATAACTAACGATTAAGGTGGTGCCACGTTGTAAAACCAAACTAAATATTTTTACTATTAGTTTACAAGCTTTGTGTGTATATCGGAGAATACACCAGAACTCTCGATGTAGAGATAGCACTGATGCCCGTACTAAAGCAATACAAAAGTCATTTGAATTTCCTCTTCTACAGATCATCAGAAACTAGATATAAAGAGCTACCTAACATAATCATTATATCTCCGGTGTTTATGCCGTTTTTCTGATATCCAGAGCGTCCTAAAGTCGAATAATGTCGAATAACCAAAACCAAGATTTCTTATTTTCGTTCATCATCATTTTTCTTCAATAGGCCGAACGTCTAACTTGTCCTAACAGTAACTATACTTCCATCATTATTTAATATACCAAAATAAAATCTTCAAGGTCTTTGACTACCTATTTTATTATTAGGTGCAAAATTTATAAAGCTTTAAAATCCATCTTATAAAATAAAAAGTAAACAAAGAAACATAAAGAAACATATAGCTAAATAAAAAAATGAAAACTTTGTTGGGCTGGCTGTTTAATTTGGAAAAAAAGGAACAAAACAAAACAAATGGAACTAGAATTTCCAGTCGTAAATTGTTACTATTTTGTAAAACGGTCATAAAAGTAGTATTTTAAAGTTAACTAGAGGGAAGGTATAATGATGAAAGCTGAGATTCTATTTAATCACTAATGTTTCTGTAGACAAAGGTGGAAGTCAGTAATGTAGGAATTTTATTCTCCATGTATAGTTGAGACGACTCAGTCTGCTATGTGACCATTAGCCATTCTTATCTTGTTTGATTCATTTCTTCGAGATCAGAAGCCCCAAACTGTTATTGTTGTTGTTGCTTAGCAATATTTTTATCCTACAGTTATAGACTGATAGAATGTTCAATAAGAATACGAAAGTGATTTTTTTTACAACCAAAACAATTGTCTCGCATTAACATTTCGTGTTATTTGGAGATTTTCGACAGTCTTGTTTCTAATGAATGATATTCTGTAATTATAATGTTGTACTCTTGCGATTCACACGATACTTGTGTCTCCCTAACTTGTAACGATATTTTTAACTGCACTAATTTCAATGCCAATGTAAATTATCTTAGCGTCATCTTTGATTGGCTATTACACGCTAATAGCTGTAATCTAGCACGAAATCTTAGATTCTCTTCAATAATTGCCAACTATTGACCGTTGTGTGAAGCCAAATATTATCTTTACGCATTTGAGAGACGTATTACTTTATTTTCACTTGCAAGAAATTAAGCAAAATGACGAAACTATGAATCGTTCTTTTCGTGTTTAAACGCAAACCTATACAGTGGGCTATTTATACTGTGCCCGCTTTCAGTATAGCACCCCTATTTTTAAGAATGACAGTCAAATCGCACTATTCAGTCAGACAAGAACAGACCAAAAGTTGGCAATGGCTTTTGCCTTCTCTGTAGTTTAGCCTTTCAAGACAACGGACGCCAATGCGTATAATAAATAAATAATTCTGAAAAGAAAAACATTGTATTGTGGTAAAACATATAGATATATGTTAGATGTTTAATAAAGTGAAAGCAAAATAGACTTGTACGAGAAAACTATTTCGTATAGAATAATCTTAATTCTGTTTCTGTGTGAATAAATAAATACACTATATCTTTAAACATTCATTCACTGTGTAAACTTTTAGTTCATATTATTTAGATTGCATCAAACCATCTAAATTTTTAAGGTTTTTGAAACGTCTGCTGTCTCTTTTATCCTGGAAAGATTGCATTTAACTAAATTATGAACCGTTTCTCTTTCCTCTTTATCATGTTAAAAATTATTTACGAATTTTTCATTCCACTTTGATTCACCGATTAAACAATCGTCCAGTTTTATCACAACATTTTGAATAGGTTGAATTACCTTATATCTGTTATTTCATGTATGGTTGAGAAGAGATAGTG
Source organism: Carcinoscorpius rotundicauda (assembly GCA_011833715.1). NCBI lineage: Eukaryota > Metazoa > Arthropoda > Merostomata > Xiphosura > Limulidae > Carcinoscorpius > Carcinoscorpius rotundicauda. The sequence continues at coordinate 39,249,366 of CM022403.1, forward strand.
GAATATCTAGTAGTCGAAACACGCGTTTCCACTTGGATTTTTATTTTCCGAAATACTTGCTTGCGGTATAAACTAAAAATATCTATTTGAAGTTTTGATCCGGCGAGTAAAACAAATAAATATTTAAGTAAGAAAAATGTGTATACTTTATAAATGTATATAATATATTACATACAGTTGTGAAGTAGTAATAGTGCTATGGAAATTCTTTGTGAGAGGAACTGTAGAATACCAACCATGATTCCGAAATCTTTATCTGTGACGTCATTTAACGAATACGATCTGAAGTTCGTCTTTTTAGAATTATTCCTCAAACTAACATGCTTATACAGTGATATTTTATAGGGCACTAGGGCATTGCGAATAAAGCCCGTGTTTACAGTGATTATAAATATCTGTCAAAACTTTGTTCATAAAGATATGTACTTGGCTTTCCACATTACAAATCCAATTATTCATTATTAGTTTGAGGCCTAGCGCAGCCTCGTGGTTAGGCCAAATACGTTCTAGTGGTTGAAACGTTCAATTCGCAACCTATGAGTCAAAGCTACAAGCCTCCCTCACCTAACATACTCACCCTCTTAGCCATGTGACGTTATAATGTGACAATTCGTTGTACTATTCGTTGGTAAAAGAGTAGCTAGCTCAAAAGTTGGTGGTGATGACAGCAGATTTCCTTCTAGTCTGTCACTGCAAAGTTAGGAACGGCTAGCGCAGATTACTTTCGTGTAGCTATGCGCGAAATTCAAGCTGATAAACAAATAATACTTGTTTTTATTTGAATACTAAACATAATCCAGAATATTAAAAAGATGAGTGTAACTGTTAGATAGATTTTTATTGGCAACAAATTATTATAAATCAAAGTTAACTTTGGTAATAGGGAAACATTTCCTTCTTCGACACAAATTAAAATGTTATTAGTATTTATTCATGTTTTTCGTTTACCTCTTTGGCTCTTGAACAGATAAAGTAGAAATATTGATCCTCGTTGTCGCAATCTAAAAACAATGAGAAGTAAAGAAACCTAGCCTTAATTTTTACAAAACGTAACACCTGAAGGAAACTTATATGAATTACGATAATTTTTCTTTGGTCTCAGCATCTGTAAACTCTTTGAGAGAAAAATGAAACGAATTTAAGGAGGTTTACCAGAACAATTCTACCAGGGGGTAAAATAAGGTTAAAAAATAACATGTTGTCATGTTGCTTATGAATAACATAAGGCCCGGCATGGCCAAGCGTGTTAAGGCGTTCGACTCATAATCCGAGGGTCGCGGGTTCGAATCCCAGTCGCACCAATCATGCTCGTCTTTTCAGCCGTGGGGGCGTGATAATGTGACGATCAATTCCATTATTTGTTGGTAAAAGAGTAGTCCAAGAGTTGGCGGTGGGTAGTGATGACTAGCTGCCTTCCCTTTAGTCTTACACTGCTAGATTAGGGACGGCTAGCGCAGATGGCCCTCGCGTAGCTTTGTGCGAAATTCATAACAAACAAACGAATAACATAAATAACTGAATATTTCATGTTGATATTTTCACCTTCAAAACTATTTAGTTGCATATGAATACACGTTTTTGTTGTTATTGTGTGTTCCCCCATTCCCTTGATAGTGAAGCTAATACTGATATTAAGGGGATTGTGGCGACGCAAATTCTGAATACACGTTTCTATTGCGTGAATAAAAGCAGCAATATCCGACACTAAGGAAGATAAGGTAGATAATATACAAGATTATGAACCCACTAATTTATTGGAACCGATAAGCATGAGAATTTGTGGGATTTTGAAGTCTTATCTGAAATCAAAATCAGTGTAGACAAATATGGAAATGTATATATGATGTTAATGATATAAAGTGAAACCATCCTTTGATATGAATTAGGCATAATTACTTATTTCTCGCTTTATCGTGTGTTTGTTTACCTCATAGCAAAGCCACATTGAATTTTTTGTTATGTTCATTGAGAGGAATGGAACCTCTGATTTTAGCGTTGTAAATCCGTAGAATTACCGCGGGGGATTGCTTTATAGTACATAATGAAACATATTGTGTATTGATACGAATATAGTATCCGTAATATGGGAATTGTTTAATAAAAAATAACTTATACTAAGTCCATTAGTTCAATAAAAAAAATAGCTTACACTAGTGTCGGTTAAGTTATTTGTAAATCCATGTTTGAAAAGACAGATCTTATCTATATCATTTCAAGTAGTAATTCAAAAAAATGTGGGGCGTGTTAGATGAAAAAAACAGGTGATAAAAATACACGTTAAACAAATTCATAGAAATAAACTGGAAACCTCAATCAACGCTTTCGAAAGATGGGCCTTTCTTCTTAAGGGTTTACCAGTTTGCCCCTGAATAAAAAAGGTCCACCTTTCGAAAGTGCTCGGGTTATAAGATTTCTATTTCATTTCTATCAAGACTTCTTGAACCTATGTGTTTTTACAAAATCATGATTGTCTGAGTCATAATTTGCTTTGAAATATTCCGGTACTCACTGATCATAAAGACTAAATCATAGCTTTCTCGTGCCATCAGTATACTTCAATTAATAGATTATGATACTAAATTATAATTGAAATTAAATAACACCTGTATCGTGGTATTAAACTTCCATGAAGAAAGAATATAGCTATTATAAGAACTCACGATAGAACATAAAGAAGGATGTATAGTAATGTATCAATTACACCATATTTGTCACATCCAGTGCCGAATAGGTCTTTCGGTAATTACCAAGAATCTTCGAGTCAGCTGAGATACGAAAGATACAGCAAAGTTTAAGATGTTATTTGTATTCTCAGAGTGATTTAAAAACAGCTGTATCGTTGTAAACTGAATTAAGTTGAACACACGTCATTTTGTGCGTTCTGGTACATCATGCCTAAAAGATTCAAAATGATTTAACAAATATATTTGTGTATAGGTTTTGTTTGTTTGTTTGTTTGTTTTTGAATTTCGCGCAAAGCTAAATGAGGGCTATCTGCGCTAGCCGTCTCTAATTTAGCAGCGTAAGACTAGAGGGAAGGCAGCTTGTCATCACCACCCACCGCCAACTCTTGGGCTACTGGTTTACCAACGAATAGTTGGATTGACCGTGACATTATAACGACCCTACGGATGAAAGGACGAGCATGTTTGGTGCAATGGGGCTGTGAACCCGCGACCCTCGGATTACGAGTCGCACCCCTTACGCGCTTGGCCATGCCAGGCATTATTTTTTTATGTAATTTTTTAAAGTACGAAAAATTCAAATTTACGAAACCTTATTCTCGTTTAGGATCAGATTTCTTTATTAATTTTAACCTTGTTACCATTTAGTTGAAGATTTCATTATAAACTGTACATGTACGAGAACTAATTTTGCATAACCTGATTCTAGTTAAACTACAACTTGACTAACCTGGATAAGGAGGTATAACAAGCAAGTTATCTCTATCTGGTATGAAGCAAAATAGAAAATTCGTAATACAAACATGTAAAAATAATACTTTATTTCCAGGTCGTGGGTTCTGTCATTCGTCGGTGGTTTCGATGGTTCTAAAAGCTTTTATAACAAAGCAGCATTCGAAACAATTGTTTGATCATTTTACCCCAGATCTCTAAACTCACCACAGTAAAAAAGTTGAAAAGTTCTATATATATAGAAGCTTTCTAATATATGGATATCTTGATCAGCTTGGTTCCTTTGAATTTCGCGCAAATCTACGATGGCTATCTGCGTTATCTGACCCTAATTTATCAGTGATAGACTATAGGAAAGGCAGATAGTCAGCAACTCTCATAGCCAGCTCTCGTGGTACGTTTTTACCAATAAACTAAGCGTGACAGTTTAACGCCCCTTCGGCTAAAAGGGCGATCATACTCAGTGAGGGAGATTCGAACCCACGACTTTCAGAGTGCGAGTCAAGTACCTTAATTATCAAGCTAACGTCAACCAGGGTCCCTAGCATATGTCTTTTCACATTAACAAATCTAAGTGTATTAAAAGGAGTTGCCTTGTATGTATGTTGCTACTAGCGGAGAAACAACACTCTCTTTTACTATTAACAGCAAAATTTATTTTATGTTTTATATTTGTTTAGAGAAACACTAATACTCGAAAAAACAGCATTTAGTCTTCATTTTAACCGCACTCTGTCTCTCCGTAGTACAATGGTAAGTCAGTGAGGTTGCTACATTAGCTCTCCCAGTGGTACAGCTGTAAGTCAGTGAGATTACGAAATTAAGGTCCCCAGTGGTACAGTGGTATGTCTGAGGACTTAAACTGCTACAAACCGGGTTTAAATACCCGTGGTGGGAAGAAAACGGATATCTCGTTGGGTAGCTTTGTGATTAAAAATTAAAAAAAACTTTAGTTCTAAATCAGCAAGCCCTAGTTTAAAAAGCAATGTTTAACATTCACATTAAATTTGGACTAACACGTTCTTGTTATTAACAACAGAGTTTGAAGAACACAAGTTTTCAGCAACAGCTAAACGTGCTAGTATCGGTAAAGTTATTTGTAAATCCATGTTTGAAAAGACAGATCTTATCTATATCATCTCAAGTCGTCATTCAAAAAAATGTGGGGCGGGCCAGATGAAAAAAACAGTGATGAAAGTGCACGTTAAACAAAGTCATAGAAATAAACTAGAAACCTTACAATAAGCGCTTTCGAAATGTGGGCCTTTCTTCTTCAGGGTTTACCAGTTTACCCCTGAATGAAAAAAGTCCACCTTTCGAAAGTGCTTGGGTTATAGGGCTTCTATTTCATTTCTATTAAGACTTCTTGAATCTACGCGGTTTTATAAAATCATGATTGTCTAAAATCATAATTTGCTTTGAATAGACTTTTTTAAATTCGTGCTTAAACAACATCCAAAGACGAACTTATAAGTGACGTCCTCACATTTTTATCAGAAAAACAACAAAAAAACAGCTTTAAACCAGTGTTGTGGTAAAAAACAAAACAGATAAACGAACCGTATTGGTTGGTGAGGTCCAGTCTGTGTAGTGACGTGGTAGACACTAAAAGTGAGGGGAGAAGGTTCAACTAGAAGTTTGTGAATGTCATATTTTCTGCTTTAAAGCCACATTCAATCTCATTCTGTGTCATCCTGTTAAGAGATTTTTCATCAAAGCTTGTTTGTTTGTTTGTTTTGGAATTTCACAAAGCTACTCGAGGGCTATCTGTGCTAGCCGTTCCTAATTTTGCAGTGTAAGACTAGAGGGAAGGCAGCTAGTCATCACCACCCACCGCCAACTCTTGGGCTACTCTTTTACCAACGAACAGTGGGATTGACCGTAACATTATACACCCCCACCGCTGGCGAGCATATTTAGCGCGACGCGGGCGCGAACCCGCGACCCTCGGATTACGAGTGCACGCCTTAACGCGCTCGGCCATGCCAGGCCTTTCATCAAAGCAGCCAATAAATGTATTCGTTGTGGTAAAGATTACAATTTATGTGTAACAGTTAGGCTTAAGTTAGATTCTTGAAATAAAGAGCAAGACTGATTCAGATAAGGAAAAGCTTTATAACTATTTCAAAGTTCTATTTTATTTTGGAAAGCATAATAATAACAGCAGTTTCAGTTATTTTCATCATGACATAGCGCCCTCTTACGTTACAACCATAGAACTGTGTATCTTTGTTTAAAACTTTCCCACATTGATGAAAACAACTGATAATACACTTAAATACGTGTATTATTTTAAATGGAGTGTGTGTTTCCTATAGCAAAGTCACAGTGTGCTATCTACTGAGGCCACTAAAGGGAATCGAACCCCTAATTGTAGGGGTGGAAGTCAGTAGACTTACCTTTGTACAAGCGGGAGACTGGTTTAAATGAAATTAATGCATGTAAGTAATTTACAAATTTGATATAAACATATAATTGGGGCGTCAGAATATTTTGTCGCGCACGTAATTTAGTGCGACAATGATTCAGTTGTCTAAGAGACGATACTTGAAGTGGAGGCATTAACTTGTTGACTGTCAAGTATTTCAGCTGCTACAATACAACTTTAATGCTTCTTCATTTTGTAACTTTTTCATGACGCCATTTTGGATCGAAAGTGAAACAATTTGTGAGTAGGCCAAATGCATGTATGGTGCTGACATCTAGCGTTGACGTTAGATATTATTGAGAACGAATTAACTCGTCCGTGGCACTGTGTTACCGATCAGCTTGGACGAGTTTTCTCGTCTACGGCACTGAACAGGTTAAAACCGGATTTTTCAAACTGGGACTCGTGAGGGTAGTCTAGGAGGTCCACGAGTCATGTCCAAAATTTCATGAAAACATATATTTTTAATGTTATTTGCAAAATAAAATGTTTCTCGTAAAATTAAATTGAATTAAATTATTTAACTTTGGAATACAGCTTCGCGTGTTTACGAAATCTTTCTCTAATACGAAAAACCTCGGTAAGATTTGGGCGTCAACGAAAAACTTTTAAATTAAAATGGGTCCCAAATGGATAGCAGAGTTTCAGATCCGCTTCCTTAAGAGTAGAAACGATGAATATCTTCAACTGCTACCGTTTCGTTTGAGTTAATAACTGCTATATATTGGTTTTAATATTTAAATGTTTGTTTGTAATTGTAGCTACATAATGAACTGTCTGTGTTCTTCGGGTATCAAAACCCGAATCTAGTTTGTACGTCAGCAGATATACCGCAGTGCCATTGGGGAGGGAGCTAATATTTAATTTTGTTTGTTTGTTTGTTTTTTAATTTCGCGCAAAGGTATACGAGGAATATCTGCGCTAGCCATAATTTAGCAGTGTAAGACTAGAGGGAAGGCGGCTATTCACCACCATCCACCGTCAGCTCTTTTTTTTACCAAAAAATAGTGGGATTGATCACCACATAATAACACCCCTACAGCTGAAAGAGAGAGCATGTTTGGCGTGACGGAGATTGTATTTCAAAACCATCAGATTGCGAGTCGAACATTTTAACCACCTGACCATGCTCAATGTTTAGAGCTCTCTACTAGCAACCTGAGGGTCGCGAAACCGAATTTCGCCACCAAACTTGTCTTTTTAGCGTGTATGTTTGCGCAAAATTCAAAACAAACAAAGAAACCATTGCTGTTCAACTGTTCTCTTTGGCTACCCTTTTACCAACGAATAGTGGGATTGACTGTTAATTTATAATGCCCCCACGGCTGAACGGTAGAGTGTGTTTGGTGTCACGGGGATTTGAATCTGCAACCCTCAGTTTACAAGTTGAGTGCCCTAACCACCTGGCAATGCAAAAATTATTTATGTATAAATTATGTTTTGCAGTGATTTAATGATTTCTTCTGAAGTATTAATCATTACCTCTGTCTTAAATACAAAACTTTGTGTGTGTTTTTACACTTATAAAAGAGGCGGTACTTATATTACGATTTATATACAACTGTTTTCCTCTCGTAATACTACTCTTGAAATAAGCGCTTGCACTGAGAAACTTCAGCTCTTTTCCTTTGAAAAGCAGCTCCATTCCAAGTAGTTTTCATTTCAATCCATTAAATTATGGAGTCAAGGTAATTTAGTAATAATTATAAAGCCTTTACATCTTCAGATGACATTGGGCGTGTTAGGCGTATTTTTTGTGTGCATTTTTTAACATTTTTTTCTCTATTTTCCAATCACGAAAGAGAGTTTAAAAAAAAACCCATCAAAGACGTATACATACTGGGGTGACCTTTAGCTTGAATGGTATAATAAATCTGTTCAGGGTCAAATTTTTTCGTGTTTTCTTTTCGTATGTATTTTTTTCTTTTTTCCTGTTACGAAAGAAAAAACAAAGAAAAAACACAAAGAAACTTCAAGGCTGTATAAATAGTTTGTTGAACTTTCTCTCGAATAATAATACAATGAAATTGGATAACATACTGAAAGCGTAAAACTTTTAAAATGTTGAATAAACATGTTGAAAGAAACATTAAACAAAGTAGTTTACAAAGAAAATTATTAAGTGTTCTATCACAAGAGAGAATCGTTAAACAAGTGCAAAGACGAAACTTATATTAGTTCTAACCTTTACGTATAAGTTTCTTATAACATCCAGTAAATAGGTTTATAGAGATGATTTGTTATGGGTCATAATTTTTACGTTAAAAGCGTCTATTTACATTCAAGGTTGTTTCCTTGTTAAAACATATAACAGTTTGTAACTTACATTTAACAGACCGTTTACTGGACACATTACGGAAGCATACAATATTTAGTTAGCTTAAAAATATGCTTAATTACAAACAAATGGCGGTTTCGTCACATTTACGTAATTAACTACTACGAGTCTGAGTGTCTGATAAATAAATAAAACAAAATAAAACAAACACAAATGGACTTTTAGTGTAACATTTGAGATAAAACACTGTTGTTCTCCAATATTGGCATTTAGTACAATAAATATAAGATTCATTTATAGTGTTGGGTGGGCTATTTTGGATTATTTGGAAATAATAAAACAATTCCCCATGTGGAGAAAACAAATTAATTAATTATTTTAATAATGTAGCCTTAGGTCCGCAAATAAATTTGTCAATATAAATTCGAATCTGATGTAGGACTAACTTCAAATCGAACAATTAAGCAAAAATTGTAATTTTAAAATACAGCTAATTGTAATTAATTCTTATACCGAAAATCTGATTTGTAAATAACCTAAGTAAAACAATGATAATTACACCTCGCTTGCTTAATCTGAATCATAATATAATTCTAGCTCATGAAAATTGATGATATATCGAGTTTAGACTGTTATCAAGTTTATTGCGTCCCAGTCGATCTAACGAGGTATGGTACTCTGAGAAAGGTTTCCTTATAAAGTAATGCAGAAGACGGTAAGTTAATGGGAAGTTTATTGGCTCACAGTGTTAAAGTCTGGGATTCGATTTCCCACGGTGAAGAGAGTGCGGATAGCTAATTGTGTAGCTCTGGCCTAAAACAAGTAAACGAAACGCGAAAGGCGTTTTGCAACGCAATAAAGGCGAAGCCTATTTGAAACTGTAAAACACTAGTTTAGACCTGCCCGCATTTAACAACACTAGCATATCATCGTGATCTTAACAACTGTAGAATATTGTGAAAGTTTCATTTTTCTTTCTGTCATATTAACAACATCTAACAACTAAAACTGGATTGACACCGATAACTTGACTGTGCTGTCTAATTGATACCAGTATAATGTAGGTCGGTGTAAAGGACACATTGCGTTAATTGCACATAAGAGAGTACGAATTGCGTTTGGAAACCGTCAGAGAACCTGTTTCATTTAACAAAATGAGCCGCATTTTATAACAAAAGAAATGTGAAAATAGAAATAATAAACCATAATTTTAAAATATACTGTTTTTTTCTGAACTAAGTGCATAGTTTAATTCTTTTAAATTTTCTGTGACTCTTAAGATACTTCATAGTTCTTGTTCTGTATTGTTCTGTACTTAGCTTTCAGATAATTATAGTTGTAGTTTTCTAAATAAACTTATGATACTTGTGGTTTTAGCTATGTAGCTAAACTTAAGGTGCTTAAAGTTACAGTTCTACACCTAAACTTTAGGTACTTATACGACTAATTCTGTGAGTCAACTTAAGATTGTTTTTAGCTCGGTTGCTAAATTTAATACACTCATAATTTTAGTTCTATATTTAAACTTGACACTGAAATGTTTACAAAACATACGCTTTTCGTGTTTAAAATTCACAAATGAAGTTGGAGGGGGATCGGGGGAATCGCCATTGGTGCTCAATTTTATATCGTTGTTTTCTGTTGTTTGTTTCTTTGCTTCAATACTTAACATAATAAATAGAGTTACAACTAAATTGAGCAGTTTTACTGATCTATAAGTTTAGTGCTCATTTACTGATCTATAAGTTAAGTGCTCATTTACTGATCTATAAGTTTAGTGCTCATTTACTGATCCATAAGTTAAGTGCTCATTTACTGATCTATAAGTTAAGTGCTCATTTACTGATCTATAAGTTTAGTGCTCATTTACTGATCTATAAGTTTAGTGCTCATTTACTGATCTATAAGTTAAGTGCTCATTTACTGATCTATAAGTTTAGTGCTCATTTACTGATCTATAAGTTAAGTGCTCATTTACTGATCTATAAGTTAAGTGCTTTTACTGATCTATAAGTTAAGTGCTCATTTCTTTGTAATGATAACTTGTAGCTCCACCTATTCCAACACTTGAAATTTACCCCGCTGTTTCAGCGGTAAGTCTAAATGTACTCCTGTAAAAAAGGGAGAATAAAATGTTTAACCCAGAATGCCCTCAGCGGTAACTTTGAAGACATAATTATGAAATGTATCTTCGACATCACTGGTCGACACAGCACTTATAGTCCACTGTGTAGCTTTGGATAACAACAAACAATTAACTCGGAACTTAGCAGTATTGTTGTATGAACACTTTCTTTTGCGCTACTGAGAAGCGTTTAGCGGTAATAAGAGCGCTTGTAGTAGTAACGCAAGAGACAGAGGGAGTTAAATTAGGTCTATGTAAAAATTATAAACGCACAACTTTTGATATTTTCTTCTTCATCTAGTAATAAATGGTTCCTCTTTCCTTCACACTGCATTTTTACTAATCTCACTATTACTGTCGGGGTCATTATTACTCATGCATTTATTTTTCTTCTGGTAATAAATATTATTTTTACACAATTACCAATGTCATTCTTATTATTGAAAACATTATTACTAACACATTTAATTTTCTTCCCATAAGAAATAATATTTATTTTTCACTTCTCCCCTCCATTTTGCGTGCGTTTTCATTTAACAAAGCTATCTGCGGAGTCTACTGGGGGTGAACCCCTAGACTTATCGCTGTACTAACGGGGGACATTTTTATTTTGGACTGTTATCAGTCTCACTATTATTATCGAAATCATTATTACTAACATATTTTTATTCTGGTAACAGTTAGGGAGGCAAGATTAAGAAACCGTGCTGTCAGATCCTGTGTAACACTGTATACAATGCCTTATGAAGAATTATTAAGTAAAATATCAACTTCAATGTTGGGTTTATACTAATTAAGTATATGTGCTTGTAATTTGTAAATAAGCATTCGTGACTAAAAGTCTTTGGTTCTATTATGAAGGAAATCGCCTTCAATATTCCAGTTTTGTAAATGTGAGGTCGTTCTCAACGCATGTGAATATAATTTAAAAAAACAACAAAATTCAAGGAAATCAGTGACGGAAAAACGTTTCAAAGCAAGAAATGATACTGCCAAACGAGTTTATATTTGCAGTCTTTTCTACGCAAACGAAAAGGTTAAATAAACAAACTGCACTGAATGAAGAGCGAACGAAAACGTTTATTTTCTTTGCGTTTTATTATAGCTACAATGATGAGTCAAGCGGTAGTTTGCATTTCTGTGATGGTCAGTATATTACTTAGTGGTTGGTGCTTTAGATTCGTGCCTAGTCGATCTATTTTCGAGTAAGACACTTTCATATCAGGATTAACCAATGTGCACTTGGTGCAATTGTACAAGGTCCCCAAATACGGAAAAAAAAAACTCAACGAAATTCGATAAATAGGTTTAGGTGACGATCATAACCTGCCTAAAATAACTTAAATGTAATTCGTTCATGTATGTGTCATAACGACCTCAATGCTTTCTCAAGCTAACCAATAGTTTATTGGAGCGGAGTACAAAGAATTTTTAATTCTTATATTTGACATTAAATTATTAAATAAAGTTTGTTTGCTTCTTTGTTTTGAATTTTGTGCAGAGCTACACGAGGGCTATCTGCACTAGTCGTCTCTACTTTAGCAGTATAAGAATAGAGGGAAGGCAGCTTGTCATCACTACCCACCGCCAAGACTTGGGCTACTCTTTTACCAACGAATAGTGGGATTGACAATCTCATTATAATGCCCCCACGGCGGAAAGGGTGAGCATGTTTGGTGTGAAGGGAATTCGAACCCGCGACCCTCGGATCGCGATTCGAGCGCTTTATCCACGACATGACCGTCTGTTATCAAAGACGTCTTTGTGTTTTGTGTTGAGAGGGATATAAGTCTTTTATTAACATTTCTAACAATCTAGGGAGTTCTGATACGTATTTATAGACAGTATATATCAAATATGATCTGTTTGGTAATATACATCACATGATCTGTTTGATTTCAGGAAGGAAAGGCAAATTTGTTCACAGTGCACAAGACCCAAAAATTCTTTGATCCAGCACTGGATATTTTATCCTGTAGTTGATTTGGTTCGCATAGTTGTCAAATGGATATAAACTAATAACTATGAGTAAAACTACGATCACATGGAATCTCGTGCGTGAAAACTGTTTTATTTTCATCCTTTTGTGTCACTGGAAACGGTGTTTAAACATCACTGGAATCAGCTTAGCGTTACACTAATAGTTAATTTCTCAGAAGTATCTTTTTGTGCTTATTTACGTCAATAAGAATTTTAGAGCTATGTTAGAAATTGGAACTTTAATATTGTGGATATAAATACTAAAGATGTAACAGGAAATCACGCCTCTATAATAAAATACATAAATCTACCATAGACGCATCACCATAACGTTGTTTTTGTCTTCTTCTTGTTGTTGTTGGGCTCGTTCTTTTTAAAATATTTGATGAAAATAGAGACAAGTCCAGTTGGTGTAACGATATAAAAAAATCGGTCTATTTCTTCCTTAACGCATTACATGCCTGACGCCGTTGTACTTTCAGACCTAAGCTTACAAATGACGTACGCACGAAAATGCCTCGCTAATAGCATTACAAGTAACATAAAAATAATCATTTATGTCATTTCACTGATAATCGATCTCATTGCTGAATATACTCGATAGCTAATACTGATACAAACATTTTTGGAGATGTTTTCTCGACGTCATTTAGAACGTTCTAGGCCGACTTCCACAAACTTACTTTATCTCAACCTCATGTATCCTTTAGTTAACATTCGATATAAACAAATGAAAATATTCCCACACCATTATCATTCTAAAAACTGTTGGAGGAACCGGTTAAACAAGTTTTTCATATAGTTTTGGGAATAAAATGTTTTTCAAGTTAAGTTTGAATAAGACATAATATAGTAATCGGGCAGTGATTCGTGAAAGCTGTTGATCTAGAAAGCTATTTTTACATGCCTCAGATGTGTTAATTTTTATCTATTTTTTCTTTTAATACCTAGGAGGGTCAGGTGCACGAGACCTCTTCCTCCATCCCTATCTTTGATGTCGTATACACTTTGGAGTGTGTTGTTGGGTAGAACTTTGGGTCAGAGTATTACACCGTACTTAGGCCTTTTTCAGGACAATGTCCATGTAAAGTCTTGATTTGCCCCATTTTTTTTTTACTTAACGTTTTTTTTTTCATTATTTCTATTCGTTTTCTTGTGTTTTTCTCTCCACTTGTAGGGCCTGGCATGGCCAAGCGCGTTAAGGCGTGCGCTTCGTAATCTGAGGGACGCGGGTTCGCGCTCGAGTCGCGCCAAACATGCTCGCCCTCCAACCGTTGGGGCGTTATAATGTGACGGTCAATCCTATTATTCGTTGGTAAAAGAGTAGCCCAAGAGTTGGCGGTGGGTGGTGATGACTAGCTGCCTTCCCTCTAGTCTTACACTGCTAAATTAGGGACGGCTAGCAGAGATAGCCCTCGAGTAGCTTGGTGCAAAATTCCAAAACAAAACAAACTCTTCACTTTTATATAATTTTATATATGTGTATGAAATACTAATTAAAAAATAAATAAAAATAAAGTAAGGTAGAATAAAATAACACTAGTTTTAAGCGTCTGGTACGTGGTAGGCAGCTTGTTTTTTATTTGTTAAATATATATTTATAGGAGAGAGGTATATAAGATTATGTTCATCTTGCACTAGTATTTGTCGAAATCACATACTTAGTTATTTTTATGCCAATTCTTATTAAAATAGTTTAGTGCATTATGCAAGGATCTTTCGGATATTGTTTCTATGTTTGCATACTTGTGCATGAAGTGCTGCGTGGTACTTATAAGCTGAACTTAAAAGTACGCCTCACATATTAAATACCGAATGTTTGTTTTTGAATTTCGCGCAAAAACACACGAAGGATATCTGCGCCAGCCGTCCCTAATTTTGCAGTTAAGACTAGAGGGAAGGCAGCTAATCATCACCACCCACCGCCAACTCTTCGGCTACTCTTTAACCAACGAATAGGGAGATTGAACGTCACATTATAACTTCCCCACGGGTGAAAGGACGAGCAAATTAAAAGAAGTGTAAAGAAAATAAATAATAACGTATGCCGACTATGTAACTTTTGTCACAAGTTTTGAGGCGTATTGATTTTTAATACTTCGCCAGAATTTGTCATTTGAACCACAACGTTTTTTGCTTTGTCTACTGTGAATGTATATATATATATATATATATGTATGTATGGTGTTTTGGATTTATTTTCTCTTTCTTACCGTCCAAGCTAGCTAACAAGTTCTGGTATTGAATAAAAAGTTTCTTTGGGCACTACCTGTAAGAAGTAAAAGATAAATTTTTAATTTCAAATGGCCAAATTAAGACAAATATATGTAAAATGCATCTCAGTTTACGAGATTTGTATCGAATCTTTTGAACCTGTTCGTTATAATAATGTGTAGCATTATATTGTACCATTTAACAATGGAGATTTTTGGTCACAGTGTTGTAATGTTTATTAATTGGAACAGTTGGTAACACTGGAACGGTTTGCATGCTAAGGCTGCTTTGTTCACCATTAACATAAATCATCCCTCTGAAAACCAAGACAGAAGTACCCCATTACACGTCACAATGTTACAACATCAGCACTGCCTAATATATGACAAAACTGAATGAAAAAATTTGTTTGAAAATAATATTTTATAAAAAGATTAAAAAATATATTTAATCACAGAAAAGCTACAATTAACAGTTTATGTCTTTTGTCACAACACCAATCATGCTCGCCTTTTCAGCCTTGGGGACGTTATAATTTGACGGTCAATCCCACTATTCGTTGATAAAAGAGTAGCTTAAGAGTTGGCGGTGGGTCATGATGACTAGATGCTTTCCCTCTAGTCTTACACTGCTAAATTAGGGACGACTAGCGCAGATAGCCCTCGAATAGCTTTACACGAAATTAAAAAACAACAACAACAAACGTTTGTCACAAAGACGGTAGGGTCATCCCTGGTAAAGTGTTTATTTATGATAAATTGATTTTGTCTTTTTATGGAACCGTTTCATCATAAATGAGAAATGACCTACGACAGAACTATTTATTTACAGGAAAAGTATGGTAAAAAATAAAATTATCGGACACAAGAAAAATAAACTGTTTTATTAATATTTCGCAATAGTAAAGATACAGTTAATAACAGAAGCATGACCCAGCAGGACGAATTTAAAAATACAGATATTTAACAGCAGAGACGATAATATGCAAATTTTTGTTTTATAGAGGTCGCTGTGACTATATAGTTATAATTTAATTGTCTGTTACCGTAAATTTGATACAATTTCCTCAACAAAAATATATCATAATAATAACGTGCATTCCATTTTACGAAAAATTTTTGTCTTTTCAAATATCACTTTTATTTCCTCTCTCTCTCTCTTTTTTTTTAGACAACATTACTTGCCCTAAATTAAACTTAAGAAAACGCAAACCTTGAATATTCGAACTTGAAAATACTTCGGGTTACGAAACTTGGGAAATTAGACTTTATCGATTTCTTCTCACAAATGTTTCAGTTGTGAACGAAAAGGATAAGAAAAGAACTCTGATGAAAGTGTAACGTCTCACCTGTGACATTTTCGTCATTGCAAGTGAGTGAAACACAAGAATGTCACACAACAAGGGGGGATTAAATATCGCCCCAAGTAGTTACTATTATACCGTGCAGGCAGCAGTCTCACTTCGGATTGGGTGAGTAACTATGTATCCCTCCGC
Source organism: Carcinoscorpius rotundicauda (assembly GCA_011833715.1). NCBI lineage: Eukaryota > Metazoa > Arthropoda > Merostomata > Xiphosura > Limulidae > Carcinoscorpius > Carcinoscorpius rotundicauda. The sequence continues at coordinate 39,265,302 of CM022403.1, forward strand.
CTTATTGACCTATATACCCACTTGTCAGTTTCGTTATGTTGTGATAGCAACGTACAGGTGCTATAGAGCATTAGGACTTCTATCGATTCTAGCTTGTCAAGACCAGGTAAGCTGAACTTTCCTTCCCGTTTTGTGCTTTTCTACGTCCATAAAGATAAATATATTGGGGCTACGGTTTTAAAACTTTCGACTCTTTTGTTTTTGAATACCACCAGAATGTCTCTCGTAATTCTCTGTGAAATATTGTAATCGAAATTAACATAAGAGAAAAGCTACTTCATCGTAAAATAAGTTTTTAAAACACTATATAACACTAATAATCAGGTTTCGATACTCACAGTCGGCAGAACACATGTAGTCCATTGTACGATTTGGCACTTAACAACAAACAAACAATGCTGTGTGATATATATAACTTACAGACACCGTGTAGATACGTGACAGTTTTAACCTCACAATAAGCACGAGCCAGAAACTGTTGTTATGGGAGAAGACCTTAATTTCGTCTAACTCATGTTAGGTTTATAAGAAGCGTTGTCGTTGTTTACTGTTTGTTTACAGTGAATTGGATATTTTTCAGCAAACTCTCATGCTATCACTTTCGTTAGTGACTAAGTGAAACTCATCTGATGAAGGGTTCGAAAAGTTATTTAGTAACTACCTTACAAATTATCTTCTATGTAGTGTTACCATTTTTGCAATCTTACAATATAATACTGATCTTCCTTCCATTGGGAGGAGTCTTATCAAAATAGTAAATCGTTATATATATAACAGAAAGATAAAACATTTGAAAGTAACTGTGAAACTGCTGGTTTATTATTGACGCATTTTATAAGTACTAAATAACGGTGAGTCATTGGAAATAATTCAGTAAGATGCCCTATATAACAAGGTGAAAATCAGGTTAACTTAACACACATAACTTGGCATCTATCTCCTCTTAGCTTTTGCCTGTGCCCGTTCCATCTCGATGTCCCAAGCATATTATATCTGTGGTTCATGAATTCTTGTTTTCAGGGTCCGATATATATATATATATATATATTGTGTGTGTGTGTATATCAAGATCAAAAAGTCGTAAATATCCTAACTAGTCCGCATCAAGAACATGTATGCTAATTCTATTTTATCATTTGTAGATATGAATCCTTTCAAAATAATACACAATTGCAAATATGTATGTGGATATTATGCACCGATAAACAAAACTTTCAGTTAAAACAGCTTCTGATTACATTATTCTTAGGATATATATATATATAACATTTTATATATGCTAATATTGTATTGTAATACTATCCAAAAGGTGTTTTTCAATTAACTTGGTAATATTCGTTTGGGTCGATATATCCATTCCTATGTTTCAAGAGTCTTCTTTCGATTTCCTACATCATAAGGATTTTTCATAATATTTAATGAAATTGGTCAAGAATCCTTAATTTATCTGGGGCTCCATCTGTGATATTTCAATAAAGAAGATACTTTCACAATACGAAAATTCAACAATGGTTTTAAAAGGTACAACAATATGCATTTGATAACAAAGTAAAATAAGAAAAAAATTTTAAATTTTTAATTGGTTATTTTTGTTTTATTTATTTTTGCTGTTCTAATCGGCCTATAAGCCCGCTTAGCTGATGAGGACCGACTGAACGACGTGAATTTTGGACCTTGGTATATATGTATTTATATATACACCAACACAAACTTGTTGGTCTATCCGGTCCTAACATGATTTTAATATTATTATTTTTTAAATGAAGTGTGATAGATAGCTGACCAGCTCTGTTCCTTGAAAGCCTGTTGCATTGTTTCACATTGAAAAAATAGGAACGTAAGATTTCTCGCTGATACCCAGAAATTAAACTTCATTACAGTGTTAATGAAGATAAATATTACTGTATTTATTATTACGACTGTATGCCCTAATAAGACGGAATCGATACTTCAGATTAGCTTAAGAAAAATAAATATTTAAAAAAATACAGTATTATAGGAAGGGTATCTGTAAATTTGAATAAATAAGTGAATACCTTTATATATGTATATGTGTTTTTTTTATAGTAAAGGTAGATGGCGCTATCTGCTGAGTCCATCTAAGGGAATCAAACGCCTGATTTTAGCGTTGTAAATCCGAAGAATTACCGTTGTACCACAGGGGGGTACGCGTATGTGTTTATCATATATCTCAAAACCGCACAAAGGCAAAAACATATTGGAAAGAAAAAAGTCAAACCCATGTATTACAAACACGATTGAAACGAGTTGAGTACGTTTGAAGTTTCGAGAGAACCCGGGTCAGGTGCTTGAACCCATACTGTCCTTAAACTAAACTACACTTTTACCGTCTGTAGTCAATAGTTGCCCAATAGTAAAGTGAAATAAAGCATGAAAAAACATAGGTGATTTTAACTAATTCGGAAATAGCAAAGAATTGATGTACAAGATACAAAAACTGAAATAAATGAAAAAATATGCTAAAGGTGACAACGAGTAAATAAGTAATTTTTTTGGTTTAGAATTAAACACAAAGCTGCACAATGGGCTATCTGTGCTCTGCCCACCACGGGTATCGAAACCCGAATTGTAGTGTGTAAGTCCTCAGACATACCGCTGAGCCACTGGGGGGCAATAAATAAATAAATAAAACTTTTTTTAAAGTTAAGCACAAAGCTTCACAATGGGCTATCTGTGCTCTACAGAACTGTCATTGTTCCAGTGAAGGGCAATGAATAAAAAGATTGTTCCACAACTATAAATAATCAAAACAGTTTAGTTCCCTCTCTTGAATGCGAAGTTAAAAGAAAGATGTCCAAGAGGTGTGAATTCGTCAATTACCATGGGAAGAAGATTTTACCAGGAGAATTAATAGATTAAAGTTATGTTCAGCCACCTAGAACAGTGGTTCCCAACCAAGGGTGCTTGCACCCTCAAGGGGTGCAAAATAGTGTTCCAGGGGGTGCGAGATAATATTTGTTTTAGCCACCTTCATCTTTATTCTTAAATAAATAATTACTGTGAGGGGTGCGAGAACACATTAAATTTTTTTAGGGGTGCGGAGCATAAAAAATGTTGGGAACCACTGACCTAGAAGATGACCTTTTCTGTTCAATTTTATTTTCATTAGAAGGTGAAATAAATACGTTTAAGACGAATAAAAGTTTGTTTAAAGTTTAGCACAAAGCTACACAATAGGTTATCTCACTATGGGTATAGAAACCCGGTTTCTAATGTTGCAAGTCCACAGACACACCACTGGGTAAGGGAAACGACAAATAGAAGAAGTGAACATACCTGTTCTTAAATCTTTAGAACTGAGAGACTTAAATCAAAAGGTAATACAAGACTTGGAGCTGGAGTCGCGTAATAACACGTCCAAAACGTCCTTGAATGTGACCAATGCCATTAAAGGTAACAGAAGTCAACAAGGTCAAGAGAACAACAGTTATCTTTACAGGTAAAATGACACATTTTAGAATAGAATTGGAACCATATTTATTTAGTGTCGTGTCATATTTATTGAAAAACTATCTATATAGTTTGATTATAGTAAGAAAGTCATAACCGTTAGATCTGAGTTTTCCAATTAACAGTTTAATGTGGAATAAAAGATGGTTAATTTATTACAAATTAACACAAATCTCTACAGTTTTGAGATAACTACATATTTGATTAAGGCATAGTTAGGCAGAGAAGGAAGATCGTATACATAGCGGTCTTACAACTGTTTCAATACTCGTGGCCTGGCAGAACACAGTTATACCACTGTGTAGCTTTCTGCTTAATTTACAAACAAACAAACATATCAATTTGAAGTCGTTTCTTCTATCATAAATATGTGAATTCACACTGTCATAAGTAAATGAGATATTCAAATCAAGGAAATGGCTTAAAAGTGTCGTTCCATTGGTGATTTCCAGTTCCATATAACTGTTGGAGATCACCTGTGTATCGCCAGCAAAGTAAATCCATGTTGATCCAGATTTAGTGATCTACTTACAGTCACTGCGTAGTTGAAATTTACCGGAATTCCTGTTCGTTGTTTATAAATATTGGGGTTAAATTCAATCTGATTATTAAATATACAGTGTGGTTTGGTTTGAATTTTGCGCAAAGCTACTCGAGGGCTATCTGCGCTAGCCATCCCTAATTTAGCAGTCTAAGACTAGAGGGAAGGCAGTGAGTCATCACCACCCACCGCCAACTCTTGGGCTACTCTTTTACCAACGAATAAAGGGATTGACCATCACGTTATAACGCCCCCACGGCTGAAAGAGTGAGCATGTTTGGTGTGACAAGGATTCGAACCCGCGTTCCTCAGATTACGAGTCGAGTCGAGTGCCTTGACCACCTTGCCATGCCGGGCCTTTGAGACGTGAATATATATGTTCGTACTATATGTTTAGGGGCCGGCATGGCCAGATGGTTAAGACACTCGACTCGTAATCTGAGAGTCACGAATTCGAAACCCCGTCACATCAAACATGCTCGCCATTTCAGCCGTAAGGGCGTTAAAATGTTATAGTCAATCCCACTATTCGTTGGTAAAAGAGTAGCCCAAGAGTTGGCGGTGGGTAGTGGTGACTAACTGCCTTCCCTCTAGTCTTACACTACTAAATTAGGGACGTCTAGCGCAGATAGCCCTCGAGTAGCTTTGAGCAAAATTCAAAAACAAGAACAATTCTCTAGAATTGTTTGGCATGGCTCGTTTGTTTTGTTTTTTCCTTATTTTATTATCCAATCATGTTTCGTTTTCATTAAAAACTGAATTGAATTACAAATGCAATACGGTTTTTCTGACTGTGTTACAGTTATGTAGTGTTACACACGACGTTTAAATTTATTGATCGTCGTTGTTGGAATGAAAATCGAGGAGGCGATTTTTAGTACGTCATGTACTAGACGAGAGATTCTATTCGTTTCTGGAAATGGATGTTTAAGGTTTTTTTCTAGGTTATGATCGAGACAGAATGTACTCTTGACACCAGTCCACGGTCGTTACAGCATTGTTCGTTACCGGTTTAGTAACTAATTTCCTGACCTTCTAAAGCAGCAGAGCAGAGCTTCTGTTTATCTTTTCCTTTAAAATGTCCTATTTTTTAGCGCCATTTTGTTTTCTATACATAAACTCACCCTTAGTTTTGGAAGTATTTCTGGTTGAATGCTTTAAGATAGATAGGTTAGTACCAGTATATTAAATATAGTTCCATCTTGTCCTGGATGCAGCTGTATGATTACTTTCGATGGAACTAGGTGTCACTACTGAAACTTTCCCTTCGCGATGTTACCGGAACGATATCCTTAGAAGTTCATTCGACTGAACGTCAAAACCGTTCTGTAGTTTTCCTGAACACTTGCGAGAAATAATTTATAATAATTACTCAGCAAATTACTTTTCTGCACTTGAACAAGTAGAGCAAAAATGTTTAATGAAAATCTGATTATCGCTTTTATGATTAACTATTTTAGATACCTTCGCGGGCGCGCGCGCGTTTTTTTTTTTTTGGGGGGGGCAACATTCGTCAATCATGATATTTTTAAAACTTCTTGCGTTGTTTGAAAAATTTTAACAGTTACTAAATAAAGTGTTAAAATATATGTAATTAATTTTTGAACATCGACTTTTGAATAATTGTTGTTTTGAATTGAGCACAAAACTACACATTGGGCTATCGGTGCTCTGCCCACCACGAGTATCAAAACCCGGTTTTTAGTGTTGTAAGTCCTCAGACCTACCGCTGAGCCACTGGTACCATACGTTTCATATTTCTTACTTCTAAAAATTATCTGCACATATCTCCGATCGTTAGCTTATCTTAGGTGCAAATCTGCTCAATGGGCCATGATCTAAGTTGTGCCCACTTCAGGGACTTAGCCCCGAATTTTATTCGATATAAGCCCCTAAGTTTGCCTGAGGGCGTTTTAATCATGAGGTGATCTGTATTATTGTAAGTACTGAAATAAAAGCTTACAGAATTACAACAAACTTATTCTTCCTATTGTTCAACCTATCGGTGCTCAACAAGTTATGAACACAAATGTATATTTTCTTCACTAAATTTGCGCTCTTTGATACAAAGCAAACATTAGGCTCAGCCAGTTCTGGATTAAAGAAATATTATCGGGTTGGACCGGTACTGGGAAATTCCGTGTATCACCAATAACCTTGAACAAGGAAAACCCAAGTTACAAAACCTGGTTTCTTAAAGTGGCGCACTCTAGCTTACAGGCATGTTATTTTTCACGTCCATTATATCCATCACACAGTAGATTGGTGGTCAGCAATCAGTATCCGAACTTGAACGCTAAAATGCGGTGATTCGACTCCCCCTGGTAAATAAAGACCAGATATATATAGCCCAGTTTTGCTTTGAAACGAACAATCAAATAAAGTGTATTGTATTAATATCGTTATTTAGAATTAAAGATACAATTTAGATTATCCAGTGTACGTGATATTTGAAAGATACTGTTTTACCAATATTTGAAATTGCGTACCTTGGTAATAAAGATTGAATTTCATACTTTTTTCTCGCCGACATAAACACATTTAATTTTGGTAATAATAAGATGAAAAATGCGATTTACTTTTGAAATAACAACAGTTACTTCGTTTAGTATTCATCACACAGAAAAAGAAATGAAAAAACCTCTTTCGGGATGACGAGAAACCCACTCGAAGTAAAGATGTATTTTTAAGACGGCTGGTATGGGTATTAGAACTTTAATAAAAAAGTATAGAACAACGTTTCGACCTTCTTAGGTTATCTTCAGGTTGACTAAGATGGCCAAAGAAGGTCGAAACGTACTATACTTTATTTTAATTACACAAGTACCCATACCAGTTGTTTTAAAAATACAAAAACCTCATTGATTGAGCATAATCATGTATATTTATTCAATACACGACTAGCGTTAAAATAAAAGTGGCGCCCATTTCTCGGTAGTCTCTTTCTGCCTCGAGCGCCAGTTAAAATATTACATACTATGAATCAACATGTTCTGAGTAGCGAAATATATTTTTTAAGGTGGCACTAGTACCAGGACTCATATTTTTAAAGTGGAACTGGTACCAGGATTTATTTTTAAGGTGGCACTAGTACCATGACTTATTTTTTAAGGTGGCACCAGTACCAGGACTTATTATTTTAAGATGGCACTAGTACCAGGACTCATATTTTTAAGGTGGCACTAGTACCAGGACCTATTTTTTAAGTTGGCACTGGTACCACTGCTTATATGAGCTACTTCGACGTTATTTATGTTTACACGTAGATTTTTTTTCAAAAACGTGTGTACCGGTATGGCCAGGTGGTTAAGACACTCGACTCGTAATCCGAAAATCGCGGGTTTGAATCCCCGTCACACCAAATATGCTCGCCCTTTCAGCTGTGGGGGCGTTATAACGTGACAGTCAATCCACCTATTCGTTGGTAAAAGAGTAGCCCAAGAGTTGGCGGTGGGTGGTGATGACTAGCTGCCTTCTCTCTAGTCTTACACTGCTAAATTAGGGACTACTAGTCCAGATGGCCCTCGTGTAGCTTTGCATGAAATTCAGAACACAAACAAAAGCAGGTCTATTTCACCCAGTTTAGTACCTTTACGAAGTTTTCCCAAGTAATATGGAAATGTATATACATTTGTCCATGCAATCATTCATCTATCTGTATATTTATCTATAAGAAATAGTGTGAATGAATATTATATTGTTATTTTAAATTATGTGCCAACTTAGTAAAGACTTTAATAATAAATAAAATTTAAATTTCTTTACCAAGACAAATTTCTCAGCTTGAGTGTTCTTTTATCTTCATATGTACACTTGTCATCATGTAGTAAATTTAACAGTTTATTTTGCTTGTCGTTACTTATAAACTCAGTATAGATTTAAGTTAACAGGTCATGTTACTGTTTATAGAATCTATGACAATTACCTGACAAGAAACGATTACAAGCGCAGATGGCCCTCGTGTAGCTTTGCGCGAAATTCAAACCAGAGTATTAATTCCTCTTAGAATAAATTAGGGGGAAGAGGTCAAATGTACCTGACCCTCCTGGGTATTTAACATCAATACCCAAATACCGACACAGTGGAACAGAATAAATGAATGTTGATTTAGCTATCTGACTAATAAATATTTTTTTTGCACAAAACGAAGCTAAAATTTAGGCTTTGTTTGTTTGTTCAAGAAAATAGACATAACGAGGAACAGGTTCGTCAGCTTTAACGTACAGAACACATTGTTTTGTGACCAACACGAAGATATGATAAAACTTCAGCGTATTTTTATTTATTACGCTCTTACAGAGGCGACGTTAGGCCGATTGTTTATCGGCCCTAAGAACCCATAGGTCCATTTCATTAGTGTGATACGGGAAGAAGTTTAAGCAAAGAAAGAGTACACGATAACACAGACATGAACTGTTAAACCGACACGCAACAACACCGACTACTCGGATTACGAGTCGCACGCTTTACGCGCTTGCCCATGCCGGGCCCTAACACGCCCTTGACAGTACTCGCAATTAAAAATTTGAAATAGTCATTTCTAATTTAGAAATGATAGATCAGAGGAAAGATAACTAGTGAACACCATCAGTCCTTGGTCTACTCTCATCAGACAGAATAATAATAACTAGCTCTCACTCTTATAACGCACTCATAGCCCCATTTACCAATCCACTACGCTTCCCTCAGTTCAGACATGAGGGAGTCATAGAATGTTCCCACTATTTTGCTGTGTATGATAAACATAACATATGGATCTGCATTACCGGAAACTTCCTGTAGTTCATATAATTAACTCACTTTATTCTTGTCAGTAGAAGAAAGTTGTGTATGATCTGAAGTGGGATAAAAAAACTGAAAATTAAAACAGGAAATAAATTAGCTGCAGACAAAAATCTGGTTTTTGAAACATCATTCAAAATTACATATTAAAACCCTGTATTCAAATATAGTAATAAATTATGTTTGCTACATAAACCAACGATCTTCTGTTTGTTTTAAAGTTTTGTTAGTTTTTTTTTCACTCTATTAAATTCGTTAACCATTCAATATCCTCCTATATGTACATTTGCTTTCTCGAACATTAGGAGATGTTTTGAAGACCTTATTATTAAACGCAAGAAGCAATATATAATTTAATCATATTACTCACTTAGAAATTGCATACTTAAAGTTTATAATAGCTCGGAAGGTACATTTTGTAGTACGACCAACGCAACAAACTGGGAGCTTTGTGTTGTTAACATTTTATAGGATCGAATATAAGCCAGGTAATACAGCTTTAACTATAAAATAGAGTAGTCGGTGTTGTTGCGTGTCTGTTTAACAGTTCACGTCTGTGTTATCATGTGCTCTTTCTTTGCTTAAACTTCTTCTCGTATCACACTAATGAAATGGATCCAGATAAGACGGAAATATTCAAGAAATCCAAATTATATGATCGTATTCGAGTCTTACTTAGAGTTTCGTTATATTTTTGAATTATAATACCGTTTCACTTCCATATAAAACTGATCAGGCCCGGCATGGCCTAGCGCGTTAAGGCGTGCGCTTCGTAATTTGAGCGTCGCGCCAAACATGCTCACCGTCCGAGCCATGGGGGCGTTATAATATGACGGTCAATCCCACTATTCGTTGGTAAAAGAGTAGCCCAAGAGTTGGCGGTGGGTGGTGATGACTAGCTCCTTCCCTCTAGTCTTACAGTGCTAAATTAGGGACGGCTAGCACAGATAGCCCTCGAGTAGCTTTGTGCGAAATTCCAAAACAAACAAACAAAATAAAACTGATATATTAACTTTGATTTAAACTTAGTTTTCTTAAGTTTCAACTGTTTGTCGTGTTTTAAGTTGTTTTGTAAAATTTTTACAGAAACGCGTTTACAGATTATACCAATATCTCGCAGGAAATGATCAACTAACTCTGATCCTGTTATCAACTTGTTTATGTGGTGTTGACTCTACTGGTGGGTAGTGTTAACTGCTGTGAACCTTCGTACTGAATCATGTTCTGTATATTTCTTTATTTTTATCTTTTACAAAATTAGGATCTCCCGGCAGGCATGCGTTAAATTTATGTGGATAGAGTTAAGATAGCTTATTGTCTAGGTTTGTGCTAAAATTCACACACGTACAAATACCAAGTTTCATGTAAATAACTGACTAATAAACTGGATGAAATTATTTTTATTTTAGCATCAAACACTTAAAACAACGCAATGGGCTATCCGCTTTTGTCTACGATAGGGATCCAGTCACGAATCTAAGTCTTATAAGCTCTCAAGCTTACCGTTGGATAACCAAGGTGTTTGAAAAATACACAGAAAATCCTAACAATAAGTAGTTAGATTAGTTGTAACATTAACAGTATTATGATTCACGTTGTTAGGGACCTTGTAACGAACAGTTGTGGACCCATCAACAGTTTGATGGATAAAGAGTTTAGCAAATGTGTTTTAAAAGTCCACGTAGCATTACATAGTTTTGTGTTCAATAACAAACAAAACCTTTCTAAATTCTCTTACAAACTTGCAAACAGATGCGTCAGTACTTATGGACCGACATGGTCAGGTGATTAAGGCACTCGACTCGTAATCTGAGAGTCACGAATTTGAATCCCCGTCACATCAAACATGTTCGCCCTTTCAGTCGTGAGGGCATTATAATGTAACAGTCAATCCCACTGTTCGTTAGTAAAAGAATGGCATAAGAGTTGACGGTGGGCGGTGATGAGTAACTTTCTTCCCTCTAGTTTTACGCTGTTAAATTAGGGCAGATAGCCTTCGTGTAGCTTTGCGTGAAATTCAAAATAAACAAATAAAGCGTCAGTATTTAAGGTGTGTTACAGGTAGCCTGTAGTGAAACTATCTGTTTATCCTTCTGAAATCACCTTTTTCTTAGCTTTAAGAGTTATGGTTCAACACTGCAGATATTCCTCTCTTTTAAAGTAACTTTCAAACCTTGTATGCTTTTATAATCTAAGGGTAAAAGAACTCCAAGTTGAAAAAGTTTCATTTTAGGCATCATCTTCTTCTACAAATTACCACATTTCAATTGAACTGCACAAAAAATTGAGGTTCAAGAGTTTCAACCTGTGTTGCCACAGTCATCTGGAATCATCAGAACAAAGGCACCTGGATATATGGGTTCTTAGAGAGATTATGATAACATCTCTGTATCTTTATTGTGTACTGTTAGTAACAAAAATTCAGTTAAAATAAACACCACGACGTTTTAGACAAACGGGGACAAAGTTTTAATTTTCGTATTCGAACAAAAATATCGAGTAACTGATTTGTTGTTGTTGTTGAATTTGACAAGCAATTACAATCGTATTTGTTAAACTTGTATAATTACATTTTATATTGACAATATTAAGATTTCCTTTAACTATACAACTGCACTAAAAAATACATAACGTAGAGAGATTTTGCGTCAAACGATAATGTATATTCACACGCGTCACTGTATAGACATTTTAAAAAGCAAATACTATATTATTCTGACAAGTACTGTGAAAAGGTTCGCAAGTTGGCAATTACATAGTGATGATCCGTCTAAGTGTCTAGAGGAGATTCCTATAATTTCGTTTTTAAGGACACATAAAAAGTTTAACAAAATGTTCAAGAGTTCACAGAATCTAAATGGTGTTCTGCTTGACTTTTATATCAAAAATCCGTCTTTTTTAATGAAGAAAGTATAAGGAAATGAAACAAGTGCCCAATGGACGTTTTATCACTTATGTGTCAAAATTTTGTTTCTGAGAGCTACTTTAGTGCCTTGTAAATTCATTTTACAACAGCCAACATGTTTCGATAATGTTTAAAGAACTTTTCTGGTATGATTATTCTATTTCTCTTTTCATATATAGAAGTGCGTTATGAACTTCCCAAGTATACGCCCAGATCTGGGATACTCCCAATTTAATTGATGTTTCTAACGCGGCAATATTCGAGATCATTTTCTGCTAATATGTCGTGATAATAAAAGGGTAGTTCAATATTTTATCGCTCACTAACGTAGTGACAGTAGCCAAGTAGCATGTCGGTGTTTATTCATCTTATAATGTCAAATTGTTTACGCTTTCTAGGTTTTTCATTGTACGTATAGAACGGGAACACTGAAAATAATGTTTGTCATGTTGAGCAATTGCAGTATGCTAAAACATTGTGGTTTTTCCTTTAAGTAATGTTGTATTTATAAAAATTTACTTGAAAGTGACAACTATGTAATGCTCTGTAATTGGTTTGTTTGGTTTGCTTTTTAAATTCGTACAAAGCTACACGAAGGCTATCTGCGCTAGCCCTTCCTAATATAACAGTTTAAGACTAGAGGGAAGTTAGCTAGTCATAACCACCTACCGCTAACTCTTGGAATACTCTTTTACCAACGAATAGTGGGATTGATCGTTACATTATAACGCTCCAGAAAGAGCGAGAATGTTTGATGTGACGGGGATTCGAACCTCCAACGCTGAGATTACGAGTTGAATGCCTTAACTGTGGGGGCGTTATAATATGGCGGTCAATCTCACTGTTTGTTGATAAAAGAGTAGTCAAGAGTTTGTGGTGATGACTAACTGCTTTCCTTCGAGTCTTACACTGCGAAATTAGGGACGGCTAGCGCAGATAGCCGTCGTGTAGCTTTGTGCGAAATTCAAAACAAACCAAACAAAATGTCCCTTTCAAAGATAACTAACTGAAATTCTATTTTTAAACGGTATCGTAATGACAGCTTAATAAAGTTGGTAAATATATAATTCACTGAAATATATATATATATATATATAGAGAGAGAAAGAAAATAAGGAAGCATCAATTTAAAGATATAGAAAATATGGATATCAAAGAAGTTATGACACCAAACAAACACTTCACTTAAGTGTCATAAATTACAGCCTCAGTTTTTCCAGATGGCAATTTATTCCTTAAAGTTTCCATTTTTTTTGTAGGCATATGTTAATATTCTATGTTTTACCGATATAAAATTAATTATTCGTGTACATGTATGCATACTAACGTGATTCCTGTTACAAATATGTTATAGGTGGCAGTGTTGCTGCGTTTATCCAGGTAACCGAAACGCCGGATCTCTCGCTGGAGAGTTGGGTGGGGAGCCGGCTGATGCTATTAGTTTAGTATAACGAGAAGTGATTTCATCTAATTTCTGATATATCAAGGAGGTTGTTTAAAATGGCTTATTTATTACACGATGCGTGGGATTATTACAACAAGACTATGGAAAATGGAGGTAAGTATTGATAATGCTTATATAATCGTATTCTCAAGCGTACAAAATTTTATACTGTATGTATTTAGGCTAAGGTTCCATTTTCTGTTTATGGTAGTTGTGGTAATACGTACAGTCATCATGTAACGTCGCTACAGGCTATAGTACAGATCTGATGATCAGCGCTACTAACATGTGAAGTTAGAACTAGCAGTTGTAGTACACTTCACCAATGCAAACTGGCAAAGTTTACTGAAATATTGTACACCAATAAATAAATAAAACAGATCTTGTTATCCTCAAAAGTATAAACAGACGATCGGTTTTTACAATGGGAAAAAACACGAAGATAACCAATGAATCAATTATTTATCAAACATTTTTTTAATTTTTTATAAATTTGTAGGTTTTACCATTCTAGATGGCATTTCCACAAAATTACTGTCTTATAGAAGTACATTATAGGTATATTTACCTTGTGCAATAATATTATATAAATATTTTATTTCTTTAATAAAAACACGTGTGGTAATTAACGTATGTTAGAATTCAAACCAGGGTTAAACTATTTAAAAAAAAAAGAATGCCAGCCTTTATGATTCAAATACCTATCAATCCTTCATCTAAACTTTCTTATTTCCTGCTTTCATCATGCTGGGAGGCTACCCATACAAAGGCCATCTACCCAGTTTGAAAAAGGAAAATCTCTTTTAGCTGAAGATCATTCTTATCTTTTCAAAAATCATATTTGTGTTTCCTTATTCTCATTTTTAAGTGTGAAAAAAAAGATGTAACAATACTGTCAAATTTCTTACACATTTTGATTATATCCCCTCTGTAAGTCTTTTTTTCCTCAAAAGAAAACAGTTTTAAAGTTTCTAATCTTCTGTTGTTCTTGTAGCCTTCCTCTGAACCCTTTCCAACAATGCACTGCCTTTCCTGAGGTAAGAAACAGGAACCCATAAGTAACCACATTTCTATAAATGTGACTCAATTAGTGGCCAGTATAATGAAAACATAGCCTTGTTAGGCTTGTAACCAGTATTTCTGAAGGTGCAATTTAAAATCTCATTTGCCCTACCATTAGCAACAGAACCAAAGAACTGTTAAGGTTATATTAATCAAAAATATTCTTATAATTTAAATTGTGATAACTTGCACATTAACTTGCATTTGGTATAATTAAAACATTCTGCCATGTATTGGCTTAACTCACAAAATGACCTAAATCCTTTTGTAAAGCAACAGAATCCTATTTTAGGACAATAACATCCAGAACTTTAATATCATTAGTAAATTAAAATAATTCGTTGATCATTCCTTTATCAATATTATTGACATAAGTTTCTTTCTTTGTTTTTAAATTTTGCACAAAGCTACACAAGGGCTATCTGCACTAGCCATCCCTAATTTAGCAGTGTAAGACTAGATGAAAGGCAGCTAGTCATCACCACTCGCATCCAACTCTTGGGCTACTCTTTTGTCAACAAACAGTGGGATTGACTGTATAACATCTCCATGGCTGAAAGGGTGAGCATAATTGGTTTGATGGGGATTTGAACCCAAGGACCACAAATTAAAGAGTCAAACACCCTAATTACCTGACCATGCTGAGCTGTTGCTATAAGAGCATTGGGTCTAACAACAGGTCTTGAGGGGATCTTATGTATGGCATTAATTTAGTTAGATTGAATTTCATTTGAGAAGCCTCAACTTCCTTCCATTCAACCATTTTTCTATCCAATGAATCAACTTATTTTTACATCTATAGGGAACATTTTTTTTTTAATAAGTCTTTGATAGGAATTTTGTCAGATGCTTCAGAGTGGGAACAATGTCTTACACACTGTCAAAGGGGTTAAAAAGGGATTCTTTTTCATTTGGCTCTCCCTGTTTTATCTTTCTTTTTTTTTCACTGTCATGGACATGTGTCCTTCCACTTCAAACTCCCTGAGTTTAACAGTTTCAAGCTTTTGTTGTAATTCCAATTAAATTATTACTTTATATAACTCTAATCAGTGTAACTGGTGCTCATAGGTAGTCATTTAAACAAGTTAGTTGTACAGCTCTAATTGTAATATTTCTCCAGTATTTGAACTTGTGAAGAAATAATATTTACAGAGTTTTCAGTTTTGTGTAGGAATAATCCTTAACAAAGTTAACATGAAGATGACCTAGGAAGGTTGAAATGTTCTCTGCTTATCAATAAAAGTGTTAGTACCTATATCAGCCATTCTGAGATATATTTGTATTTCAAGTCTGTTTTTCATCATCAAGAATAATCATTCTTAACTCCAGAACTCATTCCTAACAACTTTTGAACCTTTTTTGTTATTTATGTTATACATTTTGCCATATTAGATGTATTTGTACTCATAATAGTAGTGTAAAATTCATAATCTGTTGGATAAAAAATACCAAAGTAGACTCTTAAAAAGTTACACACTGCAGTAAGCTAGTATATTGTCAGCACAGACACTACTCAGTGAGAGATTTAAATACAAAATGGTGCTTTTGAAATCACTTATACCTGCTAAAACGTTTAGTGTTATTTTCAAATAACTGACAAAAGGTATGATACTTTGATACATAATACATATTAATTGAATATTAAAAGTAATTGTTTGTTTCAAATAATCACTTGATCACCATTTGAGATACATGATAGTTTTGAGAAGTGTTTAATAGTGTCCTTATACATAATTTTATGTTTTAAGTTTTTTCATTTTCATTCTTCTTGTTTTTTTTCTTATTTCCTTATTAATATTATTATGATTGCTCTGTGTGTTTTGAAATTTGATACTTAGAACATTGTTTTGTTTTGAAATTCGTGTTACAAAGTCATGGTCAGGTATGTATTTATTTATTTATTTTTGAGGTTTGTAAAATTTATATTGTGATTTCATGCATTTCTGTTTAAACTTTGTAGTAATGTGGCTGTTTGATACATTACACTGATAATGTGATTGTTTGATATGTTATGTGAATGTTGTCTCCTTAACCGAAATTTCAATCCCAATGTCTTGGGATTTAAAGCTGTTGTAACATTTTTACAGTTCTCAGAATACTACTGTTAGGCATAGTTTAATACTTAATTTTTCTTTTTTCACAACAGTTTTCTGAAGAATACTTTGAGTTTTTCTGTGTTTTACACAAAGTTTTGATCAATTTTTTTTTTAAATAACATTTTCAATGTGACTATTGATCAATGATTATTTTATGACATGACCTGTTAAAGATAATATACAGCAAAGGATCATGAAATCAGAGTGAGTAATTACCTGATAACCTCTAAGTGTGTGCATTTATAATTTTTGTAATACATGTCTGATGGCTAAGTAGTTATTTGTGTAATAAATTTGTACCTAGTAGGGTTAGCATTCAAATGAATTAAGTATTTTTCACTTAAATTTTGTGTTAATAAAAAAAGTTCTGAGTCAAGTGAATGCAGGGAAAATAAAAACAAATAATTCTAGAATGACCATTTGTCATTGGAATTGTCATTAGTAGGATATAAATTGATATTTGTATTGATACATGGCAGATTATAATGTACTGATTCATGTGCTTTGTTCATTACAAACTATTAAAATACAAAAATATGCAAAGTAAAAACCCATTCTTGCTCTAATTCAAGGGCATGTAACAAATAACATAATTTTAGTAATTAAATAACTTGTAAGTGCATTAGTTGCACTTAAGTGTATATTCTTATAATAAAAATGCATCATTCAGGATCAAGACCTAAAGAATGAGGAAACCTGGGATAATTATGACATTCCCAAAAGACGTACCACAAGGCTTTGTTTACATGTTCTTAGTTTTTTTACCCTTATGAAAAGGACTATGGGAATATAATCTTTACGTAAATTACCATTAGTGACTTCATTGTGTTGCCTATTTGTTAACAGAACTCTAATTGACAGAACACTTTTTCATTTGTATGATTTATTGCCCATTTGCATTGGCTTTTTTTTTATCTGTGTTTGATATGGCTTGCCTTGTCCTTAAATTCTGAAAAGCATATTTGTTTATTATTCCAAAAAATTGTAGTTTTAAAAAGAATAAATATTTCTATTAGAAACAGTTTGAATATTTATATTAAATTTTAAATATTTTTTTCTAATATTCATAGAAATATTTTGTGAAAGATTAAAGCTTTCTACCATAAGCTAGATGAAAACTTAGAAGAACAAAATATTTTCATTGGCAAAATTGTACAGGATCTTATATGTGCATTATATTTTATTTGTAGTAAAGTATGCATATAAAGTGCTTATTTTCAATTATTATTTGTACTTATCATTGTTTCTGAAAGTGAACTATAGTTACTTTTACGATGCATGTTTTTTGTAATGGAGAGTTGACTATAAACTTTATGCTAAAACAAAAGATAGTATAAACAGTTACTATAAAGTTGTTCACTTTATGTTTCACTCCCTGGTGTTGAATAATCTGTTATTTTGGTACACTAGTAAATAAAACACTCTTTGTTGAATTTGCTGATTCAGACAAAGAACATTGAAAGATCTTACATTTAACTACCTAAAATTATTTCAAGAATAGTAAAGATTATTAGGTATGAAAAGTGAATTTAATTGTTTGTGCTTGTGAAAACTTTAATCAAAGACTTCATGTTTCATCGTTTTGAACTGTATGATTAGAGAAATCTATGGTGACTTGTTGGCTGTTTTATGGCATATTACAAATGTGTACACATAAAGTAAAATGTGATGTAATGTTATCAGAAAAACCTGCTTTGTCTAGTTCTGTCTAATTGGAAGTTATGTATGATATTATACATATGTACAAGTGTGATGAAGTAAAGTGTGTATGAAGGGATACTCAGTAGAAATTGTTAACAAACTACATTTATATATCATCATGATGATTGTAACAATGTTGGCAGCTTTATTAATGCTCCTAACTGCCTAATGCAGAGAAGTATTTTGTAAAAAAAAATTTAACTTATCTGTTCTAATAGCTGAAATAAATGCTGACCCAAATCAGACATTTTTAGAAGTGCCTGAGGTGAAAATTTTAAAACTTAATTGTAACATTTCCTCAGAGGTTTCTTGTGTCATGAAAACTTTTGTACACGTACAGCTATATTCTCTAGCCATGTAAATGTATTACAGGTACAAGGTGAGAAACACCTGTTCCATTCTGTGCTTGTACTTTACTTTTATTGATTGTTTGTGCAGAGTATGCCTTGTTTCAATCAATTCAGAAATGTGTGGATTTTTTTCACTACACAAAAATGAGAAGAAAAGTTGCATGTTATTTTCTATCTGATTATTTCTTTAGTCTACTAGTGTAATCTTTGCATGCTGTTACGAATGAATAATGATTATCTTGTGTGAATGAAGAAATCTTGAAAGTGGAGAACCCAAGTTTGTAATGGAATGGTAATGATGTAGCATACATACAATGTGAATAAGAAAATATATGTATTCTTATCAACATTGATTTCTCTGTGTTAGTGATAATAACCATGAAGAAAACATCGATGAAAATCTTCAAGGTGTTTCAAAAATTCTTTTCATCTCTTTACATGTTATTTGACATGCTATGTGTATATTTTTTGATAAATATAAAATATTTTTAAATTTTATTTGGTTTTGATTCTGTACTGCTGTACATAGGAGTATGTATATTGTGTTAACTTCACAGTAAACACAAAAATAAATAAATTAAATTATTCATCTTAACAAATCAATATTCAGTGTTCTTGCACTTTAACATTTAAATATCTTTCATAGCATTCAACTTTGGATAAAAGTTTTATTTAAAATTTTTTTAGCTAACTATTTAAGCTTGAATAGTTATATATAGAGAGAGAATATGAAAAAATGAATGAATTAAAGGCTTCTGAATAAAACCTTTTGACCTTTATTTTCTTTCTTTACCACTATTTTTGCTCTCAGTAGGCCCAAATAGCTTTAAAAACCTGTTTCTTACCAAACCAACTGCATCAAAATTTTTAGTACTGTAGTGATGATACTACCTTAATTATCTAATGAAATACCCCAACCTTTATGTGAGAGTAATTCAGACTTCATTATCAGTATTTATCAGAACTTGCACAGTTATCACAAAATGTAATGGATTTTCTTCAAGGTAATTTTCACTGATGGGTATGGAAATTCATGTTTATTGTTAACCAGTTACAACTTATAGGTATTTATCTTCATATTATTTTTGTGAATAACAACTTATTTTAAAAATCTCTAAATACTTTTATTTGTACAATAGCTCATTGATTGGTTGGAGTTTCTGATAGACTGCTTTTCTGCTATTATCAATTGGAACAGCATCTCAGCCTTCATTTTATGTCTGTCTTCAGTGTTATAGTAATAATGCAGACCTATTACAGCTTTTATGTTGTTTTTGTCTGAGGTGTCATGAATGTTGTCATCTGTGTGGCTGTAATTAATTGTAGCTATGTTGTTTTGTTCCAAATGGAACTGATCTATGAACTGAAATTGGTTTATAGATGTTTGTATAGAATGGTTCTTTGATAATTCCAGTGTCCAAAAGATGATTTTGGCTTCATTTGAACAAACAAGTAGTTTTCCTATAAGAACTACTTTTAAACTCAAGACCTGAAAATGCTATGTTGATAGCATCATTGCAATCTGAAAATTTGAACAATAATTACTTAGAAGCTATAATAAAATCACAACTTCCTGAATGGAAAGGTAAAATTTATTATTCAGATAGAAGGACAAAACCCCGCCATTTAGAGATATTCTCATTCATAACTATGAACTACACCATACCACTTCTGTGTAACCCAACAAACATATTCTGATTACTCTTACCCATACCCAATTACCATCACTTGACAAAATATGAAATCATGTGAAAAATGCATGAAAGAAACACAAAAGACATCTATGAGAAAAATCAGCTTAAATAAAAAAAGTTTTTAAACAGTTTTTCCAATTTAAGGGTTACCATGTAAACTTCATCTCAAGCTGGAAGATAAGGTCAAGTCCCAGATCAAAACTGAACAATGTGACTGCATTAACTGTGAATTGGTTAAGAAAGAAAATTAAAGTTTGAATAAGCATAAGCATATGGGCCAGATAATGTTTCCCCAAGGAATTTTAAGAAGGTTAAGGGTTGGATATGTTAGGCACCTGTTACACTTTTTTGTCATTCCTTGAATCATAGGGAGGTACCAGTCACACTAACTAGTTGCACACTTTTTCTAGGGAAGTAATAAAAATTGCCCCAGTAATTATAGACTCATTAATCTTACATCAATTGTGGATAAAGTTTGGGAAAGTTTGTTGAAAGATGCATTAGAAAGCCATTTAACAAAGTTTAAAATTTTAATGGATGGTCAACAAGGTTTATTAAGGGAAAATCTTATCTTAGAAATTATCTGACACTTTTTGGAAAGGTTACTGCTTATATAGATGAGATTAAGGATATAGACTGGTGTATCTGAATTTTTAGAAAGCATGTGCCATATAAAAGACTTGAAAAAATTATCTATGTACTAGGTGTAGGGGATAAGTTAGCAAATTGGAAAAAGAGTGATAAGATTGAAGAAAGGAGAAAGTTGTTACAAATGGACCTCAGTCAAACTGGATTAATGTTACAAGTGTATCTATGGGTTCAGTCTTAGGACCTTTACTCTTTTGATTTTCATCAATGATGTAGATGAAGGAAAAGTCAATGAATCACTTAAATTGTAAATGATGTGAAGGTCTTTGGTGTTGCTAGCTGTGAAAAGGACATTTCTAATTTACATTATTTTGTGAGTTCGATAATTAAATGGCAAATAAATTTTAATTATAATAAATGCAAGATAATGGATGTGAGCCATAATTTGAACAAAAAGAATTATTTGGATGTGAATAACCTGAACAATATCATGAAAGAAAAGGATCTTGATTTAATATGCGATTAGTCTCTAAAGCCTTTCAAGCAGTTTGCTTTTGCTAGTAGTAGAGCAAAGATAATTATAGATTTTTATCTAAAGAAATATTGAATACAAAATTTAAAAAGTGATAATTTCAATCTATAGATCATTGGTTAGGCCTTATTTGGAATTTTGTGTTAAGTCTTGGGATCCTTATCTTATAAAAGATATTTAACTGTTGGAAAATCTTCAGAAAAATGTCACTAAGATGGTTTCTGAGATGTGGATGGTTTGTCACAAGAAGTTGAAATCTTTCGTTTTCCTTTCAAAAAAAAGAAGAGTCGGGGGGGAATCTGATTTAGATATATAAGATTGTAAATTGAATTGGTAGTATTGATGCGTCATCTCTTTTTCCACTTAATAGTGAGAATAATAGCACTAGGGGCCACAAGTATAAATTTTGGGAGGGTAGGAGTCATCTTCAGCAAAGAGTTTTATTTTAACAACAGTGTGGTTATCTTTTAAAATGTATTGCCTTCAAATGTTTTGAAGGTGGTAAATTTAAGTGAAAGATTGAAAAAGTATGTCAGTGATAAGGGCTGGCTTTAAGATTTTTATTTATTCATTAATAGATTTAATTCATAGCATGTGATACCCGAGATGGATCTACAGATCCCATGCTGCCCCAACACTTTTAGGTTATGGGTATATACATTACATAAAAATGGATTTTTATGCAAGTATCGTGTTAGAAACAAATTTTAAAATAGCTTTATTAAAAGTAAAGTCTTGTGGTGAAAATAAAATTTTTGTATTTTCTCTTAGTATTTTTCCTAGCCTCTTTAATGTGGAATAAATTTTTACAGTTTCAGAATTTTATATTTTGGTCAATAATTACCAAAATCTGAGAAGTTTTCATTATCATATCAGGCACCAAAATTTTAAAATTTATAGTACAAAAATATTTTGACAGTATTTGATTAAAAATTTACAATTTAAGTAATTTAATTTACATCTTGCTACATAAACAGTATATTTTTTATTGCTGAATTCTAGCTGTTTGGCAGGTAACAGTTTACAAAAGATGACTTGCTGTAGATTTAATTTTGGCATGAGGTATAAACTTCATTAAATTTTTTATATGAAATATTTAAATATTTAGCATTTTGTGGTTAAAATTTTGAGGTATAGATGGAACAGGACATGCAGAAACTCTTGTTATAATCTACCTGTTGATGCTGTTACCCGGAACAGGTCCACATCTTAAGTTATGATTTATAAGTCCCCAAAGATTATGGGTAATTTTTAACTATTATGTTAAAAATTGTGGTTGTGATTCTGTGCCTGGACTTTTAATTAATAGCTTGTAATGCAATTTGCCATTCAAGTTTGGTTATTTTAATGAAATAGAATGGTAAATAAATTCTTCATACTGAAAACAACAAACACTGAATGTTCTTGTGTAATGAAAATAGTCACCATTGTGAGTTGGGACTTAGAATAATGGATATAATTTTACAAACAAGGTTAAGCTTGTTCTTGTAGTTACAGTTGTTAAAATTGTTATCCAGTTCTTGTGACATGTTAAACCTTGGGCTATTTTAAATGTGTGTATGAAATCATCAGTTGAATGTGTAGTAAAGTTGATCAAGATGTTATAAACTTGTTAGAATCAGCCTTCGTTATATGATTTATTACAACATGTTTTTGTGGCCTTATATTGAGTGTGAATATAAGGGGTATCATAGTTGTGGAATGCTGTGTCTTTTACTTGCTCATAAAAGACCTGTTTACACAGTTAATGACAGAGAACAGATTTAATTTCTGCTCTTTGTGTGGGTGATTTAGAAAGCAAATAATATGCTTTTTATATTATTCCAAATATGTAATAAAAGTAAACATTCTGGAATACAGTTCCAACTTGAAGTTTTTACACTTTGTATACATTTCTCTTTACTTTTCTTGAATATCTTGTAATCATGAATTAAATCTGTTTAGCAGTGTAAAGTTTTATCATTAACATGTTTTCTTTAGATCGGCATATCTTGTCTGTTTACACTGCCAAAGCTGGATTTAAGAGAACTTTTGTAGTAACTCATCACATATGATCTGTATAAATATTAAACAACTGTAATCTGTAGTATAGTTTGCATAGTTTTTAAATTAATTAGAGTTTACAAGAAGAAGAAAACATGGATATAAATGTATCTTCCCAGTTTTGAAAGACTGAATAAAAACAGAAGTACGACTCTACAAAAGAAAATTCTTTAAGCTGGAAAACATACTGAGATCCCATAGTGTGCAACTTTCTTGTTGACTGGTGTACTCAGATTCCCTGTTTATGTAGCTGTTAAACAAATGTTTATACAGTTTTAAATTTTTTAGCCTAGTTTTGGTAATAATTTTTATGGTGAAAACATTGCTGCCCTGAAATGTCCATCCATATATTTGCTGACTTTATTGAGTGTCTGTTGCAAAGTTATTATGATGTTACATAAAGCCAGCACTGTCCAGAAGTAAACATTTGTTAAACTTTAATCAGAAACAAACTTTTTGTGTCAGGAGTTCTAAATATAAAAACTGCCCTGTTATGAAAAGATGAAATATTTTGGGTTTTTAGCTGACTGCATTATTGTAATGCATTCATTAATTTTTGCAAACATTATGCAAACATTAATTCATAATGTTATGAAACATGGTGTTTGGAGTTTTAGCTTACACTTGAATATCTTATTGATTAATGTCAGGAAGAAATGTGTAACTTAATGACTAGATTATTAATCCATACAAGTTTTTGCTTAATTTACCAAATATTTTCAAAGCATGTATGAATTTACTTTTCTTTCCAGACCGCCGAGTTCAGGAATGGCCACTTATGCAAGGACCAGGGCCCACCATCACCATTTGTCTCTCATATGTTTACTTTGTCAAAGTATTAGGACCAGCAATTATGAAGAATAGAGATCCCTTGAACATGCGCTGGTTGATGGTGGCATACAATTTCTTTATGGTTTTTGTCAGTATCTACATTTTTGTTAGGGTAAGAAGCATGTAATTACATTTTTTTAAATACAGATTTTGGAATATTGGAAGCAGTGTGTGTGTGTGTATTGTGATTATTTACAATAAGCAACTTATGAGACCTTAATAAAAAAAACAACAACAACAAAACAGAACAATAATCTTAATACTGTGCTTAATATTTATTTTTTAAATTTTCTTTTGTGTTTAGTAATGTGTGGATCATGTGGAATGATTTCTGTATACTTATCAGTTTTCTTTTCACAAGCCCCATTTTTAAGGGGAAAATGATTATTAAAACATAAACCCACTTTGATAAAATGTAAAAGTTTCTCATGTTGGTTGCATTTAATTTCAGAAACAAACTGTACAACTTAAAAGTTCCATTTTGAATTTTATAAATTTATTTTTATGTATTATATATTATCCATCAGTTTTTCTAATAATTTCTACAAGTCATAATTGACATGTTCATGATTTCTTTTTTCACTTTTCAACTACAGTTGCATTTTTATCACAAGAATGGTGTTATATACAATGAATAATCAGTAATAGACAGCATATGTGTTTTGTAGAAATGTTCATAATTTGTGTGTTTTAAATCAGTAATGAGAGGTGATTCCAAATCCAGATCCACTTCTGATTTGTTACACATAATATAAACATGAACTCGTGGTCTGGCATAGCCAGGTGGTTTAGGCACTCAAATTGTAATATGATGATCGTGGGTTTGAATCCTTGTGGCACCAAGTGTGCTCACCCTTTCAGCTGTGTGGCATTGTAATGGTATGGTCAATACCACTATTCATTGGTGAAAGAGTTATCCAAGAGTTGGTAGTGGGTGGTGATGACTAGCAGATTTGTTACACTACTAAGTTAAGGATGGCTAGTGCAGATAGCCGTCGTGCAGCTTTGTGTGAACTTAAAAATAAACCAAACTATGAACTTGTGTCAACAAATATATGTATATTTTGTTGTAGGATGTCTTGCAGACTTTTGAAATCTGTACAATCACAAATACACTGAAATTTCAAATACTGCTTCTGCAAGTTACAAACAAATCCATTAAATGACAAATGACAATGCCTTCTTTATTAAACATGTGTATCTATTTTAATAAAATGAACCCCACTACAGTACTTGCACAAAGCCGGTTTTATTGATTTTACACAAACATTTATAGATGTGAAATGAATGGTACTATATAGTATAACTAATTATTTGCATATGCATATATAGAATATTTTATGCATGTATTTGTGACTTACCTGACTTAATTATGGTGTTAACATTCTTTGAAATACAGTTTAAGCTGCCTTATAAAAACATTATCTATGTATTTAAAAACCAGTTGCATATATTACTAAGAGAACAACTGTAAAACTGTAAAAGATTGTAATTTAAGACTATTGTTCAGTGTTTGTCACTAAACAGTTGTAAATCAAATAATTCTCTTATTACTTAATTCAAAGTGCAATGATTTATCTTTCAGTTTTAAAAGGCACATAACATAGATATTAAATTGATCATTATTTGTTACCAAATGACATAAAATCAACATTAGTGAATTATCTAAAATGAAATGAATACAGAGGCTTAGAACAAATGATTATTTGTAAATGCCACAGAGGTTTGTACAAATAACTTTTTCTTGTGAATTCATCCTTTAAGAATTTGATATTTTATGTTGATCATTTTATATGGTATTATTGACTTTTAATCTGTTACAAAATGCGACTATATGTAATTTTGGAATTTGTTTAAAGTTCACACATTCACACTGACATTTTATGTAAATTTTTATTGCATGAAGATTTAATACCTCATTTTTATGATTATTTTATAAATGAAAGATGGTGATTTTTTTATTAATGGTTCTGAAGATCTCAACTGAATTTTTGTTCAGTTTTTAATGATTGATATAACTGAATGGTCCAATGAAAAGAACTTGTTTTTTCACATTTGAAATCCTGAAATGTTCTGAAATTTAAAATTGATAGTTGAGATGTAAGTTCAGAGCTTTGAATGTTGTATTATGGTAAATACATTAATTAAAATATTGTAAGCTTATTTTTAATTATTTACTGATTTTATTTTGATAACCATTTATTGTTTAAAAAAGAGTAAGAATAGAAATTTAGTTCTTTAAATTTAATTTTTTTGTAGCTTGGTTTTCTTGGATGGTTTGGAAAATTCAATTACAGGTGTCAGCCAGTGGATTATTCAGATAGTCCTGATGCAACTGAGGTATTGGAAATCATGAAGTTGTTATAAGATACATGCAGTTTATGTAAAAATATAAGTCAGTATTTAATTAGAAAGTTCCAAATTGTAAGAATACTGCTAGGAGTATTTTCTAATTCATTTTGTTTCTAAATTTCAAGAACAAATTCTGTATGGCTCACGTTTGTTATTTAAATATTGTCTGTTTCTTTATAACATGTTTTATACTGAGATTGAATCCCTTATTATATAAAAAAAATTGAGACCACTAGAATTTAAATCCTGATGACTGAAAACAGCTTAAAATGACCTTCTTTGCTTTTTCTAATAGCCTAGCAGAAAGCTTATTCTGTAAGATTTCACTAATCATTTATTTTTTGTCAATTTTTGAAAGTCATTTCCCTAACTTGGGTGTGAATTAAAACTTGAAGCATTAAAAAGAGCACATTGCTAGACATAAACCACTCCATCCATGTTGTGAGTGATCAAATACTGGTGTATTTGCACCTAGAAACATCCTATTAATAGAGTAATACTGTGTGTAGTTTGTTTTCTAAATTTAGAACTCTTGCAATTGCTATTTATTGTTATTAATAAATCAAGAAATTTTATTTTCTGAGTTTGTCAACATGAGATAAATATCTTCACTGGTAAAATGTGCAACTCAAAATTCAAAGAATTAATTTATTTTGCACCTCAAATGTCCTGAATGCTTGCCCAATCATTACTTTCTGTTATCAATAAAAAATAATAATTTTTACACATATAGCAACACAAATATGTCTGACAAGTATATACAATATTTGAAGCTTTGATAAGGAACGTGATACTGAGCAGAGAAACTTTTAGAGTACTGTTTGTTTAAAATATCATTTTTATAATTTTGTTATATTTTAGTAATGATGGCTGTGATTTTATTTAGATTGTTCTCATTGTTTTTATTTTTAATTCCTTTAGATGGCTCACCTGGCTTGGTGGTACTACATCTCAAAGTTTGCAGAGTTTACTGACACTGTAAGTGTATTTGACTTGATATAATTGGAAACTCTTGCATAAGTGTCTATTGGATTTTACAATTCTGAACTAGTGTGATCTTTTAAAAGGAATGTAGAGAATTCTGTACTCAAAAGCGAAAGTGTGAAAAGTTTGTATTGATAACATTTGTTGTTTTATATTAAATATTCCTTACATTGTGTTATAATTTAAAATATAAAGTGCAAGTCTATTAGGTGCTAGTATACCCTAAATGTAGAGAATTTATCTTCAAGTTAAGATGTGTTAGAAAGGTCAAAACATTGCTTTCTCCTTATCAATAAAAGTGTTAATATCCATACCAGCCATTCTGAGATACATTTTTATTTCAAGTGGGTTTCTCGTCATCAAGAAAGATCTCAAACTCATTGTTATAGAATCTAAGAAAGGATGTTTTACTAAAACCTACAATCAGTGAAACATTTAAGAAGTACCAATATATATTGTAATTTTTATGAGTTTTGTTTAAAAAATAAAATGTTAATAAACTGTATTATATTTAGCACAAGTCATGATTAAATAGTCTGTGCTTAAAGAAGCTTGTGGTGGAAGTAGCTCTGAATGAAAGACTTTGAAATTCCAATATTATGGCTTTAAAAAGTAAAATGATTTTATATTAATGATTAAGAGAGGTATATTGTGTATTTTTTTAACTTTCCAGATTTTCTTTGTGCTGCGAAAGAAGTTTGGTCATATATCTACTCTACATGTAATACATCATGGAGTCATGCCTATGAGTGTCTGGTGGGGTGTTAAGTTTACACCTGGTGAGTTTTAAGATTTATTGCCTGATAGGAAACTCTGCAAATTAATTTTGTGATGAAACTTCAAATTTATAAATGGTAACATAATTAATAGTTGGTCAGTTTTTTGGTTAAAATATAATATTGGAAGTGTTGACATGTCCATATATATTCAAAGAACAGCAGTGTACATTTCAGTATTATGATTTCAAAAGTTTCTGTGGATTTTTTTGAACAGGGTTTTTACATTTCATTGCTTTCTTTCTCCTTGTTAATGTTCTCTATATGTGCTTGATGTTGAGCCAATAATAGCAGTTGTTTTATGATTCCACACAATTTTATTATTCCTTACTGAGATTTATGACAGATTTATCTTCAAACACATTTACAGAACTACTTTATATCCATTATTTATCCTCATTTCCACTTCACATTTACTAACCAAGACAAGTTTCACCTGATGGTATATTTCTTCTTTTAATATAGCTGTATATCCGAATTAAACACTCACAAACTTTTGGCGGTTGTTTATCCAGCTTTGTTTATTACTTTTATACCAGTATGTGATTTGTTAGGTTACTTCTTAGTCTTGGCAAGTAATAAATATGCATTACAGATTGCACACATTAGATGATTTGACATTTTCTTTGTGTATGATGAATTAAAAATGCATACTTATAGATATTGACAAGAAAGTATAGAAATCTAGAACCTCAGGTCTTCTATCTTCATTGAGAAATATTTTTTGAAAATGTCAAGCCTACATGACATGCCCATGCCATACCATTGTGTTTCTAAAAAATATCAGTAATTGTTTTTGGATTATTTATAACCAAACGAAAGATCAACTTACAAGATTCCATATACTCTTATTTAATTTCTTAAGTAAATGTTTAGCCTGTTTGGTTTTATTGTTTGTGATCATGTTTTTCTGCTTCACCTACCCGTCCTTAAAAATGGCCACCTTGATACAATGGAACTGTCGAGGTTTACGTTCTAATCTGGATGATATCAAAACACTGATTGCTTCCTACCAGCCTGTTTGTCTTTCTTTACAAGAAACATTTCTCAAATCTGCTGATACAGTCTCCATTCGGCAGTTTTCTCTGTACAGAAATGACAAGTTGTGTGGTGGTCGAGGACATGGAGGAGTGGCACAGTTGGTTGATCAACATGTGCCCACCCTGTCTTTGTCACTCAACACACCCTTGGAGGCCGTAGCCATCCGTGTTTCCTTGGGTCATACCATCACTGTTTGTTCTCTGTACCTGTCCCCTGGAGAGACATATGATCAATCAGACCTTGATGCTCTTGTTGAACAGTTGCCATCTCCATTTCTAATCCTGGGGGATTTTAATTGACACCATCCCCTCTGGGGAAGTGCTGTTATTGATGGGAGAGGTCGATCTGTAGAGCAGATGCTCTCTGATCACAATCTTTCTCTTTTCAATACTGGTTCTTCCACTTACTTTCATGCACCAAGTCAGTCCTTTACCGCTATTGATCTCTCAGTTTGCTCCCCTTCATTATTCTCCCATTTTTCATGGATGGTTGACAGTAATCCACTAGGCAGTGATCATTTTCCGATCCTTTTGAGAGAGACTGGCCGTGGTTGATGCCACCCTACCCACGTGCCTCGGTGGAAGCTGGATCAGGCAGACTGGTCCACTTTCACTGCTCTCGCAGAACTTGATCCTGCCATCGTAAATCAGCCATCAGTAGACGACTGTGTTGCAGCGGTAACTGATTGTATTATACATGCAGCTGCTCAGTGTATTCCTAAAACCTCAACACGTTTACCACGATATCCTCGTCCATGGTGGAATTCTGCTTGCCACTTAGCACGGAAGGCTCAAAAACGGGCCTGGGATACTTTTCGTAGATATCCCACACTTTCAAATCGAGTTGCTTTCCAACAGGCCTGAGCACATGCTAGGTGGGTAAGATGTCAAAGCCAGAAGGAATCTTGGATTAAGTTCACAACCAGCATATCTTCTAACACCAGTTCCAAGATCATATGGGACAAGATTCTAAAGGTTAATGGGCACTACAATTCTGTTCCCCTCTCGATCTTACTCTCTGATGGTCAGGAGGTGACTGATATCCGGAACATCGCTAACACTCTAGGTGAAAGTTTTTGCCGGGTATCTAGCACTTCTGCTTGTTCCTCCACCTTCCTGGCCATCAAGACTCGGGCAGAGCGATCACCTCTTTCCTTTCGAACTGACTGTTTCTTTGACTATAATTGTCCCTTTACTCTGGTGGAACTAAAAATGGCCCTTCATCAGTCTGCCAGTACATCTGTTGGACCTGATGATATTCATTATGACATGCTGCACCATCTATCTTCTGCTTCTTTTGATGTCCTTCTGATTATCTTCAACCGGATTTGGCAGGAGAATGTTTTTTTCTGATGCCTGGCGCCAGGCTATTATTTTACCTTTCTCTAAGCCAGGGAAAGATCCGAAGATTCCTTCAAACTATCGTCCAATTGCTCTGATGAGCTGTCTCTGTAAGACCTTAGAAAGGATGGTTAATGCTCGTCTTGTTTGGTTCCTTGAATCAAACAACCTCCTCTCGGCCACCCAGTGTGGGTTCCGTCGACAGCACTCCACCACAGACCACCTAATTTGACTTCAAACATCAATCACAGAAGCCTTTCTCAAACACCAACATCTTGTATCAATATTCTTTGACATTGAGAAGTCTTATGACACAACATGGAGTTATGGTGTTTTGCGAGAGCTCCATACATATGGGTTACGTGGCCATCTACCCATGTTTATTAAAAAATATTTAATGGACAGGAGATTCCAAGTTCGTGTGGGTTTGGCACTTTCACGTTCTTTTGTACAGGAACTTGGAGTCCCTCAAGGCTGTATATTGAGTGTCACACTCTTCAGTATAAAGATAAATGCCATCACTGAACAACTCCCTCTCACCGTTACGAATGGGCTGACGACTTTCACATCTCATGTCCATCATCAAACACGAGATATATTGAGCAGCAACTACAAACTGCCCTCAATCGTGTATGGAAGTGGACTCTGGCGAATGGCTTTAATTTCTCTCTTTCCAAAACTGTATGCATGCACTTTTGCCGTCGATCAAATATTCACCCTGATCCTGAACTTCATATCGGTGAAGTTTTGCTGCCAGTGGTCCCAGACACAAAGTTCTTGGGGCTTATCTTTGATCGTAAACTGACCTTTATACCACACTTAAAGCAGCTTCGGGTCAAATACACAAGAGCACTGAACATCCTCCATGTCCTCTCTTCTACCAGTTGGGGGGCAGATCGCTGTTCAGTGTTAAAGATATATCGTGCTCTTATTAGATCGAAACTTGACTATGGATCAATGGTCTATGGCTCTGCCAGACCCTCGGCCTTAAAGATGCTGGACCCCATTCATCACCAAGGACTTCGACTCTGCACTGGGGCTTTCCGTGCCTTTCAAGTTAAAAGCATATACATTGAATCTCATGAACCTCCTCTACACCTTCGCCGTTTGCAACTATCTTTACAATATACATCGAAACTTCGTTCCTTACCAAAGCATCCCACCTGGGAATGTGTTTTCCTTCCTCGGTGGGCAGTACTTTTTCAGAACAGACGATCTGTCATTGCTCCGTTTTGCCTTCGCATCTGGGCGCAATTGGATGAATTGGGTTTGTCCTTGGATAACATTGCAGATTCTACAGGTCGACGCATCCCACCATGGCTTTACAGCTCCCAAGTGTGACCTTTCTTTCAGTCAACTAAAAAAGGCGGATACTCCAGACTGGAAGTACAGTCTTTTATTCAATAAATATCTTTCAAACAATCATTCAGTTCCCATTTATACAGATGGTTCCAAATCAGGTAATTCAGTGGGCTCTGCTATGGTTTGCTATGGGTCAGTAGTTGCGTGCAGAATCCCCTCTACAGCTTCTGTGTTCACTGCTGAACTGTATGCCATACCTCTTACCCTTGATCATATTGCAGCTGAGCAGTACTCCAACTGCACTATTTATACTGATTCTCTTAGTTCTATACTTGCCTTGGAATTGCTTCACATTAGCTCACATCCTATTCTCACAGATATTCGAAACCGACTGGCCCATTTCTCATTAGCAGCTACTTCAATCCAGTTTTTCTGGATACCAGGCCATGTTGGTATTCGTGGGAACAAGCTTGCAGACATGGCAGCTAAATATGTCTGCTTCAGCACCATCACCCCTATGCTTATTCCGTACATGGACAATGGTGTTGTCTTCAAGGCTCGGCTCCGTGCCAGTTGGCAGTCCACTCGGAGTGAACAACGTGACAATAAACATTTTGAAATCAAACCCAAAATTGGAGTTTGGCCATCTAGCTTCCGTAAAGTTTGGAGGGAAGAAGTTGTTCTCACTAGGCTACGCATTGGTCACAGTTTTTTAACTCATCATTTTTTTTTATCTGGAACTGATGCACCAATGTGTAGTTTGTGTAACACTCAAATCACTATCAGCCACATTTTACTTTCTTGCCATCGTTACAATTCTCAACGACGGCAATACTTTAAACATATTTTTTCCAAGGGTCAGTCTGTAACATTGGACAGAGTTATTGGTGATGGTGACTCTGTCCACCTTGATAACGTTTTTAATTTTTTAATGGCCGTTAATCTTTTTAATCTCATTTAAGTGTGGTATATTTATTTATTACACCTTTTTAATTGTGGATCCTTTTTTACAGTTTTATTCTCTCTCATTCAGTGTGACATTAAACAATGGCCAGAACATTAAATAACTCGACACCAGGACTGGAAAGGCCAACTTCAGGTGACTAACGCTTCTGTTTGAACTGTCTGTTTGAACTACTCGTTAGTCTTCCTGGCGAGTTACTATTATACTTTTGCTGCATATCATTTCACACTTTTACAACCTTTTTGTACTGGCTATATTGACTCATAACCCGGAACCAGGACGAAAAGACCAACTTCAGGTGACTGACGGTGGTTTATATACTACCTGTTAGTCTTCCTGGCGGGTTATGATCATTCCCATTCTGCTACAGGTTGTCCTTTACAACTTTGTTGACTGGATGTCGACATTGGTTTTTGCACCATTTCCTGTTTCAATTGCCATTTTGCTTTTATCTTCAATTACCTTTACACATTTTACTCCATTTACTTGACTTTTATCTTTTTATTGGACATTTGGCTACTCGTTATTACGATTTTGCTGAGTGTCTTTTAAAACTTTTATTCCATTACATTTTGATAATAGCTACTATGACGCATAACCCGGAACCAGGACTGGAAAGGCCAACTTCAGGTGACTGACGGTGGTTCTTGAACTTATTCGTTAGTCTTCCTGGTGGGTTATGATCATTATTATTATGCCAGAGTAAATAGTTTATAACTTTGAAGACTGGATGTCACCATTGGTTTTTACACCATTTTCTGTTTTAATTGCTGTTTTGTTTTTACCTTCATTTACTTTTACAAATTTTACTCCATTTACGTGACTTTTCTCTTTTTACTGAACATTCGGCTACTCATTGTTGCGATTTTACTGTGTGGCTTTTAATACTTCTATTCTTTTACATTTTGATACTGGTTGCTATGACACATAACCCAGAACCAGGACCGGAAAGACCAACTTCAGGTGACTGACGGTGGGTCTTGAACCTGCCTGTTAGTCTTCCTGGCGGGTTATGATTATACCTTTTTGCTAGAGTAAATACCTTACAACTTTTTACACTCTGCCTTCTATCTTAACCTTGTAGACTAGGTGTCAACATTGGTTTTATACTTTTTTGTTTTACCTTCATTTCCATTTATGCCTTTTACTACATTTTTACCGGTTGTTTGGCGCAGATAGCCTCGTTGCTTTGTGCCATAAAACACTAAATCAATCAATCAATCAAACCAAAAAATATTTTGTGATTTGAAAAGCATACTTTAATGAGACATTAACAGTTTTTTGTTACCACTATAATTTTAAAGAATAGTGCTAAGAAAGCAACCTCTCGATTACAAATTACTGGAATAGGCCTCAACTCTAAAGCAAGTTTAAAATATTTTGTTTATAATGAATATTCATATTTATTATTATACAATTTTTAACAAAGGAACTAAAATGTGAAAACTAGAACTTTATTAGGTTAGATAAAAAAAAAGTAAATGAAGAAAATTTAAAAACAAAAACAATTTACAAAACCAACTTGAACGAACAGCGGTACATGATTGTAACTGGATTCATGGTTTACACGATGTTATGCTGTGGTTAACTGCTGTCACTTTTGTAGGTGGGATATAAAGGGCATTGTAAAATGATAAAATTAAAAATAAATAGGTGTTGAAAGGTTATAAAGACAAGATTTTTAATGGTAAATAACTATAATTGTTACAGTCTGCAGTTATTCTCGAAAACAGTGTTATAGACTTTGTATTTTCCTATTTTTCATATCACTATACATTGGTGAAAAGAATAAATTTTATCAGAAAAACTTGTGATATATTCATTTAGTTGGTTCTAGAAGGTTGTGTAAATGAAATGTGAAAACCTTAAGATTAAAAGAAGCATTTCTGTTCTTAGCTTTAAAATCACGTATTTCTCATACTGACTCCATAAAGGCTTTGTAAAGACATGTCTACTTTTCTTTTTTCTAAACTTGCCAAATTTTATTGATATATTTGAAGGACCTGTATTACACAAAGTAATCTAAACACTGGGGCTTTGCACAGTTTGGTAGGACCTAAAGTGTGGTGTTCATTTCCACAGTACAGTGGTTAGAAACCTATAATATCAAATTACATGAAAACTTTACAGGAAGTATGTGAGAACCTTTGAAAAATTAATTACAAAATAAAATAATCCTCACTCTTCATTATTGAAGGGCACACTTGGTAAGTGACCAATGTATTCTAGTAGCCAGAACTCAGTAGTTGCATGTTGTTGACTGTTTTTATTAATATAAACCACATTTAAACAGTTGCTTTGTGGCATGTCTGCTGGAAGGTAAATCAAAAAACATAAAAGGTTGGGAACCACTGCCATAATAAACTGAAAAAACAAAGTGTGTGATCAAATGATATTTATTGCATAAGAATAGAACCAACTTTTTAAAGTATAAAAGGACTACAGGTCACTGCAGAATAAGAAAGAGATGGTAAGATCAAAATCTAATTACGTATAATTACTACAGTGACCTAAAGGTAAGTTTGTAACTAAAATTATCTTAAAGATGAATATCAAAGTGGGGATTTCTTTAATCATTTAAGTATGAGGCAAAATATGTCATATTCTGTTTAAAATGCAATTAAACAATATTAATTATACAGAAGATGGAAACTGAAATTTTGGGGCCCAATGAAAGGTAAAATCTTTGTTACAACTTACTAGTTTTGGTAATGCATTACCATCATCAGAGCTAGTGTATGGGTATTGGTAACTTTGTTACTGAAACTGGTCAGCTGTAACTAATAATAAAAAAACCCTTTCATTTTATTTAAGAAGTTTACTGTTTGTTTTTCATTACAATATAGCAGGATAATATGCATGGAAATAAATTGTAGTTAAACATTGTAACTTTTTAAAATTTGTTTTTCTCACTAGGTGGCCATAGCACATTCTTTGCATTTGTGAACAGCTTAGTGCACATTCTTATGTACATCTACTATGGCTTAGCTGCTATTGGTCCACACATGTACAAGTACTTGTGGTGGAAGAAATACATGACTGGAATCCAGATGGTGAGTTCTTACTTGTAATTTCTGCTTTTAAATAAAGCTTAAAATGCATCATACTTGTGTAAGATACTGTTACATATGTATGAATATGTGTATATAATGCATAAAAATCATGTTCAATTGACAGGCAACATAACACTTATTGATAGATTAGTTGAAATTAATAATTAAACTAACTTAAAACCACAGAATGAGAGTTAAACTATCGACCTTTTACTGGATTTTTAGCACATACATATCAGGGTATAACCTTCTCAAGTGTAATAGATAAATAATTTTAAACAACTCTTGTGTAAATATCTATACATAAAAGAAATACAACACTAAAATTATTACACAGTCAGTACTTAGTAAAACAGGGACTTGCTCTATAAATACTACATTTATTTTAGTGTCTGTGGCACCATCTTCAGGAGTGATGGTTAAAGTATAGAGGGGACTGATATATCCACATTATCCTTTACATTTCTGTAGCAATCATTAAACTTAAACTACTCAGAGGTGTAAAACATCTGTCCAGAACTTTATTATTTCTGTGTTAGCAAGCATTTAACACAAAATATTTATTTTTTTCAAATTTGATGGAAAAACAAACTGAAAGAAAGGTTTTTGTAATAGGCCATGGGTATTTAAGATACAGTTGTAAAAATGTACTTAGCATTTTAATGGACGTTATATATTATATAAACTTTGTACATATTATTTTTTAGAATATTTTTACTGAGATATAACAGCAACCCAGTTTTATAATTATTGGACTAACAGTTTTCCATCAGACTTTTTTCCTTTGCCACTGTCTGACGTATTAATAGGTCGATAAAGAAAAGGTAAATACAGGTTTGATATTTGTCTAATAAGATTAAAAAACTGGGTCATTGTTTCTGAAAACCAGCAGTAATGCTATTACTGTTGAAATAAAGATTCAGTCTTGAATTCATGTTCTTTTATTATCTTATGTACGTTCCATGTTATCGCTAATCAATGCTCCCTCTATAATCACCCCCCTCACCCCAATATATTGCAGGACCACGTCACTGTATTTTTGACACTTATAAACAATGATTACCATATTTACTGAGATAGTAAGCACAAATGTTTGTAGCAAAGTTAGAAATAAATACTTTCTATATGTTACCACTTATGTGTATGTTAGTTCATAATAAGAGGTATTACCAAATGACTAATTAATTATCTCTAATTAGCATTCCCCCTTTACAGTTTGCAGTACCACTATGGAAGTTAATTAAGGGCAACATGGTGCATAACATAAAATTATACTTGTATATGTAAATTTACCTTGTTTGCATTTGCAGGTGTTTTATCTTGCTATATTAATATTATAAAACTTTAACAACCAAGAGAGAATTTTGCACTCTAAGGCATTTTTTACAATACATAAATTTCGTTTCATCTTTCTTTTCATAAGAGGATAAAATAAAAAACAACAACATTACTTCAAAACTGTGTCACCACATGAATAAGACATCATTCAGTAACGTACTTGTTGACTAAGGGTACCGAGGGTACTGTGACCCTGGAGTCAGAGAGATTTGAAACAAGTACAAATCACTTACTGAGACTTTAGTTGGTATTGTACTAATAAAAAACAGCTTTTACTTGTTTTATGTTTGTTAGGTTTAATTTATTTACACAAACTGAAGACACTATATTGAGTTGGTTATTTCATCTATCTTCGAAGTAGTTGGTGCATTTAAAAAGTGGTTAGATGTTCATTTATTTCACAATATTTTATTGTGCAGTACTTCACTGCTTTTTTATTATTATTTAGGTTCAATTCATCATGATTTTTGTGCATTCTTTCCAACTCTTGTTCCGTGAGTGTGACTATCCAAAGGGTTTCATGTGGTGGATTGGATTCCATGCCGTTCTCTTCTGGTTCCTTTTCTGGGACTTCTATAAAAATGCCTATGGAAAACCTAAGAAAATGGAAACTACTCTTTCTAATGGAAACAAGCATATGGCAAATGGCAAAGCAAATGGCATTGTAAATGGCTTGATTAAAGAAAATGGCATTCATCAAAATGGTAGCATTCAGAAGAATGGCCTCCACAAGAGACATGAACACAGCAGCAATGGTGTCAGCATAAATGGGAAAACTCATGATCTTTAATATACTATTGTACTTGTATCTATCTATCCATATATATATATATATGGTCGAACAATTTGTCAAATTAATGTATTTTGGTAATAAAGTTGAGAGAAGTAGTCATTCTGGTTAGCGACAGTTATGATTTAACAAAACAAAACGTATTTCATATTAGTGAATTGGTAAATTAAGTTACAGGAAAAGGAATCAGTTATTGAAGTTGCTGGTTTACAAGTTTCAAATTTCTACCCAATTTAAGACAAATTTGCTTACCAGTCCTCAGATGCCCATCAGCTGAGGGCATGTTGGATATTATCAGTTTCTCTAACAGTGTTTGACGATGAACAGAAATAAACCTCAACTATCTTTAGAAGGTTTCCTCAAGCAGAAATCAGTAGTTGTGATCAATAGAGCAACCTAATTTTTAGTTTAATTAGGAGACTAAATGGAAATATATATATATATATGTGTGTGTGTAATAGGTATTTCTTTTGCAGTACATTTTTTTGTCATTTCCATCATTTTCAGCCCTCTTTGACATGCAACTATTCATTTTTATTTCAGTATAGGATGAACCATATTGTTGTAAAGTTGGTAATTAATTTTTTAAATAATCAGGTCTAGTAAACATTTTTGTAGATCTGTACTTTTCAGATATTTAACTTTTTGCACCTCTGTATTTCTTTTGAAGATTTTTTTCATGTATGTTTTGAATGTTGTAAAAATTTAATATTAACTACTTTACATAACATTGAAACTAATTATGCAAAGAAAAAAATTGAGTTACTTGAGCTTTAGATTATATGACAATTTGCAACAATGTTGTTTTTGTTTTTTCATGATTTTTCCAAGCCGGATTTTACTGTGTACTTTCTTTGATTTAGATTGTAATGTCCCTTTTAATATCTTACTCTGCAAAAACCAAATTTTTAAAGAAGCTGGATACAAACCCTGATCCTTATACTCTTGTAGCACAAGATAGGTGCCTTACACCATCTAGGCATTGCAAAGGTTTAACATAACTAAGAATGTATTTCACTGTTCGTGCTTTTGACTCTCAGTAGGGTAAATACTAACTAGAATGCTAGTAACTGAAGAGTCGTCAAAACAATGCTGAAATCTTTGCACCTAATCACGTGAATCGACAAAATTGTAACAGTTTGTTTTTTGTTCTTGTTTATAGCTGTAAAGTTTTAAGTGTTTGTTTTAAAATTTAATTTGATAACCAATATCTACAGCATTTCCAATCCTTTGTGTTCAGCATGAAATATTTATGTAACATTTAACAGTACTTAAAGTGTAAGTGAGAGACTTATCTTCATTACTCTTTACTTATAGTATGTTGACATAACTCTGCACTGCCAACTGTATAAGATTTTGTTTTCATGGAAGTTTGTGTCTACTTAACAGTACATTTCCTAGCATTTTAATTGTTGGGACCAACGTAAACGAGACATTTTCTTGCATCTGTTCGTTATCTAGTTATATCCTTTTCAAATAAGGATGAGTTGTGCATTTGATTCAAAAGCAAACTGCCGCCAAGTTTTTACAACATACAGTTGCTTGTTTGATTTCAAATAAAGAGAAAAGCTTGCAAAAGTGGCAGTGTACTTCATTGGAAACTTTGTACAAATACTTATGTATAAGCCAATTTGTGGAATGCTTTAACAAATAAAGGTTATTATCACTAAATTCTCAGAATTGTTTTCTTCCGTTTTCGATTTGATAACAATGTATTTTTCGTGGCAGCAAGTTAATCTATGGAAAAAATAATAATTCGTAACCGTTATATACAATGTGAAATGATTTTTAACGAGTGTTTTTCAATCGTGTTAATCTCGTGAGAATTCAAAGTTAATTTCTAGCAGTCGATTTTAATGTAAGGTTTGTGCTGCCCTCTAGTGTTTACAATATTAAATACTGAATGCAAAAGCACAAAGGTTAAAAAAAAGACTTAACTAGTTTACACTAAAACATTAATAATATGTGAAGAATGACATATTTGTACAATAGAAACATTCCAATAGCGCAAAGTGGACGCTCTAGGCAATTATATGATCATTTCAGCGGGAAACTGATTAACATAAGAAAAAGTCTAGAAACGTAATCGTAACTAGAAATAATAGATACCTTATGTCGTTAAAGCAAGACATGACAGTAAAATGAGAAGTGTGACTAGCATGAATGTCACATGTGATTGAATAGTATTGACTTCTCATTTGCAATACTAAAAAAAATGTTTTAAAACATTGGAATTTAGGAAAAGCGCTCAATACTTGTAAACTTCCCCGAAAATACTGATAAAACAAAATTGAAATTCTATAATCATTGTGACCGTTTTGAAAAACAGGATTTATAAATAAACTACGACTGTTCGTATTTAGTACAATACAGTTTTTCCTTTAATTTTCGTATGATTTTATCAATGTATACTGAACTTCAAATATATTTGTTGCAGGTTCACAATCATTCCTATATCCAGAATACCAAGTGTGTTTGTTTTATTAGACTGTAAAACGTATTTTTTGACATGATAAAATAGTTACAATTTATCAACAGAAATCGTTTTTCAATTAGATAAATAAAAGAGGGATTACTGTTTTTTCTAACATTACAGAAAACACTGGAACGCATTTTTCCAAAAGATGAATTTTAACTCTTGTATCAATTACCGTTAACAAACTGAAAATTCGATTATAGGAGCATGTAACTCTGAGTACGTTTCGAGACCGACCTTTTCCTTTTTTTTTTTAAATTTGTAAATCTGGTTTGATATACCTGAGCATTTATTTATTTATTGAGTATTTTAGACAGCCAACAGTTATGGCTCACGAATATTACTAGTATGTAAACTTTATTATGCACTGCAGACGGGGATAACTGATCCTCCAATTTAATGGCTGATGGGTAAATTTATCAGTAAAAGGATATTACTTTCTGTTTTTTATGGTGATAAAATCACAGTTCAATTTAAGTGATTTTTAAAACATCATACAAAACCTATAAACGTGCTCGTTCTTTCAGCTGTGGAGTTGTTACAACGTTTGGTTAATTCCTCTGTTCATTCTTAAAAGAGTACTTCAAGAGTTGACGATAAGCGTTAATGATTACTTACTTTCTTTACCTTTCCACTGCTAAATTAGAGACAACTAGCGAAGATAGCCTTCGTGTAGCTTAACGCGAAATTCGATAAAAAATTCTTGTGTTACACTTTTTATGAAAATCTCTGTTTCCAGAGATAATACAATGTGATGCTTTATATTAAGAAATTGTTATAATTTATTTACTTAATTCTTATTAAACAAATTCAAACTTTCCCACATCCCGCTAAGAATCATTTCTGCAATACTTTATGTGAACGTGCAAAACTTACACTGAGCCCTATAACCCAAGAAGGATAATCAAAATTCATAAAGTTTAGCCTTTCAATCACAGAAGCTTTAAAGTTGGTTTGTTTTGAATTTCGCGCAAAGCTGTACAAGGGCTATTTGCGCTAGCTGTCCCCAGTTTAGGAGTGTAAGACTAGAGGGAACGCAGCAAGTCATTACCATCCACCACCAACTTTCGGGCTACTCTTTTACCAATGAATACTAGGATTGACTGTAACATTATAATGCCCCCACGGCTGAAAGGGCGAGTACATTTGGTGTGACGGGGACTCGAACCCGCGACTGTCGGATAATGAGTCGAGTGCTTTTAACCACTTGATTGTTGGCGGTGGGTAGTGATGACTAGCTGCCTCCCTCTAGTCTTACACTGCTAGATTAGGGACGAGTATCGCAGATAGCACTCGTGTAGCTTTGCACGAAAATCAAACCAAACCAGTCCGATGATCAAATAAACAAACCACAGAAGTATAATAAAGTAACACTGTTTCCTTAAAAATCTCTAAACTTACAACAAAAACAGAACTTTTGATTTGTTATTAATAAATTAGAAAGACAGAATTATTTATTCTTATAATTTGACATCGTTGATAGCCTTTACCATAATGTAATTGCTATTATTTTCAAATAATTACAGACTAATTACGAACTAGTCGTTATCCAAGTCGCTTCAGTTATTTATTACAGTTGTATTGTGAGGTCTTTATCTCTCCGGCACGATGGAATATCAGAAGAACCAAAAGTTATTATGATCCAGAATTGTAACTTTTGTTGGTCGTTTCGTTTCTCCAATGTTGTAGTATTTACTTTCGTAGTGGATACAGTAAATAATTTTTCTCTCCAGTGAATCCTCAAGTTGTTTCTTATGTATTAACAGTGATTGTCTTGTTCGTGACATCTGAACACTGTTCTCACTTTAAGCTGTTTAAATACAGTTTTAGCAATCTCTGACATAGGATAATATATCCGTATTTCTTATTCTCCATATTTTCTTCTCAAATGTTCTGGGACTCCAATATTAAAAAAAAGGGGTTGAAGTAATGTTTTTGTCTTCTATCTTCTTCGATATTAAAAAAACTTTGTCACCCTTGAAGACTGAACAGTAAACAACGCCTGTATTTATTGTGTTAGACTAGTTTGAGTTACAGTCGAAGTGGTTGCTTGTAAACTCCTTTAGTGCATGGGTTATGTAACTCGGAAACCATTACGTCAAAGAATTGTAACTTAATATAATTTTCTGTTTCCATTGTTGTCTGTTTAGTTGGTTTGTGAATTTTTGAAGCTCGTCTGTACTACATGATTACATTGTGAACCAACATATCTAACAACCTAAATCGAATCTAGGGATGTAGAGCTTCATAATGTCACCTCAAAGCTCCTGAGTAGTGTTGATAGGGTTAAATCAAATCTAATCCTTCTGTTATGTTATTAGTGTTTATCTTAAAATGGGTAAGAAGCTGTGTTGATACAAAAGGTTGTGAGTTATATGGTAGTGGAGTTTGTTAATCGGATGCATTCCTTAAAGAGTTCTACCTGTTGGAAGTGTAAATGTAGTGTGTCCAAGGAGGGAAACATTAAACCAGACCTTTGTGTTTTGTAGTATTATCGCAATAGCTTTAATTATCTCTTTTACAAGTTGGACTAAGTTCTTAACTTAACCTGATGTTTTATTTATTAATGCACATGGCAGATATCTAGCTAAGGGGTAACATGGGAAATCTCGGCAGTTGAATGTGGGCCAAAAATGATGACCTCGTTTTTAATCGTTTTTCAATTAAAAGCATATATATATGAAATGGTGTTGTTGTAAAACTTTTAATTGTTTCTTAAGTTCTTTCTGACCTTTCTTGAGATGCCAGTTAATTTTTTTAATTTATTTAGCAGTTGGATTAGAGTTAATTTTCATGTTGTTTGATTTGTTTCGAATTTCGCGCAAAGCTACACGAGGGCTATTTGCGCTAGCCATCTCTAATTTAACAGTATAAGACTAGAAAAAAAGGCATCTAGTAATCATCACCCACTGCCAACTCTTGGGTTACTTTTTTACCAACGAATAGTGTGATTGATCGTAGCATTATAACGTCCCCATGGCTGAAAACGCGAGCATGTTTGGTGTGACGGGGATTCAAACCCGCAACTTCATGTAGTACCCACGACTACACTCGCATCCATTTTGTCTGCTAGTACAGCCAGTTTATTAGGTTGTTTGGCTCCCGTCATCAACGTTATCCCTTTCAGCCTCGGGAGCATTATATGTGAGTGTCAATCCTACTATTTTTTGGTAAAAGAGTAGTTCAAAAGTTGGCGGTGGGTGGTGTTGATTAACTGCCGTCTTTCTAGTCACTCTCTACTAAATTAAGGACGGCTAGTACAAACAGCCCTGGAAAATTCAAAACCAAACAAATGAACCATTTGCCTGCTGGTAGAACTGTTATGGCGTGGTCTTTCTTCAAGCTTCCGATCCCAAATTTTTTTCTTTTAAGTTGATTATAGTCGACTTTAAAAGCTTAATCATTCTAAATTCTTCTTGTTTTCTGGTAGGTTCTAAATTATGACTTCTGTTGTATCTACGTATATTTAAGGTGAGTATCGTGTTATGTGTTAGGACGAAGTTTAATTCTGTACTTAGTACAAATTCTTCAAATTCTGTTAA
Source organism: Carcinoscorpius rotundicauda (assembly GCA_011833715.1). Taxonomy (NCBI): domain Eukaryota; kingdom Metazoa; phylum Arthropoda; class Merostomata; order Xiphosura; family Limulidae; genus Carcinoscorpius; species Carcinoscorpius rotundicauda. Next base: position 39,309,300 of record CM022403.1, read on the forward strand.
TGGTCGTTTACTTCAGTTTATTACCATGTGTTTAGGTGTGTCTGTAATGTTAGGAAATTTTCTTTTTTTTTTGGAAACTCGGTAAGTGAGTTTAGTTTCTTTATGTGTATTTCTTAAATATGTGTGTTTGTGTTAATATGTAATTTGAATATCTGTACGTACCTCGATAGAGTTTGTGTTGTCAGTTTCCACTTAGATCGTTAATGTTATTCTGTATGTTATATTTATTTATATCGTGATATTTGACCCTATTACGCACGCACACGCACAAAGAACTGAGTCGGTCAACAAGGGCTAACACGCGTACTTCCTTGTGGGTGCTATTGCTGTGACATCGACCACAATGTATAGTGAGTGACAGTGGTCTTTTCTACTTGTAAGCTGGGTGATGCCCCAGAGATATAACGTCTCTTACTTTAAAGTGAAAGAGAGAGAATGTAAGACACTTGGATAGCTCACGTGCCTTGAAAAGAATTACATTTTTGTTTTCAGTTTATAATGCCATATTTTCTCTTGGATTATAGCTTCAATGACGTAAGTTCAACAATACTAAAAGATATTTTTTTACATAGCTGTTAAGATTCCACGTATTTCTCAAGTAAAGGACTAGCCGCGCATAAAATCGTATTTAACACTATTGTTTGAGTGAATTAGTATTGGACAAACTGCACCCTATATTTTTTCTGTTTCAAATACAGTCGAAGTAAAAGAATGTTAGATTTCTGCTCTGAAGTACAATTACTAACAAACGAGGGCTAGAAATGTCCCGAATATATAGACTTGACGTGACGTCTCGAGTTTTCGTCGTATTTAGGAGAAAACGAATTTGATATGAAAACGTTAGAGTGAGTTAGTTAGTGTGAACCTTTCACTTTGTTATCAGTCAATCACCAAATGCGTAGACCAACCAGTTTTAAGATTCGAGAAGAAACTTAACAAGTGTTTGTGTAATTTCATATGTAACTTAAGCCCATCAACGAAATTATCCTCTAATGAATGAGATAATTGCTTCCATCACCGTTAAGTTGGCTGAATTTTGCAATATTTTATGCCAAATAATAATAATAAAGTTCGCTCACTGATACAAACCGTTAAAATAATATCACTTTAATACCATTATGACAACTATAAGTGTTGTTTGAGCACTTCAGTTATAACATTTACATCACCTCTGTCTTGTGTGGTTCCTTGTTTAATGATTGTTATGTTCACGATGTCAAATATTTAAACAATTTAAAAAACGTAATAATTATTACACTACTGTCTTGTGGGAAATGAATGTTACACCGTGTTTAATTTGGTAATCAAGCAGATATAACTTACTTTAATCAGGATAAGACCGATTACGTATTATATTTAAATATTTTAACTGGTACTTCTGTAATTTCATCAAGCTAACTGAAAACTATTTATGTTTAAGGTACGATTAGCGGCACCAAAACAACATAAAAAGACTCAACTCACGAAACGTATTAGTATTTCACGTAGCTCAACCAAAGTGGTTTTGCACATTTCACCTTTAGCTAACACTCACGTTTACGCGTATGTACAGTAGCAGCGTTAAAACCTAATTAAAACTAACTACTATCCTGTCGCTTGAGAAATGGAAAGATGTTTATTCTACCTTTAAAAAAAGAAGAAGAAATATTATGATATATAGCAACCAAATATTGCTTTAGGAGAAAATTGCACGAATAGGACACACCTTAAAACTTTAAAGAATTTTACCAACAATGCTAATTAACCCCAAATAAAGTTGAAAAAATTTTCAAAACGACCTGAGGCAGTACGAGAATAGCAGAGCCTATATTACGTTATTTGGCGTTACGCCTGTCTGTTAATGACTAATCACAGATGTCAGTGGTTGTCTAATCCTTAACTCGTATCTTTTACCCTGTAATCACCGGTCCGAAGTTGAAAGAACGATTGTAAACAACAACTAAGTTTTAAAAGCGAAGTTGAACGCTAATTTACAAGTTTAAAATTCCCGTTTAGGCTTAGTTGAAAGAACGATTGTAAACAACAACTAAGTTTTAAAAGCGAAGTTGAACGCTAATTTACAAGTTTAAAATTCCCGTTTAGGCTTAGCAATAAACTGCTAACTGTTGTTACTCGATAAAATCGTGAGGCATGGATACAGGGAATATAAAGTTTAAGCATTTTCATAAATAATCTGTTTTTTATTATAAAAAAACTGCTCAAGCATACAAACACCAAATTATTAAAATTTATGTGTACGGTGAGAATTTATTCTAGTTTTGATAACTCATAGTGGCACAGAGGTATGTTTACGGGCTTACAACGATACAGAATCGAAGTTTCAGTATTCGTGGTTAAGACCCTCGTGTGGCTTTGCGCGAAATTCAAAAAACAACAACAAAAAAACAATCGTGGTGGACAGAGCATAGATAACTCATTGTGTTGCTTTGTGCTCGATTTTAAACAAACAAATTCTTAATAACCAATCAGGTTCAACAATGATTCATAGAAATAAAAAAGCTATTGACTCCATTCCCCGATGGATCATTGGTTCGTTTCTGGCTTGGAATGCTAAAATTTGGGAATCGATCCTAAACACAACACTAATTGCGTAGCTTCGGGCTAAATCAAAACACACCTTGTGGACAATACCGATATTAATACCGTTCTGATACTAGTATAGTGAAAAACACCTACTCTTTGTAAACCTGAAGATGACCCAAGAAGGTCGAACGTTGTTTTCTGTTTTATTAGTAAAAGTGTTAATACCCATACCAGGCGTCCTGAGATACATTTTTACTTCAAATGAGTTTCTCGTCATCACGAATCACGCACTTTTGTTAGAGATATGAATATATGATTACCTAAAATAAATCTAATTACCAGTATTATTACTGAAACTACAAAAAAATATTTATAATTCGTTCTTGGGTATCATTAGAAGCGATGACTTACAAAGGAGAACCAGCATGGCCAGGTGTTGTTAAGGCGTTCGACTCATGATCTAAGGGTCGCGGGTTCGAATCCCTGTCGCACCAAACATGCTGGCCCTTTCAGCCGTGGGGGCGTTGTAATGTGACGCTGGTAAAAGAGTAGCCGAAGAGTTGGCAGTGGGTGGTGATGATTAGTTGCCTTCCCTCTAGCCTTACACTGCTAAATTAGGGACAGCTAGCGCAGATAGTCTTCGTGTAGCTTTGAGTGAAAATTAAAATACAAACAAACAGACTCAGAAAGACTTAACTATTTTTAATGACGATCACTTTATATATACAGTGACATGTACATGTTCACCATTTATATACTGGTTTGATTGTTGAACTTCGAGCAAAGCTACTCGAGGGCTGTCTGTGTATCTGTAATATAGAAGTAAAAGACAAGAGGGAAGGGTCAGTCAACACCACACACCGTCAACTCAAAAGCTACTCTTTTAACAGATGAAAGTTGACTGGCCTTCACTCATTATAACGTCCTTACCGTTACAATGGCTAGCATATTCAGTAACGTGATTCAAATCCGCGACCTATATATTACGAATCGAGCTATCTATTTCGTTCACAGCGAATACCAAAGAATTCGACGTTCGTTCACTGATGGCGGCCTATTGTTTCTGTGTGTTTTTCATTAGTTTAATTTAGTGCAAAATTACTCAGGATCTATTTGCTTTCATTTTGAAGTAATATGCTAAAGAGAAGGCAGCTGACTTAACATCAGGCACCACAAACACTTGGGTTATTATAAACTAGTAATAGGTTGACTTATTTGTGGAGGATTACTTTTTAGTGACCAAAATGTACTTGTTGCATATGTTAAGATTTTTAAAATTAGTTACAATTCAAAGGGTACTTTTCATGGATGCGTAAAAGTTCGCAGCAGAACGTTTATGACAGCAGCAGAATTCGACCTCATTCTTAAACTAGTTCGGACCAACGCCTTCATCCAAACACTGAAAGAATAGCCTTTGTATCTCTCCCAGAAAAAGCCAATACGATAAAACTTGGAATAGTCCCTGATACGGTTAACAAGAGCTGAAAGTTACTTGTAAAATTCCTGTTACTCTGTAAATCAATGCTTGTTCTAATGAGAAAAATATCTAAAGAAACTAGAATTGCGGTAGCCATCAATCCACATACTTGTCAAATTCTCCTATACAGTTTCAATGAACTGTTGTGGCCTAGTCATCCTCAACCTTGGTACTACTGTTATATAGTTATATTCAACCATAGTACTACTGTAACGTAGTCATACTCAACCATGGCACTATTGTAACATTGTCATACTCAAACATGACACTACTGTAATCTAGCTTTCCGCGAAACTCAAAATAACCTTAAGCCTTCGCAGAAGTTAATTACCAGTTTAAAATAACAATAAAAGAGGAAAAAATAGGTTATAAATTGCATCTGGTCATCCTAAATACCGATCCAGACTAGACAGAAACTCTTCACGCGTACTACAAATACCAGAAGAAGCAAAATCTACGAGACAGAAAGTAATTTCACAGGTAAAATAGTTCTGTAAAATTATGATTAAACTCACTATTTCTCTGACTATTCGTAAAAAATAAAATAAAAAGATACAGGAAGACAGATGAGGTTGTTACTAACCGTTTAGAAAAGAAACAACATACAACTTCGTCTAGAGCTCTTCAACATGACACAGACGACTATTTGTACAATTTCTGTAAATTTTAGAAAGCCTGTAGGAAAGCCTCAAAAACAGTTCACGTGAAACTCAAACTTAACCTGAACAAAATTTAGATTACTTGATATAAAAATAATATGAAATAGTACTTGGTACAGGACTCCTTTCTAGGCAGTGGTCCACAACATACAGTAGAAAGAGAGTGAGAGATCACAAGAGATTTCTTTTACGTGTCTCGTATGTAAGATACGTAATGGTCTTATTATCAAAATTGTAATACATACGTAGTCAAAAATGGTAAATACTTTCAACCCGAATATCGTCTATGACACACGCAGACTAAAAAGCCAGTTTCAGAAGCTCAAGAATTCTGACCCAGCAGTGTCTAATTTGGAATTGCTGAACGAAGAAAAGAAAAAAAAGTCTGCACATCACCTATCACCTCCCCGTCTATTTTTAATCAAATAACTGGATTGACTCGCTTTTACGAGGCATCTACTACTGAGAGTACGGAGCGTGTTCATTGGCAAACTGAGGGATTCAAGCCTTGGACCTTTCCAATAAGCAATCAAGGACGCTATCTACTAGGTGACGTCTGACCCTTCATGTTTATGAGGCTCTTTGGACATAGTTGTAGTAAATTTCGTTCGACGACAATTGTTCTTCATAAAGCCACATAATGGATTACTTTTGTTCTGTACACCACAAGAAATCAAACCCCGGATTTATGCACTTTATGTCTGCAACTTTACTTTTGAACAACCAGAGCACTAAATGATTAAGTTTAGACCAAAAAAGTTTGATGTTCAGGAACTGTCGAGAGAGCTGGTTCTTATCTTTTCTTCTTTCTGTAGAATTACAATCATGTAAACCAAACAAAAACTAAACGTCATAATTTATACATTGTAAATGCTTGTGTCCTTTTATGATGTATTTTTATTGTTCTTTGTAGTTATTTGTTATAAGTTACTTCGTGAGTGCCATAATTTGTGATGTTCTCACGGTCAACAAACAAAATGCTGTAAAGTTTTTAAGCCTAAATAATCCTAACATAACAGACGAATTTTAGAAATAAAACTCGAGGAACAAATTCGTTCAGGTGATGGCAGAAAGTGTGAATTTCTGCAAAATTGAAAGTTAGTACTTAACGTACGTGCAGGGTGGAGTGAACAAATAAACTTGTTGTCTATTCCCTTAATTCACAAAGATACTTTATGATTTTATAACATCATTTCATGTTTTGTTTAGCTTTGAATATTTATAACTTGTATACATATATTGGCACCTTATTATATACTTAATATTTAGAATTTATTACATAAGATGAAAGTAACGCAAGGAAAGGGATAAAATCCTCAAACAAGAGTTTTGTCTCACTTGGCGTGTTCTTTTATAGGCTTTGTATAGCCAAGTAGTTAAGACACTCGACTCGTAATATGGAGGTCGCGGGTTCGAATCACTCTCACACCAAACATGCTCGTCCTCTCAGCCGTGGAGGCGTTATAATATTACGATCAATCCAACTCTTAGTTGGTAAAAGAGTAACCCAAGAGTTGGCGGTGGATGGTGATGACTAACTTTCTTCCCTCTAGTCTTACAATGTCAAATTAGAAATAGCTAACGAAGATAGTCCTCATGTAGCTTTGCGCGAAATTTAAAAAAACAAACATGTTGTTATTTTACTTTAAACATTGTTCTACAATCACAAATTCCCTCACACTTCTTTTCAACTATTAAAATCGTCCTTTCCATCCGTCAATCTAAAAAATAATCAGAATTCAGATTATAAGAGCGAGGAACAAGAGTATTTTAATGTGGCCCTGCATAACCAGGTAGTTAGGGCGTTTAACGCGCAAATTGAAGGTCGCGGATTCGAATCCCTGTCACACCAAATATGCTCGGCCTTTCAGCCGTGGGCGATTGTTTTTTGAATTTCGCGCAAAGCTACACGAGGGTTATCTGCGCTAGCCGTCCTTAATTTAGCAATATAAGACTGAAGGGAAGGCAGCTAGTCATCACCGCCCACCGCCAACTCTTGGATTACTCTTTTACAAACAAATAGTGGGATTGACTGTTATATTATAACGACCCTACGGCTAAAAGTGCGAGCATGTTTGGTGTGACTGGAATTCGAACCCGCGACCTTCAGATTATGAGTCGAACTCCTTAACCCGCCTGGCCATGACGGACCGCCGTGGGCGCGTTATTATGTCAGTTTTGATAAAATTAAACTGCTCTCGATTTGATATTTGCAGTCAGAAAGGCACCTTATACGGACTACTGTCGGTGATTTTGGGGTTGTCAATGATGAGCCAAGTGAGATAACTTAATAAGTATGCGGTTCAGAGGAAGGACAACCAGTGAACAGTAGCACCACCTACCGTCTACGCATCTACTCACAATTGAGTGTGCGGAACGTGTTTAGTCAAACCAAATCACACCCGGTTATTTGAACACTGGTCATGTGACCCGAAACAATAAAAAAAATAAATTTCTTAACTAACATGAAGATTGCGAGAAATCCGTCAAGGACGAAAGAAAAAAAAAAGTTAGTTATATTTCTACCGATGAGTAAATTAGCTTTCAAGTTGTGGGCAGAGCACAGATAACCAATCGTGTAGGTTTGTGCTTAACTTCAAAAACAAACGAAACAGAGTAAGGTTGTTTATTAATCAGTACTACCCACTGTCAACTAATAAGTAATGAGACTGATCAAAACATAATACATAACGTCCTCTACGGCTGAAAGGGCAAGCATATAAACAAACAATAAATAATCTATATTTCACGTTCATTCAGATCCAATCATAAAACAATATGTTTCTCGTTTAAAGAATGTTAGCTTAAAAAACATTATTGGCCAATGACACAAAAATGTTTTGATTCTTATGGTATAGAATTAGCTGTATGTAATTCAATTTATGCACTCTCAGCTTACGAGGTTAATTAGAGTGGAGTGTTCTGCACATTAGAACTAAGGTCCTAAAGGTTCATATCTCGCGTCTCTTTGCTGCACTATTCTACTCGTGTATCCCAGGAGTTTCCCTCTAGCGTACAAGTTCAACATCAGGGAAGGCTACATGTGCGAAGATAGCTTCTACTGTAGCTTTGGACGTAAACTCTGAAACAAAGAAACTGAACTCATCTACATTGATTGTCTTGATGTGAATTTAGTACTATTTTCTCTTTTGCATTAAGTTATGGCAGCCATCCTCCCCAGGAAACTTTCGATCAAGAACTGTATCAAAAGAATAAGTTTCCAGACTTATTGGTGAAAATAATCTCTTTCTCTATATTTATATAGAGAGAGGGTGTGATTCAGGCAAAAACGTATGAAATCTTAAAATCAGAAACATTCATTTTACACGTAGAAACACTACGTGCATAGAATGTTACTTACTTTTCTGAATAGAGAAATTGTATCAATTTTCTAGCAGGGTTCACATCCTTGAATGAAAAGGAAACAACAATTGCATTGAGAATCTAGCAGTCTTGTTGCACTATTTCCACTATGACGACACGTCTTGAATAAGCAACTACTGTGGTTTTATGAGGAATGTGGGTTTAAACTTCCTACTAAAGCTCACTGAAAGAGAAACCAGGAATTTAAAGCTGTGAGTGGATTGTATCTTCTCAAGTATTATAACCGCATGGATGAAAAAAAATTTGCCACAGTAATAACGACGTGGACTTAGTACTATTTTGTTATTTTAGTATTCCACGTCCATCTCGAACTGAAATAAAACAGATCTATTTAACTTATCAGTGGGAGAATACTTGAAAACTTGTCACCGATGAGCTATATAACATATCGGGTTTTCTAATGTCGGTGGTTTATGGATTATTATTCAAAGGCTACACAACACACGATGTGTCTTGGTTTCAGAGTTGTCACATGTGGACTACACAATACATTTTTATGTCCATCACTTTGTTTCATAGCGATTCCTGCTATCAAGTACTTACGATACGACTGTTGACAGCATCGTATCATTGAAAATTATCAATCCTTTCCTAGAGAAAGAGGAAGTTAAAGTAATGTGTTGAAGATGATGGTGGCGTTCCAACATAACAAATACAGCGATGCTTGAGCGGCCTGTTGTCCAACAAATACACTGATTACAGATGCATGATTGGTCTGTTATCCTTTATTTTTAATTTGAAATCTTAAAGAACCATCTAATCAGCACAGAGTGTGACCAATTCTACGTTTCTATTATATGCCAGAGATAGATCCGTTTTGTTCTGAGAAATAATTATAATTGAAACGTGACTCTCATCTGGCACGACTATTGTGTGTTTTTAAACAGACAAGGTGTTCGATTTAACAGTGGAATACAATAACAAGTAATCAAGTGTCCACGATAAGTTACGGTAAAATTTATTACACGTATAATAAAGATGTTTTCTAGCCTAACATGACCTTCCTCGATCCTATGATTAATAATACGTTTCGTTTCGTCTTCACGACAACAGCAAAATACCTTCAAGTAATCTCTCAGAAAATAAATTAAACAGAGCTTATATTAATTAAAGTGAGTCTGAATTTCGTTTGATTTTAGAATACAGATATTATCCATATTATATCATAGTATGTCAGAATTATAGATTCATCATTGGAGTCTCTCGTTGGTACAGCGGTAAGTCTATGGAATTACAACGCTAAAATCTGGGGTTCGATTCGCCTCTGTAGACTCAGCAGATAGAAAAAAACACGTACACACAGATTCATAGTTAGGAGTGCTAACTTAAAAAGAAAAACACAGCGTGGACTGTGTCGATTTTTATACTCAACGCTTATAGGATGCTCAATTTAGAACATTTTCTCTTTGTTTCTTGTAAACGAGGTGAACTTTTACGGCCTTTGTTCCGCTTGCTTGTTTTTGAATTTCGAGCAAAGCTACTCGAGGGCTGTCTGCGCTAACCGTTCCTAATTTAGCAGTGTAAGGCAGCTAGTCATCGTCACCCACGCCAACTCTTGGGCTACTCTTTGACAAACAAATAGTGGGATTAACTCTCACATTATAATGCCCCCACGACTGAAAGGGCGAGCATATCTGGTGTGACAGCATATTTGGTGTGACGGGGACTCGAATCCGCGACCCTCAGATTACTAGTCGAGTGCCTCAACCACCTGGCCATGCAGGGCCTTTGTTCCGCTTGCACGTATAAAGATAACTCCTACAAACTCGTAACATAGCCAAGTTCCTCTAAATAGCAATCCTTCGTATTCAGAGATTCGGTAGAGACAAATATGAAGGACACATCTACTGGTGTGGGGAGGGGGGTATTAGCGTTCGAATGATAAGACAATTACATTTTACTTCCTTTACAGTTATTGTTATATTTGCTGATTTAGTCGCTCAAACGAGATCGTTTGATATGGTCAGATAGGAATACTTGATATCTGTATATATAACAGTATCAGTAAGGGATTAAAATTATGTTGAAAACAGTAAGAAGATCCTGTGCGTTCAAATGGACCCGGCATGACTGGGTGGTTAGGGTCGTGGATCCGATTACCCATTCCATCAAACATGCTCGCCCTTTCAGCCGTGGGAGCTTTATAATGTAACAGTCAATCTGCTATTTGTTGGTATAAGAGTAGCCCAAGAGTTGTCGGTTGTTGGTGATGAGTAGCTGCCTTTCCCTCTAGTCTTACACTGCTAAATTAGGAACGGCTGGCACAGATAGCCAACGTGTAGCTTTGCGTGAAATTCAGTAAAACAACAAACAATCTTGTTATTCTGCGCTTAGAAAAAACATGGTATGCGCAGAATAACGAGAAAGATTGTGTAACAATGGACGATCTGTGTTCTGTCCACAATGGGTTTCGAAACGCGGTTTCTAGTGGTGAGAGTCCGCAGATATATCCGCTATGCCACTGGGAGAGGGATATAATTTTTCATACTTAACAGCGAGAATTATAGAACTAGGAGAAACAAATTTAGATTTAGACAAGGTAGAAGCCATCTTCAGCTCAACTTTATTTTTCAGATAAGATGGTTGGCCAATGGAATGAGATTCTTTTTTATGTTGTGGAGGTTTGAAAACAAATACCTTTATAGATAAGTAAATTATAAGGACTGGCTCCAATTTCTTTTAAATTTATATACCTAATAGTTTTAATTTGGCTAACAGGACGGGACAGCCGAGATGGACCAAGTCCCTTCTTGTCCCTAAATACTATGTTGTGTAAAATAATAATAATTAGGATAACTATTGTAATTTAACATGTTAAATATAGTTACAGGTATATTAATAGTATTATTGTATAGATCATAGAGTAAAAATGCATTGTGCCCTCGAAACTGACCAAGTTGTGTTTTGTTAAATAAAAAAACTACTGTGACGCATAGCTTATGAAAATCACGTGACGTGCTGCTAGACCACAAACAGTTGGAAGCTTGCTCTGGTTGGACTGAGAGTGGAGGTTGTTTACGGGTCTCGTGGGAACTTGTTATCCACCTAACTTGTACGACGGACTTCAAGACAGTCGAATATTTCCGTTTTGTTGTTGTTCTTAAAGTATACAGTTTTAATTGTAAAAAGTGACTTGTTCGAATCACATCCCGTAAAACCATTTAACGAACGTTCGTAGATTGTACCAGTGGGACCCCAAGTTTGGATACGCATCGCAAAAAAAGTATTTTTGCGCTTTAGTTTCAAGAGAAAAAGTGTAATACGTTACTACGTCCGAAGGTTAAAATATCCCAGCTTGTTTTTCGTTGAAAATATAGACATTGTTAAGTAAGTACAAGGGCAGTCTGTTTGTGCTAAATGTGTACTTATTAGAGTGAGTTTACTTGAAGTTTGATTATTTTTTACAAGTAAACTCTAAAAACTAGTTTTTATATACATTAGTTTTAGCTTTACTCTGCACGAAATACCTGTAAATGTGTTTAGAGTTAAAATATGCTACAATAACTGTTAACTTAGCAGGTGACAACGTCTTCTTAACTTACCTTTGTAAACTGAATCGTTTCTAAACTTCTTTTAGTAGAGAATATGAACTATCTTGCGAAATGGACAAACACTATTATTCTTTATCTGAGATCGAGCTTAAGTTGATTGAATACTGAAGGTGAACTTGGTTACTTGGACTTAAGAACAGATCCAATGGAAACAGGCAGGAAAAGAAAGTTGTAGGGGCATATCATGATGTGTTTTTAACGTACGGATATCTAACAGACTTATACAGTATAGTTGTGTTTTTTTTTTATTTTGCGCAGAGATACATGAAAGCTATCTGCGCTATACTTTACTAATTTAGGAGTGTAAGACTTGAGAGAAGGCAGCTATTCATCACCACCCATCGCTAATTATTGGACTAATCTTTTACCAACAAATAGTGGGGTTGACCGTATTATTATAACACCCCCACGACTGAAAGGGTGGGCATGTTTGGTGTGACAGAGATTCAAATTCGCCGCCCTTAGATTACGAGTCGAGCGCCTCAACTACCTGGCCATGCCGGGCCAGCATACAATATACGCGGAACAGAATGACACTGTTTAACAGCGGCTTTCACGACGAGGTCGGCGAGCCGCTTGCGGCCAGCTCTTGTCTTCTCTGTGGCCCGCAGAGAGGAGGAACATTAGAAAATAATGATAAAAATAATAAATTAAATAATAAAGAGTGTGTTTTGTGTGTGTTTTTCGTATAGCAAAGCCACAAAGGGCTATCTGCTCAGCCCACCGAGGGGAATCGAACCCCTGATTTTAGCGTTGTAAGTCCTGAGACACACCACTGTACTAGCGGGGGGCAAATAATAAAGAGATAAAAAGTGTAAGCTATAAACATAAATATTATCATTCGTTGTCAAAATTTATAAAAAAATATATTCATACGTTCTTGTCCTAACTAATGATTTCATCTTTTGTAATAATTTTTGTTATTGTTTTACATACCATAATACCTTTTGGAAGAAATAAATTTGGAAGAAATATTTTTTTTAATTCAAATTTTTTTAATATCAAAAATTTTAATATTCCAAGTGGCCTTCGCTAATTTTTATTATTTTTTTTGTGAATGAAACTTCTCTAAAGTTTCGTCACTGTACAACTTACATATCCCGTAACGGTCGGACAGCGATTGTTATTGTAAGTAGATGAAACATGCAATAGTCACTGCAAAAGCTACGCTCACTGTTCACATTTCCATGTCAATTTTCTCGTACCAAAAATACACCGTTGCAACATTTTAAGAAACGTAATTTCATTTCAGTGAGAGTAGGACCATCGACAGTGTCTTTGCTTCCCTGAGACCACACGGAACTTTAGACCGTCGAGACTTAACATGCAACACGCGACACGGTCGTACAGGGCCTTATTTGTTTGTTTTTATAGTTAAGTGCAAGGCTACACAATGGGCTATCTGTGCCCTACCCGCAACGGATATCGAAACTCTTATTTCTAGCGATGTAAGTCTGCAGAGCATACCGCTGTGCCACTAGGTGGGGTGGCGGGCTGTGAGGCCATAAACTGTCGGAACGTAACATGCAATTCCTATGATGGCAAAAGCTGTAAGCTGTTGTACTTCATACCAAACCACAATTTAGTATAAAATGTTCAAAGCAGTCTTATTTTTATTCTCTGTATTAACTCATTATGACTAATTGTACTCATCGATTTAGTTTTAGTCGCTTAGCGAATAACATTTTAATAAGTTATTAACTTTAAAATGTAAAACTGATTCGTATATAAGATAGGCAACAATTATGTTGTTTTACTGAAGTTGTTGGTCCGGCATGGCCAGGTGGGTTAAGGCGTTCGACTCGTAATCCGAGGGTCGCGGGTTTGAATCCCGGTCGCACCAAACATGCTCGCCCTTTCAGCCGTGTGGGCGTTACAATGTAACGGTCAATCCCACTATTCATTGGTAAAAGAGTAGTCCAAGAGTTGACGATGGGTGGTGATGAGTAGTTGCCTTCCTTCTATTCTTACACTGCCAAATTAGGGATGGCTAGCGTAGATAGCCCTCGTGTTGCTTTGCCGGAAATTTAAGGACAAACCAAAACCAAACCAAGCTGGAACAAAATAAGAGATGCGATACTAAAACACAAACCTGTTCAATTAAAACTATTATTTACATACCTAATAAAAAATTAGCTTTGAAAGATGATTTCTCAGAAATAAATCTGTTTTCATGTGCGGAATGTGTTATTATTTGTTTGTTTTGAATTTCGCGCAAAGCTACGCGAGAGCTATCTGCGCTAGTTATCCCTAATTTAGCAGTGTAAGACGAGAGGAAAGGCAGGTAGTTATCACCACCCACCGCCCACTCTTGGGCTATTCTTTTACCAACGAATAGTAAGATTGCCATTAGAGCGAACCCAGTGCTGAAAGGGCGAAAATGTTTAGTGGGACCGGAAATCGGATCCGTGACTCTCAGATTGCGAATCGAGCGCCCTCACCACTTGGTCAGGAATATAGAGAGTTAATATTAGACCTTAATTAATCGATATTGAACAACAGTATTTGATGGGCATACTTGATAGGACAACTGTAATAGTTATGTATTATGCAAAAAGGAATTGCTGACCTCTGATTGTTTAAATCAGTAATTCCCAAACTCATCTAGTATGAGTCTCATTTAATGCAAATAAGACAATAACACCTCCCTTCGACATATTGCATCATTTAATTAACTTAACATCATTTTTATTATTCTTTACAATTGTAAGTAATTCAGCATCTTTGTTTTCGGACCACTTTTGGCGGCTACAAAGGTTTTGCGGACCCCGCTTTAGGAAACGTTGGTTTAAATCAGTTTTTCAACTACCGATCCATCACAACCACCTTGTCGGTTCGCAGAGTTTCACTAAAACGAAAAAAAAAAAAAAGACAATATTTGTATGTAATTTTAGTGGTCTACGATAGCGCATCGAGATGGTGGTCCCAGGTTGAAAAACGCGGGATTAGATCACTCCTGAAACGAAATTGTTACAGCTCGGATGAATCAGATAGTAAAGCTTGCGCTTAAACCAGTGTACTGAATAAATATGTTAGAGTACTTATAAAACGCGAAGCAAGTCGTAATTATTTTAGCTCTAAAGTACAGAAAGAGTTCTAAAATTTAAATGTACGAAGTATTATTCAGTTCCGGTGGACTGTAACTCTGACGTAACTCATCACGAGCTACTGTCGGTGGTTTTAAAACAGTGAGTATCCAAGTAAACGAAGTAAATATTGAATACAATTTCATTTCCTTAATCTTAAGGAATCCACAAGCTCTACTTTATAAGAGATGGTTATCGAAGAGGTCACAAATCATGGTGTACTGTTTGGAACCTGCCGAGATCGAGGATCGTATTATAGCAGAAATATGAGAAGTAGACACAAGGGTGCGCAATCTAGGCCGCTCAAATTAAGTTTGTTTTGGAATTTCGCACAAAGCTACTCGAGGGCTATCTGTGCTAGCCGTCCCTAATTTAGCAGTGTAAGACTAGAAGGAAGGAAGCTAGTCATCACCACCCACCGCCAACTCTTGGGCTACTCCTTCACCAACGAATAGTGGGATTGACCGTCACATTATACACCCCCACGGCTGGGAGGGCGAGCATGTTTAGCGCGATGCGGGCGCGAACCCGCGACCCTCGGATTACGAGTGCACGCCTTAACGCGCTCGGCCATGCCAGGCCAACGCTGAAATTAAACAATATTATATTCTTCATTTCTGATGACTATCGTACTTTAAACCTTGTGCTTTGTGATACTGTATAAAAAAAATTGAAACATTGTGTAATATTTATATATTAACAGATGAGCTATTTTCAAGGTTTATGTCACAATCAACCACCCCAACGCTATAGAAAAACGTAACAATGAAACTGTAAAAGCGCTAAGATACCAAACAAAGAATACATGAAATTAAAGGAAATAACTGGTAGTAAAACATATACCAAAGCTGAATCATTAGTTGATAATCTAATATGATAAAGATTTCTAATGCCTTTAATAGTTTGGTACAATGTGTGCAGATAAATATATTTAGCAAACAAATGTGGGACACAACTAAGATAAATGGTATTGTTAATAATGGCGCAGATAAAAACCCTTCTTCCGCATAAAAAATGGTTTTTATAGGGTTAAGACAAGCTCCAAAGAACTTGAAATACTCTAACTAGAAACTGGGCCCGGCATGGGCTGGTGGTTAGGGCACACGACTCCTAATCCAAGCGTCATGGGTTCGAAACCCTGTCACACCAAACGTGCTCGCCCTTTCAGCCGTGTGGGTGTTATAATGTGATGGTCAATCACACTATTTCAGTGATGTCGAGAAAACCCACTTGTAGAGAAATATATATGCAAAAAAAGGGCTCGTTTGGGTTGAGAAAATATTTTACATGGAAGAGCGAGCAACGTTTCGACTTTCTTTGGTCATCGTCAGGTTCACAAAGAAAGAGGTAACTGACCGGAAGCTGACCACATCTTTGGAAGGGGTTGTGCAACTGAGTGTCGGAATGTAGAGGGCGGTGTTAGATGTTTTAATATAATTTCTTTATTATATTATTATTCTTTATTTTCCGACACTCAGTTGCACAACCCCTTCCAAAGATGTGGTCAGCTTCCGGTCAGTTACCTCTTTCTTTGTGAACCTGACGATGACCAAAGAAAGTCGAAACGTTGCTCGCTCTTCCATGTAAAATATTTTCTCAACCCAAACGAGCCCTTTTTTTGCATATATAAATCACACTATTTGTTGATAAAAGAGTAGCCTAAGAGTTGGCGGTGGGTGGTGATGATTAGCTGCTTTCTCTCTAGTCTTACACTGCTAAATTAGGGACGACTAGCGCAGATAGCACTCGTGTAGCTTTTTGCGAATTTAAAAAAACAAACAAACTCATAATTCTGGTCAGATAAAAAGAAATATTTTGCTAGTTACGAATCCGAGGATGAAAAATAATTGTTTTACGACAGTGGTTCAATAGTGATGTTTTATTTATGTGTGTTCGTAGCAATAAAGCTATTCTGAATAAAGAATACAATGAACAAGTAAAGGCATACACAGATGTAGTTGTAATTCAACAAGGATGGGTCTAAATCAGAGGCTGACAAAACTTTTTACACTCTTTGAACACTGGGTTTTAAATAAAACCCACTTAGCAACACTACATTCCTAAGTGTGTATATATTTACAGCGTCAGTTAGTTGTTGCATTTACTGAGAGAAGTTTTTCGAAGTTCAAAGTCAGTGAAATGTATGTGAGGTCGCTTATGGTTCATGACCTTTTTGCAAGTTTGACCACGCTCTCTGTCGAAAATAACGCTGCAAGAAAGTTAAGTTTCTAAACAAATCCAACAGAAGCAATTCAGAAGTTACCTGTTATTATTTGATAATTACGTGAAGATGTATATTTTTAAAGCAGGTTTGTGAAATTTCTCACTCTCGCGCCAAATGTGCCAATTCAAAACACCTACAGTTAAATTCCATATGAATTCCAGGTTTACTCTTTTATAATACGCACGAGAAATAACAAAATAAAACAAACACAGCACTGAAAAGGTACATCTATTCAATAAAATAAATATCATGCGCATTGAGACTTTAAAATAGCACTCTGCACTTTGAGGGGGTGATGAATGCATTATAGGAGAGACAATCAGATACCGCTTTTCGATTAAAGTAGCGTAACTTTTGCTGTAGGTGTTTTTTTCTTGAACATAAATTATTTTTCTAGTCTATTAGTTCAAAATTGCAAATGGGTAGTGTAGATTGCTCCCATATAGCTTCGCGTGAATATCCGAAGCAAACAAATAAACAGACTATCGAACCTGTATTCTCGTTGTTAGATCATTCGTTCAAATTGTCGAAGCACTATGCTGTAAACCTGTATTATTAGTGCCTGAATTCTAATTGACTATATACGTTATAAACTTCACTGAAGCACGTTAGATTAAGACATAACATTATTCCATTCGAATCTGAGTTTCGGCTGTCTGGTTAAACGTTATAACATTTTGGAGATATATTGCAAAAATAGTCTTTTCATCTATACATTTAATTAGAGTAGTGGCTTATTTTCTTATGTCAGATTTACGTATATTACAAGCCACTTTTTCACACCTAGAATTAAACCCTGAACCTCTCGCGTGCCTAGCAAACGCTCTGTTGTGATAAAAGAATGGCTTCAGTCGCCGCATGTTTTGTGTTATCGTTATCACGAAGTATAATTTTAAATGACAACCGTAATTAAAAAAATATCTCAAGGTAAATTATTTTCATTTTAATATGTTAGCAAATGACGCGTTTTTGTGTCGTAATTTGTTTTTAAGATTATTTATCAGAAAATAATGTAGAATTATATTTAGTGGCTTGTTTTGTGTGTGTGTGTCGCGGGGTATCTTTATCAATATCATCCCAATTAGAAATAACAGTCCAGAAGATTCAATTACTGGTAATTTTTATTGTTTCCTTAGACCCCTCATTGTTATTAACCATTGCTTGTATAAATAATAATTGCTTTATTTTTTCAACGTATATCGTGGTTGTTTGGTGGCCAGTATTACACATTATTACGTCCAACGTGATGCTCATTTCAAAAAAATCTTGTGGAAATTGTTATTGTGTTTGTTTGTTTGTCATTAAGCACAAAGCTACATAAAGGACAATTTTTGCTCTGCCCACAAGGGGTATCGAAACCCAGTTTCTAGTAGTATGAGCCCGCAGATATACTGCTGTGCCAGTGAGTCTGCTAAAAGTGATATCAAGGTACATATTAAGCTTCATAACTTGACAAACCTTTTACAAACCACCGTAGTCGGACATTGTGATCAGCAAATAGTTTATTTTTTCACGTCTGCAATCAAATATGTTGTTTATTGCTTATTTCTCCACATGTCAAAATTTACACTTTTGAGACTTATTCCCATCACACACTTTCATACCTTTTAGAAGCTGTCAAGGTTTCTCTGTAACTTGTAGTTCAATGGAATAAATGTTCATTAGTTTCCACCAGCTCTAACCTAACTTAATTCTCTAAGTAAGTAGAACAGTGGTAAGTTTACAAAATTGCAGTCTTAAAATCTGGGATTCGATTTCCAACGGTCGATAAAGCAGATAGCTCAATGTGGTTTTGTTATACTTCAAAATAAGTAAGTAGTAAAGAAAGCTCGTGTTGTGCACGCGTTACGATGCAATTCAAGAACCCCTAAAATAAATCAGCTACCCTGACAGTGAGGGTTGAAATGTCGCATGAATTTTTCACCAAGGAGTCGCGTAGGGTCAGCTGCAACAGTGTGATCATTACTTAGGGACGCTGCCAAAAGGAAACGAAGTGAATTTAAAAGCTCGATTTTATGATGACGTATCTAAGCCTAAACATCAACACAGTACAAAGATGTGTGTATATCATGTAACAGTGTGTGCTTTAGCGCAGTCTTGAAGCGTTCTGGTTCATTAAATTTTTAATTGAATTTCTTCTAAGTTGGGCGACAACTGTTTGTTATTTTTTTAAATTAATTGCTTTTTAACCAAGGATGGGTAACTGGCGCTCTCTGTAGCCACAGTGTCTCATCTAGTGCTTTACACCATCTTGTTTTTGATTTATTGAAAAACTTGATGGCTATAGTCGCACGTTAATTGATGAAACTTGAGTTACAGAGCCATCTGTATTCTTTAGCTTGGTGAGAAGAAAGTAATTTCGTGTCAAAATAAACTTTAGTGAAAGTACTTTTTCAAATTGAAGCAATTGATCTTGACACGCTTCCTCGCCGTCCATACTTACACTAAAGGTCACCTGAGGTCATACAAAACGACTACGATATTTAAATGTATTTGAATAAACCAGGCCCTACTATCTTTGTATTGGTTCGGAAAAAAAATTACTTCACTCGCACATAAAATGAACTATTCATATATTTATCGCTCTTTGATGTCAGAGGCTTTGCGCTGCAGAGAGGTTTATCTTCATAAAACAGCATTTCTGCTACCTGCCAGATGTGCGCACCATTCTGATGAACAAGACTATGTTGTCTTCTGACAAATGAGATGAAAATTTTCTGCGGGACTAGAATCAGCAAATCGTGCAGGGTCAAAAGTAAACTGTGACCCATAAATAGCTTGTACATACTTGCCCTTGGTTAAGGTACAGGTTCCCTCTTGGTGTTAATCACGCTGAAATCCTACACAGTTCTTATGGGCGAAGCTACGATGAGGTCTATGACACAATTGTCTTAACTGGGCTAAGATCGTGACCCTAAAGAAATAAATACAGAACAACTAACCAAGTATTCTATTACGAAAACGTCAGCGCTTCTGTATAAACTATCATTTCCTCTGTACTGCCATGTCCCATTCCACGAAAGGACCTCTTCAGGAAAGGTCATTAGAAAAAATGTTATGTCTTGACAAGGACAAACAAACATCAAAAAGACTTTCTTTTAATTGTAACAAGCTTCCCCTAGTGACATAGCGGTATGTCTGTAGACTTACATTGCCAGAAACCGGGTTTCGATACCCGTAGTAGGCAGAGCATAGATACCCCTTGTATAGCCTTATGTTTAATTACAAAAAACAAGCAGTTTAGTATAACGACTCCTAAAATGGTACAAATGATTTGCATGTTATAACAGCAATTACAAACAAGCAGTTATAACATGGCCAAGCGTGTTAAGGCGTGCGACTCGTAATCTGAGGGTCGCGGGTTCGCATCCCCGTCGCGCCAAACATGCTCGCCCTATAAGCTGTGGGGGCGTTATAATGTGACGGTCAATCCCACTATTCGCTGGTAATAGAGTAGCCCAAGAGTTGACGGTGGGTGGTGATGACTAGCTGGCTTCCCTTTAGTCTTACACTGCTAAATTAGGGACGGCCAGCACAGATAGCCCTCGAGTAGCTTTAAGCGAAATTCAAAACAAGCAAAACAGTTATAACATATATTCAAAATAACAAAGACGACGCCAACATTAATTATTATTTACTTTTTGGTGCAATGCATACTTAATTGAAAATAGATTTTAACTCAAAATTGGAGATACCATGAATTGGATTCACTTCTTAATTGTTATAGCAAAATGTATACTTGTCCTATGTCATCAAAATTTTGAAAACAAATGTGCCGAACCACACAACTTATAACCTAAGAAATCCCCTCTAGTGGGTCAGAGGTAAATTAACGAATTTACAATGTTAAAATTCGGGTTTAGATTTTCCCGGAAGACAGAAATATATACATATATATAACATATTGTGTGACTCTGCTATATCAAAACAACCTTTGAACTATGAAAGAAACTTAATATAGTGCATCACTAAAAATGTATTGCTACTAATCTAAGTGAAGGTTAAGTCGCTAGACTCGTTATCTAAAGGTAGCGGGTTCAAATTCCCATCCCAATAACCATACTCACCCTTTCAGCCGTGGATACTTTATAAAGTGACGACCAACTTCATTATTTATTGATAAAAGAGTAGCCCAAGATTTGGCGGTGGGTGGTGATAATTAGCTACCTTCCTTTTAGTCCTTCGTTGCTAAATTAGGGACGGCTAGTGCAGAAAGCCCTCGTGTAGTTTTGCGTGAAATTCAAACCAGCCGTTCAAATGCATCTTTCATTTTGTTGGTGTTTAGAATGTTCAAGTGTCACTATACAGGTTGCAAACACAGTTGCCTTTTCAATTTTTGGGGCATTATAAGTGATGATCAGTCCTACTATTTGTTAGTAAAAAGTCACCTGAGAGCTGGCTTCCACTACTAAATTAGGAACGGCTATCGCGGATAGCTCTTATGGAACTTTGCGCAAAATGAAAGCCAAACTCACATGCAACACAAGTAAGGTGCGCTTATATTC
Organism: Carcinoscorpius rotundicauda; assembly: GCA_011833715.1. Lineage (NCBI taxonomy): Eukaryota > Metazoa > Arthropoda > Merostomata > Xiphosura > Limulidae > Carcinoscorpius > Carcinoscorpius rotundicauda. The sequence goes on from CM022403.1 coordinate 39,330,709, forward strand.
TATAACCATCAGCTTTCGGAATAGGCAAAACGTACGCAGGCCGTTTTTATCCATGAACACTTATTAATAATCGACGAAATCTTCCTCTACAGTCGACTTTTATAAATAAACCTATAGCAATATAACTGTCTACACACATATATACACAGTGGTTTACCTGCGGACTTACAATCCTAGAAACCAAGTTTCAATACATGTGATGGACAGAGCGCAGATATCCCTTTGTATAGCTTTGTACAGAGCAAAAAAAAAGTATACACGAACATGCATAGTCTCATTTCTGAATTCTTATGTCCAGTCCTTCATAAAGTGTCGTGTGGGTTTCATCTACACCTTTCAAGCCTTCAGATAAAATCACTTCTTTGGTTCTCATACCTTAGTACAGTCTCACCACCTCAATACACTGTCTATAGTTCCTTACCCATTTATAAGGCATCAGTACTATGTAGACAATTTCTTTCTAATCCTTAACATCATTGTAATAAGTTTTAATATTATTCATGTCATATAGTCTGTTCATAATCAAATATGTTAATTATGCTCCTTGTGCTTTAAATATTTCTTCTTTTGTTTTCATAAAAAGAAAAGAAAATCCTTCAAATCAAATAATGGAATTTGCAGACACAAACTTGTTCGTCTAGATGATTGCTGAAAATATTAAGTTATCCAGAAATAAATGTCGAAATTCTAACGATGACATTTACAAGCTAAATATAAGTTATTGTTGGTTGGTTGGTTGAATACAAAATTTGTTGCTTACAAAATGTCTTAATTGTCTGCTGTTTCAACTCTACTCATAGTAAGTTTCGCAACCTCCAAGGCAGCATGGACAAGAAGGACTTTCGTCTGATTTTCCTCGACGATTTCAAACTTGGGCATAAAGCTACCGAAACTACACAGAACATCAAACAAACATTCGGTCATATATCTGTTACCAAATGTACAGTTCAGCGTTGGTTTCAAAGGTTTCAACATGGAAATGAAAGTCTTGAAAACCACGAAGGTTGTGGAAGGAAGCCATCCTTAGATCCAAACACATTATGGGACGCAGTTAACAAAAACCCTTGCACAACAGTACGTGAGCTTACAGAAAAGCCAGGCACAAGCAAATCAAGCATTGCCAACCACGTGAGGGCGATTAAAAAGTTGGATAAATGGGTTCTGCATGAGTTGACTGAAGATCATCAAAATCGGAGTTATGAGACCTGTCAATGATGACGCTCCAAAAATTAAACGAATTGGAAATCGAGGTTCTCCTTTACTTACCTTATTCCTTAGACTTTCCCCCAGACATTTTCATTTTTTCAAGCCACTTCAAAACTAGGCAGCTGTAGAAGAAGCTCTCAAAGAGCTAATTAACCCTAAAAACTCTCATTTCTACACAACGGGCATAAACAGCATTGTTATATGTTGGCAGAAGTATGTTGAAGCAAATGGTGCTTACTTTGATAAAAGTATGTTTTAAAACACTGGTTTATACTTTTCTAAACTTCGCAGTTCAAAAACATTTATTTCTGGACAATCTGATATTTAATGTAATTAACCATCTTCCTAACAACACAATTCGTTTACGACCATACAGTGCAATTTGCAGCTTTATAAGCCAGTTATGTATTGAAGAGGCAAAGTCGCCAACTGATTGAAAGGAGACTGTCATGAAGCGACTAGTTACTTTGACAAACCTATTTCTACATATAGTAACATGTATGAAGCTGGGAATGAGCGAGTGGCTACAGCTCAAAGTCTAACTTCAAGGTGTGGGAAACATTTCCACTAAAATGTTCTCAGCCCCTTTAGAGCTGTGTATGCTTTGTAAAAATAGATAAATAAAAATAGAACAATTGCTAACGGAGGACACTGTTGACTAGCTTTCCTTACTTAGTTTATTAGATACAAATTAGGGGCGACTATGCGTGGATAGCTTGTTTGTTGTTTTTTTAATTAAGCACAAAACTACACACTGGGCTATCTGTGCTCTGCCTACCCCGGGTACCGAAGCCAAATTTTTAGTTTGTGTTTAAAAGGTATCACAGGCAACATTTGCTTGTCATTTGTATGAAAATATATAGCATCATTAACATGCGTGGATACACAACTCTTACAATGAGCGGAAGATTAATTTAATATTAGATTTTATAGGTGGATGATGGGTGTCATACCAGTTTAGAAAATTCTGTAGGAAATTTTATTCTAGTATAATTCTGCTGCATCACTAATGTTACCTCATTCGTTTGAAATTTTACTACCATAAGAGGGCTGGAATGCCAACTTCAAAGAGTAAGATTTCGTTACTCACTAACACCAACGACAAGATGTTTTTGTATTTTGTCACTTTTCTTCTGACAAAAGCCATCTTCCCATAACTGTTTGCAGGCAGTAAAGGGCTTTATGGATGTGGTACGTTGTGGACGCGCTCTTTTATTTTATTTTATTCTATTATTATTTATTATTCACATGTAAGGCTTTGTAAGTGGAAGTTAAGAGTGACAGATGGTGTATCCCCACCACTATGTGGGCTTTACTACTAAAAATACCTCCCAACTCACAAAACACGGATGCATCTTACACCCTCACATTATAGCCAGTGCTTTGGTTACTTTGTTTTGCATTATAAATATGTTAAATTTCATCGTAAGTTTGTAACGCAGTCCTTCTTTTTTGATGTAAATATTCTTAATTTTTAGATAATGTCTTATGCCTACCTTATATGTATACATACAGACAAATATATTTGATTATATACACGTCTTACTGGTAATACTGAGTTATTTTTCAACTTCTATGAAGAGAGCGGTGAAATGGATTTAGGATCTCTTTGTATCCAGTTTTTCACTATATTCTTCGTGTCTCTGGTATCCAAATTCTTCTGTAAAGGTAAGCAAACAATTATCTATCTATGAATAAATGGTTAATCGATCGATATGTTTTAGTCTTTGATTTTATGAAGTCGTTATCTGTATATGGTTTGAATGTTTATTCTTGTTATTTGTTTATGCACGCTTTCTCACTGTTTAAAACGTACTTAATTTAAACACAGTAGTCTATTGAAATTGTAACCATTTCAACCTAATTTGTTACAAATCATTGCAAATCAGTATTTTAAGTATTGTCAGCAAACTAAAATAATTCAGGGTATTCAAAACAAATATTAAAGCAAAATATAAAATAAATATTACCAATACTTTAACAATTGTTTACCGGTGGATCAACGTAAGTTTAGGCACTTGCAACACTAAAATCTTGAGTTCGATTCCCTCTGACGAAAACAACAGATGCTTCAATGTAGCTTTGCAGTAAAACAAACAAAGTCTTAACAAAATTACGTGCTATCTCTTAATGCCGAGATTAAACGTGAAGTCTACTTGTCAGTGTATGCGTGTAATACTATTAACAAAGAAAGTTTATAAGGAGTAGCACATTTTTACGCTTGTTTGGAAATGAGAGAAACCGACCTTTCTTGTATGAAATCAAGCATATTAAACGAGTGTCTTACATGCAATTTTCTTCAACCTTGCCACTCGGAGATTCTTGGCTTAAGCTCGCATTGTTATTTGGTTTTGTTATAAAATAACTAAAGCCAGATAGTACTTGACTCAAATATTATTATAACAGTCATGTATGATCTTACTTCATGACAAATATCATCAGTTCTTTTTTTATTATTATTTAGCTGTTCCTTTTAGTTTCCGTTCGAAACGGTTCCGTAAACTGTTCAGCCTTCTCAAGCCTAAAGAAACGTCGTGATCGCTAAAATAAGGGCTTGTTTGTTTCAGAATTTTAACGTAAGTTGCACATAAAGCATAACATATATATATATATATATATATTAACGTAAAGGCAGCTACGTAACAACACTAATCACCAATCTTGAACTACATGTATGTAACCGAATAGTAAGATTTCACCATAACACATCTACGACCTCTAACAGGACGAAAACCGTAAATTTCCCAATCCCCAGACTAGACAAGCTAATAAATGGGCCACGCCCACCCCTCTAAAATGGAGAATTTTAACAATTCCAGAATGTGTATGACATAAAAAAAATAAAACATTTTATGTAGATAATTTTTTATATATTATTTTCTCATCAATAATTGCTCTACCAAACCCGTTTAAATGAAATCAGCCTCACAATTTGAATCCATAATTCAGAAAAATTAATAATCTGGAAGTGTCAATTTTGGTCACATTATTTCAGTCAGTCACAAAGTCCCCATAGAAACCAGAAACTGAACGTTCAATATGATTTTCTAAAATGGTAACGTTTGATAAATAAGTAAAAGAAAGGAATTTAATCTTTGTATATCAAATGAAAACTAAATCTTAGTTGCTTAAAGGTGACACTCAACAAGTATTCAGAATGCTGAGTTTCAAAGGATATTACAAAGAATGCTTTTGATTACCTATATTGAGTCTGTTTGTGTGTTTCGAATTTTAATGCAAAGTTACGCGAGATTTATTTATTCAAGGTCAATTCTAATTTTTAACTGATAGACGAGATAGTGGGCAGCTAATCAACAGCACCCACGTAAACTATTGAGTTAACCTTGTCTAAGCGAATAGTGAAGGTTCACTATTACTCTTATGACACACCCAAAGAACGGAGCTCGTTTTCGCAACAACAATTGACAAGCCATGAACCCTTGGATGCATGGTCGGAACCCACTAATCACTACATCATGTGCGGCCCATAATGTGAGTTCTAGGATTAGCTACAGTGTAGCGACTAATAATAATATATTTTTCTATTTAAAAAAATGTGGCGCCAACTATATTACATCTCACTAACTCTTCCCCCTGCTAGCATAATGGCAGGTCTACAGATTTACATCGCTAAAATCAGGGGTTCGATTCCTCTCGATGGACACAGCAGACAGCACGATGTGGCTTTGCTGTAAGAAAACACACACACACATTCTCTTAGTATCTCTGGGAAAATAAAATATATAATTTACAAGAGAACTGCGCAAAAAAATATATACATGTGCAGTCTTCACATCAGAACTCTTCAAACGTCATAGAAAAAGCGAACCAGGAAAACTACCACACTAAATATTTTATCTGGTTACTGGTACAATAATCAGTTGCAGTTAGCGTATAATTAACTCATTAAAACGTTTTTGGGGCACGAAGATTTAGAAACAAAAATTGTAACCGACAAAATGTAAAAGAAATACACGAAAAACTTCGTCTTGTAAAAGATTAAAATAACTAAATAAGCACTATGTACAGACGAATACTGTGAAATGCTTGGTTCACAAACATACATCAAACAAATGCATATGAATACACAGACTTCCAGACAGTGGTTTTCAGTGCCGATACTTAAACATAAAAAACTCTGAGATTATTAAGAACTGATATATCAAAGGAGAAAAAAAAATCGCTTTAAGCAAGCAAAAAACAACTGGTTATTTTGTAGGGCTTATTTTTCAAAAGAGTAGAACATCACGATTTTGATAGCTGTTATTTATCTTGCGGTTATATATATATATAGGCCGAGCACGAAGGCGCGGCCATATCTTTTACTGACTCTTATGATAAAAACGAGCCTAAGGCATTAGAATGATTATATTTTACTGGGACAAGAGTCGCGTAGGCGACTCTAGAGTCAGGAGAGAAGAAAATGTGTATGCAATTGTAAGAGATAACACCACAACGCGCAAGGTGCCAACAGAAATGAACTAAATTATATACAAAACTTGTCAATACCGTAATCAAAATAACTATAATTTTTTACGATCACGCCAAACATTCAGGAGTGATGATAAGGAAGGCGAGCTATGATGTGGCACAAGCAGTTTGTGACCATTCTGTCTCAGACGTCAACCACTTCAACATGCTTAACTTAGTTCGCACCACAACATTTGTTCTTAATGATGTAAGTAGCCCCAAGACCGTTACTATGTCTGTCGTATTTTCCAACCCGCCTGATGTGCCCTGATATTGGGCGAAAGGCCTCATCGGTGCTGGATGCTATGCGGTTGACATATCTTAGCATATTCTTATTTGGTTTTAATCACAAGGTCTTATAATTGCTTCTATAATTTTCTCAGTGTCAACAGTGTGGATGTTTGTCTTCGCCGGGAAAGAGAATAACATACTAGTTCGTCAATTCATTTGAGTAATAGTTAAATGGATAACAAATGATTAGTTTAAAAGTATAATCGGTGTTTCATAAATAATCAACATTGTGTTATCAGTCCTTACTGTAATTCTGAATCTTGCAGTTGTTATATTTTTGAATTTTGTGCAAAGCTACTTGAAGGCTATCTGTGTTAGCTGTCCCTATTTTGAAACGATAGACTGGAAGGAAGGCAGCTATTCAACATCACCCACCGCAGGCTTTTAGACTACTCTTTTATCAACAAAATGTGAGATTGATTTGCACATTAAACTCCTCCACAGCTAAAAGGGGAAACATGTTCAGTAACGCGATTCGAACTTATGATCCATAGATATCAAGTAGAGCGTCAAAACCACCAGGCCAGGCTAAGCCTTTCTGACTTGTAAGTTACTTAAATAAATTTAATAATAACTGTATTTCACTTATTTAGTCTACTTCGCACAACATCTATTTTTTGATGCAGCTAATGATATAACTAGCACATAGACAATTACAATATATGTCGTATTCCAACCGAAATAATTGTTCCTGATACTGGACGAAAGGTCTAGTCGGTATTGGATATAGCAGGAATAGAGTGGTTGATATATTGTAACATATTTCCCTTACCTCCCTTCGTCAAATTATTAGAACTAATAACATTTATGCAAGTGTACACGCATATATATGAGGAAGAAGTTGTGACCCATCGAGCAAAATGAAAGGTGAAGTTATTCTTTTCCTTGGTTATTTTGGTTGAATTAATATTTTGTTGTAATTACTTTGAGGTAACTGCACTTCGTTTTCGTCGAAGCAGTATAAACCGTATTTTTATTTGAAGAGAAAAGACTTCTCGAAATTATAATCCCTTCAATGCACTCTCCATAATTTTATCTCCTCATATGCGTATGAAGATTCCACTCAACATTAAGCTGAAATTTGTAATTAAACAAGTTCGTATCACTCACAGGACATTGAAGAAAATTGCCCATGCATTCCAGTATATGAAGTATTATATACAGCAAGGCTTGGTGTACAGGATAATCAAATGAAATACCATTTAAAGTGATCACAGTACTTAGGCAGTTCATCTCCAAGCCCAATTAAAGCTTATTAGTTATTCTTAAACACAAATAAATTTGTGGTAAAGAAACTGTATTCAGTTAATTTGAAAAATAATAATGAAGAAAACTATTTGAGTCGACAAACAAAAAGAAAACGACCACAAAATAAGGCAATTTTATTAATCCTTGTACACCTAAAAATGTTGAAAAACAGAGTAAATTCTGTGATGTCGAGAAACCCACTTGTTGAGAACTTTTATATGCAAAAACGGTTTGTGAACCTGACGATGACCGAAGAAGGTCGAAACGTTGTTCGCTCTTCTATTTGAAGTGTTTTCTGGGCCCAGAACAGCCGTTTTTGCATATAAAAGAGTAAATTCTGAATATTTTTGAAGCAGAAAACATAAACTGAACCAAAATATTTTACTATATGCTCTAATTATTTACACTTACGTGTTCATTGAATTATTTTATTGTCTATACCTTAGTAAGCACAGATAGCCAATCGAATAGCTTTGTGTTTAACAACAAACAATACCTCAATCCTTCTTCAAATGATTGTTTCGCAAACAGCTTTTTATCCTCTGAATATGTATAATTCAATATACGATGATAAAATATAGTTTGTAAGTTTTTAATTGTTAATTCTTCATTGACATTATAATGATGAGAATGCGCTGAGCCCATGGGGCTAATGTCAGGAGCTGTCGAAGATTGGCAAATAAGTGCCAGCTCTACTAAATCATCAAAGGAAGCCCCTTCTTGTTCCATGCGGTATGCCCGAATTTTCCAACCCACTGGTAACGCTTGGTGTGCTGGCAACAAGAGACCTCTAGAATGGCTACAGGTTGATCTAGGGGTTCCAACGAAGGTTAGGACTTAGAATACAATTTATTAAGAAATGCATTTTAGCTTTATATTTATAGTTGAATAAATAAATATTAATTTGTCTAAAAGCATTTTATTTTCATAAGTTAAGGTGAATATGACTGTCTAAAATTATTTTAATTTTTAAGCTGACTAATTATGTAATTTAGTTGTACTGAGAAATATATTTATTAGCTTGTCTAAATGTATTTTCATTTCTTAAAGTATGTAATATTTTAATGTCATCATCCTGAAACAAATATTGATCTGACAAAATATTTATAATATTTTAAGTTGCACCACATATATGTTTAATTATGTTGTTTTATACTAACATCAAACAATTTCTGACCGGTTATGTGGCCAACATGATCTATTGCCCAAACTCACAAGTTAATAATAATTTTATTTTTTTTCTTCTTCAGTTTTCTTCTTTTTATGAATTTTTGTAATCAGTGGTGTCACAAAGTAGATTTAGTACATATTCCCGAATATACATGTAAATATGAAAATTTTAAACATTTCACTGAAGGTTTTAGTCTCATTTTAAGAATCAGTAGTAACTTAATAAAATGTATTCGTATTATTACTATTCTAATTAGATATTGTTTCAATGTCCCAAATAAATGCAATTTCAACTCTTACTCGTAGGCCTATTCGTTTATACATGTCACTACCGATTACGCAACTGCGAAAGAGATAATTCCATTATTTAGATGATTATAGTATTTGTATAAAATTTAAATAATTAATCAAAGATTGGACCACAATAATACATTAACTTTATCACTGAAAATAAGGTCTCAAAAAGGTTTATAGTTTCACGGCCTTATAAATTAAAATAAACTCATAACGAACGCACCTAGGTTCAACAAAGTTGTATAGATTGCTACCAATGTTTCCAACGTTGTTATCCCTCCACGTATTACAATATTCCTCGAATACTTTTACAGCTCCTCAAATTATATGTTTAATACTCTTATTGTCTTTTTCTGCAACTAGACTCTGTAACTCTTAATCTGTGAATTACTGGAACTGAAAGCTTACACCAAAGAATGAGTGAATATTAAATTTATGTGTTCAAGCACATTATTTTCAACAGGCCTAAATAAATCAGCGATACCTTGTGATGCGCTCTCTGTGAATTACATTGCAAATTTCATGTTGGGAATATACTAAAATATTTTGTGTGTGGAATATCCTAATTTCATTACGTCACTGATGATGAACTTTTAAAACAAGATCAATATTTAGCAATATAAATTTTCCTTCTTTGACGTATTACGTTACAGATTACTAGTTTGATGACTCAAGGACGCGCTGACGGAAAAGAATGGGTGAAGTCATATTTAGTATCTCACAGCATGGATGCCTTCCATTGGTCATTCTGTCAGGACACATATGGATCCAGACAGGTAGTTTCGAGTGAAAATGTTTGTGAAAGAAACGCTTAAACATAAATATTTGTTTCATCTATTAAATGTCTTAAAACTGAAGATTTTAAAAGAGCAAGCCTTCTTGCATAGTAAAACACTGTTTTATTGTTGCAAAACAGAATGTACACATTTGCAACGTCTACACTTAACATGGGAAGATTTGCTCAGTTGTTTGTTGTTAAAATAAAATAAAACTGAGTATTTCTTGTTTGCACTAAGAAATATTAATTAAAATACGTAGAAGCAAGTTTCATAGTATAAAAAAATTATATAGATTAGGGAAATGTGTGCATTAATAAAAATATGTAGTTTAGGTATCTACAATATCAAATAGAAGTCGAAGTGTAATTTATTAAAAATGTGGCGCACTGTTAATACTAGTTTTTGAAGTATTTTGGGATTAAATGTTACTGATATTTTGATTTTCTCTCTTTTTTGATAAACAATGTTTTTATGTGATACACAGGTATTTGCTGGAAATGTGGATTCTCATTCCATAAAACAAAGCTATTTTCGAGACCCAGTAATTGCGCGGTTTGTACGCATTCACGTCTTGGAATGGCATGGTCATCCAAGCATGCGCCTTGAAGTTGTAGGCTGTCAAGGTATGTTCCGCAATCATGTTACGATACAAAATAAAATTGTAATTATTAATCTTCTTGCATAACGGAAAATAAATATACTTATTTAAGAACAGTTTGTTACTCAGTGTAATATACTTGGAGACTATTAATTTTATAAAAGTATAACATTATTTTGTTTTTGATGGAATTTCCAAGATAGAAAGTGTCCTTGGACTCATGAAATAACGCAAAAAACGTAGAAGTAGGCACAGTATTATTAAGTTACATGTAGTAGTTTATCCTGTTTTTGCGTTTCTTTTTTATAAAGTCAATATATTTTTCTCTTCGAGTTATTTCCATGATCTCGTAATAATTATGACCTTTTATACAACAGATGGCAGTACTGTCATCGTTAGAATTCTTGACATGATTATTTTCTGATGTAAACTGGAGAGTTTCTTGTTGCCGGTAGATCAAATGCATTTTTGTTTGACTGTTTTTGAATTTCGTGCAAAGCTACACGAGGGCTAACTGCGCAAGCCGTCCATGATTTAGTAGTGTAAAACCAGAGGGAAGGAAGCTAGTCATCACCACCTACTGCCACCTCTTGGGCTACTCAGTAACCAACGAATAGTTGGATTTACTATCACTTATAACGCCCCCATGGCTGAAATTGCGAGCATGTTTGGTGTGACAAGGATTCGAACCCGCGATACTCGGATTATGAGTCGAGTGCCTTAACACGCTTGGCCATGCCGGGCCTAATGCATTCTTAATTGCACCTTTGGAATTCAAACTCATCCAACAATAGCATAATTAACAGAGTTTATCGTTTAAATTACAAAAGCATAATAATTTTTTCACCTACACCTTCTCCTAAGACTGTTCACTAAATGTTTTGTACATAGTCATCAATGCGTTAAAACTGGGTGCTTATAACGCTAAAAATTAAGTTACAATACCAACGGTGTAACTTTTGTGCTTAACAACAATAAAAAACATCCAGTTTTTATTTTTAATATTGAAATTGAAGATTTATTTGAAACATCATGTATAATACCAGTCTTGGTGTATCTACGTATTACGTCATTAGGTTGGCAAAAAGACAGTGAAAAACTGTTCCTATCAACAATTTGTTTTAGGAATCTCAGCTGCTTTAGGAAAAAAAGTTTTGATTTTATGAGAACACAAAACAACTCGTTGGACTCATTAGATAGCCCGCTGTGGCTTTGCTATAAGAAAAACACACATACACAAAACGATTGTAATTTAATAGTTCTATCCAACGTTTTATTTCATTAAATATCAATCTGAATGACACCTGTGTGTAAGTTAGGCTAACTGACTAAAGGTTCCAACACAGTTAACTCTAAGTTAGAACTGCTGTTCAGAGGGAAAACAAATAACCAGCAAAACCCATCATCTGCTACGCGGCTAACCCGGCATGGCCAGGTAGGTTAAGGTGTACGACTCGTAATCTGGGGGTTGCGGGTTCGCATCCCCATCTCACCAAACATGCTCGCCCTTTCACCCGTGGGAGCGTTATAAAGTTACGGACAATTCTACTATTTGTTGATAAAAAAAAGTAGTCCAAGAGTTGGCGGTGGGTGATAATGACTAGCTGTCTTCCCTCTAGTCTTACATTGCTAAATTAAGGACAGCTAGTACAGATAGCCCTCGTGTAGCTTCACGCTAAATTAAATAAAAAGAACCAACTATTCAGACTGTGAAGCTACGGAGAGTAAATGATGGATTAGTTGGGAAAAAATAGTGAATTATTGCGTTGTATTTAACAAAAGTAGTTAGTTAGTAAAAGTGTTTAGCAGCAGTAAAAAAGGAAAGAAGGCGAAAAGAATCTTGCAGTTACTAAAAACAAATTAGAAGTTTCTAAAGCGCCATTAACAAGTGTTGTTCCTGTTCCAATCTTATATTAAGTGTCACAATTTTGGAGTGACACTTGTGTAATTATGGTTAAAGTAAAGAGAATTTAAATAGGTCTAAATACTGAAAGTCATGATGAACAAAAACATTTGAGACGTGTGTAAATTTTTTCAAATAATTGATGAAGACATCCTGTAATTATATATACTCTTCAAAAAAAAAAGAAAGGCAAAAGGCAAAATTTGAGACATCTTGTCAACAAGTTTATTCCGGGTAGTTCTGTATGACATTTGTGAAACTTTGCACATTCACTGCTGAGCATCCAAAGTCTACAAAGGCGAAGTTCACGCTCACTAGTTGAAGTTTAACGTCACTCAACGTCAATAACGAGTATGCCCCCTGTGAGCATCAATAACTGCTTGGTATCTCCTGCCCATGGAAGCGATGAAATGACGAATCACATCCTGTGGAACGGCTGTTTACTCAGCCTGCAAAGCTGGTGCAAGCTGAGGTAGAGTCTGCGGTTGAGGTTGTCGCCGTCGCAGACGTCGGTTAAACTCGTCCCAAAGATGTTCGATGGTGATCTGGAGGGCAAGGGAAGAAAGTTGATGTTGCTGTGTCTCAAGAAGACAGTAGTGAGTCGGGCTGTGTGAGGACGGGCGTTGTCATGTTGAAAAACGTCGTTGACGTTCATCATGATGGGTTGCGCATGGGGCCTAAGAATCTCGTCGACGTATCGTTGAGCCGTAAGATACCTTCGAATGTGCAAAAGGTTTGTTCAGGCATTGTAGGCGATGGCAGTCTACATCATGACGCTGCCACCAAATCTGTCAACTTCCTGCACACAGTTTGCTGCAAAACGTTCACCTTGGCAACGGAAAACACGGGTCCTTCCATCCTGCCTACGAAGCATAAAACGTAATTCATCGCTGAACCAAACATGCCTCCTTCGTCGATGAGGCCATACCCGATGTGCCCAAGTCCACTGCAGCCGTGCTTGACGATGTTGCTGAGTGAGGATGACGCCTCTGACTGGACATCGAGGTCGGATTCCTGCATCTCGTAGACGGTTGCATACGGTCTGATCGGAAATTCTACGCAGCCCTGGTATGGTTAAGGCAGTAGATGTGTCAGTAGTGGTCCAATCCCGAAGGTGACGTAACCAGATTTAGCGATCTTGTGCAGGCGTAGTCACACAAGGTCTGCCAGATCGTGGACGGTCACAACTTGATCCATGTTGTTGGTGACGATTCCATAACCTTATGGTGGTGCTTAGGTAGACATTCACAGCTCTTGCAACATCTAATCGAGATTTGCTTGCTTCCATTCGACCAACGGCGTTGTTGCGTTGTGCTTTAGTCAGCCTTGGCGTAACTGTATTCCGTGTCGCTGGCTTAACACTGAGCTATGGAAACCGAGAACCTGTCACTTTTATAGGGATTTTGCACACGTTGCACTTGCAGAACATGCAGATCTTTCAAACAAATTTATTGGACACGAATGAGTTTTGGCAAAAAATCCGATGTTTTTCTCCGTTCTCAAAGTGCACAACTTTTATTCTCATTTTGGTCTGACAATTAGTGCCTTAACACGTGTAACATCATATATTCTGAGCTTGTAACGTTTTTACATATATTTCTCTTTAAAATAACAAAAAATATTCCTTTTGCGTTTCCTTTCTTGAAAAGTATATTTACCTGAGAGTTCTGCTTTACCACTTGGCTTATTATCGACTTAGTTTGTTTACACATTATGTGATTGGTAGGCGAACAAATAAGCTAAGCCTAACAAGTGTATAAAAATTAACCCAATTCTGATCCAGCTTTTTCAAACCACGAAATATTTGTGATATGCAAAAACCCAGTGTTGATGAAATCGGTTGCTTATCGAACCATATTCAGACCTAACACACACACGCACAGAGAAAAATTGGCTAATTTCAGTTTCAGATGGAAGATGCAAGCTTGTGGCTCACTTGTACTTCAGTTTCAAGAGTAATGTATGTCTCCTGGAGGTTACCTGGTTACAAAATGTTTTTAAAAAGTGTAGTTGGAGTTCTCTGTGAGCACCTGATGCAATTTTGAAAATTTAAAAAGTACGCAAAACGTCACGTGCTTTGACATATGGTGGCTTGAAACGTGGGCAATAGTTCTTAGTCTCACGTGCGCTTTATCTATCACAAAATATTATGTACTGTGTTATATAATTTCACTGAGATTCTCTTATTAAACACGTCATCTTCCAATACGTTCATAATGTGTTTCTATCTCTTCCATTGGTGTTTAGAGTGTAACAAAATCATCAGTAGTCCTCCAAAAGCACAACTTACTGCTTCCTCGTTCCGTCCATGGCACAAACAACTCACGTGCACCCCAGAAGATGGTCATATTTATAGCCCCGGAGCCTGGTGTCCCAAGAAAAAGAACGGTAATATGGGTGTAAAGGCTTTATAAAAAGTCACAGGCTGTTAATTAAATAATTGTTTTTCAGAGAACCTATATCTTATCACATTCATAGGTTGAGTAGTCACAGAGCAAGGAAGACGTCCTGTAATTATATATTTACCTGAGAGTTCTGCTTTACCACTTGGCTTCTTATCAACTCACTTTGTTTACACATTATGTGATTGGTAGACGAACAAATAAGCTTCAGTTATGAAATACGTGATAAACATAACCTGGAAGGTTGTTTTTGTTGTTGTTTGTTTGTGTGTGTGTGGTAAACGTAAGTACAGTTATGGGAATAAAAGTTTCTAGCTCGTAACTTGAGAGAAATTTCCTTAAAAATTGGTGTGCCTGAAAGATATTTTACATTCATTTTAAGTTGTACTTGTCTTAACTTACATATTAAACATAATTATTTAGTGATAAAATCCAGCTATCTCAACAAGCCTGGTTATGAAAGAAGAACATACAGTGTGAAAATAGATACGTATGTATATTAAAGACAAGTGGTACTTAACATATAAAGGAGATGTAACTTGACATTTGGGTTTTAATATCATTATATGTAAATTACTCTAGAAAGCTATTTTTCAGTATTGAAATTTTAAAATATTTTACAACTCTTGTTTATATTTAAGCACAAAGCTACACAATGGGCTATCTGTGTTGTGCCCGTCATGAATATCGAAACCGGGATTTTAACATTCACAAACTTACCGCCGAGCCAGTCTTTAAAATCTGTCTGTATTTTCCTGATAAATCACAATGAAGAATAGAGACAACCCTTCGGTAAACTTAAAAACCTTTCTTCGATATACTTCTTGTTCTACTTGTGAGAATTTTCTGAAAATTTACCATATATGGTAGTTTACAGATGAATGTCCTTCAGATGGCAAATTTTGTTTGTTACCTTTCAAAATTTCTGAAGTTTAAGATGCAGTTGTTAAATAGCCCTGACTCATGTATTCTAGTTACCTCAAGCAACACGCTGAAAATATTTTTTAAGTGATCTTTAACAGTCTAAATCTTGAAAGGAACGTAACCGCTGAAACACCGAACCTTATACTTAGTTGTAATTCATTATCGCTTTTTATTTTACCTTTGTTTTACTGCTCTGGCCAATGATCTGTTTGTTTGTTCGTTTAGAATTAAGCACAAAGTCAAACAATGAGCTATCTGTGCTCTGCTCTTCATGGGTATCGAAACCCGGTTTCTAGCCGTGTGAGTCCACATATATCCTACTGTGCCACTAGGAGCGTCAACAGTCTAGTAATAACAAACAAATAATCTAAAAATTGGCGGTCACCAGCAAGACACCCTGATTCAAAGGGTTGGTTTAAAACGTTCAAGAAATACGGCTAAATTTATTGAATGTAAAGTAAATATTAAACATTACAGAAATTAAAGTTACAGAAGGGTAGGTTTGGTATTCAAAAAAATCACAATATGCTTGAAGATGTTTTCACTGTAAAACGGTTTAAGTTCCAACATTTTTTTCTGAGATTACGTATTAGAAATTTTACTAGTCGTAAATGACAACTATCAAATTATTTATTGCCTCTGGTCCTAATCTCCAACTTATTACATATGTTGGTAAAGATGCATAGCCAGTAGTTTAATTAAAATAACCTGGACCGAGCGTGGGCCAGTGTGCCGAAGCGTGGAGAAGAGGTTCCAATGTTTTTGTCCAGTTACTGCTCAAAACAAACCACACTCCGTACTTTAGAGCCGTGGATGTATAAATTATAAGTGACATTGAAGTCCACTTTTCGTCTCATGAGAGTAGGCGGCGGGTGATGATGACTGGCTGCCTTCTCTCTCGCTTGTCACTGTAAAATTAAGACTGCTAACAGATAACCCTAGTGTATCTTTGAGTGAAATCCAACAAACAAGTCAAATAATCATTAGTTGTTGTTTCTTTCACTACGATATGCAAAATCTCGTTATTTTAAGCTGATGATGAGAGAAAGCGTTTTATGAATTATTTTAGTCAACCAGTGGCTTCAAGTTGACCTGGGTCCTCCAACTACAATAACTGGAATAACCACGAAAGGAAGAGGGGATGGCTACCGAAAACATTGGGTAACATTTTACATGATATCTTACAGCAACGACAGTCTAAACTGGAACTTCTACAAAGATGACAACCATCTAGATCCAAAGGTTAGTCCAAACTTATGCTTCTTTCTGATGTTTCTCCTTAGTACTTGATTTTTCTGTCTCTCCGTAATACCTCCAAATTTGTGTCCTTTTCCCTCTCTTTCTAACATAGTATACAAATGAAATCACTAAATGTTTTAACACTCTCAAAAGCAAAGATGGAATTTACTTTAAATTAACGACCATATAAACCTTGCGCAAGTGAACCTTAAAACATAAGAGAATGATACAAATAACTCGACTTATCAAACTCAGCTTAGAGTTCTTAGTGACATAGCGGTATGTCTGTGAACTCACATCGCTAGAAACCTGGTTTAGATACCTGTGGTGAGCAAAGCACAAATAACCCATCGTGTAGCTTTGTGTTTAATTTCAAACAATCAATCAAACTCAACTTAGAAAGTTAAAAGAGTTCACGGTGACATCGCTTGTGAACAAAGTCGCAAAGGTACAGAAATTCATGTTTGTTTAGAATTTCGCGCAAAATGATGTAAGAGCCATCTTCCCACAGCCGTCCCAAATTTTTAATTGACAGCAGAGTTCGAAATTAGCACTTGCAAACTACTGGTTAGTTTTGCAGTTTTACTAGTAAAACTTAGAAGACACTAAAAATTTCCAGTACACATTTCACAAAGATTTACAGATTCTTACTGAGTTACTTTGGAATGTTAATACACCCATGATTCAGAAATTTCAGTTATTTACACTACAAGATTTTATGTACAAAACAATGCTACAACTGTGATTAACAAAAATGTTTCACTTGCTGATGTTATGGCTGTTTGCAATTCCAATTTGAACTGTAGGCCATACCTTAGCTAAGTTTCAAGAGGCCTGGCACAGCCAGGTGGTTAGGACGCTCGACTTGCAACCCACGGGTGGCTGGTTCGAATGCCCGTCTGACCAAAGCTGCTTGCTCTTACAGTTGTGTGGGCGTTGTAATATTACGATTGATCCTACTATTCATCAGTAAAAGAGTATAGTCCAAGAGCTGGCGGTGTATTGTGGTGATTAATTGCCTTTCTTCTAGTCTTTCACTCCTAAATTATGAACGACAAGCGCAAATAGCCTTCGTGTAGTTTTGCAAAGAATTCAAAACGAATCACACCAAGCTCTCTGTGTCAGCTGGATAGATAAGCACCAATACAATTGTACAGGGAGGTGGTAAGAAATACTATTCTCCAGTGGTCGCTTATTACAGAGATGCCAACTGTTTCAAATGACTGAGCGTAATGATTGCAAACAAAGCCCTTTATCATTTGCGGCTACTAGGCCTGCAAATGTCAGGCTGTTTATTCTTATATTATTATAATAACTATTATTATTTATTACTGCTATAGATTGCTCATTTATGACTGTGTTTTGTGTATTTAATAAATAAATTTAAAATATTTTGAAATTATGTTCAGAGTAACAAACATACTGGTAAAACAACATCGGACATGCACAAACAGTAAGCAGAAAAAGTCTGTGTAAGGACTAGTTTATATCATGTTTATGACACTTATTGCAATAGTTTTGCAGCTATTGAAGGCTTTGCTTTCATGAGAATGTCTCTGGATGGTTGAGAGTTATAACAACATTGTCAATTTAACTGCATACACATCTCGTGCGTTTTATACAGCTCAAGTTTGGTCTAAATTTGTTTTTGTTTTTAGTCACTAAACTAAATATCCTTTCACCGTCAGCATTAAAATGGAAGATTGTAAGAATTCCAAGCATAACCCTACACAGAATGTCATACTTCTGGTGGCCATTTCCATCCTTAACTGTAGACAGCTGAACCCAAAACTTGTCAACATTCAATTGAAGGACAGTTTCTGAGAAAGTATCAATTTGATAGTTCAAATATTGCCCTTCCAACTTGCCAAAGTGTCGTGCTCATGTGTATTGACAAGGACAGGATACCCGTCTGTAAAGAGGCGTAAGGAAGAGAAATCTTTGCTGACTTTCAGTTTTGGATCAGCAACCTCTGCGTGAATCAGAAGTTCATCATTTAGAGGGAAGTGTTTCATCTTGTAATTTGTAGCTGCAATAAAGTATTTCTTGACACTGGTGTAGAAGCTGATCAGGTCCAGGTCCTTTTGATATTAACAATGTATTCCTTGGCAGCATTTCCAATAGAAACTGCCTCATTAGATTTGTGTAAAAATTCATTGTTATAGTTAAGTTCAGTGATGTTTCCTTCAAGATATTTTAGCTTGATGTATCTGACAAGTAAATTTTTAACTTGTGTAATCAGAGTTCTATGCATAATGTGTACACAAGGTTTTTCTCTTTGCAATATCAATTTGGCTTCATCAAAAAGAGGAATTGCAGACTGAAGAAAAAGACAAAATAACAAGTTCATTTTGATGTCCAAGAAAACTGTTAACTTATCTAGCTTGCACTGCGCATAAATTTTCTTGGTTACTTCCTTGCTAGTTTTAATTTTCTTCTCTTTTTTCATTGATTGTCTCTTATTTAGTTCAAGGTCAGACTGCCTAAACATATATTGAGTTATATGAAATGTTTCTTTGTCTGCTTTTGGATACTGTTGTCTTGTGTCCCTGTGTGGCTGAGAAGATATCTTGACTGTTAAAGTCTTGCTGCCTGACTGAGCGGCACGTTTAGATCCTTTTGAATCTAGTTTTTTCCTTTTCACAGTGAAAATACTTCTTTAATGTCTTCCACATATCCAATATTCTGTTGAGGCACACCCCAAGTGATAGCCATCTTGTGTTAACAAGTTGTAGAATTGTTCTTGTTTCTTTGTCATATAATGCTTGAAACTCTATGAAATGTTGTTTTCTGCTAGCACTTTTGTCCAGAAAATAGTAGATATCTATCAATATATCAGAAACTGGGCAGGGCAGTTCTCTGGAAGCTTTCTGATCAGCAATATTCATGAGGTGGCAGGCACATCCCATGAAGTAAATGCTAGGCTGTCGTCTTGAGATGTGTCCCATCACACTTATACCTATATCAGACATAACTGAGGCATTGTCTGAAGAAAAACTAAGACAGTTTTCCCGTGGAATTTTCCTCTTTGTCAGTTCGTGGTCCAAATGCTTGAAAATATTCTCTCCCGTTGAAGCTTCTTTCCATTCCACCATTGACAAAAGAGAACAATTTTTTTTTCCAATCAAAGGGTCAAGATATCGTACAATCACTGGATAGTGTTTTGAGTCATCCATGTCTGTGGATCCATCTGTGGCTAAACTGTAAACACTGTTAGTAAGTATGCTTGAAATCATTTTGTCATCTTCACAACATTCTATTCTAAAATAAAAAACGACACAGAATATTTATGTATAAAGTAGGCTACATAAATACTTATTATCATTTAATATATGAAATAATTAATTATGATAGAGTAACGGTTAATTTTTTAGAATAATAACGTTATTGCTAGTAGTAATCTCGACGCTACTAATGAAAATATCTAGCAACCACTTTTTTGAGCCTTCAAAAAATTGAAGTCTAAGCCTAAACAGACTAGAGAGAATGCAATTAACCAACTTTTGGACTTCTCTTGTCTGCCTGAATGGTGTAATGTGGCCTTCAAATGATCCCAAAGTACGAAGTGTGTAGTGTAATGTTCATAATATGTGCTCATTTACCACTAGAACACGCCTGGATGATTAAGTTATCCGTTTTAGGCGAACATTTTCCGGTTATGTAACCAATGTTTTTTTGACGTCGCCTTTATTTTAGGTTATAGTCTTGAATGAGCCTCTTTAAAGCTAGTCTCTTCTCGTAAACTTTAACATAAGTTTCAGAATTATTAAGTATAAAAAAGGAGAAAAGAAATCTATATTTTCCCAGTTGGTCGTAGATTAATGTTATAAGTTTATTTACTGATATTGTAGAATTAAGTACGGAAAAGTTTATCTCTAGCTTAAGTAAAAACGTACATATATTACAGTGTGAATTTATCACTTTATCAAATATAGGCCGTACTTGATGAAGGCTTACGCGTAACTAATGTTAGGCTTAAGGAAAATTGACATACCTTTTATACATATTATAATTATTTTTGTATTATTCTAGAAATCCTGTTTATAAAGAAGTACTGTTGGTATAGTTACTAATTTAACCGCTAGTATTCCATAATATAAAGTTTTTTAACATGTTTTTTTATATGGATAACAATTAGAATAACATACGTCGATGTTTCTTTCTGTATATAAAGGATTAATATTCTGTAGAGTATGCTACCTAACTACTAAATTGAAAACTGGTTGTTTTTTTCTGTTTATTGTACAATATTTCGTGGTGCTTTATACGTAGCACATTATTTAGCTATTGTGGTATCTGTGCATTTAATTACAATGTTCGGCTGATTTTGATAAAATCAGGTACGTAATAAGGTATGTTCAAATCATAAACTGAAATTGTCATTTAGTTGCAAGAGACACCAGAATATCTCGAGATAACTCATCGATATGGCCATCAAATTACAATAATCTTGCGGTTAATTAGGCTTCTAATTAGTTTTGCTTATAACAACCCACTGACTCCGATGATAGATATGTTTTACATCTGAATGTGACAAAAGACTTTTGAATATTTTCTTTGATACTGTGTTATATAAACTCGTTTCAGGTATTTGGCGGTAACATGGACAAAAATACTGAAAGGCGACACTACTTCAACCAAATTTTCATTGCTCGTTATGTCCGAATACATCCTACAGCTTGGAATAAACGATCTAGCATGAGAGTTGGTCTTATCGGATGTCCTCATAAAGGTGTGACGTCTTTCTTGTTACTAACTTTTCATATCTATTTCGTACCAGTCTCGAAGAGTAATGACGGGCGTTATTTAAAAACCTTTTTACTCAAATTAATAAGCTATACAGAATATTCGGTTGTTTTTCCTTACTCCTAAAGCCTCCCAGTAGCTGAGCGATAAGCCTAAAGGCTTATAACACTAAAAAGTGGGTTTCGATAATCGTTTTGAGCACAGATAGACTGCTGTGTGGCTTTGGGCCTAATTAAATAAAAAACAAAGCTTACCCTGAAAGGCCCGGCATGGCCAGATGGTTAAGGCACTCGAGTCATAATCTGAGGGTCGCGGGTTCGAATCTCCGTCACACCAAACATGCTCGCCCTTTCAGCTTTGGGGCGTTATAATGTTACGGTTAAGCCCACTCACTATTCGTTGGTAAAATAAAAGAGTAGCTCAAGAGTTGGCGGTGAATGGTGATGACGAGCTACCCTCCCTCTTGTCTTATACTGCTAAAGTAGAAACAGCTAGAGCAGATAGCCCTCGTGTAGCTTTGCGCGATATTCAAAAACAAACCTAACTAGTGGATCCGTAACTGTGTTGGCTACTGGGCCTTTAATAGTACATTAGTCATGTAAATAAGAAGGAATCCTCAATACCTTCGATACTTGAAATTATTTGAAGCATAATTAAGAGTAAATTAATCTATGAGACATTTTATTCCTTTATATTGGCTATATTTTTGTTCGTCAGCATTACCATGAGGGGTCGCGCGTATTCTCGATTCGATTTTACTACTCATCAGGGTCTTCACCAGCAGCCCCCGCTTGTACAGCGGTATGTCGACGGATTTACAACCCTAAAATCAGGGGTTCAATTTCCTTATGTGGGCTTCATAGAGAGCCCATACATTTTACCAGCATACCGTTAAATTAAAATTATTTTTGGCAGAATTAGAGTAAATTAATATGTTATGCCTTGGGTGTGGACAAACGATCAGTTGAAGGGGTTTAACCTCTTAAGTCGAAAACTATAATTAGATCTCAAGTCGGTCAAGAAATGACGGAGCTTTAAGCTAACTGTCAAACTGGAAAATTTGTCAAACAGCTATTTATTTTTACAAAGAATAACTTTTACAAAGTTTTTTAAAGGCATATGTTATATTACACTCATAGATGCTCAAAATTATTAAAATCATGCATTTTATTCATGATGAAAAGAAATCAAAATAGAAATGAGTAAGCACACATTTTATTCATGATCTCATCTGACCCTCAAATTTTCCGCTTTTCTAGCGACCACCTTGTATTTGTAAGTGGGAAAAAAACAAAACAAACTCGGAGCCGTTCTAGGAGGTGCCATGTTTAAAGAACATACAAACTCAGAGCTGTTCTATGAGCTGCTGTGCTGCACATAAAAATGTAAATAAAAATGCCACTGATATTGTTGTAAATTCGTTTGATTACTGCTGTAATGGATTACCAATAGATGAAAGTAATTAATCTTCTGTTTCTTCAACTTGCAGGTGACTGTGGGCAAGGATTTTTCCGCGTATATGAAGATTCAGAATGTGGTAATGATGCTTAGTACTTGTTTTTTATAAATAAAAAGCATCTGTGTGTATGAAAAAAAATAAGAATATTATTTGTTCATTGGATTTTTATTATAGTGCATGAATCAATTTTATATAGTTTTTGTTGTATTGATCTCACTTTAGCACGTGTGTGAATTCATCTCAGATGAATCAAATAGTCAAAACATTTCTTTAGTACCAAGGTCGGTTAGCATGCCCCAGATTGTGAATCCAAGGATTCATGGCTCACGAAGTGTACCTAGAAAAATATACTTCAAGCTTTGGGGTCACGAGTAACTTCAAATCCTACTATTTGGCAATTTGAGAGTTTACAGTGGGCGCTGTTGGCTGTCTTTTCTCTGGTTTGTTAATTGAAAATTAGGAAAGCAAAGCGACTTGTTCAAATAACCCCTTGTTTACTCAAAAAGATAAAATTTATAACAATGAATCAATAAGCTCAGAATATTCTTCCTTGTACAAATAAAATTTTGTAGCTCCTAAAACTAAAAGCTACTATGGGTCTAGTCGGTTATTGAAATAGAAAGAACCTAAAGGGTATAAAAAACTCGAGTTACCAGTTTTATTACTAACGAATTTATCATTTTTGTTTTCTTTTATCTGTTTATTAATATTTGTTATAACAAAAGACGAATAAATTGTTCCACAGTGGAAAACCTGGCTTATAAAAGGAAGACGTGGATAAATGATAAGCGTCAAAGCTGGGCGGAGTGGAAATATGGTCACTCATCATTGGCTGTGGATGGTGAACTGGATACGCAACTTGAGAAATGTGCAATTTTGGACAATTACTACGTCGACAAGCCAGTGTGGATGGTGGACCTAGGAAACAAAAGGATGGTCAGAGGTGTGATAGTGGTCACTTGGCAAGGCAAAGGTCAAGGTATTACTAAAGTCAAGAAATGTGTAACTCAAATATTTTTAAAAATAGCAAATAACCAGATCGTGAAGATGAGACTATCATGACAAACATATATTTGTAGTTTTGAAATGTTTTTAAAATAGTAGTATTTGTGTTGCCACATTTGACATTTAGGTAATTACTGAAAGAAAATGAGTGTTGAAGTTACCATTAAAAACGTGATAATTCAAATCAAATAACATGTAGCTTAAGTTAATATTAAAAAGGTGGTAATTCAAGTCAAATAATATGTAGCTTAAGTTACTGTTGAAAATATGATAATTGAAGTAAAATAATATGTAACCTAAGTTACTGTTCAAAACGTGGTAATTCAAATCAAATAATATGTAGCTCAAGTTAATGTTGAAAAGGTGGTAATTCAAGTAAAATAATATGTAGCTTAAGTTAATGTTAAAAAGGTGATAATGCAAGTAAAATAATATGTAGCTTAAGTTACAGTTCAAAAGGTGGCAATTTAAACCAAATAATATGTTACTCAAGTTACTGTTGAAAAGATCATAATTGAAGTAAAATAATATATGGCTTAAGTTACTGTTCAAAGGGTGGTAATTCAAATCAAGTAACATGTTGCTTAAGTTAATGTTAAAATGTGGTTATTCAAGTAAAATAATACGTAGCTTAAGTTACTGTTGAAAAGGCGGTAATTTAAATCAAATGATATGTAGCTTAAGTTACTGTTGAAAGTATGATAATTGGAGTAAAATAATATGTAGCTTAAGTTATTGTTCAAAACATGATAATTGATGTCAACTAATATGTAGCTTAAGTTATCGTTAAACGTATGATAATCAAATTAGGAATGTGTGACGTTTAGTATTTGCAAACATTTGATAACAAAGTTGAAAAAGTGGAGTTTAAATTACATTTTTGAGGTTTGAATTTTAAGAAATAGCTGATTTCTGTAAACGAGTCAGAAGTTGTGTAGTATCGTTAGACACATAAAAATCATGTTTGAAGTCCTGAAGTCTAATTAATTTTGAAAGGTGTGGTAAACAAATAAGTAGATATTTGAGAACATGCTTAAATTGTGTTATAGGAGATATGTTGTATGTCAATATTTTTTAAAGTGTCATAATCAGATTGAAGTATATGAAATTTAAATAATTGTTTACAATACATAAGGCCTGGCATGGCCGAGCGCGTTAAGGCGTGCACTCGTAATCCGAGGGTAGCGGGTTCGCGCCCGAGTCGCGCTAAACATGCTCGCCCTCCCAGCCGTGGGGGTGTATAATGTGACGGTCAATCCCACTATTCGTTTGTAAAAGAGTAGCCCAAGAGTTGGCGGTGGGTGGTGATGACTAGCTGCCTTCCCTCTAGTCTTACACTGCTAAATTAGGGACGGCTAGCACAGATAGCCCTCGAGTAGCTTTGTGCGAAATTCCAAAAACAAACAAACAAATACAATACATATAATTTATTCAGATTCAGAAACTCGTACTTTAAACATCTTGAAATACAATTATTGTAGAAATAGATGCAAAAAGTAAAATAAAAAGTTGAAGAAAGGACCAAATGTCCAAAAGGAAAATAGAAAGGTGAGGATAAAACTTCTGAGGTTAATTTTCAATTTGAGATTAAGAACTTTAAAAAGGAGTCAAAGGTTAAAATAATCTTAACATGAAGATCACATTAAAAGATGTTGACTCCAGAATGCTGTCGAAAAAACAATGGTCATGACACAGAAAATGTTTGGTGTGCAAAGTTATGTTGAAACCATTTCAGAAAATTCACATATCAATATTTAAAACGACAAGATATAGATTATAAAAGCAATACTACTGTGTAAAGCAAATAGATATCGTGACAAACAAGTTGGACATGATTCCTGAGTAGATAGAATGATATTCCAAAAAAATATCGTGGTATCTACACGGAACCTTAAAAGCAAAGGGGATTGCAATGTAGCTCATCAATAGTACACAGGTATTTTTCAACGTTTGTCATAACTGTTCTCAACTTTTAGAAAATTTAAGAGGGAAGCCTATTTAGTTGCAATTAAACCAATCTTTTGTTTGCCGTGTAGTTTACTTCATCCAGTCTGACTTCTCAGTTATCTGATTAATTTCTGAGTAATTCTAGATATCCATCACAGAGGTTTTATAATTCTACACTAATTAATCTGATAACCTTAACATTTATAGATGGTGCTTTTAGCTGTTTATTTGTGACTTTATTTGATTCAAGTTCCATTACCATCAATACATCTTCTCTTAAAGATGTACACTTATTTTGCTTTAGACTAATTCAGATACCCTCATCTGCTATGATCATCCATGAGTTGCCAATGAGATTTGCCAATAAATCCATCATTTTACATGAAGCTTCAGAATAAGATAATTCAACAAGCTTTCCCATATCCTAAATAAGTTCGGCTGAGGTCTTGCACTTCTATCTTACTCTGCTTCTAAACTTTCTTCTGGTGTAACATTCTAAATTTGTGTTATAAGACAGTAACTAATGTCTGATGTTACTTTTTCATTTGGATGATGACTTGACCCCATTAAGATAAAAAAATGAAAATATTGCCTTTTTATGCTCCATCCATTCATCTTGAAAACATGATATGTCTTTCTTGGTATCAGTATGTTTTATATGGCTCTTTAGACTTTGCTTTCGATTAGATTTATATTTGTTCATAAGTTTCTTGTTAATTTTATGATTTGTTCCTATAATTCCTCCCTTAACTTCCCGTCTCTTTACTTTTTATTTATTTTTTATGACATCTCTTTCTTCTAGAACTTTAAAATTTATGTTACTTTCTTCTTGGTTTCATTTTAATTTTCTGTTTTTTATTTGTTTATTTTCTCCCAAAATAACCTTTCTTCTAGAAGTAGTGCTGTGATAGTTTCTGTTGTTGGGAAACTCCCAGTGGATCAATGGTAAGACTTAGAGCTTATAATATGCAAAATATAGTTTGAATATGACACAATATACCGTCCACACGAGAGGACGAGCATATTCAATGAAGGGGTTCGTTTTCTTTTTTTTTTTAATTTCACGCAAAGCTACACGAAGACTATCTGCGCTAGCCATCCCTAATTTAGCAGCGTAAAACTAGAAGGAAGGCAGCTAGTCATCACCACCCACCGGGCTACTCGTTTACCAACGAATAGTGGTATTGACCATAACATTATAACGCCTCCACGACTGAAAGCGTGAGCATATTTGGTGCTACAGGGATTCGAATCCGCGACCGTCAGATTACAAGTCTAACACCTTAACCCATCTGGCCATGTCAGACCGAAGCGGTTCGATTCTACAACCTACAAATTGCAAGTTGAATGCTCTGACTACCAGACTATGCCAGGCCTTCGTATTCAAAATAAATAGAAATACATCTTGATAGGTTTGGTGATGTATGGAATTATAAATATGTTAGTTTATTTTTGTTCTTATTTTCTTAACAAAATTCGATTGTATTTTGTCATTCTATGATTTCATTTGTTTGTTCAAATATCTGTTATTACCAACCTTGAACAGTTAAGCCAACAGAAGTTTTCTGGAATGTCAAGAATTTTATTGACCATAAAAATATTTGAAAATATTTGACTAAAAAAATGAAACAAAAACAACAACAACAGTGTAGTGGAATTTCAAAGATTTTTAAACTGCATAAACCTTTGAAGATGTTTTTTTAAAAAAATATGTAATGTTTAAGTTATCGTAGGACTTTTACTTAACCAGTGAAAAAACTATTCCTACAGTTTGTAGTTAAGCATAAAGTTAGGCAATGGACTCTCTGTGATGTATCAACCACGGGTATCGCAACCTGATTTTTAGAATTATAAGTTTATAAATTTGTTGCTGAGCCACTGGGAAGCTATTAATACAGACTTAGAGGAAAGGTATTACATATTAGGCTTAACTTCATATCTTTATATCATTAATACACAAAGTTAGTTTTTAAAGTACTTTGTACGAACCCCGCTGGGACAGTGGTAAGTCTACAGATTTGCAGAGGGTGTGATTTCCCTCAGTGGACACAGCAGATAACTCGATGTGGCTTTTCTTTAAGAAAACACACGCGGGCGCGCGCTTTGTAGGAGATGCCTGTTTAAATCATATGCTAAATTCGCATCCAAGAAAAAAAAAATTTATAATAATTGAAGATAACGATGTACTGTGGCTGAAATAAATTGAGCCATTTTGTCTTGATTTCATAAATGATTCCTGATAAAAACCTAACATTTGTGGTAATGCAATTGAACCCAAACTGTACATGCCACGGAGCTTACAATATCTATTATCATCGTTATTAAATAAGCAGAGACCAATTGAAATTAAAGTTCACTAATGTGACTCTAATATTTCTTCTTTTTTTTTCGTAGACCGTGCCAATTTGTACCGTAAGTATGTCTACAATCTGGAGAATATGACCATTTACGTGCAGGATAAACCTCGCGTTGACGATGCTGGTACGAACAGCAGCTGTGCTTCTGTGTCAAGACAAAACAACGCCATCTTTCAACAGAGACTGCACTTCGAATGTTCGCAGCTTCAAGATGGTCGTTATGTCTATGTCCACGCATCTGGCATTGCAAATACGTGGAATAGACTATTTTCTGCTGTTCTATGTGAGGTCATGGTGTATTGACCAATCGACGACATTGTAACTTCATAAACTGTTGAAGCACGGTAATATTCGGGATAACTTCTCACCTTAGTTCATCACTGCACCTGCACAACGAATGTTTTAAAAGGCCGAGTGAACTATATCGTTAAATAACACCATTATCATGGCGGGCTTTCTTATTTAAAACCTATTGTGAAACGCGAAGCGCGAGTAAGTTAAATATCAATTTGTTTTTTTCGGGGGAAAACGCGTGTCAATAAAATCTCAATAGTACGACCATCTTTGCGGATGAACACACACAGATAAACGTTACGCCATATACAGTTCATTATTATAGAGTAATAGTAAAGTAATTCTTGACATTATGGTTATACCGTGTTTTAAGTTAGAATTTAAATTATTTAATCAGTCAAAGGGTGAAACTAACCAAGATATTCTGGATGGAAAAATTATAATTTTAATTGGTGAATTATACACGCTGAGAGAGGAAAAACAAAACAAAACAAGCACGAGATGAGCAGCCCATAAATTATCAGAATTTTTGTGTCGTTTACAAATAAGCTTTTCGGCACGAGTGAGGGCAGGCATACATTAGCCGTGAAGAGAAAGATGTTTCTACTTGCCGTCGAAAAGAGGAAAAGTAGCCCCGGAATTACCAGGAAGTTAGAGCACTCGACTCGTAATCTTAGGGTTGCGGGTTCTAATCTCCGTCACATCAAACATGCTCGTCCTTTCAGCGATGGAGGCGTTATAATGGTACGGTCAATCCCACTATTCGTTGGTAAAAGAGTAGTCCAAGAGTTGGTGGTGGGTAATAATGACTGGCTGCTCTCTAGTCTTACACTACTAAATTAGGGACGGCTAGCGCAGATAGCCTTCGTGTAGCTGCGCGAAATTCAAAACAAACAAACATACAAACAAGTTAACTTGTTAATATTTTTTTTGAGATTATGTCAACTAAAAATCTTAATTGTCACTCGACAAAATTAACATTAATGGAAGTTTCTGTATGTGTTTAATTTGTAACGAAAGAAATCGAAAAAGATACAAAGAAAACCATGGATAGTGAAATAAGTGTGTCTGTAGTGGAATCTGAAAATGGAAATAGCTGCAAATGTTGATGTGTAAACTTATCTTCTTAACCAACATTCACTGTCTGTAACCAAATAAATGAAAATATTAGGCCAAACAAGAGAAATTAAATGTTAAAATACGATTAACCGGCAAAGGCTAACAAGGATAGAGCTGAAGACAATTTCCCTTCAGTTTAACATGCTCCCCCTAGTGGCACAACGGAATGTCTGCGGATTTACAACGCTAGAATTCCGGTCTCGATACAAGTGGTGGGCAGAGCACAGATACCCATTGTGAAGCTTTGTGCTTAAATGGAAACAAACAAACTTGTATCTCAGAACGGCTGTTATGGGTATTAAAACTTTTATTGATAAAGAGAGAACAACGTTTTGACCTTTCTGGGTTATCTTTCTTAACCTGAAGATGACCTAAGAAGGTCAAAAAGTTGTTCTCTCCTTATCAATAAAAATGTTAATACCCATGCCATCCGTTCTGAGATACATTTTTATTTCAAGTAGGTTTTTCGTCATCAAGAAACAAACAGTTTATCATTACGACCCCTAAAATGATACAAATAATTTGTATGTTCTAACAGCAATAACAAGTCCTAGACTATAAAAAATAAGGTGGAATTTAATTCCATTAATGTTTAAGGATAAGCGGTAAGTTAACGGACTTACAACTTTGAAATCCAGAGTTCGATTCCCCACAATGGACATAGTAGATAGTCCGTTTCGTAGTTCTGCGTATAAAACAGAAAAACAAAAAGTATAACGAAATACGTCACCTAGCACTTTGTTTTAAACAATCCCGTTTCCATATATGATCTTCTTTCCAATTATTGAAGAGGAATTTTTCTCAAAACTGATATTTACATTGTTGGAATATAATACAAGCCTCCTTCTGTTCTTTAGTTCACTTTTTGTACGTATGAAGGCCACGAATAAATTTTGTTTGTTTGTTTGCTTTAGAATTTCGCACACAGCTACACGAAGGTTATACGTGCAAACCGTCCTTAATTTAGCAGTGTAAAACTAGAGGGAAAGCAGCTACTCGTCCCACCGCCAACTCTAGGGCTACTTTTTTACCAACGAATAGTGAGATTTATCATGATGTTATAACGCCCTCACGGCTGAAGGAGTGAGCATGTTCAGTATAACGGGGATTCGAACCCGTGACCCTCAGGTTACGTATCGAACGCCCTAACCACCTGGCCATGCCGGGTGTTGTGAATAGATAAATGTTCAATGCCCAAATTGCTTGGATCTTATACTTTTGTCGAAATCTCTACAACTACGATGCATTGTGAAAAAAAACACTGTAATTGATTTTATTAAAAGTATTAAAAACGTGTGGATCTTTTCACAGTTGCTAATATTCTATAAATACAAACTTCTTAAAATATAGAGATGTTATAGCGATAAAGATTTTTTATTTTTATATTTTATCCTTAGCTTATCAAATGTTTTACTTGCATTTAAACAATATAACTCTGAAAGTACGCGTACGTATGATTTAGTTTGTTTGTCTCTTTTTCTTAAATTCAAATTATTGAATGTTTTATGTATGTTAAAAGTAACTCTTATGGATGGTTTAAGCGCGCTATGTTAAAATGATTTGCGATATGCAAATCAACAAATCACATGACAAGAACAAATGATATAAAGATGTGGTGGAACTTCTTATAATTAGAACTTCATCTCGAATAGTCATTGTTTGGCGCAGGTAGTGTTATGTTAGCGAAATTTAAGAAAGGTATGTGATAACGCTTTGACGCAAAACATCCATACTCACATCATAAAGATGCGTTCACATAAGGAATTCAGAATTTCCAAAAGATTTTTGTACCTAATGGCATTAAAAAACAAAGAAATATGCATCAGTTTAAGCCACCAGAACTATTCTGAGAGAGACTTGCAACAAGTCATAAAACAATTATTAGCCAAAATTGCTGTCATATAACCAGTCATAATGTATATACACACGTGTGAGTGTCGAAAACAATGTATGTGTTCTTAACAGTTATCTCTGTCTGGGAGAGTGGCGTCAGTTGAATATTTATTCGATAAATATATAGCGATCAAGTCATCGAACTGTTAAAACTGTCGTCTTTGGACAGAATATGGCTTATAGAATACAGACAAAGAAGAATGGTGTGTCATAGGCGTGAAATCTTACAGAGGAGACTTTTTCAATGGAAATTATGTTGCATGACTATTTAAGAATACAAGGTCGCCATCTTAGTCACAATTATGCAATGGTGAGATTTCTCGAAATCATTTTAATATGATGTAGTTACTCATTCAAAGTTATTGATTTTAAATAAGGAAAATTCTCATATTCAGCAACCGTATATTGTCCCTTTTAAAAATGGGAGCTATGCTCATATGAATGTAATTCACGATCAGAATACACGAGTTTTTGTCTGTAAGAAAAAAGTATTAGTCAACTGCTTTAAGATCAGGCTGCATAAATAACTAAATTAACACGAGTTGAACTGTAACTATGGTCTCGCGAAACTAAGCTTGTGGTTCGACTATAAAAGGAAAAAAAATTAATGTGCCTTGATGGGTCAAATCGATTTTTATTATTTTTTTCCTGTTTTAACTTGTCATCAAACATACATTTCTGTACTTTTGTTTTTTCCCGGAAATTGTAATTATGTTTTGAGTTCGTGAAAATGAGTTCTTTTCTTGAATTTCTGGTCCGTTTTAAAAACACTGAAAAATCCTTGTTGTGTCTAAAACTAACAGGAGATTCTTGGAAGATCATTTCAGACGAAGCATGAAAAATACCCCACCTTACGGTCAGTAGTAAAACTATTTCAAAGTTGCATTAGTTTTGTTTAATATAAATATTGTGTACATTCCAATAGTGACATAATCACAAACTATTACTTTTAATGAAAAAGAGTTGTTTAATGTTACACACACCTAATTGAAATAGTTTTTTCTTTAAAATAATTCACATCTGTAATTGACAAAATAGGTTTAACAACCGCGCACATATACTTAGAATAGACCGTTTATAATTCCCGAAAGACTAGTTAAAAGTTTTGCGAATTTTGAGCCATGATACATACATACATATATTAAAGATTTAGTATCAAAGAACTTGATTTAAGAAATATTCTTTGCGCCACCAAAGCTATTCAACAATACATGCTAGAACAATCTAGAAATTAAAGCTGGTTTGTTTTGTTTGTTTTTGAATGTCGCGCAAAAATACAGGAGAGCTATCCACGTTAGTCGTCCATAATTTATCAGTGTAAGACGTGAGGGCGTTATAATGTGACGATCAATCCCACTATTCGTTGGTAAGAGTAGCCTGGTGATGTAGCTACCTTCCATTTAGTTTTACACTGCCAAATTAGGGACGACTAACGCAGATAGTCATCACCACCCACCGCCAACTCTTGGGCTACTCCTTTAGTTAAAATTACTATACAACTGAAAATGTGCAAAATATTGCATCAGAATATGTAACCCCATAAATAATCTTTGTTTCACTTTTCACCTATATTCACTTCTTGTCGCAAAATGTTAATTACGCATATAAACAAGTTCCATGATGGAGCAGCGATAATTTTGCGAATTCACAATGCAATGTATTTTTATATTGCACTGATTTCTGATTTGAGCGGCAATGAAGATATGGTGAATAATGGGAGATTTTTAGTATTATATTATTGAACTAAGTGAGAAATAGAAACCAGTATAAATAAAGAGAGCCAGCAAAATCGTAATACATAAATTTTATCATGAGCCACAGTAGTGTTTCATAAAATGGATCACAACAAAACCGTATAGAATGTGACGGCGAAAAACACCTTAAATAGTAAATATTCAATTCAGTTCAAACACTTTAAACCTTTTGTTGTTTATTACTAAGACTATACCTATATAAAAAATTTTAAAAATAAAAGCAGTACGCCCCCCCAGTGGCTCAGCGGTATGTCTGCGGACTTACACGTTAAAATCCGGGTTTCGATACCCGTGGTGGGCAGAGCACAGATAGCCCATTGTGTAGCTTTGTGCTTAATTCAAAACAACAACAACAAAAGCAGTACAAAACGACCCAGTTAAAAATGTTAAGTATAAGGTGAAAGAAAAATTATCAGCCCAAACCAAAAAAATATATTTATATGATCGTGACATGTAGATATTAAATACTTTCTACATTATACACTTGGTCACCTCTAGTGGCACAGCGGTGCATCTACGAATTCATAACGCTAGAAACCGAGTTTCGATACCCATAGAGCTCATGTAATTTTGTGCTGAGTTCCAAACAAACAGTCGGTGTTTTTAAGAAGCCAGCCCCTACAGTATATATGAATAATAAATGAATCAATACATACGACATCAACTTTTATTTCACACATCGTAGAATAATTACTTTAAAAGACAAGAAGAAATATTTATAGTGACATTTTAGTCTCACATGTTTTATTTGAAAGACTGCTATTGTACTTTTAAAATGTTATATTCGCATGGTGGAGGTTGTGTCTTAGTCTTGTATATAGTTTTCCTTTACTGTACACACATAAAGATAATGTCATTACAAGGCAGCTATTAATGCTTACTATATTCTCAAACAAATCTCCATCTGCAGTTTAACATTTTATATTTCAAACAAATGCGATCAAATAGTCAATAGTACAGTAAATCATCACGAACCGTATCAAGTCAACTAGGTATTAATTATGTTTATTATCATTACAATGTATAAAGTTTGCTACCTTACCCAGTAATCCTTTGCCCATAATCCAGTATACAAAATAAGATAAGTAAAAACTGAGAATTTAAAAATCTGCAAATAGATGCCATAAAAGGATTAGGAAAGAAAGTTCATTTTGAAAACACCAAATATAATTAAAGGTAAAAGCATGTAACCAAAATAAGGGTTTTTAGTTTCAGTAAATAATGTTTACAATATCTCCAATCCGGTTTCCCCTTGTTTTGTTTACAATCAATATTTGCAGATTTTTAAATTCCATTTTTCATATTTATTTTGTCTTAACAAGTACAGCAAAAAATATAGTTTATTTGCCACAAAAGACAGTAGTTTTTACTGGAGAGTTCTGTTTGAAGTTCTTGTGAATGTGAAGATCACCAGTAAGATTGGCTATATTGAGATACTCTTCAGACCCAGTTTGTTATTATTGTGTTCCAGACAGTAAATATCACGTTGCTCAGTCTCCCTGATAATGTAAAACTTGTCCAGAATGACTATCACTACGTATATTTTTATTTATTTGTGGATGTTCAGCCGTCCGTAATTTTGAATTTAATACACTACAAGTGAGGCAGCTTGTTTATGTCATCCTCCGTGAACTCTTGGACAACTCTTTACTGTGGAACATAAAGATGAAAAGTTACAATATAATGTTTAGGGACAACAAGGGACTTGTGCAAAGCACTAAATAAATATAAATTAAACTATACTTAAAAAGTAGCTTTTGTAAGATAAATATATGTATATACATGTATACACTTTTTGTAAATGTAATCAAGAAAACCGGAACTGCATCGTTCTTGTTCATTTCAGTCAGAATTAATTATATTAATTTCCAATAATAATGTTGACGTTACAGATAAAAATCGACGTTAAGGTGGACAAAGTGAATTATAAAGAAAACCAGCAACTCTGAGTGATTAAATAACCATTGGAAGTACTTGAGGAAGACAAAAAAAAAAAAGTTTTTTTTCTAGACTGACTCAAGTTAATCGCTATTAAAGAGTTTGAATATTGACCTTGTGACTGGTATAGTGGAGGACGTTGTTTGACTGACATTAGAAAGTGAACAACCGTCAGACAATTACCTATTCACAAATCACTGAAAAAACCCAACGGAAATGTAGTTTCCTCCATGGAAAGAAGTCAAAACATTAGAGAAATGCCCTACAAGAATGTTCTTTTGAAACGTGAATATGTCCTGCATGGCCAGGTGGCTGGGGCGGTCGCTCGTAATCTGAGAGTTGCGGGTTCGAGTCGAACCAAATATGGTTATCCTTTCAGTCGTGGGAGCATTATAATGTGATGGTCAATCCCACTATTTGTTGGTAAAAGAGTAGCCCAATAGTTGGCAGTGAGTGGTGATGACTAGCTGCCTTCCCTCTAGTTTTACACTGCTAAATTAGGAACAGCTAGCGCAGATAGCTCTCATGTAGCTTTGCGCGAAATTCAAAACAAACCAAACCACGTCAGTTTAACAGTAACACGCACTATGCCTGCAACTGTATTTTTCCATATTCAGATATGAAGAAACGAAAGAAGAACTTCAACAATGTTTTAACATTTAAAGCGTTAAACGTAAACAACAACTAATTCACATTACTTTTATTTAAGAAAAAAAAAATTCTCTTTCCCTTACTAGCTTCACACAATACTGGGAACTAAAGAATAACTTCAGGCTCTTTGCATGAGAACGTATGTGTGTGTTTTCTTACAGCAAAGCCACATCGAGCTATCTGCTGAGCCAACCGAGAGGAATCAAGCCCCTGATTGCATGAGAAAAATTTACATAATTTCATTGTACAATGTTGTTGTAGATTATTGGTTTATATAGATTTGAGTTATAGAAACACATGTGAAACACTGAGCGATACATTCTAATTTATTGTGGTTTCAAAGAAAAAATATATTGTTTGGTTAAGTAAAGAGTAATAAAAACTGAATCGTGTTCTGTTAGAAACTTGTTATCATTCATGTGGAAGTGCTGTTGCAGCTAAAACATTCTTCTTTAATAGACGATATTCCAATTTCTGGTTGTGTTGAACCAAATTCTAATTGGTTAACGTTGACAGTGTTTTAATATCTTAATAAAACATATTTAGCATTCTTTCAAATTGTATACGAAAAATTTCTGTAAAATCATCTAACAAATATTATATAAAATGCCACATAGGACAAAGAAATTTCCTTCTGTCAAAAACAAACAAACAAACAAAAATGAAAAAGGTCACAATGCTTTGTGGAGGAAACTGGAAGAAATGTTTCATTTTACAATATTTCATTTAAAGGTGAGGACAGATGTTTAGTTAAAATAATTTATTTGCTATTCATTGAATTTGAATGTTATTTGAACAAAATAAATGGCTTTTTAGGGTTTTGTTGTTGTTGTTTTTAATTAAGCACAAAGCTACACAATGGGCTATCTGTGCTCTGCCCACCACGGGTATCGAAACCCGGATTTTAGCGTGCAAGTCCGCAGACATACCGCTGAGCCAATGGGGGGCGATTTAGGGTTTTGCAAAAGAGATTTATTTACACGTAACATTTGAAATTAAAATATATTAATAAGTTTTACCTTTCGCAAAATTGTAAAAAATTAGATTTAAAAGTTTGAAATAACAACTTTCTTAAACATGGACTTCATTTTAAAATAAAATGCATTAGTAGGCATTTAATTCGTTGTTTTAAGCCAATCTATCTTTTCTATTGCTAGAGGTCTTGCACTTTTCCCAAAATGATGTTTTCTTCAATTGTAAAATAAAAGTTTATTTAGTACTTGTAGAAGAAAGTTAGTTAATTCTAAACTAGTTTTGTAGATACATATAAAATAATATTACACTGTCTTAAGAAAAGGTATAGCACATAAGTGGAGAAAGATAAGGCTGATTATTTTATTCCTATAAGTGAACACTACACTCTTTGTTCCTCGGTAGTTTAACTAAAACTTTACGGACCTACATTATCAAATTACACTGCTAAATTAGGAACGGCTAGCGCAGGTAGCCCTCATGTAACTTTTCGCGAAATTCAAAACAATTACAGTGAAATTTCTCGAAACAGTTTAATTGTTTATTCGCTAACAGAGGGAGTTGTTAATACATATAGAGAACTCGATGAAACAAACATCGGAATTCTTCAGGATATCGTCTGCTGTTTGTGATTTGGTTTTATTTATCTCCCGTTTTCGTTTCTCTTTTACATTTGGCTGGATTTATACAAAGTTTCGTCTGAAGTATGATGTTATAGTTTGCGTTTAGTGGTGAGAATCCATAGACATATCGCTGGGGTCTTACTGACTGGTTAATACATCAGAAACCTTTTGACGTATTAACTATATTGCTAGTGTTTGACGAGAGGCCTCTTCAACGCCCGAGATGACATATGTAATGTGACTAACATATAACATATTCTTCTTTGTTTTCAGTTATGCGTTCTTATAATTACCATAACATGAAAAGTATCTAAATGTTAATATACTAACTGGAAATAACCAGTCTCAGGATATAAGAAATTCTATGAACTGACTTCCCAGTTTTTATTTTTCATATAAAAGTTTGTTCTATTGTTACTATGTCCACTACTATATAAACATTGATGTCTAGATATAAAGGTTGTCAAACAGCATGATAACAAAAGTTTGTGTTTATTATATATTTGTACATCAGTTCCAAAAAAACACTATTTTAGTTTCACAAAACAATTATAAATGTCTGCCATTTTTAAAACAAAATGTATAAGCTATTAAACTTTCTATATAAAACTTTATATTTTTATAAATATTTTAATTCCACTCAACGTTTATTTTGTTGTGTTTTCAACTTTAAGGTAACAGGGTATCTATTCCCATAAAAATGATACAAGTTGAAATATTCTGCAGTAACATAAAATTAATTACTAAATCACTAGCAGTTCTCAACTGCCTGTGATTTGTATGATTAGTCAGTAACATTAAGGTTATACAAACAATGTATTTTATTGCCTGATTCACTAAAATCCTATTTATCATAAACAGCTAAAATGGTAACTGTGAGATTCCCTATGTAGACAAAACTTCCCATCACTTATTAATACATACCTTGAAACACATGAAAGTTTCTAACAGAACTGTAGTTAATATTCTACAATAAAATGTCATCATCGTATCCCATTTCTTAAGAAATTTTTAGTAATAACTTATGGATGTAATGATAACAAACTGATGATAAAAGAAAGTATATATATTATAAATGAAAGTTGAAGCCTCAGTAGATATTCAAACCCACTCTCACATACATTTGTTTCTTTGTAAATTGAAAGTTTTATAACTTCCTAAACACTATATTTATATTAATATTTACAACACTTTATTGTATTATTATATTAATATTTATACTAAATATTATTTAATTAATTAATTTTATTGATTTTTGTTGAAGATGAAATATGTGTAGTTCAAAACATTCATTACAGATGTTTACATATATTGCCAAGGCTCTACTATTCCTTGTCAGTTGTGTTTCTATGTTCTGATTGCTGGCAAAAAGTATTTCCATCTAAGATTAAAATAAGCAAAAATAACACACATATCACAGTGTTACATAACAATGAAAGCTTCCTTATTATTTAAACAAACAAGTTCCGTTTTATATACTAGAGACAAATTCTCAGCTGATACTAATTCAGAACAGGTGATAATCAGATGGTGCAAAGACTGGAAAATAAGTAAGATGTGGAAGTTTCTCCCAGTCTATTTCTTCAATCTTTACAAATGTGATCCTTGCTGTATAGAGCCATGCATTATCCTAGTGTAACACAATACATATAGGATTGACCAAAGCAGGCCTCTTTCTTTTCAGTGCAACATTCAAATGCTCTAGTTGTTGACAATAGAAGTCTGATGTAATCTTTACATTGAGTGGCAGCAACTCAAAGTGGATCACACCAACGATATCCTACCAAATGCTTAACAAGGGTTTCCTAAGGTGGAGGTCCATTATGGGCTGTGCTGTAGCCAGTTTACCCACACTGAGCCATTGTCTGAGACAATTAACATTTTTATAATATATCCATTTTTCATCTCCAGTTACTAACCTGTCCAAAAAAAACGCAAAAGTTATGTTCATGGAGAGAAGTCCATTCTTGCTCCAAGGTTGTCTACTGTCAAATCATGGGGAACTTATTTCCAAGTTTTGACACCGTTCCAAGCTGTTACGGATGACAGTGAACTGTTGAATGGTTTGAATTAAGCTTCTATTCTAGTTCTTCAACTGCCACAGCACAATCTTCATTTGCTGCCAGCAGCAAGTCACCATTAAACTCAATAGGATGACTTGAACGTGGACCATCACTTAAGTCACCTGATATGAACTTCTGAAACCATCTTTAACATTTTCTTTCATTGAGAGACTCCACACCATAAACAACTTGAATGTTTTCATGTAGTTTCTGCTGCACTATTGATTTTTTTAAACTCATAAAGTATTATATGCCTAATGTGTTCCTCAGACACATCCATCTTCATAAAGGTTTATTTGATTAATGCTTTGAAAAAGTGGAGTTGTATTAATTTCTTTTATTTGTCTGAAGATTTTTATACATATCTTAGTCATTAAAGCATTCTACAGAGACAGAAATGATTATGTACTTTCTGCATTAAATTTTCGGGCAGTACTTATGAGATGACCTAATACAAATGCAGTTAAAAAGAGCCTTAATAACAAACTGTGTGATAAGTAAATTTTTATTGTTGAGTTATAAAAACTGACATGACTATCATGATACCTATATCAGTCAGTAGACATGTGGTATATGAAGATGAAATTTCAACACTTTATTGTTTTAAACTTCCTTTTTTAACTGCTGTTTTATTTTATCAAACAATATTTAAATCAACATAAATCATTGACGTTTACAAAACAAATTACGTGTCAATGTGACAAATCTCATTACCCAATTATTGCAAGGATATACAGCCTAAATAAAACAAGGCCAAACTAAGAATGAACAATAAGAAGTAGCAATCAGCTGTTTATAAATAATATAAAAACAATATGTATGCTAAATAATTGCTCTTTTAAATTATTAAGTGATAGTAGACTCCCAAGTTAATTCGTATCATTATGTTTGTTTATATACATTTTGAACACTGTTCTAGTGCTTGTTCATTCTAGAAGACATACAGTCATTTATTTGTTCAAAAAAGTTTCTGTATACCTTGCAAAACTAACAATATTTATACCAAAGGATATCACATCACCTTAAACAAACTGGAAAGTATAATCAGAAGTACAGTATATAAAAACTTTTTATTCCTTATACACTTACTATTATTCTAGTCTCACCTTCTCCATAAATACTCCAGAGTGAGACACAGCTATCTAAACTCCTCTTCTTAGGTGAAACTAGCCTGAAAGGCTCAATTACTTTTTGGCATATTTTGTGTTATAAACTGTATATGATACATCGTTTGTGAACATACGTGAGTCTTTCATAAATAGTGTACAGTTTTAGGCATTATATATGCAAAAATGGCTTGTTTGTGTTGCGAAAATATTTTACGTGGAAGGTCGAAACATTGTTCGCTCTTCTACATAAAATATTTTCTCAACCCTAACGAGCCGTTTTTGCATATATATTTCTCTACAAGTGGGTTTTTCTCAACATCACTGAGTTTTAAGCATTATAGTAACTAACTCAGTTTATTTTAATCATTACCAGCAACACTTAACTCTGTCATACAATTAAAGGTAAATCACAAAAAAAGTAAAGATTACCAGAACATTAAGTAATGAAATATGAAGACAAAATGAGTGATGCATTTCCAGGGGAGAGTAATACATTAAAAACATTCCAAGATACACTGTATTCTGACACATATAAAACATATGATGCTATTATCCATAGAAAATTATATAAGGCACATTTTTTAATTTTTTGCTGCGTTTTACAACATTTATTCTACTTTTTTATGTAAAAGTTATTAGCTTATAACTTATATATATATATTACTGACATTTGACCATACGATAAGGTTGTTTCCACTTTTCTAAGGCTTGAATATAGTTGATCCACAAGATGACAGACCACAGACAGTTTCAGATAACTTGTTCATGAGTAGAGAAAGAAATGGAAGGGATTTTCAACTGGGTGTCCTACAGACAAACAAGAAAGAAAGAAAGATTTCAATATGGTTAAGTATTATCTTTTTACAAGTAGCTGTAGTTAACTCAGTCATCCATGGACAGATTATCCAGTTTATCTTTTAAAAGAATTCTGAGAATCTCACAAGTTGTTATACAAAACTTCAGAACCAGTTTTTACATTCTGTGTTCTACCATTCAAAAACTCAAATAAAACAAAAGGAGAATTTAAATAAATATTGTGAAATCTGTCAGGCTGAATATTCAGTCAACCTACATTTCTGATACTTTTATCTTGCTAAGAAATACACAGATATATAAGTTTTCTTTGTTTTGTATTATCCAGGACTCCTTTTACCCTCCATTACCACAGATAAGATATATATATGTATACATTTATAACAGAGAATTTTAATTACAAAATTTTAAATGTTTATCATTAACTGTTATTTTTTATATGAATCCCCTTACTAGTAATAAGGACAGTCTTTGAAATCACTTGATCATAACTCATATGATCTACTCGTAAGAATTCTGTAGCCAATTTAATTCATTTTGTTATTAAAGTTACTAGCAGTGTAGTTACAGGTAAATTAAACAATGAAAGTAATATAACCAAAATGTTGAGTAGTTTAACTGATTATAAATTTCCAACTAAGTTAAACATCCAAAGTGTTGACTATGTTACAGTACAATAATTTTTAATACACAAATCAGTGCACATTGTGCAACCACAGCTGATATAAAATAGTATATAACTGCCCTTTAATAAGTGCAACTATTTTTCTTGCGTTCTAGAGGACCAGTATTTTGTATATAATACAATCACATTCAATTCTAATACATTACACATACATATATATTATCACAATTTACAAATAAATATTTAAGTTTCAGATACTTTTCTTAAAACACAGATCAGTTACAATGATTTATGATAATATTATGTTATAGTTTTACTCTGATTACTTGTACTATCTATTTTTTTAATTTTTCCTGTACACTAAACTATGTTATCAGTGTCAACTGAAAATGTGTTGAATTGATAAACCTAAAATGTATTGCTGAATGAATTTAATAAAGTTATTTATTGATATATTTTTATGATATATTCACTATATTTTACACTGTGCTTGATTAACAGGCACATAAAACTGTCTTACTTTCATATCTATATAGTAACAATGGAATAAAACCTACTCATTTAAATACCCCTGATTACAGTTTTCAAAAGAATTTTACTCATTATTCATATCACATCATAATTAATAGTTAGTAATAAATATCCACTGACAATACTGTTCACTAAAAGTCATCATTTGACAACCCTACAGATACAACTATGGTATAGAGATGTTTGAATACTTGTTTAAATAATTGTTAATGCTACATAATAAATTACTTTTCATTTTCTAATGTAAATAAAAACTATACACACATATGGGTTCATTGCATAACTATAAAGCTTACCTAAAAATAAATATTAGAATGAATAATTTCAAATATGAAAAAAACACTAAAGAATGATACAACTGTAATTATACAAACATAAAACTGTTTATAAGAACATATTTACAACCCGGAAATTAACATTGTCAGAAGTCAACATATTCTGCAAAGTTGTGTATAGAATTCGTAATTAATTATTACACATCTCAACTGGCAAGAAGTTATGGCAATGTTAACCCAATGTGATCTTGTTTTTCTTACCATCCTAGACAGCTTTATAGCATTTAAGCAAGTAATAAAACTGGGGAACTGTTATGTAAATGTCGTGTAAATATTTTGTAAGCGACAACATGTCGTGTTGTGTTTGAGTTTTCGTTTCTGTTATTCATTTTTCCATATTGATATTATTGTTTCGAAGTTTAAACTAATATTTTGTTATTTATTTAGGGTAACATTTAGAATTTTCTTGAATTAAGTAGACCAATCATATGTTTGTAAATGAGTGCTGGTGACTTCGTGTCTAGACGTGTAGCCTCGTGCAAGAACGGACACGCGCGGATTGCTCTGGAGTTGTATGGAAATTGCAAGATTGTTCGAGAAGTAGGCCTACCGGTATAAAAGACGGTGACGCGAGATAGATTCAGTCATCAGTTTTTATTCGATTTGTTTGTTTTTTGTTTGTTTTTTTGGGAATTCGCACAAAGCTACTCGAGGGCTATCTGTGCTAGCCGTCCCTAATTTTGCAGTGTAAGACTAGAGGGAAGGCAGCTAGTCATCACCACCCACCGCCAACTCTTGGGCTACTCTTTTACTAACGAATAGTGGGATTGACCGTGATATTATAACGCCCCCACGGCTGGGAGAGCGAGCATGTTTTAGCGCGACCCTCGGATTACGAGTGCACGCCTTAACGCGCTCGGCCATGCCAGGCCGTTTTTATTCGAAGAAAAAGAGAGAGATTCAGTCATCAGTTTTTATTCGAAAAAGAAGATAGATTCAGTCATTAGTTTTATTCGAAGAAAAAGAGTGAGATTCAGACATCAGTTTTATTTCAAAAGAAGAGAGTTAGTTATTTGAGAAAGATTAAGTGTTTGCTGTGAATATTCAACTTGGATTTGTGATTGAAGTTAGATTTACGGAAGCTGTGATTTTATTTCGTCAATCTCTAAGATACATCTGAATTACTGCTTGTGCTGAGAGACGGCGAATTTATTGAACTGTGAACTGTTTCGGGATTTCTTCGTGGGACCAAATTCACACCCTAGACTGGAATTTGAGACTTTCATTTTAGATCATTACATTAGATACAGGCCAGTACCGTTTGGTATTGTGATTAATTTTGAAGTTTGAAACTAGTATTA
This sequence comes from Carcinoscorpius rotundicauda, assembly GCA_011833715.1. Taxonomy (NCBI): domain Eukaryota; kingdom Metazoa; phylum Arthropoda; class Merostomata; order Xiphosura; family Limulidae; genus Carcinoscorpius; species Carcinoscorpius rotundicauda. Next base: position 39,374,768 of record CM022403.1, read on the forward strand.
TTTTGTTTTGTAATTAATTTCGAATGTTGTAACTTAATATCTGTCACTGTTATTATATAATTTATGTTATATCTGTTATATTTGTTAATAGTTTAGTGTAATAAATTATACAAGCTGTTATCTGCGTTTTTCTGTTGCGTTTAGTCTACAAAGAACATAAAACATCAAAAAATACGTAACAGGAACACTCATTTTGTTGCATTTAAAAAAAGACCTTTCTATAGTCAATTTGAGTGTGTTGATTTCAAATCTGAAGTCGGTTTTTGTCTGCAAGCTACAGATTTTATGCAATTCGACATTTTTATTTGTTTTTTAATTTTTCGTTATTATAGGAAATTATAGGAATAGCTTATCAATTTGTGTGTGTATTTTATTCAGGTAGGAATTTGCGTTTGTACGTCTTGATGGAATCGTTCTCCTTGTTCGTCACTCACAGCCCCCAGGTTAAGAGGGAACTTATCAAGGTGGCTGTTCAAAAAATGAAGCTTGATGCTCATGTTGCGCCCGAAATCACGAAAAGTAAGGACTATAGTAAGGTACACCCAGTTCTTTGAGAAGCCCTTGGATGTCATGGCAGTAAACAAACTGTCTGTCTTCTGAAAAGAAGGTCACAAAAAGCTGTTCACAAGTTCAGTGTAGTTCTCCGCCTTATTGTTTCCAAGGAAGTTCTGAACGACTGCCACAAAGGATAACCATGCTGCCTTTTCTAAAGTGGTCATCTTAGCAACAAACGGATCATCACGAATTAGGGTTCGAATCTGTGGGCCATCAAACACGCCTGCTTTGATCTTTTCAAATGATAACCCTGGTAAAGCTGTGATGATGTGTTGGAAACATTCACCTTCGGTTTCCAGTGCCTTGACAAATTGCTTCATCAAACCTAATTTGATGTGAAGAGGAGAAAAGATGATCTTATCTCTGCTTACAATTGGGTCTTGTATGATATTTGGCATGCCTGCTTCAAAGGTGTCACGAATAGGCCAGTCCTTCTGGACCCAATGTCTGTCTCGTGCTCGGCTGTCCCACATACAGAGGAAACACGGAAACTTGGTGAAACCTTTCTGTTGTCCAAGAAGAAAGTTGACCATCTTTAAGTATACACAAATGATCCAGTTGTGCTCATGATATTTTAATAAGTCCATGACCATTCTCATATCATCATAGTCTTCCCACAAATGCACTGAGTGACTGACAGGTACTGCTCCATAAACATTCCCATTATGTAAAAAAACACACTTTAGACTGCGTTTTGAACTGTCTAAAAAAGAGTCTCCATTCAGCAGGACTATAGTAAGGTACACCCAGTTCTTTGAGAAGCCCTTGGATGTCATGGCAGTAAACAAACTGTCTGTCTTCTGAAAAGAAGGTCACAAAAAGCTGGTCACGCTTTCCGAAATATGATACTTTAACAGAGTGATCAACAAGATTTCTGCCTTGTAATCTTGATGCCAAAAGCTCTGCTTCTTTCTTTGAAAGACCTAAATCCCGCACTAAATCATTCAGTTCAGCCTAGGGAAGAGGCTTGGGGACGGGGAAAGGTTCAGTGTCTGAAGAACAGTTCTCCGATTGTGTACACTTTTCTGACAATTCACTGTCACAACTGTCTTGTTCGCTTGTATCATGTCCAATGTCTTTATCGTCCAATGAAGGCAAGCCTTTGAAAACTGGAACAGGAACTTCTTCAGAGTGCGGAGCAGGCCGAATAGCTGAGGGAATGTTCGGATACGTAATCTTATGTCGGTTTTTCTTCCCAACACCCGTTATGTTTACCATGCAGAAATAACAGTCAGTTACATGGTTGGTGGGTTCGCGCCAAATCATTGGAACACCAAAAGGCAGACCATTGCGTTTTCCTTTCGTCCAGTCTCGAAGCATTTCCTCACAATTGTGGCACACAACATGAGGAGCCCATTGATTGTCTTGATCACCAAGATAAACTTCAAAATATGCCTTGTAGGCACGCTTGACGAACGAGTATATGTTACGTCTCTGACGATTGAGTGTGTAGCATCCACATATGTAGCAGAAGGCATCAGGCTTGTTTCTGCAATGATATCTATTTTTGGAAGCCATGTTTGATCTGAAACAAAAGAAGAATGATCAAAATATTAGAAGCTATCTATATATGTGGACGTGAAAATGCTTATACATGGTTTACGCAAGTTCACATTTGTATAATTTCGTTAACTTCAAACTGCATACAAACTATAGCTTGTAAAGAAAAACTAATTTCAGATTTGAAATCAGCGCCTAAAACTCTTCAGAATCAGTTAAAATATCCAATGCAACTCAAAGTTACTGAAAAAGTGTTCCCCAGTGTATATTATGAGTTTTTTATGAAGTTCATTTTCCCATTCACTTTTGTATACAATTCGATAGCATTAATATAACTAAACACTTGTGATGAAGTAGGAATTTCTATTTCCTCACAAACATTTCCAGGTCTGGCATGGCCAAGCGTGTTAAGGCGTGCGACTTATAATCTGAGGGCCACGGGTTCGCATCCCCGTCGCACCAAACATACTCACCTTTTTATCCGTATGGGCGTAATAAGTTACGGTCAATCCTCCTTTTCATCGTTGGTAAAAGAGTAGCCCAAGAGTTGGCGGTGGGTGGTGATGACTAGCTGTCTTACACTGCTTAATTATGGACGGATAGCACAGATAACCCTCGTGCAAAAATTCAAAAACAAACAAACACTATCTTTTCCATTTTGTTCATCTTCTGAATCTCTCAAACTGTTTCCACCTTGCAATTTTATTGCAGATTTTATATCAATTTCATCAGCTTTTGTTAAAACATTCTTGTCAACATTCACAAAACTTTCCGTGTTCACAGAATCATCTGCATCAATTTTCTCAATCAGAGTTTGGATTTTAATAGAATTATCATAACAAACAACTTCTCCACAACTTCCGCCATTATCAAGAAAAAAATCCACGGTTTCAAAAGTAGTTTGTTAGGCATTTGATTGAATGACTTTAAAATGCAATTGCATCTAACGCGTCAATTTTCAACGTCATTTCAGATGCTCTTTTACAGTCAGTCGACTATGTTTGCAATATGTTGAAGCATCAATTTTCTGTAATTCAATTTTTCTACACTGTATAATTTCATTATCTCGTGGCTGTAGAACTGATGTTGTACATGGAGGTAGAAAGACTAAACGAACATTTGAAAGTTGAACTTTTGGGTGACAAGTTGTATTATCTAGGAAAAGTAGAATATTCCTGTTTTCTTGTTCCATTCTTTTGTTTAATTTAACTGTAAAAATAGTGATGGCAGAAAAAAGAACAAATATATTTAACCAACACTTACTGTAAAAAAATGTCCGAGAATTTATTAATATTTAAATAAATTATTAATTGAACAATAATTTTTAATATTTAAATAAATTATTAATTAAATAATTTTGTTTGTTTTGGAATTTCGCACAAAGCTACTCGAGGGCTATCTGTGCTAGCCGTCCCTAATTTTGTAGTGTAAGACTAGAGGGAAGGCAGCTAGTCATCACCACCCACCGCCAACTCTTGGGCTACTCTTTTACCAACGAATAGTGGGATTGACCGTCATATTATACACCCTCACGGCTGGGAGGGCGAGCATGTTTAGTGCGACGCGGGCGCGAACCCGCAACCCTCGGATTTTGAGTGCACGCCTTAACGCGCTCGGCCACGCCATGCCAATTTTAAATAATAAGTTAATATTTAATCAAAACATTTTTTCCGCCTAACTCAAGTTCTAATCCTTTTTGTTGATAGTTGAGGAAGGTGAAAAATTGTTTTCCGTCCGCGTTATGTAGGTTCCGCCATATGAAGGGCGTTTTATTAGAGAAATGTTTAGATAATGCTGCAAAATTTTGATATTTCCGACTTGTACAGGTTTTCGTCCAATTATGTTTCCGGCTCAGACAGGTTTACGGTATCAGGGTCGCGGGTTTTAACCGTGACATAAACGTGTTAACTCTTTTTGTTCTGGGGGTGTTATAACGTGACGGTCGTTACTTTGTATTTGTTGGTAAAGATATTCCAATAGTTGTTGATGGGTGTTGCTGACTAATTTTTTTCCCTGTGGTCTTATAAACTGCTAAATTTATACAATAAAAGATAGTTACGGCTCATAAAGAAATACACGTATGTTTAACAAACTTATTGTTTAGATTTATAAATGCTATTTGCAGTTCAAAGGAGAAACCGAATTTAACTTCAAAAAATTGACAAAACACTTTGATTCATCGACATTAAAACTTCATGTCCAAAGATAGAGAAAACATCGTGTAATAACTTTCGTTTTGTTCTTTTTATTCAGTGATTATGGCTCTAAACAACGACGACACCAATTCGCTAAAATTCGTGTTAAAGGACAGCCTTTACCGAAGTTGTGAATAAAGATTTATTTTCATTTTCATTCATTTTATTTATCTATGTAAAGAGTAGAGGGAAATTGTTTTTCATATGATCTATTAATGAAATAGAGATACGTTTGAAATAAGCAGAACTTAAAAAAATCATTTACTGAAACAATGTACATTGTTTTTGTTAGTTTATTTCTTTAAACATATTTTCTACAAAAGGATGATGAAAAATTGGCTATAAATTTGAACTTTCTTCACACAGAGACACAAAGTAATTTGTAATAAAGAGTCAACAACATTTCTCCTGATAATATACATATTAAGTAATGCATAAAATTAGAACTTGGTGATTTTAGTTGAAAGGAAATATTACATTAGGTCGACTAACCAGATGGTTCCAGGTTCGAGTAACAAGTATATCACTGAACACGTTCCATGCTTTTAACTGCAGGGTATTTCAATTACCTTAATGAATCTCATTGTTTGGTTAAGAAAAGTTGTACAAGAACGGTAACAGCAGCCAGAATCTCAAGTTGTGAAGACTATATTGAACACAACCATACCTCTTCTTTATTCACTTGTTATAATATAATTTGTTAATGACTTTTTAGCATTCTTTTTATTTTGTTATCAACAATTCACTGCGTCATGTTTCAGAATAAATTTACATATATTTTATGTCGAAAATATAAACAACTGTCCATAACCTGTTGGGTTCATTTTGAATTTCGCGCAAAGCTACACTACGGCTACCTGCGCTAGCTGTCTCTAATTTAGCAGTGTAAGACTAGAGAAAAGGCAGCTAGTCATCACCACCCTCTGCCAACTCTTAGTCTCCTCTTTTACCAAATAATAGTGTGATTAACCATAACATTATAAAGCTGTCACGGCTGAAAGGACGAGAATGTTTGGTGTGACAGGGATTCGTACCCACGATCCTCAGATTACGAGTCGAGTGCCTTAACCACATAAATAAAGGTATTATGGGAAATATCATACATCAAAAACATTTTTGAAATATTTTTTAACCGCTTTATGATAAATATTGAGAAGCGTTTTGTTGTTAAGTATTTTTTTTATAAGAGAGAGACACTCCTAACACATAGATGTTGGATATATATGGACAATATATGGAGAATTTATATACAAAAACACCAAGTCATGAAAGAGAATCACAATCCTCTTTCCTTACATATAATAATTTCATGAAAGGTTTACTCTGTGTTTTATTGTCAATTCTAACTTCGTTACACAATTTAGTTCACTTCTTTTTATCAACATTTTGGTATTTAAGACCCTGTTAGATATGTACTTTACAAACTATTCCTTTTTTAAGATCCACCTGACTGCTCCAAAAGCGACGATCCAAAGGAACGTGTCCAGTGTCCTAAAAATCATTACAGCAACTACTTTAGATCATATAACTGTTGGTCCTGTCCGAGAGGTCAACATACAAATCCTGGAATGCCCGGCGTGGTCAGGTGGTTAAGGCGTTTGTCTCGTAATCTGAGTGTCGTGGGTTCAAATCCCCGTCGCGCCAAACATGCTCGTCCTTTCAGCTCTGGGGCCATTATAATGTCACAGTCAATCCCACTATTTGTTGGTAAAAGAGTAGCCCAAGAGTTGGCGGTCTGTGGTGATGACTAGTTGGCTTCCTTCTAGTCTTATACTGCTAAATTAGGGACGGCTAGCGCAAATAGCCCTCGTGCAGCTTGCACGAAATTTATAAAACAAACAAGCATATCTTGGAGCTTGCTTACTGGATGCATGTAGATATAAGTTTTATCAGACACATAAAAACACTATGAAAGTCTTTATATAGAAATTATTTTGATATTTTATTATTGCAAGTGCTTAACTCTTAAATAACTTTACAACTTCTTTTCAGGGTCATTAACAACTCATGTTATTTGTGTAATTCGATAATGTTCACTTCTTGTATAGCGAGTGAAGAAACAGTATTAGTTTAATATGAAGTTAAGGTATTTGACACGTGGTCTGTTTCTCCTATTTTGTTATATTTTTGTCATTTAGTATCCCTGATTGGATTTTATGCTTTTTAAAGGGGTTTGAGTAGTTTTTGTTCATGTGTTCATTTGATCTGTTAAACTTGTCATTTTTCTGTTGTTTTTATAATCGTTTCTTTCTAATTTTTTCCAACTTTTTCATCTGTTTTTTAAAAACACTTCTGGCATTCGTAAAGATTTGAATGATACGTTCTCCAAATACACAGGATTTAAAGTGTGGTGGCTGTAGTTAAATATTACCAAACTGGTGCAATTTGAAATGTCTTTATTATAAAATACTCGTTTTCTAAACAAATAATTCTATCAACACTTTACATGAAAAGAGTGATTCAGTAACAATAAAAGTGTTATACAATTATATTATTGTTTTCGTTTCAGGTACCATGGTAATAGGGCCTGGCATGGCCTAGCGCGTTAAGGCGTGCGCTTCGTAATCTGAGGGTCGCGGGTTCGCGCCCGAGTCGTACCAAACATGCTCGTCCTCCCAACCGTGGGGGTGTTATAATGTGACGCTCAATCCCACTCTTCGTTGGTAAAAGAGTAGCCCAAGAGTTAACGGTGGGTGGTGATGACTAGCTGCCTTCCCTCTAGTCTTACACTGCTAAATTAGGGACGGCTAGCACAGATAGCCCTCGAGTAGCTTTGTGCGAAATTCCAAAACAAACAAACCATGGTAATAATGTTACTCACGTTTTCCTTGATATTTTTCAAGGTAAGATTACCATTTATGGTACTTGAAGCATGGTAAGCACAAATTTTCTATTGGTAAAATTTGTTTATTGTAAGGTGGAAAACCGTACAAAAGTATCGAACTTCTAACTGTAATTTTATTAATTTTCAAATTTACAGCTAATTGGTTTAACTGTCTAACAGTTTAGAAATACTTCAATCTATTCAATATTTATTATCATGATTTTTAAAGTGATTTCTTATTATGAATGTTTGTAATGATATTTACGATTTTTATAGTGATTAAATGTTTCTAACTTGTAAACAGCTTATGACCCAGAAAGATTTGTAGTTTAAAACTATATAATTAAACTCGAATTTTTTAACTGGTACTAACAGTAGGCAAAATAATTTGGCATGGCATGGCCAAGTGTTAAGGCGTTCGACTCGTAATCCGAGGGTCGCGGATTCGAATTTCGGTAGCACCAAACATGCTCGCACATTCTGCCGTCGGGCGTTATAATGTGACGGTTAATTCCACTATTCCTTGGTAAAAAAGTAGCCCAAGAGTTGGCGGTGGGTGGTGATGACTAGTTGCCTTCCCTCTAGTACTTACACTGCTAAATTAGGGACGGCTAGCACAGATAGCCCTAGAGTAGCTTTGTGCAAAATTCCAAAACAAACAGTTGTGACACAGCATGCGAGAGTCTTAGTTTTGAGATGTATGGAATAAACGAAACACTGACAAGCTTTGTAAAGATGATGTTTTTTAAAATCTAGAAGTGAAGTAAACATTGCGGCCTAGTCTGATTTTTCATGAGGTTTTATTCGCTTGTAAAGACGTGATTCTGTTTGAAACATAAAGCATACAAATCGCCTTCAAATATTTTAACGTTACAGTTGATAAAACAACGTTAGCTTGAAAAAGTCCAAGTGCATCAAAGTAGTTATCCATGTTCACAGAATGTTAATAATTTTCTTTTAATTCTGCCATAAATAATTATTAAATAAGTCTGTTTACGAGCTTTGGTTTTAACTCAGCTTTCGAAGTAAAATACATCTAAATCATTTTATTACGTATTTGAATAATTGGACGATCTGCTTTAGAGAAAAATTACACAGATAAGAACTGCATTAGATCTGTGTTAATGAACTGATACGGATATATACCCTAATAACGTATTCCTAACTAACATCAACAAAGGTAACAGCCTCTATAACTTAAGTTATATTTACCATTTAAGACTTAACCTGTTCTTACCAGAGTAAGACTGGGGAGAAATAACAACTAAAACATTTAGTATGGCCTAATTCACAAAAGTATATTAAGTGTCTTTGCAAAAAAAGAGATGAGTGCATATTTATATCGCCAAGTGGCAGCATTTACAAATGTGTATTTCTGTATCTAATTTAACCACAACTTTAAACTTTCCTTTAGTAGAAACCTCCACAAAAACTTACTTTAAAATGTTTCATTAGTTCAGACTTGAAAGATGTCCAAAAGTTAAATTTCTAACTTGCAAAATCCTTAGAACAACTGAAACACTTTAATTATTAAAACTAATGAAAATAATAAAGCTAGATATTTGTAAGTGAGAAGTTCGAGTTATTTTTGTTTTAGAATTTCGCGCAAAGCTACTCGAGGGCTATCTGCGCTAGCCGTCCCTAATATAACAGTGTAAGACTAGAGGGAAGGCAGCTAGTCATCACCACCCACCGCCAACTCTTGGGTTACTCTTTCACCAACGAATAGTGGGATTGACCGTCACATTATAACGCCTCCACGGCTAAATAGGCGAGCATGTTTGGTGCGACGGGGATGCAAACCCACGACCCTCAGACTACGAGTCGCATGATTTAACCCACCTGGCCAATTCGAGTTATCTTTAATGTAATATCAGTTATTTGTAAAACAAAGTGATAAGTGAATTTTACCTTCGTGAAAATTTTAATTGGGTAACCTCTTTTCTTTTATGGTATCCATCCCAATTCTTCAAGGAATATTTTATGTTTTATATATATATACCAGGTTTGTGAGAGAAAACTGCGTTTTATCGCAGGTAAAAAATAAGAAAGCTGAGAATTTGGAGGGTTTGCGTGACGGAACCTACTCTTTATCATGATAACTGGACCAGAACTGTGTTGATGTTCATAGTAAAAACTATGACATGACGCAATACTTCATGAGATCGAAATTTAGTTTCTTTTAGATTTCTATCATAATGTTTACATTCATTGAGAAAGCCAACAGAGGCATACTTCCTTTGTCGAAGCTAATTTTCCATTGAAACCAATGTAATTTTTATGATTCTAATCGACTTTGTGATTGTGTAGGTGGGATGTGTTTGAGAGGTGGCCTTGGATGAAGTTGAAAACTAAGCGTAGGAAATCTATTCATGGAGAATGTATCAAACTAAGCCACTCAGGAAGCACACTTGAATTAAAACGAGGCTACGTTCAGTTATATATAACGACTCGAAGCGTATTTGAAACACTCCAAATAACAATCAAGATGATGATACACTACATTCTTTTAGCTTTCGTCTTCTCACTTCACAGCGGAGTTTACACCTTTCCGCATATAATACAAGAGGTTATGTTCGAGGAAGGAATGTGTGGTAAGAGATGATGTAAGAGTTTAACCGATTAACGAAATTGTTTTTACAGATCACAATTATCCGGATAAAAAGTAGATGTAAGTAGACCAAATGACAATTTTACGATTAACGACACTGTGTTTAAAACTCAAAATAATTCAGTAAGAAAGTGCGTGTAGAATAACTGAAATGGCGATTTTATGAGTAACAAAACTATTTAAAGACTAAGATTTCTTAAATATAATTATTCTCAACTATCGTTGGTTCTCTTTAGCGCTATTTTTTGTAAGTCGATTTCATGCGGGTATTTTTCTTTTACACTTTTCTTCCCAAGTCGCCTTCGGTGGACTCAGCAGATAGCCCGATGTCGCTTTGCAATAAGAAAACACACACGCAACCCAAGTCGTTCATTTGCTTTTAAGATATGGTATTAATCAGTAATAAAATTGGCAGTCTATCTTTTGTTGTTGTTATTGTTGACTGTTTTCGTGTTGTTTTATATCAATTGCTAAATTAGCAACAATGACCTCAAACTCGATACAAACTGTTTTATTCGCCCCTAGTGGTCCAGCGATAAGTTTGAAAATTTATCACGCTAAAAACCAAGCAACTGTATCAGTGATGATTTCAGAACAACTACCCCATTGTGTAGCTTTTCCCTTAACAAACTTATTCATCCTCTGGTGTTCTTTGCTAATTTTATACAAGGCTTAGAGACTGTATTAGAACGAAAGTACTGTGCATTTTGTGTAAGTTATCCGTTATAATTTGTTTGTTTTTTTAATTTCAGGCCCTGGTGTTGCAGACAATATAAAACTTAACAGACATCAATGTATTATGAACAGCACATCTGAAATGGTTTGTTTAGTTTCATCGTTGCAGAAGTTATTTTTAAATTTAATTTATTTCTATTTCCATTTAATTATCCGGTGTTTTTCTGTACATCACAACTAATTTATCATTTAAGAGAGGATTACATAAGTCATATGAACTTTCAAATGTTGAACATACGTGTTATTTTCCTCAAATATCATAAATGCTTTATTAAACAAAAGGGGATTCAGATATTAAATATGTGTTTCTTCCACACATGTTTACATACGTTCTTCCAGTAAAACAGTATCATATGATACTCTATTGCTTGCCTACACAATGTCTTTTCAGTTAAAAAGCGTCTTGTGACACATTTTTTGACACATAATTCAAAACATTCACATGAAACAAATGTTCTAATTACCAACAACTTTTACATTCGTTATTCTCTTCTTTAGGTAAAAAACATAAAGAATATGTGTCGAGAGGAAATCTTTCCCCAGATGGATGACCTGCAATTTCTGAACAGCGTCTGTACGGATTGTCAGAAGGAGAAAAAGGCAAGCAAGTTATTCCATCTTTTTGACAATTTACTGTGTATTGCGTTATTTTGTAAATATCTCTTGCTATGCTGGGAAGGTTTTTTGATGTTAATGCTCTCAAGTTAAACTTGATTAAAAACATTAAGCCTAAAAATAAAAAAACTCTTGATAACTGTTAGGACCGTATGAACAATGAGGCTTTAAAACGCTCATCATAGTACTCATAAGTTTCATAATTCCAGAAGCTGATATCTTGTATTTTTAAACTGCTAGGTGAGTGTGTGTGTGTCTTCTTATAGCAAAGCCATATCGGAGCCCACCGAGGGGAATCGAACCCTTGATTTTAGGGTTGTAAATCTGGAGATATACCGCTGTACTAGCGGAGGGCAACCCCCTAGGTGATTGCACAAACTTATTTTCATGTTGAACTGGTTTTGTAATTCGAATAGCCTATACTTTAAAACTTTGTTCGTGCTGGAACTATTTTGGAACTTTTCGATGACTTGTTAAGTCAGACTGTAAAGTGGATTTGTTTGACTTTGTGCGCATACAAATGCCTAATTTACCTTTTCTTTCAAATTAAAAATAAACCTGACTCTTTAAAAATACAATAAAATATGTCCTCAAAGTTCATACTCATTTTTTATTTTGCTACATAAAGAAACAAAACTATCACTGCCAATATTTAAATAATTGTTTTGGAGGAATGAACTGTCAAATAAGGATTGAGGTTTATACAACAAATTAACAAAGACGACCTGGAATGACGTTTTCGCAACCAACAATAAGTTGGTATTAATTCTTAAATTACCAACTTGTTTTGTACTGTTTAGAAAACTCAATTTAAAAAACTAATGAGATGTAAAGGCAAATTTCAAAATATAATAAAATATATTTATATTTCAACGCTTAATGAGGTTTATACTACTCTAAGAGTGATATATAATATGCTCATATAAATATTTTAGTTTTTACATAAACTCTACTGGATGATGACATTCTATTTAAGCTTATGTCTCTGATCATCCTTCCCAGAATGGTTTCGAAACTGATCGTACAAAACATGTACAATTTGTTTAAAGAGTGAGAGACCAAAAAAAATGTTTACTTAAGCCTAAATTTCACACATTAATCAGTACTTCGACAAGAGTTGGAAGGTAGAAACTATTGTCATAAAATTGTTGTTCAATTACAAAGATAATTCAGAAAAACAAAGAAATTTGTTATCTTAAAGTAAATTATTTGTAACTTTCAAAACAACGTGAAATATTACTATAAAATGTATATTTTGGTATTTGTACACATTATTCTCATTTTTTTTCTTATTTTTTACAGTTTAAGAAGTGTATGATCCTTAACATGGTAAGAATAATATTTTATTTTAGCTTAGAAATTTATACTTGTTGAAGTTTTTGTACCTAATGTTTATTTTTATGGTAAACTGTCTGGTATTTTATGTAATGAAAATTCGTCATTTGTAGTTCAAATTTATAAACATAAAAGAAATGTGAAAAATGAAATTCGTAATTTTCGGAGAATAACGTTATTTACTATCTATAGCTTCAGCATTATTGTTTCTTGTAGTCAAGCACATAGCTACGTACTGGGCTATAAGTGCTCTGTCCACCACAAGTATCGAAACTCCATTTTTAGCCTCGTACGCAGGCAGACTTTCTTCTGAGTCCGTAAGCTGGTCATGCGTCGATGGTTAACGTGCTGTACTATGAATTTAAGGGTCAGTGTTGTAAAAAGGAGCTTTGCACTTTGGGGAATTCTATGGTTTATAAGAGTGATGGTCATATCCTACTATTAGGTTAGAGCTGCCTAATAACTTGTGCTTTTTACCTTTGACAAGCTGCCTTTCTTTTAGTCTATCAGTTGTAAATTACGGACTGCTAGCACAGATAACCTTTATGTAACTTTGCGAGAAACCATCAAACCATGGATAGTTTCGCATCACACAAAAGTCTAATATTCCTCACTTACTTTGGTGCCACAGAACATATCAAACTTTATAATTTCTATTACATTATCCACTACTCTTCTTTCTCTGTTACATGGTTCTCTTACTTTGAGGTTTCAAAACAAAGCTAAATTTTATCAAACTTCGTGTTGATTAAAAACTTCACATAATTTTTCCAGAAACATGCTTCACAAAAAGGGAAAATCTTATTAGTAAGTCTCTTAGTCCTAGCTTATCATTAATAAATTACGAAATCCTAGCTTAATATTAGTAAGTTACGTCATTCCTAACTATTAATAAGTCTTGTTAGTCCCACCTCATTATTAGTAAGTCACGTTAATCTTTACTCTTCCTACAATAAGTCTGTGTCGTGTTGATTTTGTTATTCTATATAGAGGCTCTTTCAAATTTTGTTTTTCCATAAGATACATGTTAAATATTTATTTGGTGATACTTGTGTTACGTTGTAATATCTTCCTTGTCTACAGCCTTGGCATAACACTATGGATAGCAATTATAATGATGATGATGATGACATGATGTCAGGATCGAGAATGAAGAGAGGCGTCAGAGAGACAATAATCCAAACATGGATCATGACGGTTAGTTGATGGTTAATTTAACGTATGAAAAGAAGTCTAATCTATAATTTTAAAACGTATTCTCACACTGGAATCTCACTTTAAAATTAGAAGAAACATCAGTGTTTGGAATTATTTTTTTTAGCTTTGCAACCACTACTTACCTGTATTTCATAAAACTAATTTTCTGTACAATAGCATTTGGCAGCTTCAAAACATTAGTTCTATAAGACCGAATAAATTGGCAATATATATAAATATATATTTATACATCAACTGTTCATATCAAAATATCACTTGTTATGTAAAGAAAGTTTGATCTCGGCAACTTATTGAATACTTAGTTTTATTTTACTTTGGGAAGTTGAAAACTGTAAAACACAATATAATATATTATTAATACTGGAAATAATTAATAGTTTTACAATCTGTATCTTTAAAAATATTTGATTTTTGTATTTACAGAATTGTTAGAAAATAGAATTATTAAAACTAGAAAATCTAATTTAGGCAAGTTTCATTATTACCTAAACATGAATCATTTAGATGTTTAAGCTAATTTATTCAATGAACATTTTTATTGTTTCTTTTCCAGAAATGTTACGTCGAGCATCCTGCCATTAATTTCAAGACTAATCGTTAGGTGGGTGTTCCACTTTCATGTGATAAGTCACGAGAATTTGTAACTGCTCAAAAATAAAGTTGAGACTTTAAACCTGGATTGGTACTTTTAGATCTATACGTCATAATAATAATAATTATATGGAAACCTAGATGGGTAATAAAAAGTAAACTATAAATAATTTAATTAAGACTTAAAGAAGATAAATAACAAAAACAAATGATAAAAATATCTATTTTAAGGTTATATTGAGAAATACATTGAAATTTACATTTTTAAACTTTTGATTTATGTAATTTCTTAAACTGCCACAAAATGTAATAACGTAAACATGACAGTGAGCATTGTAGATTAATAACAGTTTACTTAAACAATTTTACTACATAGAAATTCCTCATTTTTACCCACTTTGTTTTTGTTGTTTATCATATATAAGGAAATTTAAATTAAATTTTTATTCATAATGTCTGAAAATTAAATACTTAGGGTAATAGTGTCGTGAGTGAAACAATATGTTGTTCTTTCGCCTTCGAAGAAAACGTACCGCACTTTAGTGGAACGGAAGTATGTTTGCGGACTCACACTGCTAAAAACCAGCTTTCGACATAGGTGATGACCAGAGCAGAGATATCCCATTATGTAGCTTTGTGCTTAATTACAAATAATCAATAAATCTGGGCATATAAATCGTTCACTCGATATATTTCGTTAGATACCGGTTTACAAGTAGAATTTTTAATAATTTCGTTGAGTTCCACATGGTTCAGATATTCCGGCAAGTTGAACGAGAATATGCTTCTGTGTTTGCATTAGGGTGTTCGAAAATAATCGCACATTTAAAATTTTTAACAGTATAGCAATGTCATTAATTAAAATTGGAACAAAGTGAATCTATACACACTTGCCAACAAGAAACTGTTATTTATGCCATGACGATAAAACTCTGAAATCCTAGAATTAAAACATTCTTTACAGCCATTTTCTGCGGATGTTCTGTTCTTGAATATTTTCCTGTAAAAAGTTGTCCAAATGCTTCAAAAAAGTAGGAACTGGTGGACGACACGTCAGTGAAATATGGAGGGTAGGCAAGGTTTCGCAGCCCATTTTGTTGCAGCGTCATTTGAGCGACGTGTTGCTGAGCATTATTATGAAGCAAGGTTGGTCCTCTTCGATTGACTAATGCTGGCATTTTTTTCATGCAACTTTCTATGCATTTATTCCAATTCTTGACAGTAAACTTCTGCAGTGATATTCTGGCCATGGTTAAGCAAGGTGTAATAATACCGTCTACGGACCACCATAAAGTGACCATAATCTTCTGTTGGTGCAACTTTGACTTTGGGATGTGTTTTGGAGTCTCATCATTGTTGAATTATTGTATAAATCGCTTTCTGTTATCGTAAAAGATCCAATGTACCAAATAGCTGATTAAAAATTATGGAAATGCCAGCACCCAATCCTTGTGCCATTTCTAGAACAGTTCTGCACGGGCTTCTTTCCAATAGGGGGGCCAGAATTTCTATTATTCAAGCTATAAAAACCTTAGACAGCTGAAAGTTCAATGTGGTGTTCGTCATGTTATTTTGTTTCTCTTCCTTTTATCTGATTATTAAATGATTAAAGTAGTCGATCATGATAATTTCATAAAATATAGAAAATAAGCATAGAACATGCTTAAAATATTTCAACCAAAACATAGAGAAGTTCTATTTATTCTTCTTATGGTGGGTTAAGGCACTCAACTTGTAATTTGAAAGTTACGGGTTCAAATCCCCGTCACACTAAACATGCTCACCCTTTCAGCCGTGGAGAAGTATAATGTGACGGTCAATCCGACTATTAGTTGGTAAAATAGTAACCCAAGAGGTGGCGATGACTAGCTGTCTTCCCTCTAGTCTGCTAAATTTGGGACGGTTAGCGCAGATAGCCCTCGTATAGCTTTGCGCGAAATACAAAAAACAAACAAATCAAAACGTAATTTACTACTCTCGATCACTTTAATTTTCAGCAACAAGTTAATAAAAAACATCATAACACAGTTGACGAATTTAGATTAATTCAACTCAAAATCCTTCGAATTTCAGGTATTACGTTTTACCAAACGACTAAAAATGGTCACGATGATTGCATCGTATTCAGAGTTAACCAAACACAAGAAAACAAAACACTTCAAGAACATATATATATATATTTCTATACAAATTTATGTGACATTCACATTTGGAAATATATTTAGTAGGCCTCGGCTTCTACTATCGGTAAGGTAGTATGCATATTATTTATACACGTTTGTAATTTACTTTCAAGAAATATATTTCTGAAATATTCTGAAATCTAACTCAAGAAATATTTCTAAACATAATGGCTATGAAAAATAACACTAACGATGTATTTCATGGTTCTAAATATACAACGGTATGTTTATTGTACTAGGCATAAAAAGACTAAAGCATGCTCCACTATATTATGTTATGGTTTAAGTTAGACCTGGAGACTAGAAGTAAATAGCCTAAATTTATAACAATAAAGGTTACGTTAAAGTGTGTGTGTGTGTGTGTGTGTGTATATATATATATATATATATATACACACACATAGTAGTAAAAGAAAGTTTCAGCGAATTAAAGAAAAAAGGTTTCCAGGTTCATTAGGCCTACATTGTAACCAATGCTAGCAGTAGTAATATAACATTAACTTTTTTTAACTAGTTAGAATTATGATCATACAAATTATGGTTAGAGAAGGAATATGCATTTTACGATTAAATATATATATACAAGTATAAGCTAGGTTTACTTTGAGTTTTGACTGTTAATAATGTCACGATTTACCGCCAAATCCTATCCTACCAGGGGCGTAGATCCTGAGGGGATGGGGTATACATCCCTTCATTTTAGGTGGGAGGTATGATGCATACAATTATTCCCCCCCCCTACAGTTTGATTTGTTGAATTGTTTTATTGCATCATAGGTCTACAAGTTATGTGTTTGTTCTTGTGATTCTCGTGTTCTTACCAGTCGAAATACATAATTAGTCCTAGATGTAGGCTTTTTCAGCTTTTTCGATCTAAGCGATAGTTCTTAAGTATCAGTCAGTAGGGCTAAGTATTCTTAGGCAAAAATTCTTCTCAAACTTTGTCATAGACATTTTTAGAAAATTTGTGGTCTCTGTGTTAGGCTGAAACCTGTATGGTATAGTTTTATATACATTCATTTGCAATTAATTAATTACAAATTAACAATTATACTTGGGTAACTGTATAGGCTATCAACCATGAAAACGAATTTCTCATCTCATTTAATCAAACATCTCTCATACTATCATTTAATAGACACTGGTGTAAAAACATGGAAAAGCTTTGTGAGAATGTTTAGACATGAAGATGCACGTTTTGATGCTACATCAATTATGATAGCTGTATGGATAACACTATACAAAATGTAAGACTGCTTTTGAAAACAATATCTTTTCATTTGTTAATTTCATATTTAAGACAGACATTTAAGTTTTCAAGAAAATTTAATGACTCAAACCAATTTTTTTTATTAGTACACACATTTTCTATTCTTCTACACATTATTTACTTTTTTTGTAATATTTGTTCCATTTTTCTTTTAAAGAATTTGATCTAAAATTACAATCAAATGTGTGAAATTTATTAAAATAAATCACAAAATCATCTTTCAGATAAATGGAGATCAAATTTCTTGATATAGCGTGAAATTTTCTGTATCAAATCTTTACATGTGAATGGAGATTGAATTTCTTGACATTGTGTGAAATTTTCTGTATCAAGTCTTTACATAAAAGATAAAAAATAGGAAAATGTTTTAAGTATGATTATAACAACTTTTTCTTCAAATCCATATTTATGTAACTATTTTTAAATTGAAGTTATTCACAATTAATTTTAAAAATTTATTTCCTCAGAGCAGACAAATAAGTGAATAACAGAAGCTGTTGTGCTCTGTAATGACTTTACTTTGTCAAAAACTTCATATTCCTTTGTGTGTAAAATCTCTTTTTGCTGGGTGAATAAATAGACAGTTATCCAAAAGGGTAGTTATGCATCACTCTCACCAAAAGTATATTTTCTTCCTCAGTATTAAAAATATTTGTATAACCTACAGAGTTGTATTCAATCACATACAGTTACTTCTCTAAGGTTTACTAGCAGTTAAAACCATTACACAAGCAGTCAGTAATTTTTTATTAAATGTTCCTTTGAGAGGTAGTTTGGAATAACATTTAAATAAGTGTAGCACCGATAAATAAAACAACTGATCAAATACAATAGTTGGTATAAACTTACAATGCAGAACTAGTATTGAACTAGCATATATATATTGTTGTTCTCTAATAGAGGATAGAAAAAAAAGACATATTAGTAAATATGCTTTTTAATGTATTCCCAGGGATGAACATTATGTTACACATGTATCTATAAAGTTATTCAGATGAAACAAATAATGATAATTTCTTCACATAATACTTCAGTAGTGACACACATACCCAGCTTTGTGTAACCTGTATTTGAAAGTGTATATCCTTGCATTATACAATGAAAAAAACACCAGTAATTTATAATAATTAATATGGTAACTAGCTATCTAATTACAAATCTTAAAGTCCTCAATTTTCTTGTTTTGTAAAATAACTTCATTCAAAGCACACTGCCTTAGTTAACCATCCAAAACTTCTTTCGCTGTGATGGATGAAAATTGTAAGCATTAATATACATAATTTATCAGCATATTTTATTATTAGGTTTTCCATATCATCATCTTTATGTGTTTATCAACTTGACACAAGGAGTATAACAACACAAAGTTTCCATTATACTACATTGAACACAATCTTAGTAACAAAACATTCACTATAGAAAAACGAAAGATTCAAAATAAAGTACACTTAGGTTCCTGACATTATGGAGTTACAAGATACATGTATCAGTATGTCTCTAAACTAATGAAACTTCTTCCATAAAGGGTAACTTTGCTTTCTTTAGTTAAAATGAGCTTCTAGTTTTACCCAGACTTCATTTAAATGTAAAGTATAAAATTTCCTATAATAATATTTACACAAGTGAACAAATAAGCTTGAACTTATTAAAAACTGGTTCTCCATTTCTTAATAAATTCAGTTTCCTTTTCTAGTAAGGAAACAGGAATCTTTAGAGGATTAAGATAATTTTGCACTTTTAGGCTTTTAATTGTATTTAGCAGCATCTTTAAGGATCTTTTACAGACACTGCTTTCTGAGGAACCTCTTACACTCTGAACGTGATTTGGACTGCTGGAAACTTCCTGTTGTTCTTGTCTCTTAGTTTGGCCTGTTGTAAACTTTACCTGTTGTTCTGTGTTAAAAGCTGTTCAAATACAAAATTATTTATTGAAATTTTACTGGTATCGGAGGTTTAAAATTTCTGCTACTTCATATGATATTTTTCAACAACAAAAATAAACAGAAAATAGTACTGAAAACTGTAAATTCATGTTTTTTAATTCCTTTGTGAATTCTTAAATCAGGGTTCCAGTTAAGCCAATCTCCCAGATTCTGCATGCACAAGAATATGTTGGAATACATGAAATTTGAACCTCCCTACACTGAATATACACCACAAAACACCATATATGTCAGGCAAACACAAGTACTTTGCTTTGAACTTTGTATAATAACAAACTAAACAACACACAGTTTGCAAATAGCTGTCCATAATCATCATCTAACAGGTTTCATCATTGACAATACATTGTACAGAAATAGTCACTTGAAAGTACCACATCATTAATCCTTTCAAATTGGGTAGGTCAAAGTGCATGTCACAACCTTTTACAGTTGTGTTCAAAATTTAATTACCCTACATAATTATGTGTATGAATGAACTTAGCATCATAATGTAGATAAATTAAAGTTTAGAAGTACAAGTTTTAAGTTTTGAACTTGTACGAAGAAATAGTTTAAAAAAATATCAATCACCACAAGTATGAAAAACTGCGACATTTTTCATTCTTCATTAATGTTTTTTACCACCCTCCTAAGAAGTATGAAATTTAATGTAAATTACTCATTAGAACATTTTTATTGCTTAGATAAAGGATGATTTACATAGCTTTCAATCTTTAGTTACAGAGCAATAAAACAAGAAAACGTGAACTCTCTCTGTCACATCCTCTCTTTCAGAACTTGCCAACAGTTCTCTCTGACTTTAATACAACATTATTTATAACCAGTAGAAAGTCAATGGTTTTCTCTATCAAATGATGCATTACATTACCACAAGAAACACATCGACAAGATTAGTTGAATTTTTAATAGATTTTATCACCCAGTTAGAAAGTCTGAAAAATTGTGATGATTATGAAACATTGTTCATTTCTTACATGTTATTATTTTGTGCTCTTTAGGCATTAGTTATTAAATAGAAATTATTTAATGCAGTACCACAATTAGTATGAAAAAGTAGGGTTAAGTTTCAACAACAGTTGAGAACAAAACAAAAATACATTTCTTCTTTTCCATGTGATACTTTAAAACATACACATTTGTCTGAGGGAAAGATATATATATTTAGGAGATTTTTGGGGTATACAAATAATATTTCAAAATTTTAAAATGAAATATTTTTAATCTTACCATGAAAATTACTTTGCATTCATAAATGGACGTAACATGCATTGTACATTGTACGTAGTTTTTGTTGACACTGAAGTACTTTTTGTTCTTTTTCTTTCGAGTTTATTAAATTATACCGATAGAGTTCTTCAAAACACAGCCCATGACTCTTTGCTCTGGCTTTCTCACCTATTTCCGATATGTATGAATAGTTATCTATCATAGCTAGCATCAAAACACATGCACAGCTAACTCTATGATCTAGTGTTGTTACATATGTATTATCTTTTCAACTTAACTGATGTTTCTGTATATTATTTTTTTCTGAACTAGTATACTGATATGCATGCATAGTTAGTTTTATAACCTGATATTGATATGTATTAATATCTATCTAGCTTTTTTGAACTATTGTTGAAATATATGAATGGCTAGATTTCTAATCTAGTGCTGGATATTTATGGACAGCTCGCTTTCCACCTAATGTTGAAATTACTCAGAAAAACTGTTGAAAAGTACTAAATAAAACCAAAAACACATTTATACTAGGGACTACATATTCCAACAGACAATTTAAATATCTATCTGAAAAAAATTGGGCTTTTTCACTTTTCATAAATGTTTTACTTTTATAGTTCTTTAAACAGTAACTTCTGTAAATGGTAACAAATCCTTCAGCAGAAGTTAAGACAAAATTAATTTCATTCCTGATGACAAGAAACCCACTTCAAATAAAAATGTCTCAGAATGGGTGGTATGGGTATTAACACCTTTACTGATATTCTTATCAGTAAGAGTTAATACCCATACCAGCTATTATGGGATAAAAAAATGAATTTTAGAATTATTACAATACTCTTATATTTCTCACAACTTAGTAAAAGCTAGCATCTTTTCAGTTGAGTTTTTTATCTCATGTAACACGTTATTAGTTTTTGCATTTCAGTTGCTTTTCTTACAAATTGTATTGGTGAATGAAAAATAATGTTAAGAAAACACCCAAGTTCAAGAACTCAAGTCAACACAAAGATACAATTCCCTATAATATAAGAGCTTTCAAAAGGTGAACCTTTCTCCTTCAGAAGAAAACTGAAAAACCAAAACATATCTATGATACGAAACAGACTTTAACATAAATATAATTTTATGCAATCAAAACAAAGTTGCCAGCTATAGGACTGGAGAAATTATGAAAAACCTACCTTTTGATGTTGGTAATAATAGCCCCTTTTGTGATAGTAAAAACACAAATTAATAGGGTAATATTAGTAGTAAAGTAGAGAAACAGGAATATAATATATACTGAAGTATCTGAGCTAAGTCAAACATCCATTATGAACTCATGAAGTTCACTGTAATTACTAACTTTTAAATTGATTTGTACCTTGTATATGTATGACTGTTAACATGTACCAGAAAATGGTACAAAAGTCTTTCTTGTTGTGATGGCTTTATTACAAAAATTTTATATTTTAAAGATTATCACAACTTTTAAGCATAACAAATTCTTACTTCTTGATATTCATGTGGTATATTTGTGTATTTGTGAAATATACTTTAATAAATTGATTTAATGTTTATTTTTTAAATCTATTAAATATTAAGCATTGTATCAAAATTTCAACTTTAGCAATAAAATACTGTAATATGTCATAATTTCTACAGTATCTTGGTAGTTATGATTTGATAATGCTTATAAGAATATGGAACATTACTGTTAGAAAACAATATTTTGATACATAATTTAATTTCCAGTGCAGTAGTTAAAGTATTAACAGTTTCTAACTATACTGGATAAATATTTAAACTAATTAAATTATCAATATATTGATAAATTCAAGCAGGATTTCCATCCAAGCAGATGGGGATAACATGAAATACATTTTTTATATACAGACCAAGGCAAAAAGTATGAAACTAGAAGGAATTCCCATTACATAAATAATGTTAATCATCACAAGTGTACATTTCATAACTTTTGTTACAGTTATACTCAAGATTTTATTAAACTACTTCATTACCACTGTATGTCAATAAACATGACATAAAAACACAGTTCATAATTAAACTTTTAATATCATATAAATTTTAATTTCTTAATATCAGAAAAAAATACTTAAATACATTCTTGGTTATCACTTTTTTGCATTGCATGCCCCTTTTTGCCATGAATTACCCAATTTTGATTTTCTTTCTACCACTGTATGATTACCAAGTTCAGAACAAATTATACACTTATAACATATATATTGCTAATACATAATATACATTTATAGCCTCCAGTCTTACTTCACTGAAATCTAAACCAGAAAATTACACCCACATGGCATGTCCTACTGTGATATCCCATCTTTCAAAAAATGTAATTATTTCTCTGTATGACATTTGCTATTTGAATTACTTATAAACAACAGAAACAGAAAATTTGGTTTTAACTTACTGAGTTCTCTATCAGGCTAGCTGGCTCTTTTTGATGACAGTGTTAATTATTTGGTCAACCTTTTCACTGTCTAATACCACCTTAACAAATAAATGCAATTATTTTAATAGATAGATAAGTAAAAAGTTAGTTAAATTATAAAGTTTGTAGAATATGGTATTTTTTATGCATGTTAATATTTTATGTTCTGAATTATGTACAGCACCATCAGCAAACCTAACAAAACATACAGTTAACTTTTGTCAAGACTTTAGACCAAAAGAGTACCAGGTCCATGTGTAATTACAGTATATCTTGTTTTGTCATGTTCATTTTATTTGTTATAATAAAAGTGAATAAAATTTAAAAATCAGAAATGATATTAGGTTAGAAAAGAAAACATAAATGAAAAAAGAAATGCTTATGACAACACAAGCATACAATGAGTTCAGTATAGCTATTATTTGACAACAGGTAATGGTAACCCTATCTTTTGTTGGCACAACTCTGTCTTGTGGTTGTAAACTGCTTTTGCTTTATTCTTAGTGCATTGGTAATGCAACAATTTTAAGTGACCAGGAATTTGAAATGAATCAATTATTTTTCAAGAGTAAATAGTGTAATTGCCTCTTATAATATGCAGTCATTCTTGAAAGGAAAAATGGGTAATTCAGCTTTATTTTGTATTTTTCAACTTTTCACTTTACCCTTTGTCACTCATTTCACAACAGCTAGGGAAAAAGGTAAGTTACAAAGTATTACAAAAAAAAAACAACTTTTCATATCCATTTAGAAGGTTCCAGAGATTATGCAAAGCTAAGCATAGTTAATATTTTTCTACACTAAAAATATATACTTGCTATAGGTTGCTGAGCCTTTTAAATTTTGCAGAGGATGTAAAACTAGTTTTTTATATGCATTTGAAATAACTCAAAAATCATAACTACACTGATGCCATAAAATTTTATTCCAGTTTATCAAGTTTAGTAAGCAAGCTGTATTTTGTTCACAAGAATATGTGAAGACATGACCTATCTGCTTAAACCATTGGCTCAAAAGAACAAGATGACTTCCAAGCACTTTGAAATAGCCAAGAAAGTGACTATGGGACATTCTGAGCTTTTGATTGGTTATTAACATCATATATATTGAAGTGTACAGAAGGGACCACTTACAAAAACAGAAAGAAACAAGATCATACTTAAATAGATCTCGTCTAGCGAGTTCTAAAAATTTACTGTTTTACATATTTTTCTGTTATCTAAAAAAATACAACAAATTAACATTTTCAAATGGAGTCACTTCTTTCTGTCCCTCTGCTTATATATAATATTTATGTATGTATATGAATACATTGTTTGGAATAACATGGGCAAAGTAGTTTAAAGTCGACATTTGGTGGCCAGAGTAACCTGTCTTGGCTGCATTTTAGTAGATTAGTATTCATTTAGAGAAAAAAAGAGGATGCCATTACATTTGAAAATTGTTGAGAAAATCACTAAGGTATTTTTAGTGTTTAATTCATAATTCAATTCACATATAGAAGTAAGTGTATATAAGGGACCATTTCCAAACATGGAAAGAGGTGAGTGGGGGCCACCGTGTTTGATTCACTAGATAATGAGTTTTCTCAGCAAAGAGAAAAGATAAAAGGTCTTTATTTTATATTGTAGCTTTTCAATATTGGTAATTTGAATTCCTAATTCATACAAGACTACACACTTTGTATTTTGATATCACAAACATCTAACTTGAACCAGTGCTGTTTTCAACATACCACATAAAACACAAAAATTGATGTTTAATGTTTAATTTTTGCTGTTAGCTTACCAATAAAACATAAGCCTACTTCATTTGTGATGGAGGTAATAGTATATCAAACAACAGTTATTTCAGGCACTTAAATACACAAATAATAATCATAAAGAAAAAATTCCTTTAACTATTGTACTTTAACTGGTTTCGTAACTAAAATATAAATTTCTTAAAATAATTCCCTTCACTACTTAATCAGGACTTGGCAACAGCTATTTTCAATATTTAAGTGAAACATCTAAATACTTCCACAAAGAACAAGGTATCATTTTAAGTCATTTCACAATTTGTCCTTCTGTTGGTTACAAATGATGTAATAGCAAACATCCGAGAATTAATGGCGATTGTGAAAAGAGAAGATGTGACAAGCGGGGATGATAACTTGGTCCCATCCAGCTTTCTTGTTTATATGTCTTCACAACCAAAGATTGAAGGCTATAAAAATTAGACTATGCCTTAGTAATATCCATACACCATAATGAATAACTTGCACATTAAAACTCAGGACATCAGAGAGGTAGAATAAAAAACTTTAAAGAGAGAATGGACAACTCTGAGCAAACAAGTATTACAATGACACAGAAGGAGAGAACAAGGATTTATTTAAAGAATTCCTTTTGAAATTAAAATATTGAAACTCATTTTAAAATTAGATTTATTAACTACTTTCTGAAGTCCAGTTTATTCATACAGATTGAGAATCATATAGTTTACTTGAAATGCTTAAAATGGTTGCAAGGCTCACTTTGATCTACTTGTAGAGATGGGTTATGATGACGAAAATCTTTCCTTTTTAGATTTAATATCAAACATGCACTTGTCAATGAAATACTCAAAACCTTTTCCTGTCAAGGTTGGTCTCATGCTGTCAATAATTATGTCTAAAAATTTCTGAAAGTACTTAACACACTTTGTGCATCACTTTCCCATTATTTATCATTCTTCCATCTTCCACAAGACATATTGTACAATCTTGTATAAGCTCTGCATTTAAATTGTAGTTATGATGACAATTCATTTGTGGGTAGGTACAACAGAAGGGTTTTGGAGGAGTATATTCTTAAAAGTTGTTTGAATTATAAAGATGAAAAATTTGAATTAAATAGACCCAACATTTGAAGTTTTTAGATTTAGAATATTCACAATGTTAAAGTAGATAGGAACAAATAAAGATGAAAAGAACGTGTAAAGTATAAAACCAAAAGCAAGAACACAGGAATGTAATAAATTAGACAACAAAAAATATATTACCAAATGAAGGTGAAGTACAATTCAGAACAAGAAAATAATTTGCAGATTTGAAAAAAAAAATTAGTGCATATAAAAAGACAAGCTCTAAAGAACACACATTCTTCTTAGAGCCCATGAAATCCTTTAATTTAATCAAAGGAGTGATTTTGATTGGAGTAATGTTATGTTGAGCCTGTGAAGCCAACAACGGTAGTGACATAAAATTGGTTAGAGGAAGATATATCAATAATACAGTTGTATATTCTTGGAGGAACCACTCAATCATACTTGTTACCTCATTATATATATATATAATTAAATAATTTAAAAACTGTACCGCACCTCTTGATTTGTAAACTGGGTGATTTTAAAGTGATACAGAAATACCTGGGGGTTACCTAAAAAAAAAAGCATACACTATAGAAAATAAGAGACTTTCGATTGGATGAATGAATATAAATAAAGATTATTCATGCATAAAAAGAGGCTGTACTTAATTATTCTACCTTTCTTGTTCTATACTATACATGTAGTCAAAATTATTCAGAATTTCAGAAACCCTGTAAAAAGTTAATAAAGGATACTAGGTAGGAAATACAAAACTCCCAAGAAAGATTCCATTGGGTCTGAAAAACAATAAAAATACTAAATGAAATAAAGAACAAGATACAGAGTCCACAAGACCTAACACAGATAGCCATATTTAAATATATTATATAACCTGAAATCCAATTAAGGTGGTTAGAAACACATTGATAAACAAGACATATAAGGTGCACAAACAAATTCAATGGAATGAATAAAGCAAGACCTGTGGAACATGAGCCATTGCAAAATATAAAAACTAATGTTGATCTCCTTGGAAATATTACATTTTTTCACACCAGAAATAGACAGCCTTATTGGTGAGTTAAAAAAACAACAAAAAAGAAGAATTGAGGTTGGTCAAGCTAGGTAACATAATATGAGAAAAACAGCTGTGACTATCTCAGCCCAAATCTCTGGTAGAAAGACTATTAAAGTGTCAGTACAGAACGTTTCTGAAAGTAAAAATAAGAGAATAAAAAAAATTAAAAAATGTCAAATCATCTTAATCTTGAAGTTAGTAACAAAATACAACATGTCTTCAGAGGAAGAATGTAAACAAGATGCACAAGGTTCAAACAAAGACAGGCAAATTAATACCAGGCTTACATCCGATAATGAAATTCTTGGTACTAAAAAAAGACGAATTAAAAACACATAAAACAGCTAGAACAAACAGTGACTACAAAGACATGAAGATTGCAACTGAAACAAAACACAATCATGAAAATGGTATATGAAACATGAAAAAATGAAGATGTGGACAAGTTTGAAAAAGATAAGACTTCAAATTCTGTATATAACAGCTAGCCATTACAGAAGATTTACCAAAAGTAATGTAACAGGATTTCTCTGTGACAGGCAAGAAGATTGAAAATCGTCAAGGAACAGGTCAGCATGAAGCAATAACATTTGGACTGTGGGATTAACTGATCTTGCCTTACCCATTACTTGAGAATGAAGATAAAATAGGCAGGTTCAGAGGAAAAAGTTTTTTCCAAGAAAGACTCACAGTATCCACTGAACCTTTCCCCAAGCTGAACTGAATGATTTAGTGTGGGATTTAGGTCTTTCAAAGAAAGCAGCAGAGCTTTAAAAAATAAATAAAAATGTCAAATTGCATAAAATCTGTAGCTTGAATACAAAAACCGATTTCACATTTGAAATCAACACACTCAAATTGACTACAGAAAGGTCTTTTTTTTTAAATGCAACAAAATGAATGTTCCCCAGTGTTATGTGTTGAATGACAAAGAGAAATAAAGACAAACCATAAAGAAACAGCTAAAAGCTATAAATTATTTCAAAATAAAATCAAATATGAATGAATCAAGGACAGGTAAATTTTAAAACTCCCATCACGGAACAAAAACTTTGACAAAGGAGCTATCACAAGATTCTTACAAGTTCTATCATTGAAAGAAAAATTTCAGATAACAGATGAGATAAGATATAAAACAGTCTCCAATCTCAAGAAATTTTCCCCGCCAAAGATATTCAGAAATTTTTTGTCACATTTGTTAAGATTTTGAATTAAAACTCATAAAGGCTTTCAGGTCTATATGATTGAACTTACAAATTTTAACTTGCTTCTGGTGAAACAGGATTTCTAAAATATAATCACTTTAAATGCAAGATTTTCTTTGTAACCATACTGTATTGCTTAAATACTCAAGGAACTTACTTCTACTATGATCTTGGAGTAATCATCTTTACGGAAGAAAATGTGAACATTCTTTATCACAATATCTCTTCAGGATTCTATTGGAGCTTGTTTTCCTTCAATTTCTGATTGACCATTCATTTTATTTTTTTCCCCTCACGGCTCGCATTTTCCATTTCTCAACATAGAATCTAATTTCCATCAATGGGAAATAAAAGATATATTTTAGTAGTGCTTATCTAGTTTTGATAAAACAACCATATGCACATAAATACACTTGCAGAATCTTGTGGGAAATAACTCTACAACTTCTGAATAATGATCATGTTATTTCAATAAGATAAATGTGATCTTAAAGAAGAATAAGTCTCAAGAAATTCTTACATTAATTCTGGAGTTTTGTGAAAAGTAAAACTGATGAAAAGTTACATTTCACTAACCTCACACTATAACAGTTGTTGTAAAGTAGTTTCTTAAAAAAAACAGTATCTCAAACACTAGTGTGTTAGCCAGCTTGAAGAATCATGTTACATGGAGAAGAACCTCGCCAGGAATGGTTATAGTAGACGTAGACTAGTTGAGATATTACTATACAAATTTCTTTATTTTACTCAGATGTTTTTCCTTTTGTACAATGATGAAGCCACTGACCTTCTTAGTCAGACAACTATGTTGGTTAAAATGCTGATAATATTACAAGACTGAAAATATAAGACACTAAGTCAACAAATCTGAGAGAATGGTCAAGAAAAATTTACAAGGCACAATCACAGCAAACAAATACAAATTGACTCTTTTAAACTTCTCAAAGCTAACTCGCCAACTTTGTACAGGCCTCCCAGTTTTGTTATTTACAAGACAGTTAATTAACTGTATCAAGGTTCTATTAATTTCAGATATTGTTATGCACTGGTTATAATTAATTTACATTTCTAGAAATCAAACTGAAATACAACTACATAAGAAATGAAATATCACAGTTTTAATAAATGACAATGTAATGCAATAAGAGACTATACACATGCACGTAACATTTTTAAACATTGGGAAATTTTATATGATCAAATAGCAATGTTTGTACTTCAAACATTACTTCCCAGTACAGAATATTCTCTTGAAAAGATAAATTTTTCTTACATGTATGTGCTGGGTTTTAAAATATTCTTACATTTGAAATCAGACAAAAAACAATAACTTGAAAATAAACATTTCCATAAAATTATCTACAGTACAAGTGAAATTGGTATGTTCCAACACCAAAAATACAGGGTGGTCGCTAGAAAAGCGAAACTTTGAGGGTCAGGTGAGATCATGAATAAAATGCATGCTTACTCATTTCTATTTTGATTTCCTTACATCATGAATAAAATGCATGATTTTAATAATTTTGAGCATCTATGAGTGTAATATAACATATGCCTTTAAAAAACTTTGTAAAAGTTATTCTTTGTAAAAATAAATAGCTGTTTGACAAATTTTCCACTTTTCTCGCGACCACCCTGTACATTTCTGATAGGTACTTACATCTACTGAGATATCTTTTCCCTCTCTATGCACTGAGATTAGGCAAACAGAGGTGCACAGAAAGAAGGAAGGATGGAAGCACAGAATATATCTATTAGAAATATATGTTCAGTGTTAGAAAATGTTAACTGATTATATAATATCTTACCCTTACTCATATAATAACAATAATCTCGCAATGAAAAAATGGAAGGAGAGGTGCAAAAGTTATCTAAACGAGCATCCTCTTTGGAATGTACCCAAAGGGAACTCATGAACTGTGACACCCTCTATAATGGAAACATGTAGGGGCACACCCATGACAGACTGCATCCCTTATGTACAAGAATATACTCTACTCAAAATAAAGATATGCTTTTCTTAGTTAAGGGAAAATCATGCACAGTCCAAAACCCAAGTAATGGAAATGAACATGCAAGATGGTGCAGTATGGCTACAGTGATAAAAACCGTGCATGGTTGGTTATCTGCAGTTCAAAACCAGACAGCATCAGGTATTTCTCATCCATTCTGCATTAGAAGAAGGATCTACACCATTCAGACCAACAAAAAAACCACTGCTCTACTTTCCACTGAGTAAAACTAGTTACACTCAGGAGGAAGTCTCTGATTCATGACCCCAGCAACTAAAAACTAGCAAATGGCAAGAACTCCCATATCCTACAACAACAAAGGGGAGTGGAAGAACCCTAAGGAGGTTGGAGGAACAAAACACCTTAAAACAATGCAATAATTGAACATGAAACCTTACTTTTAAAAGGCTACCAGTCCTGGTTTATTAAACTAAAACCAGAAAAATGGGCAGTTATTCCAACACTAGTTTGCTCATGACAGTCAATGAACAGGTATGGTTTGAATTGGGTTTTGTTTGACAAATAAGATACCATGAGAACAACCTCGAGTGGTCTTTTGGAACATCCCATCTCAACAGTGAGCATTACAGACTTGAATGGCTGCAGAATGGCAGGAATCCACATGCCACTGAGTAGGTTGCTGAGGTGTAGAATAGAGCACCTATAAAGGTAAGCAAAAAAAGGAAAATTACTTGAGGGTTGCAAGTCTGTTAGACTTACCCTGTCCCATCAGGATATATCAATTTAAACAGGTTTATCACACACACTTCACTTTAAACTCTGAAATTCAAGGAGTAGATGTATTATTTGAAAGTTAGAAAATACTTACACCTGGCAGGGGTAGGTTAAATCATGAAGTTGTGACACGTCAGGTAAAGCATGACTGTTCCTTGACATAACTGAGAAGTAAACCTTCCAGCATGAGTTACAATATCTGTGAATGGAGTGAATTAAATATTTGCTCCCAGATCTTTCAGCCATCAAGTAAAGTACAGACTCAAAAGCAACCAGGAAAAGGCCGAAAATATATGTCTGATATATATCTATATTTCACTACAAGTAAGATCTAGTGTGCAACACTAGACATCAGATATGGGATGGGAGAGACCTGATTTGGTTCCATGCCAAATATAATAATCCTAGAATTCACAAGTTAGCTTGTCAATAGCAAAAAACAATTATGAAAATAAACTAGAAAACACAGATAACATTCAAAGTATCTCTGAATGATCATAATATTAGGAAACCTAACAGCAGCTCTTTGTAGATAAAAGTTATAACATTATCTTAACAAGACACTTGGATACAGAACAAAGACAGAAGACACACTAACAAAGTTGAAAAGTGTCACAAGATAGATATAGCTTAGAGCAATTGAGTGAAATACAAATGACTAGAGCAAGTTATAAAAAATCATACCAATGTTTAGACAAGCAAACAAAGAAACCCTAGCAGTAATGGAACAGTTGTAAATAGCAGAGGAGGTAAGTTTTGTTATATTTTTTTGACATTCTTCAACAATTCAGTAGAAAGATAGTCATTAAAACAGCACATACTATTATTTCTATTTAAATGTTTAAAGCATTATACAAGTATAAACACAATGTTATAATATGTATTATTTCACTGACATCAGTACTACTCTCATAAAAAAGGTGTGTTCGTTTGAAAAAGGTCTAATTTCAACCATTTGCATTTGGCATGTTTATGAGGATACATGTGTAAATTACAGAGAAACCTACATTTTCATAAAAGCAATTTTTTTAATATTTTGAGACAAAACGTTTTAAATACAGCTTTGCTTTACAACATATGCACACAAACTTACTTAATCTCTATTTGATTCCTGGTTTTTTACAACTTTCTCAAGCATCTCCAAATTTCCAAGACCATACTTTCTTAATCCCTCAAGGATGGCTTTCTTTTCACTGTAAAAAAAATTAAAATTTCAAAATTATTTTGAAAAAATCTAACTGTCAACTTACATGAGATGAAACCACTAATATCTGTGCTTTTTCTATAAATAGTAAAAACAGAAATTCATTCTTAACTAGTGTGCTGTATTCTTCTCTAATAAACTCTGAACTAAAAGAATAAACTTGGAAAATACTAAAAACATATATTAACAGCAAAAAGTATGAAATGTATATATAAAACATGTAAAAAACTTGATTGATTGATTTAGTGTTTTATGGCACAAAGCAACGAGGCTATCTGCGCCAAACAACCGGTAAAAATGTAGTGAAAGACATAAATGGAAATGAAGGTAAAACAAAAAATTATAAAACCAATGTTGACACCTAGTCTACAAGGTTAAGATAGAAGGCAGAGTGTAAAAAGTTGTAAGGTATTTACTCTATCAAAAAGGTATAATCATAACCTGCCAGGAAGACTAACAGGCAGGTACAAGACCTACCGTCAGTCACCTGAAGTTGGTCTTTCCAGTCCTGGTTCAGGGTTATGTGTCACAGCAACCAGTATCAAAATGTAAAATAATAGAAGTATTATAAGACACACAGTAAAATCACAACAATGAGTAACCATGGCAAGAAAGTAAAACATGGCTGATAGTGATTTGAGTGTTACACAAACTTCACATTGGTGCATCAGTTCCAGATAAAAGAAAATGATGAGTTAAAAAACTGTGACCAATGTGTAGCCTAGTGAGAACAACTTCTTCCCTCCGAACTTTACGGAAGCTAGATGGCCAAACTCCAATTTTGGGTTTGATTTGAAAAAGTTTATTGTCGCATTGTTCACTCCAAATGGACTGCCAACTGGCACGGAGCCGAGCCTTGAAGACAACACCATAGTCCATGTACGGAATAGGCATAGGGGTGATGGTGCTGAAGCAGACATATTTAGCTGCCATGTCTGCAAGCTCGTTCCCACGAATACCAATATGGCCTGGTATCCAGAAAAACTGGATTGAAGTAGCTGCTAATGAGAAATGGGCTAGTCGGTTTTGAATATCTGCGAGAATAGGATGTGAGCTAATGTGAAGTGATTCCAAGGCAAGTATAGAACTAATCGAGTCAGTATAAATAGTGCAGTTGGAGTACTGCTCAGCTGCAATATGATCAAGGGCAAGAGATATGGCATACAGTTCAACAGTGAACACAGAAGCTGTAGAGGGGATTCTGCGTGCAACTACTGACCCATAGCAAACCATAGCAGAGCCCACTGAATTACCTGATTTGGAACCATCTGTATAAATGGGAACTGAATGATTGTTTGAAAGATATTCATTGAATAAAAGGTCACACTTGGGGGCTGTAATAAGCCATGGTGGGATGCGTCGACATGTGGAATCTGCAATGTTATCCAAGGACAGACCCAATTCATCCAATTGCGCCCGGATCCGATGGCCAAACGGAGCAATGACAGATCGTCTGTTCTGAAAAAGTACTGCCCACCGAGGAAGGAAAACACATTCCCAGGTAGGATGCTTTGGTAAGGAACGAAGTTTCGAAGTATATTGCAAAGACAGTTGCAAACGGCGAAGGTGTAGAGGAGGTTCATGAGATTCAATGTATATGCTTTGAACTGGAGAGGTACGGAAAGCTCCAGTGCAGAGTCGAAGTCCTTGGTGATGAATGGGGTCCAGTATCTTTAAGGCTGAGGGTCTGGCAGAGCCATAGACCATTGATCCATAGTCAAGTTTCGATCTAATATGTGCACGATATATCTTTAACATTGAACGGCGATCTGCCCCCCAACTGGTAGAAGAGAGGACACGGAGGATGTTCAGTGCTCTTGTGCATTTGACCCGAAGCTGCTTTAAGTGTGGTATAAAGGTCAGTTTACGATCAAAGATAAGCCCCAAGAACTTTGTCTCCGGGACCACTGGCAACAAAACTTCACCGATATGAAGTTCAGGATCAGGGTGAATACCTCATCGACAGCAAAAGTGCATGCATACAGTTTTGGAAAGAGAGAAATTGAAGCCATTCGCAAGAGTCCACTTCCATACACGATTGAGGGCAGTTTGTAGTTGCCGCTCAATATATCTCATGTTTGATGACTGATATGACATGTGAAAGTTGTCAACATATAGCCCATTCGTAACGGTGAGAGGGAGTTGTTCAGTGATGGCATTTATCTTTATACTGAAGAGTGTGACACTCAATATACAGCCTTGAGGGACTCCAAGTTCCTGTACAAAAGAACGTGAAAGTGCCAAACCTACACGAACTTGGCATCTCCTGTCCATTAAAAATTTTTTAATAAACATGGGTAGATGGCCACGTAACCCATATGTATGGAGGTCTCACAAAACGCCATACCTCCATGTTGTGTCGTAAGCTTTCTCTATGTCAAAGAATATTGATACAAGGTGTTGGCAGTTGAGAAAGGCCTCTCTGATAAATGTTTCAAGACGAATTAGGTGGTCTATGGTGGAGTGCTGTCGATGGAACCCACACTGGGTGGGCGAGAGGAGGTTGTTTGATTCAAGGAATCAAACAAGACGAGCATTAACCATCCTTTCTAAGGTCTTACAGAGACAGCTCGTCAGAGCAATTGGACGATAGTTTGAAGGAATCTTCGGATCTTTCCCTGGCTTAGAGAAAGGTAAAATAATAGCCTGGCACCAGGCATCAGGAAAAACATTATCCTGCCAAATCCGGTTGAAGATAATCAGAAGGACAACAAGAGAATCAGGAGATAGATGGTGCAGCATGTCATAATGAATATCATCAGGTCCAACAGATGTACTGGCAGACCGATGAAGGCCCAGTCTCTCTCAAAAGGATCGGAAAATGATCACTGCCTGGTGGATTACTGTCAACCCTCCATGAAAAATGGGAGAATAATGAAGGGGAGCAAACTGAGAGATCAATGGCGGTGAAGGACTGACTTGGTGCATGAAAGTAAGTGGAAGAACCAGTATTGAAAAGAGAAAGATTGTGATCAGAGAGCATCTTCTCTACAGATCGACCCCTCCCATCAATAACAGCACTTCCCCAGAGGGGATGGTGTCCATTAAAATCCCACAGGATTAGAAATGGAGATGGCAACT
This sequence comes from Carcinoscorpius rotundicauda, assembly GCA_011833715.1. Lineage (NCBI taxonomy): Eukaryota > Metazoa > Arthropoda > Merostomata > Xiphosura > Limulidae > Carcinoscorpius > Carcinoscorpius rotundicauda. Next base: position 39,410,160 of record CM022403.1, read on the forward strand.
GTTCAACGAGAGCATCCAGGTCTGGTTGATCATATGTCTCTCCAGGGGACAGGTACAGAGAACAAACAGTGATGGTACGACCCAAGGAAACACGGATGGCTACGGCCTCCAAGGGTGTGTTGAGTGACAAAGACAGGGTGGGCACATGTTGATCGACCAACAGTTCCACCCCTCCATGTACTCGACCATCACACAACTTGTCATTTCTGTACAGAAAAAACTGCCGAATGGAGACTGTATCGGCAGATTTGAGAAATGTTTCTTGTAGAGAAAGACAAACAGGCTAGTAGGAAGCAATCAGCGTTTTGATATCATCCAGATTAGAACGTAAACCTCGACAGTTCCATTGTATCAAGGTGGCCATTTTTAAGGACGGGCAGGTGAAGTGGTTGGAGAACCCTTCGGTTTACGACCTCGTCTTTTTTCTTTACTGTCTTTCTTCGGAGGAGGTCTATCAACCTCCATGGATCCTGCTCTGGGTCGAGTGGGCAGGTTTTTGTTATTGGAAGAGGAATCATGTGACTGAGGACGCAGACAAATAATTGTTTTGTTTATTGTGGTGGGAGAAAATGATGTATCAGAAGAAATGCCTGTATTTGAAACTGAAGGACATGGATCCTGAGGTTTGTTCGAAAATATGGGAGGAACAGAGATGGGTGTGGAAGTCGATTCATCTACTTTTTTATCCACGGAGGTCAAAAGGCTTTTCATTTGTTTTGAAAACGATTCTCTTGGAGGCACAGAGAGATCTGTCTGCACTTCCACAGTAGTTGTGGAATGGAGTGCAGCAGCATATGTCCGAGATGGGATTGTGGACAGCAATTTCTGAGCCTCAGGATAACTAATGTTATGTGTCGTTTTCAAACGCTGCACCTCTTTTTCCTCCAACCATTTTGGACAAGAATGAAAGTAAGAGGGGTGAGAACCATTGCAGTTGACGCAATGTGGGTTTATGTCACAATCATAGGCATCGTGGTCCTTGCCTCCACAACGAGCACATGTCAGGGAACCACGACAAGATGTCTTTGAGTGGCCAAAACTCTGACATTGAAAACATCGAAGAGGGTTTGGAACGTATGGCCAAATCCTGCAAATGAGATAACCTGCTTTGATGGTGGCGGGTGCACGTGGTGAAGTGAATGTTAAAACGAGGGTATCTGTTGGCAGTGTAACTCCATCTTTGCGAGTGGAGATGTGCCTCACTGCAGAAACTCCTTGAGTGGAGAGACCAGCGAGAATCTCCGATTCAGGAACATTCTTCAAATCCCTTTCAACAATAACTCCTCGTGAAGTATTCAAAGTAGCATGGGGTGTAACCTCTATAGGTATATCACCAATTGCCTTTGATTTCAAGAGGAGTTCACTGTGTTGGGATGTGGATGTTTCAACCAATATGTCACCAGATCGAAGCTTCTTTACTGACTTTGGAGAACCAGCAAGTCCCTCTAGCCCCTTTTAAATAAAAAAAAGGGGACATTTGCCCTAAAGGTTTTTCTGAAAGAGAATGCAATATCAGAAAATAAGGTACGCATGTTACTGATGTTGGAGATTGCTGTTCTGAGTATTCAAGACTTGGTCGCTTACCCATTGACTGTTTTTCTACAATTTTATTTAAATTTTTTGTAGGATCCATAGGAAAGAGAAAAAGTTTCGGTACTCACTGACCCCACCCACCATGGAGCCCTACAAGGGGACGCACTACAAAGTCATGCAAGGACAATGCAGCAACGCCAGGATTTCGTGAGCACTATACCCAAACACCAGCATCAAGCACAATGTCCACAACACCCGTTGAGAACTTCCAACACTGGTACTTGGTTGGCTCTAGCCCAGGTGGACCAGCCGATTGACACCCAAGGGCCGCCCGTCTACAGGAATTCGAGGCCAAAGTGGTGTGTTAGGGTTGGGCCCCTCAACCACCAGGATCCTCTCCTCCCCTTCACGGGTCGCCACGCATGGCAAACGCGTGGGTGGATGTTTAGATCCCAGAGAAGGTAACCAGACAGAACAGAAACTGCCCTGGGAGGTCCCCTCACCACGTACAGGAATCCTCTCCGAGGGGTTGTAAAAAACATCAACATTAAAAGTAATAAAGTTTTATTTTTAGCTTACTGTATGCAAACAGTGCTTGAAAATATTGCTTTACAGATTTTACCTTTTGGAATAATTTGCCTGATACCATTGCAAGTACTGTTAACTTAAATTGTTGCAAAATCTTCTTATGTAAATACAAAAGAGAAAAGTGATGCTTTAGATTTTAGTTTAATGCTTTATGCTTCAGTGGACTTTATTAAAATGTTTGTCTGTATTCTTATATTATTATGAAATAATATAATGAACACTGCAAATATTTTATATGTAAAATATAAATAATAACTAAGCTCATTACAAATATACTGAAAGTTAAAATATTCTTTCACTGAACATGCATTTTTAATGGATACTTATTTCTCTCACATAACAGCTTTTCTCGACTTATATTGAGCTATGTGCACAATTTTTGTTCTCCACTAGCCTTGATGTTTCCACCTATCTTTAGATATGATAGAGCTTCACTGTAACATGCAAAAACCCACCACCAACAGGATTATCACAAACCCACATTGTACAGATGACTATTCCATTGAGCACTGTCACTACTTGGAGATAAGCAAAAGAGGTGCACATCAAGTGAGAGGTGTGAACAGATTTACGTGCTTATTGGAAATAACTTTAGTGCGGGAAAATGTTAATCTCCAATACCATATCTTAGCTTTAATAAAGTAATACCTAGAATCCTACATTGACACTCAGAGGAAACACTGGAACAGTTACCTAGATAAGCACTCTTTGGAACGTGCCTGAAGACAACCTTTGGAGTATGTTACCCTAAATTATAAGGTCACACCAGAGGGAGACTGCATCTGTACCAGGCATATTCTTCAACCATTAAAAAGGTACGTGTTATTAAATCAGATGGAAGAAATATTCACCCAATCTGCAATTGAATGCAACCTATTGTGTTGAATAGATAAGGCATGTTAGAGTATGTCTGGTAGGTCAAGTCCAGTCCAAAACTTAATGGCATAAAGTATTCGTGTTTTGCTGTATGGTAAAAGGGTCTAAACCATCTTCACCTCAAGACCAAGAAAAAGGAAGGAAAAAGAACTTCCATTCAGACCATCTGTCCAGGGTACATGTGCATACCCAGTACAAAACCAACACCAAGTCACCCACGAAACTAATATCTGGGCAACACTTTGAAGGAGGAATGCAAAATGCAGTGGGTCAACTCCAGTTCAAAACTAGCCAGTGTCAGGAATTTTTTCTCCCGTTTGTGGTGAAGTAAGATCTCTACCAACCCCAATTATGAAGACTTATGTTAATTGGTCCTACACTAGTGTTATAAGTGCAAATATGTAAAGGGTAAAGTATATAAACAGAATGAAGGATTTGCCTATGGGTTCTCATTTATTCATGAACAGTTTTGATGCTGAAGCAATAGAAAAAACGTATATAAAACCTGAAGTTTGGTTATGTTGATGGCACTTTTATTTAGGCAGCATGGCAAAGAGGAATTGCCTCTTTTTACTAATTATCTTGATAGCATAGACAATTTTTTTCAGATTTACAGATGGAGTTGAGATAAGTAGTCATTTTCCTTTTCATGATGTTTCACGGAGTACAAATATGGATGAACTGGAAAATACTCTTTACTTTTATCAACATCCTCTCTATGTAATCATTCTACTACATCAAAAATCTTGTCACATTAAATCTCAAAAAACATTTTTACTCTTATGTGGAAAGGATACTAAAATTATGTTGAAACAGGATATTAATAGCAACTTGTTATTAATTAAGTACACAGCAACAGATGGAGATTTTAATCCCACTATTTTTTCACAGAGCTGTCAAACAATTAAAAAGTCAAGGATAAAATTATTAACATAACCACTTTCTGAAAAAAGTAGAGGAAGAATGTGTGGAACTGTCATTTATATTTAGTTTATCATGCTGTATAGGAAAACAATTCAGAAAACAAATAAATATATCTCTAATATATATAAACAAATAAACTTAGCCACATTCTTAATATAACTAAAGTTCATTTAACAGAAGAATTTGGTGTACATAAAATATCATGTGAATGTGAAAGAGTTTATTTAGCAGAAACAAGAATAAATTTAAAATTCAGAATAAATGAATAAAAAAGAAATGTTAAAATATATTACTGTTTCACCTACAGAAGAACATATTAATGAAACTAAACACAAAGTTTAGTAGGAAAAAACTATTAATTTCACATAACCTGAAAATTTTGTTGGTACAAATATACATGAATCTGTGGAGATAATTAAATATAAAAAACACTCTAGGATGATGTTGTAAAATAGGTTAAGTAGTAGTATACAAAACTGTTTCCAGTCTAATCATGTTTTTAATTTTTTTATTCTGTACAGTATATTACTCTTATTTTATTGTAATTTTAGACTAGAAATAGTCTCATTTTTAGAATTGTGTAGAAAATAATCGTTTTATAATAAAAAAGTGAGTTCTTTAACTCTCTCAATATGGACTCAGTCAATATGACACACTCCTTAAAGTATTTATAGATTTGATTCTCCTTTTAATATAGCATGTACATCTTCATGAAATACAGCACCTTTCAGTAAACATTACAAGTCTTTCACACACAAAAAATATCTTTTTAGTGAAGTATTTTTAATAAACTAAAAAAATTTAAATAATTTTGAATAGTCTGGTGCAAAGTGATTATCACATGAAGATTTTAATTTTTTTTTCTTCATCTCAAAAATCTGAGATTTAATTTCTTTAATCTCTACAGCCTAAATACATTTTAAGTGTTTTCAGTGAAAGTTTATATCAGATCAGTTATTTTCTCTATCCTAATGCTATACAACAATGGTCAAATTATCAAATTTTATAACCACTAAAAAAAATTGAAATAAACCTAAATTACTCTATTTTTCCTTCTAGAATGACTTTAAATGTAACATAAAACTTTACACTTGTAACATTATAATTCTATTTATAATTTAAGTTTTAATGCCCTGGGTCGATTGGGCAGGTCTTTGCTATTGGAAGAGGATTCCTGCGATTGAGGATGTTAACAAATGATTGTTCAGCATCCTGAGGTGGGAGAAGAAGATGTACCCAAGGAATTGTCTGTACCCAGAACCAAAGGAAGCAGATCTTGGGATTTGCTGGAGTGTATATTAGGGACAGAGATGGGTGTTGAAGTTCATTCATCAACTTTTGTAACCATGCAAATCAAAAGACTTTTCATTTGCTTTGAGAATGGTTCTTTTGGAGGTACAAATATCTGTCTGCACTCCTATTGTAGTTGTGGAATGAAGTGCAGCAGCATACATCTAAGATGAGGTGGTGGACATCAACAATGGTAAGTTATGTTATAAATCATTTTCAAATGCTGCACCTCTTTTTCTTCCAACCATTTAGGGCACGAACAAAAGTAGAAAGGGTGAGAGCCATTGCAATTGATGCAATGAGGGTCTGTTTTACACTCATATGTGTCGTGGTCCTTACTACCTCAACAAGCACACTTCAAGGAACCACAACATGATGTCTTTGAGTGACCGAACCTCTGATACTGGAAACATTTGAGGGGTTTGGAATGTATAGCCATACCTTGCAATTTAGATAACCTGCCTTGATGTTGGCAGGGGAAAGTGGTGATGTAAATGTCAGAATGAGAAAACTGGTCAGCATTGTAATTCCATCTTTGCAAGTGGAAATACATCTCACTGCAGAAACTTCTTGGGTGGAAAAACCAGTGAGAATCTCCAATTCTGGGATGTTATTCAAATCCCCCTCAACAATTCCTTGTGATGAATTCAAAGTAGCATGAGATGTAACCTCAATAAGTATATCCCCAATCGCCTTTGAATGCAAGAGGAGTTCACTGTGTTGAGATGTGGATGATGTTTGCACCAATATATTACTAGATCAAAGCTTCTTTACTGACTCAGGAGAGCCAGCAAGTCCCTCTAGTCCCTTCTGAATGAAAAATGGGAGACATCTGCCCTAAAGTTTGTCTGAAAGAGAATGTAGGATAAGAAAATGAGATACAACAGATGTTACAGATGTTGAAGATTGCTGCTCAGAATCTTCAAAACATGGTCATTTACCAATAAACTGATTTTTTGCCATTTTATTAAATTTGTATTTGGAGGATCCATGATAAAAAAAGGAATATTTCGGTGCCCACTGACCCCACCCAACATGAAGCCCTAAGAGGGAATACACTGCAATGCCAAACAAAGACAATGCAGCAATGCCAGGATTTCGTGACCACTATACCTAAACACAAGTATCAGATACAATGTCCACAACACCTGTTGAGAACATCCAACACTGGAACTTGGTTGACCCTAGCCAAAGTGGACCAGCCTATTGACCCAAGGGGGGTCACCCCAAGGCCACTTGTTTACAGGAATTCAGAGCTAAAGTGATGTGTTAGGGTTGGACCCCTCAACCACCAAGATCCTCTCCTCCTCTTCAAGCACAGCAAACACGTGTGTGAATGGTTCAGATCCCAGAGGAGGTAAACTGAAAAGATACCCTCACTACGTACATTAATCCAGACCGAGGGGATGCAACTTTGATGTACAATACATTTTTTATATACAAAATTTAGGACTAAAGAACAATATAATCTGAATTATTGTGACTTAAGTCTAAAGACAGGGTTTCATCTGTTTTTTTAATTTTTCATCAATTTGATTTTTTTTTGTTCCAAACAAATTTTGTCATCATCAGACACAGTATAAAATAAATAACATTACAAGAGATTAGTAAAAGAATGTTGTTGTTTTGTTCTTTGTTAAAAATTGAAAAAGTTCCTACTCTTCAACTCAAACATTATCCTTTCTGATAATACTTACCTCCTCTCATAATTTAGCTTTATTCCAACAATTTCTCTTCTCTGTCCATAGCAGCATTGGTATGAATCTCACCTCACATGCTCCAGCCTTTAAACCCTACAATATTGCCCATAGAAAGTTAAATCTTGTGATTCTCTCTACTTGTGTCAATGCATCTTCAACTTGAAACACAATTTGAAAGTTACAGAATATTGCATGTCAAGAGACCAGAATTATGAAGAAAATGTAAGTAACACAAAAGGAAACAAACATTTACCTCAACTTGAAGAAGTGCAAAATGCAACAAACTGAAAACAGAATTAAAAGACCTGTCACATCTCACTCAGCCTGAAAAAACAGATTACAAGAACTGGACTTACAACAGCAATCCTGACATCCCAGCCCACGAGACAAGGTAACCCCCTTCTGCCTGTAGAATCATGAAAAGAATATGGAAAAAATTAAGTTTAACCAATGGCACAGCAACTGACACTTTGCGTGTGGAATTCTGAGAAGTCAAAACCCTCCTCCATGATCACTGAAATGAAGATAATGATCAAAAAAGAAGAGTCATGCACAATGCAAATAGAGAACAAAGAGTCATATCTGGATTATACTTACAAGCTGAGACCCAAATAGGCTTGTCCTGCTTTCACCATATATCTCGGAAGATTATCCAGGGTTATTGGTAGGAGGGCACCCAGCCTTGCCCTCTTCTTCTTGAGTGGAGTGTGTGTGGTTTTTGTATAGCAAAGCCACAAAGGACTATCTGCTCAGCCCACCGAGAGGAATTGAACCCCTGATTTTAGTGTTGTAAGTCCGGAGACATACCGCTGTACTAGTGGGGGCTCTTGAGTGGAATAATGGATTCAAGCATCACTCAGGAGGAATGTACCTCTGTACACCACTTAAACTGGAAGCTGGGAGGAATAAGGACTCCCATGCTCCACTAGGGAAAATGGGGGAGATACCTGCATTCAGATGTCCCAAGAAACTGCTTCTGAGACAGTGCAATAGATTAACTACATTCTCTTTTTTGAAAACCAAACCAAACCTAATATATTCAATCCAAGGTTCAGCAAAGATTAGCAAAATACCCTAAAGATTTACTCACAATAGCTCACAAGAAGTGATCCAGTGGTGAATTTGTCCGTGTCATAAATTTGTTCTAAACTTTTTCTGATCAAAACTTTAGACATAGAAATAAGACTGTTTAAATCATTTCCTGATGCTAAATGAATTAAGAATCACACTAAACTTTAATATTAAGTCATTTTTAATGAGCACCATACTCGGTTAAAACAAAAGCCAAATATGTTCTTAAATGCAAGGCACATCTACCAACACTTCATGTAACAAATATAAATAATCACTTTTAGAAGAGGTATAGTCTGTATAAAATACTATTAAGAATGTTAATAAAAGTCTTACTATAAGGACTGATGCAAGACATTCCTTTCTTTTTTTTATCCATTTGTTTAACCATCATGCCACATATACCTGGTCAAGGAACTTCATCCATTTATATCAGGAAATCATCTAAATGCTAAAAATAACCATACAATATTGATTAAACTCAATCCTCCAAAACATAAAAATGGGTAACATGAAAAAGATATGTGCCCCTAGATGTAGAGTGGCTCGGGCATGACAGAATACACATGGCAAGTCAATTATGTCCAAATGCAATAATGCTGGAAACCAACATCAATGTGGGATTTCAAAGAGGATCTTACCAACAGTAAGTCAACTACAATCCAAAACCTAGCCATCTGGTGGGGATAGGAAAGAGGAACATACAAAGTTCATGAGACCAGAAAGAATCTTGTACCCAACCCAGGAGTGGGGCTACAAGACAACAATATGAGAAATTGATTTATTAGTCCTAGAACCCAATATTCACATTGAAAAGATGTTTACATAATGTAAACCATTTCACTTAAATTTAAAATGGCAGGAACCACCTCAAGTGCAGTTACATTCTTAAAATAATGAGAAATCAAGGGATAGCAGATGGGGAAGAACTGTATTAATCTTCATGCATCTCCAATACAACCCACAAAATACATGGAGTAACAAGAATATAAATGAGTGAGGGAATAGAGACATCTCTAATGCATGTGTGAGGAGATGTGTTGATTAGTGCAGTCCTAAATTCAAAATTCAACTACTAAGAACCAACAATCATGTGGAAGTAGGATAAAGAATTTTAAATGAAGGGGTGAACTGCAATTTTGACAGCTCACTCCACTGTTATGTATTGAAGAATATCTCATCATCTACACCAGCAGAACACTACTTTCCTAATTTCAAGTGAATGGTTTTATAATCATGTGTGTGTGTGTGTGTGTGTGTGTATTTGTAATTTATTAACAAATTCAGGTGACCACTTCCATGGTCCACCACCCCCAACAGCTTGAATTTATAACGCATTATGGAGAGTCCAGTGAAAAAACAACATTTTAAACAGTGCAATGGATGGCCACAAAACTCCATTTCAAAAAGCAGACAATATCAATTTATTCAAGGCATGGGAGGGATGAGAAGCTATCCTTTTTACTTCACACACACAGTTCATTGGTTAGTAAGGTCCAGGACAGGCAAATTAATAAAGCAAACACATCATGAGGATAAACTTATCAGCAATTTTGCAGAAAACCACATCTCAACATGGGAATCATAATATGTAAGTCAATACAGTATACCTGGACAGGACCACATGACACATAGCATGATCTAAAAAGACAAAGAGAGACATGCCACAAAAAAATACAGAGGTATATGTGCTAAAAGGTAATCTTCTCATTCAGTCTCACAAAAGAAGAATGGCAACAGGTGGATGACAGTACCAGTGCTCAACAGATGCAGTGCCTCCAATGGTAACAGTGTAGGCAAGCAGGGAAAATGGAAGATGCATGATTGCAATGAAGACACCAGGAAGAGATTTTGGGAAGAAGGAGACAAGGAATGAAAGGTCAGTTTATTCACCATTTAAACCAAATAGGTAAGGGAGGAGGGGGATAATGAATCACAGACAAAGAAGTGGAGTAAGGGAAGAAAACCACAGAAAAAAGCCATGAAAACAGCAAAACAACCCACAACATGTACTGCACTGAGAAAGCTATCTGGATCCCATCAAGAAGAAATGCAGAGGGCAAGAAACAAGAGTCAAAGAAATATATCTCACAAGCAACTAAAATCTTGGTAAATGAAATCAGTCCCAAACAAAAGAAACAAATATAACTGAAATAGCTGAGAAAATCAATGCAGTGCCAGCCAGGAAATATCAATCAGTTAGATGAACCAGAGACCAAAAACAAAAAAGCTGACTAATTGGGATGTGATAAAAGATTAAAACTTCACATGGAAAAGTACCCTCAGGAGGCAAAGCTACCAAAAATCAAAATGAACAAGAGGTCACCCCCAAGTAAAAAGTGAACCAGGTCTAGAAAGTCAATTAGCAATGAAGACAATACATCTGGAAATTTACTCTTAAGGAGAGTGAATGAGTGCAAAAAAGGAAATCCAATGTTTACAACAAAGGGAACAAGAAGGAATGTCCCTGTACAAGTGATATAAGAGGAAGAGAGTGAACTAAAGCACTATGGACTCGTTAAGAAACACAGATGTGAGAGGGATAAGACTTTTTGTTCACTGACCATTGTCATGAAGCATCCTACTGAGCATGAGGAAGCAACCAATCAAACATCATGGGATATGTTCAACAATCAATGCATCTAGATGAAGGGAAATATGAAAATTAAGAGGAAAACCCAATGCAAAAGCTCATAAAACTCCTTTGAGTGCATCCAAAGAGGAGAATGAATGATCCTGATGGAAGGGGGATTTAAAACTACACATCCCAAGAATCTAGAAGGTGAAGTATGTAGTAAGACAAAACTTATCCAAGTGAAAAATTCAAATGCTGAACTGGCTATGGAAGAAGTAGATGAATGCATTTAGACTATCCCCATTTGGAAGGAGATAACCAAAGCTATACATTCAATAAATGGCGTTAGTAAAATCCCCAAATTAAGTAAGATGAGTGAAACTCAGACCATTCCCTGAAAAAACATAGAACTGAAAAAACATCCAAAAGTTCAAGACACAAAACAGGCACCAAATCAGGTTGTAAAACAAAGCTAAAGATAAGGAGGTGTACCATGGGCATTCACATTCATGCAGAAACAGCCTACCCAAATACAATGAAAAATTAAATGTTGAAATGAGGAAAACCCAAGAACTGATTGAGGTTGGACCAATTAATTCAGAACTCCAATCAGCATTGAGCACAGAAGAAAATAAAGAAAACCCATAAATAAGACAGGTAAAGAACAGGAAGGTGCTGAATATGAAAAAATGAAAAAAGGTGAAAATATCTCAGAATGAAACAAAACAGCAACAAAAAGTACTTAATATAGCATTGCAAATATCTCACATGAATGTACAGTAACAGCCCAAACCAACAGACTGTGAAGAAAAAGAACCAACCACAAGTCCCCACGAACAATGGATGGTAAACAAATAGCAGTGTACCATCTTGGAAAATATCAAAAGCACAGAAGCTAAATGTGAAGGGAACAAACAAAAGATGGCAAACATCCCAATATGGAGGAAAGGAGGAGATATCCCACGAAAATCTTCAAATGTAAGTGAAACACCAAAGAAAGAAGGTTAAAGGTAAACATTAACTGTAAGAGAGTCAAGAGGATAAAATGAAACTAAAAACTAGGTAGTATTAACAGAGATGAAAATGACATATACTGTGAAATGTTTTAAAAAAAAACACGAGACAGGCATCTAACAAAATCTAAATCATCTGAAAATGGTTTCAGCTAATAAAAGAAAAAAAAGGAGCAATAATGAGGACAGATAGAGTTGACTCCAGTTCCCAAGGGCCTTCACAAACAAAATTAATGATCCAAAGCAAACACTATAAAGAAATTTTGTGGTGAAATAAACACATGCATGTGGTGTTGTGTTATAGAAAATATATTGAAAAAAATTCAAATAAACACTTGAAGAGAGCATAAACTAAATATTATAAAATGAGCCCTGCCAAATAAAAAGAGAGTTTTGTAGATTTGAACAGAGGGAGCCATGTGCATCAAGAATGTGTATCTCACTCTTATTGAAAAAGGATTTTCACATGATGATTTACACATAAGAAACATCTGAATCAATCAAGTCAAAGATAGGTAGAAGCTTCAAGGCAAGCAGCACGTAAAAAATATTTTTGCACACAGAGGGCAGTACTTAACAAGATTGCTGTTTATGCAAGTAAAGGTAATGTACAGTACTAAAAACATACTTAAATTTTACGGATTTTTTAAAAATAGGGTATACTGATAGATTTCTTCAACCTACAATTAGGAGTCTCATTTGGGGCAAATATAAGCGATGAGTGAAAAAATATTTAACAAAATTCACTCAGAGTTGAGGAAAATGTTTGTGGACATTAATGTGAAGAGTCACATGAGTTATCCTATCAGTTTCTCATTTTTATGACTCCTTCACCTCAGAGTAAAAGTGTCCTTTTTTAGTTTATTTGTCATCCAGATTAAACACAGCTGATACTGAGCAGCAGAACTAAAAAAATGAAACGGCATGCAGATACACAAGTATTGATTAAGCCAAGAAAATTAGATAAATAGTTTCTTGCTCAAGTTTTCAAAAAATCATACGAGTGAATGGTTATTACTGATCTTCACTGTCAACTTTTCAACAAAAGTTTAGTAAATTTTTTAAAGTTATCCAAATTAAAAGGTTTAGTATCACATGATATTTCCTCAAACTATTAGCATAAATAACGACACTTGACATGGCTGTACCAACTGCATGGGGGGGGGGGGTGACAAGAAACTGTTAATCAAACTCCATGGTATTTGTATTAAGAAAGCTATTAACAGTGTTTTAAAGAATCTAGTTGGTTCACTTTAATTAACTTAAATTTCATTATGTTATACATTTATATATATATTTTTATTATGGCATTTCAGCATTGCTGAGCTAACATTACAGAGGTTGCAAAGACATGACATACATGCACTCATATTTCTGTATCTAAGAATATAGGACTGACCTTCACAAAGTGACCTGTCTTGGCTATGTTTTAGTAGACTAATATTTTATAATATAAAATACAGTCATATTTCAGTTATAATGCATTATATATGTATATAAACTATTATTATTAAAAGTAAGTTCTTCAATTTCATTACTTTTCTTAAAACATGGAACAGTAAATAAATAATTATACAAAATAATTTTCTCTTCTAGTTACAAACTTTGAGCTCATTTGCTGCTTGCTGAAGTTCACTGAGCTGTATCAAATTTAGCACATGCAGAATGTGAAATATAATTAGTTTTATGTTTTATACGTACATTTCGAAATAACCAAAATCATAAAATTACTATATCAATACCAAAGAATTTCACCATAATTAAAAGCTCAGTAACTACATGGTACTTGGGTGTAATAAAATGTGAAAGTCTAAAAACTTATCTTTAACATTTAAATCCTGCCATGAAAGGAACAAGTTCTCCTCATAAATATTATTCAAAGGGAGAACCACACTGAGGACATTTTCAACTTCTGAATGGTTATTTACACATCACAAACAAATGGAGGTGTACATAAGCAATGTTCTCAAAAATAAAAAAACGTGGGTGGGGTTATTGTCTTTCAGTACGTTGAGTAGTACCTCAGCAAATAAATAAGATAGTAGGTTCTTATTTTAAATTCTCGCCTGTAAATATCAGTAATTTAAGTTTCTAATTTATAAGAAATTATAGACTTTTGTATTTGGACATCTAATCAGAACCAATACTACATTTGATATACCATGTGACACACAAAAACTTGTATTTAAGATTTCTTTTTTGATACTTACTTGTATATTAACTAATGGATCATACTAAAAGTTGAATTATAATTTACAATTTGATTACAAACTTATTGACATGCATTCATAAAGAACAGTTCAATAAAATTCTGAATGAGGGTCAACAAATGCAATATGACATGGCCTTTGACCAGTGACCTGTAGCAATAAGGTTAAAGGAATAAAATCAAAACTGATGGCCAATTTGGTAACTATACATATAGCATTGATAAGAAGTTTACAAGAAATATTTGTTCATTACTTAGCCACTACTCACCATCTTGCCTTAAACTGAACAAAAACTATGGCCTGGCTAACAAATGAATGAATATTTGCTGTAAATTTTTTTAATTGATATAAGTGTCAATTACCTTTTGGCCTCAAATTTTGATTTCATTCCTTTAAGTCAAACACTTAAGCCTATCTTGGTTGCATTTTTTTTCACTCCTAAGATATTTTTTTGATAAGACTGTTATGCTTGAAAGTTATATTAAATACATTAAACACATTACAGGCCCTACTACAGAGAAAATGTTTAGTATAAATGCTAGATTGGATTGTAATTCATATAATGGTATTTATGTATTACCTTGTACTTGTTTTAAGCAAATGGTCCAGTAGCAACTGGATGATAGCCAACTCAGCGACAGTAAGGTATGTCAAAAGACAGGTTGTCCACTGGACAAGTTATCAAAATACAACTATTCCAAAAATCAATTTGTCAATAATTGTGTCATGAGATGAATTTATTATATTTACATTTACCTAGGGGAATGCATGCATGTTTACATGTGCATGTGTCAGGTGTATAATGTATACAAGTAATTTGTTTCACTTTAAATGGAAAAATACAAAATACAAAAACATGATACACAATAAACACTTTATTACACCAACAAAACAAAATTATACCCCATGCTCCTAATGAAAATTTGGAAATTAAAGTTTTACTGAATTAAATCTTCTATAATGAGATAAAATAGTGGAGAATGAAAGTAAGCCATATTTGCAAAGTACTGAATTTATACTCTGAAAATGAGTCAATTAATTAAAAAATATAAAAAAATCAAAAACAAAAAGTGATTTAATAATGATTTATACAGTAAAAAAACTACAATCTTGCCAAAAATCTGAGCTAATTACTTTACTTCAATAGTCATACATACTTGCTTAGCCTACTATTGGTAATACCACTGGTATGTTAGAAATACTGTTATGTCAATGAGTCAGTTGGCAAGTGATAATATTGTCAACAAATGGGTTGTCACAAAATTGTCTGTCAACTAGTAATATTGTGGATGAATTGAGTGTTGCTGAGTTGTCCTGTCACTAAGTTGGATATTATCCAATTGACCCTGAACCAAATAAATACAAATTGGAGAAACAGAAAATTTACATTTTAGAATAAATCTACACAAATCTTGTGTCAAAAAAGTAAATAATAGCCCACTACCTGTTAACAAACACATTAATAATTATATTATGAAAAAATATCATGCTTTAGGAAAACCTTTTTCCAAATATTTCCCTTTTGGGGTTCTTGTGAAAAGAATAAGAGATAATTTTATGAAAAATTATTTTGTTATTAAATTTAAAATCATATTAAAAGTTACACATTTTGACAATAGAGAGAGCATGAAACACGTAGAAAGCTTTCAGGTGAAAAGAAAATATTGTTTGAGAAAGCTTCATTGTAGAAACTGTGAAGTATCCTGGATAACATAGAACTAGTACTTTAAACTTTTATGTGCATGTGGACTTGGTGTTTTTAATTAACAGCATAAATTAGTTTTTTAAATATTTTTAAAGTCATTCTTATAAATATGTATTTTATCAGTTTCAGCCAAGCCACACAGAAAAAAGAAAAATAAACAAACAAAAGCACTCTTGCTGACCCTATTCACTGTAACATATTGCAAAGTTTTTCAGTGAAAAAACTAACGTAGATAAGGCAACTTCCTTTTGCTCCAAATATTATCTGCTGTTTTTCCCTATATGAATTTCTCATTGTAATATTTCTAGTGTTGTGGTAGAACACATACTTCCCTACTACCTTGCTGTTACGTATTTTTTATGTTTTATGTTCTTCATAGACTAAACGCAACAGAAAAACACAGATAACAGCTTGTATAATTTAATACACTAACCTATTAACAAATATAACAGATATAACATAAATTATACAATAACAGTGACAGATATTAAGTTATAACATTCGAAATTAATTACAAAACAAAATACTAGTTTCAAACTTCAAAATTAAATCACAATACAAAACGGTACTGGCCTGTATCTAATACAATGAATTAAAATGAAAGTCTCAAATTCCAGTCTCGGGTGTGAATTTGGTCCCATGAAGAGATTCCGAAACAGTTCACAGTTCAATAAATTCGCCGACTCTCAGCACAAGCAGTAATTCAGATGTATCGTAGAGATTGACAAAATATAATCACAGCTTCTGTAGATCTAATTTCAATCACAAATCCAAGTTGAATATTCACAGCAAACACTTAATCTTTCTCAAATAACTAAAACTGATGCCTGAATCTCACTCTTATTCTTCGAATAAAACTAATGACTGAATCTATCTTCTTTTTTCGAATAAAAACTGATGTCTGAATCTATCTCTCGTCACCGTCTTTTATACCGATAGGCCTATTTCTCGAACAATCTTGAAATTTCCATACAACTCCAGAGGTATCCACGCATATCCGTTCTTGCACGAGACTACACATCTAGACAGGAAGTCACCAGCACTCATTTACAAACATATAATTGGTCTACTTAATTCGAGAAAGTTCTAAAATGTTACCCTGAAGGAATAACAAAATATTAGTTTAAACTTCGAAACAATAATATCAATATGGAAAAATGAATAATACAAATGAAAATTCAAACACGATACGACATGTTGTCGTTTACAAAATATTTACACATATTCATAACACATGCCTTTAAGTTGGTGATTTTTTTCATCAAGTCAGTATAATTCTTCTGGTATATGATCAAGTAGATGAAGCCTTTGGTAATAAGTAGGAAAGAGGTGTCAGATAAAACAACAGTTCAACTTCCAATGCTAACATCATGACCATTCCTTGTGATAATATCCAGCTGATGAATCACGAGTTCTTCACATGATGCAGGTATGGAATGATTCATCCACGAAGCTGGATATTCTTTAAAACATTTCCCACATACTTTGTAGCTTCACTTACTGCTCTAGCTACACTTAACATCTATGGTCTTCTCCACCCTTAAGACATATAGAATGATTGATCAGCCTTCAGATTCAGCCTATCTTTACAACACTGGCAGATATCAGAAAAAAAGCTTTTGATAGAAACTTCATGAACAACTGCTGATGTTGAGTGAAAACAGTACCACTGCTAGAGATGGATCAATCTTCCACTGGTCTTCCCTTCGCAGTGGAAGGTACACTTAATGAGTTGAGTTTTCCTCTTCTTCCCTGTATTTCCAGAAAATAGCTTATCTACACAATGGTCACTCTGCCATATTTTCAATGTGATATTTTAGCTAAT
Organism: Carcinoscorpius rotundicauda; assembly: GCA_011833715.1. Taxonomy (NCBI): domain Eukaryota; kingdom Metazoa; phylum Arthropoda; class Merostomata; order Xiphosura; family Limulidae; genus Carcinoscorpius; species Carcinoscorpius rotundicauda. Next base: position 39,427,470 of record CM022403.1, read on the forward strand.
TGTCCTGAAATAAAGGTGACTTCTACAACTGAAAATGTATTTCAGAGAGATGGTCACCTCTCTAAATAGCTATCCACCCTACTTTTCCATTTCTGATGTGTCTGTAGACAATGTTTAAGGATTATAATGCACAAAAAGCTTGTTTTGCCCTCTTACTGGTGGAGAGGTGTGGTTTGGTGTTGCTTTGCAATACAGACTAACCCAGTACACATTATTGCATTCAAGCATGAGAGCACTTTCATTGGCTCAGTGCAAGTGGAAAAACTTTTCAGCAATACTGAAATGCTATCTAAGTATTCTATGAAAAGGTGAGAATGAAGGAAAGAAAAAAACAGCCTGGAAAATGACTGAAGTTCATGAACAATGCTCTTCTGCACAAGGAGGTTGAAAGAAAAACTAACAAATGATTCTTGAAAAGCCAGACAAAGAAGAAGTGGAATGAAGAAAACCAGATAACTTGGCAGAAAAGAGAAAGAAACTCATAGCACTTAAAAATACAGATTACTACAGTACTCTATTAAATACATGGATGATAAAGGATAAAATTAAACATCTTCTCTTACCCCATAAATGTATTTTAAAAACATCTAGTACACAAATACCATTTTGTGAACATATTTGAAAATCTATATTATATTAACACTATCAGTTATCCTGTCTTGATATGTAGTATAGATAGAAATATTACTCATTATCTTCCTATTCTACATGTAGTACAGCAGATAAGAACGTATGGAAGAAACACTAACTTATACATTAACTTCATATGTGCTGTGTTATGTAGCATAATTTTAATTCTAATTTGGCAGTTATGAGAAATTCAATATATGTATCAAATTTATTATATTTACCAACAAGATTACTTCACACAATCTTCTTTTTTAACAGAAATATATTTTACTATCTAACAACAATACAATTTATAATAATAGATATTACAAATACTGATTTATATACAACAGTTTTACAAACTTACAGAAAATACAGAGTTTCATATCTGGTCTAGAAATGAATATTTTATCAACAATCCAAATCCATGATGAGCAAGTCAATTCTGAGTTGATATTGTTGTGCCTTACCCAAGTTAATGCTGTCTTTTCTTGGCTGGTCTCATACTAGTTTTTAGCTCACTTCTTACAAACTTTGCAGGATGTCCCTGAAAGTCCATATCCTTGATGCTCATCTTAATAAATTCAAGGAGAACATGGGAGCATACCCAGAGTAACAAGACGAGCACTTCCACCAAAATATATTGGACATTTAATGCCGCTACCAAAGAGCGTATAACAAAAACATGATGGGAGACTATATCTGTGGGCTGATACGTGAAAATTATTTATATTAAAGTTGCATATCTCGAAGAACTACTCACCTCTAAACATTTTTGTTCATTTTTACATAACTTTTGTATAAATACGTGTAAATCTTGATTCATGTTGTTTTATTCAAACTTTACGTGAATGAGAATGTGCAAATTTGCCCATTTTTACATAGAAAATAGGTTAATTTCTAAATTTCATTATCCAGATCACAAAAGCAAAGTTTGAAGGGAATAATGGCCATTTTCTGTACTTTTACAACATAAGCAATTAAGAAATAACACATACTATTCATTAACAAAATTTGTATTACACAGTGTTATTGATTCTTGCTCTCAAGAATCTTCTACAAATTTAGAGAACAAGCAGGACTTATGCAATACACATCCAATAATGAATGTCACATGTCAAACTGAAACACATGTAGGTATTAAAATAAATGTATAAAAGTAAATCCATTACAGCTGTGGTACTTAAGAGAAACTTGATGTGTAACTATTAGTTTAAAATGAGGTTGAAAAATCAATTTAAGACAAAAACATGCATACTTGGTTCCTTAAATGAACAAAACATTTAAAGAAAACACCAAAATTTCTTCATGCAAGTTCTACAATATCATATTAATTTTAAATCAATTCACAAAAAAACACCACAAATGTACTTTCCTCACAGGCAAATATATTTAAAATTCCAAGCGAAAGAAGCATATTTTTTTTATTTATACATACAAGAGCTTTCTTACAAATATGCATAATTCTGTTCTCATGATTCCCAATAAATTTATAATTTTCCTACATTAAAAATTTATTTGTCATTGGTACTTCTCTATTCTCACAAGATTTGCTATTCTTGTTCAATTCTTCCCTCAACATGAATACCTTTTCTTTATTCATACCACAAGCCTTTCGCTCCTCTCTTATTGAAATCAAACAATCCCATGTTTTTCATGTAAATCATTATGCGAGACCTCTCCTCTAAGCGAAACATAGTACAATTGTGATTCAACTCCTTCCATGCACCTCTACCGAGCTATCACTTCAAACTTTGGGAGAAAATAAAAACATTAGAAGTGTGTGGGAAAGAAAGTTGGGAAGTAAGCATGAGTGGAGGGTAGTACCTTTTGAAATTACATTTTCATTACAGGAAAATTATAATTTCTGAAACAGTACCTCCCCCAACTCACAAGATTAACTAGAATACCATTTAGGAGGAGGGAATAATAGGAGAAAAGAACAGACGTATCCTCCCAAAAGCATCAAAAGGATACCTCAGTAGATGAAAGAGTCAAATCAGAATATCTGAAGAGGATAAACTAATTCTGAGCCATGTATACTCTTCACCTGTGTGTGGAATGCGCAAGATAGGGTGGAAAATGAGAATGCATGCCAGTGGGAAAGAATGTGATAGGAATGTGATTTGATGTACCAGCTCTGTCTAGCCACCAATGCAGATCATCTCACAGGGAAGGAGGAAGTGAACTGGCAGTGGAAAGAGGATCCTGATCAAGGTTGTGCAGTTCATGAAGCAATCATTTATGGAATCTCCTCAGATAGGAACTAGTGATGTCATGGAAGACCACATCCCTAAAAGCGATAAAATCTCATGAGAGATAAATGATGGAGCCAGAGGCCAAAATAAACAAAAAGTTCCATTAAACTAAGTCTTAAAAAAGAGGTAGTTTTCAAACTGTTATTCATGTCCAAAAATGCCTCCAAGTAGACAAGAAAAGGGAACTTTGGAATTCATTGCACAGAAAGAATTCACCAAATATGACTTGTGTCATGTGTAAAGAAAATGTTTGCACACTGAGGGCAGCACTGAGTGAGAATAGCTAATCTTGTGAAGAGAGGAAAGTTCCACATCAGGAGAAAATGTTTTGGTAAAGTTAATACATTTAAATCATTCGTCCCATAAAAATACAGAATACTTCAATAAACTAACCACTTGTTTGGTTAACTGTTTTCTGCTCATCTTCAGATAGCTGAAGGCTGGCAATGGACTCATGCAACAGTGAACTTTTACTTGTGGTGATCATCAAGGAAGGGGCTCTGTTCCTTGCTCTAACAGCATGAAGGATGCTCTGTTGCCCAATGTCACAATTCTGAACGGAGAAAATACTGTAGTGAATACTTTTCATAATCAAGCAATTTTATTTTAAATTACAGATTTTGACAAAACTTATTTTTATTCAAGTACTACTCAATAAATTGTTTGTAAATGTTTAGCTTTGGTCTGATTTTGATAAACAAACATATATAATTTCTTAAACAGTTGTTAATCCCACCTTTCCATGACTAATTTACAATCTACCTTTTGTCAGATACATTTTAATTAAATGTTTCTAAGGTTTCAACACACATGAAATTATTTCAAAATCAATGTCAAAGTTGTAACCATAAGGTAATCCTCTTATTCAGGTAGAAGAGTGAGTAAGGAAATATACCAAGTAAAGTAGGTTGAAATGCAATATGCAAAGTAAGTAAAAGAATCAACCTGAGGAGAACTCAAGAACCATCCAGATAATCACAACCACAGACTAGTTAATGTGATTTTATTACAGGCATAATATTTTCAAAATTCCAATTTTTTTTATCATTAGTCTGAATGTACATTTTTTATTCAATTTATGAAAGTTGTCTTACAAATATACATGTGCATGACTATTATTTTTAGTGATCCAAGCTTCACATACTATATACATTTCAATCATTAGCCTTGTAATAAAAACATTCATATGACTTCACGAATATTCTTATATAATATAGACCATGACAGAAAAAGTGTACGTAGACCCAAAGTATACACTACTTTTATAGTGCAACAGTACTTGCGATTAAGTGTCACAGCCATTCTCATGCCAGTAAAATTGCACTCACTCAATGCAAAAAGCTACATATTGATTTTTTCCAGCAGCTTGGTAATGGGAAAGCAAGGATTTTCTCTCTCCATTAAAAGAAATTTGGATAGAAAAATTCCTATTGGCGAGAAGACAGTAGTTGCATGTAGATAAATGAAACTTCTCATCTACACAAGGTACACCACTGAGAATTTGAGCAAGGTTAACCACAAATAACCCACCTTCCATAAGACCTGAATATTATTACAAATATATATATTGGGTCTACGTACACTTTTTCTGTCATGGTCTATATTATATAAGAATATTCGTGAAGTCGTACGAATGTTTTTATTACAAGGCTAATGATTGAAATGTATATAGTATGTGAAGCTTGGATCACTAAAAATAATAGTCATGCACATGTATATTTGTAAGACAACTTTCATAAATTGAATAAAAAATGTACATTCAGACTAATGATAAAAAAAATTGGAATTTTGAAAATATTATGCCTGTAATAAAATCACATTAACTAGTCTGTGGTTGTGATTATCTGGATGGTTCTTAACATAACGTACAGATCAAGAAAAATTAGATTAACATTTCCCATTATTACTTAATACAAGTTCCTTGTAACAGAAGGATAATCCTTGTAATGCAACACTGGACTCATGGTTACTTCTTTTCTCTCTCTCTCTGTTTTAATTAGATAATGTTTATGAAAACTGTCAAGAAATCTCCTTAGAATCTCTGGAAAAACTGGAGAGAGATAAGACCAAGAGGATTTTGAAATTAAACTGTAATGATGTGACACAAAGGTGTCTGGAATAGTCCAGAATAGTGTAAGATTTCATCTAGATAGAATGAAAGACCAAAAAGGAAGAAAATCATAAAAATGATAAATCTGATAAAAATGACTTTTCAGAAGATAAAGTGTCATCTTCTATGGAATAACTGACAAGCAAGATGAGCTGTTTAACATATCCAGTTAAAGTGGAAGGATATAACTTATAAGAAGTAGAGAAATCCCATGCTGAGAAAATGTAATTTTAGCTTCCTTTACTGGAACTGTGTGGGCAAAATGACAAAGTTGTACATGACTAAAAAGACATCTTCAGGTAGAAGAGTGAGTAAGGAAATATACCAAGTATATATGAGATAAAAGTGGCAGTTGATCAAAAAAAAAGATCCAATTACCCTACTACACAACAAAAGAGTTTTAGAGTTAATAACACTCTGGATATTAATTACACTTATGATATATCAAAAGTTAAAAAATTCTGTGTGCTGTCTCCTGCATGACAGAAAAAAATACATTTTAAGAGAATGATGCACAGTACAGGCATTGAAAAGTTCAGAAGACTTGTAAGAGCCTACATTAAACCACTTTTAAGAAGTACGTGAGAACTAGTGAAAGAAAAGGAAAATTATCAGAAAAAAAGAGAGGTAAAGTCACTGCCAATGTGGCTCTGTTCCAAGTGGATGAAGAAACAACTGACAAACCATTCTTGAAAACTCAAGTATAAAATGAAAGTGGGAGATGGGAGAAGTGGATGTGTCAGAACTCATAAATGGTCAATTTGCACAGTAAACTGCAACAACAGGTACTCTGACAAAGTGAGCAAGGAAGATGTTGCCCATCTTGTAAAGAAATTGAGAAAAACAATAGCTGAAGCAGAAAATGCAGTGGTAGATGATGAACATAATGAAATAATAAAAAAGGATACTCCAAGATAGAAGAAATAGATATTTCTGGATCACCAAGAATCAGGAGGAAGTAGAAGAACCTGGAAAGAGGTGTTGCATATTAGAGGCAGTATCCTCTTGAAGAGTTAAAGATGAGGATACACATATAAATACTGGATGAATCAATCTAGACTCAGAAAATCTGCTGTTATGATAGCAGTTTAGAATTGGTGATTAAAACTTACTGGAAGTTTTAATTTTTTCATTTATGAATTTATGTCAATAAGTTTAGTTACAAACTGTAAATTTGTAATTTTGTATCACACATTATTTAATTTTTTCATTTATGAATTTATGTCAATAAGTTTAGTTACAAACTGTAAATTTGTAATTTTGTATCATACATTATTTAATTTTTTAATTTAAAAGTAAATGTTAAAAACAACCTAAACACTGATTTTTGTGTAATACGGCACGTTGAATGTAGCACTCTTTCAAATTAGATGTTTGGGATGTCAAAATACAAACCCATCACTTATGTATAAATAAGCAATTCAAATTAGCAATTTTGACAACACAGAACATAAAATACAAACCACCTATCTTTTATATTTGCAGGAACATTGTTCACACACTGAACCAACACAGTAGCCCTTATATACACTTACTTAAATATAAGACGTAAATAACCAATTGATAGCTCACACTGTCTCTCTAGTGGATTTCTCAGCCATTTTTAAATATAACAGGCATCACCTTTTTTTTTCATGACAAACTTCTGTGCTATTAAACTGAATCTTAAGGATATTTGAGGTTTCGTTTTTTTGGACCAAAATACAGCTTAATTACCAACCTTGATAAATTATATTTGAATTATATGGTATTGATATTGCATTTTATGATCTCTTGGTTACTCAAATGTACATATAAAATGCTATTTCATTTCACATCCCCTAAGTGCAAATTTTCTGAAGGCTTAGCAAGCTATGGCATGCAGCAACAAAATACAAAGGTCATAACCTAAAAAGATAATTGTTTGCTTTGCTTATTTATATACTTTTCCATGTTTTAAGTAAAATAAGTTTCAGAATTTGTTTGTAAATAATAATAATTAATATTCATAAATAATGTACTGTAAGTGCATTTTATCAAATACTAGTCCACCAAAACACAGTGAAGACATAGAAGACTAAAGGTTAGTTTTACGTTATTGAATATAGTAACATGGATGCACGTGCTACGAGTCACTGTAACTTCTGTACTGTTAGCAAGGCATGCCTCAAAGGTCGTTATCATAAAAATATTAAATCAGTGTAAATGAGTAATATTATGAGACTGAAGTTATTTAGTATAAGAAATTATGATTTCTTATAATTTGTAACCATTATAGAATGGATAAGGCTTAATTTATATTCATTTTTTAATTTTTATGATGGTTATGAGAATGGTCAAACAAACTGAACCTATACAAAAATTCATTAGTGAAAATAAAAGATCAAATATGAAAGTTTTTCTTAAGCATTTGATAAACTATCTGGTCATTATAAAGATCTTGCATGTGAAAGTATTTTTAATCATAAAATGAAAATTAATCTGTAGGTAGGACAGGCAACATGTGAAGAAAAGATGCATGAGAAAACACATTGCTAAACAAACCTTAAGACTTAATAAAAAAAAAAAAATCTGATAGGTAATGCCCACTAATAATCTGCTAAATTTTTTAAACATGCACTTACAAATTTAAAAGTTGTGATAAGAAAACTTATAACAAGCACAAAATAGTTACAAGGTTAGTCTCAAGGAATGAGCTTCCTATATATACACAGCACTATAAAAAAAACACTGGATAAAGCAGTATTGAAATATACTAACAACCAATCAAAATGAAAAATACAAATACATACAAAGATAACTTTTAGAGGTAGTGCTTAGAATGTTTATATTACATTACAATTTTGGGTGTAGCTGGATGTAAGAAGGATAGCGTTTTTTTACAAAGGAGTCATTCAGGGAACTATACAAATAAATGGTAAAAATCAATTATGTTACACACAAGGTAAATAGCACCTAATTATATTGGTATAATGTAAATGGTCTAACTTATTTCAAACTATAATCACTAATATTAAAAGATACAGAAACTGACATTTCTTTTTGGAAAGAAAAGTACAATCATTACTATTAGTTATAGTCAACATGTTTTGGTAAAAGTTTCCAAACTAGTCAGCTGTAACTAACAATAAAGACTTTACATTCCATTGGGCTAAAAAATGTCAATTTTCACTCTTAATACAGCTGCACTATGTGCCTGAAAAGGAATTATAATCACCAACATAATAAAAATCAATACGTTTTGTTGCAGAGTTTCTCAATTATTTTATAAAACTTTTCAGAAAAGATAAAAGTAACAGGTTAACATTTTCCTAAATTCAAAATATATTTCTGATAACACTTATACCAATGACACTTTCAGCTATTACTCAACTGCCAGGGTTTCTTCTTTGTCCATCTTAACACTGACCTCATTTTTTCCCCATTCACTACAGTCTTTAATGTCTTACTCAACTGCCCTTGGTGATATTTGTCTTGTGATACTCACAACCAACATCAATGTGCCCTCCTGGTATTGTGTAGTAGCACCTCATTCAGATTATTTTAACAAATTTTCAAGACTGACGCCATGCCAGTTGTTGACATCAGCTCTTAATAGAGATGAAGGGGTGGAAAGTGTGAATGAAGGTAATTATCAGGGGAAATACATTTTCAATTTAAAAAAAATTGAAAGCCACACACTAGCTCTGAATGACAGAATCATAAATGTCATACTCAATTAAAGGATCAGAACTCATCCTGTTGAAAATTTGGAACATTTGTCTTCACTACCCAACCATGTTGACAAGAAGTATTCCACTTGACCCCGAAATTATAAAGAGCATGTGAAACAACCTTGTTCGAGCAAGAATTCAGAATGGGACCACTGCACATTCAGAATTATGGGGGAAAATGGAATCCCTTCCATGAACAATATACTGAACTAACACCTATCATTAAGAAATGCTACACACATCTCAGCCTGATAGTTCAGCATCAAATTGAACCTGTACTATGGATAGGCTTCCATGTAGGCTAATGCTGCTCCTACAAACAACTAGGGGAAAAAGCTCAGGGGCCCAGGTAGGAGGGCCATCAGCTTTACTCATTTTTTCTGAAAGTGGAGGAATTCACTCTAACACTTCAGAGGAAAAAGCCTCTGTCAACCACCCCAGTGACTTGAAACCAAGTGTGATAATGACTCCCTAGCTCCACTAGTAACATCTGGGAAGTATGTGCATTGGGGGACAAGAGGAACAGTGCTCTGAAAACAGTGCAAGAGGTAAACCAAGTTCACTATATTTCTGGGACAGGCAAGATTCTCTTCAGTTTCACTCATGATAGTTCATATTACGGCAACACCACCTGGTGAGCTCCTACAGAGTGGGTTCCTGTAAAAACAAGGTCAGGGACCCTGAAAAGTATAAATAAAAAGTACTCACTCCTCTGAATAATCTAGCAGAAATAGTTAAGATAGCAGCAAGGGGTAGCCAAAAACCTTCAGATGAAGAGATCAGGCCAATAGTACAAGATATAAGTATTTTGTAAGGAAGTCCACATTCCAGTCTGCACAATCACCTCTTGTAGGCAATTAAACATAAAAAAAATGAAATCTGATTAAATGTGACTCAAAGAAGATAACTCACCTTCCAAAACAGCTCAGAATAAAAAACGTTGTCTGGTATCTCTAAAAGTGCTAGTTCAGGTAACAAAACCTTCAAGGACATCACAGAACATGAACAAGATCAAAATCTAATTGGATTAAGAGAAAGAGTGAGCAGATGAATTGAACAAAACAATTGTCCCATTTCCCATCTGACAGAGTGTTTGATAAGAAGGACAGGTCTGAGAGCATAGAGATGAAAAGGCAATCTGTAAAGAAGCAGTAAAAATCACTCCAACCAACAATGTAAGTCAGAAGCAACAGAAAATAAACCAACAAATAAATAGAATACGTGGATTGTAAGAGTCAGGTCACAATCAGATGTAGAAAAAAAAAACAAGTTACCTTAATCAGCCTTGTAGTTAACTGGAATTGTCATTTTCGAACAATTACTCAAAATTATCTCAGGAATCTAGAGAGAACTGGGAATTCATAAAAATACCTGATCACAACAAATAGTATTTGATAAAATCACCATTAAGAATGGTGATTGTGGAAGATGCAAAAACCTCTGTCAAGAAGCCAAGTTAAAAAACAGGTTATGGTTGACACTACTAAATGAAAACAGTTCAACCTTTTCTCAATACAACATTACTAATAAGCATGCCATTACCATGGATGAAAGTGTAATCTAGACCATGCAGAAACCTGAGACAGATGGATGTCAACCTTAGAAATCCCAATGCCATTTAAAATACAGCATAACCTCTATGCCAAAAAAGAGCTTGAGCTTCTGGATAGCCAGATGTACCATATCAGATCATAGCTGCCTCCATTGCAAAAGCCTAAAAAGAAGTAGAAAAATTAGAAATGCAAGAAAGAACTGCAAAAGCAAAAACCCAGGTGTAGCAACCAATGTGGTGCTATTAGCAAAATCTCATAATTGGTTGAAACAAATCAACTATCACTGCATAAAATGTTGGGTAAATAGTATATAAAAAACAAAAAGTACATGATTAAATATTAACGTTTATCTTATTATTTTCACATTTTAAGTTTCCCTCTCCCCAAGAAAAAGCCTCAGAAGAATAACATTTTACAGTCTGAAATAATCTTAGTTTCCTAATTAGCAAGGTCTGTATCTTGCAAACTCTAATCATCTCTGCAGTTAGAAATGTGACTTGCTGTAAGGGGAAAAATAATATGACCAATACCAACACAACTCAAATAGCCTGGACCATTTCGTTTAATGATACTCAACAGTAGTCACGAATTCTCACACAGAATTTCATGCTAGGCCTTTTCATTTGAAGGCTAGTAAAGCATTGAATTAAAAAATACATTGCTTTTGAAAATAATGTAACAACTAATATTATTAACTTCATATTCATGAGCCCTATAAAAACAAAATGAAAAAATAGGCTAGTAATAGTTTACAATTATCAACATTTATTTATATTATTTATCAAGTTTAATGTTATTCGCTGCCAAACCTTTATGAATTAACTTAAAATGAATAATAAATAAATATCAAACCTCAACACACAGGTCGTCATCTAATTCTTTGCCAGCGAAGATTAAGCTCAAGTCTTCTGGTAAAACATTGAGCTTCGAGCTCAGTTTCTTTCATTTATGAAATTATCCATTGCGGATTAATATCAAAAGGCACAGATATTTGACCATTGAAGCGAACATTAATTCTCAATTTGTTCATATCTACAGGGTTTTTGCGTTTAATAATTCCTAACGATACTAAAATACTGGAAATAAAACTTCCGAATAAGTAAACAACATGATTAATAATGAAAGTCGCCATATATAATGCTAGGGACCATTACGAAAATTGGGCATTAAATTTACACAGTCTCTACTTTTTATAGACGTTTTATTGTAAATACTTTGGTGTATTTCCATCTAATAATTCCTAATGATACTTAAATATTATAAACAAAACTACCAAATAAGCTAACAATATGATTAAGAATAAAAGTCGTCATATAAAATGTTAGGGACTATTCAAAATATAAGGGATTAAATTTACCCAGTCAATACTCTTTATAAAAGTTTTTTTTCTAATAAACACTTGTTTTAAGAAGTCGAAAGAAGTAAATAATAAAAAGTTATATTAAAATGCGCACTCCTTACATGGCCATTTGCCTTCGGTATGTGTAATATAACATATATTTGTTTTAGTTTATTTCTCGCTTTTCAAGTTATAATGAAATTACATTTCGCACTACGAGCCTTTACAATTTTATTCCTTCCTAATGTTTTTCTTTATCCATTTAATTTTTGTTTGAAAAACATGTGTGCTCTAAACATTATTAATTGTTGTGTCAATAACCTAACTTTTAAATAATTTATTTAGTTTGTCATACAAATATACATCAAACCTACGTTAAAGTCAGTACACATCACGTCACGCTTTGTTTTGATTTCTCGAAATAGCAGGAATCATAAAAGTCAAGATGCATTCATCCAGACAGAGTAGTTCGAATTCTGTCTGCTCATTTCAATTTTAGAGAAAGGTGTGTGAAAATGGGCAGTGAAACTTATGCTTCTAGTGCGATTTGGTATAATAAGCCGAAAGTAGACACAGTGTGATATCACTTAGTCTAAAGCCAAGTGAAAAAATTTATCCTGACTGTAAAAAATACGGATTCAGTTCTAAACTTAAATCGTTTCCGAATTAAGCTGTTCTGTATAGTATAACCAAACCGTTTAATAAAACGGTTATTTTTAATCATCCGAGACTCTAACTTGAGAAATCGACAAATCTGTATATGAAATATAAGTGATTTTTTTTTATCTGTCATGTTAATAAGATGTATTTTTGATATTTTTTTCGTTCACACCTCCTTTATTAGAATGTATTAATAAAGATATAAATAGTTTTGTTTCGAGTTTACTTGTACGCAAAGCATATTTTATTACAATTTACAACTTTCACAGCACATAAGATTAGTTTCCAAAAACAGATACGACGTTTCGATCACTCATGTTATCATTAACAAACACACAAATTTTAACAGTAATGATTTGTTTTTGATTGTTTGTTTTTGAATTTCGCGCAAAGCTACACGAGGAGTATCTGCGCAAACTGTCCCTAATTTAGTATGTAAATCATCACTACCCACTTCCAACTTTCAGGCTACTTTTTTTAGAAACGAATAGTGAGATTAACTGTTGCGTTATAACGTCCCCGCGGCTGAAAGGACGAGCATGTTTGGTGCGAAAAGAACATATTAATATTTAAATCAACTTTCAAAATCAAACAATACATTTAAATTTGATAATTGAATGTAAATTCTTGTAAGTATCTATCCAAGTGAATTTTTTACACATTATTGATGTATATCTAAACAAAAAATATGTAAAAAAAATCATAGAATATTTTATGCAAAATATTTTCTTTGCTTGAAAATATGTAGAGAAATAACCACCAAAGATATATGGGATGAACCTGGTATTTATTAAATTTGGGTTATTTGATTGAATTAATAATCCTTCTCCAATTTTTTCTGTTAGTGTCGGGCTCGTGTTTTAGTATTGTGATGTTCTGTTTAGGGCTATGGAAAGGTGTTTTCGTGTTCTCTTGCAGGTGATCTTCAAGTTATGCTTTCCTTCACCAATGTAAAATACTGGAAAACACCATCTTTCAAAATTTGTAGTGCATACTAGAGAGATTTATACATATATTATGTTGTGTACATTAACCATAATGAAATCGCAAATGCAAAACGATGGTTCAAACAAATATATCTTTTTTCACATTTACCTTGAGTGTAAAAGTCGTTTTTTATTGACTTTTATCAACTGTTAGGTTAAATTTTGTGAATGTTTCCTGGTGCAATGAGTTTGTTATACAATTTTCTTAACATGTTTAATTTTTGTTCCAGAGATGAAAACGAATCTAGACTTTGTGTTAAGGTTACATTTACGTGCTAGTCTTTTCGAAATTTCTGACAAAGGTAGTCTAATATTTTCTTTATATGAGCTGATTAAAATAATTATATTTTCTTTTATTTGTCTGTGGACTCACACCATTGAAAACCGAGTTTCGAGGCTTTTTAGAATGCCTAGATTTTGGTGGATTACATGTTTAAAAATCAATTTACGTAATTTCGGTTGTGTGTATTTTTCTATGAATTTTGGTTGTGAAACCTTAAAAGGCTCGTGAGATGTTAACTTTAAAAATTATAGTGTAGTTTTTTTTTTTACATTTTACACTGTGAAATGTATGTCTTTGTGCAAATCCATATCGGGCTATCTTTTGAGTCCACCGAGAGGTATCAACCGCTGATTTTAGCGTTGTAAATCCGTACACTTACCGCTGTACCATTGTGAGACCCTCATAGAAATAATAATATCCGAAGTTAATTCACTGAAGTTAAATGGTTTGAAATGTTCGAAATGTATAAATGTTCCTGGTCAAATATCTGTAGTTTCCCAACTGATAACCGTTAATCACCGTTATAGCTGCGAGGTCTATAGCATACCAACTGTAGCAAAACCAAAACAAACAAGTTTGTTTGGTATTTGGAATTTCGCGCAAAGCTACACAAGGGCTATCTGCCCCAGCTGTCCCTAATTTAGCAGCATAAAACCAGAGGGAATGCAGCTAGTCATCACCACCCATGGCTGACTCGTGGGCTTCTCATTTACCAACGAATAGTGGGATTGATAGTCACTTATAACGCCTCTACAGCTGAAAGAACGGGGATTCGATACCGCGACCCTTATATAACGAGTCTATCGCCTTAACTAACTTGGCCATGCCGGGCCCAAACATACCAAACAGAAAGTGTATCGTCTCTCCGTGTGTTGCGATCAGGGGCGTAGATCCTGGGGTGGATGGGGTATACATCCCACCTTCATTTTAGGTGAGGGATATGGTGCATACAATCATCCATCCCTACAATTTGGTCTGTTGAATTGTTTTATTGCATCACAGATCCACAAATTGTGTGTTTGTTCTCACCAATCGAATTACATAATTATGCCGAGATGTAGGCTTTTTCAGTAACCGAAATGTACATCTTTAATAATGGGAGTACTTCTGAGCTTTTCGATCTAAGCGATAGTTCGTAAGTATCAGTCAGTAGACTTAAGTATACATGCAAGGCTTGCAAGCACGATCACAAAATCTACCTACGTTTTTGACGTAGTGTGAGATTAAGTAAAATTTTCGTCACAACAGATTGAACAGAGCATGAAATTCGACAATATTACTCCCAAACGTAAACTCCTGTGATCGAGATCTGGCAGGCCATTTGTAGCTTGAAGTTGCATCAATATTGTGTGTATATTGTGCGGTTATCCTACGCCATTTGTTCTAATGCATGTCTAGCCAGTTTTATTGTCGAACGCGTTACTCTCTCTCCTCAGCTGCCGAAGCCTCGCATCATAGTGTACGTTTAGTGTACAGTTAACGACAGGTTCGGGCCGCTCGGATCCAAACACGCCCTTTAGTCAGCCTCGATTTTACAACAAGGTCAGTTGGCTCGGTAGTCACTGTGAGGTTCGCGTGTTCGACTTAAATACATTCTACAGTTCAGTCCCACTTCCATTCTGTTCTATCTTCGTTCGTTACGTTAGAGTTTTTCAATAAAGACAGTATTTTAGTCTGTTAAGTCATCTGGAAAACAGATTCCAATTATGACAAGAAAGCGTCTGAAACTTTCAGATGTTAGACAATTCTGCAAGCTAGTTACTGGTACCACAAGTGACAATGCAGATAATTCAACAGCCTCAAGCAAAGGAATAGAAACTTGCCATGCAGAAAAAAATACCATGTCCATCAGAGGATGAGTCTGAAAATGCTTTTGCAACTATTGCACACCATGAACCACCAGACAGTTGTGAAACAAGTTTGTGCAGAAATGAAAAATCTGACACTTCACAGATACGGTGTGGAAAGCCATATCATACAGACGCACAATTAATACCACAAGATAAAGCAAAATATCAAAATATCAATTTCCAGGGCAAGTGGTTTGATGAGTTACCATGGCAGCACTTTGACAATCAAACTCAAAAAGTCATAGGCTTTCATTGTGCCAAGGCATAAAATAGAGGCATTTTTGCAGGGAAATTGGAGAGGCCAGTGGAGTTTACCTTCATACCCACCGATTTTTGCAACTGGAAAAAGCAGAACAGAAATTCAACGAACACCAATCCTCCTCTCAGCACAGATTCTCGATATCTCCAGAAGGTTTACTTGATGCAACTCGAGTGACTGTCCAGCTACATGATGGAAAAAAGAAGCAGCAGGAAGAATGCAAAAGAAGTCTAGCCAAAATATTCGGAAGTTTACATTTTTTACTGAGGTCAAGGTTTTAATGTCTTGCTTCAGAGGTCAGGCAAATACAAGACAATGTTTGAAAAGATTGTATGGTCCAGTTAAATACATCCGCCCACTGTCCAACACGCTGGTTGTGCCGCCTATCTGCAATTACATGTGCTAATGATCACTACAGTAACATTGGTGATTCTTTGTCTGAATTAGCAAATGAAAAATTAGATGTAGCGGAGAAAGCACGAGGTCTGCTGGACAAATTTGACAAAGAAAAAACATTTGAAAAGAAAATTACAACAAGATATTTGATGAAGCTGAGAAAAAGGTAACTTCCCTAGATCTGGTGCCAATTGAACTACCACGCATTCACAGACTCCCCCAGAAGGATCGCAGGTGATGGCTCAGCACTCCATTCTGCAACAGCTAGAGATTACTACAGAAGCCAATATTTTGAATTTGTAGGCACAGTCATAGAATACCTGACCACTACATTCAATGCAGACAACAATGACTTGAGGCAATATCTGGCACTTAAGAGCATGATCACATCTGGCGAAATTGACAACTCGGTTATAAACTTCTATCCAGAAATCTCCGTACAACGGCTCGAGTTTCAGTTGTCCTTGTTCAAAAGAGAAAGAGAAGTGCGAATGATGCTTACTGTAAAATGCATTAAACAAGCCAGCAGATTTTTAGTGAAGTGTTTCTTCACATGAAAATTTTGCTTGTATGTCCAGTATCCAGCTGCGAATGTGAATGCAGCTTTTCTGCATTAAGACAGTTGAAGATATGGTTGAGGTCAATTATGTCTCAGTGCCGCCTCAACCATGTGGCAGTTTGTCACAGTCACAAAGATGATGTCGACAAGATAAATATAAAAGAGCTTATGAAAGAATTCATAAACAGATCATAACAAAGGAGGTCTATGTTTGGTAACATGTAGACTAGAGGACTAAATGAATCTTACTTCAATGAAAAGTGGGAATAATTATGTGTTAAAATAAAAGGTCATAACCTAAAGAGATAATTGTTTGCTTTGCTTATTTGTATACTTTTCCATGTTTTAAGAAAAATAAGTTTCAGAATTTGTTTGTAAATAATAATAATTAATATTCATAAATAATGTACGTAAATGCATTTTATCAAATACTAGTCCACCAAAACAGGTGAAGACAGAGAAGACTAAAGGTCAGTTTTACGTTATTGAATATAGTAACATGGATGCACGTGCTACAGTCACTGTAACTTCTGTATTGTTAGCAAGGCATGCCTCAAAGGTCGTATCATAAAAATAATAAATCAATGAAAATATGATAATATTATGAGACTGAAGTTCTTTGGTATAAGAAATTATGATTTCTTATAATTTGTAACCATTATAGAATGGATAAGGCTAATTTATATTCATTTTTTAATTTTTATGATGGTTATGAGAATGGTCAAACAAACTGAACCTATACAAAAATTATTTGTGAAAATAAAAGATCAAATATGAAAGTTTTTCTTAAGAAGCATTTGATAAAACTATCTGTCTTATAAAGATCTTGCAAGTGATGAAAATTTTCTGATGCATACAAGTATTTTTAATAAAATGAAAATTATCTGCAGGTGGACAGGCAACTGTGAAGAAAAGATGCACGAGAAAAACACTGCTAAACAAACTTAAGACTTAACAAAAAAAAAAAAATCTGATAGGTAATCCCTACTAATAATCTGCTAAATTTTTTAAACACGCACTTACAAATTTAAAAGTTGTATAAGAAAACTTATAACAAGCACAAAATAGTTACAAGGTTGTCTCAAGGAATGACCTCCTATATATACACAGCACTATAAAAAAACACTGGATAAAGCAGTATTAAAATACTAACAACCAATCAAAATGAAAAATACAAATACATACAAAGATAACTTTCAGAGGTGGTGCTTAGAATGTTATAATACAATTTTGGGTGTAGCTGGATGTAAGAAGGATAGTGTTCTTTTACTAAGGAGTCATTCAGGGAACTATACAAATAAATGGTAAAAATCAATTATGTTACATACAAGGTAAATAGCACCTAATTAATTGGTATAATGTAAATGGTCTAACTCATTTCCAACTATAATCACTAATATTAAAAGTAAAAGATACAGAAACTACATTTCTTTTGGGAAAGAAAAGTACAATCATTACTATTAGTTATAGTCAACTTGTTTTGCTAAAAGTTCCAAACTAGTCAGCTGTAACTAACAATAAAGACTTTACATTCCATTGGGCTAAAAAATGTCAATTTTCACTCTTATAACAGCTGTACTATGTGCCTGAAAAGGAATTATAATCACCAACATAATAAAAATCAATAGGTTTTGTTCCAGAGTTTCTCAATTATTTTAAAAACTTTTCAGAAAAGATAAAAGTAACAGGTGAACATTTTCCTAAATTCAAAAATATTTTCTGATAACACTTATACCAATGACACTGTTCAGCTATTACTCAACTGCCAGGGTTTCTTCTTTGTCCATTTAACACTGGTCTCATTTTTTCCCCATTCACTACAGTCTTTTGTCTTACTAACTGCCCTTGGTGACATTTGTCTTGTGATACTCACAACCAACATCAATGTGCCCTCCTGGTATTGTGTAGTAGCACTTCATTCAGTTATTTTAACAAATTTTCAAGACTGATGCCATGCCAGTTGTTGACATCAGCTCTTAATAGAGATGAAGGGGTGGAAAGTGTGAATGGAGGTAATTATCATGGAGAAATACATTTTCAATTTAAAAAAAATTGAAAGCCACACACTAGCTCTGAATGACAGAATCATAAATGTCATACTCAATTAAAGGATCAGAACTCATCCTGTTGAAAATTTGGAACATTTGTCTTCACTACCCAACCAAGTTGACAAGAAGTATTCCACTTGACTGAAATTATAAAGAGCATGTGAAACAACCTGTTTGAGCAAGAATTCAGAATGGGACCACTGCACATTCAGAATTATGGGGGAAAATGGAATCCCTTCCATGAACAATTACTGAACCAATACCTATCATTAAGAAATGCTACACACATCTCAGCCTGATAGTTCAGCATCAAATTGAACCTGTACTATGAATAGGCTTCCATGTAGGCTAATGCTGCTCCTACAAACAACTGGGGAAAAAGTTCAGGGGCCAGGTAGGAGGGCCACAACTTTGCTCATTTTTTCCGAAAGTGGAGGAATTCACTCTAACACTTCAGAGGAAAAAGCCTCTGTCAACCACCCCAGTGACTTGAAACCAAGTGTGGTATGACTCCCTAGCTCCACTAGTAACATCTTGGAAGTACATGCATTGGGGGAAAGAGGAACAGTGCTCTGAAAACAGTGCAAGAGGTAAACCAAGTTCATACTATTTCTGGGACAGGCAAGATTCTCTTCAGTTTCACTCATGATAGTTCATATTATGGCAACACCACCTGGTGAGCTCCTTAGAGTGGGTTCCTGAAAAACAAGGTCAGGACCCTGAATAGTATAAATAAAAAGTACTCACTCCTCTGAATAATCTAGCAGAAATAGTTAAGATAGCTGCAAGGGGGTAGCCAAAAGCCTTCAGATGAAGAGATCGGGCAAATAGTACAAGATATAAGTATTGAGGAAACCCACATTCCAGTCTGCACAATATCTCTGTGGGCAATTCAACATAAAAAAATGAAATCTGATTAAATGTGACTCAAAGAAGATAACTCACCTTCCAAAAGAGCTCAGAATAAAAACATTGTCTGGTATCTCTAAAAGTGCTAGTTCAGGTAACAAAACCTTCAAGGCATCACAGAACATGACAAGATCAAAATCCAATTGGATTAAGAGAAAGAGTGAGCAGATGAATTGAACAAAACAATTGTCCCATTTCCCATATGACAGATAAGAAGGACAGGTCTGAGAGCATAGAGATGAAAAGGCAATCTGTAAAGATTGTAAGTCAGAAGCAACAGAAAATAAACCAACAAATAAAAAGAATACATGACTTGTAAGAGTCAGGTCACAAGCAGATGTAGAAAAAAAACAAGTAACCTTAATCAGCCTTGTAGTTAACTGGAATTGTCATTTTGGAACAATTACTCAAAATGATCTCAAGAATCTAGAGAGAACTGGGAATCAAAAAATACTGATCACAACAATCAAATATTATTTGATAAAAGCACCATAAAGAATGGTGATTGTGGAAGATGCAAAAACCTCTGTCAAGAAGCCAAGTTAAAAAACAGGTTATGGTTGACACTACTAAATGAAAACAGTTCAACCTTTTCTCAATACAACATTACTAATAAGCATGCCATTGCCATGGATGAAAGTGTAATCTAGACCATGCAGAAACCTGAGACGATGGATGTCAACCTTAGAAATCCCAATGCCATTAAAATACACATAACCTCTATGCCAAAAAGAGCTTGAGCTTCTGGATAGCCAGATGTACCATATCAGATCATAGCTGCCTCCATAGCAAGAGCCTAAAAAGAAGTGGAAAAATTAGAAATGCAAGAAAGAACTGCAAAAGCAGAAACCCAGGTGCAGCAACCAATGTGGTGTTATCAGCAAAATCTCATAATTGGTTGAAACAAATCAACTATCACTGCATAAAATGTTGGGTGAATAGTATATAAAAAACAAAAAGTACATGATTAATATTAATGTTTATCCATTATTTTCACATTTTAAGTTTCCTTCTCCCCAAGAAAAAGTCTCAGAAGAATAACATTTTACAGTCTGAAATAATCTTAGTTCCTAATTAGCAAGGTCTGTATCTTGCAAACACTAATCATCTCTGCAGTTAGAAATGTGACTTGCTGTGAGGGGAAAAATAATATGACCAATACCAACACAACTCAAATAGCCTGGACCATTCGTCTAATATGCTACTCAATAGTAGTCACGAATTCTCACACAGAATTTCATGCTAGGCCTTTTCATCTAAAGGCCAGTAAAGCATTGAATTAAAAAATACATTGCTTTTGAAAATAATGTAACAACTAATATTATTAATTTGATATTCAAGAGCCCCATAAAAACAAAATGAAAAATTTGGCTAGTAATAGTTTACAATTATCAACATTTATTTATATTATTTATCAAGTTTAATGTTATTCGCTGCCAAACCTTTATGAATTAACTTAAAATGAATAATAAATAAATATCAAACCTCAACACACAGGTGTCATTAATTCTTTGCCAGCGAAGATTATGCTCAAGTCTTCTGGTAAAACATCGAGCTTCGAGCTCAGAGTTTCTTTCATTTGTGAAATTTCCATTGCGGATTAATATCCAAAGGCACAGATATTTGACCATTGAAGCGAACATTAATTCTCAATTTGTTCATATCTACAGTGTTTTTGCGTTTAATAATTCCTAACGATACTAAAATACTGGAAATAAAATTTCCGAATAATTAACAACATGATTAATAATGAAAGTCGCCATATATAATGCTAGGGACCATTACGAAAATGGGGCATTAAATTTACACAGTCTCTACTTTTTATAGACGTTTTATTGTAAATACTTTGGTGTGTTTCCATCTAATAATTCATAATGATACTTAAATATTATAAACAAAACTACCAAATAAGCTAACAATATGATTAAGAATAAAAGTCGTCAATAAAATGTTAGAGACTATTCAAAATATAAGGGATTAAATTTACCCAGTCTCTACTCTTTATAGAAGTTTTTTTTTTAAAAACACTTGTTTTAACAAGTCGAAAGAAGTAAATATAAAAGTTAATTAAAATGCGCACTCCTTACATGGCCATATGCCTTCGGTTTGTGTAATATAACATATTTTGTTTTAGTTTATTTCTCGCCTTTCAAGTTAAAATGAAGTTACGTTTCGCACTACGTGCCTTTACAATTTTATTCCTTCCCAATGTTTTTCTTTATCCATTTAATTTTTGTTTAAAAAACATGTGTGCTCTAAACATTATTAATCGTTGTGTCAATAACCTAACTTTTAATAATTTACTTAGTTTGTTATACAAATATAAATCAAACCTACGTTAAAGTCAGTACACATCACGTCACGTTTTGTTTTGATTTCTCGAAATAGCAGGAATCATAAAAGCCAAGAAGCATTTATCCAGACAGAGTAGTTCGAATTCTGTCTGCTCATTTCAATTTTAGAGAAAGTGTGTGAAAATGGGCAGTAAACTTTGCTTTAGTGCGAATTGGAATAATAAGCCAAAGTAAAGACACAGTGTGATATCACTTAGTCTAAAGCCAAGTGAAAAAATTTATCCTGACTGTAAAAAATACGGATTCAGTTCTAAACTTAAATCGTTTCCGAATTAAGCTGTTCTGTATAATATCACCAAACCGTTTAATAAAACGGTTATTTTTAATCATCCGAGACTCTAGCTTGAGAAATCGACAAATCTGTATATAAACTATAAGTGATTTTTTTAACTGCATTTTAATAAGATGTGTTTTTGATATTTTTTTCGTTCACACCTCCTTTATAGAATGTATTAATAAAGATATACATAGTTTTGTTTCGAGTTTACTTATGGCAAAGCATATTTTATTACAATTTACAACTTTTACAGACATAAGTTCAGTTTCCAAAAACAGGATAGATGTTTCGATCACTCGTTATAATTGACAAACACACAAATTTTAACAGTAAAGATTTATTTTTGATTGTTTGTTTTTGAATTTCGCGCAAAGCTACACGAGGAGTACCTGCGCAAACTGTTCCTAATTTAGATGAAAGTCATCACTACCCACTTCCAACTTTTAGGCTACTTTTTTAGAAACGAATAGTGAGATTAATCGTGACGTTATAACGTCCCCGCGGCTGAAAGGACGAGCATGTTTGGTGCGAAAAGAACGTATTAATATTTAAATCAACTTTCAAAATCAAACAATATATTTAAATTCGATAATTGAATGTAAATTCATGTAAGTATCTATCCGAGTGAATTTTTTACACATTATTGATGTATATCTAAACAAAATATATTTAAACTTATATGAAATATTTTCTATTGCTTAAAATATGTAGAGAAATAACCACCAAAGATATATGGGATGAACCTGGGTATTTATTAAATGTGGATTGTTTGATTGTATTAATAATCCTTCTCTAATTTTTTCTGTTAGTTTCGGGCTCGTGATTTAGTATTGTAATGTTCTGTTTAGGGCTATGGAAAGGTGTTTTGTGTTCTCTTACAGGTGATCTTCAAGTTACGCCTTCTTCACTCATGTAAAAGACTGGAAAACTGTTACACTATCTTTCAAAATGTGTAGTGCATACTAGAGAGATTTATACATATATTATGTTGTGTACATTAACCATAATGAAATCGCAAATGCAAAACGATGGTTAAACAAATATATCTTTTTTCCATTTACCTTGAGTGTAAAGGTCGTTTTTTACTGACTTTTATCAGCTGTTAGGTTAAATTTTGTAAATGTTTCCTGGTGCGATGAGTTGTATACGATTTTCTTAACATGTTTAATTTTTTTCCAGAGATGAAAACGAATCTAGCTTTGTGTTAAGGTTACATTTGCGTGCTAGTCTTTTCGAAATTTCTGACAAAGGTAGTCTAATATTTTCTGTATATGGCTGATTAAAATAATTAATTTTCTTTATTTGTCTGTGGACTCACACCATTGGAAACCGAGTTTCGATACCCGTGGTAGGCAGAGCACAGATAGCCCATTATGTAGCCAGTACTTACTATAATAAACACAACTGATTTCATAGTGTTGATTTGTTTGTTTGCTAAACACCTCTTGTTTCTGTTTTGTTTTAATCTGTTAACAGTTTCTGTAACTACATTACAGAAGAACTGGTTAATGTTAGTTAAACAGTCAGTTAAGTGCATAACTTCTTTATCGATGTTTTCTGTGGGACATAAAGTATACGTTAAATTTAGGAGGCTTTTTAGAATGCCTAGATTTTGGTGGATTACATGTTTAAAAATCAATTAACGGAATTTCGGTTGTATGTATTTTTCTATGAATTTTAGTGTGATAACCTTAAAAGGCTCGTGAGATGTTAACTTTAAAAATTATAGTGTATTTTTTTTACATTTTTCACTGTGAAATGTATGTCTTTGTGCAAATCCATATCGGGCTATCTTTTGAGTCCACCGAGAGGAATCAACCCCTGATTTTAGCGTTGTAAATTAGTATACTTACCGCTGTACCATTGTGAGACCCTCAAGAAATAATAATATCCGAAGTTAATTCACTGAAGTAAAATGGTTTGAAATGTTCGAAATCTATAAATGTTCCTGGTCAAATATCTGTAGTTTCCCAACTGATAACCGTTAATCGCCGTTTAGCTGCGAGGTCTATAGCATACCAACTGTAGCAAAACCAAAACAAACAAGTTTGTTTGTTAGGAATTTCGCGCAAAGCTACACAAGGGATATCTGCCCCAGCTGTCCCTAATTTAGCAGCATAAAACCAGAGGGAATGCAGCTAGTCATCACCACCCATGGCTGACTCGTGGGCTGCTTTTTACCAACAATAGTAGGATTGACAGTCACTTATAACGCCTCTACAGCTGAAAGGACGGGTAAGTTTGGTACAACTGGGATTCGATACCGCGACCTTATATAACGAGTCTTAACTATATATCGCCTTAACTAACTTGGCCATGCCGGGCCCAAACAACCTCACATACTATATACATTTCAATCATTAGCCTTGTAATAAAAACATTCGTACGACTTCACGACTATTCTTATACAATATACACCATGACAGAAAAAGTGTACGTAGACCCAAAGTATACACTACTTTTATAGTGCAACAGTACTTGCGATTAAGTGTCACAGCCATTCTCATGCCAGTAAAATTGCACTCACTCAATGCAAAAAGCTACATATTGATTTTTTCCAGCAGCTTGGTAATGGGAAAGCAAGGATTTTCTCTCTCCATTAAAAGAAATTTGGATAGAAAAATTCCTATTGGTGAGAAGACAGTAGTTGCATGTAGATAAATGAAACTTCTCATCTACACAAGGTACACCACTGAGAATTTGAGCAAGGTCAACCACAAATAACCCACCTTCCATAAGACCTAAATATTATTACAAATATATAGATTGGTGTAGTAGTTTCTTGAAAACAATATTAACATAACGTACAGATCAAGGAAAATTAGATTAACATTTCCCATTATTACTTAATACAAGTTCCTTGTAACAGAAGGATAATCCTTGTAATGCAACACTGGACTCATGGTTACTTCTTTTCTTTCTCTCTCTCTCTGTTTTAATTAAATAATGTTTATGAAAACTGTCAAGAAATCTCCTTAGAATCTCTGGAAAAACTGGAGAGAGATAAGACCAAGAGGATTTTGAAATTAAACTGTAATGATGTGACACAAAGGTGTCTGGAATAGTCCAGAATAGTGTAAGATTTCATCTAGATAGAATGAAAGACCGAAAAGGAAGAAAATCATAAAAATGATAAATCTGATAAAAATGACTTTTCAGAAGATAAAGTGTCATCTTCTATGGAATAACTGACAAGCAAGATGAGCTGTTTAACATATCCAGTTAAAGTGGAAGGATATAACTTATAAGAAGTAGAGAAATCCCATGCTGAGAAAATGTAATTTCAGCTTCCTTTACTGGAACTGTGTGGGCAAAACGACAAAGTTGTACATGACTAAAAAGACATCTGGGTTTTGAATTACCATATGAGATAAAAGTGGCAGTTGATCAAAAAAAAGATCCAATTACCCTACTACACAACAAAAGAGTTTTAGAGTTAATAACACTCTGGATATTAATTACACTTATGATGTATCAAAAGTTAAAAAATTCTGTGTGCTGTCTCCTGCATGACAGAAAAAAATACATTTTAAGAAAATGATGCACAGTACAGGCATTGAAAAGTTCAGAAGACTTGTAAGAGCCAACATTAAACCACTTTTAAGAAGTACGTGAGAACTAGTGAAAGAAAAGGAAAATTATCAGAAAAAAGAGAGGTAAAGTCATTGCCAATGTGGCTCTGTTCCAAGTGGATGAAGAAACAACTGACAAACCATTCTTGAAAACAAGTATAAAATGAAAGTGGGAGATGGGAGAAGTGGATGTGTCAGAACTCATAAATGGTCAATTTGCACGGTAAACTGCAACAACAGGTACTCTGACAAAGTGAGCAAGGGAGTGGACTTCTTTGTGAGAAAATGTTGCCCATCTTGTAAAGAAACTGAGAAAAACAACAGCTGAAGCAGAAAATGCAGTGGAAGATGATGAACATAATGAAATAATATAAAAGGATACTCCAAGATAGAAGAAATAGATATTTCTGGATCACCAAGAATCAGGAGGAAGTAGAAGAACCTGGAAAGAGGTGTTGCATATTAGAGGCAGTATCCTCTTGAAGAGTCAAAGATGAGGATACACATATAAATACTGGATGAATCAATCTAGACTCAGAAAATCTGCTGTTATGATAGCAGTTTAGAATTGGTGATTAAAACTTACTGGAAGTTTTAATTTTTTCATTTATGAATTTATGTCAATAAGTTTAGTTACAAACTGTAAATTTATAATTTTGTATCATACATTATTGAATTTTTTAATTTAAAAGTAAATGTTAAAAACAACCTAAACACTGATTTTTGTGTAATATGGCACGTTGAATGTATCACTCTTTCAAATTAGATGTTTCTGATGTCAAAATACAAACCCATCACTTGTGTATAAATAAGCAATTCAAATTAGCAATTTTGATAACACAGAACATAAAATACAAACCACCTATCTTTCATATTTGCAGAAACATTGTTCACACACTGAACCAACACAGTAGCCCTTATATACACTTAATTAAATATAAGACGTAAATAACCAATTGATAGCTCACACTGTCTCTCTAGTGGATTTCTCAGCCATTTTTAAATATAACAGGCATCACCTTTTTTTTCATGACAAACTTCTGTGCTATTAAACTGAATCTTAAGCATATTTGAGGTTTCGTTTTTTTAGACCAAAATACAGCTCAATTACCAACCTTGATAAATTATATTTGAATTATATGGTATTGATATTGCATTTTATGATCTCTTGGTTACTCAAATGTACATATAAAATGCTATTTCATTTCACATCCCCTAAGTGCAAATTTTCTAAAGGCTTAGCAAGCTATGGCATGCAGCAACAAAATACAAAGGTCATAACCTAAAGAGATAATTGTTTGCTTTGCTTATTTATATACTTTTCAATGTTTTAAGAAAAATAAGTTTCAGAATTTGTTTGTAAATAATAATAATTAATATTCATAAATAATGTACTGTAAGTGCATTTTATCAAATACTAGTCCACCAAAACACAGTGAAGACATAGAAGACTAAAGGTTAGTTTTACGTTATTGAATATAGTAACATGGATGCACGTGCTACGAGTCACTGTAACTTCTGTACTGTTAGCAAGGCATGCCTCAAAGGTCGTTATCATAAAAATATTAAATCAGTGTAAATGAGTAATATTACGAGACTGAAGTTATTTAGTATAAGAAATTATGATTTCTTATAATTTGTAACCATTATAGAATGGATAAGGCTTAATTTATATTCATTTTTTAATTTTTATGATGGTTATGAGAATGGTCAAACAAACTGAACCTATACAAAAATTCATTAGTGAAAATAAAAGATCAAATATGAAAGTTTTTCTTAAGCATTTGATAAACTATCTGGTCATTATAAAGATCTTGCATGTGAAAGTATTTTTAATCATAAAATGAAAATTAATCTGTAGGTAGGACAGGCAACATGTGAAGAAAAGATGCATGAGAAAACACATTGCTAAACAAACCTTAAGACTTAATAAAAAAAAAAAAAATCTGATAGGTAATGCCCACTAATAATCTGCTAAATTTTTTAAACATGCACTTACAAATTTAAAAGTTGTGATAAGAAAACTTATAACAAGCACAAAATAGTTACAAGGTTAGTTTCAAGGAATGAGCCTCCTATATATACACAGCACTATAAAAAAAACACTGGATAAAGCAGTATTGAAATATACTAACAACCAATCAAAATGAAAAATACAAATACATACAAAGATAACTTTTAGAGGTAGTGCTTAGAATGTTTATATTACATTACAATTTTGGGTGTAGCTGGATGTAAGAAGGATAGTGTTTTTTTTACAAAGGAGTCATTCAGGGAACTATACAAATAAATGGTAAAAATCAATTATGTTACACACAAGGTAAATAGCACCTAATTATATTGGTATGATGTAAATGGTCTAACTTATTTCAAACTATAATCACTAATATTAAAAGATACAGAAACTGACATTTCTTTTTGGAAAGAAAAGTACAATCATTACTATTAGTTATAGTCAACATGTTTTGGGAAAAGTTTCCAAACTAGTCAGCTGTAACTAACAATAAAGACTTTACATTCCATTGGGCTAAAAAATGTCAATTTTCACTCTTAATACAGCTGCACTATGTGCCTGAAAAAGAATTATGATCACCAACATAATAAAAATCAATAGGTTTTGTTGCAGAGTTTCTCAATTATTTTATAAAACTTTTCAGAAAAGATAAAAGTAACAGGTTAACATTTTCCTAAATTCAAAATATATTTCTGATAACACTTATACCAATGACACTTTCAGCTATTACTCAACTGCCAGGGTTTCTTCTTTGTCCATCTTAACACTGATCTCATTTTTTCCCCATTCACTACAGTCTTTAATGTCTTACTCAACTGCCCTTGGTGATATTTGTCTTGTGATACTCACAACCAACATCAATGTGCCCTCCTGGTATTGTGTAGTAGCACCTCATTCAGATTATTTTAACAAATTTTCAAGACTGACACCATGCCAGTTGTTGACATCAGCTCTTAATAGAGATGAAGGGGTGGAAAGTGTGAATGGAGGTAATTATCAGGGGAAATACATTTTCAGTTTAAAAAAAATTGAAAGCCACACACTAGCTCTGAATTACAGAATCATAAATGTCATACTCAATTAAAGGATCAGAACTCATCCTGTTGAAAATTTGGAACATTTGTCTTCACTACCCAACCAAGTTGAAAAGAAGTATTCCACTTGACCCCGAAATTATAAAGAGCATGTGAAACAACCTTGTTCGAGCAAGAATTCAGAATGGGACCACTGCACATTCAGAATTATGGGGGAAAATGGAATCCCTTCCATGAACAATATACTGAACCAATACCTATCATTAAGAAAAGCTACACACATTTCAGCCTGATAGTTCAGCATCAAATTGAACCTGTACTATGAATAGGCTTCCATGTAGGCTAATGCTGCTCCTACAAAAAAACTAGGGGAAAAAGCTCAGGGGCCCAGGTAGGAGGGCCATCAACTTTACTCATTTTTTCTGAAAGTGGAGGAATTCACTCTAACACTTCAGAGGAAAAAGCCTCTGTCAACCACCCCAGTGACTTGAAACCAAGTGTGATAATGACTCCCTAGCTCCACTAGTAACATCTGGGAAGTATGTGCATTGGGGGAGAAGAGGAACAGTGCTCTGAAAACAGTGCAAGAGGTAAACCAAGTTCACTATATTTCTGGGACAGGCAAGATTCTCTTCAGTTTCACTCATGATAGTTCATATTATGGCAACACCACCTGGTGAGCTCCTGTAAAAACAAGGTCAGGGACCCTGAAAAGTATAAATAAAAAGTACTCACTCCTCTGAATAATCTAGCAGAAATAGTTAAGATAGCAGCAAGGGGTAGCCAAAAACCTTCAGATGAAGAGATCAGGCCAATAGTACAAGATATAAGTATTTTGTAAGGAAGTCCACATTCCAGTCTGCACAATCACCTCTAGTGGGCAATTAAACATAAAAAAAATGAATTCTGATTAAATGTGACTCAAAGAAGATAACTCACCTTCCAAAACAGCTCAGAATAAAAAACATCGTCTGGTATCTCTAAAAGTGCTAGTTCAGGTAACAAAACCTTCAAGGACATCACAGAACATGAACAAGATCAAAATCCAATTGGATTAAGAGAAAGAGTGAGCAGATGAATTGAACAAAACAATTGTCCCATTTCCTATCTGACAGAGTGTTTCATAAGAAGGACAGGTCTGAAAGCATAGAGATGAAAAGGCAATCTGTAAAGAAGCAGTAAAAATCACTCCAACCAACAATGTAAGTCAGAAGCAACAGAAAATAAACCAACAAATAAATAGAATACGTGGATTGTAAGAGTCAGGTCACAATCAGATGTAGAAAAAAAACAAACAAGTTACCTTAATCAGCCTTGTAGTTAACTGGAATTGTTATTTTTGAACAATTACTCAAAATGATCTCAGGAATCTGGAGAGAACTGGGAATTCATAAAAATACCTGATCACAACAAATAGTATTTGATAAAATCACCATAAAGAATGGTGATTGTGGAAGATGCAAAAACCTCTGTCAAGAAGCCAAGTTAAAAAACAGGTTATGGTTGACACTACTAAATGAAAACAGTTCAACCTTTTCTCAATACAACATTACTAATAAGCATGCCATTACCATGGATGAAAGTGTAATCTAGACCATGCAGAAACCTGAGACAGACGGATGTCAACCTTAGAAATCCCAATGCCATTTAAAATACAGCATAACCTCTATGCCAAAAAAGAGCTTGAGCTTCTGGATAGCCAGATGTACCATATCAGATCATAGCTGCCTCCATTGCAAGAGCCTAAAAAGAAGTAGAAAAATTAGAAATGCAAGAAAGAACTGCAAAAGCAAAAACCCAGGTGTAGCAACCAATGTGGTGCTATCAGCAAAATCTCATAATTGGTTGAAACAAATCAACTATAACTGCATAAAATGTTGGGTAAATAGTATATAAAAAACAAAAAGTACATGATTAAATATTAACGTTTATCGTATTATTTTCACATTTTAAGTTTCCCTCTGCCCAAGAAAAAGCCTCAGAAGAATAACATTTTACGGTCTGAAATAATCTTAGTTTCCTAATTAGCAAGGTCTGTATCTTGCAAACTCTAATCATCTCTGCAGTTAGAAATGTGACTTGCTGTAAGGGGAAAAATAGTATGACCAATACCAACACAACTCAAATAGCCTGGACCATTTCGTTTAATGATACTCAACAGTAGTCACGAATTCTCACACAGAATTTCATGCTAGGCCTTTTCATTTGAAGGCTAGTAAAGCATTGAATTAAAAAATACATTGCTTTTGAAAATAATGTAACAACTAATATTATTAATTTGATATTCATGAGCCCTATAAAAACAAAATGAAAAATACGGCTAGTAATAGTTTACAATTATCAACATTTATTTATATTATTTATCAAGTTTAATGTTATTCGCTGCCAAACCTTTATGAATTAACTTAAAATGAATAATAAATAAATATCAAACCTCAACACACAGGTCGTCATCTAATTCTTTGCCAGCGAAGATTAAGCTCAAGTCTTCTGGTAAAACATTGAACTTCGAGCTCAGTTTCTTTCATTTGTGAAATTATCCATTGCGGATTAATATCCAAAGGCACAGATATTTGACCATTGAAGCGAACATTAATTCTCAATTTGTTCATATCTACAGGGTTTTTGCGTTTAATAATTCCTAACGATACTAAAATACTGGAAATAAAACTTCCGAATAAGTTAACAACATGATTAATAATGAAAGTCGCCATATATAATGCTAGGGACCATTACGAAAATTGGGCATTAAATTTACACAGTCTCTACTTTTTATAGACGTTTTACTGTAAATACTTTGGTGTGTTTCCATCTAATAGTTCCTAATGATACTTAAATATTATAAACAAAACTACCAAATAAGCTAACAATATGATTAAGAATAAAAGTCGTTATATAAAATGTTGGGGACTATTCAAAATATAAGGGATTAAATTTACCCAGTCAATACTCTTTATAAAAGTATTTTCTAATAAACACTTGTTTTAAGAAGTCGAAAGAAGTAAATAATAAAAAGTTATATTAAAATGCGCACTCCTTACATGGCCATATGCCTTCGGTATGTGTAATATAACATATATTTGTTTTAGTTTATTTCTCGCTTTTCAAGTTATAATGAAATTACATTTCGCACTACGAGCCTTTACAATTTATTCCTTCCTAATGTTTTTCTTTATCCATTTAATTTTTGGTTGAAAAACATGTGTGCTCTAAACATTATTAATTGTTGTGTCAATAACCTAACTTTTAAATAATTTATTTAGTTTGTTATACAAATATAAATCAAACCTACGTTAAAGTCAGTACACTTCACGTCACGCTTTGTTTTGATTTCTCGAAATAGCAGGAATCATAAAAGCCAAGATGCATTCATCCAGACAGAGTAGTTCGAATTCTGTCTGCTCATTTCAATTTTAGAGAAAGGTGTGTGAAAATGGGCAGTGAAACTTATGCTTCTAGTGCGATTTGGTATAATAAGCCGAAAGTAAAGACACAGTGTGATATCACTTAGTCTAAAGCCAAGTGAAAAAATTTATCCTGACTGTAAAAAATACGGATTCAGTTCTAAACTTAAATCGTTTCCGAATTAAGCTGTTCTGTATAGTATAACCAAACCGTTTAATAAAACGGTTATTTTTAATCATCCGAGACTCTAACTTGAGAAATCGACAAATCTGTATATGAACTATAAGTGATTTTTTTTTAACTGTCATTTTAATAAGATGTATTTTTGATATTTTTTTCGTTCACACCTCCTTTATTAGAATGTATTAATAAAGATATAAATAGTTTTGTTTCGAGTTTACTTGTACGCAAAGCATATTTTATTACAATTTACAACTTTCACAGCACATAAGATTAGTTTCCAAAAACAGATACGACGTTTCGATCACTCATGTTATCATTAACAAACACACAAATTTTAACAGTAAAGATTTGTTTTTGAATTTCGCGCAAAGCTACACGAGGAGTATCTGCGCAAACTGTCCCTAATTTAGTATGTAAATCATCACTACCCACTTCCAACTTTCAGGCTACTTTTTTTAGAAACGAATAGTGAGATTAACTGTGACGTTATAACGTCCCCGCGGCTGAAAGGACGAGCATGTTTGGTGCGAAAAGAACGTATTAATATTTAAATCAACTTTCAAAATCAAACAATATGTTTAAATTCGATAATTGAATGTAAATTCATGTAAGTATCTATCCGAGTGAATTTTTTACACATTATTGATGTATATCTAAACAAAAAGTATGTAAAAAAAATTAGAGAATATTTTATGCAAAATATTTTCTTTGCTTGAAAATATGTAGAGAAATAACCACCAAAGATATATGGGATGAACCTGGTATTTATTAAATGTGGGTTGTTTGATTGTATTAATAATCCTTCTCCAATTTTTTCTATTAGTGTCGGGCTCGTGTTTTAGTATTATGATGTTCTGTTTAGGGCTATGGAAAGGTGTTTTCGTGTTCTCTTGCAGGTGATCTTCAAGTTACGCCTTCCTTCACCAATGTAAAATACTGGAAAACACCATCTTTCAAAATTTGTAGTGCATACTAGAGAGATTTATACATATATTATGTTGTGTACATTAACCATAATGAAATCGCAAATGCAAAACGATGGTTCAAACAAATATATCTTTTTTCACATTTACCTTGAGTGTAAAAGTCGTTTTTTATCGACTTTTATCAACTGTTAGGTTAAATTTTGTGAATGTTTCCTGGTGCGATGAGTTTGTTATACAATTTTCTTAACATGTTTAATTTTTGTTCCAGAGATGAAAACGAATCTAGACTTTGTGTTAAGGTTACATTTACGTGCTAGTCTTTTCGAAATTTCTGACAAAGGTAGTCTAATATTTTCTACATATGAGCTGATTAAAATAATTATATTTTCTTTTATTTGTCTGTGGACTCACACCATTGAAAACCGAGTTTCAATACCTGTGGTAGGCAGAGCACAGATAGCCCATTTTGTAGCTCAGTACTTAACTATAAACAAACACAATCTTTGATTTGTTTGTTTGCTAAACACCTCTTGTTTGTGTTTTGTTTTAATCTGTTAACAGTTTCTGTAACTACATTACAGAAGAACTGGTTAATGTTAGTAAAACAGTCAGTTAAGTGCATATCTTCTTTATCGATGTTTTCTGTGGGACATACAGTATACGTTAAATTTAGGAGGCTTTTTAGAATGCCTAGATTTTGGTGGATTACATGTTTAAAAATCAATTTACGTAATTTCGGTTGTATGTATTTTTCTATGAATTTTAGCTGTGTAACCTTAAAAGGCTCGTGAGATGTTAACTTCAAAAATTATAGTGTAGTTTTTTTTTTTTACATTTTACACTGTGAAATGTATGTCTTTGTGCAAATCCATATCGGGCTATCTTTTGAGTCCACCGAGAGGTATCAACCCCTGATTTTAGCGTTGTAAATCCGTACACTTACCGCTGTACCATTGTGAGACCCTCATAGAAATAATAAATAATAATATCCGAAGTTAATTCACTGAAGTTAAATGGTTTGAAATGTTCGAAATCTATAAATGTTCCTGGTCAAATATCTGTAGTTTCCCAACTGATAACCGTTAATCACCGTTATAGCTGCGAGGTCTATAGCATACCAACTGTAGCAAAACCAAAACAAACAAGTTTGTTTGGAATTTCGCGCAAAGCTACACAAGGACTATCTGCCCCAGCTGTCCCTAATTTAGCAGCATAAAACCAGAGGGAATGCAGCTAGTCATCACCACCCATGGCTGACTCGTGGGCTTCTCATTTACCAACTAATAGTGGGATTGATAGTCACTTATAACGCCTCTACAGCTGAAAGGACGGGTAAGTTTGGTGCAACGGGGATTCGATACCGCGACCCTTATATAACGAGTATATCGCCTTAACTAACTTGGCCATGCCGGGCCCAAACATACCAAACAGAAAGTGTATCGTCTCTCCGTGTGTTGCGATCAGGGGCGTAGATCCTGGGGTGGATGGAGTATACATCCCACC
Source organism: Carcinoscorpius rotundicauda (assembly GCA_011833715.1). Taxonomy (NCBI): domain Eukaryota; kingdom Metazoa; phylum Arthropoda; class Merostomata; order Xiphosura; family Limulidae; genus Carcinoscorpius; species Carcinoscorpius rotundicauda. The sequence goes on from CM022403.1 coordinate 39,462,249, forward strand.
TTCATTTTAGGTGAGGAATATGGTGCATACAATCATCCATCCCTACAATTTGGTCTGTTGAATTGTTTTATTGCATCACGGATCCACAAATTGTGTGTTTGTTCTCACCAATCGAATTACATAATTATGCCGAGATGTAGGCTTTTTCAGTAACCGAAATGTACATCTTTAATAATAGGCGTACTTCTGAGCTTTTCGATCTAAGCGATAGTTCGTAAGTATCAGTCAGTAGGCTTAAGTATACATGCAAGGCTTGCAAGCACGATCACAAAATCTACCTACGTTTTGGACGTAGTGTAAGATTAAGTAAAATTTTCGTCACAACAGATTGAACAGAGCATGAAATTCGAAAATATTACTCCCAAACGTAAACTCCTGTGATCTAGATCTGGCAGGCCATTTGTAGTTGCATCAATATTGTGTGTATATTGTGCGGTTATCCTACGCCATTTGTTCTAATGCATGTCTAGCCAGTTTTAATGTCGAACGCGTTATTCTCTCTCCTTAGCTGCCGAAGCCTCGCATCATAGTGTACGTTTAGTGTACAGTTAACGACAGGTTCGGGCCACTCGGATCCAAACACGCCCTTTAGTCAGCCTCGATTTTACAACAAGGTCAGTTGGCTCGGTAGTCACTGTGAGGTTCGCGTGTTTGACTTAAATGCATTCTACAGTTCAGTCCTACTTCTATTCTGTTCTATTTTCGTTCGTTGTACGTTAGAGTTTTTTAATAAAGACAGTATTTTAGTCTGTTAAGTCATCTGGAAAACATATTCCAATTATGACAAGAAAGCGTCTGAAACTTTCAGATATTAGACAATTCTGCAAGCTAGTTACTGGTACCACAAGTGACAATGCAGATGCAGATAATCCAACAACCTCAAGCAAAGGAATAGAAACTTGCCATGCAGAAAAAAATACCATGTTCATCAGAGGATGAGTCTGAAAATGCTTTTGCAACTATTGCACACCATGAACCACCAGACAGTTGTGAAACAAGTTTGTGCAGAAATGAAAAATCTGACACTTCACAGATACAGTGTGGAAAGCCATATCATACAGACGCACAACTAATACCACAACATAAAGCAAAATCCCAAAATATCAATTTCCAGGGCAAGTGGTTTGATGAGTTACCATGGCAGCACTTTGACAATCAGACTCAAAAAGTCATACGCTTTCATTGTGCCAAGGCATAAAATAGAGGCCTTTTTGCAGGTAAATTGAAGAGGCCAGTGGAGTTTACCTTCATACCCACCGATTTTTGCAACTGGAAAAAGGCAGAACAAAAATTCAACGAACACCAATCCTCCTCTCAGCACAGATTCTCGATATCTCCAGAAGGTTCACTTAATGTAACTCCAGTGATTGTTCAGCTACATGATGGAAAAAAGAAGCAGCAGGAAGAATGCAAAAGAAGTCTAGCCAAAATATTCAGAAGTTTACGTTTTTCACTGAGGTCAAGGTTTAGCATTGCGTGAATATACTGATATGGAGGGGAACTTCCTGCAGTTAACAAAGCTCCTAGAATAGGAAGACGGCCTCCTTGTTAAAGAAAACGACATTCACATCACCTCAGGTTCAAAATGAAATAATGGAGATGTTCAGCCATCAAATACTGAAGAACAAAGCACACGAAGTGCAGCAAATTAAAATCTTTGCATTAATGGTTGATGAAGCAATATCTGTACGATACGTAGATAAAAACCTTGACATCCATGAGACATATCATGGTTTGCACAGTGTTTCTAATACAACTGGGGAAACAATATTCTCGACTATACTTGATGTACTGACTAGACTCAGTTTACCACTGTCAGGATTAAGAGAACAAACTTATGATGGAGCCGCTGACATGAGTGGTGCGTACAGTGAATGCCAGGCAAAAATAAAAGAGAAGCAGCCGTCAGCTTTGTTTTTCACAGCGGAGCACACAAGGCTAATTTAATAATGCAACATGCAGTTGAAGCTTGTGAATGTGTTTGAGATTCTATTCAGTTGGTATATGAACTTAATGTCTTGCTTCAAAGGTCAGGCAAATACAAGACAATCTTTGAAAAGATTGTATGGTCCAGTTAAATACATCCACCCACTGTGTCCAACACGCTGGTTGTGCCGCCTATCTGCAATTACATGTGCTAATGATCACTACAGTAACATTGTTGATTCTTTGTCTGAATTAGCAAATGAAAAATTAAATGTAGTGGAGAAAGCACGAGGTCTGCTGGACAAATTTGACAAAAAAAAACATTTGAAAAGAAAATTACAACAAGATATTTAATGAAGCTGAGAAAAAGGTAACTTCCCTAGATCTGGTGCCTATTGAACTACCACGCATTCACAGACCCCCCAGAAGGATCACAGGTGATGGCTCAGCACACCATTCTGCAACAGCTAGAGATTACTACAGAAGCCAATATTTTGAATTTGTAGGCACAGTCATAGAATACCTGACCACTACATTCAATGCAGATAACAATGACTTGAGGCAATATCTGGCACTTAAGAACATGATCACATCTGGCGAAATTGACAACTCGGTTATAAACTTCTATCCAGAAATCTCCGTACAACGGCTCGAGTTTCCGTTGTCCTTGTTCAAAAGAGAAAGAGAAGCAGTATCTCTGAAAAGTGCGAATGATGCTTACTGTAAAATGCATTAAACAAGCCAGCAGATTTTTAGTGAAGTGTTTCTTCTCAGGAAAATTTTGCTTGTATGTCCAGTATCCAGCTGCGAATGTGAATGCAGCTTTTCTGCATTAAGACAGTTGAAGATATGGTTGAGGTCAATTATGTCTCAGTGCCGCCTCAACCATGTGGCAGTTTGTCACAGTCACAAAGATGATGTCGACAAGATAAATATAAAAGAGCTTATGAAAGAATTCATAAACAGATCATCACAAAGGATGTCCACGTTTGGTAACATGTAGACTAGAGGACTAAATGAATCTTACTTCAATGAAAAGTAGGAATAATTATGTGTTACATTGTACTGATGTTTAAATTTCAAGAGTTTGGAAAGACATTTTAATTATTTTTATCAAACAACGTGAACAGTTTTTCAGTATATATAAACTTATCAAGGGTAATTACTAATTTTATTGATATTTAAAAACGTAATTCATGCAATGAAAGTTATTAGTAACTTTGTCAAGTATAATGGCCATCTTTTATACTGTGCAGTGTGCAGGAATAAATTCATGTGGCAGTTAATTTGTGACACATTTTTCTTTATTCTTTTAACATTTTGAAAACTGTTTGTTTTGGAATTTCGCACAAAGCTACTCAAGGGCTATCTGTGTTAGTCGTCCTTATTTAGCTGTGTGAGACTAGAGGGAAGGCAGCTGGTCATCACCACCTACCGCCAACTCTTGGACTACTCTTTTGCCAACAAATAGTGGGATTGACCGTCACATTATAACGTCCCCGTGGCTGAAAGAGCGAGCATGTTTGGCGCGACGGGGATGAGAACCCGCGACCCTCAGATTACGAGTCGCACGTCTTAACACGCTTTGCCATGCCGGGCCTATTGAGAACTGTTGTGAACAAGGTTTCCATGCAAGTATCGTGGCAACAAGATTACTTTGTGACTGCATGTTTACAGCTTTAGGTTCACGTATTCAGAGATTACCAATTTGCAAACTAAACAGTCCACATAAGTGGTTGCAAAAATCATCCCTCCCCAGCGGGTGTAAAAAATCTACGCCCCTGTATTTGATAAATAATGAATGAACAACAAAACCGAACTATGGACATTTTTAAGAGCTGCGTTAGAAAGATCAGCTAACAGCTGCATTAAAACGTACAAATAACGTACAACCTTCGGGTTGTTCGCCACGCGTTATGATTGCTTCATCACAACAAGTAAATATAAAGTTAAGTTTCGCTATTCTACCATCCCCCTTTTATCGGGGGGAAGATAAATTCTGCTTCTTACACTTTAGAAAGAAAATGCAATTTAATATGGATGTAGTGCTTGCGTTTAGTCAGCCTTCCAAATTTTTATAATTCGTATTAATTGGATGAGTACTTTTTTAATTACACAGCAGAAATAATGGCCGAGGCCCTCACAACGGTTCGGTTGTATCACTGTCATCATGATGAACAAGTACATCTACAAATGAACTCAACAGTTTAAACTTAATGCATTAATTGTCTAATAAAACAGTGTATTTTTATGAGCAGTATTATCAATTTTTTAATTTGTTGTTAACTGCTGGGCGCATGACGTAATGATCAAGAATTGGTTTGGTTTGGATTACGAGTTGCACGCGCTAACGCGCTTGGCCATGCCGGGCCTCAATGTAGCACAACCAGTGCCATTTGTTAACGTGGTTTACAACTGTATACAATGAAAATATTTTTTAAAAACCTTAAGAAAAAAAATAAGTAAGTTGTTATAGTTTATATGGACTGGACTTGGAATAATTTTACCACACAAGTTAAATTAACCTGCCAATTGAAGGACAATGTTATAACAACTTTAAAAAACCAATACAAAGGTGGCTCACACTGCTATATGACCATAGATCGCTCGTTGTATAGCTTTGTGCTATACAACAAGCAAACAATGCAGGTATGTACAGAATCAAATGCATTATTTGTTGTTTTCTCTACTTTTTTACGTGTGCAGTTGTTTAAAGTTACCTAAACCTGTCGCCCTAAATGTTTCATCCATTATTTGTCTTATTTCAAATTTAATTCACTGTTTCTCAGACTTTTCCAAATCGCTATGCCCTTCCCCAGTTCTTCTCTTGGTGGGATATACTAATGCTGACCACACTGTTTTCAGTATAGTCGTGTTATTCATTGTAGTAAATACAGTGTGGTAACTTCTTCCTGAATTTTCTCACATATTTTCAGGATAAGTTTCGCTCCTTCGGGGCGAAAACCCATATATGCCAACCACTTATCTAACATACTGAGACAAGTGTCAATGACAGGTCCTTATTCTCAAGGGTAAAACAGCAGACTCATGGTACCACGAGCTTTCACAGAAAGGGATTTCACATAACCTCTATCTGAGTTGTCAGGTAAAGTTCTAATTGTCATGTTTAGATATTCTGGTAAATAATAATGCAGGTTTCTAAAATTATTCAACAGACTAATATTGTTAAATACTCAGTTGTATGGAAAATCATCACAATACATTTTAATTCAAAAGTTGGCATTTATAATCGATTGTAGCCTTCTTCACAGCGACGAATGACGAGAACAGTGGAAAATAATTTATAGTTAGCAGAACCTGAATATAGACAGTTACAATAAATACAGCTTGTTTCAGTTTAAATATTAAATCTGAATAAAGACACTTACAATAAATACAGCTTGTTTCAGTTTAAATATTAAATCTGAATACAGACAGTTACAATAAATACAACTTGTTTCAGTTTAAATATTAAATCTGAATAAAGACACTTACAATAAATACAGCTTGTTTCAGTTTAAATATTAAATCTGAATAAAGACACTTACAATTTTCTTCCAGTTCATAGAGATTCACACTGACAGTTTCTAAGTTATTTTAGTTTACAGTTGTTTACAATGACAGTTACTTTATTATTTTAGTTTTTAGTTTTAATGTGACAATTACTATATAACTACATTTTACAGATTTCTTTTTTTTCACAGACAGTTTCTTTGTTACTGTAGTTAACAGATGTTTACACTGATAGTCACTATGTATTTCAATTTACAAATTTAGTTTGACGTTCATTATATTGTTATAGTTTACACAGTTTTTGTCCTGACATTTACTAAATTATTGTTTCATACATGTTTGCACTAATAGTTACTATATTATTCTAATTTGCACTTTCCTTCCCACAGGGTCCGGAAGACACACGACTCGTAATTCGAGGGTCACGGGTTCGCATCCCCGTCGCGCCAAACATGCTCGCCCTTTCAGCTATAGGGGAGTTATAACGTTATGATCAACCCAACTATTCGTTGGTAAAAGAGTAGCCCAAGAGTTGGCGGTTGGTGGTGATGACTAGTTGCCTACCCTCTGGACTCACACTACTAAATTAGGAACGGCTAGCGCAGATAGCCTTCGGGTAGCTTTGCGCGAAATTCAGAAACAAACAAGCCTTCCCACAGTCATTACGTTGACATAGTTTACAGAGTTTTTCTATTTATAGCTAATAATGTGTTTTGATTTATAGAATTGCGTAACGATGATTAGTATGTTATTTAGTTTAAAACAGTTTTACCATCAAAGTCTTTAAGTTAAATACAGCGCCACTACAGTATTTTGAAATCAAACAATTTCCTTACAAATTCCAGATATTCCCGCTAATAACAGTTGAACTAGAAAGGGGGTGAAGTACTTTGACTGAATTTCTTGGTATTGATAAAATTAGGACACCAGAGAAGTGCAGTGAAATGAACAACATTTTTATTACTACGATAAAACCAAATGATATCACAACATGCATGGTCAAACAGGTTGGATTGCAGTTGTCACTTCCATTAGTCTGTTTTAAATCCCAGAGTTTTCATTGTTTCAGGATCTGCTTCTGTAGAAATAAATCTCTGGTTTTTGTATTATGTCTTCACTCAATGATCTACTACTACAACTGAACTAAGAAAGCAGTCTGAATCCATCATGTAAACTCAGTTTCTTTGTCCAGTCGACAGTACCACCTCGTGACCTTTCTTATCTTACAGCGTTGGTCAGCTGTAATATACAGGCATAGTAAATTAGACAAATAAAATATATTACTGTTACCTATCTTTTCCACATAAATATATTACTGCAACATAACCACAAAAAGAAAAGGCGTTATCTATTATGCCGAACAAACAAACAAAAAGCAACTTGAAGAAGGTAACCTTAATAACTTCTTGACCACGTGTTTTTACTAGAACTGCCTTAAAACAGAGTAAACGATTTTTAAAATTCCAGTGTATCTAAAGGAGGTAGAAGACATATCATACACCTAAATATTGGACTACAAAACTGCTGAACATGCAATATCATTTTGCATTTATAACTTTTTTGTTTGCTGTAGCGTTTCTTCAATCTGCCATGAGTTTAACAATGATACTGTACTGGACAGTTACTAGCTCGCACCTCACCACCTCACTTAAATCAACTATGATATATCTCTTTTAAAATCGATGTGTGTTTGAGTTAAATTTATATTTAGAAATGTACGTCTTAAACTGTTGAATCTGTAATACAAAAATTCCTTCCTATTCACTGAAGTTGTAAAAAGTTCTCAGGTGCGAGAATCAACAGTATATGTGTGTGTATGTACGTACTGTCAATATTGTTGTGCAGGCTGAAATTTCTAGAAACTTTCCTCACAACCTATTAATGTAACCAATGCGATGCATCAAAAACGGTATATATTATTGATTTGCTTTACTGTAAGCTATACAACTATACTGTAAACCTCGGAAGCTATAACTGTGATTAATGCTTATTAATTAGGAATTTCAGATATATCGAAAAGGAACGTTTATAGATTTCGAACATTAACCATTTACTTTCTGCTGATTTACTTCAGAAATTAGTGTTTTTATATAATCAATATATAACTTTATTGGTGGAAAAAGTCGATGTGTGACCAGCGAGGGGGGGGAGAACGCAGAGGTAGCTCGCTCCCTCTAAATAAATTGTGCCCATATCAACTCCAAATTAATTCGCTCATCGTGAACCGTATACGATATCTAGTTTCGTAACAAATAGAATTATCAATATTGTTTGAAGTTTATAAGTTTTTTCTATATAAATTATTATTTTAATAAGTAACTGCATTAACCGTTATCATAAATTGTATTGTTTGTGTATCACAATACATTTGCATTAAGAAAGAACATTGTGTGTATTCATCTTGTAAGCAAAATCTCAATAATTTGATACACATTGACGTTTAATTAATATATAAATTCAGATTTTCAATGTAGGTTATTTCAAATTATAGCGCTACAGTGTTTCTTCAATCTACCATGAGCTATCAAAGGACCATAAACTTGAATGTTGCTAGATTACGCCTAATTTAAGCCTACATATTGCAATGATGTCAGAAATGTGCCATCCGTCTTTTAAAAAATCCGGTAATGCACGTGTTATCTCAGCAATCTTGTGCGGACGTGGTTACACGAGGTCTGCCAGATCATGGACGGTCACGAGTTGATCCATGTTGTTGGTGACGATTCCATAGCCTTGTGAGGGTGCTTAGGTGGACATTCACAGCTCTGGCAACATCCGACCGAGATTCGCCTGCTTCCAAACGACCAATGGCGTTGTTGCGTTGTGCTTAGGTCAGTCTTGGCGTAATTGTATTGCGTGTCGGTGGCTTAACACTGAGATTTGTAACCGAGAACCCGTCACTTTTATAGGGATTTTGCACATGTTGCACTTGAAAAACATGCTGATCTCTCAAACAAATTTATTGAACACAAATGCGTTTTGGCGAAAAATCCGATGTTTTCCTCCGTATTCAAAGTGCACAACTTTTATTGTCATTTTGGTCTGACAATCAGTTCCTTAACACGTGTAACATCACGTACTCTGAGCTTGTAACGTTATTACATATATTTCTCTTTAAAATAAAATAAAAGTCCCTTTTGCGTTTCTTATTTGGAAGAGTTTTTATGTAAAAACGGCTGGTTTGGTTTGAGAAAATATTTTACGATGAAGAGCGAACAATGTTTCGACCTTCTTTGGTCATCGTCAGGTTCACAAAGAAAAAGGTAACAGACCGATAGCTGACCACATGTTTGAAATAGGCTGTGCAACCGAGTGTAGGAATGTAAAGTGCGTGCTTAGATGTTTGAATATATTTTTAATATAGGTTTCAAAATATTCCTTGTATTGGTTTATTTTGAGCTTGAGTTGTTGTGTAAGTTATATTGAACTGTTTCAGTTTTCAATATTTTTATTTGAGAGTTACTAAGTTGTTCTAGTTTGAAGAATTTTACTCCGAGAGTTCTCAGTTTGTCCAGTTTACGATTAAACACTGAAAACTATTATGTCGCTCTAACAGTTTACACTAACTGTTGCTGTTTTGTTTTATAGTTTTATGCTGATGATTACTATTTTGTTCTAGATTACAGTTTTACAGTTACTATTTTGTTTTTGATTACAGTTTTACAATTAAAATTTTGTTCTAGTTCACAGTTTTATTTTCAGACTTACTAGCTTTACAAATAAGTGATCTACCATAGTTTATAATACGTCGGAGATATAAAAATATAAAAGTACATTCGTTTCGTATGTTATTTTTTTATACAAAATATGAAAAAAAAATTACATCACCAACAAGTTGGCAGTTGTAACGTATTATAGTGTTTCGCGTTTTTCTTAGAGGAAAGCCATATCCGACTATCTGCTGAGTCCACCGAGAGGTATCGAACCCCTGATTTTAGCGTTGTAAATCCGTAGACTTTCGGCTCTACCAGTGGGGAATGTATTATAACAACAATATCAGAAACAAAATCCAGAAATGTATAAAATAAATAGCTGTTTGTATGTATGGATAAATCTAAAAGTAAAGATTTTACCGAACGTAGAAAAATCCTCAGATTGTTGTGGATAATGTAAAAGACAAAAGGTTTATTAGTTTTAATATGTAAACGAAATATGGGTCAAGAAATACAGCTTTTCTAAAAACTTACTGGTAAGTCTGAGTGTGTTTTCTTATAGCAAAGCCACATCGGTCTATCTGCTGTGTCCACCGGGAAGAATCGAACCCCTGATTTTAGCGGAGGGCTGGTAAGTCTGTTACAAATGTTATTATTTTTTCTGAACGTTAAATACACTAAACAAACTTCCAGAATCTTCATTTTTAATGTAATTATATCATGATTGGTAAAGTTTCTTAAGATAATTAAGAATATAATTTTCTAAACCTTGAGAACGAAGCATCACTTTTAGGAAGTTGAATTTATCATTAATTTGTACATAGTTCATTGGTTTCAGCTAGCCTGTACAAGCTAAGGCCACATCTGGTTATTTTGACAACCCGATCACATTGTTTTGCAATCTACTGTGTATATTAAACTTGGATTCAAAGGCGAAGGAACAAGGGGTGCGGTAGAAGTCCTGGTTAAAGTATAGGGAGAGTTACGCACCTGCTAGTGGTGTTAGTAGAAGAGTATTGAATTACGACGAACATCCGTATTTGTCGAAAGTTCTTGTAAATACATTCCTTAAATATTTAACTTTATGTTTTGCTCGTCTTACAGCGCCGTTACTTAATATTCATTTCTAGTTTACTGTGGAAAAGTATGGAGTCGGCCACTTAAAATATAAATAAACAAAACTTGTGTTCCTGATATCAAAACATACAGAAAAGACACTGCAGAGTTGTGTAGTCTGATTTGTTTGATTTCGACGTTTTAAATGGCATAAATGGAGACATTTTCTTACTCAAAGACATAAAAGTGTTTATGCTTGCGTTATGTTATTTACGTAACAACAACTGAATGTGGGGTTTCTTAGGGCTACAGTCTGTTGGATATTTACAGATTATAAAAATTGTTCCAAAATCCTCGTTTGGATGGAAACATCTTTCAACAATAGCGGATAATTTGTTTGTTTTTCTTAATTTCGCGCAAAGCTACACAAGAACTATTTCACTAGCCATCCCTAACACTGGAAAACACTCATTTTGTTGCATTTAAAAAAAAGACCTTTCTATAGTCAATTTGAGTGTGTTGATTTCAAATCTGAAGTCAGTTTTTGTCTGCAAGCTACAGATTTTATGCAATTTGATATTTTTATTTATTTTTTTAATTTTTCGTTATTATAGGAAATTATAGGAATAGCGTATCAATTTGTTTGTGTATTTTATTCAGGTAGGAATTTGCGTTTGTACACTTCATCTGGACAATTTCGTTTAATGCTCCAGCAGTAGTCAGCCATCATACTTTTGTCCCAGCGCCCTTGGTAGCGTTCTTCCACTTTAAACTCTGAAATTCAAGGAGTAGATGTATTATATGAAATTGGAAAATACTTACACCTGGCAGGGGTAGGTTAAATCATGAAGTTGTGACACGTCAGGTAAAACATAACTGCTCCTTGACATAACTGAGAAGTAAACCTTCCAGCACGAGTTACAATATCTGTGAATGGAGTGAATTAAATATTCGATCCCAGATCTTTCAGCCATCAAGTAAAGTACAGACTCAAAAGCAACCAGGAAAAGACCGAAAACATATGTCTGATATACGTCTCCATTTCACTACAAGTAAGACATCTAACAGCCTCAACTGAGAATGACTTCTCCCACTCCCACTCTGATTATTGTGCAACACTAGATATCAGATATGAGTGGGAAGAAACCTGATTTGGCTCCATGCCAAATATAATAATCCTATAATTCATAAGTTAGCTTGTCAATGGAAAAAAAAATTATGGAAATAAACTATAAAACACAAATAACATTCAAAGTATCTCTGAATGAACATAATACTAGGAAACCCAACAGCAGCTCTTTGTATAGAAAAGTTATAACATTATCTTAACAAGACACTTGGATACAGTACAAAGACAGAAGACACACTACCAAAGTTTGAAAGTGTCACAAGATAGATATTGCTAAGAGCAAGTGAGTGGAATGTGTATGAGGATATAAGTGTAAATTACAGAGAAACCTACATTTTCATAAAAGCAATTTTTTTCACATTTTGAGACAAACGATTTAAATACAGCTTTGCTTTACAACATAATGCACACAAACTTACTTAATTTCTATTTGATTCCTAGTTTTTACAACTTTCTCAAGCATCTCCAAATTTCCAAGACCATACCAAAAATCTAACTGTCAACTTAGATGAGATGAAACCACTAATATCTGTTCTTTTTCTATAAATCGTAAAAACAGAAACGCATTCTTAACTAGTGTGCTATATTCTCTAATAAACTCTGAACTAAAAGAATAAACTTGGAAAATATTAAAAACATGTATTAACAGCAAAAAGTATGAAATGTATATATAAAACATGTAAAAACTTCAACATAAAACTTCAACATTAAAAGTAATTAAGTTTTATTTTAAGCTTACTGAATGCAAACAGTGCTTGAAAATATTGCTTTACAGATTTTACCTTTTGCAATCATTTGCCTGATACCATTGCAAGTACTGTTAACTTAACTTGTTGCAAAATCTTCTTATGTAAATACAAAAGAGAAAAGTGATGCTTTAGATTTTAGTTTAATGCTTTATATGCTTCAATGGACTTTATTAAAATGTTTGTCTGTGTTCTTATATTCTTGTGAAATAATATAATGAACACTGCATATATTTTATATGTAAAATATAAATAATAACTGAGCGCATTACAAATATACTGAAAGTTAAGTTTCTTTCACTGAAAATGCATTTTTAATGGATACTTATCTCTCTCACATAACAGCTTTTCTCGACTTATATTAAGCTCTATGTGCACAATTTTTGTTCTCCACTAGCCTTGATGTTTCCATCTGTCTTTACATATGATAGAGCTTCACTGTAACATGCAAAAACCCACCACCAACATGATTATCACAAACCCTCATTGTACAGATGACTCTTTATTCTTTAATCGCTCTGATTTGGCTAGTCCAGCGATCGTCAAAGTAAAATTTTAAGCTCATCTCGTTTGTCGGACACATGTATTTTTGGTATTAGATTCCCTTAGCATGTGCATATGAACTACTCGTTTCCAATGTTGAGTAAAAATCAGCTGCAAGAATAACTAATTTGACTATATTCACAATGACATCATTATGCAGAGATGTCAAATTTCGTATATCAATTACACTTTATACTAGCTCCGCCTGGATGTATGCATTTGAACTTTCTGCTGTCATGAAACCAGTAAACCCTTAATGGATTACTCGTTCGAAGAAATATCTAATAACAACTAAAAATTGCTCCATTCTGAACAAATCTTTGAATTCATCAACCAAAATGGAGAACAGCTTTGAATTTGCTACTTTTTTTTTCATCTCAAATGATATCTGAAATAATTTGAAGTAACGCATTTTGTAATGTGTGATAAGGTGTAATATTTCACATTTGCTGGTTCTGTCAGCTTGGATCGCAGCGTTTCTTTATATATTTTTTGCAATAGATCCGATACTGTTAAGAGATTGACTTCATTAACCTCATAATTTGTCTCTCGATATCTCCTTTATGCAGTGTTTCGGATCACTGTTAGTCTGACGGTGTCCGATATAGTTTTGATGTATTAACGATTTGTACTCATAGTTTCTTTATGTTGTTTATGTATTAGATGTGATACTGTATTTTTTCGCCGTTTTACTTTTTGTATGCAGCATATCTGTCTTTCCAGTCAACATTTCACTCTGATTTATTGTGGTTAAGTTGTCGGTTATTCTTATATGAATCACCTGTACACTTTTTCTAGCTCTTAAAGCTGTCTTATACGAAGACACTCTCTTCATTTGTTTGTCGAAAATGTGTCTTTATCATATCTCTAAAATTGAGATGGAAGTACAGCTCAATGTTTCTCAATGTCTCCTTTGTGCAATGTTTCGGATCACTGTTAGTCTGACGGTGTCCGCTATAGTTTTGATGTATTAACAATTTGTACTCACAGTTTCTTTATGTTGTTTATGTGTCAGATGTGTTACTGTATTTTTTCGGCGTTGTACTTTTTGTATGCAGCATATCTGCCTTTACAGTCAACGTGTCACTCTGATTCATTGTGGTCTAACACTGCATTTTGGTTGAATGTGTACTTCATCTGATCTAAGTGGCCATTCAACACTGCATTTTGGTTAGATGTGTACATCATCTGATCTAAGTGGCTGTCCATAGTTCAAATATATTAAAGGAGCATCGTTGAAGCATGTGAGAAAATTAACTAGATTTTAATGTTTGAAGATCATTAAGTTTTTAATAATATTTATTACGACATACACATCAAGAGAAATATATCTGAAGCTGTTTTACAAAACAGAACACCTGTTTTGCGTGTGAATAAAGGTCTGTCAGACTCGGCACATACATATGTCCATATACATTATTATCTCATGTCAAGTCCTGTCAAAATATTCCAATATCAAATTCGTGTCGTCTCGCACATCAGACAAATATACTTTACAAACTGAGCTGAAGGTTTAATCAGCTAAAATCTACTTATAAGGTTGTTTTTTTTATATATCTTGAACTACCTTTTGTTTTCTACCAAAATCACTGGTCATCATTAACAGTTAAATCCGACATTAACTTGCTCTAGAACTTTAATCTAATAACTTCAGTTTGACCTCTTTGTGCATTTAGAATTTCGACTGGTTTCAAGTGGTTTCATCACTCGTTGTGACAGCGGTCAGTCTACAGATTTACAATGTTAAAAACGAGGGTTTGATTCCCCTGGATGGACAGAGCAGATAGCTTTACTATAAGAAAAACACGGACACACACACTGCCAGAATTTTATTTCAAGACAAAGAGATCGAACGATTAATGTGAGACATCAAACAAACATGTCACCACTCAATTTGGCTTTATAGCTCAGAAAGATTTGTAATAAATTTTCAACCAACAAAATATACCGACTATGTAATAATCGACTGGTTACAACAGAGCATTCTGGAGACATTTTATTGTATACCATCTCTTGTAAGCCCAGAATGCCACCAACTTTCACTTATGATTTTTTAATTAAATGATTATTTGAACTGCTGATCAGCTAGATTGTTTATTTTTTTAATTTCGCCCAAAGCTACTTGGACTACTATTTTGCCATAGAATAATTGGATTAACCGTCACATTATAACGTCCACACGGCTGATAAAACGGACATGTTTGGTGTAACGGGGATTTGAACCCGCGACCCTCAGATTAACTTTTAAGAGGGAATGTGAATATTGCTATAGACATTGTGCCGTTGGATTCTTACAAGAACAAGGACCACAAAAACGATGCCAGGTACAACTCTGAAACCTACACCTATATCCACGTCATGTATAGGTGGGTGGTGCTGACAAGCTGCCTTTCCTGTAGTCATACTCTGCTAAATTAGCGACGACTCGCGCAGATAGTCCAAGTGTAGTTTTGCGCAAAATTCAAAACAAAACCTCTAGGCTCGGCATGGCCAGGTGGTTAAGCCAGTTGATTCGTAATCTAAGGGTCGCGGGTTTGAATTCACGTCACATAAAACATGCTCACCCTTTCAGTCGTGGGGGCGTTCTAAAGTGACGGTCAATCCCACTATTCGTTGGTAAAATAGTAGCCTAAGCGTTGGCGGTGGGTGGGGATAACTAGTTGCCTTCTCTCTAGTCTTACATTTCTAAATTAGGGACAGCTAGAGCAGATAGCCCTCTTATAGCTTTGCACAAAATTCAAAAATCAACAAACAAAAACCTCTTAAAAGTATGTGAGATCAAACGTGGCACACGTTCTCAGGTACATTGCGGGCGGATGTCCGAACGGGTTTTTTTTTCTTTTCGGATAGAACTAATTGGCAACAATGGAGAAACTGATGGATGTGTTGGAATCTCTGTGAATTATGAGGGGTCTTTAAACCCCCAGTGAGTAATTTATTTTATTGAGATTATAGTTGATGAATGTATAATTTTTGAAGTTGTTCCAACTATAGTGTTTAGGTGGACTATCAGAATCTTTCCATTAGTTTACCAGATTACTCCACAGATATACAGCGTAGAAACTCGAATTAATAACCGTGCACAAGGTTGAAAATCCAGTAACTATGAAACAGCTTAACAGATTAAAGTCAATCCGTAACTTATCCCAAACGTAAATAAATGTGAAGTGTATTGTCCAACACATAAGATTAAAGTTTTTAGGTATACAGTTTACAAACCTGAATTAGGATAGTGCTGAAGCATTAACTTTGATATACTTTTCAAGCAAACAACATTAAGAATGAAAATTATTTAACAATACGATTGTAGTTTTTGTTTGTTTTGAATTCTGCTAGCTGTCCCTAATTAAGCAGTGTAAGACTAGAGGGAAGGCAGCTAGTCATCACCACCCATCGCCAAGTCTTGGGCTACTCTTTTACCAAGGAATAGTGGAATTAACCGTCACTTTATAACGCCGGACGGCAGAATGTGCGAGCATGTTTGGTGCTACCGGAATTCGAACCCGCGACCCTCGAATTACGAGTCGAACGCCTTAACACTTGGCCATGCCGGGCCTGTAGTTTTTTAGTCTGATAACTAACTATTGTTACATTTATGTTAACTGTAAGGTAGAGTCTTTTGTCAAAACTGATTAATGTTTTATAAAGTAAAAAACTACGTACTGCAAAACTATTATTAACGGCTTATTTATTTTTGGCTCGTAAGTGAATAATGCGAATTTTATAATGTGTTGTCTACAGTTTGGATGTAACAGTTAAAAGTTTCAACGTGCGTTAACCGAACCGTGCGTGCTTTTAAAGTTTACATCTAAGTGATGTAACGTCCACCAACTCTAATTACACAACATAAAAATGGAGAAGGCCAAACAAAACAGTTTGTAATTGACAGACTCTGCAGTTAAATCAAAGAAACCAACAAGATATTGAGGATATATCCCGCTCACACCAAACATGCTCGCCCATTCGGCCGTGGGGTGTTATAACGTGACGGTAAATTCCTCTATTCGTCAGTAATAGAGTAACCCAAAAGTTGGTGGTGGGTGGTGATGATTAGCTGCCTTCCCTCTAGTCTTACACTGCTAAAATAGGAATGGCTAACGTAGATAGCCCTCGAGTAGCTTTGCGCGAAATTCAAAACAAAACAAACAAATAACGAGTTAAAGCTCATAAAATTCAACAGTTCAACAATGGCTGCAAAGGGATGTTGTTGCTTTTTTTCATCAAAATATAAATTAATAAACAAATAAAAACCTTTTCCTGTCTCGTGATGTGCGTTTTAAAATCAATAACTTCAAAACTGACCACAGAGTCAAGGAGAGCGTTAAAATTAATGTATTCTTAACAACAGTATCATATTATTGGAAAGTAAGAATCATTTTAACAATAATCGAAAATTATAATAATACAAATTATAGCTTTTACAATAAAGAAGAATATATTTACAAAACAAGCACAAGGTTTAAATCACTGGTGAAATGGTTGGTCGATCTTCTACCGAGAGAGCGGAAAGTCTTCGTATTTACAACGCCAAACACAGGAGTTCGATTCCGCCCGGTTGACAGAGCAACAAGCCCATTGTGATTTTACAACAAGAAAAGCACATATACTGGTGAAATGATTCTCAGGTTTTCAAAAATGATCACACCAGCGATCAAAACGTTTTGCTTGTTTCAAGAATATTCTTCCTTACTGTAAAGGCTGTAAGGTTTAATAAGATAATATTCGTAATCAGTAAATAAGCTCAAAACAAAAGTATTAATGATCACAACTTTTTACAATTGTATGAAAGTCTTTAATAAAGACTTGTTACGATTTACGATACAAACCAAAGTATTTACTTATAATTTTAAAATAAACAGCTTGTTTGCAGTTAAGCTCCAAGCTACACAATAGGTTATCTGTGCTCTGCTTACCACTGGTATCGAAACCAAGTTTCTAGCGTTTTAAGTCTGCAGACATACCACTAGGTTTCTTCAAAATGTTTTTATGTTTGAATTTTTCGCAAACCTAGATGCGCTAGCCGCCACTAATTTAGGAGCGTAGAATTTGAGGGAAGGAAGGTAGTCATCACCGCCCACTGCAAATTCTTGAGATCCTATACGAGCAATAAATAGTGGGATTGACCGTCACTTTATAACGCTCCAAATGCTGAAATGGTGAGCACATTAGGACGAGAAGGGATTCAAACCAACGATCCTCAGGTTACGAGACGAGAGCCATAACTGTGACGTTCGCTGGTCTAGCCAGATCGGAACGACTAAAGCGACGGAAAAGCAATTCGACTGCTTGATCAAGACATCAAGAAATGGAAAGTAGATATCAGAGAAGGTGAAACATCAACATGATGGCCAGTTGCTGGTGGTCATTGAAACGAGATGTTCGAAATACAATACATAAAAGAAAGATCACAACACAGTTTATGAGACTAAGGCATATTTTCATTATAAAGTCATAATGAATGAGGATACGTATTTCACACCAATTTTTACCCTTTTCTTTAGTTTGTTTGTACTTTTGTATTCAAACATAATTATAAAACAAAATGTTCATTCTGGTAAACGAAATAAATAATTGGAAATAAGATGGTTTTTCTTTTCTTCCCGATTCATAAAAAATTAATATTTTCAAATCCTGCATAACTAACTCGTGAAAAATTACTGTATGCTTGCAATTCATGAATGTCACAAATATTCAGTAAAATAGAAAATATTTGTTGCTTCTCTTCGTAGTATAATTCATTAATGAAATATTTATTTTCCTTTGTTGGCTTATTATGTAATCAATATAATGCTACTCTTGGAGAAATCTAATGAACACACTTTGTTAACCTGCTTTTGCTAGAGCGATGCTGGCTTTGTAAACTGTTTCTTGCAAATCATTTAAATATGTGTGTGGGAATATTCGATTTTTGACGCGTTAATGAGCTTTGAGTATGTGTTTTATTATATTGCGTATTATACTTTAACTCAGACGAGTCTCAGATTTATTGTGTTATGACAGTTATGTGATACGGTTTCAAATAGTCAAAAACTGTAATTTAAATTTGGAAAATAATTGAATGTCAATGTGTATCAAATTTATGATATTTGTTAAAAAAAGGTTACACACAATTTTCTTTCTCAACGCAAATTTATTATACACACAAATCACACATTGTTGACACTTACACCACAGAATCTACAAATATGAAGTACAGGTAGGACGAGCACAACACACATTTAACAACATACATGTATTTCTATGAACATAAAAATGAAACATATTAAAATACACATAAAAACATTAAAAAACTGGTGACACTTGGAGAGATGAAAACGTTGTTACTTGTCTCCCAGATTCAGGAAAGGATGCTGTGTGTAAAATAAAAATATTTGTTCAGAAAATACATTTTTTTTACATTATACCCATTTTCGTAAATTAGTCTCTGTACATTATAAGTTTAATATATTCTTCCAGTGTACAGCACTCTAATGACATGCTGGCAAATTAAGAGTAAATAATTCCATATACTGAACTTCAAATTTTTACTAACACAATTTACACAAAAAACGTCAAGTTGGACTGAAATACAACTAAACCATTCTTAGCATTGATGAAATCTTTGATGCTTGAAAAAAAGAAAAAGTTTAGGTTTTATAAGTCTGCAAATCCAACGAGAACTATACAAGAATCTATAAGAATTTATTTTCAACCGTTCCTCTGTAGGCACGTCTTCAGGTTTGAATTGTACACTAATAGGAAATGTAACACATACTTTATCATGAAAATCATTAAAAATTAGAAAAATAAAAGTTACTACACATCAGCAGCCCTACAAGTATTTCTATAACTTCTTGAACAATTCCCAGTTATATAAAAATATATGATTTGTCATAAAACATTCCTTACTTTGGTATGAGAGTTCAACTCTGAGCAGCAATAAAGAAGAAAAACAAAATTAACAAGGTTCTTCTAATTCCTTTCCTCAAACCATTAAAGAAATGAATTTTATATGAATTACTGAAACAAATATTTACACTATTCATAAACATTTTCAAAAATAAATATTTGTTTTCCAATGGGAGTTTAATAAACATACATTTTTAGTAAATTTGTTTAGTTTTCTCTCACTCATGCATCAAAGAAAGTATTCAAAGATATGGAATGATCTTACATTCTTTATCACGTTAAAATGTGCAGATATGTATAAATGGTCTATTTTTAAAAAGCATTTACACAACTCACTAACATAGTTATTATTATTTCTATTTACAATACATAATACTACAGTAAGTCATTTATTTATTTTTGAATTTAACATATTTGCTATTGCAAAAATTTATAGAAATACAACAAACGGGTAAATAACTCTTACTACTATACAACAAATCGTGTCTTATTAAACTCATACACATAAATATAAAAAAGTTATTAATATCCTTCTTCACTGGATAGTATTTTTGTATTTATATACATTTTTATGCATGTACACCACGTGTATGTATGAATTATGTCAAGGAAAAATGTTAACACTCAACAACTTTTTGTCATGACTAATATGTATAGAGAACTACCTATCAGATGAACTGTACAAAATATAGTAAAAATAGTGTTTTCTATCAATGGTTAATGCATTAAAATTTAAAGTATCTGAAAATGAACTTCAACAAAACCGAGTTGTGTAATGTTAAATTTTTTTATCATAGGAACATTACTATTCAGTTCAAACACTTCTCCCAGTAACAAATCAACTAAACTAAATTTGAATGGCTGGATTTGAATGCAGTTAAAAAATTTTATGGGTAAAAATATTTACATTCATCAGGGATGTAAAAATGATTCCATTTCTTCACCAGTAAAAGATGATATTGTATAGAATTTACAAATATTACAAAATAAACATTATTTAATTATGAGGTGGTTTCTTAAATTGAAGCTTCCATTCTGTTAGATGAACAGTCAAGCATAACAATGAACTTTTACATTTACTCATATTGTTTGTTATTGTGTACATTTGGATGTTAGGTTCAAAACAGAACAAAATATCCTAGTAAAATAGCAGTAATTTATACCATACCTTCAAAAGTTCAGAAGCAGTGCTTCTCTTATTTGCATCAACTTCTAAACATTTGTTTAGAAACTTCCTGAAAACAGGAGACAAGTCTTTTTTTTTCATTAATGGTGTTCCATTTCTTGTTATCAGATGATATATCTGAAAAGATTGTGTGACTTGATGAATAACCTAATTTAACTGCTGAAAATAATTCTGACACTAAAAATTTATATATATATAATGAAATATATTCACGTATATATATATTTATGTATATTAATCATTTTAACCAATACTGTTAGTGATAATAGCATTAAATAGTTTGTACAATCCTCCTCAGCTATGTCTAGATGGCTCCAAAAGTATAACTATACATCTGTATGTATAAATATTATACAAAGCCTAGTTTATGCCTTTATTATGGTTGTTTCCTATAGTTGCTGGAAGACATTGTAGCCAAATTATACAATTGTGTTTTCATGTGAAAAGAATGTGTTTCAAGAATCCTAGTATTGTGAAACAATGGTAGTTTTTATGAGAAACGTTAATTTCGAAACATTTGTGTTCACTAAAGTAAGTAAGGTATTAATGCACCCAAATTCTTAAAATATCTTGAAATTCCTGATGAAAGACTAATTGTGTCCACAGGAAGACTCAATTAGATGTATCAAACAAATTTTGTTCAAATGCTTTAACTTTCTTTGTCCAATTCAGTGGTTTTATAACATTTTAAACCTAAACAACCTGTAAAAAAAAAGAGAAACAGGAGAAATTCAAATAAAACGAAAACTGAAATTCAATCTTTTCTTACTCCTTGGCCGCAGGTATTGACTAGGAACACTTATCATAAACTCTCTTTCGCCATAATAAGGTGGTTCACCTTGAACCATCTCTATGGCTGTAATCCCCAGTGACCAAATATCTGCTTTTGGCCCATATCTGCTTCTCGTTACGACTTCTGGGGCCATCCAATTGGGAGTACCCCATCTACTTCTCCTGTAATTTTGGTCTTGTGTGAGTTTTGCAGATACCCCAAAGTCGGCTGCATGATGAAAAAAAATTATCATTTGAGAGAAATGACTTGTAAAGAATTTCTAGGCAACCTCAAAAATTAACTTAAAGCATATTAAAACTTGTTACACTTTTATAGTCAGTTCAATATGACCAATATATATAATATCCCTTTTATGAGAACACATGACAAGATTACCTTTGCATTATTTTTGTTCAATATCCCCCTATCAAATCACCCACATAACAAAACCATCTTTATAATGTTCAGACATAATTTATAACAAAATAAAATTATTATCATTCATTATAAATACATTAATAAAATAAATATTCAGTGGTTAACTCTAATCTATTCTGCTCCTATTGTAAAATAGAAATATTTAATCGTTGAAATGCACAATTAAATCTTGCAAACATACAAAACATTGCTACAAATCTGTCCTTTTTGAATACGTTTATTGCTTAGTTCCATAATAAATAGTATGTAATAAAATGTTATTTTTAATTTGCTGGCGTTAAAAAAAATCAAACTGGATAAACACTTTTCAAACCAGTAATTATTTTACACATAATTCTGAAAAAAAAACCTGGAAATTAAATATGTTTGGCCTGGCATGGTAAGACTTGTAATTTGAAGGTCGTGTGTTCACATCCCCGTCACATCAAACATTATTACGCCCAACCCCACTTATCGTTGGTGAAAGAATAACCCCAGAGTTGGCAGTGTGTCGTTTGATTACCTGCCTACCCTAGTCTTATACTGCTAGATTAAGGGCAGATTGCGCAAATAGCCCTCGTGTAGCTTTGCGAGAAATTAAAAAAAAACAAAGAACGATGTATCTAATGGATGTTAAAAGAGTAAATTTTAATTATGAAATAAGAATGATAAAAATGTTGTTTTTTAATATGAATTGGGCATTTTATAATTGTATAATTAAGGGTTATTTGGCAAAACAAATGTTACACTTTTGAGGATGACTCATTGATATAAGTCAAAGTACGTCAAGTGTAAGAGACAGTTTTAAAGTCTCATTGGGGTTTTACTGATTTTAATCATGTACATTACGTTATTTGTGCTTTTGATATTGGCATAAGGTTGTACATTCGCTCATAAGCATTTGTAAAAGTCCAGCTTTTACATCAAGTTATACTGATTAACGGCACAATACATAGCTATGTCATATAGTTGGTTTTATTTTGTTTCGGCCTGGCATGGCCGAGCGCGTTAAGGCGTGCACTCGTAATCCGAGGGTCGCGGGTTCGTGCCCGCGTCGCGCTAAATATGCTCGCCTTCCCAGCCGTGGAGGTGTATAATGTGACGATCAATCCCACTATTCGTTTGTAAAAGAGTAGCCCAAGAGTTGGCGGTGGGTGGTGATGACTAGCTGCCTTCCCTCTAGTCTTACACTGCAAAATTAGGGACGGCTAGCACAGATAGCCTTCGAGTAGCTTTGTGCGAAATTCCAAAACAAACAAACTATTTTGTTTTATATTGGACGTTTACCAAAAAAATAATTTAATCAAGAGTAAACAATATTCACTACTTTACATAGCTAGAAAATATATTCCAATAATATTTAAGGATTTGATATGGAAACAAATATGAAGAAATAAACAGCTACAATTTAATGTAAAAATATCAAATATAATAACTATTTAATAAAAATAAAAGGAAACCGTGGATATAATAATTTAAAAATTAATTAAGAAGATACATAAGATTATAACTGTAAGTATATTGTAATAAACATAAAAATATGGAACAATTACATGATTGGCGCCCAATAAACAGTTTATTCAGTAACAGAACTCATTATTTTGACTGGATTTCAAGAGACAAAAGTTTACATCAAACACTATCTACACATGTAGTAAAATAATTTAAATTTTGCATTCTAAATATTATAAGCCACTAAAATGTTGAATAAGTTAAACATTATTATAAAAAATTTCACTATAGATGTTGTGTCTTCTCTATTTAGTTCTTAATTTGTTAACTGTGGCTGAAAACCAGAGGTGTGTAAAACATACACGCAAAATGTATATTTTTTTACATTCTGATCTTCAGTAAACAAAAGAGGAATGTGAAGGAGAAAAGAAAACATCCACAATTAGCTTGTTTTTTTAACAGAAAAAGCTTGAAAAATTAAAGTTTAGACAGACAGACTTTTAAAACAATTTCTATATTTGTTCTCTGTTTGCTATGTTTATATAACTGGCTTATAATACCTTGAAAGAAACATTACTTTTTATTAATATATGTAAATACATTAGTATATATAC
Source organism: Carcinoscorpius rotundicauda (assembly GCA_011833715.1). Lineage (NCBI taxonomy): Eukaryota > Metazoa > Arthropoda > Merostomata > Xiphosura > Limulidae > Carcinoscorpius > Carcinoscorpius rotundicauda. The sequence continues at coordinate 39,486,144 of CM022403.1, forward strand.
ATGTACACACATAAATATTTTTGCTTTTTCAAAAATAAAACATCACTTTAACAAGATTGTTTTCAACTGGCAAACACTAGCGAAATCTTCTGTTTTTAATAAAACTTCAAGGCTGATGCATTGTCAACTAATCTATGCTTAAAGGAAATTTTGTTACAAACAAGCTACAATATTTGGAACTGCATTTTTCACAAAGGCATATGTCTAAAAACTTACCTAATTTTACCTCACCACCTGTTCCAAGTAAGATATTATCACTTTTTACATCTCTGTGTATAATATTATTCAGGTGAAGGTATTCTAGTCCCTGAAGAACCTAAATGAAATATGAATTTATTTCAACTATTAATATTTTAATAAATAAATATCAGATATTTGAAACTTTATACGGAGACAACAGTACAAATTCTGAGTGAAAGAAGAAAATATTAAAACTGTTTATATTGATAACCAGGAAATTTGTTTGTTTGTTTGTTTTTGGAATTTCGCACAAAGCTACTCGAGGGCTATCTGTGCTAGCCGTCCCTAATTTTGCAGTGTAAGACTAGAGGGAAGGCAGCTAGTCATCACCACCCACCGCCAACTCTTGGGCTACTCTTTTACAAACGAATAGTGGGATTGACCGTCACATTATACACCCCCACGGCTGGGAGGGCGAGCATATTTAGCGCGACGGGGGCGCGAACCCGCGACCCTCGGATTACGAGTGCACGCCTTAACGCGCTCGGCCATGCCAGGCCGATAACCAGGAAAAGTGTTTGGCTTCACACAAGTTATTATGTTGATATATTAGTTGGTTTCTCACGCCCTGACCATGATAAAAGCATGAGACCAACAACCTTGAGGGATTGCCTCTGTGCAGTTTTAATCTTAAATTGTTTCTGAATTAAGGTATTTTCTATTGTATCATGAATACTTTCAATGGAAAACACATGTCTTTAATGAATGAAGACGATAAATTAAGAAATAAACAACTATTCTCCCAATTCTGTCATTTATATATGTCATGTTATATTTCCTATTCACAGGCTAACAACAATATCAGACTATACTTTTTTAGCCAAGTAACATGGCATAAAAAGTCATTGCTGGAAAGCATTGTTATCAACGTGCACTAGTTTCCCTATGTATTACATGTTGTTATACAAACTAAGGTACCCAGCTTTGCTCAAGTTATTACATTTGTATATTCTACACTACAGACTGGCCATTGTTCCATGGCATGTGGGTAGATTTTACGTTTCCACTCGCTCCTGAAAGACTAAACCATTGCCTGCAGTAGTATATAAATTACGTGTTCTTCACAACCTTAACTAGTTTTTTTGTTGTTTTTTTTTACTTTGTGTAAAATTAATTCTAAGATTGTAATGTTTTAACCTGTTTTGAGGCTGAACCATTTTTTAAGTCTTTCTGGTATTTATTTCTTTGAAATATACTATGCACTTAATATCAAAGGTTTACGTTTCAACGTGGTTCAGACTGATATGTAGTACAGTTAAAACTTGCCAATGGTAAATTAAAAAAACAATTGTAAACTTGTTGAAGATGTGTTTCCATATAATGCACTGGAGGTGAATCTTCTTGTAAGTTCAAGTAACTTCACGGAGTTCATACTATGATAACCTCATCTATTTTGGATGGAATTACACTATTACCAGCTGAAATATTATTTAAATTGTTATTTATCGCTGTAGAAATGAAAGTTCATGGAAGTATCAATTTTTTGCAACAAATTTCTTAAGAGTTTTTTTCAAGGAAAGAAAATAATCATTCAACAGACTTAAGTCACACACTGTTCTGTAGAACACGTCAATTTACAACAATCAATCTCACATACTTTTCTACAAACTCCTGAAATTTCCTTTTCATTCATGCAGGTTTTTGTTACAACATCTGCCAGTGATCCACCGGACAAATACTCCATTACAATCTATACAAAGGAATTTAAAATTTCACTTACATTTTGTTCTTTACTAAAATCATACGTATTAGTAACACAAAATAATTTTTACTTTCTGATTTAGGATTCTGTCAGTAATGACATTTCTAACAAAATACTCATACCAAAATTCTTCCACAAATTTATTCATGAAGTTGGATAAAAGTAACAATAGTTTTTAGTATTCTTTAAGAGATAGATTTGTATTATATTTAAAGCTGTGTGGTTCACAGAAGATAATTATATTAAATTCAGGTTTAAGGGTGTTGATCTAGCAAAGAATACTTTAATACCTTTTTGTTAATTTTTTCTATTTGTAATTTTCATTTTTCAAGTACATTCTTTTATATAATTGGTGACTAAATCTGTGATCTGGTTCCTAACAGTTATAAAAAATTAAGTAAGATCGTATTTTGTGTAAACAATTGATTACTTATTGTATATAGCTTTTCTTAATACACTGTATCATGTAAGCTGCTAATAATTGAACAAACTCAAATTTTCCTGTATTAAACAGTTTCAACAACCATACATAAAACTACGTTCACCTAACCCACAGGGAAGATGAACAAAGCAATGGTATAAACTAAAATGTTACAGATAAACCTTATGCTGTGAGAGATAATGTACTGGTAGAAACACAGCATGCAAGTACCAAGTTATTCTAAATATATATACATATATGGAAAGAATTAAAAATTATTTTAATTGAAGCAGATGTGTCTCCAACTCACAATCCTTCCTCTAAAACTATTTATATATAATCACAATTAAGAAAAAATCAGATCTGTGAAAGTGGCACACAAAACTTTTCTTAAGTTTGTCATGTTGCTCCATATTAAACAAATTAATTTAACAAAGACAGTATCTTAACCCATACATTATAACATGTCAGATTATAAATAAAATAAAGTAATATGTAACACTTACCCAAAGTTCTTCACCTACAAGATAGGTGTCAATGTAGTTCACTATATTTTCGTGTTTGTGTTCCCTTAATCTAAGAATTTCAATGATGTACAGTTCAGTTTTACTTTCATGGGATAAGTTTATTTGCTTGATAGCAACTGTTCTATCAGTGCCAATTTCTGACGCTTTATAAACAATTCCTGAAGCGCTGAAACAATAAAAAACATTATAATCCGTGGTGCGCTGGTTACCTGATACAAAGACATCGCTGTATTCTTGTAATAAAATTATTATGCCTTAACATGTTTCTAGCCTTATATTTTTGTAAGGTTGTTATACTGTATATTTACACTATTATACAGTATTTCTGTTCTCCTGTTACATTCAAGATACATCCATTATGTAATGTTAGTTTTGAATCTTTAATTTTGTAATTCAGATAAGCCTACATGCATTAATTAATCCTTTTTTTCTTTTGAAAGCATGCTTTTAAGCATAACAATGCTAATGACACATGGCTTACTTTGCTCAATATACGTTGTAACTCTACGTGTGGTCAAATGTACTTTAAAAGTTCACATGGTAATGATGCCTTTCTATGGTGTAATTTTATTCTTCGTAATCTCCCAATTTCTCCTTTTACATCGAAATATCCAATAGTTTATAATACTTTCTAAACTATGAGACTATGTTTGCTGGGACAAGTTATTTTTTAATGCAAAGGTTTGTTGATGTAAAATATACTAGCTGTATTTGGATAAGATGAATCACACTGCCCACTTGTAACTAACTTTTTTCCTTGATGTAGATCGTAATGTGGCAAGGTGTTTCTAATGTTGAACATTTGTATATTTTCTAAGTTAAATCACATTTTCAATACCAATGGGTTTTCCAGCCTGTCCTTTGCATCATATATAGAGGTTTGTTTGTTTTTTAAATTGAATTGCGCACAAAGTTACTCGAGGGTTATCTGTGCTAGCTGTCCCTAATTTAGCAGTGTTAGACGAGAAGGAAGGCAGCTGGTCATCACCACCCAACGCCACCTCTTGAGCTACTCTTTTACCAACGAATAGCGGCTAGTTCAGATAGCCCTGGAGTAGCTATGCGAGAAATTCAAAACAAACAAACTTAAAACTTTGTGGAAGGTTGAAAAATAATAATGTTGCAATTTGTTTTTGCGCCAGCCGTCTTTAATATAGCATTTGTTTTGGAATTTCGCACAAAGCTACTCGAGGGCTATCTGTGCTAGCCGTCCCTAATTTAGCAGTGTAAGACGAGAGGGAAGGCAGCTTGTCATCACAATCCACCGCCATCTGTTGGGCTTCTCTTTTACCAACGAAAAGTGGGATTGACCATCACCTTATAACGCCCCCACGGCTGAAAGGACGGGCATGTTCGGTGCGACGGGGATTCGAACCTGCAACCCTGGGATTACGAGTGGAATGCCAAAGTTTTATGCATTCATACTTTGGACTCAGACTTCGGTCCAACTCCAATACAAAACGTCAAACCTGAATTTAAATATTAATAATTGTAATTACCCTATTCAATTAGGTCTGGCATGGACGAGCGCGTTAAGGCGTGCACTCGTAATCCATGGGTGGCGGGTTCGCGCCCGCGTCGCGCTAAACATGCTCGCCCTCCCAGCCGTGGGGGTGTATAATGTGACGGCTAATCCTACTATTCGTTGGTAAAAGAGTAGCCCAAGAGTTGGCGGTGGGTGGTGATGACTAACTGCCTTCCCTCTAGCCTTACACTACTAAATTAGGGACGGCTAGCACAGATAGCCCTCGAGTAGCTTTGTGCGAAATTCCAAAACAAACAAACCCTATTCAATTACCATATTTTTCTTTAAGTTTATACGAATAAAAGCTGGTGAGGTATATGTTATTTTTTAAACTTACCCACAACCAATCTTTTTAAAATTGGTATATTTTGTTAGAGGATCTTCCATTGACACTCGAGTTTTAAATTTGTGAAGAAAGTCTTGATACGTCATGTTGCTATTCATTCCGAGATCTTTTATTTCAAATCCAAAGGATGAGCAATTACTTAATGCTCTCTCCTTCTCAACAGGTTTTTCACACTGATAAAGAAATGTAATCACTAATATAACAACTATGAAGTAATAATTCTAACTCAATGATATACGTATATTCAGAAAGTAACTAAAAATTCAATGCTCTGACACAAGTGATGTAAACAAAGAGCAGCTTTTGAATTATGTAATCACAAGACTGAAAAATAAATAAAATCTCGTATAGAATGCTCTAAATTATACCATTAAAGTTATGAACCACCTTGAGGTTATACAATTTAACTTGTAATATAATTAATTATAAAATATGTCATTTGTATTGCACAAGTGTAAAAGATAAAGCAAATATTAATGCTTGTGTAACAATACTGATATCAAAAGAAAACAGACTGGATATTTCTTACGGTGTTTCTAATTAAACGACTCCTCACGATATGGATAAAAGTTTTTGCATTTGTATAATCCCTCTCAGAGGACACAACATTTTTCTCAATATGTTCTTCCTGTAAAAATATACCCATGTTTGTAGAAAAGTTGTTATCTTCCATAAACATTTTTTTACGCATTGTTAAATGTAAAAAATACTGTCAAACACTACCGTAAGTCTCAAAGTTATTTTAATTTTGTAATAAGGTACTTTCCTCCTCTTACAAAATTAGCTTTTCCCATTTTGTTCAGGTTATGCACACTGGTAAAGAAATGTAATCATTAATATTACAACTATGAAGTAATTATTCAAACTCAATGATATACGTATGTTTAGAAAGTAACTAAAAATTCAATGCTCTGACACCAGTGATATAAACAAAGAGCAGCTTTTGAATTATGTAATCACAAGACTGTGAATAATAAACAAAATCCCGCATAGAATGCTCCAAATTAAACCATTAAAGTTATGAACCACCTTGAGGTTATACAATTTAACTTGAAAAATTACCTTTTCCCACTTTGTGCTGCCCTCCATACACGATTTTTTATAACGTATTCCACAAGCTTTTCGCACGCACCTATTGGAATCAGGGCCATCAAGAGCCATTACGGGCCCCAGGACAGCAAGCATTAAGGCCCTTTTCCACAAATAGCTGGCAAATCATTATGTATAGGCTGTCTTCCTGGGCCTCTAGACAACCGGACCCAGGAGCACTGACCCCCCTCTCGTCGGGCCTGATTGAAATCAAAGATTTCAACAAATCTCCCAAGCAAATCATCATGCGTCGTCTTTTCACCAATAGGAATGCACAACCGTCACGTTTCGCATGCATGTGCCTCTTACGTGCCACTATCGAAACATCATTTTTTTTTGGTAATGATGAAGTTCAGACATTTTTTCTTTTTGTTCAAGTTCTGCTTAAAGTGCTTTACGTCACTGTAACTTACTATTTATTTCAAGCATATTCCACTTTGACTTTGAAAGAAATTATTTACTCGTGTTTTGATATTTCACTTGTTTGTTCGATCTCAAGCCCGAATTCCGAAGTTAACGTTACGTACTACTTCGGATCTTTCTCATTTATGTGATGTCATATTTCGAGCCATAGGTACAAGCGACCAAGAAAGCTATTTATTTGCATTCGTTCACAGGAAGATTGAGCATTATACGGGGCAACATTTGTCTGAAAGGGATTTTGATAATTTCTCCTCACCCCAACCGAGTTTGCCATGCCTTCTCACACGCTTCCCGAGGATTCTGATCAACTTTCATTTGTTTTGATTTACGACTTTATTTCTCACATGATGTTTTGTTTCTTCATTCTACTTCTTATCGTCCCAGTCTTTCCCTTTCACTAAGTTCTGCCTCCCTACCTCATTTACTTGATATTTGGGTTTGTGTTGAGCACTTCACCTCTTAGTTGGGTGGTAGCATCAGTATGCCTCGTCCCTTCGTGCTATGGATCATTTCCTTCTCTCTCTCTCTCTTAACATTGGATAGATTGTTCGTGTCTAGACCATAAAAAATGGTTGGGTTCACTTCTGACTGTTCGGGTGTTGGAGTGGCAGATCACGAATCTCCCATTCATCTATCGAATATTCACTATTCCTGTCTTTGTCATACTGTAATGACTCTATTCCAGTACCTCTCCTCAGTCCATCTCTTGTCTGAGATTTTTTCACAGGAACATGATGGAGTTTTCTGGGAAAGTCCTCTCACTCCTTATTTACACATTCGCAATAACACCATGTAACACAAATTTTTTTCGTGGATAGAATGTGTTATTTCTTAATTGCTTATGTTGTAAACGTACAAAAACTGGCCATTATTCCCTTCAAACTTTGCTTTTGTGACATGGATAATGAAATTTAGAAATTAACTTATTTTCTATATAAAAACGTGCAAATTTGCACAAGATCTTATTAAAACAACATATGAATCGACATTTATATTTATTTATATTAAAGTTATTCAAAATTGAACAAAAATGTTTAAAAGTGAGTAGTTTTTCGAGATTTGGGAGTGTAATGTAAATCACTTTCACGTATCTGGTGGAGAGGGTACGGGAAACTCGGGTCACAAAAACAAAGTTTGAAGAGAAAAATATGTCTTTTCCACTTATTTTAGGCATAAGCAATTGGAAAATAATACTTTCTGCTCAGGAAAGAAAAAGAAAAAAAATGTTACATATTGTAATCCACCGTTGTTCACCTGGTGACCCATTAGTCTAAGTCAGAGCCAAGCATGGCACTGATTCCTGTCTTCCAATCATCCCTTTCCTAACCTTGACCCGTTCCTTCTTCCCCTGGTGCCACTACTCATGGTTTTCCTGAAGTCACATGGTTCATCAAAAACAGTTCTTTTGTCTACCTGATGAGTTTAGGTCCAGTAAAAGTTTGTCAAGGTGTTATCAGAAGATTTCATTATCCATTTCTTACTCCTCAACCTTTATTCATTGTACCTGTTTCCTTTTATTCTCCTCAGGATCCCATTCTGTGCCAGAATTTTTCAGAGATGGTACAGTGACCTTTTTACACCAGAAGTTATCGAATCTTTCTCGCCATGTTTTTGAGGCGTTTCCTCCCGCTAGTTTGTGGCCCCAAAAATGACCAAGCAAGGAGTGTTATAAACTTGTCCAATGTCAATAAACATGTTCACGCTTCATCATGGAATCCGATCTCAGATTCTAGTGAGATCTCTCTCTTCAGCTTTGGATGACTAAGCTGGGCATCTCCAATGTATATTTTTTACAATCCTGTATCAGAGTATTATCATCCATATCTTTAGTTTTCTCTCGTCGGGTAACATACAGTTTCATGCTCTACCCTTGGGGTTGGCTCCAGCACCATTGCATGTTAGAAGCCCTCTCTCTGTATCATATTCTTTGGAATTGTGTTTTCACTTGTTTCTGGGCAGCTGGTGTTTTTGCACTCATTCCAAACGGGAGTTGGCTAGTCATACTCATTAGCTGTTTCTCGAAGCTGCTTAATCAAATTGCTTTAGGGGATGATGTCTTCATTAACTCCTCTGACACACCTTTTCTTGGGGCTCATATGTGGTCTCTTCAATGGGTTCTTCACGAGAAATGAAACTATGCTCAGAATGTTAGATTCTCCTATCCTCCTTCTAAAGTTATGGACAATACTTATTGCGGCTGGGCAAAGTTCATGTCTTCCCACTTCCTCCTACACGGCCAAATTTGCATGTCTTCATTGATGTATTCTCTTCAGGACTATGCTGCAAAGGTTATTGGCCTCTTCATATCAATGTTCTTGAACTCCTTGTTGTTTCAGACCGAAAAGATCAGTGGATAGTATACTTGAGCCCCTATTGCTCTCTGATGGCCAGAAACTTGCAGATACCCTAGGTGAAAGTCTTCTCGTGCATCTCGCACTTTTGCTTCATCCCTCAATATCTTAGTTATCAATATACTAGCAGAGCAATCACCTCTTTTCTACTGAGCTGATCGTATCTATGACCATAATCGCCCTTTATGCTGATGGAACTTACGATTGCTCTTCATTGATCTTGTAGTACACAAGTTGGACCTGATGATATTCAATATAAAATGCTGTGCCATCTCTCTGCTGCCTCTCTTGCTATTCTTCTGGTTATTTTTAACTGAGTCTGGCAGGAGAATGTTTTTCCTGACGCTTGGCAAAATGCTATCGCCTCCCATTTTCCCAAGCCTGGGAAGGATTCCAAGATTCTTTGAAACAACCTTAAAGATAATTTGACGAGCGGTCTCTGAAAGATGTTACAGAGGATTTTTATTGCTCATTTTTGGTTCCTTGAATTGAATAATCTCCTATTGCCCATTCAGTTTGGGCTCCAATGACAGTGCTCCATCGTGGACCACAAGATTTGACTTGAAACGTTAATCGGGATATCATTCTCAAGCAACAACATATTGTTTCTGTATTTTTACGTAGAGAAAGCTTATGACACTACGTGGAGGTTTGCCATGTTGTGAGACTTCCAATCAAATGGTTTGCTTGGCCATTATTAAACATTTTTAATGAACTGGTAATTCAAAGTCCGTGTGGATTTAACAATTCTCATTCCTTCCCACAGGAACTTGGACTCCCTTAGGGCTGTGTCTTGAGTGCCGCATATTTCATTATAAAGATTAATGCCATCAGCGGACAATTCCTCCTTGCAGTTGCAAGTAGTCTTTACCTCAGTGACATCTACTTCTTGTGACAGTCTTTGATTATGAGGTTCATTAAATAGTAGCTGCAGGTTGCCCTCAGTCATTTACTGAAGTGGACCACAGCGTTTGTATGTATTCCTGCTACTAATATGGTATTCACTCCCATCCTGAACTCTGTCCTGGAGAAGTTGTGCTTCCTGTGGTTCCTGAAGCAAGGTTCCTGGGGCTTATCACTGACTGTAAGCTGAACTTTACTCCACGCATTAACAACTATGTGTCAAGTGTACAAAGGCACTGAGCATCCTCCTTGTCCTCTCTTCCACCTCCTGGGGAGCAAGTTGGTGTTTTATACTAGAAATCTATTGTGTCTTCATTCATCAAAACTGGACTACGAGTCACTGTGGCCTAGAACTCTGCCAGCACCTTCTTCTTGAAGTTTATCATCAGGGGCTTCAGCTTTTCACAACGGCGTTTCGCACTTCTCCAGTCCAGGGTTTGTACACTGAGTCTCATGAAACTCCTATACATCTCTAATGTTTGCAATAGTCTTTACTGTATGCTTCAAAACTTCGACATCTACCACAGCATCCCACATTGGTTTGTGTTTTATTTCTTCAGTTGCCCATGCTTTTTCAAAATAGAGGGTTTGCCATTGTTCCTTTTGGCCTTCATATCCAGGTGCAGTTCACTAAATTAGGTCTGTCCTTGCACCAAACGAAACAAGCGCAGTAATCATTTGGCCATGTGGCCTGGCATGGCCAAGCGCGTAAGGCGTGCGACTCGTAATCCGAGGGTCGCGCTAAATATGTTCGCCCTCCCAGCCGTGGGGGCGTATAATGTGACGGTCAATCCCAGTATTCGTTGGTAAAAGAGTAGCCCAAAAGTTGGCGGTAGGTGGTGATGACTAGCTTCCTTCCCTCTAGTCTTACACTGCTAAATTAGGGACGGCTAGCACAGATAGCCCTCGAGTAGCTTTGTACGAAATTCCAAAACAAACAAACAAACAAATTTGGCCATGCTGGGCCTGATTATAATGTCTCGACTGCTGTATAGAACGTTCTAAATTACACCTAAAAGATATGAATGATGTTAAATCTCCTATTTAGACAAAAAATCGATCATTTGTGTCTTTATTGTTTTTATCATAAAATAATAATTCCTTTATTGTTCTGTGCTGTTGGTTTGTTGCAATATTTTCAGATATAAAAGATAGTGTAACCAGAATTGACTGATTTATTTTGTGAGATTATATTTCATTACTTTTTATGTAATAAGAGTTAAAAGCACACGATCGTTGGAAGTTGTGTTTGTAAGTCGCTGATCTAGATGTTAACGCCTCAATAAAATATATAAAAATGCAACTACTCAGCGAGCTGGCTGGAAGAGAGCGAAAATTGAACTTAATTAACTGAAAGATAGTTTCGGTCAAACGAAGGTAAGGTAACATAAATGTCGTAGGAACGAATGGCGTAACGGTTATCATGTTTAGAGGGAGATTAGCAATTTTCTGACATTTTTAGAGAATAACTTGTCTTGTCAAAGCGTTTTCTAAGACCATTGAACCTGCCTTTCACAAAAACAACAGACGTGTGTCAAAAGTGAGGATACTATTATGATAAAAGAAACAACAAAGGTGAAAGACTGTTCATTAATCAAATTAAAAATAAAGATTGTTTAGTTTTTCAACTGGATTCTAAAGCATTTTATTGACAACAAAGAGATAACTCCATTGTATACTATTTGAAATGCAATTATGATGTACATACATGCAGTGTAAATTCTTTTTGTGCGTATAACTTGTTTTAAATATACACTATTGTAAAATAAGCCAAGTGTGTACCGTTTATTTATTGCCAAATTTACCGCCATCAACAAGTTACATACTTTGTCCAACACACCAATATATTTCACTTGTATTACTGTATACTTCTAGGCAAAAAAATGCTTGACAAACTAAAAATTAACTTAATCACCATAAAAAAATAAACTTCAAACAGGTAACCCTGACATTTAATTTATGCGATAAACACCAATAAAAAATCATGTAATCGTGTTTAAATCAAAGCTTTTTTTTTCATAATGGACTAAAGAATTGTCAGTAAATATCCTACATTAGGCGGTTTGAAATAAAATCTCACCTTTAATTCCTGGAGCAGTAGAAGACACGTTTTAAGAGAAATGAACATTGAAAATACTCCACACAAGATGATGATAAGGTTTATTAAGTTTGGAAATTTCGTATCTCCTACTGGGCAAATGTGGTGATAACATCTTTTCGTATTCTCCGAATAACTGACAAAACAGAGCAGGTTCAAGGATGTGAGATATATAATATGTTCGTTACAAGTTGATTAACTTATTATTTTCGTATACGCACCGACAACATGGATAAACATCTTTACAAAGATCCGTAGGACCAACAATTGCAATTACATTAGTGTAAGTATATAATAAGTGAGTAACTGCGAATTATGCAAATTAACACAAAAGGTATGCCTCAATAATTATTTATTCCACAACAAATTTAAGGATATTAGTACAGAATTACGGATTCAATTCAAATAAAGAGACAATATAATCATGTTTGTTGCTTTAATTCCATGTTTTTCACAATCAAATACATTTCACGTGAAGTAATCAAACTATTTTTTAAATACAACTCTTGACTTACCCAAATTCGTCAATGAAGAAAATATTGTAACAAATAATAGTAATGACACTTTGTATGACAACTACTAAGCACAGGTTGATCTTAAAAAAAATGTTGTCAGAAGGTATTTTGTAAAATGAAAGCATTTTCATAGGATATAACTTCATAAACTATCAAACACGCCGTTTGTACATTAGATTGATTAGAATTATTGTTTCTTGTTTCCAAGGCTTTACCCTTAGTAACGTGACGTGTCTACAATATCAGATGAATAATTGTTGTTAGAAGAGAGAGTTGCTATATTTTTGTATTTTAATGGCCGTAACAATAATATGTAGATCTGCACTGAACTTGCAAAAATATGTTACAATTTACAAATTCGAGAAAAAAAAACTCGAAAATTCAACTGAAATCGAAACTATTACAAAAGAATAGTTGAAAGACAAGTATAGTGAAAGCCGAACAAAATATATTAAATAAAAGATCGAACTATCGCCGACATTCCAAATACTATATACGTAGTTCTAAGAATTCTACGCATGCGTCATTATTGAAAACTGTACGATTTAACGAAGGTCGCGAGCTCGAAATGTCATCTTTCTTTTAAAATAAAAATGTATACAATTTAGCAATTGTTCAACCTTTTAGTTTCAATCACTGTGCTATTGTCTAATCAGCAAATAAATCTGCAAGTAAGTTTATTCGTAAGTTAGGGTATATTAAATTTAGAATTTCTGTTGAAATACTGTTTGAAAGTTAATCCAACCAGTGAATAACTTATGTTTATGGCCAAGGAGTGCGAATCGTAATCTGAGGGTCGTAGGTTGCACCAAACATGCTCGTCCTTTCTGCTGTGGGGGCGTTATTACGTGACGGTCAATCCCACTATCCGTTGGTAAAAGAGTAGCCCAAGAGTTGGCGGTGGGTGGTGATGACTAGCTGCATTCCTGCTAAATTAGGGACGGCTAGCATAGATAGCCCTCGAGTAGCTTTGTGCGAAATTCAAAAACAAACAAACATACAAACGTTATCGGGAGAAACGGTGAATGAAACTGCCAATATTAGTGACGATATCCGGGGAAAATACATGGGCCACCCAGCCCCACACAATACCTCAAGTTCCTGTTGGTCAATTTTTAGTAATCACATAATTCGTGTTTGTGTTCACTCATTAAATAAGTAAAGAAAAGAAAGAGGAATTTAACTTACTAAGTTACTGATCACCCAGCACTTGTTATTCATGTCATATTTTCTTACTGGATAAAAGTGTTGTAGGCTTAAAATGTACAGTGTTATTGTTAAGGAGAAATGGTAACCATTTTCAAAAGCCTCAGATATTCTGGTTTTAATGGTCTGGAATACACCAGAAAACAGTGAAAGTTTGTGTTAGAAATAGAATTCAGGAAATTGAATATTGCATCTTAGTTGTCACACGTTTAAAGACACACACACTATAATCATAAATTTAGTATAGCTATAACACTAAGTAAATAATAATAAACAAACACTTAATTCTTTGTTAAAAATTAATCATATGTTGCAAGGTGTGCAGCTTACACGAACTTTGTATACAGTGTACCTATTGGGCAGATATCCACTAACATGATCATTGATATCAGTATGTCTGTGCATTTATACATTTGAAACAGTAAACTAACATGTCATGTGGTTAGTCTTGTTTTTAGTTAAGCACAAAACTACAAATTGGGCTATCTATGTTGTGCCCACCACCTGTATTAAAAACAGGCTTTCAGTGTTTTAAGCCTTTAGACTTTCAACTGAACCAGTGGAGGATACATGGTTTCTTAATTTTCTGTATACAGATGATGAAGTGCTTTACAAAATGTATATGAATAAATAAACACCCATTAACACTCAACACATGTTTATATGTATATCAAAATTATTATTTTTGAGTTCATGTACTAAGATTGAAACTATGTCAGTTTTAATTCTATACAGTCTTGTATGAAATAAAAGATTTATCTTTGTAATGTTACATGTCTGCTTATTCATGAATATGAACAAGGGCAAACTTATTGTTTGAGTAAATATTTAAAAAAAGATGAAGATATGTTTTTTGTACAATAGCTGATTCTCTATATATTTCGTTTTTGTATTTTGGTTTTTCCGTATTTACAAATCTAGTTTCAGGACAAGAATACTTAACAGACATATTTAAAACTATTTGCTGAAGTTATTCCTTTTGACGATGCTTGATTCACAGAATATGCTTGTTTTTATTTATCATTTATAAATGTTTTTGGTGTCTGTACTCATCACGCTCATTAGTTATCTAGAACTTCTACACTTCATCTTCTGATGAGACATCATTATACATCTAGTGAAGGTTCATGAAGATATGTTTTTGTTTCTAATTTTGTGTAAATCTGCTCTCGTGAGCTGTCTATGTTATCTGTCTCTAATTTAGCAGCTACAGACTAGAGTAAACACAACTAGTTAACATCACCTATTCCCCATCATGAGGTTACGATGTTCTGTAAAATAAATGTTTATTTTTTATTCACATAACCTCTCGGCCCAATCTCTGGAATAAGAAACTTTACAGCTCCATGTCTTTTGTTGAATATTATTCATCGTATAAATATTTATATTAATCTCTTGTCCGATCTGATGAAAATCTTTAGCTTACTCAACACAATATTCATTCGGAAACTGCAGTTTCAATTTCAGAATCTAGATGTTTCTTTATACCTCTAGTGGAACATCAGATAATGTCGGTTCAAATTTGTTCAAGAAAAGAAATCCAGTCAGGACTGCGACAACTAATAGATCTTTTTTCTCCAAAGGGATCCATATTACACTTTCAATCTTACTTATGCCTAATATTTATCTTGGATGAAGTCTTGCAGCAGTACCTTGTCATCCAAAGTGCTTTGTTTAATGTTCAGAACATCATATGGTTGATACCACAAAAAATATCTTGCTTACAAAATCAGGTATTGCCACGGACAACTACTCAATGTCCCTTTGTATCTCAGCTTAATATCTCATTTCAATAACAGTAATATGAACAGATTATCAGAAAGACAGAAAAATACATTAGTCGATCTAATACTGATGTTTGCCTTAGAACAGCATCGTCAATATATCAAACAACAAAGGGAACTAAAACATTCTTACTTGTTTAAACTAATAAAGATCTTTATGAACCTTCTAATAGCAGCACACATCAAAGGTTCAGAATCTAGTCGCATTTATAATATCTTAACACGTATGAACCTGAGTGAGATTCAAGAGCTTTCCAAAGTCTTTTTATTTGAAAGCTAGAGTTGTACAACTATAAAAAGTAAAACCGGTTTAAACATGGTGTTTTCTTCTTTGGATACTAACCTTGATCTCGATCTTGGTAACCATGAGATTTTGAACATAAGTTCATCTCATCAACATATCATTTACATGAACATCCCGAGCTGAAACAAGGTACATCTTGATAAATATTCTGACTGCATGTTCTACATGACCAAAGTGTATTTTCGATTAAATTCTGTGGTCTCAGAATAAATACAAGAATATCTCAATCTACCAGGTTCTAACTGATCCTTAGTTGTTATTCACCCTCTACTACATCAAGTTTTTCTAATTTGTTTACAATACCACTTGAATGGAAAGTACCTAAGTTATAAAAGACTTCTATTTAATGTTGTTTTTAAGCATTAAACACATAGAAAATACATTTTTGTCATTTAAAAACTTTAACAGCCCCTGAAATAAACTTGACAGTCAGACATGTACAGATCATGTATAAATTTGTTAGTGTAAAATGTGATATATTTGGTTTGTTCTCTCAAAACATCTCAGTGATGGTATACTTAACATGTGGTGAAACTTGTGGTTACCATGAAACACATTCATCTATTTAAAAAAACTGATACTGACACTTATAATGTATAAATATTTAAAACAGACTTATTTGTGAGCTTTCTGATATTTTAGTCATTAAACTTTCTATATTCCAGTTGGTCACAAAACATTTTGTATCATAAATTTAATACACATTTACTTTAATAACTGACTGTATTCAAGAAGTATTATCTTCAAAATTGACTTACTAAAAAAGTATCTTATCATAAAAGACTACTAACAATTATGGAATTATTTTTGAAACAGAAATCCTGTAACCCAAGCACTTTTGAAAGGTTGACCTTTCTTCCTCAGGGACAAAATGGGTGTGGTAGTATAATCAAAGAGTGAGATGTATATTTGCTTTTCCAAGAAACACATATTCTCTGAACTATTGTAAGCGTTTTATATCTGGTACAATGTAGCCTTGGGCAAGAGTGTATGTGAAAAGGTGTTATGGATATTTTAGTTTAGAAATGGCTAAATATGTGAATATATATAAAATTGTGCTTAGATGTTTGAGTAAAATAAATATGACACCTGGAGATTGAATGTTAAAAATATTCTGATCAGTTTATAAAAATAGGTATGAAAAATTATTTTAAAAAATGGTAAGTTTCAGGAAATTTGGTCTTCCTAAAACTATTTAATGAATAAATTTATTTTTCTGATGAAACCAATGAATGTAGATCACCGATTCCAGGATCTGTTTTAATTACAAAAGGTTTAACAGTATTTAGATGAGCAATCCCAAGTAATACTAAACTTTCAAATAGAATTTCTCTTATTATTATTTGTCAGTTTAAACTTAAACATTTCATGGATTTTAAAGAAACATTTTTATCTTCTGCAGCTCAATCATTGTCATAAACAGATATTTCCTGAAGTTCTTGTTGCCTCCTTCCAAAAAACAGAACTTTAAAAGGTATCCTTGTTCACAGAAAAGTGAATAACATCCTACTAAAAAATGAGTGTCGTTCATGCAATAAAGCCTTTTGTCAAAACTGCAAGTTCATAAAACCACCAACTCATTTTCTGACATGTACAAACAAAGAAACTTTATTTTAAGAAATCAGTTGTTAAACAGAAAACACCATTTTTATTACACAGTGTAAAAAAATGCAGTCATGAATATGTAGGACATAAACAACCTTAGGAGAACATTTCAACAACCATAAATCTTCTATTAACACTGAAAATAATTTCTCAGTTGCTCAACACTTTTACCAACCCACTTGGTTTATAGGATTTACCATTTCAATTCTATCAAGACTTCTTGAACCTGGGTGTTTTTCTATCATGAATGATGGATTTAAAATGCTTTACGTTTCTCAATGACCAGCTATTAGAGCTATGAGAATTATTGTTGATTTCTTGTTGCTCTAATTCTGAATTTTTACTATATGATATATATATAGTAAATATATATATGAAAAAAACATCCTTTGTGCTCATGGGTCCCTACCAGAACTTGCACTTGAAATATCTTTGTTCATAATTTAGGCACATTTATTTTTTAATTTTGAAAGATTTTGTGAAATCTTTTATTCATTCATTAATCTATTTTATCAAGTAACTATCTTTTTGATAATATGAATTTCATGGTTTCTGTGCAAGTGAGATCTATTTGTGTGTGACACCCTTTTCTCTGTCATTTACATTCCCCAGTCTTCCGTACATGACTTACGTCTTGCTCCATCATTTGGCACAAGGTCTCAAGATGCTCTTCTTTCCTTGAAGTTTTGGGTAGAAGTTTCTTGCCATAATTTTATCATGTCTTTTTCTCTATCATCTTTGCCTTTCCTTGACCCATGTATACTTGTTATTTCATAATTTCCTCTTCTCACTTTCTCTGCCTTCTCTGACCATATTCTCCTCCCAGGAGGTTATCCTTTGTCTATTCTACTGGAAGCTACCTCTAACCTTTGAACCTAGTTGACTTGGTTCCTGTTGAATTGCTTTTTTATCTTTTCTACTCACTTCATAACCGACCTTTTCATCACTTTTCCTTCTACCCTTTGTCTATCGTCTCTTCCTCCTATTCTTCTCTCCCTATTTTTTCTTCTGTTTTCTGATCCATTGTCTCAATGACACAGTGTTAGAGCTCTTGGTTTTAAATGCCTTATAGAATGTTATTTTTTTCCTTTTTTGGGTTACTGTTCCCACCTCTCTGTTGAACCCTGAATCATGGAGACTGATATCTTCTCATTGTACTTCTCTAAACCACTTCTGATGATTTCCTTGTTCTAAATAAAGGAGTTTCACTGTCTTAATAGGTTGTTTTTCCCCAACCTTTTAATTAAGGTGGTCCATGGCTTGGATACCTTTCATCACCTTCCAATAATCTCATCATCACAATACACATTGTTTTGATATTCTACTTTTTGTTATGACTCTTGCTCCTTATGTCTCTAGCCATGTTATGAGTGCTTTAACTTGCTACATTCACAGTCTTGGCCTTTGTTTCTTTTCTATTCTGGACACATGGTTGCATTTTACTTCTTCCATTTCTGCAGGTTTATTCATTATTAATCAAGAAGCAATTTATCTGAAAAGGCATGTCTTAATTTTTGGGTTGTTTCTGACTCTTATATTTGTTCATTTTCTCTCCACTCCTTATTTGGGCTCATCTATTTTCACTTTGTTTGCAAATTATGGAATATCTGGTTACCTGAGCTCTTTTTATCCAATGGTCGCATAACAAACGGTCTGGCTGTATACACCATCTTGCTTGTGCTGTTCATTTCTGTATGTGTTCCCTGCCATCTCCCCCTCTCCTTCCCAGTGTCTTGTTGAAGTTCCATAACACCCCTTGTCAAGTTCTGTTGATAGTATATTATTGACCAGCTCTTTCTTGTTTTCCTCCTTTTCCAACTTTCTTTATCACTCTTTCATCTGGGAATGTTGTCCTTTATTGTTCACATGTGGGATTGTCCTTTTTTTTTCAATGGGCACTTTCTCATGTTGTATTGCCCTTCTTTCATACTGCTTGATTCATCCTTTCACTCTAGGATCCCAAACACAGTTGGTAATGGTCTGTCCATATGATGAACTCCTTCCTGTACAGGTAGTTCTGGAACTAAGCTATCATATTTAAACAAGGTTTACTGATTGTGCTTTTATTCAATACGTGTAAATACATTAATACACCACACCTGAGATGATTAAAAGACCACTCAGTTATTACTTTTACATTTTTATCATCTACAACTGAATGGGTCATGTGTTGTTATGAGCATTAATGGTTTTCTTCCCATTGCCGCAAAAGTGCACTCCACATGACCAGGTCATGACATGCTCATTCAGTAACAGAGTAGCTCTCACTACTTAACAGCTTTTTACTTGTATATATTACTGGAAATGGTCCACTCTATATTATTGTAAGAGCACTTTCCCAATTTCAATGACTGAAGCATCAGCCTAAACAGTCAATGGTTTGTTGAGGTCTGGAATGCAACCAGGTGTCGTTATTTCTACTCTACTTTGTTTCATAAGCATTTCTTTGTCAGGTTAGTCAAAGGTGTACCAATTTCAACATAGTTTGGGATGAATTTTCTGTAATATCAAAATAAATCCAGAAAGGATCTGACTTGTTGCTTTTTAGTCAGAGCTAGTGTATCTTGTATTACCTTCTTTTCCATGGCTGTCTTTCAGTCCTAGCACATAATATGCAGTGTAGCACTTGGATAGTCTGATGGTGAGACCAGCTGCTCTATCATGTTGTAATAGGTTTCTATGTTTCTTCATATAGTCTTCCCATTTCACAGTGTGTGTCAGGATGGCATCTGCATAGTGCTTGATATTGGTTGTGTTGCACAGCATCCTTCTTATCATGCAGTTGAATGTTTCTGCAGAGTTGACTTGGCACCTGCTGAAATTGGTAACGTCCTTCTAGTATTACAAATGTCTTCTCTGTAAATCCTGTCTTCATTAGGATTTGACAATAACCTTTATCTTTGAAGAGAACCTGACCTGATAGTTTCTAGGTTGTCCATAGGTTCAGAGTTGAACTTCATCACAAGATTCAGCTTTTGGAAATTTATTTAGAAACAGTTAACCTATCTCTAATTTTTGTGATTAAAACTGGTAAATTGTAGGCTGAATTTGAAGGCTTAACAATTCCAGATTCCAACATTGCCTCAGCTTCCTGCTTTGTAAGGTATTTCATTACCAAAGGCATCTGAAAGGGCTTCACTTTAGCTGGATGCCATGTTGTTATGCGTGCACAAGGCCTATCTTTCCTGGTCTATCCATGAAGATATCTCTCCTCTTTCCATTCTTTTATCAAAATTTGACATGGTTATATATCATGTAATCTCCATGCTATTTGCACTTTTACTATAGTTGTGCACATATTGGTCTATTTATTTCCTTCTCATTTTCTTCTACCACAACTTACCGCTGTGTAATCATGGCTGTGGCTTACCAAATGTTATAAACTTACTTAATAGTAATGTAAATTTATAGGTGTTTTGGGCTACAAAATTTTCTACAGTAGGTGTCTCTGACTTGTTGGTATTGAAATTGACAAAAAATGAACAACATGCACTCCACTTGTTTTTTAAAATAATATGTTTGAAACAAGTTAAATGTATGTACAAAATTATTTACACTATGGAGATAATACTTGTATCTTATACACAATACAGTTTTCTTTTTATTGTCCAAAGTCCACTTAGCCAATTCAATTGTTTTAGAATTCAGTTGACAAGTTAACTTTTATTTTTTTTAATCACAGTAGTATCATGATATCACATGAGCTACTACAGTTGTATCCTTAACTTTCAGTATTATTCTGTTTTTTGTACTTCCAATTATCATCTTTCTTTTGTTGAAGTCCACATATGTGGGTTCAATTGGTTTAGAATACCCTTTTATGAGACATGTTATTCTCCTTATCTCTTTGAAACTTTAAATGTCACCCTAACCAACCAAACATTAACTTCCACAACAGTTAACTTTACAAAGTCTAACTTTTCTGTGACAGAAGTTCTCTCTCATGTGACTTTTACTCTATTTTCATTCATCTAGTTGTAGTTATTTATACACAGTGTTTAATAACCTCAACATCACTGAGTTACAAAGTAAATTAATTAGTAACCCTACCTGCACTAAACAGTCTTATATTCAAGTTGGTGTAAAGTTTAGACATGTTTTCTCTGAATACTTTGTTATTACATAACTATTGAATAATATCATAATTTTATAAAGTTATATTTCTGTACATAAATCATTATCTGTATGCATTCATAAAATTACATCTTGCTCTGTGTAATTTATAAAATTGTTTTTTGTGTGCTTTATAATATATTATTGTACTAATTTAATTTTTACAATTGTGTCATTATATTCTGTGTACTTCAGGAGAGCAGCTCTTGGGTCTAACTTGACAAGAATTTTATTTTAAACATTTTTGGCTTGGAAAAAGAAAAAGTATTTTATTCTCTGTCTGTCCACACTTCAATACAAGTTTACTTATTGAATTTCATATTTTGTACTCTTGTCTTCATCTTTTTTTGTTTATGAAGGATAGTATACTTTTAAAATATTTTCATAAAATATACATAAATTGGTATCATTGTTATAAGTTTAGATATTTTATACACTAGACTTTATTGACTTATAACAATTTAGATATTTATTACATTCTTTTAATGAAAACGTGTGTAAAATGTAACAGTTAATATATAATATATAATATTTTATACACTAGACTTTATTGACTTATAACAATTTAGATATTTATTACATTCTTTTAATGAAAACGTGTGTAAAATGTAACAGTTAATATATAAATTTGGGAAATAAGTACATACACATATATATATACAAGTATAAAAGACATTGTGTTCAAAAAATTTTATTTTTGTCTAATTGCATGTATGTTCAATATTTAATTGAAATATATTTTGTAAGCATAGTATCAACACAAAACAACAACATTATTTTGCTTTGTAGAGAAGAAGGAAAAAGCTCAAGTGGAACAGGACAGGAAAGAAAGCAGAGTTTAAAGTGATATTATAAAACTGTCATCATACGACATGTATTATTAGAAAGTTAAAGTTTGCTGACCATCATCGTGGTGTAATTATAACAGATGAACTCCACTGGTCACCCCTTAATTTAATGAAATATAACTACAAGTTATCATCATATTGTATCATCTATTGTAAATACTGATATTGTTTGATTGACATAAGAAGTAAGTGATCAACAGTTTGTAAAATCATTCTTGAAATTACTGATCATTGCTGTGATATAAATAATATATTTGTTTTCAACGTAGCTTGTACTTTGCTCAAGAAGAGGTAAGCTAACCTTAAAAATAGCAAGACAACTTGATGTAGAATTTTAACATTATATAGTACAAAATGCATTATTAATGAGTGTGGTCATAGAGCATACTTAAATTTGTCAAGTTTATTCTTTTAATTGTTAAGTATGTTGATCTGAAGAGTAAACTAGAATCTTCATAGTTATGAGTCTTCAAACAGCTCAGTGGACGAGAGATATTTACATTCAACCCAGACTTGGCTGTAGAAGACTAGATGGGTGAAGATGAGGCAGCATATGATCTATTTCCTCGAGAAGATAGTGAGGTATTGATATTTCATCTATTATCAAAGCATGAGGTCTTGTTTGCATGCTATTTTATCTCTTAATAATTTTCATGGAAATTTTATTAAGGAATGTTGCTTAATTAAACAGTATGTGTTTTATCCAGTTCATCAATATCATTTGATATCATAGTTTGTTTCTTCAAAGAGAAAAAAAAAGTTGTACAGTGAAACATTTATATATTTTTATTTCTGTCTCCACATTACAGGCTGTAGTGTCACAAGGATATTGGAAGAATTCTCTTTATACAAAAAAAGACATAATTATAATCTCTCTCTTTTTTGATTAATACCAGCAAACTTGGTTGTTAGTGTTGACACATCAGTGAACAGTTTTGTGTCTTTTTGTAGCTGGGAAATCGAAAATTTATTTTAAAAGGCTTTTACAGTTTTGGAGGAAATAAAAATACACATTTAAACTCAAACCAAAAGTTTAAAAAATACATATATTAATTTATTTCATGTTTTTAACCATCATTTAAGAATCAGTTCCAGTTCCAAATTTTTCTTAACTGGAAAGGAGGCAATGAGACATATGCTGGGATTAAATCTGAAATCATGGTAAAACTAAATTTGTGGATAATAGTAGCTTTGGGGTTGGAGAACTATTTTAGCCCCCTCCCACTAGTGCTAGCTCTTTTAAGAAATATAATTATAGACTTAATATATATAAATATTACTTTTAGATTTTGTCTATGTTAATGCTAACGTGTATGAGATATATTTATCATAAAATTGGAGGGCATTGGAACATATAAAAATTTAATCATTGTCAACTTTCTTTGCAGTTGCAGAACTGTGATTTATATCTGGAACTAACAGCTGAGACCCTTATCCTGCAACAAATGTAGGATTAACATTGTTACCTAATCTTCATAAAGTGAACAGAAGAAAAGCAAACCTATATGGTAAAGAGATGTACTGATTATCAAGTATGTATTAGATTGAGAAAGTAACTGTTATAATAGGGAGTAGCCTTAAATTTAATTCAAGTGTCTGTTGAAGTAGGAAAGTTATAATTAAGGTTTAATATGAAGTATCTATTTTAATAAGAGAATTGTTAACAAAATTTTAAAAAGTATATGTTATAATAAAATGAAGTTGGAACATAATATAAATTAGCTGTTTAAATAAGATTTTGTTAAAAACCATTATTATCAGCTGTAATAATAATTAATTTGTACTTAATGCTTATTAATTTAAAAAAAGATGTTTAGACATATTTAATGAAACAACAAATATTTCATTTTTAGAAAAAAATCATGATATTGAAAATGTTAAAAGAAAGGTCTGTATGTGAAAGGTAGTTTGCAAATTTTTTTACAGATACTAAAAAGCCTGAATGAAGCTTGTAACTAATAAGAATGATAAATATATTGATATGTTTAAAAATTATATATTTGCTTTGTTAGTTATTGTCAATGTTTCAAAATGTATTGAGAAAAATCAGGACAGATTGTGTTGACTAAATATCATACAGATAATTATATCAGTAATTGTTGGTATCGTTGTTAGTGGTATTTTGTACTAACATGGTGTTCATTATGATTGTTTTATTAAATAAATTTGTAGGAGAGGAGGGGAAGCTCCCTGAAGCAGCTGATAGAGAAGATCATCTTGCTGCTACAGTAGATGGAGAAGCTGTTCCTATAAGATGAAGATCTCCAAGAATTGGATGTGGAATAACCAATGTGTAATAAGTAGAAATCCTATAAAGTTACAATGTCTGAAACTTAACTGTAGTGTGTGTAACTGAACATTGACAGTGACTTGTGTCTCCCAGATTCTTATAGATAATTTCAAGATTGTTTTACAAAGTGTTGGAGCCCCACCATAGATATGATCTGTACCACGAGTAGATGTCTGCTCTTCATTTATTTATTACTTACCTACCTACAGCTGAACATTTTTTGTTAATAGTTAAAAAAAAAGCATTCTATTGAACCTAATGTTTTGTTCAAAGCAAGTTATTAAGTTTGGTTTTAGTAATTTATTGCTCAATGCAGTGATTGATATAGTGTTTCTAGAATTGATATACTAAAGTTACCTTAAAAACAAAAATTGTATAAGATTGATAAAAGGTTTTAAGTTAAACAAGATACAACAGGAGTAAATGTCATTTTTAAAGAGCAATAATTATTCTATCTTTAGGAATTTTGTTGTGAAATGTATATTTTCCATTGAATATCTTGTTATAAATGTTCATTATTGTAAAATAAATGGTGACAAAATGAAGCAGTGTGAGTTTAATTTATTGATTGGCACACATCAAAGTGTTTTTAATTTTTGTTAATGCGTAGTTGTATTTATTGAATACAAAAACAATATTTAATCAACTTTGTACAAAATTCACAGGATATAAACAAAAGCAAACATAATGCATTTCTGACAGTTAAATAAAAATAACAAAAAGTAAAAACAGATGTATTAATATTTAACCTACACACAGTGTCTGCACTAAATTACTAAGCTCAGATTTATACCTTGAACATGGACCAAAAAAAAGTGAAAGAGTTTGCAACTGATGAAACTACATTCTAATCATGAAAGTAACACAGTCTGAACACTATATTTAGTTACCTATGCTCATAACTAGGTATGTTTTTATTTCTGATCTATGTAAAAGACTTGCTTTGATCAAAAGTTAATATTAATTCTATACCAATTTCTTGTGATATCCTGATCGGTTTTTAATTTAATTATATTTACTATAACATCAAGTTAATGCATACATATTTTACAGATAATTGAATGTTACTAAAAGTTATTTCTTGTCCATGTTCAAGGTTTGAAACTGAGCCTAATCCTCAAACTTAGTAATTCAGTTTTTAAATGTACAAATAGTTTTTATGTATATTTTTATTTTAATTATGGAATTTTAAGCACAATTCTAACATAGTAAACTGTGAATCTTGAATACATTTATTTAATGGTTTGTCTTATTTTATTGCAAACAAACAGCTACTAGATGAAATAGTTTCAAACTTCGAAATTATTTTTATGAATTGTGTAACTTGCACAAGTAAAAGTTGACATTTTTATACTGACACCGTATTTCAGACAGGTATTTACCTCTTCTCACCTCAAAGCTGTTTCAATATTGATTTGCTCTCTAAACATTACAAAAAAACACTTTTCACCCAGCTCATCAGTCTTTTAAAACATGTACTGATCATGTAACTACCTTCCAACAATCCTACTGTACCAACACAGCTAATGCAGTCTATTATTCTTGCATAACCCTCATGTTCAAGAACTGTTATATTCAAACAAGAAACACTAGCAAATTATTGAGGAAGTGGTTGAAGTGAGGCAAGTATATGTATCAATATACTTGTACTGCATACACCAGGAATTTACACATATTGATAAAAATTTAGAAAAACTACAATATACGCTGTCCTTTACACTTGTGTCTCCACAACACGCAGTTGTCGTCCATTCTGCAAAGTTTAATCAAAATCGACCTTTATACTCCAGATATATATATATGTATTATTATTATTATTAATCAACAGTTTGACGTTACGTGCGTTCTACAGTATATGCACAGTTATAAACAGAGAGAGCTCTGATCACGTGACTGTGTGACGACATGGGGAAGTCGCTGCCATTGTCAAAACGGGAAAATACATCCGAATGTTACTGACGGTTTGTTTGCTTGTTTTGAATTTTGCGCAAAGCTATTCAAGGGCTATCTGCGCTAGCCGTCCCTAATTTAACAGTGTAAGACTAGAGGGAACATGCTAGTTATTACCATCCACCGCCAACTCTTGGGTTACTCTTTTACCAACGTTTAGTGGGATTGATCGATTATTATCCCCCCACGATTGAAAGTGTGAGCATGTTTGGTGTGACGATTATTCGAACCTGCGACCCTCAGATTACGAGTCCAGCACCCTAATTACCCGACTATGTCGGACCTTCTGTTTTTGAAGTGTTCTCTGTCAGTCTGTGAATATAATAAAAAATATTTCAAAACGTTTATTTAAAAGATAGCTGTAAGTGTTAGCGTTTTCAATTTTTCTTTTTCTTTACAAATTACGAGTCGAACGCCTTAACCCACTTGACCATGCCGATCCGGGGTTCGATACTACGTGGCGGACACAGCAGACATCTTAAAGCGGGTTTGCTATACAGTATTCCCTCGTGTATCGCGGTAGATGCGTTCCAAAACCCCCCGCGAAAGGAGATTTTCCGCGAAGTGGGATCGCCTATTTTTACGTATATATTTATGTGTATTTAGACTTTTAAAACCCTCCCTGTACAACTATTTACCACCCCCATTACAATTACTGAAATAATAAGAACAATTATAGGCCTGGCATGGCCGAGCGCGTTAAGGCGTGCACTCGTAATCCGAGGGTCGCGGGTTCACGCCCGCGTCGCGCTAAATATGCTCGCCCTCCCAGCCGTGGGGGTGTATAATGTGACGGTCAATCCCACTATTCGTTTGTAAAAAAGTAGCCCAAGAGTTGGCGGTGGGTGGTGATGACTAGCTGCCTTCCCTCTAGTCTTACACTGCAAAATTAGGGACGGCTAGCACAGATAGCCCTCGAGTAGCTTTGTGCGAAATTCCAAAACAAACAAACAAACAAACAAGAACAATTATTAAGATATTAAGCCTTAAAATTAAAAATTACATATCTTAAGCAGGTGGTGTCTTTTCGGGGGACACCACTCCCTCTTCTGTGGAAGGTGAATCGGCAATTTCTTCGTCGGTCGTTACAACTTCAGGAACAGTACTTGCCACCGGTACCCTTTCTTTCTTGCTCGGCTGGAAAAACATTGTTATTGGCAGTTGTTTTCTCTGCCTCTTTAGCCTATCGAAAATCATTTGATAAGGAGTCATCAGTTCTTCTATTTTATTGCAAAATTGTACTGACCGAACCATATCGTTGTCCCATTCCTGTGAGCACTCCTTCACTTCTTTAATTAGTTTAATTAGTTTACCTAACCGCTCTAACGACCATCCACTTTGCTCGATTGTTTCCAATCATAGCCCGTCTTGCACATCGCTACGCCATGAAGCTGATCTCGTGTAGCCTTCGCAGACGCACAATGCGTACATCTCTAGCCTTTCCAGTTGGTTCTGTTTCCATTTTTACGCTGTTATAAACTCAAATATGTGTTTATATCTCAAAATATACCTGTTTTTTTCTTTACACTATTAATTATATTTATTTTTAATATTTTAATGGTATTTAATGCTATATTTTAGATTTAATGTTTATTATTATATATATATATGTGGGGGTCGGCCGAGCCCGCGAAAGAGGATCCGCGAAGTGGCGAGGGAACACTGTACAATAAATAGTTTATCCTACACGGAAACCTTAACGTGAAGCAAAATATTACCTAGTTTCACTTTTTGTTTTCAATAAGTGTTAATATTATCATTCCGGATCAAAACTTGGATGCCAGCTATTACGGAACAATTTTTGTGACTAACGCACAGTTGATATAGTGCTTTTATTAATAACTGGGGATCTTCTATGCAAAAACGGCTCGTTTGGGTTGAGAAAATATTTTAAATAGAAGAGCGAACAACGTTTCGACCTTCTTCGGTCATCGTCAGGTTCACAAAGAAAGAGGTAACTGACCGGAAGCTGACCACATGTTTGAAAGGGGTTGTGTAACTGAGTGTCGCAATGTAGAGGGCGGTGTTAGATGTTTGAATATATAATTTTATCTATAATATTAATATAGGTTGCGACACTCAGTTACAAAACCCCTTCCAAACATGTGGTCAGCTTCCGGTCAGTAACCTCTTTCTTTGTGAACCTGACGATGCCCGAAGAAGGTCGAAACGTTGTTCGCTCTTCTGTGTAAAATATTTTCTCAACCCAAACGAGCCGTTTTTGCATATAAAATTCTGAACAAGTGGGTTTCTCAACATCACTGACTCGTACAGTCACGAAATCATGAAGTGTTGCCATCTATCGGCATTGTAGACTAGTTAGTAAAATATGCATTCACGATAAAGTATCCACTTTTTTTATAATTACTTTTCTAGCTTCTTAGATTGTTGAAAGACGAATAAGATTATATTAAAGAAAATATCCACTGATAAATCCTAAATAGAATAAAAATTCGAAAAGATTTCCTACAAAAGCGACATCTATAAAGTAAACAATGAAATTAATAATTGAAGTATTACAATTTTTCAACAATGGCAAAAAGAACATAGTTAACAATTAGTATTTCAAATTATAAGTACTTATGGTCGTCGTAAAGCGTATTATAATTTTAACACCACATTCTTAATTCAGTGCCTCTAAGGGATCTTCAAATAACGTCGACCACACTAAGTTTGTCGTAGCCATTGCTGAAGAGCGCATTACGCTCATTCCAGAGCTCTTCACTGTAGTGTTGGTAACACGATATCTCATTTGTAACAATTGTCATGGTGTGCAAGCCTTTTACAAGCTGGTAAAGCATTATTATAATTAATTATACTTGTCATACAACATTATCAGATGCGTATTATATCATAAACAATATATTCTTAATCTCATCTTTTAGAGATTTAAAATTCAGAAGAGTTTACAGGAACAGTTCGGTTGAAAAGCTGAGCTTTAAAGGGAAATAGGCAATAAAATAAGCGGTAACCGCAACAAAAGACAATGTGTGAACCTTTTTGTCCCTCTTCCTCCCTGTATAAACGTTCTACTCTCGTTAAGCTGTTTGAAATACATAATGACTACTGCTTTAATCTATTATGTAATATGTAAAGATCATAATTGACTCTCAACTCTTAGATGCTTGCAATTAAAGATGCATCATTTTATCATTTTCCTGGATTTAAATCCAAGTGCTTTTCTTAACTTATTCAGTGAATTAGTACGTAATATAAGAATAGATGCGAACGCACTGTTTGTAAACACTTTTAAAAGGAATTATACTTTAAAAAAATTAGTGGTGCAGCTTTTGTGCACCTGATCGAGGTGGTCAGATGATACTCCTCTCCAAGGGTTCGAATGTAACCACCCCAAATTTTCTATTACTAACTAAAGTAAAAAGACAGCATTACTCTCCACAAGAGGGGATTTGTTTAGCTCTTTGAAACCTAACAACTGGATTGGCTATCACGTTTATAACACTCCCATAACCAAATCCTAGACTCCTGAAATCTGCATTTGGATAGGTTAATCACTAAACCACCCTAACAGGGAAATTGGGATAAAATGACCAGTTTTCCTCTACAGTGGAACGTTTCTGCGATCTTAAGAATAAGAAATAGTACGACATCAACGAAAAAGTATTAGATTGTAAATGTTTTACTAAAAATACACAACATCAAAAAATAACAAATTTGAATCTGATGGACATAATTCAAATTTCCCATTTGTATGTCGCATCTCATTTAACAAGACAACTTTTGTCTGGAAAAAAACCCGTTTAACAATATGCACAGCATTTTTTTATACATTTTAGTCCATATGTCATTCAGTGATATTAAACTACTTATGATTAATCAAGTCAGAAAATTTTAGTTATTCTACATGAAAAGTTCAACATTAAGCTGTACGTGGTCACTACTAAACTCTAAGAAATATTTAATGTGTACTTTAGATTAGCTTTAACATTTAAATATCCAGTTTCGATGATCTACATGAAGATGTAATAATTTCTGATGAACTTTCCAAGATTAGCAATTATCATCATGAGTTGCTAAACTTCATGATAATCTCCCAAATCATCCACTTTTTAACTGTAAGTCAATCTTGTAAAATTCCTTCAATGATGAAATATTACGTCACAGAACAAGTCAGTCTCTTCAGATCAATACATTAGTTTAAAAAAATCATAATAATAATAAAAGATTTAAAAAGTTAGCATGTGGTCAGAAGATATAAATATTATTCTTACTATTTACAAGCTAAGATAGATAAATCATTAACCACACACTTAACTGAATCAGTCCACTGGGTGAATGAAACCGTGTACCAGAGGCCTTTGGGTTATTAAAAAGTTGCAGTGTACTGATTCATAAGCTGAGAAAAATAAAGCATATAACATAAGCTTCTGTGTTATTTCTTAACTGAATCAGGCCTCTCAGTGAACAAAATGTGGCAGTGTTCCAGAATTCTTTCAACTGAAATGTAGTAGCACACTAGAGATTTTTGAATTAATAAAATAATGTAGCAGAAGTCGTTGGTTTAAAAAGTGTAGCAAAGGACTCAATAATAGTAAAGGGTTAATTGCAGGCCACAGTTAATAGAAAAGTCTTTTTCTATAGAGTTATATAACTAATATATATCTCTATATAACTCCAAGAGTTATATCTCTATTTTTTTATTTTTGTCAATCAAATCTAGGACTTGTCAACTTGCATCTGGTTAGACAAAGTAATATGTAATACCTGTCAAACTCGAATGTTTTTGATTGTTTACAAAATAAAATGACATTGTTCTGTAGAATACAGAAACTAATTTCTCACTAATGTAATGAATTAAATACACAACCTGGTTATTAAAGGGGACATTTTTTTATTCAGTATTGTTCAAATTAAAAAAAACAAAAAGAGATATGCTTTGTTGGATTCCTTTTAAATGATGAATGTATTTGTACATGGTTCTCAAACTTATTTTCAAATTACAAAACACACCATACAATCAGACAATAACATAACTGATTCTTTCACCCAATCTGGTTAAGTCAAGAATTATTACACTCAAAGACTGGAAACATTTACTACATGAGAGTCCATTAATAACATCACTACAATGAGATTACCACAATTAAAAAAAACATAAAATATAACAATACAATATTAAATCTGCAATACTTGCTGACTTCAAAATTATAAACATATCAAAAATTACTAAATTAAAATGTTGAGCTACTTACAAAAGAAATAGATTAGTGTACAAAAAAATATGTCCTTACAATAAGAACTAATACTTCATCTCTAAATTCTGCACAACAATATGATCAAACAAGTACAAAACTGAAAACAACACGAGAAACTTAAGTAAACAGTGAAGACAGGATCATTTTCCATTCACAAGTCTTTTGAATATTCTCAAAATAAAACAAACCAATATTCCATTCAGAGGTTTAGTTAAACCAAACCATACTCAGTAGCCAAAGTGATCAACAATAGTATACTTAGCCCCATCACAATACAAAGAGTATTTAGTAAGCACTTCAGAAAACATGGAAATAACAGATGAAAACAACTGTTAAAAATTGTTGAAATAACCTTGAAAATGGCAAACAGTATATATATTTTTCTTTCCAAACAGACTTTTAAATTATTACTTCTTGAATGTCTTCATGGCTTTCTTTTGTTATACCTCTAAATTATCATTCCCTTTAATAACCCTCCACTTGACACACCTGGGTAATAAACAAGTTGCTAGCTGCTACCTCGATTCAGTTCTAATATTATCCACAGATATGTTTCAAAGAATGCACCTACAAATGTTTCACTGGAATATGTGGACATATATCATTAGCAGAACCAGTCAAGTTGGGGGCAGTTTTCTGCAACTGGCTAACACAATTATTCAAAACATTTAAGCTCCCTGAACAGGTGGTACAAGACCAGTATTAGCAAACAAATAAAAGGAAAGAATTTAAATTTCATTCAGCCTTCGAACAATAGTTAAGAACACATAACAATAATAAAAGTTCAAAAACCACAGCCACATAGTACCAACATTTGATTAGGAAACAAAGTAACGATTCAAAAACAGAAGGTAGAGTAGGTCATCACCCTTTCCACTTCGTTTGTGTGTGATGTATAGGTCTGAAGCAGAACTTGCTTTGTTGTTATTAAGCACACACAGATTTAGTAGGTGTCACATACAAACTTTCCTCAAACATGGCTGCTGATAGGGTTGTAAAAACATTACTTGTGTTTCAGACCTGGACTGAAAAAAAAACATTTAAGTTAAAGTTCTTCTAATGCAGTAGTGTTATTTCTAATAACAGAACCAATACTACAACACAAACATAAAAAAATACTGATATTTCTTATTGTTGGGTAATAATTCCTTTCAGATATTTTATGCTGCATAAAAACAGTAAAAAATCTGAGGAGCCTACAATTAGATTATTAGACTTATCATTGGAAGATAAGCTTCTATTTAGACAAAAAAATTATAAAACTTTGGACAAGGTATGTACCTCTTTGTCTATATTTTACCTTTTACCATCACTCTTGTTTAATGCTGTATTTTTTTTCATTAAACATATTATTATATACACGGCTTCTCTTGACATTACTAAAGTTATACACCTTACTATAACACTATGAATACTTCATTAGATTGAACATTGACTTAATACAAGTGATATATTAGTTCACTTTTATTAACTGTGGGGATACATAAACATTGAAAATTGCATAAAATATCTACTACTCATAAATTAAGAGTACACTGTTCAATAAAACATGTTTTATGTTGAAAGTTCATATCCATAATTCTTACAAGAGTAAAAAAACTCCAAGAAGAAAAAACCTAAAAACCTTAAATTGCATCCATACTAAGTGGACCCTGATAGTGTGCACCTCGGTATCATTACTTGTTCATATGTGTGCATGCATCTTTTTTAATGAAACAAATTGGCAAAAACAATCACATAAAAAAAGAAGTCATACTTTATATAATAACTTCTATTATATAGAAAAGCTAGTACATTTTGGTAACAATACATTCCGAAAATTATTTTTATGGCATCTTGCTTACCAACAAAAGTATACATGTTAGTTTTACACTAAAATTGATTCGGAATATAAAAACTATTGACCTAATAACGTGAGCAAAACCAGGTACTATCTCTAGTACAGTAATAATAGATATTATATATGTAGAAATGGATCATTTGAGTTGAGAAAATTTTTTACGTAAAGGAGCAAACAATGTTTCGACCTTCTTTGTTGTTTGCTCCTTTATGTAAAAAAATTTTCTCAACCCAAACAAGCCGTTTCTACACATACATTTTTCTATACAAGTGGGTTTTCTTGACATCACTGAATAATGGATATCATTAGAATTAGTTACTTCATAATTATGTTTATAGTAAAAGAAAAAAGTAATCAATAACTCATTGAACTTTTTTTTTACACCATTCAGCTCCACAATAAAGGCCAACACAACAAAATTTAAGTCAAAAATATATTTTAGCATAAGGTTTATGTTTTGATACTATTTTCAAAAAATTTCATGTTGTGTACATTTTGAATCTTTAACTACATTGTCTGTCATAGGTTTATTTTATTTTTTGAACAAACTTTCAAGAAGAAATTTTCTCTTACCATTTACAGAATAGTACACTTTCTTTTTCTTATTTTATCTCTATGCTTTTTCTTATCTTTTCCTTTTCGCTCTCTCTGAAAATAGATTTGAATCTGATGTTTCAAATGAAACAATAATTTCCCGCAGAAGTAAAAATACATCATATTTAAATACTTTCATTAAAAAAACAAACTGATTAAAATTACTTCTCTTAACCAACTATTATTTTTCAAGCATTTTCACTGTTTTAAAAAGAAATATATTGTCTACTATACATCTGGATTAACTGTTTTTATATGAAGTACACCAATTTGCATTGTAATAGAAACTCTTAAGTTTATAATTTTAGAGTTGCCACAGTTCACACAGATTAAAACTATTTCTATTTATATGTGTAATAAAATAGTATATACTTGTTTCAAGAAAGAAATTAATATATTCATTAATGCATATTTTTACATGTGTATAGACATCCCTAAGGAAATGTTGTAAATAGAACTGATATTTGTTTTATGAGTTGAAAGTACAAGTTTAAGATATCAGATTTGAGGAAAACAAAGACAATTGTATGTTTAAAAAAATAAATTATGATGGTCAAAATAAATATTTGTAAAATATACACATCCTTGTCTTCCCTAATTCTGTAATTATAAAGATTCAACAAGTACTAATGATTTCAAGCATTAATTATTCAAGTGATCCTTCATATCTCTTGAAATAAAACTGAATTTGAACAACTAATAATTTATACCAATATTTCTAATTTCTTTGTAGGCATACAGTTTGCAGGCAAAATTACAGCACGGAGTAGTAGAATCCATTCCACTAACATAGTCTATCTAATGTTTCCAGTGGAGAAAAAAGGAAGTTACACAGGTAGTTTTATTTTAAATGTGATGATATATAGTCAACTGGTTAATTTTAAGCCTGTGTATTCTACATAGAAAACAAGTAGGGATTTGAAGAGTGAGTACAATCTGCAGGTTTATCAGGAATGACCAGGTTAAGTGAAAAGAGACTAACCCTGAATTCCCTACCCAAAGCAACATCAAATACAAATTTCCAGCTCTGTAGAGAACATAAATGCTCAGAGATGAAATAAAAAACATTAAGCATTTTATAACAGCATATCCAACATCTTCAACTAAGAAAACAAATCAATACATTAAGATATATTTTTTAAGTATTAATTTATATATTTTACACCACATACACAACTGATTTTTCACAGCTTCAATTTAGAATGAAAAAAATTTTTAAATAATCACTAAGAAAAATGTAAACAAGTTTAGTGACACGTGCCTTAAAAAGAACATTTTAAATTTTGCATTTTATAAAAATTAAATTATATAACCATTAACATATTTCCCAATTATACTAATTGCAAGTTAAAACTGTATGAAAAATTATACATGGTGCATATTCATTTCATGATATAATTGTACAGTAATGTTACAATTTTTACCTTCAAAAGAACTTTGGAGTTTATAAATATGAAAAGCTAAAAAACAAACATTTGAAAATCAGGTCAAAGACTAGCATAATTCATTATCCCAATCAGCTACAAAATATTCCCAACAAACAAAAGTTCTCGTTCCCAATGATGGAAAACACTTAAGTTGGTTAATCTATCAACTAGAATTATGTCATGTATTTTTAAATGGTTTACTGTGTTTCATTCTTGGTTTCAATTGGAACTACAGCTCTGGGCTACTTATAACACTCACTGCAGAAAGTAACTGTTGACCATTTCAGTCATGCTAAGAGCTGCTCAAGAACAATACATGGTAAATATACATTTAGTTTATAAGTTACATCACATTTTGAAATACAAATAATATTGTGATTAATTATAACAGTTTAATGTAAAATATTCTGGCAACCTATTTTAGTCATGCATATTCTCTCATCATTTCAAAAGTTAATTTTGAGCTTTGCATGAATGCACAGTTCAAGTGGGAGACAGAAACATGGACATACACCACGATTTACACTATATATATACAAAATGTAAAGATGGCAGTGGTGAAGTGTAAAAAGTTACAATAATTATGCAAGAAAAAACCTTAAAAACCAGAAAAAAGTCCAAACTGTTTCAGGTTATTCAAAAATGTAATAAAGGAAATAAAAGTTCACCACAAATATAAATGTTCAAATAAGAATGAACTAGATAAAATATAATAAAGACAGATGATGAGGTCTCATTACAGAAGTACCACAACATACAGTAAAGAAAATAAATGTTTCTTCTTTGAAAGCGATCATTTTTATATGACACTACAGAGCTGTACTTACACTACTCTGCTGCCACTAATTTGGAAAAAAAAAAAGCAACAACAAAAAGTAAGCCTTCAAAACTAAACAATTAATCTTATCGAATATCAATTATTGTTTTAACAGTAATATTTAATAATTTAATTAAACCTTAGGAATTTCTTGTTTAAATTATAAGTTTTATTTGTTGCACAAAATTCAAGTTACAGAATTGTGGTTTGGTTTGTTTTGAATTTCACGCAAAGCTACACAAGGGCTATCTGTGCCACCCATCCCTAATTTAACAGTGTAAGACTGGAGGGAAGGCAGCTAGTCATCACAACCCACTGCCAACAATTGGGCTACTCTTTTATCAATAAATAGTGGAATTGACTGTCACATTATAACACCCTCACTGTTGAAAGGGCCAGCATGTTTGGTGTGATTGGGATTCAAACCCGTGATCCTCGGATTATAAGTCAAGTGCCTTAAGCACCGGACTATGCCTGGCCTACAGAATTGCAACACAAATACTTTAAAAAACTCCCATAACCTCCTGAAATAGCTAGAGAGTTTGTGGTTCATTCCACTACTTACATCTTTACGTATTTCTCGTACCAAGGTGTAGAAGGCATCATCCACTCCCATTCTTGTTTTGGCTGAGGTTTCTATAAATGGAATTCCATAATTTTTTGCTACTTCTGCTGCCTGTTTCATGTCAACAGCCCTGGTTGGAAGGTCACATTTATTTCCTACCACTGAAAAAAACAAAAAAATATTATTTAGTACTGAAAAAGCACCTGTACTGTGTGACTTAAAATATCAATAAAAAGGTGAAAAAAGCAGCTAGATACAGTACATTCAGAGATTTCAGTTAATCTTCATTGTCAATATTTTTGTCGAATTGTTTCTTTCCTTACTTTAAATAACAGTTCTTCAAGAAAAACAGATGATAATAACAAGTCAATGAATGAAAATAAAGTTTGGAATCTCCAAGTATGCATGTAAAAATATAACTCAAGACTTAATGTTACACCATAATAAAAGTAATTTTTAACACCTATTGTTAAAAACAGCTTGTTTTATAGTTAATAAAAAATATTAACCCTGTTCCCTCCCTCAAAACAAGCAAGTTCGCTTAATCTGTTAAAATATATTTTATTTACCTCATAATATAAAATTTTAAAAAAAGCCTAAAAAAATTATACAGAATGTTAAGTTTATGTTGAAACAATACATATAGTTATTACCCATGGTATCTAATAATACACAGTTTGGTCACTGTGTTAAATTTAAAAGTTTTTATTCTTTTGCTATTAACTTTCAAAATAATTATTTCATAATATTTAAGTCTTTAAAATCTGAATATTTACTCCAATTCAAGTCAATAATATTCCAATTGGGAAAGCCCAGTCAATTGGTCATTCAATACAATTAAAACCTTCAGATTTTTAAAACACATGAGAATTGAGAATCATTGATTTCTTGTTTTACTGAATGCAAAGCTATCTGACAACAACAACTTTGGCACTGAATTGTTATTTACCATTTAAATTGTCTTTATAAACCTATAAATTTATTTGCAGTTGAGGATTCTGAAAACAATTAGAATTGAGAAGGAAGTTTTAATTTTTAACAAACTTTGCACTCCCTCATTATTTACAGTTTTGAATTATTTTTTTCTATGATTTAGCTTCATACATTGATAACACCAAATGGCTTGTCAGTACCAAAGATTTTTAAAAATTCAATAACAAACAAAAAAATTGATCTCACCAACAAAATCAAATAGAAAAATCTTTTGGAAAGTCAAAAAAAAATTATCCACAATTTGAGATGTGGGAAAATCATTTAATGTGACAAAAGTTACCCAAGAGCTGTGATAAGTAAAGTTTTCTCTCCTCTGTTACTTCAAAATTAGATACAGGTTAGATTGGTCTTCATTTAGTTTTTATACAAAATTCAACAAATACACAAAGTTTATGGTGCTATGTTCCATATTTACAAGCCTTCCCAGCTTAACAAGTGTTTATTCTTTATTAATTTATTAGCAAGATTTACATGAATAACACACAGATCTATAAAGCCTCAGTTGAAGTCAGGATTTAATAATATGAAATAAGTGAAGACAGGACTTCAAATTAAGTACAAAACACAGGATTACTGTTAATTATGGCTTGCACACAGGGTATCACTGCCATTTTCCACTCACATGTAATATTTTAAATAAATATCAGCACAAAGCTTCACTTGTCAATAAAACATAGGTTTCCAGATTTACTCACAAGTATTTAGTAATGTAAATTAAAAAAACAACACTTGCAAACATAATGCAGCAAAGATTCAGTCAAGTCCTGAATATCCATTTTGTTTTGCATATAACAATTCACAAATATACAAGTATATAATTATAAATTTCAGAACTTATCATATTGCATCTACAGCAATTATTTTTTGAGTTTAAGATCTTGCAAGTCAGGACTAGACTTGTTTTAATCATTTTTTCATGATTCTGCATACTGCAAAATCCATGATCTTATTTGCTAAAACATGTAATTCTCTTATGCCAATTTTGACTATTAAGAATGACCACAGGAAGAATAGTAATACAAGATGAACTTTGTTATGTCAAAAAATCTTGCCTTATCAAATGGTCAAAAGTTTACTTACACACCATAGGTACATCATCTGCATCTTTGACACGCTTTATCTGCAATAAGAAAAAATGAACTTTGTTATTTATAGTCTTAGCAGTGCTTATTTACATCATTTTGGCTGTATTGTAAACATGCTGCAATATCAAATACACGTGTATTTTATAACTTTACCAATTCACAGCTTATTGTAAGAGTTGCTAATTTAGCAATTTGTAATAGGTTTCTCATCTGTAGTTGTGTGGTGGAGACTTAGTTATGTTTAGTAATGAAGCTATATATTAACAGAAAAAAACACAATATGCAAAAACCATTATTCTAATTTTAAAAAAATCAACTGAACTTTAACATTTGATGAAAAATCCCCTTACAATGAAAGGTTTTAATTTTGTTTAATTGTTTTAAATTTCGCATAAAGCTATCCGAGGGCTATCTACACTAAATGTCCTGAATTTAGTAGTGCAAGACTAGAGGGAAGGCAGCTGGTCATCACCTCCCACCACCAATTCTTAAGACTACTCTTTTACCAACAAATAGTGGGACTCAACATCACATTATAATGTCCCCATGGTTGAAAGAGAGAGCATGTTTGGTGTGACAGGGATTCGAACCAGCAGTCCTCAGATTACGAGTTGAGTTTCTTGACCACTTAGCCATGCTGGGCTCACAATAGAAGGAATTCAATTTTTATATATTTAAACAGCTGCATTATTATGCCACATCTCAGCAACAAAGATAATATTCATAATTTGAGTTCCTAACTTGAACTAAGCTACAGACTTGGTATTTTGATACCACAAACACCTAATTTTAAACAGGGCTGCATTCAACATACCATGTGACTCACAAAAATCTATATTTACATGTGTTATTTTACTATATTTTTAAATTAAGAAATTAAATCACAGAGAATATTAAGGTTTGAATTATAATTTAAAATTTGGTGCCAAACTCATTGACATAAATTCATAAAATAGTAGTTCCATAAAATTTTGAAAGCAAGTCAAAAAATACAATGGCATGACCTTTGACCCATCACAAAAGGGTTAACCATAATATAAAATGCAAAGTGTGTAAGTTTGTGTTTTCTTATGGCAAAGACACATTGTGCTATATGCTGAGTTCACTGAGAAGAAATCAAACTCCTAATTTTGGCTTTGTAAATCCAAAGACTTACTGCTGTACTAGCAGGGGACAAAATGCAAAGTAACTAAGATGGTTTGCCTTTTGGTGATGTTTTCATTTGTCAAAGAACACTTTATCATCCTATAGTTCATAGGATTCCCTTTAAAGATCAGGTTTACGCTTGGTACATTTTTAATAGATACAAGACTTTTATAAAATATCTTTTGACATTCCACAAACAGCTGTCACTGTTATTACCATGAGATAACTTGTGGTAAAAATATCATTATCTTACAAATGTTAAAGATAATTAAGTAACAAAAGAAAACCTCTGAAACCAAATTCTAAACTATCAGTTGCTTCACAATGCTGATAATTCTTGCTTAATACATATAATTAGTATATACAGATGTTATTTTAATAATAAGCAGTACAATATAAACTACTACTAAGTAAAAAAA
Source organism: Carcinoscorpius rotundicauda (assembly GCA_011833715.1). NCBI lineage: Eukaryota > Metazoa > Arthropoda > Merostomata > Xiphosura > Limulidae > Carcinoscorpius > Carcinoscorpius rotundicauda. The sequence continues at coordinate 39,526,486 of CM022403.1, forward strand.
TCTAGAGTACACACACAAACAAAAAACAGTTTGAATACTTAGACATTTAAGTTAGAGACACCTGAAAAACTAAAAAAAATGTAATAGCATTAATTTTCTTTAAACATTATAAATAATAAATGTAAGCCTACACTCACTTGTTCACGATACATGCTGATGTCTTCAAATGATTTTGAATTATTGACTGCAAAAACTAAGAGAAATCCTTCTCCAGTTCGCATATACTGATCTCTCATTGCACTGAAATATAAATTTATCATTTACAAAAACTAAATGCTAATTAAGGTGTTTTTTTTCAAATTTCAACATGGTCATAGAAATGAGTGACAACTGTCACATCAGAGGTTTTTCTCCTCTCCAAAAAAATTAACAGTTGATATAAATTACAATATTATAACAAAAGATATTATAAAGTAGTTTTCATACACACAACACTTGGCTACATACAACCCACTTTATAACATATACAACAACCATGATTATAAGGTAAAACCTTAACTATGGACTATTAAACAAAGAATAAGGGTTTTAGAGAACCCATTCATTCCTTCACCAGATACCCAAATTAAAAAACAACAAAACACAAGTGAATGGGAAATTTATTTACATCATTACACTGACAACACTGTAGCATTAGACTTAGGAAAATGCTACCTGTATTCTTCTTGACCAGCTGTGTCCAAAATATCCAAAAGGCAAGTTTCCCCATCTATTACCACTTGTTTTCTATAGGAATCCTCTAAGGTTGGAGGGGAGGGGAAAAAAATTATATACATACACACACACACAAATATTATAAGTTGTATTTTTAATATTATAATTCAGTTCTTTGTTAGAGGGAGCTTGTAATTATGATAATCAAGCATTATCTGGAATATTCCTAAATGTAAAAAACTGACAAAATTTGTGAGCTATCTAGAAACAAGAATGTAAGTATGTAATTAGTAACAAATGAGACATTAATGGGAATTCAGTTAGACATCCTGCAAGTGTTTCAGAATATTGTTAGCAGTAAGTTATGTTTACTTGGTTCTCTGATGTGTAAAAAATAATAAATTTATATGCGAGTTAGACATACTATTAACCACAAGTCTTTTGATGAAATGTTATAATGGAACAATTTGTAGCAACATATCAGCCTGTAGAAGATAATATGGAAAAAAATCAGTTAATTATTTGTTAAATGGGCTGGACTCTGCAATTATTTTTAACAAATAATTTAAAATATCCTGCCCAACAACATAATACCACAATAGTTTAACTTTGAACTGAAAGAATTAATTAACTAGACTGAAAGAAGGGTCAAAGTTTGTAGAAGCTGACCTGCCACACAGGCTGTCATGAACCCTTTCTACACCTAAATATTTCGCTTGTAAAATCATTTTAACCTTACAATGTTGAAAGTAATAAAAAATATCACATTCATCCAACTAAATTAGGGCAATCTTATAAACTAAACCTACAACCTGATGAATGTAAAAGATGAATTATGAATCTCATGAAGTCTTCCTTGGAAGGAAGAATACAGATTTGGTTCAAGTAACACAAAACGATAAGAGTCTGGTAATCTTGTAGCTAACCAGTTTGATGTCTGGAAAGGAAGAACAGGAAAGGTCCACTTAACGTTAGGAATCAACATTACAATCTATGAAACCTTACTAGAAGACTGGGTTATGGGTGAATTTATGGGCCAATCCAGGAAAAGTTGTGTATCCTTATTTTATAGGTTTTAACACTGATTTATCTTTTATCAGCTCAATTTAAATTATTGTTGTTATTATGAGCTCCAATCCCACATACAGTAGAGTTGTATAAAATCACATTTCATAGCATAAATGTTTTACTCTATAATTATGGTAGAAGTAAAAAAAAATAAAAAAATTAATGTTTCAGTCTAGTTGTTATACTGAGAAGATACATAATACTAATTTATTTTCAGCATATCTGCATAAAGCACTAATAACATTCACTCTTCTTGCAGCTTTACCATAAAACTGAAGTGAATTTTGCAAGGTAAATTTAGTCTTTTTCAATAGAAATCTCACACATAGTAATTAAAAAATGACATTAAATTTCAGTCTAAACTTACCTATTGTTGGATCATATTCATCCACAAAACTAAAATGAAAAACATCAAAAGTTTTAGTGATGATAAAAAAGACTTTTACCTTAACATTTTAGTGATAATGCTTTAGGTTCATTCAAACAATTTTATTTCCACTGCTTAAAATGAAAGGTTTAATCTATAAAAACATAAACACCACATATCTGGTTTTACTACTTACTCATGCCAATCAAATATAAACTTTTAACATTAAGAATGTCAGGAAATTATGTTAACAGAATTGTTTAATGGTGTTTTAGACTTTGAAATTCTAATAGAATGCTTTTATTTTTGTTTGTTTGTTTTGAATTAAGCACAAAGCTACACAATGGGCTATCTGTCTTCTGCCCACCACGGGTATCAAAACCCGGATTTTAGCGTGCAAGTCCGCAGACATACCGCTGAGCCACTGGGGGGCAAGAATGCTTTTAAACAATAGACGTATGTTGCAATTTGCTCAGAATGGCATGCAATGCAATTAGACTGAAAGAATTTTCAAAACTTTCAGAAACAAATGTTGGTAAGTTATATAACATAATATCCAAACACACTTCCTATATGCAGGTAGGCATAATTTAAGGGTATGTGTTGTTTAGTTATGTTTAAAAAATATTAACATAAAATTAGGCTGCAACACCAAAATATCAGTTTTAATTTACTGACAAAATCATTTAAAATAAAAGACTTTAAAGCTGAATGATGGCTGGTTTATAAATAGTTAGTTGTTACTAGTACTGAACAAGACAGAAATTACATGACAACACAATCCTTCAAGTCACCAATCACATACACATAATATTAAGGAAACATAACATTCTAATCTCATGAGAGCTAAATACATAGAAAACTAAAATAACTGAGAAATACATATAACCACTATCATGAAAAAAACAACTGCAATACTCACTGGTTTTGTATGAGTTGGATTGTCAAGGCACTTTTACCGACACCTCCAGCTGTAAAACAGAGAACACAGTTCAATAAGAAGAAAGTGCTCGGTTAAATACTAGACTGCATGGTAGTATCAGTAGTACCTAAATTTTGAAAACAAACAGTTTTGATCTACAATAATAAATATGCATGTTTTGAGGGCAGTAAAAGTTAAATGGTCAAAAATGTTCTGTCATATAGCTTTTCAAATCTCAGTAACAATTCACAAGTACATTAATTCAACTGAGATTGACAGCAATGAAAGATGTAATTTCAATCTAGTCTCTACACTGAAAAAACATGTTCACGTCCTGTTGACTCAGTAAGAGCAATAGTACCTTCTACTTGGCTGTGGCAAAAGACCAGATTTTAACAAGACGAATCATTAATTAATCCCTAGTCATCACCAGCGTTGAACAATACAGAAGTTACATGACACAACCCTTCAAGTTACTAATTAATCCCTAGTCATTACCAGTACTGAACAATACATAAGTTATACGACACAACCATTCAAGTTACTAATTAATCCCTTATCATTACTGCTGTTGAACAATACAAAAATGAATTGTCAATCCTCTCCCCCTTGCAAAAAAGTATGCTTTTTAGTTTCTTTACTGCCTCTAAGAAACCAGCCACTTCATCTTCAAACAATACATATATCAACACCTGTCTCACAGGTCCTTCAATTCCTGAAGAAAGAAATTATCTAGATCATTGGAAGATCCAGGAAAAAAAAAAAGAAGACTTTCTTACCCTATCCTTACTAGCCAAATCCAATCAAATGTCTTCCAGCATCCTAAGGTCTACTTCAGCATTTGTTTAGCATTGGAGGCAAAAGTTATAATTTTCCTATAAAGAAAATGTATTTCCAATAGGTACTAACCATCTGTCCAAAAGATTACTTATTCATGTTCACTTTTTCTTCATACATGCTACATACTTTGCACTCAAAGTTTGGCAGAAGGTATGAACACTGGAGAAGTGGGAAAGAAGAGTGCCAAGTGTGAAGAGATAAGTACCTATCAAAATACATACAAGTACAAGAAATTTATAATTTACAATTACCTAAAATTCCACATTAAGAAGGAGGAACTAGTGTGAGGGAATGACAAAAGCACCCCCAAAAGCATCTGAAGGATAACCCTGATAATGAGAAAAATAAATCCAAAGATCAACAAAAGGGATAGTATATTTCAACATGTTTCTCACATCAATCCCAATGCATATAATCATTCAATAATTCTAAACCAGGTACACTCTTCAATTTTGTGTATAAGAATTCTACACATGAAGATCATCACAGATCTACTGATCAAAAACTTGTCATATGGCATTAAAAGGACATTAACTGAATGAAATCAACACATCTGAGGACTTATGGTGATTGGTTTACTGAAATCCAAAACCTCAACACTGGAAAGTGATCTCCAGTAGAATGAAAGCTCCAAATCAAAAGGGTGAACTGCAAATGCAATGGATCAACTTCACTGTTTATGCAAAATAATATGAGGAGGCCAAGTCAACCAGCTTAATGAGGTACCACTCACCAAAGAGTGGAATCTGTGTGATGAAAAGGTAAAATGAATGAATCTTATTAGATTAAAACTGTTCCAAAGTCTGGAGCATGGCCATAGTGGAAGTCAAAATACCAAAACAGAGTAAAGCATAATACAATAAAAATAGTAGGAGATGAATGCACTAAGTGTAGTCCAAATGCCAGATAGTAGATTTTCTTCTGATGGATGACAAAGATGAAAAATGAGGGAAAATAAAAAAAAAGATTTGATGGGAGAAAACATGGAATAATTTACTGGAAAAAGAATCTAGAGAAGAGGAAGCCAAATAAATCCAAAGACAGACCCAAACTGTAAGAGTAGAAGAGGAAAAATCAACAAGAGAAAAGAAATGGTAGAGGATAAAAACAAACAGGAGAAAAGGAGGAACAACTCTCCCAAGTTGCTGATATCTACAAAAGAAAAACTGGGATAAAGGAGAATAAAGGTTGGGAGAAAAAATCAATGGCAAACAAAACAGAAAATGACAATGAGAGGGTCAGCAGTTTAAAAAAAAAATGGAGGAGAAGTCTAAGGAAGAAAGGATGGACCACATAGCATTTGATCTCTTGACACACTAAAGCAGATAAATCTGTTTTCAAAGGCCCATGATAAATGTTAGATGCTGGTAAAACCCCATAATTGATAAGGTTAACTTTATAATTAATTGTACAGAAATGTTTCAACAAAATTGAGTGCAGAAATAAAGCAACTTGAATGAACTGATAAATACCAAAAAGGAATCTGTTTTCCTCACAAAATGGTTATTTTTCATTTTACTTATTCAACCAAAGTTAAACAAGAAACAAAAACATATCCAAATTCATATGCTGCCAAATGAAATGTAAAGGTCCGATACAGGAATGCATAGAAAGACATGTGAGCATGTCATATAATAAAAGGTATCATCTGCTCTTTTATCATTGTTGCACATTACCTAATAAACTATTCACGAGTACATATCTATACATTCATATTCAAGAACTGATCCCCTGTTGCCTCATCCATGGTTCTTACACTATTACATAATATCAAAAAGAAACTTTACATGTCAATGATTCTCATTTATTTGGCTATTAACTGCTATGAAAAATTTTTAAGGTTTTTCCAAATCAACACAGCTAGAATCTACAGTACTGTGATTAAAGTCTCAGCCAATAACTAATTATTTCTAAATTGACATGACATACAATTGAATTACATTTTGCAATGGTAATTTTGATGCTCTGGCTTTTTCCAGACACTGAAACACTGTGTCTCAACGTTCGATCTGTCTAATCAAAGTTTGTGTTGTTTAGAACACCTTCAGCTCTTGTCCTGTAGACTTGTTACAGAACAGATTTTTTATTTATTACAATTTAAAATTCTTGTACTGTTAATGTACAAGCCAAAATGCAAGGAGTATAGCTGTATAACTAACAACTTTTACTAATTTCAAAATCAGAATTCCATTTAATAACAATAATTTTGTCTTTTTATTATAAATAATGACAGCTATTTAATTCCAGATAAGAGTTTAAAATGTTTGTTATTTTCATATGAACCACATTACTAGAATTAAAGATATACAGCTTTAAAATCACTGACTTGTATCCCAATTGAGCTACAAATTTACAAGAAATATTAATATTTTTAACTTATTTAGGTTACTTTTGGATAATAGGTCAACACTGATTAATACAAGATACCTTAAAATATAAAGTGGAAGCTTCTTTCATACGACAAATACTGAAAATCTGATTACATTATTACAGCTAAATGGTATCATACCATCATTATAAAAATGAAATATTACTGCAGTAAATGCAAAGTTAAACATTGTTTTATTTATTAACAAAAATGCAATATATTTTGTAGTTTTACTCTGATTCATTGTCTAACGGTATTCCAAATTTGCAAAATAATGTTAGAACTATCAAAAGTTTTATTTTACAAAATAAACTAATGTTAATCTACTTTTTAATGTTGTTTGATTTCAAATATAAGCTGCTTAAGAATATCAAAAATACAAGTTTGTTTTTTTTACTTTGGCTAAGTTCTTGTTTATCTAAAATAAAATTAGTTTTGGTTATTCATTTCCCTTGGCTGTTTTCAAAGTATTGAACAAATTATGTTATGGATACAACAACAAAAGCTGTAACATTCTTATGAACACAGTTATCTATATGTAAAATAATAGTGAATCTTTAGATAAATTTTGAAGCCAACTTACTAGATTAATTCTTATTATATTGCAACAATTTTAACATTGGTATATTTTATACTTGTTAACTTTAATTTTTTTAGAATTTTGCTTTATTTTTGCCAAGAACCTAACACCCCTTAAGATATCATTCCTTCCTTGATTTTCAAACAATTCCAAATTCTTCTACAGACCTTAGTTGAAATCTTGTTATTCTACTACAAAGATGTTTGATCATTCACTAATAATGCAGAACTTTGAAAGCAGCTACAAGTTTAAATGAAATTAGAAAGAGCAAGAATTATACACTTTTATGAAAGTATAAATAAAAAGAACTAAACTAACATGGCAGGGGTTCAGTTTAGAGAGAGAGAAATCAGAAGAGTTCTCTCCCCAACCAGGGTGTTCAGGAACGTTGTGGTTCCTCTTCGTCCCCTTTCGTAGATTGTTATTAAGATTAAGTGGTGGGTTTTTGTGGATGAATGTAAGCCTTGTATATTTGTATAATGGTGTTCGGTGCGCATTTTGATTGTTTACCAGTTATAATCTTTAGATATGAAATCCTTTTTGTGATTGATGAGTGTATATTGTTTATATGTTTTTTCCATATTAGTTTTGTGTCGAAAGTGACGCCAAGGAATGTGATGTTGTTGCTCATGTTAATGGTTGTGTTTCCAAGTGATAGTTTTATTTTTTCTAGGTTTTTTCTTTGCTTCTTTAGTTTCCTATAGAAGGTGATTGCTTGTGTTTTTGTTGGATTTAACACGACTCTCCACTTGTTACTCCATGTTGAGACGTTTAGTGATTCTTGTATGTGAGACATGGCCATTACTGGGTTTCTGGAGGTGCTCCAGATTGCAATGTCATCTGCGTATTGTGAATTGTGTGTGTATGTTAGATTTGGAAAAGGTATGTCACTGACAAAAATTATGTATTGAAGTGGAGAGAGGACTGATCCTTGGGGCACTCCTGCCATTATATTAAATGATTTGGATATAGTTTTATTGACTTTTACTTGTGCTGTTCTATTGGTTAAAAAAATTTGAAATCCATTTGACTATCATGGGATTTATTTGAAGGTGATTTAGTTTGTATATGATGGCATTGTGCCATACGCTGTCGAATGCTTTTTTGACACCTAGGAATACCCTGATGGTTACTTGATTGTTGTTGTAAGCTTTGTAGATTGATTCGGTGAGTCGTGTGAGGTGATCTGTTGTTTGTCTATTTTTCCTGGAGGTATTTTGAGATTCTGGAAGGATGTTATTCGATTCGCAATAATGGAGGAGACAGTTGGAGATAATTTCATCAGTTTGCCAAGGCAGCTTAACAGACTGATGGGGCAGAAATTATCTGGATTTGTTGTATTAGTTTGTTTCTTGGGGATCGTTGTTATGATGGCTTTTTTCCACGTGTCAGGGTAGTGCCCGGTCGCTAGTGAAATGTTCATGATGTTTGTGAGGTGTTGTAGTAGGAGAGTGGAGCTTTTTTTCAGAATAATATTTGGTATTTGGTCATGTCCGGGGGAAGTGTTCTTCAAGTTTTTGATATTAATTTTTAGTTCGGTTATGGTTATTTTTCTATTGATTGAACTTGAGTATGCTTCTAGTGTCTCGCCAGGGAATCGTGGTGAGAATGAAGCTTGGTTTGTATTTATGAAGTTGTTGACATGGTGTTGGTGTTGTGTATCGAAATCTACTGAAAGTATAAATTATATATTTGTATAGTTTTATAGTTTCTGTAGATTTTATATTCATTTATGAACTGTGAAAATATTTGTGTGTTTACTTTATCTGTTATTTTCTTCAGAGAAAAACATCAGATAATCTAAGGTAAGGTAAGCTTATAAAGTTTAGATAGGTTGAGTGGGTAACAAACCTTTAAAGTTTACAATTGTTTGAAGAAGAATTTGTTTATCACTTGGAAAAAAAATAAGGGTCATTCCATGTCAAATCATCCAGATTTTGAAAAATTTTCCAGATCACCCCTTCAGAATGCCTTTAAAAAATTCACGTGCTCATCCTACCCATATAATGAAAAATTGCCAAAGATTTAAAAATATTGATCTATAGTTTCTGATTTACAGCCATATAAAATTTAATATTTTTTTTTAATTTTGGCAAATTCATTTTCGGGCAACTTTGGCTGCTTAAAGCTGCAAGAGTAATGGTTGTAGAAGGCTGAAATTCGCTACACTGACTGAATTAATCACACAAAATTCAAAAATGGACTCAAATAAAGTTTCTCTCTCTTACAATTTTCATAGTGAGGCTGTAAAATCACCTGAAAACCCAAAATTATAAAAAACATTGGTTTATGTAATAAGCCATAGCTTTAAGACTTAATATGATACAAAGCTGAATTATCTTTTCTAATTTCCTATAACATATCAGTTAATAAATCGGCAGCTGTTGTAATTAAAGGTCTATTAGATCTCCTGTAAAAAAATTTAGTTGCATGCAACTATTTATGATTTAGCTAAAAATAGCCCTATTTCAGGCCACAGTTTGACCCTGTCACCAGTTATTCAGCCTTTTCATATTTTTACAATATATTCTTACATCTCTGAATATCACCTACAAAAAAAATTAGCATGGTATTCAACCTACTTTCCAAGTTATAATTTTTTAAAGTATCTCCTGACTGTGATTTTACTGAATTGCAATGTTTGTACATGAGGTTTCCTTTCATTATTGTTTCTCCAACTACAATAACAATCACCATCAAATCAAGTTACTTCACTGTGTATTGAGTATAAATGACCACAAAATATTCTGATGATTCAAGCTTTACTAAATATATTATTTCAATGTTTATCCTGCTTTTACAATATATATATATATATAAACAAACTGGCTAACTGGCTACTCAATTATTTCTAAAAGTAATCATTGTATGTTTAAAATGAAAACATCATTACCCTTATTGAAATAATATAAATGAAAACAGGAATATTGAAACCATGTTAGAATCATACAATAGTGAAAGTTTTTGAGAGTGGGTTGGTAGGAGGTTGGTGTTAATTAATGGCTCATCAATTAGTTGATTAGTAAGTGTTACTAAGCACTCAGCTCCACACACAAGTGCTACATTCTTTTTCTTAGTTCAATACCTTTCAATGGACATATGAATCAGCTTCCTTCAATAGTATAAGTATAGATTCACTTAGTTCTGACACTTCCAATATAGAGTGCTCATTGCAATTCCTTGGAAAGTTCAGAAAGCACCAATAGCAAAGGCTAAAATTAATGCAGAATGTTTAATTATTTAATGAGATAATTCTATTAAATTGATGTATAACTTCTTTTACCTTTACTTATTTTCCACCATAAACCCATCCACTTTGTTCTAAAATTTTGTGACATTCAATCAAAAACTGCAGAAAAGAGAAATATCATAATAAAATTTAAAGTTTTCAAATTCTACATTTAGTTTTTAACTTCTTTTATTCAAATAACTATTTTACAATAATCAGATTCAAGACTGTCTTCCAGAATTACTCATGCAAGGTTTATCTTCAAAATACAGGGTGTCCCAAAATAACGTTTACAGTCTTTGACTGTGTATAGCTAATAAACTGTTTCTTATATTTCAGATTTGATTTGTGTCCAAGGATTGCAGATAATTAGCTTACAATCGAGCACAAAATATTCATTCTCAAAACTTTTTGGAAAGTCGAAAACAAAGCTGAAGTGCAAAGACGTTTTACTAAAAAAGTTCCATATGGATGCACCATCTCACCCCAGTATTTCACGCTTCATCGAAAGTTTAATGAACAATTTGCTTTAATACCAAATGAGATGGTGTTTGATGTGTGCACTTCCATTTCTTCCCATTATGAGATGTGTCTGGAGCAGAACGGATTTCAGTTTGAACACCTAAAGTAAAGCAAGCAAATTGTGACATTTTACAATTTCAACCAAGGAGAATTTTCCTTGGGAAGAATTTTATTTGTTATTTTTTCTCTTGATTTCAGTATTAAATCTTTAAATAAATCCTTTGGCTATCATATATATCTTGTTTCATTGTTAAAATCAATAAACAAGGCAAGTTTATAATGATCCAAAGAGTGTAAATGTTATTTTGGAACACCCTGTATGATTATTATTCTTTGTCTTCAACTCCAACATCAAGTTTTAACAAAGTATATAATCTTAGTGTTAAATCCATTAAATATTTAAATAATCTCAATATTTAAGGTTTAATGATGAAATAGATCATTTGAATGCATTACTAAAGTTGTATTAATGTACCTGTCAGAAAGACTGTTAAAAAATCAATTGTGAAATTTAGAGTTGAAGAATCTCCTTTAGATACTGAGCTAAATAGCTGTCAAAAAAATGTGACAACGTTAAAACTCTTCAGTTAGTCTTTGAACTGACTACAGATAATTTTGTTTTTAATTTACACAGATGAAACTACAAAAACAGATTTTCTAGATGCAAATAGTTTATTTTATATATGTATGTACAAAGAACTACATAATATGCATTGTGTGTGTGTGTGTGTGTGTGTGTGTGTGTGTGTACACTAACTAGTGTATACTATATGTGAAGACCTGGATATCAGGATAGTTAATAAAGGTAACAAACTCTGAACTAAAATTACAATTATATCATCAGACATGAGTTAAAAACTGAATTTTAAAATTGAGTATTTTCACATATATTTGTTTTAGAAATAACTTGATTTATAAAAGTTCATTCAGTCACATGCTAAAACATGCATTTTCTTCTTTAGAAAAATGTGAACATGAGGTGTTTCTACACAAATGACTCAAAACATCACAAGGTTCAATAAAAGCACACATATATCCTCAACATTTTTAAAATGTCAAACACTTCTACCTGTGTGGAAAACCTGATATCATAAATATTCAATAGCAATTTATTCTATATTTCAAATTTGTTACTGTTGTACAAATTAAATGCATTCAAGTACAGAAGAAAAAAAAACACTTTTTACAAACAAGTAAATTTTCATTTTAATGTGCACACAAAATGAGAAACACGCAAAACATTTGGACCCTATACACTAACTAAATCTGTAAACTGCAGATATTTCAAGATATTTTATGTAATATAATTGGTTATAGGTATGGTTTCTAATACAGCTTTAATGCCAAGCAATTAATATGCAAATTTTATCATCCAGGAGTGAATTTTGTGCATACAAATTAAGTGGGTATAAGCAAGTAATTATCACAATTGTTGAAAAACTTGATGTTTCTTTCATTTTTATCACTTGTATTAATAATCATTTTCAAGATTGTGTGTTTAAATGGTTATACAAGAAAATGAACCCCATTCAAAATACTTAAAATTAAAATCCTGCCAAAATTGAGTTAAAAAAAGAAAAATTATGCCATAAAAGAAATGTCCACCTTTCGAAGAACACAATGCAAATACTGACAATTGTACAACAGTTAATAACAATAATTTCAGTATTGCTAGTCTCCTTAAATGTTATATAAAAGGAGAGAAGACAGAAAACCTTTATAATATTAACTGCCCATATGAAACAAAATTTGCAAACCAAATTGAAAATTTATTAAAATAAAATAAGATTTTATTCTATTCTTGAAATCAATTACAAAATATTAAAAAATATATTCAGAAAGCATGCAAGGTATCTATATATCCAACAATGAAGAATGACTATACCCATCATTACCAGTTATGCTTCAAGCAAACAGCATCTTTACTTAACCCTTTCACTACATCAGAAGTGTCTAATCCCTGTGTACAACTTTTATCTGCAATTTTTTTGTTATGCAGTTTAAAAGCCACTTAATCCAGTCATTTGTGCTTTTATAAAAGAAAAATCTCTTTTGTAATGTCATCAATTCACCTCTTAGTATAAATCAAAGGTTACTTCATACTTTTAGTCCTACAACTCTTAGTTATACAACTTAGTTTTGATGTATATACATGCAATACACACTTTATACATATCTATTGGTTAAAACTTGTTTGTGGAAAGTTTTGGGTCATTTCCAACATTTGCCAAGTTTTAAGAGATGATATGGAGACACTTTTGAACAAGTTGATCCAGGTTTTTTTTCTCAAGTCTTGCATGACTAAACACCAGTACATCTGCAGAAGTAAAGAAGGAAGATCAAAGAAGCCCAAGGATATATTCAGAAACATCTGCCCAGCTAAATATTTGTGGCAATGTTACATTTGTATGGACACAAATTTGTCTGTTTTACTTTGCTGTCTTTGTTCAATTTATTATTTATCAATATTTATTATATCACTCTTTTGCAAAAAGTTCAACCTTTTCTGTTGGACATCAGTGCAACTATATACCACAATATCTGTTGGACATCAGTGCAACTATATACCACAATGTGATATCTAATTAATCTGGTACTTCAGAGTATGAATACCCAAGTCAGTTTTTAAAACAATTATGTCACATATAACTGCTCATGAAATAACTCTGCTTTAACTGGTAGAAAATTGACACAATCTGGTCAATTTGCTTTAGGACCAACTACAAACATTCCTTAAATTATAATTTTGTCAAAATGAAAATTACATTACCAAAGCTTGGTAAGGTGCTTGAATGTAAAACTAATCACTAATGATATGTAAACTTTGAATGTTTAGCAAGATGAATACTAGTTTTCAAAAGTCATATAATGTTTCTGTTTGGGAGAAGAATGTTGCTGCTTTAGAAAAGAATTTGGATCATTTAGTGAATTGGGCAAATAAATGGAAAACGGGTTTTTAATTATAATAAATTTAAATTAACTCGTGGATTATCACAATTTAAATTATAAGTATAATTCAGATGAAAATAACCTTAAACCTTGACTATGTTATGAAAGAAAGTAATCTTGGTGTAATGGCTGATCAACCTCACAACTCTTTAAATCCAAGCAGACATTACACGTATCCAGCTGAAAATCCCAATTTATCCACTTGGAAAGGGACACCAAATATTCGAGAGATTTTAAGTCATTTCTAAACAATGGTTAAGAATACTGAAAGTTTATAAGGTATAATATGATGACAGTTATTACAAAATCATGAAAATTGTTGTATAATGTGTAAAAAATACGAGGTTTAAAGATTCAAGCCATTCATGTAGTGTGCTATTGCTAGTGGTAAGGTATATAGAATTTTGTGTTGTACCTACAAATATGCCAAATGTTAAAAGATTACAATTTCATTGTACATGTCATTTGTTAGGCCAAATTTGGAGTATTGTGTTTGATTTTTAGCTCCTTACCTCAGGAAAGACACTGAATTGTTGGAAAGGATTCAGAGATGGGCTACTACAGGGTGGCCTGTAAGTCCCGACCCATCCATATAACTTATGAATCCAATGAATCTGTGTGCTGTCCCTCATTTTTGCTGCATAATATTATGCAACACCATGTTCTGCAAGACATTTTCCTCAACATTGCAGGGGTTATTGTTCCAAATGCCATGGTAACAGCTGCCTTCAACTCATCATTAGTATTATTGAATATAACATAACAACATATGGTTGAGTGGGGGCTTACAGGCCACTCTATAGAATGATGTCTGGGATGGAGGACTTGTCATGCGAGGAGAGGCTGAAGTTTCTACAACTGTTTTCTCCTGAAGAAATAAGAGGTGGGTTGTGACTGAGGTGTTTAAAATTGTAAAAGGAATTGATTGTGTTGATGCACCATCTTTTTTCACATTTAACAATAATAGTAGAAGAAATAAAGGACACAAGTAAAAATGTTGACAAGACAGGAGCTGTCTTCAACTGAGACAGTTTTTTCTAACAAAGCAGCTGACTTTTTGAACAGGTTGTCTTCAAATGTTGTGGAGGCTGTAAATTCAAGTGAGGTTAAAAGAAAGCTGAATAATTATACAGGGTGGTCGCTAGAAAAGCAGAAAATTTGTCAAACAGCTATTTATTTTTACAAAGAATAACTTTAACAAAGTTTTTTAAAGGCATATGTTATATTACACTCATAGATGCTTAAAATTATTAAAATCATGCATTTTATTCATGATGTAAAGAAATCAAAATAGGAATGAGTAAGCACGTATTTTATTCATGATCTCATCTGACCCTCAAATTTTCCGCTTTTCTAGCGACCACCCTGTATGAATGATAAGGGCTAACAGTTTTTTTTTATTTCATTCAATAGTTTTAACTTAATTTAGAAGACAGGACAGCTTATATGATCAAAAGGTCACTTGTCCTTATACATTGTTAAATTCTATATTATTGGAAGATCACTCATCAAAAATAATCCTCAACAAAGTTATTTTTTCAGTAAACTTGTAGAATAGTATATCTGATATCACAGCATAACTGCTTTGAGAAGTTATTTCTGATTTTATACCATGGTTTTGTTTTCATCACTACTGGTCCTACTTAAAAGGCCAAATGTCTTTTGTCACCTTGTTTCTCCTTATGTAGGATTACAAAAGTTTTTATTTAAGAGTAAATGTATTTGTTGTAACATTGTGTTTAGTAATGACTTTAATTAAATAAAGCTTTCTACATAAATTAGAACTCAAAATCAAACAAGATGTTAAGGTCTTAAGTACGAGTAGAATATTGCTGCATTATAAAGGAATTTAAATGATTTGACAACTTAGATAATAAATGGAACACGGCTTTTAACTAACAAACATGAGTCATCATAATTTAAAGTAACTTTGTGATAAATATATCTTTAATTGCATTATGGAAGAAAAAAAGGATCTTGGTGTTTAAGAGGTCTAAAGTAGTTATAATTTTATTATGTAGGTCCTTAGCTTGTCCTCATTTAGAACATTGTGTTCACTCCACTTGGCCATCCCATAGAAAAAAACTTTGAAATAAAAACAAAACACTCAAAGACAGTACTTATTATATACATATTTATCAAAGTTTTCTTTTAATCCCCTTAAATTAACTGTATCTACCACATCTAAAGGCAACCCATTCTAAAAGCCAGCTGACCTGTTAGAAAAACAAAGCTATCGTAGATGGAACCGATTCCTACCCTATTAAAACTTGCGTTGTGTCACTAAATCACACAGTGCTCACTATTACATACAAAGATGATGCATTAAAACTACCAATTCCCTCTAACTCTTATTTTTTTCAGAACACTTATCAATGATTCAATGTTCTTCCTAAGGTAAGAAAGTCTCAATACAATATTCCAATTGTAACTCCAAATTTACCAACTTGTTTTTCTACTGTATCTTAAAACAACTGATGTGGGTATAAACACTTTCACTGATAAGAAAATAACAATGTTTCAACCTTCCTAGGTCATCTTCAGGTTAAGACTATCTTAAGATTGAAACATTGAGGAAGGTTGAAACATTGTTATTTCCTTATCAATGAAAGTTTTTATATCCATTTTTTATTTCAAGTGTGTTTCTCATCATCAAGTATCATTTTTATACTATTCCCTACTAGTAAGGTTTACACACTGCATTATATTAAATAATTACAAAATTCAATCATGACAACATTCAGTGTAAAGAATCAACCAAAAATTATTTGGAGAAATTACTAATTTAGCATAAAATACAAGTGAACCCAGCAGTACATATAAATAGTGAATTTAACTGGAGCATGGATGATCTTTTGGTTAAGTGTGTGTGTGTGTGTGTGTGTGTGTGTGTGTGTGTGTGTGTGTGTGTGTGTGTGTAACTCATAATATTAATGATGAGGTACCCAATAAATTGATTATCCCATAAGCAATTGGTGCAAACACAGTTTGGAAGTGTTTGAGAAGCTCATGAACCCCAGAGATATTTCTAGGCTTGAAGAAATTACTGTATGATATTAGTGAGTGCACACTGCAACAAATTATGCAATATCTATAATACTATTAGAAAAGTCATAATCAGGGCTAAATCTGACATCCCTGGCACAGAATTTAACAACTAAAAAAGTTTTAATGGTCAAAATTTGTTGTACACAGAATAAATACACAGTCATTAGTGTTGAGAACTAGCCATTTTTACCTCTTTGTAGAATCTTTTGGTGTTTTTGTTATACAGACATTCTCTAAAGTTTTATTAGATAATATTATATTAACACAATTATAGGAAACAACCAACAATATAAAAGCAAAAAATACCACAATATTCAAGTTAGCATAAATGAAAAATTTGATCTAAATAAAACAATTTGCATTCAGTAAATTGCATCCTGCTACAAGCATCTTGAATAGGTGAAGTATTCTGATCTTTTGCAAGTTTGTTAACAGACAGGATATCCACAAATCAGAACTGTCAGCCTTAACTACAGAAACATGGTTAGCAAGTTACTAATCCATGTCTGAAAAACAGTGGATCACATGTTCTATTGTAAACAAAGACAAATCTCATTACAACAACAGTAAAATACAATGTATATACAGAGTTATGCACTAGAAAAATATTTATAATTTTTCTTAGTGATATTGTGTACTTCAGAGACTCACTGATTTTGAATAGATAAATTAAAACCCAGAGGACACTGACCATGAATATCAAAATGAATTATTCTTTTCACCAATTTAACATCATTACACATATAAAATAGAAAATCTGTCACTATTAGCTAGAATTTAGCATAACCATGATGATGTAAAACCTTGGAAAGGAAAACAAAAATCTGTTTACCCTTCTTTAATTTCTTCTTGCTCTCGGTGTGCCTGGGTTATCATAATGGGTGTCTATACCCAAATAGACCTACCACGATTTCAAAATACAATTTTAAGCCAGCTAGTGAGCCTGTGTAATATGATTTTTTCATTAACAATTTTATTTCTGCTTTGCATTAAGACTGCTCACCACAAATATAACTTCTCTCTTCTAATTATAGTTAAATATTGCAAGTTTTCAAAATTCAGTTTAATACCATTTTAAATGTGTATACCTTGTGTGTTTTTTTTCAATTTAAATGGGAAAAAAAACAAGCAGAAAAACTATAGAATCCTGAAGATTATTACTGTTGTTTGTTTTATGTTATACAGTTAAGCATGAGGAAATATCACAGAATAAAAAGAAAATATCTGTAAAGATACAATTATAGGAAAAGAATCAGTGTGTGAAAACAAAACACCAAAGAATCTTATTCTTGGCTCAGAACCTAGTGTTTTCACACCATTGCTTTCTCCCATCATTTTCAGTTTATTACGATACTGTAACAGCATTATATTTCAAATAATGCTCATAAGTACTATTTTTAAAAGTGTGTGATCACTATCACTGCAATAATCTACTTAAATTCCACACTTTATTTTTAGCTAATGTTTAAATAAACTCAAGAACCAATTGTGTATTATTTCAAATCCTACGCAAGTACTTTTAAAGTTCACTAAATTGTGGCAAATAATACAGCAAGTAAATATAACGATTCTTTAATAATGTTACTTTTACTTTCAAATGTCCCCTAAATCACAGTACTTTCGTAGAACCACTAGTAAGCACCAATTGTAAATGAAATCAACTAAGGCTACACCGGAGATACAATTCTTCATAACAGAAACAATGAAAAAATATAGTGCAATAGTCTTGCACAATTGTATCATAATTTATATTTTATTCTAAACCTTATAACTTAAAATTCAAGACAACTGCTTTGTAATCAGGCGTAAAAATCAAACTTAATAAACAATTATTTGAGACTTACCTCCAACGACAACTAATTTATATTCAGTCATATTTCCGGGTTATTGTCGTAAGAACGATGATGGTACTTTACAGAGGTAAAGTACTTCAACTACTTCTAGTTAATGAACTGTAATTTATCAACTTAACTCGTTATTACTAACGTTACTGGTATTTGTATCGCAACAGTCAATTTCTTTGCGAACAGGTTATAATCACTTTGCCTAACGGGCAAGTTATACTAAGTCTAACTTAAACCTAAAACAGATACTTCACAAAGCAACGTTGCCTTCACTGCAATTTCCAAGGCTAGCTAGAGAATAATCACAATTGTATTGCAAGTTTAACGTCGACAGTTTAATAAAACCAAGTAAAAACTGAATCACGCACACTTCTCTCTTCAGCTTCTGTAGTTAATATAACTATACGAGCATACTTAAAGTGTAGGTGAGAAAGCTTTTTAAAAACATATAAATAAATTTTAAATTAAAGTCTTCGTTTCTCGATTTCAATTTCATAAAATACATATCAACAGTGCCAATAAACTGCTCCGAACTCCTTTCACAATTCTTTACCGTAGACCATTAGACACACTAAACCAGAAAGTAAATACCACCAGTAAGCACCACAGCCAGCTGATTGGTTGGAGTCAATTATTCTGAAAATTAAAATAAATGTACGCATAAAACGCATAAACATAAATGTATTTATATTTTAAGTATTATTTTACTTTAATAATTGTAATTCTATAGAAATGTTGTTGTTTTTTTATAAAGAAGAGGCGATCTTTGTTTTAAATAGTTTATAACTTAAGGCCGAGTGCCTTCTTGTTCATTATGAATATTATGCTTCGGGAAAAAAAAAACACGAGCTGTTTTGTGCCATAAAACACCAAATCAACCCAACAACAACACACAAAACAAAACCCAAATATTTCAGAAAAATGATTTAGTTTTTAAAGAAAAGAAGCTTTCGTCTACTAGAGTTTTCAGGAATGTTGGTATTCCTCTTCGCCCCACTCGCAAAAATGTATTGGTAGATTCGCAAATTTTTAATTCTAGTTAAAAAGATTGGTCAAATGTCCAAATGCGAATTTGAAATCTTGAGATTGGTGAACGAAAAGTAAACAGTTGAGATATTTGTAAGATTCCAATTCAAAGAGAACGTCAAGGTCTATGGCATCTTTGAAAAGAAGCAAGACGAAAAACATTTGACAAAGCACATACTAACAAACTTTCACACACTGGGGTCGCTTATTATATTTTAATATCTGATAAAATGCAATTTACAATATACTTGAAAAAAAAGATTACACACACAACAATAATAATTGTAAAATTATTATTTGCAATATTAAAAAAATATCCGATTTGTCCATCTTTATCGTTTTTGTTGGGGTTTTTTTTTGCCATTATGGCAATAAGGTTTTCAATAAAAGTTGGTCAAATAGTGAAGAATTACTTCAACTTTTTAAAACCAGTGACACTACTCACCTTGATTTCGTGCATTAGCATCTGGTAAATAATTATCATGATTGAAACTTTTTTTGTGTATGTTCTTTTAATTATCTCATTTTATTAGTACTGTAAAATGATTACATATGAAATGTAAAATCACAGTTCTTTTAACATAAACACTTCAATGAGGCAAATTTTTATTGAATATATAACAATATTTTATCGCGATATATAAGTACACTCTCATCATATTGTTTTTTGTTTCTGTTTTCATGCGTTCAAGACGTTGTTTCCTAATAAATCGTATTTTACACGGATATAAAAGACATCAAAATATGTCGCTGACGTAAAATAATCTGACATCAAAAAGTTGATTAAAAACGCTGACATTAGTTACAGTTTATCGGTTATAAACATGATCTTTCCTTAGTTATGTTTACATAATTATAACGCAGGAATCCGAGTCTCGATCCTCGCCTTTGACATGGTACAGATAGTTCACTGTGTAGTTTTGCACATAAAAATAACATCAGTAATATTCTTAGAAATGTCTCAATTTAAAAAATAAAAAAGATACCTGAAATGCTAAAGGTAAGAGCAGATAGCCCCTGTGTAGCTTTGCGCGAAATTAAAAAACAAACAAACTTAAAGGTAAATAATAACACCGAATTTAATGAATGCAAAACACATTTTATAAAACTATAAAAAGGTTTGTTTGTTTTTTGAATTTCGTACAAAGCTACTCGAGGGCTATCTGTGCTAGCCGTCCCTAATTTAGCAGTGTAAGACTAGAGGAAAGACAGCTAGTCATCACCACCCACCGCCAACTCTTGGGCTACTCTTTTACCAACGAATAGTGGGATTGACCGTAGCATTACAACGTCTCCACAGCTGAAAAGGCAAGCATGTTTGGCGCGACGGGGATGCGAACCCGCGACCCTCTGATTACGAGTCGCACGCCGTAACATGCTTGGCCATGCTGGGCCGTTATAAAAAGGACGACTTTTTTCACGTATCACGAATTGATTCATTATAGACTTTGGGTCTTAACTAAATTTCACACAAAGTTACTTTAGAGCTATATGAGTTACAAGGTCCCTAATTTTGAACTGACAGACTAAATGGTTCGGTATGTTTTGAATTTCGCGCAAAACTACTCGAGGGCTATCTGCGCTAGCCATCCCTACTTTTCCAGTGTAAATCTAGAGGGAAGGTAGATAGTCATCACCACCCACCGCCAACTCTTGGGCCACTATTTTAGCAACAAATAGTTGAATTGATCGTAACAACATAACACCCCTACAGCTGAAAGGGTGATGATGTTTGATATAAAGGGAATTCGAATTCACGACCCTCGGATTACGCTTATAAATAGTCGTTACATATATAAGAAATTATTATTAATATTATACGAATACTAAAATGTTTCTAAAAGAGAGAGAGAAAAAGAAAATTAGTAGTTAATTAAGAAAAAATATATAAGCACGTTTTTTCATATATCGTCCTTACTTTCAGGGCCAAGCATGGCCAAGTGGTAAAGGCACTCGACTCGTAATCCAAGGATCGTGGGTTCGAATCCCCATCACATCAAACATGCTCGCCTTTTCAGCCGTGTGGTCGTTATAATTTACGGTCAATCCCACCATTCGTTTGTAAAAGATTTGCTCAAGAATTGGTGGTGGGTGGTGATGACTAGTTGCCTTCTCTCTTGTCTTACACTGCTAAATTAGGGACGGCTATCGAATTTAGCCCTTATGTAGCTTTGAGCGAAATTCAGAACAAATCAACCCTTACTTTTATACGTGGTCTCTAGGGTGGGGATACCGTTACCGGAGCCACTACAGTAGTACCTGTGTTTCCTTGTATTAAAGCCACCTCTGGCTACCTGCCATGTCACCGATGGGAATCGAACACATGATTTTTATGTTGTAAGTCTGAATAATTACCACTGTTCCACTGAGGGACTATTGCAGCAGGGAAATAAAACATAAACAAATTGATATTTTATCAACAATTCGTTTATTTTTTACCGAAATGAATCAGGTAATAATTATTAAAAACCACTATACTTAAACCAAATTACTTATTTAATAAACGATATTAGAAATTGGCCAAATGTTATATAATGCAACATTTATAACTATCTGATGTAATGAAAATGAAAAGCAGTCGATGGTCAAGAGATGAAAAACTTTGAAAGCTTGCTGAGTTAAAACTGCTTTCAAAGTAGTAACGTAGGTCAAATTTTGCATTAAACATATAAAAATAATGACATTATTTTGAAAGAAGATGTCCGTCTCTCACAAAATATATCAAAAAACAAATTTAGTTTATGCTCGTTGTAAACAAGATGGAACTATTGTGAAAGGATGGTGCTCATGCATGACAGAAAAGGACACTCGCGCAGTCACGTAGGAGCAATTCCATAGAAACATGATCACGCAGTTAAAAATATTGATGAGTCTGCAGCATGGAACCGAAGAACTAAAATAAATATAAAGCCAAAGCCACCTCTCTTGTGTGCAGTTCCAAAAGCCAAAACGTAATTGGGGGATATATCTAGAAGATGATGAAAATATACCTGGCACACATAATACACCACTTTACTTTCCATATGCAGAATATATAAAGACATGATTACTAAGTCATCACATAGCCACTTTTTAACATTGGAGGTGCAACCTTAAACCATACACAAGTGAAACTGTACAAGAGGCTCATGGATACCGTGATTCCTCAATGTGTTGTGTAAAATGTTACAATTTTTAAATTAAATTTGTGGGCCTTGATCAAGCTAAAATAGACAAACAACAACAATTTATATTTGATCAGAGTGCAAGTGATTTGTAAAGGAATGCATGGAGATTTAGAATAATTGCAAATTTTGCACTCAAAGTTCCAAAAAACGAGACTAAAGCTTGTACAAACTTTATTTGTAAACATATTTACCTTAAATTTGTAGGAAACAAGCGTATGAAGTATGGACTTGAACAATTGGTTGTAAAAGAATAGTGTCACCATGGTACAGCGGTAAATCTTTGGATTTACAACGCTAAAATCAGGGGTTCGATTCCTCTCGGTGGACTGAACAGATAACTAAATGCGACTTTTGTATAAGAGAAACAAACACATGCAAAATGATACTTTTAAAATTCATAGGATTAAATGTTTAGGAAAAGGGAATTTATGTGTTCACATAATAAAACTGGCTGCTATGTAGTGCGGATGTAATAATAAATTGGGATACTTTGCGAGAAATTAAAAGCCCATTTTCAATTAACTGATTAAATTGGAATGTGTTTATCCCAAATAATAAATATGGTATCATAAAAACTAAAAACAGCTAATTAAAATTGAAATGAATTAAATATTGTTATTTGCAAATATAGCTGACTGTTTTGCTCAGGCTTAAAAAGATAAACTTTAGACGTGGAAAAGTACAGATGATAATACATAATACAATGAGGAATGTGTAGAAGATCAAGTTAATAGATAAAGAACATTTTATGGGAAACAAATGACGCGCATGATTGTTGATGAAATATATGATGATGATCGTCTAGTTCTAAGTACTTAAAACTTTCATGATTTAATGATTCATTAAATTTTATTTAATCTAATAGTGGATAATGATGGATATTAAGGTACCAGTAAATATGTGTTTTAGAAGTTTGTTTGCCTCTACTTAAGTATATATTCTTTATTTTCCCCTACACATACAATACTTCTTGAATGGGAACAATTTTGTACTGGTTTTAAACATAACTAAATTCTTTCCATATATATTAACTCCTAAATTCTCAACGATAATTGAGGAAAGTCCTTATAAAATACAAACCTATCTTCATTATTCATGTTAGATTGTTCATTCACTTCAATAATCTTTTATTTTCTTCACGTCACCTTATTGTCTCTGTAGCTGTTGTCAAATAGCTTTAGAAAAAAAAATAATAATAGCAATTTCCTTATGTTCTGTCCACCACAGGGAATCAAACCTTCTGAATCAGTGCTTATCAACCTTATCTGATATCATTAACCCGTAAGCTTTTTACAACCCCTCGGCCTGGCATGGCCAGGTCGTTAAGACACTCGACTCATGATGCAAAGGTCGCGGGTTCGAATCCCTCTCACACACAATATGATAGTCCTTTCAGCCGTGGGGGCGTTATAATAGGATGGTCAATCTCGCTATTCGTTGGTAAAAGAGTAACTCAAGAGTTAGCGGTGGGTTGTGATGACTAGCTGCTTCCCCTCTAGTCTTGTACTGCTAAATTAGGGACGGGTGGCACAAATAGCTCTCGTGTAGCTTTGCGCGAAATTCAAAACAAACCAAACAACATAAAAAAATAAGTGTATTCATCAAACTACAACTATAATAATCGGTAATGATCTTATTTTTTTACTCTTGAATTTATTGTGTAATCGATAATATTTATTCATTCTGCCATTCACCAAATCATTTTCATTCACCCTGATTCTGATCTCCAGTGGATATCGGTGCCTTGGTGGAACAAAAATAGCCCATTGCGTAGCTTTGTGTTTAATTACAAACAATCTCCTCAGCTCATAGGTGCCAAGTGGCACAGCGGCATGTCTGCAAACTTACAAAACAAGAAACGGGGTTTAGATACCCGTGATGAGCAGAGCACAAATACCCCACCGTGTATCTTTGTGTTTAACTTCATATAAATACTCAGTTACAAGCCCTGTTCTCAATGAATATGCCTAGTGATTAATTTTAGTATTTATTATTTGTGCGTTGTGTTTGCTATTTTATATAGCAAAGCCACATCGGGCTATCTGTTGAGCCCGCAGTGTGGAATCGAACCCCCGATTTTAGCATTGTAAACCAGTCGAATTACCGCTGTACTAACGGGGGGGGGCATTATTTGTGCAATTTGCCGTGTCATGTTTGTCATTTGTAACTAATAATAGATTATAAATAATGTGACTTTTACAAGAAATCGGATTTCGATACCCATGGTGAACACAGCACAGATAGCCTCTTGTGTAACTTTGCGCTTACCTAGAAACATTGCAAAAAATATGTTTTGTGGAGTCTAATATTTTGATTTATCCGTGATGAGGAGAAAACCCACATGTAGAAAAAATATGTATGTAAAAACGGCTGGTATGTGTTTAGAAAATTTTCTTAACCCATACCAGCGGTTTTTACATATTTTAATTTATATTTTCGATGTGACGACATCTAGTTGCAGTTATGGTCTTTGAATTAAAGCTCAAATTGTAGAATATCGCGTTGACTAAATTATTATAATTCACACTATGTTAATTTTTGTATTTATTAAAAATAATCAATGTAGAGAAAAGCAGTAGGTAAATATAAACTTTAATATCGAAACTAACTTCATACTTTTGTGTGTTTTTTTGCGCAAATAAAATTGCGATGTTTCAGTCCACAGCAGTGAGTTTGTTTGTTTTGAATTTCGCGCAAAGGTACTTGAAGGCTATTTGCGCTAGCCGTCCCTAATTTAGCAGTGCAAGACTAGAGGGAAGGCAACTAGTCATCACCACCCACCGCCAACTCTTGGACTACTCTTTTACCAATGAATAGTGAGATTGACCGTCACATTATAACGCCCCCATAGCTGGGAGGGCGAGTATGTTTGGTGCGACCCTCAGGTTACGAGTCTAATGCCTTAACGCACTTGGCCATGCCGGACCCACAACAGAGAGATATTTGCAAATAACATACGATTAATAACAATTTTGAATTTAAACTTTCAGTGTTATGTTGAATTACAATTATTTATTTTCTAATAAGTGAAGTAGCGGTAAATTATAGAATTACATCGTTATTCTTGGGGGTTCGATTTTTCCTGGTGGACAGAGAACAGATAGTCTACTGTGAAGCTCTGTGCGAGAAAGCAAACAATCACATAACACATAAAAATTTAAAAAAAAACGTAGTGTAAAGAATAATTATAACATTTATTGGGCTAACCTTCTGGTGTTTTTATACTTAGATTTCTTGAAAAATGTACTTTAAATAGTTATTTATGTTGCAAATGTTATTATTGTATAATGGCCTGGCATGACCGAGCGTGTTAAGGCGTGTACTCGTAATTTGAGGGTCGCGGGTTCGCGCCCGCGTCGCGCTAAACATGCTCGCCCTCCCAGCCGTGGGGGTGTATAATGTTACAGTCAATCCCACTATTCGTTGGTAAATAGATAGCCCTCGAGTAGCTTTGTGCGAAATTCTAAAACAAACAAACAAACATTATTTTATAAGACATGAAACAGTAGTTATTATTGTTATATTTTATAAGCGTTAATATTTGTGGATCTAAAGAGTTATCAAATTATTAATAATTATAATGTTAAGATGTTGTTGTTGTTTTGAATTAAGCACAAGGCTACACAATGGGCTATCTGTGCTCTGCCCACCACGGGTATCGAAACCCGGATTTTAGCGTGCAAGTCCGCAGACATACCGCTGAGCCACTGGGGGGCCTAATGTTAAGATAACATGATAAAAAGTAAAAGTGTAAGAAGTTCAAAATTATTGTTATCTGGGTTTTGAGTTATTGTTTTTTTTTTACGAACACACAAATATAACTCTATTTAACCGTTTCTCATATGACTTTCAATGTAAAGAGTGATGTTCTATCATCACTCTTCAAGAGTATAAAATAACACTTCTGTTGGATTGTACGAATAAAATCATATAAAGTAACAAATATTCGTACTTTCATTAATTAACTTCTTTCTTATTCATACCACATGCTAAAATGGTACTATTAACAAAGAGTATGATACTTTTATGTAATTTTAGCTTACAAAATTCAGTTATATACATTTAAAATACTATTGGCTTCAGAAGACACCTTTTTAAAACGCTACACGCAATTTGTAGTGGATCACTGTGACTTTCCTTTAGATACGCATGTTGTATCGTATGTTCTGATTAATTTTGAAATAATTTTAAAGCTAAACCTTTGATCTGATTATTTTGTTTTCCAGATTTTAATAGTATATTTTGTGCAAGCGTGTCAAAATATTGTGCAGCACTAAAAAACATACGAAAACAGTTTATTTGCTAATGAAATTTAACAAAGCATGCACATAACTTAAATATGTTTCATTTATTTACATTTTCAGTTATTAAATTACCAATCCCAGTTGTCTTTTTGAACTATTTTCATCCGCTTATGCCTCTGAAGCTGGAGTTATTGGATCGACTGTTATGTGCCGTCTAAAACGTAGAATGGATTTGACTGAGAACTGAACTGAATCTTTTTATAAGATACACATGAATAAACTCATTAAATTCATGTGGACATGACAGAACGCATCACTCACCTTATAAATGTCTCGGGCGTGGTTTGTGTGTGTAGGGGGGGTATCGTTCTGGGCTGTGAATCTGTGGGTCGATGTTTCGCGTTTCGTTCCAGAACAAATAAACTATTTTAAAACTGAAGCCCCTACTATGTACGTTAGCTTTCCTGACCATCTCTTACTTGAAATAATTGCTTCCTGGGTCCCAGAGTATGATCCAGAGCGAATAAAACCACTGCTCTTTATGCCAGAGAAAGATTTATATTTTTTTCGTCTGTAGGAAACATAGGAATGCTTTTCATTGATATACTCTTTCTGTACAATGTTGGAAAATACTGAAAACGTTTATTCACGAAACGCAGTTTAAAAGTATTTACATAAATGCTTCTCTGAGTCTCAAAAGTTTGTTTGATTGTTTTTTAATTTCGCGCAGAGCTACACGAGAGCTATCTGCGCTAGCCATCCCTGATTTTGTAGTCAACACCACACTTCGCTAACTTTTGGACTACTCTTTTACCAATGTATCGTAGCATTTACCGTCACATTCAGTGATGTCGAGAAACCCACTTGTTGAGAATTTTATATGCAAAAACGGCTCGTTTGGGTTCAGAAAATATTTTAAATAGAAGGTCGAAACGTTGTTCGCTCTTCTATTTAAAATATTTTCTGAACCCAAACGAGCCGTTTTTTGCATATAAAATTACCGTCACATCATGACACCCCCACGGCTGAAAGGGTGACCACATTTGGTGCGACGGGAATTCGAACCCGCGACCCCCAGATTACTAGTCTGATGCCTTAACACCTGGTCATGCCGGGCCTGAGTCTGAAGAAAGCCAAATGTTTGATTCAGTTTTTATGAATGTTCAACTACCGCAGATACAAATAAAAAAGTAAGCTAAAAACAGAAACTGTAAATGTAAAGTAGGCGTAAAGCAGACAACTGAAAGGTAAAAAGTAGGATAAAAGCAGATAACTGAAATGTGAAAAGCAGGTTAAAAGTAGACAACTGAAGGTAAAAGGTTGGCTTAAAGCAAAAAAATGAAGGGTAAAAGTGAGCTAATTGCAGACCCACTGCTGGCAAAAATCTTAAGGCCAATGAACATAAAGAAAAAAATGTGCATTTTGCGTTTTTAAACTCAACCACTCATTTGAATAGAGCTTCGAAAGATGAAAATAAGAAAAATAAAAAGAAAAAGAAAAAACTTTTATAGCATTTAATTGGAAAAACGTGAACACCATGAAATTAGCCTAAATACTATCTGGTCAAAAGTTTAAGGTCATACTGAAACGAAGCGTTAATCGGTAAACACGTAACGAGATTTAGTCATTTGTGTTCAAGCATTAGCGTTGTCAACACCTCCCAATGACATCTCCTGTGTTACATTGAGTAAAAACATGGCAAAGGCTAAAAAGTTGACAGAGTTTGAACGTGGCAGAATTTTCGAGGTGCAAAAGCAAGGTCTCTCTGAACGTGCCATCGCTGGCGAGATTGGGCGTAATAAAATTGCTGGTGCAGATCTTTAAAAGACCCTGAGGGATACGGAACGAGAATTTTAAATGGTCGGCCCAAAAAAACTTCGCCTGCAATGAACAGGAGGATTCGATGGGTTGTCCAGCAAGACACCAGTCGATCATCGAACCAGATTAAGGCTCTTACAGACGCAGAATGCAGCTCAAAAACAATAATACGGCATCTACGAAAGAAAGACCGTAAACGTGTTTAAAGGCCACGCCTCCTTCCACACCACGAAACAGCTCGGTTAAACTTTGCTGAGAAGCACCAAACTTTGGATGTAGAAAAGTGAACAAAGGCTTTATTCTCTGATGAGAAAAACTTAACCTGGATTGTATAGAAGGCTTCCAACGTTACTGGCACGATAAGGATATCCCACTGGAAATATTTTCTACACAACACACTGGAGGAGGTTCCATCATAATCTGGGGTGCTTTCTCCTTCCATGGAACAATGGAGCTTCAGGTTATACAGGTGCGTCAAACAGCAGCCGGCTACATTGGCATGTTGGAGAGAGCACAACTGCATCAAAACCAAAAATTACACATCTTTGGCAAGTGTTGGCGTTCTTTTATAATCTGCAACACCTCAACCAGACAGAAAACGGTTTCAACCAATGCGCTACACTGGAACAAAGTGACAACTATTCAATTGGCCGAGAGAGATTAAACATGTTTCTTAGAGTCCTGACAACTATTCTGTTGGTCGTTTCTTGGAGTTCTGACAACTACTCAACTAACCAAAACAGATTAAGTACATTTCTTGGAGCTCCACTGGGTCACAATAAACTCCTCTTCATTTTCATCACACCGTACAGACATGTTACGTAATCCGACATGAATACATCAGTTGTTATTATAACTTAAAGGAATGAGGGATTTTAGAACTTAGAAATTGTAGCCACAATCTAAAGCATCTTTGGAAAGTTTTTTTTGTAATGATTGGTTGTTCCACAACTTATGTTTCATGTTTTGCTTTACATCTTCACTAAAGGTGTGCACTTTGCAAGTTTAACTTCCCAGTGAAATAGTTTATAATCCTCGAAAACAGTTGTTTGTTTGTTTTTAAATTTCACGCAAAGCTACACGAGGGCTATTTGCAGTGTAAGACTAGAGGGAAGGCTGTTGGTCATTACTACCTACTGCCAACTCTTGAGCTACTCTTTTACCAACGAATAATGAGTGGGATTGACCGTAACGTTATAATGCTCCTACGGCTGAAAGGGAGAGCATGTTTGGCATGGCAGGGATTCAATCCCGCGACCCTCAGATTACAAGTCGAGTAGCTTAACCATCGGCCACATCGGGCTCCTGAATACCAATATATCTATACTAATTAATAACCTAACATCTTATTGCAACGCCCCCTACAATTATGTAACGTTTACACTCTCGTCTCTAAGACACGTGCTCGGCAACGGTCGGTTGCAAAGTCTTTTTGTAAACCTAAAGATGACCTAAGAAGGTCAAAACCTGCTTTATTGTAATTAAAGGTTTATTATCCATATCGGACGCCTTGAGGATACATTTTTACTTCAAGTGGATTTCTCGTCATCACGAATTCTTAACGTTCCTTTCTCAAAGTAAAATAAATTTAGAGATATTAATCCATTCCCTCAAGATAACCCTTAAATTCAGACTCGGAATAACCAATGTGCACAAAATGCACTTGCATAGAGCTTCCAGCTAAAAGCCCCTGACCACCAACGATAAGAAAATTTCTAATAAATGAAATTTAACTCAACGTAATAGGGAGTAGGTGAATACAAGTATTAGTCCAAATTAGCATAACCCATAAAAGTCATATTACTAACTCGTACTTGTGTTGAAACAAATGACCCATTCTGATGTCACAAAGCATTCAAAAGCCTCTAATCGAGATTGTCGCGATTAAGCTTTAACGTACATGTAAATAACGCGGAATAAAACGTAAGCCGAATTTATTGATGGTTTTACTTTTAAATGCCATGATTGGCTTATTTATGTGCTTATTTTTCGTTTTAAGTAAATAAAACGAGCGGCTGGGCAAATACCTACTCAAGAAACTGCTTAAGCTTAGCAATGTTTCAAATCAAGCAGTAACCGACGCTGACTCTACAACAGGGAAGGGGTGTAATTTTCAGGCTGTTTAAAATAGCTTAGTAGAGTGCAAATTAGTAAAAGCTGAAGATGCCGACACTGTAATATGAGAGGGGACATCTAATTCAAGGCTGCGCTGTTGAAGATGGCATAGTACAGTCTGAGCCGTATGAAGCTGAAGGTACTAACTTCACAATAAGTGGAATACTATTTCTATGCTGTGCTTTAGAAACTGCTGAAGATAGCCTAGTACAGTCTTAACCATACCAAGCTGAAGACACCTACCCTGTAATAGGGTGAATGCCAGTTCAGTCTATGCTGGATTAACAGGGTCCTCCCTCTTGTCAGAACTACAGTATGGTTTTCAAAGCACTTGAACGGTGATACAAATTCATGAATGGTTTGTATTACAGTAGTTATATGTCCACGTATTTGTTCAGTTGATAGTAAAGCACTCATAATGGTAAGGTTATCGTAGTTCCCTTCAAATGGTACTCTCGTTAGTGCGATGAATTCTATGACTGGGCCCTTTGAACTTTTGCTCTCTTTTTTTTTTTGAATTTCGCTCAAAGCTACTCGAGGGCTATCTTTGCTAGCCGTCCCTAATTTAGCAGTGTAAGACTAGAGAGAAAGCACCTAGTTATCACCACCCACCGCCAACTCTTGGGGTACTCTTTTACCAATAAATAGTGGGATTGACCGTGAAATTATACGCCCACACGGCTGGGAGGGCGAGCATGTTTAGCGCGACGCGGGCGCGAACCCGCGACCCTCAAATTACAAATCGCACGCCTTACGCGCTTGGCGATGCCGGGCCTTGAACTTTTGCATTATAGCTCATGAGAATACCTATCATCACCAATAAGGTACAACCAGTAACATTGGTTGATGTCAAGTAACTAGTGTATTAATAAAAAGTTTTCACTTCAGATTCTCAAAGTAGAAACAGGACTGGCGAGATGTACAAAACGAGCTGCGTAGGTAGTTATATTTATTATCAAAAGAGGGCTCTTGTTTCGCGGTGACGATGGAAAAATTGGATACGTTCGTCAAGAGTATGCTAAAGCTTATTTCCAAATTTGATAACTTCCTCGTGAGTCATATTGAGAAGTCTGGTAATGGAGGGCGTGGAAAATCATGTCATATTTTTATTTAAAAACAGTTAGGTAAAAAAAGATAGAAGAAAATCAATAATGCTTTGCGTAATGACAACACTCACGACGTTGATCAAGTGGCATTCAATTTTCGTTTTGTTAATGAAACATGAAAGTTTTATGAAGTTTGTGTCCATTTCCAGTCTCAATTATGAATGTTTATTTTGACAATATGATTTTTACTCTAGTCAGATTCCACTACAACTAGGCCTGGCATGGCCGAGCGCGTTAAGGCGTGCACTCGTAATCCGAGGGTCGCGGGTTCGCGCCTGAGTCGCGCTAAACATGCTCGCCCTCACAGCCGTGGGGGTGTATAATGTGACGGTCAATCCCACTATTCGTTGGTAAAAGAGTAGCCCAAGAGTTGGCGGTGGGTGGTGATGACTAGCTGGCTTCCCTCTAGTCTTACACTGCTAAATTAGGGACGGCTAGCACAGATAGCCCTCGAGTAGCTTTGTGCGAAATTCCAAAACAAAACAAATTCACTACAACTCTGTCAATCTGTCAAAAAAATACGCTGGTCTGAGATACCTATTAATCATATTAATCATTTTGAAGACTATGTCGTTGTGTTGTACATTCTATGAATATCGTCGTCAGTGAGTGTTTTTTTAAAAATCAAACATAAGGTCAGTAACAAACCCGGCATTTCCAGATGGGTAGGGCGCTTGATTCGTAACCTGAGAGTCGCGGGTTCGAATCTCCTTCAAACCAAACGTGCTCACCCTTTCAGCTTTGTCATAATGATAGAATCAATTTCACTATTAATTGGTAAAATAGTAGCCCAAGAGTTGGCTATGGGTGATGACGACTAGCTGCCTTCCTTCTTGTCATACACTGCTAAATTAGTGATGACTAGCGCAGATAGCTCTCGTGTAGCTTTGGGCGAAATTCAAAAAACAAATAAAACTCAGTTCCTGAGAGACAAGATAGACCTTCTTGAAGCTACATTTATGAGTTATGGAATCGTATCGATTTTAATCAACAAACTCTAGAATTAAGAGTATATATCGGTCCATCTTTGTTTTGCTTCTGGATTCTTTAGGCGCGTTTATTTATTTATTAAACTTTAACAATCAGTTTAATAAAACGGTAGCATCTCTAAGGTCAAAAGATCACTATTTTATCTTGTGTTTGCTACAGTGAAATTCGTCGCACCCAAAAACATAAAACACCAAGAGGCCCCCAGTGGCTCAGCGGTATGTATGCGGACTTACACGCTAAAATCCGGGTTTCGATACCCGTGGTGGGCAGAACACAGATAGCCCATTGTATAGCTATGTGCTTAATTCAAAACTACAACAAAAAACACCAAGAATCCGAATGCAAAGTTATGTATTTCCGAAATATTTAGAGTCGAAACATTTAATTTTAACTTTATCGTTAAATAAATTTATAAAATGGCTAAAAATAAAGTTAAAAAAGATAACAAGAAGAAAATCATTATTTCAAAGTTTCGACAAGCTTGCTTGTCATTATTGAGTGCAACGCAACGGTTAATAAGTGGAACAATCACATGACAGTTGAAATACTACCGATTAACCAGGATACTCGTTTACAAGTTTTTTGCCATTAATAAAACTTCCTCGATTTTTTTAGTCGTGAAATAGCAGTTCATAAAATATTTGTTGGTCTTTTTTAAAGAAAAAACTTTTAGCTCATAGTCCTATCTCTTAAACGGTATTAAATCTAATTACAGCTGCAGCTGTTGAAAGTTCCCTCTCGTTCTATTTGTAGTTGATGTTTTACGATGGCCAGGTGGGTTAAGGCGTTCGACTCGTAATCAGAGGGTCGCAGGTTCGAATCCTGGTCGCACGAAACATGCTCGCCCTTTCAGCCGTAGGGGGTTATAATGTTACGATTAAATCCCATTATTCGTCAGTAAAAGAGTAGCCCAAGAGTTGGCGGTGGGTGGTGATAACTAGCTTCCTTACCTCTAGTCTTACACTACTAAATTAGGGACGGCTAGTGCAGATACCCCTCGTGTAGCTTTGCGCAAAATTCAAAAACAAACAAATGTTTTACGAACAACTTACGTAAACTTATTGAAAGGACACGAAACCAGTCTTGTTTATTTTGCATTATGTGAGAAAGTGTACATTGTGGTCGTTTATACTGGTATTGAGCTTTCTCCTGTGTGTGCTATTTATAGAAAAGCCACATCACGTTATCTGCTGAGTCCACCGAGGGTCTCGAACCTCTCATTTTATCATTTCCCCTGCTTTTCTGGCATTTATATTTATTTAAAAAAAAACATCACTAATAAGTTGTTTTTGCAATTTATTTTACGGAATGCTGCCTCGTTTGTGTCAAAAGTGAAACTAAATTTAACCTAAATATTAAAATTGCGAATTTTACATGAGCAGAACCACAGTTTCTTGTTGTTTTTTAGAAGTGTTGAACAAGAAATGTTTATTAAATTATCCGAGACACCACACTGACCACGTTTGTGTGAGTTAGTAACTGAGCCTTCGAATTTAGTTCCGAAAATTTCTTGAAGCAAAGAAAGCGAGAGCTTTCGTGTTGGAATTCTCAAATAAGGATGTCTTGGGGGATTTTAAATGGTTGCTGTAGAAATAAAAATAATTTGTTTTAAAAAAATGTTTTCTGATTAGTAGAACGGACTAAATTTTAAGGTATATAGAACTCAGGTCAGTATGGCTGACTTTGCGATAAACAGTCACATACATACTAGCTGAAAAGTCTTTATCTGATTTATATATAACGACGTTTAGAAGTAGTTGAGATTTTTGTATTTTTTTCTGTGATAGATTTTACAGAAGGATATCGTATATTAAGTCTGTTTGGAAAAGAATGGACTTGTTGTGATTTGAAAAAAAAAACCTGTAAATGCGTCGTCAATGTATTGTAACCAATATATATAGTTGTCGTTTATTATATGCACAAAGCTACGCAAAGGACTATCTGTACTTTGCCCATCGAGGGTATCTAAACCCGGTTTCTAGCATTGTAAGTCCGCAAATATATTGCTGTGCCATCGAGTGGGAGGGCTCGAAGAAAGGAACTTGCGTGATAGGAAGAATGACATCGTAAAAGAAGATATGAGAATTTGGATCAAACTGATAAAGATTTTGGAATGATGACACTGAATTTTTATGTATGATGAATCATGCATATTTTTATGCCATGTGCATAAAACCCAGGTAAGAAACTTATTGCGTTGATCTTCTTTTGAACATTAGATTATTAGAAATTTAGGTTTATAAATCAGGATATATACATCCATTTTGTTTTTCTATATATTCTTTTTCGCACACGATTATAATTGAATAACTTCATTGTAACTTTGAGATAATGATAGAAGTTATTTTAAGGCTCGTGTTTCAAGGTGACTAAAGTGAGCTTGAGCATGTTTACGTTTGAAAAAAGGAGAAACAGAAAGTCTTCAGTAAGACTAGATAAACTGTTCATTTTCGCCAGGAAACATAAGTTTTGTTTGTTTTGAATTTCACGCAAAGCTACTTGAGGGCTATTTGCTCTAGCCGTTCCTAATTTAGCAGTGTGAGACCAGAGGGAAGGCGGCTAGTTATCACCGCTCACCGCCAACTCTTGGGATACTCTTTTACCAACGAATAGTTAGTGGGAATAGCCGTAATATAACGCCTTCACGACTGAAAGGGAGAGCATGTTTGGTGCTACGGTGATTCGAACCCGCGACCATCAGATTACGAGTCGAGTACCTTAACCATCTGGTCATGTCGGGCCAATGTGAAGGATTATAGTTGTCCAGCTATAAAATCAACTGCTTTGTATGCTTGTTTCTAGTTACTTTGATCTTTACTTAATATTATCGGTAAAAGTATTAATTATATTGCGAGAGTAGTTAAACATCGGCATAATTAGAAATATAAACACAGGCAAAAACAAAAGAGTCACTTTTACTTCTCAGAGTAAAAAAAAAAATCTCTTTTGAACAACA
This sequence comes from Carcinoscorpius rotundicauda, assembly GCA_011833715.1. NCBI lineage: Eukaryota > Metazoa > Arthropoda > Merostomata > Xiphosura > Limulidae > Carcinoscorpius > Carcinoscorpius rotundicauda. Next base: position 39,562,299 of record CM022403.1, read on the forward strand.
GATCCATTTTCTTTCCTCAAATGAATCTTCTAAAAAAGAACACATTGGTTTTATTCTTTTCCTCAAATAAACTCTTTAATTATGACATAACTGGAAACCCTTTTACGAACAAATACTATAAACATTCACCAAAATATGAATTCATCAAAATATAACTTCAATCAACTTAAACAAATAACCGCAAGGAATGGGTCCGGCATGGCCAGGTAGTTAAGGCCCTCGACGGTCAATCCCGCTGTTCATTGGTGAAAGAGTAGCCCAAGAGTTCGCTGTGGGTGGTGAGGACTAGCTGCCTTCCTTCTAGTCTTACACTGCTAAATCAGGGATAGCTAGCGCAGATAGCCTTCATGTAGCTTTGCGCGAAATCCGAGACTAAGAATTCTTTACCTCACCAAATTCCTATAACTGTCCTCTTCATGTGAAAATGACCAAGGAAGGTCGAAACGTTGTTCTGTGCTTATCAATAAAAGTGTTAATACCCATACCAGCAGTTCTGAAATACATTTTTACTTCAAGTGTGTTTCTCATCATCAAGAATATCTTACTCGTTTATTATTACTATCTAAACGAAAACACCTTGAGTGCGCAAAAAAGGTGCGTCCAACAAGTAACTGAGCTTAAAATAAAAAATGGCCGCCAAACTGGTAGCTAGCTACACTTATAGCATTGAAAATAAGCACTTTGCAGCAGATGTTCATTCGTTAGTTAGTTAGACCGAGAATATTGTGTTACTTGCGATTATGCCCAAAGTTGAACAAAAACGTACAGCTACCAGTTTGACCACCAGTTTTGATGTCACTTATTTAAGTTGCACAATTTTTTTGGCTCATCTTTTTTCTTTTCATACTTCAAGTGTTTTCAGTTAATCATCGTGAACCACCCAGTGTCTCAGCAGAATGCCTGCGGGCTTACAACAGTAAAATCCTGGTTTCGATACCCGTGATGCGCAGAGCACAGATAGTCCATTGTGTAGCTTTGTGCTTAATTCAAAAACAACAACAACAGACATCGTGACTTTATCTTTGTCAATACATCCAGCAAACTACAGCAAGTAAGAAAGTGACACTCGAAAGAAATCAACATTAACTTCAGGATGGCAACCCTATTATTCAGAACAAATCTACAGTTTAAAGAACCAATATGATTCTTTAAAACATATGGTGGTATTTTTTCTTCTCTGAAATAGTGTTAACAAGTTTATTTATAGTATCACTATGGAAACTCTTTCTTGTCATCACATGCATGCACTCGGAAAAGCTGTAAAAAGCAACATTATTTATACTAATAGCTTATACTAATATCACATGATACGAAACGATTTCAGGATAATTTAATAAAATTTAAGAAATTTATGCTCATAGATTGACATTGAAAAATGAAAAAAAAACGTCTACGTGTTTGATTTTTCTGAAGACTTGAGCTAGAAACTGTTAATCTAGTTTGCTTGGCCAATACTTATTTTTCTGCACGTGCTTTCTTTCATCTTATAGTTATGCTGCTCTAAAGCAGCCATTTTTAATCAGAACAACACAAAAATGAAAAAGGTCTTATTTTACTCTCAGATGAGCTGTAGTGAATATTTTATACTGATAGCTCACGTGACTTTTCGCATAGGCGTGCATTGAAAGTTCGGTCAAAATTGAGCGGTTTTTCTTGCATATTTTTGTACTTGTGGCCAATATTCAGACCAAATTTGACACCTCAAATCCTCAATACGACTACAAAATACCCCAAAGCATTTCATCAACGAATTTATCAATTTTATAATTATTTTTTGTTGATATCATTCATGTAAATAAGATAAAACAAGATACCATGGTCAGGTGTTTGACTCTTAATCTGAGGGTCGCGGGTTTGAACTCGCGGGTCACACAAAATATGCTTGCCCTTTCAGCTGTGGAGGCGTTATAATGTAATGTTGTTATACATATAACAATATGTATAAAATTTATTATTTTTGCCAACAAGATTAATATACACAATTTTCTTTCTTAACACAAATATACTTTAATATACAAGCGACAATACAATTGATAATAACGGTTGTTACAAACAGTTATTATAAATACTAGTTTATATACAACAGTTTTACAAACTTACAGACAATATTGAGTCTTATATCTGGTTTAGAACTGAATATTTTATCAACGATCCAGGTCTATGACGAGCAGGTTAATTCTGTTGACAGTGTTACACATCGCTTACGCTAGATAGCTCTGTTGGCTTAACATCGTTTATAAGCGGACTTTTTCCGGTGAAGATATTTAATTTCCTCGTAGAAATAATAGCGTTCAAAGTAATTTAATGAAGTTAAACGGCTTGTAATGTTCAATACCTATAAACGTTCCTGGTCAAGTTCTGTGGTTTTCCGATTTATAAGCATTAATCACAAATATAGCTCCTGAGGTTTATAGTTTACTAACTGATGCTAACCAACAATAATAAATATCTCTCGACACGTCAGGCTTATAAACCAATCACATGAGATTCTCGAACTTTCAACAGTGTTCTAAAACTAGCTAGCGTTTTCACAAAACAAATATTGTTGATTCTTACTCTCAAGAATCTTGTACAAATGTAAAGAACAGGCAGGACCTTGCGCAATACAATAATATATGTACATACATCAAACTGAAACAAACGAGGCACTAAAATAAACGTATAACGGTAAATCCGTTACAACTTTCTATCACCCAGCCACCCTGCAATCTACCTAACTATTCTTTCCCAAAAATATTTCTTCCGATAATAGTTCGTGCATTTACAAATGTGTACATAATTTCTAGGTCAGTTTTTGATCTAACATTTGTTAATTTATTTTTTCATAAGAGCTACCATGTTATAATGCTTATTATTATTAATGTTTTTCTTTTTTTCTTTTTCTTTTTTCGTGAGTTTCTTACGCTAATAGAATGATAATATGTTTAAATATTCGACTGGAAATATAAATTATTCAATTTTATTTTTAAAAATCACAAGCCATTTATTTTACCTTTCTTTAGGATATCTTAACGGAACAACTTGTTTGTTTTGGAATTTCGCACAAAGCAACTCGAGGGCTATCTGTGCTAGCCGTCCCTAATTTAACAGCGTAAGATTAGAGGGAAGGCACCTAGTCATCACCACCCACCGCCAACTCTTGGGCTACTCTTTTACCAAGGAATAGTGGGATTGGCCGTCCCATTATAACGCCCCCACGGCTGGGAAAGCGAGCATGTTTGGCGCGATTCAGGCGCGAAACCGCGACCCTCAGATTACGAAGCGCACACCTTAACACGCTAGGCCATGCCAGGCCCTAATGGAATAATCACCAAGTATCAGTGCAAACTAAAAACAATAGAATAATTAATATTTACGTAAAAAGTAACACAACACATCATGCAGGGGACCCGGTATGGCCAAGTGTGTTAAGGCGTTGGACTCGTAATCCGCAGGTCGCAGGTTCGAATCCTGGTCGCACTAAACATGCTCGCCCTTTCAGCCGTGGTGGCGTTATAATGTTAAGGTCAATCCCACTATTTATTGGTAAAAGAGTATTCGAAGAGTTGGCGGTGGGTAGTGATGACTAGCCACCTTCCCTTTAGTCTTACACTGCTAAATTAGGGACGGCTAGCGCAGATAGCCCTCGAGTAGCTTTGTCCGAAATTCCAAAAAACAAACAAACAAACAATCGTCATGCAGGGAATTGGGTAATTCCTTTCCGGTCTGTCTGATAACATTTCCGTGTATCTAACAATAAGAGTCTTACATATCAAACACTTCACCTAGAATGCAGGTGAAAACATTAATGACAAAGGTTCACATGCTGCTTCCCACACTCTAGCTATCAACTTTATGCTGCAAAGCCTGGAAGAATCAACCTGAATCGCTGAGTACCACGTTGATAGAAATTCTTGTATATACCTTGCTTTTGCTAACCTCACCTTGAGTATCATCTGTTATCGGAATAGGGAACACAATCTGCAGTGATCACCTCACGTGTGAGGTGAAAGAGAAGACTTGAAGATAAATGGGTACAAAGCAATATATAAACCCATACAAGGATCTCAAGATTTTTGGCGCCACTCGCGCCCTCAAGCTTCTCACTACCATAGAGAAAAGTAAAAGCAACAACTTCGGCAAAAAGAAACACCCCATGCTGGTAAAATAGTGACACTGGGTACGTGAGAATAAAGCATGACTCAGCCCAGGAGGAGGAGGCAAGGAATAGGTCCTGTGCTATCCACAGGTGATCAACTTTCGAACACATGACATAAAATCAATTAAACTACATAGGAGAATCAATCTCACAAACACTTCATTCTGATGTGTTCTACAAGCTTATGGTTGGCAAAGAAGCATGACAATGTGAATTATTTACAATAATGATGGTATATCACTCCATTCAGATGAAGAACTAGATAAGGTCTTCATCCAAAGATATATTAACCAACCTAACCATGGTAACATACACAAGAATATCCAATTACGCCTGTCTCTATCGGAGCTACAATAATATGCAAATATGGAAGCCATCTTTAGCTTTGGTTATTTCAAAAGTGGTTGGCAGAAAACAAAAAGAGATGTGTGGTTACATGTGCCAGGCCATGCAGGAGTAAAATCAAACGAGGAAACTGAAAAGCTCGCAAGAGAAGCCCCTTTATCAAACCCAGTACAACTCTACTAGCTGGATAAAGACCTTCTTTGCAATAGTAGGGTGAAAGCGGCAACCATAGAAGCTCTTCATCGGCATTTAGAGGAAACGAGACTACCAGAACTCAAAAGCGCCGTATGGTGTAGTTAGGAAAAGCAAGAGACAGGGAATCAATAGAATAGTGTACAGGCTAGTGGTAATATTACGAAAGAAACCCCATTCTTCTCCCCTGCGAGGCAGCCGGTATCCACGAGGGTCAGCACCTGTCGGTACATCCCATGGGATTGTCACCTAGTAATGAACTCAGCTCAACGTAACAAGATAATGGTTTTGCTGAAACAATAATTGCTTTTAACGAGAACGTTTGATTCGTATTATTGCCTTCTTAACTGTTTTCCTTCAAAACATCAATGCCAGTACTATTTTTTTCCACCGGAAATATTTTTTATTCAGAAGTTTGTCGTTATTTTTTACGGTTTTAATCAGCAGTCGTGAAATTGCCATTTTTTGTCTTCTTTTCTTGCCTTCAACAATAGATGATTATTTCTTTCTCTCTCAAGTAAAAATGGAATATCCCTTTGTTTACTTAAATCTTGGCTTTGTTTCTCACTGCCTCTCTGTTTTTATAAACTTTTATCTACGTACACACTTGCAACTATTTCATTGCATTGCATTAAATTACGAATCATTTTGTTTGTAGTCTAGCACGAGTTTACACAATATGTTCGCTTTGTTGCGCCAATCACGGATGTTGAAACCCGATTTTTTGAGCTATAAGAAATCAAACTTGTCGTTGAGGCAAAACAGTGGGAGCATCATAAACATGTTCTTGTGACGTAGCAACAATAACATGTTGAAAAAGAAAATTTCTTGACTGCTTAGTTTTTTATTACTACGAAGGTAAGTTAAAGTTTATATTCCCGTAAAACTTTAAAAATATTGTTTTATATTTATTATAAAGAAGCACTTGAAAAAATAGGGAGTTAGATACAAATTACTTCTTCTGTAACAGGATACATAAAAAAAACAACTCGTGATTTTAGTGTAAAACTACACACTGGGCAGTCTGTACTTTCTCTTATGCGGGGAATCGAACGCTCGTTTTAGCATTGAAAGTCTGTTAAATTATTGTTGACCTACCGGGAGACTAAAGAGCAAAAAAGTATCATTAAACTAAGTCATGACCATACCAATCAAATTTTTCCTTACCATCGAACGTGGGTTACATGGACAGAACTCAATTTTCACAGCTTTTATTAAGGTTTTAGAAAAACATTTTAAGTTTTTTTTATTGTCTAGAAAATTATTTTTTCGTTATTTAATACTGCATGAATTCATTTGTTTCAGTTCACTGACAATTTTGGTAGAATAGCAAACGGAGAAATCAACGTCTCTGCTTAAACATTCAATAAACATGTTTGTAAATACATTGGTATGACGATTAGGATATATTTCACTTTCTACTGTTTATTAAGATATTCCCACATTTTGAAACTAATCTGTTTGTAATATAATTTCGAAACTATGTTTTCCAAGTATCATAAATGTCTCAAGTTATATACTGAAAAAGAAATGTTGAAAAAACACAATTGATCTGTAATATATAAACATTAGATAGATACATAGCATATCCATGTTTCAAGGCGAGAAAAACATTTCTATAGCGACCTTCGTAACAACTGTCGAGTTAACCAATAGTCTTTAATGTCGAGGAGAAATTTCTAACCAATCAAACACTCCGTTTTAGGTAGACGATGTCGCAGCGCGCAAATTTAACTCGTAAGTCCGCCATACTTGTGTGTATCGAGAGATGCTAGATCAGGTTTAGGCCTAATAGATGTTGAAGTAAATTTGCGAGAATCACGGACTTATTATTGTTTAGTGCATTATTTTTTTGTTATTAAGGACATGTCTAGTCATGCGTAAAGCTGCATATACTCGGTAAGTAAAACTGTTTATTTAAACTCTTATTATAAAAATTTTATTTTGAAATGATTGTTACATCAACTTAACTATGGAGTGCTGATATCACTTATTTTTAAGTAATGCCTGCGGTGCTTCAGGCTAACAAATACAACTACTGTACTAGGGTCGGGCAAAGCTACAGACGTTTAGCCTAAGGAGACGAGAAGCAGCTGGTTTGGTAGGATTTGAATGAATAAAGTGAGTTTACACTTACTGCCCAACAGTGCGAAGCTTTAGTTTAAGTTGGATTGTTTACTATCGTAATTGTAGCGAATGTTAATTTTCGTTCTAATTTTCTGATGAGAAATAAGTTCACCTCAGTATCGGTAATATATCAATTCAACACGTTTTGCAAAAGAAGGCACTCAGTGTTTCATCCAAAGAACGTATGAAAGTTTAGTCTTAATGAAACTTAATAATAGCAATAACTACTTTATACACCCGATAGACCTAAAGAGTAACGTTACATGTTAATTAATAAGCTATGTTATTTCGTAAGATACTCAGTTCAAACGTATTTAATTTAACTTAAATTTTAGGTTTATTTCTTTAACTTTAAACACCATGTGAGTGGTATAATAGGGCATCGAAAGTCCTTTAATGAGTGCTATAGTTATATAGAGTTATATAGTGAGGAACTTGCTGAATGTTTAGTTATCCTTATATCATAGTCGTATACGGACCAATAAAATTATTTAAAATATGTGCAGAAGAACAGCTTACGTCTTAGGTTTATCTTGGAACTGCAACTTGTTAAAAACCACCAAGTGTTTTAGTTTTACTTTCGGACTTCAGTTTTAGTTCTGTTAGTATTAAAACCTCACTTTTACAAAACAGAGATTTTTTCTCACGTTTACACTGTAAATTACGATTACAAAATCGATTTAGACTTAGAGCCGAGTCAAAATTTTCAAGCCCAGTCGTATGGAAACGGGAAATGTGTCGAATATAAAACGTTTTAATTTCTGTCGGAAAATGAAATAACAGTATTTCCATATTCATGAATAAAGAAGCTATAGTACTCGAGTGCACCAAGTCTGAATAAATTCTTTCAAAAATGTTGTGTAGACCTATTGCTAGTGTGATATAGTTTTTATTGAATATATATATAATAAACTTACCTTTGTTTTTCTAGATTCTTAATTCATTCATTCATTATTCTTGTATATTAGTTGTTGATTTAAAGGGTAATGTGTGTGTGTGATAGTGTATTAAATTATTGTTTTGAGTAAAACGTTTCTAACGTACATTTGAACTTTTTTGTAACTAAGGTGAGGTGTTTACTCCTGTTCATTGACCAGGTGTGACGAGGTGATTAGCGTGCCTAGACTGATTCCGTGAATTCATTGTTCGTGGACTGTTGGCGCAAAATCGCGTTCCGCAATTTGAGGCCGTAGCTGCGCTATGTGATTAATCAAGTTTCACTGTTTGGTCAGGCAAGAGTTGGCGGTGGGTGCTGTAGATTTATCGTTTCTCCCCCAGTCTGTCATTTAAAAATGAACGCTATGCGCAAATAGCCCTTTGTGCTTAGATTATGAAATAATCTATAGAGAGAACAGCAATTATTTTGTGCTCTTGGAACGGATAGGATAGAAGTATGTATTTAGAGAAACTAATACGTGAAGCTCCTGCAATTATTCTAAAAATCACGCCATTTGTATCGCGTTTTATCAAAGTCGGTAACATGGCACGAATACTGTTTGATTTCAATATTGTTAAAAATAAATTATTTTTCTAATCAAGCCATCTCTGGTTTTGAAGCTGAAAATATGTCATGAATTCGATACTGTAGAGAAAATACGTTATAATTATTTACGTTAATGTCAAATAAATTTAATGCGTGTTAATGATTTTGTAATAAATTATGCCTTTGCTATGTATGTTACAGCATGGGAGTTGTTTACATATCGTTGTCTATGTGCACTAATGTCAGCCGAAATTTTTATTCGAAACCAAATATTTACGAGGCATTCTCAAAAAGTATTTTCCTCAAATAAAATAATCAAGTAAGCTGAAATAATATGAAGTTTAAATTGCTAAATATAACAGCAGAACCCTAAATTAAAAGTTTTTAGACAAACATTACTTTTCTTCTTTTTGCAGTAATTCTAATCCCCTGATTTTCAAAGATCTTTTTAAAAGTTCACCACGGGTCCTTTTCCAACCTGAGGAAAATTACACAGCACGTGTCTAAAATTGTATACAACATATACACGTCCTTGTTCGTTGTAGCAAGAGCAGATGGTTCAATGGCAGATGTTGACTCATCGATTTTGAGTCAGAAGTACAGTTTGCTATTCAAACTAAACACTGATGTGTTAGAAACTGGGCGAGTTAAGTTTGGTTGAATTAACACCTACGTTTAAACTATCGCATTGTCATACACTTCACTCACCAAAATGTTTCATGTTGCACTGTTAAAGAATAAAATGATTCATCAATATTACCAACGTTTGTGTGGATATAAATGTTGAATGCCTAATAATGTAAATAACGCTTTCAGTATGATTTTGAAACATGATTTATCTATACGATTATAATAGTATTGTTTGTTGTATGTCCATATAACTGATTATTTGCTTCATCCAGGGTGGGGGTAAATACAACTTTTCCATTTTGCATCGCTGGTTCGCACCTTGTTAATAGATCTTCACCAAACTTGTTAGGAAGGTTAAATGAGTCCATGTGGAAATACATGAAAAATTACGGTTCATATTTTATGATCTGCAGTTTTTACCATTTTATATCTATCTATCTATCTATCTATATATATATATATATATATAGATAGATAGATGTATGGAAGGAACTTTATCATGACCTAGGATATTCTTTCATTAATCATGAACTTGCATAACTTCTGTTCAGAAGATGGGTACTTCAGTTAATTCCATATAAATTTTGATGGGCAAGTAAGGTGTTTGTTTTTTTTACTTCAGAATCAAAGATATCATTTTGATTAAGGGTAGTTTTTGTTGTACTAGCAACAATTCAGTGATAGTGTCAGGGATTTATTGTTTTTAAATATTTGGGAAATCTTAATTTAGGTGCTTGTTTGCATTAGAGCTTTGACTGTGAAATGTTATACAAAATTGTAAAAAAACAGATGGAAACTGTATTTAGGTCTTAAGAACATATAAAATCGTAGCAACATTTTACACATTAAGATTATGCCTTGTTCTGAACAAATTAGAATGTTAATTTATATGTAAAATCATATACATATATATGAAATGTTAAATTAATATTGATTACATATTAAACCATCAGTCAACTAACTCCATAAACTTATGCCTAACAAGTTACATTTTTCATCAAGAAACAGGCAGAGGTTTTTGTTATTGATCACCTTCAAACATGTCTCTATAAATTCTTCTAACAATACATTTTTAAAAGTTTTTCATAACTCTGGTACATCACTTTGCCAAGTAATTGCATTTCTGTCTTTTGTTATCAGCAGCATAACATGATCTATTGTCAAAAGTTGTTTAAAATCTAGTTAGGAAAGTGGGTATTTAGTAATTTAAACTCATTAATGTGTTAGAGGATTTCTTTGCAGGATTTCCATTGTGAATGTATCATAGTTTGTTGACTTCTAGAAATCCTTTATTAATGAAGTTAAATTCTCACAGAGATAATTGAAATTTAAAAATTGATAATAAAACTGGCAATAAATAGATGCTCTCTAATTTAAAATTGTGAATAAACTGTTCCATTTCTGATTGTATTGCAACTATTATTTTTTTATTTAAGCCTGTGATTTGGATAGTTTTTTAAATGCTAATATTTCTAAACTTACCAATGGTTAAGTTAGAAAGTGAGTTACCAGCATTATTTAAGACTGTTACAGTAACCATTCAGTGTGATTGACTTTGTTGTTGTTGTTTTAAACAAAAAAGTAGTAATTGGCATTTGATTTCACATATTACAGTATACACTTGCAGTTTTGTGTATGTTCAAACTGTTTTTTTCCTCTTGTGTTTCTAGTCTATGCAAGCACAGCAGTAGCTCCAGTGAAGATGACTCTGAAGATTCCCCTAGTGATACTTCAGACTCACGGACTAACATGAAACACTGCTCATCTGCACAGAAACAGGTTAACAAAGGCCGCTGGTCTAAAGATGAGGTGATTTCATTTCTGTTAAAGTGTTAAACAAAAAGTATAGGCCATAAATTGAAGTATAGTTTTGCTTTATTTATGTATTTTGTTTGTGTGGTGTCACTTATGATGACTTAGTATGTATTACCAACTATGTCAGAATTTCCTAGTCATTAAATTACTTAAAGTGAAACCTGTGTTCATATTTCCCACAGGCTTAAAACATATCATTTGGCATTGTTTTTCCTACTGTGAATTATTGGCATTAATTTCAGACAGTAATTTTGTGGATTGGATTTTTACTTTGGTTTTTGATGGCTGATGTGTTTTCTAATTCATAGAACAAAATTAAGCATGCATGTAATGTTTAAACTTAGTTGAATGAACAAATATAATGTTTTTCAGGTGTTTGTAGATAAAACAGTTTTGAAGCCTTTTATTTTTATACAGGATGAGAAGCTAAAGATGTTAGTGGAAAAGCATGGTTCTGATGACTGGGCACGTATATCAAGTTTTTTTCCCGATCGAAACGAACTACAGTGCCAGCAAAGATGGCAGAAAGTTGTGAGCCCTGACCTAGTCAAAGGACCATGGACCAAAGAGGTTTGATAATTAAGTGTATTTCTTTGGTTGCTAATTAAAATATTGGATTATATTCACCACATCATCATGATGATTGAGATATATAAGACTTGTAAGGATTATTTTTTGTTTTCTATGCAAATGTTTATTTGTGGTATTTTTCATTAAACAATAGTTACATGTTTCAACCAACATTAAACCTGTGACAGTGGTTGTGTTCTGTAAACTACATATAATTTATCCTTTTTTAAGTTTGCTTTCATAAAAAAGTATTGGTTAGAATGTTTGAACCTTTTGGGATTGACATATTTTTGGATTTATATCCAAGTGTATCATTCATTAGCAGTGAGTGTCCCTAACTGATGAAATAATCCATTATAATATTTTAAAATAAGAAAGTAAGAACTTAATTAACTGTACTTATTACTGGGTTGCTTTTTTAGTTTTTATCTGAGTGGGCAGCTTGCTCGAATTGAAAGTTAACATAAATTTATAATTACATGAATACTTCAGTATATAAAAGATAACATAAACACATTTATTACTAAGGTTGTACATGGTTGCATTTTATGTATAAAGTTGGTAGACTTTACATTCTTAGTATTTTATGTAGAGCTGGATAACTGAATTGACCTTTGAGCATCAATTAGCTTTGTTTGAAATAATCAGTTAATTGAAATTACAATTAAATCAATTAACCTTGAAAAAATAATCAATTAATCAAGATTATTGTTCTTGATTATTCCAACTGTCTAAATAATTGAAATGGTGACTTTATAGCCTCTGGCAAGTTTGTTCAGCATAATCTATTAGTGCCACAGTTTCCAAAAAATAATCCAGTAATCAGAATTAGTGTTTCCAGACATTACTGTTTTTTATTATAACAAAATTTCAAAATATTTGATTTTTTATTATTATTTTTTATTTCATGCTAGTTCAGCTTTGGACTTGCATGGCCTGGTAATTACTGATTTGGGTGTTTGCCTCTTGATTCAGAGTTTGTGGGTTTGATTCCCATTGCTACAAAATGTATTTGCCCAATTTGGTCATGAGGGCATTATATTTGTTTTAATATGTTTGATTTGTAGCAAATTTATTAAGATTGTCTCTTACTATCCCTAATTTTGAACTGCTGGACAGAGAGAAGGCAACTGTCTTTTGCTACTGTTTTATTCCTATGAATACTAGGATTGACTTTCACTTTCTATAATGCAAACTGTTTCAACTCAGTTAAAATAGCAAATTAATTAATGTACAAGATGACAGCTATTACTATTTCCATTAGCACAACTGTAAGCATGTATTTTGCTTCTGTACTGTTGACAGTTCTAAGGATGTAGCTATAGTGATGCATATTGTTTTTGTTTACCTTGTTTAGTCTAAACAACAATGTGGTTTAACATAATATACTGCTTACTTATTAAGCCTTATGTCAGTGTCATTTAGCATAAGATTGTTCTAATACAAAAATATTACTACAAGTTAATATTCATTATATTTTATATTCTGTTAAAAAATTATGATTGTTGAGTAACTTGCCCATTAATTGAGTTTATAAAAACTGGCCATAGAATAAATCTAACAGTAATTTATTAACCAATTTATATGAAGGGGACTCTTGGTTAATTACACTCAGCTCAAGCTAGATAGGAAGCAAAGAAAATGTAATACAAAAGTTTGACTCTCATCATGTTGTATTTTTTTACATTACTGTCATTTTAATGTATCATAATACTTTCTGCCTTTTGACAAGAGTTTATCTAGCACCATCACAGTGTCTATGCAGTACAGTAAAAGTTCTACTGTCTTTGTTTCTCTAAGTTAATAGTAATGTATTTTCACTGAGTTGTGAATTATTTGTCAATACTTGATATACACAATATGTATCCATATAAATATCTTTGTTTGTTTGTTTTGTTTTTTGAATTCACATAAAGCTACTTGAGGGCTATCTTTACTACCTGTCCCTAATTTAACAGTGTAAGACTAAAGGGAAGGCACCTAGTCATCACCACCCACTGCCAACTCTTGGGCTACTCTTTTACCAACAAATAGTGGGATTGACTGTCACATTATAATGCTCCCACAGCTGAAAGGGCAAGCATGTTTGGTGCAAGAGGATTAAAATCCATGACCCTCAGATTATGAGTCGAATGCCTTAACTCACCTGGTCATGCTGGGCCCTGTAAATATTTTTATATTTTCATGCATTGCCTATCAACAACTGCAAATACTATTTGCTGGTGGGTATATCATTCATATATTTTTGTTCATTGGCTTTAAAGGAACAAAAATTTGTATCAGTAATAAAATATGCACGAAGTATAAAAAAATCATTTACACAGTGAAGTGATTGAAGAGCTATATAGTGATTTGTAAGTTTTGATGTAGATAAAACCCTTTATCTCAAATCATCCAAATTAATTGCCTTCCACCACTATATTGTGGAGACCTACTGTATCTAAAGAATATTGAAGATAAGTGATTTGATAAAACTGTAGTCCACTGCAGAAGGAGTACCAGTTTGAATGATGAATTAGACTAGTACATGGTACATGGATCATTTTTTTCTCTTCATCATTGCACTTGCAAGTTTAAGTGAGAAAAAGTTCCAAATGAAATGCATTGCAGTTACCAGTTTATGATGATTCTTAATTAGCTGGAGGATTATACCAGTGTAACAAAGCATTTATTGTATGCACTTCTTGCTTCTGGTGGTCCTTAATGGGATACTAATAGAGACGTAAGAACAGCAAGCACCTAGTAACTAGATTAAAACAATGAGCAAATGCCGAGTATTGGACGATGAAAAAAGGTTAATCAAAAACATCTGTTTTCAACATTACAGTTTTATTTTATGGAGTAAAATGTTCATTGTAATTCTTTGGAGCACTGAGTTATAACAATCTGTGATAAGAATCTTTGCTAGTTTTATGATATGAAGTGTTAGGATAATTGTTTTTAACAAATAATTAGTTTATGTGGATTTTTAACAAAAAATCTGAGTTAACCAGCACACATGGTATTTCACTTCCATGAGTCACACATCTGATAGTTCCTCAGCTCTCTTACAAAATTTTTCCAAATAAACACTGTGATATGAAGAGTCCAATGATGTTTAACAATTTAGAAACTGTAAAGAAACAGAAGGGGTGCAATGATTTACATTTTTGGTAGATAGAGACATTTCTTACTAAATTTTACTTGAGGTTACAGTGCTTCTGTAATACAATATATATCTGTAGAGGTTCTTACAAAGCCAGTAATCATCGGGAACTATAACAACAACCAGTAGATTTTCTATGAAGATTACACGTGTCTTGGAGGACAGATGCTGGAAGCATCAGGTTCAGAACTGATAGGTGTAAGGTAGCAAACTGTTTGTGTTATCAATGCAACAAATGTAGAAGTAACCATGAAGGTATATTAGTTATAGAGAAAATAAGCAGTAAAAAAGGTCAGAGGAGCATTTACACTGGTGTTGATTAAAACAGTTCAGTTAAGTTTACAGAACCATCAGAATGTGTGGACATCTATGACCATTACCACCACCATATCTAGAGAATAAGTCATGTTAGAAGGCTCTTAGATCAAGCCCTTCAGATACATACATTGTATTTTAAGTTTTCTAGATTTCCTGATCTTACATGAACCCTACTTTGTTACTAGTAATTATGGTTGAATCACAGATCTATTGTAAAGTACACTATGGATGTTAGTTACTTGTGTGGCATTATGTTCTAATTCTTATAATAAGTTTTCAGAAAATCTGCTCTGTGTCATCAGTATAATGACAGTGTACTGAGGCAGCCTGTAAAGTTGCTTCTTTGTACAGTTTTAAAACAAATCAAGCAATGATAGTACACTTGTAAGACAACAGAGTGAACCAGGCCTAATCCAGTACAGATGCATTAATGCTTTGGGTTCATCCCAATTTGTTTATCCATTATTAATAAAATAAAAACTGGCTTTCTTACTGATAGCAAGCAAGTTAACCAAACTGTTTTAAAGATTAATAAAATTACTAATAATTTTAATGCAATAACCCAAAATGCCAAAAAATCAAAATCTGATTATGATGCAATGAATCACCAATTGGTTATCTTCTATATTCACTAAGTTTTTGGTCCCAGCTTGTTAGATTACTCGGCTATTACTTTAAAACATTTTGTTAATTAACTTATGAGTTATCAATTTACACTCTGTGAACTATATTTTGAACAGTCAGATTATTATTACCTCATATTTTTGCCAACAATCTTTGAAATACCTTAAATGTGGGGTTGGGTGTAGCCAAGTCATTACCATGCAAGACTGTGCCTCTGAAGGGCTGTGGTTTGCATCCCTTTTGTCTGTTAACTTGTCTGACACTTGGGTGCATTATAAGGGTAAAAATTCACCCACTGTTTGATTAAAGTAGCTCAGGAATAGGAAGTGGGTGTTATTGACTAATGGTCTTCCCTTTAGCCTGCACGTTCAAAATTAGAAACTAGTATGCACCTCCTTTCCCCCTATCTACTACGTGAAAAATATTGAAAAAATATACAGAAAAATAAACTTAAGTATGCAAATAGTTTGGCCCTTCAAGCATGTAATTTGGAATGAGGCTGTTTGAGCCCTCCAATAGTAGACTGCCCGATACGAACAACGGTGGCTTATAGTGTCGTAATGTTGTATATTTTATTTGTAATAAGTACTTACACGTTATGAAGTGAAATGTTGAATAACGGTCGATGCTGTTTATAGTACCTTTGTTAGGTCTTCCAATGCAGTTATAAATATCGTTTCAAAACACACGGGTCTGGAGATTAGGGCTCTCGACGCTGCACTTTGCGAGCCGGGAAATCGAAATCCCTCACTGAATGTGCTCGTCCTTTCAGCCGTGGGGGCGTCATAATGTTAAAACTTTTCGTTGGCAAAGAATAGCACAAAAGTGGTGTGGTTGCTGGTATCACTTTACAATTTGCCCCCGAGCAAACTTAAACTTTTTAACCACAGAACTTGTTAATGAACTTATAAAATGTTTTATTTTTGGAAAGGAACACAGTGTATCGATAAATTAAAATACCAAATAAGGAAGTGCATACCTTATATGGTAATACCGCTGTTTTTATTTTAATACCACGCTCTTTGAACAAGTAGTACTTTCTCACGTGAATAAAGCTTCTCATCAATAACTATGACGTCATATCACAGAGCGCGGGAGAGCGCACGCAGAGTGTCGGAATGACTGTGGCCTCAGTCGACTGTTTTTTATTTATTACTATTTAAATATGGAAAGCAGATATTTCCATACGATGTAAAACCTTTTCCGTAATATAGCGTCACCAGAAAACTAGACATCTATGATGTCGCACCAAACTCCCCCTTACACACTCACTGAAGAAGTAATAACAAAATATTTTAATTTTTATTAATTTTCCATTGGAAATGTTTTTGTTTTATAATCGTGACGTTTATAAGATGCGTATTTCTCTGATATTAACTAAGGTACTCAGTTCACAAAAAATTGTATGAAGTATTTTTACATATTAAACGACAGTAGAAACTTATAGTATTTAAAAAAATAAGAAAAAGCGATAACTAGACAGTCATGAATATACCAACTTTCACTTGTCCGCCACCCTCTCTCCCACGATTGGATGGGGATCAGCGACGTCAGAAGAAACCATTATGGACGTATTAATATTACACAACAAAAGTGTCTGTATATTTTTTTTTGATTTGACATAGTGGCCCGGCACAGCCATGCGGTTAAGGCGCTTCAATCGTGGGGACGTTGTAATATATGGTCAATCCCACTATTTGTTGGTAAAAGAGTAGCCCTAAGGTTGGCGGCGGGTAGTGATGGCTTGCGCAGATAGCCCTTATAACTTTGCACGAAATTCGAAACCCAATCAACCATTTGACATAAACGAAACTAACGTAATCGTTTAGGGTCCCCCACTTGCGTAGCCGTAAGTCTGAAGGCTTAACACGCTAAAAAAACGGTTTTCGATATCCGTGTTATCTACGGCCATTGTGTAGCTTTTTGCTTAACAACAAACAAACAAATCAATCGTAAAGAAAATAGTAAATATCAAATGCTCGTTTTATGGTTTCGTTTCTCTATTAACCACTGTACACCACCAGATCTACTATAAATAAAATATATTATCGGTTACATTAATTTTGAATTATTTGAGATTGAGGATTCGAACAGATCGGGTCAGTTTGATAAACATTTTCGATACATACACTGCAAAACGAGTGGTGAGTGAAATTATAGTTTATCGGCAGTGTTGCCCTTTAGTCAACTTTCATCAACCGAAATTCACGTACTCCTTAGAAAACCGGGTAAGACCAGCCATTTCATGAAAATAGTTGTTAATTTCGGTCAGACATCTGGATGTTTCATGGAGTACTCCCATGCCGGAGATTAGAAACAGTTTCCGAGAAAAAGTACAGACTAGCCGAGGAACGTGATGTCCACTTTGATCAAAGATCAACGTACAACTACTAAAACCTGGAACTCGAACTTTATGACCACGACGTAGGTCGAGAAGTCTCGCATTAAAATCTAAACTGGAGTTTTCAGATGAAAGGTTAACCCTGCTTGTGGTAAGAGACTGTGGTAGTCATTTGCAACGCAACCTTGTATAGTAGGTTTTCTCTTAGAGGACGCACCATTTCCAAATAGTTAGGGCACTAGACTTGTAATCCAGGAGTCGCGGGTTCGAATCTTCATCACACCAAATATCCTCGCCTTCTCAGCAGTGAGTACGTTATAAGGTGACGCTCAATTCCACGCTTCATTGGTAAAAGAGTAGCCCAAGAGTTGACATTAAGTAGTGATGACTAGCTGCCTTCCCTCTGTCCAAATTACGGACAACTAGCGGAGATAGTTCTCTTGTAGCTTTGTGTGATATTAAAAAAACAATTGTTGTCTTACTGATGATATCAACGATGCTTCCTTCATCCAAACATCCATTGGATTTTATTAACAATTCAGTAAAGACCATTTCAGTTCCTTCGTATTCTTTGGTATTGGTGAGACTTTCTCTCATTTTGCGTTTCTGTTAGAGTACTACTCAGGTAGAATTTTTGGCGTCCAATAAGTGAAAATGAGTTTTCTGAAAGCGCCCTCGTTCTCCCACCCTCAGAAAAAAAAATTGGGCAAGGCTATTTTGATTTCCACAGTATCTCCAGCGTTGGGTCCTATGATTTCCAACTACTCTCCACACCATGAGCAGAACGGTATCTTAAATTTCTGAGCCCCTCGTATCTTCAAATCTAAATACCTATCATTTGCAAATAAATACTAGTCAACGCAAATACACAACAAAAAATTGAGCTTGGAGATGTAACAGGCATTGTGTTAATCTTACTCTGGTCACTTGTTCATTGATAGTTTTTGCACGATAAATCTGCATCAGTTTTAGTAAGTTTAATGTATTTTTCGAAGTGGTTGTATTAGTAATTAATTTACAAATCTGGGTTTTGAAACAACAACAAAAGACAAACAACAAGCGCGTGAGTTTGAAGAAATTCTATTCGAGAAATAGACGTATTAGTTTGGTCATCGGAGAGAAATGCATATTACAGGAGGCTCTTGCATGTTATATCGTAATTGGTTTTTCTCACAGCATTGGCCTAATTTTAGGAATTAGAATTTTTATCACGGCAGTGTTTTGCAAAGCCTTTGTGTATTACGTGTGTCTCCTGGGTGTGGCATTAAAAGATTCTTTTGTCGTGCTATTGTATTGTTGTTTTTCGGAAGTAAAAAGTTCATGGATCAATAAACGTCAACAGGAACTTCATGTGATTGCTGTGTTGTGAGAGGTTGCCATCCGGGGCGGTACGTCTCTCAGACCCCCTCCCCCAATCCCTCATTATTTGTAGAGCATGCCTGGGGCTATATGTATACACACACATACATGTTCATACAGAAAAATCCGAGTTGTTTGATGTGTATGTGCGTCTGTCTGTGGATAACAATGGTTGTTGAAGAGCTTAATGGTGTCTTTATTCTCGGACTTTAGCTCTTCAGTTTCGTCACTCCTTCATGTTTTCATGCTTTTAAGATTTTTTATAGCGGTGTTCTTATAAATACATTTATCGAGTACCTGAAACAGGAAAAATTTCAAACACAATGGAGTTATAATAAAAGTTATATAAACTACATGCGCACTGAAGTGTTTTTTCTTCTTCTGTTGAAAGCGCTCATGTTCCAGTATTTGTTCAAGAAAAAAGCAAACAAAAATGAAAGGTTTAGCTTCGTAATAAAAAAAACTATTTATAGAAGGCAAATAAAAATAAATACATCGGACAACGCTGTACGTAGTTTTAACATAGTTCGCGTTTTAAGTTTTAGAAAATGGTTGCGCAGTTATTAAAATATTGTTAAGAAAATGTTACATCAAAAGTCCTAGAAATAACCCCAGCCCAAAGTTCCCTGGTAGTACTTCAGAGAACTTCACACAGAGATTGATTACTGCATCGCGCATCTCTCTCTAAAAGGTGTTTGGGTGTTTATATACCCAGGAATCCTCGACTCCTTCCTTTATATTTGTTTCAGCAATTGTCAAGTGTATTTATATATTGTACACGAGGGCCAGAGTAACCCGCACTTACTCGGACCCCTTTCAGGGCAATGTCCATACACTATCTACACATACACTTGGATTTTTTTTTTTTTTTTTGAATTTCGCACAAAGCTACTCGAGGGCTATCTGTGCTAGCCGTCCCTAATTTAGCAGTGTAAGTACTAGAGGGAAGGCAGTTAGTTATCACCACCCACCACCAACTCTTGGGCTACTCTTTTATCAATGAATAGTGGGATTGACCGTCACATTGTAACGTCCCCACGGCTGGGAGGGCGAGCATGTTTGGCGCGACTCGGGCGCAAACCCGCGACCCTCAGATTACGAAGCGCACGCCTTAACGCGCTAGTCCATGCCAGGCCCCATAAACTTGGAGCAAATAAATCATTTCTTTTTATAGTTCCATAATGATTTGCACTTTCGTTAGTTAGATATTAACTATAAAGCATGTACATAAAAAAAAACCCTTTCAATGGCTTGTAATTAACCCCTAAACTAATATGGAGTCCAGTTTATAGGTGCCCTTTTTTAATATATTTGTTTAGAAAATATATATTCACCGGGGAAAGGTGTTTAGTACTATTCTCATCATGTAAACAGTACCTGTCAAGTTCGTTCACTAGTTCATTTTCTCTCCAATTTTTGTCAAAATAGTTTATTGTGCTGTGTAGGAGTCTGTTTGCTATTGTTTCCATGTGTGGGTATTTATGCATAAATTCAGATGAGGTTATTCTGGGTACTTTATAAGCTGTTGTTAGTTGTGTATTTTGTATTGTTTATAGCTTTGTTTGAAGTAGGTTTTTGCTTACGTTTATCCGTGTAGGGGTTGCATAGTCAATGACGGGTCTAATGTATGTTTTATATATTTTTATGATGTTATCTGCTGTTTCTCCACTGGTTTTACCAGTTAGACTCTTTGCATAGTTTGTTCTTCGCCAAATTTTTGTTCTAATATTATTTATGTGGCTTACTCACGTTAGTTTTGAGTAAAATGTTAGTCCTAAAAAATTTCGCAGATGTAGCAGTCTGAAGGAGTGTTCCATTTATATAGATCTGAGGTTGTGCATTTTTATGTTTAGTTAACTTTGTGTGAATACTAATAGTTGTCTTTATTTTGATTCTATATTTTTGACAATATTCAGTTATTTTATTTAATTGTGGTTGTATGTTTATGGCTGTTATTGCTGGTGTTGGTGCACTTTTCCAGATTGCTACATCGTCTGTGAACTGTGAAGAGTATCCATTATTTGAATCTTTCAGAGGCTTGTTATTCACGTACATGATGAATAAGATGGGGCTAACCACCCCTCCTTGAGGGACACAAGCTTCTGGAGTGAAAGACTCTGAGAAGGTCCCTTCAACATGAACTACATATTTTGTTTTCCAGAAAGTTTGATAGTCAGCGAATAGTTTCCCGCGGTAGTCCCATTTCTTGCATTCGGAACCGGAGACCGTTTTGCCATAGTGTCGAATGCCTTCTCAATGTCGAGAAAGCAAGCGACTTTGCACTCTCGTTTATTAAAACTATCAACAATTGCTTCGGTTAATCTCCCTAAATGGTCCTTAGTTTGTCTGAATTTTTTGAAACCATTTTGTTCTTCTGGTAATTTTTATGTTGTCTCCAGGAATATGGAGAGTTTATTTCTGATTATTCTCTCAAGAATTTTGCCTATATAGCTGGTTCGGCTGATTGGTTGGTAGCTATTTGGGTTATTAGCCGGCTTTTTTTCTTTGTGGAACATTAATAAATTTGCATGCTTCCAAGAAACCTGAATATAATCAGCGTTTAATGATAAATTAAAATTTTCTGCGAGATGTTCAAATAATTTCGGAGTGCATTTTTTTGGAAGGATGGTTTGTATACCAGGATATTTATTTTTTGTTTTAGTTATTGCTGCTATGAGTTCTTGTGCGGAAATTGTCTTTGTTAGCTTTGTGTATTCGTTTGTGTTGTTGATTTGATAGTCATTTAAGTTTACTGGGATAAGTGGTTCAGATAGTTTATTGTTATTTGTTATGAAGTTGTTCACTTTGTTATAGAAGTATACATTCATGTCTGGGTCGTTGTGTATTTTAAATGTGCTTTGAAGTTGTTATTTGAATGTTTCGGCTTTTTCTTTATTTGTATGTGCCGTGGTATTATTATGTTCTAGCGGTGGGTATTTTCTTGTTAGTGTCTCTATTTGTGACTCTTTTTAGGTGTAACCAAAATTGTTTCGAATCTGTTGTTTTTTTTCCTTAAGTTGGGAGTAGAAATCATCCCATTTTTCTTGTTTTAATAATTTTACTTCTGCTCAAATTTTGTTTCTTAATTTGTGTTTTTAATTCTCTGTCTCTTGTCTCCATGTATTGTCTTCGTAAATTATGTCTGTGTTTGATTGGTGTTAACAGTTGTTTGTGTGGTTTCCATGTATTATTTAATAGTTTTAAGTTGTTTTGGTATTCCTTTGTTTGCTGCGGTTTGAAGGCACTCCGTGATTATTTGACAGTAATTACCAATATCTATTTTATTTTTAGCTGTTTTCAAAATTTGGTAGCCAATGGTCTAATTCTTTTTAGTATGCCTTCCAATTTGTTTTTTGTAATCTAATTTTTCTTTTCTGTATATTGTATTTTTATGGGAGGTGAGATCGAAGACGCACCATATAGATAAATGATCACTCTCTACGTCTTTTCCCACATGAAATTTAACTAATTTTTGGCTCATGTTATTTGAGCTCAGGTATACGTCTAGTATGCCACTGGTATTACTGGCATATGTTGTAGGCGTGTCGTCGTTCAGGAAGGCTATGTTGTGTTCATCTATAAATTGATGGAGGAGTTTTCTATTAGCATTTTGTTAAATTGCATCCAAGGTCGCTGAATCGCATCTTATGATTAGTTTTGGGTTTTTGAATTTCGCACAAAGCTACACGATGGGCTATCTGCGCTAACCGTCCATAATAATTTAGCAGTGTAAGATTAGAGGGAAGGCAGCTCGTTATCACCACCCACCGCCAACTTTTGGGCTACTCTTTTACCAACGAATACTGGGATTGATCATCACGTTATAAAGCCCCTACGGCTGAAAGGGCAAGCATGTCTGGTGTGACGGGTATTCGAACCCGCAACCCTCAGATTACGAGTCGAGTGCCTTAACCACCTGGCCATGCCGAGCCACCCATCTTATGATGAAAAAGGAAGGGTGGGAGATGGCCTTTAGTAGATCAACAGTAAGTTTTTAGGCTTATGATACTAAAAGTCAGGTTTCGATAACTGTGGTGGTCAAAGAACAGACAGCTCATCGTGTAACTTTGCACTTAACAACTTAAGACATATATTTATAATTGAGATGAATTATTCTCCGTATGATCGTGTGGATCAAGGAACGGTAAGATATTTAGCATTTATTACTTACTTTATTTCATTTATTTAAGAATAAAACTTATTTTTTCAAAGTCACTTACGGTGACCAAATGTATTATGGTTTTTGAAACTGATAAAAAGTATTGTGGAACCTCTATTTTCAGCGTATCTGTGCGATACACAGCATGTGTGTTTTCTTATAGCAAAGCCACATTGGGCTATCTGCTGAGTCCACGAAGGGAAATCGAACTCCTGATTTTAGTGTTGTAAATCCGTAGACTTATCCCTGTACTAACGGGGGATTACACGGTGTGAGGTTCATGAAAGTTGATTTTTTTATGGCAACCTTTTTATTGGCTATATACGCAGAAACTTGCCTAGGATGGTGTGGAGGTTTTCCATCTCCATATAGAATAATTTCATTGAGATATGCATTTGAATCGTGTGTCTGATAGTTAATAATGCTTCATTGATGAAAGGAAGATAGTTACATGTTATTTATTATGTGCTTATAGCAAGTTGTGTAATAACAGAGATACATACAGTATAACATTTACAAGCAAAATATTTAAGTATTAAAGTAAATTGAGTAATTACTATTTCATGAAAACGTAATATCGTGTTGAAGTAATTAAATTGAGTTTTCATCAGCAACGAAAAATTGTGAAAGGCCACCAACAAAGAAAAAACCTTCCACACTGGTGACCTTTCAACCTCTGTCTTTTTCACTTGAACTTTGCTCTCAATAAACTTCTCTTACATGCTTTCTTTCGAATTATCACTCTTTGACTGACGTGTAGAATATAAATTAGAAATAATGTGTATATTTACTTGACTTATAATAAAGCCCACGCTGTTTTTAGGTGTTGTTATAAGGTGTTTATATCAATGAATATGAAATCCTTCAAATGATTGCAGTTTGTAAACGGAATTGTTAACAATTAAAAATGCAAACATGTTTTCCAAAATATGCCAGCGGCAATGTGAAAACTGTGATTATGTAACGTTATATTTCATATCTTAGTCTTTTTTGTTGAAGAATAATAAGTAAGACGTTTCTTCAAAACGCCCCCGTCGAACCAAACATGCTCGCCCTTTCAGCCATGAGGGCGTTATAATGTACGGTCAATCCCACTATTCGTCGGTAAAAGAGTAGCCCAAGAGTTGGCGGTGTTGGTAATGACTAGCTGCCTTCTCTCTAGTCTTACACTGTTAAATCAGGGACGGCTAGTGCAGATGACCTTCGTGTAGCTTTGCACAAAATTCATAAACAAACAAAGTTTAAAACGCCCCACTTAATGTAAGTGTTTTATCTTCAAAGTATGTGTAAACAGTGTGTGGAAAATACATTCCTGAAATAATTGTCGAGATTTGAATATGAAATACAGCTGTATAATTAATGGTTTACCACTTATTAATATAGTGTTTGTTTTCATACTGCATAAGCAGCTAATGATTCAAAGTATGTAGAATGTATGTACACCCTGTGAGACGAAAGAGGATGCTGAAGGAAACCCTTCACTGTTTTAGTGACCATCCCCACAGTTTGGTCTATATTTAGTCACAACTGATGTTAGGAAATCTGTGTATTTAAAAGGAGTTTCTTCCTGGTACATCCCGAGTCACTCCTATTGATTAAACAGTATTGGGCAGGTCGAAATACAAAGTCCTGAGCGGTGTTAAAGAACAAACTTCTTACAGATTATAATAAGATCCTCATACGCACATACTCGTTGTCCACCAGCCCCGATATTAATAAAATAAAATTTTAGCATAATAGTTAACCCTACAGTGTTAGTATTGTAACACTGTAAAACAATGAGAAAAATGATAAATAATTAATTCAAACTAAACTTTGACAATTGCAAACAACAAACAAACAAACACACACACGTGTGGTAATTGTATGGTCAAAGAGGGTATCATCCAATTACCTTAGGTTCCCCAGTGGTACAGCGGCATGTCTGCGGGCCCACAACGCTAGAAACTCGGTTTCGATACCCGTTGTGAGTAAGGGACATTATACATACCTTAAATATTTTTTGAATTTTAGTTTAGTCAGACACTATTTTTACTGGGAGGAGGGTTAAGTAAGTGTTAGCACGTCAGGTACATGGCAGCTGTTGATCAAATGTAACTATTTGAAAGTCACACGCAAAAAATTTAGTGTTTATTGAAACGGGAAGTTAGAGTTTGTGAGAAAAAATATTCAGAAATACTTGTAAAATAATTTACAGTATCAACGTTGTTTGGGGTTTGGATAAGATCTTAGCAATGAGAAAGCATGTAGTTTTAGTTTATGTATTGTTTGCTTTTGCTCCTGTGTTTTTAGATTGTAGAATAAAGTATCACAGAGAAAAACGTGTATACGTATGAAGATAAATTTTAGGAGTAACCACAAACGCAAAACAAAAAAAAACTCTCCTTAAGTGGTTTTGAAGTGAAATGCTATAAAATGTACACCAGTTTGTTTTTGTTTTGTTTTTTCCATTTTCTGAGCCGTGTCCCTTAATGTTACATCACAGGACTTAGTGTAAATTGTCACTTTTCCCCATTTGATCGTTTCAAATAATTGCAAACAATTTTATGAACAAATAGTTTTCCACTGGATTACTCTACCAACACGTTTTTTTGACATACAATAACCTTTTTCAGTACACTTATGACAATGTACTCAAAACGGTAGTTTACTCCCAAGTGTAGATGGACTTATTATGTATAGTGAATTGTGAAGGACACTTTATACTATCAACATCGAGTATGACATAGCAACTCTCAGAAAATGTAGTGAAATAAGTTTCATATGGTCACCTTGACTTTTGATCACAGCGTTACAAGTTATCGTGTTGAAACACTCCTGCGTAAAGTTTATGAATCATACATCATCAAAGGCATCTTTTTAAATTGTATTTACAAAGACAGTTGAGGCTTTTACCACCCCACAAAACAGGTGTAATAATGTTGGTGTTGGAAGATAAAGTTCTTTACGGTGTTGGTAGTTTGTTCTTGTTTTTAACCAGACATTTTGAATAACTTTCACTTAATGAGATCGTTAGAAGTGCCATAAGTAAAGTTTTACAAAACATCTCCACCCCAGCATACTTCTTGAGGCGTGTTATCAAGATTCGGTTCTCTTCGTGTGTTTTGACTGGCTAGGGGGGCGTAAGAAACAGTCATTGTTAAGGTCGCGAAAGAGGAAAAAAATTTCTGGAGAAAGAAATGTGAAAACAGGTTGTAAGTGAGTGATAGTTCGTGGGTCAGGAAGGAAGGAGCAAGTTTCTAACAGGTTTTGAAGGACACTTTGTCCTTTCACTTAACATACGTTTATTATTCATATATAGGAAAGTGTGTGTGAAAGCCCCGCGGTGGTGCATATTATAAGGAATCTGTTTGTTCACAACACATAAGCATTTTTGTTTTTAAAGAGATAAACAGAAAAGAAGCTGTAATTGAGCTGGTTAATAGTGTTTGTACAATGTCAGACAATATAAGGCCATAGGATACAAAGCACTAGTTACAAACGATTTGTTTTGTGTGTACAATGTTTTTTTAAACTGTTTTTATAAACGATTGTCTAACTAGTACAGTGGTTCTAGACATTTGGTACCAGGACTCTTGGGTGTGAAATATTTTAAGAAAAACCCACACCATAAAATTGAAGTGCAGTCTCTTGAGTATTCTTTGTTTACATGATTTTTTTCTTTATATTTACCTGTACAAACTGCGATTCACTTTTTTTAAAACAAATTATATGTGATGACCTTGCTTCTGGCTGAAAGGTTAGTCAGTAGATAGAACAAATAGATTGGGAGTCACTGGTGTAGTAGAATGTGGTTATGTACAAGTTACGTTCTTGGCTATAATTTAAGTTCCAATACTCAAAAAAAATAATGAACAAAGAAGTAACCTAAAATTTTAATTTTCTACAATAGACATATTTTCAACAGATTGCTCTGTTACACTTCGTCATTCTGGGTAATGTTATTTTTCTACAAGATATTCTTTCTTTGAAATTACATGACCTACACTTCTTATCAAAATTCATGCTTTTGTTAAAAATTCCTGACATGGAATTGTTGAAATATTGCATGTATTTACTTTACACATGGTTCAATACATTACATTAGACTCTAATATAATGCATGTCAAAAAAGTAATAAAGAGCAGAAACAACAGACCCAAAGAGACAATTATCCTAGATAAATTTATTAGTCAGAAGACCATTGTTTGGTCCTGATGAAGAAAGTATACCAGTTTGAAGTAATACGTTCTGTAGGATCATCTTTTGGTTGCTGTAAATAATCTTCAGTGATGGACCTGG
Organism: Carcinoscorpius rotundicauda; assembly: GCA_011833715.1. Lineage (NCBI taxonomy): Eukaryota > Metazoa > Arthropoda > Merostomata > Xiphosura > Limulidae > Carcinoscorpius > Carcinoscorpius rotundicauda. Next base: position 39,589,826 of record CM022403.1, read on the forward strand.
TCTGTTTTGTGATTGATGTTTATGTATAAATCCTAGGTACTTTTATGATAACTCCTGTGAAACTAAGAAAGTCAGTTATTTTAAATAAGATAGTGTACAAGAATTTCAAAGATGAAGATCTTTGATTTTGTATGTGTTGAACTTTATTGCTGTTTAAGTGCTTATTGAGGCCTAGTGGTTGGTGTGCCATACTGTACAATCTGAAAGTCCATGATTCCCTTTTCCATTGCTGGGGGTGGGGATTACACTCTGGATGTTGGTGTGTTTTATTATTATAAGAACAATTTTCAAATCCTACACTTTGATTAGAGTAATAGAAAAATTGGTGGTCATTACTGTTGGTAAGCTATGTTCACTTTAGTCTATCAGTTCAAAGTTAGGGATAACTAGTTCAGATAGACCTTATGTAGCTTTATACAAATATTCAGAACCAAACTTTACTAATATGCATCAGTTTTAACATTAGTGTTGTCAAAATTTAGTATCAATGAATTTTGTAGATTTTCTTAAAAGTCACTGGTTTCTTTTTCTTAAATATTATGAGGAGTTTACTATGAAGTTTCTTGTCAAACAGGGTTTTATAGGTTTTATTTTGTTATTGTTAATATACCAGCTATTTATGGTTTTCATAAGTTTCACAAGAACTGGTAACAAAATGTTCCTTCATTGAGTTTGGTACAATTTACTAACGAGATCCTAGCTTCAAGTGATTTTATAGATTTTATCATCAGTACTGTTGAAATCCTAACTCTACTAATTTTTCATAGATGCCCTCTTCAATATTATGAATAACCAACATTTTGTACCACTTATTCTTAATAGTATTGTGACGATTTAATTCTTAGTCATAGTTTATAGTCATTGTTATTAAGATCTTTAGTTTCTGTAGATTCTCCTGCTATCACTTTTACAGAACTGCTGTGTTTTATCTTTCCATAACTAGAAGAAAATATAATCTCCAGCAAGGCTTTAATTTTCTTACAGGTGTTCTGCATGTGTGATGTGCAGACATATCGTATGTTCATACATTCTGTAGTAACTAGAAGTTTTTCCAGATGATGTTGTAACACATGGTTGTTAACATTGACTTGTTCTAGTCAGCCAACCAGTTTGTTTGTATGGGTCAGTTAATATGTTGAAAGTAAACTTTCTTTTAAATTTGTCATTATAGAAATAAGTAAAACAGAGTTTTTTGTTTGTTTGTTTGTTTCTTTTCTTCCCGAGAATATCTAAGATTGTTTTTGGTCTTTCTTGCACATTGAAAGGTGATGTTGACTTTATATACTTAAAGGGCAAGTTATAAGGAATTCACTTCAGTTTTTAAAGTCGATAAAAGAAAGATGTGTGTTCACTTGTTACCATTTTTGTATATTTTTTAACATTTCTTACATAACAGAAAACTATTTACTATTTTAATATCATCTCATTTTGTATTCTACTGATAACAAATCCTTAAATTTTGTTACTTCACAGATTTTGACATTGATATGATGCTAGAATTTGTTTTTATTAGATGGCACATGTTGGTTTTATCTTGTCTTTCATTGTATCATAGTATTTTTAAAGGTCAAGTTGATAACTTGCAAAATGACAGGTATTTTACACACTGTAGGATAAGAATATTCACTCAAATGAATGCCTTTTTCTGTAAGGTTTTTTTAAAATACTTTAGCTGTTGGTCTTGTTAGCAAAATATGAATGAAATAATGCCTTTTAAATTTACTTTATCCATAATATTTATTTTGTTGTGCCTCTGGTTTCAAATTTATTTTGTATCATGTATTTAATGTTTTGGCATGATTTTTTTCCCGAACTTTTACATTATTTACATTCACAGTTATGTAAAGAAATTATTTTATTTTACAATAGATGTGAATGTTGTTGTCTTTTAAATTTTTTGAAGTGTAGATATTCCATCAAAATAATCATTGTGTATGTGCTAATACTTTCTAAAAAAAATATTAAATAAGATAGAGAAATAGCAAGAATCTTAAAAATAAAAATAATAAGTACATGCTTTCTAATTCACACTTAATGTTCTTTTTGAATTAATGCCCTAAGTTAGTGGTAAAACACTTTGCTAGAGTTAAAATATATATATTTTGTTATAAAGTTAAAAAGGTAATTTGAGTTTAATCTTGTCCATTTTTCAAGTTTCATTCCTGGTGCTAAGTAACAAAAAATAAAAGATCTTAATTTTAATTGAAAGTTTTAGCTTGATTTTTAAAGGTAATTTTTAAATATAAATTTCAACTGGTTACAGGAAGATGAAAAAGTATTTGAGCTGGTAAAAAAATACGGACCGAAAAAATGGACTCTCATTGCCAAGCAACTGAGGGGACGAATAGGAAAACAGTGTCGAGAGAGGTATAGTTGTAAAACAAAATAAATATGCACACATTCTTCTAGACTAATTTGGTGGCATTTCAAGTCTGTTTAAATGTTTAAAAGTGCTCAAAATTACCTGTGCATTTATTAAAAACTGCATCTTATTATAAATGAACTGCCTTGTTTCGCTTGTTTAATCCCATTTTAAGTCTGTTGTTTAATAAACTTTACCACATGCAGAGTTCTTGAGTTTTTGTTTTGGCCTTTACAAGTATATTAAACTGCCCTCTCTTATACATTCATTAAATTCAAATTATTAAAATGTCTTTTGTTTATAGATTTATTAAACTCTTGTATATTAAATTGTTCTCTGCTTATAGGTTCATTCTATCCACGTATATTAAATCATTGTATGCTTGTAGGTTCATAGTACTTGAGTACTACAGTAAAATAGACTGTAATAACCTGGAGAGACTCCTGAATAATTTTAATAAGAAAGTAGTTAACTTATTTATAATATGTAAGTGGGTGTATTTATTAAATGGTTTTTTAATTAATATTTCTTATGGTTTGCAGATATTGTAAATCTTTCACAAGCTATGTTTAATGAGAAAAAATTTGGTCATAAACATTTTGCATAGAGCTATAAATTATTAAATTTTGTTCCAAGCAGTATTGTGTGTTTAGGCCTGTATGTAAATTGTAAATAATAACTGTTGGGTTTTTCTTTACTTTTCTCTCTTTCTTTCTTCTTTCTTTTTTTTAATTTTTGTTGTTGTTGCTGGCAGAATAGAATTTTAACCAACTTTATAATTTATTATTTACTAAACCAAGGTGAATGCTGTGATAATGTCATTTAAAAGTGTAGTTAGACTAAGAATCACATTATTTAAGAGATGTGTGAAATTTGAAGTTAAAAAGAGAAAACTCTAAGAAACTTGTCTGGTGCTCTATCATTAGTTAAAGTAACTTGAAAAGTTCCAAATCAGTCATAAAAATATCCAAAAGTAAGCTCAATTTTGACCCAAAGAAATGAAAAAAGAATAATTTTTACTTTAGAATAACATTGTTTACATCTTTGATAAAAGTGTGATTAGAAATGAATTGAAATATAATCCTAAAGCTTATCATAATAAATTATTCATATTGATATCAAACGTGTGGGTAATTGTGCCTTCATCAGTGTCATGGGGACCATTAACAATGATGGTTATTAGCATATGCATGTTTTGATCATAAAGAGAGCATTGTTCTGTTTATGTGTAGGGTATGAAGTCATGTTTAATAATACAAATGATAAATGGAATAAAATAACAGTTAGTACTCAACTAAATGAGCAAGAAGTGTGGTTAATAAAAATTAAAATTGAAACACTGTAAGATAAAGTATCTTTTTTTTTGTCAGAACTTTTTCATTAATGAAACAGATGTCAAAAACAAAAAGGCTGCAATAAATTAATCATAAAATAATAAGTATTAGAACAATTTTGTCAGAAGATGGAAATCCAAAATTTAAACCATCCTGCAATCAAGAAGCCTAATTCATCAATGTGAGAATTAATATTCAGTGACTGGAAGCTGATTTTTATGAGAGGAAATTTGACTTTATTGATCAGTTACTTTATTTCTTGACTTAATTAAAAGGTGCATCTGTTTATCAAGTTTTAGAGATTTCTAATTGATATTATATAAATTGTAATACCTAGCTGGTTTATCTCACAAATACATAATCCCAAGTTTTATTTCGTGTTTTCATGTTTTCTCTCCAGGTGGCACAATCACCTAAACCCAGCTATAAAAAAGACTAAATGGACTGATGAAGAAGAAAGCATTATATATAGTGCACACAGACAATTTGGAAACCAGTGGGCAAAAATTGCCAAATTATTACCTGGAAGGTTAGTTTATATTTTGATTGCAAGAAAAATTTTATCACGCAATATTAGTATTGTTTATTTTTGGAATCTTGGAAAATTTGTATCTTTTTATTTATTTTATCTAAAAGGCTTGTGTCACAAATTTTAGGGCATAAAATACAATATTTTTATTTTGGGGGAGTTGATGTTACCATTTTGATGAGTGATGTTTCTATTTTATTTTCATTCTAACAAATGTATAGAAATTTCATGTGTGAAAACAGGCTTTATCCTTGATTGTAAACTTTCAGTAATTTAATATTCTAAAATTTATAAAATAAATATCAATAAAACTTTTTTTTCTTTGTTACTCTTGTCAGTTATGTTAACAGCTTTTTATAAAAATGACAACAAATGCATAGAAATGTCTTACTTTTAATGGAGTTGCTTTCAAGACACTTGTCTGGATTTCATTGTTTCAATCTTGGAATTATTCAAACATCATAAACATACTCTTTTACTTTATTTGTATCAATCAGTAAATAATTTTGTATTTTCTTTTGAAAACACATGTAAAATAACTCGATTAAGCATAAGAAGGTGTATCATGTCTCATACCTGAATATATTATACAAACATTTTTTCAGCTTGCACGTTTATCTTATTTTTTAGCACATTCATAATTCTCCTTAAACACAAGAAAGTGAAAACGAAATCAAAAGATTGCAGTGTTATTTATATAATCAAAAAAGATTTGTGGTTTATAAAAATGATTTTTTTTTAACACCAAACAAACTTTCTTTTATTACTTTACACATTTAATCGTAACTTTTACCCGTGGTGATAGGATCAGTATCTTAATTTTTTGCCAGGGTCTTCTTGACCTAGTAATCTGTATTTTTGAATTGGTTTTGGATAGTACAATATGGCAACATGAGCTGCTTAGTTACATATTTATCTCTTTTGCAAAGTATCGCACTATATTTTAAATAAAATAGAAATAACCATTTCGTAACTATGAAACAAAAATATCTTTACTTAAGAATATTCAAGTGATGTAAAAAAAGTTCATACGGTATCTTGTACTTAGTTCCTTATAAACAAGTTATAGATAGGCATAAACTTACATTCTTTGTTACCTAAGGTGCAGGTACTACCACGCTTATCTAGCTATACCTCTCTCTTATTGCTTTCCTCTTTGAAGTAAATAATTGTATGAAGGACAATGTTAGATAATTTTCCCCTTTTTCCTTTTATTATTAAAACCATTAAAACTTTATTATATACTAATTGCATACCCTACTTTTTGGAAGTTATTAATTGACTCATTTAACTGATTAAAATAAAAAATACGTTTATTAACAAAACATGTAAATACAAATATCATTTAACAAAATAACTCATGTGCACCACCAGTCTCCAACTGCCAAACTAAAACTTCACAGTAATTGAGCTCGCCAGCTCTGTGTGATGAGTGATAAAATGAACATAATGAATCACCTTCATAATATGATTATGAAAGATAATTCTGAATTTTAATGTATTGGGCTTATTTTTAAGAACAATTACCTAATAACTTGTAAATCATAGTTTTTGTCTGTTTGTATTATTAAAATAAGTGTGCTTACAATCACAATTAAACCAGTGCATTTCTTTTCTACATAATTTTTAAAATAAGTTTTGAATGTTGAGATATTAGTTTACTTGGTGGCATGTTTATTGTACACTCATCTCACTGTAGGTATTTCAAATTTCATCCATTTTTTGTTTTTGTTTTGACATAAAAACTTACTTAATACTGCAAGTGATCAGTTGTTATATTGAGTAAAGTTCTATGTAAAACAAAGTGTTAAAAGTTTTGCTGTCAATTTTAGTTTAATAATATGAAACATGATTTTTTTTGAAAAATGGAGCTAACTTGACTAAATGTTGAAGTGTATTCATTGTTTACTTTGTGTGTTTGTGCATGTATATGAGAAGAGTGTACTTTAAATTTATCTGTGTGAGCGTAAGGCATAGGTTGTGTATATGACTTTACCTCTTCCTGTAACAACTTTATTTTTTTAACCAAAATGTACCTAAAATAGTACAGACAGTTGTGATTCCATTGTTGGAATATTTCATATTTTTTTCATTTGAAACAAAAAGTGATTTTGTGTAAATAACTTAATTTGAAGTAAAGAAAATTGTTCCCTTAACTTTTCCCATTATTTCAAAACTTGTAGGAATCTAGTGTTTTTAAATTTTTCCTGTGGTAATAACAAAGAAATTCAGATTAAGTCATAATCTGTACAAATATATGTGGACATTTATTTACAGGACAGATAATGCTATAAAAAATCATTGGAATTCAACTCTTAAGAAGAAATATGAGAAATCCGAAGCTAATAAACGTGATTCTCAGTGCAGAAGGAATATCACTAATGAAGATACAAACATTCAAGATGTTGAGAAGGTAATATATTTAATCTCTCCCCAACCGAATAATAAAAAGGCAAAAATCAGGCCTTCTTAAAAATTAAAATGTTTGACACTGTTTCTATATTTTATGACTTTTATATATTAATATTAACATATTTAAAATATTATAGAATGGAACAATGCATTTATTTGCATTTGTTGGGTTTTCATACCAGTTAATATAAATACTGTAACATAGTCGCATAAATTACAGAGAAGTACATTTCTGTATTGGAGAGGTCTTGTAACTGTTTGATAAGTTCAGGTGTGGTAAAGTTAATGTACTCTAGCAGCCCATAAGATAATTAACTACTTAATTGTTTGTACACCATAAACATCTTGAAAAATTCTTTTAAAGGATGGAGTTATTCTCAATTACTTTTTAAGCCTAAAATCTGTGTTTAACTTTTCCCATAAATTCCTAACTATTTAGACAGAAATTAACTGAAAATTGTATAATATTTGGCCCACTTCTTTTTCAAAAACACCTCAAATTGTTTTAGATTATTTATGCTATTCAAGTTTTGCTGTCCAGTTTCCTTTTATCCATTAATTCATCATTGTTAATTTGTTTTATAAATTAAAATAATTTATGAAATTGGTTCAGAGGAGTGGATAATCTGCTGTTTACTGAGTTATTCAGAAATTATTTTTCATTAATGCAGTTGGACAGTAAACAGTATATATTATTATCTTATTCACGGACATTTTTGTCACTGTGCAAGACTTATACTTTCTTCTTTGTTTTGAAACAGGCTTCTAAATCATCAGAATTCCAGAGTGATATACACTGTTTTCAACAATCAAACAGTTCTAACTTGCAAGGAAGTATGTTTGTTATTGTGTATGATTTCAAACTTTTTTTTATTTTCAGTAAATTGTGTTTCTTAAGCATCTTGTAAAATACTGACATAATCTGAGTCATATGAACATTAAATTTAAACAGTATGAATTTTATTTTACAATTGCCAATAAGGGTGTTGTATTGAAGATGTTTACTTTTAAACTTGGTATTTTCATTTTGTCAGCTGCCTATTTGAACATTACATTTTAGCCATTGTGTTGTTTAAAACCTAGTATTGATCCGTTTTAGTTACAAAGAAACTGTTTACAAAACTAAAACTGACAGGATCCGTTTTCTGATTACCTGTTTTATTTTGCATTGTGAGATGATAATTGTGTGGGAAAAAAGTCTGGTCTGTTTGAACACTGTCTAACATCAAGTTTGTTTCTTATCAAGTTGTAATCTTCAAGTATTTTTTATAGTCACCAAATGTTTTTCATGAAATTGTAGTTTGATTTTTACTTCAAACTTATCTTCTCGTATATTTTGAAAGTTAAGTGCATTTTTTGTTAAAGTACAGTTAACTTCTCCTCTTTTAAAACTTGCATTTACAATACAGAGATGAAAATTGAATAGAACATTAATAATTTTCAATTACTTTATTCTAAAACTATTTTTAACAAACTCTTCTATAACAAGTTCACTGTAGTAAGAACAGTTCTCCACATAATTTATTTTTCTGTGAGGAGTGATCACTCTCAAAATTCTGTCAGCAGGAGTAATATTGAATTTTTTCTTACAAAGTGTGTGACAGTAACATTTTGTGATTTAAAAAACAAAAAGTAACTTGACTAGTTATGAATTATTTCAAAAGATGAAATTTGGCACAGGATTAACGTAACCAATCGAATCCTCAGATTTGGTTATTATAAACACAAATTATGACTTATTTTTTAAACACAAAATTGGGTTATTTACGTTTGCACCAATAGAAACTTATTTTTATCACTACTGAACAGATCGTGCACAGAAAGATAAATTAATTTAAATATTAATTTCTGTACTAACTTTAAAATCAGTAGGAGACATTTTGATATTTCCACAGCAGCAGTAGAACAATTTCTTACTATTTTTTAAGGCTGTAAATGGCTGAATTTCGGTTGGTAATTGCTCTAGTACATCACTTGTCTGGATCATCGAGTAACATTTTTGAAGAAACGTTATCAAATTAGACAATTTTGCTGAGATTTTAATTAATTTGATCACTTGTCTTCAATTTTTAACTATGGTTTGACAGTTGTTTGTGTTTAATCCAATGTAAAGGTGATTCACAGAAACAAAACGGAAAGCATGATACTTATATATATATAGTAAATTATGTTATTTATTGCTCATCATTCTGATTGTCCAGTTCAATAGTGGTAGAACGTTTATGTGATATTTCAAAGATTGATTCATTATGGTATTTTTAATGTTGAAATTGTATCCTCAAAGGTTTGTAAACCATGTATAACTTTATAACATAGTGCTATGATTGTGAATGTTTAGTGTTCTTAGATGTTACCAATTCTGATTCAAATTTGCATGTCATTAATATAGTTAAGACAGATTTGTTTTATGAATCCTATTTATAATTTATTATGGTTATGTTGATTTGTTTTTATTTCTATGTGTTATCTTAGAGTCAAGCACCAGTTATCAACCTATTTATCACCACGGAAACAACTTGGACAGAAGGGACTATTGTTCATACCCCCAACAGTCAGTTGAAAGGTGGCACTTAGAAGAATTTCAAAGCATTCAGAATTCTAATGAAAAAAGCTCTATGGAAAATCTTAAACCAGAAGAAATTAATTCTCCAGATTATATGAGAATTTTATTTTCACCTTTGAAGTAAGTCTTGTGTATTGGCCAGTTTTGTCATTATATTGTTGCAGTTGACATTTCTGTAATATTTTCTAATACTGGTTGAAATGATGTGTGAATCAAATGTTCAGTATTTTTTAGAAATGTTGAAGTTGTAAGTTGTTGTATTTGATATGTGTCTGTCTGTTATTCATAAGTTAATTTTAATGCCTTAGTTCACTAACAATGATCATTTGGGGCAATAGAGAGTTTGATATGGAAGGGCTTGAAGATGATGCAGGGAAGCCACCTGATGCTGGAACCTTTGATGGACTTAGTACTCTTGACCTCCTTAATGGAACCAGTGTTATACCAAGTATCACACCAATTAAATTTACAAGTCTTCAGAAAAAAGAACCTAATGGTAAGAATATAATTTTTTTTTATGTGACTGAAAATTACTCTATACTTCAATTATTGTTTTTATAATGATTATTTTTTCGGTTACTTAGTTTTACAACATATCAAATACCTCATATTTAGTGCATTACTTTGTATACACAAATATGTGTTGCTCACATTTTATATTAACGTTTCTGGTATTTTTAAACATTCAGCAGTTTACCTTTGGTTGTGAATGTGTTATTAAATAAGTTGTTTTTTTATCTATGACTGTTGTTATATATGTTCTATACATTCAACTATTGTATTTCTAAAAACAACAGTATAATATTTCATCTCTTTTCATGTACAGATTTTCATGTGTTATTATGATATAGGAGGGAAAAGTGACGGCTCTTCATCCTGTCTTCCTGAGTCTAATTTTATATACTTAGAATACTGTGATATGAAATATATTTTTGCTGGCAATAATTAATAGTTTACAACTGATTCTGTATAATAATGGTGTCTATATTTTTGTTTTTTATATAATTTCTGCTAGCTTTTAAGTGTATGCTAGTTTTTTCAAATGAAAAAAATGTTTTTTTCATGACCAGTTTTTCTGAACATGCACATGTATCAAAAGCCCAAAATCAAAAATAATGTTTTTTTATTAAATCCATAACAAGACTCAAAAATGTGGGTGTTCAAAGCATTCAAAAGTGGCTGTTTGAAGGTGAGAATGGTAGGACTAGAGGATATAAATATAATAAATGTTTCAGGGTAGGAGTTATCTACAGCTAAAGTAACCTTACTTTGTATTTGGAATGTTTTGGAATCTATATATTTAAAGGAATTTAAGACAATACACAAGTATTTGAATGCTAAGGGTTGGCTTAAGTGTTTGTTTTTAATGTTTGGTTAAGAAGATGAGACAGTCTAGATGGTCTGAACAGTTTTTATTGGCCTTAAATTGTAAATGTGTGTAATACAATGCAGTCACTGAATTTTATCTTTTATACTTTTCCAAGTTGAATTCGTGTGAGTGATTTGGAAATTGAATGGATTTTAGAAGTTAGTGAGTGTTTAAAAATAGATTATGGTATCAAAAAATTCCCAATGTGTACTCTTTTTGATTTAAGACAGAATTTATGTTGAGTTGTTCTTGTATGAAATTCTCTTTTTTGTAGTTAAATTTTCTTATGATGGGGGTAGGATGTGGTCAGCTTATTCATATGAATCTAGGATTTATGTTTCATGGTTCATCTGCAAAACTGTTCTCAATGCTTTTTTATGGGGAGAGTGCTGTAATAATGATAAGCGAGTGTTTATCTTCACTTAGTCATGAATAGTTCAAGAGTCGTCAGTGAATGTTGTTTACTAGCTGCCTTCCTTCTAGTCTATCAGTTCAAAATAAGGGACAGTTAAGATAGGATTTTGAAAACTGAAATAAGTTCTAATGATTGTTCATTTCTAACAGATATTTAACAGTAATGTTTTCTGCCTTGTTATTTCTACTTATAAGAATGTTATAAGGAAATGAATACATATGAGTATCGTATCGAAGTTTTTTAAGTATTGGGGAATGTGATGGTAACAAATGTTTGTCAGTAGCTAAACTTTCAGTTGATAGTTGATGTATTTATTTTGCACAGAGTACAATCATAATGCAGAACTAGACCAGAATGAAATGGAAAGACTTATTACAACAGCTCTTTCTAGCACAGCTAAACAAGTTACTCCACCCATTTTGCGAAAAGGTAAAAGAAGGAAAATGGTATCCTTTAATTTATTTAAGAATTTCAGTTCAGTGCAAACAAATTTATCATACTAAATTATCAATTTGAATTGACATTAAAATTGTTCATATACCAATAAAAGTTATAAAAAAAAATTTTAAAGTAATTTGTTGTAAATTAGAGAGGATAAAATTGATGTGTAAACAGTGTAACAACAACTACAGTTATATCACTACCCTTAACAAGTGATTCAGCACCATCAGTTAAACAGTCAACAAAGTATTAGCTCTTTTGTGGGGGAGTATTCTCAGTATCTGTCATCACACACAGGCTCGGAGTCAAATATATCTCAACCAACATTTGCTATGACAGTGCAACAGTCACACTTAGGGGAATCTTCTGCAGCAGGACCAACTTTACCAGACTGGAACATTTCTTCTGGGGCTGTGTCTTCCTCTTTGATCAATGCTAAACCACCTTCACTGGGCTTCCAGGCCATCTTCTCATCAGAAATGTATGAAAGGGCCTCTTCACAATTTTCAGTGGGCAACCAGACAGTATCCCCTTCTTTTCCAACTACCATGTCAACTGCTATGATCAATACACCAGCTGAGGAAACTCCCATCAAACAGCTTCCTTTCTCACCATCCCAGGTTTGTGAATGTGAAAAATATGAGTATAAAATTGTAAGGAGAAACACTATTGGTATGGACAAACTTCATAAGGTGGTAGCTATAAATATATTAACAATGACCTTTTATTTCAACCTGGTAGAATTAGTTTACATCATTATCACAACAACTGATTTTATTGATGGTCATTTATGAGATTTTTTTAAATTGCAAGACACTGTGCAGGTTTTTGTAGGGTTGTTTGATCAAAATGTTATGTAATTGTTTGCTTTATATTTAGTTATTACTGTTATTACTAAGCACTTTTAATTGCTACAAGATTTCATTTAGTATTAAAAGGTGTTGAGATGTAGCAATATTCCCACATTATTAGTAAACTTTACAGTTAAATACCAAACACTTCTAGCCTAGATGTACAAAATTAAGTAATAATACATATATATATGTAATTTAAAGCAATAGATAAATACTTTTTTTTTCAGTTAAAGTAATTGAATTCTGCACACTGGTAATGCTTCCACTTAATTTGTATTTTTTAAACTTACTGTAAGGTTAGTTTTCAGTAAATGTTTTAAACAAAGCTACCCCCACAACCCATACTTCACATATAAAATTCCTTAGTTATGGAGCATAGTGTTAGTGGAATATTGAAGTAAAATGAGTATAACTGATCTATTGAACTCTAGAATTTTGTTCAGTTCTTGAACAGTCCCAACCTTGGTGCAAATCTGACATCTACACCACTTGGCAACAAATCTTTTCATGTGGCACTTATACAAGACTGTCTTCTTTCTCAGGCTCCTCAAGAACAAGCAGGGAGGTAAAAAATCTATTTGTTCTATAAAATTTGTTTTATTTACCCAGAAAACCACTTCATGCTGTGTAATGTCTGTTGCAAATTAGCTGTTGCTAAAAGTTTGTACAACTAAGTGTGATCAAAATCTGGCTTAATATGAATTATCACAACATGAGTGTTTGTGATTGAAGACCCAGAGCAAATAGCAATAGTTCTTAGCACCTTTTTTGTTGTTTTTAATTTATTGCATGTTTTATCTATGAGTGTGAATTAAAGATTTTGCCATTTTAAAGAGTTAAAGTCATAGACAATTTACAAAACAGTCATTTACAAGTCAATATCCTGCACAAAGTTTCTAATTTAGTTTTAGTAGTAATAAATACTTAAAAGCTGTTAGAACCACATTTCACTTGTAATATTGGGAGTTATTTCAGTGTAAATTGATTTTCTTCATTCTCTTTACTTGTAAAGTATCACTTAAATTCATTCAACAAAATAATAATTTAAACTTACTATGAGGCCAAATTGGTTTTTCTAAGATTATTTTATTTATTCCAGAAATTATGTATGACAATTGTTGTTTAATGTCATCCCTTTTTTTGCCATTATATTTTTCCCTACATCATTCTTTTGTAAAATTATGAAGGTCACCCAAATCACAAAGCTTTCAGTTGGTGGATATGGTATGGCATCTTATTTTTCATAGATGTGTTTTAATGACTATCACGAGTGTGCAGTAATTAAAAAAGATAAAACATATTTGCTGCACTAAACTTAAAAGGTAAAATATACAAATCACAGTTCATAAGTTTTTAAATCTTTAAAAAAGAAAATAATTAAATATTTAGTGAACAATATCTTAGTGACATTCTTGTAAGCTTTTCTTTGTTTCATTTTCTTTAATCAAATGCTTTAATAGGATCTTTAATTTTGTCAATGTAGAATATTGTTAAACTGATGAAAATAGTTATAGTTATTAGGGCGACAGTGTTAAATTAATTGTGTTGTCTTGTGTTGTGACTGATGTTAGTTTAGAGCCTCATGCATATGTACTCATGTAATGCTGTGCATTTTAATTAATCAAAGCTAGAGATACTTGTTTCAAAAATTCTCTTATGTTCTTTATAGCAGTCTTCAAACTCCCAAGATGAGCCGATCATTAACAGAATCTAACCCTCATACTCCAACCCCTTTTAAAGATGCTTTAGCAGAGATAGAAAAGAAAAGCGGACCTCTGAAGCACACAGTATGTTACTGAATATTTTTTTAAATTCTGTGAATTTAGTCTATTTTGGAAGAAACATCTGAGTCTAGTTGTAAAATTATGTAATATTATCAGTGCTGTTATTGGTTCCTAGTGTTCTTTCCAGTGTAAGTTTTTTTTTAGATGAAAAGTTTTATGCATTGTATCAATTTTATATAGTTTTATTTATTGCCAAGGGTTATTAGGTAAATCATTAAAGCAATTCTAGTGTGAGTAGAATCTTACAACCAGATATTCTAATACATGTAATTTTTTCCAGTTTATTTCTCCTGATTTTGAATTAATATTATCATTTATAGATTGGGGGTATGATGAAATTATTAAATTAGTTTTGTATGAAAAAAGCAGTTTACTGTTTCTTTTGCTAAGTGTCTTATTTTCTGAGAAGGTTTTTGTGTAACAATAATTATCAGTTCACCTTATTTTGACACTTTTATAATAAATGTTTTCATTTACTTTTGGTATGTACTGTGTTTAAGTGCAATTGTACTTAGATATTTGCTTTAAAAATGATTATTGGTTTTGAACAGAATCTTTCATTAAAGAAATCTGATTCACTTAATGCACAGTTAAAGATTTTACTCTTTAGTTCATTGATTGTGAGTAGCAGACATTTGAAACCATTGAAAAATCAATGAAAATATCTGTGCATGTGTTTAGAGTATAAATTAAGGTAGGTTGATGTGCATTTTTTGTACGTTGTTGGCTTGTAGAGTTGAGTGAAAAACAGTTTATTCTCATCTTTTATATGTTATGTTTTTTTAGCCTCATTCACCATCTCAGCAGCTTGAAGATATTCATGAACTGATCAAGCAAGAATCATTTACTGTCAACACTAAGTCCAGTTATGATGAGATGTCAGTAATACCTTTTTCTTGCTACTCACTTCATGACAGTGGCTATAGTACTATTAAAAGGAAAGGAAATAAAGAGGTTAGTGGGTAGTTTTGTTTCATTGAAGAATGTTTTTGTTAAAAGTGAAGTACTCATCCATGTAATACACTCTGATATTTCAATTCTTATCTTCAGAGAATTATGTAGTGTAATTTAATATGGTTTATCTTGGTCTGTAAAAAGCAATGCCTACATTCAGGTAAATATAACTTAAATGAGTTAGATGTCTAAGGATGCTCTAAATAAAAGTGGTTGAAACATTTCCAAGTGATGTGATGTTCATTTAATTCATCTCAGTATTTGGTTTTTTTCAACATATAAATCACTGTATGATTCTTCATTATTGTACTTTGTATCAATTAAGCTTTTCTTTTGTTCTTGTTGTTCATTTAAGTGCATATTTCAAAACAGAATAATCATTTTTATACAGTTGTTTCAAACAGTTTAGAAGTCCTTAAAAATATATTTAGGGTTATTAAAAAAATTGCTCATATTGTGAGCTTTAGTTACTTGTTGATTAAAACAGTAATTGCTAATTATGAGCATTTTGTTTTCTAGAACTTTATTCCAAACAAGAAGGTTCGCAAAGCCCTTCATTCCACATGGTCCATTCCAGGAGAAGTTACAGTTCCTGGACTGGGGGTTAGTGTGAATGAGTCTTTTCCTATTAACCCAGAAACTCCAGTAAGTATTTCATCACTTGTTTGTTTGATTTCTGATCAAGTTACTTGTTTATCATATCTTGTGCACATTTAGAAACAAAGTTAACATATCGTTTTAAAGTAAAGAACATGAAATTATTAAAATCACATCTTTTGAGGTTGACTTTATCATTTATGTCAAGATTTTCACTTTTTATAGTTATGTTATAAAGGAGTTCCTGCGTGCCCTACCAAAAAACATTTTTCATATCCATTTCTCTTCCTTCTAAAACTATTCACATTAAAAACTATCTGGCATCTCTCAGACCTAGTCGATGCTGAAGAGACTAAAATCCCAGTTAGAAAACGTTTCTCTCATGATATTGTACATGAAAACTTTGTCCCCTAATTAATGTTCAAAGTATAGTATTTCAACATCATTTATAATATAAACAGTTATACGTACAACATTTCAAGTAAAGAAAGGAAACAAACCCATAGCTGCACCACTACATACATTCAGCATTTGTTTTTGGAGATACTGAATTTTTCAGTTGTTCTTGAGCTTTCTGAAGATGAAGGTCATAAATAACAATGTTAACTGTATAACTGTTGAGAAAAATCTTCGTTTCCAACACTCTTAAACTTTTAGTCCCACTAGATAAAAAATTATATTGCTT